>CM072769.1:91572500-96572500 GCA_036936925.1 Cenchrus fungigraminus | reverse complement strand
CGGGGAAGAAGCGGTCACTCCGGAAGAAGCACTTATCGGAGCCGCCCGCTTTATTCCCACAGAGGGGGGGGAGGTGCTGTGGTCCAGGATCTGCAGGAAGAACACCGCTTACGTGATGTCCAGAATCTCGCCAAGTACCAGAAGGAGACTAAGGCTTGGCGGGACAAGAAGCTAAAGCACCGATCTTTTGCGACGGACAATCTGGTCCTCCGGAGGAGGAGGGATGCTGATTCCCAAAAAAAGTTCAAGAGCAAGTGGGAGGGACATTTTGTGGTCGCGACAACCCCGCGTACAGGGGTGTACCGCCTGATGACACCCGACGGGATCGAGGCCCCCTACTCGAGGAACGCCGATCTGCTCATCTACTACTATTCATGAGCCCTGAAGTCGGGCTGTGACCCGAGGCTCGCTACTAGAGCACGACACCCCGAAAGTCAAGTTCCGATCTTTTGTAATGGTTTTTTTCTATTTGTACACTTTGCAATGTAGCAATGTGTCGGAAAAAGGCACGGGCCAAAGATAAGCCGCACAGGGCTGTGAAATGGCAACTTCTGAATATCTTTGATATATTAAATGAAGCTTTGGATGTGCATTGATGGTTCGCTGGCTAAATGCTCAAGGGATTCAACGTTGCACCGCACACTCTCCCCCACATCCCAGAAGTAGAATCCCTTCCGAAGAAACCTCGAACAGGTTTGCAGTCATGACGCAGTACCATGAGTCTAGCTCCGGGCCCGGGGATGGAGCCCCCCGCCAGACAAGTCCAGAGCAGTTTAGGTCTGGCGTGGCAGCGCACGCCCACGACCAGATGATGGAAAAGAAGTGTTTTCTGAAGGGTCACGAGAGAGGACCAAAGGTCCCGACGGCTTTGATGCCTCACAATGCATGGACAGAAAAGGCTAGCATGAAAAAGATACACAAAGGAATGACCAGCTTCTTAGTCTCATACCACAGAAATCAATCCTAATCTAACCAATCAAGATATAAGTTTGCAATCTAAAAGTGTCATCATGAAAGAACATGTATAAAATACTTACGATCCAAACAACACCTAGCAAAATCCACATCAGAAAACCTATGAAGGTTTAGTGTCCAGGATGGAGAATACCAAGGACCAAACTCAGGAGTGTAGTTCAAATATCTGAATATCTACTTGATGTCCTACTGATGTGAAGTCCTCGGTGAAGCCTGAAAACGAGCGCACAAACACGCTAAATTGTATGTCTGGCCTCGTCGCCGTCAAATAGACGGAGCTGATCATGCTCCTGTAGTCCTTCTGGTCCACGAGTTCACCTCCCTCAAGCACGTCCAAAGCCATAGTCGTGCTCATCGGTGTTGCCATAGGCTTGGAGTCATCCATCTTGAATTTCTTCACAATGTCCTTGGTGTACTTCGCTTGATGCACAAATGTCCCATCCTTGAGTTGCTTTATCTGAAGCCTGAGAGCCAGGTGTGGTTCGAGGACTGGTGGATGGTCGCTTCCTGGTGTGATGAGCGATTGACAACGTGGTGTGAACTGATTCTTGGCTAAGTATTACAGGTGCAGGTTGCCGCTTGACTGGTGTAGGTGCAGGTGAAGAACAAGCGCGAAAGGTCATTACCGGTGAGGCCTCCAGGTGTGGAGAAGACAAGTAGGCTTGGTTTGAGGGACCCGGTGGCCAGCGGGGTCAAGTGCGGGCCGCATGGTGGCAAAGAACGGCAAGATGAAGTCATGGACGGTTTCTTGGTTGAGCCTCAAAACCAAGGTCGAGCCGGGACTACGTGGGAGCCGAGTCATGAGTGGTGATTGGCGGAGGCTACACCGAGTTCGCGGGGTTTCCGGTGGTTCACCAGAAAACCACTAGGTTCCTTGGTTGATCCACAAAGCCAAGACCGAAGAACCGAAGACGGAGGTGCAACAGCTCCAGACCGGTCTGACCGGTGGGTACCGGTCTGACCGGTGAGGAGCACCGGTCTGACCGGTGTGCAACGACGCAGTCCGGAATCTTCGAAGCGGAGGACACGCATCGGGATCGCAAGGCTTGCGTCGAGGCTAAGCAAGTTTGCGGTCGCTGGGCATCCGTCCGATGGAGCGAAGACAAAGATTTCCGAATTCGCCCTTGAGGGACATGTATCCCTAGTTAGCTAGTAAGGGTATTTTAGTCTTTCGGTTGCCTCCATATAACCCAAGGGGTGAGAGGATGGCAGCCATCTCTTGGAACCCTAGCTCATTTGCTTTCCTATTTTCTCTTCCTATTTTCCTTAGGATTTTCTTAGGACTAGCTTGAAAGCTTCATGGTGAGATCTTGTGAGAGGGAAGGATGATCGGGCGGCAAGCTAGACCTTGTATGAACCTCTTTGGTATGTATAGATGATTCGGCGTGGTTCCTCAAGGCTTGGATGTGTCTTTCCCGTTTCTCCTTTTTGGTGATTTTCGGAGCCCTTTCTTGGCGATTTTCTTGGAGCGATTTCGAGGCCTTTCTCTTTGGGATTTGGTGGGGGATGTATCCATGAACCCTTCGTGGTTCTTTTCCCTTTGATTCCCCTCCCAAATCAGTGAGTAAAGGGGATCAATTTTGGGGTTTTCGTGGCTCTAGGGTTAGAGGCGTTCTTGGTGGGATTTCTTCGATTCCTCTTGATTTAGCAAGTTTTGGTGGACCAAATCATGGCTATGGAGTGCCCATGAGGTGTTCCTACTATCCCCAAAGTCTTGCACAAATCTGTGGAGCGATTCGGGAGATCGGGAGTTGGATTTGGGGGAGTTGACCCACGGGTCCTGTTCAACCCCGAGCGGCCCAGCCTGACCGGTCTGACCGGTGCTGCTCACCAGTCTAATCGGTGCAGAGGCTCTGTGCGTTTTGCCTCGGGTGAACGTTCTGGTGAGTTCGTTGTAGTCCCGTGTTGCTGCTGTTTCGAGTTTGGGTCAGTTTGGAGCTCGGTAGGCCTGTTTGGTGGATTTGGGGGTTTCCTAGCTTGAACCGGTCTGACCGGTGAGCTACACCGACCTGACCGGTGTAGGGGCCTTCTGTGGAAGTTCCCAGGTTTTACCAGTAGGGACCGGTCTGACCGGTGCTGCTCACCGGCCTGATCGGTGTAGGTCAGTGGCGCTCGAGTTGGTGTTCCGCTGCATTCTCGAGTTCGTGAAGGTGGTTGTTGGTTCCTAGGACCAGTAGCACTCTAGTGGCTGCGTGGTCTTGGCCAACTTGGGTAGTTGAGTCGGAGACGTGATTTGGAAGCTGTGTTCATCTTGTTGGAGTTCTTATCTTCTTCGAGAAGAATTTTTATTGGCTCCCATTCACTCCCCCCCTCTCTAGTTCGCCTAATCGGTCCTTCAATTGGTATCAGAGCCGGTTCGGGTCTTTATTGACTCTTACCAGTCTAAGATCCAAAGATGGCATACCAGGAACGGGGTTCGGGTCCTCCACACTTCGATGGGAAGAACTACCAGATGTGGCAGAGGCGGATGGCAGCGTTCCTCCGCCGAAAGGGTCAGATCCTTTGGGACATCACGGTGAACACAACTTATGTTCATCTGATGAACTTCCTTGCTCCAGGATCGAGGGATATGTTCGAAGCCAACAACAAGGCTGTCGACTACTTGTTTCGTGCTCTGTGTCAGCCTGAATTCGATCAGATTCAGACAGAGGACTTAGCTTGTAGGATTTGGGAGCAGTTGAAGGATGCTCATGCTGGGATTGCTCAGGTTCAGGCTCGGATGTACGCGACTTACCGGAGAGAGTACGAGAACTTCACTCATCTCCCCGGCGAGTCCGTCGATGCCCTTTTCCAGCGGTTTACGGTCGTTGTGAACAACATGAGAGCCAATGTGGCCGTGGTCCCATACGATGATCATGATAGAGTCGTGAAGCTCTTGCACTCGTTGGATCGTACCGTATGGGACGAGAAGTTTGAGGCTATTGTTGAGTCTGAGAAGTATGACACCTTGACGGTGAACGAGCTGTTCTCGAAGCTCAAGTCGGCTGAGTTGGACCGTGGTATGACAGCCAAGATTGAGAGCCTGACTGATTCTCATAGTCTCGCTCTCGTTGGTGGCAAAGGAGCTAAGTCTAACGCTAACGCATCCTCCAGGATGTACTCTCTGTCTTCGTTGATGTCTTTGCCAGACGAGGAGTTCGACGTGCTTGGAGAGGACGAGCTGGCGTTGCTGACCAGGCGGTTCGAGAGGCTGCATGAGAACTGAGTGAACACGAGGAGGACAGCACGGACGTGCTTTCAGTGCGGCAAGCCAGGACACTTCGTCGTCGACTGCCCGGAGAAGACGGAGAACAAGGACCGCCAAGACGGCTACATGCACCGGTCGAGCAAGGACGGCAAGTACCAATCAAGGCGCGATCATAAGCACAAGAACAAGTACAAGGACGAGCGACGGTCGAGGAAGAAGGACGGCCGCGGTAGGAAGGCCCGAGCGATGGTCGGGGCGAGCGACATCAACTCCAGCTCCGCCTACTCTTCCTCGAGCTCAAGTAGCAGTGAAGATGAAGGTGATCGGCGCAAGAACAAGAAGTCATCCAGGAACTTGAGCGGGTTGAGCTGCTTCGCGGGAGATGGCTTCTGCGGCATGGCTCGTAGCTCCGGCAGCAAGAAGAGTGACCAGAGCGACTCGGACTCCGACTCCGAGGATGAGGTATGTGATGAGCTCTCTTCTTTGTGCAAGGAGAATGATGAGTTGGTTGACTTGCTTGATAATCGCGATCACATGCTTAGAGAGGCCAAGAAGATGAGGAAAGAGCTTAGGGCTTCACTAGAAGATGCTAGGAACCGTGTGGCTGAGCTAGAAACCCAGAACCTAGATGCTAAGCTTGAGATTGATTCGCTTAAGGCTTCTCCTGTGGTTTCTGATGAGATTGATTGCTGTGATTGCTCTGTGTACCTAGCTGATCTTACTGCTCTTAAGGATAAGCATGTTTCTACTTGTGATGAACTAGATATGCTTAGGGTTGAAGTGGCTGAGCTTAAGTCTAGACCTGCTTTGCTAGGTGTTTGTACTTCTTACCCTGTTTTGCATGGAAAGATTGATGAGATGCATACTTACACTGTTTCGCTTGAGGCTAAGTTGAAAGAGCCTATTCCCACTTCTTGCTCTACCTGTGAATTGCATGCGGTTAAGAATTTGGAGCTTGCGCATTATGTTGATCGCTTGCAGGATGATAATGATGAGCTGAGAAAATGTATGAGCTGGTTGTCGGGTTAGGAGCCTCAGCTTGGTATCATGATAGCGGCTTTCAAACGCTATGATGGTCAGGCACTTAGGGCTGACAAGCTTGGAGAGAACAGTGGTGAGGGAGTTGAGAGAGTTGGAGAGATTCCTGTCCCACCACCAAACAGATACAAGAACAAGTTTGAGCCCAAGCCTAACCATCTCAGAAACAAACTTGACACTACTCCGGATCCACCCATATTCCCTCACCCAACAAATAATTTCCAGAAACCGGTGAAGTTTGTGAGCCCAAAGGGAGGTGAGGAAGGAGAAAAGAAGGGTGAGAAACCGAGTGGGCAGCCCCAACCCAAGCCAAAGCCCAAACCACAGCCCATGAAGTTCCATTGTGGGTATTGTGGGAGAGATGGTCACAAGGATGAGTTTTGCTTCAAGAGGAAGCGTGAGGAGAGAATAGCTAGAGAGTGGGCTAACAAGGACAAGTACCACCCCTCTAATGGTGTACCTAAGCCTCGTATGCAGATGCCCAGGACCAAGGCGATTGTGAGGACGGTTCCAGCTTAGGGAGACCGGAAGGCAGCAGGTGGTGCTGCTAGCCGAGCTACACCGGTCAGACCGGTGCACTACACCGGTCAGACCGGTGCAGGTCTGGGCAGACAACGAGTTGGGTTTCATGCTCGTGAGGATGCTCGGTTTGGTTCTGGTGGTCGTGGTTCTGGTGGTTGGTCTGGAAAGTTTGCAGGTGGTCAGTTTGCTAGGCGTTCTCCACCTCGTGCTCAATACGGGGGTGGGAGGAGTCGTAGCTTTGAGATGGAGAGGAGGAACGGTCCACGGTCTTCTTTTCGTGGCTTTCATCCTCCTCCAGCTATAGAGGGTTGGTTCCCTCGTAGTGGTTACCGTGGTGGTGTTCGTGGTGGTAGCTTTGATAGGCGTGATGATTTGGTGTGTGCTAACCCCACTTTGGAGCAAATGGCTCAGCACTGGTTTTACTCTTTTGGTACTAACCCCAGTGCTGAGTCATTTGTTCACTCACGTGCTCGCTTTTGAATTTCAGGTGGGAGACTTGAGGAACGTTTGGTTGATTGACTCCGGTTGCTCGAGGCATATGACCGGAGACAAGGGGTGGTTCTCAAGTCTCGTCCCGGTGGTGTCCAAGACATACATCACCTTTGGGGACAATGGGCGAGGGTGTGTGCTATCAGAAGGTGAGATCAAGGTAAGTGACAAGGTCACTCTCAGGCGTGTTGCACTTGTTCAATCGCTGGGGTTCAATTTGCTTTCTGTGTCCCAGTTGTTGGATGAGGGCTTTGAGGTGTTGTTTCGGCCTGGTGGTTCTCAGATTTTAGATTCTCGAGGGGACCTTGTTTGCATGGTCGTTCCCGAGGGTCAAGTGTTCCGAGTTGATTTCTCTTAGTCTTCTGGTGTGGAGCGTTGTTTTTTGGCTGGTTCTTCGAGTGAGTTGTGGAAGTGGCATAGGAAGTTTGGTCACTTGAGCTTTGACCTTTTGTCTCGCTTGAGTAAACTCAATTTGGTCCGAGGATTGCCACGGTTGAGGTTTGAGAAAGAGTTGGTTTGTGCACCGTGTAGGCATGCCAAGATGGTAGCCTCTTCTCACCCGCCTCTCACCGATGTGATGACTGAGCGTCCATGTGAGTTGCTCCATATGGACCTTGTTGGCCCAGCTCGTGTGCGATCTGCGGGTGGGAAGTGGTATGTCCTTGTTGTGGTGGACGACTACTCTCGATATGCGTGGGTGTTCTTTCTTGAGGAGAAAGAGGAGACATTTGGTTTTGTTCGAGATCTTATCTTGAGGTTAAGAAACGAGAGGCACGGAGATGCCATACGAGCGATCCGCAGTGACAATGGCTCGGAATTCAAAAACTCTCGCTTCGAAACCTTTTGCCATGACTTGGGTCTTGAACACCAGTTTTCGAGTCCGTATACACCTCCCGAGAATGGCGTGGTGGAAAGAAAAAATAGAACCTTGTGCGAGATGGCTCGAACGATGCTCAACAAGCATAGGACTCCGAGGAGGTTCTGGGCTGAGGCGGTCAATACCGCGTGCTATGTGTCGAACAGGATCTACCTCAGGGTTCACAAGAAGAAAACCTGTTACGAGTTGATGCACGGTCGCACACCCAAGGTGAGTCACTTCCATGTCTTTGGTTATAAATGCTTCATTCTGAAGAAAGGGAAGAAGTTGGACAAGTTCGAGGCTAGGTCTGTTGATGGTATTTTCTTTTGTTATGCATCTCATTCTAGAGCATTTCGTGTGCTCAATCTTGAAACTAACCAAATCGTGGAGACTTGCGAGGTAACCTTCGACGAGACACAGCCACGTAGTGAGCTTGTTTTTGAGTGTGCAGGTGACGACGAACTTGGCGAGGAGATCTTTCAGGAGGAGGAGCATGAACATGGAGATGATGAAGATGGAGGTGTGGTGCCCGCGGCTGAACATGTACCTACTACTTCGACAACGATCGAGAACGGACCCTCTCCCACACCTACAACGACAAACCCAGATCAAGGCGAAGCTGCTGTTGAGGAGGAGGTAGCATCAAGGCGAGAACCTCCCCGGCGAGAACAATTCTCATTTCGCTCATGCTGCTTTTATTGCCACCTTTGAGCCCAAAGACATTGGACACGTGTTATCTGATCATAATTGGGTTAACTCGATGCATGAGGAGTTGGAGAATTTTGAGAGGAACCAAGTTTGGGTGTTGGTTGACCCTTCCCCAGGGTGTAAGCCGATTGGGACAAAATGGGTGTGGAAAAATAAAGAGGGAGAGAAAGGAGAAGTGGTGAGGAACAAGTCGAGACTTGTTGCTCAGGGGTACAGTCAGAAAGAGGGGATCGACTACGAGGAGACTTTCGTTCCTGTAGCTCGTTTGGAGGCGATCAGGATCCTTCTAGCCTTTTCCGTGGCTAAAGGGTTCAAGTTGTACCAGATGGATGTGAAGAGTGCTTTCCTGAATGGTGTGTTGGAGGAAGAGGTGTTTGTGAGGCAACCACCGGGGTTTGAGAGTGAGAAGTACCCCCACTGGGTGTACAAGTTGAGGAAGGCGCTGTATGGGTTGAAGCAGGCGCCTAGAGCTTGGTATGGTAGGTTGAGGGGATTCCTGTTTGAGAGAGGGTTTGAGATGGGAAAGGTCGATCAGACCTTGTTTCTCCTCAGGCAGGGCAGAGATATCCTGATTGTGCAGGTATACGTGGATGATATTGTCTTTGGTGGCTCGTCTAACTCTCTTGTTGCAAGGTTTGCAGAGGACATGACCAGGGAATTTGAGATGAGCATGATGAGCGAGTTGCAGTTCTTCCTCGGGCTACAAATCAAGCAATCAAGGGAAGGAACATTTGTGCATCAAGCTAAGTACACCAAGGACATTGTGAGGAAGTTCAAGATGGAGGACTCCAAGGCCATGGCGACGCCTATGAGTACGACTACAGCTCTTGATGCAGACGAGGAAGGTGAACACGTGGACCAGAAGGAGTACCGGAGCATGATCGGGTCACTCCTCTACTTGACGGTGACGAGGCCGGACATCCAATTCTCGGTATGTCTGTACGCTCGTTTTCAAGCGTCTCCGAGGACTTCGCATCGGCAAGCGGTCAAGCGCATTTTCAGGTATTTGCGACACACTCCCGACTTCGGCCTTTGGTACTCTGCGTCTTCTTCTTTGGCGCTTCATGGATTTTCAAACGCGGATTTTGCCGGGTGTCGGTTGGATAGGAAGTCCACCTCTGGGACTTGCCAGTTCTTGGGTTCTTCTTTGGTGTCTTGGTCTTCCCGCAAACAGTCAAGTGTTGCTCAATCCACTACTGAGGCAGAGTATGTGGCTGCAGCTAGTTGTTGCTCTCAGCTCCTTTGGAACACATACACCATGAGTGACTTTGGTGAGGAGTATACCCATGTCCCACTTCAATGTGATAGCACCAGTGCCATAAGCGTTGCAAAGAACCCAGTGCTTCATTCCAAAACCAAGCACATAGAGGTGAGGTATCATTTCTTGAGAGGCAACGTAGAGAAAGGGAAGATAGCTTTGATCCATATACCCACACATGACCAACTAGCCGATATTTTCACCAAACCCGTAGATCAAGCAACTTTCACTCGTTTGCGGGGGGAGCTTGGTGTTTGTTTGATTTCCTGAGTTGGCGTGTGGGAGCTCCTTTGTAGCATATGTATAGCTTTCCTTTGCGCATTTCTTGCATTTGGCATGCCATATGTAACATGCTGTATAGGTATCTTTGTATCTTAGGTTGCATACATTTTGTATCATATGCATTGTTTAGGAAAAGCTTCTCCTATATACATTGTTCACCATGGAATGATATATATGTCTTTGTGAGCTAGTTTTGGTAAGCTATGCTTAGTTTGGCTTAGCTCTTGATAATCTTGGTTTGTATCCATGGTTGATAGCTATGTTTTTGAAAAATCTCATACGTATGCTCTCTTGTGAGTAAATGCCTTCACATGATCTTGACATGTTTCTGTGGCTTGGCTATGCTTAATTTGTGGTTGGATAGCTTATTTTGATCATATGGGGCCAAAGGCTCATTTGCCATCATGAATGTTTAGCCCCCATGCTTCATCTTGTGGAGGGGCATAAGTTCCTTTTTGTCGTAAAGACATTTCATGTACCAATTATAAATCTGAAAATGAAATGTAAATTGCTTGGAAAATGTGCTCCCATGTCATATGTGCTAATTTTAATTTGCTTTGGGTGCTAAACCGTTGCATGATGCCTACCGATGAGAAGTCTCATATCTAGAAGTAGGCACATGGCTCGGTGGCTTTGACATGACATGAGGTGCTTGTGGGTGTTTATGATGGTCTTATACTTAGAATGGTTGTCCTAGCATGAAGTTTGTGTGGCTTTGCCATTTTGACATGTTTTGCTCATGTTTAGGACTTTGCTGATGAGAGGGTAAATTTTCGCAAGATTGCTCAATTCTATCTTAGCTTCGCCCAATGGTTGTGAAACTTGGTGATCATGAAGTTGATGTCATTACGAAGCTATAGAGTATCTAACTTGCTCATTTGGACATGTGTAGCATCCTTTGTTGAATTTTGTCTATTTGAGAAGCTCTAGGTTGCATTTTTTTGCATTTTTGGCTTGATTCATGCATTGTCAACAAGGGGGAGAAGTTTGAGCATGTTTTGGCTTGCTGCATGCATTTAGAAGGTTTCTGAGTGGTTTCGAGCAAGTTTTGAGCTCGGGCAGTTCCCAGTTTTTCCCAGGTGGTCATCGGCCTGACCGGTGAGGTACACCGGTCTGACCGGTGTGAGGTTCAGGTGCTGGGCGATCTAGCACACCGGTCTGACCGTTGTGGTTGACCAGTCTGACCGGTCAGAGCAAAAGCTGAAGCAGCTGCTCTGTTTTGTGAGGTGGTTTGCATGCATTCGTCCAGGGGGAGTTGCATTGGTTCAGGGGGAGCTTGTATGTGTGCAGGGGGAGCTCTTTGTGGTTTTCGAGCTTTGGTTTGATGGTTTGTGCTCTTTGCTTGAGCATGTTTTGTCTCGGATGTGTCGAGCCGTTGCCCTTGCCTGAGGGGTCCGAGACTTGTCTTCTTCAAGTGATCTTGCTCTTTGCCTTTTCTTTGGCTTTCGATCGCTTGTTGGAGTTTCTTTTAGTCATTTCTTTTCTTTTCCTTTCTCTTGGTTACCAAAACGTGTGTGTTGTCAATGCACTCATCAAGGGGGAGATTGAGAGCCAGGTGTGGTTCGAGGACCGGTGGATGGTCGCTTCCTGGTGTGATGAGTGATTGACAACGTGGTGTGGACTGATTCTTGGCTAAGTATTGCAGGTGCAGGTTGCGGCTTGACTGGTGCAGGTGCAGGTGAAGAACAAGCGCCAAAGGTCATTGCCGGTGAGGCCTCCAGGTGTGGAGAAGACAAGTAGGCTTGGTTCGAGGGACCCGGTGGCCAGCGGGGTCAAGTGCGGGCCGCATGGTGGCAAAGAATGGCAAGATGAAGTCATGGACGGTTTCTTGGTTGAGCCTCAAAACCAAGGTCGAGCCGGGACTATGTGGGAGCCGAGTCATGAGTGGTGATTGGCGGAGGCTACACCGAGTTCGCGGGGTTTCCGGTGGTTCACCAGAAAACCACTGGGTTCCTTGGTTGATCCACAAAGCCAAGACCGAAGAACCGAAGACGGAGGTGCAGCAGCTCCAGACCGGTCTGACCGGCGGGTCTGACCGGTCTGACCTGTGAGGAGCACCGGTCTGATCGGTGTGCGACGACGCAGTCCGGAATCTTCGAAGCGGAGGACACGCGTCAGGATCGTAAGGCTTGCGTCGAGGCTAAGCAAGTTTGCGGTTGCTGGGCATCCGTCCGATGGAGCGAAGACAAAGATTTCTGAATTCGCCCTTGAGGGGCATATATCCCTAATTAGCTAGTAAGGGTATTTTAGTCTTTCGATTGCCACCATATAACCCAAGGGGTGAGAGGATGGCAGCCATCTCTTGGAACCCTAGCTCATTTGCTTTCCTATTTTCTCTTCCTATTTTCCTTAGGATTTTCTTAGGACTAGCTTGAGAGCTTCATGGTGAGATCTTGTGAGAGGGAAGGATGATCGGGCGGCAAGCTAGACCTTGTATGAACCTCTTTGGTATGTATAGATGATTCGGCGTGGTTCCTCAAGGCCTGGATGTGTCTTTCCCGTTTCTCCTTTTTGGTGATTTTTGGAGCCCTTTCTTGGCGATTTTCTTGAAGCGATTTCGAGGCCTTTCTCTTTGGGATTTGGTGGGGGATGTATGCATGAACCCTTCGTGGTTCTTTTCCCTTTGATTCCCCTCCCAAATCAGTGAGTAAAGGGGATCGATTTTGGGGTTTTCGTGGCTCTAGGGTTAGAGGCGTTCTTGGTGGGATTTCTTCGATTCCTCTTGATTTAGCAAGTTTTGGTGAACCAAATCTTGGCTATGGAGTGCCCATGAGGTGTTCCTACTATCCCCAAAGTCTTGCACAAATCCGTGGAGCGATTCGGGAGATCGGGAGTTGGATTTGGGGGAGTTGACCCGCGGGTGCTGTTCATCCCCGAGCGGCCCAGCCTGACCGGTCTAACCGGTGCTGCTCATCGGTCTGATCGGTGCAGAGGCTCTGTGGGTTTTGCCTCGGGTGAATGTTCTGGTGAGTTCGTTGTAGTCCCGTGTTGCTGCTGTTTCGAGTTTGGGTCAGTTTGGAGCTCGGTAGGCATGTTTGGTGGATTTGGGGGTTTCCTGGCTTGAACCGGTCTGACCGGTGAGCTACACCGGTCTGACCGGTGTAGGGGCCTTCTGTGGAAGTTCCCAGGTTTTACCAGCAGGGACCGGTCTGACCGGTGCTGCTCACCGGCCTGACCGGTGTAGGTCAGTGGTGCTCGAGTTGGTGTTCCGCTGCGTTCTCGAGTCCGTGAAGGTGGTTGTTGGTTCCTAGGACCAGTAGCACTCCAGTGGCTGCGTGGTCTTGGCCAACTTGGGTAGTTGAGTCGGAGACGTGATTTGGAAGCTGTGTTCGTCTTGTTGGAGTTCTTATCTCCTTTGAGAAGAATTTTTATCAGCTCCCATTCACTCCCCCCCTTTCTGGTTCGCCTAATCGGTCCTTCAAAGCCCGAGGAAGACCTGCAACTCTCCCATCATCGACATCTGGAACACCCTGCTCATATCCTCTGCAAACCTCGCAACCAAAGAGTGAGACGAGCCAACAAAGATAATATCATCCACATATATCTATACGATCAAGATGTCATCGCCCTGCCTATGGAGATAGAAAGTTTGATCGACTATCCCCATCACAAATCCCTTGCTAAACAAAAAACTTTTCAACCTGCCATACCACGCCTTGGGTGCTTGTTTTAGGCCATGGAGAGCTTTTCTAAGTTTGTACACTTGATGGGGATACTTCTCACTCTCAAAACTCAAGGGTTGCCTCACATACACTTCTTCCTCTAACACCCCATTCAAGAAAGCACTCTTCACGTCCATTTGGTACAACTTGAATCCTTTAGCAACAACAAATGCTAGAAGAATTTGAATTGTTTCCAAGCGAGCCACCGGAGAAAAGGTTTCCTCGAAGTCTATCCCCTCTTTCTGGCTATAGCCCTGGGCTACCAACCTCGTCTTTTCTCACAACCTCACCATTTTCTCCCTCCTTGTTTTTCCACACCGACTTGGTACCTATAGGTTTGCAATTTAGTGGAGGCTCAATTAGTTCCCAGACTTGGTTTCTCTCAAAGTTCTCAAGCTCCTCATGCATAGCGTTCACCTAGTTCGAATCAGAAAGTGCGTGTCCAATATCCTTGGGCTCGAAAGACGCGGCAAATGCAGAGTAAGCAATGAGAGATTTTTGTGACCTGGACCGTGTAGTGTGTTCATGGATATCACCTATAATCCTGGAGGGTGGATGATCCACCTGTACACGTCGGGTGACTCACGCTTAGAGATAACCTCCCCCTTAGTAGCAGCTTCCACTCACACTCTACATTTCGTCGAGGAGTAGGGGATGGGCCATCCTTGATCGTCATCATCATAGTGGAAGTAGTATAGGTACACGATCAGCTACAGGTACACCACCACCATCTTCATCATCTCCTTCTTTCTCCACTTCTTCCTCAAAGATCTCCTCGCCAAATTCATTATCTCCTGCACATTCAAAGACCAAAGAGCTACGTGGTTGTGTCTCATCGAAAGTTACTTCACATGTCTCCATTGATGCGGACACCACGGGTACATCTACACCAGTTGATGAGGCCACCATGAGTACATCTATGCCAGTAGCACCTCAAGTGCCTCCAGATGATCCACCACTTTAGGCGCCACCAGTTGGGCAAATTACTCGGGCCCGTGCGAGAGAATTAAACTACATCATGCTGTTGAAGAACGAAGGCCCAGAAGCATATAGGAAGGCCCAAGAGTTGCCCAGGATGGGGCGCCTAGGGTTGGCCGCCCCCCCCCCTCTCCTGCTGCGCGCCCCCTCTCCTTCCTCCGTTGATTGGGGCGGCGTCCCTTTATTTAGTCAAAGTCCCTCTTATTTACAACTTGAGTTTTATTTTACATCTAGCTTTAACTACCCTAGAACACGCACAAATATGTGCTATCCTCTGTGATTCAGAACTCCACCTTTGAGCGATATTAAGATTGCTCGCCTCAGATTCTTGTTCGTTCTTCGATTGCGTACAGGAATCGATCTTCGTGATCAGGCTGATCTTGCGCCAGTAAGGTTGGCAACCATCGGGAGTTGGTTCAGCGATTGCATTGGCGCTTCAAGTCTCGCTTGTCGTAGTCGGATCGTGAGGGTCGCCTCCCACCAAATCGAAGTTATCTCCACTCACCGAAAGATCGGGCACTCCGCCTCTATCATCCATGACTTGGTTAGTTTTAAGATTAAGCACACAATATGCTCTAGAATGAGTAGAATAACCAAAGAAAATACTATCCACTGATCTAGCCTCAAACTTATCCAGATTCTTCCCTTTCTTGAGAATGAAACACTTGCAGCCAAAGATGTGAAAATGACTCACCTTGGGAGTGCGACCATGCATAAGCTCATAGCAGCTTTTCTTCTTAAAGGCACAAAGGACGATCTGGTTCGACACATAGTATGCGGTATTCACCGCCTCAGCCCAATACTTCCTAGGAGTTTTGTGCTCATTGAGCATCGTCCTAGCCATCCCACACAGTGTCTAATTCTTCATTTCCACTATACCATTCTGAGGGGTGTACGGAGTCGAAAATTGATGCCCAAGACCAAGGTCAACACAAAAGGTCTCAAAATGAGAGTTCTTGAATTTTGTGCCATTGTTAATGTGTATAGCTCTAATGGCATCCCCATGTCTCTCGTTCTTCAACCTTAAGATCAGGTTTCGAACAAAACCAAATGTTTCACCCTTATCCTCCAAGAAAAATACCAAGGCATAGCGAGAGTAATCATCTATAACTGCAAGGACATACCACTTTCCACCCACCGAGCGAGCGCGAGCTGGACCAATCAAATCCATATGCAATAGCTCCCCAAGACGCTCAGTCATGATAGCAGTCAAGGGTTGATGGGAAGTGGCTACCATCTTGCCATTCCTACACGGAGCACAAACCAAATCCTTCTCAAAGCGCAACCTGGGCAATCCTCAGACAAGATTGAGACCACTCAAGCGGGAAAACAAGTCAAAGCTCAAGTGTCCCAACTGCCTATGCCATCTCCACAACTCTTGAAAGGGACCAGTCAAACACAGAGGGGGACCAAAAGACTGAGAAAAATCAGCACGAAAGATTTGTCCCTCGGGCACGATCGTACAAACAAGATACCTCGAGAGTCAAGAATCCGAGAAGCACCCAACTTAAACTGAACCTCAAACCCCTCGTCAAGCAACACGCTTCAAGGTCACCTTGTCACTCACCTTAACCTCACCTTTTGAAAGCACACGTCCTTGTCCATTATCCCCAAAAGTGATGTACATCTTTGACATCACTAGGGTGAGGCTGGAGAACCACCACCGATCTCTGGTCTTGTGTCGTGAACAACCAGAGTTGATCAACCAAATGTTCTCCATGCCTCCCACCTGCAAATCAAAACCGAGAACAAGAATGAGCAAACGACTCAACACTAGGGTTAGCACAAACTACCTATGCCATCTCCACAACTCTTGATCTTTGTGATCAGGCTGATCTTGCGCCAGCAAGGTTGGTAACCATTGGGAGTTGGTTCAGCGATTGCATTGGCGCTTCGAGTCTCGCTCGTCGTAGTCAGATCGTGAGGGTCGCCTCCCACCAGATCGAAGTTATCTCCACTCACCAAAAGATCGGGTACTCCGCCTCTATCATCGTGCATTAATGTACTAGTGTGTTTACATACTTGTGTAATATGTATGTATACATGCATCCCGATGTATGGTCCCGGTTCCCGCCCATTTCCGTTATATTTTTGTCCATATTTGTTCGTTTCTGTGTACCTGTTTATCCCGCTTCCCGTCCCGCTCCCGGCTATCCCGCTCCCGCTCCCGTTTCTGGTGAAAAAATATGGGACGGGACACGGTTAAGGGGTTTTCCGTCCGTTTCCGTCCGTTTTCATCACTACTCCCACTAGATCGAAGTTATCTCCACTTACCGAAAGATCGGGCACTCCACCTCTATCATTCTTGTTGTAGCTACCGCCCTTCCTCGATCTCTACTCGTCCTTGTTCTTGTGCTTGTACTCGCGCCTTTAGCGGTGCTTGTTCTCAATCTTCGAGCAGTGCTTGTAGTTGTTCTTGAGCTTGATCTTCTGGGCACTCGGCAATGAAGTGTCCCTACTTCCCGCATTCGTAGCACATCCTTGAGCTCCTTCTTGTGTTCATACGGTTCTCGTGCGGCCTCTCGAACCTTTTTGTCAGCAGTGCCAGCTCGTCCTCACCTAGCACGTCAAACTCCTCATCTAGGAAGGACATCAGAATAGACAGAGAATACATCCTGGAGGATGGGTTAGGGTTAGTCCTTGAACCAAATCCGTAGACTAGAGCGAGACTACATGAAATAGTCGGGCTCTCAGCCTTGGCTCTCAGACCACGATCAATCTCCGACGACTTGAGCTTCGAGAACAACTCATCAACAGCCAAAGTCTTATACCCACTAGACTCCATAAATGCCTCGACGTTGGCGCTCCACATAGAACGATCAAGCGAGTGTAAGAGCTTCACAGCCCTATCATGATCCTCGTATTGGAGCACGGCCACATTGGCTCTCATGTTGTTCACAATAAAGGTGAATCGCTGGAACATCGTTTCAATCGACTCACCGGGCAGATGAGTAAAATTCTCATACTCTCTCCGGTGACTAGCAAACAAGTGAGCCTCCACCTGATTGTTCTCAACTAGGTGATCTTCAGCTTTTCCCAAATCTGACAAGCCAACTCCTCTCCAAACACCTGATCGAATTCAGATGCACAGAGAGCAGAAAACAAGCAGTCGACTGCCTTGTCGTTGGCATCGAACATGTCCCTTGAACTTGGGGCAAGGAAGTTAGCGGGACGAACATAGGAGGTGTCCTCCATCACGTCCCAATGCAATTGTCCTTTGCCACAAAGAAATGCAGCCATCTGTCTCTACCACATCTGGTAGCTCATCCCATCAAAGTGCGGAGGACCCAAACACCTATCCTGGTACACCATCTTTGGATCTTAGACTGGTTAGAATCACGAAGATGCATAATCGGCTCTAATACTAATTGAAGGACCAGATTAGTGACCAGAGAGGGGGGGAGTGAATGGGAGCCAAAAAAATTCTTTTGACACGGAGTAAGAACTCGGCCTATGGTCCAAAACCAACTCCAAAGCCTCGAGCATCTTGCTTGCCAAATCTACGTAGTCACTGGAGTACTATCGGACCTAAGAACAAGACAACCACCCAATCGAGCACACACAAAACGCACAGCGGAAGAAAATGGTCGAAATTGAAATTACCACTAGGGGCGGTTAGACCCCGTGTCCTGGGCGGTCTGACCGCCTCGCACTGCCTGAACCAAAACTCACGGGAAACGAATGCAAACAACTCCAGATCTACCCAAGATTTCACCTGGAGAATACTCTAATCCAGGCGAACTTGCTCCCAGAAGAAATCCTCAGAAAACCAAACTTTCTCCAGCAAAACCCCAGGGGCGGTTTCACCGCCCTCCCCACGTGGTTAAACTGCCTTGTCCAGAAACAAGAACCGCGGGTCAACCCTCAACTTCCCATTGATCGATCTCCTGATTCACCCAACAGATTGCATCAAAACTTTGGGGATAGCTGGGTTACCTCATGGACAACCTCTCCCTCAAAGGATATCCACCAAAATGCTCTCAATCATGGGGAATCACAAATCTCGGGTGATGAGCCAATGGCTCAACAAGTTATTTTTTCTAGACTTGCAACAGAATCCGGAATAATAACAAATTCATTCATGAAGATTGGTTCATTTTTATTTGACATGAAGCCTTATAAGAATGTTGGCAATAAATTATTGGGTGCTGATGTTATACCCGGTGACAAAGTATTTATGGGATCTAACATACTGTCAAGGGAGAAACGCATGGAGCAATGAAGGTGATTCAATATTTAAAGATAGAGTATATCTATGAAGGCGATGGTGGGCTTGAGTCCAACATGACGTCATTGGTGTTATTACTATATTTGCTTTGCTTCTTACGAGGGAGTCAATATGGTTCACATGCATATATATGTCATACGTGAGTTTAATTAGTTGTCATGTGGGCCAGCCGTAATTGTTTAGGTGGGACTTGGTTTAGGTTAGTTGTGTCCTAGGCTGGCTCGTGTGCCTGCGTGCACCTAACCGTGTGTTTGGTTGGAGAGCCGCGGGAGCGGAGCGGAGCCGACCCGCTCCCGCGGCTGTTTGGATGAGGAGCGGCGGGAGCGGAGCGGCTTCCGGGAGAATATACCCTCTAGATGCGGGTTGGCTCCGTCTGTCGAATTTCGAGGGACGGAGCCGCTCCGCTCCCATTTCTCCTCTCCCGTCTCCCTCCGTCTCCCTCTCCCGTCTCGTGAAGCGCTGAAGGCGGCTGCGGCGTGCTCTCCCCGCGGGCGGAGCCGTGAGGGCGGCAACGGAGCTCGGTGGCGGAGCCCGCCCGCAGCTCGCATGGCGGTGGCGGAGCCCGCGCCCCGAGCTCATGCGGCGGCGGCGGAGCCTGCGCCCCGAGCTCGCGCGGCGGCGGCAGAGCTCGCCCGGGAGGCCCGCGCGCCAAGCCGCTGCCCCGGCCCCGGCCGTGCAGGAGGAGCGGAGCCCCCGCTGACCTCGCCGCCGCCATCCGCGCCGCGCATAGGTCGTGCTCGTCCGCCATGGGAGGCGGCCGAAGCTCACTGGAGCTTCGCCGTGGGGGTGATTCCGGCCACCGTTTTCAAATCCAAGAGCACAGGGAGATAGAGGAGTGGACGGAGAGCCTTGTCCTAGGCTCACCTCGGTCAGGGGTGGATTGGAGAGGGAGATCGACGAGGGCGCAGGTGCATCTCGAGCTCGAGCAGAATAGAGGAACGAGCGTGGGGATGAGTTGAAGAAGAGGGAATGCTTGACATGTGGGACCCACTAAACCCTAAACTCTATGACATGTGGGACCCACTAACGGAGTGAAAACTGTCATCCATTCCCTATCTCATTCCTCCAACCAAACAAAAAAGAGGGTCTCCCCAAAACAAGGGTCGGCTCCGCTCCGCTCCCGCGGCTCTCCAACCAAACACACGGTAAAAGGGCCAGGGTTCGGCCATGTACCGAGATGGATTTTTATTGTGGATTATTTCCGTCGAGCCGCCGCCGCTCGTGAAACCCTAGCGGGTGTTCATCCGGATCCCTCGGTGGATTTGCGTGGAGTACGTGATCGAGTTGCTTTGGCTCGAGTGCGTCGCTTGGAATTCTCGGAATTCCCTCTCTTCTGATCGTGATTCGTCGCGGGTGGAAGAAATTATCTAGGGCTTGGTTTGCATCTTGTAAGCTGATCCCCTTTATTTATCGCTGCTACTATTTGGGAATTATTATAATCAGAAAACCAATTGTTGCCGATATAATCACTTATCAAGTTTAGTCTATTTGCATCATTAATTCCGTGAGATCAATTTATCAACTCTCGGCTCGCTGCTATGCTGTGATTGGTTTGTTGAATATTTAATTCAGATTTCACGTGACATCAGTTCAGATTTATTTGCTCGGTATTATTTTTGGTCGTTGCCGAGTTGACTTGCTGCTGGTCAGGTTAGCCTGGAAAGGGATTTTATTACCGAGTTTATTCATTAATTGAGAATTGGTAATTTGAGAAACTAAAGGAATTTGAATTTACTTGTAACGTGAAACTTTCGGAAAAACTCCAGACATCGTAGGCGTGTCCTTATCATCGGGCCTCTACCTCAAGAACTCGGGCAACTCTGAAAATCACCAAATCGAAGAGCTTTCCACAGGTTTGGAGGGAAAGATCACCAAGAAAAGAGGCACAAGGTCATCATGTGTGATTCTAACTATAAATCCCGCAAAGAAACACGTCCAACACTTCCCTAGAAAAATCCCAAGAAAAAGCTCTAAAAATCCACAAAAAGAAAAAGCCTCGAGATTCACAAGCAAATCAACTAGAGACACAAGGATGAACTCCAAATCTTCCATACATGACGAGGAATGATTCTTTACAAAGAGGCTAGCAACCTCCAAACATCCTTCCCTCTCCAGATTTGCAACAAGCACTAGCTAGCCTATGGAAAACATAGAGAAGGGGAAAACAAAGGCCAAGTGCAAAGAGTCCCAAGAGTTGGCTGCCATCCACCTCTTGCTAGGCTTATATAGGTGGAGGCCAAATGACTAAACAACCCTTAGTACATGAAAGTAAGATACACTCTCGCGGAGGGTACTTTGGGAATCCTCGTCGAATCTCCATCGGACGGATGCGCATCGACCGCAAGCCCATTTCATCTCCACGCAAGCCTTGTGATCATGTCGCGTGTCCTCCGCTTTGAAGCTTCTCGGCCGCAGCAACTCGGGTGATCAGACCACCCACATAGGGCAGTCAGACTGGCCCAAATGGTCAGACCGCCCCTCCTGGGTGGTTAGACCGGCCTGGGTGGCCGACCATGTCACACCGAGTCTTCAGGCTTAGTTTTGATGCCCAAACCAAGAAACCCTCCTCCTGATGGTTCTGTGGCCAAACCACCAAACCCCGCATGCAAGGCATAGCCTCACCTCACCAAGCCTCAAGCTCGTCAAGTCTTTCACCTCCGGTGCCCGAATGGTCTACTGGGACCTGCCTTGTTTCTTGACTTGGCTGCCACCATTACACCGGCTCCTTGTACTCGACTTCGTCTTGCTCTTCTTGCCACCATGCAGCCCGCACTTGATCCCGTCGGCCATCGGGCCCCTCGAACAAATCCTACTTATCTCTCCACTCCTTGGAGGCCACATAAGCATAGACCTTTCGTGCTTTTTATTCACCTGCACCAACGCAAATCAAGTTGTGACCTGCACCTGCAATACTAGGCCAAGAGTCAGTCCACACCACGTTGTCAATCACTCATCATTAAGGAGGACCATCCAATGATCCTCACATGCACATAGGTCCTCACATATTTCCCTTTCAAAAAAATTATTTGACTTTCTAAAATGCATGTTTGAATTTTCCAACCCAGCATTTCCATGCTAGATTTTTCTAGCCATTTTTCCTTTCAAATAAAAATTTTTGAGTTAGAAAATCTTTGAAAAATCATTTGAGCAATTTGTTGTGTAAACTTTGGCCGGGGCACCTAGGCATGCCACCACATATTGGTGAACCGCCGGCCAAAGGGGGATAGCACTGGGCCCACAACCGGGTTGATCGAACCCTGGCAACAGTCGTGTGGGCCCAACTTTGGCCAACGGCTCCTAGCCATATGCCCCCATTGCTCTAAAAATTAGACCCGAGAGGGGGTGTACTTCAACCATTCACTTATTTTCATCACAATCCCCCTCTTTACTCTTGACTCTTTGGTTTTCTTTGTGATTGAAGTGTCAAGCACTCTCTCCATCTCATTGCTACAAGAACTGATTATTGGTGGAGCAAGCTCCATAATAATTTCATTTGGTTTTACTAATCCATCACTAAGTTGCTCTTGTGGTCCCTTTGTTGTGCAAGCATGACTTGGGCCTCCGGTCTCCATCGAAGGGTGACTCGCTCATCTTGCTCACGGGCTAGCGCGAGGTCACCTGTACCCTCCGAGCCGACACCGATCCTATCAATGATGGACTATGAGAAAGAAGAGGAAGAAGAGCAAGCCGAGCCACAAGTCGTGGAGCCATACGCCAATGACAGTTTCTGCGTCGACTTGCAGAGCGATCGAGAGAGGCAAGCCTACGGCATCCTCTAGAATCGAGTCTTCGCCCACACCAGGGACTTCAACCTGACTCTCATGGAGAAAATAGGTATGAACCTTGAGTTCGCTTCCATTTGGCATGCTCTTGGTTGGGAGGAGTTTATTCCAGTCATAGACCTAGGTTCTAGGCCCCTCACCATCTAGTTTCTTAGCTCTCTTCGAGAGGAGGTGAGTGGTACTAGGTTTCGGTTTTTCGGAGTCGAGTACCAATTATCTTGGAAGGATCTTAGTTGCCATCTTAGTTTTGGTCCTTGTTGTGTTCTTTCTCATAGAAAGGCTTGCAAAGGTTTTGTTGGAGATGCTTTTTGGAATGATATCTCTTGTCTAGTGCCCCACGACAAGTTCGCACCTCGGTGCAATGATATTTAGCACCCAACTCTTTGTTTGATGCACAAATGGCTCGCCATTACTCTCTTTTGACGAGAGGATGTTCAGCCCGTGCGCATCTATGAGTTGATGCTTCTATATGTCGTGGTTCACAAGATCAAGGTCGCTCCAGTCAAGGCTATGATTCGGCAGTGGTTAGTGAATTTTAAGATGATAGGTCCTATTTAGTGTACATCTTTGATCACATGTATTGTCTCGAGGTTAGAGATCTTGGAAGGGAAGGCCGTTCCTTTCATTTCGGGTGACCGAACCCTCATCGGGTACATGATTCAAGGGCATACACTTAAGATGGGTCCAAATGATTCTGTAACTTTCATCTTCCCCGGTTATGCGAATGTTACCTAACCCGTGATTTCATTTGTATAATTCCGGAATGCTAACCATACCTCTTGTTGCATAAAAGTAAGCCCATCGTGCTAGTGTTTCTAGTGACAGGGTAAGTAGGAGCGCGTCGAAGAGAGCATCCATGCCATACTAGTAGCCACCGCATCCACAGCCACAACCTCAGCCTATTGCGCCTCTAATGAGGACACCACGAGTACATCTACACCAATAGCACCTCAGGCGTCTCCAGATGTTCCACCACTTCAGGCACCACCAGTTGGACCAATTACTCGAGCCCGTGCGAGAGAATTAAACTACATCATGTTGTTAAAGAATGAAGGCCCAAAAGCATAGAGGAAGGCCCAAGAGGGATCCAGGATGGGGCACCTAGGGTTGGCTGCCACCCCCACCTCCTGGTCGCTCCCCCCTCTCCTACCATGCGCCCCTCTCCTCCCTCGGGTTGTTTGGGGCTGTGACCCCTTATTTAGTCGGAGTCCCTTTTATTTACAACTCGAGTTTTCTTTTACATCTAGCTTTAGCTACCCCAGAACACGCACAACTACGTGCTATCCTCTGCGATTCAGAACTCCACCCTCGAGTGATATTAAGATTGCCCACCTCAGATTCTTGTTCATTCTTCGATTGCTTACAGGAATTGATCTTCATGATCAGGCTGATCTTGCGTCGGCAACGTTGGTAACCATCGGGAGTTGGTTCAGCGACTGCATTGGCGCTTCGAGTCTCGCTCATCATAGTCAGATCGTGAGGATCTACTTCCACCAGATCGAAGTTATGGAGACTCACCGAAAGATCGGGCACCCGCCTCTATCTAGTGGTATCAGCTTTCCAAGTTGATCGGTGAGTTTATTGAGTGTTTTCCCCTTCCTACAGTCCACAAAAACCAAACCAAAAATTTATTTTCAGGTTAGATCTTGTCCCAGCAACCTTTTTAGCCTCGCACATTCTTTCAATACTTTGCGTTGTTGAATTTGTGTGCTTTACACTTCAATTGTTGCTAGTTACTTGTGATTATATCCTTTGTTTCTTGTTTTTTCTGCTAACCCTAGTTTCACTACCGTCGTTCCGCTGCTCGCCGACCCTACCACACCGAACCGTTCCCTCGCGCCGCACCCCCATCGTGTTGTTACTTCCCCCGGTCGCGCCCGTGGTAGCCGTGCCGCGCCTTCCCCACCTCGCGATCGCCCCCTCCCTGTTCCGTCCCTATGTTGGCAAGTAAAAAAAGGAAAGAAAGCAATAAAAAGAAGAAAGTGCAAAAAAAGGAAAGTGCAAAAAAAGGAATAAAAAAAGAAGCAAAGTCCAACAGGGAGACGGACGGTGATCCGATTCGGTTCGGACTCTAACGAGTCCTTCTGCGCACCGTTATCCCCTGGCTCACGACGACCCTAGACCGTCCCCCTTCCCCCACGTTGTGCCAGTTTTTCATATCCATATCTCTCTTTCTTGGTACTATATTTTGAGGTTCGCCTTACTCATATCCATATCTTCTTTTTACAGGAATACCCCTGTACTTTCGGAAAAAGTGTGTGCCATAACTTGCTGTTTGAGATCCTCTGTGTTCAAATTATCGGTTTTGAGGACTCCTGAAACAAAAAAGAGAAGGAAAAAACAGCAATTTGTTGCGCCATCTCCACCTTTGCCACCTTCCTTGCATCTGTCCTTTCGGTTTCACTTGTTTCCAGCAGCTTTTGTACGTGTTTTAGCACTATAATTCAACTTTGCATCTATTGTTTGATTGTGTTAATCTTTGCTTTGAGTGCAGCCTACCCAGAACTCCACATATTTCTACGACGAGCAGATTTTGTTTCTCCAGGCAATCGCTCCACCAATCTTTTGCGAGTTCCACCAGTTGGCTGCAGGTCGCCCCTGTGTCTGTGGTAAGAATGGATAAGAAATTGATAACAACACTAGTGTGAGAGCCTTGTGAGCCGTCCCACCCCTATTTTTGTGTTTGTACTAACCATGGCAAATGACGGTGCCGCGGGGGATGATCCACTGCAAGACATGCGGGCACAAGTTGAAGGACTGGCCGCAGACATTCGGACGATACATGAATGGCTGGACCCATCGATCACTTTGTCGACCGACCGTTTCGATCAGCTCGACCTCGCCTAGACGGCCACCAAGACCACACTCGATGCTCTCCTGGCCCGACTCGATGCAATGCACACAACGATCACAAATTTGTAGAAGGATTATGGTGTTGATTCGGAGCAAGATGCCGGAGACAGCCACAGTCGTGCCCGTCGTGTGCCACACTGCCCGGTAATGATTCTTTTTCTAAGATAAAATTTAAAATCCCACCTTTTAATGACAAATATGATCCTACTGCATATCTTGATTGGGAGTTAAAGGTTGAACAAAAATTTTCATGCCATGATATTGCTACAAATTCTCAAGTTAAAGCTGCTATTAGTGAATTTATTGATTTTGCTTTAATTTGGTGGCGTGAGTATAAAATTAAACATCCCACTGCCATTCTGACCACTTGGGATAAATTGAAAGCTGCTATGCGCCATAGATTTGTGCCTTCGTATTATGCTCGTGATTTGCTTAATAAGATGCAGTGTTTTCAGCAAGGATCTCAATATGTTGAGGACTATTACCAGGAGTTACAAAAAGGTATGATTCGTTGTGGGATATTGGAGGACAACAACGCTACTATGGCACATTTTTGTGGTGGCTTAAACCGCGAAATCCAGGACATACTTGATTATAAGGAATATCATGATATGACTAATTTATTTGAATTTGCTTGCAAAGTTGAACGTGAAGTGCAGGGACGACGCTCGAAGAGATATTCTAACCTTTTTAAGGAAGAAGCTCGACATCCACACCAGCACATGTCTCCCCTGCGCCATCCACATCCACCACTACACCGTGTGAGAAGACGGCCAAACCGGCAGGTACTGCCCCACCCACAGGCGCCGCCCCTTCCCCAGGCCGTACATGGGATATTCAGTGTCATCACTGCAGAGGATTTGGCCATGTGTTTCGAGACTGCCCGAACAAGAGCACTTTGCTCATTCGTGACGATGGTGAGTACTCTTCCGCTAGTGATTCTAAAGAAATTGAACATGCATTGCTTGCCACTGACCATGTAGCTAAGGCGGAGGTACATGTCGCCCCTGGCGACTCTAATAGGTATGAAAGTCTTGTTGCGCATCGTGTTCTTAGTACACAGGTTGCTTCACTCGAGAAGAATCAGCGACACACTCTGTTCCATACAAAGGGTGTTGTGCAGGAGCGGCCGATTCGCATCATCATCGACAGCGGCAGCTGCAACAATCTGGCGAGTACCATGCTAGTAGAAAAATTTTCGTTTCCAACTCGTAAGCATCCGAACCCATATCACATTCAATGGCTTAATGATGGAGGTAGAATAAAAATCACATGTTCCGTGCTTGTTCCTTTCTTCATGGGTGCCTATTCTGATTTTGTCGATTGTGATGTTGTTCCCATGGAAGCATGCTATTTATTACTTGGTCGACCTTGGCAATATGATATTTATAGCTTACATCATGGTTATTCAAATCATTATTCTTTCATGTTTAAGGGTCAGAAAATAATCATACATCGGATGACACCTGAACAAATTGTTAAAGATGATCTTGCCCACGTTTAGGTAGAGGTAGGCCGCGGTAGTGATAGCCATTGGATCCTTTGAATTCCTCCACATTTGGATGTGTTGTAGGAGTTCTGAAAGTAGCACACCGATCATCGTGTAAAAGGCGGCGTGGGAGCTATCTCCCCGTGGTACTTGGGTGCTGGACCGATGTCTCATACAATGCTTCTATATATATCTTTATCTCTGACCCTTGTATGATTAGTACATTAGAACCTAGAGCTAACTCGTATGATCTCCCTACGTCATAGTGTTACTAGAGAGTGTGAATCATTGTGTGTCACACTACCCTTGTCAAATCTTTATTCTTACCCTTGTATTTGAGCTTTGTTGCTTCCTCTACCAATCATCCATATTCATTGCACTAATATAAGTCTTGTTATTTGACATTGCCTTCCTTGGATTCGATACACTTTGGAATACTCTATTGGGGAAATGCTATAATGGTTTATTCGTGTGCTTGCAGATTCATTTGTGACCATTAGGATTACTAGTGTCATTTTTGGCACCGTTGCTAGGGACACATGATTAACATGACTATACTTTGCATATGTTTATGATCATGATAGGTTACAGCAGTTCTCAATGTAAGCTAACCTTGATTGTGTTCTTTATCTCTCGATGTTGAAGACAAGTAGTGTATGACTGGTTTCGACTAACCGCCAAATCTCACATAAGACCCCGAGTCACTTGTGAGGAAAGCTCGAATTCATTTCGACTCTCCTCTTTCTACTCGTTCGGAAATCGATCTGACTTCCTTAGTACCATCCACATCAAACGCTATGGCTGAGAAGACTCTTCGTGATTACTCAGCCCCGTCTGCTGACTAGGTGCCTACAGGCCCCGTGGTCAACACAAGGAATGAGAATTTCGAGATCAAGACTGGTCTTATTACTATGGTACATTCTAGCCCATTCTGTGGCAAGGCTAATAAGGATGCAAGCGCCCATCTGCAACGGTTCCTTGAGCTGTGCAACACCTTCACCATCAGAGGACTTGATGAAGAAACTATTCGTCTTCGATTGTTTCTATTCTCTCTCCTAGGGAAGGCAAAGCAGTGGTTCTATGTGAACCACATGGAGATTAATACTTGGGATAAGTGCTCTACAGCGTTCCTCGCAAAGTTTTTTCTGTTGGGTAAAACCAATACCCTCCGAGCGAGAATTTCAAATTTGTAGCAAGCAGCATTGGAATCTCTGCCCGAGGCATGGGAAAGGCTTCAGGAGTACAATCTAGCTTGTCCCCACCATGGGATGGGAGATTGGCTCATTCCTCAGAATTTCTACAGCGGGTTTACTCCGACAACTCGTGGACATATTGATGCGGCTGCTGGAGGAGCTTTCTTCTCACTCACTATTACTAATGCTAAAGCACTTATTGAGAAGATGGTTTCAAATCAAGGGTGGAGTGATGATCAACTCCAACCACGCTAGAGGGGTACGCAGACTGTGAATGAAGTAGATATGCTGACCGCCAAGATGGACCTTATCCTGAAAAGATTGGATGATTTCACCACTGAGAAGGCCTCCATGACCACCACTGCTCATGCTATGGACTCTCGCATGACCTGCAAAGTCTGTGGTAACACTAGCCATTCTAGGAGTTACTGCCCTGAAACCGAGGAGGATGCGATGTACATGAACAACAACAACAATGGTTATCATCCACAAGGAGGCCAAACGTGAACCAACAATGCCCTTACTATCAAGGAGGTAACCAAGGAAACACTTTCAATCCTAAGCAACCATCCTTGAAAGATCATGTTTATGGGCAAGCTAAGATTAATGAGAATGTTAATAAAAAGATAGTTGCCTATGGTAAAACTTTAGAAAGCCTCAACATTAAAATTGATGGTCTTTCTTCTGCTCTTAAGAACCAGCTGAGTTTTAACAAAATGCTTGAAACCCAGTTAGCTTAGTTGGCTGCTTTGGTTCCCTCTGCTAAGAATGGGAAGATTCCGGGGTAGTCCATATCTTGCGGTAAAAATGTTAGTGTAGTGTCCACTAGGTGGGATAAGCCATCTAGGTGGGCATATGCTCCTAACCATGTAGGGAAGCCATACATCAAATTCAAGCTACATGGGAAGAATCAGTGATGCTACACAGAAAAGACCCGGGGTACCCAGCTATTCCGTGTACAATATACTATCAGAAGATCAAGGATGCTCTCTGTGACCTTGGTGCAAGTGTTAATCTCATGAACAAGGCCATGTTTGAAAAATTGGGATATCCAACTCTTTCTCCAATCTTGATGCAAGTTCAACTCGCTGATTCATTGATCCATCATCCGGAAGGGGTGGTTGAGAGCCTCTTGCTAAATGTCAAGGGTTCTTATGTCTTTTGCAAATTTTGTGGTCCCTGATATGCAAGATGATGGTAGAATGCTGCTCATCCTAGGGTGACCATTCCTTAGTGACGTTAAGGCAAAAATCGATGTTGGGAACGGAAGGATCCATTTCCGCATTGGGAAGAGGAATTTGATGTTCAAATTTCAAACAAAAGAAGAGTAATGCTACATAGTGCAAGATAATTTTGAGCAAACAGCGGGATAGACGAATCCACAACCCCAATCCAAACCACTTTCGGCCACGCCAGCAAAAGCAAAGAAAACAAAGAAAGTGTGTGTCGGAAGGTTGACAAGGCTCCATCCACTTCTCGGGAGTGGGATGTCGAATGGTTTGAATGACCGAGAGAGTCTTGCTTGTTGGACTTTAAACGGTGAGTCCTTTCTACCAAAAGGTAAAAATGGTAAATATCTCATATTTCCTTTTCCAAATTTTTATTTCCCAAACTGCATATTTGATTTTTCAAACCTTACATTTGCATGCTAGATTTTTCTAGCCCAATTTCCCTTTTTAATAAAATTTTTGAAAATAAATTCTGAGTAAGAAAATCTTTGAAAAATCCTTTGGACAATTTATTGTGCCAATTTGGGCCGGGACACCTAGCCATGACGTCATGTAGCCGTTAGGAACCAGCTGGAGAAAGCTCGGACCGCACGGACCCGACAGGGGATCAACCGAACCAGCCCAACGGTCAAGTGGGCCCCACTTGCTCCAACGGCTCCTAGCCATTACATACAGTGCCTGTCCAGATGCTCGGTGTATTTGCCTATAAATAGAAGGGGGGTGTTCTTCACTCATTCACTCATTTTCATCACACTCCCCCTCTCTACTATTTGGCTCTTTGGATTTCTTGCTCAAGATTGAAGTGTCAAGCACTCTCTCTCTGATCTTTGCTGCAAGATATTGATCATCAGTGGAGCAACCTCGGTAAGAATTTTATTCGATTTTACTAATCCGTCTGCGAGTTGCTCTTGTGGTTCTTTTCTTATGCAAGCATGAGTTGGGCTTCCGGTTTCTACCGGATGGTGACACGCTCCCACTCGTGGGCTAGCACGAGTTCACATGTCCCCTCCAAGCCGTTGCCTAGCCCATCATTGATGGACTATGAGGAGGCAGAGCAAGAAGAGTCCGCACCGCAAGTCGTGGAGCCAGAGGCCAATGACACCCTCTGCAAGCGAGAGAAACAAGCCTACGCCATCCTCAGGAATCGAGTCTTCAGCCACACTAGGGACTTCGACTCGACCCTCATGGATAGGATAGGTATGGATCCTGAATTCGCTAATATTTTGCTTGCTCTTGGTTGGTTGGAGTTTGTTCCAATCACTGAACTAGGTTCTAGGCCCCTCACCATCCAGTTTCTTAGCTCTCTTCAAGAAGAGGTGAGTGGCATTAGATTTCGATTTTTCAGAGTAGAGTATGAGTTATCATGGAAGGATCTTAGTCGCCACCTCAGTTTTAGTCCTCGTTGTGCTCTTTCTCTTAGCAAGTCTTGCAAGGGTTTCATTCGTGATGCTTTTTGGAACGAGATTTCTGGTCAAGTGGTCCACGGCAAGTTAGCACCTCGGTGCAATGATATTTAGCACCTGACTCTTCTTTTGATGCACAAGTGCCTTGCTATTACTCTCTTTCCACGAGAGAATGTTCGGCCCGTGTGCATTGATGAGTTGATGCTTTTATGTGCCGTGGTCCACAAGATCAAGGTCTCTCTAGTCAAGGCTATGATTAGGCATGGTTGTCAAATTTCAAGATGAAGGGTCCTATTGAGTGTATGTCTTCGGTTACTCGTATTATCTTGAGGTTAGGGATCCTAGAAGGGAAGGCCATGCCTCTCATTACAGGTGATCGAAGCCTCATCGACAAGACATACTTGACCCATGGGCATATACTCAAGAAGGGCCCAAATGATTCTTTGACTTTCTTCTTTCCGGGTTATACAAATGAGATCATGTTACTTAACCTGGGGTTTCAGTTGTATAAATCTCAGGCACTGACCATTCCTGTTGTTGCACAAGAGGAAGCCCATCGTGCAAGTGTTTCTGGTGGTAGTGTTACTAGGAACGCATCGAGGAGAGCAGCCATGCAACAGAAGCAGCCACCACAACCGTATCCTCAGCCCTCGCCTACTGTGGGTCCACCGCCGATAGGATGGGTACTGATGGGGTACACACCTAGGGTTACACCCGGATATGCTCTCGGTTGGGACCAGCCCACCTACCAGCAGGGAGCGAGTAGCTCGGCTTGGTCAGCAAGTAGTGCTTGGGGGTATAGCAACACCTGCCAGCTCCAGTTCAAGAGGTGGCCCTTCTTCGTCCGCCAGACGGTTCTCGTCAGCTTCTGCCCGAGATGCTTATCACTTGCAACAGTTGGGCAAACTCACCGTCCAGGTCATGGGTGTGGAGGAGTCGCTGCATACGCACAACCAATCTACTCAGGATTGGTAGCGACAGACTGGCTAGAGGGTCGATGCTATGCAGTAGAGTCAACAGCAGTAAGTGGATGCACAAGAGGCTTACTACGAGTGGATGGGATTTCACTACCCTCCACCTCAGCAGTGAGCCTGAATCTAGATTGGGTGAGGACCCCCACCATGAGGTAACTTGTATCTTCATTTATTTTCAGAATCTCATGCTTAAACACAAAAAATCTACAAAATTAATAAAACCAAAAATATGTATTTACTTTCAAATTAGTTTGCTTTCGTAATGCGCGATAAGAATGCTTATGTTGCTGCTATGATGAATAGTTGTTAAGGACCTGTGTGGTCTGAGGACCGGTGGATGGTCACTCCTTAGTGATGAGTGATTGACAATATTGTGTGGACAGACTCTTGGCCTAGTATTGCAGGTGCAGGCTGCGGCTTGATTCGCATGGTGCAGGTGAAGAACAAGCACGAAAGGTCTATGTCTGTGTGACCTCCCAGGAGCGGAGAGACAAGTAGGCTTCGTTCGAGGTACCCAGTGGCCGACAGGATCAAGTGCGGGTTGTACACTGGCAAGAAGAGCAAGACGATGTCGAGAGGATGGAGCCGATGCAAGGTAGCAGCTAACAAGTGAAGTTTGCACGCAGGGTTTGCGGTGGTTTGACCACAAAACCACTGGGTTACTTGACGAGACACAAAGCCAAGACCGAAGACTCGACAGGACGAGCCGGCCTGCTTGGGCCAGTCTAACCGCCTGGTTAGGGTGGTCTGACCGCCCGGCCAGGGTGTGACTAGGGGCAGGGCAGTCTGACCACCCTGGAAGGACGGTCTGACCACGTGCACCATGGTGCGTCGAGAAGCTTCGAAGCAGAGGACACACAGTGTGATTGCAAGGCTTGCGTGGAGTTGAAGCGGCTTGCGGTCGACGGGCGTCCGTCTGATGGAGAATTCGACCAAGTTCCCAAAGTCCCCTTTGTGGGCATGTATCTTAAGTTAAGTAGGTAGGGGTAGTTTGGTAATTCGGTGGCCTCCATATAAACTATTCCTCTTTAGTTTTCCCTAGGCTAGCTTGATAGCTTCATGAGTCATCTTGATAGAGGGATGGATGTTCGGGCGGCTTGCTAGATCTTGTATGAACCTTTCATGGCATTTATAGAAGATTCGACATGGTTCATCTTATGTCTGTTTGTCTCCCGACCTTTTCCCTTTTGGTGATTTTTAGAGCTTTTTCTTGGGATTTTTGTGGTGGCTTGTTGGCAGCGTTTCTTGGTGGGATTCGTGTTGGGTGTCACACATGAGGCTTTGTGCCTCTTTTCTTGGTGATTTTGCCCCAGCAAACCCCCTGGAAATCCTTCGATTTGGGTGGTTTTTGATGTTCCTCAAGTTCATGACATAGAGCCCTTGGATTCACGATTCCCTTTGATTGAGAGCGTTTCGGTGGATATCCTTTCGTGGAGAGGTTGTCCAGGAGGTGACCCAACTATCCCGAAAGTTTCGCTGCAATCCGTGGGGTGAATCGGGAGATCGGGTGATGGGAAGCTGAGGGTTGACTCGCGGCTGATTTCTGGGAGCCAGGTGCTCTAACCGCAGGGGGTAGGCGGTCTGACTGCCCTGAGAGGTTCTGCAAGGATAGTTTAGTTTTCCGAGGGATTTCTCTGATAGCTTGTTTGCCTTGTTCAGAGGAGTCTCCAGGTGAAATCTTTGGTCGATTTAGGTTTGTGAGCTTTATTTGGTGGTTCAGGGAAACTCCCAGGCCTAGGGGGTCTGACCGCCCTGTCCATACGATCTGACCACCCGTGGCAAGAGATTTCCTATTTGTGGTTTCCACTATGGTGTGTGCATGTTTGAGTTGGTAGGAAGTGTGGTTTGCTCCTAGGATCAGTAGCACTCGAGTGGCTACGTGATCTTGGCAAATGAGAGGATTGAGTGGCGGAAGTGATTTCAGGATCGAGGCCATGTTCATCTTGTTAGAGGAGTCATCTCTCTCGAGAAGAATTTTTATCGGCTCCCATTCACTCCCCCCTCTCCGGTTGCCCAATCCGGTCCTTCAATTGGTATCAGAGCCGATTACAGATCTTCTTGATTCTAACCAGTCTAAGATCCAAAGATGGGTGACTGCAGAAAGGGGTCAGGTCCTCTGCACTTCGGTGGGAAGAACTATCAGATGTCGGAGAGGCACATGAGCGTGTTTCTTCATGGCAATGGACAATTGCTTTGGGATGTGACGCAAAATCCAAACTATGTCCTTCCCATCAACTTCCTTGCCCCAGGTTCTCGGGACATGTTTCACACCAACAACAAGGCAGTTGATTACTTGTTTCATGCTCTTTGTGCCACGGAGTTCGATCTTGTGTACAGAGAGGATGTGGCTGGAAGGATTTGGGAGAATCTTAAGAATGCTCATGTTGGAAACGCTCAGATGCAGGATTGCTTGTTTGCCACTCACTGGAGAGAGTACGAGAATTTCACTCATCTCCCTGGTGAGTCAATTGATGTGATGTTCCAGCGCTTCACCTGTATTGTGAACAACATGAGGGCCAATGTGACGGTGCTCGCATACACAGATGATGATAGAGCTATCAAGCTCTTGCACTCACTTGACAGATCTGTGTGGAGTGCCAAGATCGAGGCCATCTTGGAGTCGGATGTGTATGAGACATTGACTGAGGATGAGTTGTTCTCTAAGCTCAAGTTGTCAGAGGTGGATCATGGCCTGAGAGCCAAGACTGAGAGCCCGACTGATTCGCATTGTCTTGCTCTCGTCTCTTGATTTGGTGGAAGGACTAACACTAACTCCTCTTCGAGGATGTTTTCTCTGTCATCCTCTGTGTCCTTGCCAGATGAGGAGTTCGACAAGCTTGGAGAGGACGAGCTGGCCCTGCTGACTAGGAAGTTTGAGAGGCTGCACGAGAACCACGTGAACATGAGGAGGACCACGCGTATGTGGTACAGATGTGGCACCGCCCAAGGATCGAGAACAAGCACCGCTCAAGGCATGAGAACAAGCACAAGTACAAGGACAAGGACGAGCAGAAATCAAGGAAGGGTGGCGGCTATGACAAGAAGAAGAAGGCTCAAGTGATGGTGGGGGTGAGCGACGTCGATCTAGCTCCGGCTACACCTCGTTGAGTACCAGCGACAGCGACGACGACAGCAAGTGCAAGAGCAAGAAGCACAGTTCCATGAACCTCAGCGGCCTAAGTTGCTTCGCACGAGAGGACGACTTTTGTGGCATGGCCCACAGCTCCGGTAGCAAGATGACTTGAGCTCAGATTCCGAGGATGAGGTATGTGATGAGCTCTCTTCCTTGCACCAGGAGAATGAGGAGTTGGTTGTGATGAGGACACCACGAGTACATCTACACCAACAGCACCTCATGCGCCTCCAGTTGATCCTCCACCCCAAGCGACACCTTCTGGGCCACTCACACAGGCTCGTAAGAGAAACTGAACTTTGTCCTGCTATTGAAGAATGAAGGCCCAGAAGAATAGGAGCCGTCCCAACAGGAGGCCCATGGGTGGGCGCCTAGGGTTGGCCGCTAGGGCAGGCGCGCCCTCTCCCTTGGACGCACGCGCCCCTCCCCCTAGCCACGTGACCTCCTATCGTGTGCCCCCCTCCGGACTCCAGGGGCTGCGCCCCCTTTATTTAGTTAGAGTCCCTTTTGTTTACAACTTGAGTTTTGTTTTACATCTAGCTTTAGCTACTCCACAACACACACAAATACGTGCTGTCCTCTATGATTCAGAACTCCACCTTTGAGTGATCTTAAGATTGCTCGCCTTAGATTCTTTTTCATTCTTCGATTGCGTACAGGAATTGATCTTCGTGATCAGGCTGATCTTGCGCTGGCAAGGTTGGTAACCATCAGGAGTTGGTTTAGCGATTGCATTGACGCTTCGAGTCTCGCTCGTCGTAGTCAGATCGTGAGGGTCTACCTCCACCAGATCGAAGTTTATCTCTACTCACCGAAAGATCGGGCACTCCGCCTCTATCAACTGCTATCAGCTTTCCAGGTTGTCGGTGAGTTTATTGAGTGTTTTTATTTCCTACAGTCCACAAAAACCAAACAAAAATTTGTTTTTAGGTTAGAACCTTGTCCCATCAACCCTTTTAGCCTCGCACCCTTCATTCAATAACTTGCTTTGTTGAGTTTGCGTGCTTGTTCATTCAATCGTTGCTGGTTACTTGTGTTTATCCTTTTGTTTCTTGTTCTTCTCATATTACCCTAGTTTTTCGCCGCTTTTTCTTTTTCTCCACTGCCCTACGCGGTTGCCCCTCCCCACGCGTCATGACTCCCTGGTCACGCACTTTGCGTAGCGTCGCGGGACTCCAACCTCGTGAACACCCCCCTACACCTCAGTCTCTGACTCAGGCACGCCGCGACCACCCCCCCCCCTCCGTGATCGTCCCTCCCTGTGTTGGAAAGTCCAAGAAAATGGAAAAGTTATCAAAAAAAGGAAAGACAAAAAAGGGAAAGAAACAAACAAAAAAAGGAATGAATCCAACAGGGAGAAGGAGTCCGACCCGACTTGGAGAAGTCCCAGGCGTGCCATTTTTCCCCCAGGTCACAAGGCGCCCTTCCCCCTCACTCTGCGCCCTACCCTCTCGCAGTCTCCCCCCACACTGCATTTCTCCCTCCCTCATATCCGCATCTCTCTTTCTTGGTACCATATTCTGAGGTTATCCTTACTCAATCTTCTTTTTACCGGAATACCCTCGTACTTTCGGAAAAAGTGTGTGTCATAACTTGCTGTTTGAGATCCTCTATGTTCATATTATCAGTTTTGAGGACTCCTGAAAAAAAGAGAAGCAAAAAAAACAGCAATCTATTGCGCCCTCTCCACCTTTGCCACCTTCCTTGCATCTGTCCTTTTAATTTCACTTGTTGCCAGCAGCGTTTGATTGTGTTTAGCACTATTATTCAACTTTGCATTATTGTTTGATTGTGCCAATCCTTCAATTGAGTTCAGCCTTCCCAGAACTCCACATATTTCTACGACGAGCAGATTTTGTTTCTCCAAGCAATCGCTCCTCCAATCTTTCGCGAGTTCCACCGATTGGCTACAGGTCGCCCCTGTGTGCGTGGTAAGAACGGATAAGAATTTGATAACAGCACTAGTGTGAGCGCCTTGTGAGCCGTCCCACGCCTGTTTTTTGTCGTCTTTTTGTTTTTGTGTTTGCGCTAACCATGGCAGATGACGGCGCCGCGGGGGATTATCCGTTGCAAGACATGCGGGCACAAGTTGAAGGACTAGCCGCGGACATTCAGACGATACATGAACAGCTGGACTCATCGATCACTTTGTCGACCGACCATTTCGATCAGCTCGACCTCGCCCAGACGGCCACCAAGACCACACTCGACGCGCTCGTGGCCCGACTCGATGTAATGCACACAACGATCACTGATATGTAGAAGGATTATGGCGGTGATTCAGAGCAGGATGCCGGAGATAACCGCAGTCGTGCTCGCTGTGTGCCACACCGCCCTGGTAATGATTCTTTTTCTAAGATTAAATTTAAAATCCCACCTTTTAATGGCAAATATGATCCTGCTGCATATCTTGATTGGGAGTTAGAGGTTGAACAAAAATTTTCATGCCATGATATTGCTACAAATTCTCAAGTTAAAGCTGCTATTAGTGAATTTACTGATTTTGGTTTAATTTGGTGGCGTGAGTATAAAATTAAACATCCCACTACCATTCTGACCACTTGGGATCAATTGAAAGCTGCTATGCACCATAGATTTGTGCCTTCGTATTATGCTCGTGATTTGCTTAATAAGATGTAGTGCTTTCAGCAAGGTTCTCAATCTGTTTAGGACTATTATGAGGAGTTACAAAAAGGTATGATTCATTGTGGGCTATTGGAGGACAACGACGCTGCTATGGCACGTTTTCATGGTGGCTTAAACCGCGAAATCCAAGACATACTTGATTATAAGGAATATCATGATATGACTACTTTATTTGAATTTTCTTGCAAAGTTGAACGTGAAGTGTAGGGACGATGCTCGAAGACATTTTCTAACCCTTTTGCTGGAAGAAGCTCGACATCCACACCAGCACCTGTCTCCCCTGCGCCATCCACATCCACCACTACACCGCATGAGAAGACGGTCAAACTGGCAGGCGCTGCCCTACCCACAGGCACCGCCCCTTCGCCAGGTCGTACACAAGATATTCAGTGTCATCGCTGCAGAGGATTTGGCCATGTGTTTCGGGACTACCCGAACAAGTGCACTTTGCTCATTCATGACGATGGTGAGTACTCTTCCACTAGTGATTCTGAAGAAATTGAACATGCATTGCTTGCCACTGACCATGCTGCTAAGGCAGAGGTACATGTCACCCCGGGCGACTCTGATAGGTATGAAAGTCTTGTTGCGCAGCATGTTCTTAGTACACAGGTTGCTTCGCCCGAGAAGAATCAGCGACACACTCTATTCCATACAAAGGGTGTTGTGCAGGAGCGGTCGATTCGCATCATCATTGACAGCGGCAGCTGCAACAATCTGGTGAGTACCCATTCGTAAGTATCCAAACCCATATCACATTCAATGGCTTAGTGATGGTGGTAGAATAAAAATCACATGTTCCGTGCGTGTTTCTTTTCTCCATCGGTGCCTATTCTGATTTTGTTGATTGTGATGTTGTTCCCATGGAAGCATGCTCCTTATTACTTGGTGGACCTTGGCAATATGATATTGATAGCTTACATCATGGTCGTTAAAATCATTATTCTTTCATGTTTAAGGGTCAGAAAATAATCATACATCTGATGACACCTGAACAAATTGTTAAAGATGATCTTGCTAGATGATATGCCCTATACCACGCCTTGATGATATGCTAGATAAGCTTAGTGGTTCCATTATTTTCACTAAAATTGATTTGTGTAGTGGCTACCATCAGATTCGAATGAAATTAGGTGATGAATGGAAAATGGCTTTTAAAGCGAAATTTGGTTTATACGAATTGCCGTTTGGATTGACTAATGCTCCCAGCAGTTTTATGCGATTGATGAATGAAGTTCTGAGGCCCTTCATATGATTGTTTGTGGTTGTCTATTTGATGATATCCTTATTTGCAGCAAATCTATGGAAGAATATTTGGAACATTTGAGTGCTGTTTTTGACGCGTTGCGTGCTGCCCACTTATTTGCTAACATGAAACAATTCATCTTTTGGACATAATGTGTCTCGTTTCTTGGTTATGTTGTTACTCCACAGGGCATTGAGGTGGATAGCAGCAAGATTGCTGCCATTCAAGAGTGGCCTACACCGACGACGGTCACACAGATTCAAAGCTTTCTTGGACTTGCAGGTTTCTACCGCAGGTTTGTTTGTGATTTTAGCTCCATTGAAGCGCTCGTACATGAGCTTACAAAGAAAGATGTGCCATTTGCTTGGAGTGATTCCCAGGAGGTAGCGTTCACCACTTTGAAAGATAAGTTAACCCATGCTCCCCTCTTGCAATTGCCTGATTTTACTAAAGTGTTTGAGCTTGAATGCGATGCTAGCGGTATTGGGCTAGGTGCTATTTTGTTACAAGAAGGAAAACCAATGGCTTATTTTAGTGAAAAATTAAGCAGTGCTAGTCTGAAATATTCTACTTATGATAAGGAGCTTTACGCTTTAGTGCGCACTTTGCATACATGGCAGCACTATCTTTGGCTGCCCACTTCTTTTGGCTCCGGACGCATGCTGATGTTGAGCGCCTTGTTGCACGTTGCAGTACTTGTCAGAAAGCTAAGTCACAGTTGAACAACCATGGTTTGTATATGCCCTTGCATGTTCCTACTTCCCCTTGGCTTGATATTTCTATGGACTTTGTTTTGGGATTGCCTAGAACTATGAAGGGGAGGGACAACATTTTTGTGGTTGTTGATCGATTCTCCAAAATGGCTCATTTCATTCCTTGTCATAAGACTAATGATGCTAGCAATGTTGTGAATTATTCTTTAGAGAGATTATTCGTTTGCCTAGTATTCTGATTACAGTAGTCTCTGATCGTGATGCTATGTTTCTCAGTCATTTTTGGAGATCTCTGTGGAATAAATTAGGAACTAAATTGTTGTTTAGCACAACTTGTCACCCTCAGACTGATGGACAAACTGAGGTGGTTAATAGAACTTTGTCAACCATGCTTAGGGCTGTTTTAGATCAAAATTTGTGATGTTGGGAGGATTGCTTGCCTCATGTTGAGTTTGCTTATAATCATGCAACGCATTCTTCTACAAAGATGTCTCCTTTTTAGATTGTATATAGTTACATCCCTCAGGCGCCTAAAGATTTGTTTTCGTTTGATGCTGAAGATGCCCCACACTTAGATGTTGTTGCACATGTTGAACAAATGGTTAGCTTGCATGAAAAAACTCACCAAAACATTGTTGCTACTAATGCTAAATATCAAGTTGCTGGTAGTAGAGGTAGAAAATTTGTTACTTTTGAACCTGATGATATGGTTTGGTTGCATTTGAGAAAGGATCGTTTCCCTAATTTGCATCATTCTAAGTTGATAACTCGTGCTGCTGGTCCTTTTAAAGTGCTAACCAAGATTAATGATAATGCTTATATCCTTGACCTGCCTGCGGAGTTTGGTGTTTCCACTAGTTTTAATGTTGCAGATTTGAAACCATATCTGGGTGAGGATGAAGAGTTGTCGTCGAGGACGACTTTAGTTCAAGAAGGGGAGGATGATGAGGACACCATGAGTGCATCTACACCAGCAGCACCTCAGGCTCCTCCAGTTGATCCCCTACCCCAGGCGACACCTTCTAGGCCACACACTCGGACTCGTGCGAGAGAACTGAACTTCGTCCTGCTGTTGAAGAATGAAGGCCCAGAAGAATAAGAGTCGGCCCAACAGGAGGCCCATGGGTGGACGCCTAGGGTTGGCTGCCAGGGCGGATACGCCCTCTCCCATGGACGCACGCGCCCCTCCCCCTGGCCACGCGCCCTTCTGCCGTGCGCCCCCCTCTGGACTCCAGGGGCTGTGCCCTCTTTATTTAGTCAGAGTCCCTTTTGTTTACAACTCAAGTTTTGTTTTACATCTAGCTTTAGCTACCCCAGAACACACACAAATACGTGTTGTCCTTTGTGATTCAGAACTCCACCTTCGAGTGATATTAAGATTGCTCGCCTCAGATTCTTGTTCGTTCTTCGATTGCATACAGGAATTGATCTTCGTGATCAGGCTGATCTTGCGTCGACAAGGTTGGTAACTATCAGGAGTTGGTTCAACGATTGCATTGGTGCTTCGAGTCTCGCTCGTCGTAGTCGGATCGTGAGGGTCTACTTCCACCAGATCGAAGTTATCTCTACTAACCGAAAGATCGGGCACTCCGCCTCTATCAGGTTGCTTTGCTTGACAACTATGAATGCATGCTTAGAGAGGCCAAGAAGCTTAGGAAAGAACTTAGGCCCTCGCTAGAAAAAGCTAGGGAGAATGTAGCTGAGCTAGTCTAAGAATCGTGATGCTAGACTTGAAATAGAATCTCTTAAGACTGCTCCTGTTGTAGTTGATGCTGTTGATTGTGATGACTGCAATGCTTTCTTGGCTGATTTGACTGTGCTTAAGGAGAAGCATGCCTATAAGTTGGAGGAACTAGATTTGCTTAGGGCTGAGCTTGATGAGATGAAGTCTAGGTCTGCTTTGCTTGGTGCTTCCACTTCTTGCCTTGTGTTGCATGCTAAACTAGATGAATCTCATCATAGGATTGTTTCTCTTGAGGCTGCTTTGAAAGTTCCTATTCCTACATCATGCTCTACTTGTGAATTACATGCTATTAAGAAAATGGAGCTTGCACATTATGTTTATCGCTTTCAGGATGTGAATGATGAGTTGAGGAAAATGATGAGTTGGTTGTTGGGTCATGAGCCCTAGTTGATTGTGATGATGGCAGCGTTTAAGCGCTTTGATGGCCAGGCTTTGGGTCGGAGAAGATTGGTGAGTGTAGTGGTGAGAGTGAGGAGAAGATTGGAGATATCCCATTGCCACCACAAACTACACCCACAAACAAGTTTGCACCCAAGCCCAACCACCTACTCAACAAACTTGACACCGTTCCAGATCCACCCGTGTTTCCCCATAAGACAGACAATTTCCAGAAACTGGTGAGATTTGTGAGCAACCTTGGGAAGGTGTTTGGGGAAAGCCAGGAGAGAAACTGAGTGAAACTCCAAAGCCAAAGCCAAAACCAGTCCACTTCCACTATGAGTATTGTGGGAGGGATGGTCATCTAGGAGAGTTTTTCTAAAAGAAGAAGAGGGATGAGAGGATGGCTAAGGAGTGGGCGGACAACGATAGGTACCACCCTTCTCATGGTGTGCCTAAGCCTCGTATGCCATTGCCTAGGGGTCAGGCGGAGGTGCGTATAGTTCTGAGTTGGGGAACGAAAGGAGTTCCCGCTCGAGGTGGTGGTTCGCGTGCTGCTGCGCAGGGGGGTGGTCAGACCGGCCTTGGTAGGTGGTCAGACCGCGTCCTACTAGGCAGCAGGTGGTTTCGGGTGCCGTGGTCGTGGTGTTGATCGTGTTGGTTCCTATGGTCATGGTACAAGTGGTCAGAGGTTTGAGTCTGATGGTGGTATGCTTGCTGGACGTTCTCCTCCTCGTGATCGATATGAGGATGGGAGAGGTCGTCGTAGCTTTGAGTCTCAAAGGGGCTATGGGCCACGCTTTCCTTTTTGTGGTGGTCGTTCTCCTCCAGCGAGATGTGAGGTGGTTCAGCATGGTGGTCATAGTTTTGGACGTGATAGGATGGATGTTGCTAGCCCCACTTTTGAGCAAATGGCTCGACACTGGTTTAACTCTTTTTGTGCTAACCCCAGTGTTGAGTCACTTGCTCATTCTCATTCTTGTTTTTGATTTGAGGGTAGGAGGCATGGAGAACGTTTGGTTGATTGACTCTGATTGTTCGCGACACATGATCGGAGATAGGGGGTGGTTCTCCAGCCTCATCCCGGTAGTGTCAAAGATGTACATCACTTTCGGCGATAACGGACGAGGACGGGTGCTTTCAGAAGGTGAGGTTAAGGTGAGTAGCATGGTGACCTTAAAGCGTGTGGCTCTGGTCAACAAACTGGGGTATAACCTATTGTTAGTATCTCAGTTACTGGATGAGGGTTATGAGGTTTGGTTTAAGTTGGGGGCTTCTCGGATTCTTGACTCTCAAGGCGATCTTGTTTGTACGATCGTGCCCGAGGGATAGATCTTTCGCGCTGATTTTTCTCAGTCTTTTGGTCTCCCGAGGTGTTTGGTTGCTGGTCCATCTTCTGAGTTGTGGAGGTGGCATAGGAGGTTGGAGCATTTGAGCTTTGAGCTACTTTGATGAGGACATCCTAGGGCACGATTTGGCCAGGTGCACTACAGTGTAGGCGGTAGCCGTGGAGCATGATTTGGCCAGGCGGACGACAGTGTAGGTGGCATTCATGTCCAACGAGAGTACAGATTAGCCAGGCGCAGAACAGTGCAGGCACACGACAGTGTAGGCGACCCATGGGCTAGGCGCAGAACAGTGTAGGCGCACAACGGTGTAGGCGACGAAGCCGTGCACGTCCGAATTATCCCACCTTGCTTAGCTTGGGAGGACCAAGCCACCTTAAAAGGGAGAGCCACCCTTCCCCTATCGGACTAGTCTTTTGGGACGATTGGGCCTTCCCCGAAAGATGTGCTCGGCCGGACTCATCATTTGGTATCAGAGCTGGGCCCTTGTTAAGAAGGAGAGGATGATGAGGACATCCTAGGGCACGATTTGGCCAGGCGCACAACAATGTAAGCGGCAGCTGTGGAGCACGGTTTGGCCAGGCGCACGACAGTGTGGGCGGCAGTCGTGTCCAACAAGAGGACAGATTTGCCAGGCGCAGAACAGTGCAGGCGCATGATGATAGAGGCGGAGTGCCCTATCTTTCGGTGAGTGGAGATAAATTCGATTTGGTGGTTGTCGACCCTCATGATCCGACTACGACGAGCGAACTCGAAGCACCAATGTAATCGCTGAACCAACTCCCGATGGTTACCAACCTTGCCGGTGCAAAGTCAGTCTGATCACGAAGATTGTTTCCTGCATGCAATCGAAGAACAAACAAGAAAAAGAGGCGAGCAATCTTACTATCACTCGAAGGTGGAGTTCTGAATCACAGAGGACAGCACATATTTGTGCATGTTCTGGTGTAGCTAAAGCTAGATGTAAAACAAAACTCGAGTTGTAAACAAAAGGGACTCTGACTAAATAAAGGGACCCAACCCCAATCAACGGAGGGAGGAGAGGGGGCGCGTGGCAGGAGAGGGGGGCGGCGGCCAACCCTAGGCGCCCCATCCTGGGCCCCTCTTAGGCTGTCCTCTATGCTTCTAGGCCTTCGTTCTTTAACAGCATGATGTAGTTTAATTCGCTCGCACGAGCCCGAGTAATTGGCCCAACTGGTGGCGCCTGAAGCGGTGGATAATCTGGAGGCGCCTGAGGTGCTGCTGGCATAGATGTACTCGTGGTGTCCTCATCAACTGGTGTAGATGTACCAGTGGTGTCCGCATCATCCTCCCCTTCTTGAACTGAAGTCATCCTCGATGGCAACTCCTCATCCTCACCCAGAAATGGCTTCAAATCTGCAACATTAAAACTAGTGGAAACACCAAACTTCGCAGGCAGGTCAAGGATATAAGCATTATCATTAATCTTGGTTAGCACTTTAAAAGGACCAGCAGTACGAGGCATTAATTTAGAACAGCGCAAAGTAGGAAAACGATCCTTTCTCAAATGCAACCAAACCATATCACCAGGTTCAAAAGTAACATATTTTCTACCTTTACTACCAGCAACCTGATATTTAGCATTAGTAGCAGCAATGTTTTGGTGAGTTTGTTCATGCAGGTTAACAATTTGTTCAACATGTGCAACAGCATCTAAGTGTAGGGCGTCTTCAGCATCAATATAAAACAAATCAATAGGCACTCGAGGGATGTAACCATAAACAATCTGAAAAGGGCACATCTTTGTAGAAGAATGCATTGCATGATTATAAGCAAACTCAACATGAGGCAAGCAATCCTCCCAACGTCTCAAATTTTGATCTAAAATAGCCCTAAGCATAGTTGACAAAGTTCTATTAACCACCTCAGTCTGCCCATCACTCTGAGGGTGACAAGTTGTGCTAAACATCAATTTAGTTCCCAATTTATTCCACAGAGATCTCCAAAAATGACTCAGAAACTTAGCATCACGATCAGAGACTATTGTATTTGGAATACCATGCAAACGAATAATCTCTCTAAAGAATAATTCAGCAACATTGCTAGCATCATCAGTCTTATGCCAAGGTATAAAATGAGCCATTTTGGAGAATCGATCAACAACCACAAAAATGCTATCCCTCCCCTTCTTAGTTCTAGGCAATCCCAAAACAAAGTCCATAGAAATATCAAGCCAAGGGGAAGTAGGAACAGGCAAAGGCATATACAAACCATGGTTGTTCAACTGTGACTTAGCTTTCTGACAAGTAGTGCAGCGTGCAACTAGGTGCTCAACATCAGCATGCATCCGGGGCCAAAAGAAGTGGGCAGCCAGCAGCTCATGCGTCTTGTAGACGCCAAAGTGTCCCATGAGACCGCCTCCATGCACTTCTTGTAACAGCAAAAGACGAACCGAGCTAGCTGGAATACACAGCTTGTTAGCACGAAACAGGAACCTATTCTGTAAGTGAAATTTTCCCTATGGTTTGCCATTAATACAATGGGCAAAAGCAACTTTAAAATCAGCATCGTCTACGTATTGATCTTTCATAGTTTGCAAGCCAAAGATTTTAAAATCTAACTGTGACAGCATCGTATAGCGACGAGACAAAGCATCAGCAATAACATTGTCCTTCCCGTTCTCGTGTTTAATTATGTAAGGAAAAGACTCAATGAATTCTACCCATTTAGCATGACGACGATTCAGATTTGTTTGGGTACAAATATGTTTCAAAGCCTCATGATCAGAATGAATTGTGAACTCGCGATGCCAAAGATAGTGCTGCCATGTATGCAAAGTGTGCACTAGAGTGTAAAGCTCCTTATCATATGTAGAATATTTCAAACTAGCACCGCTTAGTTTTTCACTAAAATAAGCAACAAGTTTTCCTTCTTGTAACAAAATAGCACCTAGCCCAATACCGCTAGCATCGCATTCAAGCTCAAACACTTTATTAAAATCAGGTAATTGCAAAAGGGGGGCATGGGTTAACTTTTGTTTCAAAGTGCTGAACGCTACCTCCTGTGAATCACTCCAAGCGAATGGCAAATCTTTCTTTGTAAGCTCATGTAGAGGTGCTGCAATGGAGCTAAAATCACAAACAAATCTGCGGTAGAAACCTGCAAGTCCAAGAAAGCTCCGAATCTGTGTGACCGTCGCTGGTGTAGGCCACTCCTGAATGGCAGCAATCTTGCTGCTATTAACCTCAATGCCCTGTGGAGTAACAACATAACCAAGAAACGAGACACGTTGTGTGCAAAAGATGCATTTATCCATGTTTGCAAATAAGTGGGCAGCACGCAACACATCAAAAACAGCACTCAAATGTTCCAAATGGTCTTCTATAGATTTGCTGTAAATAAGGATATCATCAAAATAGACAACCACAAAAATCCTATGAAAGGCCTCAGAACTTCATTCATCAATTGCATAAAAGTGCTGGGAGCATTAGTCAATCCAAATGGCATAACCAACCATTCATATAAACCAAATTTCGTTTTAAAAGTTGTTTTCCATCCAACACCCAATTTCATTCGAATCTGATGGTAGCCACTACGCAAATCAATTTTAGTGAAAATAATGGCACCACTAAGCTCATCTAGCATATCATCAAGGCGTGGTATAGGGTATCGATAACGAATGGTGATGTTATTAATAGCACGACAATCTACACACATACGCCATGACCCATCTTTCTTTGGAACAAGTAATACAGGAACTGAGCAAGGGCTAAGAGACTCATGAATGTAACCCTTATCAAGCAATTCCTGCACCTGGCGCTTAATCTCCTTCGTCTCATCCGGATTGGTATGGTACACTACGCGGTTTGGAAGCTGTGCGCCTGGAACGAGATCGATCTGGTGCTCAATGCCACGAAGCGGTGGGAGACTTGGTGGCATGTCTTTGGGAAACACATCAGCGTACTCTTGCAAAATGTTAGCGGCCGCAGGGGGAATATCCAAAGATGGAGCATCATCAAGTGAAACGAGCACACTAGAGCATACAAGTGCAAAGCATGGCAAATGAGCAGCGTGTAGATCAGCAAAATCAGCACGTGTAGCAAGTAAAACAGGAGCATTCAACTTGATTTCAGTATTAACAGATGGCGACATATCAAGTTGTTTAGCAGTTTTAGCTGCTCGAGCAAGATCATCTTTAACAATTTGTTCAGGTGTCATCAGATGTATGATTATTTTCTGACCCTTAAACATGAATGAATAATGATTTGAACGACCATGATGTAAGCTATCAATATCATATTGCCAAAGTCGACCAAGTAATAAAGAGCATGCTTCCATGGGAACAACATCACAATCGACAAAATCAGAATAGGCACCCTTAGAGAAAGAAACACGCACGGAACAGGAGATTTTTATTTTACCACCATCATTAAGCCATTGAATGTAATATGGGTTCGGATGCTTACGAGTGGGTAACGACAATTTTTCTACCAGCATGGTACTCACCAGATTGTTGCAATTGCCACTGTCCATGATGATGCGAATCGACCACTCCTGCACAACTCCCTTTGTATGGAACAAAGTGTGTCGCTGATTCTTCTCGGGCGGGGCGACCTGGGCACTAAGAACACGTTGCGCAACAAGACTTTCATACCTATCGGAGTCACCTGGGGTGACATGTACCTCCTCCTTAGCTGCATGGTCAGTGGCAAGCAATGTATGTTCAATTTCTTCAGAATCACTAGTAGAATAGTACTCACCATCGTCACGAATGAGCAAAGTGCACTTGTTCAGACAGTCCCAAAACACGTGGCCAAATCCTCTGCAGCGATGACACAGAATGTCCCGTGTACGGCCTGGGGAAGGGGCGGCGCCTGTGGGTGGGGCAGCACCTGCTGGTTTGGCCGTCTTCTCACGCGGTGTAGTGGTGGACGTGGATAGCACAGGGGAGACAGGTGCTGGTGTGGATGTCGAGCTTCGTCCTACAAAAGGGTAAGAATATGTCTTCGAGCGTCGTCCCTGCACTTCACGTTCAGCTTTGCAAGCAAATTCAAATAATTGAGTCATGTCATGATATTCCTTATAATCAAGTATATCCTAGATTTCGCGGTTTAAGCCACCACGAAAGCGTGCCATACCAGCGTCGTTAGTCTCCAATATCCCACAACGAATCATACCTTTTTGTAACTCTTGTGAATAGTCCTCAACAGATTGAGAACCTTGCTGAAAACGCTACATCTTATTAAGCAAATCACGAGCATAATACGAAGGCACAAATCGATGACGCATAGCAGTTTTTAATTGATCCCAAGTGGTCGGAATGGCAGTGGGATGTTTAATTTTATACTCACGCCACCAAATTAAAGCAAAATCAGTAAATTCACTAATAGCAGCTTTAACTTGAGAATTTGCAGCAATATCATGGCATGAAAATTTTTGTTCAATCTCTAACTCCCAATCAAGATATGCAGCAGGATCATATTAGCTGTTAAAAGGTGGGATTTTAAATTGAATCTTAGAAAAAGAATCATTACCGGGGCGGCGTGGCACACGGCAGGCACGACCGCGACTGTCGTCGGCATCCTGCTCCGAATCACCGCCATAGTCCTTCTGCAAATCAATGATCGTTGTGTGCATGGCCTGGAGTCGGGCCACGAGAGTGTCGAGTGTGGTCTTGGTGGCCGTCTGGGCGAGGTCGAGCTGATCGAAACGGTCGGTCGACGTAGTGATCGTTGAGTCCAGCCGTTCATGTATCGTCCGAATGTCCCCGGCTAGTCCTTCAATTTGTGCTCGCAAGTCTTGCAGCAGATCAGCCCCGGTGCCGTCATCTGCCATGGTTAGCGCAAACACAAAAACAAAACGACGACAAAAACAGGGTGGGACAGCTCACAAGGCGCTCACCCTAGTGTTGTTATCAAATTCTTATCTGTTCTTACCACGCACACAGGGAGACCTGCAACCAACCGGTGGAACTTGCGAAAGAATGGAGGACTGATTGCCTGGAGAAACAAAATTTGCTCATCGTAGAAATATGTGGAGTTCTGGGTAGGTTGCACTCAAGTCAAGGATTAGAACACACAAACAATAATGGAAAGTTGAATTATAGTGCTAAACACGAAACAAATGCTGCTGGCAACAAGTGAAACCGAAAGGACAGCAAGGAAGGTGGAGAGGGTGCAGCAATTTGCTTTTTTTTCCTTTTGTTTTTTTTGCGGGGTCCTCAGAACTGATAATATGAACACAGAGGATCTCAAACAACAAGTTGCGACACACACTTTTCTCTCTCTTTCTCTCTAGAGTAAGATGGTGCTAAGAAAGAGAGATACGAGTATGCAAAGATGGCACAGCGTGGGGGAGGGTCCGGTATGCGTGGGGGGTGTTACTATGTTGCCATGAGGGTTCGCGAACCAGGGAGGGTGGTGCGCGTGAGGCAGGGTTCCACCGAACCTAAACCAGATCGCCTTCCTTCTCCCTGTTGGATTCTGTCTCTTTTTTTTCTTTTTTTTGCACTTTCCTTTTTTTGATTGCTTCTTTCTTTTTTTTGCACTTTCCTTTTTTGACAGGGAGGGGCGATCAGGGGGTGGAAATTGTCGTGACCAGGAGGGTCGCGCGCAGTGCGTGGAGGTACTACACGAGGAAGGGGTGAAGGTGCGCGGCGTGGGGGATTGACGAGTAGCAAAAACGGCGGCGGCGAAACTAGGGTTACAAAAAGAAACGAGAAACAAGAGATTAAACACAAGTAACCAGTAACAATTGAACGAGTAAGCACACAAATTCAACAAAGACACTTATTGAAAGAATGTGCAAGGCTAAACGGTTGCTGGGACAAGGATCTAACCTAGAAAAAAATTTTGTTTGGTTTTTGTGGACTGTAGGAAGGAAAAACGCTCAATAAACTCACCGATCAACCTGGACAGCTGATACCACTTGATAGAGGCGGAGTGCCCGATCTTTCGGTGAGTGGAGATAAATTCGATTTGGTGGTTGTCGACCCTCACAATCCAACTACGACGAGCAAGCTCAAAGCGCCAATGCAATCGCTAAACCAACTCCCTATGGTTACCAACCTTGCCAGTGCAAAGTCAGCCTGATCACGAAGATCGTTTCCTGCATGCAATCGAAGAACAAACAACAAAAAGAGGCGAGCAATCTTACTATCACTCAAAGGTGGAGTTCTGAATCACAGAGGACAGCATGTATTTATGCGTGTTCTGGTGTAGCTAAAGCTAGATGTAAAAAAAAACTCGAGTTGTAAACAAAAGTGACTCTGACTAAATAAAGGGGCGCGGCCCCAATCAACGGAGGGAGGAGAGGGAGAGCGCGGCAGGAGAGAGGGGCGACAGCCAACCCTAGGCGCCCCATCCTGGGCCCCTCTTGGGCCGTCCTCTATGCTTCTGGGCCTTCGTTCTTTAATAGCATGATGTAGTTTAATTTCTTCGCACGGGCCCGAGTAATTGGCCCAACTGGTGGCACCTGAAGTGGTGGATCATCTAGAGGCGCCTGAGGTGCTACTGGCGTAGATGTACTCGTGGTGTCCTCATCAACTGGTGTAGATGTACCCGTGGTATCCACATCACACGACGGTATAGGCGGTCCATGGGCTAGGCGCAGAATAGTGTAGGCACACGACGGTGTAGGCGACGAAGCCGTGCACGTCCGAATTATCCCACCTTGCTTAGCTTTGGAGGACCAAGCCACCTTAAAAGGGAGAGTCACCCTTCCCCTATAAGACTAGTCTTTTGGGGTGATTGGGCCGTTCCCCGAGGGGTGTGCTGGGCCGGACTCATCATACTTTCCCACTTGAGTGCTCTCGATCTTGTCCGAGGATTGCCCAGGTTGCATTTTGAGAAGGATTTGGTTTGTGCGACTTGTATGCATGGCAAGATGGTAGCCACTCCTCATCCACCCTTGACTATTGTCATGACAGAGCGTCTGATAGAGCTATTGCATATGGACCTTGTTGGGACAACTCAAGTTCGCTCGGTGGGTGGGAAGTGGTATGTCCTTTTGGTTGTGGACGATTACTCTCGCTATGCCTGGGTGTTTTTCTTAGGGGATAAGGGTGAGACATTTGGTTTTGTTTGAGACCTGATATTCAGGTTGAAGAACAAGAGACATGGGGATGCCATAAGAGCTATACGTAGTGACAATGGCACGAAATTCAGGAACTCTCGTTTTGAGAGCTTTTGTAGTGATCTTGGTCTTGAGCATTAGGTTTCGTCTCGGTACACCCCTCCTCAAAATGGTGTTGTGGAAAGGAAGAATCGGACCCTGTGTGAGATGGCTAGGACTATGCTCAATGAGCACATGACTACTAGGAGGTATTGGGCTGAGGCGATGAATACCGCATGCTATGTGTCAAATAGGATCCTCCTCCGGGCTTTCAAGAAGAAAAGATGCTATGAGCTGATGCATGGTCGAGTTCCAAAGGTAAGTCACTTTCATGTCTTTGGCTGCAAGTGTTTCATTCTTAACAAGGGCAGAAAATTGGATAAGTTTGAGGCTACATCGGTTGATGGTATTTTCTTTGGTTATGCTACTCATTCTCGAGTATTTCGTGTGCTCAATCTTGAAACTAACCAAATCGTGGAGACTTGCGAGGTTACCTTCGACGAGACACAACTACGTAGCTCTTTGGTCTTTGAGTCTGCAGGTGAGGATGAATTTGGTGAGGAGATCTTTGAGGAGGAGGCGCAAGAAGATGGAGATGAAGATGATGGTAGTGGTGCTCCCGCAGCTGGCCGTGTACCTACTACTTCCACTACGATGACGACGATCGAGGATGGCCTATCCCCTACACCTATGACGACTGAGGTTGTTTGAGTGGAAGCTGTTGCTAAGGGGGAGGTGTTCTCCAGATGTGAGGCTCCCCGGCGTGTACAGGTGGATCACCCACCTTCGACGATCATAGGTGACATACATGAATGCACTACACGGTCCAGGTCACAGAGGCATTCTCATTTCGCTCATTCTGTATTTGTCGCTTCTTTCGAGCCCATGGATATTGGACATGCACTTTCTGATCCAGATTGGGTAAACGCTATGCATGAGGAGCTTGAGAATTTTGAGAGAAATCAGGTGTGGGAGTTGGTTGAGCCTCCACCAAATTGCAAACCTATTGGGACAAAATGGGCGTGGAAGAACAAAGAGGGAGAAAATGGGGAGATTGTGAGAAACAAGGTAAGGTTGGTTGCACAGGGGTTTAGCCAGAAAGAGGGGATAGACTCCGAGGAGACATTTGCTCCAGTGGCCTGTTTGGAGGTAATTCGAATCCTTCTTGCATTTTCTGTTGCTAAAGGGTTGAAGTTGTACCAAATGGATGTGGAGAGTGCCTTCCTAAATGGGTTTTTAGAGGAAGAAGTGTATGTAAGGCACCTCGGGATTTGAGAGTGAGAGATTCCCCTACCATCTGTACAAACTCAGAAAAGCACTATATGGCCTAAAACAAGCACCCAGGGCGTGGTATGGTAGGTTGAGAGGGTTCTTGCTTAGCAAGGGGTTAGTGATGGGGAAGGTACATCAGACTCTCTTTCTCCTCAGGCAGGGCGATGACATTCTGATCGTGCAGGTGTACATGGATGACTTTATCTTTGGTGGCTCTTCTCACACTTTGGTTGCCAGGTTGACATGAGCAGGGAATTCGAGATGTCTATGATGGGTGAGTTGTAGTTCTTTCTCGGGCTCCAGATCAAGCAGTGCAAGGATGGGACGTTTGTGCATCATGCCAAGTACACCAAGGACATCGTGAAGAAGTTCAAGATGGATGATTTGAAGCCGATGGCTACACCGATGAGTACGACAATAGCTTTGGATGCGGATGTAGATGGAGAACCCGTGGACCAGAAGGAGTACAAGAGCATGATCGGCTCCCTCCTCTACTTGACGGCGATGACACTGGACATACAGTTTAGTGTGTGTCTATGTGCTCGTTTTCGGGCTTCACCGAGGACTTCACATCGGCAGGCCGTCAAGAGGATTTCAGGTATTTGAACTACACTCCTGAGTTTGTTCTTTGGTATTCTGCGTCCTCGACACTCAATCTTCATGGGTTTGCGGATGCTAACTTCGCTTGGTGTCGTTGGGATCGTAATTCTACCTCGGGTGGGTGTCAGTTCCTTGGTTCTTCTTTGGTGTCTTGGTCATCCCACAAGTAGTCCAGTGTAGCCCAGTCCACTACCGAGGCCGAGTATGTTGCTGCAGCCAGTTGTTGTTCCCAACTACTATGGATTACCTACACTATGAGCGACTTTGGTGAGGAGTGTTCCCATGTTCCACTCTTTTGTGATAGCACTAGTGCGATAAGTGTAGCCAAGAACCCCGTTCTCCACTCCAAAACAAAGCATATAAAGGTGAGGTACCATTTCTTGAGAGACAATGTGGAGAAGGGAAAGATTGCTTTGATCCATGTGCTCACCCAAAACCAACTAGCTGATATCTTTACCAAACCACTTGACCAAGCCATTTTCACCCGCTTTGCGGGGTGAGCTCGGTGTGTGTTTGCTTTCTTGAGTTGGTGGTGGGAGCTCTTTGTAGCATATGTATCATATTTACTTGTTGCATGGCACTGCATTTGTATCATGATGTATAATCATCTTTGTATCTTAGGTTGTTTGCATTTGTACCATATGCATTTTAGTAGGATGAGCTTCTCCTATATACATTGATTAACATGATATGCTAGTTGTGAGCCTTTGAGCATGTTTGATGTGACTTGATAATGGATAGCTATGCTCTTGATAGTTTTGCTATATTGCCATGATGAAGTGGCTAATTTTTGAAAAATGCTAGATAGGCTCTCTCTTGTGAGTATAAGGCTTTGCATGATCTTACTTTGCTTTGGTGGTTTATATCATGCTTAATTCATGTTTGGATATCATGTGCTTTTCACTTGGGGTCAAAGACCCATTTGTCATTATGAATGTTTAGCCCATGTGACACCTTGTGGGGGAGCATAAGCTCCTTTTTGCCGCAAAGGCACTTCATGTACCATTTTGTGCTTAAATGTGAAAAATGAAATTGGTATGAAATGTTTATACTTGAAGTTATGCTCTCACTTGTTCCATGTCATAAATGCTTTAAAATTGCAATATTTTGGGTGCTAAACCGTTGCATGTTGTCTACCATGAGATGTCTCATTTTAAGAAGTAGACACATGGCTCGGTGGGTTTAACATGACATGAGATGCTTATGGGTGTTTCTAATGATCTTGTGATGAGGATACATGACCTAGCATGAATTTTGTGTGATCTAGATTCACTTTGGTATGCTTTGCTCATGTGTAGGTCTTATGTTCATGAGGGAAATTTTCCGGAAAATTGTGTATTTTGATCATAGCTTGCTCATATAGCTTTACTATCATAATGGCTATGCTTATACGAAACTTTGGAATGTCTTGCTTGCTCATTTGTTCACTTGTAGCATTTTGTGGTGCTCATTATGTCCTTGGTGTACATCGCCTGATGTACAAACATCCCGTCCTTGCACTGCTTGATCTGGAGCCCTAAGAAAAACTGCAGCTCACCCATCATGGACATCTCAAATTCCCTGCTCATGTCATCTGCAAATCTGGCAACAAGATCATGAGAATAGCCACCAAAGATTATGTCATCCACGTAAATTTGAACAATCAACAGGTCATTTCCATGCTTAATATGAAACAGGGTCTTATCAACTGTGCCCATCACAAACCCCTTACTCAGCAAAAAGCCTCTCAACCTACCATACCATGCCCTCGCTGCCTGTTTCAACTCATAAAGCGCTCTCTGGAGTTTGTATACACGGTGTGGGTATCTCTCACTCTCAAACCCCAGGGGTTGCCTCACATACAATTCTTCCTCTATCACCCCATTCAAGAAAGCACTCTTCATATCCATCTAAAACAACTTGAATCCTTTAGCCACAGCAAAGGCTAGAAGGATCCTAATTACCTCCAGACGGGCCACCGGAGCAAATGTCTCCTCATAATCTATACCCTCTTCCTGGTTGAACCCCTGAGCCACCAACCTCGTCTTATCCTCACAACCATCCCATTCTCACCTTCCTTATTCTTCCACACCCACTTGGTACCTATAGGACGACAATTTGGCGGTGGATCATCTAACACCCATACTTGGTTTGTCTCAAAATTCTCCAACTCCTCATTTATGGAATTCACCTAGTTTGCATCAGAAAGTGCGTGTTGAATATCTTTAGGCTCAAATGAGGCAACAAATGCAGAGTGAGCAAAGTTAGAAGTATTTCGTGACCTCGACTGTGTAGTGCACTCATGAAGGTCACCTATGATCGTCGATGGTGGGTGATCCACCTGTACATGCCGGGGAGCCTCTCGCCTGGACACAACCTCCCCCTTAGCAGCAGCCTCCACTCGAACAACCTCAGTCGTCGTAGGCGTAGGGGATGGACCATCCTTCATCATCGTCGTCGTAGTGGAAGTAGCATGTGCACGATCAGCCGCGGGAGCATCACCACCATCATCATCGTCTTCTCCATCTCCATCCTTCTCATCCTCAAAGATCTTCTCACCAACTTCATCGTCACCTGCACACTCAAAGACAGAAGAGCTACATGGCTGCGTCTCGTTGAAGCTTACCTCGCAAGTCTCCATGATTTGGTTAGTGTCAAGATTGAGCACACAATATGCTCTAGAGTGAATCGCATAACCGAGAAAAATGCCATCTGAACATCTAGCCTCAAACTTATCTAGTTTGCCCTTCTTCAGAATAAAGCACTTGCAACCAAAGGCTCTCAGATCTCTCATGCATCAGCTCATACGAAGTCCTCTTGTTGAAAGCGGTATTGACCGCTTCGGCCCAGAAACGCCTAGGAGTCCTATGCTCATCAAGCATCGTCTTGGCCATCTCACAAAGGGTCCGGTTCTTCCTCTCCACTACGCCATTCTGGCAAGCGACATATGGAAAAGAGTACTGATGGTCGAGACCTAGATCACTGCAAAAGGCATCAAAATGAGAGTTCCTGAACTCTGTGCCATTGTCACTACGTATAGCTCGAATGGCATCCCCATGTCTCATTCTTCAACCTCAAGATCTTGTCTCGAACAAAGCCAAATGTCTCGCTCTTATCCTCCAAAAAGAAAACTGAAGAGTACCTCGAGAAATCATCAACCCCTACCAACACATACCACTTCCCACCCACAGAGGGAACACGAGCTAGCCCAACGAAATCCATGTGAAACAGCTCACAAGGTCGCTCGGTCATGACTGCAGTCAGAGGGTCTGAGAAGCGGCAACCATCTTTCCATGCCGACACGGAGCACAAACCAAATCCTTCTCGAATTTCAACTTTGGCAATCCTCGGACAAGATCTAGGCCACTCAGGCAGGAAAGCAACTCAAAGCTCAAGTGTCCTAGCCTCCTATGCCACTTCCAAAGCTCAGCCGAAACACCAGCAACAAAGCATCGACGAGGACCAACAGACTAGGAAAATCAGCACGAAGGATTTGACCCTCGGTGACGATCATGCAGACAAGATCGCCTCGGGAATCAAGCACACGAGAAGTGCCCAACTTAAAACGAACCTCAAAACCCTCATCAAGCAACTAGGATACTGACAACAGGTTAAAACTAAGTGACTTGACCAAAGCCACACTCTTTAAGGTCACCTTGCTACTCACCTTCATCATGCCTTCAGCAAGCACTTGCCCTCTCCCATTGTCCCCGAAAGTGATGTACTCCCTAGTACTCACCGGGGTGAGGCTGGAGAACCACCCACAATCTCCGGTCATGTGGCGCGAACAACCGGAGTTGATTAACCAAATGTTCTCCATGCCTCCCACCTGCAAATCAAAAACGAGGACGAGAATTAGCAAACGACTCATGGGGTTATTACAGAAAGAGTCAAACCAGTGTCGAACCAGTCATGTGGCGCGAACAATCGGAGTCGATTAACCAAAAGTTCTCCATGCCTCCCACCTACAAATCAAAAACGAGGACGAGAATGAGCAAACGACTCATGGTGTTATTACAGAAAGAGTCAAACCAGTGTCGAGCCATTTGCTCAAAAGAAGGGTTAGCAAAATCCATCTTATCAAAACCTCTAGGCAGAGCCCTCACATGCCTACCACCAAAGAACCTGTCATGTCTCACTGGAGGGGAACACGTACCACGAGAGGGAAAACATGGCCCGTAGTCCCTTTGAGAACCAAAACTGCGATCATGCCTCCCAAACTCGTAACGGTCACGAGCAGGAGCACGTCCAACAAACTCACCACGCCCAAACCTAACACGCCTATCTCTCTGAGGAAAACCACCACCACCCTGAGTAGGAACTGTATGTACAAACCCATCACCTCGAGGTAGAGGCACTCTACGATGCTCAGGCACACAATGAGAATTGTGGTACTTGTCCTTGTTTGTCATCTTCCTAGCAAACCTCTCATCCCTTCTCCTCCTGAAGCAAAACTCCTCCTTATGACCATCCCTCCCACAATACTCACAATGGAAGCGAACTGGTTTTTGCTTAGGTAGTGGTTTCTCAATGGGCTTCTCAACAGCTTTCTATCCTGGCTTCTCCCCAAACACATTCCCAAAGGTGCTCACAATGTTCACTTGTTTCTAGTAGTTTTCTGTCTTGTGAGGGAACACTGGTGGATCTGGGGTTGTGTCTAGCTTGTTTCTGAGGTGGTTTGGTTTGGGTGTAAATTTGTTCATGGGTGTAGTGTGTGGTGGAATAGGAATGTCTCCAACTTTCTCTTCCCCCTCACCACTATTCTCACCACTCTTCCCTGACCCCAAAAGCCTGACCATCAAACCCCTTGAACTCTGCCAACATCAAACTCAACTAAGGCTCATGCCCAAACAACCAGCTCATCAATTTCCTCAACTCATCATTCTCATCCTGCAAGCGATCAACATAATGTGCAAGTTCCATGTTTTTCAAAGCATGCATTTCACAGGTAGAGCATGATGTAGGAATAGGAGCTTTTAAAGTAGCCTCAAGAGAAACTATCCTATCATGAGATTCATCTAGCCTAGCATGCAACACAGGACAAGAAGTGCAAGCACCTAACAAAGCAGGTCTAGATTTCAACTCATCAAGCTCAATCCTAAGCACATCTAGTTCCTTAATAGTTGAGGCATGCTTCTCCTTGAGAGCAGCTAGGAAAACATTGCAATCACCACAATCAACCTCATCAGAAACAACAGGAGCAACTTTCAAAGAGTCTATTTCAGTTCTAGCATCAACAAGCAAAGACTCAAGCTCAACTATCTTGTCCTTAGCATCACCTAGCAAAGACCGAAATTCCCTCTTCTCCTTGTTGGTCTTTCTAAGCACATCATCACAGTTGTCAAGCAACTCATTCAGCCTAGCATTCTCCTCTAGCAAGAAGTTGGGATCCTGACGAACCTCCTCCTCGGAGTCAGAGTACGAATCTGAGATATGCTTCCCACCCTTGTTGGAGTTGTGCGCCATGCCGCAAAAACCGCTTTGCACGACGAAGCTGAAGCTGGTGAAGTTCTTGCCCGTGTGTCGCTTGTCCTTGCACTGATCTTGCTCTTCCTCGCTGCTCGAACCGGATGGGGAGTCACTTGAAGTGGAGTCGATGTCACTCGCTCTGGCAACCATCGCTCGAGCCATCTTCTTCTTGTACCCGCTACTCTTCCTTGGCCTTCTCACACCCTTGTCCTTGCGCTTGTCCTTGTAGTCGTTCCGGGAGCGGTGCTTGTTGTTGTAGTCGTGCTTCGGCTTCCCCTTGTAGTCGTTCTTGATCTCCATGGCTTCCGGACACTCAGCGATGAAATGCCAGTGCTTCCTACACCGATAGCACATCCCCAAGCTCCTACTCGCATTCTTGCAGTTCTCGTACATCCGCCCAAACCTCTTGCTCAACAAGGTGAGATCCTCCTCGCTTAGCACCTCAAAGTCCTCATCTGGCATGGACACAAGACAAGACAAAGAAAACTGCATGGTAGTAGGGTTAGCATTAGTCCTCGATCCTGAGACAAGAGCCAAACTATGTGGATCACTGGGGCTCTTGCTCTTGGCTCTCAGACCACGATCAACCTTCGAAGACTTGAGTTTAGAAAACAGCTCATCCACCATTAGGGTCTCATACACACCGAACTCCAAGATGGCCTCGACCTTGGCACTCCACTCGGATTTGTCAAGTGAGTGCAAGACCTTGATAGATCTATCATGATCCGTGTAAGGAAGCACTGTCACATTGGCCCTCATGTTGTTCACAATACAGGTGAAGTGCTGAAACATCACATCAATCGACTCACCGGGGAGATGAGTGAAGTTCTCGTACTCTCTCCGGTGAGTGGCAAACAAGCGAGCCTGCACCTGAGTGTTCCCAACATGAGCATTCTTAAGCTTCAGCCAAATCATTCCGGCCACATCCTCTCTGTACACTTGATCAAACTCCGAGGCACAAAGAGCACAGAACAAGTAATCCACGACCTTGCTGTTGGCCACAAACATGTCCCATGAACCTGGAAGAAGTAAACTATCAGGAATGACATAATGAGCATTTTGCGTCACTTCCCAGATCAGTGTTCCCAACATGAGCATTCTTAAGCTCCAGCCAAATCTTTCCGGCCACATCCTCTCCGTACACTCGATCAAACTCCAAGGCACAAAGAGCACAGAACAAGAAATCCACGGCCTTGCTGTTGGCCTCAAACATGTCCCGTGAACCTGGAAGAAGGAAACTATCGGGAATGACATAATGAGCATTTTGCGTCATTTCCAGATTAGTGTTCCTTTTCCTCGCAAAAACACGCCCATGCGCCTTTCCCACATCTGGTAATTCTTGCCATCAAAGTGCAGAGGACTCGACCCCTTACCGTAGTCGCCCATCTTTAGATCTTAGACTGGTTAGAATCACGAAGATTCGTAACCAGCTCTGATACCAATTGAAGGATCGATTAGGCGACTAGAGAGGGGAGGAATGAATGTGAGCCAATTAAAATTCTTCTCCAAAGAGGGAACTCGGCCTATACCCCGATTGCCACTCCGATCACTCACATGCAGCAAGGAAGCTCTAGACTAGGCACACACAAACCTACAAGTCCTAGAGACAAGCCACGAATCAAAGGGCGGAAGTACTAGACAAGAATCAAAGCACTTAGCCAAAATTGCGAAGGCTAGGCGCAGACTGTCCGTGGTGTATGGGTGGACCGTCCACAGCACCAGGGCAGACTGTCCAAGAGGACCACGCGGACTATCCGAAACCACAACAGAACCTCTAGAGACACACTCAAAAATTTAGACTGTCCGGCTGAGTCACGCGGACTGTTCGCTAGTGTCGCGGACCATCCGTGTAGGACTAGCGGACCGTCCGGCCAAACCTCCAGCAAAACTCCACTCAAATTCGCCCACGCGGATCCTCCGTCATTGATAGGTTGACTGTCTGCTAAACTGCCTACAACAAAACCCTCAGCACTGGACGATCGAAACACAAGGTCGCACGAACACACGACGAACAGCGACAAACCCTAGGCACAAGGACTATCCGTGGCGACCTGGTAGACTGTCCGCGAGCCACGAACAGACGCAGAAACAGGGAACTTCGCGAAGTCAACTCTCCAAAGTCATCACTAGATCTCGCAAACCACTTGAGCTCTTGAGACAAGATTTAGGGAAGATGAGAAGCGTCACTAGGTGAAGCTATACCCCAAAAATCTTGACCTCTAACTCACTAAACCGACAGGAATCGCGGATCACATGAAAACACCTCCATGAACTCGGGTTCCTCCAAGAACTCACAAATCGAAGGGTTTCCCGGTGTTTGAGGGGTCAAGATCATACCCAAAGATGCAAAAGGCATCCACCCATGATCCCCACAAAGAAATCTGAGGAGAAATGCCCTCAAATTAATGAATCAAGCAAAGAACAAAAGCAACCAAAAATAGCTCCGAAAATGACATTAAAATCACAAAGAGCTAAGAGAGGGAAGGAATCACAATGCTGAATGCTTCCATACATCCAGAGGTCAGAGTCTATACAAGAATCTAGCCTAAGGAAATGCAGGGAAAAGGAGCAGTCTAGAGCGGATAACCCTAGCCATCCTCCTCTACCTTCTATTTATACTTAGTCTCCGGGAGGTGGCGAATGACACAACTACCCCTACTGCATAAATGTAAGATACACACCCCTCAGGGGCAATTTGGTCCAAGTCAAGCATATTCCCATCGAGCGGACACGCTTCCACCGCGAACTTGCTTAGCCTCGACGCAAGCCCCATGATCACGCCACGTGCCCCCCGCCTCGAAGCTTCCCGATGCTCCCGGATCACCGTCTCCGTCGCGTTGGGCCTTCTACCTTGGTTTTGAGGTCCAAACCAAGAAACCGTCCTCCGATGGTTTTGTGGGCAAACCACCAGACCCCACATGCAAGCTTCAGCCTCGAACCGCTACCTTGCACTGGCCCATGTCCATGACTTCAACTTGCTCATCTCGCACCATGCGGCTCGCACTTGACCCCATCGGCCACCGGGTCTGTCGAACCAAGCCTATTGCCTCTCCATCACCCGAAGGCCTCCACAGCATAGTCCTTTCATGCTTGTTCTTCACCTGCACCAACACGAGTCAAGCCGCAACCTGCACCTGCACACTGAGCCAAGCATCAGTCCACACAACATTGTCAGTCACTCATCACTAAGGAGCGACCCTCCACTAGTGTTCGAACACTCCTGGTCCTCATCCTTCGTGCTTGGGAAAGAGAGGAAAGGGTTGAGAGGGGGAGAAGATAATGATGACAGAGAAGCACAAGGGATGGAGGAAAAAGTAAAACCACTATATCAAATGGGACTCATACATCATACAAAAGTAGGGGCTTTAGAGAACAGATCGTTGTTGTAGTTGGAGGTCAAATTCACGGTACCATAAAGTTGAAAAGCCCATACTAAAAAAAGTAGGGACATTGTTAATAGCATCTCCAAAAGTATCTTATTTCCCTTCCTAATCGATAATTTTTAGGGGGAAGAAAATTTAAAATACTCTTGGATATGCTCTTAGAGCATCTCCAACAGTTTGGCATATTAGGTTGACATCCTTCAATTTTATAAAAAACGACCAAAATACATCTCCAACAGTTTGGCGTACCACTTGACAAATTGAAAGTGTCTAGATGTCAAGCGATTGATTTTTAACAATGTCTCAATCACTTTTCTTTTAGCATTTCCTTTTTTCTACTCTTTAGAATTAATTGAGATTTAGTTTTCTTTTAATCACTTTTTCAGTTTTTCAAAAAAAGGACACATCACTTTTTGTAACCCATTTAGAAAAACAGGTGGGATCATTCAAAGTGAATCACCTAGTTTCTTTTGGGTTGCATTTATCAACCTTTGGGCAAAGTTTTTTATGCAGAAAAAGCCCAAAATATTACAAGAAGTGTTAACTAGAGTTTTTTAGCCCGCCAAACTGTTTTTGCCACCTTCCCCCGGGGGCTCCTATATAGCTTGTGGAAGGTAGATAGAGGTTGAAACTTCCAACCCACTAAGGCCCATCTAAAACTCCTACTTATTTCTTTTCTACCAGCCCACTTCCTTTCCCACCCAGCCCATCTACAACATTTTTAAGAAATGTTCCAACATTTTTCAGAAATGTTGATTTTTTCAACATATTTTCATCAACATTTCAGAAAATGTTCCAACATTTTTTAAAAATGTTGGACAACATTTTTCTCTCTCTCCTATGTTCCAACATTTTGAACAAATGTTTCAACATTTTTTTAAAAATGTTGACTTTTTTAACATGTTTTTTGTCAACATTTTAAAAAATGTTGCAACATTCTTTTTCCAACAATTTTTTTTGGTCTTCGTCAAGTAGTGGGCGCCGGCGCCGGCGACACGCCGGCCGGTTGCGGCGTCGTGCGGGCGCGCAGGGGCAGACTGCCGCGGCGGCCGCCAGCGAGCTCCCGCGCGGCGCCGACGAGCTCCCGGGCGCGTGCGTGGGGAGCCAGGGGCGGCACGACGGGGGCCAGGCGGCGGCGGGGGCCGAGCGACAGCGGCGGGGGGACGGCCTCGGTAGGCGCGCGCAGGGGGAGCCCACCCATGGCGGCGGTGGCGGCGGCCGGCGGCGCCCGGGACACAGGAGGAAGACGGCGTCGGGGGGCCGTGAGGAAGGGAAAGGAGCTCTAGGGTTGGATTTGGTGGGCTGTGTGGACTACTAGTGGGCTTCTATTGGGTTATAGTTTCCTTAGAAACTTTCTTCCGGAAGATATATAGGATTCCCGACCTTCCCCCACCCCCACCCATCAACACGGTGCATCTCTGCCTATTTAAAGAGGCACCAGACAGTGCATGTACAATTTGAAAAAGAAAGAGAGGAAAAGAAAGAAGGGATCTGGTGATGGAAGAAGCAGTAAAAAACGAAGCAGATTCAGAGGGTTGGGGTAGCCTGGAGAGAGCAATATGGTTCTGATAGGATCCTGCTTTCACCCCTATGCTGCTGCTTCTATATCCAATTGCTTTCTTTTGAGTGTAAGATCCAATTCTCCCAACTTTTCCTGCTAAAAGACCAAAATCACATGTCTAGATGAGTGTCCATTCTGAATAAAAACAAATAGAAAGTAGTGGAAAGTTGTATCAGGGGGGCATACTTTTTTGAAAGAAAAACAACAATTATGATGATGAGAAAAATTGATGATAAGAAAACAACAAATTATTCTGTAAATATATTCAGTAAACAACAAATTATGGTGCTGAGGGGGAGGTTGTCTCCAGGCGTGAGGCACCCCGGTGTGTACAAGTTGATCATCCACCCTCCAGAATCATAGGTGATATCTATGAACGCACTACACAGTCCGGGTCATAGAAAATCTCTCATTTCGCTCACTCTGCATTTGTTGCATCTTTCGAGCCTAAGGATATTGGACACACACTTTCTGATTCGAACTGGGTGAACGCTATGCATGAGGAACTTGAGAACTTTGAGAGAAACCAAGTCTGGGAACTAGTTGAGCCTCCACCAAATTGCAAACCTATAGGCACCAAGTGGGTGTGTAAAAACAAAGAGGGAGAAAATGGTCAGGTTGTGAGAAACAAGTCGAAGTTGGTAGCCCCGGGGTATAGCCAGAAAGAGGGGATAGACTATGAGGAAACCTTTGCTCTGGTAGCCCATTTGGAAGCAATTCAAATTCTTCTAGCATTTGTTGTTGCTAAAGGATTCAAGTTGTACCAAATGGATGTGAAGAGTGCTTTCTTGAATGGGGTTCTAGAGGAAGAAGTGTATGTGAGGCAACCCCTGGGTTTTGGGAGTTAGAAGTATCCCCACCGAGTGTACAAGCTTAGGAAAGCTCTCTATGGCCTAAAACAAGAACCTAGGGTGTGGTATAGTAGGTTGAGGGGTTTCTTTTTCAGCAAGGGGTTCGTGATGGGGATAGTCGATCAAACTATCTTTCTCCTCAAGCAGGGCGATCACATCTTGATTATGCAGATATATGTGGATGATATTATCTTTGGTGGCTCATCTCACTCTTTGGTTGTGAGGTTTGCAGAGGATATGAGCAGGGAGTTCGAGATGTCGATGATGGGCGAGCTGCAGTTCTTCCTCGAGCTTCAGATCAAGCAACTCAAGGACGAGACATTTGTGCATCAAGTGAAGTACACCATGTAGAGAAGGGAAAGATAGCCTTGATCCATGTATCCACCCAAAACCAACTAGCCGATATTTTTACCAAACCACTTGACCAAGCCACTTTTAGTCGTTTGCGGAGTGAGCTTGGTGTGTGTTTGATTTCCTGAGTTGGTGGTGGGAGCTCCTTTGTAGCATATGTACCATATTTGGGTTGTGCATTTTGCATTGCATTTGTATCATATGCATTTTGGTAGGATGAGCTTCTTCTATATACATTGATGATCATGATATGCTATGTATGAGCTTTTGAGCATGTTTGATATGGACTGGTGATGTGTAGATAAGCTCTTGATGGTTTTGTTATTTGTTCGTGTTGAGATAGCTACTTTTGGAAAATGTTAGTATAAGCTCTCTTGTGAGTAGAAGCCTTTTCATGCTCTTAGTGTGCTTTAGTGGCTTTGTCATGCTTAATTTGTGCTTGGATAGCATGTTCTTTTCACTTGGGGTCAAAGACCTTTTTGTCATTGTGAATGTTTAGCCCATGTGCTTTAGTGGCTTTTCACCGGTCTGACCGATGGACCAGTCTGACCGGTGGGGAGAACTGATCTGACCTGTCTGATCCGTGTACATCTGGAAGCTTTGAAGGGAGGACACGCGGCATGATCGCAAGGCTTGCGTGGAGGCTAAGCGGGCTTGCGGTTGATGCGCATCCGTCAGATGGAGATTCGACGTGATTATCCAAAATACCCTTGGCGGACGTGTATCTTACTTTCATGTACTAGGGGTAGTTTAGTCTTTTTCCTCTGCCTATTGTCTTTGGAGAGATGGATGGCAGCCAACTCTTGGAACCCTAAGCGCTTTGAGCCTTTGTTTTCTCCTTCTCTTAGTTTTCCATAGGCTAGCTAGTGCTCTATTGCAAATATCAAGTGGGTAGGATGATGGGAGGTTGCTAGCCTCTTTGTACAGAATCTTTCCTTGTGATGTATGGAAGATTTGGAGTTCATCCGCTTGTTCCCTTGTGACTTGTTTTTGAATCCCGTGGCTTTTCTTTTTGTGGATTTTCGGAGCTTTTTCTTGAGATTTTCGTAGGGAAGTGTTGGAGGTGTTTCTTTGCAGGATTTGTTGTGAAAATCACACATGAGGTTGTTGTGCCTGTTTTCTTGGTGATCTTGCCCCTCCAAACCCGTGGAAAGCCCTTCGATTTTGGTGGTTTTCGGAGTTCTTCGTATTCTTGAGGTAGAGGCACGAGATTTTGGATTCCACCTATTTGAGAGAGCTTTGGGGCTTGAGATTCGTGTAGAGTTCACCCATGAGGTGTTCCTACCTTCCCCAAAGTTTCTCTTGAATTTGTGGAGTGAACCGGGACATCAGTGGATTTGATTCTTGGACTTGACCCGCGGGTGGAGTTCATCTCGAGCTGCCCAGACCTGACCTGTCAGACTGGTGCAGCCAACCAGTTAGACCGGTGCAATGTCTTGTGTGGGTTTGCCTCGAGTGAACGTTTGGTTGTGTGGAGTTTTGCTCTGAGTTTCCTAGGATTAGTTCTCGCCAAGTTTCAGGTTGGTTTGCCTCGGTTTGTGAAGTTTCTTGTGTCCCTCGCTTCTTTGGTTTTGAGTTGGTTTTGTTCCGGAGCCTAGATACATCCTTGAGGCATTCTGGACCGGTTGTTGTGTGCTTGCTGCAGCAACCGGTCTGACTGGTGCAGGGAACCAGTCTCACGGGTGCCATCGGTCTGACTGGTGTAGTCGACCGATCTGACCGGTGGATGCATGGCAGCAAGCCGTGCAGAATTTCCACTGTGGTCGAGTGTTTGGTTGTCGAGGAGAACTTGTTCCTAGGATCAGTAGTACTCTTAGTGACTACGTGATCTTGGCAAGTTGTGTGCGAGATCCTTTCGGTAGTGAATTCGGGGTATAAGCCGAAGTTCTTATCAGAGAATTTTTATCAGCTCCCATTCTCTCTCCCCTCTCTCTGGTTGCCTAATCAGTCCTTTAGATCGGAGGAGCTTGCATTGAATCATGGCTCAGAAAATTAAATGCAGAATGCTTCATTGTACACAAGCTAGAGACAATGCAATGCAAGCACCATCCTAATTAGTAGTACAGTATAAACAACCAACATTAGCTGTTACACTAGTGGCGACCATGCCTGAATGGCTGCATGTGTAGCTTAAAAAATTACACATGAATTATATGAGTGTTTTAAAAAAAGAATATATATGTGTGTAGAAGTACAAAAAAAATTATTGCATCTTTCTCTCTATAAAGACACAAGACACAAATCAAAAGGGAGAAATTTAAAAAGAATCCATGCTGGCAGTGGGTGAGAAAAGAACTCTGACATTTGTATGGGCATAGGGCACTTTTTGGAACCCTCACAGGGCATAGGGCACGTTTTGGATTGCTAAAACCCACATGAAAAACACGGATTCATATTAAGAAAAGTATGTATGGCGTATATGCTCATGGCCAAAGAAAAGATATCTACTACTAAAAAAAGATATAAATAAACAGAACAATATTATTATAAACACATGGCATCTTCTTTTGCACACACCATAATTAAAAAAACAACAAATAAAAAAATAGAGTTTGACAAGGAAAAAAAGAAGGATGTTGCTTATAAAGATAACTTTAAGGTACTTACTAATTTCTTTAAAACACCAAATAGGGCCTCGTCATCAAGCGATGCTAGCAATCTTCACAATTTTCCTCATCCATAGCATTATCAGATTGCAGAGCTGGGTGAGGGTCACCACCTAGATGATCATATTGACTCTGCGCCACATCAGACATCATCTAGAGAAAATGATAAGGGATATCTATGTAAAAATGTAGCTTCACATGTCCATTAACCTAATACAAATTATCTTATAAATCATATATACATCTGAAAAAACATATGTTGGAGAAATGGATTACAAAACATTCAATTGTTTGGCTTATATACTCCTTGGCATTTATGGTTGACAAAACATACATGAAAAAGAAAAGGTTCATGTTAAAAACAGAACAATATATGTGTTGTTGTTAGTAGGGGGTGGGCAAAAAATCATGAATTTGTAAAATATAAAGTGCATGGCCACCTTTTGTGCACGCAAAAATAAGAGTGTATAGACTGAAGATTTATATATCACTTCATCGGTCTCAAAAGGCATGTTACATAGAAGTGAAAAAAACCATATCCCTACATAACGGACAAATTATAGGACCAATATATGAATTGTCCCATTCAAGGACATAAAGTCACTAACAAGGGCATGATAACATTCACAGAAGAAATGTGAAACTCTGTTCGCTATAAGAACTAATAAAGATAACACCAGCTCATGGAAGTACCACGGTAGTCAGATATTTAACAAAGAAATTATGAACACAATATAATAACAATAATTATTATAAGACACGATTTAACACTAATGACAGAAAGGCAGTCCTACCATTACCGACAAATTAACAGAGGTAATGAAATATTTCACAGAACAATACAAGCCGAAGACGAGACCAGTCAAATAAAAAAATTAACCGGGTAGCAAATGCTCAAACGTGTCATATAGCAAGCTTAAAGAACAAACTAAGCAAAAGACACTTAACCCGAGGTTATGTTATACTACTGATGTAAGCAAAATATTCATGCAAGCAACAAGCACTAACAGACAAAGTTAGTCAAAGATTAAAAAGATCAATGCTCAGGACAATTCTTAGGTGTTGTGGAATGAAAGGGACGTTACAGGATCTGAAAGAGAAATTATGTGGACCTGGGAAGCTGAGAACCTAGAGAATGATTGGTATTGTAGAATGAATCCTAGTATCAGTTCTCTAGATGGTGTTCACAAATCATATTTCTCATCCTACATCCAGAAAAAATGTTGCTACTATTCGTCAACCTACAGAAAAAACAGTAACTGAGCTCCTACAGCTAGCAACTTGTTACTAAAGGCGAACTGCACAAATCAAAGTTGTTGCTGCTCAGTTGTTAATAGGGCTTGAGTACTCCCTACTGCAGGTAGGAATTCATCAAATAGTAAGCAGTATCCCGAGTCAAAAAAATGATGATAGGCGACAGAAATAATAAAGCAATACACCATCCTGTTGTTGCCAATCTAGTGATGGAACCGGCTAGGGTTTTCTCCTGACCTCTGATGATAGTTGGGGATAAATCGATTTGGGGGAGAATCGATGTTGGTTGTCCGACTACAACACCAACAGGGGCTGCACCAATGCAACAGGTACATCGTCTCCGATTGTGATGTTCTTGCCGTGCCAAGAACATCTCTGGACCTCCTAGCAATTGAGAACCCAGTAAGAACAAGATGACAAGCAACAACTCACAGATCTGAAACTGGAAATCACGAATTTGGGGTCCTGAATGCAAGTAATCGGGTGGCCTAATTGACTCACGCATACAACGTCATCCTGGCGGCTGGGGCATGTATTTATATATGGGAGCCAGCCAGGAGGTGTGGGAGGGTGTAAACCCTAAAATAAAATGGCCCCCTAATGGCCTTAACTTGATACAAGGCTATTATCATTTGGCTCGAAGGTCCGAAGGTCTCTCCATAAATTCTTGGCGACTCTATACGAATCTGAGTGTGTTTCTTGATCCATCTAAAAATTGACTTCAAGGGCTTTCCAACGAGTACTCATATGCCTTAAACAAAGATCGAAGCTAAGAGTTATGGCGTTCCAAAGTTGCCCCTCCCTGCTGGTCCGAACTCGTGGTCCGAACTGACCATCTGAAATGGTCTGTTACTTCCTTTGCTTGGGGTGTCTTTCTCTTGTCCATTATCATCGTTGCCCTTCCTCCAATCTGATTCATGACCTAAGTTCCTAATCATAAGAAAAGCATCACAAGTATTTAGTGGCAAACCATTTAGAGAGTAATTTGTTGGAACAGCAAGAAACGACTTCACCTAGTAATTGAGTTGTCGTGTTCGAGCTCGAGTTAATGGTCCTTGATGAGCACTAGGCAGGTTGTATCAATGGAAGGAATGTCCTCATCATCTAGGAATCTCAGTATCAGCTATCTAGCTTGCATTCACAATCCTACCCAACCTGTGCAGTATTAAAGGAGCAACTACGAAAACCAAAACTCCAGCCTAGTGCAATCAACAAAGACATACAAATCTAGGATCAAGGTTAGCTTGCTCAACCAGATGAACACAACACAAGCACGTGAGAGATGGGGCTACCCTACGGTCCCCATCAACCAGGGTCTCAGGCGGACAGCAGACCTTATCCGCGCCCCTGAAGATAAGCTCCAAGAATGACGAGAGACTTGGCGTGCACATCAAGACGTCGGCTACATCGCCAAGCAGTTCAGATATCACAGGATACTGATTGTAATTTGTAGAGATAGATTTTCATGTTGTAACCGGCCCAGACACTAGGTCCACCAACCTTGTAAACCCTAGTGCACCAGACTATATAAGGCGGCCTACGACCTCTCGACAAGGGCATCTCATCTCAGCTCTTGCGCACAGCAATACAAACACCAACTAGATGTAGAGTTTTACCACTAGTGGAAATGTGAGTATCTATGACAATTTCCTAGTGACGTTCTGATTATTCGTCATGGATGTGGTCTGTACCATGACGAATTTTGTAACTTTGTCACAGATAACGACTGACGGCACCAAGCCACAAAAAATAATGACGAAATGCTGTGAATGGTCACCAAACAATGAACCTGTTCGTCACAGATGAATCATTTCAGTTCTGCCTGTGAGGAACAAATGACGAATGCGAAAGAACGTCACAGAACAACAACATAATCGTCACAAAAACAACTTGAAAAAATAACACGGGCCTAGTCCCCACAGGTGGGCCCAGTCGCACGACCACGTGGCAGTCCACGTCAACATGGACCCACCACCGCGGTCCCACGATGCAGTGGGACTACTGCCACGTGGCACGTTGGCCCACCACCCCTGGTCCCGCTGGTCAGATTTGGTGGGCCACCGCAGGTGGGCCCAGCCGCACGACCATGTGGCAGTCCACGTCAACATGGAGCCCATGACCACGTGGCTTTACACGTCAACAAGGACCCCACTAGCGCTGTTGGGCCACTAGCTATTGGGCCGGCCTTCTTCGTTCTCCCTCTCAACCAGCCCAGGTGCTATGAGCCGGCCTTTTTTAAGTAACCAGCCCAGGTAAACATTGGGCCCGCCTTTCTTACCACTGCACACGGAGACGACACAACCTTCTTACCATTGGGTGACCCAGGCTTTTATTCAGCAAAAAATTGGTCCTTTCCTTAGGATTCGAACCGCAGACGGGATGACACCGGAGATGAGATCTTACCACTGCTCCACTCAACGTTATCTGTTAGAAGTGTACATATTTATTTATTTGATGTATAGCATGAATTCCCATGTTCAATAAACAAACAAACCGAAACAAACTCACTTCTGTCCAGGGAGTCCCCGGCGTGTGGAGGGAGGGGGGCGGAGTCGTCCTCGGTGGGCGGCTGCAGCAGCTGCGTGGCGGTGTCCTCGGCGGGTGGCTGCAGCTGCTGCGTGGTGGCGTCCCCAGCGGGCGGACGGCGGCGGCTGCGTGGCAGCATCCTCGGCGAACGGCGTCGGCAGTGCGGCGGCATCCCCACGGTGGCAAGGTGACGGCTCGGTCCCACGATGGCGTCCCCGTAGCATAGAGTTCAGGTATGGGCTGGGGATTCGCTTAGGATCTGTGGAATTCGATGTGATTTTTGCTAGATTTATCTAGATTCGAGCGTGCTTTTGCTGGGGATTATGTATGGGCTGCAATTGGAGTGTTGTTTCTGTGTGCAATTGGTTGTTTCCCTTAGTAGTAACCCCTGCTACTCTGATCCTAGAGTGCTCTGATCCTGATTTCAGTAGAATTTTCTGCGTGCAATTGGTTGTTTCCCTTAGTAGTAACCCCTGCTGCAATTCACTAGTTTTCCTATTGAAATTCTACTGATTTATGATGATCTGTTAGAATACCAATTCATATTTTCACTGATGGGGGGAACTAGTTATCAGGCAGTTTGGACATTCATGTAAGGTAGCTTCACTGATGCATACTGTTTATTTATATTACTGTGAATCTGTGTAAGTTTCTGGAGAAATGATCCTATTATGTTTATCTATGTTGCACAAATGTAATATATATTGCACTTATGTTGCTGTGTTCTGAATTTCCACATTTATGCCAAAACAGATGGATCGAAGTTGGGTTCATTTGAAACCATTCACACCTGCCTACATGGACGGAGTGGAAGAGTTCATGGAATTTGTTAGAGGAAAATACCATGAAGACAGCAAGATAAAATGTCCATGCCGCAGATGTGTTAATCAAGTTTTGCGGCATCAGCAAGAAGTGAATGACCATATACACATCTTTGGAATGTCGCCTGCTTACACTCATTGGATTCATCATGGGGAGTCTCTAGATGCTGAAATTATTGAGTCCAGAGAGGAGGAGGTGTAGCATGATAGATATGATTATGATGAAGGGATCAATTTGGGCGAGGATGACCAAGATGATGGCCGAGATGATGACTGAGATGATGATCATGGAGTCACAAAGATGCTAGCAGATTTGTACACATCATTAGAGGCAGATGGAAGCAATCCAAGATTTACCAAAGTTCTTGCCAATGCCAAGCGACAACTGTGCCCAGGATCAGAGCACTCTAGATTCTCCTTTCTAGTGAGACTTCTTTATATCAAGTCTCGCTATCGAGTTAGCAGTACAGCGTTTAGTGCATTCATGAAGCTATTGTCCCAGGGATTCCCTCAGTGTGAATTTACAAGTTCTTATGATGAGGCGAAGAAGTATCTTGGTGAACTTGGCCTTGCGTATGAATCAATCCATGTGTGCAAGAACAACTGTGTGCTGTTTCAAAACTCTACATTGTTTAACAAGGATTATTCCAAGCTAGAAGTGTGCCCAATTTGTGGTGAATCTAGATGGGAAGATGGGGATGGAAAAAGGCGGGTTCCTCATAAGGTCTTGAGGAACTTTCCACTTATAAAAAGGCTGAAGAGGATGTTTGCAATGAAACAAATAGCTGTGGAGACCCAGTGGCACAAGAAGGTTAGGAGGCCAGTTAAGAATGTAATGAGCCATCCAACTGATGGGAGGGCTTGGAAGGATTTTGATAAGAAGTATAAAAATTTTGCAAATGATCCGAGGAACTTGAGGCTTGCCTTAGCTACAGATGGTTTCAACCCATTTGGCAACATGAGCACTCAATATAGTATGTGGCCCGTGCTTGTTACACCTCTGAACCTGCCGCTATGGGAATGTGTCAATCCAGCAAACTGCTTTATGTCTTTGCTCATCCCTGGTTCATCATGTCCTGGAAAAGATTTTGACTTGTATTTGGAGCCTCTAGTAGAAGAACTGCTTCAACTCTGGGGTGGAGTAAGCACTTATGATGCCGTGAGTGGTAAAAAGTTTGATCTACATGCCGCTGTGCTGTGGTGCATACACGATTATCCAGCGCTGAGCACCTTGTCGGGGCGAACCACTAAAGGCTGTTATGCTTGTATCCACTGTGACAAAAATCCTCTATCATGTGCACTGAGGGGCAAATTTGGGTACATTGGTCATCACCATTTTCTTCCAAAGGATCATGCTTGGCAGAGAAGCTTGGCTTTTGATGGCCACCCTGAAATGAGGGATGCACTGGGTTAGTTTAGTACTAAAGAGGTCCTTGAGCAGCTGGAGAAAGTGAAACATGTTAGGCCAGGAAAGCATCCAGCACCTCCACCAAGGAAGAGGAAGCGTGGGGAGGATAGCACCCCCAAAATTTTTAGTCGCAAAGCTTTGTTGTGGATGCTACCATATTGGAAAGATTTGTTGCTACCATACAATCTTGATGTTATGCACATAGAAAAGAACATCTGTGAAAACATCCTTGGCACATTACTAGAAATTCAGGGCAAGACCAAAGATACCGATAATGCAAGGTTGGATTTGCAAGATATGGGCATTAGACATAATCTGCACTTGCAACAGGATGGCAACTCAGTTGTGAAGCCAGATGCTTTCTATATATTGAATAAGGAAAATAAAGTTAAATTTGCAAATGCCTCAAAGGTGTGAAGTTTCCAGATGGGTTTGCAGCCAACCTAGGGAGATTCATAAGTGCAGATGGTACCAAGTTGCAGGGCCGGCTGAAAACACATTGTTGCCATGTTCTACTGCAAAGGATCATACCTGCTGCCTTAAGAGGATTGGTAAGGAAAGATGTGTATGAAGCAATTGCAGAGCTCGGGAACTTCTTCAGAGAATTGTGTAGTAGAAATCTAAGGATAGATGTGGTGGAAAAATTAAAGCTCAAAATCCCACTAATCCTTTGCAAGCTTGAGAAAATATTCCCGCCAGCCTTTTTTGATGTCATGGTGCACCTGGCTGTGCATCTACCTGATCAGGCATTGCTTAGAGGGTCTATTCAGTATAGATGGATGTACCCAATAGAAAGGAGATTGGGTACTTTGAAGAATTTTGTGAGGAACAGGGCTAGGCCGGAAGGATCAATTGTGGAGGCCTATGCTGCAAGTGACACCTTGACATTTTGTTCGAGGTATATGCAGGATGTTGACACCAAGTTCAACCAGGATGTAGGTTATGGGCCATTAGTTAGTGACACCTCAGTTTTCATGCATGGTGTGAAAATCATAGGAGCTGACAAGAGACAATACATTGATGATGAGATGATGGATAAGCTAGTATGGTATGTTCTAAATAATCGTGAAGAAGTTGAGCCATATTTGGAGTAAGTATTGTTTTTATTTGCAAGATTTAATCTCCTGATTTTTAAGTGAAGATTTCCTTTTTTTGCTTTTTTTGTGACAGCATATGCAGGGAAGAGTTATTGACAGAAGGGTCACATGATGTTGACAAAAGGCTTGAAAAGGCATTTCCTAGATGGTTTAGGAGCCATGTAAGTGTCCTGCACTATAGTCACCAACTGGCTTTATGTATGTTGTAATGTGAGTTATCTCATTCGTGGTAACCTTGTATTCTTTGTTTGAACCCCAGATTGCGAAGAAGCGCAATGATCATCCAGAAGAGGTTACTGAAGGATTGTTTGCTCTGTCTTGTGGTCCTGATCTTCGAGTGAGGTTTTCCGCATCTTGCATTGTCAATGGAGTCCGGTATAACACCGTAGACCATGAGAAATACTTGCAGACTCAGAACAGTGGTGTATTGACTGAAGGTACTCATGACGATCAGACCACTGATTTTTTATGGAGTCCTTAAGGAGATTATTGAGTAACAATATAATGCTAATCTACAATGCGATCGGACTGTGGTTCTCTTTAGATGTGATTGGTACAATCAGTCAAGAGGCAAGACTGTAGGCATCAGAGATGATGGACATTTCAAATCCATCAACATTCAGTCATTGTGGTACAAGTCTGACCCTTTCATTTTGGCAACTCAATCGACAAAGGTATTCTACATGGAAGACACAACTTTGGGAAAGAATTGGCGAGTGGTGCAGAAATTTGAACATAGGGAGGTGTATAATGTTGCTGAAAAAAGTGACCTCGCTCATGATGTATACCAAGATGATCACTGTTCTACTACAGAGCATGAAGTGCAGCAAGGTGATGGTGATGGTGCTGAGGCTGAGCCCATTAATCAGGGTGGAGGATCTACTAGATTTGAAGTTAGTCTAGAGGAACTTATAAGAAAGAGTAGGCAAGCCAACATTGTTGTAGATGAAAATGAGGAGGAAGATGAAGATGACACTATAATGGAATATTTGAGTGATGGCGGCAATGAAACGCTGAAGATGACATGTGCCAAGATGCTGACAGCGAGGATGATGATCTCTGAAACAGCTAGAACCAAAAAAAAGGTCAGCAACACTTCCATTCGGGTACTCTCATTTATGACAATATTTTCAAATATTTGTGTGTTGTGCCACTCCACTATGTAATAATTTGAAGTAGCAGGACTTGTTGTAGCCTGAAATCAGTTATTTGTGTGCTTGAATTCTTATTTTGCTAGTGAGCTACTCCATGCTTGTCAAATCTTGTATTTATATTTATATATGTATCTACACATATGTGTCAATTTCTGCTGTAATTTCTGATGTATATAATGTTTATTTTGCCTAGAATATAGTTGGTAACTAACATTCTAATTAATGTTGCAGAACAAGAGGCAAGATGGATGCTTGGTGGTCACAGATTGCTTGTTCCAGAGCTAGGAATGGCATATGTAGATCTGATAGATGCAAGTGGCTCTAGTATATTTCTGTAGCACAGATGATTTGAGTTTTTTTGTATGAGACCAGCTTGTAAGCTTGAATGTTAATGTTTGAAATGTTATGAGATGATGAGTTGAAATGTTAATGTTTGAAATGTTATGAGATGATGAGTTGATGATGCCTTGTCTTACAAAACTGTCTATGATGTACTAATTATTCAGCATATCTTGCTTTATTTTTTCTTTTGAGAGAAACAACTTCTTCATTTACCCATGCACATCAACTGCATATACTGTTGTGTGCTGGACAGACACTCTACTGCCAAGCTGCTGCCTGAATATCAGTCCAGCAGCAGCATCTCGATCAGCATATCGATCAAACTGTCTGGCAGTAGCCAGCAGCAAGCAATATAGCCTCACTAGCATATATTCCAGACACAAACATCAGTACTGACACAAACACAAAAAAATTTCAGACAAAGCAAATTTCATTCAGCACCTGAACCACAAGTAGTTAACCACTAAACATCAGTACTAGATTGCTAAAGATGTAGTTCACATCACTACTGGAACCATCAACCATCCTTATTTACAGACACAAACAGCAAAGACCTGTAATCATGTGAGCCGATAACAAAATAAGCATCCACACTGATGCTTCAGCTTCTAGCACGATGCAACTACAAAATAAGCTTGTTGCTTCCATTTGCTTCAGCTTCTAGCATGATGCACTACTTGTTGTTTTGTGCCTTCTTGGATGCCGCTTGGAGTGCACGAAAAAGCCTTTTCTTCCTTGCCTGCTCCCTCTTAAGCTCACCCTCGAGCCACTTGACATTCTCCTGTGACTGTGCCGCCGCCTCGCACAACTCCTAGAAGGTCATCTGTTGGCATTAGATGATAGCATTAGTTCAATGTTGAGCACAAATGAGACTACGGTAAAACATCACTACAATGAGTAAATCATGATAGCATTTGTTCAATATTGAGCAATGTTGAGCACAGAAAGAGGGCTAATGTTCACCTTCTCATCCTTCCTCTTCAGCACCATCTCCTCCCCTGGCACCACGTCCTCACTGCTAGACTCGTTGCTGCCACTGCTAGAGGTCACAATTTGATGGTTGTCTTCTTGGAGGTCAACATCACCAGCTCCTTCCATGTCACCACCTCCTTCCCCTTCTTCTTGCGCTGCAGGACGCCGGAGCCAGAGCGGATCACCCGGTGACGGCACGCGATAGACTCAGGCATACGGTCAGTGGCATAGCGGATCTCCCGGTGCGTGCTGGCTCTGAGTGCGCGCTCAGGCGTGCGGTGCGTGGTGGACTGGATCTCCCGGCAACGGCTGGCCTCAGGCACGCGGTGCGTGGCAGAGCGGATCTCCCGACGACGGCTGGCCTCAGGTGCGGCGATCGGCGGTGGAGCATCCCTCAACCTCAGATCGAGGACAAGATCAAATCCGAGGAGCTGTCTATCGGTGGAGCTCATGTCGGAGGAGCTCCCGTCGGCGGACCTCCCGTCGGTGGAGCTCCCGTCGATGGAGGGCGAAGCGAGGCGCGTCACACAAAAGTGGCCCCGCTTGTCACGATCTTGGCGACGGGCCGCGGCAGAGCGATTGTAGCGACGCCGCGTCATACTCACTGGAGGAAGGAGGCAGCTGGTGAGGAGGAGACGCCGGTGAGGAAGAGAAGGGGGGCAGTGAGGAAGAGACTGGAGGAGACGCCGAGGAGGAGGACTGGAAGAGACGCCGAGGCGAGGAAATGATGCCACGACTTTATGTCGATGGCCGCATTCTAGGATAAGAGAATAACGGGATGTGCTCAATCGACATTACTTGAAGTAGCACAGTGGTGAGACCGTTGTTTCTGAGGCTGGTGACCAGGGTTCGAATCCTAGGTTGGTCACCCCATTTTTTAAAAAAAAATTCAAAAAAACTTGCCCAAAAATTGGGCAGAGCCAGGACTCGAACCCGTGACCAATTGCTAAAGAGTGAGAAGTCCCACCACTATGCCAAATGTAAGTTTGAGTACAAGTGTTGAAACTAATTTACTTCTACTATAATTATAAGGTCTACCAGGTGTCAGCACCCTATTGGCTCGGCTGTCTTGGAGGTGAAGAACACATGGATAGTTGGTATTTATTCTTTTAGTCTAGAATTAAATTTTGTAACTAGTGTTTCTTCGTCACACATAATCCGAATTCGAAGTTTTTTCTTCCTAATTTTTTCTAAAATCACGCTCTTTTCTTTAATGCTGTTGTTTTGTACAAATTCTATTTTGTAGATTCTATTTATATCCTTTTATCTAGTTCCTCCAAAATATCGATTAGAAAAATCATTTGTTTTGCACAAACATTACTAATGTAACTTCTTATTTTGCAATAATAAACTAAACACAAGCTTATGGTCAAGTTTGAAGTGCATATGAATTCAAAAATTTCGAAAAGTATGATACACTCCAATGTTCAAGTAACATTTCATGAAACTATGTTAGACATGTATCCATTTCTAAACAACGTAGGTTCCGCTGTTACCGAAATCATTTGAAATTTTTATGACAAGTGTATGGACCTAAATTATGTTACCACGTCAATTCGTAGAACCATCGGAGCATTTTATGATATTATTTAAATTATTATACTGTAAATTCGAGATGTAAGTTTGAATTATCCCTAATAAACTATTACCGAAATCATTTTTTTTCATTTGAATTATACCTAAGTTTGTAGATATTGATGAGTGATACAACTTTGGTATTCATTACTTCTTCATCTTAGTTTATTCCGGGTTTCAAATGTGGTCTAAAATCACCACTTTGAAAAACAATTCAAATTTTTAATTGTTCAAACTTCATCACAGCACAAATTACCAAAATCAACACACTATCTTGATAGAGCATGATTTTATAAAATTTTAGAAAAAAAATCATCCAATTTGGAGTTAGTATGAGGCAGAAAAACTAGTTACAAGTTATAGTCAAAGATTAAAAAGAGATACCACACTTGTCCATCCCAGTTCATAGCAAGTGCAATTTCTGTTTTTAATCTTCGAATAAAACTTGTAAACCGTTTTTCTTCCTCATACGAACTCCAAATCGGTTGATTCTTTCTCCTAATTTTTTCTAAAATCAATTTCTACAAGTTCCATTTCAGGTATTTCTCCATTCAAATATATTTCAAATATGGATTTGTTCAAACTCAAAAATCATACTATACCAATCTCATTTCAAAACTGGGTCCACCTGTCAGTCCCTCTCGGCAGCACAGCGCGGGCATCTAATTCCAAAACTGGGCCCACCTGTCAGTGAAATGCCCCGCGGGCGCGGGACGAAATTCCAAAAGCACCCCACCCACCCACCCACCCGCCCATCTAAAACACTCGCCTCTCCCTCTCAGCCTCTCCCTCTCCCCTCTCCAAACCCTAGCCGCCGCCGCGGGTGCCTCTTCGACGACGCACACCGCCCGGCTGGGTCCGCACCTCGATGCACGACACCCCGGCCGGGTCCGCACCTCGATGACGCACCGGCCGAGTCTGCACCTCGACGACGCACCAGCCGGGTCCGCACCTCGACGATGCATGACGCCCCGGCCGGGTCCGCACCTCGACGACACACGACGCCCCGGCCAGGTCTGCTTCCTCGTAGTTGCCACTGGGACTCAGATCTGCTACCTCATCTCACCACCGGAACCGGAGTACTACGCCGACAATGACTCCGACCTGATCCCGCTACCACATCGATGAAGTATGGTAAAGACTCGACATAATGTTCTATCAGGTACGCCAAATCCCTACAACGCCGCTGTGTGGATTAGTGTTTGGAGCTCGAGGTGACAACAATTTCTTTGCTCTAGTACATCTGTGATTAGGCCTGGGCAAAATACCCGATACCCATTACCCGTACCCGAATTACCCGAACCCGAACTCGAATTACCCGAACCCGAGGTACCCGATCTCAAGTTCGGATAGTGATTGTGATTACCCGAAATTAGTTTGGGTAATTCGGGTAATACACTTCGGTACCCGAACTACCTGAAATTTACCTTTGTCTTTGTATTTATCATGTATTATTAGTTAAATGCTTGAAATTGTCACTTTATTATAATATAATTATCTTGGCTTGAACAAGTGACTATAATATATTATTCTTCTCAACTTGTTGTTGAAATTCTACACAAATTACTGGTGATGTTTTTTGTTAAAACTCTACTAAAATTTTGTGTAGTTTGTCATTTTCTGTTAATTTGGGTAGATTGGGTATACCCGAACCCGAATTATCAGTTACCCAAAATTTCGGGTAGTGTTTTTTCGGAGGTAACATCAGGTAGCAGTTTTCATTACCCGAATTATGAATTACCCAAATTACCCGACCCGAAATAACCGGGTAACCCAAACGCACATGCCTATCTGTCATAAAGGATTAGGATTGAGATGCATGGATTAGGGTTTGGAGCTAATGGTGGATTAGGGTTTTGAGCTCGAGGTGGATTAGGGTTCGGATTTGAATGTGATTACCGTGTACCACACTCTATTAACCTAGATGGTTTACTTTCTAGGAAATGGAGGATATATGATTGAGTGGAGTATTATAGGTGTGCTCTGACTAAATAAACTAATGGTTTACTTACAAGAAATATCACTGATATGTCGCTAGGCATACTCTTTGGTTGATTGACTGTTTATCTGCTGATACATATGCTATTGGGACTCTTGTTTACTTAGTACATATGTGATTGATATCTATAGCTCCTGATTTTATTTTGTTCAATATGATTGTCCAGCATCAGATTTGATAGATATGATTAGCAGCTACGGTTTGATATTAAGCTGATTATGATATTAAGCTGATTCTGTGAAAGTTCAATATGATTGTATCATGTTAAGCTGATATTAAGCTGATTAGATATGATTTTGTTCAATATGATTGTCCAGCATCAAATTGTGTGAAAGTTCATATTAAGCTGATTATGATGCTTTTTGTTATGATGGTTTCCCTTTGTAACTGATAATGGGTTAGGTAGACAACTTGCTGTTATGATGGTTTGCAAGAATATGTATCATGTAAATTATAGGATTTGTTAAAACACAGAACTTTGCTTGTTAGGTGTCTATTAATCAGAGGTGTTATTAATTAGAATTTCCATCAATGCAACATCCTGACCTGCCCTATGTGATTTCGCGTGTAAGAAACTCCAACATGTGCTTATGAGAGGAAGCGGGCCAACAATATAGCAGAGATTAAGAGAAGGTTTGAAGAACTTGGTCTCCCATCAGATGTAAATTCATTTGGAAATGAACCAGCCCCTTAAAGGGGAATTAGGAAAGGGGTACGAGGTAGATGTGCTAAAGATACAGATGATTCAGAGTATCTCCCTGAGGACTAGGTTCAGGGAGACACCGATGATGATGCAGAATTAGACGAGGAGCTTGTTCCCCTTATGGTCATTGAGGTACCAAGGGATGGGATGCACAGTTGCATGTTTTACTACTATAGTAGCATTTCCTTATATTTCACATGTTTTTCTCCTAATGCAGGCTCCTCATAGTAGACATACAGAAGAAATGCCGTCGGGAGGTGCAAGATCAAGTAAGCAAGTGAGGACTAGTCCTCCAAATGAGAGACTTGCTGAAGATATACCAACTAACGGAGCAACACAAACTAAGACAGCTAGGCAACATACTTCAAATGAGAGACCTCGTGGCGTCAACACAAGGTCCTCCACAAGGCAGCAGCCAACTAAAACAGTTGATCAAGTTCAGCAAGAATTGCCTTCTGTAGCCGAAGAAGATAATGGTCTGCACAGTCCAAGAGAGTATGAGTATGACTGGTCCTACGATGGAGATTTTGACAATGATGGTCTTGGCGGAGAACATGAGGAGCACCGTGAGGGACAAGAAGATGAGCTCCATGAAGAACAGACGCAAACGGGTCATGAAGGTAAATGACATTTGCATTTAAATTCTGTAATTTAGTTCCACTACCAATATTTGAGGAGTACTAACATTCTGAACTTTTGTTATTTTGTAGAGCTTGCCCAAAGAGCTCCAAGAAGGCCTAGGCCACCAACATGGGGTATCTTACTTGATAGGATGACGAGAGCGATGAAGAAGAAGCTGCCCATATCTGTTGCTGATGGGTTCAAAAGGCCACATGACCCTGTGTAAGCTGCGAAATTCGCTTTGGAAGCTGGTGTCATTGTTAGGGATTCCGTTCCTGTCCTAACCCATTGGAAACATTACAAACAAGATAAAAACCTGATCGATGGCTTTGTTGGACGGTTAAGTGTAAGTTCCTCTTATCCTCTATACTATGTACATGTTACATTTAACTGTGAGGTTGATCATCTTCTGCAACTAATGAATGATCTTAATCAATAATTTTCAGGGAAGGCTGGCCATTGACATGAATCAACAGCCAACTAAGGATGCTTGCTATAATGTTCTCCAGTCTACTATAAAGTAGAGGCGCTATAATTTGAAGAAAACCTACTTCACCAGCATCCCAATTGACCAGATCAGAACCACGTCTCCTGTACCATACATGAATGATGCACAGTGGAATGAACTGGTTCAAAAGTGGTCAGATCCAAAAAACATGGTATGTCCTATCTGCTGAACTCCACAGCTAGCTATTGTTGCCATGTAAATCAAAGTGTGTACAGAAAATTGCTTCAGAAGTGTCTTTTTGATTATCTAGCCTCCACCCTCCAATAGAATACACATGAAGCATGAATGCATGATTTGATTGAAGTAAATGTGTTACTGAGAAAGGATGTTAATTACAATTTGTTCTTTTGGAAAGATGTTAATTACTACGGAGTAGATGCTAAACGTTGATTTTTCTTGATGGGAAAGCCACACTAGCACATACTCCTATTGTATAGTCCTATGTGGAAGTGGTGTAGTAACATGAAGAAACCCTAATTTTGATTTAATTATAATCTGTATCACTTGTTGTTGCAGCGAACAACTGAAAAGAACAAGGGAAACTGTGCCAAAGTCATGTTTCACCAGGCGACGGGAGCTCGATGCTATGTTGCACATCTCCATGCATATGTAAGACAGCACTATTTTGTACAGTTTCTTCTTTACTCCACTGCTATGTGCCAAAGTCAACTAATTTGGACTATGTGCATGTCATGCCAAACAGAGGCAAAAGAAAATTGCTGCAGCACGTGCAAATCAAGAAAATGCAACTGGAGGACAAGAAGCTGATGCTGATGGAGAACAAGAAGCTGCCACTGCTAGAGAACAAGAAGCTGCTGCTGATGGAGAGCTTGATGTGGTGGAGATCTTCAAACAATGTCATACCAGCCACAAGAAAGGAATGACTAACATTGCAAAACAAGCAATTGTAAGTCTAATATCACTATATATTTTCCCATCATTTTCTATGTATCTCTTATTGAAACTGTCTTTGTGTTGAAACTGAGATAGTTTGAAATGTCCATAGTTGTTTTCATTATGCTGAGGTGGCTTGAGTCTAGAGTGTTTTCTAAATAGTTTGCAACTTTCACTGTGGCCTTCTTGTGCATGCATGTATGACCATGAATTTTTGGTCTTGCTGTTCAATTTCTGCTAGTAGTGTTGTCAGCTTGTCTCTCAGCTCTCTGCTTGAGCTCTCTGAATCAGTGATCCAGTGGGGTACCAATGGTATTACCATAAGCTCTAGGAATATTACATAAATATTATTCTTGTTGTTTGCTTATTAGGAATAATATTCTTGTTATTCTGTGCATAAATTTGCTATCTCTAGATCCTAGTTCTATTGGCGTTACAATTTATCTAGTGTAATAATTGTTTGCTTAACAAAGAGTGTGATAGGTTACATGATACATGCTCTTTGCTGATTTCTAATTATTTTTCCTTTTAGTACTTGGAATCAGATGAAATGGCAAATCGTTGGAATTAGTTGTTGCACGATTCTTTTAGCTAGTCAAGTGAATTAGTTTTTGTGTTCTTTCTGATCTCGAGAACCCTAGTCATATCTTTCACTTTTTCTAACATGATGAAATTATTGTGTCTCTACTGCTACATACATTGAAGTAGTCAAATAATATAATAAAAATGTCTCTTAAGTCGATATTCTGAAATTTACCAAGTTTAACTAGGTTCTTGACAACTCTTTGGATTGTGGCAGGCTATCATGGAAGCTTTGAAGGATCAGCCTCCTGCTGAAGGCAGTGCACTATCAAGTGCACAAGTTGTCTCTGAGGTGCTCCCCAGGAATAGCAGTAATATCTTCTTGAAGCATATTGGTCTGCAGCCGACAAGCCCAACAAAACCACCAATAGCGAAAAAAAGGCACTGCAGGAACAACTCGCGGCTGAAAAGCAAGCTTCGGCAGTTCTCCAAGATGAAGTGAATGTGTTGAAGTAGAATGCTCAGAACACAGAGGAAGCCCTTCAGAGGAACCAAATGGAGCTGCAAGAGTGCAAGAAGGCGATGGAGGAGAACAAGAAGGCGGTCGAGGAGAACAATCTGCTGCTTAAGCGTCTTCTGCAGTTCATCTGTGGTGGTAACTTACCTGGTCCTTCATCTTGATCATCTTGAAAGCGTGCTGCTATCTTTTGCTGGGACTTAGTCAAGTTACTGCTACCTTTTGCCGTCCGTGAACTGAGTATGTGAACTATTGAGTAATTGATGTCATGATGAACTTGTGTCATGATGTCATGGTGAACTTGTGATGGTGAACAGCTTATGAACTTGTCTAAGTTATGTGGGTGAACAGCTTATGAACTTGTCTAAGTTATGTGTCCCGAATATGGTGCTTGGAGTGAAATGAATGTAACTGTGAATTGTGTTGATCTGAATGGTGAACAGCTTATGAATATGGTGCATCGTAACTGTGAACTTGTGTTGCATCCAGAGAGTTGCAGTCATGAGTGAACACGTGTTCCAAACAAAAACGGCCACGTGGAGCCACCAGAAACGACCACGTGTCATTACCCAAGGTACCCACATGGCACAACAGGAAGCAGACATGTGGACCAATCAGAAAATGATATGTGGACCAATAATATCATAACACGTGGACAAACCAGAGCACGACACGTGGTCCAATCAGAACGAGACACGTGGACAAACCAGATAATGACACGTGGACCAATCTTATAACGACACGTGGACCAACCAGATATGGACACGCGGACCAATCAAGTAACGACACGTGGACCAACCAGATCATGACACGTGGACCAACCAGGTCATGACACGTGGACCAACCAGATCATGACACGTGGACCAATCAGATAACGACACGTGGACCAATCAGATAACGACACGTGGACCAATAAGATCACGACACATGGACCAACTAGATCACGACACATGGACCAACCAGATCAGGACACATGGACCAACCAGATGAGGACACATGGACCAACCAGTTAACGACACGTGGACCAATTAGATAACGACAAGTGGACCAACCAGATCATGACACATGGACCAACCAGATCAGGACACGTGTGTTGACGGTCGATGTTTGCCATTTTCAAGACCGTCAACTCCTGCAAATTTGAGCATGAATTGCACATCCACACTAGAATAGGTGCTTAAACTCATACTTTCCACCAGTATCGATGTCTATTAGAATGCAGGTATTTAGCATAAGAAATGGGAGGAATCCATGCACTTTCACTCCACTCCAATCCAAGGCACTCAAATGCTGGCCAATCAGGGGTTGCCACATGGATTCTCCTGGATCCATGATGTCACCAATCCATGTGAGGGACTCTCGACGAATCATACGTTGCCACATCAGCATCACATGGATCCATGGGCCCACTTAGCCAACTAAACCGCCAGGAAACATGCCATGCACGGAGGAGAGGCATCAGGGCCCACATGGAAGTGAGCCAGAGGAAGCAGGGGCCAGATGGCTGGCCAAAGGTCTCGGTCGACCCTAGGATCGGCCGAACTGACCTAGGGTTGGTTGATCCTGGCCCTCCACATGCTGGTTGCTCATTGGCTCTTGGCTGCATTCCCGGGTGTTTAGGGGCACTTTGAGCCTCGGAGCAAGCCTCCTCCTTGTCTATAAATAGGAGGGGAGGGGCTCCATTTCTCACACACCACCAGCTCTCAAGTTCCACTTCTCTCTTGTGTAGCTCTCTCTCCCTCTCTCCAATTCTGCCCATGAGAGGTGATTCTCACCTCTTTGTGGTAGAATGGTGATGAGGAGCGATCTAGATTAGGATTAGTTGAGAGGTAGAGTAGGGGTATGGAGTGAGTTGATGTCCTCGTGGATGCTCGTTCTTCATTTAGATCAAAGTGAGTATTTCAGCATTTCTTATTTAGACTATAGTGGACATCATGCATGATTGCTTTGTTCTTGTGTTCGTGGCTCGTTCATAAGTTAGAGGCTTGTGTTCTTCATGACACAAGGCTTCGATCCTTTAGAGCCAGAGCCGTAGTTCATTTACATGTTTGCAAGCTCTGATCCTGTTTAGCTAAGTAAGTCCGCTGTATCTCGTTTAGTTGCATCCATGGCTTCCTTTCTACTCCCAGTTCCATGATATGATCTGATTCTGATCTTTCCCTTGTTCGTGGGACTGTATCTATACGGTTGCTATAGTGTAGTTAGCGGGCTAGCATACGCCGCACTATAGTATTTATCTGGGGTACAGACGTGGTCTCTGGGCCCTGGTTTTACTGCGAAGACCACGTACGATCATAGCGTAGAGGTAGGCCGTACTGGTGACAGCCTGTTGGACCCTTTGTCAACCCTCTTACGTCGCGTGCCGAGTTGGGCTCGCTTGCCAGCACCCTGGAGTGTTGTCGCCCCACGGGGATGACTAAAACCTGACAGAAATACATCTTGAGAGCTAAGTCCCTTAAGGAAGTGCTTCTTGTATCCCGACCTATCCTAGTGAAAGCTGGTGTCCTTGGATAGACCCTCTTTGGTTACACTCCATCCTGAGGGAACGAAATCCGATGGGAATACTCATTCCCCTAGGGAGAGGTGCTACAACGGTGTATCTGTGCACTTGCGGATTCGTTCGCACTCGTCAGTGTACCTGAGAGTTTCTTACACGCTCACGCTGCCACGGTGCCCAGTGTTGAGGTTAAGAAACGCCAACAAGCATTTCTGGTGCCGTTGCCGGGGACGGCTGTTGTTAACCTTCGAGCCCGTCTATCCTCATATTTATCTTTTTCCTTTTTCTTCTACCTTCACCCCCGTTACCCTTTTTGAGATATCCCTTTTGTTTTCTTTACTTCTACCTCTACCCCCGCTACCCATGGAAGGTTATCCTTGTAAACACCTTCCACCTTCGAGGAGTGAACCCTCAGAGCCATCTTCGTCAAGATCCACTCTTACATCTGGCCTCTGGATTCGCCCCTCTCTCATGAAGCTAATTCAGGACCTATCCTTCTCGGGGTTAAGTCATGAGAACCCCTTTGATCATGTGAGAGACTACGAGTGTCTGATTGAAACTCAGGGTAAAACCGGAGAATCACCGGATGCTCGGAAAAGAGAGTTTTTCCCGCTATCCCTCTCCGGGGAAGCTCGAGATTGGCACCGTTGTTTTGGTAGAGACTACCTTACTTGGGAAAGGTTGAGAGCAGCTTTTTGCTCCCACTTCTTCCCAATATGACGTGTCATTTCGTTAAGGGCAAAGATTCTCTGTTTCAAGCAATGTGAGGAGGAATCACTAGGAATGGCATGGCATCGTTTCGCCTCCGCGGTGGAAGATTGCCGAGTCCTCTACATTCCCGATTGGATGTTGCTTCAGCACTTCTGGTTTGGATTGCAGAAGGATGATACCATGAGGCTTAATGCTCTCTCCGAAGGATCCTTTGTGCACCTAGATGCTGTCAAGGGAAAAGAGATCGTGGATAATCTTTGAGATTTCAGCTCCCCTTACATCCCGGTCAATGAGGCAACCACCAGAGGACATGTTAAGCCACCTAGATCCATCATCAGCCAAGCCTGAGATTTCATATCCATTCTTTCTAAACTCTAGCTGAAGATGTCATTCCTGAATAGTAGGAATCTAAGGGAAGGATTTCATGGCGTGAGATCTACCCTTGGGTTCCCCTCTCGTGCATCTTCTCAGACCTTCTCCCCGAGACTTTGTCTCGTGGGAGGACGGGGAGAGTAGTCCGGAAAGAACGACCATTCCCGGCCAGGATGACTTGTTCAATCCTCACTACTGTCTCCTAAGGAGGGTATGAGAGGCCTATCATGTTTCTACATCAAGGTTTGAGCTGAAGTGCTTTGCACTGAAGTTTCATATAAACCGAGACATCGGTCTCTGCTTTATAATCCATTGGATTCATCCATCAGACCGAAGGAGCATGATCATTTACCGATCGAAAGGAGTGCACTCACTTTCTATCTCAAGCACATTGATCGATGCTGACCAGTCAGGAGAAGCTTGCACTACGTATCTTATGCCTGACTTGATCGATGCTCAACGGGAGGTGCACTTTCCAGCTTATCCAAAACCCCCCATTGGAAGCTTAGGCCAGACTTGGGAATGTTTTTGATCGCTGTGATGAGAACATCGAACCCTCTGCCTAAGGTAAGAGCGAGTCAAATCTTGCTCTTCGTCTGAACTCTAGTTCAAGATCGTACACCGGCCTCCGGAAGTCCATACTCTATCCTTTTTAAAGGCCGAGTGTCTTTCTGAGCTTGAGTTCACTCGGAGATCGATACCTATTGGTGAAGCACTAGCCTCAATGCTCGATCTTTTTGTCTCCGAGTTCCGCGACCCTAGTGCTATAGTCCTCGAGTCCCATGACCACCTCAGGGAAGGCCTCGGCCTCTCTAGGATGATCATGCTTGCCCTCAGCGTCGATATACCTTTTTGGGCTCGAGTTCGTACATGCACTACCCTTGCAGATCAGAGCTTATCATCGTATCAACATTGTCTACAAGGAGATGGTCGTAAGTTGAGACAGGAGATCACAAGACACCCGCAGACCGAGTACTCTTGGGACTCATATCGTTTCCCTAGGAAGAATTATCCCTCGGGTATCTTGTGGACCGTGGTCATGCAGGAGAAAGAAAGTTACCAAGATAAAGAGGAGTAGGCAAAAGGTCTACAAGAAGGCAGCACCATTGTGGCGACACAAAGGCTTCGTGACTACCGTCAGAGGTGCCTACACTTTTGATGAACCGAGTATGTCGCCAAGGTGACTTCCCCCAGATTCTCTATGGTTATATCATGGTTTGGCCAAGGTTGGTATATAGTGGAGGATGAATTTTCAACCTCAACCTTATTTCAACCTTAAGCCTAAGCCAATCTTTCCATCTCGAGGAATCCACCTGGGGCCATCGATCCTGAGACTTGCTGGAGCCCACACGACATAGGGGAGGACCAGAGGGGCCCACAGGGTGCCGGCCGAACCTAGGTTCGGCCGAAACCCTGGTGCCGCCTCTCCCCTTCTTTCGCGTGTGCATCTCATTCTCTTCCAGAAACCTTCTCCCTACCGCCCGACGAGTTTTCGCATCGCGAAATCCATCTCCTCCACCTCACCATCCTTAGCTCATCACCGCATCCATGGCCGGCTACGGTTTCGCTCAGCTCCGTAGGGAGGCCTCGCCTCTCACTTCAGGGGGAGGGAGCCCCTCTCATCTCATCGACCTCAGCAACCTAGATGAAGTGATGGGGTCGCCAGAGGCCATGACTACCGAGAGAGGCAGGAGTGTAGAGAGCACTCACAGGATGCGCACTGACTCCCCAGTGCATTCGTCCTGGCGAGACTCCTCCTCCCCGCCTTCTTTCCAAGTCAGGATGGCCACCATGGGGAACAAGACTGCTGCCAAGCGCGTCTTGTTCGACGATCCCCCTGGGCCACCTCTGAAGCTAGGAGAGCGTTATGTTGGGTCTGACTTCAATAGCTACGGAGAAGCTTTCTGCCATACTTATGAGCATGATGTGTGGGACGAGTTCCCACTGCCACAGACCCGGTGCAAAATATTCGGAGTGAAGACAGCCACTGGAGGCTAAGGTACACCCTACCATAAGCGCCTCAGTGGGAGTGAGTCCTCACCAAGATCATTGTAGACATCTGGATGAATGGCGCCAAGAAGACCTTGACCTTAGCAAAGCTAGCAGACAGACTAGCTGAACTGTTCTTAGAACATGAGAAGCTAGTCGAGGAGCTGGCTAAGCAGAGGGACGAGTACCCTGAGCTCAGGCGTGAGTATCGCCAGCTGGAGGAGGACATGACCCAGAAGCTGCAGAGGTTGGCAGTAGCTGAGGGAGAGGAGCAGATCCTCTCCGAGTAGTGGGGATTAGCCCCAGCTTTAGTTCATTAGGCGCTAGTCTAGGTCTAGGTTTGATTTCCCTTTGTTTTCCTTTATTTCATTTATTCCCTTTTGCATGTGTGTAAGCGCCTAATCATTTTGTTTGAAACATTTGAATTTGAATAAAGTGACTCACCGGTCATGTAACCCGGTTTAGCCACCCATTGTGTCATTTCTTTGGTCTCTTTGATTTAGAGGACATCTAGGTTCGAGACAGTGTGGGGGAAGAGCCACGACTCTCCCAATGCAGGCATGAGAGCCAGGTGTGGTTCGAGGACCGGTGGATGGTCGCTTCCTGGTGTGATGAGTGATTGACAACGTGGTGTGGACTGATTCTTGGCTAAGTATTGCAGGTGCAGGTTGCGGCTTGACTGGTGCAGGTGCAGGTGAAGAACAAGCGTGAAAGGTCGTTGCCGGTGAGGCCTCCAGGTGTGGAGAAGACAAGTAGGCTTGGTTCGAGGGACCCGGTGGCCAGCGGGGTCAAGTGCGGGCCGCATGGTGGCAAGAACGGCAAGATGAAGTCATGGACGGTTTCTTGGTTGAGCCTCAAAACCAAGGTCGAGCCGGGACTACGTGGGAGCCGAGTCATGAGTGGTGATTGGCGGAGGCTACACCTAGTTCGCGGGGTTTCCGGTGGTTCACCAGAAAACCACTGGGTTCCTTGGTTGATCCACAAAGCCAAGACCGAAGAACCGAAGACGGAGGTGCAGCAGCTCCAGACCGGTCTGACCGGTGGGTCTGACCGGTCTGACCGGTGGGTACCGGTCTGACCGGTGAGGAGCACCGGTCTGACCGGTGTGCGACGACGCAGTCCGGAATCTTCGAAGCGGAGGACACGCGTCGGGATCGCAAGGCTTGCGTCGAGGCTAAGCAAGTTTGCGGTCGCTGGGCATCCGTCCGATGGTGCGAAGACAAAGACTTCCAATTTCGCCCTCGAGGGGCATGTATCCCTAGTTAGCTAGTAAGGGTATTTTAGTCTTTCGGTTGCCTCCATATAACCCAAGTGGTGAGAGGATGGCAGCCATCTCTTGGAACCCTAGCTCATTTGGTTTTCCTATTTTCCTTCCTATTTTCTTAGGATTTTCGTAGGACTAGCTTGAGAGCTTCATGGTGAGATCTTGTGAGAGGGAAGGATGATCGGGCGGCAAGCTAGACCTTGTATGAACCTCTTTGGTATGTATAGATGATTCGGCGTGGTTCCTCAAGGCTTGGATGTGTCTTTCCCGTTTCTCCTTTTTGGTGATTTTCGGAGCCTTTTCTTGGCGATTTTCTTGGAGCGATTTCGAGGCCTTTCTCTTTGGGATTTGGTGGGGGATGTATGCATGAACCCTTCGTGGTTCTTTTCCCTTTGATTCCCCTTCCAAATCCGTGAGCAAAGGGGCTCAATTTTGGGGTTTTCGTGGCTCTAGGGTTAGAGGCGTTCTTGGTGGGATTTCTTCGATTCCTCTTGATTTGACAAGTTTTGGTGGACCAAATCTTGGCTATGGAGTACCCATGAGGTGTTCCTACTATCCCCAAAGTCTTGTGCAAAACCGTGGAGCGAATCGGGAGATCGGGAGTTGGATTTGGAGGAGTTGACTCGCGGGCGCTGTTCATCCCGAGCTGCCCAGGCACGACCGGTCTGACCGGTGCTCTCGACCGGTCTGACCGGTGCTAGCCCTTGGTGGGTTTTTATCTTGGGGAACAGCCTTGTCCGTGTGGTTTTGTCCCGTGGTCCTGCTGTTCAGTTCTTGGAGTGTTTGGAGTTGTTTTGCTAGGCTTTGTGAGGGGTTCTTCTTCCTCACAGGTTGTGTTTCGTGGTGGTTTTTGTTCCAGGGCCTAGAGGATTCACTGAGGCTTCCTGGAACGTTTGCTGTGCGGCTGCTGTAGTCACCGGCCTGACCGGCTCTGTCCACCGGTCTGACCGGTGTCACCGGTCTGACCGGCGCAGGCCATCGGTCTGACCGGTGTAGCACAGGCAGCAAGCCGTGCAAGTTTCCGCTGGGTGTTTTGGTGAGTTTTGGCTAGGAAGGTTGAGTGTTGGTTCCTAGGACCAGTAGCACTCCAGTGGCTGCGTGGTCTTGACCAACTTGGGTAGTTGGGTCGGAGACGTGAGTTGGAAGCCGTGTTCGTCTTGTGGGAGTTCCCATCTCCTTCGAGAAGAATTTTTATCGGCTCCCATTCACTCCCCCCCTCTCTGGTTCGCCTAATCGGTCCTTCAAGGCACGACGTTTCCATACGTACCCACTGTGAGCACTCCGCGCCAGCAGATCGATCACCTATCGCGAACCTGAACAGGACCCGCACGAGTTCACTTCTGTGGAGAGCCTCTAACGGTTCATCTCCCATGCATAGCGCTGGTTTGCATCTCGACAACTCACTCTCTTTCATTCCTGAGTTTTATAAGCTATATATGTCTATCTCTAAACTAAAACTCGAATGATGATGCTAAAAGATCACCCAGCTCCGTCTACCTGAGTAGACTTACATATGTTTTATTCCTTGTCATCTGCCTGATGCTTGTGAACCATAATCTTCATAAGGACAAGCATGTTCACCTAAGTAATTGACGAGTATGATATGGATGGATGATATGATCTTTTGCTCTGATGACTAACTCTCTTGGGGAATTTATTTTTGAAAACTCAAAACCTCTTGGAAAGGCTGCTCTTTGATATGCCTCCGTCCCATTAGAGCCATATGATCTTTGTAGGTAAAACCCTTCGGTTCCTATGCTGCTTGTTATTACATTGAGCTTTGTCAAATTCTGTGACCCTTGTGAGAATTCGTTTCATTACTTTCATGATCAAGATTTATGTGCACCCCACCTATTTCCCCTTGCTATGCTTCTACTCTGGAAGTTAGCATTGTATCATTTATCCATTTCCTAAAAATAAAGCTCCATATGTGGTGTGACATCTCTCTCCAGAAGTGTCCTTCAAAAAGAGACATGGGCTATGAAAAAATATATATATATACATGCTCAAGGCATGATGAAAAAAAAAAGAAGAAGAATAGCCCATGTCCAAAATAAAGGAGGAATAGGGGAGAGATGAGATCATGCAAAAAGGAGTTCCATATCATAGATGGTAATAACTTGTGTCCATTCTGGGGCTAGTGTCCACCTTACCATCAACCCGCAGTTCTCACCTTATATATGTATGGTAATATCTAGCACCCATTCCGGGCCTAGTATCCACCTTACCATACACACCATAGCCATATTGGTGCACATCTTGATCTGGTAATATGATTTGATTTTCTCTATGGATACAGTCTTTGACTTTGCAAAATATGTGATGCAAGTATGCTTTCTCTTTATCCTACCCTGAGCTCCATATATAGCCATCATTAGAAGTAGAATGAAGAAAGGCAAATGCCTTAGTGAGGACCTATACACATTGAGCGATTTGAGAGAATCAAATGAGGAAGCCACAAAGAGTTTTGTTTATAAAGATCTTACAAAAACCCCAAGGTGTTTATCATCAGGTGCATAAGTGACTTGATTCACAGCTGTTCTACTTTTCAATCACCCAAGGGAACATGATAGCCACTACACAGAGGTTCACAGGAGCAAGGTATGACTTGGAATATCTCTTATGTCTGTCTTACTTTTGGGTATTCAAGACTCACTTGGCTTTGTTTCCCCTTCACTCAGGACGAGCAAAGGTCAAGTGTGGGGGTGTTGTTGACGGTCGATATTTGCCATTTTCAAGACCGTCAACTCCTGCAAATTTGAGTATGAATTGCACATCCACACTAGAATAGGTGCTTAAACTCATACTTTCCACCAGTGTCGATGTCTATTCGAATGCAGGTATTTATCATAAGAAATGGGAGGAATCCATGCACTTTCACTCCACTCCAATCCAAGGCACTCAAATGCTGGCCAATCAGGGGCTGCCACATGGATTCTCCTGGATTCATGATGTCACCAATCCATGTGAGGGACTCTCGACGAATCATACGCTATCACGTCAGCATCACATGGATCCATGGGCCCACTTTGCCAACTAAACCGCCAGGAAACATGCCATGCACGGAGGAGAGGCATCAGGGCCCACATGGAAGCGAGCTAGAGGAAGCAGGGGCCAGATGGCCGGCCAAAGGTTTCGGGCGACCCTAGGATCAGCCGAACCGACCTAGGGTCGGTTGATCCTGGCCCTCCACGTGCTGGTTGCTCATTGGCTCTTGGCTGCATTCCCGAGTGTTTAGGGGCACTTTGAGCCCCGGAGCAAGCCTCCTCCTTGTCTATAAATAGGAGGGGAGGGGCTCCATTTCTCACACACCACCAAGCTCTCAAGTTACACTTCTCTCTTGTGTACCTCTCTCTCCCTCTCTCCAATTCTGCCCATGAGAGGTGATTCTCACCTCTTTGTGGTAGAATGGTGATGAGGAGAGATCTAGATTAGGATTAGTTAAGAGGTAGAGTAGGGGTAAGGAGTGAGTTGATGTCCTCGTGGATGCTCGTTCTTAATTTAGATCAAAGTGAGTATTTCAGCATTTCTTATTTAGATTATAGTGGACGTCATGCATGATTGCTTTATTCTTGTGTTAGTGGCTCGTTCATAAGTTAAAGGCTTGTGTTCTTCATGACACAAGGCTTCGATCCTTTAGAGCCAGAGCCGTAGTTCATTTACATGTTTGCATGCTATGATCCTGTTTAGCTAAGTAAGTCCGCTGTATCTCGTTTAACTGCATCCATAGCTTCCTTGCTGCTCCCAGTTCAATGATATGATCTGATTCCGATCTTTCCCTTGTTCGTGAGACCATATCTATATGGTTGCTATAGTGTTGTTAGCGGGCTAGCATACGCCGCACTATAGTATTTATCTGGGGTATAGACATGGTGTCTAGGCCCTGGTTTTCCTGCGAAGACCACATACGATCGTAATGTAGAGGTAGGCCATAGTGGTGACAGCCTGTTGGACCCTTTGTCAACCCTCTTACGTCGCGTACCGAGTTGGGCTCGCTTGCCAACACCCTGGAGTGTTGTCGTCCCGCGGGGATGACTAAGACCTGACAGAAATACATCTTGAGAGCTAAGTCCCTTAAGGAAGTGCTTCTTTATCCCGACCTATCCCAGCGAAAGCTGGTGTCCTTGGATAGACCCTCTCTGGTTACTCTCCATCCTGTGGGAACGAAACCCGATGGGAATACTCATTCCCCTAGGGAGAGGTGCTACAACGGTGTATCCATGCGCTTGTGGATTCGTTCGCACTCAACAGTGTACCCGGAAGTTTCTTACACGCTCACGCTGCCACGGCGCCCAGTGTTGAGGTTAAGAAACGCCAACAACATGGACCAACTAGATCATGACACGTGGACCAACCAGATCACGACGCGTGGACCAACCAGATCACGACATGTGGACCAATGAGATAACTACACATCATCTTCCGGGTGCACGTCGCCACGTCAGCGTCTAGCGTGGAAAAATGCCATGTCAGCAGCCAGTGTGGCAACGAACACGTCAGCAACCGGCGTGGCACCGAGCCACATCAGATGCCAGCATGCACAGTGCCACATGGTAGTCAATTCCATGACGAAATTAGTGACGATAGTCCTTAGTCATAGAAGACAAGCTGTTACGTGACGAAAAACGTGTTTGTCACGGACAATGAGTAGTTCTGTGATGAAATTGACCGATTCGTCACGGTGCGTCAAATGTGACGCATGTTCTATGACATTTTCAGAATCGTCATAAGTTCGTCACAGAAGGTTTTTAATGACAAATTTGGCTTGTTCCGTGACGAAAGTGTTTTGTCATTGATGTGAACTTCTGTACTAGTGTACTCTTCGAAGGACTGAACCAGTATAAACCTTCGTGTCCCTTGTTCCATGTGCTCATCGCTCATCCATCATGTTCTTAGTTTCCTGTCCCCTCGACCTGCAAATCAACCACGTGGATACCCCCCGGTGGATTGTCTAGATCTCACCATCTAACAGTTGGCGTGCCAGGTAGGAACGATCGGGAGCTTTAGCGTAGCATGATGGAATCACATTCTGGTGTCGTCTTCCCTGCTAGCATGGCAGAATTCCTGGCCAACCCCGTCAGCATCTGCTTCAGCTACATGCCAGTAGATCCTATCCCTTCAGTCATCGCTCTGGCAGCAGCACGTAACTCTACGGTGGTCACTTCCGCTCCGCAGGTCGGCGAGATCAATCTCGCGGCCTGGTGTGCTCTTCAATCTTGTTGAAGAAAACCCACCGACCCACACCTTGTGACCTAGTCGTGGGGATGGATCGCGTCATCAACATGATGCAGGAAACCTTGTAGATATGCGAGCAAGCCCAGTGCTCTCCTAGGTCGGCACGAGGCCCGTCACGAGCACTCTTCGGCCTACGGAGCTCGGCCAACGTCTAACCCAAAAAGATGGCCAAGAAGTCCCAGATCCAATCTGGGCAGCACACCTTCCACTTACAGCGCCCGGTATTTGGAACGTACCAGGACCCTCTTGATGAAATCTACCCCTTCCATAAGCGGGCGAAGCATACTCTCCGCGAGTGTTATGTGTTCAAGGATACCATCAAGCTTATCGTGCAGCGCGAAACGGGTTAGCTTTGTCAGGTCACGCATACCCCGCAGTCTCCGGATTGCAGAGCCTTTCAAGAAGTCCATGTTGTCCTCTCCCCCAACACTTATGACAAGGGAGACGACCTCTCTCCACCCCCAGATCGTGAAATTTCCGTGGTCTCCGTTGATGCTCCACTACAGGACGGCGAGACGAACTCCTAGGAGGCCACATGCTTCAACGCTAACGCCGACCACGCTCGACATCACCTGGAGGAGGCAGCTGTTGCACAAGCCCAAGAGAACTGGAAACCTGCCAACGTCGTCGTCGGAGCAAACGATGGTAACGGTGCACCCCCAGCACCACCTGAGGCCCTGGCTGCCACTACCCAGCATGTTGATCGCCCTAGGCAACCACCCATGTGCGACCGAGGCCTCCAGAGGGACTTTGAGGACGCCGGCCATCAAGTCTTCAATAGCCCCCAAGCTAATTTCGGTGCAACCATGGCTAACCTAGCCAACGAGGGTGATACACTGGTGATCTGATGAGCTCTTCCTCATCTGCACGTTGCTACCGCCCCGATGGAAGAGCACAGTAGAGCATCCTCTTCATCCAGACCTGCCTCCATGCACCACACGCGGAGCCGATCTAATCGGTCTTGCGAGGGCCGCTAGCCTCCTTTGCAAACTATTGTGGAGGAGGTCAAACAGAACGTTATCGACGCCCAACCCAACCCTAGTAGTAATGTCAGCATCAATGCCAACTGTGACAGGCACGATCTCCGCGTCGATCTTGAGCAGGCTAGACATGGTCGTGATACTCGTGTCAACCTCGACAAGTGTCATCACGAGCGGGAGGAGGCTGAGCTCTGCAGGCTTGCAGAGTACGATCGCGACTTCGGCCCTCCGGGTGTCGTCAACCGCATCGAGCGTGACATGGAGGCTGAGGACCGTCGTCGTCATGAGCAGGAGCTCTGATGATGCGTTGAATACGAGCTGCACCACGGCATTTTCGACAACACCTACGTCACTCCCAAGGGCCCACGCACTAATCCTGACGACCAGGACGCCCAGGCAATCAACAACTTCCCAACTTTCTCAGAGTGACTCTGATCCCTCTGTTATCCAGCCAACTTCAAGCCAGCCAACAACTAGTATGACGGCCGCTCTGACCCGAATATTTGGTTGAAGACCTATACCATTGCAGCTCAGGCTGCTAGTTGTACCTTTGATCATATGGCGGCCTACTTCCCTCTGGAGATGGGTGAAGCGCCACTCCTATGGCTTGACAATCTTCCCGACGGGTGCATCACCTCTTGGGCCAAGCTGTCGCAATTGTTCACCTCGAACTACCAAGGGACCTACTGCCACCACAGCAATACCAATCACCTCAGTCGGGTCATCATTCAACCCAAACAGATGTTCAGGGACTACACCAACTGATTCTTCAAGAACCACAACAAGTTGGCCCACGTCAAGGACAACGACATCATCCGGTACAACAAATCTGGTGTCAAGGACCTACCGCTCTTAAAGAAGCTCCACGAAGCTACATCTACTATGATCGCTGACCAGATGGTGGTCGTCAACAAGCTGGTCGACACCCAAGAGGCGGTGGTCGACCAGTTCAGCGGGCCAGTTGAGCCGCAGGCCACCCAGGCACCTATGGCAGACGGAGCTACTAAGCTCCGCAAGCGTGCGGCTGAGATAATGCTCATCGAGACCGCCTGACACATCACCTTCCTCCAAGAGGAGTTCGAGGCTTCACTCGATGATGTGTGTCAGTTCCACACCGGTGCCAAGCACCTCCTACATCACTACTCCACCCTCAAGAAAGCTCTCGACATCCCAGAAGAGCCCACGTGACCTAAGAAGAATGATCAGCGGAAGCATTGCTATGACGACCGCCGCTATGGCGACCATAACTGCCGACCAGATTGGCGTGACAACTGCGGTGACCGCGACAATAATAGAGATCGTCGTGATGACCGAGATGTCCGTGATGATTGTCGTGACGACTGCCGCGAGAAGCATTGTGATGACCGCTGTGAGGAGCAGCGCAACAACCGGCGTAACGAGCAGCGCGACGACCGTCACCGCGATGACGGTGGTCGCTGAGACGAGGAGAACCTTCCTCCTCCATCGAATGGGGAAACACTAGCAGTGCCTTCTAAGCCCGGAACTGCGAAATCAACATCATGTTGGTGGGCAGAGGGCTGCGGTGAGCAACCGCGAGGTCCACTTCATCAGTGTTGAGCCTATTCAGACTCTTCACTGGTCAGAGTTCCCCATAACCTTCTCCAGGGAAGATCATTGGGTGCACATACCAGACCCCGGCTCCTACCCATTTGTCGTTTGTCCTATAGTTGAAGGGGCTCTCCTATCCAAGACCCTAATCGATGGGGGTAGCGGGCTGAACATCATCTTCGCCGAGACCCTGAAGAAAATGAAGTTCAACTTCAAGCGCATGGAGCCTTATGACGAGCCCTTCTACGGCATCGTGCCTAGCAAAGCGTCCTACACCAAAGGTTGCATCGCCATGACGGTCACCTTCGGGACTATCCAGAACTACCGCACGGAGTACCTGATCTTCGAGGTGGTAGACTTCATGATGTCCTACCACTCCATCCTGGGCCGACCCATGTTAGCCCACTTCATGGCCATCCAGCACCACACATATCTTGTCTTCAATATGGCAATGTTGAACAGGATCCTCTGCATCTACGGCGACGTCGAGACCTCCTACAAGTGTGATGTCGAAGCGGTGGAGCTCGCCAAGACCCTCGCCTACTCCACATGGGCCTCCGCTATGGTGCTTGAAGCTTTGAAGATCGACTCGAAGACCTTGGAGGTGCCGGAGCACCAATGCTGGAATATCATGCTGGACCGCAGTCCTGTGATGAAGAATATCTGCCTTGGCCTGCCTGATGCGGACAAGATGGCGATCGCTAGGGCCACCCTCGACCCCAAATAGGAACTCGTGCTCACCAGTTTCCTCCAGGATAACACAGACATATTTGCATTGTCGCCATCATATATGCCTGGTGTCCCAAGGGAGCTAGCCGAGCACTCCTTGGACGTGAGCAAGATGGCAAGACCTGTCAAGCAGAAGCTTCATCGTTTCGCCAAGCATCGCAAGCAGATCATTACGGTAGAAGTCCAAATGCTCTTAGCTGTTGGATTTATTTGAGAGTATAAACACCCAGTTTGGCTTGCAAATCCGGTTCTTGTACCTAAAAAAACTTGTGAATGGAGAATGTGTATCGACTACACCGATCTCAACAAGCACTACCCTAAAGATCCCTTACCTCTTCCGTGTATTGACCAAGTCATGGACTCCACGGCTGGCAGCATCCTGCTATGCTTCCTAGACTGCTACTCTAGCTATCACCAGATAGCGCTCAGTCCTACCGACTAGGATAAGATGACGTTCATAACGCCTCATGGCATCTACTACTATAAGTGCATGACTTTCAACATGAAAAACACTAGTGCCACGTACCAGAAGGCCATCCAAAAGTGTCTGGAGTCCCAGCTCCATGACAACGTCGAGGCCTACATTAGTGATGTGGTCATCAAGACCAAAGACACTGAGAAATTCATCGACGACGTCGCCCAGACTTTTGCTAACCTTCAGCGGTATCGATGGAAACTTAATCCATCTAAGTGCGTCTTCAGTGTTCCCTCTGGAAAGCTCTTGGGCTTTATGGTCAGCCACAAAGGCAGCAAAGCCAACCCTGTCAAGATCACTGCTATCCGCAACATGCGGGTACCCACCGGCAAGAAAGATGTCATGAAGCTTACTGGTATGATGGTGGCTCTAGGTTGCTTCATTAGTAAACTTGGGGAGAAAGGGCTGCCCTTCTTCAAGCTATTAAAAAAGGCGGATAAGTTCGCATGGAGTAGTGATCCTCAGCAAGCGCTGGATAGGTTAAAGCAATCTCTAGTCACCCCTCCGGTGATGATGGCTCCGGCTAATAGAGATGTCCTGTTGTTGTACATCTCCGCGACCACAAACGTCGTCACCATGGTTCTCGTTACAGAACGAGAAGAGGTCGGCCAACCCTACCCCATGCAGCAACCTGTGTATTTCGTCAGTGAAGTACTCGCAGATGCCAAAGCGTGGTACACGCAGCCCCAGAAGTTTCTCTACACCTACCTCATCACGTCAAAGAGCTCCGACATTACTTCCAAGCCCACAAGATACAGGTAGTCTCCTCCTTCCTGCTAGGGGAGATCCTTTGCTGTCACGACGCTAGTGGCCACATTGTCAAGTGGTCTGTCGAACTGGGAGAGTTTGACCTTGAGTTCCTTCGTCGTCATGTGATCAAATCGCAAATCCTCACTGACTTTGTCTTTGAGTGGACAAAGATCCAGCATCCTCCTACATTGCAAAATTGCTTTTTTCTTTTCATTCTAATTCAAAAAAAGAGTAAAAAAATGGCAATGGATTTAAAGAGAGAACTTGTTCTTAGGTAAATCAATTGGGAGATGCTTCTCGAGAGTGTCCCATATAGTTTTCCATCTTCCATACAAAAACTGTCAATTCATGTAAGATCCTCTTCAGTCTTACTCAAAAGGTCCAATAGTGTATGTATATTGGCCCTTGTGAGACAATTATACATTCTAGAAGGCAATTCTAATTGATCAATAAAAATACGATTCAATGGAATTCCTTTTTGTTTTTCTTTAGAGTAGTGAATCTTTTTTGAAAGGTTAAAAGGGTGGAGTAAATCAGTTTTTATTTTCTTCTAAACTAGTGCCCTCTCCCTCGGCGTGTAGAAAAGGAAGAAATAAATCAATCAAATTATGAGAAGCTTCATAAAGCGCTTCTTTAAGAGTTAAGCTTCCATTCATTCATATTTCAAGAAAAAGTATCTCATGTTTTTCATTTCCATTCCCACAAGAAAAGAATACTATAATTCACATTTTGAACTGGCACGGATACAACATCTATAGGATAACTTCCATCTTGAGAGTTCTTTCTGAGTTCCGTATGATATCTGCGATCTCTCTTATCTGTAACTCAATATACAAATCAATCGGCTCTCTTAAGTTAGCTATTAGGTTATGTATCTAGGACTTTGACGCAAATTGATGTGTCTCTAACTCCATAGAGATTACTTCTCAATACAATTTCTTTCAAATTTAGTAAAAATTCTTGTATGGATTCTTCAATACCTACTATTGTAGAATATTCGTGTGCCACATTCCCAAATTTGGTGCGTGTGATACACATTGCTTCTATTTCTCCAAGTAAAGCTCTTCGCAAGGCAATACAGACAGTATCCGCTACCTTTTCTAAGTGGCCACAGAATGAAACGACCATAATAATGACGCTTACTATCTGCTCTTGATTCGACACACTTCCACTCTAGTGTTTGGGTGGATCCTATTACCTCCTTTGGAATCATAACAGACTAGTATTATTATTTGATCATTGAAACATTTATTTATCTAGAAAGCGGGTTAATTCTTTTACAGACGTCTCTTTTTAGGAGGTCGACATCCATTATGCGGCATAGGTGTTACATCACATATACAACTTAACCGCACACCACTTTTAGCAATGGCTCGTAATGCGGCGTCTCTTCTGCTACCAACAACTTTTACCATAACTTCTGCTCATTGCAAACCCACTGTAGGAATAGCATCTACTGTTGTTCTTTGACCAGCATAGGGTGATGCTTTTTGTGTGCTTTTGAATCCACAAGTATTTGCGGAGGACAAGAAAACCACCCGACATTGTGGGTTTGTAACAGTTATAATTGTATTTTTGAAACTAGCTTGAACATGAATAACCCCTTTTGTTATTCTACGTGAACTCTTCCATAAACTAAAACGGGCATTCCTACACCAAGCAATACGCACTATTTTTGGTATAGCTTTTGCCATATTTTGTTATCTCATACATATGATTTAGAAATAACAAAAAGAAAAAAGATACAAAGATATCCATTTCAAGGTAAAATATATCCTTTACTTTCATCTTTTATTTGGAATTTGGACATTTCGATAGGTACTTTTTTACTTTATAGAACGAAAAGCTCCTTTTTCGAAAGATTACCCTTGTCTTTGTTTATGCTTTGGATTGGAACAAATGACTCTAATTCGTCCAGCCCTGCAAATCAGTCGACATTTTGTACACATTTTATGAATGGAAGCTCTTGTTTTCATATATAGGTATTCATTTCTTAAACTATGTGATGCGAACCCAGTAGGGTTTGTGCCCAATCTTTCGATGAGAGGCAAAGATAAGTCGATTGATAATGAGGAGACGCTCTCGGCCCGACTATAGCCTTCCAAAGACAACACCCTTGCAACCGATACACCTCCTCCGTTGCCGCGATCGTGTGGGTTGCGTCACCGGCCACTATGGCACCTGTCCTGCAAGCAATCGAGAACTAGCAAGAACAAGTATTGAACAAGTACTAAAATTACTAGATGGGAATGAAGGTTTCAATCTCAAACTCAATCTCAAACGATGTGGGGTTCCGAAGACTCGAAGACGGGCGGCTGGACCAGCACGCGCGCTTACAAGCAAGTAGCAAAGGCTAAACTTGATCTAAACAAAACCCCCAAGTGTCCTCGACAGCGGCTAAGGAGTATATGAAAGGGGAAGGATGACCACAAGGGGGCAGGGGTCGTGCTCCAACCCTAGGACGCGTCCCTAATGGACCCAACTTGATACACGGCCCATTAGGCCAAAATATGGTGGCGCAGCACCCTGGAAAGAAAGACCTCCGGTCAATAATTCGTAGATTGCGGACGGCTCAGGACAGATATGGGCATGAGTACGGATCAATATGAAATTTAACTTCAACACGGTTCCAGGAAGTACTTGAACACTCCAATCCGACTCCGTATGCGTCTGTGGCGTCTGTCAGAAGTTGGTGATGTGCTGCAGTCCGAATCCAGCCGACCCAAATCCTTTTCCGAGTCGCTCTTCTCCATCATTCCTAAGAAAACCAATAGTGCACATGTCTCCACAATCTAAACATGGTGTATATGAACTAAGGATGGAACTTACTTGATTATTTAGTTGGCGAGCACGAGCACGAGTAATAGGACCAGCGAGAGGAATTGAATCCTGTTGAGGTAGTGATGATGTCGATGTCGGGGATGTATCATTGGCGGGGATGTCCTCATCATCCTCCCCTTCTTGCATTTGAGTCGTTCTCGACTCAAGCTCATCTTCTTCTCCCAAATATGGCTTCAAATCTGCAATGTTAAATGTGGGACTAACCCCAAAATCTTCAGGTAGATCTAGTTTGTATGCATTGTCATTAATCCTTTCTACCACTTTAAATGGTCCATCAGCCCTAGGCCATAATTTAGATTTACGCAATTTAGGAAACCTCTTCTTTCTCAAATGTAACCATACTAAGTCTCCAAGTTCAAATTTTAATTCCTTTCTACCTTTATCACTAGCAAACTTGTACTTAGCATTCATGCTCTCTATGTTCTCTTTTGTTGTTTCATGCAGCTTTAACATCAATTCTGTACATTTAGTAGCATCAAAATTTAGGTTCTCAGAGGCTGGCAAAGGCATTAGATCAATAGGAGCATGAGGCAAGAAACCATATATAATCTGAAATGCGCACATCTTTGTAGGAGAATGCAACGAACGATTGTAAGCAAATTCAATATGAGGTAGCATTCTTCCCACATCTTAATATTGTTCTTTAACACAACCCTTAACATAGTAGACAAGGTTCTATTCACAACTTCAGTTTGACCATCAGTTTGTGAATGACATGTAGTAGAGAACAAAAGCTTAGTACCCAACTTATCCCACAAAGTTTTCCAGAAATAACTAAGAAACTTAGCATCATGATCAGAAACAATAGTATTGGGCACTCCATGCAAGCGAACAACTTCTCTAAAGAACAAATCAGCAATATTTGAAGCATCATCAGTTTTATGACATGGTATGAAGTGTGCCATCTTAGAAAATCTATCAACAACCACAAACACACTATCACGACCCTTCCTAGTTGTTGGCAAACCCAACACAAAATCCATAGAAATATCTTCCCAAGGAGCACTAGGAACATGAAGAGGTAAATATAAACTGTGTGGATTTAAACATGACTTAGCCTTTTGACATGTAGCACATCGAGCAACAAACCTCTCCACATCTTTCCTCATCTCGGGCCAAAAGAAATGGCCAGCAAGAATGTCCATCGTCTTTTTGGCTCCACAATGTCCCATCAAACCACCTCCATGCGCTTCCTGCAACAACAACAAACGAATGGAGCTAGCTGGAATGCATAGCTTGTTAGCTCTAAACACAAACCCATCACTAACGATGAATTTGTTCCATCCTTTTCCATCTTTGCAATGCAGCAATACATCTTTAAAATCAGCATCGTTAACATATTGTTCTTTAATTGTTTCTAGGCCAAAGTTCTTGTAATCAAGTTGATTCAGCAAAGCATATCTCCTGGACAAAGCATCAGTGATGATATTCTCTTTCCCTTTCTTGTGCTTAATAACATAAGGAAAAGATTCAATAAATTCAACCCACTTAGCATGTCTACGGTTCAGTTTTCCTTGACTACGAATATGTTTCAAAGATTCATGATCAGAATGAATAACAAACTCTTTGGGCCACAAATAATGATGCCATGTTTTCAAACATCAAACAAGAGCATACAATTCTTTATCATAAGTGGAATAATTCAGAACTGGACCGCTCAATTTTTCACTAAAATACACAATCGATTTTCTTTCTTGCAACAAAACACCACCCAATCCAATTCCACTAGCATCACATTCAAGCTCAAAAGTCTTATTAAAATCAGGGAGTTGGAGGAGAGGTGCATGTGTCAACTTATCTTTCAAAATGTTGAAGGCATTCGCTTGTTTTCTTCTCCAACTAAAAGGCACTCCCTTCTTTGTAAGCTCATTCATTGGTGCAGCAATGGTGCTGATGAGGACCAGGTGTGTCCGAAGACCAGTGGAGGGTCACTCCTTAGTGATGAGTGATTGACAACGTTGTGTGGACTGATGCTTGGCTAAGTGTGCAGGTACAGGTTGCGGCGTGACTCGTGTCGGTGCAGGTGAAGAACAAGCGCGAAAAGCCTTAGCCGTGGCGGCCTCCGGGTGATGGAGAGGCAAGTAGGCTTGGTTTGAGGTACCCGGTGGCTGGTGGGGTCAAGTGCGAGCCGTGCGGTGCAAGACTGGCGGGCTGAAGCAGTGAACATGGGCCGGTGCAAGGTAGCGGATCGAGGCCGAAGCTTGCATGCAGGGTTTGGTGGTTTGCCCACAAAACCATCGGTGCACGGTTTCTTGGTTTGGGCCTCAAAACCAAGCCCGGAGGCCCGAGGCGACGGAGACGGTGATCCGGGAGCTTCGGGAAGCTTCGAGGCAGAGGGCATGTGGCGTGATCGCGGGGTTTGCATCGAGGTGAAGCGAAGCCGCGGTGGAAGTGTGTCCATCCGATGAAGACTTGACCAAAATGCCCCTGAGGGGTTGTATCTTCATTTAAGCAGTAGGGGTAGTGTGGTCGTTTACCTCCCTCCGATGGACTTCGTATAAATAGCGGAGAGGTGGATGGCATCTCTCTCTCTTGGACTCTAGGGCTTTCTCCCTCGGTAGATTTCTCTGAACTGCTTCATTTTCCTCTGGATTCCTTAGGCTAGACTCTTGTACAGACTCTGTCCTCTGGATGTATGGAAGCATTCGGCGTAGCGGTAATCTCCTAGTCCTTTGTGATTTTCGTGTCATTTTCAAGGCTATTTTTGGGGAGTTTCGTTCTTCACTTGATTCGGGGATTTGAGGGCGTTTCGTCATGGATTTCTTTGAGGGGATCATGGGTGGATGCCTTGGGCATGTTTGTGTGTGATCTTGACCCCTCAAACGCCGTGGAGAGCCTTCGATTCGTGCGTTTTTGCTTGGAGCCCAAATTCATGGTGGTGGTTCCTGTGATCCGCGATTCCTGGTGATTTAGTGGCTTAGGAGTTGAGATTTTTGGGGCATAGCATCCTTGTGTGACGCTTTTCATCTCCCTAAAATCTTGTCTCAAGAGCTCCAACCGTTTGGGAGATCCGGTGATGGAAAGGTGGAGTTGACTCCCGAGGTCGGACGTTTTTCTACTCTGTCCGCACCTGGCGGACAGTCTGCGGCCTCCGTGCGGACGGTCCGCGAGGTGACTGACAGGCCGGCTGTTCTTCGTGTTCTTCGCGTGTTCTTGAGCGCCTTAAGTTTGATCCGTTGAGCCGGTGGGTTTTTGGTGCGCGAGGTTCACGAACAGTCCGTTCTCAAGTGCCGGATGGTCCGTGACGAGCCAGACGGTCCGCGGGTCCATCACGGATGGTCTGTTTTTCTCGGTGCGCCCCTGGAGGTTCAGGTGGCTTTTACGGACAGTCCGCAGTGACCTCACAGACAGTCCGCGCCCTCCACGCGGACGGTCCCCCCGGTCACCCCGGACAGTCCGCCAGGGACTTCACAGCAGTGCCTAAGTCCTTCGGTTCTTGCTTTGGTGCTTCCGCTCTTTGCTCCTATGCTTGTCTCTTGTTCTTCTAGGCTTGTGTGTGCCTTGTTTGGAGCTTCCTTTGTGTGTGCGAGTACTTGGTGTGGTGATTGGGACATAAGCCGAGTTCGACCTTTGGGAAGAATTTTTATCGGCTCCCATTCACTCCCCCCCTCTCTGGTCGCCCGATTCGGTCCTTCAATTGGTATCAGAGCCAGTTACGGATCTTCGTGATTCTAACCAGTCTAAGATCCAAAGATGGGCGATTACAGCAAGTGGTCGGGTCCTCCGCACTTTGATGGCAAGAATTTCCCGATGTGGGAGAGGCGCATGGGCGCGTTTTTGCGAGGGAAGGGAACACTTATTTGGGAGGTCACTCAAAATGATCAATATGTCATCCCAGATAGTTTTCTGCTTCCAGGATCATGGGACATGTTTGAGGCCAACAGCAAGGCCGTTGATTACTTGTTCCGTGCTCTTTGTGCCTCGGAGTTTGAGCGAGTGTATGGAGAGAATGTGGCCGGAAAGATATGGCTCAAGTTGAGAAATGCTCATGTTGGCAATGCCCAAGTGCAAGCCTGTTTGTTTTCCACTTACCGGAGAGAGTATGAGAACTTCACTCATCTCCCCAGCGAGTCAACAGATGCTATGTTTCAATGTTTCACTAGCATTGTCAACAACATGAGGGCCAATGTGACAGTGCTCCCATACACGGATTATGATCAAGCTATCAAGCTTTTGCATGCCCTGGATAGGTCTGTGTGGAGTGCCAAGGTTGAGGCCATTGAGGAGTCGAGCGTGTATGATACGTTGACATTGGATGAGCTGTTTTCCAAGCTCAGGTCTTCCGAGGTTGATCGTGGCTTGAGAGCCAAGAGCGAGAGCCCCACTGATCCTCATAGTTTGGCTCTTATCTCGGGATCACAGTCTAACGCTAACCCTGGTGGTTCTCTTTGTCTTGTCTTGTGTCTTTGCCAGATGAGGACTTTGAGGTGTTGAGCGAGGACCATCTCGCATTGTTGAGCAAGAGGTTTGGGCGGATGTACGAGAATCGCAAGAATGCAAGGCGTAGCTCAGGGATGTGCTATCATTGCGGGAAGCACGGGCACTTCATCGCCGAATGCCCTAAAGCCATGGAGATCAAGAACGACTACAAGGGCAAGCCCAAGCATGACTACAACAAGCACTGCTCCCGGAACGACTACAAGGACAAGCACAAGGATAAGGGCGAGAGAAGGCACAAGAAGGGTGGCAGCTACAAGAAGAAGACCGCTCGAGCAATGGTGGCCGGAGCGAGCGACATCGACTCGACATCAAGCGATGCTTCCTCCGACTCGAGTAGCGAGGAAGAGCAAGAGAAGCGCAAGGACAAGCGGCACACGGGCAAGAACTTCACCGGCCTAAGCTTCGTCGCACAAGGAGGCTTTTGCGGCATGGTGCACTCCAAGAAGGGTGGGAAGCACAGCTCGGATTCGAACTCCGACTCCGATGAAGAGGTACAACAAGATCCCAACTTCTTGCTAGAGGAGAATGCTAGGCTCAATGAGTTGCTTGACAACCGTGATGATGTGCTTAGAAAGACCAACAAGGAGAAGAGGGAATTTAGGTCTTTGTTGGGTGATGCTAAGGACAAGGTAGCCAAGCTTGAATCCTTGCTTGTGAATGCTAGGAATGAGATAGTCACGTTGAAGTCTGCTCCTGTGGTGTCTGATGAGATAGATTGTGGTGATTGCTCAGTTTTTCTTGCTGATTTGACTGCCTTCAAGGAGAAACATGCCTCTACTCTTGAGGAACTAGATGTGGTTAGGATTGAGTGTGATGAATTGAAGTCTAGGCCAGCTTTACTAGGTGCTTGTACCTCATGTTCTGTTTTGCATGCTAGGCTAGATGAATCTCACACTAGAATTGTCTCTCTTGAGGCGGCATTGAAAGCTCCTCTTCCTACATCATGTTCAACCTGTGAAATGCATGCTTTGAAAAACATGGAACTTGCACACTATGTTGATCATCTGCAGGATGAAAATGATGAGCTCAGGAAATTCATGAGTTGGTTGTCTGGGCATGAGCCACAATTGAGTTTGATGTTGGCTCAGTTCAAGAGGTTTGATGGTCAGGCATTGGGGGCTGACAAGTGTGGTGAGAAGAGTGGTGAGGGAGAAGAGAAAGCTGGAGAGACACCTACACCACCCCACACCATACCCATGAACAAATATGCACCCAAGCCAAACCACTTGAGAAACAAGCTTGATACAACTCCAGATCCACCAGTGTTCCCCCAGAAAATAGAGAATTACCAGAAACCCGTCAAGTTTGTGAGCAACCTGGATAATGTCTTTGAGGGGAAGTCAGGAGAGAAAGGCGCTGAGAAGCCCACAGAAAAACCACCGCCTAAGCCAGTGCCAATCTGCTTCCATTGTGGGTATTGTGGGAGGGATGGGCATAAGGATGAGTTCTGTTTCCGGAGGAAGAGGGATGAGAGGTTTGCTAGGGAGATTGCAAACAAGGACAGGTACCACCTTGCTCGTGGTGTGCCTGAGCCTCGTAGAGGGCCTCTGCCTAGAGGTGAGGTGTATGTGCGTACAGTTCCCACTCGTGGAGGCGGAGGTGGAGGTGTGTTCCCTCAGAGAGATATGCGTGTTGGGTTTGGGCGTGGTGAGTTGGCTCGACATGCTCCTTCTCGTGACCGTTACGAGTCTGGGAGGCACGATCGGAGCTTTGGGTCTCAGATGGACTACAGGCCACGTTTTCCTCCTCGTGGTGCGTGTACTTCTCCAGTGAGACATGACAGGTCCTTCGGTGGTAGGCATGAGAGGGCTCCACCTAGAGGTTTTGGGAGGATGGATTTTGCTAACCCTTCTTTTGAGCAAATGGCTCAGCACTAGTTTGACTCTTTTGGTACTAATCCCAGTGTTGAGTCACTTGCTCATTCTCGTCCTCGTTTTTTATTGCAAGTGGGAGGCTTGGAGAACTTTTGGTTGATCAACTCCGGTTGCTCAAGACACATGACCAGAGATCATGGGTGGTTCTCCAGCCTCACCCCGGTGAGTACAAGGGAGTACATCACTTTCGGGGACAATGGGAGAGGACGAGTGCTTGCTGAAGGTATGGTGAAGGTGAGTAGCAAGGTGACCTTAAGAAGTGTGGCCCTGGTCAAGTCACTTGGTTTTAACCTGTTGTCAGTATCTCAATTACTCGATGAAGGTTTTGAGGTTCGTTTTAAGTTGGGTGCTTCTCGTGTGCTTGATTCTCGAGGCGATCTGGTCTGTACGATGGTCCCCAAGGGTCAAATCTTTCGTGCCGACTTTTCCCAGTCTGTTGGTCCTCCTCGATGCTTTGTTGCTGGCGTTTCAGCCGAGCTTTTGAAATTGCATAGGAGGTTGGGACACTTGAGCTTTGAGTTGCTTTCTCGCTTGAGTGGTCTTGATCTTGTCCGAGGATTGCCTAAGTTGAAATTCGAGAAGGATTTGGTTTGTGGTTCTTGTCGGCATGGGAAAATGGTTGCTGCTTCTCACGCCCCCTTGACGTCTGTCATGACCGAGCGACCTTGTGGGCTGTTGCACATGGATTTGGTTGGGCCAGCTCATGTTCGTCCTACTGGTGGGAAGTGGTATGTTCTTGTGGTTGTTGATGATTTTTCGAGGTACTCTTGGGTTTTCTTTTTGGAGGATAAGAGTGAGACATTTGGCTTTGTTCGGGACTTGATCTTGAGGTTGAAGAATGAGAGACATGGTGATGCCATTCGAGCTATACGCAGTGACAATGGCACGGAGTTTAAGAACTCTCATTTTGATGCCTTTTGCAGTGATCTTGGTCTCGATCACCAGTACTCTTCTCCATACGTCGCTTGCCAGAATGGCATTGTGGAGAGGAAGAACCGGACCCTTTGTGAGATGGCCAGGACGATGCTCGATGAGCATAGGACTCCTAGGCGTTTTTGGGCCGAGGCGGTCAATACCGCTTGCTATGTCTCAAATCGCATCTTCCTTCGTGCTTTCAAGAAGAAGACCTCTTATGAGCTGATGCATGTCCGACAACCCAAGGTGAGTCACTTTAGAGCTTTTGGCTGCAAGTGTTTCATTTTGAAGAAGGGCAAGTTGGATAAGTTCGAGTCTAGATGTTCGGATGGTATTTTCCTTGGTTATGCAATTCATTCTAGAGCATATCGTGTGCTTAACCTTCACACTAATAGAATCATGGAGACTTGCGAGGTAACCTTCGACGAGACACAGCCATGTAGCTCTTCTGCTTTTGAGTGTGCAGGTGACGAGGAGATTGGTGCTAGGATCTTTGAGGATGAGAAGGATGGAGATGGAGACGAGGATGATGATGATGGTGGTGCTCCCGTGGCTGATCGTGTACACGCTACTTCCACTACTACGACGACGATCGAGGATGGACCATCCCCTACACCCACTACGACTGAGGTTGTTCGAGTGGAGGCTGCTGCTGAGGTGGAGGTTGTGTCCAGGCGTGAGGCCCCCCGGCGAGTACAAGTTGATCACCCACCATCGACCATCATTGGTGACCTTCGTGAATGCACTACATGGTCGAGGTCAAGGAACACTTCTCATTTCGCTCATTCTGCCTTTGTTGCGTCGTTTGAGCCCAAAGATATTCTACACGCTTTGTCTGACGAGAATTGGGTGAATTCCATGCATGAGGAGTTGGAAAACTTTGAGAGAAACCAAGTCTGGGTGTTAGTCGATCCACCGCCAAATTGTTGTCCCATAGGTACCAAGTGGATGTGGAAGAACAAAGAGGGTGAGAATGGGATGGTTGTGAGAAACAAGTCAAGGTTGGTGGCTCAGGGGTTCAACCAGAAGGAGGGGATAGACTATGAGGAGACATTTGCTCCTGTGGCCCGTTTGGAGGCAATTAGGATCCTTCTAGCCTTTGTCGTGGCTAAAGGGTTCAAGTTGTACCAAATGGATGTCAAGAGTGCTTTCTTGAATGGGGTGATAGAGGAAGAAGTGTATGTGAGGCAACCCCTAGGGTTTGAGAGTGAAAAATATGCACACCGTGTATACAAACTCCAGAGAGTGCTCTATGGGTTGAAACAGGCACCTAGAGCTTGGTATGGCAGGTTGAGAGGCTTTTTGCTGAGTAAGGGGTTTGTAATGGGCACAGTTGATAAGACCCTATTCCTCCTTAAGCATGGGAACGACCTTTTGATTGTTCAGATATACCTGGATGACATAATCTTTGGTGGCTCTTCTTATGATCTTGTTGCCAGATTTGCAGATGACATGAGCAGGGAATTTGAGATGTCCATGATGGGCGAGCTGCAGTTTTTCTTGGGTCTCCAGATCAAGCAGTGCAAGGACGGGACCTTTGTACATCAGGCTAAGTACACCAGGGACATGGTGAAGAAGTTTGGCATGAACGACTCCAAGCCGCTGACTACACCGATGAGTATGACTACGGCTTTGAACACAGATGAGGACGGCGAACCCGTGGACCAGAAGGAGTACCGGAGCATGATCGGCTCCCTCCTCTACTTGACGGTGATGAGGCCAGACATACAGTTTAGCATGTGTCTGTGCGCTCGTTTTCAGGCTTGACCGAGGACTTTACATCGACAGGCCATCAAGCGGATTTTCAGGTACTTGAACTACACTCCTGAGTTTGGTCTTTGGTACTCTGCCTCCTCGACACTCAGGCTTCATGGGTTTTCTGATGCGGATTTTTCTTGGTGTCGATTGGATCGCAAGTCGACTTCTGGGTGTTGTCAGTTCCTTGGTTCGTCTTTGGTCCCTTGGTCGTCTCACAAGCAATCGAGTGTAGCCCAATCCACCACCGAGGCTGAGTATGTAGCTGCTGCTAGTTGTTGTTCCAAGCTGCTTTGGATGAATTATACCATGAGTGATTTTGTAGTGGAGTGCTCCTAGGTTCCACTTTTCTGTGACAGCACCAGTGCCATAAGCGTAGCCAAAAATCCTGTCCTCCACTCCAAAATGAAACACATAGAAGTGAGGTCCCACTTCCTGAGAGACAATGTTGAGAAGGCAAACATATCTTTGTCCTATGTCCCTACCCAAGACCAGCTAGCTGACATTTTCACCAAACCGCTTGACCAAGTCACTTTCACTCGCTTGCGGGGTGAGCTTGAGGTGTGCTTTCCTTTCTAGCTAGGTCTTGGAGCTTCTCATGTATATATGTGTCATATGTTCATTTTGTTGCATTTCATCCATGCATTTTACATTCTGTACCAAACCTGGTAGGATAGCCATCTTTGGATCACTTGAGCTAGGAATGAGCTTCTCTTATATACATTGATCACTAATGTACTATTTGTGAGACTTGTGCATGTTTGGTAAATTGTGGATGTGAATGCTATGCTCTGGATGGTTTTGCCATATATTTGTGTTGAGATAGCTTTCTTTTGATGAAAATGCTAAAATTGTGTCTCTCATGAGTAGATGATTGTCTGTGCTCAATTTGTGCTTAAATGCCTATATCATCTTTAGTTTGTGCTTAAGAATCATGTTCTCTTTGCTTGGGGTCAAAGACCTTTTTGTCATTGTAAATGTTTAGCCCTTTTGCTTGCTTGGGGTGGAGCATAAGCTTCTTTTTGCCGCAAAGGCACTTCATGTAACTTGTTTTAACTTGAAAATGAAATTGGTGTATGAATTACCTTATGCTTGAAAAATGAGCTCCTAATCATATTTCTATGGTTTGATATTCATATCTTGGGTGCTAAACTGTAGCATGCTTGTCTACCATGAGAAGTCTCATTTTAAGAAGTAGACACATGGCTCGGTGGCTTTAACATGACTTGAGTAGCTTGTGGGCGTTTATAATGATCTTGTGATGAGAATTTGTGATCTTGCATAAATTTTGGATGATCTAGTGTATTTATGTTCAAATTGATATAAAGAGAGTCTTGCTCATGAGATGATTTTTTCTTTGTGAAAATTGCTTAAAATTGCTTTTAGCCATGTCACATGCTTATATATCTCTACCTTCTTGATGGCAATGTGCTAGATACACCATGTCTACTTTGCTTGCTCTATGTCTCATTTGTAGTATTTTATTGTGCTCTGTGTATATTTCAGAAGCTTGGTAGATTGTATATGTGCTTTGACATGCATTTTTCATGAAAATAAGGGGAAGAGTCTCATATACCTTGATTCATGCATTGTCAACAAGGGGGAGAATATACATGCAAGGGGGAGAGTTATGTATGATTTGGGGAGATTTTTCATGCATTGGAGATTTTGTGAAAAATTGGTATGCATTTGTGAGATGTTGCATGTGAGGAGAAAAATTGAGAAGAAGAGGTTGCAATTGCCCAGGGGGAGTTTGCATATGTGCTGGGGGAGCTCCTTTGTTTTCTTGAGTTTTGTGCTTTGTGATGTGCTCTTTGAGAGCTTTGTTTTGTCTCGGCTGTGTCGAGCTGTTGCCCTTGTCTTAGGGGGCCGAGACTTGGATTGGCGAGTGATCGAGTTTTCGCTTGTTCTTTGGCTTTGGATCACTTGCTTGGGAGGTTTGTGTTCGTGGTTGTTTTCTTTTCTTTTTCTCTATGTGATTTCTATGGGTGTTGTCAATGCACTCATCAAGGGGGAAATTGAGGACCAGGTGTGTCCGAAGACCAGTGGAGGGTCGCTCCTTAGTGATGAGTGATTGACAACGTTGTGTGGACTGATGCTTGGCTAAGTGTGCAGATACAGGTTGCGGCTTGACTCGTGTCGGTGCAGGTGAAGAACAAGCGCGAAAGGCCTTAGCCGTGGTGGCCTCCGGGTGATGGAGAGGCAAGTAGGCTTGGTTCGAGGTACCCGGTGGCCGGTGGGGTCAAGTGCGAGCCGTGCGGTGCAAGACTGGCGGGCTGAAGTCGTGAACATGGGGCTGTGCAAGGTAGCAGATCGAGGTTGAAGCTTGCACGCGGGGTTTGGTGGTTTGCCCACCAAACCATCGGTGGACGGTTTCTTGGTTTGGGCCTCAAAACCAAGCCCGGAGGCCCGAGGCGACGGAGACGGTGATCCGGGAGCTTCGGGAAGCTTCGAGGCGGAGGGCACGTGGCGTGATCGCGGGGTTTGCCTTGAGGTTAAATGAAGCCGTGGTGGAAGCGTGTCCGTCTGATGAAGACTTGACCAAAATGCCCTTGAGGGGTTGTATCTTCATTTAAGCAGTAGGGGTAGCGTGGTTATTTACCTCCCTCCGATGGACTTTGTATAAATAGCAGAGAGGTGGATGGCATCTCTCTCTCTAGGACTCTAGGGCTTTCTCCCCCGGTAGATTTCTCTGAACTGCTTCGTTTTCCTCTGGATTCCTTAGCCTAGACTCTTGTACAGACTCTGTCCTCTAGATGTATGGAACCATTCGGCATAGCGGTAATCTCCTAGTCCTTTGTGATTTTCGTGTGATTTTCGTGGCTATTTTGGGGAGTTTCGTTCTTCGCTTGATTCGGGGATTTGAGGGTGTTTCCTCACGGATTTCTTTGAAGGGATCATGGGTGGATGCCTTGGGCATGTTTGTGTGTGATCTTGGCCCCTCAATCGCCGTGGAGAGCCTTCGATTCGTTTGTTTTTGCTTGGAGCCCGAGTTCATGGTGGTGGTTCATGTGATCCACGATTCCCGGTGATTTAGTGGCTTAGGAGTCGAGATTTTTGGGGCATAGCATCCTTGTGTGACGCTTTTCATCTCCCTAAAATCTTGTCTCAAGAGCTTCAACCGTTTGGGAGATCTGGTGATGGAAAGGTGGAGTTGACTCCCGAGGTCGGGCGTTTTTCTGCTCTGTCCGCACCTGGCGGACAGTCTGCGGCCTCCATGTGGACGGTCCACGAGGTGCCTTACAGGCCAGCTGTTCTTCGTGTTCTTCGCGTGTTTTTGAGCGTCTTTCGTTTGATCCGTTGAGCCGGTTCGTTTTTGGTGCGCGAGGTTCGTAGACGGTCTGTACTCAAGTGTCAGACGGTCCGTGACGAGCCGGACGGTCTGCGGGTCCATCACGAACGGTCCGTTTTTCTTAGTGCGCCCCTGGAGGTTCGAGTGGCTTTTACGGACAGTCCGCAGTGACCTCACGGACAGTCCGCGTCCTCCACGCGGATGGTCCGCCCGGTCACCCCGGACAGTCCGCCAGGGACTTCGCAGTAGTGCCTAAGTCCTTTGGTTCTTGCTTTGGTGCTTCCGCTCTTTGCTCCTAGGCTTGTCTCTTGTTCTTCTAAGCTTGTGTGTGCCTTGTTTGGAGCTTCCTTTGTGTGCGCGAGTACTTGGAGTGGCAATTGGGACATAAGCCGAGTTCAACCTTTGGGAAGAATTTTTATCGGCTCCCATTCACTCCCCCCTTCTCTGGTCGCCCGATTCGGTCCTTCAGCTGAAATCCTTCACAAACCTGCGATAGAATCCAGCAAGTCCTAGGAAACTCCGTACATGTGTGATACTCGTTGGTATAGGCCACCCTTTTATAACTTCTACCTTTTGGCTTGATCAACCTCAATTCCCTGTGGAGTCACAACATAGCCAAGAAACGACACTCGATCGGTGCAAAAGATGCACTTCTCAAGGTTACCAAACAAACGTGCATCTCATAAAGCATTGAAAACAGCATGTAAATGATCAAGATGTGCATCCATAGATTTGCTGTAGATCAATATATCATCAAAGTAGACTACAACAAATTTTCCAATAAAAGCATGCAAAACCTCATTCATTAAACTCATGAAAGTGCTAGGTGCATTAGTTAACCCAAAAGGTATGACTAACCACTCATATAAACCGAACTTAGTTTTGAAAGCAGTTTTCCATTCATCTCCCAATTTCATACAAATCTGGTGATACCCACTACGCAAATCAACCTTAGAAAACACAGTAGCACCACTTAATTCATCAAGCATATCATCTAAACGTGGAATAGGATGTCGATAGCGAATAGTGATATTTTTAATAGCTCTACAATCAACACACATACGCCATGTTCCATCTTTCTTAGGCACCGAAATAACTAGAACAGCACAAGGATTAAGAGACTCACGCACATAACCTTTGTCGAGTAGCTCTTGCACTTGTCGCTGAATTTCTTTTGTTTCCTTCGGATTTTTCCTGTATAGTGCACGGTTGGGCAAAGAAGCCCCCGGAATAAGATCAATTTGGTGCTCAATCCCTCGTATAGGTGGCAGCCCCGCTGTTATCTCACTTGGAAAAACATCAGAGTACTCCTGCAAAACATTAGCAACAGCAGGAGGCAAAGAATGTTGCATATCTTGAAGTGAAATCAAAGCATCCTTGCAGACCAAAGCATAGGCAACAGAAGTGGAAGCAATTAATTCATTAATATCAGATTTAGTAGCAAGCAAACAATGACTTTTCAATTGTATCCCATCGTTATTATTACCAACAGATTTCAGATTTTTATTGTTCTCAATTTTAGCTTTTGCAGCTTTAGCAATGTCATCACGCACAATAGCCTCAGGAGACATAGGAAGCAACGAAATTTTCTTATCATTGTGCATGAGAGAATACTGATTTGATCTACCATGATGCAAACAATCTGTATCAAATTGCCAAGGTCTACCTAGTGGAATATGACAAGCATCCATAAGCACAACATCACACTCAACAAGATCATGGTATGAACCAATAGAAAAACTAATTCGTACCAGCCTCGTTACCTTAACCTTACCACTGTTGTTCAGCCATCGAATGTAATATGGATGTGGGTGTGGTGTGGTTGAAAGTGCAAGCTTCTCCACCATGTCGCTGCTAGCCAAGTTATTACAACTTCCCCCATCAATGATCAAGCGACAAGAACGTTCTTTAATGACACACTTTGTTTGGAACAATGTGTGCCACTGATTTTGCTCCGCCTTCTCCATTTGTGCACTAAGCACACGCTGTATAATAAGACTCTCATAATGGTCGGCATCGTCTTGACCAATCTGTTCGTCAGGTGGCTCTGCTCTACCTGCATCATCAGCCGCAAGCAAAACAAGTGTATCATCATCAAAATCAATAGCAGAAGAATACCCACCATCTTCCTTTACCACCAAAACACGTTTGCTAGGACAGTCATGTTATAGTGTCCATAACCCTTGCATCGATGGCACTGAACATCCCTTGATCTACCTGTGGAGGCAACTGACGATGCACTATTGGCTGGTTTCTGGGTAGATTTGGTTGCTGAATTTGTAGTCACACCACGTAGTTTGTCGGAGGAGGATGGTGGTGGTGCTGATCGGTTCGATGTGGTCATGGAAGTAGATGAATGCTGCTGTGATGATGTGGATGGCCCGGTAAAATTGTTAGACTTGGCACCACGTCGTCCCTGCACTTCCCGTTCAGCTTTACAAGCAAGATGGGAACATTTTGTTACAGTATTATAATCTTTATAAGCAAGGATGTCCTGAATTTTTCTATTTAGTCCACCTACAAATCTAGCAATAGCAGATTACTCACTCTCCTCTATATTACAACGCAGCATACCCATTTTTAATTACTAAAAATATTGTTCCACAGATTTAGTACCCTGTCTCAATTGTTGCAACTTATGTAACAGATCACGTGCATAGTAAGAAGGAACAAATCTAGCCCGCATGACCCATTTCGAAGCATCCGAAGTGTGTGGTATGTTATTAGGATTTTTCTTGCCATACTCTATCCACCAAATAGAAGCAAAATCAGTGAACTCGCTCGTAGCAGCCCTAACACGTGTAGTTTCAGGAAATTCATGGCATGCAAACTTTTGATCAACAACAATTTCCTAAGTAATGTAAGCATCAGGATCATATTTTCCATCAAAAGGAGGTATCTTAAATTTAATCTTACTGAAAGCATCATCATTACCATGCAAATCGCGTCGACGATTACCGCCCATACCTCGACGATTACGATGTAGCCGACGTCGGTCTTGATCGTCGACTTCAGTGTCTCCACCATATGCGTCCCAATCACCACCAAATCCGTCATCCTTGTCGTCCTTCTTGTCTTCCTTCTTGCCATCTCCAACCTTCTTAGTATGCAGATCATCAAATCGCTTCAAGACTGCACCAAGACTCTTGTCCATATGAGTCACTGATGCCTCCATCCCTACAAGCCTGTTGTTGTTCGTGATCTGTGTGGCCTCCAATTGCCTAATCCTATCATTCGTCACCAGCAAGTCATTATCCATGCCTTCGTTGTGCGTCTTAACTAGCCTCTCGAAGTGTTGTATTATCTCCTTAGTCCGAGGAGACTGTGGAATTTGTTTGACTTCTTCTACATCTGATCCTGCCATGGTGAAAACAAAGAAAACAAGTGCAAGAGAAAAAAAATCCTACAGCTAATAGGATGTAGCTACAGTAAGACGCTCACTCTCAACTCGTTATACAAGCTCTTACCAATTCTTACCTTGCCCAACGGGAGGGGACGGCCACCACGAGTCTGCAACCACGGAGTGAAGTGTATCGGTGCCAGAAGCAACAAAACCTGTCAGGCTGTAGTCGAATATGTGGAGCTATAGGTGCGATGGAACAAGGAATGACTAGCACCACGTTAGATAAAAAGCAAGCTGAATAATCATTCAACAGTGGTACTGTGCTGGTCCTAGTCTAGATCGTGCTAGAGACGCGAGCCTGGACACAAACGAAGTCACAGTGCACCACTAGAAATATGAACAGCTCACTTTAAACACAAAGATCGACCCCTTTTCTCTTTTTTTTTCATTTTTCCTTTTTCTTTTTTCAGGGGATCCTCAAAACTGAGTATATGAACAAAGGGACTCCCAAAGAGCCAATTACCACACAAACTTTTCCAGAAAAACACAGGGGTATTCCGGTAAAAAAAGAGTAAGCCGAAACTCAAATATGGTATAAACGAGGAGAGGACAACTAGAGATATGATCCACTGATATCTTTTGTGATGATGACAATATATATGAACAAGTGATCCGCAGCAATATATGGCACCACAAAGTAGCCACCAAACCGAGTACAACTCAAACTGCAACACGAAGTAGCTTCGGTCTTCACCTTCCCACTAACGAGCATGGGGTTTATAGATTGATTCCTGTTCAGACTTGATCGTACAGAGTACTTGGTGCATCCAACACAAGATCAAAATGGTAGCGCAAAACTTTGACAAAAACATGACAAGAACTCGAAACTCTAAAAGACTAAAACTAAGACCAGCAACTCGACACAAGCCGGTGCAACCGAAAACTCAACAAGCCCTACCCAAGTAGTGCTAGTATGGCTCAAATGTGTTATGGGATTGCGGAAACAAAACTGATCTACTATTTTTTTGGCTTTTTATGGACTATAGGAAGAGAGAAAAAAATTGGAAAGGATGTGGAAGTCTCCCACCAAAAACCTTGCTCTGATACCGAATTATATGTCCGGCCCAGGTGGGATTGGATTTATGGTAAGCCTGATGCACCGATTACGCAGTTTGGCCTCGGTGCCTGAATTTTGATGCAAACCAGCACCGTCCTTCGATGCACCTCTCAAGGAAAGGCCCAATCGCCCCAAAAGACTAGTCCGTTAGGAGAAGGGTGGCTCTCCACCTACACTGTCGTGCGCCTGGCCCATGGGCCGCCTACACTGTCATGCGCCTAGCTAATCCATACTCCCGTTGGACACGACTACCGCCTACACTGTTGTGCGTCTAGCCAAATCGTGCTCCATGACAGCCGCCTACACTGTCGTGTGCCTGGCCAAATCGTGCCATGGGATGTGCTCATCATCCTCCCCTTCTTAACAAGGGCCCAGCTCTGATACTAACTGATGCGAACCCAGTAGGGTTTGTGCCCAATCTTTCGATGAGAGGCGAAGATAAGTCGATTGATAACGAGGAGATGCTCTCAGCCTGACTACAACCTTCCAAAGACTGCACCCTTGCAACCGATACACCTCCTCCGCTGCCGCGATCGTGTGGGTCGCGTCACCGGCCACTAGGGAGCCCGTCCTGCAAGCAATCGAGAACTAGCAAGAACAACTTTTGAACAAATACTGAAATTACTAAATGGGAATGAAGGTTTCAATCTCAAACTCAATCTCAAATGATGTGGGGTTCCCAAGACTCGAAGACGGGCGGCTGGACCAGCACGCGCGCTTACAAGCAAGTAGCAAAGGTTAAACTTGATCTAAACAAAACCCCCAAGTGTTCTCGATGGTGGCTAAGGAGTATATGAAAGGGGGAGGACGACCACAAGGGGGCAGGGGTCGTGCTCCAACCCTAGGACGCATCCCTAATGGACCCAACTTGATACACGACCCATTGGGCCAAAATACGGTGGCGCAACACCCTGGACAGAAAGGCCTCCAGTCAATAATTCGTAGATTGCAGACGCGTCAGGACAGATATGGGCATGAGTCTGGATCCATATGAAAGTTAACTTCAACACGGTTCCAGGAAGTACTTGAACGCTCCAATCCGACTCCGTATGCGTCCGTGGCGTCCGTCAGAAGTTGGTGCTGTGCTGCAGTCCGAATCTAGCCGACCTACATGCTCTGTTTTTCTACATGCTCTGTTTTTCTCCTGTGTCCTGCAGCACAGGAGAAAAACAGAGCATGTAGGTCGGCTGGATTCGGACTGCAGCACAGCACCAACTTCTGACGGACGCCACGGACGCATACGGAGTCGGATTGGAGTGTTCAAGTACTTCCTGGAACCGTGTTGAAGTTAACTTTTATATGGATCTGGACTCATGCCCATATCTGTCCTGAGGCGTCCGCAATCTACGAATCTTTGACCGGAGGTCTTTTTGTCCAGGGTGCTGCGCCACCGTATTTTGGCCCAATGGGCCGTGTATCAAGTTGGGTCCATTAGGGACGCGTCCTAGGGTTGGAGCATGACCCCTACCCCCTTGTGGTAGTCCTCCCCCTTTCATATACTCCTTAGCCGCTGTCGAGAACACTCGGGTTTTGTTTCGTTGTAAGTTTAGCCATTGCTACTTCCTTGTAGACGCTTGTGTCGGCTAGACCACCCGTTCTACCTGATTCGGAACCCCAACTTTGTGATATCAGATTGGTTTCCATGTTCCTATTCGCAATTGAGTTGCTTGTTATACTTGTTCTTGCTTGTTCTTCGATTGCTTGCAGGAACGGGTGCCCTAGTGGCGGTTGACGCGCTCCACAAGATCGTTGCAGCCATAGGAGGTGGTGTATTAGTTGCTAAGGTGCATCCTTGGAAGGGTTGTAATCGGGCCGTGAACGTCGTCTCCTCCAATCGAGTTATCCCCCACGCCTCTCATCAAAAGGCCGGCCACAAACCCCAGCAGGTTCACATGAGTTGGTAATCAGAGCAAGATTTTCGGTGAGAGACTTCCACCTCCTTTCCAAAACTTTTTTCTCTTCCTATAGTCCATAAAAAGCCAAAAAAAAGTAGATCAGTTTTGTTTCTGCAATCCCATAACACATTTGATCCATACTAGCACTGCTTGGGTAGGTCTTGTTGAGTTTTCAGTTGCACCGGTTTGTGTCGAGTTGCTGGTCTTGGTTTTAGTCTTTTAGAGTTTCGAGTTCTTGTCATGTTTTTGTCACAGTTGTGCACTACCATTTTGATCCTGTGTTGGCTGCGCCAAGTACTCTGTGTGATCAAGTCCCAACAGGAATCAATCTATAAACCCCACGCTCGTTAGTGGGAAGGTGAAGACCAAAGCCACTTTGTGTTGAAGTTTGAGTTGTACTCGGTTTGGTAGCCACTTTGTGTTGCCATATATTGATGCGGATCACTTGTTCATATATATTGTCATCATCATGAAAGATAGCAGTGGATCATATCTCTAGTTGCCCTCTCCTTGTTTATACCATATTTGAGTTTCGGCTTACTCTTTTTTTACCGGAATATCCCTGTGTTTTTATGGAAAAGTTTGTGTGGTAATTGGCTCTTTGGGAGTCCCTTTGTTCATATATTCAGTTTTGAGGATCCCCTGAAAAAAAGAAAAACAAAGAAAAAAAGAAGAAAACAAAAAAAAGAAAAAAAAGAAAAAGAGAAAGGGGATGATCTTTGTGTTTAGAGTGAGCTGTTCATATTTCCAGTGGTGCGCTGTGACTTCGTTTGTGTCCAGGCTCGCGTCTCTAGGAGGGTCTAGACTAGGACCAGCACAGTACCACCATTGAACGATTATTCAGCTTGCTTTTTATCTAATGTGGTGCTAGTCATTCCTTGTTCCAGCCCACCTATAGCTCCACATATTCGACTACAGCCTGATAGGTTTTGTTGCTTCTGGCACCGATACACTTCACTCCGCGGTTGCAGACTTGTGGTGGCCGTCCCCTCCTGTTGGGCAAGGTAAGAATTGATAAGAGCTTGTAAAACGAGTCGAGAGTGAGCATCTTACTGTAGCTACATCCTATTAGGTGTAGGGATTTTTTTCCTCTTGCACTTGTTTTCTTTGTTTTCACCATGGCAGGATCAGATGAAGAAGAAGTCAACAAAATTCCACAATCTCCTCGGACTAAGGGGATCATACAACACTTCGAGAGGCTAGTGAAGACGCACAACGAAGGCATTGATAATGACTTGCTCGTGACGAATGATAAGATTGGGTAATTGGAGGCCACACAGATCACGAACAACAATAGGCTTGCAGGGATGGAGGCATCAGTGGCTCGTACGGACAAGAGTCTTGTTGCACTTTTGAAGCGATTTGATGATCTGCATACTAAGAAGGTTGGAGATGGCAAGAAGGAAGACAAGAAGGACGACAAGGATGATGGATTTGATGGTGATTGGGACGCATATGGTGGAGACACTGAAGTCGACGATCAAGACCGACGTCGGCTACATCGTAATCGTCGAGGTATGGGCGGTAATTGTCGACATGATTTGCATGGTAATGATGATGCTTTCAGTAAGATTAAATTTAAGATACCTCCTTTTGATGGCAAATATTATCCTGATGCATACATTACTTGGGAAATTGCCGTTGATCAAAAGTTTGCATGCCATGAATTTCTTGAAACTACACGTGTTAGGGCTGCTACGAGCGAGTTCACTGATTTTGCTTCTATTTGGTGGATAGAGTATGACAAGAAAAATCCTAATAACATACCACACACTTGGGATGCTTTGAAACGGGTCATGTAGGCTAGATTTGTTCCTTCTTACTATGCACGTGACCTGTTACATAAGTTGCAACAATAGAGACAGGGTACTAAATCTGTGGAAGAATACTTTCAGGAATTACAAATGGGAATGTTGTGTTGTAATATAGAGGAGAGTGAGGAATCTGCTATTGCTAGATTTGTGGGTGGACTAAATAGAGAAATTCAGGACATCCTTGCTTATAAAGATTATAATACTGTAACGATATGTTTCCATCTTGCTTGTAAAGCGGAACGGGAAGTGCAGTGACGACATAGTGCCAGGTCTAACATTTTTGCAGGGCGATCCACATCATGGCAGCAGCGTTCATCTACTTCCATGACCACACCGAACCGATCAGCACCACCCCCATCCTCCTCCGACAAACCACGTGGTGTGACTACAAATTCAGCAACAAAATCTGCCCAGAAACCAGCCACTAGTGCATCGTCAGTTGCCTCCACAGGTAGAACAAGGGATGTTCAGTGCCATCGATGCAAGGGTTATGGACACGTACAACATGACTATCCTAGCAAACGTGTTTTGGTGGTAAAGAAAGATGGTGGGTATTCTTCAGCTAGTGATTTTGATGACGATACACTTGTTTTGCTTGCGGCTGACTATGCCGGTAGAGCAGAGCCACCTGATGAACAGATTGGTCCAGACGATGCCGACCATTATGAGAGTCTTATTGTGCAGTGTGTGCATGCACAAATAGAGAAGGCGGAGCAAAATCAGTGGCACACATTGTTCCAAACAAAGTGTGTCATTAAAGAACGTTCTTGTCGCTTGATCATTGATGGGGGAAGTTGTAATAACTTGGCTAGCAGCGACATGGTGGAGAAGCTTGCACTTTCAACCACACCACACCCACATCCATATTACATTCGATGGCTGAACAACAGTGGTAAGGTAAAGGTAACGAGGCTGGTACGAATTAGTTTTTCTATTGGTTCATACCATGATCTTGTTGAGTGTGATGTTGTGCCTATGGAAGCTTGTCATATTCTACTAGGTAGACCTTGGCAGTTTGATACAGATTGTTTGCATCATGGTAGATCAAATCAGTATTCTCTCATACACAATGATAAGAAAATTTCCTTGATTCCTATGTCTCCTGAGGCTATTGTGCGTGATGATATTGCTAAAGCTGCAAAAGCTAAAACTGAGAACAATAAAAATCTGAAATATGTTGGTAATAATAACGATGGGATACAATTGAAAAGTCATTGTTTGCTTGCTACTAAATCTGATATTAATGAATAAATTGCTTCCACTTCTGTTGCCTATGCTTTGGTATGTGTCGGGGTTTGTTACCACCGGCAAGTAAATTTATAAGAACGCGTGTGCCGATCCGCATGGTAGCACAGGAGACACTCGAGATTATACTGGTTCGGGCCTCCGTAGAGTAATACCCTACGTCTAGTCTGAGAGGAAGTGTTCCTTATGCTCGGGAGTTTGTAGTAGGGGGTACAAACAAGTCGGGAGAGGGTGGAGAGCCCAAGTCCCTGGTGTGCGAGTGGTTCAAGTAGTAGAAGACTGCGTACGTGAGTGTGTGAGTGCTTGCGGTGTTTGTATGAGATGAGGTATCGATGATAAGTGCGTGTTGGGGGTGGAAACGAACGTGTCTTGTATGTGCCTCTGTCTCTCCCTTTTATAGTCGCAAGGGAGAGGCCCAGGGCGGTTACATCGAGTGTGTGAGCTGGTCTACAGTGCAAGGCGTCCTTCTCTGCGTCGGGCTGTCAGGCGGCAGCAACGGCGAAGAACTGTTCTGGTACTCCAGGTGATGGTGTAGATTTCTCCTGAGTTGTGCATCCCAAGCAGTCGTCCCCCCCACCCCCGCACCCTTCTCTGGGTAGTTAGTCGGGTACAGGAGGCATGGTACGTATCCTGATCCCGTCAGGGGATCAGGGGCTTGTCTTTTCTGGGTACTGTGGAAATGGAGTAGTCTGCACCGCGACGATCGAGGGATGGGCGACAGCTTGCACTTTGCCATCCGTGGCACAGTATTTCCCGTGCCATCCGTAGTACGATATGTACCACCCCTGCTGAGGAGCGGCAGGAGGATCCGTCCTCTGACACAGGATCGACCCGATCAGGGCGGTTCGGCGCGTGGAGGCTGGCACGTGGCGAGTCGTGCACTTGGGTATCACGGGACACCAACGGGGCACGTGTACCTGCGGCCTTGACGGCCAAGTCTTGGACTGGTCGGAGATGGAAGACTACTCGTGTGAGTAGGTGATCTATAACGCGTCTTCCGATGCTTAGGGTGTAGTATGTACTGTACCGTACGTTGCCCAGCGTCCACTACGTCGTTCGCGGTACGATGGCCATTGTGCCGTTCGTGGCAGGGTTTGACGAATCCGCCCCCTGACACCAAATCGGCCTGGCCCAAGTGGACCGCTGCGGCGGAGCAGACACATGGCGATGCGTGGGGAAGCGTGCGCGGAGATCCCGCGATCTCGATTCGGCGGGGCCCACACGCCCCACGCCTTCCCCGTGAAGCATGCGTGGGTTGTTGACGGAAACTACTCGTGCGAACGAGTAGTCGGAGGCGGGAGGCGGAAACTACTCGTACGAGTGAGTAGTTGGGAGCGGAGGTGAATACTTGTCATACGGGTCGCCACGTACTCGGGGGAGAGGGTGCGGGCGGCCGTGGGCCGCCTGCCTTTTGACCCATGGCGGAAACAAGTCGTATGGGCCCTCACGTGCTCGGGCAGCGTAATACTCATTGTATTAGCTGCCAGAGCATGCCGTATGTGGGTCCGTACTACGTTTTTAAGGGGTCTTGGTGGGCCCTAGTCCATGGCCTCGTCAGTTGCCCCTGAGCCTGGTGAGGGAGTCAGAGACTCGCTCCCAGGGTCAACTGTCATGGAAACGAGGACACTTGTAGTGTTTTCTCCAGTGGGGACGCGCGACCGGACCCACGGGTAGTAGCCCCCGAGCCCACGGACAAGTCGGAGACTTGTGCGTGGGGTTAAATGCTAGACTTTTGGACAAGTCGGAGATTTGCGGCTTGCCGTGTGGTGCGTGTCGTGGGGTGACTGGCGGAGATCTCACGCTGGTCGCGATATTTTCGGGCCCCACTTCAGGTCACGTGGCGGCACGGTCGTGGGTGGCTGGCTGTGGCCCGAGGCGGCCTGGGCATTAACTGGGGGGGGGAAGTAATCATTTCCCCCTTCATATACCGCGGCCGCCGGCCAAAATTCCCCTTCCGCTTCCTTGTGCTCTCCGCCGCTGTCGCTTCTTGCCTTTGCTCCCATACTCGCCACGCGCAAGCTGCAGAGCTCGCCACGCCTTCTCTCGCAAGCCGGAACCGCCCACCGCCACCACCACGGTCGACGTGATGTCGAACTGGTCATCTTCGACGGTGACTTGGTCTGAGCACGACAGCCTCGTCTCTGACGGCATGCTGCCACTGCTGACCGGAGTGGAAGAGTGGAAGGTGCCTGGGCCGGAGAGTAGCCCCCAGCCCCCGGCGGGGTATGTAGTCTCGTTCGTGCTGTTCCACGAGCGAGGCTTCTCTGTCCCGGCAGGACGGTTCATCTATGCCGTCCTCGAGGAGTACAGCTTGGAGCTCCACAACCTCAACCCGAACGGCATCCAGCATATGGCGGCATTCGAGGCCTTGTGTGAAGGGTACCTGGAACGGGAGCCCACTAGGACCTGTTCCAGTACTTTTACAAGTTCATCTGTGTCAAGGACAACAACTCCACGGCGGTCATCGGGTGCGCCGGCCTCCGGGGGAAACAGGGAAGGATGGACGAGTACATCCCCACCTACCTGACCTCCTCCAATAGCGGGTGGCACCGAGGGTGGTTCTACCTCAAGAACGACCCCGAGAACCCGCTGCCGGAGTTCACTAATCACTGGTAGGAACGGGCGCCGGTGAAGTGGAGCTACGGACCGGAGAAGAAGGATCGTCCCCGGTTCCTCAATAGTGCCCTCGCTGCCCTCGAGATACTCTGCGGCAGCGGGGTAAACTTCATCACCCTGATCTGTGGCTATCACAGTCGGGGGATCATCCCACTCTGTCGTCGCGCGCTACGCCTCTGTGAGATGACGGACGACCGGGCCCCCTTTGAGGGGACTGTGACCGCTCATCCCCTGCTTTCGCTGGACGAGGTTCAGCGCAAGGTGACCCAAGCCACTGGGTCTCCTACATGTTCTGGCCGCCGCTGGACATGCTGCCGATGCTCCCCTCCCCAATTACTATAGGCCTGGTACGACTTCTCCCGACTTCTTTTGGATCTGTCTTTTGCGATTGTGGGTGGTGATTGTCTTGTGTTTGCGCAGATGAAGGACGTGCACATCATCGCCTCTCGTCCGCCGCTAGAAGAGGACCGGACGCTCACCCGAGAGACCGCTGCGCGACAGTAGTGGTGAGGGCAGCGCAAGAGGGCCCACCAGCAGAAAGAGATCGAGAAGCGGTCGAGGAACGACGACCGCGCCTCGCGCTGGCGCAATAGGGAGAAGGACGTCTCCAATGACGAGGGCCCCTCGTCGGCGCTGCCGGACACGAACGAGTCCGAGTTCGAGCGGACCGACGATGAGACGGCACCGTCCTCGCGACCACGCAGCGGATCGACACCTGCCTTGGCCGCAGCTGGCGCCAGCACGAGCTGGCAGGCGTCGCCCCCTGCTCCTGGGCTAACCAGCCCGGAATGAGCAGCCGCGCTCCTCGGCGGGACCACCGTGAGAGGGGTAGGAGCTCCCCGCGGCACGGCAACCCCAGCCACCACGAGTCAAGGCGCGACACCTCGCGCCGCCACTCCTCGCGCTGGAGGTCTCATTCGCCCACAGCGCGTCTATCACGGGCGCCACGAAGCGCGCCGGCGGCCTCCCCTCCACCTGCATCCTAGAGCGGGGGGCTGGCCCCGACCCAACAGCACCTTGCGTCGGTCGTCATTGCCAGGGGCGGGTCGACCTCTTCTCCGACAACTACTCTGTCGGCGGGGAGCAAGAGAGCGGTGTGCCCGCTCAAATCAACGATTGGCTCCAAGAGACCCTGTAACGTCGCAGAGAGGTGAGCTCTGAGTTGCGACCTTTGGTTTTTGTTTTGTGTTCATAGTGAGTACGTCTTTTTGCTTGTCGTCGTGACACTCTTCTCATTTCAGGGCGCCCGACCGCCACACCATGAAGCCGGCGCCTGTCAAGGCCTTGCGTCGCCCGGCCCAGGTGGTCGGAGACACGCCGTCGTCGAGCGAGCCGCCGGTCTCCCTTCAGTCGGGGGCGGCGACTGAAGAAACAGATGGGTCCAGGACCCAGGTGATGACAGTCCCCCCTCAGGGAACTGCGAGCCCGGCTCACAGTGACCTGTCCATGGGGATAATGGGTTTGGAGGGCGAGGCCCACACGGAAGAAGCGCTCTCGGCCCACGCGGCCGAGTTAGCGAGGTGCCTGTCCGGGGCCCAGGAGCAGGATCAAGAGAACCCTGCTCCCGAGGCGCGGGCGGGCGATGATGAACAGCTAGCCCCCGAGTCATTGACGGGGACGGGTGATGATGCGCATCCAGCCCCCGAGCTGTCGACGAGGGCGGGCAATGATGTGCAACCAGCCCCCGAGCCATCGACGGGGGCGGGCAATGATGTCGACGTCGAGCGGCCAGCCCCCGAGTCGCTGGAGGGGACAGCTGCTGCTATCGCGGGCTCCGAGACCCCAGCCCCCGAGTCGGCGAGGGGAACGGGGAATACTGTTGAGGCGGTGGAGGCGGCGAACCTCGACTCCGGGAATGCTTCTGCCGCGGCGGCGATCATGGTGACAGAGGGGGTTGTCCCCATTTCATCGGTCGCCACATCGGACGCCGCTCCTGTGGAGGTAATTGTCATCCCGGCGTTGCCTTCTCTGGTCGTCTCTCCTATCACGGCGGTGGACGAGCAGATGCCACCCCCGATCGTGGAGGTCGGGGAGAGCTCGAGGGAGCAGAGGCCAAACACCTCAACAGCAGGGGAGGAGGAGGAGATAGAAGTACCGCTGCTCTGGCTGGTGTTCGTTTCGCCAGTCTAGGCCTCAGTAGCCTCGGACAGCGACGCGAAGAAGGTGGCCCGTCGCCGCCTAGAGCACGGCCTGCGCCTGAGCGAGCTGGCGCTACGCCAATCGGAGCGGGCGATCAGGGATCTCATCCCTGCCTCGAGGGTGAGTCCTTTTTCTTCCTCTTCGTTTCTCATGCTTGTTTTTCTTTTCTTCTTAGTCGTGTGACTCATATGTGGTTCAGGAGCTCGTTGGGCGCTCCGATGACAAGGCACGAGCCTTTGAGGCGCTCCGTGCGGAGAAGATCCAGCTGGAGGCGCAGTTGGCTGCGGTCTGCCTTGCGGCGGCGGACAGCGAGGCCGGCCGGTTGGCTGAGCGCGCGTCCTTTGAGGCGAGGACGAAGGCTGCCGAAGACCGCGCGGCCACGACGCAGGCGGAGAAGGCCGGCCTAGAGGAAAAACTAGCCGTGGCGGAGCAGGCGGCGGTGGAGCTACGCTCCAACATCGAGGCCGCTGACCGCACCACACATCAAGAGAAGATGGAGCTCGAGACCAGAGCAGGCTGGGCCAAGTCCAACTTCCAGGCGGCTCGCGAGAGGGTGATGACGCTCGAGGCCCAAGTTGGCAGCATCATCGCCGAGAAGGGCCGTCTCGAGGAAATCGCCAAAAAGCGTGAGAATGAGATCATCGGTGAGTACCTTACGACCTGCTACCTTTGCTTTTCGTGTGGTTTTTTGATTTGTGGTATCCTCTTCCTCTTGGGGTGTACAGCTCTCCGCGTGGCCCGCACCGACTTGGAGAAGCAGGTCGCGGATCACAAGAGTGCCGCAACCACCCGCCTCGTCGAGAACTAGAAGCTGGTGGAGCTGATCAAGGAGGCTAATGAGAAGCTCAATAGTAAGAGTCGTGTCCCCTTCACTTTTCGCCCTCCTTGGATCAAGATATCCTTTGCTGATATTGGTCTTTTTCTTTTCCTTCAGAGGTCGTGGCTGAGCTCGAGCAGGAGCAGAAATCGCTCGCGGGGGCCAAGACCAAGATCAGGCTGTTGGAGTCGATCCGCAACGGGATGGGGACGGCCATCATCAAGGCAATGGATGAACTCGGTGTTCCTCCCGGCCCCATGAAGGACCGCTTGGAACTGGCCGCTGCGACAGCTCGTCAGCAGTCGATGGATACGGCCGGCGACGTCGTCCGCAAGGTGGTAGCCATCTTCTTGTCGCATTACCTAGACTTGGACAGGGAGCTGCTGAGCCAGGGATGGTGTCCGGGCTATACCAACGAGCAGTGTGACGGCATTGAGGAAGGCGCCGTCGACTTCGCCAAGGCTATGATGGGTCACGCCCTCCACGACCTGGGCCTGTAAAGAAAGAAACAGAGTCGCCTCGCCGAGACTTTTAATCATGCTTGTAACAAACTTGTGGGCCAAGTGTTTATGGCAAACTCGTGGGTTAAGAACCCATTTTTATTTCAATTTTGAGCATTTTGATTGTTTGTTGACCTTTTCTCGAGTAGTTAGGGGACCTGTCAGCCCGAGTAGTGCAGCTTAAAACTTTGCTGGTAGTGTCTTGTTCCGTAGCCGTAGAGGCGTAGGAACTTGGTGACTCGACCGGGCTTAGTCTAGAAGCGTTACTACTTGGGCGAGCAGCCCCCGAGTACTTTGGAGAAGGATAGGTGTGCGTATATGTTTTTGCAAACAAGAAAACTCTTTGGAGTTTACAAAAGCGGTTACTCGGCATCCCTTCGAGAGGGCAAGTGATCGATAACTTGAGGTCACAAACTTTGCTTGTGGGTCTTTGTACCGTAGCCGCGGGGGCGTAAGTACTCAGAGCCCGGACGAGCGCAGGTTCGTAACCGCTAGAGTCGTCGTTCATCCCCCTTTGAGGAGTGTGAGCGTACCGCAACGATCATACGAGAAACCGTCGACCATTTTTTATCGAAAAAAGGTTTCGCAACGCTCAGGGGAGGGGGTCGTAACCCTCGGGTAGCCCCCGAGCCCATGGGCAAGTCGGAGACTTGCCTATGGGATGAGACAAGCATAAAGACATTTTACTCAAGTAAAAATGTAAGCTTGAGGAAGATATCATCTTACGAAAAAGAAAGAAGCTCAGAGCTCTTGCATTATCATAAGATGAGAACAAAGTAAATACTGAAGGGTAAAAACGGCGTAGCTGCTCTATGTTTCAGGCGTTGGAGATGACCCTGCCGTCCTCGTACTTGAGCTTGAAGGTTCCCGGACGGAGTACTTGTTCAACGATGAACGGCCCCTCCCATGGAGGTGAAAGCTTGTGTCACCCCTCGTTGCTTTGAACTTGTCGGAGGACGAGGTCGCCAACTTGGAACTGGCGCTCCCGTATGTTGTGCTCGTGGTAGCGACGTAGGGCCTGCAGGTACTGTGCCGAGTGGAGGAGGGCGACGCTGCGTGCCTCATCCAACTGGTCGATGACGTTCTCGAGGGTGACTTGGTTGCCTTCTTCTGTGTAGGCTTGAACCCGTGGGCTGTCGTAGTCGATGTCCGTTGGGAGGATTGCCTCCGACCCGTGGACAAGGAAGAAAGGTGTGCAGCCAGTAGCCCAACTTGGTGTGGTACATAGGCTCCACAAGACGGACGGGAGCTCTGCGGCCCATGTAGCCCGAAACTTCTCGAGGCGCTTGAATATCCGCGGCTTCAGACCGTGCAATATCATGCCGTTGGCCCTCTCCACTTGCCCATTGGTCCTTGGGTGGCCGACAACTGCCCAATCCACGCAGATGTGGTTGTCGTCACAAAACTTGAGAAATTTCTTGCCGGTGAACTGCGTACCGTTGTCGGTGATGATGGAGTTCGGGATCCCGAACCGGTAGATGATGTTGGTGAAGAACGCAACAGCCTCCTCGGAACGGACATTCGTGATGGACTTGGCCTCGATCCACTTCGAGAACTTGTCGATGGTGACGAGCACATGGGTGTAGCCCCCGAGTGCTTTTCTCAATGGTCCAACCATATCCAGCCCCCAGACCGCGAAGGGCCAGGTGATAGGAATGGTTTGCAAAGCCTGCGCCGGGAGATGGGTTTGTCGCGCATAGAACTGGCAGCCTTCGCAGCTGCGCACGATCCGAGTCGCATCGGTGACCGTGGTGGGCCAGTAGAAACCTTGTCAGAATGCCGTTCCGACAATGGTCTTCGGACCGGGGTGATGTCTGCATGTGCCTGCATGGATTTCTTGCAACAGTTCCTTGCCTTGGTCGGCCAGGATGCACCGCATGAGTATTCCCTCGGTGCCCTTTCGACGGAGCTCGCCGTCGACTAGTTTGTACGACTTGGCCATGCGAGCGATGCATCGAGCTGTCTCCTTGTCGGGCGGCAGTTTCCCTTCCACCATCCATTTGAGGATCAGAATCCTCCAGTCAGGGTCTTCGAGGTTGGGCTCTTGCGCCCTGTCGATCTCCATGACCTCCTGTGTTGACAGCTCTGGCGTCTTGTCCTCCTCAGAACGAACAGACAGTTCGTACTGGTCGCTGGCGAACACCCCGTGCGGAACGGGCTTCCGATTCGACGCTGCCTTCGCGAGGGTGTCAGCCACCTTGTTGTACTCGCACAGTACATGATTGAGCTCAAGCCTGTGAAACTTGTCCTCCAACTCATGCACCGCCCGGCAGTACGCGGCCATCTTCGGACTTATGCAATTTTTCTCCTTCATAACCTATCCCATGACCAGGTCGGAGTCCCCCCTGACGTCGAGGTGTCAAATTCCCAGCTCGAGGGTGATCCGGAGACCGTTGATGAGCGCCTCGTACTCCGTGACGTTGTTGGAGGCCGTGAAGTGCAGTCAGACCATGTATTGCATTCTCACGCCCAGAGGCGAGATGAACACGAGTCCGACCCCGACTCCTTCCTTCATGAGGGATCCGTCGAAGTACATGAGCCACGTCTCGTGCTCGATAGGAGCAGGAGGCGTTTGGATCTCCGTCCATTCAGCGACGAAGTCAACTAATGCCTGCGACTTGATGGCGGTGCGGGGCGCATACTCGATATTCTACCCCATCAACTCAAGGGCCCACTTGGTGATTCTTCCTTCTGCCTCCGGGCTCTATATGATTTCGCCGAGCGGGTACTTAGACACCACCGTGATGCGGTGCAAGTAGAAATAATGCTGGAGCTTCCACTTAGTGATGAGGATAGCATAGATCAGCTTCTGGATCTATGGGTATCGTGTCTTCGAGTCGGAGACGACCTCGCTCACAAAGTAGACAGGGCGTTGTACTTTCTGTGTTTTGCCAGGCTCGTCCCGCTCAACCACTAACGCCGCGCTCACGACTTAGGTCATCGCAGTGATGTACAGGAGCATCGGCTCCCCCTCCGCTGGTGCAGTGAGCACCGACAGGCTCTCGAGTAGTTTCTTGAGCGAGTCGAGGGCTTCCTGTGCTTCAGGCATCCACTGAAAGTGATCCTACTTCTTCATGAGCTTGTATAGCAACAGGCTGCGTTCGCCTAGTCGAGCAATGAACCTGCTGAGAGCAGCGCGGCATCCGGTGATGTGCTGTACTCCCTTCAGATTCTTGATGGGTCCCATGCCCGTGATCGCAGAGATCTTCTCAGGATTGGCTTTGATGCCACGCTCAGACACAACGAAACCGAGTAGCATGCCCCTGGGGACCCCAAAGACAAACTTCTCGGGATTTAGCTTCACGCCATGCCCCCTCAGCTTCTCGAAGACCGCGGTGAGGTCGGGGATCAGGTCACCCACCTTCTTCGATTTGACCATGATATCGTCGACATAGGCCTCGATTAGCCGTCTGATGAGATCTCTAAAAACGCGACGCATGCATCTCTGAAAAGTGGCTCCTACATTCTTCAACCCGAAAGGCATGGAAACGTAGTAGTACGCGCCAAACGGGGTGATGAATGAGGTGGCGAGTTGGTCGATCAGATCCATCGTGATATGATGATACCCTGAGTAAGCGTCAAGAAAACAGAGGGTTTCGCACCCAGCCGTTGAATCGACTACTTGATCTATGCGCGGTAAAGGAAATGGATCTTTTGGACACACCTTGTTCAGGCTCGTGTAATCAACGCACATCCTCCATTTTCCATTCTTCTTCTTAACAAGTATAGGGTTTGCTAACCACTCAGGGTGGTATCACTACAAGGATTTCGGTCTAATGCAACGCCGAGAAAGTGTTGCAAAAGACCCAAAAATGGTAGCAATAATACTTTTGCTACCATTTTTTTGGTTAAATGTCGTTGCACTTGTAACTGTAGCAATAGCATAATGCAATGAGTTACGTTTTAGTTGCGACACACAACCCCTCTATTGCAACACTTTTGACGCTTTTGCAACACTTGGTGAGTGTTGTAACAATAGCAATTGCAACCACTATGGGTGTGGCAATAGTATCGATTGCAACGAACTAGGTGTTGCTAGTGATACGTATTGCGACACGCTGGTCGTGTAGCAACACAATGCAATCACAACGCAACACGGGTGTTGCAATCGTGGTTATTGCTACGCGGAGAAAGCATTGCAATAGAGGTTCTCTATTGCCACGTCGCCTAAATGGTTGCTATAGGTGGCTTAGGTTATTACAACGTCTTTGTAGGTTGGTTGCTACAGAGAGATCCTCTATTACCATGTTTCTGAATGGTTGCTATAGGTGGCATAAGCTATTGCCACGTTACTTAGCTTGGTTGCTACAGATAGCTGGTTGCTATAAGTAGATTCCTCTATTGCCACCGTCATCTTTTTTGTAGTTGCAAGAGATAGTTTCTCTATTGCCACGATTATCACACCTATTACCACGACTAAATGTGGTTGCTTTGTTTGGTAGCATAAATCATAATGAATGGAAATACATAATGAATGAAGCATCGACATCCACTAAAACGTAATATAATTTGTTCATACAAATCTTTAACAAAACACACTGAGTGTCAAACTAAATGAGAACACTGGATAGATTAACACATAATAATGTATCCAGCACACACAACTGTTTGGACTCATTTGAATCAAAAGACCAATGTCTACTGTAGCAGCGAAACTTGTCTTGATATGTATGTCGGCCATCGTCCCACATTCGCATGCTCCTTAAACTCAAGATTCCTCGTGAAAAAAATCATTGACATGCATTTGTTAAACTAAAATCCTAGAATTATTTCTATATTTAGAACTAGGATCGTGCTCGTGCATTGCTACGAGTAGTGAGAAATTCATAGTGCAATACTCACTACTGGAAACCGGATTTCCCTAAGTGTGCACATACCGCCAGGGAAATTCAATTTACCGTCAAGGAAATCAAAAATCAATTTCCCTAAGCAGATTACTACTATCACATATCAATCAGTTTAGAAGTTGCAACATTTAAATCAAATAAGCACCAAAGTTAAATTTGTTGTTATGGTAAAAACTCTAGATCAAAAACCAAGTTAAATTTGGGGAATCTCATAGAGCAACTCAACGACAGAAAGATGGAGAAAAAGGAGGTACCGAGATAGGCTGTCTTCCCAAGTTGATGCATGACGCCTTCTTGCCTCTTGGAGTTCACACATGAGAATACTGTTAACATAAAGCAAATCCAACATAGAGATTAAACCAAAACTTCATAGGACTAAAGCATATCCTAAATAGAGAAGCATGAGCGCAGGATCTCTGTAGAAGAACACGATGCACATGGAACAAAAGTAGTAAAGTAGTAGCAGCAGCTAGAAAAAAACGAAGTAGCAGTTGTTCCTGTATATCAAGCGATGCCGAGACAATTGAATTACTCACATTTTTGTAGTGGTTGAAGGTTAGTGTCACAGATGTGCCGAGTCGACTGTCCAATGCCAAAGTCATCATCGCACAGCTTGACTTTGAGCTTCTCTAATTTTGAATTAGCAACCTGCATTCGAGCAAATGCTAAATGCATTAGTGATTAAAGTACGATGTTTGAACATTCTAGACAACAGCAATGACTTACAAACAAGTATACGCAACAAGTAGCAGAAAACTGGATCTGACCAGTCAATAAAAAAGTAACAAGCAGACCATCATACCAGCCATGATTAAATCATATGCATTCATACCTCACAAACGAGACCACCATATAACCAAGCATGCATGTAAATGAGCAGATAAAGTAGATAAGGGGATATAGAGGAAGCAATTTAATATTTGCTTGATGTAGAGACCAAACTGAAAGAGGAGAGGCTGTTCCGGATGTAAGTTATAAATGACAAGAATAGAAGAAACACCACACCAATTTGGCCTGCTAGGGATGGGAGGCGGCCACAGATTTTGGAGGATTTGGGGCAGAGCTTTGAGGGGATGAACTGCATTGTACAACCACTGAAACGCGCTACGTCGCCATCCTCCGCAACTGCCTGCAGGAGACCAAGGACAGAATGTTGTAAGAAATCCTTTAGCAAGTGCCTGCATGAAATACGAAATCTGTAATCAACATGAAGCCGGCATCTGCAATGCCAAATACTGTATGCACGGTCAATGGTTTTCCCCCCAGCCAATCATCTCCATGCTTGTCAACTGCTGATGGCGCCACACCACACAAGCATCACCATCAGAACGAGGCACCACACGGTCAAGCCGCCGTTCACCACAAACACATCGCCGGCCCGGCCGTCTGGTCGAGTCGCCACTCATGCTGCAGGGTCGCACGCCACAGCAACCATGCACACCAGTACACCACCCGCAATGGAAAAAGGAAATCTATCCAATGAGCTGCCGTTCAGCCCAAGTCCTAATGAAAAAAAATCATTAGCTTGCACAAGATGGAAGGCAAAACAAAGAATAATTGACCTCGCCCTAGTTCACGTCTCCTGCTATCAAGTCTTGATATATTAGGGAATGCATGTACCCGAAGCTTATTTAGTGCCATGGTAAAAAGCAAACGATGTTGTTTTTTTAGGAAAAAAGGAACAGAAAAATGTTATGCTGCAGACTATCAGGAAGAGAATGCCTCAATTAAAAAAACAAGGGCTAATAGCAACAATTTGACTTTGCAGAAAGTGAGCCAATTTTCATGTAAAGCAAACCCATCTTCTATCAAATCTATTCTGAACTGATCAGGCAAGGGTTAAGTGTTAGAAATGTTGAGTGTTAGAGCTGATAATGAAACTACAAATAAACTATAAATGAATTTTCATGTAAACAAGAATATTTAGAAGTTTGCAAGAAAGGATTAAATGGCTATAAAGCATTCTAGTTGTTGAGATTCAAGGGAAACCAAACTATGGTCCCAAACAACAGCCTAAATAACACTGCACAATCTACACATGGCTTATGGAATATTCATCAGTGAGCTGCAACCAAAGCCATATATCACATTAGCATTCATCAGTGAACTGCAACCAAACTCGGATACTGATGTTGTCCAATGCAAAACAAGATAAGCCACATGCTTATGTTGTCGAATGAATGCATCATGATTGGCAATTATTGTACTCACATTTGCATCCATCAATGAGAGAGAACCTGACAGATCTGCCGGAACTTCCAGAATACATAAAGACAATCTAATTGTTCTTTTAAAACATATGTAGCAATTTAAAACAGATATTCATCAAGGAGGCAGCTGTTTGAGTTGGGGCACCAGATCAGCAAAGCAGGGCTAGAGGAATAGTGGAGGGGACAGAGCCCATGACGACAACCACGCAATCCGTCAGATCCACGTAGCAAAGAAGGGGAGGATTCAAGGGAGGGCACAGGGCATCAATTTACCTTCAGTGGTCAGAGGCGGGCGCAGGATTTGAACCATGGGTATTCAAAATTCCATATCACAAAAAAAATTTGACAGCCCAAATTACAGTTTCATAGCACAAAATTAAGTGGCAGGAGCAGCATCATTGATTAATAAAATTGATCATAATTTCAAATTCTCCAACAACTAAATGATCAACAAATGAGAGTGATAACTTTTCTGGTTTTAATTGCACCCAATTTCAATGATTCAATCATGTATTCAGAAATCTTATGCACTTAAGTGATAATGTCAAACGAACTAGATACTTAGACGAACTGTGCAATGTTTGATGCAATGGATTCACGGATTTATGACTTAGATTTATATTTCATTACAACACTGAGGAACATTCTCACATTGTCTCTTCTTTGCAGCAGCTCTTGCCAAGCAAATTCTTAAATCAGTAGTGGCACTATTCTTCCTCTTCATATAACTTCAGACCTAAAATTAAAATCACATAAGTATCAACTATCAATGCTACTACTGACTGTTTAACAAATTTAACAAATAGCTATGCAATTCCAATCAGACCTGATCCCAATTCCCAATTTTACAGCAATGAAACAAACAATGTCACAGTCACAGGCTCACAGCTCACCTGTGTGCCGTGTCTTGCTACTGCTGCAATCTTGCAGGTCGAGTGCCACCGCCTAGACCAGTAGACCGCCGCCGCTGCTCGGCCGCTGCGGCGCCACACGCAGCGCAGTCCGCTGTGCGCCTACGTCCTGCGTGGCTGCGTAAGGGAGGCGCCGCATCTCCACCTCCGGCCTCACCGACCGCCGCCGCTCGCCGTCCATACCTCCCCACCGTGCGTCGGCAGTCTGCCCGGCGGCTGCCGCCGGCCTAGCGGTGTTGCTGATAGGTTTTGTGTGTGTGCGGTTGTGTGCTCGAGTGTTTGAGGCAAGGCAGGGGACAGGGAGAGTTGGCCGACTGGGCCAACTGGGCCAAGGGGAAGTTGGCCAGTTGTGTGGGTTTTTTTCCCTGCTTGAATTGAATTTATGCCTGTTCTTTTCTATTTTTTATGTATATACATAAGAAACACTACATGTATAAAAATTTTTGACAAAAAAGGTATTCAGTTGAATACCAATACACGTGGGCCCGCCCCAGTCAGTGGTTGCTGCTTGGGAACACTTCGCCGGGCGGCGGCGTGTGGTCTTGTCGGTGGCCAGCGGTGCGTGGTCTCGTCGGTGGCCGACGACCGAGGATTAGGGTTTGTGTGGAGGATGGGAGGCGGCCGGGTTAGGTTGTGGCGGCGGAGAGAAAAGGGATGCATAGTTGTGTGCGAGGGGGGCACGGTGGGCTCAGTGGACCGGGAGGGAGGGCGCCGAGGGGAGCGGAGCGGAGGGCCTGCAGACCTGCTGTACAAAAGTTTTGTACAAGGAAATTTCTGTGTGTGTATATGCTTGGTTGTAGTGTGTATAGCAAAGTAGCATTTCAACCTTACACTTGTGCGTTTATACGTGCCTCTAGTATACACTCGGGTCCTTCGCTCGCTCTCACCCGCCGGTTCATGCGAACCCCGTGTGCGTGCCTCAAATACCAGAAGCTGCTCTACATGCCAATCGCATGCCTCAGTGCAGAAGCAAAATTAACGTGCGTGCATCGAATGTTCGATCACATGATATATTGGATCAACGAATGAGATAAGATAGAGAAGAGATAAAATAATAATAATAAAGTATATATAATAATAATATAGAGATAGAGATAATTATAAGATTTAGGCTCTGTTTAGGTCGCTGAAACTTCACCAAAGTTCTCACCTAGAAGACCGTGTCAATTCATTTCTTCACTCTGTGTGTGTTTCTCCACGCGCCAAAATTTCACCACTTTCACCCATCTAAAGAGGATCTTAGAGTAGAAGAGAAGTATAGAGATAAGTAGAAATAATGTATATTGTAAGAAAAATAAAAATATCAGTATATATTTTAAATGTAAATCAAATGTGAAATTGAGACTATACTAAAGTTTTAAAAAAACACACCTATAATTTGTACAGTAAGAGGATCTTATTATTTATTTAATTACTAAGAAATAAATGTTAAAATATCAAAAAGTAGATAGAAAAATCTAAAAAGTTGCATAACCTTATGATTTTAGTGTGTAAGCATCACATAAAAAAATCAAGTGATTTTTGACAAAGTGTTGCTGGATATCCCTCACAAAGGCATATATACCTCACATAGTCCTATGTAGCTATGTGACATATATTTCTAGTTGTGAAAGATGTATAATATCATTTTGTCGAAATCATTTGAAACTTTTATGAGATGGTTATGAAGCCAAAATATGTTGTTGTGTGAATCTATGGAATTTTCTAATCAAATTTTGCTATTACTGTAATTATTTATTGATATACTAAGGAATAAATGTGAAAGTATCACAAAGTGGCTAGAAAATTCTAAAAAGTTACGCAGTCACATGATTTTGGTGTATGAGCGTCACATAAAAAATTCAAGTGATTTCGGTAAAGAGTTGCTAAATATCCCTCACAAAGACATATATAGCTCACATAGTCTTATGTAGCTAAGTGAGATATGTTTCTAGTTGTGAAAGGTGTATAGTATCACTTTGCCGAAATCGTTTGAAACTTTTATAGTATAGTTATAGAGCCAAAATATGTTGTTGTGTCAATCTATGGAATTTTTTATCAAGTTTTGCTATTACTGTAATTATTTATTGAATTACAAAGGAGTAAATGTGAAAATATCATAATGTGCCTAGAGAAATCTAAAAATTTAGGTAGTCACATGATTTTGGTGTATGAGTGTCACATAAAAAATCAAGTGATTTTGATAAAGAGTTGTTGAATATCCCTCACAAAGACATATATAACTCACAGTCTTATGTAGCTAAGTGAGATATGTTTCTAGTTTTGAAAGATATATAGTATCACTTTGTTGAAATCATTTGAAACTTTTATGGGATGGTTATAGATCCAAAATATGTTGTTGTAGCCACATTTTTTTTCAAGTTTGTTTTAAAAGATTTATTGCAGTTCAATTAATAAAAAGGAATAAAACACCCTAATACAACATAAACTAATGCTTATCCTAGTGGTTTGCACACGTCACTTTTGTTCCAAAGGTCTCAGGTTCGATTCCCAAGCAGACATTTTTTGCGAATTAAATTACTGGCATTGTGTCTATTGCAACCATTTTTTGCATATTGCAACATTTTTTCAGTGTTGCATTAGAAAAAAAACAAAATCTATTCATCCAGGAACGATAGGGTTACTATGAGCTAACTGCATAGTAATACTTTTTCACTAATGATAGGTCATTTTCCCACCTATTCAAACTTCTTTTATCCAAATTAAAAAATATATATATGTAAGTTTCAAATCAATTTAATAAACTATATTTAGGCGCCTACGGTCGATTCTAACCCACGTCTAGGAGATTAATGAAAAATTCAATTGAATTATAAGGAAAACTCGAACTTCTACTACTCACCTTATTATAAAATAATGATAAAAATACCTAGAACTTATCCAAAAATTATGTAAACTGGCAATAATAATTTTATGGATTACAAGCTTGACAAAAAAGTTTCATAAAATTTTGTGAAAATTGGAGTATACATTGTTCAAAAACTAGATAGTCCATCACATCGTTTCATACAACTCAACTTAAACTTCAAAGTTTTTACACACTCAAGTACTTTCTTACCCAATGGACACATCAAATTTGGATGCAACCTTTTTTTAGTGTGTCGGATTAAATTCCGGCTGCGGTCGGGGTGCGGCTGGGCGTAGCTGGGGCGTGGTTGGTCGTGGCCAGGGTGCGGCCAGCCGTTGCCATGGTGTGGCCAGAGTGCGGCCGGCCACGGCCAGGTTGCAGCTGGCTGGGCGCAGCGGGAGCGTGGTCGGTCGTGGCCAGGGTGCGGCTGGCCACTGCCAGGGTGTGGCCAGGGTGCTGCCAGCTGGCCGCGTCTAGGGTGCAGCCGGCTGGGCGCAGCGGGGTGTGGCCGGTCGTGGCCAGGGTGCGGTCGACTGGGTGTGGTAATGCAGGGCAATCCAGCAGGTAGCAGAGGGTCACGAGTTGCGATTATGCTGGCACGTCTCCTCTTTTCTCTATTTTTTCCGTCTACGACTCGTATTCGTACGTGTACATAGTAACATCTACTAATATCACAAAAGGTGTTGTAGCTTAATGGTAAGGAAAATTGGTATGAGGCTGTTGGTCTGTAGTTCAAACCCAATATAAAGCGTATTTTTTGTATTTTTTTGCGTCCTCAAGGTGGGACCGCATCGCCACGTCCTCAAGGTGGGAATGGGTGACATGGCAATTTGAAGTTATTTTGGCTTCCTGGTATTTTGTCTTTTGCAACCATTTTTGCCTATTGCAACACTTTTGTAGTGTTGCATGAGACAAAAAATAATAATACTTTTTAGGAAACTTTACTTCTTTGTTTTTTTAAATAACTAACTAATAGAATCATGTAAAGTAACTTTTTTTATTTTAATATCTATAAGGTTACTATAAGCTGACCACATAAAAACATGAAAAAGGTTTGAACGTTGCTGACTAACACTAAGATTATAATGGTGTAGTAGTGAGTCATATACTAGTGTAGTATTGAGGTCCTTGGTTCAATTCCATACCATGGTGCTTTTTTTATTTTTTCCATTTTGTCTCTAATGAAAGATTGTTATCCCACCAATTCAATCTTATTTCTCAAAATTAATAATTAGAATAAAATCTAAATTCAAAATTAGCCAAGTTCTATTTTTACTATGGATTGTATTTTTTCATAATATATCATACACGCTACAAGGCCCAATCCAAATCAGCCTCATCTCCTAGTTCTGGTTGTATTAAGCATGTAACAGTTGCAACTCCAAACAAGCGTTACAATTGAGAACCACTTTTGCTTCGCCCTCCAAAGTTCTCGTTGCAATAATCATATAACAGTTGCAACACCAACAAAGTGTTGCAATTGAGAACCACTTTGGCTTCGCCCCCTAGAGTCCTCGTTGTAATAAGTTGTAGCAGTTACAACCCCAAAATAGCGTTGCAATTGAGAACCACTTTTGCTTCGGCTATCAAAGTTCTTGTTGCATTAAGCATCTAGTGTTTGCAACACTTGTGAAATTTTATGCAACACAAAAAAACCGTAGCAATAGGCACAACCAAATGCAACTAACGCAAACGTGGTTGCAGCACTACCACATAATTGCAACCAAAATCAATTCTACTGCAACCATTTTGCACCATTACAATATCGTCCACCAATCGCAACAGAGCTTTGCAACAACTTGAAAACTATTGTATTAAAGCCATGTATCACTACCATTTTTTAGAATGGTTGTAATACAGCCATCTATAGCAACCAAATTTTCTATGTTGCAATTCATCAGTGTTGCATTTGGCCCAAATCCTTGTAGTGTATACTTCACGAATGAACCCTGCACTAATGAGCTTCTTGATCTCCTCGCCGATAGCCTTGCACTAGTCGAAATTGAAGCGGTGCAGACGCTGCTTGATCAGATTCGAGCCGGGCTTAATGTTAAGCTTGTGCTCGGCGACCTCCCTTGGAATCCCTGGCATATCGGAGGGTTTCCATGCGAACACATCAAGATTCACGCAGAGGAAGTCGATGAGCGTGCTTTCCTAGTCGGAACCGAGCACCGTCCCGACACGGAGTGTGCGGCCATCATCGGAGACGGGCACCTCCTTGGCATCTTTGGCGAGCTCAAAAGAGCAGGCCACTCGCTTGGACGTCTCGGGGATTTCTTGGTCCTCGGAGGGTGGCTCAGTGGAGAGCTTCTTAGACTGGATCAGTGCTTTAGCGAACTGGAAGCACTCAGTATCGCATTCGTACGCGTACTGGAAAGCCGTACTCACTGTGATGACGCCCTTCGGGCCGGGCTTCTTCAGCTTGAGGTACGTGTAGTTGGGGACGACCATGAACTTAGCGTAAGCTGGCCTTCCGAGTATCGCGTGATACATCCCCGGGAACCCTACCACTTCGAAGGTGAGGGTTTCCTTTTGGAAGTTGTTCAGAGTTCCGAACGTGACGGGCAGATCGATCTACCCGAGGGGGACCGCCTCAATCCCAGGTATGACCCCCTGGAAAGGCACCGTAGAAGGCCGCAGTCGGGACCGCGGGATCCCCATGTCGTCCAGGGTCGACATGTAGATGACGTTGAGGCCGCTGCCTCCGTCCATCAGGACCATGTGCACACACTTGGTGCTGAACAAGGGCGATACAACTAACGGATAGTTGCCTGGTCGCCGGATGTGGTCGGGGTGTCGCGCCGGTCGAATGTGACTGGCGTCTCCGACCACTTCAGGAACGTCGGAGTTGCGCGCTCAACTTGGTAAACTTCTCGCCGGATCAGCTTCTCCTGGTGTCTTGGCAGCCGTGCCTCCGAACCCCCGAAGATCATCATGACAGCTCCGTCTTCGTGGGGGTAAGCAGCTTCTTCGGGGCCCTTGTCCTTTCCTCCATCACCGGTCAGAGCAATGTCCCGTTTCTTCATCGTGCCGATGAGGTAGGACTTCATCAGGTTGCAGTCCTTGAAGGTGTGCCCGACTGGGCCCTCGTGATTGAGGCACGGAGCATCCAACAGCATCTCGAAGTGACCCGTTGGCGGGTTACTCCTTGGTTTCGCCGCCTTTCGGTCGACGGCGGCCACCAAGGCGTCATCGCGGTGCCTCTTGTCTTTACTCTTTTTCTTCTTGTTGGATGGTGCGGACGAGCCGTCATCGACTTCAATCGGCTGCTTCCCCTTGCCAGTACCGGGGCTTAGCATTGCTGCTACAGCCTCTTCCCCATTGGCATGGTCGGTAGCAATGTTGAGCAACTCCCGAGTGGTTCGCGGCTTCCGTCGCCCGATCTGATGGATCAGCGTGGCACACGTGGTGCCGTTCTAGAAGGCCGAAATGATGTCCGTGTCGGTGGTGCTCAGCAGCTCGATACACCGTTTGGAGAAACGGTGAATGTAGTCGTGTAGACTCTCGCCCTTCATCTGCTTGCAGTTGCGCAGGTCCCAGGGGTTCCCTGGTCGGGCGTATGTGCCTTGGAAGTTGCCGATGAAGGCATCACGTAGTTGCGACCAGTTGTCGATCTGGCCTCGCGGCAAGTGCTCGAGCCACGTGCGGGCCGTGTCCGCAAGATGTAGTGGCAGGTTCTTGAGGATGAACAAGTCGTCCCACGCACCACCAGCAGTGCACGTCAGCCGGTAGTCTTCTAACCAAACACTGGGGTTGGTTTCGCCATCGTACTTGGGTACGGAGGTCGGAACCCTGAAACGTAAAGGGAATCAGGCGCTGCACACATTCTTCCGGAAGGTGCAGCACCCTGAGGCGTCGGGTGAGTTGCTCTGACTCTGATCTTCGTCACTGTCGTATCGGCCACCGCGCTGTCGACTGTACTCCTTACGAGGCTGCTGCTCGTAACCGTCGTCGTGGCCCCTGTCCACCCTCCGACGTGCTTTGATGGTATCACGCGCATCGCGATTGGGGCCCAAGCGGCTCTTGACCGGCACGTTGACCTCATCAGACCGTCGTGGCTGCTGCGATGGCACTGCGGGCTGTCGCAGCTCGGAGTGTCCACGACCTTTTGAGCCCCACTGTCGAGAAGTAGAGCTCTCCGACTGCTGCACAGCGGCAGTCTCGAGGAGCGTCTTGATTTGTTTATGCATCTCTTTTTCTTGAGGCGTGGCGGGCTCCGGGATCTTCCGGAGAAGAATTGCAGCTGCCGCTAGATTTTGTGACGCCCTCTTGAAGACGGGCGTGCCATCAACGACGTCTTGATTGTTGTTGATGATGCGTTGCTGGACGTCCCTCGCGCGTGTGCGAGCGGGAGTTGGATTCGGTTCCTGCCCGAGTTGTTGGTGAAGCTGAGCTCGCTCGTCATTGAGCTGGCGCTGTGCGTCCTATAGCTCATCCAGTCGGGCCCGTTGTGCGGTGGCGTTGGGTGGGTCCTGCGCCCCAGCCGTTCTATCCGCTGTCGAGCTGTGGGCGGAGTGGAGTGCCCCATCCGGGGTGTGGGCCGGTGCTGGCGCTACCGGGGCATTGCCAATGACGAAGCACTCTCGTGAGGGGTCATAACCCCCGTCGTCTGAGTCGTCGGAGAAGCCGAAGCAGTAGTCCGCCGTCGTTTAGAAACGTTGGAAGGCACCAGCGTCGTGAAGCCCGGAGCAATCCCACTCCAAGTCTAAGATGTCGTCCGTGCCGTCGGTGACGAGGTATGGCTCGTCGGGCGAGGTTGCCGCAAGCCCCATGTTGTAGCAAAGGCTGTGGCTGGGGTAGTTCTCGTACATAGCCCAGTCCGTGCTTGATGAAGAGGAATAAGCTGCCGCTGTGTAGGACCTTCCTCCATAAAGAGGTGGCATCGGGGTGCTCTCCCTAGCGATGCGCTCCGTTGAGTCTGACAGCAAGGAGTCCTCTGTTGTGTCGGCGGGCTGTGGTGCACCAGCTTCGACCGGCGGAGGGGAGCTAGCATGTGCTGCCCTGAGCCGCTCCTCCTTGGCCCGCTTCGAGCGCTTGCCCGAGCACCTCTTGCGTCGGGGCGAGCGTGGCGAGGCGGTTGGAGCAGGAGTTGGTGCAGGTGCATCGATGGCCTCATCGACGAGGTGCATGAGGTAGCCGTCTCCAATCGCTCGGAAGTTCAGGCTCCCGAACCGGATCTCGAGTCCGGCCATGAGCGACTCCGGTGATCCCACGGAGGAGTCCATCGGCGATGGCTTTGGTGATGGCTTCCGAAGCAAGCGATGAGAGGGCCGTGCGGACCCTAAATGCAACATCGAAAACACACGAAGGCCCCTACCTGGCGCGCCAACTGTCGGGGTTTGTTACCACCGGCAAGTAAATTTATAAGAACGCGTGTACCGATCCGCACGGTAGCACAGGAGACACTCGAGATTATACTGGTTCGGGCCTTCGGAGAGTAATACCCAACGTCCAGTCTGAGAGGAAGTGTTCCTTATGCTCGGGAGTTTGTAGTAGGGGGTACAAACAAGTCGGGAGAGGGTGCAGAGCCCAAGTCCCTGGTGTGCGAGTGGTTCAAGTAGCAGAAGACTGCATATGTGAGTGTGTGAGTGCTTGCGGTGTTTGTATGAGATGAGATATTGATGATAAGTGCGTGTTGGGGGTGGAAACGAATGTGTCTTGTAGGTGCCTCTGTCTCTCCCTCTTATAGTCGCAAGGGAGAGGCCCAGGGTGGTTACATCGAGTGTGTGAGCTAGTCTATAGTGCAAGGCGTCCTTCTCTGCGTCGGGCTGTCAGGCGGCAGCAGCGGTGAAGAACTGTTCCGGTACTCCAGGTGATGGTGTAGATTTCTCCTGAGTCGTGCGTCCCAAGCAGTCGTCCCCCCCCCCGCACCCTTCTCCGGGTAGTTAGTCTGGTACAGGAGGCAGGGTACGTATCCTGATCCCGTCAGGGGATCAGGGGCTTGCCTTTTCTGGGTACTATGGAAACAGAGTAGCCTGCACCGTGACAATCGAGGGATGGGCGACGGCTTGCACTGTGCCGTCCGTGGCACAGTGTTTCCCGTGCCATCCGTAGTACGATATTTACCACCCCTGCTAAGGAGCGGCAGGAGGATCCATCCTCTAACACAGGATCGACCCGATCAGGGCGGTCCGACGCGTGGAGGCTGGCACGTGGTGAGTCGTGCACTTGGGTATCACGGGACATCAACAGGGCCCGTGTACCTGCGGCCTTGACGGCCAAGTCTTGGACTGGTCAGAGACGGAAGACTACTCGTGCGAGTAGGTGATCTATGCTGCGTCTTCCGATGCTTAGGGTGTAGTATGTACTGTACCGTACATTGCCCAGCGTCCAATACGCCGTTCGCGGTACGATGGCCACTGTGCCATTCGTGGTAGGGTTTGACGAATCAGCCCCCTGACACCGAATCAGCCTGGCCTGGGTGGACCGTTGCGGCGGAGCGGACACGTGGTGATGCGCGGGGGAGCGTGCGCAGAGATACCGGGATCTCGATTCGGCGGGGCCCACACGCCCCACACCTTCCCTGTGAAGCCTGCGCGGGTTGTTGACGGAAACTACTCGTGCGAATGAGTAGTCAGAGGCAGGAGGCGGAAACTACTCGTGCGAGCGAGTAGTTGGGAGCGGAGGTGAAAACTTGTCGTACGGGTCGCCGCGTACTCGGGGGAGAGGGTGCGGGCGGCCGTGGGCCGCCTGCCTTTTGACCCATGGTGGAAACAAGTCGTACGGGTCCTCACGTGCTCGGGCAGCGTAATACTCATTGTATTAGCTGCCAGAGCATGCCGTATGTGGGTCCATACTACGTTTTTAAGGCGTCTTGGTGGGCCCTAGTCCATGGCCTCGTCAGTATGCAAGGATGTTTTGATTTCACTTCAAGATATGCAACATTCTTTGCCTCCTGCTGTTGCTAATGTTTTGCAGGAGTACTCTGATGTTTTCCAAGTGAGATACCAGCAGGGCTGCCACCTATACGAGGGATTGAGCACAAAATTGATCTTATTCCGGGGGCTTATTTGCCCAACCGTGCACCATACAGGACAAATCCAGAGGAAACAAAAGAAATTCAGCGACAAGTGCAAGAACTACTCGACAAAGGTTATGTGAGTGAGTCTCTTAGTCCTTGTGCTGTTCCAGTTATTTTGGTGCCTAAGAAAGATGGAACATGGCGTATGTGTGTTGATTGTAGAGCTATTAATAATATCACTATTTGCTATCGACATCCTATTCCACGTTTAGATGATATGCTTGATGAATTGAGTGGTGCTACTGTGTTTTCTAAGGTTGATTTGAGTAGTGGGTATCACTAGATTCGTATGAAATTGGGAGATGAATGGAAATCTGCTTTCAAAACTAAGTTCGGTTTATATGAGTGGTTAGTCATGCCTTTTGGGTTAACTAATGCACCTAGCACTTTCACGAGATTAATGAATGAGGTTTTGCGTGCTTTTATTGGGAAATTTGTTGTAGTCTAATTTGATGATATATTGATCTACAGCAAATCTATGGATGCACATCTTGATCATTTACGTGCTGTTTTCAATGCTTTACGAGATGCGCGTTTGTTTGGTAACCTTGAGAAGTGCACCTTTTGCACCGATCGAGTGTCGTTTCTTGGCTATGTTGTGACTCCACAGGGAATTGAGGTTGATCAAGCCAAGGTAGAAGCTATAAAAGGGTGGCCTGTACCAATGAGTATCACACATGTACGGAGTTTCCTAGGACATACTGGATTCTATTGCAGGTTTGTGAAGGATTTCAGCACCATTGCTGCACCAATGAATGAGCTTACAAAGAAGGGAGTGCCTTTTAGTTGGGGAAGAAAACAAGCGAACGCCTTCAACATTTTGAAAGATAAGTTGACACATGCACCTCTCCTCCAACTCCCTGATTTTAATAAGACTTTTGAGCTTGAATGTGATGTTAGTGGAATTGGATTGGGTGGTGTTTTGTTGCAAGAAAGAAAACCGGTTGCGTATTTTAGTAAAAAATTGAGTGGTCCAGTTCTGAATTATTCCACTTATGATAAAGAATTGTATGCTCTTGTTCGATGTTTGGAAACATGGCAGCATTATTTGTGGCCCAAAGAGTTTGTTATTCATTCTGATCATGAATCTTTGAAACATATTTGTAGTCAAGGAAAACTGAACCGTAGACATGCTAAGTGGGTTGAATTTATTGAATCTTTTCCTTATGTTATTAAGCACAAGAAAGGGAAACAGAATATCATCACTGATGCTTTGTCCAGGAGATATGCTTTGTTGAATCAACTTGATTACAAGATCTTTGGCCTATAAACAATTAAAGACCAATATGTTAACGATGCTGATTTTAAAGATGTATTGCTGCATTGCAAAGATGGAAAAGGATGGAACAAATTCATCATTAGTGATGGGTTTGTGTTTAGAGCTAACAAGCTATGCATTCCAGCTAGCTCCGTTCGTTTGTTGTTGTTGCAGGAAGCGCATGGAGGTGGTTTGATGGGACATTTTGGAGCCAAAAAGATGATGGACATTCTTGCTGTCCATTTCTTTTGGCCCCAGATGAGGAAAGATGTGGAGAGGTTTGTTGTTCGATGTGCTACATGTCAAAAGTCTAAGTCACATTTAAATCCACACGGTTTATATTTACCTCTTCCTGTTCCTAGTGCTCCTTGGGAAGATATTTCTATGGATTTTGTGTTGGGTTTGCCAAGGACTAGGAAGGGTCATGATAGTGTGTTTGTGGTTGTTGATAGATTTTCTAAGATGGCACACTTCATACCATGTCATAAAACTGATGATGCTTCAAATATTGCTGATTTGTTCTTTAGAGAAGTTGTTCGCTTGCATGGAGTGCCCAATACTATTGTTTCTGATCGTGATGCTAAGTTTCTTAGTTATTTCTGGAAAACTTTGTGGGCTAAGTTGGGTACTAAGCTTTTGTTCTCTGCTACATGTCATCCCCAAACTGATGGTCAAACTGAAGTTGTGAATAGAACCTTGTCTACTTTGTTAAGGGCTGTGTTAAAGAACAATATTAAGATGTGGGAAGAATGCTTACCTCATATTGAATTTGCTTACAATCGTTTGTTGCATTCTACTACAAAGATGTGCCCATTTTAGATTGTATATGGTTTCTTGCCTCGTGCTCCTATTGATTTAATGCCTTTGCCAACCTCTGAGAACCTAAATTTTGATGCTACTAAACGTGCTGAATTGATGTTAAAGCAGCATGAAACAACAAAAGAGAACATATAGCACATGAACGCTAAGTACAAGCTTGCTGGTGATAAAGGTAGAAAGGAATTAAAATGTGAACCTCGAGACTTAGTATGGTTACATTTGAGGAAGGAGGGGTTTCCTGAATTGCGTAAATCTAAACTATTGCCTAGGGCTGATGGACCATTTAAAGTGGTAGAAAGAATTAATGATAATGCATACAAACTAGATCTACCTACAGATTTTGGGGTTAGTCCCACATTTAACATTGCAGATTTGAAGCCATATTTGGGAGAAGAAGATGAGCTTGAGTCGAGGATGACTCAAATGCAAGAAGGGGAGGATGATGAGGACATTCCCGCCAATGATACATCCCCGACATCGACATCATCACTACCTCAACAGGATTCAATTCCTCTCGCTGGTCCTATTACTCGTGCTCGCAGGTCATAGTGGTGGATGCAGAGGTCGATTGGTGCGCTCCTTTCATTGCCTTCCTGGTCGACTAGATGGCACCAGAAGACCGCACTAAGCATGAGAAGGTCGCCCAGCATAGTGCCAACTACATCGTCATAGGAAAAGAATTATACAGGAAAGCCGCCTCCATGGGTGTGCTGATGAAGTGTATCCTATGATCAAAAGGTCTACAGCTCCTGGCTGAGATCCAAGAAGGTGAGTGTTCTAATCATGTGGCCTCTGGCAATCTGGTCGGCAAGGCATATAGCTTTTGCTTTTATTGGCTCACAGCCATGTCAGATGCCAAAGCCCTCATCAAGAGGTGCAAGGGGTGTTAGTTCTACGCAAAGTGACAACATTTGCCGGCTCAGGCCCTGCGAACCATCCCTCCATCCTGGCCCTTTGCTATGTGGGGCTTGGATTCTATTGGTCCAATCAAGACCGCTCCAGGCGGCTACAAGCACATCATCATGGCAGTGGATAAGTTCACCAAGTAGATCGAGGTCAAGCTGTAGTCAGCGTCAAGTCATCCGAGGCGGCTAAGTTTATTCGAGAAATCACCCATTGCTTTGGAGTACCCAACATGATCTTCACCGACCTAGGGACGGCATTCACGGGTTCAAAGATAGATGCATCAGTTTAATCATTGACTTCCATAGATTAATCATGTGAGGGTCCAGGCTGCTCGTGACCGTGAGCACGGCTAATCGATTAATTTTACACTCTGCAGAGGTTGTAAACTTTCACCACAAGTCGTGTAAAAGTTCTAGGAACTTTGAACCCAACCATGCGATGCCGGCCAAGCATCATACCACACTACCTAGGTGTGATTGCATAGGGACGCTACGAGGCCTTTGCAAAGTTTCCCTAGTGTGAAGCAACTCGCGAAGGTTCCAAGTCATTGCAGAGTATAAAGTCCCCTAGTAAGACCGTGTCTTAGCAAAGCCCACTCCCTACTAGAGCGAGTCTATACCCCACTGGCGCTCCCCCTTCCCCTTATCAGGTAAGATCACCCCAACACTAGAGTCACTAATTAATTAGCCAAGGCAGAGCCATATGCCCTTGTGGTTGCATTGTTATCCTGGGTGGTCGCTCCATGTTCCAATTAAACAAGGTGATCTTATATTAATGAAGGTATAACATAAATAAATCAAGTTTCATAAAGTTTCATTAATACCATCCACCAAGTTAAGCATAGCGAGAGCTACCCAACATTAAAAGTAAATACCCAGGTTGATCAAGGTATAGGGATAAAAAAAATAATCTAGTCATGTCCTTAGAAAGGGTCCCATCAATTTAATGCAAGCAAAAGTAAGAACAGTGAATTAAATGCATGTTGTATAGGTAAATGGGTATGCATCAAGGTAGACTTGCCTTCAACAGATCCTTGCTCCTGTTCAGACACTTGAGCTTCTTGATCTTCAAATCCTTCAGCCCAAACGTTCTCTACGCATCACATCATGTACATACAAGCAAATAATGGAATAAAATAAGAAACAATCACCAAACAGTAAGATCAGATCAAAACAGGGGTGAAAAGCTATTCTACTCTTCGATATGATCGTTTGGACATAAAGAACGTGAAAAACGGAGCAAAAACGGAAAAGATATGGCTAGAAGAAGGTACAGGGGCATAACTGTGAAGAATCTAAGGTTCCAGGGGTCTATCTGCTAGAAACCGAGGGCTAAAGCGTAAAAAAACTTGAAAACAGAGGGGTTTTGTTTAAAAACTAGAGATCGGGACCTCGGGCGCTATTTTTATGAAAACCAGGGGCTAAAACAAAAGAAAAAGGACTGAACTGAAAGGGTTTTTATACGGTGGAAGGACCGGCTTGGAAATTTTAAAAACTCAGGGTTGTTTTTGTAAAACTGCATGGTCAAGCGGCTGTTGACCGTTACCCTTGACTGGTTGACTCCGGCGGATTAGATCTGGGCCACAGGATCTCGATCGGACGGACAGGGTGCTGCGCAGGTGATGACCGGTGGCGCGAACACCGGCGAGCGGCAGCGCAGCTCGAAATCTCCGGCGAGCTTGCTCGGGACTGAGCTAGGGAGCTCGACTGGCCTCGGGGTTTGGCCGGGAAGGCTGCTGGCATGACGGCAAGCAAGGCTAGAGCAACAGGGAGGCGGAAGGAGCAACATCGACGGCGAGCAGCGGGCGGCGGCGGAAAGAGGACTCCGGCGAGCTTGTCTTCACGCTGAGGGGCTCCTGGACACAAACGTATAGCACCTGCGTCTTCCTCACCTCTTTGCGGTCCTCCTGGCGGTCTTCTCATTGAGGAAGCGGTGGCGGTTCAGCAGATCGGTTACGGCGGCTTCCTAGGGTTCCGGCGCGGTGCTGTGGAAACTCAAGGCGGCGACGGCTTGGATTGGGGAAGGGGGCGAGGGCTCCGGGATTTATAAAGGGCGGCGCAGACGTACGGGCCAGGGACATTCCGAGGCAGGGATGTACTCGGCCGGGTCTCCTACTCGGTTGCGACGGCGCAGCAAAGCGGAGTCCGGAGCAGACGGAGCTGGGGGATGACAACCCGGGCCTAGGGGTCAGCGACTGAACGCGGAGGCGGGAGAAGCGGGCTGACCGTGGGCCTGATCTGGCTGGGCTGGGACGCAGGGCAGACGACGGGAAGAAATGGAGGGGCGCCGTTGGACTTCCAAGGCTTAGAATGAAAGCTTAGCTGGGCTAAGGCTGCAGCGAACGGGCGGAAGAGATCAGGGGCGTCTAGCAGACTTCTTGAGCTGGGCCGAAACACAAAACAGGCCTGAAAGGGTAGGAGGGGTTTTAGGAATAAAAGGAAGCTTTTGAAATTTTAAAAGGATTCAAACAAATAGAATTCAAATTCAAATTTGAATTCCACCAAACAAAAATAATGCTCCAGCATGTATGCAACATTTAAACTCCTATATTTATTTATTTAATTTTCAAAAATATGTATTTAAATGCCTAAAAATTCACATACACCTTATGATCCTTAATATCAAAGTCTTGTTTCTAAACAAATTTTATTGAAACAAATTTTAGCAAAATTAGGGTGTTACAACAAACAACTTCCAGAAACTGGTGAGCTTTGTGAGTGATTTGGGAAATATGTTTGGTGGGAAGTCAGGAGAGAAACCTAGTGAGAAGCCACTACCAAAACCAGTCTGCTTCCATTATGAGTATTGTGGGAAGGATGGTCAAAATGGAGAGTTTTGGTACAAGAAAAAAAGGGATGAGAGAATGGCTAAGGAGTGGGCGAACAAGGACATGTGTCATCCTTCTCGTGATGTACATGAGCGTCATATGCCACTACCTAGGTGTGAGGTTGTTGTGCCTACGGTTCCAGCTTGGGGTGATAGGAGTGTCACTGTTCGGAGTGTTTTTACTAGCTGGGGGCACCCGTCACACTCAGACTGGTGCACCTCAGAGAAGTGAGCGCTTTGGTTCTGCATGTGGTGTGTTTGTTGGACGTTCTACTACTCGTGCTCAATACGAGTTCGAGAGCAATGGTCGCAGTTTTGAGTCTTAGAGGGGCTACAGACCACGTTTTCCCTTTTGTGGTGCTCGTACACCTCCGGAGAGATGTGAGAGGATTCCTCGTGGTGGTTGTTGCTTTGTGAGGCGTGATAGGATGGATGTTGCTAACCCCACCTTTGTGATAGAGACGGAGTGCCCGATCTTTCGGTGAGTGGAGATAACTTCGATCCGGTGGGAGGCGACCCTCACGATCTGACTACGACGAGCGAGACTCGAAGTGCCAATGCAATCACTGAACCAACTCCCGATGGTTACCAACCTTGCCCGCGCAAGATCAGCCTGATCACGAAGATCAATTCTTGTATGCAATCGAAGAACGAACAAGAATCTGAGGCGAGCAATCTTAATATCACTCGAAGGTGGAGTTCTGAATCACAGAGGACAACACATATTTGTGCTTGTTCTGGTGTAGCTAAAGCTAGATGTAAAACAAAACTTGAGTTTCTAATGTGGCAGCTACTGAGTATATGATGAGGGACGTCCTAGGGTTTGGGGCGACCTAGGATGGGGCGCCCACAACTTGGGCTTAAGGCCCAACAAACTGGCAACGCAGCACCTTGGCATATTCTGGACGTCAACTTGTTTCGACGATTCCTGTTGACTCAGGACGAATTTGGGCATGCGACCAGTGCCATTAGAAGCTCTATGAAATTGTGGTTCCATCCATATAAAGAACGTCCAAAACCGACTTCGTATGCGACCTAGGTGTCATTTTTAGTGTGCACTGGTCCTGGACTCCGAATCGGGCTCTTTGAATTGCTTTGGGCCTCCACCTTGGGGACTCGAATCGGATTAGCCTCGTGCCTCCTCTTCAACTTGGACACCCTTGCTGAACTTCTTCTACTCCATTCCACTAATAATGGTCGTATGCATAGGTGCCATGTCCTTATCACTTTGAGCAAATGGCTCAACACTGGTTTGACTTTTTTGTGCTAAACCTAGTGTTGAGTCGTTTGCTCATTCTCGTTCTCGGTTTTGATTTGCAGGGGGAGGAATACAGAACATTTGGTTGATCGACTCCGGTTTTTCACGACACATGACCGGAGATCAGGGGTGGTTCTCCAGCCTCACCCTAGTGATGCCAAAGGTGTACATCACTTTTAGGGATAATGGACGAGGACGCGTGCTTTTAGAAGGTGAGGTTAAGGTAAGTAACAAGGTGACCTTGAAGCGTGTTGCTCTCATCAAGTCGCTTGGTTTCAATTTGCTTTTGGATTCTCAATTGCTTGACAAGGGGTTTGAGGTTCGGTTTAACTTGGGTGCTTCTCAGGTTATTGACTCTCGAGGTGATCTTGTTTGTACGATCGTGCTCGAGGGACAGATCTTTTGTGCTGATTTTTCTTAGTCTTTTGGTCCCCCTCGGTGCTTGGTGGCCAGTCCCTCAGGAGAGTTGTGGAGATGACTGTTGGCGTTTCTTAACGTCACCACTAGTTGCGCACCTAGAGGGAGCGTATAAGAACAACCGGGTATACCGCAAGCGCACGGAAATACTGCTGTAGCACTTCCCCAAGGAAGGAGAGTATTCCAAGGGTATCGAATCCAAGGAACGATGTGCACTATCTTCTACTCCTAGTATGGACGATCCAAGGACACAACACTGATTGATAGGATAGGTAGAAAGGATCTACCTTGACCGAGCGCAGAGTCTAGTCACAATCTCTCGGGTATAGCACTCACTTCGGGCACCAAGCACAAGGCCAATGTGCTGGCAACAAGCCCAACTCGGTACGCAATGTAGAGGGTTTGCAAAGGGTCCAACAGGCTGTCACAACTGCAGCCTACCTCTACGCTACGATCGTACGTGGTCTTCGAAGTATAGCTTATGGTCCAAACACCACGTCTACACCACTTACTATTACTATGAATCTGCGAGGGAGATACTAGCACTAGCTCAAGGTATGCTCTATCACTCATGTAAGATCACGAATGCACTTTGATCTAACTAGAAACATGCAAGAGCTTCACTTTACTCTAATAAACAAGCTGGCAAACTAGATGCAAACTTATGATCTAAGTCTACTGGATCGAAAGGGTTGTGTTCGAAGAACACAAGCCTCTAAACCAAGAACAAACGAAGAACACAAGAACAAAGCAACAAAGCATGCATACGACTTTAGTCTAAATAGGAAATGTCGAAATACTCACTTTAGTCTAGTTGAAGAACAAAGGCACCACTGAGGATCATTCTTGAGGAAGATGTCATGAAGAACATGACATGTCCTCAAGCCTCCCACCTCACTTCCTAGCACTAATCCCATACATAGAGCTCTCCTCTCCTAAAGAGAGAGGCTCCAAGACAAAATGAAGAGGAGGAGGAGAAGTGTGTGTTCCAAATGAGAGCTCCTCCCCTCTTATTTATAGAGGAGGGAGAGGCTTGCTTCGGGGCTCCAAGTGCTCCAAAACGCCCGGGATCGCAACCAGGGACCAATCAGGGGCTGCCACGTGGAAGGCCGGGATCAACCGAACCAAAGGCGGTTCGGCCAATCCATGGTTCGGCCGAAACCACGAGGCCACGTGGCGCCTAGTGCTTCTTCGTGGTGGCTGACTGGTGGGTCCTGAAGTCACTCCCCCGTGCATGCCAAGTTTCCTGACGGTTTTGGAGGATAAGTGGGCCCTTGAATCCATGTGATGTCCATGTGGCGCTTCGTGATTCGTCGAGCTTGCCTCTCTTGGATTGATGATGTCAGTGATCTAGGGGAATCCTTGATGGCAGCCCCTCATTGGCTGGTCTTGAAGTACTTGGATCAAAGACTTGTGCTTTTACTCCTCTTTCTAGTGCTAATCACCTATATTTGCATAATCACCAACACTTGTGGAAATGGTTAGTTTAAGCCCTATTCTAGTGTTGATAATCATTTTCCATGCCAAAAGGTAAATGTTTGACGGGTAAGAAGTGAGTGAAAATTAGCCGTCAACAAATACCCCCACACTCGACCTTTGCTCGTCCCAAGTGAAGGGAAGATCAAGATCAAAGTGAGACATGTTATCCATAGGTATGAAGTAAGCATAAGGGATATTCCAAACCATACCTTGCACTTGTGAACTCTGTGAAGTGTCTATCATGCTATCTTCGGTAGTTGAGGAATGGAACAGTCATGAATCAAATCCCTCCTGCTCATCATGCTAAGGAACTTGGGGTTTTGCAATAAATTTTCAAGACAAACCTTGCTTAGCTCCTCATTTGATTCTCTCAGATCGCTCAGTGTGTAAATGTCCTCACCAAGGCATTAGATTGCCTTTCTTCATCCTACTTCTAATGATGGCTATATGTGGAGCTCAGGGTAGGATAAATGATAAGGCATACTTGCATCACATATGTTGCAAAGTCAAAAACTGGATCCACAGAGAAAATCAAATCATACCATCAGATCAAGACGTGCACGTGTATGGATATGGGGAGTATGGTAAGGTGGATACTAGGCCCGGAATGGGTGCTAGATATTACCAATACATATATGATGAAAGCTGAGGTTGATGGTAAGGTGGACACTAGCCCCGGAATGGACACTACTTATTACCATCAAAATTATGGAACTCCTTTTTGCATGATCTCATCTCTCCCCTATTTCTCCTTTATTCTGGACATGGGCTATTTTTCTTTTCTTTTTTTTTTCATCATGCCTTGAGCATGTGTCTCTCTTTTTTTTTTTCATAGCCCGTGTCTCTTTTTTTTTTGAAGGACTTTTGGAGGGAGATGTCACACCACATATGGAGCTTTATTTTTATGAAATGGATGAATGATACAATGCTAACTTCCAGTGTAAAAGCATAGCAAGGGGAAATAGGTGGTGTGCACATGAATCTTGATCATGAAAGTAATGAAAAGAATTCTCATGAGGGTCACAGAATTTGACAAAGCTCAATGCAATGACAAGCAGCATATGAGTAGAAGGTTTTCAACTATGAACATCATATGGCTCTAGTAGGACGATGGCATATCAAAGAGGAGCTTTGCAAAGGGTTTTCATGTTTTCAAATAAAATTCCCAAGCACTCAGACATTCAGAGCGAAGATCATATCATCAAACCATATCTCAAACGCCAACTACTTAGATAAGCATGAGTTCCCTAATGATATTTATTCACAAGCATCAAGATGATGAGTAAGGAATATAACATATGCAAGCCAACCACAAGAATCATGTAGAGCAAGCATAGCACAAACCTCTGAGTTGATATAGATGATATGAATTGAGATTCAATCAAACCCATGGATAAAGGAGAGTGAGATAGAGGGTGCACATACCATCGCGTCTGAAGGATAAGAGATCAAGGAAGACCAGTGGTGATTTGGCTGACCATAAGGCAGCCGACTCACTCTAGTTTACCTTGCTCTTGTCATGAAGGCATAGTCGATGTTGTGCAGCGCCTGTGTGGGAGTTCTCGAGTGGATATGTCGATGATGAGTTCGAGAGAACTCCCCCCACACTAGTGCTTGAACCTGGTGCATGTTCTTCAAACAAAAAGTGGAAACAAAAGAGGGACTCTACCGGTTCGAGAACCATAAAGCCTCTATTCAAATTCAAATATTTTTGTTGTTTTTTTTATTTTTATTGTCACCATGTCATTTGCTCGAAAGGGTTAGACCAAGATTACACTTCATATACAAAGGGGAATATACTTACCTTAGACCTTTGAGAGGTCATATGTACCACCTTTGCATGTCGTGCAACATGAATCTGACACCTCAACTTACCTTCCCATCTGAATTTAACTCAATGACTTACCCATTCAAGTTTGACAATTTTCTATAGGGGTTAGTTAGCATACATGCAACCAAGATCTATGAAGATATAACTCTAAGGTTCATCAGTCAAAACTCGACACCATGCCTTGTTTTGACTGAAGAAGACAATTTTTAGCCTAAGCACCACGCTTAATCTAAAGCAGCCTATGAATGTGTGAATTCATAAACATTCAAACCAGAGCATATGAGCATAAATGAAGGAAGCATGAAAGCATGATCAAGCCATTTTCGAAAGGGAACATAAGAATGAGCATAAGACGGTGAACCTCGAGAACCTCCCGGAAGGGCTTTGTTTAATGTCAAAAGCAGGACTTACCTAGCTAGTGGGCAAGATGCAAGAGCTAACATCATCACCACACCAGGATAAGATTTGGTAGAGGAGGAACTTTACTCAGGATGCTCACATACCTCCCCCACACTTGAAGTTTGCATTGCTAGGCAACAAAACTCAAGTGTGTGGTGATCAAGCTTCCTTATGTAAATGTTCCCTCACCCAAAGCTTATCTAGGTGTTGCAGCTGATGTGGCTCACATGTTCATAGGCATCATCTGTCCATGTTACTTTTCAATCTCCACCTGAAAGGTTAGTGACCAAAAATACCCGGAGGACAACTTATCCTAAAAACATGTTCTTGCTTTTATTCGATGAAGGGAAATAAAACCTAACCTAATCCAGGCTATCTCCTGGGAGTGCTTTGTTTATTTAAGGTCATAAGCTCAACCGTGGGAACTTCATCTTGCAGCTATCGTTGGTGGTGTCGTTCCCGTCTCACCACCAATTCTTGATGTATCAGTGAAGCTTCAGCTGCAAGGTTAGTGCCACGGCACACACACGAAATCTGCAATACTTATGGTAGATATATGCATCTACAATCAACCTTCCAAACATTTTGCAAAAGAGGACCATAAGGTGGTTGTAGCCCTCGTACGTGCTCAGTGCACCAAGCATGTTTGACTCTAGAGGGACATGATGCGAGCATGGTCTGTATGGTGAATCAAGAATGAAGCCACCATGCTCGTGCGTGGAATCCTTTCCTCCGGACTCCAGAGTCAGTGCCTCGAAAGGTTCCATGGTCCATGAATTCTCTATCTCAAGAGAGTCATCATGGAAGCTCAATGTTGACTCTCGATCATGATCGAAAGCAACATGATGCGGGCCAGCGGGAAGAGGCTGAAACTCGGTCGAGAGTGGTGACGATCGTTCGTCTTCACAAAGGTGAAGAGAGTCTTCCGAGTCATCCTCATGAGGGGTAGAGCATTCTACAACCTTAATGAGAATGGGCTCGGGTGATGCGAACGGAGATGTATGTGTCATCTTCTCGAGCGGGTTTTGCTGGGGAAGAGGCTTTGCCATGGGATGTCCCAAACAAGGGGTAGTAGTGGTGGAAGTGACTTCCCCAAGATTACCATCTAGGCTCCCTATGGATTCCTCAAAAAATTTATCTAACGGGGAGCCTAGGAGTAGATCAGGATTGAGGACATCGAAGATGTGAAAATCTAAGCTAGCTTCGATCCTGTCTATGATGAGCGGCACGGCACTTGTGATCCCCCTACATTCAAGAATGTGCCCAAAGGGACAAGTCTCGAGGAGCATGTCGGACGGTGCTAGCGGAACTTTGCCTAAAAGAGTTTCCGCTAAGTGCCATGGCATGATGTTAACCTCCATGATGGGGTCACAGTGGGCCTCTACGGTAATCCCTCTAACAGAACAAGGAATAACCAGAGAGGGTGTACTATCCCAAAATGCTTCAGAAAAACATATCACTCCATCTGGTCATTCCTTCTTCATGGCCTCCTCAGGAAATGCTTCATCAGGAGGATTGGGCGGTAAAGGAGATACCGTAGGTCTAGGGAAGGGTTCTGTCAAAGGATGTCTAGATGATTCAGCATGGACAGAAATAGTTTCCCTAAGCTCTTCTTCTTCTGGGTTTCCTTGAGATTTAGCAAGAAGTTTTTCTAAGGGGAAATCTAATCGCACCTCTATGTCATCAATGGTGGTCGGCACGTCCCTAGCAATCCCTCGACATGGAAAAACACAACGCCACCTGGGACTATGGAAAAGTCTATCAGTCGGGATCAAGGGCATGTCACCCACCAGAGTATCCAAAAGGGTCTCTAGTATGATGCTAGCCCCAACAGTAGGGTCATGGACAGCATCTACGGTGTTTCCTCTCATGGAACAGTGGATGATCGTGGAAGTCAAGCTAACCCGAATTGCTTCAGATCTATGCTTCTGAGGTGACCAATCCACTATCATCCCATGATTCCAAACTTCATCGAGGACCTCATAAAGGTCCAACGATGCCGTAGGCTTCTCGTGCCAAGAGTGATCTGAGGTATTTCTGGTGTTTCGAGAAGGATCATCCTCAAATTGGGAAGAGAACTCCGAAGGTTGAATTTCTTCTTCCTTCGATGTTAATGGTTCGGGAGAGGGCTCAACAGAGGAATCAAGGAATTCAGAGAATGAAAACTCAGATTCAACTATTGAGAGACTCTCATGGACCAACTCAGGCTCCAGATGGGGTTCGTTGTAAACGATATGGGAAGAAGAGGTTTCTAAGAAGAATTCTAGGATCTCTCTTCTTTCCACTAGAGTTTGGTTTTCCAACGAACCTCTAGCTAAAAGGTTGAGCTCTTGTGCAGATTCCATGTCTATACGAGTATAAAAGGTCTACGTTGCTATATCACCAAGTATAGATATGTCTGGGCTAGATGTCATAAGACGTAGGAACCTAGCCCAAGCAGCACCTATGGATTCACCCTCTAATCGCTCGAAGTCAAGGAATTCACATGGCAAGAGCTCTATGCGTTCATAAAGGGAGAACGAGTCACAAAAGTCTTCTCGTAGTTCTCCCCAATTATTCACATGCTCTACTATGTGGGTGTACCATTGCTCCGCTCTATCTACGAGAGAGAAAGGGAATAATTTCCACCTCAAAGTTTCCTGTGTCATGCCTGGAATTACCAAGCACGAACACAAGTCCTCGAACTCCTCTAAATGAACATTAGGATCATCACTGATCGCTCCAGAGAAGGGTTGATTCCGAACCATGGCTATAAAGCCGGGACGAAGCTCGCAGCAAGATGAGGAAGTTGATGGTTGCTCTAAGACGAACTCGCCCCTAGGGGTAGAGAGGCTTTGACAGGAAGGCATCTCAGAGGGTAGCGGGGGTAAAGGTAGAAGAAAAGGAACAAAAAGGATATCTCGATGGGTAACGAGGGTGAAGGTAGAAGAAAACAAAAAAAGATAAATACGAGGACCACTAGGTTCGAAGATAGATACAGCTACCATTCCCCGGCAACGGCGCCAGAAATGCTTGTTGGCATTTCTTAATGTCACCACTAGTTGCGCACCTAGAGGGAGCGTATAAGAACAACTGGGTATATCGCAAGCGCACAAAAATACTGTTGTAGTACTTCCCCAAGGAAGGAGAGTATTCCAAGGGTATCGAATCCAAGGAACGATGTGCACTATCTTCTACTCCTAGTAAGGACGATCCAAGGACACAACACTGATTGACAGGATAGGTAGAAAGGATCTGCCTCGACCAAGCATAGAGTCTAGTCACGGTCTCTCGGGTATAGCACTCACTTCGGGCACCAAGCACAAGGCCAATGTGCTGGCAATGAGCCCAACTCGGTACGCGATGCAGAGGGTTTGCAAAGGGTCCAACAGGCTGTCACCACTACGGCCTACTTCTATCCTAAGAACAAAGCAACTAAGCATGCATACGACTTTAGTCTAAATAGGAAATGTCGAAATACTCACTTTAGTCTAGTTGAAGAACAAAGGCACCGCTGAGGATCATTCTTGAGGAAGATGTTATGAAGAACATGACATGTCCTCAAGCCTCCCACCTCACTTCCTAGCACTAATCCTATACAAAGATCTCTCCTCTCCTAAAGAGATAGGCTCCAAGCCAAAATGAAGAGGAGGAGAAGTGTGTGTTCCAAATGAGAGCCCCTCCCCTCCTATTTATAGAGCAGGGAGAGGCTTGCTTCGGGGCTCCAAGTGCTCCAAAACACCCTGGATCGCAACCAGGGACCAATCAGGGGCTGCCACGTGGAAGGCCGGGATCAACCGAACCAAAGGTAGTTCGGCTGATCCACGGTTCGGCCGAAACCACAGGGCCACGTGGCGCCTTGTGCTTCTTCATGGTGGCTGACGGGTGGGTCCTGAAGTCACTCCCCAGTGCATGCCAAGTTTCCTGACGGTTTTGGAGGTCAAGTGGGCCCTTGAATCCATGTGATGTCCATGTGGCGCTTCGTGATTCGTCGGGCTTGCCTCTCTTGGATTGATGATGTCAGTGATCCAGGGGAATCCTAGGTGGCATCCCCTCATTGGCTGGTCTTGAAGTACTTGGATCAAAGACTTGTGCTTTTACTCCTCTTTCTAGTGCTAATCACCTATATTTGCAGAATCACCAACACTTGTGGAAATGGTTAGTTTAAGCCGTGTTGTTAATCATTTTCCATGCCAAAAGGTATATGTTTGATGGGTAAGAAGTGAGTGAAAATTAGCTGTCAACAATGACATAGGCGGTTGGGACACTTGAGCTTTGATTTGCTTTCCCACTTCAGTGGTATAAATCTTGTCCAAGGATCGCCCAGGTTGTACTTTGAGAAGAATTTAGTTTGTGCTCCATGTAGGCATGGCAAGATGGTAGCTACTTCTCATCCAACATTGACTGCTGTCATGACTGAGCGTCCTGGGGAGCTGTTGCATATGGATTTGGTTTGTCCATCTCGCGTTTGCTCGGTGGGTGGAAAGTGGTATGTCCTTGTGGTGGTGGATGATTACTCTCGCTATACATGGGTGTTTTTCTTGGAGGATAAGGGTGAGACATTTGGTTTTGTTTGAGACCTGATCTTGAGGTTGAGGAATGAGAGACATGGTGATGCCATTAGAGCTTTTGTGCTGATCTTGGTCTTGAGCATTAGTTTTCGACTACGTACACCCCTCCTCAAAATGGTGTTGTAGAAAGGAAGAATTGGACCCTTTGTGAGATGGCCAAGATGATGCTCAATGAGCACATGACTCCTAGGAAGTTTTGGGCTGAGGCGGTGTACACCACATGCTATGTGTCAAACTGGATCTTCCTTCATGCCTTTAAGAAGAAAACCTGCTATGAGCTTATGCATGGTCACACTCCTAAGGTGAGTCACTTTCACATCTTTGGTTGCAAGTGTTTCATTCTCAAGAACGGAAAGAATCTGGATAAGTTTGAGGCTAGATCAGTAGATGGTATTTTCTTTGGTTATGCTACTCACTCTTTAGAGCATATCATGTACTTAATCATGAAACTAACCAAATCGTGGAGACATGCAAAGTAACATTCGACGAGACACAGCCACATAGTTCTTTGGTCTTTGAATGCACAGTAGATGATGAATTAGGCAAGGAAATCTTTGAGGAGGAGGTGGAGGAACAAGGAGAAGATCAAGATGGTGATGGTGTACTGACTACTTCCACTAAGATGACAACGATCGAGGATGGCCCATCCCCTACTCCTCCGACGACATGTAGAGATCGAGTGGAAGCTGGTGCTGAGGGGGAGGTTGTCTCCAGGCGCGAGGCACCCTGGCGTGTACAAGTTGATCATCCACCCTCTCGGATCATAGGTGATATCCATGAATGCACTACACGGTCCAGGTCATAGAAAATCTCTCATTTCGCTCACTCTGCATTTGTTGCGTCTTTCGAGCCTAAGGATATTGGACACACACTTTCTGATTTGAATTGGGTGAACGCTATGCATGAGGAACTTGAGAACTTTGAGAGAAACCAAGTCTGGGAACTAGTTGAGCCTCCTCCAAATTGCAAACCTATAGGCACCAAGTGGGTGTGTAAAAACAAAGAGGGAGAAAATGGTCAGGTTGTGAGAAACAAGTCGAAGTTGGTAGCCCCGGGGTATAGTTAGAAAGAGGGGATATACTATGAGGAAACCTTTGCTCCAGTAGCCCGTTTGGAAGCAATTCAAATTCTTCTAGCATTTGTTGTTGCTAAAGGAATCAAGTTGTACCAAATGGATGTGAAGAGTGCTTTCTTGAATGGGGTTCTAGAGGAAGAAGTGTATGTGAGGCAACCCCTGGGTTTTGGGAGTTAGAAGTATCCCCACCGAGTGTACAAGCTTAGGAAAGCTCTCTATGGCCGAAAACAAGAACCTAGGGCGTGGTATAGTAGGTTGAGGGGTTTCTTTTTCAGCAAGGGGTTCGTGATGGGGATAGTCGATCAAACTCTCTTTCTCCTCAGGCAGGGCGATCACACCTTGATTATGCAGATATATGTGGATGATATTATCTTTGGCGGCTCATCTCACTCTTTGGTTGTGAGGTTTGCAGAGGATATGAGCAGGGAGTTCGAGATGTCGATGATGGGCGAGCTGCAGTTCTTCCTCGGGCTTCAGATCAAGCAACTCAAGGACGAGACATTTGTGCATCAAGCGAAGTACACCAAGGACATTGTGAAGAAATTCAAGATGGACAACTCCACACTGATGGCAACCCCAATGAGTACGACTACGGCTTTGGACGTGGACGAGGAAGGTGAACCCATGGACCAGAAGGAGTACAGGAGCATGATCAGCTCCCTCCTCTACTTGATGGCGACGAGGCCACACATACAGTTCAGTGTGTGTCTGTGCACTTGTTTTCAGGCTTCTCTGAGGACTTCACATCGGCAGGCCGTCAAGCGGATATTTAAGTATTTGAACTATAATCCTGAGTTTGGTCTTTGGTATTCTGCGTCCTCGACACTCAACCCATGTAGAGAAGGGAAAGATAGCCTTGATCCATGTATCCACCCAAAACCAACTAGCCGATATTTTTACCAAACCACTTGACCAAGCCACTTTTAGTCGTTTGCGGGGTGAGCTTGGTGTGTGTTTGATTTCCTGAGTTGGTGGTGGGAGCTCCTTTGTAGCATATGTACCATATTTGGGTTGTGCATTTTGCATTGCATTTGTATCATATGCATTTTGGTAGGGTGAGCTTCTCCTATATACATTGATGATCATGATATGCTATGTGTTGGTATTTGTTAAGCCTACAGAAATATTATGATAGATAATCCGCAAGCACACGGATACCGGTGAGCATTCCACCCGGGAGAGGGTTTTAAATATCGAATCCATAGGGAGAATGGTAAAGAGAGTATCTGAGGTATATAACTAATCAACTGAGTAGCTATCAAGGACTGGACAGAAAGAGAGATAAGGAAAACTTAAGGATGTCTGGTTCTTATCCTCACAAGCTATGCCTTTACTGCTCTTATGGGGTGATTGTCTGAAGGCACACTTAGTAAAGGGAACCTCTTGAGAATCTATGGGGGAGCCCTACGGTTTCTATAGACGGGAGGTGGACCACGAAGGACTCAATGGTGCTGTCACCACCACGATCTACCACACGATCCGGAATATAGAAGGCATTCACAAGCTAGCTAGTCTAAGCACCACGCTTACACTAAACATGCAACTTTAATTCAAGAGCGACAGGAATTAAAGTACTCAAAGAGTTATGAACCGTAAGAACAATAAAAACAATGGTGCTCACTTGAATAAGAAGTCGATCTTTCCCGTAAGGTCTCAGGATCGGGCTCCAATGGAGTTGATCCCAGAGGTAGAAGATGAAGAGGAGACACCGACAGGTCCGGGCCTTCCTTCAGCTTCGCCTCAACCGCTCTCTAATCCTCTCGAACAAGATTAGCTAGGTCTAATTAGACCGTGGATCTAATCTCTCAACTTGATACTAACTCTCCAACTATAATTCTAATCTAGAGCTCTAATCTTAGGTAGGCATGGAGGATCTGATAGAATGAGTTGCCCTCTGCCCTGGGTCAGGGGGTCTGCTTATATAGTCCAGAGGAGATGACGTGCACCGTAGGATCAAACCGACCTAAACATGTGGTTTAGATTGATCTTCATAGGCGGTGGAGGAACATTCCAGAAGCCGGGCCCATTTGGCACCAGGGGGTGGCCGACCGGCCCCACCACTGGGCCGGTCGGTCTGGTGTGGGCCCCATTCGGGGTCCACTTCAGCCAGGTGGGTCCTTGATCCTTCTAGATGCTTCTTTTTTAGGTGCTAAGTCACGTTGAGTTCCAGAGCCTTCTGGAGTCTTCTAGAGAGGTTTTCTTCCATATTTTCTGAATAGTCCCTGCAATATCATAGATTCACCAAAACTCGTGGAAATTGTTAATATAAACCCTAATAAGGTGATCTAATCATATTTTAGTCCTTTTTCCAGTAAATGTGAGGGATAAAATTCATAGATAAAATGTGTCAACAAACTCCCCCACACTTAGGCTTTTACTCGTCCTCGATAAAAGGATGGTTTACAACCGTGTAGACAAGAATCAACATAATTATACTCCTTAGTCATATCTGTACTTAGGGAACATCTGAATATAGCTAGAAACAGATCACCTTTATTCCTCAAATCTAGTCAATGGAGAGTTTCTGAATAAGTTTTGGAAAGAAAATGCAGCCCTGCTTACTCCTTTGTGATACTCTCAAATTTTAGAATGTATAGATATAGCAAACTTACCTTGCATATATTGCTGGGTCAAAATCTGTATCCATGAAGAGGCCTGTCATAGGTCGTAGATCAAGATATGTGCGTGTGTCAAATTTTAAAAACCACTTGCTCTGACTTTAGAATCTTCTGTCTTTTCCCATCTTTTTTAGAACAAGGTATCTAGCTATTTTGTGGAGAGTTGGGTTCTACTCACCCTCGGACACGCGTCCATTATTACTCTCTTACTTATTATTTTTTTAGAGAAGTGGGCCCTACTCACCCTCGGACACATGTCCATTATTCTTCTCTTTTTTATGCCTTTTGCTTTTCTGAGAGGGGGGTTCTTCTGACCCGTAGAACACTTGTCCATTTTCTCCACTCCCTCACTTTTCTCTCCACTCATAATAATAATTTTTTTCTTTTCTTCCTTTGGCTTTTTCTCTCTTTTTTTTAGCTGTACCCTTTCATGATATGGGAGACAGAGATCAAAAATCTTAGAGCATAGATACTTTAGTGAAAGCAGTGTACGTGATCTTGATCATAGACTTAGACAAAACTTCAACATAGCTCTAGATTTGACAAAGCTCAATACAAGTAAGCAGCATTTAATCAAATTTATTTTCAATGAAAGCTCTGCTAGGATATATTATTGATCACAAAGGAGAAACTTAGCTAATGATTTTTTTTATTTTAAGTACTCTCCATAGACAAGATAAAAGAAAGATGGTTCTCATTATTCTAACTTTATTCTGATCATCCCAAAAGTATTAAATATTTCTAAGAGCATAAACATGTGAAACTTTATCTTTTAGGTTATCAGGACATTTTAGCAGGGCATCTTGGTTCAAATCGAAACGGAAAGCAATTTGTAAAAATTTAGAAAAGTTCAGGAAGCAAACCGAGCGGTGGACGAGATGTGGCCTAACTGGGTTCTGCCGTGGTTCGTCGTGCGAGTCGTTTGATCATGCTTTTTCCGTTGTTCTTGATGCCGTTTGGTCATCTGTTCTTCTCCCCCACACTTGTTTTCTGTTATCTTGCATGCACAGTATGGTGGAGACAAAAACATATCCAGAAAATATATATAGGCAAAGATAGCTCAACTTGTGGAATACTTCTTTATTATTAAAAGAGAGAGCACTTTATTAAACAGCTCTAAAGCGAACTAAAGCAAACTAACTAACTTGAACTAACTATCACTAATGTGCTCTCTAACTAAGGTGTTTACACAGGACGCTTGCCCTTCTTAAGGTCGCGGCTATGGTCTTCCTCATCGTCCCTACGTTTCTTTGACTCTAACAGCTTAAGGACAGTCTTGGTGAGGGAAGCGTTGACGTGATGGATCTCTTTGCAAGTTTCAACCAGGCTTGCTACTTCCTGCGCTAGCTCAGCTACGGTCTTCCGGGTCTTCTGTTTCTGCGGCATCCGCTGGCTGGCTTCGAAGACTGGGATTCTCTTGATCTGAGGTTCCTTGGCACGAACTCCGTCGATGGTGACATGACTTGAGGAGGTGGTGTACTTGTGCACCCTTGTGTTGCCAAACTTGTCCATGCGCACAACAACGAGTCGCTCTCCATCCCTTGGTTTCTTCAGATCCATGTAGCTAGAAACACGGATCGGCTTCTTCTGAGCTGTTTCACGATGGCGATCGTACGGCTGAGCGTACATCGCCTGCCTACTTTCTGTAGGCGGTGGCGGCGAACGTGGACAGCTAGGCGAGAACAGCGAGAGAGGGAGGTGATCAGGAGGCAAGGAGGCTAGCGGCTTTGCTTCCTTCTCGAAAGGAACAACCGCCTTGGCTTCAAAGCTAAAGGGGACAAGCTGCTTGTCGGCCATTGTTGCTACTTGGAGGCTTTGGGATGAGGAAAAGGTGGGGGTCTGCCCCTGCTTATATATCGGTCCCGGACTTGCAGAGGGGGTTGACCAGGCTTGGAAAGGCTGCGGAAAATCTCATAAAAGATCCCCGAACCAGTTTTTCAAAACCCTAACACCTTAGAGATAGTGTGGGCGAAAGCTAACGGCGAATGGCGGCGGGCAGGGCCCGATCGGCCCAGTGAGGGGGCCGATCGGTCCCCTACCAGGGCGCCTTGCGGAGATCTTCGGCGCGGGGTGCTCTAACCGTGTGCTGATCCCTAAAAACCTTAAGATGGCCCATTACGGCCTAAAATTAATATTCGTTGGTAAGCAAAAGAAATCTATCTCATCCAAATCCTCAGACTCTTTATTGGGCTCTAAAAATATTTTAAGGCATTGACCATTTACCTTGAATAATGTACCTTCGTCGTCTTGAAGAGTGACGGCTCCATGTGATGATGAATTCACTACCTTGTATGGTCCTTCCCACTTGCTTCGTAGCTTTCCGTGTCCAAAGAGTCGTACCCTGCAGTTAAAAAGTAATACCTGATCGCCTGGGTTGAATTCTTTTTTTATGATTCTCTTGTCGTGCCACCTCTTGGTTCTTTCCTTGTAAATCTTGGCACTGTGATACGCCTTCTCTCTCCATTCTTCTAGCTCGGATAGTTGCATTTTCCATTTTGTTCCGGCTGCTTCAAAGTCCATGTTCCATCTCTTTATTGCCCAATGAGCCTTGAATTCTAGCTCAACCGGCAAATGACATGTATTCCCGTAGACCAGTTGGTAGGAAGACATTCCAATGGGGGTTTTATAAGCTGTCCGATAAGCCCAAAGTGCTTCGGGTAGCTTGTCTTTCCATTTTATCCCCATTTGGTCCACCGTCTTCTGTAGAATGTTCTTGATCTGCTTATTGGACATCTCTGCTTGACCACTTGTTTGCGGGTGGTAAGGAGTAGCGATATTGTGCTGGATCCCATGGTTCATGAGGTATTTCTCGAAGCGTTTGTCGATGAAATGAGACCCTCCATCACTTATCACTAACCTTGGCGTACCGAATCTTGGAAATATTGTCTCTTCAAACATTCTTATTGAGCTTTTGTGGTCAGCAGTTTTGCATGGCAGTGCTTCAACCCATTTAGAGACATAGTCAACTGCCACTAAGATGTACTCGAATTTTCTAGATTTTGGGAATGGTCCCATGTAATCAATTCCCCAGACATCAAAGAGCTCGATCTGAAGGTTGGTTGTCAGTGGCATGGCATTTCTGGAATTGTTGTTCCCGTGCCTCTGACAAGAGTTGCACCTTCGTACGAAATCTTTTGTGTCTTGATACATGGTTGGCTAGAAAAATCCGCTTTGCCAGATCTTTGCATGTGTGCGGAAAGCTCCATAATGACCTCCATATGGTGACGAGTGGCACTTCTCAATGATCTTCATTCCTTCTTCTGCCGGTACACACCTCCTGAGTAACCCGTCAGAGCATCCTCGAAAAAGGTATGGTTCATCCCACAGGTGATGGCGACTCTCGTAAATAAGCTTTTTCTTGTCAGCTCCTGGTCGTACATACCCTGCAACCATAAAATTAACAATATCTGCGTACCAGGGGTCTGACCGGGCGATCCGCTAGAGCATGTCGTCCCTCATTGCGTCATTGATGGGTAGTTCCTGTGGTTTCTCAAAATACATTCTAGACAAATGATCGGCAACAAAATTTTCTACTCCCTTCTTATCTTTTATTTCTAAGTCAAATTCTTGGAGAAGCAAAATCCATCTTATTAATCTAGGTTTAGCATCTTTCTTAGTGAGCAAATATTTTAAAGCAGCATGATCAGTGTAAACAATAACTTTTGCTCCTACTAAGTAAGATCTAAACTTGTCAATGGCATAAACAACAGCTAGCAGTTCTTTTTCAGTTGTGGCATAATTGAGTTGAGGTCCTGTCAAAGTTTTACTAGCATAAGCAATGGCATGATGTTTCTTGTCTTTTGTTTGCCCCAAAACAGCCCCCACAGCATAATCACTTGCATCACACATAATTTCAAAAGGTAAAGAACAATCAGGAGGTTGTATAATGGGTGCAGAAATAAGAGCATTTTCAGAGTTTCAAAAGATTTAAGACAAGCATCATCAAAGTCAAAAGGAACATCTTTGGCAAGCAAGTTTGTAAGAGGTCTAGCAATATGAGAAAAATCTTTTATAAACCTTCTATAGAAACCAGCATGGCCAAGAAAACTTCTGATTCCCTTGATATTAACAGGTGGAGGTAGCTGTTCAATTACTTCTATTTTAGCTCTATCTACCTCAATTCCTCTTTCAGAAATTAGATGGCCTAGCACTATTCCTTCTCTAACCATGAAATGACATTTTTCCCAATTAAGGACTAAGTGCTTTTCTTCACATCTTTGCAAAATCTTATCCAAGTTTTCTAGACAATCATCAAAAGTTTTTCCATAAATAGAAAAATCATCCATGAAAACTTCCATGATCTCTTCAATCATATTAGAGAATATAGACATCATGCATCTTTGAAAAGAAGCTGGAGCATTACATAGCCCAAAAGACATTCTACGATAAACATAAGTTCCATAAGGGCATGTAAAAGTGGTTTTGCTCTGGTCACTGGGATGGATTGGGATTTGGTGATATCCAGAATATCCATCAAGGAAGCAAAAGAAAGAGTGATTTGCCAACCGCTCTAACATTTCATCAATGAAGGGCAGTGGAAAGTGATCTTTCCTTGTGGCTTTGTTGAGTTTTCTATAATCTATGCACATACGCCAACCAGTGACGGTTCTCTGAGGAATTAATTCATTCTTCTCATTTTTCACAACTGTCATGCCTCCCTTTTTAGGCACAACTTGCACAGGGCTCACCCACTCACTATGCGGCACAGGATATATAATCCCGGCGTGTAAGAGTTTCAGAACTTCTTTCTTCACTACCTCTCTCATCGCATTGTTAAGTCTTCGTTGTGGCTCTCTAGATGGTAGAACATCAGGGTCTGTAGGAATGCGATGAGTGCAAAGGGCAGGACTGATGCCCTTAAGGTCTTGGAGCGAGTAGCCAAAGGCTGAGCGATGTTTTTCTAAGATGGTTATCAGCCTATGAGTCTCTTCCTGAGTGAGTTGGTCATTAATGATCACAGGAGACTCAGAATCATTGTGCAAAAAGGCATATCTAAGACCAGGTGGTAAAGGTTTAAGCACAATGGGAGGTCTCGAGGGTTCCTCGGTTTCATCGAGGGGCTCAGATTCTGTAGGATTTTCTTCTTCCTCCTCGATGAAGAATTCAGTGACATCTTCTTGATTGGATTCTATGAAATGTTCTAGAGATGCTTCATTCGCCTCTTCCATTGGGTCAGGTTCAGGACTGGGTTCGGTCTTAGTATGGATCGAATGTTAGAAGTGTAAGGGAACTTTAATGGTTTTGCCTAGGCAAACATCAAGTTTCCCTTTGTGTCCTTTAAGGAGTTTTTCTAAAGGATAGCCTATTAAAAGATCAAATTCCTTAATATCAGAAATGTGAAAGCTCAGGTGAATTGTCATGTCATAAACTGAAACAGGTAAGACATAGAGAATTCCCGAACTTTGAATAATCTGTCCTGAGGAGCACTTTAATAATTTCGTTGGGGAAATAATGGCTTGTTTTTGATAAACTGATGGAAAAAGGATAAGGCCATTATATTGATTCCCACAACTAGATTATAAAGGGCATCAAAGGGGGTTCCATTGATTGTACATTGAATTGGTATAGAAGGTGAATCCAAATGGACTATATCAGAGGAAAGCTCTGACTCTTCCAACCATTCCCCACTCATGATGGATGCAAGCTCCACAGTGCGTTCTCTTGAGAAGGTTTGCTCAAAAGAGTCTATCTTCTCATGTGAAGAAGATGTATGCTTTCGAGGCATCTTCTCTTTATGATATTTCGAGGTGTTTCCATAATCAGAAAATAAATCATCCTCGATATCATTTATAAAATCAGGTAGAGGAATTTCTTCCCGTGGTGATTCTATATGTTGGATAGCTATAGGTTGAGATGTTTCTGGCATAGGTTCTGGTGTAGCTATCTCTGGAATCTCTTCTAAAGTTTTCTCTTCTAAAGGACCATCATTAGTGCTGGCTAGAATGTTGTCTAGGACAGTTCTAGCTCCACTAGATGTAAGGTGTATGAATGATCCATGAGAGGAGGTATTCAAATAGGCTCTAGATTCCTTATTAAGACCAATATAAAAGTGTTGAAGGAGAATATGGTCTTGAAGGCTTAGATCTGGTCCGGATTTGCAAAGAAGTTCAAAACGTTCCCAGGATGAACTCATAGACTCATTATCCCCCTGATTGAAGGTTATGATCTTGATTCTAAGGTCGACTACTTTGGATAAGGGATAAAAATCCATGCAGAAATCTGCACGGAGAGTTCCCCAATCGCCTTTCATCTTCTCTTTGGTTCGGTCGTACCATTGGCGAGCTTTTCCTTTCAGAGTGAATGGAAAAAGCTTCCAACGGATAGTCTCGTCTGACATACCCTCAATGTGCAGGCAGTCACAAGTTTGCTCAAATTGTTGGAGATGATGATAAGGGTCTTCGTCTTCTATTCCTAAGAAAGTGTTGGTTTGGACGATCTCTATTAACCGTGGGAGCAGCTCATAGGCATCAGCTAGGATTGGTTTCGATGATGGCATAGGCCTAAGGCTGAGCTCTGAGGGTGCCGAAAAATCTTTGATAAGGGTGGTGTCCATAAGGACAGTAGGTAATCTAAAACTAAATAGAAAAAAGAAAGATACAAGATTAGTTATACTCGAAGAGTTTTCTCTTAACCGTTCTCCCCGGCAACGGCACCAGAAATGCTTGTTGGTATTTGTTAAGCCTACAGAAATATTATGATAGATAATCCGCAAGCGCACGGATACCGGTGAGCATTCCACCCGGGAAAGGGTTTTAAATATCGAATCCACAGGGAGAATGGTAAAGAGAGTATCTGAGGTATATAACTAATCAACTGAGTAGCTATCAAGGACTGGACAGAAAGAGAGATAAGGAAAACTTAAGGATGTCTGGTTCTTATCCTCACAAGCTATGTCTTTATTGATCTTATGGGGTGATTGTCTGAAGGCACACTTAGTAAAGGGAACCTCCCGAGAATCTATGGGGGAGTCCTACGGTTTCTATAGATGGGAGGTGGACTACAAAGGACTCAATGGTGCTGTCACCACCACGATCTACCACACGATCCGGAATATAGAAGGCATTCACAAGCTAGCTAGTCTAAGCACCACGCTTACACTAAACATGCAACTTTAATTCAAGAGCGACAGGAATTAAAGTACTCAAAGAGTTATGAACCGTAAGAACAATAAAAACAATGGTGCTCACTTGAATAAGAAGTCGATCTTTCCCGTAAGGTCTCAGGATCGGGCTCCAATGGAGTTGATCCCAGAGGTAGAAGATGAAGAGGAGACACCGACAGGTCCGGGCCTTCCTTCAGCTTCGCCTCAACCGCTCTCTAATCCTCTCGAACAAGATTAGCTAGGTCTAATTAGACCGTGGATCTAATCTCTCAACTTGATACTAACTCTCCAACTCTAATTCTAATCTAGAGCTCTAATCTCAGGTAGGCATGGAGGATCTGATAGAATGAGTTGCCCTCTGCCCTGGGGTTAGGGGGTCTGCTTATATAGTCCAGAGGAGATGACGTGCACCGTAGGATCAAACCGACCTAAACATGTGGTTTAGATTGATCTTCATAGGCAGTGGAGGAACATTCCAGAAGCCGGGCCCATTTGGCACCAGGGGGTGGCCGACCGGCCCCACCACTGGGCCGGTCGGTCTGGTGTGGGCCCCATTCGGGGTCCACTTCGGCCAGGTGGGTCCTTGATCCTTCTAGATGCTTCTTTTTTAGGTGCTAAGTCACGTTGAGTTCCGGAGCCTTCTGGAGTCTTCTAGAGAGGTTTTCTTGCATATTTTCTGAATAGTCCCTGCAATTTCATAGATTCACCAAAACTCATGGAAATTGTTAATATAAACCCTAATAAGGTGATCTAATCATATTTTAGTCCTTTTTCCAGTAAATGTGAGGGATAAAATTCATAGATAAAATGTGTCAACACTATGTATGAGCTTTTGAACATGTTTGATTTGGATTGGTGATGTGTAGATAAGCTCTTGATGGTTTTGTTATTTGTTCATGTTGAGATAGCTACTTTTGGAAAATGCTAGTATAAGCTCTCTTGTGAGTAGAAGCCTTTTCATGCTGTTAGTGTGCTTTAGTGGCTTTGTCATGCTTAATTTGTGCTTGGATAGCATGTTCTTTTCACTTGGGGTCAAAGACCTTTTTGTCATTGTGAATGTTTAGCCCATGTGCTTTAGTGGCTTTTCACCGGTCTGACCGATGGACCAGTCTGACTGGTGGGGAGAACCGATCTGACCTGTGTGATCCGTGTACATCTGGAAGCTTTGAAGGCAGGACACGCGGCATGATCACAAGGCTTGCGTGGAGGCTAAGCGGGCTTGCGGTTGATGCGCATCCGTCAGATGGAGATTCGACGTGATTATCCAAAATACCCTTGGCAGCCGTGTATCTTACTTTCATGTACTAGGGGTAGTTTAGTCTTTTTCCTCTGCCTATTGTCTTTGGAGAGATGGATGGCAGCCAACTCTTGGAACCCTAAGCACTTTGAGCCTTTGTTTTCTCCTTCTCTTAGTTTTCCATAGGCCAGCTAGTGCTCTATTGCAAATATCAAGTGGGTAGGATGATGAGAGGTTGCTAGCCTCTTTGTACAGAATCTTTCCTTGTGATGTATGGAAGATTTGGAGTTCATCCTCTTGTTCCCTTGTGACTTGTTTTTGAATCCCGTGGCTTTTCTTTTTGTGGATTTTCAGAGCTTTTTCTTGAGATTTTCGTAGGGAAGTGTTGGAGGTGTTTCTTTGCGGGATTTGTTGTGGAAATCACACATGAGGTTGTTGTACCTCTTTTCTTGGTGATCTTGCCCCTCCAAACTCGTGGAAAGCCCTTCGATTTTGGTGGTTTTCGGAGTTCTTCGTATTCTTGAGGTAGAGGCACGAGATTTTGGATTCCACCTATTTGAGAGAGCTTTGGGGCTTGAGATTCATGTAGAGTTCACCCATGAGGTGTTCCTACCTTCCCCAAAGTTTCTCTTGAATTTGTGGAGTGAACCGGGACATCAGTGGATTTGATTCTTGGACTTGACCCGCGAGTGGAGTTCATCTTGAGCTGCCCAGACCTGACCTGTCAGACTGGTGCAGCCAACCGGTTAGACCGGTGCAATGTCTTGTGTGGGTTTGCCTCGAGTGAACGTTTGGTTGTGTGGAGTTTTGCTCTGAGTTTCCTAGGATTAGTTCTCGCCAGGTTTCAGGTTGGTTTGCCTCGGTTTGTGAAGTTTCTTGTGTCCCTCGCTTCTTTGGTTTTGAGTTGGTTTTGTTCCGGAGCCTAGATACATCCTTGAAGCTTTCTGGACCAGTTGTTGTGTGCTTGCTGCAGCAAACGGTCTGACTGGTGCAGGGAACCAGTCTCACGGGTGCCATTGGTTTGACTGGTGTAGTCGACCGATCTGACCGGTGGACGCCTGGCAGCAAGCCGTGCAGAATTTCCACTGTGGTTTCGAGTGTTTGGTTGTCGAGGAGAACTTGTTCCTAGGATCAGTAGTACTCTCAGTGACTACGTGATCTTGGCAAGTTGTGTGCGAGATCCTTTCGGTAGTGAATTCGGGGTATAAGCCAAAGTTCTTATCAGAGAATTTTTATCAGCTCCCATTCGCTCCCCCCTCTCTCTAGTCGCCTAATCAGTCCTTTAGATCGGAGGAGCTTGCATTGAATCATGGCTCAGAAAATTAAATGCAGAATGCTTCACTTGTACACAAGATAGAGACAATGCAATGCAAGCACCATCCTAATTAGTAGTACAGTATAAACAACCAACATTAGCTGTTACACTAGTGGCGACCATGCCTGAATGGCTGCATGTGTAGCTTAAAAAATTACACATGAATTATATGAGTGTTTTAAAAAAAGAATATATATGTGTGTAGAAGTACAAAAAAAATTATTGCATCTTTCTCTCTATAAAGACACACGACACAAATCAAAAGGGAGAAATTTAAAAAGAATCCATGCTGGCAGTGGGTGAGAAAAGAACTCTGACATTTGTATGGGCATAGGGCACTTTTTGGAACCCTCACAGGGCATAGGGCACGTTTTGGATTGCTAAAACCCACATGAAAAACACGGATTCATATTAAGAAAAGTATGTATGGCGTATATGCTCATGGCCAAAGAAAAGATATCTGCTACTAAAAAAGATATAAATAAACAGAACAATATTATTATAAACACATGGCATCTTCTTTTACACACACCATAATTAAAAAACAACATATAAAAAAACAGAGTTTCACAAGGAAAAAAAGAAGGATGTTGCTTATAAAGATAACTTTAAGGTACTTACTAATTTCTTTAAAACACCAAATAGGGCCTCGTCATCAAGCGATGCTAGCAATCTTCACAATTTTCCTCATCCATAGCATTATCAGATTGCAGAGCTGGGTGAGGGTCACCACCTAGATGATCAGATTGACTCTGCACCACATCAGACATCATCTAGAGAAAATGATAAGGGATATCTATGTAAAAATGTAGCTTCACATGTCCATTAACCTAATACAAATTATCTTATAAATCATATATACATCTGAAAAAACATATGTTGGAGAAATGGATTACAAAACATTCAATTGTTTGGCTTATATACTCCTTGGCATTTATGGTTGACAAAACATACATGAAAAAGAAAAGGTTCATGTTAAAAACAGAACAATATATGTGTTGTTGTTAGTAGGGGGTGGGCAAAAAATCATGAATTTGTAAAATATAAAGTGCATGGCTACCTTTTGTGCACGCAAAAATAAGAGTGTATAGACTGAAGATTTATATATCACTTCATCGGTCTCAAAAGGCATGTTACATAGAAGTGAAAAAAACCATATCCCTACATAACGGACAAATTATAGGACCAATATATGAATTGTCCCATTCAAGGACTTAAAGTCACTAACAAGGGCATGATAACATTCACAGAAGAAATGTGAAACTCTGTTCGCTATAAGAACTAATGAAGATAACACCAGCTCATGGAAGTACCACGGTAGTCAGATATTTAACAAAGAAATTATGAGCACAAAGTATAATAACAATAATTATTATAAGACATGATTTAACACTAATGACAGAAAGGCAGTCCTACCATTACCAACAAATTAACAGAGGTAATGAAATATTTCACAGAACAATACAAGCCGAAGACGAGACCAGTCAAATAAAAAAATTAACCAGGTAGCAAATGCTCAAACGTGTCATATAGCAAGCTTAAAGAACAAACTAAGCAAAAGACACTTAACCCGAGGTTATGTTATACTACTGATGTAAGCAAAATATTCATGCAAGCAATGAGCACTAACAGACAAAGTTAGTCAAAGATTAAAAAAAATCAATGCTCAGGACAATTCTTAGGTGTTGTGGAATGAAAGGGACGTTACAGGATCTGAAAGAGAAATTATGCGGACCTGGGAAGCTGAGAACCTAGAGAATGATTGGTATTGTAGAATGAATCCTAGTATCAGTTCTCTAGGTGGTGTTCACAAAACATATTTCTCATCCTACGTCCAGAAAAAATGTTGCTACTATTCATCAACCTACAGAAAAAACAGTAACTGAGCTCCTACAGCTAGCAACTTGTTACTAAAGGCGAACTGCACAAATCAAAGTTGTTGCTGCTCAGTTGTTAATAGGGCTTGAGTACTCCCTACTGTAGGTAGGAATTCATCAAATAGTCAGCAGTACCCCGAGTCAAAAAAATGATGATAGGCGACAGAAATAATAAAGCAATACACCATCCTGTTGTTGCCAATCTAGTGATGGAACCCGCTAGGGTTTTCTCCTGACCTCTGATGACAGTTGGGGATAAATCGATTTGGGGGAGAATCGATGTTGGTTGTCTGACTACAACACCAACAGGGGCTGCACCAATGCAACAGGTACATCGTCTCCGATTGTGATGTTCTTGCCGTGTCAAGAACATCTCTGGACCTGCTAGCAATTGAGAACCCAGTAAGAACAAGATGACATGCAACAACCCACAGATCTGAAACTGGAAATCACGAATTTGGGGTCCTGAATGCAAGTAATCGGGTGGCCTAATTGACTCACGCATACAACATCATCCTGGTGGCTGGGGCATGTATTTATATATGGGAGCCAGCCAGGAGGTGTGGGAGGGTGTAAACCCTAAGATAAAATGGCCCCCTAATGGCCTTAACTTGATACAAGGCTATTAGCATTTGGCTCGAAGGTCCGAACGTCTCTCCATAAATTTTGGGCGACTCTATACGAATCTGAGTGTGTTTCTTGATCCATCTAAAAATTGACTTCAAGGGCTTTCCAACGAGTACTCATATACCTTAAACAAAGATCGAAGCTAAGAGTTATGGCGTTCCGAAGTTGCCCCTCCCAGCTGGTCCGAACTCGTGGTTCGAACTGACCATCCGAAATGGTCTGTTACTTCCTTTGCTTGGGGTGTCTTTCTCTTGTCCATTATCATCGTTGCCCTTCATCCAATCTGATTCATGACCTAAGTTCCTAATCATAAGAAAAGCATTACAAGTATTTAGTGGCAAACCATTTGGAGAGTAATTTGTTGGAACAGCAAGAAACGACTTCACCTAGTAATTGAGTTGTCGTGTTCGAGCTCGAGTTAATGGTCCTTGATGAGCACTAGGCATGGTTGTATCAATGGAAGGAATGTCCTCATCATCTAGGACCTCTCGACAAGGGCATCTCATCTCAGCTCTTGTGCACAGCAATACAAACTCCAACTGGATGTAGAGTTTTACCACTAGTGGAAATGTGAGTATCTATGATGATTTCCTAGTGACGTTCTGATTATTCGCCATGGATGTGGTCTGTACCGTGACGAATTTTGTAACTTCGTCACAGATAACGAGTGACGGTGCCAAGCCACAAAAAATAATGACGAAATGCTGTGAATGGTCACCAAACAACGAACCTGTTCGTCACAGATGAATCATTTCAGTTCTGCCTGTGAGGAACAAATGACGAACGTGAAAGAACGTCACAGAACAACAACGTAATCGTCACAAAAACAACTTGAAAAAATAACACGGGCCTAGTCCCCACATGTGGGCCCAGTCGCACGACCACGTGGCAGTCCACGTCAACATGGACCCACCACCGCGGTCCCACGACGCAGTGGGACTACTGCCATGTGGCACGTGGGCCCACCGCCCCTGGTCCCGCTGGTCAGATTTGGTGGGCCACCGCAGGTGGGCCCAGCCGCACGACCACATGGCAGTCCACGTCAACATGGAGCCCATGAGTGGCTTTACACGTCAACAAGGACCCCACGAGCGCTGTTGGGCCACTAGCTATTGGGCCGGCCTTCTTCGTTCTCCCACTCAACCAGCCCAGGTGCTATGAGCCGGCCTTTTTTTAAGTAACCAGCCCAGGTAAACATTGGGCCGGCCTTTCTTACCACTGCACACGGAGACGACACGACCTTCTTACCGTTGGGTGACCCAGGTTTTTATTCAGCAAAAAATTGGTGTTTTCCTTAGGATTCGAACCACAGACGGGACGACACTAGAGATGAGATCTTACCACTGCTCCACTCAACGTTATCTGTTAGAAGTGTACATATTTTTTTATTTGATGTATAACATGAATTCCCATGTTCAATAAACAAACAAACCGAAACAAACTCACTTCTGTCCAGGGAGTCCCCGACGTGTGGAGGGAGGAGGGCGGAGTCGTCCCCGGCGGGCGGCTGCAGCAGCTACGTGGCGGCGTCCCCGGTGGGCGGCTGCAGCTGCTGCGTGGCGGCGTCCCCGGCGGGCGGCTACAGCTGCTGCGTGGCGGCATCCCCAGCGGGCGGACGGAGGCTGCTGTGTGGCGGCGTCCCCGGCGGGCGGACGGCGGCGGCTGCGTGGCGGCATCCTCAGCGAACGGCGTCGGCAGTGCGGCGGCGTCCCCACGGTGGCAAGGTGACGGCTCGGTCCCACGACAGCGTCCCCGCAGCATAGAGTTCAGGTATGGGCTGGGGATTCGCTTAGGATCTGTGGAATTCGATGTGATTTTTGCTAGATTTATCTAGATTCGAGCGTGCTTTTGCTAGGGATTATGTATGGGCTGCAATTGGAGTGTTGATTCTGCGTGCAATTGGTTGTTTCCCTTAGTAGTAACCCCTGCTGCTCTGATCCTAGAGTGCTCTGATCCTGATTTCAGTAGAATTTTCTGCGTGCAATTGGTTGTTTCCCTTAGTAGTAACCCCTGCTGCAATTCACTAGTTTTCCTATTGAAATTCTACTGATTTATGATGATCTGTTAGAATACCAATTCATATTTTCACTGATGGGGGGAACTAGTTATCAGGTAGTTTGGACATTCATGTAAGGTAGCTTCACTGATGCATACTATTTATTTATATTACTGTGAATCTGTGTAAGTTTCTGGAGAAATGATCCTATTATGTTTATCTATGTTGCACAAATGTAATATATATTGCACTTATGTTGCTGTGTTCTGAATTTCCACATTTATGCCAAAACAGATGGACTGAAGTTGGGTTCATTTGAAACCATTCACACCTACCAACATGGACGGAGTGGACTAGTTCATGGAATTTGTTAGAGGAAAATACCATGAAGACAGCAAGATAAAATGTCCATGCCACAGATGTGTTAATCAAGTTTTCCGGCATCAGCAAGAAGTGAATGACCATATACACATCTTTGGAATGTCGCCTACTTACACTCGTTGGATTCATCATGGGGAGTCTCTAGATGCTGAAATTATTGAGTTCAGAGAGGAGGAGGTGCAGCATGATAGTTATGATTATGATGAAGGGATCAATTTGGGCGAGGATGACCAAGATGATGGCCGAGATGATGATCATGGAGTCACAGAGATGCTAGCAGATTTGTACACATCATTAGAGGCAGATGGAAGCAATCCAAGATTTACCAAAGTTCTTGCCTATGCCAAGTGACAACTGTGCCCAGGATCAGAGCACTCTAGATTCTCCTTTCTAGTGAGACTTCTTTATATCAAGTCTCGCTATCGAGTTAGCAGTACAGCATTTAGTGCATTCATGAAGCTATTGTCCCAGGGATTCCCTCAGTGTGAATTTCCAAGTTCTTATGATGAGGCGAAGAAGTATCTTGGTGAACTTGGCCTTGCGTATGAATCAATCCATGTGTGCAAGAACAACTGTGTGCTGTTTCAAAAGTCTACGTTGTTTGACAAGGATTATTCCAAGCTAGAAGTGTACCCAATTTGTGGTGAATCTAGATGGGAAGATGGGGATGGAAAAAGGCAGGTTCCTCATAAGGTCTTGAGGCACTTTCCACTTATAAAAAGGCTGAAGAGGATGTTTGCAATGAAATAAACAACTGAGGAGATCCAATGGCACAAGAAGGTTAGGAGGCCAGTCAAGAATGTAATGAGCCATCCAGCTGATGGGAGGGCTTGGAAGGATTTTGATAAGAAGTATAAAGATTTTGCAAATGATCTGAGGAACTTGAGGCTTGCCTTAGCTATAGATGGTTTCAACCCATTTGGCAACATGAGCACTCAATATAGTATGTGGCCTCTAGTAGAAGAACTGCTTCAACTCTAGGGTGGAGTAAGCACTTATGATGCCGTGAGTGGTAAAAAGTTTGATCTACATGCCGCTGTGCTGTGGTGCATACATGATTATCCAGCGCTGAGCACCTTGTCGGGGTGAACCACTAAAGGCTGTTATGCTTGTATCCACTGTGACAAAAATCCTCTATCACGTGCACTGAGGGGCAAAACTGGGTACATTAGCCATCGCCGTTTTCTTCCAAAGGATCATGCTTGGCGGAGAAGCTTGGCTTTTGATGGCCACCCTGAAATGAGGGATGCACCGGGTCAGTTCAGTACTAAAGAGGTCCTTGAGCAGCTGGAGAAGGTGAAACATGTCAGGCTAGGAAAGCATCCAGCACCTCCACCCAGGAAGAGGAAGCGTGGGGAGGATAGCACCCCCAAAATTTTTAGTCGCAAAGCTTTGTTGTGGATGCTACCATATTGGAAAGATTTGTTGCTGCCATACAATCTTGATGTTATGCACATAGAAAAGAACATCTGTGAAAACATCCTTGGCACATTACTAGAAATTCAGGGCAAGACCAAAGACACTGATAATGCAAGGTTGGATTTGCAAGATATGGGCATTAGACATAATCTGCACTTGCAACAGGATGGCAACTCAGTTGTGAAGCCAGATGCTTTCTATGTATTGAATAAGGAAAATAAAGTTAAATTTTGCAAATGCCTCAAAGGTGTGAAGTTTCCAGATGGGTTTGCAGCCAACCTAGGGAGATTCATAAGTGCAGATGGTACCAAGTTGCAGGGCTGGCTGAAAACACATTGTTGCCATGTACTACTACAAAGGATCATACCTGCTGCCTTAAGAGGATTGGTAAGGAAAGATGTGTATGAAGCAATTGCAGAGCTCGGGAACTTCTTCAGAGAATTGTGTAGTAGAAATCTAAGGATAAATGTGGTGGAAAAATTAAAGCTCAAAATCCCACTAATCATTTGCAAGCTTGAGAAAATATTCCTGCCAGCCTTTTTTGATGTCATGGTGCACCTGGCTGTGCATCTACCTGATCAGGCATTTCTTAGAGGGCTTGTTCAGTATAGATGGATGTACCCAATAGAAAGGAGATTGGGTACTTTGAAGAATTTTGTGAGGAACAGGGCTAGGCCGGAAGGATCAATTGCGGAGGCCTATGCTGCAAGTGACACCTTGACATTTTGTTCGAGGTATATGCAGGATGTTGACACCAAGTTCAACCAGGATGTAGGTTATGGGCCATTAGTTAGTGACACCTCAGTTTTCATGCGTGGTGTGAAAATCATAGGAGCTGATAGGAGACAATACATTGATGATGAGATGATGGATAAGCTAGTATGGTATGTTCTAAATAATCATGAAGAAGTTGAGCCATATTTGGAGTAAGTATTGTTTTTATTTGCAAGGTTATAATCTCCTGATTTTCAAGTGAATTTTTTGCTTTTTTTTGTGACATCATATGCAGGGAAGAGTTATTGACAGAAGGGTCACATGATGTTGACAAAAGGCTTGAAAAGGCATTTCCTAGATGGTTTAGGAGCCATGTAAGTGTCCTGCACTATAGTCACCAACTGGCTTTATGTTTGTTGTAGTGTGAGTTATCTCATTCGTGGTAACCTTGTATTCTTTGGTTGAACCCCAGATTGCGAAGAAGCGCAATGATCATCCAGAAGAGGTTGCTGAAGGATTGTTTGCTCTGTCTTGTGGTCCTGATCTTTGAGTGAGGTTTTCCGCATCTTGCATTGTCAATGGAGTCCGGTATAACAACGTAGACCGTGAGAAATACTTGTAGACTCAGAACAGTGGTGTATTGACTGAAGGTACTCATGACGATCAGACCACTGATTTTTGTGGAGTCCTTAAGGAGATTATTGAGTTACAATATAATGCTAATCTACAATGCGATCGGACTGTGGTTCTCTTTAGATGTGATTGGTACAATCAGGCAGGAGGCAAGACTGTAGGCATCAGAGATGATGGACATTTCAAATCCATCAACATTCAGTCATTGTGGTACAAGTCTGACCCTTTCATTTTGGCAACTCAATCGACAAAGGTATTCTACATGGAAGACAGAACTTTGGGAAAGAATTGGCGAGTGGTGTAGAAATTTGAACATAGGGAGGTGTATAATGTTGCTGAAAAAAGTGACCTCGCTCATGATGTATACCAAGATGATCACTGTTCTACTACAGAGCATGAAGTGCAGCAAGGTGATGGTGATGGTGCTGAGGCTGAGCCCATTAATCAGGGTGGAGGATCTACTAGATTTGAATGTAGTCTAGAGGAACTTATAAGAAAGAGTAGGCAAGCCAACATTGTTGTAGATGAAAATGAGGAGGAAGATGAAGATGACACTATAATGGAATATTTGAGTGATGGCGGCAATGAAAACGCTGAAAATGACATGTGCCAGGATGCTGACAGCGAGGATGATGATCTCTGAAACAGCTAGAACCAAAAAAAAGGTCAGCAACACTTCCATTCGGGTACTCTCATTTATGACAATATTTTCAAATATTTGTGTGTTGTGCCACTCCACTATGTAATAATTTGAAGTAGCAGGACTTGTTGTAGCCTGAAATCAGTTATTTGTGTGCTTGAATTCTTATTTTGCTAGTGAGCTAGTCCATGCTTGTCAAATCTTGTATTTATATTTATATATGTATCTACACATATGTGTCAATTTTTGCTGTAATTTCTGATGTATATAATGTTTATTTTGCCTGGAATATAGTTGGTAACTAACATTCTGATTAATGTTGCAGAACAAGAGGCAAGATGGATGCTTGGTGGTCACAGATTGCTTGTTCCAGAGCTAGGAATGGCATATGTAGATCTGATAGATGCAAGTGGCTCTAGTATATTTCTGTAGCACAGATGATTTGAGTTTTTTTGTATGAGACCAGCTTGTATGCTTGAATGTTAATGTTTGAAATGTTATGAGATGATGAGTTGAAATGTTAATGTTTGAAATGTTATGAGATGATGAGTTGATGATGTCTTGTCTTGCAAAACTGTCTATGATGTACTAATTATTCAGCATATCTTGCTTTATTTTTTTCTTTTGAGAGAAACAACTTCTTCATTTACCCATGCACATCAACTGCATATACTGTTGTGTGCTAGACAGACACTCTACTGCCAAGTTGCTGCCTGAATATCAGTCCAGCAGCAGCATCTCGACCAGCATATCGATCAAACTGTCTGGCAGCAGCTAGCAGCAAGCAATATAGCCTCACCAGCATATATTCCAGACACAAACATCAGTACTGACACAAACACATAGCAACATTCTATTCACCAGAAAATTCGGACACAAAAAAATTTCAGACAAAGCAAATTTCATTCACCAGCTGAACCACAAGTAGTTAACCACTAAACATCAGTACTAGATTGCTAAAGATGTAGTTCACATCACTACTGGAACCATCAACCATCCTTATTTACAGACACAAACAGCAAAGACCTGCAATCATGTGAGCCGATAACAAAATAAGCATCCACACTGATGCTTCAGCTTCTAGCATGATGCAGCTACAAAATAAGCTTGTTGCTTCCATTTGCTTCAGCTTCTAGCATGATGCACTACTTGTTGTTTTGTGCCTTCTTGGATGCAGCTTGGAGTGCATGAAAAAGCCTTTTCTTCCTTGCCTGCTCCCTCTTGAGCTCACCCTCGAGCCACTTGACATTCTCCTGTGACTGTGCCGCCACCTCGCACAACTCCCAGAAGGTCATCTGTTGGCTTTAGATGATAGCATTAGTTCAATGTTGAGCACAAATGAGACTACAGTACAACATCACTACAATGAGTAAATCATGATAGCATTTGTTCAATGTTGAGCAATGTTGAGCACAGAAAGAGGGCTAATGTTCACCTTCTTCTCCTTCCTCTTCAGCACCATCTCCTCCCCAGGCACCACCTCCTCACTGCTAGACTCGTCGCTGCCACTGCTAGAGGTCACAATTTGATGGTTGTCTTCTTGGAGGTCAATAGCACCAGCTCCTTCCTTGTCACCACCTCCTTCCCCTTCTTCTTGCGCTGCAGGATGCCGGAGCCGGAGCGGATCACCCAGCAACGGCGCGTGATAGACTCAGGCATATGGTCGGTGGCATAGCGGATCTCCCGGTGCGTGCTGGCTCTGAGTGCGCGCTCGGCAGTGGAGCGAGCCCGGCGCGTGTTGGCCTCAACCGCGCGGTCAGCGGCAGAGAAGATCCCCCGGGGAGCGATGGCCTCAGGCGTGCGGTGCGTGGCGGAGCAGATCTCCCGGCGACGGCTGGCCTCAGGCACACGGTGCGTGGCAGAGCGGATCTCCCGGTGATGGCTGGCCTCAGGTACGGTGATCGGCGGCGGAGCATCCCTCAATCTCAGATCGAGGACAAGATCAGATCCGAGGAGCTGTCAGTCGGTGGAGCTCATGTCGGAGGAGCTCCCGTCGGCAGAGCTCCCATCGGTGGAGCTCCCGTCGATGGAGGGGGAAGTGAGGCGCGTCTCGCAGAAGTGGCCCCGCTCGTCACGATCTTGGCGACGGGCCGCGGCAGAGCGATTGTAGCGACGCCGCATCATACTCGCTGGAGGAAGGGGGCAGCCGGTGAGGAGGAGACGCCGGTGAGGAAGAGAAGGGGGGCAGTGAGGAAGAGACTGGAGGAGACGCTGAGGAGGAGGACTGGAGGAGACGCCGAGGTGAGGAAATGATGCCACGACTTTATGTCGATGGCCGCGTTCTAGGATAAGAGAATAACGGGATGTGCTCAATCAACATTACTTGAAGTAGTGTAGTGGTGAGACCGTTGTTTCTGAGGCTGGTGACCAGGGTTCGAATCCTAGGTTGGTCAACCCATTTTTTAAAAAAAAATTCAAAAAAACTTGCCCAAAAATTAGGCAGAGCCAGGACTCGAACCCGGGACCAATTGCTAAAGAGTGAGAAGTCCCACCACTACGCCAAATGTAAGTTCGAGTACAAGTGTTGAAACTAATTTACTTCTACTATAATTATAAGGGCTACCAGGTGTCAGCACCCTATTGGCTCGGCTGTCTTGGAGGTGAAGAACACATGGATAGTTGGTATTTATTCTTTTAATCCAGAATTAAATTTTGTAACTAGTGTTCCTTCGTCACACATAATCCGAATTTGACGTTTTTTCTTCCTAATTTTTTCTAAAATCACGCTCTTTTCTTTAATGATGTTGTTTTGTACAGATTCTATTTATATCCTTTTATCTAGTTCCTCCAAAATATCGATTAGAAAAATCATTTGTTTTGCACAAACATTACTAATGTAACTTCGTATTTTGCAATAATAAACTAAACACAAGCTTATGGTCAAGTTTGAAGTGCATATGAATTCAAAATTTTCGAAAAGTATGATACACTCCAATGTTCAAGTAACATTTCATGAAACTATGTTAGACATGTATCCATTTCTAAACAACGTAGGTTCCGCTGTTACCGAAATCATTTGAAATTTTTATGACAAGTGTATGGACCTAAATTATGTTACCACGTCAATTCGTAGAACCATCGGAGCATTTTATGATATTATTTAAATTATTATACTGTAAATTCGAGATGTAAGTTTGAATTATCCCTAATAAACTATTACTGAAATCATTTTTTTTCATTTGAATTATACCTAAGTTTGTAGATATTGATGAGTGATACAACTTTGGTATTCATTACTTCTTCATCTTAGTTTATTCCGGGTTTCAAATGTGGTCTAAAATCGCCACTTTGAAAAACAATTCAAATTTTTAATTGTTCAAACTTCATCACAGCACAAATTACCAAAATCAACACACTATCTTGATAGAGCATGATTTTATAAAATTTTAGAAAAAAATCATCCAATTTGGAGTTAGTATGAGGCAGAAAAACTAGTTACAAGTTATAGTCAAAGATTAAAAAGAGATACCACACTTGTTCATCCCAGTTCATAGCAAGTGCAATTTCTGTTTTTAATCTCCAAATAAAACTTGTAAACCGTTTTTCTTCCTCATACGAACTCCAAATCGGTTGATTCTTTCTCCTAATTTTTTCCAAAATCAATTTCTACAAGTTCCATTTCAGGTATTTCTCCATTCAAATATATTTCAAATATGGATTTGTTCAAACTCAAAAATCATACTATCCCAATCTCATTTCAAAACTGGGTCCACCTATCAGTCCCTCTTGGCAGCACAGCGTGGGCATCTAATTCCAAAACCGGGCCCACTTGTCAGTGAAATGCCCCGCGGGCGCGGGGCGAAATTCCAAAAACACCCCCACGCACCCACCCACCCGCCCATCTGAAACACTCGCCTCTCCCTCTCCTCTCACTCTCCCCCTCTCCAAACCCTAGACGCCGCCGCGGGTGCCTCTTCGACGACGCACACCGCCCAGCTGGGTCCGCACCTCGACGCACGACGCCCCAGCCGGGTCCGCGCCTCGATGACACACCGGCCGGGTCCGCACCTCGATGACGCAGCGGTCGGGTCTGTACCTCAATGACGCATGACGCCCCGGCCGGGTCCGCACCTCGACAACGCACGACGCCCTGGCTGGATCTGCACCTCGACGATGCACGACGCCGCGGCCAGGTCTGCTTCCTCGCCGTTTCCACTGGGACTCAGATCTACTACCTCATCTCACCACCGGAACCTGAGTACTACGCCGACGACGACTCCGACCTGATCCTGCTACCACTTCGACGAAGTATGGTAAAGACTCGACACAATGTTCTATCAGGTACACCAAATCCCTACAATGCCGCCGTGTGGATTAGTGTTTGGAGCTCGAGGTGACTACAATTTCTTTGCTCTAGTACATCTGTGATAAAGGATTAGGATTGAGATGCATGGATTAGGGTTTGGAGCTCAACGTGGATTAGGGTTTTGAGCTCGAGGTGGATTAGGGTTCGGATTTGAATGTGATTGCCGTGTACCACACTGTATTAACCTAGATAGTTTACTTTCTGGGAAATGGACGATATATAATTGAGTGGAGTATTATAGGTGTGCTCTGACTAAATAAATTAATGGTTTACTTACTGGAAATATCATTGATATGTCGCTAGGCATACTCTTTGGTTGATTGACTATTTATCTGCTGATACATATGCTATAGGGACTCTTGTTTACTTAGTACATATGTGATTGATATCTATAGCTTCTAATTTTATTTTGTTCAATATGATTGTCCAGCATCAGATTTGATAGATATGATTAGCAGCTACGGTTTGATATTAAGCTGATTATGATATTAAGCTGATTCTGTGAAAGTTCAATATGATTGTATCATGTTAAGCTGATATTAAGCTGATTAGATATGATTTTGTTCAATATGATTGTCCAGCATCAGATTCTGTGAAAGTTCATATTAAGCTGATTATGATGCTTTTTGTTATGATGGTTTCCCTTTGTAACTGATAATGGGTTAGGTAGACAACTTGCTGTTATGATGGTTTGCAAGAATATGTATCATGTAAATTATTGGATTAGTTAAAACACAGAACTTTGCTTGTTAGGTGTCTATTAATCAGAGATGTTATTAATTAGAATTTCCATCAATGCAACATCCTGACCTGCCCTATGTGATTTCGCGTGTAAGAAACTCCAACATGCGCTTATGAGAGGAAGCGGGCCAACAATATAGCAGAGATTAAGAGAAGGTTTGAAGAACTTGGTCTCCCATCAGATGTAAATTCATTTGGAAATGAACCAGCCCCTTCAAGGGGAATTAGAAAAGGGGTACGAGGTAGACGTGCTAAAGATACAGATGATTCGGAGTATCTCCCTGAGGACTAGGTTCAGGGAGACACCGATGATGATGCAGAATTAGACGAGGAGCTTGTTCCCCTTATGGTCATTGAGGTACCAAGGGATGGGATGCACAGTTGCATGTTTTACTACTATAGTAGCATTTCCTTATATTTCACATGTTTTTCTCCAAATGCAGGCTCCTCATAGTAGACGTACAGAAGAAATGCCGCCGGGAGGTGCAAGATCAAGTAAGCGAGTGAGGACTAGTCCTCCAAATGAGAGACTTGCTGAAGATATACCAACTGACGGAGCAACACAAACTAAGAGAGCTAGGCAACATACTTCAAATGAGAGACCTCGTGGCGTCAACACAAGGTCCTCCCCAAGGCAGCAGCCAACTGAAACAGTTGATCAAGTTCAGCAAGAATTGCCTTCTGTAGTCGAAGAAGACAATGGTCTGCACAGTCCAAGAGAGTACGAGTATGACTGGTCCTACGATGGAGATTATGACAATGATGGTCTTGGCGGAGACCATGAGGAGCACCGTGAGGGACAAGAAGATGAGCTCCATGAAGAACAGATGCAAACGGGTCATGAAGGTAAATGACATTTGCATTTAAATTCTGCAATTTAGTTCCACTACCAATATTTGAGGAGTACTAACATTCTGAACTTTTGTTATTTTGTAGAGCTTGCCCAAAGAGCTCCAAGAAGGCCTAGGACACCAACAAGGGGTATCTTACTTGATAGGATGATGAGAGCGATGAAGAAGAAGCTGCCCATATCTGTTGCTGATGGGTTCAAAAGGCCACATGACCCTGTGCAAGCAGCGAAATTCGCTTCGGAGGCTGGTGTCATTGTTAGGGATTCTGTTCCTGTCCTAACCCATTGGAAACATTACAAACAAGATAAAAACCTGATCGATGGCTTTGTTGGACAGTTAAGTGTAAGTTCCTCTTATCCTCTATACTATGTACATGTTACATTTAACTGTGAGGTTGATCATCTTCTACAACTAATGAATGATCTTAAACAATAATTTTCAAGGAAGGCTGGCCATTGACATGAATCAATAGCCAACTAAGGATGCTTGCTATAATGTTCTCCAGTCTACTATAAAGTAGAGGCGCTATAATTTGAAGAAAACCTACTTCACCAGCATCCCAATTGACCAGATCAGAACCACCTCTCTTGTACCATACATGCATGATGCACAGTGGAATGAACTGGTTCAGAAGTGGTCAGATCCAAAAAACATGGTATGTCCTATCTGCTGAACTCCACAGCTAGCTATTGTTGCCATGTAAATCAAAGTGTGTACAGAAAATTGCTTCAGAAGTGTCTTTTTGATTATCTAGCCTCCACCCTCCAATAGAATACACATGAAGCATGAATGCATGATTTGATTGAAGTAAATGTGTTACTGAGAAAGGATGTTAATTACAATTTGTTCTTTTGGAAAGATGTTAATTACTACGGAGTAGATGCTAAACGTTGATTTTTCTTGATGGGAAAGCCACAGTAGCACATACTCCTATTGTATAGTCCTATGTGGAAGTGGTGGAGTAACATGAAGCCACCCTAATGGTTAGTTGATTGCTTTGATATTTTACCCTATTCAAATAAAAGACATGTTTCTTCTTGCTGCTGTTCAGACATCATTTATCATTCTTGAGCTATTTTTTATTTATCTGGTAGGTCCCACAAGTGATGCTACATAAGTTTCTCATGCTGCAGCCCAGTAGGTCCAATAATTTTGATTTAATTATAATCTGTATCACTTGTTGTTGCAGCGAACAGCTGAAAAGAACTAGGGAAACCGTGCCAAAGTCATGTTTCACCAGGCGACGGGAGCTCGATGCTATGTTGCACATCTCCATGCATATGTAAGACGACACTATTTTGTACAGTTTCTTCTTTACTCCACTGCTATGTGCCAAAGTCAACTAATTTGGACTACATGCATGTCATGCCAAACAGATGCAAAAGAAAATTGCTGCAGCACGTGCAAATCAAGAAAATGCTACTGGAGAACAAGAAGCTGATGCTGATGGAGAACAAGAAGCTGCCACTGCTGGAGAACAAGAAGCTGCTGCTGATGGAGAGCTTGATGCAGTGGAGATCTTCAAACAATGTCATACCAGCCGCAAGAAAGGAACGACTGACATTGCAAAAGAAGCAATTGTAAGTCTAATATCACAATATATTTTCCCAGCATTTTCTATGTATCTCTTATTGAAACTATCTTTGTGTTGAAACTGAGATGGCTTGAAATGTCCATAGTTGTTTTCATTATGCTGAGGTGGCTTGAGTCTAGAGTGTTTTCTAAATAGTTTGCAACTTTCACTGTGGCCTTCTTGTGCATGAATTCTTGGTCTAGCTGTTCAATTTCTGCTAGTAGTGTTGTTGGCTTGTCTCTCAGCTCTCTGCTTGAGCTCTCTGAATCAGTGATCCAGTGGGGTACCAATGGTATTACCATAAGCTCTAGGAATATTACAGAAATATTATTCTTGTTGTTTGCTTATTAGGAATAATATTCTTGTTATTCTGTGCATAAATTTGATGTCTCTAGATCCTAGTTCTATTGGCGTTACAATTTATCTAGTGTAATAATTGTTTGCTTAACAGGGAGTGTGATAGGTTACATGATACATGCTCTTTGCTGATTTCTAATTATTTTTCCTTTTAGTACTAGGAATAAGATGAAATGGCAAATCGTTGGAATTAGTTGTTGCACGATTCTTTTAGCTAGTCAAGTGAATAAGTTTTTGTGTTCTTTCTGATCTCGAGAACCCTAGTCATATCTTTCACTTTTTCTAGCATGATGAAAGTATTGTGTCTCTATTGCTACATACATTGAAGTAGTCAAATAATATAATAAAAATGTTTCTTAAGTCGAGATTCTGAAATTTACCAAGTTTAACTAGATTCTTGACAACTCTTTGGATTATGGCAGGCCATCATGGAAGCTTTGAAGGATCAGCCTCCTGCTGAAGGCAATGCACTATCAAGTGCACAGGTTGTCTCCGAGGTGCTCCCTAGGAATATCAGTAATATCTTCTTGAAGAATATTGGTCTGCAGCTGACAAGCCCAACAAAACCACAAACAGTGAAAGAAAAGGCACTGCAGGAACAACTCGCAGCTGAAAAGCAAGCTTCGGCTGTTCTCCAAGATGAAGTGAATGTGTTGAAGCAAAATGCTCAGAACACAGAGGAAGCCCTTCAGAGGAACCAAATGGAGCTGCAAGAGTGCAAGAAGGCGATGGAGGAGAATAAGAAGGTGGTCGAGGAGAACAATCTGCTGCTTAAGCGTCTTCTGCAGTTCAACTGTGGTGGTAACTTACCTAGTCCTTCATCTTGATCATCTTGAAAGCATGCTGCTGTCTTTTGCTGGAACTTAGTCAAGTTGCTGCTACCTTTTGCCGTCTGTGAACTGAGTATGTGAACTGTTGAGTAATTGATGTCATGATGAACTTGTGTCGTGATGTCATGGTGAACTTGTGATGGTGAACAGCTTATGAACTTGTCTAAGTTATGTGGGTGAACAGCTTATGTACATGTCTAAGTTATGTGTCCCGAATATGGTGCTTGGAGTGAAATGAATGTAACTGTGAATTGTGTTGATCTGAATGGTGAATAGCTTATGAATATGGTGCATTGTAACTGTGAACTTGTGTTGCATCCAGAGAGTTGCAGTCATGAGTTAACACATGTTCCAAACAAAAACGGCCACGTGGAGCCACCAGAAACGACCACGTGTCGTTACCCAAGGTACCCACATGGCACAACAGGAAGCAGACACGTGGACCAATCAGAAAATGATACGTGGACCAATAATATCATAACATGTGGACAAACCAGAGCACGACACGTGGTCCAATCAGAACGAGACACGTGGACAAACCAGATAATGACACATGGACCAATCATATAACGACACGTGGACCAACCAGATATGGACACGTGGACCAATCAGGTAATGACACGTGGACCAAGCAGATCATGACACGTGGACCAACCAGATCATGACACGTGGACCAACCAGGTCATGACACGTGGACCAACCAGATCATGACACATGGACCAATCAGATAACGACACATGGACCAATCAGATAACGACACGTGGACCAATAAGATCACGACACGTGGACCAACCAGATCACGACATGTGGACCAACCAGATCACGACACGTGGACCGACCAGATCAGGACACGTGGACCGACCAGATCACGACACGTGGACCAACCAGATAACGACACGTGGACCAACTAGATAACAACACATGGACCAACTAGATCATGACACGTGGACCAACCAGATCAGGACACGTGTGTTGACGGTCAATATTTGCCATTTTCAAGACCGTCAACTCCTACAAATTTGAGCATGAATTGCACATCCACACTAGAATAGGTGCTTAAACTCATACTTTCCACCAGTGTCGATGTCTATTCGAATGCAGGTATTTAGCATAAGAAATGGGAGGAATCCATGCACTTTCACTCCACTTCAATCCAAGGCACTCAAATGCTGGCCAATCAGGGGCTGCCACATGGATTCTCCTGTATCCATGATGTCACCAATCCATGTGAGGGACTCTCGACGAATCATACACTACCACGTCAGCATCACATAGATCCATGGGCCCACTTAGCCAACTAAACCACCAAGAAACGTGACATGCCCGGAGGAGACGCATCAGGGCCCACATGGAAGCGAGCCAGAGGAAGCAGGGGCTAGATAGCCGGCCAAAGGTTTCGGCCGACCCTAGGATCAGCCGAACCGACCTAGGGTCGGTTGATCCTGGCCCTCCACATGCTGGTTGCTCATTGGCTCTTGGCTAGATTCCCGGGTGTTTAGGGGCACTTTGAGCCCCGGAGTAAGCCTCCTCCTTGTCTATAAATAGGAGGGGAGGGGCTCCATTTCTCACACACCACCAAGCTCTCAAGTTCCACTTCTCTCTTGTGTAGCTCTCTCTCCCTCTCTCCAATCCTGCCCATGAGAGGTGATTCTCACTTCTTTGTGGTAGAATGGTGATGAGGAGAGATCTAGATTAGGATTAGTTGAGAGGTAGAGTAGGGGTAAGGAGTGAGTTGATGTCCTCGTAGATGCTCGTTCTTCATTTAGATCAAAGTGAGTATTTCAGCATTTCTTATTTAGAATATAGTGGACATCACGCATGATTGCTTTGTTCTTGTGTTCGTGGCTCGTTCATAAGTTAGAGGCTTGTGTTCTTCATGACACAAGGCTTCGATCCTTTAGAGCCAGAGCCGTAGTTCATTTACATGTTTGCATGCTCTGATCCTGTTTAGCTAAGTAAGTCCGCTATATCTCATTTAGCTGCATCCATAGCTTCCTTTCTGCTCCCAGTTCAATGATATGATCTGATTCCGATCTTTCCCTTGTTCGTGGGACCGTATCTATACGGTTGCTATAGTGTAGTTAGCGGGCTAGCATACGTCGCACTATAGTATTTATCTGGGGTATAGACGTGGTATCTGGGCCCTGGTTTTCCTACGAAGACCATGTACGATCGTAGCGTAGAGGTAGGCTGCAGTGGTGACTGCTTGTTGGACCCTTTGTCAACCCTCTTACGTCGCGTACCGAGTTGGGCTCGCTTGCCAGCACCCTGGAGTGTTGTCGCCCCGCGGGGATGACAAAGACCTGACAGAACTACATCTTGAGAGCTAAGTCCCTTAAGGAAGTGATTCTTGTATCCCGACCTATCCTAGCGAAAGCTGGTGTCCTTGGATAGACCCTCTCTGGTTACACTCCATCCTGAGGGAATGAAACCCGACGGGAATACTCATTCTCCTAGGGAGAGGTGCTACAACAGTGTATTCGTGCGCTTGCGGATTCGTTCACACTTGTCATTGTACCTGGGAGTTTCTTACACACTCACACTGCCACGGCGCCTAGTGTTGAGGATAAGAAACACCAACAAGCATTTCTGGTGCCGTTGCCGGGGACGACTGTTGTTAACCTTCGAGCCCGTCTATCCTCGTATTCATCTTTTTCCTTTTTCTTCTACCTTCACCCCCGTTACCCTTTTTGAGATATCCCTTTTGTTTTCTTTACGTCTACCTCTACCCCTGCTACCCATGGAAGGTTATCCTTGTAAACACCTTCCACCTTCGAGGAGTGAACCCTTAGAGCCATCTTCGTCAAGATCCACTCTTACATCTGGCCTCTGGATTCGCCCCTCTCTCATGAAGCTAATTCAGGACCTATCCTTCTCGGGGTTAAGTCATGAGAACCCCTTTGATCATGTGAGAGACTACGAGCGTCTGATTGAAACTCAGGGTAAAACCGGAGAATCACCGGATGCTCAGAAAAGAGAGTTTTTCCCGCTATCCCTCTCCGGGGAAGCTCGGGATTGGCACCGTTGTTTTGGTAGAGACTACCTTACTTGGGAAAGGTTGAGAGCAGCTTTTTGCTCCCACTTCTTCCCAATACGACATGTCATTTCGTTAAGGGCAAAGATTCTCTGTTTCAAGCAATGTGAGAAGGAATCACTAGGAATGGCATGGCATCGTTTCGCCTCCGCGGTGGAAGATTGCCCAGTCCTCTATATTCCCGATTGGATGTTGCTTCAGCACTTCTAGTTTGGATTGCAGAAGGATGATGCCATGAGGCTTAATGCTCTCTCCGGAGGATCCTTTGTGCACCTAGATGTTGTCAAGGGAAAAGAGATCGTGGATAATCTCTGAGATTTCAGCTCCCCTTGCATCCCGGTCAATGAGGCAACCACCAGAGGACATGTTAAGCCACCTAGATCCATCATCAGCCAAACCCGAGATTTCATATCCATTCTTTCTGAACTCTGGCTGAAGATGTCATTCCTGAATAGCAGGAATCTAAGGGAAAGATTTCATGGTGCGAGATCTACCGTTGGGTTCCCCTCTCGTGCATCTTCTCAGACCTTCTCCTCGAGACTTTGTCTCATGGGAGGACGGGGAGAGTAGTCCGGAAAGAATGACCATTCCCAGCCAGGATGACTTGTTTGATCCTCACTACTGTCTCCTAAGGAGGGTATGAGAGGCCTATCATGTTTCTATGTCAAGGTTTGAGCTGAAGTGCTTTGCACTGAAGTTTCATATAAACCGAGACATCGGTCTCTGCTTTATAATCCATTGGATTCATCCATCAGATCGAAGGAGCACGATCATTTACCGATCGAATGGAGTGCACTCACTTTCTATCTCAAGCACATCGATCGATGCCGACCAGTCAGGAGAAGCTTGCACTACGTATATTATGCCTGACTTGATCGATGCCCAATTGGAGGTGCACTTTCCAGCTTATCCAAAACCCCCCATTGGAAGCTTAGGCCAGACTTGGGAATGTTTTTGATCGCTTTGATGAGAACATCAAACCCTCTGCCTAAGGTAAGAGCGAGTCAAATCTTGCTCTTTGTCCGAACTTTGGTTCAAGATCGTACACCGGCCTTCGGAAGTCGATACTCTATCCTTTTTAAAGGCCGAGTGTCTTTCTGAGCTTCAGTTCACTCGAAGATCGGTACCTATTGGTGAAGAACTAGCCTTAGTGCTCGATCTTTTCGTCTCCGAGTTCTGCGACCCTAGTGCTATGGTCCTCGAGTCCCATGACCACCACAGGGAAGGCCTCGGCCTCTCTGGGATGATCATGCTTGCCCTCAGCCTTGATATACCTTTTTGGGCTCGAGTTCGTACAAGCACTACCCTTGCAGATCAGAGCTTATCATCGTATCAACATTGTCTACAAGGAGATGGTCGTAAGTTGAGACAGGAGATCACAAGACACCCGCATCCTGAGTACTCTTGGGACTCATATCGTTTGCCCAGGAAGAATTATCCCTCGGGTATCTTGTGGACCGTGGTCATGCAGGAGAAAGAAAGTTACCAAGATAAAGTGGAGTAGGCAAAAGGTCTACAGGAAGGCAGCACCATTGTGGCGACACGAAGGCTTCGTGACTACCGTCAGAGGTGCCTACACTTTTGACGAACCGAGTATGTTGCCAAGGTGACTTCCCCCAGATTCTCTATGGTTATATCATGGTTTGGCCAAGGTTGGTATATAGTGGAGGATGAATTTTCAACCTCAACCTTATTTCAGCCTTAAGCCTAAGCCAATCTTTCCATCTCGGGGAATCCACCTGGGCCGTCAATCCTGAGACTTGCTAGAGCCCACACGAGAAAGGGGAGGACCAGAGGGGCCCACAGGGGGCCGGCCGAACCAAGGTTCGGCCGAAACCCTGGTGCCGCCTCTCCCCTTCTTCTTTCGTCTGTGCGTCTCATTCTCTTCTAGAAACCTTCTCCCTGCCGCCCGACAAGTTTTCGCATCGCGTAATCCATCTCCTCCACCTCACCATCCTCAGCTCATCGCCGCATCCATGGCCGGCTACGGTTTCGCTCAGCTCCGTAGGGAGGCCTCGCCCCTCACTTCAGGGGGAGGGTGTCGGGCATACACCCCGGGTACTCATACAAGGAAGGATGAAGACGGACTCCTACTGGAATTCCCCTGTAATCCTACTAGGACTCGTTCCATGTAATCCTACTAGGACTCCTAACTTGTAACCGACTAGGAACCCACCCCCTGGACTATATAAAGGAGGGTCGGGTACCTAAGACGACATCTGAACACCCAACACCAAGCGCAGGGTGCCATACTTGATCCCCCAAACAGGACGTAGGGTTCGCCACCTTGGCAGCCCGAACCTGTATAAATCTTGTGTCCCATGTCCTTGCGCATACCTTTGAGTTCTCGGTCTCCCGATCATGATCCCCCACCACAATCATCTACCTCGGGTACCCCCTTGGTAGTTTTGCCAGTCTAAAACACCGACAGCTGGCACGCCAGGTAGGGGTGATCATCACCACTGGGCGAATTCGAAGGACCTTTTCATCATCAAAATCAATCTACTCGACGACAAGCAAGTCAAGTCGCAATGCAAAGCAAGTCGCCGAGTTCTGTCGAAAAACGGAATTGATTTCCGTACTCTGTTCATGCGTCAGCAAAACACGCTCAACTATGTCGCACGTCCGGGTGCCTCGGCACGTCGCGCAGCTCATCGCGCAGCTCGTCGCATGGCTCGTCGTCGACTACTTCGCCTTGCGCGGCTCGTCGTCGACTACTCCGCCTACACCACGTGTCTGGGTGCCTCGGCATGTCACGCGGCTCGTCGCACAGCTCGTCGTCGACTACTTCACCTCACGTGTCACGTCGTCGACTACTTCGCCTACGCCGCACGTCCGGGTGCCTCGGCACGTCGCGCGGCTCGTCACGCAGCTCGTCACGCGGCTCGTCGTCGACTGATTCGCCTCGCGCGGCTCGTCGTCGACTACTTCGCCTTGCGCGGCATGTCATCGACTACTTCGCCTACGCCGTGCATCCGGGTGCCTTGGCACGTCGCACGGCTCGTCGCGCACCTCGTCACGCGGCTCGTCATCGACTACTTCGCCTCGTGCGGTTCGTCGTCGACTACTCCGCCTACGCCGCGCGTCTGGGTGCCTCGGCACGTCGCACGGCTCGTCGCGCGGCTCATCGTCGACTACTTCACCTCGCGCAGCACGTCGTCGACTACTTCGCCTACACCGCGCGTCCGGGTGCCTCGGCACATCACGCGGCTTGTCGCGCAGCTCGTCGCGCGGCTCGTCGTCGACTACTTCGCCTCGCGCAGCACGTCATCGACTACTTCGCCTACGCCGCACGTCCGGCTCGGCACGTCGCGCGGCTCCTCACGCAGCTCGTCACGCGGCTCGTCGTCGACTGCTTCGCCTCACGCTGCTCATCGTCGACTACTCCGCCTATGCCGCGCGTCCGGGTACCTCAGCACGTCGCACGGCTCGTCGTCAACTACTTCGCCTCGCGCGGCTCGTTGTCGACTACTTCGCCTCACGCGGCACGTCATCGACTACTTCGCCTACGCCGCGCGTCCGGGTGCCTCGGCAAGTCGAGCGGCTCGTCGTGCAGATCATCACGCGGCTCGTCGTCGACTGCTTCGCCTCGCGCGGCTCGTCATCGACTACTCCGCCTACACCGTGCGTCCGGGTGCCTCGGCATGTCGCACAGCTCGTCGTCGACTACTTCGCTCGCGTGGCTCGTCGTCGACTACTTCGCCTCGCGCGGCACGTCGTCAACTACTTCTCCTCGCAGCGCGTTCGGGTGCCTCGGCACATCGCGCGGCTCGTCGCGCAGCTCGTCACGCGGCTCGTCGTCGACTGCTTCGCCTCACGTGGCTCGTCGTCGACTACTCCGCCTACGCCGCGCGTTCGGGTGCCTCGGTACGTCGCACGGCTCATCGCGCGGCTCGTCGTCGACTACTTCACCTCGCGCGGCTCGTCGTCGACTACTTCGCCTCGCGCGGCTCGTCGTCGACTACTTCACCTACGCCACGCGTCCGGGTGCCTCGGCATGTCGCGCGGCTCGTCGCGCGGCTCGTCGTCGACTACTTCGCCTCGCGCGGCTCGTTAGCGACTACTTCGCCAACGCCGTGCGATTGGGTGCCTCGGCTCATCGCGTGGCTCGTCGTCAACTACTTCACCTCACGCGGCTCGTCGTCGACTACTTCACCTACGCCGTGCGATCAGGTGCCTCGGCTCGTCACGCGGCTCGTTGTCGACTACTTCGCGTACGCCGCACGTCCGGGTGCCTCGGCACGTTGCGCGGCTCGTCGTCGACTACTTCGCCTACGCAGCGCGTCCGGGTGCCTCAAAACGTCGCGCGGCTCGTCGCGCGGCTCGTCGTCGACTACTTCGCCTCATGCGGCTCATCGTCGACTACTTCGCCTCGCGCGGCTCGTCGTCAACTACTTCACCTACGCCGTGCGATCGGGTGCCTCGGCTCGTCGCGCGGCTCGTCGTCGACTACTTCGCGTACGCCGCGCATCCGGGTGCCTCGGCACGTCGCGCGGCTCGTCGTCGACTACTTCTCCTACGCCGTGCGATCGGGTGCCTCAGCTCGTCGCGCGGCTCGTCGTCGACTACTTCGCCTATGCTGTGTGATCGGGTGCCTCGGCTCCTCGCGCGGCTCGTCGTCGACCACGCGCCGTCTCGCTGCTCGACTTCTCGTCGGTCGGTCGCACTGGCTCTCGCCGTGCGCCCGGTCGCTCCGTCTCGTGGCTCGACTACTCTGTACGCCGCTGCTCGACTTGTTGTCTGGTCGCACTGGCTCTCGCGGTGCGCCCGGTCGCTTCGTCTCGCGGCTCGACTACTCCGTGCGCCGCCGCTCAACTTGTTGTCTGGTCGCACTGGCTCTACTTCAGCCACGCTGTGCGTTGCGACTACTTGTCTCGCGGCAACACCGGCTCTACTTCGAGTACGTCGTGCACCGCCGCGACATCGTCTTCCGGCCGCATCACGTCGACCACTCATCTTGACTAGTTTTCCAAACTAGTCGAGAGCGAAAGAAACGCCCCAACAACTAGTCGGAATCAACTTTGACTGGTCAAACTTCAGCAACAATCGTCGCGGCTCCATCTCCGACCACCACGGCTTCATCTACAAGACCGCCCTAGCGGCAACAGCTAAGTCATTTATTTAAATGATTGTTTTTTCTTCTTTGGCTTGTCTTCCATGCGCAGGACAAACACGCCAAGGACTACCCGTCTGTGCATGCTTCTACATGGGAACTACCCTTCAGAACTGCACAATCTCAAGTCCACTATGGCGGCACAAGTCGACGCTAACAGTCGCAATCTAAAGTCCACTACAGTGGCACAACTCGACTCCGGTCGCATCAACAGTCTGCCCAGGCAGCAACAGCTAAGTCATTTATTTAAATGATTACTATTTTCTTTTCTTGGCTTGTTCTCCTCATCATGTAGGACAACATGCCGACTACTCATCGGTGTACGCTTCTCGGCGGGTTTTTCATGAGGGCTACACTCTGCTGACTACTCTTGGGGTATATCAATCAAGTCACCACGAGCCTACTTCATCAACTCGGGGGCTATCCCAAGGAGGCAGCTTCTAAAGTCCGCTTCGCGCGGCAACTTAAAGACGACTACGGTCGCACCTTCGCCTACTTCGGTGTCATACTGCGTGTGTAAGCTTCAATGGAACCTAGCTGTAAGTGGCCCTCGCATCTTGGCGACGATGGTACCTAGCTGCACGTGGTTTTCATACCCTGTACCATGGGTTTTGTACCCTAAGTACTCGCGCTCTGTACCATGGGTCCTAGTACCCTATGTACTCAAGTCGACTTCTATAGTCGCAACCTCAAGTCCACTCCGATGGCACAAGTCGACTCCGGTCGCACCCAAGCCCATTCCGGCAGCAACCGTACCTTGGGTCTGAAATCCATGGCCCAGGTACTCAAGTCGACTCTAGTCGCACCCAAGCCCGTTCCTGCGGCAATCGTACCTTGGGTCTGAAATCCATGGCTCAGGTACTCAAGTCGACTCTGGTCGCACCTTCAAGCCCGCTCCGGCGGCAATCATACCTTGGGTCTGAAATCTATGGCTCAGGTACTCAAGCCCGCTCCGGTGGTAAAACTATTCGTTTTTCTGATTTTTCATTCACTTTGGCCTTCCGGAGGTGCTTTTTCGTTTTTTGGCTTTCTAGCCTCATGTTTCGGGTTTCATACTTGGCTCGAAGTACTCAAAGTCGACTACTATAGTCACATCTAAAGTCCGCTCCACACAGCAATCCAAAGTCGACTTCTAAAAGTCGCATATCAAAGTCCACTTCACGCGGCTACTAAAGTCGACTTCGGTTTTCAAGTCGCATCTCTTATGTCCACTCCGTGTGACACAAAGTCAACTTCGGTCGCATCTCTAAAGTCCACTTCGCGTGGCACAAAGTCGACTTTGGTTTTCAAGTTGCATCTCTAAAGTCCGCTCCGTGCGGCATAAAGTCGACTTCAGTTTTCAAGTCACATATCAAAGTCCGCTCCACGCGGCAATCTAAAGTCGACTTCAGTTTTCAAGTCACATTCTAAAGTCCGCTCTGCCGGCATCTAAAGTTGACTTTGGTCGCATCTAAAGTCCACTTTGATGGCATAGCTACTTCTCAAGCTACATGACTCGACGTCAAATTACTACTCGGAAACTCTCCAGCTCGGGGGCTGCACTCAAATTACTACTCGAGCATAACTTCAGCAGGCTTCGCTCGCTCTCAAGCTCGGGGGGCTCCGTACCAACAACTACTCGATGTGGCTCCTACGGCTCTCTTATCTCAGGGGCTACACGCTGCAAGAGTACTCGGATGATGGCTTTCGCGAATACTGAAGACCCTTGGATTGATTACCTAATCATTTCAAGGCTCGGGGGCTGCTATGCTACACCCATCATTCAAATTTTTCAAGACGGAAGATTCATAAGCAAGATTGACCCTCAGCTAGAGTCTACGACTCAACCCAAGGCTCGGGGGCTACTCCATATGGAGTGCGATTTTGCAATCGCACTTCCATATAATCTCGACTTAAAGACTGATGAGATGGACCACCTTCCAGCCTCGTGGCAGTTCAAGTACTATTGAAGACTTCTCCAAGCAGTACTCGAGGACGCTCAAGAACTACTCGAAGAGGCTTTAAGACTACTTGAACTACTACTCTCGACTACAATGTGCTCGGGGGCTTGTCGGGCATACACCCCGGGTACTCATACAAGGAAGGATGAAGATGGACTCCTAGAATTCCCCTGTAATCCTACTAGGACTCGTTCGTGTAATCCTACTAGGACTCCTAACTTGTAACCAACTAGGAACCCACCCCCTGGACTATATAAAGGAGGGCTGGGTACCTTGGAGGACATCTGAACAACCCAACACCAAGCGCAGGGCGCCATACTTGATCCCCCAAACAGGACGTAGGGTTTGCCACCTTGGCGGCCTGAACCTGTATAAATCTTGTGTCCCATGTCCTTGCGCATACCTTTGAGTTCTCGGTCTCCCGATCACGATCCCCCACCACAATCATCTACCTCGGGTACCCCCTTGGTAGGTTTGCCGGTCTAAAACACCGACAGAGGGAGCCCCTCTCATCTCATCGACCTCAGCAACCTAGATGAAGTGATGGGGTCACCGGAAGCCATGACTACTGAGAGAGGCAGGAGTGTAGAGAGCACTCACAGCATGCGCACCGACTCCCCGGTGCATTCGTCCCGGCGAGACTCCTCCTCCCCGCCTTCTTTCCCAGTCAGGATGGCCACCATGGGGAACAAGACTGCTGCCAAGCGTGTCTTGTTCAACAAGCCCCCTGGGCCACCTCTGAAGCCAGGAGAGCGTTATGTTGGGTCTGACTTCAACAGCTACGGAGAAGCTTTCTGCCATACTTATGAGCAGGATGTGTGGGACGAGTTCCCACTGCCACAGACCCAGTGCAAAATGTTCAGAGTGAAGACAACCACTGGAGGCTATGGTACACCCTACCATAAGCGCCTCAGTGGGAGTGAGTCCTCACCAAGATCATTGCAGACATCCAGATGAATGGCGCCAAGAAGACCCCGACCTTAGCAAAGCTAGCAGACAGACTAGTTGAACTGTTCTTAGAACATGAGAAGCTAGTCGAGGAGCTAGCTAAGCAGAGGGACGAGTACCTTGAGCTCAGGCGTGAGTATCGCCAGCTGGAGGAGGACATGACCCAGAAGCTGCAGAGGTTGGCAGTAGCTGAGGGAGAGGAGCAGATCCTCTCCGAGTAGTGGGGATTAGCCCCAGCTTTAGTTCATTAGGCGCTAGTCTAGGTCTAGGTTTGATTTTCCTTTGTTTCCCTTTATTTCATTTATTCCCTTTTGCATGTGTGTAAGCGCCTAATCATTTTGTTTGAAACATTTGAATTTGAATAAAGTGGCTCACTGGTCATGTAACCCAGTTTAGCCACCCATTGTGTCATTTCTTTGGTCTCTTTGATTTAGAGGACATCTAGGTTCGAGACAGTGTGGGGGAAGAGCCACGACTCTCCCAATACAGGCACGATGTTTCCATACGTACCCACTGTGAGCACTCCGCGCTATCCGATCGATCACCTACTGCGAACCTGAACAGGACCCGCACGAGTTCACTCCTGTGGAGAGCCTCTAATGGTTCATCTCCCATGCATAGCGCCGGTTTGCATCTCGACAACTCACTCTCTTTCATTCCTGAGTTTTATAAGCTATATATGTCTATCTCTAAACTAAAACTCGAATGATGATGCCAAAAGATCACCCAGCTCCGTTTACCTAAGTAGACTTACATATGTTTTATTCCTTGTCATCTGCCTGATGCTTGTGAACCATAATCTTCTTAAGGACAAGCATGTTCACCTAAGTAATTGACGAGTATGATATGGCTGGATGATATGATCTTTTGCTCTGATGACTAACTCTCTTGGGGAATTTATTTTTGAAAACTCAAAACCTCTTGGAAAGGCTCCTCTTTGATATGCCTCCGTCCCATTAGAGCCATATGATCTTTGTAGGTAAAACCCTTCAGTTCCTATGCTGCTTGTTATTACATTGAGCTTTGTCAAATTCTGTGACCCTTGTGAGAATTTGTTTCATTACTTTCATGATCAAGATTTATGTGCACCCCACCTATTTCCCCTTGCTATGCTTCTACTCTGGAAGTTAGCATTGTATCATTTATCCATTTCCTAAAAATAAAGCTCCATATGTGGTGTGACATCTCTCTCCAGAAGTGTCCTTCAAAAAGAGACGGGCTGTGAAAATATATATATATATATACATGCTCAAGGCATGATGAAAAAAAAGAAGAAGAATAGCCCATGTCCAAAATAAAGGAGGAATAGGGGAGAGATGAGATCATGCAAAAAGGAGTTCCATATCATAGATGGTAATAACTTGTGTCCATTTCGGGGCTAGTGTCCACCTTACCATCAACCCGCAGTTCTCACCTTATATATGTATGGTAATATCTAGCACCCATTCCGGGCCTAGTATCCACCTTACCATACACACCATAGCCATACTGGTGCACATCTTGATCTGGCAGTATGATTTAATTTTCTCTGTGGATCCAGTCTTTGACTTTCCAAAATATGTGATGCAAGTATGCTTTCTCTTTATCCTACCCTGAGCTCCACATATAGCCATCATTAGAAGTAGGATGAAGAAAGGCAAATGCCTTAGTGAGGACATATACACATTGAGCGATTTGAGAGAATCAAATGAGGAAGCCACCAAAAGTTTTGTTTATAAAGATCTTTCAAAAACCCCAAGGTGTTTATCATCAGGTGCATAAGTGACTTGATTCACAGCTGTTCTACTTTTCAATCACCCAAGGGAACATGATAGCCACTACACAGAGGTTCACAGGAGCAAGGTATGACTTGGAATATCTCTTATGTCTGTCTTACTTTTGGGTATTCAAGACCCACTTGGCTTTGTTTCCCCTTCACTCGAGAGGAGGAAAGGTCAAGTGCGGGGGTGTTGTTGACGGTCAATATTTGCCATTTTCAAGACCTCCTGCAAATTTGAGCATGAATTGCACATCCACACTAGAATAGGTGCTTCAGCTCATACTTTCCACCAGTGTCGATGTCTATTCGAATGCAGGTATTTATCATAAGAAATGGGAGGAATACATGCACTTTCACTCCACTCCAATCCAAGGCACTCAAATGCTGGCCAATCAGGGGCTGCCACATGGATTCTCCTGGATCCATGATGTCACCAATCCATGTGAGGGACTCTCGACGAATCATACGCTGTCACGTCAGCATCACATGGATCCATGGGCCCACTTAGCCAACTAAACCGCCAGGAAACGTGCCATGCACGGAGGAGAGGCATCAGGGCCCACATGGAAGCGAGCCAGAGGAAGCAGGCGCCAGATGGCCGGCCAAAGGTTTCAGCCGACCCTAGGATCGGCCGAACCGACCTAGGGTCGGTTGATCCTGGCCCTCCACGTGCTGGTTGCTCATTGGATAGACCCTCTCTGGTTACTCTCCGTCCTGAGGGAACGAAACCCGACGGGAATACTCATTCCCCTAGGGAGAGGTGCTACAACAGTGTATCCGTGCGCTTGCGGATTCGTTCACAGTCGTCAGTGTACCCGGGAGTTTCTTACACGCTCACGCTGCCACGGCGCCCAGTGTTGAGGTTAAGAAACGCCAACAACGTGGACCAACTAGATCATGACATGTGGACCAACCAGATCATGACACGTGGACCAATGAGATAACTACACATCATCTTCCGGGTGCACGTCGCCATGTCAGCATCTAGCGTGGAAAAATGCCACGTCAGCAGCCAGCGTGGCAACGAACACGTCAGCAACCAGCGTGGCACCGAGCCACGTCAGATGCCAGCATGCACGGTGCCACATGGCAGTCACTTCCATGACGAAATTAGTGACGATAGTCCTTAGTCATAGAAGACAAGCTGTTACGTGACGAAAAACGTGTTCGTCACGGACAATGAGTAGTTCTGTGACGAAATTGATCGATTCGTCACGGTGAGTCAAATGTGACGCGTGTTCTATGACGATTTCAGAATCGTCATAAGTTCGTCACAGAAGGTTTTTAATGACAAATTTGGCTTGTTCCATGACGAAAGTGTTTCGTCATTGATGTGAACTTCTGTACTAGTGTACTCTTCAAAGGACTGAACCAGTATAAACCTTCGTGTCCCTTGTTCCATGTGCTCATCGCTCATCCATCATGTTCTTAGTTTCTTGTCCCCTCGACCTGCAAATCAACCACGTGGATACCCCCCGGTGGATTGTCTAGATCTCACCATCTAACAGTTGGCGCGCCAGGTAGGAACGATCGGGAGCTTTAGCGTAGCATGATGGAATCACATTCTGGTGTCGTCTTCCCTGCTAGCATGGTGGAATTCCACGCCAACCCCGTTAGCATCTACTTCGGCTACATACCGGTAGATCCTATCCCTTCAGTCGTCGCTCTGGCAGCGGCAAACTCTACGGTGGTCACTTCCGCTCCGCAGGTCGGCGAGATCAATCTCACCGCGCCTATTCGGATCTGTTGAAGAAAACCCACTGACCCACACCTTGCGACCTAGTCGTGGGGATGGATCGCGTCATCAACATGATGCAGGAAACCTTGTAGATATGCGAGCAAGCCTAGTGCTCTCCTAGGTTGGCACAGGGCCCGTCCCGAGCACTCTTTGGCCTACGGAGCTCAGCCAACGTCTAACCCAAAAAGATGGCCAAGAAGTCCCAGATCCAATCTGGGCAGCACACCTTCCACTTACAGCGCCCGGTATTTAGAACGTACTAGGACCCTCTTGATGAAATCTACCCCTTCCATAAGCAGGCGAAGCACACTCTCCATGAGTGTTATGTGTTCAAGGATACCATCAAGCTTATCGAGCAGCGCGAAACAGGTTAGCTTTGTCAGGTCACGCATACCCTGTAGTCTCCGGATTGCAGAGCCTTTCAAGACGTCCATGTTGTCCTCTCCCCCAACACTTATGATGAGGGAGACGACCTCTCTCCACCCCCAGATCGTGAAATTTTTGTGGTCTCCGTTGATGCTCCACTACGGGATGGCGAGACGAACTCCTAGGAGGCCACACGCTTCAACGCTAACGCCGACCACGCTCGACATCGCCTGGAGGAGGCAGCTGTTGCACAAGCCCAAGCGAACTGGCAACCTGCCAACGTCATCGTCGGAGCCAACGATGGTAACGGTACACCTCCACCACCACCTGAGGTCCTGGCTGCCACTGCCCAGCAAGTTGATCGCCCTAGGCAACCACCTATGTCCGATCGAGACCTCCAGAGGGACTTTGAGGACGCTGGCCATCAAGTCTTCAATAGCCCCAAGCTAATTTCGGAGCAACCATGGCTAACCTAGCCAACGAGGGTGATACACCGGCGATCTGATGAGCTCTTCCTCATCTTCACGTTGCTACCGCCCAGATGGAAGAGCACAGTAGAGCATCCTCTTCATCCAGACCTACCTCCATGCACCACACGCGGAGCCGATCTAATCGGTCTCGCGGGGGCCGCTAGCGTCCTTTGCAAACTATTGTGGAGGAGGTCGAACAGAACGTCATCGACGCCCAACCCAACCCAGGTAGTAATGTCAGCATCAATGCCAACTGTGACAGGCATGATCTCCGCATCGATCTTGAGCAGGCTAGATGTGGTCGTGATACTCGTGTCGACCTCGACAAGTGTCATCGCGAGCGGGAGGAGGCTGAGCTCTGCAGGCTTGCGGAGTACGATCGCGACTTCGGCCCTCTAGGTGTCGTCAACCGCATCGAGCGTGACATGGAGGCTGAGGACCGTTGTCGTCATGAGGAGGAGCTCCGATGATGCATTGAATACGAGCTGCACCACGGCATTTTCGACAACACCTACGTCACTCCCAAGGGCCCACGCACTAATCTTGACGACCAGGACGCCCAGGCGATCAACAACTTCCCAACTTTCTCAGAGTGACTCTGATCCCTCTGTTATCCAGCCAACTTCAAGCCAGCCATCAACTAGTATGACGGCCGCTCTGACCTGAATATTTGGTTGAAGACCTATACCATCGCAGCTCAGGCTGCTAGTTGTACCTTTGATCATATGGCGGCATACTTCCCTCTGGAGATGGGTGAAGCGCCACTCCTATGGCTTGACAATCTTCCCGACGGGTGCATCACCTCTTGGGCCAAGCTGTCGCAATTGTTCACCTCAAACTACCAAGGGACCTACTGCCGCCTTAGCAATACCAATCACCTCAGTCGGGTCGTCATTCGACCCAAACAGATGTTCAGGGACTACACCAACTGATTCTTCGAGAACCGCAACAAGTTGGCCGGCGTCAAGGACAACGACATCATCCGGTACAACAAATCTGGTGTCAAGGACCTACCACTCTTCAAGAAGCTCCACGAAGCCGGATCTACTATGATCGCTGACTTGATGGTGGTCGTCAACAAGCTGGTCGACACCCAGGAGGCGGTGGTCGACCAGTTCAACAGGCCAGTTGAGCCGCAGGCCGCCCAGGCACCTACGGCAGACGGAGCTGCTAAGCTCCACAAGCGTGCGGCTGAGAAAATGCTCATCGAGACCGCCTGACACATCACCTTCCTCCAAGAGGAGTTCGAGGCTTCACTCGATGATGTGTGTCAGTTCCACACCGGTTACCAAGCACCTCCTATGTCACTGCTCCACCCTCAAGAAAGCTCTCGACATCCCAGAAGAGCCCATGTGACCTAAGAAGAATGATCAGCGGAAGCACTGCTATGACAACCGCCGCTATGGCGACGATAACCGCTGACCTGATTGGCGTGACAACTGCGGTGACCGCGACAATAATAGAGGTCGTCGCGATGACCGAGATGACCGTGATGATTGTCATGACGACTGCCACGAGAAGCATTGTGATGACCGCTGTGAGGAGCAGCGCAACAACCGGCATAACGAGCAGCGCGACGACCGTCACCGCGTTGACGGTGGTCGCCGAGACGAGGAGAACCTTCCTCCTCCACCGAATGGGGAAACCTTAGCAGTGCCTTCCAAGCCTGGAACTGCAAAATCAACATCATGTTGGTGGGCAGAGGGCTGCGGTGAGCAACCGCGAGGTCCACTTCATCAGTGTTGAGCCTATTCAGCCTCTTCACTGGTCGGAGTTCCCCATAACCTTCTCCAGGGAAGATCATTGGGTGCACATACTAGACCCCGGCTCCTACCCGTTCGTCGTTTTTCCTATAGTTGAAGGGGCTCTCCTATCCAAGACCCTAATCGATGGGGGTAGCAGGCTGAACATCATCTTCACCGAGACCTTGAAGAAAATGAAGTTCAACTTCAAGCGCATGGAGCCTTATGACGAGCCCTTCTACGGCATCGTGCCTAGCAAAGCGTCCTTCCCCAAAGGTTGCATCGCCTTGACGGTCACCTTCGGGACTATCCAAAACTACCGCACGGAGTACCTGATCTTCGAGGTGGTAGACTTCATGACATCCTACCACTCCATCCTGGGCCGACCCATGTTAGCCCACTTCATGGCCATCCAGCACCACACATATCTTGTCTTCAATATGGCAATGCTGAACAGGATCCTCTGCATCTACGGTGACGTTGAGACCTCCTACAAGTGTGATGTCGAAGCGGTAGAGCTCGCCAAGACCCTCGCCTACTCCGCACGGGCCTCCGCTATGGTGCTTGAAGCTTCGAAGATGGACCCGAAGACCTTGGAGGTGCCGGAGCACCAATGCTCGAATATCACACTGGACCACAGTCCTGTGAAGAAGAAAATCTGCCTCGGCCTGCCCGATGCGGACAAGATGGCAGTCGCTAGGGCCGACCTCGACCCCAAATAGGAACTCGTGCTCACCAGTTTCCTCCAGAATAACACGGACATATTTGCATGGTGGCCATCATATATGCCTAGTGTTCCAAGGGAGCTAGCTGAGCACTCCTTGGACGTGAGCAAGATGGCAAGACCTGTCAAGCAGAAGCTTCATCATTTCGCCAAGCATCGCAAGGAGATCATTACAGTAGATGTCCAAATGCTCTTAGCTGTTGGATTTATTCGAGAGTATAAACACCCAGTTTGGCTTGCAAATCCGGTTCTTGTTCATAAAAACACTTGTGAATGGAGAATGTGTATCGACTACACCGATCTCAACAAGCACTACCCTAAAGATCCCTTCCCTCTTCCGTGTATTGACCAAGTCATGGACTCCACAGCTGGCAGCATCCTGCTATGCTTCCTAGACTGTGACTCTAGCTATCACCAGATAGCGCTCAGTCCTACCGACTAGGATAAGATGACGTTCATAACGCCTCATGGCATCTACTACTATAAGTGTATGACTTTCAACATGAAAAACACTAGTGCCACGTACCAGAAGGCCATCCAAAAGTGTCTGGAGTCCCAGCTCCATGACAACGTCGAGGCCTAAATTAGTGATGTGGTCATCAAGACCAAAGACACTGAGAAATTCATCGACGACCTCGCCCAGACTTTTGCCAACCTTCAGCGGTATCGATGGAAACTTAATCCATCTAAGTGCGTCTTCAGTGTTCCCTCTGGAAAGCTCTTGGGCTTTATGGTCAAACACAAAGGCAGCAAAGCCAACCCTGTCAAGATCGCTGCTATCCGCAACATGCAGGTACCCATCGGCAAGAAAGATGTCATGAAGCTTACCGGTATGATGGTGGCTCTAGGTCGCTTCATTAGTAAGCTTGGGGAGAAAGGGCTGCCCTTCTTCAAGCTATTAAAAAAGGCAGATAAATTCTCATGGAGTAGTGATCCTCAGCAAGTGCTGGATAGGTTAAAGCAATCTCTAGTCACCCCTCTGGTGATTATGGCTCCGGCTGATAGAGAGGTCCTGTTGTTGTACATTTCCGCGACCACGAACGTCGTCAGCATGGTTCTTGTTACAGAATGAGAAGAGGTCGGCCAACCCTACCCCATGTAGCAACCTGTGTATTTTGTCAGTGAAGTACTTGCAGATGCCAAAGCGTGGTACACGTAGCCCCAGAAGTTTCTGTATGCCCACCTCATCACGTCAAAGAAGCTCCGACATTACTTCCAAGCCCACAAGATATAGGTAGTCTCCTCCTTCCCGCTTGGGGAGATCCTTTGCAGTCACGATGCTAGTGGCCACATTGTCAAGTGGTCTGTCGAACTGGGAGAGTTCGACCTTGAGTTCCTTCGTCGCCATGTGATCAAATCGCAAATCCTCGCTGACTTTGTCTCTGAGTGGACAAAGATCCAGCATCCTCCTACATTGCAAAATTGCTTTGTTCTTTTCATTCTAATTCAAAAAAAGAGTAAAAAATGGCAATGGATTTAAAGAGAGAACTTGTTCTTAGGTAAATCAATTGGGAGATGCTTCTCGAGAGTGTCCCATATAAGTTTTCCATCTTCCATACAAAAACTGTCAATTCGTGTAAGATCCTCTTCAGTCTTACTCAAAAGGTCCAATAGTGTATGTATATTGGCCCTTGTGAGACAATTATACGTTCTAGAAGGCAATTCTAATTGATCAATAAAAATACGATTCAATGGAATTCCTTTTTGTTTTTCTTTAGAGTAGTGAATCTTTTTTGAAAGGTTAAAAGGGTGGAGTAAATCAGTTTTTATTTTCTTCTAAACTAGTGCCCTCTCCCTCGGCGTGTAGAAAAGGAAGAAATAAATCAATCAAATTATGAGAAGCTTCATAAAGCGCTTCTTTAAGAGTTAAGCTTCCATTCGTTCATATTTCAAGAAAAAGTATCTCGTGTTTTTCATTTCCATTCCCACGAAAAGAATACTATAATTCACATTTCGAACAGGCATGGATACAACATCTATAGGATAACTTCCATCTTGAGAGTTCTTTCTGAGTTCCGTATGATATCTGCGATCTCTCTTATCTGTAACTCAATATACAAATCAATCGGCTCTCTTAAGTTAGCTATTGGGTTATGTATCTAGGACTTTGACGCAAATTGATGTGTCTCTAACTCCATAGAGATTACTTCTCAATACAATTTCTTTCAAATTTAGTAAAATTTCTTGTATGGATTCTTCAATACCTACTATTGTAGAATATTCATGTGCCACATTCCCAAATTTGGTGCGTGTGCGTCTTGATCACCAGTACTCTTCTCCATACGTCGCTTGCCAGAATGGCATTGTGGAGAGGAAGAACCAGACCCTTTGTGAGATGGCCAGGACGATGCTCGATGACATAGGACTCCTAGGCGTTTCTGGGCCGAGGCGGTCAATATCGCTTGCTATGTCTCAAATCGCATCTTCCTTTGTGCTTTCAAGAAGAACACCTCTTATGAGCTGATGTATGGCCAACAACCCAAGGTGAGTCACTTTAGAGCTTTTGGCTGCAAGTGTTTCATTCTGAAGAAGGGTAAGTTGGATAAGTTCGAGTCTAGATGTTCGGATGGTATTTTCCTTGGTTATGCAATTCATTCTAGAGCATATCGTGTGCTTAATCTTCACACTAATCGAATCATGGAGACTTGCGAGGTAACCTTCGATGAGACACAGCCATGTAGCTCTTCTGCTTTTGAGTGTGCAGGTGACGAGGAGATTGGTGCCAGGATCTTTGAGGATGGGAAGGATGGAGATGGAGACGAGGATGATGATGATGGTGGTGCTCCCGTGGCTGATCATGTACACGCTACTTCCACTACTATGACGACGATCGAGGATGGACCATCCCCTACACCCACTACGACTGAGGTTGTTCGAGTGGAGGCTGCTGCTGAGGGGGAGGTTGTGTCCAGGCGTGAGGCTCCCCGGCGAGTACAAGTTGATCACCCACCATCGACCATCATTGGTGACCTTCGTGAACGCACTACACGGTCAAGGTCAAGGAACACTTCTCATTTCGCTCATTCTGCCTTTATTGCATCATTTGAGCCCAAAGATATTCGACACGCTTTGTCTGACGAGAATTGGGTGAATTCCATGCATGAGTTGGAAAACTTTGAGAGAAACCAAGTCTGGGTGTTAGTCGATCCACCACCAAATTGCCGTCCCATAGGTACCAAGTGGGTGTGGAAGAACAAAGAGGGTGAGAATGGGATAGTTGTGAGAAACAAGTCAAGGTTGGTGGCTCAGGGGTTCAACCAGAAGGAGGGGATAGACTATGAGGAGACATTTGCTCCTGTGGCCCGTTTGGAGGCAATTAGGATCCTTCTAGCCTTTGTCGTGGCTAAAGGGTTCAAGTTGTACCAAATGGATGTCAAGAGTGCTTTCTTGAATGGGGTGATAGAGGAAGAAGTGTATGTGAGGCAACCCTCGGGGTTTGAGAGTGAAAAATACCCACACCGCGTATACAAACTCCAGAGAGCGCTCTATGGGTTGAAACAGGCACCTAGAGCTTGGTATGGCAGGTTGAGAGGCTTTTTGCTGAGTAAGGGGTTTTAAATGGGCACAGTTGATAAGACCCTATTCCTCCTTAAGCATGGGAATGACCTTTTGATTGTTCAGATATATGTGGATGACATAATCTTTGGTGGCTCTTCTCATGATCTTGTTGCCAGATTTGCAGATGACATGAGCAGGGAATTTGAGATGTCCATGATGGGCGAGCTGCAGTTTTTCTTGGGTCTCCAGATCAAGCAGTGCAAGGACGGGACCTTTGTACATCAGGCTAAGTACACCAGGGACATGGTGAAGAAGTTTGGCATGAACGACTCCAAGCCGCTGACTACACCGATGAGTACGACTACGGCTTTGGATGCGGACGAGGACGGTGAACCCATGGACCAGAAGGAGTACCGGAGCATGATCGGCTCCCTCCTCTACTTGACGACGACGAGGCCAGACATACAGTTCAGCGTGTGTCTATGCGCTCGTTTTTAGGCTTCACCGAGGACTTCACATCGACAGGCCGTCAAGCGGATTTTCAGGTACTTGAACTACACTCCTGAGTTTGATCTTTGGTACTCTGCCTCCTCGACACTCAGGCTTCATGGGTTTTCTGATGCGGATTTTGCTGGGTGTCGATTGGATCGCAAGTCGACTTCTGGGTGTTGTCAGTTCCTTGGTTCGTCTTTGGTCCCTTGGTTATCTCACAAGCAATCGAGTGTAGCCCAATCCACCACCGAGGCTAAGTATGTTGCTGCTGCTAGTTGTTGTTCCTAGCTGCTTTGGATGACTTATACCATGAGTGATTTTGGAGAGGAGTGCTCCCAGGTTCTACTTTTCTGTGACAGCACCAGTGCCATCAGCGTAGCCAAAAATCCCGTCCTCCACTCCAAAACGAAACACATAGAAGTGAGGTACCACTTCCTGATAGACAATGTTGAGAGGGGAAACATATCTTTGTCCTATGTCCCTACCCAAGACCAGCTAGCTGACATTTTCACCAAACCGCTTGACCAAGTCACTTTCACTTGCTTGCGGGGTGAGCTTGAGGTGTGCTTTCCTTTCTAGCTGGGTCTTGGAGCTTCTCATGTATATATGTGTCATATGTTCATTTTGTTGCATTTCATCCATGCATTTTACATTCTATACAAAACCTGGTAGGATAGCCATCTTTGGATCACTTGAGCTAGGAATGAGCTTCTCTTATATACATTGATCACTGATGTACTTTTTGTGAGACTTGTGCATGTTTGGTAAATTGTGGATGTGAATGCTATGCTCTGGATGGTTTTGCCATATATTTGTGTTGAGATAGCTTTCTTTTGATGAAAATGCTAAAATTGTGTCTCTCATGAGTAGATGATTGTCTATGCTCAATTTGTGCTTAAATGCCTATATCATATTTAGTTTGTGCTTTACAATCATGTTCTCTTTGCTTGGGGTCAAAGACCTTTCTGTCATTGTAAATGTTTAGCCCTTTTGCTTGCTTGGGGAGGAGCATAAGCTTCTTTTTGCCGCAAAGGCACTTCATGTACCATGTTTCAACTTGAAAATGAAATTGGTGTATGAATTGCCTTATGCTTGAAAAATGAGCTCCTAATCATGTTTCTATGGTTTGATATTCATATCTTGGGTGCTAAACCGTAGCATGCTTGTCTACCATGAGAAGTCTCATTTTAAGAAGTAGACACATGGCTCGGTGGCTTTAACATGACTTGAGTAGCTTGTGGGCATTTATAATGATCTTGTGATGAGAATTTGTGATCTTGCATAAATTTTGGATGATCTAGTGTATTTATGTTCAAATTGATATAAAGAGAGTCTTGCTCATGAGATGATTTTTTCTTTGTGAAAATTGCTTAAAATTGCTTTTAGCCATGTCACATGCTTATATGTCTCTAGCTTCTTGATGGCAATGTTGTAGATACACCAGGTCTACTTTGCTTGCTCTATGTCTCATTTGTAGCATTTTATTGTGCTCTGTGTATATTTCAAAAACTTGGTAGATTGTATATGTGCTTTGACATGCATTTTTCATGAAAACAAGGAGAAGAGTCTCATATACCTTGATTCATGCATTGTCAACAAGGGGGAGAATATACATGCAAGGGGGAGAGTTATGTATGATTTGGGGAGATTTTTCATGCATTGGAGATTTTGTGAAAAATTGGTATGCATTTGTGAGATGTTGCATGTGAGGAGAAAAATTGAGAAGAAGAGGTTGCATTTGCTCAGGGGGAGTTTGCATATGTGCAGGGGGAGCTCCTTTATTTTTCCTGAGTTTTGTGCTTTGTGATGTGCTCTTTGAGAGCTTTATTTTGTCTCGGCTGTGTCGAGCCGTTGCCCTTGTGTTAGGGGGCCGAGACTTGGATTGGCGAGTGATCGAGTTTTCGCTTGTTCTTTGGCTTTGGATCACTTGCTTGGGAGGTTTGTGTTCGTGGTTGTTTTCTTTTCTTTTTCTCTATGTGATTTCTATGGGTGTTGTCAATGCACTCATCAAGGGGGAGATTGAGGACTAGGTGTGTCCGAAGACCAGTGGAGGGTTGCTCCTTAGTGATGAGTGATTGACAATGTTGTGTGTACTGATGCTTGGCTAAGTGTGCAGGTACAGGTTGCGGCTTGACTCGTATCGGTGCAGGTGAAGAACAAGCGCGAAAGGCCTTAGCCGTGGCGGCCTCCGGGTGATGGAGAGGCAAGTAGGCTTGGTTCGAGGTACCCGGTGGCCGGTGGGGTCGAGTGCGAGCCGTGCGGTGCAAGACTAGCGGGCTGAAGTCGTGAACATGGGCCGGTGCAAGGTAGCGGATCGAGGCCGAAGCTTGCGTGCCCACCAAACCATCGGTGGACAGTTTCTTGGTTTGGGCCTCAAAACCAAGCCCGGAGGCCTGAGGTGACGGAGACGGTGATCTGGGAGCTTCGGGAAGCTTCGAGGCGGAGGGCACGTGGCGTGATCGCGGGGTTTGCGTTGAGGCTAAGCCAAGCCGCGGTGGAAGCGTGTCCGTCTGATGAAGACTTGACCAAAATACCCCTGAGGGGTTGTATCTTCATTTAAGCAGTAGGGGTAGCGTGGTCATTTACCTCCTTCCGATCGACTTCATATAAATAGCAGAGAGGTGGATGGCATCTCTCTCTCTTGGACTCTAGGGCTTTCTCCCCCGGTAGATTTCTCTGAACTGCTTCGTTTTCCTCTGGATTCCTTAGGCTAGACTCTTGTACAGACTCTGTCCTCTAGATGTATGGAAGCATTCGGCGTAGCGGTAATCTCCTAGTCCTTTGTGATTTTCGTGTCATTTTCGGGGCTATTTTTGGGGAGTTTCGTTCTTCGCTTGATTCGGGGATTTGAGGGCGTTTCCTCACGGATTTCTTTGAGGGGATCATGGGTGGATGCCTTGGGCATGTTTGTGTGTGATCTTGACCCCTCAAACGCCGTGGAGAGCCTTCGATTTGTGCGTTTTTGCTTGGAGCACGAGTTCATGGTGGTGGTTCGTGTGATCCGCGATTCCCGGTGATTTAGTGTCTTAGGAGTCGAGATTTTTGGGGCATAGCATCCTTGTGTGACGCTTTTCATCTCCCTAAAATCTTGTCTCAAGAGCTTCAACCGTTTGGGAGATCCGGTGATGGAAAGGTGGAGTTGACTCCCGAGGTCGGGCGTTTTTCTGCTCTGTCCGCACCTGGCAGACATTCTGCGGCATTCGTGCGGACGGTCCGCGAGGTGCCTGACAGGCCGGCTGTTCTTCGTGTTCTTCGCGTGTTCTTGAGCGTCTTTCGTTTGATCCGTTGACCCGGTTGGTTTTTGGTGCGCGAGGTTCGCGAACGGTTCGTACTCAAGTGCCGGACGGTCCGTGACGAGCCGGACGGTCTGCGGGTCCATCACGAACGGTCCGTTTTTCTCGGTGCACCCCTGGAGGTTCGGGTGGCTTTTACGGACAGTCCGCAGTGACCTCACGGACAGTCTGCGCCCTCCACGTGGACGGTCCGCCCGGTCACCCCGAACGGTCAGTCCGCCAGGGACTTCGCAGCAGTGCCTAAGTCCTTTGGTTCTTGCTTTGGTGCTTCCGCTCTTTGCTCCTAGGCTTGTCTCTTGTTCTTCTAGGCTTGTGTGTGCCTTGTTTGGAGCTTCCTTTGTGTGCGCGAGTACTTGGAGTGGCAATTGGGACATAAGCCGAGTTTGACCTTTGGGAAGAATTTTTATCGGCTCCCATTCACTCCCCCCTCTCTGGTCGCCTGATTCGGTCCTTCAGCTGAAATCCTTCACAAACCTGTGATAGAATCCAGCAAGTCCTAGGAAACTCCGTTCATGTGTGATACTCATTGGTATAGGCCACCCTTTTATAACTGCTACCTTTTGGCTTGATCAACCTCAATTCCCTGTGGAGTCACAACATAGCCAAGAAACGACACTCGATCGGTGCAAAAGATGCACTTCTCAAGGTTACCAAACAAACGTGCATCTCGTAAAGCATTGAAAACAGCATGTAAATGATCAAGATGTGCATCCATAGATTTGCTGTAGATCAATATATCATCAAAGTAGACTACAACAAATTTCCCAATAAAAGCATGCAAAACCTCATTCATTAAACTCATGAAAGTGCTAGGTGCATTAGTTAACCCAAAAGGCATGACTAACCACTCATATAAACCGAACTTAGTTTTGAAAGCAGTTTTCCATTCATCTCCCAATTTCATACGAATCTGGTGATACCCACTATGCAAATCAACCTTAGAAAACACAGTAGCACCACTCAATTCATCAAGCATATCATCTAAACCTGGAATAGGATGTCGATAGCGAATAGTGATATTTTTAATAGCTCTACAATCAACACACATACGCCATGTTCCATCTTTCTTAGGCACAGAATAGCACAAGGACTACGAGACTCACGCACATAACCTGTTCCTGAATATTATGCTGATTGTTTGCTTGCAAAAATTAGACAACTTGAAGCAAGGTAGTAGGATTGTCAAGGAATACTATCATACCTTTAAGATTTGTGTCATGTTTGGTGGATTAGATGAATGCAAGAAAGATGTTATGAGTAGATTTCTAAAAGGGCTTAATTCTGAAATTCGAACCTTGTTCATTAGCAACTCATACAACAATATTGCTTCTTTGTTTTGGCTTGCTCTTAGCGCTGAAAAGGAGATTCTTTTATCTGTGAGTACTTGCATGATTGATGTGAACCATAATATTGAATATTTGTCCAATCTGCATGCTAATCAAGAGCAACAGATAGGGGAACCTGATGCTGATTTGATTTTGTCAAATGATGAATTGCTTGGTGTTTCTTGTGATAAAGAGGACTTTTGTGTTGATGCTTCATTTATTCCTGTGCCACAAGTAGCCAATAATTGTGATAATTTTTGTTTGGAACCATCCATATGTGCCGAAGAAAAGATTTTGCATCCTATTACTTGTGTACAAGATGAACTGAAATTGTTGTCTTTCTTAAATACTTTAGGTTGTATTGAATTTGATATTCTTTGTAATCTAAACTATTTAGAGGAGAAACTTTTTGCATATGGTGAGTTGAAATGCTTGTTGAATCATACATATCACTTTATTGGCAAGTACAATTCCAAAGGAGAATATTTGGTGCATAGAATTTATATTTGCTCAGATATGAAATCTCCTTTTGGGTTATATGAGCATGATAAAATAGAGGGCTGCACTAAAGCTAACAATGTCTTGCAAAGTCCTTCTAGTTTTTCTCTTAAGCAACAGGGTCAGCCCAAAGAAGGGGAGCATTGCTGGTACTCAATTTGTAATATACAAGTCGCTCTGTGTTCCAACATCGAGGTAAGGACCTTTAGATGCCACCGGAGCAAGTCGAGGACGACTTGCAGCCAAGAAGGGGAGAATGATGGGGACATCACCGGCTCGGATACGACCATAATAGCAAGTTTTGATTCTAAGGTGAACCAATTCTTTATCATCATTGTATTTGGTATATTTGATGAATTCTTGCTGCACCGTGATGTATGTTGCTTGTCATTTTCAGAAATACTAACGTGGTTGAAAAAGAGTGTTAATCGTACATGGCAAGCATGGAGGACCAAAGAAGTTGATTGGGGACCAGTCCAAGTGTTTCCCACGTCCTCCGCAAGGCCACCACGTGACTTTTGGCCCAAAGATGGAAAGAGATCAAGGCCAGCACGTTTTGGGCGCTGGATTTGGACTGCAACACAGCACCAACTTCTGACGGATGCCACGGATGCATACGGAGTCAGATTGGAGCGTTCAAGTAATTCCTGGGACCGTGTTGAAATTAACATTCATATGGATCCAGACTCATACCCATATCTGTCCTGAGGCGTCCGCAATCTATGAATCTTTGACCGGAGGTGTTTCTGTCCAGGGTGCTGCGCCACCGTATTTTGGCCCAATGGGTCGTGTATCAAGTTGGGTCCATTAGGCACGCATCCTAGGGTTGGAGCACGACCCCTACCCCCTTGTGGTCGTCCTCTCCCTTTAATATACTCCTTAGCCGCAGTCGAGAACACTCGGGTTTTGTTTCGTTGTAAGTTTAGCCATTGCTACTTCCTTGTAGACACGTGTGTCAGCTAGACCACCTGTTCTACCTGATTCGGAACCCCACCTTATTGAGTTGTGCCTCATTGTGAAACCTTCATTCATATCTGGTATTTTCAGTACTTGTTCCATACTTGTTCTTGCTTGTTCTTCGATTGCTCGCAGGAACGGGTGCCCTAGTGGCGGTTGACGCGCTCCACAAGATCGCTGCAGCCATAGGAGGTCGTGTATCAGTTGCTAAGGCGCATCCTCGGAAAGGTTGTAGTCGGGCCGTGAACGTCATCTCCTCCAATCGAGTTATCCCTCACGCCTCTCATCAAAAGATCGACCACAAACCCTAGCGGGTTCACATCATTTGTTATCAGAGCTGGGCCCTTGTTAAGAAGGGGAGGATGATGGGGACATCCCAGGGCACGATTTGGCCAGGCGCACGACAGTGTAGGCGGCAGTCGTGTCCAACGGGAGTATGGATTAGCCAGGCGCACGACAGTGTAGGCGGCCCATGGGCTAGGCGCACGATAGGCGTATATGATCACTATGAATCTAGTTTTTTGGAAAAAAAAATGAGTCTCTTCACTTAAGTTTTGAAACTTGGATGTTATTAGCCTAGAAAAACCTAATCCTTTGGATCTTTGGTATCCTTCAAATCTTTAGTATCCTTCGAGTCATCGGTACGCTTCGAATCCTTATGGGGAAGTCTATAAATTATACGCCCCTTGCTGGAATCATAACAACTTACTTCAGTTTTGACCCTATCCCCTATCAGTATTCGTATACAACTAGACCGGATCTTTCCTGAAATATAGCTCAAGATGATGATGTTAATCTCTAGGCAAATGCGAAACATTCCGTTGGGTAGGGCTTCCGTAACTAAACCTTCGAAAGTGACTTTTGCTTCTCTAGGTTTTTTGTCATATTTTTTCTCCTATTTTCCATTTTTATTTTTAAAATAGGAAGTTCAAAATAGAATTTGGGTACTACAGGTTGGGCCACCACGACACTCATACCCAAGTTTTTGTGTGGAGGCTCAGGCATTATGTCCATCAAGATGCTGAGTGAAGACCAGCAAGGGGATGGTCCCTCTGACAAGGCCTCTGAATCGGCCCCTGAGGTCATAGTGGTGGATGCAGAGGTCGATTGGTGCGCTCCTTTCATTGCCTTCCTGGTCGACCAGATGGCACCAGAAGACTGCACTAAGCACGAGAAGGTCGCCCAGCATAGTGCCAACTACATCATCATTGGAAAAGAATTATACAGGAAAGCCGCCTCCATGGGTGTACTGATGAAGTGTATCCTACGATCAGAAGGTCTACAGCTCCTGGCTGACATCCAAGAAGGTGAGTGTTCTAATCATGCGGCCTCCGGCAATCTGGTCGGTAAGGCATATAGATTTTGCTTTTATTGGCCCACAGCCATGTCAGATGCCAAAGCCCTCATCAAGAGGTGCAAGGGGTGTCAGTTCTTCGCAAAGTGACAACATTTGCCGGCTCAGGCCCTGCGAACCATCCCTTCATCCTGGTCGTTCACTATGTGGAACTTGGATTCTATCAGTCCAATCAAGACCACTCCAGGCGGCAACAAGCACATCATCATGGCAGTGGATAAGTTCACCAAGTAGATCGAGGTCAAGCTGTAGTCAGCGTCAAGTCATCCGAGGTAGCTAAGTTTATTCAAGAAATCACCCATCACTTTGGAGTCCCCAAAATGATCATCACCGACCTAGGGATGGCCTTCACGGGCTCAGAGTTCTGGGATTTTTGCCAGGACAGCATGATTGATGTCTACTACTCATCAGTCATGCACCTACGGTGCAACGACCAGATTGAGTGTGCCAATGGCATGGTTCTCTAGGCCCTCAAGGACCGCATATATGATGGCATGTCGGCCTATGCCACCCGCTGGCTTGCTGAACTACCGCATGTGATCTGGGGTCTTCGGACCTAGGTCAGCTCCGCAACGGGATTTTATCCCTTCTTCTTGGTCTACGGGTCGGAGACCATCATTCCCACAGGTGTCACGATTGGAGCTCCCCGCATCTAGCATTACGACGAAGGAGAGCCAGGGAAGACCCAACAGGTCGACCTTAATAGCCTCGAGGAGAACAGGGTGGCCACCCTCATGCAGCACGCCCTTCACAAGCATTAGCTCTGGCGCAACCACGTCCGCATCGTTAGGGAGCGGTCCTTCAATGTTGGCGACCTGGTCCTTTAGCGGATCCAAAGTACAGATAGGATGCACAAACTCTCAGCCCCCTGGGAGGGTCCCTTCATCGTGACTGAGGTCATCGGACCCGCTAGGGTGACGGCCCCAACTTCAGTAACCCTTGGAACATAGAGCACCTACGCCGCTTCTATCCTTAGGAGTCTTAAATAAAAGCTAGGTACATCTTTCCTTAAAGTTTTGATGATTGAATAAAGATATTACCTTCCCGGCAGACCTCCTGCCGACCTACATGCTCTGTTTTTCTCCTGTGTTATATTTTCCCCTCCCCCTCGACATGCTCGGGGGCTAGGCCATGCCAACCTATAGGTCGCCAGACCTGGGGGATTTGCTTTATTTCTATGTGTTCTTCCTTTAAATACCTTTTACTTGTTATATGCATTCGTTGTTTTGTGGTTGTGAAACCTTAAGTCATAGACTCCCCGCGCGTGCCACCTACATGAAGCCTCCCTGCTGATGAGGACATTCCCGCCAACGATACATCCCCGACATCGACATCATCACTACCTCAACAGGTTTCAATTCCTCTTGCTGGTCCTACTACTCATGCTCGTGCTCGCCAACTAAATAATCAAGTAAGTTCCCTCCTTAGTTCATATACACCATGTTTAGATTGTGGAGACACGTGCACTATTGGTTTGCTTAGGAATCATGGAGAAGAGCGACTCGGAAAAGGATTCGGGTCGGCTGGATTCGGACTGCAGCACAGCACCAACTTCTGACGGACGCCACGGACGCATACGGAGTCGGATTGGAGCGTTCAAGTACTTCCTGGAACCGTGTTGAAGTTAACTTTCATATGGATCTGGACTCATGCCCATATCTTTCCTGAGTCGTCCGCAATCTACGAATCTTTGACCGGAGGTCTTTCTGTCCAGGGTGCTGCGCCACCGTATTTTGGCCCAATGGGCCGTGTATCAAGTTGGGTCCATTAGGGACGTGTCCTAGGGTTGGAGCACGACCCCTACCCCCTTGTCGTAGTCCTCCCCCTTTCATATACTCCTTAGCTGCTGTTGAGAACACTCGGGTTTTGTTTCGTTGTAAGTTTAGTCATTGCTACTTCCTTGTAGACGCGTGTGTCGGCTAGACCACCCGTTCTACCTGATTTGGAACCCCAACTTTGTGATATCAGATTGGTTTCCATCTTTCTATTCGCAATTGAGTTGCTTGTTATACTTGTTCTTCGATTGCTTGCAGGAACAGGTGCCCTAGTGGCGGTTGACGCGATCCACAAGATCGTTGCAGCCATAGGAGGTGGTGTATCGGTTGCTAAGGCGCATCCTTGGAAAGGTTGTAGTTGGGTCATGAACGTCGTCTCCTCCAATCGAGTTATCCCCCATGCCTCTCATCAAAAGGTCGGCCACATACCCCAGCGGGTTCACATCAGTTGGTAATCAGAGCAAGGTTTTCGGTGAGAGACTTCCACCTCCTTTCCAAAACTTTTTTCTCTTCCTATAGTCCATAAAAAGCCAAAAAAAATAGTAGATCAGTTTTGTTTCCACAATCCCATAACACATTTGATCCATACTAGCACTGTTTGGGTAGGGCTTGTTGAGTTTTCGGTTGCACTGGTTTGTGTCTAGTTGCTGGTCTTGGTTTTAGTCTTTTAGAGTTTCGAGTTCTTGTCACGTTTTTGTAACAGTTGTGTGGTACCATTTTGATCCTGTGTTGGCTGCGCCAAGTACTCTGTGTGATCAAGTCCCAACAGGAATCAATCTATAAACCCCACGCTCGTTAGTGGGAAGGTGAAGACCGAAGCCACTTCGTATTGAAGTTTGAGTTGTACTCGGTTTGGTAGCCACTTTGTGTTGCCATATATTGATGCGGATCACTTGTTCATATATATTGTCATCATCACGAAAGATAGCAGTGGATCATATCTCTAGTTGCCCTCTCCTTGTTTATACCATATTTGAGTTTCGGCTTACTCTTTTTTTTACCGGAATATCCCTGTGTTTTTATGGAAAAGTTTGTGTGGTAATTGGCTCTTTGGGAGTCCCTTTGTTCATATATTCAGTTTTGAGGATCCCCTGAAAAAAAACAAAGAAAAAAAGGAAGAAAACAAAGAAAACAAAAAAAGAAAAACTGAACAAATCAATGATTGGCTCCAAGTGGCCCCGTAACGTCGTAGAGAGGTGAGCTCCGAGTTGTGACCTTTTGGTTTTTGCTTTGTGTTCATAGTGAGTACGCCTTTTTGCTTGTCGTCGTGACACTCCTCTCATTTCAGGGCGCCCGACTGCCACACCATGAGGCCGGCGCCTGCGAAGGCCTTGCGTCGCCCGGCCCAGGTGGTCGGAGACACGCCGTCGTCGAGCGAGCCGCCGGTCTCCCTTCAGTCGGGGGCGGCGGCTGAAGAAACAGATGGGTCCAGGACCCAGGTGATGACAGTCCCCCCTCAGGGAACTGCAAGCCCGGCTCACAGCGACCTGCCCATAGGGACAATGGGTTTGGGGGGCGAGGCCCCCACGGAAGAAGCGCTCTCGGCCCACGCGGCCGAGTTAGCGAGGTGCCTTTCCGGGGCCCAAAAGCAGGATCAAGAGAACCCTGCTCCTGAGGCGCGGGCGGGCGATGATGAATAGCCAGCCCCCGAGTCATCGACGGGGGCAGGTGATGACGCACACCCAGCCCCCGAGCCATCGACAGGGGCGGGCAATGATGTGCAGCCAGCCCCCGAGCCGTCGACGGGGGCGGGCAATGATGTCGACGTTGAGCGGCCAGCCCCAAGTCGCTGGAGGGGACAGCTGCTGCCATCACGGGCTCCTAGACCCCAGCCCTCGAGTCGGCAAGGGGAATGGGGAATACTGTTGAGGTGGTGGAGGCGGTGAACCTCGACTCCGGGAATGCTTCTGCCGCGGTGGCGATCATGGTGACCGAGGGGGTTGTCCCCATTTCGTCGGTCGCCACATCGGACGCCGCTCCTGTGGAGGTAATCGTCATCCCGGCGTCACCTTCTCTGGTCGTCTCTCCCATCGCGGCGGTGGACGAGTAGATGCCACCCCCGATCGTGGAGGTCGGGGAGAGCTCGAGGGAGCAGAGGCCAACCACCTCGACGGCAGGGGAGGAGGAGGAGATGGAAGTACCGCCGCTCTGGCTGGTGTCCGTTTCGCCGGTCCAGGCCTCAGTAGCCTCGGACAGCGACGCGGAGAAGGTGGCCCATCACCGCCTAGAGCGCAGCCTGCGCCTGAGCGAGCTGGCGCTGCGCCAATCAGAGCGGGCGATCAGGGATCTCATCCCTGCCTCGAGGGTGAGTCCTTTTTCTTCCTCTTCGTTTCTCATGCTTGTTTTTCTTTTCTTCTTAGTCATGTGACTCATATGTGGTTCAGGAGTTCGTCGGGCGCTCCGATGACAAGGCACGAGCCTTTGAGGCACTCCGTGCGGAGAAGATCCAGCTGGAGGCGCAGTTGGTGGCGGCCTGCCTTGCGGCGGCGGACAGCAAGGCCAGCCGGTTGGCTGAGCACACGCCTTTGAGGTGAGGACAAAGGCTGTCGAAGACCGCGCGGCCACGGCGCAGGCGAAGAAGGCCGGCCTAGAGGAAAAACTGGCTGCGGCGGAGCAGGCGGCGGCGGAGCTACGCTCCAACACTGAGGCCGCTGCCGCACCGCACATCAAGAGAAGATGGAGCTCGAGACCAGGGCAGGCCGAGCCGAGTCCGACTTCCAGGCGGCTCGTGAGAGGGTGATGACGCTCGAGGCCCAAGTTGGCAGCATCATCGCCGAGAAGGGCTGTCCCGAGGAAATCGCCAAAAAGCGTGAGAATGAGATCATCGGTGAGTACCTTACGACCTGCTACCTTTGCTTTTGGTGTGGTTTTTTGATTTGTGATATCCTCTTCTTCTTGAGGTGTACAGCTCTCCGCGTGGCCCACATCGACTTGGAGAAGCAGGTCGCGGATCACAAGAGTGCCGCAACCACCCGCCTCGTCAAGAACTAGAAGCTGGTGGAGCTGATCAAGGAGGCTAATGAGAAGCTCAATAGTAAGAGTCGTGTCCCCTTCACTTTTCACCCTCCTTGGATCAAGATATCCTTTGCTGATATTGGTCTTTTTCTTTTCCTTCAGAGGTCGTGGCTGAGCTCGAGCAGGAGCGGAAATCGCTCGCGGGGGCCAAGGCCAAGATCAGGCAGTTGGAGTCGATCCGCAACGGGATGGGGGCGGCCATCATCAAGGCGATGGATGAACTCGGTGTTCCTCCCGGCCCCATGAAGGACCGCTTGGAACTGGCCGCTGCGACAGCTCATCAGCAGTCGATGGATACGGCCGGCGACGTCATCCGCAAGGTGGTAGCCATCTTCTTGTCGCATTACCCAGACTTGGACAGGGAGCTGCTGAGCCAGGGATGGTGTCCGGGCTATACTAATGAGCAGTATGACGGCATTGAGGAAGGCGCCGTCAACTTCGCCAAGGCTATGATGGGTCACGCCCTCCACGACCTGGGCCTGTAAAGAAAGAAACAGAGTCACCTCGCCGAGGCTTTTAATCATGCTTGTAACAAACTTGTGGGCCAAGTGTTTATGGCAAACTCGTGGGTTAAGAACCCGTTTTAGTTTCAAGTTTGGGCATTTTGATTGTTTGTTGACCTTTTCTTGAGTAGTTAGGGGACCTGTCAGCCCGAGCAGTGCAGCTTAAAACTTTGCTGGCGGTGTCTTGTTCCGTAGCCGCAGAGGCGTAGGAACTTGGCGACTCGACCGGGCTTAGTCTAGAAGCGTTACTACTTGGGCCAGCAGCCTCCGAGTACTTTGGAGAAGGATAGGTGTGCGTATATGTTTTTGCAAACAAGAAAACTCTTTGGAGTTTACAAAAGCGGTTACTCAGCATCCCTTCGAGAGGGCGAGTGATCGATAACTTGAGGTCACAAACTTTGCTTGTGGGTCTTTGTACCGTAGCCGCAGGGGCGTAAGTACTCAGAGCCCGGACGAGCGCAGGTTCGTAACCGCTAGAGTCGTTGTTCATCCCCCTTTGAGGAGTGTGAGCGTACCGCAACGATCATACGAGAAACCATCGATGGTTTTTGATCGAAAAAAGGTTTCGCAACGCTCAGGGGAGGGGGGTCGTAACCCCCGGGTAGCCCCCGAGCCCATGGGCAAGTCGGAGACTTGCCTATGGAATGAGACAAGCATAAAGACATTTTACTCGAGTAAAAATGTAAGCTTGAGGAAGATATCATCTTATGAAAAAGAAAGAAGCTCAGAGCTCTTGCATTATCATAATATGAGAACAAAGTAAATACTTAAGGGTAAAAACGGCATAGCTGCTCTATGTTCCAGGCGTTGGAGATGACCCTGCCATCCTCGTACTTGAGCTTGAAGGTTCCCGGACGGAGTACTTGGTCAACGATGAGCAACCCCTCCCATGGAGGTGAAAGCTTGTGTCGCCCCTCGTTGCTTTGAACTTGTCGGAGGACGAGGTCACCGACTTGGAACTCGCGCTCCTGTATGTTGTGCTCGTGGTAGCGACGTAGGGCCTGCTGGAACTGTGCCAAGTGGAGGAGGGCGATGCTGCGCGCCTCATCCAACTGGTCGATGGCGTTCTCGAGGGTGACTTGGTTGCCTTCTTCTGTGTAGGCTTGAACCCGTGGGCTGCCGTAGTCGATGTCTGTTGGGAGGATTGACTCCGACCCGTGGACAAGGAAGAAAGGTGTGCAGCCAGTAGCCCGACTTGGTGTGGTACGTAGGCTCCGCAGGACGGACGGGAGCTCCGCGGCCCATGTAGCCCGAAACTTCTCGAGGCGCTTGAATATCCGCGGCTTCAGACCTTGCAATATCATGCCGTTGGCCCTCTCCACTTGCCCATTGGTCCATGGGTGGCTGATGGCAGCCCAGTCCACGCGGATGTGGTTGTCGTCATAGAACTTGAGAAATTTCTTACCGGTGAACTGCGTACCGTTGTCGGTGATGATGGAGTTCGGGATCTCGAACCGGTAGATGATGTCGGTGAAGAACGCAACAGCCTCCTCGGAAAAGACATTCGTGATGGTCTTGGCCTCGATCTACTTCGAGAACTTGTCGATGGTGACGAGCACGTTTGTGTAGCCCTCAGGTGCTTTTCTCAATGGTCCAACCATATCCAGCCCCCAGACCGCAAAGGGCCAGGTGATAGGAATGATTTGCAAAGCCTGCACCGGGAGATGGGTTTGTCGCGCATAGAACTGGCAGCCTTCGCAGCTGCGCACGATCCGAGTCGCATCGGCGACCGCGGTGGGCCAGTAGAAACCTTGTCGGAATGCCTTTCCGACAATGGTCTTCGGACCGGGGTGATGTCCGCATGTGCCCGCATGGATTTCTTGCAACAGTTCCTTGCCTTGGTCGGCCAGGATGCACCACATGAGTATTCCCTCGGCGCCCTTTCGACGGAGCTCACCGTCGACTAGTTTGTACGACTTGGCCATGCGAGCGATGCATCGAGCTGTCTCCTTGTCGGGCGGCAGTTTCCCTTCCACCATCCATTTGAGGATCGGAATCCTCCAGTCAGAGTCTTCGAGGTTGGGCTCTTGCGCCCCGTCCATCTCCATGACCTCCTGTGTTGACGGCTCTGGCGTCTTGTCCTCCTCAGAACGAACAGACAGTTCGTACTGGTCGCTGGTGAACACCCCGTGCGGAACGGGCTTCCGATTCGACGGTGCCTTTGTGAGGGTGTCAGCCACCTTGTTGTACTCGCACAGTACATGATTGAGCTCGAGCATGTGAAACTTGTCCTCCAACTCATGCACCGCTTGGTAGTACGCGGCCATCTTCAGACTTATGCAATTTTTCTCCTTCATAACCTATCCCATGACCAGGTCGGAGTCCCCCCTGACGTCGAGGTGTCAAATTCCCAGCTCGAGGGCGATCCGGAGACCGTTGATGAGCGCCTCGTACTCCGTGATGTTGTTGGAGGCCGCGAAGTGCAGTCAGACCATGTATTCCATTCGCACGCCCAGAGGCGAGATGAACACGAGTCCGACCCCGACTCCTTCCTTCATGAGGGATCCGTCGAAGTACATGAGCCACGTCTTGTGCTCGATGGGAGCAGGAGGCATTTGGATCTCCGTCCATTCGGCGACGAAGTCAACTAATGCATGCGACTTGATGGCGGTGCGGGGCACATACTCGATATTCTGCCCCATCAACTCAAGGGCCCACTTGGCGATTCTTCCTTCTCCCTCCGGGCTCTGTATGATTTCGCTGAGCGGGTACTTAGACACCACCGTGATGCGGTGCAAGTCGAAATAATGCCGGAGCTTCCGCTTAGTGATGAGGACAGCATAGATCACTTCTGGATCTATGGGTATCGTGTCTTCGAGTCGGAGACGACCTCGCTCACGAAGTAGACGGGGCATTGTACTTTCTATGTTTTGCTAGGCATGTCCCGCTCAACCACTAACACCGCACTCACGACCTGGGTCATCGCAGTGATGTACAGGAGCATCGGCTCCCCCTTCGCTGGCGCAGTGAGCACCGGTAGGCTCTCGAGTAGTTTCTTGAGCGAGTCGAGGGCTTCCTGTGCTTCAGGCGTCCACTGAAAGTGCTCCTACTTCTTCATGAGCTTGTATAGAAATAGGCTGCGTTCGCCTAGTCGAGCAATGAACCTGCTGAGAGCAGCGCGGCATCCGGTGATGCGCTGTACTCCCTTCAGATTCTTGATGGGTCCCATGCCCGTGATCGCAGAGATCTTCTTGGGATTGGCTTTGATGCCATGCTCAGACACAACGAAACCGAGTAGCATGCCCCTAGGGACCCCAAAGACAAACTTCTCGGGATTTAGCTTCACGCCATGCCCCCTCAGCTTCTCAAAGACCGCGGTGAGGTCGGGGATCAGGTCACCCACCTTCTTCGATTTGACCATGATATCATCGACATAGGCCTCGATTAGCCGTCCGATGAGATCTCCAAAAACACGACGCATGCATCTCTGAAAAGTGGCTCCTGCATTCTTCAACCCGAAAGGCATGGAAACGTAGCAGTACGCGCCAAACGGGGTGATGAACGAGGTGGCGAGTTGGTCGATCAGATCCATCGTGATATGATGATACCCTGAGTAAGTGTTAAGAAAACAGAGGGTTTCGCACCCAGTCGTTGAATCGACTACTTGATCTATGCGCGGTAAAGGAAATGGATCTTTTGGACACGCCTTGTTCAGGCTCGTGTAATCAACGCACATCCTCCATTTTCCATTCTTCTTCTTAACAAGTACAGGGTTTGCTAACCACTCGGGGTGGTATCACTACAAGGATTTCGGTCTAATGCAACACCGAGAAAGTGTTGCAAAAGACCCAAAAATGGTAGCAATAATACTTTTGCTACCATTTTTTTGGTTAAATGTCGTTGCACTTGTAACTGTAGCAATAGCATAATGCAACGAGTTACGTTTTAGTTGCGACACACAACCCCTCTATTGCAGCACTTTTGACGCTTTTGCAACACTTGGTGAGTGTTGTAACAATAGCAATTGCAACCACTATGGGTGTGGCAATAGTATCAATTGCAACGAACTAGGTGTTGCTAGTGATACGTATTGAGACACGCTGGTCGTGTAGCAACACAATGCAATTGCAACGCAACACGGGTGTTGCAATCGTGGTTATTGCTACGCGGAGAAAGCATTGCAATAGAGGTTCTCTATTGCCACGTCACCTAAATAGTTGCTATAGGTGGCTTAGGTTATTACAACGTCTTTGTAGGTTGGTTGCTACAGAGAGATCCTCTGTTACCACGTTTCTGAATGGTTGCTATAGGTGGCATAAGCTATTGCCACGTTACTTAGCTTGGTTGCTACAGATAGCTGGTTGCTATAAGTAGATTCCTCTATTGCCACCGTCATCTTTTTTGTAGTTGCAAGAGATAGTTTCTCTATTGCCACGATTATCACACCTATTGCCACGACTAAATGTGGTTGCTTTGTTTGGTAGCATAAATCATAATGAATGGAAATACATAATGAATGAAGCATCGACATCCATTAAAACGTAATATAATTTGTTCATACAAATCTTTAATAAAACACACCGAGTGTCAAACTAAATGAGAACACTGGATAGATTAACACATAATAATGTATCCAGCACACACAACTGTTTGGACTCATTCGAATCAAAAGACCAATGTCTACTGTAGCAGCGAAACTTGTCTTGATATGTATGTCGGCCATCGTCCCACATTCGCATGCTCCTTAAACTCAAGATTCCTCCTGAAAAAAATCATTGACACGCATTTGTTAAACTAAAATCCTAGAAGTATTTCTATATTTAGAACTAGGATCGTGCTCGTGCGTTGCTACGAGTAGTGAGAAATTCATAGTGCAATACTCACTAGTGGAAACCGGATTTCCCTAAGTGTGCAGATACCGCCAGGGAAATTCAATTTACCGTCAAGGAAATCAAAAATCAATTTCCCTAAGCAGATTACTACTATCACATATCAATCAGTTTAGAAGTTGCAACCTTTAAATCAAATAAGCACCAAAGTTAAATTTGTTGTTATGGTAGAAACTCTAGATCAAAAACCAAGTTAAATTTGGGGAATCTCATAGAGCAACTCAACGACAGAAAGGTGGAGAAAAAGGAGGTACCGAGATAGGCTGTCTTCCCAAGTTGATGCATGACGCCTTCTTGCCTCTTGGAGTTCACACATGAGAATACTGTTAACATAAAGCAAATCCAACATAGAGATTAAACCAAAACTTCATAGGACTAAAGCATATCCTAAATAGAGAAGCATGAGCACAGGATCTCTGTAGAAGAACACGATGCACATGGAACAAAAGTAGTAAGGTAGTAGCAGCAGCTAGAAAAAAACGAAGTAGCAGTTGTTCTTGTATATCAAGTGATGCCGAGACAATTGAATTACTCACATTTTTGTAGTGCTTGAAGGTTAGTGTCACAGATGTGCCGAGTTGACTGTCCAATGCCAAAGTCATCATCGCACAGCTTGACTTTGAGCTTCTCTAATTTCAAATTAGCAACCTGCATTCGAGCAAATGCTAAATGCATTAGTGATTAAAGTACAATGTTTATACGTTCTAGACAACAGCAATGACTTATGAACAAGTATGCGCAACAAGTAGCAGAAAACTGGATCTGACCAGTCAGTAAAAAAGCAACAAGCAGACCATCATACCAGCCATGATTAAATCATATGCATTCATACCTCACAAACGAGACCACAATATAACCAAGCATGCATGTAAACGAGCAGATAAAGTAGATAAGGGGATATAGAGGAAGCAATTTAATATTTGCATGATGTAGAGACCAAACTGAAAGAGGAGAGGCTGTTCCGGATGTAAGTTATAAATGACAAGAATAGAAGAAACACCACACCAATTTGGCCTGCTAGGGATGGGAGGCAGCCACAGATTTTGGAGGATTTGGGGCAGAGTTTTGAGGGGATGAACTGCATTGTGCAACCACTGAAACGCGCTACGTCGCCATCCTCCGCAACTGCCTGCAGGAGACCAAGGACAGAATGTTGCAAGAAATCCTTTAGCAAGTGCCTGCATGAAATACGAAATCTGTAATCAACATGAAGCCGGCATCTGCAATGCCAAATACTGTATGCATGGTCAATGGTTTTCCCCCCAGCCAATCATCTCCATGCTTGTCAACTGTTGATGGCGCCACACCACACAAGCATCACCATCAGAACGAGGCACCACACGGTCAAGCCGCTGTTCACCACAAACACATCGCCGGCCCGGCCGTCTGGTCGAGTCGCCACTCATGCTGCAGGGTCGCACGCCACAGCAACCATGCACCCCAGTACACCACCCACAATGGAAAAAGGAAATCTATCCAATGAGCTGCCGTTCAGCCCAAGTACCAATGAAAAAAAATCATTAGCTTGCACAAGATGGAAGGCAAAACAAAGAATAATTGACCTCGCCCTAGTTCACATCTCCTTCTATCAAGTCTTGATATATTAGGGAATGCATGTACCCAAAGCTTATTTAGTGCCATGGTAAAAAGCAAACGGTGTTGTTTCTTTAGGAAAAAAGGAACAAAAAAATGTTATGCTGTTGATTATCCCTGTGAAATAATATGTCTCAGTTTATAAATGTTATGCAAGGAACAGAAAAATGTTATGCTGCAGATTATCAGGAAGAGAATGCCTCAATTAAAAAAACAAGGGCTAATAGCAACAATTTGACTTTGCAGAAAGTGAGCCAATTTTCATGTAAAGCAAACCCATCTTCTATCAAATCTATTCTGAACTGATCAGACAAGGGTTAAGTGTTAGAAATGTTGAGTGTTAGAGCTGATAATGAAACTACAAATAAACTATAAATGAATTTTCATGTAAACAAGAATATTTAGAAGTTTGCAAGAAAGGATTAAATGGCTATAAAGCATTCTAGTTGTTGAGATTCAAGGGAAACCAAACTAAGGTCCTAAACAACAGCCTAAATAACACTACACAATCTACACATGGCTTATGGAATATTCATCAATGAGCTGCAACCAAAGCCATATATCACATTAGCATTCATCAGTGAACTGCAACCAAACCCGGATACTGATGTTGTCCAATGCAAAACAAGATAAGCCACATGCTCATGTTGTCGAATGAATGCATCATGATTGGAAATTATTGTACTCACATTTGCATGCATCAATGAGAGAGAACCTGACAGATCTGCCGAAACTTCCAGAATACATAAAGACAATCTAATTGTTCTTTTAAAACATATGTAGGAATTTAAAACAGATATTCATCAAGGAGGCCGCTGTTTGAGTTGGGGCACCAGATCAGCAAAGCAAGGCTAGAGGAATAGTGGAGGGGACAGAGCCCATGACGACAACCACGCAATCCGTCAGATCCACGTAGCAAAGAAGGGGAGGATTCAAGGGAGGGTACGGGGCATCAATTTACCTTCAGTGGTCAGAGGCGGGCGCAGGATTTGAACCATGGGTATTCAAAATTCCATATCACAAAAAAAATTTGACAGCCCAAATTACAGTTTCATAGCACAAAATTAAGTGGCAGGAGCAGCATCATTGATTAATAAAATTGATCATAATTTCAAATTCTCCAACAACTAAATGATCAACAAATGAGAGTGACAACTTTTCTGGTTTTAATTGCACCCAATTTCAATGATTCAATCATGTATTCAGAAATCTTATGCACTTAAGTGACAATGTCAAACGAACTGGATACTTAGACGAACTGTGCAATGTTTGATGCAATGGATTCACAGATTTATGACTTAGATTTATATTTCATTGCAACACTGAGGAACATTCTCACATTGTCTCTTCTTTGCAGCAGCTCTTGCCAAGCAAATTCTTAAATCAGTAGTGGCACTATTCTTCCTCTTCATATAATTTCAGACCTAAAATTAAAATCACATAAGTATCAACTATCAATTCTACTGCTGACTGTTTAACAAATTTAACAAATAGCTATGCAATTCCAATCAGACCTGATCCCAATTCCCAATTTTACAGTAATGAAACAAACAATGTCACACTCAGAGAACAACAGCTCACCTGTGTGCCGTGTCTTGCTACTGCTGCAATCTTGCAGGTCGAGTGCCACCACCTAGACCAGTAGACCGCCGCCGCCGCTCGGCCGCTGCGGCGCCACACGCAGCACAGTCTGCTGTGCGCCTGCGTCCTGCGTGGCTGCGTAAGGGAGGTGCCGCATCTCCACCTCCGGCCTCACCGACCACCGCCGCTCGCCGTCCATACCTTCCCACCGTGCGCCGGCAGTCTGCCCGGCGGCCGCCGCTGCCGCCGGCCTAGCGGTGTTGCTGCTAGGTTTTGTGTGTGTGCGGTTGTGTGCTCGAGTGTTTGAGACAAGGCAGGGGACAGGGAGAGTTGGCCGACTGGGCCAACTGGGCCAAGGGGAAGTTGGCCAGTTGTGTGGGTTTTTTTCCCTGCTTGAATTGAATTTATGCCTGTTCTTTTCTATTTTTTATGTATATACATAAGAAACACTACATGTATAAAATTTTTTGACAAAAAAATAGGTATTCAGTTGAATACCAATACACGTGGGCCCGCCCCTGTCAGTGGTTGCTGCTTGGGAACACTTCGGCAGGCGGCGGCGCGTGGTCTCGTCGGTGGCCAGCGGCGCGTGGTCTCGTCGGTGGCTGACGGCCGAGTATTAGGGTTTGTGTGGAGGATGGGAGGTGGCCGGGTTAGGTTGTGGCGGCGTAGAGAAAAGGGATGCATAGTTGTGTGCGAGGGGGGCGCGGTGGGCTCGGTGGACCGGGAGGGAGGACGCTGAGGGGAGCGGAGCGGAGGGCCTGCGGAGCTCGTAGAGTAGCTGCTGACATGCTGTACAAAAGTTTTGTACAAGGAAATTTCCGTGTGTGTATATGCTTGGTTGTAGTGTGTATAGCAAAGTAACATTTCAACCTTACACTTGTGCGTTTATACGTGCCTCTAGTATACACTCGGGTCCTTCACTCGCTCTCACCCGCCGGTTCATGCGAACCCCGTGTGCGTGCCTCAAATACCAGAAGCTGCTCTACACACCAATCGCATGCCTCGGCGCAGAAGCAAAATTAACGTGCGAATGAGATAAGACAGAGAAGAGATAAAATAATAATAATAAAGTATATATAATAATAATATAGAGATAGAGATAATTATAAGATTTAGGCTCTGTTTAGTTCGCTCAAACTTCACCAAAGTTCTCACCTAGAAGACCGTGTCAATTCATTACTTCACTCTGTGTGTGTTTCTCCACGCGCCAAAATTTCACCACTTTCACCCATCTAAAGAGGATCTTAGAGTAGAAGAGAAGTATAGAGATAAGTAGAAATAGTGTATATTGTAAGAAAAATAAAAATATCAGTATATATTTTAAATGTAAATCAAATGTGAAATTGAGATTATACTAAAGTTTTAAAAAAAACACACCTATAATTTGTACAGTAAATGATTTTAGATAAAAAAATATAGGTGAATATTCAAGTGTAGCTAAGTGAGATGTTCCTAGTTGTGAAAGATGTATAGTATCACTTTGTCAAAATAGTTTGAAACATTTATGAGATGGTTATAGATCCAAAATATGTGGCTGTGTGAATCTATGTAATTTTCTAATCAAGTTTTACTATTATTATTATTATTTATTTAATTATGAAGAAATAAATGTTAAAATATCAAAAAGTAGATAGAAAAATCTAAAAAGTTGCATAACCTTATGATTTTAGTGTATAAGCATCACATAAAAAAATCAAGTGATTTTTGACAAAGTGTTGCTGCATATCCCTCACAAAGGCATATATGCCTCACATAGTCCTATGTAGCTATGTGACATATATTTCTAGTTGTGAAAGATGTATAATATCACTTTGTCGAAATCATTTGAAACTTTTATGAGATGGTTATGAAGCCAAAATATGTTGTTGTGTGAATATATGAAATTTTCTAATCAAATTTTGCTATTACTGTAATTATTTATTGATATACTAAGGAATAAATGTGAAAATATCATAAAGTGGCTAGAAAATTCTAAAAAGTTACACAGTCACATGATTTTGGTGTATGAGCATCACATAAAAAATTCAAGTGATTTCGATAAAGAGTTGCTAAATATCCCTCACAAAGACATATATAGCTCACATAGTCGTAGCTAAGTGAGATATGTTTCTAGTTGTGAAAGGTGTATAGTATCACTTTGCCAAAATCGTTTGAAACTTTTATAGTATAGTTATAGAGCCAAAACATGTTGTTGTGTCAATCTATGGAATTTTTTATCAAGTTTTGCTATTACTGTAATTATTTATTGAATTACAAAGGAATAAATGTGAAAAATATCATAATGTGCCTAGAAAAATCTAAAAATTTAGGTAGTCACATGATTTTGGTGTTTGAGTGTCACATAAAAAATCAAGTGATTTCGATAAAGAGTTGCTGAATATCCCTCACAAAGACATATATAACTCACAGTCTTATGTAGCTAAGTGAGATATGTTTCTAGTTTTGAAAGATATATAGTATCACTTTGTTGAAATCATTTGAAACTTTTATGGGATGGTTATAGATCCAAAATATGTTGTTGTAGCCACATTTTTTTTCAAGTTTGTTTCAAAAGATTTATTGCAGTTCAATTAATAAAAAGGAATAAAACACCCTAATACAACATAAACTAATACTTATCCTAGTTGTTTGCACACGTCCCTTTTGTTCCAAAGGTCTCAGGTTCGATCCCCAAGCAGACATTTTTTGCGAATTAAATTACTGGCATTATGTCTATTGCAACCATTTTTGGCATATTGCAACATTTTTTCAGTGTTGCATTAGAAAAAAAAACAAAATCTATTCATCCAGGAATGATAGGGTTACTATGAGCTAACTGCATAGTAATACTTTTTCACTAATGATAGGTCATTTTCCCACCTATTCAAACTTCTTTTATCCAAATTAAAAAATATATATATGTAAGTTTCAAATCGATTTAATAAACTATATTTAGGTACCTATGGTCTATTCTAACCCACATCTAGGAGATTAATGAAAAATTCAATTGAATTATAGGGAAAACTCGAACTTCTACTACTCACATTGTTATAAAATAATGATAAAAATACCTAGAACTTATCCAAAAATTATGTAAACTGGCATATAATAATTTTATGGATTACAAGCTTGACAAAAAATTTTCATAAAATTTTGTGAAAATTGGAGTATACATTGTTCAAAAACTAGATAGTCCATCACATCGTTTCATACAACTCAACTTAAACTTCAAAGTTTTTACACAATCAAGTACTTTCTTACCCAATGGACACATCAAATTTGGATGCAACCTTTTTTTAGTGCGCCGGATTAAATTCCGGCTACGGTCGGGGTGCGGCTGGGCATAGCTGGGGTGTGGTTGGTCGTGGCCAGGGTGCGGCCAGCCGTTGCCATGGTGTGGCCAGAGTGCGGCCGGCCCCGGCCAGGGTGCAGCTGGCTGGGCGCAGCGGGAGAGTGGTCGGTCGTGGCCAGGGTGCAGCTGGCCACTGCCAGGGTGTGGCCAGGGTGCGGCCGGCCGACCGCGGCCAGGGTGCAGCCGGCTGGGCGTAGCGGGGGTGTGGCCGGTCGTGGCCAGGGTGCGGTCGACTGGGTGTGGTAATGCAGGGCAGTCCAGCGGGTAGCAGAGGGTCACGAGTTGCGATTATGCCGGCACGTCTCCTCTTTTCTCAATTTTTTCCGTCTACGACTCGTAGTCGTACGTGTACATAGCATCATCTACTAATATCACAAAAGGTGTTGTAGCTCAATGGTAAGGAAAATTAGTATGAGGCTGTTGTTCCGTAGTTCAAACCCATTATAAAGCGTATTTTTTGTATTTTTTTGCGTCCTCAAGGTGGGACCGCATCACCACGTCCTCAAGGTGGGAATGGGTGACATGGCAATTTGAAGTTATTTTGGCTTCCTGGTATTTTGTCTTTTGCAACCATTTTTGCCTATTGCAACACTTTTCTAGTGTTGCATGAGACAAAAAATAATAATACATTTTAGGAAACTTTACTTCTTTGTTTTTTTAAATAACTAACTAATAGAATCATGTAAAGTAACTTTTTTATTTTAATATCTATAAGGTTACTATAAGCTGACCACATAATAACATGAAAGAGGTTTGAACGTTGCTGACTAACACTAAGATTATAATGGTATAGTGGTAAGTCATATACTAGTGTAGTATTGAGGTCCTTGGTTCAATTCCATACCATGGTGCTTTTTTTATTTTTTCCATTTTGTCTCTAATGAAAGATTGTTATCCCACCAATTCAAACTTATTTCTCAAAATTAATAATTAGAATAAAATCTAAATTCAAAATTAGCCAAGTTCTATTTTTACTATGGATTGTATTTTTTCATAATATATCATACACGCTACAAGGCCCAATCCAAATCAGCCTCAGCTCCTAGTTCTGGTTGTAATAAGCATGTAACAGTTGCAACACCAAACAAGTGTTACAATTGAGAACCACTTTTGCTTCGCCCTCCAAAGTTCTCGTTGCAATAATCATATAACAGTTGCAACACCAACAAAGCGTTGCAATTGAGAACCACTTTGGCTTCGCCCCCTAGAGTCCTCGTTGTAATAAGTTGTAGTAGTTACAACCCCAAAATAGCATTGCAATTGAGAACCACTTTTGCTTCAGCTATCAAAGTTCTCGTTGCATTAAGCATCTAGCGTTTGCAACACTTGTGAAATTTTATGCAACACAAAAAAACTGTAGCAATAGGCACAACCAAATGCAACTAATGCAAACATGGTTGCAGTACTACCACATAATTGCAACCAAAATCAATTCTACTACAACCATTTTGCACCACTGCAATATCGTCCACCAATCGCAACAGAGCTTTGCAACAACTTAAAAACCGTTGTATTAAAGCCATGTATCACTACCATTTTTTAGAATGGTTGTAATACAGCCATCTATAGCAACCAAATTTTCTACGTTGCAATTCATCAGTGTTGCATGTGGCCCAAATCCTTGTAGTGTATACTTCACGAATGAACCCTGCACTAATGAGCTTCTTGATCTCCTCGCCGGTAGCCTTGCACTTGTCAGAATTGAAGCGGCGCAGACGCTGCTTGATCGGATTCAAGCCAGGATTAATGTTAAGCTTGTGCTCGGCGACCTCCCTTGGAATCCCTGGCATATCAGAGGGTTTCCATGCGAACACATCAAGATTCGTGTAGAGGAAGTCGATGAGCACGCTTTCCTAGTCGGAACCGAGCACCGTCCCGACACAGAGTGTGCGGCCGTCATCAGAGACGGGCACCTCCTTGGCATCCTTGGCGGGCTCAAAAGAGCAGGCCGCTCGCTTGGACGTCTCGGGGATTTCTTGGTCCTCAGAGGGTGGCTCAGCGGAGAGCATCTCAGACCGGATCAGTGCTTTAGCGAACTGGAAGCACTCAGTATCGCATTTGTACGCGTACTGGAAAGCCGTACTCACTGTGATGACGCCCTTCGGGCCGGGCATCTTCAGCTTGAGGTACGTGTAGTTGGGGACGGCCATGAACTTAGCGTAAGCTGGCCTTCCGAGTATCGCATGATACGTCCCCGGGAACCCTACCATTTCGAAGGTGAGGGTTTCCTTTTGGAAGTTGTTCGAGTTCCGAACGTGACAGGCAGATCGATCTACCCGAGGGGGACCGCCTCCATCCCAGGTACGACCCCGTGGAAAGGCGCCGTAGAAGGCCGCAGTCGGGACCGCGGGATCCCCATGTCATCCAGGGTCGACATGTAGATGATGTTGAGGCCATTGCCTCCGTCCATCAGGACCATGTGCACACGCTTGGTGCCAAAGAAGGGCGACACAACTAACGAATAGTTGCCTGGTCGCGGGATGTGGTCGGGGTGATCGCGCTGGTCGAATGTGACTGGCGTCTCCGACCACTTCTGGAACGTCGGAGTTACGTGCTCAATTTGGTAAACTTCTCGCCGGATCAGCTTCTCCTGGTGTCTTGGTGGCCGTGCCTCCGAACCCCCGAAGATCATCATGACAGCTCCGTCTTCGTGGGGGTAAGCAGCTTCTTCGGGGCCCTTGTCCTTTCCTCCATCACCGGTCGCAGTAGTGTCCCGTTTCTTCATCGTGCCAGCGAGGTAGGACTTCATCAGGTTGCAGTCCTTGAAGGCGTGCCTGACTGGGCCCTCGTGATTGAGGCACGGAGCATCCAACAGCTTCTCGAAGTGACCCATTGGCGGGTTACTCCTTGGTTTCGCCGCCTTTCGGTCGACGGCGGCCACCAAGGCGTCATCGCGGTGCCTCTTGTCTTTACTCTTTTTCTTCTTCTTGGATGGTGCGGATGGGCCGTCATCGACTTTGCCGGTACCAGGGCTTAGTGTTGCTGCTACAGCCTCTTCCCCATTGGCATGGTCGGTAGCAATGTCGAGCAACTCCCGAGTGGTTAGTGGCTTCTATCGCCTGATCCGATGGATCAGCGTGGCACACGTGGTGCCGTTCTGGAAGGCGGAAATGATGTCCGTGTCAGTGGTGCTCTGCAGCTCGGTACACTGCTTGGAGAAACAGCGAATGTAGTCGCGTAGACTCTCGCCCTTCATCTGCTTGTAGTTGCGCAGGTCCCAGGGGTTCCCTGGTCGGGCGTATGTGCCCTGGAAGTTGCCGATGAAGGCGTCGCATAGTTGCGACTAGCTGTCGATCTTGCCTCACGGCAAGTGCTCGAGCCACGTGCAGGCCGAGTCCGCGAGATGTAGTGGCAGGTTCTTGATGATGAACAAGTCGTCCCACGCACCACCAGCGTTGCATGTCAGTCGGTAGTCTTCTAACCAAACACTGGGGTTGGTTTCGCAATCGTACTTGGGTACGGAGGTCAGAGCCCTGAAACGCGAAGGGAATCAGGCGCTACACACATTCTTCCTGAAGGTGCGGCACCCTGAAGCATTGGGCGAGTTGCTCCGACTCCGATCTTCATCACTGTCGTATCGGCCGCCGCGCCGCTGACTGTACTCCTTACGAGGCTGTTGCTCGTAATCGTCGTCGTGGCCCCCGTCCACCCTTTGACGCGCTTTGATGGTATCACACGCGTCGCGGTTGGGGCCCAAGCGGCTCTTGACCAGCACGTTGACCTCCTCGGACCTTCGTGGCTGCTGCGACGGCGCTGCGGGCTGTCGTGGCTCAGAGTGTCCGCGACCTTGTGAGCCCCGCTATCGAGAAGCAAAGCTCTCCACCTGCTGCACAGCGGCAGTCTCGAGGAGCGTCTTGATTTATTTATGCATCTCTTTTTCTTGAGGCGTGGCGGGCTCCGGGATCTTCCGAAGAAGAATCGCAGCTGCCGCTAGATTTTGCGACGCCCTCTTGAAGACGGGCATGCCGTCAATGACGTCTCAATTGTCGTTGATGATGCGTTGCTGGACGTCCCTCGCACGTGCATGAGCGGGAGTTGGATTCGGTTCCTGCTCGAGTTGTTGGTGAAGCTGAGCTCGCTCGTCGTTGAGCTGGCACTGTGCGTCCTCTAGCTCATCCAGTCGGGCCCGTTGTGCAGCGGCATTGGGTGGGTCCTGCGCCCCAGCCGCTCTATCCGCCGTCGAGCTGTGGGCGGAGTGGAGTGCCCCATCCGAGGTGTGGGCTGGTACTGGCGCTACCGGGGCGTTGCTAATGACGAAGCACTCGCGTGAGGGGTCATAACCCTCATCGTCTTAGTCGTCAGAGAAGCCGAAGCAGTAGTCCGTCGTCGTTTAGAAACGTCGGAAGGCGCCAGCGTCGCGAAGCCCGGAGCAATCCCACTCCAAGTCTAAGACGTCGTCCGTGCCGTCGGTGACGTGGTATTGCTCGTCAGGCGAGGTAGCCGCAAGCCCTATGTTGCAGCAAAGGCAGTGGCTGCGGTAGTTCTCGTACATAGCCCAGTCCGTGCTTGATGAAGAGGAATAAGCTGCCACTGTGTAGGACCTTCCTCCATAAAGAGGTGGCATCAGGGCGCTCTCCCTAGCGATGCGCTCCGTTGAGTCTGACGGCAAGGAGTCCTCTGCTGCGTCGGCGGGCTGTGGTGCACCAGCTTTGACCCGCGGAGGGGAGCTAGCACGTGCTGCCCTAAGCCGCTCCGCCTTGGCCCGCTTCGAGCACTTGCCCGAGCGCCTCTTGCGTCGGGGCGAGCGTGGTGAGGCGGTTGGAGCAGGAGTTGGTGCAGGTGCGTCGATGGCCTCATCGACGAGGCGCATGAGGTAGCCGTCTCCAGTCGCTCGGAAGTTCAGGCTCCCGAACCGGATCTCGAGTCAAGCCATGAGCGACTCCGGTGATCCCACGGAGGAGTCCATCGGCGATGGCTTTGGCGATGGCTTCCAAAGCAAGCAATGAGAGGGCCGTGCGGACCCTAAATGCAACATCGAAAACACGCGAAGGCCCCTACCTGGCACGCCAACTGTCAGGGTTTGTTACCGCCGGCATGTAAATTTATAAGAACGCGTGTGCCGATCCGCACGGTAGCACAGGAGACACTCGAGATTATACTGGTTCGGGCCTCCGGAGAGTAATACCCTACGTCCAGTCTCAGAGGAAGTGTTCCTTATGCTCAGGAGTTTGTAGTAGGGGGTACAAACAAGTCAGGAGAGGGTGCAGAGCCCAAGTCCCTAGTGTGTGAGTGGTTCAAGTAGCAGAAGACTGCGTACGTGAGTGTGTGACTGCTTGCGGTGTTTGTATGAGATGAGATATTGATGATAAGTGCGTGTTGGGGGTGGAAACGAACGTGTCTTGTATGTGCCTCTGTCTCTCCCTTTTATAGTCGCAAGGGAGAGGCCCAGGGCGGTTACATCGAGTGTGTGAGCTGGTCTACAGTGCAAGGCGTCCTTCTCTGCGTCGGGCTGTCAGGCGGCAACAGCGGTGAAGAACTGTTCCGGTACTCCAGGTGATGGTGTAGATTTCTCCTGAGTCGTGCGTCCCAAGCAGTCGTCCCCCCCCCCTCGCACCCTTCTCCAGGTAGTTAGTCTGGTACAGGAGGCAGGGTACGTATCCTGATCCCGTCAGGGGATCAAGGGCTTGCCTTTTCTGGGTACTATGGAAACGGAGTAGCCTGCACTGCGACAATCGAGGGATGGGCGACGGCTTGCACTGTGCCGTCCGTGGCACAGCATTTCCCGTGCCATCCGTAGTACGATATGTACCACCCCTGCTGAGGAGCGGCAGGAGGATCCGTCCTCTGACACAAGATCGAACCGATCAGGGCGGTCTGACGCGTGGAGGCTGGCACGTGGTGAGTCGTGCGCTTGGGTATCACGGGACATCAACGGGGCCCGTGTACCTGCGGCCTTGATGGCCAAGTCTTGGACTGGTCAGAGACGGAAGACTACTCGTGCGAGTAGGTGATCTATGCCGCGTCTTCCGATACTTAGGGTGTAGTATGTACTGTACCATACATTGCCCAGTGTCCACTACGCCGTTCGCGGTACGATGGCCACTGTGCCATTCGTGGCAGGGTTTGACGAATCCGCCCCTTGACACCGAATCAGCCTGGCCCGGGTGGACCGCTGCGGCAGAGCGGACACGTGGCAATGCACGGGGGAGCGTGCGCGGAGATACCGGGATCTCGATTCGGCGGGGCCCACACGCCCCACGCCTTCCCCGTGAAGCCTGCGCGGGTTGTTGACGGAAACTACTCGTGCGAACGAGTAGTCGAAGGCGGGAGGTGGAAACTACTCGTGCGAGCGAGTAGTTGGGAGCGGAGGTGAAAACTTGTCGTACGGGTCGCCGCGTACTCGGGGGAGATGGTGTGGGCAGCCGTGGGCTGCCTGCCTTATGACCCAGGGGGATAACAAGTCGTACGGGCCCTCACGTGCTCGAGCAGTGTAATACTCGTTGTATTAGCTACCAGAGCATGCCGTATGTGGGTCCGTACTGCAGTTTTAAGGGGTCTTGGTGGGCCCTAGTCCATTGCCCCGTCAGTATGCAAGGATGTTTTGATTTCACTTCAAGATATGCAACATTCTTTGCCTCCTGCTGTTGCTAACATTTTGCAGGAGTACTCTGATGTTTTTCCAAGTCAGATACTAGCAGGGCTGCCACCTATACGAGGGATTGAGCTCCAAATTGATCTTATTCTGGGGGCTTCTTTGCCCAACCGTGCACCATACAGGACAAATCCGGAGGAAACAAAAGAAATTCAGCGACAAGTGCAAGAACTACTCAACAAAGGTTATGTGAGTGAGTCTCTTAGTCTTTGTGCTATTCCAGTTATTTTGGTGCCTAAGAAAGATGGAACATGGCATATGTGTGTTGATTGTAGAGCTATTAATAATATCACTATTCGCTATCGACATCCTATTCCATGTTTAGATGATATGCTTGATGAATTGAGTGGTGCTACTGTGTTTTCTAAGGTTGATTTGCGTAGTGGGTATCACCAGATTCGTATGAAATTGGGAGATGAATGGAAAACTGCTTTCAAAACTAAGTTCGGTTTATATGAGTGGTTAGTCATGCCTTTTGGGTTAACTAATGCACCTAGCACTTTCATGAGATTAATGAATGAGGTTTTGCGTGCTTTTATTAGGAAATTTGTTGTAGTCTACTTTGATGATATATTGATCTACAGCAAATCTATGGATGCACATCTTGATCATTTACGTGCTATTTTCAATGCTTTACGAGATGCATGTTTGTTTGGTAACCTTGAGAAGTGCACCTTTTGCACTAATCGAGTGTCGTTTCTTGGCTATGTTGTGACTCCACAGGGAATTGAGGTTGATCAAGCCAAGGTAGAAGCTATAAAAGGGTGGCCTGTACCAACGAGTATCACACATGTACGGAGTTTCCTAGGACTTGCTGGATTCTATTGCAGGTTTGTGAAGGATTTCAGCACCATTGCTGCAACAATGAATGAGCTTACAAAGAAGGGAGTGCCTTTTAGTTGGGGAAGAAAACAAGCGAACGCCTTCCACATTTTGAAAGATAAGTTGACACATGCACCTCTCCTCCAACTCCCTGATTTTAATAAGACTTTTGAGCTTGAATGTGATGCTAGTGGAATTGGATTGGGTGGTGTTTTGTTGCGAGAAAGAGAACTGGTTGCGTATTTTAGTGAAAAATTGAGTGGTCCAGTTCTGAATTATTCCACTTATGATAAAGAATTGTATGCTCTTGTTCGATGTTTGGAAACATGGCAGCATTATTTGTGGCCCCAAGAGTTTGTTATTCATTCTGATCATGAATCTTTGAAACATATTCGTAGTCAAGGAAAACTGAACCGTAGACATGCTAAGTGGGTTGAATTTATTGAATCTTTTCCTTATGTTATTAAGCACAAGAAAGGGAAAGAGAATATCATCGCTGATGCTTTGTCCAGGAGATATGCTTTGTTGAATCAACTTGATTACAAGATCTTTGGCCTAGAAACAATTAAAGACCAATATGTTAACGATGCTGATTTTAAAGATGTATTGCTGCATTGCAAAGATGGAAAAGGATGGAACAAATTCATTGTTAGTGATGGGTTTGTGTTTAGAGCTAACAAGCTATGCATTCCAGCTAGCTCTGTTCGTTTGTTGTTGTTGCAGGAAGCGCATGGAGGTGGTTTGATGGGACATTTTGGAGCCAAAAAGATGATGGACATTCTTGCTGGCCATTTCTTTTGGCCCCAGATGAGGAAAGATGTGGAGAGGTTTGTTGCTCGATGTGCTGCATGTCAAAAGTCTAAGTCATGTTTAAATCCACACGGTTTATATTTACCTCTTCCTGTTCCTAGTGCTCCTTGGGAAGATATTTCTATGGATTTTGTGTTGGGTTTGCCAAGGACTAGGAAGGGTCATGATAGTGTGTTTGTGGTTGTTGATAGATTTTCTAAGATGGCACACTTCATACCATGTCATAAAACTGATGATGCTTCAAATATTGCTGATTTGTTCTTTAGAGAAGTTGTTCGCTTGCATGGAGTGCCCAATACTATTGTTTCTGATCGTGATGCTAAGTTTCTTAGTTATTTCTGGAAAACTTTGTGGGCTAAGTTGGGTACTAAGCTTTTGTTCTCTACTACATGTCATCCCCAAACTGATGGTCAAACTGAAGTTGTGAATAGAACCTTGTCTACTATGTTAAGGGCTGTGTTAAAGAACAATATTAAGATGTGGGAAGAATGCTTACCTCATATTGAATTTGCTTACAATCGTTTGTTGCATTCTACTACAAAGATGTGCCCATTTCAGATTGTATATGGTTTCTTGCCTCGTGCTCCTATTGATTTAATGCCTTTGCCAACCTCTGAGAACCTAAATTTTGATGCTACTAAACGTGCTGAATTGATGTTAAAGCTACATGAAACAACAAAAGATAACATATAGCACATGAACGCTAAGTACAAGCTTGCTGGTGATAAAGGTAGAAAGGAATTAAAATTTGAACCTGGAGACTTAGTATGGTTACATTTGAGGAAGGAGAGGTTTCCTGAATTGCGTAAATCGAAATTATTGCCTAGGGCTGATGGACCATTTAAAGTGGTAGAAAGAATTAATGATAATGCATACAAACTAGATCTACCTGCAAATTTTGGGGTTTGTCCCACATTTAACATTGCAGATTTGAAGCCATATTTGGGAGAAGAAGATGATCTTGAGTCGAGGACGACCCAAATGCAAGAAGGGGAGGATGATGAGGACATTCCTGCCAACGATACATCCCCGACATCGACATCATCACTACCTTAACAGGATTCAATTCCTCTCGCTGGTCCTATTACTCATGCTCGCAGGTCATAGTGGTGGATGCAGAGGTCGATTGGTGCGCTCCTTTCATTGCCTTCCTGGTCGACCAGATGGCACCAGAAGACCGCACTAAGCACGAGAAGGTCGCCCAGCATAGTGCCAACTACATCATCATAGGAAAAGAATTATACAGGAAAGCCGCCTCCATGGGTGTGCTGATGAAGTGTATCCTATGATCAGAAGGTCTACAGCTCCTGGCTGAGATCCAAGAAGGTGAGTGTTCTAATCATGTGAGGGTCCAGGCCGCTCGTGACCGTGAGCACGGCTAATCGATTAATTTTACACTCTGCAGAGGTTGTACACTTTCACCACAAGTCGCGTAAAAGTTCTAGGAACTTTGAACCCAACCATGCGATGCCGGTCAAGCATCATACCACACTACCTAGGTGTGATTGCATAGGGACGCTACGAGGCCTTTACAAAGTTTCCCTAGTGTGAAGCAACCCACGAAGGTTCTGAGTCATTGCAGAGTATAAAGTCCCCTAGTAGGACCGTGCCTTAGCAAAGCCCACTCCCTACTAGAGCGAGTCTATACCCCACTGGTGCTCCCCCTTGCCCTTATCATGTAAGATCACCCCAACACGAGAGTCACTAATTAATTAGCCAAGGCAGAGCCATATGCCCTTGTGGTTGCACTGTTATCCTGGGTGGTCGCTCCATGTTCCAATTAAACAAGGTGATCTTGTATTAATGATGGTATAACATAAATAAATCTAGTTTCATAAAGTTTCATTAATACCATCCACCAAGTTAAGCATAGCGAGAGCTACCCAACATTAAAAGTAAATACCCAGGTTGATCAAGGTATAGGGATAAAAAAAATAATCTAGTCATGTCCTTAGAAAGGGTCCCATCAATTTAATGCAAGCAAAAGTAAGAACAGTGAATTAAATGCATGTTGTATAGGTAAATGGGTATGCATCAAGGTAGACTTGCCTTCAACAGATCCTTGTTGCTGTTCAGACACTTGAGCATCTTGATCTTCAAATCCTTTAGCCCAAACGTTCTCTACGGATCACATCAAGTACATACAAGCAAATAATGGAATAAAATAAGAAACAATCACCAAACAGTAAGATCAGATCAAAACAGGGGTGAAAAGCTATTCTACTCTTTGATACAATCGTTTGGACATAAAGAACGTGAAAAACAGAGCTAAAATGGAAAAGATATGGCTAGAAGAAGGTACAGGGGCATAATTGTGAAGCATCTAAGGTTCCAGGGGTCTATCTGCAAGAAACCGAGGGCTAAAGCGTAAAGAAACTTAAAAACAAAGGGGTTTGGTTGAAAAACTAGAGATCGGGACCTCGGGCGCTATTTTTATGAAAACCAGGGGCTGAAACAAAAGAAAAAGGACTGAACTGAAAGGGTTTTTTATACGGTGGAAGGACCGGCTTGGAAATTTTAAAAACTCAGGGTTGTTTTTGTAAAACTGCCTGGTCAAGCGGCTGTTGACCATTACCCTTGACTAGTTGACTCCGGCGGATTAGATCTGGGCCACAGGATCTCTATCGGACGGACGAGGTGCTACGCAGGTGACGACCGGCGGCGCGAACACTGGCGAGCGGCGGCGCAGCTCGAAATCTCCGGCGAGCTTGCTCGGGACTGAGCTAGGGAGCTCAACTGGCCTCGGCGTTTGGCCGGGAAGGCTGCTGGTGTGACGGCAAGCAAGGCTAGGGCAACAGGGAGGCGGAAGGGGCAATGTCGACGGCGAGCAGTGGGCGGCGGCGGAAAGAGGACTCCGGCGAGCTTGTCTTCACGCTGAGGGGCTCCTGGACACAAACGTATAGCACCCGCATCTTCCTCACCTCTTTGCGGTCCTCATGGCGGTCTTCTCATCAAGGAAGTGGCAGCGGTTCGGCGGATCGGTTGTGGCGGCTTCCTAGGGTTCCGGCGCGGCGCTGTGGAAACTCAAGGCGGTGACAGCTTGGATTGGGGAAGGGGGCGAGGGCTCCGGGATTTATAAAGGGCGGCGCAGACGTACGGGCCAGGGACATTCTGAGGTGGGGACGTGCTCAGCCGGGTCTCCTGCTCGGTTGCGGTGGTGCAGCGAAGCGGAGTCCGGAGCGGACGGAGCTCGGGGACGACAACCTAGGCCTAGGGGTCAGCGACTGAAGGCGGAGGCGGGAGAAGCGGGCCGGCCGTGGGCCTGATCTGGCTGGGCTGGGACGCAGGGCGGACAACAGGAAGAAATGGAGGGGCGCCGTTGGACTTCCAAGGCTTGGGCTGAAAGCTTAGCTGGGCCAGGGCTGCAGCGAACGGGCGGAAGAGATCAGGGGCGTCTAGCAGACTTCTTGAGCTGGGCCGAAACACAAAAGAGGCCAGAAAGGGTAGGAGGGGTTTTAGGAATAAAAGGAAGCTTTTGAAATTTTAAAAGGATTCGAACAAATAGAATTCAAATTCAAATTTGAATTCCACCAAACAAAAACAATGCTCCAGCATGTATGCAACATTTAAACTCCTATAGTTATTTATTTAATTTTCAAAAATATGTATTTAAATGCCTAAAAATTCACATACACCTTATGATCCTTAATATCAAAGTCTTGTTTCTAAACAAATTTATTGAAAGAAATTTTTGCAAAATTAGGGTGTTACAACAAACAACTTCCAGAAACTGGTGAGCTTTGTGAGTGATTTGGGAAATATGTTTGGTGGGAAGTCAGGAGAGAAACCAAGTGAGAAGCCACTACCAAAACCAGTCTGCTTCCATTGTGAGTATTGTGGGAAGGATGGTTAAAATGGAGAGTTTTGCTACAAGAAGAAAAGGGATGAGAGAATGGCTAAGGAGTGGGCGAACAAGGACATGTGTCATCCTTCTCATGATGTACATGAGCGTCATATGCCACTACCAAGGTGTGAGGCTGTTGTGCCTACGGTTCCAGCTTGGGGTGATAGGAGTGTCACTGTTCGGAGTGTTTTTACTAGCTGGGGGCACCCGTCACACTCAGACTGGTGCACCTCAGAGAAGTGAGCGCTTTGGTTCTGCATGTGGTGTGTTTGTTGGACGTTCTACTACTCGTGCTCAATACGAGTTTGGGAGCAATGGTCACAGTTTTGGGTCTTAGAGGGGCTACAGACCACGTTTTCCCTTTTGTGGTGCTCGTACACCTCCGGAGAGATGTGAGAGGATTCCTCGTGGTGGTTGTTGCTTTGTGAGGCGTGATAGGATGGATGTTGCTAAACCCACCTTTGTGATAGAGACGGAGTACCCGATCTTTCGGTAAGTGGAGATAACTTCGATCCGGTGGGAGGTGACCCTCATGATCTAACTACGACGAGCGAGACTCGAAGCGCCAATGCAATCGCTGGAACTAACTCCCGATGGTTACCAACCTTGCCAGCGCAAAACCAGCCTGATCACGAAGATCAATTCTTGTATGCAATTGAAGAACGAACAAGAATCTGAGGCGAGCAATCTTAATATCACTCGAAGGGACGTCCTAGGGTTGGGGGACGTCCTAGAGCAAACTTAATAACAAGAATCTGTATGCAATCGAAGTTCTGAATCACAGAGGACAACACATATTTGTGCTTGTTCTCGTGTAGCTAAAGCTAGATGTAAAACAAAACATGAGTTTCTAATGCAGTGGCTACTGAGTATATGAGGAGGGACGTCCTAGGGTTGGAGGCGACCTAGGATGGGGGCCCACAACTTGGGCTTAAGGCCCAACAAACTGGCAATGCAGCACCTTGGCAGATTCTGGACATCAACTTGTTTCAACGATTCCCGTTGACTGAGGACGAATTTGGATATGAGACTGGTGCCATTAGAAGCTCTATGAAATTGTGGTTCCATCCATATAAAGAACGTCCAAAACCGACTTCGTATGAGACCTGGGTGTCATTTTTAGTGTGCACTGGTCCTGGACTCCGAATTGGGCTCTTTGAATTGCTTTGGGCCTCCACCTTGGGGACTCGAACCGGATTAGTCTCGTGCCTCCTCTTCAACTTCGACACCCTTGCTGGACTTCTTCTACTCCATTCCATGCACTAATCATGGTCGTATGCATAGGTGCCATGTCCTCATCACTTTGAGCAAATGGCTCAACACTGGTTTGACTTTTTTGTGCTACCCCTAGTGTTGAGTCATTTGCTCATTCTCGTTCTCGGTTTTGATTTGCAGGGGGAGGAATGCAGAACATTTGGTTGATCGACTCCGATTGTTCACGACACATGACCGGAGATCAGGGGTGGTTCTCCAGCCTCACCCTAGTGATGCCAAAGGTGTACATCACTTTTAGGGATAATGGACGAGGACGTGTGCTTTTAGAAGGTGAGGTTAAGGTAAGTCACAAGGTGACCTTGAAGCATGTTGCTCTCGTCAAGTCGCTTGGCTTCAATTTGCGTTTGGATTCTCAATTGCTTGACAAGGGGTTTGAGGTTCGGTTTAAGTTGGGTGCTTCTCAGGTCTTTTGTGCTGATTTTTCTTAGTCTTTTGGTCCCCTGGGTGCTTGGTGGCTGGTCCCTCAGGAGAGTTGTGGAGATGACTGTTGGCATTTCTTAACGTCACCACTAGTTGCGCACCTAGAGGGAGCGTATAAGAACAACTGGGTATACCGCAAGCGCACGGAAATACTGTTGTAGCACTTCCCCAAGGAAGGAGAGTATTCCAAGGGTATCGAATCCAAGGAACGATGTGCACTATCTTCTACTCCTAGTATGGACGATCCAAGGACACAACACTGTTTAATAGGATAGGTAGAAAGAATCTACCTCGACCGAGCGCAGAGTCTAGTCACGATCTCTCGGGTATAGCACTCACTTCGGGCACCAAGCACAAGGCCAATGTGCTGGCAACAAGCCCAACTCGGTACGCGACGCAGAGGGTTTGCAAAGGGTCCAACAGGCTGTCACCACTACAGCCTACCTCTACGCTACGATCGTACATGGTCTTCGAAGTATAGCTTATGGTCCAGACACCACATCTACACCACTTACTATTACTATGAATCTGCGAGGGAGATACTGGCACTAGCTCAAGGTATGCTCTATCACTCATGCAAGATCACGAATGCACATTGATCTAACTAGAAACATGCAGGAGCTTCACTTTACTCTAATAGACAAGCTGGCAAACTAGATGCAAACTTATGATCTAAGTCTACTGGATCGGAAGGGTTGTGTTCGAAGAACACAAGCCTCTATACCAAGAACAAACGAAGAACACAAGAACAAAGCAACTAAGCATGCATACGACTTTAGTCTAAATAGGAAATGTCGAAATACTCACTTTAGTCCAGTTGAAGAACAAAGGCACTGCTGAGGATCATTCTTGAGGAAGGTGTCATGAAGAACATGACATGTCCTCAAGCCTCCCACCTCACTTCCTAGCACTAATCCTATACAAAGAACTCTCCTCTCCTAAAGAGAGAGGCTCCAAGACAAAATGAAGAGGAGGAGGAGAAGTGTGTGTTCCAAATGAGAGCCCCTCCCCTCCTATTTATAGAGGAGGGAGAGGCTTGCTTCGGGGCTCCAAGTGCTCCAAAACGCCTGGGATCGCAACCAGGGACCAATTAGGGGCTGCCACGTGGAACGCCGGGATCAACCGAACCAAAGGCGGTTCGGCCGATCCACGGTTCGGCCGAAACCACGGGGCCACGTGGCGCGCTGTGCTTCTTCGTGGTGGCTGACTGGTGGGTCCTGAAGTCACTCCCCCGTGCATGCCAAGTTTCCCGACGGTTTTGGAGGATAAGTGGGCCCTTGAATCCATGTGATGTCCATGTGGCGCTTCATGATTCGTCGAGCTTGCCTCTCTTGGATTGATGACGTCAGTGATCCAGGGGAATCCTAGGTGGCATCCCCTCATTGGCTGGTCTTGAAGTACTTGGATCAAAGACTTGTGTTTTTACTCCTCTTTCTAGTGCCAATCACCTATATTTGCATAATCACCAACACTTGTGGAAATGGTTAGTTTAAGCCCTATTCTAGTGTTGATAATCATTTTCCATGCCAAAAGGTAAATGTTTGACGGGTAAGAAGTGAGTGAAAATTAGCTGTCAACAAATACCCCCACACTCGACCTTTGCTCGTCTCGAGTGAAGGGAAGATTAAGATCAAAGTGAGACATGTTATCCATAGGTGTGAAGTAAGCATAAGGGATATTCCAAACCATACCTTGCACTTGTGAACTCTATGAAGTGTCTATCATGCTATCTTCGGTAGTTGAGGAATGGAACAGTCATGAATCAAATCCCTCCTGCTCATCATGCTAAGTAACTTGGGGTTTTGCAATAAATTTTCAAGACAAACCTTGCTTAGCTCCTCATTTGATTCTCTCAGATCGCTCAGTGTGTAAATGTCCTCACCAAGGCATTAGATTGCCTTTCTTCATCCTACTAATGATGGCTATATGTGGAGCTCAGGGTAGGATAAAGGATAAGGAATACTTGCATCACATATATTGCAAAGTCAAAAACTGGATCCATAGAGAAAATCAAATCATACCATCAGATCAAGATGTGCATGTGTATGGATATGGCGAGTATGGTAAGGTGGATACTAGGCCCGGAATGGGTGCTAGATATTACCATACATATATGATGAAAGCTGAGGTTGATGGTAAGGTGGACACTAGCCCCGGAATGGACACTAGTTATTACCATCAAAATTATGGAACTCCTTTTTGCATGATCTCATCTCTCCCCTATTTCTCCTTTATTCTGGACATAGGCTATTTTTCTTTTCTTTTTTTTCATCATGCCTTGAGCATGTGTCTCTCTTTTTTTTCATAGCCCATGTCTCTCTTTTTTTTGAAGGACTTTTGGAGGGAGATGTCACACCACATATGGAGCTTTAATTTTGTGAAATGGATGAATGAAACAATGCTAACTTCCAGTGTAGAAGCATAGCAAGGGGAAATAGGTGGTGTGCACATGAATCTTGATCATGAAAGTAATGAAAAGAATTCTCACGAGGGTCATAGAATTTGACAAAGCTCAATGCAATAACAAGTAGCATATGAGTAGAAGGTTTTCAACTATGAACATCATATGGCTCTAGTAGGACGATGGCATATCAAAGAGGAGCTTTGCAAAGGGTTTTCATGTTTTCAAATAAAATTCCCAAGCACTCAGACATTCAGAGCGAAGATCATATCATCAAACCATATCTCAAACGCCAACTACTTAGATAAGCATGAGTTCCCTAATGATATTTATTCACAAGCATCAAGATGATGAGTAAGGAATATAACATATGCAAGCCAACCACAGGAATCATGTAGAGCAAGCACAGCACAAACCTTTGAGTTGATATAAATGATATGAATTAAGATTCAATCAAACCCATGGATAAAGGAGAGTGAGATAGAGGGTGCACATACCATCACTTCTGAAGGATAAGAGATCAAGGAAGACCAGTGGTGATTTGGCTAACCATAAGGCAGCCGACTCACTCTAGTTTACCTTGCTCTTGTCATGAAGGCGTAGTCGATGTTGTGCAGCGCCTGTGTGGGAGTTCTCGAGTGGATATGTCGATGATGAGTTCGAGAGAACTCCCCCCACACTAGTGCTTGAACCTGGTGCTTGTTCTTAAAACAAAAAGTGGAAACAAAAGAGGGACTCTACCGGTTCGAGAACCATAAAGCCTTTATTCAAATTCAAATATTTTTGTTGTTTTTTATTTTTATTGTCACCATGTCATTTTCTCAAAAGGGTTAGACCAAGATTACACTTCATATACAAAGGGGAATATACTTACCTTGGACCTTTGAGAGGTCATATGTACCACTTTTGCATGTCGTGCAACATGAATCTGACACCTCAACTTACCTTCCCATCTGAATTTAACTCAATGACTTACCCATTCAAGTTTGACAATTTTTTGCAGGGGTTAGTTAGCATACATGCAACCAAGATCTATGAAGATATAACTCTAAGGTTCATCAGTCAAAACTCGACACCATGCCTTGTTTTGACTGAAGAAGACAGTTTTTAGCCTAAGCACCACACTTAATCTAAAACAGCCTATGAATGTGTGAATTCATAAACATTCAAACCAGAGCATATGAGCATAAATGAAGGAAGCATGAAAGCATGATCAAGCCATTTTCGAAAGGGAACATAAGCATGAGCATAAGACGGTGAACCTCGAGAACCTCCCGGAAGGGCTTTGTTTAATGTCAAAAGCAGGACTTACCTAGCTAGTGGGCAAGATGAAAGAGCTGACATCATCACCACACCAGGATAAGATTCGGTAGAGGAGGAACTTTACTCAGGATGCTCACATACCTCCCCGACACTTGAAGTTTCCATTGCTAGGCAACAAAACTCAAGTGTGTGGTGATCAAGCTTCCTTTTGTAAATGTTCCCTCACCCAAAGCTTATCTAGGTGTTGCAGCTGATGTGGCTCACATGTTCATAGGCATCATCTGTCCATGTTACTTTTCAATCTCCACCTGAAAGGTTAGTGACCAAAAATACCCGAAGGACAACTTATCCTAAAAACATGTTCTTGCTTTTGTTCGATGAAGGGAAATAAAACCTAACCTATCCAGGCTATCTCCTGGGAGTGCTTTGTTTATTTAAGGTCATAAGCTCAACCATGGGAACTTCATCTTGCAGCTATCGTTGGTGGTGTCGTTCCCGTCTCACCACCAATTCTTGATGTATCAGTGAAGCTTCAGCTGCATGGTTAGTGCCACAGCGCACACACGAAATCTACAATGCTTATGGTAGATATATGCATCTACAATTAACCTTCCAAACATTTTGCAAAAGAGGACCAGAAGGTGGATGTAGCCCTCGTACGTGCTCAGTGCACCAAGCATGTTTGACTCTAGAGGGACATGATGCGAGCATGGTCTGTATGGTAAATCAAGAATGAAGCCACCATGCTCGTGCGTGGAATCCTTTCCTCCGGACTCCAGAGTCAGTGCCTCGAAAGGTTCCATGGCCCATGAATTCTCTATCTCAAGAGAGTCATCATGGAAGCTCAATGTTGACTCTCGATCATGATCGAAAGCAACATGATGCGGGCCAGCGGGAAGAGGCTGAAACTCGGTCGAGAGTGGTGACGATCGTTCGTCTTCACAAAGGTGAAGAGAGTCTTCTGAGTCATCCGCATGAGGGGTAGAGCATTTTACAACCGTAATGAGAACGGGCTCAGGTGATGCGAACGGAGATGTATGCATCATCTGCTCGAGCGGGTTTGCTGGGGAAGAGGCTTTGCCATGGGATGTCCCAAACAAGGGGTAGTAGTGGCGGAAGTGACTTCCCCAAGATTACCATCTAGGCTCCCTATGGATTCCTCAACAAATTTATCTAACGGGGAGCCTAGGAGTAGATCAGGATCGAGGACATCGAAGATGTAAAAATCTAAGCTAGCTTCGATCCTGCCTATGATGAGCGGCACGGCACTTGCGATCCCCCGACATTCAAGAACGTGCCCAAAGGGACAAGTCTCGAGGAGCATGTCGGACGGTGCTAGTGGAACTTTGCCTAAAAGAGTTTCCGCTAAGTGCCATGGCATGATGTTAACCTCCATGATGGGGTCACAGTGGGTCTCTACGGTAATCCCTCTAACAGAACAAGGAATAACCAGAGAGGGTGTACTATCCCAAAATGCTTCGAAAAAACATATCACTCCATCTGGTCATTCCTTCTTCATGGCCTCCTCAGGAAATGCTTCGTCGGGAGGATTGGGAGGTAAAGGAGATACCGTAGGTCTAGGGAAGGGTTCTGTCAAAGGATGTCTAGATGATTCAGCATGGACAGAAATAGTTTCCCTAAGCTCTTCTTCTTCTGGGTTTCCTTGAGATTTAGCAAGAAGTTTTTCTAAGGGGAAACCTAGGAGAAGATCAAAATCCACGATGTCATAGACATGGAAATCTAATCGCACCTCTATGTCATCAATGGTGATCGGCTTGTCCCTAGCAATCCCTCGACATGGAAAAACACAGCGCCACCTGGGACTATGGAAAAGTCTATCAGTCGGGATCAAGGGAATGTCACCCACCAGAGTATCCAAAAGGGTCTCTGGTATGATGCTAGCCCCAACAGTAGGGTCATGGACAGCATCTACGGTGTTTCCTCTCATGGAACAGTGGATGATCGTGGAAGTTGAGCTAACCCGAATTGCTTCAGATCTATGTTCTGAGGTGACCAATCCACTATCGTCCCATGATTCCAAACTTCATCAAGGACCTCATAAAGGTCCAATGATGCCATAGGCTTCTCGTGCCAAGAGTGATCTGAGGGATTTCTGGTGTTTCGAGAAGGATCATCCTCAAAATGGGAAGAGAACTCCGAAGGTTGAATTTCTTCTTCCTTTGATGTTCGTGGTCCGGGAGAGGGCTCAACAGAGGAATCAAGGAATTCAGAGAATGAAAACACAGATTCGACTATTGAGAGACTCTCATGGACCAACTCAGGCTCCAAATGGGGTTCGTTGTAAACAATATGGGAAGAAGAGGTTTCTAAGAAGAATTCTAGGATCTCTCTTCTTTCCACTAGAGTTTGGTATTCGAACGAACCTCTAGCTAAAAGGTTGAGCTCTTGTGCAGATTCCATGTCTATACGAGTATAAAAGGTCTACGTTGCTATATCATCAGGTATAGACATGTCTGGGCTAAATGTCATAAGACGTAGGAACCTAGCCCAAGCAGCACCTATGGATTCACCCTCTAATCGCTCGAAGTCAAGGAATTCACACGGCAAGAGCTCTATGCATTCATAAAGGGAGAACGAGTCACAAAAGTCTTCTCGTAGTTCTCCCCAATTATTCACATGCTCTGCTGTGTGGGTGTACCATTGCTCCGCTCTATCTACGAGAGAGAAAGGGAACAATTTCCACCTCAAAGTTTCCTGTGTCATGCCTGGAATTACCAAGCACGAACACAAGTCCTCGAACTCCTCTAAATGAACATTAGGATCATTACTGATCGCTCCAGAGAAGGGTTGATTCCGAACCATGGCTATAAAGCCGGGACGAAGCTCGCAGCAAGAGGAGGAAGTTGATGGTTGCTCTAAGATGAACTCACCCCTAGGGGTAGAGAGGCTTTGACAGGAAGGCATCTCAAAGGGTAGCGGGGGTAAAGGTAGAAGAAAAGGAACAAAAAGGATATATCGATGGGTAACGGGGGTGAAGGTAGAAGAAAATGAAAAAAGATAAATACGAGGACCACTAGGTTCGAAGATAGATACAGCAACCGTTCCCGGCAATGGCGCCAGAAATGCTTGTTGGCGTTTCTTAATGTCACCACTAGTTGTGCACCTAGAGGGAGCGTATAAGAATAACCAGGTATACCGCAAGCGCACGGAAATACCGCTGTAGCACTTCCCCAAGGAAGGAGAGTATTCCAAGGGTATCGAATCCAAGGAATGATGTGCACTATCTTCTACTCCTAGTATGGACGATCCAAGGATACAACACTGATTGATAGGATAGGTAGAAAGGATCTGACTCGACTGAGCGTAGAGTCTAGTCATGGTCTCTCGGGTATAGCACTCACTTCGGGCACCAAGCACAAGGCCAATGTGCTGGCAACGAGCCCAACTCGGTACGTGACGCAGAGGGTTTGCAAAGGGTCCAACAGGCCATCACCACTACGGCCTACTTCTATGCTAAGAACAAAGCAACTAAGCATGCATACGACTTTAGTCTAAATAGGAAATGTCGAAATACTCACTTTAGTTTAGTTGAAGAACAAAGGCACCGCTGAGGATCGTTCTTGAGGAAGATGTCATGAAGAACATGACATGTCCTCAAGCCTTCCACCTCACTTCCTAGCACTAATCCTATACAAAGAGCCCTCCTCTCCTAAAGAGATAGGCTCCAAGCCAAAATGAAGAGGAGGAGGAGAAGTGTGTGTTCCAAATGAGAGCCCCTCCCTTCCTATTTATAGAGCAGGGAGAGGCTTGCTTCGGGGCTCCAAGTGCTCCAAAACGCCCGGGATCGCAACCAGGGACCAATCAGGGGCTGCCACGTGGAAGGCCGGGATCAACCAAACCAAAGGCAGTTCGGCCGATCCACGGTTCGGCCGAAACCACGGGGCCACATGGTGCCCTGTGCTTCTTCGTGGTGGCTGACTGGTGGGTCCTGAAGTCACTCCCCCGTGCATGCCAAGTTTCCCGACGGTTTTGGAGGATAAGTGGGCCCTTGAATCCATGTGATGTCCATGTGGCGCTTCGTGATTCGTCGGGCTTGCCTCTCTTGGATTGATGACGTCAGTGATCCAGGGGAATCCTAGGTGGCATCCCCTCATTGGCTGGTCTTGAAGTACTTGGATCAAAGACTTGTGCTTTTACTCCTCTTTCTAGTGCTAATCACCTATATTTGCAGAATCACCAACACTTATGGAAATGGTTAGTTTAAGCCCTATTCTAGTGTTGATAATCATTTTCCATGCCAAAAGGTATATGTTTGACGGGTAAGAAGTGAGTGAAAATTAGCCGTCAACAATGACATAGGCGGTTGGGACACTTGAGCTTTGATTTGCTTTCCCACTTCAGTTTGAGAAGAATTTAGTTTGTGCTCCGTGTAGGCATGGCAAGATGGTAGCTACTTCTCATCCAACATTGACTGTTGTCATGACTGAGCGTCCTGGGGAGCTGTTGCATATGGATTTGCTTTGTCCATCTCGCGTTTGCTCGGTGGGTGGAAAGTGGTATGTCCTTGTGGTGGTGGATGATTACTCTCGCTATACATGGGTGTTTTTCTTGGAGGATAAGGGTGAGACATTTGGTTTTGTTCGAGACCTGATCTTGAGGTTGAGGAATGAGAGACATGGTGATGCCATTAGAGCTATACGCAGTGACAATGGCACTGAATTCAAGAACTCTTGTTTTGAGACCTTTTGTGGTGATCTTGGTCTTGAGCATCAGTTTTCGACTCCATACACCCCTCCTCAAAATGGTGTTGTGGAAAGAAAGAATTGGACCCTTTGTGAGATGGCCAAGATGATGCTCAATGAGCACAAGACTCCTAGGAAGTATTGGGCTGAGGCGGTGAACACCGCATGCTATGTGTCAAACTGGATCTTCCTTCGTGCCTTTAAGAAGAAAACCTGCTATGAGCATATGCATGGTCACACTCCTAAGGTGAGTCACTTTCACATCTTTGGTTGCAAGTGTTTCATTCTCAAGAAAGGAAAGAATCTGGATAAGTTTGAGGCTGGATCAGTAGATGGTATTTTCTTTGGTTATGCTACTCACTCTTTAGAGCATATCATGTGCTTAATCTTGAAACTAACCAAATCGTGGATACATGTGAAGTAACATTCGACGAGACACAGCCACGTAGCTCTTTGGTCTTTGAATGCACAGTAGATGATGAATTAGGTGAGGAAATCTTTGAGGAGGTGGTGGAGGAACAAGGAGAAGATGAAGATGGTGATGGTGCACCGACTACTTCCACTAAGATGACGACGATCGAGGATGGCCCATCCCCTACTCCTCCGACTACATGTAGAGATCGAGTGGAAGCTGGTGCTGAGGGGGAGGTTGTCTCCAGGCGCGAGGCACCCCGACGTGTACAAGTTGATCATCCACCCTCCAGGATCATAGGTGATATCCATGAACGCACTACATGGTCCAGGTCATAGAAAATCTCTCATTTCGCTCACTCTGCATTTGTTGTGTCTTTCGAGCCTAAGAATATTGGACACACACTTTCTGATTCGAACTGGGTGAACGCTATGCATGAGGAACTTGAGAACTTTGAGAGAAACCAAGTCTGGGAACTAGTTGAGCGTCCACCAAATTGCAAACCTATAGGCACCAAGTGGGTGTGTAAAAACAAAGAGGGAGAAAATGGTCAGGTTGTGAGAAACAAGTCGAAGTTGGTAGCCCCGGGGTATAGCCAGAAAGGGGGGATAGACTATGAGGAAACCTTTGCTCCGGTAGCCCGTTTGGAAGCAATTCAAATTCTTCTAGCATTTGTTGTTGCTAAAGGATTCAAGTTGTACCAAATGGATGTGAAGAGTGCTTTCTTGAATGGGGTTCTAGAGGAAGAAGTGTATGTGAGGCAACCCCTGGGTTTTGGGAGATAGAAGTATCCCCACCGAGTGTACAAGCTTAGGAAAGCTCTCTATGGCCTAAAACAAGAACCTAGGGTGTGGTATAGTAGGTTGAGGGGTTTCTTTTTCAGCAAGGGGTTCGTGCTGGGGATAGTCGATCAAACTCTCTTTCTCCTCAGGCAGGGCGATCACATCTTGATTATGCATATATATGTGGATGATATTATCTTTGGCGGCTCATCTCACTCTTTGGTTGTGTGGTTTGCAGAGGATATGAGCAGGGAGTTCGAGATGTCGATGATGGGCGAGCTGCAGTTCTTCCTTGGGCTTCAGATCAAGCAACTCAAGGACGAGACATTTGTGCATCAAGTGAAGTACACCAAGGACATTGTGAAGAAATTCAAGATGGACAACTCCGCACTGATGGCAACCCCAATGAGTACGACTACGGCTTTGGACGTGGATGAGGAAGGTGAACCCATGGACCAGAAGGAGTACAAGAGCATGATCAGCTCCCTCTTCTACTTGACGGTGACAAGGCCACACATACAGTTCAGCGTGTGTCTGTGCACTTGTTTTCAGGCTTCTCCGAAGACTTCACATCGGCAGGCCGTCAAGCGGATATTTAGGTATTTGAACTATAATACTGAGTTTGGTCTTTGGTATTCTGCGTCCTCGACACTCAACCCATGTAAAGAAGGGAAAGATAGCCTTGATCCATGTATCCACCCAAAACCAACTAGCCGATATTTTTACCAAACCACTTGACCAAGCCACTTTTAGTCGTTTGCGTGGTGAGCTTGGTGTGTGTTTGATTTCCTGAGTTGGTGGTGGGAGCTCCTTTGTAGCATATGTACCATATTTGGGTTGTGCATTTTGCATTGCATTTGTATCATATGCATTTTGGTAGGATGAGCTTCTCCTATATACATTGATGATCATGATATGCTATGTATGAGCTTTTGAGCATGTTTGATATGGATTGGTGATGTGTAGATAAGCTCTTGATGGTTTTGTTATTTGTTCATGTTGAGATAGCTACTTTTGGAAAATGCTAGTATAAGCTCTCTTGTGAGTAGAAGCCTTTTCATGCTCTTAGTGTGCTTTAGTGGCTTTGTCATGCTTAATTTGTGCTTGGATAGCATGTTCTTTTCACTTGGGGTCAAAGACCTTTTTGTCATTGTGAATGTTTAGCCCATGTGCTTTAGTGGCTTTTCACCGGTCTAACCGATGGACCAGTCTGACCGGTGGGGAGAACCGATCTGACCTGTGTGATCCGTGTACATCTGGAAGCTTTGAAGGGAGGACACGCGGCATGATCGCAAGGCTTGCGTGGAGGCTAAGCCGGCTTGCGGTTGATGCGCATCTGTCAGATGGAGATTCGACGTGATTATCCAAAATACCCTTGGCGGGCGTGTATCTTACTTTCATGTACTAGGGGTAGTTTAGTCCTTTTCCTCTGCCTATTGTCTTTGGATTGATGGATGGCAGCCAACTCTTGGAACCCTAAGCACTTTGAGCCTTTGTTTTCTCCTTCTCTTAGTTTTCCATAGGCTAGCTAGTGCTCTATTGCAAATATCAAGTGGGTTGGATGATGGGAGGTTGCTAGCCTCTTTGTACAGAATCTTTCCTTGTGATGTATGGAAGATTTGGAGTTCATCCTCTTGTTCCCTTGTGACTTGTTTTTGAATCCCGTGGCTTTTATTTTTGTGGATTTTCGGAGCTTTTTCTTGAGATTTTCGTAGGGAAGTGTTGGAGGTGTTTCTTTGCGGGATTTGTTGTGGAAATCACACATGAGGTTGTTGTGCCTCTTTTCTTGGTGATCTTGCCCCTCCAAACTCGTGGAATGCCCTTCGATTTTGGTGGTTTTCGGAGTTCTTCATATTCTTGAGGTAGAGGCACGAGATTTTGGATTCCACCTATTTGAGAGAGCTTTGAGGCTTGAGATTCATGTAGAGTTCACCCATGAGGTGTTCATACCTTCCCCAAAGTTTCTCTTGAATTTGTGGAGTGAACCGGGACATCAGTGGATTTGATTCTTGGACTTGACCCGCGGGTGGAGTTCATTTCGAGCTGCCCAGACCAGACCAGACCTATCAGACTGGTGCAGCCAACCAGTTAGACCGGTGCTATGTCTTGTGTGGGTTTGCCTCGAGTGAACGTTTGGTTGTGTGGAGTTTTGCTCTGAGTTTCCAAGGATTAGTTCTCGCCAGGTTTCAGGTTGGTTTGCCTCGGTTTGTGAAGTTTCTTGTGTCCCTCGCTTCTTTGGTTTTGAGTTGGTTTTGTTCCGGAGCCTAGATACATCCTTGAGGCTTTCTGGACCGGTTGTTGTGTGCTTGCTGCAGCAACCGGTCTGACTGGTGCAGGGAACCAGTCTCATGGGTGCCATCGGTCTGACTGGTGTAGTCGACCGATCTGACCGGTGGACGCCTGGCAGCAAGCCGTGCAGAATTTCCACTGTGGTTTCGAGTGTTTGGTTGTCGAGGAGAACTTATTCCTAGGATCAGTAGTACTCTCAGTGACTACGTGATCTTGGCAAGTTGTGTGCGAGATCCTTTCGGTAGTGAATTCGGGGTATAAGCCGAAGTTCTTATCGGAGAATTTTTTATCAGCTCCCATTCACTCCCCCCTCTCTCTGGTCGCCTAATCAGTCCTTTAGATCGGAGGAGCTTGCATTGAATCATGGCTCAGAAAATTAAATGCAGAATGCTTCACTTGTAGACAAGATAGAGACAATGCAATGCAAGCACCATCCTAATTAGTAGTACAGTACAAACAACCAACATTAGCTGTTACACTAGTGGCGACCATGCCTGAATGGCTACATGTGTAGCTTAAAAAATTACACATGAATTATATGAGTGTTTTAAAAAAGAATCTATATGTGTGTAGAAGTACAAAAAAAATTATTGCATCTTTCTCTCTATAAAGACACACGACACAAATCAAAAAGGGAGAAATTTAAAAAGAATCCTTGCTGGCAGTGGGTGAGAAAAGAACTCTGACATTTGTATGGGCATAGGGCACTTTTTGGAACCCTCACAGGGCATAGGGCACGTTTTGGATTGCTAAAACCCACATGAAAAACACGGATTCATATTAAGAAAAGTATGTATGGCGTATATGCTCATGGCCAAAGAAAAGATATCTGCTACTAAAAAAACATATAAATAAACAGAACAATATTATTATAAACACAAGGCATCTTCTTTTACACACACCATAATTAAAAAAACAACATGTAAAAAAACAGAGTTTGACAAGGAAAAAAAGAAGGATGTTGCTTATAAAGATAACTTTAAGGTACTTACTAATTTCTTTAAAACACCAAATAGGGCCTCATCATCAAGCGATGCTAGCAATCTTCACAATTTTCCTCATCCATAGCATTATCAGATTGCAGAGCTGGGTGAGGGTCACCACCTAGATGATCATATTGACTCTGCTCCACATTAGACATCATCTAGAGAAAATGATAAGGGATATCTATGTAAAAATGTAGCTTCACATGTCCATTAACCTAATACAAATTATCTTATAAATCATATATACATCTGAAAAAACATATGTTGGAGAAATGGATTACAAAACATTCAATTGTTTGGCTTATATACTCCTTGGCATTTATGGTTGACAAAACATACATGAAAAAGAAAAGGTTCATGTTAAAAACAGAACAATATATGTGTTGTTGTTAGTAGGGGGTGGGCAAAAAATCATGAATTTGTAAAATATAAAGTGCATGGCCACCTTTTGTGCACGCAAAAATAAGAGTGTATAGACTGAAGATTTATATATCACTTCATCGGTCTCAAAAGGCATGTTACATAGAAGTGAAAAAAACCATATCCCTACATAACGGACAAATTACAGGACCAATATATGAATTGTCCCATTCAAGGACTTAAAGTCACTAACAAGGGCATGATAACATTCACAGAAGAAATGTGAAACTCTGTTCGCTATAAGAACTAATGAAGATAACACCAGCTCATGGAAGTACCACGGTAGTCAGATATTTAACAAAGAAATTATGAGCACAAAGTATAATAACAATAATTATTATAAGACACGATTTAACACTAATGACAGAAAGGCAGTCCTACCATTACCAACAAATTAACAGAGGTAATGAAATATTTCACAGAACAATACAAGCCGAAGACGAGACCAGTCAAATAAAAAAATTAACCGGGTAGCAAATGCTCAAACGTGTCATATGGCAAGCTTAAAGAACAAACTAAGCAAAAGACACTTAACCCGAGGTTATGTTATACTACTGATGTAAGCAAAATATTCATGCAAGCAACGAGCACTAACAGACAAAGTTAGTCAAAGATTAAAAAAAATCAATGCTCAGGACAATTCTTAGGTGTTGTGGAATGAAAGGGACGTTACAGGATCTAAAAGAGAAATTATGCGGACCTGGGAAGCTGAGAACCTAGAGAATGATTGGTATTGTAGAATGAATCCTAGTATCAGTTCTCTAGGTGGTGTTCACAAATCATATTTCTCATCCTACATCCAGAAAAAATGTTGCTACTATTCGTCAACCTACAGAAAAAAATAGTAACTGAGCTCCTACAGCTAGCAACTTGTTACTAAAGGCGAACTGCACAAATCAAAGTTGTTGCTGCTCAGTTGTTAATAGGGCTTGAGTACTCCCTACTGCAGGTAGGAATTCATCAAATAGTCAGCAGTACCCCGAGTCAAAAAAATGATGATAGGCAACAGAAATAATAAAGCAATACACCATCCTGTTGTTGCCAATCTAGTGATGGAACCCGCTAGGGTTTTCTCCTGACCTCTGATGACAGTTGGGGATAAATCGATTTGGGGTAGAATCGATGTTGGTTGTCCGACTACAACACCAACAGGGGCTGCACCAATGCAACAGGTACATCATCTCCGATTGTGATGTTCTTGCCGTGCCAAGAACATCTCTGGACCTGCTAGCAATTGAGAACCCAGTAAGAACAAGATGACAAGCAACAACTCACAGATCTGAAACTGGAAATCACGAATTTGGGGTCCTGAATGCAAGTAATCGGGTGGCCTAATTGACTCACGCATACAACGTCATCCTGGAGGCTGGGGCATGTATTTATATATGGGAGCCAGCCAGGAGGTGTGGGAGGGTGTAAACCCTAAAATAAAATGGCCCCCTAATGGCCTTAACTTGATAGAAGGCTATTAGCATTTGGCTCGAAGGTCCGAAGGTCTCTCCACAAATTCTGGGCGACTCTATACGAATCAGAGTGTGTTTCTTGATCCATCTAAAAATTGACTTCAAGGGCTTTCCAACGAGTACTCATATGCCTTAAACAAAGATCGAAGCTAAGCGTTATGGCATTCCGAAGTTGCCCCTCCCTGCTGGTCCGAACTCGAGGTCCGAACTGACCATCCGAAATGGTCTGTTACTTCCTTTGCTTGGGGTGTCTTTCTCTTGTCCATTATCATCGTTGCCCTTCCTCCAATCTGATTCATGACCTAAGTTCCTAATCATAAGAAAAGCATCACAAGTATTTAGTAGCAAACCATTTAGAGAGTAATTTGTTGGAACAGCAAGAAACGACTTCACCTAGTAATTGAGTTGTCATGTTCGAGCTCGAGTTAATGGTCCTTGATGAGCACTAGGCATGGTTGTATCAATGGAAGGAATGTCCTCATCATCTTGGAATCTCAGTATCAGCTATCTAGCTTGCATTCACAATCCTACCCAACCTGTGCAGTATTAAAGGAGCAACTACGAAAACCAAAACTCCAGCCTAGGGCAATCAACAAAGACATACAAATCTAGGATCAAGGTTAGCTTGCTCAACCAGAAGAACACAACACAAGCACATGAGAGATGGGGCTACCCTACGGTCCCCATCAACCAGGGTCTCAGGCGGGCAGCAGACCTTATCCGCGCCCCCGGAGATAAGCTTCGAGAATGACGAGAGACTTGGCGTGCACATCAAGACGTCGGCTACATCGCCAAGCAGTTCGGATATCACAGGATACTGATTGTAATTTGTAGAGATAGATTTTCAAGTTGTAACCGGCCCAGACACTAGGTCCATCGACCTTGTAAACCCTAGTGCACCAGACTATATAAGGCGGCCTAGGACCTCTTGACAAGGGCATCTCATCTCAGCTCTTGCGCACAGCAATACAAACACCAACTGGATGTAGAGTTTTACCACTAGTGGAAATGTGAGTATCTATGACGATTTCCTAGTGACGTTCTGATTATTCGTCATGGATGTGGTCTGTACCGTGACGAATTTTGTAAATTCGTCACAGATAACGAGTGACAGCGCCAAGCCACAAAAAATAATGACGAAACGCTGTGAATGGTCACCAAACAACGAACCTGTTCGTCACGGATGAATCATTTCAGTTCTGCCTGTGAGGAACAAATGACGAACACGAAATAGCGTCATAGAACAACAATGTAATCGTCACAAAAACAACTTGAAAAATAACACGGGCCTAGTCCCCACAGGTGGGCCCAATCGCATGACCACGTGGCAGTCCACGTCAACATGGGCCCACCACCGCGGTCCCACGACGCAGTGGGACTACTGCCACATGGCACATGGGCCCACCACCCCTGGTCCCGCTGGTCAGATTTGGTGGGCCACCGCAGGTGGGCCCAGCCACACGACCACGTGGCAGTCCACGTCAACATGGAGCCCATGACCACGTGGCTTTAAACATCAACAAGGACCCCACTAGCGCTATTGGGCCACTAGCTATTGGGCCGGCCTTCTTCGTTCTCCCTCTCAACCAGCCCAGGTGCTATGAGCCGGCTTTTTTTAAGTAACCAGCCCAGGTAAACATTGGGCCGGCCTTTCTTACCACTGCACACGGAGACGACAAAACCTTCTTACCATTGGGTGACCTAGGTTTTTATTCAGCAAAAAATTGGTGCTTTCCTTAGGATTCGAACCACAGACGGGACGACACCGGAGATGAGATATTACCACTGCTCCACTCAACGTTATCTGTTAGAAGTGTACATATTTATTTATTTGATGTATAACATGAATTCCCATGTTCCATAAACAAACAAACCAAAACAAACTCACTTCTGTCCAGGGAGTCCCCGGCGTGTGGAGGGAGGGGGCGGAGTCGTCCCCGGCGGGCGGTTGCAGTAGCTGCGTGGCGGCATCCCCGGCGGGCGGCTGCAGCTGCTACGTGGTGGCGTCCCCAGCGGGCGGACGGAGGCTGCTGCGTGGCAGCATCCCTGGCGGGCGGACGGCGGCGGCTGCGTGGCGGCATCCTCGGCGAACGGTGTCGGCAGTGCGGCGGCGTCCCCACGGTGGCAAGGTGACGGCTCGGTCCCACGACGGTGTCCCCGCAGCATAGAGTTCAGGTACGGGCTGGGGATTCACTTAGGATCTGTGGAATTTGATGTGATTTTTGCTAGATTTATCTAGATTCGAGCGTGCTTTTGTTGGGGATTATGTATGGGCTGCAATTGGGGTGTTGTTTCTGCGTGTAATTGGTTGTTTCCCTTAGTAGTAACCCCTGCTGCTCTGATCCTAGAGTGCTCTGATCCTGATTTCAGTAGAATTTTCTGCGTGCAATTGGTTGTTTCCCTTAGTACTAACCCCTGCTGCAATTCACTAGTTTTCCTATTGAAATTCTACTGATTTATGATGATCTGTTAGAATACCAATTCATATTTTCACTAATGGGGGGAACTAGTTATCAGGCAGTTTGGACATTCATGTAAGGTAGCTTCTGGAGAAATGATCCTATTATGTTTATCTATGTTGCACAAATGTAATATATATTGCACTTATGTTACTGTGTTCTGAATTTCCACATTTATGCCAAAACAGATGGATTAAAGTTGGGTTCATTTGAAACCATTCACACCTGCCTACATGGACGGAGTGGAAGAGTTCATGGAATTTGTTAGAGGAAAATACCATGAATACAGCAAGATAAAATGTCCATGCCACAGATGTGTTAATCAAGTTTTGCGGCATCAGCAAGAAGTGAATGACCATATACACATCTTTGGAATGTCGCCTGCTTACACTCATTGGATTCATCATGGGGAGTCTCTAGATACTGAAATTATTGAGTCCAGAGAGGAGGAGGTGCAGCATGATATATATGATTATGATGAAGGGATCAATTTGGGCGAGGATGACCAAGATGATGGCCGAGATGATGACCGAGATGATGATCATGGAGTCACAGAGATGCTAGCAGATTTGTACACATCATTAGAGGCAGATGGAAGCAATCCAAGATTTACCAAAGTTCTTGCCGATGCCAAGCGACAACTGTGCCCAGGATCAGAGCACTCTAGATTCTCCTTTCTAGTGAGACTTCTTTATATCAAGTCTCACTATCGAGTTAGCAGTACAGCGTTTAGTGCATTCATGAAGCTATTGTCCCAGGGATTCCCTCAGTGTTAATTTCCAAGTTCTTATGATGAGGTGAAGAAGTATCTTGGTGAACTTGGCCTTGCGTATGAATCAATCCATGTGTGCAAGAACAACTGTGTGCTATTTCAAAAGTCTACGTTGTTTGACAAGGATTATTCCAAGCTAGAAGTGTGCCCAATTTGTGGTGAATCTAGATGGGAAGATGGGGATGGAAAATGGCGGGTTCCTCATAAGGTCTTGAGGCACTTTCCACTTATAAAAAGGCTGAAGAGGATGTTTGCAATGAAACAAACAGCTAAGGAGACCTAATGGCACAAGAAGGTCAAGAGGCCAGTCAAGAATGTAATGAGCCATCCAGCTGATGGGAGGGCTTGGAAGGATTTTGATAAGTATAAAGATTTTGCAAATGATCCGAGGAACTTGAGGCTTGCCTTAGCTACAAATGGTTTCAACCAATTTGGCAACATGAGCACTCAATATAGTATGTGGCCCGTGCTTGTTACACCTCAGAACCTGCCGCCATGGGAATGTGTCAATCTAGCAAACTGCTTTATGTCTTTGCTCATCCCTGGTTCATCATGTCCTGGAAAAGATTTTGACTTGTATTTGGAGCCTCTAGTAGAAGAACTACTTCAACTCTGGGGTGGAGTAAGCACTTATGATGCCGTGAGCGGTAAAAAGTTTGATCTACATGCCGCTGTGCTGTGGTGCATACACGATTATCCAGCGCTGAGCACCTTGTCGGGGCGAACCACTAAAGGCTGTTATGCTTGTACCCACTGTGACAAAAATCCTCCATCACGTGCACTGAGGGGCAAAATTGGGTACATTGGCCATCACTGTTTTCTTCCAAAGGATCATGCTTGGCGGAGAAGCTTGGCTTTTGATGGCCACCCTGAAATGAGAGATGCACTGGGTCAGTTCAGTACTAAAGAGGTCCTTGAGCAGCTGGAGAAAGTGAAACATGTCAGGCCAGGAAAGCATCTAGCACCTCCACCCAGGAAGAGGAAGCGTGGGGAGGATAGCACCCCCAAAATTTTTAGTCGCAAAGCTTTGTTGTGGTTGCTACCATATTGGAAAGATTTGTTGCTACCATACAATCTTGATGTTATGCACATAGAAAAGAACATCTGTGAAAATATCCTTGGCACATTACAAGAAATTCAGGGCAAGACCAAAGACACCGATAATGCAAGGTTGGATTTGCAAGATATGGGCATTAGACATAATCTGCACTTGTAACAGGATGGCAACTCTGTTGTGAAGCCAGATGCTTTCTACGTATTGAATAAGGAAAATAAAGTTAAATTTTGCAAATACCTCAAAGGTGTGAAGTTTCCAGATGGGTTTGCAGCCATCCTAGGGAGATTCATAAGTGCAGATTGTACCAAATTGCAGGGCCAGCTGAAAACACATTGTTGCCATGTACTACTGCAAAGGATCATACCTGCTGCCTTAAGAGGATTGGTAAGAAAGATGTGTATGAAGCAATTGCAGAGCTCGGGAACTTCTTCAGAGAATTGTGTAGTAGAAATCTAAGGATAGATGTGGTGGAAAAATTAAAGCTCAAAATCCCACTAATCCTTTGCAAGCTTGAGAAAATATTACCGCTAGCCTTTTTTGATGTCATGGTGCACCTGGATGTGCATCTACCTGATCAGGCATTGCTTAGAGGGCCTGTTCAGTATAGATGGATGTATCCAATAGAAAGGATATTGGGTACTTTGAAGAATTTTGTGAGGAACAGGGCGAGGCCGGAAGGATCAATTGCGGAGGCCTATGCTGCAAGTGACACCTTGACATTTTGTTCGAGGTATATGCAGGATGTTGACACCAAGTTCAACCAGGATGTAGGTTATGGGCCATTAGTTAGTGACACCTCAGTTTTCATGCGTGGTGTGAAAATCATAGGAGCTGACAGGAGACAATACATTGATGATGAGATGATGGATAAGCTAGTATGGTATGTTCTAAATAATCGTGAAGAAGTTGAGCCATATTTGGAGTAAGTATTGTTTTTATTTGCAAGATTATAATCTCCTGATTTTCAAGTGAAGATTTCCTTTTTTTGCTTTTTTTGTGACAGCATATGCAGGGAAGAGTTATTGACAGAAGGGTCACATGATGTTGACAAAAGGCTTGAAAAGGCATTTCCTAGATGGTTTAGGAGCCATGTAAGTGTCCTGCACTATAGTCACCAACTGACTTTATGTATGTTGTAATGTGAGTAATCTCATTCGTGGTAACCTTGTATTCTTTGTTTGAACCCCAGATTGCGAAGAAGCGCAATGGTCATCCAGAAGAGGTTACTGAAGGATTGTTTGCTCTGTCTTGTGGTCCTGATCTTCGAGTGAGGTTTTCCGCATCTTGCATTGTCAATGGAGTCCGATATAACACCGTAGACCATGAGAAATACTTGCAGACTCAGAACAGTGGTGTATTGACTGAAGGTACTCATGACGATCAGACCACTGATTTTTATGGAGTCCTTAAGGAGATTATTGAGTTACAATATAATGCTAATCTACAATGCGATCAGACTATGGTTCTCTTTAGATGTGATTGGTACAATCAGGCAGGAGGCAAGACTGTAGGCATCAGAGATGATGGACATTTCAAATCCATCAACATTCAGTCATTGTGGTACAAGTCTGACCCTTTCATTTTGGCAACTCAATTGACAAAGGTATTCTACATGGAAGACACAACTTTGGGAAAGAATTGGCGAGTGGTGCAGAAATTTGAACATAGGGAGGTGTATAATGTTGCTGAAAAAAGTGACCTCGCTCATGATGTATACCAAGATGATCACTGTTCTACTACAGAGCATGAAGTGCAGCAAGGTGATGGTGATGGTGCTGAGGCTGAGCCCATTAATCAGGGTGGAGGATCTACTAGATTTGAAGGTAGTCTAGAGGAACTTATAAGAAAGAGTAGGCAAGCCAACATTGTTGTAGATGAAAATGAGGAGGAAGATGAAGATGACACTATAATGGAATATTTGAGTGATGGCGGCAATGAAAACGGTGAAGATGACATGTGCTAAGATGCTGACAGCGAGGATGATGATCTCTGAAACAGCTAGAACCAAAAAAAAGGTCAGCAACACTTCCATTCGGGTGCTCTCATTTATGACAATATTTTCAAATATTTGTGTGTTGTGCCACTCCACTATGTAATAATTTGAAGTAGCAGGACTTGTTGTAGCCTAAAATCAGTTATTTGTGTGCTTGAATTCTTATTTTGCTAGTGAGCTAGTCCATGCTTGTCAAATCTTGTATTTATATTTATATATGTATCTACACATATGTGTCAATTTCTGCTGTAATTTTTGATGTATATAATGTTTATTTTGCCTGGAATATAGTTGGTAACTAACATTCTGATTAATGTTGTAGAACAAGAGGCAAGATGGATGCTTGGTTGTCACAGATTGCTTGTTCCAGAGCTAGGAATGGCATATGTAGATCTGACAGATGCAAGTGGCTCTAGTATATTTCTGTAGCACAGATGATTTGAGTTTTTTTTGTATGAGACCAGCTTGTAAGCTTGAATGTTAATGTTTGAAATGTTATGAGATGATGAGTTGAAATGTTAATGTTTGAAATGTTATGAGATGATGAGTTGATGATGCCTTATCTTGCAAAACTGTCTATGATGTACTAATTATTCAGCATATCTTGCTTTATTTTTTCTTTTGAGAGAAACAACTTCTTCATTTACCCATGCACATCAACTGCATATACTATTGTGTGCTGGACAGACACTCTACTACTAAGCTGCTGCCTGAATATCAGTCCAGCAGCAGCATCTCGATCAGCATATTGATCAAACTGTCTGGCAGCAGCTAGCAGCAAGCAATATAGCCTCACCAGCATATATTCCAGACACAAACATCAGTACTGACACAAACACATAGCAACATTCCATTCACCAGAAAATTCAGACACAAAAAATTTCAGACAAAGCAAATTTCATTCACCAGCTGAACCACAAGTAGTTAACCACTAAACATCAGTACTAGATTGCTAAAGATGTAGTTCACATCACTACTGGAACCATCAACCATCCTTATTTACAGACACAAACAGCAAAGACCTGCAATCATGTGAGCTGATAACAAAATAAGCATCCACACTGATGCTTCAGCTTCTAGCATGATGCAGCTACAAAATAAGCTTGTTGCTTCCATTTGCTTCAGCTTCTAGCATGATGCACTACTTGTTGTTTTGTGCCTTCTTGGATGCAGCTTGGAGTGCATGAAAAAGCCTTTTCTTCCTTGCCTGCTCCCTCTTGAGCTCACCCTCGAGCCACTTGACATTCTCCTGTGACTGTGCCGCCGCCTCGCACAACTCCCAGAAGGTCATCTGTTGGCATTAGATGATAGCATTAGTTCAATGTTGAGCACAAATGAGACTATAGTACAACATCACTACAATGAGTAAATCATGATAGCATTTGTTCAATGTTGAGCAATGTTGAGCACAGAAAGAGGGCTAATGTTCACCTTCTTCTCCTTCCTCTTCAGCACCATCTCCTCCCCTGGCACCACCTCCTCACTGCTAGACCCGTCGCTGCCACTGCTAGAGGTCACAATTTGATGGTTGTCTTCTTGGAGGTCAATAGCACCAGCTCCTTCCCTATCACCACCTCCTTCCCCTTCTTCTTGCGCTGCAGGACACCGGAGCCGGAGCGGATCACCCGGCGACGGCACGCGATAGACTCAAGCATACGGTCGGCGGCATAGCGGATCTCCCGGTGCGTGCTGGCTCTGAGTGCGCGCTCGGTAGCGGAGCGAGCCCGGCACGTGTTGGCCTCAACCGCGCGGTCGATGGCAGAGGAGATCCCCCGGGGAGCGCTGGCCTCAGGCGTGTGGTGCGTGGCGGAGCGGATCTCCTGGCGACGGCTGGCCTCAGGCACGCGGTGCGTGGCAGAGCGGATCTCCCGGCGATGGCTGGCCTCAGGTGCGGCGATCGGCGGCGGAGCATCCCTCAATCTCAGATCGAGGACAAGATCAGATCCGAGGAGCTGTCAGTCGGTGGAGCTCATGTCGGAGGAGCTCCCGTCGGTGGAGCTCCCGTTGATGGAGCTCCCGTCGATGGAGGGGGAAGCAAGGCGCGTCTCGCAGAAGTGGCCCCGCTCGTCACGATCTTGGCGACGGGCCGCGGCAGAGCGATTGTAGCGACGCCGCGCCATTCTCGCTGGAGGAAGGGGGCAGCCAGTGAGGAGGAGACGCCAGTGAGGAAGAGAAGGGGGGCAGTGAGGAAGAGACTGGAGGAGACGCCGAGGAGGAGGACTGGAGGAGACGTCGAGGCGAGGAAATGATGCCACGGCTTTATGTCGATGGCCGCGTTCTAGGATAATAGAATAACGGGATGTGCTCAATCAACATTACTTGAAGTAGCGTAGTGGTGAGACCATTGTTTCTGAGGCTGGTGACCAGGGTTCGAATCCTAGGTTGGTCACCCCATTTTTTAAAAAAAATTCAAAAAAACTTGCCCAAAAATTGGGCAGAGCCAGGACTCGAACCCGGGACCAATTGCTAAAGAGTGAGAAGTCCCACCACTACGCCAAATGTAAGTTCGAGTACAAGTGTTGAAACTAATTTACTTCTACTATAATTATAAGGGCTACCAAGTGTCAGCACCCTATTGGCTCGGCTGTCTTGGAGGTGAAGAACACATGGATAGTTGGTATTTATTCTTTTAATCCAGAATTAAATTTTGTAACTAGTGTTTCTTCGTCACACATAATCCGAATTCAACGTTTTTTCTTCCTAATTTTTTCTAAAATCATGCTCTTTTCTTTAATGATGTTGTTTTGTACAGATTCTATTTTGTAGATTCTATTTATATCCTTTTATCTAGTTCCTCCTAAATATCGATTAGAAAAATCATTTGTTTTGCACAAACATTACTAATGTAACTTCGTATTTTGCAATAATAAACTAAACACAAGCTTATGGTCAAGTTTGAAGTGCATATGAATTCAAAAATTTCGAAAAGTATGATACACTCCAATGTTCAAGTAACATTTCATGAAACTATGTTAGACATGTATCCATTTCTAAACAACGTAGGTTCCGCTGTTACTGAAATCATTTGAAATTTTTATGACAAGTGTATGGACCTAAATTATGTTACCACGTCAATTCGTAGAACCATCGGAGCATTTTATGATATTATTTAAATTATTATACTGTAAATTCGAGATGTAAGTTTGAATTATCCCTAATAAACTATTACCGAAATCATTTTTTTCATTTGAATTATACCTAAGTTTGTAGATATTGATGAGTGATACAACTTTGGTATTCATTACTTCTTCATCTTAGTTTATTCTGGGTTTCAAATGTGGTCTAAAATCGCCACTTTGAAAAATAATTCAAATTTTTAATTGTTCAAACTTCATCACAGCACAAATTACCAAAATCAACACACTATCTTGATAGAGCATGATTTTATAAAATTTTAGAAAAAAATCATCCAATTTGGAGTTAGTATGAGGAAGATAAACTAGTTACAAGTTATAGTCAAAGATTAAAAAGAGATACCACACTTGTTCATCCCAGTTCATAGCAAGTGCAATTTCAGTTTTTAATCTTCGAATAAAACTTGGAAACCATTTTTCTTCCTCATACGAACTCCAAATCGGTTAATTCTTTCTCCTAATTTTTTCTAAAATCAATTTCTACCAGTTCCGTTTTAGGTATTTCTCCATTCAAATATATTTCAAATATGGATTTGTTCAAACTCAAAAATCATACTATCCCAATCTCATTTCAAAACTGGGTCCACCTGTCAGTCCCTCTCGGCAGCACAGCGCGGGCATCTAATTCCAAAACCGGGCCCACCTGTCAGTGAAATGCCCCGCGGGCGCGGGACGAAATTCCAAAAACGCCCCCACCCACCCACCCATCTGAAACACTCGCCTCTCCCTCTCTTTTCCCTCTCCCCCTCTCCAAACCCTAGCCGTGGCCGCGGGTGCCTCTTCGACGACACACACCGCTCGGCTGGGTCCGCACCTCGACGCACGATGCCTCGGCCGGGTCCGCACCTCGATGACGCACCAGCCGGGTCCGCACCTCGACGACACACCGGCCGGGTCCGCACCTCGACGACACACCGGCCGGGTCCGTACCTCGACGACGCACGACGCCTCGGCCGAGTCCGCACCTCGACGATACACCGTGGCCAGGTCTGCTTCCTCGCCATTGCCACTAGGACTCAGATCTGCTACCTCATCTCACCACCGGAACCGGAATACTACACCGACGACGACTCCAACCTGATCCCGCTACCACATCGACGAAGTATTGTAAAGACTCGACGCAATGTTCTATCAGGTACGCCAAATCCCTACAACGCCGTCGTGTGGATTAGTGTTTGGAGCTCGAGGTGACTACAATTTCTTTGCTCTAGTACATCTGTGATAAAGGATTAGGATTGAGACGCATGGATTAGGGTTTGGAGCTCAAGGTGGATTAGGGTTTTGAGCTCGAGGTGGATTAGGGTTCGGATTTGAATGTGATTACCGTGTACCACACTCTATTAACCTAGATGGTTTACTTTCTGGGAAATGGAGGATATATAATTGAGTGGAGTATTATAGGTGTGCTCTGACTAAATAAACTAATGGTTTACTTACTGGAAATATCACTGATATGTCGCTAGGCATACTCTTTGGTTGATTGACTGTTTATCTGCTGATACATATGCTATAGGGACCCTTATTTACTTAGTACATATGTGATTGATATCTATAGCTCCTGATTTTATTTTGTTCAATATGATTGTCTAGCATAATATTTGATAAATATGATTAGCAGCTACGGTTTGATATTAAGCTGATTATGATATTAAGCTGATTCTGTGAAAGTTCAATATGATTGTATCATGTTAAGCTGATATTAAGCTGATTAGATATGATTTTGTTCAATATGATTGTCCAACATCAGATTCTGTGAAATTTCATATTAAGCTGATTATGATGCTTTTTGTTATGATGGTTTCCCTTTGTAACTGATAATGGGTTAGGTAGACAACTTGCTGTTATGATGGTTTGCAAGAATATGTATCATGTAAATTATAGGATTAGTTAAAACACAGAACTTTGCTTGTTAGGTGTCTATTAATCAGAGGTGTTATTAATTAGAATTTCCATCAATGCAACATCCTGACCTGCCCTATGTGATTTCGCATGTAAGAAACTCCAACATGTGCTTATGAGAGGAAGCGGGCCAACAATATAGCAGAGATTAAGAGAAGGTTTGAAGAACTTGGTCTCCCATCAGATGTAAATTCATTTGGAAATGAACCAGCCCCTTCAAGGGGAATTAGGAAAGGGGTATGAGGTAGACGTGCTAAAGATACAGATGATTCGGAGTATCTCCCTGAGGACCAGGTTCACGGAGACACCGATGATGATGCAAAATTAGACGAGGAGCTTGTTCCCCTTATGGTCATTAAGGTACCAAGGGATGGGATGCACAGTTGCATGTTTTACTACTATAGTAGCATTTCCTTATATTTCACATGTTTTTCTCCTAATGCAGGCTCCTCATAGTAGACGTACAGAAGAAATACCGCCTGGAGGTGCAAGATCAAGTAAGCGAGTGAGGACTAGTCCTCCAAATGAGAGACTTGTTGAAGATATACCAACTGACGGAGCAACACAAACTAAGAGAGCTAGGCAACATACTTCAAATGAGAGACCTCGTGGCGTCAACACAAGGTCCTCCACAAGGCAGCAGCCAACTGAAACAGTTGATCAAGTTCACAAGAATTGCCTTCTGTAGCCGAAGAAGACAATGGTCTGCACAGTCCAAGAGAGTACGAGTATGACTGGTCCTACGATGGAGATTATGACAATGATGGTCTTGGCCGAGAACATGAGGAGCACCGTGAGGGACAAGAAGATGAGCTCCATGAAGAACAGACGCAAACGGGTCATGAAGGTAAATGACATTTGCATTTAAATTCTGCAATTTAGTTCCAGTACCAATATTTGAGGAGTACTAACATTCTGAACTTTTGTTATTTTGTAGAGCTTGCCCAAAGAGCTCCAAGAAGGCCTAGGCCACCAACAAGGGGTATCTTACTTGATAGGATGACAGAGCGATGAAGAAGTTGCCCATATCTGTTGCTGATGGGTTCAAAAGGCCACATGACCCTGTGCAAGCTGCGGAATTCGCTTCGGAGGCTGGTGTCATTGTTAGGGATTCTGTTCATGTCCTAACCCATTGGAAACATTACAAACAAGATGAAAACCTGATCGATGGCTTTGTTGGACGGTTAAGTGTAAGTTCCTCTTATCCTCTATACTATGTACATGTTACATTTAACTGTGAGGTTGATCATCTTCTGCAACTAATGAATGATCTTAATCAATAATTTTCAGGGAAGGCTGGCCATTGACATGAATCAACAGCCAACTAAGGATGCTTGCTATAATGTTCTCCAGTCTACTATAAAGCAGAGGCGCTATAATTTGAAGAAAACCTACTTCACCGGCATCCCAATTGACCAGATCAGAACCACCTCTCCTATACCATACATGAATGATGCACAGTGGAATGAACTGGTTCGGAAGTGGTCAGATCCAAAAAACATGGTATGTCCTATCTGCTGAACTCCACAGCTAGCTATTGTTGCCATGTAAATCAAAGTGTGTACAGAAAATTGCTTCAGAAGTGTCTTTTTGATTATCTAGCCTCCACCCTCCAATAGAATACACATGAAGCATGAATGCATGATTTGATTGAAGTAAATGTGTTACTGAGAAAGGATGTTAATTACAATTTGTTCTTTTGGAAAGATTTTAATTACTACGGAGTAGATGCTAAACGTTGATTTTTCTTGATGGGAAAGCCACACTAGCACGTACTCCTATTGTATAGTCCTATGTGGAAGTGGTGTAGTAACATGAAGCCACCCTAATGGTTAGTTGATTGCTTTGATATTTTACCCTGTTCAAATAAAAAACATGTTTCTTCTTGCTGCTGTTCAGACATCATTTATCATTCTTGAGTTATTTTTTATTTATCTGGTAGGTCCCACAAGTGATGCTACATAAGTTTCTCATGTTGCAGCCCAGTAGGTCCAATAATTTTGATTTAATTATAATCTGTATCAGTTGTTGTTGCAGCGAACAGCTGAAAAGAACAAGGGAAACCGTGCCAAAGTCATGTTTCACCAGGCGACGGGAGCTCGATGCTATGTTGCACATCTCCATGCATATGTAAGATAGCACTATTTTGTACAGTTTCTTCTTTACTCCACTGCTATGTGCCAAAGTCAACTAATTTGGACTATGTGCATGTCATGCCAAACAGAGGCAAAAGAAAATTGCTGCAGCACGTGCAAATCAAGAAAATGCTACTGGAGAACAAGAAGCTGATGCTGATGGAGAACAAGAAGCTGCCACTGCTGGAGACCAAGAAGCTACTGCTGATGGAGAGCTTGATGCGGTGGAGATCTTCAAACAATGTCATACCAGTCGCAAGAAAGGAACGACTGACATTGCAAAAGAAGCAATTGTAAGTCTAATATCACTATATATTTTCCCAGCATTTTCTATGTATCTCTTATTGAAACTGTCTTTGTGTTGAAACTGAGATGGCTTGAAATGTCCATAGTTGTTTTCATTATGCTGAGGTGGCTTGAGTCTAGAGTGTTTTCTAAATAGTTTGCAACTTTCACTGTGGCCTTCTTGTGCATGCATGTATGACCATGAATTCTTGGTCTAGCTGTTCAATTTCTGCTAGTAGTGTTGTCGGCTTGTCTCTCAGCTCTCTGCTTGAGTTCTCTGAATCAGTGATCCAGTGGGGTACCAATGGTATTACCATAAGCTCTAGGAATATTACATAAATATTATTCTTGTTGTTTGCTTATTAGGAATAATATTCTTGTTATTTTGTGCATAAATTTGCTATCTCTAGATCCTAGTTCTATTGGCGTTACAATTTATCTAGTGTAATAATTGTTTGCTTAACAGGGAGTGTGATAGGTTACATGATACATGCTCTTTGCTGATTTCTAATTATTTTTCCTTTTAGTACTAGGAATCAGATGAAATGGCAAATCGTTGGAATTAGTTGTTGCATGATTCTTTTAGCTAGTCAAGTGAATTAGTTTTTGTGTTCTTTCTGATCTCGAGAACCCTAGTCATATCTTTCACTTTTTCTAACATGATGAAAGTATTATGTCTACATACATTGAAGTAGTCAAATAATATAATAAAAATGTCTCTTAAGTCGAGATTCTGAAATTTACCAATTTTAACTAGGTTCTTGACAACTCTTTGGATTGTGGCAGGCTATCATGGAAGCTTTGAAGGATCAGCCTCCTACTGAAGGCAGTGCACTATCAAGTGCACAGGTTGTCTCCGAGGTGCTCCCCAGGAATAGCAGTAATATCTTCTTGAAGAATATTGGTCTGCAGCCGACAAGCCCAACAAAACCACCAACAGCGAAAGAAAAGGCACTGCAGGAACAACTCGCGGCTTTAAAGCAAGCTTTGGCTGTTCTCCAAGATGAAGTGAATGTGTTGAAGCAGAATGTTCAGAACACAGAGGAAGCCCTTCAGAGGAACCAAATGGAGCTGCAAGAGTGCAAGAAGGCGATGGAGGAGAATAAGAAGGCGGTCGAGGAGAACAATCTGCTGCTTAAGCGTCTTCTGCAGTTCAACTATGGTGGTAACTTACCTAGTCCTTCATCTTGATCATCTTGAAAGCGTGCTGCTGTCTTTTGCTGGAAGTTAGTCAAGTTGCTGCTACCTTTTGCCGTCTGTGAACTGAGTATGTGAACTGTTGAGTAATTGATGTCATGATGAACTTGTGTCATGATGTCATGGTGAAGTTGTGATGGTGAACAGCTTATGAACTTGTCTAAGTTATGTGGGTGAATAGCTTATGAACTTGTCTAAGTTATGTGTCCCGAATATGGTGCTTGGAGTGAAATGAATGTAACTGTGAATTGTGTTGATCTGAATGGTGAACAGCTTATGAATATGGTGCATTGTAACTGTGAACTTGTGTTGCATCCAGAGAGTTGCAGTCACGAGTGAACACGTGTTCCAAACAAAAACGACCATGTGGAGCCACCAGAAACGACCACGTGTTGTTACCCAAGGTACCCACATGGCACAACAGGAAGAAGACACGCGGACCAATCAGAAAATGATATGTGGACCAATAATATCATAACACGTGGACAAACCAGAGCACGACACGTGGTCCAATCAGAATGAGACACATGGACAAACCAGATAATGACACGTGGACCAATCATATAACAACACGTGGACCAACTAGATATGGACACGTGGACCAATCAGGTAACGACACGTGGACCAACCAGATCATGACACGTGGACCAACCAGATCATGACACGTGGACCAACCAGGTCATGACACGTGGACCAACCAGATCATGACATGTGGACCAACCAGATAACGACACGTGGACCAATCAGATAGCGACACGTGGACCAATAAGATCACTACACGTGGACCAACCAGATCACGACACGTGGACCAACCAAATCAGGACACGTGGACCAACCAGATCAGGACACGTGGACCAACCAGATAACGACACGTGGACCAATTAGACAACGACACGTGGACCAACCAGATCATGACACATGGACCAACCAGATCAGGACACGTGTGTTGACGGTCGATATTTGCCATTTTCAAGACCGTCAACTCCTGCAAATTTGAGCATGAATGCACATCCACACTAGAATAGGTGCTTAAACTCATACTTTCCACCAGTGTCGATGTCTATTCGAATGCAGGTATTTAGCATAAGAAATGCGAGGAATCCATGCACTTTCACTCCACTCCAATCCAAGGCACTCAAATGCTGGCCAATCAGGGGCTGCCACATGGATTCTCCTGGATCCATGATGTCACCAATTCATGTGAGGGACTCTCGACGAATCATACGTTGCCACGTCAGCATCACATGGATCCATGGGCCCACTTAGCCAACTAAACCACTAGGAAATGTGCCATGCACGGAGGAGAGGCATCAGGGCCCACATGGAAGCGAGCCAGACGAAGCAGGGGCCAGATGGCCGGCCAAAGGTTTCGGCCGACCCTAGGATCGGCCGAACCGACCTAGGGTCAGTTGATCCTGGCCCTCCACATGCTGGTTGCTCATTGGCTCTTGGCTGCATTCTCGGGTGTTTAGGGGCACTTTGAGCCCCGGAGCAAGCCTCCTCCTTGTCTATAAATAGGAGGGGAGGGGCTCCATTTCTCACACACCACCAAGCTCTCAAGTTCCACTTCTCTCTTGTGTAGCTCTCTCTCCCTCTCTCCAATTCTGCCCATGAGAGGTGATTCTCACCTCTTTGTGGTAGAATGGTGATGAGGAGAGATCTAGATTAGGATTAGTTGAGAGGTAGAGTAGGGGTAAGGAGTGAGTTGATGTCCTCGTGGATGCTCATTCTTCATTTAGATCAAAGTGAGTATTTCAGCATTTCTTATTTAGACTATAGTGGACATCATGCATTATTGCTTTGTTCTTGTGTTCATGGCTCGTTCATAAGTTAGAAGCTTGTGTTCTTCATGACACAAGGCTTTGTTCCTTTAGAGCCAGAGCCGTAGTTCACTTACATGTTTGCATGCTCTGATCCTGTTTAGCTAAGTAAGTCTATTGTATCTCGTTTAGCTGCATCCATAGCTTCCTATCTGCTCCCAGTTCAATGATATGATCTGATTCCGATCTTTCCCTTGTTCGTGGGACCATATCTATACGATTGCTATAGTGTAGTTAGCGGGCTAGCATACGCCGCACTATAGTATTTATCTGGGGTACAGACGTGGAGTCTGGGCCCTGGTTTTCCTGCGAAGACCACGTACGATCGTAGCGTAGAGGTAGGCCGCAGTGGTGATAGCCTGTTGGACCCTTTGTCAACCCTCTTACGTCGCGTACCGAGTTGGGCTCACTTGCCAGCACCCTGGAGTGTTGTCGCCCCGCGGGGATGACTAAGACCTGACAGAAATACATCTTGAGAGCTAAGTCCCTTAAGGAAGTGCTTCTTGTATCCCAACCTATCCCAGCGAAAGCTGGTGTCCTTGGATAGACCCTCTCTGGTTACACTCCATCCTGAGGGAACGAAACCCGACGGGAATACTCATTCCCCTATGGAGAGGTGCTACAATGGTGTATCCGTGCGCTTGCGGATTCGTTCACACTCGTCAGTGTACCTAGGAGTTTCTTACACGCTCATGCTGCCACGGCGCCCGGTGTTGAGGTTAAGAAACGCCAACAAGCATTTCTGGCACCGTTGCCGGGGACGGCTGTAGTTAACCTTCGAGCCCGTCTATCCTCGTATTTATCTTTTTCCTTTTTCTTCTACCTTCACCCCCGTTGCCCTTTTTGAGATATCCCTTTTGTTTTCTTTACTTCTACCTCTACCCCCGCTACCCATGGAAGGTTATCCTTGTAAACACCTTCCGCCTTCGAGGAGTTAACCCTCAGAGCCATCTTCATCAAGATCCACTCTTACATCTGGCCTCTGGATTCGCCCCTCTCTCATGAAGCTAATTCAGGACCTATCCTTCTCGGGGTTAAGTCATGAGAACCCCTTTGATCATGTGAGAGACTACGAGCGTGTGATTGAAACTCAGGGTAAAACTGGAGAATCACCGGATGCTCGGAAAAGAGAGTTTTTCCCGCTATCCCTCTCTAGGGAAGCTCGAGATTGGCACCGTTGTTTTGGTAGAGATTACCTTACCTGGGAAAGGTTGAGAGCAGCTTTTTGCTCCCAGTTCTTCCCAATACGACGTGTCATTTCGTTAAGGGCAAAGATTCTCTGTTTCAAGCAATGTGAGGAGGAATCACTAGGAATGGCATGGCATCGTTTCGCCTCCGCGGTGGAAGATTGCCCAGTCCTCTACATTCCCGATTGGATGTTGCTTCAGCACTTCTGGTTTGGATTGCAGAAGGATGATGCCATGAGGCTTAATGCTCTCTCCGGAGGATCCTTTGTGCACCTAGATGCTGTCAAGGGAAAAGAGATCGTGGATAATCTCTGAGATTTCAGCTCCCCTTGCATCCCGGTCAATGAGGCAACCACCAGAGGACATGTTAAGCCACCTAGATCCATCATCAGCCAAGCCTGAGATTTCATATCCATTCTTTTTGAACTCTGGCTGAAGATATCATTCCTAAATAGCAGGAATCTAAGGGAAAGATTTCATGGCACGAGATCTACCCTTGGGTTCCCCTCTCGTGCATCTTCTCAGACCTTCTCCCCGAGACTTTGTCTCGTGGGAGGACGGGGAGAGTAGTCCGGAAAGAACGACCATTCCCGGCCAGGATGACTTGTTCGATCCTCACTACTGTCTCCTAAGGAGGGTATGAGAGGCCTATCGTGTTTCTACGTCATGGTTTGAGCTGAAGTGCTTTGCACTAAAGTTTCATATAAACCGAGACATCGGTCTCTACTTTATAATCCACTGGATTCATCCATCAGACCGAAGGAGCACGATCATTTACCGATCGAATGGAGTGCACTCACTTTCTATCTCAAGCACATCGATCGATGCTGACCAGTCAGGAGAAGCTTGCACTATGTATCTTATGCCTGACTTGATCGATGCCCAATGGGAGGTGCACTTTCCTGCTTATCCAAAACCCCCCATTGGAAGCTTAGGCCAGACTTGGGAATGTTTTTGATCGCTTTGATGAGAACATCGAACCCTCTGCCTAAGGTAAGAGCGAGTCAAATCTTGCTCTTCGTCCGAACTCTGGTTCAAGATCGTACACCGGCCTTCGAAAGTCCATACTCTATCCTTTTTAAAGGCCGAGTGTCTTTCTAAGCTTGAGTTCACTCGGAGATCGGTACCTATTGGAGAAGCACTAGCCACAGTGCTCGATCTTTTCGTCTCCGAGTTCTGCGACCCCAGTGCTATAGTCCTCGAGTCCTATGACCACCTCAGGGAAGGCCTCGGCCTCTCTGGGATGATCATGCTTGCCCTCAGCCTCGATATACCTTTTTGGGCTCGAGTCGTACATGCACTACCCTTGCAGATCAGAGCTTATCATCGTATCAACATTGTCTACAAGGAAATGGTCGTAAGTTGAGACAGGAGATCACAAGACACCTGCATCCCGAGTACTCTTGGGACTCATATCGTTTCCCTAGGAAGAATTATCCCTCGGGTATCTTATGGACCGTGGTCATGCAGGAGAAAGAAAGTTACCAAGATAAAGAGGAGTAGGCAAAAGGTCTACAGGAAGGCAGCACCATTGTGGCGACACGAAGGCTTCGTGACTACCGTCAGAGGTGCCTACACTTTTGACGAACCGAGTATGTCGCCAAGGTGACTTCCCCCAGATTCTCTATGGTTATATCATGGTTTGGCCAAGGTTGGTATATAGTGGAGGATGAATTTTCAACCTCAACCTTATTTCAGCCTTAAGCTTAAGCCAATCTTTCCATCTCGGGGAATCCACCTGGGCTGTCGATCCTGAGACTTGCTAGAGCCCACACGAGAAAGGGGAGGACCAGAGGGGCCCACAGGGGGCCGGTCGAACCCAGGTTCGGCCGAAACCCTGGTGCTGCCTCTCCCCTTCTTCTTTCGCGTGTGCGTCTCATTCTCTTCCAGAAACCTTCTCCCTGCCGCCCGACGAGTTTTCGCATCGTGAAATCCATCTCCTCCACCTCACCATCCTCAGCTCATCACCGCATCCATGGCCAGCTATGGTTTCGCTCAGCTCCGTAGGGAGGCCTCGCCTCTCACTTCAGGGGGAGGGAGCCCCTCTCATCTCATCAACCTCAGCAATCTAGATGAAGTGATGGGGTCGCCGGAGGCCATGACTACCGAGAGAGGCAGGAGTGTAGAGAGCACTCATAGGATGTGCACCGACTCCTCGGTGCATTCGTCCCGGCGAGACTCCTCCTCCCCGCCTTCTTTCCCAGTCAGGATGGCCACCATGGGGAACAAGACTGCTGCCAAGCGCGTCTTGTTTGACGATCCCCCTGGGCCACCTCTGAAGCCTGGAGAGCGTTATGTTGGGTCTGACTTCAATAGCTACGGAGAAGCTTTCTGCCATACTTATGAGCAGGATGTGTGGGACGAGTTCCCACTGCCACAGACCCGGTGAAAAATATTCGGAGTGAAGACACCCACTGGAGGCTATGGTACACCCTACCATAAGCGCCTCAGTGGGAGCGAGTCCTCAGCAAGATCATTGCAGACATCCAGATGAATGGCGCCAAGAAGACCCCGACCTTAGCAAAGCTAGCAGACAGACTAGCTGAACTGTTCTTAGGACATGAGAAGCTAGTCAAGGAGCTGGCTAAGCAGAGGGACGAGTACCCTGAGCTCAGGCGTGAGTATCGCCAGCTGGTAGAGGACATGACCCAGAAGCTGCAGAGGTTGGCAGTAGCTGAGGGAGAGGAGCAGATCCTCTCCGAGTAGTGGGGATTAGCCCCAGCTTTAGTTCATTAGGCGCTAGTCTAGGTCTAGGTTTGATTTCCCTTTGTTTCCCTTTATTTCATTTATTCCCTTTTGCATGTGTGTAAGCGCCTAATCATTTTGTTTGAAACATTTGAATTTGAATAAAGTGGCTCACCGGTCATGTAACCCGGTTTAGCCACCCATTGTGTCATTTCTTTGGTCTCTTTGATTTAGAGGACATCTAGGTTCGAGACAGTGTGGGGGAAGAGCCACGACTCTCCCAATGCAGGCACGACGTTTCCATACGTACCCACTGTGAGCACTCCGCGCTAGCCGATCGATCACCTACCGCGAACGTGAACAGGACCCGCATGAGTTCACTCCTGTGGAGAGCCTCTAACGGTTCATCTCCCATGCATAGCACCAGTTTGCATCTCGACAACTCACTCTCTCTCATTCCTGAGTTTTATAAGCTATATATGTCTATCTCTAAACTAAAACTCGAATGATGATGCTAAAAGATCACCCAGCTCTGTCTACCTGAGTAGACTTACATATGTTTTATTCCTTGTCATCTGCCTGATGCTTGTGAACCATAATCTTCTTAAGGACAAGCATGTTCACCTAAGTAATTGACGAGTATGATATGGCTGGATGATATGATCTTTTGCTCTGATGACTAACTCTCTTGGGGAATTTATTTTTGAAAACTCAAAACCTCTTGGAAAGGCTCCTCTTTGATATGCCTCCGTCCCATTAGATCCATATGATCTTTGTAGGTAAAAGCCTTCAGTTCCTATGCTGCTTGTTATTACATTGAGCTTTGTCAAATTCTGTGACCCTTGTGAGAATTCGTTTCATTACTTTCATGATCAAGATTTATGTGCACCCCACCTATTTCCCCTTGCTATGCTTCTACTCTAGAAGTTAGCATTGTATCATTTATCCATTTCCTAAAAATAAAGCTCCATATGTGGTGTGACTTCTCTCTCCAGAAGTGTCCTTCAAAAAGAGACATGGGCTATGAAAAAAAATATATATATATATACATGCTCAAGGCATGATGAAAAAAAAGAAGAAAAATAGCCCATGTCCAAAATAAAGGAGGAATAGGGGAGAGATGAGATCATGCAAAAAGGAGTTCCATATCATAGATGGTAATAACTTGTGTCCATTCTGGGGCTAGTGTCCACCTTACCATCAACCCGCAGTTCTCACCTTATATATGTATGGTAATATCTAGCACCCATTCCGGGCCTAGTATCCACCTTACCATACACACCATAGCCATACTGGTGCACATCTTGATCTGGTAGTATGATTTGATTTTCTCTGTGGATCCAGTCTTTGACTTTGCAAAATATGTGATGCAAGTATGCTTTCTCTTTATCCTACCCTGAGCTCCACATATAGCCATCATTAGAAGTTGGATGAAGAAAGGCAAATGCCTTAGTGAGGACATATACACATTGAGCGATTTGAGAGAATCAAATGAGGAAGCCACCAACAGTTTTGTTTATAAAGATCTTGCAAAAACCCCAAGGTGTTTATCATCAGGTGCATAAGTGACTTGATTCACAGCTGTTCTACTTTTCAATCACCTAAGGGAACATGATAGCCACTACACAGAGGTTCACAGGAGCAAGGTATGACTTGGAATATCTCTTATGTCTATCTTACTTTTGGGTATTCAAGACCCACTTGGCTTTGTTTCCCCTTCACTCGGGACGAGCAAAGGTCAAGTGTGGGGGTGTTGTTGACGGTCGATATTTGCCATTTTCAAGACCGTCAACTCCTGCAAATTTGAGCATGAATTGCACATCCACACTAGAATAGGTGCTTAAACTTATACTTTCCACCAGTGTTGATGTCTATTCGAATGCAGGTATTTATCATAAGAAATGGGAGGAATTCATGCACTTTCACTCCACTCCAATCCAAGGCACTCAAATGCTAGCCAATCAGGGGCTGCCACATGGATTCTCCTGGATCCATGATGTCACCACTCCATGTGAGGGACTCTCGACGAATCATACGCTGTCACGTCAGCATCACATGGATCCATGGGCCCACTTAGCCAACTAAACCACCAGGAAACGTGCCATGCACGGAGGAGAGGCATTAGGGCCCACATGGAAGCGAGCCAGAGGAAGCAGGGGCCAGATGGCCGGCCAAAGGTTTCGGCCGACCCTAGGATCAGCCGAACCGACCTAGGGTCGGTTGATCCTGGCCCTCCACATGCTGGTTGCTCATTGGCTCTTGGCTGCATTCCCGGGTGTTTAGGGGCACTTTGAGCCCCGGAGCAAGCCTCCTCCTTGTCTATAAATAGGAGGGGAGGGGCTCCATTTCTTACACACCACCAAGCTCTCAAGTTACACTTCTCTTTTGTGTAGCTCTCTCTCCCTCTCTCCAATTCTGCCCATGAGAGGTGATTCTCACCTCTTTGTGGTAGAATGGTGATGAGGAGAGATCTAGATTAGGATTAGTTGAGAGGTAGAGTAGGGGTATGGAGTGAGTTGATGTCCTCGTGGATGCTCGTTCTTCATTTAGATCAAAGTGAGTATTTCAGCATTTCTTATTTACACTATAGTGGACATCATGCATGATTGCTTTGTTCTTGTGTTCGTGGCTCGTTCATAAGTTAAAGGCTTGTGTTCTTCATGACACAAGGCTTCGATCCTTTAGAGCCAGAGCCGTAGTTCATTTACATGTTTGCATGCTCTGATCCTGTTTAGCTAAGTAAGTCCACTGTATCTCGTTTAGCTGCATACATAGCTTCCTTTCTGCTCCCAGTTCAATGATATGATCTGATTCCGATCTTTCCCTTGTTCGTGGGACCGTATCTATACGGTTGCTATAGTGTAGTTAGCGGGCTAGCATATGCCGCACTACAGTATTTATCTGGGGTATAGACGTGGTGTCTGGGCCCTAGTTTTCCTGTGAAGACCACGTACGATCGTAGCGTAGAGGTAGGCCGTAGTGGTGACAGCCTGTTGGACCCTTTGTCAACCCTCTTACATCGCGTACCGAGTTGGGCTCGCTTGCCAGCACCCTGGAGTGTTGTCGCCCCGCGGGGATGACTAAGACCACATAGAAATACATCTTGAGAGCTAAGTCCCTTAAGGAAGTGCTTCTTGTATCCCGACCTATCCCAGCGAAAGCTGGTGTCCTTGGATAGACCCTCTCTGGTTACTCTCCGTCCTGAGGGAACGAAACCCGATGGGAATACTCATTCCCCTAGGGAGAGGTGCTACACCGGTGTATCCGTGCGCTTGCGGATTCGTTCGCACTCGTCAGTGTACCCAGGAGTTTCTTACACGCTCACGCTGCCACGGCGCCCAGTGTTGAGGTTATGAAACGCCAACAACGTGGACCAACCAGATCATGACACGTGGACCAACCAGATCATGACACGTGGACCAACCAGATCACGACACGTGGACCAATGAGATAACTACACATCATCTTCCGGGTGCACGTCACCACGTCAGCGTCCAGCGTGGAAAAATGCCACGTCAGCAGCCAGCGTGGCAACGAACACATCAGCAACCAGCATGGCACCGAGCCACGTCAGATGCCAGCATGCACGGTGCCACGTGGCAGTCACTTCCATGACGAAATTAGTGACGATAGTCCTTAGTCATAGAAGACAAGCTGTTATGTGATGAAAAATGTGTTCGTCATGGACAATGAGTAGTTCTGTGACGAAATTGACCGATTCATCACGGTGCGTCAAATGTGACGCGTGTTCTATGACGATTTCAGAATCATCATAAGTTCGTCACAGAAGGTTTTTAATGACAAATTTGGCTTATTCTGTGACGAAAGTGTTTCGTCATTGATGTGAACTTCTGTACTAGTGTACTCTTCGAAGGACTGAACCAGTGTAAACCTTCGTGTCCCTTGTTCCATGTGCTCATCGCTCATCAATCATGTTCTTAGTTTCCTGTCCCCTCGACCTGCAAATCAACTACGTGGATACCCCTTGGTGGATTGTCTAGATCTCACCATCTAACAGTTGGCGCGCCAGGTAGGAATGATCGGGAGCTTTAGCGTAGCATGATGGAATCACATTCTGGTGTCGTCTTCCCTGCTAGCATGGCAGAATTCCTCGCCAACCCCGTCAGCATCTGCTTCGGCTACATGCCGGTAGATCCTATCCCTTCAGTCGTCGCTCTGGCAGTGGCACGTAACTCTACGGTGGTCACTTTCGCTCCGCAGGTCGGCGAGATCAATCTCGCCGCGCCTATTCCGAATCTGTTGAAGAAAAACCACCGACCCACACCTTGCGACCTAGTCGTGGGGATGGATCGCATCATCAACATGATGCAGGAAACCTTGTAGATATGCGAGCAAGCCCAGTGCTCTCCTAGGTCGGCACGGGGCCCGTCCTGAGCACTCTTTGGCCTACGGAGCTCGGCCAACGTCTAACCCAAAAAGATGGCCAAGAAGTCCCAGATCCAATCTGGGCAGCACACCTTCCACTTACAGCGCCCGGTATTTGGAATGTAGCAGGACCCTCTTGATGAAATCTACCCCTTCCATAAGCAGGTGAAGCACACTCTTCACGAGTGTTATGTGTTCAAGGATACCATCAAGCTTATCGAGCAGCGCGAAATGGGTTAGCTTTGTCAGGTCACGCATACCCCGCAGTCTCCGGATTGCGGAGCCTTTCAAGACGTCCATGTTGTCCTCTCCCCCAACACTTATGACGAGGGAGACGACCTCTCTCCACCCCCAGATCGTGAAATTTTCGTGGTCTCCATTGATGCTCCACTACGAGACGGCGAGACGAACTCCTAGGAGGCCACACGCTTCAACACTAACGCCGACCACGCTTGACATCGCCTGGAGGAGGCAGCTATTGCACAAGCCCAAGCGAACTGGCAACCTACCAACGTCGTCGTCGGAGCAAACGATGGTAACGGTGCACCTCCACCACCACCTGAGGGCCTGGCTGCCACTGCCCAGCATGTTGATCGCCTTAGGCAACCACCCATGTGCGACCGAGACCTCCAGAGGGACTTTGAGGACGCTGGCCATCAAGTCTTCAATAGCCCCCAAGCTAATTTTGGTGCAACCATGGCTAACCTAGCCAACGAGGGTGATACACCGGCGATCTAATGAGCTCTTCCTCATCTTCACGTTGCTACCGCCCAGATGGAAGAGCATAGTAGAGCATCCTCTTCATCCAGACCTGCCTCCATGCACCACACGCGGAGCCAATCTAATCGATCTCGTGGGGGCCGCTAGCCTCCTTTGCAAACTATTGTGGAGGAGGTCGAATAGAACGTCATCGACACCCAACCCAACCCTGGTAGTAATGTCGGCATCAATGCCAACTGTGACAGGCACGATCTCCACGTCGATCTGGAGTAGGCTAGACGTGGTCATGGTACTCGTGTCGACCTCGACAAGTGTCATCACGAGCGGGAGGAGGCTGAGCGCTGCAGGCTTGCGGAGTACGATCGTGACTTCGGCCCTCCGGGTGTCGTCAACCGCATCGAGCGTGACATGGAGGCTGAGGGCCGTCGTCGTCATGAGGAGGAGCTCTGATGATGTGTTGAATATGAGCTGCACCACGGCATTTTTGACAACACCTACATCACTCCCAAGGGCCCACGCACTAGTCCTGACGACCAGGACGCCCAGGCGATCAACAACTTCCCAACTTTCTCAGAGTGACTCTGATCCCTCTGTTATCCAGCCAACTTCAAGCCAGCCATCAACTAGTATGACGGTCGCTCTGACCCGAATATTTGGTTGAAGACCTATACCATCGCAGCTCAGGCTGCTAGTTGTACCTTTGATCATATGGTGGCCTACTTCCCTCTGGAGATGGGTGAAGCTCCACTCCTATGGCTTGACAATCTTCCCGACGGGTGCATCACCTCTTGGGCCAAGGTGTCACAATTGTTCACCTCAAACTACCAATGGACCTACTGCCGCCTCAGCAATACCAATCACCTCAGTCGGGTCGTCATTCGACCCAAACAGATGTTCAGGGACTACACTAACTGATTCTTCGAGAACCGCAACTAGTTGGCCGGCGTCAAGGACAACGACATCATCCAGTACAACAAATCTGGCGTCAAGGACCTACCGCTCTTCAAGAAGCTCCACGAAGCCAGATCTACTATGATCGCTGACCTGATGGTGGTCATCAACAAGCTAGTCGACACCCAGGAGGCGGTGGTCAACCAGTTCAGTGGGCCAGTTGAGCCGCAGGCCGCCCAGGCACCTACGGCAGACGGAGCTGCTAAGCTCCGCAACCGTGTGGCTGAGATAATGCTTGTCGAGACCGCCTGACACATCACCTTCCTCCAAGAGGAGTTTGACGCTTCACTCGACGATGTGTGTCAGTTCCACACCGGTGCCAAGCACCTCGTACGTCACTGCTCCACCCTCAAGAAAGCTCTCGACATCCCAGAAGAGCCCATGTGACCTAAGAAGAATGATCAGCGGAAGCACTGCTATGACGACCGCTGCTATGGCGACCATAACCACCGACCTGATTGGCGTGACAACTGCGGTGACCGCGACAATAATAGAGGTCGTCGCGATGACCGAGATGACCGTGATGATTGTCATGACGACTGCCGCGAGAAGCAATGTGATGACCGCTGTGAGGAGCAGCGCAACAACCGGCGTAACGAGCAGCGCGACGACCATCACCGCGATGACGGTGGTCGCCGAGACGAGGAGAACCTTCCTCCTCCACCGAATAGGGAAACCCTAGCAGTGCCTTCCAAGCTCGGAACTGCGAAATCAACATCATGTTGGTGGGTAGAGGGCTGCGGTGAGCAACCGCGAGGTCCACTTCGTCAGTGTTGAGCCTATTCAGCCTCTTCACTAGTCGGAGTTCCCCATAACCTTCTCCAGGGAAGATCATTGGGTGCACATACCAGACCCCGGCTCCTACCCGTTCATCATTTGTCCTATAGTTGAAGGGGCTCTCCTATCCAAGACCCTAATCGATAGGGGTAGCGGGCTGAACATCATCCTCACCGAGACCCTGAAGAAAATGAAGTTCAACTTCAAGCGCATGGAGCCTTATGACGAGCCCTTCTACGGCATCGTGCCTAGCAAAGCGTCCTACCCCAAAGGTTGCATCGCATTGACGGTCACCTTCAGGACTATCCAGAACTACCGCACGGAGTACCTGATCTTCAAGGTGGTAGACTTCATGACGTCCTACCACTCCATCCTGGGCCGACCCATGTTAGCCCACTTCATGGCCATCCAGCACCACACATATCTTGTCTTCAATATGGCAATGCTGAACAGGATCCTCTGCATCTACGGCGACGTCAAGACCTCCTACAAGTGTGATGTCGAAGCGGTGGAGCTCGCCAAGACCCTCGCCTACTCTGCACGGGCCTCCGCTATGGTGCTTGAAGCTTCGAAGATCGACCTGAAGACCTTGGAGGTGCCGGAGCACCAATGCTCGAATATCACGCTGGACCGCAGTCCTGTGACGAAGAATATCTGCCTTGGCCTGCCCGATGCGGACAAGATGGCGGTCACTAGGGCCGACCTCGACCCCAAATAGGAACTCGTGCTCACCAGTTTCCACTAGGATAACACGGACATATTTGCATGGTCACCATCATATATGCCTGGTGTCCCAAGGGAGCTAGCTGAGCACTCCTTGGACGTGAGCAAGATGGAAAGACCTGTCAAGCAGAAGCTTCATCGTTTCGGCAAGCATCACAAGGAGATCATTACGGTAGAAGTCCAAAAGCTCTTAGCTGTTGGATTTATTCAAGAGTATAAACACCCAGTTTGGCTTGCAAATCTGGTTCTTGTACCTAAAAAACTTGTGAATGGAGAATGTGTATCGACTACACCGATCTCAACAAGCACTACCCTAAAGATCCCTTCCCTCTTCTGTGTATTGACCAAGTCATGGACTCCACGGCTGGCAGCATCCTGCTATGCTTCCTAGACTGCTACTCTAGCTATAACCAGATAGCGCTCAGTCCTACTGACTAGGATAAGATGACATTCATAACGCTTCATGGCATCTACTACTATAAGTGCATGACTTTCAACATGAAAAACACTAGTGCCACGTACCAGAAGGCCATCCAAAAGTGTCTGGAGTCCCAGCTCCATGAAAACGTTGAGGCCTACATTAGTGATGTGGTCATCAAGACCACAGACACTGAGAAATTCATCGACAACCTCGCCCAGACTTTTGCCAACCTTCAGCGGTATCGATGGAAACTTAATCCATCTAAGTGCATCTTTAGTGTTCCCTCTGGAAAGCTCTTGGGCTTTATGGTCAGCCACAAAGGTAGCAAAGCCAACCCTGTCAAGATCGCTGCTATCCGCAACATGCGGGTACCCATCGGCAAGAAAGATGTCATGAAGCTTACCGGTATGATGGTGGCTCTAGGTCGCTTCATTAGTAAGCTTGGGGAGAAAGGACTGCCCTTCTTCAAGCTATTAAAAAAAGGCAGATAAGTTCGCATGGAGTAGTGATCCTCAGCAAGTGCTGGATAGGTTAAAGCAATCTCTAGTCACCCCTCCGGTGATGATGGCTCCGGCTGATAGAGAGGTCCTGTTGCTGTACATCTCCGTGACCACGAACGTCGTCATCATGGTTCTCGTTACAGAATGAGAAGAGGTCGGCCAACCCTACCCCATGCAGCAACCTGTGTATTTCGTCAATGAAGTACTCACAGATGCCAAAGCGTGGTACACGCAGCCCCAGAAGTTTCTCTACGCCCACCTCATCACGTCAAAGAAGCTCCGACATTACTTCCAAGCCCACAAGATACAGGTAGTCTCCTCCTTCCTGCTAGGGGAGATCCTTTGCAGTCACGACACTAGTGCCCACATTGTCCAGTGGTCTGTCGAACTAGGAGAGTTCGACCTTGAGTTCCTTCGTCGCCATGTGATCAAATCGCAAATCCTCGCTGACTTTGTCTCTGAGTGCACAAAGATCCAGCATCCTCCTACATTGCAAAATTGCTTTTTTCTTTTCATTCTAATTCAAAAAAAGAGTAAAAAAATGGCAATGGATTTAAAGAGAGAACTTGTTCTTAGGTAAATCAATTGGGAGATGCTTCTCGAGAGTGTCCCATATAAGTTTTCCATCTTCCATACAAAAACTATCAATTCGTGTAAGATCCTCTTCAGTCTTACTCAAAAGGTCCAATAGTGTATGTATATTGGCCCTTGTGAGACAATTATACGTTCTAGAAGGCAATTCTAATTGATCAATAAAAATACGATTCAATGGAATTCCTTTTTGTTTTTCTTTAGAGTAGTGAATCTTTTTTGAAAGGTTAAAAGCGTGGAGTAAATCAGTTTTTATTTTCTTCTAAACTAGTGCCCTCTCCCTAGGCGTGTAGAAAAGGAAGAAATAAATCAATCAAATTATGAGAAGCTTCATAAAGTGCTTCTTTAAGAGTTAAGCTTCCATTCGTTCATATTTCAAGAAAAAGTATGTTGTGTTTTTCATTTCCATTCCCACGAGAAAAGAATACTATAATTCACATTTCGAACAGGCATGGATACAACTTCTATAGGATAACTTCCATCTTGAGAGTTCTTTCTGAGTTCCGTATGATATCAGCGATCTCTCTTATCTGTAACTCAATATACAAATCAATCGGCTCTCTTAAGTTAGCTATTGGATTATGTATCTAGGACTTTGACGCAAATTGATGTGTCTCTAACTCCATAGAGATTACTTCTCAATACAATTTCTTTCAAATTTAGTAAAATTTCTTGTATGGATTCTTCAATACCTACTATTGTAGAATATTCGTGTGCCACATTCCCAAATTTGGTGTGTGTGACACACGTTGCTTCTATTTCTCCAAGTAAAGCTCTTCGCAAGGCAATACAGACAGTATCCGCTACCTTTTCTAAGCGGGCACAGAATGAAACGACCATAATAATGACGCTTACTATCTGCTCTTGATTCAACACACTTCCACTCTAGTGTTTGGGTGGATCCTATTACCTCCTCTGGAATCATAACAGACAAGTATTATTATTTGATCATTGAATCATTTATTTATCTAGAAAGCGGGTTAATTCTTTTACAGATGTCTCTTTTTAGGAGGTCGACATCCATTATGCGGCATAGGTGTTACATCACATATACAACTTAACCGCACACCACTTTTAGCAATGGCTCGTAATGCGGCGTCTCTTCTGCTACCAACAACTTTTACCATAACTTCTGCTCATTGCAAACCCACTGTAGGAATAGCATCTACTGTTGTTCTTTGACCAGCATAGGGTGATGCTTTTTGTGCGCTTTTGAATCCACAAGTATTTGTGGAGGACAAGAAAACCACCCGACATTGTAGGTTTGTAACAGTTATAATTGTATTGTTGAAACTAGCTTGAACATGAATAACCCCTTTTGTTATTCTACGTGAACTCTTCTGTAAACTAAAATGAGCATTCCTACGCAAAGCAATACGCACTATTTTTGGTATAGCTTTTGCCATATTTTATTATCTCATACATATGATTTAGAAATAACAAAAAGAGAAAAGATACAAAGATATCCATTTCAGGGTAAAATATATCCTTTACTTTCATCTTTTATTTGGAATTTGGACATTTCGGTAGGTACTTTTTTTCTTTATAGAAAGAAAGGCTCCTTTTTCGAAAGATTACCCTTGTCTTTGTTTATGCTTTGGATTGGAACAAATGACTCTAATTCGTCCAGCCCTGCGAATCAGTCGACATTTTGTACACATTTTATGAATGGAAGCCCTTGTTTTCATATATAGGTATTCATTTCTTAAACTATGTGATGCGAACCAGTAGGGTTTGTGCCCAATCTTTCGATGAGAGGCAAAGATAAGTCGATTGATAACAAGGAGACACTCTCGGCCCGACTGCAGCCTTCCAAAGACAACACCCTTGCAACCGATACACCTCCTCCGCTGCCGCGATCATGTGGGTCGCGTCACCGGCCACTATCGTGTGGGTCGCGTCACCGTCCTGCAAGCAATCGAGAACTAGCAAGAACAAGTATTGAACAAGTACTAAAATTACTAGATGGTAATGAAGGTTTCAATCTCAAACTCAATCTCAAACGATGTGGGGTTCTGAAGACTCGAAGACGGGCGGCTGGACCAGCACGCGTGCTTACAAGCAAGTAGCAAAGGCTAAACTTGATCTAAACAAAACCCCTAAGTGTTCTCGACGGTGGCTAAGGAGTATATGAAACAGGGAGGATGGCCACAAGGGGGCAGGGGTCGTGCTCCAACCCTAGGACGCGTCCCTAATGGACCCAACTTGATACACGGCCCATTAGGCCAAAATAGGGTGGCGCAGCACCCTGGAAAGAAAGACCTCTGGTCAATAATTCATAGATTGCGGACGCCTCAGGACAGATATGGGCATGAGTACGGATCAATATGAAATTTAACTTCAACACGGTTCTAGGAAGTACTTTAACGCTCCAATCCAACTCCGTATGCGTCTGTGGCGTCCGTCAGAAGTTGGTGATGTGCTGCAGTCCGAATCCAGCCGACCCGAATCCTTTTCCGAGTCGCTCTTCTCCATGATTCCTAAGAAAACCAATAGTGCACATGTCTCCACAATCTAAACATAGTGTATATGAACTAAGGATGGAACTTACTTGATTATTTAGTTGGCGAGCACGGGCACGAGTAATAGGACCAGCGAGAGGAATTGAATCCTGTTGAGGTAGTGATGATGTCGATGTCGGGGATGTATCGTTGGCGGGGATGTCCTCATCATCCTCCCCTTCTTGCATTTGAGTCATCCTCGACTCAAGCTCATCTTCTTCTCCCAAATATGGCTTTAAATCTGCAATGTTAAATGTGGGACTAACCCCAAAATCTCCAGGTAGATCTAGTTTGTATGCATTGTCATTAATCCTTTCTACCACTTTAAATGGTCCATCAGCCCTAGGCCATAATTTAGATTTACGCAATTCAGGAAACCTGTCCTTTCTCAAATGTAACCATACTAAGTCTCCAGGTTCAAATTTTAATTCCTTTCTACCTTTATCACCAGCAAACTAGTACTTACCATTCATGCTCTCTATGTTCTCTTTTGTTGTTTCATGCAGCTTTAACATTAATTCAGTACGTTTAGTAGCATCAAAATTTAGGTTCTCAGAGGCAGGCAAAGGCATTAAATCAATAGGAGCACGAGGCAAGAAACCATATATAATCTGAAATGGGCACATCTTTGTAGTAGAATGCAACGAACGATTGTAAGCAAATTCAATATGAGGTAGCATTCTTCCCACATCTTAATATTGTTCTTTAACACGGCCCTTAACATAGTAGACAAGGTTCTTTTCACAACTTCAGTTTGACCATCAGTTTGGGAATGACATGTAGTAGAGAACAAAAGCTTAGTGCCCAACTTAGCCCACAAAGTTTTCCAGAAATAACTAAGAATCTTAGCATCACGATCAGAAACAATAGTATTGGGCACTCCATGCAAGCGAACAACTTCTCTAAAGAACAAATCAGCAATATTTGAAGCATCATCAGTTTTATGACATGGTGTGAAGTGTGCCGTCTTAGAAAATCTATCAACAACCACAAACACACTATCACGACCCTTCCTAGTCGTTGGCAAACCCAACACAAAATCCATAGAAATATCTTCCCAAGGAGCACTAGGAACATGAAGAGGTAAATATAAACTGTGTGGATTAAAACGTGACTTAGCCTTTTGACATGTAGCATATCGAGCAACAAACCTCTCCACATCTTTCCTCATGTTGGGCCAAAAGAAATGGCCAGCAAGAATGTCCATCGTCTTTTTGGCTCCACAATGTCCCATCAAACCACCTCCATGCGCTTCCTGCAACAACAACAAATGAACGGAGCTAGCTGGAATGCATAGCTTGTTAGCTCTAAACACAAACCCATCACTAACGATTAATTTGTTCCATCCTTTTCCATCTTTGCAATGCAGCAATACATCTTTAAAATCAGCATCGTTAACATATTGTTCTTTAATTGTTTCTAGGCCAAAGTTCTTGTAATCAAGTTGATTCAGCAAAGCATATCTTCTGGACAAAGCATCAGCGATGATATTCTGTTTCCCTCTCTTGTGCTTAATAACATAAGGAAAAGATTCAATAAATTCAACCCACTTAGCATGTCTACGGTTCAGTTTTCCTTGACTACGAATATGTTTCAAAGATTCATGATCAGAATGAATAACAAACTCTTTGGGCCACAAATAATGATGCCATGTTTCCAAACATCAAACAAGAGCATACAATTCGTTATCATAAGTGGAATAATTCAGAACTGGACCACTCAATTTTTCACTAAAATACGCAATTGGTTTTCTTTTTTGCAACAAAACACCACCCAATCCAATTCCACTAGCATCACATTCAAGCTCAAAAGTCTTATTAAAATCAGGGAGTTGGAGGAGAGGTGCATGTGTCAACTTATCTTTCAAAATGTTGAAGGCATTCGCTTGCTTTCGTCTCCAACTAAAAGGCACTCCCTTCTTTGTAAGCTCATTCAATGGTGCAGCAATGGTGCTGATGAGGACCAGGTGTGTCCGAAGACCAGTGGAGGGTCGCTCCTTAGTGATGAGTGATTGACAACGTTGTGTGGACAGATGCTTGGCTAAGTGTGCAGGTGCAGGTTGCGGCGTGACTCGTGTCGGTGCAGGTGAAGAACAAGCGCAAAAGGCCTTAGCCGTGGTGGCCTCCGGTTGATGGAGAGGCAAGTAGGCTTGGTTCGAGGTACCCGGTGGCCGGTGGGGTCAAGTGCGAGCTTTGCGGTGCAAGACTGGCGGGCTGAAGTAGTGAATATGGGCCGGTGCAAGGTAGCAGGTCGAGACCGAAGCTTGCACGCGGGGTTTGGTGGTTTGCCCACAAAACCATCGTTGGACGATTTCTTGGTTTGGGCCTCAAAACCAAGCCCGGAGGCCCGAGGCAACGGAGACGGTGATCCGGGAGCTTCGGGAAACTTCGAGGCGGAGGGCACGTGGCGTGATCGTGGGGTTTGCGTCGAGGTGAAGCGAAGCCGCGGTGGAAGTGTGTCCGTCCGATGAAGACTTGACCAAAATGCCCCTGAGGGGTTGTATCTTCATTTAAGTAGTAGGGGTAGTGTGGTCATTTACCTCCCTCCAATGGACTTCGTATAAATAGCAGAGAGGTGGATGGCATCTCTCTCTCTTGGACTCTAGGGCTTTCACCCTCGGTAGATTTCTCTGAACTGCTTCATTTTCCTCTGGATTCCTTCAGCTAGACCCTTGTACAGACTCTGTCCTCTGGATGTATGGAAGCATTCGGCGTAGCGGTAATCTCCTAGTCCTTTGGGATTTTCGTGTCATTTTCAGGGCTATTTTTGGGGAGTTTCGTTCTTCGCTTGATTCGGGGATTTGAGGGCGTTTCCTCACGGATTTCTTTGAAGGGATCATGGGTGGATGCCTTGCGCATGTTTGTGTGTGATCTTGACCCCTCAAACACCGTGGAGAGCCTTCGATTTGTGCATTTTTGCTTGGAGCCCGAGTTCATGGTGGTGGTTCGTGTGATCTGCGATTCCTGGTGATTTAGTGGCTTAGGATTCGAGATTTTTGGGGCATAGCATCCTTGTGTGACGCTTTTCATGTCCCTAAAATCTTGTCTCAAGAGCTTCAACCGTTTGGGAGATCCGGTGATGGAAAGGTGGAGTTGACTCCCGAGGTCGGGCGTTTTTCTGCTCTGTCCGCACCTGGCGGACAGTCCGCGGCCTTCGTGCGGACGGTCCATGAGGTGCCTAACAGGCTGGCTGTTCTTCGTGTTCTTCGCGTGTTCTTGAGTGTCTTACGTTTGATCCATTGAGCCGGTTGGTTTTTGGTCCGCGAGGTTCGCGAACGGTCCGTACTCAAGTGCCGGACAGTCCGTGACGAGCCGGACGGTCCGCAGGTCCATCACAGACGGTCCATTTTTCTCGGTGCGCCCCTGGAGGTTCGGGTGGCTTTTACGGACAATCCGCAGTGACCTCACGGATAGTCCGCACCCTCCACGCGGACGGTCCGCCCGGTCACCCCGGACAGTCCGCCAGGGACTTCGCAGCAGTGCCTAAGTCCTTTGGTTCTTGCTTTGGTGCTTCCGCTCTTTGCTCCTAGGCTTGTCTCTTGTTCTTCTAGGCTTGTGTGTGCGTTGTTTGGAGCTTCCTTTGTGTGCGTGAGTACTTGGAGTGGCAATTGGGACATAAGCCGAGTTCGACCTTTGGGAAGAATTTTTATCGGCTCCCATTCACTCCCCCCCTCTCTGGTCGCCCGATTCGGTCCTTCAATTAGTATCAGAGCCGGTTACAGATCTTCGTGATTCTAACCAGTCTAAGATCCAAAGATGGGTGATTACGGCAAGGGGTCGGGTCCTCCGCACTTTGATGGCAAGAATTACCCGATCTGGGAGAGGCGCATGGGCGCATTTTTGCGAGGGAAGGGAACTCCTATTTGGGAGGTCACTCAAAATGATCAATATGTCATCCCAGATAGTTTTCTGCTTCCAGGATCATGGGACATGTTTGAGGCCAACAGCAAGGCTGTTGATTACTTGTTCCGTGCTCTTTGTGCCTCAGAGTTTGAGCGAGTGTACGGAGAGAATGTGGCCGGAAAGATATGGCTCAAGTTGAGAAATGCTCATGTTGGCAATGCCCAAGTGCAAGCCCATTTGTTTTCCACTTACCGGAGAGAGTATGAGAACTTCACTCATCCCCCCGGCGAGTCGACCGATGCTGTGTTTCAACGTTTCACTAGCATTGTCAACAACATGAGGGCCAATGTGACAGTGCTCCCATACACGGATCATGATCAAGCTATCAAGCTTTTGCATGCCCTCGATAGGTCTGTGTGGAGTGCCAAGGTCGAGGCCATTGAGGAGTCGAGCGTGTATGATACGCTGACATTGGATGAGCTATTTTCCAAGCTCAGGTCTTCCAAGGTTGATCGTGGCTTGAGAGCCAAGAGCGAGAGCCCCACTGATCCACATAGTTTGGCTCTTATCTCGGGATCACAGTCTAATGCTAACCCTGGTGGTTTCTCTTTGTCTTGTCTTGTGTCTTTGCCAGATGAAGACTTTGAGGTGCTGAGCGAGGACCATCTCGCATTGTTGAGCAAGAGGTTTGGGCGGATGTACGAGAACCGCAAGAATGCAAGGCGGAGCTCAGGGATGTGCTATCGGTGCGGGAAGCACGGGCACTTCATCGCCGAATGCCCTGAAGCCATGTAGATCAAGAACGACAACAAGGGCAAGCCCAAGCATGACTACAACAAGCACCGCTCCCAGAACGACTACAAGGACAAGCACAAGGACAAGGGTGAGAGAAGGCACAAGAAGGGTGGCGGCTACAAGACGAAGACCGCTCGAGCAATGGTGGCCGGAGTGAGCGACATCGACTCGACATCAAGCGATGCTTCCTCTGACTCGAGCAGCGAGGAAGAGCAAGAGAAGCGCAAGGACAAGCAGCACAGGGGCAAGAACTTCACCGGCCTAAGCTTCGTCGCACAAGGAGGCTTTTGCGGCATGGCGCACTCCAAGAAGGGTGGGAAGCACAGCTCGGATTCGAACTCCGACTCCATTGAAGAGGTACGACAAGATCCCAACTTCTTGCTAGAGGAGAATTCTAGGCTCAATGAGTTGCTTGACAACCGTGATGATGTGCTTAGAAAGACCAACAAGGAGAAGAGCGAATTTAGGTCTTTGTTGGGTGATGCTAAGGACAAGGTAGCCGAGCTTGAATCCTTGCTTGTGAATGCTCGGAATGAGAGTCGCGTTGAAGTCTGCTCCTGTGGTGTCTGATGAGATAGATCGTGGTGATTGCTCAGTTTTTCTTGCTGATTTGACTGCCCTCAAGGAGAAACATGCCTCTATTCTTGAGGAACTAGATGTGGTTAGGATTGAGTGTGATGAATTGAAGTCTAGGCCAGCTTTACTAGGTACTTGTACCTCATGTCCTGTTTTGCATGCTAGTCTAGATGAATCTCACATTAGAATTGTCTCTCTTGAGGCGGCATTGAAAGCTCCTCTTCCTACATCATGATCAACCTGTGAAATGCATGCTTTGAAAAACATGGAACTTGCACACTATGTTGATCGTCTGCAGGATGAAAATGATGAGCTAAGGAAATTGATGAATTGGTTGTCTGGGCATGAGCCACAATTGAGTTTGATGTTGGCTCAGTTCAAGAGGTTTGATGGTCAGGTGTTGGGGGCTGACAAGTGTGGTGAGAAGAGTGGTGAGGGAGAAGAGAAAGCTGGAGAGACACCTACACCACCCCACACCATACCCATGAACAAATATGCACCCAAGCCAAACCACCTGAGAAACAAGCTTGATACAACTCTAGATCCACCAGTGTTCCCCCAGAAAATAGAGAATTACCAGAAACCCATCAAATTTGTGAGCAACCTGGGTAATGTCTTTGAGGGGAAGTCAGGAGAGAAAGGCGTTGAGAAGCCCACAGAAAAACCACCGCCTAAGCCAGTGCCAATCCACTTCCATTGTGGGTATTATGGGAAGGATGGGCATAAGGATGAGTTCTGTTTCTGGAGGAAGAGGGATGAGAGGTTTGCTAGGGAGATGGCAAACAAGGACAGGTACCACCTTGCTCGTGGTGTGCCTGAGCCTCATAGAGGGCCTCTGCCTAGAGGTGAGGTGTATGTGCGTACAGTTCCCACTCGTGGAGGTGGAGGTGGAGGTGTGTTCCCTCAGAGAGATATGCGTGCTGGGTTTGGGCGTAGTGAGTTGGCTCGACATGCTCCTTCTCGTGACCGTTACGAGTTTGGGAGGCACAATCGGAGCTTTGGGTCTTAGATGGGCTACGGGCCACGTTTTCCTCCTCGTGGTGCGCGTACTCCTCCAGTGAGACATGACAGGTCCTTCGGTGGTAGGCGTGAGAGGGCTCCGCCTAGAGGTTTTGGGAGGATGGATTTGGCTAACCCTTCTTTTGAGCAAATGGCTCAGCACTAGTTTGACTCTTTTGGTACCAACCCCAGTGTTGAGTCGCTTGCTCATTCTCGTCCTCGTTTTTGATTGCAGGTGGGAGGCTTGGAGAACTTTTGGTTGATCGACTCCGGTTGCTCAAGACACATGACCAGAGATCGTGGGTGGTTCTCCAGCCTCACCCCGGTGAGTACAAGGGACTACATCACTTTCGGGGACAATGGGAGAGGACGAGTGCTTGCTGAAGGTATGGTGAAGGTGAGTAGCAAGGTGACCTTAAGAAGTGTGGCCCTGGTCAAGTCACTTGGTTTTAACCTGTTGTCAGTATCTCAATTACTCGATGAAGGTTTTGAGGTTCGTTTTAAGTCGGGTGCTTCTCGTGTGCTTGATTCTCGAGGCGATCTTGTCTATACGATCGTCCCCAAGGGTCAAATCTTTCGTGCCGACTTTTCCCAGTATGTTGGTCCTCCTCAATGCTTTGTTACTGGTGTTTCAGTCGAGCTTTGGAAATGGCATATGAGGTTGGGACACTTGAGCTTTGAGTTGCTTTCCCACTTGAGTGGTCTTGATCTTGTCCGAGGATTGCCTACGTTGAAATTCGAGAAGGATGTGGTTTGTGCTTCTTGTCAGCTTGGGAAAATGGTTGCTGCTTCTCACACCCCCTTGACGTCTGTCATGACCGAGCGACCTTGTGGGCTATTGCACATGGATTTGGTTGGGCCAGCTCGTGTTCGTCCTGCTGGTGGGAAGTGGTATGTTTTTGTGGTTGTTGATGATTTTTCGAGGTACTCTTGGGTTTTCTTTTTGGAGGATAAGAGTGAGACATTTGGCTTTGTTCGGGACTTGATCTTGAGGTTGAAGAATGAGAGACATGATGATGCCATTTGAGCTATACGCAGTGACAATGGCACGGAGTTTAAGAACTCTCATTTTGATGCCTTTTGCAGTGATCTTGGTCTCGATCACCAGTACTCTTCTCCATACGTCGCTTGCCAGAATGGTGTTGTGGAGAGGAAGAACCGGACCCTTTGTGAGATGGCCAGGACGATGCTTGATGAGCATAGGACTCCTAGGCGTTTCTGGCCCGAGGCGGTCAATACCGCTTGCTATGTCTCAAATCGCATCTTCCTTCGTGCTTTCAAGAAGAAAACCTCTTATGAGCTGATGCATGACCGACAACCCAAGGTGAGTCACTTTAGAGCTTTTGGCTGCAAGTGTTTCATTCTGAAGAAGGGCAAGTTGGATAAGTTCGAGTCTAGATGTTCGGATGGAATTTTTCTTGGTTATGCAATTCATTCTAGAGCATATCATGTGCTTAACCTTCACACTAACCGAATCATGGAGACTTGCGAGGTAACCTTCGACGAGACACAGCCATGTAGCTCTTCTGCTTTTGAGTGTGCAGGTGACGAGGAGATTGGTGCCAGGATCTTTGAGGATGATGATGATGGTGGTGCTCCCGTGGCTGATTGTAACGCCCTGGGTTTTCAAAAACAGAAAACCCAGCATTCTGTCTCGTGATAGTCCCTGGATCAGACGCTATCACGCACAGGCATTCATCACAAATAAATATCACAGTCATACAACGAAATCAGAGTATAAAACAAAGTATTTACAACAGAATACAACTCGTTATACGATTTTAAGTACAAGCCCCTTGGGCTGAACGACAAGAAGAAACTCCGCAGCGGTAGCTAAGGCTTCAGGGCTTCATCCTCGATCTTCACCACAGGCATCCTTGAGCGAAGCAACGAACCCTTCCTCCATGGACTCTTCTTTGATGGACTTTCGCTCCAAGTCCAGTCCTGCACACTCACAATCTATCCCCAAGGAATGGGATAGGTTCACGTCACCAACCGTATGCAAGCTTTAAGTGGCCTACCTCTAATGGTATAAAAAGGTATGAGGTAGGAGCTGGGGTTTCCTAAGCAGCAGCAGCAGCATCTTATAAAGAATAGAATCTCCAATTCCCACCAATTCCCATATCTCTCATCCGCAAACGGATACACCTGGTCACCCAGATCTCCGTCACCATCACCTATCTCCATCTAGGGTCGGTGCGAGAACTCCCACTCGTCGCACCTCAATGATTGCACTCGGATCCGCGAGGTAGAGGGAGCAACTCCCCTCTCCCCGAATACAACCACGGCTCACCATACACTCTCATCCTATAAGGGGGAGGTAGAAATCCCAAAACGTAAGAGTTGGAGAAACAACGGGCATGTCCATGACCGAGGACGCGGCTATACGTATAGATCTAAACTCTGCAGAGCGTGTACACCAGTACCCAACTCGGAATGGCACCCGACGGTAGCAAGTCGACCGAGCCCATCCTACCGAACGAACACCTAGGAGTTACGGTTCCATCCTACATCTGGGTCTCGATGCGGTCCCCCGCAGAAGACCACCCCAGAACTGTGAAAATGCCCCCGTGTGGCCACACGGGAGTCGCACTGAGAGGGTGGACTCACTCCCACCTCTCCCCCACTGATACCCTGCTATCCTGCTGGCAGGTATGGTACCGCACTTGCTAGGGTCGAACGGCCCTATCCCCACTCTCGGCGAGGTGGTGTGTACGAAAGTCCCGTGTAACAGGCGACCCACTCGGTTTCAGACCGGGGCGAGCTCATATCCTCCAAGTCATCACGAAATCCTCAACACCTGTGCTCCTAAAACAATGTACCCGCCATAGGCACCACATTGGGCATCGTCCGAGAAGACGATCCCTGGCCCCCGATCCCAGACCGGGTTGTCTCGAGCTCACCCCCGCCAAAGTATCCCAAAACACCTTCTCCTGCCGGTTTTCCCAACACACGCCAAGAAACTACCACAATATCCCAACACATGCATAGCAAGCTTAGCGTATCATCACGCATATGTAAAGTAGTAGTAGTAGGTCAATCAAGGACAAGTATGTAAAAGAGGCTATGCACGGGTTCATCAAATCCATCACTATGCAGTAAGTAAAGCACTAGCAGTTCTAATAGCCATGCCCAATGGGCATTCAAAGAATGGTCGGGCGTGAACACCTGCGTGTAAGTAGTTGTCGTAGTTTCCGTAGCCGTACTTGATCTTCTGGCTTGTCTCCTCGACTCCGGGGAAATCCTAGATGCGGAAATATAAATAAACAACGAGGATCTATTTGCAAATAAACTCCAAAGAGAAGCATTAAAGAACCAAATAAATCCAAACTAACTACAAGCAGTACTAGTTTAAATTAAGGAAATCAAAGTAATTAGTTTTATATTAAAATAGTTTTTAGCCACTAGTTTTGTCTACTAGAAAACAAGTTAGAGTGAAGGGTTAGTTCAAGGTTGGGTTGCCGGTCAAAGGCTAAGGGCCTTGGTGATTGCGCCTGCAAGGTATTAGCGCAACAGATAGGTGCAACTAAACGGAAACTCAGAGGTTGAAGAGAGAGGAGTAAGGTGAAACGAGTTAGGCAAGGCAGGATCGGAACAAGGTGTACGGTGACAGCACCGAGAGAAGAAAAGGATTGACTCATGGTCGATAAAAGGATGGTGACGCAGCAAGACGTGCTCGGGGGCACGGTGGAGCAAGTGCTAGCAATACGACGATACACATGGTGTAGTAACTAGGTTGCAACGCGGGGTTGCCGTGCTTTGAAACAGAGGCCTCTGCTCAAGGCACGACCGTCCATCACATGCGGCCTTTCGGGTTACTAACGCTGGGTACGTCGCGTGCTACACAGCTCGATGCAAGGCAAAGACAGAGCGGGTATGCGGGTTGCGGCACAGGGCGGTGGAAATGGTGCAAGCAAGGATGGTAGTGCGAACGCACCTTGGGGACGTCATCCCTGTCCGTGGCAAGCCAGTGGCTAGTTGCGGTGATCCGACGTCCCGGACCCACAATAGCGCAGTGGCAGGCATCGGCCACGAATTCTTCTCCAAGCACGTGGGCAAAAGAGGTTCGGTTCAAGGGCAAGATCGGATAAGGATAGGGTAGCAGCGAGCGTCTCGAAATTATGAAACCAACGCAAGTGGTTTCATAATTTTCGGAGCTCCGGATAATTAGATATTAATTTTTAAAGGAAAAGGGGATTTATAAAATATTTATTAAATCATTTATAAAGTCAGAAAATAATTTTATTAACATAATGCTGACGTCAGCATGACGTCAGCGATCAGTCTGTTAGTGGGCCGAAAGTGGACCCAAAGTGTTAGTAGCCCAATGGGCCGGCCCAGTTCGGCCTGAGATCTCAGAAGTCTAAAGGGACTCCTTGAACTAGACTTCGGTCTGGCCTGGAAAGCATTTGGCCCGAAAGATCTTCGTGGGCCAAGCCCAACAAGGTTTACGCGAGGAAGTCCAGGTGCGCCCCCTGAACTCCTCTGGGGTTCACTCAGCCCCGGGATCTGAGATCCTCTGTGGTGCGGTGTGACTGCGTTCATGTGGCCCACGGTGTGGCACCACTCAGAGCTCAAGAAAAGGGGGTCACGCCCCAGGTATTCGGCAGAATGCCAGAAAGGGGGCGAAGGCGCGGCAAGGGCCGGCCGGTGAAGGGATTTGTCCGGCGGCGGGTTGCACGGTGCACCTGCAGAGGAAAGACGTCACGGCTCGAAGGCCGGTTCTCATCACGTCGACGAGCACAAACACGGCGCCGGCGCGGTGTCCCAGAGCGGCACGTCGTGGCGATGCAGAGCTGCGGCGTGGTTGCGGCGGCCGAGCGACGACGTGGGTCAGCAAGGCGGCGTGCGATGAGGTGCGGCGGGGTAAGGCGCGTGCGCGCGGCGGAAGGCGGCAGCGTGTCGGCGCGCACGGGGGTGAGGTCTCACGCGCGTGTCTTCGCTGGGAGGCCGCGCAGAGAGGCACGGTGATGAGTGCGGCGACGGTGGAAACAACAGGCCGGTCATGGCTCGGAGGCCAACATGTGGGCGAGGATGCGCGACAAAGGGCGCGGCGCGATGCCGGGCAGCGACACGGCGTGGCACGGTAAAGCGGTGCGGTTGTGTGGCACGACGGAAAACAGAGGCAGCGGTGCGACGGTACCTGCAGATTGCCGCGACGAGAGCCAAGCGGTAAGGCGGTGCGACACCTGCATGACGGCCATGGCTCGAAGGCCCGCGCCCAGACAACTTGCAGCACCGGGTGCGGCGTCCGAGGCAGCGCGTTGCGGGGATTCACACGGCGGGAGAAACGGGAGCAAACGCGGCGCGAAGGCCGGCGAACGCAGGCATGAACACGAGACCGAGCAGGGGAAAAGAAGAAGGCTTGGGGATGTTCTGCTCACCGGCGGGCTCGTCGGAGGTGCGGCGGTGCAGGGAGTGCTCGACGCCGTGGCGAGGTGAAGCAGGCCGGCGTGAGACAGCGGTGGCGAGGCAGAACGGCGACGCGGTGAGGATCGGAGCAGGGCAGGGGAAGCAGGCGTTGCGGTGCGTCGTGGTCCTCTGCACGGCTGCTCCGGCTCCTCGGCGTCGGCGATGCGTTCCCCTCCGGTCCTCCGGGCTTCCTCGGCGGTGACGGCCTCGCAGCAGCGTCGGCGTCGCAGCTCCCGCGGCGTGAGCAGCGTCGACGTCCCCGGCGTGTGCAGCACCGGCTTCACGGGTCAGCGCGACGGCGGCTCCGGGACGGCTTCAGCCTCCGCGGCGGACGCTCCTCTCCCTCTTCCCTTCTTCTCCTTCCTCTTGAGGTGGACAGGGGCAAAATCCCCAAGGGCGGCGGCGGAACAGGGAGATGCCGGTGCGTACGGATTTATAGGGCAGTGCCCTAGCGTTCGGTGGTGCGAGAGCGGGCGGCGGGGATCCTTGGCTTCCGCGCCCAGGGGCACGCGGCGTGCATCCGGCGGCGAGGGCGAGCGCAGTGCGGGGACGCGCCGGTCGCCATCGCCTCGCGTCAGCAGGAGGAAGAAAAGGGGACTGGGGTGGCGCTTACAGGCGGGGCCGACATGGCAGCGTCACGGCGGTGGTGGTAGCTGGTATGCGGGCCTGCGGCTTGAGCGGGCCGCGAAGCGATGGGCCGCGGCGTGGGCTGGTTCGTGGACTCGCGTGTGGAGAGCTGAGGGGTGTTGACCAGACCTTGCTTCCGGGTTTGGGCCCAAGTTAGTTGCTAGAGCTTAAACTAGTTTTGAAAAATAAGTTTGAATTTGAATCACTTTCAAATTCAAACACCACACAATTTGAACTCCAAATAAAATCCAAGAAAATCCAAATCACAATTACACCTTAATTTTGAAAATAATTTTTATATGGTTTTATTTTATTTGGAATTTGAGTTGAGAGCTAGCAATGTGGGATAAAATTAGGGGACACACATGTTCAATCAAAAAGTTTTAAAAATTTTGCGAAAATTCACTCATGGAAAACATCCAAATTTCAGGGATGTTACAGACTCCCCCCCTCAAAAGAATCTCGTCCTCGAGATTAAGCTCGTACCGGGGGTGGTGAGGGTCTTCTCCCCGGTAGGTCTTCGAGTTGCTGATGTCCTTGACGTCGTGACTTTTAGGTCGACAAGATTCCTTAGGCTCGCATCTTTCATTCCCATGAGGGCTTTTGAAGCCGAGTGCTACTGTAGGTTCTCGTGCGTTAGCATCCATAAGCACTTTGCAAGGTATGATCCGGGTATCTTGGGAACTATACTCTTGTCCTAGCTCGTATTAAGTTCCATCTTTAGGCTAGAGCTCCCTTTACCTCAATCTATCTCTTCCAGCAGTGCCACACAAGTTTGGTGACCTTAGAGCAAGTCGGAGCATGGCTGTCTCATCTTATTTCCAGTCCTCCCTCTCGAGGTTACATTCTCCTTATCAACAAAGCTTATTCCGATATGATTCCATATGAACAAGGTCATATTCCCATGGCGTCCATTAAGTACTTTTATTCCAATTAGGCACGAGTCTCCCACTTCTTTCCATATGAGGGAGTCGTATACTTTATGCCTAGCGGAGGTCTGTTTCTCCGGCGGTTTCTCTGAGCCTATCTCACTGCGGGTAAAAAGCTGGTTCGTCTTTAGCAAACTCTTATCCAAAGTCGTCAAAAACCGAAGCTTGTACTCTTAACGTACCCTTAGGTATATTATTATCTTGGTCCAAATTTGACTGCTTTTAACCAATATATACTTCCGTAGGAGTACATGCTCTTCCGAGCTTTCGAGGTTTCAAGCTCTTGAGTACTCTTTTTCTGGTTTGTGAACCCGATCCCAAAGATCATCGGGTAACTTACCTGAAACCTTGGTTTAATTTGTCGAAGTTGCTAGAAGTTCTTCTCTTCTTCTGAAGCATGATCATGAGAGTATGCTTGACACGTCAGTCTTCGTTCATCATGCTTTTGATCTTGCGGAAAGGGTAAGCTAAGGCCTCTAAAGGAGTCATCTAAAGATCTAGCAAGCATAAGCACTCAATACAATTTCACACAATCATGAAAAGGCATAACAACCATAAGACCATAAAGATTCAATCACTCAAGCAATGCACCAAACAAATGTGTATCCCGAGGCTGACTCCTATGACCTCCGAGATTACACCAGGTAGAAGCTTACTAGTATATCGTGGGTATTTGGGGGACTTCTCTATTGTTAGAGTTACATCACTTGAAAAGGATACATTCCTTCTGCTGTCTCGGTGTTGAACTTTCTGAAACAAGCTGGTGAAAACCTTCGCCGAGCTGGCTTGATAGAGGACCCGTAAGTTGTGTTCCACAATCCTCTCCGGGTCACACGACTTATTGCTATCCATCTGACTCGTACAGTACTGATGTTACATCCTGTAGCTATTGCTTCCTTTACCATCCTCTGGGTTAGGGTCCAATTACCGAAATCATCTTTCTGACTGAGGAGGTTCCATTCATAACCTAGGAGGCACATGGAGTCCTGTGGGAGAGAGCTAAAATCTTCTTGATCTTAACCCAACGCTTCTTGTTCAATTCTTCAGGTTCAGACATTCTATCTTAGTTGGACTACTCTTCTTCGTCCATAGTTCTCGTGGCTTATCCTTGCAAAGGGGTGCTCCATGTTTATCATTTTATCCATGCCCCGTGCTTCTCATTTGTTGATCTTGATCCATCGTCATCTCTGGTCGGTTAGGGAGATTCAGATTCAAGCATCCAAATTTCACACTTCTCGTCAATAGGGAATTCCGTATACTTATCAAATCATGATTCCAAGTATTTGATGCTTGCTCCCAGGGTGATCGTTGCGGTTCAATCCAATATTTGCCTCTTGTAGCTGCAGCTTGTTACGTTACCTTAATCTAATCTGACTTGGGTATTCTTGTAGCTTCAAGTCGAGGGGTCTTTATCCAAATGCTGAGCTACGAGCATCTCCGGGGTTCCGACTCCTGCGACCATGCTTACGTGTGCCAAATCCAAGTAGTAGATCACCAGTTCCTTATGTTGGCGCACTTGGAAACTTATCGCATCATTAGCTTCAAAGTGGTGTTATCCAAGCTTCGTCCTGAGCGGAGACGGGGAATGGAAGGGTGCTTATTGTTCTTGTGGCTTCTCTTGTACGCTGACTTCATGTGGCATCATGGTGGCAGGCTATTCCATCTTCGGTAGTCTGAACTCCATTGTAGGGCAGCTGTGATGGTGTAAACTTGTATTGAGAGTTTGACAGGGGATATTCCAATTAAGTCCTGTAGAGTCATCTTCATCTTTTCCCTTTACCCAATCTTCATAGCTGTCATTGTAGTGGTTGCCTTTGTCTTGTTCGAGGCCTCCTTCTGTAGTATGGCTTGGTCTTGATCAGGCGACGTCTCTTGTTCTTCACAGGTCAGCAACCGTAGAGGGGTTGTTAGTAAGTCAGTTAGTTAGTGAAAAGTCAAGGATGTATTAGTAGAATTCAAGGGGTTTATATAGAAATCAAGGAGTATATACTCAATCAAGGATGTTTAGGCTGTCCTGAACTATCGACCATTGCTAGGGCTCGTCCTACGGTCAAGTACGGCTCTGATACCACCTGTAACGCCCTGGGTTTTCAAAAACAGAAAACCCAGCATTCTGTCTCGTGATAGTCCCTGGATCAGACGCTATCACGCACAGGCATTCATCACAGATAAATATCACAATCATACAACGAAATCAGAGTATAAAACAAAGTATTTACAACCGAATACAACTCGTTATACGATTTTAAGTACAAGCCCCTTGGACTGAATGACAAGAAGAAACTCCGCAGCGGTAGCTAAGGCTTCAGGGCTTCATCCTCGATCTTCACCACAGGCATCCTTGAGCGAAGCGACGAACCCTTCCTCCATGGACTCTTCTTTGATGGACTTTCGCTCCAAGTCCAGTCCTGCACACTCACAATCTATCCCCAAGGAATGGGATAGGTTCACGTCACTAACCGTATGCAAGCTTTAAGTGGCCTACCTCTAATGGTATAAAAAGGTATGAGGTAAGAGCTGGGATTTCCTAAGCAGCAGCAGCAGTATCTCATAAAGAATAGAATCTCCAATTCCCACCAATTTCCATATCTCTCATCCGCAAACAGATACACCTGGTCACCCAGATCTCCGTCACCATCACCTATCTCCATCTTGGGTCGGTGCGAGAACTCCCACTCCTCGCACCTCAATGATTGCACTCGGATCTGCGAGGTAGAGGGAGCAACTCCCCTCTCCCCGAATACAACCACGGCTCACCATACACTCTCATCCTATAAGGGGGAGGTAGAAATCCCAAAACGTAAGAGTTGCAGAAACAACGGGCATGTCCATGACCGAGGACGCGGCTATACGTATAGATCTAAACTCTGCAGAGCGTGTACACCAGTACCCAACTCGGAATGGCACCCGACGGTAGCAAGTCGACCGAGCCCATCCTACCGAACGAACACCTAGGAGTTACGGTTCCATCCTGCATCTGGGTCTCGATGCGGTCCCCCGCAGAAGACCACCCTAGAACTGTGAAAATGCCCCCGTGTGGCCACACGGGAGTCGCACTGAGAGGGTGGACTCACTCCCACCTCTCCCCCACTGATACCCCGCTATCCTGCTGGCAGGTATGGTACCGCACTTGCTAGGGTCGAACGGCCCTATCCCCACTCTCGGCGAGGTGGTGTGTACGAAAGTCCCGTGTAACAGGCGACCCACTCGGTTTCAGACCGGGGCGAGCTCATATCCTCCAAGTCATCACGAAATCCCCAACACCTGTGCTCCTAAAACAATGTACCCGCCATAGGCACCACATTGGGCATCGTCCGAGAAGACGATCCCTGGCCCCCGATCCCAGACCGGGTTGTCTCGAGCTCACCCCCGCCAAAGTATCCCAAAACACCTTCTCCTGCCGGTTTTCCCAACACACGCCAAGAAACTACCACAATATCCCAACACATGCATAGCAAGCTCAGCGTATCATCACGCATATGTAAAGTAGTAGTAGTAGGTCAATCAAGGACAAGTATGTAAAAGAGCCTATGCACGGTTTCATCAAATCCATCACTATGCAGTAAGTAAAGCACTAGCAGTTCTAATAGCCATGCCCAATGGGCATTCAAAGAATGGTCGGGCGTGAACACCTGCGTGTAAGTAGTTGTCGTAGTTTCCGTAGCCGTACTTGATCTTCTGGCTTGTCTCCTCGACTCCGGGGAAATCCTAGATGCGGAAATATAAATAAACAACGAGGATCTATTTGCAAATAAACTCCAAAGAGAAGCATTAAAGAACCAAATAAATCCAAACTAACTACAAGCAGTACTAGTTTAAATTAAGGAAATCAAAGTAATTAGTTTTATATTAAAATAGTTTTTAGCCACTAGTTTTGTCTACTAGAAAACAAGTTAGAGTGAAGGGTTAGTTCAAGGTTGGGTTGCCGGTCAAAGGCTAAGGGCCTTGGTGATTGCGCCTGCAAGGTATTAGCGCAACAGATAGGTGCAACTAAACGGAAACTCAGAGGTTGAAGAGAGAGGAGTAAGGTGAAACGAGTTAGGCAAGGCAGGATCGGAACAAGGTGTGCGGTGACAGCACCGAGAGAAGAAAAGGATCGACTCATGGTCGATAAAAGGATGGTGACGTAGCAAGACGTGCTCGGGGGCACGGTGGAGCAAGTGCTAGCAATACGACGATACACATGGTGTAGTAACTAGGTTGCAACGCGGGGTTGCCGTGCTTTGAAACAGAGGCCTCTGCTCAAGGCACGACCGTCCATCACATGCGGCCTTCCGGGTTACTAACGCTGGGTACGTCGCGTGCTACACAGCTCGATGCAAGGCAAAGAGAGAGCGGGTATGCGGGTTGTGGCACAGGGCGGTGGAAACGGTGCAAGCAAGGATGGTAGTGCGAACGCACCTTGGGGACGTCATCCCTGTCCGTGGCAAGCCAGTGGCTAGTTGCGAGGATCCGGTGTCCCGGACCCACAATAGCGCAGTGGCAGGCATCAGCCACGAATTCTTCTCCAAGCACGTGGGCAAAAGAGGTTCGGTTCAAGGGCAAGAGCGGATAAGTATAGGGTAGCAGCGAGCGTCTCGAAATTATGAAACCAACGCAAGTGGTTTCATAATTTTCGGAGCTCCGGATAATTAGTTATGAATTTTTAAAGGAAAAGGGGATTTATAAAATATTTATTAAATCATTTATAAAGTCAGAAAATAATTTTATTAACATAATGCTGACGTCAGCATGACGTCAGCGATCAGTCTGTTAGTGGGCCGAAAGTGGACCCAAAGTGTTAGTAGCCCAATGGGCCGGCCCAGTTCGGCCCGAGATCTCTGAAGTCTAAAGGGACTCCCTGAACTAGACTTCGGTCTGGCCTGGAAAGCATTTGGCCCGAAAGATCTTCGTGGGCCAAGCCCAACAAGGTTTACGCGAGGAAGTCCAGGTGCGCCCCCTGAACTCCTCTGGGGTTCACTCAGCCCCGGGATCTGAGATCCTCTGTGGCGCGGTGTGACTGCGTTCATGTGGCCCACGGTGTGGCACCACTCAAAGCTCAAGAAAAGGGGGTCACGCCCCAGGTATTCGGCAGAATGCCAGAAAGGGGGCGATGGCGCGGCAAGGGCCGGCCGGTGAAGGGATTTGTCCGGCGGCGGGTTGCCCGGTGCACCTGCAGAGGAAAGACGTCACGGCTCGAAGGCCGGTTCTCATCACGTCGACGAGCACAAACACGGCGCCGGCGCGGTGTCCTAGAGCGGCGCGTCGTGGCGATGCAGAGCTGCGGCGTGGTTGCGGCGGCCAAGCGACAACGTGGGTCAGCAAGGCGGCGTGCGATGAGGTGCGGCGGGGTAAGGCGCGTGCGCGCGGCGGAAGGCGGCAGCGCGTCGGCGCGCTCGGGGGTGAGGTCTCACGCGCGCGTCTTCGCTGGGAGGCCGCGCAGAGCGGCACGGTGATGAGTGCGGCGACGGTGGAAACAACAGGCCGGTCACGGCTCGGAGGCCAACATGTGGGCGAGGATGCGCGACAAAGGGCGCGGCGTGATGCCGGGCAGCGACACGGCGTGGCACGGTAAAGCGGTGCGGTTGTGTGGCACGACGGAAAACAGAGGCGGCGGTGCGATGGTACCTGCAGATGGCCGCGACGCGAGCCAAGCGGTAAGGCGGCGCGACACCTGCATGACGGCCATGGCTCGAAGGCCCGCGCCCAGACAACTTGCAGCACCGGGTGTGGCGTCGGAGGCAGCGCGTAGCGGGGATTCACACGGCGGGAGAAACGGGAGCAAACGCGACGCGAAGGCCGGCGAACGCAGGAATGAACACGAGACCGAGTAGGGGAAAAGAAGAAGGCTTGGGGGTGTTCCGCTCACCGGTGGGCTCGTCGGAGGTGCGGCGGTGCAGGGAGTGCTCGACGCTGTGGCGAGGTGAAGCAGGCCGGCGTGAGACAGCGGTGGCGAGGCAGAACGGCGACGCGGTGAGGATCGGAGCAGGGCAGGGGAAGCAGGCGTTGCGGTGCGTCGTGGTCCTCTGCACGGCTGCTCCGGCTCCTCGGCGTCGGCGATGCGTTCCCCTCCGGTCCTCCGGGCTTCCTCGGCGGTGATGGCCTCGCAGCAGCGTCGGCGTCGCAGCTCCCGCGGCGTGAGCGGCGTCGACGTCCCCGGTGTGTGCAGCGCCGGCTTCACGGGTCGGCGCGACGGCGGCTCCGGGACGGCTTCAGCCTCCGCGGCGGACGCTCCTCTCCCTCTTCCCTTCTTCTCCTACCTCTTGAGGTGGATAGGGGCAAAATCCCCAAGGGCGGCGGCGGAACAGGGAGATGCCGGTGCATGGGGATTTATAGGGCGGCGCCCTAGGGTTCGGTGGTGCGAGAGCGGGCGGCGGGGATCCTTGGCTTCCGCGCCCAGGGGCACGCGGCGTGCATCCGGCGGCGAGGGCGAGCGCAGTGCGGGGGCGCGCCGGTCGCCATCGCCTCGCGTCAGCAGGAGGAAGAAAAGGGGACAGGGGTGGCGATTACAGGCGGGGCCCACATGGCAGCGTCATGGCGGTTGTGGTAGGTGGTATGCGGACCTGCGGCTTGAGCGGGCCGCGAAGCGATGGGCCGCGGCGTGGGCTGGTTTGTGGACTCGCGTGTGGAGAGCTGAGGGGTGTTGAGTAGACCTTGCTTCCAGGTTTGGGCCCAAGTTAGTTGCTAGAGCTTAAACTAGTTTTGAAAAATAAGTTTGAATTTGAATCACTTTCAAATTCAAACACCACACAATTTGAACTCCAAATAAAATCCAAGAAAATCCAAATCACAATTACACCTTAATTTTGAAAATAATTTTTATATGGTTTTATTTTGTTTGGAATTTGAGTTGAGAGCTAGCAATGTGGGATAAAATTAGGGGACACACATGTTCAATCAAAAAGTTTTAAAAATTTTGCGAAAATTCACTCATGGAAAACATCCAAATTTCAGGGATGTTACACTGATCGTGTACACGCTACTTCCACTACTACGACGACGATCGAGGATGGACCATCCCCTACACCCACTACGACTGAGGCTGTTTGAGTGGAGGCTGCTGCTGAGGGGGAGGTTGTGTCCAGGCGTGAGGCTCCCCAGCGAGTACAAGTTGATCACCCACCATCGACCATCATTGGTGACCTTCGTGAACGCACTACACGGTCGAGGTCAAGGAACACTTCTCATTTCGCTCATTCTGCCTTTGTTGCGTCGTTTGAGCCCAAAGATATTCAACACGCTTTGTATGACGAGAATTTGGTGAACTCCATGCATGAGGAGTTGGAAAACTTTGAGAGAAACCAAGTCTAGGTGTTAGTCGATCCACCGCCAAATTGCCGTCCCATAGGTACCAAGTGGGTGTGGAAGAACAAAGAGGGTGAGAATGGGATGGTTGTGAGAAACAAGTCAAGGTTGGTGGCTCAGGGGTTCAACCAGAAGGAGGGGATATACTATGAGGAGACATTTGCTCCTGTGGCCCGTTTGGAGGCAATTAGGATCCTTCTAGCCTTTGTCGTGGCTAAAGGGTTCAAGTTGTACCAAATGGATGTCAAGAGTGCTTTCTTGAATGGGGTGATAAAGGAAGAAGTGTATGTGAGGCAACCCCCGGGGTTTGAGAGTGAAAAATACCCACACCGTGTATACAAACTCCAGAGAGTGCTCTATGGGTTGAAACAGACACCTAGAGCTTGGTATGGCAGGTTGAGAGGCTTTTTGCTGAGTAAGGGATTTGTAATGGGCACAGTTGATAAGACCCTATTCCTCCTTAAGCATGGGAATGACCTTTTGATTGTTCAGATATACGTGGATGACATAATCTTTGGTGGCCCTTCTCATGATCTTGTTGCCAGATTTGCAGATGACATGAGCAGGGAATTTGAGATGACCATGATGGGCGAGCTGCAGTTTTTCTTAGGTCTCCAGATCAAGCAGTGCAAGGACGGGACCTTTGTACATCAGGCTAAGTACACCAGGGACATGGTGAAGAAGTTTGGCATGAATGACTCCAAGCCGCTGACTACACCGATGAGTACGACTACGGCTTTGGATGCGGACGAGGACGGCAAACCCGTGGACCAGAAGGAGTACCGAAGCATGATCGGCTCCCTCCTCTACTTGACGGCGACGATGCCAGACATACAGTTCAGCGTGTGTCTGTGCGCTTGTTTTCAGGCTTCACCGAGGACTTCACATCGACAGGCCGTCAAGCGGATTTTCAGGTACTTGAACTACACTCCTGAGTTTGGTCTTTGGTACTCTGCCTCCTCGACACTCAGGCTTCATGGGTTTTCTGATGCGGATTTTGCTGGGTGTCGATTGGATCGCAAGTCGACTTCTGGGTGTTGTCAGTTCCTTAGTTCGTCTTTGGTCCCTTGGTCATCTCACAAGCAATCGAGTGTAGCCCAATCCACCACCGAGGCTGAGTATGTAGTTGCTGCTAGTTGTTGTTCCTAGCTGCTTTGGATGACTTATACAATGAGTGATTTTGGAGTGGAGTGCTCTCAGGTTCCACTTTTCTGTGACAGCACCAGTGCCATAAGTGTAGCCAAAAATCCTATCCTCCACTCCAAAACGAAACACATAGAAGTGAGGTACCACTTCCTGAGAGACAATGTTGAGAAGGGAAACATATCTTTGTCCTATGTCCCTACCCAAGACCAGCTAGCTGACATTTTCACCAAACCGCTTGACCAAGTCACTTTCACCCGCTTGCGGGGTGAGCTTGAGGTGTGCTTTCCTTTCTAGCTGGGTCTTGGAGCTTCTCATGTATATATGTGTCATATGTTCATTTTGTTGCATTTCATCCATGCATTTTACATTCTGTACAAAACCTGGTGGATAGCCATCTTTGGATCACTTGAGCTAGGAATGAGCTTCTCTTATATACATTGATCACTGATGTACTATTTGTGAGACTTGTGCATGTTTGGTAAATTGTGGATGTGAATGCTATGCTCTGGATGGTTTTGCCATATATTTGTGTTGAGATAGCTTTCTTTTGATGAAAATGCTAAAATTGTGTCTCTCATGAGTAGATGATTGTCTATGCTCAATTTGTGCTTAAATGCCTATATCATGTTTAGTTTGTGCTTGAGAATCATGTTCTCTTTGCTTGGGGTCAAAGACCTTTCTGTCATTGTAAATGTTTAGCCCTTTTGCTTGCTTGGGGAGGAGCATAAGCTTCTTTTTGCCGGAAAGGCACTTCACGTACAATGTTTTAACTTGAAAATGAAATTGGTGTATGAATTGCCTTATGCTTGAAAAATGAGCTCCTAATCATGTTTCTATGGTTTGATATTCATATCTTGGGTGCTAAATCATAGCATGCTTGTCTACCATGAGAAGTCTCATTTTAAGAAGTAGACACATGGCTCGGTGGCTTTAACATGACTTGAGTAGCTTGTGGGCGTTTATAATGATCTTGTGATGAGAATTTGTGATCTTGCATAAATTTTGAATGATCTAGTGTATTTATGTTCAAATTGATATAAAGAGAGTCTTGCTCATGAGATGATTTTTTTTGTGAAAATTGCTTAAAATTGCTTTCAGCTATGTCACATGCTTATATGTCTCTACCTTCTTGATGGCAATGTGCTAGATACACCATGTCTACTTTGCTTGCTCTATGTCTCATTTGTAGCATTTTATTGTGCTCTGTATATATTTCAGAAGCTTGGTAGATTGTATATGTGCTTTGATATGCATTTTTCATGAAAACAAGGGGAAGAGTCTCATATACCTTGATTCATGCATTGTCAACAAGCGGGAGAATATACATGCAAGGGGGAGAGTTATGTATGATTTGGGGAGATTTTTCATGCATTGGAGATTTTGTGAAAAATTGGTATGCATTTGTGAGATGTTGCATGTGAGGAGAAAAATTGAGAAGAAGTGGTTGCATTTGCTCAGGGGGAGTTTGCATATGGGCAGGGGGAGCTCCTTTGTTTTTCCTGAGTTTTGTGCTTTGTGATGTGCTCTTTGAGAGCTTTGTTTTGTCTCGGCTGTGTCGAGCCGTTGCCCTTGTCTTAGGGGGCCGAGACTTGGATTGGCGAGTGATCAAGTTTTCGCTTGTTCTTTGGCTTTGGATCACTTGCTTGGGAGGTTTGTGTTTGTGGTTGTTTTCTTTTCTTTTTCTCTATGTGATTTCTATGGGTGTTGTCAATGCACTCATCAAGGGGGAGATTGAGGACCAGTTGTGTCCGAAGACTAGTGGAGGGTCGCTCCTTAGTGATGAGTGATTGACAACATTGTGTGGACTGATGCTTGGCTAAGTATGCAGGTACAGGTTGCGGCTTCACTCGTGTCGGTGCAGGTGAAGAACAAGCGCGAAAGACCTTAGCCGTGGCGGCCTCCGGGTGATGGAGAGGCAAGTAGGCTTGGTTCGAGGTACCCGGTGGCCGGTGGGGTCAAGTGCGAGCCGTGTGGTGCAAGACAGGTGGGCTGAAGTCATGAACATGGGCCGGTGCAAGGTAGCGGATCGAGGCCGAAGCTTGCACGCGGGGTTTGGTGGTTTGCCCACAAAACCATCGGTGGACGGTTTCTTGGTTTGGGCCTCAAAACCAAGCCCGGAGGCCCGAGGTGACGGAGACGATGATCCGGGAGCTTCAAGAAGCTTCGAGGTAGAGGGCACGTGGCGTGATCGCGGGGTTTGCGTTGAGGTTAAGCGAAGCCGCGGTGGAAGCGTGTCCGTCTGATAAAGACTTGACCAAAATGCCCCTGAGGGGTTGTATCTTCATTTAAGCAGTAGGGGTAGCGTGGTCATTTACCTCCCTCCGATGGACTTCATATAAATAGCAGAGAGGTGGATGGCATCTCTCTCTTGGACTCTAGGGCTTTCTCCCCCGGTAGATTTCTCTGAACTGCTTCGTTTTCCTCTGGATTCCTTAGGCTAGACTCTTGTACAGACTCTGTCCTCTGGATGTATGGAAGCATTCGGCGTAGCGGTAATCACCTAGTCCTTTGTGATTTTCGTGTCATTTTTGAGGCTATTTTTGGGGAGTTTCGTTCTTCACTTGATTCGGGGATTTGAGGGCGTTTCGTCACGGATTTCTTTGAGGGGATCATGGGTGGATGCCTTGGGCATGTTTGTGTGTGATCTTGACCCCTCAAACGCCATGGAGAGCCTTCGATTCGTGCGTTTTTGCTTGGAGCCCAAGTTCATGGTGGTGGTTCGTGTGATCCGCGATTCCCGGTGATTTAGTGGCTTAGGAGTTGAGATTTTTGGGGCATAGCATCCTTGTGTGATGCTTTTCATCTCCCTAAAATCTTGTCTCAAGAGCTTCAACCGTTTGGGAGATCCGGTGATCGAAAGGTGGAGTTGACTCCCGAGGTCGGGCGTTTTTCTGCTCTGTCCGCACCTGGCGGACAGTCTGCGGCCTCTGTGCGGATGGTCCGCGAGGTGCCTGACAGGCCAGCTGTTCTTCGTGTTCTTCGCGTGTTCTTGAGCGTCTTTCGTTTGATCTGTTGAGCCGGTTGGTTTTTGGTGCGCGAGGTTCCCGGACGGTCCGTACTCGAGTGCCGGACGGTCCGTGACGAGCCGGACGGTCCGCGGGTCCATCACGGACGGTCCGTTTTTCTCGGTGCACCCCTGGAGGTTCGGGTGGCTTTTACGAACAGTCCGCAGTGACCTCACGGACAGTCCGCGCCCTCCACGCGGACGGTCCACTCGGTCACCCCGGACAGTCCGCCAGGGACTTCGCAGCAGTGCCTAAGTCCTTTGGTTCTTGCTTTGGTGCTTCCACTCTTTGCTCCTAGGCTTGTCTCTTGTTCTTTTAGGCTTGTGTTTGCCTTGTTTGGACCTCCCTTTGTGTGCGTAAGTAATTGGAGTGGCAATTAGGACATAAGCCGAGTTCGACCTTTGGGAAGAATTTTTATCAACTCCCATTCACTCCCCCCTCTCTGGTCGCCCGATTTGGTCCTTCAGCGGAAATCCTTCACAAACCTGCGATAGAATCCAGCAAGTCCTAGGAAACTCCATACATGTGTGATACTCGTTGGTATAGATCACCCTTTTATAACTTCTACCTTTTGGCTTGATCAACCTCAATTCCCTGTGGAGTCACAACATAGCCAAGAAACGACACTCGATCGGTGCAAAAGATGCACTTCTCAAGGTTACCAAACAAACGTGCATCTCGTAAAGCATTGAAAACAGCATGTAAATGATCAAGATGTGCATCCATAGATTTGCTGTAGATCAATATATCATCAAAGTAGACTACAACAAATTTCCCAATAAAAGCATGCAAAACCTCATTCATTAAACTCATGAAAGTGCTAGGTGCATTAGTTAACCCAAAAGGCATGACTAACCACTCATATAAACCGAACTTAGTTTTGAAAGTAGTTTTCCATTCATCTCCCAATTTCATACGAATCTGGTGATACCCACTACGCAAATCAACCTTAGAAAACACAGTAGCACCACTCAATTCATCAAGCATATCATCTAAATGTGGAATAGGATGTCGATAGTGAATAGTGATATTTTTAATAGCTCTATAATCAACACACATACGCCATGTTCCATCTTTCTTAGGCACCGAAATAACTAGAACAACACAAGGACTAAGAGACCTTTGTCGAGTAGTTCTTGCACTTGTCGCTGAATTTCTTTTGTTTCCTCTGGATTTGTCCTGTATAGTGCACGGTTGGGCAAAGAAGCCCCTGGAATAAGATCAATTTGGTGCTCAATCCCTCGTATAGGTGGCAGCTCCGCTGTTATCTCACTTGGAAAAACATCAGAGTACTCCTGCAAAATGTTAGCAACAGCAGGAGGCAAAGAATGTTGCATATCTTGAAGTGAAATCAAAGCATCCTTGCAGACCAAAGCATAGGCAACAGAAGTGGAAGCAATTAATTCATTAATATCAGATTTAGTAACAAGCAAACAATGACTTTTCAATTGTATCCCATCGTTATTATTACCAACAGATTTCAGATTTTTATTGTTCTCAGTTTTAGCTTTTGCAGCTTTAGCAATATCATCATGCACAATAGCCTCAGGAGACATAGGAAGCAACGAAATTTTCTTATCATTGTGCATGAGAGAATACAGATTTGATCTACCATGATGCAAACAATCTGTATCAAATTGCCAAGGTCTACCTAGTAGAATATGACAAGCTTCCATAGGCACAACATCAAACTCAACAAGATCATGGTATGAACCAATAGAAAAACTAATTCGTACCAGCCTCATTACCTTAACCTTACCACTGTTGTTCAGCCATCGATTGTAATATGGATGTGGGTGTGGTGTGGTTGAAAGTGCAAGCTTCTCCACCATGTCGCTGCTAGCCAAGTTATTACAACTTCCCCCATCAATGATCAAGCGACAAGAACGTTCTTTAATGACACACTTTGTTTGGAATAATGTGTGCCACTGATTTTGCTCTGCCTTCTCCATTTGTGCACTAAGCACACGCTGCACAATAAGACTCTCATAATGGTCGGCATCGTCTTGACCAATCTGTTTGTCAGGTGGCTCTGCTCTACCTGCATCGTCAGCCGCAAGCAAAACAAGTGTATCGTCATCAAAATCACTAGCAGAAGAATACCCACCATCTTCCTTTACCACCAAAACACGTTTGCTAGGACAGTCATGTTATAGTGTCCATAACCCTTGCATCGATGGCACTGAACATCCCTTGTTCTACCTGTGGAGGCAACTGATGATGCACTATTGGCTGGTTTCTGGGTAGATTTGGTTGCTGAATTTGTAGTCACACCATGTAGTTTGTCGGAGGAGGATGGTGGTGGTGCTGATCGGTTCGATGTGGTCATGGAAGTAGATGAACGCTGCTGCGATGATGTGGATCGCTCTGCAAAAATGTTAGACTTGGCACCACGTCGTCCCTGCACTTCCCGTTTCGCTTTACAAGCAAGATGGGAACATTTCGTTACAGTATTATAATCTTTATAAGCAAGGATGTCCTGAATTTCTCTATTTAGGCCACCCACAAATCTAGCAATAGCAGATTACTCACTCTCCTCTATATTACAACGCAACATACCCATTTTTAATTCCTAAAAATATTCTTCCACAGATTTAGTACCCTGTCTTAATTGTTGCAACTTATGTAACAGATCACGTGCATAGTAAAAAGGAACAAATCTAGCCCGCATGACCCATTTCAAAGCATCCCAAGTGTATGGTATGTTATTAGGATTTTTCTTGCCATACTCTATCCACCAAATAGAAGCAAAATTAGTGAACTCGCTCGTAGCAGCCCTAACACGTGTAGTTTCAGGAAATTCATGGCATGCAAACTTTTGATCAACAGCAATTTCCTAAGTAATGTAAGCATCAGGATCATATTTTCCATCAAAGGGAGGTATCTTAAATTTAATCTTACTGAAAGCATCATCATTACCATGCAAATCGCGTCGACAATTACCGCCCATACCTCGACGATTACGATGTAGCCGACGTCGGTCTTGATCGTCGACTTCAGTGTCTCCACCATATGTGTCCCAATCACCATCAAATCTGTCATCCTTGTCGTCCTTCTTGTCTTCCTTCTTGCCATCTCCAACCTTCTTAGTATGCAGATCATCAAATCGCTTCAAGACTGCACCAAGACTCTTGTCCATACAAGCCACTGATGCCTCCATCCCTGCAAGCTTGTTGTTGTTCGTGATCTGTGTGGCCTCCAATTGCCCAATCCTATCATTCATCACCAGCAAGTCATTATCCATGCCTTCGTTGTGCGTCTTAACTAGCCTCTCGAAGTGTTGTATGACCCCCTTAGTCTGAGGAGACTGTGGAATTTGTTTGACTTCTTCTACATCTGATCCTGCCATGGTGAAAACAAAGAAAACAAGTTCAAGAGAAAAAAATCCTACAGCTAATAGGATGTAGCTACAGTAAGACGCTCACTCTCAACTTGTTATACAAGCTCTTACCAATTCTTACCTTGCCCAACGGGAAGGGATGGCCACCACAAGTCTGCAACCACGGAATGAAGTGTATCGGTGCCAGAAGCAACAAAACCTGTCAGGCTGTAGTCGAATATTTGGGGCTATAGGTGCACTGGAACAAGGAATGACTAGCACCACGTTAGATAAAAAGCAAGCTGAATAATCATTCAATGGTGGTACTATGCTGGTCCTAGTCTAGACCGTGCTAGAGACGCGAGCCTGGACACAAACGAAGTCACAGTGCACAACTAGAAATATGAACAGCTCACTTTAAACACAAAGATCAACCCCTTTTCTCTTTTTTTTCATTTTCCCTTTTCTTTTTTTTAAGGGGGTCCTCAAAACTGAGTATATGAACAAAGGGACTCCCAAAGAGCCAATTACCACACAAACTTTTCCAGAAAAACACAGGGGTATTCCGGTAAAAAAAGAGTAAGCCGAAACTCAAATATGGTATAAACGAGGAGAGGACAACTAGAGATATGATCCACTGCTATCTTTTGTGATGATGACAATATATATGAACAAGTGATCCGCAGCAATATATGGCACCACAAAGCAGCCACCAAACCGAGTACAACTCAAACTGCAACACGAAGTGGCTTCGGTCTTCACCTTCCCACTAACGAGCATGGGGTTTATAGATTGATTCCTATTCAGACTTGATCATATAGAGTACTTGGCGCATCCAACACAGGATCAAAATGGTAGCGCAAAACTTTGACAAAAACATGACAAGAACTCGAAACTCTAAAAGACTAAAACTAAGACCAGCAACTCGACACAAGCCGGTGCAACCGAAAACTCAACAAGCCCTACCCAAGTAGTGCTAGTATGGCTCAAATGTGTTATGGGATTGCGGAAACAAAACTGATCTACTACTTTTTTGGCTTTTTATGGACTATAGGAAGAGAGAAAAAAATTGGAAAGGATGTGGAAGTCTCCCACCAAAAACCTTGCTCTGATACCAAATGATATGTCCGGCCCAGGTGGGATTGGATTTATGGTAAGCCCGATGCACCGATTACGCAGTTTGGCCTCGGCGCCAGAATTTCGATGCAAACCAGCACCGTCCTTCGACGCACCTCTCAAGGAAAGGCCCAATCGCCCCAAAGGACTAGTCCGTTAGGGGAAGGGTGGCTCTCCCATTTAAGGTGGCTTCCTCCTCCCAAGCTAAGCAAGGTGGGATAATTCGGACGTGCACGGCTTCACGCCTACACTATCGTGCGCCTGGCCCATGGGCCGCCTACACTATCGTGCACCTACACTATCGTACGCCTGGCTAATCCATACTCCCATTGGACACGACTGCCGCCTACACTGTTGTGCGCCTAGCCAAATCGTGCTCCACGACTGCTGCCTACACTGTTGTGCGCCTGGCCAAATCGTGCCGTGGGATGTGCTCATCATCCTTCCCTTCTTAACAAGGGCCCAGCTCTGATACCAACTGATGCGAACCCAGTAGGGTTTGTGCCCAATCTTTCGATGAGAGGAGAAGATAAGTCGATTGATAATGAGGAGACGCTCTCAGCCCGACTACAGCCTACCAAAGACTGCACCCTTGCAACCGATACACCTCCTCTGCTGCCGCGATCGTGTGGGTCGCGTCACCGGCCACTAGGGCACCCGTCCTGCAAGCAATCGAGAACTGGCAAGAACAACTTTTGAACAAGTACTGAAATTACTAGATGGGAATGAAGGTTTCAATCTCAAACTCAATCTCAAACGATGTGGGGTTCCGAAGACTCGAAGACGGGCGGCTGGACCAGCACGCGCGCTTACAAGCAAGTAGCAAAGGCTAAACTTGATCTAAACAAAACCCCCAAGTGTTCTCGACGGTGACTAAGGAGTATATGAAAGGGGGAGGATGACCACAAGGGGGCAGGGGTCGTGCTCCAACCCTAGGACGCGTCCCTAATGGACCCAACTTGATACACGGCCCATTGGGCCAAAATACGGTGGCGCAACACCCTAGACAGAAAGACCTCCAGTCAATAATTTGTAGATTGCGGATGCCTCAGGACAGATATGGGCATGAGTCCAGATCCATATGAAAGTTAACTTCAACACGGTTCCAGGAAGTACTTGAACGCTCCAATCTTACTCCGTATGCCTCTGTGTTGAAGTACTTCCTGGAACCGTGTTGAAGTTAACTTTCATATGGATCCGGACTCATCCCCATATCTGTCCTGAGGCGTCCACAATCTACGAATCTTTGACCGGAGGTCTTTCTGTCCAGGGTACTGCGCCACCGAATTTTGGCCCAATGGGTCGTATATCAAGTTGGGTCCATTAGGGACGCGTCCTAGGGTTGGAGCACGACCCCTGCCCCCTTGTGGTCATCCTTCCCCTTTTATATACTCCTTAGCCGCCGTCGAGAACACTCAGGTTTTGTTTCGTTGTAAGTTTAGCCATTGCTACTTCCTTGTAGACACATGTGTCGGCTAGACCACCTGTTCATTCATATCTGGTATTTTCAGTACTTGTTCCATACTTGTTCTTGCTTGTTCTTCGATTTCTCGCAGGTATGGGTGCCCTAGTGGCGGTTGACGCACTCCACAAGATCGCTGCAGCCTTAGGGGGTGGTGTATCGGTTGCTAAGGCGCATCCTTGGAAAGGTTGTAGTTGGGCCGTGAACGTCGTCTCCTCCAATCAAGTTATCCCTCATGCCTCTCATCAAAAGATCGACCACAAACCCTAGCGGGTTCACATCAGTGTTTTCCTTGTGCTGTGCTAGTTCCTCTTTGTCAGTGATTACCTTTGTGCCTAGGCTCATGTCTCTAGCATGATTTAGCCTAGGACCAGCACAGTACCTCCGTTGAACGATTATTCAACATGCTTTTATAACTAATGTGGTGCTAGTCAATTCCTTGTTTCAGCCCACATATAGCTCCACATATTCGACTATAGCTCGACAGGTCTTGTTGCTACGGCACCGATACACTTTCTTCGATGTTGACGTCTTGTTGGTTGCCGTCCTCTCCTGTTTTGCTTGGTAAGAACTTGTAAGAGCTTGTTTTGAACAAGTTGAGTTTGAGAGAATTATACCCGACACATCCTAGTAGTTTACAGGAGAAAACAAAATATTTTGTGTTTCTTGTTTTCTACTAATCATGGCAGGTGATATAAAGATTTTTGAGCAGTTGAATCTAGACCCTCATCTTCAAGATGTCATTCAACAATTACCATTATATGTTGGTATGTTTGATCCTCATGCTTACATTGAATGAGAGCTTAAGGTAGATGTAGAATTTGATAAGTATGACTTGTCTGAACATCGAATGATTTTTGCTGCTTCTAGTGCTTTAACAAATTATGCTTTGACTACATGGAAACATATTTGTAGGCATAACAAAGTTCCACAAACTTGGAAAGATTTTAAAATACTTTTTCGTGATGAATATGTTCCTGAATATTATGCTGATTGCTTGCTTGCAAAATTAGACAACTTGAAGCAAGGTAGTAGGACTGTCAAGGAATACTATCGTACCTTTAAGATTTGTGTCATGTTTGGTGGATTAGATGAATGCAAGAAAGATGTTATGAGTAGATTCCTAAAAGGGCTTAATTCTGAAATTCGAACCATGTTAATTAGCAAATCATACAACAATATTGCTTCTTTGTTTTGGCTTCCTCTTAGCGCTGAAAAGGAGATTCTTTTATCTGTGAGTACTTGCATGATTGATGTGAACCATAATATTGAATATTTGTCCAATCTGCATGCTAATCAAGAGCAACAGATAGGGGAACCTGATGCTGATTTGATTTTGTCAAATGATGAATTGCTTGGTGTTTCTTGTGATAAAGAGGACTTTTGTGTTGATGCTTCATTTATTCGTGTGCCACAAGTAGCCAATAATTGTGATACTTTTTGTTTGGAACCATCCATATGTGCCGAAGAAAAGATTTTGCATCCTATTACTTGTGCACAAGATGAACTGAAATTGTTGTCTTCCTTAAATACTTTAGGTTATATTGAATTTGATATTCTTTGTAATCTAAACTATTTAGAGGAGAAACTTTTTGCATATTGTGAGTTGAAATGCTTGTTGAATCATACATATCACTTTATTGGCAAGTACAATTCCAAAGGAGAATATTCGGTGCATAGAATTTATATTTGCTCAGATATGAAATCTCCTTTTGGGTTATATGACCATGATAAAATAGAGGGCTGCACTAAAGCTAACAATGTCTTGCAAAGTCCTTCTAGTTTTTCTCTTAAGCAACAGGATCAGCCCAAAGAAGGGGAGCATTGCTGGTACTCAATTTGTAATATACAAGTCGCTCCGTGTTCCAACATCGAGGTAAGGACCTTTAGATGCCACCGGAGCAAGTCGAGGACGACTTGCAGCCAAGAAGGGGAGAATGATGGGGACATCACCGGCTCGGATACGACCATAATAGCAAGTTTTGATTCTAAGGTGAACCAATTCTTTATCGTCATTGTATTTGGTATATTTGATGAATTGTTGCTGCACCGTGATGTATGTTGCTTTTCATTTTCAGAAATACTAACGTGGTTGAAAAAGAGTGTTAATCGTACATGGCAAGCATGGAGGACCAAAGAAGTTGATTGGGGACCAATCCAAGTGTTTCCCACGTCCTCCACAAGGCCACCACGTGACTTTTGGCCCAAAGATGGAAAGAGATCAAGGCCAACACGTTTTGGGCGCTGGATTTGGACTGCAACACAACACCAACTTCTGACGGACGCCACGGATGCATACGCAGTCGGATTGGAGCGTTCAAGTAATTGCTGGGACTGTGTTGAAATTAACATTCATATGGATCTGGACTCATACCCATATCTGTCCTGAGACGTCCACAATCTACGAATCTTTGACCAGAGGTCTTTCTGTCCAGGGTGCTGCGCCACCGTATTTTGGCCCAATGGGTCATGTATCAAGTTGGGTCCATTTGGGACGCGTCCTAGGGTTGGAGCATGACCCCTACCCCCTTGTGCTCGTCCTCTCCCTTTCATATACTCCTTAGCCGCCGTCAAGAACACTCGGGTTTTGTTTCGTTGTAAGTTTAGCCATTACTACTTCCTTGTAGACACGTGTGTCGGCTAGACCACCTGTTCTACCTGATTCGGAACCCCACCTTATTGAGTTGTGCCTCATTGTGAAACCTTCATTCATATCTAGTATTTTCATTACTTGTTCCATACTTGTTCTTGCTTGTTCTTCGATTGCTCGCAGGAACGGGTGCCCTAGTGGCGGTTGACGTGCTCCACAAGATCGCTACAGCCATAGGAGGTGGTGTATCGGTTGCTAAGGCGCATCCTTGGAAAGGTTGTAGTCAGGCCGTGAACGTCGTCTCCTCCAATCGAGTTATCCCTCACGCCTCTCATCGAAAGATCGACCACAAACCCTAGCGGGTTCACATCATTTGGTATCAGAGTTAGGCCCTTGTTAGGAAGGGGAGGATGATGAGGACATCCCAAGGCAATATTTGGCCAGGCGCACGACAGTGTAGGCGGCAGTCGTGTCCAACGGGAGTACGGATTAGCCAGGCGCACGACAGTGCAGGCGGCCCATGGGCCAGGCGCACGACAGGCGTATATGATCACTATGAATCTAGTTTTTTGGAAAAAAAATGAGTCTCTTCACTTAAGTTTTGAAACTTGGAAGTTATTAGCCTAGAAAAACCTAATCCTTTGGATCTTTGGTATCCTTCAAATCTTCAGTATCCTTCGAGTCATCGGTACGCTTCGAATCCTTATGGGGAAGTCTATAAATTATACGCCCCTTGCTGGAATCATAACAACTTACTTCAGTTTTGACCCTATACCCTATCAGTATTCGTATACAACTAGACCGGATCTTTCCTGAAATATAGCCCAGGATGATGATGTCAATCTCTAGGCAAACACGAAACATTCCATTGGGTAGGGCTTCCGTAACTAAACCTTCGAAAGTGACTTTTGCTTCTTTAGGTTTTTTGTCATATTTTTTCTCCTATTTTCCATTTTTATTTTTAAAATAGGAAGTTCAAAATAGAATTTGGGTACTACAGGTGGGGCCACCACGACACTCATACCCAAGTTTTTGTGTGGAGGCTCAGGCATTATGTCCATCAAGATGCTGAGTGAAGACCAGCAAGGGGATGGTCCCTCTGACAAGGCCTCCGAATCGGCCCCTGAGGTCATAGTGGTGGATGCAGAGGTCGATTGGTGCGCTCCTTTCATTGCCTTCCTGGTCGACCAGATGGCACCAGAAGACCGCACTAAGCACGAGAAGGTCGCGCAGCATAGTGCCAACTACATCATCATTGGAAAAGAATTATACAGGAAAGCCGCCTCCATGGGTGTGCTAATGAAGTGTATCCTACGATCAGAAGGTCTACAGCTCCTGGCTGAGATCCAAGAAGGTGAGTGTTCTAATCATGCGGCCTCCGGCAATCTGGTCGGCAAGGCATATAGATTTTGCTTTTATTGGCCCACAGCCATGTCAGATGCCAAAGGCCTCATCAAGAGGTGCAAGGGGTGTCAGTTCTTCACAAAGTGACAACATTTGCCGGCTCAGGCCCTGCGAACCATCCCTTCATCCTGGTCGTTCACTATGTGGAACTTGGATTCTATCGGTCCAATCAAGACCACTCCAGGCGGCTACAAGCACATCATCATGGCAGTGGATAAGTTCACCAAGTAGATTGAGGTCAAGCTGTAGTCAGCGTCAAGTCATCCGAGGCAGCTAAGTTTATTCGAGAAATCACCCATCACTTTGGAGTCCCCAACATGATCATCACCGACCTAGGGATGCCCTTCACGGGCTCAGAGTTCTGGGATTTTTGCCAGGACAGCATGATTGATGTCTACTACTCATCAGTCGTGCACCTACGGTGCAACGACCAGATTGAGTGTGCTAATGGCATGGTTCTCTAGGCCCTCAAGGACCGCATCTATGATGGCACGTCGGCCTATGCCACCCGCTGGCTTCCTGAACTACTGCATGTGATCTGGGGTCTTCGGACCTAGGTCAGCTCCGCAACGGGATTTTATCCCTTCTTCTTGGTCTACGGGTCAGAGACCATCATTCCCACAGGTGTCACGATTGGAGCTCCCCGCATCTAGCATTACGACGAAGGAGAGCCAGGGAAGACCCAACAGGTCGACCTTAATAGCCTCAAGGAGAGTAGGGTGGCCACCCTCATGCGGCACGCCCGTCACAAGCATTAGCTCTGGCGCAACCACGTCCGCATCATTAGGGAGTGGTCCTTCAATGTTGGCGACCTGGTCCTTTAGCGGATCCAAAGTACAGATAGGATGCACAAACTCTCAGCCCCCTAGAAGGGTCCCTTCATCGTGACTGAGGTCATCGGACCCGCTAGGGTGACGGCCCCAACTTCACTAACCCCTGGAACATAGAGCACCTACGCCGCTTCTATCCTTAGGAGTCTTAAATAAAAGCTAGGTACATCTTTCCTTAAAGTTTTGATGATTGAATAAAGATATTACCTTCCCGGTAGACCTCCTGCCGACCTACATGCTCTGTTTTTCTCCTGTGTTATATTTTCCCCTCCCCCTCGACATGCTCGGGGGCTTGGCCATGCTCGGGGGATTTGCTTTATTTCTGTGTGTTCTTCCTTTAAATACCTTTTACTTGTTATGTGCATTCGTTGTTTTGTGGTTGCGAAACCTTAAGTCATAGACTTCCCGCGTGTGCCACCTACATGAAGCCTCCCCACTGATGAGGACATTCCCGCCAATGATACATCCCCGACATCGACATCATCACTACCTCAACAGGTTTCAATTCCTCTCGCTGGTCCTACTACTCGTGCTCGTGCTCGCCAACTAAATAATCAAGTAAGTTCCCTCCTTAGTTCATATACACCATGTTTAGATTGTGGAGACACATGCACTATTGGTTTGCTTAGGAATCATGGAGAAGAGCGACTCAGAAAAGGATTCGGGTCGGCTGGATTTGGACTGCAGCACAGCACCAACTTCTGACGGACGCCACGGATGCATACGGAGTCGGATTGGAGCGTTCAAGTACTTCCTGGAACCATGTTGAAGTTAGCTTTCATATGGATCTGGAATCATGCCCATATCTGTCCTGAGGCATCCGTAATCTACGAATCTTTGACCGGAGGTCTTTCTGTCCAGGGTGTTGCGCCACTGTATTTTGGCCCAATGGGCCGTGTATCAAGTTGGGTCCATTAGAGACGCATCCTAGGGTTGGAGCACGACCCCTGCCCCCTTGTGGTAGTCCTCCCCCTTTCATATACTCCTTAGCCGCTGTCGAGAACACTCTGGTTTTGTTTCGTTGTAAGTTTAGCCGTTGCTACTTCCTTGTAGACGCGTGTGTCGGCTAGACCACCCATTCTACCTGATTCGGAACCCCAACTTTGTGATATCAGATTGGTTTCCATCTTCCTATTTGCAATTGAGTTGCTTGTTATACTTGTTCTTGCTTGTTCTTCGATTGCTTGCAGGAACGGGTGCCCTAGTGGCGGTTGACGCGCTCCACAAGATCGTTGCAGCCATAGGAGGTGGTGTATCGGTTGCTAAGGCGCTTCCTTGGAAAGGTTGTAGTCGGGCCGTGAACGTCATCTCCTCCAATCGAGTTATCCCCCACGCCTCTCATCAAAAGGTCGGCCACAAACCCCAGCGGGTTCACATCAGTTGGTAATCAGAGCAAGGTTTTCGGTGAGAGACTTCCACCTCCTTTCCAAAACTTTTTTCTCTTCCTATAGTCCATAAAAAGCCAAAAAAATAGTAGATCAGTTTTGTTTCCGCAATCCCATAACATATTTGATCCATACTAGCACTGCTTGGGTAGGGCTTGTTGAGTTTTCAGTTGCACCGGTTTGTGTCGAGTTGCTGGTCTTGGTTTTAGTCTTTTAGAGTTTCGAGTTCTTGTCACGTTTCTGTCACAGTTGTGCGCTACCATTTTGATCCTGTGTTGGCTGCGCCAAGTACTCTGTGTGACCAAGTCCCAACAGGAATCAATCTATAAACCGCACGCTCGTTAGTGGGAAGGTGAAGACCGAAGCCACATCCTATTAGCTGTAGGGATTTTTTTCCCTCTTGCACTTGTTTTCTTTGTTTTCACCATGGCAGGATCAGATAAAGAAGAAGTCAACAAAATTCCACAATCTCCTCGGACTAAGGGGATCATACAACACTTCGAGAGGCTGGTGAAGACGCACAACGAAGGCATTGATAATGACTTGCTCGTGACAAATGATAAGATTGGGTAATTAGAGGCCACACATATCACGAACAACAACAGGCTTGCAGGGATGGAGGCATCAGTGGCTCGTACGGACAAGAGTCTTGTTGCACTTTTGAAGTGATTTGATGATCTGCATACTAAGAAGGTTGGAGATGGCAATAAGGAAGACAAGAAGGACGACAAGGATGATGGATTTGATGGTGATTGGGACGCATATGGTGGAGACACTGAAGTCGACGATCAAGATCGACGTCGGCTACATCGTAATCATCGAGGTATGGGCGGTAATTGTCGACACGATTTGCATGGTAATGATGATGCTTTCAGTAAGATTAAATTTAAGATACCTCCTTTTGATGGCAAATATGATCCTGATGCATGCATTACTTGGGAAATTGCCGTTGATCAAAAGTTTGCATGCCATGAATTTCTTGAAACTACACGTGTTAGGGCTGCTACGAGCGAGTTCACTGATTGTGCTTCTATTTGGTGGATAGAGTATGGCAAGAAAATCCTAATAACATACCACACACTTGGGATGCTTTGAAACGGGTCATGCAGGCTAGATTTGTTCCTTCTTACTATGAACGTGACCTGTTACATAAGTTGCAACAATTGAGACAGGGTACTAAATCTGTGGAAGAATACTTTCAGGAATTAAAAATGAGTATGCTGCGTTGTAATATAGAGGAGAGTGAGGAATCTGCTATTGCTAGATTTGTGGGTGGACTAAATAGAGAAATTCAGGACATCCTTGCTTATAAAGATTATAATACTGTAACGAAATGTTTCCATCTTGCTTGTAAAGCTGAACGGGAAGTGCAGGAACGACGTAGTGCCAGATCTAACATTTTTGCAGGGCGATCCACATCATGGCAGCAGTGTTCATCTACTTCCATGACCACACTGAACCGATCAGCACCACCACCATCCTCCTCCGACAAATCACGTGGTGTGACTACAAATTCAGCAACCAAATCTGCCCAGAAACCAGCCACTAGTGCAGCGTCAGTTGCCTCCATAGGTAGAACAAGGGATGTTCAGGGCCATCAATGCAAGGGTTATGCACACGTACAACATGACTGTCCTAGCAAACGTGTTTTGGTGGTAAAGGAAGATGGTGGGTATTCTTCAGCTAGTGATTTTGATGACGATACACTTGTTTTGCTTGCGGCTGACGATGCAGGTAGAGCAGAGCCACCTGACGAACAGATTGGTCCAGACAATGCCAACCATTATGAGAGTCTTATTGTGCAGCGTGTGCTTAGTGCACAAATGGAGAAGGCGGAGCAAAATCAGCGGCACACATTGTTCCAAACAAAGTGTGTCATTAAAAAACGTTCTTGTCGCTTGATCATTGATGGGGGAAGTTGTAATAACTTGGCTAGCAGCGACATGGTGGTGAAGCTTGCACTTTCAACCACACCACACCCACATCCATATTACATTCGATGGCTGAACAACAGTGGTAAGGTAAAGGTAACGAGGCTGGTACGAATTAGGTTTTCTATTGGTTCATACCATGATCTTGTTGAGTGTGATGTTGTGCCTATGGAAGCTTGTCATATTCTACTAGGTAGACCTTGGCAGTTTGATACAGATTGTTTGCATCATGGTAGATCAAATCAGTATTCCCTCATACACAATGATAAGAAAATTTCCTTGATTCCTATGTCTCCTGAGGCTATTGTGCGTGATGATATTGCTAAAGCTGCAAAAGCTAAAACTGAGAACAATAAAAATCTGAAATCTGTTGGTAATAATAACGATGGGATACAATTGAAAAGTCATTATTTGCTTGCTACTAAATCTGATATTAATGAATAAATTGCTTCCACTTCTATTGCCTATGCTTTGGTATGTGTCGGGGTTTGTTACCGCCGGCAAGTAAATTTATAAGAACGCGTGTGCCGATCCGCACGGTAGCACAAGAGACACTCGAGATTATACTGGTTCGGGCCTCTGGAGAGTAATACCCTATGTCTAGTCTGAGAGGAAGTGTTCCTTATGCTCGGGAGTTTGTAGTAGGGGGTACAAACAAGTTGGGAGAGGGTGCAGAGCCCAAGTCCCTGGTGTGCGAGTGGTTCAAGTTGCAGAAGACTGCGTACGTGAGTGTGTGAGTGCTTGCGGTGTTTGTATGAGATGAGGTATCGATGATAAGTGCATGTTGGGGGTGGAAACGAACGTGTCTTGTATGTGCCTCTGTCTCTCCCTTTTATAGTCGCAAGGGAGAGGCCCAGGGCGGTTACATCGAGTGTGTGAGCTGGTCTACAGTGCAAGGCATCCTTCTCTACGTCGGGCTGTCAGGCGGCAGCAGCGGCGAAGAACTGTTCCGGTACTCCAGGTGACGGTGTAGATTTCTCCTGAGTCGTGCATCCCGAGCAGTCGTCCCCCCACCCCCACACCCTTCTCCGGGTAGTTAGTCGGGTACAGGAGGTAGGGTACGTATCCTGATCCCGTCAGGGGATCAGGGGCTTGTCTTTTCTGGGTACTGTGGAAACGGAGTAGTGTGCACCGCGACGATCGAGGGATGGGCGATGGCTTGCACTCTGCCGTCCGTGGCACAGCGTTTCCCGTGCCATCCGTAGTACGATATGTACCACCCCTACTGAGGAGCGGCAGGAGGATCCATCCTCTGACACAGGATCGACCCGATCAGGGCGGTCCGGTGCGTGGAGGCTGGCACGTGGCGAGTCGTGCGCTTGGGTATCACGGGACACCAACAGGGCCCGTGTACCTGCGGCCTTGACGGCCAAGTCTTGGACTGGTCGGAGATGGAAGACTACTCGTGCAAGTAGGTGATCTATGCCGCGTCTTCTGATGCTTAGGGTGTAGTATGTACTGTACCGTACGTTGCCCAGCGTCCACTACGCCGTTCGCGGTACGATGGCCATTGTGCCGTTCGTGGCAGGGTTTGACGAATCCGCCCCCTGACACCGAATCGGCCTGGCCCGGGTGGACCACTGCGGCGGAGCGGACACGTGGCAATGCGTGGGGGAGCGTGCGCGGAGATCTCGGGATCTCGATTCGGCGGGGCCCACACACCCCACGCCTTCCTCGCGAAGCATGCGTGGGTTGTTGATGGAAACTACTCGTGCGAATGAGTAGTCGGAGGCGGGAGGCGGAAACTACTCGTGTGAGTGAGTAGTTGGGAGCGGAGGTGAAAACTTGTCGTACGGGTCGCCATGTACTCGGGGGAGAGGGTGCGGGTGGCCGTGGGCCGCCTGCCTTTTGACCCATGGCGGAAACAAGTCGTACGGGCCCTCACGTGCTCGGGCAGCGTAATACTCATTGTATTAGCTGCCAGAGCATGCCGTATGTGGGTCCGTACTGCGTTTTTAAGGGGTCTTGGTGGGCCCTAGTCCATGGCCTCGTCAGTTGCCCCCGAGCCTGGTGAGGGAGTCAGAGACTCGATCCCAGGGTTAAGTATCATGGAGACGAGGAGACTTGTAGTGTTTTCTCCAGCGGGGACGCGCGAGCGGACCCGCGGGTAGTAGCCCCTGAGCCCACGGACAAGTCGGAGAGTTGTGCGTGGGGTTAAATGCTGGACTTTTGGACAAGTCGGAGATTTGCAGCTTGCTGTGTGGTGCGTGTCGTGGGGTGACTGGCGGAGATCTCGCGCTGGTCGCGAGATTTTTGGGCCCCACTTCAGGTGATGTGGCGGCACGGTCGTGGGCGGCTGGCTGTGGCCTGAGGCGGCCTGGGCATTAATTGCGGCGGGGAAGTAATCATTTCCCCCTTCATACACCGCGGCCGCCGGCCAAAATTCCCCTTCTGCTTCCTTGTGCTCTCCGCCACCGTCGCTTCTTGCCTTTGCTCCCATACTCGCCACGCGCAAGCTGCAGAGCTCGCCTCACCTTCTCTCGCAAGCCGGAACCGCCCACCGCCGCCACCACGGTCGTCGTGATGTCGAACTGGTCATCTTCGACCGTGACTTGGTCCGAGCTCGACCGCCTCGTCTCCGACGGCATGCTGCCACCGCTGACCGGAGTGGAAGAGTGGAAGGTGCCTGGCTGGAGAGCAGCCCCCAGCCCCGGCGGGGTATGTAGTCTCGTTCGTGCTGTTCCACGAGCGAGGTTTCTCCGTCCCGGCGGGATGGTTCATCTGTGTCATCCTCGAGGAGTACAGCTTGAAGCTCCACAACCTCAACCCGAACAGCGTCCAGCATATGGCGGCGTTCGAGACCTTGTGTGAAGGGTACCTGGAACAGGGAGCCCACTGGGACCTATTCTGGTACTTTTACAAGTTCGTCTGTGTCAAGGACAACAACTCCGCGGCGGTCATCGGGTGCGCCGGCCTCCGGGGGAAACAGGGAAGGATGGACGAGTACATCCCCACCTACCTGACCTCCTCCAATAGCGGGTGGCACCGAGGGTGGTTCTACCTCAAGAACGACCCCGAGAACCCGCTACCGGAGTTCACCAATCGCTAGTAGGATCGGGCACAAGCGAAGTGGAGCTACAGACCGGAGAAGAAGGATCGTCCCCGGTTCCTCAACAGTGCCCTCGCTACCCTCGAGATACTCCACGACAGCGGGGTAAACTTCATCACCCTGATCGGTCGCTATCACAGTCGGGGGATCGTCCCACTCCGTCGTCGCACGCTGCGCCTCTGTTAGATGACGGACGACCGGGCCCCTTTGAGGGGACTGTGACCACTCATCCCTTGCCTTCACTGGATGAGGTTCAGCGCAAGGTGACCCAAGCCACTGGGTCTCCTACATGTTCTGGCCACCGTCGGACATGCTACCGATGCTCCCCTCCCCGATTACTGCGGGCCTGGTATGACTTCTCCCGACTTCTTTTGGATCTGTCTTTTGCGATTGTGGGGGGTGATTGTCTTTTGTTTGCGCAGATGAAGGACGTGCCCATCCTCGCCTCTCGTCCTCCGCTGGAAGAGGACCGGACGCTCACCCGAGAGGCTGCCACGCGACAGCAGTGGCGAGGGCAGCGCAAGAGGGCCCACCAGTAGAAAGAGATCGAGAAGCGGTCGAGGAACGACGACCGTGCCTCACGCCGGCGCAACGGTGAGAAGGACGTCTCCAATGACGAGGGCCCCTCGTCGGCGCCGCCGGACACGGACGAGTCCGAGTTCGAGTGGACCGACGACGAGACGGCGCCGCCCTCGTGGCCACGCAGCAGATCAGCACCCGCCTTGGCCGCAGCTGGCGCCAGCTCGAGCCGGCAGGCACCGCCCCCCTCCTCCCGGGTTGACCAGCCCGGAACGAGCAGCCGCGCTCCTCGGCGGGACCACCGCGAGAGGGGTAGGAGCTCCCTGCAGCGCGGCGACCCCAACCGCCACGAGTCGAGGCGCGACACCTCGCGCCGCCACTCCTCCCTCTGGAGGTCTCATTCGCCCTCAGTGCGTCTATCACGGGCGCCACGAAGCTCGCCGGCGGCCTCCCCTCTACCTGCATCCCAGAGTGGGGGGCTGGCCCTGACCCAACGGCGCCTTGTGTCGGTCATCATTGCCAGGGGCGGGTTGACCTCTTCTCCGACAACTGCTCCATCAGCGGGGAGCAAGAGAGCGGTGTCCCTGCTCAAATCAATGATTGGCTCCAAGTGGCCCCGTAACGTCGCAGAGAGGTGAGCTCCGAGTTGCGACCTTTTGGTTTTTGCTTTGTGTTCATAGTGAGTACGCCTTTTTGCTTGTCGTCGTGACACTCTTCTCATTTCAGGGCGCCCGATGGCCACACCATGAGGCCAGCGCCTGTCAAGGCGTTGCGTCACCCGGCCCAGGTGGTCGGAGACACGCCGTCGTCGAGCGAGCCGCCGGTCTCCCTTCAGTCGGGGGCAGCGGCTGAAGAAACAGATGGGTCCAGGACCTAGGTGATGACAGTCCCCCCTCAAGGAACTGTGAGCCTAGCTCGCAGTGACCTGTCCATGGTGACAATGGGTTTGGGGGGCAAGGCCCCCACGGAAGAAGTGCTCTCAGCCCACGCGGCCGAGTTAGCGAGGTGCCTGTCCGGGGCCCAGGAGCAGGATCAAGAGAACCCTTCTCCCGAGTTGCGGGCGGGCGATGATGAACAGCCAGCCCCCGAGTCGTCGACGGGGGTGGGTGATGACGCGCATCCTGCCCCCGAGCCGTCGACGGGGGCGGGCAATGATGTGCAGCCAGCCCCCGAGCCGTTGACAGGGGTGGGCAATGATGTCGACGTCGAGTGGCCAGCCCCCGAGTCGCTGGAGGGATAGCTGCTGCCGTCGCGGGCTCTGAGACCCCAGCCCCCGAGTCGGTGAGGGGAACGGGGAATACTGTTGAGGCGGTGGAGGCGGCGAACCTCGACTTCGGGAATGCTTCTGCCGCGGCGGCGATCATGGTGACCGAGGGGGTTGTCCCCATTTCGTCGGTCGCCACCTCAGACGCTGCTCCTACGGAGGTAATCGTCATCCCGGCGTCGCCTTCTCCGGTCGTCTCTCCCATCGCGGTGGTGGACGAGCTGATGCCACGCCCGATCGTGGAGGTCGGGGAGAGCCCGAGAGAGCAGAGGCCAACCACCTTGACGGCAGGGGAGGAGGAGGAGATGGAAGTACCGCCGCTCTGCCTGGTGTCTGTTTCACCGGTCCAGGCCTCAGTAGCCTCGGACAGCGACGCGGAGAAGGCAGCCTGTCGCCGCCTAGAGCGCGGCCTGTGCCTGAGCGAGCTGGCGCTGCACCAATCGGAGCGGGCGATCAGGGATCTCATCCCTGCCTCGAGGGTGAGTCCTTTTTCTTCCTCTTCGTTTCTCATGCCTGTTTTTCTTTTCTTCTTAGTCGTGCGACTCATATGTGGTTCAGGAGCTCGTCAGGCGCTCCGATGACAAGGCACGAGCCTTTGAGGCGCTCCGTGCGGAGAAGATCTAGCAGGAGGCGCAGTTGGCTGCGGCCTGCCTTGCGGTGGCGGACAGCGAGGCCGGCCGGTTGGCTGAGCGTGCATCCTTTGAGGCGAGGACGAAGGCTGCCGAAGACCACGCGGCCACGGCGCAGGTGGAGAGGGCCGGCCTAGTGGAAAAACTAGCCGCGGTGGAGCAGGCAGCAGCGGAGCTACGCTCCAACACCAAGGCTGCTGCCCCCACCGCACATCAAGAGAAGATGGAGCTTCAGACCAGGGTAGGCCGGGCCGAGTCTGACTTCTAGGCGGCTCGTGAGAGGGTGACGATGCTCAAGGCCCAAGTTGGCAGCATCATCGCCGAGAAGGGCTGTCTCGAGGAAATCGCTAAAAAGCGTGAGAATGAGAACATCGGTGAGTACCTTACGACCTGCTACCTTTGCTTTTCATGTGGTTTTTTGATTTGTGATATCCTCTTCCTCTTGGGGTGTACAGCTCTCCGCGTGGCCCGCACCAACTTGGAGAAGCAGGTCGCGGATCACAAGAGTGCCGCAACCACCCGCCTCGTCGAGAACCAGAAGCTGGTGGAGCTGATCAAGGAGGCTAATGAGAAGCTCAATAGTAAGAGTCATGTCCCCTTCACTTTTCACCCTCCTTGGATCAAGATATCCTTTGCTGATATTGGTCTTTTTCTTTTCCTTCAGAGGTCGTGGCTGAGCTCGAGCAGGAGCGGAAATCGCTCACGAGGGCCAAGACCAAGATCAGGTAGTTGGAGTCGATCCACAATGGGATGGGGGCAGCCATCATCAAGGCGATGGACAAACTCGGTGTTCCTCCCGGCCCCATGAAGGACCGCTTGGAACTGGCCGCTGCGACAACTCGTCAGCAGTCGATGGATACGGTCGGCGACATCGTCCGCAAGGTGGTAGCCATCTTCTTGTCACATTACCCAGACTTGGACAGGGAGCTGCTGAGCCAGGGATGGTGTCCAGGCCATACCAATGAGTAGTATGATGGCATTGAGGAAGGTGCCGTCGACTTCGCCAAGGCTATGATGGGTCACGCCCTCCACGACCTGGGCCTGTAAAGAAAGAAACAGAGTCGCCTCGCCGAGGCTTTTAATCATGCTTGTAACAAACTTGTGGGCCAAGTGTTTATGGCAAACTCGTGGGTTAAGAACCCATTTTTATTTCAAGTTTGTGCATTTTGATTGTTTGTTGACCTTTTCTCGAGTAGTTAGGGGACTTGTCAGCCCGAGCAGTGCAGCTTAAAACTTTGTTGGCGGTGTCTTGTTCCGTAGCCGCAGAGGCGTAGGAACTTGGCGACTCGACCGGGCTTAGTCTAGAAGCGTTACTACTTGGGCGAGCAGCCCCTGAGTACTTTGGAGAAGGATAGGTGTGCGTATATGTTTTTACAAACAAGAAAACTCTTTGGAGTTTACAAAAGCGGTTACTCGGCATCCCTTCGAGAGGGCAAGTGATCGATAACTTGAGGTCACAAACTTTGCTTGTGGGTCTTTGTACCGTAGCCGCAGGGGCGTAAGTACTCAGAGCCCAGACGAGCGCAGGTTCGTAACTACTAGAGTCGTCGTTCATCCCCCTTTGAGGAGTGTGAGCGTACCGCAACGATCATACGAGAAACCGTCGACGGTTTTTGATCGAAAAAAAGTTTCGCAACGCTCAGGGGAGGGGGTCGTAACCCCGGGGTAGCCCCCGAGCCCATGGGCAAGTTGGAGACTTGCCTATGGGATGAGACAAGCATAAAGACATTTTACTCGAGTAAAAATGTAAGCTTGAGGAAGATATCATCTTACGAAAAAAAAGAAGCTCAGAGCTCTTGCATTATCATAAGATGAGAACAAAGTAAATACTTAAGGGTAAAAACGGCATAGCTACTCTATGTTCCAGGCGTTGGATATGACCCTGCCGTCCTCGTACTTGAGCTTGAAGGTTCCCGGACAGAGTACTTGGTCAACGATGAACGGCCCCTCCCATGGAGGTGAAAGCTTGTGTCGCCCCTCATTGCTTTGAACTTGTCGGAGGACGAGGTCGCCAACTTGGAACTCGCGCTCCCATATGTTGTGCTCGTGGTAGCGACGTAGGGCCTGCTAGTACTGTGCCGAGTGGAGGAGGGCGATGCTGTGCGTCTCATCCAACTGGTCGATGGCATTCTCGAGGGTGACTTGGTTGCCTTCTTCTGTGTAGGCTTGAACCCGTGGGCTGCCGTAGTCGATGTCCGTTGGGAGGATTGCCTCCGACCCGTGGACAAGGAAGAAAGGTGTGCAGCCAGTAGCCCGAATTGGTGTGGTACGTAGGCTCCACAGGACAGACGGGAGCTCCGCGGCTCATGTAGCCTGAAACTTCTCGAGGTGCTTGAATATCCGCGGCTTCAGACCTTGCAATAAAATGTCGTTGGCCCTCTCCACTTGCCCATTGGTCCTTGGGTGGCTAACAGCTACCCAGTCCACGTGGATGTGGTTGTCGTCACAAAACTTAAGAAATTTCTTGCCGATGAACTACGTACTGTTGTCGGTGATGATGGAGTTCGGGATCCCGAACCGGTAGATGATGTCGGTTAAGAACGCAACCGCCTCCTCGGAACGGACATTCGTGATGGGCTTAGACTCGATCCACTTTGAGAACTTGTCGATGGTGACGAGCACATGGGTGTAGCCCCTGGGTGCTTTTCTCAATGGTCCAACCATATCCAGCCCCCAGACCGCGAAGGGCCAGGTGATAGGAATGGTTTGCAAAGCCTGCGTTGGGAGATGGGTTTGTCACGCATAGAACTGGCAGCCTTCGCAGCTGTGCACGATCCGAGTCGCGTCGGCGACCGCGGTGGGCCAGTAGAAACCTTGTCGGAATGCCTTTCCGACAATGGTCTTCGGACCGGGGTGATGTCCGCATGTGCCTGCATGGATTTCTTGCAACAGTTCCTTGCCTTGGTCGGCTAGGATGCACCGCATGAGAATTCCCTCGGTGCCCTTTCGACGGAGCTCGCCGTCGACTAGTTTGTACGACTTGGCCATGCGAGCAATGCGTCGAGTTGTCTCCTTGTCGTGCGGCAGTTTCCCTTCCACCATCCATTCGAGGATCGGAATCCTCCAGTGAGGGTCTTCGAGGTTGGGCTCTTGCGCCCCATCGATCTCCATGACCTCCTGTGTTGACGGCTCTGGCGTCTTGTCCTCCTCAGAACGAACAGATGGTTCGTACTGGTCGCTGGCGAACACCCCGTGCAGAACGGGCTTCCGATTCGACGCCGCCTTCGCGAGGGTGTCAGCCACCTTGTTGTACTCACACAGTACATGATTGAGCTCGAGCCCGTGAAACTTGTCCTCCAACTCGCGCACTGTCCGGTAGTACGCGGCCATCTTCGGACTTATGCAATTTTTCTCCTTCATAACCTGTCCCATGACCAGGTCGGAGTCCCCCCTGACGTCGAGGCGTCGAATTCCCAGCTCGAGGGCGATCCGAAGACCGTTGATGAGCGCCTCGTACTCCGTGACGTTGTTGGAGGCCGCGAAGTGCAGTCAGACCATGTATTCCATTCGCACGCCTAGAGGCGAGATGAACACGAGTCCGACCCTGACTCCTTCCTTCATGAGGGATCCGTCGAAGTACATGAGCCACGTCTCGTGCTCGATGCGAGCAGGAGGCATTTGGATCTCTGTCCATTCGGCGACGAAGTCAACTAATGCCTGAGACTTGATGGCGGTGCGGGGCGCATACTCGATATTCTACCCCATAAACTCAAGGGTCCACTTGGTGATTCTTCCTTCTGCCTCGGGGCTCTGTATGATTTCGCGGAGCGGGTACTTAGACACCACCGTGATGTGGTGCGAGTCGAAATAATGCCGGAGCTTCTGCTTAGTGATGAGGACAGCATAGATCAGCTTCTGGATCTATGGGTATCGTGTCTTCAAGTCGGAGATGACCTCGCTCACGAAGTAGACGGTGCATTGTACTTTCTACGTTTTGCCAGGCTCGTCCCGCTCAACCACTAACACCGCGCTCACGACCTGGGTCGTCGCAGCGATGTACAGGAGCATCGGCTCCCCCTCCGCTAGCGCAGTGAGCACCGGCGGGCTCTCGAGTAGTTTCTTGAGCGAGTCGAGGGCTTCCTGTGATTCAGGCGTCCACTGAAAGTGCTCCTACTTCTTCATGAGCTTGTATTGCGGCAGGCTGCATTCGCCTAGTCGAGCAATGAACCTGCTGAGAGCAGCGCGACATCCGGTGATGCGCTGTACTCCCTTCAGATTCTTGATGGGTCCCATGCCCGTGATCGTAGAGATCTTCTCGGGATTGGCTTCGATGCCACGCTCAGACACAACGAAACTGAGTAGCATGCCCCTGGGGACCCCAAAGACACACTTCTCGGGATTTAGCTTCATGCCATGCCCCCTCAGCTTCTCGAAGACCGTGGTGAGGTCAGGGATCAGGTCACCCACCTTCTTCGATTTGACCATGATATCGTCGACATAGGCCTCAATTAGCCGTCCGATCAGATCTCCAAAAACACGACGCATGCATCTCTGAAAAGTGGCTCCTGCATTCTTCAACCCGAAAGGCATGGAAACGTAGCAGTACGCGCCAAACGGGGTGATGAACGAGGTGGCGAGTTGGTCGATTAGATCCATCACGATATGATAATACCCTGAGTAAGCGTCAAGAAAACAGAGGGTTTCGCACCCAGCTGTTGAATCGACTACTTGATCTACGCGCATTAAAGGAAATGGATCTTTTGGACACACCTTGTTCAGGCTCGTGTAATCAATGCACATCCTCCATTTTCCATTCTTCTTCTTAACAAGTACAGGGTTTGCTAACCACTCGGGGTGGTATCACTACAAGGATTTCGGTCTAATGCAACGCCGAGAAAGTGTTGCAAAAGACCCAAAAATGGTAGCAATAATACTTTTGCTACCATTTTTTTGGTTAAATGTCATTGCACTTGTAACTGTAGCAATAGCATAATGCAACGAGTTACGTTTTAGTTGCGACACACAACCCCTCTATTGCAACACTTTTGACGCTTTTGCAACACTTGGTGAGTGTTGTAACAATAGCAATTGCAACCACTATGGGTGTGACAATAGTATCAATTGCAACGAACTAGGTGTTGCTAGTGATACGTATTGCGACATGCTGTCGTGTAGCAACACAATGCAATCACATATCCCTAAGCAGATTACTACTATCACATATCAATCAGTTTAGAAGTTGCAACCTTTAAATCAAATAAGCACCAAAGTTAAATTTGTTGTTATGGTAGAAACTCTAGATCAAAAACCAATCTAAATTTGGGGAATCTCATAGAGCAACTCAACAACAGAAAGATGGAGAAAAAGGAGGTACCGAGATAGGCTGTCTTCCCAAGTTGATGCATGACGCCTTCTTGCCTCTTGGAGTTCACACATGAGAATACTATTAACATAAAGCAAATCCAACATAGAGATTAAACCAAAACTTCATAGGACTAAAGCATATCCTAAATAGAGAACACGATGCACATGGAACAAAAGTAGTAAAGTAGTAGTAGCAGCTAGAAAAAAACGAAGTAGCAGTTGTTCTTGTATATCAAGTGATGCCGAGACAATTGAATTACTCACATTTTTGTAGTGCTTGAAGGTTAGTGTCACAGATGTGCCGAGTCGACTGTCCAATGCCAAAGTCATCATCGCACAGCTTGACTTTGAGCTTCTCTAATTTCGAATTAGCAACCTGCATTCGAGCAAATGCTAAATGCATTAGTGATTAAAGTACGATGTTTGTACGTTCTAGACAACAGCAATGACTTACGAACAAGTATGCGCAACAAGTAGCAGAAAACTGGATCTGAGCAGTCAGTAAAAAAGGAACAAGCAGACCATCATACCAGCCATGATTAAATCATATGCATTCATACCTCACAAACGAGACCACGATATAACCAAGCATGCATGTAAACGAGCAGATAAAGTAGATAAGGGGATATAGAGGAAGCAATTTAATATTTGCAAGATGTAGAGACCAAACTGAAAGAGGAGAGGCTGTTCCGGATGTAAGTTATAAATGACAAGAATAGAAGAAACACCACACCAATTTGGCCTGCTAGGGATGGGAGGCGGCCACAGATTTTGGAGGATTTGGGGCAGAGTTTTGACGGGATGAACTGCATTGTGCAACCACTGAAACACGCTACGTCGCCACCCTCCGCAACTGCCTGCAGGAGACCAAGGACAGAATGTTGTAAGAAATCCTTTAGCAAGTGCCTGCATGAAATACGAAATCTGTAATCAACATGAAGCCGGCATCTGCAATGCCAAAAACTGTATGCATGGTCAATGGTTTTCCCCCCAGCCAATCATCTCCATGCTTGTCAACTGTTGATGGCGCCACACCACACAAGCATCACCATCAGAACGTCGCCGGCCCGGCCGTCTGGTCGAGTCACCACTCATGCTGCAGGGTCGCACGCCACAGCAACCATGCACACCAGTACACCACCCGCAATGGAAAAAGGAAATCTATCCAATGAGCTGCCGTTCAGCCCAAGTCCCAATGAAAAAAAATCATTAGCTTGCACAAGATGGAAGGCAAAACAAAGAATAATTGACCTCGCCCTAGTTCACGTCTCCTGCTATGAAGTCTTGATATATTAGGGAATGCATGTACCCGAAGCTTATTTAGTGCCATGGTAAAAAGCAAACGGTGTTGTTTCTTTAGGAAAAAAGGAACAGAAAAATGTTATGCTGCAGATTATCCCAGTGAAATAATATGTCTCAGTTTATAAAAATGTTATGCAAGGAACAGAAAAATGTTATGCTGCAGATTATCAGGAAGTGAATGCCTCAATTAAAAAAACAAGGGCTAATAGCAACGATTTGACTTTGCAGAAAGTGAGCCAATTTTCATGTAAAGCAAACCCATCTTCTATCAAATCTATTCTGAACTGATCAGACAAGGGTTAAGTGTTAGAAATGTTGAGTGTTAGAGCTGATAATGAAACTACAGATAAAATATAAATGAATTTTCATGTAAACAAGAATATTTAGAAGTTTGCAAGAAAGGAATAAATGGCTATAAAGCATTCTAGTTGTTGAGATTCAAGGGAAACCAAACTAAGGTCCTAAACAACAGCCTAAATAACACTGCACAATCTACACATGGCTTATGGAATATTCATCAGTGAGCTGCAACCAAAGCCATATATCACATTAGCATTCATCAGTGAACTGCAACCAAACCCGGATACTGATGTTGTCCAATGCAAAACAAGATAAGCCACATGCTCATGTTGTCGAATGAATGCATCATGATTAGCAATTATTGTACTCACATTTGCATGCATCAATGAGAGAGAACCTGACAGATCTGCCGGAACTTCCAGAATACATAAAGACAATCTAATTGTTCTTTTAAAACATATGTAGCAATTTAAAACAGATATTCATCAAGGAGCCAGCTGTTTGAGTTGGGGCACCAGATCAGCAAAGCAAGGCTAGAGGAATAGTGGAGGGGACAGAGCCCATGATGACAACCACGCAATCTGTCAGATCCACGTAGCAAAGAAGGGGAGGATTCAAGGGAGGGCACGGGGCATCAATTTACCTTCAGTGGTCAGAGGCGGGCGCAGGATTTGAACCATAGGTATTCAAAATTCCATATCACAAAAAAATTTGACAGCCCAAATTACAGTTTCATAGCACAAAATTAAGTGGCAGGAGCAGCATCATTGATTAATAAAATTGATCATAATTTCAAATTCTCCAACAACTAAATGATCAACAAATGAGAGTGACAACTTTTCTAGTTTTAATTGCACCCAATTTCAATGATTCAATCATGTATTCAGAAATCTTATGCACTTAAGTGACAATGTCAAACGAACTAGATACTTAGACAAACTGTGCAATGTTTGATGCAATGGATTCACGGATTTATGACTTAGATTTATATTTCATTGCAACACTGAGGAACATTCTCACATTGTCTCTTTTTTGCAGCAGCTCCTGCCAAGCAAATTCTTAAATCAGTAGTGGCATTATTCTTCCTCTTCATATAATTTCAGACCTAAAATTAAAATCACATAAGTATCAACTATCAATGCTACTGCTGACTGTTTAACAAATTTAACAAATAGCTATGCAATTCCAATCAGACCGGATCCCAATTCCCAATTTTACAGCAATGAAACAAACAATGTCACAGTCACAGGCTCACAGCTCACCTGTGTGCCGTGTCTTGCTACTGCTGCAATCTTGCAGGTCGAGTGCCACCGCCTAGACCAGTAGACCGCCGCCGCCACTCGGCCGCTATGGCGCCACACGCAGTGCAGTCTGCTGTGCGCCTGCGTCCTGCGTGGCTGCGTAAGGGAGGCGTCGCATCTCCACCTCCGGCCTCACCGACCTCCGCCGCTCGCCGTCCATACCTCCCCACCGTGCGCCAGCAGTCTGCCCGGCGGCCGCTGTTGCCGCCGGCCTAGCGGTGTTGCTGCTAGGTTTTGTGTGTGTGCGTTTGTGTGCTCGAGTGTTTGAGGCAAGGCAGGGGACAGGGAGAGTTGGCCGACTGGGCCAACTGGGCCAAGGGGAAGTTGGCCAGTTGTGTGGGTTTTTTTCCCTACTTGAATTGAATTTATGCCTGTTCTTTTCTATTTTTTATGTATATACATAAGAAACACTACATGTATAAAAATTTTTGACAAAAAAAGGTATTCAGTTGAATACCAATACATGTGGGCCCACCCCTGTCATTGGTTGCTGCTTGGGAACACTTCGGCGGGCGGCGGCGCGTGGTCTCATCGGTGGCCAGCGGCGCGTGGTCTCGTCGGTGGCCGACGACCGAGGATTAGGGTTTGTGTGAGGATGGGAGGTGGTCGGGTTAGGTTGTGGCGGCGTAGAGAAAAGGGATGCATAGTTGTGTGCGAGGGGGGCACGGTGGGCTCGGTAGACTGGGAGGGAGGGCGCCGAGGGGAGCGGAGTGGAGGGCCTGCGGAGCTCGTAGAGTAGCTGCTGACCTGCTGTACAAAAGTTTTGTACAAGAAAATTTCCGTGTGTATATATGCTTGGTTGTTGTGTGTATAGCAAAGTAACATTTGAACCTTACACTTGTGCGTTTATATGTGCCTCTAGTATACACTCGGGTCCTTCGCTCGCTCTCACCCGCCGGTTCATGCGAACCCCGTGTGCGTGCCTCAAATACCAGAAGCTGCTCTACACGCCAATCGCATGCCTTGGCGCAGAAGCAAAATTAACGTGCGTGCATCGAATGTTCGATCACATGATATATTGGATCAACGAATGAGATAAGATAGAGAAGAGATAAAATAATAATAATAAAGTATATATAATAATAATATAGAGATAGAGATAATTATAAGATTTAGGCTCTGTTTAGTTCGCTGAAACTTCACCAAAGTTCTCACCTAGAAGACCGTGTCAATTCATTTCTTCACTCTGTGTGTGTTTCTCCACGCGCCAAAATTTCACCACTTTCACCCATCTAAAGAGGATCTTAGAGTAGAAGAGAAGTATAGAGATAATTAGAAATAATGTATATTGTAAGAAAAATAAAAATATCAGTATATATTTTAAATGTAAATCAAATGTGAAATTGAGATTATACTAAAGTTTTAAAAAAACACACCTATAATTTGTACAGTAAATGATTTTAGATAAAAAATATACGTGAATATTCAAGTGTACCTAAGTGAGATGTTCCTAGTTGTGAAAGATGTATAGTATCACTTTGTCGAAATCATTTGAAACATTTGTGAGATGGTTATAGATCCAAAATATGTGGTTGTGTGAATCTATGTAATTTTCTAATCAAGTTTTACTATTATTATTATTATTTATTTATTTACTAAGAAATAAATGTTAAAATATCAAAAAGTAGATAGAAAAATCTAAAAAGTTGCATAACCTTATGATTTTAGTGTATAAGCATCCCATAAAAAAATCAAGTGATTTTTGACAAAGTGTTGCTGCATATCCCTCACAAAGGCATATATGCCTCACGTAGTCCTATGTAGCTATGTGACATATATTTCTAGTTGTGAAAGATGTATAATATCATTTTGTCAAAATCATTTGAAACTTTTATGAGATGGTTATGAAGCCAAAATATGTTATTGTGTGAATCTATGGAATTTTCTAATCAAATTTTGCTATTATTGTAATTATTTATTGATATACTAAGGAATAAATGTGAAAATATCATATAGTGGCTAGAAAATTCTAAAAAGTTACGCAGTCACATGATTTTGGTGTATGAGCATCACATAAAAAATTCAAGTGATTTCGATAAAGAGTTGCTAAATATCCCTCACAAAGACATATATAGCTCACATAGTCCTATGTAGCTAAGTGAGATATGTTTCTAGTTGTGAAAGGTGTATAGTATCACTTTGCCGAAATCGTTTGAAACTTTTATAGTATAGTTATAGAGCCAAAATATGTTGTTGTGTCAATCTATGGAATTTTTTATCAAGTTTTGCTATTACTGTAATTATTTATTGAATTACAAAGGAATAAATGTGAAAATATCATAATGTGCCTAGAAAAATCTAAAACTTTAGGTAGTCACATGATTTTGGTGTATGAGTGTCACATAAAAAATCAATTGATTTCGATAAAGAGTTGCTGAATATCCCTCACAAAGACATATATAACTCACAGTCTTATGTAGCTAAGTGAGATATGTTTCTAGTTTTGAAAGATATATAGTATCACTTTGTTGAAATCATTTGAAACTTTTATGGGATGGTTATAGATCCAAAATATGTTGTTGTAGCCACATTTTTTTTCAAGTTTGTTTTAAAAGATTTATTGCAGTTCAATTAATAAAAAGGAATAAAACACCCTAATACAACATAAACTAATGCTTATCCTAGTGGTTTGCACACGTCACTTTTGTTCCAAAGGTCTCAGGTTCGATCCCCAAGCAGACATTTTTTGCGAATTAAATTACTGGCATTATGTCTATTGCAACCATTTTTGGCATATTGCAACATTTTTTCAGTGTTGCATTAGAAAAAAACAAAATCTATTCATCCAGGAACGATAGGGTTACTATGAGCTAACTGCATAGTAATACTTTTTCACTATTGATAGGTCATTTTCCCACCTATTCAAACTTCTTTTATCCAAATTAAAAAATATATATATGTAAGTTTCAAATCAATTTAATAAACTATATTTAGGCACCTATGGTCAATTATAACCCACGTCTAGGAGATTAATGAAAAATTCAATTGAATTATAGGGAAAACTCGAACTTCTACTACTCACCTTGTTATAAAATAATGATAAAAATACCTAGAACTTATCCAAAAATTATGTAAACTGGCATATAATAATTTTATGGATTACAAGCTTGACAAAAAAGTTTCATAAAATTTTGTGAAAATTGGAGTATACATTGTTCAAAAACTAGATAGTCCATCACATCGTTTCATACAACTCAACTTAAACTTCAAAGTTTTTACACACTCAAGTACTTCCTTACCCAATGGACACATCAAATTTGGATGCAACCTTTTTTTAGTGCACCGAATTAAATTCCAGCTGCGGTCGGGGTGCGGCTGGGCGTAGCTGGGGCGTGGTTGGTCGTGGCGAGGGTGCGGCCAGCCGTTGCCATGGTGTGAACAGAGTGCGGCCGGCCACGGCCAGGGTGCAGCTGGCTGGGCGCAGCGGGAGCGTGGTCGGCCATGGCCAGGGTGCGGCTGGCCACTGCCAGGGTGTGGCCAAGGTGCGGCCGGCCGGCCGCGGCCAGGGTGCAGCCGACTGGGCGCAGCGGGGGCGTGGCCGGTCGTGGCCAGGGTGCGGTCGACTGGGTGTGGTAATGCAGGGCAGTCCAGCGGGTAGCAAAGGGTCACGAGTTACGATTATGCCGGCACGTCTCCTCTTTTCTCTATTTTTTCCGTCTACGACTCGTATTCATACGTGTACATAGTAACATCTACTAATATCACAAAAGGTGTTGTAGCTCAATGGTAAGGAAAATTTGTATGAGGCTGTTGGTCCGTAGTTCAAACCCATTATAAAGCATATTTTTTGTATTTTTTTGCGTCATCATGGTGGGACTGCTTCAGCACGTCCTCAAGGTGGGAATGGGTGACAAGGCAATTTGAAGTTATTTTGGCTTCCTGGTATTTTGTCTTTTGCAACCATTTTTGCCTATTGCGACACTTTTCTAGTGTTGCATGAGACAAAAAATAATAATACTTTTTAGGAAACTTTACTTCTTTGTTTTTTTAAATAACTAACTAATAGAATCATGTAAAGTAACTTTTTTATTTTAATATCTATAAGGTTACTATAAGCTGACCACATAAAAACATGAAAAAGGTTTGAACATTGCTGACTAACACTAAGATTATAATGGTGTAGTGGTAAGTCATATACTAGTGTAGTATTGAGGTCCTTGGTTCAATTCCATACCATGGTGCTTTTTTTATTTTTTCCATTTTGTCTCTAATGAAAGATTGTTATCCCACCAATTCAAACTTATTTATCAAAATTAATAATTAGAATAAAATCTAAATTCAAAATTAGCCAAGTTCTATTTTTACTACGCATTGTATTTTTTCATAATATATCATACACGCTACAAGGCCCAATCCAAATCAGCCTCAGCTCCTAGTTCTGGTTGTAATAAGCATGTAACAGTTGCAACTCCAAACAAGCGTTACAATTGAGAACCACTTTTGCTTCACCCTCCAAAGTTCTCGTTGCAATAATCATATAACAGTTGCAACACCAACAAAGCATTGCAATTGAGAACCACTTTGGCTTCGCCCCCTACAGTCCTCGTTGTAATAAGTAGTAGCAGTTACAACCCCAAAATAGCGTTGCAATTGAGAACGACTTTTGCTTCGGCTATCAAAGTTCTCGTTGCATTAAGCATCTAGCGTTTGCAACACTTGTGAAATTTTATGCAACACAAAAAAACTGTAGCAATAGGCACAACCAAATGCAACTAACGCAACCGTGGTTGCAGTACTACCACATAATTGCAACCAAAATCAATTCTACTGCAACCATTTTGCACCATTGCAATATCATCCACCAATCGCAACAGAGCTTTGCAACAACTTGAAAACCGTTGTATTAAAGCCATGTATCACTACCATTTTTTAGAATGGTTGTAATACAACCATCTATAGCAACCAAATTTTCTATGTTGCAATTCATCAGTGTTGCATTTGGCCCAAATCCTTGTAGTGTATACTTCACGAATGAACCCTGCACTAATGAGCTTCTTGATCTCCTCGCCGATAGCCTTGCACTTGTCGGAATTGAAGCAGCGCAGAGGCTGCTTGATCGGATTCGAGCCGGGCTTAATGTTAAGTTTGTGCTCAGTGACCTCCCTTGGAATCCCTGGCATATCGGAGGGTTTCCATGCGAACACATCAAGATTCGCGCGGAGGAAGTCGATGAGCGCGCTTTCCTAGTCGGAACCGAGCGCCGTCCCGACAGGAAGTGTGTGGCCGTCGTCGGAGACGGGCACCTCCTTAGCATCCATGGCGGGCTCGAAAGAGCAGGCCGCTCGCTTGGACGTCTCGGGGATTTCTTGGTCCTCGGAGGGTGGCTCAGCGGAGAGCTTCTCAGACCAAATCAGTGCTTTAGGGAACTGGAAGCACTCAGTATCGCATTCGTACGCATACTGGAAAGCCGTACTCACTGTGATGACGCCCTTCGGGCCGGGCATCTTCAGCTTGAGGTACGTGTAGTTGGGGACGGCCATGAACTTAGCGTAAGCTGGCCTTCCGAGTATCGCATGATACATCCCCGGGAACCCTACCACTTCGAAGGTGAGGGTTTCGTTTTGGAAGTTGTTCGGAGTTCCGAACGTGACGGGCAGATTGATCTACCCGAGGGGGACCACCTCCATCCCAGGTACGACCCCGTGGAAAGGCGCCGTAGAAGGCCGCAGTCGGGACCGCGAGATCCCCATGTCGTCCAGGGTCAACATGTAGATGACGTTGAGGCCGCTGCCTCCGTCCATCAGGACCATGTGCACACGCTTGGTGCCGAACAAGGGCGACACAACTAACGGATAGTTGCCTGGTCGCGGGATGTGGTCGGGGTGATCGCGCCAGTCGAATGTGACTGGCGTCTCCGACCACTTCAGGAACGTCGGAGTTGCGCGCTCAACTTGGTAAACTTCTCGCCGGATCAGCTTCTCCTGGCGTCTTGGCGGCTGTGCCTCCGAACCCCCGAAGATCATCATGACAGCTCCGTCTTCGTAGGGGTAAGTAGCTTCTTCGGGGCCCTTGTCCTTTCCTCCATCACCGGTCAGAGCAGTGTCCCGTTTCTTCATCGTGCCGGCGAGGTAGGACTTCATCAGGTTGCAGTCCTTGAAGGCATGCCTGACTGGGCCCTCGTGATTGAGGCACGGAGCATCCAACAGCTTCTCGAAGTGACCCATTGGCGGGTTACTCCTTGGTTTCACCGCCTTTCGGTCGACGGCGGCTACCAAGGCGTCATCACGGTGCCTCTTGTCTTTACTCTTTTTCTTCTTGTTGGATGGTGCGGACGGGCCGTCATCGACTTCAATCGGCTGCTTCCCCTTGCCGGTACCGGGGCTTAGCATTGCTGCTACAACCTCTTCCCCATTGGCATGGTCAGTAGCAATGTCGAGCAACTCCCAAGTTGTTCGCGGCTTCCGTCGCCCGATCCGATGGATCAGCGTGGCACACGTGGTGCCGTTCTGGAAGGCCGAAACGATGTCCGTGTCGGTAGTGCTCGGCAGCTCGGTACACCGCTTGGAGAAACAGCGAATGTAGTCGCGCAGACTCTCGCCCTTCATCTGCTTGCAGTTGCGCAGGTCCCAGGGGTTCCCTGGTCGAGCGTATGTGCCCTAGAAGTTGCCGATGAAGGCGTCACGTAGTTGCGACCAGCTGTCGATCTTGCCTCGTGGCAAGTGCTCGAGCCACGTGCGGGCCAAGTCCGCGAGATGTAGTGGCAGGTTCTTAATGATGAACAAGTCATCCCGTGCACCACCAACGTTGCACGTCAGCCGTTAGTCTTCTAACCAAACACTGGAGTTGGTTTCGCCATCATACTTGGCTACGGTGGTCGGAGCCCTGAAACGCAAAGGGAATCGGGCGCTGCACACATTCTTCCCGAAGGTGCGGCACCCTGAGGCGTCGGGCGAATTGCTCCGACTCCGATCTTCGTCACTATCATATCAGCCACCGCGCCGCCGACTGTACTCCTTACGAGGCTGCTGCTCGTAACTATCGTCGTGGCCCCCGTCCACCCTCCGACGCGCTTTGATGGTATCACGCGCGTCGCGATTCGGGCCCAAGCGGCTCTTGACCAGCACGTTGAGCTCCTCGGACCGTCGTGGCTGCTGCGACGGCACTGCGGGCTGTCGTGGCTCGGAGTGTCCGCGACCTTGTGAGCCCCGCTGTCGAGAAGCAGAGCTCTCCACCTGCTGCACAGCGGCAGTCTCGAGGAGTGTCTTGATTTGTTTATGCATCTATTTTCTTGAGGCGTGGCGGGCTCCGGGATCTTCCGGAGAAGAATCGCAGCTGCCGCTAGATTTTGTGACGCCCTCTTGAAGACGGGCGTGCCGTCAACGACGTCTCGATTGTCGTTGATGATGTGTTGCTGGACGTCCCTCGCGCGTGCACGAGTGGGAGTTGGCTTCGGTTCCTGCCCGAGTTGTTGGTGAAGCTGAGCTCGCTCGTCGTTGAGCTGGCGCTGTGCGTCCTCTAGCTCATCTAGTCGGGCCCGTTGTGCGGCGGCGTTGGGTGGGTCCTGCGCCCCAGCCGCTCTATCCGCTGTCGAGTTGTGGGTGGAGTGGAGTGCCCCATCCGGGGTGTGGGCCGGTGCTGGTGCTACTGGGGCATTACCAATGACGAAGCACTCGCGTGAGAGGTCGTAACCCCCGTCGTCTGAGTTGTCGGAGAAGCTGAAGCAGTAGTCTGCCGCCGTTTAGAAACGTCAGAAGGCGCCAGCATCGAGAAGCCCGGAGCAATCCCACTCCGAGTCTAAGACGTCGTTCGTGCCGTCGGTGACGAGGTATTGCTCGTCGGGCGAGGTTGCCGCAAGCCCCATGTTGTAGCAAAGGCGGTGGCTGGAGTAGTTCTCGTACATAGCCCAGTCCGTGCTTGATGAAGAGGAATAAGCTGCCGCTGTGTAGGACCTTCCTCCATAAAGAGGTGGCATCGGGGCGCTGTCCCTAGCGATGCGCTCTGTTGAGCCCGACAGTAAGGAGTCCTCTGCTGTGTCGGCGGGTTGTGGTGCACCAGCTTTGACACGCGGAGGGGAGCTAGCACATGCTGCCCTGAGCCGCTCTGCCTTGGCCCGCTTCGAGTGCTTGCCCGAGCGCCTCTTGCGTCGGGGCGAGCATGGCGAGGCGGTTGGAGCAGGAGTTGGTGCAGGTGCGTCGATGGCCTCGTCGACGAGGCGCATGAGGAGTCCATCGGCGATGAGTGACTCCGGTGATCCCACAGAGGAGTCCATCGGCGATGGCTTTAGCAATGGCTTCCGAAGCAAGTGATGAGAGGGCCGTGTGGACCCTAAATGCAACATCGAAAACACGCGAAGGCCCCTACCTGGCGCGCCAACTGTCAGGGTTTGTTACCGCCGGCAAGTAAATTTATAAGAACGCGTGTGCCGATCGACACGATAGCACAGGAGACACTCGAGATTATACTGGTTCGGACCTCTGGAGAGTAATACCCTACGTCTAGTCTGAGAGGAAGTGTTCCTTATGCTCAGGAGTTTGTAGTAGGGGGTACAAACAAGTCGGGAGAGGGTGCAGAGCCCAAGTCCCTGGTGTGCTAGTGGTTCAAGTAGCAGAAGACTGTGTACGTGAGTGTGTGAGTGCTTGCAGTGTTTGTATGAGATGAGATATTGATGATTAGTGCGTGTTGGGGGTGGAAACGAACGTGTCTTGTATGTGCCTCTGTCTCTCCCTTTTATAGTCGCAAGGGAGAGGCCTAGGGCGGTTACATCGAGTGTGTGAGCTTGTCTACAGTGCAAGGCGTCCTTCTCTGCGTCAGGCTGTCAGGCGGTGAAGAACTATTCTGGTACTCCAGGTGATGGTGTAGATTTCTCCTGAGTCGTGCGTCCCAAGCAGTCATCTCGCCCCCCCCCCCCCCGCACCCTTCTCCGGGTAGTTAGTCTAGTATAGGAGGCAGGGTACGTATCCTGATCCCGTCAGGCGATTAGGGGCATGCCTTTTCTGGGTACTGTGGAAACGGAGTAGCCTGCACTGCGACAATCGAGGGATGGGCGATGGCTTGCACTGTGCCGTCCGTGGCACAGCGTTTCCCGTGCCATCCGTAGTATGATATGTACCACCCCTACTGAGGAGCGGCAGGAGGATCTGTCCTCTGACACAGGATCGACCCGATCAGGGCGGTCCGGCGTGTGGAGGCTAGCACATGGTGAGTCGTGCGCTTGGGTATCACGGGACATCAACGGGGCCCATGTACCTGCGGCCTTGACGGCCAAGTCTTGAACTGGTCGGAGTGCCGCGTCTTCCGATGCTTAGGGTGTAGTATGTACTGTATCGTACATTGCCCAGCGTCCACTACGCTGTTCGCAGTACGATGGCCACTTTGCCGTTCGTGGCAGGGTTTGGTGAATCCGCCCCCTGACACTGAATCAGCCTGGCCCAGGTGGACCGCTGCGGTGGAGCGGACACGTGGCGATGCGCGGGGGAGCGTGCGCGGAGATACCGGGATCTCGATTCGGCGGGGCCCACACGCCCCACGCCTTCCCCGTGAAGCCTGCGCGGGTTGTTGACGGAAACTACTCGTGCGAACGAGTAGTCGGAGGCGGGAGGCGGAAACTACTCGTGCGAGCGAGTAGTTGGGAGCGGAGGTGAAAACTTGTCGTACGGGTCGCCGCGTACTCGTGGGAGAGGGTGCGGGCGGCCGTGGGCCGCCTGCCTTTTGACCCATGGTGGAAACAAGTCGTACGGGCCCTCACGTGCTCGGGCAGCGTAATACTCGGTGTATTAGCTGCCAGAGCAAGCTGTATGTGGGTCCGTACTGTGTTTTTAAGGGGTCTTGGTGGGCCCTAGTCCATGGCCTCGTCAGTATGCAAGGATGTTTTGATTTCACTTCAAGATATGCAACATTGTTTGCCTCCTGCTGTTGCTAACGTTTTGCAGGAGTACTTTGATGTTTTTCCAAGTGAGATACCAGCAGGGCTGCCACCTATATGAGGGATTGAACACCAAATTGATCTTATTCTGGGGGCTTCTTTGCCCAACCGTGCACCATACAGGACAAATCCGGAGGAAACAAGAAATTCAGCGACAAGTGCAAGAACTACTCGACAAAGGTTATGTGAGTGAGTCTCTTAGTCCTTGTGTTGTTCCAGTTATTTTGGTGCCTAAGAAAGATAGAACATGGCGTATGTGTGTTGATTGTAGAGCTATTAATAATATCACTATTCGCTATCGTCATCCTATTCCACGTTTAGATGATATGCTTGATGAATTTAGTGGTGCTACTGTGTTTTCTAAGGTTGATTTGCATAGTGGGTATCACAAGATTCGTATGAAATTGGGAGATGAATGGAAAACTACTTTCAAAACTAAGTTCGGTTTATATGAGTGGTTAGTCATGCCTTTTGGGTTAACTAATGCACCTAGCACTTTCATGAGATTAATGAATGAAGTTTTGCGTGCTTTTATTGGGAAATTTATTGTAGTCTACTTTGATGATATATTGATCTACAGCAAATCTATGGATGCACATCTTGATCATTTACGTGCTGTTTTCAATGCTTTACGAGATGCATGTTTGTTTGGTAACCTTGAGAAGTGCACCTTTTGCACCGATCGAGTGTCATTTCTTGGCTATGTTGTGACTCCACATGGAATTGAGGTCGATCAAGCCAAGGTAGAAGCTATAAAAGGGTGGCTTGTACCAACGAGTATCACACATGTACGGAGTTTCCTAGGACTTACTAGATTCTATTGCAGGTTTGTGAAGGATTTCAGCACCATTGCTGCACCAATGAATGAGCTTACAAAGAAGGGAGTGCCTTTTAGTTGGGGAAGAAAATAAGCGAACGCCTTCAACATTTTGAAAGATAAGTTGACACATGCACCTCTCCTCCAACTCCCTGATTTTAATAAGACTTTTGAGCTTGAATGTGATGCTAGTGGAATTGGATTGAGTGGTGTTTTGTTGCAAGAAAGAAAACCGGTTGCGTATTTTAGTAAAAAATTGAGTGGTCCAGTTCTAAATTATTCCACTTATGATAAAGAATTGTATGCTCTTGTTCGATGTTTGGAAACATGGCAGCATTATTTGTGGCCCAAAGAGTTTGTTATTCATTCTGATCATGAATCTTTGAAACATATTCATAGTCAAGGAAAACTGAACCGTAGACATGCTAAGTGGGTTGAATTTATTGAATCATTTCCTTATGTTATTAAGCACAAGAAAGGGAAAGAGAATATCATCACTGATGCTTTGTCCAGGAGATATGCTTTGTTGAATCAACTTGATTACAAGATCTTTGGCCTAGAAACAATTAAAGACCAATATGTTAACGATGCTGATTTTAAAGATGTATTGCTGCATTGCAAAGATGGAAAAGGATGGAACAAATTCATTGTTAGTGATGGGTTTGTGTTTAGAGCTAACAAGCTATGCATTCCAGCTAGCTTCGTTCGTTTGTTGTTGTTGCAGGAAGCGCATGGAGGTGGTTTGATGGGACATTTTGGAGCCAAAAAGATGATGGACATTCTTGCTGGCCATTTCTTTTGGCCCCATATGAGGAAAGATGTGGAGAGGTTTGTTGCTCGATGTGCTACATATCAAAAGTCTAAGTCACGTTTAAATCCACACGGTTTATATTTACCTCTTCCTGTTCCTAGTGCTCCTTGGGAAGATATTTCTATGGATTTTGTGTTGGGTTTGCCAAGGACTAGGAAGGGTCATGATAGTGTGTTTGTGGTTGTTGATAGATTTTCTAAGATGGCACACTTCATACCATGTCATAAAACTGATGATGCTTCAAATAATGCCGATTTGTTCTTTAGAGAAGTTGTTCGCTTGCATGGAGTGCCCAATACTATTGTTTCTGATCGTGATGCTAAGTTTCTTAGTTATTTCTGGAAAACTTTGTGGGCTAAGTTGGGTAATAAGCTTTTGTTCTCTACTACATGTCATCCCCAAACAGATGGTCAAACTAAAGTTGTGAATAGAACCTTGTCTACTATGTTAAGGGCTGTGTTAAAGAACAAAATTAAGATGTGGGAAGAATGCTTACCGCATATTGAATTTGCTTACAATCGTTTGTTGCATTCTACTACAAAGATGTGCCCATTTCAAATTGTATATGGTTTCTTGCCTCGTGCTCCTATTGATTTAATGCCTTTGCCAACCTCTGAGAACCTAAATTTTGATGCTACTAAACGTGCTGAATTGATGTTAAAGCTGCATGAAATAACAAAAGAGAACATATAGCACATGAACGCTAAGTACAAGCTTGCTGGTGATAAAGGTAGAAAGGAATTAAAATTTGAACCTGGAGACTTAGTATGGTTACATTTGAGGAAGGAGAGGTTTCCTGAATTGCGTAAATCTAAATTATTGCCTAGGGCTGATTGACCATTTAAAGTGGTAGAAAGAATTAATGATAATGCATACAAACTAGATCTACCTGCAAATTTTGGGGTTAGTCCCACATTTAACATTGCAGATTTGACGCCATATTTGGGAGAAGAAGATGAGCTTGAGTCGAGGACAACTCAAATGCAAGAAGGGGAGGATGATGAGGACATTCCCGCCAATGATACATCCCCGACATCGACATCATCACTACCTCAACAGGATTCAATTCCTCTCGCTGGTCCTATTACTCGTGCTCATAGGTCATAGTGGTGGATGCAGAGGTCGATTGGTGTGCTCCTTTCATTACCTTCCTGGTTGACCAGATGGCACCAGAAGACCGCACTAAGCACAAGAAGGTCACCCAGCATAGTGCCAACTACATCGTCATAGGAAAAGAATTATACAGGAAATCCGCCTCCATGGGTGTGCGGATGAAGTGTATCCTATGATCAGAAGGTCTACAGCTCCTGGCTGAGATCCAAGAAGCTGAGTGTTCTAATCTTGCGGCCTCCAGCAATCCGGTCGGCAAGGCATATAGATTTTGCTTTTATTGGCCCACAACCATGTCAGATGCCAAAGCCCTCATCAAGAGGTGCAAGGGGTGTCAGTTCTATGCAAAGTGACAACATTTGCCGGCTCAGGCCCTGCGAACCATCCCTCCATCCTAGCCCTTCGCTATGTGGGGCTTGGATTCTATTGGTCCAATCAAGACCGCTCCAGGCGGCTACAAGCACATCATCATGGCAGTGGATAAGTTCACCAAGTGGATCGAGGTCAAGCTGTAGTCAGCATCAAGTCATCCGAGGCGGCTAAGTTTATTCGAGAAATCACCCATCACTTTGGAGTCCCCAACATGATCATCACCGACCTAGGGACAGCCTTCATGGGCTCAAAGATAGAAGCATCAATTTAATCAATGACTTCCATAGATTAATCATGTGAGGGTCCAGGCCGCTCGTGACCGTGAGCACGGCTAATCGATTAATTTTACACTCTGCAGAGGTTGTACACTTTCACCACAAGTCGCGTAAAAGTTCTAGGAACTTTGAACCCAACCATGCGATGCCGGCCAAGCATCATACCACACTACCTAGGTGTGATTGCATAGGGACGCTACGAGGCCTTTACAAAGTTTCCCCAGTGTGAAGCAACCCGCGAAGGTTCCGAGTTGTTGCAGAGTATAAAGTCCCCTAGTAGGACCGTATCTTAGCAAAGCCCACTCCCTACTAGAGCGAGTCTATACCCCACTGGCGCTCCCCCTTACCCTTATCAGGTAAGATCACCCCAACACTAGAGTCACTAATTAATTAGCGAAGGCAGAGCCATATGCCCTTGTGGTTGCACTGTTATCCTAGGTGGTCGCACCATGTTCCAATTAAACAAGGTGATCTTGTATTAATGAAGGTATAACATAAATAAATCAAGTTTCATAAAGTTTCATTAATACCATCCACCAAGTTAAGCATAGCGAGAGCTACCCAACATTAAAAGTAAATACCCAGGTTGATCAAGGTATAGGGATAAAAAAATAATCTAGTCATGTCCTTAGAAAGGGTCCCATCAATTTAATGCAAGCAAAAGTAAGAACAGTGAATTAAATGCATGTTGTATAGGTAAATGGGTATGCATCAAGGTAGACTTGCCTTCAACAGATCCTTGTTGCTGTTCAGACACTTGAGCTTCTTGATCTTCAAATCCTTCAGCCCAAACGTTCTCTACGCATCACATCAAGTACATACAAGCAAATAATGGAATAAAATAAGAAACAATCACCAAACAGTAAGATCAGATCAAAACAGGGGTGAAAAGCTATTCTACTCTTCGATACGATCATTTGGACATAAAGAACGCGAAAAACCGAGCTAAAACGGAAAAGATATGGCTAGAAGAAAGTACAGGGGCATAACTGTGAAGAATCTAATGTTGCAGGGGTCTATCTGCAAGAAACCGAGGGCTAAAGTGTAAAGAAACTTGAAAACAGAGGGGTTTGGTTGAAAAACTAGAGATCAGGACCTCGGGCGCTATTTTTATGAAAACCAGGGGCTAAAACAAAAGAAAAAGGACTGAACTGAAAGGGTTTTTATATGGTGGAAGGACCGGCTTGGAAATTTTAAAAACTCAAGGTTGTTTTTGTAAAACTGCACGGTCAAGCTGCTGTTGACCATTACCCTTGACTGGTTGACTCCTGCGGATTAGATCTGGGCCACAGGATCTCGATCGGACGGATGAGGTGCTGCGCAGGCGATGACCGGCGGCGCGAACACCGGTGAGCGGCGGCGCAGCTCGAAATCTCCGGCGAGCTTGCTCGGGACTGAGCTAGGGAGCTCGACTGGCCTCGGGGTTTGGCTGGGAAGGCTGCTGGCGTGACGTCGAGCAAGGCTAGGGCAACAGGGAGGCGGAAGGGGCAACGTCGACGGCGAGCAGCGGGCGGCGGCGGAAAGAGGACTCCGGCGAGCTTGTCTTCGTGCTGAGGGGCTCCTGGACACAAACGTATAGCACCCACGTCTTCCTCACCTCTTTGCGGTCCTCCTGGCGGTCTTCTCGTCAAGGAAGCGGTGGCGGTTCGGTGGATCGGTTGCAGTGGCTTCCTAAGGTTCCGGCGCGGCGCTGTGGAAACTCAAGGCGGCAACGGCTTGGATTGGGGAAGGGGGCGAGGGCTCCAGGATTTATAAAGGGCGGCGCAGACGTACGGGCCAGGGACATTCCGAGGCAGGGACGTGCTCGGCCGGGTCTCCTGCTCGGTTGCAGTGGCGCAGCGAAGCGGAGTCCGGAGCGGACGGAGCTCGGGGATGACAACCCGGGCCTAGGGGTCAGCGATTGAAGGCGGAGGCGGGAGAAGCGGGCCGGCCGTGGGCCTGATCTGGCTGGGCTGGGACGCAGGGCGGACGATGGGAAGAAATGGAGGGGCATAGTTGGACTTCCAAGGCTTGGGCTGAAAGCTTAGCTGGGCCAGGGCTGCAGCGAACGGGCGGAAGAGATCAGGGCGTCTAGCAGACTTCTTGAGCTGGGCCGAAACACAAAACAGGCCAGAAAGGGTAGGAGGGGTTTTAGGAATAAAAGGAAGCTTTTGAAATTTTAAAAGGATTCAAACAAATAGAATTCAAATTCAAATTTGAATTCCACCAAACAAAAACAATGCTCCAGCATGTATGCAACATTTAAACTCCTATATTTATTTATTTAATTTTCAAAAATATGTATTTAAATGCCTAAAAATTCACAAACACCTTATGATCCTTAATATCAAAGTCTTGTTTCTAAACAAATTTTATTGAAACAAATTTTTGCAAAATTAGGGTGTTACAATAAACAACTTCCAGAAACTGGTGAGCTTTGTGAGTGATTTGGGAAATATATTTGGTGGGAAGTCAGGAGAGAAACCTAGTGAGAAGCCACTACCAAAACCAGTCTGCTTCCATTGTGAGTATTGTGGGAAGGATGGTCAAAATGGAGAGTTTTGCTACAAGAAGAAAAGGGATGAGAGAATGGCTAAGGAGTGGGTGAACAAGGACATGTGTCATCCTTCTCATGATGTACATGAGCATCATATGCCACAACCTAGGTGTGAGGCTATTGTGCCTACGGTTCCAGCTTGGGGTGATAGGAGTGTCACTGTTCGGAGTGTTTTTACTGGCTGGGGGCACCCGTCACACTCAGACCGGTGCACCTCAGAGAAGTGAGCACTTTGGTTCTGCATGTGGTGTGTTTGTTGGACGTTCTACTACTCGTGCTCAATACGAGTTCGGGAGCAATGGTCGCAGTTTTGGGTCTTAGAGGGGCTACAGACCATGTTTTCCCTTTTGTGGTGCTCGTACACCTCCGGAGAGATGTGAGAGGATTCCTCATGGTGGTTGTTGCTTTGTGAGGCATGATAGGATGGATGTTGCTAACCCCACCTTTGTGATAGAGACGGAGTGCCCGATCTTTCGGTGAGTGGAGATAACTTCGATCCGGTGGGAGGCGACCCTCACGATCTGACTACGACGAGCGAGACTCGAAGCGCCAATGCAATCGCTGAACCAACTCCCGATGGTTACCAACATTGCGAGCGCAAGATCAGCCTGATCACGAAGATCAATTCTTGTATGCAATCGAAGAACGAACAAGAATCTGAGGCGAGCAATCTTAATATCACTCGAAGGTGGAGTTCTGAATCACAGAGGACAACACATATTTATGCTTGTTCTGGTGTAGCTAAAGCTAGATGTAAAACAAAATTTGAGTTTCTAATGTGGCGGCTACTGAGTATATGAGGAGGGACGTCCTAGGGTTGGGGGCGACCTAGGATGGGGTGCCCACAACTTGGGCTTAAGGCCCAACAAACTGGCAACGCAGCACCTTGGCAGATTCTGGACGTCAACTTGTTTTGACGATTCCCATTGACTCAGGACGAATTTGGGCATGTGACCAGTGCCATTCGAAGCTCTATGAAATTTTTGTTCCATCCATATAAAGAACATCCAAAACTGACTTCGTATGCGACCTGGGTGTCATTTTTAGTGTGCACTGGTCCTGGACTCCGAATTGGGCTCTTTGAATTGCTTTGGGCCTCCACCTTGGGGACTCGAACTGGATTAGCCTCGTGCCTCCTCTTCAACTTGGACACCCTTACTGGACTTCTTCTACTCCATTCCATGCACTAATCATGGTCGTATGCATAGGTGCCATGTCCTCATCACTTTGAGCAAATGGCTCAACACTGGTTTGACTTTTTTGTGCTAACCCTAGTGTTGAGTCGTTTGCTCATTCTCGTTCTCGGTTTTGATTTGCAGGGGGAGGAATGCAGAACATTTGGTTGATCGACTTCGGTTGTTCACGACACATGACCAGAGATCAGGGGTGGTCCTCCAGCCTCACCCTAGTGATGCCAAAGGTGTACATCACTTTTAGGGATAATGGACGAGGACGTGTGCTTTTAGAAGGTGAGGTTAAGGTAAGTAAAAAGGTGACCTTGAAGCGTGTTGCTCTCATCAAGTCACTTGGTTTCAATTTGCTTTTGGATTCTCAATTGCTTGACAAGGGGTTTGAGGTTTAGTTTAAGTTGGGTGCTTCTCAGGTTCTTGACTCTCGAGGTGATCTTGTTTGTACGATCGTGCTCGAGGGACAGATCTTTTGGGCTGATTTTTCTTAGTCTTTTGGTCCACCTCGGTGCTTGGTGGCTGGTCCCTCAGGAGAGTTGTGGAGATGACTGTTGGCATTTTTAACGTCACCAGTAGTTGCGCACCTAGAGGGAGCATATAAGAACAACTGGGTATACCGCAAGCGCACGAAAATACTGTTGTAGCACTTCCCCAAGGAAGGAGAGTATTCCAAGGGTATCGAATCCAAGGAACGATGTGCACTATCTTCTACTCCTAGTATGGACGATCCAAGGACACAACACTGATTGATAGGATAGGTAGAAAGGATCTACCTCGACCGAGCGCAGAGTCTAGTCACGATCTCTCGGGTATAGCACTCACTTCGGGCACCAAGCACAAGGCCAATGTGCTGGCAACAAGCCCAACTTGGTACGCGACGCGGAGGGTTTGCAAAGGGTCCAACAGGTTGTCACCACTGTGGCCTACCTCTACGCTACGATCGTATGTGGTCTTCGAAGTATAGCTTATGGTCCAGACACCACGTCTACACCACTTACTATTACTATGAATCTGCGAGGGAGATACTGGCACTAGCTCAAGGTATGCTCTATCACTCATGCAAGATCACGAATGCACTTTGATCTAACTAGAAACATGTAGGAGCTTCACTTTACTCTAATAGACAAGCTGGCAAACTAGATGCAAACTTATGATCTAAGTCTACTGGATCGGAAGGGTAGTGTTCGAAGAACACAAGCCTCTAAACCAAGAACAAACGAAGAACACAAGAACAAAGCAACTAAGCATGCATACGACTTTAGTCTAAATAGGAAATGTCGAAATACTCACTTTAGTTTAGTTGAAGAACAAAGGCACCGCTGACGATCATTCTTGAGGAAGATGTCATGAAGAACATGACATGTCCTCAAGCCTCCCACGTCACTTCCTAGCCCTAATCCTATACAAAGAGCTCTCCTCTCCTAAAGAGAGAGGCTCCAAGACAAAATGAAGAGGAGGAGGAGAAGTGTGTGTTCCAAATGAGAGCCCCTACCCTCCTATTTATAGAGGAGGGAGAGGCTTGCTTCGGGGCTCCAAGTGCTCCAAAACGCTCGGGATCGCAACCAGGGACCAATCAGGGGCTGCCACGTGGAAGTCCGGGATCAACCGAACCAAAGGCGGTTCGGCCGATCCACGATTCGGCCGAAACCACGGGGCCACGTGGCGCCCTGTGCTTCTTCGTGGTGGCTGACTGGTGGGTCCTGAAGTCACTCCCCCGTGCATGCCAAGTTTCCCGATGGTTTTGGAGGATAAGTGGGCCCTTGAATCCATGTGATGTCCATGTGGCGCTTTGTGATTCGTCGAGCTTGCCTCTCTTGGATTGATGACGTCAGTGATCCAGGGGAATCCTAGATGGCATCCCCTCATTGGCTGGTCTTGAAGTACTTGGATCAAAGACTTGTGCTTTTACTCCTCTTTCTAGTGCTAATCACCTATATTTGCATAATCACCAACACTTGTGGAAATGGTTAGTTTAAGCCCTATTCTAGTGTTGATAATCATTTTCCATGCCAAAAGGTAAATGTTTGACGGGTAAGAAGTGAGTGAAAATTAGCCGTCAACAAATACCCCCACACTCGACCTTTACTCGTCCCGAGTGAAGGGAAGATCAAGATCAAAGTGAGACATGTTATCCATAGGTATGAAGTAAGCATAAGGGATATTCCAAACCATACCTTGCACTTGTGAACTCTGTGAAGTGTCTATCATGCTATCTTTGGTAGTTGAGGAATGGAACAGTCATGAATCAAATCCCTCCTACTCATCATGCTAAGTAACTTGGGGTTTTGCAATAAATTTTCAAGACAAACCTTGCTTAGCTCCTCATTTGATTCTCTCAGATCGCTCAGTGTGTAAATGTCCTCACCAAGGCATTAGATTGCCTTTCTTCATCCTACTTCTAATGATGGCTATATGTGGAGCTCAGGGTAGGATAAAGGATAAGGCATACTTGCATCACATATATTGCAAAGTCAAAAACTGGATCCACAGAGAAAATCAAATCATACCATCAGATCAAGATGTGCACGTGTATGGATATGGGGAGTATGGTAAGGTGGATACTAGGCCCGGAATGGGCTCTTTTTTTTCATAGCCCATGTCTCTCTTTTTTTTTGAAGGACTTTTGGAGGGAGATGTGACACCACATATGGAGCTTTATTTTTATGAAATGGATGAATAATACAATGCTAACTTTCAGTGTAGAAGCATAGCAAGGGGAAATAGGTGGTGTGCACATGAATCTTGATCATGAAAGTAATGAAAAGAATTCTCACGAGGGTCACAGAATTTGACAAAGCTCAATGCAATAACAAGCAGCATATGAGTAGAAGGTTTTCAACTATGAACATCATATGGCTCTAGTAGGACGATGGCATATCAAAGAGGAGCTTTGCAAAGGGTTTTCATGTTTTCAAATAAAATTCCCAAGCACTCAGACATTCAGAGCGAACATCATATCATCAAACCATATCTCAAACGCCAACTACTTAGATAAGCATGAGTTCCCTAATGATATTTATTCACAAGCATCAAGATGATGAGTAAGGAATATAACATATGCAAGCCAACCACAGGAATCATGTAGAGCAAGCATAGCACAAACCTCTGAGTTGATATAAATGATATGAATTGAGATTCAATTAAACCCATGGATAAAGGAGAGTGAGATAGAGGGTGCACATACCATCGCTTCTGAAGGATAAGAGATCAAGGAAGACCAGTGGTGATTTGGCTGACCATAAGGCAGCCGACTCACTCTAGTTTACCTTGCTCTTGTCATGAAGGCGTAGTCGATGTTGTGCAGCGCCTGTGTGGGAGTTCTCGAGTGGATATGTCGATGATGAGTTCGAGAGAACACCCCCCACACTAGTGCTTGAACCTGGTGCTTGTTCTTCAAACAAAAAGTGGAAACAAAAGAGGGACTCTACCAGTTCGAGAACCATAAAACCTTTATTCAAATTCAAATATTTTTGTTGTTTTTTTTATTTTTATTGTCACCATGTCATTTGCTCGAAAGGGTTAGACCAAGATTACACTTCATATACAAAGGGGAATATACTTACCTTGGACCTTTGAGAGGTCATATGTACCACCTTTGCATGTCGTGCAACAAGAATCTGACACCTCAACTTACCTTCCCATCTGAATTTAACTCAATGACTTACCCATTCAAGTTTGACAATTTTCTGTAGGGGTTAGTTAGCATACATGCAACCAAGATCTATGAAGATATAACTCTAAGGTTCATCAGCCAAAACTCGACACCATGCCTTGTTTTGACTGAAGAAGACAGTTTTTAGCCTAAGCACCACGCTTAATCGAAAACAGCCTATGAATGTGTGAATTCATAAACATTCAAACCAGAGCATATGAGCATAAATGAAGGAAGCATGAAAGCATGATCAAGCCATTTTTGAAAGGGAACATAAGCATGAGCATAAGACGGTGAACCTCGAGAACCTCCCGGAAGGGCTTTGTTTAATGTCAAAAGCAGGACTTACCTAGCTAGTGTGCAAGATGCAAGAGCTGACATCATCACTACACCTGGATAAGATTCAGTAGAGGAGGAACTTTACTCAGGATGCTCACATACCTCCCCCACACTTGAAGTTTGCATTGCTAGGCAACAAAACTCAAGTGTGTGGTGATCAAGCTTCCTTTTGTAAATGTTCCCTCACCCAAAGCTTATCTAGGTGTTGCAGCTGATGTGGCTCACATGTTCATAGGCATCATCTGTCCATGTTACTTTTCAATCTCCACCTAAAAGGTTAGTGACCAAACATACCCGAAGGACAACTTATCCTAAAAACATGTTCTTGCTTTTATTCGATGAAGGGAAATAAAACATAACCTAATCTAGGCTATCTCCTGGGAGTGCTTTGTTTATTTAACGTCATAAGCTCAACCATGGGAACTTCATCTTGCAGCTATTGTTGGTGGTGTCGTTCCCGTCTCACCACCAATTCTTGATGTATCAGTGAAGCTTCAGCTGCAAGGTTAGTGCCACAGCGCACACACGAAATCTGCAATGCTTATGGTAGATATATGCATCTACAATCAACCTTCCAAACATTTTGCAAAAGAGGACCAGAAGGTGGTTGTAGCCCTCGTACGTGCTCAGTGCACCAAGCATGTTTGACTCTAGAGGGACATGATGCGAGCATGGTCTGTATGGTGAACCAAGAATGAAGCCACCATGCTCGTGCGTGGAATCCTTTCCTCTGGACTCCAGAGTCAGTGCCTCGAAAGGTTCCATGGCCCATGAATTCTCTATCTCAAGAGAGTCATCATGGAAGCTCAATGTTGACTCTCGATCATGATCGAAAGCAACATGATGCGGGCCAGCGGAAAGAGGCTGAAACTCGGTCGAGAGTGGTGACGATCGTTCGTCTTCACAAAGGTGAAGAGAGTCTTCCGAGTCATCCTCATGAGGGGTAGAGCATTCTACAACCTTAATGAGAACGGGCTCGGGTGATGTGAACGGAGATGTATGCGTCATCTACTCGAGCGGGTTTTGTTGGGGTAGTAGTGGCAGAAGTGACTTCCCCAAGATTACCATCTAGGCTCCCTATGGATTCCTCAAAAAATTTATCTAATGGGGAGCCTAGGAGTAGATCAGGATCGAGGGCATCGAAGATGTGAAAATCTAAGCTAGCTTCGATCCTGTCTATGATGAGCGGCACGGCACTTGCGATCCCCCGACATTCAAGAACGTGCCCAAAGGGACATGTCTCGAGGAGCATGTCGGACGGTGCTAGCGGAACTTTGCCTAAAAGAGTTTCCGCTAAGTGCCATGGCATGATGTTAACCTCCATGATGGGGTCACAGTGGGCCTCTACGGTAATCCCTCTAACAGAACAAGGAATAACCAGAGAGGGTGTACTATCCCAAAATGCTTCGAAAAAACATATCACTCCATCTGGTCATTCCTTCTTCATGGCCTCCTCAGGAAATGCTTCATCAGGAGGATTGGGAGGTAAAGGAGATACCGTAGGTCTAGGGAAGGGTTCTGTCAAAGGATGTCTAGATGATTTAGCATGGACAGAAACAGTTTCCCTAAGCTCTTCTTCTTCTGGGTTTCCTTGAGATTTAGCAAGAAGTTTTTCTAAGGGGAAACCTAGGAGAAGATCAAAATCCACGATGTCATAGACATGGAAATCTAATCGCACCTCTATGTCATCAATGGTGATCGGCACGTCCCAAGCAATCCCTCGACATGGAAAAACACAGCACCACCTGGGACTATGGAAAAGTCTATCAGTCGGGATCAAGGGCATGTCACCCACCAGAGTATCCAAAAGGGTCTCTGGTATGATGCTAGCCCCAACAGTAGGGTCATGGACAGCATCTAAGGTGTTTCCTCTCATAGAACAGTGGATGATCGTGGAAGTCGAGCTAACCCGAATTGCTTCGGATCTATGCTTCTGAGGTGACCAATCCACTATCGTCCCATGATTCCAAACTTCATCGAGGACCTCATAAAGGTCCAACGATGCCTTAGGCTTCTCGTGCCAAGAGTGATCTAAGGTATTTCTGGTGTTTCGAGAAGGATCATCCTCAAATTGGGAAGAGAACTCCGAAGGTGGAATTTCTTCTTCCTTCGATGTTCGTGGTTCGGGAGAGGGCTCAACAGAGGAATCAAGGAATTCAGAGAAAGAAAACTCAGATTCGACTTTTGAGAGACTCTCATGGACCAACTCAGGCTCCAGATGGGGTTCGTTGTAAACGATATGGGAAGAAGAGGTTTCTAAGAAGAATTCTAGGATCTCGCTTCTTTCCACTAGAGTTTGGTTTTCGAACGAACCTCTAGCTAAAAGGTTGAGCTCTTGTGCAGATTCCATGTCTATACGAGTATAAAAGGTCTACATTGCTATATCATCAGGTATAGACATGTCTGGGCTAGATGTCATAAGACGTAGGAACCTAGCCCAAGCAGCACCTATGGATTCACCCTCTAATCGCTCAAAGTCAAGGAATTCACACAGCAAGAGCTCTATGCGTTCATAAAGGGAGAACGAGTCACAAAAGTCTTCTCGTAGTTCTCCCCAATTATTCACATGCTCTACTGTGTGGGTGTACCATTGCTCCGCTCTATCTACGAGAGAGAAAGGGAACAATTTCCACCTCAAAGTTTCCTGTGTCATGCCTGGAATTACCAAGCACGAACACAAGTCCTCAAACTCCTCTAAATGAACATTAGGATCATCACTGATCGCTCCAGAGAAGGGTTGATTCCGATCCATGGCTATAAAGTCGGGACGAAGCTCGCAGCAAGATGAGGAAGTTGATGGTTACTCTAAGACGAACTCACCCCTAGGGGTAGAGAGGCTTTGACAGGAAGGCATCTCAAAGGGTAGCGGGGGTAAAGGTAGAAGAAAAGGAACAAAAAGGATATCTCAATGGGTAACGGGGGTGAAGGTAGAAGAAAACGAAAAAAGATAAATACGAGGGCCACTAGGTTCGAAGATAGATACAGCAACCGTTCCCCGGCAACAGCGCCAGAAATGCTTGTTGGCATTTCTTAATGTCACCACTAGTTGCGCACCTAGAGGGAGCGTATAAGAACAACCGGGTATACCGCAAGCGCACGAAAATACCGCTGTAGTACTTCCCCAAGGAAGGAGAGTATTCCAAGGGTATCGAATCCAAGGAACGATGTGCACTATCTTCTACTCCTAGTATGGATGATCTAAGGACACAACACTGATTGATAGGATAGGTAGAAAGGATCTACCTCGACCGAGCGTAGAGTCTAGTCACGGTCTCTCGGGTATAGCACTCACTTCGGGCACCAAGCACAAGGCCAATGTGCTGGCAACGAGCCCAACTCGGTACGCGATGCAGAGGGTTTGCAAAGGGTCCAACAGGCTATCACCACTACAGCCTACTTCTATGCTAAGAACAAAGCAACTAAGCATGCATACGACTTTAGTCTAAATAGGAAATGTTGAAATACTCACTTTAGTCTAGTTGAAGAACAAAGGCACCGCTGAGGATCGTTCTGGAGGAAGATGTCATGAAGAACATGACATGTCCTCAAGCCTCCCACCTCACTTCCTAGCACTAATCCTATACAAAGAGCTCTCCTCTCCTAAAGAGATAGGCTCCAAGCCAAAATGAAGAGGAGGAGGAGAAGTGTGTGTTCCAAATGAGAGCCCCTCCCCTCCTATTTATAGAGCAGGGAGAGGCTTGCTTCGGGGCTCCAAGTGCTCCAAAACGCCCGGGATCGCAACCAGGGACTAATCAGGGGCTGCCACGTGGAAGGCCGGGATCAACCGAACCAAAGGCAGTTCGGCCGATCCACGGTTCGGTCGAAACCACGGGGCCACGTGGCGCCCTGTGCTTCTTCGTGGTGGCTGACTGCTGGGTCCTGAAGTCACTCCCCCGTGCATGCCAAGTTTCCCGACGGTTTTGGAGGATAAGTGGGCCCTTGAATCCATGTGATGTCCATGTGGCGGTTCGTGATTCGTCGGGCTCGCCTCTCTTGGATTGATGACGTTAGTGATCCAGGGAAATCCTAGGTGGCATCCCCTCATTGGCTGGTCTTGAAGTACTTGGATCAAAGACTTGTGCTTTTACTCCTCTTTCTAGTGCTAATCACCTATATTTGCAGAATCACCAACACTTGTGGAAATGGTTAGTTTAAGCCCTATTCTAGTGTTGATAATCATTTTCCATGCCAAAAGGTATATGTTTGACGGGTAAGAAGTGAGTGAAAATTAGCCGTCAACAATGACATAGGCGGTTGGGACACTTGAGCTTTGATTTGCTTTCCCACTTCAGTGGTCTCAATCTTGTCCGAGGATCGTCCAGGTTGCACTTTGAGAAGAATTTAGTTTGTGCTCCGTGTAGGCATGGCAAGATGGTAGCTACTTCTCATCCAACATTGACTGCTGTCATGACTGAGCGTCTTGGGGAGCTGTTGCATATGGATTTGGTTTGTCCATCTTGCGTTTGCTCGGTGGGTGGAAAGTGGTATGTCCTTGTGGTGGTGGATGATTACTCTCGCTATACATGGGTGTTTTCCTTGTAGGATAAGGGTGAGACATTTGGTTTTGTTCGAGACCTGATCTTTAGGTTGAGGAATGAGAGACATGGTGATGCCATTAGAGCTATACGCAGTGATAATGGCACTGAATTCAAGAACTCTTGTTTTGAGACCTTTTGTGGTGATCTTGGTCTTGAGCATCAGTTTTTGACTCCGTACACCCCTCCTCAAAATGGTGTTGTGGAAAGGAAGAATTGGACCCTTTGTGAGATGGCCAAGATGATGCTCAATGAGCACAGGACTCCTAGGAAGTATTGGGCTGAGGCAGTGAACACCGCATGCTATGTGTCAAACTGGATCTTCCTTCATGCCTTTAAGAAGAAAACCTGCTATGAGCTTATACATGGTCACACTCCTAAGGTGAGTCACTTTCACATCTTTGGTTGCAAGTGTTTCATTCTCAAGAAAGGAAAGAATCTGGATAAGTTTGAGGCTAGATCAGTAGATGGTATTTTCTTTGGTTATGCTACTCACTCTTTAGAGCATATCATGTGCTTAATCTTGAAACTAACCAAATCGTGGAGACATGCGAAGTAACATTCGACGAGACACAGCCATGTAGCTCTTTGGTCTTTGAATGCACAGTAGATGATGAATTAGGCGAGGAAATCTTTGAGGAGGAGGTGGAGGAACAAGGAGAAGATGAAGATGGTGATGGTGTACCGACTACTTCCACTAAGATGACGACGATCGAGGATGGCCCATCCCCTACTCCTCCGACGACATGTAGAGATCGAGTGGAAGCTGGTGCTAAGGGGGAGGTTGTCTCCAGGCGCAAGGCACCCCGACGTGTACAAGTTGATCATCCACCCTCCAGGATCATAGGTGATATCCATGAACGCACTACACGGTCCAGGTCATAGAAAATCTCTCATTTCGCTCACTCTGCATTTGTTGCATCTTTCGAGCCTAAGGATATTGGACCCACACTTTCTGATTCGAACTGGGTGAACGCTATGCATGAGGAACTTGAGAACTTTGAGAGAAACCAAGTCTGGGAATTAGTTGAGCCTCCTCCAAATTGCAAACCTATAGGCACCAAGTGGGTGTGTAAAAACAAAGAGGGAGAAAATGGTCAGGTTGTGAGAAACAAGTCGAAGTTGGTAGCCCTGGGGTATAGCCAGAAAGAGGGGATAGATTATGAGGAAACCTTTGCTCCGGTAGCCCGTTTAGAAGCAATTCAAATTCTTCTAGCATTTGTTGTTGCTAAAGGATTCAAGTTGTACCAAATGGATGTGAAGAGTGCTTTCTTGAATGGGGTTCTAGAGGAAGAAGTATATGTGAGGCAACCCCTGGGTTTTGGGAGTTAGAAGTATCCCCACCGAGTGTACAAGCTTAGGAAAGCTCTCTATGGCCTAAAACAAGAACCTAGGGCGTGGTATAGTAGGTTGAGGGGTTTCTTTTTCAGCAAGGGGTTCGTGATGGGGATAGTCGATCAAACTCTCTTTCTCCTCAGGCAGGGCGATCACATCTTGATTATGCAGATATATGTGGATGATATTATCTTTGGCAGCTCATCTCACTCTTTGGTTGTGAGGTTTGCAGAGGATATGAGCAGGGAGTTCGAGATGTCGATGATGGGCGAGCTGCAGTTCTTCCTCAGGCTTCAGATCAAGCAACTCAAGGATGAGACATTTGTGCATCAAGTGAAGTACACCAAGGACATTGTGAAGAAATTCAAGATGGATAACTCTGCACTGATGGCAACCCCAATGAGTACGACTACGGCTTTGGACGTGGATAAGGAAGGTGAACCCATGGACCAGAAGGAGTACAGGAGCAAGATCAGCTCCCTCCTCTACTTGACGGCGACAAGGCCACACATACAGTTCAGCGTGTGTCTGTGCACTCATTTTCAGGCTTCTCTGAGGGCTTCACATCGGCAGGCCGTCAAGCGGATATTTAGGTATTTGAACTATAATCTTGAGTTTGGTCTTTGGTATTCTGCGTCCTCGACACTCAACCCATGTAGAGAAGGGAAAGATAGCCTTGATCCATGTATCCACCCAAAACCAACTAGCCGATATTTTTACCAAACCACTTGACCAAGCCACTTTTAGTCGTTTGCGGGGTGAGCTTGGTGTGTGTTTGATTTCCTGAGTTGGTGCTGGGAGCTCCTTTGTAGCATATGTATCATATTTGGGTTGTGCATTTTGCATTGCATTTGTATCATATGCATTTTGGTAGGATGAGCTTCTCCTATATACATTGATGATCATGATATGCTATCTATGAGCTTTTGAGCATGTTTGATATGGATTGGTGATGTGTAGATAAGCTCTTGATGGTTTTGTTATTTGTTCATGTTGAGATAGCTACTTTTGGAAAATGCTAGTATAAGCTCTCTTGTGAGTAGAAGCCTTTTCATGCTCTTAGTGTGCTTTAGTGGCTTTGTCATGCTTAATTTGTGCTTGGATAGCATGTTCTTTTCACTTGGGGTCAAAGACCTTTTTGTCATTGTGAATGTTTAGCCCATGTGCTTTAGTGGCTTTTCACCGGTCTGACCGATGGACCAGTCTGACCGGTGGGGAGAACTGATCTGACCTGTGTGATCCGTGTACATCTGGAAGCTTTGAAGGGAGGACACGCGGCATGATCGCAAGGCTTGCGTGGAGGCTAAGCGGGCTTGCGGTTGATGCGCATCCGTCAGATGGAGATTCGACGTGATTATCCAAAATACCCTTGGCGGGCGTGTATCTTACTTTCATGTACTAGGGGTAGTTTAGTCTTTTTCCTCTGCCTATTGTCTTTGGAGAGATGGATGGCAGCCAACTCTTGGAACCCTAAGCACTTTGAGCCTTTGTTTTCTCCTTCTCTTAGTTTTCCATAGGCTAGCTAGTGCTCTATTGCAAATATCAAGTGGGTAGGATGATGGGAGGTTGCTAGCCTCTTTGTATAGAATCTTTCCTTGTGATGTATGGAAGATTTGGAGTTCATCCTCTTGTTCCCTTGTGACTTGTTTTTGAATCCCGTGGCTTTTCTTTTTGTGGATTTTCGGAGCTTTTTCTTGAGATTTTCGTAGGGAAGTGTTGGAGGTGTTTCTTTGCGGGATTTGTTGTGGAAATCACACATGAGGTTGTTGTGCCTCTTTTCTTGGTGATCTTGCCCCTCCAAACCCGTGGAAATCCCTTCGATTTTGGTGGTTTTCGGAGTTCTTCATATTCTTGAGGTAGAGGCACGAGATTTTGGATTCCACCTATTTGAGAGAGCTTTGGGGCTTGAGATTCGTGTAGAGTTCACCCATGAGGTATTCCTACCTCCCCCAAAGATTCTCTTGAATTTGTGGAGTGAACCGGGACATTAGTGGATTTGATTCTTGGACTTTACCCGCGGGTGGAGTTCATCTCGAGCTGCCCAGACCAGACCTGTCAGACTAGTGCATCCAACCGGTTAGACCGGTGCAATGTCTTGTGTGGGTTTGCCTCGAGTGAACGTTTGGTTGTGTGGAGTTTTGCTCTGAGTTTCCTAGGATTAGTTCTCGCCAGGTTTCAGGTTGGTTTGCCTCGGTTTGTGAAGTTTCTTGTGTCCCTCGCTTCTTTGGTTTTGAGTTGGTTTTGTTCCGGAGCCTAGATACATCCTTGAGGCTTTCTGGACCGGTTGTTGTGTGCTTGCTGCTGCAACCGGTCTGACTGGTGCAGGGAACCAGTCTCACAGGTGCCATTGGTCTGACTGGTGTAGTCGACCGATCTGACCGGTGGACGCCTGGCAGCAAGCCGTGCAGAATTTCCACTGTGGTTTCGAGTGTTTCGTTGTCGAGGAGAACTTGTTCCTAGGATCAGTAGTACTCTCAGTGACTACGTGATCTTGGCAAGTTGTGTCCGAGATCCTTTCGGTAGTGAATTCGGGGTATAAGCCGAAGTTCTTATCGGAGAATTTTTATCAGCTCCCATTCACTCCCCCCTCTCTCTGGTCGCCTAATCAGTTCGGAGGAGCTTGCATTGAATCATGGCTCAGAAAATTAAATGCAGAATGCTTCACTTGTACACAAGATAGAGACAATGCAATGCAAGCACCATCCTAATTAGTAGTACAGTATAAACAACCAACATTAGTTGTTACACTAGTGGCGACCATGCCTGAATGGCTGCATGTGTAGCTTAAAAAATTACACATGAATTATGAGTGTTTTAAAAAAAGAATATATATGTGTGTAGAAGTACAAAAAAAATTATTGCATCTTTCTCTCTATAAAGACACACGACACAAATCAAAAGGGAGAAATTTAAAAAGAATCCATGTTGGCAGTGGGTGAGAAAAGAACTCTGACATTTGTATGGGCATAGGGCACTTTTTGGAACCCTCACAGGGCGTAGGGCACGTTTTGGATTGCTAAAACCCACATGAAAAACACGGATTCATATTAAGAAAAGTACGTATGGCGTATATGCTCATGGCCAAAGAAAAGATATCTGCTACTAAAAAAAGATATAAATAAACAAAACAATATTATTATAAACACATGGCATCTTCTTTTACACACACCATAATTAAAAAACAACATATAAAAAACAGAGTTTGACAAGGAAAAAAAGAAGGATGTTGCTTATAAAGATAACTTTAAGGTACTTACTAACTTCTTTAAAACACCAAATAGGGCCTCATCATCAAGCGATGCTAGCAATCTTCACAATTTTCCTCATCCATAGCATTATCAGATTGCAGAGCTGGGTGAGGGTCACCACCTAGATGATCATATTGACTCTGCGCCACATCAGACATCATCTAGAGAAAATGATAAGGGATATCTATGTAAAAATGTAGCTTCAGATGCCCATTAACCTAATACAAATATCTTATAAATCATATATACATCTGAAAAAACATATGTCGGAGAAATGGATTACAAAACATTCAATTGTTTGGCTTATATACTCCTTGGCATTTATGGTTGACAAAACATACATGAAAAAGAAAAGGTTCATGTTAAAAACAGAACAATATATGTGTTGTTGTTAGTAGGGGGTGGGCAAAAAATCATGAATTTGTAAAATATAAAGTGCATGGCCACCTTTTGTGCACGCAAAAATAAGAGTGTACAGACTGAAGATTTATATATCACTTCATCGATCTCAAAAGGCATGTTACATCGAAGTGAAAAAAACCATATCCCTACATAACGGACAAATTATAGGACCAATATATGAATTGTCCCATTCAAGGACTTAAAGTCACTAACAAGGGCATGATAACATTCACAGAAGAAATGTGAAACTCTGTTCGCTATAAGAACTAATGAAGACAACACCAGCTCATGGAAGTACCACGGTAGTCAGATATTTAACAAAGAAATTATGAGCACAAAGTATAATAACAATAATTATTATAAGACACGATTTAACACTAATGACAGAAAGGCAGTCCTACCATTACCGACAAATTAACAGAGGTAATGAAATATTTCACAGAACAATACAAGCCGAAGACGAGACCAGTCAAATAAAAAAATTAACCGGGTAGCAAATGCTCAGACGTTTCATATAGCAAGCTTAAAGAACAAACTAAGCAAAAGACACTTAACCCGAGGTTATGTTATACTACTGATGTAAGCAAAATATTCATGCAAGCAACGAGCACTAACAGACAAAGTTAGTCAAAGATTAAAAAAATCAATGCTCAGGACAATTCTTAGGTGTTGTGGAATGAAAGGGATGTTACAGGATCTGAAAGAGAAATTATGCGGACCTGGGAAGCTGAGAACCTAGAGAATGATTGGTATTGTAGAATTAATCCTAGTATCAGTTCTCTAGGTGGTGTTCACAAATCATATTTCTCATCCTACATCCAGAAAAAATGTTGCTACTGTTCGTCAACCTACTGAAAAAAACAGTAACTGAGCTCCTACAGCTAGCAACTTGTTACTAAAGGCGAACTGCACAAATCAAAGTTGTTGCTGCTCAGTTGTTAATAGGGCTTGAGTACTCCCTACTGCAGGTAGCAATTCATCAAATAGTCAGCAGTACCCCAAGTCAAAAAAATGATGATAGGCGACAGAAATAATAAAGCAATACACCATCCTGTTGTTGCCAATCTAGTGATGGAACCCGCTAGGGTTTTCTCTTGACCTCTGATGACAGTTGGGGATAAATCGATTTGGGGGAGAATCGATGTTGGTTGTCCGACTACAACACCAACAGGGGCTGCACCAATGCAACAGGTACATCATCTCTGATTGTGATGTTCTTGCCGTGCCAAGAACATCTCTGGACCTGCTAGCAATTGAGAACCCAGTAAGAACAAGATGACAAGCAACAACTCACAGATCTGAAACTGGAAATCACGAATTTGGGGTCCTGAATGCAAGTAATCGGGTGGCCTAATTGACTCACGCATACAACGTCATCCTGGCGGCTTGGGCATGTATTTATATATGGGAGCCAGCCAGGAGGTGTGGGAGGGTGTAAACCCTAAAATAAAATGGCCCCCTAATGGCCTTAACTTGGTACAAGGCTATTAGCATTTGGCTCGAAGGTCCGAAGGTCTCTCCATAAATTCTAGGCGACTCTATATGAATCTGAGTGTGTTTCTTGATCCATCTAAAAATTGACTTCAAGGGCTTTCCAACGAGTACTCATATGCCTTAAACAAAGATCGAAGCTAAGAGTTATGGCGTTCCAAAGTTGCCCCTCCCTGCTGGTCTGAAATCGTGGTCCGAACTGACCATCCGAAATGGTCTGTTACTTCCCTTGCTTGGGGTGTCTTTCTCTTGTCCATTATCATCGTTGCCCTTCCTCCAATCTGATTCATGACCTAAGTTCCTAATCATAAGAAAAGCATCACAAGTATTTAGTGGCAAACCATTTAGAGAGTAATTTGTTGGAACAGCAAGAAACGACTTCACCTAGTAATTGAGTTGTCATGTTCGAGCTCGAGTTAATGGTCCTTGATGAGCACTAGGCATGGTTGTATCAATGGAAGGAATGTCCTCATCATCTAGGAATCTTAGTATCAGCTATCTAGCTTGCATTCACAATCCTACCCAACCTGTGCAGTATTAAAGGAGCAACTATGAAAACCAAAACTCCAGCCTAGGGCAATCAACAAAGACATACAAATCTAGGATCAAGGTTAGCTTGCTCAACCAGACGAACACAACACAAGCACGTGAGAGATGGGGCTACCCTACGGTCCCCATCAACCAGGGTCTCAGGTGGGCTGCAGACCTTATCCGTGCCCCCGAAGATAAGCTTCGAGAATGACGAGAGACTTGGCGTGCACATCAAGATATCGGCTACATCACCAAGCAGTTCGGATATCACAGGATACTGATTGTAATTCGTAGAGATAGATTTTCATGTTGTAACCGGCCCAGACACTAGGTCCACCAACCTTGTAAACCCTAGTGCACCAGACTATATAAGGCGGCCTAGGACCTCTCGACAAGGGCATCTCATCTCAGCTCTTACGCACAGCAATACAAACACCAACTGGATGTAGAGTTTTACCACTAGTGGAAATGTGAGTATCTATGACGATTTCCTAGTGACATTTTGATTATTCGTCATGGATGTGGTCTGTACCATGATGAATTTTGTAACTTCATCACAGATAATGAGTGACGGTGCCAAGCCACAAAAAATAATGACGAAACGCTGTGAATGGTCACCAAACAACGAAGCTGTTCGTCACAGATGAATCATTTCAGTTCTGCCTGTGAGGAACAAATGACGAACGCGAAAGAACGTCACAGAACAACAACGTAATCGTCACAAAAACAACTTGAAAAAATAACACGGGCCTAGTCCCCACAGGTGGGCCTAGTCGCACGACCACGTGGCAGTCCACGTCAACATGGACCCACCACTGCGGTCCCACGACGCAGTGGGACTACTGCCACGTGGCCCGTGGGCCCACCGCCCCTGGTCCCGCTGGTCAGATTTGGTGGGCCACCGTAGGTGGGCCCAGCCGCACGACCACGTGGCAGTCCACGTCAACATGGAGCCCATGGCCACGTGGCTTTACACGTCAACAAGGACCCCACTAGCGTGTTGGGCCACTAGCTATTGGGCCGGCCTTCTTCGTTCTCCCTCTCAACCAGTCCAGGTGCTATGAGCCGGCCTTTTTTTAAGTAACAAGCCTAGGTAAACATTGGGCCGGCCTTTCTTACCACTGCACACGGATACGGCACGACGTTCTTACCATTGGGTGACCCAGGGTAAACATTCAGCAAAAAATTGGTGCTTTCCTTAGGATTCGAACCACAGACGGGACAACACCGGAGATGAGATCTTACCACTGCTCCACTCAACGTTATCTATTAGAAGTGTACATATTTATTTATTTGATGTATAACATGAATTCCCATGTTCAATAAACAAACAAACCGAAACAAACTCACTTCTGTCCAGGGAGTCCCCGGCGTGTGGAGGGAGGGGGGCGGAGTCGTCCCCGGCGGGCGGCTACAGCTGCTGTGTGGTGGCGTCCCCAGCAGGCGGATGGAGGCTGCTGCGTGGCGGCGTCCCCGGCGGGCGGACGGCGGCGGCTGCGTGGCGGCATCCTCGGCGAACGGCGTTGGTAGTGCGGTGGCGTCCCCACGGTGGCAAGGTGACGGCTCGGTCCCACGACGGCGTCCCCGCAGCATAGAGTTCAGGTATGGGCTGGGGATTCACTTAGGATCTGTGGAATTCGATGTGATTTTTGCTAGATTTATCTAGATTCGAGCGTGCTTTTGCTGGGGATTATGTATGGGTTGCAATTGGAGTGTTGTTTCTGCGTGCAATTGGTTGTTTCCCTTAGTAGTAACACCTACTGCTCTGATCCTAGAGTGCTCTGATCTTGATTTTAGTAGAATTTTCTGTGTGCAATTGGTTGTTTCCCTTAGTAGTAACCCCTGCTGCAATTCACTAGTTTTCCTATTGAAATTCTACTGATTTATGATGACCTGTTAGAATACCAATTCATATTTTCACTGATGGGGGGAACTAGTTATCAGGCAGTTTGGACATTCATGTAAGGTAGCTTCACTGATGCATACTGTTTATTTATATTACTGTGAATCTGTGTAAGTTTTTGGAGAAATGATCCTATTATGTTTATCTATGTTGCACAAATGTAATATATATTGCACTTATGTTGCTGTGTTCTGAATTTCCACATTTATGCCAAAACAGATGGATCGAAGTTGGGTTCATTTGAAACCATTCACACCTGCCTACATGGACGGAGTGGAAGAGTTCATGGAATTTGTTAGAGGAAAATACCATGAAGACAGCAAGATAAAATGTCCATGCCGTAGATGTGTTAATCAAGTTTTGCGGCATCAGCAAGAAGTGAATGACCATATACACATCTTTGGAATGTCGCCTGCTTACACTCGTTGGATTCATCATGGGGAGTCTCTAGATGCTGAAATTATTGAGTCCAGAGAGGAGGAGGTGCAGCATGATAGATATGATTATGATGAAGGGATCAATTTGGGCGAGGATGACCAAGATGATGGCCGAGATGATGACCGAGATGATGATCATGGAGTCACAGAGATGCTAGCAGATTTGTACACATCATTAGAGGCAGATGGAAGCAATCCAAGATTTACCAAAGTTCTTACCGATGCCAAGCGACAACTGTGCCCAGGATCAGAGCAGTCTAGATTCTCCTTTCTAGTGAGACTTCTTTATATCAAGTCTCGCTATCGAGTTAGCAGTACAGGGTTTAGTGCATTCATGAAGCTATTGTCCTAGGGATTCCCTCAGTGTGAATTTCCAAGTTCTTATGATGAGGCGAAGAAGTATCTTGGTGAACTTGGCCTTGCGTATGAATCAATCCATGTGTGCAAGAACAACTGTGTGCTGTTTCAAAAGTCTATGTTGTTTGACAAGGATTATTCCAAGCTAGAAGTGTGCCCAATTTGTGGTGAATCTAGATGGGAAGATGGGGATGGAAAAAGGCGGGTTCCTCATAAGGTCTTGAGGCACTTTCCACTTATAAAAAGGCTGAAGAGGATGTTTGCAATGAAACAAACAGCTGAGGAGATCCAATGGCACAAGAATGTTAGGAGGCCAGTCAAGAATGTAATGAGCCATCCAGCTGATGGGAGGGCTTGGAAGGATTTTGATAAGAAATATAAATATTTTGCAAATGATCCGAGGAACTTGAGGCTTGCCTTAGCTACAGATGGTTTCAACCCATTTGGCAACATGAGCACTCAATATAGTATGTGGCCCGTGCTTGTTACTCCTCTGAACCTGCCGCCATGGGAATATGTCAATCCAACAAACTGCTTTATGTCTTTGCTCATCCCTGGTTCATCATGTCCTGGAAAAGATTTTGACTTGTATTTGGAGCCTCTAGTAGAAGAACTGCTTCAACTCTGGGGTGGAGTAAGCACTTATGATGCCGTGAGTGGTAAAAAGTTTGATCTACATGCCGCTGTGCTGTGGTGCATACACGATTATCCAGCGCTGAGCACCTTGTCGGGGCGAACCACTAAAGGCTGTTATGCTTGTATCCACTATGACAAAAATCCTCTATCACGTGCACTGAGGGGCAAAATTGGGTACATTGGCCATCGTCGTTTTCTTCCAAAGGATCATGCTTGGTGGAGAAGCTTGGCTTTTGATGGCCACCCTGAAATGAGGGATGCACCGAGTCAGTTCAGTACTAAAGAGGTCCTTGAGCAGCTGGAGAAAGTGAAACATGTCAGGCCAGGAAAGCATCCAGCACCTCCACCCAGGAAGAAGAAGCATGGGGAGGATAGCACCCCCAAAATTTTTAGTCGCAAAGCTTTGTTGTGGTTGCTACCATATTGGAAAGATTTGTTGCTGCCATACAATCTTGATGTTATGCACATAGAAAAGAACATCTGTGAAAACATCCTTCGCACATTACTAGAAATTCAGGGCAAGACCAAAGACACCGATAATGCAAGGTTGGATTTGCAAGATATGGGCATTAGACATAATCTGCACTTACAACAGGATGGCAACTCAGTTGTGAAGCCAGATGCTTTCTATGTATTGAATAAGGAAAATAAAGTTAAATTTTGCAAATGCCTCAAAGGTGTGAAGTTTCCAGATGGATTTGCAGCCAACCTAGGGAGATTCATAAGTGCAGATGGTACCAAGTTGCAGGGCTGGCTGAAAACACATTGTTGCCATGTACTACTACAAAGGATCATACCTGCTGTCTTAAGAGGATTGGTAAGGAAAGATGTGTATGAAGTAATTGCAGAGCTCGGGAACTTCTTCAGAGAATTGTGTAGTAGAAATCTAAGGATAGATGTGGTGGAAAAATTAAAGCTCAAAATCCCACTAATCCTTTGCAAGCTTGAGAAAATATTCCCGCCAGCCTTTTTTGATGTCATGGTGCACCTGGCTGTGCATCTACCTGATCAGGCATTGCTTAGAGGGCCTGTTCAGTATAGATGGATGTACCCAATAGAAAGGAGATTGGGTACTTTGAAGAATTTTGTGAGGAACAGGGCTAGGCCGGAAGGATCAATTGCGGAGGCCTATGCTGCAAGTGACACCTTAACATTTTGTTCGAGGTATATGCAGGATATTGACACCAAGTTCAACTAGGATGTAGGTTATGGGCCATTAGTTAGTGACACCTCAGTTTTCATGCGTGGTGTGAAAATCATAGGAGCTGACAGGAGACAATACATTGATGATGAGATGATGGATAAGCTAGTATGGTATGTTCTAAATAATCGTGAAGAAGTTGAGCCATATTTGGAGTAAGTATTATTTTTATTTGCAAGATTATAATCTCCTGATTTTCAAGTGAAGATTTCCTTTTTTTGCTTTCTTTTGTGACATCATATGGAGGGAAGAGTTATTAACAGAAGGGTCACATGATGTTGACAAAAGGATTGAAAAGGCATTACCTAGATGGTTTAGGAGCCATGTAAGTGTCCTGCACTATAGTCACCAACTGGCTTTATGTATGTTGTAATGTGAGTTATCTCATTCGTGGTAACCTTGTATTCTTTGTTTCAACCCCAGATTGCGAAGAAGCGCAATGATCATCCAGAAGAGGTTACGGAAGGATTGTTTGCTCTGTCTTGTGGTCCTGATCTTCAAGTGAGGTTTTCCGCATCTTGCATTGTCAATGGAGTCTGGTATAACACCGTAGACCGTGAGAAATACTTGCAGACTGAGAACAGTTGTGTATTGACTGAAGGTACTCATGATGATCAGACCACTAATTTTTATGGAGTCCTTAAGGAGATTATTGAGTTACAATATAATGCTAATCTACAATGCAATTGGACTGTGGTTCTCTTTAGATGTGATTGGTACAATCAGGCAGGAGGCAAGACTGTAGGCATCAAAGATGATGGACATTTCAAATCCATCAACATTCAGTCATTGTGGTACAAGTCTGACCCTTTCATTTTGGCAACTAAATCGACAAAGGTATTCTACATGGAAGACACAACTTTGGGAAAGAATTGGCGAGTGGTGCAGAAATTTGAACATAGGAAGGTGTATAATGTTGCTGAAAAAAGTGACCTCACTCATGAAGTATACCAAGATGATCACTGTTCTACTACAGAGCATGAAGTGCAGCAAGGTGATGGTGATGGTGCTGAGGCTGAGCCCATTAATCAGGGTGGAGGATCTACTAGATTTGAAGGTAGTCTAGAGGAACTTATAAGAAAGAGTAGGCAAGCCAACATTGTTGTAGATGAAAATGAGGAGGAAGATGAAGATGACACTATAATGGAATATGTGAGTGATGGTGGCAATGAAAACGCTGAAGATGACATGTGCCAAGATGCTGACAGCGAGGATGATGATCTCTGAAACAGCTAGAACCAAAAAAAAGGTCAGCAACATTTCCATTTGGGTACTCTCATTTATGACAATATTTTCAAATATTTGTGTGTTGTGCCACTCCACTATGTAATAATTTGAAGTAGCAGGACTTGTTGTAGCCTAAAATCAGTTATTTGTGTGCTTGAATTCTTATTTTGCTAGTGAGCTAGTCCATGCTTGTCTAATCTTGTATTTATATTTATATATGTATCTACACATATGTGTCAATTTCTGCTGTAATTTCTGATGTATATAATGTTTATTTTTCCTGGAATATAGTTGGTAACTAACATTCTGATTAATGTTGCAGAACAAGAGGCAAGATGGATGCTTGGTGGTCACAGATTGCTTGTTCCAGAGCTAGGAATCGCACATGTAGATCTGATAGATGCAAGTGGCTCTAGTATATTTCTGTAGCACAGATGATTTGAGTTTTTTTGTATGAGACCAGCTTGTAATCTTGAATGTTAATGTTTGAAATGTTATGAGATGATGAGTTGAAATGTTAATGTTTGACATGTTATGAGATGATGAGTTGATGATGCCTTGTCTTGCAAAACTGTCTATGATGTACTAATTATTCAGCATATCTTGCTTTATTTTTTTCTTTTGAGAGAAACAACTTCTTCATTTACCCATGCACATCAACTGCATATACTGTTGTGTGCTGGACAGACACTCTACTGCCAAGCTACTGCCTGAATATCAGTCCAGCAGCAGCATCTCGATCAGCATATCGATCCAACTGTCTGGCAGCAGCTAGCAGCAAGCAATATAGCCTCACCAGCATATATTCCAGACACAAACATCAGTACTGACACAAACGCATAGCAACATTCCATTCACCAGAAAATTCGGATACAAAAAAATTTCAGACAAAGCAAATTTCATTCACCAGCTGAACCACAAGTAGTTAACCACTAAACATCAGTACTAGATTGCTAAAGATGTAGTTCACATCACTACTGGAACCATCAACCATCCTTATTTATAGACACAAACAACAAAGACCTGCAATCATGTGAGCCGATAACAAAATAAGCATCCACACTGATGCCTCAGCCTCTAGCATGATGCAGCTACAAAATAAGCTTGTTGCTTCCATTTGCTTCAGCTTCTAGCATGATACACTACTTGTTGTTTTGTGCCTTCTTGGATGCAGCTTGGAGTGCATGAAAAAGCCTTTTCTTCCTTGCTTGCTCCCTCTTGAACTCACCCTCGAGCCACTTGACATTCTCCTGTGACTGTGCCGCCGCCTCGCACAACTCCCAGAAGGTCATCTGTTGGCATTAGATGATAGCATTAGTTCAATGTTGAGCACAAATGAGACTACAGTACAACATCACTACAATGAGTAAATCATGATAGCATTTGTTCAATGTTGAGCAATGTTGAGCACAAAAAGAGGGCTAATGTTCACCTTCTTCTCCTCCCTCTTCAGCACCGTCTCCTCCCCTGGCACCACCTCCTCACTGCTAGACTCGTCGCTACCACTGCTAGAGGTCACAATTTGATGGTTGTCTTCTTGGAGGTCAACAGCACCAGCTCCTTCCCTGTCACCACCTCCTTCCCCTTCTTCTTGCGCTGCAGGACGCCGGAGCCAGAGTGGATCACCCGGTGATGGCGCGCAATAGACTCAGGCATACGGTCGGCGGCATAGCAGATCTCCCGATACTTGCTGGCTCTGAGTGCGCGCTCGGCAGCGGAGCGAGCCCGGCGTGTGTTGGCCTCAACCGCGCGGTCGGCGGCAGAGGAGATCCCCCGGGCAGTGCTGGCCTCAGGCGTGCGGTGCGTGGTGGAGCGGATCTCCCGGCGACGGATGGCCTCAGGCACCCGGTGCGTGGTAGAGCGGATCTCCCGGCAACGGCTGGCCTCAGGTGCGGCGATCGGCGGCGGAGCATCCCTCAATCTTAGATCGAGGACAAGATCAGATCCGAGGAGCTGTCTGACGGTGGAGCTCATGTCGGAGGAGCTCCCGTCGGCAGAGCTCCCGTCGGTGGAGCTCCCGTCGATGGAGGGGGAAGCGAGGCGCGTCTCGCAGAAGTGGCCCCGCTCGTCACGATCTTGGCGACGGGCCGCGGCAGAGCGATTGTAGCGACACTGCGTCATACTCGCTGGAGGAAGGGGGCAGCCGGTGAGGAGGAGACGCCGGTGAGGAAGAGAAGGGGGGCAGTGAGGAAGAGACTGGAGGAGACGCCGAGGAGGAGGACTGGAGGAGACGCCGAGGCGAGGAAATGATGCCACGACTTTATGTCGATGGCCGCGTTCTAGGATAAGAGAATAATGGGATGTGCTCAATCGACATTACTTGAAGTAGCACAGTGGTGAGACCGTTGTTTCTGAGGCTGGTGACCAGGGTTCGAATCCTAGGTTGGTCACCCCATTTTTTAAAAAAAGTTCAAAAAAACTTGCCCAAAAATTGGGCAGAGCCAGGACTCGAACCCGAGACCAATTGCTAAAGAGTGAGAAGTCCCACCACTACGCCAAATGTAAGTTCGAGTACAAGTGTTGAAACTAATTTACTTCTACTATAATTATAAGGGCTACCAGGTGTCAGCACCCTATTGGCTCGGCTGTCTTGGAGGTGAAGAACACATGGATAGTTGGTATTTATTCTTTTAATCCAGAATTAAATTTTGTAAATAGTGTTTCTTCGTCACACATAATCCGAATTTTACGTTTTTTCTTCCTCATTTTTTCTAAAATCACGCTCTTTTCTTTAATGATGTTGTTTTATACAGATTCTATTTTGTAGATTCTATTTATATCCTTTTATCTAGTTCCTCCTAAATATCAATTAGAAAAATCATTTGTTTTGCACAAACATTACTAATGTAACTTCGTAATTTGCAATAATAAACTAAACACAAGCTTATGGTCAAGTTTGAAGTGCATATGAATTCAAAAATTTCGAAAAGTATGATACACTCCAATGTTCAAGTAACATTTCATGAAACTATGTTAGACATGTATCCATTTCTAAACAACGTAGGTTCCGCTGTTACCGAAATCATTTGAAATTTTTATGACAAGTGTATGGACCTAAATTATGTTACCACGTCAATTCGTAGAACCATCAGAGCATTTTATGATATTATTTAAATTATTATACTGTAAATTCGAGATGTAAGTTTGAATTATCCCTAATAAACTATGACCGAAATCATTTTTTTTTCATTTGAATTATACCTAAGTTTGTAGATATTGATGAGTGATACAACTTTGGTATTCATTACTTCTTCATCTTAGTTTATTCCGGGTTTCAAATGTGGTCTAAAATCGCCACTTTGAAAAACAATTCAAATTTTTAATTGTTCAAACTTCATCACAGCACAAATTACCAAAATCAACACACTATCTTGATAGCGCAGGATTTTATATAATTTTAGAAAAAAAATCATCCAATTTCGAGTTAGTATGAGGCAGAAAAACTAGTTACAAGTTATAGTCAAAGATTAAAAAGAGATACCACACTTGTTCATCCCAGTTCATAGCAAGTGCAATTTCTGTTTTTAATCTTCGAATAAAACTTGTAAACCGTTTTTCTTCCTCATACGAACTCCAAATCGGTTGATTCTTTCTCCTAATTTTTTCTAAAATCAATTTCTACAAGTTCTGTTTCAGGTATTTCTCCATTCAAATATATTTCAAATAGGGATTTGTTCAAACTCAAAAATCATACTATCCCAATCTCATTTCAAAACTGGGTCCACCTGTCAGTCCCTCTCGGCAGCACAGCGCGGGCATCTAATTCCAAAACCGGGCCCACCTGTCAGTGAAATGCCCCGCGGGCGCGGGACGAAATTCCAAAAACACCCCCACCCACCCACCCACCCGCCCATCTGAAACACTCGCCTCTGGGCCTCTCCCTCTCCTCTCCCTCTCCCCCTCTCCAAACCCTAGCTGCCACTGCGGGTGCCTCTTCGACGACGCACACCGCCCAGCTGGGTCCGCACCTCGACGCACGACGCCCCGGCCGGGTCCGCACCTCGATGATGCACCGTCCGGGTCCGCACCTCGACGATGCACCGGTCGGGTCCGCACCTCGATGACGCATGACGCCCCGGCCAGGTCCGCACCTCGAGGACGCACGACGCCCCGGCCGGGTCCGCACCTCGACGACGCACGATGCCGCGGCCTGGTCTGCTTCCTCGCCACTGCCACTGGGACTCAGATCTGCTACCTCATCTCACCACCGAAACTGGAGTACTACACCAACGACGACTCCGACCTGATCCCGCTACCACATCGACAAAGTATGGTAAAGACTCGACACAATGTTCTATCAGGTACGCCAAATCCCTACAACACCGCCGTGTGGATTAGTGTTTGGAGCTCGAGGTGACTACAATTTCTTTGCTCTAGTACATCTATGATAAAGGATTAGGATTGAGACGCATGGATTAGGGTTCGGAGCTCAATGTGGATTAGGGTTTTGAGCTCGAGGTGGATTAGGGTTCGGATTTGAATGTGATTACTGTGTACCACACTCTATTAACCTAGATGGTTTACTTTCTGGGAAATGGAGGATATATAATTGAGTGGAGTATTATAGGTGTGCTCTGACTAAATAAACTAATGGCTTACTTACTGGAAATATCACTGATATGTCGCTAGGCATACTCTTTGGTTGATTGACTGTTTATCTGCTGATACATATGCTATAGGGACTCTTGTTTACTTAGTACATATGTGATTGATATCTATAGCTCCTGATTTTATTTTGTTCAATATGATTGTCCAGCATCAGATTTGATAGATATGATTAGCAGCTACGGTTTGATATTAAGCTGATTATGATATTAAGCTGATTCTGTGAAAGTTCAATATGATTGTATCATGTTAAGCTGATATTAAGCTGATTAGATATGATTTTGTTCAATATGATTGTCCAGCATCAGATCCTGTGAAAGTTCATATTAAGCTGATTATGATGCTTTTTGTTATGATGGTTTCCCTTTGTAACTGATAATGGGTTAGGTAGACAACTTGCTGTTATGATGGTTTGCAAGAATATGTATCATGTAAATTATAGGATTTGTTAAAACACAGAACTTTGCTTGTTAGGTGTCTATTAATCAGAGGTGTTATTAATTAGAATTTCCATCAATACAACATCCTGACCTGCCCTATGTGATTTCGTGTGTAAGAAACACCAACATGTGCTTATGAGAGGAAGCGGGCCAACAATATAGCAGAGATTAAGAGAAGGTTTGAAGAACTTGGTCTCCCATCAGATGTAAATTAATTTGGAAATTAACCAGCCCTTTCAAGGGGAATTAGGAAAGGGGTACGAGGTAGACGTGCTAAAGATACAGATGATTCGGAGTATCTCCCTGAGGACCAGGTTCAGGGAGACACCGATGATGAGGCAAAATTAGACGAGGAGCTTGTTCCCCTTATGGTCATTGAGGTACCAAGGGATGGGATGCATAGTTGCATGTTTTACTACTATAGTAGCATTTCCTTATATTTCACATGTTTTTCTCCTAATGCAGGCTCCTCATAGTAGACGTACAGAAGAAATGCCGCCGGGAGGTGCAAGATCAAGTAAGTGAGTGAGGACTAGTCCTCCAAATGAGAGACTTGCTCAAGATATACCAACTGACGGAGCAACACAAACTAAGAGAGCTAGGCAACATACTTCAAATGAGAGACCTCGTGGCGTCAACACAAGGTCCTCCACAAGGCAGCAGCCAACTGAAACAGTTGATCAAGTTCAGCAAGAATTGCCTTCTGTAGCCGAAGAAGACAATGGTCTGCACAGTCCAAGAGAGTACGAGTATGACTGGTCCTACGATGGAGATTATGACAATGATGGTCTTGGCGGAGAACATGAGGAGCACTATGAGGGACAAGAAGATGAGCTCCATGAAGAACAGATGCAAACGGGTCGTGAAGGTAAATGACATTTGCATTTAAATTCTGCAATTTAGTTCCACTACCAATATTTGCGGAGTACTAACATTCTGAACTTTTGTTATTTTGTAGAGCTTGCCCAAAGAGCTCCAAGAAGGCCTAGGCCATCAACAAGGGGTATCTTACTTGATAGGATGACGAGAGCAATGAAGAAGAAGCTGCCCATATCTGTTGCTGATGGGTTCAAAAGGCCACATGACCCTGTGCAAGCTGCGAAATTCGCTTCGGAGGCTGGTGTCATTGTTACGGATTCCGTTCCTGTCCTAACCCATTGGAAACATTACAAACAAGATAAAAACCTGATCGATGGCTTTGTTGGACGGTTAAGTGTAAGTTCCTCTTATCCTCTATACTATGTACATGTTACATTTAACTGTGAGGTTGATCATCTTCTGCAACTAATGAATGATCTTAATCAATAATTTTCAGGGAAGGCTGGCCATTGACATGAATCAACAGCCAACTAAGGATGCTTGCTATAATGTTCTCCAGTCTACTATAAAGCAGATGCGCTATAATTTGAAGAAAACCTACTTCACCGGCATCCCAATTAACTAGATCAGAACCACCTCTCCTGTACCATACATGAATGATGCACAGTGGAATGAACTGGTTCAGAAGTGGTCAGATCCAAAAAACATGGTATGTCCAATCTACTGAACTCCACAGCTAGCTATTGTTGCCATGTAAATCAAAGTGTGTACAGAAAATTGCTTCAGAAGTGTCTTTTTGATTACTAGCCTCCACCCTCCAATAGAATACACATGAAGCATGAATGCATGATTTGATTGAAGTAAATGTGTTACTGAGAAAGGATGTTAATTACAATTTGTTCTTTTGGAAAGATGTTAATTACTACGGAGTAGATGCTAAATGTTGATTTTTCTTGATGGGAAAGCCACACTAGCACATACTCCTATTGTATAGTCCTATGTGGAAGTGGTGTAGTAACATGAAGCCACCCTAATGGTTAGTTGATTGCTTTGATATTTTACCATGTTCAAATAAAAGACATGTTTCTTCTTGCTGCTGTTCAGACATCATTTATCATTCTTGAGCTATTTTTTATTTATCTGGTAGGTCCCACAAGTGATGCTACATAAGTTTCTCATGCTGCAGCCCAGTAGGTCCAATAATTTTGATTTAATTATAATCTGTATCACTTGTTGTTGCAGCAAACAGCTGAAAAGAACAAGGGAAACCATGCCAAAGTCATGTTTCACTAGGCGACGGGAACTCAATGCTATGTTGCACATCTCCATGCATATGTAAGACAACACTATTTTGTACAGTTTCTTCTTTACTCCACTGCTATGTGCCAAAGTCAACTAATTTGGACTATGTGCATGTCATGCCAAACAGAGGCAAAAGAAAATTGCTGCAGCATGTGCAAATCAAGAAAATGCTACTGGAGAACAAGAAGCTGATGCTGATGGAGAACAAGAAGCTGCCACTGCTGGAGAACAAGAAGCTGCTGCTGATGGATTGCTTGATGCGGTGGAGATCTTCAAACAATATCATACCAGCCGCAAGAAAGGAATGACTGACATTGCAAAAGAAGCAATTGTAAGTCTAATATCACTATATATTTTCCCAACATTTTATATGTATCTCTTATTGAAACTGTCTTTGTGTTGAAACTGAGATGGCATGAAATGTCCATAGTTGTTTTCATTATGCTGAGGTGGCTTGAGTCTAGAGTGTTTTCTAAATAGTTTGCAACTTTCACTGTGGCCTCCTTGTGAATGCATGTATAACCATGAATTCTTGGTCTAGCTGTTCAATTTCTGCTAGTAGTGTTGTCGGCTTGTCTCTTAGCTCTTTGCTTGAGCTCTCTGAATCAGTGATCCAGTGGGGTACCAATGGTATTACCATAAGCTCTAGGAATATTACATAAATATTATTCTTGTTGTTTGCTTATTAGGAATAATATTCTTGTTATTCTGTGCATAAATTTGCTATCTCTAGATCCTAGTTCTATTGGCATTACAATTTATCTATTTTTTTTGAGCATCGCGTTACAATTTATCTAGTGTAATAATTGTTTGCTTAACAGGGAGTGTGATAGGTTACATGATACATGCTCTTTTCTGATTTCTAATTATTTTTCCTTTTAGTACTAGGAATCAGATGAAATGGCAAATCGTTGGAATTAGTTGTTGCACGATTCTTTCAGCTAGTCAAGTGAATTAGTTTTTGTGTTCTTTCTGATCTCGAGAACCCTAGTCATATCTTTCACTTTTTCTAACATGATGAAAGTATTGTGTCTCTACTGCTACATACATTGAAGTAGTCAAATAATATAATAAAAATGTCTCTTAAGTCGAGATTCTGAAATTTACCAAGTTTAACTAGGTTCTTGACAACTCTTTGTATTGTGGCAGGCTATCATGGAAGCTTTGAAGGATCAACCTCTTGCTGAAGGCAGTGCACTATCAAGTGCACAGGTTGTCTCCGAGGTGCTCCCCAGGAATAGCAGTAATATCTTCTTGAAGAATATTGGTCTGTAGCCGACAAGCCCAACAAAACCACCAACAGCAAAAGAAAAGGCACTGCAGGAACAACTCGCAGCTGAAAAGCAAGCTTCGGCTGTTCTCCAAGATGAAGTGAATGTGTTGAAGCAAAATGCTCAGAACACAGAGGAAGCCCTTTAGAGGAACCAAATGGAGCTGCAAGAGTGCAAGAAGGCGATGGAGGAGAACAAGAAGGCGGTCGAGGAGAACAATCTGCTGCTTAAGCGTCTTCTGCAGTTCAACTGTGGTGGTAACTTACCTGGTCCTTCATCTTGATCATCTTGAAAGCGTGCTGCTGTCTTTTGCTAGAACTTAATCAAGTTGCTGCTACCTTTTGCCGTCTGTAAACTGAGTATGTGAACTGTTGAGTAATTGATGTCATGATGAACTTGTGTCATGATGTCATGGTGAACTTGTGATGGTGAACAGCTTATGAACTTGTCTAAGTTATGTGGGTGAACAGCTTATGAACTTGTCTATGTTATGTGTCCCGAATATGGTGCTTGGAGTGAAATGAATGTAACTGTGAATTGTGTTGATCTGAATGGTGAACAGCTTATGAATATGGTGCATTGTAACTGTGAACTTGTGTTGCATCCAGAGAGTTGCAGTCATGAGTGAAAACGTGTTCCAAACAAAAACGGCCACGTGGAGCCACCAGAAATGACCACGTGTCGTTACCCAAGGTACCCACATGGCACAACAGGAAGCAGACACGTGGACCAATCAGAAAATGATACGTGGACCAATAATATCATAACACGTGGACAAACCAGAGCACGACACGTGGTCCAATCAGAACAAGACACATGGACAAACCAGATAATGACACGTGGACCAATCATATAATGACACGTGGACCAACTAGATATGGACACGTGGACCAATCATATAACGACACGTGGACCAACTAGATATGGACACGTGGACCAATCAGGTAATGACACGTGGACCAACCAGATCATGACACGTGGACCAACCAGATCATGACACATGGACCAACCAGGTCATGACACGTGGACCAACCAGATAACGACACGTGGACCAATCAGATAACGACACGTGGACCAATAAGATCACTATACGTGGACCAACCAGATCACGACACGTGGACCAACCAGATCAGGACACGTGGACCAACCAGATAACGACATGTGGACCAATTAGATAACGACACCTGGACCAACTAGATCATGACACGTGGACCAACCCGATCAGGACACGTGTGTTGACGGTCGATATTTGCCATTTTCAAGGTATGACTTGGAATATCTCTTATGTCTGTCTTACTTTTGGGTATTCAAGACCCACTTGGCTTGGTTTCCCCTTCACTCGGGATGAGCAAAGGTCAAGTGTGGGGGTGTTGTTGATGGTCGATATTTGCCATTTTCAAGACCGTCAACTCCTGCAAATTTGAGCATGAATTGCACATCCACACTAGAATAGGTGCTTAACTCATACTTTCCACCAGTGTCGATGTCTATTCAAATGCAGGTATTTAGCATAAGAAATGGGAGGAATCCATGCACTTTCACTCCACTCCAATCCAAGGCACTCAAATGCTGGCCAATCAGGGGCTGCCACATGGATTCTCCTGGATCCATGATGTCACCAATCCATGTGAGGGACTCTCGACGAATCATACGCTGCCACATCAGCATCACATGGATCCATGGGCCCACTTAGCCAACTAAACCGACAGGAAACATGCCGTGCACGGAGGAGAGGCATCAGGGCCCACATGGAAACGAGCCAGAGGAAGCAGGGGCCAGATGGCCGGCCAAAGGTTTCGGCCGACCCTAGGATTGGCCGAACCGACCTAGGGTCGGTTGATCCTGGCCCTCCATGTGCTGGTTGCTCATTGGCTCTTGGCTGCATTCCCAGGTGTTTAGGGGCACTTTGAGCCCTGGAGCAAGCCTCCTCCTTGTCTATAAATAGGAGGGGAGGGGTTCCTTTTCTCATACACCACCAAGCTCTCAAGTTCCACTTCTCTCTTGTGTAGCTCTCTCTCCCTCTCTCCAATTCTGCCCATGAGAGGTGATTCTCACTTCTTTGTGGTAGAATGGTGATGAGGAGAGATCTAGATTAGGATTAATTGAGAGGTAGAGTAGGGGTAAGGAGTGAGTTGATGTCCTCATGGATGCTCGTTCTTCATTTAGATCAAAGTGAGTATTTCAGCATTTCTTATTTAGACTATAGTGGACATCATGCATGATTACTTTGTTCTTGTGTTCGTGGCTCGTTCATAAGTTAGAGGCTTGTGTTCTTCATGACACAAGGCTTCGATCCTTTAGAGCCAGAGCCGTAGTTCATTTACATGTTTGCATGCTCTGATCCTATTTAGCTAAGTAAGTCCGCTGTATCTCGTTTAGCTACATCCATAGCTTCCTTTCTGCTCCCAATTCAATGATATGATCTGATTCCGATCTTTCCCTTGTTCGTGGGACCGTATCTATATGGTTGCTATAGTGTAGTTAGCAGGCTAGCATACGCCGCACTATAGTATTTATCTGGGGTACAGACGTGGTGTCGGGCCCTGGTTTTCCTGCGAAGACCACGTACGATCGTAGCGTAGAGGTAGGCCGCAGTGGTGACAGCCTCTTGGACCCTTTGTCAACCCTCTTACATCACGTACTGAGTTGGGCTCGCTTGCCAGCACCCTGGAGTGTTGTCACCCCGTGGGGATGACTAAGACCTGACAGAAATACATCTTGAGAGCTAAGTCCCTTAAGGAAGTGCTTCTTGTATCCCGACCTATCCCAGCGAAAGCTGGTGTCCTTGGATAGACCCTCTCTGGTTACACTCCATCTGTTGACACATCTTATCCTATATATTTATAAGTCAACTAAACATGAGAAAAGGGCATAAATGTTAATATCAACTTAGAATAGGGTGCCACTAATAGTTTTTCTAGAGATTTGGTAAATTATATAAATCCAGGAACCATTCGGGAAAAGTGCTAAAAGAATCAAATCTAGAAGACTCCAGAAGGCTCCGGAACTCAACGTGACTTGGCACCCAAGAAAGAAGCATCTAGAAGAAGCGACGGACCACCTGGCTGAAGTGGGCCCCGAGGAGGGCCCACCCCAGCCCGATCGGCCTGGTGGTGGGGCCGGTCGGCCTCCCCCGGGCGCCACCTCAGCCCTACTTCCAGAAGGTTCTTCCACCGCCTATGAGGATCAATCTAAACCACTCGTTAGGTCAGTTTGATCAAACGGCGCACATCTACCCCTCAGGGCTATATAAGCAGCCCCCCTGCCCCCTGGCAGAGGCATCTGGAAACCTGAGTTTGCATACACCAGATCAAGTCATCAAGTTAGAGATACTACGCCCTAGAAACACCATATAGAAGAGTAGCTAGCTAGTCTAGATCTAGGAGGAGGCAAGGCATCTACTTGGCTCCTGATCGTCTAGAGGCTGATCGAGATACTGATCTAGCTTCGCTCTTGTAAGTTCTTATCTAGTTCCTTAGATTTGTTATACAGACATATGTTCTTATCAATGATTATATTCGACATTATATGCTTTGGTGTTTATTATGATTACATGTTTAGCATAGTTGATTTGCCTTTATATTCATGTATGGAGTCGTATAGCCCTCACCTAGATCATTTGTTAACATAGGTGAATGGTAAAGACAGTGTAAGCGTGGTGCTTATATTGTATTTATCTGCGATTGCACCCTATATGCCGGGTCGTGTGGTAGATCGTGGTGGTGACAGCACTATTGAGTCCTTCGCAGTCCACCCCCCGTGTATAGGACTAGTGGAGCCTTATACTGTTTGGGTTGTTTCAAGTTTTGGCCTTGATCCTCCTGGATAGTCTCCCCATGCATTGATATAATAGTTCTTCTTGAATGATTGTTAAATGTTTGCACTAATCATAGTTTGCATTGACATATAGTTTAGAGTTACCGAGGAGTATCCTCTCTAACTAGACTTTGCTATGTTTCTCTTGCTATAATGACACTTTCTAGCTGCTCATGATGTTATGACTTGAATAATGCTATCAATATCTTTATCTTTATGTGACTTACCCCTGTTTATAGCAACTGATATATTTTGGCCACTCTACATTATAAAACTGAGAGATGAGCATGTATTAGCTATTATGGATTAGAAAGACTTCTTTCCCTGTGGTAGAATATAAATACGATACCTGGTTTTACTCCTGGTTAAAATGCTACAATGGTATATTCATATCTGTGCGCTTGCGGATTCCCAGTTTATATATATCTTCTTTTCTAGAGATCCAAGGCATATGTAAGAGTACCATATCCATGCGTTTTCTGGCACACCAGTCAGGGCTGACAACCTATATCGAGTTGTGCTATGAATCGTGTCGGAGTTCACCTTTTAGTTTAATCTGAAAGCAACATCTGATATACACTTAGCATCATGTTACGATATACCTTTGCATTTCTGGTGCCGTCGATCGAGATGGATCTTATATCCGTTTCTAGTCAATGACGTTAGCAATGTCAACAAGCATTTTTGGCACCGTTGCCGGGGAAAGAAAGTCTATAGCCTAGATGAAAAAGTTTCAGTAATAGCATGCATGCATCTCTCACACATAATGTATCGAGAACCCAAATTATCATTGCTTAAACAGGCTTACCCTTGTTCTTTCCACTTTTGTCTATCTTATTTCAGGGTAATGTATGAATAAGAATCTTCCAGAAGACTTCGTTTCAGATCCAGAGAAAATCTTAAGGAAGGCAAGGTCAAAGCTCAGGTCTCCTGATTCTCGGCCCACGACTTCTGCCTTGGGAGATTCAACAGCGCGAAGCTTAACACCCACGTTTGAAGTAATGGCAAACAAGTCCCTACGCGAATACTCCGCACCGACCCCGGACAACATTCGTACTGGTCCGACAGTCGCTGTAGGAAATGCTGCTTTTGAGCTCAAGCCTGCACTGATCAACATGGTACAAGCTAGGCAATTTTGTGGAAAAGCTCATGAAGATGCCAACAAACACCTTCAACATTTCTTGGAGATGTGTAGCACCTTCACGATCAAAGATATGCCAAGTGATGCAGTCCTACTTCATTTATTCCTGTTCTCACTATTGGGGCGAGCGAAGTAATGGTTTCACTCCAACAAAGACAAATTTAAAACTTGGACATTGTGTTCTACTGCCTTTCTGGCAAAGTTCTTTCCTATAGGCAAAACCAATGCCTTACAGGGGAAAATTTTGAGTTTCCAGCAGCAACACGAGGAATCTGTTCCTGAAGCATGGGAGCGCTTTCAAGACTACATTTCAGAATGCCCACATCATGGAATGGAAAACTGGTTGCTCTTGCATACCTTCTACCGCGGGCTCTCTACCAACACCCGTGAAACGATGGATGCTGCAGCTGGAGGTGCTTTCCTGTCCCTTACAATTACTCAAGCTACTAACCTTGTGGAAAAGATGGCGTCCCATCAAGCTTGGAACGAGGAACGTCAACCCCGCAAGAAAGAAAGAGGAATGCACCAGCTCAAGGAGGTAGACATGCTATCTGCCAAAATGGATTTACTGATGAAGAGGCTTGAAGACAAAGCCCTTGAGAAGAAGGAAGTCATGCAACTCTTCGAATCCCGCATGACCTATGAAGAGTGTGGAAACACTAGACACTCAGGGAGTCAATGCCCTCAGCTGGAGGAGGACGTGAACTACATCAACAATAACAACCAATATCGTCCCCAGCAGAATCAAGGATGGATTCAGCAGAGGACCAACTACCCAGGTAACTATTCAGGTAATTATCAAGGTAATAATTCTTCTACTAATTTCTCACCTTTAAGAGACTTAGTCCAAAACCAGGGTAGAATTATGGATAATCTGTCTAAGAAGTTAGCTTCCAATGATAAAATGGTCGAAACTATTAGTAATAAAATGGAAAGCTTTTCTTCTGCCATCAAGAACCAACATAGCTTTAATAAAATGCTAGAATCTTAGATTTCTCAGCTGGCATCATCTGTTCCCACGGCTAACCCAGGTAAGATTCCGGGCCAGCCGGAAGAATTAGAATATGCAAATCTTGTCGATATCTATTCTGCAGATCTGTGTTCGAGTAAGACAGAAGAAGGCCCAAGATGGACTGACTGGGGCATACCCGCCAAAAGAGGAGATCCAGGAAGGCCCATCGTCACCATCACTATTGGAGCCTAGACCTTCAAGAATGCACTTTGCGACTTTGGGTCTAGCGTCAACATAATACCTAAGGTAATATATAAGAAAATCAATGGTTCACCTTTATTGTATACAACCATGTGCTTGCAGCTTGCAGACCTGTCACTATGCTACCCCGATGGCATCCTAGACGACGTATGTCTGGGGGTAGGACGCTCCTACGTGGCTGCCGACTTCGCTGTTGTCAAGACTGGGGGAAGTGAGAATGCTCCAATCATTTTGGGATGTCCTTTCCTTGCCACAGCCAAAGCCATCATCTATGCCGACGCTGCTAAGATCGTCTTCACCATCAATGGGAGAAAGGAGAGATTCAATTTCAAGAACAAGATCCTAAAAGCTCCTGCACACCCCCGATATCCTTACCCCCAAGAACACGAGCCAGTTGTCGAGAAGAAGAGAAGAGATAGAAGGAGGAATAAGAAGAACAATCGACCTCAACGGCATGTGGAGGAAGTTTGGATGATCAACACGATTCAATCAGAGAATGAGAACCTGTTCCCTTCACCATTACTGCCAAAGCATGAAGACCCTGGAGTTCCATCAATCCACTGCTCTATCAATTAATGGAACTTCCAGCGAGTTGTCTGCGACACGAGATCGGGCACCAACCTAATGTCTAAGGTAACCTACGAATTAATATATGGTGACCTGCCTTTGTATTCCACATATATAATGTTGCAGATGGCGGATCAATCACAACGGTTCCCGGAAGGAATTGCACGAGATGTACCCGTCAAGATAAAGGACCACTATGTTATGACTGACTTTTTAGTCATAGACATGGGAGATGAGCAAGATCCTCCCATCGTGCTTGGAAGACCATTCCTGAACACAACTAGAGCAATCATCTACATCAGGACTGGCGAGATCCACTTCCAGTTCAGAACTGAAAAGGTATGCTGCTACTTCAATACTTATACTGATCCTGAGCAGCCCAAGAAGAAGAAGACACGGAGATGCCTTCAGAAATAACAACGCAAGCTGAACACAAAGTTGACGGATGTCAAGAACATTGAAGAAGAGATTAGGGAGAAGTCCGCTCAGCTTCTACCAGCCCAGTATTCTGAACCTGTTACTCCAGAAAGGTCTCCACCGAAGAAAAAAGTTTGGAGGAAGAAAGATCAAAGTACACGTTCAGAAGATCAATCACTACCCGCGTCATCAACTGATCAATCAATGGCCACTACATCTACACCATGGGAGTAAGTACTCTAAACTCTCGCCGAGAGGTAACTCAGTATTTATCTTTATATTCTGCACTGCATATTTAGATTAGCGTGTTTATTTCCCTATACCTGCATTAAAAAAAATCATAAAAATATTTTCTGCTTTTGCATTCTTTAAGGCCCCATGTACTCTGTACCGTGGCGGCATAAAAAAATAAATAAAAAAAATTGCATTCACATATTTTTGTTTTAGCATCCCTTTTGCATATAAAAATTCAAAAAAAAATGTGTGGGCACATGAAGGTCCACACATTTCAGAAAAACCCAAAAAGAAGTGGGCACATGAAGACTCACAGCATAATCCTAGAATTTGTTCCTTCGGGTATGTGCGAGACTAATATTTACAGGGAGAATTTAATAAGGACCTGAAGGCAAACAAGTTCAAAGGATGAATCAAGAATCACTACAAGATCCAGCTTGGGGGAGAGCACCCCCAGTTATCACGATAAGTATCACTATCCTATGTTATTAGCTAGTTATTTGAGTATTAGTTAAAAGTCTTAGTTTGAATAAAATGCTAGAGTCTGCTAGTTGGCTTTTCTCTTTAATAATGATCTTGATGATATATGCTTGGAGATGATGAATAGTTGTTCCGGCGTAATTCCTTTTAAAAGTGCTTAGTTTTCAGACCTATATTCTCCTGAAGCTTAAATGCTTAATTTGCTCTAAACCCAAAACCTGTGCAAGTACATGCTTAATCTGAGTCTAGGCTTTGAAAGATGATTCATGAAAAGTTGAGTCGCTATTGATCATTTTCCTAGAAAAGCTTGATTCCTGGATTTATCTTAAAAATCATGAAATTTTATTTGATGAGTTCCTGTGTTTATGATCCTTAAGAGCTTGTCATACACATCAAGATCATTCCATTCCACCATTTATGCTGCTTCTGACATGGAAGTACGCATTTTCCATCAAGCCATACAGCTCGTGCAACTCTAGGATATATCTCTCTCAATGTTAGAATGGATTCTGGGGCTACATTCGAAAAAAAAGAAAAAAGAGAGGAAAAAGTGAGAAGAGAGAGGGAGAGAAAAGGACAAGTGTCATACTAGGCGAGAAGGGCCTACCTCCCTAAAAAATATAATAAATTTAGAGATGAATAATGGACACGTGCCCGAGAGCGAGTAGAGCCCACATCTCTAAGGAGAGAGAAAAATGGACAAAAGTCTGGGGCGAGTAGAGCCCACCTCTCCAAGAATGGAAGGCCCAGATCTTAAATATCTTAGAAAGACAGATATAGTCCAAGAGCTAGGCTAAAAGGCTTACCACCTTTCACCCTCATCCATCCAACACTATCATCCATACATATCTTGCCAAGTGTGACTCCATGCTTGAGAAGGTCATACACAGGATCTCTGAGTTTTATCTGAAAAATGTGCAAAACCCCAGGATGATAGCTGATCAAAGAATTTGAGTTATACTGCTTGACTTGATTATTTTGTCTTTTATTTGCTCAAGATTTATGAAAAGGCTATGCTTAAAGGTTGAAGGCAAGAGAGAGCAATCTTGTTGAGGAGAATTGGTTTTGAAAACCATAGTACTTTTGAGGTGTGAAAGCGTTGTAGCAACTCCTGATCCTGCTAAAGCATATCTTTGCTAGGGACTAGCAAAGGGTAAGCTTGGGGGAGTTTGTTGACACATCTTATCCTATATATTTATAAGTCAACTAAACATGAGAAAAGGGCATAAATGTTAATATCAACTTAGAATAGGGTGCCACTAACAGTTTTTCTGGAGATTTGGTAAATTATATAAATCCAGGAACCATTCGGGAAAAGTGCTAAAAGAATCAAATCTAGAAGACTCCAGAAGGCTCCGGAACTCAACGTGACTTGGCACCCAAGAAAGAAGCATCCAGAAGAAGCGACGGACCACCTGGCCGAAGTGGGCCCCGAGGGGGGCCCACCCCAGCCCGATCGGCCTGGTGGTGGGGCCGGTCGGCCTCCCCCGGGCGCCACCTCAGCCCTACTTCCAGAAGGTTCTTCCACCGCCTATGAGGATCAATCTAAACCACTCGTTAGGTCAGTTTGATCAAACGGCGCACGTCTACCCCTCAGGGCTATATAAGCAGCCCCCCTGCCCCCTGGCAGAGGCATCTGGAAACCTGAGTTTGCATACACAAGATCAAGTCATCAAGTCAGAGATACTACGCCCTAGAAACACCATATAGCAGAGTAGCTAGCTAGTCTAGATCCAGGAGGAGGCAAGGCGTCTACTTGGCTCCTGATCGTCTAGAGGCTGATCGAGATACTGATCTAGCTTCGCTCTTGTAAGTTCTTATCTAGTTCCTTACATTTGTTATACAAACATATGTTCTTATCAATGATTATATTCGACATTATATGCTTTGGTGTTTATTATGATTACATGTTTAGCATAGTTGATTTGCCTTTATATTCATGTATGGAGTCGTATAGCCCTCACCTAGATCATTTGTTAACAAGAGTGAACAGTAAAGACAGTGTAAGCGTGGTGCTTATATTGTATTTATCTGCGATTGCACCGTATATGCCGGGTCGTGTGGTAGATCGTGGTGGTGACAGCACTATTGAGTCCTTCGCAGTCCACCCCCCGTGTATAGGACTAGTGGAGCCTTATACTGTTTAGGTTGTTTCAAGTTTCGGCCTTGATCCTCCTGGATAGTCTCCCCATGCATTGATATAATAGTTCTTCTTCCATGATTGTTAAATGTTTGCACTAATCATAGTTTGCATTGACATATAGTTTAGAGTTACCGAGGAGTATCCTCTCTAACTACACTTTGCTATGTTTCTCTTGCTATAATGACACTTTCTAGCTGCTCATGATGTTATGACTTGAATAATGCTATCAATATCTTTATCTTTATGTGACTTACCCTTGTTTATAGCAACTGATATATTATGGCCACTCTACATTATAAAACTGAGAGATGAGCATGTATTAGCTATTATGGATTAGAAAGACTTCTTTCCCTGTGGTAGAATATAAATACGATACCTGGTTTTACTCCTGGTTAAAATGCTACAATGGTATATTCATATCTGTGCGCTTGCGGATTCCCAGTTTATATATATCTTCTTTTCTAGAGATCGAAGGCATATGTAAGAGTACCATATCCATGCGTTTTCTGGCACACCAGTCACGGCTGACAACTTATATCGAGTTGTGCTATGAATCGTGTCGGAGTTCACCTTTTAGTTTAATCTGAAAGCAACATCTGATATACACTTAGCATCGTGTTAAGATATACCTTTGCATTTTTGGTGCCGTCGATAGAGATGGATCTTATATCCGTTTCTAGTCAATGATGTTAGCAATGTCAACAAGTATTTTTGGCACCGTTGCCGGGGAAAGAAAGTCTATAGCCTAGATGAAAAAGTTTCAGTAATAGCATGCATGCATCTCTCACACATAATGTATCGAGAACCCAAATTATCATTGCTTAAATAGGCTTACCCTTGTTCTTTCCACTTTTGTCTATCTTATTTCAGGGTAATGTATGAATAAGAATCTTCCAGAAGACTTTGTTTCAGATCCAGAGAAAATCTTAAGGAAGGCAAGGTCAAAGCTCAGGTCTCCTGATTCTCGGCCAACGACTTCTGCCTTGGGAGATTCAACAGCGCGAAGCTTAACACCCATGTTTGAAGTAATGGCAAACAAGTCCCTACGCGAATACTCCGCACCGACCCCGGACAACATTCGTACTGGTCCGACAGTCGCTGTAGGAAATGCTGCTTTTGAGCTCAAGCCTGCACTGATCAACATGGTACAAGCTAGCCAATTTTGTGGAAAAGCTCATGAAGATGCCAACAAATACCTTCAACATTTCTTGGAGATATGTAGCACCTTCACGATCAAAGATGTGCCAAGTGATGTAGTCCTACTTCGTTTATTCCCGTTCTCACTATTGGGGCGTGCGAAGCAATGGTTTTACTCTGAAAAAAAGACAAATTTACAATTTGGACATAGTGTTCTACTGCCTTTCTGGCAAAGTTCTTTCCTATAGGCAAAACCAATGCCTTACGGGGGAAAATTTTGAGTTTCCAGCAGCAACACGAGGAATCTATTCCTGAAGCATGGGAGCGCTTTCAAGACTACATTTCAGAATGCCCACATCATGGAATGGAAAACTGGTTGCTCTTGCAGACCTTCTACCACGGGCTCTCTACCAACACCCGTGAAACGATGGATGCTGCAGCTGGAGGTGCTTTCCTGTCCCTTACACTTACTCAAGCTACTAACCTTGTGGAAAAGATGGCGTCCCATCAAGCTTGGAACGAGGAACGTCAAGCCCGCAAGAAAGAAAGAGGAATGCACCAGCTTAAGGAGGTAGACATGCTATCTGCGAAAATGGATTTACTGATGAAGAGGCTTGAAGACAAAGCCCCTGAGAAGAAGGAAGTCATGCAACTCTTCGAATCCCGCATGACCTATGAAGAGTGTGGAAACACTAGACACTCAGTGAGTCAATGCCCTCAGCTGGAGGAGGACGTGAACTACATCAACAATAACAACCAATATCGTCCCCAGCAGAATCAAGGATGGATTCAGCAGAGGACCAACTACCCAGGTAACTATTCAGGTAATTATCAAGGTAATAATTCTTCCAATAATTTCTCACATTTAAGAGACTTAGTCCAAAACCAGGGTAGAATTATGGATAATCTGTCTAAGAAGTTAGCTTCCAATGATAAAATGCTCGAAACTATTAGTAATAAAATGGAAAGCTTTTCTTCTACCATCAAGAACCAACCTAGCTTTAATCAAATGCTAGAATCTCAGATTTCTCAGTTGGCATCATCTGTTCCCACGGCTAACCGAGGTAAGATTCTAGGCCAGCCGGAAGAATTAGAATCTGCAAATCTTGTCGATATCTATTCTGCAGATCTGTGTTCGAGTAAGACAGAAGAAGGCCCAAGATGGACTGACTGGGGCTTGCCCGCCAAAAGAGGAGATCCAGGAAGGCTCATCATCACCATCACTATTGGAGCCTAGACCTTCAAGAATGCAATTTGTGACTTTGGGTCTAGCGTCAACATAATACCTAAGGTAATATATAAGAAAATCAATGGTTCACCTTTATTGTATACAACCATGTGCTTGCAGCTTGCAGACCTGTCACTATGCTACCCTGAGGGCATCCTAGACGACGTATGTCTGGGGGTAGGACGCTCCTATGTGGCTGCCGACTTCGCTGTTGTCGAGACTGGGGGAAGTGAGAACGCTCCTATCATTTTGGGATGTCCTTTCCTTGCCACAGCCAAAGCCATCATCTACGCCGACGCCACTAAGATCGTCTTCACCATCAATGGGAGAAAGGAGAGATTCAATTTCAAGAACAAGATCCTAAAAGCTCCTGCACACCCCCGATATCCTTACCCCCAAGAACACGAGCCAGTTGTCGAGAAGAAGAGAAGAGATAGAAGGAGGAATAAGAAGAACAATCGACCTCAACCGCATGTGGAGGAGGTTTGGATGATCAACACGATTCAATCAGAGAATGAGAACATGTTCCCTTCACCATTACTGCCAAAGCTTGAAGACCCTGGAGTTCCATCAATCCACTGCTCCATCAATCAATGGAACTTCCAGCGAGTTGTCTGCGACACGGGATCGGGCACCAACCTAATGTCTAAGGTAACCTACGAATTAATATATGGTGACCTACCTTTTTATTCCACATATATAATGTTGCAGATGGCGGATCAATCACAACGGTTCCCGGAAGGAATTGCACGAGATGTACCCGTCAAGATAAAGGACCACTATGTCATGACTGACTTTTTAGTCATAAACATGGGAGATGAGCAAGATCCTCCCATCGTGCTTGGAAGTCCATTCCTGAACACAACTAGAGCAATCATCTACATCAGGACTGGCGAGATCCACTTCCAGTTCAGAACTGAAAAGGTATGCTGCTACTTCAATACTTATACTGATCCTGAGCAGCCCAAGAAGAACAAGACGCGGAGATGCCTTCAGAAATTACAACGCAAGCTGAACACAAAGTTGACGGATGTCAAGAACATTGAAGAAGAGATTAGGGAGAAGTCCGCTCAGCTTCTACCAGCCCAGTATTCTGAACCTGTTACTCCAGAAAGGTCTCCACCGAAGAAACAAGTTTGGAGGAAGAAAGATCAAAATACACCTTCGGAAGACCAATCACTACCCGCGTCGTCAACTGATCAATCAATGGCCACTACATCTACACCATGGGAGTAAGTACTCTAAACTCTCACCGAGAGGTAACTCGGTATTTATCTTTATATTCTGCACTGCATATTTAGATTAGCGTGTTTATTTCCCTATACCTGCATTGAAAAAAAAATCATAAAAATATTTTCTGCTTTTGCATTCTTTAAGGCCCCATGTACTCCGTACCGTGGCGGCATAAAAAATAAATAAAAAAATTGCATTCACATATTTTTGTTTTAGCATCCCTTTTGCATATAAAAATTCAAAAAAAATATGTGGGCACATGATGGTCCACACATTTCAGAAAAACCCAAAAAGAAGTGGGCACATAAAGGCTCACAGCATAATCCTAGAATTTGTTCCTTCGGGTATGTGCGAGACTAATATTTACAAGGAGAATTTAATAAGGACCTGAAGGCAAACAAGTTCCAAGGATGAATCAAGAATCACTTCAAGATCCAGCTTGGGGGAGAGCACCCCCAGTTATCACGACAAGTATCACTATCCTATGTTATTAGCTAGTTATTTGAGTATTAGTTAAAAGTCTTAGTTTGAATAAAATGCTAGAGTCTGCTAGTTGGCTTTTCTCTTTAATAATGATCTTGATGATATATGCTTGGAGATGATGAATAGTTGCTCCGTCGTAATTCCTTTTAAAAGTGCTTAGTTTTCAGACCTAGATTCTCCTGAAGCTTAAATACTTAATTTGCTCTAAACCCAAAACCTGTGCAAGTACATGCTTAATCTGAGTCTAGGCTTTGAAAGATGATTCATGAAAAGTTGAGTTGCTATTGATCATTTTCCTAGAAAAGCTTGATTCCTGGATTTATCTTAAAAATTATGAAATTTTATATGATGAGTTCCTGTGTCTATGATCCTTAAGAGCTTGTCATACACATCAAGATCATTCCAATCCCCCATTTATGCTGCTTCTGACATGGAAGTACACATTTTCCATCAAGCCATACAGCTCATGCAACTCTAGGATATATCTCTCTCAATGTTAAAAAGGATTCTGGGGCTACATTCGAAAAAAAAGAAAAAAGAGAGGAAAAAGTGAGAAGAGAGAGGTAGAGAAAAGGACAAGTGTCATACTAGGCGAGAAGGGCCTACCTCCCTAAAAAATATAATAAATTTAGAGATGAATAATTGACACGTGTCCGAGGGCGAGTAGAGCCCACATCTCTAAGGAGAGAGAAAAATGGACAAAAGTCCAGGGTGAGTAGAGCCCACCTCTCCAAGAATGGAAAGCCCAGATCTTAAAAATCTTAGAAAGAGAGATATAGTCCAAGAGCTAGGCTAAAAGGCTTACCACCTTTCACCCTCATCTATCCAACACTATCATCCATATATATCTTGCCAAGTGTGACTCCATGCTTGAGAAGGTCATACACAGGATCTCTGAGTTTTATCTGAAAAATGTGCAAAACCCTAGGATGATAGCTGATCAAAAAATTTGTGATATACTGCTTGACTTGATTATTTTGTCTTTTATTTGCTCAAGATTTATGAAAAGGCTATGCTTAAAGGTTGAAGGTAAGAGAGAGCAATCTTGTTGAGGAGAATTGGTTTTGAAAACCATAGTACTTTTGAGGTGTGAAACCGTTGTAGCAACTCCTGATCCTGCTAAAGCATATCTTTGCTAGGGACTAGCAAAGGGTAAGCTTGGGGGAGTTTGTTGACACATCTGATCCTATATATTTATAAGTCAACTAAACATGAGAAAAGGGCATAAATGTTAATATCAACTTAGAATAGGGTGCCACTAACAGTTTTTCTGGAGATTTGGTAAATTATATAAATCCAGGAACCATTCGGGAAAAGTGCTAAAAGAATCAAATCTAGAAGACTCCAGAAGGCTCCGGAACTCAACGTGACTTGGCACCCAAGAAAGAAGCATCTAGAAGAAGCGACAGAGCACCTGGCCGAAGTGGGCCCCGAGGGGGGCCCACCCCAGCCCGATCGGCCTGGTGGTGGGGACGGTCAGCCTCCCCCGGGCGCCACCTCAGCCCTACTTCCAGAAGGTTCTTCCACCGCCTATGAGGATCAATCTAAACCACTCGTTAGGTCGGTTTGATCAAACGGCGCACGTCTACCCCTCAGGGCTATATAAGCAGCCCCCCTGCCCCCTGGCAGAGGCATCTGGAAACCTGAGTTTACATACACAAGATCAAGTCATCAAGTCAGAGATACTACGCCCTAGAAACACCATATAGCAGAGTAGCTAGCTAGTCTAGATCCAGGAGGAGGCAAAGCGTCTACTTGGCTCCTGATCGTCTAGAGGCTGATCGAGATACTGATCTAGCTTCGCTCTTGTAAGTTCTTATCTAGTTCCTTACATTTGTTATACAGACATATGTTATTATCAATGATTATATTCGACATTATATGCTTTGGTGTTTATTATGATTACATGTTTAGCATAGTTGATTTGCCTTTATATTCATGTATGGAGTCGTATAGCCCTCACCTAGATCATTTGTTAACATGGGTGAACGGTAAAGACAGTGTAAGCGTGGTGCTTATATTGTATTTATCTGCGATTGCACCCTATATGCCGGGTCGTGTGGTAGATCGTGGTGGTGACAGCACTATTGAGTCCTTCGCAGTCCACCCCCCGTGTATAGGACTAGTGGAGCCTTATACTGTTTGGGTTGTTTCAAGTTTCGGCCTTGATCCTCCTGGATAGTCTCCCCATGCATTGATATAATAGTTCTTCTTCCATGATTGTTAAATGTTTGCACCATAGTTTGCATTGACATATAGTTTAGAGTTACCGAGGAGTATCCTCTCTAACTAGACTTTGCTATGTTTCTCTTGCTATAATGACACTTTCTAGCTGCTCATGATGTTATGACTTGAATAATGCTATCAATATCTTTATCTTTATGTGACTTACCTCTGTTTATAGCAACTGATATATTTTGGCCACTCTACATTATAAAACTGAGAGATGAGCATGTATTAGCTATTTTGGATTAGAAAGACTTCTTTCCCTGTGGTAGAATATATATACGATACCTGGTTTTACTCCTGGTTAAAATGCTACAATGGTATATTCATATCTATGCGCTTGCGGATTCCCAGTTTATATATATCTTCTTTTCTAGAGATCCAAGGCATATGTAAGAGTACCATATCCATGCGTTTTCTGGCACACCAGTCAGGGCTGACAACCTATATCGAGTTGTGCTATGAATTGTGTCGGTGTTCACCTTTTAGTTTAATCTGAAAGCAACATCTGATATACACTTAGCATCATGTTAAGATATGCCTTTGCATTTCTGGTGCCGTCGATAGAGATGGATCTTATATCCATTTCTAGTCGATGACGTTAGCAATGTCAACACCATCCTGAGGGAACGAAACCCGACGGGAATACTCATTCCCCTAGGGAGAGGTGCTACAACGGTGTATCCGTGCACTTGCGGATTCGTTCGCACTCGTCAGTGTACCTGGGAGTTTCTTACACGCTCACACTGCCACGGTGCCTAGTGTTTAGGTTAAGAAACGCCAACAAGCATTTCTGGCACCGTTGCCGGGGACGGCTGTTGTTAACCTTCGAGCCCGTCTATCCTTGTATTTATCTTTTTCCTTTTTCTTCTATCTTCACCTCCGTTACCCTTTTTGAGATATCCCTTTTGTTTTCTTTACTTCTACCTCTACCCCCGCTACCCATGGAAGGTTATCCTTGTAAACACCTTTCACCTTCGAGGAGTGAACCCTCAGAGCCATCTTCGTCAAGATCCACTCTTACATCTGGCCTCTGGATTCGCCCCTCTCTCATGAAGCTAATTCAGGACCTATCCTTCTCGGGGTTAAGTCATGATAACCCCTTTGATCTTGTGAGAGACTACAAGCGTCTGATTGAAACTCAGGGTAAAACCGGAGAATCACCGGATGCTCGGAAAAGAGAGTTTTTCCCGCTATCCCTCTCCGGTGAAGCTCGGGATTGGCACCGTTATTTCGGGACAGACTACCTTACTTGGGAAAGGTTGAGAGCAGCTTTTTTCTCCCACTTCTTCCCAATACGACGTGTCATTTCGTTAAGGGAAAAGATTCTCTGTTTCAAGTAATGTGAGGAGGAATCACTAGGAATGACATGGCATCATTTCACCTCCGCGGTGGAAGATTGCCCAGTCCTCTACATTCCCGATTGGATGTTGCTTCAGCTCTTCTGGTTTGGATTGCAGAAGGACGATGCCATGAGGCTTAATGCTATCTTCGGAGGATCCTTTGTGCACCTAGATGCTGTCAAGGGAAAAGAGATTGTGGACAATCTCCGAGATTTCAGCTCCCCTTGCATCCCGGTCAATGAGGCAACCACCAGAGGACATGTTAAGCCACCTAGATCCATCATCAGCCAAGCCCGAGATTTCATATCCATTCTTTCTGAACTCTGGCTGAAGATGTCATTCCTGAATAGCAGGAATCTAAGGGAAAGATTTCATGGTGCGAGATCTACCCTTGGGTTCCCCTCTCGTGCATCTTCTCAGACCTTCTCCCCGAGACTTTGTCTCGTGGGAGGACGGGGAGAGTAGTCCGGAAAGAATGACCATTCCCAGCCAGGATGACTTGTTCGATCCTCACTACCATCTCCTAAGGAGGGTATGAGAGGCCTATCATGTTTCTACATCAAGGTTTGAGCTGAAGTGCTTTGCACTGAAGTTTTATATAAACCGAGACATCGGTCTCTGCTTTATAATCCATTGGATTCATCCATCAGACCGAAGGAGCACGATCATTTACCGATCGAATGGAGTGCACTCACATTCTATCTCAAGCACATCGATCGATGCCGACCAGTCAGGAGAAGCTTGCACTACGTATCTTATGCCTGACTTGATCGATGCAAAATGGGAGGTGCACTTTCCAGCTTATCCAAAACCCCCCTTTGGAAGCTTAGGCCAGACTTGGGAATGTTTTTGATCGCTTTGATGAGAACATCAAACCCTCTGCCTAAGGTAAGAGTGAGTCAAATCTTGCTCTTCGTCCGAACTCTGGTTCAAGATCGTACACCGGCCTCCGGAAGTCCATACTCTATCCTTTTTAAAGGCCGAGTGTCGTTTTGAGCTTGAGCTCACTCAGAGATCCGTACCTATTGGTGAAGCACTAGCCTCAGTGCTCGATCTTTTCGTCTACGAGTTCCGCGACCCCAGTGCTATAGTCCTCGAGTCCCATGACCACCTCAGGGAAGGCCTCAGCCTCTCTGGGATGATCATGGTTGCCCTCAGCCTCGATATACCTTTTTGGGCTCGAGTTCGTACATTCACTACCCTTGCAGATCAGAGCTTATCATCGTATCAACATTGTCTACAAGGAGATGGTCGTAAGTTGAGACAGGAGATCACAAGACACCCACATCTTGAGTACTCTTGGGACTCATATCGTTTCCCCAGGAAGAATTATCCCTCGGGTATCTTGTGGATTGTGGTCATGCAGGAGAAAGAAAGTTACCAAGATAAAGAGGAGTAGGCAAAATGTCTACAGGAAGGCAGCACCATTGTGGTGACACGAAGGCTTCGTGACTACCGTCAGAGGTGCCTACACTTTTGACGAACCGAGTATGTCGCCAAGGTGACTTCCCCCAGATTCTCTATGGTTATATCATGGTTTGGCCAAGGTTGGTATATAGTGGAGGATGAATTTTCAACCTCGACCTTATTTCAGCCTTAAGCCTAAGCCAATCTTTCCATCTCGGGGAATCCACCTAGGCCGTCGATCCTGAGACTTGCTGGAGCCCACACGAGAAAGGGGAGGACCAGAGGGGCCCACAGGGGGCCGGCCGAACCTAGGTTCGGCCGAAACCCTGGTGCCGCCTCTCCCCTTCTTCTTTCGCGTGTGCGTCTCATTCTCTTCCAGAAACCTTCTCCCTGCCGCCCGACGAGTTTTCGCATCGCGAAATCCATCTCCTCCACCTCACCATCCTCAGCTCATCGCCGCATCCATGGCCGGCTACGGTTTCGCTCAGCTCCGTAGAGAGGCCTCGCCTCTCACTTCAGGGGGAGGGAGCCCCTCTCATCTCATCGACCTCAGCAACCTAGATGAAGTGATGGGGTCTCCGGAGGCCATGACTACCGAGAGAGGCAGGAGTGTAGAGAGCACTCACAGGATGCGCACCGACTCCCCAGTGCATTCGTCCCGGCGAGACTCCTCCTCCCTGCCTTCTTTCCCAGTCAGGATGACCATCATGGGGAACAAGACTGCTGCCAAGCGCGTCTTGCTCAACGATCCCCCTGGGCCACCTCTGAAGCCAGGAGAGTATTATGTTGGGTCTGACTTCAATAGCTACGGAGAAGCTTTCTGCCATACTTATGAGCATGATGTGTGGGACGAGTTCCCACTGCCACAGACCCGGTGCAAAATATTCAGAGTGAAGACAACCACTGGAGGCTATGGTACGCCCTACCATAAGCGCCTCAGTGGGAGCGAGTCCTCACCAAGATCATTGCAGACATCCGGATGAATGGCGCCAAGAAGACCCCGACCTTAGCAAAGCTAGCAGACAGACTAGTTGAACTGTTCTTAGAACATGAGAAGCTAGTCGAGGAGCTGGTTAAGCAGAGGGACGAGTACCCTGAGCTTAGGCGTGAGTATCGCTAGCTGGAGGAGGACATGACCCAGAAGCTGCAGAGGTTGGCAGTAGCTGAGGGAGAGGAGCAGATCCTCTCTGAGTAGTGGGGATTAGCCCCAGCTTTAGTTCATTAGGCGCTAGTCTAGGTCTAGGTTTGATTTCCCTTTGTTTCCCTTTATTTCATTTATTCCCTTTTGCATGTGTGTAAGCACCCAATCATTTTGTTTGAAACATTTGAATTTGAATAAAGTGGCTCACCGGTCATGTAACCCGGTTTAGCCACCCATTGTGTCATTTCTTTGGTCTCTTTGATGTAGAGGACATCTAGGTTCGAGACAGTGTGGGGGAAGAGCCACGACTCTCCCAATGCAGGCACGACGTTTCCATACGTACCCACTGTGAGCACTCCACGTTGTCCGATCGATCGCCTACCGTGAACCTGAACAGGACCCGCACGAGTTCACTCCTGTGGAGAGCCTCTAACGGTTCATCTCCCATGCATAGCGCCGGTTTGCATCTCAACAACTCACTCTCTTTCATTCCTGAGTTTTATAAGCTATATATGTCTATCTCTAAACTAAAACTCAAATGATGATGCTAAAAGATCACCCAGCTCCGTCTACCTGAGTAGACTTACTATGTTTTATTCCTTGTCATCTGCCTGATGCTTGTGAACCATAATCTTCTTAAGGACAAGCATGTTCACCTAAGTAATTGACGAGTATGATATGGCTGGATGATATGATCTTTTGCTCTGATGACTAACTCTCTTGGGGAATTTATTTTTGAAAACTCAAAACCTCTTGGAAAGGCTCCTCTTTGATATGCCTTCATCCCATTAGAGCCATATGATCTTTGTAGGTAAAACCCTTTAGTTCCTATGCTGCTTGTTATTACATTGAGCTTTGTCAAATTCTGTGACCCTTGTAAGAATTCGTTTCATTACTTTCATGATCAAGATTTATGTGCACCCCACCTATTTCCCCTTGCTATGCTTCTACTCTCAAAGTTAGCATTGTATCATTTATCCATTTCCTAAAAATAAAGCTCCATATGTGGTGTGACATCTTTCTCCAGAAGTGTCCTTCAAAAAGAGACGGGCTATGAAAAAAAATATATATATATACATGCTCAAGGCATGATGAAAAAAAAGAAGAAGAATAGCCCATGTCCAAAATAAAGGAGGAATAGGGGAGAGATGAGATCATGCAAAAAGGAGTTCCATATCATAGATGGTAATAACTTGTGTCCATTCCGGGGTTAGTGTCCACCTTACCATCAACCCGCAGTTCTCACCTTATATATGTATGGTAATATCTAGCACCCATTCCGGGCCTAGTATCCACCTTACCATACACACCATAGCCATACTGGTGCACATCTTGATCTGGTAGTATGATTTGATTTTCTCTGTGGATCCAGTCTTTGACTTTGCAAAATATGTGATGCAAGTATGCTTTCTCTTTATCCTACCCTGAGCTCCACATATAGCCATCATTAGAAGTAGGATGAAGAAAGGCAAATGCCTTAGTGAGGACATATACACATTGAGCGATTTGAGAGAATCAAATGAGGAAGCCACCAAGAGTTTTGTTTATAAAGATCTTGCAAAAACCCCAAGGTGTTTATCATCAGGTGCATAAGTGACTTGATTCACAGCTGTTCTACTTTTCAATCACCCAAGGGAACATGACAGCCACTACACAGAGGTTCACAGGAGCAAGGTATGACTTGGAATATCTCTTATGTCTGTCTTACTTTTGGGTATTCAAGACCCACTTGGCTTTGTATCCCCTTCACTCGGGACGAGCAAAAGTCAAGTGTGAGGGTGTTGTTGACGGTCGATATTTGCCATTTTCAAGACCGTCAACTCCTGCAAATTTGAGCATGAATTGCACATCCACACTAGAATAGGTGCTTAAACTCATACTTTCCACCAGTGTCGATGTCTATTCGAATGCTGGTATTTATCATAAGAAATGGGAGGAATCCATGCACTTTCACTCCACTCCAATCCAAGGCACTCAAATGCTGGCCAATCAGGGGCTGCCACATGGATTCTCCTGGATCCATGATGTCACCAATCCATGTGAGGGACTCTCGACGAATCATACGCTATCACGTCAGCATCACATGGATCCATGGGCCCACTTAGCCAACTAAACTGCCAGGAAACGTGCCATGCACAGAGGAGAGGCATCAGGGCCCACATGGAAGCGATCCAGAGGAAGCAGGGGCTAGATGGCCGGCCAAAGGTTTCGGCCGACCCAAGGATCGGCCGAACCGACCTAGGGTCGGTTGATCCTGGCCCTCCACATGCTGGTTGCTCATTGGCTCTTGGCTGCATTCCCGGGTGTTTAGGGGCACTTTGTGCCCCGGAGCAAGCCTCCTCCTTGTCTATAAATAGGAGGGGAGGGGCTCCATTTCTCACACACCACCAAGCTCTCAAGTTAAACTTCTCTCTTGTGTAGCTCTCTCCAATTCTGCCCATGAGAGGTGATTCTCACCTCTTTGTGGTAGAATGGTGATGAGGAGAGATCTAGATTAGGATTAGTTGAGAGGTAGAGTAGGGGTAAGGAGTGAGTTGATGTCCTCGTGGATGCTCGTTCTTCATTTAGATCAAAGTGAGTATTTCAGCATTTCTTATTTAGACTATAGTGGACATCATGCATGATTGCTTTGTTCTTGTGTTCATGGCTCGTTCATAAGTTAAAGGCTTGTGTTCTTCATGACACAAGGCTTCGATCCTTTAGGGCCAGAGCCGTAGTTCATTTACATGTTTGCATGCTCTGATCCTGTTTAGCTAAGTAAGTCCACTGTATCTCGTTTAGCTACATCCATAGCTTCCTTTCTGCTCCCAGTTCAATGATATGATCTGATTCCAATCTTTCCCTTGTTCGTGGGACCGTATATATACGGTTGCTATAGTGTAGTTAGCGGGCTAGCATACGCCACACTATAGTATTTATCTGTGGTATAGACGTGGTGTCTGGGCCCTGGTTTTCCTGCGAAGACCACGTACGATCGTAGCGTAGAGGTAGGCCGTACTGCTGACAGCCTGTTGGACCCTTTGTCAACGCTCTTACGTCGCGTACCGAGTTGGGCTCGCTTGCCAGCACCCTAGAGTGTTGTCACCCCGCGGGGATGACTTAGACCTGACAGAAATACATCTTGAGAGCTTAGTCCCTTAAGGAAGTGCTTCTTGTATCCCGACCTATCCCAGCGAAAGCTGGTGTCCTTAGATAGACCCTCTCTGGTTACTCTCCGTCCTGAGGGAACGAAACCTGACAGGAATACTCATTCCCCTAGGGAGAGGTGCTACAACGGTGTATCTGTGCGCTTGCGGATTCGTTCGGACTCGTCAGTGTACCCGGGAGTTTCTTACATGCTCACGCTGCCACAGCGCCCAGCGTTGAGGTTAAGAAACACCAACAACGTGGACCAACCAGATCATGACACGTGGACCAACCAGATCATGACACATGGACCAACCAGATCACGACACGTGGACCAATGAGATAACTACACGTCATCTTCCGGGTGCACATCGCCATGTCAGCGTCTAGCGTGGAAAAATGCCACGTCAGCAGCCAGTGTGGCAACGAACACGTCAGCAACCAGCGTGGCACCGAGCCACGTTAGATGCCAGCATGCACGGTGCCACGTGGCAGTCACTTCCATGACGAAATTAGTGATGATAGTCCGTAGTCATAGAAGACAAGCTGTTACGTGACGAAAAACGTGTTCATCACGGACAATGAGTAGTTCTGTGACGAAATTGACCGATTCGTCACGGTGTGTCAAATGTGACGCGTGTTCTATGACGATTTCAGAATCGTCATTAGTTCGTCACAAAAGGTTTTTAATGACAAATTTGGCTTGTTCCGTGACGAAAGTGTTTCGTCATTGATGTGAACTTCTGTACTAGTGTACTCTTCAAAGGATTGAACTTCTGTACTAGTGTACTCTTCGAAGGATTGAACCAGTAAAATTATGCAAAGAAACCACTCTAGAAGACTCCAGAAGGCTTCGGAACTCAACGTGGCTTAGCACCTAAAAAAGAAGCATCTAGAAGGATCAAGGACCCACCTGGCCGAAGTGGACCCCGAGTGGGGCCCACACCAGACCGACCGGCCCAGTGGTGGGGCCGGTCGGCCACCCCCTGGCGCCAAATGGGCCCGGCTTCTGGAATGTTCCTCCACCGCCTATGAAGATCAATCTAAACCACATGTTTAGGTCGGTTTGATCCTACGGCGCACGTCCACCCCTCTGGACTATATAAGCCGCCCCCCTGCCCCCTGGCAGAGGCATCTGAATCTGTCATACATCAGATCAAGTCATCAAGTCAGAGACTCTACGCCCTAGAAACACCATATAGCAGAGTAGCTAGCTAGTTTAGATCTAGGAGGAGGCAAGGCATCTACTTGGCTCCTGATCGTCTAGAGGCTGATCTAGCTTCACTCTTGTAAGTTCTTATCTAGTTCTTTACATTTGTTATATAGACATATGTTCTTATTAATGATTATATTCGACATTATATGCTTTAGTGTTTATTATGATTACATGTTTAGCATAGTTGATTTGCCTTTATATTCATGTATGGAGTCGTATAGCCCTCACCTAGATCATTTGTTAACATGGGTGAACGGTAAAGATAGTGTAAGCATGGTGCTTATATTGTATTTATCTGCGATTGCACCCTATATGCCGGGTCGTGTGGTAGATCATGGTGGTGACAGCACTATTGAGTCCTTCGTAGTCCACCCCTCGTGTATAGGACTAGTGGAGCCTTATACTGTTTCGGTTGTTTCAAGTTTCGGCCTTGATCCTCCTGGATAGTCTCCCCATGCATTGATATAATAGTTCTTCTTCCGTGATTGCTAAATGTTTGCACTAATCATAGTTTGCATTGACATATAGTTTAGAATTACCTAGGAGTATCCTCTCTAGCTAGGCTTTGCTACATTTCTCTTGCTATAATGACACTTTCTAGCTGCTCATGAAGTAATGACTTGAACAGTGCTATCATTCTCTATATTTTATGTGACTTACCCCTGTTTATAGCAATTGATATAGTTTGGCCACTCTACATTATAAAACTGAGAGATGAGCATGTATTAGCTATTATGGATTAGAAAGGCTTCTTTCCCTATGGTAGAATATAAATACGATACCTGGTTTTACTCCTGGTTAAAATGCTACAATGGTATATTCATATCTGTGCGCTTGCAGATACACTGTTTATATATATATCTTCTTTTCTAGAGATCCAAGGCATATGTAAGAGTACCATATCCATGCGTTTTCAGGCACACCTGTCAGGCTGACAACCTATATCGAGTTGTGCTATGAATCGTGTCGGAATTCATCTTTTAGTTTATCTGAAAGCAACATCCGATATACACTTAGCATCATGTTAAGATATACCTCTGCATTCCTGGTGTCGTCGATAGAGATGGATCTTATATCCGTTTCTAGTTGATGACGTTAGCAATGTCAACAAGCATTTTTGGCGCCATTGCCGGGGAAAGAAAGTCTATAGCCTAGATGAAAAAAAAATTTTAGTAATAGCATGCATGCATCTCTCACATATAATGTATCGAGAATCCAAATAATCATTGCTTAAACAAGCTTACCCTTGTTCTTTCCACTTTTGTCTATCTTATTTCAAGGTAATGTATGAATAAGAATCTTCCAGAGAACTTCGTTTCAGATCCAGAGAAAATCTTAAAGAAGGCAAGGTCAAAGCTTAGGCCTCCTCATTCTCAGCCCACGACTTTTGCCTTAGGAGATTCAACAGCGCGAAGCTTAACACCCACGTTTGAAGTAATGGCAAATAAGTCCCTACGTGAATACTCCGCATCGACCCCGGACAACATTCGTACTAGTCCGACAGTCGCTGTAGGAGATGCTGCTTTTGACCTCAAGCCTGCACTGATCAACATGGTACAAGCTAGCCAATTTTGTGGAAAAACTCATGAAGATGCCAACAAACACCTTCAAAATTTCTTGGAGATATGTGGCACCTTCACGATCAAAGATGTTCCAAGTGATGCAGTCCTACTTCATTTATTCCCATTCTCACTATTGGGGCGAGCGAAGCAATGGTTTTACTCCAACAAAGACAAATTTACAACTTGGACATTGTGTTCTACTGCCTTTCTGGCAAGGTTCTTTCCTATAGGCAAAACCAATGCCTTACGGGGGAAAATTTCGAGTTTCCAGCAGCAACACGAGGAATCTGTTCCTGAAGTATGGGAGCGCTTTCAAGACTACATTGCAGATTGCCCACATCATGGAATGGAAAACTGGTTGCTCTTGCAAACCTTCTACCACGGGCTCTGTACCAACACCCGTGAAACGATGGATGCTGCAGCTGGAGGTGCTTTCCTGTCCCTTACACTTACTCAAGCTACTAACCTTATGGAAAAGATGGCGTCCAATCAAGCTTGGAACGAGGAACGTCAACCCCGCAAGAAAGAAAGAGGAATGCACCAGCTCAAGGAGGTAGACATGCTGTCTGCCAAAATGGATTTACTGATGAAGAGGCTTGAAGACAGAGCCCCTGAGAAGAAGGTAGTCATGCAACTCTTCGAATCCCGCATGACCTGTGAAGAATGTGGAAACACTGGACACTCAGGGAGTCAATGCCCTCAGCTGGAGGAGGACGTGAACTACATCAACAACAACAACCAATATCGTCCCTAGTAGAATCAAGGATGGACTCAACAGAGAACCAACTACCCAGGTAACTATTCAGGTAATTATCAAGGTAATAATTCTTCTAATAATTTCTCACCATTAAGAGACTTAGTCCAAAACCAGGGTAGAATTATTGATAATCTGTCTAAGAAGTTAGCTTCCAATGATAAAATGCTCGAAACTATTAGTAATAAAATGGAAAGTTTTTCTTCTGCCATCAAGAACCAACATAGCTTTAATAAGATGCTAGAATCTCAGATTTCTCAGCTGGCATCATCTGTTCCCACGGCTAACCCAGGTAAGATTCCGGGCTAGCCGGAAGAATTAGAATCTGCAAATCTTGTCGATATCTATTCTGCAGATCTGTGTTCGAATAAGATAGAAGAAGGCCCAAGATGGACTGACTGGGGCATGCTCGCCAAAAGAGGAGATCCAGGAAGGCCCGTCATCACCATCACTATTGGAGCCTACACCTTCAAGAATGCACTTTGTGACTTTGTGTCTAGCGTCAACATAATGCCTAAGGTAATATATAAGAAAATTAATGGTTCACCTTTATTGTATACAACCATGTGCTTGCAGCTTGCAGACCTGTCACTATGCCACCCCGAGGGTATCCTAGACGATGTATGTCTGGGGATAGGACGCTCCTACGTGGCTGCCGACTTTGTTGTTGTCGAGACAGGGGGAAGTGAGAACGCTCCAATCATTTTGGGACGTCCTTTCCTTGCCACAGCCAAAGCCATCATCTACGCCGACGCCGCTAAGATCATCTTCTCCATCAATGGGAGGAAGGAGAGATTCAATTGCAAGAACAAAATTCTAGAAGCTCCTGCGCACCACCGATATCCTTACCCTCAAGAACACGAGCCAGTTGTCGAGAAGAAGAGAAGAGATAGAAGGAGGAACAAGAAGAATAATCAACCTCAATCGCATGTGAAGGAAGTTTGGATGATCAACACGATTCAATCAAAGAATAAGAACCTGTTCCCTTCACCATTACTGCGAAAGCTTGAAGACCCTGGAGTTCCATCAATCCACTGCTCCATCAATCAATGGAACTTCCAGCGAGTTGTCTACGACACGGGATCGGGCGTTAACCTAATGTCTAAGGTAACCTATGAATTAATATATGGTGACCTACCTTTGTATTCCACATATATAATGTTGCAGATGGCAGATCAATCACAACGGTTCCCGGAAGGAATTGCATGAGATGTACCTGTCAAGATAAAGGACAACTATGTCCTGACTGACTTTTTAGTCATAGACATGGGAGATGAGCAAGATCCTCCCATCGTGCTTGGAAGACCGTTCCTGAACACAACAAGAGCAATCATCTACATCATGACTGGCGAGATCCACTTCCAGTTCAGAATTGAAAGGGTACGCTGCTACTTCAATACTTACACTAATCCTGAGCAGCCCAAGAAGAACAAGACGCGGAGACGCCTTCAGAGATTGCAACGCAAGCTGAACACAAAGTTGACGGATGTCAAGAACATTGAAGAAGAGATTAAGGAGAAGTCCGCTCAGCTTCTGCCAGCCTAGTATTCTGAACCCGTTACTCCAGAAAGGTCTCCACCGAAGAAACAAGTTTGGAGGAAGAAAGATCAAAGTACACCTTCGGAAGACCAATCACTACCCGCGTCATCAACTGATCAATCAATGGCCACTACATCTACGCCATGGGAGTAAGTACTCTAAGCTCTCGCTGAGAGGTAACTCGGTATTTATCTTTATATTCTGCACTGCATATTTAGATTAGCATGTTTATTTCCCTATACCTGCATTGAAAAAATCATAAAAATATTTTCTATTTTTGCATTCTTTAAGGCCCCATGTACTCCGTACCGTGGCGGCATAAAAAAAATAATAAATATATTTTTGCATTCACATGTTTTTGCATTTAGCATCCCTTTTGCATATAAAAATTCACAAAAATACGTGGGCACATGAAGGTCCACACATTTCAGAAAAACCCAAAAAGAAGTGGGCACATAAAGGCTCACAGCATAATCCTAGAATTTGTTCCTTCGGGTATGTGCGAGACTAATATTTACAAGGAGAATTTAATAAGGACCTGAAGGCAAACAAGTTCCAAGGATGAATCAAGAATCACTTCAAGATCCAGCTTGGGGGAGAGCACCCCCAGTTATCACGACAAGTATCACTATCCTATGTTATTAGCTAGTTATTTGAGTATTAGTTAAAAGTCTTAGTTTGAATAAAATGCTAGAGTCTGCTAGTTGGCTTTTCTCTTTAATAATGATCTTGATGATATATGCTTGGAGATGATGAATTGTTGCTCCGTCGTAATTCCTTTTAAAGTACTTAGTTTTCAAACCTAGATTCTCCTGAAGTTTAAATGCTTAATTAGCTCTAAATCCAAAACCTGTGCAAGTATATGCTTAATCTGAGTCTAGGCTTTGAAAGATGATTCATGAAAAGTTGAGTTGCTATTGATCATTTTCTTAGAGAAGCTGGATTCCTGGATTTATCTTAAATGAAAAATCTTATATGATGAGTTCCTGTGTCAATGATCCTTAAGAGCTTGTCATACACATCAAGATCATTCCATTCCACCATTTATGCTACTTCTGATATGGAAGTACGCATTTTCCATCAAGCCATACGGCTCATACAACTCTAGGATATATCTCTCTCAATGTTAAAAAAAAGAGAGATTCTGAGGCTACATTCGAAAAAAAAGAAGAGAAAGAGAGGAAAAAGTGAGAAGAGAGAGGGAGAGAAAAGGATAAGTGTCATACTAGGTGAGAAGGGCCTACCTCCCTAAAAGAAATAAATTTTAGAGATGAATAATGGACACGTGTCCGGGGGCGAGTAGAGCCCACATCTCTAAGGAGAGAGAAAAATGGACAAAAGTCCGGGGGCGAGTAGAGCCCACCTCTCCAAGAATGGAAAGCCCAGATCTTAAAAAAATCTTAGAAAGAGAGATATAGTCCAAGAGCTAGGCTAAAAGGCTTGCCACCTTTCACCCTCATCCATTCAACACTATCATTCATATCTTGTTAAGTGTGACTCCATGCTTGAGAAGGTCATACACAGGATTCTGAGTTTTATCTGAAAAATGTGCAAAACCCCAGGATTATAGCTGATCAAAGAATTAGAGATATACTGCTTGACTTGATTGTTTTGTCTTTTATCTGCTAAAGATTTATGAAAAGGCTGTGCTTAAAGGTTGAAGGTAAAAGAGAGTAATCTTGTTGAGGAGAATAGGTTTTTGAAGACCATAGTACTTTTGAGGTGTGGAAGCGTTGTAGCAACTCCTGATCCTGCTAAAGCATATCTTTGCTAGGGACTAGCAAAGGGTAAGCTTGGGGGAGTTTGTTGACACATTTTATCTATGCATTTTATCCCACACATTTATTGGAAAAACGACTAAAATATAATTAGATCACCTTATTAGGGTTTATATTAACAATTTCCACGAGTTTTGGTGAATCTATGAATTTACAGGGACTATTCAGAAATTATGCAAAGAAACCACTCTAGAAGACTCCAGAAGGCTCCGGAACTCAACGTGGTTTAGCACCTAAAAAAGAAGCATCTAGAAGGATCAAGGACCCACCTGGCCGAAGTGGACCCCGAGTGGGGCCCACACCAGACCGACCGGCCCAGTGGTGGGGCCGGTCGGCCACCCCTTGGCGGCAAATGGGCCCGGCTTCTGGAATGTTCCTCCACCGCCTATGAAGATCAATCTAAACCACATGTTTAGGTCGGTTTGATCCTACGGCGCACGTCCACCCCTCTGGACTATATAAGCAGCCCCCCTGCCCCCTGGCAGAGGCATCTGAATCTGTCATACATCAGATCAAGTCATCAAGTCAGAGACTCTACGCCCTAGAAACACCATATAGCAGAGTAGCTAGCTAGTTTAGATCTAGGAGGAGGCAAGGCGTCTACTTGGCTCCTGATCGTCTAGAGGCTGATCTAGCTTCGCTCTTGTAAGTTCTTATCTAGTTCTTTACAATTGTTATATAGACATATGTTCTTATTAATGATTATATTCGACATTATATGCATTGGTGTTTATTATGATTACATGTTTAGCATAGTTGATTTGCCTTTATATTCATGTATGGAGTCGTATAGCCCTCACCTAGATCATTTGTTAACATGGGTGAACGGTAAAGATAGTGTAAGCGTGGTGCTTATATTGTATTTATCTGCGATTGCACCCTATATGCCGGGTCGTGTGGTAGATCGTGGTGGTGACAGCACTATTGAGTCCTTCGTAGTCCACCCCCTGTGTATCGGACTAGTGGAGCCTTATACTGTTTGGGTTGTTTCAAGTTTCGGCCTTGATCCTCCTGGATAGTCTCCCCATGCATTGATATAATAGTTCTTCTTCCGTGATTGCTAAATGTTTGCACTAATCATAGTTTGCATTGACATATAGTTTAGAATTACCTAGGAGTATCCTCTCTAGCTAGGCTTTGCTACGTTTCTCTTGCTATAATGACACTTTCTAGCTGCTCATGAAGTTATGACTTGAACAGTGCTATCCTTCTCTATATTTTATGTGACTTACCCCTGTTTATAGCAATTGATATATTTTGGCCACTCTACATTATAAAACTGAGAGATGAGCATGTATTAGCTATTATGGATTAGAAAGACTTCTTTCCCTGTGGTAGAATATAAATATGATACCTGGTTTTACTCCTGGTTAAAATGCTACAATGGTATATTCATATCTGTGCGCTTGCGGATACCCTGTTTATATATATATATCTTCTTTTCTAGAGATCCAAGGCATATGTAAGAGTACCATATCCATGCGTTTTCAGGCACACCTGTCAGGCTGACAACCTATATCGAGTTGTGCTATGAATCGTGTCAGAATTCATCTTTTAGTTTATCTGAAAGCAACATCCGATATACACTTAGCATCATGTTAAGATATACCTCTGCATTCCTAGTGTCGTCGATAGAGATGGATCTTATATCCGTTTCTAGTCGATGACGTTAGCAATGTCAACACACCACCTGAGGGCCTGGCTGCCACTGCCCAGCATGTTGATCGCCCTAGGCAACCACCCATGTGCGACCGAGACCTCCAGAGGTACTTTGAGGATGCTAGCCATCAAGTCTTCAATAGCCCCCAAGCTAATTTCGGTGCAACCATGGCTAACCTAGCCAACGAGGGTGATACACCGGCGATCTGATGAGCTCTTCCTCATCTTCACGTTGCTACCGCCCAGATGGAAGAGCACAGTAGAGGATACTGTTCATCCAGACCTGCCTCCATGCACCACACGCGGAGCCGATCTAATCGGTGCGGGGGCCACTAGCCTCCTTTGCAAACTATTGTGGAGGAGGTCGAACAGAACGTCATCGACACCCAACCCAACCCTGGTAGTAATGTCGGCATCAATGCCAACTGTGACAGGCACGATCTCCGCATCGATCTTGAGCAGGCTAGAAGTAGTCGTGATACTCGTGTCGACCTCGACAAGTGTCATCGCGAGCGGGAGGAGGCTGAGCTCTGCAGGCTTGCGGAGTACGATCGCGACTTCGGCCCTCCGGGTGTCGTCAACCGCATCGAGCGTGACATGGAGGCTGAGGACCGTCGTCGTCATGAGGAGGAGCTCTGATGATGCGTTGAATACGAGCTGCACCACAGCACTTTCGACAACACCTACATCACTCCCAAGGGCCCACGCACTAATCCTGACGACCAGGACGCCCAGGCGATCAACAACTTCCCAACTTTGTCAGAGTGACTCTGATCCCTCTGTTATCCAGCCAACTTCAAACCAGCCATCAACTAATATGACGGCCGCTCTGACCCGAATATTTGGTTGAAGACCTATACCATCGCAGCTCAGGCTGCTAGTTGTACCTTTGATCATATGGCAGCCTACTTCCCTCTGGAGCTGGGTGAAGCGCCACTCCTATGGCTTGACAATCTTCCCGATGGGTGCATCACCTCTAGAGCCAAGCTGTCGCAATTGTTCACCTCGAACTACCAAGGGACCTACTGCCGCCTCAGTAATACCAATCACCTTAGTCAGCTCGTCATTCATCCCAAACAGATGTTTAGGGACTACACAAACAAGTTGGTCGGCGTCAAGGACAACGACATCATCCGGTACAACAAATCTGGCGTCAAGGACCTACCGCTCTTCAAGAAGTTCCACGAAGCCAGATCTACTATGATCGCTGACCTGATGGTGGTCGTCAACAAACTGGTCGACACCCAGGAGGCAGTGGTCGACCAGTTCAGCGGGCCAGTTGAGCCGCAGGCCGCCCAGGCACCTACGGCAGATGGAGCTGCTAAGCTCCGCAAGCGTGCGGCTGAGATAATGCTCGCCGAGACCGCCTGACACATCACCTTCCTCCAAGAGGAGTTCGAGGCTTCACTCGACGATGTGTGTCAGTTCCACACTGGTGCCAAGCACCTCCTACGTCGCTGCTCCACCCTCAAGAAAGCTCTCGACATCCCAGAAGAGCCCATGTGACCTAAGAAGAATGATCAGCGGAAGCACTACTATGACGACCGCCGCTATGGCGACCATAACTGCCGACCTGATTGGCGCGACAACTGTGGTGATCGCGATAATAATAGAGGTCGTTGCGATGACCGAGATGACCGTGATGATTGTCATGACGACTGCCGTGAGAAGCATTGTGATGACCGCTGTGAGGAGTAGCGCAACAACTGGTGTAACGAGCAGCGCGACGACCATCACCACGATGACGGTGGTCGCCGAGACGAGGAGAACCTTCCTCCTCCACCAAATGTGGAAACCCTAGCAGTGCCTTCCAAGCCTGGAACTGCGAAATCAACATCATGTTGGTGGGCAGAGGGCTGCGGTGAGCAACCGCGAGGTCCACTTCGTCAGTGTTGAGCCTATTCAGCCTCTTCACTGGTTGGAGTTCCCCATAACCTTCTCCAGGGAAGATCATTGGGTGCACATACCAGACCCCGGCTCCTACCCATTCATCATTTGTCCTATAGTTGAAGGGGCTCTCCTATCCAAGACCCTAATCGATGGGGGTAGCGGGCTGAACATCATCTTCACCGAGACCTTGAAGAAAATGAAGTTCAACTTCAAGCGCATGGAGACTTATGACGAGCCCTTCTACGGCATCGTGCCTAGCAAAGCGTCGTACCCCAAAGGTTGCATCGCCTTGTCGGTCACCTTCGGGACTATCCAGAACTACCGCACGGAGTACCTAATCTTCGAGGTGGTAGACTTCATGACGTCCTACCACTCCATCCTGGGCCGACCCATGTTAGCCCACTTCATGGCCATCCAGCACCACACATATCTTGTCTTCAATATGGCAATGCTGAACAGGATCCTCTGCATCTACGGCGACGTCGAGACCTCCTACAAGTGTGATGTCGAAGCGGTGGAGCTCGCCAAGACCCTCGCCTACTCCGCACGGGCTTCCGCTATGGTGCTTGAAGCTTCGAAGATCAACCCGAAGACCTTGGAGGTGCCGGAGCACCAATGCTTGAATATCACGCTGGACCGCAGTCCTGCGACGAAGAATATCTGCCTCGGCCTGCCCGATGCGGACAAGATGGCGGTCGCTAGGGCCGACCTCGACCCCAAATAGGAACTCGTGCTCACCAGTTTCCTCCAGGATAACACGAACATATTTGCATGGTCACCATCATATATGCCTGGTGTGCCAAGGGAGCTAGCCGAGCACTCCTTGGACGTGAGCAAGATGGCAAGACCTATCAAGCAGAAGCTTCATCGTTTCGCCAAGCATCGCAAGGAGATCATTACGGTAGAAGTCCAAATGCTCTTAGCTGTTGGATTTATTCGAGAGTATAGACACCCAGTTTGGCTTGCAAATCCGGTTCTTGTACCTAAAAAAACTTGTGAATGGAGAATGTGTATCGACTACACCGATCTCAACAAGCACTACCATAAAGATCCCTTCCCTCTTTCGTGTATTGACCAAGCCATGGACTCCATGGCTGGCAGCATCCTGCTATGCTTCCTAGACTGCTACTCTAGCTATCACTAGATAGCGCTCAGTCCTACCGACTAGGATAAGATGACGTTCATAACGCCTCATGGCATCTACTACTATAAGTGCATGACTTTCAACACGAAAAACACTAGTGCCACGTACCAGAAGGCCATCCAAAAGTGTCTGGAGTCCCAGCTCCATGACAACGTCGAGGCCTACATTAGTGATGTGGTCATCAAGACCAAAGACACTGAGAAATTCATCGACGACCTCGCCCAGACTTTTGCCAGCCTTCAGCGGTATCGATGGAAACTTAATCCATCTAAGTGCGTCTTCAGTGTTCCCTCTGGAAAGCTCTTGGGCTTCATGGTCAGCCACAAAGGCAGCAAAGCCAACCCTGTCAAGATCGCTGCTATCCGCAACATGCGGGTACCCACCAGCAAGAAAGATGTCATGAAGCTTACCGGTATGATGGTGGCTCTAGGTCACTTCATTAGTAAGCTTGGGGAGAAAGGGCTGCCCTTCTTCAAGCTATTAAAAAAGGCGGATAAGTTCGCATGGAGTAGTGATCCTCAGCAAGTGCTGGATAGGTTAAAGCAATCTCTAGTCACCCCTCCGGTGATGATGGCTCCGGCTGATAGAGAGGTCCTGTTGTTGTACATCTCCGCGACCACGAACGTCGTCAGCATGGTTCTCATTACAGAATGAGAAGAGGTCGGCCAACCCTACCCCATGCAGCACCCTGTGTATTTCATCAGTGAAGTACTCGCAGATGCCAAAGCGTGGTACACACAGCCCCAGAAGTTTCTCTACGCCCACCTCATCACGTCAAAGAAGCTCCGACATTACTTCCAAGCCCACAAGATACAGGTAGTCTCCTCCTTCCCACTAGGGGAGATCCTTTGCAGTCACGATGCTAGTGGCCACATTGTCAAGTGGTCTGTCGAACTGGGAGAGTTCGACCTTGAGTTCCTTCGTCGCCATGTGATCAAATCGCAAATCCTCACTGACTTTGTCTCTGAGTGGACAAAGATCCAGCATCCTCCTACATTGCAAAATTGCTTTTGTCTTTTCAGTCTAATTCAAAAAAGAGTAAAAAAAATGGCAATGGATTTAAAGAGAGAACTTGTTTTTAGGTAAATCAATTGGGAGATGCTTCTCGAGAGTGTCCCATATAAGTTTTCCATCTTCCATACAAAAACTGTCAATTCATGTAAGATCCTTTTCAGTCTTACTCAAAAGGTCCAATAGTGTATGTATATTGGCCTTGTGAGACAATTATACGTTCTAGAAGGCAATTCTAATTGATCAATAAAAATACGATTCAATGGAATTCCTTTTTGTTTTTCTTTAGAGTAGTGAATCTTTTTTGAAAGGTTAAAAGGTGGAGTAAATCAGTTTTTATTTTCTTCTAAACTAGTGCCCTCTCCCTCGGCATGTAGAAAAGGAAGAAATAAATCAATCAAATTATGAGAAGCTTCATAAAGCGCTTCTTTAAGAGTTAAGCTTCCATTCGTTCATATTTCAAGAAAAAGTATCTCGTGTTTTTCATTTCCATTCCCACAAGAAAAGAATACTATAATTCACATTTCAAAAAGGCATGGATACAACATCTATAGGATAACTTCCATCTTGAGAGTTCTTTCTGAGTTCCGTTTGATATCTGCGATCTCTCTTACCTGTAACTCAATATACAAATCAATCGGCTCCCTTAAGTTAGCTATTGGGTTATGTATCTAGGACTTTGACGCAAATTGATGTGTCTCTAACTCCATAGAGATTACTTCTCAATACAATTTCTTTCAAATTTAGTAAAATTTCTTGTATGGATTCTTCAATACCTACTATTGTAGAATATTCGTGTGCCACATTCCCAAATTTGGTGCGTGTGATACACGTTGCTTCTATTTCTCCAAGTAAAGCTCTTCGCAAGGCAATAGAGACAGTATCCGCTACCTTTTCTAAGCGGGCACAGAATGAAACAACCATAATAATGACGCTTACTATCTGCTCTTGATTCAACACACTTCCACTCTAGTGTTTGGGTGGATCCTATTACCTCCTCTGGAATCATAACAGACTAGTATTATTATTTGATCATTGAATCATTTATTTATCTAGAAAGCGGGTTAATTCTTTTAGAGATGTCTCTTTTTAGGAGGTTGACATCCATTATGCGGCATAGGTGTTACATCACATATACAACTTAACCGCACACCACTTTTAGCAATGGCTCGTAATGCGGCGTCTCTTCTACTACCAACAACTTTTACCATAACTTCTGCTCATTGCAAACCCACTATAGGAATAGCATCTACTGTTGTTCTTTGACCAGCATAGGGTGATGCTTTTTGTGCACTTTTGAATCCACAAGTATTTGAGGAGGACAAGAAAACCACCCGACATTGTGGGTTTGTAATAGTTATAATTGTATTATTGAAACTAGCTTGAACATGAATAACCCCTTTTGTTATTCTACGTGAACTCTTCCGTAAACTAAAACAGGCATTCCTATGCAAAGTAATACGCACTATTTTTGGTATAGCTTTTGCCATATTTTATTATCTCATACATATGATTTAGAAATAACAAAAAGAGAAAAGATACAAAGATATCCATTTTTGGGTAAAATATATCCTTTACTTTCATCTTTTATTTGGAATTTGGACATTTCGGTAGGTGCTTTTTTACTTTATAGAAAGAAAAGCTCCTTTTTCGAAAGATTACCCTTGTCTTTGTTTATGCTTCGGATTGGAACAAATGACTCTAATTCGTCCAGCCCTGCGAATCAGTCGACATTTTGTACACATTTTATGAATGGAAGCTCTTGTTTTCATATATAGGTATTCATTTCTTAAACTATGTGATGCGAACCTAGTAGGGTTTGCGCCCAATCTTTTGATGAGAGGCAAAGATAAGTCGATTGATAACGAGGAGACGCTCTCGGCCCGACTACAGCCTTCCAAAGACAACACCGTTGCAACCGATACACCTCCTCCGCTGCCGAGATCGTGTTGGTTGCATCACCGGCCACTATGGCACCCGTCCTGCAAGCAATCAAGAACTAGCAAGAACAAGTATAGAACAAGTACTAAAATTACTAGATGGGAATGAAGGTTTCAATCTCAAACTCAATCTCAAACGATGTGGGGTTCCGAAGACTCGAAGACGGGCAGCTGGACCAGCACGCGCGCTTACAAGCAAGTAGCAAAGGCTAAACTTGATCTAAACAAAACCCCCAATTGTTCTCGACGGCGGCTAAGGAGTATATGAAAGGGGGAGAATGACCACAAGGGGGCAGGGGTCGTGCTCCAACTCTAGGACGCGTCCCTAATGGACCCAACTTGATAGACGGCCCATTAGGCCAAAATACGGTGGCGCAGCACCCTGGAAAGAAAGACCTCCGGTCAATAATTCGTAGATTGCGGAAGCCTCAGGATAGATATGGGCATGAGTATGGATCAATATGAAATTTAACTTCAACACGGTTCCAGGAAGTACTTGAACGCTCCAATCCGACTCTGTATGCGTCTGTGGCGTCCGTCAGAAGTTGGTGATGTGCTGCAGTCCGAATCCAGCCGACCCGAATCTTTTTCCGAGTCGCTCTTCTCCATGATTCCTAAGAGAACGAATAGTGCATGTGTCTCCACAATCTAAACATGGTGTATATGAACTAAGGATGGAACTTCCTTGATTATTTAGTTGGCGAGCACGAGCACGAGTAATAGGACCAGCGAGAGGAATTGAATCCTGTTGAGGTAGTGATGATGTCGATGTCGGGGATGTATCGTTGGCGGGGATGTCCTCATCATCCTCCCCTTCTTGCATTTGAGTCGTCCTCAACTCAAGCTCATCTTCTTCTCCCAAATATGGCTTCAAATCTACAATGTTAAATGTGGGACTATCCCCAAAATCTCCAGGTAGATCTAGTTTGTATGCATTGTCATTAATCCTTTCTACCACTTTAAATGGTCCATCAGCCCTAGGCCATAATTTAGATTTACACAATTCAGGAAACCTATCTTTTCTCAAATGTAACCATACTAAGTCTCCAGGTTCAAATTTTAATTCCTTTCTACCTTTATCACCAGCAAACTTGTACTTAGCATTCATGCTCTCTATGTTCTCTTTTGTTGTTTCATGCAGCTTTAACATCAATTCAGTACGTTTAGTAGCATCAAAATTTAGGTTCTCAGAGGCTGGCAAAGGCATTAAATCAATAGGAGCACGAGGCAAGAAACCATATATAATCTGAAATGGGCACATCTTTGTAGTAGAATGCAATGAACGATTGTAAGCAAATTCAATATGAGGTAGCATTCTTCCCACATCTTAATATTGTTCTTTAACACAACCCTTAACATAGTAGACAAAGTTCTATTCACAACTTTAGTTTGACCATCAGTTTGGGAATGACATGTAGTAGAGAACAAAAGCTTAGTACCCAACTTAGCCCACAAAGTTTTCCAGAAATAACTAAGAAACTTAGCATCACGATCAGAAACAATAGTATTGGGCACTCCATGCAAGCGAACAACTTCTCTAAAGAACAAATCAGCAATATTTGAAGCATCATCAGTTTTATGACATGGTATGAAGTGTGCCATCTTAGAAAATCTATCAACAACCACAAACACACTATCACGACCCTTCCTAGTCGTTGGCAAACCCAACACAAAATCCATAGAAATATCTTCCCAAGGAGCACTAGGAACATGAAGAGGTAAATATAAACTGTGTGGATTTAAACGTGACTTAGCCTTTTGACATGTAGCACATCGAGCAACAAACCTCTCCACATCTTTCCTCATCTCGGGCCAAAAGAAATGGCCAGCAAGAATGTCCATCATCTTTTTGGCTCCACAATGTCCCATCAAACCACCTCCATGCGCTTCCTGCAACAACAACAAACGAATGGAGCTAGCTGGAATGCACAGCTTGTTAGCTCTAAACACAAACCCATCACTAATGATGAATTTGTTCCATCCTTTTCCATCTTTGCAATGCAGCAATACGTCTTTAAAATCAGCATCGTTAACATATTGTTCTTTAATTGTTTCTAGGCCAAAGTTCTTGTAATCAAGTTGATTTAGCAAAGCATATCTCCTGGACAAAGCATCAGCGATGATATTCTCTTTCCCTTTCTTGTGCTTAATAACATAAGGAAAAGATTCAATAAATTCAACACACTTAGCATGTCTACGGTTCAATTTTCCTTGACTACGAATATATTTCAAAGATTCAAGATCAGAATGAATAACAAACACTTTGGGCCACAAATAATGATGCCATGTTTCCAAACATCAAACAAAAGCATACAATTCTTTATCATAAGTGGAATAATTCGGAACTGGACCGCTCAATTTTTCACTAAAATACGCAATCGGTTTTCTTTCTTGCAACAAAACACCACCCAATCCAATTCCACTAGCATCACATTCAAGCTCAAAAGTCTTATTAAAATCAGGGAGTTGGAGGAGAGGTGCATGTGTCAACTTATCTTTCAAAATGTTGAAGCTATTCGCTTGTTTTCTTCTCCAACTAAAAGGCACTCCCTTCTTTGTAAGCTCATTCATTGGTGCAGCAATGGTGCTGATTAGGACCAGGTGTGTCCGAAGACCAGTGGAGGGTCGCTCCTTAGTGACGAGTGATTGACAATGCTGTGTGGACTGATGCTTGGCTAAGTGTGCAGGTACAGGTTGCGGCGTGACTCGTGTCGGTGCAAGTGAAGAACAAGTGCGAAAGGCCTTAGCCGTGGCGGCCTCCGGGTGATGGAGAGGCAAGTAGGCTTGGTTCGAGGTACCCGGTGGCCGGTGGGGTCAAGTGCGAGCCGTGCGATGCAAGACTAGCGGGCTGAAGTAGTGAACATGGGCCGGTGCAAGGTAGCGGATCGAGGCCGAAGCTTGCACGCGGGGTTCGGTGGTTTTCCCACAAAACCATCGGTGGACGGTTTCTTGGTTGGGGCATCAAAACCAAGCCCGGAGGCCTGAGGTGACGGAGACGGTGATCCGGGAGCTTCGGGAGCTTCGAGGCGGAGGGCACGTGGCGTGATCGCGGGGTTTGCATCGAGGTGAAGCGAAGCCGCGGTGGAAGCGTGTCCGTCTGATGAAGACTTGACCAAAATGCCCCTGAGGGGTTGTATCTTCATTTAAGCAGTAGGGGTAGTGTGGCCATTTACCTCCCTGCGATGGACTTCGTATAAATAGCGGAGAGGTGGATGACATCTCTCTCTCTTGGACTCTAGGGCTTTCTCCCCCAGTAGATTTCTCTGAACTGCTTCGTTTTCCTCTGGATTCTTTAGGCTAGACTCTTGTACAGACTCTATCCTCTGGATGTATGGAAGCATTCGGTGTAGCGGTAATCTCCTAGTCCTTTGTGATTTTCGTGTTATTTTCGGGGCTATTTTTGGGGAGTTTCGTTCTTCGCTTGATTCGGGGATTTGAGGGTGTTTCCTCATGGATTTCTTTGAGGGGATCATGGGTGGATGCCTTGCACATGTTTGTGTGTGATCTTGACCCCTCAAACACCGTGGAGAGCCTTTGATTTGTGCGTTTTTGCTTGGAGCCTGAGTTCATGGTGGTGGTTTGTGTGATCCGCGATTCCCGGTGATTTAGTGGCTTAGGAGTCAAGATTTTTGGGGCATAGCATCCTTGTGTGACTCTTTTCATCTCCCTAAAATCTTGTCTCAAGAGCTTCAACCATTTTGGAGATCCGGTGTTGGAAAGGTGGAGTTGACTCCCGAGGTCGGGCGTTTTTCTGCTCTGTCCGCACCTGGTAGATAGTCCGCGGCCTCCGTGCGGACGGTCCGCGAGGTGCCTGACAGGCCGGCTGTTCTTCGTGTTCTTCGCGTGTTCTTGAGCGTCTTACGTTTGATCCGTTGAGCCGGTTGGTTTTTGGTGCGCGAGGTTTCGCGAACGGTCCGTACTCAAGTGCCGGACGGTCTGTGACGAGCCGGACGGTCCGCGGGTCCATCACGGATGGTCCGTTTTTCTCGGTGCTCCCCTGGAGGTTCAGGTGGCTTTTACGGACAGTCGGCAGTGGCCTCACGGACAGTCCGCGCCCTCCACACGGACGGTCTGGCCGGTCACCCCGGACAGTCCGCCAGGGACTTCGCAGCAGTGCCTAAGTCCTTTGGTTCTTGCTTTGGTGCTTCCGCTCTTTGCTCCTAGGCTTGTCTCTTGTTCTTCTAGGCTTGTGTGTGCCTTGTTTGGAGCTTCCTTTGTGTGCGTGAGTACTTGGACTGGCGATTGGGACATAAGCCGAGTTCGACCTTTGGGAAGAATTTTTATCGGCTCCCATTCACTCCCCCCTCTCTGGTCGCCCGATTTGGTCCTTCAATTGGTATCAGAGCCGGTTACAGATCTTCGTGATTCTAACCAGTCTAAGATCCAAAGATGGGCGATTACGACAAGGGGTCGGGTCCTCCGCACTTTGATGCCAAGAATTACCTGATGTGGGAGAGGCGCATGGGCGTGTTTTTACGAGGGAAGGGAACTCTTATTTGGGAGGTCACTCAAAATGATCAATATGTCATCCCAGATAGTTTTCTGCTTCCAGGATCGCGGGACATGTTTGAGGCCAACAGCAAGGCCGTTGATTACTTGTTACGTGCTATTTGTGCCTCGGAGTTTGAGCGAGTGTACGGAGAGAATGTGGCCGGAAAGATATGGCTCAAGTTGAGAAATGCTCATGTTGGCAATGCCCAAGTGCAAGCCCGTTTGTTTTCCACTTACCGGAGAGAGTATGAGAACTTCACTCATCTCCCCGGCGAGTCGACCGATGCTATGTTTCAATGTTTCACTGGCATTGTCAACAACATGAGGGCCAATGTGACAGTGCTCCCATACACGGATCATGATCAAGCTATCAAGCTTTTGCATGCCCTGGATAGGTCTATGTGGAGTGCCAAGGTCGAGGCCATTGAGGAGTCGAGCGTGTATGATACGCTGACATTGGATGAGCTGTTTTCCAAGCTCAGGTATTCCGAGGTTGATCGTGGCTTGAGAGCCAAGAGCGAGAGCCCCACTGATCCTCATAGTTTGGCTCATATCTCGGGATCACAGTCTAACGCTAACCCTGGTGGTTTCTCTTTGTCTTGTCTTGTGTCTTTGCCAGATGAGGACTTTGAGGTGCTGAGCGAGGACCATCTCGTATTGTTGAGCAAGAGGTTTGGGCAGATGTACGAGAACCGCAAGAATGCAAGGCGGAGCTCAGGGATGTGCTATCGGTGCGGGAAGCACGGGCACTACATCGCCGAATGCCCTGAAGCCATGGAGATCAAGAACGACTACAAGGGCAAGCCCAAGCATGACTACAACAAGCACTGCTCCCGGAACGACTACAAGGACAAGCACAAGGATAAGGGCGAGAGAAGGCACAAGAAGGATGGTGTCTACAAGAAGAAGACCGCTCGAGCAATGGTGGCCAGAGCGAGCGACATCGACTCGACATCAAGCTATGCTTCCTCTGACTCGAGCAGCAAGGAAGAGCAAGAGAAGCGCAAGGACAAGTGGCACACGGGCAAGAACTTCACCGGCCTAAGCTTCGTCGCACAAGGAGGCCTTTGCGGCATGGCGCACTCCAAGAAGGGTGGGAAGCACAGCTCGGATTCGAACTCCCACTCCGATGAAGAGGTACGACAAGATCCTAACTTCTTGCTAGAGGAGAATGCTAGGCTCAATGAGTTGCTTGACAACCGTGATGATGTGCTTGGAAAGACCAACAAGGAGAAGAGGGAATTTAGGTCTTTGTTGGGTGATGCTAAGGACAAGGTAGCCGAGCTTGAATCCTTGCTTGTGAATGCTAGGAATGAGATAGTCGCGTTGAAGTCTACTCCTGTGATGTCTGATGAGATAGATTGTGGTGATTGCTCAGTTTTTCTTGCTGATTTGACTGCCCTCAAGGAGAAACATGTCTCTGTTCTTGAGGAACTAGATGTGGTTAGGATTGAGTGTGATGAATTGAAGTCTAGGCCAGCTTTAGTAGGTACTTGTACCTCATGTCCTGTTTTGCATGCTAGGCTAGATGAATCTCACACTAGAATTGTCTCTCTTGAGGCGGCATTGAAAGCTCCTCTTCCTACATCATGTTCAACCTGTGAAATGCATGCTTTGAAAAACATGGAACTTGCACACTATGTTGATCGTCTGCAGGATGAAAATGATGAGCTCAGGAAATTGATGAGTTGGTTGTCTAGGCATGAGCCACAATTGAGTTTGATGTTGGCTCAGTTCAAGAGGTTTGATGGTTAGGCGTTGGGGGCTGACAAGTGTGGTGAGAAGAATGGTGAGGGAGAAGAGAAAGCTGGAGAGACACCTACACCACCCCACACCATACCCATGAACAAATATGCACCCAAGCCAAACCACCTGAGAAACAAGCTTGATACAACTCCAGATCCACCAGTGTTCCCCCAGAAAACAGAGAATTACCAGAAATCCATCAAGTTTGTGAGCAACCTGGGTAATGTCTTTGAGGGGAAGTAAGGAGAGAAAGGCGTTGAGAAGCCCACAGAAAAACCACCGCCTAAGCCAGTGCCAATCCGCTTCCATTGTGGGTATTGTGGGAGGGATGGGCATAAGGATGAGTTCTGTTTCCGGAGGAAGAGGGATGAGAGGTTTGCTAGGGAGATGGCAAACAAGGACAGGTACCACCTTGCTCGTGGTGTGCCAGAGCCTCGTAGAGGGCCTCTGCCTAGAGGTGAGGTGTATGTGCGTACAGTTCCCACTCGTGAAGGTGGAGGTGGAGGTGTGTTCCCTCAGAGAGATATGCATGTTGGGTTTGGGCGTGGTGAGTTGGCTCGACATGCTCCTTCTCGTGACCGTTACGAGTTTGGGAGGCACGATCGGAGCTTTGGGTCTCAGATGGACTACGGGCCACGTTTTCCTTCTCGTGGTGCGCGTACTCCTCCAGTGAGACATGACAGGTCCTTCGGTGGTAGGCGTGAGAGGGATCCGCCTAGAGGTTTTGGGAGGATGGATTTTGCTAACCCTTCTTTTGAGCAAATGGCTCAGCACTAGTTTGACTCTTTTGGTACTAACCACAGTGTTGAGTCGCTTGCTCATTCTCATCCTCATTTTTGATTGCAGGTGGGAGGCTTGGAGAACTTTTGGTTGATCGACTCCGGTTGCTCAAGACACATGACCAGAGATCGTGGGTGGTTCTCCAGCCTCACCCTGGTGAGTACGAGGGAGTACATCACTTTCGGGGACAATGGGAGAGGACGAGTGCTTGCTAAAGGTATGGTGAAGGTGAGTAGCAAGGTGACCTTAAGAAGTGTGGCCCTGGTCAAGTCACTTGGTTTTAACCTGTTGTCAGTATCTCAATTACTCGATGAAGGTTTTGAGGTTCGTTTTAAGTCGAGTGCTTCTCGTGTGCTTGATTCTCGAGGCGATCTTGTCTGTACGATCATCCCTAAGGGTCAAATCTTTCGTGCTGACTTTTCCCAGTCTGTTGGCCCTCATCGATGCTTTGTTGTTGGCGTTTCGGCCGAGCTTTAGAAATGGCATAGGAGGTAGGGACACTTGAGCTTTGAGTTGCTTTCCCGCTTGAGTGGTGTTGATCTTGTCCGAGGATTGTCTAAGTTGAAATTCGAGAAGGATTTAGTTTGCGCTTCTTGTCGGCATGGGAAAATGGTTGCTGCTTCTCACGCCCCCTTGATGTCTGTCTTGACCGAGCGACCTTGTGGGCTGTTGCACATGGATTTGGTTGGGCCAGCTCGTGTTCGTCCTGCTGGTGGGAAGTGGTATGTTCTTGTGGTTGTTGATGATTTTTCGAGGTACTCTTGTGTTTTCTTTTTGGAGGATAAGAGTGAGACATTTGGCTTTGTTCGGGACTTGATCTTGAGGTTGAAGAATGAGAGACATGGTGATGCCATTCGAGCTATACGCAGTGACAATGGCACGGAGTTTAAGAACTCTCATTTTGATGCCTTTTGCAGTGATCTTGGTCTCGATCACCAGTACTCTTCTCCATACGTCGCTTGCCAGAATGGCGTTGTGGAGAGGAAGAACCAGACCCTTTGTGAGATGGCCAGGACGATGCTCGATGAGCATAGGACTCCTAGGTGTTTCTGGGCCGAGGCGGTCAATACCACTTGCTATGTCTCAAATCGCATCTTCCTTCGTGCTTTCAAGAAGAAGACCTCTTATGAGTTGATGCATGGCCGACAACCCAAGGTGAGTCACTTTAGAGCTATTGGCTGCAAGTGTTTCATTCTGAAGAAGGGAAAGTTGGATAAGTTCGAGTCTAGATGTTCGGATGGTATTTTCCTTGGTTATGCAATTCATTCTAGAGCATATCGTGTGCTTAATCTTCACACTAACCGAATCATGGAGACTTGCGAGGTAACCTTCGACAAGACACAGCCATGTAGCTCTTCTACTTTTGAGTGTGCAGGTGACGATGAGATTGGTGCTAGGATCTTTGAGAATGAGAAGGATGGAGATGGAGACGAGGATGATGATGATGGTGGTGCTCCCGTGGCTGATCGTGTACATGCTACTTCCACTACTACGACGACGATCGAGGATGGACCATCCCCTACACCCACTACGACTGAGGCTGTTCGAGTGGAGGCTGCTGCTGAGGGGGAGGTTGTGTCCAGGCGTGAGGCTCCCCAGTGAGTACAAGTTGATCACCCACCATCGACCATCATTGGTGACCTTCGTGAACGCACTACACGGTCGAGGTCAGGGAACACTTCTCATTTCGCTCATTCTGCCTTTCTTGCGTCGTTTGAGCCCAAAGATATTCGACACACTTTGTCTGACGAGAATTGGGTCAATTCCATGCATGAGGAGTTGGAAAACTTTGAGAGAAACCAAGTCTGGGTGTTAGTCGATCCACCGCCAAATTGCCGTCCCATAGGTACCAAGTGGGTGTGGAAGAACAAAGAGGGTGAGAATGGGATGGTTGTGAGAAACAAGTCAAGGTTGGTGGCTCAGGGGTTCAACCAGAAGGAGGGGATAGACTATGAGGAGACATTTGCTCCTGTGGCCCGTTTGGAGGCAATTAGGATCCTTCTAGCCTTTGTCGTGGCTAAAGGGTTCAAGTTGTACCAAATGGATGTCAAGAGTGCTTTCTTGAATGGGGTGATAGAGGAAGAAGTGTATGTGAGGCAACCCCCGGGGTTTGAGAGTAAAAAATACCCACACCATGTATACAAACTCCAGAGAGCGCTCTATGGGTTGAAATATGCACCTAGAGCTTGGTATGGCAGGTTGAGAGGCTTTTTACTGAGTAAGGGGTTTGTAATGGGCACAGTTGATAAGACCCTATTCCTCCTTAAGCATGGGAATGCCCTTTTGATTGTTCAGATATACGTGCATGACATAATCTTTGGTGGCTCTTCTCATGATCTTGTTGCTAGATTTGCAGATGACATGAGCAGGGAATTTGAGATGTCCATGATGGGCGAGCTGCAGTTTTTCTTGGGTCTCCAGATCAAGCAGTGCAAGGACGGGACCTTTGTACATCAGGCTAAGTATACCAGGGACATGGTGAAGAAGTTTGGCATGAACGACTCCAAGCCGCTGACTACACCGATGAGTACGACTATGGCTTTGGACGCAGACGAGGACGGCGAACCCGTGGACCAGAAGGAGTACCGGAGCATGATCGGCTCCCTCCTCTAATTGACGGTGACGAGGCCAGACATACAGTTCAGCGTGTGTCTGTGCGCTCATTTTTAGGCTTCACCGAGGACTTCACATCGACAGGCCGTCAAGCAGATTTTCAGGTACTTGAACTACACTCCTGAGTTTGGTCTTTGGTACTCTGCCTCCTCAACACTCAGGCTTCATGGGTTTTCTGATGCGGATTTTGCTGGGTGTCGATTGGATCACAAGTCGACTTCTGGGTGTTGTCAGTTCCTTGGTTCGTCTTTGGTCCCTTGGTCATCTCACAAGCAATCGAGTGTAGCCCAATCCACCACCGAGGCTGAGTATGTAGCTGCTGCTAGTTGTTGTTCCTAGCTGTTTTGGATGACTTATACCATGAGTGATTTTGGAGAGGAGTGCTCCCAGGTTCCACTTTTCTGTGACAGCACTAGTGCCATAAGCGTAGCCAAAAATCCTGTCCTCCACTCCAAAACGAAACACATAGAAGTGAGGAACCACTTCCTGAGAGACAATGTTGAGAAGGGAAATATATCTTTGTCCTATGTCCCTACCCAAGACCAGCTAGCTGACATTTTCACCAAACCGCTTGACCAAGTCACTTTCACTCGCTTGTGGGGTGAGCTTGAGGTGTGCTTTCCTTTCTAGCTGGGTCTTGGAGCTTCTCATGTATATATGTGTCATATGTTCATTTTGTTGCATTTCATCCATGCATTTTACATTCTGTACAAAACCTGGTAGGATAGCCATCATTGGATCACTTGAGCTAGGAATGAGCTTCTCTTATATACATTGATCACTGATGTACTTTTTGTGAGACTTGTGCATGTATGGTAAATTGTGGATGTGAATGCTATGCTCTGGATGGTTTTGCCATATATTTGTGTTGAGATAGCTTTCTTTTGATGAAAATGGTAAAATTGTGTCTCTCATGAGTAGATGATTGTCTATGCTCAATTTGTGCTTAAATGCCTATATCATGTTTAGTTTGTGCTTGACAATCATGTTCTCTTTGCTTGGGGTCAAAGACCTTTCTGTCATTGTAAATGTTTAGCCCTTTTGCTTGCTTGGGGAGGAGCATAAGCTTCTTTTTGCTGCAAAGGCACTTCATGTACCATGTTTTAACTTGAAAATGAAATTGGTGGATGAATTGCCTTATGCTTGAAAAATGAGCTCCTAATCATGTTTATATGGTTTGATATTCATATCTTGGGTGCTAAACCGTAGCATGCTTGTCTACCATGAGAAGTCTCATTTTAAGAAGTAGACACATGGCTTGGTGGCTTTAACATGACTTGAGTAGCTTGTGGGCGTTTATAATGATCTTGTGATGAGAATTTGTGATCTTGCATAAATTTTGGATGATCTAGTGTATTTATGTTCAAATTGATATAAGGAGAGTCTTGCTCTTGAGATGATTTTTTCTTTGTGAACATTGCTTAAAATTGCTTTTAGCCATATCACATGCTTATATGTCTCTACCTTCTTGATGGCAATGTGCTAGATACACCATGTCTACTTTGCTTGCTCTATGTCTCATTTGTAGCATTTTATTGTGCTCTGTGTATATTTCAGAAGCTTGGTAGATTGTATATGTGCTTTGACATGCATTTTTCATGAAAACAAGGGGAAGAGTCTCATATACCTTGATTCATGCATTGTCAACAAGGGGGAGCATTTACATGCAAGGGGGAGAGTTATGTATGATTTGGGGAGATTTTTCATGCATTGGAGATTTTGTGAAAAATTGGTATGCATTTGTGAGATGTTGCATGTGAGGAGAAAAATTGAGAAGAAGAGGTTGCATTTGCTCAGGGGGAGTTTGCATATGTGCAGGGGGAGCTCCTTTGTTTTTCCTGAGTTTTGTGCTTTGTGATGTGCTCTTTGAGAGCTTTGTTTTGTCTCGGCTGTGTCAAGCCGTTGCCCTTGTCTTAGGGGGCCGAGATTGGATTGGCGAGTGATCGAGTTTTCGCTTGTTCTTTGGTTTTGGATCACTTGCTTGGGAGGTTTGTGTTCGTGGTTGTTTTCTTTTCTTTTTCTCTATGTGATTTCTATGGGTGTTGTCAATGCACTCATCAAGGGGGAGATTGAGGACCAGGTGTGTCCGAAGACCAGTGGAGGGTCGCTCCTTAGTGATGAGTGATTGACAACATTGTGTGGACTGATACTTGGCTAAGTGTGTAGGTACAGGTTGCGGCTTGACTCGTGTCGGTGCAGGTGAAGAACAAGAGCGAAAGGCCTTAGCCGTGGTGGCCTCCGGGTGATGGAGAGGCAAGTAGGCTTGGTTCGGGGTACCCGGTGGCCGGTGGGGTCAAGTGCGAGCCGTGCGGTGCAAGACTAGCGGGCTGAAGTCGTGAACATGGGCCGGTGCAAGGTAGCAGATCGAGGCCGAAGCTTGGACGCGGGGTTTGGTGGTTTGCCCACAAAACCATCGGTGGACGGTTTCTTGGTTTGGGCCTCAAAACCAAGCCCGGAGGCCCCAGGTGACGGAGACGGTGATCCAGGAGATTCGGGAAGCTTCGAGGCGGAGGGCACGTGGCGTGATCGCAAGGTTTGCGTTGAGGTTAAGCGAAGCCGCGGTGGAAGCGTGTCCGTCTGATGAAGACTTGACCAAAATGCCCCTGAGGGGTTGTATCTTCATTTAAGCAGTAGGGGTAGCATGGTCATTTACCTGCCTCCGATGGACTTCGTATAAATAGCAGAGAGGTGGATGGCATCTCTCTCTCTTGGACTCTAGGGCTTTCTCCCCCGGTAGATTTCTCTGAACTGCTTCGTTTTCCTCTAGATTTCTTAGGCTAGACTCTTGTACAGACTCTGTCCTCTGGATGTATGGAAGCATTCGGCGTAGCAGTAATCTCCTAGTCCTTTGCGATTTTCGTGTCATTTTCGGGGCTATTTTTGGGGAGTTTCAATCTTCGCTTGATTCGGGGATTTGAGGGCGTTTCCTCACGGATTTCTTTGAGGGGATCATGGGTGGATGCCTTGGGCATGTTTGTGTGTGATCTTGACCCCTCAAATGCCGTGGAGAGCCTTCGATTCGTGTGTTTTTGCTTGGAGCCCGAGTTCATGGTGGTGGTTCGTGTGATCCGCGATTCTCGGTGATTTAGTGGCTTAGGAGTCGAGATTTTTGGGGCATAGCATCCTTGTGTGACGCTTTTCATCTCCCTAAAATCTTGTCTCAAGAGCTTCAACCGTTCAGGAGAACCGGTGATGGAAAGGTGGAGTTGACTCCCGAGGTCGGGCGTTTTTCTGCTCTGTCCGCACCTGGCGGACAGTCTGCGGCCTCCGTGCGGACGATCCGCGAGGTGCTTGACAGGCCGGCTGTTCTTCGTGTTCTTCGCGTGTTCTTGAGCGTCTTTCGTTTGATCCGTTGAGCCGGTTGGTTTTTGGTACGCGAGGTTCACGGATGGTTCGTACTCAAGTGCCGGATGGTCCGTGACGAGCCGGACGGTCCGCGGGTCCATCACGAATGGTCCGTTTTTCGCGGTGTGCCCGTGGAGGTTCGGGTGGCTTTTATGGACAGTCCGCAGTGACCTCACGGACAGTTCGCGCCCTCCACGCGGACGGTCCGCCCGGTCACCCCGGACAGTCCGCCAAGGACTTCGCAGCAGTGCCTAAGTCCTTTGGTTCTTGCTTTGGTGCTTCCGCTCTTTGCTCCTAGGCTTGTCTCTTGTTCTTCTAGGCTTGTGTGTGCCTTGTTTGGAGCTTCCTTTGTGTGCGCGAGTACTTGGAGTGGCAATTGGGACATAAGCCGAGTTCGACCTTTGGGAAGAATTTTTATCGGCTCCCATTCACTCCCCCTCCTCTCTGGTCGCCCGATTCGGTCCTTCAGCTGAAATCCTTCAAAAACCTGCGATAGAATCCAGCAAGTCCTAGGAAACTCCGTACATGTGTGATACTCGTTGGTATAGGCCACCCTTTTATAACTTCTACCTTTTGGCTTGATCAACCTCAATTCCCTGTGGAGTCACAACATAGTCAAGAAACGACACTCGATCGGTGCAAAAGATGCACTTCTCAAGGTTACCAAACAAACGTGCATCTCGTAAAGCATTGAAAACATCATGTAAATGATCAAGATGTGCATCCATAGATTTGCTGTAGATCAATATATCATCAAAGTAGACTACAACAAATTTCCCAATAAAAGCATGCAAAACCTCATGCATTAAACTCATGAAAGTGCTAGGTGCATTAGTTAACCCAAAAGGCATGACTAACCACTCATATAAACTAAACTTAGTTTTGAAAGCAATTTTCCATTCATCTCCCAATTTCATACGAATCTGGTGATACCCACTACGCAAATCAACCTTAGAAAACACAGTAGCACCACTCAATTCATCAAGCATATCATCTAAACGTGGAATAGGATGTCGATAGTGAATAGTGATATTTTTAATAGCTCTACAATCAACACACATACGCCATGTTCCATCTTTCTTAGGCACCGAAATAACTAGAACAGCACAAGGACTAAGAGACTCATGCACATAACCTTTGTCGAGTAGTTCTTGCACTTGTCGCTGAATTTCTTTTGTTTCCTTCGGATTTGTCCTGTATAGTGCACGGTTGGGCAAAGAAGCCCCCGGAATAAGATCAATTTGGTGCTCAATCCCTCGTATAGGTGGCAGCCCTGCTGTTATCTCACGTCGAAAAACATTAGAGTACTCCTGCAAAATGTTAGCAACAGCAGGAGGCAAAGAATGTTGCATATCTTGAAGTGAAATCAAAGCATCCTTGCAGACCAAAGCATAGGCAACAGAAGTGGAAGCAATTAATTCATTAATATCAGATTTAGTAGCAAGCAAACAATGACTTTTCAATTGTATCCCATCGTTATTATTACCAACAGATTTCAGATTTTTATTTTTCTCAGTTTTAGCTTTTGCAGCTTTAGCAATATCATCACGCACAATAGCCTCAGGAGACATAGGAAGCACCGAAATTTTCTTATCATTGTGCATGAGATAATACTGATTTGATCTACCATGATGCAAACAATCTGTATCAAATTGCCAAGGTCTACCTAGTAGAATATGACAAGCTTCCATAGGCACAACATGACACTCAACAAGATCATGGTATGAACCAATAGAAAAACTAATTCGTACCAGCCTCGTTATCTTAACCTTACCATTGTTGTTCAGCCATCGAATGTAATACGGATGTGGGTGTGGTGTGGTTGAAAGTGCAAGCTTCTCCACCATGTCGCTGCTAGCCAAGTTATTACAACTTCCCCCATCAATGATCAAGCGACAAGAACTTTCTTTAATGACACACTTTGTTTGGAACAATGTGTGCCACTGATTTTGCTCCGCCTTCTCCATTTGTGCACTAAGCACACGCTGCACAATAAGACTCTCATAATAGTCGGCATCGTCTTGACCAATCTGTTTGTCAGGTGGCTCTGCTCTACCTGCATCGTCAGCCGCAAGCAAAACAAGTGTATCGTCATCAAAATCACTAGCAGAAGAATACCCACCATCTTCCTTTACCACCAAAACACGTTTGCTAGGACAGTCATGTTATAGTGTCCATAACCCTTGCATCGATGGCACTGAACATCCCTTGTTCTACCTGTGGAGGCAACTGACGATGCACTATTGGCTGGTTTCTAGGTAGATTTGGTTGCTGAATTTGTAGTCACACCACGTAGTTTGTCGGAGGAGGATGGTGCTGGTGCTGATCGGTTCGATGTGGTCAGGGAAGTAGATGAACGATGCTGCGATGATGTGGATCGCCCTGCAAAAATGTTAGACTTGGCACCACGTCATCCCTGCACTTCCCGTTCAGCTTTACAAGCAAGATGGGAACATTTCGTTACAATATTATAATCTTTATAAGCAAGGATGTCCTGAATTTCTCTATTTAGTCCACCCAAAAATCTAGCAATAGCAGATTACTCACTCTCCTCTATATTACAACGCAGCATACCCATTTTTAATTCCTGAAAATATTCATCCACAAATTTAGTACCCATTCTCAATTGTTGCAACTTATGTAATAGATCACGTGCATAGTAAGAAGGAACAAATCTAGCCCGCATGACCCATTTCAAAGCATCCCAAGTGTGTGGTATGTTATTAGGATTTTTCTTGCCATACTCTATCCACCAAATAGAAGCAAAATCAGTGAACTCGCTCGTAGCAGCCCTAACACGTGTAGTTTCAGGAAATTCATGGCATGCAAACTTTTGATCAACAGCAATTTCCTAAGTAATGTAAGCATCAGGATCATATTTTCCATCAAAAGGAGGTATATTAAATTTAATCTTACTGAAAGCATCATCATTACCATGCAAATCACGTCGACGATTACAGCCCATACCTCGACGATTACGATGTAGCCGACGTCGGTCTTGATCGTCGACTTCAGTGTCTCCACCATATGCGTCCCAATCACCATCAAATCCGTCATCCTTGTCGTCCTTCTTGTCTTCCTTCTTGCCATCTCCAACCTTCTTAGTATGCAGATCATCAAATCGCTTCAAGACTGCACCAAGACTCTTGTCCATACGAGCCACTGATGCCTCCATCCCAGCAAGCCTGTTGTTGTTCGTGATCTGTGTGGCCTCCAATTGCCCAATCCTATCATTCATAACCAGCAAGTCATTATCCATGCCTTCGTTGTGCGTCTTAACTAGCCTCTCGAAGTGTTGTATGATCCCCTTAGTCCGAGGAGGCTGTGGAATTTGTTTGACTTCTTCTACATCTGATCCTGCCATGGTGAAAACAAAGAAAACAAGTGCAAGAGAAAAAAATCCTACAGCTAATAGGATGTAGCTACAGTAAGACGCTCACTCTAAACTCGTTATACAAGCTCTTACCAATTCTTACCTTGCCCAACGGGAGGGGACGGCCACCACAAGTCTGCAACCACAGAGTGAAGTGTATCGGTGCCAGATGCAACAAAACCTGTCAGGCTGTAGTCGAATATGTGGAGCTATAGGTGCGCTGGAACAAGGAATGACTAGCACCAAGTTAGATAAAAGGCAAGCTGAATAATCGTTCAACAGTGGTACTGTGCTGGTCCTAGTCTAGACCGTGCTAGAGACGCGAGCCTAGACACAAACGAAGTCACAGTGCACCACTAGAAATATGAACAGCTCACTTTAAACACAAAGATCAACCCCTTTTCTCTTTTTCTTTCATTTTTCCTTTTTCTTTTTTTTCAGGGGATCCTCAAAACTGAGTATATGAACAAAGGGACTCCCAAAGAGCCAATTACCACACAAACTTTTCCAGAAAAACACAGGGGTATTCCGGTAAAAAAAGAGTAAGTCGAAACTCAAATATGGTATAAACGAGGAGAGGACAACTAGAGATATGATCCACTGCTATCTTTTGTGATGATGACAATATATATGAACAAGTGATCCGCAGCAATATATGGCACAACAAAGCAGCCACCAAACTGAGTACAACTCAAACTGCAACACGAAGTGGCTTCGGTCTTCACCTTCCCACTAACGAGCATGGGGTTTATAGATTGATTCTTGTTCAGACTTGATCATACAGAGTACTTGGCGCATCCAACACAGGATCAAAATGGTAGCGCAAAACTTTGACAAAAATATGACAAGAACTCGAAACTCTAAAAGACTAAAACTAAGACCAGCAACTCGACACAAGCCGGTGCAACCGAATACTCAACAAGCCCTACCCAAGTAGTGCTAGTATGGCTCAAATGTGTTATGGGATTGCGAAAACAAAACTGATCTACTATTTTTTTGGCTTTTTATAAACTATAGGAAGAGAGAAAAAAAATTGGTAAGGATGTGGAAGTCACCCACCAAAAACCTTGATCTGATACCAAATGATATGTCCGGCCCAGGTGGGATTGGATTTATGGTAAGCCCGATGCACTGATTACGCAGTTTGGCCTCGGCGCTCGAATTTCGATGCAAACCAGCACCGTCCTTCAATGCACCTCTCAAGGAAAGGCCCAATTGCCCCAAAAGACTAGTCCGTTAGGGGAAGGGTGGCTCTCCCCTTTAAGGTGGCTTCCTCCTCCCAAGCTAAGCAAGGTGGGATAATTCGGACGCGCACGGCTTCGCCACCTACATTGTCGTGCGCCTGGCCCATGGGCCGCCTACACTGTCGTGCACCTACACTGTCGTGCGCCTAGCTAATCCATACTCTCGTTGGACACGACTGCCGCCTACACTGTCGTGCGCCTGGCCAAATCGTGCTGTGGGATGTGCTCATCATCCTCCCCTTCTTAACAAGGGCCCAGCTCTGATACCAACTGATGCGAACCCAGTAGGGTTTGTGCCCAATCTTTCGATGGGAGGCGAAGATAAGTCAATTGATAATGAGGAGACGCTCTCAGCCCGACTATAGCCTTCCAAAGACTGCACCTTTGCAATCGATACACCTCCTCCGCTACCGCGATCATGTGGGTCGCGTCACCAGCCACTAGGGCACCCGTCCTGCAAGCAATCGAGAACTAGCAAGAACAACTTTTGAACAAGTACTGAAATTACTAGATGGGAATCAAGGTTTCAATCTCAACCTCAATCTCAAATGATGTGGGGTTCCGAAGACTCGAAGACGGGCGGCTGGACCAGCACGCATGCTTACAAGCAAGTAGCAAAGGCTAAACTTGATCTAAACAAAACCCCTAAGTGTTCTCGACGGTGGCTAAGGAGTATATGAAAGGGGGAGGATGACCACAAGGGGGCAGGGGTCGTGCTCGAACCCTAGGATGCGTCCCTAATGGACCCAACTTGATACACGGCCCATTGGGCCAAAATACGGTGGCACAACACCCTAGACAGAAAGACCTCTAGTCAATAATTCATAGATTGCGGACGCCTCAGGGCAGATATGGGCATGAGTCTGGATCCATATGAAAGTTAACTTCAACACGGTTCCAGGAAGTACTTGAACACTACAATCCGACTCCGTATGCATCCGTGTTGAAGTACTTCCTAGAACCATGTTGAAGTTAACTTTCATATGGATCCGGACTCATCCCCATATCTGTCCTGAGGCGTCCGCAATCTACGAATCTTTGATCGGAGGTCTTTCTATCCGGGGTGCTGCGCCACAGTATTTTGGCCCAATGGGTCGTGTATCAAGTTGGGTCCATTAGGGACGCGTCCTAGGCTTGGAGCACGACCCCTGCCCCCTTGTGGTCATCCTCCCCCTTTCATATACTCCTTAGCCGCCGTCGAGAACACTCAGGTTTTGTTTCGTTGTAAGTTTAGCCATTGCTACTTCCTTGTAGACACATGTGTCGGCTAGACCACCTGTTCTACCTGATTTGGAACACCACCTTATTGAGTTGTGATTCATTGTGAAACCTTCATTCATTTCTGGTATTTTCAGTACTTGTTCCATACTTGTTCTTGCTTGTTCTTCGATTGCTCGCAGGTATGGGTGCCCTAGTGGCGGTTGACGTGCTCCACAACATCGCTGCAGCCTTAGGAGGTGGTGTATCGGTTGCTAAGGTGCATCCTTGGAAAGGTTGTAGCCGTGCCGTGAACGTCGTCTCCTCCAATCGAGTTATCCCTCATGCCTCTCATCAAAAGATCGACCACAAACCCTAGCGGGTTCACATCAGTGTTTTCCTTGTGCTGTGCTAGTTCCTCTTTGTCGGTGATTACCTTTGTGCCTAGGCTCACGTCTCTAGCATGATTTAGCCTAGGACCAGCACAGTACCTCCGTTGAACGATTATTCAACTTGCTTTTTTAACTAATGTGGTGCTAGTCAATTCCTTGTTTCAGCCCACCTATAGCTCCACATATTCGACTACAGCTTGACAGGTCTTGTTGCTACAACACCGATACACTTTCTTCGAGGTTGACGTCTTGTTGGTTGCTGTCCCCTCCTGTTTTGCTTGGTAAGAACTTGTAAGAGCTTGTTTTGAACAAGTTGAGTTTGAGAGAATTACACCCGACACATCCTAGTAGTTGACAGGAGAAAACAAAATATTTTTTGTTTCTTGTTTTCTACTAATCATGGCAGGTGATATAAAGATTTTTGAGCAGTTGAAGCTAGACCCTCATCTTCAAGATGTCATTCAACAATTACCATTATATGCTGGTATGTTTGATCCTCATGCTTACATTGAATGAGAGCTTAAGGTAGATGTAGAATTTGATAAGTATGACTTGTCTGAACATTAAATGATTTTTGCTGCTTCTAGTGCTTTAACAAATTATGCTTTGACTACATGGAAACATATTTGTAGGCATAACAAAGTTCCACAAACTTGGAAAGATTTTAAAATACTTTTCCGTGATGAATATGTTCCTGAATATTATGCTGATTGCTTGCTTGCAAAATTAGACAACTTGAAGCAAGGTAGTAGGACTGTCAAGGAATACTATCGTACCTTTAAGATTTGTGTCATGTTTGGTGGATTAGATGAATACAAAAAAGATGTTATGAGTAGATTCCTAAAAGGGCTTAATTCTGAAATTCGAACCATGTTAATTAGCAACTCATACAACAATATTGCTTCTTTGTTTTGGCTTGCTCTTAGCGCTGAAAAGGAGATTCTTCTATCTGTGAGTACTTGCATGATTGATGTGAACCATAATATTGAATATTTGTCCAATCTGCATGCTAATCAAGAGCAACAGATAAGGGAACCTGATGCTGATTTGATTTTGTCAAATGATGAATTGCTTGGTGTTTCTTGTGATAAAGAGGACTTTTGTGTTGATGCTTCATTTATTCCTGTGCCACAAGTAGCCAATAATTGTGATATTTTTTGTTTGGAACCATCCATATGTGCCGAAGAAAAGATTTTGCATCCTATTACTTGTGCACAAGATGAACTGAAATTGTTGTCTTCCTTAAATACTTTATGTTATATTGAATTTGATATTCTTTGTAATCTAAACTATTTAGAGGAGAAACTTTTTGCATATTGTGAGTTGAAATGCTTGTTGAATCATACATATCACTTTATTGGCAAGTACAATTCCAAAGGAGAATATTTGGTGCATAGAATTTATATTTGCTCAGATATGAAATCTCCTTTTGTGTTATATGACCATGATAAAATAGAGGGCTGCACTAAAGCTAACAATGTCTTGCAAAGTCCTTCTAGTTTTTCTCTTAAGCAACAGGGTCAGCCCAAAGAAGGGGAGCATTGCTGGTACTCAATTTGTAATATACAAGTCGCTCCATGTTCCAACATCGAGGTAAGGACCTTTAGATGCCACCGGAGCAAGTCGAGGATGACTTGCAGCCAAGAAGGGGAGAATGATGGGGACATGACTGGCTCGGATACGACCATAATAGCAAGTTTTGATTCTAAGGTGAACCAATTCTTTATCATCATTGTATTTGGTATATTTGATGAATTACTGCTGCACCATGATGTATGTTGCTTGTCATTTTCAGAAATAATAACGTGGTTGAAAAAGAGTGTTAATTGTACATGGCAAGCATGGAGGACCAAAGAAGTTGATTGGGGACCAGTCCAAGTGTTTCCCACGTCCTCCACAAGGCCACCACGTGACTTTTGGCCCAAAGATGGAAAGAGATCAAGGCCAGCACGTTTTGGGCGCTGGATTGGGACTGCAACACAGCACCAACTTCGGATGGACGCCACGGATGCATACGGAGTCGGATTGGAGCGTTCAAGTAATTTCTGGGACCGTGTTGAAATTAACATTCATATGGATCCGGACTCATACCCATATCTATCTTGAGGCGTCCGCAATCTACGAATATTTGACCGGAGGTCTTTCTGTCCAGGGTGCTGCGCCACCGTATTTTGGCCCAATGGGTCGTGTATCAAGTTGGGTCCATTAGGGACGCGTCCTAGGGTTGGAGCACGACCCCTACCCCCTTGTGGTCATCCTCTCCCTTTCTTATACTCCTTAGCCGCCGTCGAGAACACTCAGGTTTTGTTTCGTTGTAAGTTTAGCCATTGCTACTTCCTTGTAGAGACGTGTGTCGGCTAGACCACCTGTTCTACCTGATTCGGAACCCCACCTTATTGAGTTGTGCCTCATTGTGAAACCTTCATTCATATCTGGTATCTTCAGTACTTGTTCCATACTTGTTCTTGCTTGTTCTTCGATTGCTCACAGGAACCGGTGCCCTAGTGGCGGTTGACGCGCTCCACAAGATCGTTGCAGCCATAGGAGGTGGTGTATCGGTTGCTAAGGCGCATCCTTGGAAAGGTTGTAGTCAGGCCGTGAATGTCGTCTCCTGCAATCGAGTTATCCCTCACGCCTCTCATCGAAAGATCGACCACAAACCCTAGCGGGTTCACATCATTTGGTATCAGAGCTGGGCCCTTGTTAAGAAGGGGAGGATGATGAGGACATCCCAGGGCACGATTTGGCCAGGCGCACGACAGTGTAGGCGGCAGTCGTGTCCAACGGGAGTACGGATTAGCCAGGCGCACGACAGTGTAGGCGGCCCATGGGCCAGGTGCACGACAGGCGTATATGATCACTATGAATCTAGTTTTTTGGAAAAAAATGAGTCTCTTCACTTAAGTTTTGAAACTTGGAAGTTATTAGCCTAGAAAAACCTAATCCTTTGGATCTTTGGTATCCTTCAAATCTTTAGTATCCTTCGAGTCATCGGTACGCTTCGAATCCTTATGGGGAAGTCTATAAATTATACGCCCCTTGCTGGAATCATAACAACTTACTTCAGTTTTGATCCAATCCCCTATCAGTATTCGTATACAACTAGACCGGATCTTTCCTGAAATATAGCCCAGGATGATGATGTCAATCTCTAGGCAAACGCGAAACATTCCGTTGGGTAGGGCTTCCGTAACTAAACCTTCGAAAGTGACTTTTGCTTCTCTAGGTTTTTTGTCATATGTTTTCTCCTATTTTCCATTTTTATTTTTAAAGTAGGAAGTTCAAAATAGAATTTGGGTACTACAGGTGGGGCCACCACGACACTCATACCCAAGTTTTTGTGTGGAGGCTCAGGCATTATGTCCATCAAGATGCTGAGTGAAGACCAGCAAGGGGATGGTCCCTCTGACAAGGCCTCCGAATCGACCCCTGAGGTCATAGTGGTGGATGCAGAGGTCAATTGGTGTGCTCCTTTCATTGCCTTCCTGGTCGACCAGATGGCACCAGAAGACCGCACTAAGCACGAGAAGGTCGCCCAGCATAGTGCCAACTACATCATCATTGGAAAAGAATTATACAGGAAAGCTGCCTCCATGGGTGTGCTGATGAAGTGTATCCTACGATCAGAAGGTCTACAGCTGCTGGCTGAGATCCAAGAAGGTGAGTGTTCTAATCATGCGGCCTCCGGCAATCTGGTCGGAAAGGCATATAGATTTTGCTTTTATTGGCCCACAGCCATGTTAGATGCCAAAGCCCTCATCAAGAGGTGCAAGGGGTGTCAGTTCTTCGCAAAGTGACAACATTTGCCGGCTCAGGCCCTGCGAACCATCCCTTCATCCTGGTCGTTTGCTATGTGGAACTTGGATTCTATTGGTCCAATCAAGACCACTCCAGGTGGCTACAAGCACATCATCATGGCAGTGGATAAGTTCACCAAGTAGATCGAGGTCAAGCTGTAGTCAGCGTCAAGTCATCCAAGGCAGCTAAGTTTATTTGAGAAATCACCCATCACTTTGGAGTCCCCAACTTGGTCATCACCGACCTAGGGACGGCCTTCACAGGCTCAGAGTTTTGGGATTTTTGCCAGGATAGCATGATTGATGTCTACTACTCATCAGTTGTGCACCTACGGTGCAACGACCAGATTGAGTGTGCCAATGGCATGGTTCTCTAGGCCCTCAAGGACCGCATCTATGATGGCATGTCGGCCTATGCCACCCGCTAGCTTGCTGAACTACCGCATGTGATCTGGGGTCTTTGGACCTAGGTCAGCTCCGCAACGGGATTTTATGCCTTCTTCTTGGTCTACGGGTCGGAGACCATCATTCCCACAGGTGTCACAATTGGAGCTCCCCGCATCCAGCATTATGACGAAGGAGAGCCAGGGAAGACCCAACAAGTCGACCTTAATAGCCTCGAGGAGAATAGGGTGGCCACCCTCATGCGGCACGCCCGTCACAAGCATTAGCTCTGGCGCAACCACGTCCGCATCGTTAGGTAGCGGTCCTTCAATGTTGGCAATCTGGTCCTTTAGCGGATCCAAAGTACAGATAGGATGCACAAACTCTCAGCCCCCTGGGAGGGTCCCTTCATCGTGACTGAGGTCATCGGACCCGCTAGGGTGACGGCCCCAACTTCACTAACCCCTGGAACATAGAGCACCTACGCCGCTTCTATCCTTAGGAGTCTTAAATAAAAGATAGGTACATCTTTCCTCAAAGTTTTGATGATTGAATAAAGATATTACCTTCCCAGTAGACCTCCTGCCAACCTACATGCTCTGTTTTTCTCCTGTGTTATATTTTCCCCTCCCCCTCGACATGCTCGGGGGCTTGGCCATGCCAACCTAAAGGTCGCTAGACCTGGGTGATTTGCTTTATTTCTGTGTGTTCTTCCTTTAAATACCTTTTACTTGTTATGTGCATTCGTTGTTTTGTGGTTGCGAAACCTTAAGTCATAGACTCCCCGCACGTGCCACCTACATGAAGCCTCCCCGCTGATGAGGACATTCCCGCCAACGATACATCCCCGACATCGACAACATCACTACCTCAACAGGTTTCAATTCCTCTCGCTGGTCCTACTACTCGTGCTCGTGCTCGCTAACTAAATAATCAAGTAAGTTCCCTCCTTAGTTCATATACACCATGTTTAGATTGTGGAGACACGTGCACTATTGGTTTGCTTAGGGATCATGGAGAAGAGCGACTCAGAAAAGGATTCGGGTCGGCTGGATTCGGACTGCAGCACAGCACCAACTTCTGACAGACGCCACGGACGCATACGGAGTCGGATTGGAGCGTTCAAGTACTTCCTGGAACCGCGTTGAAGTTAACTTTCATATGGATCTGGACTCATGCCCATATCTGTCCTGAGGTGTCCGAAATATACGAATCTTTGACCAGAGGTCTTTCTGTCCAGGGTGCTGCGCCACCGTATTTTGGCCCAATGGGCCGTGTATCAAGTTGGGTCCATTAGGGACGCGTCCTAGGGTTGGAGCATGACCCCTGCCCCCTTTTGGTAGTCCTCCCCCTTTCATATACTCCTTAGCCGCTGTCGAGAACACTCGGGTTTTGTTTCGTTGTAAGTTTAGCCATTGCTACTTCCTTGTAGACACGTGTGTCGGCTAGACCACCCGTTCTACCTGATTCGGAACCCCAACTTTGTGATATCAGATTGGTTTCTATCTTCCTATTCACAATTGAGTTGCTTGTTATACTTGTTCTTGCTTGTTCTTTGATTGCCTGCAGGAACGGGTGCCCTAATGGCGGTTGACGCGCTCCACAAGATCGTTACAGCCATAGCAGGTGGTGGTTGCTAAGGCGCATCCTTGGAAAGGTTGTAGTCGGGCCGTGGATGTCGTCTCCTCCAATCGAGTTATACCCCACGCCTCTCATCAAAAGGTCGGCCACAAACCCTAGCGGGTTCGCATCAGTTGGTAATCAGAGCAAGGTTTTCGGTGAGAGACTTCCACCTCCTTTTCAAAACTTTTTTCTCTTCCTATAGTCCATAAAAAGCCAAAAAAATAGTAGATCAGTTTTGTCAATCCCAAAACACATTTGATCCATACTAGCACTGCTTGGGTAGGGCTTGTTGAGTTTTCGGTTGCACCGGTTTGTGTCGAGTTGCTGGTCTTGGTTTTTGTCTTTTAGAGTTTCGAGTTCTTGTCACGTTTCTGTCACAGTTGTGCGCTACCATTTTGATCCTGTGTTGGCTGCGCCAAGTACTCTGTGTGATCAAGTCCCAACAGGAATCAATCTATAAACCCCACGCTCGTTAGTGGGAAGGTGAAGACCGAAGCCACTTCGTGTTGAAGTTTGAGTTGTACTCGGTTTGGTAGCCACTTTGTGTTGCCATATATTGATGCGGATCACTTGTTCATATATATTATCATCATCACGAAAGATAGCAGTGGATCATATCTCTAGTTGCCCTCTCCTTGTTTATACCATATTTGAGTTTCGGCTTACTCTTTTTTTTTACCGGAATATCCCTGTGTTTTTATGGATTTTTTCCTCTTGCACTTGTTTTCTTTGTTTTCACCATGGCAGGATCAGATGAAGAAGATGTCAACAAAACTCCACAATCTCCTCAGACTAAGGGGATCATACAACACTTCGAGAAGCTAGTGAAGACGCACAACGAAGGCATTGATAATGACTTCCTCGCGACGAATGATAAGATTGGGTAATTGGAGGCCACACAGATCACCAACAACAACAGGCTTGCAGGGATGGAGGCATCAATGGCTCGTACGGACAAGATTCTTGTTGCACTTTTGAAGCGATTTGATGATCTGCATACTAAGAAGGTTGGAGATGGCAAGAAGGAAGACAAGAAGGACGACAAGGATGATGGATTTGATGGTGATTGGGACGCATATGGTGGAGACACTGAAGTCGACGATCAAGACCGACGTCGGTTACATCGTAATCGTCTAAGTATGGGCGGTAATTGTCGACACGATTTGCATGGTAATGATGATGCTTTCAGTAAGATTAAATTTAAGATACCTCCTTTTGATGGCAAATATGATCCTGATACATACATTACTTGGGAAATTGCCGTTGATCAAAAGTTTGCATGCCATGAATTTCTTAAAACTACACGTGTTAGGGCTGCTACGAGCGAGTTTACTGATTTTGCTTCTATTTGGTGGATAGAGTATGTCAAGAAAAATCTTAATAACATACCACACACTTGGGATGCTTTGAAATGGGTCATGCAGGCTAGATTTGTTCCTTCTTACTATGCACGTGACCTGTTACATAAGTTGCAACAATTGAGACAGGGTACTAAATCTGTGGAGGAATACTTTCAGGAATTATAAATGGGTATGCTGCGTTGTAATATAGAGGAGAGTGAGGAATCTGCTATTGCTAGATTTGTGGGTGGACTAAATAGAGAAATTCAGGACATCCTTACTTATAAAGATTATAATACTGTAACGAAATGTTTCCATCTTGCTTGTAAAGCTGAACGGGAAGTGCAGGGACGACATAGTGCCAGGTCTAACATTTTTGCAGGGCGATCCACATCATGGCAGCAGCGTTCATCTACTTCCATGACCACACCGAACCGATCAGCACCACCACCATCCTCCTCCGACAAACCACGTGGTGTGACTACAAATTCAGCAACCAAATCTGCCCAGAAACCAGCCACTAGTGCATCATCAGTTGCCTCCACAGGTAGAACAAGGGATGTTCAGTGCCATCGATGCAAGGGTTATGGACACGTACAACATGACTGTCCTAGCAAATGTGTTTTGGTGGTAAAGGAAGATGGTGGGTATTCTTCAGCTAGTGATTTTGATGACGATACACTTGTTTTGCTTGCGGCTGACGATGCAGGTAGAGCAGAGCCACCTGACGAACAGATTGGTCCAGACGATGCCGACCATTATGAGAGTCTTATTGTGCAGCATGTGCTTAGTGCACAAATGGAGAAGGTGGAGCAAAATCAGCGGCACACATTATTCCAAAGAAAGTGTGTCATTAAAGAACGTTCTTGTTGCTTGATCATTGATGGGGGGAGTTGTAATAACTTGGCTAGCAGTGACATGGTGGAGAAGCTTGCACTTTCAACCACACCACACCCACATCCATATTACATTCGATGGCTGAACAACAATGGTAAGCTAAAGGTAACAAGGCGAGTACGAATTAGTTTTTCTATTGGTTCATTCCATGATCTTGTTGAGTGTGATGTTGTGCCTATGGAAGCTTGTCATATTCTACTAGGTAGACCTTGGCCGTTTGATATAGATTGTTTGCATCATGGTAGATCAAATCAGTATTCTCTCATACACAATGATAAGAAAATTTCCTTGATTTCTATGTCTCCTGAGGCTATTGTGCGTGATGATATTGCTAAAGCTGCAAAAGCTAAAACTGAGAACAATAAAAATCTGAAATCTGTTGGTAATAATAACGATGGGATACAATTGAAAAGTCATTGTTTGCTTGCTACTAAATCTGATATTAATGAATTAATTGCTTCCACTTCTGTTGCCTATGCTTTGGTATGTGTCGGGGTTTGTTACCACCGGCAAGTAAATTTATAAGAATGCGTGTGCCGATCCGCACGGTAGCACAGGAGACACTCGAGATTATACTGGTTCGGGCCTCCGGAGAGAAATACCCTACGTCTAATCTGAGAGGAAGTGTTCCTTATGCTCGGGAGTTTGTAGTAGGGGGTACAAACAAGTCGGGAGAGGGTGTAGAGCCCAAGTCCCTGGTGTGCGAGTGGTTCAAGTAGCTGAAGACTGCGTACGTGAGTGTGTGAGTGCTTGTGGTGTTTGTATGAGATAAGGTATCGATGATAAGTGCGTGTTGGGGGTGGAAATGAACGTGTCTTGTATGTGCCTCTGTCTCTCCCTTTTATAGTCACAAGCGAGAGGCCTAGGGCAGTTACATCGAGTGTGTGAGCTGGTCTATAGTGCAAGGCGTCCTTCTCTGCGTCGGGCGGTCAGGCGGCAGCAGCGACGAAGAACTGTTCCGGTACTCCAGGTGATGGTGTAGATTTCTCCTGAGTCGTGCATCCCAAGCAGTCGTCCCCCCCACCCCCGCACCCTTCTCCGGGTAGTTAGTCGGGTACAGGAGGTAGGGTATGTATCCTGATCCCGTTAGGGGATCAGGGGCTTGTCTTTTCTGGGTACTGTGGAAACGGAGTAGTCTGCACCGCGACGATCGAGGGATGGGCGACGGCTTGCACTTTGCCGTCCGTGGCACAGCGTTTCCCGTGCCATCTGTAGTACGATATGTACCACACCTACTGAGGTGTGACAGGAGGATCCGTCCTCTGACACAGGATCGACCCGATCAGGGCGGTCCGACGCGTGGAGGCTGGCACGTGGCGAGTCGTGCGCTTGGGTATCACGGGACACCAACGGGGCCCGTGTACCTACGGCCTTGATGGCCAAGTCTTGGACTGGTAGGAGACGGAAGACTACTCATGCGAGTAGGTGATCTATGCCGCGTCTTCCGATGCTTAGGGTGTAGTATGTACTGTACCGTACGTTGCCCAGCGTCCACTACGCCGTTCGCGGTACGATGGCCATTGTGCCGTTCGTGGCAGGGTTTGACGAATCCGCCCCATGACACCGAATCGGCCTGGCCCATGTGGACCGCTGCGGCGGAGCGGACACGTGGCGATGCGTGGGGGAGCATGCGTGGAGATCCCGGGATCTCGATTCGGCAGGGCCCACACGCCCCACGCCTTCCCCGCGAAGCATGCGTGGGTTGTTGATGGAAACTACTCGTGCGAACGAGTAGTCAGAGGTGGGAGGCGAAAACTACTCGTGCGAGTGAGTAGTTGGGAGCGGAGGTGAAAACTTGTCGCACAGGTCGCCATGTACTCAGGGGAGAGGGTGCGGGCGGCCGTGGGCCGCCTGCCTTTTGACCCATGGTGGAAACAAGTCGTACGGGCCCTCACGTGCTCGGGCAGCGTAATACTCGTTGTATTAGCTGCTAGAGCATGCCGTATGTGGGTCCGTACTGCGTTTTTAAGGGGTCTTGGTGGGCCCTAGTCCATGGCCTCGTCAGTTACCCCCGAGCCTGGTGAGGGAGTCAGAGACTCGCTCCCAAGGTCAACTGTCATGGAGATGAGGAGACTTGTAGTGTTTTCTCCAGCGGGGACGCGCGAGCGGACCCACGGGTAGTAGCCCCCGAGCCCACAGACAAGTCGGAGACTTGTGCGTGGGGTTAAATGCTGGACTTTTGGACAAGTCGGAGATTTGCGGCTTGCCGTGTGTTGCGTGTCGTGGGGTGACTGGCGGAGATCTCGCGCTGGTCGTGAGATTTTCGGGCCCCACTTCTGGTGACATGGTGGCACGATCGTGGGCAGCTGGCTGTGGCCCGAGGCAGCCTGGGCATTAACTGCGGGGGGGGAGGGGAGGGAGTAATCATTCCCCCTTCATATACCGCGGCCGCCGACCAAAATTCCCCTTCCGCTTCCTTGTGCTCTCCGCCGCCGTCGCTTCTTGCCTTTGCTCCCATACTCGCCATGCGCAAGCTGCAGAGCTCGCCTCGCCTTCTCTCGCAAGCCAGAACCGCCCACCGCCGCCACCCCACCTCGTCTGGTCATCTTCGACGGTGACTTGGTCCGAGCTCGACCGCCTCGTCTCTGACGGCATGCTACCACCGCTGACCGGAGTGGAAGAGTGGAAGGTGCCTGGGCCGGAGAGCAGCCTCCAGCCCCCGGTGGGGTATGTAGTCTCGTTCGTGCTGTTCCACAAGTGAGGCTTCTCCGTCCCGGTGGGACGGTTCATCCATGCCGTCCTCGAGGAGTACGGCTTGGAGCTCCACAACCTCAACCCGAAGGGCGTCCAGCATATGGCGGCATTCGAGGCCTTGTGTGAAGGGTACCTGGAACAGGGAGCCCACTGGGACCTGTTCCGGTACTTTTACAAGTTCATCTGTGTCAAGGACAACAACTCCGCGGCGGTCATCAGGTGCGCCGGCCTCCGGGGGAAACAGGGAAGGATGGACGAGTACATCCCCACCTACCTGACCTCCTCCAACAGCGGGTGGCACCGAGGGTGGTTCTACCTCAAGAACGACCCCGAGAATCCGCTACCGGAGTTCACCAATCGCTGGTAGGATCGGGCGCCAGCGAAGTGGAGCTACGGACCGGAGAAGAAGGATCATCCCCGGTTCCTCAACAGTGCCCTCGCTACCCTCGAGATACTCCACGGCAGCGGGGTATATTTCATCACCCTGATCGATGGCTATCACAGTCGGGGGATCGTCCCACTCCGTCGTCGCGCGCTGCGCCTCTGTGAGATGACGGACGACCGGGCCCCCTTTGAGGGGACTGTGACCGCTCATCCCTTGCCTTCGCTGGACGAGGTTCTGCGCAAGGTGACCCAAGCCACTGGGTCTCCTACATGTTCTGGCCGCCGCCGGACATGCTGCCGATGCTCCCCACCCCGATTACTGCGGGCCTGATACGACTTCTCCCAACTTCTTTTGGATCTGTCTTTTGTGATTGTGGGTGGTGATTGTCTTGTGTTTGCGCAGATGAAGGACGTGCGCATCCTCACCTCTCGTCCTCCACTGGAAGAGGACCGGACGCTCACCCGAGAGACCGCCGCGCGACAGCAGTGGCGAGGGCAGCACAAGAGGGCCCACCAGCAGAAAGAGATTGAGAAGCAGTCGAGGAACGACGACCGCGCCTCGCGCCGGCGCAACGGGGAGAAGGATGTCTCTAATGACGAGGGCCCCTCGTTGGCGCCGCCGGACATGGACGAGTCCGAGTTCGAGTGGACCGATGACGAGACGGTGTCGTCCTCACAGCCACGCAGCGGATCGGCACCCGCCTTGGCCGCAGCTAGCGCCAGCTCGAACCGGCAGGCGCCGCCCCCTCCTCCTAGGCTGACCAACCCGAAACGAGCAATCGCGCTCCTCGGCAGGACCACCGCGAGAGGGGTAGGAGCTCCCCGCGGCACGGCGACCCTAGCCGCCACTCCTCGCGCTGGAGGTCTCATTCGCCCTCAGCGCGTCTATCACGGGCGCCACGAAGCGTGTCGGTGACCTCCCGTCCACCTGCATCCCAGAGCGGGGGGCTGGCCCCGACCCAACAGCGCCCTGCGTCGGTCGTCATTGCCAGGGGCGGGTCGACCTCTTCTCCGACAACTGCTCCATCAGTGGGGAGCAAGAGAGCGGTGTCCCCGCTCAAATCAACGATTGGCTCCAAGCGGCCCCGTAACGTCGCAGAGAGGTGAGCTCCGAGTTGCGACCTTTTGGTTTTTGCTTTGTGTTTATAGTGAGTACACCTTTTTGCTTGTCGTCGTGACACTCTTCTCATTTCAGGGCACCCAACCGCCACACCATGAGGCCGGCACCTGTGAAGGCCTTGCGTCGCCCGGCCCAGGTGGTCGGAGACACGCCGTTGTCGAGCGAGCCGTCGGTCTCCCTTCAATCGGGGGCGGCGGCTGAAGAAACAGATGGGTCCAGGACCCAGGTGATGTCAGTCCCCACCTCAGGGAACTGCGAGCCCGGCTCGCAGTGACCTGTCCATGGGGACAATGGGTTTGGGGGGCGAGGCCCCCACAGAAGAAGCGCTCTCGGCCCACGCGGCTGAGTTAGTGACGTGCCTATCTAGGGCCTAGGAGCAGGATCATGAGAACCCAACTCCCGAGGCGCGGGCGGGCGATGATGAACAGCCAGCCCCCGAGTCATCGACGGTGGTGGGTGATGACGCGCATCCAGCCCTCGAGCCATCGACGGGGGCGGGCAATGATGTGCAGCCAGCCCCCGAGCCGTCGACGAGGGCGGGCAATGATGTCGACGTCGAGCGGCCAGCCCCCGAGTCACTGGAGGGGACAGCTGCTGCCATCGCCGGCTCCGAGACCCCAGCCCCCAAGTCGGCGAGGGGAACGGGGAATACTGTTGAGGCGGTGGAGGCGGCGAACCTCGACTCCGGGAATGCTTCTGCCGCGGTGGCGATCCTGGTGACCGAGGGGGTTGTCCCCATTTTGTCGGTCACCACATCGGACACCGCTCCTGCGGAGGTAATCGTCATCCCGACGTCGCCTTCTCCGGTCGTCTCTCCCGTCGCGGCGGTGGACGAGCAGATGCCACCCCCGATCGTGGAGGTCGGGGAGAGCTTGAGGGAGCAGAGGCCAACCACCTCGACGGCAGGGGAGGAGGAGGAGATGGAAGTACCACTGCTCTGGCTGGTGTCTGTTTCGCCGGTCTAGGCCTCAGTAGCCTCAGACAGCGATGCGGAGAAGGCGACCCATCACCACCTAGAGCACGGCCTGCGCCTGAGCGAGCTGGCGCTGCGCCAATCGGAGCGGGCGATCAGGGATCTCATCCCTGCCTCGAGGCTGAGTCCTTTTTCTTCCTCTTCGTTTCTCATGCTTGTTTTCCTTTTCTTCTTAGTTGTGCGACTCATATGTGGTTCAGGAGCTCGTCGGGCGCTCTGATGACAAGGCACGAGCCTTTGAGGCACTCCGTGCGGAGAAGATCCAGCTGGAGGCGCAGTTGGCTGCGGCCTGCCTTGCGGCGGCGGACAGCGAGGCCGGCCGGTTGGCTGAGCGCGCGTCCTTTGAGGCGAGGACGAAGGCTGTCAAAGACCGTGCGGCCACGGTGCAGGCGGAGAAGGCCGGCCTAGAGGAAAAACTGGCCGCGGCGAAGCAGGCGGCAGCGGAGCTACGCTCCAACACCGAGGCCGCTGCCCGCAGCGCACATCAAGAGAAGATGGAGCTTGAGACCAGGGCAGGCCGGGCAGAGTCCGACTTCCAGGCGGCTCGTGAGAGGGTGACGATGCTCGAGGCCCAAGTTGGTAGCATCATCGCTGAGAAGGGCTGTCTTGAGGAAATCGCCAAAAAGCGTGAGAATGAGATCATCGATGAGTACCTTACGACCTGCTACCTTTGCTTTTCGTGTGGTTTTTTTATTTGTGATATCCTCTTCCTCTTGGGGTGTACAGCTCTCTGCGTGGCCCGCACTGACTTGGAGAAGCAGGTCGCGGATCTCGAGAGTGCCGCAACCACCCGCCTCGTCGAGAACTAGAAGCTGGTGGAGCTGATCAAGGAGGCTAATGAGAAGCTCAATAGTAAGAGTCGTGTCCCCTTCACTTTTCGCCCTCCTTGGATCAAGATATCCTTTGCTAATATTGGTCTTTTTCTTTTCCTTCAGAGGTCGTGGCGGAGCTCGAGTAGGAGCGAAAATCGCTCGCGGGGGCCAAGACCAAGATCAGGCAGTTGGAGTCGATCCGCAACGGGATGGGGGCGGCCATCATCAAGGCGATGGATGAACTCGATGTTCCTCCCGGCCCCATGAAGGACCGCTTGGAACTGGCCGCTGCGACAGCTCATCAGCAGTCGATGGATACGGCCGGCGACGTCGTCCGCAAGGTGGTAGCCATCTTCTTGTCGCATTACCCGGACTTGGACAGGGAGCTGCTGAGCCAGGGATGGTGTCCGGGCTATACCAACGAGCAGTATAACGGCATTGAGGAAGGCGCCGTCGACTTCACCAAGGCTATGATGGGTCACGCCCTCCACAACCTGGGCCTGTAAAGAAAGAAACAGAGTCGCCTTGGCGAGGCTTTTAATCATGCTTGTAACAAACTTGTGGGCTAAGTGTTTATGGAAAACCCGTGGGTTAAGAACCCATTTTTATTTCAAGTTTGAGCATTTTGATTGTTTGTTGACCTTTTCTCGAGTAGTTAGGGGACCTGTCAGCCCGAGCAGTGCAGCTTAAAACTTTGCTGGTGGTGTCTTGTTCCGTAGCCGTAGAGGCGTAGGAACTTGGTGACTCGACCGGGCTTAGTCTAGAAGCGTTACTACTTGGGCGAGCAGCCCCCTGAGTACTTTGGAGAAGGATAGGTCTGCGTATATGTTTTTGCAAACAAGAAAACTCTTTGGAGTTTACAAAAGCGGTTACTCGGCATCCCTTCGAGAGGGCGAGTGATCGATAACTTGAGGTCACAAACTTTGCTTGTGGGTCTTTGTACCATAGCCGCAGGGGTGTAAGTACTCAGAGCCCGGACGAGCGCAGGTTCGTAACCGCTAGAGTCGTTGTTCATCCCCCTTTGAGGAGTGTGAGCGTACCGCAACGATCATACGAGAAACCGTCGATGGTTTTTGATCGAAAAAAGGTTTCGCAACGCTCAGGGGAGGGGGGTCGTAACCCCCGGGTAGCCCCCGAGCCCATGGGCAAGTCGGAGACTTGCCTATGGGATGAGACAAGCATAAAGACATTTTACTCGAGTAAAAATGTAAGCTTGAGGAAGATATCATCTTATGAAAAAGAAAGAAGCTCAGAGCTCTTGCATTATCATAAGATGAGAACAAAGTAAATACTTAAGGGTAAAAATGGTGTAGCTGCTCTATGTTCCAGGCATTGGAGATGACCCTGCCATCCTCGTACTTGATCTTGAAGGTTCCCAGACGGAATACTTGGTCAACGATGAACAGCCCCTCCCATGGAGGTGAAAGCTTGTGTTGCCCCTCGTTGCTTTGAACTTGTCGGAGGACGAGGTTGCCAACTTGAACTCGCACTCCCGTATGTTGTGCTCGTGGTAGCGATGTAGGGCCTGCTGGTACTGTGCCGAGTGGAGGAGGGTGATGCTGCGCGCCTCATCCAACTGGTCGATGGCGTTCTCGAGGGTGACTTGGTTGCCTTCTTCTGTGTAGGCTTGAACCCGTGGGCTGCTGTAGTCGATGTCCATTGGGAGAATTGCCTCCAACCCATGGACAAGGAAGAAAGGTGTGCAGCCAGTAGCCCGACTTGGTGTACGTAGGCTCCACAGGACGGAAGGGAGCTCCGCGGCCCATGTAGCCCGAAACTTCTCGAGGCGCTTTAATATCCGCGGCTTCAGACCTTGCAGTATCATGCCGTTGGCCCTCTCCACTTGCCCATTGGTCCTTGGGTGGCTGACAGCTGCCCAGTCCACGCGGATGTGGTTGTCATCACAGAACTTGAGAAATTTCTTGCTGGTGAACTGCGTACCGTTGTCGGTGATGATGGAGTTCGGGATTCCGAACCGGTAGATGATGTCGATGAACAACGCAACAGCCTCCTCGGAACGGACATTCGTGAAGGGCTTGGCCTCGATCCACTTTGAGAACTTGTCGATGGCGACGAGCATGTGGGTGTAGCCCCCGGGTGCTTTTCTCAATGGTCCAACCATATCCAGCCCCCAGACCGCGAAGGGCCAGGTGATAGGAATGGTTTGCAAAGCCTGCGCCGAGAGATGGGTTTGTCGCGCATAGAACTGGCAGCCTTCGCAGCTGCGCACGATCCGAGTTGCGTCAGCGACCATGGTGGGCCAGTAGAAACCTTGTCGGAATGCCTTTCCGACAATGGTCTTCGGACCGGGGTGATGTCCGCATGTGCCCGCATGGATTTCTTATAACAGTTCCTTGCCTTGGTCGGCCAGGATGCACCGCATGAGTATTCCCTCAGCGCCATTTCGACGGAGCTCGCTGTCGACTAGTTTGTACGACTTGGCCATGCGAGCGATGCGTCGAGCTGTCTCCTTGTCGGGCGGCAGTTTCCCTTCCACCATCCATTTGAGGATCGGAATCCTCCAGTCAGGGTCTTCGAGGTTGGCCTCTTGCGCCCCGTCGATCTCCATGACCTCCTGTGTTGACGGCTCTGGGGTCTTGTCCTCCTCAGAACGAATAGACGGTTCGTACTGGTCACTGGCGAACACCCCGTGCAGAACGGGCTTCCGATTTGACGCCGCCTTCATGAGGGTGTCAGCCACCTTGTTGTACTCGCACAGTACATGATTGAGCTCGAGCCCGTGAAACTTGTCCTCCAACTCGCGCACCGCCCGGCAGTACGCGGCCATCTTTGGACCTATGCAATTTTTCTCCTTCATAACCTATCCCATGACCAGGTCGGAGTCCCCCCTGACGTCGAGGTGTCGAATTCCCAGCTCGAGGACGATCCGGAGACCGTTGATGAGCACCTCGTACTCCGTGATGTTGTTGGAGGCCGCGAAGTGCAGTCGGACCATGTATTCCATTCGCACGCCCAGAGGCAAGATGAGCACGAGTCTGACCCTGACTCCTTCCTTCATGAGGGATCTGTCGAAGTACATGAGCCACGTCTCGTGCTCGATGGGAGTAGGAGGCGTTTGGATCTCCATCCATTCGGCGACGAAGTCAACTAATGCCTGCGACTTGATGGCGGTACGGGGCGCATACACGATATTCTACCCCATCAACTCAAGGGCCCACTTAGCGATTCTTCCTTCTACCTCCGGGCTCTGTATGATTTCGCCGAGCGGGTACTTAGACACCACCGTGATGCGGTGCGAGTCGAAATAATGCCGGAGCTTCCGCTTAGTGATGAGGACAGCATAGATCAGCTTCTGGATCTGTGGGTATCGTGTCTTCAAGTCGGAGACGACCTCGCTCACGAAGTAGACGGGGCGTTGTACTTTCTGCGTTTTGCCAGGCTCGTCCCGCTCAACCACTAACGCCACGCTCACGACCTAGGTCGTCGCAGTGATGTACAGGAGCATCGGCTCCCCCTCCACTGGCGCAGTGAGCACCAGCAGGCTCTCGAGTAGTTTCTTCAGCGAGTCCAGGGCTTCCTGTGCTTCAGGCATCCACTAAAAGTGCTCCTACTTCTTCATGAGCTTGTATAGCGGCAGGCTGCGTTTGCCTAGTCGAGCAATGAACCTGCTGAGAGTAGCGCGACATCCGATGACGCGCTGTACTCCCTTCAGATTCTTGATGGGTCCCATGCCCGTGATCGCAGAGATTTTCTCGTGATTGGCTTCGATGCCACGCTCAGACACAACAAAACCGAGTAGCATGCCCCTGGGGACCCCAAAGACACACTTCTCGGGATTTAGCTTCACGCCATGCCCTCTCAGCTTCTCGAAGACCGCGGTGAGGTCGGGGATCAGGTCACCCACCTTCTTCGATTTGACCATGATATCGTCGACATAGGCCTCGATTAGCCGTCCGATGAGATCTCCAAAAATGCGACGCATGCATCTCTGAAAAGTGGCTCCTGCATTCTTCAACCCGAAAGGCATGGAAACATAGCAGTACGCGCCAAACGGGGTGATGAACGAGGTGGTGAGTTGGTCAATCAGATCCATCGCGATATGACGATACCCCGAGTAAGCGTCAAGAAAACAGAGGGTTTCGCACCCAGCCGTTGAATCGACTACTTGATCTATGCGCGGTAAAGGAAATGGATCTTTTGGACACGCCTTGTTCAGGCTCGTGTAATCAACGCACATCCTCCATTTTCCATTCTTCTTCTTAACAAGTATAGGGTTTGCTAACCAATCGGGGTGGTATCACTACAAGGATTTCGGTCTAATGCAACGCCGAGAAAGTGTTGCAAAAGACCCAAAAATGGTAGCAATAATACTTTTGCTACCATTTTTTTGGTTTAATGTCGTTGCACTTGTAACTGTAGTAATAGCATAATGCAATGAGTTACGTTTTAGTTGCGACACACAACCCCTCTATTGCAACACTTTTGACGCTTTTGAAACACTTGGTGAGTGTTGTAACAATAGCAATTGCAACCACTATGGGTGTGGCAATAGTATCAATTGCAATGAACTAGGTGTTGCTAGTGATACGTATTGCGACACGCTGGTCGTGTAGCAACACAATGCAAACACAACGCAACACGGGTGTAGCAATCGTGGTTATTGCTACGCGGAGAAAGCATTGCAATAGAGGTTCTCTATTGCTACGTCGCCTAAATGGTTGCTATAGGTGGCTTAGGTTATTACAACGTCTTTGTAGGTTGGTTGCTACAGAGAGATCCTCTATTACCATGTTTCTGAATGGTTGCTATAGGTGGCATAAGCTATTGCCACGTTACTTAGCTTGGTTGCTACAGATAGCTGGTTGCTATAAGTAGATTCCTCTATTGCCACCGTCATCTTTTTTGTAGTTGCAAGAGATAGTTTCTCTATTGCCACGATTATCGCACCTATTGCCACGACTAAATGTGGTTGCTTTGTTTGGTAGCATAAATCATAATGAATGGAAATACATAATGAATGAAGCATCGACATCCATTAAAACGTAATATAATTTGATGCAACTCAACGACAGAAAGATGGAGAAAAAGGAGGTACCGAGATAGGCTGTCTTCCCAAGTTGATGCATGACGCCTTCTTGCCTCTTGGAGTTCACACATGAGAATACTGTTAACATAAAGCAAATCCAACATAGAGATTAAACCAAAACTTCATAGGACTAAAGCATATCCTAAATAGAGAAGCATGAGTGCAGGATCTCTGTAGAAGAACACGATGCACATGGAACAAAAGTAGTAAAGTAGTAGCAGCAGCTAGAAAAAAATGAAGTAGCAGTTGTTCTTGTATATCAAGCGATGCTGAGACAATTGAATTACTCACATTTTTGTAGTGCTTGAAGGTTAGTGTCACAGATGTGCCGAGCCGACTGTCCAATGCCAAAGTCATCATCGCACAGCTTGACTTTGAGCTTCTCTAATTTCGAATTAGCAACCTGCATTCGAGCAAATGCTAAATGCATTAGTGATTAAAGTACGATGTTTGTACGTTCTAGACAACAATAATGACTTACGAACAAGTATGCGCAACAAGTAGCAGAAAACTGGATCTGACCAGTCAGTAAAAAAGCAACAAGCAGACCATCATACCAGCCATGATTAAATCATATGCATTCATACCTCACAAACGAGACCACGATATAACCAAGCATGCATGTAAACGAGCAGATAAAGTAGATAAGGGGATATAGAGGAAGCAATTTAATATTTGCATGATGTAGAGACCAAACTGAAAGAGGAGAGGCTGTTCCGGATGTAAGTTATAAATGACAAGAATAGAAGAAACACCACACCAATTTGGCCTGCTAGGGATGGGAGGCGGCCACAGATTTTGGAGGATTTGGGGCAGAGTTTTGAGGGGATGAACTGCATTGTGCAACCACTGAAACGCGCTACGCCGCCATCCTCCGCAACTGCCTGCAGGAGACCAAGGACAGAATGTTGTAAGAAATCCTTTAGCAAGTGCCTGCATGAAATACGAAATCTGTAATCAACATGAAGCCGACATCTGCAATGCCAAATACTGTATGCATGGTCAATGGTTTTCCCCCCAGCCAATCATCTCCATGCTTGTCAACTGTTGATGGCGCCACACCACACAAGCATCACCATCAGAACAAGGCACCACACGGTCAAGCCGCTGTTCACCACAAACACTTCGCCGACTCGGCCGTCTGGTCGAGTCGCCACTCATGCTGCAGGGTCGCACGCCATAGCAGCCATGCACACCAGTACACCACCCGCAATGGAAAAAGGAAATCTATCCAATGAGCTGCCGTTCAGCCCAAGTCCCAATGAAAAAAATCATTAGCTTGCACAAGATGGAAGGCAAAACAAAGAATAATTGACCTCACCCTTGTTCACGTCTCCTGCTATCAAGTCTTGATATATTAGGGATTGCATGTACCCGAAGCTTATTTAGTGCCATGGTAAAAAGCAAACGGTGTTGTTTCTTTAGGAAAAAGGAACAGAAAAATGTTATGCTGCAGATTATCCCAGTGAAATAATATGTCTCAGTTTATAAAAATGTTATGCAAGGAAGAGAAAAATGTTATGCTGCAGATTATCAGGAAGAGAATGCCTCAATTAAAAAAACAAGGGCTAATAGCAACAATTTGACTTTGCAGAAAGTGAGCCAATTTTCATGTAAAGCAAATCCATCTTCTATCAAATCTATTCTGAACTGATCAGACAAGGGTTAAGTGTTAGAAATGTTGAGTGTTAGAGCTGATAATGAAACTACAAATAAACTATAAATGAATTTTCATGTAAACAAGAATATTTAGAAGTTTGCAAGAAAGGATTAAATGGCTATACAGCATTCTAGTTGTTGAGATTCAAGGGAAACCAAACTAAGGTCCTAAACAACAGCCTAAATAACACTGCACAATCTACACATGGCTTATGGAATATTCATCAGTGAGCTGGAACCAAAGCCATATATCACATTAGCATTCATCAGTGAACTGCAACCAAACCCGGATACTGATGTTGTCCAATGCAAAACAAGATAAGCCACATGCTCATGTTGTCGAATGAATGCATCATGATTGGCAATTATTGTACTCACATTTGCATGCATCAATGAGAGAGAACCTGACAGATCTGCCGGAACTTCCAGAATACATAAACACAATCTAATTGTTCTTTTAAAACATATGTAGCAATTTAAAACAGATATTCATCAAGGAGGTAGCTGTTTGAGTTGGGGCACCAGATCAGCAAAGCAAGGCTAGAGGAATAGTGGAGGGGACAGAGCCCATGACGACAACCATGCAATCCATCAGATCCACGTAACAAAGAAGGGGAGGATTCAAGGGAGGGCACGGGGCATCAATTTACCTTCAGTGGTCAGAGGCGGGCGCAAGATTTGAACCATGGGTATTCAAAATTCCATATCACAAAAAAAATTTGACAGCCCAAATTACAGTTTCATAGCACAAAATTAAGTGCCAGGAGCAGCATCATTGATTAATAAAATTGATCATAATTTCAAATTCTCCAACAACTAAATGATCAACAAATGAGAGTGACAACTTTTCTGGTTTTAATTGCACCTAATTTCAATGATTCAATCATGTATTCAGAAATCTTATGCACTTAAGTGACAATGTCAAACGAACTAGATACTTAGACGAACTGTGCAATGTTTGATGCAATGGATTCACGGATTTATGACTTAGATTTATATTTCATTGCAACACTGAGGAACATTCTCACATTGTCTCTTCTTTGCAGCAGCTCTGCCAAGCAAATTCTTAAATCAGTAGTGGCACTATTCTTCCTCTTCATATAATTTCAGACCTAAAATTAAAATCACATAAGTATCAACTATCAATGCTACTGCTGGCTGTTTAACAAATAGCTATGCAATTCCAAGCAGACCTGATCCCAATTCCCAATTTTACAGCAATGAAACAAACAATGTCACAGTCACAGGCTCACAGCTCACCTGTGTGCCGTGTCTTGCTACTGCTGCAATCTTGCAGGTCGAGTGCCACCGCCTAGACCAGTAGACCACCGCCGCCGCTCGGCCGCTGCGGCGCCACACGCAGCGTAGTCCGCTGTGCGCCTGCGTCCTGCGTGGCTGCGTAAGGGAGGCGCCGCATCTCCACCTCCGGCCTCACCGACCGCCGCCGCTCACCGTCCATACCTCCCCACCGTGCGCCGGCAGTCTGCCCAGCGGCCGCCGCTGCTGCCGGCCTAGCGGTGTTGCTGCTAGGTTTTGTGTGTGTACGGTTGTGTGCTCGAGTGTTTGAGGCAAGGCAGGGGACAGGGAGAGTTGGCCGACTGGGCCAACTGGGCCAAGGGGAAGTTGGCCAGTTGTGTGGGTTTTTTTCCCTACTTGAATTGAATTTATGCCTGTTCTTTTCTATTTTTTATGTATATACATAAGAAACACTACATGTATAAAATTTTTTGACAAAAAAATAGGTATCCAGTTGAATACCAATACACGTGGGCCCGCCCCTGTCAGTTGTTGCTGCTTGGGAACACTTCGGCGGGCGGCGGCGCGTGGTCTCGTCGGTGGCCAGCGGCGCGTGGTCTCGTCGGTGGCCGACAGCCGAGGATTAGGGTTTGTGTGGAGGATGGGAGGCGGCCGGGTTAGGTTGTGGCGGCGTAGGGAAAAGGGATGCATAGTTGTGTGCGAGGGGGGCACAGTGGGCTCGGTGGACCGGGAGGGAGGGCGCCGAGGGGAGCGGAGCGGAGGGCCTGCGGAGCTCGTAGAGTAGCTGCTGACCTGCTGTACAAAAGTTTTGTACAAGGAAATTTCCGTGTGTGTATATGCTTGGTTGTAGTGTGTATAGCAAAGTAACATTTCAACCTTACACTTGTGCGTTTACACGTGCCTCTAGTATACACTCGGGTCCTTCGCTCGCTCTCACCTACCGGTTCATGCGAACCCCGTGTGCGTGCCTCAAATACCAGAAGCTGCTCTACATGCCAATCGCATGCCTCGGCGCAGAAGCAAAATTAACGTGCGTGCATCGAATGTTCGATCACATGATATATTGGATCAGCGAATGAGATAAGATAGAGAAGAGATAAAATAATAATAATAAAGTATATATAATAATAATATAGAGATAGAGATAGTTATAAGATTTAGGCTCTGTTTAGTTCGCTGAAACTTCACCAAAGTTCTCACCTAGAAGACCGTGTCAACTCATTTCTTCACTCTGTGTGTGTTTCTCCACGCGCCAAAATTTCACCACTTTCACCCATCTAAAGAGGATCTTAGAGTAGAAGAGAAGTATAGAGATAAGTAGAAATAATGTATATTGTAAGAAAAATAAAAATATCAGTATATATTTTAAATGTAAATCAAATGTGAAATTGAGATTATACTAAAGTTTTAAAAAAACACACCTATAATTTGTACAGTAAATGATTCTAGATAAAAAAATATACGTGAATATTCAAGTGTAGCTAAGTGAGATGGTCCTAGTTGTGAAAGATGTATAGTATCACTTTGTCAAAATCGTTTGAAACATTTATGAGATGGTTATAGATCCCAAATATGTGGTTGTGTGAATCTATGTAATTTTCTAATCAAGTTTTACTATTATTATTATTATTTATTTAATTACTAAGAAATAAATGTTAAAATATCAAAAATTAGATAGAAAAATCTAAAAAGTTGCATAACCTTATGATTTTAGTGTATAAGCATCACATAAAAAAATCAAGTGATTTTTGACAAAGTGTTGCTGCATATCCCTCACAAAGGCATATATGCTTCACATAGTCCTATGTAGCTATGTGACATATATTTCTAGTTGTGAAAGATGTATAATATCACTTTGTCGAAATCATTTGAAACTTTTATGAGATGGTTATGAAGCCAAAATATGTTGTTGTGTGAATCTATGGAATTTTCTAATCAAATTTTGCTATTACTGTAATTATTTATTGATATACTAAGGAATAAATGTGAAAATATCATAAAGTGGCTAGAAAATTCTAAAAAGTTACGCAGTCACATGATTTTGGTGTATGAGCGTCACATAAAAAATTCAAGTGATTTCGATAAAGTGTTGCTAAATATCCCTCACAAAGACATATATAGCTCACATAGTCCTATGTAGCTAAGTGAGATATGTTTCTAGTTGTGAAAGGTGTATAGTATCACTTTGCTGAAATCATTTGAAACTTTTATAGTATAGTTATAGAGCCAAAATATGTTGTTGTGTCAATCTATGAAATTTTTTATCAAGTTTTCCTATTACTGTAATTATTTATTGAATTACAAAGGAATAAATGTGAAAAATATCATAATGTGCCTAGAAAAATCTAAAAATCTAGGTAGTAACATGATTTTGGTGTATGAGTGTCACATAAAAAATCAAGTGATTTCGATAAAGAGTTGCTGAATATCCCTCACAAAGACATATATAACTCACAGTCTTATGTAGCTAAGTGAGATATGTTTCTAGTTTTGAAAGATATATAGTATCACTTTGTTGAAATCATTTGAAACTTTTATGGGATGGTTATAGGTCCAAAATATGTTGTTGTAGCCACATTTTTTTTCATGTTTGTTTTAAAAGATTTATTACAGTTCAATTAATAAAAAGGAATAAAACACCCTAATACAACATAAACTAATGCTTATCCTAGTGGTTTGCACACGTCACTTTTGTTCCAAAGGTCTCAGGTTCGATACCCAAGCAGACATTTTTTGCGAATTAAATTACTGGCATTATGTCTATTGCAGCCATTTTTGGCATATTGCAACATTTTTTCAGTGTTGCATTAGAAAAAAAACAAAATCTATTCATCCAGGAACGATAGGGTTACTATGAGCTAACTGCATAGTAATACTTTTTCACTAATGATAGGTCATTTTCCCACATATTCAAACTTCTTTTATCCAAATTAAAAAAATATATATATGTAAGTTTCAAATCAATTTAATAAACTATATTTAGGCGCCTATGGTCGATTCTAACCCATGTCTAGGAGATTAATGAAAAATTCAATTGAATTATAGGGAAAACTCGAACTTCTACTACTCACCTTGTTATAAAATAATGATAAAAATACCTAGAACTTATCCAAAAATTATGTAAACTGGCATATAATAATTTTATGGATTACAAGCTTGATAAAGAAGTTTCATAAAATTTTGTGAAAATTGGAGTATACGTTGTTCAAAAACTAGATAGTCCATCACATCGTTTTATACAACTCAACTTAAACTTCGAAGTTTTTACACAATCAAGTACTTTCTTACCCAATGGACACATCAAATTTGGATGCAACCTTTTTTTGGTGCGCCGGATTAAATTCCGGCTGCGATCGGGGTGCGGCTGGGCGTAGCTGGGGCCCCGTTGGTCGTGGCCAGGGTGCGGCCATCCGTTGCCATGGTGTGGCCAGAGTGCGGCCGGCCACGGCCAGGGTGCAGCTGGCTGGGCGCAGCGGGAGCGTGGTCGGCCGTGGCCAGGGTGCAGCTGGCCACTGCCAGGGTGTGGCCAGGGTGCGGCCGGCCGGCCGCGGCCAGGGTGCAGCCGGCTGGGCGCAGCGGGGGCGTTGCCGGTCGTGGCCAGGGTGCGGTCAACTAGGTGTGGTAATGCTGGGCAGTCCAGCGGGTAGCAGAGGGTCACGAGTTGTGATTATGCCGGCACGTCTCCTCTTTTCTCTATTTTTTCCGTCTACGACTCGTATTCGTACGTGTACATAGTAACATCCACTAATATCACAAAAGGTGTTGTAGCTCAATGGTAAGGTAAATTGGTAAGAGGCTGTTGGTCCGTAGTTCAAACCCATTATAAAGCGTATTTTTTGTATTTTTTTGCGTCCTCAAGGTGGGACCGCATCACCACGTCCTCAAGGTGGGAATGGGTGACATGGCAATTTGAAGTTATTTTGGCTACCTGGTATTTTGTCTTTTGCAACCATTTTTGCCTATTGCAACACTTTTCTAGTGTTGCATGAGACAAAAAATAATAATACTTTTTAGGAAACTTTACTTCTTTATTTTTTTAAATAACTAACTAATAGAATCATGTAAAGTAACTTTTTTATTTTAATATCTATAAGGTTACTATAAGCTGACCACATAAAAACATGAAAAAGGTTTGAACGTTGCTGACTAACACTAAGATTATAATGGTGTAGTGGTAAGTCATATACTAGTGTAGTATTGAGGTCCTTGGTTCAATTCCATACCATGGTGCTTTTTTTATTTTTTCCATTTTGTCTCTAATGAACGATTGTTATCCCACCAATTCAAACTTATTTCTCAAAATTAATAATTAGAATAAAATCTAAATTCAAAATTAGCCAAGTTCTATTTTTACTATGGATTGTATTTTTTCATAATATATCACGCTACAAGGCCCAATCCAAATCAGCCTCAGCTCCTAGTTCTGGTTGTAATAAGCATGTAACAGTTGCAACTCCAAACAAGCGTTACAATTGAGAACCGCTTTTGCTTCGCCCTCCAAAGTTCTCGTTGCAATAATCATATAATAGTTGCAACACCAACAAAGCGTTGCAATTGAGAACCACTTTGGCTTCACCCCCTAGAGTCCTCGTTGTAATAAGTTGTAGTAGTAGCAACCCCAAAATAGCATTGCAATTGAGAACCACTTTTGCTTCGGCTATCAAAGTTCTCGTTGCATTAAGCATCTAGCGTTTGCAACACTTGTGAAATTTTATGCAACACAAAAAAACCGTAGCAATAGGCACAACCAAATGCAACTAACGTAAACGTGGTTGCAGTACTACCACATAATTGCTACCAAAATCAATTCTCCTGCAACCATTTTGCACCATTGCAATATCGTCCACCAATCACAACAGAGCTTTGCAACAACTTGAAAACCGTTGTATTAAAGCCATATATCACTACCATTTTTTAGAATGGTTGTAATACAGCCATCTATAGCAACCAAATATTCTACGTTGCAATTCATCAGTGTTGCATTTGGCCCAAATCCTTGTAGTGTATACTTCACGAATGAACCCTGCACTAATGAGCTTCTTGATCTCCTCGCTGATAGCCTTGAACTTGTCGGAATTGAAGTGGCGCAGACGCTGCTTGATCGGATTCGAGCTGGGCTTAATGTTAAGCTTGTGCTCGGTGACCTCCCTTGGAATCCCTGGCATATCGGAGGGTTTCCATGCGAACACATCAAGATTCGCGCGGAGGAAGTCGATGAGCGTGCTTTCCTAGTCGGAACCGAGCATCGTCCTGACACAGAGTGTGAGGCCGTCATCAGAGATGGGCACCTCATTGGCGTCCTTGGCGGGCTCGAAAGAGCAGGCCGCTCGCTTGGACGTCTCGAGGATTTCTTGGTCCTCGGAGGGTGGCTCAGCGGAGAGCTTCTTAGACCAGATCAGTGCTTTAGCGAACTGGAAGCACTCAGTATCGCATTCGTACGTGTACTGGAAAGCCGTACTCACTGTGATGACATCCTTCGGGCCGGGCATCTTCAGCTTGAGGTACGTGTAGTTGGGGATGGCCATGAACTTAGCGTAAGCTGGCCTTCCGAGTATCGCGTGATACGTCCCCGGGAACCCTACCACTTCGAAGGTGAGGGTTTCCTTTTGGAAGTTGTTCGGAGTTCCGAACGTGATGGGCAGATCAATCTACCCGAGGGGGACCGCCTCCATCCCAGGTACGACCCCGTGGAAAGGCGCCGTAGAAGGCCGCAGTCGGGACCGCGGGATCCCCATGTCGTCCAGGGTCGACATGTAGATGACGTTGAGGCCGCTACCTCCGTCCATCAGGACCATGTGCCCACGCTTGGTGCCGAACAAGGGCGACACAAGTAATGGATAGTTGCCTAGTCGCGGGATGTGGTCGGGGTGATCGCGCCGGTCGAATGTGACTAGCGTCTCCGACCACTTCAGGAACGTTAGAGTTGTGTGCTCAACTTGGTAAACTTCTCACTGGATCAGCTTCTCCTGGCATCTTGGCGGTCATGCCTCTGAACCCCCGAAGATCATCACGACAGCTCCGTCTTCGTGGGGGTAAGCAGCTTCTTCGGGGCCCTTGTCCTTTCCTCCATCACCGGTAGGAGTAGTGTCCCGTTTCTTCATCGTGCCAGCGAGGTAGGACTTCATCAGGTTGCAGTCCTTGAAGGCATGCCTGACTGGGCCCTCGTGATTGAGGCACGGAGCATCCAACAGCTTCTCGAAGTGACCCGTTGGCGGGTTACTCCTTGGTTTCACCGCCTTTCGGTCGATGGCGGCCACCAAGGCGTCATCGCGGTGCCTCTTGTCTTTACTCTTTTTCTTCTTGTTGGATGGTGCGGACGGGTCGTCATCGACTTCAATCGGCTGCTTCCCCTTGCCGGTACCGGGGCTTAGCATTGCTGCTACAGCCTCTTGCCCATTGGCATGGTCGGTAGTAATGTCGAGCAACTCCCGAGTGGTTCGCGACTTCCGTCACCCAATCCGATGGATCAGCGTGGCACACGTGGTGCCGTTCTGGAAGGCCGAAACGATGTCCGTGTCGGTGGTGCTCAGCAGCTCGGTACACCGCTTGGAGAAACAGCGAATGTAGTCGTGTAGACTCTCGCCCTTCATCTGCTTGCAGTTGCGCAGGTCCCAGGGGTTCCCTGGTCGGGCGTATGTGCCCTGGAAGTTGCCGATGAAGGCGTCACGTAGTTGCGACCAGCTGTCAATCTTGCTTCGTGGCAAGTGCTCGAGCCACGTGCGGGCCGAGCCCGCGAGATGTAGTGGCAGGTTCTTGATGATGAACAAGTCATCCCGCGCACCACCAGCGTTGCACGTCAGCCGGTAGTCTTCTAACCAAACACTGGGGTTGGTTTCGCCATCGTACTTGGGTACGGAGGTCGGAGCCCTGAAACGCGAAGGGAATCGGGTGCTGCACACATTCTTCCCGAAGGTGCGGCACCCTGAGGCGTCGGGTGAGTTGCTCCGACTCCGATCTTCGTCACTGTCGTATCGGCTGTCGCGCCGCCGACTATACTCCTTACGAGGCTGCTGCTCGTAACCGTCGTCGTGGCCCTTGTCCACCCTCCGTCGCGCTTTGATGGTATCACGCGTGTCACGGTTGGGGCCCAAGCGGCTCTTGATCGGCACGTTGACCTCCTCGGACCGTAGTGGCTGCTGCGACGGCGCTGCGGGCTGTCACGGCTCGGAGTGTCCGCGACCTTGTTAGCCCCGCTGTCGAGAAGCAGAGCTCTCCACCTGCTGCACAGCGGTAGTCTCGAGGAGCGTCTTGATTTGTTTATGCATCTCTTTTTCTTGAGGTGTGGCGGGCTCCGGGATCTTCTGGAGAAGAATCGCAGCTGTCGCTAGATTTTGTGACGCCCTCTTGAAGACGGGCGTGCCGTCAACGACGTCTCGATTGTCGTTGATGATGCGTTGCTGGACGTCCCTCGCGCGTGCGTGAGCGGGAGTTGGATTCGGTTCCTGCCCGAGTTGTTGGTGAAGCTGAGCTTGCTCGTTGTTGAGCTGGCACTGTGCGTCCTCTAGCTCATCCAGTCGGGCCCATTGTGCGGCGGCATTGGGTGGGTCCTGCACCCCAGCCGCTCTATCCGCCGTCGAGCTGTGGGCGGAGTGGAGTGCCCCATCCGGGGTGTGGGCCGGTGCTGGCGCTACCGGGGCATTGCCAATGACGAAGCACTCACGTGAGGGGTTGTAACAGCCCGTCATCTGAGTCATCGGAGAAGTCGAAGCAGTAGTCCGCCACCGTTTAGAAACGTCGGAAGGCGCCAGCGTCGCGAAGGCCGGAGCAATCCCACTCTGAGTCTAAGATGTCGTCCGTGCCGTCGGTGACGAGGTATTGCTCGTCGGGGAGGTAGCCACAAGCCCCATGTTGCAGCAAAGGCGGTGGCTGGGGTAGTTCTCGTACATAGCCAGTCCGTGCTTGATGAAGAGGAATAAGCTGCCGCTGTGTAGGACCTTCCTCCATAAAGAGGTGGCATCGGGGCGCTCTCCCTAGCGATGCACTCCGTTGAGTCCGACGGCAAGGAGTCCTCTGCTGCGTCGGCGGGCTGTGGGGCACCAGCTTCGGCCCGCAGAGGGGAGCTAGCACGTGCTGCCCTGAGCCGCTCCGCCTTGGCCCGCTTCGAGTGCTTGCCCGAGCGCCTCTTGCGTCGGGGCGAGCGTGGCAAGGCGGTTGGAGCAGGAGTTGGTGCAGGTGCGTCGATGGCCTCGTCGACGAGGCGCATGAGGTAGCCGTCTCCAGTCGCTCGGAAGTTCAGGCTCCCGAACCGGATCTCGAGTCCGGCCATGAGCGACTCCGGTGATCCCACGGAGGAGTCCATCGGTGATGGCTTTGGTGATGGCTTCCGAAGCAAGCGATGAGAGGGCCGTGCGGACCCTAAAAGCAACATCGAAAACACGCGAAGGCCCCTACCTGGCGCGCCAACTGTCGGGATTTGTTACCGTCGGTAAGTAAATTTATAAGAACGCGTGTGCCAATCCGCACAGTAGCATAGGAGACACTCGAGATTATACTGGTTCGGGCCTCTGGAGAGTAATACCCTACATCCAGTCTAAGAGGAAGTGTTCCTTATGCTCGGGCGTTTGTAGTAGGGGGTACAAACAAGTTGGGAGAGGGTGCAGAGCCCAAGTCCCTGGTGTGTGAGTGGTTCAAGTAGCAGAAGACTGTGTACATGAGTGTGTGAGTGCTTGCGGTGTTTGTATGAGATGAGATATTGATGATAAGTGCGTGTTGGGGGTGGAAACGAACGTGTCTTGTATGTGCCTCTATCTCTCCCTTTTATAGTCACAAGGGAGAGGCCCAGGGCGGTTACATCGAGTGTGTGAGCGGGTCTACAGTGCAAGGCGCCCTTCTCTGCGTCGGGCTGTCAGGCGGCAGCAGTGGCGAAGAACTGTTCCGGTACTCCAGGTGATGGTGTAGATTTCTCCTGAGTCGTGCGTCCCAAGCAGTCGTCCCCCCCCCCCGCACCCTTCTCCGGGTAGTTAGTCTGGTATAGGAGGCAGGGTACGTATCCTGATCCCGTCAGGGGATCAGGGGATTGCCTTTTCTGGGTACTGTGGAAACGGAGTAGCCTGCACCGCGACAATCGAGGGACGGGCGACGGCTTGCACTATGCCATCCGTGGCACAGCGTTTCCCGTGCCATCCGTAGTACGATATGTACCACCCCTGCTGAGGAGCGGCAGGAGGATCCGTCCTCTGACACAGGATCGACCCGATCAGGGCGGTCCGGCGCGTGGAGGCTGGCACGTGGTGAGTCGTGCGCTTGGGTATCACGGGACATCAATGGGGCCCATGTACCTGCGACCTTGATTGCCAAGTCTTGGACTGGTCGAAGACGGAAGACTACTCGTGTGAGTAGGTGATCTATGCCGCGTCTTCCGATGCTTAGGGTGTAGTATGTATTGTACCGTACATTGCCCAGCGTCCACTACTCCGTTCGCGGTACGATGGCCACTGTGCTGTTCGTGGCCGGGTTTGACGAATCCGCCCCCTGACACCAAATCAGCCTGGCCCGAGTGGACCGCTGTGGCGGAGCGGACACGTGGCGATGCGCGGGGGAGCGTGCACAGAGATACCGGGATCTCGATTCGGCGGGGCCCACACACCCCATGCCTTCTCCGTGAAGCCTGCGCGGGTTGTTAACGAAAACTACTCGTGCGAATGAGTAGTCGGAGGCAGGAGGCAGAAACTACTCGTGCGAGTGAGTAGTTGGGAGCGGAGGTGAAAACTTGTCGTGCGGGTCGCCGCTTACTCGGGGGAGAGGGTGCGGGCAGCCGTGGGCCGCCTGCCTTTTGACCCATGGCGGAAACAAGTCGTACGGGCCCTCACATGCTCGGGCAGCGTAATACTCGTTGTATTAGCTGCCAGAGCATGCTGTATGTGGGTCCGTACTATGTTTTTTAGGGGTCTTGGTGGGCCCTAGTCCATGGCCTCATCAGTATGCAAGGATGTTTTGATTTCACTTCAAGATATGCAACATTCTTTACCTCCTGCTATTGCTAACATTTTGCAGGAGTACTCTGATGTTTTTCCAAGTGAGATACCAGCAGGGCTGCCACCTATACGAGGGATTGAGCACCAAATTTATCTTATTCCGGGGGCTTCTTTGCCCAACCGTGCACCATACAGGACAAATCCGGAGAAAACAAAAGAAATTCAGCGACAAGTGCAAGAACTACTCGACAAAGGTTATGTGAGTGAGTCTCTTAGTCTTTGTGCTGTTCCAGTTATTTTGGTGCCTAAGAAAGATGGAACATGGCGTATGTGTGTTGATTGTAGAGCTATTAATAATATCACTATTCACTATCGACATCCTATTCCACGTTTAGATGATATGCTTGATGAATTGAGTAGTGCTACTATGTTTTCTAAGGTTGATTTGCGTAGTGGGTATCACCAGATTCGTATGAAATTGGGAGATGAATGGAAAACTGCTTTCAAAACTAAGTTCGGTTTATATGAGTGGTTAGTCATGCCTTTTGGGTTAACTAATGCACCTAGCACTTTCTTGAGATTAATGAATGAGGTTTTGTGTGCTTTTATTGGGAAATTTGTTGTAGTCTACTTTGATGATATATTGATCTACAGCAAATCTATGGATGCACATCTTGATCATTTACGTGCTGTTTTCAATGCTTTACGAGATGCACGTTTGTTTGGTAACCTTGAGAAGTGCACCTTTTGCACCGATCGAGTTTCGTTTCTTGGCTATGTTGTGACTCCACAGGGAATTGAGGTTGATCAAGCCAAGGTAGAAGCTATAAAAGGGTGGCCTGTACCAACGAGTATCACACATGTACGGAGTTTCCTAGGAATTACTGGATTCTATTGCAGGTTTGTGAAGGATTTCAGCACCATTGCTGCACCAATGAATGAGCTTACAAAGAAGGGAGTGCCTTTTAGTTGGGGAAGAAAACAAGCGAACACCTTCCACATTTTGAAAGATAAGTTGACACATGCACCTCTCCTCCAACTCCCTGATTTTAATAAGACTTTTGAGCTTGAATGTGATGCTAGTGGAATTGGATTGGGTGGTGTTTTGTTGCAAGAAAGAAAACCGGTTGCGTATTTTAGTGAAAAATTGAGTGGTCCTGTTCTGAATTATTCCACTTATGATAAAGAATTGTATGCTCTTGTTCGATGTTTGGAAACATGGCAGCATTATTTGTGGCCCAAAGAGTTTGTTATTCATTCTGATCATGAATCTTTGAAACATATTCGTAGTCAAGGAAAACTGAACCGTAGACATGCTAAGTGGGTTGAATTTATTGAATCTTTTCCTTATGTTATTAAGCACAAGAAAGGGAAAGAGAATATCATCGCTGATGCTTTGTCCAGGAGATATGCTTTGTTGAATCAACTTGATTACAAGATCTTTGGCCGAGAAACAATTAAATACCGATATGTTAATGATGCTGATTTTAAAGATGTATTGCTGCATTGCAAAGATGGAAAAGGATGGAACAAATTCATCGTTAGTGATGGGTTTGTGTTTAGAGCTAACAAGCTATGCATTCTAGCTAGCTCCGTTCGTTTGTTGTTGTTGCAGGAAGCGCATGGAGGTGGTTTGATGGGACATTTTGGAGCCAAAAAGATGATGGACATTCTTGCTGGCCATTTCTTTTGGCCCCAGATGAGGAAAGATGTGGAGAGGTTTGTTGCTCGATGTGCTACATGTCAAAAGTCTAAGTCACGTTTAAATCCACACGGTTTATATTTACCTCTTCCTGTTCCTAGTGCTCCTTGGGAAGATATTTCTATGGATTTTGTGTTGGGTTTGCCAAGGACTAGGAAGGGTCATGATAGTGTGTTTGTGGTTGTTGATAGATTTTCTAAGATGGCACACTTCATACCATGTCATAAAACTGATGATGCTTCAAATATTGCTGATTTGTTCTTTAGAGAAGTTGTTCGCTTGCATGGAGTGCCCAATACTATTGTTTCTGATCATGATGCTAAGTATCTTAGTTATTTCTGGAAAACTTTGTGGGCTCAGTTGGGTACTAAGCTTTTGTTCTCTACTACATGTCACCCCCAAACTGATGGTCAAACTGAAGTTGTGAATAGAACCTTGTCTACTATGTTAAGGGCTGTGTTAAAGAACAATATTAAGATGTGGGAAGAATGCTTACCTCATATTGAATTTGCTAACAATCGTTTGTTGCATTCTACTACAAAGATGTGCCCATTTCAGATTGTATATGGTTTCTTGCCTCGTGCTCCTATTGATTTAATGCCTTTGCCAACCTCTGAGAACCTAAACGTGCTGAATTGATGTTAAAGCTGCATGAAACAACAAAATAGAACATATAGCACATGAACACTAAGTACAAGCTTGCTGGTGATAAAGGTAGAAAGGAATTAAAATTTGAACCTGGAGACTTAGTATGGTTACATTTGAGGAAGGAGAGGTTTCCTGAATTGCGTAAATCTAAATTATTGCCTAGGGCTAATGGACCATTTAAAGTGGTAGAAAGAATTAATGATAATGCATACAAACTAGATCTACCTGCAGATTTTGGGGTTAGTCCCACATTTAACATTGCAGATTTGAAGCCATATTTGGGAGAAGAAGATGAGCTTGAGTCGAGGACGAGTCAAATGCAAGAAGGGGAGGATGATGAGGACATTCCTGCCAATGATACATCCCCGACATCAACATCATCACTACCTCAACAGGATTCAATTCCTCTCGCTGGTCCTATTACTCGTGCTCGCAGGTCATAGTGGTGGATGCAGAGGTTGATTGGTGCACTCCTTTCATTGCCTTCCTGGTCGACTAGATGGCACCAGAAGACCGCACTAAGCACGAGAAGGTCACCCAGCATAGTGCCAACTACATCGTCATAGGAAAAGAATTATACAGGAAAGCCGCCTCCATGGGTGTGCTGATGAAGTGTATCCTATGATCAGAAGTTCTACAGCTCCTAGCTGAGATCCAAGAAGGTGAGTGTTCTAATCATGCGGCCTCCGGCAATCTGGTTGGCAAGGCATATAGATTTTGCTTTTATTAGCCCACAGCCATGTCAGATGCCAAAGCCCTCATCAAGAGGTGCAAGGGGTGTCAGTTCTACGCAAAGTGACAACATTTGCCGGCTCAGGCCCTGCGAACCATCCCTCCATCCAGGCCCTTCACTATGTGGGGCTTGGATTCTATTGGTCCAATCAAGACCGCTCCAGGCGGCTACAAGCACATCATCATGGCAGTGGATAAGTTCACTAAGTAGATCGAGGTCAAGCTGTAGTCAGCGTCAAGTCATCCGAGGCGGCTAAGTTTATTCGAGAAATCACCCATCGCTTTGGAGTCCCCAACATGATCATCACTGACCTATGGACGGCCTTCACAGGCTCAAAGATAGATGCATCAGTTTAATCATTGACTTCGATAGATTAATCATGTGAGGGTCCAGGCCGCTGGTGACCGTGAGCACGGCTAATCGATTAATTTTACACTCTGCAGAGGTTGTACACTTTCACCACAAGTCACGTAAAAGTTCTAGGAACTTTGAACCCAACCATGCGATGCCGGCCAAGCATCATACCACACTACCTAGGTGTGATTGCATAGGGACGCTACGAGGCCTTTACAAAGTTTCCCCAGTGTGAAGCAACCCGCGAAGATTCTGAGTCGTTGCAGAGTATAAAGTCCCCTAGTAGGACCGTGTCTTAGCAAAGCCCACTCCCTACTAGAGCGAGTCTATACCCCACTGGCGCTCCCCCTTACCCTTATCAAGTAAGATCACCCCAACACTAGAGTCACTAATTAATTAGCCAAGGCACAGCCATATGCCCTTGTGGTTGCACTGTTATCCTAGGTGGTCGCTCCATGTTCCAATTAAACAAGGTGATCTTGTATTAATGAAGGTATAACATAAATAAATCAAGTTTCATAAAGTTTCATTAATACCATCCACCAAGATAAGCATAGCGAGAGCTACCCAACATTAAAAGTAAATACCCAGGTTGATCAAGGTATAGGGATAAAAAAATAATCTAGTCATGTCCTTAGAAAGGGTCCCATCAATTTAATGCAAGCAAAAGTAAGAACAGTGAATTAAATACATGTTGTATAGGTAAACAGGTATGCATCAAGGTAGACTTGCCTTCAACAGATCCTTGTTGCTGTTCCGACACTTGAGCTTCTTGATCTTCAAATCCTTCAGCCCAAATGTTCTCTACGCATCACATCAAGTACATACAAGCAAATAATGGAATAAAATAAGAAACAATCACCAAACAATAAGATCAGATCAAAACAGGGGTGAAAAGCTATTCTACTCTTCGATACAATCGTTTGGACATAAAGAACACGAAAAAACGGAGCTAGAACGGAAAAGATATGGCTAGAAGAAGGTACAGGGGCATAACTGTGAAGAATCTAAGGTTCCAGGGGTCTATCTGCAAGAAACCGAGGGCTAAAGCATAAAGAAACTTGAAAATAGAGGGGTTTGGTTGAAAAACTAGAGATCGGGACCTCGGGCGCTATTTTTATGAAAACCAGGGGCTAAAACAAAAGAAAAAGGACTGAACTGAAAGGGTTTTTATACGGTGGAAGGACCGGCTTGGAAATTTTAAAAACTCAGGGTTGTTTTTGTAAAACTGCCCGGTCAAGCGGCTGTTGACCATTACCCTTGAATGGTTGACTCCGGCGGATTAGATCTGGGCCACAGGATCTCGATCGGATGGACGAGGTGCTGCGTAGGCGATGACCGACGGCGCGAACACCGGCGAGCGGCGGCGCAGCTCGAAATCTCCGGCGAGCTTGCTTGGGACTGAGCTAGGGAGCTCGACCAGCCTCGGGGTTTGGCCGGGAAGGCTACTGGCGCGACGGCGAGCAAGGCTAGGGCAACAAGGAGGCGGAAGGGGCAACGTCGACGGCGAGCAATGGGCGGCGGCGGAAAGAGTACTCCGGCGAGCTTGTCTTCGCGCTGAGGGGCTCCTGGACACAAACGTATAGCACCCGCGTCTTCCTCACCTCTTTGTGGTCCTCCTGGCGGTCTTCTCGTCAAGGAAGCGGCGACGGTTCGGCGGATCGGTTGAGCTGGGCCGAAACACAAAACAGGCCAGAAAGGGTACGAGGGGTTCTAGGAATAAAAGGAAGCTTTTGAAATTTTAAAAGGATTCAAACAAATAGAATTCAAATTCAAATTTGAATTCCACCAAACAAAAACAATGCTCCAGCATGTATGTAACATTTAAACTCCTATATTTATTTATTTAATTTTCAAAAATATGTATTTAAATGCCTAAAAATTCAGATACACCTTATGATCCTTAATATCAAAGTCTTGTTTCTAAACAAATTTTATTGAAACAAATTTTTGCAAAATTAGGGTGTTACAACAAACAACTTCTAGAAACCGGTGAGCTTTATGAGTGATTTGGGAAATATGTTTGGTGGGAAGTCAGGAGAGAAACCTAGTGAGAAGCCACTACCAAAATCAGTCTGCTTCCATTGTGAGTATTGTGGGAAGGATGGTCAAAATGGAGAGTTTTGCTACAAGAAGAAAAGGGATGAGAGAATGGCTAAGGAGTGGGCGAACAAGGACATGTGTCATCCTTCTCATGATGTACATGAGCGTCATATGCCACTACCTAGGTGTGAGGCTGTTGTGCCTACGGTTCCAGCTTGGGGTGATAGGAGTGTCACTATTCGGAGTGTTTTTACTGGCTGGGGGCACCCGTCACACTCAGACCGGTGTACCTCAGAGAAATGAGCACTTTGGTTCTGCATGTGGTGTGTTTGTTGGACGTTCTACTACTCGTGCTCAATACGAGTTCGGGAGCAATGGTCGTAGTTTTGGGTCTTAGAGGGGCTACAGACCACGTTTTCCCTTTTGTGGTGCTCGTACACCTCCGGAGAGATGTGAGAGGATTCCTCGTGGTGGTTGTTGCTTTGTGAGGCATGATAGGGTGGATGTTGCTAACCCCACCTTTGTGATAGAGACGGAGTGCCCGATCTTTCGGTGAGTGGAGATAACTTCGATCCGGTGGGAGGCGACCCTCACGATCTGACTACGACGAGCGAGACTCGAAGCGCCAATGCAATCATTGAACCACTCCCGATGGTTACCAACCTTGCCAGCGCAAGATCAGCCTGATCATGAAGATCAATTCTTGTATGCAATCGAAGAACAAACAAGAATCTGAGGCGAGCAATCTTAATATCACTCGAAGGTGGAGTTCTGAATCACAGAGGACAACACATATTTATGCTTGTTCTGGTGTAGCTAAAGCTAGATGTAAAACAAAACTTGAGTTTCTAATGTGGTAGCTACCAAGTATATGAGGAGGGATGTCCTAGGGTTGGGGGCGACCTAGGATGGGGCGCCCACAACTTGGGCTTAAGGCCCAACAAACTGGCAATGCAGCACCTTAGCAGATTCTGGACGTCATCTTGTTTCGACGATTCCTGTTGACTCAGGACGAATTTGGGCATGAGACTAGTTCCATTAGAAGCTCTATGAAATTGTGGTTCCATCCATATAAAGAACGTCCAAAACTGACTTCGTATGCGACCTGGGTGTCGTTTTTAGTGTGCACTGGTCCTGGACTCCGAATTGGGCTCTTTGAATTGCTTTGGGACTCCACCTTGGGGTCTCGAACCGGATTAGCCTCGTGCCTCCTCTTCAACTTCGACACTCTTGCTGGACTTCTTCTACTCCATTCCATGCACTAATCATGGTCGTATGCATAGGTGCCATGTCCTCATCACTTTGAGCAAATGGCTCAATACTGGTTTGACTTTTTTGTGCTAACCCTAGTGTTGAGTCATTTGCTCATTCTCGTTCTCAGTTTTGATTTGCAGGGGGAGGAATGCAGAACATTTGGTTGATCGACTCCGGTTGTTCACGACACATGACTGGAGATCAGGGGTGGTTCTCCAGCCTCACCCTAGTGATGCCAAAGGTGTACATCACTTTTAGGGATAATGGATGAGGACGTGTGCTTTTAGAAGGTGAGGTTAAGGTAAGTAACAAGGTGACCTTGAAGCGTGTTGCTCTCATCAAGTCGCTTGGTTTCAATTTGCTTTTGAATTCTCAATTGCTTGACAAGGGGTTTGAGGTTCGGTTTAAGTTGGGTGCTTCTCAGGTTCTTGACTCTCGAGGTGATCTTGTTTGTACGATCGTGCTCGAGGGACAGATCTTTTGTGCTGATTTTTCTTAGTCTTTTGGTCCCCCTCGGTGCTTGGTGGCTGGTCCCTCAGGAGAGTTGTGGAGATGACTGTTGGCGTTTCTTAACGTCACCACTAGTTGCGCACCTAGAGGGAGCGTATAAGAACAACCGGGTATACCGCAAGCGCACGGAAATACTGCTGTAGCACTTCCCCAAGGAAGGAGAGTATTCCAAGGGTATCGAATCCAAGGAACGATGTGCACTATCTTCTACTCCTAGTTTGGACGATCCAAGGACACAACACTGATTGATAGGATAGGTAGAAAGGATCTACCTCGACCGAGCGCAGAGTCTAGTCACGATCTCTCGGGTATAGCACTCACTTCGGGCACCAAGCATAAGGCCAATGTGCTGGCAACAAGCCCAACTCGGTACGCGATGCAGAGGGTTTGCAAAGGGTCCAACAGGCTGTCACCACTGCGGCCTACCTCTACGCTACGATCGTAGATGGTCTTTGAAGTATAGCTTATGGTCCAGACACCACGTCTGCACCACTTACTATTACTATGAATCTGCGAGGGAGATACTAGCACTAGCTCAAGGTATGCTCTATCACTCATGCAAGATCACGACACTTTGATCTAACTAGAAACATGCACGAGCTTCACATTACTCTAATAGACAAGCTGGCAAACTAGATGCAAACTTATGAACTAAGTCTACTGGATCGGAAGGGTTGTGTTCGAAGAACACAAGCCTCTAAACCAAGAACAAACGAAGAACACAAGAACAAAGCAACTAAGCATGCATACGACTTTAGTCTAAATAGGAAATGTTGAAATACTCACTTTAGTCTAGTTGAAGAACAAAGGCACCGCTGAGGATCATTCTTGAGGAAGATGTCATGAAGAACATGACATGTCCTCAAGCCTCCCACCTCACTTCCTAGCACTAATCCTATACAAAGAGCGCTCCTCTCCTAAAGAGAGAGGCTCCAAGACAAAATGAAGAGGAGGAGGAGAAGTGTGTGTTCCAAATGAGAGCCCCTCCCCTCCTATTTACATAGGAGGGAGAGGATTGCTTCGGGGCTCCAAGTGCTCCAAAACGCCTGGTATCGCAACCAGGGACCAATCAGGGGCTGCCACGTGGAAGGCCGGGATCAACCGAACCAAAGGTGGTTCGGCTGATCCACGGTTCGGCCGAAACCACGGGGCCACGTGGCGCCCTGTGCTTCTTCATGGTTGCTGACTGGTTTCCTGACGGTTTGGGAGGATAAGTGGGCCCTTGAATCCATGTGATGTCCATGTGGTGCTTCGTGATTCGTCGAGCTTGCCTCTCTTGGATTGATGACGTCAGTGATCCAGGGGAATCCTAGGTGGCATCCCCTCATTGGCTGGTCTTGAAGTACTTGGATCAAAGACTTGTGCTTTTACTCCTCTTTCAAGTGCTAATCACCTATATTTGCATAATCACCAACATTTGTGGAAATGGTTAGTTTAAGCCCTATTATAGTGTTGATAATCATTTTCCATGCCAAAAGGTAAATGTTTGACGGGTAAGAAGTGAGTGAAAATTAGCTGTCAACAAATACCCCCACACTCGACCTTTCCTTGTCCCGAGTGAAGGGAAGATCAAGATCAAAGTGAGACATGTTATCCATAGGTATGAAGTAAGCATAAGGGATATTCCAAACCATACCTTGCACTTGTGAACTCTGTGAAGTGTCTATCATGCTATCTTCGGTAGTTGAGGAATGGAACAGTCATGAATCAAATCCCTCCTGCTCATCATGCTAAGTAACTTGGGGTTTTGCAATAAATTTTCAAGACAAAACTTGCTTAGCTCCTCATTTGATTCTCTCAGATCGCTCAGTGTGTAAATGTCCTCACCAAGGCATTAGATTGCCTTTCGTCATCCTACTTCTAATGATGGCTATATGTGGAGCTCAGGGTAGGATAATGGATAAGGCATACTTGCATCACATATATTGCAAAGTCAAAAACTGGATCCACAGAGAAAATCAAATCATACCATCAGATCAAGATGTGCACGTGTATGGATATGGGGAGTATGGTAAGGTGGATACTAGGCCCGGAATGGGTGCTAGATATTACCATACATATATGATGAAAGCTGAGGTTGATGGTAAGGTGGACACTAGCCCCGGAATGGACACTAGTTATTACCATCAAAATTATGGAACTCCTTTTTGCATGATCTCATCTCTCCCCTATTTCTCCTTTATTCTGGACATGGGCTATTTTTCTTTTCTTTTTTTTCATCATGCCTTGAGCATGTGTCTCTCTTTTTTTCATAGCCCATGTCTCTTTTTTTTTGAAGGACTTTTGGAGGGAGATGTCACACCACATATGGAGCTTTATTTTTATGAAATGGATGAATGATACAATGCTAACTTCCAGTGTAGAAGCATAGCAAGGGGAAATAGGTGGTGTGCACATGAATCTTGATCATGAAAGTAATGAAAAGAATTCTCACGAGGGTCACAGAATTTGACAAAGCTCAATGCAATAACAAGCAGCATATGAGTAGAAGGTTTTCAACTATGAACATCATATGGCTCTAGTAGGACGATGGCATATCAAAGAGGAGCTTTGCAAAGGGTTTTCATGTTTTCAAATAAAATTCTCAAGCACTCAGACATTCAGAGCGAAGATCATATCATCAAACCATATCTCAAACGCCAACTACTTAGATAAGTATGAGTTCCCTAATGATATTTATTCACAAGATTCAAGATGATGAGTAAGGAATATAACATATGCAAGCCAACCACAGGAATCATGTAGAGCAAGCATAGCACAAACCTTTGAGTTGATATAAATGATATGAATTAAGATTCAATCAAACCCATGGATAAAGGAGAGTGAGATAGAGGGTGCACATACCATCGCTTCTAAAGGATAAGAGATCAAGGAATACCAGTGGTGATTTGGCTGACCATAAGGCAGCCGACTCACTCTAGTTTACCTTGCTCTTGTCATGAAGGCGTAGTCGATGTTGTGCAGCGCCTGTGTGGGAGTTCTCGAGTGGATATGTCGATGATGAGTTCGAGAGAACTCCCCCCCACACTAGTGCTTGAACCTGGTGCTTGTTCTTAAAACAAAAAGTGGAAACAAAAGAGAGACTCTACCGGTTCGAGAACCATAAAGCCTTTATTCAAATTCAAATATTTTTGTTGTTTTTTTATTTTTATTGTCACCATGTCATTTGCTCGAAAGGGTTAGACCAAGATTACACTTCATATACAAAGGAGAATATACTTACCTTGGACCTTTGAGAGTTCATATGTACCACCTTTGCATGTCGTGCAACATGAATCTGACACCTCAACTTACCTTCCAATCTGAATATAACTCAATGACTTACCCATTCAAGTTTGACAATTTTCTACAGGGGTTAGTTAGCATACATGCAACCAAGATCTATGAAGATATAACTCTAAGGTTCATCAGTCAAAACTCGACACCATGCCTTGTTTTGACTGAAGAAGACAGTTTTTAGCCTAAGCACCACGCTTAATCTAAAACAGCCTATGGATGTGTGAATTCATAAACATTCAAACCAGAGCATATGAGCATAAATGAAGGAAGGTTGAAAGCATGATCAAGCCATTTTCGAAAGGGAACATAAGCATGAGCATAAGACGGTGAACCTCGAGAACCTCCCGGAAGGGCTTTGTTTAATGTCAAAAGCAGGACTTACCTAGCTAGTGGGCAAGATGTAAGAGCTGACATCATCACCACACCAGGATAAGATTCGGTAGAGGAGGAACTTTACTCAGGATGCTCACATACCTCCCCCACACTTGAAGTTTGCATTGCTAGGCAACAAAACTCAAGTGTGTGGTGATTAAGCTTCCTTTTGTAAATGTTCCCTCACCCAAAGCTTATCTAGGTGTTGCAGCTGATGTGGCTCACATGTTCATAGGCATCATCTGTTCATGTTACTTTTCAATCTCCACCTGAAAGGTTAGTGACCAAAAATACCCGAAGGACAACTTATCCTAAAAACATGTTCTTGCTTTTATTCGATGAAGGGAAATAAAACCTAACCTAATCCAGGCTATCTCCTAGGAGTGCTTTGTTTATTTAAGGTCATAAGCTCAACTGTGGGAACTTCATCTTGCAGCTATCGTTGGTGGTGTCGTTCTCGTCTCACAACCAATTCTTGATGTATCAGTGAAGCTTCAGCTGCAAGGTTAGTGCCACAGCGCACACATGAAATCTGCAATGCTTGTGGTAGATATATGCATCTACAATCAACCTTCCAAACATTTTGCAAAAGAGGACCAGAAGGTAGTTGTAGCCCTCGTACGTGCTCAGTGCACCAAGCATGTTTGACTCTAGAGGGACATGATGCGAGCATGGTCTGTATGGTGAATCAAGAATGAAGCCACCATGCTCGTGCGTGGAATCCTTTCCTCCGGACTCCAGAGTCAGTGCCTCGAAAGGTTCCATGGCCCATGAATTCTCTATCTCAAAAGAGTTGTCATGGAAGCTCAATGTTGACTCTCGATCATGATCGAAAGCAACATGATGCGGGCTAGCGGGAAGAGGCTGAAACTCAGTCGAGAGTGGTGACGATCGTTCGTCTTCACAAAGGTGAAGAGAGTCTTCTGAGTCATCCTCATGAGGGGTAGAGCATTCTACAACCTTAATGAGAATAGGCTCGGGTGATGCGAACGGAGATGTATGCGTCATCTTCTTGAGCGGGTTTTGCTGGGGAAGAGGCTTTGCCATGGGATGTCCCAAACAAGGGGCATTAGTGGCGGAAGTGACTTCCCCAAGATTAACATCTAGGCTCCCTATGGATTCCTCAAAAAATTTATCTAACGGGGAAACTAGGAGTAGATCAGGATCGAGGACATCGAAGATGTGAAAATCTAAGCTAGCTTCGATCCTGTCTATGATGAGCGGCACGGCACTTGCGATCCCCCGACATTCAAGAATGTGCCCAAAGGGACAAGTCTCGAGGAGCATGTCGGACGGTGCTAGCGGAACTTTGCCTAAAAGAGTTTCCGCTAAGTGCCATGGCATGATGTTAACCTCCATGATGGGGTCACAGTGGGCCTCTACGGTAATCCCTCTAACAGAACAGAATAACCAGAGAGGGTGTACTATCCCAAAATGCTTCGAAAAAACATATCACTCCATCTGGACATTCCTTCTTCATGGCCTCCTCAGGAAATGCTTCGTCAGGAGGATTGGGAGGTAAGGAGATACCGTAGGTCTTGGGAAGGGTTCTGTCAAAGGATGTCTAGATGATTCAGCATGGACAGAAATAGTTTCCCTAAGCTCTTCTTCTTCTGGGTTTCCTTGAGATTTAGCAAGAAGTTTTTCTAAGGGGAAACCTTGGAGAAGATCAAAATCCACGATGTCATAGACATGGAAATCTAATCGCACCTCTACATCATCAATGGTGATCGGCACGTCCTTAGCAATCCCTCAACATGGAAAAACACAGCGCCACCTGGGACTATGGAAAAGTCTATCAGTCGGGATCAAGGGCATGTCACCCACCAGAGTATCCAAAAGGGTCTCTGGTATGATGCTAGCCCCAACAGTAGGGTCATGGACAGCATCTACGGTGTTTCCTCTCATGGAACAGTGGATGATCGTGGAAGTCGAGCTAACCCGAATTGCTTCGGATCTATGCTTCTGAGGTGACCAATCCACTATCGTCCCATGATTCCAAACTTCATCGAGGACCTCATAAAGGTCCAAAGATGCCATAGGCTTCTCGTGCTAAGAGTGATCTGAGGTATTTCTGGTGTTTCGAGAAGGATCATCCTCAAATTGGGAAGAGAACTCCGAAGGTTGAATTTCTTCTTCCTTCGATGTTCGTGGTTCGGGAGAGGGCTCAACAGAGGAATCAAGGAATTCAGAGAATGAAAACTCAGATTCAACTATTGAGAAACTCTCATGGACCAACTCAGGCTCCAGATGGGGTTCATTGTAAACAATATGGGAAGAAGAGGTTTCTAAGAAGAATTCTAGGATCTCTCTTCTTTCCACTAGAGTTTGGTTTTCGAACGAACCTCTAGCTAAAAGGTTGAGCTCTTGTGCAGATTCCATGTCTATACGAGTATAAAAGGTCTATGTTGCTATATCATCAGGTATAGACATGTCTGGGCTAAATGTCATAAGACATAGGAACCTAGCCCAAGCAGCACCTATGGATTCACCCTCTAATCGCTCGAAGTCAAGGAATTCACACGGCCAGAGCTCTATGCGTTCATAAAGGGAGAACGAGTCACAAAAGTCTTCTCGTAGTTCTCCCCAATTATTCACATGCTCTGTTGTGTGGGTGTACCATTGCTCCGCTCTATCTACGAGAGAGAAAGGGAACAATTTCCACCTCAAAGTTTCCTGTGTCATGCCTGGAATTACCAAGCACGAACACAAGTCCTCGATCTCCTCTAAATGAACATTAGGATCATCACTGATCGCTCCAGAGAAGGGTTGATTCCAAACCATGGCTATAAAGCCGGGACGAAGCTCGCAGCAAGATGAGGAAGTTGATGGTTGCTCTAAGACAAACTCGCCCCTAGGGGTAGAGAGTCTTTGACAGGAAGGCATCTCAAAGGGTAGTGGGGGTAAAGGTAGAAGAAAAGGAACAAAAAGGATATCTCGATGGGTAACGGGGGTGAAGGTAGAAGAAAATGAAAAAAGATAAATACGAGGACCACTAGGTTTGAAGATAGATACATCAACCGTTCCCCGGTAACGGCGCCAGAAATGCTTGTTGGCATTTCTTAATGTCACCACTAGTTGCGCACCTAGAGGGAGCGTATAAGAATAACCGGGTATACCGCAAGCGCACGGAAATACCGCTGTAGCACTTCCCCAAGGAAGGAGAGTATTTCAAGTGTATCGAATCCAAGGACCGATGTGCACTATCTTCTACTCCTAGTATGGACGATCCAAGGACACAACACTGATTGATAGGATAGGTAGAAAGGATCTGCCTCGACCGAGCGTACAGTCTAGTCACGGTCTCTCGGGTATAGCACTCACTTCGGGCACCAAGCACAAGGCCAATGTGCTGGCAACGAGCCCAACTCGGTTCGCAACACAGAGGGTTTGCAAAGGGTCTAATAGGCTGTTACCACTACGGCCTACTTCTATGCTAAGAACAAAGCAACTAAGCATGCATACGACTTTAGTCTAAATAGGAAATGTCGAAATACTCAGTTTAGTCTAGTTGAAGAACAAAGGCACCGCTGAGGATCGTTCTTGAGGAAGATGTCATGAAGAACATGACATGTCCTCAAGCCTCCCACCTCACTTCCTAGCACTAATCCTATACAAAGAGCTCTCCTCTCCTAAAGAGATAGGCTCCAAGCCAAAATGAAGAGGAGGAGGAGAAGTATGTGTTCCAAATGAGAGCCCCTCCCCTCCTATTTATAGAGCAGGGAGAGGCTTGCTTCGGGGCTCCAAGTGCTCCAAAACACCCGGGATCGCAACTAGGGACCAATCAGGGGCTGCCACGTGGAAGGCCGGGATCAACCGAACCAAAGGCAGTTCGGCCAATCCAGGGTTCGGTCGAAACCACGGGGCCACGTGGCGCCCTGTGCTTCTTCGTGGTGGCTGACTGGTGGGTCCTGAGGTCACTCCCCCGTGCATGTCAAGTTTCCCAACGGTTTTGGAGGATAAGTGGGCCCTTGAATCCATATGATGTCCATGTGGCGCTTCATGATTCGTCGGGCTTGCCTCTCTTGGATTGATGACGTCAGTGATCCAGGGGAATCCTAGGTGGCATCCCCTCATTGGCTGGTCTTGAAGTACTTGGATCAAAGACTTGTGCTTTTACTCCTCTTTCTAGTGCTAATCACCTATATTTGCAGAATCACCAACACTTGTGGAAATGGTTAGTTTAAGCCCTATTCTAGTGTTGATAATCATTTTTCGTGCCAAAAGGTATATGTTTGACGGATAAGAAGTGAGTGAAAATTAGCCATCAACAATGACATAAGCGGTTGGGACACTTGAGCTTTGATTTGCTTTCCCACTTCAGTGGTCTCAATCTTGTCCGAGGATAGCCCAAGTTGCACTTTGAGAAGAATTTAGTTTGTGCTCCGTGTAGGCATGGCAAGATGGTAGCTACTTCTCATCCAACATTGACTGCTGTCATGACTGAGCGTCCTGGGGAGCTGTTGCATATGGATTTGGTTTGTCCATCTCGCGTTTGCTCGGTGGGTGGAAAGTGGTATGTCCTTGTGGTGGTGGATGATTACTCTCGCTATACATGGGTGTTTTTCTTGGAGGATAAGGGTGAGACATTTGGTTTTGTTCGAGACCTGATCTTGAGGTTGAGGAATGAGAGACATGGTGATGCCATTAGAGCTATACGCAGTGACAATGGCACTGAATTCAAGAACTCTTGTTTTGAGACCTTTTGTGGTGATCTTGGTCTTGAGCATCAGTTTTCGACTTCGTACACCCCTCCTCAAAATGGTGTTGTGGAAAGGAAGAATTGGACCCTTTGTGAGATGGCCAAGATGATGCTCAATGAGCACAAGACTCCTAGGAAGTATTGGGCTGAGGCGGTGAACACTGCATGCTATGTGTCAAACTGGATCTTCCTTCATGCCTCTAAGAAGAAAACCTGCTATGAGCTTATGTATGGTAACACTCCTAAGGTGAGTGACTTTCACATCTTTGGTTGCAAGTGTTTCATTCTCAAGAAAGGAAAGAATCTGGATAAGTTTGAGGCTAGATCAGTAGATGGTATTTTCTTTGGTTATGCTACTCACTCTTTAGAGCATATCATGTGCTTAATCTTGAAACTAACCAAATCGTGGAGACATGCGAAGTAACATTTGACGAGACACAGCCACGTAGCTCTTTGGTCTTTGAATGCACAGTAGATGATGAATTAGGCGAGGAAATGTTTGAGGAGGAGGTGGAGGAACATGGAGAAGATGAAGATGGTGATGGTGTACCGACTACATCCACTAAGATGACGACGATCGAGGATGGCCCATCCCCTACTCCTCTGACTACATGTAGCGATCAAGTGGAAGCTGGTGCTGAGGGGGAGGTTCTCTCCAGGCGCGAGGCACCCCGGCGTGTACAAGTTGATCATCCACCCTCCAGGATCATAGGTGATATCCATGAATGCACTACACGGTCCAGGTCATAGAAAATCTCTCATTTTGCTCACTCTGCATTTGTTGCGTCTTTCGAGCCTAAGGATATTGGACACACACTTTCTGATTCGAACTGGGTGAACGCTATGCATGAGGAACTTGAGAACTTTGAGAGAAACCAAGTCTGGGAACTAGTTGAGCCTCCACCAAATTGCAAACCTATAGGCACCAAGTGGGTGTGTAAAAACAAAGGGGGAGAAAATGGTCAGGTTGTGAGAAACAAGTCGAAGTTGGTAGCCCCGGGGTATAGCCAGAAAGAGGGGATAGACTATGAGGAAACCTTTGCTCCAGTAGCCCGTTTGGAAGCAATTCAAATTCTTCTAGCATTTGTTGTTGCTAAAGGATTCAAGTTGTACCAAATGGATGTGAAGAGTGCTTTCTTGAATGGGGTTCTAGAGGAACAAGTGTATGTGAGGCAACCCCTGGGTTTTGGGAGTTAGAAGTATCCCCACCGAGTGTACAAGCTTAGGAAAGCTCTCTATGGCCTAAAACAAGAACCTAGGGCATGGTATAGTAGGTTGAGGGGTTTCTTTTTCAGCAAGGGGTTCGTGATGGGGATAGTCGATCAAACTCTCTTTCACCTCAGGCAGGGCGATCACATCTTGATTATGCAGATATCTGTGGATGATATTATCTTTGGCGGCTCATCTCACTCTTTGGTTGTGAGGTCTGCAGAGGATATGAGTAGGGAGTTCGAGATGTCGATGATGGGTGAGCTGCAGTTCTTCCTCGGGCTTCAGATCAAGCAAATCAAGGACGAGACATTTGTGCATCAAGTGAAGTACACCAAGGACATTGTGAAGAAATTCAAGATGGACAACTCCGCACTGATGGCAACCCCAATGAGTATGACTGCGGCTTTGGACGTGGATGAGGAAGGTGAACCCATGGACCAGAAGGAGTACAGGAGCATGATCAGCTCCCTCCTCTACTTGACGGTGACGAGGCCACACATACAGTTCAGCGTGTGTCTGTGCACTTGTTTTTAGGCTTCTCCGAGGACTTCACATCGGCAGGTCGTCAAGCGGATATTTAGGTATTTGAACTATAATCCTGAGTTTGATCTTTGGTATTCTGCATCCTCGACACTCAACCCATGTAGAGAAGGGAAAGATAGCCTTGATCCATGTATCCACCCAAAACCAACTAGCCGATATTTTTACCAAACCACTTGACCAAGCCACTTTTAGTCATTTGCGGGGTGAGCTTGGTGTGTGTTTGATTTCATGAGTTGGTGGTGGGAGCTCCTTTGTAGCATATGTACCATATTTGGGTTGTGCATTTTGCATTGCATTTGTATCATATGCATTTTGGTAGGATGAGCTTCTCCTATATACATTGATGATCATGATATGCTATGTATGAGCTTTTGAGCATGTTTGATATGGATTGGTGATGTGTAGATAAGCTCTTGATGGTTTTGTTATTTGTTCATGTTGAGATAGCTACTTTTAGAAAATGCTAGTATAAGCTCTCTTGTGAGTAGAAGCCTTTTCATGCTCTTAGTGTGCTTTAGTGGCTTTGTCATGCTTAATTTGTGCTTGGATAGCATGTTCTTTTCACTTGGGGTCAAAGACCTTTTTGTCATTGTGAATGTTTAGCCCATGTGCTTTAGTGGCTTTTCACCGGTCTGACCGATGGACTAGTCTGACCGGTGGGGAGAACCGATCTGACCTGTGTGATCCATGTACATCTGGAAGCTTTGAAGGGAGGACACGCAGCATGATCGCAAGGCTTCCGTGGAGGCTAAGCGGGCTTGCGGTTGATGCGTATCCGTCAGATGGAGATTCGACGTGATTATCCAAAATACCCTTGGCAGGCGTGTATCTTACTTTCATGTACTAGGGGTAGTTTAGTCTTTTTCCTCTGCCTATTGTCTTCGGAGAGATGGATGGCAGCCAACTCTTGGAACCCTAAGCACTTTGAGCCTTTGTTTTCTCCTTCTCTTAGTTTTCCATAGGCTAGCTAGTGCTCTATTGCAAATATCAAGTGGGTTGGATGATGGGAGGTTGCTAGCCTCTTTGTACAAAATCTTTTCTTGTGATGTATGGAAGATTTGGAGTTCATCCTCTTGTTCCCTTGTGACTTGTTTTTGAATCCCGTGGCTTTTCTTTTTGTGGATTTTCGGAGCCTTTTCTTGAGATTTTCGTAGGGAAGTGTTGGAGGTGTTTCTTTGCGGGATTTGTTGTGGAAATCACACATGAGGTTGTTGTGCCTCTTTTCTTGGTGATCTTGCCCCTCCAAACCCGTGGAAAGCCCTTCGATTTTGGTGGTTTTCGGAGTTCTTCGTATTCTTGAGGTAGAGGCACGAGATTTTGGATTCCACCTATTTGAGAGAGCTTTGGGGCTTGAGATTCATGTAGAGTTCACCCATGAGGTGCTCCTACCTTCCCCAAAGTTTCTCTTGAATTTGTGGAGTGAACCGGGACATCAGTGGATTTGATTCTTGGACTTGACCCGCGGGTGGAGTTCATCTCGAGTGCCCAGACCTGACCTGTCAGACTGGTGCAGCCAACCGGTTAGACCGGTGCATTGCCTTGTGTGGGTTTGCCTCGAGTGAACGTTTGGTTGTGTGGAGTTTTGCTCTGAGTTTCCTAGGATTAGTTCTCGCCAGGTTTCAGGTTGGTTTGCCTCGGTTTGTGAAGTTTCTTGTGTCCCTTGCTTCTTTGGTTTTGAGTTGGTTTTGTTCCGGAGCCTAGATACATCCTTGAGGCTTTCTGGACCGGTTGTTGTGTGCTTGCTGCAGCAACCAGTCTGACTGGTGCAGGGAACCAGTCTCACGGGTGCCATCGGTCTGACTGGTGTAGTCGACCGATCTGACCGGTGGACGCCTGGCAGCAAGCCGTGCAGAATTTCCACTGTGGTTTCGAGTGTTTGGTTGTCGAGGAGAACTTGTTCCTAGGATCAGTAGTACTCTCAGTGACTATGTGATCTTGGCAAGTTGTGTGCGAGATCCTTTCGGTAGTGAATTCGGGGTATAAGCCGAAGTTCTTATTGGAGAATTTTTATCAGCTCCCATTCACTCCCCCTCTCTCTGGTCGCCTAATCAGTCCTTTAGATCGGAGGAGCTTGCATTGAATCATGGCTCAGAAAATTAAATGCAGAATGCTTCACTTGTACACAAGATAGAGACAATGCAATGCAAGCACCATCCTAATTAGTAGTACAGAACAAACAACCAACATTAGCTGTTACACTAGTTGCGACCATGCCTGAATGGCTGCATGTGTAGCTTAAAAAATTACACATGAATTATATGAGTGTTTTAAAAAAAGAATATATATGTGTGTAGAAGTACAAAAAAAATTATTGCATCTTTCTCTCTATAAAGACACACGACACAAATCAAAAGGGAGAAATTTAAAAAGAATTCATGCTGGCAGTGGGTGAGAAAAGAACTCTGACATTTGTATGGGCATTGGGCACTTTTTGGAACCCTCACAGGGCATTGGGCACGTTTTGGATTGCTAAAACCCACATGAAAAACACGGATTCATATTAAGAAAAGTATGTATGGCGTATATGCTCATGGCCAAAGAAAAGATATCTGCTACTAAAAAAAGATATAAATAAACAGAACAATATTATTATAAACACATGGCATCTTCTTTTACACACACCATAATTAAAAAAACAACATATAAAAAAACAGAGTTTGACAAGGAAAAAAAGAAGGATGTTGCTTATAAAGATAACTTTAAGGTACTTACTAATTTCTTTAAAACACCAAATAGGGCCTCGTCATCAAGCGATGCTAGCAATCTTCACAATTTTCCTCATCCATAGCATTATCAGATTGCCGAGCTGGGTGAGGGTCACCACCTAGATGATCATATTGACTCTGCGCCACATCAGACATCATCTAGAGAAAATGATAAGGGATATCTATGTAAAAATGTAGCTTCACATGTCCATTAACCTAATACAAATTATCTTATAAATCATATATACATCTGAAAAACATATGTTGGAGAAATGGATTACAAAACATTCAATTGTTTGGCTTATATACTCCTTGGCATTTATGGTTGACAAAACATACATGAAAAAAAAAGGTTCATGTTAAAAACAGAACAATATATGTGTTGTTGTTAGTAGGGGGTGGGCAAAAAATCATGAATTTGTAAAATATAAAGTGCATGGCCACCTTTTGTGCACGCAAAAATAAGAGTGTATAGACTGAAGATTTATATATCACTTCATCAGTCTCAAAAGGCATGTTACATAGAAGTGAAAAAAACCATATCCCTACATAACAGACAAATTATAGGACCAATATATGAATTGTCCCATTGAAGGACTTAAAGTCACTAACAAGGGCATGATAACATTCACAGAAGAAATGTGAAACTCTGTTCGCTATAAGAACTAATGAAGATAACACCAGCTCATGGAAGTACCACGGTAGTCAGATATTTAACAAAGAAATTATGAGCACAAAGTATAATAACAATAATTATTATAAGACATGATTTAACACTAATGACAGAAAGGCAGTCCTACCATTACCGACAAATTAACAGAGGTAATGAAATATTTCACAGAACAATACAAGCCGAAGACGAGACCAGTCAAATAAAAAAATTAACCAAGTAGCAAATGCTCAAACGTGTCATATAGCAAGCTTAAAGAACAAACTAAGCAAAAGACACTTAACCCGAGGTTATGTTATACTACTGATGTAAGCAAAATATTCATGCAAGCAATGAGCACTAACAGACAAAGTTAGTCAAAGATTAAAAAAATCAATGCTCAGGACAATTCTTAGGTGTTGTGGAATGAAAGGGACGTTACAGGATCTGAAAGAGAAATTATGCAGACCTGGGAAGCTGAGAACCTAGAGAATGATTGGTATTGTAGAATGAATCCTAGTATCAGTTCTCTAGGTGGTGTTCACAAATCATATTTCTCATCCTACATCCAGAAAAAATGTTGCTACTATTCGTCAACCTACAGAAAAAAACAGTAACTGAGCTCCTACAGCTAGCAACTTGTTACTAAAGGCGAACTGCACAAATCAAAGTTGTTGCTGCTCAGTTGTTAATAGGGCTTGAGTACTCCCTTCTGCAGGTAGGAATTCATCAAATAGTCAGCAGTACCCCGAGTCAAAAAAATGATGATAGGCGACAGAAATAATAAAGCAATACACCATCCTGTTGTTGCCAATCTAGTGATGGAACCCGCTAGGGTTTTCTCCTGACCTCTGATGACAGTTGGGGATAAATCGATTTGGGGGAGAATCGATGTTGGTTGTCCGACTACAACACCAACAGGGGCTGCACAAATGCAACAGGTACATCGTCTCCGATTGTGATGTTCTTGCCGTGCCAACTGCTAGCAATTGAGAACCCAGTAAGAACAAGATGACAAGCAACAACTCACAGATCTGAAACTGGAAATCACGAATTTGGGGTCCTGAATGCAAGTAATCAGGTGGCCTAATTGACTCACGCATACAACGTCATCCTGGCGGCTGGGGCATGTATTTATATATGGGAGCCAGCCAGGAGGTGTGGGAGGGTGTAAACCCTAAAATAAAATGGCCCCCTAATGGCCTTAACTTGATACAAGGCTATTAGCATTTGGCTCGAAGGTCCGAAGGTCTCTCCATAAATTCTGGGCGACTCTATATGAATCTGAGTGTGTTTCTTGATCCATCTAAAAATTGACTTCAAGGGCTTTCCAACGAGTACTCATATGCCTTAACCAAAGATCGAAGCTAAGAGTTATGGCGTTCCGAAGTTGCCCCTCCCTGCTGGTCCGAACTTGTGGTCCGAACTGACCATCCGAAATGGTCTGTTACTTCCTTTGCTTGGGGTGTCTTTCTCTTGTCCATTATCATCGTTGCCCTTCGTCCAAACTGATTCATGACCTAAGTTCCTAATCATAAGAAAAGCATCACAAGTATTTAGTGGCAAACCATTTAGAGAGTAATTTGTTGGAACAGCAAGAAACGACTTCACCTAGTAATTGAGTTGTTGTGTTCGAGCTCGAGTTAATGGTCCTTGATGAGTACTAGGCATGGTTGTATCAATGGAAGGAATGTCCTCATCATCTAGGAATCTCAGTATCAGCTATCTAGCTTGCATTCACAATCCTACCCAACCTGTCCAGTATTAAAGGAGCAACTACGAAAACCAAAACTCCAGCCTAGGGCAATCAACAAAGACATACAAATCTAGGATCAAGGTTAGCTTGCTCAACCAGACGAACACAACACAAGCACGTGAGAAATGGGGCTACCCTACGGTCCCCATCAACCAGGGTCTCAGGCGGGCAGCAGACCTTATCCGCGCCCCCGAAGATAAGCTCCGAGAATGACGAGAGACTTGGCGTGCACATCAAGATGTCGGCTACATCGCCAAGCAGTTCGGATATCACAGGATACTGATTGTAATTCGTAGAGATAGATTTTTATGTTGTAACCGGCCCAGACACTAGGTCCACCAACCTTGTAAACCCTAGTGCACCGGACTATATAAGGCGGCCTAGGACCTCTCGACAAGGGCATCTCATCTCAGCTCTTGCGCACAGCAATACAAACACCAACTGGATGTAGAGTTTTACCACTAGTGGAAATGTGAGTATCTATGATGATTTCCTAGTGACGTTCTGATTATTCGTCATGGATGTGGTCTGTACCGTGACGAATTTTGTAACTTCATCATAGATAACGAGTGACGGCGCCAAGCCACAAAAAATAATGACGAAACGCTGTGAATGGTCACCAAACAACGAACCTGTTCGTCACAGATGAATCATTTCTGTTCTGCCTGTGAGGAACAAATGACGAACGCGAAAGAGGATCACAGAACAACAACGTAATCATCACAAAAACAACTTGAAAAAATAACACAGGCCTAGTCCCCACAGGTGGGCTCAGTCACACGACCACGTGGCAGTCCACGTCAACATGGACCCACCACCACGGTCCCATGACGCAGTGGGACTACTGCCATGTGGCATGTGGGCCCACCGCCCTGGTCCTGCTGGTCAGATTTGGTGGGCCACCGCAGGTGGGCCTAGCCGCACGACCACGTGGCAGTCCACGTCAACATGGAGCCCATGACCACGTGGCTTTACACATCAACAAGGACCCCACTAGCGTTGTTGGGCCACTAGCTATTGGGCAGGCCTTCTTCGTTCTCCCTCTCAACCAGCCCAGGTGCTATGAGCCAGCCTTTTTTTAAGTAACCAGCCCAGGTAAACATTAGGCCGGCCTTTCTTACCACTACACACGGAGACGACATGACCTTCTTACCATTGGGTGACCCAGGTTTTTATTCAGCAAAAAATTGGTGCTTTCCTTAGGATTCAAACCGCAGACGGGACGACACCGGAGATGAGATCTTACCACTGCTCCACTCAACGTTATCTGTTAGAAGTGTACATATTTATTTATTTGATGTATAACATGAATTCCCATGTTCAATAAACAAACAAACCAAAACAAACTCACTTTTGTCCAGGGAGTCCCCGGTGTGTGGAAGGAGGGGGGCGGAGTTGTCCCCGGCGGGCGGATCCAGTAGCTGCGTGGCGGCGTCCCCAGCGGGCGAACGGAGGCTACTGCGTGGCGGCGTCCCTGGCGGGCGGACGGCGGCGGCTGCGTGGCGGCATCCTCGGTGAACGGCGTCGGCAGTGCGGCAGCGTCCCCACGGTGGCAAGGTGACGGCTCGGTCCCACGACGGCGCCCCCGCAGCATAGAGTTCAGGTATGGGCTGGGGATTCGCTTAGGATCTGTGGAATTCGATGTGATTTTTGCTAGATTTATCTAGATTCGAGCGTGCTTTTGCTGGGGATTATGTATGGGCTGCAATTGGAGTGTTGTTTCTGCGTGTAATTGGTTGTTTCCCTTAGTAGTAACCCCTGCTGCTCTGATCCTAGAGTGCTCTGATCCTGATTTCAGTAGAATTTTCTATGTGCAATTGGTTGTTTCCCTTAGTAGTAACCCCTGCTGCAATTCACTAGTTTTCCTATTGAAATTCTACTGATTTATGATGATCTGTTAGAATACCACTTCATATTTTCACTGATGGGGGGAACTAGTTATCAGGCAGTTTGGACATTCATGTAAGGTAGCTTCACTGATGCATACTGTTTATTTATATTATTGTGAATCTTTGTAAGTTTCTGGAGAAATGATCCTATCATGTTTATTTATGTTGCACAAATGTAATATATATTGCACTTATGTTGCTGTGTTCTGAATTTCCACATTTATGCCAAAACAGATGGATCGAAGTTGGGTTCATTTGAAACCATTCACACCTGCCTACATGGACGGAGTGGAAGAGTTCATGGAATTTGTTAGAGGAAAATACCATGAAGACAGCAAGATAAAATGTCCATGCCGCAGATGTGTTAATCAAGGTTTGCGGCATCAGCAAGAAGTGAATGACCATATACACATCTTTGGAATGTCGCCTGCTTACACTCATTGGATTCATCATGGGGAGTCTCTAGATACTGAAATTATTGAGTCCAGAGAGGAGGAGGTGCAGCATGATAGATATGATTATGATGAAGGGATCAATTTGGGCGAGGATGACCAAGATGATGGCCGAGATGATGACCGAGATGATGATCATGGAGTCACAGAGATGCTAGCAGATTTGTACACATCATTAGAGGCAGATGGAAGCAATCCAAGATTTACCAAAGTTCTTGCCGATGCCAAGCGACAACTATGCCCAGGATCAGAGCACTCTAGATTCTCCTTTCTAGTGAGACTTCTTTATATCAAGTCTCGCTATCGAGTTAACAGTACAGCGTTTAGTGCATTCATGAAGCTATTGTCCCAGGGATTCCCTCAGTGTGAATTTCTAAGTTCTTATGATGAGGAGAAGAAGTATCTTGGTGAACTTGGCCTTGCGTATGAATCAATCCATGTGTGCAAGAACAACTGTGTGCTGTTTCAAAAGTCTATGTTGTTTGACAAGGATTATTCCAAGCTAGAAGTGTGCCCAATTTGTGGTGAATCTAGATGGGAAGATGGGGATGGAAAAAGGCGGGTTCCTCATAAGGTCTTGAGGCACTTTCCACTTATAAAAAGGCTGAAGAGGATGTTTGCAATGAAACAAACAGCTGAGGAAACCCAATGGCACAAGAAGGTCAGGAGGCCAGTCAAGAATGTAATGAGCCATTCAGCTGATGGGAGGGCTTGGAAGGATTTTGATAAGAAGTATAAAGATTTTGCAAATCATCTGAGGAACTTGAGGCTTGCCTTAGCTACAGATGGTTTCAACCCATTTGGCAACATGAGCACGCAATATAGTATGTGGCCCGTGCTTGTTACACCTCTGAACCTGCCGCCATGCGTATGTGTCAATCCAGCAAATTGCTTTATGTCTTTGCTCATCCCTGGTTCATCATGTCCTAGAAAGGATTTTGACTTGTATTTGGAGCCTCTAGTAGAAGAACTGCTTCAACTCTAGGGTGGAGTAAGCACTTATGATGTCGTGAGTGGTAAAAAGTTTGATCTACATGCCGCTGTGCTGTGGTGCATACACGATTATCCAGCGCTGAGCACCTTGTCGGGGCGAACCACTAAAGACTGTTATACTTGTATCCACTGTGACAAAAATCCTCTATCACGTGCACTGAGGGGCAAAATTGGGTACATTGGCCATCACCGTTTTCTTCCAAAGGATCATGCTTGGCGGAGAAGCTTGGCTTTTGATGGCCACCCTGAAATGAGGGATGCACCGGGTCAGTTCAGTACTAAAGAGGTCCTTGAGCAGCTGGAGAAAGTGAAACATGTCAGGCCAGGAAAGCATCCAGCACCTCCACCCAGGAAGAGGAAGCGTGGGGAGGATAGCACCCCCAAAATTTTTAGTCACAAAGCTTTGTTGTGGATGCTACCATATTGGAAAGATTTGTTGCTGCCATACAATCTTGATGTTATGCACATAGAAAAGAACATCTGTGAAAACATCCTTGGCACATTACTAGAAATTGAGGGCAAGACTGAAGACACCGATAATGCAAGGTTGGATTTGCAAGATATGGGCATTAGACATAATCTGCACTTGCAACAGGATGGCAACTCAGTTGTGAAGCCAGATGCTTTCTATGTATTGAATAAGGAAAATAAAGTTAAATTTTGCAAATGCCTCAAACGTGTGAAGTTTCCAGATGGGTTTGCAGCCAACCTAGGGAGATTCATAAGTGCAGATGGTACCAAGTTGCAGGGCCGGCTGAAAACACATTGTTGCCATGTACTACTGCATAGGATCATACCTACTACCTTAAGAGGATTGGTAAGGAAAGATGTGTATGAAGCAATTGCAGAGCTCGGGAACTTCTTCAGAGAATTGTGTAGTAGAAATCTAAGGATAGATGTGGTGGAAAAATTAAAGCTCAAAATCCCACTAATCCTTTGCAAGCTTGAGAAAATATTCCCGCCAGCCTTTTTTGATGTCATGGTGCACCTGGCTGTGCATCTACCTGATCAGGCATTGCTTAGAGGGCCTGTTCAGTATAGATGGATGTACCCAATAGAAAGGAGATTGGGTACTTTGAAGAATTTTGTGAGGAACAGGGCTAGGCCGGAAGGATCAATTGCGGAGGCCTATGCTGCAAGTGACACCTTGACATTTTGTTCGAGGTATATGCAGGATGTTGACACCAAGTTCAACCAGGATGTAGGTTATGGGCCATTAGTTAGTGACACCTCAGTTTTCATGCGTGGTGTGAAAATCATAGGAGCTGACAGGAGACAATACATTGATGATGAGATGATGGATAAGCTAGTATGGTATGTTCTAAATATTCGTGAAGAAGTTGAGCCATATTTGGAGTAAGTATTGTTTTTATTTGCAAGATTATAATCTCCTGATTTTCAAGTGAAGATTTCCTTTTTTTTGCTTTTTTTTGTGACAGCATATGCAGGGAAGAGTTATTGACAGAAGGGTCACATGATGTTGACAAAAGGCTTGAAAAGGCATTTCCTAGATGGTTTAGGAGCCATGTAAGTGTCCTGCACTATAGTCACCAACTGGCTTTATGTATGTTGTAATGTGAGTAATCTCATTCGTGGTAACCTTGTATTCTTTGTTTGAACCCCAGATTGCGAAGAAGCGCCATGGTCATCCAGAAGAGGTTCCTGAAGGATTGTTTGCTCTGTCTCATGGTCCTGATCTTCGAGTGAGGATTTCCGCATCTTGCATTGTCAATGGAGTCCGGTATAACACCGTAGACCGTGAGAAATACTTGCAGACTCAGAACAGTGGTGTATTGACTGAAGGTACTTATGACGATTAGACCACTGATTTTTATGGAGTCCTTAAGGAGATTATTGAGTTACAATATAATGCTAATCTACAATGCGATTGGACTGTGGTTCTCTTTAGATGTGATTGGTACAATCAGGCAGGAGGCAAGACTGTAGGCATCCGAGATGATGGACATTTCAAATCCATCAACATTCAGTCATTGTGGTACAAGTCTGACCCTTTCATTTTGGCAACTCAATCGACAAAGGTATTCTACATGGAAGACACAACTTTGGGAAAGAATTGGCGAGTGGTGCAGAAATTTGAACATAGGGAGGTGTATAATGTTGCTGGAAAAAGTGACCTCGCTCATGATGTATACCAAGATGATCACTGTTCTACTACAGAGCATGAAGTGCAGCAAGGTGATGGTGATGGTGCTGAGGCTGAGCCCATTAATCAGGGTGGAGGATCTACTAGATTTGAAGGTAGTCTGGAGGAACTTATAAGAAAGAGTAGGCAAGCCAACATTGTTGTAGATGAAAATGAGGAGGAAGATGAAGATGACACTATATTGGAATATTTGGGTGATGGCGGCAATGAAAACGCTGAAGATGACATGTGCCAAGATGCTGACAGCGAGGATGATGATCTCTGAAACAGCTAGAACCAAAAAAAAGGTCAGCAACACTTCCATTCGGGTACTCTCATTTATGACAATATTTTCAAATATTTGTGTGTTGTGCCACTCCACTATGTAATAATTTGAAGTAGCAGGACTTGTTGTAGCCTGAAATCAGTTATTTGTGTGCTTGAATTCTTATTTTGCTAGTGAGCTAGTCCATGCTTATCAAATCTTGTATTTATATTTATATATGTATCTACACATATGTGTCAATTTCTGCTGTAATTTCTGATGTATATAATGTTTATTTTGCCTGGAATATAGTTGGTAACTAACATTCTGATTAATGTTGCAGAACAAGAGGCAAGATGGATGCTTGGTGGTCACAGATTGCTTGTTCCAGAGCTAGGAATGGCATATGTAGATCTGATAGATGCAAGTGGCTCTAGTATATTTCTGTAGCACAAATGATTTGAGTTTTTTTGTATGAGACCAGCTTGTAAGCTTGAATGTTAATGTTTGAAATGTTATGAGATGATGAGTTGAAATGTTAATGTTTGAAATGTTATGAGATGATGAGTTGATGATGCCTTGTCTTGCAAAACTGTCTATGATGTACTAATTATTCAGCATATCTTGCTTTATTTTTTTCTTTTGAGAGAAACAACTTCTTCATTTACCCATGCACTTCAACTGCATATACTGTTGTGTGCTGGACAGACACTCTACTGCCAAGCTACTGCCTGAATATCAGTCCAGCAGCAGCATCTCGATCAGCATATCGATCAAACTGTCTGGCAGCAGCTAGCAGCAAGCAATATAGCCTCACCAGCATATATTCTAGACACAAACATCAGTACTGACACAAACATATAGCAACATTCCATTCACCAGAAAATTGAGACACAAAAAATTTCTGACAAAGCAAATTTCATTCACCAGCTGAACCACAAGTAGTTAACCACTAAACATCAGTACTAGATTGCTAAAGATGTAGTTCACATCACTACTGGAACCATCAACCATCCTTATTTACAGACACAAATAGCAAAGACCTGCAATCATGTGAGCCGATAACAAAATAAGCATCCACACTGATGCTTCAGCTTCTAGCATGATGCAGCTACAAAATAAGCTTGTTGCTTCCATTTGCTTCAGCTTCTAGCATGATGCACTACTTGTTGTTTTGTGCCTTCTTGGATGCAGCTTGGAGTGCATGAAAAAGCCTTTTCTTCCTTGCCTGCTCCCTCTTGAGCTCACCCTCGAGCCACTTGACATTCTCTTGTGACTGTGCCGCCGCCTCGCACAACTCCTAGAAGGTCATCTATTGGCATTACATGATAGCATTAGTTCAATGTTGAGCACAAATGAGACTACAGTACAACATCACTACAATGAGTAAATCATGATAGCATTTGTTCAATGTTGAGCAATGTTGAGCACAGAAAGAGGGCTAATGTTCACCTTCTTCTCCTTCCTCTTCAGCACCATCTCCTCCCCTGGCACCACCTCCTCACTGCTAGACTCGTCACTGCCACTGCTAGAGGTCACGATTTGATGGTTGTCTTCTTGGAGGTCAACAGCACCAGGTGCGTGCTGGCTCCGAGTGCGCGCTCGGCGGCGGAGCGAGCCCGGTGCATGTTGGCCTCAACCGCGCGGTCGGCGGCGGAGGGGATCCCCCGGGGAGCGCTGGCCTCAAGCGTGCGGTGCGTGGTGGAGCGGATCTCCCGGTGACGGCTGGCCTCAGGCACGCGGTGCGTGGCAGAGCGGATCTCCCGGCGACGGCTGGCCTCAGGTGCGGTGATCGGCGGCAGAGCATCCCTCAATCTCAGATCGAGGACAAGATCAGATCCGAGGAGCTGTCCATCGGTGGAGCTCATGTCGGAGGAGCTCCCGTCGGCAGAGCTCCCGTCGGTGGAGCTCCCGTCGATGGAGGGGGAAGCGAGGCGCGTCTCGCAGAAGTGGCCCCGCTCATCACGATCTTGGCGACGGGTCGCGGTAGAGCGATTGTAGCGACACCGCGTCATACTCGCTGGAGGAAGGGGGCAGCCGGTGAGGAGGAGATGCCGGTGAGGAAGAGAAGGAGGGCAGTGAGGAAGAGACTGGAGGAGACGCCGAGGAGGAGGACTGGAGGAGACGCCGAGGCGAGGAAATGATGCCACGGCTTTTTGTCGATGGCCGCGTTATAGGATAAGAGAATAACAGGATGTGCTCAATCGACATTACTTGAAGTAGCGTAGTGGTGAGACCATTGTTTCTGAGGCTGGTGACCAGGGTTCGAATCCTAGGTTGGTCACCCCATTTTTTTTAAAAAAATTCAAAAAAACTTGCCCAAAAATTGGGCAGAGCCAGGACTCGAACCCGGGACCAATTGCTAAAGAGTGAGAAGTCCCACCACTACGCCAAATGTAAGTTCGAGTACAAGTGTTGAAACTAATTTACTTCTACTATAATTATAAGGGCTACCGGGTGTCAGCACCCTATTGGCTCGGCTGTCTTGGAGGTGAAGAACACATGGATAGTTGGTATTTATTCTTTTAATCCAGAATTAAATTTTGTAACTAGTGTTTCTTCGTCACACATAATCCGAATTCGACGTTTTTTCTTCCTAATTTTTTCTAAAATCACGCTCTTTTCTTTAATGATGTTGTTTTGTACAGATTCTATTTTGTAGATTCCATTTATATCCTTTTATCTAGTTTCTCCTAAATATCGATTAGAAAAATCATTTGTTTTGCACAAACATTACTAATGTAACTTCGTATTTTGCAATAATAAACTAAACACAAGCTTATGGTCAAGTTTGAAGTGCATATGAATTCAAAAATTTCTAAAAGTATGATACACTCCAATGTTCAAGTAACATTTCATGAAACTATGTTAGACATGTATCCATTTGTAAACAACGTAGGTTCCGCTGTTACCGAAATCATTTGAAATTTTTATGACAAGTGTATCGACCTGAATTATGTTACCACGTCAATTTGTAGAACCATCGGAGCATTTTATAATATTATTTAAATTATTATACTGTAAATTCGAGATGTAAGTTTGAATTATCCCTAATAAACTATTACCGAAATCATTTTTTTTCATTTGAATTATACCTAAGTTTGTAGATATTGATGAGTGATACAACTTTGGTATTCATTACTTCTTCATCTTAGTTTATTCCGGGTTTCAAATGTGGTCTAAAATCGCCACTTTGAAAAACAATTCAAATTTTTAATTGTTCAAACTTCATCACAGCACAAATTACCAAAAACAACACACTATCTTGATAGAGCATGATTTTATAAAATTTTAGAAAAAAATCATCCAATTTGGAGTTAGTATGAGGCAGAAAAACTAGTTACAAGTTATAGTCAAAGATTAAAAAGAGATACCACATTTGTTCATCCCAGTTCATAGCAAGTGCAATTTCAGTTTTTAATCTTTGAATAAAACTTGTAAACCATTTTTCTTCCTCATACGAAGTCTAAATCGGTTGATTCTTTCTCCTAATTTTTTCTAAAATCAATTTCTACAAGTTTCGTTTCAGGTATTTCTCCATTCAAATATATTTCAAATATGGATTTGTTCAAACTCAAAAATCATACTATCCCAATCTCATTTCAAAACTGGGTCCACCTGTCAGTCCCTCTCGGCAGCACAGCGCGGGCATCTAATTCCAAAACCGGGCCCACCTGTCAGTGAAATGCCCCGCGGGCGCGGGACGAAATTCCAAAAACACCCCCACCCACCCACCCATCCACCCATCTGAAACACTCGCCTCTCCCTCTCGGCCTCTCCCTCTCCCCCTCTCCAAACCCTAGCCGCCGCCGCGGGTGTCTCTTCGACGACGCACACCGCCCGGCTGGGTCCGCACCTCGACGCACGACACCCCGACCGGGTCCGTACCTCGATGACGCACCGGCCGGGTCCGCACCTCGACGACACACCGGCCGGGTCCGCACCTCGACGACGCATGACGCCCCGGCCGGGTCCGCACCTCGACGACGCACGACGCCCCGGCCGGGTCCGCACCTCGACGACGCACGACACCACGGCCAGGTCTGCTTCCTCGCTGTTGCCACTGGGACTTAGATCTGCTACCTCATCTCACCACCGGAACCGGAGTACTACGTCGACGATGACTCCGACCTGATCCCGCTACCACATCGACGAAGTATTGTAAAGACTCGACGCAATGTTCTATCAGGTACGCCAAATCCCTACAACACCGCCATGTGGATTAGTGTTTGGAGCTCGAGGTGACTACAATTTCTTTGCTCTAGTACATCTGTGATAAAGGATTAGGATTGAGACACATGGATTAGGGTTTGGAGCTCAAGGTGCATTAGGGTTTTGAGCTCGAGGTGGATTAGGGTTCGGATTTGAATGTGATTACCGTGTACCACACTCTATTAACCTAGATGGTTTACTTTTTGGGAAATGGAGGATATATAATTGAGTGGAGTATTATAGGTGTGCTCTGACTAAATAAACTAATGGTTTACTTACTGGAAATATCACTGATATGTCGCTAGGCATACTCTTTGGTTGATTGACTATTTATCTGCTGATACATATGCTATAGGGACTCTTGTTTACTTAGTACATATGTGATTGATATCTATAGCTCCTAATTTTATTTTCTTCAATATGATTGTCCAGCATCAGATTTGATAGATATGATTAGCAGCTACAGTTTGATATTAAGCTGATTATGATATTAAGCTGATTCTGTGAAAGTTCAATATGATTGTATCATGTTAAGCTGATATTAAGCTGATTAGATATGATTTTGTTCAATATGATTGTCCAGCATCAAATTCTGTGAAAGTTCATATTAAGCTGATTATGATGCTTTTTGTTATGATGGTTTCCCTTTGTAACTGATAATGGGTTAGGTAGACAACTTGCTGTTATGATGGTTTGCAAGAATATGTATCATGTAAATTATAGGGTTTGTTAAAACACAGAACTTTGCTTGTTAGGTGTCTATTAATCAGAGGTGTTATTAATTAGAATTTCCATCAATGCAACATCCTGACTTGCCCTATGTGATTTCGCGTGTAAGAAACTCCAACATGTGCTTATGAGAGGAAGCGGGCCAACAATATAGCAGAGATTAAGAGAAGGTTTGAAGAACTTGGTCTCCCATCAGATGTAAATTCATTTGGAAATGAACCAGACCCTTCTAGGGGAATTAGGAAAGGGGTATGAGGTAGACGTGCTAAAGATACAGATGATTCGGAGTATCTCCCTGAGGACCAGGTTCAGGGAGACACCGAGGATGATGCAGAATTAGACGAGGAGCTTGTTCCCCTTATGGTCATTGAGGTACCAAGGGATGGGAAGCACAGTTGCATGTTTTACTACTATAGTATCATTTCCTTATATTTCATATGTTTTTCTCCTAATGCAGGCTCCTCATAGTAGACGTATAGAAGAAATGCCGCCGAGAGGTGCAAGATCAAGTAAGCGAGTGAGGACTAGTCCTCCAAATGAGAGACTTGCTGAAGATATACCAACTGACGGAGCAACACAAACTAAGAGAGCTAGGCAACATACTTCAAATGAGAGACCTCGTGGCGTCAACACAAGGTCCTCCACAAGGCAGTAGCCAACTGAAACAGTTGATCAAGTTCAGCAAGAATTGCCTTCTGTAGCCGAAGAAGACAATGGTCTGCAAAGTCCAAGAGAGTACGAGTATGACTGGTCCTACGATGGAGATTATGACAATGATGGTCTTGGCAGAGAACATGAGGAGCACTGTGAGGGACAAGAAGATGAGCTCCATGAAGAACAGACGAAAACGGGTCATGAAGCTAAATGACATTTGCATTTAAACTCTGCAATTTAGTTCCACTACAAATATTTGAGGAGTACTAACATTCTGAACTTTTGTTATTTTGTAGAGCTTGCCCAAAGAGCTCCAAGAAGGCCTAGGCAACCAACAAGGGGTATCTTACTTGATAGGATGACGAGAGCGATGAAGAAGAAGCTGCCCATATCTGTTGCTGATGGGTTCAAAAGGCCACATGACCCTGTGCAAGCTGCGAAATTTGCTTTGGAGGCTGGTGTCATTGTTAGGGATTCCGTTCCTATCCTAACCCATTGGAAACATTACAAACAAGATAAAAACCTGATCGATGGCTTTGTTGGACGGTGAAGTGTAAGTTCCTCTTATCCTTTATACTATGTACATGTTACATTTAACTGTGAGGTTGATCATCTTCTGCAACTAATGAATGATCTTAATCAATAATTTTCAGGGAAGGCTGGCCATTGACATGAATCAACAGCCAACTAAGGATACTTGCTATAATGTTCTCCAGTCTACTATAAAGTAGAGGCGCTATAATTTGAAGAAAACCTACTTCACTGGCATCCCAATTGACCAGATCAGAACCACCTCTCCTGTACCATACATGAATGATGCACAATGTTATGAACTGGTTCAGAAGTGGTCAGATCCAAAAAACATGGTATGTCCTATCTGCTGAACTCCACAGCTAGCTATTGTTGCCATGTAAATCAAAGTGTGTACAGAAAATTGCTTCAGAAGTGTCTTTTTGATTATCTAGCCTCCACCCTCCAATAGAATACACATGAAGCATGAATGCATGATTTGATTGAAGTAAATGTGTTACTGAGAAAGGATGTTAATTACAATTTGTTCTTTTGGAAAGATGTTAATTACTACGGAGTAGATGCTAAACGTTGATTTTTCTTGATGGGAAAGCCACATTAGCACATACTCCTATTGTATAGTCCTATGTGGAAGTGGTGTAGTAACATGAAGCCACCCTAATGGTTAGTTGATTGCTTTGATATTTTACCCTGTTCAAATAAAAGACATGTTTCTTCTTGCTGCTGTTCAGACATCATTTATCATTCTTGAGCTATTTTTTATTTATCTGGTAGGTCCCACAAGTGATGCTACATAAGTTTCTCATGCTGCAGCTCAGTAGGTCCAATAATTTTGATTTAATTATAATCTGTATCACTTGTTGTTGTAGCGAACAGCTGAAAAGAACAAGGGAAACCGTGCCAAAGTCATGTTTCACCAGGCGACGGGAGCTCGATGCTATGTTGCACATCTCCATGCATATGTAAGACGGCACTATTTTGTACAGTTTCTTCTTTACTCCACTGCTATGTGCCAAAGTCAACTAATTTGGACTATGTGCATGTCATGCTAAACAGAGGCAAAAGAAAATTGCTGCAGCACGTGCAAATCAAGAAAATGCTACTGGAGAACAAGAAGCTGATGCTGATGGAGAACAAGAAGCTGCCACTACTGGAGAACAAGAAGCTGCTGTTGATGGAGAGCTTGATGCGGTGGAGATCTTCAAACAATGTCATACCAGCCGCAAGAAAGGAATGACTGACATTGCAAATGAAGCAATTGTAAGTCTAATATCACTATATATTTTCCCAGCATTTTCTATGTATCTCTTATTGAAACTGTCTTTGTGTTGAAACTGAGATGGCTTGAAATGTCCATAGTTGTTTTCATTATGCTGAGGTGGCTTGAGTCTAGAGTGTTTTCTAAATAGTTTGCAACTTTCATTGTGGCCTTCTTGTGCATGCATGTATGACCATGAATTCTTGGTCTAGCTGTTCAATTTCTGCTAGTAGTGTTGTCGGCTTGTCTCTCAGCTCTCTGCTTGAGCTCTCTGAATCAGTGATCCAGTGGGGTACCAATGGTATTACCATAAGCTCTAGGAATATTACATAAATATTATTCTTGTTGTTTGATTATTAGGAATAATATTCTTGTTATTCTGTGCATAAATTTGCTATCTCTAGATTCTAGTTCTATTAGCGTTACAATTCATCTAGTGTAATAATTGTTTTCTTAACAGGGAGTGTGATAGGTTACATGATACATGCTCTTTGCTGATTTCTAATTATTTTTCCTTTTAGTACTAGGAATCAGATGAAATGGCAAATCGTTGGAATTAGTTGTTGCACGATTCTTTTAGCTAGTCAAGTGAATTAGTTTTTGTGTTCTTTCTGATCTCGAGAACCCTAGTCATATCTTTAACTTTTTCTAACGTGATGAAAGTATTGTGTCTCTACTGCTACATACATTGAAGTAGTCAAATAATATAATATAAATGTCTCTTAAGTCGAGATTCTGAAATTTACCAAGTTTAACTAGGTTCTTGACAACTCTTTGGATTGTGGCAGGCTATCATGGAAGCTTTGAAGGATCAGCCTCCTACTGAAGGCAGTGCACTATCAAGTGCACAGGTTGTCTCCGAGGTGCTCCCCAGGAATAGCAGTAATATCTTCTTGAAGAATATTGGTCTGCAGCCGACAAGCCCAACAAAACCACCAACAGCGAAAGAAAAGGCACTGCAGGAACAACTCGCGGCTGAAAAGCAAGCTTCGGCTGTTCTCCAAGATGAAGTGAATGTGTTGAAGCAGACTCAGAACACAGAGGAAGCCCTTCAGAGGAACCAAATGGAGCTGCAAGAGTGCAAGAAGGTGATGGAGGAGAATAAGAAGGCGGTTGAGCAGAACAATCTGCTGCTTAAGCGTCTTCTGTAGTTCAACTGTGGTGGTAACTTACCTGGTCCTTCATCTTGACCATCTCGAAAGCGTGCTGCTGTCTTTTGCTGGAACTTAGTCAAGTTGCTACTACCTTTTGCCGTCTGTGAACTGAGTATGTGAACTGTTGAGTAATTGATGTCATGATGAACTTGTGTCATGATGTCATGGTGAACTTGTGATGGTGAACAGCTTATGAACTTGTCGAAGTTATGTGGGTGAATAGCTTATGAACTTATCTAAATTATGTGTCCTGAATATGGTGCTTGGAGTGAAATGAATGTAACTGTGAATTGTGTTGATCTGAATGGTGAACAGCTTATGAATATGGTGCATTGTAACTGTGAACTTGTGTTGCATCCAGAGAGTTGCAGTCACGAGTGAACACGTGTTCCAAACAAAAACGGCCACGTGGAGCCACCAGAAACGACCATGTGTCGTTACCCAAGGTACCCACATGGCACAACAGGAAGCAGACACGTGGACCAATTAGAAAATGATACGTGGACCAATAATATCATAACACGTGGACAAACCAGAGCACGACACGTGGTCCAATCAGAACGAGACACGTGGACAAACCAGATAATGACACGTGGACCAATCATATAACGACACGTGGACCAACCAGATATGGACACGTGGACCAATCAGGTAACGATACGTGGACCAACCAGATCATGACATGTGGACCAACCATATCATGACACGTGGACCAACCAGGTCATGACACGTGGACCAACCAGATCATGACACGTGGACCAATCAGATAACGACACGTGGACCAATCAGATAATGACACGTGGACCAATAAGATAACGACACGTGGACCAACCAGATCACGACACGTGGACCAAGCAGATCAGGACACGTGGACCAACCAGATCAGGACACGTGGACCAACCAGATAACGACACATGGACCAATTAGATAACGACACGAGGACCAACCAGATCATGACACGTGGACCAACCAGATCAGGACACGTGTGTTGACGGTCGATATTTGCCATTTTCAAGACCGTCAACTCCTGCAAATTTGAGCATGAATTGCACATCCACACTAGAATAGGTGCTTAAACTCATACTTTCCACCAGTGTCGATGTCTATTCGAATGCAGGTATTTAGCATAAGAAATGGGAGGAATCCATGCACTTTCACTCCACTCCAATCCAAGGCACTCAAATGCTGGCCAATCAGGGGCTGCCACATGGATTCTCGTGGATCCATGATGTCACCAATCCATGTGAGGGACTCTCGACGAATCATACGCTACCACGATAGCATCACATGGATCCATGGGCCCACTTAGCAAACTAAACCGCCAGGAAACGTGCCATGCACGAAGGAGAGGCATCAGGGCCCACATGGAAGCGAGCCAGAGGAAGCAGGGGCCAGATGGCCGGCCAAAGGTTTCGGCCGACCCTAGGATCGGCCGAACCGACCTAGGGTCGGTTGATCCTGGCCCTCCATGTGCTGGTTGCTCATTGGCTCTTGGCTGCATTCCCAGTTGTTTAGGGGCACTTTGAGCCCCGGAGCAAGCCTCCTCCTTGTCTATAAATAGGAGGGGAGGGGCTTCATTTCTCACACACCACCAAGCTCTCAAGTTCCACTTCTCTCTTGTGTAGCTCTCTCTCCCTCTCTCCAATTCTGCCCATGAGAGGTGATTCTCACCTCTTTGTGGTAGAATGGTGATGAGGAGAGATCTAGATTAGGATTAGTTGAGAGGTAGAGTAGGGGTAAGGAGTGAGTTGATGTCCTCGTGGATGCTCGTTCTTCATTTAGATCAAAGTGAGTATTTCAGCATTTCTTATTTAGACTATAGTGGACATCATGCATGATTGCTTTGTTCTTGTGTTTGTGGCTCGTTCATAAGTTAGAGGCTTGTGTTCTTCATGACACAAGGCTTCGATCCTTTAGAGCCAGAGCCGTAGTTCATTTACATGTTTGCATGCTCTGATCCTGTTTAGCTAAGTAAGTCCGCTGTATCTCGTTTAGCTGTATCCATAGCTTCCTTTCTGCTCCCAGTTCAATGATATGATCTGATTCCGATCTTTCCCTTGTTCGTGGAACCGTATCTATATAGTTGCTATAGTGTAGTTAGCGGGCTAGCATACGCCGCACTATAGTATTTATCTGGGGTATAGACGTTGTGTCTGGGCCCTGGTTTTCCTGCGAAGACCACGTACGATCATAGCATAGAGGTAGGCCGCAGTGGTGACAGCCTGTTGGACCCTTTGTCAACCCTCTTACGTCGCGTACCGAGTTGGGCTCGCTTGCCAGCACCCTAGAGTGTTGTCGCCCCGCGGGGATGACTAAGACCTGATAGAAATACATCTTGAGAGCTAAGTCCCTTAAGGAAGTGCTTCTTGTATCCCGACCTATCCCAGCAAAAGCTGGTGTCCTTGGATAGACCCTCTCTGGTTTCTCTCCGTCCTGAGGGAACAAAACCCGACAGGAATACTCATTCCCCTAGGGAGAGGTGCTACAACGGTGTATCCGTGCGCTTGCGGACTCGTTTGCACTCGTCAGTGTACCCGGGAGTTTCTTACATGCTCACGCTACCACAGCGCCCAGTGTTGAGGTTAAGAAACGCCAACAACATGGACCAACCAGATCATGACACATGGACCAACCAGATCACGACACGTGGACCAACCAGATCATGACACGTGGACCAATGAGATAACTACACGTCATCTTCTGGGTGCACGTCGCCACGTCAGCGTCCAGCGTGGAGAAATGCCACGTCAGCAGCCAGCGTGGCAACGAACACATCAGCAACCAGCGTGGCACCGAGCCATGTCAGATGCCAGCATGCACAGTGCCACGTGGCAGTCACTTCCATGATGAAATTAGTGACGATAGTCCTTAGTCATAGAAGACAAGCTGTTACGTGACGAAAAACGTGTTCGTCACGGACAATGAGTAGTTCTGTGACGAAATTGACCGATTCGTCACGGTGTGTCAAATGTGACGTGTGTTCTATGACGATTTCAGAATCGTCATAAGTTCGTCACAGAAGGTTTTTAATGACAAATTTGGCTTGTTCCGTGACGAAAGTGTTTCGTCATTGATGTGAACTTCTGTACTAGTGTACTCTTCGAAGGACTGAATCAGTATAAACCTTCGTGTCCCTTGTTCCATGTGCTCATCTCTCATCCATCAAGTTCTTAGTTTCCTGTCCCCTCGACCTGCAAATCAACCACGTGGATACCCCCCCGGTGGATTGTCTAGATCTCACCATCTAACAGTTGGCGCGCCAGGTAGGAACGATCGGGAGCTTTAGCGTAGCATGATGGAATCACATTCTGGTGTCGTCTTCCCTGCTAGCATGGCGGAATTCCTCGCCAACCCCATCAGCATCTGCTTCGACTACATGCCGGTAGATCCTATCCCTTCAGTTGTCGCTCTGGCAGCGGCACGTAACTCTACGGTGGTCACTTCCCTTCCGCAGGTTGGCGAGATCAATCTCGCCGCTCCTATTCTGGATCTGTTGAAGAAAACCCACCGACCCACACCTTGCGACCTAGTCGTGGGGATGGATCGCGTCATCAACATGATGCAGGAAACCTTGTAGATATGCGAGCGAGCCCAGTGCTCTCCTAGGTCGGCACAGGTCCTGTCCCGAGCACTCTTCGGCCTACGGAGCTCGGCCAACGTCTAACCCAAAAAGATGGCCAAGAAGTCCCAGATCCAATCTGGGTAGCACACCTTCCACTTATAGCGCCCGGTATTTGGAACATACCAGGACCCTCTTGATGAAATCTACCCCTTCCATAAGCGGGCGAAGCACACTCTTCACGAGTGTTGTGTGTTCAAGGATACCATCAAGCTTATCGAGCAGCGTGAAATGGGTTAGCTTTGTCAGGTCACGCATACCCCGCAGTCTCCGGATTGCAGAGCCTTTCAAGACGTCCATGTTGTCCTCTCCCCCAACACTTATGATGAGGGAGACGACCTCTCTCCACCCCCAGATCATGAAATTTTCATGGTCTCCATTGATGCTCCACTACGGGACGGCGAGATGAACTCCTAGGAGGCCACACGCTTCAACACTAACGCCGACCACGCTCGACATCGCCTGGAGGAGGCAGCTGCTGCACAAGCCCAAGTGAACTGGCAACCTGCCAACGTCGTCGTCGGAGCAAATGATGGTAACAGTGCACCTCCACCACCACCTGAGGGCCTGGCTACCACTGCCCAGCATGTTGATCGCCCTAGGCAACCACCCATATGCGACCGAGACCTCCAGAGGGACTTTGAGGACACTGGCCATCAAGTCTTCAATAGCCCCCAAGCTAATTTTGGTGCAACCATGGCTAACCTAGCCAACGAGGGTGATACACCGGCGATCTGATGAGCTCTTCCTCATTTTCACGTTGCTACCGCCCAGATGGAAGAGCACAGTAGAGCATCCTCTTCATCCAGACCTGCCTCCATGCACCACACGCGGAGCCGATCTAATCTGTCTCGCGGGGGCCGCTAGCCTCCTATGCAAACTATTGTGGAGGAGGTCGAACAGAACGTCATCGACGCCCAACCCAACCCTGGTAGTAATGTCGGCATCAATGCCAACTATGACAGCCACGATCTCCGTGTCGATCTTGAGCAGGTTAGATGTGGTCGTGATACTCGTGTCGACCTCGACAAGTGTCATCGCGAGCGGGAGGAGGCTGAGCTCTGCAGGCTTGCGGAGTACGTTCGTGACTTCAGCCCTCCGGGTGTCGTCAACCGCATCGAGCATGACATGGAGGCTGAGGACCGTCATCGTCATGAGGAGGAGCTCTGATGATGCGTTGAATACGAGCTGCACCACAGCATTTTTGACAACACCTACGTCACTCCCAAGGGCCCACACACTAATCCTGACAACCAGGACGCCCAGGCGATCAACAACTTCCGAACTTTCTCAGAGTAACTCTGATCCCTCTGTTATCCAGCCAACTTCAAGCCAGCCATCAACTAGTATGACGGCCGCTCTGACCCGAATATTTGGTTGAAGACCTATACCATCGCAGCTCAGGCTGCTAGTTGTACCTTTGATCATATGGCGGCCTACTTCCCTCTGGAGATGGGTGAAGCTCCACTCCTATGGCTTGACAATCTTCTCGACGGGTGCATCACCGCTTGGGCCAAGCTGTCGCAATTGTTCACCTCGAACTACCAAGGGACCTACTGCCGCCTCAGCAATACCAATCACCTCAGTCGGGTCGTCATTCGACCCAAACAGATGTTCAGGGACTACACCAACTGATTCTTCGAGAACCGCAACAAGTTGGCCGGCGTCAAGGACAACGACATCATCCGGTACAACAAATCTGGCGTCAAGGACCTACCGCTCTTCAAGAAGCTCCATGAAGCCAGATCTACTATGATCGCTGACCTGATGGTGGTCGTCAACAAGCTGGTCGACACCCAGGAGGCGGTGGTCGACCAGTTCAGCGGGCCAGTTGAGCCGCAGGCCGCCCAGGCACCTACGGCAAACGGAGCTGCTAAGCTCCGCAAGCGTGCGGCTGAGATAATGCTCGTTGAGACCGCCTGACACATCACCTTCCTCCAAGAGGAGTTCAAGGCTTCACTCGACGATGTGTGTCAGTTCCACACCGGTGCCAAGCACCTCCTACGCCACTGCTCCACCCTCAAGAAAGCTCTCGACATCCCAGAAGAGCCCATGTGACCTAAGAAGAATGATCAGTGGAAGCACTGCTATGATGACCGCCGCTATGGTGACCATAACCGCCGACCTGATTGGCGTGACAACTACGGTGACCGCGACAATAATAGAGGTCATCGTGATGACCGAGATGACCGTGATGATTGTCATGACGACTGCCGCGAGAAGCATTGTGATGACCGCTGTGAGGAGCAGTGCAACAACCGGCGTACCGAGCAGCGCGACGACCGTCATCGCGATGACGGTGGTCGCCGAGACGAGGAGAACCTTCCTCCACCACCGAATGGGGAAACCCTAGCAGTGCCTTCCAAGCCCAGAACTGCAAAACCCTAAAGAAAATGAAGTTCAACTTCAAGCGCATGGAGCCTTATGACGAGCCCTTCTACGGCATCATGCCTAGCAAAGCGTCCTACCCCAAAGGTTGCATCACCTTGACGGTCACCTTCGGGACTATCCAGAACTACCGCACGGAGTACCTGATCTTCGAGGTGGTAGACTTCATGACGTCCTACCACTCCATCCTGGGCCGACCCATGTTAGCCCACTTCATGGCCATCCAGCACCACACATATCTTGTCTTCAATATGGCAATGCTAAACAGGATCCTCTGCATCTACGGCGACATCAAGACCTCCTACAAATGTGATGTCGAAGCGGTGGAGCTCGCCAAGACCCTCTCCTACTCCGCACGGGCCTCCACTATGGTGCTTGAAGCTTCGAAGATCGACCCGAAGACCTTGGAGGTGCCGGAGCACCAATGCTCGAATATCACGCTGGACCGCAGTCCTGCGACGAAGAATATCTGCCTCGGCCTGCCCGATGCGGACAAGATGGCGGTCGCTAGGGCCGACCTCGACCCCAAATAGGAACTCGTGCTCACCAGTTTCCTCCAGGATAACACAGACATATTTGCATGGTTGCCATCATATATGCCTGGTGTCCCAAGGGAGCTAGCTGAGCACTCCTTGGATGTGAGCAAGATGGCAAGACCTGTCAAGCAGAAGCTTCATCGTTTCGCCAAGCATCGTAAGGAGATCATTACGGTAGAAGTCCAAAAGCTCTTAGCTGTTGGATTTATTTGAGAGTATAAACACCCAGTTTGGCTTGCAAATCCGGTTCTTGTACCTAAAAAAACTTGTGAATGGAGAATGTGTATCGACTAAGATCCCTTCCCTCTTCCGTGTATTGACCAAGTCATGGACTGCACGGCTGGTAGCATCCTGCTTTGCTTCCTAGACTGCTACTCAAGCTATCACCAGATAGCACTCAGTCCTACCGACTAGGATAAGATGACGTTCATAACAACTCATGGCATCTACTACTATAAGTGCATGACTTTCAACATGAAAAACACTAGTGCCACGTACCAGAAGGCCATCCAAAAGTGTCTGGAGTCCCAGCTCCATGACAACGTCGAGGCCTACATTAGTGATGTGGTCATCAAGACCAAAGACACTGAGAAATTCATCGACGACCTCGCCCAGACTTTTGCCAACCTTCAACGGTATCGATGGAAACTTAATCCATCTATGTGCGTCTTCAGTGTTCCCTCTAGAAAGCTCTTGGGCTTTATGGTCAGCCACAAAGGCAGCAAAGCCAACCCTGTCAAGATCGCTACTATCCGCAACATGCAGGTACCCACCGACAAGAAAGATGTCATGAAGCTTACCGGTATGATGGTGGCTCTAGGTCGCTTCATTAGTAAGCTTGGGGAGAAAGGGTTGCCCTTCTTCAAGCTATTAAAAAAGGCGGATAAGTTTGCATGGAGTAGTGATCCTCAGCAAGCGCTGGATAGGTTAAAGCAATCTCTAGTCACCCCTCCGGTGATGATGGCTCCGGCTGATAGAGAGGTCCTGTTGTTGTACATCTCCGCGACCACGAACGTCGTCAGCATGGTTCTCGTTACAGAACGAGAAGAGGTCGGCCAACCCTACCCCATGCAGTAACCTGTGTATTTCGTCAGTGAAGTACTCGCAGATGCCAAAGCGTGGTACACACAGCCCCAGAAGTTTCTCTACACCCACCTCATCACGTCAAATAAGCTCTGACATTACTTCTAAGCCCACAAGATACAGGTAGTCTCCTCCTTCCTGCTAGGGGAGATCCTTTGCAGTCACGACGCTAGTGGCCACATTGTCAAGTGGTCTATCGAACTGGGAGAGTTCGACCTTGAGTTCCTTCGTCGCCATGTGTTCAAATCGCAAATCCTCGCTGACTTTGTCTCTGAGTGGACAAAGATCCAGCATCCTCCTACATTGCAAAATTGCTTTTTTCTTTTCATTCTAATTCAAAAAAAGAGTAAAAAATGGCAATGGATTTAAAGAGAGAACTTGTTCTTAGGTAAATCAATTGGGAGATGCTTCTCGAGAGTGTCCCATATAAGTTTTCCATCTTCCATACAAAAACTGTCAATTTGTGTAAGATCCTCTTCTGTCTTACTCAAAAGGTCCAATAGTGTATGTATATTGGCCCTTGTGAGACAATTATACGTTCTAGAAGGCAATTCTAATTGATCAATAAAAATACGATTCAATGGAATTCCTTTTTGTTTTTCTTTAGAGTAGTGAATCTTTTTTGAAAGGTTAAAAGGGTGGAGTAAATCAGTTTTTATTTTCTTCTAAACTAGTGCCCTCTCCCTCGGCATGTAGAAAAGGAAGAAATAAATCAATCAAATTATGAGAACTTCATAAAGCGCTTCTTTAAGAGTTAAGCTTCCATTCGTTCATATTTCAAGAAAAAGTATCTCGTGTTTTTCATTTCCATTCCCACAAGAAAAGAATACTATAATTCACATTTCGAATAGGCATGGATACAACATCTATAGGATAACTTCCATCTTGAGAGTTCTTTCTGAGTTCCGTATGATATCTGCGATCTCTCTTATCTGTAACTCAACATACAAATCAATCGGCTCTCTTAAGTTAGCTATTGGGTTATGTATCTAGGACTTTGATGCAAATTGATGTGTCTCTAACTCCATAGAGATTACTTCTCAATACAATTTCTTTCAAATTTAGTAAAATTTCTTGTATGGATTCTTCAATACCTACTATTGTAGAATATTCGTGTGCCACATTCCCAAATTTGGTGCGTGTGATACACGTTGCTTCTATTTCTCCAAGTAAAGCTCTTCGCAAGGCCATACAGACAGTATCCGCTACCTTTTCTAAGCGGGCACAGAATGAAACGACCATAATAATGACGCTTACTATCTGCTCTTGATTCAACACACTTCCACTCTAGTGTTTGGGTGGATCCTATTACCTCCTCTGGAATCATAATAGACTAGTATTGTTATTTGATCATTGAATCATTTATTTATCTAGAAAGCGGGTTAATTCTTTTACAGACATCTCTTTTTAGGCGGTCGACATCCATTATGCGGCATAGGTGTTACATCACATATACAACTTAACCGCACACCACTTTTAGCAATGGCTCGTAATGCGGCGTCTCTTCTGCTACCAACAACTTTTACCATAACTTCTGCTCATTGCAAACCCACTGTAGGAATAGCATCTACTGTTGTTCTTTGACCAGCATAGGGTGATGCTTTTTGTGCGCTTTTGAATCCACAAGTATTTGCAGAGGACAAGAAAACCACCCGACATTGTGGGTTTGTAACAGTTATAATTGTATTGTTGAAACTAGCTTGGACATGAATAACCCCTTTTGTTATTCTACATGAACTCTTCCATAAACTAAAATGGGCATTCCTACGCAAAGCAATACGCACTATTTTTGGTATAGCTTTTGCCATATTTTATTATCTCATACATATGATTTAGAAATAACAAAAAGAAAAAAGATACAAAGATATCCATTTCAGGGTAAAATATATCCTTTACTTTCATCTTTTATTTGGAATTTGGACATTTCGGTAGGTACTTTTTTACTTTATAGAAAGAAAAGCTCCTTTTTAAAAAGATTACCCTTGTCTTTGTTTATGCTTCGTATTGGAACAAATGACTCTAATTCGTCCAGCCCTGCGAATCAGTCGACATTTTGTACACATTTTATGAATGGATGCTCTTGTTTTCGTATATAGGTATTCATTTCTTAAACTATGTGATGCGAACCAGTAGGGTTTGTGCCCAATGTTTCGATGAGAGGCAAAGATAAGTCGATTGATAACGAGGAGACACTCTCGGCCCGACTACAGCCTTCCAAAGACAACACCCTTGCAACCGATACACCTCCTCCGCTGCCACGATCGTGTGGGTCGCGTCACCGGCCACTATCGTGTGGGTCGCGTCACCGTCCTGCAAGCAATCGAGAACTAGCAAGAACAAGTATTGAACAAGTACTAAAATTACTAGATGGGAATGAAGGTTTCAATCTCAAACGATGTGGGGTTCCGAAGACTCGAAGACGGGCGGCTGGACCAGCACGCGCGCTTACAAGCAAGTAGCAAAGGCTAAACATGATCTAAACAAAACCCCCAAGTGTTCTCGATGGTGGCTAATGAGTATATGAAAGGGGGAGGATGACCACAAGGGGGCAGGGGTCATGCTCCAACCCTAGGACGCGTCCCTAATGGACCCAACTTGATACACGGCCCATTAGGCCAAAATACGGTGGCGCAACACCCTGGAAAGAAAGACCTCTGGTCAATAATTAGTAGATTGCGGACACCTCAGGACAGATATGGGCATGAGTATGGATCAATATGAAATTTAACTTCAACATGGTTCCAGGAAGTACTTGAACGCTCCAATCCGACTCCGTATGCGTCTGTGGCGTCCGTCAGAAGTTGGTGATGTGCAGCAGTCCGAATCCAGCCGACCCGAATCATTTTCCGAGTCACTCTTTTCCATGATTCCTAAGAAAACCAATAGTGCACGTGTCTCCACAATCTAAACATAGTGTATATGAACTAAGGATGGAATTTACTTGATTATTTAGTTGGCGAGCACGAGCGCGACTAATAGGACCAGTGAGAGGAATTGAATCCTGTTGAGGTAGTGATGATGTCGATGTCGGGGATGTATCGTTGGCGGGGATGTCCTCATCATCCTCCCCTTCTTGCATTTGAGTCGTCCTCGACTCAAGCTCATCTTCTTCTCCCAAATATGGCTTCAAATCTGCAATGTTAAATGTGGGACTAACCCCAAAATCTCTAGGTAGATCTAGTTTGTATGCATTGTCATTAATCCTTTCTACAACTTTAAATGGTCCATCAGCCCTAGGCCATAATTTAGATTTACGCAATTCAGGAAACCTCTCCTTTCTCAAATGTAACCATACTAAGTCTCCAGGGTCAAATTTTAATTCCTTTCTACCTTTATCACCAGCAAACTTGTACTTAGCATTCAGTCTCTCTATGTTCTCTTTTGTTGTTTCATGTAGCTTTAACATCAATTCGGTACGTTTAGTAGCATCGAAATTTAGGTTCTCAGAGGCTGGCAAAGGCATTAAATCAATAGGAGCACAAGGCAAGAAACCATATATAATCTGAAATGGCACATCTTTGTAGTAGAATGCAACGAACGATTGTAAGCAAATTCAATATGAGGTAGCATTCTTCCCACATCTTAATATTGTTCTTTAACACAGCCCTTAACATAGTAGACAAGGTTCTATTCACAACTTCAGTTTGACCATCAGTTTGGGAATGACATTTAGTAAAGAACAAAAGCTTAGTACCCAACTTAGCCCACAAAGTTTTCCAGAAATAACTAAGAAACTTAGCATCACGATCAGAAACAATAGTATTGGGCACTCCATGCAAGCGAACAACTTCTCTAAAGAACAAATCAGCAATATTTGAAGCATCATCAGTTTTATGACATGGTATGAAGTGTGCCATCTTAGAAAATCTATCAACAACCACAAACACACTATCACGACCCTTCCTAGTCGTTGGCAAACCCAACACAAAATCTATAGAAATATCTTCCCAAGGAGCACTAGGAACATGAAGAGGTAAATATAAACTGTGTGGATTTAAACGTGACTTAGCCTTTTGACATGTAGCACATCGAGCAACAAACCTCTCCACATCTTTCCTCATGTCGGGCCAAAAGAAATGGCCAGCAAGAATGTCCATCGTCTTTTTGGCTCCACAATGTCCCATCAATCCACCTCCATGCGCTTCCTGCAACAACAACAAACGAACGGAGCTAGCTAGAATGCATAGCTTGTTAGCTCTAAACACAAACCCATCACTAACGATGAATTTGTTCCATCCATTTCCATCTTTGCAATGCAGCAATACATCTTTAAAATCAGCATCGTTAACATATTGTTCTTTAATTGTTTCTAGGCCAAAGTTCTTGTAATCAAGTTGATTCAGCAAAGCATATCTCCGGGACAAAGCATCAGTGATGATATTCTCTTTCCCTTTCTTGTGCTTAATAACATAAGGAAAAGATTCAATAAATTCAACCTACTTAGCATGTCTACGGTTCAGTTTTCCTTGACTACGAATATGTTTCAAAGATTCATGATCAGAATGAATAACAAACTCTTTGGGCCACAAATAATGATGCCATGTTTCCAAACATCAAACAAGAGCATACAATTCTTTATCATAAGTGGAATAATTCAGAACTGGACTGCTCAATTTTTCACTAAAATACACAACCGGTTTTCTTTCTTGCAACAAAACACCACCCAATCCAATTCCACTAGCATCACATTCAAGCTCAAAAGTCTTATTAAAATCAGGGAGTTGGAGTAGAGGTGCATGTGTCAACTTATCTTTCAAAATGTTCAAGGCATTCGCTTGTTTTCTTCTCCAACTAAAAGGCACTCCCTTCTTTGTAAGCTCATTCATTGGTGCAGCAATGGTGCTGATGAGGACCAGGTGTGTCTGAAGACCAGTGGAGGGTCGCTCCTTAGTGATGAGTGATTGACAATGTTGTGTGGACAGATGCTTGGCTAAGTGTGTCGGTATAGGTTGCGGTGTCACTCGTATCGGTGCAGGTGAAGAACAAGCGCGAAAGGCCTTAGCCGTGGCGGCCTCCGAGTGATGGAGAGGCAAGTAGGCTTGGTTCGAGGTACCCGCTGGTCGGCGGGGTCAAGTGCGAGCCATGTGGTGCAAGACTGGCGGGCTGAAGTAGTGAACATGGGCCGGTGCAAGGTAGCGGATCGAGGCCAAAGCTTGCACGCGGAGTTTGGTGGTTTGCCCACAAAATCATCGGTGGACGGTTTCTTGGTTTGGGCCACAAAACCAAGCCCGGAGGCCCGAGGTGACGGAGACGGTGATCCGGGAGCTTCGGGAAGCTTCGAGGCGGAGGGCACGTGGCGTGATCGCGGGGTTTGCGTCGAGGTAAAGCGAAGCCGCGGTGGAAGTGTGTCCATCCGATGAAGACTTGACCAAAATGCCCCTGAGGGGTTGTATCTTCATTTAAGCAGTAGGGGTAGTGTGGTCATTTACCTCCCTCTGATGGACTTCGTATAAATAGCGGAGAGGTGGATGGCATCTCTCTCTCTTGGACTCTAGGGCTTTCTCCCCCAGTAGATTTCTCTGAACTGCTTCGTTTTCCTCTGGATTCCTTAGGCTAGACTCTTGTACAGACTCTGTCCTCTGGATGTATGGAAGCATTCGGCGTAGCGGTAATATCCTAGTCCTTTGTGATTTTCGTGTCATTTTCAGGGCTATTTTTGGGGAGTTTCATTCTTCGCTTGATTCGGGTATTTGAGGGCATTTGCTCACGGATTTCTTTGAAGGGATCATGGGTGGATGCCTTCCGCATGTTTGTGTGTGATCTTGACCCCTCAAACGCCATGGAGAGCCTTCGATTTGTGCGTTTTTGCTTGGAGCCCGAGTTCATGGTGGTGGTTCGTGTGATCCGCGATTCCCGGTGATTTACTGGCTTAGGAGTCGAGATTTTTGGTGCATAGCATCCTTGTGTGACGCTTTTCATCTCCCTAAAATCTTGTCTCAAGAGCTTCAACCGTTTGGGAGATCCGGCGATGGAAAGGTGGAGTTGACTCCCGAGGTCGGGCGTTTTTCTGCTCTGTCCGCACCTGGCGGACAGTCCGCGACCTCCGTGCGGACGGCCCGCGAGGTGCCTGACAGGCTGGCTGTTCTTCGTGTTCTTCGCATGTTCTTGAGCGTCTTACATTTGATCCGTTGAGCCGGTTGGTTTTTGGTGCGCGACGTTCGCGAACGGTCCGTACTCAAGTGCCGGACGGTCCGCGGGTCCATCACGGACGGTCCGTTTTTCTCGGTGCGCCCCTGGAGGTTCGGGTGGCTTTTACGGACAATCCGCAGTGACCTCACGGACAGTCCGCGCCCTCCACGTGGACGGTCTGCCCGGTCACCCCAGACAGTCCACCAGGGACTTCGCAGCAGTGCGTAAGTCCTTTGGTTCTTGCTTTGGTGCTTCCGCTCTTTGATCCTTGGCTTGTCTCTTGTTCTTCTAGGCTTGTGTGTGCCTTGTTTGGAGCTTCGTTTGTGTGCGCGAGTACTTGGAGTGGCGATTGGGACATAAGCCGAGTTTGACCTTTGGGAAAAAATTTTATCAGCTCCCATTCACTCCCCCCCTCTCTGGTCGCCCGATTCGGTTCTTCAATTGGTATCAGAGCCGGTTATGGATCTTCGTGATTCTAACCAGTCTAAGATCCAAATATGGGCGATTACAGCAAGGGGTCGGGTCCTCCGCACTTTGATGGCAAGAATTACCCGATGTGGGAGAGGCGCATGGGTGCGTTTTTGCGAGGGAAGGGAACTCTTATTTGGGAGGTCACTCAAAATGATTAATATGTCATCCCAGATAGTTTTCTGCTTCCAGGATCGCGGGACATGTTTGAGGCCAACAGCAAGGCCGTTGATTACTTGTTCCGTGCTCTTTGTGCCTCAGAGTTTGTGCGAGTGTACGGAGAGAATGTGGCCGGAAAGATATGGCTCAAGTTGAGAAATGCTCATGTTGGCAATGCCCAAGTGCAAGCCCATTTGTTTTCCACTTACCGGAGAGAGCATGAGAACTTCACTCATCTCCCCGGTGAGTCGACTGATGCTATGTTTCAACGTTTCACTAGCATTGTCAACAACATGAGGGCCAATGTGACAGTGCTCCCATACACGGATCATTATCAAGCTATCAAGCTTTTGCATGCCCTGGATAGGTCTGTGTGGAGTGCCAAGGTTGAGGCCATTGAGGAGTCGAGCGTGTATGATACGCTGACATTAGATGAGCTGTTTTCCAAGCTCAGGTCTTCCAAGGTTGATCGTGGCTTGAGAGCCAAGAGCGAGAGCCCCACTGATCCTCATAGTTTGGCTCTTATCTCGGGATCACAGTCTAACGCTACCCCTAGTGGTTTCTCTTTGTCTTGTCTTATGTCTTTGCCAGATGAGGACTTTGAGGTGCTGAGCGAGGACCATCTCGCATTGTTGAGCAAGAGGTTTGGGCGGATGTACGAGAACCGCAAGAATGCAAGGCGGAGCTCAGGGATGTGCTATCGGTGCGTGAAGCACGGGCACTTCATCACCGAATGCCCTGAAGCCATGGAGATCAAGAATGACTACAAGGGCAAGCTCAAGCACGACTACAACAAGCACCGCTCCCGGAATGACTACAAGGACAAGCACAAGGATAAGGGCGAGAGAAGGCACAAGAAGGGTGGCGGCTACAAGAAGAAGACCGCTCAAGCAATGGTGGCCGGAGCGAGCGACATCGACTCGACATCAAGTGGTGCTTCCTCTGACTTGAGCAGCAAGGAAGAGCAAGAGAAGTGTAAGGACAAGTGGCACACGGGCAAGAACTTCACCGGCCTAAGCTTTGTCACACAAGGAGGCTTTTGCGGCATGGCGTACTCCAAGAAGGGTGGGAAGCACAGCTCGGATTCGAACTCCGACTCCGATGAAGAGGTACGACAAGATCCCAACTTCTTGCTAGAGGAGAATGCTAGGCTCAATGAGTTGCTTGACGACCATGATGATGTGCTTAGAAAGACCAACAAGGAGAAGAGGGAATTTAGGTCTTTGTTAGGTGATGCTAAGGACAAGGTAGCCGAGCTTGAATCCTTGCTTGTGAATGCTAGGAATGAGATAGTCGCGTTGAAGTATGCTCCTGTGGTGTCTGATGAGATAGATTGTAGTGATTGCTCAGTTTTTCGTGCTGATTTGACTGCCCTCAAGGAGAAACATGCCTCTGTTCTTGAGGAACTAGATGTGGTTAGGATTGAGTTTGATGAATTGAAGTCTAGGCCAGCTTTACTAGGTGCTTGTACCTCATGTCCTGTTTTGCATGCTAGGCTAGATGAATCTCACACTGGAATTGTCTCTCTTGAGGCGGCATTGAAAGCTCCTCTTCCTACATCATGTTCAACCTGTGAAATGCATGCTTTGAAAAACATGGAACATGCACACTATGTTGATCGTCTGCAGGATGAAAATGATGAGCTCAGGAAATTGATGAATTGGTTGTCTGGGCACGAGCCACAATTGAGTTTGATGTTGGCTCAGTTCAAGAGGTTTGATGGTCAGGCGTTGGGGGCTGACAAGTGTGGTGAGAAGAGTGGTGAGGGAGAAGAGAAAGCTGGAGAGACACCTACACCACCCCACACCATACCCATGAACAAATATGCACCCAAGCCAAACCACCTGAGAAACAAGCTTGATACAACTCCAGATCCACTAGTGTTCCCCCAGAAAACAGAGAATTACCAGAAACCCATCAAGTTTGTGAGCAACCTGGGTAATGTCTTTGAGGGGAAGTCAGGAGAGAAAGGCGTTGAGAAGCCCACAGAAAAACCACCGCCTAAGCCAGTGCCAATCCACTTCCATTGTGGGTATTGTGGGAGGGATGGGCATAAGGATGAGTTCTGTTTCCAGAGGAAGAGGGATGAGAGGTTTGCTAGGGAGATGGCAAACAAGGACAGGTACCACCTTGCTCGTGGTGTGCCTGAGCCTCGTAGAGGGCCTCTGCCTAGAGGTGAGGTGTATGTGCGTACAGTTCCCACTCGTGGAGGTGGAGGTGGAGGTGTGTTCCCTCAGAGAGATATGCGTGTTGGGTTTGGGCGTGGTGAGTTGGCTCGACATGTTCCTTCTCGTGACCGTTATGAGTTTGGGAGGCACGATCGGAGCTTTGGGTCTCAGATGGACTACGGGCCACGTTTTCCTCCTCGTGGTGCGTGTACTCCTCTTGTGAGACATGACAGGTCCTTCGGTGGTAGGCGTGAGAGGGCTCCGCCTAGAGGTTTTGGGAGGATGGATTTTGCTAACCCTTCTTTTGAGCAAATGGCTCAGCACTAGTTTGACTCTTTTGGTACTAACCCCAGTGTTGAGTCGCTTGCTCATTCTCGTCCTCATTTTTTATTGTAGGTGGGAGGCTTGGAGAACTTTTGGTTGATCGACTCCGGTTGCTCAAGACACATGGCCAGAGATCGTGGGTGGTTCTCCAGCCTCACCCCGGTGAGTACGAGGGAGTACATCACTTTTGGGGACAATGGGAGAGGATGAGTGCTTGCTGAAGGTATGGTGAAGGTGAGTAGCAAGGTGACCTTAAGAAGTGTGGCCCTGGTCAAGTCACTTGGTTTTAACCTATTGTCAGTATCTTAATTACTCGATGAAGGTTTTGAGGTTCGTTTTAAGTTGGGTGCTTCTCGTGTGCTTGATTCTCGAGGCGATCTTGTCTGTATGATCGTCCCCAAGGGTCAAATCTTTCGTGCCGACTTTTCCCAGTCTGTTGGTCCTCCTCGATGCTTTGTTGCTAGCGTTTCGGCCGAGCTTTGGAAATGGCATAGGAGGTTGGGACACTTGAGCTTTGAGTTGCTTTCCTGCTTGAGTGGTCTTGATCTTGTCCGATGATTGCCTCAGTTGAAATTCGAGAAGGATTTGGTTTGTGCTTCTTGTCGGCATGGGAAAATGGTTGCTGCTTCTCACGCCCCCTTGACGTCTGTCATGACCGAGCGACCTTGTGGGTTGTTGCACATGGATTTGGTTGGGCCAGCTCGTGTTCGTCCTGCTGGTGGGAAGTGGTATGTTCTTGTGGTTGTTGATGATTTTTCGAGGTACTCTTAGGTTTTCTTTTTGGAGGATAAGAGTGAGACATTTGGCTTTGTTCGGGACTTGATCTTGAGGTTGAAGAATGAGAGACATGGTGATGCCATTCGAGCTATACGCAGTGACAATGGCACGGAGTTTAAGAACTCTCATTTTGATGCCTTTTGAAGTGATCTTGGTCTCGATCACCAGTACTCTTCTCCATACGTCGCTTGACAGAATGGCGTTGTGGAGAGGAAGAACCGGACCCTTTGTGAGATGGTCAGGACGATGCTCAATGAGCATAGGACTCCTAGGCGTTTCTGGGCCGAGGCGGTCAATACCGCTTGCTATGTCTCAAATCGCATCTTCCTTCGTGCTTTCAAGAAGAAGACCTCTTATGAGCTAATGCATGGCCGACAACCCAAGGTGAGTCACTTTAGAGCTTTTGGCTGCAAGTGTTTCATTCTGAAGAAGGGAAAGTTGGATAAGTTCGAGTCTAGATGTTCGGATGGTATTTTCCTTGGTTATGCAATTCATTCTAGAACATATCATGTGCTTAACCTTCACACCAACCGAATCATGGAGACTTGCGAGGTAACCTTTGACGAGACACAGCCAAGTAGCTCTTCTGCTTTTGAGTGTGCAGGTGACGAGGAGATTGGTGCCAGGATCTTTGAGGATGAGAAGGATGGAGATGGAGACGGGGATGATGATGATGGTGGTGCTCCCGTGGCTGATCGTGTACATGCTACTTCCACTACTACGACGACGATTGAGGATGGACCATCCCCTACACCCACTACGACTGAGGCTGTTTGAGTGGAGGCTGCTGCTGAGGGGGAGGTTGTGTCCAGGCGTGAGGCTCCCCGGTGAGTACAAGTTGATCACCCACCATCGACCATCATTGGTGACCTTCGTGAATGCACTACACGGTCAAGGTCAAGGAACACTTCTCATTTCGCTCATTCTGCCTTTGTTGCGTCGTTTGAGCCCAAAGATATTCGACACGCTTTGTCTGACGAGAATTGGGTGAATTCCATGCATTAGGAGTTGGAAAACTTTGAGAGAAACCAAGTCTGGGTGTTAGTCGATCCACCGCCAAATTGCCGTCTGTTGGTATTTGTTAAGCCTACAGAAATATTATGATGGATAATCCGCAAGCGCATGGATACCGGTGAGCACTTCACCTGGGAAGAGGGTTTTAAATAACGAATCCACAGGGAGAAAGGTAGAGAGAGTGGTCTGAGGTATATAACTAATCCCCGAGAAGCTATCAAGGAACTTGACAGAAAGAAAGGTAGGGAAAACTTTAGGATAATCTAGTCCTTACTCGCATAAGCTATGCATTAATGTTCTTATGGGGAGATTGCTTGAAGACACACTTAGGAAAGGGAGCCTCCCGACATTCTATAGGGGGGAGTCCCACGGTTTCTATAGACGGGAGGTGGACTACAAAGGACTCAATGGTGCTGTCACCACCACGATCTACCACACGATCCGGAATATAGAAGGTATTCATAAGCTAGCTAGTCTAAGCACCACGCTTACACTAAACATGCAACTTTAACTCAATAGCTATAGGAATTAAAGTACTCAAAAGAGTTATGAACCATAAGAACAAGAATAACAATGTTGCTTACTTGAATATGAAGTTGATCCTTTCCATAAGGTTTCAAGATCGGGCTCCAATGAAGTCTGATCCCAGAGGAAGAAGATGAAGAGGAGACACCGACAAGTCCGGGCCTTCCTTCTCCTCCACCTCTACCGTGCTCTAATTCTCTCGAATGAGATTAGCTAGATCTAATTAGACCATGGCTCTAATCTCTCAACTTGATACAACTCTCCAACTCTAATTCTAATCTAGAGCTTCTATCTCAGGTAGGCATTGGTGATTAGAATGAATTGGATGCCTGCCTTGGGGTCAGGGGGCTGGTTATATAGTCCTGAGGGGGTACCGTGCACCGTAGGATCAAACCGACCTAAACAAGTGGTTTAGATTGATCCTAGGAGGCGGTGGAGGAAGCTTCCAGAAGATGGACCGAAACGGTCCCTGTAGCAGGCTGGTCGGCCTCCTCATGGGGCCGGTCGGCCCCTGGTGGTGGAAGTCCAGGTCCATCTTTGGTGGGTACATGCGCGTCGTCGTACCCTTTCCGAAAAACTATAATTTGCGTCAAACGGAGTCCGGATGAGGAAGTTATGCCTGTTTTACCGAACCCCGCTCTACGACTGATATCTTCTGATTCTGAGCTCCGAATATGGTAAATGATATATCCGTTTCGATCATCTCGACGAGGTCTTCGCAATGTTGTACTTTAATTCTTCATTTAAGATACTTCTATGTTGCTCTTTTGTAGGAGTTGGATCGGAGTACGTCTTGGAGTCGTATGACTTGATAACTCTCGCTGTTTTCCTGTTTAGTCCCTGCAAATCATAACTTCACCAAAACTCATAGAATTCATTAGTAGCAAACCCCTAAGTCTATATTGATATTCATTTTATGCCCTTTTCTATACTTAGTTGACAAGTAAAAGTATACGTTAATATGTGTCAACAAACTCCCCAAGCTTACCCTTTGCTAGTCCCTAGCAAAGATATGCTGTAGCAGGATCAGGAGTTGCTGCAACGCTTTCACACCTCATAAAAGAAGTACTATGATTTTCAAAAATAGATTCTCCTCAACAAGATTGCTCTATCTTACCTTTAACCATGGTGTGTAGCCTTTTCATAAATCTTGAGCAAATAAAAGACAAAACAATCAAGTCAAGCAGTATATCTCAAATTCTTTGATCAACTATCATCCTGGAATTTTTGCAAAATTTTTCAAACAAAACTCAGAGATCCTGTGCATGACCCTCTCAAGTATGGAGTCACACTTGGCAAGATATGTATGGCGGGATGATAGTATGGATGAGGGTGAAAGGTGGTAAGCCTTTAGCCTTCTTTTTTTTCTCCTCATGCATCTTGGACTACATCTCTCTTTCTAATCCTTTTAAGATCTGGGCTTTCCATTCTTGGAGAGGTGGGCTCTACTCGCCCTGGACTTTTGTCCATTTTTCTCTCTCCTTAGAGATGTGGGCTCTACTCGCCCTCGGACATGCATCCATTATTCATCTCTAAATTTATTTTTCAGGGAGGTAAGCCCTACTCGCCTAGTATGACACTTGTCCTTTTCTCTCCCTCTCTTATCTCACTTTTTCCTCTCTCTTCTCTTTTTTTTCTTCTTTTTTTCAAATGTAGCCCCATAATCTTTTTTGACATCGAGAGAGACATATCCAAGAATTGCATGAGCAATTTTGTAACATGGCTTGTGGCTAGATGGATGATGGATGATTGCGTACTTCAATGTCAGAAGCAGCATATAGTGGAATGGGAATGATCTTGTTGTGTATGACAAGCTCTCAAGGATCAAACACAGGAACTCATCATGTAAGATTTTTCAAGATTTAAAAAGATAAAACCAGGAATCAAGCATCTCTAGGAAATTGATAAACAGCAGCTTAACTTTTCATGAATCATCTTTCAGAGCCTAGACTTAGATTAAGCATGTACTTCCCACAGGTTTTGGGTTTACAACAAATTAAGCATTTAAAGCTTTAGGAGAATCTAGGTCTGAAAACTAAGTATTTAAGAGGTATTACGACAGAGCAACTATTCATCATTTCCAAGCATATATCAAGATCATTGTTTAAGAGAAAAACCAACTAGCAGACTCTAGCATTTATTCAAACTTTAACAAACTAAGATTCTTTAACTTAAGCAAACTAATTAAAAACGTAGGGTAATAATACTTATCGTGATAACTGGGGGTGCTCTCCCCCAAGCTGGATCTTGAAGTAGTCCTTGATTTATCCTTGGAACTTGCTGGCCTTTGGGTCTTCCTTAATTTCCCTGTAAATATTAGTTTCGCATATACCCGAAGGAACAAATTCTAGGATTACGTTGTGAGCCTTCATGTGCCCACTTCTTTTTGGGTTTTTCTAAAAAGCGTGGACCTTCATGTGCCCACATATTTTTGTAAATTTTATATGCAAAAAGGATGATGATGCAAAAACTTATGGATGCAATATTTATTTTATGCCGCCACAGCAAGGAGTACTTGCATGGGGCTTTAGGGAATAGATGCAAATGCAGCAAACATATTTATTTATTTTTTTGTGATGCAGGTGTAGGGAAGTAAATATGCTAAAGGAAAAATGCAGAAAATAAATATGCAGATAAATACCGAGTTACCTCTCGGCGAGCGTTTAGGTACCTATTCCCATGGCGTGCATCATCAATGACACCTCGTCGGAATGTTGTGCCTAGTATGGTGCCTTCAATGATCTCGATGAGTGGCGTAGATGAGGTAGCTGATGGAGATGGCGTTTGTTCAGTTGGTGACGCGGGTAGCAGTAGGTCTTCCGAAGGTGTACTCTTGACGTCCTCCTCAGCATGGACTGAGTGTTCGATTAGTTAGGGTTGAGCGGACTTCTTTTCAATCTTCTTAATTTCTTCCTTGTCCATCAACTCCGTTCCAACTGGGCTTGTGAATTCCGGAAATGTCTCTGCGTCTAGTTCTTCTTGGGTCTTGTGGTGTTCAGGAAGAGTCTTGAATCTTGATGGGGATGTTTTGCACAACATTGTCCCAGAGTTAGTGGTCTTGGTCCGCCATCTTTGACATTGAGTAATGCCTGTTCCCGTGTTGTGGACAACTTCTCTGGAAGCTTCTTTAGTTGATGGAGTGGTGTATGGTCGGCATTCCAGGGTCGTCCATCTTAGGCAGTGGTGGTGAAGGGAGTAGGTGCTCATAGTCTGATTTGATCGGGTTGATCATCCAGACTCCCTCCACGTCTCACTGTTCTTCTTGTTTTGTCAGCTTGGTCATCCTTGAGTACATCATCTGATCTTGATAGCCACTTGGTGATGGCGTCACCCATGTCCTTTGCTGATTCAGCTGCTTGAAGGAGGGTTGGATAGTGGTAGCTGGCAGCGTCTTGTTTAATGTGCATGTTTGTAGGTCGTGGACTTGTAGGATTTGGAGAAGTAAGACTTCTCCTCTTTTACGTAAAGTGAGTCCTGCTTGCAAAGACAAGGTAGAGATCAAGTGCATGGGTTCTGTTGGTGGAAAAACACCAACAGAACCATAATTTCATTTATTCTACTCTAACCTTGGGCACATTGAACAAGATAATGATAATGCATAAATTTATTTTATGACAAGGGTAGAAAGATCAGAAGATGAATCTAGCACGTAAATCTTTTTTTAGCAAAATCAAGAAAGTGGTGCTAGAAACAAACAAGAAGACAACATGTTGAGCTAACAAGATTGGATCATGTGAAACTGTAACTCTAACATGTTTGACTTTTCATTTATTAGGATGCCAGAGAAAAGGGAAATGACAACTTACCTCAACGTGTTACCTTTATTATGGAAGTATGATGTTGCTATGACATCTTGTGGTGGTCTCTCCCTTGAATGTATACAACTTGTGGAGTGACAGGTGCATGTGAGGAGGCATGGCTTGATCATCTTTAATGGAATTAGCCTCCTTCCTTTATGCCTCCATCATCCAGGAATTCCTCCTTGAGTGAGTGCTTCTGATTGTGGATCTTGTTTGCATCACTCTTCTTCTTCTTGGTTCATAGGGAATTCTTCTCTCTCACGTGTCTTCCTCCATCTCTAGTGAGTTCATCTCGACCTCTCCCAAACTTGTCTCCGAGTTTATTCTGCAGGGGTTAGTCCAGAAAATATACCATTGTCTACACAAGCAATTCTAGTTCAATAACCAAACCAGACTCCATGCCTAATCAGATTAAGGAAGGCTATTTAACCTAAGCACCACGCTTAATTTAAAAGCCAATGGAAGTATGTGCGTACTTCCAAACCAAAGCTTACTATGGTAGACAAAAGGTAACATGAAAGCATATAGAGATTTACTCAAACAGAGACGGTAGAGCATGATCAGTTTTTTAACAGAGTGAGCACGTAATAAAGGTAGAGATAACCAAGCTAGCGCAGCAACATGACAAGAGATGTTTCTATGCATATGATTCAATGTTGCATAACGACTAGTTGGGCATACCTTGTATTGTCATCCTTCGTTCTCTTTGCTCCAAACCTGGAATGGTTAGTGACAAGAATACCCGAAGGAATATTTTTATAATTATACCTCTATGCTCACTACGCAGGGGTATATGCAGGTCTTATAGTATTCCCCCTAGCGTGCTTGTTTTTGGACAAAAAGCTCATCCTTGGGAAACCTTCAAATTATGGGTCAAGATAGTGAAGTGGTTTCCCTTATATTGCTAATCTCAAGATTTCAAGCCATTGGGACAACCACCCTTTCTAAATTTGTAGAGAAAAGAAGCATAAGGGGGTTGGAGATCTTATTGTGCGGCAAGATTTGAGATGGCAATTGAATTCAGGACTTTTCTCAAATGAGCATGGACTAGGTGGAAAAATTCCATTTGTGAAGTAGCTTTCATGCTCATTGATGTTCTCCAGGTAATGTGCTCCTTTTGGTCTTCCTTAGATCCTTTAGGGTCGTGAGGAGACGCAAGAAAAAGGGCACAAGAGGATTCATTAGGCTTAAGGATGAGGTTAAAGATGGGTTCGAAAAGTTATCTAATCTGAACATAGAAAGAGAGAGACAGAAATGGCTTCTTGATGGCTTTTCTCTCTTCCTATGGCATGATTAGATATGCTATCCTTGAGGTTTCTCCAATGTCCTTGTGTAGCAAAAAGGATGCTTTCTAAGAGACTATCCCCTTAGGGAAATTGCATGCTCAGAAGTCTCTTGTGAAGCTTGAAGTTTTACGATCTTCCCAAACTCATCATCTACAAGGGTTGAATTTCTTCTTCCCTTAAAGGTTTTCAGGACATTGATGGTTTGGGTTTGATAGCTAAGCCTTGGGATTGGAGTGATGGTGATATAGCTATCAGAACTTCCCTTTTGTGGCTAGAGGATGATATCTTTTCTTCCTTTGGGTGGTCATAAAGAATGCTAGTGTAAGGGTTCCACCTGCTGAGTTTGTCAAAGACAAACCTTGCCTTAGAAAAAGAAAGAAAAGCTCCTCTAGATACTGCATGATGGTCATGCGCACAACATTCGTAGGATGGGGCCAAAGATTCACTACCCTTAGAGGATAATGATACAAAGATTCCTTACCCTATTAAGGATATGATCCTGGCTTCTGCGGTGGACTATGGGGTAAAGGTCTACACTAAAGGTAGAACTTATGGTTTCCCAGGCTCTTTCTTGCTTCATCTCTTCAGTTCCGGACCATCAAAGATGAAGACTAGAGTTTTCGTCTGTCGCTCCTAAGAAGGATTGTTTCATGATCATTTCGACCAACCGTAGGCGTAGCTCATGGCCAGATGTAAGGATAAGATCTAAAGTTTCTAGTGGCCAGAGCTTCCGCTTTAGGGTGCAGCTTAAGATAGATAAAAGTGGAACCAAGTGATCCCACAAAGATAGCAACAAGTGAGAAGATAGGAAAAAGATAAAATCTAAACTAAAAAAAGAAAAGATAAAAGTATGGTACAAGATTAGTTATACTCAAGAGTTCTCTCTTAACCATTTCTCCCCGGCAACGACGCCAGAAATGCTTGTTGGTATTTGTTAAGCCTACAGAAATATTATGATGGATAATCCGCAAGCGCACGGATATCGGTGAGCACTTCACCCGGGAAGAGGGTTTTAAATATCGAATCCACAGGGAGAAAGGTAGAGAGAGTGGTCTGAGGTATATAACTAATCCTCGAGAAGCTATCAAGGAACTTGATAGAAAGAAAGGTAGGGAAAACTTTAGGATAATCTAGTCCTTACTCGCATAAGCTATGCATTAATGTTCTTATGGGGGGATTGCCTGAAGACACACTTAGGAAAGGGAGGCTCCCGACATTCTATAGGGGGGAGTCCTACGGTTTCTATAGACGGGAGGTGGACTACAAAGGACTTAATGGTGCTGTCACCACCACGATCTACCACACGATCCGGAATATAGAAGGTATTCATAAGCTAGCTAGTCTAAGCACCACGCTTACACTAAACATGCAACTTTAACTCAATAGCTACAGGAATTAAAGTACTCAAAAGAGTTATGAACCATAAGAACAAGAATAACAATGTTGCTTACTTGAATATGAAGTTGATCCTTTCCATAAGGTTTCAAGATCGGGCTGCAATGAAGTCTGATCCCAGAGGAAGAAGATGAAGAGGAGACACCGACATGTCCGGGCCTTCCTTCTCCACCACCTTTGCCGCGCTCTAATTCTCTCAAATGAGATTAGCTAGATCTAATTAGACCATGGCTCTAATCTCTCAACTTGATACAACTCTCCAACTCTAATTCTAATCTAGAGCTTCTATCTCAGGTAGGCATTGGTGATTAGAATAAATTGGATGCCTGGCCTGTGGTCAGGAGGCTGCTTATATAGTCCTGAGGGGGTACCGTGTGCCGTAGGATCAAACCGACCTAAACAAGTGGTTTAGATTGATCCTAGGAGGCGGTGGAGGAAGCTTCCAGAAGATGGACCGAAACGGTCCCTGTAGCAGGCCGGTCGGCCTCTTCATGGGGCCGGTCGGCCCCTGGTGGTGGAAGTCCAGGTACATCTTTGTTGGGTACGTGCGCGTCGTCGTGCCCTTTCCGAAAAACTATAATTTGCGTCAAACGGAGTCCGGATGAGGAAGTTATGCCCGTTTTACCGAACCCCGCTCTACGACTGATATCTTCTGATTCTGAGCTCCGAATATGGCAAATGATATATCCATTTCGATCATCTCGACGAGGTCTTCGCAATGTCGTACTTTAATTCTTCATTTAAGATACTTCTATGTTGCTCTTTTGTAGGAGTTGGATCGAAGTACGTCTTGGAGTCGTATGAGTTGATAACTCTCGCTGTTTTCCTGTTTAGTCCCTGCAAATCATAACTTCACCAAAACTCATGGAATTCATTAGTAGCAAACCCCTAAGTTTATATTGATATTCATTTTATGCCCTTTTCTATACTTAGTTGACAAGTAAAAGTATACGTCAATATGTGTCAACACCGTCCCATAGGTACCAAGTGGGTGTGGAAGAACAAAGAGGGTGAGAATGGGATGGTTGTGAGAAACAAGTCAAGGTTGGTGGCTCAGGGGTTCAACCAGAAGGAGTGGATAGACTATGAGGAGACATTTGCTCCTGTGGCCCATTTGGAGGCAATTAGGATCCTTCTAGCCTTTGTTGTGGGTAAAGGGTTCAAGTTGTACCAAATGGATGTCAAGAGTGCTTTCTTGAATGGGGTGATAGAGGAAGAAGTGTATGTGAGGCAACCCCCGGGGTTTGAGAGTTTAAAATACCCACACCGTGTATACAAACTCCAGAGAGCGCTCTATGGGTTGAAACAGACACCTAGAGCTTGGTATGGCAGGTTGAGAGGCTTTTTGCTGAGTAAGGGGTTTGTAATGGGCACAGTTGATAAGACCCTATTCCTCCTTAAGCATGGGAATGACCTTTTGATTGTTCAGATATATGTGGATGACATAATCTTTGGTGGCTCTTCTCATGATGTTGTTGCCAGATTTGCAGATGACATGAGCTGCGAATTTGAGATGTCCATGATGGGCGAGCTGCAGTTTTTCTTGGGTCTCCAGATCAAGCAGTGCAAGGACGGGACCTTTGTACATCAGGCTAAGTACACTAGGGACATGGTGAAGAAGTTTGGCATGAACGACTCCAAGCTGCTGACTACACCGATGAGTACGACTATGGCTTTGGACGCGGACGAGGACGGCGAACCCGTGGACCAGAAGGAGTACCGGAGCATGATCGGCTCCCTCCTCTACTTGATGGCGACGAGGCCAGACATACAGTCCAGCGTGTGTCTGTGCGCTCGTTTTCAAGCTTCACCGAGGACTTCACATCGACAGGCCGTCAAGCAGATTTTTAGGTACTTGAACTACACTCCTGAGTTTGGTCTTTGGTACTCTGCCTCCTCGACACTCAGGCTTCATGGGTTTTCTGATGCGGATTTTGCTGGGTGTCGATTGGATCGCAAGTCGACTTCTGGGTGTTGTCAGTTCCTTGGTTCGTCTTTGGTCCCTTGGTCATCTCACAAGCAATCGAGTGTAGCCCAATCCACTACCGAGGCTGAGTATGTAGCTGCTGCTATCTTTTTGCTCAAAGAACGAATAAAACCCCTTGTTGAAGCGCATGTTCCTAGCTGCTTTGGATGACTTATACCATGAGTGATTTTGGAGAGGAGTGCTCCCAGGTTCCACTTTTCTATGACAGCACCAGTGCCATAAGCGTAGCCAAAAATCCTGTCCTCCACTCCAAAACGAAACACATAGAAGTGAGGTACTACTTCCTGAGAGACAATGTTGCAAAGGGAAACATATCTTTGTCCTATATCCCTGCCCAAGACCAGCTAGCTGACATTTTCACCAAACCGCTTGACCAAGTCACTTTCACTCACTTGCGGGTTGAGCTTGAGGTGTGCTTTCCTTTCTAGCTGGGTCTTGGAGCTTGTCATGTATATATGTGTCATATGTTCATTTTCTTGCATTTCATCCATGCATTTTACATTCTGTACAAAACCTGGTAGGATAGCCATCTTTGGATCACTTGAGCTAGGAATGAGCTTTTCTTATATACATTGATCACTGATGTACTATTTGTGAGACTTGTGCATGTTTGGTAAATTGTGGATGTGAATGCTATGCTTTGGATGGTTTTGCCATATATTTGTGTTGAGATAGCTTTCTTTTGATGAAAATGCTAAAATTGTGTCTCTCATGAGTAGATGATTGTCTATGCTCAATTTGTGCTTAAATTCCTATATCATGTTTAGTTTGTGCTTGAGAATCATGTTCTCTTTGCTTGGGGTCAAAAACATTTCTGTCATTGTAAATGTTTAGCCCTTTTGCTTGCTTGGGGAGAAGCATAAGCTTCTTTTTGCCGCAAAGGCACTTCATGTACCATGTTTTAACTTGAAAATGAAATTGGTGTATGAATTGCCTTATGCTTGAAAAATGAGCTCCTAATCATGTTTCTATGGTTTGATATTCATATCTTGGGTACTAAACCGTAGCATGCTTGTCTACCATGAGAAGTCTCATTTTAAGAAGTAGACACATGGCTCGGTGGCTTTAACATGACTTGAGTAGCTTGTGGGTGTTTATAATGATCTTGTGATGAGAATTTGTGCTCTTGCATAAATTTTGGATGATCTAGTGTATTTATGTTCAAATTGATATAAAGAGAGTCTTGCTCATGAGATGATTTTTTCTTTGTGAAAATTGCTTAAAATTGCTTTTAGCCATGTCACATGCTTATATGTCTCTACCTTCTTGATGGCAATGTGCTAGATACACCATGTCTACTTTGCTTGCTCTATGTCTCATTTGTAGCATTTTATTGTGCTCTGTGTATATTTCAGAAGCTTGGTAGATTGTATATGTGCTTTGACATGCATTTTTCATGAAAACAAGGGGAAGAGTCTCATATACCTTGATTCATGCATTGTCAACAAGGGGGAGAATATACATGCAAGGGGGAGAGTTATGTATGATTTGGGGAGATTTTTCTTGCATTGGAGATTTTGTGAAAAATTGGTATGCATTTGTGAGATGTTGCATGTGAGGAGAAAAATTGAGAAGAAGAGGTTGCATTTGCTCAGGGGGAGTTTGCATATGGACAGGGGGAGCTCCTTTGTTTTTCCTGAGTTTTGTGCTTTGTGATGTGCTCTTTGAGAGCTTTGTTTTGTCTCGGCTGTGTCGAGCCGTTGCCCTTGTCTTAGGGGGGCGAGACTTGGATTGGCGAGTAATCGAGTTTTCACTTGTTCTTTGGCTTTGGATCACTTGCTTGGGAGGTTTGTGTTCGTGGTTGTTTTCTTTTCTTTTTCTCTATGTGATTTCTATGGGTGTTGTCAATGCACTCATCAAGGCGGAGATTGAGGACCAGGTGTGTCCGAAGACCAGTGGTGGGTCGCTCCTTAGTGATGAGTGATTGATAATGTTGTGTGGACTGATGCTTGGCTAAGTGTGCAGGTACAGGTTGCGGCTTGACTCGTGTCGGTGCAGGTGAAGAACAAGCGCGGAAGGCCTTAGCCGTGGCAGCCTCCGGGTAATGGAGAGGCAAGTAGGCTTGGTTCGAGGTACCCGGTGGCTGGTGGGGTCAAGTGCGAGCCGTGCGGTGTAAGACTGGCGGGCTGAAGTCGTGAACATGGGCCGGTGCAAGGTAGCGGATCGAGGCCGAAACTTGCACGCGGGGTTTGGTGGTTTGGCCACAAAACCATCGGTGGACGGTTTCTTGGTTTGGGCCTCAAAACCAAGCCCGGAGGCCCGAGGCGACGGAGACGGTGATCCAGGAGCTTCGGGAAGCTTCGAGGCGGAGGGCACGTGGCGTGATCGCGGGGTTTGCGTTGAGGTTAAGCGAAGCCGCGGTGGAAGCGTGCCTGTTTGATGAAGACTTGACCAAAATGCCCCTGAGGGGTTGTATCTTCATTTAAGCAGTAGGGGTAGCGTGGTCATTTACCTCCCTCCGATGGACTTCGTATAAATAGCAGAGAGGTGGATGGCATCTCTCTCTTGGACTCTAGGGCTTTCTTCCCTGGTAGATTTCTCTGAACTGCTTAGTTTTCCTCTGGATTCCTTAGGCTAGACTCTTGTACAGACTCTGTCCTCTGGATGTATGGAAGCATTCGGCCGTAGCGGTAATCTCCTAGTCCTTTGTGATTTTCGTGTCATTTTTGGGGCTATTTTTGGGGAGTTTCGTTCTTCGCTTGATTCGGGGATTTGAGGGCGTTTCCTCACGGATTTCTTTGAGGGGATCATGGGTGGATGCCTTGGGCATGTTTGTGTGTAATCTTGACCCCTCAAACGCCGTGGAGAGCCTTCGATTCGTGCGTTTTTGCTTGGAGCCCAAGTTCATGGTGGTGGTTCGTGTGATCCGCGATTCCCGGTGATTTAGTGGCTCAGGAGTCGAGATTTTTGGGGTATAGCATCCTTGTGTGACGCTTTTCATCTCCCTAAAATCTTGTCTCAAGAGCTTCAACAGTTTGGGAGATCCGGTGATGGAAAGGTGGAGTTGACTCCCGAGGTTGGGCATTTTTCTACTCCTTCCGCACCTGGCGGACAGTCTGCGGCCTCCGTGCGGACGGTCCGTGAGGTGCCTAACAGGCCGGCTGTTCTTCGTGTTCTTCGCATGTTCTTGAGCGTCTTTCGTTTGATCCGTTGAGCCGGTTGGTTTTTGGTGCGCGAGGTTCGCGGACGGTCCGTACTCAAGTGCCGGACGGTCCGTGACGAGCCGGACGGTCCGCGGGTCCATCATGGATGGTCCGTTTTTCTCGGTGCACCCCTGGAGGTTCATGTGGCTTTTACAGACAGTCCGCAGTGACCTCACGGACAGTCCGCGCCCTCCACGCGGACGGTCCGCTCGGTCACCCCGGACAGTCCGCCAGGGACTTCGCAGCAGTGCGTAAGTCCTTTGGTTCTTGCTTTGGTGCTTCCGCTCTTTGCTCCTAGGCTTGTCTCTTGTTCTTCTAGGCTTGTGTGTGCCTTGTTTGGAGCTTCCTTTGTGTGCGCGAGTACTTGGAGTGGGAATTGGGACATAAGCCGAGTTCGATCTTTGGGATGAATTTTTATCGGCTCCCATTCACTCCCCCCCTCTCTGGTCGCCCAATTCGGTCCTTCAGCTGAAATCCTTCACAAACCTGCGATAGAATCCAGCAAGTCCTAGGAAACTCTGTACGTGTGTGATACTCGTTGGTATAGGCCACCCTTTTATAACTTCTACCTTTTGGCTTGATCAACCTCAATTCCCTGTGGAGTCACAACATAGCCAAGAAACGACACTCGATCGGTGCAAAAGATGCACTTCTCAAGGTTACCAAACAAACGTGCATCTCGTAAAGCATTGAAAACAGCATGTAAATGATCAAGATGTGCATCCATAGATTTGCTGTAGATCAATATATCATCAATGTAGACTACAACAAATTTCCCAATAAAAGCATGCAAAACCTCATTCAATAAACTCATGAAAGTGCTAGGTGCATTAATTAACCCAAAAGGCATGACTAACCACTCATATAAACCGAACTTAGTTTTGAAAGCAGTTTTCCATTCATCTCCCAATTTCATATGAATCTGGTGATACCCACTACGCAAATCAACCTTAGAAAACACAGTAGCACCACTCAATTTATCAAGCATATCATCTAAACGTGGAATAGGATGTCGATAGCGAATAGTGATATTTTTAATAGCTCTACGATCAACACACATACGCCATGTTCCATCTTTCTTAGGCACCGAAATAACTAGAACAGCACAAGGACTAAGAGACTCACGCACATAACCTTTGTCGAGTAGTTCTTGCACTTGTCACTGAATTTCTTTTGTTTCCTCCGGATTTGTCCTGTATAGTGCACGGTTGGGCAAAGAAGCCCCCGGAATAAGATCAATTTGGTGCTCAATCCCTCGTATAGGTGGCAGCCCCGCTGTTATCTCACTGGGAAAACATCAGAGTACTCCTGCAAAATATTAGCAACAGCAGGAGGCAAAGAATGTTGCATATCTTGAAGTGAAATCAAAGCATCTTTGCAGACCAAAGCATAGGCAACAGAAGTGGAAGTAATTAATTCATTAATATCAGATTTAGTAGCAAGCAAACAATGACTTTTCAATTGTATCCCATCGTTATTATTACCAACAAATTTCAGATTTTTATTGTTCTCAGTTTTAGCTTTTGCAGCTTTAGCAATATCATCACACACAATAGCCTCAGGAGACATAGGAAGCAACAAAATTTTCTTATCATTGTGCATGAGAGAATACTGATTTGATCTACCATGATGCAAACAATCTGTATCAAATTACCAAGGTCTACCTAGTAGAATATGACAAGCTTCCATAGGCACAACATCACACTCAACAAGATCATGGTATGAACCAATAGAAAAACTAATTCATACCAGCCTCGTTACCTTAACCTTACCACTATTGTTCAGCCATCGAATGTAATATGGATGTGGGTGTGGTGTGGTTGAAAGTGCAAGCTTCTCCACCATGTCGCTGCTAGCCAAGTTATTACAACTTCCCCCATCAATGATCAAGCGACAAGAACGTTCTTTAATGACACACTTTGTTTGGAACAATGTGTGCCACTGATTTTGCTCTGCCTTCTCCATTTGTGCACTAAGCACACACTGCACAATAAGACTCTCATAATGGTCGGCATCGTCTTGACCAATCTGTTCGTCAGGTGGCTCTGCTCTACCTGCATCGTCAGCCGCAAGCAAATCAAGTGTATCGTCATCAAAATCACTAACAGAAGAATACCCACCATCTTTCTTTACCACCAAAACACGTTTTCTAGGACAGTCATGTTATAGTGTCCATAACCCTTGCATCGATGGCACTGAACATCCCTTGTTCTACCTGTGGAGGCAACTGACGATGCACTATTGGCTGGTTTCTGGGTTGATTTGGTTGCTGAATTTGTAGTCACACCACGTAGTTTGTCGGAGGAGGATGGTGGTGGTGCTGATCGGTTCGATGTGGTCATGGAAGTAGATGAACGCTGCTGCGATGATGTGGATCGCCCTGCAAAAATGTTAGACTTGGCACCACGTCGTCCCTACACTTCCCGTTCAGCTTTACAAGCAAGATGGAAACATTTCGTTACAGTATTATAATCTTTATAAGCAAGGATGTCCTGAATTTCTCTATTTAGTCCACCCACAAATCTAGCAATAGCAGATTACTCACTCTCCTCTATATTACAACGCAGCATACCCATTTTTAATTCCTGAAAATATTCTTCCATAGATTTAGTACCCTGTCTCAATTGTTGCGACTTATGTAATAGATCACGTGCATAGTAAGAAGGAACAAATCTAGCCCGCATGACCCATTTCAAAGCATCCCAAGTGTGTGGTATGTTATTAGGATTTTTCTTGCCATACTCTATCCACCAAATAGAAGCAAAATCAGTGAACTCGCTCGTAGCAGCCCTAACACGTGTAGTTTCAGGAAATTCATGGCATGCAAACTTTTGATCAACAGCAATTTCCTAAGTAATGTAAGCATCAGGATCATATTTTCCATCAAAATGAGGTATCTTAAATTTAATCTTACTGAAAGCATCATCATTACCATGCAAATCGCGTCGACGATTACCGCCCATACCTCGACAATTATGATGTAGCCGACGTCGGTCTTGATCGTTGACTTCAGTGTCTCCACCATATGCGTCCCAATCACCATCAAATCCGTCATCCTTGTCGTCCTTCTTGTCTTCCTTCTTGCCATCTCCAACCTTCTTAGTATGCAGATCATCAAATCACTTCAAGACTGCACCAAGACTCTTGTCCATACGAGCCACTGATGCCTCCATCCCTGCAAGCCTGTTGTTGTTCGTGATCTGTGTGGCCTCCAATTGCCCAATCCTATCATTCATCACCAGCAAGTCATTATCCATGCCTTCGTTGTGCGTCTTAACTAGCCTCTCGAAGTGTTGTATGATCCCCTTAGTCCGAGGAGACTGTGGAATTTGTTTGTCTTCTTCTTCATCTGATCCTGCCATGGTGAAAACAAAGAAAACAAGTGCAAGAGAAAAAAAATCCTACAGCTAATAGGATGTAGCTAAAAGTAAGACGCTCACTCTCAACTCGTTATACAAGCTCTTACCAATTCTTACCTTGCCCAACGGGAGGGGACGGCCACCACAAGTCTGCAACCACGGAGTGAAGTGTATCGGTGCTAGAAGCAACAAAACCTGTCAGGCTGTAGTCGAATATGTGGAGCTATAGGTGCGCTAGAACAAGGAATGACTAGCACCACGTTAGATAAAAAGCAAGCTGAATAATCGTTCAACGGTGGTACTGTGCTGGTCCTAGTCTAGACCGTGCTAGAGACGCGAGCCTGGACACAAACGAAGTCACAGTGCACCACTAGAAAAATGAATAGCTCACTTTAAACACAAAGATCAACCCCTTTTCTCTTTTTTTCCTTTTTCCTTTTTCTTTTTTTCAGGGGATCCTCAAAACTGAGTATATGAACAAAGGGACTCCCAAAGAGCCAATTACCACACAAACTTTTCCAAAAAAACACAGGGGTATTCCGATAAAAAAAGAGTAAGCCGAAACTCAAATATGGTATAAACGAGGAGAGGACAACTAGAGATATGATCCACTGCTATCTTTTGTGATGATGACAATATATATGAACAAGTGATCCATAGCAATATATGGCACCACAAAGCAACCACCAAACCGAGTACAACTCAAACTGCAACACGAAGTGGCTTCGGTCTTCACCTTCCCACTAACGAGCATGGGGTTTATAGATTGATTCCTGTTCAGACTTGATCATACAGAGCACTTGGCGCATCCAACACAGGATCAAAATGGTAGCGCAAAACTTTGACAAAAACATGACAAGAACTCAAAATTCTAAAAGACTAAAACTAAGACCAGCAACTCGACACAAGCCGGTGCAACCAAAAACTCAACAAGCCCTACCCAAGTAGTGCTAGTATGGCTCAAATGTGTTATGGGATTGCAGAAACAAAACTGATCTACTACTTTTTTGGCTTTTTATGGACTATAGGAAGAGAGAAAAAACTGGAAAGGATGTGGAAGTCTCGGACCAAAAACCTTGCTCTAATACCAAATGATATGTCCGGCCCAGGTGGGATTGGATTTATGGTAAGCCCGATGCACCGATTACGCAGTTTGGCCTCGGTGCCCGAATTTCGATGCAAACCAGCACCGTCCTTCGACGCACCTCTCAAGGAAAGGCCTAATCACCCCAAAAGACTAGTCCGTTAGGGGAAGGGTGGCTCTCCCCTTTAAGGTGGCTTCCTCCTCCCAAGCTAAGCAAGGTGGGATAATTCGGACGCGCACAGCTTCGCCACCTACACTGTCGTGCGCCTACACTGTCGTACGCCTGGCTAATCCATACTCCCATTGGACACGACTGCCGCCTACACTGTTGTGCACCTAGCCAAATCGTGCTCCACGACTGCCGCCTACACTGTCGTGCGCCTGGCCAAATTGTGCGTGGGATGTGCTCATCATCCTCCCCTTCTTAACAAGGGCCCAGCTCTGATACCAACTGATGCGAACCCAGTAGGGTTTGTGCCCAATCTTTCGATGAGAGGAGAAGATAAGTTGATTGATAACGAGGAGACGTTCTCAGCCCGACTACAGCCTTCCAAAGACTGCACCCTTGCAACCGATACACCTCCTCCGCTGCCACGATCGTGTGGGTCACGTCACCGGCCACTAGGGCACCCGTCCTGCAAGCAATCGAAAACTAGCAAGAACAACTTTTGAACAAGTACTGAAATTACTAGATGGGAATGAAGGATTCAATCTCAAACTCAATCTCAAACGATGTGGGGTTCCGAAGACTTGAAGACGGGCGGCTGGACCAGCACGCGCGCTTACAAGCAAGTAGCAAAGCCTAAACTTGATCTAAACAAAACCCCCAAGTGTTCTCGACGGCAACTAAGGAGTAAATGAAAGGGGGAGGATGACCACAAGGGGGCAGGGGTCGTGCTCCAACCCTAAGACACGTCCCTAATGGACCCAACTTGATACACAGCCCATTGGGCCAAAATACGGTGGCGCAACACCCTGGACAGAAACACCTCTAGTCAATAATTCGTAGATTGCGGACGCCTCAGGACAGATATGGGCATGAGTCCGGATCCATATGAAAGTTAACTTCAACACGGTTCCAGGAAGTACTTGAACGCTCCAATCCGACTCCGTATGCATCCGTGTTGAAGTACTTCCTGGAACCATGTTGAAGTTAACTTTCATATGGATCCGAACTCATCCCCATATCTGTCCTGAGGCTTCCACAATCTACGAATCTTTGACCGGAGGTCTTTCTGTCCGAGGTGCTGCGTCACCGTATTTTGGCCCAATGGGTCGTGTATCAAGTTGGGTCCATTAGGGACGCGTCCTAGGGTTGGAGCACGACCCCTGCCCCCTTGTGGTCATCCTCCCCCTTTCATATACTCCTTAGCCACCGTCGAGAACACTCAGGTTTTGTTTCGTTGTAAGTTTAGCTATTGCTACTTCCTTGTAGACACGTGTGTCGGCTAGACCACCTGTTCTACCTGATTTGGAACCCCACCTTATTGAGTTGTGACTCATTGTGAAACCTTCATTCATATCTGGTATTTTCAGTACTTGCTCCATACTTGTTCTTGCTTGTTCTTCGATTGCTCGCAGGTATGGGTGCCCTAGTGGCGGTTGACGCGCTCCACAAAATCGCTGCAGCCTTAGGAGGTGGTGTATCGGTTGCTAAGGCGCATCCTTGGAAAGGTTGTAGTCGGGCCGTGAGCGTCGTCTCCTCCAATCGAGTTAACCCTCATGCCTCTCATCAAAAGATCGACCACAAACCCTAGCGGGTTCACATCAGTGTTTTCCTTGTGCTGTGCTAGTTCCTCTTTGTCGGTGATTACCTTTGTGCCTAGGCTCACGTCTCTAGCATGATTTAGCCTAGGACCAGCACAGTACCTCCGTTGAACGATTATTCAACTTGCTTTTATAACTAATGTGGTGCTAGTCAATTCCTTGTTTCAGCCCACCTATAGCTCCACATATTCGACTACAGCTTGACAGGTCTTGTTGCTACGGCACCGATACACTTTCTTCGAGGTTGATGTCTTGTTGGTTGCCGTCCCCTCCTGTTTTGCTTGGTAAGAACTTGTAAGAGCTTGTTTTGAACAAGTTGAGTTTGAGAGAATTACACCCGACACATCCTAGTAGTTGACAGGAGAAAACAAAATATTTTGTGTTTCTTGTTTTCTACTAATCATGGCAGGTGATATAAAGATTTTTGAGCAGTTGAAGCTAGACCCTCATCTTCAAGATGTCATTCAACAATTACCATTATATGCTGGTATGTTTGATCCTCATGCTTACATTGAATGAGAGCTTAAGGTAGATGTAGAATTTGATAAGTATGACTTGTCTGAACATCAAATGATTTTTGCTGCTTCTAGTGCTTTAACAAATTATGCTTTGACTACATGGAAACACATTTGTAGGCATAACAAAGTTCCACAAACTTGGAAAGATTTTAAAATACTTTTCCGTGATGAATGTGTTCCTGAATATTATGCTGATTGCTTGCTTGCAAAATTAGACAACTTGAAGCAAGGTAGTAGGACTGTCAAGGAATACTATCGTACCTTTAAGATTTGTGTCATGTTTGGTGGATTAGATGAATGCAAGAAAGATGTTATGAGTAGATTCCTAAAAGGGCTTAATTCTGAAATTCGAACCATGTTAATTAGCAACTCATACAACAATATTGCTTCTTTATTTTGGCTTGCTCTTAGCGCTGAAAAGGATATTCTTTTATCTGTGAGTACTTGCATGATTGATGTGAACCATAATATTGAATATTTGTCCAATCTGCATGCTAATCAAGAGCAACAGATAGGGGAACCTGATGCTGATTTGATTTTGTCAAATGATGAATTGCTTGGTGTTTCTTGTGATAAAGAGGACTTTTGTGTTGATGCTTCATTTATTCCTGTGCCACAAGTAGCCAATAATTGTGATACTTTTTGTTTGGAACCATCCATATGTGCCGAAGAAAAGATTTTGCATCCTATTACTTGTGCACAAGATGAACTGAAATTGTTGTCTTCCTTAAATACTTTAGGTTATATTGAATTTGATATTCTTTGTAATCTAAACTATTTAGAGGAGAAACTTTTTGCATATTGTGAGTTGAAATGCTTGTTGAATCATACATATCACTTTATTGGCAAGTACAATTCCAAAGGAGAATATTTGGTGCATAGAATTTATATTTGCTCAGATATGAAATCTCCTTTTGGGTTATATGACCATGGTAAAATAGAGGGCAGCACTAAAGCTAACAATGTCTTGCAAAGTCCTTCTAGTTTTTCTCTTAAGCAACAGGATCAGCCCAAAGAACGGGAGCATTGCTGGTACTCAATTTGTAATATACAAGTCGCTCCGTGTTCCAACATCGAGGTAAGGACCTTTAGATGCCACCGGAGCAAGTCGAGGACGACTTGTAGCCAAGAAGGGGAGAATGATGGGGACATCACCGGCTCGGATACGACCATAATAGCAAGTTTTGATTCTAAGGTGAACCAATTCTTTATCATCATTGTATTTGGTATATTTGATGAATTGTTGCTGCACCGTGATGTATGTTGCTTGTCATTTTCAGAAATACTAACGTGGTTGAAAAAGAGTGTTAATCGTACATGGCAAGCATGGAGGACCAAAGAAGTTGATTGGGGACCAGTCCAAGTGTTTCCCACGTCCTCCACAAGGCCACCACGTGACTTTTGGCCCAAAGATGGAAAGAGATCAAGGCCAGCACGTTTTGGGTGCTGGATTTGGACTGCAACACAACACCAACTTTTGACGGATGCCATGGATGCATACGTAGTCGGATTGGAGCGTTCAAGTAATTCCTGGGACCGTGTTGAAATTAACATTCATATGGATCTGGACTCATACCCATATCTGTCCTGAGGCGTCCGCAATCTACGAATCTTTGACCAGAGATCTTTCTGTCTACGGTGCTACACCATCGTATTTTCACCCAATGGGTCGTGTATCAAGTTGGGTCCATTAGGGATGCGTCCTAGGGTTGGAGCACGACCCCTACCCCCTTGTGGTCGTCCTCTCCCTTTCATATACTCCTTAGCCGCCATCGAGAACACTCGGGTTTTGTTTCGTTGTAAGTTTAGCCATTGCTACTTCCTTGTAGACACGTGTGTCGGCTAGACCACCTGTTCTACCTGATTTGGAACCCCACCTTATTGAGTTGTGCCTCATTGTGAAACGTTCATTCATATCTGGTATTTTCAGTACTTGTTCCATACTTATTCTCGCTTGTTCTTCGATTGCTCGCAGGAACGGGTGCCCTAGTGGCGGTTGACGCGCTCCACAAGATCGCTACAGCCATAGGAGGTGGTGTATCGGTTGCTAAGGCGCATCCTTGGAAAGGTTGTAGTCGGGCCATGAACGTCTTCTCCTCCAATCGAGTTATCCCTCACGCCTCTCATCGAAAGATCGACCTCAAACCCTAGCGGGTTCACATCATTTGGTATCAGAGCTAGGCCCTTGTTAAGAAGGGGAGGATGATGAGGACATCCCAGGGCACGATTTGGCCAGGCGCATGACAGTGTAGGCGGCAGTCGTGTCCAACGGGAGTACGGATTAGCTAGGCACACGACAGTGTAGGCGGCCCATGGGCCAGGCGCACGATAGGCGTATATGATCACTATGAATCTAGTTTTTTGGAAAAAAATGAGTCTCTTCACTTAAGTTTTGAAACTTGGAAGTTATTAGCCTAGAAAAACCTAATCCTTTGGATCTTTGGTATCCTTCAAATCTTTAGTATCCTTCGAGTCATCGGTACGCTTCGAATCCTTATGGGGAAGTCTATAAATTATACGCCCCTTGCTGGAATCATAACAACTTACTTCAGTTTTGACCCTATCCCCTATCAGTATTCGTATACAACTAGACCGGATCTTTACTGAAATATAGCCCAGGATGATGATGTCAATCTCTAGGCAAACGCGAAACATTCCGTTGGGTAGGGCTTCCGTAACTAAACCTTCGAAAGTGACTTTTGCTTCTCTAGGTTTTTTGTCATATTTTTTCTCCTATTTTCCTTTTTTATTTTTAAAATCGGAAGTTCAAAATAGAATTTGGGTACTACAGGTGGGGCAACCACGACACTCATACCCAAGTTTTTGTGTGGAGGCTCAGGCATTATGTCCATCAAGATGCTGAGTGAAGATCAGCAAGGGGATGGTCCCTCTGACAAGGCCTCCGAATCGGCCCCTGAGGTCATAGTGGTGGATGCAGAGGTCGATTGGTGCGCTCCTTTCATTGCCTTCCTGGTCGACCAGATGGCACCAGAAGACCGCACTAAGCACGAGAAGGTCACCCAGCATAGTGCCAACTACATCATCATTGGAAAAGAATTATACAGGAAAGCCACCTCCATGGGTGTGCTGATGAAGTGTATCCTACGATCAGAAGGTCTACAGCTCCTGGCTGAGATCCAAGAAGGTGAGTGTTCTAATCATGCGGCCTCCGGTAATCTGGTCGGCAAGGCATATAGATTTTGCTTTTATTGGCCCACAGCCATGTCAGATGCCAAAGCCCTCATCAAGAGGTGCAAGGGGTGTCAGTTCTTCGCAAAGTGACAACATTTGCCGGCTCAGGCCCTGCGAACCATCCCTTCATCCTGGCCGTTCACTATGTGGAACTTGGATTCTATCGGTCCAATCAAGACCACTCCAGGCGGCTACAAGCACATCATCATGGCAGTGGATAAGTTCACCAAGTAGATCGAGGTCAAGCTGTAGTCAGCGTCAAGTCATCCGAGGCAGCTAAGTTTATTCGAGAAATCACCCATCACTTTGGAGTCCCCAACATGATCATCACCGACCTAGGGACGCCCTTCACGGGCTCAGAGTTCTGGGATTTTTGCCAGGACAGCATGATTGATGTCTACTACTCATCAGTCGTGCACCTACGGTGCAACGACCAGATTGAGCGTGCCAATGGCATGGTTCTCTATGCCCTCAAGGACCGCATCTATGATAGCACGTCGGCCTATGCCACCTGCTGGCTTGCTGAACTACCGCATGTGGTCTAGGGTCTTCGGACCTAGGTCAGCTCCGCAACGGGATTTTATCCCTTCTTCTTGGTCTACGGGTCGGAGACCATCATTCCCACAGGTGTCACGATTGGAGCTCCCCGCATCCAGCATTACGACGAAGGAGAGCCAAGGAAGACCCAACAGGTCGACCGTAATAGCCTCGAGGAGAACAAGGTGGCCACCCTCATGCGGCACGCCCGTCACAAGCGTTAGCTCTGGCGCAACCATGTCCGCATCGTTAGGGAGCGGTCCTTCAATGTTGGCGACCTGGTCCTTTAGCGGATCCAAAGTACAGATAGGATGCACAAACTCTCAGCCCCCTGGGAGGGTCCCTTCATCGTGACTGAGGTCATCAGACCCGCCAGGGTGACGGCCCCAACTTCACTAACCCCTGGAACATAGAGCACCTACGCCGCTTCTATCCTTAGGAGTCTTAAATAAAAGCTAGGTACATCTTTCCTTCAAATTTTGATGATTGAATAAAGATATTACCTTCCCGGTAGACCTCCTGCCGACCTACATGCTCTGTTTTTCTCCTGTGTTATATTTTCCCCTCCCCCTCGACATGCTCGGGGGCTTGGCCATGCCAACCTAAAGGTCGCCAGACCTGGGGGATTTGCTTTATTTATGTGTGTTCTTCCTTTAAATACCTTTTACTTGTTATGTGCATTCGTTCTTTTGTGGTAGCGAAACCTTAAGTCATAGACTCCCTGCGCATGCCACCTACATGAAGCCTCCCCGCTGATGAGAACATTCCTGCCAACGATACATCCCCGACATCGACATCATCACTACCTCAACAGGTTTCAATTCCTCTCGCTGGTCCTACTACTCGTGCTCGCCAACTAAATAATCAAGTAAGTTCCCTCCTTAGTTCATATACACCATGTTTAGATTGTGGAGACACGTGCACTATTGGTTTGCTTAGGAATCATGGAGAAGAGCGACTCGGAAAAGGATTCGGGTCGGCTGGATTTGGACTGCAGCACAGCACCAACTTCTGACAGACGCCACGGACGCATACGGAGTCGGATTGGAGCGTTCAAGTACTTCCTGGAACCGTGTTGAAGTTAACTTTCATATGGATCTAGACTCATTCCCATATCTGTTCTGTGGCGTCCGCAATCTACGAATCTTTGACCGGAGGTCTTTCTGTCCAGGGTGCTGCGCCACTGTATTTTGGCCCAATGGGCCGTGTATCAAGTTGGGTCAATTAGGGACGCGTCCTAGGGTTGGAGCACAACCCCTGCCCCCTTGTGGTAGTCCTCCCCCTTTCATATACTCCTTAGCCGCTGTCGAGAACACTCGGGTTTTGTTTCGTTGTAAGTTTAGCCATTGCTACTTCCTTGTAGACGCGTGTGTCGGCTAGACCACCCGTTCTACATGATTCGGAACCCCAACTTTGTGATATCGGATTGGTTTCCATCTTCCTATTTGCAATTGAGTTGCTTGTTATACTTGTTCTTGCTTGTTCTTCGATTGCTTGCAGGAACGGGTGCCCTAGTGGCGGTTGACGCGCTCCACAAGATCGTTGCAGCCATAGGAGGTGGTGTATCGGTTGCTAAGGCGCATCCTTGGAAAGGTTGTAGTCAGGCCGTGAACGTCGTCTCCTCCAATCGAGTTATCCCCCACACCTCTCATCAAAAGGTCGGCCACAAACCCCAGCGGGTTCACATCAGTTGGTAATCAGAGCAAGGTTTTCGGTGAGAGACTTCCACCTCCTTTCCAAAACTTTTTTCTCTTCCTATAGTCCATAAAAAGCAAAAAAAAATAGTAGATCAGTTTTGTTTCCGCATTCCCATAACACATTTGATCCATACTAGCACTGCTTGGGTAGGGCTTGTTGAGTTTTCGGTTGCACCAGTTTGTGTCGAGTTGCTGGTCTTGGTTTTAGTCTTTTAGAGTTTCGAGTTCTTGTCACGTTTCTGTCACAGTTGTGCGCTACCATTTTGATCCTGTGTTGGCTGCGCCAAGTACTCTGTGTGATCAAGTCCCAACATGAATCAATCTATAAACCCCACGCTCGTTAGTGGGAAGGTGAAGACCGAAGCCACTTCGTGTTGAAGTTTGAGTTGTACTCGGTTTGGTAGCCACTTTGTGTTGCCATATATTGATGTGGATCACTTGTTCATATATATTGTCATCATCATGAAAGATAGCAGTGGATCATATCTCTAGTTGCCCTCTCCTTGTTTATACCATATTTGAGTTTCGGCTTACTCTTTTTTTTACCGGAATATCCTTGTGTTTTTATGGAAAAGTTTGTGTGGTAATTGGCTCTTTGGGAGTCCCTTTGTTCATATATTCAGTTTTGAGGATCCCCAGAAAACAAGAAAAACAAAGAAAAAAAGAAGAAAAAAAAGAAAACAAAAAAAAAGAAAAAAAAGAAAAAGAGAAAGGGGATGATCTTTGTGTTTAGAGTGAGCTGTTCATATTTCCAGTGGTGCGCTATGACTTCGTTTGTGTCCAGGCTCGCTTCTCTAGGAGGGTCTAGACTAGGACCAGCACAGTACCACCATTGAACGATTATTTAGCTTGCTTTTTATCTAATGTGGTGCTAGTCATTCCTTGTTCCAGCCCACCTATAGCTCCACATATTCGACTACAGCTTGATATGTCTTGTTGCTTCTGGCACCGATACACTTCACTCCACGGTTGTAGACTTGTGGTGGCCGTCCCCTCCTGTTGGGCAAGGTAAGAATTGGTAAGAGCTTGTATAACGAGTCGAGAGTGAGCGTCTTACTGTAGCTACATCCTATTAGCTGTAGGGATTTTTTTCCTCTTGCACTTGTGTTCTTTGTTTTCACCATGGCAGGATCAGATGAAGAAGAAGTCAACAAAATTCCACAATCTCCTCGGACTAAGGGGATCGTACAACACTTCGAGAGGCTAGTGAAGATGCACAACGAAGGCATTGATAATGACTTGCTCGTGACGAATGATAAGATTGGGTAATTGGAGGCCACACAGATCACAAACAACAACAGGCTTGCAGGGATGGAGGCATCAGTGGCTCGTACGGACAAGAGTCTTGTTGCACTTTTGAAGTGATTTGATGATCTGCATACTAAGAAGGTTGGAGATGGCAAGAAGGAAGACAAGAAGGACGACAAGGATGATGGATTTGATGGTGATTGGGACGCATATGGTGGAGACACTGAAGTCGACGATCAAGACCGACGTCGGCTACATCGTAATCGTCGAGGTATGGGCGGTAATTGTCGACACGATTTGCATGGTAATGATGTTGCTTTCAGTAAGATTAAATTTAAGATAACTCCTTTTGATAGCAAATATGATCCTGATGCATACATTACTTGGGAAATTGCCGTTGATCAAAAGTTTGCATGCCATGAATTTCTTGAAACTACACGTGTTAGGGATGCTACGAGCGAGTTCACTGATTTTGCTTCTATTTGGTGGATAGAGTATGGCAAGAAAAATCCTAATAACATACCACACACTTGGGATGCTTTGAAATGGGTCATGCAGGCTAGATTTGTTCCTTCTTACTATGCATGTGACCTGTTACATAAGTTGCTACAATTGAGACAGGGTACTAAATCTGTGGAAGAATACTTTCAGGAATTACAAATGGGTATGCTGCGTTGTAATATAGAGGAGAGTGAGGAATCTACTATTGCTAGATTTGTGGGTGGACTAAATAGAGAAATTCAAGACATCCTTGCTTATAAAGATTATAATACTGTAACAAAATGTTTCCATCTTGCTTGTAAAGCTGAACGGGAAGTGTAGGGACGACGTAGTGCTAGGTCTAACATTTTTGCAGGGCGATCCACATCATGGTAGTAGCGTTCATCTACTTCCTTGACAACACTGAACCGATCAGCACCACCACCATCCTCCTCCAACAAACCACGTGGTGTGACTACAAATTCAGCAACCAAATCTGCCCAGAAACCAACCACTAGTGCATTATCAGTTGCCTCCACAGGTAGAACAAGGGATGTTCAGTGCCATCGATGCAAGGGTTATGGACACGTAGAACATGACTGTCCTAGCAAACGTGTTTTGGTGGTAAAGGAAGATGGTGGGTATTCTTCAGCTAGTGATTTTGATGACAATACACTTGTTTTGCTTGCGGCTGACGATGCAGGTAGAGCAGAGCCACCTGACGAACAGATTGGTCTAGACGATGCTGACCATTATGAGAGTCTTATTGTGCAGCGTGTGCTTAGTGCACAAATGGAGAAGGCAGAGCAAAATCAGCGGCACACATTGTTCCAAACAAAGTGTGTCATTAAAGAATGTTCTTGTCGCTTGATCATTGATGGGGGAAGTTGTAATAACTTGGCTAGCAGTGACATGGTGGAGAAGCTTGCACTTTCAACCACACCACACCCACATCCATATTACATTCGATGGTTGAACAACAGTGGTAAGGTAAATGTAACGAGGCTGGTATGAATTAGTTTTTCTATTGGTTCATACCATGATCTTGTTGAGTGTGATGTTGTGCCTATGGAAGCTTGTCATATTCTACTAGGTAGACCTGGGCAGTTTGATACAGATTGTTTGCATCATGGTAGATCAAATTAGTATTCTCTCATACACAATGATAAGAAAATTTCCTTGATTCCTATGTCTCCTGAGGCTATTGTGCGTGATGATATTGCTAAAGCTGCAAAAGCTAAAACTGAGAACAATAAAAATCTGAAATTTGTTGGTAATAATAATGATGGGATACAATTGAAAAGTCATTGTTTGCTTGCTACTAAATCTGATATTAATGAATAAATTGCTTCCACTTCTGTTGCCTATGCTTTGGTATGTGTCGGGGTTTGTTACCGCCGGCAAGTAAATTTATAAGAACGCGTGTGCCGATCCGCACGGTAGCACAGGAGACACTCGAGATTATACTGGTTCGGGCCTCCGGAGAGTAATACCCTACGTCTAGTCTGAGAGGAAGTGTTCCTTATGCTCGGGAGTTTGTAGTAGGGGGTACAAGCAAGTCGGGAGAGGGTGCAGAGCCCAAGTCCCTGGTGTGCAAGTGGTTCAAGCAGCAGAAGACTGCGTACGTGAGTGTGTGAGTGTTTGCGGTGTTTGTATGAGATGAGGTATCGATGATAAGTGTGCGTTGGGGGTGGAAATGAACATGTCTTGTATGTGCCTCTGTCTCTCCCTTTTATAGTCGCAAGGGAGAGGCCCAGGGCGGTTACATCGAGTGTGTGAGCTGGTCTACAGTGCAAGGCGTCCTTCTCTGCGTCGGGTTGTCAGGCGGCAGCAGCGGCGAAGAACTGTTCCAGTACTCTAGGTGACGGTGTAGATTTCTCCTGAGTCGTGCATCCCAAGCAGTCATACCCCCACCCCCGCACCCTTCTCCGGGTAGTTAGTCGGGTACAGGAGGCAGGGTACGTATCCTGATCCCGTTAGGGGATCAGGGGCTTATCTTTTCTGGGTAATGTAAAAACGGAGTAGTCTGCACCGCGACGATCGAGGGATGGGCGACGGCTTGCACTTTGCCATCTGTGGCGTAGCGTTTCCCGTGCCATCCGTAGTACGATATGTACCACCCCTGCTGAGGAGCGGCAGGAGGATCCGTCCTCTGACACAGGATCGACCCGATCAGGGCGGTCCGGCGCGTGGAGGCTGGCACGTGGCGAGTCGTGCGCTTGCGTATCACGGGACACCAACGGGGCCCATGTACCTGCAGCCTTGACGGCCAAGTCTTGGACTGGTCGAAGACGGAAGACTACTCGTGCGAGTAGGTGATCTATGCCGCGTCTTCTGATGCTTAGGGTGTAGTATGTACTGTACCGTACGTTGCCCAGCGTCCACTACGCCGTTCGCGGTACGATAGCCATTGTGCCATTCGTGGCAGGGTTTGACGAATCCGCCCCCTGACACCGAATCGGCCTGGCCCGGGTGGACCGCTGCGGCAGAGCGGACACGTGGCGATGCGTGGGGGAGCGTGCGCGGAGATCCCGGGATCTCGATTCGGCGAGGCCCACACACCCCACGCCTTCCCCACGAAGCATGCGTGGGTTGTTGACGGAAACTACTCGTGCGAACAAGTAGTCGGAGGCAGGCGGTGGAAACTACTCGTGCGACTGAGTAGTTGGGAGCGGAGGTGAAAACTTGTCGTACGGGTCGCCACGTACTCAGGGGAGAGGGTGCGGGCGGCCGTGGGTTGCCTGCCTTTTGACCCATGGCGGAAACAAGTCGTACGGGCCCTCACGTGCTCGGGCAGCGTAATACTCGTTGTATTAGCTGCCAGAGCATGCCGTATGTCGGTCCGTACTGCATTTTTAAGGGGTCTTGGTGGGCCCTAGTCCATGGCCTCGTCAGTTTCCCCCGAGCCTGGTGAGGGAGTCAGAGACTCGATCCCAGGGTTAACTGTCATGGAGACGAGGAGACTTGTAGTGTTTTCTCCAGCAGGGACGCGCGAGCGGACCTGCGAGTAGTAGCCCCCGAGCCCACGGACAAGTCGGAGACTTGTGCGTGGGGTTAAATGCTGGACTTTTGGACAAGTCAGAGATTTGCGGCTTGCCGTGTGGTGCGTGTCATGGGGTGACTGGAGGAGATCTCGCGCTGGTCGCGAGATTTTCGGGCCCCACTTCGGGTGACGTGGCAGCACGGTCGTGGGTGGCTAGCTGTGGCCCGAGGCGGCCTGGGCATTAACTGCGGGGGGAGGGGGGAAGTAATCATTTCCCCCTTCATATACCGCGGCCGCCGGCCAAAATTCCCCTTCCGCTTCCTTGTGCTCTCCGCCGCCGTCACTTCTTGCCTTTGCTCCCATACTCACCACGCGCAAGCTGCAGAGCTCGCCTCGCCCTCTCTCGCAAGTCGGAACCGCCCACCACCGCCACCACGGTCGACGTGATGTCGAACTGGTCATCTTCGACGGTGACTTGGTCCGAGCTCGACCGCCTCGTCTCCGACGGCATGCTGCCACCGCTGACCGGAGTGGAAGAGTGGAAGGTGCCTGGGCTGGAGAGCAGCCCCCGGCGGGGTATGTAGTCTCGTTCGTGCTGTTCCACGAGTGAGGCTTCTCCGTCCCGGCGAGATGGTTCATCCGTGCCGTCCTGGAGGAGTACGGCTTGGAGCTCCACAACCTCAACCCGAACGGCGTCCAGCATATGGCGGCGTTCGAGGCCTTGTGTGAAGGGTACCTGGAACAGGGAGCCCACTGGGACCTGTTCCGGTACTTTTACAAGTTCGTCTGTGTCAAGGACAACAACTCCGCGGCGGTCATCGGGTGCGCCGGCCTCCAGGGGAAACAGGGAAGGATGGACGAGTACATCCCCACCTACCTGACCTCCTCCAACAGCGGGTGGCACCGACGGTGGTTCTACCTCAAGAACGACCCCGAGAACCCGCAGCCGGAGTTCACCAATCGCAGGTAGGATCGGGCGCCGGCGAAGTGGAGCTACGGACCGGAGAAGAAGGATCGTCCCCGGTTCCTCAACAGTGCCCTCGCTGCCCTCGAGATACTCCGCGGCAGCGGGGTAAACTTCATCACCCTGATCGGTGGCTATCACAGTCGGGGGATCGTCCCACTCTGTCGTCACGCGCTGCGCCTCTGTGAGATGACGGACGACCGGGCCCCCTTTGAGGGGACTGTGACCGCTCATCCCCTGCCTTCGCTGGACGAGGTTCAGCGCAAGGTGACCCAAGCCACTGGGTCTCCTACATGTTCTGGCCGCCGCCGGACATGCTGCCGATGCTCCCCTCCCCGATTACTGCGGTCCTGGTATGACTTCTCCCGACTTCTTTTGGATCTGTCTTTTGCGATTGTGGGTGGTGATTGTCTTGTGTTTGCGCAGATGAAGGACGTGCGTATCCTCGCCTCTCGTCCTCCGCTGGAAGAGGACCGGACGCTCACCCGAGAGACCGCCACGCGACAGCAGCAGCGAGGGCAGCGCAAGAGGGCCCACCAGCAGAAAGAGATCGAGAAGCGGTCGAGGAACGACGACCGCGCCTCGCGCCGGTGCAACGGGGAGAAGGACGTCTCCAATGATGAGGGCCCCTCGTCGGCGCCGCCGGACACGGATGAGTCCGAGTGGACCGTCGACGAGACGGCACCGTCCTCATGGCCACGCAGCGGATCGGCACCCGCCTTGGCCGCAGCTGGCGCCAGCTCGAGCTGGCAGGCGTCGCCCCCTCCTCCCAGGCTGACCAGCCCGGAACGAGCAGCCACGCTCCTCGACGGGACCACCGCGAGAGGGGTAAGAGCTCCCTGCGGCGGGGCGACCCCAGCCGCCACGGGTCGAGGCACGACACCTCGCGCCGCCACTCCTCACGGTGGAGGTCTCATTCGCCCTCCGCGCGTCTAGCACGGGAGCCACGAAGCGCGCCGGCGGCCTCCCCTCCAACTGCATCCCAGAGCGGGGGGCTGGCCCCGACCCAACGGCGCCTTGCGTCAGTCGTCGTTGCCAGGGGCGGGTCGACCTCTTCTACGACAACTGCTCCATCGACGGGGAGCAAGAGAGCGGTGTCCGCGCTCAAATTAACGATTGGTTCCAAGCGGTCTCGTAACGTCGCAGAGAGGTGAGCTCCGAGTTGCGACCTTTTGGTTTTTGCTTTGTGTTCATAGTGAGTACGCCTTTTTGCTTGTCGTCGTGACACTCTTCTCATTTCAGGGCGCCCGACCGCCACACCATGAGGCCGGCGCCTGTCAAGGCCTTGCGTCGCCCGGCCCAGGTGGTCGGAGACACACCGTCGTCGAGCGAGCCACCGGTCTCCCTTCAGTCGGGGGCGGCGGCTGAAGAAACAGATGGGTCCAGGACCCAGGTGATGATAGTCCCCCCTCAGGGAACTGCGAGCCTGGCTCGCAACGACTTGTCCATGGGGACAATGGGTTTGGGGGGCGAGGCCCCCACGGAAGAAGCGCTCTCGACCCACGCGGCCGAGTTAGCGAGGTGCCTGTCCGGGGCCCAGGAGCAGGATCAAGAGAACCCTGCTCCTGAGGTGCGGGCGGGCGATGATGAACAGCCAGCCCCCGAGTCGTCGACGGGGGTGGGTGATGACGCGCATCCAGCCCCCGAGCCGTCGACGGGGGCGGGCAATGATGTGGAGCCAGCCCCCGAGCCATCGACGAGGGCGGGCAATGATGTCGACGTCGAGCGGCCAGCCCCCGAGTCGCTAGAGGGGACAGCTGCTACCGTCGCGGGCTCCGAGACCCCAGCCCCCGAGTTGGCGAGGGGAACGGGGAATACTGTTGAGGTGGTGGAGGCGGCGAACCTCAACTCCGGGAATGCTTCTGCCGCGGCGGTGATCATGGTGACCGAGGGGGTTGTCCCCATTTCGTCGGTCGCCACATCGAACGCCGCTCCTACGGAGGTAATCGTCATCTCGGCGTCACCTTCTCCGGTCGTCTCTCCCGTCGCGGTGGTGGACGAGCTGATGCCACGCCCGATCGTGGAGGTCGGGGAGAGCTCGAGGGACCAGAGGCCAACCACCTCGACGGCAGGGGAGGAGGAGGAGATGGAAGTACCACCGCTCTGGCTGGTGTCCATTTCGCCAGTCCAGGCCTTAGTAGCCTCGGACAGTGACGCAGAGAAGGCGGCCTGTCGCCGCCTAGAGCGCGGCCTGCGCCTGAGCGAGCTGGCGCTGCGCCAATCGGAGTGGGCGATCAGGGATCTCATCCCTGCCTCAAGGGTGAGTCCTTTTTCTTCGTCTTCGTTTCTCATGCTCGTTTTTCTTTTCTTCTTAGCCGTGCGACTCATATGTGGTTCAGGAGCTCGTCGGGCGCTCTGATGATAAGGCACGAGCCTTTGAGGCGCTCCGTGCGGAGAAGATCCAGCTGGAGGCGCAGTTGGCTGCGGCCTGCCTTGTGGCAGCAGACAGCAAGGCTGGCTGGTTGGCTGAGCGCGCGTCCTTTGAGGTGAGGACGAAAGCTGCCGAAGACCGCGCGGCCACGGCGCAGGCGGAGAAGGCCGGCCTAGAGGAAAAACTGGCCGCGGCGGAGTAGGCGGCGGCGGAGCTACGCTCCAACACCGAGGCTGCTGCCTGCACCACACATCAAGAGAAGATGGAGCTCGAGACCAGGGTAGGCCGGGCTGAGTCCGACTTCCAGGCGGCTCGTGAGAGGGTGACGACGCTCGAGGCCCAAGTTGGCAGTATCATCGCCGAGAAGGGCTATCTCGAGGAAATCACCAAAAAGCGTGAGAATGAGATCATCGGTGAGTACCTTACGACCTGCTACCTTTGCTTTTCGTGTGGTTTTTTGATTTGTGACATCCTCTTCCTCTTGGGGTGTACAGCTCTCCACGTGGCCCGCACCGACTTGGAGAAGCAGGTCGCGGATCACAAGAGTGCCGCAACCACCCGCCTCGTCGACAACCAGAAGTTGGTGGAGCTGATCAAGGAGGCTAATGAGAAGCTCAATAGTAAGAGTCGTGTCCCCTTCACTTTTCGCCCTCCTTGGATCAAGATATCCTTTGCTGATATTGGTCTTTTTCTTTTCCTTCAGAGGTCGTGGCTGAGCTCGAGCAGGAGTGGACATCGCTCGCGGGGGCCAAGACCAAGATCAGGCAGTTGGAGTCGATCCGCAACGGGATGGGGGCGGCCATCATCAAGGCGATGGACGAACTCGGTGTTCCTCCCGACCCCATGAAGGATCGCTTGGAACTGGCTGCTGCGATAGCTCATCAGCAGTCGATGGATACGGCCGGCGACATTGTCCGCAAGATGGTAGGCATCTTCTTGTCACATTACCCGGACTTGGACAGGGAGCTGCTGAGCCAGGGATGGTGTCCGGGCTATACCAACGAGCAGTATGACGGCATTGAGGAAGGCACCATCGACTTCGCCAAGGCTATGATGGGTCACGCCCTCCACGACCTGGGCCTGTAAAGGAAGAAACAGAGTCGCCACACTGAGGCTTTTAATCATGCTTGTAACAAACTTGTGGGCCAAGTGTTTATGGCAAACTCGTGGGTTAAGAACCCATTTTTATTTCAAGTTTGAGCATTTTGATTGTTTGTTGACCTTTTCTCAAGTAGTTAGGGGACCTATCAGCCCGAGAAGTGCAGCTTAAAACTTTGCTGGTGGTGTCTTGTTCCGTAGCCGCAGAGGCATAGAACTTGGCGACTCGACCGGGCTTAGTCTAGAAGTGTTACTACTTGGGTGAGCAGCCCCTGAGTACTTTAGTGAAGGATAGGTGTGCGTATATGTTTTTACAAACAAGAAAACTCTTTCGAGTTTACAAAAGCGGTTACTCGGCATACCTTCGAGAGGGCGAGTGATCGATAACTTGAGGTCACAAACTTTGCTTGTGGGTCTTTGTACCATAGCCGCGGGGGCGTAAGTACTCAGAGCCTGGACGAGCGCAGGTTCGTAACCGCTAGAGTCATCGTTCATCCGCCTTTGAGGAGTGTGAGCGTACCGCAACGATCATACGAGAAACCGTCGACGGTTTTTGATCGAAAAAAGGTTTCGCAACGCTCAGGGGAGGGGGTCGTAACTCCCGGGCAGCCCCCGAGCCCATGGGCAAGTCGGAGACTTGCCTATGGGATGAGACAAGCATAAAGACATTTTACTCGAGTAAAAATGTAAGCTTGAGGAAGATATCATCTTACGAAAAAGAAAGAAGCTCAGAGCTCTTGCATTATCTTAAGATGAGAACAAAGTAAATACTTAAGGGTAAAAACGGCGTAGCTACTCTATGTTCTAGGCATTGGATATGACCCTGCCATCCTCATACTTGAGCTTGAAGGTTCTCGGATGGAGTACTTGGTCAACGATGAACGGCCCCTCCCATGGAGGTGAAAGCTTGTGTCGCCCCTCGTTGCTTTGAACTTGTTGGAGGATGAGGTCACCAACTTGGAACTCGCGCTCCCGTATGTTGTGCTCGTGGTAGCGACGTAGGGCCTGCTGGTACTGTGCCGAGTGGGGGAGGGCGACGCTGCGTGCCTCGTCCAACTGGTCGATGGCGTTCTCGAGGGTGACTTGGTTGCCTTCTTCTGTGTAGGCTTGAACCCGTGGGCTGCCGTAGTCGATGTCCGTTGGGAGGATTGCCTCCGACCCGTGGACAAGGAAGAAAGGTGTGCAACCAGTAGCCCGACTTGGTGTGGTACGTAGGCTCCACAGGACGGACGGGAGCTCCGCGGCCCATGTAGCCCGAAACTTCTCGAGGTGCTTCAATATCCGCGGCTTCAGACCTTGCAATATCATGCCGTTGGCCCTCTCCACTTGCCCATTGGTCCTTGGGTGGCTACAGCTACCCAGTCCACGCGGATGTGGTTGTCGTCACAGAACTTGAGAAATTTCTTGCCAGTGAACTGCGTACCGTTGTCGGTGATGATGGAGTTTAGGATCCCGAACCGGTAGATGATGTCGGTGAAGAACGCAACAGCCTCCTCGGAATGGACATTCGTGATGGGCTTGGCCTCGATCCACTTCGAGAACTTGTCGATGGCGACGAGCACGTGGGTGTAGCCCCTGGGTGCTTTTCTCAATGGTCCAACCATATCCAGCCCCCAGACCGCGAAGGGCCAGGTGATAATAATGTTTTGCAAAGCCTGCGCCGGGAGATGGGTTTGTCGCGCATAGAACTGGCAACCTTCACAGCTGCGCACGATCCGAGTCGCGTCGGCGACCGCGGTGGGCCAATAGAAACTTTGTCGGAATGCCTTTCTGACAATGGTCTTCGGACCGGGGTGATGTCTGCATGTGCCCGCATGGACTTCTTGCAACAGTTCCTTGCCTTGGTCGGCCAGGATGCACCGCATGAGTATTCCCTCGGCGCCCTTTCGACGGATCTCACTGTCGACTAGTTTGTATGACTTGGCCATGCGAGCGATGCATCGAGCGGTCTCCTTGTCGGGCGGCAGTTTCCCTTCCACCATCCATTCGAGGATCAGAATCCTCCAGTCAGGGTCTTCGAGGTTGGGCTCTTGCGCCCCGTCGATATCCATGACCTCCTGTGTTGACAACTCTAGCGTCTTCTCCTCCTCAAAACAAATAGATGGTTCATACTGGTCGCTGGCAAACACCCTGTGCGGAATGGGCTTCCGATTCGACACCGCCTTCGCGAGGGTGTCAGCCACTTTGTTGTACTCGCACAGTACATGATTGAGCTCGAGCCCGTGAAACTTGTCCTCCAACTCGCGCACTGCCTGGCAGTATGCGGCCATCTTCGGACTTATGCAATTTTTCTCCTTCATGACCTGTCCCATGACCAGGTCGGAGTTCCCCCTGACGTCAAGGCATCAAATTCCCAGCTCGAGGGCGATCCGGAGACCGTTGATGAGCGCCTCGTACTCCGTGACGTTGTTGGAGGCCACGAAGTGCAGTCGGACCATGTATTCCATTTGCACACCCAGAGGCGAGATGAACACGAGTCCGACCCCGACTCCTTCCTACATGAGGGATCCGTCGAAGTACATAAGCCACGTCTCGTGCTCGATGGGAGCAGGAGACGTTTGGATCTCCGTCCATTCGGCGACAAAGTCAACTAATGCCTGTGACTTGATGGCGGTGAGGGGCGCATACTCGATATTCTGCCCCATCAACTCAAGGGCCCACTTGGCGATTCTTCCTTCTGCCTCCGGGTTCTATATGATTTCGCCGAGCGGGTACTTAGAGACCACTGTGATGCGGTGCGAGTTGAAATAATGCCGGAGCTTCCGCTTAGTGATGAGGATAGCATAGATCAGCTTCTGGATCTGTGGGTATCGTGTCTTCGAGTTGGAGACAACCTCGCTCACGAAGTAGACAGGGTGTTGTACTTTTTGTGTTTTGCCAGGCTCGTCCCGCTCAACCACTAACGCCATGCTCACGACCTGGGTCGTCGCAGCGATGTACAGGAGCATCGGCTCCCCCTCCGCTGGTGCAGCGAGGACCGCGCGGGCTCTCGAGTAGTTTCTTGAGCGAGTTGAGGGCTTCCTGTGCTTCAGGCGTCCACTGAAAGTGCTCCTACTTCTTCATGAGCTTGTATAGCGGCAGGATGCATTCGCCTAGTCAAGCAATGAACCTGCTGAGAGTAGTGCGGCATCCGGTGATGCGCTGTACTCCCTTCAGATTCTTGATGGGTCCCATGCCTGTGATCGCAGAGATCTTCTCGGGATTGGCTTCGATGCCACTCTCAGACACAACAAAACCGAGTAGCATGCCCCTGGGGACCCCAAAGACACACTTCTCGGGATTTAGCTTCACACCATGCCCCCTCAGCTTCTCGAAGACCGCGCTGAGGTCGGGGATCAGGTCACCCACCTTCTTCGATTTGACCATGATATCGTCGACATAGGCCTCGATTAGCCGTCCGATGAGATCTCCAAAAATGTGATGCATCTCTGAAAAGTGGCTCCTGCATTCTTCAACCCGAAAGGCATGGAAACATAGCAGTACGCGCCAAACGGGGTGATGAACGAGGTGGTGAGTTGGTTGATCAGATCCATCGTGATATGATGATACCCCGAGTAAGCGTCAAGAAAACAGAGGGTTTCGCACCTAGCTGTTGAATCGACTACTTGATCTATGCGTGGTAAAGGAAATGGATCTTTTGGACACGCCTTGTTCAGGCTTGTGTAATCAACGCACATCCTCCATTTTCCATTCTTCTTCTTAACAAGTACAGGGTTTGCTAACCACTCAGGGTGGTATCACTACAAGGATTTCGGTCTAATGCAACGCCGAGAAAGTGTTGCAAAAGACCCAAAAATGGTAGCAATAATACTTTTGCTACCATTTTTTGGTTAAATGTCGTTGCACTTGTAACTGTAGCAATAGCATAATGCAACGAGTTACGTTTTAGTTGCGACACACAACCCCTCTATTGCAACACTTTTGACGCTTTTGCAACACTTGGTGAGTGTTGAACAATAGCAATTGCAACCACTATGGGTGTGGTAATAGTATCAATTGCAACGAACTAGGTGTTGCTAGTGATACGTATTGCGACACGCTGGTCGTGTAGCAACACAATGCAATCGCAACGCAACACGGGTGTTGCAATCATGGTTATTGCTATGCGGAGAAAGCATTGCAATAGAGGTTCTCTATTGCCACGTCGCCTAAATGGTTGCTATAGGTGGCTTAGATTATTACAACGTCTTTGTAGGTTGGTTGCTACAGAGAGATCCTCTATTACCACATTTCTGAATGGTTGCTATAGGTGGCATAAGCTATTGCCACATTACTTAGCTTGGTTGCTACAGATAGTTGGTTGCTATAAGTAGATTCCTCTATTGCCACCGTCATCTTTTTTGTAGTTGCAAGAGATAGTTTCTCTATTGCCACGATTATCGCACCTATTACCACGACTAAATGTGGTTGCTTTGTTTGGTAGCATAAATCATAATGAATGGAAATACATAATGAATGAAGCATCGACATCCAGTAAAACTTAATATAATTTGTTCATACAAATCTTTAACAAAACACACCGAGTGTCAAACTAAATGAGAACACTGGATAGATTAACACATAATAATGTATCCAGCACACACAACTGTTTGGACTCATTCGAATCAAAAGACCAATGTCTACTGTAGCAGCGAAACTTGTCTTGATATGTATGTCGGCCATCGTCCCACATTCGCATGCTCCTTAAACTCAAGATTCCTCCTGAAAAATCATTGACACGCATTTGTTAAACTAAAATCCTAGAAGTATTTGTATATTTAGAACTAGGATCGTGCTCGTGCGTTGCTACGAGTAGTGAGAAATTCATAGTGCAATACTCACTACTGGAAACCGGATTTCCCTAAGTGTGCACATACCGCCAGGGAAATTCAATTTACCGTCAAGGAAATCAAAAATCAATTTCCCTAAGCAGATTACTACTATCACATATCAATCAGTTTAGAAGTTGCAACCTTTAAATCAAATAAGCACCAAAGTTAAATTTGTTGTTATGGTAGAAACTCTAGATCAAAAACCAAGTTAAATTTGGGGAATCTCATAGAGAAACTCAACGACAGAAAGATGGAGAAAAAGGAGGTACCAAGATAGGCTGTCTTCCCAAGTTGATGCATGACGCCTTCTTGCCTCTTCGAGTTCACACATGAGAATACTGTTAACATAAAGCAAATCCAACATAGAGATTAAACCAAAACTTCAAAGGACTAAAGCATATCCTAAATAGAGAAGCATGAGCACAGGATCTCTGTAGAAGAACACGATGCACATGGAACAAAAGTAGTAAAGTAGTAGCAGCAGCTAGAAAAAAACGAAGTAGCAGTTGTTCTTGTATATCAAGCGATGCCGAGACAATTGAATTACTCACATTTTTGTAGTGCTTGAAGGTTAGTGTCACAGATGTGCCGAGTCCACTGTCCAATGCCAAAGTCATCATTGCACAGCTTGACTTTGAGCTTCTCTAATTTTGAATTAGCAACCTGCATTCGAGCAAATGCTAAATGCATTAGTGATTAAAGTACGATGTTTGTACGTTCTAGACAACAGCAATGACTTACGAACAAGTATGCGCAACAAGTAGCAGAAAACTGGATCTGACCAGTCAGTAAAAAAGCAACAAGCAGACCATCATACCAGCCATGATTAAATCATATCCATTCATACCACACAAACGAGACCACGATATAACCAAGCATGCATGTAAACGAGCAGATGAAGTAGATAAGGGGATATAGAGGAAGCAATTTAATATTTGCATGATGTAGAGACCAAACTGAAAGAGGAGAGGCTGTTCCGGATGTAAGTTATAAATGACAAGAATAGAAGAAACACCACACCAATTTGGCCTGCTAGGGATGGGAGGCGGCCACAGATTTTGGAGGATTTGGGGCAGAGTTTTGAGGGGATGAACTGCATTGTGCAACCACTGAAACGCGCTACGTCGCCATCCTCCGCAACTGCCTGCAGGAGACCAAGGACAGAATGTTGTAAGAAATCCTTTAGCAAGTGCCTGCATGAAATACGAAATCTGTAATCAACATGAAGCCGGCATCTGCAATGCCAAATACTGTATGCATGGTCAATGGTTTTCCCCCCAGCCAATCATCTCCATGCTTGTCAACTGTTGATGGCGCCACACCACACAAGCATCACCATCAGAACGAGGCACCACACGGTCAAGCTGCTATTCACCACAAACACATCGCCGACTCGGCCGTCTGGTCGAGTCGCCACTCATGCTGCAGGGTCGCATGCCACAGCAACCATGCACACCAGTACACCACCCGCAATGGAAAAAGGAAATCTATCCAATGAGCTGCCGTTCAGCCCAAGTCCCAATGAAAAAAAATCATTAGCTTGCACAAGATGGAAGGCAAAACAAAGAATAATTGACCTCACCCTAGTTCACATCTCCTGCTATCAAGTCTTGATATATTAGGGAATGCATGTACCCGAAGCTTATTTAGTGCCATGGTAAAAAGCAAACGGTGTTGTTTCTTTAGGAAAAAAGGAACAGAAAAATGTTATGCTGCAGATTATCCCAGTGAAATAATATGTCTCAGTTTATAAAAATGTTATGCAAGGAAGAGAAAAATGTTATGCTGCAGATTATCAGGAAGAGAGTGCCTCAATTAAAAAAACAAGGGCTAATAGCAACAATTTGACTTTGCAGAAAGTGAGCCAATTTTCATGTAAAGCAAACCCATCTTCTATCAAATCTATTCTGAACTGATCAGACAAGGGTTAAGTGTTAGAAATGTTGAGTGTTAGAGCTGATAATGAAACTACAAATAAACTATAAATGAATTTTCATGTAAACAAGAATATTTAGAAGTTTGCAAGAAAGGATTAAATGGCTATAAAGCATTCTAGTTGTTGAGATTCAAGGGAAACCAAACTAAGGTCCTAAACAACAGCCTAAATAACACTGCACAATCTACACATGGCTTATGGAATATTCATCAGTGAGCTGCAACCAAAGCCATATATCACATTAGCATTCATCAGTGAACTGCAACCAAACCCGGATACTGATGTTGTCCAATGCAAAACAAGATAAGCCACATGCACATGTTGTCGAATGAATGCATCATGATTGGCAATTATTGTACTCACATTTGCATACATCAATGAGAGAGAACCTGACAGATCTGCCGGAACTTCCAGAATACATAAAGACAATCTAATTGTTCTTTTAAAACATATGTAGCAATTTAAAACAGATATTCATCAAGGAGGCAGCTATTTGAGTTGGGGCACCAGATCAGCAAAGCAAGGATAGAGGAATAGTGGAGGGGACAGAGCCCATGATGACAACCACGCAATCCGTCAGATCCACGTAGCAAAGAAGGGGAGGATTCAAGGGAGGGCACGGGGCATCAATTTACCTTCAGTGGTCAGAGGCGGGCGCAAGATTTGAACTATGGGTATTCAAAATTCCATATCACAAAAAAAATTTGAGAGCCCAAATTACAGTTTCATAGCACAAAATTAAGTGGCAGGAGCAGCATCATTGATTAATAAAATTGATCATAATTTCATATTCTCCAACAACTAAATGATCAACAAATGAGAGTGACAACTTTTCTGGTTTTAATTGCACCCAATTTCAATGATTCAATCATGTATTCAGAAATCTTATGCACTTAAGTGACAATGTCAAACGAACTAGATACTTAGACGAACTGTGCAATGTTTGATGCAATGGATTCACGGATTTATGACTTAGATTTATATTTCATTGCAACACTGAGGAACATTCTCACATTGTCTCTTCTTTGCAGCAGCTCTTGCCAAGCAAATTCTTAAATCAGTAGTGGCACTATTCTTCCTCTTCATATAATTTTAGACCTAAAATTAAAATTACATAAGTATCAACTATCAATGCTACTGCTGACTGTTTAACAAATTTAACAAATAGCTATGCAATTCCAATCAGACCTGATCCCAATTCCCAATTTTACAGCAATGAAACAAACAATGTCACAGTCACAGGCTCACAGCTCACCTGTGTGCCGTGTCTTGCTACTGCTACAATCTTGCAGGTCGAGTGCCACCGCCTAGACCAGTAGACCGCCGCCGCCGCTCGGCCGCTGCGGCGCCACACGCAGCGCAGTCTGCTGTGCGCCTGCGTCCTGCATGGCTGCGTAAGGGAGGTGCTGCATCTCCAACTCCGGCCTCACCGACCGCCGCCGCTCGCCGTCCATACCACCCCACCGTGCGCCGGCAGTCTGCCCAGCGGCCGCCGCTGCCGCCAGCCTAGCGGTGTTGCTGCTAGGTTTTGTGTGTGTGCGGTTGTGTGCTCGAGTGTTTGAGGCAAGGCAGGGGACAGGGAGAGTTGGCCGACTGGGCCAACTGGGCCAAGGGGAAGTTGGCCAGTTGTGTGGGTTTTTTTCCCTACTTGAATTGAATTTATGCCTGTTCTTTTCTATTTTTTATGTATATACATAAGAAACACTACATGTATAAAATTTTTTGACAAAAAAATAGGTATTCAGTTGAATACCAATACACGTGGGCCCGCCCCTGTCAGTGGTTGCTGCTTGGGAACACTTCGGCGGGCGGCGGCGCGTGGTCTCGTCGGTGGCCAGCGACGCGTGGTCTCGTCGGTGGCCGACAGCCGAGGATTAGGGTTTGTGTGGAGGATGGGAGGCGGCCGGGTTAGGTTGTGGCGGCGTAGAGAAAAGGGATGCATAGTTATGTGCGAGGGGGGCACAGTGGGCTCGGTGGACCGGGAGGGAGGGTGCCGAGGGGAGCGGAGCGGAGGGCCTGCGGAGCTTGTAGAGTAGCTGCTGACCTGCTGTACAAAAGTTTTGTACAAGGAAATTTCTGTGTGTGTATATGCTTGGTTGTAGTGTGTATAGCAAAGTAACATTTCAACCTTACACTTGTGCGTTTATACGTGCCTCTAGTATACACTCGGGTCCTTCGCTCGCTCTCACCTGCCAGTTCATGCGAACCCCGTGTGCGTGCCTCAAATACCAGAAGCTGCTCTACACGCCAATCGCATGCCTCGGTGCAGAAGCAAAATTAACGTGCGTGCATTGAATGTTCGATCACATGATATATTGGATCAACGAATGAGATAAGATAGAGAAGAGATAAAATAATAATAATAAAGTATATATAATAACAATATAGAGATAGAGATAGTTATAAGATTTAGGCTCTGTTTAGTTCGCTGAAACTTCACCAAAGTTCTCACCTAGAAGACCGTGTCAACTCATTTCTTCACTCTGTGTGTGTTTCTCCACGTGCCAAAATTTCACCACTTTCACCCATCTAAAGAGGATCTTAGAGTAGAAGAGAAGTATAGAGATAAGTAGAAATAATGTATATTGTAAGAAAAATAAAAATATCAGTATATATTTTAAATGTAAATCAAATGTGAAATTGAGATTATACTAAAGTTTTAAAAAAACACACCTATAATTTGTACAGTAAATGATTTTAGATAAAAAAATATACGTGAATATTCAAGTGTAGCTAAGTGAGATGTTCCTAGTTGTGAAAGATGTATAGTATCACTTTGTCAAAATCATTTGAAACATTTATGAGATGGTTATAGATCCCAAATATGTGGTTCTGTGAATCTATGTAATTTTCTAATCAAGTTTTACTATTATTATTATTATTATTTATTTATTTACTAAGAAATAAATGTTAAAATATCAAAAATTAGATAGCAAAATCTAAAAAGTTGCATAACCTTATGATTTTAGTGTATAAGCATCACATAAAAAAATCAAGTGATTTTTGACAAGTGTTGCTGCATATCCCTCACAAAGGCATATATGCCTCACATAGTCCTATGTAGCTATGTGACATATATTTCTAGTTGTGAAAGATGTATAATATCACGTTGTCGAAATCATTTGAAACTTTTATGAGATGGTTATGAAGCCAAAATATATTGTTGTGTGAATCTATGGAATTTTCTAATCAAATTTTGCTATTACTGTAATTATTTGTTGATATACTAAGGAATAAATGTGAAAATATCATAAAGTGGCTAGAAAATTCTAAAAAGTTACGCAATCACATGATTTTGGTGTATGAGCGTCACATAAAAAATTCAAGTGATTTCGATAAAGAGTTGCTAAATATCCCTCACAAAGACATATATAGCTCACATAGTCCTATGTAGCTAAGTGAGATATGTTTCTAGTTGTGAAAGGTGTATAGTATCACTTTGCCGAAATCGTTTGAAACTTTTATAGTATAGTTATAGAGCCAAAATATGTTGTTGTGTCAATCTATGGATTTTTTTATCAAGTTTTGCTATTATTGTAATTATTTATTGAATTACAAAGGAATAAATGTGAAAAATATCATAATGTGCCTAGAAAAATCTAAAAATTTAGGTAGTCACATGATTTTGGTGTATGAGTGTCACATAAAAAATCAAGTGCTTTCGATAAAGAGTTGCTGAATATCCCTCACAAAAACATATATAACTCACAGTCTTATGTAGCTAAGTGAGATATGTTTCTAGTTTTGAAAGATATATAGTATCACTTTGTTGAAATCATTTGAAACTTTTATGGGATGGTTATAGATCCAAAATATGTTGTTGTAGCGACATTTTTTTTCAAGTTTGTTTTAAAAGATTTATTGCAGTTCAATTAATAAAAAGGAATAAAACACCCTAATACAACATAAACTAATGCTTATCCTAGTGGTTTGCACACGTCACTTTTGTTCCAAAGGTCTCAGGTTCGATCCCCAAGCAGACATTTTTTGCGAATTAAATTACTGGCATTATGTCTATTGCAACCATTTTTGCCATATTGCAACATTTTTTTAGTGTTGCATTAGAAAAAAACAAAATCTATTCATCCAGGAACGATAGGGTTACTATGAGCTAACTGCAAAGTAATAATTTTTCACTAATGATAGGTCATTTTCCCACCTATTCAAACTTCTTTTATCCAAATTAAAAAATATATATATATGTAAGTTTCAAATCAATTTAATAAACTATATTTAGGCGCCTATGGTCGATTCTAACACACATCTAGGAGATTAATGAAAAATTCAATTGAATTATAGGGAAAACTCGAACTTCTACTACTCACCTTGTTATAAAATAATGATAAAAATACCTAGAACTTATCCAAAAATTATGTAAACTAGCATATAATAATTTTATGGAGTACAAGCTTGATAAAAAAGTTTCATAAAATTTTGTGAAAATTGGAGTATACATTGTTCAAAAACTAGATAGTCCATCAACTTAACTTAAACTTCAAAGTTTTTACACACTCAAGTACTTTCTTACCCAATGGACACATCAAATTTGGATGCAACCTTTTTTTAGTGCGCCGGATTAAATTTCGGCTGCGGTCGGGGTACGGCTGGGCGTAGCTGGGGCGTGGTTGGTCGTGGCCAGGGTGCGGCCAGCCCTTGCCATGGTGTGGCCAGAGTGCGGCCGGCCATGGCCAGGGTGCAGCTGGCTGGGCGCAGCGGGAGCGTGGTCGGCCGTGACCAGGGTGCAGCCGGCTGGGCGCAGCGGGGGCGTGGCCGGTCGTGGCCAGGGTGCAGTCGACTGGGTGTGGTAATGCAGGGCAGTCCAGCGGGTAGCAGAGGGTCACGAGTTGCGATTATGCCGGCATGTCTCCTCTTTTCTCTATTTTTTCCGTCTACGACTCGTATTTGTACGTGTACATAGTAACATCTACTAATATCACAAAAGGTGTTGTAGCTCAATGGTAAGGAAAATTGGTATGAGGTGGTTGGTCCGTAGTTCAAACCCATTATAAAGCGTATTTTTTGTAGTTTTTTGCGTCCTCAAGGTGGGACCGCATCACCACGTCCTCAAGGTGGGAATGGGTGACATGGCAATTTGAAGTTATTTTGGCTTCCTGGTATTTTGTCTTTTGCAACCATTTTTGCCTATTGCAACACTTTTCTAGTGTTACATGAGACAAAAAATAATAATACTTTTTTGGAAACTTTACTTCTTTGTTTTTTTAAATAACTACCTAATACAATCATGTAAAGTAACTTTTTATTTTAATATCTATAAGGTTACTATAAGCTGACCACATAAAAACATGAAAAAGGTTTGAACGTTGCTGACTAACACTAAGATTATAATGGTGTAGTGGTAAGTCATATACTAGTGTAGTATTGAGGTCCTTGGTTCAATTCCATACCATGGTGCTTTTTTTATTTTTTCCATTTTGTTTCTAATGAAAGATTGTTATCCCACCAATTAAAACTTATTTCTCAAAATTAATAATTAGAATAAAATCTAAATTCAAAATTAGCCAAGTTCTATTTTTACTATGGATTGTATTTTTTCATAATATATCATACACGCTACAAGGCCCAATCCAAATCAGCCTCAGCTCCTAGTTCTGGTTGTAATAAGCATGTAACAGTTGTAACTCCAAACAAGTGTTACAATTGAGAACCACATTTGCTTCGCCCTCCAAAGTTCTCGTTGCAATAATCATATAACAGTTGCAACACCAACAAAGCATTGCAATTGAGAACCACTTTGGCTTCGCCCACTAGAGTCCTTGTTGTAATAAGTTGTAGCAGTTACAACCCCAAAATAGCATTGCAATTGAGAACCACTTTTGCTTCGGCTATCAAAGTTCTCGTTGCATTAAGCATCTAGCGTTTGCAACACTTGTGAAATTTTATGCAACACAAAAAAACCGTAGCAATAGGCACAACCAAATGCAACTAACGCAAACGTGGTTGCAGTACTACCACAAAATTGCAACCAAAATCAATTCTACTGCAACCATTTTGCACCATTGCAATATCGTCCACCAATCGCAACAGAGCTTTGCAACAACTTGAAAACCATTGTATTAAAGCCATGTATCACTACCATTTTTTAGAATGGTTGTAATACAACCATCTATAGCAACCAAATTTTCTACGTTGCAATTCAACAGTGTTGCATTTGGCCCAAATCCTTGTAGTGTATACTTCACGAATGAACCCTGCACTAATGAGCTTCTTGATCTCCTCGCCAATAGCCTTGCACTTGTCGAAATTGAAGCAGCGCAGATGCTGCTTGATCAGATTCGAGCCGGGCTTAATGTTAAGCTTGTGCTCGGCGACCTCCCTTGGAATCCCTGGCATATCAGAGGGTTTCCATGCGAACACATCAAGATTCGCGCGGAGGAAGTCGATGAGCGCGCTTTCCTAGTCGGAACCGAGCGCCGTCCCGACACGGAGTGTGCGGCCATCATCAGAGATGGGCACCTCCTTTTCGTCCTTGGCGGACTCGAAAGAGCAGGCCGCTCGCTTGGATGACTCGGGGATTTCTTGGTCCTCGGAGGGTGGCTCAGCGGAGAGCTTCTCAGACCGGGTCAGTGCTTTAGCGAACTGGAAGCACTCAGTATCGCATTCATATGCGTACTAGAAAGCCGTACTCATTGTGATGACGCCCTTCGGGCCGGGCATCTTCAGCTTGAGGTACGTGTAGTTGGGGACGGCCATGAACTTAGCGTAAGCTGGCCTTCCGAGTATCGCGTGATACATCCCCGGGAACCCTACCACTTCGAAGGTGAGGGTTTCCTTTTGGAAGTTGTTCGGAGTTCCGAACATGACGGGCAGATCGATCTACTTGAGGGGGACCGCCTCCATCCTAGGTACGACCCCGTGGAAAGGCACCGTAGAAGGCCGCAGTCGAGACCGCGGGATCCCCATGTCGTCCAGGGTCGACATGTAGATGACGTTGAGGCCGCTGCCTCCGTCCATCAGGACCATGTGCACACGCTTGGTGCCGAACAAGGGCGACACAACTAACGGATAGTTGCCTGGTCGCAGGATGTGGTCGGGGTGATCGCGCCGGTCGAATGTGACTGGCGTCTCCGACCACTTCAGGAATGTCAGAGTTGCGCGCTCAACTTGGTAAACTTCTCGCCGGATCAGCTTCTCCTGGCGTCTTGGCAGCCGTGCCTCCGAACCCCCGAAGATCATCATTACAGCTCCATCTTCGTGGGGGTAAGCAGCTTCTTCGGGGCCCTTGTCCTTTCCTCCATCACCGGTCGGAGCAGTGTTTCATTTCTTCATCATGCCGGTGAGGTAGGACTTCATCAGGTTGCAGTCCTTTAAGGCGTGCCTGACTGGGCCCTCGTGATTGAGGCACGGAGCATCCAACAGCTTCTCGAAGTGACCTGTTGGTGCGTTACTCCTTGGTTTCACCGCCTTTCGGTCGACGGCGGCCACCAAGGCGTCATCGCGGTGCCTCTTGTCTTTACTCTTTTTCTTCTTGTTGGATGGTGCGGACGGGCCGTCATCGACTTCAATCGGCTGCTTCCCCTTGCCGGTACCAGGGCTTAGCGTTGCTGCTACAGCCTCTTCCCCATTGGCATGGTCGGTAGCAATGTCGAGCAACTCTCGAGTGGTTCGCGGCTTCCGTCGCCCGATCCGATGGATCAGCGTGGCACACATGGTGCCATTCTGGAAGGTCAAAACGATGTCTGTGTCAGTGGTGCTCAGCAGCTCGGTACACCACTTGGAGAAACAACGAATGTAGTCGCGTAGACTCTCGCCATTCATCTGGTTGCAGTTGCGCAGGTCCCAGGGGTTCCCTGGTCGGGCGTATGTGCCCTGGAAGTTGCCAATGAAGGCGTCGCGTAGTTGCGACCAGCTGTCGATCTTGCCTCGCGGCAAGTGCTCGAGCCACGTGCGGGCCGAGTCCGCGAGATGTAGTGTAGGTTCTTGATTGATGAACAAGTCATCCCGCGCACCACCAGCGTTGCACGTCAGCCGGTAGTCCTCTAACCAAACACTGGGGTTGGTTTCGCCATCGTACTTAGGTACGGAGGTCGGAGCCCTGAAACGCGAAGGGAATCAGGCGCTGCACACATTCTTCCCGAAGGTGCGGCACCCTGAGGCATCGGGCAAGTTGCTCTGACTCCGATCTTCGTCACTGTCGTATCGGCCGCCGCGCCACCGACTGTACTCCTTATGAGGCTGCTGCTCGTAACCATTGTCGTGGCCCCCGTCCACCCTCTGACGCACTTTGATGGTATCACGCGCATCACGGTTGGGGCCCAAGCGGCTCTTGACCGGCACGTTGACCTCCTCGGACTGTCGTGGCTGCTGCGACGGCGCTGCGGGCTGTCACGGCTCGGAGTGTCCGTGACCTTGTGAGCCTCGCTGTCGAGAAGCAGAGCTCTCCGCCTGCTGCACAGTGGTAGTTTCGAAGAGCGTCTTGATTTGTTTATGCATCTCTTTTTCTTGAGGCATGGCGGGCTCCGGGATCTTCCGGAGAAGAATCGCAGCTGCCGCTAGATTTTGTGACGCCCTCTTGAAGACGGGCGTGCCGTCAACGACGTCTCGATTGTCGTTGATGATGCGTTGCCGGACGTCCCTCGCGCGTGCGCGAGCGGGAGTTGGATTCGGTTCCTGCCCGAGTTGTTGGTGAAGCTGAGCTCGCTCGTCGTTGAGCTGGCGCTGTGCGTCCTCTAGCTCATCCAGTCGGGCCCGTTGTGCGGCGGCGTTGGGTGGGTCCTGCGCCCCAGCCGCTTTATCCGTCGTCGAGCTGTGGGTGGAGTGGAGTGCCCCATCTGGGGTGTGGGCCGGTGCTGGCGCTACCGGGGCGTCGCCAATGACAAAGCACTCACGTGAGGGGTCGTAACCCCTGTCGTCTGAGTCGTCGGAGAAGCTGAAGCAGTAGTCCGCCGCCGTTTAGAAACGTTAGAAGGTGCCAGCGTCACGAAGCCCGGAGCTATCCCACTCCGAGTCTAAGACGTCGTCCGTGCCGTCGGTGACGAGGTATTGCTCGTCGGGCGATGTAGCCGCAAGCCCCATGTTGCAGCAAAGGCGGTGGCTGGGGTAGTTCTCGTACATAGGCCAGTCCGTGCTTGATGAAGAGGAATAAGCTACCGCTGTGTAGGACCTTCCTCCATAAAGAGGTGGCCTCGGGGCGCTCTCCCTAGCGATGCACTCCGTTGAGTCCGACGGCAAGGAGTCCTCTGCTGCGTCGGCGGGCTGTGGTGCACCAGCTTCGACCTGCGGAGGGGAGCTAGCACGTGCTACCCTAAGCTGCTCCACCTTGGCCCGCTTCGAGCGCTTGCCCGAGCGCCTCTTGCATCGGGGCGAGCGTGGTGAGGCGGTTGGAGTACGAGTTGGTGCAGGTGCGTCGATGGCCTCGTCGACGAGGCGCATGAGGTAGCCATCTCCAGTTGCTCGGAAGTTCAGGCTCCCGAACTGGATCTCGAGTCCGGCCATGAGCAACTCCGGTGATCACACGGAGGAGTCCATCGGCGATGGCTTTGGCGATGGCTTCTGAAGCAAACGATGAGAGGGCCGTGCGGACCCTAAATGCAACATCAAAAACACACGAAGGCCCCTACCTGGCGCGCCAACTGTCGGGGTTTGTTACCGCCAGCAAGTAAATTTATAAGAACGCGTGTGCCGATCTGCACGGTAGGACAGGAGACACTCGAGATTATACTGGTTCGGGCCTCTGGAGAGTAATACCCTACATCCAGTCTGAGATGAAGTGTTCCTTATGCTCGGGAGTTTGTAGTAGGGGGTACAAACAAGTCGGGAGAGGGTGCAGAGCCCAAGTCCCTAGTGTGTGAGTGGTTCAAGTAGCAGAAGACTGCGTACGTGAGTGTGTGAGTGCTTGCGGTGTTTGTATGAGATGAGATATTGATGATAAGTGCGTGTTGGGGGTGTAAACGAACGTGTCTTGTATGTGCCTCTGTCTCTCCCTTTTATAGTCGCAAGGGAGAGGCCTAGGGTGGTTACATCGAGTGTGTGAGCTGGTCTACAGTGCAAGGCATCCTTCTCTACGTCGGGCTGTCAGGCGGCAGCAGCGGTGAAGAACTGTTCCGGTACTCCAGGTGATGGTGTAGATTTCTCCTGAGTCATGCGTCCCAAGCAGTCGTCCCCCCCCCCCCCCCGCACCCTTCTCCGGGTAGTTAGTCTGGTACAGGAGGCAGGGTACGTATCCTGATCCCGTCAGGGGATCAGGGGCTTGCCTTTTCTGGGTACTGTGGAAACGGAGTAGCCTGCACCATGACAATCGAGGGATGGGCGACGGCTTGCACTGTGCCGTCCGTGGCACAGCGTTTCCCGTGCCATCCGTAGTACGATATGTACCACCCCTGCTGAGGAGCGGCAGGAGGATCCGTCCTCTGACACAGGATCGACCCGATCAGGGTGGTCAGGCGCGTGGAGGCTGGCACGTGACGAGTCGTGCGCTTGGGTATCACGGGACATCAATAGGGCCCGTGTACCTGCAGCCTTGATGGCCAAGTCTTGGACTAGTCGGACACGGAAGACTACTCATGTGAGTAGGTGATCTATGACGCGTCTTCCGATGCTTAGGGTGTAGTATGTACTGTACCGTACATTGCTCAGTGTCCACTACGCCGTTCGCGGTACGATGGCCACTGTGCCGTTCGTGGTAGGGTTTGACGAATCCGCCCCCTGACACCGAATTAGTCTGGCCCGGGTGGACCGCTACGGTGGAGCAAACACGTGGCGATGCACGGGGGAGCGTGCTCGGAGATACCGGGATTTCGATTCGGTGGGGCCCACACGCCCCATGCCTTCCCCGTGAAGCCTGCGCGGGTTGTTGATGAAAACTACTCGTGCGAACGAGTAGTCGGAGGCAAGAGGCGGAAACTACTCGTCCGAGCGAGTAGTTGGGAGCGGAGGTGAAAACTTGTCGTACGGGTCGCCGCGTACTCGGGGGAGAGGGTGCGGGCAGCCGTGGGCCGCCTGCCTTTTGACCCATGGCGGAAACAAGTCGTACGGGCCCTCACGTGCTCGGGCAGCGTAATACTCGTTGTATTAGCTGCCAGAGCATGCCGTATGTGGGTCCGTACTGCGTTTTTAAGGGGTCTTGGTGGGCCCTAGTCCATGGCCTCGTCAGTATGCAAGGATGTTTTGATTTCACTTCAAGATATGCAACATTCTTTGCCTCCTGCTGTTGCTAACGTTTTGCAGGAGTACTCTGATGTTTTTCGAAGTGAGATACCAGCAGGGCTGCCACCTATACGAGGGATTGAGCACCAAATTTATCATATTCTTGGGGCTTCTTTGCCCAACCGTGCACCATATAGGACAAATCCGGAGGAAACAAAAGTAATTCAGCGACAAGTGCAAGAACTACTCGACAAAGGTTATGTGAGTGAGTCTCTTAGTCTTTGTGCTATTCCAGTTATTTTGGTGCCTAAGAAAGATGGAACATGGCGTATGTGTGTTGATTGTAGAGCTATTAATAATATCACTATTCGCTATCGACATCCTATTCCACGTTTAGATGATATGCTTGATGAATTGAGTGGTGCTACTGTGTTTTCTAAGGTTGATTTGCGTAGTGGGTATCACCAGATTCGTATGAAATTGGGAGATGAATGGAAAACTGCTTTCAAAACTAAGTTTGGTTTATATGAGTGGTTAGTCATGCCTTTTAGGTTAACTAATGCACCTAGCACTTTCATGAGATTAATGAATGAGGTTTTGCGTGCTTTTCTTGGGAAATTTGTTGTAGTCTACTTTAATGATATATTGATCTACAGCAAATCTATGGATGCACATCTTGATCATTTACGTGCTGTTTTCAATGCTTTACGAGATGCATGTTTGTTTGGTAACCTTGAGAAGTGCACCTTTTGCACCGATCGAGTGTCGTTTCTTGGCTATGTTGTGACTCCACAGGGAATTGAGGTTGATCAAGCCAAGGTAGAAGCTATAAAAGGGTGGCCTGTACCAACGAGTATCACACATGTACGGAGTTTCCTAGGACTTACTTGATTCTATTGCAGGTTTGTGAAGGATTTTAGTACCATTGCTGCACCAATGAATGAGCTTACAAAGAAGGGAGTGCTTTTTAGTTGGGGAAGAAAACAAGCGAACGCCTTCAACATTTTGAAAGATAAGTTGACACTTGCACCTCTCCTCCAACTCCCTGATTTTAATAAGACTTTTGAGCTTGAATGTGATGCTAGTGGAATTGGATTGGGTGGTGTTTTGTTGCAAGAAAGAAAACCGGTTGCGTATTTTAGTGAAAAATTGAGTGGTCCAGTTCTGAATTATTCCACTTATGATAAAGAATTGTATGCTCTTGTTCGATGTTTGGAAACATGGCAGCATTATTTGTGACCCAAAGAGTTTGTTATTCATTCTGATCATGAATCTTTGAAACATATTCGTAGTCAAGGAAAACTGAACCGTAGACATGCTAAGTGGGTTGAATTTATTGAATCTTTTCCTTATGTTATTAAGCACAAGAAAGGGAAAGAGAATATCATCGCTGATGCTTTGTCCAGGAGATATGCTTTGTTGAATCAACTTGATTACAAGATCTTTGGCCTAGAAACAATTAAAGACCAATATGTTAACGATGCTGATTTTAAAGATGTATTGCTGCATTGCAAAGATGGAAAAGGATGGAACAAATTCATCGTTAGTGATGGGTTTGTGTTTAGAGCTAACAAGCTATGCATTCCAGCTAGCTCCGTTCGTTTGTTGTTGTTGCAGGAAGCACATGGAGGTGGTTTGATGGGACATTTTGGAGCCAAAAAGACGATGGACATTCTTGCTGGCCATTTCTTTTGGCCCCAGATGAGGAAAGATGTGGAGAGGTTTGTTGCTTGATGTGCTACATGTCAAAAGTCTAAGTCACGTTTAAATCCACACGGTTTATATTTAGCTCTTCCTGTTCCTAGTGCTCCTTGGGAAGATATTTCTATGGATTTTGTGTTGGGTTTGCCAAGGACTAGGAAGGGTCCTGATAGTGTGTTTGTGGTTGTTGATAGATTTTCTATGATGGCACACTTCATACCATGTCATAAAACTGATGATGCTTCAAATGTTGCTGATTTGTTCTGTAGAGAAGTTGTTCACTTGCACGGAGTGCCCAATACTATTGTTTCTGATCGTGATGCTAAGTTTCTTAGTTATTTCTAGAAAACTTTGTGGGCTAAGTTGGGTACTAAGCTTTTGTTCTCTACTACATGTCATCCCCAAACTGATGGTCAAACTGAAGTTGTGAATAGAACCTTGTCTACTATGTTAAGGGCTGTGTTAAAGAACAATATTAAGATGTGGGAAGAATGCTTACCTCATATTGAATTTGCTTACAATCATTTATTGCATTCTACTACAAAGATGTGCCCATTTCAGATTGTATATGGTTTCTTGCCTCGTGCTCCTATTGATTTAATGCCCTTGCCAACCTCTGAGAACCTAAATTTTGATGCTACTAAACGTGATGAATTGATGTTAAAGCTGCATGAAACAACAAAAGAGAACATATAGCACATGAACACTAAGTACAAGCTTGCTGGTGATAAAGGTAGAAAGGAATTAAAATTTGAACCTGGAGACTTAGTATGGTTACATTTGAGGAAGGAGAGGTTTCCTGAATTGCGTAAATCTAAATTATTGCCTAGGGCTGATGGACCATTTAAAGTGGTAGAAAGAATTACTGATAATGCATACAAACTAGATCTACCTGCAGATTTTGGGGTTAGTCCCACATTTAACATTGCAGATTTGAAGCCATATTTGGGAGAAGAAGATGAGCTTGAGTCGAGGACGACTCAAATGCAAGAAGGGGAGGATGATGAGGACATTCCCGCCAACGATACATCCCCGACATCGACATCATCACTACCTCAACAGGATTCAATTCCTCTCGCTGGTCCTATTACTTGTGCTCGCAGGTCATAGTGGTGGATGCAGAGGTCGATTGGTGCGCTCCTTTCATTGCCTTCCTGGTCGACCAGATGGCACTAGAAGACCGCACTAAGCACGAGAAGGTCGCCCAGCATAGTGCCAACTACATCATCATAGGAAAAGAATTATACAGGAAAGCCGCCTCCATGGGTGTGCTGATGAAGTGTATCCTATGATCAGAAGGTCTACAGCTCCTGGCTGAGATCCAAGAAGGTGAGTGTTCTAATCATGTGGCCTCCGGCAATCTGGTCGGCAAGGCATATAGATTTTGCTTTTATTGGCCCACAGCCATGTCAGATGCCAAAGCCCTCATCAAGAGGTGCAAGGGGTGTCAGTTCTACGCAAAGTGACAACATTTGCCGCCTCAGGCCCTACGAACCATCCCTCCATCCTGGCCCTTTGCTATGTGAGGCTTGGATTCTATTGGTCCAATCAAGACTGCTCCAGGCGGCTACAAGCACATCATCATGGCAGTGGATAAGTTCACCAAGGAAGGAGAGTATTCCAAGGGTATCGAATCAAAGGAACGATGTGCACTATCTTCTACTCCTAGTATGGACGATCCAAGGACACAACACTAATTGATAGGATAGGTAGAAAGGATCTACCTCGACCGAGCGCAGAGTCTAGTCACGATCTCTCGGGTATAGCACTCACTTCGGGCACCAAGCACAAGGCCAATGTGCTGGCAACAAGCCCAACTCGGTACGCGACGCAGAGGGTTTGCAAAGGGTCCAACAGGCTGTCACCACTGCAGCCTACCTCTACACTACGATCGTACATGGTCTTCGAAGTATAGCTTATGGTCGAGACACCACGTCTACACCACTTACTATTACTATGAATTTACGAGGGAGATACTGGCACTAGCTCAAGGTATGCTCTATCACTCATGCAAGATCACGAATGCACTTTGATCTAACTAGAAACATGTAGGAGCTTCACTTTACTCTAATAGACAAGTTGGCAAACTAGATGCAAACTTATGATCTAAGTCTACTGGATCGGAAGGGTTGTGTACGAAGAACACAAGCCTCTAAACCAAGAACAAACGAAGAACACAAGAACAAAGCAACTAAGCATGCATACGACTTTAGTCTAAATAGGAAATGTCGAAATACTCACTTTAGTCTAGTTGAAGAAAAAAGGTACCGCTGAGGATCATTCTTGAGGAAGATGTCATGAAGAACATGACATGTCCTCAAGCCTCCCACCTCACTTCCTAGCACTAATCCTATACAAAGAGCTCTCCTCTCCTAAAGAGAGAGGCTCCAAGACAAAATGAAGAGGAGGAGGAGGAGAAGTGTGTGTTCCAAATGAGAGCCCCTCCCCTCCTATTTATAGAGGAGGGAGAGGCTTGCTTCGGGGCTCCAAGTGCTCCAAAACGCCCGGGATCGCAACCAGGGACCATTCAGGGGTTGCCACGTGGAAGGCCGGGATCAACCGAACCAAAGGCGGTTCGGCCGATCCACGGTTCGGCCGAAACCACAGGGCCACGTGGCGCCCTGTGCTTCTTCGTGGTGGCTGACTGGTGGGTCCTGAAGTCACTCCCCCGTGCATGCCAAGTTTCATGACGGTTTTGGAGGATAAGTGGGCCCTTGAATCCATGTGATGTCCATGTGGCGCTTCGTGATTCGTCGGGCTTGCCTCTCTTGGATTGATGATGTCAGTGATCCAGGGGAATCCTAGGTGGCATCCCCTCATTGGCTGGTCTTGAAGTACTTGGATCAAAGAGTTGTGCTTTTACTCCTCTTTCTAGTGCTAATCACCTATATTTGCATAATCACCAACAATTGAGGAAATGGTTAGTTTAAGCCCTATTCTAGTGTTGATAATCATTTTCCATGCCAAAAGTAAATGTTTGACGGGTAAGAAGTGAGTGAAAATTAGCTGTCAACAAATACCCCCACACTCGACCTTTGCTCGTCCCGAGTGAAGGGAAGATTAAGATCAAAGTGAGACATGTTATCCATAGGTATGAAGTAAGCATAAGGGATATTCCAAACCATACCTTGCACTTGTGAACTCTGTGAAGTGTCTATCATGCTATCTTCGGTAGTTGAGGAATGGAACAGTCATGAATCAAATCCCTCCTGCTCATCATGCTAAGTAACTTGGGGTTTTGCAATAAATTTTCAAGACAAACCTTGCTTAGCTCCTCATTTGATTCTCTCAGATCGCTCAGTGTGTAAATGTCCTCACCAAGGCATTAGATTGCCTTTCTTCATCCTACTTCTAATGATGGCTATATGTGGAGCTCAGGGTAGGATAAAGGATAAGGCATACTTGCATCACATATATTCCAAAGTCAAAAACTGGATCCACAGAGAAAATCAAATCATACCATCAGATCAAGATGTGCACGTGTATGGATATGGGGAGTATGGTAAGGTGGATACTAGGCCTGGAATGGGTGCTAGATATTACCATACATATATGATGAAAGCTGAGGTTGATGGTAAGGTGGACACTAGCCCCGGAATGAACACTAGTTATTACCATCAAAATTATGGAACTCCTTTTTGCATGATCTCATCTCTCCTCTATTTCTCCTTTATTCTGGACATGGGCTATTTTTCTTTTCTTTTTTTTCATCATGCCTTGAGCATGTGTCTCTCTTTTTTTTCATAGCCCATGTCTCTCTTTTTTTTTGAAGGACTTTTGGAGGGAGATGTCACACCACATATGGAGCTTTATTTTTATGAAATGGATGAATGATAGAATGCTAACTTCCAGTGTAGAAGCATAGCAAGGGGAAATAGGTGGTGTGCACATGAATCTTGATCATGAAAGTAATGAAAAGAATTCTCACGAGGGTCACAGAATTTGACAAAGCTCAATGCAATAACAAGCAGCATATGAGTAGAAGGTTTTCAACTATGAACATCATATGGCTCTAGTAGGACTATGGCATATCAAAGAGGAGCTTTGCAAATGGTTTTCATGTTTTCAAATAAAATTCCCAAGCACTCAGACATTCAGAGCGAAGATCATATCATCAAACCATATCTCAAATGCCAACTACTTAGATAAGCATGAGTTCCCTAATGATATTTATTCACGAGCATCAAGATGATGAGTAAGGAATATAACATATGCAAGCCAACCACAGGAATCATGTAGAGAAAGCATAGCACAAACCTCTGAGTTGATATAAATGATATGAATTGAGATTCAATCAAACCCATGGATAAAGGAGAGTGAGATAGTGGGTGCACATACCATCACTTCTGAAGGATAAGAGATCAAGGAAGACCAGTGGTGATTTGGCTGACCATAAGGAAGCCGACTCACTCTAGTTTACCTTGCTCTTGTCATGAAGGCGTAGTCGATGTTGTGCAGTGCCTGTGTGGGAGTTCTCGAGTGGATATGTCGATGATGAGTTCGAGAGAACTCCCCCCACGCTAATGCTTGAACCTGGCGCTTGTTCTTAAAACAAAAAGTGGAAACAAAAGAGGGACTCTACCGGTTCGAGAACCATAAAGCCTTTATTCAAATTCAAATATTTTTGTTGTTTTTTTTATTTTTATTGTCACCATGTCATTTGCTCGAAAGGGTTAGACCAAGATTACACTTCATATACAAAGGGGAATATACTTACCTTGGACCTTTGAGAGGTCATATGTACCACCTTTGCATGTCGTGCAACATGAATCTGACACCTCAACTTACCTTCCCATCTGAATTTAACTTAATGACTTACCCATTCAAGTTTGACAATTTTCTGTAGGGGTTAGTTAGCATACATGCAACCAAGATCTATGAAGATATAACTCTAAGGTTCATCAGTCAAAATTCGACACCATGCCTTGTTTTGAGTGAAGAAGACAGTTTTTAGCCTAAGCACCACGCTTAATCTAAAACAGCCTATGAATGTGTGAATTCATAAACATTCAAACTAGAGTATATGAGCACAAATGAAGGAAGCATGAAAGCATGATCAAGCCATTTTCGAAAGGGAACATAAGCATGAGCATAAGACGGTGAACCTCGAGAACCTCCCGGAAGGGCTTTGTTTAATGTCAAAAGCAGGACTTACCTAGCTAGTGGGCAAGATGCAAGAGCTAACATCATCACCACACCAGGATAAGATTCGGTAGAGGAGGAACTTTACTCAGGATTCTCACATACCTCCCCCACACTTGAAGTTTGCAGTGCTAGGCAACAAAACTCAAGTGTGTGGTGATCAAGCTTCCTTTTGTAAATGTTCTCTCACCCAAAGCTTATCTAGGTGTTGCAGCTGATGTGGCCCACATGTTCATAGGCATCATCTGTCCATGTTACTTTTCAATCTCCACCTGAAAGGTTAGTGACCAAAAATACCCGAAGGACAACTTATCCTAAAAACATGTTCTTGCTTTTATTCGATGAAGGGAAATAAAACCTAACCTAATCCAGGCTATCTCCTAGGAGTGCTTTGTTTATTTAAGGTCATAAGCTCAACCATGGGAACTTCATCTTGCAGCTATCGTTGGTGGTGTCATTCCCGTCTCACCACCAATTCTTGATGTATCAGTGAAGCTTCAGCTGCAAGGTTAGTGCCACAGTGCACACACGAAATCTGCAATGCTTATGGTAGATATATGCATCTACAATCAACCTTCCAAACATTTTGCAAAAGAGGACCAGAAGGTGGTTGTAGCCCTCGTACGTGCTCAGTGCACCAAGCATGTTTGACTCTAGAGGGACATGATGCGAGCATGGTCTGTATGGTGAATCAAGAATTAAGCCACCATGCTCGTGTGTGGAATCCTTTCCTCTGGTCTCCAGAGTCAGTGCCTCGAAAGGTTCCATGGCCCATGAATTCTCTATCTCAAGAGAGTCATCATGGAAGCTCAATGTTGACTCTCGATCATGATCGAAAGCAACATGATGCGGGCTAGCGGGAAGAGGCTGAAACTCGGTCGAGAGTGGTGACGATCGTTCGTCTTCACAAAGCTGAAGAGAGTCTTCCGAGTCATCCTCATGAGGGGTAGAGCATTCTACAACCTTAATGAGAACGGGCTCGGGTGATGCGAACGGAGATGTATGCGTCATCTTCTCGAGCGGGTTTTGCTGGGGAAGAGGCTTTGCCATGGGATGTCCCAAACAAGGGGTAGTAGTGGCGGAAGTGACTTCCCCAAGATTACCATCTAGGCTCCCTATGGATTCCTCAAAAAATTTATCTAACGGGGAGCCTAGGAGTAGATCGGGATCAAGGACATCGAAGATGTGAAAATCTAAGCTAGCTTCGATCCTGTCTATGATGAGCGGCACGGCACTTGCGATCCCCCGACATTCAACAATGTGCCCAAAGGGACAAGTCTCGAGGAGCATGTTGGACGGTGCTAGCGGAACTTTGCCTAAAAGAGTTTCCGCTAAGTGCCATGGCATGATGTTAACCTCCATGATGGGGTCACAGTGGGCCTCTACAATAATCCCTCTAACAGAACAAGGAATAACCAGAGAGGGTGTACTATCCCAAAATGCTTCAAAAAAACATATCACTCCATCTGGTCATTCCTTCTTCATGGCCTCCTCAGGAAATGCTTCGTCAGGAGGATTGGGAGGTAAAGGAGATAGCGTAGGTCTAGGGAAGGGTTCTATCAAAGGATGTCTAGATGATTCAGCATGGACAGAAACAGTTTCCCTAAGCTCTTCTTCTTCTGGGTTTCCTTGAGATTTAGCAAGAAGTTTTTCTAAGGGGAAACCTAGGAGAAGATCAAAATCCACGATGTCATAGACATGGAAATCTAATCGCACCTCTATGTCATCAATGGTGATCAGCACGTCCCTAGCAATCCCTCGACATGGAAAAACACAGCGCCACCTGGGACTATGGAAAAGTCTGTCAGTCGAGATCAAGGGCATGTCACCCACCAGAGTATCCAAAAGGGTCTCTGGTATGATGCTAGCCCCAACAGTAGGGTCATGGACAACATCTACGGTGTTTCCTCTCATGGAACAGTGGATGATCGTGGAAGTCGAGCTAACCCGAATTGCTTCGGATCTATGCTTCTGAGGTAACCAATCCACTATCGTGCCATGATTCCAAACTTCATCGAGGACCTCATAAAGGTCCAACGATGCCGTAGGCTTCTCGTGCCAAGAGTGATCTGAGGTATTTCTGGTGTTTTGAGAAGGATCATCCTCAAATTGGGAAGAGAACTTCGAAGGTTGAATTTCTTCTTCCTTCGATGTTCGTGGTTCGGGAGAGGGCTCAACAGAGGAATCAAGGAATTCAGAGAATGAAAACTCAGATTCGACTATTGAGAGACTCTCATGGACCAACTCAGGCTCCAGATGGGGTTCGTTGTAAACAATATGGGAAGAAGAGGTTTCTAAGAAGAATTCTAGGATCTCTCTTCTTTCCACTAGAGTTTGGTTTTCGAACGAACCTCTAGCTAAAAGGTTGAGCTCTTGTGCAGATTTCATGTCTATACGAGTATAAAAGGTCTACGTTGCTATATCATCAGGTATAGACATGTCTGGGTTAAATGTCATAAGACGTAGGAACCTAGCCCAAGCAGCACCTATGGATTCACCCTCTAATCGCTCGAAGTCAAGGAATTCACACGGCAAGAGCTCTATGCGTTCATAAAGGGAGAACGAGTCACAAAAGTCTTCTCGTAGTTCTCCCCAATTATTCACATGCTCTGCTGTGTGGGTGTACCATTGCTCCGCTCTATCTACGAGAGAGAAAGGAAACAATTTCCACCTCAAAGTTTCCTGTGTCATGCCTGGAATTACCAAGCACGAACACAAGTCCTCGAACTCCTCTAAATGAACATTAGGATCATCACTGATTGCTCCAGAGAAGGGTTGATTCTGAACCATGGCTATAAAGCCGGGACGAAGCTCGCAGCAAGATGAGGAAGTTGATGGTTGCTCTAAGACGAACACGCCCCTAGGGGTAGAGAGGCTTTGACAGGAAGGCATCTCAAAGGGTAGCGGGGTAAAGGTAGAAGAAAAGGAACAAAAAGGATATCTCGATGGGTAACGGGGGTGAAGGTAGAAGAAAACAAAAAAAGAAAAATACGAGGACCACTAGGTTTGAAGATAGATACAGCAACAGTTCCCCGGCAACGGTGCCAGAAATGCTTGTTGGCGTTTCTTAATGTCACCACTAGTTGCGCACCTAGAGGGAGCGTATAAGAATAACCGGGTATACCGCAAGCGCACGGAAATACCGTTGTAGCACTTCCCCAAGGAAGGAGAGTATTCCAAGGGCATCGAATCCAAGGAACGATGTGCACTATCTTCTACTCCTAGTATGGACGATCCAAGGACACAACACAGATTGATAGGATAGGTAGAAAGGATCTGCCTCGACCGAGCATAGAGTCTAGTCACGGTCTCTCGGGTATAGCACTCACTTCGGGCACCAAGCACCAGGCCAATGTGCTAGCAACGAGCCCAACTCGGTACACGACGCAGAGGGTTTGCAAAGGGTCCAACAGGCTGTCACCACTACGGCCTACTTCTATGCTAAGAACAAAGCAACTAAGCATGCATACGACTTTAGTCTAAATAGGAAATGTCAAAATACTCACTTTAGTCTAGTTGAAGAACAAAGGCACCGCTGAGGATCATTCTGGAGGAAGATGCATGAAGAACATGACATGTCCTCAAGCCTCCCACCTCACTTCCTAGCACTAATCCTATACAAAGAGCTCTCCTCTCCTAAAGAGATAGGCTCCAAGCCAAAATGAAGAGGAGGAGAAGTGTGTGTTCCAAATGAGAGCCCCTCCCCTCCTATTTATAGAGCAGGGAGAGGCTTGCTTCAGGGCTCCAATTGCTCCAAAACACCCGGGATCGCAACCAGGGACCTATCAGGGGCTGCCACGTGGAAGGCCGGGAACAACCGAACCAAAGGTAGTTCGGCTGATCCACGGTTCGGCCGAAACCATGGGGCCACGTGGCTCCCTGTGCTTCTTCGTGGTGGCTGACTGGTGGGTCCTGAAGTCACTCCCCCGTGCATGCCAGGTTTCCCGACGGTTTTGGAGGATAAGTGGGCCCTTGAATCCATGTGATGTCCATGTGGCGCTTCGTGATTCGTCGGGCTTGCCTCTCTTGGATTGATGATGTCAGTGATCCAGGGGAATCCTTGGTGGCATCCCCTCATTGGCTGGTCTTGAAGTACTTGGATCAAAGACTTGTGCTTTTACTCCTCTTTCTAGTGCTAATCACCTATATTTGCAGAATCACCAACACTTGTGGAAATGGTTAGTTTAAGCCCTATTCTAGTGTTGATAATCATTTTCCAATGCCAAAAGGTATATGTTTGATGGGTAAGAAGTGAGTGAAAATTAGCCGTCAACAATGACATAGGCGGTTGGGACACTTGAGCTTTGATTTGCTTTCCCACTTTAGTGGTCTCAATCTTGTTCGAGGATCGCCCAGGTTGCACTTTGAGAAGAATTTAGTTTGTGCTCCGTGTAGGCATAGCAACATGGTAGCTACTTCTCATCCAACATTGACTGCTGTCATGACTGAGCGTCCTGGGGAGCTGTTGCATATGGATTTGGTTTGTCCATCTCGCGTTTGCTCGGTGGGTGGAAAGTGGTATGTCCTTGTGGTGGTGGATGATTACTCTCGCTATACATGGGTGTTTTTCTTGGAGGATAAGGGTGAGACATTTGGTTTTGTTCGAGACCTGATCTTGAGGTTGAGGAATGAGAGACATGGTGATGCCATTAGAGCTATACGCAGTGACAATGGCACTGAATTCAAGAACTCTTGTTTTGAGACCTTTTGTGGTGATCTTGGTCTTGAGCATCAGTTTTCGACTCCGTACACCCCTCCTCAAAATGGTGTTGTGGAAAGGAAGAATTGGACCCTTTGTGAGATGGCCAAGATGATGCTCAATGAGCACAGGATTCCTAGGAAGTATTAGGCTGAGACGGTGAACACCGCATGCTATGTGTCAAACTGGATCTTCCTTCGTGGCTTTAAGAAGAAAACCTGCTATGAGCTTATGCATGGTCACACTCCTAAGGCGAGTCACTTTCACATCTTTGGTTGCAAGTGTTTCATTCTCAAGAAAGGAAAGAATCTGGATAAGTTTGAGGCCATATCAGTAGATGGTATTTTCTTTGGTTATGCTACTCACTCTTTAGAGCATATCATGTGCTTAATCTTGAAACTAACCAAATCGTGGAGACATGCGAAGTAACATTCAACGAGACACAGCCACGTAGCTCTTTGGTCTTTGAATGCACAGTAGATGATGAATTAGGCGAGGAAATCTTTGAGGAGGAGGTGGAGGAACAAGGAGAAGATGAAGATGGTGATGGTGTACCGACTACTTCCACTAAGATGACGACGATCGAGGATGGCCCATCCCCTACTCCTCCGACTACATGTAGAGATCGAGTGGAAGCTGGTGCTGAGGGGGAGGTTGTCTCCAGGCGCGAGGCACCCCGGCGTGTACAAGTTGATCATCCACCCTCCAGGATCATAGGTGATATCCATGAACGCACTACACGGTCCAGGTCATAGAAAATCTCTCATTTCACTCACTCTGCATTTGTTGCGTCTTTCGAGCCTAAGGATATTGGACACACACTTTCTGATTCGAACTGGGTGAACACTATGAATGAGGAACATGAGAACTTTGAGAGAAACCAAGTCTGGGAACTAGTTGAGCCTCCACCAAATTGCAAACCTATAGGCACCAAGTGGGTGTGTAAAAACAAAGAGGGAGGAAATGGTCAGGTTGTGAGAAACAAGTCGAAGTTGGTAGCCCCGGGGTACAGCCAGAAAGAGGGGATAGACTATGAGGAAACCTTTGCTCCGATAGCCCGTTTGGAAGCAATTCAAATTCTTCTAGCATTTGTTATTGCTAAAGGATTCAAGTTGTACCAAATGGATGTGAAGAGTGCTTTCTTGAATGGGGTTCTAGAGGAAGAAGTGTATGTGAGGCAACCCCTGGGTTTTGGGAGTTAGAAGTATCCCCACCGAGTGTACAAGCTTAAGCAATCTCTCTATGGACTAAAACAAGAACCTAGGGCATGGTATAGTAGGTTGAGGGGTTTCTTTTTCAGCAAGGGGTTCGTGATGGGGATAGTCGATCAAACTCTCTTTCTCCTCAGGCAGGGCGATCACATCTTGATTATGTAGATATATGTGGATGATATTATCTTTGGCAGCTCATCTCACTCTTTGGTTGTGAGGTTTGCAGAGGATATGAGCAAGGAGTTCGAGATGTCGATGATGGGCGAGCTGCAGTTCTTCCTCGGGCTTCAGATCAACCAACTCAAGGACGAGACATTTGTGCATCAAGTGAAGTACACCATGGACATTGTGAAGAAATTCAAGATGGACAACTCCGCACTGATGGCAACCCCAATGAGTACGACTACGGCTTTGGACGTGGATGAGGAAGGTGAACCCATGGACCAGAAGGAGTACAGGAGCATGATCAGCTCCCTCCTCTACTTGACGGCGACGAGGCCACACATACAGTTCAGCGTGTATCTGCGCACTTGTTTTCAGCCTTCTCCGAGGACTTCACATCGGCAGGCTGTCAAGCGGATATTTAGGTATTTGAACTATAATCCTGAGTTTGGTCTTTGGTATTCTGCGTCCTCGACACTCAACCCATGTAGAGAAGGGAAAGATAGCCTTGATCCATGTATCCACCCAAAACCAACTAGCCGATATTTTTACCAAACCACTTGACCAAGCCACTTTTAGTCGTTTGCGGGGTGAGCTTGGTGTGTGTTTGATTTCCTGAGTTGGTGGTGGGAGCTCCTTTGTAGCATATGTACCATATTTGGGTTGTGCATTTTGCATTGCATTTGTATCATATGCATTTTGGTAGGATGAGCTTCTCCTATATACATTGATGATCATGATATGCTATGTATGAGCTTTTGAGCATGTTTGATATGGATTGGTGATGTGTAGATAAGCTCTTGATGGTTTTGTTATTTGTTCATGTTGAGATAGCTACTTTTGGAAAATGCTAGTATAAGCTCTCTTGTGAGTAGAAGCCTTTTCAAGCTCTTAGTGTGCTTTAGTGGCTTTGTCATGCTTAATTTGTGCTTGGATAGCATGTTCTTTTCACTTGGGGTCAAAGACCTTTTTGTCATTGTGAATGTTTAGCCCATGTGCTTTAGTGGCTTTTCACCGGTCTGACCGATGGACCAGTCTGACCAGTGGGGAGAATCGATCTGACCTGTGTGATCCGTGTACATCTGGAAGCTTTGAAGGGAGGACACGCGGCATGATCGCAAGGCTTGCGTGGAGGCTAAGCGGGCTTGCGGTTGATGCGCATCCGTCAGATGGAGATTCGACGTGATTATCCAAAATACCCTTGGCGGGCGTATATCTTACTTTCATGTACTAGGGGTAGTTTAGTCTTTTTCCTCTGCCTATTGTCTTTGGAGAGATGGATGGCAGCCAACTCTTGGAACCCTAAGCACTTTGAGCCTTTGTTTTCTCCTTCTCTTAGTTTTCCATAGGCTAGCTAGTGCTCTATTGCAAATATCAAGTGGGTTGGATGATGGGAGGTTGCTAGCCTCTTTGTACAGAATCTTTCCTTGTGATGTATGGAAGATTTGGAGTTCATCCTCTTATTCCCTTGTGACTTGTTTTTGAATCCCGTGGCTTTTCTTTTTGTGGATTTTCGGAGCTTTTTCTTGAGATTTTCGTAGGGAAGTGTTGGAGGTGTTTCTTTGCGGGATTTGTTGTGGAAATCACACATGAGGTTGTTGTGCCTCTTTTCTTGGTGATCTTGCCCCTCCAAACCCGTGGAAAGCCCTTCGATTTTGGTGGTTTTCGGAGTTCTTCGTATTCTTGAGGTAGAGGCACGAGATTTTGGATTCCACCTATTTGAGAGAGCTTTGGGGCTTGAGATTCGTGTAGAGTTCATCCATGAGGTGTTCCTACCTTCCCCAAAGTTTCTCTTGAATTTGTGGAGTGAACCGGGACATCAGTGGATTTGATTCTTGGACTTGACCCACGTGTGGAGTTCATCTCGAGCTGCCCAGACCTGACCCCAGTCAGACTGGTGCAGCCAACCGGTTAGACCGGTGCAATGTCTTGTGTGGGTTTGCCTCGAGTGAACGTTTGGTTGTGTGGAGTTTTGCTCTGAGTTTCCTAGGATTAGTTCTCGCCAGGTTTCAGGTTGGTTTGCCTCGGTTTGTGAAGTTTCTTGTGTCCCTCACTTCTTTGGTTTTGAGTTGGTTTTGTTCCGGAGCCTAGATACATCCTTGAGGCTTTCTGGACCGGTTGTTGTGTGCTTGTTGCAGCAACCAGTCTGACTGGTGCAGGGAACCAGTCTCACGGGTGCCATCGGCTTGACTGATGTAGTCGACCGATCTGACCGGTGGACGCCTGGCAGCAAGCCGTGCAGAATTTCCACTGTGGTTTCGAGTGTTTGGTTGTCGAGGAGAACTTGTTCCTAGGATCAGTAGTACTCTCAGTGACTACGTGATCTTGGCAAGTTGTGTGCGAGATCCTTTCGGTAGTGAATTCGGGGTATAAGCCGAAGTTCTTATCGGAGAATTTTTATCAGCTCCCATTCACTCCCCCCTCTCTCTGGTCGCCTAATCAGTCCTTTAGATCGGAGGAGCTTGCATTGAATCATGGCTCAGAAAATTAAATGCAGAATTCTTCACTTGTACACAAGATAGAGACAATGCAATGCAAGCACCATCCTAATTAGTAGTACAGTACAAACAACCAACATTAGCTGTTACACTAGTGGCGACCATGCCTGAATGGATGCATGTGTAGCTTAAAAAACTACACATGAATTATATGAGTGTTTTAAAAAAAGAATATATATGTGTGTAGAGGTACAAAAAAATTATTGCATCTTTCTCTCTATAAAGACACACGACACAAATCAAAAGGGAGAAATTTAAAAAGAATCCATGCTGGCAGTGGGTGACAAAAGAACTCTGACATTTGTATGGGCATAGGGCACTTTTTGGAACCCTCATAGGGCATAGGGCACGTTTTGGATTGCTAAAACCCACATGAAAAACACGGATTCATATTAAGAAAAGTATGTATGGCGTATATGCTCATGGCCAAAGAAAAGATATCTGCTACTAAAAAAAGATATAAATAAACAGAACAATATTATTATAAACACATGGCATCTTCTTTTACACACACCATAATTAAAAAAACAACATATAAAAAACAGAGTTTGACAAGGAAAAAAAGAAGGATGTTGCTTATAAAGATAACTTTAAGGTACTTACTAATTACTTTAAAACACCAAATAGGGCCTCGTCATCAAGCGATGCTAGCAATCTTCACAATTTTCCTCATCCATAGCATTATCAGATTGCAGAGCTGGGTGAGGGTCACCACCTAGATGATCATATTGACTCTGCGCCACATCAGACATCATCTAGAGAAAATGATAAGAGATATCTATGTAAAAATGTAGCTTCACATGTCCATTATCCTAATACAAATTATCTTATAAATCATATATACATCTGAAAAAAGATATGTTGGAGAAATGGATTACAAAACATTCAATTGTTTGGCTTATATACTCCTTGGCATTTATGGTTGACAAAACATACATGAAAAAGAAAAGGTTCATTTTAAAAACAGAACAATATATGTGTTGTTGTTAGTAGGGGGTGGGCAAAAAATCATGAATTTGTAAAATATAAAGTGCATGGCCACCTTTTGTGCACGCAAAAATAAGAGTGTATAGACTGAAGATTTATATATCACTTCATCAGTCTCAAAAGGCATGTTACATAGAAGTGAAAAAAAAACCATATCCCTACATAACGGACAAATTATAAGACCAATATATGAATTGTCCCATTCAAGGACTTAAAGTCACTAACAAGGGCATGATAACATTCACAGAAGAAATGTGAAACTCTGTTCCCTATAAGAACTAATGAAGATAACACCAGCTCATGGAAGTACCATGGTAGTCAGATATTTAACAAAGAAATTATGAGCACAAAGTATAATAACAATAATTATTATAAGACACAATTTAACACTAATGACAGAAAGGCAGTCCTACCATTACCGACAAATTAATAGAGGTAATGAAATATTTCACAGAACAATACAAGCCGAAGACGAGACCAGTCAAATAAAAAATTAACCGGGTAGCAAATGCTCAAACGTGTCATATAGCAAGCTTAAAGAACAAACTAAGCAAAAGACACTTAACCCGAGGTTATGTTATACTACTGATGTAAGCAAAATATTCATGCAAGCAACGAGCACTAACAGACAAAGTTAGTCAAAGATTAAAAAAAATCAATGCTCAGGACAATTCTTAGGTGTTGTGGAATGAAAGGGACGTTACAGGATCTGAAAGAGAAATTATGCGGACCTGGGAAGCTGAGAACCTAGAGAATGATTGGTATTGTAGAATGAATCCTAGTATCAGTTCTCTAGGTGGTGTTCACAAATCATATTTCTCATCCTACATCCAGAAAAAATGTTGCTACTATTGGTCAACCTACAGAAAAAATAGTAACTGAGCTCCTACAGCTAGCAACTTGTTACTAAAGGCGAACTGCACAAATCAAAGTTGTTGCTGCTCAGTTGTTAATAGGGCTTGAGTACTCCCTACTGCAGGTAGGAATTCATCAAATAGTCAGCAGTACCCCAAGTCAAAAAAATGATGATAGGCGACAGAAATAATAAAGCAATACACCATCCTGTTGTTGCCAATCTAGTGATGGGACCCGCTAGGGTTTTCTCCTGACCTCTGATGACAGTTGGGGATAAATCGATTTGGGGGAGAATCGATGTTGGTTGTCCGACTACAACACCAACAGGGGCTGCACCAATGCAACAGGTACATCATCTCTGATTGTGATGTTCTTGCCGTGCCAAGAACATCTCTGGACCTGCTAGCAATTGAGAACCCAGTAAGAACAAGATGACAAGCAACAACTCACAGATCTGAAACTGGAAATCACGAATTTGGGGTCCTGAATGCAAGTAATCAGGTGGCCTAATTGACTCACGCATACAACGTCATCCTGGCGGCTGGGGCATGTATTTATATATGGGAGCCAGCCAGGAGGTCTGGGAGGGTGTAAACCCTAAAATAAAATGGCCCCCTAATGGCCTTAACTTGATACAAGGCTATTAGCATTTGGCTCGAAGGTCCGAAGGTCTCTCCATAAATTCTGGGCGACTCTATATGAATCTGCGTGTGTTTCTTGATACATCTAAAAATTGACTTCAAGGGCTTTCCAACGAGTACTCATATGCCTTAAACAAAGATCGAAGCTAAGAGTTATGGCGTTCCGAAGTTGCCCCTCCCTGCTGGTCTGAACTCGTGGTCCGAACTGACCATCCAAAATGGTCTGTTAATTCCTTTGCTTGGGGTGTCTTTCTCTTGTCCATTATCATCGTTGCCCTTCCTCCAATCTGATTCATGACCTAAGTTCCTAATCATAAGAAAAGCATCACAAGTATTTAGTGGCAAACCATTTAGAGAGTAATTTGTTGGAACAGCAAGAAACGACTTCACCTAGTAATTGAGTTGTCGTGTTCGAGCTCGAGTTAATGGTCCTTGATGAGCACTAGGCATGGTTTTATCAATGGAAGGAATGTCCTCATCATCTAGGAATCTCAGTATCAGCTATCTAGCTTGCATTCACAATCCTACCCAACCTGTGTAGTATTAAAGGAGCAACTACGAAAACCAAAACTCCAGCCTAGGGCAATCAACAAAGACATACAAATCTAGGATCAAGGTTAGCTTGCTCAACCAGACGAACACAACACAAGCACGTGAGAGATGGGGCTACCCTATGGTCCCCATCAACCAGGGTCTTAGGCGGGCAGCAGACCTTATCCGCACCCCCGAAGATAAGCTCCGAGAGTGACGAGAGACTTGGCGTGCACATCAAGACGTTGGCTACATCGCCAAGCAGTTCGGATATCATAGGATACTGATTGTAATTCGTAGAGATAGATTTTCATGTTGTAACTGGCCCAGACACTAGGTCAACCAACCTTGTAAACCCTAGTGCACCAGACTATATAAGGCGGCCTAGGACCTCTCGACAAGGGCATCTCATCTCAACTCTTGCGCACAGCAATACAAACACCAACTGGATGTAGAGTTTTAACACTAGTGGAAATGTGAGTATCTATGACGATTTCCTAGTGACGTTCTGATTATTCGTCATGGATGTGGTCTGTACCGTGACGAATTTTGTAACTTCATCACAGATAACGAGTGACGGCGCCAAGCCACAAAAAATAATGATGAAACGCTGTGAATGGTCACCAAACAATGAACCTGTTCGTCACAGATGAATCATTTCAATTCTGCCTGTGAGGAACAAATGACGAACGCGAAAGAACGTCACAGAACAACAACGTAATCGTCACAAAAACAACTTGAAAAAATAACACGGGCCTAGTCCCCACAGGTGGGCCCAGTCGCACGACCACGTGGCAGTCCACGTCAACATGGACCCACCACCGCGGTCCCACGACGCTGTGGGACTACTGCCACGTGGCACGTGGGCCCACCGCCCCAGGTCCCGCTGGTTAGATTTGGTGGGCCACCGCAGGTGGGCCCAGCCGCACGACCACGTGGCAGTCCACGTCAACATGGAGCCCATGACCACGTGGCTTCACACGTCAACAAGGACCCCACTAGCGCTGTTGGGCCACTAGCTATTGGGCCGACCTTCTTCCTTCTCCCTCTCAACCAGCCCAGGTGCTATGAGCTGGCCTTTTTTTAAGTAACCAGCCCAGGTAAACATTGGGCCGGCCTTTCTTACCACTGCACACGGAGACGACACGACCTTCTTACCATTGGGTGACCCAGGTTTTTATTCAGCAAAAAATTGGTGCTTTCCTTAGGATTCGAACCGCGGACGGGACGACACCGGAGATGAGATCTTACCACTGCTGCACTCAATGTTATATGTTAGAAGTGTACATATTTATTTATTTGATGTATAACATGAATTCCCATGTTCAATAAACAAACAAACCGAAACAAACTCACTTCTGTCCAGGGAGTCCCCGGCGTGTGGAGGGAGGGGGGCGGAGTCGTCCCCGGCGGGCGGCTGCAGCAGCTGCGTAGCGGCGTCCTCGGTGGGCGGCTGCAGCTGCTGCGTGGCGGCGTCCCCAGCGGGTGGACGGAGGTTGCTGCGTGGCGGCGTCCCTGGCGGGCGGACGGCGGCGGCTGCGTGGCGGCATCCTCGGCGAACGGCGTCGGCAGTGCGGCGGCGTCCCCATGGTGGCAAGGTGACGGCTCGGTCCCATGACGGCGTCCCCGCAGCATAGAGTTCAGGTATGGGCTGGGGATTCGCTTAGGATCTGTGGAATTCGATGTGATTTTTGCTAGATTTATCTAGATTCGAGCGTGCTTTTGCTGGGGATTATGTATGGGCTGCAATTGGAGTGTTGTTTCTTCGTGCAATTGGTTGTTTCCCTTAGTAGTAACCCCTGCTGCTCTGATCCTAGAGTGCTCTGATCCTGATTTCAGTAGAATTTTCTGCGTGCAATTGGTTGTTTCCCTTAGTAGTAACCCCTGCTGCAATTCACTAGTTTTCCTATTGAAATTCTACTGATTTATGATGATCTGTTAGAATACCAATTCATATTTTCACTGATGGGGGGAACTAGTTATCAGGCAGTTTGGACATTCATGTAAGATAGCTTCACTGATGCATACTGTTTATTTATATTGCTGTGAATCTGTGTAAGTTTCTGGAGAAATGATCCTATTATGTTTATCTATGTTGCACAAATGTAATATATATTGCACTTATGTTGCTGTGTTCTAAATTTCCACATTTATGCCAAAACAGATGGATCGAAGTTGGGTTCATTTGAAACCATTCACACCTGCCTACATGGACGGAGTGGAAGAGTTCATGGAATTTGTTAAAGGAAAATACCATGAAGACAGCAAGATAAAATGTCCATGCCGCAGATGTGTTAATCAAGTTTTGCGGCATCAGCAAGAAGTGAATGACCATATACACATCTTTGGAATGTCACCTGCTTACACTCGTTGGATTCATCATGGGGAGTCTCTAGATGCTGAAATTATTGAGTCCAGAGAGGAGGAGGTGCAGCATGATAGATATGATTATGATGAAGGGATCAATTTGGGCGAGGATGACCAAGATGATGGCCGAGATGATGACCGAGATGATGATCATGGAGTCATAGAGATGCTAGCAGATTTGTACACATCATTAGAGGCAGATGGAAGCAATCCAAGATTTACCAAAGTTCTTGCCGATGCCAAGCGACAACTGTGCCCAGGATTAGAGCACTCTAGATTCTCCTTTCTAGTGAGACTTCTTTATATCAAGTCTCGCTATCGAGTTAGCAGTACAGCGTTTAGTGCATTCATGAAGCTATTGTCCCAGGGATTCCCTCAGTGTGAATTTCCAAGTTCTTATGATGAGGTGAAGTATCTTGGTGAACTTGGCCTTGCGTATGAATCAATCCATGTGTGCAAGAACAACTGTGTGCTGTTTCAAAAGTCTACGTTGTTTGACAAGGATTATTCCAAGCTAGAAGTGTGCCCAATTTGTGGTGAATCTAGATGGGAAGATGGGGATGGAAAAAGGCGGGTTCCTCATAAGGTCTTGAGGCACTTTCCACTTATAAAAAGGCTGAAGAGGATGTTTGCAATGAAACAAACAGCTGAGGAGACCCAATGGCACAAGAAGGTCAGGAGGCCAGTCAAGAATGTAATGAACCATCCAGCTGATGGTAGGGCTTGGAAGGATTTTGATAAGAAGAATAAAGATTTTGCAAATGATCTGAGGAACTTGAGGCTTACCTTAGCTACAGATGGTTTCAACCCATTTGGCAACATGAGCACTCAATATAGTATGTGGCCCGTGCTTGTTACACCTCTGAACCTGCCGCCATGGAAATGTGTCAATCCAGCAAACTGCTTTATGTCTTTGCTCATCCCTGGTTCATCATGTCCTGGAAAGGATTTTGACTTGTATTTGGAGCCTCTAGTAGAAGAACTGCTTCTACTCTGGGGTGGAGTAAGCACTTATGATGCCGTGAGTGGTAAAAAGTTTGATCTACATGCCGCTGTGCTGTGGTGCATACACGATTATCCAGCGCTGAGCACCTTGTCGGGGCGAACCACTAAAGGCTGTTATGCTTGTATCCACTGTGACAAAAATCCTCTATCACGTGCACTGAGGGGCAAAATTGGGTACATTGGCCATCGCCGTTTTCTTCCAAAGGATCATGCTTGGCAGAGAAGCTTGGCTTTTGATGGCCACCCTGAAATGAGGGATGCACCGGGTCAGTTCAGTACTAAAGAGGTCCTTGAGCAGCTGGAGAAAGTGAAACATGTCAGGCCAGGAAAGCATCCAGCACCTCCACCCAGGAAGAGGTAGCGTGGGGAGGATAGCACCCCCAAAATTTTTAGTCGCAAAGCTTTGTTGTGGATGCTACCATATTGGAAAGATTTGTTGCTGCCATACAATCTTGATGTTATGCACATAGAAAAGAACATCTGTGAAAACATCCTTGGCACATTACTAGAAATTCAGGGCAAGACCAAAGACACCGATAATGCAAGGTTGGATTGGCAAGATATGGGCATTAGACATAATCTGCACTTGCAACAGGATGGCAACTCAGTTGTGAAGCCAGATGCTTTCTATGTATTGAATAAGGAAAATAAAGTTAAATATTGCAAATGCCTCAAAGGTGTGAAGTTTCCAAATGGGTTTGCAGCCAACCTAGGGAGATTCATAAGTGCAGATGGTACCAAGTTGCAGGGCTGGCTGAAAACACATTCTTGCCATGTACTACTGCAAAGGATCATACCTGCTGCCTTAAGAGGATTGGTAAGGAAAGATGTGTATGAAGCAATTGCAGAGCTCGAGAACTTCTTCAGAGAATTGTGTAGTAGAAATCTAAGGATAGATGTGGTGGAAAAATTAAACCTCAAAATCCCACTAATCCTTTGCAAGCTTGAGAAAATATTCCCGCCAGCCTTTTTTGATGTCATGGTGCACCTGGCTGTGCATCTACCTGATCAGGCATTGCTTAGAGGGCCTGTTCAGTATAGATGGATGTACCCAATAGAAAGGAGATTGGGTACTTTGAAGAATTTTGTGAGGAACAGGGCTAGGCCGGAAGGATCAATTGCGGAGGCCTATGCTGCAAGTGACACCTTGACATTTTGTTCGAGGTATATGCAGGATGTTGACACCAAGTTCAACCAGGATGTAGGTTATGGGCCATTAGTTAGTGACACCTCAGTTTTCATGCGTGGTGTGAAAATCATAGGAGCTGACAGGAGACAATACATTGATGATGAGATGATGGATAAGCTAGTATGGTATGTTCTAAATAATCGTGAAGAAGTTGAGCCATATTTGGAGTAAGTATTGTTTTTATTTGCAAGATTATTATCTCCTGATTTTCAAGTGAAGATTTCCTTTTTTTTGCTTTTTTTTGTGATAGCATATGCAGGGAAGAGTTATTGACAGAAGGGTCACATGATGTTGACAAAAGGCTTGAAAAGGCATTTCCTAGATGGTTTAGGAGCCATGTAAGTGTCCTGCACTATAGTCACCAACTGGCTTTATGTATGTTGTAATGTGAGTAATCTCATTCGTGGTAACCTTGTATTCTTTGTTTGAACCCCAGATTGCGAAGAAGCGCAATGGTCATCTAGAAGAGGTTACTGAAGGATTGTTTGCTCTGTCTTGTGGTCTTGATCTTCGAGTGAGGTTTTCCGCATCTTGCATTGTCAATGGAGTCCGGTATAACACCGTAGACCATGAGAAATACTTGCAGACTCAGAACAGTGGTGTATTAACTGAAGGTACTCATGACGATCAGACCACTGATTTTTATGGAGTCCTTAAGGAGATTATTGAGTTACAATATAATGCTAATCTACAATGCGATCAGACTGTGGTTCTCTTTAGATGTGATTGGTACAATCAGGCAGGAGGCAAGACTGTAGGCATCAGAGATGATGGACATTTCAAATCCATCAACATTCAGTCATTGTGGTACAAGTCTGACCCTTTCATTTTGGTAACTCAATCGACAAAGGTATTCTACATGGAAGACACAACTTTGGGAAAGAATTGGCGAGTTGTGCAGAAATTTGAACATAGGGAGGTGTATAATGTTGCTGAAAAAAGTGACCTCGCTCATGATGTATACCAAGATGATCACTGTTCTACTACAGAGCATGAAGTGCAGCAAGGTGATGTTGATGGTGCTGAGGCTGAGCCCATTAATCAGGGTGGAGGATCTACTAGATTTGAAGGTAGTCTAGAGGAACTTATAAGAAAGAGTAGGCAAGCCAACATTGTTGTAGATGAAAATGAGGAGGAAGATGAAGATGACACTATAATAGAATATTTGAGTGATGGCGGCAATGAAAACGCTGAAGATGACATGTGCCAAGATGCTGACAGCGAGGATGATGATCTCTGAAACAGCTAGAACCAAAAAAAAAGGTCAGCAACACTTCCATTCGGGTACTCTCATTTCTGACAATATTTTCAAATATTTGTGTGTTGTGCCACTCCACTATGTAATAATTTGAAGTAGCAGGACTTGTTGTAGCCTGAAATCAGTTATTTGTGTGCTTGAATTCTTATTTTGCTAGTGAGCTAGTCCATGCTTGTCAAATCTTGTATTTATATTTATATATGTATCTACACATATGTGTCAATTTCTGCTGTAATTTCTGATGTATATAATGTTTATTTTGCCTGGAATATAGTTGGTAACTAACATTCTGATTAATGTTGCAGAACAAGAGGCAAGATGGATGCTTGGTGGTCACAGATTGCTTGTTCCAGAGCTAGGAATGGCATATGTAGATCTGATAGATGCAAGTGGCTCTAGTATATTTCTGTAGCACAGATGATTTGAGTTTTTTTGTATGAGACCAGCTTGTAAGCTTGAATGTTAATGTTTGAAATGTTATGAGATGATGAGTTGAAATGTTAATGTCTGAAATGTTATGAGATGATGAGTTGATGATGCCTTGTCTTGAAAAACTGTCTATGATGTACTAATTATTCTGCATATCTTGCTTTATTTTTTTCTTTTAAGAGAAACAGCTTCTTCATTTACCCATGCACATCAACTGCATATACTGTTGTGTGCTGGACAGACACTCTACTGCCAAGCTGCTGCCTGAATATCAGTCCAGCAGTAGCATCTCGATCAACATATCGATCAAACTGTCTGGCAGCAGCTAGCAGCAAGCAATATAGCCTCACCAGCATATATTCCAGACACAAACATCAGTACTGACACAAACACAAAGCAACATTCCATTCACCAGAAATTTCAGACACAAAAAAATTTCAGACAAAGCAAATTTCATTCACCAGCTGAACCACAAGTAGTTAACCACTAAACATCAGTACTAGATTGCTAAAGATGTAGTTCACATCACTACTGGAACCATCAACCATCCTTATTTACAGACACAAACAACAAAGACCTGCAATCATGTGAGCCGATAACAAAATAAGCATCCACACTGATGCTTCAGCTTCTAGCATGATGCAGCTACAAAATAAGCTTGTTGCTTCCATTTGCTTCAGCTTCTAGCATGATGCACTACTTGTTGTTTTGTGCCTTCTTGGATGCAGCTTGGAGTGCATGAAAAGCCTTTTCTTCCTTGTCTGCTCCCTCTTGAGCTCACCCCGAGCCACTTGACATTCTCCTGTGACTGTGCCACCGCCTCGCACAACTCCCAGAAGGTCATCTATTGGCATTAGATTGTAGCATTAGTTCAATGTTGAGCACAAATGAGACTACAGGACAACATCACTACAATGAGTAAATCATGATAGCATTTGTTCAATGTTGAGCAATGTTGAGCACAGAAAGAGGGCTAATGTTCACCTTCTTCTCCTTCCTCTTCAGCACCATCTCCTCCCCTGGCACCACCTCCTCACTGCTAGACTCGTCACTGCCACTGCTAGAGGTCACAATTTGATGGTTGTCTTCTTGGAGGTCAACAGCACCAGCTCCTTCCCTGTCACCACCTCCTTCCCCTTCTTCTTGCGCTGCAGGATGCCGGAGCCAGAGCAGATCACCCGGTGATGGCGCGCGATAGACTCAGGCATACGGTCGGCGGCATAGCCGATCTCCCGGTGCGTGCTGGCTCTGAGTGCGCGCTCGGCGGCGAAGCGAGCCCGGTGCGTGTTGGCCTCATCCGTGCAGTCGGCGACGGAGGGGATCCCCCAGGGAGCGCTGGCCTCAGGAGTGCGGTGCGTGGCGGAGTGGATCTCCCAGCGACGGCTGGCCTCAGGCACGCGGTGCGTGGCAGAGTGGATCTCCCGGCGACGGCTGGCATCAGGTGCAGCGATCGGCGGCGGAGCATCCCTCAATCTCAGATCGAGGACAAGATCAGATCTGAGGAGCTGTCCGTCGGTGGAGCTCATGTCGGAGGAGCTCCCGTCGGCGGAGCTCCTGTCGGTGGAGCTCCCGTCGATGGAGGGGGAAGCGAGGCGCGACTCGCAGAAGTGGCCCCGCTCGTCACGATCTTGGCGATGGGCCGCGGCAGAGGGATTGTAGCGACGCCACGTCATACTCACTGGAGGAAGGGGGCAGCCGGTGAGGAGACGCCGGTAAGGAAGAGAAGGGGGGCCGTGAGGAAGAGACTGGAGGAGACGCCGAGGCGAGGAAATGATGCCATGGCTTTATGTCGATGGCCACATTCTAGGATAAGAGAATAACAGGATGTGCTCAATCGACATTACTTGAAGTAGCGCAGTGGTGAGACCGTTGTTTCTGAGGCTGGTGACTAGGGTTCGAATCCTAGGTTGGTCACCCCATTTTTTAAAAAAAAATTCAAAAAAACTTGCCCAAAAATTGGGCAGAGCCAGGACTCGAACCCAGGACCAATTGCTAAAGAGTGAGAAGTCCCACCAGTACGCCAAATGTAAGTTCGAGTACAAGTGTTGAAACTAATTTACTTCTACTATAATTATAAGGGCTACCAGGTGTCAGCACCCTATTGGCTCGGCTGTCTTGGAGGTGAAGAACACATGGATAGTTGGTATTTATTCTTTTAATCCAGAATTAAATTTTGTAACTAGTGTTTCTTCGTCACACATAATCCGAATTCGACATTTTTTCTTCCTAATTTTTTCTAAAATCACGCTCTTTTCTTTAATGATGTTGTTTTATACAGATTCTATTTTGTAGATTCTATTTATATCCTTTTATCTAGTTCGTCCTAAATATCGATTAGAAAAATCATTTGTTTTGCACAAACATTACTAATGTAACTTCATATTTTGCAATAATAAACTAAACACAAGCTTATGGTCAAGTTTGAAGTGCATATGAATTCAAAAATTTCGAAAAGTATGATACACTCCAATGTTCAAGTAACATTTCATGAGACTATGTTAGACATGTATCCATTTCTAAACAACGTAGGTTCCGCTGTTACCGAAATCATTTGAAATTTTTATGACAAGTGTATGGACCTAAATTATGTTACCACGTCAATTCGTAGAACCATCGGAGCATTTTATGATATTATTTAAATTATTATACTATAAATTCGAGATATAAGTTTGAATTATCCCTAATAAACTATTACCAAAATCATTTTTTTCATTTGAATTATACCTAAGTTTGTAGATATTGATGAGTGATACAACTTTGGTATTCATTACTTCTTCATCTTACTTTATTCCGGGTTTCAAATGTGGTCTAAAATCGCCACCTTGAAAAACAATTCAAATTTTTAATTGTTCAAACTTCATCACAGCACAAATTACCAAAATCAACACACTATCTTGATAGAGCATGATTTTATAAAATTTTAGAAAAAAAATCATCCAATTTGGAGTTAGTATGAGGCAGAAAAACTAGTTACAAGTTATAGTCAAAGATTAAAAAGAGATACCACACTTGTTCATCCCAGTTCATAGCAAGTGCAATTTCAGTTTTTATTCTTCGAATAAAACTTGTAAACCATTTTTCTTCCTCATATGAACTCCAAATCGGTTGATTCTTTCTCCTAATTTTTTCTAAAATCAATTTCTACAAGTTCCATTTCAGGTATTTCTCCATTCAAATATATTTCAAATATGGATTTGTTCAAACTCAAAAATCATACTATCCCAATCTCATTTCAAAACTGGGTCCACCTGTCAGTCCCTCTCGGCAGCACAGCGCGGGCATCTAATTCCAAAACCGGGCCCACCTGTCAGTGAAATGCCCCGCAGGCGCGGGACGAAATTCCAAAAACACCCCCACCCACCCACCCACCCGCCCATCTGAAACACTCGCCTCTCCCTCTCTTCTCCCTCTCCCCCTCTCCAAACCCTAGCCGCCGCCGCGGGTGCCTCTTCGACGACGCACACCGCCCGGCTGGGTCCGCACCTCGACGCACGATGCCCCGGCCGGGTCCGCACCTCGATGACGCACCGGCTGGGTCCGCACCTCAACGACACACCGACCGGGTCCACACCTCGACGACGCATGACGCCCCGGCCGAGTCCGCACCTCGACGACGCACGACGCCCCGGCCGGGTCCGCACCTCGACAACGCACGACACCGCGGCCAGGTCTGCTTCCTCACTGTTGCCACTGGGACTCAGATCTGCTACCTCATCTCACCACCGGAACCGGAGTACTACACCGACGACGACTCCGACCTGATCCCGCTACCACATCGACGAAGTATTGTAAAGAATCGACGCAATGTTCTATCAGGTACGCCAAATCCCTACAACGCCACCGTGTGGATTAGTGTTTGGAGCTCGAGGTGACTACAATTTCTTTGCTCTAGTACATCTGTGATAAAGGATTAGGATTGAGACGCATGGATTAGGGTTTGGAGCTCAAGTTGGATTAGGGTTTTGAGCTCGAGGTGGATTAGGGTTCGGATTTGAATGTGATTACCGTGTACCACACTCTATTAACCTAAATGGTTTACTTTCTGGGAAATGGAGGATATATAATTGAGTGGAGTATTATAGGTGTGCTCTGACTAAATAAACTAATGGTTTACTTACTGGAAATATCACTGATATGTCGCTAGGCATACTCTTTGGTTGATTGACTGTTTATCTGCTGATACATATGCCATAGGGACTCTTGTTTACTTAGTACATATGTGATTGATATCTATAGCTCCTGATTTTATTTTGTTCAATATGATTGTCCAGCATCAGATTTGATAGATATGATTAGCAGCTACGGTTTGATATTAAGCTGATTATGATATTAAGCTGATTCTGTGAAAGTTCAATATGATTGTATCATGTTAAGCTGATATTAAGCTGATTAGATATGATTTTGTTCAATATGATTGTCCAGCATCAGATTCTGTGAAAGTTCATATTAAGCTGATTATGATGCTTTTTGTTATGATGGTTTCCCTTTGTAACTGATAATGGGTTAGGTAGACAACTTGCTGTTATGATGGTTTGCAAGAATATGTATCATGTAAATTATAGGATTTGTTAAAACACAGAACTTTGCTTGTTAGGTGTCTATTAATCAGAGGTGTTATTAATTAGAATTTCCATCAATGCAACATCCTGACCTGCCCTATGTGATTTCGCGTGTAAGAAACACCAACATGTGCTTATGAGAGGAAGCGGGCCAACAATATAGCAGAGATTAAGAGAAGGTTTGAAGAACTTGGTCTCCCATCAGATGTAAATTCATTTGGAAATGAACCAGCCCCTTCAAGGGGAATTAGGAAAGGGGTACGAGGTAGACGTGCTAAAGATACAGATGATTCGGAGTATCTCCCTGAGGACCAGGTTCAGGGAGACACCGATGATGATGCAGAATTAGACGAGGAGCTTGTTCCCCTTATGGTCATTGAGGTACTAAGGGATGGGATGCATAGTTGCATGTTTTACTACTATAGTAGCATTTCCTTATATTTCACATGTTTTTCTCCTAATGCAGGCTCCTCATAGTAGACGTACAGAAGAAATGCCGCCGGGAGGTGCAAGATCAAGTAAGCGAGTGAGGACTAGTCCTCCAAATGAGAGACTTGCTGAAGATATACCAACTGACGGAGCAACACAAACTAAGAGAGCTAGGCAACATACTTCAAATGAGAGACCTCATGGCGTCAACACAAGGTCCTCCACAAGGCAGCAGCTAACTGAAACAGTTGATCAAGTTCAGCAAGAATTGCCTTCTGTAGCCGAAGAAGACAATGGTCTGCACAGTCCAAGAGAGTACGAGTATGACTGGTCCTATGATGGAGATTATGACAATGATGGTCTTGGCCGAGAACATGAGGAGCACCGTGAGGGACAAGAAGATGAGCTCCATGAAGAACAGACGCAAACGGGTCATGAAGGTAAATGACATTTGCATTGAAATTCTGCAATTTAGTTCCACTACCAATATTTGTGGAGTACTAACATTCTGAGCTTTTGTTATTTTGTAGAGCTTGCCCAAAGAGCTCCAAGAAGGCCTAGGCCACTAACAAGGGGTATCTTACTTGATAGGATGACGAGAGCGATGAAGAAGCTACCCATATCTGTTGCTGATGGGTTCAAAAGGCCACATGACCCTGTGCAAGCTGCGAAATTCGCTTCGGAGGCTGGTGTCATTGTTAGGGATTCTGTTCCTGTCCTAACCCATTGGAAACATTACAAACAAGATGAAAACTTGATCGATGGCTTTGTTGGACAGTTAAGTGTAAGTTCCTCTTATCCTCTATACTATGTACATGTTACATTTAACTGTGAGGTTGATCATCTTCTGCAACTAATGAATGATCTTAATCAATAATTTTCAGGGAAGGCTGGCCATTGACATGAATCAACAGCCAACTAAGGATGCTTGCTATAATGTTCTCCAATCTACTATAAAGCAGAGGCGCTATAATTTGAAGAAAACCTACTTCACCGGCATCCCAATTGACCAGATCAGAACCACCTCTCCTGTACCATACATGAATGATGCACAGTGGAATGAACTGGTTCATAAGTGGTCAGATCCGAAAAACATGGTATGTCCTATCTGCTGAACTCCACAGCTAGCTATTGTTGCCATGTAAATCAAAGTGTGTACAGAAAATTGCTTCAGAAGTGTCTTTTTGATTATCTAGCCTCCACCCTCCAATAGAATACACATGAAGCATGAATGCATGATTTGATTGAAGTAAATGTGTTACTGAGAAAGGATGTTAATTACAATTTGTTCTTTTGGAAAGATGTTAATTACTACGGAGTAGATGCTAAACGTTGATTTTTCTTGATGGGAAATCCACACTAGCACACACTCCTATTGTATAGTCCTATGTGGAAGTGGTGTAGTAACATGAAGCCACCCTAATGGTTAGTTGATTGCTTTGATATTTTACCCTGTTCAAATAAAAAACATGTTTCTTCTTGCTGATGTTCAGACATCATTTATCATTCTTGAGCTATTTTTTATTTATCTGGTAGGTCCCACAAGTGATGCTACAAAAGTTTCTCATGCTGCAGCCCAGTAGGTCCAATAATTTTGATTTAATTATAATCTGTATCAGTTGTTGTTGCAGCGAACAGCTGAAAAGAACAAGGGAAACCGTGCCAAAGTCATGTTTCACCAGGCAACGGGAGCTCGATGCTATGTTGCACATCTCCATGCATATGTAAGACGGCACTATTTTGTACAGTTTCTTCTTTACTCCACTGCTATGTGCCAAAGTCAACTAATTTGGACTATGTGCATGTCATGCCAAACAGAGGCAAAAGAAAATTGCTGCAGCACGTGCAAATCAAGAAAATGCTACTGGAGAACAAGAAGCTGATGCTGATGAAGAACAAGAAGCTGCCACTGGTGGAGAACAAGAAGCTGCTACTGATGGAGAGCTTGATGCGGTGGAGATCTTCAAACAATGTCATACCAGCCGCAAGAAAGGAACGACTGACATTGCAAAAGAAGCAATTGTAAGTCTAATATCACTATATATTTTCCCAGCATTTTCTATGTATCTCTTATTGAAACTGTCTTTGTGTTGAAACTGAGATGGCTTGAAATGTCCATAGTTATTTTCATTATGCTGAGGTGGCTTGAGTCTAGAGTGTTTTCTAAATAGTTTGCAACTTTCACTGTGGCCTTCTTGTGCATGCATGTATGACCATGAATTCTTGGTCTACCTGTTCAATTTCTGCTAGTAGTGTTGTCGGCTTGTCTCTCAGCTCTCTGCTTGAGCTCTCTGAATCAGTGATCTAGTGGGGTACCAATGGTATTACCATAAGCTCTAGGAATATTACATAAATATTATTCTTGTTGTTTGCATATTAGGAATAATATTCTTGTTATTCTGTGCATAAATTTGCTATCTCTAGATCCTAGTTCTATTGGCGTTATAATTTATCTAGTGTAATAATTGTTTGCTTAACAGGGAGTGTGATAGGTTACATGATACATGCTCTTTGCTGATTTCTAATTATTTTTCCTTTTAGTACTAGGAATCAGATGAAATGGCAAATCGTTGGAATTAGTTGTTGCACGATTCTTTTAGCTAGTCAAGTGAATTAGTTTTTGTGTTCTTTCTGATCTCGAGAACCCTAGTCATATCTTTCACTTTTTCTAACATGGTGAAAGTATTGTGTCTCTACTGCTACATACATTGAAGTAGTCAAATAATATAATAAAAATGTCTCTTAAGTCGAGATTCTGAAATTTACCAAGTTTAACTAGGTTCTTGACAACTCTTTGGATTGTGGCAGGCTATCATGGAAGCTTTGAAGGATCAGCCTCCTGCTGAAGGCAGTGCACTATCAAGTGCATAGGTTGTCTCCGAGGTGCTCCCCAGGAATAGCAGTAATATCTTCTTGAAGAATATTGGTCTGCAGCCGACAAGCCCAACAAAACCACCAACAGCGAAAGAAAAGGCACTGCAGGAACAACTCGCGGCTGAAAAGCAAGCTTCGGCTGTTCTCCAAGATGAAGTGAATGTGTTGAAGCATAATGCTCAGAACACAGAGGAAGCCCTTCAGAGGAACCAAATGGAGCTGCAAGAGTGCAAGAAGGCGATGGAGAAGAATAAGAAGGTGGTCGAGGAGAACAATCTGCTGCTTAAGCGTCTTCTGCAGTTCAACTGTGGCGGTAACTTACCTAGTCCTTCATCTTGATCATCTTGAAAGCATGCTGCTACCTTTTGCTAGAACTTAGTCAAGTTGCTGCTACCTTTTGCCATCTGTGAACTGAGTTTGTGAACTGTTGAGTAATTGATATCATGATGAACTTGTGTCATGATGTCATGGTGAACTTGTGATGGTGAACAGCTTATGAACTTGTCTAAGTTATGTGGGTGAACAGCTTATGAACTTGTCTAAGTTATGTGTCCCGAATATGGTGCTTGGAGTGAAATGAATGTAACTGTGAATTGTGTTGATCTGAATGGTGAACAGCTTATGAATATGGTGCATTGTAACTGTGAACTTGTGTTGCATCCAGAGAGTTGCAGTCACGAGTGAACACGTGTTCCAAACAAAAACGGCCACGTGGAGCCACCAGAAACGACCACGTGTCGTTACCCAAGGTACCCACATGGCACAACAGGAAGCAGACACGTGGACCAATCAGAAAATGATACGTGGACCAATAATATCATAACACGTGGACAAACCAGAGCACGACACGTGGTCCAATCAGAATGAGACACGTGGACAAACCAAATAATGACACGTGGACCAATCATATAACGACACGTGGACCAACCAGATATGGACACGTGGACCAATCAGGTAACGACATGTGGACCAACCAGATCATGACACGTGGACCAATCAGAAACGACACGTGGACCAATAAGATCACGACATGTGGACCAACCAGATCACGACACGTGGACCAACCAGATCAGGACACGTGGACCAACCAGATCAGGACACGTGGACCAACCAGATAACGACACATGGACCAATTAGATAACGACACGTGGACCAACCAGATCATGACACGTGGACCAACCAGATCAGGACACGTGTGTTGACGGTCGACATTTGCCATTTTTAAGACCGTCAACTCCTGCAAATTTGAGCATGAATTGCACATCCACACTAGAATAGGTGCTTAAACTCATACTTTCCACCAGTGTCGATGTCTATTCGAATGCAGGTATTTAGCATAAGAAATGGGAGGAATCCATGCACTTTCACTCCACTCCAATCCAAGGCACTCAAATGCTGGCCAATCAGGGGCTGCCACATGGATTCTCTTGGATCCATGATGTCACCAATCCATGTGAGGGACTCTCGACGAATCATACGCTGCCACGTCAGCATCACATGGATCCATGGGCCCACTTAGCCAACTAAACCACCAGGAAATGTGCCATGCACGGAGGAGAGGCATCAGGGCCCACATGGAAGTGAGCCAGAGGAAGCAGGGGCCAGATTGCCGGCCAAAGGTTTCGGCCGACCCTAGGATCGGCCGAACTGACCTAGGGTCGGTTGATCCTGGCCCTCCACGTGCTGGTTGCTCATTGGCTCTTGGCTGCATTCCCGGGTGTTTAGGAGCACTTTGAGCCCCAGAGCAAGCCTCCTCCTTGTCTATAAATAGGAGGGGAGGGGTTCCATTTCTCACACACCACCAAGCTCTCAAGTTCCACTTCTCTCTTGTGTAGCTCTCTCTCCCTCTCTCCAATTCTGCCCATGAGAGATGATTCTCACCTCTTTGTGGTAGAATGGTGGTGAGGAGAGATCTAGATTACGATTAGTTGAGAGGTAGAGTAGGGGTAAGAAGTGAGTTGATGTCCTCGTGGATGCTCGTTGTTCATTTAGATCAAAGTGAGTATTTCAGCATTTCTTATTTAGACTATAGTGGACTTCATGCATGATTGCTTTGTTCTTGTCTTCGTGGCTCGTTCATAAGTTAGAGGCTTGTGTTCTTCATGACACAAGGCTTCGATCCTTTAGAGCCAGAGCCGTAGTTCATTTACATGTTTGCATGCTCTGATCCTGTTTAGCTAAGTAAGTCTGCTGTATCTCATTTAGCTGCATCCATATCTTCCTTTCTACTCCCAGTTCAATGATATGATCTGATTCCGATCTTTCCCTTGTTCGTGGGACCGTATCTATACGATTGCTATCGTGTAGTTAGCGGGCAAGCATACGCCGCACTATAGTATTTATCTAGGGTACAGACGTGGTGTCTGGGCCCTGGTTTTCCTGCGAAGACCACATACGATCGTAGCATAGAGGTAGGCCGCAGTGGTGACAACCTGTTGGACCCTTTGTCAACCCTCTTACGTCGCGTACCGAGTTGGGCTCGCTTGCCAGCACCCTGGAGTGTTGTCGCCCCGCGGGGATGACTAAGACCTGACAGAAATACATCTTGAGAGCTAAGTCCCTTAAGGAAGTGCTTCTTGTATCCCGACCTATCCCAGCGAAAGCTGGTGTCCTTGGATAGACCCTCTCTGGTTACACTCCATCCTGAGGGAACGAAACCCGACAGGAATACTCATTCCCCTAGGGAGAGGTGCTACAACGGTGTATCCGTGCGCTTGCGGATTCGTTCGCACTCGTCAGTGTACCTGGGAGTTTCTTACACACTCACACTGCCACGGCGCCCAGTGTTGAGGTTAAGAAACGCCAATAAGCATTTCTGGCGCCGTTGCCGGGGACGGCTGTTGTTAACCTTCGAGCCCGTCTATCCTCGTATTTATCTTTTTCCTTTTTCTTCTACCTTCACCCCCGTTACCCTTTTTGAGATATCCCTTTTGTTTTCTTTACTTCTACCTCTACCCCCACTACCCATGGAAGGTTATCCTTGTAAACACCTTCCGCCTTCAAGAAGTGAACCCTCAGAGCCATCTTCATCAAGATCCACTCTTACATCTGGCCTCTGGATTCGCCCCTCTCTCATGAAGCTAATTCAGGACCTATCCTTCTCGGGGTTAAGTCATGAGAACCCCTTTGATCATGTGAGAGACTATGAGGGTCCGATTGAAACTCAGGGTAAAACTGGAGAATCACCGGATGCTCGGAAAAGAGAGTTTTTCCCGCTATCCCTCTCTGGGGAAGCTCGGGATTGACACCGTTGTTTTGGTAGAGACTACCTTACTTGGGAAAGGTTGAGAGCAGCTTTTTGCTCCCACTTCTTCCCAATACGATGTGTCATTTTATTAAGGGCAAAGATTCTATGTTTCAAGCAATGTGAGGAGGAATCACTAGGAATGGCATGGCATCGTTTCGCCTCCGCGGTGGAAGATTGCCCAGTCCTCTACATTCCCGATTGGATGTTGCATCAGCACTTCTGGTTTGGATTGCTTAAGGATGATGCCATGAGGCTTAATGCTCTCTCCGGAGGATCCTTTGTGCACCTAGATGCTATCAAGGGAAAAGAGATCGTGGATAATCTCCGAGATTTCAGCTCCCCTTGCATCCCGGTCAATGAGGCAACCACCAGAGGACATGTTAAGCCACCTAGATCCATCATTAGCCAAGCCTGAGATTTCATATCCATTCTTTCTGAACTCTGGCTGAAGATGTCATTCCTAAATAGCAAGAATCTAAGGGAAATATTTCATGGCGCGAGATCTACCCTTGGGTTCCCCTCTCGTGCATCTTCTCAGACCTTCTCCCCGAGACTTTGTCTCGTGGGACGACGGGGAGAGTAGTCCGGAAAGAACGACCATTCCCGGCTAGGATGACTTGTTCGATCCTCACTACTGTCTCCTAAGGAGGGTATGAGAGGCCTATCGTGTTTCTATGTCAAGGTTTGAGCTGAAGTGCTTTGCACTACAGTTTCATATAAACCGAGACATCGGTCTCTGCTTTATAATCCATTGGATTCATCCATTAGACCGAAGGAGCACGATCATTTACCGATCGAATGGAGTGCACTCACTTTCTATCTCAAGCACATCGATCGATGCCGACCAGTCAGGAGAAGCTTGCACTACGTATCTTATGCCTGACTTGATCAATGCCCAATGGGAGGTGCACTTTCCAGCTTATCCAAAACCCCTCATTGGAAGCTTACCCCAGATTTGGTAATGTTTTTGATCGCTTTGATGAGAACATCGAACCCTCTACCAAAGGTAAGAGCGAGTCAAATCTTGCTCTTCGTCCGAACTCTGGTTCAAGATCGTACACCGGCCTCCGGAAGTCCATACTCTATCCATTTTAAAGGCCGAGTGTCTTTCTGAGCTTGAGTTCACTCGGAGATCGGTACCTATTGGTGAAGCACTAGCCTCAGTGCTCGATCTTTTCGTCTCCGAGTTCCGCGACCCCAGTGCTATAGTCCTCGAGTCCCATGACCACCTCAGGGAAGGCCTCAGCCTCTCTAGGATAATCATGCTTGCCCTCAGCCTCGATATACCTTTTTGGGCTCGAGTTCGTACATGCACTACCCTTGCAGATCAGAGCTTATCATCGTATCAACATTGTCTACAAGGAGATGGTCGTAAGTTGAGACAGGAGATCACAAGACACCCACATCCCGAGTACTCTTGGGACTCATATCGTTTCCCCAGGAAGAATTATCCCCCGGGTATCTTGTGGACCGTGGTCATGCAGGAGAAAGAAAGTTACCAAGATAAAGAGGAGTAGGCAAAAGGTCTACAGGAAGGCAACACCATTGTGGCGACACGAAGGCTTCGTGACTACCGTCAGAGGTGCCTACACTTTTGATGAACCGAGTCTATCGCCAAGGTGACTTCCCCCAGATTCTCTATGGTTATATCATGGTTTGGCCAAGGTTGGTATATAGTGGAGGATGAATTTTCAACCTCAACCTTATTTCAGCCTTAAGCCTAAGCCAATCTTTCCATCTCGGGGAATCCACCTGGGCCGTTGATCCTGAGACTTGCTGGAGCCCACACGAGAAAGGGGAGGACCAAAGGGGCCCACAGGGGGCCGGCCGAACCCAGGTTCGGCCGAAACCCTGGTGCCGCCTCTCCCCTTCTTCTTTCGTGTGTGCATCTCATTCTCTTCCAGAAACCTTCTCCCTGCTGCCCGACGAGTTTTCGCATCGCAAAATCCATCTCCTCCACCTCACCATCCTCAGCTCATCGCCGCATCCATGGCCGGCTATTGTTTCACTCAGCTCCGTAGGGAGGCCTCGCCTCTCACTTCAGGGGGAGGGAGCCCCTCTCATCTCATCGACCTCAGCAACCTAGATGAACTGATGGGGTCGCGCGGAGGCCATGACTACCGAGAGAGGCAGGAGTGTAGAGAGCACTCACAGGATGCGCACCGACTCCCCGGTGCATTCGTCTCGGCTAGGCTCCTCCTCCCCGCCTTCTTTCCCGGTCAGGATGGCCACCATGGGGAACAAGACTACTGCCAAGCGCGTCTTGTTCGACGATCCCCCTGGGCCACCTCTGAACCCAGGAGAGCGTTATGTTGGGTCTGACTTCAACAGCTACAGAGAAGCTTTCTGCCATACTTATGAGCAGGATGTGTGGGACGAGTTCCCACTGCCACAGACCCGGTGCAAAATATTCGGAGTGAAGACAGACACTGGAGGCTATGGTACACCCTACCATAAGCACCTCAGTGGGAGCGAGTCCTCACCAAGATCATTGCAGACATCCAGATGAATGGCGCCAAGAAGACCCTGACCTTAGCAAAGCTAGTAGACAGACTAGCTGAACTGTTCTTAGAACATGAGAAGCTAGTCGAGGAGCTGGCTAAGTAGAGGGACGAGTACCCTGAGCTCAGGTGTGAGTATCACCAGCTGGAGCAGGACATGACCCAGAAGCTGCAGAGGTTGGCAGTAGCTGAGGGAGAGGAGCAGATCCTCTCCGAGTAGTGGGGATTAGCCCCAGCTTTAGTTCATTAGGCGCTAGTCTAGGTCTAGGTTTGATTTCCCTTTGTTTCCATTTATTTCATTTATTTCCTTTTGCATGTGTGTAAGCGCCTAATCATTTTGTTTGAAACATTTGAATCTGAATAAAGTGGCTCACCGGTCATGTGTGACAACCCGCCCAGGAAAATACCGTACTATCGCCTAAACCAATCCACTTTGGTCATTAAGCAATAATAAAGTATCATCCTGACGTTAGTTGCCGGGTTAACGCCCGGTAAATCACTTACAAAGCAACAAGGATCGACATATATGCATTAAAACTCACGCGAAGGCGAGTCCAGAGAACAACATAAGATTAACATCCAAATTTACCCCGAAGGGCTTAATTATTACAAACCGAAGTCTTTGACACGACAACGAAGTTCAGAGTTTTGAAAACAGCGGAATTAAACTAAACGGCACGAGGAAACATCACGGGAGGCCTGCCATGATGCCTTCATTCATCGTCTTCAACCCACTCCAGCTCCCAGCCAGGCGGGATCTCTGCAGGCCACACATCAGCAAAGGCATTACCTGAAGCAACAGATTATAGCAAGGCTGAGTATACTAATACTCAGCAAGCCTTACCCGTCGGTGACAACTACATCACCAACTCTAGACATGAAAGGCTTTTTGGCCAAAGGGGTTTCTTTTGCTGAAAAGCAACAAAGAGTATGTCCTTACTTTCAATATTTTAGCACAAGTTCTAGTTGATTATTCCTTTCTAAATTAGCAAGCTAGTGCAAGCATAAGTTGTGCAAACAATTAATCAAGCATGATATTCATCAACTTCCATCATTAGGGATCTCATGGCTAGTGGAGTAAGTAGTCTCAGATAACGGTGAGAGGCCGACAATCGATTGGTTTAAACCTTGCAAGGTAGACCTAAACACACGGTAGGGTGCCCCCGCGAGGACAACCACCAGGCGGTTCCCAAAGGTCCTCGGTTCGGGATAAAAGGTGACAGTCTTCGGTACAGGCTATCTGGTATACCCCGCATGGCACCCAGCATCGCACATGCACCACCGGTAGCTAGCCGGGGGACACCTCCCAAGATTAGTCACAGTAAAATCCCTTACCGTCTCGTTAAGGTACTAGGCTTACCGTACCCATTTCCGACAAGTGCTTAGTACGTTCAAACACTTAACCCACGAAAGCCATTGGACCGGAGCCCACATCCCATGCTCTTACCACATGAGCAATCCATTTAAGGAGATCTTATGATTCCAACATAAGAACCTATTCTCGCGAGTGACAAGCATCACTCGACTTGTAACGGTCCTATAGCATAGCAGCTACCGACCTATCATACTAGTAAGAACATAGGTACCTAGGGATCATGCATCTAGGGTTTCATTTCAACTCCTGAACGTAAATGCACAATCTTCCATAGATAGTTGCATAAATTTTCAAAAACACTTGGTTAATGCACCGGGGCTTGCCTTCGTCAGCAGGGTTAGCCTGAGGGTCCTCGGTGTCGTCGATCACCTCCACGTACTGCAGCTCCGCGTCAGCTCCTCCTTCCTCGGCTTCCGGCACGAGCGCGTAGTTACCGTCAGGAAGCTCTACACGGAATGCAATGCAGGGTTCAGGTGGAGTGATAGATTAATTATTTCATCCAACTCTTGTTGGCCACATTTACTTTAACAAACAATTAATTAGTAAATCTTTTTCATTAAGGTTATTATGGACAAGGGTTTAATCATTGCCCAACAATTAACTAGTGTTCATTTTCATGATTGTTATTTCATGTGAGATTTACTATTCAATCTTTCAATAGCAAAGGTGTGCACATAAATGTAGATACTTCCATTTAATTTTTCCAAACAGCACGGATGATAAGCAAGACCCTAAAATTAGGCTAGGTACCCAATCACAAGGTCACAAGGTTAAAGGAACACATTTTCCTAATTAAAACCTATAACAAGCTCATGTGCATTCGAACTTTTAAAGGCGCAAACAATTCACATCAACAAGGACAGGGGTCCTTGCTGGCCTAAGTATTTCTAAACACCCATTGGATCCAAGTTTGGTCACTAAAGAGTTACAAAACTTATAAATGCCAGAAACACATTTCCTAGCTATTTGAAATAAGGGAAATGCATAAATAAATAAAAGTAAAGCTCCTGCATCCAACAACAAGCCTACAGCTACTCTGACCCTAAACAAGATCAGAACACCCATGGGTTCATCTCAAACCAATTTGAAATATGAACCATGCATTTAAATATATATCTAGGCATAAAACAAGATGAAATATTTCTAACAGAGATAAATTCATGATAAATTCAGGAAAGTTACTTCTAGGGATAACATGAACCTTGCCACAAGTTGAGCACAAGAATCAATTCATATTTTGCTACAAAAATCAGTAAAGCAGAAATACGATAAATATGAAGTAATTCATATAAAAAGATCTGTTTGACAACTTTGTGAAATTTTTGGTCCAGAGTCTAATCATGACAATTCTAGGAACATATCCAAAATTCAGCTCCATATCCTTTCTATATTTTGAATTATAGCAAAAAGGTGTCAAACTAAATTTGAATTTTCATTCAAAATCTATAAGTCAAAACTATGGTCATGCTTTTTAGAAGTTGCAGATCTACTCTCACTGAGACCAAAAAAATTGGGTTTGCATTTTTCTGAATTTTCTGTGAATTTCTAGGCTATTTCTAAGGCACTGGACTGACTTGCAAAGAAACTAAGATAACTTTCGTTGCGATCGAGTCCCTGGTTTACACATATGCCCTCAGGAATTCACAACCGTGCCCTTGGCGGCGGGGGAGGGCTCGCCGGCGGCGAACGGCGGCCGGACTTGGTAAACATGTGGCGTGGGAGTGTGATTGGGCTCACCACGCGTCGATTGGCGGTGGTGGCTCGGCCGGAGATGGCCCCGGCGAGCGGCGGCGGCGAGGTCGCGGCGGCGCGCCCGCTGCGGCTCGGGTTCCGGCGAGTGGCGGCGCAATGTGGGCGAACACGCGGCCGTGGGAGCTTCACTGGTGTCTAGGGAAGGGCTAGGAGGGTTTGGCCGGCGGCGGGAGCGAGCGGAGCTGTGAGCTCACCGGCGGCGGCGGCAATGGCGGATCGGCGGGCAGCAGTGCTCACGCGCGGGAGATGGAGGGGACGGCTTTTTATAGCCGAGCGCGCGCGGAGGCATCATGACTTCGCAGTGAAGCGACCGGCGTGTTAAGGCGCGGGGTACGGCGAGCCTCGGCGTGCGGGCGCGGCGGGCGGACCGACGGCGCTGCGGCGAGCGCGCGCACGCCGCGTGGCGCGCGGGCTCACCGGCCGAGACGCGGCCTGGAGGTGCGTGCGGTGCTGACGCATGCCGTGCTCACGCGCGGACTCTTAGGCGGGGCCGTGGTACGGCGGCGCACGGCGGCGGCACGGCAGCGACGCGTGGTGTCGCGCGTACGCGCGTGACGTTGCGCCGAGCGCGCTCTCGGCCCGGTCCGAGCGATGTGCCCCTGTTGCTTTGCACGATTCTCCAAAAATTGCAAATAAACTTCAAAACCTATAGATATGAAAGTTATAGATGGGTGATCCCTCTAGAACTTGGCTGAAACCGAATTTGAAATAGATTCAAATCGAGGGAGAAATTCAAATGCCAGTTTGGAGAATTTTCATGTCTCGGTGAACAGTAACACAGAGCTTTCTTGGCAATTTAGCACCTTTTCCACTCAAAACCAGAAATGCCACTCAACATGAAAGTTGTGTCTCATGAAAAACTGGACAACTTTTCTAGTGGGGGATTTTGAAGTGTTTAGGTGAATTTTGGAGAACGCGGCAAAAGTTCCAGATCGACACAAAGACATCAAAGGGTTTGCCCCCCCTTAGCTAGGGTTTTGACCAAGGAGAGTGTGCTAGACTTGCTTAAGATGCTAATGGGTGAGTGTTGGTGAGGTTTTCGAGGTGATGACCCAGGTTGACCGTGCTTTGACCCTAGTCAACAGTTTTGACCGGCAATTAAGGTTAATTAAAAACCTGGGGCGTCACAGCCTACCCCCCTTAAACGGAATCTCGTCCCGAGATTTCGATTTAAGAAAAAAAACAAGGTTGGTAGTAGAACTCACGGTTTCGAGATTGCAGAAAACCCGGGTACTTGGTGTTGAGATACTCTTCCGTCTCCCAAGTTGCTTCTTCCTCCGTATGATGACTCCATTGTATCTTGTACATCCTTACGGTTTGTCTTCGGGTCTTCCTCTCCTTTTTGTCCAACACCCTCATGGGATGCTCGATGAGCGAGAAATCCGGCTCATTCCAAGCATTTGCTTCTGTGATCACTTCGGTTTCAGGCACAGGCACGCCTTTCTTCAGTTGGGTCACATGGAATATATTGTGAACTGCGGAGAACCGTTCCGGCAGTCGAATGCGATAAGCCACTGGCCCACATACTTCAATGATTTCATAAGGTCCGATATAGCACGGGGCTAACTTTCCCTTAACACCGAACCTTTGCACACCCTTGGTCGGTGAAACCTTTAGGTATACATAATTACCAACTTCAAATTGTCGGGGTGTCGTTCCTTTATCGTGATAGCTCTTTTGCCTCATCTGTGCTAACTTCAAGTTCTCCCGTATCACTAGCACTTTCTCTTTGGCGTCTTTGACTAGGTCCGGACCAAAGAGTGTCCTTTCTCCGGCTTCTGACCAGTTCAAAGGAGTACGACATCTCCGTCCATAAAGAGCATCGAACGGTGCCATCTTCAAACTAGCTTGGTAGCTATTGTTGTAAGAGAACTCTGCCAAGGACAAACACTTGTCCCAACTTTTATCAAAATGCAGGATGCTTGCCCGTAGCATGTCTTCCAAAATTTGATTTACCCTTTCCGTCTGACCATCGGTCTGCGGGTGATAGCTGGAACTACGGATCAACTTGGTTCCTAGGCATTCATGCAATTGCTCCCAGAAACGAGCTACAATTGAGTCCCTCTATCCGAGATTATGGTCTTCGGAACTCCATGCAAACGGACTATTTGATCCATATACAACTCTGCATATTGCTGCACTGAATAAGTAGTATGTACTGCAATGAAATGGGCAGTCTTCGTGAGTCTGTCCACGATAACCCAAATAGAATCCATCTTTCTAGCAGTCAGGGGTAAACCCACAACGAAGTCCATACTTATGTCATCCCATTTCCACATAGGTATCGACAGGGGTTGGAGTACACCTGCCGATTTCAAATGGCTTGCTTTCATTCTGTGGCAAGTATCACACTCTGACACATATTTTGCTATATCGACTTTCATATTGGACCACCAGAAATTTTCCTTCAGATCTTGATACATCTTGGTGCTTCCGGGATGAATGGAGAATTTGGAACGATGAGCTTCGTCAAAGATGGTTTTCCGAATTTCTTGGTCAACGGGAACCACAAGACGTTCCCCAAACCATACCACATCGTTTGCATCCCTCCGGAAACAGGTATACTTGGGATCTCCTTCTGCTAACTTCTGTTTGATTAGCTGTATGCCCTCGTCATTGCGTTGAGCAGTGACAATTCTATCATAAAGATTGGATTCGGCAGCTAGGACATATAGATTCCCTTGCTCTACCACTTCCAAGTTAAGCTTCCTCATATCTTCACACAAGGTGTCACTATACGGTTCCACTTGTAGATGGTTGCAGTGAACTTTGCGGCTAAGAGCATCCGCAACAACATTGGCTTTTCCGGGGTGATAGTGCACTTCTAAATCATAATCTTTAATCAACTCAAGCCATCTCCTTTGTCTCATGTTGAGATCCGATTGAGTGAAGATATATTTGAGACTCTTGTGGTCGGTGAAGATATTGCAACGATTGCCCATCAGATAGTGTCTCCAAATCTTAAGAGCATGAACAACCGCTGCTAGCTCTAGATCATGGGTGGGATAATTGATCTCATGGGGTCGAAGTGCCCGTGAGGCATAGGCAATGACTCAGCCCTCTTGCATGAGAACACAACCGAGACCAGTGCCTGACGCGTCACAGAAAACTTCAAAAGGTTTGGAATTATCCGGTTGCACTAGCACTGGGGCTGAAGTTAAGTGTTGTCTCAGCGTGTGGAAGGCTTTCTCACATGCTTCACTCCATACAAATTTCACTCCTTTCTTGAGCAGTTCAGTCATAGGTTTAGCGATCCTGGAGAAGTCCGGAATGAATCAACGGTAATAACCCGCCAAACCTAGAAAACTGCGGATTTGGTGTACGGACTTGGGTGGTTTCCAATCCATCACCTCTTGTACTTTGCTAGGATCTACGGATATGCCATTTCTGGAAATAGTGTGCCCCAAGAATTTCACACTGTCCAACCAGAATTCGCATTTGGAGAATTTACCATAGAGCTTATGATCTCTCAAACGCTGTAGGACAATTCGAAGATGTTTGGCATGTTCTTTCTCATTTTTGGAATAGATTAGAATATCATCGATGAAGACCACTACGAATTTGTCAAGCTCCGTCATGAATACGGAGTTCATGAGATACATGAAGTAGCTTGGGGCATTTGTGAGACCGAAGGACATCACCAAGAACTCGTAGAGACCATAACGAGTGGAGAAAGCAGTTTTGGGAATGTCACAAGGTCGAATTTTGATTTGATGATAACCAGAACGAAGATCGATCTTGGAGAAAACTTTGGCTCCAGCCAACTGATCAAAAAGAACATCAATGCGGGGAAGAGGATATTTGTTTTTGATGGTCACCGCATTGAGCGGTCTGTAGTCAACACATAGCCTCAAACTCCCATCTTTCTTCTTGACAAAGAGTGCGGGACAACCCCAAGGAGAAGAACTTGGGCGAATGTAGCCCTTATCTAACAATTCCTGGAGTTGGTTTTTCAGTTCAGCTAATTCCTTGGGAGGCATACGATAAGGTCGTTTAGAAGGGGGCGCAGTGCCCGGTTGGAGTTCAATCACAAACTCGACATCCCTGTCTGGTGGCATGCCAGGCAACTCATCGGGAAAGACATCAGGATATTCACAAACTATTGGAATTTCTTCCAGGTGAGAGATAATGGTCACATAGGCACAAGGGTCTGCACCGTCCTTAAAAGGTAAGTACAATGTGGTGTGCCCGACCGTAGGTGAATTGATTGCTACAACTCTACCCGCGATATCTAGAACCACCTTATGTCGGGTCATCCAATCCATACCCAAGATAACATCCATACCCTCTAAGCCTATGACAATGAGGTTTGATTGAACCGTTTTACTTCCCAACCTTAATTGTACTCCACGGATTAAGGTACTAGAAGAGATTTGCCCCCCAAGAGTGATAATTTTATAAGCTGAATTGAGGTGAGAACTCATCAAACTCAATTTGCCTACTAGCTTTTCACTTATGAAACTGTGGGTAGCTCCAGAATCGAACAAAATCTTAACAGGGGTGTCATCGATAGAGAATGTACCCGTAAGCACTGGAGCTCCCTCTGGGATGTCACTCATGGTGGTAAAGTTCAGCTTGCCTTGGCGGACTTGCACCGTTGGCTTCTTAGCCGGATTGGCCGGCTTGGCCCCTGAACCTTGATTCTGCTGGTTGGGCTTGTTCTGCTTAGGTTTGGGGCAATCACTTATGTAGTGCCCCGGCTGTCCACAATTGTAGCAACGACATTCACTGATGTTGCGTGGGGGTGCGTTGGGCTTGGAAGCTTGCTGCTGGGTGTTGCGGAACTGGAAGTTCCCTGAAGGTTTGTTCTGTGATGGCTTCATCGTCCAGCGTCCAGTTGAAGATTGCTGGGACGAGTTAGGAACATTCTTTTTCACAAAACGAAACTTTTTGTTAGTTCCACTGCCCGAAGCAAATCCAGCCTGCCTCTTCTTGTCTCTCTGGGCCTTCTTCATAGCATCCTCTTGGGATATAGCCTTGTTTACGAGCTCATGGAAGTTGTTGGGCTCGATCAAGTTCAGCCGTTCGTACAACTCACCATCCAGACCATCACGGAACCTTTCCATCTTCTTTGCATCAGTATCCACGTGATGTCCACCATACTGGCAAAGGCTATTGAATTTCTGTGCATAATGATACACAGTGTCCAATCCCTGCCTGAGGGCCAGTAACTCCCTCATCTTCCTATCCATTAATCCTTTAGGAATGTGATGGCTCTTGAAAGCTTGCTTGAATTCATCCCAAGTGACAACATGCCCCTGCTGCATGGTCTTGAAATGATCCCACCACATCAAGGCTTCCCCTCGCAGTTGCAGAGCTGCGAAGTTGGCTTTGTTTTCCTCGGAGCAAGGCAGTACAAAGGCAGAGAATTTTGCCTCGATGGCCTTGATAAACGCCTCAGCTTCAAGGGGGTCTTCCGCCTTGGAAAAGGTCGGAGGCTTCATCCCGATGAACTGAGGGTAGGTGGTGACCTGATTTGGCCCCTCATGATTTGCCACATGTGGCGGCCTTTGGTTCAGCTGCTGGGCGATTTGTTGCTGCGTCTGTAGGATCTGGCGCAGCACCTCGGTCTGAGTGGCCATGAATGCCTCCGCCGGCGTCATGGGCGGTGGCGGTGGTAGTTCACCACTGCCTGACGTTCCGAAACCATTGGGGGAGCTGCGTGTTGGTCCCACCATCTGAAATGCGAGCCTTTATTAGACACATAGCCATAATCTTGCTTAGAAAGAAATGACAAGTGTAAAACATGCATGACAAAAGCTCATTCGCGCATTCATTCGGCATTTGCAGCAACACAGTCATAAGAGTACTTCACATCCAACAGCCTAGTCACCGAGATATTTTCCAAAATTGGTTAGTAGATGTCAAATTTCATACTCCCCAAAGTTGGCATTCCACATTGCGGCGAACTACAACTTCGCATGCCCGAAGAATGCAATTGCGGAAAGCTACCTAGCTGTCCTGGCAGCCGGCCGACACTCACCAAAAATTTCGTAGCTCCCTCTACTCTTATGCAAAAATGCTGAATTTTGGTGAGCGCGGTCATTGCAACACTCCGCACAACTTCAGTATTCAACGCATGCTAAGATTCCGATGTTCAATTGTTCGAAAACTCCCTTTCCTAAGCTGTTTGGACAGCAGCCCGGATTGGATTAAAACTTGCATAACTTCCAATAAGAAAGTGCATGATTGCTGAGATTTAGAGAACACGATCGTCACAAAAAATTCCAAACAAGCTTGGTATACAACACCGAACTCGATTCTGATCACAAATTACTTAAGCATTTCCTTACAACCAACATTACGAATAAAGTGTTCACAGAACATTACAAAGGTTCCAAGGTTTGAAAATACCACATTACAACCTGGGTTACACTGCAGTCATGCTGCACAAAAGCATTCTCCTATGCTCACCTACCACAAACCAACCAAAAGGCTACACACAGGAGTATGACCCATCTTATTACAACACTACGGCAACCTAGTTGCCGACCGAAGCACCACTGCCAGCAGGTGAAGCCGGTGGGGTCGGTAGCGGTGGTCCAGCCTGACTCGCCTGGTCAAGACCAGATTGAGCCTGCTGCTCCTCCGGAGGTGCCTCCACCGGAGGTGGTGGCTGCAGAGTATGGTTGAATAGGTCCCATCCATCCCTCACAGGACTTTCCTGTGGTACCACCACGTGTAGCAAAACGTGATGAACTAGTATGGTTGTACAGAAAGTAAGTTCTGACAAAAAGTAAATGTGCTGGGAGTTAGCAAAATAAACCATAGATTAATAAGCCACCTGAAAGAACCCAAAATTCCCTCTAGGGCCTCTCGGTCTAGTTTATCCTTAACGGACCAACGTGTTTTGCAAATCCAAACAATCTTGGCAAATTTTATTCAAAAACCAGTGATTAAGGTTATTAATTAATCTCTGGTGCATATAATTGCTCTGATGCCAGCTGTGACAACCCGCCCAGGAAAATACCGTACTATCGCCTAAACCAATCCACTTTGGTCAATAAGCAATAATAAAGTATCATCCTGATGTTAGTTGCCGGGTTAACGCCCGGTAAATCACTTACAAAGCAACAAGGATCGACATATATGCATTAAAACTCACGCGAAGGCGAGTCCAGAGAACAACATAAGATTAACATCCAAATTTACCCCGAAGGGCTTAATTATTACAAACCGAAGTCTTTGACACGACAACGAAGTTCAGAGTTTTGAAAACAGCGGAATTAAACTAAACAGCACGAGGAAACATCACGGGAGGCCTGCCGTGATGCCTTCATTCATCATCTTCAACCCACTCCAGCTCCCAGCCAGGCGGGATCTCTCCAGGCCACACATCAGCAAAGGCATTACCTGAAGCAACAGATTATAGCAAGGCTGAGTATACTAATACTCAGCAAGCCTTACCCGTCGGTGACAACTACATCACCAACTCTAGACATGAAAGGCTTTTTGGCCAAAGGGGTTTCTTTTGCTGAAAAGCAACAAAGAGTATGTCCTTACTTTCAATATTTTAGCACAAGTTCTAGTTGATTATTCCTTTCTAAATTAGCAAGCTAGTGCAAGCATAAGTTGTGCAAACAATTAATCAAGCATGATATTCATCAACTTCCATCATTAGGGATCTCATGGCCAGTGGAGTAAGTAGTCTCAGATAACGGTGAGAGGCCGACAATCGATTGGTTTAAACCTTGCAAGGTAGACCTAAACACACGGTAGGGTGCCCCCGCGAGGACAACCACCAGGCGGTTCCCAAAGGTCCTCGGTTCGGGATAAAAGGCGACAGTCTTCGGTACAGGCTATCTGGTATACCCCGCAAGGCACCCAGCATCGCACATGCACCACCGGTAGCTAGCCGGGGGACACCTCCCAAGATTAGTCACAGTAAAATCCCTTACCGTCTCGTTAAGGTACTAGGCTTACCGTACCCATTTCCGACAAGTGCTTAGTACGTTCAAACACTTAACCCACGAAAGCCATTGGACCGGAGCCCACATCCCATGCTCTTACCACATGAGCAATCCATTTAAGGAGATCTTATGATTCCAACATAAGAACCTATTCTCGCGAGTGACAAGCATCACTCGACTTGTAACGGTCCTATAGCATAGCAGCTACCGACCTATCATACTAGTAAGAACATAGGTACCTAGGGATCATGCATCTAGGGTTTCATTTCAACTCCTGAACGTAAATGCACAATCATCCATAGATAGTTGCATAAATTTTCAAAAACGCTTGGTTAATGCACCGGGGCTTGCCTGCGTCAGCAGGGTTAGCCTGAGGGTCCTCGGTGTCGTCGATCACCTCCACGTACTGCAGCTCCGCGTCAGCTCCTCCTTCCTCGGCTTCCGGCACGAGCGCGTAGTTACCGTCAGGAAGCTCTACACGGAATGCAATGCAGGGTTCAGGTGGAGTGATAGATTAATTATTTCATCCAACTCTTGTTGGCCACATTTACTTTAACAAACAATTAATTAGTAAATCTTTTTCATTAAGGTTATTATGGACAAGGGTTTAATCATTGCCCAACAATTAACTAGTGTTCATTTTCATGATTGTTATTTCATGTGAGATTTACTATTCAATCTTTCAATAGCAAAGGTGTGCACATAAATGTAGATACTTCCATTTAATTTTTCCAAACAGCACGGATGATAAGCAAGACCCTAAAATTAGGCTAGGTACCCAATCACAAGGTCACAAGGTTAAAGGAACACATTTTCCTAATTAAAACCTATAACAAGCTCATGTGCATTCGAACTTTTAAAGGCGCAAACAATTCACATCAACAAGGACAGGGGTCCTTGCTGGCCTAAGTATTTCTAAACACCCATTGGATCCAAGTTTGGTCACTAAAGAGTTACAAAACTTATAAATGCCAGAAACACATTTCCTAGCTATTTGAAATAAGGGAAATGCATAAATAAATAAAAGTAAAGCTCCTGCATCCAACAACAAGCCTACAGCTACTCTGACCCTAAACAAGATCAGAACACCCATGGGTTCATCTCAAACCAATTTGAAATATGAACCATGCATTTAAATATATATCTAGGCATAAAACAAGATGAAATATTTCTAACAGAGATAAATTCATGATAAATTCAGGAAAGTTACTTCTAGGCATAACATGAACCTTGCCACAAGTTGAGCAAAAGAATCAATTCATATTTTGCTACAAAAATCAGTAAAGTAGAAATACGATAAATATGAAGTAATTCATATAAAAAGATCTGTTTGACAACTTTGTGAAATTTTTGGTCCAGAGTCTAATCATGACAATTCTAGCAACATATCCAAAATTCAGCTCCATATCCTTTCTATATTTTGAATTATAGCAAAAAGGTGTCAAACTGAATTTGAATTTTCATTCAAAATCTATAAGTCAAAACTATGGTCATGCTTTGTAGAAGTTGCAGATCTACTCACACTAAGACCAACAAAATTGGGTTTGTATTTTGCTGAATTTTCTGTGAATTTCTAGGCTATTTCTAAGGCACTGGACTAACTTGCAAAGAAACTAAGATAACTTTCGTTGCGATCGAGTCCCTGGTTTACACATATGCCCTCAGGAATTCACAACCGTGCCCTTGGCGGCGGGGGAGGGCTCGCCGGCGGCGAACGGCGGCCGGACTTGGTAAACATGTGGCGTGGGAGTGTGATTGGGCTCACCACGCGTCGATTGGCGGTGGTGGCTCGGCCGGAGATGGCCCCGGCGAGCGGCGGCGGCGAGGTCGCGGCGGCGCGCCTGCTGCGGCTCGGGTTCTGGCGAGTGGCGGCGCAATGTGGGCGAACACACGGTCGTGGGAGCTTCACTGGTGTCTAGGGAAGGGCTAGGAGGGTTTGGCCGGCGGCGGGAGCGAGCGGAGCTGTGAGCTCACCGGCGGCGGCGGCAATGGCGGATCGGTGGGCAGCAGTGCTCACGCGTGGGAGAAGGAGGGGACGGCTTTTTATAGCCGAGCGCGCGCGGAGACATCATGACTTCGCAGTGAAGCGACCGGCGCGTTAAGGCGCGGGGTACGGCGAGCCTCGGTGTGCGGGCGCGGCGGGCGGACCGACGGCGCCGCGGCGAGCGCCCGCACGCCGCGTGGCGCGCAGGCTCACCGGCCGAGACGCGGCCTGGAGGTGCGTGCGGTGCTGACGCATGCTGTGCTCACGCGCGGACTCTTAGGCGGGGCCGTGGTACGGCGGCGCACGGCGGCGGCACGGCGCGACGCGTGGTGTCGCGCGTACGCGCGTGACGTCGCGCTGAGCGCGCTCTCGGCCCGGTCCGAGCGATGTGCCCCTGTTGCTTTGCATGATTCTCCAAAAATTGCAAATAAACTTCAAAACCTGTAGATATGAAAGTTATAGATGGGTGATCCCTCTAGAACTTGGCTGAAACCGAATTTGAAATAGATTCAAATCGAGGGAGAAATTCAAATGCCAGTTTGGAGAATTTTCATGTCTCGGTGAACAGTAACACAGAGCTTTCTTTGCAATTTAGCACCTTTTCCACTCAAAACCAGAAATGCCACTCAACATGAAAGTTGTGTCTCATGAAAAACTGGACAACTTTCCTATTGGGGGATTTTGAAGTGTTTAGGTGTATTTTGGAGAACGCGGCAAAAGTTCCAAATCGACACAAAGACATCAAAGGGTTTGCCCCCCCCTTAGCTAGGGTTTTGACCAAGGAGAGTGTGCTAGACATGCTTAAGATGCTAATGGGTGAGTGTTGGTGAGGTTTTCGAGGTGATGACCCAGGTTGACCGTGCTTTGACCCTAGTCAACAGTTTTGACCGGCAATTAAGGTTAATTAAAAACCTAGGGCGTCACATCATGTAACCCGGTTTAGCCACCCATTGTGTCATTTCTTTGGTCTCTTTGATTTAGAGGACATCTAGGTTCGAGATAGTGTGGGGGAAGAGTCACGACTCTCCCAATGCAGGCACGACGTTTCCATTCGTACCCACTGTGAGCACTCCGCGCTAGCCGATCGATCACCTACCGCGAACCTGAACAGGACCCGCACGAGTTCACTCCTGTGGAGAGCCTCTAACGGTTCATCTCCCATGCATAGCACCAGTTTGCATCTCGACAACTCACTCTCTTTCATTCCTGAGTTTTATAAGCTATATATGTCTATCTCTAAACTAAAACTCGAATGATGATGCTAAAAGATCACCCAGCTCCGTCTACCTGAGCAGACTTACATATGTTTTATTCCTTGTCATCTGCCTGATGCTTGTGAACCATAATCTTCTTAAGGACAAGCATGTTCACCTAAGTAATTGACGAATATGATATGGCTGGATGATATGATCTTTTGCTCTGATGACTAACTCTCTTGGGGAATTTATTTTTGAAAACTCAAAACCTCTTGGAAAGGCTCCTCTTTGATATGCCTCCATCCCATTAGAGCCATATGATCTTTGTAGGTAAAACCCTTCAGTTCCTATGCTGCTTGTTATTACATTGAGCTTTGTCAAATTCTGTGACCCTTGTGAGAATTCGTTTCATTACTTTTATGATCAAGATTTATGTGCACCCCACCTATTTCCCCTTGCTATGCTTCTACTCTGGAAGTTAGCATTGTATCATTTATCCATTTCCTAAAAATAAAGCTACATATGTGGTGTGGCATCTCTCTCCAGAAGTGTCCTTCAAAAAGAGACATGGGCTATGAAAAAATATATATATATACATGCTCAAGGCATGATGAAAAAAAAAGAAGAAGAATAGCCCATGTCCAAAATAAAGGAGGAATAGGGGAGAGATGAGATAATGCAAAAAGGAGTTCCATATCATAGATGGTAATAACTTGTGTCCATTCCGGGGCTAGTGTCCACCTTACCATCAACCCGCAGTTCTCACCTTGTATATGTATGGCAATATCAAGCACTCATTCCGGGCCTAGTATCCGCCTTACCATACACACCATAGCCACACTGGTGCACATCTTGATCTGGTAGTATGATTTGATTTTCTCCGTGGATCCAGTCTTTGACTTTGCAAAATATGTGATGCAAGTATGTTTTCTCTTTATCCTACCCTGAGCTCCACATATATACACACCTGATTAGAAGTAGGATGAAGAAAGGCAAATGCCTTAGTGAGGACATATACACATTGAGCGATTTGAGAGAATCAAATGAGGAAGCCACCAAGAGTTTTGTTTATAAAGATCTTGCAAAAACCCCAAGGTGTTTATCATCAGGTGCATAAGTGACTTGATTCACAGCTGTTCTACTTTTCAATCACCCAAGGTAACATGATAGCCACTACATAGAGGATCACTAGAGCAAGGTATGACTTGGAATATCTCTTATGTCTGTCTTACTTTTGGGTATTCAAGACCCACTTGGCTTTGTTTCCCCTTCACTCGGGACGAGCAAAGGTCAAGTGTGGGGGTGTTATTGACGGTCGATATTTGCCATTTTCAATACCGTTAACTCCTGCAAATTTGAGCATGAATTGCACATCCACACTAGAATAGGTGCTTAAACTCATACTTTGAGAGCCAGGTGTGGTTCGAGGACCGGTGGATGGTCGCTTCCTGGTGTGATGAGTGATTGACAACGTGGTATGGACTGATTCTTGGCTAAGTATTGCAGGTGCAGGTTGCGGCTTGACTGGTGCAGGTGCAGGTGAAGAACAAGCGTGAAAGGTCGTTGCCGGTGAGGCCTCCAGGTGTGGAGAAGACAAGTAGGCTTGGTTCGAGGGACCCGGTGGCCAGCGGGGTCAAGTGCGGGCCGCATGGTGGCAAGAACGGCAAGATGAAGTCATGGACGGTTTCTTGGTTGAGGCTCAAAACCAAGGTCGAGCCGGAACTACGTGGGAGCCGAGTCATGAGTGGTGATTGGCGGAGGCTACACCGAGTTCGCGGGGTTTTCGGTGGTTCACCAGAAAACCATTGGGTTCCTTGGTTGATCCACAAAGCCAAGACCGAAGAACCGAAGACGGAGGTGCAGCAGCACCAGACCGGTCTGACCGGTGGGTCTGACCGGTCTGACCGGTGAGGAGCACCGGTCTGACCGGTGTGCGATGACGCAGTCCGGAATCTTCGAAGCGGAGGACATGCATCGGGATCGCAAGGCTTACGTCGAGGCTAAGCAAGTTTGCGGTCGCTGGGCATCCGTCCGATGGTGCAAAGACAAAGACTTCCAATTTCGCCCTCGAGGGCATGTATCCCTAGTTAGCTAGTAAGGGTATTTTAGTCTTTCGGTTGCCTCCATATAACCCAAGGGGTGAGAGGATGGCAGCCATCTCTTGGAACCCTAGCTCATTTGGTTTTCCTATTTTCCTTCCTATTTTCTTAGGATTTTCGTAGGACTAGCTTGAGAGCTTCATGGTGGGATCTTGTGAGAGGGAAGGATGATCGGGCGGCAAGCTAGACCTTGTATGAACCTCTTTGGTATGTATAGATGATTCGGCGTGGTTCCTCAAGGCTTGGATGTGTCTTTCCCGTTTCTCCTTTTTGGTGATTTTCGGAGCCCTTTCTTGGCGATTTTCTTGGAGCGATTTCGAGGCCTTTCTCTTTGGGATTTGGTGGGGGATGTATGCATGAACCCTTCGTGGTTCTTTTCCCTTTGATTCCCCTTCCAAATCCGTGAGCAAAGGGGCTCGATTTTGGGGTTTTCGTGGCTCTAGGGTTAGAGGCGTTCTTGGTGGGATTTCTTCGATTCCTCTTGATTTGACAAGTTTTGGTGGACCAAATCTTGGCTATGGAGTACCCATGAGGTGTTCCTACTATCCCCAAAGTCTTGTGCAAAACTGTGGAGCGAATCGGGAGATCGGGAGTTGGATTTGGGGGAGTTGACTCGCGGGCGCTGTTCATCCCGAGCTGCCCAGGCGCGACCGGTCTGACCGGTGCTCTTGACCGGTCTGACCGGTGCTAGCCCTTGGTGGGTTTTTGTCTCGGGGAATAGCCTTGTCCGTGTGGTTTTGTCCCATGGTCCTGCTGATCAGTTCTTGACGTGTTTGGAGTTGTTTTGCTAGGTTTTGTGAGGGGTTCTTCTTCCTCACAGGTTGTGTTTCGTGGTGGTTTTTGTTCCAGAGCCTAGAGGAGTCACTGAGGCTTCCTGGAACGTTTGCTGTGTGGCTGTTGTAGCCACCGGCCTGACCGGCTCTGTCCACCGGTCTGACCGGCGCAGGCCATCGGTCTGACCGGTGTAGCACAGGCAGCAAGCCGTGCAAGTTTCCGCTGTGTGGTTTGGTGAGTTTTGGCTCAGAAGGTTGAGTGTTGGTTCCCAGGACCAGTAGCACTCCAGTGGCTGTGTGGCCTTGACCAACTTGGGTAGTTGAGTCGGAGACGTGAGTTGGAAGCCGTGTTCGTCTTGTTGGAGTTCTCATCTCCTTCGAGAAGAATTTTCATCGGCTCCCATTCACTCCCCCCCTCTCTGGTTCGCCTAATCGGTCCTTCAATTGGTATCAGAGCCGGTTCGGGTCTTTATTGACTCTTACCAGTCTAAGATCCAAAGATGGCGTACCAGGAACGGGGTTCGGGTCCTCCGCACTTCGATGGGAAGAACTACCAGATGTGGCAGAGGCGGATGGCAGCGTTCCTCCGCGGAAAGGGTCAGATCCTTTGGGATGTCACGGTGAACACAGCTTATGTTCATCCGATGAACTTCCTTGCTCCAGGATCGAGGGATATGTTCGAAGCCAACAACAAGGCTGTCGACTACTTGTTTCGTGCTCTGTGTCAGCCTGAATTCGATCGGGTTCAGACAGAGGACTTAGCTTGTAGGATTTGGGAGCAGTTGAAGGATGCTCATGCTGGGAATGCTCAGGTTCAGGCTCGGATGTACGCGACTTACCGGAGAGAGTACGAGAACTTCACTCATCTCCCCGGCGAGTCCGTCGATGCCCTTTTCCAGCGATTTACGGTCGTTGTGAACAACATGAGAGCCAATGTGGACGTCCTCCCATACAATGATCATGATAGAGCCGTGAAGCTCTTGCACTCGTTGGATCGTACCGTATGGGACGGGAAGTTTGAGGCTATTGTTGAGTCTGAGAAGTATGACACCTTGACGGTGAACGAGCTATTCTCGAAGCTCAAGTCGGCTGAGTTGGACCGTGGTATGACAGCCAAGATCGAGAGCCCGGCTGATTCTCATAGTCTCGCTCTCGTTAGTGGCAAAGGAGCTAAGTCTAACGCTAACGCATCCTCCAGGATGTACTCTCTGTCTTCTTTGATGTCTTTGCCAGATGAGGAGTTCGACGTGCTTGGAGAGGACGAGCTGGCGTTGCTGACCAGGCGGTTCGAGAGGCTGCACGAGAACCGGGTGAACACGAGGAGGACAGCACGGACGTGTTTTCAGTGCGGCAAGCCAGGACACTTCGTCGCCGACTGCTCGGAGAAGACAGAGAACAAGGACGGCTGCAAGGACGGCTACAGGCACCGATCGAGCAAGGATGGCAAGTACCGATCGAGGCGCGATCACAAGCACAAGAACAAGCACAAGGACGAGTGACGGTCGAGGAAGAAGGATGGCTGCGGCAGGAAGGTCCGAGCAATGGTCGGAGCGAGCGACGTCGACTCCAGCTCCGCCTACTCTTCCTCGAGCTCGAGTAGCAGTGAAGATGAAGGTGATCGGCGCAAGAACAAGAAGTCATCCAGGAACTTGAGCGGGTTGAGCTGCTTCGCGGGAGATGGCTTCTGCGGCATGGCCTGTAGCTCCGGCAGCAAGAAGAGCCACCTGAGTGACTCGGACTCTGACTCCGAGGATGAGGTATGTGATGAGCTCTCTTCTTTGCGCAAGGAGAATGATGAGTTGGTTGACTTGCTTGATAACCGCGATCACATGCTTAGAGAGGCCAAGAAGATGAGGAAAGAACTTAGAGCCTCACTAGAAGATGCTAGGAACCGTGTGGCTGAGCTAGAAACCCAGAACCTAGAAGCTAAGCTTGAGATTGATTCACTTAAGGCTTCTCCTGTGGTTTCTGATGAGATTGATTGCTGTGATTGCTCTGTGTACCTAGCTGATCTTACTGCTCTTAAGGATAAGCATGCTTCTACTTGTGATGAACTAGATATGCTTAGGGTTGAAGTGGCTGAGCTTAAGTCTAGACCTGCTTTGCTAGGTGCTTGCACTTCTTGCCCTGTTTTGCATGGAAAGATTGATGAGATGCATGCTTACACTGTTTCGCTTGAGGCTAAGTTGAAAGAGCCTATTCCCACTTCTTGCTCTACTTGTGAATTGCATGCGGTTAAGAATTTGGAGCTTGCACATTATATTGATCGCTTGCAGGATGAGAATGATGAGCTGAGAAAATGTATGAGCTGGTTGTCGGGTCAGGAGCCTCAGCTTGGTATCATGATAGCGGCTTTCAAACGCTATGATGGTCAGGCACTTGGGGCTGACAAGCTTGGAGAGAACAGTGGTGAGGGAGTTGAGAGAGTTGGAGAGATTCCTATCCCACCACCAAACAGACACAAGAACAAGTTTGAGCCCAAGCCTAACCATCTCAGAAACAAACTTGACACTACTCCAGATCCACCCATATTCCCTTACCCAACAAATGATTTCCAGAAACCGGTGAAGTTTGTGATCCCAAAGGGAGGTGAGGAAGGAGAGAAGAAAGGTGAGAAGCCGAGTGGGCAGCCCCAACCCAAGCCTTAGCCTAAGCCACAGCCCATAAAGTTCCATTGTGGGTATTGTGGGAGAGATGGTCACAAGGATGAGTCTTGCTTCAAGAGGAAGCGTGAGGAGAGAATGGCTAGAGAGTGGGCTAACAAGGACAGGTACCACCCCTCTAATGGTGTACCTGAGCCTCGTATGCAGATGCCCAGGGCCAAGGCGATTGTGAGGACGGTTCCGGCTTGGGGAGACCGGAAAGCTGCAGGTGCTGCTGCTGGCCGAGCTACACCGGTCAGACCGGTGCAGGTCTGGGCAGACAGCGAGTCGGGTTTCGTGCTCGTGAGGATGCTCGGTTTGGTTCTGGAGGTCGTGGTTCTGGTGGTTGGTCTGGAAAGTTTGCAGGTGGTCAGTTTGCTAGGCGTTCTCCACCTCGTGCTCAATACGGGGGTGGGAGGAGTCGTAGCTTTGAGATGGAGAGGAGGAACGATCCACAGTTTCCCTTTCGTGGCTTTCGTCCTCCTCCAGTTAGAGAGGGTTGGTTCCCTCGTGGTGGTTACCGTGGTGGTAGCTTTGATAGGCGTGATGATTTGGTTTGTGCTAACCCCACTTTGGAGCAAATGGCTCGGCACTGGTTTTACTCTTTTGGTACTAACCCCAGTGCTGAGTCGTTTGTTCACTCACGTGCTCGCTTTTGAATTTGAGGTGGGAGACTTGAAGAACATTTGGTTGATTGACTCTGGTTGCTCGAGGCATATGACCGGAGACAAGGGGTGGTTCTCAAGTCTCGTCCCGGTGGTGACAAAGAAGTACATCACCTTTGGGGACAATGGGCGAGGGCGTGTGCTGTCAGAAGGTGAGATTAAGGTAAGTGACAAGATCACTCTCAGGCCTATTGCTCTTGTTCAATCGCTTGGATACAATTTGCTTTCTGTGTCCCAGTTGTTGGATGAGGGTTTTGAGGTGTTGTTTCGGCCTGGTGGTTCTCGGATTTTAGATTCTCGGGGGGATCTTGTTTGCATGGTCGTTCCCGAGGGTCAAGTGTTCCGAGCTGATTTTTCTCAGTCTTCTGGTGTGGAGCATTGCTTCTTGGCTGGTTCTTCGAGTGAGTTGTGGAAGTGGCATAGGAAGTTGGGTCACTTGAGCTTTGACCTTTTGTCTCGCTTGAGTAAACTCAATTAGGTCCGAGGATTGCCACGGTTGAGGTTTGAGAAAGAGTTGGTTTGTGCGCCGTGTAGGCATGCCAAGATGGTAGCCTCTTCTCACCCGCCTCTCACCGATGTGATGACTGAGCGTCCATGCGAGCTGCTCCATATGGACCTTGTTGGCCCAGCTCGTGTGCGATCTGCGGGTGGGAAGTGGTATGTCCTTGTTGTGGTGGTTGACTACTCTCGGTATGCGTGGGTGTTCTTTCTTGAGGAGAAAGGGGAGACGTTTGGTTTTGTTCGAGATCTTATCTTGAGGTTAAGAATCGAGAGGCACGGAGATGCCATACGAGCGATCCGCAGTGACAATGGCTCGGAATTCAAAAACTCTCACTTCGAAACCTTTTGCCATGACTTGGGTCTTGAACATCAGTTTTTGAGTCCGTATACACCTCCCCAGAATGGCGTGGTGGAAAGGAAAAACAGGACCTTGTGCGAGATGGCTCGGACGATGCTCGACGAGCATAGGACTCCGAGAAGGTTCTGGGCTGAGGCGGTCAATACCGCGTGCTATGTGTCGAACAGGATCTACCTCAGGGTCCATAAGAAGAAAACCTGTTACGAGTTGATGCACGGTCGCACACCCAAGGTGAGTCACTTCCATGTCTTTGGTTGTAAATGCTTCATTCTGAAGAAAGGGAAGAAGTTGGACAAGTTCGAGGCTAGGTCTGTCGATGGCATTTTCTTTGGTTATGCATCTCATTCTAGAGCATTTCGTGTGCTCAATCTTGAAACTAACCAAATCGTGGAGACTTGCGAGGTAACCTTCGACGAGACACCGCCACGTAGTCAGCTTGTTTTTGAGTGTGCAGATGACGACGAACTTGGCGAGGAGATCTTTCAGGAGGAGGAGCATGAACATGGAGATGATGAAGATGGCGGTGTGATGCCCGCGGCTAAACATGTACCTACTACTTCGACGACGATCGAGAATGGACCCTCTCCCACACCTACAACGACAAACCCAGATCAAGGCGAAGCTGCTGTTGAGGGGGAGGTAGCATCAAGGCGAGAACCTCCCCGGCGAGTGCAAGTGGATCACCCAGCTTCGAGAATCATCAGCGACATGAATGAACGTACTACACGGTCGAGGGTTCGGAACAATTCTCATTTCGCTCATGCTGCTTTTGTTGCCACCTTTGAGCCCAAAGACATTGGACACGCGTTATCTGATCATAATTGGGTTAACTCGATGCATGAGGAGTTGGAGAATTTTGAGAGGAACCAAGTTTGGGTGTTGGTTGACCCTCCTCTAGGGTGTAAGCCGATTGGGACAAAATGGGTGTGGAAAAATAAAGAGGGAGAGAAAGGAGAAGTGGTGAGGAACAAGTCGAGACTTGTTGCTCAGGGGTACAGTCAGAAAGAGGGGATCGACTACGAGGAGACTTTTGCTCCTGTAGCTCATTTGGAGGCGATCAGGATCCTTCTAGCCTTTTCCGTGGCTAAAGGGTTCAAGTTGTACCAGATGGATGTGAAGAGTGCTTTCCTGAACGGTGTGTTGGAGGAAGAGGTGTTTGTGAGGCAACCACCGGGGTTTGAGAGTGAGAAGTACCCCCACCGGGTGTACAAGTTGAGGAAGGCGCTGTATGGGTTGAAGCAGGCGCCTAGAGCTTGGTATGGTAGGTTGAGGGGGTTCCTGTTTGAGAGAGGGTTTGAGATGGGGAAGGTCGACCAGACCTTGTTTCTCCTCAGACAGGGCAGAGATATCCTGATTGTGCAGGTATACGTGGATGATATTGTCTTTGGTGGCTCGTCTAACTCTCTTGTTGCAAGGTTTGCAGAAGACATGAGCAGGGAATTTGAGATGAGCATGATGGGCGAGTTGCAGTTCTTCCTCGGGCTACAAATCAAGCAATCAAAGGAAGGAACATTTGTGCACCAAGCTAAGTACACCAAGGACATTGTGAGGAAGTTCAAGATGGAGGACTCCAAGGCCATGGCGACGCATATGAGTACGACTACAGCTCTTGATGCGGACGAGGAAGGTGAACACGTGGACCAGAAGGAGTACCGGAGCATGATCGGGTCACTCCTCTACTTGACGGCGACGAGGCCGGACATTCAATTCTCGGTGTGTCTGTGCGCTTGTTTTCAAGCTTCTCCGAGGACTTCGCATCGGCAAGCAGTCAAGCGCATTTTCAGGTATTTGCGACACACTCCCGACTTCGGCCTTTGGTACTCTGCGTCTTCTTCTTTGGCGCTTCATGGATTTTCAGACGCGGACTTTGCCGGGTGTCGGTTGGATAGGAAGTCCACTTCTGGGACTTGCCAGTTCTTGGGTTCTTCTTTGGTGTCTTGGTCTTCCCGCAAACAGTCGAGTGTTGCTCAATCCACTACCGAGGCAGAGTATGTGGCCGCAGCTAGTTGTTGCTCTCAGCTCCTTTGGATCACATACACCATGAGTGACTTTGGTGAGGAGTATACCCATGTCCCACTTCAATGTGATAGCACTAGTGCCATAAGCGTTGCAAAGAACCCAGTGCTCCATTCCAAAACCAAGCACATAGAAGTGAGGTATCATTTTCTGAGAGACAACATAGAGAAAGGAAAAATCGCTTTGATCCATGTACCCACACATGACCAACTAGCTGATATTTTCACCAAACCCCTAGATCAAGCAACTTTCACTCGTTTGCGGGGGGAGCTTGGTGTTTGTTTGATTTCTTGAGTTGGCGTGTGGGAGCTCCTTTGTAGCATATGTATAGCTTTCCTTTGTGCAATTCTTGCATTTGGCATGGCATATGTAACATGATGTATGGGCATCTTTGTATCTTAGGTTGCATGCATTTTGTATCATATGCATTGTTTAGGAAAGGCTTCTCCTATATACATTGTTCACCATGGAATGATATATATGTCTTTGTGAGCTAATTTGTTAAGCTATGGTTAGTTTGGCTTAGCTCTTGATAATCTTGGTTTGTATCCATGGTTGATGGCTATGTTTTTTTTTTGAAAATTTCATATGTATGCTCTCTTGTGAGTAAATGCCTTTACATGATCTTGGCATGTTGTTGTGGCTTGGCTATGCTTAATTTGTGGTTGGATAGCTTATTTTGATCATATGGGGCCAAAGGCTCATTTGCCATCATGAATGTTTAGCCCCCATGCTTCATCTTGTGGAGGGGCATAAGTTCCTTTTTGTCGCAAAGACATTTCATGTACCAATTATAAATCTGAAAAATGAAATGTAAATTGCTTGGAAAATGTGCTCCCATATCATATGTGCTAATTTTAGTTTGCTTTGGGTGCTAAATCGTTGCATGATGCCTACCGATGAGAAGTCTCATATATAGAAGTAGGCACATGGCTCGGTGGCTTTGACATGACATGAGGTGCTTGTGGGTGTTTATGATGGTCTTATGCTTAGAATGGTTACCTATCATGAAGTTTGTGTGGCTTTGCCATTTTGACATGTTTTGCTCATGTTTAGGACTTTACTCATGAGAGGGTGATTTTTCGCAAAATTGCTCAACTCTATCTTAGCTTCGCCCAATGGTTGTGAAACTTGGTGATCATGAAGTTTATGTCATTACGAAGCTATAGAGTATCTAACTTGCTCATTTGGACATGTGTAGCATCCTATGTTGAATTTTGTCTATTTGAGAAGCTCTAGGTTGCATTTTTTGCATTTTTGGCTTGATTCATGCATTGTCAACAAGGGGGAGAAGTTTGAGCATGTTTTGGCCTACTGAATGCATTTGGAAGGTTTTCAGGTGGTTTCGAGCCATTTCTGGGCTCTGTTGTGCACCGGTCTGACCGGTTGAGGTCATCGGTCTGACCGGTCAGAGTGCTGGTCCTGTTCACATGTTGCGCACCGGTCTGACTGGTGGTGTCGACCGGTCTGACCGGTCAGAGCTGAGCTGTTGCAGCTGCTCTGTTTTATGAAGTGGTTCGCATGCATTTGTCCAGGGGGAGTTGCATTGGTTCAGGGGGAGCTTGCATGTGTGCAGGGGGAGCTCTTTGTGGTTTTCGAGCTTTGGTTTGATGGTTTATGCTCTTTGCTTGAGCATGTTTTGTCTCGGATGTGTCGAGCCGTTGCCCTTGCCTAAGGGGTCCAAGACTTATCTTCTTCAAGTGATCTTGCTCTTTGCCTTTTCTTTGGCTTTCGATCGCTTGTTGGAGTTTCTTTTAGTTGTTTCATCTCTTTTCCTTTTCCCTTGGTTACCAAAACGTGTGTGTTGTCAATGCACTCATCAAGGGGGAGATTGAGTGCCAGGTGTGGTTCGAGGACCGGTGGATGGTCGCTTCCTGGTGTGATGAGTGATTGACAACGTGGTGTGGACTGATTCTTGGCTAAGTATTGCAGGTGCAGGTTGCGGCTTGACTGGTGCAGGTGCAGGTGAAGAACAAGCGTGAAAGGTCATCGCCGGTGAGGCCTCCAGGTGTGGAGAAGACAAATAGGCTTGGTTCGAGGGACCCGGTGGCCAGCGGGGTCAAGTGCGGGCCGCGTGGTGGCAAGAACGGCAAGATGAAGTCATGGACGATGTCTTGGTTAAGCCTCAAAACCAAGGTCGAGCCGGAACTACGTGGGAGCCGAGTCATGAGTGGTGATTGGCGGAGGCTACACCGAGTTCGCGGGGTTTCCGGTGGTTCACCAGAAAACCATTGGGTTCTTTGGTTGATCCACAAAGCCAAGACCGAAGAACCGAAGACGGAGGTGCAGTAGCTCCAGACCGATCTGACCGGTGGGTCAGACCGGTCTGACCGGTGGGTACCGGTCTGACCGGTGAGGAGCACCGGTCTGACCGGTGTGCGACGACGCAGTCCGGAATCTTCGAAGCGGAGGACACGAGTCGGGATCGGAAGGCTTGCATCGAGGCTAAGCAAGTTTGCGGTCGCTGGGCATCCGTCCGATGGTGCGAAGACAAAGACTTCCAATTTCGCCCTCGAGGGGCATGTATCCCTAGTTAGCTAGTAAGGGTATTTTAGTCTTTCGGTTGCCTCCATATAACCCAAGGGGTGAGAGGATGGCAGCCATCTCTTGGAACCCTAGCTCATTTGGTTTTCCTATTTTCCTTCCTATTTTCTTAGGATTTTCGTAGGACTAGCTTGAGAGCTTCATGGTGAGATCTTGTGAGAGGGAAGGATGATCGGGCGGCAAGCTAGACCTTGTATGAACCTCTTTGGTATGTATAGATGATTCGGCGTGGTTCCTCAAGGCTTGGATGTGTATTTCCCGTTTCTCCTTTTTGGTGATTTTCGGAGCCCTTTCTTGGCGATTTTCTTGGAGCGATTTCGAGGCCTTTCTCTTTGGGATTTGGTGGGGGATGTATGCATGAACCCTTCGTGGTTCTTTTCCCTTTGATTCCCCTTCCAAATCCGTGAGCAAAGGGGCTCAATTTTGGGGTTTTCGTGGCTCTAGGGTTAGAGGCGTTCTTGGTGGGATTTCTTCGATTCCTCTTGATTTGGCAAGTTTTGGTGGACCAAATCTTGGCTATGGTGTACCCATGAGGTGTTCCTACTATCCCCAAAGTCTTGTGCAAAACTGTGCAGCGAATCGAGAGATCGGGAGTTGGATTTGGGGGAGTTGACTCGCGGGCGCTGTTCATCCCGAGCTGCCCAGGCGCGACCGGTCTGACTGGTGCTCTTGAACGGTCTGACCGGTGCCAGCCCTTGGTGGGTTTTTGTCTCGGGGAATAGCCTTGTCCGTGTGGTTTTGTCCCGTGGTCCTGCTGATCAGTTCTTGGCGTGTTTGGAGTTGTTTTGCTAGGTTTTGTGAGGGGTTCTTCTTCCTCACAGGTTGTGTTTCGTGGTGGTTTTTGTTCCAGGGCCTAGAGGAGTCACTGAGGCTTCCTGGAACGTTTGCTGTGCGGCTGCTGTAACCACCGGCCTGACCGGCTCTGTCCACCGGTCTAACCGGTGTCACCGGTCTGACCGGCGCAGGCCATCGGTCTGACCGGTGTAGCACAGGCAGCAAGCCGTGCAAGTTTCCGCTGTGTGGTTTGGTGAGTTTTGGCTCGGAAGGTTGAGTGTTGGTTCCTAGGACCAGTAGCACTCCAGTGGCTGTGTCGTCTTGACCAACTTGGGTAGTTGAGTCGGAGACGTGAGTTGGAAGTCGTGTTCTTCTTGTTGGAGTTCTCATCTCCTTCGAGAAGAATTTTCATCGGCTCCCATTCACTCCCCCCCTCTCTGGTTCGCCTAATCGGTCCTTCATACTTTCCACCAGTGTCGATGTCTATTCGAATGCAGGTATTTATCGTAAGAAATGGGAGGAATCCATGCACTTTCACTCCACTCCAATCCAAGGCACTCAAATGCTGGCCAATCAGGGGCTGCCACATGGATTCTCTTGGATCCATGATGTCACCAATCCATGTGAGGGACTCTCGACGAATCATACGCTGTCATGTCAGCATCACATGGATCCATGGGCCCACTAAGCCAACTAAACCGCCAGGAAACGTACCATGCACAGAGGAGAGACATCAGGGCCCACATGGAAGCGAGCCAGAGGAAGCAGGGGCTAGATGGCCGCCAAAGGTTTCGGCCGACCCTAGGATCGGCCGAACCAACCTAGGGTCGGTTGATCCTGGCCCTCCACGTGCTGGTTGCTCATTGGCTCTTGGCTGCATTCCCGGGTGTTTAGGGGCACTTTGAGCCCCGGAGCAAGCCTCCTCCCTGTCTATAAATAGGAGGGGAGGGGCTCCATTTCTCACACACCACCAAGCTCTCAAGTTACACTTCTCTCTTGTGTAGCTCTCTCTCCCTCTCTCCAATTCTGCCCATGAGAGGTGATTCTCACCTCTTTGTGGTAGAATGGTGATGAGGAGAGATCTAGATTAGGATTAGTTGAGAGGTAGAGTAGGTGTAAAGAGTGAGTTGATGTCCTCGTGGATGCTCGTTCTTCATTTAGATCAAAGTGAGTATTTCAGCATTTCTTATTTAGACTATAGTGGACATCATGCATGATTGCTTTGTTCTTGTGTTCGTGGCTCGTTCATAAGTTAAAGGCTTGTGTTCTTCATGACACAAGGCTTCGATCCTTTAGAGCCAGAGCCATAGTTCATTTACATGTTTGCATGCTCTGATCCTGTTTAGCTAAGTAAGTCCGTTGTATCTCGTTTAGCTACATCCATAGCTTCCTTTCTGCTCCCAGTTCAATGATATGATCTGATTCCGATCTTTCCCTTGTTCGTGGGACCGTATCTATACGGTTGCTATAGTGTAGTTAGCGGGCTAGCATATGCCGCACTATAGTATTTATCTGGGGTATGGACGTGGTGTCTGGGCCCTGGTTTTCCTGCGAAGACCACGTACGATCGTAGCGTAGAGGTAGGCCGTAGTGGTGACAGCCTATTGGACCCTTTGTCAACCCTCTTACGTCGCGTACCGAGTTGGGCTCGCTTGCCAACACCCTGGAGTGTTGTCGCCCCGCGGGATGACTAAGACCGGATAGAAATACATCTTGAGAGCTAAGTCCCTTAAGGAAGTACTTCTTGTATCCCGACCTATCCCAGCGAAAGCTGGTGTCCTTGGATAGACCCTCTCTAGTTACTCTCCATCCTGAGGGAACGAAACCCGACGGGAATACTCATTCCCCTAGGGAGAGGTGCTACAACGGTGTATCCGTGTGCTTGCGGATTCGTTCGCACTCGTCAGTGTACCCGGGAGTTTCTTACACGCTCACGCTGCCACAGCACCCAGTGTTGAGGTTAAGAAACACCAACAACGTGGACCAACCAGATCATGACACATGGACCAACCAAATCACGACACGTGGACCAACCAGATCACGACAAGTGGACTAATGAGATAACTACACGTCATCTTCCGGGTGCACATCGCCACGCCAGCGACCAGCGTGGAAAAATGCCACGTCAGCAGCTAGCGTGGCAATGATCACGTCAGCAACCAGCGTGGCACCGAGCCACGTCAGATGCCGGCATGCACGATGCCACGTGGCAGTCACTTCCATGACGAAATTAGTGATGATAGTCCTTAGTCATAGAAGACAAGCTGTTACGTGACGAAAAACATGTTCGTCACGGACAATGAGTAGTTCTGTGACAAAATTGACCGATTCGTCACGGTGCGTCAAATGTGATGCGTGTTCTATGACAATTTCAGAATCGTCATAAGTTCATCACAGAAGGTTTTTAATGACAAATTTGGCTTGTTCCATGACGAAAGTGTTTCGTCATTGATGTGAACTTCAGTACTATTGTACTCTTCGAAGGACTGAACCAGTATAAACCTTCGTGTCCCTTGTTCCATGTGCTCATCGCTCATCCATCATGTTCTTAGTTTCCTGTCCCCTCGACCTGCAAATCAACCATGTGGATACCCCCCGGTGGATTGTCTAGATCTCACCATCTAACAGTTGGCGCGCCAGGTAGGAATGATCAGGAGCTTTAGCATAGCATGATGGAATCACATTATGGTGTCGTCTTCGCTGCTAGCATGGCGGAATTCCTCGCCAACCCCGTCAGCATCTGCTTCGGCTACATGCCGGTAGATCCTATCCCTTCAGTCGTCACTCTGGCAGCAGCATGTAACTCTACGGTGGTCACTTCCGCTCCGCAGGTCGGCGAGATCAATCTCGCCGCGCCTATTCCGGATCTGTTGAAGAAAACCCACCGACCCACACCTTGCGACCTAGTCGTGGGGATGGATCGCGTCATCAACATGATGTAGGAAACCTTGTAGATATGCGAGCAAGCCCAGTGCTCTCCTAGGTGGGCACGGGGCCCGTCCCGAGCACTCTTCGGCCTACGGAGCTCGGCCAACGTCTAACCCAAAAAGATGGCAAAGAAGTCCTAGATCCAATCTGGGCAGCACACCTTCCACTTACAGCGCCCGGTATTTGGAACGTACCAGGACCCTCTTGATGAAATCTACCCCTTCCATAAGCGGGCGAAGCACACTCTTCGCGAGTGTTATGTGTTCAAGGATACCATCAAGCTTATCGAGCAGCGCGAAACGGGTTAGCTTTGTCAGGTCACGCATACCCCGCAGTCTCCGGATTGTAGAGCCTTCCAAGACATCCATGTTGTCCTCTCCCCCAACACTTATGACGAGGGAGACGACCTCTCTCCACCCCCAGATCATGAAATTTTCGTGGTCTCCATAGATGCTCCACTACAGCACGGCGAGACAAACTCCTAGGAGGCCACACGCTTCAACACTAACGCTGACCACGCTCGACATCGCCTGGAGGAGGTAGCTGTTGCACAAGCCCAAGCGAACTGGCAACCTGCCGACGTCGTCATCGGAGCAAACGATGGTAACGGTGCACCTCCACCACCACCTGAGGGCCTGGCTGCCACTACCCAGCATGTTGATCGCCCTAGGCAACCACCCCATGTGCGACCGAGACCTCCAGAGGGACTTTGAGGACGCTGGCCATCAAGTCTTCAATAGCCCCCAAGCTAATTTCGGTGCAACCATGGCTAACCTAGCCAATGACGGTGATACACCGGTGATTTGATGAGCTCTTCCTCATCTTCACGTTGCTACCGCCCAGATGGAAGAGCACAGTAGAGCATCCTCTTCATCCAAACCTGCCTCCATGCACCACACGTGGAGCCGATCTAATCGGTCTCGCGGGGGCCGCTAGCCTCCTTTGCAAACTATTGTGGAGGAGGTCGAACAGAACGTCATCGACGCCCAACCCAACCCTAGTAGTAATGTTGGCATCAATGCCAACTGTGACAGGCACGATCTCCGCGTTGATCTTGAGCAGGCTAGACGTGGTCATGATACTCGTGTCGACCTCGACAAGTGTCATCGCGAGCGGGAGGAGGCTGAGCTCTGCAGGCTTGCGGAGTACGATCGCGACTTCGGCCCTCCGGGTGTCGCCAACCGCATCAAGCGTGACATGGAGGCTGAGGACCGTCGTCGTCAAGTGGAGGAGCTCCGATGATGCGTTGAATACGAGCTGCACCACAGCATTTTCGACAACACCTACGTCACTCCCAAGGGCCCACGCACTAATCCTGACGACCAGGACGCCCAGGCGATCAACAACTTCCGAACTTTCTCAGAGTGACTCTGATCCCTCTGTTATCCAGCCAACTTCAAGCCAGCCATCAACTAGTATGACGGCCGCTCTGACCCGAATATTTAGTTGAAGACCTATACCATCGCAGCTCAGGCTGCTAGTTGTACCTTTGATCATATGGTGGCCTACTTCCCTCTGGAGATGGGTGAAGCTCCACTCCAATGGCTTGACAATCTTCCCGACGGGTGCATCACCTCTTGGGCCAAGCTGTCGCAATTGTTCACCTCAAACTACCAAGGGACCTATTGCCGCCTCAGCAATACCAATCACCTCAGTCGGGTCGTCATTCGACCCAAACAGATGTTCAGGGACTACACCAACTGATTCTTCGAGAACCGCAACAAGTTGGCTGGCGTCAAGGACAACGACATCATCCGGTACAACAAATCTGGCGTCAAGGACCTACCGCTCTTCAAGAAGCTCCACGAAGCCAGATCTACTATGATCGCTGACCTGATGGTGGTCGTTAACAAGCTGGTCAACACCCAGGAGGTGGTGGTCGACCAGTTCAGCGGGCTAGTTGAGCCGCAGGCCGCCCAGGCACCTACAGCAGACGGAGCTGCTAAGCTCCGCAAGCGTGCGACTGAGATAATGCTCGTCGAGACTGCCTGACACATCACCTTCCTCCAAGAGGAGTTCAAGGCTTCACTCGACGATGTGTGTCAGTTCCACACCGGTGCCAAGCACCTCCTACATCACTGCTCCACCCTCAAGAAAGCTCTCAACATCCCAGAAGAGCCCATGTGACCTAAGAAGAATGATCAATGGAAGCACTGCTATGACGACTGCCGCTATGGCGACCATAACCACCGACCTGATTGGCGTGACAACTACGGTGACCGCCACAATAATAGAGGTCGTCGCGATGACCGAGATGACCGTGATGATTGTCATGACGACTGCCGCGAGAAGCATTGTGATGACCGCTGTGAGGAGTAGCGCAACAACCTGCGTAACGAGCAGCGCGATGACCATCACCGCGATGACGGTGATTGCCGAGACGAGGAGAACCTTCCTCCTCCACCGAATGGGGAAACCCTAGCAGTGCCTTCCAAGCTCGGAACTGCGAAATCAACATCATGTTGGTGGGCAGAGGGCTGCGGTGAGCAACCGCGAGGTCCACTTCGTCAGTGTTGAGCCTATTCAGCCTCTTCACTGGTCGGAGTTCCCCATAACCTTCTCCAGGGAAGATCATTGGATGCACATACTAGACCCCGGCTCCTACCCGTTCGTCATTTGTCCTATAGTTGAAGGGGCTGTCCTATCCAAGACCCTAATCGATGGGGGTAGCGGGCTGAACATCATCTTCACCAAGACCCTGAAGAAAATGAAGTTCAACTTCAAGCGCATGGAGCCTTATGACGAGCCCTTCTATGGCATCGTGCCTAGCAAAGTGTCCTACCCCAAAGGTTGCATCGCCTTGACGGTCACCTTCGGGACTATCTAGAACTACCGCACGGAGTACCTGATCTTCGAGGTGGTAGACTTTATGACGTCCTACCACCCCATCCTGGACCAACCCATGTTAGCCCACTTCATGGCCATCCAGCACCACACATATCTTGTCTTCAATATGGCAATGCTGAACAGGATCCTCTGCATCTACGGTGACGTCAAGACCTCATATAAGTGTGATGTCGAAGTGGTGGAGCTTGCCAAGACCCTCGCCTACTCCGCACGGGCCTCTGCTATGGTGCTTGAAGCTTCGAAGATCAACCTGAAGACCTCGGAGGTGCAGGAGCACCAATGCTCGAATATCACGCTGGACCGCAGTCCTGCGACGAAGAATATCTACCTCGGCCTGCCCGATGCGGACAAGATGGCGGTCGCTAGTGCCGACCTCGACCCCAAATAGGAACTCGTGCTCACCAGTTTCCTCCAGGATAACACGAACATATTTGCATGGTCGCCATCATATATGCCTAGTGTCCCAAGGGAGCTAGCTGAGCACTCCTTGGACGTGAGCAAGATGGCAAGACCTGTCAAGCAGAAGCTTCATCGTTTCGCCAAGCATCGCAAGGAGATCATTATGGTAGAAGTCCAAAAGCTCTTAGCTGTTGGATTTATTCGACTGTATAAACACCAAGTTTGGCTTGCAAATCCGGTTCTTGTACCTAAAAAACTTGTGAATGGAGAATGTGTATCGACTACACCGATCTCAACAAGCACTACCCTAAAGATCCCTTCCCTCTTCCGTGTATTGACCAAGTCGTGGACTCCACGGCTGGCAGCATCCTACTATGCTTCCTAGACTGCTACTCTAGCTATCACCAGATAGCGCTCAGTCGTACCGACTAGGATAAGATGATGTTCATAACGCCTCATGGCATCTACTACTATAAGTGCATGACTTTCAACATGAAAAACACTAGTGCCACGTACCAGAAGGCCATCCAAAAGTGTCTGGAGTCCCAGCTCCATGACAACGTCGAGGCCTACATTAGTGATGTGGTCATCAAGACCAAAGTAACTGAGAAATTCATCGACGACCTCACCCAGACTTTTGCCAACCTTCAGCGGTATCAATGGAAACTTAATCCATCTAAGTGCGTCTTCAGTGTTCCCTCTAGAAAGCTCTTAGGCTTTATGGTCAGCCACAAAGGTAGCAAAGCCAACCCTGTCAAGATCGCTGCTATCCGCAACATGCGGGTTCCCACCGGTAAGAAAGATGTCATGAAGCTTACCGGTATGATGGTGGCTCTAGGTCGCTTCATTTGTAAGCTTGGGGAGAAAGGGCTGCCCTTCTTCAAGCTACTAAAAAAGGCAGATAAGTTCGCATGGAGTAGTGATCCTCAGCAAGCGCTGGATAGGTTAAAGCAATCTCTAGTCACCCCTCCGGTGATGATGGCTCCGGCTGATAGAGAAGTCCTGTTGTTGTACATCTCCGCGACCACGAACGTCGTCAGCATGGTTCTCGTTACAGAACGAGAAGAGGTCGGCCAACCCTACCCCATGCAGCAACCTGTGTATTTCGTCAGTGAAGTACTCGCTGATGCCAAAGCGTGGTACACGCAGCCCCAGAAGTTTCTCTACGCCCACCTCATCACGTCAAAGAAGCTCCGACATTACTTCCAAGCCCACAAGATACAAGTAGTCTCCTCCTTCCCGCTAGGGGAGATCCTTTGTAGTCACGACACTAGTGGCCACATTGTCAAGTGGTCTGTCGAACTGGGAGAGTTCGACCTTGAGTTCCTTCGTTGCCATGTGATCAAATCGCAAATCCTCGCTGACTTTGTCTCTGAGTGGACAAAGATCCAGCATCCTCCTACATTGCAAAATTGCTTTTTTCTTTTCATTCTAATTCAAAAAAAGAGTATAAAAATGGCAATGGATTTAAAGAGAGAACTTGTTCTTAGGTAAATCAATTGGGAGATGCTTTTCGAGAGTGTCCCATATAAGTTTTCCATCTTCCATACAAAAACTATCAATTCATGTAAGATCCTCTTCAGTCTTACTCAAAAGGTCCAATAGTGTATGTATATTGGCCCTCGTGAGACAATTATACATTCTAGAAGGCAATTCTAATTGATCAATAAAAATACGATTCAATGGAATTCCTTTTTGTTTTTCTTTAGAGTAGTGAATCTTTTTTGAAAGGTTAAAAGGGTGGAGTAAATCAGTTTTTTTTTCTTCTAAGCTAGTGCCCTCTCCCTCGGCGTGTAGAAAAGGAAGAAATAAATCAATCAAATTATGAGAAGCTTCATAAAGCCCTTCTTTAAGAGTTAAGCTTCCATTCGTTCATATTTCAAGAAAAAGTATCTCGTGTTTTTCATTTCCATTCCCACAAGAAAAGAATACTATAATTCACATTTCGAACAGGCATGGATACAACATCTATAGGATAACTTCCATCTTGAGAGTTCTTTCTGAGTTTCGTATGATATCTGCGATCTCTCTTATCTGTAACTCAATATACAAATCAATCGGCTCTCTTAAGTTAGCTATTGGGTTATGTATCTAGGACTTTGATGCAAATTGATGTGTCTCTAACTCCATAGAGATTACTTCTCAACACAATTTCTTTCAAATTTAGTAAAATTTCTTGTATGGATTCTTCAATACCTACTATTGTAGAATATTCGTGTGCCACATTCCCAAATTTGGTGCGTGTGATACACGTTGCTTCTATTTCTCCAAGTAAAGCTCTTCGCAAGGCAATACAGACAGTATCCACTACCTTTTCTAAGCGGGCACAGAATGAAACGACCATAATAATGACGCTTACTATCTGCTCTTGATTCAACACACTTCCACTCTAGTGTTTGGGTGGATCCTATTACCTCCTCTGGAATCATAACAGACTAGTATTATTATTTGATCATTGAATCATTTATTTATCTAGAAAGTGGGTTAATTCTTTTACAGATGTCTCTTTTTAGGAGGTCGACATCCATTATGCGGCATAGGTGTTACATCACATATACAACTTAACCGCACACCACTTTTAGCAATGGCTCGTAATGCGGCGTCTCTTCTGCTACCAACAACTTTTACCATAACTTCTGCTCATTGCAAACCCACTGTAGGAATAGCATCTACTATTGTTCTTTGACCAGCATAGGTTGATGCTTTTTGCGCGCTTTTGAATCCACAAGTATTTGTGGAGGACAAGAAAACCACTCGACATTGTGTGTTTGTAACAGTTATAATTGTATTGTTGAAACTAGCTTGAACATGAATAACCCCTTTTGTTATTCTACGTGAACTCTTCCGTAAACTAAAATGGGTATTCCTACGCAAAGCAATACGCACTATTTTTGGTATAGCTTTTGCCATATTTTATTATCTCATACATATGATTTAGAAATAACAAAAAGAAAAAAGATACAAAGATATCCATTTCAGGGTAAAATATATCCTTTACTTTCATCTTTTATTTGGAATTTGGACATTTCGGTAGGTACTTTTTTACTTTATAGAAAGAAAAGCTCCTTTTTCGAAAGATTACCCTTGTCTTTGTTTATGCTTCGGATTGGAACAAATGACTCTAATTCGTCCAGCCCTGCGAATCAGTCGACATTTTGTACACATTTTATGAATGGAAGCTCTTGTTTTCATATATAGGTATTCATTTCTTAAACTATGTGATGCGAACCCAGTAGGGTTTGTGCCCAATCTTTCGATGAGAGGCAAAGATAAGTCGATTGATAACGAGGAGACGCTCTCGGCCCGACTACAGCCTTCCAAAGACAACACCCTTGCAACCGATACACCTCCTCCACTACCGCGATCGTGTGGGTCGCGTCACCGGCCACTATCGTGTGGGTCGCGTCACCGTCCTGCAAGCAATCGAGAACTAGCAAGAACAAGTATTGAACAAGTACTAAAATTACTAGATGGGAATGAAGGTTTCAATCTCAAACGATGTGGGGTTCCGAAGACTCGAAGACGGGCGGCTGGACCAGCACGCGCGCTTACAAGCAAGTAGCAAAGGCTAAACTTGATCTAAACAAAACCCCCCAAGTGTTCTTGACGGCGGCTAAGGAGTATATGAAAGGGGGAGGATGACCACAAGGGGGCAGGGGTCGTGCTCCAACCCTAGGACGCGTCCCTAATGGACCCAACTTGATACACAGCCCATTAGGCCAAAATACGGTGGCGCAGCACCCTGGAAAGAAAGACCTCTGGTCAATAATTCGTATATTGCGGACGCCTCAAGACAGATATGGGCATGAGTACGGATCAATATGAAATTTAACTTCAACACGGTTCCAGGAAGTACTTGAACACTCCAATCCGACTCCGTATGCGTCTGTGGCGTCCGTCAGAAGTTGGTGATGTGCTGCAGTCCGAATCCAGCCGACCCGAATCCTTTTCCGAGTCACTCTTCTCCATGATTCCTAAGAAAACCAATAGTGCACGTGTCTCCACAATCTAAACATGGTGTATATGAACTAAGGATGGAACTTACTTGATTATTTAGTTGGCGAGCATGAGCACGAGTAATAGGACCAGCGAGAGGAATTGAATCCTGTTGAGGTAGTGATGATGTCGATGTCGGGGATGTATCGTTGGCGGGGATGTCCTCATCATCCTCCCCTTCTTGCATTTGAGTCGTCCTCGACTCAAGCTCATCTTCTTCTCCCAAATATGGCTTCAAATCTGCAAAGTTAAATGTGGGACTAACCCCAAAATCTCCAGGTAGATCTAGTTTGTACGCATTGTCATTAATCCTTTCTACCACTTTAAATGGTCCATCAGCCCTAGGCCATAATTTAGATTTACGCAATTCAGGAAACCTCTCCTTTCTCAAATGTAACCATACTAAGTCTCCAGGTTCAAATTTTAATTCCTTTCTACCTTTATCACTAGCAAACTTGTACTTAGCATTCATGCTCTCTATGTTCTCTTTTGTTGTTTCATGCAGCTTTAACATCAATTCAGTACGTTTAGTAGCATCAAAATTTAGGTTCTCAGAGGCTGGCAAAGGCATTAAATCAATAGGAGCATGAGGCAAGAAACCTTATATAATCTGAAATGGGCACATCTTTGTAGTAGAATGCAACGAACGATTGTAAGCAAATTCAATATGAGGTAGCATTCTTCCCACATCTTAATATTGTTCTTTAACACAGCCCTTAACATAGTAGACAAGGTTCTATTCACAACTTCAGTTTGACCATCAGTTTGGGAATGACATGTAGTAGAGAACAAAAGCTTAGTACCCAACTTAGCCCACAAAGTTTTCCAGAAATAACTAAGAAACTTAGCATCACGATCAGAAACAATAGTATTGGGCACTCCATGCAAGTGAACAACTTCTCTAAAGAACAAATCAGCAATATTTGAAGCATCATCAGTTTTATGACATGGTATGAAGTGTGCCATCTTAGAAAATCTATCAACAACCACAAACACACTATCACGACCCTTCCTAGTCGTTGGCAAACCCAACACAAAATCCATAGAAATATCTTCCCAAGGAGCACTAGGAACATGAACAGGTAAATATAAACTGTGTGGATTTAAACGTGACTTAGCCTTTTGACATGTAGCACATCGAGCAACAAACCTCTCCACATCTTTCCTCATGTCGGGCCAAAAGAAATGGCCAGCAAGAATGTCCATCGTCTTTTTGGCTCCACAATGTCCCTTCAAACCACCTCCATGTGCTTCCTGCAACAACAACAAACGAACGGAGCTAGCTGGAACGCATAGCTTGTTAGCTCTAAACACAAACCCATCACTAACGATGAATTTATTCCATCCTTTTCCATCTTTGCAATGCAGCAATACATCTTTAAAATCAGCATCGTTAACATATTGTTCTTTAATTGTTTCTAGGCCAAAGTTCTTGTAATCAAGTTGATTCAGCAAAGCATATCTCCTGGACAAAGCATCAGCGATGATATTCTCTTTCCCTTTCTTGTGCTTAATAACATAAGGAAAAGATTCAATAAATTCAACCCACATAGCATGTCTACGGTTCAGTTTTCCTTGACTACGAATATGTTTCAAAGATTCATGATCAGAATGAATAACAAACTCTTTGGGCCACAAATAATGATGCCATGTTTCCAAACATCAAACAAGAGCATACAATTCTTTATCATAAGTGGAATAATTCAGAACTGGACCGCTCAATTTTTCACTAAAATACGTAACTGATTTTCTTTCTTGCAACAAAACACCACCCAATCCAATCCCACTAGCATCAGATTCAAGCTCAAAAGTCTTATTAAAATTAGGGAGTTGGAGGAGAGGTGCATGTGTCAACTTATCTTTCAAAATGTTGAAGGCATTCGCTTGATTTCTTCTCCAACTAAAAGGCACTCCCTTCTTTGTAAGCTCATTCATTGGTGCAGCAATGGTGCTGATGAGGACCAGGTGTGTCCGAAGACCAGTGGAGGGTCGCTCCTTAGTGATGAGTGATTGACAACGTTGTGGGGACAGATGCTTGGCTAAGTGTGCAGGTACAGGTTGCGGCGTGACTCGTGTCGGTGCAGGTGAATAACAAGCATGAAAGGCCTTAGTCGTGGCGGCCTCCGGGTGATGGAGAGGCAAGTAGGCTTGGTTCGAGGTGCCCGGTGGACGGTGGGGTCAAGTGCGAGCCGTGCGGTTCAAGACTGGCGGGCTGAAGTAGTGAACATGGGCCGGTGCAAGGTAGCGGATCGAGGCCGAAGCTTGCACGCGGGGTTTGGTGGTTTGTCCACAAAACCATCGGTGGACGGTTTCTTGGTTTGGGCCTCAAAACCAAGCCCGGAGGCCTGAGGTGACGGAGACGGTGATCCAGGAGCTTCGGGAAGCTTCGAGGCGGAGGGCACATGGCGTGATCGCGGGGTTTGCGTCGAGGTGAAGCGAAGCCACGGTGGAAGTGTGTCCGTCCGATGAAGACTTGACCAAAATGCCCCTGAGGGGTTGTATCTTCATTTAAGCAGTAGGGGTAGTGTGGTCATTTACCTCCCTCCGATGGACTTCGTATAAATAGCGGAGAGGTGGATGGCATCTCTCTCTCTCTTGGACTCTAGGGCTTTCTCCCCCGGTAGATTTTTCTGAACTACTTCGTTTTCCTCTGGATTCCTTAGGCTAGACTCTTGTACAGACTCTGTCCTCTGGATGTATGGAAGCATTCGGCGTAGCGGTAATCTCCTAGTCCTTAGTGATTTTCGTGTCATTTTCGGGGCTATTTTTGGGGAGTTTCGTTCTTCGCTTGATTCGGGGATTTGAGGGCGTTTCCTCACGGATTTCTTTGAAGGGATCATGGGTGGATGCCTTGCGCATGTTTGTGTGTGATCTTGACCCCTCAAACGCCGTGGAGATCCTTCGATTTGTGCGTTTTTGCTTGGAGCCTGAGTTCATGGTGGTGGTTCGTGTGATCCGCGATTCCCGGTGATTTAGTGGCTTAGGAGTCGAGATTTTTGGGGCATAGCATCCTTGTGTGACGCTTTTCATCTCCCTAAAATCTTGTCTCAAGAGCTTCAACCGTTTGGGAGATCCGGTGATGGAAAGGTGGAGTTGACTCCCGAGGTCGGGCATTTTTCTGCTCTGTCCGCACCTGGCGGACAGTCCGCGGCCTCCGTGCGGACGGTCCGCGAGGTGCCTGACAGGCCGGCTGTTCTTCGTGTTCTTCGCATGTTCTTGAGCGTATTACATTTGATCTGTTGAGCCAGTTGGTTTTTGGTGCATGTGGTTCGCGAACGGTACGTACTCAAGTGCCAGACGGTCCGTGATGAGCCGGACGGTCTGTGGGTCCATCACGGACGGTCCGTTTTTCTCGGTGCGCCCCTGGAGGTTCGGGTGGCTTTTACGGACAGTCCGCAGTGACCTCACGGACAGTCCGCACCCTCCACGCGGACGGTCCGCCCAGTCTCCCCGGACAGTCCGCCAGGGACTTTGTAGCAGTGCCTAAGTCCTTTGGTTCTTGCTTTGGTGCTTCCGCTCTTTGCTCCTAGGCTTGTCTCTTGTTCTTCTAGGCTTGTGTGTGCCTTGTTTGGAGCTTCCTTTGTGTGCGCGAGTACTTGGAGTGGCGATTGGGACATAAGCCGAGTTCGACCTTTGGGAAGAATTTTTATTGGCTCCCATTCACTCCCCCCCCTCTCTGGTCGCCTGATTCGGTCCTTCAATTGGTATCAGAGCCGGTTACGGATCTTCATGATTCTAACCAGTTTAAGATCCAAAGATGGGCGATTACGGCAAGGGGTTGGGTCCTCCGCACTTTGATGGCAAGAATTACCCGATGTGGGAGAGGCGCATGGGTGCGTTTTTGTGAGGGAAGGGAACTCTTATTTGGGAGGTCACTCAAAATGATCAATATGTCATACTAGATAGTTTTCTGCTTCCAGGATCGTGAGACACGTTTGAGGCCAACAGCAAGCCCGTTGATTACTTGTTCCGTGCTCTTTGTACCTCGGAGTTTGAGCGAGTGTACGGAGAGAATGTGGCCAGAAAGATATGGCTCATGTTGAGAAATGCTCATGTTGGCAATGCCCAAGTGCAAGCCCATTTGTTTTCCACTTACCGGAGAGAGTATGAGAACTTCACTCATCTCCTCGGCGAGTCGACCGATGCTATGTTTCAACGTTTCACTAGCATTGTCAACAACATGAGGGCCAATGTGATAGTGCTCCCATACACGGATCATGATCAAGCTATCAAGCTTTTGCATGCCCTGGATAGGTCTGTGTTGAGTGGCAAGGTCGAGGCCATTGAGGAGTCGAGCGTGTATGATACGCAGACATTGGATGAGCTATTTTCGAAGCTCAGGTCTTTCGAGGTTGATCGTGGCTTGAGAGCCAAGAGAGAGAGCCCCACTGATCCTCATAGTTTGGCTCTTATCTCGGGATCACAGTCTAACGCTAACCCTAGTGGTTTCTCTTTGTCTTGTCTTGTGTCTTTGCCACATGTGGACTTTGAGGTGCTGAGCGAGGACCGTCTCGCATTGTTGAGCAAGAGGTTTGGGCGGATGTACGAGAACTGCAAGAATGCAAGGCAGAGCTCAGGGATGTGCTATCCGTGCGGGAAGCACGGGCACTTCATCGCCGAATGCCCTGAAGCCGTGGAGATCAAGAACGACTACAAGGGCAAGCCCAAGCACGACTACAATAAGCACCACTCCCGGAACGACTACAAGGATAAGCACAAGGATAAGGGCGAGAGAAGGCACAAGAAGGGTGGCGGCTACAATAAGAAGACTACTCGAGCAATGGTGGCCGGAGCGAGTGACATCGACTCGACATCAAGCGATGCTTCCTCCGACTCGAGCAGCAAGGAAGAGCAAGAGAAGCGCAAGGACAAGCGGCACACGGGCAAGAACTTCACCGGTCTAAGCTTCGTCGCACAAGGAGGCTTTTGCGGCATGGCGCACTCCAAGAAGGGTGGGAAGCACAGCTCGGATTCGAACTCCGACTCTGATGAAGAGGTACGACAAGATCCCAACTTCTTGCTAGAGGAGAATGCTAGGCTCAATGAGTTGCTTGACAACCGTGATGATGTGCTTAGAAAGACCAACAAGGAGAAGAGGGAATTTAGGTCTTTGTTGGGTGATGCTAAGGACAAGGTAGCCGAGCTTGAATCCTTGCTTGTGAATGCTAGGAATGAGATAGTCGCGTTGAAGTCTGCTCCTGTGGTGTCTGACGAGATAGATTGTTGTGATTGCTCAGTTTTTCTTGCTGATTTGACTGCCCTCAAGGAGAAACATGCCTCTGTTCTTGAGGAACTAGATGTGGTTAGGATTGAGTGTGATGAATTGAAGTCTAGGCCAGCTTTACTAGGTGCTTGTACCTCATGTCCTGTTTTGCATGCTAGGCTAGATGAATCTCACACTAGAATTGTCTCTCTTGAGGCGGCATTGAAAGCTCTTCTTCCTACATCATGTTCAACCTATGAAATGCATGCTTTGAAAAACATGGAACTTGCACACTATGTTGATCATCTGCAGGAAGAAAATGATGAGCCCAGGAAATTGATGAGTTGGTTGTCTGGGCATGAGCCACAATTGAGTTTGATGTTGGATCAGTTCAAGAGGTTTAATGGTCAGGCATTGGGGGCTGACACGTGTGGTGAGAAGAGTGGTGAGGGAGAAGAGAAAGCTGGAGAGACACCTACACCACCCCACACCATACCCATGAACAAATATGCACCCAAGCCAAACCACCTAAGAAACAAGCTTGATACAACTCCAGATCCACCAGTGTTACCCCAGAAAACAGAGAATTACCAGAAACCCATCAAGTTTGTGAGCAACCTGGGTAATGTCTTTGAGGGGAAGTCAGGAGAGAAAGGCGTTGAGAAGCCCACAGAAAAACCACCGCCTAAGCCAGTGCCAATCCGCTTCCATTGTGGGTAATGTGGGAGGGATGGGCATAAGGATGAGTTCTGTTTCCGGAGGAAGAGGGATGAGAGGTTTGCTAGGGAGATGGCAAACAAGGAAAGGTACCACCTTGCTCGTGGTGTGCCTGAGCCTCGTAGAGGGCCTCTGCCAAGAGGTGAGGTGTATGTGCGTACAGTTCCCACTCGTGGAGGTGGAGGTGGAGGTGTGTTCCCTCAAAGAGATATGCGTGTTGGGTTTGGGCGTGGTGAGTTGGCTCGACATGCTCCTTCTCATGACCGTTACGAGTTTGGGAGGCACGATTGGAGCTTTGGGTCTCAGATGGACTACGGGCCACGTTTTCCTCCTCGTGGTGTGCGTACTCCTCCAGTGAGACATGACAGGTTCTTCGGTGGTAGGCGTGAGAGGGCTCCGCCTAGAGGTTTTGGGAGGATGGATTTTGCTAACCCTTCTTTTGAGCAAATGGCTCAGCACTATTTTGACTCTTTTGGTACTAACCCTAGTGTTTAGTTGCTTGCTCATTCTCGTCCTCGTTTTTGATTGCAGGTGGGAGGCTTGGAGAACTTTTGGTTGATCGACTCCAGTCGTGGGTGGTTCTCCAGCCTCACCCCGGTGAGTACGAGGGAGTACATCACTTTCGGGGACAATGGGAGAGGACGAGTGCTTGCTGAAGGTATGGTGAAGGTGAGTAGCAAGGTGACCTTAAGAAGTGCGGCCCTGGTCAAGTCACTTGGTTTTAACCTGTTGTCAGTATCTCAATTACTCGATGAAGGTTTTGAGGTTCGTTTTAAGTCGGGTGCTTCTCGTGTGCTTGATTCTCGAGGCGATCTTGTCTGTACGATCGTCCCCAAGGGTCAAAAATCTTTCGTGCCGACTTTTCCCAGTCTGTTGGTCCTCCTCGATGCTTTGTTGCTGGCGTTTCGACCGAGCTTTGGAAATGGCATAGGAGGTTGGGACACTTGAGCTTTGAGTTGCTTTCCTGCTTGAGTGGTCTTGATCTTGTCCGAGGATTGCCTAAGTTGAAATTCGAGAAGGATTTGGTTTGTGCTTCTTGTCGGCATGGGAAAATGGTTGCTGCTTCTCACGCCCCCTTGACGTCTGTCATGACCGAGCGACCTTGTGGGCTGTTGCACATGGATTTGGTTAGGCCAGCTTGTGTTCATCCTGCTGGTGGGAAGTGGTATGTTCTTGTGGTTGTTGATGATTTTTCGAGGTACTCTTGGATTTTCTTTTTGGAGGATAAGAGTGAGACATTTGGCTTTGTTCGGGACTTGATCTTGAGGTTGAAGAATGAGAGACATGGTGATGCCATTCGAGCTATACGCAGTGACAATGGCACGAAGTTTAAGAACTCTCATTTTGATGCCTTTTGCAGTGATCTTGGTCTCGATCACCAGTACTCTTCTCCATACGTTGCTTGCCAGAATGGCGTTGTGGAGAGGAAGAATCGGACCCTTTGTGAGATGGCCAGGATGATGCTCGATGAGCATAGGACTCCTAGGCGTTTCTGGGCCGAGGCAGTCAATACCGCTTGCTATGTCTGAAATCGCATCTTCCTTCGTGCTTTCAAGAAGAAGACCTCTTATGAGCTGATGCATGGCCGACAACCCAAGGTGAGTCACTTTAGAGCTTTTGGCTGCAAGTGTTTCATTCTGAAGAAGGGCAAGTTGGATAAGTTTGAGTCTAGATGTTCGGATGGTATTTTCCTTGGTTATGCAATTCATTCTAGAGCATATCATGTGCTTAACCTTCACACTAACCAAATCATGGAGACTTGCGAGGTAACCTTCAACGAGACACAGCCATGTAGCTCTTCTGCTTTTCAGTGTGCAGGTGACGAGGAGATTGGTGCCAGGATCTTTGAGGATGAGAAGGATGGAGACGGAGACGAGGATGATGATGATGGTGGCGCTCCCGTGGCTGATCGTGTACACGCTACTTCCACTACTATGACGACGATCGAGGATGGACCATCCCCTACACCCACTACGACTGAGGCTGTTCGAGTGGAGGCGGCTGCTGAGGGGGAGGTTGTGTCCAGGCGTGAGGCTCCCCGGCGAGTACAAGTTGATCACCCACCATTGACCGTCATTGGTGACCTTCGTGAACGCACTACACGGTCAAGGTCAAGGAACACTTCTCATTTCGCTCATTCTGCCTTTGTTGCATCATTTGAGCCCAAAGATATTCGACACGCTTTGTCTGACGAGAATTGGGTGAATTCCATGCATGAGGAGTTGGAAAACTTTGAGAGAAACCAAGTCTGGGTGTTAGTCGATCCACCGCCAAATTGCCGTCCCATAGGTACCAAGTGGGTGTGGAAGAACAAAGAGGGTGAGAATGGGATGGTTGTGAGAAACAAGTCAAGGTTGGTGGCTCAGGGGTTCAACCAGAAGAAGGGGATAGACTATGAGGAGACATTTGCTCCTGTGGCCCGTTTGGAGGCAATTAGGATCCTTCTAGCCTTTGTCGTGGCTAAAGGGTTCAAGTTGTACCAAATGGATGTCAAGAGTACTTTCTTGAATGGGGTGATAGAGGAATAAGTGTATGTGAGGCAACCCTCGGGGTTTGAGAGTGAAAAATACCCACACCGTGTATACAAACTCCAGAGAGCACTCTATGGGTTGAAACAGGCACTTAGAGCTTGGTATGGCAGGTTGAGAGGCTTTTTGCTGAGTAAGGGGTTTGTAATGGGCACAGTTGATAAGACCCTATTCCTCCTTAAGCATGGGAATGACCTTTTGATTGTTCAGATATACGTGGATGACATAATCTTTGGTGGCTCTTCTCATGATCTTGTTGCCAGATTTGCAGATGACAATAGCAGGGAATTTGAGATGTCCATGATGGGCGAGCTGCAGTTTTTCTTGGGTCTCCAGATCAAGCAGTACAAGGACGGGACCTTTGTACATCAGGCTAAGTACACCAGGGACATGGTGAAGAAGTTTGGCATCAACGACTCCAAGCTGCGGACTACACCGATGAGTACGACTACGGTTTTGGACGTGGACGAGGACGGCGAACCCGTGGACCAGAAGGAGTACCGGAGCATGATCAGCTCCCTTCTCTACTTGGCGGCGATGAGGCCAGACATACAGTTCAGCGTGTGTCTGTGCGCTCGTTTTCAGGCTTCACCAAGGACTTCACGTTGGCAGGCCGTCAAGCGGATTTTCAGGTACTTGAACTACACTCCTGAGTTTGGTCTTTGGTACTCTGCCTCCTTGACACTCAGGCTTCATGGGTTTTCTGATGCAGATTTTGCTAGGTGTCGATTGGATCGCAAGTCGACTTCTGGGTGTTGTCAGTTCCTTGGTTCGTCTTTGGTCCCTTGGTCATCTCACAAGTAATCGAGTGTAGCCCAATCCACCATCGAGGCTGAGTATGTAGCTGCTGCTAGTTGTTGTTCCTAGCTGCTTTGGATGACTTATACCATGAGTGATTTTGGAGAGGAGTGCTCCCAGGTTCTACTTTTCTATGACAGCACCAGTGCCATAAGCGTAGCCAAAAATCCTGTCCTCCACTCCAAAATGAAACACATAGAAGTGAGGTACCACTTCCTGAGAGACAATGTTGAGAAGGGAAACATATCTTTGTCCTATGTCCGTACCCAAGACCAGCTAGCTGACATTTTCACTAAACCGCTTGACCAAGTCACTTTCACTTGCTTGCGGGGTGAGCTTGAGGTGTGCTTTCCTTTCTAGCTGGGTCTTGAAGCTTCTCATGTATATATGTGTCATATGTTCATTTTGTTGCATTTCATCCATGCATTTTACATTCTTTACAAAACCTGGTAGGATAGCCATCTTTGGATCACTTGAGCTAAGAATGAGCTTCTCTTATATACATTGATCACTGATGTACTATTTGTGAGACTTGTGCATGTTTGGTAAATTGTGGATGTGAATGCTATGCTCTGGATGGTTTTGCCATATATTTGTGTTGAGATAGCTTTCTTTTGATGAAAATGCTAAAATTGTGTCTCTCATGAGTAGATGATTGTCTATGCTCAATTTGTGCTTAAATGCCTATATCATGTTTAGTTTGTGCTTGAGAATCATGTTCTCTTTGCTTGGGGTCAAAGACCTTTCTGTCATTGTAAATGTTTAGCCCTTTTGCTTGCTTGGGGAGGAGCATAAGCTTCTTTTTGCCGCAAAGGCACTTCATGTACCATGTTTTAACTTGAAAATGAAATTGGTGTATGAATTGCCTTATGCTTGAAAAATGAGCTCCTAATCATGTTTCTATGGTTTGATATTCATATCTTGGGTGTTAAACCGTAGCATGCTTGTCTACCATGAGAAGTCTCATTTTAAGAAATAGACACATGGCTCGGTAGCTTTATAATGACTTTAGTAGCTTGTAGGCATTTATAATGATCTTGTGATGAGAATTTGTGATCTTGCATAAATTTTGGATGATCTAGTGTATTTATGTTCAAATTGATATAAAGAGAGTCTTGCTCATGATTTTTTCTTTGTGAAAATTGCATAAAATTGCTTTTAGCCATGGCACATGCTTATATGTCTCTACCTTCTTGATGGCAATGTGCTAGATACACCATGTCTACTTTGCTTGCTCTATGTCTCATTTGTAGCATTTTATTGTGCTCTGTGTATATTTCAGAAGCTTGGTAGATTGTATATGTGCTTTGACATGCATTTTTCATGAAAACAAGGGGAAGAGTCTCATATACCTTGATTCATGCATTGTCAACAAGGGGGAGAATATACATGCAAGGGGGAGAGTTATGTATGATTTGGGGAGATTTTTCATGCATTGGAGATTTTGTGAAAAATTGGTATGCATTTGTGAGATGTTGCATGTGAGGAGAAAAATTGAGAAGAAGAGGTTGCATTTGCTCAGGGGGAGTTTGCATATGGGCAGGGGGAGCTCCTTTGTTTTTCCTGAGTTTTGTGCTTTGTGATGTGCTCTTTGAGAGCTTTGTTTTGTCTCGGCTGTGTCGAGCCATTGCCCTTGTCTTAGGGGGCCGAGACTTGGATTGGTGAGTAATCGAGTTTTCACTTGTTCTTTGGCTTTGGATCACTTGCTTGGGAGGTTTGTGTTCGTGGTTGTTTTCTTTTCTTTTTCTCTATGTGATTTCTATGGGTGTTGTCAATGCACTCATCAAGGCGGAGATTGAGGACCAGGTGTGTCCGAAGACCAGTGGAGGGTCGCTCCTTAGTGATGAGTGATTGACAACATTGTGTGGACTGATGCTTGGCTAAGTGTGCAGGTACAGGTTGCGGCTTGACTCGTGTCGGTGCAGGTGAAGAACAAGCGCGAAAGGCCTTAGCCGTGGCGGCCTCCGGGTGATGGAGAGGCAAGTAGGCTTGGTTCGAGGTACCCGGTGGCCGGTGGGGTCAAGTGCGAGCCGTGCGGTGCAAGACTGGTGGGCTGAAGTCGTGAACATGGGCCGGTGCAAGGTAGCGGATCGAGGCCGAAGCTTGCACGCGGGGTTTGGTGGTTTGCCCACAAAACCATCGGTGGACAGTTTCTTGGTTTGGGCCTCAAAACCAAGCCCGGAGGCCCGAGGCGACGGAGACGGTGATCTGGGAGCTTTGGGAAGCTTCGAGGCGGAGGGCACGTGGTGTGATCGTGGGGTTTGCGTTGAGGTTAAGCGAAGTCGCGGTGGAAGCGTGTCCGTCTGATGAAGACTTGACCAAAATGCCCCTGAGGGGTTGTATCTTCATTTAAGCAGTAGGGGTAGCGTGGTCATTTACCTCCCTCCGATGGACTTCGTATAAATAGCAGAGAGGTGGATGGCATCTCTCTCTTGAACTGCTTCGTTTTCCTCTGGATTCCTTAGGCTAGACTCTTGTATAGACTCTGTCCTCTGGATGCATGGAAGCATTCGGCGTAGCGGTAATTTCCTAGTCCTTTGTGATTTTCGTGTCATTTTCGGGGCTATTTTTGGGGTGTTTCGTTCTTCACTTGATTCGGGGATTTGAGAGCGTTTCCTCATGGATTTCTTTGAGGGGATCATGGGTGGATGCCTTGGGCATGTTTGTGTGTGATCTTGACCCCTCAAACGCCGTGGAGAGCCTTCGATTCGTGCGTTTTTGCTTGGAGCCTGAGTTCATGGTGGTGGTTCGTGTGATCCGCGATTCCCGGTGATTTAGTGGCTTAGGAGTCGAGATTTTTGGGGCATAGCATCCTTGTGTGACGCTTTTCATCCCCTAAAATATTGTCTCAAGAGCTTCAACTGTTTGGGAGATCCGGTGATGGAAAGGTGGAGTTGACTCCCGAGGTCGGGCGTTTTTCTGCTTTGTCCGCACCTGGCGGACAGTCTGCGGCCTCCGTGCGGATGGTCCGCGAGGTGCCTGACAGGCCGGCTGTTCTTCGTGTTCTTCGCGTGTTCTTGAGCGTCTTTCATTTGATCTATTGAGCCGGTTGGTTTTTGGTGCGCGAGGTTCGCGAACGGTCCGTACTCAAGTGCCGGACGGTCCATGACGAGCCGGACGGTCCGCGGGTCCATCACGGACGGTCCGTCTTTCTTGGTGCGCCCCTGGAGGTTCGGGTGGCTTTTACGGACAGTCCGCAGTGACCTCACAGACAGTCCGCGCCCTCCATGCGGACGGTCCGCTCGGTCACCCCGGACATTCCGCCAGGGACTTCGCAGCAGTGCCTAAGTCCTTTGGTTCTTGCTTTGGTGCTTCCGCTCTTTGCTCCTAGGCTTGTCTCTTGTTCTTCTAGGCTTGTATGTGTTTTGTTTGGAGCTTCCTTTGTGTGCGCGAGTACTTGGAGTGGCAATTGGGACATAAGCCAAGTTCGACCTTTGGGAAGAATTTTTATCGGCTCCCATTCACTCCCCCCTCTCTGGTCGCCCGATTCGGTCCTTCAGCTGAAATCCTTCACAAACCTGCGATTGAATCCAGCAAGTCCTAGGAAACTCCGTACATGTGTGATACTCGTTGGTATAGGCCACCCTTTTATAACTTCTACCTTTTGGCTTGATCAACCTCAATTCCCTGTGGAGTCACAACATAGCCAAGAAACGACACTCGATCGGTGTAAAAGATGCATTTCTCAAGGTTACCAAACAAACGTGCATCTCGTAAAGCATTGAAAACAGCATGTAAATGATCAAGATGTGCATCCATAGATTTGCTGTAGATCAATATATCATCAAAGTAGACTACAACAAATTTCCCAATAAAAGCATGCAAAACCTCATTCATTAAATTCATGAAAGTGCTAAGTGCATTAGTTAACCCAAAAGGCATGACTAACCACTCATATAAACCGAACTTAGTTTTGAAAGCAGTTTTCCATTCGTCTCCCAATTTCAAATGAATTTGGTGATACCCACTACGCAAATCAACCTTAGAAAACATAGTAGCACCACTCAATTCATTAAGCATATCATCTAAACATGGAATACGATGTCGATAGCGAATAGTGATATTTTTAATAGCTCTACAATCAACATACATACGCCATGTTCCATCTTTCTTAGGCACCAAAATAACTAGAACAACACAAGGACTAAGAGACTCATGCACATAACCTTTGTCGAGTAGTTCTTGAACTTGTCGCTGAATTTCTTTTGTTTCCTCCGGATTTGTCCTGTATAGTGCACGGTTGGGCAAAGAAGCCCCCGGAATAAGATCAATTTGGTGCTCAATCCCTCGTATAGGTGGCAGCCCCGCTGTTATCTCACTTGGAAAAACATCAGAGTACTCCTGCAAAATGTTAGCAACAGCAGGAGGCAAAGAATGTTGCATATCTTGAAGTGAAATCAAAGCATCCTTGCAGACCAAAGCATAGGCAACAGAAGTGGAAGCAATTAATTCATTAATATCAGATTTAGTAGCAAGCAAACAATGACTTTTCAATTGTATCCCATCGTTATTATTACCAACAGATTTCAGATTTTTCATGTTCTCAGTTTTAGCTTTTGCAGCTTTAGCAATATCATCACGCACAATAGCCTCAGGAGACATAGGAAGCAACGAAATTTTCTTATCATTGTGCATGAGAGAATACTGATCTGATCTACCATGATGCAAACAATTTGTATCAAATTGCCAAGGTCTACCTAGTAGAATATGACAAGCTTCCATAGGCACAACATCACACTCAACAAGATCATAGTATGAACCAATAGAAAAACTAATTCGTACCAGCCTCGTTACCTTAACCTTACCACTGTTGATCAGCCATCGAATGTAATATGGACGTGGGTGTGGTGTGGTTGAAAGTGCAAGCTTCTCCACCATGTCGCTGCTAGCCAAGTTATTACAACTTCCCCCATCAATGATCAAGTGACAAGAACGTTCTTTAATGACACACTTTGTTTGGAACTATGTGTACCACTGATTTTGCTCTGCCTTCTCCATTTGTGCACTAAGCACACGCTGCACAATAAGACTCTCATAATGGTCGGCATCGTCTTGACCAATCTGTTCGTCAGGTGGCTCTGCTCTACCTGCATCGTCAGCCGCAAGCAAAACAAGTGTATCGTCATCAAAATACTAGCAGAAGAATACCCACCATCTTCCTTTACCACCAAAACACGTTTGCTAGGACAGTCATGTTATAGTGCTCATAACCCTTGCATCGATGGCACTGAACATCCCTTGTTCTACCTGTGGAGGCAACTGACGATGCACTATTGGCTGGTTTCTGGGTAGATTTGGTTGCTGAATTTGTAGTCACACCACGTAGTTTGTCGGAGGAGGATGGTGGTGGTGCTGATCGGTTCGATGTGGTCATGGAAGTAGATGAACCCTACTGCGATGATGTGGATCGCCCTGCAAAAATGTTAGACTTGGCACCACGTCGTCCCTGCACTTCCCGTTCAGCTTTACAAGCAAGATGGGAACATTTCGTTACAGTATTATAATCTTTATAAGCAAGGATGTCCTGAATTTCTCTATTTAGTCCACCCACAAATCTAGCAATAGCAGATTACTCACTCTCCTCTATATTACAACACAGCATCTTCCACAGATTTAGTACCCTGTCTCAATTGTTGCAACTTATGTAACAGATCACGTGCATAGTAAGAAGGAATAAATCTAGCCCGCATGACCCATTTCAAAGCATCCCAAGTGTGTGGTATATTATTAGGATTTTTCTTGCCATACTCTATCCACCAAATAGAAGCAAAATCAGTGAACTCGCTCGTAGCAGCCCTAACACGTGTAGTTTCAGGAAATTCATGGCATGCAAACTTTTGATCAACAACAATTTCCTAAGTAATGTAAGCATCAGGATCATATTTTCCATCAAAAGGAGGTATCTTAAATTTAATCTTACTGAAAGCATCATCATTACCATGCAAATCGCGTCGACGATTACCGGCCATACCTCGACGATTACGATGTAGCCGACGTCGGTCTTGATCGTCAACTTCAGTGTCTCCACCATATGCGTCCCAATCACCATCAAATGCATCATCCTTGTCGTCCTTCTTGTCTTCCTTCTTGCCATCTCCAACCTTCTTAGTATGCAGATCATCAAATCACTTCAAGACTGCACCAAGACTCTTGTCCATACGAGCCACTGATGCCTCCATCCTTGCAAGCCTGTTGTTGTTCGTGATCTGTGTGGCCTCCAATTGCCCAATCCTATCATTCGTCACCAGCAAGTCATTATCCATGCCTTCGTTGTGCGTCTTAACTAGCCTCTCGAAGTGTTGTATGATCCCCTTAGTCCGAGGAGACTGTGGAATTTGTTTGACTTCTTCAACATCTGATCCTGCCATGGTGAAAACAAAGAAAACAAGTGCAAGAGAAAAAAATCCTACAGCTAATAGGATGTAGCTACAGTAAGACGCTCACTCTCAACTCGTTATACAAGCTCTGACGAATTCTTACCTTGCCCAACGGGAGGGGACGGCCACCACAAGTCTGCAACCACGGAGTGAAGTGTATCGGTGCCAGAAGCAACAAAACCTATCTGGCTGTAGTCAAATATGTGGAGCTATAGGTGCGCTGGAACAAGGAATGACTAGCACCACGTTAGATAAAAAGCAAGCTGAATAACCGTTCAACGGTGGTACTGTGCTGGCCCTAGTCTAGACCGTGCTAGAGACGCGAGCTTGGACACAAACGAAGTCACAGTGCACCACTAGAAATATGAACAACTCACTTTAAACACAAAGATCAACCCCTTTTCTCTTTTTTTTCATTTTTCCTTTTTCTTTTTTTTCAGGGGATCCTCAAAACTGAGTATATGAACAAAGGGACTCCCAAAGAGCCAATTACCACACAAACTTTTCTAGAAAAACACAGGGGTATTCCGGTAAAAAAAGAGTAAGCCGAAACTCAAATATGGTATAAACGAGGAGAGGACAACTAGAGATATGATCCACTGCTATCTTTTGTGATGATGACAATATATATGAACAAGTGATCCGTAGCAATATATGGCACCACAAAGCAACCACCAAACCGAGTACAACTCAAACTGCAACACGAAGTGGCTTCGGTCTTCACCTTCCCACTAACGAGCATGGGGTTTATAGATTGATTCCTATTCAGACTTGATCATATAGAGTACTTGGCGCATCCAACACAGGATCAAAATGGTAGCGCAAAACTTTGACAAAAATATGACAAGAACTCGAAACACTAAAAGACTAAAACTAAGACCAGCAACTCGACACAAGCCGGTGCAACCGAAAACTCAACAAGCCCTACCCAAGTAGTGCTAGTATGGCTCAAATGTGTTATGGGATTGCGGAAACAAAACTGATCAACTATTTTTTTGGCTTTTTATGGACTATAGGAAGAGAGAAAAAAATTGGAAAGGATGTGGAAGTCTCCCACCAAAAACCTTGCTCTGATACCAAATGATATGTCCGGCCCAGGTGGGATTGGATTTATGGTAAGCCCGATGCACCGATTACGCAGTTTGGTCTCGGCGCCCGAATTTCGATGCAAACCAGCACCGTCCTTCGATACACCTCTCAAGGAAAGGCCCAATCACCCCAAAAGACTAGTCCGTTAGGGGAAGGGTGGCTCTTCCCTTTAAGGTGGCTTCCTCCTCCCAAGCTAAGCAAGGTGGGATAATTCGGACGCGCACGGCTTCGCCGCCTACACTATCGTGCGCCTGGCCCATGGGCCGCCTACACTGTCGTGCGCCTACACTGTCGTACGCCTGGCTAATCCATACTCCCATTGGACACGACTGCTGCCAACACTATTGTGCACCTAGCCAAATCGTGCTCCACGACTGCCGCCTACACTGTCGTGCGTCTGGCCAAATCGTGCCGTGGGATGTGCTCATCATCCTTCCCTTCTTAACAAGGGCCAGCTCTGATACCAACTGATGCAAACCAAGTAGGGTTTGTGCCCAGTCTTTCGATGAGAGGAGAAGATAAGTCGATTGATAACGGGGAGACGCTCTCAGCCCGACTACAACCTTCCAAAGACTGCACCCTTGCAACCGATACACCTCCTCCGCTGCCGCGATCGTGTGGGTCACGTCACCGGCCACTAGGGCACCCGTCCTGCAAGCAATCGAGAACTAGCAAGAACAACTTTTGAACAAGTACTGAAATTACTAGATGGGAATGAAGGTTTCAATCTCAATCTCAAACGATGTGGGGTTCCAAAGACTCGAAGACGGGCGGTTGGACCAGCACACACGCTTACAAGCAAGTAGCAAAGGCTAAACTTGATCTAAACAAAACCCCCAAGTGTTCTCGATGGCGACTAAGGAGTATATGAAAGGGGGAGGACGACCACAAGAGGGTAGGGGTCGTGCTCCAACCCTAGGACGCGTCCCTAATGGACCCAACTTGATACACGGCCCATTGGGCCAAAATACGGTGGCATAACACCCTAGACAGAAAGACCTCCAGTCAATAATTCGTAGATTGCGGACGCCTCAGGACATATATGGCCATGAGTCCAGATCCATATGAAAGTTAACTTCAACACGGTTCCAGGAAGTACTTGAACGCTCCAATCCGACTCCGTATGCATCCATGTTGAAGTACTTCCTGGAACCATGTTGAAGTTAACTTTCATATGGATCCGGACTCATCCCCATATCTGTCCTGAGGCGTCCACAATCTACGAATCTTTGACCAGAGGTCTTTCTGTCTGGGGTGCTGCGCCACCGTATTTTGGCCCAATGGGTCGTGTATCAAGTTGGGTCCATTAGGGACGTGTCCTAGGGTTGGAGCACGACCCCTGCCCCCTTGTGGTCATCCTCCCCCTTTCATATACTCCTTAGCCGCCGTCGAGAACACTCAGGTTTTGTTTCGTTGTAAGTTTAGCCATTGCTACTTCCTTGTAGACACGTGTGTCGGCTAGACCACCTGTTCTACCTGATTTGGAACCCCACCTTATTGAGTTGTGACTCATTGTGAAACCTTCATTCATATCTGGTATTTTCAGTACATGTTCCATACTTGTTCTTGCTTGTTCTTCGATTGCTCACAGGTATGGGTGCCCTAGTGGCTGTTGACATGCTCCACAAGATCGCTGCAGCCTTAGGAGGTGGTGTATCAGTTGCTAAGGTGCATCCTTGGAAAGGTTGTAGTCGGGCCGTGAACGTCGTCTCCTCCAATCGAATTATCCCTCATGCCTCTCATCAAAAGATCGACCACAAACCCTAGCGGGTTCACATTAGTGTTTTCCTTGTGCTGTGCTAGTTCCTCTTTGTTGGTGATTACCTTTGTTCCTAGGCTCACGTCTCTAGCATGATTTAGCCTAGGACCAGCACAGTACCTCCGTTGAACGATTATTCAACTTGCTTTTATAACTAATGTGGTGCTAGTCAATTCCTTGTTTCAGCCCACCTATAGCTCCACATATTCGACTACAGCTTGATAGGTCTTGTTGCTACGGCACCGATACACTTTCTTCGAGGTTGACATCTTGTTGGTTGCCGTCCCCTCCTGTTTTGCTTGGTAAGAACTTGTAAGAGCTTGTTTTGAACAAGTTGAGTTTGAGAGAATTACACCCGACACATCCTAGTAGTTGACAGGAGAAAACAAAATATTTTGTGTTTCTTGTTTTCTACATATCATGGCAGGTGATATAAAGATTTTTGAGCAGTTGAAGCTAGACCCTCATCTTCAAGATGTCATTCAATAATTACCATTATATGTTGGTATGTTTGATCCTCATGCTTACATTGAATGAGAGCTTAAGGTAGATGTAGAATTTGATAAGTATGACTTGTCTGAACATCAAATGATTTTTGCTGCTTCTAGTGCTTTAACAAATTATGCTTTGACTACATGGAAACATATTTGTAGGCATAACAAAGTTCCACAAACTTGGAAAGATTTTAAAATACTTTTCCGTGATGAATATGTTCCTGAATATTATGCTGATTGCTTACTTGCAAAATTAGACAACTTGAAGCAAGGTAGTAGGACTGTCAAGGAATACTATCGTACCTTTAAGATTTGTGTCATGTTTGGTGGATTAGATGAATGCAAGAAAGATGTTATTAGTAGATTCCTAAAAGGGCTTAATTCTGAAATTCGAACCATGTTAATTAGCAACTCATACAACAATATTGCTTCTTTGTTTTGGCTTGCTCTTAGCGCTGAAAAGGAGATTCTTTTATCTGTGAGTACTTGCATGATTGATGTGAACCATAATATTGAATATTTGTCCAATCTGCATGCTAATCAAGAGCAACAGATAGGGGAACCTGATGCTGATTTGATTTTGTCAAATGATGAATTGCTTGGTGTTTCTTGTGATAAAGAGGACTTTTGTGTTGATGCTTCATTTATTCTTGTGCCACAAGTAGCCAATAATTGTGATACTTTTTGTTTGGAACCATCCATATGTGCCGAAGAAAAGATTTTGCATCCTATTACTTGTGCACAAGATGAACTGAAATTGTTGTCTTCCTTAAATACTTTAGGTTATATTGAATTTGATATTCTTTGTAATCTAAACTATTTAGAGGAGAAACTTTTTGCATATTGTGAGTTGAAATGCTTGTTGAATCATACATATCACTTTATTGGCAAGTACAATTCCAAAGGAGAGTATTTGGTGCATAGAATTTATATTTGCTCAGATATGAAATCTCCTTTTGGGTTATATGACCATGATAAAATAGAGGGCTGCACTAAAGCTAACAATGTCTTGCAAAGTCCTTCTAGTTTTTCTCTTAAGCAACAGGATCAGCCCAAAGAAGGGGAGCATTGCTGGTACTCAATTTGTAATATACAAGTCGCTCCGTGTTCCAACATCTAGGTAAGGACCTTTAGATGCCACCGGAGCAAGTCGAGGACGACTTGCAGCCAAGAAGGGGAGAATGATGGGGACATCACCGGCTGGGATACGACCATAATAGCTAGTTTTGATTCTAAGGTGAACCAATTCTTTATCATCATTGTATTTGGTATATTTGATGAATTGTTGCTGCACCGTGATGTATGTTGCTTGTCATTTTCAGAAATACTAACGTGGTTGAAAAAGAGTGTTAATCGTACATGGCAAGCATGGAGGACCAAAGAAGTTGATTGGGGACCAGTCCAAGTGTTTCCCACGTCCTCCACAAGGCCACCACGTGACTTTTAGCCCAAAGATGGAAAGAGATCAAGGCCAGCACGTTTTGGGCGCTGGATTTGGACTGCAACACAGCACCAACTTCTGACGGACGCCACGGATGCATACGCAGTCGGATTGGAGCGTTCCAGTAATTCCTGGGACCGTGTTGAAATTAAAATTCATATGGATCCGGACTCATACCCGTATCTGTCCTGAGGCGTCCGCAATCTACGAATCTTTGACCGGAGGTCTTTCTGTCTAGGGTGCTGCGCCACCGTATTTTGGCCCAATGGGTCGTGTATCAAGTTGGTTCCATTAGGGACGCGTCCTAGGGTTGGAGCGCGACCCCTACCCCCTTGTGGTCGTCCTCTCCCTTTCATATACTCCTTAGCCACCGTCGAGAACACTCGGGTTTTGTTTCATTGTAAGTTTAGCCATTGCTACTTCCTTGTAGACACGTGTGTCGGCTAGACCACCTGTTCTACCTGATTCGGAACCCCACCTTATTGAGTTGTGCCTCATTGTGATACCTTCATTCATATCTGGTATTTTCAGTACTTGTTCCATACTTGTTCTTGCTTGTTCTTCGATTGCTCGCAGGAACGGGTGCCCTAGTGGCGGTTGACGCGCTCCACAAGATCGCTGCAGCCATAGGAGGTGGTGTATCGGTTGCTAAGGCGCATCCTTGGAAAGGTTGTAGTCGGGCCGTGAACGTTGTCTCCTCCAATCGAGTTATCCCTCACGCCTCTCATCGAAAGATCGACCACAAACCCTAGCGGGTTCACATCATTTGGTATCAGAGCTGGGCCCTTGTTAAGAAGGGGAGGATGATGAGGACATCCCAGGGCATGATTTGGCCAGACGCACGACAGTGTAGGTGGCAGTCATGTCCAACGGGAGTACGGATTAGCCAGGTGCACGACAGTGTAGGCGGCCCATGGGCCAGGCGCATGACAGGCGTATATGATCACTATGAATCAAGTTTTTTGGAAAAAAAAATGAGTCTCTTCACTTAAGTTTTGAAACTTGGAAGTTATTAGCCTAGAAAAACATAATCCTTTGGATCTTTGGTATCCTTCAAATCTTTAGTATCCTTCGAGTCATCGGTACGCTTTGAATCCTTATGGGGAAGTCTATAAATTATACGCCCCTTGCTGGTATCATAACAACTTACTTCAGTTTTGACCCTATCCCCTATCAGTATTCGTATACAACTAGACCAGATCTTTCCTGAAATATAGCCCAGGATGATGATGTCAATCTCTAGGCAAACGCGAAACATTCCGTTGGGTAGGGCTTCCGTAACTAAACCTTCGAAAGTGACTTTTGCTTCTCTAGGTTTTTTGTCATATTTTTTCTCCTATTTTCCATTTTTATTTTTAAAATAGGAAGTTCAAAATAGAATTTGGGTACTACAGGTGGGGTCACCACGACACTCATACCTAAGTTTTTGTGTGGAGGCTCAGGCATTATGTCCATCAAGATGCTGAGTGAAGACCAGCAAGGGGATGGTCCCTTTGACAAGGCCTCCGAATCGGCTACTGAGGTCATAGTGGTGGATGCAGAGGTCGATTGGTGCACTCCTTTCATTGCCTTCCTGGTCGACCAGATGGCACCAGAAGACCGCACTAAGCATGAGAAGGTCGCCCAGCATAGTGCCAACTACATCATCATTGGAAAAGAATTATACAGGAAAGCCGCCTCCATGGGAGTGCTGATGAAGTGTATCCTACGATCAAAAGGTCTATAGCTCCTGGCTGAGATCCAAGAAGGTGACTGTTCTAATCATGCGGCCTCCGGCAATCTGGTTGGCAAGGCATATAGATTTTGCTTTTATTGGCCCACAGCCATGTCAGATGCCAAAGCCCTCATCAAGAGGTGCAAGGGGTGTCAGTTCTTCGCAAAGTGACAACATTTGCCGGCTCAGGCCCTACGAACCATCCCTTCATCCTAGTTGTTCGCTATGTGGAACTTGGATTCTATCGGTCCAATCAAGACCACTCCAGGCGGCTACAAGCACATCATCATGGTAGTGGATAAGTTCACCAAGTAGATCGAGGTCAAGCTGTAGTCAGCGTCAAGTCATCCGAGGCAGCTAAGTTTATTCGAGAAATCACCCATCACTTTGGAGTCCCCAACATGATCATCACTGACCTTGGGACGCCCTTCACGGGCTCAGAATTCTGGGATTTTTGCCAGGACAGCATGATTGATGTCTACTACTCATCAGTCGTGCACCTATCGTGCAACGACCAGATTGAGCGTGCCAATGGCATGGTTCTCTAGGCCCTCAAGGACCGCATCTATGATGGCACGTCGGCCTATGCCACCTGCTGGCTTGCTAAACTACCGCATGTGATCTGGGGTCATCGGACCTAGGTCAACTCCGCAATGGGATTTTATCCCTTCTTCTTGGTCTACGGGTCGGAGACCATCATTCCCACAGGTGTCACGATTGGAGCTCCCCGCATCCAGCATTACGACGAAGGAGAGCCAGGGAAGACCCAACAGGTCGACCTTAATAGCCTCGAGGAGAACAGGGTGGCCACCCTCATGCGGCACGCCCGTCACAAGCATTAGCTCTGGCACAACCACGTCCGCATCGTTAGGCAGCGGTCCTTCAATGTTGGCGACCTGGTCCTTTAGTGGATCCAAAGTACAGATAGGATGCACAAACTCTCAGCCCCCTGGGAGGGTCCCTTCATCGTGACTGAGGTCATCGGACCCGCTAGGGTGACGGCCCCAACTTCGCTAACCCCTGGAACATAGAGCACCTACGCCGCTTCTATCCTTCGGAGTCTTAAATAAAAGCTAGGTACATCTTTCCTTAAAGTTTTGATGATTGAATAAAGATATTACCTTCCCGGTAGACCTCCTGCCGACCTACATGCTCTGTTTTTCTCCTATGTTATATTTTCCCCTCCCCCTCAACATGCTCGGGGGCTTGGCCATGCCAACCTAAAGGTCGCCAGACCTGGGGGATTTGCTTTATTTCTGTGTGTTCTTCCTTTAAATACCTTTTACTTGTTATGTGCATTCATTGTTTTGTGGTTGTGAAACCTTAAGTCATAGACTCCCCGCGCGTGCCACCTACATGAAGCCTCCCCGCTGATGAGGACATTCCCGCCAACGATACATCCCCGACATCGACATCATCACTACCTCAACAGGTTTCAATTCCTCTCGCTGGTCCTACTACTCGTGCTCACGCTCGCCAACTAAATAATCAAGTAAGTTCCCTCCTTAGTTCATACACACCTTGTTTAGATTGTGCAGACACGTGCACTATTGGTTTGCTTAGGAATCATGGAGAAGAGCGACTCGGAAAAGGATTCGGGTCGGCTGGATTCGGACTGCAGCACAGCACCAACTTCTGACAGACGCCACAGACGCATACGGAGTCGGATTGGAGCGTTCAAGTACTTCTTGGAACCGTGTTGAAGTTAACTTTCATATGGATCTGGACTCATGCCCATATCTGTCCTGAGGCATCCGCAATCTACGAATCTTTGACCGGAGGTCTTTCTGTCCAGGGTGCTGCACCACCGTATTTTGGCCCAATGGGCCATGTATCAAGTTGGGTCCATTAGGGACGCATCCTAGGGTTGGAGCACAACCCCTGCCCCCTGGTGGTAGTCCTCCCCCTTTCATATACTCCTTAGCCGCTGTCCAGAACATTCGGGTTTTGTTTCGTTGTAAGTTTAGCCATTGCTCCTTCCTTGTAGACGTGTGTGTCGGCTAGACCACCCGTTCTACCTGATTCGGAACCCCAACTTTGTGATATCAGATTGGTTTCCATCTTCTTATTCGCAATTGAGTTGCTTGTTATACTTGTTCTTACTTGTTCTTTGACAGCTTGCAGGAACGGGAGCCCTAGTGGCGGTTGACATGCTCCACAAGATCGTTGCAGCCATAGGAGGTGGTGTATCGGTTTCTAAGGCGCATCCTTGGAAAGGTTGTAGTCGGGCCGTGAACATCGTCTCCTCCAATCGAGTTATCCCCCATGCCTCTCATCAAAAGGTCGGCCACAAACCCAAGCGGGTTCACATCAGTTGGTAATCAGAGCAAGGTTTTCGGTGAGAGACTTCCACCTCCTTTCCAAAACTTTTTTCTCTTCCTATAGTCCATAAAAAGCCAAAAAAATAGTAGATCAGTTTTGTTTCCGCAATCCCATAACACATTTGATCCATACTAGCACTGCTTGGGTAGGGCTTGTTGAGTTTTCGGTTGCACCGGTTTGTGTCGAGTTGCTGGTCTTGGTTTTAGTCTTTTAGAGTTTCGAGTTCTTGTCACGTTTCTGTCACAGTTGTGTGCTACCATTTTGATCCTGTGTTGGCTGCGCCAAGTACTCTGTGTGATCAAGTCCTAACAGGAATCAATCTATAAACCCCACGCTCGTTAGTGGGAAGGTGAAGACCGAAGCCACTTCGTGTTGAAGTTTGAGTTGTACTCGGTTTGGTAGCCACTTTGTGTTGCCATATATTGATGCGGATCACTTGTTCATATATATTTTCGTCATCACGAAAGATAGTAGTGGATCATATCTCTAGTTGCCCTCTCCTTGTTTATACCATATTTGAGTTTCGGCTTACTCTTTTTTTTACCGGAATATCCCTATGTTTTTATGGAAAAGTTTGTGTGGTAATTGGCTCTTTGGGAGTCCCTTTGTTCATATATTCAGTTTTGAGGATCCCCTCAAAAAAAGAAAAACAAAGAAAAAAAGAAAACAAAGAAAACAAAAAAAAAGAAAAAAAAAGAGAAAGGGGATGATCTTTGTGTTTAGATTGAGTTGTTCATATTTCCAGTGGTGCACTGTGACTTCGTTTGTGTCCAGGCTCGTGTCTCTAGGAGGGTCTAGACTAGGACCAGCACAGTACCACCATTGAACGATTATTCAGCTTGCTTTTTATCTAATGTGGTGCTAGTCATTCCTTGTTCCAGCCCGCCTATAGCTCCACATATTCGACTACAGCCTGATAGGTTTTGTTGCTTCTGGCACCGATACACTTCACTCCGCGGTTGCAAACTTGTGGTGGCCGTCCCCTCCTGTTGGGCAAGGTAAGAATTGGTAAGAGCTTGTATAACGAGTCGAGAGTGAGCGTCTTACTGTAGCTACATCCTATTAGCTGTAGGGATTTTTTTCCTCTTGCACTTGTTTTCTTTGTTTTCACCATGGCAGGATCAGATGAAGAAGAAGTCAACAAAATTCCACAATCTCCTCGGACTAAGGGGATCATACAACACTTCGAGAGGCTAGTGAAGACGCACAATGAAGGCATTGATAATGACTTGATCGTGACGAATGATAAGATTGGGTAATTGGAGGCCACACAGATCACGAACAACAATTGGCTTGTAGGGATGGAGGCATCAGTGGCTCGTACGGACAAGAGTCTTGTTGCACTTTTGAAGTGATTTGATGATCTGCATACTAAGAAGGTTGGAGATGGCAAGAAGGAAGACAAGAAGGATGACAAGGATGATGGATTTGATGGTGATTGGGACGCATATGGTGGAGACACTGAAGTCGATGATCAAGACCGACGTCGGCTACATCGTAATCGTCGAGGTATGGGCGGTAATTGTCGACACGATTTGTGGTAATGATGATGCTTTCAGTAAGATTAAATTTAAGATACCTCCTTTTGATGGCAAATATGATCCTGATGCATACATTACTTGGGAAATTGCCGTTGATCAAAAGATTGCATGCCATGAATTTCTTGAAACTACACGTGTTAGGGCTGCAACGAGCGAGCTCACTGATTTTGCTTCTATTTGGTGGATAGAGTATGGCTAGAAAAATCCTAATAACATACCACACACTTGGGATGCTTTGAAACGGGTCATGTAGGCTAGATTTGTTCCTTCTTACTATGCATGTGACCTGTTACATAAGTTGCAACAATTGAGACAGGGTACTAAATCTGTGGAAGAATACTTTCAGGAATTACAAATGGGTATGCTGCGTTGTAATATAGAGGAGAGTAAGGAATCTGCTATTGCTAGATTTGTGGGTGGACTAAATAGAGAAATTCAGGACATCCTTGCTTATAAAGATTATAATACTGTAATGAAATGTTTCCATCTTGCTTGTAAAGCTGAACGGGAAGTGCAGCGACGACGTAGTGCCAGGTCCAACATTTTTGCAGGGTGATCCACATCATGGCAGCAGCATTCATCTACTTCCATGACCACACTGAACCGATCAGCACCACCACCATCCTCCTCCGACAAACCACGTGGTGTGACTACAAATTCAGCAACCAAATCTGCCCAGAAACCAGCCACTAGTGCATCGTCAGTTGCCTCCACAGGTAGAACAAGGGATGTTCAGTGCCATCGATGCAAGGGTTATGGACACGTACAACATGACTGTCCTAGCAAACGTGTTTTGGTGGTAAAGGAAGATGGTGGGTATTCTTCAACTAGTGATTTTGATGACGATACACTTGTTTTGCTTGCACCTGACGATGCAGGTAGAGCAGAGCCACCTAACGAACAGATTGGTCCAGACGATGCCGACCATTATGAGAGTCTTATTGTGCAGCGTGTGCTTAGTGCACAAATGGAGAAGGCGAAGCAAAATCAGCGGCACACATTGTTCCAAACAAAGTGTGTGATTAAAGAACGTTCTTGTCGCTTGATCGTTGATGGGGGAAGTTGTAATAACTTGGCTAGCAGCGACATGGTGGAGAAGCTTGCACTTTCAACCACACCACACCCACATCCATATTACATTCGATGGCCGAACAACAGTGGTAAGGTAAAGGTAACAAGGCTGGTACGAATTAGTTTTTCTATTGGTTCATACCATGATCTTGTTGAGTGTGATGTTGTGCCTATGGAAGCTTGTCATATTCTACTAGGTAGACCTTGGCAGTTTGATACAGATTGTTTACATCATGGTAGATCAAATCAGTATTCTCTCATACACAATGATAAGAAAATTTCCTTGATTCCTATGTCTCCTGAGGCTATTGTGCGTGATGATATTGCTAAAGCTGCAAAAGCTAAAACTGAGAACAATAAAAATCTGAAATCTGTTGGTAATAATAACGATGGGATACAATTGAAAAGTCATTATTTGCTTGCTACTAAATCTGATATTAATGAATAAATTGCTTCCACTTCTGTTGCCTATGCTTTGGTATGTGTCGGGGTTTGTTACCGCCGGCAAGTAAATTTATAAGAACGCGTGTGCCGATCCGCACGGTAGCACAGGAGACACTCGAGATTATACTGGTTCGGGCCTCCGGAGAGTAATACCCTACGTCTAGTCTGAGAGGAAGTGTTCCTTATGCTCGGGAGTTTGTAGTAGGGGGTACAAACAAGTCGGGAGAGGGTGCAGAGCCCAGGTCCCTGGTGTGCGAGTGGTTCAAGTAGCAGAAGACTACGTACGTGAGTGTGTGAGTGCTTGCAGTGTTTGTATGAGATGAGGTATCGATGATAAGTGCGTGTTGGGGGTGGAAATGAACGTGTCTTGTATGTGCCTCTGTCTCTCCCTTTTATAGTCACAAGGGAGAGGCCCAGGGCGGTTACATCGAGTGTGTGAGCTGGTCTACAGTGCAAGGCGTCCTTCTCTGCGTCGGGCTGTCAGGCGGCAGCAGCGGCGAAGAACTGTTCCGGTACTCCAGGTGACGGTGTAGATTTGTCCTGTGTCGTGCATCCCAAGCAGTCGTCCCCCCCCCCCCCCCCGCACCCTTCTCCAGGTAGTTAGTCTGGTACAGGTGGCAGGGTACGTATCCTGATCCCGTCAGGGGATCAGGGGCTTGCCATTTCTAGGTACTGTGGAAACGGAGTAGCCTGCACCGCGACAATTGAGGGATGGGCGACGGCTTGCACTTTGCCGTCCGTGGCATAGCGTTTCCCGTGCCATCCGTAGTACGATATGTACCACCCCTGCTGAGGAGCGGCAGGAGGATCCGTCCTTTGACACAGGATCGACCCAATCAGGGCGGTCCGGCGTGTGGAGGTTGGCACGTGGTGAGTCGTGTGCTTGGGTATCACGAGACATCAACGGGGCCCGTGTACCTGCGGCCTTGAGGGCCAAGTCTTGGACTGGTCGGAGACGGAACACTACTCGTGCGAGTAGGTAATCTATGCCGCGTCTTCCGATGCTTAGGGTGTAGTATGTACTGTACTGTACATTGCCCAACGTCCACTACGCCGTTCGCGGTACGATGGCCACTGTGCCGTTCGTGGCAGGGTTTGACGAATCCGCCCCCTGACACCGAATCAGCCTGGCCCGGGTGGACCACTGCGGCGGAGCAGACACGTGGCGATGCTCGGGGGAGCGTGCGCGGAGATACTGGGATCTCGATTCGGTGGGGCCCACACGCCCCACGCCTTCCCCGTGAAGCCTGCGCGGGATGTTGACGGAAACTACTCGTTCGAGCGAGTATTTGGGAGCGGAGGTGAAAACTTGTCGTACGGGTCGCCGCGTACTCGGGGGAGAGGGTGCGGGCGGCCGTGGGCCTCCTGCCTTTTGACCTATGGCGGAAACAAGTCGTACGGGCCCTCATGTGCTCGGACAGCATAATACTCGTTGTATTAGCTGCCAGAGCATGCCGTATGTGGGTCCGTACTGCGTTTTTAAGGGGTCTTGGTGGGCCCTAGTCCATGGCCTCGTCAGTACGCAAGGATGTTTTGATTTCACTTCAAGATATGCAACATTCTTTGCCTCCTGCTGTTGCTAACATTTTCAGGAGTACTCTGATGTTTTTCCAAGTGAGATACCACCAGGGCTGCCACCTATACGAGGGATTGAGCACCAAATTGATCTTATTCCGAGGGCTTCTTTGCCCAACCGTGCACCATACAGGACAAATCCGGAGGAAACAAAAGAAATTCAGCAACAAGTGCAAGAACTACTCGACAAAGGTTATGTGAGTGAGTCTCTTAGTCCTTGTGCTATTCTAGTTATTTTGGTGCCTAAGAAAGATGGAACATGGCGTATGTGTGTTGATTGTAGAGCTATTAATAATATCACTATTCACTATCAACATCCTATTCCATGTTTAGATGATATGCTTGATGAATTGAGTGGTGCTACTGTGTTTTCTAAGGTTCATTTGCGTAGTGGGTATCACCAGATTCGTATGAAATTGGGAGATGAATGGAAAACTGCTTTCAAAACTAAGTTCGGTTTATATGAGTGGTTAGTCATGCCTTTTGTGTTAACTAATGCACCTAGCACTTTCATGAGATTAATGAATGAGGTTTTGCGTGCTTTTATTGAGAAATTTGTTGTAGTCTACTTTGATGATATATTGATCTACAGCAAATCTATGGATGCACATCTTGATCATTTACGTGCTGTTTTCAATGCTTTACGAGATCCACATTTGTTTGGTAACCTTGAGAAGTGCACCTTTTGCACCGATCGAGTGTCGTTTCTTGGCTATGTTGTGACTCCACAGGGAATTGAGGTTGATCAAGCCAAGGTAGAAGCTATAAAAGGGTGGCCTGTGCCAATGAGTATCACACATGTACGGAGTTTCCAAGGACTTACTGGATTCTATTGCAGGTTTGTGAAGGATTTCAGCACCATTGCTGCACCAATGAATGAGCTTACAAAGAAGTAGTGCCTTTTAGTTGGGGAAGAAAACAAGCGAACGCCTTCAACATTTTGAAAGATAAGTTGACACATGCACCTCTCCTCCAACTCCATGATTTTAATAAGACTTTTGAGCTTGAATGTGATGCTAGTGGAATTGGATTCGGTGGTCTTTTGTTGCAAGAAAGAAAACCGATTGCGTATTTTAGTGAAAAATTGAGTGGTCCAGTTCTGAATTATTCCACTTATGATAAAGAATTGTATGCTCTTGTTCGATGTTTGGAAACATGGCAGCTTTATTTGTGGCCCAAATAGTTTGTTATTGATTCTGATCATGAATCTTTGAAACATATTCGTAGTCAAGGAAAACTGAACTGTAGACATGCTGAGTGGGTTGAATTTATTGAATCTTTTCCTTATGTTATTAAGCACAAGAAAGGGAAACAGAATATCATCGCTGATGCTTTGTCCAGGAGATATGCTTTGTTGAATCAACTTGATTACAAGATCTTTGGCCTAGAAACAATTAAAGACCAATATGTTAACAATGCTGATTTTAAAGATGTATTGCTGCATTGCAAAGATAGAAAAGGATGGAACAAATTCGTCGTTAGTGATGGGTTTGTGTTTAGAGCTAACAAGCTATGCATTCCAGCTAGCTCCATTCGTTTGTTGTTGTTGCAGGAAGCGCATGGAGGTGGTTTGATGGGACATTTTGGAGCCAAAAAGACAATGGACATTCTTACTGGCCATTTCTTTTGGCCCGACATGAGGAAAGATGTGGAGAGGTTTGTTGCTCGATGTGCTACATCTCAAAAGTCTAAGTCACGTTTAAATCCACACAGTTTATATTTACCTCTTCCTGTTCCTAGTGCTCCTTGGGAAGATATTTCTATGGATTTTGTGTTGGGTTTGCCAAGGACTAGGAAGGGTCATGATAGTGTGTTTGTGGTTGTTGATAGATTTTCTTAGATGACACACTTCATACCATGTCATAAAACTGATGATGCTTCAAATATTGCTGATTTGTTCTTTAGAGAAGTTGTTCGCTTGCATGGAGTGCCCAATACTATTGTTTCTGATCGTGATGCTAAGTTTCTTAGTTATTTCTGGAAAACTTTGTGGGCTAAGTTGGGTACTAAGCTTTTGTTCTCCACTACATGTCATCCCCAAACTGATGGTCAAACTGAAGTTGTGAATAGAACCTTGTCTACTATGTTAAGGGCTGTGTTAAAGAACAATATTAACATGTGGGAAGAATGCTTACCTCATATTGAATTTGCTAACAATCGTTTGTTGCATTTTACTACAAAGATGTGCCCATTTCAGATTGTATATGGTTTCTTACCTCATGCTCCTATTGATTTAATGCCTTTGCCAACCTCTGAGAACCTAAATTTTGATGCTACTAAACGTGCTGAATTGATGTTAAAGCTGCATGAAACAACAAAAGAGAACATATAGCACATGAACGCTAAGTACAAGCTTGCTGGTGATAAAGGTAGAAAGGAATTAAAATTTGAACCTGGAGACTTAGTATGGTTACATTTGAGGAAGGAGAGGTTTCCTGAATTGCGTAAATCTAAATTATTGCCTAGGGCTGATGGACCATTTAAAGTGGTAGAAAGAATTAATGATAATGCATACAAACTAGATCTACCTGCAGATTTTGGGGTTAGTCCAACATTTAACATTGTAGATTTGAAGCCATATTTGGGAGAAGAAGATGAGCTTGAGTCGAGGACGACTCAAATGCAAGAAGGGGAGGATGATGAGGACATTCCTGCCAACGATACATCCCCGACATCGACATCATCACTACCTCAACAGGATTCAATTCGTCTCGCTGGTCCTATTACTCGTGCTCGCAGGTCATAGTGGTGGATGCAGAGGTCAATTGGTGCGCTCCTTTCAGTACCTTCCTGGTCGACCAGATGGCACCAGAAGACCGCACTAAGCACGAGAAGGTCGCCCAGCATAGTGCCAACTACATCGTCATAGGAAAAGAATTATACAGGAAAGCCGCCTCCATTGGTGTGCTGATGAAGTGTATCCTATGATCAGAAGATCTACAGCTCCTGGCTAAGATCCAAGAAGGTGAGTGTTCTAATCATGCGGCCTCCGGCAATCTGGTCGGCAAGGCATATAGATTTTGCTTTTATTGGCCCACAGCCATGTCAGATGCCAAAGCCCTCATCAAGAGGTGCAAGGGGTGTCAGTTCTACGCAAAGTGACAACATTTGCTGACTGAGGCCTTGCGAACCATCCCTCCATCCTGGCCCTTCGCTATGTGGGGCTTGGATTCTATTGGTCCAATCCAGACCACTCCAAGCGGCTACAAGCACATTATCATGGCAGTGGATAAGTTCACCAAGTAGATCGAGGTCAAGCTGTAGTCAGGGTCAAGTCATCTGAGGCAGCTAGGTTTATTCGAGAAATCACCCATTGCTTTGGAGTCCCCAACATGATCATCACCGACCTAGGGACGGCCTTCACGGGCTCAGAGTTCTGGGATTTTTGCCAGGATAGGATGACCGATGTCTACTACTCATCAGTCGTGCACCTACGGTGCAACAGCCAGATTGAGCGTGCCAATGGCATGGTTCTCTAGGCCCTCAAGGACCGCATCTATGATGGCACGTCGGCCTATGCCACCCGCTGGCTTGCTAAACTACCACATGTGATCTGGGGTCTTCGGACCTAGGTCAGCTCCCCAACAGGATTTTATCCTTTCTTCTTGGTCTATGGGTCGGAGGCCATCATTCCCACAGGTGTCACGATTGGAGCTCCCCGCATCCAGCATTACGATGAAGGAGAGCCAGGGAAGACCCAACAGGTCGACCTTAATAGCCTCGAGGAGAACAGGGTGGCCACCCTCATGCGGCACGCCCGTCACAAGCATTAGCTCCGGCGCAACCATGTCCACAACGTTAGGGAGTGGTCCTTCAATGTTGGCGACCATGTCCTTTAGCTGATCCAAAGTACAGATAGGATGCACAAACTCTTAGCCCCCTGGGAGGGTTCCTTCATCATGACTAAGGTCATCGGACCCGCTAGGGTGATGGCCCCAACGTCACTAACACCTGGAACATAGAGCACCTGGTAGACCTCCTTCAACGACCGCTACTATCCTTAGGAGTCTTAAATAAAAGCTAGGTACATCTTTCCTTAATGTTTTGATGATTGAATAAAGATATTACCTTCCTGGTAGACCTCCTGCCAACCTACATGCTCTGTTTTTCTCCTATGTTATATTTTCCCCTCCCCCTCAACATGCTCGGGGGCTTGGCCATGCCAACCTAAAGGTCGCTAGACCTAGGGGATTTGCTTTATTTCTGTGTGTTCTTCCTTTAAATACCTTTTACTTGTTATGTGCATTCGTTGTTTTGTGGTTGCGAAACCTTAAGTCATAGACTCCCCCCACGTGCCACCTACATGAAGCCTCCCCGCTGTTGAGGACATTCCCGCCAATGATACATCCCTGACATCGACATCATCACTACCTCAACAGGATTCAATTCCTCTCGCTGGTCCAATTACTCGTGCTCATGCTTGCCAACTAAATAATCAAGTAAGTTCCCTCCTTAGTTCATATACACCATGTTTAGATTGTGGAGACACATGCACTATTGGTTTGCTTAGAAATCATGGAGAAGAGCGACTCGGAAAAGGATTCGGGTCGGCTGGATTCGGACTACAGCACAACACCAACTTCTGACGGACGCCACGAACGCATACGGAGTCGGATTGGAGCGTTCAAGTACTTCCTAAAACTGTGTTGAAGTTAACTTTCTTATGGATCCAAACTCATTCCCAAATCTGTCCTGAGATGTCCGTAATCTATGAATCTTTGACTGGAGGTCTTTCTGTCCAGGGTGCTGCGCCACCGTATTTTGGCCCAATGGGCCGTGTATCAAGTTAGGTCCATTAGGGACGTGTCCTAGGGTAGGAGCATGACCCCTGCCCCCTTGTGGTCATCCTCCCCCTTTCATATACTCCTTAGCCGCCATCGAGAACACTCAGGTTTTGTTTCGTTGTAAGTTTAGCCATTGCTACTTCCTTGTAGACGCGTGTGTCGGCTAGACCACCCGTTCTACCTGATTCAGAACCCCAACTTTGTGATATCAGATTGGTTTCCATCTTTCTATTCGCAATTGAGTTGCTTGTTATACTTGTTCGTACTTGTTCTTCGATTGCTTGCAGGAACGGGTGCTCTAGTGGTGGTTGACGCGCTCCACAAGATCGCTGCAGCCATACGAGGTGGTGTATCGGTTGCTAAGGTGCATCCTTGGAAAGGTTGTAGTCGGGCCGTGAACGTCATCTCCTCCAATCGAGTTATCCCCCACGCCTCTCATCAAAAGGTCGGCCACAAACCCCAGTGGGTTCACATCACCCGCTGAGCTGTGTAGGTAGGTAAGTCGTCCTCCCTGTGAGTAGTGGTTAGCGAGGTGAACACTTTTGCAACTATAAGGCTTTCGATTACACATAGTGTGTGCCTGGCACGATAAGGGGAATACTTTTTCAAAAACAAAACACAAATACAAGCATGTTTTAGCTCAGGCTAAGGCTATATTACATCTATAACAATTTGATACACCTGGTGTTACATTGTTTCACAGATCAAGGTGCTCTACGACCTTGTCATCTGCGACCTACACCTCTGCTTCCAAAGCTTCGAGGTTGGTGTCTTCATTGGGGCCATTCTCCACCTTGGCGATCTCTACATCAGGGAAGTGGGACTTCACCCACGATAGTGCTCCAACAATCATTGTCTTCCCCATCAGCCTCAGCAGCTCAGTTACACGGTCTGGCGCTACTATCAGGCGATCCAGCAAAGGAGTCGGCTCCTCTGGGTTCCTCTAGGGACCACCATGTTCATAACATAGCCGGCGGCCTCCTTGAGGTCGGCCATCTCCACTTTGAGCCCTACAATGGCCACTTGGTCTTCTGGAGGGATTACATCACCACAACAAGGTTGACCACCAAGTCCCTCCAGACCTGTTTTTCGTATGCTAATTTTCAGATCATAGTATACTGCCTGTTGTTGGCAGCTTTCATGCTCTCCTTGAGCATCCTGATGGCCTCTTCGGCCTCTTTCAGCTCGGCCTCGAGCTTCTTCTCCTTTTTGTTGGCCCCTACAGGTAGGGTTGAAAATGGTCGGGTTGAATCCTATTCCGTTCCGCTCCATTTTCTACATTTATCCCGACCTTTTTGTATTTTCGGACAAAAACGAAAATGAAAACAGAATTGGGATATAAAATGTGGAATTGGAACGAAATCGGTTAGAGCCTTATCCTGACCTTTTTCGCTTATCCCTTTTTGTCTTGGGATATCCCGCATAAGAAATACGGAACATCCCAAATTTGACACCCAAATTAAAAAATGCTACTCTAGTTTCGGCCCAACACAGCCCAACAAAATTAGGGTTCACCTTGGCCTCCCTCAGGAACGCAGACGGCCGCGCCCATGACCCCGTCCGCCGTCCTCGTCCCTCCGGGCTCCTGCGTCCGGCCCCCAATGGCCGCCTGCCCGCTTCCTCCGTCGACCTCGCGACTCGCGAGTGGCGTGGTCACCGCCCCCATTCGCTCGCTGCCGCTGATCACTACCAGCGCCGCTCGCTGCCAGCGCGTATCGCTGCTGCCCCATCCGTCTCCGGCTGGCTGGCTGACCACGTCCCTGCCCCTGGTCCCCTGTCGTGCCTCGTGCTAGGCCACGATACATGCCACCGCGCGTACTCCAAAAAACACACAGAAGCCAATGGCAACAAAGAGTAGAAGACGATGCCACCCACCGCCCAGACTCTGTAATGTGTGTGCATTGTGCACTTGTGCTGTCCCTATCTGTATGCAAGTGTGCTCAACAGCTGGTTGCTGAATTGCTGATTGCTGAATCTGAATCTCAATTTGTGTCTATCAGTCTGTGACTCTGAGTGTGAACTGGGTGACTCTGAGAGTTCGACAATTGGACTGGACAATATGCTATGGCCTTATGCAGATATGCTATTTGTCAATTGTCATGGTCAATTGGTAATTGCTACATTGTGTATCAATGTATCATGTATAATGTGTACAACAGTACAAGTGTATTTATGCATGACCATGTGTGGTTGATTGATGGACGGTCATTATGTTGTCATGCTCAACTAGATTCCAAGGGTTGGTGTTCCCGATTTGTTTTTCGCATTCTGATCGTGTTCGACATGTTCCCGATCGAATCAGTTTGTTTTCAAATCTTTCGATATCCCGCAAGTTCATTTTCGTTTTCGTTTCCGACCTTTCCGAATTCGTTTTCGCTTTCATATTCAAATGTGAAAGTGAAAACAATATTGGGGTTATCCCGACCGAGTTCTACCGTTTTCAACCCTACCTACAGGTATGCTCGTGTCAACACAAGCCATAATGAACATTTTGGGTGGTAAGTTCCGGCCTACCTTTGATAATAGCGTACAGGTCATCCCTAGCATCCTCGACCTTCTTCCTTTCAGCTTCGAGCAAGGCCTCGAATTCCTTCTTCGCTTTGGCCACCTCCTGGGCTACCTGCTTCGCCATCACCTCCTTGACACGGTGCACCTCCTCCGCAGCTTCAACCTTGACTTGCTAGAGCTCCTGCTCAAGGGCCCTGGTCTTTAGGTGGGATGCAGCGGCCTATCTACACAAGTCGGCCCTAGCACGGGCCTGTTCCGCCATGGCCTGAGGTGACGAAGTCGCTAAGACACTACAAGGGATCTGCAACAAGAACCATTGTTGTGAAAAGCACTTACGTATAGTGTGTCGCCCATGACGTGGTTGGCCTCCTTGATTTTCACGAGGTATTCCCTGTCTTTGCAAATATCATCTGCAAAGGGTGTCCCCTCGAAGTCAAGGTCTTCATCTTCGAGTGGGCGCTCCCCGATGTCTTCTACAGGGAGGACCAGTTCCTTCTTCTTCTCCGGCAGCGGCTGATCCAGCTGCGGTTGATCTGGCTCCACGTCCAGCGCGGTCGCGAACAACACCACCTTGACTGGCACCAGCTGGTCGGTTTCACCAAACAGCGACCTTGGTCAGTGTCAGCTGGGTCGTGGAACTCATGGCGATCTTCTCCACCGTCGAAGCCCCAGTAGAGCTATCAGCTCTACCACTTTGACCTGAGGTGGTCAGCCTGCATAGTCGATCTGCTTCACGGCCACTATGCGACTACCAAGATCAGATGAGAGAAAGTACAACTGTTGGACTTACTTTGAGGTCTTCCTCAACTTTGGGCATAATGGCCGCGGTGGTGGCCTGGTCGGCACCTTCCGCTCGGCTCCGGCCTTGGCCTTCAGCACTTCCTTAAAGCGACGGGCATCCCCGTCTATGACCTTCTGCGCTTCTTCTTTCTTCCGCTTAGTCTCCAGACTTGGCGACCTCGGCACCTCCTCTTCAGTATTCGACGCGGACTTAGCATCTGCGTCGGTCAAATCCTTTTCTGAAGGTGATGTGACCTCTCCCCTCTTCATTTTTCCATTCTTCTCCACCTCCAGCTTGGCGGTCATCTGGATGTCGGCCTTCGAGGCCGGTTGCTTGTGAACAATGCTTCTTGTTCACCACACCATGGTTGATGCCGCTGTCACTTGTTCATCTATGGTGACCACCTTATCATCATTCACTTCGATGGACGAGTCAGACGCGTAGCCTTGTATGAGGCCGGCCGGTGGCGTCTTGATGTCCTCCTTTGCCCGCAGCTTGAAATGGGGCTCCACATTGCCGGGCAATGGTGTTGGGCACCAAAATTGCATCTCCCGATCCTAAAACAACAGTCAGTATAGTGTTCGATATGTTGCCTATAAGCAATTAGTCAGGTCGGCTCGAGTAAGATTACTCACCGGGTCGGCTGGGCGAATCAGCATGTGTGCCTTCGGACAGGCCTTGTTGCGGATCATTCCGCAGAAGAACTAGCACGCTTGTGCCACCATCTCCTCCTTGCAGACCTTCCGGTTGGCCTCCTTGGTCGGATCTATCTGGCCCTAGTACTCATATGCTGGGTGGACGCGGTCCTTGATGGGCTATACCAGGCGGCGCTTGAAGCTTATCGCCATAGCACCACCTATGAGACCTTCTACCTTCAGCTTGGCGAGGTCCGCGAGGAGGAGGTCGACTACCTCCTGCTTGCGGGAGGTCGGCTGCATGTCCCACTCAGGGATCCTCACCGGCATGTGGATGGTCCGCTTGGGGAGCTCTGGCTTCTGTTTCGTGATATAGAACCACTCTGTCTGCCACTTCTTGGTGCTGATTGGTAGCTCCATGTCGATGTAGCGGGTCTTCAGTCCGCTAGGAAGGTCGAACCCAAGGCTCCCGGCGACCTTATATTTCCCTGTCTTCTTCACTTGGTAGAAATACCGCCACAGATCGAAGTGTGGTGGAATCCCCAAGTACACTTCGCAGAGATGGATGAAAGAAAAAACTGCAAGATCGAATTGGGGATGAGGTGTACCAGTTCAATGCGGTAGTAGTGGAGCAATCCACGTAGGAAGTCTCCAGTAGGGATTCCAAATCCCTGCTCAAAGTACGACGCAAAGACAACCGTCTCCTTGTCGTCCTCTGCGAGGAATGACTCGCCGATGGACGCCTTCCAATCCAATTGGATCTTGGAACCCAGCAACGCACAACTCACTAGGGCTTCGATCCGCTCCTCCGTCATCGCCGACGGTGACCATATCATCTCTGGATTGGGGATCATTTGCTCTGCCATTTCCTCCTCATCGAATCCGGTGAACTTGTATCTAATCAGCGCTAGGGTTTTGATGCGCATGCAGTGTCACACACCACGGCGGCGGTGGTGGTGCTCGAACCTAGTGCGCTGGTGTTGTGGGTGGCCACAGGGGCGAATAGGTCCTTGGCTGCTGCGGCGGCAAGTCCCTAGATATGAGGCGAAATGGTGAAGTGTGAGCGGGTGTAACACCCCTCACTCTGTTTTATAGCGCTTCAATGTCGCAGCTCCATGACGCGGGTGGTGCTATAACCCTAACGGCTCTGCGTCGGTGGAGTTCTTTGCGATTTATTGTTTTTGGTTTGACCTTGTTAGGTTGATCTGTGCTTACTGTTATGTCAGGTCCGGTTCCAGACTTCGGTCCTTTCCTGAAAGGATTCCGCCTCCTTGAGGTCGGCACACCTCAGATTGTGTTCTAGGTCTCATGACCTTGCATCCTCCCTGAGGTCACGTCGCCTCTGCGGCCTTGCCAGACACCTTGTACTAGTGCATGGATGTCTGGGCACCTATGTACAATGCTTCTCGCTCCCCTCTAGGCCTATTAGCTCAGTTGGTTAGAGCTTGTGGTTGTAGGTTCATCTTTTTTTACCACCAAACCGGTCATGCTGCCCGCTTCAATGCTGGGGGCTACTCCCCAGAGTGCGTATTGCCACACCCTCTGATTTTTTCTATGTCGTTTCGACCTATTGGAAGTCTGCTTCTGATAAGTTTGGTAGTTGACACTGTTGCATACATTATTGAGGCTTCCCTGAGGTTGGCATGCCTATACGGCGTCTCTATATTGTTTGCCTTGACCTAAGTCAGGTCGGCTGGTCTACGCGAAGAAAAGTTGCTTTTTTTTATCGACGTGCACCCGTTCCGACCAGTCGATGGTGCTAAGACTTCAGCTTCATTCAAGCCTCACCATGACTTCATCTAAGTCGCTTCGCCTACACATCGCTCAGGAGCTTGAGAGATCGGGCTACCCTAAGGGTCCCTAATGACTAGGGTCTCAGCCGTCCCCGACAGGTGGGCCTGACCTGCCAGACGACTTGCTAACCTGCCAGTGGGCCAGTAGACCTTATCCGCACCCCCTGAAGATAAGCCCCAAGAATGACGGGAGACTTGGTGTGCACGTCAGGACGTCGGCTGCGCTGCCAAGCAGTCCAGATATCACAGGATACTAATTGTAATCCGTAGAGATAGATTTCCATGTTTTAACCGACCCGAACTCTGGGTCCACCGACCTTGTAAACCCTAGTCTACTAGACTATATAAGGCCACCTAGGACCTCTCGACAAGGGCATCTCATCTCAGCTCTTGCGCATAGCAATACATCGCGTTCTTAGTTTCTGATCACCTCGACCTCCAAATCGACCACGTGGGTACCCCTGTGGACTGTCTAGATCTCACCATATGACAGCACGAGATGCTAACGCTGTTGAATTGAGTCCACTGCGGCTGAATCAGAATCAGCAAAACTCAATCAGTCCATGCTGATGCTGAGTGGAATCGGGCCCAGCGGCCACTGAATCAAAACTCGTAGCAGCTGAATCTGACGCCACTAGCGCTGAATCAAGCTATTTCACCCTGAATTGTGCTGCTTCGAAGCTGATTTCGTTACTAGCAAGGTGAGTGATGCCGAGGGATCCGAATGGACTCTCAAAATCGCCCTCTTCGGCTGAGCAGAAGAGATGAGGGGACGGAAATGAATACGGAGAAGCAACGATGGAAAAAAAAATCAGTTCAGCTTCTATTACAAAAATGAAACCTGACAACGACACTCGGTATAGAAGAGGGGTGGAGATTGAAATAATGTGCCGTGGGATGTAAATCGAGTGGTTGAGTAAAAGTGATTGAGAGAAACATAAATATCAAGTATTTGAGAACTAGCAAATCTATGACAAATTTTAGTAACTTGGAAAAAATGGCCTCTCCAAGCGCATATATGCGCGTAGTGCCTAACTTGGCATCCTGGCTCCGACACTCGTGCTCAGGTTCCCGCGAAATCCCCTAGCCCCAGCCCCTCGCTACTGCTAGCGGCTAGGCCGTCGCGCCCTCTCGTTCCTCCGGCATCGTCCAGCACAGCCACTGGAACCACCCTGACGGGCGTGGATGTAGCGAGGAGTCAGGTTGCATCTTCACCGAGATGCAAGTACACCGCTCGTCCTGCACGGACACAAGGAGGTGGATCTAATGCTAATCCACACAAGATCTTAAATCTCTATGGCTCACCACCCGGTGTCGTGTGTGCTAATTAGCATGCATCGGTCCCATGCTCTCTGCTCGGGGAGAAGAAAGATGAGAAATCCAAATAGAAACTCTTTGTTGGGTCCAAATGCAAAAGTGCAAGACACATTAGTTTGGGCCGAGTTAATTTGCGAAGAGTTTTGTGTTCACTTTGCAAAAGTAGTTTTCTTTATTTTTTCCTTTATTATATTTAAATAGCTGAAAAGTTGATTTTAGAGAGTGAAATATGCCAAACTATTGGAGATGAGTTGTTTTTTTACTTAACATATACTTTTGTGAGTTGGCAAATCACAATATTTGCCAAGTAAAATTTGGCAAACTGTTGGAGATACTCTTATTATGAGTCATTGTTGAGTTCCTCTTAGACTACCCGCACCGGGGAACTAGAAAAGTTCCTGGAGGAACCTTTTCCAGTTTTCCCCCCACACTGGTGCACTGCAAACCTTACGGGACATTCACGCAAGAGGGCAGAGACGGGAAATCCAAAGGAATCGAGGACCTCAGCCATCACCTACGTGGCACCTGGTGTGGGGCCCACCCTACTCTCGTGCTGTTCGCCGGAACTTTGCTTGAGATAGAGAGAGAGGAGAGAAGTGGCGAGGACACTGGCAGCCCCTCCTCTCCGGCGGTCGCGCCATGTCGTTATTAAGATGGGCCCAAGCCGCTACGCCGCACCTTCAACCACGAGTCTCCGATGCTCCCTGCACCCGCGCTGGCCGCTGCCGCACCCATGGTGGACCTGCGCTCCCGCCCTGGATCCTGTTTGGGCTCCGCCATGGATCCACCGGGGGGAGCCGCCCCTACTCCCAGTCTAGACCCCACCATGGATCCACCCCACCGCAAGCTTCGTGAACCGTCAGCCACCCCAGCTCCACCGAAGGGAGCTACCCCTACTCCATGGCGGAGGGAGCTCTAGCCGTTGTGCCGTCCGCGGTGCTGCACATCAGCACTAGCGCTGGCTCAACCCAGCAGCCGCGCTTGTAGTCGCACGCATGAGGAGAGGATGGATATGGATACGGTGCCAACGATGGCGACGAGCATGACCCCGACGGGAAGCTCTCCGCCTTCGTTGCGTCCCTCCTCTGCCGGCCAGGGAGGCTGCTGTTGGCTGTAGATAAGGCGCCAATTCACGAACCGCAAGTGCACAAATCGGTTGTAGCTTTTCCCTTAGAGTATCCCCAAGGTTAATCAATCCGTGGAACAAGTGGATTGCTACGCTCAACTAAGCACTAATATCGTTGATTTAAAGCTCTTTATCAAGTGATAGTATGTATAAGTAAAGAACTAATCTAATCTAATCTAGATTAAATAGATCAACATAGAGAGCAATGGTATGAAGACCACAAGATGTAGAATGCTTGTCCAAGGGATCTAGGATCACTTAGAGATGTAACGACCTAGCAAGAACAAACTGATCTAATCTATCAAAGGTAAAGGTGCACTAAGTCCAACCCTTTCCCTCTCGCGTACTAGTCACTACACGAGGGTAATCTGTGATCGAACAACAAGAGCACAAGATGTTGATGTGTTCTAGGTATGCAAGACTAAGTGTGTGTAACATCCCTGATGTTTATGTAACAGTGATCACCATCATTAGTAAGGCTAAGCATAGTAGTTAGCATGGTTGACTTGGTCAAAACCCCACCCATGAGTCAAACCTATCAAAACCCAAGTCAAACCCCTAGAACTCAATACCTATCTTTGATGTTCTAGCTCGTTCTCCAAATTTCCCTAAACACTTCAAATTCTGCCAAAATAAAAGTTGTCAAGAATTTCATGAGACACAACTTTGTCCATTGGCACATTGTGAGATTTGGTTTGTAAAAGGGAGATAAACCCTAGCTAGCTTAATCACCTCCTAAAGCCCCTTTTTTACCTCTTTTGATGGCTCAGCTTAAACTCCAAATTTCATATAGCAACTTCAAAATCTGCCAATATGAAAGTTGCTCAGTTTTTCATGGGACACATTTCATGCAATTGGTGGCATTCGAAATTCGAAGTGGAAACCCCTCAAAGTCTTGGTAAAAGCTCAGAGCGACATGTTGACCAAACCGAGAAAACCAGAAAGTTTGGAGACATTTTGTGCCCAAACTATTGATCCTTTGACTAGTCGGCCTTTGTACAAGTTGGAGCTGGATAGATGATCTGCAAGTTTGGTTTTGGCAGATTTTCAAGTTAAGTCTGAAAAATTTGAGTTTGCACTGGTTAAACAGGGCTTCGTCGAAACGTCGTGGATACCAGCGCTCTGGCCGTGCGCTCTCCCATCGCACGCGTGCCGAGCTGCGCTGCCGTCAGCCTCGGTGTCCGTGCTATGCTGTTCCACCGGGCCCCACTGATGCCGTCAGTCTCATCGACCAGGTGCGCCTCCCCATGGTGGAGCCGGTCTAGTTGGCCGCGCCAAGTGGCTATGCACAGCGCCGTGCCCGCGCGCGCCTTGCTCCGCGCTTGGGCGGTTCTTGTGCCCACCAGGTGCGCCTGCCTGTGTGCGCGTGGGAAGCCAGTCGCGCATCACCAGCACGCTGCTCACCGTCGCCTATAAGTAGGACAGCACCCCGCCGCGCTACACCGCTGTCTCCTTTGCTTTGCCACCACCATTAGAGCGCCGCCGTAAAGCTCGCCGCCCCGCTCGACTCCGACGGCTGTGAAGCACCCCGGAGCCACCACACGCCACCACCGGAGCTTCCCACGCCGCGCCTTGCTCAGCTCCGCGCCGCACCTCGCCGAAAATCGAGCCACAACGGCTGATGTACCCCTGCGCTGCCGTGCCCACTCGCTGGTGACACCCACAGCTTCTCCCTGGACACCAACCAACCATAGGTGAGCCACTCACCACCCCGACCACTTCCCCGACCAGCGTCGGTGGCGAGCTCGACGTAATCCGGCCGCCCGCGCCGCCGTCCATGGCCAAGGGCCACATTGCAAGCCCTAGAAACAATCCGAGGTCTAAATCATAAAACCAGGGACCTATCTGTTAAACCGAAGGCATACTTGTGAAGGCTGAAAACTTTCCAAGGACTTGCTTGAAAATAGATTCTTCCATTTTAGTTTCAAATTTCTGAATCTTGTAAAATCGAGATCAAATCACAAAAAAATTGGAAAAATGCAAGCTCAACTGTTCTGGAATCCTTGTGATGAGTACTAGCTTTTCTAGAAAGGATGTATGTGGTTTTACTGCTTAGTGTTTGAATGATTTTGAAATTACCAGTTTGGCTAGATTTGAAATAATTTAAATTCTATGCATGATCTGAAGCTTAATTTTGGATATGTTGTTTTCTATGTCATGATGGTCTTCTGGTGCAATTATGCACGTAGTTATCAAGTAGATCTTTAGTTATAAATTAAAGTTGATTTTTAGCAATGCTCCTGTTTATGATTTTTATAAATTAATCTGCTGGTCGTATGGATCCAAGCTTTTTTGCTATGATCCTGTTTGATGGATTTGCACCCATGATAAATGGTAGAGATGTTTTTATCATGATTAATAAGGTCAAATAATTTTTGCACAAGTTATGCCTTCCTTCATGAATTTAAAGTAATTCAAATATTCTTTGCTGAGTAAGTGCATATCTCTGCATGGGTAGATGTATCGCACCTCTGCATGGACTTCTAGCTCAAGATGTGGTATATATATATATATATTTTGGTATGATTTAATCTTGAATTTCCAATCCTAGTTTTGTATGACTTTTCATGCTAGCTATAGTTGATAAAATAAATTGATTTTCATGCAGTAGCTTAGTTATCAATCTTGTGCATGTGTAAATTTTTGTGATGTCAAAATATGTATGGTATTTTCAGAATTTAATTGAGCAATAAATCAAGCCCACAAAAGGAATTAAAAATGAAACTCGAAAGCACCCTTACTACAACTCAATTTTAAATGAATTGAATTTCACCAAATTACATGCTGAACAACACCCCTTAATTTGGTGAAGAAAAATTAATTAAATAATTTAGATGTGCACACAATCACCATCAAATAAGAAAGTTAAACCACACACACACCCTTGCTCTTGCAGGAAGAGTATGTTGAATATATCTTTATCTAGGTGAATGTGGCCATCAATACACCCTATGTTTACCCTTCAATTCTGAACTACGTTCGCACTCCTCAATTATGAATGCATGAAGTTAATGCATATGCATGTCGTGTAGAACTTCCGGATTGAAACTACGAGTTGGTGCCGAAATCCGAGGAAGAGCTAGCTGAAGGAGAAGTGAATGTGGTGGAGGTGCAGCAAGACCCGAACCAACGTTCGGAAGACTTCACCACTGACTTTGCTAACAAAGGCAAGCCCCAGAGCATAACCCAGTTTTCTAACTTTTACAATTATGTTTGCCAATGTTTGTGCATTTAAGTTTCAGGAGTTGAATTGAAACCTTAGATGCATGATCCTAGGTTCTTATGCTCAAATACTAGCATGACAGGTCGCTAGTTGCCATGCCCTAAGGACACGGTAAAAGTCAAGTGATGTTCGTCACTCGCGAGCTATATGTCTCTTATGTTGGAATCATAAGATCTTGTTAAATGGATATGCTCATGTGGTAAGAGCATGGGATTGGCTCCGGCTAGTAGATGTCTTTGGTTAAGCTTTTGAACGTACTAAACATTTGTCAGGAATGGGACCGGTAAGCCTAGTACCTGATTGGCACGGCAATGGAACTTTAGTGTTACTACTCCTGGGTTCGGCCCCTGCTGCAGCTTAATTGTGGTGCATGTGTGAACCTGGCCGGGTGTGGTCCGCGGCCAGTAAGCCTTGTACCGAGGACTGTAGCCCCTGTTCCCAAACTGAGGATTGACGTGAACGGCCTGGTTGGTGCATACCCCACCCCTTTTGGTTTCTAGTTGGCTGTTTTTAGGGTGTGCATTCTCCTGTGTGTTTAGGTCTACCTTGCAAGGTTATTAATCGACTGATCGTTGGCCTCTCACCGTTATCCGAGATTGCTTAACCATACACTCTATGTCCCTCTAATGATGGAATTGAGAAGTAATATGGACATATGCCTAATTGTTTGCCCAACTTATGCTTGCAATAGTTGCTTACTTAGTAATGGATAATCAACTAATATAATTTTGAGCTAAAACTTGAAAGTAAGGACATACTCTTTGTTGCTTTTGTAACATCCCGGATTTTTCCGGAATGTTTATGATTTCAAAATGTGGATTTCAAAAAAAATTTGGTTGAATATGAGTGCTTGAGTAATTTATAAGGATGTCTTCTTTGATCCTTCTCTAATTCTTAGTATTATTTTGAGCAAGAATATAAATTTAGGAATTATAAATGTTAGTGTGATTAAATTTGGAGGTTATTGAATTTTATTTGGATTTTATTTGAGTGGAATTCAAATCTGAATTCAAATTCAGTTTTCAATTGTGTTTATAAGAATATATATGGTGTTTAGAAAAATAGATAAACCTTTCTCCCTGTTGGGCCTAATCCTTTTTCAAACCCAGGCTGCTAAGTTCTCTTATCCTCCCTAAGCTCGTCACTAAAGTTTACTAGTGCACCTCCAGCTTATGTCGCCGGCCCACCTTAAACCACCGGCCCAACTCCCACCTTCCCCTTTCAGCCGCAGTCACCGCCATGTGGGGCCTACACGTCAGCCCCAGGGGGCCCTGTTCCTTTTTCCCTTCCCCGCGACCCGCTGACGCCGGCGCTCGCAAAAGCGACCGCGGCCGAGGCGCAGCACGGGGCTCTCCATGGCCACCGCGGATGCACGTCGCGTGCCCTGCGTGCCACATCCGCCGTCCAAGCCCGCACCCAAACCCTAGTCTCCCCCTACAAAGCCAAGCCGTGCCAGCTCCCTGTTCCGCTACCGCCCTTGGGGATTTTTCCCCTTTCCTGCTGCCGTCACCGTGGAAGAAAGAGGAGAGGGGAAGGAGTCGTCGGAGGAGCGGAGAAGAAGGAGAGCCGGGGGAGATCGACGCTGTCGCCGCCGACCGCGCCGCCGGAGCACCATCGGGGCCCCGAGGCCACACGCGTGTGCATCCACCGCTCTGCTCCGGGCCAAGACGCCGGCGCCGCCAGTACCTCGTCGTCCCAGAACACCAACCTGAGGAGCCGCCGCGCCATGTACCGCGAGCTCGGGATGTTGCTGCCCTGCATCCTCTGCTCCCCGTTCTGCACTGCATCATCTTCACCAGCTCCGCATCCGCCGTCCGTCGCCCGATGCAGCCACAAGTCGCTGAGCCGCTCGTGACCCGGAGGAGAATCGGAGATGCCCGTACTGCGACATCGACACCACACCTCTGTCCCCTTCGTCCAGCCTCGGCCACGCCCACGAGCTGCTCGTCGAAATGCCTGCACGACGACAGCAAGACCTCAGGTGAGCCTAGTTCGCGCCTCGTTGTTCCTGTGCCGGCCTTCGAGCCGCTTGTTTGCTCTGTGACCAAGCCGTGGTTTTTCCCGGCCTTTACCAATGGCTGCTCTGCTTCGTGCCACTGCACAAACGACGTCGCTTGTGTGCCGACCTTCGAGTCGAGCCTTACGCCTACAGGTGCCGCTGCCTTCGTCTGCCCACGCATCCCCGCTTGCCCGCCATTCTTTGTAGCCGCCGTCATCGTCGTCAAGCTGTTGTCTTGCACTTGTGCGCGTTCTCTCTCAAAGAGAGGCCAAGACCTCGCCTTTGGTCACCTTATGCGTCGCCCGCGCGCTGCATTGCCGAGTAGCATATCGCCGTGCGTGTCTTCACTGGTGCTGCTACCCTAGGCCTTAAACGCCCGTGCCTTTTCCTTCTCTAGTTGTTTCCCTAGGTCTTCCTAAACCTTGTCGTTAGCCTACCTGTGAAGCCACGGCCATGTGAGCTAACTTTTCCAAACCTCCACCTTTTAGCCTTATGCCATATTCGAGCTCCAATGATCCATCTGTGTGCAAGCCTGCAGTATGCACTGCTCTCATAAGTGCTCAAGCTAAACCCTTGCAAGCCATGGGCTTATCTGTTTGCTTATTTGCTTTCAAGGTAGGCCATGTGTGTGCAAGATCCACCAAGACCCTTAGCCATGTTTTCCTGTGTGTGGCATGCTGCCTTTGCCCAAATTTTTTCGATCTCACTGCATGCAGTCCTGTCGTGCGCTGCCGCTATCCTGCAACAAAGTGCATCCGCCTAGCCCTCCCATGGTTGTTGCCAGCACGTCACACATGGGTGTTGTGCTGCTGTCCTTGCCGAGCCTAAAACCCTTCCTAGTCACCTTTCTGAGTTGTTCCTGCCAGCCAGTGTACAGTCCTCAAGCAAGTAAGCAGTAGCTGGCGTATGTGCTGAAAATCATGTGCGTGCTAAATAAATCATCCATGGGTCCTAATCCCGAACCTTAATATTTCTTGCTAGCACATTGCTTGTTGCCGAGCTGTGTGTCAATGATCCAACCTTCTGAACCTGTAGTACCTTTCTTCTATTACCAGCTACACTCATGTTTGGTTTAATTGGTGCTTGTGCATGTCTAAATTCATGTGTGTGCTAAGGCTGGCTAAGCCCATCCTGAACCTCAATGTGCTTGTGCATTGCTTGCATTGGGCTTCCTAAGCATCCCTTGCCCTTCCCTCATGCTGTCTCTAGTACATGACCACCAATCTTTGTTCCTCTATCAAACTGCAACCATGTTGTGCCGATGAAGCCAATGGTTTTCGGCCTTTTTGTAGAACACCATCCAAAGCAATCTTGGGGCATCTCTAGTTGTGTCGATGGCTCAACCCATAGTGCTGGGCTGCTAACCTCTAGGCCATGCCCAAGTATTTTTCCCGGGGCCGTCTGCTCCAACACATGAACATGAAGCGCAGACCCGTAGTTTGTGCTTGGAACCACAAAGCTTTCAAGCAGGAACTGCTGTTTGAAATCCCTTATGACCTGTTTGTGCTTATCCAGTTTTTAGCCTTCAACTACGTCCGTCCGTCATGCTGCACTTATGTTCCTGAAGATCGAAACAAATCTGCAACCTGTGGTGCTAGTTTCTCTTACCATCGGCCAATTATTTCCTTTTAGTTTGCCATGCCCATCCTACAGCCTCTATGCTATTTAGTTCTCCAACAAACTGCTAGTGGCCTATCTGTTCCACACCAGGAAGCTACAGTCCGAGCAAAGGCGAGAAATCAGTCATCTCCAAGTCCATTAGCATCTAGATAGTAGCAAGCTAGCCATGATCTCTTCTACTTCCGAGCCATCTACTTCTAACCATGAGCCTTCATCTCTCTTGTCTGTGCATCACTCGCTGCCAAGGAGTGTGTTCAGGCTCTGACCTGCTGAGCCTGTAATGCTAAGCTGTAATCGAACAGTTCGCATCCAAGAAATCGGTAAAGGCTGTTGTGCTCACGAAAGCCATACTAGATGCTAGTAAGGTTAAGCCCCGTCAGGAATGGCTTACATGCCATGGACGTGTTTAACTTCACCAATATCTTCCTGGATGTTCAGTTCCATCACGTGAGCATGCAAGTGCAAAACCCGTTGTGCTAAATTTTGGACGGACCCACATGCTAACTCATGCCACACCTGCACGAACCTGTTGACCACAAGCTTGCTGTAGCCACAAGTAATTTCCGTGTTCTCCTCTCCTGCTGCCCTGGCTGCAGCATGCGTACAAGTAGCTTTCATGTGGATGCCATTGTGGCATTCTAGCAAGTAGTCTGCCTGCCAGCCTGATTTCTTTTGCCTATAGCTGAACCTGCACAAACATGTGATGCTATGCTCATACCACAACCGTTCAGGCAGGAAGTTGACTACGAGCTAGTATCTGTTAGCCCTTGCCCATACCATCTTTGAGAGCTCTTTGGTGTTCACCCAAAACCCTGCAGGTTGTGGCCCTTTTGCTTGCTCATGCTCACGTGAGCAACAAACATGTGCTAGTTCTTGGCCACAAACCACACATGCAGTTGCTGCTGCTTGTAAATCTGTAAGCCACATAAGTGCTAATCTAACCTTAGCTCTTTATATATCCTGCTTGGGTGTTGCTTGCTAGTAGCATCGCTCACCCTCTCCACCAAGCTTAAATCCTTGTCCTTGGTGCTTAGTCTAAATCTTTCAAGCTCCTGCCATACCTGTTTATGGTAATCGCAGCCGAGCCACGCCTTCGTCGCGGACGACGCGTGCACTAACCCAACCGTAAGCCGTACCACGGATGTATCCATCCTCGCCGCTCTTCTGCCATGTTCAGCTCGAGCCGAGTTGCTCAACCACACCACATCACTTCTAGTTGATCCTTTCTGCACAATCTCGCTAATCTGACCAAAGGGGTCCCACGAACTTACCATTGGGTCCCACTAACTCGTGAGGTCGTGATCTGCCTATCTTGTTCCCATCTGACATACGGGACCCACAGGGTCACTTGCGGGTTCCGGTTGACCGTTGACCTTTTTCGTTGACTTGGTCAACAATGATCGTTGACTAGTCAACTGAGCTTGCGGACCAACCCAAAACCTAGCCTATAGTTCTCTAACTTGCTAACTTATGTTTTATGTGCTTTTTCGCAATTAATTAAACTCGTAAAATATTTCCTTATTTGAAAATCAATAATAAATTGATTCTAGCTTAGAAAAATATGAAATCAGATTCTTTATTCTTCTAAAATGATGAAGCACCCGATAGACTAGCTTTTGGAGTTATTTGGTTCTTTATTGCTTCTTTTTGGAGTTTATTTGCATTTAGCTCCGGTATTTATTTATATTTCCGAATCTAGGATTTCCCAGAGCTGAGGAGGCAGGACAGAAGATCGAGTACGGCTACGGAAACTACGACGACTACTTGCACATAGGTGTTCACGCCCGACCTACTTTGAATGCCATTAGGCATTGCTTTAGAACTGCTAGCGCTTTAATTATGCATGATGATGGATATGATGAAACCTTGCACTACCCCTTTTAAATACCTTGTCCTTGATTGACCTACTACTACTACTTTATTTACGCGTGTTGATACGCTGAGCTTGCAATGCATGTGTTGGGATTATGTGGTAGTATTCTTGGGTGTGTGGGGAAAAACCGGCAGGAGAAGGTGTTTTTGGGTTACTTGGCGGGGGTGAGGTCAAGACAACCCGATCCGGGATCGGGGGCCAGGGTTCGTCTTCTCGGGCGATTCCCAGTTTGGTACCTACGGCGGGTACACTGTTTTAGGAGCACAGGTGTTAGGGTTTTTGTGATGACTTGGAGGATAGGAGCTCGCCCCGGTCTGAAACCGAGTTGGTCACTTTGTTACACGGGACTTTCGTACACGCCACCTCACCGAGAGTGGGGATAGGGCCGTTTCGACCCTAGCAAGTGCGATACCATTCCTGCCAGTAGGATAGAGGGTATCAGTGAGAGGGTGTAGGGTGAAGTCCCTTCCCTTTGGGCGCTCCCCGTGTGGCCACATGGGGGCATGTTCACAGTTCTGGGGTGGTCCTTTGCGAGGGACTGCATCGAGACCCGGATGCAGGATGGAATCGTAATTCCTAGGTGTTCATCCAGTTGGATGGGTTTGGTTGGCTGATCACCGCCGGGTGCCATTCCGAGTTGGGTACAGGTGTACACGCTCTGCAGAGTTTAGATCTATACGTATAGCCGCGTCCTCGGTTATGGACAGGCCCGTTGTTTACTCCGACTCTCATGTTTTGGGACTTGTACCTCCCCCTTATAGGATGTGAGTGTATGGTGAGCCGTGGTTGTACTCGGGGTGAGGGGAGTTGCTCCCTCTGCCTCGCGGATCCGGGTGCAATCATTGAGGTGCGAGGAGTGGGAGTTCTTGCACCGACCCTAGATGAAGATTGGACTTGGTGATGGTGATCTAGGTCACCAGGTGTAACCGTTTGTGGATGAGTGAAATGGGAATTGGTGGGAATTGGAGATATCATTCTTTTCATGTTGCTGCCACTGCTTAGGAAAACTCTAGCCTACTCCTTGACTACTTTTTATACCCTTAGCTTTAGGCCACTTAAAGCTTGCATATAGTTGGTGACGTGAACCTATCCCATTACTTGGGGATAGTTTGTGAGTGTGCAGGGTTGGACTTGGAGCTAAAGTCCAGTTCTGAAGAATCCCTAGAGGAAGGGTTGAGTTGTTTCGCTCGAGGATGCCTGTGGTGAAGATCGAGGATGAAGACTTGAAGCCTTAGCTACCGCTGCGTAGGCTCTTATTCTTGTTACTCCGCCTAGAGGCGTGAAATGTTGTACTCCTTTAATGGATTTGTAATAAAAGTAATACTTTAGGATGCTTTATTTCATTGTATGGCTGTGATATTTATCTGTGATGGATGTCTGTGCATGATAGCGTCTGATCCTGGGACTATCACGAGTACAGGTTGACCGGTTTTCCTCTTTTGAAAACCCGAGTCGTTACAGCTTTTCAGCAAAACAACCCACTAGCCAAAGAGCCTTGAATGTCTAGAGAGTTAGTGATCTCGCATCACCCGACAGTTAAGTCTTGCTGAGTATTAGTATACTCAGCCTTGCTTTTGTTGTTGTGTTTCAGGTAATGTGAATGATGATGGGTTCCCGTGGCCTGGTTCCCTCCCACCCGATTGGGAAGTTGAGTGGGAGGATGACAGTGCTTAGTGACATCATGGATGGCCTCCTATGATGTTACTTATGATGTTTAGTATTTTATTTCCACTGTGTTTTGAACTCTGAACTATTTACCTTATGCAAAAGAGTTGGTTTGTAATAATGAACCTTATGGAGCTTGATGTAATATTTGTGAAATGTCTGTCTTTGGACTCACCTTCGAGTGAGTTTTGATGTACAAGTGTTCGATCCTTGTTAAGTGATTTACCAGGCTTGACCCAGCAGAGGCGACAAGTTACTTCTGTATTATTGCTTAACGACCAAATGGAATGGTTTAGGTAATAATATGGAATTAATTTGGGCATTTCTGTCACAATGTGAACCAAGTTCAATATGCTTTCCCTCCCACGTACTGTCACTACACGACGGTAATCGAATAAAGAACAGAAGGAACACGATATGTGAAGCTACGAGCAATGGATCCTCAAAGCAAGCCAGAGGGCCATTAAGATTCAGGCACCACCAACATGAATAATCAAGAAGATCCAAAACATAGGTTCGGTGATTACAACTCAAGATCTCCCTTCAACCCCGAGGACAAACAAGAACTTTACCCCATAATGTTACACATTGTAGTGCTGAACATGGTATAGAATCCTTCAAAGAAGATGTAGACCGACGAGGCAGGTGATCTGGGGGAGAGGAATCCCTACATCAAGACGGCTAGGGGTGTTCCTCCTCCTCTTGAGATCTGCCTTGTTGCCTACCTTGTGGATCCAATCTCCTCCTTATTCTTGATCTTGTGGTGGTGCCGAAGGGACCTTGCTAGGGCTTCCGGGCGTCGCTCTCCTCTCCTCTATGTGGCTCCCTCTCTTTGTTTGATCTCTGAAAAACTGAAAGCCTTGATGTGGTCGACCTCGGGGGCTTTTATAGGCGTCTCTGGTGAATGGTGGCAAGGGTGCAGATAGGGTTTCATCCAAGCATCATACACAAGAAAGGGGGGCCGAAACGACCCTAGAATGGGGTAGGCCGACCAGCCTAGGCCCATCCTGGCCCGGTTCGGTCCCATCTTTTGCGCGGTGGCTTCTCTCGACCCTTGAACTTTCTGCTCCTTTGCATGTGGGCTTTAGACGTCATTATCCCCGCGATCAAGATAGGGGTACTTGTCACATCAACTCCTGTCTTTTATCTTGATCCTCAGGAGTTTCTTGCAATTGCATCTTGGTCTTTGCCACCTTTGGAAGCATATTCATCTTGTACTTGTACGCAGTCGGGGCTTCATGATCCTCTTGCATTGCATGCCCTGAACTTAGTCCAAATACGCTCATATGATTCTCGATTTCCTGCATAAACAATATTCTTCCAAAAACACATGCAAACACAAACTTGTGACATCATAAGGGTGCCTAGTGGCAAATTAGTTCCAAGTTAGTGATGAAACCTTCATGTAACAAGTGCCTTAGGGGTGTCATAAATGAGTGCCAACAATCCCTCCACACTTATATCTTGCTCGTCCTCGAGCAAGTTGCTTGCAAAAGTCATTCATCCATGGAGTTGAAACATGCTTCGTCAAATCTTTCTTTACAACTTAGTCAATCCTTCATCTTTAATATAAGAATCATGAGGACAACAATCATGATATAAACATGGGCGTTTAGAAAATTTCCGATTCAAGACTTACCCCACAACTCATACCTTTCACTAGAGATCCTCAACTCCAACCATACTTACTTTCTTACTTTTGTCGGAGGGTTTTCCATGAGTTTTTAAAATAAAATTCTTGCAACAAGTATTAGACATGTCACTCATTTCAAGTGGCTATCCTAAATAATTCATAAACTCTCACCTCCAATAAGTCTCTCATTAATAATTCATGGTGGAGCTATACGTATGGCTAGTGAAGTTAACACAAGTATTATCAAGCTAGGAAAGTCCTCTAATAGTTGTTCACCTCCCGAGCCAATGACCATGAGAATGAAACCATAATGTAAGGATATCAAGGACGAGAAGATTTAGAATGGTGGACATGTGCAAAGGCAAAAGAAATATGACTTCAAGGCACTAATGATATTCTCGTTGTCGGATTGCAAATGGTTGGAATGTCGAAGATTCGTTCTCAACGACGCCACATCCTTCCTTGCACTTTTCTTGATCTTCACATGATTTACCATCTCTCCTTATACCTTTCTTGCTTTTCCATAGATCTTTCTTCTTTCTTTTTCCTTTTTTTTCACTCATTGACATTTAGTCTCTTCTCCGAAGTTTTTCCTTTCGCGTGTCTCCTTTACACATTTTCCAAACTGAATTTTTATTCAAACCTTGCATGGAAACGGAATGAATCTTCATGTATAGGTTGTGTTCAAGGAATAGGAAAAATAAAAGATTTTTGTAGGTTGGGTATGGAATTCAGCGAAATACGGAGCCTTCAATGTGAAAGTCCCGTTACAAAATGTGTGACGAGGTTAGCAATAAAAGATATAATATCAAGGATATAATGATTGTTCAAAATTAGAACTTCCAAGAGAGAAAAATCCTAACCCAATTCATCATGCCAACAACACTTATGCTGGAGCATATATAGTGTAGGCCTTGTTTAGGATGTACTTGTCCCTCGACTTGGAAAAAGAAGTTGCTAACCTTTATTACAAGAGTTTTTTATAATTTTCAGAAATAAAAGCCTCCAACTTTAGTCTTACTCATAGCATAGTCAAAGTGAGGTTCTAGATTAAAGTAGAGTATGGGTACTTTATAGGAAAACTTCCACTAAGCACCATGGTAAACATCAATGCTCATTGCTCATGCTCAACTAATAAAGGTAAAGGAAAAACAAACAAGTAAAAGAAGACAAAAAAACTTGCACAAGACAATATATAAAGACTATTTTGTTTTTATTGACTCAACACTAATTGTAATAACACCATCGAGCTAAAAATTAAAAACTTGCTAAACTCTCAAATGACTCAACTAGAAAAACTAGAAAAACAAGAGATCACACCTTCCCCCACAATTAAAACATATGATGTCCTCGTCATAAAATAAATTTAAGGGCAATGGTGTGCTCAAAAAAAAATAAAATGATTTACAAACTTATATTGTTTTCTTCACTAATCTTGACGATCCGGGTCACCATCCAAGGTGTAGACGTCAATGTATTTAATGGGCACAACGTTGGGCTCCAAGAATACCTTGAGTCACTGTCCATTCACAACAAATTGATCTCCCTTGACGTCCATGATTGTTACCGCTCCCGATGGTGACATCGAGTGTACGACGTACAGTCCATCCCATTTGCTTTGCAATTTTTCTTTTTGAAGACACTGTATCGAGAATTGTATTGTAGGACGTTGTCTCCTTCCTTGAATTCCATCTTATGTAATGTTTTGTCGTACCATCTCTTCATCCTTTCTTTGTAGATGCTAGCATTGTGATATGCCTTCGATCTTAGCTCTTCAAGTTCACTTATTTGAATCCTCTGCTTTAATCGTGCCACATCAATATCAAGATTCATCTCCTTTATTACCCAATAAGCCTCGTGCTCAAGTTCTACCGGCAAATGACATGTTTTTCCATAGACGAATTGATAAGGGGTCATACCTATCAGTGTTTTATGTGCAGTTCGGTATGCCCACAATGCTCCGTCTAGCTTCTTTGACCAATCTTTTCCTCCTTTAGTCACCGTCTTCTTGAGGATGTCTTTGAGTTGCTTGTTCGATGTTTCCGCTTGGCCATTTGTTTGTGGATGATAGGCCATAGACACCCTATGCTCGATTCCCAACTTTGCCAAGAATCTTTTAAAATCCTTTCCAATAAAGTGTGATCCACCATCACTTATTAAATTTCTAGGAACACCGTATCGAGGGAATATCACCATCTTGATCATTTGAATAGCTTCTTTCATAGATGCTTTTCGACATGGAATCGCTTCAACCCGTTTTCATACATAATCAACTATGACCAAGATGTGTTCATATCCATGCGAGTTCACAAATGGTCCCATAAAGTCGACGCCCCAAACATTAAATAGACCAATTTGCAAATTATAATTCAGTGGCATTGCATTCCTTTGTGATTTATTTCCAGTCCTTGGGCATTACGAGCAAGTTGCAACAAACCTTTTAGCATCCTCGTGCATATCATGCCAATAGAATCCGCTGGCCCATACCTTTGCTTGTGTTCTAAAGTGTCCATAGTGTCCTCCATATTCCGATGAGTGGCACTTTCCTAGAATTACTTCTCTTTCTTCCAGTGGTACACATCTTCTTAGCACTCCATCATCCACATCTATATAGGTATGGTGCATCCCAATAAAAGTTTCTGCTCTCGGCAATCACCCTTCTTTTAGCATTTTTAACCAAGTGATCTAATGGCATCTTCCGTAGGCACCTTATAATATCGTTCATCCATCCTCTCCTATCAAGTACTCTATATAGATGGTCATTTCTCATTCTATCTTCAATAAGCTTCATCCCATCATCTCCATGATGCATCCTTGATAGTTGGTCAGCTACAACATTATCCACCCCTTTTGTGTCTCTAATTTCCATATCAAACTCTTGTAATAATAGAATCCATCTAATCAAATGTGGCTTGGCATCTTTCTTGGACAAAAGGTACTTGATTGTAGCATGGTTGGTATACACGATCACCTTCGAGTTCACAATATAGGATTTGAATTTTTCAAATGCGAACACCACAGCAAGCAATTCCTTCTCCGTAGTTGCATAATTCACTTTAGCTTCATTTAGAGTTTTGCTTGCATAATAAATTGTGTGTACCATCCATTCCTTCCTTTGTCTAAGAATGGCTCCATCAGCGTAATCACTTGCGTCGCACATTATCTCAAATAATAGATTCCACTCGGGTGGTTGCATAATTGGTGTGCTTATGAGATATTGCTTCAATGTCCGAAAATCATGCAAGCAATTTTCATTGAAGTCGTATTCCACATCTTTTTGGAGAAGTCATGTCAATGGCTTGGTGATCTTCGAGAAATCCTTAATAAGTCTTCTATAAAATCTGGCATGCTTGAGAAAACTTCTTATCCTTGTCCACCTCAATTACTCTCTCAGAGATGACATGTCCCAAGACTATCCCTTGTTTCACCATAAAGTGACACTTCTCCCAATTAAGCACTAGGTCAATTTCTCCACACCTTTTAAGAACTTTATCAAAATTTTCCAAGCAACTTTCAAAACACGCACCATGCACCGAGAAGTCATCCATCAATACCTCCATAATTTCTTCAATATAATCCGAGAATATAGCCGTCATGCATCTTTGAAAGGTAGCCAGCACATTACATAAACCAAATGGCATCCCTCTATATGCAAAAGTTCCATATGGACATGTGAAGGTTGTCTCGTGTTGATCATACAGGTGAATGGGAATTTGCATGAACCCGGAGTATCCATCAAGGTAATAAAAGTAAGAATGTTTGGCTAACCTTTCACGCATCTCATCTATAAATGGTAGCGGAAAGTGATCCTTCCTTGCTGCCTTGTTCAACTTCCTATAATCGATGCACATTCTCCATCCGGTCACGATCCATTGTGGTATCAACTCATCCTTCTCATTATTCACAACCGTTATTCCTCCCTTCTTTGGTACACAATGATGCGAACCCAGTAGGGTTTGTGGCTGATCTTTCGATGAGAGTGGAGAGGGATAACTTGATTAGAGGAGACGACGTTCACGGCCTGACTACAACCTTTCCAAGGATGGGCCTTAGCAACCGATACACCACCTCATATGGCTGCTGCGATCTTGTGGAGCGTGTCAACCGCCACTAGGGCACCCGTTCCTGCAAGCAATCAAAGAACAAGCAAGAATAAGTATAACAAGTACTGAATTACAAGATATTGAGATGAAATCCAATCTATAGTAACCAAGTTGGGGTTTCAAATTGAGTAGAACGGGTGGTCTAGCCGACACACGCGTCTACAAGGAAGTAGCAATGGCTAAACTTTCAACAAAACAAACCCAATCTGTTTGTGGTGGCTATAGGGGTATATGAGAGGGTAGAGGCATGACCAGGAGCTAGTGGGGGTCATGCTCCAACCCTAGGATGCGCCCCTATGGGCTCTGACTCGATACACAGGCCAACGGCCCAAAAGACGGTGACGCAACACCTTGACAGATTCTGAACATCCACTTTTTTAGACAATTCCTATCAATTCAGACAGAATTTTGACATGAGACCAGTGCCATTGGAATCTCTATGAAAGTTCCTTTCCAACCATATAAAGAACGTCCCAAACGGAGTCGTATGAGGTTGTGGCGTCCATTGCAAGTTGGCCCAGTCATGCAGTCTGAATCCAGCACCCAAAATGTGTTGGCCTCGATCTCTTTCAATCTTTGAGCCAAAAGTGACGTGGTGGTCGGGTGGAGGATGTGGGGGACACTTAAATTTGGTCCCCAATCAACTTATTTGACCGTCCATGCCTTCCATGTGTGTTTAACACTCTTTTTGGTCCAGCTATGTATTTTTGATAATGAGAATGAACACACATCATGGCGCAACATCAATTCATGAATGTAGCCACAACAATCATTATATAGGATTGATTCACCTTTTGTTTACAAGCCATTATTATGGTAATATCTGAGCTGGTGATGTCTTCATCACACAATGCACTGAGCTCACCCATTCACTATGCAGCACGAGGTATATTATTTCGACATGCAACAATTTGATCACCTCCTTCTTCACCACATCACGCATGGCATGGCTCAATTTTCTTTGTTAGTCGACAACGGGCTTGCATGGTATGCGTTGGGTGGAAAAGGCTGGACTAATACCCTTCAAGTCACTTATTGAATACCCGATCACCTTCTTATGTCTTCTCAATAAATTCAGCAACCTATCCATCTATTCCAGACTCAATTCATCACTCACGATGATCGGGTACGTCTTATAAGCTCCCAAAAATTCATACTTTAATCCCTTGGGGAGTGGTTTTAACTCAATATCAGGTGCTTTGGGTTCTTCTTGTTGAAAGTCTCCAATATCTTCAAAATTTTCTTCCTCCAAGCTTCCATCTTGTGCCTTCAATCCCTCGGTTGCTTCCGCTAGTTCTTTGTCTTGATCATCATAAATAGCATCATTCTCCATTGCTCGTTGGAGAGGGTCCCTAAAAGTATCAACAAAACGAAGGTCCTTTACCTCTTCGTTATCAAGAGGTAGGAAATCATATGTGAATTTAGTTCCATCTAGATCAATAGTAACTCTACCTTTTTCGGCATCAAGAATGACATTGACCAACTTAAGTAAAGGCCTACCAATAATTAAATCATCATGTTCATCATTACAAGCATCAATTACAAAAAAAGTTGGTTGGAATACTTTTACCCAAGATAGCAACATCTAAATCTCTAAGCACACCCAAAAGTCTTGTTGTTCTACCATCTCCCATGATCAATTTTATTTGTGTTGGAGCAAGATTTAAAGTTTTACTAAAAAGCTCAAGATAAATCTTGGAAGACATGACACTTACATGGGTTCCGATGTCACATAAAGATTTGCAAATTTTTTATCCATTAATGGTGCAACTTATGTGAGGTGTCGATAGCGAGGTACCTTCGACATGATTGGCTCCTATCACGTACACCTCGGCTAGGTGTGCATATGGCGAGGACTCTGACTTCACTTTGAGGACTGGAGTGTCCGACGGTCGGTGGATGGCCACTCCTTAGTGATGAGTGATTGACAACGTTGTGTGGACTGACGATGTGCTTTGTCTTGTGGATGTAGGCGGCGGCTTGATTTGCTTTGGTGCAGGTGAAGAACAAGCGCGAAAGGTCTTAGCCTTGCGGGGCCTCCGAAGGACCAGAGGGACAAGTAGGCTTGGTTCGATGGACCCGGTGGCCAGACGAGATCAAGTGCGAGTCACATGGTGCGAGAAGAGAAGTCGAAGTTGGATAACGGGTTCGTTGGTTGATTCGAAAGCCAACATTAAGCCAGAGCGGACGTGGCGGCCAAGTCGAGGAGTTCGGCGAGGAGGCTGCACCAAGATCGCGGGGTTTGCAGTGGTTCACCATAAAACCACTGGGTTCCTTGGTTGATCCCCAAAGCTAAGTCCAAGTGGTTGGCAGCTTCAGACTGCACTAGGCCGGTCTGACCGGTGGCCAGGCCAGTCTGACCGGTGGTGAGCATCGGTCTGACCGGTGGTGGCCATGGAGCGTCGGGTGACTCGAAGCGGAGGACACGTGTCGGAATCGCAGGCTTAGCATTGAGGCTACGCGAGGTGCGGTTGCTGGGCGTCCGTCCGATGGAAAAGTTGTGAAGTTTCCTAATTTTCCCTTCAAGGGGTTGAATTGCCTAAAGGGCATCTTAGTCATTTAACCCCACCAGAGGACCTCATATAAAAACTTGGTGGAAGTGTTGTGGCAGCTATCTCATGGGCTTTAGGGTTTTCATTTTGCTCTTGGCAATTTCTCTTTTTAGTTTCCTTTTTTTTCTAGGACTAGCTTGAGACCTTCATGGTGAGATCTTTGGATAGGGTTGGATGCTAGGGAGGCAAGCTAGACCTTGTATGAATCTTTCCTTTGATGTATAGAAGGTTCGGCATGATTCCTCTAGTGTTTTTGGTTGTCTCTCCTATTTTCCTTTTTGTGGATTTTCAGAGCCTTTTCTTAGTGATGTTCCTTTGGTGGTTTTGAGGCCTCTCCTTCACAAATTTGTTAAGAGATGCACACATGAGCCCTTTGTGGCTCTTTTTTTGGTGATCTCCCTTCCAAATCCGTGGGAAAAGGTGCTCGATTTGGGATTTTCTTGGTGGTTTCGTGGAGAGGTGTTCTTGGTGTTCATCCTTGGATTCCTCTTGATTTAGTGGATCTATGGGGACGATCTCTTAAGCATGGCTTGTCCTTGAGATGTTACAGCTATCCCCAAAGTTTTACTTGAATCTGTGGAGCAAATCGGTAGATCAGGGCATCGGAGCAAGGTACATGACTCGCAGGTGGAGTTCATCCCAAGCTGCCAGGCGGGACCGGTCTGACCGGTGCCTAGGACCGGTCTGACCGGTGCAGGCTTGTTGTGGCTTCTCTCAGGGAGTTCATCACCAGAGAGTTGGTTGTTCTTGTGGCTTGCTACTATTTCAATCCTATGCAGTTTTGGCCATTGGAGCTTCGAGTTCTTGCAGTTGGGGTTTCCTGAGCCTGACCGGTCTGACCGGTGCTGTCCACCGGTCTGACCGGTGCAGGGCTTCCAGTGGGAAAACTCTTGTTTCTGTTGTTGGTTGTGTTGCTTGCTCGCAGAGTTCTTCTGGTGCAAGTTTTGTCGTAGAGTGTTTTTGATGTGCTCGAGTTTTGGTGGGTTTTCTCTAGCCTGGTTGGTTTCTGGATTTCTCCATGTTGCTCCACATCCTAGAGTTGCCATCTAGGTTTGCTAGGCAAGATTGAGAGAATTCAGAGTAGGTTGCTCCGGACTGGTCTGACCGGTGCTAGGGACCGGTCTGACCGGTGGCTAGTGTTTGCTGGTCGAGTTGGTTTTCCACTGCATGTTAGAGTAGCTTGAGTGTGTGCCTAGTTCCTAGGTTCAGTAGCACTCTAGTGGCTACGTGGATTTGGCTAGCGGGGTGTCGAGGACTTTGGAGTTGCATTTGGGACCATAGGCCAATTCGACCCTTTGAAGAAGAATTTTTATCAGCTCCCATTCACTCCCCCCCTCTCTGGTCGCCATTCTAGTCCTTCAATTGGTATCAGAGCTGGATACAGATCATTGAGAACTTGACCGGTTGAGATCCAAAGATGGCGGACTACGGGAAGGGTTCAACTCCTCCGCACTTCGATGGGAAGAACTACCAGATGTGGGAAACCTGGATGGGCGCGTTCATGTGTGGAAAGGGACAATTGATTTGGGACGTAACGGTTGACGAGAACTATGTCGTACTGAAGTCATTCATCTTGCCCAGGACAAGGGATATGTTCGATGCCAACAACAAGGCCGTGGATTATCTCTATCGTGCTCTCTGTGCATCCGAGTTCAGTAAGGTGTACGGGGAGAAGTTGGCACATCAGATATGGACCTAGTTGAGGAATGCCCATGGTGGAAATAGTCAATTGAAGGCGCGTCGATTTATGACCTACCGTTGAGAGTTTGAGAACTTCACTCATCTCCCCGGAGAGTCTGTGGTTGCCATGTTTGAGCGCTTCACATTGATTGTGAACAACATGAGAGCCAACATCATCGAGCTCCCATACGATGATCATGATAGAGCTATCAAGCTCTTACATGTGCTGGATCTCGATGTATGGTGTGCAAAGGTTGAGGCTATTCAGGAGTCCAGTGTGTATGAGACCCTGATGGTGTACGAGCTGTTCTCTAAGCTCAAGTCGTCCGAGGTGTACTAAGGCTTGAGAGCCAAGAAGGGCAAGGGCCCTGCTGATGATAGTCTGGCTCTTGTTTCTGGACCAAAAACTAACATTAATCACTCTTCTAGGATGTTCTCTCTGTTTGCTCTTGCTTCTTTGCCGGATGAGGAGTTTGAGGTGCTGGATGATGATGATCTTGCTTTGCTGACCAAGCAGTTTGGGCACCTAAACGAGAATAGGAAGAACTTCAGGAGCAACTCAGGGACGTGCTACAAGTGCGGGAAGCATGAACACTTCTTCGCCGAGTGTCCCAAGGGAGATGAGCACAAGATCAAGTACAAGAATCCCAAGTACAAGCAGGAGTACAAGCAAGAGTACAAGCATTGCCTGAAGGATGAGTACAAGCAGAGCGAGCACAAGCACAGATCTCGGAACCACCACTCCATGTACAAGAGCCGGGATGAGTACAAGGGCAAGAAGAAGGGTGGCTACCACAAGAAGAAGTCTAGAGCAGTGGTGGTCGGTGCGAGCGACGTGGACACTTCTTCTTCCTGCTACACCGCATCGAGCTCGAGCAGTGAAGATAAAGACCGTGGGAGGCACAAGAGCAAGGGGCACACGAGCAAGAACTTCAACGGGCTGAGTTTCATAGCGGCGAGTGTCTTCTGCGGCATGGCACAAAGTTCAGGTAGCAAGAAGAGCAACAAGGATGACTCAGACTCCGACTCCGAGGATGAGGTACGTCCCCCCACCATCGACTCGTTGCTTGAGGAGAATGCTACATTGAATGAACTGCTAGATAATCATGATAGTGTGCTTAGAGATGCTAAGAAGATGAGGAAAGAGCTTAGGGCCTCTCTAGAGGAAGCTAGGGAAAAATGGTTAAGTTAGAGGCTAGGCATCATGATGATACGCTTGCTTTGGATGCTATGAAGTTTGCTCCTGTGGTTAGTGATGAGGTTGATTGTAGTGATTGCTCTGTTTTCTAGTCTGATTTAACTATCTTGAAAGAGAAGCATGCCTCCACAGTTTAAGAACTAGATGTCGCTAAGAGTAGGTTGGATGAGCTAAAAATCTAGATGTAGTTTGCTTGGTGCTTGCAAGTCTTGTCCTATGTTGCATGCAAAACTAGATGATTCACATGCTAGGATTGTTTCCCTATGAAAGTGCATCTAGACCCCTAATTATTTTGGTGATAATGACAATTATAATTTGAGTATTTGATGGTTTATCTAAGATGTGTGCAGGAATAAAAGAGATAAAAGTTCATGTGTGAAAGGAAGGACCTCAATTTCTTATATATGTGTTGAAGCTCTAGTGGTGATTTAAATTTAATCTATCTTTTGAATTTGAGTATAGGAAACACCGTACTATAAAGAGGGACATGATTGATAGATCAAAGTTAGTTACAAGTGCTTAAATTGAGATCTAACAACCTTTGAGAGACACTATGCACTCACGAGCACTATTTTCCACCTTTACTGGGCAGGGCGGGTGACGCGCCCTATGGGGGCGGGTGACCCGTTTTGGTACTGGTGGGTGGTGAGTGACCCGCCACCTAGGGTCGGGTGACCCGGGGCTGGCAGGCGGGTGACCTGCCCTATGGGGCCGTGTGACCCGGCCTGGCCGCAAGAAACCCCTAACGGCTAGTTCGGGTGAAAGGGGTATTTATACCTCCTCTCGCTCCTTTCTAGGGTTCCGCAACTCCACCATTGGAACACCTCCTAAGCTTGCTCCTCTCTCTCCCAACTCCCTTCCAAGCACTCCTAGCAAGGATTCAACCTAGGGTTTGGGTGTGAGAGATATTTGAGGTGTGAGATTAAACCCCTTTGTGAGAGCTCTTCACTTGTTCATCTCAAGAAGCACTTGTGGTGGCTATGGTTCATCGATTCGTGTTTATTACTCTTGATTTGCAGTGGTTGGGAGCATTTCGCAAACCTTCGGCATATGAAAAGATGCAAAACTTGTTTTGTGAGCCTGAATGCACTATTTCGGGGTACCGAAGTTACAAAAAATGTTTCGCAACGAAAACATCCATTCTACTCCATTAGACCCAAAATGATGTTTTGCAGTGGTTGGGAGCATTTCGCAAACCTTCGGCACATAAAAAGATGCGAAACTTGTTTTGCGGGCCTGAATGCACTATTTCAGGGTACCGAAGTTGTGAAAAAAGATTTCGCAACGAAAACATCCATTCTACTCCATTAGACCCAAAATGATGTTTGCAGTGGTTGGGAGCATTTCGCAAACCATCGACACATAAAAAGATGCGAAACTTGTGTTTCGGGCTTGAATGCACTATTTTGGGGTACCGAAATTACAAAAATGGTTTCGCAACGAAAACATCCATTCTACTCCATTAGACCCAAAATGATGTTTTGCAGTGGTTGGGTGCATTTCGCAAACCTTCAGCACATAAAAAGATGCGAAACTTGTGTTTCAGGCCTCAATGCACTATTCGGGGTACCGAAGTAACGAAAATAGTTTCGCAACGAAAACATCCATTCTTCTCCATTAGACCCAAAATGATGTTTTGAAGTGGTTGGGAACATTTCGCAAAACTTCGGCAGGTAACAAGATACGAAACTTGTTTTGCGGGCTTGAATGCACTATTTTAGGGTACCGAAGTTGCGAAAAGGTTTCGCAATGAAAACATCCATTCTAATCCTTTAGACCCAAAATGATGTTTTGCACTAGTTGGGAGCATTTCGCAAACCATCGACACCTAAAAAGATGCGAAATATGTGTTTCGGGCCTGAATGCACTATTTCAGGGTACCAAGTTAAAAAAATGGTTTCGCAACAAAAACATCCATTCTACTCCATTAGACCCAAAATGATGTTTTGTAGTGGTTGGGAGCATTTTGCAAACCATCGACACTTAAAAAGATGTGAAATATGTGTTTCAGGCCTAAATGCACTATTTCGGGGTACCAAGTTAAAAAAATGGTTTCACAAGAAAATCATCCATTCTACTCCATTAGAACCAAAATGATGTTTTGCGGTGGTTGGGAGCATTTCGCAAACCTTCGGCACGTAAAAGGATGCAAAACTTATTTTGCGGGCCTAAATGCACTATTTCAGGGTACCGAAGTTGCGAAAAATGTTTTGCAACGAAAACATCCATTCTACTCCATTAGACCCAAAATGATGTTTTGCAGTGGTTGGGAGCATTTCGCAAACCTTCGGCACGTAAAAAGATGCGAAACTTGTTTTGCGGGCCTGAATGCACTATTTCAGGGTACCGAAGTTGCGAAAAAGGTTTCACAACGAAAACATCCATTCTACTCCATTAGACCCAAAATGATGTTTTGCACTGGTTGGGAGCATTTCGCAAACCATCGACATGTAAAAAGATGCGAAACTTGTGTTTCGAGCCTGAATGCACTATTTAGGGGTACCGAAATTACAAAAATGGTTGCGCAACGAAAACATCTATTCTACTCCATTAGGCCAAAAATGATGTTTTGCAGTGGTTGGGAGCATTTCGCAAACCTTCGGCACGTAAAAAGATGTGAAACTTGTGTTTCGGGTCTCAATGCACTATTCGGGGTACCGAAGTTAAGAAAATAGTATCGCAACGAAAACATTCATTCTACTCCATTAGACCCAAAATAATGTTTTGAAGTGGTTGATGTATGTTGCTTGTCATTTTCAGAAATACTAACGTGGTTAAAAAAGAGTGTTAATCGTACATGGCAAGCATGGGGGACCAAAGAAGTTGATGCCATCAACACTGCGTGCCATGCCGCCAACCGCCTCTACCTCCGCAAGTACTTGAACAAGACTCCCTACGAAATCATCACCGGTAAGAAACCTAGTGTGCACTACTTTAGAGTCTTTGGGTGTAAGTGTTTCATACTTAACAAGAAACCAAAAGGTTCAAAGTTTGCATCCAAGGTTGATGAATGTTTTCTCATTGGTTATGGAACTAACGAACATGGCTATCGTGTTTTCAACAAAACCTCCGGTTGTGTTGAGACCACGGTAGACGTGAAATTTGATGAATCCAACGGCTCTCAAGGAGAGCAAGTTAGTAAAAACCTTGTAGATGATGAAAAACCTCCAAGTGTATCCATCTTTAGAATGGGCAACGGTGAAGTGATGCCTCGTGAAGTTCAAGTTCAAGCTCCGGTTGACACAAACAACTAAGATCCACCATCATCAACAAGAGTGGAACCACGTAGTTCTCAAGTTCATCAAGATGAAAGTCAAGCTCATGGAGACGATCGTCGGGGCACCATGCTGCACAACGAGTTCCCAATTGCCCCTACCTGGCACGCCAACTATCAGGAGGTGAGACCTGGACAGATCTGCAAGGGGGCTACACGAGCAGTTTGTAGGTTAAGGAGAGGATCAGAAACTAAGAGAGTAGGTAGTAGTTCACGTGGCGAACTCGGAACACGGCGAGTATAGCGAGAAAGACAAGGATGCAAGGGTTTAGACTGGTTCAGGCCTCCGGAGAGTAAAACCCTACATCCAGTTGTGGTGGTGGATTATGCGAGAGAGATGAAGGTGTCCCCCAGAATGGAGCCCTTGGCCGCCTTATATGGGGGACGGACTAGGGTTTCCATGCGAGGTCGGTGGACCCATATCTGGGTCGGTTACAACTTGGGAAGCTATCCTTCGGGATTACAAGGAGTATCTCGTGATACTCGGACCTACTGGCGGCGCCAAGTCGCGTCCCGGTGCCTTGGCTTGCACTCCAAGTACTGCGAATCCTCCGGGATCTGGATAAGGTCGTCAGGCCCACTTGCAAGTCGGCGGGGCTTCTGGCAGGTCAGGTCCACTTGGCAGGGACCTCTGGGACACTGGCCGGTGGGGACCCATGGGTACCCATGTTTCTCACCAACCTATTGCCTCCAACCTATATATTTTGGTGGTAATAGAATGTTCTACCTATATCAACCATCCCTTTTGTGTGGTAATAGAGGACACCACCTATAGCACCATAATCAACTTCGTGGTAAAAGAGGGGACCACATATAGCACCCAAACAACTTTCATGGCAATAGATAAGACCACCTATAGCACCGTAATCAATTTCGTGGTAATAGATGGAACCACATATAGCACCCAAAACCCTTTTGTTGCAATAGAAGTGATACCCCATATAGCAACCTCAATTAGAGCGCAGCAATAGAAGACTTTTCAACACAATATTTTTGGAATTGCAACACGTTGTGTATGATGCAATTGCACCTCTTGCAACACCGGAAGCATCGCAATACTACAGCTTGCAACCAACATGATCGCGCTCAAAGATGCTAGTTGCAACATTGAATTGTGTTCTAATAAAAAATTGCAACAGAAAATGGACCAATGTCACCTCAAGCTATTGCAGTGCGGCCTTTCACAGCTTAGGTTTACGAAAAAAATTTGATTGCAATTGCACCTACTACAACCAAATGTGGCATATTGCAACACATTTCATGCATTGCATTAGGGTGCAAATCTTGTAGTGATCGCGGCGCGCTTGCTTTCAGCGTGGCCTGCGAGATTCGCCGCCCTCTCCCACCGGAGGTGATGGATCCATCCGGTTGACCTGCGTAGCTGTGGATTGAACCACGGCTTGCAGGCAACCGATGCTCGAGGTTGCTGGGGGCAACTTAAAGAGTTCCTCATTAAGGATGATGAGGTTCTCCTTGGGGGTCATGTAGACCTGGTGCCCACCGAAGTCCATGGTGAAGTTATCTTCAAGCTTTCGGGGGCGTATGGTATGGGTGCGGTGACGCCGACGCCTGTTCTGGCAAGGGTGGTGGTTGGAGTACAAGTAGTTGTCTCCATCTTCGCGGACATTCCGGTTCGCCTCATTGCGCTGTGTGTCTGCACTCGTGATCTGCGTTCTTGCGGAGGTGCTCGTCTTTCTGTTGTTGGGTCTCGCCCGCTGCGGTGCACTCATCCTTAAAGATAACCGAAGGGGTGGCTGCCGCTCCATAGACGAAGGCCAATGAGGGCCCTCCATCAGAGTAATCTGAGAGAGGAATCTCAGTAGATGGGGCCCCCATCGAGTCGGTGCATCCGGTGGTGCAGGTTCCGTCGTTGAGGCTGTTGGAGGCACTCAGGGCAGAATTAGTAATGACGACGGTGTTGCCAGAGTTTGCCTGATCGAGGCTGTCAGTTGACCACTCACCCACTTGGCCATCACCCTTAATGATCGGGAGGAGTGAGGCATCGTGGTCGTCAGGCTCCAGGGGCGCGATGATCGCAAGAGCAAATCACGGCACCTCCTCATCCAAGTGGTACTAGAGAGGAGTCGGGGAAGCAGTCGTTGCTTGGACATTCTTTGTCGCCTTTGCAACGATGCAGGCGGCAGCACTCTTCAACCTGTGGGGAAAGCATTCATAGGGTGCAGCGTCGGGTGCGACCTCAGCGATCGCAATGCACTCGGCCATGCTATAGATGACCTGATCCATTGATTGGACCAGATCGCACGCGGGAGGGTTCGAGGACCCTTTGATCATCAGATCTTGGACCAGAAGATGTGGCCTCTTGTTCGGGGGTGGCGTGCTGAAAAGGACTCGGCAAGCCTAGCACTATGTGAAAAATAGACATTGGTAACGGGCGTGGATGGCTATTGGTAACGGGCAAAATGCCTATTACCTATCAAGCGTTACAAATAAGCCAACAAAGGTAACGGGCCGATGCCCGTTACTGATGACACGTAATTGTAACGGGCGTCGAACAAAGACCGTTACCACAACTACTTACCGGTCACCTGAAATGGCTGTTTCTCCGGGCCCACTGGAGCCTTTGGTAACAGGCGCAGACACTGAGCCCGTTACTCATAACACGTATTAGTAACGGGTGTCTAACCAAGACCGTTACCGAAACTAGTTACCAGTCACCTGAAATGTCTGTTTCTCTGGGCCCACATGGACCTTTGGTAACGGGTATAGAAACCGAGCCCGTTACATGAACTCAATATCTGAGACGTTTGCTGTGGACACGCGTCTACACGAAAAGAGACACATTTTTTGTACGTGTGTCTCCTCTGTCTAGATGAAAGGAGACGCGTGCTATGGACGCACGTCTCCTCTATATCGACGAAAGCATCAACTTCTAGGGCCCACCGGTTAGTATTAGTAACGGGTCTTTATGCGGCCTGTTATAGTTTTGTCATACTTGTAAAGGGTGTTCCAACTGTAGCTCATTACTCACGGATCATTTTTTGTAACGTGCCTTACTTAACGCCCATGACCGATACGTAGGGCACGTACAATAATCTACCCGTTTTTTGGTTGCATCCTAGAACAAGCCAGGATTCGGCAGCCACCAGATCAGGGGCTGCATCCTGGAAACAGCCAGGATTTGGCAACCACCACAGCAATGCAAGGAGACATCACAAACACATTCTCATCACATGTATACACAAGCAAGATCACATATATATACACAATGCGAGATCACATAAAGTTCCTCATCAGATCGACATGCATGCTAAAGTTTCAAGTTCGTCATCAGTGCTTTATTTGGATGGAGTCTTGAGAAAACTGCCTAAACCAGGCAACATCTGACCCTAGCCAAGCAGGTTTCTCAGGCAGTACTAAACTAGTCTGAATGCAGCAAGTTTCAAGTTTGTCAGGCAGTACAATGAACTCACGGTGCACCATTATAGAGGTTGTTGCTTCAGTCGAGGATCTCCTTAACAATGTACTCGCACAGCATCTCCCGGACCGGCTTTAGATCTTATGTAGAAACATTTAGGGCAGGTTTGAAATCCTGCAAAATAAAATAATTATGAGAATACAAGTACAAATCAGTTTCTAAAATAAAATGGAGAATATGAGCAGAGACAAGGGTGAGAGCATTATCTACTTACAACAGCCTTCTTGATGTGAGGTATGTCTTCGAGTAGTTTGAACATATTGAATGCCACATGGAATACATGCAAAAAGGACCCCGATGGCTGCTGAGCACACTGCGCATCGAGGTACCAAAATGACAAGTTAAAGCAGTACCAAATTGGTATGAAGGGACCATAAAAAACCTCGGTCTTACAGTGGTTTTTGGCTTGTGCTTGAATGTCTGATTGGATTTTAGCTTTTTCTTCTTTCCTTTCATCACTTCGTCCTTTGGGCATATATTTTCAGAGGCCCTGCATGATCAGCAATACCGATTAGAAACACTAAGAGATTGAATTTTTTGAATAAAACCTACAAGGCGCAGACCAAGTCACAAGCGCTCGGAGGTCTTCGAACTTTTGCGCGGGATGATGTTTAGCAGAATCTATATACCAGACCTCTTTGAACTTCATACAGATGATCAGTGTTACACAGTGGCCACCGGTGCAGAAGGCACTCACCACGTAGTCATTCATCATTGCATTTCTTAATGCTTGTATTACAAGGGTAGACTCCTTATCAATCTTTGTGGTCGTGAGAACCTGTGGATCCAAAAACCCAACACTGATCTTCATCTCCGCTGCCTTGTCCATCATTTTCCTACAAAAATACAAATGTTAGCATGCATGAACTTTGTGGTCAAAATTAAAGAAATATCTATTTTGGTTTTTAGGCACTTACAATGTCCACAACCTCAAGAAGGTCTCATCCAGAGCAACCAGGGTTATAAGGTCATACACGTGACTGAATGCAATGTTTAACATTAAATCACCAGCACCATGAAAGGAGTCTTCAGGCAACTTTGCTGGAAAACTAAGTTTATCCTTACTGTGTTCCATGGCGTAAGCATGCAACCTGGCACAATTAGGTCCAGCAGCCTGTAAGTCCGCTTCTGATAACATAGGCACAACAGGCTTGTATTTTGGATCCCGTTTTGTCCAAAAACAGTTAAGAAGCTCGTCTCTAGGCAGAGGTTTCCTGGCCCCCTTCTTCTGCGGTGGCTGCTGCTCAAGCGGAGATTGCCTATCCTCTGCTTGTCGCTGCTGCTGCTTAGGTAGAGATTGCCTGTCCTCCTCCTGTTGTAGAGGCTGCTGTTGCTGCTGCTGCTTCGGTGGAGATTACCTGGGTTCCTCCTGCTGTTGTCGATGCTCCTACTGCGTAGTTTTGCTGATCTGCTGCTGCTTCTTAGGCGGAGATTGCCTGTCCTCCTCCTACTGTTGTCGATGCTCCTGCTACGTAGTTTTGCTAGTCTGCTGCTGCTGCTGCTGAGCTTTCTCTTGCTGACGCTGAGCTGCAGTACCTCCATCTGATGCTGTACCCCTGCTACCTGATGTGGGAGCAGGGTTGGTATTTCTCATAATGGGAGGTACATGGATCCTGTTCTTTGACCATTAGATCCTTAGACATAGTGCCTCAGCTAGGGTTGTTACTTCATCGCCCCCCCAATTGGTACAAGCAGAGTGTAGTGACCCGTATTGCCCCACACATAACTAGGTTGCACCACAGCATACCCATCCTGCACCGGTACTGTATGGAGAGTCTTTTGCAATGGAAAGACATGGCTAGTGCGAGCTCCACTTTATTCCCGGAGCCATCCAAAAGGCTGCACTTGGTTGGCTCTGTCAGCTTATCTATTGTGTCCAGCATAAGTGATCGACTATCAATGTGCTGTTGACTACCTTCGTCCTCGCTGACATGCCAATGGTCTTCCTCTCTGCCACATGCTTCTTCTTCCTCACTGTCATGCACATCTTCTTCCTCGAGGCCATGCTCATCTTCTTACTCGATGCTACTGACAGGTGGTGATTGGGGAGGATGAAGTACATTTTTCGGTATATCAATGCCTGATTCTGCTAGAATGGAGACAATTCTGGTGACTGCTTCACCAACTAGGTCTTCCATCTGTGGTACAACATTCTTGTTCCTCTTCTTCCTATACATTCCAGCAAACTCTTCACCAAACCCTTTACCCCAGCCAAGTGAACTAGACACGCCTCGGACCCGACCTCAATGCTCTGAAGTCTCAAGTGCTGCGGTGAGGATATCATTCTCCCTAACCCCATGGAAAGAACCATCGCTAGCCTGAGCTGCAAGTGTTTTCACCCTAGTTGCTACCCCCACCACCGTAGGGTTACTGAATGTTATGTCCCCGCTTCCTTCACTTGTGGTCTTCCTCTTCCCTACCCTTGCCCGCAGATAAGGCCTCGAACGTCCAGGAAATTGGTCCCAAGGGTTCTGTTTTCCTTCTTCATCTAGCTTTGCATCCTCCTCCTCCCACTCTTTCCTTTTACGAACATAACATTTTCTGCCCGTCCTGTGTGGCTTATTATGCAATGCTCTCTTTTCTTTCATCCCCTGGCTCAATCGCTAAAATCTTGGAGAATTGGTTTCCTGCACAAACATGATCCAGTCTTCTGGCTGCAAAAAGGCATGCTTCACAAACGGAGTCTCCTCCTGGCTCACATATTTTTTTCTTAAATGGGTCTTGAACCGCCGTTGCAAGGTTGCAAACTCAGACATAGCTACCTTAACTGCCTTCTTGCGAACAGATTCAGCCAGATTGGCTGGGTAATCTAGCTTTTCTTCTAAAACTGTGAACAGCTCTTCCTTCTCAATTGGTGAGAGATCTTCAACCTCTCTCGAGCAATGAGGCCAAAGACCAATACAAATCTATCCCACGCAGCATATGGGGTAGGCCTATAATTGTTATCAAGTCTAGTTGTGGTCAACTTGTCTTCTGGCCATTTGGTTTGTGTCCTTGACCTGCGGGATCGAGTACTACTCGTAGCAGTATGTGCTGAGTGACCCTGTAAAGAAGGATCACCGTCGATAGGCTGTGAACAAGGTTCACCGTCGATGGGCTGTGATGGTGCACTGGAGGCAGAGGAGTTTGGTGTTGTGGGAGACTGCATAGATGATATGTCAGGTCGTCAGTAAAGCAACATAAGCTAGACTGAAAACCTAAACAAAATAAGATAAATTCTTATTCTCTGACAGGCAAAATATTTGATATTAGCATACAGGTTGGGGATAGGTGCTAACCATTTTGACAGGGTGAAGCAATATGCTTATATATCAAAGCAGAGACTAAATTCCTTCAACTGCTTCCTTGTCCAACTTTAGCAGTAATGAATTGTGTGTTCCATGTGTACATGCAACAAGAGGACAAAGCAATCAGAATTAAAGTATGCTAATAGGTCCAAAGCATAACTATCGATCTGGTACATTCGAAGCATAACAGAATTTCAACAATTCATATAAGTTCATCTGTTAGCAACAATTTATTCAAACAGACTTGGAGCAACAAAATTCACCCGTCAAATCCACAGGCAATCAATTAAAAATGAACTATTAAGGCATGCTATACTAATGCAGGCAATTCCAGGAGAATAATCCTATGTGACCAACCGTAAAGTAGCATGTCTCCCTAATCCACCTTGACAAGAATAGCAGATTGGGTGGCCGAGCAGAGAGAGGGTGTTGGAGGTTCAAACAGCACTAACCTCTGTCGCGAATGAAGTAGTTGTTCTCGTGGTGGTCGGAGAGGTCCGATCCGCGTCGCCTCGTTGCCTGAGGTGGCCAGCTCATCATCATGGCCGGGGATGGCAGATCCGCGTCACCATCTCTAGGTTGGCCGGGACATCGTCCGCACGCCAGTAACCGCATCCTCATCACCGTCGTCACGGCTGGAGCCGCTTCGCTGACATCACACCGGGAACGGTGGGGCTGGAGAAGAGCAGGGCTGCGGGGGGAGAGCGGCGGCGGTGGGCTAGGGCTGGAGAAGGAGCAGGGCGGCGGCGGGGAGAGTGCGGGCGTGGTGGATCTGTCTGAATTAGACTCCCGAGAATATGTACCCTGCGCGCGTGTTACTATGTTCACGGAAATTACTAGCGTGCCCTTGAACGGCTCTCTGGTGGAATTGGAATTCCATGGGCATTATAGTCAATATAGGTGGGAATTTTTGAACAACGCGCGCAAGGTTTGCCTGCTGACGCTGACAATGGATAGTCATCGCCGACGCTGGTTAGTAAACCCGCCCCGCCTTCGTCGGCAAATATCTTCTTTATATAGGCTGCTGACACTGACGCATGGGCCTGACACTATTTTTCAGAAATGAAACTCGCATCCATCAAATATTAGAGCTGGTAAAACAGCACCTAAAAATTCATTAAAAATAACATCAATTCATATTTGGACATTTAGTATTTCAATAAAATATCAACAGTCACACTTGTGTACCCAACATTCTTATAATTCGAATATACATCTCATGCTTGTGATATAATAATTCTAATAACATCTTAGTTTGCTCCAAAAATTCTACAAATTGACGTGGCAACATAAATTGGGTACCTAAATTTGTCATAAAAAATTCAAATAGTTTCGATAAAGGAAGAATATACTTGTGTACAAATGGCTACATCTCTCACATAGTTTCTTAGAATGTTGCTTGAACATTAAAGTTTTCCACACTTTGCAACATGTTCGATCTCGTACGCATTTGAAATTTTTACACAAGCTTGTGTTCACCTTAAGATTACGAAATGCAATGTTTCATTAGTAATGGTTGTGGAAAACCAATATTATTTCTATGTTGTACTTACAAAGAACAAAATAAAGGCATATAAAAATTATTCATGAAACGAAATATACACTAAACAATGAAATTAATGAAAAGATGGGGATTTTAGAAAAAAAATAGGAAAAAAATCATCGAATTTGGACTAAGTACGACGGAGAAATACATGTTACAAAATTTGACTACAGATTAAAAGGAGAAATGAGAACTGTTCTTCATTCCAATAGAACAAAGGGGGTGGTTAACCCGCGTCTCATTTGCCCCTCCAATCCTCGTCTCCTACACCCACCCAATAGAACAGAGGAGGAAGCAGACTAGCAGAGGCCGCCGCCGCTGCCGTGCCCGCTTTGACATCCAAGAGGGCACCCTAGGCCTCTAATGCGGAAAATGAGACCACTGCAACCTTCGATTTGACTCAGAAACATGACAAATCAAATCTTGTGGATGCGACACAGAATATGTAATAATTTACATTCAAGATACATAAATTTTATTGATGCTTCCGCCTACATCCTGATGTTCATCCTGCTGACGACGTACTCCACCGCGACGCTGAATCCACGCGTCGAGAGGTCGAACTCATGACGGATGCGACACTCGGCGCTGCAGTAGTGGATGATCCCTGGGGTCTCCGGCCCGTAGCGCCTACATCCCACTGCCCAAATGCAGATGTGGGGATTCTGGACGGGCAGCAACGGAATGTCATCATCGCCGTCACGAAGCCAGTACCACAACGCAATGTTCTGGAGATCCCGGTGGACGAGGTAGCGCAGCCGGTGCAGGTTGTGGTTCTTCCACCGCCCGTCAGGGGGCGACAGCCCGTTGCTGATTTCGTGGAGCAGTGCCATCGCTTCGGGGTCCGCAGGGTTGCTACGGTACTTCAGCATCGCTAAGAAGTACTTCGCACCGATGTCTTTGGCAGCAGCCTTTCCGACGAACTCCAGACCCTCATCGGGATTCCGCCACCTCATCAACCTCTCCATCCCGTCGAAGCATAATGCCTCCAGATGTTTGGTGAGGCTGAAGCGCTCCTCCAACAAGGACCTGACGTAGCGATTCTTGCACTCTTGACGAAGTTCACGCAGCGACACCTGCAGGAGTACCTCATCCGAGTCGCAGATGCACCGGAAGGTGCCGCAGACCCGATTATGAAGGATCAGTAAATGAATGATGGGCTCACCCTTGATGCAGCGGAGGATGATCTGGGTGACTAGTTCATTTGGCAGCAGCTCCATGAAGCACACTGCGGCCATGAAAGAGAAGGGGAACGAAATGGAAAGGCGACAGGACCTGGAAATTGAAAGGCGACGGGGTCTGGAAATTGAAATGCGATGCAGCCATTTATAAAAAACCCGTTACTAATAATATGGAACTTGAAATGCGACGCGGTTTGGCTGCTGATGCGTGGGCCCGACAACTACCCCTGCTCCTCCACCTTCCCGCGGAATTGAAATGCGACGCGTGTTTTTGTACGGTTTTGCTCCCAAAAAAGGTTCCCGAGGCGTAGGGGGACGTGGTGTGGGGAGGAAGGCGCCCTGACGGTTCACATCTTGTCATCATAAATCCCCTACTGCTGGTTGCTTCATAATCATATCATTTCTTTCGCTTCATCTTCTTCCCCCTCGCCATCCAAAAACCACAAACTCCGGTCAACAAGAGATCAAACCAACAAGGAGCGAGAAGAGCATGGCGTCGAGTGACCCGTCGGCGAAGCGGGGACGAAGAGAGGATGACAACGATGAAAGCCGCCGTCAGAGGAAGTTGACCATCAAGGAGAAGGGGAAGGAGCCGGTGGCGCCCAAGGAGAAGGAGAAGAATGAGGCCGCCGACATCAGCTTTGCCGTCGAACTGCTCCAGGGTGCGTTCACGAAGCTCCGAGATGTTGGCGAAGCATTCAAGATTGAGGCGCCTGACCATATCAAGGATGGCAGCGTCAAGGGTCTCGCCTTCAGGATCCACGTGTTGGCTGAAAAGCTTGAGAAGCTCCCCGTGGTCCAGCGGTCTCTTCTCGGCGACGACAGCTCCGACAGCGGCGACGGCGGCTCCGACGGCGGTGACGGCGGCTCCGACGGCGGGACTCCGACAGCGGCGACCGACTAATTGATCCACTCATGTACCATTAATAATGTGTTTGTGATTATTGTGTGCTCGTCAGTTTGTTCGTCAGGTTGTTGGACTGCTCAGTTTGTCGATCATGAACTGCTTAGTTTGTTTGTCGATCATGAACTGGTTAGTTTGGTTGTTGGATTTTGTATATATGTCATGAACTCGATCTAAGAGACGGGTGCCGATCCATCCGCGTCGCCTACAGTATCTGTTCCTCCTGTGATGAACTCGATCTTGGAGACAATGGATAGTCATCGCCTACGCTGGTTAGAAAAATCGTGTCGCCTTCGTTGGTAGGTAGGTCCAGGTGGTTATCTTCTTTATATATGCTGCTGACACTGACGCGTGGGTCCGACACTATTTTGTAGAACTGAAACTCGCATCCATCAAATATTAGAGCCGGTAAAACAGCGCCTAAAAATTTATTAAAAATAACATAAGTTCATATTTGGACATTTAGTATTTTAATAAAATATCAACAGTCACACTTGTATACCTAACATTCTTATAATTCGAATATACATCTCATGCTTGTGATATAATAATTCTAATAACATCTTAGTTTGCTCCAAAAATTCTACAAATTTACGTGGAAATATAATTTGGGTACCTAAACTTGTCATAAAAAATTCAAATGGTTTCGATAAAGGAATATACTTGTGTACAAATGGCTACATCTCTCACATAGTTTCCTAGAATGTTGCTTGAACATTGAAGTTTTTCGCACTTTGCAACATGTTCGATCTCGTACGCATTTGAAATTTTAACACAAGCATGTGTTCACCTTAAGATCACGAAATGCAGAGTTTCATTACTAATGGTTGTGGAAAACAAATATTATTTCTATGTTGTACTTACAAAGAACAAGATAAGGCATATAAACATTATTCACGAAATGGAATATACACTAAACAATGAAATTAATGAAAAGATGGGGATTTTAGAAAAAACTAGGAAAAAAATCATCAATTTTGGACTAAGCACGACAGAGAAATACATGTTACAAAATTTGACTGCAGATTAAAAGGAGAAATGAGAACTGTTCTTCGTTCCAATAGAACTGGGCCCCACCCTAATTATAGACGCGGGATGGTTAATCCTCATCTCATTTTCCCACACAAATTGTTCTTCATTCCAATAGAACAGAGGAGGAAGCAGAGGGCGCCGCAACCATGGATTTGACTCAGAAATGCGAGAAATCAAATCTTGTCTATCAATAACCGATTGGACGATACTTTACACGATAGAAGAAGACATTACATTCGTAACGAAGCCTACATTCACCACTACATAAATACATGCAAAACCCCCTCCGGCTCGGCGCCGTACCACAGAATGCTTTGTCTGCGCAATGTTGAATGTTGCCTCACGCCACCGCCGTTGGCAGCGTCGGCCGGCGGAGGCCACAGCGGAAGGCGACACTCCTAATTTGCCAAGCTAGATTGACCCCACGATGCCGGAAATCTAGGGATTGCACATTGCTGATCAAACACGAATGCCACTGCCCTTGCTCCTCGCCCTCAACCTGTTTCATCAACACAGTTGCAGTGGCGTCGGCGTCGGTGTCGGCCCCGCTGTTGGCTCTGTAGAGGAAGACGACGGCCACATAGGCTGCCCCTCTGTGCCCGTCTTTGGCAGCACGGTGGAGCTCGTCGAGGGGAGGCTTAGGGCTACGGTTCCTACCAAAGATGTCATCCATCCCGGTGAGGAAGCAGGCCACTGGGTTGCCGGCTACAGCCAGGCTATGAAGGAAGACGTCGTAGCCGACAGGGTCGTTGTTCAGCATCTGCTCGACTGGAACCCGATCCAGTGCCAGGCGCCTATCGACGTCTCTGTCGCAGCAGTGGCAGAGCATGTCCTTGCAGGTTCCTCGTAGGCTGCAAAGGTCCTCCATAGGCCAATTCGATGTCGCACCGACTCGGCCAACGATGATCGCCAGCACCTCCGCCGGGAGTTCCGCGAGCGACCGCGGGTGCTCCCTCGATGCCATGAGTGCCGCGTGGAAGGGAAGTCGCTTAGCGTGGAGCGGAGGAGGGCACAACGGAGGGGCGCGGCGGAGGGGCACGACGAGGAGTGTAGGCAGTTGTGGTTTTCTCACGGGTAGATGAAGGGGCTGTGGTGGTTTTACGGGTAGAAGAAGAGGTTGGGGCAACGATTATTTATTTTGGAGAGAAGATACAGGAGACGCGTCTCCGATGAGTGAGTGGATACTACTAATTGCACATCTCTCTTATAGGCATCTTAGGCAGTATCTTAGGCAGAATATATAGGCATCATATATTACAGAAAGGAGATTCAAATTCCACCAATACACATCTTATATATATTACAAAAAGGATTCTATTTCCAGCAATAGACATCCCTGCATTTTACAAAAAGGATCGGATTCAGCAAAAATCAATCTTGCTTCTTTTTCTTCTTTGATTTTTGTATATGGATCTTTTCACGATGGTCGCTTCGCAAGTATGGTGTTTTGTCAGCTCCCAAGACTCGGGGCATGTATGAAGTGTGAAAGGATGGACTTTCGTCAAACTGGTTGTATTCCTCCTCCTCAACAACATTTTCGACCACAATAATCCTTTTTTTTCAGGCAAAACTACACTCCAGTTATTCTTTGCAAGGTCAGGTACATTGAACACTTGCTCAACATCCTTGGCGAAGACAAACGGTTCGGTTTTGTAACCAAAGACCCAGAGATCAACACTAACATAACCCAATTTGTCCTTGATCATAGCTCTCTTCGCATTGGTGACCCATCTACACCGAATTTCCTCTATTTGACCATAATATGTGGCTGTGTTCTTCTTATTGTCGACGGCCTGTACACGCACACCACTATTGTAGAACTTGTATCCATTGATATCCATTGCTTGATATGTTGTAACAGTGAATAATGGCCCTGCTGCTAGTTTTCTTAGATCGTCGGTTATAGCAGCGCTGCCATTCTACTGGACATAATCTCGGAGCCACCTGTTGAAGCATTGCATGTGCCTCTTTGCAACCCAATCCTCAGTACAGCCAGGGTTTTGTTCACGTAGTTGTTGCTTGTGCTCATTGCCAAATGGTGTAACCTCTACGCTCTGTTCTATCGCGGTGAAATGAACCTTCCTGAAGTCCTCTGGGTGTGGAGTGATTGACTTTTCCCCAGGGTCCCAACACCTGAAAGCCTACCTTCATGCCGTGAACGAGGCACACCAATAGGGTTTTGGGGGTCCATATAACCCATGGCCGACTCCACTGCTTCGATGGTCTCATAGCCACGAACAATGGCTCCCTCCGGAAATGACCTGTTATGTACCAATGATTTGAGGAATCCAAAGTACCTCTCATATGGAATCATCTGATGAAGGTAAGATGGGCCAAGGTACCAGATCTCCCTCATGAGGTGTGTTGTTAGATGCAGCATGAGACCAAAGAATGATGGTGGGAAGGTAGCTTCAAGCAGGCATAGGGTCTCGAAATGCATCCTCTCTAAGTCTAATAGTTTTTCCTCTTCAATCACCTTCTGTTCTATTTCATTGAAGAATAAACACAAGCTCATGACCGCGTCGCGAACCAGTTCTGTGCTGATACCTCTTAGTGCAACAGGAAGAATAGATGTCATCAACACATGGCAATCATGAGATTTCATCAAGTTGAAATTCATTTTCATGTCCTTCATCGACACTAGCCTCTTGAAGTTCGATGAGTAGCCTGAAGGTACTTTCAAACCATGCAAAAACTCACAGAATTCTTTTCTCTCTGCCTTTGACAAGGTGGTTGCAGCAATGGGAAAGTCCATCCCCGTGTTTGTTTCCTCTGCATAGAGCTCCGGCCTAATGCCCATTTCTTTAATATCCTCCCTTGCATTTTTATGATCTTTTCCTTTCAACTTTTGTTGTAGCAATGTTCCCAAAGTAGCTTCACACACATTCTTCTTGACATGCATGTTGTCAATCGAATGACGCACATCCAAAAGCGGCCAAAACTCTAGCTCCTATAGAATTGATTTCTTGTTCCACATTCCTCGCCCATCTTCTTCTTCTTCTTCACCATCTCGCTTTTTTCTTTTGCGAAGTTTCTTTTCAGACAATTTGGGTAACTCCTCGATAGTTTTGACGTCCTTGACTTGCAAGTGGAGCAGATCTCCAGTCACATGCATTGGCACCTGTCGATTCTCCTTTTCCCCATTAAACTGACAATCCATGTCCCGGTAGGCATGTTTCTTCCTAAGGAAACGATGGTGCCCCATAAATGAGAATTTCTTTGAATTTCTTAGCCACACTGCACAAGTTTCGTCCAAGCAGTGTGGGCAAGCTGCACCTTTCCTTTTACTCTGGCCAGAAAGGTTGCGATGAGCCGGGTTGTTGTTGATGGTGCTGAACAACATGGCGTGCAATGTGAACTCCTCACGACCGAACTCATCCCAAACCTCCTTCACACCAGGCTTACAAAGTATCTTCAAGTCATCAACTAGTGGCCTCAAGTAGACATCAATACGGTCGCCAGGTTGCTTTGGCCCGGAGACCAATATTGTCAGCATCATGTATTTCCATTTCTTGCATAGCCAGGGTGGAAGGTTGTACATTGACAGCACGACAAGCCAGGTGCTATGTGTTGAGCTCTGGTTACCGAATGGGTTCACGCCATCTGTGCTCATAGCGAACCGAATGTTCCTGCTTTCACCGGCAAATTCCTTAAAGTGGGAATCAATGTTTTGCCATTGTTGGCCATCTGCGGGGTGCTTAATCTTGCCAACTTCCTTCGGTCGTGTCTTATGCCAACGCAAGAGTTGGGCCTCCTTTCGTATGGTGAACCATCTTCTCAACCGAGGAATGATGCAAAAATACTATGCTACCCTCACAGGAGCCCCTTTAACCTTCTTCTTCTTCTTCTTGCCTGTGATCTCCACGGGCTCATTCTCGTCATCATCAGCATTGTTATCATCACCACCATCTTTTTTCCTTTTGTACCAATCGAACCCACACTTGGGGCACTTGTCAAGGTCTGCATAATCTCCACGGAACAATACACAACTGTTCTTGCAAGCATGAATTTTTTCAACCTCTATTCCCAGAGGGCAAATTATCTTCTTTGCCTCATAGACAGACTCGACTATTTGGTTTCCCTCGGGTAGCAAGTCCTTAAGGAGATCTAATAGTTGTTTGAAACTTTTGTTGCTCCAACCATGATCTGCCTTAAGCTGCAGAAGTTTGAGATCACCAGAAAGGCGAGAGTACTTCTTGTAACCAGGATAGAGGGGTTTCTTTGAATCTTCAATGAACTGCTTCAGCCTCGCTAATTCAGAAGCTGTATACACTCGTTGAAACTCAACATCTCGCAACATTTGATCAACATTGTGCACACGTTGCAACAACTCACCATCATTGAAGCCCGTAAATATTGATCAATGATATCCTTAGGCCTCATCACAATTGGTGGGAATGGTTCATTTTCCTCATCAAAAACACCACCTTCATCAAGCTCTTCATCATGGCCTAGCGCTGCCCCTTCATTATTAAGGCCCGTAGCATGGTGTCGCGCTTCACCTTCATTTAGGCATCCTGCTTCGACTTCATTAAGCCCTTCCTCACCATGTTTATTCTAACACGTGTAATTTTCTTTGAAACCACGTGTGATCAAATGATGAAAAATGTTATCCTGTTGTCCGAACTTCTTCTGGTTGAGACAATCTATATAGGGGCAAAGCATTGCCTAAACACCACGGTTTCTCATATCCGCCTCTGCTTGATCTAGAAAACCATTGACCCCCCTTAAGAAACTGGCCCAATCTCGGGACTTACTACTGTACATCCAAGCCCGAGCAGCAGCAGCCATCTGCAATTTTCAAACATCAAATGAGCATAATGCATCACCAAAACCGATGAGTAAGAGGATTAGGACAATGAAGTTCAATAAAAGGGGGCAATTTCCACCTTGACGAGGACTGTCTACGAGGCGAGCGCTTCCGAGGAGGAGGACGAGGCGTCGCAACCGCGGTGACAGTGACGGCGCGGAGGACGGCGCCGAGCCTGAGGATGAGGATGAGCTCCTGCTTTGGAGGACGTACGACGCGGAGGGACGCCACACCGCGATCGACGTCCGCTGGCACCTTTCGCCGTCACGCACGCGGCCGGCTAGCCTGCTGCAGCGCCGGCTTTCTGAGGAGAGAGAGCACGTGCAGCGAGTGGGGCCTTCAGAGAGCACGCGCAGGCAGCGAGTGGGGCCCTCAGAGGAGAGAGAGCAAGTGTAGTTGTCGGAGATAGCACAGTGGTCGGAATGCAAAGACAACGACACGTAATAACAACACACGTCTCTATTGTGAGAAAACAAAGGAGATGTTAGGTCCAAACAAGCGTCGCCAATTGGGTCGTCATAAAACAAGACGCGTCTTAAAAATCACGCGTCTCCAATAGGAAAGTCATCGGTAACAGACTTAAAGAGCCCGTTCCTGATAGGTTTTACTTTCATAACGGACGCATGCTAATGTCCGTTACAAAGAAAACATGTAACAGGCGTTTAAGAAGTCCATTACCAGAAGTCCTCATTGGTAACTGGTGTTGTGGTGGCGAGGTCAGGGTGAGGTCAGGGTCGAGCCTGCCACGCTTATGTGTAACGGGCGCCAAACAACAACCGTTACAGATGGGGTCCATGTAACGGGTGTTAAGGGTCCGTTACAAATGCTACATGACCTATTTGAGGTTTTCACATAGTGTAGGCTTCTCCAGATTGGATCTGGGAGCCCAGCGGTTGGAGCTCTCGGGCGATTCAGAAATCGCTCTGGAGGTTACTTCTGTGGTGTCCGCGGTGTCGGGGAGGAAGCAGGTGATCTCCCGGACCGACAGTGATCCAACCCCCAGGAGGAGTCGTGAAGCCAATAGTCTTCTCATCGGCGGTGGAGTTGGAGCCGTGGGTCCTGAAGGGGATGCCCTCTCCCAACGCGTTAAGGATGAGTCAGCTGCACGGGATCTTGACTGCTACCATCAAGCCCACCAATGCTTCGGCGAACCCCTACTTGATGCGCCAACTGTCGGTACAATGGTCCCGACAGTCCACCAGGGGGCTGGCGACGGTGGTAGATTGTGCGGAGGGGATCGCCGGAGCTAGGACTAGATGGTGAACACAAAGGACACAGGGGATTTTACCATGTTTGGGCCGCTAGGAAGCATAATACCCTATGTTTTGTGCTCGGTGATTGTATTGCCTTTTGCGTATGGGAATTCAGATGTTTTGGAGGGGGTCCCTGCCGCCCCTTATATAACATGGGGGGTAGGGTTACAGATCACATGGGATCTATCCAAGTCGATTACGAGTCGATCTTTCTTCAAGTACAAGTAATATCTTTCCTTACCCACCAGTACTATCTTATGGTAGTATATCTCTTCAGGCGCCGCCTCGTCTTGAACTGTATGCCCGTACCGAGTGCCGCCCGTATGGGCCTATCATGCCATCCGAAGTAGTCATCCAAGCCCACGTGTGTGGCACCCCGGGGTATATCCCCCACAATGCCCTTAGGATCATAATGCCATGCAATTGTATCCTCCCTTCCTTTCTTGATTGATATGGCTAGTATATATTTCACATCTTCCTCCCAAAAAATATCTTTGATCAAGTCATTGTCCCATACGCTTGATAATGGATGAATGAGGTCAGAGACCTTAGTTAGGATAGTCCCTCCCTTGGAGTAATCTGCCTTCTTGTCGGTACAATGGCTCCGGCAGTCCACCAAGGGGTAGACGATGGTGGTAGATTGTGTCGAGAGGTAGCCGGATCAAGAGCAAGATGGTAACACAGGAACACAAAGATACAAGGATTTATACAGGTTCGGGCCATCAGATTGATGTAATACCCTATGTTCTGTTTGGGTGGATTGTATTGCGTCCCGCGCTCATGTACGTTGAGGTGCTAGGCTCATAAGCATGTGGTCGATTCCGCCAATCTAGGGACCCCTACCCCTCCTTATATAGTCCACTGGGGTTGGGTTACATGAAAAGCCCTAGTCGGTTACTATATCTAGATTACCATGGAGTACAAGTAACCTATTTGGATTAGAATAGAATATTCAGGGAGTCCCGGTTGGGCTCCACCGTCTACGTATCTATGGTACCCGGGGGGGTATATCCCCCACAGCAGCCCCCGAGCCTCGAGCAGTTTAGAATAAACTGGTCGAGGGTCTTCAAGCCTTCTGTGAAATCTTCTTTACTTTCTCCGAGTGTTTTTAGCTTCGTCCGAGTGCTTCTACCGAGTACCGCGATCATCGTTTTTACATTCACCGAAGGTGAAGTGTATACACTTAGCCCCCGAGCCTCGAGCAGGATAGAATATGCTGGTCGAGGGTCCAAAAAGAGCATAAGCATCGAGTCTTGATCTTCATCTTTGTCTTCCGCAGACACACTTCGGTATGAGTGTTGTTGTTGGAATGTTTTGCAGGGAAGCGTTCGACCTCCCTCTTGATGAGGGGGAAATGTCCGCGCCATCCATCAGCCCGACGGCGCAGCAGCCGAGTGCTTCGGAGCACTCTGGCGTGGCACTGGAGATGCCGGGTGCAACAGCGCTGGGCGCGATCTCGCGTTTTGCGGTGTTGTTCGAGAAATCGAACATGATCTGAAGGTCGTACTGCAACATCTCTCCTTTGGGGGAGATGAAGACTATACCAGCTCTGCCTCCCTTAACTCAGGTTCTGCGGTAGTAGGTGGTGTCTGAATCTCCGCGTACTCAGCCACAATCGGTGAGTACCTGGGATTTGATCGTGTCATGCGGTACGAAGGTGAGTCTGTCATAATATCCGACTGCTGACCGGTGTGAGCACTCGGCCGCCATCAGTACCCGAGTGCTGACTCGCACGAGCACTCGGTCGTCATTGATATGTGAGTGCTGACTCATGCTCGCACTCGACTTTGTCCTCGTGAAGTGCTAGAAAACTTCATGGCTCTGCGTCCAGCCCCCGAGTGTAGAAATAAGCTTGAGTACCCTAAAATATAAACATGAAGAATGGGTAGTATATGATGTAACAAATAATATTAATTCACTACAAAATCATAGAACTTGCGATGTATGCAGAGACTTTGTCGTGCATGTAGATTAGATATTTTATATCCGGTTCTGTTAGATCTTAATTTCTCCACGAGTTGGCCTGTTACAGGAATCCATAGCCTCACTGGCCTCAGTTTCCTAGCATAGAGGGCGTACTCTCGTACATGCATAGTACTTTGACTTGACGAAAGCTCTCGGTCCCTTGGTTTAAGACGTGTTCTTCCTAGATACTTTATGAATCGTTAAGAGTAGACATCAATTTGATAAAAATTATATTATTATAGAAAATGTGCGACATTGGCAACATGATAACCCATTAGGTGTGGCTCTTGACTGTGACGTTTAGCCGAAAGCTTGCAGTCAAGAAGACATAAATAATATTTATCGGAACAGGACTTAGCTATTCATGTAGATTGTCGTCAAGTTTGGGCTGATAAGCCCCCAAGTGTTGTCTTGATCACCATCGTGACTGAGTAGGCGGTCGGCGATGGAGCTAACCAGCCGGGATTGGTACCCAACTGATTTTCGTCGTGTGCGCAGCTCGTAGGACTCGTCCCTGACTCCGTCGAGTCGGGTCCGAGTGGTCGAAGTAGTCGTAAACGTGCCGGCGCACGTCGATCGTCAATGCAGCGTGCTGGAGTTGACTGTCAAGCCGTCAAGCTTGACGAAGCGGCAGTACGTGAAGCCGTGGTTGAGCTCACGCGGGGTGGTGAACCTCGATGCCGCCGTGTGTGGGGAAGGCGTCCGAGCTGAAGCCGTCTCGTGCGCATCGTAGGTGGATGAGCCATGCGTGAAGTCCTCATTCGCACATGTACAAAATTCAACGTGGCAACGTGCTCCACGTAATTCTTGTTAGCCATCTAAAAAATAAGAGATAAAATAATCGAACGAAATAGAAGATCGATTCTTCCTGTTTCTTGTAGATGGACTCCGTTTCTAGTATGTATCCTCCCACTGGTGGAAAAACGACCTTCGATCCCAAGCATTTGTCCTGGTTCAATTTTGGAGTCGGGACAAATGCTATTGGGGCGACGTGGTCTCAGAAGGCTGTTTGCGCCGTCCCCCTTTAGTCTCAGGTGGTAATACCACCCGGGACTAAAGGCTTGGCGTCCAACGGCTCTGAGCCTCAATTATTGGCGCCAGACTTTAGTCCCGGGTGGTATTACGACCCGAGACTAAAGGGTGAGTCTTTCGTCTCGGGTCGTAACACCACCCGGGACTAAAGTTTTTATCCCTAGTGGTATTACCACCCGAGACTAAAGGCTCATCTTTAGTCTAGGGTGGTAATACCACCCGGGACTAAAGGGTGCACCTATATATCGCTGCCTCACTTCTTCTTCCTCTGCCCGAGCTAACATTAACCCGAGAGCTTAAGTTCTTCTCCTAGCGAGGTGATGTCCAATTTTTTCGTCATTAATTTGGGAAGATTTCTCTCCTCCAAAGTGTTGTTAAGGTTTGATTCTTCATCCTTCCTTTATTTGTTATGATTAAATTTCGTTTTTATGGTTAGAAATGAAGAAAATATGGATTTAGATTTTTAGGGGGTAGGAGGAGCTAAGAGATGATGTTTTCAGATGTTTTAGATTTAGCTAACATTGTATTTAGTTTCACATATTTTTTAAGCATAGTTTCACATAGGGATTTATCCTCTAATTTTATAGTTTTTGCTATAGAGTTAATTGATTTTAACTTTTAGATGAGAGATGCATTTAATTTTACATTTAGCTTATTTATTAGAAGTTAGTTTATTAAAAAATGGTCATTACCAAACGAAAATATACTACCTACCTATTTAATTCATTTTTGTTAAATATTTCATGTATTTATTTAGAGTACATTTAGGCATTCTCTTATTTTTTTCTTTTTTGCATATATACAGTCGGTTGGACGTTCTGTACCAGTACCCTTACATCCTAGCTAGCTACAGTCCGACATCACCAGCGAGCTGGGGCTATACGTGGCTCGGTGATGTCGGGCTCTAGCTAGGTAGGAGATGCAGGGCTGTAGCTTGGCGATGTAGAGAACTGTAAGTGGGAGAGTGAGGTGTGTGCATATGATGGTGAGGTGAGGTTGTACTTCCTAAATGATCAGGGTGATTAGAAAAGGTATAGTACAGACTTACGTCGCCTCCGGGCTCACTGCACCTTAACGAGCTCTTGCACTTATCTGTTTAGTTATTAGAAAATGAGAAAATAGGTCTTATATATTTTGTTTTTATATAGAATAAATTTAAGCATTCTCTTATTTAAGCATTGTTTTATATATATTACAGAGTAGTCCAGAATAACTATGGCAAGTTATTCTGGTCGCGGTGGTCGTCGTGGAGGTCGCCGTGGCGACGGTCGTGGAATCATTTTTGATGACCGGCCACCTTTGGCTCGTCGTCCAGGCATACACTTCACCCATGGTGTGATTGAGTTACCTACTGGTGATCGAAGCTAGGGACCTCTTCCCAACATAGTAATATTCTTTCGTTGTATAAATTTGATGTTTACGTACTACACACAGATAATAATATTATTTTCATACAATGCAGGTTCCCAATCATTTGCAGTGGCTCGCACATGTTGTTGAAAATTTAGGTGGTACCCCTCTTGTTACACAATGCGTCATTGTCGGTCCAAACAATTGCATACAATTAAAAATCTCGTTTGACATAGCCGTTCGAGGACAAAATCCCTCCTCGCTGTCTTCACAACCCATCCAAATGGTATCAATTATTGGGTGGGGCACCCCTGCACTGGTTAAGAGGACTTATGAAAGGACCGCCGTGCAGGCATGCTTACAACAACTAAACGCTAATAGGTATTTTGTGCCAGATTACTCTTATTTTCTAATAAAGTCACTCGAGAAAGGAGAAAGTGTCACCACGACAGCAGAGAGACTTTGTCGGCTGAATGAACATGACATGGTATGGAGCACCATTTAACTTTTTTTAATCTTCTTATTCAGCATTTTTAATGCGTCATAATAATATTATTCTTAACTGTAGGATATGTTTGGTGAAACCTTTGCGGCAAAGAGCTTTCATGCAATTCTAGAGCAGGTGATGGATGTTGTGGGATTTTCTTACACAGATTCAAATGCTATACAAACAAGAAATTGGAAGTATCAGGCTCATCTTTCATTTTTCAGGCCACATCAGTTTTCCTCGCCACTGTTTCAAATTTATGGAAGTCCATGTGACCGTAATTGTGAAGCGATAGAGAGTGCATTGATCCATTCTCTAGCATATTTCGATGAAGTTCTCGACTTCAAGATCGGAGACTTCAACTATATGGACTATCTAAGGAAGAAGATTGAAGTATGAAATGTGTTGTGTATTGATGCATCCCTTTATCTTTGTTAAGACCGTACCTTAAGTATTGATGTATGAACTTTTTATGTTTGTAAGACCTTAATTAAGTATTGATGTATGAACTTTTTTATATTTTTTATTAAGACCTTAAGTATTGATGTTAGGCCAGTGACTAATTTATTGGAAACCTTAATATTAGGGTTCTCACCTCCAAAGTATTGATTAAGCCTTAATATTAGCCTTTATCACAAATTTTGGAGACCTTAATATATATTAAACTAAAAAAACAACAGGGTCATTGGGGAGGCGACCCTTTAGTCTCGGCTGGTAAACCAACCCGGGACTAAAGGCCAGCCCTCCACGGTTGCAATGATTGGGGTCGGCCTTTAGTCCCGGGTGGTAAACCAACCCGGGACTAAAGGGTAGGGGGGCCGGCCTTCAGAGGCATTTTGTCCCGGTTGGTAAAACCAATCGGGACAAAAGGCCTCCCCTATACAAAATCGACAGCACGCACCCTTTTTCTTCCCTGTCCAACCATTTTTCACCGAGAGCTCAAAGCAGCAAGCTCCTCATCTCCATGGCGCCTCAAACCTAGGGAGGTGTTGCCCAAATTTTTCCTCATCAATTTGTGGAGTTTTCTGACCTCCAAGGTGTTGCTAAGGTATTATTCTTCATCCTCTATTCATTTGTTGTGTTTAAATTTCGTTTTATGATTTAGAGAAGGAGAAAATAGAGATTTTGATTTAAGAGCTAAGAGATGAGGTTTTTAGTATACTTTAGATTTAGTAATAAGTAATTAACATTTGTTATGATAATCTTCTATCATTCATTTGTACTAAGATTTTTTTTGTTTTTATATAAATTTTACTTTTAGCTAGCTTTATTTATTATTAGAGAAAATATAATTTATTAATTTAGTTATTAGAAAATGAGACCTAGGGATAGTATACTAAAGAATCCGGATCCCCCGAAGAAGAAAGGGAAAAAGCTACCTGTTAAAAGAAAGCTACCATATGACATGACAGCATCAGAAAATGAGGCAGAGTGTGATAAGCAACTCAAGGCGTGGATTCAAGGGAATAAAGAGGCTGATAAACAGAGACTGCTCGCAGAAAAGGAAGCAGAAAAGAATAAAGATCGTTCGCAGAAACTCAAAGCTTTCATAGAGAAGAAGGAAGCAGAAAAGAAAATAATAAAACCCCTACTAAGTGATTTTGACTGGTCGCTGCACAAGTCCCTAAAGAAAGAGAGACAAGGAGGGTCACCAAATAGTTACATCGACCAAGTACTAGGGTCGACGATGCCACAGGATTATAGGAAGAATAAGAAGGCAACACAAGCGTCGACGTCGACGAAAGAGCCTTCAACGAAGAAGACAACACAAACGTCGACGTCGGTGAAAGAGCCTTCAATGAAGAAGGCAACACAAGTGTCGACGTCGGGAGTACAGACTTACGTCGCCTCCGGCCTCACTGCAACTGAACAAGCTCTAGCACTTATGGACACAGAACAAGTAGCGCATGTCATTCAAATGCAAGAAGCAACAGGGCTCCCACTAGAATATATTCTCGGCCACGAATCACCTCCTCAGGACAAAAACTTCGTACCTAGATGGCACTACGAGCATGGGAAATCTCTTCTCAGGCCTGAGTTAGTGAAGAAACTCCCTACTCAGATGCGCAGATTGCATGACTTCTACATGAAGACGGCTAAGGCGGGCCTGGAGATGATTGGCTTGCTTGTTAAACCGGGAGATTTTGCTGGTGAAGGCGAGAAGTTGGTCTGGCTACGATTCAAGAATATTTATGAAATTTACCATCTTGACTCCCTGAATACCGATCTTGTCATGGCCTGGTGCCTCTAAGAGACGGTGCAATACATACCCTAATTAACAAATTAATGCATACTCTAATTATTAACTTTGTCTTTCATTTTCTGTAGCCTGAAAATGCATAACATGCGGAAGAATGGTTACCAACGAATAGGTTTCATGGACCCGTCTTTAGTTAATCAAGATCAAGTAAAGCTCCAACCACAAACAACATTCAAAACAATCCTAAGGACCTTGTGTAATTTGCATTACAAGGATATGATACTTCTACCTTACAACTTCGAGTAAATGCGATTACCATCTTAATTACTAAGGGTTCGCACTTCTAATTATCTTAGTTAACATTATTTAGTTCTAATCTTTTGAGCTTCCATGTATATACAGTTTCCACTGGATTCTTCTCATAATTGATGTCAACAGAAGCAACGTCCTTGTCTTTGATTCGTTGTGAAGAGATCCGAACAAATACTTGGACCCTCAAGATATGTTTCAAGAGTAATAATTCTATCCAATACGTTCCCTTTTATGCAATAGTGTGCTTTTACTAACACTATCTAGCTCTAACTTTCATTATTTTATGCCAGAGCTTGGGAAAAATTCATTGATGTCAACCCTGGAACATGGAGACCTAGAATAAACTTCTCTACAGATTTTCCGGTATGTAAACCAAATAGCAACTTCAGCTTGGGCAAATTAAAAATGTATAACACTAATTTTTCATAATTATCTTCTTTAATTTAGTGTATGAGACAGGAACAAGGGACACATTTATGTGCATACTATGTGTGTGAGTTCATCCACAATTTCTGCGAGGCAGACCCGTCAGATTATACTGTAAGTATTATTTTAAACCAATTAATAATACATTATTTTCTAACCGCTTATATATTTAATTCTTGTGTGTAATATATTAACTTATTTGCACATTACAGAACAATATGATTAGGTACGCAATCATTGAGAAGGACCGACTCTTGGCGATTCAAGAAAGCCTCTGCGGATTCATGATGGACCTCTGCGGATTCATGATTAATCCACAAGGCAGAAATCACTATGACGGTCATCCAATTCATAAAGTTTAATTAGCACCTCCGGTGGAACTTTAGAGTAGAATTAGAATGAAACGGTATTTTGATGTATATTTATACTACTTTCAGAAAATACTATCTATGCTTTCGATGTAATATAATGTGTGTATATATTTATTTATAAGATTATTCTCTTGATATAGTACGTATAGTATACATGTATAATTAGTGCAAGCATTTATACGTACACGTAAATTACACCCATATATGTGAGAATATACGCGTATAACATTATTAGAACAATTGGAATTGAAACAAAAAAAATTCACAGCATGGACTAAAGGGATGACGCACAGGCGCTGGTGTGCCCTCCCTTTTTGTCCCGGGCGGGGCTACCACCCGGGAATAAAGACCACCCTTTATTCCCGGTTGTCCACCCGGTGACAAGGGGAGAGGGGCTTTTGTCTCTCACTTTTCGTCCCGGGTGGACTTTAGGGACTTAAAGCCTTTCCCACCCGAGACGAAAGGCCCTTTTCCCACCAGTGTCCCGTCGGTCCATGGCTGTGTAGCACCACACGGCTCTGTATGGCCATGTCCATCTAGGGTTTGCCAAGCTTGCTGCTGAGTCGTGTCGCAGCCGTCGTGCAACGTACAACCATGGTTGCCGCACCACTCCTGGATGTCGACGGTGGTGGTGTGCCTGTCGACCGCCGGAGCGTCAGCGATGTCCTGAAGTCAACGGCCACCGTGGTACGTGCTTTCCTTGCAACCGAATCAGATTGGAAAATACAAGGAAAGATGCGTGATAAAATTCAACCTAATCTCGTTACACTCAGAGATATTATGCATATTAAAAACTAACAACAATCTCCCTGTTTCTGATGCATGCAGCCATGCAGGCCGATGCTTGCATGTGCGCCACTGGATGGGTTCCGGCTGTGCGTGACCTGCGCCCGTACGCCGGCAGTTGTGGCGGCCGACTGCATCGCGCCGTCGCACGTGGCACGCACGATTGATTGTGCCGATCGCCTCGTGCTCATAATCGCCGAGGCAAACGACAGGAGAAACAAGATCAATCTGTGACTAGCGACCGCAAAACCAGATCAATCTGCAACTTCTAAATATAGAATGACTCACCCGGTTTTCAGAAACTAGATGGCAGATGTAGATGTCGGCCATCGAGCTCACCAAAGGATCTCGGCGTCACCCCTACCTGACGCGTTAACTGTCGGTACAATGGCTTCGGAAGTCCACGAAGAGGTAGACAATGGTGGTAGATTGTGTGGAGGGTAGCTGGATCAAGAGCAAGACGGAAACGCAGGAACACAAAGACACAAGAATTTATACAGGTTCGGGCCACTAGAATGATGTAATACCCTACGTCCTGTTTGGGTGGATTGTATTGCGTCCCACGCTCATGTATGTTGAGGTGCTAGGCTCATAAGCCTGCGGTCGGTTCCGCGATCTAGGGACCCCTACCCCTCCTTATATAGTCCGGTGGGGTTGGGTTACATGGAAAGCCCTAGTCGGTTACTATATCTAGATTACCTTGGAGTACAAGTAACCTATTTGGATTACAACAGAATATACAGGGAGTCCGGGTTGGGCTCCACCGTCTATGTATCTATGGTACTTGGGGGTATATCCCCTACACTTCTCATGACCCCTCTTGGTAGCCATGGATCCTACTACATATTAATTTGAGAGCCATCACCTACTTTTTAGATATTCCCCTCCTTCACAGCTTAGGTCTGCGCACAATGCTCCTCCATGAATAAGTGATGCCCTTCTTTTCTTATGTTCTCAATAACTCCTTATCAATATAGTATTTATCCTGTAATACTTGGGCACACAAAAGAATCAGGCTCCATCAATAGACACCATCCTTTCCGAGCATGGCAAGGTTAAACAAGTGCAGATTTCTACCCCAAACCCACTTTCTCCTTACAACTGCATAACAGCTCCCCAAGACAACCAATCCATCTTGTTCTCTTTCACCTGTCGTGACCACCAAAATTAGCATATCATCATCCCAATGTCATCACACAGTGTCTTTGTCAAGTCAACAAATGACATAGCATACGTCGGGATGGCATGTGCAATAGCTTTAATGAGCACGTCTTTCTCAGCTTTAGAGAGTAGCTTCTCCTTCCAACCGTAAATTCCCTTCCACACCCTATCTTTTTGATAATTAAAGATATGAGTTTTTTACTTCCCCATGTAGATAGGAAGACCCAAGTACTTCTCATTAACTTCAAACCCAATGTCCAAACCCTACATGATATCAACCCTTTCTTCTTCTTTTGTGTTGGTGCTAAACATGATACAAGATTTGTGCTTGTTTATGAGCTGCCCAAACAATCCTCATACAATTCAAGAATATTTCACAAGTGATTTGTATTCTGGTCATCAATTTTGAAGAGTAACAATGAATAATCTACAAACAAAAGGTGCTTAATGCTCGGTGCTTCTTGGCACACCTGGACACCTATTATGTCTCGTCTTTCTTCAGTTGCATTGAGTGGACAAAAGAAAGCCTCAACACATATGAAGAAAAGATAAGAAGGCAAGGGATCTCCTTGTTGCTTTCCCCGCTCACAAACAATTTCTTCAGTGAACTCACCATTCACTTTGACCCGATAAGTTACTTGAGGCAAAATTCATCAGCACATTCACCCAGTTTTGATGAATGCCAAGCTTGCACATCATTTTCCTTAAAACTCCCATTCAACAACACGGTCATAAGCCATGCACTACGTGAAAAACAGACATTGGTAACGGGCGTGAATGGCCATTGGTAACGGGCAAAACACATGTTACCGATCAAGCGTTACAAATAAGCCAACAAAGGTAATGGGCTGCTGCCCGTTAATGATGACCCGTAATTGTAACGGGCGTCGAACAAAGACCGTTACCACAACTACTTACCGGTAACCAGAAATGGCTATTTCTCCGGGCCCACCGGAGCCTTTGGTAACGGGCGCAGACACTGAGCCCGTTACTCATAACACGTATTAGTAACGGGTGTCTAACAAAGACCGTTATCGAAACTAGTTACCGGTCACGTAAAATGTCTGTTTCTCTGGGCCCACATGGACCTTTGGTAGCAGGCACAGAAACCGAGCCCGTTACATGAGCTCAATATCGGAGACGTTTGCTGTGGACACGCGTCTCCTCTGTCTGGACGAAAGGAGACGCGTGCTCTGGATGCACGTCTCCTCTATATCGACGAAAGCATCAACTTCTAGGGCCCACCGGTCAGTATTAGTAATGGGCATTTATGCGGCCCGTTACAATTTTGTTATACTTGTAACGGGCGTTCCAAGTGAAGCCCGTTACTCACAGATCAGTTTTTGTAACGTGCCTTACTTAACGCCCGTGACCCATACGTACGGCACCTACAGTAACTTGCTCGTTTTCTGGCTGCATCTCGGAACCAGCCAGGATTTGGCAGCCACCAGATCAGGGGCTGCATCCTAGAAACAGCCAGGATTTGGCAGCCACCACAGCAATACAAGGAGACATCACAAATACATTCTCATGACATATATACACAAGCAAGATCACATATATATAGACAATGTGAGATCGCATCAAGTTCCTCATCAGATCGACGTGCATGATAAAGTTTCAAGTTCGTCATCGGTGCTTTGTTTGGATGGAGTCCTGACAAAACTGCCCAAACCAGGCAGTACTAAACTAGCCTGAATGCAACAAGTTTCAAGTTTGTCAGGCAGTACAATGAACTCACGGTGCACCATTATAGAGGTTGCCGTTTCGGTCGAGGATCTCCTTAACAATGTACTCGCACAGCATCTCCCAGACCGTCTTTAGATCTTATGTAGAAACATTTAAGGTAGGTTCGAAATCCTGCAAAATAAAATAATTATGAGAATACAAATACAAATTAGTTTCTAAAATCAAATAGCGAATATGAGCAGAGACAAGGGTGAGAGCATTATCTACTTACAGCAGCCTTATTAATGTGAGGTATGTTTTCGAGTAGTTTGAACATATTGAATGCCACATGGAATACATGCAAAAAGGACCCCGATGGCTGCTGAGCACACTACGCATCGAGGTACCAAAATGACAAGTTAAAGCAGTAACAAATTGGTATGAAGGGACCATAAAAAAAGCTCGGTCTTACAATGGTTTTTGGCTTGTGCTTTAATGTCTGATTGGATTTTAGCTTTTTCTTCTTTCCTTTCATAACTTCGTCCTTTGGGCATATATTTTTAGAGGCCCTGCATGCTCAGCAATACCGATTAGAAACACTAAGAGATTGATTTTTGTGAATAAAACCTACAAGGTGCGGACCAAGTCACAAGCGCTCGGAGGTCTTCGAACTTTCGCGCGGGATAATATTTAGCAGAATCTAGATACCAAACCTCTTTGAACTTCATACAGATGATCAGTGTTTCACAGTGGCCACCGGTGCAGAAGGCACCCACCACGTAGTCATTCGTCATTGCATTTCTCAGTGCTTGTATTACAAGAGTAGACTCCTTATCTATCTTTGTGGTCGTGAGAACCTGTGGATCTAAAAACCCAACACTGATCTTCCTCTCCGCTGCCTTGTCCATCATTTTCCTACAAAAATCCAAATGTTAGCATGCATGAACTTTGTGGTCAAAATTAAAGAAATATCTATTTTGGTTTTTAGGCACTTACAATGTCCACAACCTCAAGAAGGTTTCATCCAGAGCAACCAGGGTTATAAGGTCATACACGTGACTGAATGCAATGTTTAACATTAAATCACTAGCATGATGAAAGGAGTCTTCAGGCAACTTTGCTGGAAAACTAAGTTTATCCTTACTGTGTTCCATGGCGTAAGCATGCAACTTGGCACAATTCGGTCCAGCAGCCTGTAAGTCCGCTTTTGACAACATAGGCACAGCAGGCTTGTAATTTGGATCCCGTTTTGTCCAAAAACAGTTAAGAAGCTCATCTCTAGGCAGAGGTTTCCTGGCCCACTACTTCTGCTGTGGCTGCTGCTCAGGCGGAGATTGCCTGTCCTCCACCTGTCGCTGCTACTGCTTAGGCGGAGATTGCCTGTCCTGCTCCTGCTGTTGTTGATGCTCCTGCTACGTAGTTTTGCTGATCTACTGCTGCTTCTTAGGCGGACATTGCCTGCCCTCCTCCTGCTATTGTCAATGCTCCTGCTGCGTAGTTTTGCTGATCTGCTGCTGCTTCTTAGGCAGAGATTGCCTGTCCTCCTCCTGCTGCGTTGTTTTGCTGATCTGCTGCTGCAACTACTGAGCTTTCTCTTGCTGACGCTGAGCTGCAGTACCTCCATCTGATGTTGTACCCCTGCTACTTGATGTGGGTGCAGGGTTGATATTTCTCGTAATGAGTGGTACATGGATCCTGTTCTTTGACCATTGGATCCTTTGACAGAGAGCCTCAGCTAGGGTTGTTACTTCATCCCCCCCAATTGGTACAGGTAGGGGGTAGTGACCTGTATTGCCCCACACATAACTAGGTTGCACCACAGCATACCCATCCTGCACCGGTACTGTATGGAGAGTCTTTTGCAATGGAAAGACAGTGGCTAGTGCGAGCTCCACTTTATTCTTGGAGCCATTCAAAAGGCTGCACTTGGTTGGCTCTGTCAGCTTATCTATTGTGTCCAGCATAGGTGATCGACTATCAATGTGCTGTTGACTACCTTCGTCCACGCTGACATGCCAATGGTCTTCCTCTCTGCCACATGCTTCTTCTTCCTCACTGCCATGCACATCTTCTTCCTCGAGGCTATGCACATCTTCTTCCTCGCTGCTACTGACAGGTGGTGATTGGGGAGGGAAGTACATTTTCTGATATATGGACAATGCCTGATTCTGCTAGTATGGAGTCAATTCTGGTGACTGCTTCACCAATTAGCTCTTCCATCTACAGTACAGCCTTCTTGTTTCTCTTCTTCCTGTACATTCTAGCAAACTCTTCACCAAACCCTTTACCCCAGCCAAGTGAACTAGACACACCTCGGACCCGACCTCGATGCTCTGAAGTCTCAAGTGCTGCGGTGAGGATATCATTCTCCCTAACCCCATGGAAAGAACCATCGCTAGCCTGAGCTGCAAGTGTTTTCACCCTAGTTGCTACCCCCACCACCGCAGGGTTACTGAATGTTATGTCCCTGCTTCCTTCACTAGTGGTCTTCCTCTTCCCTACCCTTGCCCGCAGATAAGGCCTCGAACGTCCAGGAAATTTGTCCCAAGGGTTCTGTTTTCCTTCTTCATCTAGCTTTGCATCCTCCTCCTCCCACTCTTTCCTTTTACGAACATAACATTTTCTGCCCGTCCTGTCTGGCTTATTATGCAATGCTCTCTTTTCTTTCATCCCCTGGCTCAATCGCTAAAATCTAGGAGAATTGGTTTCCTGCACAAACACGGTCCAGTCTTCTGGCTGCAAAAAGACATACTTCACAAAGGGAGTCTCCTCTTGGCTCACATATTTTTTTCTTAAATGGGTCTTGAACCGCCGTTGCAAGGTTGCAATCTCTAACATAGCTGCCTTAACTGCCTTCTTGTGAACAGATTCAGCCAGATTAGCTGGGTAATCTAGCTTTTCTTCTAAAACTGTGAACAACTCTTCCTTATCAATTGGTGAGAGATCTTCAACTGCCTTGTTGATTGTCACCCTCTCTCGAGCAATGAGGCCACAGACTAATACAAATCTATCCCTCGCAGCATCTGGGGTAGGCCAATAATTGTTATCAAGTCCAGTTGTGGTCAACTTGTCTTCTGGACATTTGGTTTGTGTCCTTGACCCGCGGGATCGAGTACTACTCGCAGCAGTATGTGCTGAGTGACCCTGTGAAGAACGATCACAGTCGATAGGCTGTGAACAAGGTTCACCGTCGATGGGTTGTGATGGTGCACTGGAGGTAGAGTAGTTTGGTGTTGTGGGAGACTGCTTAGATGATATGTCAGGTCGTCAGTAGAGCAACATAAGCTAGACTGAAAACCTAAATAAAATAAGATAAATTCTTATTCTCTGACAGAAAAAATAGTTGATATTACCATACAGGTTGGGGATCGGTGCTAATCATTTTGACAGGGTGAAGCAATATGCTTATATATCGAAGCAGAGACTAAATTCCTTCAAGTGCTTCCTTGTCCAACTTCAGCAGCAATGAATTGTGTGTTTCATGTGTACATGCAACTAGAGGACAAAGCAATCAGAATTAAAGTATGCTAATAGGTCCAAAGCATAACTGTCGATCTGGTACATTCGAAGCATAACAGAATTTCAACAGTCCATATAAGTTCATCTGTTAGCAATAATTTATTCAAATAGACTTGGAGTAACAAAATTCATCCGTCAAATCCACAGCCAATCAATTAAAAATGAACTATTAAGGCATGTTGTACTAATGCAGGCAATTCCAGGAGAATAATCCTATGTGAACAACCGTAAAGTAGCATGTCTTTCTAATCCACCTTGACAGGAATAGCAGATTGGGTGGCCGGGCAGAGAGAGGGCGTTGGGGGTTCAAGTAGCACTAACCTCTGTCGCGAATGAAGTAGTTGTTCTCGTGGTGGTTGGAGAGGCCCGATCCGCGTCGCCTCGTTGCCTGAGGTGGCCAGCTCGTCGTCGTGGCCGGGGATGCCGGATCCGCGTCACCGTCTCTAGGTTGGCCGGGATGCCGTCCGCACGCCAGTAACCGCGTCCTCGTCACCGTTGTTACGGCTGGAGCCGCTTCGCTGACGTCACGCCGGGAACGGCGGGGCTGGAGAAGAGCAAGGCTGCGGCGGGGAGAGCGGTGGCGGCGGGCTAGGGCTGGAGAAGGAGCAGGGCGGCAGCGGGAAGAGTGCGAGCGTAATGGATCTGTCTGAATTAGACTCCCAAGTATATGTCCCCTGCGCGCGCGTTACTATGTTCACAGAAATTACTGGTGTGCCCTTGAACGGCTCTCTGGTGGAATTGGAATTCCATGGGCATTATAGTCGATCTAGGTGGGAATTTTTGAACAGCGCGCGCAAGGTTTGCCTGCTAACGCTGACAATGGATAGTCATCGCCGACGTTGGTTAGTAAACCCGCGTCGCCTTCGTCGACAGGTATCTTCTTTATATAGGCTGCTGAGATTGACGCGTGGGCCCGACACTATTTTTTAGAAATGAAACTTGCATCCATCAAATATTAGATCCAGTAAAACAACACTAAAAAATTCATTAAAAATAACATCAATTCATATTTGGGCATTTAGTATTTTAATAAAATATGAACAGTCACACTTGTGTACCCAACATTCTTGTAATTCGAATATACATCTCATGCTTGAGATATAATAATTCTAATAACATCTTAGTTTGCTCCAAAAATTCTACAAATTGACATGCCAACATAAATTGGGTACTTAAACTTGTCATAAAAAATTCAAATGGTTTCGATAAAGGAAGAATATACTTTTGTACAAATGGCTACATCTCTCACATAATTTCCTAGAATGTTGCTTGAACATTGAAGTTTTCCACACTTTACAACATGTTCGATCTCGTACACATTTGAAATTTTTACACAAACTTGTGTTCACCTTAAGATTACGAAATGCAAATTTTCATTACTAATGATTGTGGAAAACAAATATTATTTTTATGTTGTACTTAGAAAGAACAAGATAAAGGCATATAAACATTATTCACGAAACGAAATATACACTAAACAATGAAATTAATGAAAAGATGGGGATTTAAGAAAAAAATAGGAAAAAATCATCAAATTTGGACTAAGTACGACGGAGAAATACATGTTACAAAATTTGACTGCAGATTAAAAGGAGAAATGTGAACAGTTCTTCATTCCAATAGAACAGAGGGGGTGGTTAACCCGCGTCTCATTTGCCCCTCCAGTCCTCGTCTCCTACGCCCACCCAATAGAACAAAGGAGGAAGCAGACTAGCAGAGGTCACCGCTGCCGCCGCCGCCGTGCCCGCTTTGACATCCAAGAGGGCACCCTAGGCCTCTAATGCAGCAAATGAGACCACCACAACTTTCGATTGGACTCAGAAACGTGACAAATCAAATCTTGGTGGATGCGACACAGAATATGTAATAATTTACATTGAAGATACATAATTTTTATTGATGCTTCCGCCTACATCCCGATGTTCATCCTGCTGACAGCGTACTCCACCGCGACGCTGAATCCACGTGTCCAGAGGTCGAACTCATGACGGATGCGACACTCAGCGCTGCAGTAGTGGATGATCCCTAGGGTCTCCGGCCCATAGCGCCTACATCCTGCTGCCCAAATGCAGATGTGGGGATTCTGGACGGGTAGCAACGGAATGTCATCATCGCCGTCACGAAGCCTGTACCACCACGTAATGTTCTGGAGATCCCGGCGGATGAGGTAGCGCAGCCGGTGTAGGTTGTGGTTCTTCAGCCGCCCGTCAGGGTGCGACGGCCCGCCGCTGATTTCGTGGAGCAGTGCCATCGCTTCGGGGTCCGCAGGGTTGCGACGGTACTTCAGCATCGCTAAGAAGTAATTCGCACCAGCGTCTTTGGCAGCGGCCTTTGCGACGAGCTCCAGACCCTCATCGGGATTCCGCCACCTCATCAACCTCTCCATCCCCTCGAAGCATAATGCCTCCGGATGTTTCGCGAGGCGGAAGCGCTCCTCCAACAAGGACCTGATGTAGCGATTCTTGCACTCTTGACGAAGCTCATGCAGCGACACCTGTAGGAGTACCTCATCCGAGTCGCAGATGCGCCAGAAGGTGCCGCAGACCCGATTACGAAGGATCAGGAAACGAATGACGGGCTCACCCTTAATACAGCGGAGGATGATTTGGGTGACCAGTTCATTTGGTAGCAGCTCCATGAAGCACACCGCGGCCATCAAGGAGAAGGGGAAGGAAATGGAAAGGCGACGGGGTTTGGAAATTGAAAGGCGACGCGGCCATTTATAAAAACCCATTACTAATAATATGGAATTTGAAAGGCATCGCGGTTTGGCTGCTGACGCGTGGGCCCGACAACTGCCCCTACCCCTCCACCTTCCCGCGAAATTGAAATGTGACGCGTGTTTTTGGACGGTTTTGCTCACAAAAAACGGTTCCTGAGGCGTAGGGGGATGTGGGGCGTGGGGAGGAAGGCGCCCTAACGGTTCACGTCTTGTCATCATAAATCCCCGATTAGTGGTTGCTCCATAATCATATCATTTCTTTCGCTTCATCTTCTTCCCCCTTGCCATCAAAAAACCACAAACTCCGGTCAACGAGAGATCACACCAACAAGGAGCGAGAAGAGCATGGCGTCGAGTGACCCGTCAGCAAAGCGGGGACGAAGAGAGGATGACGACGACGAAAGCCGCCATCGGAGGAAGTTGACCATCAAGGAGAAGGAGAAGGAGCCAATGGCGCCCAAGGAGAAGGAGAAGAAGGAGGCCGCCGACATCAGCTTCGCTGTCGAACTGCTCCAGGGCGCATTCATGAAGCTCCAAGATGTTGGCGAAGTGTTCAAGATCGAGGCGCCTGACCATAACAAGGATGACAGCGTCAAGGGTCTCGCCTTCAGGATCCACGTGTTGGCTGAAAAGCTTGAGAAGCTCTCCGTGGTCCAGCGGTCTCTTTTCGGCGACGACGGCTCCGACGGTGTGACTCCGACAGCGGCGACCGACTAATTGATCCACTCCTGTATCATTAATAATGTGTTTGTGATTATTGTGTGTTCGTCAGTTTGTTCATCAGGTTGTTGGACTGCTTAGTTTGTCGATCATGAACTGCTTAGTTTGTTTGTCGATCATGAACTAGTTAGTTTGGTTGTTGGATTTTGTATATATGTCATGAACTCGATCTAAGAGACGTGGGCAGATCCATCCGCGTCGCCTACAGTATCTGTTCCTCCTGTGATGAACTCGATCTTGGAGACAATGGATAGTCATCGCCGACGCTAGTTAGAAAAATCGCGTCGCCTTCGTTGGCAGGTAGGTCCAGGTGGTTATCTTCTTTATATAGGCTGCTGACACTGACGCGTGGGCCCGACACTATTTTTTAGAACTGAAACTCGCATCCATCAAATATTAGAACCGGTAAAACAGCGCCTAAAAATTCATTAAAAATAACATCAATTCATATTTGGACATTTAGTATTTTAATAAAATATCAACAGTCACACTTTTATACCTAACATTCTTATAATTCGAATATACATCTCATGCTTGTGTTATAATAATTCTAATAACATCTTAGTTTGCTCGAAAAATTCTACAAATTTACGTGGAAACATAATATGGGTGCCTAAACTTGTCATTAAAAATTCAAATGGTTTCGATAAAGGAAGAATATACTTGTGTACAAATGGCTACATCTCTCACATAGTTTCCTAGAATGTTGCTTGAACATTGAAGTTTTCCATACTTTGCAACATGTTCGATCTCGTACGCATTTGAAATTTTAACACAAGCTTGTGTTCACCTTAAGATTACGAAATGCAAAGTTTCGTTACTAATGGTTGTGGAAAACAAATATTATTTCTATGTTGTACTTACAAAGAATAAGATAAGGCATATAAACATTATTCATGAAACGGAATATACACTAAACAATGAAATTAATGAAAAGATGGGGATTTTATAATAAAGTAGGAAAAAAATAATCAAATTTGGACTAAGCACGACGGAGAAATACATGTTACAAAATTTGTCTGCAGATTAAAAGGGGAAATGAGAACTGTTCTTTATTCCAATAGAACTGGGCCCCACCCTAATTAGAGACGCAGGATGGTTAATCCTCGTCTCATTTTCCCACACAAACTGTTCTTCATTCCAATAGAACAGAGGAGGAAGCAGAGGGTGCCGCAACCTTCGATTTGACTCAGAAATGTGAGAAATCAAATCTTGTCTATCAATAACCGATTGGACGATACTTTACACGATAGAAGAAGATATTACATTCGTAACGAAGCCTACATTCATCACTACAGAAATACATGCAAAACCCCCTCTAGCTCAGCTCTATACCGCAGAATGCTTTGCCTGCAAAATGTTGAATGTTGCCTCGCGCCACCGCCATTGGCAGCGTCGGCCGGCGGAGGCCACGACGGAGGGCGACACTCGTAATTTGCCAAGCCAAATTGACTTCACGATGCCCGAAATCCAGGGATTGCACATTGCTGATCAAACGCAAATGCCACTGCCCTTGCTCCTCTCCCTCAACCTGTTTCATGTACGCAATTGCAGTGGTGTCGGCGTCGGCCCTGCTGTTGGCTCTGTAGAGGAAGACAGCAGCCACTTAGGCCGCCCCTCTGTGCCCGTCCTTGGTAGCGTGGTGGAGCTCGTCGAGGGGAGGCTGAGGGATGCGGTTCCTGCCGAAGATGTCGTCCATCCCGGTGAGGAAGCATGCCACCAGGTTGCCGGCTACAGCCAGGCTACGAAGGAAGACGTCGTAGCCGATGGGGTCGTTGTTCTGTATCTGCTCGACTGGAACCCAATCCAGTGCTAGGCGCCTACCGACATCTGAGTCGCGGCAGGGGCCGAGCATGTTCTTGCAGGTTGCCCGTAGGCTGCAGAGGTCCTCCATAAGTCGATTCAATGTCGCACCGACTCGGCCAACGATGATTGCCAGCACCTCCTGCGGGAGTTCCGCGAGCGACTGCGGGTGCTCCCTCGATGCCATGAGGTACGTAGGGGCTTGGCGGAGGGGCACAACGAGGAGTGGAGGCAGTTGTGGTTTTCTTGCGGGTAGATGAAGGGGCTGTGTGGTGGTTTCGCGGGTAGAAGAAGGGGCTGGGGCAACGGTTATTAATTTATTTTTGGAGAGAATATACAGGAGACGCGTCTCTGATGAGTGGAAACTACTAATTGCACATCTCGCTTATCGAGGAGTCAAACTCTTTGAAGTTTGACCAAACCCTTTGGAGAGTTATCGGCGACGTGGGTTTTGTGAACACGCGTCTTATTTGTCGGGCGGGCAGGTTGTCTTTTTTTATATAGGCTACATTTCTCATGTAGTTTTTCAGGTAGAATATATAACGAATATATACAGTATTTTAGGCAGAATATATAGTCAACATATATTACCGAAAGGAGTTCAAGTTCCACCAATACACATCCTATATATATTACAAAAAGGATTCCATTTCCAGCAATAGACATCCCTGCATTTTACAAAAAGGATCGGATTCAGTAGAAATCAATCTTGCTTCTTTTTCTTCTTTGATTTTTGTATATGGATCTTTTCACGATGGTCGCTTCGCAAGTATGGTGTTTTGTCAGCTCCCAAGACTCGGGGCATGTATGAAGTGTGAAAGGATGGACTTTCGTCAAACTGGTTGTATTCCTCCTCCTCAACAACATTTTCAACCCCAACAATCCTTTTTTTCCAGGCAAAACCACACTCCAGTTATTCTTTGCAAGGTCAGGTACATAGAACACTTGCTCAACATCCTTGGTGAAGACAAATGGTTCATTTTTGTAACCAAAGACCCGAAGATCAACACTAACATAACCAAATTTGTCCTTGATCATAGCTCTCTTCGCATTGGTGACCCATCTACACCGAAACAAGGCTACCTTGAATCCTACATAATCAAGCTCCCAAATTTCCTCTATTTGACCATAATATGTGGCTGTGTTCTTCTTATTATCGACAGCCCGTACACGCACACCACTATTTTGATAGACGCTCTTGGCATCCTGGCCATGGTGTAGGATGTGTATCCATTGATATCCATTGCTTGATATGTTGTAACAGTGAATAATGGCCCTGCTGCTAGTTTTCTTAGATCGTCGATTATAGTAGCGCTGCCACTCTGGACATAATCTCAGAGCCACCTGTTGAAGCATTGCATGTGTCTCTTTGCAACCCAATTCTCAGTACAGCCAGGATTTTGTTCACGTAGTTGTTACTTGTGCTCATTGCCAAATGGTGTAACCTCTACGCTCTGTTCTATCACGATGAAATGAACCTTCATGAAGGCCTCTGGGTGCGGAGTGATTGAATTTTTCCCCAGGGTCCCAACACCTGAAAGCCTACCTTCATGCTGTGAACGAGGCACACCAATAGGGTTTTGGGGGTCCATATAACCCATGGCCCACTGCACTGCTTCGATGGTCTCATAGCCACGAACAATGGCTCCCTCCGGAAATGACCTGTTATGTACCAATGATTTGAGGAATCCATAGTACCTCTCATATGGAAACATCTGATGAAGGTAAGATGGGCCAAGATACCAGATCTCCGGCCTAATGCCCATTTCTTTAATATCCTCCCTTGCATTTTTATGATATTTTCCTTTCGACTTCTGTTGTAGCAATTTTCCCAAAGTAGCTTCACACACATTCTTCTTGACGTGCATGTTGTCAATCGAATGACGCACATCCAAAAGCGGCCAATACTCTAGCTCCCATAGAATTGATTTCTTGTTCCACATTCCTCGCCCATCTTCTTCTTCTTCACCATCTCGCTTCTTTCTTTTGCAAAGTTTCTTTTCAGACAATTTGGGTAACTCCTCGATAGTTTCGACGTCCTTGACTTGCAAGTGGAGCAGATCTCCAGTCACATGCATTGGCGCCTGGCAATTCTCCTTTTCCCAATTAAACTGACAATCCATGTCCCGGTAGGCATGTTTCTTGCTGAGGAAATGATGGTGCCCATAAATGAGAATTTCTTTGAATTTCTTAACCACACTGCACAAGTTTCTTCCAAGCAGTGTGGGCAAGCTGCAGCTTCCCTTTTACTCTGGCTAGAAAGGTTGCGATGAGGCGGGTTGTCGTTGATGGTGGTGAACAACATGGCGTGCAATGTGAACTCCTCACGGCTGAACTCATCCCAAACCTCCTTCACACCAGGCTTCCAAAGTATCTTCAAATCATCAACTAGTGGCCCCAAGTAGACATCAATATGGTCGCCAGGTTGCTTTGGCCCGGAGACCAATATTGTCAGCATCATGTATTTCCGTTTCTTGCATAGCCAGGGTGGAAGGTTGTACATTGACAGCACGACAGGCCTGGTGCTATGTGTTGAGCTCTGGTTACCGAATGGGTTCACGCCATCTGTGCTCATAGCGAACCGAATGTTCCTACTTTCACTGGCAAATTCCTTAAAGTGGGAATCAATGTTTTGCCATTGTTGGCCATCTGCGGGGTGCTTAATCTTGCCAACTTCCTTCGTTCATGTCTTATGCCAATGCAAGAGTTGGGCCTCCTTTCGTGTGGCGAACCATCTTCTCAACTGAGGAATAATGCAAAAATACCATGCCACCCTCACAGGAGCCCCTTTAACCTTCTTCTTCTTCTCGCCTGTGATCTCCATGGGCTCGTTCTCGTCATCATCAACATTGTTATCATCTCCACCATCTTTTTTCCTCTTGTACCGATCGAACCTACACTTGGGGCACTTGTCAAGGTCTGCATAATCTCCACGGAACAATACACAACTATTCTTGCAAACATGAATTTTTTCAACCTCTATTCCCAGAGGACAAATTATCTTCTTTGCCTCATAGACAGACTCGGCTATTTGGTTTCCCTCGGGTAGCATGTCCTTAAGGAGATCCGATAGTTGTTTGAAACTTTTGTTGCTCCAACCATGATCTGGCTTCAGCTACAGAAGTTTTAGATCACCAAAAAGGCGAGAGTACTTCTTACAACCAGGATAGAGGGGTTTCTTTGAATCATCAACGAACTGCTTCAGCCTCGCTAATTCAGAAGCTGTATACACTCGTTGAAACTCAACATCCCGTAACATTTGATCAACATTGTGCACATGTTGCAACAACTCACCAGCATTGAAGCCCGTAACTTCTTGATCAGTGATATCCTCAGGCCTCATCACAATTGGTGGGAATGGTTCATTTTCCTCATCAAAAACTCCACCTTCATCAAGCTCTTCATCATGGCATAGCGCTGCCCCTTCATTATTAAGGCCCGTAGCATGGTGTCGCGCTTCACCTTCATTTAGGCATCTTGCTTCGACTTCATTAAGCCCTTCCTCACCATGTTTATTCCAACACGTGTAATTTTCTTTGAAACCACGTGTGATCAAATGATGAAAAATGTTGTCGCGTTGTCCGAACTTCTTCAGGTTGAGACAATCTACACAAGGGCAAAGCATTGCCTGAACACCACGGTTTCTCATATCCGCCTCTGCTTGATCTAGAAAACCATTGACCCCCCTTAAAAAATTACTGTCCCAATCTCGGGACTTACTGTACATCCATGCCCGAGCAGCAGCAGCCATCTGCAATTTTCATACATCAAATGAGCATAATGCATCACCAAAACCGATGAGTAAGAGGATTGGGACAGCGAAGTACAATAAAAGGGGGCAATTTCCACCTTGACGAGGACTCTCTACGAGGCGAGCGCTTCCGAGGAGGAGGACGAGGCGTCGCGGCCGCGGCGATGGCGACAGCGACGGCAACAGCGACGGCGACGGCGTGGAGGACGGCGCCGAGCCCGAGGAGGAGGATCAGCTACTCCTTTGGAGGACGGTAACGTACGGCGCGGAGGGACGCTGCACCGCAGTCGACGTCCGCCGGCCCCTTTCGCCGTCGCCCACGCGGCTGGCCGACCTGCTGCAGCGCCAGTTTTCTGAGGAAAGAGGGCGTGCGCAGCGAGTAAGGCCTTCAGAGAGTGCGCGCGCAGCGAGTGGGGCCTTCAGAGAGCACACGAAAATGCTGCTGCAGCAACGGCAGGGAGAGAGCGAGTGGGGCCCTCAGAGGAGAGAAAGCGAGTGTAGTTGTTGGAGATAGTAGAGTGGTCAGAACGCAAAGACAACGATGCGTAATAACAACACGCGTCTCTAATGTGAGAAAACAAAGGAGATGCTAGCTCCAAACAAGCGTCGCCAATTGGGTCGTCATAAAATGAGACACGTCCTAAAAACCATGCGTCTCCAATAGGAAAGTCATCAGTAACGGACTTAAAGAGCCCGTTACCGATAGGTTTCACTTTCGTAACGGACGCATGTTAACGTCCGCTACAAAGAAAACATGTAACAGGCGTTTAAGAAGTCTGTTACCAGAAGTCCTCATTGGTAACGGGCATTGTGGTGGCGAGGTCAGGGCCAGGTCGGGGTCGAGCCTGCCGCGCTTATGCGTAATGGGTGCCAAACAACAACCGTTACACATGGGGTCCATGTAATGGGTGTTAAGGGTCCGTTACAAATGTTGTGCGACCTATTTGAGGTTTTCACGTAGTGTTTCTCATGTCCAATTTTTGGGTTGCATAGCGATCCACTCATATCCTTTTTGTTCAGCATGTAGTGTCTAAGTTCAAAAACTAGCTCATCTATTATTAAACGACCTATGATGAGGACATGACACCCATGCATACGACCATAATTGGTGCATGGAATGGAGTAGAAGAAGTCCAGCAAGGGTGTCCAAGTCGACGAGGAGGCGCGAGACTAATCTGGTTTGAGTCCCCAAGGTGGAGGCCCAAAGCAATTCAAGTTCAAGCCCAGTTCGGAGTCCAGGACCAGTGCGTGCTAAAAACGACGCCCAGGTCGTATATGAAGTCAGTTTTGGACGTTCTTTAAATGCCTGGAAGCGCAATTTCATAGAGCTGCAAATGGCACCAGTTTCAGGCCCAAATTCGTCCCGAGTCAATGAGAATCGTCGAAACAAGTTGAGGTCCAGAATCTGCCAAGGTGCTGTGTCGCCAGTTTGTTGGGCCTTAAGCCCAAGTTGAGGGCGCCCCATCCTAGGTCGCCCCCAACCCTATGACGCCCCTCCTCATATACTCAGTAGCTGCCGCATTTAGAACTTGAGTTTTATTTTACATCTAGCTTTAGCTACACCAGACCACGAACAAATACGTGCTGTCCTCTGTGATTCAGAACTCCACCTTCGAGTGATAGTAAGATTGCTTGCCTCTTTTTCTTGTTCATTCTTTGATTGCGTGCAGGAAACGATCTTTGTGATCAGGCTGACTTTGTACCGGCAAGGTTGGTAACCATCGGGAGTTGGTTCAGTGATTGCATTGGTGCTTCGAGTTCGCTCGTCGTAGTCGGATCGTGAGGGTCGCCTCCCACCAGATAGAAGTTACCTCCACTCACCGAAAGATCGGGCACTCCACCTTTAACAAGTGGTATCAGCTTTCCAGGTTGACCGGTGAGTTTTATAGAGTGCTTTTCCCTTCCTACAGTCCACAAAAACCAAACAAAAATTTACTTTTAGGTTAGATCATTGTCCCAGCAACCGTTTAGTCTTGCACATTCTTTCAATAGGTGTGTTTGTTGAATTTGCGTGCTTACTCGTTCAATTGTTTCTTGTTATTCTCATCTAACCCTAGTTTTTTCGCCACCGCCATTCCGCTGCTCGCCAATCCCACCACGCCACACACCACCCTCGTGCCACACCCCCCTCGCGCAATCCCCTCCCGCTAGGGTAGGTTCTGTGTGCTTTCCCTCATGACCTCCTCTCCCTGTTTCGGTTGGAAACAAAAAAGGAAAAGAAAACAAAAAAAAGAGTCCAATCGGGAGAAGGCACCATTTCGGTTCGGTGGCAATCCATCGAGCCTCACGCGCCGGTCTGTTTCGGTCTGCTGCGAGACATCTCACGCACGCTGCTTCCCACCTCTATTCGCGAGTCCTCATGTTACCCCCTCCCTTCCCCCACACCGTGCCATCTCTTCATCTCTCTTTCTCTGTGCCATATTCTGAGGTTGGCCTTACTCTCTTTTTTTACCGGAATACCCCTGTACTGTCGTAAAAAGTGTTGGTCACAAATTGTTGTTTGGGATCCTCTGTGTTCATATTATCAGTTTTGAGGACTCCTGGAAAAAAACAGAAGCAAAAAAAATAGCAATTTGCAGCACCCTCTCCACCTTCCTTGCTGTCCTTTCGGTTTCACTTGTTGCCAGCAACGTTTGTTTCATGTTTATCACTATTATTCAACTTCGCATTATTGTTTGAGTGTGCTAATCCTTGACTTGAGTGCAGCCTACCCAGAACTCCACATAGTTCTATGACGAGCAGATTTTGTTTCTCCAGGCAATCGCTCCTCCAATCTTTCGCGAGTTCCACCGGTTGGTTGCGGGTGGCCCCTGTTTGCGTGGTAAGAACGTATAAGAATTTGATAACAGCACTAGTGTGAGCATCTTGTGAGCCGTTCCACCCCTGTTTTGGTCTCGTTTTGTTTTCTGTTTGCGCTAACCATGGCAGAAGATGTATACACGAAGGATGAACAGCCGCAGACCACTAAGAAGGTTTACGGTGGCGCCACGGAGATGGATGCTGGAGACTTCCGTGGACGCGCCCACCGTGCATTCATTTGTGGTGGTAATGATTTTTTAGCTAAGATTAAATTTCAAAATCCACCTTACAATGGCAAATATGATCCGGCTGCATATCCTGATTGGGAATTAGAGGTCGCACAACAATTTTCATGCCATGATATTCCTGCTAGTTCTCAAGTTAAAGCTGCTATTAGTGCATTTACTGATTTTGGTTTAATTTGGTGGTGTTATGAACCAAAACATCCCACTACCACTCCCACCACTTGGGTTGAATTAAAAGCTGCTATGCGATGCAGATTTGTGCCTTCCTATTATGCCCGAAATTTGCTTAATAAAATGCAGCATTTTCAGCAAGGCCAACAATCTGTGGAGGAATATTATCAGGAACTACAAAAGGGTATCATTCATTGTGGGTTATTGGAGGACAATGTTGCTGCTATGGCACGTTTTCATGGTGGTTTGAATCACGAAATTCAGGATATACTCGATTATCAAGACTGTGCAGATATGAACACATTATTTGAATATGCTTGCAAAGCTGAACGTGAAGTGCAGGAACGCCACTCGAGGACATATTCTATCTCTTTTGCAGGACAAAGCTCGACATCCAGCTCAGTGGCTGCTCTCCCTATGCCATCCACGCCCACCACTACACCGCGCGAGAGGACGGACAAACCTACAAGCGCATCCTCATGTACAAATTCAGAACCATCACTTCACAATGCACCGAATACTCCTACTAAGAACATAGGTAATGTCCATGTGCTGAATTTTTCCACAAATCATGCTTTAGTTGAGCAATTAATCGTGGAACTATCTCTTGATTTATCTTTGTCACATGGTGATTTGCTTGATGTTTCTTGTGATAAAGATGAATTGTGTGCTACTACTTCAGATTTACATGCTAGTGCTGAAAATAAACATATTATGCATGTTGCTAGTAAAAATGATGAGCTACATTTGTTGTCTTCTTTCCAAACTTTGGGTTACATTGAATTTGACACTTTGTGTAATCTAGATTGTTTAGAAGAGAGACTTTTTGCGTATACTGATTTGACATGGTTGTCTAGACATTCGTATCATGTTATTGGCAACTATAACAACAAAGGACAATATATGGTTCATCGGGTTTACATTTGTACAAATCTGAGTTCTCCTTTTGTTGTGCGCAATTGTGATCAATTAAAGGATAACCATCCTACAAACATTTTCACATGTTCCTTTAGTAGTTTTGTTTCGCAAGAAGGGAAGCATTGCTGGTGGCTCCCTATGATTTTTGGTGCTAAATTTTCTTGCAAGCAACCAGCCATTAGTGTTGTGTCTTTTGTTAGTGCTAATCTTTTGCAGGATAGTAATGACAAACCTCATGCATTTTTCGATAATGAAGTCTCCAAAGATGCTGATTATTTGATGCGACATGACATGATACACATTTGGAAACATGGTCACATTCCTCCTCACAATTGTTTTGGTTTGCTTTATTTCCGCAACCCCGTTCTCCTTTGTGTTGTGCAGGATCATTTTCAAATACACTCGACGTCGAGGACGACTTTTCTTACGATATATATAGTGTTTTTCTATAATGCACCTCGGTGTATTTTGTATAGAGAATGCACCCACTCGGATTTCAATTGATAATTGCTTAGTTGCAACTACACCGACACTAGTTGCAATTGGTTCGCGTCGAGTTGCAACTAGGTCTGGTCTAGTGGTAATTGGTCCGTATCTAGTTGGAAGTTGCAACCAATCAAAATTGTTGTAATTAGTTCCGTCGAGTTACAATTTGTACAGTATCATAGTTGCAATTGGCCTAGTGTCGTGGTTGCAATTGGTTTATACGCAACTTCAGCAACTAGTTGCAACTAGTCTGATTGCAATTGGTCTGCATCCAATTGCAACTGGTTTGTTTAGTTGCAATCACGTATTTGTAATTTGCGAGAGTCTGTTTATTTGCTGTACAAAATGATTTTCCATCGAGTTGCAAATAGTATGGTGGCATGTTGCAATTGGTCTAGTCTAGCTGTTGCAATTGGTTGTAACTACAGGATCTGTGCATTTGCTATACAAATTGCACCTTGTTGCATTTTAGCCTCACCTATATATATATATATAGGGAAAATACATTCTACACGCGCATGTAGCTACTCCTACCTCCCACTTCGTGTGCTCACGCCTACCAGAACCACATCGTCATATTATTGGATGGCAGAATCGGAGACCCGATAGGGGTTACCTCCATTCATGTCGCGCATATATATCTGGCCGGCTCCTCCCGATACCCCCCTGTCGTCCTCACCGTGTTTTGTTGGCATCACAACAGGCGGCGGCGGCGCATACATGCCTTCATTCGGAGGAACGCAGTGAGCCGGCCTGATAAATTTAGGGTGGTGGTCGACGAGCGTTCTTCTACTGCAGCGTGCAGATCGAGCGTGACCGTGCCTGGTACGTACCATTCGAGATTTTGATACGGCATAGCATCCATTGTTTGTGAAAAAAGGTATCAGTGATCGATTTGGTTATCCCTATTAGCACTAATCTCTTGGTTGCTGCGGGCAGATCAGATGTCAATTTTTCTTTTATCTCTATCGAATTTTCTATATCTAAGTCCTGCGTCCGGCTAATCGTCCGGCTGATCTTTCCATCACCCTAGGAAGTGATTTCCCAGAATCTCAAAAATCTTGGATTCTCAGAACGAGAATCTCGGAACAAGCAAAATCTCAGAATCTCAAACTCTCAAAATCTCGAAATGAAAAAAAATCTCAAAATCCTAGAACAAGCGAAATCTTGTAATCTTGGAGTGAGCAGCCTACAGGAAACAAAGTTCACGATTACCACAACCAAAAATATTTTTTGAAAGATCGAAAGTGTTGGGCATGATTTTTGGCACTACCATTTTCACCTTATCACCCTCGGTGGTGATTTTTATCACTTTTGAGCAACACCTTCTTCTCCTTGATTCCCGAGCTTCAACTGTTCGCAAATTTTCAGTTGTGATTGTGTTTACTTTTTCTGGAATGTGGACGATTCTGTGAATCAGCGCAAAAGAGGAATTCTAGAATCTCGGAACCTCGCAACCTCAAGCGAAAACTCATAAAATAATAGTATACTTATTATCTATGCTAACTCCTATGTTCGCAGGCTGTATCCTTTAAAAATACACAATTTATTCATACTTGCGTATTCTCATCTCCTTTAGAAGTCTTTGCTATGTTAAAAATTTTCTCTAGAGCCCTAGAGGGGCTATACTGAGTAATTATTTGCCTATTGCTTAGAAATTTTTTGCTAACCTGCAGGACTTCACCAATATGAGTATTCCTTTGCTAGTAAAACTAATTTAGGCAATTATGTGATCATTTTTGCACCACGTGCACATCCAATTGCTCAAGCTTTCCAGAATATTGTTAACATTTTAGAATATAGTTCGCTTTTACTAAAAAGTTCCCCCATAGTGCTAAGTGCAAATTTTAATAGTCGAAGCAACCAAGAGTTGCTATATCGACTAGAACTGGAAGTAAGTCCACAAAAGCTTTCCATCAAGCTTTTGTTGACTTATCTCTTTATTTGTGATGCTATTATGTTTCTGATCGAACCATCCTTCAAAAAATACCGATGCTTTCTCCTTTGCAGGTATATTGGTTTTCATCAAATTGGAACATGATACTTTGGTTCAGATACACATTTGGATTTCGTTATCCCTTGGAATTATCTCAACACTTGGTTTTCATCATCCATTGGAATTATCTCTATTGGTTAATGAACTATAATGAAAAGAATGGCTCTCAAACCACCAAGTTATAATCTTTGGAAGCTGATCAAGGCAATTTAGGACACTATTCTGTTGAACATTCCCCTCTACTATGAGATAAATCTATGCACATCCAAGCATTTTCATTCATATGCATCAGCATACATCAAAAGCATTGCATTGCATGAGTTATTCTCATTTTTAATTTAAGCCAAAGGCAACGAGAAGTTGCGGCCATATCCCAAAAAAGTGTGGTTACCCAGAAAAACCACGAGGCCAGGATGCAATGGGAAGTTGCGGTCATATCCCAAAAAAGTGTGGTTACCCAGAAAAGCCATGAGGCCAGGATGCAATGGGAAGTTGCGGCCATATCCCCAAAAGAGCGTGGTTACCCCAAAAAATCACAAGGCCAGGAGGCAACAATAAGTTGCGGCCATACCCCAAAATTTTGATCAAGGCCCAGAGGGGCAATAAGTTGTATGGATTGAGTTCCAAAGTTTATTATTATGACCCAATAGAGGCAACAGTCAGTTGTATGGGCTAATTTCTAAAAACTAGGGGCCTCAAGGACAACAGTTTGTTGTGGCCATATTTTCAAACTCAAAAAAAAAAGATGCTTGGGGCTGTGACTCCACGGCATTCCAACCATCAGCAAGCACAACCTCAACGATCGGGTGATGCTAAAGCTAAGTTGTTCATGCAAAAGATATTGTTGGGGATTGACCAAAAAGTTAGCTTGTCACCCTCAGAGTGTCAGAACAAACACAGAACCTCCAAATTTCTCGATTCCAAGATTTCTGGATTTCTCATAACTCTCGAGATTTTGGACTTTACAGAATATCGCTCATTTCTGACTTAGATGAAGAAATCATTGACTTATTTGTCTGAGGCTAAAATACATATTTTATAGCATGAATGGGATTAATCTATGACCCTCGGAATAGTAAAGTGTCCAGGAAATATACGTTTCTTGTTTGGTTTCAGGAAAGAAGAGTTCTTCGGACTTACATGTCCAAGGGATTGCGATTCTCTGGAACGTCGGTTCCAGGTCCGAAGGTCCTCAGAAAAAAAGATACTGATGTGTGATGTCCAAGGGCTGCAGATCCATACGCCACTTTAGTTTTGCAATGATCCTACTTGTAGGACAACTTCGCTTATTTTTGTCTACATTAGAACAATGTTCCTTCATTAATACTGAAACCAACTCCCCATGTTTATGCTTTTTTAGCTATGTGTATTTGTATCGAGGATAATGTCAAAGCCATACACAAAAACAATAATTTTCAACTACATGCTAGGGGCTAGGGGCTGCCGTTCTTCTTTATATAAGAGTTTCTGACTAAAATAATTAAATTTTTTGGCCAGCAATTGCTAATCACAAGTGGACCTTTTTTTATGGCCAACTAAGAATCATAAATTTTTCAGCCACGAGGGTTATCTTCTTTTTCTCCGGACAAAATTCTTTAATACCGTATGGTCCATGTAAAGATAACTAGCTAAAGTATGTACTAAAATAGCTTGCGAGGTACAAAACTGAAAGTGTTCTCGTATTTTAAAACCTCGAGAGAGCTTCAGATGGCAGTTCGTCATATATTCAATGATCTTTTTAGCCTATATGCTTACTGGCCAAAATTCCAAGGTTTCGGTTAAAGTAGACAAATTTCCAAAAATCTCCACATTCGAGGATCTTTAAAGGCTATTTTTATACATTTCCTAACTTTGTGAGAGCCTCGGATAAGGAGGTATCAGTCCTTTTTGTTCTTTCAGTAGTGTAAGAGAAAGAGACGTCATCATAAGTGATAGTCGCCAGAACCCGAAGATTTTTCTAACTATACGAGGAGTGACGTCTCCAAAGAAGCACATTCTCTTTTTCATCCAAAAATTATGTTTCTTATCTCTGAGAAAAATTCTTGGGAATTTCTACACTCGAAGCTTACAACTTTCTCCACAGTTAGATAAGATTCCTACCTATCCTTAATCAATGATCAATATTCATTTCTCATTTATGATTTTGCAAAATTTACGTGACATGCAAGTTATTCTAACTAGCAAGAAATATCATACCTTTTGCTGAGACATGTGATACAAACTCTCTACACGACATAAAACAACTCGTATTCATAATGTATTATGCGTAACATATAAGAAAATGATTGTCATCAGTATTATGAACTACACGGTTTGTTATTTTAGCTTGCTTCTTGCTAGCCAATTTATTACAAGCTAATATTAGCTTAACAAATTACTTGTCAACTGGCAACTCTTTTTTAATGGTCGAGACTACTTTTCAATTTCGGAGAAAAAACTTTCAGGCTAAAGGGGCTCTCCCTCGGAATCTCTGAAATCCCCGACTCTGCATTTTTGGATACGATGGATTAAGGGGCTCGCCCCTAGATTCTTGGTCAACCTCGACATCGCCATCTACCTCATCGCCTTAAGGGGCTCACCCCAAGAATCTCTGTCATCCTTGGCTATATCAACCTCAACATCATCCTCATCAACCCCAAGTCTTCCACTCCATCGGCTTGAGGATCTCAACCACACTACTTCCACTACATGCGGAGCTTCTCTCACGAACACCAGCCAAGAGGGGTGGGGGGTACTGGAGAACTAGTCCATCCTAGTTGTGATGAGGACACCACGAGTACATCTACACCAGCAGCACCTTCTCCTACTCCAGCGCCGGCAACACCTTCTTCAACGCCACCTTCTAGGTCAATTACTCAGGCCCGTGCAAGAGAGTTTAACTTCGTCATGATGCTAAAGAATGAAGGCCCTGAAGACTGAAGGCTGGCCCAACAGGAGGCTTTGGCGTGGGCACCTAGGACTGGCCCAAGAGGGCGCCTAGGGTTGCAGCCCCGCACCCATGATGCTAGGGGCGGCGCCCCTTTGCTGCCGCCCCTCCCCTAGGGGCTGCGCCCCCTTTATTAGTCAAAGTCCTATATCATTTACAACTCGAGTTTTGTTTTACATCTAGCTTTAGCTACACCAGAACACGCACAAATACGTGCTGTCCTCTGTGATTCAGAACTCCACCTTCGAGTGATATTAAGATTGCTCGCCTCAGATTCTTGTTCACTCTTCGATTGCGTATAGGAATTGATCTTCGTGATCAGGCTGATCTTGTGCCGGCAAGGTTGGTAACCATCAGGAGTTGGTTCAGCGATTGCATTGGTGCTTCGAGTCTCGCTCGTCGTAGTCGGATCGTGAGGGTCGCCTCCCACCAGATCGAAGTTATCTCCACTCACTGAAAGATCGGGCACTCCACCTCTATCAAGTGGTATCAGTTTTCCAGGTTGATCGGTGAGTTTATTGAGTGTTTTTATTTCCTACAGTCCACAAAAACCAAAGAAAAAAATTATTTTTAGGTTAGATCCTTGTCCCAGCAACCCTTTTAGCCTCACACTTTCATTCAATAACTTGCTTTGTTGAGTTTGCGTGCTTTGTTCGTTCAATTGTTGCTGGTTACTTATGTTTCTAACCATAGTTCTTTTCCGCTGCCCTGCCACCACACCACACGCCCCCCACACGCCGCCGCAGGACTCCCCCCTCTCGCTCCCCTTCCGCGTTTCTCCCTCCCTGTGTTGGAAAGTCCAAAAAAAAGGAAAGACAAAAAAAGGAAAGAAAAAAGGAAAAAAAAGAAAGAAAGAGTCCACACGGGAGAAGGAGCAGGAACTCGTCTCGGTGTTCCTGCGCGCGCCGTGCCCTTTGGATCGCGCGAACCCCGCGGCTCCACCGTGTACACCACGCACGCTTTTCCCCCCTCTTCCTCCACGCCTTACCAGCTTCTCTTCCTCTCTTTCTAGGTGCCATATTCTGAGTTTGGCCTTACTTTAGAGAGAGAGAGAGAGAGTGTGTGTGTGTGTGTGTGTCGCAACTTGCTGTTTGAGATCCTCTGTGTTCATATTTTTGGTTTTGAGGACTCCGCAAAAAAAACGAAAGCAAAAAAAAAGAAAACAACAGCAATTTGTTGCGCCCTCTCCACCTTCCTTGCTGTCCTTTTGATTTCACTTGTTGCCAGCAGCGTTTGATCGTGTTTAGCACTCTTATTCAACTTTGCATTATTGTTTGTTATGCTAATCCTTTATTTGAGTGCAGCCTTCCCAGAACTCCGCATATTTCTACGACGAGCAGTTTTTGTTTCTCCAGGCAATCGCTGCTCCAATCTTTCGCGAGTTCCACCGGTTGGTTGTAGGTCGCCCCTGTGTGCGTGGTAAGAACGGATAAGAATTTGATAACAGCACTAGTGTGAGTGCCTTTGTGAGCTGTCCCACCCTATTTTTGTCGTCGTTTTGTTTTTGTGTTTGCGCTAACCATGGCAGATGAAGGCGGCGCAGCTGATCCGTTGCAAGACTTGCGAGCACAAGTTGAAGGACTAGCCGTAGACATTCGAACGGTACATGAACGGCTGGACAAAATGATCACTACGTCGACTGACCGTTTCGATCAGCTCGACCTCGCCCAGACGGCCACCAAGACCACACTTGATGCTCTCGTGGCCCGACTCGATGCTATGCACACCACGATCACAGAGTTGCAGAAGGACTATGGTGGTGATTCAGAGCAGGACACCAGAGACAGTCGCGGTTGTGCCCGCCGTGTGCCACGCCGCCCTGGTAATGATTCTTTTTCTAAGATTAAATTTAAAATCCCACCTTTTAATGGTAAATATGATCCTCCTGCATATCTTGATTGGGAGTTAGAGGTTGAACAAAAATTTTCATGCCATGATATTGCTGCAAATTCTGAAGTTAAAGCTGCTATTAGTGAATTTACTGATTTTGCTTTAATTTGGTGGCGTGAGTATAAAATTAAACATCCCACTGCCATTCTGACCATGTGGGATCAATTGAAAACTGCTATGCGCCATAGATTTGTGCCTTCATATTATGCTCGTGATTTGCTTAATACGATGCAGCATTTCCAGCAAGGTTCTCAATCTGTTGAGGACTATTACCAAGAGTTACAAAAAGGTATAATTCGTTGTGGGATATTGGAGACCAACGACGCTGCTATGGCACGTTTTCGTGGTGGCTTAAACCGCGAAATCCAGGACATACTTGATTATAAGGAATATCATGATATGACTCAGTTATTTGAATATACTTGCAAAGCTGAACGTGAAGTGCAGGGATGCCACGCGAAGACTTTTTTTAACCCTTTTCCAGGTCGTACCTCGACATCTAGCCCCGCAGCCGCTTCTCCTGCACCATCTGTAGCCACGCCTAAATCCTATGATAGGGCGGCCAAACCTGCAGGCGCCGCTCCATCCATAGGCGCGACCCCCACCACAGGCCGTACGCGGGATATCACGTGTTTTCGTTGCAGCGGATGTGGCCATGTGGCTCGGGACTGCCCAAACACGTGCACTTTGCTCATTCGTGATGATGGTGAGTACTCTTCCGCTAGTGATTCTGAGGATATTCAACATACCATGCTGGCCATTGACCATGCAGCAAAGACGGATGTACATGTCAACCCGGATGATGCCGATAGGTATGAAACTCTTGTTGTGCAGTGTGTTCTCAGTACACAGGTCGCCCCACCGGAGCAGAATCAGCGACACACCCTTTTCCACACAAAGGGTGTTGTGAAGGAATGGTCGATTCGCATCATCATCGACAGCGGCAGCTGCAACAATTTGGCGAGTACCACACTGGTTGAGAAACAATCCTTACCCACTCGTAAGCATCCGCATCCATATCACATTCAATGGCTTAATGATGGTGGGAAAATTAGAATAACACAGACAGTGCGTGTTCATTTCTCCATGGGTGCTTATTCTGATTTTGCTGATTATGATGTTGTTCCCATGGAAGCATGTTCCTTGTTACTTGGTCGACCTTGGCAATATGATACTGATAGCTTGCATCATGGTCGTTCGAATCATTATTCTTTCATGTTTAAGGGACAGAAAATAATTATACATCCTATGACACCTGAACAAATTGTTAAAGATGATGTTGCTAGAGCTGCTAAAAATTGCTAAGAAACTTGAACCATCACCGTCAGTTAATTCTGAAATCAAGTTGCATGCTCCTGTTCTACTTGCTACACATGCTGATTTTGATGATTTATGTGATGCTCAATTGCCTTGCTACGCACTAGTATGCTCTAGTCTACTCGTTTCACATGATGATGCACCATCTTTGGATGTTCCCCCTGTGGTTGCTAACCTTTTGTAGGAGTACGCTGATGTCTTTCCCAAAGACTTGCCACCGGGTCTCCCACCACTCTGTGGCATTGAGCACCAGATCAACCTCATTCCAGGCGCACAACTTCCAAATCGTGCCCCGTATCGTACAAATCCGGATGAGACAAAGGAGATCCAGCGCCAGGTATAGGCATTGCTTGACAAGGGTTACATTCGTGAGTCTCTCAGCCCTTGTTCAGTTCCTGTGTTACTTGTTCCAAAGAAAGATAGATCCTGGCGTATGTGTGTAGATTGTCGTGCTATTAATAACATCACCATTCCTTATCGTCCCATACCACGACTTGATGATATGCTAGATGAGCTTAGTGGTGCCATTATTTTCACAAAGATTGATTTGCGTAGTGGTTACCATCAGATTACAATGAAACTAGGTGATGAATGGAAAACGGCTTTTAAAATGAAATTTGGCTTATATGAATGGTTGGTTATGCCGTTTGGATTGACTAATGCTCCCAGCACTTTTATGCGATTGATGAATGTTCTGCGACCTTTCATAGGATTGTTTGTGGTTGTCTATTTTGATGATATCCTTATTTACAGCAAATCTATGGAAGACCATTTGAAACATTTGAGTGCTGTTTTTGATGCATTGCGTGCTGCCCACTTATTTGCTAACATGGATAAATGCATCTTTTGCACACAACGTGTCTCGTTTCTTGGTTATGTTGTTATTCCACAGGGCATTGAGGTCGATAGCAGCAAAATTGCTGCCATTCAGGAGTGGCCTACACCGATGACGGTCACACAGATTCGGAGCTTTCTTGGACTTGCAGGTTTCTACCGCAGGTTTGTTCGTGATTTTAGCTCCATTGTAGCGCCTTTACATGAGCTTACAAAGAAAGATGTGCCATTCGCTTGGAGTGATTCGCAGGAGGTAGCATTCCGCACTTTGAAAGATAAGTTAACCCATGCTCCCCTTTTGCAATTGCTTGATTTTAATAAAGTGTTTGAGCTTGAATGCGATGCTAGCGGTATTGGGCTTGGTGTTGTTTTGTTACAAGAAGGAAAACCAGTTGCTTATTTTAGTGAGAAATTAAGCGGTCCTAGTCTGAAATATTCTACTTATGATAAGGAGCTTTACGCTTTAGTGCGCACTTTGCATACTTGGCAGCACTATCTTTGGCAACGCGAGTTCATAATTCATTCTGATCATGAGGCTTTGAAACATATTCGTACCCAAACAAATCTGAACCGTTGTCACGCTAAATGGGTAGAATTCATTGAGTCTTTTCCTTACATAATTAAACACAAGAACGGGAAGGACAATGTTATTGCTGTTGCTTTGTCTTGTCGCTATACCATGCTGTCACAGTTACATTTTAAAATCTTTGACTTGCAAACTGTGAAAGATCAATATGTCGACGATGCTGATTTTAAAGATGCTTTTGCCCATTGTATTAATGGCAAACCATGGGGCAAATTTCACATACAGGACGGGTTCCTGTTTCGTGCTAACAAGCTGTGTTTTCTAGCTAGCTCGGTTCATCTTTTGCTGTTACAGGAAGCGCACGGAGGCGGTCTCATGGGACACTTTGGCGTCTACAAGACGCATGAGGTGTTTGCTGCCCACTTCTTTTGGCCCCGGATGCGTGCTGATGTTGAGCACCTAGTTGCACACTGCACTACTTGTCAGAAAGCTAAGTCACGGTTGAACAACCATGGTTTGTATATGCCTTTGCCTGTTCCTACTTCCCCTTGGCTTGATATTTCTATGGACTTTGTTTTGGGATTGCCTAGAACTAAGAAGGGGAGGGATAGCATTTTTGTGGTTGTTGATCGATTCTCCAAAATGGCTCATTTCATACCTTGTCATAAGACTGATGATGCTAGCAATATTGCTGAATTGTTATTTAGAGAGATTATTCGTTTGCATGGTATCCCAAATACAATAGTCTCTGATCGTGATGTTATGTTTCTCAGTCATTTTTGGAGATCTCTGTGGAATAAATTGGGAACTAAATTGCTGTTTAGCACAACTTGTCACCCTCAGACTGATGGGCAGACTGAGGTGGTTAATAGAACTTTGTCCACCATGCTTAGGGCTGTTTTAGATCAAAATTTGAGACGTTGGGAGGATTGCTTGCCCCATGTTGAGTTTGCTTATAATCATGCAACGCATTCCTCTACAAAGATGTGCCCTTTTCAGATTGTGTATGGTTACATCCCTCGGGCTCCTATTGATTTGTTTTCTTTTGATACTGAAGACGCCCCAGACTTAGATGCTGTTACACATGTTCAACAAATGGTTAACCTGCATGAACAAACTCACCAAAACATTGCTGCTGCTAATGCTAAATATCAGGTTGCTGGTCGTAAAGGTAGAAAACATGTTACTTTTGAACCTGGTGATATGGTTTGGTTGCATTTGAGAAAGGATCATTTTCCTACTTTGCGCCATTCTAAATTAATGCCTCGTGCTGCTGGTCCTTTTAAAGTGCTAACCAAGATTAATGATAATGCTTATATCCTTGACCTGCTTGCGGAGTTTGGTGTTTCCACTAGTTTTAATGTTGCAGATTTGAAGCCATATCTAGGTGAGGATGAGGAGTTGCCGTCGAGGACGACTTCAGTTCAAGAAGGGGAGGATGATGAGGACACCACGAGTACATCTACACCAGTAGCACCTTCTCCTACTCCAGCGTTGGTAGCACCTTCTTCAGCACCACCTTCTGGGCCAATTGCTCGGGCCCGTGCAAGAGAGTTTAACTTCGTCATGATGCTGAAGAATGAAGGCCCAGAAGACTGAAGGCTGGCCCAACAGGAGGCTTTGTGCGTGGGCGCCTAGGACTGGCCCAAGAGGGCGCCTAGGGTTGCACCCCCACACCCACGACGCTAGGGGTGGCGCCCCTTTGCTGGCAGCCCGTCCCCTAGGGGCTGCGCCCCCTTTATTAGTCAGAGTCCTGTATCATTTACAACTCGAGTTTTGTTTTACATCTAGCTTTAGCTACACCAGAACACGCACAAATACGTGCTGTCCTCTGTGATTCAGAACTCCACCTTCGAGTGATATTAAGATTGCTCGCCTCAGATTCTTGTTCGTTCTTCGATTGCGTACAGGAATTGATCTTCGTGATCAGTCTGATCTTGCGCCGGTAAGGTTGGTAACCATCGGGAGTTGGTTCAGCGATTGCATTGGCGCTTCGAGTCTCGCTCGTCGTAGTCGGATCGTGAGGATCACCTCCCACCAGATCGAAGTTATCTCCACTCACCGAAAGATCGGGCACTCCGCCTCTATCAAGTTGTCTGGTGCTCGTGAGAGAAGGTTTGAAGATATTGGAGCTAGCTTCGGAGGCGACAACATCAACTCTTGAAACAAGGTCTTCCGATCAAGGCTTAGGAATGAAACCCCGGATCGAAGCTCATCATTCAAGACACTTGGATGCATGGTACTTGTAGTTAGAACATGAAAACCCGAGAATGTGCATACTCTTTTCTCCATGATCTTTTTTTCCGATTGGGTTTTTGGGATGGAGTTTTTAGTGAGGTGCACACGGGAAAGTTGTAAAGGACATTCCTTTGCAACCGATGTTTAAATTGTAACTGGGCCTCTTTTAAACAAGAGCAACTACTGGGTCTTGTTGTACCGGCCAAGACCAAATAGTTGAGGGGCTACTGTTGGGGGTGTGCCTTAGGAGGCCTAAGGCTAGGGACCCCCTTGTGTGTAAAAGAGGCCCGAAAATGGGGTATAAGGGCATATTTGTAAGGGCTGAGGACCCAAATGTAACAACTAAGGACTCAATTGTAATGGCTAGGGGCCTCGAATGTAAATATTAGGAACTTGAATGTAATATTCGACCCCACCAATGGAGATAATGTAAACAACCACCTCCTTTCTCCTAGGGTTTGGAAGGGGAGGGTACCTCCTCTTCCTATAAATAGGACGCTAAGGGGTGGAGGAGGGGGACACTTGACCTTGGTATTCATTGATCTCTTGTTCAATTGTCTCAAGTTTTCCCATCCCTCCTCTCTTTCTATCTGTTTGGGATTTCCGGATCCCAACAAGCTGCCTCTCATGCGGCAGCAGGCACCGTATAGTAACATTTGATACTTTTTTTCAGATTGTTGTTGTTGTATCATTTGATACTTTTAAGATTAATTATAGTATCATTTGATACTTTTTCCCAAAACTATAGTATCACTTGATACTTTTCCCCATATTAAGTATCACTTGATACTTTTTCCGGTATCCAGTATCACTTGATACTTTTTTTAGATGTATACGAATTTTAATATTTATTTTCTAATTTTCTGGCTGCAGTGCTGGATTAGTTGTGCTTTAATTTGGTGCCACCGGAGGAAGGATCGTGATCGCCGGCCACCACGCCGGAGCAGCAGTCCAACCAGCATCACACTGGAGAAGCATGAAAGCCCCGGACGTTGTAATCGCCAACCACCGCCGGACGCTAGCATGTCAAATATATGTGCAATTATATATACTTGCATTGACTTCCAGAAAAGAATATGCGCGTATGTATTCATACTCCCATCAAAGTGAATTAGTACCCCTAGTTAGCGTGTATGCAATAATACTATTTTACGTATGTATACACATACTACTCATATACGTCCAAAAAGTATGTACACCCCTGCTAACGTGCTTCCTTGATAGTAGCTGGATGCATCAAAAGATAAATGAACACCGGTTTACATGCGTCATTCACTGTTTTTCACCAGAAAAAAGAAGTGTTCAAACTTCAAATAAACAACGGATCAACGGCACATGCATGCGGAATAGCCGGCCTTCTCAAATAGAACACATGCAGATCCACATCCACGCACGCATGCAGCGCAGAATCCTCCAATTAGCTTCTTTGCGGGTCCGGCCCTCAACCCGTTAGCACTAGTAGTGAGGATAATAATAGTAGGAGTAGCTACACACGTGTGTAGAAAAAACTCGTCCTATATATATACATATATGTATATATATATATATATATGGTGTTTTGCTATAATACACCTGGGTGCATTCTGTATAGAGAATGCACTCACTCTGATTGTAATTGATTTTTACTCAGTTCCAACTGGACTTACTCTAGTTGTAGTTGGTTCACGTCGGGCTGCAATTGGGTGGTCTAATTGCATTTAGTTCATATCGAGTTGCAACGGGCCAGATCTGTTGTAATTAGTTCCGTCGAGTTGCAATTAGCATAGTGTCATGGTTGCAATTGGTCTAGTCTCACGGTTGCAATTGGTTTACACGCAGTGAGCTCCTAGTTGCAACCTAACTGGGTCCGATTGCAACTAGTCCGCATCCAATTGCAATTGGTTCGTCTATTTGCAATTAGTCCAGTCGCACATTTACAATTGCGAGAGTCTGTGCATTTGTTGTACAAAATGCTTTTCTGCCGAGTTGCAATTGCCATGGTGTTATAGTTGCAATTGCTCTAGTCAACTTGTTGTAATTGGTGGAGCATGCGCACATTTGGTATAAAAAATACATGTTGTTCACTAATAGGCTTGGAACTACTTACAACCTAGTTGCAACTAGTAGCAATTTCCGTAAAAACTAGGTTCTAAGTGGTTTCAACAAGTGCTAACTACGCTACAACCAAGTTGCAATTGTGTTGTACTCATGGTGGCAACTCGAAGTACAGTTACGTTGCAATTAGATACTTGAAAAAAAGTTCATCAAATATAATCTTCATGGATCTTGTTTTGTTAAGCACATTTTTTCGAACAACCTGATGCAAACGGATCTAAAATCGGAGCTACGGTTTAGGAGATAGTGCATTTTTTTGATTCAAAGAAAAAAGATTCTCCACATGTAGCATGCGTGCGGGACGGAGGGGGGGGTGGGGAGTGGGCTGACAGATAGGAAATGCACCTTGTTGCATTTTAGTTCGCGGATGCACAGACCCCCACCCCCCGCGGCCCCCTTCGGCCGCACCTCCTTCCCCAAACTAGACCGGGGGCTCTTTTCGAATTTGAACGGCTCGCGACCCAATGCAACCAGACCCGTCCCAGCACACCTTCCCCTGACCCCCATCAAACCTCTTCCTCAAGTATTCCTCCACAATTAGCTCCTCCTTCCTCCCCCCTGTCGACTCCTCCTTCCTCCGAACCTCTACCCCTATATCCATGGCCCCGCCTCGAAGCTCTACCCCAATATCCATGGCCCCACCTCGAAGCTCCTCCCCTGGATCCATGGCCCCGCTGCCGTGGCAGTTCCCTGAATCTTGTCTACAAGCAGGGCAGCCTGTGCTGCTGTAGCAGATGGCTGTTGTTGCGCGCGGGATGGGCTGATTCATTTTCGTCTTCTCCGCCGATAGTTGAGCAAGCGGCAGCTCCGCCTACTATGTTGCCTCCTATCACGCCAACAGCGGGCGTGTGGTTGGGTGATCCGTTGCATCACACCACTTTGCTGACGCCCTCACCTTCAATTCTACCTGGATCACTGGGCACTCCTGATCCAGCCCAACTATTCCTTGCAGTGAGTAAAAAACGAAGCACCTTTGTTTTCCAGCAGCGGGCGTGTGATTGCAACTGCGTGGTGTGTTGATTGCAACTAGGAGTATCTATTAACTGCAACTTAGGGACCTCTGTTTTTGCTCATTGATTACAACTGCATGGTGTTATTAATGTTCCAGTTGCAACGCTAGTTGCTTGTTGGTTACAACTTTGGTGTTCTGTTGATTACAACCTGAGTCTCTTTTTTTGCTCATTGATTACAACTGCGTGGTGTGTTGATTGCAACTAGAAGTATATATTAATTGCAATTAGGAGTATCTATTAATTGCAACCTAGGGGGGCCTCTGTTTTTGCTCGTTGATTAACAACTAGATGGTGTTATTATTGTTCCAGTTGCAACACTAGTTGCTTGTTGGTTGCAACTTGGGTGTTTTGTCGATTGCAACCTGAGTATCTGTTTTTAAAAAAATATTGATTGCAATTGCATGGTGTGTTATTATTCGAGTTGCAACATTCCTTTCTTGTTGGTTGCAACTTGGGGTGTCTGTTGATTGCAACTGCATGTTGTGTTATTGTCCCCCCCCCACCGGTTGCAACGTTCCTTGCTTGTTGGTTGCAACTTGGGGTGCTGTTAGTTGCATCCTGAGTCTATTATTTACTCAAATATTCATTGTTTGTGGTTTCTACAGGATGAAAACATCCTGAGTAATTTGAAGAATATATCGTTTGGGCAAGCACTTCTTCGGGATGAAACTACTGATACTTTCAAGTGGCTGTTTGGGACCTTTAAGAGCTGTATGGGTGGCCGACAGCCTTTTGTGATTCTCACAGATATAATTGCTTCTCTGTAGTTGCAACTATTGGTATTTGTGTGATTGCAACTGCTGGTCTGCTATGATTGCTACTGTTGAGTATAACCTGTTTAGAAATCAGATTGAGAAATGATGATTGCAACTGCTCATATTGTTTGATTGCAACTCCTTGTCTGTTGGGATTGCAACTGCTGTATTACTCTGTGCAAAAAATCTGTTAAAACAAACCATGATTGCAAAATGCTGGTCTGGTGTGATTGCAATTACTGGTCTGTGGTGATTGCAGCTGCTGGTCTGTTGTGATTGCAACTGTACTGTCTATCTGGCCAGAAAATCTGATTGAACAAAAAGATGATTGCAATTGTGTCGTATTGTTTGATTGCAGCTACTGGTATGGTTAGGTATGCAAAACATTTGATGCTTGGACTGCTCTGTAATTGCTACTCTGTAATTGTAACTCTGTCTTGAAGACGTTTTCAACATTTGTTCAATATGATTGCAATCTAAGAGGTTTTCATTTTGTGCTGATTTTTTTTTTTGATGCTACCTGCCACAGATGAAGATCCAGCCATGAAGGAGGTAGTAAAGATTGTCTTTGATAAAATTTACCACAGAAATTGCAGATGGCACATAATCAGGACGTGGGATTATGAGCTCGATGAGCTGTACAAGATACACAAGGAAAAAATCTGAAGGAGAGGCTGGAGTCCCTGATAAACTATCCTTTGGGACCGACACAATTTGAGGTAGAGTGGAATAAGCTGGTGGATGATTGTGCTATCAGAGAGCTGGGTAGCAACGTATTTCAAAGGCATGTACTGTGGGAGGATGACTTCAACACAGAGATCAGAGAGCCATAATAGGGTTTGGAAAGATGGTTATGTTAGCAAAGTGACAACTCTTCATATGTTTGCGAAGAGAGTGCTTGACTCAATTCAGCATATAGACCACATGGATGCTGGGGAGTCACACTACTCAAAGGTATTTGCCGCCACCTCGTTCTGTCCATAAAATCTGTTAAACCAAATCATGATTGCAATTGCTGCTCTATTGTGATTGCAACTTATGGTCTTTTCTATTTGCAACTGCTGATTGTACCTGTATAAAAAAATCTGGTTGGACAAAAGACTTTTATAGTGCAAGTGCAAGTGCTCCTTTTTCATGATTGCAACTGCTTGTATAGTGTGATTGCAACTTTTATATAACTATGTCCAAAATTCTGTTTAGCCAACCCATGATTGCAACTGCTGGTGTAGTGTAATTGCAACTTGTGGTCTGTTCTGATTGCAACTGTTGAGTGTACCTGTACAGTAAAATCTGGACAAGATGATTGCAAGTGCTCCTTTTTTATGACCGCAACTACTTGAATGGTGTGATTGCAACTGCTACATAACTCTGTCCAAAAAAATTGTTACACAAACCATGATTGCAAAAGCTGCTGACATAATGTGAATGCAAAATGCTGCTATTGTTTCTTATTGCAACTTCTTGTTTGATAAGGTTGCAACGTATGATGATTGGGCTGGTTTTCATTTTTTCAAACATCAATCTTATATTTCTATATGTAGGCAGAAGTTGTCAGGGCCTGCAAATCGCGATTTGATGAGCAACTCAGCAGGGTCTACACGAGGGCTGTGTACAATGAATACAAGAGGGAATATGTTAACATCACGGATTTTGTGATAGAGCCTGACCCAGCACAATACGCATTCAAGGTGGTGGCTGACAAAAAAGCAGGCATGTATAAATGTGAATGCATGCAATGGGAGCATACAGGTAAGATGAATTGCAAAAAACCCCACTCGTTATGCTGAAAATTTACACATTCATGCAACATTCCTTGCTAGTTCGTTGCAACATTGGGTGTCTGTTAATTGCAACCTCAAACTCTATTTTTTGATCATTGATTACAACTGCATGGTGTGTTATTGTTCCAGTTACAAATTGGGATATTTGTTACTCGCAACCTTTATATATGCTGAGTTGCAAATTGGATGTTCCTTGATATTTTGTCTGAATTCCAAAAAAAATGCAGGTCTGTTCTGCATGCACATAATAAAAGCATTTACCCACCTCCAAGTCCAGAGCATACTTGAAAAGTACATTCTGAAATGATATACATGTGATGCAAGGTCGGTGGCGCCATGGGACCGGCACGATGTGCCTGTTGTAGCTCATACTAACACATAGTAGACAAGGCTGTCGACACTGCTACCTAAGTTGATGCATCGGGGAAGAGCAGGTAGCAGATCTGATATTGCTTACACTAAGACCATCAGGCACCTTGAGATGATAACCCCTGGGATTGAGCTACTACGTGCAGTCGATATTGATTCAAATGAGGCGGCGAATGGTGAGTTGCTGGGAGATGCGGATGCGGGAGGGGGTGGTGATCCTCCCGCTGCACCAACAAAGGAGGGGGTTGAAAGCGGTGGCAGGCCTGCACCACAAATGCAACAAAGCAGTGATCCTGAGTCGCTGGAAACTAACGTCAATCCTTCTTCTACAAACTTCCTCGTTGGTATAACATTGACTGAGCCACCTGTGTCACGGACAAAGGGTAGGAAGTCAGCAAGTGGGGCTAAGTGTGCTGAAAATAGTATGGGGCCTGAGAATCCATACAACACATACAAAGGAAGTAGAGCCAAGAAGGAGTGCCAAACCAGCCATGTTAAGGGTCACTATAGCACAACATGCCTATGAACCCGAACAGAAGCAGGGCAGGCGATTACAGAAAAAAGAGGTGCGAAAACTGATGGTTGGGCTCGAAGAAAAAGAGGGCGCCCAGAAATAAAAAGAGGACCGGATGGGAGTGAAGATGAGGGTCAGAGTGGATGGGAAGATGGGCAGCAATCTAGATGCACAATGGCCACCGAAGAGTCAGCAGCACACGGGACGATTGCGAGAATTTGGAGGGCCACAACTAACCATGTCGATTACAATGAAAGCAGTGGTCTGGATGACAATGAATCTGAGTGAGTCTCCAATGTAACCTGAGTGATTGTCAGTTTGTCTGAGTGTTATCATTTTTTATACTTTTCTGTGTGAGCTACAAATTGTAACATCATAGCTATGTCATTTGCTACTTTGTTTTCAAAATGCGTATTATATGTCAGGGCTGGATCTGAATGAATCTCCAATGTAATATTTCTGTTTTATCTTGTTTTGTAATCTTGGGAATGAATCTGAATGTTCAGCTTGCTATTTTGCATCTAATGTTTAGTTGCAGTTTCACTAATTGCAACTCGAAAAAACAAACAATTGCAACTTCCTAATACCATAAAAATTCCTGATTGCAACTCAAAAAATCCCCGTATGTTGCGAGCAAAAAAAAAGTTCCAACTGAATTGCAACTCCTTGAACGCCTAATTGCAACTCTAAAAATGAATCAGTTGCAACTCTCTGCACGCATAGTTGCAACTCGGTAGCCGGTGTGGTTGCAACTCTAGGACTTTTTAGTTGCAAAACTACACAACTAAATAAAAGCACTCCTCTTTAAAAAATGCGATTGCAAATACAATAACAGACCAGTTGCAACTATTCATGAAGTTGGTTGCAAACCTCAGTGGACGCGTGTTTTTTGCTACAACAACACAGCCTAGGTGAGCGCTAGTTCTAGCTATGCCGCTGGCATAAATATATACAGACAGTGAGCATATAATTCTCCACCCAAAACGCATCAGATGCACGTATGGTTGCAACTATTTGCATGCATGGTTGCAACTCGAAAGCCAACACGGTTGCAACTCCGTGGCTTTTCAGTTGCAAACTCTTTCACACATAGTTGCAACTCGAAAAGCCGATGCAGGGAAGTTGCAACTCTTTGAAAAGCATAATTGCAACTCAGTTTAAAAAATAGGATTGCAACTACTTTAACATACCAGTTGCAACTGTACAAAATGTTAGTTGCAACCACAGTGACTGTGTTTTTGCTACAATCATTTTGTCATATAGACATGCTAGGTGAGCTCCAGTTCCAGCTACACCACTAGCATAAACAGGTCTACGAGGATGGACGTTACAAAAAACATTGTCTTCCAACATTACTACCAAAGTATCAAGCTACAGCATAAACAGGTCTAAAAAGTGTTCTTGTATTAAATCTAACTTGTCCAGTTCCTGCATGAAACCTAGTTGATCGATTGACTACTATCAAAGTTAACGAGCACCGGGCGTCCTCCAATTCTGAACTTGTCCAACGATGCAGGGAGTTCGGCTTGGTTCAATGGGTGGAAGATTTGATAGTATAGCAACTCGCATCTGTAGATTGGCCCCTTGAACTGCATCAGCATTAAAAACACTTGAAAATGGGTAAGTGGCTGTCGTATAACACATAAAATTAGTTGACAGTTTGCAACTGATTCTACTATACATTTGTAACAGATGATACACATAAACACAAAAAGATCAGTTGGCAAAATGGCTCACCGGGTTGATGCCCACGGTTAGTCGATCCCCGTCATAAAACTCTATGTACTTCCAGACAAAGAACAGGCAATCGCTTGGGCGTGCTTGCTTCGGCACACTACTAAAAGGCTTTCTCCATCTGCTAACTCGAGGTAATTTCAGGTTAGAAACCTTCTGGCAAGCTACGTCTATAATCGGGATCTTAGCAGACACGGCCCTGTGTCGCTCTTCTAGATCAGTGCCTCCTTCTCAACTGCAGCCTTCTTAATCTTCTCAGCCTTAGATGTAGCCTTCTCAGCCATAGCCTTCTTCTTCTTCTCGGCCTCGACTGCAGGCTCCTTCTTCTTCTTGGCCTCAGCTGCCTCCTTCTCAGCTGCAGCCTTCTTCTCCTCGGCCTCAACTGCCTTCCTCTTCTCCTCCTCAGCTGCAGTTGCCTTCCTCTTCTTCTCCTCAGCATCAGTTGCTTTCCTCCTATCCTCCTCGGTATCAGCTGCCTTCTTCTTCTTATCCTCTTCATCAGCTGCAGCATCCTTCTTCTCAACCTCTACTTCAACATCCTTATTCTCCCGAGCGTCAGCATGTTTCTTCTCGGCCTCAATCTTCTTCTTCTTTTCAGCTTCGGCTTTCTTTGTGTTGCCACCCTTCCTTTTGTATATTAAAGATGTCTGGAGCGGTTGATTCTGTTCTAGTGGTCTTCCCTGAAAATTGTATAGTTGCAACATGATCAATAATATAGTTGCTAGTATGAAATCAGGTTGCAACTACTTCTGATTGCAACAATGTGAATCCTGTGATTGCAGGTCTACATCATAATGCTAACATGTTCTGTATCCTGCACATTCTACTCAACATTCAAACTTGTATCTCACTGGGTAAAAAAAGATACAAATTGTAAAACTAATAATGGTATGATGTCTATTATCACACAGCAGTAGTTAAAAACCCATTTTCTTAAAAAAACTTACAACTACTGAAGTGTTTTGATCCTCAATCCGAGGTGCTTTGTTTCCCTAAGAAAATGGACACAATTGCAATACTTTTAATATCGCAATTGCAAACAAAAGTACTATGTAGTTGATAATGACGCAACAACACTAACCTGATTTTGATCCTGTCCAGTAAGGTTAGCGTCACCATCACCACCTGATTCATGGCCTGTGTTTCCCTGAAACAAAGATATATAGTAACAACACTATGAAAATACTGTGAATTGTAAATCGCAAGTTGACAGATACATTGATTGCAACACGGTGTGAACCATGATTGCAAACTACTGAACTCTCTCTTCAGTCTCATAAAACAAGGCGTACCTCGGAGCGTCTGGGAGGGGTCATGGAAGCCCTCCTCTTCCCAACAACACGTCCTGCTTCGCGAGTATGCTGTTGATTAGTTGTATTAGTCAGATTGAGTTTGTTGGTGATGGAAAAAATTCATAATAAAAAACTAACCTCAACACCAATCGCTTGCTCGTCGGGGCTTGCTGAGGAATCAAACATACCCAGTGATGAGGACATGACACCCATGCATACGACCATGATTGGTGCATGGAATGGAGTAGAAGAAGTCCAGCAAGGGTGTCCAAGTCGACGAGGAGGCACGAGGCTAATCCGGTTCGAGTCCCCAAGGTGGAGGCCCAAAGCAATTCAAGTTCGAGCCCAGTTCGGAGTCCAGGACTAGTGCGCACAAAAAACGACACCTAGGTCTCATACGAAATCAGTTTTGGACGTTCTTTATATGGTTCAAAGCACAATTTCATAGATCTTCCAATGACACCGGTTTTAGTCCCAAATTTGTCCCGAGTCAATGGGAATCATCGAAACAAGTTGACATCCAGAATCTGCCAAGGGTGCATCACCGGTTTGTTGGGCCTTAAGCCAGAGTTGAGGGCGCCCCATCCTAGGTCGCCCCCAACCCTAGGACGCCCCTCCTCATATACTTAGTAGCCGCCACGTTTAGAACTCGAGTTTTGTTTTACATCTAGCTTTAGCTACACCAGAACACGCACAAATACGTGCTGTCCTCTGTGATTCATAACTCCACCTTCCAGTGATAGTAAGATTGCTCGCCTCTTTTTCTTGTTCGTTCTTCAATTGCGTGTAGGAAATGATCTTCATGATCAGGCTGACTTTGCACCGGCAAGATTGGTAACCATCGAGAGTTGGTTCAGCGATTGGATTAGCGCTTCGAGCTCACTCATCATAGTCGGATCGTGAGGTTCGACAACCACCAAATCGAATTTATCTCCACTCACCGAAAGATCGGGCACTCCGCCTCTATCACCCAGTATTTCGTCGACAGAACTGCTTATCCTGCGAAAGTGAGGAGGAGCTACAGTGATAAGAGGGAAAAATATATAAATAATGCAAAGAATGAAGAAAAAGGTTTTATAACATAAAAGACATAGGAAGGCTTACTTCTGTCCGGGGATTCCTACTGATCCTTATCCATGTCGTGCACGTGTGGTGGGGTTCTTGGGGTCCTGTCATCATCATCATGCGGGTGTTCCATTTCATGATCCACACCACACTGCTCCTCATCCCCCTGATTGGGCATTGCAGCTTCAATTGGTGTGGGGGAATCTGCGTTTTCGTCATCATGCTCTGAGATAACATCATTTCCACCGCCGCCACCAGTTTGGTCTTCTGCTCGTGCATACAATTGTTTTAAAAAAAAGGCTTGAGAACACAGGGTTGTCGAAAAAATATATAACATGTGGTGAAGCAAAATTGCAACTTCGGTTCTAGGTAATTGCAACACACCATCGTTTCCGCCTCCACCACCAGGTTGGTCTTATGCTCCTGCACACAAAATTTTTAAAGAAACGCTTGACAACACAGGGGTGTCAAAAAAATATAAAAACATGTGTTGTAGCAAATTGCAAGTTGTGTTTTTAGGTAATTGCAACACAAATATGTTGCTAGCTACAATGCAAACAACCATGCTAGGTGTGACAGGTGTGAGATGGGAAAAACGAATAGCAGGTGGGTCTAATAAAAATTGCAACTTGTGTGTTGGAGGATTGCAACTTAAGTTCTAGGTGATTGCAACACAATTTGTGATATACGTCGGGCGATTTCTCCCCAGCATGTGTGGGTTGTCAAAACAAATTGCAACTGTGTGTATTGGGTAATTGCAAAACACAAAATATGTTGAGAGCTGAACCCAAAAAAACACAAGTGAATGGGTTGTGTGTGTATATACCGATTGCTCTTGCTCCTGCACGATCATTGTTCGCCTTCCTCCGGCGGTCCCTCTCAGATCGCTTCTCAACAGCAGCATCAGCAAGCAGTTTCTGCATGCTGCTGAAGCAATTGTGGTGAGCTTGCACCAAAATTTCTTGGGACAGTGTTGCATACTCAACAGGCTTCCGTGAATATACCTGAGCTTTGCTAGTGCTATCATCAAAAGCCTTCAATATATTCACCACATCTGACCTCTTACTTCTCCCAACTACATCAACAAAACTCTGCCCAAGAAAGGAAGTGAGACTGGGGTACTGGTAAAAAACTAGGGCATGAACATTAAATGTAGCTTGGGAAGCTCCGTCAGCAGATGTGCCAGCAGCACCAGAGCTCCCAACATGAGCTTCATGTCGCGCGGCTGGGGGAGGCTCGGAAGCGTCGGATGATGCTGGCGGAGGTTGGGTAGCGCCAGGTGCAACTGGATGAGGCTCAGCGGCACCTCCTAATTCGGGGACATGTGCTACTATTAGAGAACCACGAGGGGTGCCATAGCACGTGTCACTGACACTTCTCAGCTGCAAAAGGGTAAATGATGGAAAACAATAGGAGGGATAAGTAACAAATTGCAATTGCTTTAGGTAGTAGTTGCAACAGTATGTGAGATATGATTGCAACTTATTTAGGTAGTAGTTGCAACAACATGTGAAATATGATTGCAACTTACCCTGAGGTGTCCGTATTCAATGACGCCATCAGGAACATCTCCCCTTAGATCCATGGTAGCAATCACTTCGATCGTCTTCGTGTCCAGGTACACACAACGAGGGATGCTGAGGGGGCTTGTATCAAGATCATGCATCAGGTTGTCAACATATAACATCTGTGTATTTTTAAAAAAACTAACAATACATCAGGGGCTGCACCATCAGAGGCATCGGGTGCTGCAATAAAAAGAAAAACAAATGGAGCACATTGCAGAAAGAAAACTTGCCACTAGAAAGATCCCACATCCATGGATGGGCACATTGATACCTTTCTCCGCATAATCAAGGTTATACAAGCGAGCAGCATTGCAGAGCTTGTCCACCACTACCTTGCACCAGTTCCTACTGCGAATGTTCTCCAAATCCTGTGTATACCTAACATCATCAACCCTAATGCGACTGTCGGTATTCGAGAATAGTAGCAACTGAAAAGTCCCTATTCTCCAATTCTCCAGCGAGCCTCTCGCTCTTCAGTCCTTCAACAATTGCGCTCGTACGGATGCCCTTGCTGCTAGTGTAACCACTGCAACAAATTTGTACTCCCAGCCGCTCCAGCTGATCGCGAGCATCTTTCTCAGACATTGGGGCGGGTCGCTGCCAGCATTTGGTAATTGGAAAGCACACCACACGCCGTGCTCACACCACACCACCAATCTCAAGCATCATTGTCTCGGTGTTGAGCTTCCACATAAGAAAGCTGAGCAATTTCCTGCACCGTAGATGAGGTTTGAAATCCAGCAGGTCGCCGAAACCCCTGAGCCATACTTCACATTTCAGATCTGCAGGGAGAGCGGCAACAAGACGTTTGAAGTTTGCAGGTGAGCACCGTATGCCTTTCTGCTTAGTCTTGCCCTTCTTCGCAATAGAGCTAGTGTTGTCACCATCATCAGACCCCCGGCCAGTGTCATCAAGGGCAAAATCTTCATCTCGTTCGTCATCATCATCGCCACTTTTTGTGTTTTCATTGACAACTGGCAACCTTGACCTCTTCCTTATCTCATTCAAAGGTGCTTGTTCCTTCTCCTTTCTCTTATTTTGTTGTTCAACACGTGGAGAGCGACGAGGATTATGACTGGCATCCTGACTTGTAACAGGTTGTTCTGCATCCATTTTGTGGGAACCTTGCAGAAAATTGAAGAATGAAAAAACTTCAGGGCACGAAAAAGAAACCGCAGGGAAGACAAATTGCACTTGATTCAGTGGTCTAGCTGCCAAACAGTTGCAACACATATGATGGTGTGAAAACTTAAAAAAGTCATTATTAGTTGCAACTGATACACTGGACCAGTTGCTACTGATACACGAGACCATTTGCAACATTTAAAATATACACCAATTACTATACTTTATCTGACCATAGTTATGACAGTTATGAATTGCAACTCGTGTCAATGATAGTTGCAACAAAGGAACAGTGCATTTGCAACATGTATTACAACTGATTGCAAAATAAAAACAAATTGCAACATGTATTATAAGTGATTGCAAAACAAAATCAAATTGCAACATGTATTACAACTGATTGCAAAACAAAAACAATTGCTACATGTATTACAACTGATTGCAAAATCCACTTCCTGCAAGGTTTGCAAAAACAAATTGCAACTGGTACATTGAACCACTTGCAACATTTTAATATACACCAATTACTATATTGTATGTGACAACAGTTATGAGACACATGAATTACAACTTGTGTCACTGATAGTTGCAACAAAAACAACTCTGCACTTGCAACACATATCACAACTGATTGCAACCCTAAACAAAAACAAAAATATTGGAAAATGACGCTATTATACATTTGCAACACAATAAACTGTTTAATTGCAAATGAGGTGCGTACAGTATAGAGGGATGCAGAAACACAAAAAATCAGTGGCTCATTACACAAAACAAAAATGCAATGGAATATAGAGGATGCTATACATACAAAGTGAACCCCTCTAGCGTGAAATTGGGGCAGCAGCAAGGAAATCAACTAGAGAGCGGTGAGGGGTGGGGGTGTGGGGGATGCATACCTAGATGGGAGAGCGGTGGAGGCGACGACGACCGAGGAAACGGCTGCAACACAGCACGAGCGAGGGGTACCAAACCTGTGTGTACCAAACCTGCACATAAATTTCTGATTGAAAAACAACAAAACGCATGCTGCGGAACTGCGAAATCAAAACCCTAGCAGTTGAAAATTGAAGCAGCACCAGCAACAAGGAAGCAAGTTTTGATAGCACCCCCGTGAATACCTGAAGAGGATGGCGTTGGAGCGGAGAATGGTGTCTCACATGCGAGGGAGGCGCTTCCTATGCCTCCACGAATGCCGCCGATGCGCGGGGATATGGCGCGCGACGAGCCGTGACCGCTGTGTCGAACGCGCGAGGATGGATTCCCCCACCATGCGGCGTCAACGTCGAGGACGACGGGTCCGGCTAGCGTGCCCAGACAATGGAGGAGGAGCGCGGGGCTGACGAGGGAGGAGAGGGGATCACGGGACGAGGAGGGAGTCGGGGAGAAAATGATTTGGACAAACAAGGGTAGTGGGTGGGGTGGGTTAATGCAAGGGGTTTGCCGGTCCAAAGACGGAACCGCCCCCGCGCGGCGGTTCGGCGCGACGGTGGGACAGTTGCCTAATTTGGGCGCGCCGGTTGGGCCTGGGTGCATTCTAAATAGATAATGCACCCAGGTGTATAATATATATACAGTATATCTATACATATATATATATATATACATATATATAGGATGAGGCTAAAATGCAACAAGGTGCAATCTGTACAGCAAATGCACAGACCCCGCGGTTTCAACCAATTGCAACAGGTTGACTAGGGCAATTACAACTGTAACACCATACCAATTGCAACTCGACGAAAATCATTTTGCATAACAAATGTACAGACTCACGTAGTTAGGAATGTGCGACTGCACTAATTGCAACTTGACAGACTGGTTGCAATTCGATGCGGACCAATTGCAGTCGGACCCAACTAGTTGCAACTAGGCGCTCACTATGTGTTAACTAATTGCAACAATGACACTAGATCAATTGCAACCATGACACTATACTAATTGCAACTCGACGGAACTAGTTACAACAGATCTGGCCCGTTGCAACTAGATACAAACCAATTGCAACTAGACCACTCAATTACAACCCCGACTCGAACCAATTGTAACCAGAATAAGTCCAGTTGCAACTGAGTAAAAATCAATTACAATCAGAGTGGGTGCATTCTCTATACAGAATGCACCCAGGTGCATTGTAGCAAAACATTATATATATATATATATATATATATATATATATATATATATATATATATATATATATATATATATATATATATATATATATATATATATATATATATATATATATATATATATATATATATATATATATATATATATAACCTGGTGCAAAGGTGTGCAGGTGTGCACGCTGGATCCACCGTCCGATCCAGAGGACTGTGTGACTGATTAAATGGCTAAACATAGTCAAGGTGGCAGGAAGGCTCTGACAAGTTTCTGCATGAGTACAGGCAGTAGTCTGACCTGCCAGAGTACGGAGATATGGTGCACAAAAGGCTGGGGCGTGACGTCTTGCATTGCTCTTCATTTTTTTTACCAAACGTACAGACCAGCCAAGCATCCCAGGCTTTTTTTTACTCAAATACGTTTGCACGTCGTCCATAGAACCGTGTTTGCTCCTGACCAGCTATTTATAAAGTCATTCATTCATGCATGAGGGCCTGCCACACCTCTTTCGTTGGACCAGTCAAAGTTCATGATGCCAAGTTTGGTCTATAAGACTAAATACACATCTTGCATTTTCAGTAAACTAATTGCTACCTACCGGCATGACGTTGATTATTTTATGAGTTGAGGAACCAAAAAACGAAAGCGGGAGAAACGAGTTTGTTAAAAAAATTAACAAACTTTATAATTATTTATCTTTTGCTGCACCACTCCTTACCTATAATTATTTATCTTTATAACGTTAAATAGAAATCCTGTAAGCAATTGGGAACTTGCGTTTTTACTTACTTTTCTTTTTACGCGATAAGTGTTAAGAGATAATTTGTTTTCTCCAATAGCTCATTTGTCACACCCAATTTTAAAGGCAAAACCGAATGCATTGATTACATGTGCGCCAGGATCAAGTTACACACACGTAATGACTCAGTGAATACCAAAATTAGTGTCACACGGATATAGAGTTATTACATGACCAAAAGTCTTAAACGAACATAAATAACGAGTTCTCGCAGCGGATAGAGACGCATGTAGGGGCCATGGTAAGTAGAGTTCTTTTTTACCATGTTGCATTTTCACACCGTGGTCTACCCATGTACAGCCGTTAATCATCTAATTTCCACTGATCGTTGGGCATCAGGCAACCAATGCACAAAATAATCTTTCCAAACAAACGAAAGGCACCCAGACCAAAAAGAATAAATGCAAAGCAAATTATATAATTATCCGCTATTACCTATAGCTGATGAGACGGTCAAAGGGACACATGCACAGACTATGCAACCTAGAACAGATGGCAGCTTTTTTTATTTTTTTTAAAAGAACCTAATTTTGCAACCTGACACCGGGCCTGTGTATTCTGCCCGACAGCTGCAGTGTTCACAGAAAAGGGACTGTACAGACACCTTCGTTTGTGTTCTTAATGCACATGCAACGGGATTGAAGCGCTCCCGGATAACGGTGGATACAGCGTGCGCAGCTACCCTCCTAGGCACCAAATCCACTCTCATATATATATATATATACACGACGAGGCTAAAATGCACCTTGTTGCAACCTACGTATCAAATGCATAGACCCTTTTCCACCAAACCCCTGGCACGCCTCCGCGCTGCTATCTTCCGCGCGAGCGGGCCCCTTGTGCTCCTCCGCGCCTGCTATCTTCCGCGCGAGCGGGCCCCTGTTGTGCTTGCTATCTTTCGTAGCCGGTCGCACGAGCGGGCCATGTGAGCCGCGCGTGGGCCGCGCACGACAGCGTAAAAAAAATGTGGCCCGCGAACCTCCTGCAAGCCTCCCGAGTTGACCGCACGTGTGTGATAGCTTTTGCAATGTGGACAAAATACAAGCTGCAACGAGGAATACAATTAGCTCTGCGCCTAGAGGGACTGCAACAGCGAGAGGTTCAGGAACCAGGGGTCGTGCGCGGAAAAGGATAAACAAATGGATGCTTTTTTCAAGTTGATGAAAAATGTGCTTTGTGCTTCATTTCTGTAAAAAAACAAAATACTTCGTATAGAATTGCATAAATTAGTGTGCCTCCTTGCTGTATAAAATTACTTGTCATGCAGTCTTGGTCTCTATGAAAAAAAATAGAATCCTAATAAGAGGAATCGTCCATACAGAATTGCATTAACTAGACAGAAAACAAATTGCAACATGGGAGTTGCGCGGTTGCAACAAGATGAATTCACCATTTGCAACATGGGGCACGCAATTTTGCAACAAACTCAGTTGTCAGTTACAGGATGCTCAACACAAAATTTCCTTTGCTGGCACATAGTTTTCAAAAACAATTCAAAACATAATAGCTACAATATGCTTGTTATCAACAAATAACAGGCACAAATAAAAAAACCTAGAAAAAATAATTAAGGGTATGTTTGGCAAATAACAAACTCAGTTTAAACATAAGGATTCACTGATACTGACATATATATAGATCCACACATTTGGCATGAGTTGCTAACAAAGACTCTTAAACACACATACATGAAAGCTGACACATATTCCAGAAACAAATTGGAATAAAGCTATATGCTACATCAACATAAAATCCAACCAAATGAGCTCATAATTATATTGTTTCTGGAGCTCATAGACACATCCTAGAAAACATTACATATTCCCGATGGATAAACATTGCATAAATAACATGTTAACATTCCCCCCTTTTTGCTTGGTAAAGGACCTGCTGGAAGTCTACAATCGGGGGGGCATGCATGGAGAAAGGGAGAGATCTTCAGATCCGCCTGCGGGCGACAATGTGTTGATTGACATCCTCATGGTAGGGCATGTACTCAACACTCCTGACAATGTCAAAGTATATCTTCTCCTGGCCAAGTTGAACATAGCGGGCGCGGATGGACTCAGCAACACCGGGATTTGGGCACAAGATAAAACCTTGGCGACCGTGCTCATATGCAGCAACCCTGAAACATTTTTGATACGGACATTACTTCAAAAATCAGTATGAAAGAAAAAACGTATGTGTGTAAATATATATTAGATTCTCAGTTTATAAAACCAACACAATTATTGCTGCCGGGGGAAAAATGTACTTGAAAAAAGGGAGATGATCATGGCCGACCAAAGTCTCCAGCGCACGAACAGTAGTCATCTAGCGATTCCGGTTCAGATTTGTCTCTGACCAGGCTACCACTAGGCAGTCTTGAGGTCCATCTCGGATGCCAAGGTAGCACAAGCACTCGCGAGGGACGTCAAGATTGAACCTAGCAAAAGCACTGAAACCGAGCTGGCGGATCTGAAAGAAATATATATCAAGGATGAAGTTAAAAAAATGAACTTACAACAACTACAAACAAATCACAAATTCAATTGTAAAAATACAAAAGTTGCAGCGACTACACACAAATTTACTAAAGAAGTTGTATAAAAAAATAACTGGAATACTTGGGGCAGTTTAAAAATAGTCAAATGCATACAACAAAAGATGAACACATTAGCACAGGACCCTAGTGCAGCAAAATAACTAACACACTTTATTACAAATGAAGTGCAACAATGTAAATAGCATGTACTTTAACTGTAAAATATTATAAACTAGTTTCATACCAACTGTGTGTAAAGAGAAAATGATACATTTTGTAGAAGCAAAAAAGTTCATACCTTTAGGAGGTAGCAGCTCAGGTCCAAAGGTGCGAAACCCTGAAAAATGTATACAATAATATCTTAAAAATTTCATGTAGTAAGAAATGAAACCCAGAATAAGAAAAATTAGAAAAAAATATTTAGTTACAAAATATAATATCAAAAAGGGACCTAATTATATCTCTGAATACAAACTTACAACACATACATATTTACTTTTGACGCTAAAGTATAATTCTGTAACTAACTGACATATAAGATGGAAAAAATAAAAGAGCTGGTAAACTGATTACAGTATATGCACCCCAAAACTATATCATTATACAGGACTGCAAAAAGAAAACCTAGAAATACCACCTGGATTCAATTTTTACATCACATACAAATATTTATTTTATGCTAACTAAAGATTCTAAAAATAATTAATTTTTATGACGAAAAATGAATAGAAGCATAATATTTTAGACAATTGCTACATATATCTTTACAGAAACTGCTAAATTGAATGCAGACAAAATTAAAAATTGAACCAACTGAAAGAAAACACAAATAGGGAATTTGGAGAAAACAAACAAAATTAATTCCTTACAGGCAGGTGGCTTAGCGGATCCATCGTCCAGAACACAGAAAATTATCAGGATTCAAAAACTTTTGTTAGTACAAAACTGTCATATATATAGAAAAAAAATTAGCTACAGGAAAATGGAAATAAAAACATCACTAGAAGGTGCTAGGGCTATCCTAGGGGGAAGTGTTGGATGAAAAAATCTAAAGTTTCACTAATCTAAAAATAACTAGGACCACAGTACTAGGGCAAAAACAGTAAGTGCAGCAAGCTAAAGATTCTAGGATGTGGGGGGAGGAGGGTACAGTTATTGAAGAAAACCCCATTCTAATAGAAAACCACATTCCTATATGAATCAAATATTAGAATCAAAAAATGTAGGGTAGAAACTATTTGAAAATAATATGAGCATCAATACCAATAACTAGAAGGTGCTAGGGCTGTCCCACGGGGAAGTGTTTGGTTAAAATCCAAAGTTTCACTAATCTAAAACTAACTAAGATCACATTACTACGGTGAAACAGTAAGTACAACACGCTAAGATTATTGGGTGTGAGGGGGAGAAGGAAACAGTTCTTCAAGAAAACCCCATTCTTCTAGAAAACCACATTCCTATATGAATGAATATTAGAATCGAAAAATGTAGAGTAGAAACTATTTAAAAGAGAAGAATATGAGCATCAAGACAACCGTTGGAAAAATATCATATCTTGCCTTAGGATATGAAATCAAGAAGCAACTAATACTAGGGGCGAGCAAGAAAACGGAAGTAAAAAACAAAAAAGAACAAGGGAGGGGATTACATACCTCAAGAAAACCCCAAAAAGAGGATGCAGATCCTCTTCTTCAATACGTTTGAAAATTAAAAAGAGAAATCAGATTAGTATGAACCGAAAAAAAGAGAGAGGGGAAGTTACAGAAAGAACAAATGAATACAAGGCAAATGGAAAACAAGAGGGATGGTGAATGCGAACTGGAATGAAAAAAGTAAAAACCTGGATGAATGAAGAACAACCTACTCTTGGAGTTCTTTGGCTTCTGGGGAGAAAACTAGGCAAAACAATAGAGCAAATGCACGCAACAAGGGGGCGGGGATATAAGTGGGCGGAAGAAGTGAATGGGCGCGACAGTCGAGGCCACCCCCCCCCCCCCGACGGTTCCATTTCACCACAGGATGCATTTAGAAAACCGCTGCGTTTTGCAAATGGGCCTAAAAACCGTTTCCATGGGCCAAACCATAAGCTATGTGCTTCCTTCCTGCAAAAAACAAAAGAAAAAAATCATATAGAATTGCGTTAATTAGATTGAAAAACAAATTACAACAGGGGATGGGGGGGGTTTGCGTAGTTGCAACAACATAAAATCACCATTTGCATCGTGCCCAGTTGCAATAGTACTGATGTTGAAGCATTTACATCTAGAGGCGCGCAACAGTTGCAACGTAGTGAGATGCCAGTTGCAACAATGCCTGCAAACTGTATACGCTGATCATTGTTAATCTCTCGCTGAGTGAAAAATTTTAAAATAAATGAACTAGCCATACTAAATATGAAGCAATCTAAGACAAAAAAAGAGTCCATAATAAGAAACAAAACTATTCACATTACAGTTGTGAAAACGATTTGCAACATGGGAACACACAATTTGCAACAACATCAGTTGTGAGTTGAAATGATGCTGACGCACAAGGTTTATTGCTGACACATACTTTTCGAAAACAATTCAAACACATGCATAGCTGCGTTGCTACTGGTTCATCATCAAATGACACACACATATAATAAAAAAACCTAAACTATTTACAATGCACTGCAAGCTTCTCTAGATTGCGAAAAAAAGAATGAGAATAATTGAGGCAGAATTGTTAATAACCTAAACTTAGTGCATATAACCAGCACACGTGTTAACACACAGAAACGACTTAGTTCTATGATAGACACGTGTTAAACCACTTCTTGGAGCCAGTAGCTTTGGCATCATCCGTAGAACCACCAGCATAAAAATTGGAGGAGAGAGAGATGCCTAATTAAATAATTTGCAAATCGCAATTTAACAAACTTGCATATACATGCCAACACACTTAAGGCTGCTTCAACATAAAGAATTTTAAAAAAGAAGCAAATATATTTTGAGGTTGATAACCTTTAAAATAGAAATTTAGTTCCTGACAAAAGAAACATAGTCATAATTAAACACAAGCTGCGAGAAGTGGTAGTTGTAACCAACCCCAATTGTTCACAGACAAAATAAACTTAGTTCTGCCAAAACAAACACAAAACAGGTAAAAACGATGGCAACACGTAGATCTACGTAGTAATGTGACAAAACACTAAGTTCCAGCCTTCACTATGAAGCTTCCTTGGCAAACACCTAACAAAAATAAGAAGAATAAGAGAAAAAGAGAACAAATGAATTAAGTAGAATAACAAAAAAGAAGAGCAGATACAAAATTAGAAGAAAAGAAAACCAGAGAAAAATAGCATACCACTTCAGATTCGAGGTGAACATTCAGAGCTTGCGCTTCTTAGAGCCACCAGCTTCAGCATCGTCCTTGGAGTGTCCACCAGATTCAGCTTCAGCTTCACCAGATTCAGGGGCAGCTGGGGGGGCGCCAGCATCAATGGCTTGGGGAGCGTCATCTTCAAAGGCACCGACCTCAGGTTCTTCAGGGAGCTTGTACTCGTCTGGCTCTGCATCACGGATTTTTGCTTGGGCGGCGTGAAAATTTTCACTGACAACATGTACATGCTTCATCTTCCTGAACCCAATGACATGAACCCCAAAAGCTTTCACTTTAAGATGGAGTTTGTTGGCATCCTCTGGCGATGAGCATTTGATAAGGTATTCTGCCGTGCCAAACAGCTGGCCAACCTTGAAATTCCCATGCTTGAGGATGTTAAAAACAACCTTATGATTTTGGTCAGCATACAAGAGCCTGAGTATCGACCAACAGCAGCATACACAACAGTGTCAGTTGGGCCCCGTTGCACGCCTAGGTAAAAGCAGACACCTCTGGTGGGGCTAATGATGTCATCAGCAAGCCTCACAGAGATGTCTAGGATTTTTCCTAAGATAAAAAAACAAACCACCTAACGGTTAGAAATGATACAAAACAATTAAATCATATCCACCTATATCAAAATTTGAAAAATGAATAATCACATGGCAATTACCGCTACCCACCTGGAACAATGTACGCTAATTAAACCTTTAAATTAAATCATATCCACCTATATGCACCTATACAGAAAAACATTTTTGTGCGACAAATGCACAGACCCTGTGGTTGCAACCAATTGCAACATCTAGGCTAGACACAATTGCAGCATGCCACCATACTGATTTCAACTTGACAAGAAATTTTTTTTTGTAGAACAAAATAAACATACTATCACAATTATAAATACATGATTGCAAAACTAAAGAAAAAAACAGTTGCAAATGGATGAGGACCAATGCAATTAGACCAGTTGCGAAGTAGATGAAGTTGCATGTAAACCAATTGCTACCGGGACACTCGGCCAATTGCAACTATAGTAATGTACTAATCGCAACACGACAGAACTAAAAAAATTACAACTGGAGTCAATTTATATGTATGCTAATTAAAACTTTAAATTTTTGATAATAACTTTAACTTAAACAGGAAGACAGTTAGGCAAATGAATAACAGATATTTTTTGAACTAAATGATGCAAAAAGGTGAATAAAAATGACAAACCAGACTAAAAGTCCCCAAATAAAACACTCACAGTACACAAAACCTAATCTACAAAAAATGTCGTATAACAGACGCAGCTATGATTTCGATCCTAAAAACTCGAACACTCACATTTCACAAAAAACCTAAATATAAAAACAAATGTCATATATCAGAAATGTATATTGTACTTGTTGCATCAAGAATACGTTCAGAAACACAGTGTTTTGCACAGATTAATTGCAAAAAAGAGAACCTGAATAAGCAATACTACAGAACAGAATAAATCAACAAAAAAACAAGTAGCTGGCATGTAAACAACACATATTAGACTATGATTGAAAAAGAATTACCCGGGATTTGTCGATGAAGACATGATGCGGCTAGTAAGATGGTTGTCAAAGTACCTGAAAAATTTGTATAAATGAGATTAACTTTGCATAGTGGCTGAAGAAGAAAAAATGAATATTGAATATGTACACAAATATCTGCAAAAAATAGATCAGAAAAGTAGAAGATTGCAAAAAAAATGAGAGATATAGATGAGAAAATTAGATGATTGCAAAAAAATGAGAGAAAATATTAGATAACTTCTGATCTGATATACATGCACATTTTCCTTGTGGTGCCAAAAAAATAGATCAGAAATTTGAAATCAATCAGAAAAAAGAATGAAGTTACACTAATTTCAAAAAACATCAGAAAATGCTAACAATAGAATGAACATATACTCCACATCAGAATATCACTACGAAAAATAAGAGCAAGCAGTTACACTGATTCATAGTAGAGAAAATAAAAAAATCACATCATCAAATTACAACACATGCTGCTAGCCAATTACACATATCAGTATACTCCAATAGCAACTCTAGTTAATGGGCCAATTACAAACTAATAAAAATGATGACAGGACAAGTGCCATTGGCAAATTGCAACAAGATTGAGGGGCATTTACAACAAGTATGATAACCTGGTTATCAACCTACACTCCACATCCAGACTCTAACTAAAAATAAAAACGACAACTATCATCATTACTTAAAATTCACCAAAAAGTTGCAATTTTCAAAAATAACACCACAACAGATTCAATAACAAAAATAAACAGCGTATTACTCTTTAATGCACCAGAGCATAGCCTCTGCAACGAAAACACTACCAACCCACAAAGTTGAACACCAAAAAAAAAGATAACACTATGTAATACATCTAGCAGGGGCAACAGACTATAAAGAACATGATACTTATGACCAACAATAGAAAATCCCACACACCACCATTACATCTGAATCCACCAGTGGAGCAGTTAGAACAACTATTTTAAAACAATAAAAAATCACAAAAAAATGGAGTGATAGCCAATTACACAAATCAGTGTCCTCCCGAGTGGAATAACAAAAACCACATGCATGTTCTGAACTAAAAAGAAAAAAGAATGCAAATACAACAAGAAAATGGATCAGATGAAAATTTTGATAAAGAAATGAATCAAGAATGAATATAAATGCGACGAGAACTCTTGCTCAAACAAGAACATTATATGTGTCAGATCTAAAAAACATTACATCTATCTGATGGTGTACTGCAGAACTGAAAACAAAGGAGCCATGAGCAAACTTGTGAAAAAAATAGATGCATTGTGGGGGCGACATGATAACCAAGAAATGCAATAACTATAAAAAGAAATGGAAAAAAATAACCAAGAATGGAAGGAAAATAGATGACGAATAACAGAAGATGAAAACGGAAAAACATACGAATCGTACCTTCTCCTTTGAAAGAACTCAGAACGTAACGGGGGGAGAGAATGGAGGTTGAAGAAATGGAAATAGGAAAAGAGGAAGGTCCCGTGCGTGTGATGGGGATAAGACTGAAGGAGACCGGCAGGAGGCAGGAGAATATATAGATTCCACACGCAAGGCCCCCCTCCAGCATTTAAGGAGGGCAGTTTGGATTCCCCCCACGTCCAATCGATGGCCCACCACTCCCCCCAAATGCCACCCCCGAAAAAAATTGAAAAATAACAAATCCAGCTGTTAAAAAGGGGGAGTTGGGCCTGATTCGAAAAAAATGCCCATAAAACGGTTAAAGAGGGGGGAGGGGGATGGACCAGATGTTGAAAACAAGGCCCAAACAAAAGAAAGAAACCTTGATGGCTTGGAATTTTTTAAAAATAAAAAATTAACTGCAAAAATTGAAAAATGAAGTGGAAGAAAAAACAAATAATCAGGTAAAACATTGTTCAAAATAAGAAAATATTCAAATCAAAAACCAAGGGGCTCAAAAGTGGTGCAAAAAGGATGAAAATGAAACATACCTCCATGTCTTCCCCTGCAACCCCCAATTTTGTTTCAAAAATCTGGGCATCTATATAATCCAACAAAAAATGACCAGATGTTGTAAACACATGGAGGACCCATTTTTCCATTTGCATCCATTCCCATTTGTGCCCCTATGTACAAAATGATAACAATATTAGGACACACCATACAACCATGCAGTATCCTGCATCCTCCATCAGCTATAGCTGACATTAAAAAACAGATGCACTAGTAAGTAGCAATTAGGGCCTGGATTTCATCTATACCAAAAAAGAAAAAAACATTGATCTTTACCAGCACTAACCAAGTTGACAAACAAACAGAACAGTGGGAGTGTGGAGAAGTTTCCTAGGCTATGTCGTAAAAGAAACAATGCAAGAAGCCAACGCCGCCTGTGCTGGTTACACCAGCAAAAATAACTGCCAAGCTGATCTGCAAAGCGAGCGAAGGCGAGAGGTTAGTTAATCTGTATATACATCGTTGTGATATATATCAATGAGAAAAATCAAAAAAGAGAAACAAATGGAAAAAACTGCACTTACTCTCAGCGAGGGGAAGAGAACTTATCTGCATATGCATTTCGAGAAAACTGCAAGTCTTCCGCAAAGGGCTTTCTGTATCCCATTTATATAAACCACTTCAAATAAGTAAGACATACATATATTTTTAACTCCGAAAGACAGTAAGTAATGTTCAAAAGAAACTGAGTTGTCATTCATAGACAGAAATATAGTGAGGAAATGTTCTGATTATGAGATGAATTAATCAGCATGAAATAAACAAAAAAAACCTAAAAATGACACACTTGCTGACATTCCAAAGAGCTGATACATGCAAAACAAATTGGTAACAGCTGTGAATATGAGAAGCAAGGACATTATGTTGTTCATTTATTTGCTTCAGTTATGCTGGGAGGTATCATTCATCTTGCTGATGGCGCGAGATGCATACTTCATCTGAACCTGTGGAAAACATACAGTACAAACAATGCTTCATGAAAAAAGTAAATGAGCAATAGTCAACGCACGAGAAAAAGGTGTGGAAAAAGGGCTAACCATAGCTCTGTGATTTCTGACAGTTTCCAAGGCATTCTTGTTGCTGTTATGTGGGCTAAATATCATGTCGTTGATGTACATAATTCTAATGTCTGCAATGTTGGACGCTGAAAATTTTCGCACCAAGTTTACTCTGGGATCCCACAACTCTAGATATTTCATAACAAAAACTCCATCATCATACTTCTGGAAGATCTTCTTGTCCCGCATAGGGACAGGAGCATGATGGATAACAAACTCCTCAAAATTCCAGTCTTTGCATATAAACTCATCCCATGCTTTGATAAAATTTGGTATCTGCAGTAATAAAAATTGGTATTTTACAGGATGGTATTTTAAAACAAAACATAAAAATGACAATACATGAACAAACACAATGAATGCTATAGGCTTTTTATAGGGACTTACAATAACACTCCTGACCTCCGATTGATATGGGTGGTCTTCATTGAAAAATGAATCAAGAAAGACAAAGTACCCATCTTGTAAAGCAACCACAAACACAAACCAGTGATCGTCGTAATATATAGGGAAGAACAGCTGCAAAACAATTAAAAATTTGTGTATCTAACTGTAAATAGGAAGTGTGGCAGCAGTAAAAAAACTAAAAACTATATGAATAAAAAAGTTTGAGCATATGGGCTTACAAACTCTGAATCGATCAATTTGTGGCTCCTGTTACCAAGTTTGAAGCAGTTTGAACAATTGTCACAAGGGCTGAGCTTGCTCTTAGTAGTGCTTTGCTTGCCCATGAGCTAATCCTTTTAAAGAAAGGAAAAAGAATCTGTGTGAAGGGCGAGGATATAATGTAACAAGGTGCAACATATAGACTAGACCAAATTGCAACATGCCACAATACTAGGAGCAACTCGACAGAAAAACATTTTTGCACAACAAAAATAATAGACCCTGTAACTGCAACCAATTGCAACATCTATACTATACCAATTGCAACATGCCACCATACTAATCGCAACTGCACAGAAAAACAATTTTGCACAACAAATGCACAGAACCTGTAGTTGCAACTAATTGCAACATCTACACTGGACACAATTGCAACATGCCACCATACTAGTTTCAACTTAACAGAAAAACAATTTTGTACAAAAAAGAAACATACTCTCACAATTACAAATACGTGATTGCAACTAAACAAATCAGTTGGATGCGGACCAATTGCAATCAGACCAGTTGCAACATAGTTGCTGAAGTTGCGTGTAAACCAATTGCTATCGCGACCCCTGGCAAATTGGAACTGTGATATTGTACTAATTGCAACACAACAGAACTACACTACGTGAAAACCTCAAATAGGTCACGCAGCTTTTGTAACGGGCCCTTAACACCTGTTACATAGACCGCATCTGTAACGGTTGTTGTTTGGCGCCTGTTACGCATAAGCGTGGCAGGCTCGACCCCGACGTGGCCAACACACCGCCCGTTACCAATGAGGACTTCTAGTAATGGGCTTCTTAAACGCTCGTTACAGTTATTCTTTGTAACAGACGTTAAAATGCGACCATTACGAAAGTTAAACCAATCGGTAACGGGCCCTTTGAGTCCGTTACCGATCACTGCCCTATCGGTAACGGGCTCGTTAAGTCCGTTACCGATCACTGCCATATCGGTAATGGGCTCTTTAAGTCCGTTACTGATGACAATTTGACGCTTGTTACTAGACTTGGTGCTCAATAATTGAAGTCCATTAGCACTCTCACTGCCGTCAAATATTTGACTATGTCATCATAGCAAATATTGGATATCACAAACATATAATCATGTCTCTTAATAAGATTCAAAACCATAAGTACACATAGATAGTAGTCATAAGAACATATTCTACATATTTAAGATGCATATATAGCATCACATGTTCACATATGACATGCATAATGTTAAGAACAAACATATTCACATGATCACATCTGACGTGCATCAGCAGGGGCACTGGTTAGATGGCTTCTTTTGTGCTACAGCCTCAAGTTCAGCTATCTTTACCTCTAGTTTTACAAGTCTTTCCTGCAACTCAGCATTCTTCTTTGCAGCTTCGGCAAGTTCAATATCCTTCATCTTCTGTGCGCCTTTAAGCTTCTCCACCTCAGATTCTAGTATTTTCTGACCATTTGCTAGGAGACTTATGTCGTCCACAGCCTTGTCATCCATCCTTCTATACACCTTGTCGAGTACTTTCCAGATGCAGTGAAGATCCTCCTGAGTAACAACACATTTCTACAACAAAGGCAAATTGATGCAAATTTCATAATTAGATTGCCAAGTTTAATATCATGAAAGATGTAACTGGTCAAACAAGAAAGTTGTTTAGCTATAACTGGGTTCAGAGCTTGGTTGATCCTGTGGATTTGTTTCCAGATCATGTCAATGTCCTCCCAAGCTACAACACCTCCCTAAAACAAAGGCACTGGATGTTCAGTTAATAAAAGTCGATGTAGCATGGAGATTCAAAAATTGAAGTAGTATAAAGAATAAGTTCAACAATTTTGTGAGCAGCATATGATGAGTACCATGCATTAAATTTCAAGCATAACAAAATTTCTACTTGAAAGGTTAATAATTTTCCTCTCGAGTAACAACACATTTCTAAAACAAAGGCAAATTGAAGCAAGCTTCACAATTAGATTGCCAAGTTTAATATCATAAAGTTGTAATCGGTCAAACAAGAAAGTTGTTTAGCTATAACTAGGTTCAGAACTTGCATGCTGCTTCTCTTTACCAATGTCATCCTTCTTCATTCTTTCCATCCTGTTTAGGAATGTGCAGATGTAGTCTAAGGTTTTCTTGAGCCTGTCGATTTCTGTCCAGATCCTGACAATGTCATGTGCTGGTACAATAACTTCCTAAAACAATGGAAAATTGATGCATTGGAACCATTGATCAGTGAAGGCACTGGATGTTCAGTTAATAAAAGTCGCTGAGCATGAAGATTCAGAAATTGAAGCAGTATACAGAATGAGTTCAACATTTTTGTGAGCAGCATATGATGAGTACCAGGAATTCAATTTCATGCATAAATCTAACTTCAAGCATACCAAACTCGAGGAAGGCTCGGCCTCTACCTGCCGGGGGTCACCGGAGTGCACCCCTTTAGTGCTTGCGCGTGTGTACGGCCTCCTCCCCCTGGCCGACGAAGAACCGACCTCTTCGCTGCGGAACCTCACTCTCTTGGCGGGGCCTGCGGGCGGGGCCTTCTCCTCCTCGCTGTAGAACCTCCCTCTTGAGTCACGGTGGCGGAACGACTGCTTTCCGCCGGCCATCTCTGCGACGGAGACGAGGAAGGAGAAGGGGACAGAAGGCAACAGAGATGAGGAAGGCAGAATGTAACATCCCTGAAATTTAAGTTATGAAATTGTGAGGAAATTTGAACTTTTAATTATTGATGATGTGTCACCTAAATTTAAACCCTTTCTAGCCCTTCCCTTAATCTTACTTAAATAAAACCAAAAATATAAAAACGTAAATTCAAATTATGGTAAAGTTAGTGATTTGGTTTTTATGGATTTTATTTGGAGTTAATTGATTGTGTTATGAATTTGAATAAATTCAAATTCAAACCTATGGTATAAATCTATTCAAAACTATATTCAAAATCCCTTTCACTAACACGGGCCTGCTAACATCTTCTGGAGTCTAGCTAACCACCTTCAGCTCTCAGCCCACGATCACCTAAACCCCCGGAGTTTCGACCGGCCCACCTGAACCAGCCCAGTGCAGCCCACGCACGCTTACCCCGCGCGCAGGTCGCTGACGAGTGGGACCGCCCGCGCTGTTCTTCTTCTCCCCGCGCCGGTCCACGCCTGCCCGTCCGTATCACACCGCCGCCGCGCCCACGCACGCCTGCACGCACACCCGGCCAGGGGACAAGCCCCCGACCGTGCCTGTGGCACAGACGCCGAGCCAGGTGGCTGCGCCCATGCGCCACCCAGGGCTAATTCCCCTTTTACCCTTGCGCCATGACGCACGCGGATGCCCGCCAGCCACTGGCGCCCCGCCACGTCGGCGTTCACCCCGTAGCAGCCACTAGGAGCCCCGTCGTGCCCCTTTTGCCCTTCGCCTCGATGTGCACCAGCTTCTAAACCCCCGGACGAGGCCCCCGCTGCAAGGCATCGAGCAATTGGGGTTTCCTCCTTTGGTCCCCTGTCCACCACCGAGAGAGGAGAGGAGGGGAAGGGGAAAGGAGAAGGGGGAGGAGAAGAAGAGGGAGGCGCTTCGCCACCGCGAAGAGAAGATGAAGCCGAGGAGCGAGAAGCCGGACCCGTCCATGGTCCGGAGGAGACTGTCTGGGTGCAAGCAAAGGTCGGAGCAGAGGACGAAGCCGCGCCACCGCATCACCTCACCGTCGCCGCCGTGATCTTCATCGATGCGGTCGTCACTGCTTCGCCTTCACCTTCGCCCCACCGTGAGCACCATTCGGCCCTGATCCTTCCCTTTCTCCCTTGGTCTTTCCTGTCATGAACGGGAGCGTGCCCTTGCGCCACACTGTGCCGGCCGTCGTGTTGTGCACCGAGCCAAGAGCTCGTGGTCAAGCCCCTGTCCGGCCTTCGTGTCGCTGATCTCCTGCAGGATCCCCTACCTATGTCACCGCCGTGCACCCTAGTGCGTGCAGGCAGGCCTTCGGCCACTAACTAGCCATCGCCGCACCGCGCCGCACCAAGTCACCGCCGGTCACCTCCACGCCGCGCGTGTGTACGTGCGCGTGCACTAACCCCGCCGCCACGCTCATGTCTGTGCGTGCGCGTGTGCCGAGTCACTCACCCCCATGAGCATCGCCACTGTGCCGTGTGGGTTTGTTGCCGCCGTCGCTGTGGCGCTGCGCCGCAGACTCGGTTCGCCGGGACTCGCGCGCGTCGACCGGCCGCGTCGCGGTAAGGCCTTGCCTGTGCTTGCGTGCGTGCCCCGCCAAGCGCACCCAAGTGCTGGCTATGCCACGTAGATGCGTTTACTGAAGCGCGAGCCCCTTCCGATTTTTCTTCTCTCCGCTGCTTTTCCGCTTTGCCGCCGCCGTCGCCTCTGCTTCACGCCGAGAGCGCCGCCGCGTCGCGTCTCACCCGTGCCCAGTTGCTCCACCCCAGAGCTGAGGCTGCGCCGAGGAGATCGCCAGGTCCTAGGGATTCCCAGACCCCGCTTACACGAGTGTCGAAGCGGCTACGGTCGCTTATCGTCGTACGCCGTCGCCGCCGGTCGCGCGCCGGGGCGCGCCCACGCACGCACGTGCGGCTTGGAGGCATCGGTGCGTCCCAGCGGAGACCAAGAGGCACCGCTGGACTTCCCGGCCATTTGCAAAGGTGGCCACGCATGGGCCGTAGCCCATTACAGCCCATGTGGCCAGCCCCTTTTCCTTTATCCGCTGAACTCGGAATTTAATCCAGGGTGTTTTAACAGACTTAGCTTGGTTGGCCCACTGGGCTGAGTCTGATGGGCCTAATACGGCCCACTGACACTTTCGGCCCACTTAGGCCCACCAACTGTGACGCTGATGTCACGATGACGTCATGCTGACTTCATCACCTATTTTCAAAAATAAAAATCCTTTTCTGTTTTATAAATGAATTTGGAAATTAATTTATAAAACCCTTAACCTTTGAAAATTCATAACTAATTATTTATAACTCCGAAAAATATGAAACCTGTTTCTATATTTTTCTAAAAATGAGACGGTGCTGTTTGTAGATAGTTTGGTTCTATTTAGATCTTTTAAAAATTGGGTTTCTTTGGATTTATGCTTAGTTGTTTGCTGGTAATTTAGCGTCTCATATCTCGTGCTGCACAGACCCGAGCTACGACCAGGAGGAGGCCTACGACCCCGACTTCAACCTAGACCAGGACTACGGACACCAGCCAGGTGTCATGTCACTCCCAACCATTTAGATCCTATGCTTGCTTTAGATGCTAGTGCTCAATTACTTTTGATGCATGTTTTTAAAATTGCATAGACAATTGATTAGCCATGCCTTGTAATTGTTAATCCTGTCCTTGGAATACCTACTTTAGGAACTAGCTATAGACCCCTAGCTAGTTCCCCGACTTTATTCATCCATATATTTTACCCTTAGTTATGGATGGATCTCAGGATTGGACCGAGGTTGGGATACCTCGGAACTCTTGCGTGTGTTTTGGGTGAGTGTGTATCCTTGACGTGTTACCGCGGAGCGAGCTACTTTGGTTACTTGTGAACACCTGTCTAGGGGAGGTGCGACCTGGCCTCTCGTCCTAGCGGCGTGTCAGACGGTTGGAGTTGGTGAGTGCTCGCTCTTGCAATTAAGGACCGATCGACAATTTAACCGTGATCTTTGGGCTATTTACATGCAAACCGTTCACCTTTTTATGGGCGGGGTTCGGTCTGAGAAATAGTATGTGGATGGCATCCAGCCTGTAGGCGGACTGGTGTGGTCGTGTGAGGGGGACGGGTCATACCCCCCGAGTAGACGTCGCCCCGGCTTCTCCGGGGATGGTTTCACAGCTTCGAGGCCCTGCTGGAAAGTTTCGCACCCCAGACAGGACGAGTCAGGCTCGGAGAGGTAGGAGAGTGCCATCCACTAGTAGGTCTCCGGCCGTTAGGTAGAGAGGTGGATCGGGGGCACCCGATTCTGCTCTACTCGGCGGGTCCAGTTGTACAACCTCTGCAGAGTGTTAAACCTATAGCTATAGTCCATGTCCACTGGTATGGACAGCCCACGGGTCTGTTACTCTGGCTAGTCTCTTCTTGTGCTGCTTTCTCTTCCCTATGTGTGTGTGAGCCCGGCTTCATGCTGTTGAGACGTGGGGATAGGAGTTGGTGACCCCACGTCGCAGATGAGAGTGGGATGCTGTATCTTGGTTGAGATCCAGTGTTTGGTGTTCTTTCCTTGTTGGGGTGAGGACCCTGGAGGTGTTGTCCTCGGAGGTGTGGATCTCCTCGGAGATGGAGACCTCTCAGCTTTTCTGCTTACCTTGACGTTGCTACCGCTGCTTGCATAACCTTCTACAGCCATAAATAGGATTACTCATGCATACTAGAATTAATCTCTTTTGCTTATGCTCTTTGTTGTGAAGCTGACATGACCTACTCACTTATCGAGTAGATGACGGGTTTTCAGACTAGGAGCCGGACTACGACTTTGAGCACGATGGATGGGAGGACTGAGGCTTGCCCTACACTCAAGTTGCCTGCGGATATGGAGTCTACTTTGCTACATGAGAGCCGTTGCGTAGATGTTTACTCCGTTTGATTCAGTCCCGTTGGACTTGTACCTGGCATGTGCCGAAATGATGTACTCAGATACTTAATTATTATAATATTATTATGTGGATCTTCATGTATTTTCTTTCTGTTGTACGGTTATTCATTACTTACTGAGATAGGGATTTGCACGTGATAGCCTCCTGGGACTATCACAGAGGTGCAGGGATCGGGTTCCCTTCTTTGGAAACCCGGTTCGTTTCAGTTGGTATCAGAGCCGTACTTGACTGTAGGACGAGCCTAGGAACAGACGATAGTATAGGAAAGCCAAAACACCATGTGCTTTATATACAATCCATGAAGTTTTATATAAGTACCTTGAACTTTATTATATACTACCTTGATTAACATTACTAACTCTTACTAACTTCCCTAACAACGTGCAGATGGACCAGCTGACGTGGATCCCCCTCAAGACCGATGGCCAGTGGGCCGGAGGGTTCTGCAAGATCCTTAAGGACTGCTTGGAGATAGCTGGAGTGGAGACCAGCAAGGTGCTCTACGAGGGACGCACCACGGCAGCCGTGGACCAGTCGCCGACAGAGCTGACCTTGAAGATACCAGCAGACCCCTGTGTGCCAGAGTTCGAAGAGGTTAGGGTCTCATGTTTTGACAACTCCACACTGGAGGCTCACCAGTGTTGTGCCAGACTCGCGTTGAAGAAAGTGTGTCGGCAGTTGGAGCAGAGGTTGAAGGATACACCTTCGGAGTCCTACCGACAGCAGTGTACGACCACAGCAGGTGGCACAAGGACAAGACAGCTTACACCGAGGAGAACACAGAGGGCAAGGATGAGAAGGAGTAGTTGGCCAGCAAGTTCATTCAAGCTCAAGACCAGGCACTCTACTGGGCCGATTCAGAGATAGTGTTTCTACGACAGAAGTGGGACGACACCTTGGGATGGAACGCCTAGCTGGAGAGAGAGAACAACCACTTGGAGTTCTTTCTCAATGAGGCACACAGGAGGAACATCCAGATCACAGAGTGGTGACTCACAGCTGCCAGAGCTAGTTCAGAGAGGGATGCACTTGAGATCGCCACCTTGAGAGCCAGACTGGAGGAGACACAGACCGCCTTGCGGGAGTCAGAGGCAGTGACCAGAGAGGAGAGATTGAAGCTGTGAGAGAAGGAGTACTTGGTAGAGTCACTTGGAGCAGCTTGCACAGACTACCAGTGGAGGTTGTGGGGACACGAGGAGAGGCTGACGCAGAACTACAACCACCTCTGGCACTTAGGAGGCAGAGTGTACGAGGCACAGGACACAGCCAGCCGGACCAGCTCAGCTTGGAGAGACTCCGACCAGAGACGGGTGACAGAGTTCAGAGAGTTGGCAGAGTTGGTACCACCACCGAAGAGACCCAAGTTGAGGACAGAGACGTTCGAGCTACCACCTATCCCGCTTCCAGCACAACCACCTTACCCGAGAGGCAGTTCGGACACCCAGAGATGAACAGAGCATTGAGGAGCTTGGTAGCCTACTTCAACCAACCAGAGATTGAGATTCCAGACTACCCAGGAGTGAATGACCCGCCGTTCTACTCGGTTCCACCCAGTCCGAAGACCGTGTCGCCACCGTACTCACCAGCTCCAGTTCAGAGGCAGGCACCTTGAGGGGATGATCCTGTAGTCAGACAGGATAGAGTTCTTCATGATGTCCATGTTTAGTTGACCACCCTATGTATGTATCTCGTAGTAGTTCTCATGCTTCTGTGTAATCTCGAAGGTTGTGGAGTAGGCCACGAGATACACACCTTTTGTATGGTGATCTTGCATGAGTGATTTGAGTTATCGACCTTTTGCCGGATTTCATGCTTCTTATATGTCTGTGTGAAATTGTTTGATTGTTAACTAGATACTCCTTATATGTTTAAGTACCTTAAAGATAAATTCCGACAACTCATTTCTCACGATCTCAAATTCTTGGAACAGATGTCGGGGGTCAGGAGGTCGGGATGGCTCCTACGCCGTTTCGAGGAGGCTGCTAGGGAGGACGCCAAGCAGGAGGACGTCCCTCTTCCCACTGGAGGTCGAGGTCGTGGCCGCCGTGGAGGCCATGCCCCACGTGGCGGACACCGTGGTGGTCACTGCGGTGGGCGAGGAGGTCAAGGAGGCTGAGGAGGCCGAGCACCAACTGACCCAGAGGAGGTCGAGGAGCCCGAGGAGGAGACTGAGCCCGAGCCAGAGCAGGCACCAGAGCAGCCGGCACTACCGCCCAACCTTGCAGTAGTGATGGCACTTCAGACCCAGCTGATGCAGACGATCGCTAATGTAGTGGCCCAGAACAACAACAACAACAACCAGAGGAACGCCAGGAACCAGCCAGAGAGCTTGCAGAAGAGAGTGGAGGGTTTCTCCAAGCTGCGCCCACCTACCTTTGACAACTCGCCAGACCCGCTTGTGGCCGACAACTGGTTGAGGGAGATCAAGAAGAAGTTGGAGCTTACAGACCTTACAGAGGAGGAGTGTGTGTCAGTTGCCGCGCACCAGCTGGTCGGCACCGCAGGAGCTTGGTGGGACAGCTACTGTGACTCACACGCGAACCTAACCCACATCACGTGGGAGGAGTTTGTGGAGGCTTTCAGGGAGCTCCGCATCCCAGAGGTAGTGATGGATAGGAAGGCAGACGAGTTCAGGCACTTGAAGATGGGGCAGATGTCGGTACAGGAGTACACGAACCGCTTCTAGGAGCTGATGCGGTACGCCCCAGACGACTCCAACACCGAAAAGAAGAAGATGTACTGGTACCGCAAGGGACTCCACAGAGGGATGGCGCACCACCTGGCTGCTCACGACTGTGCTACTCTGCACGCCCTGGTGGGCAAGGCTTTGGTAGTAGAGAAGTCGAGGTTGGATTATGCGGAGGTCCGAGGAGAAAAGAGGCAGCATGCAGACCGTGCAGGGTACTCAGGCTCACACCAGCAACAGTGGTCTGCACCGCCATAGTACCCACCTCAGAGACAGCGTCCGTACCCGCAGCAACAGCAGACTCAGTTCACTCAGCAGGGTAGAGGTCACCCCGGAAGTAGTGGAGGTTCGAGTCAGTGGAAGCCCAGGCCACAGCAACCGCCAGCCTACGACAGCTCACAGATCACCTGCTACCACTGCCGTCAGCTAGGCCACAAGTCCAACGTGTGCCCTCAGAAGGTTCAACAGGGAGGTCAGAGCAGGAACACTTAGTACCAGACACCGGCGAAGGCACCAGTTTCAGGAGGACAACCCAGCAGAACCAGCAGAAGAACGCTCCACCACCCACTCGAGGCAGACTGAACCACCTGACCGCTGAGGAGGCAGCCACCGCACCAGGCGTGGCTCTCGGTGAGTTTTTAGTTGATTCAGTTATGGCTACTATTCTGTTTGACACCGGTGCTCAGTTTTCGTACATTTCTACCAAGTTCATAAAGGAAAGGACATTACCAACTAAGCCCAGACCATGACCTATAGTTACTAGTTCTCCGCTAGGTGAGAAGCGGAGTACGCTGGAGTGTAGAGGAGTGAACATGGTGTTCGAGAAGTAGTTGTTCGTGGCAGACTTGACAGTCCTGGAGTCGACCGGGATCGACGTGATACTTGGGATGGAGTGGTTAGCCCAGCACAAAGGATTGGTGAACTGCAACCCAGTGTACGTGCAGTTGGAGCACCCCAGCAGAGCCAGAGTGTTGATTAAGCCACAGGGCCAGAGGTCTACGCCGATGTTGTGCAACATGAAAGGAATGAGTATGGAGGAAATTCTAGTGGTGAGGGAGTACCCCGACGTGTTTCCGGAGGAGTTGACTGAGTTACCACCAGACAGGCATATTGAGTTCGTGATTGAACTGATGCCAGGAGCTAGACCAGTGGACAAGAGCCCGTACAGGATGTCCACGGATGAACTCGATGAGCTGAAGAAGCAACTCAAGAAACTGCAAGAGCAAGGCTTTATTCGACCGAGTGCCTCACCTTGGGGTTCGCCAGTTCTGTTTGTGGACAAGAAGGATGGCACCAAGAGGATGTGTGTGGACTACCGAACTCTCAACTCAATGACGATCAAGAATAGGTATCCTTTGCCCAGGATTGACGACTTGCTAGACAGGCTGCAGAAAGCAAAGTTCTTTTCCAAGATTGACTTGAGGTCAGGCTACTACTAGATGAAGATTCGGGATCAGGATATCTCGAAGACAGCTTCCACGACTCGGTACGGCCTGTACGAGTTCGTAGTGGTTTCTTTTGGGCTGACCAACGCCCCTGCCTACTTCATGAACATGATGAACAAAGTCTTCATGGAAGAGCTAGACAAGTTTGTGGTGGTGTTCATAGATGACATTCTGATCTTCTCAGAGGCAGCAGAAGAGCACGAGGAGCACCTTCGGATTGTGATGGAAAGGCTGAGACAGCAGAAGTTGTACGCAAAGTTCAGCAAGTGTGAGTTCTGGATGGAGGAAGTTGCTTTCTTGGGACATGTGTTGTCAGATGTGGGAGTTGTAGTCAACCCTTCAAAAGTAGAAGCAGTTACCAAGTGGGAGCAGCCACTCACAGTGACAGATATTCAGAGCTTTCTCGGGTTGGCAGGTTACTACAGGAGGTTCATAGAAAACTTCTCCAAGATAGCAAAGCCGATGACAGAGCTATTGAAGAATGACAAGATGTTTGTGTGGTCAGATGCCTGTGAGAGGAGTTTCCAGGAGTTGAAGAAGAGGCTCACGACAGCTCCGATTCTTACCCTGCCAGATATCAAGAAGGATTTCGTGGTGTACTGTGACGCCTCGAAGCAATGATTGGGATGTGTGCTAATGCAAGAGGGCAAAGTTGTTGCCTATGCGTCGAGGCAGCTCAAGAAGTACGAAAAGAACTACCCCACTCTTGACTTGGAGCTAGTAGCAGTTGTTCACGCTCTGAAGATTTGGAGGCACTACTTGATCAGTAACAAGTGTGAGCTGTACACCGATCACAAGAGTCTGAAGTACTTCTTTACTCAGTCAGAGTTGAACATGAGGTAGAGGAGGTGGTTAGAGCTGATCAAGGACTACGACCTAGAAATTCACTACCACCAAGGCAAGGCAAACGTAGTGGCAGATGCGCTGAGCAGAAAGTCCTATTGCAACAACTTGATGGTGAGGCAGGAGCCGCCAGCACTTCACGACGAACTAGAGCAGCTTCAGGTTGAGATTGTGGAGCAGGGACAGCTCAATGAACTGCAAGTGACCTACGACCTGGAAGGAAGGATTCGAGAGGCTCAGAAAGATTGCAAAGAGGTTGGAGCTGTTCGAGAGCAAATGTTGGAAGGCAAAGCTGAGGATTACCGGATCAATGAGCAGGGAACCATGTGGTTGAAGGATCGGATATGTGTTCCGCAGAACAAGGAACTCCGAGAGCAAATTCTGAGAGAGGCCCACAACTCAAGGTACTCCATTCACCCAGGAAGCACAAAGATGTACCAAGACTTGAAACAGAGGTTCTGGTGGAAGGATATGAAGAAGAACATAGCTTACTACGTGGCTTGTTGTGACAGTTGCAGGAGAGTGAAGATCGAGCACCAGAGACCTGCAGGGCTGTTGAAACTGTTGGATATCCCCTAGTGGAAGTGGGGTGACATATCCATGGACTTTGTAGAGGGATTGCCCCGTTCACCTAAAGGACACGACTCGGTGTGGGTCATCGTGGACCGCTTGACCAAGGTGTCAGACTTTGTGCCAGTCAAAGCAACAGACACAACAGATCAGTTGGAAAACCTGTACGTGGACCACATACTCAGACTACACAGAGCTCGGAGGAGCATAGTGTCAGACAGAGGGCCCCAGTTCGTGGCCAGGTTCTGGAAGAGCTTCCATGCCAGGATGGGAACCACACTCAGCTACAGCACAGCTTACCACCCTCAGACCGACAGACAGACCGAGAGAGTCAACCAGACCTTGGAGGATATGCTTAGAGCTTGTGCCCTCACCTACGGCACCGACTGGGAGAGCAGTTTGTCCTACGCAGAGTTCTCGTACAACAACAGCTACCAGGCAAGCCTCCAAATGTCACCGTTCGAGGCCCTTTACGGGAGGAAGTGCATAACACCCCTGATGTGGTCTGAGGTAGGGGAGAGGATGATCTTTGGTCCAGACATTCGCAAGGAGGCTGAGGAGAAGGTGGAGAAAGTCAGGGAGAACCTAAAGATCGCCTAGAGTCGGTAGAAGAGTTACGCAGAACGTCACCAGAGAGACTTGTCGTTCAGCAGAGGAGACTTCGTCTACTTGAAAGTGTCACCCATGAGAGGAACCAAGAGGTTTGCCGTGAAAGGAAAGCTTGCCCCGAGGTACGTGGGACCTTACCAGATCACCGGGAGAGTTAGGAAGCTCGCCTACAGACTCGCCCTACTAGAGGAGTTGTCAGCAGTACACCCTGTGTTCCATGTGTCACAGTTGAGGAAGAGTGAAAAAGAAGTGGAAGCAAAGCAAGTCCCAATAGAGATACTCGACCTGCAGAACACCCTGGAGTATGCAGAGTACCCTGAGAAGATCTTGGACAGAGCAACAAAGGAAACCAGGAGGACCACCATTTCTTACTGCAAAGTGTTGTGGAGTCACCACACTGAGCGAGAAGCAACCTGGGAGAAAGAAGCCGACCTCAGGAGAGAGTTCCCTCACTTGTTCGAGGGAGAGGATGGAGCTTAAATCTCGAGGACGAGATTCCCGGTGGTGTGGGAGAATGTAACATCCCTGAAATTTAAGTTATGAAATTGTGAGGAAATTTGAACTTTTTAATTATTGATGATGTGTCACCTAAATTTAAACCCTTTCTAGCCCTTCCCTTAATCTTACTTAAATAAAACCAAAAATATAAAAACATAAATTCAAACTCTGGTAAAGTTAGTGATTTGGTTTTTATGGATTTTATTTGGAGTTAATTGATTGTGTTATGAATTTGAATAAATTCAAATTCAAACCTATGGTATAAATCTATTCAAAACTATATTCAAAATCCCTTTCACTAACATGGGCCTGCTAACATCTTCTGGAGTCCAGCTAACCACCTTTAGCTCTCAGCCCACGATCACCTAAACCCTCGGAGTTTCGACCGTCCCACCTGAACCAGCCCAGTGCAGCCCACGCACGCTTACCCCGCGCGCAGGTCGCTGACGAGTGGGACCGCCCGCGCTGTTCTTCTTCTCCCCGCGCTGGTCCACGCCTGCGCGTCCGCATCACACCGCCGCCGCGCCCACGCACGCATGCACGCACACCCGGCCAGGGGACAAGCCCCCGACCGCGCTCGTGGCATGGACGCCGAGCCAGGCGGGCGCGCCCGTGCGCCACCCAGGGCTAATTCCCCTTTTACCCTCGCGCCATGACGCGCGCGGACGCCCGCCAGCCACTAGCGCCCCGCCACATCGGCGTTCACCCCACCATGCCCCTTTTGCCCTTCGCCTCGACGTGCACCAGCTTCTAAACCCTCGGACGAGGCCCCCGCTGCAAGGCATCGAGCAATTGGGGTTTCCCCCTTTGGTCCCCTGTCTACCGCCGAGAGAGGAGAGGAGGGGAAGGGGAAAGAAGGGGGAGGAGAAGAAGAGGGAGGTGCTTCACCACCGCGAAGAGAAGACGAAGCCGAGGAGCGAGAAGCCAGAGCCGTCCGTGGTCCAGAGGAGGTTGTCCGCGTGCAAGCAGCGGTTGGAGCAAAGGACGAAGCCGCACCACCGCGTCACCTCACCGTCACCGCCGTGATCTTCATCGACGCGGTCGCCACTACTTCACCTTCACCTTCACCCCACCATGAGCACCGTTCGGCCCTGATCCTTCCCTTTCTCCCTTGGTCTTTCCTGTGATGAACGGGAGCGTGCCCCTGCCCCACGCCGCGCCGGCCGTCGTGCTGTGCGCCGAGCCAAGAGCTCGTGGTCAAGCCCCTGTCCAGCTTTCGTGCCGCTGATCTCCTGCAGGATCCCCTACCTATGTCGCCGCCGTGCACCCCAGTGTGTGCAGGCAGTCCTTCGGCCACTAACCAGCCATCGCCTCATCGCGCCGCGCCAAGTCACCGCCAGTCGCCTCTGCGCCGCGCGTGTGTACGTGCGTGTGCACTAACCCCGCCGCCACGCTCATGTCTGTGCGTGCGCGTGTGCCGAGTCGCTCACCCCCATGAGCATCGCCACCGCGCCGTGTGGGTTTGTTGCCGCCGTCGCTGTGGCACTGCGCCGCAGACTCGGTTCGCCGGGACTCGCGCGCGTCGACCGGCCGCGTCGCGGCCAGGCCTTGCCTGTGCTCGCGTGCGTGCCCCGCCAAGCGCACCCAAGTGCTGGCTGTGTCACAAAGATGTGTTTACTGAAGCGCGAGCCCCTTCCGCTTTTGCTTCTCGCCGCTGCTTTTCCGCTTTGCTGCCGTCGTCACCTCTGCTTCACGTCGAGAGCGCCGCCGCGTCGCGTCTCGCCCGTGCCCAGTTGCTCCACCCCAGAGCTGAGGCTGCACCGAGGAGATCGCCAGGTCCTAGGGATTCCCGAACCCTGCTTACATGAGTACCGGAGCGGCTACGATCGCTTATCGCCGTACGCCGTCGCCGCCGGCCGCGCGCCGGGGCGCGCCCACGCACGCACGCGCGGCGTGGAGGCGTTGTTGTGTCCCAACGGAGACCAGGGGGCACCGCTGGACTTCCCGGCCGTTTGCAAAGGTGGCCACGCATGGGCCGTAGCCCATTACAGCCCATGTGGCCGGCCCCTTTCTTTTATCCGCTGAACTCGGAATTTAATCCAGGGTGTTTTAACAGACTTAGCTCGGTTGGCCCACTGGGATGAGTCTGATGAGCCTAATACAGCCCACTGACACTTTCGGCCCACTTAGGCCCACCAACTGTGATGCTGACATCACGATGACGTCATGCTGACGTCATCAACTATTTTCAAAAATAAAAATCCTTTTCTGTTTTATAAATGAATTTGGAAATTAATTTATAAAACCCTTAACCTTTGAAAATTCATAACTAATTATTTATAACTCCGAAAAATATGAAACCAGTTTCTATATTTTTCTAAAAATGAGACGGTGCTATTTGTAGATAGTTTGGTTCTGTTTGGATCTTTTTAAATTGGGTTTCTTTGGATTTATGCTTAGTTGTTTGCCGGTAATTTAGCGTCTCGTATCTCGTGCTGCACAGACCCGAGCTATGACCAGGAGGAGGCCTACGACCCCGACTTCAACCCAGACTAGGACTACGAACACCAGCCAGGTGTCATGTCACTCCCAACCATTTAGATCCTATGCATGCTTTAGATGCTAGTCCTTAATTACTTTTGATGCATGTTTTTAAAATTGCATAGACAATTGATTAGCCATGCCTTGTAATTGTTAATCCTGTCCTTGGAATACCTACTTTTGGAACTAGCTACAGACCGCTAGCTAGTTCCCCAGCTTTATTCATCCATATATTTTACCCTTAGTTATGGATGGATCTCAGGATTGGACCGAGGTTGGGATACCTCGGAACTCTTGCGTGTGTTTTGGGTGAGTGTGTATCCTTGACGTGTTACCACGGGAGTGAGCCACTTTGGTTACTTGTGAACGCCTATCTAGGGGAGGTGCAACCTGGCCTCTCGTCCTAGCAGCGTGTCGGACGGTTGGAGTTGGTGAGTGCTCGCTCTTGCAATTAAGGACCGATCGACAGTTTAACCGTGATCTTTGGGCTATTTACGTGCAAACCGTTCACCTTGTTATGGGCGGGGTTCGGTCCGAGAACTAGTATGCGGATGGCATCCAGCCTGTAGGCGGACCGGTGTGGTCATGTGAGGGGGACAGGTTATACCCCCCGAGTAGACGTCGCCCCGACTTCTCCGGGGATGGTTTCACAGCTTCGAGGCCCTGCTGGCAAGTTTCGCGCCCCAGACAGGACGAGTCAGGCTCGGAGAGGTAGGAGAGTGCCGTCCACTACTAGGTCTCCGTCCGTTAGGTAGAGAGGTGGATCGGGGGCTCCCGATTCTTCTCTACTCGACGGGTCTAGTTGTACAACCTCTGCAGAGTGTTAAACCTATAGCTATAGTCCGTGTCCACTAGTATGGACAGCCCACAGGTCTGTTACTCTAGCTAGTCTCTTCTTGTGCTGTTTTCTCTTCCTTGTGTGTCTGTGAGCCCGGCTTCAGGCCGTTGAGACGTGGGGATAGGAGTTGGTGACCCCACGTCGCAGATGAGAGTGGGATGCTGTATCTTGGTTGAGATTCAGTGTTTGGTGTTCTTTCCTTGTTGGGGTGAGGACCCCAGAGGCGTTGTCCTCGGAAGTGTGGATCTCCTTGGAGATGGAGACCTCTCGGCTTTTCTGCTTACCTTGACGTTGCTACCGCTGCTTGCATAACCTTCTACAGCCATAAATAGGATTACTCATGCATACTAGAATTAATCTCTTTTGGTTATGCTCTTTGTTGGGAAGCTGACATGACCTACTCGCTTATCGAGTAGATGACAGGTTTTCAAACCAGGAGCCGGACTACGACTTTGAGCACGATGGATGGGAGGACTGAGGCTTGCCCTACACTCGAGTTGCTTGCGGATATGGAGTCTACTTCGCTACATGAGAGCTGTTGCGTAGATGTTTACTCTGTTTGATTCAGTCTCGTTGGACTTTTACCGGCATGTGCCGAAATGATGTACTCAGATACTTAATTATTATAAAATTATTATGTGGATCTTCATGTATTTTCTTTATGTTGTACGGTTATTCATTACTTACTGAGACAGGGATTTGCACGTGATAGCTTGAAGGGACTATCACAGAGGTGCAGGGATCCGGTTCCCTTCTTTGGAAACCCGGTTCGTTTCACAGAAGGTTTGAGAAGGAAGGCAAAATGGCAGAGTGGCAGGGGAGAGTGGCTTTTGGTCAAACATTGGGAAAAAAGGATACGTGGATAAGCCAAACCTCGTCTCCAATGCACGGTGGCGGCACGTGGGGCCGGCTCCTCCTCGTCTGTTTGGAGGGGCAAATGCGACGTGGAATAACCATCCTGCATAGTCTCCTTTGTATCTGTCTTGATTGACAGGTCAGCCCGATCTCTCAGGGCTCCCATTTCGACATACAGGCATAATCAACAAAAAATCTTTTGAGACAAAACAGACATAATATAGATAAAGATAACTTGTCCACATATATAGATAAAGATAACTTGTCCACAAAGATCCACACAGATATACATAATTATTACAAATAGTTAACTTGTCCATTTAGCTAGGCCTTAACTTGTCCGTCACATTTTTACAATGGTCATGCCATCTGACCATGCACATCAACAAAAGCATGCCCCCTTCAACATCAACAAAAGCATGGTATCTTCAACTAAGGTTTGCTTTTTTTGCAGCCTCTTCAAATGCAACCAAGGTATCTTGAAACACATCGAGCGCATCTTCCATGGGCTGCAGATTTTGTTCAGCCACAAACTTGTACCGCCTCATGAATGCAGCCTTTTTGAGGAGGATGTGCATTTCTTCCATAATATTATCAACCTCAGGTTTCACATATTCCCAGACAGTGTCATGCCATTTTGATTCCTATGGAATGGAAAACATAGGAAAGTTGCTACAATGATCATTTGGATGAACCATAGGAATGAGAAGATTGAGATAGACAAAGGAACAAGCCATTTCATAGGAACAAGTTGCTACATTGCTACATTGATCATGTTAGAATTGATTTCATACAAACAAAGCACCGATGACGAACTTGAAACTTTAGCATGCATGTCGATCTGATGAGGAACTTGATGTGATCTCGCATTGTGTGTATATATGTGATATTGCTTGTGTATATATGTGATGAGAATGTGTTTGTGATGTCTCCTTGCATTGTTGTGGTGGCTGTCAAATCCTGGTTGTTTCCAGGATGCAGCCCCTGATCTGGTGGCTGCTAAATCCTGGCTGGTTCCGGGATGCAGCCAGAAAATGGGCAGGTTACTGTAGGTGCCCTACGTATTGGTCACGGGTGTTAAGTAAAGCACGTTACAAAAAATGATCCGTGATTAACGGGCTTAACTTGGAACGCTCGTTACAAGTATGACAAAACTGTAACGGGCCGCATAAAGGCCCGTTACTATTACTGACCGGTGGGCCCTAGAAGTTGATGCTTTCGTCGATACAGAGGAGACGCGCGTCCAGAGCACGCATCTCCTTTCGTCCAGACAGAGGAGACACGCGTACAAAAAATGCGTCTCCTTTCGTGGAGACGCGTGTCCACAGCAAACATCTCTGATATTAAGTTCATGTAATGGGCTCGGTTTTTGTACCTATTACCAAAGGTCTATGTGGGCCCAGAGAAACAGACATTTCAGGTGACCGGTAACTAGTTTCGGTAACGGTCATGGCTAGACACCCGTTACTAATACGTGTTATGAGTAACGGGCTAAGTGCCTGCGCTCGTTACCAAAGGCTCTGGTGGGCCCGGAGAAACAGCCATTTCAGGTGACCGGTAAGTAGTTGTGGTAACTGTCTTTGTTCGACACCCGTTACAATTACGTGTCATCAGTAACGGCCATCCGCCCGTTACCTTTGTTGGCTTATTTGTAACGCTTGATAGGTAATGGGCGTTTTGCCCGTTACCAATAGCCATCCGTGACCATTACCAATGTCTGTTTTTTACGTAGTGACACATCACGTCTGTCATGTACAGCATCCCATCACAGGAGTAACCGCGCAGGGGGCGGGGCAGAGTGTTTTTCTTTCTTTTTTTCTTTTTCAGTTTTTTCTATTTCTTTTTATTTTTTTTCTATTTCTTTCCTTTTATTCTTCATTCTTTTTCTTTTCTTTTCTATTCCTTTTTTCTTTTTATTTTTCTTATTTCACTTTTATTTCTTCTTTCCTTATTTACTTACTTATTTCTATTTCTATATTTTATTTTATTTTTTCTGTTTATATTTCCATCTTTTTTATTTCTTCTTTCCTTTCTTTTTTATATTTATGTATTTCTTTCTTATTTATTTGTCTATTTGTTTATGTTTTCTATACTATTTTTAATTTTTACTTATTATTTAATTTATTTGTATTTGTTTTTTTTACATATTTGTTCGTGATGTTTGTTCGACCTCTACAAATATTTGTTCGTCCTTTTTACGTAGTTGTTCATTCGCTATATATGTTTGTTTGTCTTTAATAAATGTTTTTTCGTCTTTCGTGATATTTATTCTTCTAAATAATTTTTTGTTCTTTTTCAGTGAATATTTATTCCTTTTTCGGTGTATATTTGTTCGGCTTCAGTGAATATTTGTCCTCGCTCAATAAATACTTGTTCTTCTTCATTGAGGCTCTCTTTGGGAGGGCTCCAGCTCCGGCTCCTCCACCACCTCCTGCTGGAGCCTTGCCAAATGGGTGTTCCTAGAGCGGCTCCGGTGTCGGCTCCGATCAACATGCATCGGTGCTTTGTTTGGATGGTGCTTCGTTTGGATGGAGTCCTGAGAAGATTGAGATAGACAAAGGAACAAGCCATTTCATAGGAACAAGTTGCTACATTGCTACATTGATCATTTCATAGGAACTATAGTTTCCTAAAATGTTATACGTCAACACTGAAGTTTTCTGTACTTAATAACATGTTCGAACTCATATACATTTGAAATTTTAACACAACCTTGTGTTCACCTTAACATTACGAAATACAAAGTTTCATTAGTAATGGTTGTGTAAAACAAATATTATTTCTATGTTGTACTTGTAAGAAAACAAGATAAAGACGTATAAACAACATCTAGGAAATGAACGAAGTTATATATGAAACAATGTCATAATGAATAGAAGTTGATTTTAGAAAAAATCAGAAACAAATATCATCAAATTTGGGTTACGAATGACGGAGAAATACGTGATTTAAATCTCGATTGCAGATTAAAAGGGGAAAAGCGATTTGTTCTTCATTCGAATATTACTGGATCCGCGTCTTCTTTATTGCTCTTCCATAAATTCACACAGATAATACGAGCAACATAGATTTAATTTGCAGGTGCAAAAGCAAAACATATATTTAGTTTCCTATTGCCCATTCGAGCTTCACCATTTCATGACGGAGCCTACAGGCTTCAGTGCAATACAGAGCAATTTCCTCAAATCCTTTATCCACGCCACAGCCGTTGCCTGTGCACGGCTGATCTTCGTGCACCTGTGCCGGCGGCGGCAACGGGTCTCCCAGAATGTGCCACGTCGTCCTCCAAATAGCTTTCGCGGCCTTCTTGAGCAAAGGCACACAGCCCACGTTGCTCACCCGTGTCGTCGTCCCGCCGCCGCCCGCGACCCGCCTCATGTACCGCTTCGCGGTGTCGTCGGCGGCGGCACTACCATTGTCCCTGTATAGGAAGATGGCGTACAGATAGGCAGCCGCATCATGCCCACCATCGGTGGCGCATCGGAGATCATCGCTTTGCCTGTTTTCCATGAACACGGCGTTGATCCCGGAGTAGAAGCAAGCCTCCGGATTGCCGAGATCGGTCAGCATAGCAAGGAAGGCTATGTAAGCGGTGAGGTCCCACATCTAAGCCATCTCATCTCTTATCGCCTCTATCGACAAATGTTGGCCAACATCGCGGTGGCTGCACAGGCGACGCATGGTTGAGCAGGTACCTCGTAGGCTGCGGAGGTCAGCCAAGGGCCGCTCCGAGGTCGCACCGACGAGCGTCGCAATCTCAATGTGGACCTCCTGAGGGAGGTCTTGCAGCAGCGACGGCTGCTGCGGCCTGCTAGGCATCTCCGGGAATGGCAACCACCGTATTCTCGTCCCTAATCTCCTGCCCCCGCACAGAGAGAGAACGTGCCGAGGAATGAGGACGATGAGGAGTGTATGCAGTTGTGGTTTTTTCGCGGGTAGATGAAGGGGCCAGCAGGGCAACAGTTTTTATTTGTGCGTCTCTGATGAGTGGATACTACTAATTGCACATCTCGCTTATCAAGGAGTCAAACTCTTTGAAGTTGGACCAAATATAGACCAAATAATAACGTTTCGCACAATGGAGAGTTGTTGGCGACGCGGGTTGGTGAACCCGCGTATTCTTTGTTGGGCGGGTAGGGTTATCTTTTTTATATAGGTTGCTGACGCTGACGTGTGGGCCCAACACTATTTTTTTGAAATGAAACTTGCTTCCCTCAAATATTAAAGCCCATTAAACAGCCCCTAAAAATTCATTAAAAATACGAACAATTCGTAGTTGGCCATTTAGTATTCGAATAAAATATCAGCAGGCACACTTGTGTAACTAAAATTATCAAAAATCAAATTTTTATCTCATGGTTGGGATATAATAATTCTAATAACGTCTTAGGTTGGTCTAAAAATTATACAAATTGACATGGTAACATAATTTGGGTCTCTAAACTTGTCATAAAAATTTCAAATGGTTTCTCAAAAGGAAGATCATACTTGTGTACAAATGTGTACATCTCTCACATAGTTTCCTAGAATGTTATACTTCAACACTGAAGTTTTCCATACTTCACAACATGTTCGAACTCATATACATTTGAAATTTTAACACAACCTTGTGTTCACCTTAACATTACGAAATACAAAGTTTCATTAGTAATGGTTGTGTAAAACAAATATTATTTCTATGTTGTACTTGTAAGAAACAAGATAAAGGCGTATAAACAACATCCAGGAAATGGAGTTATATACGAAACAATGTCATAAATGAATAGAAGTTTATTTTAGAAAAAATCAAAAACAAATATCATCAAATTTGGATTACGAATGACGAAGAAATACGTGATTCAAATCTTTGATTGCAGATTAAAAGGGGAAAATGAAGCGAACTGTTCTTTATTCGAATAGAACTAACCCCGGCCTGACGTGTTTCCCTAATAATATTGGGCCTTTCAGTTTTAAGGCCCACACACGCCCACTCGCACTAGGGTTAGTAGGGAAAGACGCCTCTTTCACGCAGTCGCTTCCTCACTCTCCCCTCGCGCCGTCGTCTTTCTCTCCCTCGGGCCGCTGCCGCTTCCTCCCCCTCGCCCCCTCCGCCGCCGCTTCCTCACCCTCGCCTTCCTCGCCCCACCCCCTCCCCCCCGCGACACAATGCACGCTACACACCTTCGCTGAGACGCGCACCACACCACCCCTCACCTTCCAGCAATGACGACTAGGAGGAGGAGGAGGGATCCAGCCACGAGGTCGACGCGAGGACGTGGCGACTAGAGATCCCTCCGCTCCGACAGTGACAAGGAGAACTGCATGCTAGAAATCCCTCCTACATCATTAAGATACATTCTTAACTATGCTCAGCAGTGGCGTAGCCAAATTAGGGCCAGTTGGGGCAGCCGCCCCAGCTAATCTGCCCTAACTCGACTATGTTCCTTCTTCTCTGATGATATTTTTAAGCTTTGGTAGTATTTCTAGATGGCGCCATGACTCATAGGACCTTAGTACTTGCTAATTTGTGTCTTTGTTCTTCAAATTTAAGACTACATTTTGAAAATTTTCGCTAAAATTTGTGCAACTGCAGCATATAGATGTGTGAATTGGTGTGTGTTTCATTTTGGTTTGGTCCGTCATTAGGTGTTGCCCCAGCTAATTTTTTTTTCTAACTCTGCCACTGATGCTCAGTTAGGGTTTCGAGTTTCAAAACATATACTTAGCATTTAACTTTGTATTCACTCTTATATTTGGTTTTGCTCTTGTTCCATATGTACATTTGGACATTCTCTCCATGTTGAATAAGTACCTCATCAACAACAGAGGCAGCGAGCATCTTCCTCTTTAAAATGGTAAGGTCGCATTGCCTGAACTAATTTTTTGGTTTCTGAATATTGCATTTATGTTAATGGTTTACCATAGAACCAATGAGATTATAGAGGGCTAAACTAGTTACTGTAATTATTCCCTCATTTGTATGGTCTTGTACACAGTTCTGTGGGTGTTGATTAGATAAATGCTTAGCTGTTATGCATGGTTAACTAAAAATTTGCTCTACTTGTCTCCTATTGTAGCATGTCTCCTGGGAGAGCTAGCAGTATGGTCTGTTTTTTGTGCTATTCTTGGACACTGAGCTGACCTTTCTCATAATCCCTTGACAATTAATTCACAGGATAAATCTGTCGAGGACTATAGACCTGGGCAATTTGAAGAAGATGCATATAATGAAGAAGATTTATATGCCACTGCTAGTGAAGAAAAAGAGCAGGTGGGTGGGGCTACGGGCCGAGCCAGAGTGCCAAGGACAGTGACAAAGTGGCCATGAGACAAAATGGTAGTCACTGAGGTTGAGAGAGGGGGATGTCAGTACTATTGACACAAAAGCGCAGGTTCAGGGCGCTTGCAGGGCTCATTGCTAGACAAAAGATACCTTTGGATTTGCCAGAAATAAAAAAACTAAGAGATGAACAAAAGTGATACTTGTTTGAAACCTATATGAAGAAACACTTGGAGTTCCAGGAAGACATGAAAGAGCAGGCATTCAAGCTTTTGTAGAAGATTGCAGCCAAGGCATGGAGACAATTCAGATTTCAGCTTAGGCGAGATTTTGTCAGAAAAGGACTCGAGCCATTTGGAAAGCACGACTTTATCAAGCCAGAAGAGTGGACAGAGTTTGTGAAACAGTAGGAAACCGAGAAAGCCTCATCTGTTAGTGGCAAGTTCAAGTCACTTCGAAGCCTGAACACAAACGAGCACAACATGGGTCCAGCTAGTTATTGTGGGAAAGTACCACAGTGGGAGGAAGAGGATAGGAAATTAGCTGCGGCTGGGATCGCCAACCCATATGATGCCATCACTGATGATCATTATAGGAATTGGGTGCGAGCAAGGAGTAAGCTAGTGGTGACAAACGGTGTTGCCAAGATAGTGTTCAACAAAGTAGTAAATGAAAGTGTGGCTGCAGACATCATGGAAAAGAATGCACATGCAGAATCTTCAGGAATGACATCATGGCTGAGAGAGAATGATGTGCTAAGTAAGTGCTTGGGCCGCCCCGAACAACCAGGTCGCGTGCGTGGTGTCTCCAGCTACCAGGGCTGGAAGTTTGCATGTCCTCAGCACGCTTCCATGTACAGGAAGAGGAAGAGGGCCAGGACTGACTCATCAGTTGATAAGCAACAGATGAAGGAAGAAATCAAGCAAGAACTCAAGGCTGAGATGGAGAAGGATATGCTTGACATGATGGCACGAGGGTACCAGGTGGTGTTTGCACCAATGTCCAATCGCACAAGCCCTTCACCCGCCGGACTGAAAGAGCAGCTGTGCGTCCGCAGATAATGTAGGTTTGATCAACGGCACTACAGAGTTGTCGACAGAGGTAGTGCACATTGCTTCTCCAACACAGGAAGACCTTATAGGCACGTTGACTGAACCCACAGACTGTGGCCTATGGATCATATTTCACGGTATTGAATGTGAAGCTGCAATTGGTGTGGTTCAACCAGAGCAGACTATGCTACACACAGTCCTGATTCATGAAGATTGTGATGTGGTCGAAGTGCTGCATGTATATACTGTCTTTAGGGATCACGCGCTTGAACACTCTCCTAATGACGAGGTGACAACACTTGGACAAGCTCTACACCAGAGGATACAGTGGAAGAGGTGTCACATTAACATCAAGGGAGCACCAATGCCAAAATCTTGTTCGCACACTATGGTACAGTTTCCTTCTGGTTCACAGACTACAGGACAAAACTCTTCCTCACATGGTTTCCTAGCTCCTACTCCTCCACTCATTGAAAAGATTCATTCCCCACCTGGTAACCCACCTCCTTCTCCTCCTCCACACCCAGACACGCAAATTACAGAATAGATTCATTCCCCACCTGATAACCCACCTCCTCCTTCTCCAGACCCAGAAACACAAATTACATCCCCACCTTCTTCTCCTCATGAAAGAACAAAACCTCCATCCCCAAAAGAAAGTGCTCAAAACAATGATGCCAAAGCAGGAGCCCAGAGTCATGTGTTGGTTGATGCCGAGAAATCTGTCGACGACAGTTCCAAGAAAGCTGTAGGTACATTTGGGCCCAAAATCTCTGTAATAGCTGCTGGTCAGACACCACCTGAGAAACCTTCTTCAGCCATCTCAAAGCAGCAGGAAAAAAACTTGCTGAAAATAAAAGGTCTACCAGAATACGATCTGAGTAACCTTCTTCAGCCATCTCAAAGCAGCAGCAGCAGAAAATTGCTGAAAATAAAAGGTCTCAGAAGCCTACCATAAAGCCTTCTTCAGCCATCTCAAAGCAGGAGGAAAAGAAGCCTGCCAGAAAGCCATCTGAGAGAAACACCAAGAAGAAGGCGGCCAATGTTGCTATGACTCATATTAACCCACACTACAAATTTGGAGATGAAATGCTCAGTCCTGCTGAACTTAAGCATCTGGATACTGCTCCTTCTGTCACTAATCTCCATATTTCTACATGGGATGTTGTAAGGACAAGGATGAGTCTCTGATTCGGGGCATAGTATGGCCCAAGCACGGCTGGTGGCCTGTGAGAGAAGATGAAAAATACGAGCTGTTGGCTGTGTTCATCAGCGACTTGTACGATCTCTTCAACTTGGATGCTTTGGATATAGGACTTCTCTGCTGTTTCATCCTGTAAGTTGCTTGAAAATTTAATCTGCTTCTCACTAATCATTTTCTATCTAAATGTGCTTTCTGCCTCAGTTCATCTTTACTATGTATTTTGCCTCCTTACACTTTGTTTCTTAATATTAGGAATATGGCTGTAGAAGTACGGTAGAAGAAGGAACCCGTTGCCTTCCTTGATCCTGAATGCTTTAGCATGTCAAACATACAAAATAACAGGGATTTTTTTGTGTCCTATATGAAGCGTGCCTACCAGTCATATGCTAAAAAGAGAGTCATCATTTCTTGCTATAACACTGGGGAGCACTGGATTGCAGTGGCGATCTTTTCAAAGCAGAAGACCGTCTTGTATCTTGATTCATATAGGATCCTAGGCACTAATTTCTCTGAGTTGGTACTTACCATTGATGAGTAAGTTCTTTTTCTTTCTTAACCTACAAACTTCCTCAACAAACTATGTGTAGTTTATTAATGGTGCCCTAACCATTATTGCATGTTTTGTTGTAGTGCTTGGAATAGTTACTGCGATGACAACAAGTTGCCCCCCTGCGTCTTGAACCATGAGAAGGCTTTTGATGTACGTATTACTTAGTATTTCCTACTGTGGAAGCTAGTACTAAAGCTTGAGTTTATTTCTTCTCACCACTGTTTGTCTATATATATTTATCGCAGTGCCACCAACAACCTTACAAATCCAGAGTCTGTGGCTTCTATTGTGCCTATCACATGCTTACAGTAAAAAATAAATTGAAGGACCCTGAGGTACTTTCTTGGGATATGTAATTGTAACACCTGCAACTGAGCACAATTCTTGCTTATTAGCACTGCACATGTTTGGTAACCACCTGTGTGCTGACTACTGACATTGTTATATTCAGGCATTTCACATACCTACTTGTTAGCTGCACCGAGACACGCTGCTCCACATTAGGGAAAGAACTGCCTCATTCCTCATGGACCAGGTGATCACACCCTCAGGAAAATTTCACATTAATGATGCTATGATGGCTCGCATTGTATTAGATACCAATCCTCATGGTTAAGCCAGTGATGATATTGTTGTGAACCTTACTTAGCTTGTTAGAAGAGGATGTTGAATGCCTGAATTTTGACAGATTATGCATGTGAATCTTGTGGATTTCTATTCAGTTTGTGGAGTTTTGTGAATGTGGATGCTGGACCTAATTTTTGTGAAAGTAGACAATGCGTCTCCTTTATTCGAGACAGAGGAGACACAAGTTCACAGTAGGCGTCTCCTTTGGTCGATTAGAGGAGACACATGTACACAGTAGGCGTCTCCTTTGGTACAGACAAAGGAGACGCACGTACACAGTACGCGTCTCCTTTGGTCGAGACAGAGGCAGACGCGTACTGACAAGATGCGTCTCCTTTGGTCGAGACAGAGGGAGACACAGGTTCACAGCAGGCATCTCCTTTCGTCGAGACATAGGAGACACGCACTGACAAGACGTGTCTCCTTTCGTCCAGACAGAAGAGACGCGCACTGAGGAGACGCGTCTCCTTTCGTCCAAACGGAGGAGACACGCACTTACACAATGCATCTCCTTTCGTCAAGACAGAGGAGACGGATCATTTTCCGCGTCTTTGATGTTGAGTTCATGTAACGAGCTCGGTTTCTATGGCCATTGCCAAAGGTCCATGTGGGCCCAGAGAAACAGACATTTCAGGTGACCGGTAACTAGTTTCGGTAACGGCCTTTGTTAGACACCTGTTACTAATACGTGTTATGAGTAACGGGCTCAGTGTCTACACCCATTACCAAAGGCTCCGGTGGGCCCGGAGAAACAGCCATTTCAGGTGACCGGTAAGTAGTTGTGGTAACGGTCTTTGTTCGACGCCCGTTACAATTACGTGCCATCTGTAACGGGCATCGGCCCGTTACCTTTGTTGGCTTATTTGTAACGCTTGATCGGTAACGAGCGTTTTGCCCGTTACCAATAGCCATCCGCGCCCGTTACCAATGTCTGTTTTTCATGTAGTGCTAAAAATTGTATCTAAAGTCGGTTTAGTTGCAAACTGAGCAATTATCAAATAAAAAATAGGATGGGTGCATTCTCTCTACAAAAAAATGCACCCAAAAGAAGATCGAAATGAAAAAGAAATTTAAATCTGTAAAGCAAACCAAAACCAATCTAGAACTTTGAGAATGCAAAAAGAAAAGGTTGGTTAGTATACTTACTCTGACAGTGGAAAAGAAGTAGTGCCTGCCAGAGTCTCTGGGATGTTTATCCTTGAATAGTTTCCTGCAGAAGGCGTTGACCACGTATATATCGACTGCCAATTTATGATATCGTTGGAGTGTTGCCAGCTGGTTGTAAGTAACACGTACATTGTCGTAGTTGATAACCTCTTTACTATTTCAAAAAAAATAATATTGTGTTAGGTTTAGTGATGTGTGAAAAAGAGGAAAGAAAAGACAAAACAACAAGTGCTGCTGCAGCTGCTGAAATATTAAGAACAGACTTTACGCAACAAGTGTTTACCTGGAATATTGGGAATCAGCACCAAGAAACTGGACTACATCATGAACTAGCCTATCTTGGGGGCTCAGAACAAACTTTGCGCAACAAGTGCTGCTGCTGAAATCCCGATAGTATGAATTGGGCTGTATAATCTGTTTAGGACGGCGAGGATGTTTGCCTCTGAATGACAAACTGAGGTTCAACGAGATATGTGCACATTTCTAGTAGCACATATACTGCGTGTTCTTGTACATCTTGTTAATATCAGCAGCCTTGCTGGTGCATGCTTGTTGGAATTTTGTGCTACCAATAATTTGAACTCCTGGTGTTTGTGGAGACTCTTGAGAGCTCTGGAAAAAAAGATACATAATGAAAAATTAAGCTTGTTATTTTTCATACACATTGTAGTTCCAAACAATTGCAACATCTAGACTAGACCAATTGCAACATGCCACCATACTAATTGCAGCTCTATAGGAAAACAAATTTTGCACAACAAATGCACAGAATCTTGTTTGCAACCAATTGTAACACTAGAATATACCAAATTGCAACATGCCACCATACTAATTGCAACTCGACAGAAAAACATTTTTGCACAACAAATACACAGAACCTTGGTTGCAACACTAGACTATACCAATTGCAAAAATGCCACCATACTAATTGCAACTGGACAGAAAACCATTTTTTTACAACAAATGCACAGATCCTGTAGTTGCAAACCAATTGCAACATCTAGACTAGAAACAATTAAATAGTGATAGCATAGTGTAGAGGAAATTTTAATTCATATGTAGATTTCATACTATGATGCATGTATAGCACTGTTGAAAATTCCAAACAAATATGCAGTTAAAAAAACAAGTCAATAAAAGAATACATGTTTAAAAAAGCATACATACGAATACAATTATGGGGTCGGTGTTGTGGACTTCATCCAGTAGTGTTTTGTGAGATACACATTCATCAGATGTCCTTGTTTTTGGGCCGGGTGTGAGATCAAAATCTGGACTTCTGAACTTGTGCTGGATGCGATCCATATCATCAACAAAAATGCGCCCTGTACTGTCATGGTAGAAACTTTCAGATGCAATGGGTCTGGCCATGGAGCTGGGTGCGTCAGGCAGCAAATTATCAACAGTGTTGGAAGCTCTAGGTGGTACCTGTTGATCAAAAACAATTTAATGGGACAAAAAATATTATGCTTCGTGCATAAACAAAAAAAAGGAAAAAATCTGCTATTATGTCATGGGAAACGCTGACAAACCTCATGTGGCTGTGCAACACAACTAGGATCGTCGTAAATACTTTTGCCATCACATGACATACCAAGACGCCTTCTTTTCCTTGGGTCGGTTATGCTATTACCAAAATCATCAAAATCCTCTAGCAGGCGGAATGATGGAGGAGATATTGCCATTGCAGTGCTCCGTGCTGCCATTTTTTATCCCAGATTAACCTAAATGTAAGATGAAAATGGTTTATAATGCCTTAATAGGAAAAAATGATCTGGAGAACTAGAAAACTTATTCCGGGGATACTTACTGATGGAGGGTCACCAAGTGTTGTTCCGGGGATAGCATTGTTGGTTGATAATAAGTGGTCGAAACTTGCGCTGGTTTGTGCACATCCTGGGTCAATTTTGTTTCCAGGGTGTGCTGGATGCAAGTCCTGGGTAGGTTGCCCACCCTTAATAAAATATTAAAAAGAATATAACATAACAAATAAGAAAAAGGGTGTATAGGCAACAAAACTAAGACAGTGAAAAGGAGAAAACTATGATACAACGTTATAAACAGCGCTCCTTTTGCTGCCTGATTCAGAAAATTGTTTGTCTATAGTGCCTTCAGCTTGAACATTATCATGAGCGCATCTCACGGGGGTGTCGTTGTTGCTGACATCAGTTTGGGTATTTGATTTCATAGATAATTTCTGCCTCAGTGCCTTGAGAAAAAAATGAAGCAGACATAAAAAGAAGTTAATTAACACAGGAAAAATATTAAAAATGTGGACAGAAAATAACAAAGTGAATTGAACATGTGATTTGCAACAACCCAAAAGGAAATTAAAGATATATAGACTAATTGAGGACAAAACCTGTAGTGCTGCTGCAGCTTTTGGCAATCCTTCATGATTTACCAACAGAGGGTCTGTTTGTGAAGGCAAGGTCATAGAACTCGATGAATCTTCCTAGGTCCCTTCCTCATGTGTTTGTGGGCATGGTAGCCGTGTTGCAAGGTGCTTACCTTTGTTCTTCCTTATAATAGACTACACAAAAATAGTCGATGACAAATTACATAACACCCGTGTACGAAAAAACATAAAAGACATGGTGGAAGGTGAAGGTAAGAACCTCGGGGTCATCGGCAAAATCTGGTGATTTCAGAAGAGAGATTGTCGAACGTGACCTGGTCCGAGAAGCAATTGGACAGATGGTTGGTTGGTCGGTGCCACTATGAGGGGTTGTAACAGGCTTTAACCCTTTAGATTGTGACCCAATAACTGAAAATACAATGAAGTGTACAAGAGATGTGAGGCTAATAACAAAGACAGAGGAAAATTTGTACAAGAAAAACTTAAGAAAGAAGAATATAAAAACCTAGGGGTGTTTGCAACTGACCAGGGGGTGTAGCCTAGCTTTGAGAAATAATTTCAGTTGCAGCAAAACTCTTAGGTGTGGAGCTGCCTTCGACTCCGCTGGATTCAACATGTACTGTGTCACCACTGATTGCATCCTTAATGGGATGCCTTGTTGGCAATGGGATGTGAGCACCTTTGAAAGGACCGAGCCTTTCATGACACTTGCTGCCACCTGCTTCTGCCTCCATGGAATTGAGAACAATATTACAGATGGGGGCTTTCGACTGTGTCACTTGACCAGCTTTGCTCTGGTTAAGCATATGCTGGCGCTCATAGAAGAAATTGATCACATCAATGATTATGGCCTCAGTCTTCTGTGGAACAGACGTGATTGCGGAGGCTGAGTGCATTACATACAACTCAGTGATGCCTTCTACAACCTTTTAACATGGCCATCAATAAAAACAGAGAGAAATTAAAAATATAATTTGAATTAAAATATAATAAATGAAGAGGCAAGAACAGAATGCAAATAACCAGTTCGGAAAAAAATAAGCTACTGTGACAACCAAAAAAAACAAGAAGCATGTTTGCTGGATATTATATATGAACCAAAAAGATACCAGGTAAGCACAGCACGAATAAAAACACAACCTATCTGCATTTACGAGTAGCATAGCCCACTGCATGGCTGAATAATTAAGACTACACACAGTCACTTAGAGTGCTTAAAAAATGACATCTACAAGATAAATTATACAGGCTAACACAAACAATAATCATCATCGCTTAAAAAAAATTCACATATGTGATAGTATTTAATACAGAAAAGTACCACATCTCGAAGTGAACCATCAAAATTTTCAATCAGCGTTTTCTTAAATTTGGTGCTGTCTATGCAGCAAGTGGGGGAGGGTGTCGTGGATGAAGAAGGTTTGTAGTAACAAGTTGACTTATAAGGTAGAAGCTGAAAAACAGAAACAAACAAAAAAATGGTATGACTTGCTCGGTATAGTAATTCCAGAACAAATTGAACCTAAAACGTGAAAAATGAGTTGTATGTCCTACCCCGCACTTTCCGTACACATGGGCTTGTACATGATCAACCATTGACTTCTCCTTAATCAAGTCGCCTTTCCAGACCATAGAGCGTGGGAAAGTCTGAAGCGGCTCATGTGGAACGTTGTTCAAGCAATCAAGGTACACAACCTATACATCATCGGATTAAACAAAAAGAAAAAAAGGAGTTATTAGCTGCTGTCATGAATGCACCGAAAAAATGTCTGGCAGAAAAACTATCAACTGACATGGTAAAAACAGAGAGCAGCAAAAAACTGCACTCACACATATGATGTATAGGCACCCCCCATGGTGGTTGATGAAAGTTCAGGTCCTTTAGTCTTCTTATGGTACTTCTTGATTTGCTTCATCAGCCAGTAATGGACAAAACTGCTCCAATCCCACTCCTTTGCATTCTTGACATCAACTAGAGGTTCCAGGTACTCAGTGCTAGGATAAGGCGTGGAGTTGGGACAAAGGAAACTGACAGCTGCTACAATAAGGAAATTGTGTAGGAGGTCCTCTTCGGATATCTCTGACTTGGAAACATTCTCGACGCATTCCTTGGTAGTTGGGAGGGAAGTCAAGTTCATTTTGCCGAGGAGAGAAATCTTTCCATTCTCTGGCTTTGCTTTCACAATAGTCTTGCCACCAATCGGTAACCCAAGAACATCATGTACAGTCTGTGGAGTGATGCGGATACTCCTACCATTCAGCAAAATGCTCGATGTGCTGACATGTACATGAGAAACGACCCATCTAGAGAATGTAGATGGTATTGGACACTTCTCAAAAAGAAGTAGAGAGCCAAAACCATAGTTTTCTATAACTTTGCGCTTCGCTGGGCTTAGTGAAGAAATCAAATCAGCGAACATAGAGACACTAGCCCTAGAAACAGTCTTGGTGGGAAATGCACTGCCTTGATTCTAATTGAAAACAGGGGCTTTGTTGCTGGAGGTTGGGCCGGCAGCTGCATCAGACACAATCTTCCTGATGGAATTGCACACCTGCAAGCAACAAAAAATAAATTAATGTGTGATCAATATTGACAGGTTGTGTATACTACTTCATGCATCATGTCCAAAAATTAAAAATATTGTGTATACTGCATCATGCATCATGTCCAGATCACAAAAAAAGTAGTGAATGTAACCAGAAATAAGAGAATAACTACAATAAAATACTACACTCAGTGATGATAGGAGCTGGATGTGTGAAAAATAAGAAATGAAAATAGAAATGTGATTACCAGTTTTTTGAACGAAGTAAAAATCGCATCATCATCGATAGATGCCATCAACTGTTCAGCGTTGATAGGATCATTTGTTCTTTCATTAACGAAATTGTCTCCTTCCCCGATTTCATGGCCGGAAATGACAGCAGCTTGGGGGGCGTCCGCACAGTCATCAAACTGGCTCCCCGCTTCCTCGAGAGTCATCTGACAAATAAATATAATTAGGAAAAAAATGATCACATAATTCAAATGTGTACAATACATGAAAAAATCATATCAGCTCATGTGTGTAAAAATGGGCTGCATCTCAGGGGGGGAGCCTACATGACAAGTGCATCGTGCTCGCACAGATGTGATCCTGAAACCCTATCCGCCAGAACATGGAACAAAACACCTAACACGCTAACAAGATGACTCGTATAATCCACCGTCCAAGACGAAAAACCTTAGTGGAAACAACCAAATGCACAGCGCTAGATCTCGGATGGAATGGATGGATACACGAAAAAACTCGAGTTGAGAGATTGAAGAAGTGAAGATGCTAGGAGGGGGGAAAAGCGAAACCCTACCGAGGTTATGGTGCTATGCGAAGGTGGTGCCGATGCAGATGGTGTGCGTCGTCGTCCCGCGTGTCGTCGAAGACAACACCGCACGAGGGACCAACCGTGACCGGCGTCCCCGCCGGAATCGCCTCTGCCGCCTCCTCACCGCTGACCGCGACCGTGTCGCCTTTGCGGGAGAGGCATCCGATGAGTGGGAGATGGGTGCGAAATGGATGGGGTGTCCGAGAAGATTCACTGGGTCCCACTCATTCCTAGCGGGCGTTTGCGAGTGCAGTGCGGACCAGACAAGGTGGGTTCAGACAGGCGCGCGCCCCTCGATAAAAGAAAAAAAGCGAAGCGATCTGGAGCACTGGATAAGGATCGGACGGATAGAGCAAAAATAATTTGCAACATGCGAGATGCGCAGTTACAACAAGACAAATAATTTGCAACAGGATACGGGCCGCCTCCCTCCGGGCCCAGAAACGTGCAGCCAACTCGGCCTTCCAACGGGCCACGACCCTGTCTCATTCCAGCCTGCATGGATTCGCTTGTCTGAATCGTGCTCAAATTACAACATAGTGTGCACAGAGGTTGCAACAAGAGCTCTTATACGATTACAACACGGTGAGCACGAAAAAAGACAGGTAGGAACCCGACAAAAAGGGAATAAAGCTGCCTCCGGACAAAAAAAACACCTGGAAAAAAGCAAAACCAATCGGTTCGCCCCCCCTTCTCTCGGGGCAACCGCCTTGTGCCGCCACCTCCGCCATGACGCCGCCTCCCACCTAGATCCTCGCCGGGGCAGATGGAGCCGCAGTCCCTGACAGATGAGACTAGTTCACCCACTCCGATTATCCTTCCCGGTACAGAAGCGATGATTCGCGCAGTGGCACTAGGTGATCGTGTGAAGGTGGGGGGAGGTGGGCAAAACCAAGGAGAACTAGGTCGAGGAGGTCGTCAGGGAGAGCATGGAGGCGGTCCTGGCCCGTCGTCAACAACGATGCTTCTCCCGAGTACAACATCTTCCGCTAGCCTGTCGTCGACACCGCTGCTTCTCCTGAGTACAACAGGTGTGATACCAGCTCCTGGGCATATGGCGACACCTGGATCTGCTGACCCACTCCACCATACGACGACTCTCACGCCACCAGTGGAGTTGGCTCCATGGGACATGGTCACACCATATGCGGATCAGCTGTTTTACCCGGTGAGTAACTTGACCTCAACAGTAGTGCTCTAAGATGCACTATGCTGTGTAGTGATTGGATGCAAAAATTAGACAAGATTTGTGTTATAGTTGCAACATAGATTTGAAAATACCACCTCTGTGCATTCTGGATAAATTGATCAAATTATATGACCTCTGATTGTTCTGTTATCCAAGTAATTTGAAGCCATCCAAAACAAATAACAAAATTATAGTTGCAACTATGAACTGACAAAAAGGAGTTGGAAGATTGCAAAATGCTTTGCGACTATAAACCAAACCTAATTCCAACAAGCCAGTTAAAATGATTGCAACAAGCTAGTTAAAATGATTGCTGGCATTTGATTATATGTTCTCTCTTTGATGACAGGATGTTGCTATAGCAGCTGTGTTTGTGCCAAGAGTAGGGCAGCAATTCGCTATAAACGATGCTGCTTACTTGTTTTACAAAGATTATGCAAAGACTGTTGGGTTCAGTCTACGTATAGCAAGAACAAGCAAGGAAACAAATCATTAGGTATGCAACAGGGAAGGGTGGAATGATCCAAAAAAAAGGAAGAGCCAGCCAAGACAGAAAATGGGTCAAGACGATGTGGCTGCCCAGCTTATGTGAAGGTGAAAAAGAATGTGAAGCACAATTTCTAGTTCTTTCATCATGTACAGGTAGCACACAACCACAAACTTGAACCATCTGCAAGAATGACAAGGTATATGCACAACCACAAGCACATGGAAGAGGGCATGGTGGACATATTCAACATAATGACAAAGAATGGAGTTCCACACCAGGCCGTATTGAACGTTGTGGCTGATGTATACGATGGTCGACATATGTGGAGATTCACTGAGAAGGACATAAAAAATTTGTGCATTATGGTTTCCTTTACACCTAATTGCAGCAGTAACATGAGCACACTAGCAACATATAACATATCTGAATTATTACATGTGACTCAACTGATGTATTATTTTTTTAAATGATTACAGGAAAGTAGCAAAAGCTAGGGAGGATAGAGAAGATGATCTAAACAAGCTTCTCCAATTCTTCAGGGAATGCAAGCAGAACAACGAGTACTTCTATTGGGATGTGGACGTAGATCCAAAGACTGGTGTGATCAAAAACATTTTCTGGAGCCATGCCAGCCAGAGAGATGAGTATAGAGATTTTGGAGATGTCATAACCTTTGATACAACACATAAAACCAACAGCAAGCACATGCCTCTAGCCATGTTTATTGGGGCCAACAACAACCTGAAGAACGTGACCTTCGGGCAAGCTCTGGTTGGTGATGAATCTGTGGGGTCATTCAAATGGTTATTTGAGACATTCAAGATCTGCATGGCTGGCAGGGAACCTCATGTCATGCTGACGGGTGAGCCCTTTGTCCACTTTTCTAAACAAAAGACTGATTGCAAGCTCAATAATTCTATAGTTACTAACAGCTAATAAAAATGAGTCAGTGTGTGTTGCTAATAATATTTCCTCAAAAACTTTACTGCCTTCTTTTTAGATGAAGATCTAGCGATGAAAATTGTCATTGGCCTGGTGTTCCTAAAGTCTCAGCACAAGAACTGTCACTGGCACATTACAATGCCCTGGGAGTTTGAGTTGGAGAAGCTATACATCGAGTACAAGGATAAAAATTTGAAGGAAAGACTTGAGTCATTGATAAACTATCCATTGGGGCCGACACAGTTTGAGGTTGAGTGGAACAAGCTAGTTGATGAGTGTGTCATTTCTGACCATCCTGCTATACGAGCCCTATGGGACAAGAGAGAGACATGGATAGCAGCTTATTTCAAGGGGATGTATTGTGGGAGGATGACATCGATGCAGCGATCTGAGAGTCAGAACAGGGTGCTCAAAGAAGGATATGTCAATGAGAGCACTAGCCTGCACATGTTTGCTAGAAGAATGTTGGATTCACTCCAACATGCTGACCACATTGATGCGGTGAAACACATTATGCACAGGTAATGTATGCAAAAAAAACTTTATATAGCATTTGCAACTGTTACACTTATCTAATTACAACACTGTGCATATATTAATTGCATATGGGAAAAAAAGAAACATACTAAAAAGGTGTAATGGTTATGCAGGCTGAGGTGGTGAGGGCTTGCAAGACAAAATTTGATGAGCAACTATGCAGAGTGTATACAAGAGCTGTATACCAGGAGTACAAAAAGTAATACAATAACAGCACCGCGTTTGTCATTCGCCCAGATCCAAACCCGCAGATGAGAAATTGGTGGTTGGTCAAGCATGAAGAAGGTGGCAGAAGCTTTTGCTGGGCACAACATGAATTCAAGGTCGTCGCGGATAAGGAGAATGGTGAATACAGATGCGAATGCAAGCAATGGGAACACACAGGTATGGTGGTCTGGTCTGACACAAAAACAACACATGGATTTGCTAACAAACTACAATTGCAACTTTGGTAGTAAAACAATTACAACATGTGTCAGCTAATGCTTGCAACTTGCTGATTATTGAATCTGTTCATTGTTAAAAAAATGCAGGGCTGTTCTGCATGCATGTTATAAGAGCCTTCACCCACCTGCAGATCAAGAAAATCCCGGAGAAGTAAATACTAAGAAGATATACATGTGATGCAAGGCGGGAAGTACCCTGGGATAGGCATGATGGCATGCGAATTGGTCCAATAGCAAGCCGTGAACAGACCCGGATGTCGAGCCTGCTGCCTAAGTTGATGAAACTAGGAAGAGGCTGGTAGGCTGCGGCTCACTGATAGTTAGATGCGCAGAAGGATGCTCCAGCGGTGTCCGTACTAGGCCAGGGTTGCCCTTTATCTTAATCTATCTAGGTTTACTATTTTCGCTATATGTAATTTCGATCCATACTTTATGTATCTTAATTTCGTACTTTGTTATAATGAACTTGCTATAATAGTGTTATGTGTCTAATTTAGAGATTATGTATTTTTGTTTTGTTTCATTTCGTTATTCCATTCCAGACGCATGCTATTTCGATGGATCCATCAGATTTGGACTTTGTCGTTGGATCCCCTTGATTCCATGTTAGGACTAGGCTGTTATTAGGCCTGCAACAGGGTAGCGGGCCTAGGTGCCACCGTGGGCCGTTGGGCATGTGTACGCTGTCCGGCCTGCTGTCTGTATCCGCTATGTAAGCTGAAGCCATAGGAGGCATAGGCATTTATTTATCAACATATAATATCAAACAGATGAACTGTTCTTCTTCCTCCTGGTGCTCCTGTGTCGTTCTCCTCTCGATTCCCCTTCTGTCTTCTTCCTGATCTCAGTTTCCAGCTATTTCCCCTCTGATTCCCTTCTCCAATCCCTTCCCTACTACCTGCTGCTAACATTCCATCGACCACATCTTCTTCTCTTCCCCATGCATTGTGCTAAGCAAGTAGAGATGGTGGTGGTGGCTGAGTTATAAGCACAGCAATGTTCGCCGGAGGCCCAGTGGTGAGGCTTATCTCTTGGGTTCGGTGCTACAGTTTCGACTGGCAGGGGTGGTGCTATGATGCACGTCAAGGCCGCCTGCTTCGAGTGGCCGGCACCACGTCGTTGCAAGTTGGTTCCTTTGCGTCGTTGCAAGAATCATGCCAAACAAGTCTGAAATATGACGATTAAAGCTTATGGTACAATGAAAGAGTTAACTTGCGGCATATTTTGAAAGCAAAAGAGAATAGCCAAATACTGAAATAGGAGGCAACAACAAGCTAATCCATGGAAAGGGACAACATGCATATATATGAGCTTTTGAATATTCATCGCAATGAGCAAAATACATATAGTAAACACTCTACAAATACATACACCATGGGCCCCCTCATTCATGGGCCCACCCCCCTAGGACGGCCCTGCTGCTTAACCATGGTCAAATAAAAGAACTAACACTGAATGATTCATCGATGCCTACATGGGCTCAGCCCAACAAGGAGTTAGGCACGCAGGCCCAGTACAAAACCCAGATAGCTATTTCTATAATAAATGAGTACATAAGTGTTTACTTAATAATACATCTAAAAAAAGTGTTTATTTAATGACAAGTGTTCGAAAAATGCAACAAATGGCATAGAGCACATCAAAAAATACAACCAATGGCATAGAGCTCAAGTCCTAATTTCCAATGCCGCACTACAGTGAATGGAAGCATGTTTGTTAGCTTTTCTCCATCAAATTTCTTGATGCCAACAAAATCTTAGTATGTTTATACATAACTCTGAGGTTCAGAAAGAAGAGAGGTTTGTCCATCCTTAAAGACCTTAACATGGCAGAGTGTTCCTCCAGTTTCATCTGCAAAAGTGATCTTTCTTTGTTTCCTTGGCACTTCAGGATGTGAAACAGCATTCTTCTTTGCTAGGCTCTGCAATTGAAAACATAGTCATGAAAGAAGCATCAGGTCAGATTTCAAATTTGTATATAAAAAATGTTAGTAGTCTTAAAAGTTGATAGGGACGGACCAATATTTTACAAAAGCGATTGCAGTCTTTGTTCATTATCGACAACCATTTCCTTGTAGTATTCTCCACTTCTAATGCATCCTCAGAGGCTGCTCTGATCTGTCCATCGAAACAATACACCACATCAAACATATGTCAAGATTGGAGTTGTTTTGTTTTCAAAGTTCTAACCATTATGTGTCAGTAAATGGACAAGTAAATATTTTTTTCTGAAACAAAAACGTATAAATGATCCATTCTGCATCATCTACTTTACTTTTCATTGAATTAATTTGCTTCTTACAACAAACTTTAAAATTAGGAATTTAACAATGTCTCACCTCAGCAATTTTGAAATTAGGAAGTAGATAATATGCTTCTGATGACAAACTTCCATCCACTATACTTCTCATGTGCTTCAAGCTTCTTGTAAGTTTTGCAGTTATGTTTTCTATATCATGCATCTGTCTTTGAGAAAACTCAACAGCTTTCTCAGTGTCTAAGACCACCGATGAATTTATCATGCAAGACCAAGTTGTCTGTTGATGATAGGGAGATCCTGTTGACTTGAGAACTCCTTTGCTTATTGGGGAGACATCAGTCCTGTCCTTAAGTCTTCTATCTGTGCTGAACATTGATCGGTCTTGCTTTTGTGCTGGCTGAGGTAATGATATTCTAGTTTTGTCACAATCTTCAGTAACAATTTTCCTCTCTGCAACAATAAGAAAGAGTATGATTATAACTGATCTTTGTACAAATATTAGAAAATATTAGCAGCAAATACTGCTTACTCAGTCTTTGGACTCCATCACAGAAATCAATACCAGTCAGAGCATTGCAAAGTTTCTCCTGAGACGTTGGTGACATAATCTGAAAACAAAAACAGGAGGAGAAATATGTTAGTATGGCTATCTTGTTCATCATTTGTACTGTAACATTATTAAAGGAATGGTTCAGACCTTTCTCTTGGAAAATAATTTCTTTGGACCATGTTCTTCAATTGATTCGTCGTCAATAAGAAGTTCTGACTTCTTAATTTGGCTATCAGTTTCCCGAGAGGTAATAGAGGAATTTGGATCTCCAGCAGATAATTTATGTGATTCTTTAGCATTAGAGATCTCTGGCGTGACACCGGTAGGGTTTAACTTACCAGTACAAGACTGGAGTAATTGATGTTGAAGCACTAATTCTTCTGGTCCTTCATTATTAACAGACCAACAAATATCATCATCTACTGTAGAATGTAACTTATCCTTCGATGGCCACTACACATTATCCGGAAGTGAGATTTTATTATCTAAAGCATTTTTAAGAAGTAGTACACTCCCCAACTATTTCTTCAGTACAGTCTGGAAGTGCAATAAATAGTTACCCACATGATTGCAAGGGAATGTTTATTTCAAGAAGTATTTGCGGAAATAAGAAGAAATAAGCTGTAGACATTCATCTGAGAAATTTAGACAAATAAGAAATGTAGTTCATATGAACAGGCTAGTTACTCACTAATAGCAATTTCAAACTGCTCCAGATCGTCAGCTCTCCTTCCAAGCTTCTCCAATGTTGGGTCATCTGTTGTCGCTTTGAATGGGGAGCTATGTGTGGGGCTAAGAGTATCACCTCTCATTGATGTTGTATCTTCCACTTCTACAGCATGTGGAGAAGATATTAATACTTCCATCTTTCTATTAGCTTTAGCCGGAGATGTTTTTGGCCTCTTCTGCTTCAACACAATAAGAGGCTTATCAAGATCAGATTCCTCCCAGTCAGAATCTTCATCATATATTACGTGGATCTTCTTAAGCCTTGGAGATCTTTTGGGAGTACCCAAATCAATTTTTTTGGAAGCAGAAGTAGGCATGTTTCCTGTAGAAATGCAGAAAATCAAGTATTATCAACAGGTGCATGCTCCATAGATTCATGAATATCATCACTTAAAATGCGTATACTGCTAAAAAATATAAACCACATCCAACAAGAGCGTCAAGCTCTTCAATAAAAAAACAGTGAAACTTAATGTAACCAGGAAAAATGATGTCGACAAATAACAGAATAATAATATGTGATATAAGAGAAAAGGAAACATGAGTACCCAAAATGAACACCTTTTCTCCCGAAACAAATCTGTAATGCCCACCCCACCCCCCGTGGAAATGCCCAGATAAACATAGATCTACAACAACCCGCAGCTAACGGAAGTACCGAGAGGGGAGGAGGCGACATGTTCAGCGGGAGGTACTGACCTTGGACGGCAGCGAACGGCGGCTGCTGAGAGGGGGGGACGGGGAGACAGCACCCTGGATGCCGGTTTCTTGGCAACGCACCCCGAAGGCCCCAAAACAGATCAACTTTATATGGCACTCCCTCCATTCTTTTTTGATAGGAATACTCCGTATTTCTAAAAATCAGATTTTTACAAATGATAGTCCTATTTTCCATTGGTGTGGGCTGTGGTAATAAATGGCACAGATAACAATGAGTATCATGAGTAGAATGCCATTTGACAGAAGAGAAGTTTAAGACTACTGGCTGCGTGGTATGCAAATCGGTCGTGTCGATCCTGCGCGTCACTTGCATCCGGTCGTGTCAGTTCTGCACATCACCTCAGCTCAGTTATGCACGGTTCAGCTACGCACCATCCGTTCTGCATGGCGCGTGCAACACCAACTGGGTCGTGTCGATTTAGCGCGTACGCACTGTCCGTTCTGCTTGATGCAATACCACCGGTTCCAGATGTATGCGTAACCTGAACCCGCTCGTACCCGCACGGACTCGGTTACGCACCTTGATGCTACAACATCGACTGGGTGGTGCTGATTCGGCGCGTAACCTACATCCGGTCGTGTTGATCCTACATGTCACCTACACTGCACCATCTTCGGTTACGCACGATTCGGCTATGCACCATCCGTTCTTCATGGCGCGTGCAACACCGACTACGTTGTGTCGATTCAGCGCGTAACCTGTACAGGTTACGCACCGTCTGTGCTTATTGATGCAACACCGACTGCGTCATGTCGATTCAGCGTGTACGCACTGTCCGTGCTGCTTGATGCAACACCACCGGTTCCAAATGTATGCGTAACCTGAACCCGCACGGACTCAGATACGCACCTTGATGCTGCAACACCGACTGGGTGGTGCCGATTCGGCGTGTAACCTGCATCCGGTCGTGTTGATGCTGCACGTCACCAGCACTGCACCAGCTTCGGTTACGCACGATTCGGCTACACACCATCCGTTCTTCCTGGCGCGGCACGTAATAACATAAGAAATAGGCTTCAGTTGTACTCCGTATGCGTAACCTACACCCACTGGGTTATGCACCATCAGTGTTGCTGCATGCATAGGGCAACTAGGACTGGGTAATGCACAGACTCGGTTACGCACCATTCAGGCAACACCGACTCGCAGGTGCAAGCAGCACTGATAGTGCGTAACCGAGCGGTGGTAGGTTACTCGCAGGATCGACAGGACCGGATGCAGTAGGGATGGTTACGCCGAATCGGTGATCGGCTAGGTGCAGTTTACGCCGGTCTGGGTTATTTGCTATTTTTATTTATATAAGCAGTGAATATAAAACAAGAAAAATAGAAAAGGGTGCAAAGGCACTAATATAATATAGATGCATGCATGCATCTATCAGATCCAAAACAGGGTTAACATATATATATATATATATATATATATATATATATATATATATATATATATATATATATATATATATATATATATATATATATATATATATATATATTATGAATTCTGAATTCATCCAAAGGCACTAAATTGATCTTCTCCATTCCTGTTATTACTACTACTGCTAGTACTAGACAAGAGGCTGGTCGTTTCGTCTCCACCAGCAAACTAACTGCTGCATCATATCATCAGCTAGTAGTGCAGCGACATGGGATCTGTTGGGGTGGCCCATGTTGCACACACCTTCCTTGACCTGGTGTTTATTATTTGCTCGATCTCCCGGCCCGGAGATTACTACTCGTCGTCGCCGCCTGTATTATATTATTGCGAGACAAGAAAAGGCAACCAAGTTAGAGGCAGCAGAAGCATACTCGTCAATATATATACACGACGACGGAGTATATATGTATATTATTAGCACCTGCCATACTGGAGGGGTCGTCTTCGTCAACCTCAACGGATGGAGCATCAGGAGCTGTAGGTGGATCGTGCAGGATGTACTGATCCGCCGAGATGTCGTCATCATCTTCCTTGTACATCGCACCAATTGCGGCCAGAACATCCAAAAGTTCCTTCTCCAACTCACTCATCAACTGCGCGTGCCCATGCATGAAGAACAAGAAAATGAGGAGATGGAAATTAAAATAATTAAACCGCGTAGAGTGTAGTGCGGGAGGAACACCACCAGATTGAGCATCCCACCAGTATACGTACGTACCTCAGTGTCTTCTTCATGCACAGGCGGTTCTTCGATGGTGGGATGAGCAGGAGCGGCCGGCTCATCAAACAGTAGACGCTTGGCGGTGGGTGGCGGCGGCGGCGTGTCCATCGTCTGCAGACGCTTGGCCGGGGAACTTACATCATCAGTATTAGAAGTCTCGGATCGGTGCTTCGAAGGTGTTTGCCTGGACCTGGAGGCACCAACAACCACCTCTTCTGGCGCTGCTGGTGTAGTCATATGTATTACTGTACTACGACGACTATACTACCTACATCCGCTGGGAAAACCACTAATTGTTTCTAGTAAACCTACAGTAAAATGAGACGCTACAGTATGAATGAATAATGGACCAACACACCTCCTGGTCCCTGTTTATATAGCTACTGCAGTGAAAGGGCCAACGGAATCTAGGAGAGAGATGGAAATGATCGTCTCATTAGGGAAGCCTCCGTGCACCATGAAAAGCACGATCGCAAAATTGCTGGGATAGTGCGCTCGCGCACATATACCTAGAGAGGAATGCTCCTTGGTGGCGGAAAATGGTGGCCAGTGTCGATCCTGCGTAACCTGACCCAGACGGTTATGCGTGAGGCACTCCCTCCTGCTCCTGGTACACGCACTTAGGAATGCGGGGTCTCGATTACGCTGTGAGGATCGCTGCTTGGTGCAAATACTAATTTAAACGAATCCATAATAACCTGAAGGGGTGTACCAACGTTATGCTGAGCGAGGGCTCACTCAAATTCTATAAATCAAGCTAATTGACAAAAATTCTCTATATAAAATCTTCATAAATTTCTGTATTCTCAAGGTGTGCCCTCGCTCAAATTGTGCTCTAGGTCCGCCCCTGATAACCTGTCTTTCCAATCAGCACTTAACCAGTTTCAACCAGTGGCTGCTGCATAGGGCAACTACGACTGGGTAACGCACCGACTCGGTTACGCACCATTCAGGCAACACCGACTCGCAGGTGCAGTCACCACTGATAGTGCGTAACCGAACGGGTGTAGGTTACTCGCCTATCATGGGGTGCTGGTGATAGGCGCACCCCGTAACGCAGTCGGTGTTGCAGGAATAATGTTGCAACCGTCGGTTCACCTTTTTCCTCCGTCCCCGCGCCTCCGCTAGGAGCTGATTTTTGCCATTTGTGCCCACACAGAAGAAGCAGGTGAGATCAGATGTGGACAGGTCATCCTGGATGATTTCATAGCAAGACGCGAATGTGGGAGACGATTTCATAGACAGCGTGACCTCGACCCTCGTGTGCACGTAACTTCTTAGACGAATGAGCTCTGGACTGCAGAATAATTTCTAATAGTGAAATATAGTCATAGGAATATGTTTTTTTGGCCAAAAAAGATCGAGAACATCGTCTGGGTGAAAGAACGGAAATCAACATGCATGCGTAGTAGGGATCTATCAGATCTAGATCATTGACGCCCCCCAGCTCTCCAGCAGCTTATCCCAGAGCTGGTCGTTGGCCTTCCCCTCCTGTTGAAGGATCCTTTCCAGACTCTCAACCATTGAGAGGATATGAGCCATGTAGACTTGGATGTGCGCGTTAACAGGCAGATCCACCCACTCTGCGTAGCCACAGTCATCCACCTGCAGGAAGAGACAAGACGCCAGTCAAGGCAAGTGTGTGCCGATCGATCCAGTGTACTAACCGAAAGATGCATGGAAGAGTACTAAGTTATTAGAAGAAATTAATTTTCGGGAACTTTCCATGAAGCGAGGGTAGCAGAAGAAACGGCGCCCCCATCGATGTAGCCGACGTAAGTTTGGATGATGGCGTCCTCCAGGTGTATGCATTGAGGCCAAGGATGCGATCGGTGAGGGTAGTCTCGAAGAGGATTGTTGTCGGTGTAGTAATGCCTACGGCTGATTACTGCTTGGGGTGGGGGCGGACGTGGTTTGCTAGGACCGCCCCATTCCACAGCTTTCCCTCCCATTGTCCCTTGCTCTCCTCGGAGGAGCTGCTCAAAGGCTGGGGGCGCAGCTTCTTTGGCATTCCGTTGGTTGCGATAGCACGGGGAGCAGGCTGCGATATCTTTTTTCTTCTCTTCTCTCATGAGAGGGAATGGGGGTTTGCCTCTTACTATTAACAACGACCCCCGGTACTTGAGGGCTGAGGTTGTTGCCGCCATAATAATAATAATAATAATAATAATAATAATAATAATAATAATAATAATAATAATAATAATAATAATAATAATAATAATAATAATAATAATAATAATAATAATAATAATAATAATAATAGCGTGGCAGTCGCGCACGCAATCTGGCGTCGAAGCTGCCATGCTTGGAATGTAATCTGCTGCTCGGCTGGTGGTATGGAAGGAGATTGCTACGTGGTTTTGCCGATCAACATGAGATGCTGCTGCGAGCCCGAAGAGCAAACCATTTATTAGAAACCCCAGAACAGCCGCGCTTAGCATCTCCTCCTTCCGGCAATTTCGGGATTGTGCTTTCATTTCATGTTGTGCTTTTAAAAATATCTAAACCTGCGCCTAGTTGGTCACGCACGATCCATGGTCCGTAACCTGCACCACAAGGTTACACACGATCCTTTAGGGTTGACGACAGTGACCACAGCATGGATCCAAACTCCATTTTGTTACTCGAGTCGAGTGAGAGTAATCGTATCTTTGCCCACCTTTAACACTAATTAAAGTATCAGTAATTAATTAACACTAATTTAAACCAATACGACTTCTGTCAAAATCACTCATGAAAGGCATTCATTTCATCTCCATCATATCCTGACCAAAATGTCCATCATCTGTTAATTACTTCATTACTACAGAGACAATTCCCAAAACCAATACAACCGAGCGGGTCCATGATTGAAAAGTTCAGGGAAAGCAGTGCCAAAGCACAAATCTCCTATAATAAACCATATAGAAGCAAACCCGCTACTCACAAGATTTCACTCAAACCTCAGCGAGTCATATCAGCAAATCTCATCGTCCACCAAATATCAACAATCAATATCAGCTGCCACTTGATCTTCCTTCAATCTCCACCAATGCAGAGGCAAAAAGTCACTGTAGTAGCATTAATTAATATTAACATAAGGCTCCAGTGACCCAGGAAAGTCTACCGAAAAGCTCTCTCAAATCCCGCGGCCACGCGCAGGAAATCACCTAGTTAAATCTATTAACGGCCACCAATATCATCATCATCCTCCAATACTAGACTACTTAATTCGGGATACTTGAAATCTTCGGCATAACATGTATTCTCAGCCTTTCTCACCTATATAGAAAAAACAAATAGTAAGTTGTAAACTGTGCCAGCAAGTCCGATATGCAAACAAATAAGGGTATAGTTACCTTCAGGCTTCGAAGACATGTAAAAGATCTACAGCCGACTGTGCTAGGACCCTCAACTGCCCTTAAATCATTAGCATGCCAAAGAGTAAAACGAGTTTCACCGATAGGTGGTGCTATAAACGGATGATCCAGCCAATCTAGTAAATACAACTGTGTAGATGGCACATGCGTAAGTGATGAATTAAAATAAATAAATAAATAAATAAATAAATAAAAGGTAGGGGAACAGAGTTCTTGATTGGTACTACATAATTATTACCCCGAGAAAATAGGTGGATCCTGTTACAAAGGGCACACCATGGCTGTCTGTACACCTCTGTAATATTTTGGCACTGTTTATAAGTTCTTCCAAAATGTAGCCTACCCAGTCGTAGGTCATTATATTATTAACATCCAGGCAAACATCTAACAATCCTTTGTTTATGAAGGCAGATGCTGTAGGAGCAAAGATTCTGTGTACCAAAAGTAAAGTCCAACAGGTGATGAAAACGTCATCATCACGGTCGTCAAGGATTCTGTCTATTATGTGATGGTTCCAGTTTTTCTTGTCGAGAGGCATGCCCAAGCATGTTTTGAAGTACATAGTAGACTTCTCATTGTATATCTCCACCACTTGCTTTCCCTTGTATGGTAAACCAGTCAATCTACAAAGACTTCTCTAATTCATAGGGATGCATTCGCCATTACCAAATTTGAAGAACAAATGTTTCACATCAAGGTGCAATAGCATCCAAACTCCAAGTTCCCGAAGTGGGTTGCTAATCTTCAAATCCAAATAATTAGCAAAACCAACTTTTTTTTAGTTTGGCCACCTGATTGGGATTCAACATTCTTGTGATATCAATCACACTTCTTGGACTACACCTACTACTCATATTCCCAAAAACATAAGGTGGTTGATGCAATGTACGAAAGCAACAAAGGAATATGGGGCAGATGATGAGATTGTGTCAGTGTTTACAAATAACCGAGGCACGAAGAATGGAACTAGGACTAGGTGGGAGACGAAGGAAAATCTCAACAAGGACTTCATCTGGCAATAGGCAAATATTATAACCAGAATGCTTCCTGATGTCAGCCACCAGATGAACTGTACCCTGTAAAAGTGCAACTGACTCGGTAAACCACTGTAGAAATGCATCTGACTCGGTAAACCACTATAGAAATGATGAGTTGTATGTTGTAACACGTAGGGAGACAAAAAATATCATAATATGTGATCATATGTGTAATAATATTATTGAATGCGGCAGTTTTAGAGCAACAAAAACTTAAAGGTGATATATAAACTGATAATACATGATAATTATTCAAAGACAGAATGATAATATTTAAAAAATGAGTATAGGTACCAACATCGGAATATTTATTGCCCTTCCCACTCATCTTCTTTGCAAGTAGATGCTCCACTCGTACCCACTGTATTATCCACTACCCTGGTAGCATGTTATAGTGATTCTGCAGTACGTACAAATAGCAATAATAAAAATGGACATCCAAACAATTTGACCACTAAGAACAACATTATCAAAAAGGCATGGAGAGACAGCCAGAGACTAGCTACATTCAGCAAAAAAGGTCAATGGTAAATATATTATCGGGTTTCTTGAGCTTCTTATTGCTTGTTGGCCAGCATGCAAGTTGTCAGCAGTACACACGTCATCAACCGTAGTAGGCAATTGGCAAGCCTAGTTGCAATTATTATTCCATGCTGCTTGTTTGGATCACCTCTCATCCCTAGCAAGCGTAGGTAATCTCTATATATTGCATTGTACCAAGGAAAGGTAAACGTCAGGTGTAGAAATTGTTTAAAATCCCACACCCTAACCATAACACACAATGGAAAGTCGTCCTCGCAGGAAATAGCACACGGTACCAAATGACGCGGGAATTACAGGTGTGGAGTGGTACGGTAAACAAAAAGGCAAATCATATAATCATTCACATGAGAAAGAGAGATATGACCTCAAAATTTTTCCCTCTCTTTCTTTTCACCTTCCAGCAAGTACCGGATCCTTACTCCAGCCGCATTCATCTGCCGATGACTGTGTTCCGACGTTGATGGTAGTCCATACCACGTCATCCTCCATCATCGATCTACTACACAGCACCAGAAATAAAAACAGAAGGATGGAATCCTTTATTTCTAGATATAAGATGAACTGGGAAATAACCAGATATAAAAATGGTTAGGGTTTCGGTTTGGGTGGCTGTCGGGGGCTCTAATCACTAGCGGTCATTGAAAAGGGAGGTGGACCGGATGTAGGCCTGGTGGTGGACTGGTGGAGACGGGTTGCGGGGCAGAGGGGACGTCGCCGGCGGGGGTCAGCAGCTGGACGTGGTGGTTGGTTGAGTTAGGAACGAAGCAATCGGGTGCTTCTGCCCTACTCTATATGTGTTGGAGTTGGAGAGGGAAACGAGAAGGAACCGCTGACAAGTGGGCCTTCACCACCCAGTCGTGGTTGCAGCACGGATGGTGCATAACCGATCTCGTGCATGTAACGCGCACATTCGTAACCACTGCCTACATTCCACGAAACGAGATGGCGTAGGTAACGAGCAGAATCGACACCACCCAGTCGGGGGTTACCTGCACCCGCTTGGTCACGCATAATCGACACGACCCAGTCGGGGTTGCAGCACGCAGACACCATGGCTCGTGTGTAATCGCCGAGGTGAGGGTTACGCAGGTTCGACATGACCCAGTCGGTGGTGTTGCAGGAGCCATGTAGCATGGATGGTGCGTAACCTAGCCGGTCCAGCAGCTTACACGCATAATCGACACCACCCAGTCGGGGTTGCAGTATTCGAGCGAGTGAAGGTTACGCGCCGAATCGACACAACCGGATGCAGCATGGATGCTTGTGTGACCATGCTTGTCCAGATTACGCATACATCTGAAGCCTATTTGTGCGTAATGCAGTCGGTGTTGCAGGAACAATGTAGCCTGGCTGGTGCATAACCAGGCTGGTGCGTAACCTAGTGTCTTGTTGGATGTAACAAGCAGCTATAACCCAGAATCAGTCAATCATAGAAGCACAAGATCGCGAAATTGCCGGCGGTGTCGGGCATATATATAGAGTGCGAGCTAGCGTCGTAACTGGAACTCGCATGCATGGAAAATCAGTGTCCATCCTGCGTAATCGGGGCACCGTGAAGGTTACGCCGGTCGGACAACACCAGAGACATTGCTCGTTTGTAACCGAACGGGTGCAGGTAACGCGCAGAATCGACACTAAGGTGAAATTTTGAAAGACACTAAGGTGATTCCGCGCCAACATTCTTTCAAATGAGATTACACACTGGTGGTAATATGGCAATTGACTCGAAAGGAAAAGTCATATCTATCGAAGGCACGTCTCTGTTCTACCCATTACACAGTCGCTTACAATACCATCTAAGGCCTCAGCCAATGCAAGTCATTCTCATGAAACAAGACTTGTACATAGTAGGCAGCTATAATCGACGCCGACCCAAGTGTTGCTTTAATGATTTCGGGAGCTCTGCATGCCAACATTTGCAAGAACAAATATTAGTACAGTTTTTAGTATTGCTATATATAAATCAACAAACTCACCGAATTAGTAATATTAGATCCGTGATCCGTCCAAATTGCTCATGATGTGTAGGATGTGTAGTTATAATCGATGCCAACCCAAGTGTTCCTTCAATGGTTTCGGGAGCTCTGCAAGGTTTAGTGTATGTATGCGTGATCATTTGCCAAAAGTACAAAGTGTGCCAAAAGAATTGTTTTGTTTGTTGACCCATTATCGATTATTAGGATTTCTTCCTCTCTGTTGTAATAGATAACAAAAAAGGTTATGTACCTATCATCTGAAAGTGGATATTGCTCCTTTGACAGATCCATCAGGAAAATTGGGTTGTCAGTACTTGCCCATATTTGTTGCATAAAAAAATCATAAATGGGCAATAGAATGTGAAGATGGCACCCCCATTTGTTGTTCAGAATATAGTTCCGAGCAATCAGATGAGGTGCTCTCCCTTGCAGACTTGTCTTGAATATTCTCCCGGTCCATGGGATCAAATTCCTTCTGGCAAATGATGTTTTCTTGGTTACCCTGACCAAGATTTATTGGTGACGTAGCCTAAACAAATTATGTCATTTGATTTCCAAAAAGAATATATATATCCAGTCAATGTTTCTACCTTTGTTGGTGTTCTCTGGTAATTGAGGTCCTGAGAAAGAAAACTTGAACCATTTGGAGAAGCTCCATTTACCTATTGATGGGACATGCATGCATAGAGAACAATAATTTATTTCTTATACAGGCAGGAGAGGTGTCTAAGAACAATAATGTAACTTGTGACAGTTTTTTTTTATCTTTGGAACATAAACTAACTTGTGGTTGTTAATATATCATATCCATGTCAATCCAGAAAGTAAACAAAGGAATATCAATCAATACAATTAATGCATAAGACATGACCTCGCATGTGAATTTAATACCCTCAAATCCCATAAAAATTGTATTGCGCTTTCCAATGGTGTCCCTCTCTGAAGTTGCCACCATTTTGCCAAAGTTGTTTGCATAACAAGTAGTATCATCAATATTTCTCAGCTACAATACAAAAGTAAAATAACAATGTGAACAGTCAATGTTAGTCATTATACTATCTCTATATGTATTCATCCAAAAAGTTGAATTATATTTCTCAAAAAATAGTTTAATTATTATGTTACTGCAGTTACCGGTAGGTTTTTGTGGGAAGCCTCTAGTTCAAGTCGTAGTGCATTGCTCCATAGTGAAAACTGAGGTTCACCAATAGGTGGTGTGATAGAACTACTCTTCAGCCAATCAAGGCAACATAACTGCATGCTCGCAAAAAGTTGAAAGAAATTATCTCAGATCTGTGATAAAATGGCAAGATCAGAAAGCGCTATTTATATTTCTTACTCCAAGGAGATATGTGGATCTATGAATATAGTTGGCACCCTTGTGTCTCTTCTTAAGGTTTAATGCATTCGCACCACATTTAAAATTGTATATAAGGTAGCCAACCCAATTGTAGTTCATCAAATTATTTACGTCCTGACACACTTCCAAAAATCTTGTACTAATGTATGCACATGTATCTGGAGCAATGATCTTGTCAACAAGAAGTAAAGTCCAATAGGTGACAAAAAGGTCATGACCTGCACCATCTCTGATTTTGGCCTCTAATGTTCTTCCTGAGATTTTATGGCTTCCTTTAGTAGGAAATCCTAGCTTTCCTTTCAACTCACTTATGCCATTATATTTAGAAGTGTTCTCATGTATTGGTTTGCCTCTGCATGGTAAACCAGACAACCTTGAAATGCTCATTGGACTTAAAGGGATTTGTTTACCGTTGCCAAAATCAAAGACTTCCTTTTTTGTATCGTAGTGCCACAGCATCCACACCCCTAGTTTCAATAGGGGAGATTCAATCACCATACTCAAAAAATGACCAAATCCAATGTCTTTGATCTTTTCAATCTGTTGTGGTTTCAAGCCACCATTGACATTGATCACCATTTTCAGTGAGCACCTAGTGCTTATCCGCTTCTTATGGAGGAAAAAACAAAACCATTAAGTCATCAGTGTAAGGCATAGTAGACCAAAACCAGGTAATAAAAAATCAAGATGTCAACATACCACAACACCGTTTGCTGCCGAAACCACACCACCATCCATTTCTGAAGGAGTAACACCATAATATTGCTTCCTCTTCCGTTTCTTGTTCCTGATGATTGTTTCTTCTGGAAGTCCATATACGGCGCCCTCTGAGTCACACTTGACATCTTCACTGACAGATGCTAGTTGGTCGACACTCTAACAATGTCAACGGATTTTGTGGATGTGTCTGCATTTTCCTCTCTGTAAATCGACCCTTCTCTACTGTACAATGAAGATATGTCATGAGTTTTATTAGCAGGTGCATGCAGTTGCATGGGACCGAGTATAAACAATATACATATACATACTCACCCATAGTGTTTTTCACCGATTTCTGTTTGGGATCTGTTGTAGTTTCCCCCATGGTTTCAGCTTTGTCGACCAATTTATTTGTGTTCTTGTTAATAGATAAATCTAGACGAGTTTCACCATCAGCTGTAAGGGGAAAATCGAAACCTCAGGCACAAATAAGTACACTGTAGGAAAAGGCCACAGAGAATCATATAAACAACTAGACTGCTCATGTGCTGTGATAGAATTTCATGCAATACGGTCAACTCCTACTATTCTTTTTTTTTGCGAGGAAAACTGCCTACTATTCAACAACTTATCCGACGAAATTAAAAGGAAAAATCAAAACTGTAGAAACTCAACCTTTGCCATAGAAAATACCAATACTCCAAATTGGATAGATACTCTATAAATTTTTAGTAAATTCTCTAAATTGGATACTCTATAAAATTTTCTAAAAAAATTAATAAAACTGATTTACAATCAATTATTATAGAGATTGAATTAACATAAAAGTGACTAAATAGTAACTAGCAAGATGATAAATGCCGCACCAGTTCAAATGGTTAAGGAATTGATTTGCACCAAATTATGGTATGAATGCCACACTTTTGCAAGACTTGAGGAGATGAAAAATACACTTTTTCCCCACGAAGGTGAGAAGGGAGCCTACATCCTGTACATAACACTGGACTATTTGATTTTGCGATTCGGCAGATTGAATATCAAACCTTTTATGTGTTTTCTACGATGATGAGTTGCAGTCGATGCATCACTAACTTCGTCTGTATCATACTCCTCATCTGTTTCAAAAGATTCATCATATTCGTATGATTCATCAGTGGATGTGTCCTGTGCTGTGTACACCTGCTCTTTACGCCTGTCGGCAGCGTCCAATTTTCTTGTCTTGTTTGCGATTCCGAATCGACGTAGTTCGTGGGGATCGCAGGGTTTTCTATTCTTCGTTCTCGCCATCAAACAATATTAATCTACGGAAACATAGATCTGTTAGCAGCAATAGTACGTAAGGAGGTGGAAGGAGATATACTTACGGCGAACAATGAACTCTCAGCGGACAATAGCAGTACTAGTTTCGATGTCTGCAAGGCACCCAATTGCCAAGATGAGTCGCCGGGCCACAGCTTTGATAATAGCAAATATACTCACCTGGAATTATTATGGGAATTCGAGGGGAAGAAAAATAGACAAGCACACTGGAGTACGTACGAAATTGAAAAAGGAATATCAACCCATTAAATAGTATCCCTATTATTATTACTTGAGGTTACCATAAAGCCTGCCAATGGTACAACTGCTTTAACCCTGGCATGAGGTAGTACCCGATAATCTTGGCACGTCACATTCACTGCTGCAAATGTCTATACGAACTGGCAGGCATGCTTTCCTTGGTACCCCACTTTCGCACGTTCCCCGTGCCACGACCCTGTGCGGATGGTTACGCTGCGCCATCCTCATCGTTCCGCCTCGCACGGGGAACAAAACTACAAAAGCATGCATGATCGGTTACGGGAGGGAGGGAATTGCTACTGGAGAGTTAATTTACCTTTCCAAAGAAGATCGCAACTCGCGTGATGATTTGTACCGTTACGTGTCATTTGGATCGTCTTGCATCTCCAAAACTCTTGTCGGTTTCCTGACGTCGTGGTTAAAGAGAAACTGAAACTCTTGTACCTCGCGCTGAGGGTGAGGGCGACGGTTCCATCTACGGAGCGCTGCCCCTCACGCACCGTCGCCCGACACCCACATGCTCGTCCTCTTGAAGTCTGTCTGTAGCCTTCATCCACTGACGCCTACGGAGGACCTTCTTGAGATCGTGATTGCTCTCTTTCTCTCGTCAGTTTAGAGGTCGAGCACCGCAAGCCACCGGGAGGATGGTGCTTCCCCCATCCGATGCCTACCGAGATGGATTGAGGATGCTCATGCTCCGCCTAGCGCATCCCAGCACGACACTCTGGATCCCCGAGGGTGATGATTTACCGGCGCCACGCGCCGGTGAGGTCGTGATGTTCGTCTCGTTCTTGATGGCAGGACTTGTCCCGCCATTCTCTGATTTCTTCATCACCGTGCTCACCTTCTACAGGGTGCACCTGGTGCAGCTCCATCCCAACTCCATCATTGTGCTATCAGTTTTCGCCTATTTATGCGAAATGTTTGTGGGTGTCCCTCCCTGCCTGGAGTTGTTCAGGCGCTTCTACACCCTGCAACGTAACAAATTCTCAAGGGAAGACAACAAGTTGATCGGCTTCTTCGAATTCCGGCTGTGGGACACCGCCTCCAATCGGTACATCGAGCTTGAAACAACAGATCTCTGGGGTTCGTGGCACTGCAATTGGCTGTACGTGAGGGCCGACTCCACCATAGATGAGCTTCGCTTGCCGACGGGACGGCCTGAGCGGTTCCTACAGTGGCGCTCTGTTCCAGGCGAGACGCCCGCATCGAGGGCCCTCGAGTCTATCATCCGAGAGCAACGTGGCTTCGGATTGACCGGCGCCATGGTGATGGCTGATGCCCTAAGGCGGCGGATCAGTCCTCTACGCCGGTGAGACCACATTGTGTGCTATTGCACCGACTTCTTCGTGGACCACACGCCTACTTTACCCGGCGGTAATGATCCTGTTCGAATCATTTCATCAAGATTGTTTTGAAAATTTTATTACGTATTGACCATTATTGGTTCGTGATCTTTCTTAATACGCATCATAGAGGAAGGTCAGATGGAAGAACCTGACCTGGAGTTTTTGCTGCGTGAGCTTCTTCTGACACGTCTGGCCGACACGACCCCTCCAGACGACGCACTTCTCCTCTGCGCCATTGATACGTTGGAACGACGTCGACGCATGAACCGGAACCCAGAGGTGGACGCCATCAGCGCTTCAGAGCCAAGGATGCACCAACCACTTGTGATCAGGGAGGGCGTTGCCGCTGGGGGACAAGACCGGAAAGCCTCGACCGTTGAGAAGAACGAGCCCTCCCCGAGACTCGCACTGATGGTGGCTGCAGGGACAAGCAGCTCCCACGCTGCAATGATTTCTACCCCTGCCGCTCGCGACGAGGAAGGGAGGAAGGCCGCACGCGTCACAAAGCACCGGGACACTGGCATTAAGGCAGTGACCATGCTGTGCCATGCCTTGCGGGAGAGGCTGCCCGGCCTCTCCCAAGCTTTCGTGCGCGTCACCGACATCCTCCAAGTCCACGGGCTTCCACCCGCCCTGTCCTCCCACTCTCTGGAGGAGGGCCATACTAGCGGGTCCATCAACCACGAGTTGATGAGCCAGCTTGTGCGGGCAAACGGCGAAGAGGTGGCCAACTACCAGGCCGTGGTGCCAGGTTCACCAGCCATAAAGGATGACGCCGAGACGAGGTAACTTTTTCCTTTTCAATGAAACTTCTCTCATTCCCTCCTACTAATTAAAACCACAATAGCTGAACACCCAGGTAGTAACATTTTTTTTGCCTCTGATGTTCCTGTATCTTTTTAAGACATACATATGTTCCCTTGAATCATCAAGCATCTATATATCCCAGAATATCGGACTTGCCACTCCAGGAACACGACGTTCCATTTACACTAGATAGCTTTATAACTGGTAGATTTATAATTGAGATCAAGATTCGTGACATGAAAATTGCAAAACATGTAAGCATCTACTACCTCCATTTTGCATTTTGTTTTGTGTGAGCACTCAAACAAATTATCCATCACTGTTCAGTAGAAGCATCTTTAGCTTTATAATAAAACTACTCCACAAAACTAACAAACATTCACTCCAATAGGCCACATCATTTGGCTTCATAATAAAACCACTGATTGATATTTGAGGCCCATAGTGCGAGTGTATTCTAATTTGACGAAGATTTAGACGAGCACTTGAGATGAGGGTCAATTCATGATCTAGGAACTCGCTATAGCTTGTTACATCCAACAAGATACTAGGTTACGCACCAACCAGGCTACATTGTTCATGCAACACTGACTGCGTTACGCAGAAATAGGCCACAGATGTACACGTAACTTGGATCGGAATGGTTACGCAACATCCGTGCTGCACCGGTCGTGTCAATTCTACGTGTTACCTGCACCCGCCCAATCGATTACTAGTACCTACTATATGTGAATCGATCTAATCTTAATTCAGATATACTTATTATCCTCTGATCACCTTAGGAAACTGATGTTGGAGTCTCAAAAGTGGACATTCAAGCACGCACAAATCAACAAGGCAAATCTCCTTCTACCCAAGGACAAAAAAGAGACAAGTATGGAGATACACGGCTCGTGAGTAACCGGCACCACCTTGGTTACACACGTGGACGCCTGGGATACACGGCTCGTGAGTAACCGGCTTGGCGCTGCCAACAAATAGGACTCGGTTGCCCACCTTTAAGACTGCTGCATGCATGGTGCAACACTGGCTGGGTTACGCATGGAGTCGGTTATGCAAATCGGTCGTGTCGATCCTGCGCGTCACCTGCATCCGGTCGTGTCGATTCTGCGCATCACCTCAGCTCGGTTACGCACGGTTCGGCTACGCACCACCTGTTCTGCATGGCGCGTGCAACACCGACTGGGTCATGTCGATTCAGCGTGTACGCACCATCCGTGCTGCTTGATGCAACACCACCGGTTCCAGATGTATGTGTAACCGGAACTTGCTCGTACCCGCACGGACTCGGTTACGGTCGTGTTGATCATGCGCGTCACCTGCACCAACTTCGGTTACACACGATTCGGCTACGCACCATCTGTTCTTCATGGCGCGTGCAACACCGACTGCGTTGTGTCGATTCAGCGCGTAACCTGTACGTTCGTGCTTATTGATGCAACACTGACTGGGTCATGTCGATTCAACGTGTAACCTGATCAGGTTACACACCGTCCGTGCTGCTTTATGCAACACCGTCTGGGTTCAGCACGGACTCGCGGTTACCCACCAGACAATCAATGTAACAATTGTTAGATAAAGTTTTTGTGATGTCACTATTTAAGGCAACTAAGAAGAATAATTCAAAGAAGTTCTTCCATATTAAAGATAGCAGCTAAATAAAGTTCTCACGGATGAATATGAAAGGTTCAGCAACACACATGAATATGAAAGGTTCAACAACAAGTAATGAGTACTCTTACTAAAACAAATTACATAACACAAGATAACTTGGTAAGGCATACCCATGGTGCTCTGCCTAGAAGCGAATTGCACCGACAACTCCATTCTCATTCATGGAACGCACAGGACCAGCGATGCTGATAAGACACAGCTCAACCTCCGAAACAAGGAACTGTAACTTCTCCGCAAGGTGCTCTCCAGAAGGATGTCGGCAAAACAAACGAGAACGTAATCCAATAATCCTACACACGCCTTGAAGAATGTTGTCCAAATAAGAACAGATACTATTTCCTAGGTTACCGAAAACCTGGAGATCTGAACCAACATCGACAACCCTTTCCTTGGCCAGCAGGTAAGCTTGGTGGTTGACATCTCCAATTTGCACATTGTAATTCACACAGAGAGCCAGAAGTGAAGTATATATTGCAAATTCTGTGGAGGCAGCAACAGACGAACAAACAATTCCTGAAGGTCGGAACCTCGAGAGGGTTACACCATCATCTCCGGCGAAATCAAAGAAACCTTTGTGACGATCACCTCTACTCTGAATTAGGAAAAGAGGAGGACCATAGCCCACGATACCAGCAACTCTGTTCAGCATCATTCGAACACCTCCACTCCAATTGACAGAGTCATCCTGCAGAACATATGAACCAAAAAACATTAATAAATAGAAAAAAATAGAAATTCATATGAGCAACGAACAAGAGACACTAGAACATCCGTAGAACAGAGTATGAAAAAACTAATTGAGATATAAAAAAACTAAAAGTACGTACATTTCTATTGGGTAGGTTGAATCCTTCTCCTTGGAGTACATTGTTAATAATTTGGTGATTGTTCATTGCATGAAATGCATTTGTTGCCTGGTTTAAATCAAACATACCACGTGCGTGCATTGTCTGCAGCAAACCAAGACATGTAGTTGCAAAACTAACAATAGCTTCATCAACTGCAACAGTTTCCATCCCTTGGATCCTATGTGTAAAGAAGAATGAAGCATCCAGGATCGAGTTCACGACGGTAAGAGCTTATGCAGATATATCTTCAAATATGCTTTTACCCTGATGGAGCTTCTCTAATAGGGCAAGTTGCCTTTCCTGGCAGCACCAGACACGAAGAAGACTATAGTCAAGAATGATAACATTGTGATTCTCCCTCAAATGTAGGAAGGCATCAACACAAGCACTTTCATCTGCATCATGTTCAGCTGCTATAGTATGACCCAGAACTTCTATGTCCTCCATCACAGCAGGATCCATTGCACTTGGGAACTGAAACGAGACGCGCATACGAAACGAGCCATTTCCTAAACCATTGACAAACACAGGCTGCGTGCCATCAATATCGTCGAGTGCAGCAGCAAGGATGTCACGAGCACTGAAGGGAATAGGTTGATCCATAGCTAGATTCGAATGGAGTGTGATTAGGAGCCTAGACATATAACCAAAATATAGGAATCGACAATGGGCTATCATACTAACACAACACAATATATCCCACAAAGTACAGAGCGTACATTCTAAGATTCGTCAAGAAACAACTGTTGAAAAACAAGAAAATAACTATAGGATTCATACAGAGACAACAATGAATGAAAAAATAGAGGAGAAAGAAGAATGGAGTTTACTTAGCAGGATGCACTCGAGATAGATATGAGGACAATGCTTCAACGAAGAAGATGCGCAGCTGGCTGTGTTCTCCAAAGTCCAAACTACCAGGTTGAAGAGGCAGGAGTGACAGAGAGCATTCGAGAGTTCACGGGTTGATTCCCAACACTAGGAACGAGGAAAAGGGAAATGGACAGGGAAACGGAAGACGCTTCACACGAAAGACTGGGTCGGGCCGCTTCAGATTGAAGGACCGATTAGGTGAACCAAAGAGGGGGGGAGTGAATGGGAGCCAATAAAAATTCTTCTCGAAGGAGATGGGAACTCCAACAAGACGAACACGGCTTCCGAAACACTTCACTGACTCAACTACCCAAGTTGGATAAGACCACGTAGCCACTGGAGTGCTACTAGTCCAAGGAACCAACAACTCAACCAAACGCCCCAAACGCACAGCGGAAACTTGCACGACTTGCTGCCTGTGCTACACCGGTTAGACCGATGGCCAACGCCGGTCAGACCGGTGACACCGGTCAGACCGGTGGACAGCGCCGGTCAGGCCGGTGGCTACAGCAGCCGCACAGCAAACGTTCCAGGAAGCCTCAGTGACTCCTCTAGGCCCTGGAACAAAAACCACCTCCGAAACACAACCTGCAAGGAAGAAGAACCCCTCACAAAACCTAGCAAAACAACTCCAAACACGCCAAGAACTGACCAACAGGACCACGAGACAAAACCACATGGACAAGGCTGTTCCCCGAGACAAATCCCACCAAGGGCTCGCACCGGTCAGACCGGTCAAGAGCACCGGTCAGACCGGTCACGCCTGGGCAGCTCGGGATGAACAGCGCCCGCGGGTCAACTCCTCCAAATCCAACTCCCGATCTCCTGATTCGCTCCACGGATTCGCACAAAACTTTGGAGATAGTAGGAACACCTCATGGGTACTCCAGAGCCAAGTTATGGTCCACCAAAACTCGTTGAATCAAGAGGAATCGAAGGATTTCCGTCAAGAACACCACTAACCTTAGGACAATGAAAACCCCCAAAATTGAGCCCCTTTACTCACGGATTTGGGAGGGGAATCAATGGGAAAAGAACCACGAGGGGTTCATGCATACATCCCCCACCAAACCCCAAAGAGAAAGGTCTCAAAACAGCCACAAGAAATTCGCCAAGAAAAGCCTCCGAAAATCACCAAAAAGGAGAATTGTTCCGAATCCTCGACCGTGTAGTACGTTCATTCATGTCGCCGATGATTCTCGAAGCTGGGTGATCCACTTGCACTCACCGGGGAGGTTCTCGCATTGATGCTACCTCCCCCTCAACAGCAGCTTCGCCTTGATCTGGGTTTGTCGTTGTAGGTGTGGGAGAGGGCCCGTTCTCGATCGTCGTCGAAGTAGTAGGTACATGTCCAGCCGCAGGCACCACACCGCCATCTTCATCATCTCCATGTTCATGCTCCTCCTCCTGGAAAATCTCCTCGCCAAGTTCATCGTCACCTGCACACTCACAAACAAGCTGACTACGTGGCTGTGTCTCATCGAAGGTAACCTCGCAAGTCTCCACGATTTGGTTAGTTTCAAGATTGAGCACACGATATGCTCTAGAATGAGATGCGTAACCAAAGAAAATGCCATCTACAGACCTAGCCTCGAACTTGTCCAACTTCTTCCCTTTCTTAAGAATGAAGCATTTACAACCAAAGACATGGAAGTGACTCACCTTGGGTGTGCGACCGTGCATCAACTCGTAACAGGTTTTCTTATTGTGAACCCTGAGGTAAATCCTGTTTGACACATGGCACGCGGTATTGACCGCCTCAGCCCAGAACCTTCTCGGAGTCCTATGCTCGTCGAGCATCATCCGAGCCATCTCGCACAAGGTCCTGTTTTTCCATTCCACCACACCATTCTGGGGAGGCGTGTACGGACTCGAAAACTGGTGTTCAAGACCCAAGTCATGGCAAAAGGTTTCGAAGCGAGAGTTTTTAAATTCCGAGCCATTGTCACTGCGGATCGCTCGTATGGCATCTCCGTGCCTCTCGTTTCTTAACCTCAAGACAAGATCTCGAACAAAACCAAACGTCTCCCCTTTCTCCTCAAGAAAGAACACCCACGCATACCGAGAGTAGTCGTCCACCACAACAAGGACATACCACTTCCCACCCGCAGATCGCACACGAGCTGGGCCAACAAGGTCCATATGGAGCAGCTCGCATGGACACTCAGTCATCACATCAGTGAGAGGCGGGTGAGAAGAGGCTACCATCTTGGCATGCCTACACGGTGCACAAACCAACTCTTTCTCAAACCTCAAACATGGCAATCCTCGGACCAAATTGAGTTTACTCAAGCGAGACAAAAGATCAAAGCTCAAGTGACCCAAATTCCTATGCCACTTCCACAACTCACTCGAAGAACCAGCCAAAAAGCAACGCTCCACACCAGAAGACTGAGAGAAATCAGCTCGAAACACTTGACCCTCAGGAACGACCATGCAAACTAGGTCCCCTCGAGAATCTAAAATCCAAGAACCACCAGGCCGAAACAACACCTCAAAGCCCTCATCCAACAACTGGGACATGGAAAGCAAATTGAACCCCAGTGATTGAACAAGAGCAACACGCCTGAGAGTGACCTTGTCACTTACCTTGATCTCACCTTCTGATAGCACACACCCTCACCCATTGTCCCCAAAGGTGATGTATGTCCTGGACACCACCGGGACGAGACTTGAGAACCACCCCTTGTCCCCGGTCATATGCCTCGAGCAACCGGAGTCAATCAACTAAACGTTCCTCAAGTCTCCCACCTGAAATTCAAAAGCGAGCACGTGAGTGAACAAATGACTTAGCACTGGGGTTAGTACTAAAAGAGTAAAACCAGTGCCGAGCCATTTGCTCCAAAGTGGGGTTAGCACAAACCAAATCATCACACCTATCAAAGTTACCACCACGAATACCACCACGGTAACCACTACGAGAGAACCAACCCTCTCTAGCTAGAGGAGGACGAAAGCCACGAAAAGAAGACCGTGGACCGTTCCTCCTCTCCATCTCATAGCTATGACTCCTCCCACCCCCGTATTGAGCACGAGGTGGAGAACGTCAAGCAAACTGACCACCTGCAAACTTTCCATACCAACCACCAGAACCACGACCACCTGAACCAAACTGAGCATCCTCACGAGCACAAAAACCAGACCGCTGTCTGTCCAGACCTGCACCGGTCTGACCGGTGTAGTGCACTGGTCTGACTGGTGTAGCTCGGCCAGCAGCACCACCTGCTACATTCTGGTCTCCCCAAGCTGGAACCATCCTCACAATCGCCTTGGCCCTGGGCATCTGCATACGAGGCTCAGGTACACCATTAGAGGGGTGGTACCTGTCCTTGTTAGCCCACTCTCTAGCCATTCTCTCCTCATGCTTCCTCTTGGAACAAAACTCATCCTTGTGACCATCTCTCCCACAATACCCACAATGGAACTTCATGGGCTGTGGCTTAGGCTTAGGTTTGGGTTGGGGCTGCTCACTCAGTTTCTTACCCTTCTTCTCTCCTTCCTCACCTCCCTTTGGGCTCACAAACTTCACCGGTTTTTGGAAATCATTTGTTGGGTGAGGGAATATGGGTGGATCTGGAGTAGTGTCAAGTTTGTTTCTGAGATAGTTAGGCTTGGGCTCAAACTTGTTCTTGTGTCTGTTTGGTGGTGGGATAGGGATCTCTCCAATTCTCTCAACTCCCTCACCACTGTTCTCTCCAAGCTTGTCAGCCCCAAGTGCCTGACCATCATAGCGTTTGAAAGCCGCTATCATGATACCATGCTGAGGCTCCTGACCCGACAACCAACTCATACATTTCCTCAGCTCATCATTCTCATCCTGCAAGCGATCAACATAATGCGCAAGCTCCAAATTCTTAACCGCATGCAATTCACAAGTAGAGCAAAAAGTGGGAATAGGCTCTTTCAACTTAGCCTCAAGCGAAACAGTGTAAGCATGCATCTCATCAATCTTTCCATGCAAAACAAGGCAAGAAGTGCAAGCACCTAGCAAAGCAGGTCTAGACTTAAGCTCAGCCACTTCAACCCTCAGCACATCTAGTTCATCACAAGTAGAGGCATGCTTATCCTTAAGAGCAGTAAGATCAGCTAGGTACACAGAGCAATCAAAGCAATCAATCTCATCAGAAACCACAAGAGAAGCCTTAAGAGAATCAATCTCAAGCTTAGCATCTAGGTTCTGGGTTTCTAGCTCAGCCACACGGTTCCTAGCATCTTCTAGTGAGGCCCTAAGCTCTTTCCTCATCTTCTTGGCCTCTCTAAGCATGTTATCACGGTTATCAAGCAACTTGCCAAGACGCTCGTTCTCTTCATGCAAGAAGGGAAGCTCGTCATGTACCTCATCCTCGGAGTCGGAGTCTGAATCGCTCTGGTAACTCTTCTTGCTGTCGGAGCTACGAGCCATGCCGCAGAAGCCATCTCCCGCGAAGCAGCTCAACCCGCTCAAGTTCTTGGACGCCTTCTTGTTCTTGCCCCGATCACCTTCATCTTCGCTGCTACTCAAGCTCGAGGAAGAGTAGGCAGAGCTGGTGTCGACGTCGCTCGCTCCGACCATCGCTCGGGCCTTCCTGCCGCGGCCATCCTTCTTCCTCGACCGTCGCTCGTCCTTGTGCTTGTGATCGCGCCTTGATCGGTACTTGCCGTCCTTGCTCAACTGGTGCCTGTAGCCGTCCTTGTAGCCGTCCTTGTTCTCCGTCTTCTCCGGGCAGTCGGCGACGAAGTGTCCTAGCTTGCCGCACTGAAAGCACGTCCGTGCTGTCCTCCTCGTATTCACCCGGTTCTCATGCAGCCTCTCGAACCGCCTGGTCAGCAACGCCAGCTCGTCCTCTCCAAGCACGTCGAACTCCTCGTCTGGCAAAGACATCAAAGAAGACAGAGAGTACATCCTGGAGGATGCGTTAGCATTAGACTTAGCTCCTTTGCCACCAACGAGAGCAAGACTATGAGAGTCACTCGGGCTCTCGATCTTGGCTGTCATAACACGGTCCAACTTAGCTGACATGAGCTTCGAAAACAGCTCGTTCACTGTCAGGGTGTCATACTTCTCGGACTCAAGGATAGCCTCGACCTTTCCATCCCATATGGTACGATCCAACGAGTGCAAGAGCTTCACGGCTCTATCATGATTATCGTATGGGAGCACAGCCACATTGGCTCTCATGTTGTTCACCACGACCGTAAACCGCTGGAAAAGGGCATCGACGGACTCGCTGGGGAGATGAGTGAAGTTCTCGTACTCTCTCCGGTAAGTCGCGTACATCCGAGCCTGAACCTGAGCATTCCCAGCATGAGCATCCTTCAACTGCTCCCAAATCCTACAAGCTAAGTCCTCTGTCTGAACCCGATCAAATTCGGGCTGACACAGAGCACGAAACAAGTAGTCGACCGCCTTGTTGTTGGCGTCGAACATATCCCTCGATCCTGGAGCAAGGAAGTTAATCGGATGAACATAAGCTGTGTTCACCATAACGTCCCAAAGGATCTGACCCTTTCCGCGGAGGAACGCCACCATCCGCCTCTACCACATCTGGTAGTTCTTCCCATCGAAGTGCGGAGGACCCGAACCCCGTTCCTGGTACGCCATCTTTGGATCTTAGACTGGTAAGAGTCAATGAAGACCCGAACCGGCTCTGATACCAATTGAAGGACCGATTAGGCTAACCAGAGAGGGGGCAGTAAATGGGAGCCGATAAAAATTCTTCTCGAAGGAGATGGGAACTCCAACAAGACGAACACGTCTTCCGAAACACTTCTCCGACTCAACTACCCAAGTTGGTCAAGACCACGTAGCCACTGGAGTGCTACTAGTCCTAGGAACCAACAACTCAACCAAACGCCCCAAACGCACAGCGGAAACTTGCATGACTTGTTGCCTGTGCTACACTGGTTAGACCGATGGCCTGCGCCGGTCAGACCGGTGACACCGGTCAGACCGGTGGACAGCACCGGTCAGGCCGGTGGCTACAGCAGCCGCACAGCAAACGTTCCAGGAAGCCTCAGTGACTCCTCTAGGCCCTGGAACAAAAACCACCTCCGAAACACAACCTGCAAGGAAGAAGAACCCCTCACAAAACCTAGCAAAACAACTCCAAACACGCCAAGAACTGACCAGCAGGACCACGAGACAAAACCACATGGACAAGGCTGTTCCCCGAGACAAATCCCACCAAGGGCTCGCACCGGTCAGACCGGTCAAGAGCACCGGTCAGACCGGTCACGCCTGGGCAGCTCGGGATGAACAGCGCCCGCGGGTCAACTCCTCCAAATCCAACTCCCGATCTCCTGATTCGCTCCACGGATTCGCACAAAACTTTGGAGATAGTAGGAACACCTCATGGGTACTCCAGAGCCAAGTTATGGTCCACCAAAACTCGTTGAATCAAGAGCAATCGAAGGATTTCCGTCAAGAACACCACTAACCTTAGGACAACGAAAAACCCTAAAATTACTCGAGGATTTGGGAGGGGAATCAAAGGGAAAAGAACCACGAGGGGTTCATGCATACATCCCCCACCAAATCCCAAAGAGAAAGGTCTTAAAACCGCCACAAGAAATTCGCCAAGAAAAGCCTCTGAAAATCACCAAAAAGGAGAAACGGGAAAGACACATCCAAGCCTTGAGGAAGCACGCCGAATCATCTATACATACCAAAGAGGATCATACAAGGTCTAGCTTGCCGCCCGATCATCCTTCCCTCTCACAAGATCTCACCATGAAGCTCTCAAGCTAGTCCTATGAAAATCCTAAGGAAAATAGGAAGGAAAATAGGAAAACCAAATGAGCTAGGGTTCCAAGAGATGGCTGCCATCCTCTCACCACTTGGGTTATATGGAGGCAACCGAAAGATGAAAATACCCTTTCAAGCTAACTAGGGATACATGCCCCTCAAGGGCGAATTCGGAAGTCTTTGTCTTCGCTACATCAGACGGATGCCCAGCGACTGCAAACTTGCTTAGCCTCGAAGCAAGCCTTGCGATCCCAACGCGTGTCCTCCGCTTCGAAGATTCCGGACTGCGTCATCGCACACCGGTCAGACCGGTGCTCCTCACCGGTCAGATCGGTACCCACCGGTCAGACCGGTCCGATGCTGCTGCACCTCCGTCTTCGGTTCTTCGGTCTTGGCTTTGTGGATCAACCAAGGAACCTAGTGGTTTTCTGGTGAACCACCGGAAACCCCGCGAACTCGGTGTAGCCTCCGCCAATGACCACTCATGACTCGGCTCCCACGTAGTCCCGGCTCGACCTTGGTTTTGAGGCTCAACCAAGAAACTGTATGTGACTTCATCTTGCCATTCTTGACACCATGCGGCCCGCACTTGACTCCGCTGGCTACCGGGTCCCTCGAACCAAGCCTACTTATCTTCTCCACACCTGGAGGCCTCACCGGCAACGACCTTTCGCGCTTGTTCTTCACCTGCACCAACACCAGTCAAGCCGCAACCTGCACCTGCAATACTTAACCAAGAATCAGTCCACACCACGTTGTCAATCACTCATCACACTAGGAAGCGACCTACCACCGGTCCTCGAACCACACAGGCTCTCACAGATTCAACGTGACCGGTTCAGACCAAGGGGTGGTTCGTGGTTGTGGTGGTGGCGATCGGGGTGGTGGTGGAGTGTGGGGGGGCCCAGAGGCTGTACTCCCAGGATTCCGGTGCGTAATCCCTCTGGAACCGAAACGCCAATTGTACTCACTGATGTAAATGGTTCACGGTCGGCTTACACGGCACACGGTGTCGGTCGGGACGGGAATTTCGCATTCCCTCTTACTCCATCCAGTTCTTCTTCCCCGCGCTTGTCAAGACTCTTTTCTTCTCTTTCTTTTTTTTCTTCTTGACATCCCTGGAAGCCACCAAAACTCTTGGTTTGACACAGGATACTCCACTTTGCTAATCTACTATATTTCTTCTTGTGTCCAGCGCATACTCATTTAGGAATTAAAAAAAAGACATCATATACATTGGCAGGCTAGAAAGAAACCCTAAAAGAACTGAGTTTATTAAAACTTGTCTCCCTCCTACAGAAAGTAGTTTGCTCTTCCAACAACTTTTTTTTGAAACCTTTCTTCCAAATTCCTCCAATCTTTATTCGAAATCTTGCAGTAGTGCATCGGAATGCCCGAGTCATAGTCTCCGGCATCGCGACTGCCACGGGACATGGCGGGTGGTGTTGACTAAGCGTGTAACGTGCAAGGACTCGGTTACGTAGGTGCCATTCAGTAGGCTGCGCACTAGAGAATTCCATGGACGACGCGTCAGCCTCCCGGGTGTGTACAGCCTTCACGGGACGGGACGGGCCTGCAGGTGCCTCCACTCTCCTCCGGCAGGTGAAGTGGAACGCGTAACCGATACCTTTTGGTGGCAGCGCCCGGCAGGTTACGCACGAGGAACCATGATGGATGCCTGGAGCAATATGGCTTGCGCTTGGGTTACCATAGCATATGCCTTTGATCAAAGCATGCCATCTATCTCAGGCGTCCACGCGTGTAATAGAGGTGGTGCAGGTTACAGTGATGGCCGCCTGGGCTACGCACGGCAGCATCGCGGTTGCCGCAGGACACGGCGGGTGGTGTCGACTAAGCGCGTAACCTGCAAGGTCTCGGTTACGCAGGTGCCATTCAGTGGGCTGCGCACTAGAGAATTCCATGGACGACGCGTCAGCAGCCTCCCCCCTCGGCGCGGGCTTCGCTTCGGGGAGAAGCAAACTGCGGCGAGGGCAGGCCGCTGTGGGCCACGCGGTGCACCATCATTATTATGATGGACGACGGGACGGGGCCTCCCTCCTCCTCTCCCCTCCCGTCGTGTCGTCCGTAGCCACAGCCGCCGCCCGCCCCGAGGAGTAAGCTGGACCCGCTGCATTACGTGTGCCACGCGGTGCTTCAGCCTAGGTCACGCGGCTTGCTGCCAAGCCAAGGGTTACGCACGGTCACTGTGTCGTGTCGTGTGTACAGCCTTGATGGGACGGGACGGGACGAGATGGGCCAGCTGCTGCAGGCGCCTCCGCTCCCGTCCCGTCGTGTCATCCATAGCCACAACAGCGCCGCCCGCCCCGAGGAGTAAGCTGGACCCGCTGCGTTACGTGTGCCACTCGGTGCTTCAGCCTAGGTCACGCTGCTTGCTGCCAAGCCAAGGGTTACGCACGATCACTATGTCGTGTCGTGTGTACAGCCTTGACAGGACGGGAAGGGACGGGACGGGCCAGCTGCTGCAGGCGCCTCCGCTCCCGTCCCGTCGTGTCGTCCACAGCCACAACAGCGCCGCCCGCCCCGAGGAGTAAGCTGGACCCGCTGGGTTACGCACAATCCATGACGCACACGTGTACTGCGTCCACTCTACAATTAAGCTTATTATTAGTTACTCCTACCTCATCTTTTACATCGCGACGATGATCAAGCTTAGCCATGCATACTGTAATACAATATGAATATCAGAATATGATTTATTCTGAGCCCATCATGTTGCGTATATATGCATGGAAAAGTCATAAGTATGCGTATCAAGTCCTGCATCAGCTCACCAAAATTATATTCATCTGTATAAAGTAACATTAACGTGCTGGTATCGTCGCTCACAAACAAATTAAGGATTCATACGAAACAGAAATGGGTCGTCTAGTCCAAGTCCTCCGTACACACACGCCCACTTGCATTGGCTACCGTACGCACCTGTCAATAGTGCGTGTCACCACCCAAACACTTGGACGCATTCGGATCTCATATCAAAATATGCCCTACGTGTGGATATCTTGTAAGTACATACAAATAAAATATAAATTAGCTTTATTAATTAGTTTGCACACCAAGATTATTCATGACAAACACATGAAACTACTTCTCTTAAGAAAAAAAACTTTGTGCATGGAGAATAATATGCACTCCCAATATAAATATATATATACATACATATATATGGTTTAAAATATGCTATTTTTTAATTGAAGAAAAAGGAACCAGAATTTGCTCTCATAGAGGCAGATAAAAGTCAGTATTGACCGAATATATAATCTGTATGTACTTCAAAAGGTCGGTCTTTAAATAAGATCGAATAACACTACTTAATATTAATGACCAAAGAATTAATCACGATTCTTAATTCTTCTGCCTGCTGGCTAACCTAACTAGATAAACGGCCGCGTACGGCGAAGGCCAGCAGGCGAGAACTCACCGAAACCAGCAGGACGTTGGTCGATCGTTGGGGATCAGAGAACCAGATCACGGGGGGATGGCGGTGTTTAGGGTAGTATGGCCAAGGGCGAGAGAGGACGAAGTAGGAGAGGCAGGGGCACGACTAGGCGGAGGCCGACCATAGCAATCGTCGCGTTTATAATATTCTATTTATATATTTGATGATGATGACGGACGATCCCATCCGTCTCGCTGCATTGTGCGCACTGACTTATGCTATACTACTACTCTGTACTCTGTATCGTTCCAATTTTATCGGATGTCTCCGAAGAGACGCGCCATACTATACTACTACCGACCTGTGTGGTTTGGTTACTTACTACTAGTGCTCCCTCCGTAACTTAGCGGGCCCAGTACTGACTCGGTTACCCACCTTTAAGACTGCTGGCTGCATGATGCAACATTGGTGGGTTACGCACAGAGTCAGTTATGCAAATCGGTCGTGTCGATTCAGCGTGTACGCACCATCCGTGCAGCGTCAAGTTTCCTCTGAACATTCACAGAGCTGGTGGGTATTAGGAATAAACTCGTGTTCAAGTTTTTACTCTATTTTCAGTTGGGCTTTTTGTTAGATTGTGGGGCTCTGCAAATCAGAGCCGCGTCTTGTCCAACGTCTTTCCAATACAAAGTGATTAGAAGCTCCTGCTCAACATCCAATTCAGAACGCATAGAATTTGTTGTTTTTGGCCAGAGGAACCACCCTTTGCCTCGAGGTACCTGACCTTTCTAGTGCTTCACGGCATACTGTTCACCGTCTCGCATCACCATGGTTGCGTACCACTCAAGCTTCATGGTGCAGGCAACACCGTCTCGCGGGTATCGAGCAACACCACTCAGAACGCAGCCCGACACCGGACAGGTTACGCATGCCCTTCAAAGTCCGCTTATACCGAGGAGGTTGCAATACGCTAATACGCACCATGGCCCACGCGTAACCACAGGTTATGCATGGAAAACCCAGGTTGCACCAAGCCTCTGTATTGTTTGTTCCTGCAACCAGGCTCTGTAGGTTGCACCACTAGCTAGCATGCAGCCAGGCTGCATTGTTCCTGCAACACTGACTACGTTACGCACAAATAGGCCCATGCTGCATCCGGTGGTGTCGATTCTGCGCGTTACCTGCACCAGCTGCTCGGTTACGCACCATCCAAGCTGCAAATGTCTGGAATACGCACGCGCACCTATAGGCTCTAGATGTATGAATAACCTGAACCCGCTCGGACACGCTCGGACTCTGTTACGCACCTTCATGCTGCAACACCGACTGGGTGGTATCGTTTCATCAAGTAATCTGCATCCCGTCGTGTCGATCCTGCGCGTCACCTGCACCAGCTTCGGCAACGCACCATCCGTTCTGCATGGCACGTGCAACACTGACTGGGTTACGCACGGTGTCAGTTATGCACCGTCTGTGCCACTTGATGCAACACCAACTTGGTTGCATGGTGGAACACTGACTGGGTTACGCAGAGTGTCGATTACGGAAAAACCACGCTGTATCGTCTGTCGTGTCGTTTCATCACGTAACCTTGAGCCGATAAGGTTACACAAAATCCACACTGCATGCGGTCATCTCGAATCTGCACGTAAACTTTGCAGGTTATGCGCCATCCGTGCTGCTTGATGCAACACCACCGACTGTCTCGTGTCGAATCAGCGCATAAGCTGCAAAGGTTACACTCTGTCCGTGCTGCTTAAGCAGCAACACCGACTCGATTAAGCACGAACTAGGTAACACACCTTTAAGATGGCTGGCTGCATGGTGCAACACTGACTGTGTTACTCACGGCGACGGTTACGTACGCATGGTGTAACCTCCAGCAAATCCGTACCCTCTAGGTTACGCACCATCCATGTAGCATGCAACACCGTCTCGTAGGTGCAGGCAGCACTGATAGTGCGTAACCGAACGGGTGTAGGTTACTCGCAGGATCGACAGGACCGGATGCAGTAGGGATGGTGTGTAACCCTCGGCTGGGTGCAGGTTACTGACCTTGGACCTTGGACGGCAGCGAACGGCGGCTGCTGAGAGGGGGGGACGGGGAGACAGCGCTCTGGATGCCAGCTTCTTGGCAATGCACCCCGAAGGCCCCAAAACAGATCAACTTTATATGACACTCCCTCCATTCTCTTTTGATAGGAATACTCCGTATTTCCAAAAATCAGATTTTTACAAATGATAGTCCTATTTGCCATTGGTGTGGGTCGTGGCAATAAATGGCACAGATAATAATGACTATCATGAGTAGAATGCCATTTGACAGAAGAGAAGTTTAAGATTACTGGCTGCATGGTGCAACACTGGCTGGGTTACACACGGGGTCTGTTACGCAAATTGGTCGTGTCGATCCTGCGCGTCACCTGCATCCGGTCGTGTCGGATCTGCACATCACCTCAGCTCGGTTACGCACGGTTCGGCTACGCACCATCCGTTCTACATGGTGCATGCAACACCGACTGGGTCATGTCAATTCAGCACGTACGGAACGTCCGTGCTGCTTGATGCAACACCACCGGTTCTAGATGTATGCGTAACCTGAACCCGCTCGTACCCGCACGGACTCGGTTACGCACCTTGATGCTGCACCACTGAAGGTGGTGCCGATTCGGCATGTAACCTGCATCCGGTTGTGTTGATCCTATGCGTAACCTGCATCCGGACGTGTTGACAGGAATGCGTAACCTGCCTGGTCTCTGTTATTCTAGGTCTGGGGCCACGTTGCTTAGCGCAACCGCTTGGTTACCCACACGTCCATGTCAAAGGTGGCATGGGTAACGCACGCAGCACCGCGGTTGCCACGGGACACGGCGGTCGGCGGGTGGTGTCGAGCCTGCGTAACCAAGATCATTTGGTGTCAGCGCCCGGTGGGTTGCTCACGAGCCAAGGCGCGTGGAGCAATAATGCTAGCGGTTGGGTTACCATAGCATATGCCTTTGATCAAAGCATGTGCCGTGTATCCCAGGCGTGCACGTGCGTAATCGAGGTGGTGCATGTTTCGCATGCACCCGACACGCCTGTTGAAGACCTGGGTGGAATAGAGACTTAAAGGAAACCAATAATCATTCATGAAAAATATAATAAATGATTGGGACTCATTTGAAAAATCAAATAGGTGTACTTAGCACTAATTTACTTAACCATTTTCAATCGGTTACGCACGGTCCCTGTGTCATGTTGTGTCGTGTGTACAGTACACTGTACAGCCCTCGACAGGATGGGACGGGATGGGCCTACAGGTGCGGGTGATGATGATGGGGTGATGCGCACCTACAAACAAATGGATTAAAAAATAAATATGGGCCCGCTGGGACCCAAACACCGCATTTGTAGGCACCACCAAGCCACCGCGCCGGCCGTCTCATGTCGCCACGTTGGGCCGGCCGTGCCGGCAGCCGTGACGAAGGCTGCCACGCCGTTGCCCCCGAGGCGGCCGTGACGGAGGCTGCCCCCGAGCCGGAGGCTCTGTACGCAAGAATTCTTGAATTTCACTTACTGACGGGAGGATTAGTTAAATTCTTCGCATGATGAAGCTGGATCTTGATCAAGTCGATTTCCTCGTTCACTCGATCCTATTCTTGAAGGAGGCGGGTTCTCTTAATTTACAAAGCTTCAAGTTTTTCCTCAGAGATTGCCGATAGTAGATGAAGAGTTAGAGACCTTGTTCTTGCCTTGATGGTCGCGCTTGCTGATTCGCACCAACGGTGCTGATATATGTCACAATGGTCTCCACATCCTCACGATTTGGAGGCTAAAGAAGGAATGAGAAAATCTATCAGAGAAGTTTTTGAACTGAGGAAGAAGAAGAAGCAATCACGCATGTACAGCCTATCGGTTTACCCCATCTATGTGACGATCTTGTTGCTAAAAGGCCGATACAAGGACGTTCAGTAAAAGAAATAAAGAAGGAGCGTTGGGAACCATCATGGAGGATTGCTTACATTAAAGATAAAAGGCATTCAAGGTCTTAACAAGTTCGGGTTTACAGTGCCCATCGGCCGATTTAAAGCTATACTAGTTGTCTATTCCTAGGAGAGATGGGACCGAGTGGAATCAGCAGCTGAGGCATCGTCAGGCAATGCGGATGCTGACGGAGACGCTGCTGGAAGGCCCCCATTCAGCGTTAGGCACGAAGAGGAACTGCTTGGCCTCGTAGCCCTCCAGCAGGCGGATGCACAGGGCCGTCCCCGCTAGCGACAGCGAGCCGGGCTCACTACCACGCACCTCCATCTTGTAGTTGATCTGGACGTTACCCTCGGGGCACGGGCCGAGGCAGACCAGCGACAGTGACTGCCCGGTCAGGACGCCGCCGCCATTGAGCAGCAGGAATACGCTGCCCATGCCGGCCTGCCCCAGCACCCAGAACGGCTCGCCCTTGCGGAGCGTCACCGTCGTAGCCTCGAGGTAGGCGATGGAGGTGGCCGCGTCGTTGTGGTCGTCGAGGACATGCCTGTACAACAGCAAGCCGCGGTAGCTGCAGCCTCCGACAGGGCAGACGAACAGCACGAGCGGGAACATCTCCTCGTGGCGGCGCTTGTCGATGAACTTGAGACTTCGCGGCAGCCGTACTTGCAGAACTTGCAGATGCTGTTCATCTAGGCGAGCACTTGCTCCATCGCGCGGCACCAGACATCACCGATGGGCTCTTCGCAGCACCAGCACTTGCGGTTGATGCGGACGCAGCATCAAGCGCACGCGGCGTGGCCATTATTGCACTGAAGTGAATAGAATACAGTAAAAATTAGGATACATGCACCACACCGTACAAACCATAGTTGAAACAGCACAGTAGTAAATGTGGTACTCGAGGGTGACGGTGTGCTTACCATGAACACCTAGGACTCGAAAGGCATGAAGCAGATGACGCAATAGACGGAGTGAGCATCCGAACCTTTAATCAGCGTTGTGCTCATTCTTTGAAGAAGGCTTGTGAGGGTTTTGTTCGAGACTCTTTCTGGGCAGACATCTCTGGTCTTGTTTACAGTGGCAAATTTGTGCCTCGGTGCAATGATATTGTGCATCCCACTCTCCACTTGTGGCACAAGTGGCTCGCCGTTACTCTCTTTCCACGAGAGGATGTTCGGCCCGTGCGCAGTGATGAGTTGATGCTTTTATACACTGCTGCTAAACAGATCAAGGTCTCTCCTGTTAAAGCTATATTCGGCAGTGGTTGACGAATTTTAAGATGATAGGTCCTATTGAGTGTACGTCTTTGGTGACTCGTATTGCTCTCAGACTTGGAGTATGTAAGGAATCGGATGCTCGTAGCCTAAGAGGGGGAGGGGGTGAATTAGGCAACTTAAAACCTTAACCTATGGCTTTCTCTATTTTGCAGAAAACATAAACTAGAACATACTATCTAGATGTGCAACTAAGATTGTTCTAGTGTGAAACTCCCATCCCAAAACATGTTTTGCAATCTATAGCCAATCCTAGCAAGATACTACTCTAGGAAAGTAAAGGCAAGTAAGGATTGCAAGAGAGTAATGTGGAAACATAAAGGGGGATGAGAGGAAGCAAACTCTTAACACACGATTTATCTTGTGGTATCGGTAGGCACTAAGCCACCCTTAGTCCACGTTGTTGAAGCACTCCACACAAGAGTACTGCTTCCTAGTCACCAAGTCTCTCCCAAGAGCACCACTTGACTTGCCACAAAGGCTCTCGCCAAGATCCCTTGGTCACCTTGATGCCGCCTCCACTAAGGAGCTTCTCCACCGAGGGAAGGCGGTCTCCACATCTCCCGCACAAAGTGTCCTCACCGCTCCACACCAAGCCGGAGTGTCGGAGAGCCACCTAGGCTCCAAGGCTTCCGGCGCACCTTGTACAGCTTGATCCACTCGAGAATCACCTCACAAGGTAGGAACACCTTGCACTCACTCAGCTCTAAGCTAAGCCTACCACTAAGCACACACACAAAGCATGTGCAAGTCTATAGATGAGCAATTTAGCACTTTGATAGCTTGGATATGATCTTCTAAGTGTCTTGAACTCCTCTGCACTTCCACACACTCCAGCATCTTCAAATGGGTGAGTGGAGGTGTATAAATAGCCCATGGTGACAAACTAGTCGTTGCTCAATGGCTAGCAGAAAACACACCATCGGATGAACCGACGCTGTATTTTTCCAAGGCAGTGGTTAATCCGGTGCCCCTCCACGTCATCATTGTTGTTGAATTCTACTAACATAATTCATCTGATGCTTCAACCGACGCTCCTCTGCTGTCCGTCGGTTCATCCGGTGCGGAAGAGTTCCGGGGAAAAACCTTGCTGTTAGCTATAACGAGGCCGTCAGATGAACCGATGCTTAGCCTGTCGGTCCATCCGGTGCAACTACCAACTGCACCAGCTCCTCTCTGTCTTGATCTCACGAACCATCAGATAGACCGACGGTGCCCACTGATGGACTATCGGTTCGTCCAACGCCATTGACTCTTCTGCTACGCCTCTGGTCAATCATTCGGTGCAACTAAAAAACTCACCGTCGGCTCATCCGACGGCCCTCATTTGAATTGGTCTTCAACACAGTGTACCATTTCATCTGTTGCTTGCACCGACACTTGCTTCCTATGTACCGTCGGTTCATCCGACGGTGCTCTGTTCTTCTTTTTCTTCTTGTCGGTTTTTCCTCAAAATATATACTATCTTCTCATTTTGGCATGTAGTATTTTTGCATCCATGGGACCTAGAAATGTCTACAAAGACATGCTCAACAATATGGTTAGTCCCATTAAACTTGAAAAAATGGCGTATGAGGCCATGTTCGCTACAGGGTTCTTAGCGGGAATCCCGTACCCTTCATCGGGACGTCCCGAGTTCTCATTGATGAGGCATACTTGATCCAGGGGCATATACATAAGAGAGGCCCAAATGATTCTTTGACTTTCTTCTTTCCAGGTTATGCAAATCAAATCTCGTTACCTAACCCAGGGTTTTGATTGTATACCTCAGAATCACTAACCATTCCCCTTCTTACACAAGAGGAAAGCCGTTGTGCTAGTGTTTCAGGTAGGTCCACCAGAAGCGCGGCGAAGAGAGCACACATGCAGCAGCAGCAGCAGTCACAGCCACAGCCACAGCCTACTACACCACCGGTGGCAGGAGGGGCCCCTGCGGGGTACATGTTCGGGGTTACTCCTGGATATGCACCTGGTTGGGATCAGCCCACCTACCATCCGAGTGCGAGTGGCACGGCTTGGGCGAGTGCGAGCGGTGCTCAGTGGGCTACACCCGCTAGTTCTAGCTCTGGTGGTCCACCTCCATCTTCGTCCTTCAGGCGGCACTCCTCAGCCTCTGCACGTGATGCTCAGCTCACGCAGTAGATGGGAGAGCTCACCGTCCAGGTCACAGGATTGGAGGAGATGCTGAACAACCACGTCGAGTCTACCTCAGCATGACAGCGTCTGGCTGGTGAGAGGATTGAAGCCATGCAGCAGGCACAGCAGCGACACATGGAGGAGCAGAGGGCTTACTATGTGTGTCAGGGTTTCTTCTTCCCTCCTCCGCAGTGAGCCTGAAGCTAGCTTGGGGGAGGACCCCCATCCTGAGGTAACTTGTATCTTCCTTTGTTTTTAGAATATCTTATAATGAAAACCCAAAAAAATCTGCAAAAATAAAAAGACCAAAAAGATTTATTTTCTTTCATCGAGTTTGCTTAGTTTGCTTTGATATGCATAGTAAGAATGCTTTGCCTCTATGGTTGAAATGATGAATAGTTGCTCTGTTCATTCTTGTCGTATGTCTTTCTTACAACTTTGTATCCTACCTAAGTTTTGAGTTTGTTGGCTTGCATGTTCAAACCTTTGCTTGAAAACTATGGATAGCGAAAAGTATGATCCTTGCCTAAGTTGTTGTGAGATATGATATGGTATAATAGAGTGCTAAGATCTTGTACTGAGTGACGCTTGACATCCGGAGTTTTCCTTTTTGAAAAATCAAAACATGATGAGTTCCTCAATGATGAGCATTTCCTATCCAAGGCCATATGTAGATTCTAGCTCTTGTTAGCCTCCACATATGCAGCTTGTTCTCTCATTGAGCTTTGTCAAATTGTTGTGACCCTTGTTAGAACTCATACTCCCCTGATCAAGATCACGTACACGGTCATGCTAAACTACTATACTGGAAGTTAGCATTCATCATTTATTCCATTTTGCTTACGCATTCTTCCACAAATAAAACTCTATGCATCTTTGTATCATTCATCCCTCTCCAAATATCTCCAATAGAGACAAAGGGCTAGCTAAAAAAAAGAGAAAAGAAAAAAAGAAAGAAAAGCATGCCCAAAAGCATTGCAAAAATAAATAAAGAGAGCTAGCCCAAGTCTCGAAAAATTCCTAAAGGAGAAAGGGATTGATATGTACAAGAGAAAGAGTTCCACCATATAGATGGTAATAACTAGTACCCACTCCGGGGCTAGTGTCCACCTTACCATCAATCCCTCATTTTTCATATAAAGCATGGTAATATCTAGGACCCATTTCCGGGCCTAGTATCCACCTTACCATGCTCATTACCATCTCACACACATGCACATCTTGATTAGGATGTATGTTTGTTTCTTCCAAGGATCCGGTTTTTGACTTAGCAAAATACGAGAGACAAGTATGCCACATTTCTTCCCTACCTCCAGCTCCACATAAGCCTATTAGGAGTAGGATTTGAAGAAAGGCAACATTGATGCCTTGGTGAGTAACCATACACTTTGAGCGATCCGAGAGTATCATTTGAGGAACCCTAATTTTCTTTTGAAAATTTTGCAAAACCTCCGGACTGATAGCTGATCAAGGTATGAGTGATTATGCATTTGCTATATAACCATTCAGTCTCTCAACCGCCTAAGGTAGGTGAAGCTATATGCCCCATGTCATCAATTGAATGGTAAGAACATTACCAACTTGTTCAACTCTTGGCAGAGTACTTTGTTGTATGTTTGCCATAAGTTAAGAATACGACATCGTAGCAACTCCTGGTCAACCAACCTAAGTCCCTAATGTCTTGCTTCGAGACGAGCAAGAGGTTAGCTTGGGGGAGTTTGTTGACGGCTGTTAGGTACTACTTTCAGCCATCAATATTCTCATATAAATGGAGGCATATGCATTATTTACTTGCATTTTGGTTTGAATAATGTAGTTCCACTTGTCCTTGGAGATTATTTGTATGTAGGTGAAATAAGCATTAAAAGAGATGGAAACCCACCTTCTATGGAAGAACCATGCCAAGTCAGCTGAGGAGGTAGCTGCCACCAAGGAAACACATGGCAATCCACGTCACAGATCCAAGGGAGGCACTCATCGACAAATCAGAGAGCGACACATGGACTTCACATGGATCAAGGGGCCCACCTCAGATACCAAAACAAGCCATGCACCGGGGAAGGATTAGAGGGCCCACAGGGCAGCCACCCAGTGGAAAACCACCCCGAGTGGGGGGCCAAGGGGGCCGGCCGATCCTAGGATTGGCCGAACCGCCTTAGTGCCGCCCCATCTCGTTCCTCCACATGGCAACTGCTCATTGGTCCATTGCTTCACTCCCGGGTGTTTTGAGACCATTTGGTGCCTGAGGCAAGCCTCCTCCTTGCCTATAAATAGAAGGGGAGGGGCTCCCATTTCACACACACCACTCTCTCATTCTCCTCTCACTTTTAGTCTCCAAGGCTAGGGGGTAGGCTAGAGTAGCTCTTATTCAGGTTCCAAGTCTACTTTGGAGTCTAGGTATGAGTTCTCTGTTATCTTTATTTCATTGTATGACTTTGATCTACTTCAGTTATTCAGCTATTTCATATAAAGTCATGGTAGATCATATGATTGATATGTTCTTGAGTTCATCTCTTGTTCATCATTTAGAGGCTTGTGTTCTTTGTGAACACTACCTTTTGATCCACTTGAAGGATGATTTACTCATTCCTTATGCGTTTGTTCATAAGTTAAAGGCTCGTGTTCTTCACGAACATGACCCTTTGATCTTGTTGACTAGACATAAGAGAGTTCGTATCCGTTCATATGTCTAGCCTTAGTTGATCTTGTTAGATTGCATAATAGTGTTGCATGAGGTTTGTGTTCAAGCTACGATACTCGGTCTAAGTTGACCAGTCTTCTGGTGGCTCTCACCCTAGGTCACAATAGTCCGAGCCGGGTGAAGTCTAGCAGCAACACAGGCATGGTGCCTGGGTTGTGTGGCTATGTTAGTTATGAGCATGCTCCTCGTAACGATTGGGGTAGGCCACAGTGGTGACAGCTGTTGGACCCTTTGGAACCCTCTGCGTTGGGGTATTGCTGTCGGAGTCTAAGGTATAGTTTTGCAGAGTGTTGGTCGTCACGAGCTATCTCCCCGTTTGTACCTGGGTGCTGAACCTTACCCTTGTTGGTGTTTCTTAACCTCAACGCTAGGCGTCGTAATAGCGTGAGCGTGTAAGAGAGTCCCGAGTACACTGACGAGTGTGAATGAATCCACAAGCTCACAAATACACCATTGCAGCACTTCTCCCTCAGAGAATGAGTATTCCCGTCGGGTTTTGTTCCTAGGACGGAGGAGTAACTAGTGAGGGTCTATCAAAGGACACCAGCTACTGCTGGGATAGGTAGGGATATGAGAAGCACATTCATAAGGGACTTAACTCTCAAGATGGATCTGTCCGCTATTAGTCCTCCACGTGGGGCACCAGCCCATCCTAACTTTTTAGGGAGAGGCCAATGTAGTGGCAACGGGGCCCAACTTAGTACGCAGGCACGGAGGGTTCCAAAGGGTCCAACAGGATGTCACCACTGTGGCCTACCTCTATCGTTATGTGAACGCACGTGGTCTTCGTAGTATAACCAGAGCCCAGACACCACGTCTGCACTCCTGATAACTACTATAGCATGGTTACATCTTTCGACTCGCTAACAACACTATAGCAACCCGTATAAATACGGGACCACAAACTAGAGAGAGAACGGATCAGATCATACTAGTCATCAAGTTACGGAGCAGCAAGAAAGGTTTGGATGCAAACAAACGAGATGCAGCAAACTTACTCAGCTAAACAGGATCCGAGCATGCAAACAGATAATGGAACTAAGGAACTAGCTCTAAAGGATCAAAGTGTTGTGTTACGAAGAACACAAGCCTCTAACTTATGAATGAGCTAAGAACACAAGAACAAATCATTCGTGCATGATGTCCACCATAGTCTAAATCAGAAATGCTAAAATACTCACTTTGGTCCAAATGAAAAAGAAGCATCCACGAGGAAATCAACTCACTCCTCACTCCTACTCTATCTCTCAACTAATCCTAGTCTAGATCTCTTCTCAACCCCATTCTACCACATAGAGGTGAGAATCACCTCACATGGGCAGAATTAGAGAGAGGGAGAGAGAGCTACACAAGAGAGAAGTGGAACTCAAGAGCTTGGTGGTGTGTGTGAAATGAGGCCCCTCCCCCTCTATTTATAGGCAAGGGAGTGGCTTGCTCCGAGGCCCCAAATGCTCCAAAACACCCCGGGATGCAGGCAAGAGCCAATGGGAGAGAGCCACGTGGAGCGCTAGGATGAACTGACACTAGGTCGGTTCGGCCGAACAAGGGTCGGCCGGCCCCCTCGGGTGGCTCCTTGGCTTGTGCTTCCTCTAGCTCACCTCCATGTGGGCCCTAATGCCCCTCCTCCGTGCCCTAATGCCCCTCCTCCATGCATGGCACGTTTTCTGGTGGTTTGGTTAGCAAACTGGGCCCATGGATCTATGTGATGCTAATGTGGCAGTGTGTGATTCGTCGAGAGTTCTTCACATGGATTGGCGACATCATGGATCCAGGAGAATCCATGTGTCAGCCCCTCATTGGCCAGCACTTGAGTGCCTTGGATTGGAGTGGAGTGAATGTGCATGGATTCCTCTCATTTCCTATGCTGAATACCTGCATTCGAATAGACATTGACACTGGTGGAAAGTATTAGTTTATGCTCCTATTCTAGTGTGGATGTGCAATTCATGCTTCAATTTGCAGGAGTTGACGGCCATGAAAATGGTACTTAACAGCCGTCAACAACACCCCCACACTTGACCTTTGCTCGTCCCGAGTGAAGGGAAAACAAAACCAAGTGGGTCATGAATATCGAAGAGTAAGACAAACATAAGGGATATTCCAAGTCATACCTTGCTCCTGTGAACCTCTGTGGAGTGGCTATCATGTCTCCTTGGGTGATTGAAAAGTAGAATAGTTGTGAATCAAGTCACTTATGCACCTGATGAAAAACACCTTGGGTTTTGCAAAGTTTTTCAAAACAAAACTCTTGGCAGCTTTCTCATTTCATTCTCTCAGATCACTCATTGTGTATAAGTCCTCACCAAGGCATTAATGTCTTTCTTCATCCTACTTCTAATGATGGCTATATGTGGAGCTCATGGTAGGATAAAAGATAAAGCATACTTGCATCACATATATTGCAAAGTCAAAAACTGGATCCACAGAGAAAATCAAATCTTACCATCAGATCAATATGTGCACAGGTGTGGATATGGTTAGTATGGTAAGGTGGATACTAGGCCCGGAATGGGTGCTAGTGAAGGACCGAATAGGCAACCAGAGAGGGGGGAGTGAATGGGAGCCGATAAAAATTTTTCCCGAAGGTCGAACTCGGCCTATACCCCGATTGCCACTCTGAGTACTCGCACAAACCAGAGAAGCACTAGAGTAGGCACACACAAGCCCACAAGTCCTAGAGACAAGCCTTGAATCAAAGCGCGGAAGCACAAGACAAGAATCAAAGCAAAGGAAGCAAGTCTGCAACAGACCTTGCGGACAGTCCGTGGTGTACGGGCGGACTGTCCGTGGGGCCTGGGCGGACTGTCCGCAAAGGCCTTACGGACTGTCCGCTAAAGCGGACAGAACCTCTAGAAGCACACCCCGAAAAATCGGACTATCCGGGCGAGCACCGCGGACTGTCCTTACCTTCACGGACTGTCTGTCACTTCAGTTCGGACCGTCCGCAAACTCCATGCAACCAAAACCACTTGTGGCACCGGATCAAAACACAAACATGGAAGAACTCGCGAAGAACACGAAGAACACTTGCACTGTTCCAGACCTCACGGACTGTCCGCACGAGGCTCGCAGACTGTCCGCGGGTTGCGAACAGACACAGAAACGCGCGAACCGCGGGGGTCAAACCCACCTATCCATCACCGGATCTCCCAAACGGCTAAAGCTCTTGAGACAAGATTTGGGGGAGATGAGAAGCGTCACCAGGTGAAGCTATGTGCCAAAAATCTCGACCTCTAACTCCATAAAACACCGAGAATCGTAGATCACACGAACCACCACCAAGAACTCGGGCTCCGACCAAAAACTCACGAATCGAAGGTGTTTCCTAGCGTTTGAGGGGTCAAGATCACGTACAAAGATGCGCAAGGCATCCACCCATGATCCCCTCAAAGAAATCCGAGAGAAAACGCCCTCAAATCCACGAATCGAGCGAAGAACGAAACTCCACAAAAATAGCCCCGAAAATGACACGAAAATCACAAAGAGCTAGAACCTCAGGAGGAGAAGCCAGAGCCAAGTGCTAAGGCATATTATGACATGTTGGCTGCAGCATAGAAACCCCTTCACGAGCATACCAAGATGTCTCAACTAGATGCCATCTCCCGCCTAATGGCCATAAAGTCCCAATATAACCTTAGCCGAGACGCCTTTGATATCTTGGTGACAGTTGTCGGCGAAATGCTTCTGAAAGGTCACATTCTGCCCAAGAACATGTATGAAGCATGGAAAGTCCTTTGTGCACTCAAGATGCCATATCAGCAGATACACGCCTGTCCGAAAGGATGCGTCTTATTCAGGGAAGAACATGAGAATGCAAAGTACTGTTCGAAATGTAAAGCGTCTCGGTTCGTGGAGGTAGACTCTGGTGAGGGCGAAAAGAGGAAGCTCACGATCCCGGTTAATATCCTACAGTACCTTCCATTCATAGAGCGGATCCAACGGATTTACATGACTGAGGAAACTACGAAGCAAATGACTTGGCACAAAACGGGAGTCCGACACAGTGATAAGCTTGCACATCCATCTGATGCCGAATTGTGGAAAACATTCGATGGCATTCATCGTGGAAAAGCTCTTGAGGCTCGCAATGTACGTGTGGTGTTGGCGAACGATGGGTTCAATCCTTATGGGCTAATGGCCGCCTCATACAGTTGTTGGCATGTGTTTGTCATCCCCCTCAATCTACCCCCCGGTGTCGTCTTTCAAAGACAACATATATTCTTGTCGCTGATAATTCCTGGATACCCGGGGGATAATATGAGTGTGTATATGAAGCCTCTGATTGGTGATTTGATCCGTGCTTGGAACGACGGGGTGCGGACATATGACCGAGCTATGAAGACAAACTTCAAGATGCATGTGTGGTACATGTACTCCATGCATGACAATCCGGCTTATGGGATATTTTGCGGCTGGTGTGTCCACGGGAAGTTCCCCTGCCCGGTATGCAAGACAACTCTGTTGTTCTTTTGATTGAAGAATGGTGGCAAGTATTCTTGCTTTGACAAACATCGACAATTCCTCCCTCTTGAGCATGAATTTAGACAAGATGCCAAGAACTTCACGAAAGGTGTGGTAGTTAATGACCCACCACCGCACTTCATTACGGGTGCTGATGTTCGTGCCCAGGTAGAGGCTCTCATGCTCAAAGACGGACAAACTCGTTTCGAGGGATACAGTGTGCAACATGCATGGACTCAGCAGTCAGGCTTGTGGAGGCTACCCTATATGCAGGATCTTCTTCTTCCACATAACATTGATGTGATGCACACTGAGAAGAATTGGGGCGAGGCACTTTTGGGTATAATGATGGAATGGGCAGATAAGTCAAAGGACAACGTTAAGACTAGAGTCGATCAAGAAGAGTTATGCGACAGGCCAAAGCTAGCCATCCCGAAACCTGTAACAGGCAAGAAATGGAAACGGCCTAAGGCTGATTTCGTCTTGAATAGGGATCAAAGGAAGGAAGTACTAGAATGGTTCAAAATGTTAATGTTCCCTGATGGGTATGCTGCGAATCTGAGGAGGGGGTGAACTTAGATATTTTGCGAATACACGGGCTTTAGAGTCATGACTACCACATATGGATCGAGCGGCTTCTTCTGGTGATGGTTCGAGGCTATGTACACGAACATGTGTGGCAAGCGCTGGCAGAGTTGAGCAATTTCTTCCGTCTGCTTTGTGCTAAGGAGTTGTCTGTTGACGTGATTGAAAAACTAGAAAGAAATGCGCCTGTGTTGCTATGTAAGTTGGAGAAGATCTTACCACCCGGCTTCTTCAATCCGATGCAGCATATGCTTTTGCACCTCCCTACAGAGGCACGATTGGGGGGGCCGTGCAGAACCGTTGGTGCTATCCAATTGAGAGATGTCTAAAGTTTCTTCGATGCAAAACTGGCAACAAAAACAAAATTGAAGCTTCCATTGCAGAGGCATACATTCTTGAGGAGGTGTCAAACTTCACAACTAAATATTATGCTGACAACCTTCCCAGTGTGCATAACCTACCTCCTCGTTACAATGTTGGTGAAGATCAATCGACTCTCAGCCTTTTTGGAGGACAACTTGGAAGTGCAAGTCTTGGGAGGGCCAAGATCTTGCTTCATGAAGAGTGGCACACTATCATGATATATGTGTTGCGCAACCTTACCGAAGTAAAGCCGTACATAGAGTAAGTTCTCAAGAAACCTCATTTTTTTCCTTTCCCGTAAGATCTCGCATCTTGGCTCTCTGCATCCAACCTCTTCTGTTTTTTGGGTGCAGTGAATTCTTTGCGCAATTCTGGCGTGGTGAAACTCCACCTACCGAGGAGGAAGAAGATATCCTTCTTAGTGAGGGCCGTCAGGGTGTCCCCGATTTCATATCTTGGTTCAAAAAGAAGGTAATTTTTAGAAAGACACCTTCTTTGGAAGATCGTACTTAGCATGCCATGTATGATAACGAGCTATCCTGCCTGGTCTTGCAGGGGCAAATTGATTCGTCTATGAGTCCCGACTTGAGACAGGTTGCCGATGGTTGCTTGCATAGGGTCAAGTCATTTGGCGCTTATGATGTGAATGGATATCGCTTTCACACAAAAAGTCACAAGGAGAGTCGGCCCAATCGAAGAACCACAAATTCTGGAGTTTGTATGACAACAGTCGATGGGTCCGAGTACTATGGAAGACTTGAAGAAATATATGAACTCGAGTTTCATGGTTCCAAACCTCTGAAACCTGTCATATTCAAGTGCCATTGGTTTGATGAAAAGGCTACGAGGCGGAACCCAAATCTTGGGCTAGTCGAAATTCGACAGTCAACTGTGTATGAAGGAGACGATGTCTATATTATGGCTCAACATGCCACACAAGTTTATTATCTATCATACCCTTGCAAAAAAGACAAGCGTCTCCAGGGTTGGGATGTTGTGTACAAGGTTTCGCCGCATAGTAAACTACCTGCCCAAGCAACGAAGATTACAACCTACTAGACCCAAACACATATGCCGGTGAGTTCTTTCAAGAAGATGGGCTAGAAGGGAGCTTTGAGATAGACTTAACCGAAGTGATCGGAATGGAAGTAGATATGGAGGATGCTGGAGAAGAAGTTCATGATGAGAATGACTTAAAATTACTTGAGCGATTAGGATTGGGAAGTGATAGTGATGATGACGTCGTTCCTCCTTTGGAGTACGGTGTTGAGGATATGGAAATGCGTGATAGTGATGATGAGACATATGATCCAGCTACACGGATCATGACGAGTATTTCTAAAACATGTAAGATATTAATTGAATAGTTGTACTTACTACATTAATTATGTTTTTATTTAGTACTTGTACTCTTTGCATTTGGACTAGTGTTTGCTTATGTTGCATTTGTGTACTATGTTGATACTTAAACTGTCTGTGATGCTTATGTGGACTATGTGCTGGTTATGTGATGCTTATATGGATATTTGAACTGCCTGTGATGGTTGTGTGACATATAAATTGTCTGTGATGGTTATGGTGACATATAAACTACCTGTGATAGTTATAGTGACATATAAACTGCCTGTGATGATTATGTAATATATAAACTGCTTGTGATGCATTTGAAATGGTTTGTTGAATCTGAGGGGCCATATAAGTTTCTGGAAAAAAACAAAAAAAACAAAAAAGAGAACTTTGCCATGAGCCAAAACCAAAGCTCACGGCAAAGGTGGCCTCTTTGCCGTGAGCTGTGGCCATAGCTGACGGCAATGAGGAGGTACCTGGCAGCCGGTCAGAGGCTCTTTGCCGTGAGCTGGTAGAGAGGCTCACGGCAAAGGGCAAGCTCTTTGCCTTGAGCTGTCCGTCTAGCTCACGGCAAAGACTTGCGCGTTGCCGTGAGCTACTAGCTGACTCACGGCATAGATGGTGCGACGTGCCAGCCACGTGTAGCACCTTTGCCGTGAGTCCGGCGTGAGGCTCACGGCAAAGAGCGCCGTCAAGTGGGCTTCCATGACATCCCGTTACCCTTGTTTGCCGTGAGCTTAGTCCCACTCACGGCACACGTTTGCCGTGAGTCAGAGGTCTGGCTCACGGCAAATAACCTGTTTGCCGGCAAAACTATGTCGTGAGGGCTTTGCCGGCGGCAACTCACGGCAAAGGCTTCGCCGTGAGTGGACCGGCCTTTGCCGTGAAGAGCCGGCTCATGGCAAAAATGCTGTTTCCCGTAGTGGCAACAGGCATGGGGTTATCAAGTTTTGAGTCTTGGTAACCATACATTGAGATCGACATATTAGAAAAACACAGTGGGGTTATCAAGTTTTCAGTCTTTGTAACCGTACATTGAGATCGACGTAATAGAAAAACAGAGTATGGTTGTTGCAAGAAGAAAGATGACTGAAAGATCGTCGGATGGTAATAATTGGGAGGTTGTGTGCCTACTCTAGAGAAAGGAGGGTATATGTAGCATTTGTAACATTTATTGGGTTCTGCTTTTATAAACATATTGACTGTAACCTGACTAGGAAATATCAAGTAATTTAGGACTTGAGAGTGGTTTGTATGAGCACAGTTAATAAGGCAACTCTATAATTAAGGTCGGTAAGTGCGTGCCCATTGCATGCCTTAGGTAGGTCTATACGTGACACAGATGTAATTGAACCACAGCATGCTATTTTCTACAGATTAATCGTTCACAATAATGTCTAGAGCAATTGAAGATTAAGGTATTAGAAGTTCAGTCTTCTTCAATTTGGGGGCCTTGTCTCTAAGTGCAAACTTTGATGTATTCACTCGACGGCAACATTGGTAGATATGCTCATCATGGTGTAGAAAACTACATTAGTTACACAAATCATTCAATCTAGAGGAGTCAAAAGGTCTCCATCATATCTTGTTAAGGAATGCATACTTATGTATATTTGTCCATTCGACTGGGATTTGTATCATACAACCGTGTGGCATTGGAATAGTTTTTTTAGATAATGGATAAAAATCCGGCCTCTACGAAACGTATATGCCCACCTTATTACAATTTTGACAAATTCTCAGCTTACATTGCTGAAAACAAAAGGGAACAAGAGACATCAAAGAGACTAAAAAGGCGCCAATCTATTAATATGTTTCCATCCATGATTGGCCTGTTCCAAGGCGATAACCTCTAGCATCGAGCTCACCTTCCGGAACATCTCCTTTGAGTTGTCATGACGCTGTAGTTGCGACCAAGAGCGCAACCAATAGGTTCCCCTGAAAAGAGCCTGCATAAATGAAGTATGATTGGTTTTGTTAAAAATAATGTCATTTCGACATCTCCAGATAGCCAACATAGTGCAGAGACTCCCACTAAAATCATCTTTTTAATGTTATTATCTTGGTTGGAAAGCCATCTTCCCGGTATATGTGAAACCGATATAGGCGGGGATAACCCGATAGTAAAGAAAACTATGCGCCAGATCTCCCTAGCATAAGGGCAGTCAAAGAAAAGATGTTGTATTGTCTCATTATTATTACGAAAACAACACTTTTGACTGCCCTTCTAGTTCTTCCTCGCTAGATTATCCTTTGTTAGTATTACTCTTTTATTAAGTAACCAAAGGAAAATTTTTATCTTTAGAGGAATATTTAATTTCCAAATCCCTTTGTTACGGTAGGGCACAATACTATCCAATCTATGAAGGTACATAGAGCGCACCGAGAAGGTTCCATCCCTACGAAGGTTCCATTTGAACCTATCATTTCCTTCTTATAACCTGAAGTTGGAAATCAAAGTTACCAGTTTATGCCAATCTATAAGTTTCTCCTGGGCCAACGTTCTCCTAAAGGAAACGTTGATCGGTACAGTCGACATAACATTTGCACTGTAGCGTGTTGATAATGTGCAATATTATAAATAGCAGGGAAAATATCTTTTAAAGGCCCAGTGACTGCCCATGTATCCTCCCAAAATCTCATTTGCGTCCCATCCATTATTTGAAAGGACCCACAAGCTAACACTTCATCTTTAACCTTCATCAATCCTCTCCAAAAATGAGAATCAGTTGGTTTTGCTTTAACTTGTGTTAGAGATTTGTTACTTAGATATTTTTTTGTAAGCATAGTTTGCCATAAGCCCTATGTATTAAGTAAGTTAACAATCCACTTACTTTATAGACATCTATTTTGGAGTTGTAGGTCGATGATTCCTAGTCCTCCTTGATCTTTAGGATGGCACAAGATATCCCATTTTGCAAGATGATATTTTTTCTTCTCTTTACCACCTTGACAGAAGAAACGAGATCTATATTGATCTAGTTTTTCGAGAACACCTTTTGGTATCTCAAAAAAGGACATCATGAACATGGGAAGGCTACTAAGCACTGAATTTAGGAGTATTAATCTACCTCCATACGACAAGTGCTTAGCTTTCCAGCAGCTCAACTTCTTTTGGAAGCGTTCTTCTACCTTACTCCATTCCGCATTAAGGAGTTGTCTGTGATGCATTGGAATTCCTAGATATCTGAATGGGTACTCTCCCACATCGCAGCCAAAGAGTTCAATATATTCATCTTCGAACTCTTTAGCTTGGCCATAACAGAATATCTCACTCTTGTGGAAGTTGATTTTGAGACCAGACATTTGTTCGAAGACAGTAAGCAAAAGTTTCAAATTTCTTGCTTGCTCCAGGTCGTGGTCAAGAAAGATAATGGTATCATCCGCATATTGTAGGATTGATAAACCTTCATCTATTAAATGTGGTAGTATTCCAGTTATCTGTCCATCATCCTTTGCTCTTTTAATTAGTAAGGACAGCATATCTGCTATGATATTAAACAGAATTGGTGACATAGGGTCTCCTTGACGTAGGCCCCTCTTAGTTTGGAAGAAGCGGCCAACATCATCATTTACTTTGATGCCAACGCTTCCTCGAGTAACCATACCTTCTATCCATCTACACCACTTGGGTGAAAACCCTTTCATACGCAGTGTTTGTTGAAGGAAAGGCCACTTAACTTTGTCATAGGCTTTCTCGAAGTCAATTTTAAATATAACTCCATTACGATTTTTCGTATGTAGTTCATGAATAGTCTCATGTAAAATTACTACCCCTTCCATTATATATCTACCAGGCATAAAAGCTGTCTGCGAGGGGCTGACCATTGTCTGAGCTACTTTTTTAATCTGTTTGTGCCAACTTTAGTGAAAATCTTGAAGCTGACATTTAGCACACAGATAGGTCTATATTGTTGAATCATTTTAGCCTCGTCTGTTTTGGGGATTAGAGTTATTACCCCAAAATTTAGACTAAAATGGTTGAGGCTCTCTTCGTGAAAATCTCTGAAGAGAGCCATGAGGTCTACTTTTATGATTTCCCAAAAGACCTGGTAGAACTCTGATGGGAAACCATCAGGTCCTGGTGCTTTATTATGCTCCATTTGGAAAATTGCTTCCTTTATCTCCGCTTCTGAGAAGTCAGCGGTTCATTTTCCAAATCTAAGACCTGTGGTATGTCATCTCTTTGTGTTTCGACCATCTCTATGTGAGTGTCGTCTGGTTGGCCAAACAAGTTTCTATAATAATTGGTGATGTATTTCTTCAACTCAGTATCACCAACCACTACCCCATCCTCTTGGTCTAATCTGAAGATGTGTTGTTTTCGGTGTTTGCAATTGGCCACTAAGTGAAAAAAGCGTGTATTGTCATCACCATAGAGCAGGGTCTTCACCTTGGCCCTCTCATACCATTTGATTTCTTCCTCCCTCAAAAGATGAACTAATCTCTCCTTCAGATAATGTTTTAAGTTAATCTCATTATCTGTTAAGATATTGGTTTCTGCTTTTTTATCTAAACCCTCCAGCTTAGAGATTAGCCTTTTGTTCTCTTTTTTTATAAATGCCCGCAGTATGCCTAGCCCAACCTCTCAGGTATTGTCTCAGCCGCCTGATTTTATTTTACCATCTTTCAAGCGTTGTTGACCCCTGATTTTTAGATTGCCTGACCTCTATGACCATGTCAAAGAAGCCCTCTCGGAGCAGCCAACCCCTCTCAAACTTAAAGGTTGGTTGTGGGCTTCGGTGGGTGGAAGAGCCGGTATTTAAAACTAGTGGTGTATGGTCTGAGATATTCCTATCTCGCGCCTCAACAGTGGCCATTGGTTATTTATCCTCCCAATCTGTGGAGACTAGCACCCTATCCAATTTTTCAAAAGTGGGATCATCCCCTGGTCCAGCCCATGTGTATTGGCGGCCGGATAAGTCAATCTCTTTGAGGTCTAGCGATTCTATTACCACGTTAAAGAGATTTGGCCATTTAGTGTCGAAATTATATGTGCTCTTTTCTTCAGTTTTCCTCATGATGTTAAAGTCTCCTCCGATAAGATACGGATTTACCTCATGAGAGCATGTGTGAGCCATCTCCACTAAGAAGGCTTGTTTATCTTGGAGCTGTGCTGGCCCGGAAACCACGTATAACGCGAATTTGAAGTCATTAGATTTATCTCGAAGAAGGAACTTTACATAAAAGTCCCCCTCATCTATGGCTCCAATATCAAAGTGGTTTAGGTCAGCGCCTAGGAGTATCCCTCCCGACCTTCCATGTGGGGCCATGTTATGCCAAATGAAGTCACGGCCCCCACATAGGTTTTTTTAGAAATGCCTCCGAAAAGTCATCTCTTCCGGTCTCTGAGAGAGCTATAAGATTTAGCTGCTCTTCCTTAGCTAATTTCGCCAGGTATCTGTGCTTAGCTAGGTCCCCAAGATCTCTGCTATTCCAGAAAACTCCTTTCATTGGAAACAGATTTTTGAGGGGGTTTTTGGTTTTTTCGGAGGGCGGTCAGTGGAAATCTTCTTGGTCGAATTAGACTTTTTCTTTCTTGGGACAGCTACAAGATCACATAATTCGTGATCGTATTCGTGTTCATGCAACACCTCATTTTCATCTCCACAAGCGTGGTTGAGGATTGCATTAAGTCTACCCTCGTCTTCCTCCTCATTTTGATCTGTTATGATGGATGTAGAGTTTTTATGTAGGCATTGGAATAGTTGACAGAAGGTGTTGTCTCCGTGTCAATATGTGGTACATAATCATAATAGTACAGGGTACCAATAATACTGCTTCTCATTTTTTTTATATGCGACAAACTGACAATGATAGAAATCAGACTTGTTATATATCACAAAGTCAAACTATGGTTCCCATTCAATGGACAACACACAATTCAGAAAATACCCAACAGAAGGTCGCAAAATGAGGATATATAAATTCAGCATGTTTAAGATTCATGAATAGTAAAGAGCTCTTATCTTCGAACTATACGTCTACATACTGAAATGAGTATTAGATTTGAGTATGGGAGGCATTGGGAATCAAGTCACAAGATGTTGAAATTCCGCGATGTTATAGCCAACACGACTTAGCCCTTCCATTGAGTGATATACTGGTACATTGGATCAGTGGCGGAGCTGGCAAATTATCACGCCTAGGGCCACCTGCCGACGCACCAAAACACCAAGCCATGTAACGATAGGTATGTAATACTTCTAGTGGGAAAGTTAAAATACATAATTAAAAGGAAAAAGAATGTATTTTTCGTCCCTCAGTATGACAAAAGTGTGATATTCATCCTTCGTAATTCATTTGGTATCCCCAAGGACATATATGGCTGGAGACTGATTGTCTGGCAACTACAAAGATGTTGAACGACCCCTCTCCAAACCGGTCCGCCAGCTGCTTTGTCATCGAGGATGCTAAACAGAAGTTGCGGTTGTTCTAGGATTTTAGAGTTTCCTTTTGCCACCGTGGAGCGAATGAAGTGGCTCACCTTTTGGGCCAGCTGGGTAGGAGAGATCTTTCTTTTGGTTTTATTCTTGAGGGTGTTCCGGCCTGCGCGTCGGCTGCCTTAAGTTCTGATTGTAATCACGTTTTGTTAAATTAATATAAGTTCTCCCTACCTTCAAAAAAAATAATTCATTTGGTACAAATCACCTCCTAACTAACTAAATCGGTGCATTTCCCATCCCTACCTTAATTTAACAATAGTTTAGTGTCATCTAATGGTGATCATGCCACATAATCATCTGACTAATCCCCATTTAGCGATGTAATATGTTGAGTCGAAGATATAAATGTGACAGAAAAATTAGCAAATCATCTAATTTGTTTATTCATAATAATTTTATCTGAAAAATTAAAGAAACTGATTCACACAGAATGATTGGTTTAACATTAAATGTGACTAAATAATGATTATAAAGATGATTACATAGCCCAAATTGAAGTTATATGACATTAAATTATTGTTAAACTAATGACGGGATAAAAATACACCGATTTAGTTAGTTAAGAGATTGATTTGCACCAAATAAAATGTGAGGGATGAATAACACACTTTCGCTATACGTGAAGGATGAAAAATGCATTTTTCCCCTAATCTATATATAAACTATTTAATTGGTACCTACTAACGATTTCTCTTACCTCTCAACGTGCCACGTCATAACCCACTACACGCCATGTCACTATCCACTATAAGTCATGTCAACATCTACCAAGCCATGTCAACATCCACCAAACCATATATTTATGTCTTCATCGATTTTCTGTAACTAATAGCATGTTGTATTTGCGAGTAGCACGCCATAAAATTCTCGCAGTTGAAATATATGTAGGATCAATCATTTAAAAATAGTTCTATCTCAACAAAATTAACATACTTTCATATATAATGTTGTTTACAGATGAATATCGCTATGTAGTCATTTTGGTGTTTCTACTTTCACATTTTATACCTTAAAATTTTGTTTAAAAATTCCTGCAGCAACGCGCGGGGTATCACCTAGTTGAAAGTATAATATCTCAATTCCAAGCCTTATTGTAGAACAAATTTGATAAATACTTGAAGCAGTAGCAACCAATCTTTCATTCCAAGTCTTATTCACGCAGGTAGCTGATGTTTGTACTAATCACGAGGAAATAACCAATCGAGCCATTCAAGGTATATAATTCACTGCTTCTTTGGCTCTTCTCCCCGCGTTCGTTGTGTCTCTCCCGCACGGCCACACAGCGCCAGACGTCGGGCACACGCACGCACCCCGGCCGGGCTTCCAGCCTCCAGCGGACCTCGAGCTAGCTATTGCTGTGCCTGAGCAAGTACGTTGGTGGGGTGCGAGAAGCTCGAATGGTTTCGCAGGGCCTTCCTGCTGTAAAGCTGGGCCAGATGCCTGGAGGCTTCACGGCGGAGTAACTACTTGGGCATTGAAAAATAAGGATCTCTACCGGGGGGGGGGGGGGGGGGGGGGCATTTTGTGTCACGCCCTAGGCCCATCTCCGCCCCTGGTGACAAGTAATTGTGTAGTTTGGTCACAAATCATAGAGATACTTTATGAAGGGGGAGGCAGCTGCAGAGGTGCTAGTTTTTTATATGTCATTATATATATAGAATTTACGTCTCCAAAGATTCAAACTAGTTGATACGTACATGGATATGTCCTTGGGCTTTGGGTAAATAAATGAGGTAATATAACAAATCAATTTCGTATCATGGTTCAATTCTCGCCATTGTTTACTCAATATCGCTAGGGAAGCGATGTGCTCATTTAATATAATGGACAATACAATTCACAAAGTATCAGAAAGATGGAGACAAATACAAATATGAACTCGAGTGTGTTTGAGAAGCTATACACCGTCTTCCAAAGAAAGGAGATTCAGATTTTGAGTATGGGAGGGATCAGGAGTATAATCAAGCCAAGATTGTACTGAAACTAGCACAAAGGTGATCTCCTTAGCACTGCTTTGCTTAAGCTTGCTTAATCTCCACCAAACAGAAGAATCCCTTAGTTTAGAGCTTTGTGAGAAATAGATGATGTGGTAGATATATGAAACAGAGCATATGTTATTTTAGTCTTCATAATCTCTATAGCTATTGAAGATTTGAAGGCATCAGATTTTTCATCCTCATTTTCTTTCGGAATGTATAAAATTTTCTAGAGCAGTTACAGTCTGCCTGGTGTATGTCAATTATCATGAAAAATATATACTAGAACTACTATGCATGTTTTACCTTTTTCTTCCTTCATTGCTCCTTCTTAGAAGTTACCAATCTGGTAATCTCACCAAGGAATGTCATATGATTGGCTTTTATTGATCCTTATGCAAGAAATTTAAGATGATGTGCAATTGTCAGAGAGAGTAATATATACTAGTCAATTTTCTAAAAGAAACAAACATCTTCAATCTATAAACTAAATAAAAAAGTAATAATTTCATATTCTCATGCCTTAATTTGTCAGTGTATGTCTTCATATCATAGCTATAAGCGGTAGATGAGTACAGCAATGAAGAGAGGACATACTTCTCTCTGTCCATACTTTAGTAAATATCTAGATTACTAAAGGCCAAGTACTATCCGCGTGGCTGTCTCATAGATACTGTTTTTAGTGCTAACTCGTCCTATACTTGGCAGTCTCTTCTTCATGGTTTAGAACTGCTTAAGAAAGGAATTATATGGAGAGTTGGGTGTGGATCACAGATAAGAATCTGGCATGACCCTTGGATCCCTAGAGCACACTCATTCAGAGTCACCTCGAGAAAGGGGAGATGTAGATTAAAATGGGTCTCTGAATTGCTTGATACCCAAGGTCAGAATTGGGACTACGATAAGTCGATAAGCTTGTGGGGACGTTCAATCAGGGTGATGGAGAGATCATTGCAAAGATTAAGTTACCAAGAAGACGTACAGAGGATTTTTTGGCATGGTCGCTTGAGAAAACTGGGATGTTCACTGTTCGGAGTGCCTATAACTTGGGGCTAATGCAACGTGATCAAAACGAGTGCACTGCTTCTAGTTCAGCGTCAAATGGTGAGCGTAATGTGTGGAAAAATGTTTGGAAGGGAGTGGTACCCCCAAAGGTTAATGTGTTCACCTAGAAGCTGGCTAGGAATGCCCTCCCAACTCGTCGAAGGAAATTTAACAGGAAGATTGAACAAACAGACACTTGTCCTCTATGTGGTTTAGCAGCAGAAACTAGCTTCCATGCTATGGTGGAGTGCCTACAGGCCTATAACTTGAGACAAGCTATGCGCGAACACTGGGCATTACCTGACGAGGAGTGATTTCAGTTTACAGTGCCTGACTGATTGCTGCTGCTACTAGAGAGATGCACCCCTAAACAGCAAGACCTCCTGAAGCTGGTATTATGGAGAGCGTGGACAGTTTACAATAACATCACACACCAATCAGGTTCCTTCATCCTCTCTGATTCAGTTTTTTTCTTACTAAACTTCTGGGAATCCTGCTCTTAGGCAAATGAAGAGATACGGGGAGGTTACGCTAGCGTAAAAACAAAATTCTCCGCAAACAAGATCTACTGCAGTTATAGATCACGGGATTACCACTAGACGCGCAATTGCAGCTGAACCGTCTCGATGTAGACGAACGCGTCGAGGGTAGCAGTACCGTGCAGTTGCTCATGTCACGTCCGGTGTGGCTCGTCCGGGTGCTCCAGATGCAGCACCTCCAAGGTATCCACAGGTACGGGAAGGAAGCATCGCACACTGGACTGCTAGGTCCGCGGGCGCGACGAGGAGTGGGTGGCGCGGCTGTTGCTCAAGAGTCATCCAAGTCAGGGGGTATGGTCCATATTTACGAGGGGAAAATCCACCACACCATCGTTCATTAGCAATACGGGACTAATAGATGATGCACCCCCTTCCAACGCAAGTGGGCTTTACAACAATTGTGGCCCATTATGACTTTTACAACCTAATAGATCAAATCCATCTGAAACCACTAATGGATCTAATCCACTTGGCTCTAGGGCATATCTTCAACAGTCTCCCACTTGCACTAGAGTCAACTATGCAAGTACATCCTCATTCGACTTCCAATCCCTTAAGTGTGTGACCCTACAGGTCCACGTACACATAGACATGGCTCTAGTACTCCTACTCGACCAATAGTTGACAGTGGCCTCTAGCAAGATGTGTCAACTCCTATGTATACGTAAAGATCATATCAGACGAATCATCACAACGTAGCATACATGCTATTCCCTTTGCCTCACGATATTTGGTCTAGCTCCAAGCTGACCTCTCTTTCTCGATACTGTGATTTAGATCCTTCAATAGGTTAACACTTAACCCAGCACGGCCATGCATTTCTTGATCCGATCACTCGAGAGGCCCAGAGATATCTCTCAAGTAGAGAGGGGCAAATTCCATATTAATTGACCATGCCTCACAGCATGCTTCCTGACAAACCCGAAAACCACCTTTATAACTACCCAGTTACGGAGTAGCGGTTGATAGCCTCTAAGTAGGTCAATTCACATCTTGAGTACATGCGACAATCTCAAGTCTAAGGACATGGTGTACACATTGTGTAAAAAGATAACTATGTAACAAAATCTTAAATTGGGTCAGTCCAGCCCCATGTCATACATGTGCCCGCATTATTAGTTATACATCTCCATGTTCATGACTTGTGAAACATAGTCATCAACTAATACATGTGCTAGTCATCAACTCATACTAGGGACAACTTTTGAATAACCATACAAGTAAAAGAGTTTCACAAACAATTCACATAATTGCTAATCAAATACAAGTCGCCTTTCATGGATATTAAATAAGAGAATAATGTGTCATGTATACAATAAAATATAATCATCTCTATGATTCCATCTAGGACATATTTCTAACATTCTTCCACTTGCACTTGAGCTAATTTAGAATGTATCTAATACTTATAGCTCTCATGTGTGCCTCATGCTTAGGCTGTGGAAGGGGTTTTGTCAAAGGATCTACAACATTCAATTCCGTGTGTACTTTGCATATCATGATATCACCTCGTCTAATGATCTCTCATATCAGATGAAATTTCCGCAGTACAAGTTTGTTCTTTTGATGATTCCTAGGCTCCTTTGCTTGTGCAATAGCCCCATTGTGTCACAGTAGAGATCCAATGGGCTGGAGACATTTGGAAACAACCAAGTTCAGTAAGGAACTTCCTTATCCAAACACCCTCCTTCGCAGCTTCCGAAGCTACGATGTACTCGGCTTCTGTTGTAGAAGCAACCACTGTCTCCTGCTTAGAACTCTTCCAACTCACAAGACTACCGTTTATCGTAAATATGTATCCTGATTGCGACTTTGAATCGTCTTGATCAGTTTGGAAACTAGCATCGGTGTAACCCGTTACAACGAGCTCCTCCTCACCACCATAGACTAGGAACATGTCTTTAGTCCTTCTTAAGTACTTAAAAAAACATTTTTAACCGCTGTCTAGTGACCCTCACCTGGATCAGATTGGTATCTGCTTGTAACACTATGCGCATACGAAATATCTGGACGTGTACATATCATTGCATACATGACAGATCTGATAGCCGAAGCATATGGTATTCTACTCATGTGTTCCCGCTCATCAGTAGTCGAAGGACACTGAGTCTTGCTAAGATGTATGCCATGTGACATAGTCAAGAACCCTTTCTTCGCCTCTTCCATGTTGAACCGTTTCAACACTTTGTCAATGTAAGTGTCTTGACTTAATCCTATAAGCCTTTTTGATCTATCTCTATAGATTTTGATGCTCAAAATGTATGATGCCTCATCTAAGTCCTTCATCGAAAAACTATTTTTTAATGAGGTCTTAGCGGCCTCAAGCATAGGAATTTCATTTCCAATCAGCAATATGTCATCCACATATAAGATTAGAAATACTACAGAGCTCCCACTTGACTTTTTGTAAACACAAGGTTCTTCTTCACTTTGAATGAAGCCAAACCCTTTGACCACTTCATCAAAGCGAAGGTTCTAACTCCGAGATGCTTGCTTCAATCCATAAATGGACTTCTGAAGTTTGCATACCTTTCCAGCATTGGTCGGATAGACAAATCCCTCAGGTTGTGTCATATACACATCCTCAGTCAGATTCCCATTCAGAAAAGCTATCTTGACATCCATCTGCCATATCTCATAATTGAAATATGCAGCTATATAGCTAGAATAATCTGAATAGATTCAAGCATCGTTACGGGTGAGAATGTCTCATCGTAGTCAACCCCTTGAACTTGTCAAAAACCTTTTGAAACAAGTCGAGCTCTATAGATGTGAACATTTCCATCCATATCTCTCTTCCTTTTTTAGATCCATTTGCACTCTATAGGTTTAATACCATCTGGCGGGTCAACCAAGTTCCAAACTTGATTGTCACCCATGGAATCTATCTCGGATCTCATGGCACTTTGCCATTTCTTGGAATCTAGGTCCATCATTGCTTCCGTATATGTCATAGGCTCATCATTGTCGAGCAACAATATGTCGCGCTCTCCCGCAATCATGAGATTGAGCTTATTAGTTGCGCGACGTGCCCTTTTAGACCTTCGTGGTTGCGATGGTGCTTCTCTTGCCACAGGCATCTCAACTCATTCAGCTACATTAGCATCACTTGTGAACTCTTACCCGAGCGGCTCATCTTGAACTTCTTCAAGATACACCTTTTGTCCACTTTTCTCTCGTTTGAGAAACTCTTTCTCTAAGAAAACACCATTCCGCGCGACAAACATTTTTTCCTCTGAGCGGTTGTAGAAATAATACCCTAAAGTCTCCTTAGGATATCCCATGAATATGCACTTGTTCGACTTGGGTGTAAGCTTGTCTGACTAAAGTCGCTTGACAAAGACTTCACAACCCCAAATTTTAAAAAAAGACAAACTGGGAGTCTTACCAGTCCATATCACATATGGTGTCTTATCTACGGACTTAGATGGTACCCTATTTAATGTGAAAGTTGTGGTTTCTAGAGCGTAACCCCAAAATGATAATGGTAGGTCTGACTGTCTCATCATTGATCGAACCATGTCCAACAAAGTTCGATTACGTCGCTCAGATACACCATTTCTTCGAGGTGTTCCAGGTGGCGTAAGCTGTGGAACAATTCCACAACTCTTCAGATGACTGCTAAACTCGTGACTCAAATACTCACCTCCACGATCAGATCGTAAGGCCTTAATTTTCTTGCCACACTGATTTTCTACTTCATTATGAAATTCTTTGAACTTTTCAAATGTTTCAGACTTGTGCCTCATTAGGTAGACATAGCCATATCTACTCAGATCATCAGTGAACGTTATGAAGTATTTGTATTCACCTCTAACTGTCATACTCATTGGTCCGCACACATCCGTATGTATGAGTTCCAACAAGTCTGAGGCTCTCTCAGGAAAACCTGAGAAAGGCATCTTGGTCATCTTGCCAAGCAAACAAGCCTCACATGTCTCGTAAGATTCAAAATCAAGCGAAGATAGATGTCCATCAATATGGAGCTTTTTCATGCACTTTTCACTTATATGACCCAAACAACAATGCCACATGTAGGTAGGACTCAAATCATTAGGTCGAGACCTTTTAGCATTATGTTACAGACATGTGAATCATCAAGATTTAAAACAAATAAGCCATTCACAATGGATGCACAAGCCACAAACATATTATTCTTAGAGATCACACAACCATTGTTTTCACTCGCAAATGAATAACCATCCTTCATCAAGCATGAAGGAGACACAATGTTTCGACTCAAACTAGGAATGGAATAACAATTATTCAATTCCAAAATAAATCCTGACGCGAAGTGTAGTTGCATCATTCCGCAATGCAGCAACTCTTGCATTATTGCCTACGCGGAAATCAACTTCTCTTCGTTTCACGCTTCTACTTCTTATCATTCCTTGCATCGAGTTGCAAATCTGAGCAACCGATCCGGTATCAAATACCCAAGAATTAATATAAGAATTCGTTTCATGCTTCTACTTCTTATCAGTCCTTGCATCGAGTTGCAAATCTGAGCAACCGATCTGGTATCAAATACCTAAGAATTAATATAAGAATCAGCAAGGAAAATGTCTGTAACATAAACATTAAGTGTACCTAAAGTGGAAGTACCCTTACTTCTCTTGCTTTTCAAAGAAGCTAAATACAACTTGCAGTTTCTTTTCCAGTGACCCAGGTTATGATAGTGAAAGCACTCATTATCAGCAGCTAATCCAGCTTTAGCCTTGGGCGCTAGCTTAAATATATCATCTTTAGCCTTGCCCTTCTTCTTCTTCCCAAAATTACCTTTCTTAAAGGTAGGCTTGTTCTGGATTGCCATCACATGACTACTGTCAGCGCCTTTCTCGATGTACTCTCTGTTGGTAACGGGGTGTCTAGAACTTCTTCCTTTTTCATAGTCTTGAGAACAATTCTCAAGTTATGGATCCACTCTGTATAATTCGTTCCATTCAATTTGTCCTTCTCAAGGACCGTACGAAAATAAATGATGTGGTGTTGCTAGGTGCCATTGATCTACAACAAAATAATGGAAAATACTAAGACAACACATCCATGACGGAGTAGATTATATTAAGCATTTAACGGAATCTACTCCCACTAAAATCAATATCCCTCAATTGATACTTAGTGATTCAAGACCCACAACTACCAAGTCGACTAGTGATCTTTAGCATCACCGCTAGAAGACATGTAGATCGGTAAGCAACTCTTTGCTAATCATATCACATATGACTCCTATTGTTGGGTGACATCTCTATGTCTCGGCGCCCAACCTTTATGCCCCAAAGCCCTTAACCGTTAAGATGGCTTTGATCAAGTAACGAAATCTTATGCTGTAAGTATCCGATACAAACCCATCTAGTCGAGGAAAATTGGTGGCACCCTAATTTCATAGACCCACCACCAATCGTACAAGACTCGTGACAGTGCAAGGTTTGGGAGGGCATGCAACTTAAACATTACTAAGGGATTGTTCTACTTCTACCGTCACATGTAGAAAAATAACTATTATCATCGCATATGTTGAAATAAAACAATAAGAACGACATTCACATAGTAATGACATGGTATGGCCCATTAACACATGGTGATCTCCATCTCTATTGTACTGCTCATCATGATGATCTCCATCTCCATGATCCATGTATGCCATCCTCTAGTGATGAGTCCTCCAAGAACTATCTAACGCATGCTAGTAAAGAGAATTACACAATCGCGTATTAGATCATCACAATTTGGTACGCAGACCATTACATTAAATTTTGACAATACAAGTGGCTCCAGCCGTATTGTCGTACACGTGACATACAGGTCACGATTAAACTACACGCATGCATCACATACACATATGGGCCATACCGATCACAAAACCTGCAAAACAGATTATCGCACTTCCAACATCTAAACTTAAACCGTCGAAAAACCCATCTTACAAGACGATTTTGAGAAATCTAATTTCACCGAGACTAGCAAAGTTAGTTAATCTCATGTGTAAAATTTTCTGTAGATCAATTTTCATATAGAAAACATCTCCATCCGAGTTAACCATAGAAAGTTACGACTGTTTTACCGAACAACATGTTTTCTGATTTTCTCGGGGCCGGTAGCGGATCCAATCCGCCGCCGCTGCGCATCTCATGCACATGGCACTTGACCTAGCTTCGATTCAACCAATCCAATTGATCTCCTCCTCGTCGTGACTAGGTTTACGTGTATCACTTAACTCCGATGGTGGAAACCGACCGGTAGGAGTAATTCGTTACACGACCATCACGACAAGAACACGAAACCGATCATAATTTTGATCTACGTCCACGCATATCACCATATGCACACATCCCGAATCTAAAACTTAGCAGTGCCGTGCAGTTGCTCACGTCACGTCCTTCGGGTGTGGCTCGTCTGGGTGCTCCAGATGTAGCACCTCCAAGGTATCCACAGGTACGGGAAGGAAGCATCGCACACCGACTGCTAGGTCCGCGGGCGCGACAAGGAGTGGGCGGCGTGGCTGTTGCTCAAGAGTCATCCAAGTCAGGGGTATGATCCATATTTATGAGGGGAAAATCCCCCACACCATCGTACATTAGCAATACGGGACTAATAGATGGTGCACCCCCTTCCAACGCTAATGGGCTTTACAATAATTGTGGCCCTTTATGACTTTACAACTCAATGGATCAAATCCATCTGAACTCACTAATGGATCTAATCCAGTTGGCTCTAGAGCATATCTCCAACAGCAAGAAAGAAGGAGGATGCAGCTTCAGGAAAAGGCAAAGAGCACTGTTCCCTGTCTGGCAACAGGAAGGATGTTGAAGTAGTGGCCAACTGGAAGCCCCCTCCTGAAGGTTGGATAAAGATCAATTTTGATAGATCCTTTGTAGTGCAGACCGGAAGCTGGCACCGGGGTGATAGCAAGGAATCACAAGGGTGAAGTGATCTTCATAGCCTGGCGAAGAATTTCTCGCTGTGCTAGTGCGGTCGAAGCTGAAGCAGTGCGTGTGCCATGAGCTGTCAGCTTGCTTCACAATGGATCCAAGGACCTGTGTTGTTTGAAATGGATTGCGCAAGAGTGCTCAACACCATGTTAAGCAAGGAGGATAGATCGGAGATTAGCTTCACCATTACTGAAGCTAAGGAGCACGCCCAGTTGCTGGTTGAATGGCGCGTGACTCAGGCTAAAAGAGAGTGTAATTTAATTGCTCATAATATTGCTCATTTAGCTAGGCGTACTTCTGAGTCTGAGGTCTGGCTAGGTCGGACACCTGCGTGTGTTGAGTCGTTGCTGATTGTAACTCTGTGCCTAATTAATGAAGCTCTCTTTTTTCCCCAAAAAAAAACTGAAAGCCAAGACACGTGCCAATAGAAGGTATAGAAAAACACAAACAAGTTAAAAAAATATACTGAGGTTGCAAAAGCACCGATGAGGGTTGATATGGATATGGTCCAGTCCCTAATGACACTTGTCATAAATCTATTATATGAACTGAAATCTTGTTAATTTATTTAGTTGATATGAACCAAATAATACATACAGACTTGGGTTGATTATGAAGTACAAGTGTTGTTCAAATGGAAAACTTAACTAATTGACAATTTAAGAAGTTCATGACCTCTAACACAGTAACCTATTCCTGTTCGTTTGTAACTTGGACTCAGGTTCCTTCCATGTTAATTACTTCATTTTTATCCGGCTTTTAATCACAAATTGATCGATCAATCATGTGAATACGGCTAGTTAAATCAAAGTAATTTGAGATATGAAAAACATTCTCAAATGGGCATCTCATTCTTGTTCATCTTCCTTAGTGCTCTGTTTTCTCGCCCCTTGAGGAAACAAAGCGAGGGCAAATATCAATACTAGTTATTGAGACATCAAAGCTTCTTCTTTTTGTTTTCTTTGAAGTTTAATCATAATTGTTATATACACACACATATATATACGTATATATATATACACACATATATATGTATATGTATATATATATGTGTGTATATATATACTGTATATATATTATGCAACTGGGTGCATTCTCTGTAGAGTATGCACCCAGGCCCGACGGATCAGGCGCGGCCCAAACCAACCCAGCAACCGGCGGCGGCACGCACGACCCACGCCCCCCAACCCAGCAACCGTCCCCCGCGCCCCCTGCAGACCGTTCCGCCAAATCCACCCCGCAAAACCACCCCTCCTGCATTAACTCCACTTCTCCCTCCCGTTACCACCATTTCATTTAAGTTTCCCCCTTTCCACCTCTCGCACGCCACCGCTCCGCTCTCCACCGCTTCCGATTCCGGCACGCCGGGATCTCCACGCACGCCTCCGACGCCCCTTGCTGCTGCGGGAATCGCTGCGCGCGTGCTTGACGTAGCGTCTAGCGGTCGTCGTGCGTGGTATTTCTCGCATATCGGCGCATCCTCGGAAGCTTCGCAGGGAGGATCATCAAGCGCTGCTTCTCGCCACCGAGGATTTGCAGTTTCTTCGCTCGTCTCCGGCTCCAACCCCATTCGTTCGAGGTATCCGCATCACCCATCTCATCAATTCTCCTTGCATTCTAGTTGCTGGTCCGATTTTCATGCGCTAGGGTTTTGATTCACCGCTGTTTTTCCTCAACCGCATCCGGGTGTGTGTTTGTAGGTTCGCAGAGGCATCCTCGGAAGATCCGCTCGGTGTGCTGCGTCATCGTCGTCGGGGTTGCTCGGTTGTCTTCGCCCTTATGCTTTTCTAGGTATTTCCGCCCCCAATCCAAATGATGTGTCCCAGTTGCCCATCGATGCTGTGACTTTCGGGGTTGCAATCCTCTCTCGGTTGTAATTATGATCAGCATTGTGTGGTTAATTGGTTGTTCTCAGTTTCAACCTAGGTGTGTACAATGTTGCAAATGCATGATGGATTTGTTTGTGCTCCACTTTTGGCAACCTAGATGTGCACAGAGTTGCAAATTCATGTTAGTTTTTGTTGCAATCTGTTTGTCATCTAGATGTATAGAGTTATAATTATTTTTTTCCATTCAGATTTGTTGTTGCAATTGGTTCATGACACAAGTTGCAACTGTCTTACCAGTCATGTTGCAACTGTATAATTTAACTTTACTTATCCTAGTTCAACCTTCAGACATTATTTGGTTATTGGTTTAAAATTGACCGTTGGAACTGGTCTAGTAGTAATTATTTTAGCAGTTTTGTTGCAACTGGTTTGTAGTGCATGTTGCAATCTGGTGCACTGTGACTTTTTTTCATTATCTGAATTCAATCACACATACATTTTGGTTGAAACTGACTGTTGGCATTGGTCCAGTAGTGATTATTCTAGAAGTTTGTTGCAACTGGGTTGCAGTGCATGTTACAATCTGGTGCATTGTGTTTTGTTTTTTCATTATCTGAATTCAATCACACATACTCTTTGGTTAAAACTGACTGTTGGTAGTGGTCCAGTAGTAATTATTGTAGCAGTTTTGTTGCAACTGGGTTTTAGTGCATGTTGCAATCTGGTGTACTATGTTTGTTTTTTTATTATCTGAATTCAATCACACATACTGTTTTTGTTTTGGCGTGTAGTGCATGATGATTAGCAATTTTATTTTTTATGAGACCTGCATCATGTTGTTGTGTTCTTATATTTTTTCATTCCTCTTTTTTCAGTTCTTTTTTTACAATGGATCAAGAATAGAATGTCACAGGCGAGCAATGCGCTGAAAGTAGTCGCCGTTCAGTCCGTGTACAGAATAAGCGGAAGGAAGCTGTCAGAAAAGAACTGAAAGAGAAGAGGAAGAGGTTAAGGCTGAGAACGCCCCCTTCCACAGCTCAAGCTGCAGAAAGTGATAATGATGATGATGAGCAAGATCCAGATTTCCGCCCTGCTGATAATGTTGTTGGTGCTCCGGCTGGCGGCTATGTTGGGGATGCGGCTATTGCTGCAGGTGATGATGATAAGGGCGAAAGCAAGAATGCTTTTGTGCGATGCTCACCCTCAATGTTCTTAAAGCTTCTAGGAACCTTGTCTGATGGCATGAAAGCTGACATCATTGCCAAGGGTTTCGGTGGCCTGCTGAGCTTCAAGCCCAATTTTTTGTCCAGAAAATTGCTCAGCTGGCTGATGCGGAAGCTGAACCCAGAGACGATGTATCCAGAAAGTAGGGGTGGGAAAAAGATTCCAGTCACCGAGCACAGTGTGTGGTGTCCTTTCATGTTACCAAATGCTGGTAGCGACCCGCCCTCCATGTCTGATGTAGATGCTCGTAGATTACGGGATGTTATTGGAGTTCAAATCTGTGGTGATGCTTACAGATCCAAATCTGGCATCAGTGTCTTTGTTATCATTTCCAAATTTGAGAACGACACTCTCACTGGGGAGCTTGGGCTGAGAGCATTTTTCATGGCCGCATTTCAGTGTTTGCTTTTCTCCAACACTGACAACCAAATCAGGATTGATGATGTAACATACACAGAGGACATGGAGAACATGGCAAACAAGAACTGGTGCAAGGTAGTGGTTGACAGGCTAAGCGTAGCTGCTCGGCTGTACAAGAAGGATTTTGCTGAGAAAGGCATCAGAGCACCCATCAGCAGATACGACATCTTCCTAGCTGTAAGCTCAACCCCACACACTCATATTCATAGTAGTAATTGTTTGTATTTACTGTTGCTACCATCACATGGCACATGTTGCAATTTTTTATCTTTTCAATAATCAGGTTGCAATAACAGCTAAGCAGCAGTTGCAACCACACATCAACTATGTCTCAATCATATATAACAAGTAGTTGCAACCACACATATATATTTGTTGTGCAGTAGTTTTTGCAATCACAGCCAACAAGCAGTTGCAACCACACATCATATCTGTTGCAATCACACACATCCAACAGTTGCAATCATAGCTGACTATCATTTATTTTTGTAACATCTGTTTCTGTTATTATTATTCTTTTTGTTGTTGTAACTGGCCTTGACACATGTTGCAATTTTTCTGTCACAGGAATTTTTGCAAATGTATACTTTTTTTACTTTTTTATGTATACCAGCTGAGCTTAAAAAACAAGCAGATGTTATATGTTGACAACCTGCAACATGGTCATGACACAAGCCCGTTCTCCATCCCTCGATGTGCTTTCCTGGACTCAAAGATCATTGAGGCGATAACTTCGTCGGATCTCAGGGGAGATGTGTCTGCTGGCACCATCGAGTACGGACACCTCAGGGTAAGTTTTTGCAAACCATATTTGTGTGTAACTATTGCAAACGCTAATGCACAATTTTTGCAATTTGTTATTTTATTTTATCATTCAACATTGTTTTTTATTACTTTTTCTGCAGCTGAGATGTAGCGTGGACACGTGCTACGGCGTCGGCCTCGCTGCTCTAGCAGTACTAGCCCCCCAGTACCAGCAGCAGCTACCCCAGGAGCAGCATCATCTGTCCCAGCCGCAGCAGCACCTGCCGCCGCCAGCACATCCGCTGATGCGCCCGGCACATCCCATGATCCCGGCAGTCGTGCTCCTTTTGACATCCAACCTCCTGTTTTCTACCAGTACCCGAGCTTGAGTTCTTCGTTTGGCCAGAGCTTCAGTGATTTGGTTGGAAGGAGCAGGAAGTCAGCCGCATTGAACATCCTAAAAGTTTTCTATGAAAGCACCAACCAGGCCAAGGCATACGCACAAGAGGCGGTCAAGTACTTGACAATGTCGCGTGGGCTTATGGCGAAAACTCACCACGAGTGCTACAGCGGAATCTAGACAGCATGATATTATTGATGCAATCACCTACCACCGAAGTTGCAATTTGCAAGACACACACATACCACTAATATTACATTTTTGTAGGAACAGGAGGTAGCTAAAATGAACCAGAAGACCAACCAGGAGGTAACCAGGAGGAAGACCAACTAGGGGGGCCTGAAGAAAATGTAGGGAGCCCCATTCATACCAAACAAAATGTAGGGAGCCCTATTCCCATCTAAGTCCATATGCATCAGGAGGACGATGAAATGTGGACTGCGGATGATGAGATAGGTCATCATGATGATGATTTTGAGGTTTTGCTGAGAACACCACCACACGGCCAGAACATTGGTATGGAAGAGCAAGATATGGCTAGGAGTAAGTATACCGACATCTTTCTTTTCACGCTAAATAATAGCTTTCGATGATATTGACTATTCTCATTTTTTATTTTTTATTTTTTGCTAGGCAGCTCCACCTGATCTACGTGGAGGACACCATAGCGTTGATGACATATACCACATGATGGATTCCCCACATCACTCTGCCAGCAGTGATGGCAAGGTTAGTTTACTGGGTTTTTTTTTGCATTATTATCGACTTCATGTTCTGATTTTCCCCCCTTTTCTCCACTTTTCGCAGTCCCCCCTGAAACCTAGCAGACACGTGCAGCACTTCATGTTGCTGGAAAGAGGAAGGCTTCCCCACCACCTGCTGGCAGCGAGCAATGATGTGAGGTAAGCTACTACGACACACGAGAGGATAGGACCATGGTTTTGCAATTGGCTCGCACCCACTGTTGCAATCACACTTTTTGTCAACTTGCAATTAGTTATTCACTACAGTAACCACAAGCATTCACATTGTTGCAACTAACATTTTCAATCACAATATTTTTTTTACCATGTAGGTGTAATTTTTTTCTTTTTGTGTTTTTTTCTTATAGGATGCAAGAACTGATGCTGGAACGCAGCAGCAGCAGGACCCTGCCCAGAAGGTTGTAACCAACATAGTGCCAAGATTGCAATTTGGATGCAGTTACAGTTGCAATTTGTGTTTTTCTTTTTTTCAAAAACATACCTGATCCACTGTCGTAATACAGGGTCCTATAACGTATGGAAGGAGGAACGATAAGGCCGAGAGGAAGAGAGCGGAAGAGGAGGAGAAGAGGAAGGCTGAACAAGAGGCAAAGACGAAGGAGGAGGAGGATGCGAAGAGGAAGGCAGAGGAGGAGGAGAGGAGGAAGTCTGAAGAAGATGCGAGGAGGAAGGCAGAGGAGGAGGAGAATAGGAAGGCAGCGGAGTAGGAGAAGAGGAAGGCGGAGGAGGAGAAGAGGAAGGCTGAGGAGGAGGAGCAGAAGAGGAAGGCAGAGGAGGATGAGAAGAGGAAGGCGGCACAGGAGGAGGAGAGGAGGAAGGCAGCAGAGGAGGAGGAGGAGGAGAGGAGGAGGAAGGCTGAAGCTGAGGAAGCTGTGAAGAGGAAGGAAGAGGAGGAGAAGAGAAAGAAGGCTGAAGCTGTAGTAATTGAGAAGAGGAAGGCTGCAGCCGAGGGAAAGAAAAAGGTTGCAGCTGAGAAGCAAAAGGCTGAGGCTGGCAAGCAAAACGGCGATCCAGCTGCATCTGAAGCCGAGAAGAAGAAAGCTGCTGCAGCTAAAGCCGAGAAGAAGAAGCTCGAAGCAAAGGAGAAGAAGATGCAAGAAGCAGTGCAGAAATAGTTGGATGTCAATAAGGCTTCTCTGGACAAGCCGGTCACCGCTTCCAAGGCAAACAAGGTGCTGCAGATGCAAATGTCAAAAGCTTTTGCCAAGAAGCGCAAAGAGTACGAGGCCAGGTTGGATATCCTTCGCTAGGAGGCCGACTTTGATATTGACAGCATTGAATGTCAGGGACGATCCAGCTCATCACCCGATGATGTCAACTTCCCTGCTGACTCTGACGACGACATCAACAGATTGAGCCAACTAGTTCGGCTCTCTCAAGATGGAGGTTCATAAGGCCTTGTTGATTTCAACCAGGTGCAAAGGATTATATTCCAGTGCCCAGGCGATAGAGTGCTGAGGGGGTCCAGGGAGTACATTTCCCCATTGAAGATCACTTCCAATCGACCTGAGATACCCCTCACCAAGGCTGTCTATCTCAAGAGGAAGATCGCCGCTGATCCTGAGCTTCGAAGGTATGTTTTCTTTTCGTTTTCCTACTTTGCAACTGGTAGTTAATTATATCTGCAATTTGTTACCTGCTACACTTGCAATTTGCACTATATATATATTTATGCAAGTCAGAGCATAGTTGCAACGGTTATTTTCCTCAATAATTAGGTTGCAATCACAGCTAAGCAGAAGTTGCAACCACACATCAACCATCTTGCAATCCTAGATAACAAGCATGTTACAATCACACACATCACAGCTAACAAATAGTTGCAACCACACACTAACCAGGTTGCAATCACAAATATATAGTGTTATTCATTTTTTTTGCAATCATAGCTAAACTAGTAGTCTTTGCAATCACAGCTAATAAACAGTTGCAATCACACATCATCTCTATTGCAATCACAGCTAACAAGCTATTGCAACCACACAACATCTCTGTTGTAATCACACGCACCCATCAGTTGCAATCACAGCTAACAAGCAGTTGAAACCACACATCAACTTTGTTGCAATCACAGCTAGCAAGCAGTTGCAACCTCACATTTAACAAGTAGTTGCAACTCTTTTTTTTGCAATCACATCTAACCTTTTTTTTTTGTTTTTTGGTGCAGGAGAACATTATTGCAGTTTGGGCTTCTTGAAGATTTCACTGGGGAGGAGCTTTTAACCTCCTTTTCCAATGATACATTAGGAGAGTCTGGCATCATAGACTTTTTTTGTGCACTGCATGAGACATGATGATATCGTACACAAGCTTGATTCATGCGGATACAGGGTGTTCTTGACGACGGGGTTCTATGTAAGTTTCTATCCCTGCCCCAACACCATGTTTTTTTACAGTTTCATTGTTTTGTGGAACCTTCTTTTCCTTTTTTCACTGCAGTTCAATGTTTCAACCTGCAATAATGTACTGAACCTAGATAAATTTGAGATACAAACTTTCACAGAAGCATGGAAACATCTGAGGGTCGAGTGCCAGCATTATGACCTGTCGAAAGCAAAACTGGTTAGCAGGCCTTTTTCCCTAGCCCACTTTGTCTTTCCTCGTTGCAACTGCTAGTTAATTGTCTCTGCAACTGCTACTCTCCTCCACTTGCAATTTGAACCATATTTTCTTTATGCAATTTAGAGGACAATTGCAAATGTCTTTTTACCAATAATCAGGTTGCAATCACATCTAACATGCAACCACACTCTAGCAAGGTTGCAATCAGACATATATAGTGTTATTTAGTAGTTTTTCAATCACAGCTAATCACATTTCAAATCTGTTGCAATCACATCTAACCAGCAGTTGGAACCTACACACTAACTAGGTTGCTACCACACATATATAGTGTTATGTAGTAGTTTTTTATTGCAATCACAGCTAACAAGCCCAAATGATTTTGAAGTTGGTAATGCTAATCAACCTATGGCAGAGCCCATGGAAGAAGACCAGCAGCAGGAGGAGATCTCCGTTGACCAATCAGGTTCCTCTTCTGTTTACCTATGTGCTCATGGCCCTGACATAGTTCTTACTGTTGATGATGTCCAAGCTGGGAGATATGTTGCAGGCGCCTCGTCCTCCTCGTCCTCTGAGGCCACCTCCCCTGTTGCTGCTGAGATGGAGGTACAGAGTGCTCCCCCTGTGCTCTTTCAGGTAATGGAAGCAAGGGCTTTTTAGATGTTGATGTAGGTTCAGTTGGTAGTTCCCCTTTATTTGCCAGCTCTCCACACTACAAGAATCTCTCCAGTGTCAGTTGCTTCTACTGATGACTCTGTGGATAATAGTTTGGCCATTGTTCTAGCACAGCCACCATGTGTGCATGCGGTAATCTTGACAGTGTGGGCTCACCTACAGGATCTTCAACCTCGGGTCTTGCCTCAGGAGACTCTGGCTGATGCAGATGTTCCTGCGAAAAGGTGTCTTGACCCTTTTCTTGTTGATGTTTCTGGGGGTTCTTCAGGTTCCACTGTCACTCACACGATGATGGCTCTCCCAGTAGAAGTTTCCAAGAAAAAAGGCAAAAAGCCACTGGTCACAACAGCTACCAGAAGGAGTTGCAGACTCAACACACCTGAGGGCTTCAAGCATGTGCAATTGGATTCAACACCAAGGAAGAAGAGGAAGACAATGGCTGCTTCAACCCTGCACTCTCTTGATGCTCCTCCAAAGCCCACCGAAGAGATCCCTGCCCCAGTTCCAGTGGAGACTCTTTAGGAGTGCCCGCTAGGGTTTGTGGTCGATCTTTCGATGAGAGGCGTGGGGGATAACTCGATTGGAGGATACGACATTCACGGCCTGACTACAACCTTCCAAGGACGCGCCTTAGCAACTGATACACCGTCTCCTATGGCTGTCACGATCTTGTGGAGCACGTCAACCGCCACTAGGGCACCCGTTCCTGCAAGCAATCGAAGAACAAGCAAGAACAAGTATAACAAGCAACTCAATTGCAAATGTGGAGATGGAAACCAATTTGATATCACCAAGTTGGGGTTCCGAATCAAGTAGAATGGGTGATCTAGCCGACACACGCGTCTACAAGGAAGTAGCAACGGCTAAACTTAAAACGAAACAAAACCCAAGTGTTCTCGACGGCGGTTAAGGAGTATATGAAAGGGGTGGACGTCCACAAGGGGGTTGGGGTCATGCTACAACCCTAGGATGCGTCCCTAATGGACCCAACTTGATACATTGCCCATTGGGCTAAAATACGGTGGCGCAGCACCCTAGACAGAAAGACCTCCGGTCAATGATTCGTAGATTGCGGACGCCTCAGGACAGATATGGGCATGAGTCTGGATCTATATGAAAGTTAACTTCAATATGGTTCCAGGAAGTACTTGAACGCTCCGATCCGACTCTGTATGCGTCCGTTGCGTCTGTCAGAAGTTGGTGCTGTGCTGCAGTCCGAATCCAGCACCCAAAACGTGTTGGCCTTGATCTCTTTCCATCTTTGGGCCAAAAGTGACATGGTGGCCTTGTGGAGGACGTGGGAAACACTTGGACTGGTCCCCAATCAACTTCTTTGGTCCTCCATGCTTGCCATGTACGATTAACACTCTTTTTCAACCACGTTAGTATTTCGGAAAATGACAAGCAACATACATCACAGTGCAGCAACAATTCATCAAATATACCAAATACAATGATGATATAGAATTGGTTCACCTTAGAATCAAAACTTGCTATTATGTTCATATCCGAGCCGGTGATGTCCTCATCATTCTCCCCTTCTTGGCTGCAAGTTGTCCTCGACTTGCTCCGGTGGCATCTAAAGGTCCTTACCTCGATGTTGGAACACGGAGCGACTTGTATACTGCAAATCGAGTACCAGCAATGCTCCCCTTCTTTGGGCTGACCCTGTTGCTTAAGAGAAAAACTAGAAGAACTTTGCAAGACATTGTTAGCTTTAGTGCAGCCCTCTATTTTATCATGGTCATATAACCCAAAAGGAGATTTCAGATCTCAGCAAATATAAATTATATGAACCAAATATTCTCTTTTGGAATTATATTTGCCAATAAAGTGATATGTATGATCAGCCAAACATTTCAATTCAGAATACGCAAAAAGTTTCTCCTCGAAACAATTTAGATCACAAAGAACATCAAATTCAATATAACCTAGAGTATTCAAAGAAGACAACAATTTCAGTTCATCTTGTACACAAGTAATAGGATGAAAAAGCTTTTCTTCAGCACATATGTATGGATCCAAACAAAAACTATCACTCTTATTCACCACTTGTGGCATAAAAGTAAAAGAAACATCAGCACACAAGTCCTCTTTTTCACAGGGAACAACAAGCAATTCATCGTGTGACAAAATCAAATCAGCAGCAGGTTCCACAACTTGTTGCTCTTGATTAGCATGCAGAGTGGACAAATTTCCAATATTATGGGTCACATCATTCTTGCAACTACTCACAAATGAAAGAATTTCCTTTTCAGCACTCACAACAAGCCAAAACAATGAACCAATATTGTCATATGATTTGCTAACTAACAAGGTTCGAATATCAAAGTTGAGCCCTTTCATGAACCTACTCATATTATCTTCCCGACATTCTTGCAATCCACTAAAAATAACACAAATCTTGAAGGTATGATAGTATTCTTTGACAGTCCTACTACCTTGCTTCAAGTTGTCTAATTTTGCAAGCAAACAATTAGCATAATATTCAGGAATATATTCATCTCGAAAAAGCATTTTAAAATCTTTCGAAGTTTGTGGAACTTTGTTGTGCCTACAAATATGTTTCCATGTAGTCAAAGCATAGTCTTTTAAAGCACTAGAAGCAGCAAAAATCATTTGATGTTCAGACAAGTCATACTTATCAAATTCTGCATCCACCTTCAGCTCCCATTCAATGTAAGCGTGAGGATCAAACGTACTAGCATATAATGGCAAGTGCTGAATGATACCTTGGATGTGAGGGTCTAGCTTCAACTGCTCAAAAATCTCTATATCACCTGCCATGATTAGTAGAAAACAAGAAACACAAAATATTTTGTTTTCTCCTATCAACTACTAGGATGTGTCAGGTGTAATTCTCTCAAACTCAACTTGTTCAAAACAAGCTCTTACAAGTTCTTACCAAGAAAAACAGGAGGGGACGGCAACCAACAAGACTTCAACCTCGAAGAAAGTGTATCGATGCCGCAGCAACAAGACCTGTCAAGCTGTAGTCGAATATGTGGAGCTATAGGTGGGCTGAAACAAGAAATGGACTAGCACCACATTAGTTATAAAAGCAAGCTGAATAATCGTTCAACGGTGGTACTATGCTGGTCCTAGGCTAAACCATGCTAGAGACGTGAGCCTAGGCACAAAGGTAGTCACCAACAAAGAGCAGCTAGCACAGCACAAAGAAAACAAAAGATTCAGCCCCAAATTTTTTTCTTCCTCTTCTTTTCTTTTTTTTTTTTGCTCTCTCTTTTTGTATCTCTTTTTTATTTTTTTCTCTTTCTTTCTTTCACTTTTCTTTTTTTTCTCCCTTCTGGAAATCAAGACAAATCCACACAAAAAGATGAGTTTACACAGATTGCAGATTGCTGATCTCTAGGATAATTGCGGAATGCTCAAAATGAATTTCGGGACAAGGCTAGATCCATTAGAAAGGTAACAAGATAAACTTTCCAGATTGTATTTAAACACACGAATCGGACTTAAGATGAATCCATGATGGCCAAAATGCAGCAGCGATGTATATGATGACAATGGATCTCGTGGTGACAAAACGTGATAGAACTCAAAACTCTAAAGGATTAGACACTAAGACTAGCAACTCGACGCAACCGATGCAACCGAAAACTCAACAAGCCCTAACTAAGCAATACTAGTAAAGGCTCAAAAAGTTCATGGGACAATAGGTAAACTAATCTACTATTTTTTGTGGCTTTTCTGGACAATAGGAAATAAAAAACAGCAATGGATTGATAATCTCTCACCGATAAACCTCGCTCTGATTACCAACTGTTGTGAACCCTCTAGGGTTTGTGGTCGATCTTTCGATGAGAGGCATGGGGGATAACTCGATTGGAGGAGATGACGTTCACGGCCCGACTACAACCTTCCAAGGATGCGCCTTAGCAACTGATACACCGTCTCCTATGGATGTCACCATCTTGTGGAGCACGTCAACCGCCACTAGGGCACCCATTCCTGCAAGCAATCGAAGAACAAGCAAGAATAAGTATAACAAGCAACTCAATTGCAAATGTGGAGATGGAAACAAATCTGATATCACCAAGTTGGGGTTCCGAATCAGGTAGAACGGGTGGTCTAGCCGACACCCGCGTCTACAAGGAAGTAGCAATAGCTAAACTTACAACAAAACAAAACCCAAGTGTTCTCGATGGTGGCTAGGGAGTATATGAAAGGGGGAGGATGACCACAAGGGGGCAGGGGTCGTGCTCCAACCCTAGGACGCGTCCCTAATGGACCCAACTTGATACACTGCCCATTGGGCCAAAATACGGTAGCGCAGCACCCTGGACAAAAAGACCTCTGGTCAATGATTCGTAGATTGCGGACGCCTCAGGATAGATATGGGCATGAGTCTGGATCCATATGAAAGTTAACTTCAACACGGTTCCAGGAAGTACTTGAACGCTCCAATCCGACTCCATATGCTTCTGTGGCGTCCGTCAGAAGTTGGTGCTGTGCTGCAGTCCGAATCCAGCACCCAAAACGTGTTGGCCTTGATCTCTTTCCATCTTTGGGCCAAAAGTGACGTGGTGGCCTTGTGGAGGATGTGGGAAACACTTGGACTGGTCCCCAATCAACTTCTTTGGTCCTCCATGCTTGCCATGTATGATTAACACTTTTTTCAACCACGTTAGTATTTCTGAAAATGACAAGCAACATACATCATGGTGCAGCAACAATTCATCAAATATACCAATTACAATGATGATATAGAATTGGTTCACCTCAGAATCAAAACTTGCTATTATGGTCATATCCGAGCCGGTGATGTTACAAGTAAGAGTACAAGCATCACCCGAAGAACAAGTACAAATAGGCCGAGCACAAGCATTGATCCCGGAACCACTACTCCAAGCGCAAGAGTCGGGACGAGTACAAGGTCAAGAAGAAGGGCGGCTACCAAAAGAAGAAGTCGAGAGTGACGGTGGCTGGTGCGAGCGATGTGGACACCTCTTCCTCCTGCTACACCACGTCAAGCTCGAGTAGTGAAGATGAAGACTGTGGGAGACACAAGAGCAAGAAGCACTCGAGCAAGAACTTCACCAGGTTGAGCTTCATGGCGGCGAGCGGGTTCTGCAGCATGGCACATAGTTCAGGAAGCAAGAAGAGCAGCAAAGAGGACTCGGGCTCCGACTCTGAGGATGAGGTATCACCACCCACCATTGACTCTTTGCTTGAGGAGAATGCTACTCTGAATGAATTGCTAGATAATCATGATAGTGTGCTTAGAGATGCTAAGAAGATGACAAAAGAGCTTAGAGCCTCACTTGAGGAAGCTAGGGAAAAAGTGGCTGAGTTAGAGGCTAGGCATCTTGATGACATGCTTGCTATTGATGCTTTGAAATCTACTCCTGTTGTTACCAATGAAGTTGATTGCAGTGACTACTCTGTTTTCCTGTCTGATTTGACTGCACTGAAAGAGAAGCATGCCCTCACAGTTGAGGAACTAGATGTGGCTAGGGTTGAATTGGATGAGTTGAAAGCTAGGTCTAGTTTGCTTGGTGCGTGCAAATTTTGTCTTGTATTGCATGCTAAATTGGATGATTCACATGCTAGAATTGTTTCCTTAGAGGCTGAGTTGAAAGCTCATGTTCCTACTACTTATTCTACATGTGAATTGCATGCTTTGAAAAATATGGAACTTGCGCGCTATGTTGATCGCTTGCAGGATGAAAATGATGAGCTGAGAAAGTTAATGAGTTGGTTGTCTGGGCATGAACCACAATTGAGTTTAATGATGGCTGAGTTTAAGAGTTTTGATGGTCAGGCGTTGGGCTCTGACAAGATTGGTGAGAGCAGCGGTGAGGGAGGAGAGAAAATTGGAGAGGTTCCTATTCCACCACAAACTACACCTACAAACAAATATGCTCCCAAGCCTAACCACTTGAGAAACAAGCTTGACACCCCTCCTGATCCACCCGTGTTCCCCCACAAAACCAACAACTTCCAAAAACCCTTGAAATTTGTGAGCAACATGGGAAATGTGTTTCAAGGGAAGGGTGAGAAGAAAGAGGAAGAGAAACCCATTGAGAACCCACAACTAAAGCCAAAATAGGTCTGATTCCGTTGTGAGTATTGTGAGAAAGAAGGTCACGTTGGTAAGTTTTGCTACAAGAGGAAGAGGGATGAGAGGTTGGCTAAGGAGTGGGTGGATAAGGACAGGTACCACCCTTCTCATGGTGTGTCTGAGCCTCGTATGCCACTACCTAGGGGAGAGGTTGTGGTGAGGTCTATACCAGCTTGGGGAGGTAAGAGAGTTGCTGATCAGGACCGGGGTGCTGCCAGGGGGCCACCGGTCAGACCGGTCAGGGGCACCGGTCAGACTGGTGCACCCCAGAGAGGTGATGGTTTTGGGTTTTGAGGTCGTGGAGTTGGTTCTGGTGGTCATGGTACAGGTGGTAGACAGTTTGAGTCTGGTCGTGGGTTGTTTGCTAGACGTTCTCCATCTCATGGTCGATATGAGGATGGGAGAGGTCGTCGCAGTTTTGAGTCTCAGAGGAGGTACGGGCCACGCTCTTCCTTTCATGGTGATCGTACTCCTCCAGCGAGATGTCAGTTGGTTCAGTTTGGTAGGGGTCGTAGCTTTGATGGATATGGTAGGATGGATGTTGCTAACCCCTCTTTTGAGCAAATGACTCAACATTGGTTTAACTCTTTTTCTACTAACCCCAGTGTTGAGTCGCTTGCTCACTTTCGTCCCCGTTTTTGATTTGTAGGAGGGAGGCTTGAGGAACATTTGGTTGTTGGACTCCTGTTGTTCACGACACATGACCGGAGACAGGGGTGGTTCACAAGCCTCACCCCAGTGAGTACCAGGGAGTACATCACTTTTGGGGATAATAGTAAGGGACGAGTTCTTGGTGAAGGAATGGTAAAGGTAAGTAGGAAGGTTTCTTTGAGGTGTGTTGCTCTTGTCAAGTCGCTGGGGTTCAATTTGCTTTCTGTATCTCAGCTGCTTGATGAGGGGTTTGAGTTCGGTTTAAGTTGGGTGCGTCTAAGATGCTTGATTCCCAAGGCGACTGTGTTTGTATGGTCGTCCCCGAGGGTCAGATCTTTCGAGCTGATTTCTCTCAGCCTGATGGTCCTGCACGGTGTTTGGTGGCTGGTTCTCCTGATTTGTGGAAGTGGCATAGGCTGTTGGGACATTTGAGCTTTGATTTGCTTTCCCGCTTGAGTGGCCTCGATTTGGTTTGAGGATTGCCAAGGTTAAGGTTTGAGAAGGAGTTGTTTCGTGCACCTTGTAGGCATGGTAAGATGGTCGCTACTTCTCATCCACCCCTGACTGATGTCATGATAGAGCATCCGACAGAGCTGTTGCATATGGATCTTGTTGGGTCAGCTCGAGTTCGTTCGGTGGGTGGGAAGTGGTATGTCCTGGTTGTGGTGGATGACTATTCTCGCTATGTCTGGGTGTTTTTCTTGGATAATAAGAGTGAGACTTTCGGTTTTGGTCGAGACTTGATCGTGAGGTTGAAAAATGAGAGGCATGGGAACACTATTCGAGCAATCCGCAGTGATAATGGCTCTGAGTTCAAGAACTCTCATTTTGATGCCTTTTGCTGTGATCTTGGTCTTGAGCATCAGTACTCGACTCCTTATGTGCCCCCACAGAATGGATTTGTGGAAAGGAAGAACCGGACGTTGTGTGAGATGGCTAGGATGATGCTTGATGAGCAAAGGACTCCTAGGAGGTATTGGGCTGAGGTGGCGAGCACCGCATGCTATGTGTCGAACAGGATCTTCCTTCGAACATTCAAGAAGAAGACGTGCTACGAGCTTATGCATGGTAGAGCTCCCAAGGTGAGTCACTTCTGAGTCTTTTGTTGCAAGTGCTTTATTCTCAAGAAGGGAAAGCTTGATAAGTTTGAGGCTAGATCTAGTGATGGTATTTTCTTTGGATATGCTAACCATTCTAGAGCTTAGAGGGTGCTTAATCTTGAGACTAACAAAATCATGGAGACTTGTGAGGTGACCTTCGACGAGACAGTGTCATGTAGCTCTCTTGGCTTTGATTGTGCAGGTGATGAGGAGATGGCCGAGACGCTCTTTGAGGAGGAAGAAGAAGATGGTGATAGTGATGGCGAGGATCGTGTACCTGCTGCTGATCGTGTACCCACTACTTCCACGATGACAACAACAGTTGATGATGGGCCTTCTACTTCGACTATGATGCATCAACATGTACCACAAGCAAGGGTGGAAGCAGCTGTGGAGGGGGAGGTAGTCTCCAGGCGAGAGGCTCCTAGGCGTGTACAAGTGGATCACCCTCCTTCGAAGATTATTGGTGACATGAACGAGAGAACTACACGGTCAAGGTCACGAAATACTTCTCACTTTGCTCACTCTGCATTTGTTGCCTCTTTCGAGCCCAAGGATATTGGACACACACTTTCTAATGCAAACTGGGTGAATTCCATGCATGAGGAGTTGGAGAACTTTGAGAGAAACCAAGTCTGGGTGTTAGTCGATCTACCACCAAATTGCCGTCCTATAGGTACCAAATGGGTGTGGAAAAACAAAGAAGGTGAGAATGGGATGGTTGTGAGAAATAAGTCGAGGTTGGTGGCTCAGGGGTTTAACAAGAAAGAGGGTATAGATTATGAGGAGACATTTGCTCCTGTGGCCCGTCTGGAGGCGATACGGATCCTTCTAGCCTTTGCCGTGGCTAAAGGGTTCAAGTTGTTCCAGATGGATGTGAAGAGTGCTTTCTTGAATGGAGTGATAGAGGAAGAAGTGTATGTGAAGCAACCACCAGGGTTCGAGAGTGAGAGATACCCACACCGTGTGTATAAACTTCAGATGGCGATCTATGGGTTGAAACCGGCACCGAGGTCTTGGTATGGCAGGTTAAGAGGGTTTTTGCTAAGTAAGGAGTTTGTGATGGGCATAGTTGATAAGACCCTGTTTCTTCTTAAGCATGGAAATGACATGTTGATTGTCCAGATTTACATGGATGACATAATCTTTGGTGGCTCTTCTCAGATCTTGTTGCCAAGTTTGCAGATGACATGATCAGGGAATTTGAGATGTCTATGATGGGCGACCTGCAGTTTTTCTTAGGGCTCCAGATCAAGCAGGTCAAGGACAGGACCTTCCTGCACCAGAGCAAGTACACCAAGGACATGCTGAGACAGTTCAACATGAATGATGCGAAGCCCATGTCAACACCGATGAGTACGACTACAGCTTTGGATGCGGACGAGGATGGTGAACTAGTGGACCAGAAGGAGTACCGGAGCATGATCGGCTCCCTCCTCTACTTGACAGCAACGAGGCCGAACATACAGTTCAGTGTGTGTCTGTGCGGTCATTTTCAAGCTTCCCTGAGGACTTCACATCGGCAAGCCATCAAGAGGATTTTCAAGTATTTGCAGTATGCTGTTGAGTTTGGTCTTTGGTATTCTGCCTCCTCGACACTCACACTTCACGGATTTTTCGATGCTCACTTTGCTGGGTGTCGTGTGGAGTGCAAGTCTACCTCTGGTTCTTGTCAGTTTCTTGGTGCCTGTTTGGTCTCTTTGTCTTCCCGCAAACAGTCGAGTGTAGGTCAGTCTACCACAGAAGCCGAGTATGTTGCTGCTGCTAGTTGTTGTTCCCAGCTGCTTTGGATTTCCTATACCATGAGAGACTTTGGTGAGGAGTGCACTCAGATCCCACTTCTTTGTGATAGCACCAGTGCCATAAGCGTTGCCAAAAACCCAGTGCTTCATTCTAGAACAAAACACATCAAAGTGTGGTACCACTTTCTGAGGGACAGTGTTGAGAAGGGAACCATAGTGTTGAGCCATGTACCTAGCCAAGACCAAAAAGCCGATATTTTCTCAAAACCACTTGACCAAGCTAGCTTTGCTCATTTACGGGGAGAGCTTGGTGTGTGTTGTCCTTTTTGAGTTGGTCTTTGGGAGCTCACTTTTTAGCATATGTATCATACATGTCTACTTTGATGTATAGCATGCATGTTTAAATTCATAGGATAGCCATCTTTGTATCTCGATGTATAGTTTTGCATCTTTGTAAGATATGCTTTGCATTGCATTTGTATCATATGCATTGGCTAGGAATGGCTTCTCCTATGTACATTGATCCCTATGATATGCTATGTTTGAGCTTGTGGATGTACTTGATTGATATTTGGGATGATAAGCTATGCTCTTGATAGTTTGGTTGTATATTCATGATGAGATAGCTTACTTTTGTCAAAAATGCTAGATAGGCTCTCTCTTGTGAGATTAAGACTTTGCATGATCTTAGTGTGCTTTAGTTGTTTATATCACGCTTAATTCATGGTTGGATATCATGTGCTTTTCACTTAGGGTCAAAGACCCATTTGTCATTATGAATGTTTAGCCCATGTGTTACCTTGTGGGGGAGCATAAGCTTCTTTTTGCCGCAAAGGCACTTCATGTACCATTTTGTTCTTAAATGTGAAAAATGAAATTGGTATGAAACGTTTGTGCTTGAAGTTATGCTCTCACTTGTTCCATGTCATAAATGCTTTAAAACTAATTTTATATGGGTGCTAAACCGTTGCATGTTGTCTACCATGAGAAGTCTCATTTTAAGAAGTAGACACATGGCTCGGTGGCTTTAACATGACATGAGATGCTTATGGGTGTTTGTAATGATCTTGTGTCAAGGATATGTGACCCAGCATGAAGTTTGTGTGATCTAGATTCACTTTGGTGTGCTTTGCTCATGTTTAGGTCTTTAGCTCATGAGAGGGAAATTTTTCGCAAAAATGCTAATTTTTACCATAGCTTGAACTTGTGTGTATGCAACTAGACATTCTTGATGGCTGTGCTATTTTGAACATTTGTCAACTCTAAGTAGTCCATTTTCTTGCTCCTAGCACATTTTATGGCTCTATGTCCATTTGAGAAGCGTAGAGTTGAAATTTTTGTAGAAATACCTTGATTCATGCATTGTCAACAAGGGGGAGAAGTTTGGTCATGGAATAGCTTGTTGCATACATTTAGAGAGTTTTGGTGGAGTTTCAGACGAAAAATGAGCATGTGCATTTTCTTAGTTGGTCATCGGTCTGACCGGTGTGTGCACAGGTCTGACCGGTCGAACCAGGTGCACTGTGGATATGGTCATCAGTCTGACCGGTGCCTGGACCAGTCTGACTGTTGCACGGTTTGGTTCAGGGGGTGTTGCATTTGCTCAGGGGGAGCTGCATGTGTTCAGGGGGAGCTCCTTGTGTCATCTGAGTTCTTGCTTTGGTTGGTTTGCTCCGTGTGAGCTTTGCTTTGCTCTTTGAGAGATTTGGTGGTGTTTGTCTCGGTTGTGTTGAATCGTTGCCCTTGCCTTAGGGGACCGAGACTTTGGATTGCAAGTGATCAGGGTTTGTGTTGTTTGGTTTCTGGATCACTTGTTTGGAGAATTTTGCTTGTCTTTCATTTTTTTCATTATGTATCGATTATGTGGTGTGTTGTCCATGCACTCATCAAGGGGAGATTAAGGACCAGAGTGTCCGATGGCTAGTGGTTGGTCACTCTATAGTGATGAGTGATTGACAACGTTGTGTGGACTGACGCTGTGTTCTATCTTGTGGATGTAGGCTGTGGCTTGATTTACATTGGTGCAGATGAAGAACAAGTGCGAAAGGTCTCAGGGACAAGTAGGCTTGGTTTGTGGGACCCGGTGGCCAGACGGGATCAAGTGCAAGTCACATGGTGCGAGAAAAGCAAGTCGAAGTCAGATGATAGCGGGTTTGTTGATTGATCCGAAAGCCAACATCGAGCTGGAGCAGACGTGGCGGCCAAGTCGAGAAGCTCGGCGTGGAGGCTGCACCAAGCTCGCGGGGTTTGCAGTGGTTCACCAGAAAACCACTGGGTTCCTTGGTTGATCCACAAAGCCAAGTTCGAGTGGTCGGCGGCTCAGCTCTCGCGGGGCCGGTCTGACCGGTGCGTCGGACCGGTTTGACCGGTGGAGGCCGAGGAGCGTCGTGTGACTCGAAGCGGAGAACACGTGTCGGGATCGCAGGCTTGGCGTCGAGGCTACACGAGGTGCGGTTGCTGGGAGTCCGTCTGATGGAAAGGCTGTGAAGTTTCCAAATATGCCCTTCGATGGGTTGTATCGCCTAGAGGGCATTCTAATCTTTTACCCCCACCGGAGGACCTCATATATAAACTTGGTGGAAGGGTTGTGGCAGCCATCTCTTGAGTTTTAGGGTTTTCATTTGCTCTTTGTATTTTCTATTTTTAGCTACCTACTTTCTCTAGGACTAGCTTGAGAGCTCCATGAGTGATCTTGAGAGAGGGATGGATGCTAGGGTGGCAAGCTAGACCTTGTATGAATCTTTCCATTGATGTATAGAAGGTTCGGTGTGATTCCTCTAGCTCTTATGGTGGTGATTCCCGTTTTCCTTTTTGTGGATTTTCAGAGCATTTTCTTGGTGATTTTCTTGTGGTTTATTTGAGGCATCTCCTTTGCGGTTTTGATGTGGGATGTATACATGAGCCCCTTGTGGTTCTTTTCCTTGTGATCCCTCCTCTAAATCCGTGGGTTTCGGTGCTCAAATTTTGGGTTTTCTTCGTGTTCCGGGAAAAGGTGTTCTTGATGTTCATCCTCCGATTCCTATTGATTATGTGGATCTTTGGGGCTGATTTCTTAGGCATGGCTTGTCCATAAGGTGATACACCTATCCCCAAAGTTTTACTTCAATCCGTGGAGCGAATCGGGAGATTGAGGAATCGGAAGTTGGGAATTGACTCGCGAGTGGAGTTCATCCCGAGTAGCCCACGATTGACCGGTCAGACTGGTGCCTTCCACCAGTCAGACCGGTGTGGCCTGTTGTGGCTGTTTCTCGAGGAGTTCTTCTCCAGAGTGTTGGTCATGATCTTGGCTTGCTGTTGTTTCAGTTTCGTGCAGTTTTGGCCTTTGGAGATCATGTTCTCACAGTTGGGGTTTCCAGAGCCAGACCGGTCAGACCGGTGGTGTGCACTGGTCAGATCGGTGCAAGGCTTCCAGTAGGGAAACCTTTTGCTACTGTTGCTTGTGCTACTTGTTCGCAGAGTGCTTCTGGGGCAAGTTTGGCTGAGGAGAGTTTTCGGTGTGCTCGAGCTTTGGGGTGTTTTCGCTTGCCAAGTAGATTTCTGGATTTCTCTCTGTTGCTCCACATCCTAGAATTGCCATCTAGGTTTGCTGGACAAGTTTGAGGAAATTCAAGGAAGGTTGCTCTAGACCGGTCTGACCGGTGCAGGTGACCGGTCTGACCGGTGTGAGCTGGTTGCTGCTCGAGGTGTTTTCCGCTGCGTGTTCAAGTAGCTTGTGTGTACGGCTAGCTCCAAGGTCTAGTAGTACTCCAGTGGCTACGTGGATTTGGCTAGCGAGGTGTCGAGGACTCCGGAGTTGCGTTTGGGACCATAGGTTGAGTTCATCTCTTCAGAGAAGAATTTTTATCGGCTCCCATTCACTCCCCCCCTCTCTGGTCGCAATTCTGGTCCTTCAGGAGGAGCTCCACTTGGGGAAGTCTTCGCCATCTCATCCGGGGGAAGGCTTCCCCATCACCGTCTTCATGGGGAGGAGCTCCGCCGGGGGAAGTCTTCCCCATCATCGTCTTCATGAGGAGGAGCTCCATCAGGGGAAGTCTTCCCCATCGTCGTCTTCATGTGGGAGGAGCTCTGTTGGGAGAAGTCTTCCCCATCTCCTCAAGGGGAAGTCTTCCCCATTCATCTGCATGGGGGAGGAGCTCCGTCGGGGGAAGTCTTCCCCATCTCATCCAGGGAAGTCTTCCCAATCTTCATATTCACGGGGGAGGAGCTCCGCCGAGGGAAGTCTTCCCCCATCTCTTCCGGTGGATGTCTTCCCCATCTTCACATTCATGGGGGAGGAGCTCCGCCGAGGGAAGTCTTCCCCATCTCTTCCGCCTTCATGGGGAGGAGCTACTCCTGGGGAAGTCTTCCCCATCTCTTCTGGGGGAAGTCTTCCCCATCACCGTCTTCATGAGGAGGAGCTCCGCCGGGGGAAGTCTTCCTCATCGTCATCTTCATGTGGGAGGAGCTACGCCGAGGGAAGTCTTCCCCATCTATTCCGGGGGAAATCTTTCCCCATCTTCGTCTTCATGTGGGAGGAGCTCCGCCGAGGGAAGTCTTCCCCATCTATTCCGGGGGAAGTCTTCCCCATCTCGTCTTCATTGGGGAGGAGCTCATCCAAGGGAAGTCTTCCACAACTCTTCTGTGGGAAGTCTCCCCTATATCTTTTGGGGGAAGTCTTCCCCATCACTGTCTTCATGGGGAGGACCTCCGCCGGGGGAAGTCTCCCCCATCGTCACCTTCATGGGGAGGAGCTCCGTCGGGGGAAGTCTTCCCCATCTTCGTCTTCATGGGGGAGGAGCTCTGCCGAGGGAAGTCTTTCCCATCTCTTCGGGTGAAGTCTTCGCAATCACCGTCTTCAAGAGGAGGAGCTCCGCCGGGGGAAGTCTTCCCCATCGTCGTCTTCATGTGGGAGGAGCTCTGCCGAGGGAAGTCTTCCTCATCTATTCCGGGGGAAGTCTTCCCCATCTTCATCTTCATGGGGAGGAGCTTTGTCCAGGGAAGTCTTCCCCATCTCCTCCAAGGGAAGTCTTCCGCATCTTCATCTTCATGGGGAGGAGTTTCGTCGGGGGAAGTCTTCCCCATCTTCGTCTTCATGGGGGAGGATCTCCGCCCAGGGAAGTCTTCCCCATCTCTTTCGGGGGGAAATCTTCCCCATCACTATCTTCATTAGGAGGAGCTCCGCCGTGGGAAGTCTTCCCTATCGTCGTCTTCATGTGGGAGGAGCTCTGCCGAGGGAAGTCTTCCCCATCTATTCTGGGGGAAGTCTTCCCTATCTTCGTCTTCATGGGGGAGGATCTCCGCCGAGGGAAGTCTTCCCCATCGCTTTCGGGGCAAGTCTTCCCCATCGCCGTCTTCATGAGGAGGAGCTCCGCCGGGGGAAGTCTTCCCATCGTCATCTTCATGAGGAGGAGCTCCTCCGAGGGAAGTCTTCCCATCGTCTTTTTCATGTGGGAGGAGTTCCGCCGAGGGAAGTCATCCCCATCTATTCCGGGGGAAGTCTTCCACATCTTCGTCTTCATTAGGGAGGAGCTCATCTGGGGGAAGTCTCCCCTATCTCTTTTAGGAGAAGTCTTCCCCATCTCTTCCAGGGGAAGTCTCCCCTATCTCTTCTGGGGGAAGTCTTCCCCATCACCATCTTCATGGGAGGAGCTCCGCCGGGGGAAGTCTCCCCCATCGTCGCCTTCATGGGGAGGAGCACCATCAGGGGAAGTCTTCCCCATCTTCGTCTTCATGGGGGAGGAGGTCCGCCAAGGGAAGTCTTCCCCATCTCTTCCGGGGGGAAGTCTTTCCCATCTTCATCTTCATTAGGGAGGAGCTCATCCAGGGGAAGTCTCTCGTATCTCTTTCAGGGGAAGTCTTCCACGTCTCTTCTGGGGGAAGTCTCCCCTATCTCTTTTAGGGGAAGTCTTCCCCATCACCGTCTTCATGGAGAGACGGAGCTCCGCCGACGGAGGTCACCCCCCATCGTCGCCTTCATGGGGAGGAGCTCCATTGGGGAAGTCTTCCCCATCTTCATCTTCATGGGGGAGGAGCTCCGCCGAGGGAAATCCTCCCCATCTCTTTCGGGGGAAGTCTTCCCTATCGTCGTCTTCATGTGGGAGGAGCTCTGCCGAGGGAAGTCTTCCCCATCTATTCCGGGGGAAGTCTTCTCCATCTTCGTCTTCATGGGGAGGAGCTTCGTCAGGGGAAGTCTTCCCCATCTCCTCCACGAGAAGTCTTCCACATCTTCGTCTTCATGGGGGAGTAGCTCCGTCGAGGGAAGCCTTCCCCATCTCCTCCAAGGGAAGTCTTCCCCATCTTCATCTTCATGGGGGAGGAGCTCCGTCAAGGGAAGTCTTCCCCATCTCTTCCGGGGGAAGTCTTCCCCCATCTTCGTCTTCATGGGGGAGGAGCTCCGTCGAGAGAAGTCTCCCCCATCTCTTTCAGGGGCAGTCTTCCCCATCGCCGTCTTCATGGGGAGGAGCTCCGTTGGGGGAGTCGTCCCCATCTCCTCCAGGGGAAGTCTTCCTTAGATGAGTGTTTGTTGATTTTTATATGTGCGTTGAAGGGTGTACTTAGCCTCCTTTGCTTCTGAAAACTCTTTGTTTTGGCTCTCTTTCGAGGATATGTAGTGCTCCGTCGCGGGGTGTAGTGGCAGGCGTATCCTCAACCTCCCCTCCCTTAGCATCGGAAGGGAGCTAGACCAAAAGTTTTCACTAGTGTAGTCCTTGGCTACTTTCATGTAGCATCTCGGGGGGGAAGTCTTCACCACCATCCTGACTGAGGTGAAGCACCTCCGGGGGAAGTCTTCCCCACCGTCGTGGAGGGGATCCCCTTAGGGGAAGCCTCCTCATGGGGAGGTCTTTTGGCGGAGATCTTCCACCGCGTTCGTCTTGCGGAGCCCTTTAGCCAACTCTCGTGACTCTTCGGAAGGGGTCAGCTTCTGACCTCGAAAGGCGGGCGAGTGATGCTACGTCAGCGCTCTGAGGGTGGAGCCCTTTAGCCAACTCTCGTGGCTCTTCGGAAGGAAGTTCACTTCCGGAATCCAGAGGCGGATATATTGGGTATACCTACGCTCCAGGGGTCAAACCTCGTGGCCTCATCGAGGTTGTTCCCGAAGGCGTCCCTTCGGGGCAGAGAGTGTGTATCGATATCTCGTCGACTCTCCCGGCCATCTCCCGTGGCCCTTCGGAAGAAAGTTCGCTTCCGGAATTGAGAGGGTTGGGCGTGCGGTGAAACGCCAACACTCCCTTATTGGAAACCCTTGCAGCCCCTTTGCCTGGGCTCTTCGGAAGATAGGACTTCCGGCTGGGACCGAGCGCGTCACGTGACGCGACGCTCAAGGGTGATCAGCCCTTTAAGCCATCCCGCGTGGCTCTTCGGAATGGGGTTCATGTTCCGAAATCCGGAGGTGAGTGTGCCAGGTTACGCCGACGCTCCTGGCCTTTTTTTTCTTGGCCCTTCGGGAGGACTCTTGCTCCCGGAATCTGGAGATAGACGTGCCGTGTTACGCTGGAACTCCAAACCTTTCAGCGGTTCTTCGAAAGGAATCTCACTTCCGGGATTCGGAGACTGGTGAGGCAGCACCAGGACTCCAAGCCTATCCACCGCTCTTTGGGAGGAACTTTACTCTCAGAATCTTGAGGCGAGCGTACGCTGTTACGCAAGGCCTCCAAGTGGGCATCCCTTTGGTTCATTCGTCGGTGTTCCCCGGAAAGCATCCCTCCCCAGAAACTTTGCTCCAACTTGGGAGGCACATCTTCTGATTAGGTCTAGAACAGAAAAAACAATTAGCGATCCGGAAGTATGAGAGGTGCATGATCACCACCTCCATCAACATGAACTACGGAAAATAGGACCAGATACTAACTAATCACTCACATAGAGCATCAAAGGGAAATTAGGATATGAAAAATCAAAATCTTTATCTAGTCCAATATTGGTTCAATGTTTCTATGCTTTGACCTGCATATGACAACAGGCTGCCATCATCCACGCGAAATCCTGCTACTAGTTGTGGCAGGGATCTGCATTGCCGAAATCATTAAGGATCCATGCCAGACAAATCAACTCCTTAAAGTACCAAATGCAGAATGGGAAAAAATTGAAAGCATAAAACAGAATCACAATAGGACGAAGATGATGCCAGTATGGTCCAGAACGGTGGCACTGAATGGAGGAGCCTACAAGATCAAAGAGGGCCTAACCATTGGAGCAGTAATACAAGATAAACCAATCCAAGACGGATCTCTCTGTTGCACTTGCCATGTCGTGCTCGCCTGCCGTTCGCTGCTCTGGACCTCACGGGGAACGATCATTGTGAACCTGGAGAGCGGGGTCGGAGCTGCGGAACGGTAGGCTCGGACTGGTTGGTGGTGCAGGTCGCTGGTGGCTGGGCCATGGCGTGGATGATGGCGGCACTCAGCAACGAGTAGGATCGGCTCGGCTTGGCAGGATCGGCACGGTCGAGACTCAGGAGGGGTGTGTAGAGACGGCAGGATGGCCAGCTCGGCCTGGTGGCAGGCAGCGTTGCGCGAGGCCGGGCCGCCAGGGTGGGGCGCGACACACGGGCGCTTGGGGGCGGGTTCGGGATGGCCGGATGGGGCTCCGATGGTGGGGTCAGGCAGCCGGGTGCATGCAGGAGATAGGAGCACACGAGGGATCTCACTTGTAGTAGGCGAAGGATGAAGGGAGGCCAACCGGAGTTTGGAGAAGACGACGGTGGAGGCAGTGTTCCAACTATGATCTTGCGAAGCTGCTCTGGACCTCTTTCGCAGCTTGCGAAGGACGGTGGCCAATCTGGAGGATCAAGCGGAGTTGTAGAGGCGTCCTCACCAGCGAAAAAATGTGCGGGACGGTCTGGGATAGGCGGCGCCGGCGCCGGCGCCGCCTGAATCGAGGCAAGCAAACGAAAGGGGGGCGCAAAACTGCCGATTCCTCTCATCCCACGATCTCCAATTGTCCACTTTAATTAATTATTAATTATCAAAATAAAAATCTCTAGACTCCCAGCAAACCAGAGGGGGAGGAAAAAAACCCAAATCCTTGTGCGGGAGTAGCGGACGTCAACCGACCGATAACTATCGGCTTGACGAGCTCAGGTACTAAATACTATTCAGTACCCTACCCAGGGTACTGTATAATATACCCCTCTCTCTATATATATATAGATAGATAGTGTATATTCACCACGTAGGGTGCTGATTATTATTCAACACTCCTAACGGAACAGCAGCCCTCCGTCCAAAGCTGTTAAAATCCCACAACCGTAATTAGTTTTAATAATTTACTCTCTTGGCCACCCACGTGCATGTACTTTAATAGAGTCAAATCAATTAGCTTTTAATTTCAAAAAATTATTAGCTTAATCAACTCTGCATGCTTACGTGTGCGGCTCATAAAAAACATTAGGAACTCAAGTCGCTGCACTAGAAAGGTATACAACATGCATGTCTTTCCTTCATTTGGCTCTCTTTCTCTTGTTCCATTTTTTCTCATCACTCGGGCACTCTAGCTGTGTGGAGCAGTGGCGCCTGTTCATCATCTTCTATTCGTTCGTGGAGGTAATAATTTTGATCTAATTTTTCTATTGCAAAATTTGGTTTTACCGTTGAGATGAGATTTTTGTTCCGATCCATGTGGTAAGCAGTCATGGAGGGAGGCCAGGAAGCTTTCGACGGGGTAAGATAAAGCTCAAGCACACGACTTCCTCCATGACTACTTGCGGGCATCCTACTATCCGTGACCGTGACACGAACCAACTTGCAATACAATCCCCTCCATGCTATGAGCAACGGCGTATACCTTCACACAGTTTGGTCCAACGGAGGAGCCAGCGGGCACATTTCTTTGGTATGGAGAGGATTCCCCATGGCGGCACCGGGCATTTACGGTTGTGCTCATATAATAATTACTGCTTGTAGGCATGTGTTTTTTTATTGTGGGGTTGCGCTAGAAGTTATGTTTTTAGTGGCTGGAGGAGTAGTTTTGTATAACTAGAAGTAATTTTCCACAACAAATCCGAATATGGAGACTAGTGGAGTAATCTTGTAGGAGTAATTTTCTATAATTGGATTTACATAAATGAACGCAACAATTGAACACATACTAGAAGAATATCTCTTTTATAGAAAAACTAGGTTCATGCCCGTGCGTTGCTACGGGCATCTAATTATTTATAGCGCAATACTCAAATCATACAAAAAAAATTTCAATGGAAGATATCACATCCGAAGAACGACTTGAAGTTGAGCGTACAGTTTGATTTATTAATGTGGTAATCTGCCTAAGTGACTATGACAAAGGCAGCCAAAATGACACACTATGTCTATTCAAAATCTTTGCCTGTGATGCGTCGAAGATAGTGTTTCACAATGCTTGGTAGGCGCTTTCTCCAAGCATTTGCTTCATGCGTCACAAGATCGATGAAGAAATTACGTCGCATAGCAAGACTATCCCGAAACATTTGAATATTTTTTTCTTAAAGTCAAAACACGACATGTAATAAATCTTTTTGCATATTTTTAGATTATGAAAAAGTAACATTCAATAAAGTATATTTACTCATCGTACAGATGTCAACTTTTTTATCATTTTTCCAGCTAGTCATGTATTGCAGAATGAGCCATCCACTTGAAAATCTGTGGTAAGAACAATCGTAAGCTTTTAGAGAATGCAAACATATATTTATACGAATAATTGATAGTGCACCTAAGAACTCAGTCTGAGCCGGTCTTACCCATCAGGATCTTCTGATATTCCAGCCTTTCGTTCAAATTTCCATTTGTGAACATCCACTCATGAATTAGGTCTCACCTGTTTAATAGTTGATCGAAGTTCTATGCGAAACCCTACTATCGATATGCTATACTGTTGAAGAGTCACATCTTTAAGCATATTTCGGAAGGGGTTTGGTGTCAATGACAGTAAGTTCCTCCTGCTCCATATCGAGTACATAAAGTAGGTAGGTACCGAGATCCTTCCATGGCATCAAAAACTACAAGGCACTCAACATCAGGACAACAAAAGATATATGTTGGAAAAATAACAAACTGAAAAGGAACTTACATATCTGCAACTAAAAATATCGTATCTTATTAATTCCCAATGACCAACCGCAGCACCCAACTCTTCTGTGGTGCGATATTTACGGTGTATGATAGCCTTGTGTAACTCCAACAATTTCTGAAGCACATGGAAATACAGGTACGATGATCAGTACCACATATAAATGCGCTACAAATTGTGTAGTTATAAAAAATCTAACTTACACAAAAACGCATATCCAGATGGTGCTTTGCAACCTTGCCGTGGTACTTCGTCCTTTTGGCCTCTCGGTAAGCAAGATAGTGGACGCCTAGGTTGAAAAAATCTTCTGGCATAGTCGCTCCTCGTTGCAGCAGCTTCCTAACCTCAGCCAAAGTCTTCTTAATCTCGTAGGGATAACCACTCAGTACCCAGACCATACTGCAAAACAAACAGATGATGTATCCTAAGAACTCATATAGGTCACAATAATAGTAGTGTGAAACAAAAGTGATGAAATTCTAAACTGCTTACTCCAATTGTGCAGGATCCTCGATGAACATAATATAATCACATAAAATTTCGATCAGCTACTCAGAGGCTGATCCTTGTAGTATTCAAGAATCCATATCTGCTGGGTCTATATCTGCTGGGCGCCGTGTGCCGGATCGCGAGCGGAAACAGCTCGAAAGCGGGCGGGCAACAGCCAGGCAGCAACCCAACCAACCTGGCTGGTTGGCTTGTACTCGCGTCGCGCTCGGCGCATAGGAGGAACAGGATGAGACCAGGCGGGATGGGCACTGGGAGCAGGGTCTCGGTCGCCGCTAACCCAACCCAACCCATTCCCGGACACGGAGAAGTGGCACCAAAACAGGGAAGGCGATGAGACCGCGCGCGCACCTGGGCGCCGGGGCCACCGCCAAAAGCACCGCCCCCCGCCCGCGCGGCGCCATCGCATCCTCCCCTCCTCCCCGCCGCCGCGCAATGCAACAAAACACGCCGCAACGCTCCAACGGCACAGACCCCGCTCCCGCCGGCTCTCCTCCTCTGCCGTCGCCAACCAACTTTTCCTGCGGCAGGGCTCGGCCGCTCGGGGACGCGGCCGTCATGCGTGGATAGGAGCTAGCGGCGGTCGCGTGTAGCCCGCCGAGATGGAACGGAACCGACTCGAACGCACGTCCGCGTTGCGTCGTTCGCTGCACAGCACAGTGCAAGTGGTGGCTACACGACATGCCTACGTGTGTGAGTTGCAGGACTTGGGAAACAGAGCAGGACAAGCAGGGGATCGATCACTTGCGCTGGCCGGAGATAAGAAGAGCAGCAGAACAGAAGGATGGATACCGTGAAGGTGTCGCCGATGTTGATGACCATGGCGCCGGGATGGGGCGCCAGTCGCCGTCGCCGTCGACGAGGACCTCGAGCCCGCCGACGTCATCCTGGAGGAGGATGATGAGCGCGGTCGGGTCGCAGTGCGGGCCGATGCCCAGCGTGCGCTCCAGCTCCAGGCACGGCGGGTAGTAGTTGCACTGCATGATGGAGCGGCTGTCCTCGAAGAAGTCGCGGTAGTAGCCGCGCTCCACGCCCAGGCTCAGCTCCAGGAGCTCCATGATCGTCAGCGACAGAGCCTTCATCTCCTCACAGTACCTCTGGTACACCCGCCTGCCACGTCATGCCGGTTGGCTCATCATCAGCTCTCACTCGACCCGATTGGATGCAAGCAATGCGTGCCAAGCCTATACCTACTACTTCACTTACCCCATTGCCTCGAAGTCCTGCCCGAGGGTGCCGGCGAAGTAGTCAACGACCACGGGCGACGCGTCGCCGTCGTGGAACCCGAACGAGAGGGTCTCCTTCCAGGGGAGCTTGGACGCGAACCGGTCCGCGTGCGCGCTCGTGTACCTGGACACGGTCCCCGGGACGCGCCGGGCGCGCTGCTTCTCCGCCAACGGTAGCCGGAAGAAGTCGCTGGCGCCGTCCAGCACCGCGCGCGCCAGGGCCGCGCCCACACCGTGCCCGCACACCTGGAAGAACCCGTGCGTCGCCCGCCGCCGAGCGCGAGGAGGTCGACGGAACGGACCTGGGCGAAGGCGTTGGAAAAGGCGACGAGGAAGGATGACCGAGCGGCGGCTGTGCCCGTGACGGCGCGCCTCCGGCATCTGGGGTTGCTCCCGTGCGGCCGCTGTGCGTCGGATTGGGGGCGGAGTCGGAGAGGAGGCGGCGCTGGAGTCGGAGCGGAGCAGAGGAAAGCGGAGGCGTCGTTGTTTTTTTCGGTTCCGCGACGATTGGTTGGCGGCGCGGGGGCAGAGCGGAGGGGCCACGGGGCTGAGGCGCTGGGAGGCTGAGGCGTGAAAAGTGAAGAGATTTTTTTGTCTCCACTTCATTCTTTTTAGTAGTAGAGAAGAAGTATTCATGAAGAAATAGGAATAATTTTTCATAATTGGGTTTATATAGAAGAAGAGTAATTAACCATGCCTACTTGCATATATTATTGCTTCCTAAAATCTCTCCCACTACACTCAATTCTTTAAACATACAAGAATGTATTTCAGCCTTAAATCATGCCCTGAAATTTCTCTCGTGCACGGTAGTCATCACTTGATTGAACGCATGACTAGATCCCCTAGTCAATGCTGGCATGTTGCCGGCTGGATGCATGGACGCATGGTAGTTGCGGGTCATGAGAAATAAAAAAAAATCCCTTGCTCTAGCGGCCACTGAAGGGATGTTCCTTGCTTGTGTTTTTACGTTGTGCAAGATATGGTGCAGTCAAATAGTTGAAACCAGAAACCCAGACCCGAGAAAAAACCATCCTTCAATGAGGAAAAGCCGTCTCGGCCATGAAGCTAGCTTTTACTCCCTCATTACACAATACCGTATAAAGTACATTTGAAGTTCATGCTTTCATGCAGGAAGCTTGTTAAAAGATATGCATGCGCATGCCAAGAGAACCTTCTATCCATTATCTCGGCATGTAATTAGTTGGAGCAAATCAAGGATACCCACGACGGTTGCCTTCCATCCTTAATTAATTGAGGTTTGATTTTCTTGTATTGATTGCATGTATGCAGCTGGTCCACCATGGCCGACGGCTTTGCCTTGATCCGCTCCAGGTCGGTGCTCCACTCCATGGATGTCGCCACCTGATCCCCGCTTGACCATCTCATACTTGAAGCTAGCATGGAGGATTTACGGCTCCACGCCCTAGCTGTTGGTGCACCACCAATCCATAATCAATGACGAATTAAGGATCAGCAGGCAAAACAAGCAAAACAGACAGAAGAACAGCAGTGCGAATGACTTTTACTACTCCCAACAAAAACGAAGTAAATCTATATATAAGGAGCCTAGGGCTTCTAATAACAATTAAAAGTCCTGGCCATCCGGTGGAACCCAACCAGTTCGGCAGCCTCCCAGTCCCACCACCGGGCGCAACCAGAATGCTGCAGACCACCCCCACACCGTGTGGGGTCCACTTGAGCATGAGCCGCTATATTGAACCGGATCTCGTCTCTCTCACCTCACCACTCCATTTTGAATTGGCACTTCCTCACTCCTCTCTCTCTCTCCCTCTCTCCATCGACAATGGATGTTGGGCGGCGGCAGCGGTCCCCAGCTCCAGCGAGACAGACCATGGCGACGGGACTGGCGAGGTCCCCGTGTGGGATTTGCAAGCAGCAGCGGGTTCCGAGCCGGCGGTCGCGGATCCAGGTGGGAAAGGGGGCACAACAGTAGATGGGGATGCGATGTGCAGCGGCGGCATCAGGTCCCGACCTTGCGGGAGCATGCGTTGAGCGGTGGGGAGTTCGGCGAGCTCCTCTCGCCTGAGCACACGGCGAGCTCCTCTCACCTAAGCACACGACGAGCTCCGGGCGTGAGGCCTTGCGGTGGCGATTCTCAACTCTAGGCAGGCGGCGCGGGGCAGTCTACGGTCGGCTCGTCCTGCTCCGCCCGGGGGTACATGCGATGGCCTCCCCGGTGAGTTGCCGCCCAGTGGTAGCGGCGGTGCAGGGCAAGGACACGAGCGGCCCTGTTCGAATCAACCTGTGGCCTACAGCGAGCAGCAGGGACAACCTGCGAGGGCAACGGCGTTGCTGCGGGCGTAGGTGCTTGTCTCTGGTTCCTGGAACCATGGATTCGCGGTGTGCATGCTGAAAGAGCTCGTTGCTCACCATGTTCATGCAGGTAACATGTTTGACAAAATGTTCGTGAGGAGATAGCAAAAATTGTTTTTTCTTTTTGCGAAATCTATGCTTCCATCTTTTCCCTTCCTCGTCTGTGCACATCCATTCCTATGAAATACATGTTTATATGCTTGGTCTTGAAGGTTTCTATGCCCGTGAGAGTTGCAAGTGAGGAGCTGAGTTCTAGAACAGATTGCGAATGGAAAAAAATTCATTTTGTTTGCTTGTTCTTAATCTCGCATTTGTAATGTGTAGTTCCAACAACTAGGCTTATGTTTTGAGATCATATATATGCTTGTGCATGTAAATTTCATGTATATACGATGATCCTCACTAATTTGTATGATTGAGCTTGAGTTTTGAGATCATATATACACTTGTGTAAATTTCATGTTTATATGATGGTTCTTACTGGTTTATATGATTATTAACATTAATTTCTATGATTTTTGATGTATGGTGCGCTATACATTATGTGTTGAGTTATGCTCAATTCCAAATTTTGGATTTTGCTTTTGTTGTTGGTGTCGCTGCCTAGGATAGAAATTGTTTTTCATAAATCTCGAAACTTTTGTGCATAAACACAAATTTCATGTTTATATGATGGTTCTTAACTGTTCATATGACTCCCAACACTTGTATTTAAATTTCAAATTATGTGGTTGCATGTGTCAGATTTATATGACCGGATGTGTCAGGTGGCTACATCAGGTGGCATGTGTCAGTTCTGTACACTTGTATTCAAATTTCAAATCTACAAAAAATGAACGACTCAACATTTATATGCTCGTTTATGTATGTTTATGCTCGAATCCATATGTTTCTATTCTATAGGTTTATATGCTCGTGCTGCAGGACCTCCGTGTCCGGCCTTTAAACCGTGTTTTTATGCAAGATTCTATGACTGACTTAACATGATTGTATGACATTTTGACAGTTTGTATGATGTTTCACACTTGTTTATATGACTACCAACATTTGTATTCAAATTTCAAATTCAGTGACCACATGTGTCAGGTGGCATGTGTCATTTCTGTCCACTTGTATTCAAATTTCAAATCTAGAAACAATGAGTGGCTCAACATATATATGCTCGTGCTCAAAGATTTTTATGCTTATTTCTGTTTGTTTGTATGCTCGAATCAATATATTTTGACCTGGAGATAGGTTTTATATGATTTGGATGACATATTTCTTTGATCCGGATGACATGTTTCTATGTCGTGTGTGTTATAGAAACATATCGTTCGAATCATAGAAACATGTCGTCGAGGTTATAAAAACATGTCGTTCAGGTCATACAAACATGTTGTCTCGGTCAGACAAACATGTTGTCTACATCATACAAACATGTTGTCCAGTTATCTATGCTCATGTAAATTTATAAATTTTAAAAAAATGTATTCACAGTTAATCTCAAATTGTGCATAAAAATGTCACGAATCTAATGGTGAAAATCGTCGTGAATTGAATCCTCATGTGAAGATATATCACGAAAAAACTTAACAAAAATGGTGAGTTCCGGGTGCACCAGGCGTCCTCATAGAAACATGCTGTCGTGGGTCGAAGAAACCAGTAGTTCAGATCATCAAATCTGCAGTTTGGGTCATACAAACCTATCGTCCGTATCATACAAACTTGCAGTCCGGGTCATACAAACCTACAGTGCGGGTCATACATACCTATCATCCGGGTCATACAAACCTACAGTCCGGATCATACAGACCTATAGTCCGGGTCATACAAACATGTTGCTCGGGTATCTATGGTCAGAGACAGATTTCTATGGTCCGTGTCATAGAAATCTGGTGTCCGTGTCATAGAAACTTGTCTTTGCGGTGTAGTTGCGAGGGTCAAAAAATATGTAGTCCGGTCATAGAAATCTGCCGTCTAGGTCATAGAAACTTGTCGTCCGTGTTAAAAAAAATATTCGTGTTATAGAAATATGTCATCAGAGTTATAGAAACCTACCGTCTAGGTCATAGAAACCTGCCATCTAGGTCATAGAAACATGTTGTCCAGGTCATAAAAATATGTAGCCCTAGCCATAGAAACATGTCGCCGCAGGTCGTAGAAACCTATAGCCCGGGTCATAGAAACTTACCGTCATGGGTCATACAAACCTTCAGTCTGGGTCATACAAACCTACAGTTCGTATCATACAAATTTGCGGTCCGGGTCATACATACATACAGACATACGAACCTGCAGTCCGGGTCATAAAAATCTATGGTCCAGATATCTATGGTCATGTAAAATTTTGAATTCAAAAAAATATATTCACAATAAATCTCAAATTGTGCATAAAAATGGTACGAATCTTATGGAGAAAACTGTTTTTGAATCGGATTCTCGCGTGAAAAATTATCGTGAAAAAATTAACAAATGGTGCGTTAGGTGGCAGGGATGAGAAGGTAGAAGGTGGATCACGCGTGGCTTGTTGGTTGGGTTGGTCGGGACTTCCAAAACCTATTCCAAATCGTGGACTCCTATTATATTCTGACACCTCTCTGACCCTTACCATTAGGATGCAAGTGGGTGGGTTCTGCCGCGAGCCCGCTGGATCAGCCCGCACCGCAAACCCGCACAACCGGTGCCACGAGTCTTTTTTTTTGAGACAAGCACGCCGCGAGTCTGTGTAGCTGGAGTGGACAACGCGGGTTTGCCCGCGGTACCCGGCGGCACCGCAAGCCCACGACTCGGCGACGAATGAGAACTCTACGGCGCGCGGGGCGGCAGAATTGGCTTGCCAATCGCCGGCTCATGTTTAACTTTAGGATTCGATCTCATCTAACAAAAACCAAAGGACGCCAAAGATCGAAATTCCTCCAAAGTAAAAAAGCGAGAGGTTCAGAAGATTCGCTCAAAGCTTATTCTAGCGGCAGCACATGCCCAAATCCCTGATCGCCTCTTCCTCTCTGCCACTAAGAAGAAATAATACGGCCAACTGCCTAGTACTCACATTCGTGTTTGCTTTCTTGAGCAAGTTCCTAGAAAGAAAATTTTGATTTGAACTTACAGAACTCAAACGGAGATTGAAAATAGAGAAGGATAACAGATAGATCAGCAAGGCATGGAGTTATCGCTTATCCTTTTGCTGATGGTTCCGATGGCAACATATGCAGTGACGAGAATCCTAGCCCGAGAGGGCTCTCTAGTTTGCCTTATCGCGAGTATACCTGAGCATTTTGAGCCCGGCCCGACCCGGCCCGCTGGCCCGGCCCGGGCCCGGCCCGCGCCAAGCCCGCCCACGAACCTTACTGGACGGGCGTGGGCAGAGATCTTGAAGTCCGCGAAAATTTTTTTTGGCCCGAGCCCGGCCCGAAATGCTGTTTTTAGTTATTTTACACTATAAAATACGCGGGCGGCCCGCCCAAGCCCGGGCCCTGCCCGAAAATTGAGGCCCGACGCGTCCAGTGGGATGGCCATAGGCAGGATTTTTTCAGCCCGAAATAACAGAAATTTTTTTTAGCCCGACCCGAACCCGGCCCGACCCGAAAAATGCTCAGGTCTAATCGCGAGACCCATCTTAATCGTCGTCTGTTGCCCATCGGACGTGCGCCACGGTTTGCCGAAACGAGTGGACGCGACCGCCCGCGTGCATCCGGTCAAAATTCCAGGCGGAGCCGACGGAGAGAGAGAAATACATTTCCTTCCCATCTGTGTTTCTGAGGGGAGGGAGGTCAGAGGTGAGCGGTGAGCCGACGACTGCCGGCGAATGGTCCCATTGGGAGAAGCGAGAGATGGTGACGGCAGGCGGGCGATTTCGAGGGGAGAGGAGGTGAGTCAACGGTGGGTGAGTGGTTTCGAGGGAGGCGACTCGAATCGACGGCGGGCCGGCGGTTCCCACGGTTGGAGGAGTCGTGCTTCGACGGCGGGGAGTCCACAAGTCACGGCTCTCTGGTCGAAGGCTTCCTTCTGCAAGAGGGAGGAGGCCTCATGCGGCTGTTTGCTGTGATGCGTGGCGACACCTTCGGATCCCGGAGGGCAGCCGTGGCGTACGGCTCTCGGGGTGCAGTTGAGCGGATCCCGGGGAGCCCTGCGTCGATCTGCATCTTTGGCATCTGAATCCCCTTCACCAATCGATGTATGTGCATTATTTTTTCCAATCAGGTAATGTTTTTTACTAAGTTACTTTTTGCATTGAAACCAATTGTTATCTGTTGGGATCCCAATTAGATCCTGTGATTCTTTAATTCAATTTTTGTATTGGAAATTTGTGATATCTGATGTCCTCGGTCCCAGATCTTGTTCATCAGGGTTGCGGTGATTTTTGCTTGTTAGATTACATTATGTTACCTATACCAAGTTAGCAACTGTTAACAAGTAATTCTGAAAGTTATTTGTACTGCCAAACCGCATTTTATAGAGCGCAAGATAACTGAATCCTACAATTTTTCAAGTTTACGAGTTGGATGGGCTACCCTTCTCTTACTGTAGGTTACTAATGATTTGTTCCCTGTGTGCACACACTCATGATTCGGTGTGGGATTTCGCTCCTTCTCCTCAATTTATGCAATGCATGTTGCATAATCTAACAATCATGTGATATCTATGTCCATAGGGTACTCACATTCCTACCTTGGTTTTGATATTCTTAAACATCTATTTTTTGCTTTTTAAACATAGCTCTAATATATCCTTTTTATCATTGAACCAACATTCTTTTATAATGATAAAATCAATTCATAAGTGGTTTACATGACATTAAGATACGTAATTTTACATACATTTCAGTACCATAAGAAGCGACTAATTATGTGTTTTATAAAATAGAATGTAAATTTATAACCAGTTCCATAAAAAGTAACTAGAATATTTAGACGAGTTCTGTTTACCTACCTGCACTATCTTTTAAACTCTGAGCTATAAGGAACTTCTGATTCAGTTTGTCATTTGGGTTAGTTAGCTATGATTCGTAAAATTATCATTTGGGTAAGTTATCTATGATTCATAAAGTTCAATACCATTCTAAATTTGTGACTTTCCCTGTTTATTCACTTAAGTGAGATTTTAACTATTTTTTTGTCATCTTCTATCCGATCATGTTCACTAGTTAGCATTTCAATGTTTTCAATGTTGTTTTTTTTGTTGTTCTATTAGATCATGTTCACTAGTGTCCAGCAGATTAATTTTATGATCGAAATCTTGTGATTTCTATTTTTCTATCTATTAGATCTTTTTCATCAGGATTTCAGGGATTATAAGTGTTAGATTACATTAGGTTACACATATCAAGTTATCAAATATTTTCACCAATAATGTGATGCCATTGCCTGCTTTTGTGTTTACTAAATCCTTTTGTATCAATCGACTTTTGGTCATGAACAATTCACATTTCCCTAGATAGAGACATTTTCTCATGACACAATTCTCTTTTTTCTTGAACAGAAACACAGTAGATTTTTTCTGCTCTATTATGTGTGTCCTGTTTTTAGTTGGGATTGTGACGGTGATCATCTCCATGAGTTGTCATCGGTCATTCTGAAAACTAGTTGGGCATGTTGTAATTCCTACTGCTACTGATTACTGTTGTTTGTTGGGATATCTTGCTCGATCAAGAGGATACATTCATCAGTATAGTCATCGAGATCATCGAGTCATAGTTGCCAAATATAGATGAAGTCCATTTCATACATCATATGTTCATACGTGGCTCCTTTTTTTGTCATTGTTCGCTACTCTTGAAATTAACATACCTTGAAAGTACCTCATTGGTATAGAAAGTAACTAATTTTATTTTTGTGTTACATAAAAAGTAACTAGTTATATTTTTATATTACATAAAAAGTAACTAGTTATATTTTTATATTACATAGCCGTAGATAATTACTATTTTTCTCTATTTTTTATGATATTTTTCAGATTTTTTGTGTCAAATATAACTAATTAACGTTTACCATGTTTTGTTTAATATGATGTTTCTTATCTTACTATGCTTGAAAATAAGAGAACTTAAATACATATTCTGTGCCAACTATGTAGTTTTATCAATCTAAATAAGATTTTAGTCAGCAACTAGGCATGCTCCTGAACCATCATAGAAGTAAATTGATTTTAGTCAGCAAGTTGTAGGAAGTAACTAACTATGTATGTACTTTGTCTTTGCACTGACGGAACCAATAACAAGGCTAACACTATGAAGCCTTACCACGTACATTTGTAGTCTTATAAAAAGTAACTAGCAATGTTTGTATATTTCATACGAAGTAACTTACCATCCATTCAGTGTTGCAATAACTAACTAGTTCTCAGATTTTTATTTTGTCTAAATATAACATATGTTTGATGTTGTCATGTTTATGCAAGCATATCCAACACATGCTTATAGCACAACTTGTTTTTATGTTTCACATTATTGTGTACATATTGTCAGTAGACCTAACAGGAATTCTTTTGCAAATAGCTTTTATTCTTTTTCACCCGGCTCTTCATATTATATATATGCTTCTTACATGCAGCATAAGTCTGCAATTTGTGTATTTTGGATTTTTTTTAGTCCATATCAGCAGCCGCCCCTGATCATTTAGGGAGTAACTAGTCATGCAGTTGAATCAATTTGAAAGTAAGTTTAAATGTTGTAGGAAATAACTATGGCCCTGATCTAAATATTCAGGAAGTGACTACTATCTAGGCATGCATTTGGATCATACCACAAGTAATTTGATTTCAGTTTCAATGTTGTAGGAAGTAACTGGGTCCTGATCTGTACATCTAGGAAGTAACTATGCATGCATTGAATCATATCGGAAGTAACTTTATGTCTTGGCATGGTAGCTCTATAGAGCATTACATCTTCTCTTTTTTTCCAACTGTTATTCTAATAGCATTACCCTTGCGGAAAATATTTCCAACATCTGAATTTTGGAACACATAGTAAGTACCTTTTTAATTTGGTTAACATGAAGTAACTTGTCTCTATCTTGGATCACATCAGGAAATAATTGTCATAGAATTACAAGATATAAAGTGACTAAATTAATTCTGATTTGATACTACCTCTGCTCCTTTATTCAAATATATTAGAGGAAGTAACTTCTGATATTTTTCACACTGCAGGAAGTAAACCTTAGCCAATTTACATGTTCTAGGAAGTAAACTATGATTAATATACATATACAGGATGTAACTATGTTATTTTCTACTCCCAATTTGTAGGCATTTTTAGTGCATATTTAATGGTCCACCATAAACTTATGATATGTCTTCTTAATTATTTCGCAATGTGTTATAAAGAAGAGTATTGTTGATGCTATGAAGCCTACCAATTGAGTTCGAATTTCTCATAAACCGGGTGGTTGTGATCCTTGTGGGAAGTTGTAAAGTTCTACTTGCCTTCTCTTTTATCGGCACACCATGCAACCTGTCTTCACAATTTTGTTCCTTTTTCTATGTTTCACAACTGTCCTTTCATTGTTTTCTGGGTTTGAATTGTTTTTACTGCACAAATATTACTTTGTCTTTTTCATCTTCTTTCTCATCTTCTAAGTTACTTATCTTGATTGAGAAGCCAACCTTTTTCATGAATAATAAACCATTGAGGACAATGCAAATGAATCATGGGTATAAAGTTCACTTACTAAGATCGAATTCTATCCCCATCTTCTAATTCCTCACTTCCATTGTTTCTTCAGTTAACTGTGTGCAATATTTCTAGTTTCCTATATTGCCTGATGTGGTCACAAGAACAAATCTAGGCTCATCTACATTTACTAATTGGCTTGCATTTTTTGCATTCCTTGTGTTTTCTAAAGAAATTCTGGTGCAACTTCATTTTGAATTAGGCCTGCACAAACAGAAGATGATGTAGCTTATTACTTTTTCTATTGTGAATAAGAAGTTATTTTTCACTTTTTCACCATAAATCTGGTTTAGGAAGTAACTTATCATTGCTTTACATGAGATAGGAAGTCACTTATCCCTGATTCAAAACACATAGGAAGAAATTATTCATTCATTTACATGATATAGGAAGTAACATGCCCCTGACTTGAAATACATAGGAAGTAATTAATCATTCTTTTACATGAGATAGGAAGTAACATGTCTCTGACTTGGAACATATAAGAAGTAACTAATCATTTATCTACAAGAGCTAGGAAGTAAGGTGTTCTAATTCAACAAGTAGTAACTTATCCTACAATTTATGGCTTAGGAAGTAACTTATGATTAAAACACATTCTTCTCCATCTGGTTATCCATATTTTAACTATATCGAAGGATGCAACTCACCATCTCTTACATGCAGCATATGTCTGCCATTTATTGATTTTGCATTATTATTTAGTCCATATCAGTAGCTCCTCTTATCTAAACATTCAGCAAGTACCTAGGCATGCATTTGAATCATATCCGAAGTAACTTCATTTTAATTTGAATGTTTTAGAAAGTAACTAAGGTGCTAATATGAATATTCAGGAAGTAACTATGCATGCATCTGAACCATATTGGAAATAACTTGATTTTAATTTGAATATTGTAGAGAGTAGCTAGGCATGCATTTGAATCATATCGGAAGTAACTTGTTTACAGTTTGAATGATGTAGAAAGAAACTAAGTATTTCTGTAGATTATACATCATTAGTCTCTTATATGTTTTCTAAATTCTTTACATGCACCTTTTTTGCCTATGATTTTTCCTGAATACATGCTTTCTTCATTCACTTCCATACCCAACCTGTTGTCAACCTTGTATGACTCCACACAAACTCCACACTTTATCTTCTTCGGTGCCCCTTTCAGACTGAAGCACAACTTTGTTCCTGTTAAAACAGGGTCACCCATTTTGTTTAGATACTGGAGGGTCATTCCTTCCTAAAGTATGTTTTGGTGTGTCTTGAGCTGCAACAGTTTTTTTGCTTCTTGGAATTCTTGTGCTTCCTAATGTTAGTTGTGCCTTGAATGCTCTAATCTTAGCTTCCATCTCATTCATGTGCTTCCTCATGGTTCATGTTGCTTTCTCATTCGTGCTTGCCTCTTTTGCAATCTTTACAAACTTATTGCACATGTCAACATACTTGATTGTCTTAAACAACTGCTATGTGCTTTACTTGTTACAACTGTTAACTTCCTGCCATGACTCATAAACCATCGAGCTCAATGAAAACGGATAAGCCAGTGAACAAATTACTTCTTGCGACTAAGAATGAATCTTGTCTTCACCATCTAATTCTTTACTAGATAAGTCTCCTTATGCCAACAGTTTGCTGCATTGTACTGTGTTGCTCGAGCATGCACTGACAGGAAGTACCTCAGGAGGAAGTAACTTATGAGGAGGATGTAACTCATAAGGAGGATGTAACTCATGAGCAGGAAGTAACTCCGAATGAAGTATAATTAGTTTTTTTTTCATACAAGAGATATGTACATCCAGTTAATATCCTAGCTAGCTTCTAATGCTAAAGAAATCTAGTATTCATGCTCCTTTTTAACTGTTAAACTCAATGTTATTTTTCAACCCCACCCCTTTTACAGCTGCTAACGTATAGATGAATAATGTGCTATTCAACTATGGATTAGATTAATTTTTTAACTGTTAACATCAATGTTATCTTTTCTTCCCCTTATATGATTTTTTCCATTTAGGGACAGAGATCTAAATCTAAAGTACAAGGAGTCAGATGATGCAAGGGCTTCATGTTTAAGCAATGTGGACAGTCAAAAACAAGATTCAAGTTATCGGATACATGATTATGAACAACTCATAAATCTTATGAATGTAACTATTTTTTGAGTACCAATCTGGGAGATCAGCTATTGGATGTTTACATTTCTAATATTGTGTTTGTGTTTGAGATGAGAAGGATGTAAAACTAGACATGTGTGATCTCCCTTTAATGTGTTCCATGTGTTAATGTTTCAGCTGATTTGTTTTTACTTTTTAATTCATGGTTGGGTGATCTTGCATTTGTTTCTATCGCTCGAATGGTGGCAGTGGATGGGAATGATGCCTGCTGCTTCAGAGCTGGAACCAATGCAGGGGGTGCATCTAGAGTTTTGCTAGTTACTTGGGCCATTTTATCTTTTGTATGAGTTTTTTTTTGTTACTTCTTTTGTGCTAGGCCACGGTTTTTTTTTTTTGCTTCATGTATTTTCTTTGGCTCCAAAATTTTCATGCATTTGGCGAGGTCCCCCCAGTCGCCTAATTTTTGCACGCAGTTAGCTGAAAGCCTGGAACCTGCTCCTTGGTTCGGCACGCACATGAGATTCTTACCATAAATGGAATAGATGCCAAATAAGGGACGGCTCTCCACCTAGCACTAAAAGGAGAGGTCTCTCCCTGTAGTCTCGTCCATGCCGTGAAAGGCCAAATCTCAGCGTTCCTGCCGCTCATCTTGCTTGACGGCGGCTCACAGGCTCACAGCCAGCAGGGACTCAGAGCGGCATGCGGGCGTTAGGGTTGCCGCAAAGACCACGAAAAGCTGGCGGATGTGTACGGGCTGCCGCTTGAGGCCGGAAAAACGTTTGCGGCGTGCGCGGATGCGGGGCGGGCAGCCGCAACCCGCCCCGCCTGCATCCCATCGCGCACTCGTGGCACCTCACCCGATCCGGTTTTTCTTGCGCGGAGCAGCGCCATCCGACTGTTCGCTGTTTTTCCTCGCGTGCGGCAGGCAGAACGGAACCACAAGCGGTTTTCTTGACCGTGCGTTTTCTTTTCCTGCGCGTGCTGGAGGGCACGACCAGAATGGGTTTTGTCGATATTTGACAGAGGTTCCAGCCTCGTTTTTGAAGGTCGGTCCAAAACAAATATGGTGCACAGTTGGTGCGGAGTTTGATTGCCACGCCATTTTCTAGTCAGATAAAAATATCATCCTACAGAAAAGAAACTATTATATATAATAGCTGGGACGATCGTGCAGGTTGTCGTGTGAAACATTAATCATTTTGTATCGGATCATAAAGACTAAGTTTTTTTAGCTGTAGCAAGTGTGATGAGAAAAAAAACTTTAGTCAACAACGAGCCCAAAGTTAGTTTTCTTACATAACACATATAAAATTCTTGGATACAAAATCTTTAAAAACTACAAATACTCGATTATTTACATTTAAAGTAGCCTGACCGCAATTAGTGCTGTTTTAAACACAAAAACTTAAATGGAATGAGATAAGTATTCGATTTTTTTATAAAGAATTTTATTGGAGACTAAAATCATACATGACAGGGTCAAAAGATCCAATTGTACAAAAGGCAGTGCTGAGCGCACAAAACAAGTAGAAACACGTTGCCCTCAAAAAAAAAAGTACAAACACGTTTGCGATTTGAACAAACAGGAATAGGTACTGTAGAAGAAGCTAAGCTCCTGGCATTAACAGCAAGAAGATGAGCTGCCTGGTTCTGGGGTCGTGAAATTAAAATCATGTAGTCTATTCGAAAACTATATATAAGAAATTGCAAAAGGAACAATGATTCTGTGACTGATTGATCTCAATTTCAGTCTATAAAAAACTGAGTACATATTTGCTGTTTCATGGACCATATTTAAATTGTTTTATTGCTCCCTCCAACCAGTGACACTCTCAGCTCATCGATCACTTTCTCAACTCAAATACTCCATCCATCGTCTATGTATGAGTGCACAATCATAATTGCAGCATCATATATCTGTGCATAAGAGAAGGAAAGGAGTCTTAGAATCAATCTCCATGGTTTTAGCATGCATGACCAAAGCACACACACGAGATCAAGAACAGACAGAATACACAAGGAAAAAGACGTGTCTATTTGATCTAGCATCAGATTAGGTTCTTTGCATATAATGATTATTGACATGTGCAATTGCAAAATCTTTACTATATTCTAGATGAAACAATTGAAAAAAAAACTTGGTTATTTGCAACCACACAAGCCTGACTGCAAGTTCTATCATGTCTCGGCAAAAAACTAGTGAACTGTAAACCTTCAGTTATTTGCAAATCAAACTAGCCTGACCACAAATATTCTCACATGTGGTTGGAAAACGTTAATACATAGCAGTAAATTAGGTTCTTGCAAATAATGATGTGTAATTGCAAAGACTTCGGTTATTAGCAACAAAAAACCCCAAAATGTACTTACAAAAATCTTGCTAGATTACAAAAAGAAGCAAAAAAAACATAGAAACATCAACCTTTAGCACTTAGTGTGTGACATTTACTACTTTTCTAGTAACAAATAATGGGAACATTACAATGATCGTATTTGGGCTCTGTTTGGCAGGGCTTCTCCGGCGGCTCCCGGAGCCGTTTCGGCCGGAGCCCTGTCAAAGGGGGCAAAAAAACGGATTCTCCCGTGAATCCCTCGAGAATTGCGCTCTCTAGAGCAGTTTTGGCAATATGGAGTCGGAAAACGTAGCTCCCCTCGGCTCTGCCCGCGCCCCTGCAATTCGGTTACGAACACTACGTGAAAAACAGACATTGGTAACGGGCGCGGATGGCCATTGGTAACGGGCAAAATGCCAGTTACCGATCAAGCGTTACAAATGAGCCAACGAAGGTAACAGGTCAATACCCGTTACTGATGATACATAATTGTAACGGGCGTCGAACACAGATCGTTACCACAACTACTTACCGGTCCCCTGAAATGGCTGTTTCTCCGGGCCCACTGGGGCTTTTGGTAACGGGCGAAGACACTGAGCCTGTTACTCATAACACATATTAGTAACGGGTGTCTAACAAAGATTGTTACCGAAATTAGTTATCGGTCACCTGAAATGTCTGTATCTCTGGGCCCACATGGACCTTTGGTAACGGGCACAGAAACCGAGCCTGTTACATGAACTCAATATCGGAGATGTTTGTTGTGGACACGTGTCTCCACGAAAGGAGACGCATTTTTTGTATGTGCGTCTCCTCTGTCTCGACGAAAGGAGACACGTGCTCTGGACGCGCGTCTCCTCTGTCTCGACGAAAGGAGATGTGTGCTCTGGACGCGCGTCACCTCTGTCTTGACGGTCTCGACGAAAGCGTCAACTTCTAGGGCCCACCAGTCAGTATTAGTAACGGGCCGTTTTGCGGCCCGTTACAGTGTTGTCATACTTGTAATAGGCGTTCCAAGTGAAGCCCGTTACTCACAGATCAGTTTTTGTAATGTGCCTTACTTAACACCCGTGACCGATACGTAGGGCACCTACAGTAACCTGCCTGTTTACTGGCTGCATCCCGGAACCAACCAGGATTTGGCAGCCACCAGATCAGGGGCTGCATCCTGGAAACAACCAGAATTTGGCAGCCACCACAGCAATACAAGGAGACATCACAAACACATTCTCATCACATATATACACAAGCAAGATCACATATATATACATAATGCAAGATCACATCAAGTTCCTCATCAGATCGACATGCATGCTAAAGTTTCAAGTTCCTCATCGGTGCTTTGTTTGGATGGAGTCCTGAGAAAACTACCTAAACCAGGTAACAACATCTGACCCCAGCCAAGCAGGTTTCTCAGGTAGTACTAAACTAGCCTGAATGCAGTAAGTTTCAAGTTTGTCGGGCAGTACAATGAACTCACGGTGCACCATTATAGAAGTTGTCGTTTCGGTCGAGGATCTCCTTAACAATGTACTCCCACAACATCTCCCGGGCTTGTTTTAGATCTTCTGTAGAAACATTTAGGGCAGGTTTGAAATCCTGCAAAATACAATCATTATGAGAATACAAGTACAAATCAGTTTCTAAAATCAAATGGAGAATATGAGCAGAGAAAAGGGTGAGCATTATCTACTTACAGCAGCCTTCTTGATGTGAGGTATGTCTACGAGTAATTTGAACATATTGAATGCCACATGGAATCCATGCAAAAAGGACCCCGATGGCTGCTGAGCGCACTGCGCATCGAGGTACCAAAATGACAAGTTAATGCAGTACCAAATTGGTATGAAGGGACCATAAAGAAAACCTCGGTCTTACAGTGGTATTTGGCTTGTGCTTGAATGTCTGATTGGATTTTAGCTTTTTCTTCTTTCCTTTCATCACTTCGTCCTTTGGGCATATATTTTTAGAGGCCTTGCATGATCAGTAATACCGATTAGAAAAACTAATAGATTGAATTTTGTGAACAAAACCTACAAAATACGGACCATGTCACAAGCGCTCGGAGGTCATCGAACTTTCGCGCGGGATGATGTTTAGCAGAATGTAGATACCAAACCTCTTTGTACTTCATACAGATGATCAGTGTTACACAGTGGCCACCGGTGCAGAAAGGCACCCACCACATAGTCATTCGTCATTGCATTTCTCAATGCTTGTACTACAAGGGTAGCCTCCTTATCAATCTTTATGGTCGTGAGAACCTGTGGATCCAAAAACCCAACAATGATCTTCATCTCCACTGCCTTGTCCATCATTTTCCTACAAAAAATCCAAATGTTAGCATGCATGAACTTTATGGTCAAAATTAAAGAAATATCTATTTTGGTTTTAAGGCACTTACAACGTCCACAACCTCAAGAAGGTCTCATCCAGAGCAACCAGGGTTATAAGGTCATACACGCCACTGAATGCAATGTTTAACATCAAATCACCAGCACCATGAAAGGAGTCTTCAGGCAACTTTGCTGGAAAACTAAGTTTATCCTTACTGTGTTCCATGACGTAAGCATGCAATCTGGCACAATTCGGTCCAGCAGCCTGTAAGTTCGCTTCTGACAACATAGGCACAACAGGCTTGTATTTTGGATCTGGTTTTGTCCAAATACAGTTAAGAAGCTCATCTCTAGGTAGAGGTTTCCTGGCCCCCTTCTTCTGCGGTGGCTGCTGCTCAGGCGGGGATTGCATATCCTCCGCCTATTGCAGAGGCTGATGTTGTTGCTGCTGCTTAGGCAGAGATTGCATGTCTTCCTCCTGTTGTAGAGGCTGCTGTTGCTGCTGCTACTTAGACGGAGATTTCCTATCCTCCTCCTGCTGTCGTTGATGCTCCTGCTGCGTAGTTTTGCTGATCTGCTGCTGCTGCTTAGGCGGAGATTGTCTGTCCTCCTCCTGCTGTTGTCGATGCTCCAGTTGCGTAGTTTTGCTGATCTACTGCTACTGCTGCTGAGCTTTCTCTTGCTGACGCTGAGCTGCAGTACCTCCATCTGATGTTGTACCCCTGCTACCTAATGTGGGTGCAGGGTTGGTATTTCTCGTAATGGGTGGTACATGGATCTTGTTCTTTGATCATTGGATCCTTAGACAAAGAGCCTCAGCTAGGGTTGTTACTTCATCCCCCCTCAATTGGTACAGGCAGAGGGTAGTAACCCGTATTGCCCCACACATAACTAGGTTGTACCACAGCATACCCATCCTGCACCTGTACTGTATGGAGAGTCTTTTGCAATGAAAAGATAGTGGCTAGTGCGAGCTCCACTTCATTCCCGGTGCCATCCAAAAGGCTGCACTTGGTTGGCTCTGTCAGCTTATCTATTGTGTCCAGCATAGGTGATCGACTATCAATGTGTTGTTGACTACCTTCGTCCTTGTTGACATGCCAATGGTCTTCCTCTCTGAGACGTGCTTCTTCTTCCTCGCTGCCATGCGCATCTTCTTCCTCGAGGCCATGCACATCTTCTTCCTCGCTGCTACTGACAGGTGGTGATTGGGGAGGATGAAGTACATTTTCCGGTATATGGACCATGCCTGATTATCTTAGCATGGAGACAACTCTGGTGAATGCTTCACCAACTATCTCTTCAATCTCTGGTACAGCCTTCTTATTCCTCTTCTTCCTGTACATTCCAGCAAACTCTTCACCAAACCCTTTACACCAGCCAAGTGAACTAGACACGCCTCGGACCCGACCTCGATGCTCTGGAGTGTCAAGTGCTGCGGTGAGGATATCATTCTCTCTAACCCCGTGGAAAGAACCATCTCTAGCCTGAGCTGCAAGTGTTTTCACCCTAGTTGCTACCCCCACCACCGCAGGGTTACTGAATGTTATGTTCCCGCTTCCTTCACAAATGGTCTTCCTCTTCCCTACCCTTGCCCACAGATAAGGCCTCGAACGTCCAGGAAATTGGTCCCAAGGGTTCTGTTTTCCTTCTTCAGCTAGTTTTGCATCCTCCTCCTCCCACTCTTTCCTTTTACGAACATAACCTTTTTTGCTCGTCCTGTGTGGCTTATTATGCAATGCTCTCTTTTCTTTCATCTCCTGGCTCAATCATTGAAATCTAGGAGAATTGGTTTCCTGCACAAATACGGTCTAGTCTTCTGGCTGCAAAAATCCATGCTTCACAAAGGAAGTCTCGTCTTGGCTCACATATTTTTTTTCTTAAATGGGTCTTGAACCGCCGTTGCAAGGTTGCAATCTCTGACATAGCTGCCTTAACTGCCTTCTTGCGAACAGATTCAGCCAGATTGGCTGGGTAATCTAGCTTTTCCTCTAAAACTGTGAACAACTCTTCCTTCTCAATTGGTGAGAGATCTTCAACTGCCTTGTTGATTGACACCCTCTCTCGAGCAATGAGGACACAGACCAATACAAATTTATCCCTCGCAGCATCTGGGGTAGGCCAAAAATTGTTATCAAGTCCAGTTGTGGTCAACTTATCTTCTGACCATTTGGTTTGTGTCCTTGACCCGCAGGATCGAGTACTACTCGCAGCAGTATGTGCTGAGTGACCCTGTGAAGAAGGATCACCGTCGATAGGCTGTGAACAAGGTTCACCGTCGATGGGCTGTGATGGTGCACTGGAGGTAGAGGAGTTTGGTGTTGTGGGAGACTGCATAGATGATATGTCAGGTTGTCAGTAAAGCAACATAAACTAGACTGAAAACCTAAACAAAATTAGATAAAATACTTATTCTCTGACAGGCAAAATAGTTGATATTAGCATACAGGTTGGGGATAGGTGCTAACCATTTTGACAGGGTGAAGCAATATGCTTATATATCAAAGCAGAGACTAAATTCCTTCAACTGCTTCCTTGTCCAACTTCAGCAGTAATGAATTGTGTATTCCATGTGTACATGCAACAAGAGGACAAACAATCAGAATTAAAGTATGCTAACAGGTCCAAAGTATAACTGTCGATCTGGTACATTCGAAGCATAACATAATTAAAGCATAACAAAAATTGGCACAGCGGGAACATGAAAATGAATTTCAAGTTTTCAACAGTTCATATAAGCTCATTTGTTAGCAATAATTTATTCAAACAGACTTGGAGCAACAAAATTCATCCGTCAAATCCACAGCCAATCAATTAAAAATGAACTATTAAGGTATGTTGTACTAATACAGGCAATTCCAGGAGAATAATCCTATGTGAACTGACCCTAAAGGCCTAAACAACCGTAAAGTAGCATGTCTCCCTAATCCACCTTGACAGGAATAGCAGATTGGGTGGTCGAGCAGAGAGAGGGCGTTGAGGGTTCAAGCAGCACTAACCTCTGTTGCGAATGAAGTAGTTGTTCTCGTGGTGGTCGGAGAGGCCCAATCCGCGTCGCCTCGTTGCTTGAGGTGGCCGCCTCGTTGTCGTGGCCGGGGAGGCCGGATCCGCGTCACCGTCTTTAGGTTGGCCGGGATGCCGTCCGCACGCTAGTAACCGCGTCCTCGTCACCGTCGTCACGGCTGGAGCCGCTTGGCCGACGTCACGCCAGGACCGGTGGGGCTGGAGAAGAGCAGGGCTGTGTCAGAGAAGGAGCAGGGCGGCGGCGGGGAGAGTGTGGGCGTGGTGGATCTATCTAGGAATTAGACTCCTGAGTATATGTCCCCTGCGTGCGCGTTACTGTGTTCACGGAAATTACTGGCGTGCCCTTGAACGGCTCTCTGGTGGAATTGGAATTCCATGGGCATTATAGTCAATATAGGTGGGAATTTTTCAACAGTGCGCACAAGGTTTGCCTGCTGACACTAACAATAGATAGTCATCGCCGACACTGGTTAGTAAACCCGCGTCGCCTTCGTTGGCAGGTAGGTCCGGGCGGTTATCTTCTTTATATAGGCTGCTGACACTAACGCGTGGGCTCGACACTATTTTTTAGAAATGAAACATGCATCCATCAAATATTAGAGCCAGTAAAACAGCACCTAAAAATTCATTAAAAATAACATCAATTCATATTTGGATATTTAGTATTTTAATAAAATATCAACAGTCACACTTGAGTACCCAACATTCTTATAATTCGAATATACATCTCATGCTTGTGATATAATAATTCTAATAACATCTTAGTTTGCTCCAAAAAGTCTACAAATTGGCGTGGCAACATAATTTGAGTACCTAAACTTGTCATAAAAAATTCAAATAGTTTCGATAAAGGAAGAATATGCTTATGTACAAATGGCTACATCTCTCACATAGTTTCCTAAAATGTTGCTTGAACATTGAAGTTTTCCACACTTTGCAACATGTTCGATCTCGTACGCATTTGATATTTTAACACAAGCTTGTGTTCACCTTAAGATTACGAAATGCAAAGTTTCATTACTAATGGTTGTGGAAAACAAATATTATTTCTATGTTATACTTACAAAGAACAAGATAAGACATATAAATATTATTCACGATACGGAATATACACTAAACAATGAAATTAATGAAAAGATAGGGATTTTAGAAAAAAATAGGAAAAAATCATCAAATTTGGACTAAGTACGATGGAGAAATACATGTTGCAAAATTTAACTGCAGATTAAAAGGAGAAATGTGAACTGTTCTTCATTCTAATAGAACAGAGGGGATGGTTAACCCGCGTCTCATTTGCCCCTCCAATCCTCGTCTCCTACGCCCATCCAAGAGAACAGAGGAGGAAGCAGACTAGCAGAGGCCACCGCCGCCGTGCCCGTTTTGACATCCAAGAGGGCACCCTAGGCCTCTAATGCGGCAAATGAGACCACCGCAACCTTCGATTTGACTCAGAAACATGACAAATCAAATCTTGTGGATGCGACACAGAATATGTAATAATTTACATTCAAGATACACAATTTTTATTGATGCTTCTGCCTACATCCCGATGTTCATCCTGCTAACGGCTTACTCCACCACGACGCTGAATGTACGCGTCCAAAGGTCCAACTCATGACGGAAGCTACACTCGGCGCTGCAGTAGTTGATGATCCTTAGGGTCTCCGGCCCATAGCGCCTACATCCCACTGCCCAAATGCAGACGTGGGGATTCTGGACGGGCAGCAACGAAATGTCATCATCGCCGTCACGAAGCCAGTACCACCACGCAATGTTCTCAAGATCCCCGCGGACGAGGAAGCACAGCCAATGCAGGTTGTGGTTCTTCCACCGCCCGTCAGGGGGCGACGGCCCATCACTGATTTCGTGGAGCAGTACCATCACTTCATAAGTGTGAAAGGATGGACTTTCATCAAACTAGTTGTATTCCTCCTCCTCAACAATATTTTCAACCCCAACAATCCTTTTTTTCTTGGCAAAACCAAACTCCAGTTATTATTTGCAAGGTCAAGTACATAGAACACTTGCTCAACATCCTTGGTGAAGACAAACGGTTCGTTTTTGTAACCAAAGACCCAGAGATCAACACTAACATAACCAAATTTTGTCCTTGATCATAGCTCTCTTTGCATTGGTGACCCATCTACACCGAAACAAGGCTACCTTCAATCATACATAATCAAGCTCCCAAATTTCCTCTATTTGACCATAATATGTGGTTGTGTTCTTCTTATTGTCGACGGCCCGTACACGCACACCACTATTTTGATAGATGCTCTTGGCATCTTGGGCTATGGTGTAGAATGTGTATCCATTGATATCCATTGCTTGATATGTTGTAACAGTGAATAATGGCCCTGCTGCTAGTTTTTTACCAGATTGTCGGTTATAGCAGCGCTGCCACTCTGGACATAATCTCGGAGCCACATGTTGAAGCCTTGCATGTGCCCCTTTGCAACCCAATCCTCATTACAGCCAGGGTTTTGTTCACGTAGTTGTTGCTTGTGCTCATTGCCAAATGGTGTAACTTCTACGCTCTGTTCTATCACGGTGAAATGAGCCTTGTTGAAGGCATCTGGGTCCAGAGTGATTGACTTTTTCCCTAGGGTCCCAACACCTGAAAGCCTACCTTCATGCTGTGAACGAGGCACACCAATGGGGTTTTGGGGGTCCATATAACTCATGGCCCACTCCACTGCTTCGATGGTCTCATAGCCACGAACAATGGCTCCCTCCGGAAATGACATGTTATGTACCAATTATTTGAGGAATCCATAGTACCTCTCATATGGAAACATCTGATGAAGGTAAGATGGGCCAAGGTACCAAATCTCCCTCGTGAGGTGTGCTGTTAGATGCAGTATGAGATCAAAGAATGATAGTGGGAAGGTAGCTTTAAGCAGGCATAGGGTCTCGAAATGCCTCCTCTCTAAGTCCAACAGTTTTTCCTCATCAATCACCTTCTATTCTATTTCATTGAAGAATAAACACAAGCTCGTGACCGCGTCACAAACCAGTTTTGTCTTGATACCTCTTAGTGCAACAGGATGAATAGATGTTATCAACACATGGCAATCATGAGATTTCATCAAGTTGAAATTCATTTTCATGTCCTTCACCGACACTAGCCTCTTGAAGTTCAATGAGTAGCCTGAAGGTACTTTCAAACCATGCAAAAACTCACAGAATTCTTTTCTCCTACCTTTGACAAGGTGGTTGCAGCAACGGGAAAGTCCATCCCCGTGTCTGTTTCCTCTGCATAGAGCTCCGGCCTAATGCCCATTTCTTTTAGATCCTCCCTTGCATTTTTATGATCTTTTCCTTTCGACTTCTGTTGTAGCAATGTTCCCAAAGTAGCTTCACACACATTCTTCTTGACATGCATGTTGTCAATCGAATGACGCACATCCAAAAGCAGCCAATACTCTAGCTCTCATAGAATTGATTTCTTGTTCCACATTCTTTGCCCATCTTCTTCTTCTTCACCATCTCGCTTCTTTCTTTTGCGAAGTTTCTTTTCAGACAATTTGGGTAACTCCTCGATAGTTTTGACGTCCTTGACTTGCAAGTGGAGCAGATCTCCAGTCACATGCATTGGCGCCTGTTGATTCTCCTTTTCCCCATTAAACTGACAATCCATGTCCCGGTAGGCATGTTTCTTACTGAGGAAACGATGGTGCCCCATAAATGAGAATTTCTTTGAATTTCTTAGCCACACTACACAAGTTTCTTCCAAGCAGTGTGGGCAAGCTGCACCTTTCCTTTTACTCTGGCCAGAAAGGTTGCGATGAGCCGGGTTGTCGTTGATGGTGGTGAACAACATGGCGTGCAATGTGAACTCCTCACGGCCGAACTGATCCCAAACCTCCTTCACACCAGGCTTCCAAAGTATCTTCAAGTCATCAACTAGTGGCCTCAAGTAGACATCAATACGATCGCCAGGTTGCTTTTTCCCGGAGACCAATATTGTCAGCATCATGTATTTCTGTTTCTTGCATAGCCAGGGTAGAAGGTTGTACAGTGACAGCATGACAAGCCAGGTGCTATTCGTTGAGCTCTGGTTACCGAATGGGTTCACGCCATCTATGCTCATAGCGAACCGAATGTTCCTGCTTTCACCGGCAAATTCCTCAAAGTGGGAATCAATGTTTTGCCATTGTTGGCCATCTGCGAGGTGCTTAATCTTGCCTTCTTCCTTCGTTCGTGCCTTATGCCAATGCAAGAGTTGGGCCTCCTTTCGTGTGGCGAACCATCTTCTCAACCAAGGAATGATGCAAAAATACCATGCTACCCTTATAGGAGCCCCTTTAACCTTCTTCATCTTCTTCTTCTTCTTGCCTGTGATCTCCACGGGCTCGTTCTCGTCATCATCAGCATTATTATCATCTCCACCATCTTTTTTCCTCTTGTACCGATCGAACCCACACTTAGGGCACTTGTCAAGGTCTTCATAATCTCCATGGAACAATACACAACTGTTCTTGCAAGCATAAATTTTTTCAACTTCTATTCCCAGAGGACAAATTATCTTCTTTGCCTCATAGACAAACTCAGCTATTTGGTTTCCCTCGGGTAGCATGTCCTTAAGGAGATCCAATAGTTGTTTGAAACTTTTATTGCTCCAACCATGATCTGCCTTAAGCTGCAGAAGTTTTAGATCACCAGAAAGGCGAGAGTACTTCTTGCAAGCAGGATAGAGGGGTTTTTTTGAATCTTCAACGAACTGCTTCAGCCTCGCTAATTCAGAAGCTGTATACACTCATTGAAACTCAACATCCCGCAACATTTGATCAACATTGTGCACACGTTGCAATAACTCACCATCATTGAAGCCCGTAACTTCTTGATCAGTGATATCCTCAGGCCTCATCACAATTGGTGGGAATGGTTCATTTTCCTCAAAAACTCCACCTTCATCAAGCTCTTCATCATGGCATAGCGCTACCCCTTCATTATTAAGGTCGGTAGCATGGTGTCGCGCTTCACCTTCATTTAGGCATCTTGCTTCGACTTCATTAAGGCCTTCCTCACCATGTTTATTCCAACATAATTTTGTTTGAAACCACGTGTGATCAAATGATGAAAAATATTGTCCCGTTGTCCGAACTTCTTCTGGTTGAGACAATCTATACAGGGGCAAAGCATTGCCTGAACACCACGGTTTCTCATATCCGCCTCTGCTTGTTCTAGAAAACCATTGACCCCCCTCAAGAAACTGTCCCAATCTCGGGACTTACTGTACATCCAACCTCGAGCAGCAGCAGCCATCTGCAATTTCCATACATCAAATGAGCATAATGCATCACCAAAACCGATGAGTAAGAGGATTAGGATAGCGAAGTTCACTAAAAGGGGCAATTTCTACCTTGATGAGGACTGTGTACGAGTCGAGCACTTCCGAGAAGGAGGACGAGGCATTGCGGCCATGGCGACGGCGACGGCGACGGCACGGAGGACGGCGCTGAGCCCGAGGAGGAGGATCAGCTGCTGCTTTGGAGGACGGCAACGTATGGCGCGGAGGGACGTCGCGCCACGGTCGACGTCTGTCGGCCCCTTTTGCCGTCGCGCACACGGCCGGCCGGCCTGCTGCAGCGCCGGCTTTCTGAGGAGAGAGAGTGCGTGCGTAGCGAGTGGGGCCTTCAGAGAACGCGCGCGCAGCTAGTGGGGCCTTTAGAGAGCGTGCGCAAATGCTGCTGCAGCAACAGCGGGGAGAGAGAGAGTGGAGCCCTCAGAGGAGAGAGAGCGAGTGTAGTTGTCGGAGATAGCAGAGTGGTCAGAACGCAAAGACAAAGACGCGTAATAATAACACGTGTCTCTAATGTGAGAAAACAAAGGAGATGCTAGCTCCAAACAAGCGTTGCCAATTGGGTCATCAAAAAACGAGACACGTCCTAAAAACCACGTGTCTCCAATAGGAAAGTCATCGGTAACAGACTTAAAGAGCCAGTTACCGATAGGTTTCACTTTCGTATCGGACACATTTTAACGTCCGTTACAAAGAAAACATGTAACGGGCGTTTAAGAAGTCCGTTACCAAAAGTCTTCATTGGTAACGGGCATTGTGGTGGCGAGGTTGGGGTCGAGCCTGCCACGCTTATGCATAACGGACGCCAAACAACAACTGTTACAGGTGGGGGTCCATGTAACGGGTGCTGAGGGCCCGTTACAAATGCTGCGTGACCTATTTAAGGTTTTCACATAGTGGAAATTGCCCTTGGACTTCGTGAGTATTACAGCAAAAATGCCATTGCCCCATGAGTTGTTGTTGCTGCTCTGCGCGCTACCAGTGGCCGACGGCGCCTGTCGCACGATCCTGCGCGCTGCCGGCTCCGTGCCACGCCGGAGGCCCACCACGCTGCCGCGCGGCTCTCCCTCGCCGGAGAGGCACCTCCGTCGCCGTGCCGCCCCAGATCAGGAGAGGGAGAGGCTAGAGCAGGAGGCACCTCCGTCGCCGTGCCGCCCCAGATCAGGAGAGAGAGAGAGGCTAGAGCAGGAGGCAGGGAAGGGAGGAGGAGCTTCACGTCCTCCGGGATGTGGCCGGTATACCTCGACCGGGAGTCCGGATCCGCGGCGGCGCGGCACAGAGGTCACCGGCGGGCGCAGTGGGGCCGGGAGGTCGGTCCACGGTGGCGCGGCGCAGAGGTCACCGGCAGGCGTGGTGGAGCCGGGAGATCGGTCCGCCGGCGTTGCTGGGAGCTAGAGGTGGAGGAGGTGGTCGGGCCTGGTAGCTGGCGGCGGCCGGCGGGGGAGCGGGCTTTGAGGATGCCAGCACCGGCGGGGGAGACGGGGGATCCCACGAGATGGGCTGGCGGAGGGGGTGATGAAGGGATAAGGTTGGAAGGAAAAAAATGAGAAGGAAATGGAAGGTGAAAAGAATAAGAAGAAAAAAAATAAGAAGAAAAAGGAAAATAGGAAAAGGAAATAGAAAAGAAAAGGGCATTATGAACTTTTCATCATTTTATCCACTTTACACAGCCAGGACAATCTGTTTTGCCAAACATTTTTTTTCAAAACGGATTCAGCTCCATCGCAGAATCCGCTCCACCAGCATAGCCACAGCCGGAGCCCTGCCAAACACACCCTTGGGGTAAATCCTAAGAACCACTAGGCACCTGCCATTTATCACGTTTCTTAAAAACCTTCAGATACCAATTTTAAATTGATCAATTCTTCTCTATAGCAATTAATCCTGGAAATACTTTCAGTTCAATAAGATGTATGTCACACCCGGTTTCAAAAACGAACCTACCAGGATCTAGTTTCATACATATAGTGACATCATTAGTGAATAACATAAATAATATCACGTAAAGAAAGAGAGATTATTAGAGATTTACAGCGGAATCCTAGTGAACAAAGGCTCAACTTCACAGGCAATCGACTGGGGGTTGCGTACGCCAAGCACCATCTTGTGGACTTCATACACCTTCTTCTGAGCAACGGTTTAACAAAGATGAGTACACTTATGATTGGTACTCAGCAAGGCCACAAAAGTTAACTAGAAAGCAATTTAATTTCCATTTTAACTTATTAATCATGTGAGGGTCTAGGCCGCTCTTGACCATGAGCACGGCTAATCGATCAGGTTTACACTCTGCAGAGGTTGTAAATTTTCACCACAAGTCGCGTAGAAGTTCCGAAGAACTTTGAACGCAACCATGTTGTGCTAGCTAGGCACACTACCACACTTCTGAGGTGTGATTGCATAGGGACGCTATGAGGCTTTTACAAAGAGTCCTCCTATGTGTATTAGTCCTTAGTAGCACATCCTAGAGGCTATCTTTCGTACCCTCCTTCTACCCTCGGACTAGGTCAGCCTAGAAGAGCACTTCCGTTCTAATACCTGTCCAGAGTAGAAGAGTCATAAAAGCATTCCTCTGTACCCCCAAGCTACCATGACTAATAACCACACAAGACTTCTCTAATTAATTAGTCAAGACCAGAGCCATATAGTTCTTGTGGTTGTACTGTTTTCCTGGGTGGTTCTTCATGTTCCAATTGATTCATGGTATTCTTGTCTAAAGCATAGGTAGAAGGATGGTTTCCTTTCACCAACAAAAAGCTACTCTTGCTATTCTGCTCCTTGATACTCTTGATCTTCAAGACTTCCGATCAGCAGCTCGTTCTTCTACTTGAGGCAAACATCGAGCACAAGCATGCAAACAGACAAAAAGAACAACTAAGAACAATACACCAATCAAGAAAGGCTTAAAAGAGAATAAGGTTTGGTTCTAGGATCGCAAACGCAAGAAAGGCTAAGAAAGGAACTATCGAGAGATTTTTGAATCACAATAGACATTAGACTATATGCTTGATACATTTTAGTTATATAAAACCATGCACATAGGTTATTTCAGAGAAATACCCTATTTAGAATTAAGCAAGTTTTATTTATATTCAAAAGATGATGTAAACTTAGTCAAATTTTATTTATAAATATTCAAGTATGATTTATGCAAATTAATCATTTAATTTTTAGAAAGAAGCATATAAAGCATCTAAACGTATATCTTTATATTTCGAGTTGAGCTAATCAAATTATAATTCAAAAAATATTTATATTCATATTAGTTAAATTAATATTTAATTATGAAACCTCGAGATAGCCTATGTTGCTTTTATTTAGAAAGCAGATTGAATAAACATTAGTCAGTTTAAGTTTTGCTATGAAAACCTATGTACAACTCTAATTAGATTTTATTTAGAAAACATCATTAAATAAGATTAGTCAATTTAATATTATCTATGAAAACTGTTATATAGGCCCTAATCAAATTTTATTAAGAAAAGGCATTTATGTAAACATTAATCAAATTAATTTGAGATAAAATTCTTAAAACACATTTTAGGGTAAACATTAAGTACTAGCGCGTATTTTATTGTGAGGCGAAACTAACGTAACAACAGGAACGAGCTTAAACAGCTAAAACGTGAGATCTATAGATTAAACAAAGATTAGGGATCTAATTGTGATTAACTGCATATGTGAAGGGCTATTATAGAAGATTGGCAAGACACAAAGATTCGGTCAGATATTACAAGATTCTTCAAAGGTTTAGATGTTAAGATGGACATTTATAGAATTACATGATATATATTTTCAGGATGTATACGACATCAGCATAATGAAATGCTTACATCAAGTAAGGTATGAGCTGAGCATGTATAAGTGAACCTACAAGTTAAACTTATTAGCTTCTGGATACTTGTCTAAAGAGAGCACATGCACGTACATGGCTGGTAGCAAGATGATGTCCACAAGAATTAAATTATTGGAGTTTGTAAGAAAAAGAATATTGGTTTGTATCCAAACTGCATGCAACGTGTGGTGGTTTTGCTTGGAACAGTGGCATGCATGATCATAGAGCTATAGATTGCAAGATAATATTAAGCCATCACGAGATGACTGATGGACCTTCATATGTTGTAGTACCTTCTTGTGGGATGACGACGATTGATGGTGAATGACAATGAGGAGCCGACGATAGCTTGGTACAGAAACGATGAGACTCGATCCAACCAAACATGGCAGCAGCCTCAGTCGTCAGTCGAACGGCGACCTTGCAGAATTTAAACGAGCATCCTCGTCGGATGAGATGGATCGGGACACACTATGATGCTGCAGAGATGGAACGAATGAAATTTTAATCACAAAACTGCAGAGCCTCCTTCTTCCAGGAGAACGAACGAGGACGAACATGCTTCATCGGTTCATCCATGGCTGAAGTACAGAAGCAAACCGGAGATGCGCTAGAATGGATTACGATGCTCAGAAATCGAGGAATGATACAAAAGTGGAAAGAAGAGGATGAGGATCTCACTGCTAGTGTGTTTAGTACCTCGTTGGTGGAGAACGCTCTAGTGAGCAGATTGGTGCTGGCGGCATTCAGCTCTGTTCGCTAATATGCCGGTGTTCTAGCGAGGAAACGGCGATGGGAGGGAACCGGTGGCAGTGGGTGATGGAGACGGCGGCTGTCTCAGCTCTGGTGCCGCCAGAGCTCCGACGACCAGATGCGGACAGCGGCAGGTGGCGACCGTGCGGCTCGGCGATGTGGTTCTCTTGGAGGCATCTGCTTGGCCTTCACGTGGGAGGAGCTTCTCTGGTGGCTGGACGAAGACGACGAGCGGCGGCTGGTGCACGGCCTGGTGTAGCGGTGTGGAGGTTCTCCGACAGTGAGACCACGGCGGCAACCGGCGGAATGGCCGCGGCTTGGTGTCACGGAGCCGAAAACCTAGCCGGTGAGTCGAGTGGCGGTCGGGAAAAGAAAAAGGAGCTGGGTTGGGGCTCTCATATGGCTACCGGAAAATAGATAAGGGTTAAAACTTCCAGCCCACTAAGACTCATCCAAACTTGCTTCTTATTTTTTCCCACCAGCCCACCTCATCACTATTAACTAAAATTTTTTCAACATTTTTAAGAGATGTTCCAACATTTTTCAGAAATGTTGGGTTTTTCAATATGTTTTGGTCAACATTTTGGAAAATGTTCCAACATTTTTTGAAAATGTTGGACAACATATTTTAGCTCTATCCGAGTTCCAACATTTTTAAAAATGTTCTAATATTTTTTAGAAATATTGGTTTTTTAAACATGTTTTCGTCAACATTTGCAAAAATGTTCCAACATTTTTTAAAATGTTGGACAACTTTTTTTCTTCCACGTTCCTTCTCCACGGGCGGCGGCGCGCGAGACCGGCGGCAGCGGCCGCCATGGGTGGCGGCGCAAGGAGCTCCGGCCGCAGCCAAGGCGCGCGGCTGAGCTCCGACCGCGGCCATGGCGGGCCGACGGCGGAGCTCGCGCGTGGCCATGGTGGCGCAGCGCAGAGCTCGTGTCCGGCCGCGGCAGGCCGCGGGGGAGGCGGGGGCGCACGGGTGTGGGAGAGGGACTAGGGTTGTGGAATTGTTAGGCTATGTGGGCTTAATGGGCCTAGTAGTGGGTTATAGTTTCATTGGGAAAAATCTTCCGGAAGGTATATAGGATTTCCGGCTGGGTTGGGTTGGGTTGAAAAGAGACAGCAATAGATAAGGATTGGGTTTGATCTTTTTATGATTTTGAAAACGACTACACCAAACAAAAATCATGCAAACAATATGAATGCATCACACAAAACCATCCATTTAATTTAATTTACAAAACAAATAATTATTTTCCTATAAAGAAAATAATTGTTGGAAAAATTTTAAAATTATGAGAAAATTATTATTTAATTATTCTTCCTATTTACATCTTGAAATTAGAAAATTTCACGGTGTTACAAATCTACCTTTTAAAAAGAATCTCATCCGAAGATTCGGAGAGAGAAGAAACAAGAAGTAGGGAGACAAACAGGATTATGACATCTTTTCGTGTCGCCTATTGGATCTCAATGCATGTCGAAGCAGTAGAGAATGGTTTGTCCCGTTCTGTTGATTCGTTGCTTGTCGAGCCATGGCGACAACAGAAATTTACCGTAGCAAGAAAGGATAGCAGCGGCCTCTTTTCTCTGTCTCTCTCCAGCGAGCAGGCCGGCACCGCACGTCCCACCTCTCCCTCTGCTGCGGTGGGCCTCCTCCATTCGCCGCGGCCGGCCTCGCCGCGCGCCTCTGATCTCTCCGTCGCGGCCTGCTGGTCTCTCCGCCGGGGACCGGGTGGGGCTCGGGGCCGGCGGCCGGAGTAGCGGCGGCGTACGGATCCGACGCCGGCGAGCACGTCGAGTCTCCCTGCTATCTGCCGCCCTCCCGAGCCTGTCGATGGAAGAAATAGGGGCGGCAGAGGAGGCGAGGTGGGGCAGCAGCTGCAGAGGAAGCAAGTCATGGAGATCCGTTCGTCGAGGTCCCGGCGGGCGTGGAGCTCCTCCCACGGTGGCGGATGGGCTCGGGCTCCACTGCATCCCTCTCCAACGAGCATCGACCCTCCCTCCCCTATGTTGCTGCTGCTGTTGCCGCCGGCCCTCCGTCCCCTCCGCGCGCGCGAAGAAGTCGATGAACGACGACGCACGCTGCTGGTGCAGAGAAGCTCGGAAGCCAGCTCGTGCGGCGGCGTGGCACCATCCTCCTCTCGCTCCTCCTCTTCGGCGAGCAGGGAAGCAGCTGCGATGTTCGGCTCCTCGCGGTGGAGCTGCAGGTACGCGGTGGCGGATCTGGGCGTGGAGACGGCGAGCGGCGGCGGATCCTTCTCCCGGCGGCGGCCTCGAGCTCTCCGGGGGAGGAGGCACAGAGCATAGGCGGCCTCCTACCTCCCTCCCACTTCCCCTGTTCCGCCGTCGTCATGCTCCGGCCGCCGATCTCGACCGAGGCAGCCGCTCCAGCGAGCTCCACGGGCCAGATCTCCGACAACCTCCTCGAGCACCGGCGGTGGCGGCGATGAGGCGCAGCTCCGCCCCCCTATCCCTCTCTCTCCCCCGTCCTGCTGCCAGCGCAAATGAGCAACCACCGTGTGGGCCCCACACCACGTCTGCGTTCCCGGAAGCTCGCTACCTTTGCTAGGCTTCCAGGAAACGAAGTCGGCCTCTCGTGTCGCAGAGGTCTCCCAAGAGCCCGCTGCGGAGCAATTTCCGCTAAGGGTTTCCTTGAGGGAGCGGTCCCGGAAGCCAGTGCGGTCAGTCTTACAACTTGAGAGTGAAAATAGCATATGAGAATAATACTCCCAAGGCGGAGAAAATACTCCTCTTGTCATACTTGGATTTCTTATCATTAGAAAAACATGACGGAGTAATTTTCCACACTAAACAAGCAATAATGTTTTTGTGACTGGAGGAGTAATTTTTCACAACAAATTCTATTTTAGAGACTAGTCGAGTAATATTCTAGGAGTAATTTTTTAAATTTGGGTTTACATATACGAACACCCAGGTTAAAAAAATCAGTGGGAATCGGCCAGCTTACCACGGTTACCAGTCAAACCGGACCGGACCGGTTCCAGTTCCCAACCGCCCAAATTCAAATTTTCAAATTTCAATTCAAAAAATGAAAAATTTACAAAAAAAAATCCCAAAAATACTTCAAAGTGCGTAGAATCTAATGGTGTCAAAAATTTTCAAATATTCATTCATTTAGTATACTTTGCAGGCATTAGAAGTTCAACCAAAAAAGAAAAGGAAAAAATTCCCTCGGTTCAACTTCTAATGCCCGCAAAAAATACTAAATGCACTAATATTTGAAAAATTTTGATACCATTAGATTCTTCGCACCTTGAAATATTTTTAGGAATTTTTCTTTTATTTTTCATTTTTAATTAAAATTTGAAAACACGCAAAATTCTTCACTGATTCGGTTTTTTTGATTCAACGACCGGTAACCAGTCAAACCGGTCTGGCTTACCGGTCAAACCGGGCGGCTTACCAGTACAAACCGATTGAACTGTCGTCTTGGTTTGAAAATTTGAATTCCACCGATTATTTTCAGATCCCGGTGAAACCGGTCCGGTAAACCAGAACCGGAGGGCGGTGGTTTCACCTGAACGGTCGGGAAAAAACCCTGACGAACACATCCACGAGGAATTTTTTTTATAGAAGAAAGAAGTAATATTAAAGAAATAGAAATAGTTTTTTACAATTAGATTTATATATATAAGAAGAGTAATTAGCCGAGCCTACTTGCGTACATTATTGCTCTGAAATCTCTCTCGCTACACGATTCTTTCAACATACAAGAATGTATATCAATCTTAAATCAACCTTGAAGCAAAAAAGTAATCAGGAGCAAAAAGTAGTAATTACATATCAATCAGTACCTCGTCCAAGCTGAATTTCCTACTGAGAGATCACGTTGAATATTATTCATGTTGCTCCCTAAAGTCACTCATGCTGAAACCTCTCCTTCTGCACCCGCATGTATGTGTTAACAACTCTGAAATCTCTCATATTAAATATCAGTTAATACTACATATATGCAATGCATAGGCAAGTAAGTCAACAAGTATTACATGGCCTAAATTATCCAATAATCACGCAGTGACACAGCATGTATGGTGATAGACACGCAGGGAAGTTTTTACAGCCTCCTAAAATCTCGCTCACACTAATAGACACGCATCCAAGTTTTAACTACCTCCTGAAATCCTTCCCTGCACCAATTTACATGTGTATATCTATACTATAAAAGCAAAAAGTATTGAAAACAATTCTCACCCAAAGTTGTACCCGCGTACCCCTCACAAAGCGGTCCACATGTCATGCGCGACCCCACTTAAGAGACTAAAAATTGAGGACGAAGGGAGGGGGAGAGTCACTCCCACGTTGTAAATCGCTCTCCCACCCTATTTTTTGTTACCGCAGGCTTTTCTACCCCATTTTGTACCCGCCGATACCACATTTGGTCGCCCCCCTCCCCTCACGCCCCTTCCTTCCTCCGAATTCTTTTCACCCACGTCCAGACTTGCCGTGATTGAGGTTCTCAAGTTGAAGGTTAATTACCATCGCAACCATCTTTCCTTGCAAGCGCACGGTAGTTATGGACTCCCAATCCCGTCCTCGAATTGACAAATATAATTTCCTTTTGTGGCCTCTAATCATGTTGCCCTGAAATTCCTTTCCTTGTGTGGCCACTAATCATGCCATGCTGAAATTGCTTTCCTTGATAATTGCGTTGTGTATTTATGGACGTGATTGGTGGCTTCAAATTGCTTTCTTTAATTATTACTTTCAAACAAGATATACCCCCAATTACAGCATTGACCAAGTTTCTTTTTTTTCCTTTCACGTTTCAATCAATCAGCACATCTCCCTCGTGTGTTTCCATTTGTCCACCTTCTCATATGGAAACAGCTACAGGGGTTCAAAATTAAGCCCGTCAAACATTTTCTTCCATCTACATAACCCTGTGCGCCTCTCTGGCTCTCTCCTGCCGCCTGCCTGCCCTCCAAGCCGCCTCACATACACACCCTCTCCACAATAGCCGCCTCCCTGACCTCTGCTGCCTCTCGTGCCTCCCTTCCATCGACGACAAGATCGGCGCGTGGCCATCCATCCTCCTGCAATCTTGCTACCGTCTGTGACCGTTGTAAGGTCACAGCAGTATTGCCTCTAGCCACCTTCCATCCAGGATACAATATTGTCAGAGTGGTTCATGGCATAGGTACGTGGGTCTCCGTGGTTTATTATGTTGCCATTGTATGTCTTCCTATTGGTCGTTGCCCAGGTGGATGTGGGATGTGGATTACTGGTCGTCTTCAACTTCATCTCAGAAGTGCTCCAGCTACCCTCTCCTACTCCATCTGCATGCAGGTAATCCCATCCGGCCACCCATCTACGGTTCTCTTTCCAGTGATCTATATTATAAAAGCAGAAAGAATTGAAAATAATTCTCACCCAAAGTTGTACCCGCGTACCCCTCACAAAGCGGTCCACATGTCATGCGTGACCCCACTTAAGAGACCAAAAATTGAGGACGAAGGGAGGGGGAGAGTCACTCCCACGTTGTAAATCGCTCTCCCACCCTGTTTTTTTGTTACCGCAGGCTTTTCTACCCCGTTTTGTACCCGTCGGTCCCACATTTGGTAGTCCACCCCCCTGGCGCCCCCTTCCTTCCTCCGAATTCTTTTCACCCACGTCCAGACTTGCCGTGATTGAGGTTCTCAAGTTTTGGAAGGTTAATTACCATCACAACCATCTTTCCTTGCAAGCGCACGGTAGTTATGGACTCCCAATCCCGTCCTCGAATTGACAAATATAGTTTCCTTTTGTGGCCTCTAATCATGCTGTCCTGAAATTACTTTCCTTGTGTGGCCACTAATCATGACATTCTGAAATTTCTTTCCTTGATAATTGCATTGTGTATTTATGGATGTGATTGGTGGCTTCAAATTGCTTTCTTCAATTATTACTTTCAAACAAGATATACCCTGATTACAGCCTTGATCAAGTTTCTTTTTTTCCTTTCACGTTTCAATCAATCAGCACATCTCCCTCGTGTGTTTCCATTTGTCCACCTTCTCATATGGAAACAGCTACGGGAGGTTCAAAATTAAGCCCGTCAAACATTTTCTTCCATCTAAATAACCATGTGCGCCTCTCTGGCTCTCCCGCTGCCTGCCTGCCCTCCACGCCGGCCTCACATACGCACCCTCTCTACAACAACCGCCTCCCTGACCTCTGCTACCTCTCGTGCCTCCCTGCCGTCGACGACAAGATCTGCGCGTGGCCATCCATCCTCCTGCAATCCTGCAACCGTTTGTGGTCGCTGTAAGGTCACAGCAGTCCTGCCTCCAGCCACCTTCCATCCAGGATACAACATTGTCAGAGTGGTTCATGGCATAGGTACGTGGGTCTCCGTGGTTTATTATGTTGCCATCGTATGTCTTCCTATTGGTCGTTGCCCAAGTGGATGTGGGCTGTGGATTACTGGTCGTCTTCAACTTCGTCTCAGAAGTGCTCCAGCTGCCCTCTCCTACTCCATCTGCATGCAGGTAATCCCATCTGGCCACCCATCTATGGTTCTCTTTCCAGTGATCAGTCTATGTTTATTTTTAGGGTTCTAGTTCTCCCATTATTCTTTCAAAATCAGAACTCTTTAATTATTTAAAATGAGTTCCAGACCTTCATATTTTCCCCCAAAAAAGCACCTAATTTTACGGTCTGCCCCTTTGATTTGCTTGCTTATTATCTTAATCGTAAGATTAGGTGCAATTTTTAGGAACCAACTGGTTGTTCATTTTTGTTATGTGAATTTTTATTTCAGCTAGGGTAGATAGGCGTGTCCTGCATAGGCCAAGTAGAATTAGTAAGTGACTAGCGAGAATAATTTCTCCCATCATTTTCTCATTAGGAGCTCATGCACTAATGACCATTGCCAATGCAAGGATTTGATTTGAAAATAAAAGAAAAACTCTCTAAGAATGGAAACTAGACATATGTGATAACGCAAGGATTTGATTCGATTTGAAAATAAAAGAAAAACTCATTACAAATGGAAACTGGACATACGTGATGCTAAATTGCTAAAATAGTATCGGTGGGCAATTTAAAATTATTGCCTTCCATCAATCACTCTTTCATAATTACTCTCACCTTCCATCATAAAATTCTATGAATGCACGCATGCACTTGGTCACAGATTGCTGTTATTCTTTCTATACTATATGTGTGCATGCACTTGATTACGGATTGTTGTGATTCTTTTAAGTGCATGCACTTTCCATTTTGATTTATGCGTGCATGCACTCTCCATTTTTATAGCCACGTGCACTTTGATTTCAGGTCTTCCATCTTAACAACTCACACCACGCTGGTGTTGGTCGTCGGCAGTGAGGCCCTAGACAGCGGCGAACCCCTCTACTACAATGAGGTCTAGCATCGTGACCAGACCACGCCGGTGCCGGTATAACAATTCACGGCATCATGTAAGGTACGTGAAGTTCGATCCAAATTGCATGCTGCACACGTAATGCAATTAAATTTATTCCGGCTGCTTGGGTGTGTTTAGGTATGTTGTCGATGACTATGTTCTTCTTCCTGATGATATACTTATTGATAGCCCTTCAGAGGATTTTTGTGTATATATGCTAATCGATCGTGTGTTCCCATACCTTCATAACAATTGTAGGTCAGAATCGTACATGCGGGAGCGTGCTATCTTTTCAACAAGGAATGAACACGTTGATGTTGTCAACAAGCTTATGATTGATAGGTTTCCAAGTGATAAACAGGTGTATTATAGTTTTGATACGATGGATGATGACACTCGTAATAATTATCCATTGGATTTTTAAATTCATTAACACCGAATGGTTTGCCTCCTCACGAGCTTACCATTAAACATAACTGTTCTATCATCCTGCTATGTAATTTAGACCCTCATCATGGATTGTGCAATGGCACATGATTGATCGTTAAAGAATTAATGAAAAATGCTATTGATGCTGAGATTGTTAACGGGCAGCATGTCAGAAAGAGGGTGTTCATATCAAAGATACCAATGTCTCCTGCTGAGGATCTAACACTCCCTTTTAAGTTGAAGTGTAAGCAGTTCCCCATCCGATTGAGTTTTGCCATGACCATTAACAAAGCACAAGGGTAGGCAATCCTAATTCCTAAATGTAGGTATCTACTTTATTTGCACATGAACAACTTTATATGGCACTGTCTATGGGAGTTTCTCGTGATACTATTTGGGTTCTTACTAGAAAGAACAAAGACATTGATCTTAGTGGAAAAGGCACCAAGAACATTGTTTATAGGGATATCTTGGAAACATGAGGTGCATTGTTTTAAATTTATGATTATGATACGATTGTTATTATTTTTAGATTACATTATAATCGGTGTTTTTCTGCAATGGATAGTATTCTAAATACATCTACTGTTCTTGTAGGAATGCATGGTGAAACTTTATGATATAGCCATGATGACAAGTCAGCACCAGCCACGCCACTCTGCTTAAACCACCGCACGTCCTTACGGATTTATATGATTACATGATAAGTGGCAATAGACTGAAAATAAATGCATTTGTGGAGTGGATTTTGCTTAGTATTATGAACTATTATTAGATTGAGAACCAGTTTCTGTTTTAGATTTTAGTTTAAATATAATAATTTTGGACACATGTTCGTTGGATATTCTTCCCACTTTATCTATACTATAAAGAGCAATACAATTGATGTCATCACCCAAAGAATAACCTTTATCCCACACAGATGGCCATACGCGACATCATTATTATTAGATTTTAATTTGAATGGTTAGTTCAATGTTTTTAGTTTCAATTTCAATGACTATATACTTTTGTATTCAATTCTTTTTATATCACGTGTGTGTCGCACGTGCACTTTCACTAGTGTGAGACTTATTGTTAGAGCAACTCCAAGAGACTCACTAAATTAGACTAGCTAAATTCACATTTAGCTAGTATTCTTTCTCTGAATTTCCTCTTCTTTCACCAGACTAGCTAAAATGACTAGTAATCCCACAACTAGACTCACGTGTCATACTGCGCCAGGGAGGTGGGAGCAGAAGGGGACCACGCGGGAGGTGGTGGGGCCGTAAGGATAACTAGCAGAGGGCGCTAGCCATCTTTGGCTAGCGAAGGCACAAGTTTAGCTAGCGGAGTGTTTGGCTAGTCTGTTGAAATGTTGTTTTTGTTAATTTTTCCTTTTTTAGCTAATCAAGTCAAAATAATTAGTCTCTTGGAGTTGCTCTACATGAGAAAAATACGACAACTGCAGTTTGCAGCTTGTCAACCGCGAAACACCGAGCGTCCTGCGGTGCCGCCCACCACCATGGCACAAGCAGGAGATGCCCGATGGATCGAGTGACCAGCGGTGGCTTCTTGCCACGTTGTATCCCCGACATCCATAGCGCCGCCTTTCGTGCACAGTAGAAAATGGCCGAAGGTTCGAGCAATACACGAACCTTCCAACCAATTTTTACCATCATCATCTCTGACGGAAGATTTTACTTCCTGGTGATAAAAACGGAGTAATAATGTGATCATCAAAGGTTCGCTGGAGCTCAAGGCCGTCCCAGGGGGCGTGCGACATGCAGCTATGTGCCTAATTCTCCTCACCTAATTAATCTACGATTTCCAAAAAAACAACATCGTGCTTGATCATAAATTACCCAATCCAATCTATTTGTTTCTCCGTGAGCTCAAGAGCAATTTTTTCTCCTCGCGTCGCTCTCCCTAGGGGCGGCTCGAGGGTCCCCGCTCCGCCGCCCAACTCCCCACCGTCGCCGCTCCCGTGGGCTGACGCCGCCGCCCCCTCTCCCCTTCCCTCCTCTTCTCTCCCCCTTCCACTCCCTCACCACACCACCACGAGGTCGCTCCCTTGGTCACTGGCGGCCGCTGTGCCCGCCGGCCACTACCCCCCTTCCCGGCCTGCGTCGACGTGGTTTGGAGCCGGCTTCTCCCTCCACGGCCTCCTCCACGCTGCGCACCATACACCCCTGCCGCGCCTCCCCATCTTCACACCCTAGATCTAGATCAGACGAGCGAGGAAAAAGGTGGGACGGGGCCCTTTCTGTGATTGCACTTGTCGATCTCGGCGAGTCGAGTACGACCCAACGGTTAAGGTAGATCCAGGGGTGGACGGTATTTCATTTACCGTCCACCCTTGGTGTTCTGCCGTCTGCCCGGTGGCGCCAACATCGGCGGTAAGCCGCGCCGTCATGACCTCCGCCACGTGATAATAAAGCGCGGAGGAAGGAGGCCCGCGAGGTTGTAGCCGCCGGCCTGGCCCCGTGCTCCTCTGTAGGCACACAAGGAAGGGGTGCGCGCATAGCATTGCGTGCACACCCAATTTATTTCCACAAAACAATTGATATAACTTTTTTTATCCAAATATTTGTGGCAACAATATTCCGGCGGGCGGGCTGTGTGCGTGGCGGCGCGGCGCCCCCTCGCTGCAACGGGAGGGTGCCTGCGCGCCAGCTGCCTCCGGCGGCGGCCACTGCTCCCGCCTCCGCCGGGCGTGGCCTCCCCCTCCCCGTGAGGTGCTCCCCTTCCTCCGCCAGGAACTGCCGCGAGGCCTGGCCGCCGTCCTTTTGCGCCGCCGTCGGGGAGGACGCCGTCGCGCCTAATCTGGGCGTGCGCGACGTCCGCGTGCTGACCCGGCGGCCCGCTACTCAGATCCGGCCGCCAGCCGTGCGCATCCGGCGCTCGACCAGGCGTGCGCCGCCGGTCCCCTCTCTACCGCTCCCTCACCGTGGACGGCCGCGAGTCCTTCCTCCGCCGGGATCCGCGGCACCCTACCACCGACGACCTCATGCCGCCTCGTCCGCCCAGTCCTCTACCTCCGCCGTGCCTGCCGCCAACGCCGCACCGTCAGGTCCGCCCCCTCCTCCTCGACGCCTCGTCGGCGGCCACGGCGTCCTCCTCCTCTTCGGTGGTGGCCGCGGCCTGGCGCCCTCTCCTCCTCCGGCGGTGGCTGCGGCCTGGCGTCCCCATCCCGTCGGCCGGCCGGGTGCCAGAGGCCCTGATCTGGGTTGGGTGGGACCCGGTGGCGCCGGCCCCTCTCTCCAGCACGCTGGCTGCTGGCGTCCCCACCGCTCTCCGTCCCCCCTACGGTGCTACCTCTCTAGAAGGCTTCGCTGCCTTGTCTCCCACCTCTTGACAGTGCTGCAGAAGCTCCTCCTTGTCTTCGCCAAGGACTCCCGCTTCGTTTTCCGCTGCTGCGTCTGGTGCTTCGGCTTCGGCTGGTGTTGGTGTTGACGGCTGTTAAGTACCACTTTTAGGCCGTCAACTCCTACATAAAATAAATGAAAAGTGATCATCAACACTAGAATAGGGGTTTATAATAACAATTTTCATAAGTGTTGGTGTTTCTGGCTTTTGTTGCAGGACGCACCGAAATACGTGTTAAATGACACAGTTGAGAGCAAGTGCACCAATGGCATAGATATGGTATCATCATAAACAGTCACAAATGACAAATTGGTCTGCACCATTGCGACGGGCTCGTCGAGACGATCGAAATGGATATATCATTTGTATACTTTGGAGTCCGGATGAAAGAGATATGCACAAGATAAGATCGCACTATATCATGGACCCGATGGGACCCACACCAGGCCACGTGGCGACGTGCTAGCACACCAGATGTCATATGTCCATGACACTTCATCAATCCAAGAGAAGCACTTCCCGGCGAATCAGACACCGTCACGTGTCCAGCACAAGGATCCAAGGGCCCACAACCCGAGCAAACCGCCTCCAAACAACCCATACACCGGGAACCGTCATAAGGGCCCACATACCAGTCACCCAGAGAAAGCACAAGGCAGGACGTGGTGGGCCTAGGTCGGCCGACCCCATGGATCGGCCGACCCCATGGATCGGCCGACCCGGGATTTCCTCCGTTCGCCATCTGCTTCCACGTGGTGCTCCCTGATTGGATCCTTAAGCCAGTCCGGGGGTGTATGGGTGTTCTCGCGCCGGTACCCGGGCCTATAAATAGAAGGAGTGGGGTTAGAGAATAGGACACACACTTCTCCTCCTCCTCTTCATTTTGGCTTGGAGCCTCTCTCTCTTTAGGAGAGGAGAGCTCTTTGTATAGGATTAGTGCTAGGAAGTGGGGTGGGACGCTTGGGGACATGTCATGTTCATGACATCTTCCTCAAGAACGATCCTCAGCGGTGCCTCTGTTCTTCATCTAGACTAAAGTGAGTATTTCGACATTTTCTATTTAGACTAAAGTCGTATGCATGCTTAGTTGCTTTGTTCTTGTGTTCTTCGTTTGTTTCTAGTTTAGAGGCTTGTGTTCTTCGAACACAACCCTTTCGATCTAGTAGACTTAGATCATAAGTTTGCATCTAGTTTGTCAGCTTGTCTATTAGAGTAAAGTTGATGCTCCTACATGTCTCTAGTTAGATCAAAGTGCATTCGTGATCTTGCATGAGTGATAGAGCATACCTTGAGCTAGTGCCAGTATCTCCCTCGCGCATTCGTATTTCCGTATTTATACGGAGTGCTATAGTTGGGTTATCAGGACGTCAGACGGTGTCCAGCTATAGTAGTAGTCAGTGGTGTAGACGTGGTGTCTGGACCATAGGTTATCCTGCGAAGACCACGTGCGCTAGCATAACGATAGAGGTAGGCCGCAGTGGTGATAGCCTATTGGACCCTTTGCAACCCTCCGCGCCTGCGTACTGAGTTGGGCTCATTGTCAGTACATTGGCCTCTCACTAAAAAGTTAGGTTGTGTTGGCACCCAAAGTGAGTGTTATACCTGAGAGACCGTGCTAGACTCTATGCTCGGTCGAGGCAGATCCTGTCTACCTATCCTATCAATCAGTGTTGTGTCCTTGGACCATCTATACTAGAGTAGAAGATAGTGCACATCGTTCCTTGGATTCGATACCCTTGGAATACTCTCCTTCCTTGAGGAAGTGCTACAGCAGTATTTCCTCTAGGTGTACAACTAGTGGTGACGTTAAGAAACGCCAACAAGCATTTCTGGCGCCGTTGCCGGGGAACGGTTGCTGTATCTATCTTCGAACCTAGTGGTCCTCGTAGTTACCTTTTTCGTTTTCTTCTGCCTTTACCCCAGTTACCATGGAGCAAACTTCTATCCAAAACCTTTCTGCTCCCAAACCTGAGTTGTTAGAGCCTCCGCCATCAGAACACCCAATTACCACACCTAGCTATCAACTCAGTACCGATCTTATCTCTTTGATTGGGAAATCGTATTCCTTTTCCGGAGACCGTCAAAACCCCTACGAGCATTTGCGAGAGTTTGAGCGTTTGTGTTCATGTTACGCCTTTGCTGGCATGACACACGATACCCTTCGTTGGAAATTGTTTCCTTTTTCCCTCACGGGAAGCGCGAGGCAATGGTATAATGAACGCGCGGGCACTGTTGGTGGCAGCTGGTCGAAACTTGTCGGTGAATTCTGCCAACGGTTTTTTCCACCTGCTCGTCTCATCGCCCTGTGAAAGCATGTGCTCGGATTTAAGCAAAATGACAGGGAGACCTTGGGTGCGGTGTGGGAAAGACTCTTAAGTTTAGTAAATTCGGGTCCCATGCTGTCAATGCCCAACCATGTGCTCTATCAGCATTTTTATACGGGATTGGACGTCAAGTCCGTCGGGCACCTTGATGATGCCTCGGGAGGCTCCTTTTCGGATAAGACTCCAAGTGAGGGAAGAAAGATTCTTGACCTTATAGCAGCTAATGCCTCCTTCACAGCCGAGCCGGAAGACCCTCAAGAGGAATGCGCACCTGAAGATGAGACCACTCCTGAATCTGAGCCCGAACCTTCACCATCCAAATCCATAAGCCCAGTTCAGGAGGCCACAACACAGGAGAAAGAGGCAATTCAACCTCCAGACTCCCTTCCGAAGTTTGAGGATGATATAATTGGTGACTACGGAAACACCTCAAACTATTGTTGTGAGAGAAAACCACCATCACCCGTGTCTCCCCCAGATCCTGTGGAAATTGCCTTCCTTAGGGACAACGTTCGGGAGTTAACAGCCATCATGACCCAAGAGTGGTTGAGAGAGTCGGAATCAACAGCCGGAATTTTCTAGCTCCTTCCGCCTCGATCGACCCTTCCTTGTGTCATGAATGGAAAGGTAGTGAAAGTTCTCTACAACCCTCTGGTGGGAGTCAATATCATGTCTAGCACTTATGCTCTGAGAAACTTTGCGGACAAACCTCTGACTCCTACCCAGACGTCTATCAGGACTCCTGAAGGAGAAATCCTAGAAGGAGTAGGGATCTTAAGGGCTATCCCAGTCATGTATAAGGAGGCTGACTTTGCTCTTGATTTCCATACCTATGATGTCCGTGGCTTCGACCTCATGATAGGATTACCCCTCGAGAGATTTCTCATAGAGGCCCCTACCCGAGGTAAGCTTAACATTTGCCTTGGGAAGGAGGTTTTCTCTATAGAAATCTCAAGAGCGAAAAACGCAAGAACTGATCCTCCTGATGACTCTACACAAATTGAGGAGGTCAAGGCAATCATTCCGGGAGATTCACCGGAATCCCTCCTCGATGAGTGGGCACCTGAGTTCATAGATGAGATAGAAGAGCCTGATGAGCCTGTAGATATATCCAAATCCCTGGCTCCACCTAAGCCTCCTATCGAACTCAAACCTCTACCCACCGGCCTTCTATATGTTTTCCTCCATGGGAACACTGAGTCCTCAGTGATCATTAATGACAATCTTTCTGACGAGGAATCCAGAAGGCTCATCTCCGTCCTAGAGAAGCACCAATCTGTGTTCGGATACTCACTTCAGGATCTTAAGGGGATAAGCCTGACTCTCTGCACCCATCGCATCCTCGTAGATTCAGACATCCCACCGATGAGGGAACCGCAGAGAAGGCTGAACAATGCAATGAGAGAAGTCGTGAAGAAAGAAGTTCTTAAACTTCTTCACACTGGGATCATCTATCCAGTGCCCTATAGTGAATGGGTTAGCCTCGTTCAATGCGTACCCAAGAAGGGAGGAATGATGACAGCCCCCAATGAGTTCGGCGAGCAGATTGCTCAACACCTTCCCACAGGGTGGAGGATGTGCATAGATTATAGGAAGCTCAACAAGGCTACAAAGAAGGATCACCTCCCGCTCCTATTCATCGATGAGATGCTTGAGCGGTTGGTGAATCACTCTTTCTTCTATTTCCTTGATGGGTATTCTGGCTACAATCAAATCCCTATCCACCCTGATGACCAGAACAAGACAACCTTCACCTGCCCTTACGGAACCTATGCTTATCGAAGAATGTCTTTCGGGTTGTGCAATGCACCCGCATCGTTCCAAAGATGCATGATGTCTATCTTCTCAGACATGATCGAGCAAATCATGGAGGTTTTCATGGACGATTTCTCTGTCTATGGTAAAACTTTTGATGAGTGTCTCAGAAATTTAGACAGGGTCTTGCAAAAGTGTCATGAGAAGGACTTAGTCCTCAATTGGGAGAAATGCCATTTCATGGTTCGAGAGGGCATCGTGTTAGGACACCTGGTGTCCGAACGAGAGATAGAAGTGGATCGTGCCAAGATCGAGGTAATAGAAAAGCTTCCTCCTCCTGTAAATGTCAAGGGCATCCGTAGCTTCCTTGGCCATGATGGGTTCTACCGACGGTTCATTAAGGACTTCACACAGGTAGCTAGACCCCTTACCAATCTCTTGGCCAAGGATGCGCCTTTTGAATTCACAAAGGAGTGTATGGAATCTTTTCTCACCCTCAAGAACGCGCTCATCTCTACCCCAGTCATCCAGCCTCTCGACTGGATGCTGCCTTTCGAGATCATGTGTGATGCTAGTGATTATGCTATAGGGACCGTCTTAGGCCAAACTAAGGATAAGAAACATCATGCTATAGCCTATGCTAGCAAAACCATGACAGGAGCTCAGCTGAACTACGCTACTACTGAGAAAGAGCTCCTTGCTGTTGTCTTTGCTATAGACAAGTTTAGATCCTACTTAGTGGGAGCCAAGGTAATAGTTTATACTGATCATGCTGCTCTTAAATACCTACTCACTAAGAAAGATGCTAAACCCCGCCTGATTAGATGGATTCTGCTCCTTCAAGAATTTGATTTAGAAATAAGGGATAAAAAGGGAGTAGAAAATTCTGTTGCGGATCATTTGTCTCGTATGCGTACTACTAACCTGCAGGAAGCACCCATCAATGACTCTCTACGAGATGACATGTTGCTGAAGGTCACAGATAGCAACCCCTAGTACGCAAACATTGTGAATTATCTAGTTACAGGATACATACCCCCAGGAGCCGACAGGAAGAAACTGATTCATGAAGCCAAAAGACACATGTGGGATGATCTATACCTCTATAAAGTCTGCGCTGATGGGTTGCTGAGAAGATGTGTACCGAGTACTGAAGGAATGCAAATCATTGAAAAATGCCATGCTGGGCCATATGGTGGCCACTATAGCACTTACCGTACACATGCAAAGATATGGCAAAGTGGGTTCTTCTGGCCGACTATGTATGACGACACGAGAAATTTCATCTGAAGATGCAAAGCTTGCCAGAAGCACAGAGGAATCACTACCAGAGATGCAATGCCCCTACATGATAATTTGCAAGTGGAGCTTTTCGACGTATGGGGTACTGATTTCATGGGCCCATTCCCGAAGTCTGAGGGAGCTGAATATATCTTAGTAGCAATCGACTATGTGTCAAAATGGGTAAAAGCTATAGCTTCCAAGTCGGCCGATGCCAAGCAGTCCAAAAGGATGTTTAACGAAGTGATATTCCCTCACTTCGGCATTCCAAGGATGGTAATTAGTGATGGGGGATCCCACTTCACTGATACAGATTTTAGAAGATTCCTAAAAAGACAAGGGATCCAACATAGCATTGCTACTCCATACCACCCCCAGACTAATGGCCAAGCAGAAACCTCCAATAAGCAGATCAAGAATATTCTACAGAAAACAGTACAGGAGGCTGGCAGAGCTTGGAGGAAGCATCTCACTGATGCCTTATGGGCCTATCGAACAGCTTACAAAACTCCATTGGGAATGTCTCCGTACAAAACCTACCAGTGGAGGTGGAACATAAAGCTCATTGGGCAATAAAAAGGTTTAATCTGGATTTCCTGAAGTCTGGAAGGAATAGGCAGAAGCAATTAGCAGAATTGGAAGAGTGGAGAGAAAAAGCCTATCATAGTGCAAAGATCTATAAAGAGAGAACCAAGAGGTGGCACGATAAGAAAATCAAGAAGAAAGAATTTGCACCAGGTGATAAAGTGCTACTTTTCAACTCCCGATTTAAGCTATTTGGAAAAGGGAAATTGCGCAGCAAATGGGAAGGACCATTCACAGTAGTAGAGGTAGCCCCTCATGGAGCTATCACTCTGCAAAATGATGAAGGTAACTGTTTTAAGGTGAATGGCCATCGGTTGAAAATCTTCCTCGAGCCGGACGACATTGAATATGAAGTGATCAACTTCATCAAGGACGAGTACAATGGGTAAGAGTGTGCCCAACATCAGGTAAGTCCTCCTTTCCCTACTCTCTTTATCTTTTCAAGTTTATTTTCATTTCTTAGAAAAAGACAGTGTGGGGGAAATCCCCACCCTGCAGAATAAAAGAAGGACCTGAGGTACGCATCTTCCCTATCTCACTTCCCTGTATCTTTGAGTTTGTTTGCATCTCAGAATCAATCTTTTATATCAAACTCAGGAGATAGCTCTTCCATGTCTTACATGAATCCCATGGTTGGTTTGCATATGTTTTATTCCTTACTCATCATCTTATGCTTGTGAACTAATATTATTAGGGAACTCATGTTTATCTAAGTAGTTGGTATTTGTGATATGGCTTGATAATATGATCTTCGCTCTTTATGCTTGAGTGCTTGGGTAATTTTATTTGAAAATCTGAAAACCCTTTGCACGGCTCCTTTGATATGCCACCATCCCACCAAAGCCATATGATGTTCATAGCTGAAAACCTTATACTCATATGCTGCTTGTTATTGCATTAAGCTTTGTCAAATTCTGTGACCCTTATGAGAATTCTTTTCATTACTCTCATGATCAAGATTCATGTGCACACCACCATTTCCCCCTTGCTATGCTTCTACACTGGAAGTTAGCATTGTATCATTCATCCATTCCGTGAAAATAAGGCTCCATATGTGTTGATCTCTCCCTCCTAGTTTTTGTTACACAAGAGACATGGCTATCGAAAAAAAATATGGACACATGAAGGTCCAGGTATTGAAAAAAAAGAGAAAAAAAAGAGTTGGACACATGAAGGTCCACAAGGAAAAAAATATAGAGATAGCCATGTTCTCAAAAGATTTTTATACAAGAGGGACAATCATGCAAAAAGGAGTTCTATAACTTAGATGGTGATAACTAGTATCCATTCCGGAGCTAGTGTCCACCTCACCATCAACCAACATTCATCATACATGTATGGTAATATCTAGCACCCATTCCGGGCCTAGTATCCATCTTACCATACTCACCATATCCATATACGTGCACATCTTGATCTGATTGTGTGATTTGATTTTCCCTGAGGATCTAGTCTTTGACTTTGCAATATATGTGATACAAATATGCCTTACCCTTTATCCTACCCTGAGCTCCACATATAGCCATCATTAGAAGTAAGATGAAGAAAGGCAATCTAATGCCTTGGTGAGGACATATACATATTGAGCGATCTGAGAGAATCAAATGAGGAGCTAAGCAAGGTTTGTTTTGAAAATTTATCGCAAAACCCCAAGTTACTTGACATCATGAGCAGGAGTGATTTTATTCATGACCGTTCCATTCCTCAACTACCCAAGATAGCATGATAGACACTTCAGAGTTCACAAGTACAAGGTATGGTTTGGAATATCTCTTATACTCGCTTCATACCTTTGGATATCATGTCTCACCTTGATATGACTCCCTTCACTCGGGACGAGCAAAGGTCAAGTGTGGGGGTGTTGTTGACGGCTGTTAAGTACCACTTTTAGGCCGTCAACTCCTACATAAAATAAATGGAAAGTGATCATCAACACTAGAATAGGGGTTTATACTAACAATTTCCACAAGTGTTGGTGTTTCTGGCTTTTGTTGCAGGACGCACCGAAATACGTGTTAAATGACACAGTTGAGAGCAAGTGCACCAATGACATAGATATGACATCATCATAAACAGTCACAAATGACAAATTGGTCTGCACCATTGTGACGGGCTCGTCGAGACGATCGAAATGGATATATCATTTGCATACTTCGGAGTCCGGATGAAAGAGATATGCACAAGATAAGATCACACTATATCATGGACCCGGTGGGACCCACACCAGGCCACGTGGCAACGTGCTGGCACACAGGATGCCATGTTTCCATGACACTTCATCAATCCAAGAGAAGCACTTCCCGATGAATCAGACATCGCCACGTGTCCAGCACAAGGATCCAAGGGCCCACAACCCGAGCAAACCGCCTCCAAACAACCCATACACCGGGAACCATCATAAGGGCCCACATACCAGTCACCTAGAGAAAGCACAAGGCAGGACGTGGTGGGCCCAGGTCGGCCGACCCCATGGATCGACCGATTCGGGATTTCCTCCGTTCGCCATCTGCTTCCATGTGGTGCTCCCTGATTGGATCCTTAAGCCAGTCCGGGGGTGTATAGGGTGTTCTCGCGCCGGTACCCGGGCCTATAAATAGAAGGAGAGGGGTTAGAGAATAGGACACGCACTTCTCCTCCTCTCTATTTTGGCTTGGAGCCTCTCTCTTTAGGAGAGGAGAGCTCTTTGTATAGGATTAGTGCTAGGAAGTGGGGTGTGTCAGTGTTTTAGACACCGAGCCTACGACGGGGTACCCGAAGTAGTAGATTGTGCGGTGGGGCTCGCCGAGATCAGGAACACGATGGTGAGACACGGGGCACACAATTAGATAGGTTCGGGCCGCAATGTGCGTAATACCCTACGTCCTGTATGCTGTGTGGCTCTATATTGATTGCGTATGTTTCAAGAGGGGTCCCTGCCTCGCCTTATATGCCACGAGAGGCAGGGTTAAAAGTCGGATTGGTACAAGGGTACTATTCGAGTTGGACCCGGAGTAGCCTATACAAGGTGTGAAAAGCTATCCTAGTCTTAGTACAAGTCCGTGTCCGCCTTGTTTTGCCTTGTGGTTCACGGTACCAGCACCGTGGCCCACTAGTCGAGTAGTCCAAGTGTTGTACAGGAACTCATCTCCCAGGTATGGCCCACATGAGTTGGTGGGCCCAGGGATGCCCGGTCGACAAGCCCCCGAGTACTTTGTAGTCGAGTGCAATGGTCCAAGTAGTCTTGAAGGTCTCCACAAGTAGTTCCCAAGCGTCCCCGAGTTCTACAAGCTTCAATATTCAGTAGTACTTGAATCATCACGAGGCTGGAACTTGGAAGGTACTCCAGCTAACTCCACGAGTAGTCTTGAAGTCTTCTTGAGTTGTTCCCAAGCGTCCCCGAGTACTTCCCTTGAAGGTCTTCAATAATACCCGCTTCGTTCTTGAAATCTTTGCATCAAAGATCCATATGGCAATGCGATTACTAAAATCGCATTCCATATGGAATGTAGCCCCCGAGCCTTAGGTCGAATCCAAGATTCAAGCTGAGGGTCAATCTTCTACTCTTTGATCTTGCTCCGAAAAATCCGCAGAAAATCCGAAGAAATAATATTGGAATGCGATTTACAAAAATCGCATCCTATATGGATGTAGCCCCCGAGCCTTAGTTTGAATTGACAATTCAAACTGAGGGTCAATTTGTAGTCTTTGTCAAATAATCCCGTAAAATCTAGAGAAAAACTGAAGGACACGTGCCACGGAGCCCCCGAGCCTTGAGTCGAGTACTTTCTCGAATTGAAGGGTCCAATCTGACTGTAGAAAAGTGGCCTGAATTCAGTGAACTGTCGCTGAGTGAAATCCAATTCCATCGAGTAGTCGAGCCCCCGAGATGGAGCCGAGCATGTTTTGGATTTTAGTCCTCTGACTTAGCCAAAAAGTTTGCCTGTGTGAAACCAATCTGTTGAATACGAAGGGTCACCCGGTCGAACCGTTAGGGTTTTGGTTTTATAAAAACCCGAAGGGGTATCCCTTAGGGTTTCACCGCTCCCATTCACCCTTAGATCCAGAAAGCCTTAGCATCCGTAGCCGCCACAGAGTTCGAGCGTCCACGCCGCCAAGAGTTTGCGCCTCCACCCTCTTGTAGTCCTCGAGTCAATGCGAAAGAAGACTCTCGTGACTGGAAGAATGAAGCCAACACCATCCAAGGGTCAGAAGAGGAAGTCTGGCCGCGGCAAAAATCAGTTGCCGGAGCCGAAGTACAAGACAGTTGTCATCACGAAGCCACCAAGCCAGGCCGTCTCTGGGAAGAAGACCAAGATGAGGGAAGACGATATCAAGGCCCTCGAAGCCGGCGGGTTGCTGCGCGAGAAAGCGATTGCCGGCTGGAGCTCTGCCGCTGGAGATGCATGGCCAATGGAGAAAAGTTCGGATGAAATCCTGATGTTTGGCCACTTCGTCGAGCGTGGGTTGACGCTGCCGTCATCGGACTTCTTCAGGGGCTTCCTCGACTTTCTCAAGTTGGAGCACGTACACCTCAATCCCAACAACATTTTTCAGATCGTGGTGTTCGTGCACTTCTGCGAAGCTTTTCTTGGAATCCACCCGCATTGGGCTCTGTTTAGGAAGATCTTCCACTTGAAGCCGCAGCCCAACGCCAACTTCCCAGTAGTAGTCGGTGGAGCCGGTGTCCAGATGTGCCAGAAGGCTCAGGAGTTGTACTTCAAGTACGACTTGATTGATTCAAATCAAGACTGGAAGAATAAGTGGTTCTACATCGACAACGCCCTGCCTCAACTGCCGAAGCCGAGCATGTTCGCTCCTGTATATGATAGGCTCTGGAAGGATGAACCAACAATGCAAGAGTGCATTCAAATTCCAGAGCTACTGGTGAAGATTGCGCAGAAGAAAGTGCAAGGCTTGACTGCTGAGAGAGTAGCCTTCAGCTTCATGAAGCGACGAGTACAACTCTTGATGTAGCGGGAGCATCTCAGGTTCGAGTACACTGGAGCTGATGATGGCTCAAGGCTGTCTTCAGAAGAGATCAGCGATGATCTTGTGATGGAGAGGCTGCAGAAGATCTTCAAGAATCTTCACAGAATTCCTGCAGCTGTCCAGGAGTATAGTGCTGACAACCCTCCGCGTCTGGTAAGTTTTGAATAACTAGCCCCCGAATACTTTTGAGAAGTAGTTGAATAGCTAACATTTTGTTTTGTTGCGCAGGAGGATGTCTTGAAGTTTGTGTCCAACCCCCCTCCTCATCCTCAGGACCCACTACAAGCGCCGGAGGGAGAGCCAACAGGTGTTGAGGCTCAAGCCCACGAGAGTAGTCGATCTGCTCAAGGGGAAGAAGAAGAAGCCTTGGTAGAGGACGCCTCCTCAAGCGACGATGATGGCCAGACACTTCAAAAGTGTTTTGAAGTGAAAAGCCGCTACGGGTACTCTGGGGCGCCAATCCCCAGTGGCCTCGCCACAGGATCATTGAAAAGGCCAGCATCATCCCTCACAGATGATGTGACGCTGCCGCCCCGGAAGAAGAGGACCACGGTGGGGAAGCGGGCTGTGAAGAAGATCACAGGCCTCCCATCCATTACACTAAGTTCTGAGAAGTTTAAGTAGCCAATATCATGTTGAATACTTGTTTGCTTGCTGTAATGTCTTGAATCTTGTCTTGTGCAGATAATCGAGAGTGCAGGCAATGTGCTCTCGAGTAGTCCTGCAATAACAACAGAACCCGAGGTGGTTCCAGCGTCGATCGTGGAGATAGTGGCGCACGAGCAACAAGAAGCCGCGGTACCACGAAGTGTGCCACCGGTGGAAAGTGTGCCAGAGGTGCCGGCAACGCCTTCTTTTTTTGACATGCTGGGGCCAAAAGTCTCGGTGCCTCGAGCTGCTCTGTAAGTACTCAAGTACTCGAGTACTTATTAATATTGTTTACTCTGAATTTGTTGACTAACTTGTTGATGCAGAAAATCCATTGATGTAAAATGGGGTGCCTCTGGAAGTAGTCTTGCTGAGGAAGAGTAGAATCCTCAAGAGCAACAAGAAGATGTGCTTCCAGAGCGCCAAGAAGTACCCGCCGAAGCTGATGCTGCAGAGGCACTGCGCTTCCTCTGGAGCGACATGGTCAAGGCAGCGGTGGAGGTAGCTTCCAAGCCCAGGGCTCAACAACTCGAAGATATTGAAGCCGTGGTAAATGAGGGCCTGGAAGCCGATCCAGAAGCCGAGCTGCGGCATGAAGAAGTTCCAGTTGCCGAAGCCCCCGTGCATCAGATTGATGCACAGCTGGCGCTGGAAGACAACCCGGAGGATCGCATAGTGCTGCATGAGCCAATCATTGAAGACCCGACTCCTCTGCGCAGCGCTGCGAAGTACTCTGCGTCAAGCACAAGTACCCAATCCATGGCTGAAGGGTTGATGCCATATGACGACTCCTGCCTGGATGAGGACAACTTGCAAGCGCACGGTGAGATGTTCCGCAGCGTTAAGAAGCTCTTCGCGGTAAGTTGTAATCTCTTGTAGAGTAGTTGTAGTCACAGATATCTTGTCTCTAACTCTTCAATTGTCTTGTTCTTGCAGGAAGTAGTCAAGCAATCAAAACGCAAGACTCGCCTACTTGAGCAATATGCGGCAGACATCGAAGAAGTCTCGCAGCTCAGAGAAGAACTCAAACAGCAGAAAGCCATATCTCTGAAGTTGATGGAACCCGCTAGGGTTTGCTCCCGACCTTCAATGAGAGTTGGGGATAAACTCGATTTGGGGGTGGATTCGACGTTGGTTGTCCGACTACAACACCAATAGGAGCTGCGCCTTAGCAACAGGTACACCGTCTCCATTTGGGGGGATTCTTGCCGTGCCAAGAACACCAATGCTCCTGCTGGAAATCGAGAACAAGCAAGAACAAAATAACAAGCAAATGACTCACGGAGTGATAACAATATGAATCTGAAACACAAGTTGGGGTCTTGAATCAAGCAAATCGGGTGGTCAGATTGACACACACGTTCACCAAGAAGTAGCAGTAGCTAACTTGCATCTAAACAAAACCCACCCTTCCCCTAGCGGCTGGAGCATGTATTTATACATGGGAGGCAGCCAAGGGCCATGGGAGAGTGCAAACCCTAATTTAGAAAGGGCCCCTAATGGGCTTTACTTGTTACAGGGTTGTCAGCCTTTGGCTGGAAGGTCCGCACGTCTCTCTGTAAATTCTGGGCGACTCCATATGAATCTGAGGGTGTTTCTTGTTCCATCTGAAAATTGACTTCAAGAGATTTCCATCAAGTACCCATATGCCCAAAACAACCTCCGGAGCTAAGAGTTATGGCCGAAACAAACTGGTGTTGTGTTGCTGTCTGCTTGACTAAAAATGGGATGAATCACGCCGTTTGTGTAGGAGCGCCCTTGCTGTCCGCTTGACTCAAAACGGAATGAATCACCTCGTTTGTGTAGGAGCGCCCCTCATCCCTAAATGTGGAGCTTGCTGACGTTCTAGATTGTTGTGGCTGCTTCTCCCCTCTTCTCCATGTCCCACGTTCCTAAGAATAAGACATTCATCACCATAGTTAAGTAGCATCCAATTCTGAGATGGATTAGTATGAACAGTGAGGAATGACTTTACCTAATAGTTGAGTTGTCGTGCACGGGCTCGAGTCATTGGTCGTCGCTGAACACTAGGCATGGTTGTATCAAAGGAAGGGATGTCCTCATCATCCTCCCCTTCTTGCATTTGAGTCGTCCTCGACTCAAGCTCATCCTCCTCTCCCAAATAAGGCTTCAAATCTGCAATGTTAAATGTGGGACTAACCCCAAAATCTGCAGGCAACTCAAGTTTGTATGCATTATCATTAACCCGTTCTAACACCTTAAAAGGACCATCGGCTCTAGGCAGCAATTTTGACTTTCTTAAATCAGGAAACCGGTCCTTTCTCAAATGTAGCCAAACTAGATCACCAGGTTCAAAGATGAGATGTTTCTTTCCCTTATCAGCAACAAGTTTATACTTAGCATTCATGCATTCTATGTTTTCTTTGGTAGTTTCATGCAATTTTAGGATCAGTTCTGCACGTTGTGTTGCATCAAGGTTCACACGTTCTGAGGCTGGAAGTGGCAGCAAATCAATTGGAGTACGTGGCACAAAACCATAAACAATTTCAAAAGGGCACTTCTTAGTGGTAGAGTGTTGTGAACGATTATAAGTAAATTCAATATGAGGTAAACAGTCTTCCCACACTTTGATGTTCTTTTTCAAAACAGCCCTAAGCATAGCTGACAAGGTTCTATTCACAACTTTCGTTTGCCCATCAGTTTGGGGATGACAAGTAGTGGAAAACAAAAGCTTAGTCCCTAGTTTTGCCCACAAAGTTCTCCAAAAATGACTAAGAAATTTTGCATCACGATCAGAAACTATGGTATTTGGGACACCATGTAAGCGAACAATCTCACGAAAGAATAGATCAGCAACATGTGTAGCATCATCACTCTTGTGGCAGGGTATGAAATGTGCCATTTTAGAAAATCTATCCACAACAACAAACACACTATCCCTCCCCTTCTTTATTCTAGGCAGTCCTAAAACAAAGTCCATTGAAATATCTTCCCAAGGTGCATTTGGAACAGGAAGAGGCATGTATAAACCATGAGGATTAACGCGTGACTTAGCTTTTTGGCATGTTGTGCAGCGAGCAATGAACCTCTCCACATCTCTCCTCATTCTGGGCCAAAAGAAATGACCAGCAAGGATGTCCTCCGTCTTCTTTACTCCAAAATGTCCCATCAGCCCACCTCCATGCGCTTCCTGCAACAATAACAAACGCACGGAGCTAGCTGGAATGCATAGCTTATTAGCTCTAAAAATAAACCCATCAGCTATGATAAACTTGTGCCATGTTTTTCCCTCCTTGCAATTCAGCAACACATCTTTGAAATCATCATCATGGGCATATTGCGCTTTAATTGTTTCTAAACCAAAGATTTTAAAATCAAGTTGGGACAGCATGGTATAACGCCTAGACAACGCATCAGCAATGACATTTTCTTTACCTTTCTTGTGTTTGATGACATAAGGAAAAGACTCAATGAATTCAACCCATTTAGCATGCCTACGATTCAGTTTTGCTTGACTTCGAATGTGTTTCAAAGACTCATGATCAGAATGAATAACAAACTCCATTGGCCATAAATAATGCTGCCAGGTTTCTAAAGTCCGAACTAAAGCAAGCAATTCCTTATCATAGGTAGAATAATTCAGGCTAGGTCCACTTAGTTTCTCGCTAAAATAGGCTACAGGTTTGCCACCTTGCAGCAGCACACCACCCAATCCAATCCCACTAGCATCACATTCAAGTTCAAAGGTTTTGCTGAAATCTGGAAGTTGTAGCAAGGGTGCATGAGTAAGCTTATCTTTGAGAGTGGAGAAAGCATCACGTTGAGCTGCAGCCCAAGTAAAGGTCACACCCTTCTTCGTGAGCTCATGCAATGGTGCTGCAATGGTGCTGAAGTCTTTCACAAATCGTCGGTAGAAACCAGCAAGTCCTAGAAAGCTTCGCACTTGTGTGATAGTGGAGGGCACAAGCCAGTTGTGTGTGGCCTCCACCTTAGCTTGATCAACTTCAATTCCCTGCGGTGTCACAACATATCCAAGAAAAGAGACACGATCTGTGCAGAAGGTGCACTTCTCGATATTCCCAAACAAACGTGCATCCCGTAAAGCATTAAAAATAGCACGCAAATGATCAAGATGTTCCTCTAAAGATCTACTATATATCAAGATGTCGTCAAAGTATACCACAACAAATCTACCAATGAAAGCGCGTAAAACTTCATTCATTAATCTCATGAAAGTGCTGGGTGCATTAGTGAGACCAAAAGGCATGACTAACCACTCATATAGACCGAATTTAGTTTTAAACACTGTTTTCCATTCATCTCCTAACTTCATGCGAATCTGGTGGTAACCACTACGTAAATCAATTTTTGAGAACACAATTGAGCCACTCAGTTCATCAAGCATATCATCTAGCCTAGGGATAAGATGTCGATATCTGATGGTAATGTTATTAATCGCTCGGCAATCTACACACATGCGCCAAGATCCATCTTTTTTTGGAACCAAAAGGACAGGAACAGCACAAGGGCTCAGAGACTCACGCACATAACCTTTGTCGAGCAATTCTTGCACCTGGCGCTGAGTCTCCTTAGTTTCTTCGGGGTTGGTTCTATATGGCGCACGGTTGGGTAAGGAGGCTCCAGGGATAAGGTCAATCTGGTGCTCAATCCCTCGGATTGGTGGCAGCCCCGGTGGCACTTCCTTTGGAAAAACATCCGCATATTCTTGCAAAAGGTTAGTGACTGCAGGAGGCAAAGAAGAAGGCATGTCCTCGAGTGAAAACAAAGCTTGCTTGCAAATCAAAGCGTAGTAAACAGCAGTACTAGCATCAATCTCATTCAGATCAGATTTGGTTGCAATGAAACATGACCCTTTTAACTTAATCTCATTTTTGTGATTAGGACCAGATTTTACATTCTCCTTTTTGTGCTTCTCAAGTTCACTTGCCACAATTTGGTTTTCACTCATTGACTGCTCATGATTCTTTATTTTACAAGCTTTAGCAAGTTCATCTTTTAAAATATCTGCAAGGGACATTGGATGCAGCACAATTCTTTTATCATGGTATAGAAAGGAATATTGGTTTGATCTACCATGATGCTGAGAGTCTTTATGAAATTGCCATGGCCTTCCTAGCAGAATACTACATGCTTGCATTGGTACAACATCACATTCAACAACATCTTTATAGGAGCCGATGGCAAGGCTGATTCGCACAAGTTTGGTTGATGGCAAGGCTGATTCGCACAAGTTTGGTTACCTTTGCCTTACCACTGTTATTAAGCCATTGAATGTAATATGGATGAGGGTGAGGTTTGGTGGTGAGCGAAAGCTTCTCCACCATGTCGCAGCTAGCCAAGTTGTTGCAGCTACCTCCATCGATGATCATTCTGCACGACCGCCCTTTGATGACACATTTTGTTTGGAACAATGTGTGTCACTGATTCTGCTCTGCCTTCTCCATTTGTGCGCTTAGCACTCGCTGCATAATGAGGCTCTCATAGCGGTCCGCTTCGGCTGCATTAATATGTTCTTCTGGACAGCCCTCACTTCCTGCAATGTCAGTCGCAAGCAGTGCAAGTGTATCTTCATCGAGTTCACTAGTAGATGAGTACTCACCATCATTTTTTACCACTAAAACACGCTTGCTTGGGCAGTCACGTATGACATGTCCAAACCCCTTGCAGTGATGGCACTGAATATCTCTTGTTCTACCCGTGGATGCCACTGATGAAGTGGTTGCAGCAGGTTTTTACGCAGTCTTTGCTGCTGAATTCGTGGGGCCGTCACGAGGCTTGTCGCTGGAAGATGGGGCTGCTGCTCTAATTGATGATGAATACGGTGCAGCAACACGTCCAGCTGAGGGATAACTCAAGCGGGGCTGTGCGGACATATTCCTCCCTGCAGAAATGTTATTCTTGGCACTAGCACACCACCCCTGCACTTCCCTTTTAGCTTTACAAGCAAGATGGAACAAACGGGTTATGTTAGTGTATTCTTTATAAGCAAGAATGTCCTGAATTTCCCGGTTTAACCCTCCCAAAAATCTAGCCATCGCGGGTTCTACATCCTCCTCTAAATTGCAGCGTACCATACCCATTTGCATCTCTTGATAGTATTCCTCTACACTTTTAGTTCCTTGTTTTAATTGTTGCAGCTGGTTTAATAAATCACGTGCGTAGTAGGATGGAACAAATCTAGCCCGCATGACCCGTTTCAAGGCATCCCAAGTTTGTGGTATGTTATTAGGATTTTTCTTTCCATGCTCTATCCACCAAACAGAAGCAAAATCAGTGAATTCACTAGTTGCAGCCCTAACACAAGCATTTTCAGGAAAATTATGACAAGTAAACTTTTGTTCAACAGCCAACACCCAAGTAAGGTAAGCATCTGGATCATATTTACCATCAAAAGGAGGTATCTTAAATTTTATCTTGCTGAAAGCATTGTCATTGTTATGTCCGCCCATACCTCGTCGGTTCTGGCGTTGACGTCGCCGATCTCTATCCTCAACTTCGGTGTCCGCACCATAATCAACATCTGAATTTTGTTCACCGTCGTCCTCCTCTTAGTTGCGTCCTCTATGCTGGTTATTCATCTTCTTGTGGACCCTATCAAAATGCCTCAGAATAGCAGCGAGGCTCTTGTCCATACGACCAACTGTTGCCTCCACCCCTGCAAGTTGATTGTTGTTGGCAACCTGCGTGGCCTCCATTTGCCCAATCTTCTCATTTATCACCCGCAAATCATTATCAATTCCTTTGGTGTACTCCCTTACTTGCTTTCGGAAATGCTGCGTGATGCCCCTGGTACGAGGTGTAAGCGGTCCTACCTCCTCCTCGTCTTCATTTCCCGAACCTGCCATAGTCAATTTGCAAGAGCAAACAAAGAACAAGTGAAGTAGGAAATTCCCTACAACTACTAGATGAAATTGTGTCTGGTGTTTTCTAACTCTCAACCTGTTATGCAAGCTCTTACATGTTCTCACCACACAAAGCGATTGGTGTTGGTAGCAGCAAAATCAACATAAACGATAGCACAAGCACAACCCTGTGGAGTAGTAGATGATTTGTGGAGCTATATGTGGCTACAGAACAACAAGGTATGGCTGGAACCACGTTAGTCAAAACAAGTTGAATAAGCATTCAAAGATGGTAAGGTGCTGGTCCTAGGTTAACCCGTACTAGAGACGCGAGCCTGAGCATAAAGGTAGTCACAAAAGAGACCAACTAGGAATAAGGAGACGACGGAAACAGTCTTTCTTCCTTCCTTTCTTTCTTTCTTTCTTTTCTTTTCTTTCTCTTTCTCTTCTTCTTTTTTCTTTTTTTCTGCAGGGCCTAAAAATTTATGTTTGGAATCTAGACAATCCAAACAAAACAAACACTTGACACAGCCCTTCTATTCTCAGATTTGGTTTTTCACACAGCAGATTGACGGAAATCTCTTGAACGATTGCGAAATGTTCAGAATGAATTTTTGGGTGAGGTCAGATCCGTTGGAAAGAACACAAAGTAACCTTTCCAGATTGTATTAAAACACTTGATTCCGACCACGAACAAGAGAGATAAGGTACTTCTCTTCTCGAAATAGAAATGGATTAGTGAAGGAAAAAAAATGGCAGCGGATTGAATTTGGTGGTTGTTGAACTTCTGGTGACTTAAACGTGGCAGAACTCGAAACTCTAAAGGCTTAAACACTAAGACTAGCAGTTCTACACATCAATGCAACCGCAAATTCAACAAGCAAAGAACTAGATGGAACAGCAAGGCTCAAAGCTTGTTTAGGGGATTTCAGATCTAACCTATTTTTGGTTTTTGTACTGTAGGTAAAGTAAAGAACGGTAAAACTCTCACCGAGAACCTTGCTCTGATTACCACATGATGGAACCTGCTAGGGTTTGCTCCCGACCTTCGATGAGAGTTAGGGATAAACTCGATTTGGGGGTGGATTCGACGTTGGTTGTCCGACTACAACACCAACAGGGGTTGCGCCTTAGCAACAGGTACACCGTCTCCGTTTGGGGGGATTCTTGCCGTGCCAAGAACACCAATGCTCCTGCTAGAAATCGAGAACAAGCAAGAACAAAATAACAAGCAAATGACTCACGGAGTGATAACAATATGAATCTGAAACACAAGTTGGGGTCTTAAATCAAGCAAATCGGGTGGTCAGATTGACACACGCGTTCACCAGGAAGTAGCAGTAGCTAACTTGCATCTAAACAAAACCCACCCTTCCCCTGGCGGTTGGAGCATGTATTTATACATGGGTGGCAGCCAAGGTCCATGGGAGAGTGCAAACCTTAATTTAGAAAGGGCCCCTAATGGGCTTTACTTGTTACAAGGCTGTCAGCCTTTGGCTGGAAGGTCCGCACGTCTCTCTGTAAATTCTGGGTGACTCCATACGAATCTGAGGGTGTTTCTTGTTCCATCTGAAAATTGACTTCAAGAGCTTTCCATCAAGTACCCATATGCCCAAAACAACCTCCGGAGCTAAGAGTTATGGCCGAAACAAACTGGTGTTGTGTTGCTGTCCGCTTGACTCAAAACAGGATGAATCACGCCGTTTGTGTAGGAGTGCCCTTGCTGTCCGCTTGACTCAAAATGGGATGAATCACGTCGTTTGTATAGGAGCACCCCTCATCCCCAAACGTGGAGCTTGCTAACATTCTAGGTTGTTGTGGCTGCTTCTCCCCTCTTCTCCATGTCCCACGTTCCTAAGAATAAGACATTCATCACCATAGTTAAGGAGCATCCAATTCTGAGATGCATTAGTATGAACAGCGAGGAATGACTTTACCTGATAGTTGAGTTGTTGTGCACGGGCTCGAGTCATTGGTCGTCGTTGAACACTAGGCATGGTTGTATCAAAGGAAGGGATGTCCTCATCAGAAGCTGCAAGAAAAACTTGATGGAAACACCGCCGAGTACCACAACAAAATCCAGAAGCTGACAGCTTAGAAGGATAATGTTGTTGGGAAGAACAAATCTCTGCACCAGAAGAATAAAGGTATTCCCCCTTTCTGAATTCATAGAGTACTTTTGTCCTTGCACATGCATCTAATAAGTAGCCTTGATCTTCTGCAGAGCTGTCTGAAGAGGTTGATAAGTTCAAGAACAAGGCGCTAGACTGGTAGCTGGCCTATAACCATGAAGAATCAGCTCGCATGGATCTTGAGGTGGATTATAAGGTGCGGTGCTTCGAACTTGAGCGTGAGATGGAGATTCGCCTAGCGGGCTGGAATGACTTGTGGACTTGCATGCAGTCGCTCAAGACCAAGATCGAAGAAGCCGAAGGTCTGCGCTCAGAGTTGAAAGCCTTGACGAAAGCAGCCAAGCCAGTAGCCAATATCTTCGAGCCCAGGGTTGCTGGAGTTCAGCCTCGTCCACTTGTGGAGAGGTTGAAAGATACGCCGAAGAAGATTCTGGAGTACGCTCAAAGGCTAGCTTGCACTATTCCCAATCAAGTCTTGAGCTTCATCAAGTCATTCTATGCCGAGGCGGATCTCACGGTCATCATGAACTGCAGATCTGGAGATTGCTCCGATGACAGGCTTAATGAGTTGATGCAACAGACTTCCCCAATCGTGAAAGCAGTTTCCAAGTTCATCGATCTCCGTTAGATGTACCTGTAGAGTAGAACACTAGGGAAAAAACAAGTGTAATCCCAAACAAGAGTTTATATAATATAATTGAAAAACTTTGATTTAGTCAATTATCTGGATCCCTTGTATGCTTATGTGTTGGCCATGTACTCGAGTTGGTATTGAGTGTGTGGCTGCAAAAAGAGATACGAAACACGAGTAGAAGTACTCAAGTGTAGATATGTTCCGAAGAACGTTAGCTTAATCATGACAAGTTGAACACCTTAGCTGTAGCAGCGTAAAGGAAGGCTTTGTCGTGATTAAACTAAACGTAGCATATTGTACAGAGTTTACAATATCTTGAGTACCTTTGAGGCAAGTAGCCTAGTGAGAGAGTACTCGAAAAGAACTTATTCATAACGAGTTGAACACCTTAGCTGTAGCAGCGTAAAGAAGGCTTTGTTATGAATAAGCAAAGGACAGTAACAAGTCGATATATAGGATAACAACTTTATTACTGAATACATTGTATAGTGTTTACAATGTCTTAAGTACCTTTGAGGCTATGAGCCTAGTGAGAGAGTACTCGCAAGGATGTTCCGAAGAACGAGTAAGACCGTAGGAGACAGTGTGATGAACTCATCCTTGCTGTAGCAGCAACTTGTATGAGAGTTCCACTGAGACCCTACTAGAATGGTGTTACTCTAGGCCGAAGCCTCTTATTAGAAATAGAGACATGGACAACATGTGCTACTTATTGCTCTATACGACACGGGGTCGTCTGGAGAGAGTTATCATGACTCCCTACGAGGTCGCAGAATGAGACTGCCTGGAGAGGGTTGATGAAGCCCCCTACGAGTGCTCGTAGCTGAAAGCCACAAGTAGATACAGCCGAAACTGTCTGGAGAGGATTGTCTTGATCCCGTATGAGTGGTGGCAACCGTAACTGCCTGTTAAGTGGTTGCAACCGAAGCTGCCTGGAGAGGGTTGATGAGACCCCCTACGGGTAGAAGCGACAAAGCTGGTCGATGTTCCAAGAGTTGTCGACTTCCTTGCCTTCAAGAGTTTGAAGACAATATGAGCCTGGGCCAGTAACCTTTGCAACAGAGAAAGGACCTTCCCATGGCGAGTTGAGTTTGTGTAGCCATGTCGTATTCTGGATGCGACGAAGGACTAAGTCACCAATGTTGAAGGAGCGTTCCTTAACGTTGTGGTCATGGTAGCGGCGAATCTTCTCAAGGTATCGAGCGGATTGAACAAGTGCATTGCAGCGAGCTTCCTCAAGACTGTCGACATCTGTCTGTCTTGTTTCTTCAGCTACGCCTTCTTTGTACTGATCAACCATCAGAGAACGCCACATGACATCAGCAGGCAAAACAGCTTCAGAACCGTAGACCAAGAAGTAAGGTGACTGCCCTGTGGGGGTAGTAGGCTGAGTGTGTAGCCCCCAGAGTGCATTGGGTAATTCCTTGATCCACTTGCCGCCCATGGTATTTGCAGCATCATACAGTCACTTTTTGAGAGCGTCGAGTACCATCCCATTGGCGCATTCCACCTGGCCATTGGCACATGGATGAGCGATGGAGACGTACCGGACGTCAATTCCACTGTTCTCACAGTACTCCCAGAACTGGTGATTGTTGAAATTTGAACCCAGGTCTGTGATGATGCGATTGGGGAACCCATAGTGATGTACGATTTCATCCAAGAAGTTGAGGACTCTATCAGCCTTGGGGCAGGTAACAGGCTTGACCTCAATCCACTTGGTAAACTTGTCAATAGCCACCACAACTCTGCTAAATCCCCCTGGCGCATTTGGGAGAGGACCAATCATATCCAAGGCCCGGCAAGCGAAAGGCCAAGTTGGTGGTATCGTGATGAGCTTGTAGGTTGGAACGTGTTGTTGCTTGGCAAAGAATTGGCATCCCTGACACTTTTTGACTAGTTCTTCTGCATCAGCAAGAGCTATAGGCTAGTAGAAAGCATGTCTGAACACTTTTCCCACCAAGGTGCGGGAAGAAGTGTGATTGCCACAGATTCCTTTGTGTGTCTCCTCCAAGATTTCCTTGCCTTCTTCGCGAGAAACGCACTTCATGAGTACATCAGAACTTGTGCCCCGCTTGTAGAGTTGATCTCCAACTAGAGAATAAGCCTTGATGCGGCGTGAAATGCGCTCGGCTTCTGACTTGTCTTCAGGAATCAACTGATGTTTGATGTAGTCGATAAAAGGAGTTCTCCAGTCCACATCAATCATAAGCACTTCTCGATCAGGTTGAGCTGAAGTGGTCGTAGGTGCAGATGATTGCTCCGGAATTGATGGTTTATGGAGTTCATGGATGAAGATTCCAGCTGGCACTTGAGCTCGTGTAGATCCCAGCTTCGACAAGACAGCCGCATCAACATTGTTGTCGCGGACCACATGATGGAACTCGAGACCATGGAATTTGTTCTCAAGTTTGCGTACCTCCTGGCAGTACGCATCCATATTCTCAGCATTACGATCCCAAGAATCGTTGACTTGATTGATGGCCACCAAAGAATCACCATAGACAAGTAGTCGTGTAATGCCAAGAGAGACTGCAAGGCGAAGACCATGCAGTAGAGCTTCATATTCAGCTTCATTGTTTGAGACCTTCCAAAAGATCTGCAAAACGTATTTGAGTTGCTCCCCCTTGGGGGAAATCAAAAGTACCCCGGCACCAGCGCCTTTGTGACAACCCGCCTAGGAAAATACTGTACTATCACCTAAACCAATCCACTTTGGTCATTAAGCAATAATAAAGTATCATCCTGTCGTTAGTTGCCGGGTCGAGCCCGGTGAAATCACTTACATAGCAACAAAGGATCGACAAATATGCATTAAAACTCATGCAAAGGCGAGTCTAGAGTACCACACAAGATTAAAAACCAAATCTGCCCTGAAGGGTTTAATTATTACAAACCATTGTTCATGACAAGATAAGTAAAGGTTCAGAGTTCGAAAACAGCAGAATAAATAAACTAGTGGAACGATCAACATCACAGGAGGCCGTCCGTGCCATCACTCGTCGTCATCCACCCATTGCAGCTCCCAGCCGGGTGGAATCTCACCAGGCCAAACAACACCTACAACAACATTTTATCAATCAAGGCTGAGTATACTAATACTCAGCAAGACTTAACCGACGGGTGATAACTACATCACCAAACTCTAGACATGAGAGGCTTTTTGGCTGGTGGAGTTCTTTTGCTGAAAAGCAACAAAGAGTATGTCCTTACTTTCAATATTTTAGCACAAATTCTAGTTAATTATCATTTCTAAGTGTGCCAACTAATTCAATCAAAAATTTTACAATACAATTAATTCAAGCAGTAATATTCACCAAGTTCCATCATTAAGGGATATCATGGCCAGTTGATTAAGCAGTCTCAGATAACGGTGAGAGGCCGACAATCGATTGATTAAATCCTTGCAAGGTAAACCTAAACACACGGAAGAATGCATACCCCAAGAAAATCCAAACAAAAATGACACGGGGTATACACCGACTAGACGGTTCCCATCTTTCTCCAGTTCGGGATCGGAACCTACAATCCTCGGTACAAGGCTTACTGGCACGTCACGTCGGACCGCCCAGACTCGCACAAGTACCCCACTGTTGCAGGCAGAGGGACACATCAGGTGTCCTAGGGGTAGTAGGGAAAGGTTCCCTTACCGTGTCCATCAGGTACTAGGTTTACCGGTCCCATTCCCGGCAAGTGCTTAGTACATTCAAAAGCTTAGCCCACGAAAGCCACTTGACCGGAGCCCAAATCCCATGCTCTTACCACATGAGCAATCCATTTATAAAGATCTTATGATTCCAACATAAGAACCTATTCTCGCGAGTGACGAACATCACTCGACTTGTACCGGTCCTATAGCATAGCAGCTACCGACCTAGCATACTAGTAAAGGAACATAGGTACCTAGGGATCATGCATCTAGGGTTTCATTCAACTCCTGAAACGTAAATGCACAATCATAGCAAAGGTAAATGCATAATTTTAAAAGACAGGGTTAATGATCCGGGGCTTGCCTTCGCTGGCAAGGTTGGCCTTGGGCCCTTCTGGACTTTGGTCCAGGTCTTGAGCTACGTCCACGTACTACAGCTCTCCGTCAGCACCTTCGTCTCCTCCTTCCGGCACAAGCATACAGCTACCATCGGGAAGATCTACACGAGGATGCAAATGCAAGATTTAATTGACGGTTTGCCTTTAATTAGTCACAAAACAACATATGACAACCATGAAGAGTATGGTTGGCCATATTCACCTTGACAAACACACATTTGGTTAATTATTTCTATTAAAGTAACAACACATGGTGTTTTATTATTTATTCCTTTTAATAGTGACTGTGTACACATTTATGCAAATTAGTTAATTTAAATTCACAAACAGCAAGGGAGTGGTCTCAACCTTCCTAGAATGTTTCACACCACATTCCTAAGGTCATTAGGTGAGGTGTGGGTGATTTTCCAATTTAACTTAATATTAAGCTTTTAATTGGCCTCCATAGGTTTTATTCATAAAATAAATTCATAAAATTCAGTGAGTGTGTTTCTGAAGCACTATAACCTAAACAAAGCCACTGCACACAAGATTTCACATTTAAAGGATCTATAAAATTAATTGTATCATAAAAGACAAATTCTAGCTATCCAAGCAAGATAAATGCATATGAAAATAAATAAGCACAAAATGGATCCCAACTTTTTCACACATGGCCTCTGGTCCAAAACTAAGCTACGCATGCAACATATACACCTAGAGCTACTATAGATCTTGAGCTATACATTTACAAAGAAAGTTAGGCATAAAACAAGATTAAATATTTCTGACAGATATAAAATTGTGATTAATTCAGGAGAGGTGCATTTAGGCATAACAAGATCACATGCAGAAGTTGAGCACAAAATCTATTTATTTTTGGCTACAAAAATCATTTGGACAGATTCATCATAAATACAAAACAATTCACATTAAAAGATCTACATTATAACTTTGTGCAATTTTTGGTACAGAAGTTAGGCATGGCATAACACACAACATATCCAAAATTCAGCCACAGATCACTTGTAGATTTGGAGCTACAACAGATCTAGGTTAAACAATTTTCTATTTTTCATGCAAAAATTAGCACTCAAAAGTAGGGTCATGCTTTGTGAAAGTAGTAGTTTTCTACACAAGGAAGCCAACAAAATTGGGTTTGCATTTTTCTGATTTTTCCTTGAATTTCTACGGATTTTACAAGATTCAGCAAAAAGGCTTTACTATTGAAGATTCTGATCTTCAAGAAGGTCCCTGGAAACTTTGATTTCCTAATAGATATGCCCTTAGATCATTGTTAAGACCCTGGAAAGATTGAAAGCTTTGCAATGTGGCCCCTGGGCCATGGCCGGCGGCGGCTCCGGCCAAATCCCGGCGAGCTCTCACCGGAGTCCGGCCGGGGATCGGCGGGGGAGGTTCAGGAGCTCACCAGGACTCGGATTGCGGCCGGAGTTTGGGCAGAGGGGCGGCCGACGAGGGGGCTCGGTGGTGCCAGGCGCCGGCGACCGCTACGGTGGCAATCCCGGTGAGGAGACCGGCGGTGCTAGCCCACACGTGACTGCTAGGGCTCGAGGGTGACGTGGTGGAGGTGCTGGAGGTGTTGGCCGGCGACGCAAACTAGCGGAGGGAGGAGCTCACTGAGGCGGCGTCAATGGCAGACGGCGGCGGCGTGCTCGCGCGAGGAGCGCTGCGGCTTCTTTTATAGGCAAGCAAGGGAGAGGGAGGCCTTGCCTTCGTCGCGAAGGATGCCCCGGCTATTAAGCCGCGGGTACGGCGGCCTGGCCTCGGCAGGCGCGCGTGGCAGGGGGGCGCGGATGGCCCGGTGGGGGAACGGCGGTGCTGCCAGCTGGCGAGTGAGAGCGCGGCGCGTGGCCCGGCCTGGGGTCCATCTACGTCACGCCCACGAACTCGAGGCACGGCGCACGGACCAGCGGTCGCGGGTCCGTCTCGGCGTGCGCGTACGGCGGTGGTCGACGTGGCGCGGCACGCGCGGGCGCGCTCTGGAGCGCAGCCACGACGTCGTGGCGCGACATCGCCCAAACTCGTTTCGTTTAGCTCTCTTTGACCAACAATTACTCAAGATTTCGCAACAGAAGTGCCACAAGGTGTAAATAACAAAGTTGTAGAGCAATGATCCCTCTACAACTTTTACAAAGGTCGTCCTATGTTTTGCTCAATGGTTTGAGCATGAACTGCAGGCAAAGTTGCTGGTTTTCATGGCGCTGGTGAACAGGAACTGCGGGCGTTGACCACAGTTTTACACCATTTTCCACTCCAAATTTCAAATGCCACCCAACATGAAAGTTGTGTCCCTCGAACAACTGGACAACTTTTATATTTGGAGAATTTGAAGTGTTTAGGTGAAATTTGGAGAACACGGCAAAAGTTCTAGAAGGACTAGGTGTGTCAAGGGGTTTGACTAGGGTTTTAGCTAGGGTTTGACCAAGCTTTGACCACAAAGGTGTCTTGACTTGATTAAGAAGATCATTAGTGTTTGTCGGTTAGGTTTTCGAGGTGCTGACCCAGGTTGACCAAGGTTTGACTAAAGTCAACACGTTTGACGCGGTCATTAGCACTACTGATGCTGATTAAAAACCTGGGGTGTCACAGCCTTCCAACTTGAGGGAACCATCAAAGTACATGACCCAATGTTCTGGGCGCTCAATTGGAGTTGGGACTTGATTTTCCCGCCACTCAGCCATGAAATCAACCAAAGCCTGAGACTTGATAGTAGTGCGAGGCTTGAACTCGAGCGATAGAGCGCCGAGCTCTACAGCCCATTTAGAAATCCTTCCTCTGGAGTCCCGGTTGTGAAATATCTCACCAAGCGAGTAGCTGGTAACCACAGAGATCTTATACTCATCGAAGTAGTGGCGGAGCTTCCGTGAAGTAATCAGAACCGCATAGAGTAGCTTCTGTACCGGAGGGTAGTGAGCCTTGGACTCTGAGAGTACTTCACTGACGAAATATACCGGCCTCTGGACAGGGTAGCCAGGGCCTTCCTCCTGTCGTTCAACGACAATAGCAGTGCTAACGACATTAGTAGTCGCAGCGATGTAGAGCAAGAGCTCTTCATTAGGCAGAGGAGCTGTGAGGACTGGAGGCTTGGATAAGAACTCTTTGAGCTGAGAAAGAGCTTGATCAGCTTTAGTTCTCCACGTAAACTTCTCCTGTCGCTTGAGTAGCTTGAAGAAAGGTAGACCCCGTTCTCCAAGTCGTGAGATGAAGCGATTGAGTGATGCCATGCAACCAGTAAGCTTCTAGACATCTTTGATAGTAGTCGGAGCTTGCATGTTGGAGATGGCGGTAATCTTCTCGGGGTTTGCTTCGATGCCACGGTGGCTAATGATGAACCCGAGTAGTTTTCCAGATGATACGCCAAAGACGCATTTGTTTGGGTTGAGCTTCCATTGGTACTCCCGTAGTGAAGCGAAAGTTTCCTCAAGATCTGTGATAAGCATGTCTGGATCCCTAGTCTTGACAACGACGTCATCCATGTATGCTTCCACGTTCTTGTGAAGCTACTTCTTGAAGCACGCTTGGATAGCCCTTTGATATGTAGCACCAGCATTTTTCAACCCGAAGGACATTGTTGTGTAACAATAAGCACCAAACAGGGTGACAAATGCGGTCTTCTCATGATCAGATTCCTTGATTGCAATTTGATGATATCAAGAGTAGCAATCCAGGAAACAGAGTAGAGCACAGCCCGCCGTAGAGTCAATGACTTGATCAATCCGCGGCAACCCGAAAGGATCCTTGGGGCAATGCTTGTTGAGATCAGTGTAGTCGACACACATCCTCCAATCATTAGAGTTCTTCTTTCTGACGAGCACAGGGTTAGCGAGCCATTGCGGGTGAAAAACTTCTCGGATGAAGCCAGCCGCGAGTAGTTTGGCAAGCTCTTTCTTGATAGCAGCCCTGCGGTCATCAGCAAAGCGACGAAGATGTTGTCTCTTGGGAGTGGCGTTAGGATTGACGTTGAGTGAATGCTCGGTCAACCTCCTGGGCACACCTGGCATGTCAGATGGCTTCCACGCAAAGATATCACGGTTAGCCCGAAGGAAGTTGACGAGCGCGTCTTCCTATTTGGGATCAAGCTGTGCACTGATCATGGTCGTCTTGCTGCTGTCACCAGAACCAAGGTCAATGGCTTTGAGCAGGACATCACCAGTCGGTGCAGACTTGTTATTGTTGTCTGTCTTCTCAGGAACCTCCAGCTCGCTCGGAGCAAGCTTTTTGGCTGCAGCGAAGACTTCCATCATAGCATTGGGTACTTGAGTTGTCGAAGCAAGTTCTACGGCTTCAGTGTCACAGTCGTAAGAACGCTTCAAATCCCCTTGCAATGAGAGAACTCCTTTGGGGCTCGGCATCTTGAGTACAAGGTACATGTAGTGTGGGATAGCCATGAACCTGGCCAAGGCAGGTCTGCCGAGGATGGCATGATAAGAAGTCTCGAAGTCGGCAACCTCGAACTTGATGTACTCGGTGCGGTAGTGATCCTTAGTCCCAAAGGTTACGGGTAGTACAACTGAATCCAAAGGAACAGCTGCGTTGCCCGGGATGATAACATAGTACGGTGAGTTGGTCTTGGTAAGCATATTAGTGATATCCAGGCCCATCTTCTTCAAGGTCTTGGCAAACAGGACATTGAAACCACTGCCACCATAAATAAGAACCTTAGTGAGTCTGGAGCCTGCCACCACTGGATCCAGAACGAGAGGATATCGTCCTGGTTCAGAAAAACTAGTCCATTGATCCGCCCTTGAAAAAGTAATGGGGGTTTCAGACCACTTTAGAAAAGTGGGAGCTGCTGGTTGGATGGACATAATCTCCCTGAGTGCAAGTTTCTGCATGCGCTTGGTTGGAATCCCACCAAATATGACATTGACAGTGTTGGAGGGGTGTTGAAACCCAGTGTCTTTGTCACTATTAGCCTCCTTCCCCTTGTGTTTGCGAAATCTTGGGTTTGGGTGTGTTGGCTCAGGTGTATTCTTCAGCGCACGACGAAGTTGGTAACTCTGCTCTGTAGTATGATCACCCTCTAGGTGCCATGGGCATTTCTGCTTGGTCAATGTTGCCTAGTGAGAATCATCTTCAGTCTTGGCAGTAGTTTTCATAGCTGCAACAATGTTGTCGGGCTTGCGCTTGCGATTAGGATTGCTCGAGTAGTTATTACCCGTGCGATTGCCTTGCTGTTGCTTGCCACTGTTGCTTCCACCAGCATTATTGTTGTTGTTGTTGTTCTGGTTGTTGCGAAGGTGCTTGAACCAATTCTGAGCCTTGTCTTCCTCGTCCGCCCAGTGAGTGATCATCTCCTTGAGCTTGGTGATGTTGGCTGGGTGAGCACGACCGAAGTCTTGGAAAAGCCTGTCGTCATAAAAACCATCCTGGAAGGTATCTATGACTTCTTTCTTGGTGACATCAACAACAGTAGCCCTTTTTTAAGAAGAGGCGCATGTACTCGCGAAGAGTCTCGCCTTATTTTTGCTTGATCAGGGTAAGGTCCATCCGAGTACCATGACGGCCCAGAGAACCTGCGAAGTTGCTGGTGAAGTGATGCTTGAGTTGTCCCCAGTTGTCGATGGAGCCGCGTTTGAGAGACTCGAACCATGTGAGAGGCTCTTGCTCTAGGACAAAAGGGAAATAGATACACTTGGTATCATCATTGCCCCCGGCATTGGTGATGGACAGAGCATAACAGCGCAATCACTGCCTAAGATCTTACTTGCCATCATATTTTGAGATACCGTAAGGCTTGAATTTCTCCGGAAGAAACAGAGCTTGAAGTCGAGCGGAGAGAGCAGGAAAAGAATCAGAATCCGCATCCTTTTGCTTCTCACGCTCAGCGCGTCTGGCGTTGATGGTTGTGCGAGCATCGTAGCGAGAGTCTCCCGACTTGCTAGTGACGCTGCCTTCACCACCTCTGCCCCTGTTGCTAGGTTCCGGACGGGTACGTTGAGGAGTGGGTGTGGCACGATGAGCACCTCCACTACTGCCGTGGTGACTAGGAGCACTGGTATTCTGGCATAACATAGTGTAGGCTAGCTCAGCCAGCTTCACGACTTCAGCAGCCGCCCTGTCACGAGGCATAGAGCGACCAAGTAGGTTGATCGCATTAATAGCTTCCTCTGGAGTGCGATATTCATGAGTAGCTACCGCATCCAGAGCTTCTTGAAGATTACGGGTAGGTAGATCTTCTGCGAGTTCCCGACGAAGGGTTGCACGATCAGCATTGCGTTGGCGATGTGCAGTTTTGGCCTCCGCAGTTTCCTCAGCAGGAGCATTGGCAGAGAGTTCATCATCAGATACATCATCCGAAAAGCGATAATTGGCATGATGCCCTTGCGGAGTAGTTGCATCAACGACGAAAACTTCCCGATAAGGTGAATGAGTACCCGTACTCTCAATGAGCTTCGTATCGTGTCATAATCAACTAGCTTGGCACCTTCCTGGAAGGGTAAGTTGTCGAGACAAGCGATAAAGCGCTCCTGATCATCCGAGGTGAGATTAGCAGGCACATGCTCAGGCCAGTAGATGAATCTACCCTCAGGTGTCGACGTGATCACCAGTCCTTGAGCAGAGCCAGTCAGTTGGTGTACTTCAGTAGAATCCGAACCGTAGTCGAACTCGAACTTAGATGAATCCGAATAGTAGTCGAGGTTGATGTCCGAATTCGAAGAGTACTCGAGCACGATCTTCTGGCCAGGGCACATGAGGCACTTCAATGCGGCTTGGTAAGCGGCACTGACATGGTGATGACCGAAGAGAGGTGGTGCTAGAATGTTATCCAGGCTGAGTGCAAGCTGTGAAGCCAGAGAGAGCAACTCAGGCTAAATAGGAGACGAAGTCGAGTTGTACTCGGACTCCGACTCGAGTTCTCTAAGCGGGTCAGAGATCGAAATTTCGCCTAAATTTTCGACGAAATCCTCCATCAAAGCTTGCATAAGCGTCGAGGACTTGAGCTTTGACTCCGGAGTTGGCACTAAGAAACGCAGGAACGATCCGGCGCCATCAGCAATGCAAACCCAGAGTTCAAAACGAAGGTGTCGCCTTGCTGGAAAGCGACGGTCAGCTTGATGATGACGAGAGCCATCGAGTTCGCCAGTGGATTAACGACGAGATCCCCTACCTTGCGCGCCAGCTGTCAGTGTTTTAGACATCGAGCCTACGATGGGGTACCCGAAGTAGTAGATTGTGAGGTGGGGCTCGCCAAGATCAGGAACACGATGGTGAGACACGGAGCACATAATTAGCCAGGTTCGGACCGCAATGTGAGTAATACCCTACGTCCTGTATGTTGTGTGGCTCTGTATTGATTGCGTATATTTCGAGAGGGGTCCCTGCCTCGCCTTATATGCCACGGGAGGCAGGGTTACAAGTCAGATTGGTACAAGAGTACTATTCGAGTAGGACCCGGAGTAGCCTATACAAGGTGTGGAAAGCTATCCTAGTCTTACTACAAGTCCTTGTCCGCCTTGTCTTGCCTTGTGGTCCACGGTACCAGTACCGTGGCCCACTAGTCGAGTAGTCCAAGTGTTGTACAGGAACTCATCTCCCGGGTATGGCCCACATGAGTTGGTGGGCCCAGGGATGCCCGGTCGACAGGGTGGGACGCTTGGGGACATATCATGTTCATGACATCTTCCTCAAGAACGATCCTCAGCGGTGCCTCTGTTCTTCATCTAGACTAAAGTGAGTATTTTGACATTTTCTATTTAGACTAAAGTCGTATGCATGCTTAATTGCTTTGTTCTTGTGTTCTTCGTTTGTTCTTGGTTTAGAGGCTTGTGTTCTTTGAACACAACCCTTTCAATCTAGTAGACTTAGATCATAAGTTTGCATCTAGTTTGCCAGCTTGTCTATTAGAGTAAAGTTGATGCTCCTTCATGTCTCTAGTTAGATCAAAGTGCATTCGTGATCTTGCATGAGTGATAGAGCATACCTTGAGCTAGTGCCAGTATCTCCCTCGCGGATTCGTAGTTCCGTATTTATACGGAGTGCTATAGTCGGGTTATCAGGACGTCAGATCGTGTCCGGCTATAGTAGTAGTCAGTGGTGTAGACGTGGTGTCTGTACCATAGGTTATCCTGCGAAGACCACGTGCGCTCGCGTAATGATAGAGGTAGGCCGCAGTGGTGACAGCCTGTTGGACCCTTTGCAACCCTCCGCGCTTGCGTACTGAGTTGGGCTCGTTGTCAGTACATTAGCCTCTCCCTAAAAAGTTAGAATGTGCTGGCGCCTAAAGTGAGTGTTATACCTGAGAGACCGTGCTAGACTCTGCGCTCGATCGAGGCAGATCCTTTCTACCTATCCTATCAATCAGTGTTGTGTCATTGGACCATCTATACTAGAGTATAAGATAGTGCACATCGTTCCTTGGATTCGATACCCTTGGAATACTCTCCTTCCTTGGGGAAGTGCTACAACGGTATTTCCGTGCGCTTGCGGTATACCCAGTTGCTCTTATACATTCCCTCTAGGTGTACAACTAGTGGTGACATTAAAAAACACCAACAGTTGGCGCGGTTTGGGGTCAAGGTCTATGGCGAAAGCTCTGCCTAGCTCTGCTAGTGCCCACAATGGTTACACTCTCTCCGCAATTACCCTGCTGGGGGCATTGTTGCAACCTCCAACCTCTTGGTCTGCCAGGTGAAGACTTGGCCTGCTCCTCCGGGGGTGGGCGGACGGCGGCGACGGCGGCGTCGTTGCTTCCTTCTTGAAGGCTTCGTCTTGCAAGATCTCCGCGCTCGGACTCAGCTGTGCCCGGGCGGTTAGGCTAACGGCGATGTGCGTGTGTCCTTGGTGTACTCGCTTGCCGGCGTCTGTCTTCCTAGGTGGCCTCCAGTGTGGTGGTGTGGTGCTTCTCTTTCCTCCGGGTTGTCTTTGCTTCTCCGTAGCTCTTCTTGTTCTTTCTCGTGTAATCTTGCACTTTGGGGTCTCTCCTTAAGTGTTTCTTGTAATTCTCTCCTTTTAATAAAAAATGTGCTTTGTACGTCTTAAAAAAAGAGCAATTTTTTCTCTATATCTTGTTCTCTATACTACTATAAGTTAGGGGCTTAGGGCCTAGGCTAGAATACGGAAGAGGACCCAATTTTTTCGGGACGACCCTGCCGGAGCTCTAGCCATGATGTCCCCCTATGCATCCCACACGATTATTTTACTGCTACCGCCGGCCTTTAGCAGTATACTAGTTGATTATTTGCCGGCGAGTTCTCTCTATCTAAATTTTATTCTGTTCGGCTTGCTGATGGTTTGGTGGTTGGTGCTAATTTATTCTTGAAGAAAAATATTGCTACTTGGCTGGTGGCAGGTTGCAAGTGCTGATTTGTTCTGAGAGAAAAGTATTATTGCCTAGTGACTGATAATCTAGACAAATAGACTAATTACTAGTTGCACTAACCAACAAGTTAAATAGTCAAGAAGAAGCGCCAAGACGATGCCGCTCAGGACTCCGCAACCGCCTGTGGCCCCAGTCTGCGGCTTCGCGCGACTCCGCCGCCACTACCGCTGCGGCCCCCGTTCCATTGCCTTCGGCCTCGTTGCCAGTGGTGACGAGGAGCGGGGTCCGTCCCTTCAGCAGATTTATTATTTTTTTAAGGTTTTTCTCTTTTCGTTTTCCTTTCCTCCATAATATTTTGGTCTAGGTTTTGGCTTGTCGTTTCGATGTTTTCGATGGGGCTCTCTGATTCATACCGGATCTGTGGTGGATGCTTTGTTATCTTTGATGATCATACTCTTCATGAAGAGATCGAGGTATGTTGGCTTAGTCCTCTCAAGGAGGGATCAGATTTGTTTTCCCCCTTTTACGGGATCATCTTTCCGGTCGTCGGTGACACTACTAGCGGTAGTGGAGCTGCCCTTCCGATCGCTAGTGGTGATGCTAGCGGCATCGGACCTGCCGTTTCGGTTCCTAGTGGTGATGCTAGCGGCGTCAGACTTGATGCTCAATTCAACCTTCAGAAGATATAACTGATGTGCTTTCGGTGCCCTTTACTCCCCATAGTTGATGCGCACCCGCTAGGGTTCGTGCCCGATCTTTCGATGAGATGTGTTGGGATAACTCGACTGGAGGAGATGACGTTCACGGCCCGACTACAACCTTCCAAAGACTGCACCTTAGCAACCGATACACCACCACTTATGGTTGCCGCAATCTTGTGGAGCGTGACACCCGACAACTAGAACACCTGTTCCTGCAAGCAATCGAAGAACAAGCAAGAACAAATGTAACAAGTACTGAATTACCAAATATTGAGATGAAATTCAATCTGAAGTAACAAGTTGGGGTTCCGAATCGAGTAGGACGGGTGGTCTAGCCGACACACATTTACAAGGAAGTAGCAATGGCTAAACTTTCAACAAAACAAAACTCAATTTGTTTGTGGTGATTATGGTGGTATATGAGAGCGGAGGGGCATGACCAAGACATAGTGGGGATCGTGCTCCAACCCTAGGACGCGCCCCCATGTCTTTGACATGATACATGGGTCAACGACCCAAAAGACGATGACGCAACATCCTGACATATTTTGGACATCCACTTGTTTCGACGATTCCCGTCAACTAGATGGAATTTTGATATGGGACTTATTTCATTGGAAGCTTTATAAAATTTTCTTTCCAACCATATAAAGAACGTCACAAACAGAGTCCGTATGAGATCCTGATATCTGTTGCAAGTTGGCCCAATTATGAAGTCTGAATTCAGCGTCAAAAACGTGTTGGCTTGATCTCTTTCCATCTTTAGACTAAAAGTGACGTGGTGGCTGGAGGACGTGGGGAACACTTGAACTTGGTCCCTAATCAATTTCTTTGGTCCCAAAGCCTTCCGTGTGTGCTTTTAACACACTTTTTGATCTACGTATGTATTTCTGAAAATGACAATAAGCACACACTATGATGCAGCAATAATTCATTAAATATATTAAATACAATAATGATATAGAATCAGTTCACCTTAGAATATTATAATTATATCGAAGATGATGATGCCTCATCAATGATGGTTGAGGTTATCGCCTCTTTTGCGGGTTTCATGTTCAGGACCACGCCGCACGCGCGCTCTACGAAGTGACAAAATTTTACCGAAGCGTCGAAAAACAGAAAAAGAGCAAAAAAAAAAAAAAAAAATTGTTCTCGCCCCTCCCCGCGTTGGCGTCGTCGCGTGGCGTCGCCTTGCAAACGATAATTAGCTGCCTGGTTCTCGTCCTTCCATGACCCCCACCTCTCTCAGAACCCCCCCCCCCCCCCCCCCCGCCCCCCCCCCCCCCCGCCGCCGCCCCTCAAACCGTACCTGCCGGACGGCCTCGCCGGATCCGGCCACACCCGGCCCCCCCACGCCACGAGGAGCAGCAGCAGCGGTGGCGCCCGCGGCGGCGATGCGGAGCTCCATCGCCACCTACCGGGAGAGCCTCTCCCGGCTCGCCGTCGAGGTCGACGACGCCGCGGCCGACGAGGTCCCCGCGCCGTCGGCGCCGGCGGCCGCGAGGGAAGGGGACCTGTCCTCCACGCCGCCGTCATTGGGGAGGCGCCGGCGCTACTCCCGCCCCGGCCCCGGCGGCTCCGACTCTCCCGCTGAGCCTGACGAGGTAACCATCCCCGTCCCCCGCGCGGCAGAAATCCCCTTTTGCGAATGTTGGTACCACAAGAGGCTCCGGTGCTCCGTGTTCTTTCTTCGGTTCTTGCTTTAGCAGGGACCGGAAGCACTCTACCTTTGGCCGTCGATACCATGAATCCTCAGCCCACACGCATAGCCGGGGCATCAGAGGGCAACTCGCATTGTTAAACTAGCAGACGAAGAAAAGGAGTACTGCATTTGAGTGTGTTAGTATCTGGGTTTAGGCTGTCCATACATCTCTTTCATTACCCATGTAGTATTGGGGTGGAAAATGTGCTAATTTCCCTGTCAACCCCACCTAATGTGCGTGAGGGGACTATGAAGTATTCAAACTAAGCCTGGGTGTTGCTAGGGAGGAGGATGAGGGATTGGTATACAGGTTAAACTAAGCCTTTGCCTCTGATTGATTCTTCGTGCGATTAATTTGGTTTGAGCTATGATGCATAGTTTCGTGGCCGTAGCTTATAATATCTTCTCTCTGATTTGGTAGAATGCTAATATCTTAGTTTTCTATTGCTGCTTAGCACAGAAATGCTGCAAATCATGGTAAGTGGTTGCTGACTTGCTGTAGTAGATTGTTAAAAGTGGTGAGAATTAAACTCTTATTGTCACAGTATGCGGTAAAAATGGGGGCGCTAAGTGGTGATCATTGCACAGGACATATTGCACAGAATCTATCCCTGGGGACTGACGTTTATATATGCTGATAGCCATTTTTGTTGATTAGCTGTCAATACTACTTAGTATCCAGGTCTCTCCATATATTGAAGTGCAAAGGGAGCTCTAATTTCAAATGTTTCATGGGTTTCTACTAGATGTAAAGGCATATCGTCTGGTTCTTTGAAAACAGTGTAATAGCTACTACCTGTGTACTTGCGGTCCGGTTTCACGGGTTTGTGGTTAAGCCGATCCAGACTATGGGAAAGTTAGATATACGGTTTATAAACCAGTGGGTACGAGGGGTTCATGGTTTACCAGGCAGCTAATTATCATTTGCAAGGCAGCAGCGAGCGCTTGGCACACAGATACTAATATACAGGCATGGCTCATGATTTCGTGAAGGCAACAGCCTGACAATTGTATTAATTGAACTTTCAATGGGTCAGATGGGTCCAGACCTGAATCAAACCAACATGTGAATGGCCTCCGGACGTGGTTAATCATGGGCTGGTTCCATGGGTTGCACCATGTACAGGGCTAATAGCTACAGTTTGAATCAATGTGATTTCATTTTCCATTGCAGATTTCTAAACTTAGGGAGGACATCCAAAAGCTTCAAGCTTCAGAGGCTGAAATAAAGGCATTATCATTCAATTATGCTGCAATGCTAAAGGAAAAAGAGGTATGCCTCCTTTTAAGGTCTCCATGTTTCTCTTTTCTACATATCTACTTGCAGATTGTTGTTACTGGATACATTGTTTTTAATGCCAAAATCCTTTGAAACTATTTTAGCACATCATAAAATGGTATTGTATCATTGTATTATGTCATTAGAAACATGAATGGTTTCTTTGATTTTATATTGCTTACAAGCTTCCTTACATGTGATGTGTATGTTATTATAGGAACAACTTGGAAAACTTCGTGAAGAAAATGGATCTCTGAAGAGAAATTTGGAGAGCTGTAAGGCAGTTTCAGCCAATTCTAATGTAATTGTGTGTTTTTATACATTTTTATAGAGTTGCTATTTATCATTTATTATATGATATGTCACTATGATACATTCTTCAAACCTCACAGGGTACTTTCGAAAGATCACCCAGAGCTCAAAGGAATTCAGTACAGGAAAATTCATTGAGCGCCACCAAGCAGAATGGATATGGTGGTGGTTCTTCCCATGGTATCCAGCCAAATGGCATGCATTCGGTAGCAGGACAACATAAGGTAGTTATTATTGATCAGCAGTTCCATTGCATTGTATTATGTTGTTCTGTAACAGCATCGTCTGTGTTTTTTTCACACCCTGATCATATTTAGTAGTCAACGAGATTCCTTTTGTCCTACATTTAAGTGTTAAAAGGAAGAATTTTCATCTTATAGATGTTGCTTTTTACATTGAAAGGCACACCGCATTCAATTTGGAATGAATACTGCAGCTATTTATTGACATCGAATTATGCTACAGGGAAATGTGTTGGAGGAAGACAGAGCATCATTTGCTATCAAGCAGGCTAGCCTTGAAAATGAAATTAAACAATTGAAACAACAACTCAGCAATCAGTCCAAGAAAGAAACTGAGATTGAAAGGAAGCTAGAAGGTATGAGCAAGGTCCAATTTATTACATCTTGAAACAGTCAGCAGCCATTATTCAAATTTACTTAGCTTTATTCACCTAAATCTTCTGTTTCTGCATTGTAGATGAGAACAAACGGAATGGATTTCTTGAACAAAAGCTAAATGAACTCAAGATCAACAAAGAGATGGTATGTTTGTTTTCTTTGCAAGTAAATTCATATTGATCCGCAGTCAGCAATATGCAAGTTTGGACTCGATGTGTATGAAGATCCTTCTTTTATATACTTCAATAGATATCCACTAGCATGGAAGAGTCGCATAAGGAACTGAATGAGAAGAAATCAGAGTTGAGACGTGTGCAAGATGACTTGAGCAGAAGGGACAAGGAGCACATATCAGATGAATCATTTCAGAGCCTAAGGAGCATGTTAATGGCTCTACAGAAGGAGAACTCTGACCTAAAGGTCTTCATTGTTTGTACATCAGCTCTACAGGCTTCTAGCATTGCTATAATAATAGTGCAAATGGATTCTACAGAAATGACTTTTTACAATAAAAGAAGTTTCCTTCTGCAGATAGAGAGAGCCAGGCTTGAGGAAGATCTCAAGAGTATGAAGAGTACCTCACAAAAAACTGCCGACGGTACATCTGATAACAAGATCCTTGACTCGGGACAGGTACTCTTTCTCTGAAGCTGTGCCTCATATATATAATTTGTATGGTAACCAATGCCTCTGGAAGATGCAGGGGAGATTGTTGGTCTTTTATTCTTTTGGTTCAATAGCAACACTGTTTGTTATTTTGAATTTTTTGAAGTTGATGTCAATTATTAAATGAAGGCATTAATGCATATAACTTATAAGTTTCTTAATTTTCTGAAATGAATTGTTCTACATTTTTTGCTAGTATAAGAGTTTTCCTAAATTATCAGTAGCACTTAGTTTATTCATTTCATACTTAACTGTGAGTTATGGCCTAAAAATACAATGCTTTGTAGTGCACTGTATCAGTTATCCTACTAAACAGCAAAGAGAATAAGAGTACTGATGTGCTTGTAGTTCAACTGTGAAGGTTAAGGAAGAAATGGAATCATTGAAAAGAGCATTACAGGATGCTTCCTGTGAGAGAGATAAAGCAGTGCAGGATTTGGCTCGGCTGAAGCAGCATTTGTTAGATAAGGTAGCACATATTCTTATCTCTTGTAATTTTCTTGCAGCCTTTTCTTCTCATGATATAAGGAAGCGTACGTCATCCTTGCTTCATTTCCACTTTCTGAACACAAGTTACGTGACATATCTTATGTGGAATGTGATAGCTTTTAAAGGAACAATATATGCAAACTGATGGACAAATGTTTGTTCTTGATTAGGACTTGGAGGACCAAGAAAAGATGGATGAAGATAGTAAACTCATTGAAGAATTACGGGTAATCTGTGAGCAGCAAAGGGCTCATATAATGCAGTTAGAGAGGGCTTTAAAGGTGGAGATAGCAAAGCAGGAGGAGAGCAAAAGGATCATAAATGAAGAGCACCAGAGGTCAAATGAACATATGGAAGATTTGAAGTCCAAGCTTGCTAGCTGTATGAGTGCACTTGAATCAAAAAATGTGGAGCTGCTAAATCTTCAGACTGCCCTTGGACAGTACTATGCTGAGAGTGAAGCCAAGGTAATTGAATTCTTAGAGCATTCTTTGTTTGAAACTTATTAATTTCCAAATTTTCAGATTAATTATGGTTTTAATATGTATGTAGGAACGGCTTGGAGGTGATTTAGCTGCTGCTAGGGAAGAATTGTCTAAACTATCACAGTCATTGAAGGTAAAACACATTACACTTCATAAATCCTTGAGCAAGCATTATTAACTTCCGTACTGTGATTGTCCCTCTTATTTTTTTATTAGATTCATGAGTGCTTAAATATGGTGCGCCCACAAACTTTGATGGTGCCTAATTGACATTCCTACGACATGTCCTTTTTTATGCAGGTGGCAAATCAAACTATTGAGATCTCGAGAAGAGAGAAGGAAGATATAGTTGCCAAACTTTCACAAGCAGAGAGGATGTTAGCAGATGGGAAGCGCTCCATGCAGAAGCTTGAGGATGACAATTCAAGATTACGACGCGCCCTAGAACAAAGCATGACAACAGTGAATAGGATGTCACTAGATTCAGATAACTCCGTTGACAGGTTGGTAATTATTACATTTTCTTATGGATGATAGCTGGTTTATAACTTTTTGTATGTGTTCATTGGGAAAGACAATTTTTCTCCAGTACATGATAAGTTCATGACTTCTCTGAATGAGCCCATGGACGAACATTCAATCCTAAACCTTTATAGGAAAAAAAAAGATAGCTGAACTGCAAAAACTAGGCAAACAAAGTTTTCTTTCTCTTGTTTTCATATTTCTCCTTTTTCAAAAAAATAATTAATGTTCAAAACTTGAGTACTTGACTGCTGGTTAATCTAAGACCGTTCCATCTGCAATTCAACACTCCAATTTTAACTTCCTGTTCAATAGCATAGTTCTCTGTTTAGCAAGATATAGTTTGTGTACATAGTGGTTTGTTTTTCTCCGTGCACTTCCATTGGACATACTATTGTCTGCTATATGGTATATGCAACAGATATAATTATCAAACTTTTGCTTGCAGGCGCATTGTGATTAAATTGCTAGTCACCTACTTCCAACGGAATCACAGTAAAGAGGTGTGGCTCAACCAAATCAATTAGTGTCATATACATTCAAAATAAAAACTGTTATAAAATAATATACTAATATCGGATATTGACAGGTTCTGGACCTCATGGTTCGCATGCTTGGCTTCTCTGAGGAAGACAAACAAAGGATTGGCTTTGCACAAAACAATGCTGCTAAGGGTGTTGTGCGCGGTGTTTTGGGCCTCCCGGGACGCCTTGTTGGAGGAATTGTTGGTGGTGGTTCATCCGGCAAATCTACTCAAGCATCTCCGGAGAACCAGGTGACATCTATATGCCTGATACCTTCTTTCATATTCCTATTTCTTTCACCTCTGAAGTCAAGCAGATATCGAGGACCATGAAGCTGTATCTTTCCATCATTTTACAAGCTGTTGGTTGATATTGGTATCCTTGTGGCATTATGTGCAGTCATTCGCAGACCTATGGGTGGACTTCCTGCTCAAGGAGACGGAAGAAAGGGAGAAACGAGAAGCCTCAGAAGCTGCAAGGCAGTCGCAGGAAGAGAGCCAAACCGCAACTAGTACAAGTAGTTCTTGGAGCATCCCACAACCATCACAGCTCCCCTCAAACCTACCTGGCCCTTCCATAACCACAAGGCCGCAACTGTTTGGTCCTCCAGACTCTGAATTCTCAACAGTTCCACTTGCATCATCATCGTACTCATCCGCGCCGAGTCCATTTGCAAGACTACCTCCAAGATGATTGTAGTCAAGTGTACACTGTATATTATCGGATTACTTTTTGTTCTGGGGCTGGCCCCACATCCAAAGGTTAAGCTATTTGTTTCATTTGTTGACAATGCAAAGATGGTAATAGTTGATTCAAAACCCTCCTGTTTTCCGCCTTGGTTCATGTAAAGAAGCTGATGTGTAAATGGATGTCTCCTACCCTTGACAATGGATGGAGATGAAATCAGAATTGTTAATTATACCATGTACGAGAATTGGAACGCTGTGTAGCAGTGTTGTACCGCTATGAATATGAGAAAACAAAAAGTTATGCATCCAAGCTGAGTACTGAGGACTTGTGTTTTGCAGCCCAGAGGATGCTAGGATTGTGAAGTGAACAAAATGTCGTGCGCCATCAAAATCCGAGTACAAAATATTCTTAAGAAAACAAAACTAAGGGAAAACAGGGAGTTAAATGTACTTGGCTGTCGACATAAAAGGTGGTTAACAAAGTCATCAAACCACTACTTTCACCAAAGTCGTTGTAGTATACTGGTGAGTATTTCCGCCTGTCGCGCGGACGACCCGGGTTCGATCCCTGTCAATGGCGCAATTTTACTTTTTGTTTCTTGGAAACTCATGGATCTTTACTGTCAGTTATCCTAGCTGTCTGCTGCCATTATCTCATGGATCTTTACTGTCAGTTATCCTAGCTGTCTGCTGCCATTATCTGTCAATCGGGAACATATCTAGTGGAAACCGACCTCTTCATGCAAACTATGGAAACTTCAATCTGAGTCACACGATCTTGATCCAAGGGAGAGCTCATGGGAGGTGGAAGGGGTGATTTGCAAAATTCATGAGAGGTGGGAGGGGTGATTTGCAAAGGTGATTTTGCAAATCACTCCTCCCACCTCCTCTGAGTGCCCCGTTGGATCAACATCGTGTGACTCAAATTGAAGTTTCCATAGTTTGCATGGAGAGGTTGGTTTCCACCTGATATGTTGCCCTGTCAATCCTGACATTTACAAGCAGCATACTCCCTCCGTCCCAAAATAAGTGGCATTCTCACTTCTCAAGAAGTCAAACAAGTTGAACTTTGACCATGTATTGACAAGAAAATATTAATATTTGTAGTACATAATTAGTATCATTAGATAGATCTTAAAATCTATTTTCATAATAAACTTATTTGGAGACAAAAATGTTACTAATATTTTGTACAAATGTAGTCCAACTTAAGAATGTTAGACCGGCACGAACCCCATAGTGACACTTATTTTGGGACGGAGGGAGTATATACCATGGATCCAATTTATTATATATATACCACTGAATTGACATCGCCAATCTGAATTGCTTCCCTCGTTTTGTTTCACTTGCTACAGAAGCACGGAGCTGCCAAGCCAACGACCATGCATTCCCCATAATGTTGCCTTGTATTCTTGTTGAATTTCGTTTTCAGAAGAGACGGCGCAATGCATACACGTTTGCAGCCACTCAAGATGTCCAAGCTCTAAAATTCTGCAGAGATGAGGAAACCAGAACAGTACTTCAATTAATCTTTGGTTTATGATGGCCTTATGTCATGTTCAGTAGTCCAAACAGTTGTTTCTTGTTCTATTGCACAAGCAAATCATAAATTATTTGGAAATATAAGCAACCAAAAATATGGTGAGGAAAAAAATACTTGAGATCCTGAACTCTGTTTGATGGTTTGTATAAGGTGATGGACCGTCGCATTTGTGGTCTCTGTCCCTCTAGAACTTGTGAAATTTAAATGCCTTTTAAAACGGATGCATGCAGACGCCAATATGCCTGTTTCAGTATGTTGGGCAGGCTACCTTTCCATTTACACTCATGTATGCATGCTTGAGTGGACTGTGTAGAACTGGGTTATTGTAAGCCTTCATTAGGTTTTATGACCTGCATGTGAAACGAGATAACTCCGCCGTATATGCGTGTAGCAAGAAAGCAGCAGATCATGAACAGGCAGCCCTAAAGAGCCATCCTTTCCTATCAGGTTCAGTTTGTAGATATGCGCAGAGCGTAATGCGATGAGCACGTGAACGCAAGATGCAGAAATTGGCCAAATCTGGCATATAGAAATACTATTTTTCTGTATTTTTTCGATTAATAAATATCCCTTTATTTCGTTCAACCATTTCAGTTATTAGCATTGCACTAGAAATTGCAAAGGCCAGGAAACATGCCATCAAATAGTAGTTTATTGTGTCCTCAAGATTTAGCAGCAGTTTATTGTGTTCATCTATATTTTGTCAATCTCTTGCTAGCTGTTTGATTTCATATATTTTTCCCAACAAAAAAAACTCAACTCCTGTCAACGCTCACGGATAAGTGATGCTGTTAGAGTTTGTTATCACGAATCATCACAGACGACGCCATACGGTGCATCCTGTACGCCACAGGATGCATGCATGGCCTTTCCCAAAACCTGCAAGCTCATCCCTTACTCCACCAAGCCAATTATATGCATGTTGGGCAAGAAAGGAAATGAGATATATGGCATCAAGCAAAATCTCCATGAGCAAAGCAAACCCACCGATCAATGCCGCATATATGGGATGTCGATGAAGCTGATCATGGATGCATGCCAGGGAATGTGCAATGACGTAATCTCGCGACCATCATTTTTCTTGAACACAGGCAGATCAGATCGATAAACCTTGAGCTTTTAGTATGCATATCACAATGATCCATTGCTTGGCCTAACTTTGCTTGGTAGATCGATGCAATGGATGGGCCATTGGGCGTGTGGGCCTAGCTAACTGTGTGATCAGGATCCATCAGACGTTCAGCTAGGGCACACAATCTATGGTTGACAAGTGCTACACTCTTTGCTTTGCTGCTACGTGCAGCTCTTGCAGAAACCAGGAGAACACAAGCGGCTTGTTGGCATCTCCGGCCTCACACTATAAATACACTGCCCTAGCCATTGCAGTTTGCAACATATGGTTGAAGAAGAACAAGTTAGAGAGAACACGTACACACACATACGCAGCCTAGCTCAGTCTCTGCTGTGGACGAGAAGGATGGTGTTCACGGCTAGCATGGCGGCGAAGGTGTGGGTCCTGATGATGGTGTTGATGATGTGCGCCGGCGTAAGGTTCGGTGCTGATGGCGGCGGCGCCGGCGCCGGCTGCCGCAGCCTGAGCTCGCCGCCGAACTACCGCAGCGCGCTGGCCAAGTCCATCCTGTTCTTCGAGGGGCAGCGGTCGGGGCGGCTGCCGGCGAACCACAGAGTCAAGTGGCGCGGCGACTCGGCGCTTAACGACGGCCAACCCGAGAACGTAATAATTAACGAGCTTACTTTCGATGATCGTATTCATATATATACTTATATATATGTACATATATTGGTTGATTCATCATTTGTTGCGCCATTTCCATTAACAAAGTTCATTTGCTGTTCGTTAATTGTTCAGGTGAACCTGACGGGTGGCTACTACGACGCCGGCGACAACGTGAAGTTCGGCTTCCCGATGGCGTTCAGCGTGACGCTGCTGGGCTGGAGCGCCGTGGAGTACCGCGACGAGGTGGCGGCGGCGGGGCAGCTCTCCCACCTCCGGTCGGCCGTCCGGTGGGGCGCTGACTTCCTCCTCCGCTCCCACACCTCGCCGACCACCCTCTACACCCAGGTCGGCGACGGCAACGCCGACCACCAGTGCTGGGAGCGGCCGGAGGACATGGACACGCCGCGGACACTCTACAAGATCACCGAGAGCTCGCCGGGCTCCGAGGCCGCCGGCGAGGCCGCGGCCGCGCTCGCCGCCGCGTACCTCGTGTTCAGGGATGACAGGAACAAGGGCTTCGCCACGCAGCTCCTCGCCGCGTCCAGATCCGTACGTCGACACGTCTGATCTCTCTTTTTTCCATGCATGCATGCACGAAGCATCTGAATTTTTGCTGCACGATTTTTTGTTTTGCATGATCGTGCCGTGCTTAACGAAAGTAACAAAGGTTTGCACAACAACCGATCGAGCAATGCAACACTTTGCGTGTGTGGAATGTCATGCTCCAAATAGCCAACGCAACAATATACTGTTTTTCTTCAATTCAGCTCATTTTGAAATTTACAAACTTTATTCTCTAGTATATATTTCTACTATATTTGAAAATATTGTTTGTCTAACAAAAAAAATTGAAGAACATCCTAAAAAAGTTCAAATTTCTTTCAATGAAATTCTGTGGATTGTAACTATTTTTACTCTTGTGATCTACCACGGACATTTCAGCTCTTCGACTTCGCCAACAACTACAGGGGATCGTTCCAGTCCTCCTGCCCGTTCTACTGCTCCTACTCAGGCTATCAGGTGAATCAGATTGGCATTATGTACACTATGAATGATGAACACAAATTTTATCTACAAAAACAGTGGTAAAGTTGTTTCTACGTACCGATCGACGGTGAAAATCTTTATTTACCAGGATGAGCTCCAGTGGGCCTCGGCATGGCTCTACCGGGCGACAAGGGACAGCAAATACCTCGACTTCCTGCAGAACAACCAGGGTGGCAGTTCAAACATGTTCAGCTGGGACAACAAGTATCCAGGAGCTCAGATGCTTGCAACACAGGTCACTCATCAAATTCGCAATTGAACGCTCATCAGTAGTCAGTAGCTTCATTTTTTAGCGAACGTGCCTTTGCACGTGTTTCATTAAGAAGGAAGCAGATTACAGACATTGCTTGATACAACCAAACAGGAGTTGGCCGAAACAAGCCCACAAAGGACTAACAAAAGAGAAAAAAAGAAAAAAGCCGAAATAAACCAACAACTGAACAACCACTGAAACACACATAGGGGGAAGACCCCACTCAACCCACCAAACCTAACAACTGAACTGAACCTACTCAAAAGACGACATCACCAGTCCGCCGAGCGAGACAATCCCGCAAAGAAGGGTGGCAAAGCATCCACCAAGGAGCACCCTCGCGACGGCGAAGCACCCGTTGGAGACGACCAAAGAGCAGCACAACCACAGCGGCAAAGCATCCGCCGGAGACGACCAAGGAGCAACACAACCACAGCGGCCAAGCATCCGCTGGAGCAAGGAGCAGCAAAGCATCCGCACGACAGAGCAGCAGGGCGGCCAAGCATCCGCCAGAGCAATAGTATGGGCGGCCAAGCATCCGCCAGCGACAAAGAACGGCGGCAAAGCATCCGCCAATGCAGTCACAGCTCTAGTAGACCATGGTGATGAAGTGTCGAGGAAGCACCAGTAGGCATCACAAAAACAAGGACCCCCTCCCCGGCAAGGCAGCGGAACCCGACGGCAAGCAGCGGAGGCATGGATGTATCCAAAGGACGACGCCTTCAGGAGGGACATGACGCCCAAGCGTCATCGCCGTCAGTCCGAATCCGGACAAGGTTTTCACCAGGCATCCATCCACCAAGCCACCACCCAGAGCCGACAGGGAAGGCCCGGATGTGCACAGATCCAGGGCAACGCCCTCAAGAGGGACATGACGTGCGGACGCCATCGTCGTCAGTCCAGAGAACCGGACATGGTTTTCACCAAGGACCCAACCTCCAATGAGGAGGAGAACCATCCAGGACTGCCCGAGGCCGACTCACCGGCGGCAGCAGCAGACGCCAGGGATCCGCAGGCGCCGGAACAGAAGAAAGGGCGGTGGGCGGAGACCTGCAGGGCCCCGTCGGAGGAGCAAGTCCGCCACCAGGCCCACCGAGGTCCCTAGGCCAGGGACCCACAGATCCAGGCGGGGAAGCCGTGGATCCTGGCCAGGAGTGGCGAATCCGGCGCGTGGCGGCCGACCGTCAACGGTCGGCGACGAAGCAACCCAAACGGCCGGCCAACCTGCGCCGGTCCCGCGAACCGCCGTCCACGGCAGGGAGAGCGCAGATCCGGGCCACGGGGAGGTGGATCCGATGAGGGACGGCCGAACGCCGGCGGGCCAAGCGACCTAGGGTTAGGAGGAGAGTGGGGTGGGGGAGGGGAACGAAGAGGGAGGGAAGGGGGTGCGACGCGAGGGCCGGTTGTTGGCGGCGCCACCGCTGGCCGCCGCCGGCGGCGGCGGCGGCGACGGCGGCCGACAAAGGGTGGGCGGGCGGTGTTCCTACGGGAGGCGGCGGGTCGGCCCCGAGTCACCCTTGGGGGAGTGACGCGGGGGTAGGATGTGTGGGGGGGGGGGGGCAGTAGCTTCATTCAAATATTATTTTTCGAAAGATATCCGCATCAATTTCATCCCAATTAAATGTTCAATTTCAGGAGTACTTGGGTGGAAGGACAGAGCTGGAAGGCTACAAGAGGGGCCTGGACTCCTACGTCTGTGCCGTGATGCCCAACAGCGGCAACACGCAGATACGCACAACTCCTGGTATGAATCAAGCTTGTATGATCTGACAGGCTGAAACTAGACAGATTACCACATTTTTTGAGGCGAAGAAGAGATTTTCTCACCTTCTATTTGCGACTGCATGCAGGAGGTCTTCTGTTTACAAGCGATTCAGTCAATATGCAGTACACGACCACCGCAGCCCTGCTTCTGTCGATCTACGCAAAGACCTTGAGTTCTACAGGAACCGGTGGCGGCACAGTCCAGTGCAGTGGAGCAAGTTTCTCTCCAGATCAGATCAGTTCATTTGCAGCATCACAGGTAGGCAAAACTAGTACTTACTTACCACATGTTTTCAGTTTCTTTTTGCCGGATTGCACTGTACAAAATCCGACGTGCTTGCGGGTTTCAGGTGGATTACATCCTGGGGGACAATCCCATGGGCATGTCCTACATGGCCGGCTACAGCTCTAAGTTCCCACGCCGCATCCACCACCGTGGCTCATCGATCCCGTCGATCAAGGCTCTGCCAAGGAAGGTTACCTGCAACGAGGGGTTTTCCTCATGGTTCCCGACAAGCAGCCCGAACCCGAATATCCATGTCGGCGCCATCGTTGGCGGAGCTGATGGGAATGACCAGTTCGCTGACAACAGGGGGGATTCCACACACTCTGAGCCGGCGACATACATCAACGCAGCATTTGTGGGTGCCTGTGCTGCTGCGCTGGGGCAGAACCAGCTGCGCTGGCCTGTAGACAACATCACGTCAGTGGTATGAGCTCACTGAGAGCAGAAAGATATGCAACATATGTAAGGACAAGGTCTGGCAAAGTTCCAATCAAGCATGATATCGTATTGTAACATCTACACTACTTTGTACTCTACCCCTGCTCATGATCACCAATGTATGACATGATAAGAAGTATGAAATAAATAAAAATGACAAGTTTACCGTACGTACCAGCAAACTATATGTATCTGCTGATTCAAATATCATTCAGCAAAATCCACCATGAAAACTTAAAGGAAGTATACCACCTTTACCACCAATCTCATTTCAAATTGATTACAATGAAAGGTTTTATCTACATGGTGTGTTTCTGCATTCCAGCGTTAACTGGAAGAAGTAGGAACAAAAAAAAAAAAGAATACTATTTTCTTTACATTGACATTTGTAAAGTAGTGTGCCTCTCGGTTTAAGGTTTATCCCCACTCCCAGTTCTTTGGTCAAAATGAAACGTTAAGCTGGTCAATCCAGGAACCAGCCAGTGATGCCGAGTTCACAGCAGTACCAAAGAAGAGCTCCCAGAACCAAAGATCCACCGCGAGCACTGAAGAAAAGATGAGCAGAGCAAGTGTCTCATATCTATTCAAAGGCCAGCCTGAAGCCTCTGCCAGTGTCTTCAAGAATGGGAGGGGTTTGCTGTCTAGCTCTCGGCTCCTTATTGACCATGCTGTAACCCACTGCACATCAGCTGGGACCATATTGAGCTCTTCTCCAAGGCGTCTTCCCAGGTCTGGCATATGTCCACCACCATAAAGAACTGCTATTCTCTTGTACCCGCTGTTTATTGCTTCCTTTATCTTCTCAGTGGCAACTCTGTTCCTCTCCCCAATGATAACTGACTTTTCCTCAACAGGAGATGCCACAGCTGTGAATCTTTAATAAAACAAACATAATTGCTTCATAATTCACTTACACTTATTTTGCCAGTCTGGTTTCAGAGTACTCACTCAGATGTCAGTTGCTTTGCCAAGAAAATCTTCAGTGCAGCTCCAAAATCTAGCTTAGACAATGCCTCCAGCTCAGGAAATCCATCTTGGTTCTCCACTGGCAAACAAAGCCCAGTGATGACGAGCAGTCCCACAAGTGGCATTGGTAGCACACGTGAGGCCCAGAGTAACTTTGATTTCCAAAAGTCAAGACCATCTGGCATGTTAGTTGGTTGCACCAAGGCTTTGGTTGATTTCAGTGTCATGTCTACTGCAAATGTGAGGATACTTTCACCTCTTTCGCTCTGGAAGACAAAGAAGGCATTGAAATTAAGATACATTCCAATAAAAATGGCCATGGAAATACAAGTAGAAAACTGTAGACGTAAATTTGCAAATAAGGGGAACATGCATGGTAAACAGTTCTCATTCCAGTATGACAAGCAAAACAGTAATAACAGAAGCAGAGGTAGTTACTATGCAACACTAGTTTTGTCACTAATTTTGTGAGCAATAATTTCAATAAGAAAAACAATAATGACATGACTAGATAAAACAGTCACCTGGAGCTGCTTGAATGTTTCATAGTCAAGGTCAGCATGTTGCCATTTCGCATTGCCATAATCGAGACAGTCTAACTGATAATCCAGTGAAAGGATCCGAGCCATTTGCTTCTGTATGAAGCCAAGAATACTGAATCCTCTACGTGAAGATTTCATCTTCTTAGCAGCCATTGGACCTTTCGGACTGTTCAAATTATCCCGAGTCGTAACCATTTCATACAGGACACAATCATAACCTTCAAGATCTTGCTGCAGCCTATCAAAGTATCTGAAGAAAGAAAACAAAAGGGTGACATCAGCTAATACAGTTGGTTCTTGGTTGCAAGGAAACAGGTGCAGGGATCATTGAATAAGTGAATGATGGTATTTGGTAAGGCACGGGAAATCCATGTCTACATGACAGCAACTAGGAAACACAAGAAAATAATGCTTAAACATGAAACAGAGCCCAAGGGCTTACTCTTTGTCGGCAATGTGGACTGTAGAAACCAAATCAACCTGCAGAATAGGAGTTCACAACTGATCAGAAACCACGGAAAGCCCATTTTTATTTCAGCACAACTTCTCCAATTCACAATGTTTTTGCCTCTACCGAGTTCTTTTGGTACCAGAATTTTCTTATAGCAAATGGGAATAAACAAACTTATGAAAAATGCTGGACAAATGGCACCCATTTATTTCATTTCACCAAACTGTAATTCAGTTGTATACTGTATGTACTAGGGAAAACATAGTAGTAAATGCATGTTTGAGTTAGGTAATTAGTTTAGACGGTGAACTTGATGGAGTTGAAATTGTGCGCATTTCTGGTGTATTATTATCGCGTCGACAAATCCAATTCCCCGTTATGTGCGGAAGCAATCAGGTAAACAAGCGCGTGACAGCAGCAGCAGGAGACTCACGTGCAGGAAGGGGTGGAGGAGCGACCACGGGAACCGCTTCTCGTAGCGGACCACCGCCGTCTGCAGCTCCCCGCCGGCGACTCCTCCCCTCCCTCCTCCGGCACCACCGGCGAGTTCGGGGCGGCGGTACCGGAGGTAGTCGGTGATGGACCTGCTGGTGGCGAACCGCTCCGCCCCTCCGTCCCCCGCCCCAGCTGCGGCGGCGACGATGAAGCCGCCGCTGGAGCGCCAGCGGCGTGCGCGGGAGGTGGGGAGCGCGGCGGCGAGGGAGGTCGAGGGCGCCGCCGCCGTCGAGAGCATCGCCGGGCGAGGGTTAGGGTTCGTGGGAGCGAGCAGGAGAGGGAGGGAGGGGGTGGTGAAGCGGCGGTGGAGACTGGAGAGGAGGCGAGAGTGAGCGGAGCTTGGACGGTGGTGGCTCGGGCTCCGGCCGGCCTCCCCGGGAAGATGGGGTGGGGACGTGGGCTGGGTCGGGTCAGGGTCACTGACAAGTGGGTCCGACCGGGAGCTGGCATCGCTGTTCGTTTTTTTTTTTTACAACAATCGCTGTTCGTTCGATCTTTTCGTTTCCGACCGAGCCGGGGGGTTGCGTGTGGCTTGGCTGGCGCGAGGCCACGACCCATGGAGAAGCAACAGAGGAGACGCTGCTTTTCTTTTTTGACTGTGATCAGGCAGCGTGGCAGCTGATAAATTTGACCCAAAATTTACAGACAACGTTTGGCAAATTACTTACAGACAACATTCGGCAAATTTACAGACAATGATCGTACTTAAAAACGGCTCTGACTCCTCAAATGGAGCGGTTTTTCTGATGAAATTGAAACCGTTTTAAGAAAACGTTTGACAAAACAGTTTGGTGTAGATGTTAAAATAAAAAAAATGTAAAATGACAACACCCATCATCTCTTCTCTCCACCTTATCCTTTCTTCTCTGTTCCCCTGCCTCGCGTCTGCCGCCAGCCTCCCGTCCCGCCTCATCCGCAGCTGGCTCCCGCCGCCGGCCGGCCGGCCTCCCCGCCGCTCCCGGGCCACAAGCTCCCGCCACCGTCGGCCTCCCGCCCCGCCTTGCCGCGCATCGCGGGATCCCGCCGCCGGCTGGCCTCCCCTGCCCTGTCCTGCCCTCGCCACCACCTCCTCCGCCTCTGCCCCGCCCCGCCGGCGCCTCCGCCCGCTCCACCCTCTCTCCTGCCAGCGGCCACTCCTGCACTAGGCGCTGTCGTCGGACGCTGAACTGTCATCGGCAGGCCCCACCTGAGGGCAAAGGTTGAAAGAAAGGTGGAGGGTGAGGCGAAGCCGGATGAAGCCACGAAAATGTGACTCCGCTTCCCCCCACTAGCTCCAGTCATCGGAAAATCTGAGGCTCCGGAGCTGGAGTCGGGTGCGCGATAGGAGCCGATCATGCACACCTAGCTGAGGTGTACGCGATAGGAGTATGAAGCCACGAAAATGTGACTCCGCTTCCCCCCACTAGCTCCAGTCATCGGAAAATCTGAGGCTCCGGAGCTGGAGTCGGGTGCGCGATAGGAGCCGATCATGCACACCTAGCTGAGGTGTACGCGATAGGAGTCGATCATGTCGAAGGTACCTCTCTACCAACACCTCACATAAGTTGCACCATTAATGGGGAGAAAATTTGCAAAGCTTTATGTGACATCGGGGCCCATGTAAGTGTCATGTCTTCCAAGATTTATTATGAGCTTTTTAGTAAAACTTCAAATCTAGCTCCAACACAAATAAAATTGATCATGGGAGATGGTAGAACAACAAGACCTTTGGGTGTGCTTAGAGATTTATATGTTGCTATCTCGTGTAAAATTATTCCAACCGACTTTTTCGTAATTGATGCTTACTATGATGAACATGATGATATAATTCTTGGTAGGCCTTTTCTTAAGTTGGTCAATGCCGTTCTTGATGCCGGAAAGGGTAGAGTTACTATTGATCTAGATGGAACTAAACTCACATATGATTTTCTACCCGCTTCTCGTATTGCTCTACCTCTACCTCTTGATAACGAAGAGGTAGAGGACCTTCGTTTTGTTGATACTTTCAGGGATTCTCTCCAACGAGCAATGGAGAATGATGCTATTTATGATGATCAAGACAAGGAACTAGCGGAAGCAACCGAGGAATTGAAAGCACAAGAAGGAAGCTTGGAGGAAGAAAGTTTTGAAGATATTGGAAATTTGCAACAACAAGAACCCGAAGCACCCGATATTGAGTTAAAGCCATTTCCCAAGGGATTAAAATATGAATTTTTGGGAGCTGATAAGACGTACGCAGTCATTGTGAGTGATGAATTGAGTCCGGAAGAGATGGACAAGTTGCTGAATTTATTGAGAAGACATAATAAGGTAATTAGGTATGCAATAAGTGACTTGAAGGGTATTAGTCCAGCTTTTTACACCCACCGCATACCACTTGAAGAACAATGCAAGCCCATTGTTGAGCATCAAATAAGGTTGAGCCATGCTATGCGCGAGGTGGTGAAGAAGGAGGTGATCAAATTGTTGGATGCCGAAATAATATATCCCGTGCCACATAGTGAATGGGTGAGCCCGGTACATTGTGTACCAAAGAAGGGAGGAATAACGGTTGTGAAAAATGAGAAGGAAGAATTGATACCGCAATGGATCGTGACCGGATGGAGAATGTGCATCGACTATAGGAAGTTAAACAAGGCAACAAGGAAGGATCACTTTTCACTACAATTTATCGATGAGATGCTTGAAAGGTTAGCCAAACATTCCTACTTTTATTTCCTTGATGGATACTCGGGGTTCATGCAAATTCCTATCCATCCGGATGATCAACACAAGACAACCTTCACATGTCCGTATGGAACTTTTGCTTATAGAAGGATGCCATTTGGTTTATGTAATGCGCCGGCTACCTTTCAAAGATGTATGACGGCTATATTCTCAGATTTTATTGAAGAAATTATGGAGGTATTCATGGATGACTTCTCGGTGCATGGTACGTGTTTTGAAAGTTGCTTGGAAAATTTGGAAAAAGTCCTTAAAAGATGTGGAGAAATTGACTTGGTGGTTAATTGGGAGAAGTGTCACTTTATGGTGAAACAAGGGATAGTCTTGGGACATGTCATCTTCGAGAGAGGAATAGAGGTGGACAAGGCTAAGATTGAAACGGTTGAAAAGTTACCACCCCCGACAAATATCAAATCGTTAAGAAGCTTTCTCGGGCATGCCGGATTTTATAGGAGATTTATAAAAGATTTCTCGAAGATCACCAAGCCATTGACACGACTTCTCCAAAAAGATGTGGAATATGACTTTGATGAAGAATGCTTGCATGCCTTTCAGACGTTGAAGCAATCTCTCATAAGCGCACCAATTATGCAACCACCTGATTGGAATCTACCATTTGAGATAATGTGCGACGCAAGTGATTATGCTGTTGGAGCTGTTCTTGGACAAAGGAAGGAAGGGAAGGTACACGTAATTATTATGCAAGCAAAACTCTTAATGAAGCTCAAGTGAATTATGCAACTACGGAGAAGGAATTGCTCGCCGTGGTGTTCGCATTTGAAAAATTTAGATCCTATATTGTGAACTCAAAGGTGATCGTGTATACCGACCATGCTGTAATCAAGTACCTTTTGTCCAAGAAAGATGCCAAGCCACGTTTGATTAGATGGATTCTACTATTACAAGAGTTCGATATGGAAATTAGAGACAAGAAAGGGTCGGATAATGTTGTAGCCGACCACCTATCAAGGATGCATCATGGAGATGACGGGATTGAGCTAACTGAAGATAGAATGAGAGATGACCATCTATATCGGGTACTTGATAGGAGAAGATGGATGAATGATATCATAAGGTGCTTATGGAAGATGCCATTAGATCACTTGGATAAAAATGCTAAAAGAAGGGTAATTACTGAGAGCAGAAAGTTTTATTGGGATGCACCATACCTATATAGATTGGGAGATGATGGAGTGCTAAGAAGATACGTACCGCGGGAAGAAAGAGAAGAAATTCTAAGAAAATGCCACTCATTGGGATATGGAGGACATTATGGGCACTTTAGAACGCAAGCAAAGGTATGGGCAAGCGGATTCTATTGGCCTGAGATGCACGAGGATGCAAAAAGGTTTGTTACAACTTGCCCGGAATGCCAAAGGAGTGGAAATATATCACAAAGGAATGCAATGTCGCTGAATTACAATTTGCAAATTGATCTATTTGATGTTTGGGGCATCGACTTTATGGGACCTTTTGTGAACTCGCATGAATATAAACACATCTTGGTTATAGTTGATTATGTATCAAAATGGGTTGAAGCGATTCCATGTCGGAAAGCATCTACGGAAGAAGCTATTCAAATGATCAAGATGGTAATATTCCCTCGATATGGCGTTCCTAGAATTTTAATAAGTGATGGTGGATCACACTTTATTGGCAAGGATTTCAAAAGATGCTTGGCAAAGTTGGGAATCGAGCATAGGCTCTCCACGGCCTATCATCCACAAACAAATGGCCAAGCGAAAACATCGAACAAGCAACTCAAAGACATCCTCAAGAAGACGGTGACTAAAGGAGGAAAAGATTGGTCAAAGAAGCTAGACGGAGCATTGTGGGCATACCGGACTACGCATAAAACACCGATAGGTATGACCCCTTATCAATTTGTCTATGGAAAAACATGTCATTTGCTAGTACAACTAGAGCACAAAGCTTATTGGGCAATAAAGGAGATGAATCTTGATATTGATGCGGCACGAATAAAGAGGAGGATTCAAATAAGTGAAATTGAAGAGTTAAGATTGAAGGCATATCACAGCGCTAGCATCTATAAAGAAAGGATGAAGAGATGGTACGACAAAAGGTTGCATAAGATGGAATTCAAGGAAGGAGACAAGGTCCTACTATACAATTCTCGATACAAGGTCTTCGGTAAGGGAAAATTGCAAAGCAAATGGGATGGACCATACATCGTACACTCGGTGTCACCATCGGGAGCTGTAACAATCATGGACGTCAAGGTTGATCAATATGTTGTGAATGGATAGTGACTCAAGGTATTCCTAGAGCCCGACATTGTGCCCATTAAATACATTGACATCTACACCTTGGATGGTGACCCGGATCGTCAAGACTAGCGACGAAAACAAGGTAAGTTTGTAAATAATTTTTATTTTTTATGAGCATCCCACCTTTACCCTTAAATTTATTTTATGACGAGGACGTCGTATGTTTTAAGTGTGTGTGTGGGGGGGGGAGAAGGTGTGATCTCTTGTTTCTTTAGTTGAGTTGTTTCCTTTAAAAAAATAGTTCGATGGTGTGATTCAAATTAGTGTAGAGTCAATAAAAACAATATCCTTGTGCAAGCTTTTCCTTTCCTCTACTTGTTGGTTTGTTCTTTACCTTTATTATTTGAGCATGAGTAATGAGCATTAATGTTTACCGTGGTGCTTAGTGGAAGTTTGCCTATAAAGTACCCATACTCTACTTTAATCTAGAACCTCACTTTGACTTTGCTATGAGTAAGACTAAAATTGGAGGCTTTTATTTCTGAAAATTTATGAAAAACCCTTGCAATAAAGGTTAGCAACTCCTTTTTCCAAGTCGAGAGACAAGCATATACTATACAAGGCCTATATTATATATACTCCACCATAAGTGTTGTTAGCATGATGAATTGGGTTAGGACTTTTCTCTCTTGGAAGTTCTAATTTCGAGCAATGACCATGTCCTTGCTTTATATCTTTTATTGCTAGCCTCGTCATATATTCGGTAACGATACTTTCACATCGAAAGTCCAGTGTATCGCCGGATTCCATACCCAACCCATAATATCTCTTTTATTCATCTTATTCCTTGAACACAACCTATGCCCGAAGATTCATTCCGTTCCTAGAAAGGATTTTAGTTAAAATTCATATTGTGTGTATGGTGAAGGAAACAAGCAAAGAGCTTCGGAGGAGAGATAAATATGTCAAGAAAAGAGGAAGAGAAGAAAAAAATGTGTATAAAAGAAAAGAAAAAAGGGGAGATAGAAAAAAAGAGAAGAAAAAGAGAAATTTGAGGAAAAGCAAGGAAGGTATAAGAGGGATGGTAAATCAAGTGAAGATCAAGAAAGTGCAATGAAGGATGTTGAGGACGAATCATTGATTTTCCAACCATGTGCAATCCGACAACGAGGACATCATTAGTGCCTTGAAGTCATATTTTCTTTTGCCTGTGCACATGTCCACCATTCTAAATCTTCTCATCCTTGATACCCTCACATTATGGTTTCATTCTCATGGTCATTGGCTCGGGAGGTGACCAACTATTAGAGAACTTTCCTAGCTTGATAATATTTGTGTTAACTTCACTAGCCATACCTATAGCTCCACCATGAATTATAAATGAGAGACTTATGGGAGGTGAGAGTTTATGAATTATTTAGGATAGCCATTTCAAATGAGCGACATGTGAGGACTTGGAGAAAGACTTTGTCTAATACTTGTTGCAGGAATTTTATTTTAAACTCGTGGAAAACCCTCCAATGGAAGTAAGAAAGTAAGTATGGTTGGATTTGAGGATCTCTAGTAAAAGGAATGAGTTGTGAGGTAAGTCTTGAATTGGCAATATTTCTAAATGCCCATGTTTATGTCATGACCATTACTTTCATGTTTCTTATACTAAAGATGAAGGTTTAACTAACTTGTAAGGAAAGGTGAGACGAAGCACATTTCAACTCCATGGATGAATGACTTTTGCAAGCAACTTACTCGAGGACGAGCAAGATCTAAGTGTGGGGGAGTTGTTGGCGGTCAAATATGACACCCCTAAGGAACTTGTTACACTTTGGTTTCGGCTTTGATTTGGAACTAACTCGCCACTAGGCAAACTAATGATGTAACAAGTTCGACATGAGCATGTGTTTTTGGAGTTGTATGTTTATGTAGGAAATAACAAGCTTAATGGATAAGTTCGCATCAAGTTCGGAAGGTGTTAAGCAAGAGGATCAAGGAGCTCTGTTTGAGTGCGAATACAAGATGAACTTACTTCCAAAGGTGGCAAGGACCAAGATGCAACACAAGATATTCCCGAGGACCAAGACAAAAGATCGGAGTTCATGCGACAAGACCCTCTATCTTGATCGCGGGGATAACAATGTCCAAAGCCCACATGAAAAGGAGCAGGAGGTTCAAGGGCCGAGAGAAGCATACACGAGCAAGACGGAGCCGAGCCGGGTCAAAATGATCAGCCTAGGGCCTTTTTGTGGCGGTTCAGCCTCCCCTTTCTCGTGCGTGATGTTCATCGAACCCTAAGTCGATGCCTCCGCCGCCATTCACCAAAAATACCAATAAAAGCCCCCGAGGTCGACCACATCAAGGCATTCAACTTTTAGAGATTCAACCAAGGGACAGAGCCGCATAGAGGAGAGAGGAGGACGCCCGGAAGCCCTAGCAAGGTCCCTCCGGCGCCGCCACAAGATCAAGAGCAAGGAGGAGATTGGATCTTCAAGGGAGAAAGCAAGGCGGAGAGCATCTTCCTCGTTGATCTTCATCTACTTCGGAGGATTCTACACCATGTCTCGCGCTACAATGAGTAACATTATGGGGTAAAATCCTTGTTTGTCCTTGGGGTCGAAGGGAGAGCTTGAGTTGTAATCACCAATTCTATGTTTTGGATCTATTTGCTATCATATTTATGGTTGATGGTGCTTTAATCTTAATGGCCGGCTGGTTTGCTTAGGGGATGCATCGCTCGTAGCCTCATGTATCGTGTTCCTTTTGTTCTTTATTTGATTACCGTCGTGTAGTGATAGTACGCGGGAGGGAAAGTATATTGAACTAGGTTCACACCCTTAGTCTTGCATCCCTAGTTTACATCAACTTCTTGGGCACCTATCATTCGATCACGGATTACCCTCGTATAGTGACTAGTATGCGAGAGGGAAATGATTGAACTCGGTGCACCCTTACCTTTGATAGTTTAGATCGGATGTTCTTGCTCGGTGGTTACATCTCTAAGTGATCCTAGATCCCTTGGACAAGCATTCTTAATATCTTGTGCTCTCTATACAATTGCTCTTTATGTTGATCTCTTTAAGTTAGTTTAGACTAGTTCTTTACTCATACACACTTCACTCGATAAAGAACTTTGAATTCAACGAGATTAGTGCTTAGTTGAGCGTAGCAATCCACTTGTTCCACGAATTGATAAACCTTGGGAAATACTCTAATGGAAAAGCTACAACTGACCCGCGCACTTGCGGATCATAATTTGGCGCGTTATCTACCGTCAACAAACTTCAATGATGTTGCACTTAGTACTTGAGCCACCGAAGAATTTTTCTTCCTCACAATGTTGTAGAGATTGTGAAAATTTTGATGGACTGCTTAATTTGTTCACGAATTCCTTTAGCTACTCTGTTAAAAACTATGATATATAGTAGCAGTAAGAAATCTTGATCAATACAACTCTCATTGTTCATGATTTCTGGATGGGAACTTGGGATTCAAGCCAAATTGATGGGTGGAAAATATGGATTGCTGGGTGAAATAATCAAGCAAAATTTGGGTAAAAATTGATGCACAAATATTTTATTTTACGTGTTTGCATAAAAATTAATTATGGGTAAGCTGTGAGAGCAAGTACATTGGTACATGTCTGCAGTCCCATAGGTCGTTCCATGCAGTGCCATGTCAAATTTTTGATGATGTGGAGGAGAGAGAGCGAAGAGAGAGAAAGAGGTCGTTGCTTCGCGAAACAACCACCTCATGAGACAGCTTCACAACCATTGTATGAGTTGTTGTTACCATGCAACTCAAAATATTCCTTATTTATATGCACAAATTAAGGAATTATATAGCTCTACCAGATGACTTACCAGACAACTCACACTACAAGGATGTGCTGACTAGTGACGCAAAAAAGGGTGATTCTCGTCATAAACCGCGATTAATGACGCTGGTTGTTACGAAAACCCTCCATCATTAATCGAGCATCATAAACCGCGATTAATGATGAGACCTTATTTCGCGGCGTCATGAGTTTAATGACGCGTATAAAATCATCCTTACAAAATGTCATAACTTCGTTCCTGCATCTTTGCCACGCTAGACATAATCTGATGTGACATCCGATGTGGCATGCCAATTGTGACGAACTATTTGTGTCATAAGACGAATTTGGCCCATTTAAAGCTGGGTTGAGCCCAACACTGTTACTGTCAGCTGGTGTTGTGAAGATAGCTGTTGACGTTTGAAACACGTGTCGTGTTTCGATTTGCAAGCGTACGGATCACGTGTGGCCTTTTTCACTCGGGGGTGACCCAAGGTATCAATCCGTGGATCGGAAGCAAACTACCTAGGGTTCTCCATCTAACCGGTCTAATCCTACTTGAAGCATAGATTGCATAAGGGTTTAACATACAAACACAGGTAGATGTATGGATCACATTCGATAGCCAAAAGGTAACACGCCAAAAGGTAGCACTAGCCTACCGTCTCCTAGTTGCAACTCTGGCCAAAGTGATAAACTAACCTAAACCTCATTCCATGATAAGTATCCATTGCACGTTCGTTCGGCGCTTTCCCTATATCGTATTGTCACTACGGAAGGTAATCAACGCCGAACGACTACTCGTAAGTCCGTGCACCAAACATAGCTAGAGAACCGGGGAGCTTTATTTTATTTTATTTTTCTTCTTTCTTTCTTTTTCTCATCATACTTTTTCTTCTTTATCATTTTTATCATTTTTTTCTTTCATCATACTTTTTGTCTTTTTTATTTACTCCCCTTGAACTCTAGACTATACTAGCACTTCCTTGGCAACCCCCATGCTTAGACAGTTGCTCGTCCTCGGGCAAAAGAGGTGATAAATATGCCAAGGTAGAAATTGAAGCTCTCATATTTTCTTAGAGAGAGATACTCAGAAATCTTCTAGGGATCTTTTTGGAAGTCTCCCAAAGTCTTGCTCACTTGATGCACCTTCCTTGTAATCTTCCTCAAAATATTCATCCATACTCATATATTGAGTTGTGGTCAAGGAGGTGAACACAGAAAGATGTTTTTGGGTTTTGTGGGTGGATATCCGGCATGGTTTGTGAAATTCCCAATGTGGAAACTCACAATGCACGGATAGAAGAGGCTAGCACAAAGCTAGATACACAAAAATGGAATGACCAGCTTCTTAGTCTCAGACCAGAGAAATCAAGCCTTGAATCAATGCACCCAAAAATAAATCTTGTAAACTAAGGTTTTGCACTCAATGAATATAAGGCTTTGGATAGGTAGAGCAAAATGCAAGTGGTATTAAAGACAAGGTTAACATATCTTTTAAGAACAAAAATAAATGATCTTTGATTCATTAAAAAATGAGAGCAATGAAAAATACTATGGGTCTCAAGTTATCATGACCTCCAGAAAAGATTTGGCTAGCATTAATTTAATTTTCAGATCATATTTAAAGAGAGCACTAGCTTAATCATATATAAACCAAGCACAAGAATAAGCAAAGTGGCAATGATCATCATATATCCATAAGCAAGAGCATACGAGATATCATCATGTTGAGCACCAGGTAATGGTGATTATTATTGAAAACAAAAACAAACCTAGGTTGTACTCATAGTAGCCATGCTATTCTATAGAGAGATATACAAAGGTTGCATCTAAGGTTGTGGAAAGCATATACATATGTACAGACATATAGAAAGACAAGGACAAAAAGAGGGTTGAGCAATTGTTACCATCCTTTGATGCTTGATGTGTAGTGCGGCCTCCCCCATGCTTAAGCATTGTGCTTAACATGGAAGAAGAAAATTAGCATCCCATGGCAACCGTGATCCTTGTACTCCATGCGGTCTTCTCATGTCCACCAAGTCCTCCCCCATGCTTAGCATGTTGCTAGGCATGGAAGATGATGAACCATCTTGTAATTCTTGAAGTCCTACCACCATGTGTGGATATCACTGTCGTGCCTTGATTGTCCTTCAACGTCCCCCCTTTTGCCGCGAGTCTTCACCTCCTTCCATGTTGTCCTTTATCACTGCTTCAACTTCCATGAATTTTTCTTCAACTTCCAGAACAGAACATGTAATGAAATATTACTCCACTGAAAAGTTCTTGAAATTATCTTTCCAACGAGTGGTCATTCATCCCAATCGGACTCCGAACAAAAGAGTTACGCCCTTTTTATCTTGATAGTGCAGGTTGTCCCGAGCTGATTTCAGAACGTGTGATGCCCAATGATTTAGTTGTAACTCTTTGCACGGGTCTCCTAAAATATTGAATCTTGATGTGTTGGAAAGAAGACTTAATGGACCTCCTGAATGTCCAATTTTTCTCTCTTGTACATCTCTGAATATGTGCTCAATCTTGATGAAAACAGCAGTGCTCCTTTCAGGATTTCGGAGGTGCTGACGATCTTGATTTCAGCTTTTATTACGAACTCATGGGAGTGATTCGCTATGCCTGCAAAACAATTCTAAAGCACAAAGTACCCCCGAGGTGATGGTCGGGAATACTCACTCTATGCCAACAAGCCAAAGACATCCCCAAAGATCTTAACTTATGGCCTAGTTAATCTAGTGAAAAAAAAATTAAGAACCTAATGGGTGTACGCGTGCAAGTGTGCATATGAATGAGAGTATGGTATATAAACAAAGACAATGTTTACACCTAGTTCTAAGCACCATGCTTACAACTAAGTTGCTGAACTTTCCATACACATAAGGATTTATTAACCAAGGTTAAAACACCATGTCTATCCCGAGATCAATAACTCCATATAGCATAAGAAAAACAAAGCGCATTGCAAATCTTAAAGACCAACCAATGCAAAAATGGAAGTTAGCAAGGTTTATTAAACTAAATGATGATGGTCCGCAAACAAGTTTAAACACCACGTTTACACAAGATTGCTATGGAAAAAGCCACGTGTGAAGCATTATCATGGATATGAAGGCATACATCGTTAAGTGTAGACATCAACCAAGCCAACTATATGCAAAACATGTATGGAGTGCAAAAAGAATGGTGGTGGCAAGATGCAATGCATATGCACAAAAATAAACATGAGCATGATGTGGAGGTCTAAAAAGAAAATCTAATCCTAGATTAGCTAGCCACAAGTTTAGAATCAAAGGGGTGGTAAACTTCATATTTCCTCTCTAAAAAGACATAAAGAAAAAGACTCTCTAAACACTAATAGGCACACAAAAAGAGTCTACAAGCTTTCCAAGATCAAATAACAAAGTGCTCCCTCAATAGGAATTAGGACAAACAACATGATGTTGTGGCATTTATTAGAGCAATGGTACAATGTTACTTGATGGTTAAGATAAAGAGAACAATGTAGACGGTCATATTATATATATAAGCAAAAGAAAACAGGTTGCCTCCCGCAAAGCACTTCAGTTAAAGTCATAGAGCTCGACTTTCTTACGTACCTTCTTGTTGTCATGAAGCCATGGTCCTTCATGCAAGATTTGAAGGTGTCCATGCAGCTTTGATCCACTCTCCATGATTGACATGATCATTTTGCTTGATGAGAGGCTTGCCCGGTCGTCTCTTGCATCATCATCCCTTCCTTCTCTTTGTTCTTCGTCGCTGCCTCTCCTTTCACAATTTTTCCTATCTGTCTAGATCAGACCATGTAGCAAACAACTTCTCCAATGCATGGCGCATGAAATTGTCTTTCCATCAAGTCTTTTGTTGACCCCCAATGGACTCCGATCGAGTGAGTTACGCCTGTTTTACTCTAATGCTGCAATTTGTCCACATTTTCAGACTGCACATCACCTAATGTTTTTGCCATATCTCCTTTTACGGGTCTTCAAATTCATCGATCTTGGAGGCGTTGGAATCAGCACTTGATGGAGCTTTTAATTTTCAACTTTTGTCTTCTTCTACATATCTGATCAGGTGCTCAAAATTGATGAAAACAGCAATGTCCGCTCTCTAGATTCGGGGAAGGCGATGCACGAGCTTGCAATTCTTTGGGGCATGGATCCTCTCCTTTTGATTAAGGTTTAATGACCTGCATGGTTAGTTCAACTTGGGTTTTCCCCCGACACACGCTCTTTTAAGGTCACGAGCTTTACCAAGCACAAAGCAAGTCCAAGATTTGCAAGACGTAAAATAAACATACGCAACCATAACCACAATTTTAAAATTGGATGAACAAAATGTGATTAAAGGTTGCATAAGTTTCTTGCTCAGCACTAAGGCTCTCATTAGGCATGGGTTCATTAGGTATGCAAATTAATAAAGTTAAAGCACAACATAGCCTCTTTATCATTCTCAAGAAATTCTAGCCTATCAACATGATCATCAAGGGTGCAAGGCATAGAATCGAATCATACTTTTGGATGGACCTCAAAATATCAAAGGGACATTGTCATCACCAAAAGTATCTTGAGAGGTTAATGTGTACCTTAGCCTTCGAGCTTTTCATCGTGAGTGGTCCTCCGGAGTTGAAAGTGAACAATCCTTGATGATCGGAGGTGGCTCGTGTAGACTTCTTCAATCTCTTCCCTCGTGCCACATGTCATCATGGTTGCTTTATGTAGGATCAGTCCTCTTCATTTGTGGGCTCACACATCTCTTAAATGTCTTCATGTAACTCCATGAGCCTTCGTGTGAGAGCCCAAAGTGTCCGCGTCATTGGATGTTGTCCTTTGTGTGCAATCCTTCGTGGTTTGCTCCAAACATCTCTTTACGACAGATGTCGCCAACTTGTGCCTTCGTTTGCCAATGCTCCATGGGTCTTTGTTTTGTTCCAAGCCTCTGAATTTCTTCATTTGTGGTCTAATGAAAGCGTTTCCCAAGTTTCTCTTCGTTGTTGTCGTCCTCATCTTCACCATCTTGTCCTCATCGTGTTGGTGCTGCCTCTTCTTCATGGATTTTCCTCTGTATACATAACAGAACATATACCAAAATATAATTCTATTGAAGGGTTTATGAAATTACCATTCCAATGGGTACTCATTCATCTCAATCGGAGTCCAAATGAGGGAGTTATGGCTGTTTCACTTCAGCTTTGCTTGCTGTCCAGAAATTTTCAGGACGTGTAACCATCGGTGATTCGGCCGTATCCGCTCGTAGGAACCTCCGATTGACTTGATTCTTGACTTGCTGGAAGTGTAACTTTGTGGGGCTTCTAAATAGCCAAAGATATTCTGTTGTTCTTCCCACGAGGCTGTGCAAAACTTTATGCAAATAGAAACATCAAAGATGTTGACGAGCTTGATCTTGTGATCCTCGGGGCACCGTGATTGCTTCCAATACCTATTGCTTGAACAAAAGAATCTCCACGAGACATTAGTCTTAAAAATTTAATTTACACGTTGACTTACCTTGTTCACGTGCTCTTGTGTAGGGTGTGGGCTCGATAGTGGATGATGGGCCACCAACAAAAGTTAGCACCTACCACTAAAGAGCAAATCTATGTTGCGATCATCTCATTGGGTTGCAGATGTAGAGAGCTCATCGAATGTCTTGTGTCTAGCTTTTCACCTGCTTTCAAGGACACAAACAAGAAAACAAGTACATATGCAATAATAAAAATTAGGGTTAGTCCAAAAGAAAGATAGATCTCCCTAGGGTTCGAGTTCCAATCCCGGCAACGGCGCCAGAAAAAGGGCTTGTTGACGTTTGAAACACGTGTCATGTTTCGATCTGCAAGTGTAGGGATCACATGTGGCCTTTTTCACTTGAGGGTGACCCAAGGTATCAATCCATGGATTGGAAGCAAACTACCTAGGGTTCTTCATCTAACCGGTCTAATCCTACTTGAAGCATAAATTGCATAAGGGTTTAACATACAAACACAGGTGGATGTATGGATCACATTCGATAGCCAAAAGGTAACACACCAAAAGGGAGCACCAGCCTACCGTCTCCTAGTTGCAACTCTGGCCAAAGTGATAAACTAACCTAAACCTCATACCATGATAAGGATATATCCATTGCACGTTCGTTCGGCGCTTTCCCTATATCGTACTGTCACTATGGAAGGTAATCAACGCCGAACGGCTACTCGTAAGTCCGTGCACCACTTTGATGTATCCGCAAGACATAGATTAGATCTATTCCTACTAAGATCATATGCTAGCTACACACATGAATGAGAGAAGGCATGCATCAAAGTAGATCAAAAGTAGAGGCAAGATTAGATTGATATCACCGTCAAAAGTACATGTGCCTTGATGAATCCAAGGCATGGCTCCGGAACTCCACCATGGCTTCACCACGCAGGGCCAACCATGGCAGCTAGGGTCTAGCCTAAGCCATCTCCTAGGCAACGTTGAGGACTCGCGGCGGTGACGACTTCCTTCGATGTGTATTCCTCGATTCGGTGGCTCTCTGATGAATAGATGCGGCAGCTATCGGAGACAGGCGATATAAATAGACCGAGTAGGGTCTAGGTCAAAGAGGAGGCCGAACCGGCACCGAAATAGGGCAGGCCGGCCGGCCTGGGCCCTTTTCGGCCTGGTTCGGCCCCGGTTCGCTCCCCGACACTTCTCGTGTCTTTATGAATATTCGCCGAACTTCATGTGGGTCCTTGACGTAATTTTCCCCACGGTTTGGATAAGGGTGCTTGGCGTGCGAACCCCCGCATCTTCTGTTTAGGTCCTCAGAGTTTCACGGCTTCATGCTTCAGTCCTCGGGTCATTTGGAGTCATGTTCACTTCGTGTCTTGACTTATGCCAGGCTTCGTGATCTTCTCATAAAGTGCTCGATGAACTTTACCCGGAAGTGCTCCTTTAAGCGCGTAAATCCTACGTAAACAACATACTTCAAAAACCACATGCAAGTGCGAACTTGTTACATCATTAGTATGCCTAGTGGCAGGTTAGTTATAATTCAAAGCTCAAACCAAAGTATAACAAGTGCTCTTGGTTGACGGAAATCGACCATCAACAATAGCCCAAAAAAGATTTTGTTGGGCCCACTTGTTGTTTTTTCAACCACAATCGACCGTCAAAGATTTGGTACCCATTCTTGAGTACTCCTCTGTTTTAATTTGTTCGGGAAGAAGCATCATTGACTTGGTAGCTTCCATCTAGCAATAGTGGATCCCAAGTTAGATAAGGATCTTGTAATTGATTCGAACTAAGGAAACAAAGGTGTTAAGTTTGTTACCTTGGAGTAGGTCTGAACAGGAGCGGCTACAGATGTTGACCCTTTGGCCCGTTAAAACAAGTACAAGAACAACAAGTAAGGGTTGAGATCATTCGCAATCGGAGCAAAGAAGGTGTTAATTAAGTTTGTTACCTTGGAGCAGGTCTGAACGACTACAGATGTTGACCCTTTGGCCCGCTGAAATAAGTACAAGAACAAGAACAAGATATAAGGGTTGAGATCATTAGCAATCGGAATCAATTTCATCTATTAAGTTCAATGCAGTACATGAACGATCACACCCAATCCATAATCACCCAAGCATGCAACAAAAATATGGAAAGCCAAAGAGCATGGGTAAGAAATATAATGATTTTATCCTTTAATTTCTACAAATCTCAAATAAGTCGACTTCGAACAATCTCTTGCAATAGGGAACATAAGATCCACAATCACCCAAGCATGCAACAACAATATTCAAAGGCAAAGAGTATGGGGAAGCAGTCTAATAATTTCATCTACAAATTTCTACAAACCTCAATTAAAATGACTTCCAACAAACTCTTGCGATAGGGTATAGTAGATCGACAATCACCCATACATGAAAGAATATTATAGAATGCCAAAAGCATGGGGAAGCAATCTAATTGAATCGATCAATACAGGGAGGAGCCCGCAGACCTGACGAATAGGAAGGAAAGAAGGTGCCGAATGCCGTCTCGATTTAGCAGCCCAAACTTGTGCCTTGAACACGTTGTTCTTCGCAACTGTTGCAAATCTGCAGCCGCCAAGGTGAGCCTCGGGGGAGCTAATAGAGCGACAGGTTTGAACCATCTTGCAGCTTCAAGGATGTTGTCGAGGAAGGCCGCCGCTCGTAGTAGAGGAAGCCGACCGTTCATAGCAGAGGAAGGCGTCGTCGATAGCTAGGTCGTCGTTGCTGCTTCCGCCGCAGATCTACTAGGTCTCTTTGGTGGTAGAGGAGAAGATCCCCTGATTTTGGAAAATTACCAGGAGGGAATTGGGAGGCCTGGTTTCCCTCTTTGTTTTATATATAACGGAGATGACTAGGAGGAGGAGCGGAGAATTCAAAATTTTAAGTCCCGCCTCTCTGCTCTAGAGCGGGAAACAAAAGAAAATGGATCATGGACCCAAACGTCAATGACCCAAATGAAAGACCACTTGGGTGTCAGACCCAAATGTCAGTAACCATACGCAGAGAGGCAAGTTGTTGACTGGGTTGTCCGTGCCACCATGGATCATGGACTTGACAAACACACACAGGACTATACTCTAGTTCATATTCACGTTCGACGGATGATCCGATTATTGCATTACAAATGTACTCACTACAACAAATTAACGTACTGTTTCAACTGTTTATTACATGACTAAACACAATTAAATAAAACATTAAAACTACAAACTACAGGGGACCCTGGTACAACCCTTCAGGTAATCTTTTACGGAGATCGTGCATAAATTCGGGGTGATCAGTGCATACGACCACCCAATCATATGTGAGTATTCCGTGAAGAAATATTCGCTCTAAAGAGAGACATGCACTTGTTCTGCAATTGTGTGCAGTTAGCTTGAATTGCCCATCTTAGAAATGAGGTCACAGTTTCCTCGCTTGCCATGTCCCACATCTTTGACGCACAATGCAGCTTCAACCTTTCGACTTGGTACATGTCGGCGACCCAAAGTACATAAGGCCAGGCATTGGCAGGAGTGTCCCATAAATCAGCCTCCTCTGAGAGCGATCCTTCCCTAGCATATTTGATCAGGAGCGAGAAGCCATCAGGGTTTGTTTCTGTAATTGTAACAGTTTCAGAGCGTGACTCCACTCCTTGGCCGTAGAGCATTGCCTCCATCACACAAGATACTTTCGCCACATTGGCACGTTTCACTCGTATCACTTGGCATTCTGCACCTACGTGGAAGACAACATCAACTGGGGCTTGGGCTGCAACGCTTTCGCATATGCTTGTTTGTACTAATGGAGGAGGAACTTCAATACAGTCGTCTTCCAGTAGTGTAACACCACACGATATGTGTATGCGATCTTCGTTGGAGGTCACGCGATCAATGTCATGATGCTCCACCAGACATTCAAAGCCTTTTTCTTGTACATGCCGATTAGTGAAAATACTTCTTTTGTAGCTTGAACTCAAAACGTATCATCTTCATCATCTGGGTCTCCAGCCATCGCACGCACAATACTCGCACCTACCTCTACAAGAAATCCTATGATCTATGATGAAATCAGAAATCGTCACGGATCTGCGAATAGCCCATTCAGGCTCAATCTGGGCCCGATTTCTGTGACAAAAATTTTGTGTCCATCATAGATTGAAAAATGAACCCGATTTCTATAACGAAAATTTGGTGTCTATCATACATTGAAAAATGAAAACATCATGGAGTTGAAGCTGATAAAATAAATGTGTCACTTACTTGAAGTACTTAAGATGTGTTACTTTTTTAATTTTATCATAAAACTTGAGTGGGTAGGGAAAACAAAAAAATAGTAATTAAATATGTGCGTAGGCAAGAAAAATCAAAAAAATAAAAAATAAAAATAAAAATTGTGTGGGTTACGGTTTGAACTATGCACCTCCAACTTCAACTAAAGCACTCTTACCACTAAACTACATAACATTTTTGTGTTTTTATTGTATTCAACATTTTGGTACTTGGTTTTGCCACCGGCCAACTGCGGCTGAGCCCCGGCCGACCGTGCAACGGCCGGCCACGTCACGGCCCCGGCCGGCCGCACCACGGCTGCACCAAGCCGTGGCTGGCCGCACCCTGGCTGCACCAAGCCAAACAGCTCCTGCCTGTGTGCAAATTAAAAAATCCCTTGCGGGTGGGGAGCCTGGGTTTCGAACCCAGGTCTTGGAGGTAGGAGTCATGTGCCTTACTGTTGACATTTCTTAACGCAATCACCTAAGAACAGGTTTGGAACCCATCCTGGTAATAGCGCCAGAAATGCTGGTTGGTAGATCTTAACGTTACAGGAGTCCGCAAGCGCACGGAAGTACCATTGTAGCATTTCCCCAAAGGAGTATTCCAAAGGGTATCGAATCCAAGGAAGGCATTGGCAGAATGACAACATCAACTCTATTGCAATGAGTATAGATCATAGACGGAAATAAATCAGGCACTCAAGTGCAGGGGTAAAATATGATAATGGGGGTAGTGTGATCACACACACACACACTCACTCTCTCTCTAAAGGGTCCTAGGCATAGGAGGTGACATACGAGTTAGTTCTAGGTTCTTATGTACTATACACATAAAGCTGGCAGGAACGAGTTAGATACACTAGCATTGAAGAACATTGACTTAAGCACCCAGGTACCACGGGGAGATAACCTCCCGTGTTGCTTCCGCACAACTCCGGTTGTTATATTTTAGACTCCTACAACTTATCCGAACGTGGGGGATTTCAGAGGGACCAACGGCTGTCACTACCGCGGCCTACCCCAAGACAAACCGTGGGATAAACTCATAAGTAAGGTGCTATGCAACCCAAGCACCATGCTTACGTTGTTAGCCGAACTTGACGGGCCCGGGCTATTGTGATCCAGGTCAAGCCACTAGATAAACCAGCCAATTACACCGAGTACCGTAGCTTAAGCACAAACTTCATACAACGCAATCATGTCATCTAATTAGATCAAACCAGGTTAAGTACACAAACGTATTCGTGTTTTCCTATGTATGTTCAACTGGATCAAAGGGTCGTGTTCGTGAAGAACACGAGCCTCTAACTTATGAACAAGCACCAGAAACATGTGAAAGTCACCCTTCAAGTGGATCGAAAGGCCTTGCTCATCAAGAACAGGAGCCTCTAAATGATGAACAGGTGAAGAACACATGAACAAATCACTCATGTATACTAACACAACTTTATATGAAATAGCTGAATAACTGAAGTAGATCAAAGTCATACATATGAAATAAGATACAAGAGAACTCATACCTAGATCCCAAAGTAGACTTGGAACCTGAATTAGAACTACTCTAGCCTACCTCCTAGACTTGAGACTAAAAGTGAGAGAGGTGTTGCAAGTGTGGATGTCTCATAAGTGAGCCCTCTCTCCTTCTATTTATAGGCCCGGGCACCGGCGAGGAATGGAGGCAAACACCCCGGGGATGGCGCCTAGGACCAATAGGGAACCACCACGTGGAAGCCCCTGAGTGGCGGCCACAAGGTCGGTTCGGCCAACCTGTGGGGTCGGCTGACCCCCTGTGGGCCCCACTCGGGGTGTGTTTCCTCCGGGTGGCTGTCCTGTGGGTCCGTAGGTCGGTTCCTGGTGTCCACCCTGTTTTGACGCGGTTTGCATGCCTTTGTGGGCCCATGGATCCATGTGACGTCCACGTGTCACGCTCTGATTCGTCAGGGGTTGCTTCACTTGGATTGCTTGCATGGCATGCATGCATGGCTCCCTAGTTGGCAGGTGTGCATGCATGGCATCCTTGTTGGCAGCCCACCTAGGAAGAGGTGATGTGGCATGGACCATAGAAGGTGAGTTTGTCACTCTTTTCATGCTTATTCTCCTGGAATCAAATAATCTTCAAGGACAAGTGGAACTACATTATTCTTAACTAAATAGTGTAAGAAATGCCTTATGCTCCTTTATTCATGAGTATATTGACGGCTAAAGTAGGTACTTAACAGCCGTCAACAACTCCCCCAAGCTAGCCGAGCAAGAGAGTAAGGACTTAGGTTGGTTGATCAGGAGTTGCTACGATGTTGTATTCCTAATGTATGACAAGATACAGCTAGGTACTCTATCAAGAGTTGAAGAAGTTGGCATTGATCTTACCTTTCACTCGATTGATATGGGGCATGTAGCTTCACCTGCCTTGGGCGGTTGAAAGATAGAATGGTTGTATAAAGATTACTAATCACATGTACCTTGATCAGTCATCAATCCGGAGGTTTTGCAGGTTTTTCAAAAAGAAATCAAAGTTCCTCAAATGATTCTCTCGGATCACTCAATGTGTATGATTCCTCACCAAGGCTTTGATTTGCCTTCTTTCACTTCCTACTCCTAATAAGTCGATATGTGGAGCTGTAGGTAGGGAAAACATGTGGCATACCTGTTTCTCATGTATTGTCGAGTCGAAAACCGGATCCTTGGGAGAACAAGTCATACACCCTGATCAAGATGTGCAAAAGTGTGTGTATGGCGGATGGATAATGAACTCCTATTTGCATGATTTTACTCTCCTCCTTTTTGAAATTTTTGAGACTTGGGCTATGTCTCTTTATTCTCATTTTTTTCATGCATGCCCTTGAGCATGTTTCTTTTCTCTCTTTTTTTTACATAGCCCAAAGTCCTTGCTGAATATTTTTGGAGGGAGAATAATCATGGAACATGCGCGGAGCTTTATTTTGTGGAATGGATGGGAAATGGAAGAAACGATGGTTGCTAACTTCCAGTGTAGAAGTTTCACATATGGTGGTGTGTACATGATCTTGATCATAGGAGTATGACAAGTTACTCGCCGAGGGTCACAACAATTCGACAAGACTCAATGAAGAAATCAGGTAGCATATGTGGATGTTAACAGAAGCTAAGATCTACATATGGCCTTGGGTAGGAATTTCTTATCATTGAGGAACTTATCATTTTATCATTTTTCAAAAGAAAACTCTGGATATCAAACATCACTTAGTACTAGCTCATAGCAACTCTATTATACCATATCATATCTCGCAACAACTTAGGCAAAGATCATACTTTTTGCTACCCACAAATTTCAAGCCTAGGTTCGATCATACTAGCCAACAAACTCAAAACTTGGATAGGATACTAAGTTGTAAATGAGGCATACAAGAGGAATAAACAGAGCAACTATTCATCATTTCAACCATAGAGAATAAGAACACTCTTACCGCGCATATGAAAACAAACTAATTTAAGAAAGCAAATAAGTATTTTTGGTCTTTTTAACTTTTTCAGATTTTTATGTGTTTTTAGCATATGGGGTTCTGAAAACAATAGAAGATACAAGTTACCTCAGAATGGGGGTCCTCCCCCAAGCTAGCTTCAGGCTCACTGCTGTGGTGGGTGGTATCCGAACAACGCGTAGTAAGCCCTCTGCTCCTCTAGCTGTCATAGCCGTCTCTGCTCCATGGTGTGAATCCTCTCGCCCGTCATACGCTGCCAGTCCCGAGTGGACTCAACCTGCTGGTGCATTGTCTCCTCCATGGTACCGACATGGATGTTGAGCTCGCTCATCTGCTGAGTGAGGGTGGCCCCACGAGATGACGAGCGTAACCCGGACGATCAGGACGAGTCCCCGTAGGTAGCACCGGTGGGCCGAACCCACTCGCCACTCCCTACACTAGCCCAGGTCGAGCTACTCGCACCCGGCTGACTCATGGGTTGGTCCCAACTGGGAGCATATCCGGGTGTAACTCCAGACATGTACCTAGCCGAGGCCCATGCGCCGGACAACGATGGTGTAGACTGAGGCTGTGGCTGAGGTGACGGCTGCGGTGATGGTTGTGGCGGTTGTTGTGCTGTCAATGCCCGCCTTGTTGCACTCCTTGTGACCCTGTCTCCAGAAACACTAGAACGACGAGGTTCCTCAAGAGGAACGGTCAGTGGCCCTTGGCCGTACAAACGGAAATCCGGGTTAGGTAACCGAATCTGGTTTGCGTGGCCAGGGTAAAAGAAAACCAAGGAATCATCCGAGCCCTTTTTAAGAGTATGTCCTTGAATCAGATACGCCTCATCTATCATGGCTCGGGGAGAATCAATGTAGGGAACGTTAGCCCCTATTGAAATCCCAAGGCTCGAAATGATACGTGTGATCAGAGACGTACACTCAATAGAACCCGTCATCCTAAAATTTGTCAACCACTGCCGAATCATAGCTTGCACTGGGGCGATTCTGAATCATCTGACCGTGGTGTATAATATCCTCATCTTGTCTGTGCGCACGGGTCGAACATCATCCCTCGAAAAGAGGGTGATGGCGAGCCACTTGTGCCACAGTCGGAGAGTAGGATGAAAGATATCGTTGCACCAAGGTGCTAACTTGCCATGGACAGGCCGACCAGAAATCTCTTCCCAAAAACTATCTCGAATAAAATCACTGCAAGCTTGATCGATAGAAATAGCACAACGACGATGAAAACCGAGAGCACAACTAAGATCATGCCATGAGACTCGATACGACGTTCCATGGAAACGAAACATAATACCGGTCTCATCCTCCCGAAGAGTACAGAGGAACTGAATGGTGAGAGGCCTAGAACCAATCTCCCACACTGGAATAAAGTTCTCCCAACCAAGAGCATGCCAAATGGAATCAAACTCGGAGTCCATACCTGTTTTCTCGAGAAGGGCCGAGTCGAACTCCTTGGTGTTGGCGAAGACTCGATCCTTGATGAGAGCATAGGCCTGTCTCTCCCGGTCGTCCCTTAAGTCGATGAAGGCAGCATCGGTGTTGATCACCCCTTCGGCTCGTGGCGTGGGTAGCTCCTCCTCTTCCTCTTCTTCACGGTCGGTTGACATTGGACTTGGTGTAGCTCCGGAGTGGTGAGACGAGCCCTCTCCGTCTCTAGAACGGCGTGAGCGGGTCACCTTCCGGTACGCACCGGTAATCCAACTCATCTTGCACAACAATGGGACAACACGAGCAACTCGGTGATGGGTTAGTGAAATCGAAATGAAATTCTTACCGAGCTTGCTCCACCAATATTCAATATTCAACGATAATTTGGAGAGAGTGCTTGACACTTCAACCTTGAGCAAGAAATCCAAGAAAACCAAAGAGCAAGAGCAAAGAGGGAGAGAGGGTGATGGAAATGAATGAATGGGTGAAGAAACCCCTCAATCCCCCCTTCTATTTATAGGCAACCGAGCCAGGCACTTGGGTAGAGGACAAAGGCAACGGCTAGGAGCCGTTGGAAGAGGCGGGCCCACATGACCGCTGGCCAGGGTCGGCCGACCCCTGGGGTCGGTCGACCCCCTGCCGGGCCTGCCTACTTCCAGCTTTTTGCAACGGCTCTCTAACGGCCACCTGATGTCCTGCCCAGATGTCTAGGTCCAAATTTGCCCAGAATGTTGCTCGAATAATTTTTCTTTGATTTTCCACTCAAGAATTTATTTTTAGAATTTTATTTGAAAAGGGAAATTGGCTAGAAAAATCTAGCATGCAGATGCAAGGTTGGAAAATTCAAATATGCATTTGGAAAAATCAAATAAAATTTTGGAAGGGAAATATGAGATAAATACCAATTTTACCTTTTGGCAAAAAGGACTCATCTTTTTAAGTCTGAGAGCGAGACTTTTCTCGGCGATCAATTCCACTCGTCACCCCATTCCCGAGAAATTGATATGGATGACTTCTGTATTTCCCGCCACACCCTTCTTGTTTTCTTAGGCTTTGTTGGAGTGGTGGGAAGTCGCGGGGGCTGTGGCTCCGTCCGTGCCCCTGATTGCTCATTTTTACCCTGCAGTGTATAGCATTTCTCTTTTGTTGTTTGAAATTGGAACATCAAGTTCCTCTTCCCAATGCGGAATCAGATCGTTCCGGCTCCCACATTGATCCTTGCGTTGGTGTCGCTCAGGAACGGTCTCCCAAGAATGAGAGGCATTCCCTCATCATCTTGCATATCAAGGACCACAAAATCCGCAAAGATGCATGAGCCTTGGATGAATACCAATAAATTCTCTACTATCCCCTCTGGATGTCGGATAGATGCATCAGCAAGTTGGACGGCCGTCACAGTTGGAGTTAGAGCTGGATACCCCAATTGTTCAAACATGGCCTTGGACATAAGGTTAATACTTGCACCAAGGTCACAGAGAGCATGCTTAATCTTTTGGTAATATATCTTGCAGGTGATAGCCGGATAACCAAGATCTTTCTTGTGTGTGATTGTTGAAGATTCCCATGGGTCAAGTACCTACTGTATATGCTTCCCTGCATAGTCAGTGGCTTGTGCCCGTCCAGATGGCTTACCCCATCTGGTGGACACTACACAAACATTTTCACAGGAGGATACGGGTTGCCCCGGAATCTTCCCGTCTTCGGCAGAGGGAACCAAAGCAGCTAATTGAGCCAATTGAGTTTCTATCGTTTTGTTAAAGCTCAACTGGTTTTTAAGAGTAGAAGAAAGGCTATCAATTTTAACATTAAGGCTCTCGAAAGCCTTATCATAGGCAGCTGTTTTCTTATTGAAGCCTTCATTAATCTTAGCTTGCCCAAAGACTAGATCTTTCAAGGAAGGTTGGTTTGGGTTGAAAGAATTACTTTGATTACCTCCTTGATAATAAGGGCGTGATTGATTCCACGTTTGACCTCCTTGTGGACGATAACCGTTGTTGTTGCCGTTCATGTACATCACATCCTCCTGAGTAGTAGGGCACTAATTCCCTGAATGCCCAGTATTACCATAGACTTCGCAAGTCATGCGAGCATCCATAGCTTGAGTAGTGGTGGCCATGGCAGCCTTCTCATTGGCTAGATCATCCATTCTTCATCATTAGGTCTATCTTGGCGTGCAACATATCCGCTTCCTTGATGGTATGTATACCCCTTTAACGTGGCTGGAGTCGATCATCACTCCACCCTTGATTGGTAACCATCTTCTCAGTCAGTGTAGTAGCTTCAGTGATAGTAAGAGAGAAGAAAGCTCCTCCAGCTGCAGCTCAATATGGCCTCGGGCTGTCGGAGTCAGCCCATTATAGAAACTCTGAAGAATAAGCTAGTTGTCCATCCCATGATGAGGACAAGCCAGGATGTACTCCTGGAGTCTCTCCCAAGCTTTAGGGATATTCTCATTTGCTGCCTGCTGGAAACTTGAAATTCACCCCCGAAGGACATTGGTTTTGCCCAACAGAAAGAATTTTGCGAGGAATGCTGCGGAGCACTTTTCCCAAGTGTTAATCTCTGCACGGTTAGCATAAAACCACTGCTTTGCCTTTCCCAAGAGGGAGAAGGGAAACAGTCGCAGACGAATAGCATCTTCCTCCACTCCTCGTATAGTGAAGGTACTGCATAGTTCCAGGAACTGCTGCAGGTGGGCGCTCGCGTCTTCATTAGGCTTGCCACGGAATGGGCTAGCCTGTACCATCGTAATTAAGCCAGTCTTGATCTTGAAGTTTCCATTCCCAGTGTTGATCACAGGGCCTGTCGACACCTGGTCAGCAGAGGGAGCGGAGTACTCGCGGAGAGTCTTCTCAACAGGGTTGGCCATGGAAGTTGATGCGGATGGTACAAAGGAAGCTGGATAGACTTCCGAACGTTCACGAGAAGGAGAGCCGAAATGATTTCGTGCCTTCCTTACGAGTGACTCAGGATCTTCAGTAAAATTCAATGGCAAGTCGAAACCAGTCATGCACTACCTGTCTTCATCATCAATAGACAAAGAAGACAATCCAAGTTAGCCTGTATTGAGAACTATTTTATTCCTGTCATGATTATAAACATATGCAAAGTGTTGATATGTCATCCTTAAGCCTTCCCCGGCAACGGCGCCAGAAATGCTTGTTGACATTTCTTAACGCAATCACCTAAGAACAGGTTTGGAACCCATCCTGGTAATAGCGCCAGAAATGCTGGTTGGTAGATCTTAACGTTACAGGAGTCCGCAAGCGCACGGAAGTACCATTATAGCATTTCCCCAAAGGAGTATTCCAAAGGGTATCGAATCCAAGGAAGGCATTGGCGGAATGACAACATCAACTCTATTGCAATGAGTATAGATCATAGACGGAAATAAATCAGGCACTCAAGTGTAGGGGTAAAATATGATAATGGGGGTAGTGTGATCACACACACACTCACTCTCTCTCTAAAGGGTCCTAGGCATAGGAGGTGACATACGAGTTAGTTCTAGGTTCTTATGTACTATACACATAAAGCTGGTAGGAACGAGTTAGATACACTAGCGTTGAAGAACATTGACTGAAGCACCCAGGTACCACAGGGAGATAACCTCCCGTGTTGCTTCCGTACAACTCCGGTTGTTATATTTTAGACTCCTACAACTTATCTGAATGTGGGGGATTTCAGAGGGACCAACGGCTGTCACTACCGCGGCCTACCCCAAGACAAACCGTGGGATAAACTCATAAGTAAGGTAGCTACGCAACCCAAGCACCATGCTTACGTTGTTAGCCGGACTTGACCGGCTCGAGCTATTGTGACCCAGGTCAAGCCACTAGATAAACCAGCCAATTACACCGAGTACCGTAGCTTAAGCACAGACTTCATACAACGCAATCATATCATCTAATTAGATCAAACCAGGTTAAGTACACAAACGTATTCGTATTTTCCTATGTCTATTCAACTGGATCAAAGGGTCGTGTTCGCGAAGAACACGAGCCTCTAACTTATGAACAAACACTAGAAACATGTGAAAGTCACCCGTCAAGTGGATCGAAAGGCCTTGCTCATCAAGAACAGGAGCCTCTAAATGATGAACAGGTGAAGAACACATGAACAAATTACTCATGTATACTAACACAACTTTATATGAAATGGCTGAATAACTGAAGTAGATCAAAGTCATACAAATGAAATAAGATACAAGAGAACTCATACCTAGATCCCAAAGTAGACTTGGAACCTGAATTAGATCTACTCTAGCATAGCTCCTAGCCTTGAGACTAAAAGTGAGAGAGGTGTTGCAAATGTGGATGTCTCATAAGTGAGCCCCCTCTCCTTCTATTTATAGGCCCGAGCACCGGCGAGGAATGGAGGCAAACACCCCGGGGATGGCGCCTAGGACCAATAGGGAACCACCACGTGGAAGCCCCTGAGTGGCGGCCACAAGGTCGGTTCGGCCGACCTGTGGGTCCCTAGGTCGGTTCCCGGTGTCCACCCTATTTTGACGTAGTTTGCATGCCTTTGTGGGCTCATGGATCCATGTGACATCTATGTGTCACGCTCTGATTTGTCGGGGGTTGCTTCACGTGGATTGCTTGCATGGCATGCATGCATGGCTCCCTAGTTGGCAGGTGTGCATGCATGGCATCCTTGTTGGCAGCCCACCTAGGATGAGGTGATGTGGCATGGACCATAGAAGGTGAGTTTGTCACTCTTTTCCCGCTTATTTTCCTGCAATCAAATAATCTCCAAGGACAAGTGGAACTACATTATTCTTAACTAAATACGTGTAAGAAATGCCTTATGCTCCTTTATCAATGAGTATATTGATGGCTAAAGTAGGTACTTAACAGCCGTCAACACTTACCACTGCGCTACAAGTCTGTTTGTGAAGAAGTATGGTATTTATCCTATTATATCGAGATACTATCGTTTTTCCTGTGCCCACTCGTTGGGACAGCCGCATGGGCCAATCCAATTCCACCACATAGCAACATCAAGGAGAAGGTGAAGAACACACTAATGATTCATTTTTCTTTTTGATTCTCAATAAAAATTTGTAATTAGTATTTCTTTCATGAACTCCAAATTTCATGATTCTTTTTTCTTTTTATTTTTAAAATCACACTCTTTCACTTTATGGACCTTGTTTGTACTTAAATTACTATTTATTGGATATTTTTGAATCTCAAAGTTTGTCTTCAATTGTATGGAACTATGTAAGAGTTGTGTCCATTTGTGAATAATGTATAGTGTCACTTTATCAAAAATATTTAAATTTTTTTATCATATACTTTTGAGCTAAAATATGTCTCCACACTAATTTTTAAATTTTTTTGACCAAATTTGGATATTATTTTATTTACTATAAGGTAATTTCGATATAAAAGTTTGAATTGCCCCTAGAATACAATTTGATTTTCTATCACTGTCCAAGACATGGGATAGAATGGAGCATAGAAGCCTAAATATAGTTTTTTTGCAATTTTTAGAATCTTATTAGAGGTGCACATAGTTCAACTTGGAATTATTTTCTATAAAAACAGCAGAAATTCATTTAAATGATAGAAAATAACAAATCTATTTGAAAGTCTTGAAACTTCTAGAAGACAACTTAAATGTGTTCTTTTACATGTAAAAAATGTGTTTGCGGTATATAAGATAATTATTTTTCAGTTAATGCATAAAGGTGTTTTAATTAAGTATTTTAACATAGAAAATATCTTTTTTGCACAATAAATGGCAATGTGAATCCCCATGTGTTAAGAGAAGAGTAAATGTAAGGTTATGTGTAGAATTGAGGTGTACATGACCAATAAAATACTTTAGGGTATACAAACTTTAAAGTTTAAGTTGAGTTGTATGAAACAGTAAGAGACCTATCTAGTTTGTGAACAATGTATACTCCAATTTTCCCAAAATCGTATGAAACTTTTTTTGTTAAGGTTGTACATTCATAAAATGATTCCATGCGAAGTTACATATTTTTTGGAGAACTTTTATGTATTATTATCATTATTTTATAACAAGGTGACTAGTAGAAGTCTGAGTTTTCTCTATAAGTCAAATGAATTTTTTATCAATCTCCTAGATGTGTGCTATAATGGACCATAGACACCTAAATATAGTTTTTTTAAATTTTTTGAATCTTATTAGATATACATATAGGTCAATTTGGAATTACTTTCGGTAAACACGTAGAAATTAATTTATATGATTGAAAATAGCAAATCTACTTGAAAATTGTTGAAACTCCTAGGTTACAATTTATATGTTGTATTGTACATTATAAAAATGTTTTCAGGGTATGTAAGATAATAGTTTTTCATGTTACTTCACAAGAGTGTCTTAATTAGGTTTTAGAAAAATAGAAAAATAACTTTTTCGCATGACAATTGGAAATCTAAATCTCCAAATACTAATACGAGAGTAAGGGTAAGGTTGCATCCAAATTTGAGGTGTCCATGAGGTAAGAAAGTACTTGAGTGTATACAAACTTTGAAGTTTAAGTTGAATTGTATGAAACATTGTGTTGAACTATCTAGTTTATGAACAATGTGTACTCCAATTTTCACAAAATCTTATAAAATTTTTTTTTCAAGCTTGTGCATCCATAAAATGATTCTATGTCAATTTACAATATTTTCGGAGAAGTTTTAGGTATTATTATCATTATTTTATAACAAGGTGACTAGTAAAAGTTTGAGTTTTCCTTATAATACAATTGAATTTTTCGTCAATCTCCAAGATGTGGGCTAGAATGGAACATAGTCACCTAAATATAGTTTTTTTTGAATTTTTTTGAATCTTATTAGAGGTACATATAGGTCAATTTGGAATTACTTTCGGTAAACATGCAGAAATTCATTTAAATGATAAAAATAACAAATATACTTGAAAATTTTTGAAACTCGTAGGTGACAACTTATATGTTGTATTTTCCATGTGAAAAATATTTTTATGTATATTACTTAATTATTTCTATATGTTACTTCACAATGGTGCAATAAAAATAAAAAAGCCTAAAAGAGCCAGATATATGAGCCTAAATAGGCTCAAAGAGCCTAAAAATGAAAAAGGCCCATTCAGCCCAAAATGACCCAGTGATTTTTGGCCGTCCATCATCGATCCGATGGCTCTAATCGTCTTACCATCGTATATAAGTTGCTCCCTTCGGAACCCTAGTCAGCGCGCCGCAGTCCTCCCTTCAGTCTCCTCCCCACTCCTCAGATCCGCGCGCCGCCACCCTACCTCCGGCGGCAGCCCTCGACCTCCGCCCGCACTTCATCCTCCGACTCCATTGTTGACGACTGTTAAGTGCTACTTTTACACCATCAATACCTACATAAAATAAAAGTAAAAGGATCATCAACACTAGAATAGGAGCTTAAACTAATACTTTTCACAAGTGTCGATGTCAATTCGAATGCAGGTATTTCGCACAAGAAATGGAGAGAAAGCATGCACATTTGATCGAAGCTGTTCAGGACCTCATGGTCCCCTAGACAAAAGGCATGAATATGGCATCATTATAAACAATCTCAAATGCCAAATTGGATTGCATCATTACGACGGGCTCGTCGAGATGATGGAAATGGATAAATTGTTTGTCTACTTCGAAGTCCGGATGGGAAAGATATGCACAAGGCAAGATCATACTCCCGATATCTTGTGAGCCCGGAGGGACCCACACTAGGCCACGTGGCGATGTGCTGCCACATTGGATGCCATGTGTCCATGACACCTCATCATCCAAGTGAAGCAATCACCGACGAATCAGACACCACCACGTGTGCAGCACAAGGATCCAAGGGCCCACCAGGGACCCAAACCACCTCAAAACTCTGCATGCACCTGGAACCGTCATAAGGGCCCACATACTAGTCACCCAGAGAAAGCACAAGCCAAGAGGAGGTGGGCCCAGGTCGTCCGAACCTGGGTTCGGTCGAAACCCTTTGTCTCCGCTCGCCATCTGCTTCCACGTGGTGCTTTCTTGTTGATCCCTTGCAGCGTTCTGGGGTGGATTGGTGACATGGCGCCCGTTGATTGGCCGGTAGAAGGTCGGTTTGGCTCCTTCCCCTGGAAGCTGCAGAACAGTGCAATGCAAGATTCCTCACCACGTGTCGCTCTGCTATTGGTGGCGCCCAAAGCAAGCTACACATTTTGGAGAGGATTTGGCCTCTTGACAAGCCACCCCCTCCTCGATAAATAGGAGGGGAGGGGCTCCCTTTTGGAGCACATCCCAAGCTCTCTATCCTCTCATTCTCTCTTGGAGAGGTGAGTTCTCACCTCCCAAGATGTAGTGTGTGTGTTAGAGTGCTAGGTAGAGTAGGGTGAGGAGTGAGTTGATGTCCTCATGGATGCTTGTTCTTCATTTAGAGCAAAGTGAGTATTTCAGCATTTCTTATTTAGACTATAGTGGACTTCATGCATGAATGATATGTTCTTGTGTTCTTGGCTCGTTCATAGTTTAGAGGCTTGTGTTCTTCGTGACACAAGGCTTCGATCCTTTAGAGCTAGTGCATTAGTTCAAGTATCTGTTTGCATCTTTAGATCCTGTTTAGCTGAGTAAGAATGTTGTATCTAGTTCGCATCCAAACCTTCCTGTTGCTCCATGATTTGATGATGTGCTAAGGACTGAGTCGTTCTCTCCCTATTTTGTAGTCCCGTATTTATACGGGTTGCTATAGTGTTGTTAGCGGGTCGACAGACGTAACCGTGCTATAGTAGTAATCGGTAGTGTAGACGTGGTGTCTGGACTCTGGTTATCCTACGAATACCAAGTGCATTTGCATAACGATAGAGGTAGGCCATAGTGGTGATAGCCTGTTGGACCCTTTGAAACCCTCCGTGCCTGTGTACCGAGTAGGGCCCCGTTGCTAGAACATTGGCCTAGCCCTAAAAAGCTAGGATGTGTTGGCGCCCCACGGGGAGGACTACATGGCGACCATATCCTTACCTAGACTCAAGACCCTCAGGAAGTGCTACTCAACCCTTATCTATCCTAGCCGGAGTTTGGTGTCCTTGGACCGTCTATACTAGAGTAGAATATAGTGCACATCGTTCCTTGGAACGAAACCCTTTGGGAATACTCATTCTCCGAGGGAGAAGTGCTACAACGGTGTATCCGTTCGCTTGCGGATTCTTTCACACTCGTTAGTGTACCCGGGAGTTTCTTAAACGCTCACGCTACCGCGGTGCCTTGTGGTGATGTTAAGAAACGCCAACAAGCATTTCTGGCGCCGTTGCCGGGGAACGGTTGCTGTATCTATCTTCGAACCTAGTGGTCCTCGTATTTATATTTTTTCATTTTCTTCTACCTTCACCCCCGTTACCCTTCGAGATACCTTTTTCATTTCCTTTACTTCTTCCATTGCCCCCGTTATCCATGGAAGGTTCCTTGTAAACACCTTCCACCTTCGAGGAGTGAACCCTCAGAGCCATCCTTGTCAGGACCCTTTCTTTCATCTGGCTGTCGGATTCGCCCCTCTCTCATGAAGCTAATTCAGGATCTTTCCTTCTCGGGGTCAATTCATGAGAACCCCTTCGATCATGTGAGAAACTACGAGCGTCTGATTGAAACTCCGGATAAAATCGGAGAATCACTAGATGCTCGGAAAAGGGAATTTTTCCCGCTATCCCTCTCTGGGAAAGCACGAGATTAGCACCGTTGTTTTGGTAGAGACTACCTCACTTGCAAAAATTTGAGAGCAGCTTGCTGCTCCCGATTCTTCCCAATACGACGTGTCATCTCGTTGAGGATAAGGATTCTCAGTCTCAAGCAAGGAGAGGAGGAATCGCTAGGAATGGAATGGAATCACTTCGCCTTCTCAGCGGAAGATTGCCAAGTCCTCCACATTCCCGATTGGATGTTGCTTCAGCACTTCTGGTATGGGTTGCGAAAGGACAATGCCATGCGACTTAATGCTCTCTCTGGAGGCTCTTTTGTGCACTTGGACGCTGCTGAGGGAAAAGAGATCGTGGAAAACCTCTAGGATTTCAACTCCCCCATTGCATCTCGGTCGATGAGGTGCCCATCAGCGGAAATGTTGAGCCCCCTAGATCCATCATCAGCCGAGCTTGAGGCTTTAAGCTCTGGCCGAAGACATCATTCCTGAATAGCAGGAATCTAAGGGAAAAATTGCTTAGCACAGAGTCTACCCTTGGGTTCCCCTCTTGTAGCTCTTCTTAGACCTTCTCCCCAAGGCTTTGTCTCGTGGGAGGATGGAGAGAGTAATTAGGAAAAAAACGAATCATTTCCGGCTGGGATGACGTGTTCAATCCTAGTCATGATCTCCTAAGGAGAGTACGAGATGCCTATCATGTTCCTACATCTCGGTTCAAGCTGAAGTGTCTTGCACTAAAGTTACGTATGGGCTGAGCCATCAGTCCCTGCTCTATAATCCATGAGGATTCATCTATTTGACCGAAGGAGCATGATCACTTACCGATCGAATCGAATGCATTCACTTATCGTGCTAAGCTCATCGATCGATGCCGATCAGTCAAGAGAAGCGTTACTTCTTATCTTATGCTTGACTTGATCGATGCCCAATGGGAGCTGATCTATCCAGCCTATCCATAACCTCCCATTGGAAGCTTAGGCTAGACCTCGGGATGTTTCATCGCTTTGATGAGAACATCGGTCCATCTACCTAAGGAAGGATGAGCTAAACCTCACCCTTCACTCGAACTCTAGCTCCTGAACGTACGCCGGCCCTTCGAGTTTCTACTCTATCCTCTTTTGGAGGCTGTGTGTTTTTCTGAGCTGAGTTCGCTCGGAGATCAGTTGTGAGAGCACTAGCCTCAGTGCTCGATCTTTTTATCTCCGAGCTCCACCACCCTAGTGCTATAGCTTCTCGAGTCCCGTGATCGCCCCAGGAGCTGTCTCAGCCTCCCTGGAATGATCATGTCTGCTTTTAGCTTTGTCATCTTTGGACTTGTGTTCGTATATGTGGCACTAACCTTGCAGCTAGAGCTTCACTGATTCATCGATAATTGGCGGTGAGATGGGGAGGACACCACCAATGATGGCTGCAAGAGAAATCTCCCATGGTCGAGCTTATGATCGTAATAAACAAAGCACTACCAGGAGATAGCCTGGATTAGCATAGGTTTTATTTCCCTTTTCTTGAATAAAAGCAAGAACATGTTTTTAGGATAAGTTGTCCTTTGGGTATTTTTGGTCACTAACCTTTCAGGTGGAGATTGAAAAGAAAGATGGACATGGGATGCCTACGAACTGTGAGTTACATCAACTACAACACCTAGAGAAGCTTTGGTGAGGGAACATTTACAAAAGGAAGCTTGATCTCCACACACTTGAGTTTTGTTGCCTAGCAATGCAAACTTCAAGTGTGGGGGAGGTATGTGAGCATCCTGAGTAAAGTTCGTCCTCTACCAAATCTTCTCCTGGTGTGGAAATGATGTTAGCTCTTGCATCTTGCCCACTAGCTAGGTAAGTCCTGCTTTTGACATTAAACAAAGCTCTTCTAGGAGGTTGCCGAGGTTCATCGTCTTATGCTCATGCTTATGTTCCTTTTCGAAAATAGCTTGATCATGCTTTCATGCTTCCTTCATTTATGATCATATGCTCTGGTTTGAATGTTTGTGTACACATACATTCATAGATTGTTTTCAATTAAGCATGGTGCTTAGGTTGAAACTGTCTTCTTCAGTCAAAACAAGACATGGTGTCGAGTTTTGATTGATGAACCTTAGAGTTATATTTTCATAGATCTTGGTTGCATATGTGCTGACAAACCCCTGCAAAAAATTGTTAAATTTGAATGGGTTAGTTATTGAGCTAAATTCAAATGGGAAGGTAAGTTGAGGTGTTAGATTCATGTTGCACAACATGTAAAGGTGGCACATATGACCTCTCATACGTCCAAGGTAAGTATATTCCCCTTTGTTTATGAAGTGTAACCTTGATCTGACCCTTTTGAGCAAATGACATGGTGACGACAAAATAATAATACTTAGAAACACAAAAACATTTGAATTTGAATAAAGGCTCTATGGTTCTCGAACCAGTAGAGTCCATCTCTTGTTTCCATTTGCTATCTGAAGAACAACACCAGATTCAACCACTAGTGTGGAGGAGTTCTCTCGAGCTCATCATTGACATTTCCACTAGAGAACTCCCACACAGGCGTTGCACAACATCGACTACGCCTTCATGACAAGAGTAAGGTAAACTAGAGTGAGTCGGCTGCCTTATGGTCAGCCGAATCACCACTGGTCTTCCTTGATCTCTTACCCTTCAGAAGCGATGGTATGTGCACCCTCTATCTCACTCTCTGTTATTCATGAGTTTGATTGAATTTCAATTCATATCCTTTATATCAAACTCAACAATTCGTGCTATGCTTGCTCTACATGATTCCTGTGGTTGGCTTGCATATGTTTTATTCCTTACTTATCATCTTGATGCTTGTGAACAAATATCATTAGGGAACTCATGCTTATCTAAGTAGTTGGCGTTTGTGATATGGTTTGATGATAAGATCTTTGCTCTGAATGTCTGAGTGCTTAGGAATTTTTATTTGAAAATCATGAAAACCTTTTGCAAAGTTCCTCTTTGATTACAGTCAAATAGCTTGTGTCAACTGGAAGACAAGAAGAACCATTTCCATGGAATGGAACGGAGGGGAGTAGTAGTGATGCCTCATTCTTTTTTGTACAAAGAGAACGGCTGGTTGAAGCTAAATCTTTTGGTTTCCCGTCATTCTTCATTCAAAGTGGGTTAGCTTAGTGTAGGTTTTGAAATTTTAACAAGAGTTGGGCCTTATTCATAGATGCATTTTGGAATGATACTTTGATTTTCAATGTGTGACAAGTATCTTTTATTATGGTTAAATGCATGAATATGCAAGTTGAATCATTATGAACAAAAATGTTTTGGTATGGTCGACCAGCATTTTCCTTCTTTCTTTCATAGAAAAAAATTATTTTACCCGTAGCAACGCACAGACATGATTCGTAGCCTACCTAGCATTGTAAAAAACTACCTTTGGTGCATCACAGGCAAAAAGATAGAATTGATGGAGGGTGGCATTTTGGGTGACTTGTCATAGTCACTTAGGCAAATTACATGTCAAACATCAACAAATGTGCTCAATTTCAAATCGTTCTTCGGATATGACGTCTTAAATTAAGAAATACAATGTTATGTTTGCATGATATACTGTAATTTAGTATTATAATTTATTACAATTGCTTTCGTACAATATAATTTTTATTGAATGTTTTGTGTATTGCATTATAGATAATTAGATGCCCGTAGCAACGTACGGGCATTTTCCTAGTGTTGGAAAAGATAACGGCAAATAAGAAAAGAGATTTATTTAGCAAATGTCAAGTACGAGATATGGAATACATGAATCAACCAAGAGCAAGGAGAAATAATAAAGAAAAAGGTTGTACGTAGATGCAAAGTTGAGAAAAAGACCAAGTTAACTGTGCATGCACATCAGAGCAGTATTAATTGAAGAGGATTCTACAGAAAGGGAATTCGAGTCCATGTATCTTAGTATTTCTTTTAGAGTTGTAATTTAGTTAAGAGTCGGTTGGTCGCCGTGGCGCGTCAAGAGTCTTTAATTAGGAAGTTAAGCCCTTTCGGCCGTAGGAGTCTGGATGAGCCCAGGGTATAAATATAAACCCCGGCTATTGTAATAGTTTAATCTCAATCAATACAACTCGGTGCATCGCCACCTTTTTACTCTTTCCGCAATGTATTTACTTTGAATCATTGACGGAACCTTGGCACCTGACGTGGGGCTGCATCATCTTGATCTCCGGCGAAGGGGTAAGTCCAGAGGAATTTTTGGAACCAAGTACCGCGGATCTTCGACTAACGGCGCATCACTTCCGTCTCGATCTACAGTACTCACCAGTTATCGGTTCTATCATATCTCGTAAGGCTGCATCATTCGATCTCTTACTAGATGTGGTAGAACCACAGTTATCCTGCCTTAATTAAGATTACATCGGCTGATATTTATTTAATCTATCGTCTTGCTGTTTAGCATGCTTTGTTTGATTTAAATCTCATATAATAGATGATAGATTATTTAATAGTGTGTTGCATCTTAATTTCGGCTATCCCTCGAGTGTTGTTGGTTTCAAGCGGCACTGTGAGTAGATCCGTCGGCTTGTGAGGCTTAAACTGATACCCTGCCGCCAGCTCTACTAGGCTATGACTACCAGGTGCATCGCTGTGGTTACACCTAGATACACTGGTGCAGACGTCAGGATAATACTCATCGGTTTATGGCTTTAGTCATGGTGGAGCAAGAGCCCAATGATGCTATGTTTCCAATCGGTTTTATGGCTGATAGCTTATATCGGCCGATCTAGCCGATCCAATCCGTTCCCGTATCGATCACTCCCGGCTGTTACGTTCTATTGCGAGGCATATCGGCTCTCTAGCTGATTAACCTATTAATCTAACGTTTCAAGATTTCCTTGTCAATCAACATGTCAGATTGACTGGCACGCCTTGTTTTATGTTAGGGATCTGTTACGTGTTGCCGTGAAGAACTTGATTCTATTTTTTACGTCAACACATATATGATCATCAATCCTCCAGATCCCTAAATCTTGATATCCCCAACCCTAGGAAGATAGAGGGACATATAGTGGCTCAAACTAGAGGACTGGCCTCATCGTGCTGTTTCATCGTCTCGTTGCTTGGATGTAGCAGCGCAACAATCTTCCTGTCGCCGCTAGGATTCACCATTCGTGCCACGAGCCGTTGCTGATCTACCTAGCAAAAGTCGAGAGTCTTTGTGAAGGCAGTGAAGTGTTTCGCCTTCGAATTACCAATTTATATTAAAGACTCACCTGAAATTTATAGGTGGGACCTAGTCAATGTAAAAAAATTCCCCTTCGAGTGGTAATAGGTTCGACCCACAGGAGGAGCACATTTTCTCCTTGTTTTACCGCTATATTTATTTCCTTCAACTTACATGGGGCATGCAAAATAATATAAACACAAATAAACTAATATAAAAATTGTTCTTGGCTCAAATAACACAAATTGCATCATGTCTCAGTGGTGGTGCCGCCTTCCCCTTCAGAATCAAAGGTCCTGGGTTCGACCCTTGCTATTGACATTGTATCCTTTTAATTTTCCTCCCTTTTTTACCAGACTGACTTGTGGGGCCCTATTAAATTTTATGACGAGTTGGAACACTCTATTTTTAAACAAATGCTTACATGTTTATGACGACTTGGAATACTCTATTTTCGAAAGAATGCTTACATGTGGGACCCTTCCGAATTTTATGACGACTTGGAACACTCTCTTTTTAAAATAATGCTTACATGTGGGACCAAAGTTGGTTGGAACACTCCTATTTTTAAACAAATGCTTACATGTGGGACCCTGCAAAATTTTATGACAAGTTGGGACACTATTTTCGAAAGAATGCTTACATGTGGGACCCTTCCGAATTTTATGACAACTTGAAACACTCTATTTTTAAAATAATGGTTACATGTGGGACCAAAGTTGGTTTATGACGCTGTTGCGGAGCTTACGACGTCACAAAACTAGCTTGGAACAGGGGATGCTCGGCTACAGTACCAACCGTTATGATGAAAGGTTTTTTTGTCACTAAATTTGCTCGGAAGTGAAATTTAATGACGAGGTCAGCCAAGAACGTCATAAATCAATGACGCTAAAATGTGGTTGCGTCACTAGTCAACGATTTTCTTGTAGTGTCATTGTACATGTTGTCTATTGAGTCGACCCAAAATTACGTGTCAATGCATAAGACAACCTATCAGACGATACCAATGTACTTGCCTTGAGCGGAAGGCCGCCGGGCCACATGGGAAGGTGGTTGCCGAATGCCGACGGTTTTGATGGTCCAAGCAGACCAACACACATGATGCATACGTTGAAGCTTTTTTAAGGACCTGACTACATAGAGAGCCCAATCCTTTTAGTCTTAGGTGGAGAGCCCCCATAATTAGTATCTTTTTTATTATGGAGAAAACGATATACATCCCCCCTCGGCACGCATGACGTGCGTAGCGTGACAGATGACACGACAACAGTTTGCGCGGGAAAAAACGGGGGAGGCAGAATCGTGCGTGAGCATCAGGCAGATCGTGCGGGAAAAAAGCTATATCTTGAGAAAAATGGGCTGGCCCAATAAGAAGCCTGACTAGTACATATAAGAAGGAAAAACTCTGGAGTTGTTGGAGCGCTGAGTCGCTGACACAAGCAGAAAGAACTCCAAGAAATCTAGCCATGAATCATGGAATATCACAAGAAAAATAGTGTGCACGACAACATGAAAAATTGAAGAAACAACAAAGAAAGATCAGTCTTTTCCATATTTGAATCCTTTCGTCAAGGATAAAAACACAAACTTGGGCACATCGATTCATCAATTGACCTCCAAAGATTAGGACTGAAATAAACTAGTTACATCCAGACTGATTGTTGTACATCTCAGATCACAAAGTGTCGCACCCCATGTATGTGTGGCTCCCTGTACATCCTAGATCCCTGAATTGGAAGCAAAACACATTCATATTTAATATCCCATTATTCATAGTTAATTGTGAAGATGAAAGAAAAAACTAACATCTATGGTAATAGTAAAAAAAGCATATGCATAGTTAATATCACATTGTAAATGATCCGGAGAAAAGTAACATTCAAGTTAACAATTTGAAAATGTCAACATAAATATATAGGCATCAAAAAAAGTCTGTTAAAACAGAAACAACACCTGCATTGTCTTTGTAACGACCCGGGTTTTCGGTGAGGAAAACCCGACTCCCTGTACCCTTGTGATAGTCTCTGGATCAGTAGCTATCACGTACAGAACTCATTACAGTATAATATCATTTCCATACAACGAAATCAGAGTACAAAACAAAGTATTTACATCCGAATACAGTTCGGTATACGATTTAGGTACAAGCCCCTTGGGCTAAGCGACAAGTAGAAACTCTACGCAGCGGTAGCTAGCATCTCAGGAGGGTCTCCATATTTTATTCTTCACACCCACAGGCATCCTTGAGCGCAGCGACGCATCCCTCAGTCGTACCATCCATCGGCGTTGTTGTCGAAGTCAGACTCGTACCCTGCACACCTAAAGTCTATCCCCAAGGAGTGGGATAGGTTCACGTCACCAACCGTATGCAAGCTTTAAGTGGCCTATTTCTAAGGGGAAAAGAGTATATCAAGGTAGCAGCAGGGTTTCCTATGCAGCAGCAGCAAAAATCGAGTAATATCTCCATAAGTTCACCATATCCCATATCTCTCATCCACATGCGGATACATCTGGTCACCCAGATCACCGTCACCATCACCTATCTCCATCTAGGGTCGGTGCGAGAACTCCCACTCCTCGCACCTCAATGGTTGCACCCGGATCCGCGAGGTAGAGGGAGCAACTCTCCTCTCCCCGAATACAACCACGGCTCACCAATCACACTCATCCTATAAGGGGGAGGTAGAAATCCCAAAACGTAAGAGTCAGAGAAACAACGGGCATGTCCATAACCGAGGACGCGACTATACGTATAGATCTAAACTCTGTAGAGCGTGTACACCTGTACCCAACTCGGAATGGCACCCGGCGGTGATCAGCCAACCAAGCCCATCCTACCGGACGAACACCTAGGAGTTACGATTCCATCCTGCATCCGGGTCTCGATGCGGTCCCCCGCAGAAGACCACCCCAGAACTGTGAAAATGCCCCCGTGTGGCCACACGGGAGTCGCACTGAGAGGGTGGACTCACTCCCACCTCTCCTCCACTGATACCCCGCTATCCTGCTGGTAGGTATGGTACCGCACTTGCTAGGGTCGACCGGCCCTATCCCCACTCTCGGCGAGGTGGTGTGTACGAAAGTCCCGTGTAACAGGCGACCCACTCGGTTTCAGACCGGGGCGAGCTCATATCCTCCAAGTCATCACAAAATCCCCAACACCTGTGCTCCTAAAATGGTGTACCCGCCATAGGTACCAACTCGGGCAACGTTCGAGAAGATGATCCCTGGCCCCCGATCCCAGATCAGGTTGTCTCGAGCTCACCCCCGCCAAAATATCCCAAAACGCCTTCTCCTGCCGGTTTTCCCAACACACGCCAAGAAACTACCACAATAGTCCTAACACATGCATAGCAAGCTCAGCACAACATCTAGCTTAAGTAAACAGTAGTAGTAGGTCAATCAAGGACAAGTATGTCAAAGAGGCTATGCATGGGTTCATCATATCCATCTCTATGCATTAAATAAAGCACTAGCAGTTCTAAAATAGCCATGCCTAATGGGCATTCAAAGATGGTCGGGCGTGAACACCTGCTTGCGAGTAGTCGTCGGCGGCGTAGTCGTCGGTGTAGTCGAACTCCGAGCTCAGCTCCCCGGCTCCAGCTGTTCCTAATAACGCGCAAATAAAATAAAGACGGGTCCTATTGCAATTAACTCCAAAAGAACAGCATTTAAGAACCAAAAGAGAGCAAACACTAGCCTAGCACGGAGTTTATAATTTTAGAAGAGCTTTGGAAAAGGTTTCATAATTTTCGGGGTTGAAATGAATTTTCTAGAGTTTTCCAAAAGCAAAATACATTTTCTGAAATTAAATTACGCATACACAATACACTTAACTATAAGCTGACTATAGGCTAGCTCTAGCTGACTCTAAACTACCTGTAACCTGGCTGCAGGCTGTCTCTTGCTGCAGAGGTGGCTGCCACGCGGGTGGCTATAAGCCAGCTCTAGCACACGTGGCTGCCCACATGGCTGCTGGGGTGGCAGCCACAAAAGATCCGGCCGGGATCTGGTGCGGACAGGGGCTGTGTAGGCGGCGGTGTGGTGGAACACCATTGGCCAGGCGCACGGGATCCCTGGGATCCGCGGTGGCCAGCGGCCGGTGTGGACGCACGTGCGGCACGGCTGGGACTGGTCCGCCGCACGGGATCCGGCGGGATCCATTGCGGTTGGGGTGTCATGCGCGCCCGCGTGTGAAAGACTCCACCTGGTTGGCACGCCCGCCAGGCGTTCGACGCCCTGCCCCAAAGGGACAGCGGACGGGAAAAGAGTTCGCCGGCGGTGATCTCTTCGGCGGCTGGACAACAAGCGGCACGGCGCGGTTTAAGGGTTCCTAAGGATGCGCCCAGGGCAAAGAAAGGTTCGGTCTTGGCCGGGGTTTGACCCGCGACGGCACAACCGTGGCGGCGGAAAACAGAGCCACCGACGGCACGGCTGGGGTGGCTGGCGCCGGCGGGGAGAACACGCGTGCGTGCGTGCGGAACGGCGTGGATCAAGGAGCCCAAGGCTCGGCTTGGCGGTGTGCGCGCATGCGGACGCGCGTGCGCGTGCGCACGAAGGTGTGCAGCGAAGCGCGTGTTCGTGCGTGCACATGCGTGCGTCTGGGCGTTGGCTCGCCGGCCGGCTCGGCCACGGCGGCGTGCGCAACGACGATGAGCACGGGGAAATCCCGAGCGAGACAGGGCGAGGCGGGCACCAGGGGTCCTGGCGGCCACGAAAAGGTTGGACCTTGGGCGCGCTCGCATGGCGTACGCGTCAGAGCAGCTCGTCAAGCACGTGCGCCGGTGCGCGGGGGTGCGCGGTGGTGGCACGGCGGAGCTTTGTGCTCAACGGAAAAAGAACCGAGAAAGGAGAGAGGTCGAGCGGGAACAGGGAAGTGCAACGGCGCGGCGGAATTGCCCAACGCCGGCGAGGTATCACGCGTGCGAGCACGTGGACGTGTGCACGTGTGTGTGTGCGAACATGTGCTCGTGAACAGAACGCCAGGGAGGCGTGCAGCAGCCGCAAAGCGACGGCTTGGTGTGGCTGCGCGCGGGCGAGCGCCAGTGGCTCGTCCACAGCGGCGAGAGCAAGAAGGATGGCAGCGCGGTCGCGACCAGGACGAAGTGAACGCCGCAGCGCGCGCTGGGTCGTGGCTCGACTGGGGACGTCCGGCCAGATAGGCCTCGACACCGGCATGACCGAAAGTTCGGCCTTGGCCTTGGCGGCACGGCGTGGACGTGAGTGCGTGTGTGTGCCGGCGGCGAAAGAGAGCGGCTCGGTGCGGCCAGGCAAAGTCGATGGCTTCGGCGTCACGGCCGGGTGTACTAGCACCGGTGCGCTCGCCTGTGTGCGCAAGAACAAAGGCGTGCACCAGCTTGGCATGGTGCTCGCGCGCTCAGGCGGAAAGGTCGCCCTCGGCGGTGAGGTGAACCAGAGCGACGGTCGGGTTGGCGCGTGCGTGCGCCAGAGCGGGTACGCGAGAACGAGATCGAGTCGGTGCTCGCGCTTGCAGGGCGGAAAGAACACCCCCGGCGGCGGACAAAGCGCCGGCGAGGTGGCGGAACGCGATGTACGCGTGCCGTCATGCGAACAGAGCATCCACGGCTCGCTCGACAAGCACAAGGGCGTGGTACTGTGGCACGAGCATGCGTGCAGTCGTGAGACTGGGTGCAGCGCGGTGAAGCTTGGCGACACGGCGGCAAGAACTGGGGTGTCTGCGCCGGTGTGCTCGCCTACTCGCGCGCGTGCGTGCGGGCACAGGTTAGACAGATAGAGCAGGGTTCAGCCCCCTCGGGTGCGTGCGTGCTTGTGCGGGGTGGTTCGGTCAGGAAGACAGAGATTTGGCGCGGCGGTGGTGTGCACGGGCATGTGTGCGCCAGCGACGAAGCGCGGCGGGGAGCGACGCTCCAGGCGGCGAGGGACGGTTTGGCAGCACTGGCGTCCGGGCTCGCTGCGGTGTGAGCGTGCGTTGGCCATGAGTCCCCGCCTAGAAAAGGCGGAACTTTGGACCTCGGAAGTGCACGGGCGGTTGCGTGCAGAACGACGGCGGCGCAGCCGTGTGGGTGCCAGCGGCGAACCGGAGCTCGGCGTGCGCTCGTCGGAACAAGGCCAACACGATGCAAAGCAAGGAGCACGCGCGTTGCGGTAGGCAGCGGCACCTGCAAGAACGACCGGCTCGGCTCGAAGGCCGGCTCTCAAGCGACGGTGGGTCTGCGCGGCGGCGCGAGCAGGCACGGTCCAACAGCAGGCACACAAGACAGCGAGCTCACAAGGCTCGGTTCAGCCTCGGCTCGAAGGCCGGGTCCACAGCACGGTGATGGGGGTCGGCGAGGCTCACCTTGTGCTTCCAGACACGACGGCGAGGTGGTGGTGAAGAACTCAGAGAAGCGGGATGCAGAACAGGGGTACGACAGTGGTTCGGCTTGGAGCAGAGGAACGACGCGGTGAAGAGGAAGCAGGGGGAGGCAGGGCGGCGTCGAGGTTCTTGCACGGGTGGCTCCACAGACGGCCTCGGCTTCGCGGTCCTCGCACGAGCTGCTTCCGGGACGGCGTCGTCTTCAGGTCCGCGTGGCGGCGTTGGCGCCCCCGGCGTGCGCGGCTCCGGCTCCTCTCCCGGCGAACGGCGCCGACTACCTCTCCCTTCTTCCTTCTTCCTACCCCTGGTGGTGGCAGCGGCAGATTTGGGGAATGAAACCCCAATGGGGCGGCGACGAACAGGGAGAGGCCGACGCAGAGAGGATTTATAGGGCGGCGCCCTAGGGTTTCCGGGATGCGGGCGGATGGCTGGGATGCGGCACGGGGACGCGTGGGACTCATCCACGGCCGCTAGCTCGGCTGGGGCGGCGGTCATGGCTGGCGTCGGCGGTCCTGCCGCCCCCACGCTCGCGTCACGGTGGGGAAGAAGAAAGGAGACAGGGGTAGGAGGCTGACGTGAGGGGCCCACTTGGCGGTGAAAGAAGAGTAGCAGGGTAGGTGGGATGCGGGCTGGCTGGCTGTGCTGGGCCGAAAGAGTAGGTGGGCCGCGAGGTTGGGCTGCGGCTTGGCGAACCCGAGAAAAGAGATTGGGGTGCTCTAGAGGACTTAGCGACTTGAGAAGAGGCCCAACAGAGACTAGGGTGTTTTCCTAATATCCTATTTACCTTAACCCCTATATAGCTATGATTCAAATTTGAATTTGCACCCAAATTTGAATCCCACACAATTAAGATCCAAAATAAACCCAATAAACTCCAAGGTTCACACACTAGCATTTTATAATTCCTAAATGTTATTATTTAGCACAAAATTAAATCTAGGATTTTAGGGAAGAATCAAAGAAGACATCCTTATATTTTAATTATGCACTCAATTTCAAATCGAAATTTTGAAATCCACATTTTTGCATTTCTAACATTCCGGAGAAATTCCGGGATGTTACAGTCTTGTTGTTTGTAACCTAGCTAGAAGGTATCTAAAGGGTGTTAACTGGTTGTACATATCTCCTATAGAAAAAAATAAATAGAAAAAAATTATTGCTTGCAGTTGGTTGGTTGCGTATGTATCTATGTTGGTTAAGATAGCATGAGTGTTGATCCCTACTTTGTTTTATACAATTAAAGCAAGTTTGACCTCAATCTAGCAGCACTTGAGATTGACTAAGAAGCAGAAGGTTAGCTGAGAAGAAGCTAGTGATCTAGAGTTTCTTCCTCCTGAGTGTGTATGTGCTCGGGCAACACAGGAAGCACAATGTAACACACAGTTACCATAGGGGACATGTCACACTTGTTTTTCCAAAGAAAACCAAATGCAAACCTATTTGCATGCCAGGATGAAGTTTCATGCATATAGTTGACATAAGTGAATAACAGAAACAATATCACGTAAGAAAAACAAAGATGATCAGAGATTTACGCTTTATCCTGGAAACGAAGGCACCAAACTTCACAGGCAGACGACTGGGGCTGCGTACGCCTAGCAACAACACCATCTTCAACATCTTCGCAGATCTTCTCCTTCTGAGTAGCAGTTTAGCAAGGTTGAGTACACTTATGGTTGGTACTCGGCAAGGCCACAAGAAATAACCAGAAAGCAATTTAAGTCCATCTTTAAGTATATTAATCATGTGAGGGTCCAGGCCGCTCCATGACCGAGAGCACAGCTAATCGATTAGTTTTACACTCTCTGCAGAGGTTGTACACTTTACCCACAAGTCGTGTAAACCCAACCATGTGATGCTAGCTATGCATCATACCACACTTCCTAGGTGTGATTGCATAGGGACGCTACGAGGCCTTTACAAAGATTCCCGAATGTGAAGCAACCCGCGAAGGTTCTGAGCCGCCGTAAGGTATAAAGTCCCCTAGTAGGTACCGTGTCTTAGCCAAGCCCAACTCCCTACTAGAGCGAGTTTATACCCCAACTAACGCTCCCCCTTGCCCTTATCAGGTAAGGTCACCCCAACATCAAGGTTTCTAATTATTCAGCCAAGACATAGCCATATGTCTTGTGGTTGCACCTAGTTCCTGGGTGGTCGCTCCATGTTCTGATTAATGTATAATATTCTTGTAAATAAAGCATAGGTAGAAGGATGGTTAGGGACACTTGCCTTTCTCTCCAACGAAAAGCTACTCTTACTGCTCTTCAGCTCTTGCTTTCTTGGAACTCTTTATCTTCAAGGCAAACGAACAACGATCTTCTACTCGAAGCAATCATCGGAAACAACCATACAAGGGAAACAAACAAGTACAACTAAGAACAATGCACCAATCAAAAGAAAAGCACTAAAAGAGCGCACTAAAGGATAGGCTCGATCTATGGTTACACAACGCTGAGAACGTAACTAAGGTTGAAGAGATAAAATCTATCGAGAGATTTTTATCAAACAACAAGAGACTATGAGCCTGGTTTATTTTTAATTAGCAAAAGATATGTAAAAGATATTTCATAAAGAAAATACCTTAAGTTGGAATTAAAGCAATTTAAACTTTATTTATAAAACCGGTGTAAAGAACTAGTCAAGTTTTATTTATAAAGATTCATTTATAAGATATACCAATTAAATATTTAATTTAGAAAAGGTAAACTATATGAATCATCTAAACGTAACTTTATGTTTCGAGTAGATCATATTATTATTAAAAACATTATGGCATTGGCATTAATCAAATTAACATTTATTATAAAAGCCGGTGTAAAAGCCTATTCAACTTTTAATTAGAAAAGTTAATTAAATATTAAATAAATTAACATTTGGTTTATGAAAAACCGAGATAAAGATCTAATTAGATTTTATTTATAAAAGCATGTGAGATAAACATTAATCAAATTAACATTGATTATAAAAACGGTATATAACACTATATTACTTTTATTTAGAAAAGGCATGTTTTAATAAGCATTAATCAAAATTAATATTAAATTTATTTTCAGAAAACAAACATAGAGAAAACTCACCACTAACGCGTACTTTACATTATTATGAACCTAACGCAATTTGAACGGATTAAAACGGATCTAAAACAAAGAACTTATGGATAAAATTAGGCTGCAAGGACCTATTCGTGATAACTGCAGATTGGAAGGGTTATCAGAGGAGATTAGCAAGACACATTAAATAGTGCTCGCGAAAAAGAATAAAAGACAGGGTTAGATCTATAAAAGTCTCGGGTGGGCTTTATGTGTGAAAAGTGTGATCTTTCTAGGGGGTTTTCTATAGATTGGTCATGATGTAAGGATGATGTCACCATGAAGGTATTAAACAAATAGATAAGCATACTTATGATGACAAGAAAGAGATGATGGCGTCACGGTGACAAGGATCTAGTAAAACAAGTGATCATCTTAGAGATCAAGAATGATGATACCGTAAGAAATTTGGGATGTTTGATTACACAGGAAGTAATCATTTTGCTAAAGGAAAAGTGATGATTATATTACACTACTAGGGAAACGTACATCTGTACCGGTTTATAACCCTCATTAGTACCGGTTTCCAAACCGGTATTGTTCGATCGGTACTAATGTGAAGTCACATTAGTACCGGTTTTGGAAACCAGTACTCATGTGGACATTAGTACCGGCTGGTATTGAGAGCCGGTACTAATGTGCCCGCCCACGGCGACGTGACACGGTCCACATTAGTACCGGTTCTTGGTTCCAACCGGTACTAATTTTTTTTTATTTTTTCTTTTTCTTTATTGTTTTCTGGTTTATTAATTCTATCGTATTTACGTATACTAATCCTAATGCCTGATACACTATAATATATATTCGTGTGCCATATAAAATATTGAGATAATAGTATACATTCATACGTATATATGTATTAGTATAATATCTAATATTTTACTAGTACATATATTCGTATGCATGTATTATCTCAAATCTGGTAGTTAATCCAATGCAAGAACATATATAATATTGTGCATACAGAAATACAAAAAATATATATTAGTGTATAATACATTGCATCAAAGGTTAGCAAGGTTTAATATTAGTTTTTTTTGCTCCCTGACGATTGGTCCTTTGCAGAGCTTTTTCCTCTCTTGCTCCCCTGCTTAGTCAACTCTGCTTGTTCCGTTGACTTCCCAGTTGCTTTTGTAGTGGACTTCCCCAATGTTTCTTCCGTGGACTTCCCCGTTACAATAACAGATGATAAGCCTGAATAGAATTCTCCACCTGGCGTAATCACCTCATCTAGAAGAAATCCGCAAAGTTGTTCTTGAATTAACCGGATTCTTTCCGACTCGAGGAGCCCCTCCTTGATGTCATCAATCTACAAAAGAATATGAACAAAGAATAAGAACTAGTACAAAAAAACATGGACAAATAAGAACTACATGCAAGTGTTGTTTAGTTTAGTGGATGCACCCTGTCTTCAAGGTTCGTAAATCTTGCGATGCTTGAAAAGGTATGCATGGACTCGCATACATAGTATCCGCACAGATTGGTACCTGAAGGTCGTGTCAAGCACTACACATGTGCGAAAATAAGGTTATGAAATATGTTTAATTATATTGGAAGACATGAGATATACGGACTAGCAGAATACACATACAGGAAAATCATAGTAGAAATAAAGGTTCTCTTTCTATCTTCCTGGGTGCTCTACACAGAGGCGAGTCCATGCAAGTTTGATCATCTCTACGATATCTTGGTATGCGCTTTTGTCTGATGTTGCCCTCAAAGAGTCGAAGATGAAGACCTTGCTTAGAGACGGACAGAATGCAAAAAGAATCCAGTGGAAGCTGTGCATACATGTAGAAGTATTAGTTTCTTGAAATATATATGCAATATCATTTGAAAAAGATAAAATAGATGAGATACACGTTGCTCACCCGAAGTTGTATGGCAGAAGTATGATACCCTTCTTATGGTGTTTTTCTAGATACAAATATATATAGTCCAATGTGGCCAGCTCCCATTTTCTGACACAAGTCTGATTTATCATTAGTGAATCCATGAAGCCGACGTCCATTATTCCTCTCCTCCTGCACCGCTGCATCTCAAAGCTGCATGATTGAAATTAAATTCAAATTAAACACAAGTTAAGATAAGGTAGAATGGCTAGATCATTGTTTTCGAGACTTACAGAGTCCAGCAAGCGATGAGTCCTGAGTCAATTGCATCTTGATTGAATAAGTACCAAAATTGGTCAAATTCCACACCAAAAGTTTCTCGACCACGGAAATAATGTTGATCATCTATGGTAATTTCCACATAGGTTACACCGCTGGCTGACGCAGCCATGTACCAATCGTGCAATTCGTGCATTCTCGTTGGAAGAAATGGCACCAACTGCGGCCACACAAGATGTTTACCCCACTCATACTTCGGTGTATTTGCCCCTTCATGCTTTGGGATTGGTTCGTCCCCTCGGATTTGACCAGGAGTCAGACCTGAATCCTTATTGAATACAAGCATATGCTGCTCAAGCAAAGAAAGCACCTTGATGGGGGAGACAGATTGCTTTGACTGGGTGCCTAGTTGTGGAATTGTAGATTTAGCTTTATTCACCAGCTTCTTCTGTTTGTCCATCTTGAGTGCCTGTCGGTCGTAGTCACTCAAAGGAGGTGCCTGGGCATTTATTCGTTTCTCCTCCATTTTTTTCATGAAGCAATGAAATTTCACCCAGTCAATTGGTTTCTCAACAGGTGGCTTCTTCGCTTTGAATATTTGTCTATCAAGCTCAGCCCACACTGAAGCATCTAGCTCCTTCTGAGTATTCTCGTAAGATAATTTCGGTTGAGGCTTCTTTGGCCTGGGCTTCGTCTGCTTCTTTGGAGGAGGGGGCGGAGGATGATGCGTAGCTCGTCGTTTGGTACCCTTGCCCTTCACAGACTCATCATGCTGAGGGGGCGGACTCTCGCTTGGGTCCCGATCAACTAGAGGACTCATGCTTCCTGTTAGAGATGACGGTAGCTGATGATCTTCACCTTCAGTCACGGGGGGTGTAGATGAGGCATCAGGAAGAGGTGCTTCTGGTGAGGCTAGGGGTGCTTCCTTGACCGGTTCCGTAATCTTTATGTGAGCCTTGGCCCACAATACCCAATCGTGCACGGTATCTCCAAGCACCTCTTCCCCATCAGGTCCTGGTAACTCCAGTTCGAGTTCTTCCCAACCAGGGATCACTCGGTCGACGGCAACTTTATGGTAAAATGATTTACTGGATTCCACACCCATGAAAGTTTCCCCCAGTTCCGGGACCTCAGCAACACCATAAGCCACCGGTAACATCTTATTTCTGAGTTGAGCGTGAAGCTCACACGCTGACCTCATAGTGATGTCATCCACGGGGAACCGTTCGTGGCAGACCTCGGTTGCTTTTGCTAAGGCTTGGGGTGCTTCTGGTGAGGCAACCGGTGCTTCTGGTGAGGCTAGGGGTGCTTCTTACGTTTTTCTCCAACACCTTCAAAATGCTTTTTTCCTTCTTCTCTTAACGGGTGCTTAGGAGGAAGAAATCGACGATGGCCCAAATACACAATCTTTTTACTTTGTTTTAGATACACACTGTAAGTATCATCTAAACAGTGCATGCATGCTCGGTATCCCTTGTTTCTTTGTCCTGATAGATTACCAAGTGCCGGCCAATCATTGATGGTGACAAACAGTAACGCTCGTAGATTGAAGGTCTCCTGTTTGTCCTCATCCCACACAGGTACACCTTCTTTCTTCCATAATGTTTTAAGATCCTCAACCAACGGTCTCAGATAAACATCTATGTCATTGCCTAGCTGCTTTGGGCCTTGGATGATTATTGGCATCATGATGAACTTTTTTTCATGCACAGCCATGCCGGAAGGTTGAATATGCATAAGGTCACAGGCCAAGTGCTATGACCGCTACTGAATTCACCAAATGGATTGAATCCATCCGTACTTAAACCAAACCGAATGTTCCTTGCGTATTTTGCAAATTCAGGGAATTATCTATCAATTAGTCTCCACTGCGACCCATCAGCAGGATGTCTGATCTTGTCATCTGCTTTACGATCTTCTTTGTGCCGACGCATCAACTTTGCATTAGCCTTGCACCTGAATAAATGCTTCAGTCGTGGTATCACTGGAAAGTACCACATTACCTTAGAAGGAATTTTCTTCTTCTTCATCTTCTGCTTCTCCCCCTCAACATCGTAAGGGTCATCTCGTGGGATCTTATAACGCTGCGCTCCACATACAGGACAAGCCTCCAATTTCTCATATTCTTTTCCTCGGTAAAGGATACAGTCATTAGGGCACGCATGTATCTTTTGAACCTCCAAACCCAAAGGACAAACGACCTTTTTAGCTTCGTACGTTGACTCCGGCTATTCGTTCTCCTCCGGAAGCATGTCCTTTAAGATCATCATTAACTCATCGAAGCCCTTGTCAGAAACTCCATGTTTAGCCTTCCATTGCAGCATTTCCAATGTGCTACCCAACTTCTTGTGCCCCTCTTTGCAATTTGGGTACAATGGTTTCTTGTGATCTTCTAACATACGGTCAAACTTCTTTGCCTCCTTCACCTGTTCACAATCTTCCTTATGCTCTCGCAACACCTGACCTAGATCATCAAGCGGCTCATCTTCTCCTTGTTCAGGCTCTCCCTCAATTATTGCAACATCATCCTCACCCATTGGATCATCTCCCATTGCAAAGGCACCTTCTTGAGTCCAATCAGGAATATTGTCGTCTTCTTCGTCATCTTCCATTATAACCCCTCTCTCCCCATGCTTTGTCCAAACAAAATAGTTTGGCATGAATCCTGTTGGGGATCGGACTGAAAACATCTTCCTCGGATTTTTCCCAAGAAAACATGCGTCAGCAGTTTCAGGAGTCTCCCACAGGTTCTTAAGTTTTTCGGATCGCGAACGAGTCAAAGGAAGTCATTTTCTTATGATTAGAGAAAGTTTTCTAGAGAAATGAATGGATGGATAAGATGTTATTTTATGCATGAACATATTGCTGACCCTTGGAATTCCAAAGAATTTACGGTTCCTCTCTTTCCCTAGTATTTTGTAATATTCAGGAATCCGAGAGTTCTGGGCTTTCTTCCTTGTGGCGGAGAATCCAGGAAAGAATGAAGGAACGACGCAAAAGGGGAAGAACTTGACCGAAGCTGTCCAAAGAAGATTTCCGAAGATTACGTGGGAATTCATGGGAACCAAAGTTGACCGGGTCAAAGGCGTATCAAACAAGATTCAAGGAGACGTGAGAAGCTTGGTTACGGAAGAAGAAGGAAGCTAGAACACGGAATGGCACATTTGTAGATTGAAAACGATCCCCGTGATTACCACGGACTTATGTACCCCCAATATTTCCATGTATATGCAACTTTACAAGGGGTAGTTTCAGAATGTAAAAGTGACCTTCGGGCACTATAAAAGGAGCCCCTTGGCCTCCGTGTAAAGGGGTCAGCTTTTTGAGAGAGAAGTCAGTAGCTTTTGTTAGTTCAATTCTGCTTTTTGTCTGGAGATTTCCGAATTTCCAACATTTGCGCCCACCGTGGTCTTAGCCGTTAGAAACCCACGATGGCTCCACCGAAGAAAACCAAGAAACCCACAGCACAAGACCCTGAGAGCGAGGACAACCAAGGAAACTCAGAGCAAGGCCTCGTTCATCACTCCAAAACCAACACCACACAAGATCCAGAACAAGTCCAGGATCCACAAAACAACGGAAATGAGAAAGGCAAAGAGCTGGAAGAAATCCCAGAAGCCAGCAATGAACATAATGAACGCGAAATACCTGATGAAGAGTTACAGGCGGCCCTAAAACAAATTCAAACTCTGAAAAGACAGAAAGACAAGATAGCCATGCAACTCAAGGCCAAGAAACAGGCCACAGATAAGCTGCAAAGACTGGAGCAAGCAAAAAGGGAAATAATGCAACTTCAGAAAGAAATTGACGACTTGACTGAGGGAGAGGACAATTCCCACAAGCAATTCACACCAGATCTAGAGTCTGCAACTCAGAACCAGCAAATCAAGCAAAACATCATTTCTCCAGAAAACACAGAGCACACAAACAACGGGATTGCCCAGTTCAATGACCTCAACTCTCCACTTTCTGTAGGCCTCCAAACAGCTCCATGGCCGTCCAAATACAAGCCAGTTTCACTCTCAAAGTTCAATGGCTTTGGCAATTCCAGACAATTCCTGATGAGTTACGAAGCCGCAGTAGCTTTGGCAGGAGGGGATGACGTTGCTTTAGCAAAATCTTTCATTATCGCATGCGAAGGCCCAGTGCTTAATTGGTATTCACTTTTACCTCCACACTCAGTGTATAGTTGGCTCGATCTAAAATCCAAGTTCCTACAAGTCTTCCAAGCTTTCCATCATACAACCACAAGAACAACAGATTTATATCAGTGCAAGCAAAAAGACAAAGAACCGCTAGCAGAATTCGTGAGAAGATTCATGCAGCTAAAATCTCAAACTCCGGAAGCAGATGACAAAGCAACCATCTCAGCTCTCATAAGTGGTTTGACTCCAGGACAAACGGCTGGCCATTTCAATAGATTGAACCCCAAATCAATGGATGAACTATTCGAAGAATTGGAAAAGTATTGTAAATCCGATGAAGACCACAGAAGAAGAGTGGCAGAAAGGTACCAACAAAGGCAATCCCAGAGAAGCAACAACTGGAACGGGAATCAACCCATCATGAATGTGCAAGACAATTCGTCAAACAATCTGTCACAGGCTCAAGATTACCATAATCAGAGCTCTCAGCGCGGTGGCCATCCCGGAAGAGGAAGAGGTCGAGGAAGAACACCTTCAAAGCTCCAGAATCATGATAGCAGAGATCCACACTTTCAATGCATATATCATGGTAGAGGGCACAGCATGGAAGCATGCCCAGAAACTCAGAAAAACTTCCAAAGGATCCAGGATCAACAACGCGTAGTCCAGATAACAGCCGCACAACCCAAACAAGTCCAACACACTTACTGGCAACAACAATCCTTCCCTCAAACCCAGCCTTTTATCCAACCACAACAAGCGGTTTGGCAACCCTCGCCACAATTCTACCCACAAACTCATTTTCCACAACCACAACCTTCGCAACAATTTTTCCAACAAACCTCAATCCCGCAAAACCAAACTCCACAGCGAACCTTCCCACAAACCCAAGCCATTCAAGTCATTGAACAACCTCAGCCAATCCAATCAAAAGAAACATTGCCGCTACCACCAGCCCAAGTCCCGAAGACTGAGCAAAACAATTCCCAAAACGCTTCAAGGGCCTTACCATCTTTCGGCATGATCTTTTCAATAACGGGAGGCTCATCTATGCAATTTGACACCAAGAAGCAAAGAAACAATTACTACAGACAGATCAATGTAATCATTGACAACGGTCCAGCAGCAAGGCCAGAATGGGTGAAGGTTCCAATAACTTTTACTGAAGAAGATTTCAGGCTGAAATCAGTTTCCCACAATGACGCAATGGTCATCGAAGTTAACGTTGCTGGCTGGGTCATAGGAAATGTCTTGATCGACAATGGAAGTTCAGCAGACACCATTTTCACCAGCACTTTCCAATGCATGGGCCTTGCTCCTCATATGTTAGCACCACCAGAGAAGCCATTGGTTGGCTTCGGAGGAAAACCAATCAGATCCAGTGGAAAAATCTCTTTACCAGTGTCGTTTGGGGATCTGGACAATGCAAGAACAGAACATATCATGTTTGACGTTGTTGACATGTATTACCCATACAATGCCATCTTCGGAAGGGGATTCATCAATAGATTCGATGCTGTATTCAGACAACTTTTCCTATGCATGAAAATCCCAGCTCCTCACGGAGTAATCACCATCTTCGGAGATCAGAATGAAGCACGAAGAATAGAACGTTGAAACACTCCTGGGCAACAAAACATTCATCATCTAGCAGATGATCAAGAATGGCAACAGCCATACTCCGAAGCAAAAAGAGATAAAGAGAAAGTTGAAATAAGTGCTGATGGAGAAACAAAGAAGGTATTCTTAGATGGCATGCCAGACAGAGCAGTAACAATCGGGGTAGACTTAAGCCCTCAAGAAGAAGAACTAATCTTTTTCCTGAATCAAAACAAGGATGTCTTTGCATGGTCAGCAAAGGATCTGCAGGGTGTTGATCGAGACATCATTGAGCACAAGCTCGACACAGATGAAAAGATTCATCCGAAGAAACAGAAACTCAGGAAAATGTCAAAAGAAAAAGCAAAGGCCGTGGAAGCAGAAGTTCAAATACTACAAGATGCTCAAGTCTTCCGAGAAGTAATCTATCCAGTATGGCTGGCCAACACAGTACCGGTCAAGAAAAAGAACGGAAGATGGAGAATGTGTGTGGATTTCACGGGTTTGAACAAGGCCTGCAAAAAAGATGACTACCCACTTGAAAGAGTAGACAGAGTGGTAGATGATGCTGCGAACAGTGAAATGTTGTCACTCCTGGACATGTTTTCCGGATATCATCAAGTCAGGGTGAGAAAAGAAGACGAGGAGAAAACTAGTTTCATAACTCCATTCGGAACATATTGTTTTGTCAGAATGCCAGAAGGGCTGAAGAACGCAGGATCCACATTCTCAAGAATGATAGCAATTGTGCTACATTATCAGCTTCGAAGAAACATTTTAGCATATGTCGATGACATCATCGTCAAAAGCATCAGAAGATGTGATCACATTAGAGATTTGGCTGAAACATTCGCAAATCTAAGGGCAGCGAACCTCAAATTGAATCCAGAGAAATGCGTATTTCGCATTCAAAAGGGAAAGGTTTTAGGATGCCTAGTGTCAACAAAAGGCATTGAGGCCAACCCTGACAAAATCAAAGCAATCATAGAAATGCAAGAACCAGCCTCGGTCAAGGATATACAAAAGTTAACAGGGAGAGTGGTGGTGCTAAACAGATTCATTCCCAGAGCAGCGGAAAGAAGTTTACCATTCTTCCAGCTCCTCCGAAGCTCCAAGAACTTTCAATGGAGTGAAGCCCAAAGCCAAGCATTCCAGGAACTCAAAGAATATTTGACAAACATGACAAAACTGTGCCCACCAGAGCCAAAGTCACCCCTCCTCCTATACCTCGCAGCTTCCAACTCGGCCGTAAGTGCAGTCCTTGTTCAAGAGAAAGAAGAAAACGGGAAATTAAAGCAAGTACCAGTCTACTTCGCTTCCGAAGCTCTATTAGGATCAAAACTATTTTATTCAGAGCTAGAGAAGATCGCCTATGCAGTCGTCATGGCAGTAAGAAAACTTAGACATTATTTTGAAGGACACCAGATTCGTGTCATCACTAACCAGCCTCTAAACGACCTCTTCACAAACAAAGATGCAACTGGAAGAATTGCAAAATGGGCTGCAGAATTGTCTGGATACGTGGTCGACTTTGAAAGAAGAAACGCTATAAAATCCCAAGTTTTGGCTGACTTCGTCATAGACTGGACTTCACCAATCATGGAAAACAACAGCTATGAACAAGTGCCATGGGTAATATATTGTGACGGAGCCTGGTGTGGAAAAGGTGTGGGAATTTCAGCAATAGTAACATCACCTTCGGGTATCAAAATAAGGTACGCAGCAAGGCTAAATTTCCCAGATGAAGCAGTCTCCACCAACAATACCACGGAATATGAAGCTCGACTACTAGCATTAAGAAAAATGAAGGCACTGGGCCAACAAACTTTCGTCATCAAATCAGACTCCAAAGTGATTCAAGAACACATTGAGAAAGAAAGCGAGGCAAGAAATCCGGAACTTATCAAGTATCTGAAGAAAGTTCGAGAAATGGAAAAATATTTCAAGGGCTATACTGTGCAACATATCCCAAGGGCTGAAAATGGCGAAGCAGACAAGCTAGCAAAAGCAGCTGCCCAGAATCAACCACTATCCCCAGATGTTTTCTTTGAAATTATCACTTCTCCCTCGGTAAAAGAGCAAGAAGAGAAAATGGTGAATGTCATAGAAAATGCCGATTGGAGAGCTCAAATCATGGCATTTCTAAGAGACCATTATGAACCTACGGATGAAACCGAGTTAAATAGAATCAAGCAAAGGGCAAGGGGCTATGCCATAGTAGATGGAGAGTTGTACAAATCTAGAATTTCCAAGCCCTGGCTAAGGTGCATAACCTCTGAAAGAGGGAAGGAACTTCTGGCAGAAATTCATAGCAGATTCTGCGGAGCTCACATTGGTGCAAGAGCACTTGCAGGGAAGGCAGTAAAACAAGGATTCTTTTGGCCATCCATGATTATTGATGCAAGAAAACTAGTTCAAGAATGCGAGGCATGCCAAAAAACAGTGAGACATCAAAAAGCATCTTCGCTCCCAATTCAGCTCATTTCACCATCATGGCCATTGCAAAGATGGGGAATGGACCTAGTGGGACCACTACCCACAGCTCAAGGCAATTGCAAATTTGCAGCAGTAGCTGTGGATTATTTCACAAAGTGGATTGAGGCAAAGCCACTAGCAAACATCACTGCTGCAACTATTCAGAAGTTCTTTTGGCAAAACATAGTCTGCAGATTTGGAGTTCCAAGGGAACTCACAGTGGACAATGGAAAACAATTCGACTGCTACACCTTCAAGGAATTTTGCGGAACCATAGGCACATGTCAAGTTTTCCTCGGTCTATCACCCTCAATCAAACGGAGCGGTGGAAAGGGCAAATGGAATCATACTCACGGGTGTCAAGAAGTGCTCATTCGGTCAAAAGAAGGGAAAATGGGTGGATGAGTTACCTAGAGTCATCTGGTCTCACAATACAACTACTACAAGAGCTATGGGGTTCACACCTTTTCGCCTGCTTTACGGTACTAAAGCCATGACACCAGAAGAAATCAAGAACGAAAGCTTAAGAGCCAGCAGAAAAGCTGAAGATTCTCAAGAAAAAGAAAAGTTAGAGAAAGACATGATCGAACTAGACATCCTAGAAGCAACACAAAATTTAGAGAAATATCAGCAAGAAACCAGAAAATGGAAAGACAAGAAAATTATAAGGAAGGAAATCAGAGTCGGAGACTTGGTCATCAAGAAGAAAAAGGATTGGGAAATTTCGGGGAAGCTACAAGAAACTTGGGAAGGACCGTACATAGTAAAAGAAAGCAACAGGTCGGGTTCTTTCCGCCTAACTGATGAACTTGGAATGGACTTACCACATTCATGGAACGTGGAAAGATTAAAGAGGTATTATCCTTAAGAAACGATATAATTATAAGTTTAGCCAGGTTGCATTTAAATTAAGAAAAAATGTAAAAAACTTCGGTCTGTGGATCTATAAACAGTACCGAGAGAGAAAAATAGCTTTACTTTCTCTACATTTTTACTTTACCTAAAGGGACCGTACTCTTTTCCTTGCAAGGGGAACTCCACCATGGAGGCAAGGTTTTTAATGAGGCGGGTCTCGTGTAAATTTCCTTTCTATTCATAATGAAAGAAGTATTCCCCTAAACTTCCTGCATTTATGTTTGAATTGTTTCTTTAAAAAACCGTGATTACACAAAAAATCACGAGGGCCGGGGTAACAGAAAAGTTGCGGCCTTATTCCAAAAAAACCGTGATTATCCAAAAAAATCACGAGGGCCGGGGCAATAGAAAAGTTGCGGCCTTATTCTAAAAAAACTGTGATTATCCAAAAAAATCACGAGGGCCGGGGCAACAGAAAAATTGCGGCCTAATTCCAAAAAACCGTGATTATCCAAAAAAATCACGAGGGCCGGGGCAACAGAAAAGTTGCGGTCTAATTCCAAAAAACCATGATTATCCAAAAAAATCACGAGGGCCGGGGCAACAGAAAAGTTGCGGCCTTATTCCAAAAAACTGTGACTATCCAAGAAAATCACGAGGGCCGGGGCAACAGAAAAGCTGCAGCCTTATTCCAAGTGATTATCCAAGAAAATCACTAGAGCCGAGGCAACGGAAGATTGCGGCCATGTTCCAAAAAGTGTGGTTCTCCACGAAAATCACAAAACAGAGAGCGACGGAAGGTTGCAACCAAAATTTAAAAAAAAATGACCAAGTGATTATTTAATTTTCCTAGAGGGCGCGGATCATTTTCCACACCTAATCAAAGGTATACAAAGGCATAGTGCCAATTAGATAAAATTCGCACAAGTTTAACTTCGTCAGAAACAAAATACACAAGGCTTGTTGAAAACAACCAAGAGTTGTCTTATCAACACGGTTTCCATCTTAAGTCCATAAAACTATTTACAAAGTTTTATCGACTTATCTTTAGAAAACCTTCTTCGAAGTTATCAAAGTAAAATTCAAGATGCATCCCCTTCTGGAAAAGGATGGCACACCCTCGTGCTACGAAACGCAAGGTACGGAGGGTGATATTTTTTGCAAAAACTTTTCTTAATTTGCTTTTTCGCATCACAAGGGACAGCATCTCAATACAACAAATCCTTACAATGCAAAAGAATAAGATTACAAAGGGAGTTCTAGTACATGGCCAGGTTTTGAGCCTCGCTGTTCGGCAATATCACAAACAGATGCAAAATCGTCATCCACGGCTAAGGGGCAGAGGGGCTCCGTCTTCAGAAAGCGTGTTGTGTTTTCTTCAAGCATCGAAACAGCAAAATCATCTCGAGAAGTAAGAAACCAACCCAGAGGAAAGCTATGCATCGAGAAGTATTCGCAACAGAACATCCAAAAATCTCTGAAAGATTTTTCTGAGAAAGATTCTTTGTACAGACACCAGGAAGCACCGCTGGCCATCACACGTTCATGATACATACGAACAGGAATAACGTCCTGCGCTGGCCCCCCTTCAAGGACCTGCGCAGGAATAGTATGTTACAAATCTTCTTACAACCATCTCAAAGTCTTTAAAGTCAGGAACATCCTGTATCCTAAACCTGCTCTATTTCAGCCGGAGCAGCGTCAGAATCGGCAGCATTTGCATCTTTAGTACTCTTATCACCAGCTTCGGCAGCAGCAACATCGTCGGAATTCAGCTCCAATGCCACTCGAAGCTCTTCTTGGGCTTCATCCTCCAAAATCTGAAAGATAAACAAAAAATACCTATAAGCAAACAATAGCGCACTAAAACAAAGAAGCCAAGTCATTCTCAAGAATTTCAAGAGGAAGAAAAATACCTTAGCAAGCTTCGCACGAGCAATTTCTTTGGCAAATTCCTTGCCGCCAACCATCCAGAACTTCTTAACAAAATTTTTCTTAATGATCTTTACATCCTCATTTGCACTAATCATAGAAACACTTGATGCCGAAGGAAATTCAAGACCAGAAGAACAAAATTTCCCAAGATCTGCACAGTCTTTAATCTCCAACAGCTTTAGAAGACTCTCGGAGCAAAATGTAGCAGCAAAATCACTGGCAAAACCAATAAGTTCGGGAAGACTCTCGAATTCCTGAACAAGCCAGTTGATAATCGCTACTGGATCCTCAGCATCAGGGAAAGGGTTCGGCCTAGCCCCATACTCGCCAAGAGCTTCGCTATACTTCTCAAACAAGAACTCAAAGTTGTTCTTAATCTTCTTTTCCCCATCCCTCATGATTTTTAACTGCTCAGTGAGATCTTCCTCCAAAGAAATAATCCTAAGATCTTTCTCACTGTTGGCTTTTGCAAGATCTGCATTTTGCTTCACAGCCTTGGCATTTTTAACCTTAAGCTCTGAAATTTGGTTAACATCACGCTCAATCGTGTCTCGCAATTCTTCAATGGTTTTCAAATCATCTTCATGAGATTTCTGAAGCTTCGCATGCTCAACTTCCAAACTCTTATAGGCATCATCAGCATGTTTTCTTCCCTCCTTAGTGAGTTCCACCATCTCCTTCAAAGTCTTGTTGTGAACCTCTAATTCCTCAGAAAGTTTCTTCGACGAAGACAGATTTCGCTCAAGATTAAGAATCTTGCCTTGTAGCGAAAGAGCATGGTTCTGATCAGCACGAGTCTTCTCAGAAGAAATTTTCCTAGCAATCACAGATTTTAGGCCGAGAGTGGTACTGATCATTGACAAATCCCTGGCAGGAAGTTTCCGCAGAGCATCTTCAAAAACTACAAGCAACAAAAGGCAAAATAAGCAAATCCAAAGTAAAAATAAGAAAGAATGAACGCAAGTCAGAACCAACATACCTGCAGGGTCAAAATAGTTACCAACTTCTTCATGCGCGGATGTCACAATCGCATGAGCGTCATCTTGAACCGTCTCAATCCGAGACTCCGGAATTTTCTCTAAGTCTTGAAGGGAAAAAGAGGGCTTCTTCAAAGCTTCACCTCCAGATGAGCTCGCGAAGGACGCAAGCGATCCTGGGGCATTCCACAACATTTCAAAGCTATAAGGATCATCATCCCTCCCAATCCCAGCACCACCAACGAACATTAACTTACCCTTCAGGTTCGTTCCAAAGGTTTGATTGTATATGTAAGTCTCGGCCGAAACTCCCCTATCTTCGGGAATATCTTGACGACCTTGAACAAGAAGTGGAAAGTGAGTAGGAGGACCTCGCTGCACGGTTTTGTCAAGATCAGCCATGAATTTAAGAGAAGCGTCACCGTCATTTGTCTTGTCTTCCAAGAGAATAATTCCCTTCTCCAAAGATGAAGCTTCAGAGACTTTGGACACCTCAGGTTTTTTGGCAACCGCGGGTTCTTTATCTGAAAGAGATTCAATATCAACAAAAGTACTCTCTGAGGAAGGAGAACACACCATGCGTCCCGGAACCACCTCACAACAAGGCAAAGAATCACCTGATTTCTGGTGATCGTCATCATCCTCATGAGACAAAGCAGGCGCGACTCGAGCATGAGGCTTGGAGGAAATAACCTTTTTATTTCCTTTCTTTTTCTTCAAATCTGCCAAAGCGGCAGTGGCAGTTTTCTCAGCTTCGGAATTACGAGGCGGCGAAGACGAGCTCCCGGAAGTCAGCTTTCTCTTCTTGGACATTTCTAGAGTTTTTGTCTTCTCAGAAGCCTTACTGACTGTAGAAGATTTCTCAGAAATCGCCAAAACTTTAGGGCTTTTCCTCTTCCGGGACTTCGCAGGAACTCCAATAGTAATCGACCTAGTAACGCCAGGTGCCTGCATTAACGTTTTTGGGCCGGGAGGCCTTGGCTGAAGAGCCGGATCCGCGCCAAGTTCCGAGAAAACACGATTCACACGGCGTTTATGTTTCACAATATTCTTGAACTGCTTATATTCACTCAAATAGCACTTCCCAACCATATCGACCACCAATTCCTCGACAAGGAAGATAAAATCATCTACACTTTGACCTTCAGAGAGGCGAAGATCAAATCTCGGAAAGGGAACTGGGCACGGTGCCCAATCCACAGAAAGGTAAACAATCTTCTTGGGTTGCCACCCATAGGATAATGGCCATACATTGGCAGCAACATATTCCTCAATCACCTCTCGCCCACCAAGGATAGTGGAAGCAAAGTAGAACATGTCTTCATCCTTCTTGAAATCCTGAGATTTTCTACTGAAAGAAGCGGTGGAAACAGCCGTCATCGGACCCATGGGCATAAAGAAAGGGTTCAGTGGGCCAGCAAGACCCATCTCTTTCGACATATCAACCTTGACGTAAAACCAAAATTTCTGCCAGTTATCTGCCCATTTCTCATTACTGCAAGGAGCAAGCTGAATTCTCTCAATTTTCTGACTTGCATTCTTCCGACAAGTGTTGAAAGTACTGCAGCCATAGTGAGCTTCGTACAAATTATCATCATCAAGTTTGATAATTTTCCGCTGAATATGAAGCTCGAAAAGCCGAGCGAAAACATCAGTGCTTATATGACCTTCGAAAGTTTTCTGAATCCAGAAAAATTTTGATAACTCCAGAAAAGAGTTAGGAGTAAGCTGGTGCATCTTCACTTGAAATCGATTTAGGATCGCAGGAAGACGCTCATCACACGGAAATCTGAGACCAGCAGTAAAAAAATCTCTAAAAACAACCGCCTCATCAGGTTGAGGCTGAGGAACTTCTTCGCTTGTTGGTGGGCGACCACAGCCAGGAGGAAAAAAATTCGCGTCCTCAAAATCCTTGATCAGCTCAGGAGTCACTAGAGATTTTCGAAAAACAAAAGTAGGAGGATACGCCACCTTCGGGGCATCAACTCTTCCATCTCAACTTCAACCTGAGAAATATCTTCTTCAGTTCCGGAATCCTTGCCCGAGTTCACCTCCCCCTCCTCAAGAGTCGTATCTCCAGGACCCAGAATCACAGGAGCATTACTTGAAGCAGGAACTTCAGAAGATTGCGGAACTTCGGAACCCAGGGTGGCAGCCTAGGCAATTTCTTCCTCTGTCATCAGCTTGGCAGTATGCCTCACTCGAGCCACCTAAAAACCAGAAACATCAGAAAAGCACAGGAAAAAATTTTCTTTCTACTAAATCAAAGAACAGAGCTAAAGAAATAAGAAGTTCGAAAAATTACCTTCGGAGAAGAAGAAGAGCCGAACTCGGAAGGCAGATCGCCAAGAGAGCCTTCAAAGAATTCAAGAAAAATTCCAAGAAAAGTCAAAAGCGGCCAAACGGTGAAAGCGAAGGTCACCGCAAGCCCCCTATTTATAGAAACGAGTGGACACATCGAGAAGACGCCTCGATAAACGAACTGCCACCCTGTAGAGAGCCGACGCATGTCTCCTCCGACGCCCGAGGGTGATGTTTTCATCCAATCCTTATAAAGTTTTTTTGTGGAAACGATTCGTCGGAGTCAACCCGCTTCCCCGAGGGGCTACTGTTGGGGATCGGACTGAAAACATCTTCCTCGGATTTTTCCCAAGAAAACACGCGTCGGTAGTTTCAGGAGTCTCCCACAGGTTCTTAAGTTTTTCGGATTCGTGAACGAGTCAAAGGAAGTCATTTTCTTATGATTAGAGAAAGTTTTCTGGAGAAATGAATGGATGGATAAGATGTTATTTTATGTATGAACATATTGCTGACCCTCGGAATTCCACAGAATTTACGGTTCCTCTCTTTCCCTAGTATTTTGTAATATTCAGGAATCCGAGAGTTCTGGGCTATCTTCCTTGTGGTGGAGAATCCAGGAAAGAATGAAGGAACGACGCAAAAGGGGAAGAACTTGACCGAAGCTATCCAAAGAAGATTTCTGAAGATTACGTGGGAATTCATGGGAACCGAAGTTGACCAGGTCCAAGGCGTATCAAAGAAGATTCAACGAGACGTGAGCAGCTTGGCTACGGAAGAAGAAGGAAGCTAGAACACGGAATGGCACATTTGTAGATTGAAAAGGATCCCCGTGATTACCGCGGACTTATGTACCCCCAATATTTCCATGTATATGCAACTTTACAAGGGGTAGTTTCAGAATGTAAAAGTGACCTTCGGGCACTATAAAAGGAGCCCCTTGGCCTCCGTGTAAAGGGGTCAGCTTTTTTAGAGAGAAGTCAGTAGCTTTTGTCAGTTCACTTCTGCTTTTTGTCTGGAGATTTCCGAATTTGCAACAAATCCCCATTTGTATAGGTGATCGTGAAGAGTCTTTGTCGTTGAGAAATCCTTCAAATTCCTGCACTTTCTGCATGGACAAATAATGAAACCGGACGGGGCTTGTTCGATTCTGCTACTTCTAGAAATCCACGAAGCCCATTAAAGAATTCATTGGATATTCTCTTGTCGGTGTACATCCATTGCCGGTCCATCTACAAATAAAGAATATATAACCGAACAAAATATATTATTATCATGTAACAAGTTCAAGATTATATGTGTTACACTAATTCATAGTGTTCAAATCCATATTCCACATGAAATATAAACAAGATTATAGTGAGGTGACTCTTTTTCTAACTAAGAAAGTATTATTGTAATGAGGAAATTATTTTTCTAATGAGTACGTACTAGTGTTTAAATGAAGGTAAGTGATTATGTTACTTAAATCCAATCTATTCAAATCCATATTCCACATGAAATATAAACTTTTTACTAATTCTCTAATGAGCAAACAATTTTTCTAATTAAGAAAATTATTTTTCTATTGAGGAAACTATTTTTCTAACTAAGAAATAACTATTGTAATGAGAAAACCATTTTTGACTCGGTACTAGTGTTTAAATATTGAATGGAAGACTATGTTACACAAATTCAAACTACTTAAATCCATATTCCACATCAAGTATAAACTTCTTCCTAATTTTCTAATGAGAAAAAACCGTTTTGATGGTATTGAAGAAAACTTTTTTCTAATAAAGAAACTATTTTTTCCTAAGAAAATGTTTTTCTTACGAGAAAAACATTTTTCTAATGAGAAAATATTTTTTATAATGAGAAAACTATATTTCAATTCAAATTATTATTATTATAAGCAAACTATTTTTTTGACTAATAAGTTATTTCTCTAATTCTAATATTAATATTCTAGTCGTTTCTCTTAGTAAGTACATCTAAAACATTTAATATATTTATTTCTATAAAACATAATGCAAAAAAATTAAATTTTATCATCATATAGAACATCTCATCCAACTAACACGGCACATCCATTTCAATCAATTCTATTAGAACATACTCCTATTTCAAATGCTAAAATCATCCCTATTCTTAGTTCATTTTAAAGTGCTAAAATACTCCTATTTCAACCAATGAAACTCAACAAAATAAGCATGAATCAAGGGAGGATGAAGTAACTAACCTCTAGACCACTTGAACGAGTGAAATCGTCGAGAAATGGTCGCAAATCCAGCAAAAGCTCCTCTAGGACGCCATGAAGAAGAAGGAGCTCGAAGTGGAGAGAAAGATGGGGAGGCTCGGGCTGGAGGAGGAAGAAGCTAGGATATAGCCGTTGGACATTAGTACCGGCTCGTAATACGGGCCGGTACTAATGTCCCACGCCCACATTAGTACCGGCCCGTATTGGGCACCGGTACTAATGTGGGACATTAGTACCGGTGCCCAATACGGGCCGGTACTAATGTTTGTCACGGGATGACCCCGCCCGCCTCCTTTTTGGCACGGGACATTAGTACCGGTTCTCTGTAACATTAGTACTGGTGGGAAAAAAACCGGTACTAATGTTATTTTTCTCGTGGGATGAAAGCCTCATTCTCTAGTAGTGTTATTGCATAGCTATGGCGTGATCCAGTATTTAGTATTTATACATGTACAGATGCATTGAGATCTTGTTTGCCTGCATGCACATAAATACGCATGGCCCTACTTACTTGCACGAGATAGCACAGTATGTATGGGTAGATTGGAAGCAGGTATAGCACAGGCTAGAAAGAGGAGGAGACGGGCATGCAGTCCTCACCAGCTATGAGCATGACGAGTTCGGCCGGACGCGATGAGACGGACGGCGACGAGGAGAGCATCCGTAGAACGGATCGCGCACGGCAACGGAGGGCACGACGGTCCGTGGAGGTGACGACGCACGTGACACTGGGCCACCAAGGAGGGGTGATCGTCGAGCAGTAGCACGGCTCCCTGCATCATCGTGTCTGGTCTGCACCTGCAGAGTGCATGGGGTAAGCCACGGCCGGCGATCGTCATCGTTGCTTGGACTTGGAGAGATGAAAGACATGAGTGAGCAGTAAAACGGAGAGTGCTGGATGACGGCCATGACCATGATGGCACGCTCACCTCGGAAAACGGCGATCGACGGCAGCAGCACGACGGGAGATCGGAAACTTAGCAGCTCCATACGCCCAGACGAGAGACACAGCTTGGCAAGTTGGCACCAGGCAACACGGCGGGCTTCTTTGTGACAGCAGCTGCACCTGCAGCTTGCAGTTCGATCGGGCATCATCATGCGTTAGGACGTGGAGAAATTGGGCGGCAGCGGCAGCTTGCGAAAGAACTAGGGCACGTAAAGACGCCGTGGTTCTGTTGCCAAAAGATAAAGAACATAGGGATTCAAGATGTGTATATAGAGGGCAGGGCCTGGACGTGCTGCAGTCCGAGGCGACGTCAAGTTGGACCTTCATTCATCTGGCAACCTGATTGCAGGCCGGCCCTGGTTCTGCGGGTTGGAAACAAACTCGGTCAAGCTCGACTCATGTCCGTTGCAGCTAGTCCGTGTGCCTTTCCCATGAGCAGGGCAACTGCATCTTCACGTTTGCCCAGGAAGGAATTGCAACGATGGTTCAAAAGAAAGAAAAGAAATACAAGTAGCTTTGAATTACTATGGACATTGTTGTATAGGAATAGAATCTTGAAACGATACAAAAGGTTTAGCAGATATGTTCAGATGATAGCAAAAATGATGGTGCATGGCAGCGTAGGCATTTAAGATGTAGCTTCCAAAAGAATTATGATACAGTGAATGAAAACCAAATAAAATATTTGGAGCTGTCGAAAGGATTGCAAAGCTTTATAGAAGGTAGATTTAGCTCCGGGAAATTGAGAATGAACTCCAGAAAAGCTAGAAAAATCTTCGGAAGAACCTGATGGGCATCTAAACTATTTTTAAACCTTCTGCACATAAGAAATATCATGATGCATCGGCATGAATGCAACACACGCAAAATCATTTATTTAATTAAGAAAACAAACAATTAAGGCTTTTTCCTGTACACTATTTCCTGTAAAGAAAATAAATATTGGGAAAAGTTTTAAAATTATGAGAAAATTATTGTTTAATTTTTTTTTCCTATTCACATCTTGAAATTCAGAAATTTCAGGGTGTGACAGGACACCTACTCCGCAAGCTGGAAAAGAAGCACAAATGCAAGGGGAAAATCACTTCGAGAATGAGAGCACTCAGCTGAAGAGTAGTAGTCCTTTAAGACAATCAATTATGTTGACATGTGCAAAGGCTAATGATAAATAATCTACACAATACTTAGTTACTTTCTACAACATTCAAACTAAGATCAAGCTACTTCCAACAAGATATAGATGCATGCCTAGTTACTTCCTAATTGTTCAGATCAATGCCTTATTTACTTTCTACAACATTCAAACTTAAGACCAAGTTACTTCCGATATGATTCAAACACATGCTTAGTTACTTCATGAATGTTCATATAAGAATTAAATAATAATGCAAAATGAATAAATTGCATACATATATTGTATGCAAGAAATGGTGAGTTGCACCCTTCTATACAATTAAAATATGAAGAGGCAGAAGTAAAAGAAAAAAACTAATGGGAAAAGAATTCATCATGCGTCAATTGATAATATATAGACAATAATGTAAGATATAAAATTTAAGCTATAAACATTTGTTGAATATAAGATCATAGCATCAACATGTGTTATACACAGTCACTTGAAGAAAAGTAGACTCAACATCCACTCGAATTAGCTGTCAGTGACTTACACGAACCTCAAAAAACGTGACTTCCTAGGATGGAAATAGCAAAAAAAAAAAGTAGACACAACATCCACTCCAATTAGCTGGCAGTGGCGACACAAAAAATATGAAGTGATACTTCCTTGGATGGAAACAACAAGAAAACATCATGAAAAAGTCAATGAAAAAACTGAATCACTTACTTTCTTTATAATATAAAAATAGAATTTGTTACTTTTTATATCATTGCATATTTTGTAGGTTACTTCCGAAGTCAGATGAATACTAACAAGTTACTTCATAATTCAAAATAGTAAACGGGGTGAGCCACATCTTTTTTTAATAAAATCAGAGGGAAAAAAAATCAAAATGAAGCTATTGCTAACACTATTATTAAACTATTGTTATTTTAACGCGTAGATAATGAGATACTAATAAGCTAGTCATGGCAAAAGAACATGTGAATATAATCCTTTTTTCAAGTATACATAACATTATATCAGCATGTGTTACATCCTATGGAATAAAACTTATGAACTAGTTACTTCTTGTGTCACTGAATATATTAAGTTACTTCACATGAAATAAAAATATAGAATTAGTTACCTCATATGAGACTACATATGTGATAGAGTTACTTCATAAGGTAATTTAAGATCGTTACCAAAACAGAATAGTGAAACACCAATGAGAAATTACAGCTTATGAGAAATGGCCGTGGTAAACAAAATATAGTATGGGAAAAATACAAAAATTCATTGTAGACCGAAACAACACACATCTGTCACTGTTGGCAATCGCATTCCGTTAACCTAGAGCGCTTGTTACACTATGGTTTGAGTTTTGATTTGGAACTAACCCACCACTAGGCATACTATTGATGTAATATGGTACAACAAGGAGTTCCCGATGATTAGTTCAAGTGGAATCTCTTTCCCTATTCGCTTGCTGAAGAAGCAAAGACATGGTATTAATTTGCGTCATTCAAAGTTGGAGGGAATTGGAATCAATTGATGAGAAAATTTTGTGAGAAATTCTTCCCGATAAGCAAGATCCAACACGTAAGAAGGCAAGTGTAACATCCCGCAATTTTATTACGGAATGTTTACTATGAAAATAAGGATTTAAAAATTTTTGGTGAATTAATTGAGTGCTTGATAATTTAATTAAGGATGTCTTCTATTTTCTCCCCTAAATTCCTAGATTTATTTTTGAGCTAAGTAAAAATTCTTAGGAAATATAAAATGCTAGTGTGAGAACTTGGAGTTTATTTGGATTTGTTTTGGATTTATTTGGGTGGGATTCAAATTTGAATTCCAATTCCAATTTGAATCTATTTAGAAAAGGGTTTTAAGATAAAAAGGAAAGGGGGAAGGTTTCAAACCAGGCTTGGGCCTCGAGGGCACGCCAGAAGTCCACCGGAAGCCCCTCATCTCTTTTTCTGAGCTAGCACACGACCTCGCACTCCCCGGCCCAACCAACGCGCCAGCCCAGCTAGCCCACGCGTGCACCTCCTCTCTTTCCTCTCACTGACGTGCGGGTCCCGCCTGTCGGAGTCCACGTCGACGTCGTCTTCCACCTCCCTTTTTCCCCTTTCCCCTCTCTGTTCCGCGCTACGGCCAATCTGGAGCCCGCTACCTCGGCGCCGCTCGCCGTACTCACTCGTGGCGGAGCCGCGGATGCGCGCCACATCAGCACCCTCACATCCGGCCGTCCACGCCCCGCACGCATGCCTATAAAACCCACCACCGCGGCCGCACCCTAACCTAATCCGCCCTTGGGGTATTTCCCCTATCTCCGCCGCCGCGCCTGAGGAAGAAGGGGGAGAGAAGGAGAAGGAGGCGGGGAAGGCCGTCCGTGGGAGCTCGTCGAGAAGTCGGAGCCATCTGCGGGAGCTGATCATCGAGAAGCCGGCGCCGTCCCTGCAAGAAGCCGCGCCGCGCTCTACCTCCCCTGCTCCGACCTGCGCCGCCGCCGTTCCGCTCCGCCTCTCTACACCGCTGCTCTTCCCTTTGATCAGAGGTCACCCAGGTGAGCCCTTGCCTCTCTCACTCGTGTGTGGAACCGACCATCGCGCTGAGGGAGAAAGGTCCCGCCTTGACCCTGTGCTTGACCTCACACGCACCGCGCCGCCGCCACAGACCACCGTCGCCTGTGTTGCCGGCCATCGCGCCGTGCCTTACGCCTGCAGGTGCCGCTGCCTTCACCGACGCGCGTGCGCTCACCGCTTTGCCTTGTTCTTTCCCCTGTGTGCACACCGGAGACGCCCGTTGCCCTGTTCGCCGTGCTGCCGTGGCCATCGCCGCGCCGGGTTGCCTTGTGCACGCGCGAGCAGGAAGAAAAGGCGGCACTTTTAGGGCCTCTTCGTGTACATCTCGCCGCCGGCACAGCCGCGCACCCATGCGCGTCTATGTCCAGCTGCGGGAGCCCTGCGCTCCGCCGCCGCGTGCACCGGCCGGAGCCCGCCATGGCCAAGCTGGCCTTGTGCGTTTCGGCATGGGGCAAAGCCCAGGTCTTTGGCTTGTGTTCGCCTCACCTGTTACACGCACGCGCACACCGGTGCCTTTGCGCACCCAAGCGCCCGCGCCGGTGACCATCAGTGCTGCGCCGCCACGCCCCACGCCGTGCCGTCGCCGTCGAGGCCGCTCCGGTCCCAAGGTGCCACCTTTTTGGCCTTGATCGGTGCGCAATCGCCTCCAGAGTCGAACCTCGTCGTCTGTTGGCCAATTCGCTGCACACCTCACCGCCGACGAGCCTTTCCGCGTCGGAGCCCCTCACGGGCATTCCGTCGAGCTCCTGTGTACGCCGCTCCAAAACCCCAGGGGTTTAGCTGCACACACACACACACGCACACACGCAAACCTGTGTCATCCGGCGGGATCTAATACGGCTGGCCACTCACGGCCCAGCTACACACTCGCGCATGCCGCAACGCGCCGCAGCGGATCGCAGGGATCCGCCGCGCCCTGCCACGCGTGCCAGCCACGCAGGCGGCCACGCCAGCACACGTCGGCTTAGAGCCGCGCAGGTGGCCGCCACATAGGCGCTAGAGCTGGCTTGTAGCCGGCTATAAGCCTGTTATGGGTCAGCTAGAGTTGGGGTAGAGATATCCTAAAGTATGCAATATTGTATATACGTATTTGATTTTCAGAAATCTATTTTATCTTTGGAAATTCATATTAAATCCGTTTTAACTCTGAAAAATACAAAACTTCTTCTGAAAATCTTCTAAAAATCCAAACTCCGCGCTAGGCTAGAGTTTGCCTCTTTTTGGGTCTTATTTGTTCTTCCTCTTGGATTTTATTGCAATTAGCACCCATGTTTATATTTTATTACGATTCTAGGAGCTGCCGGAGCTGGAGAGCTGAACCAGGACTACGACGACGACCTCGGCTACGACGACTACTCGCACCCAGGTTCACGCCCGACCTACTTTGAATGCCCATTAGGCATTGCCTTAGAACTGCTAGCGCTTTACTTATGCATGATGATGATTATGATGAAACCCTTGCACTGCCTGCACTGCCCTTTTTAAATACCCTGTCCTTGATTGACCTACTACTACTACTTTATTTACGCGTGATGATACGCTGAACTTGCTATGCATGTGTTGGGGATATTGTGGTAGTTTCTTGGCGTGAGTGGGGAAAAACCGGCAGGAGAAGGTGTTTTGGGATATTTTGGCGGGGGTGAGCTCAAGACAACCCGATCCGGGATCGGGGGCCAGGGATCGTCTTCTCAGACGTTGCCCAATTTGGTACCTATGGCGGGTACACTATTTTAGGAGCACAGGTGTTGGGATTTTTGTGATGACTTGGACGATAGGAGCTCGCCCCGGTCTGAAACCGAGTGGGTCACCTTGTTACACGGGACTTTCGTACACACCACCTCGCCGAGAGTGGGGACAGGGCCATTTCGACCCTAGCAAGTGCGATGCCATACCTGCCAGTAGGATAGAGGGTATCAGTGAGAGGGTTAGGGTGAAGTCCCTTCCCTATTGGGCGCTCCCCATGCGGCCACACGGGGGCATTTTCACAGTTCTAGGGTGGTCCTTTGTGAAGGACCGCAGCGAGACCCAGATGCAGGATGGAATCGTAACTCCTAGGTGTTCGTTCGGTAGGGTAGGCTCGGTCGGCCGTACACCATCCGAGTGCTATTCCGAGTTGGGTACTGGTGTACACGCTCTGTAGTGTTTAGATCTATACGTATAGCCGCGTCCTCGGTTATGGACATGCCCGTTGTATACTTTGACTCTTATGTTTTGGGATTTCTACCTTCCTCCTTATAGGATGAGTGTGTATGGTGAGCCGTGGTTGTTCTCGTGGAGAGGAGAGTTGCTCCCTTGACCTCGTGGATCCGGGAGCAATTGAGGTGCGAGGAGTGGGAGTTCTCGCACCGACCCTAGATGGAGATAGGTGATGGAGACGGTGATCTGGGCGACCAGGTGTAACCATTTGCGGATGAGAGATATGGGAATTGGTGGGATTATGGAGATAATATTCTATTTATGTTGTTGCTGCTGCATAGGAAACCCAGCTTCTACCTTGATCCTTTCTTTACCCTTAGAAGTAGGCCACTTAAAGCTTGCATACGGTTGGTGACGTGGACCTATCCCGATCCTTGGGGATAGCCCCTGAGCTTGTAGGGTATGAGTCAAACTTCGACAACAACGCTGACGGATGGTACGACTGAGGGGCACGTTGCTTCGCTCAAGGATGCCTGTGGAGGCGAATGAAGATGGAGACACCTTCTGGAAGCTAGCTACCGTTGCGTAGGCTCTTATTCTTGTTATTCCGCCAAGAGGCGTGTATTGATGTACTCCATTATTCAGGATATGTAATAATATTCGTACTCTGATGCTTTATTTCGATGTATGACTATGATATTTATCTGTGATGAATGCCTGTGTGTGATAGCATCTGATCCAAGGACTATCATGAGACAGAATGCTGGGTTTTCCGTTTCTGAAAACCCAGGGTGTTACAGCAAGTGATCACCTTTTTGCAAGAAGAAGGGGAAGGGATAGATCAAGCATGGAATCGCTTCAACGAACTAGTTGAAAAAGGACTAAGACTCGGATTCTCTGGTGATGTACTCTTGCATACTTTTTTATTTTCCCTAACCCCTAGTTGCATGGAACATGTTCAAATATGTGCGGGAGGGGATCTCATGGAGAAAACACTCACGGAAGCCGCCCAACTCCTACAAAAAATCAGCAAGGGGGGCGGCCTTGATAAGAGATTGGCGAAGATGTTGTCGGGTGGAGCAAAACGACAAAAGAAAATCTGAAATGCTTGCTGAAATTTTTGAAAAAGACAAATCGAAGGTCAAGGAAAATGAACCGACCATACAAGAAATTGAAGAACCACTTCCTAAGGTAAGAGATGTCATTTCGGATATTAAAAATGTTGAAACTAACATGAAAGTAGGCCGAAGTATGGGGAATGCTAGGCCATTGGCGGAATTCAATCAATCCGATTGGATTCAATTTGATTTTGCCCCCCTAATAAACTAACAAAGGAAGAAGGAAGACCAATGCGTCACCAAAGGAATTGAAGATATATTTGATAAAGAGATGAGTGGAGAGTACATGCAAAAGATATTTGAAGAATAAAGAGAAGAAGAAGATGAAGGATGGATCAATCAATTTGACAACTTGAAGACTTATGATGAAGGAAGAGAAGAGCACAACCATGATGAGCCAAAAAGTCTCGTCTCCACAACAACATGTGCACCAATTCGAGAAAAAGATTTTATTGCTAAGGAGATGAGGGAAATAAAGAAAAGAGCTAGTGTCTCGAAGGATAAATTGGAGAAAATAGGATTCAAGCTAGAAGAGATGATGGAGGAAGATGACATTAAGCAAACATGCCAAGAAGGACCCTCTCCACAAGATTATAGCTTGTGTGCTATTGAAGCTTACACACTAGCAAATCAAGACATGGAAGTGCTCAAATATAAAGAATCGAGTGAGTCTATGACTAGTGACCTCGACAACGTGTGGTACACGGAAGATAAAGAAAGCTACATTCAAGACCTTGAAGATAAAGATTGGGATGATAATGAGGACTTCAAAGAAGAGACAAATGCAAATGTAGTTGATGGATTACATGTTCCACATGATGAGATCGAGGGGATGCAAAAGGGTAACAAAGAGACACCTCCACTCGTTGAGATTGATTTTCCTTCAACACCGCTAGATGAACGAAAGATCACTCTTGTTGAAAAAGCTCTAAGGCTAAGGTACACACTAAAATCTCAGGATATTATTGGTATTGCTCATGGTAAATTCAAATGCTCATGTTCGACCAATAGTATGAATAATAGTTTAAATGCTATGCCTTGCTCCAATAATGATCATATTGATAGGATAGAATTTCTTGAGAATCATAATGAGGCAATGTTTATGTTTGAACAAACTAATTGTATGCCTAAAGAACCTTTGGATAACCAAGATCTAAGTGCTTTGCATGAAATGTTTGCTTCCTTTAATTACACCTTGACATATTGTTACAATTTGCTTGTGGTTGTAATTATGGATGCTTATGTTTACAATAAGTTTTGCAAATCTCGATCTTGCTTTGCGCTTGGTCAAGCTAGTGACCTTAAAAAGAGCACATGCAGGGAGAAGGCCCGAATTATACTAACCATGCAGGGACACAAGGCTTGAATGATGTGAGGAGAAGTCATGCCCAAAGAGTTTCAAGTCAAATCATCAACACGACTCCAAAATCTCACAATGGACGCTGCTGTTTTCGTAGATTTTGTGCATATGTTCAGAGGTGTACAAATGAGGAAAATGAGATATTCAGAAGCTCTATCAAGTTTCCTTTCTAATGCATCAAGAATCAACGAGTTTGAAGACCCGTGCAAGGAGTTATGGTGAAAACATTGAGCGGTGCGCGTGCTGAAAACAGCTCGGGACAGATTGCATTGCCGGAATAAAATGGGCATAACTTTCTTGTCCGGAGTCCGATTTGGGAAAATAAAGATTTGTTGGAGAGAAAAATTCGTGCACTATGCAATGGAGTAGAGTTTTAGTACATTGTATGTTCTGGATATTAAAGAAAAAAATTCGTGGAGTGGAGGCAGCACCGAAGGATGACAAAGGAGGAGAAAGCGATGATGTGAGATAGCTTGGTCAAGTCATCCATTTAACAAAAGTGATCATGCATGACATGAGAAGTGAATTAAAGCTGCATGGGAACCTTTACTTCTTACATGAAGGTCTATGGCTTCGCAACAATGAGAAGGTATGTGAGAAAGTCGAGCTCTAAGACTTTAAATGAAGCACTTTTCGGGAGGCAACCCGTTCCTTTGTGTTATTATTTCTTCCTTAGAGAGAATAAATGGCACCATCCTATGATTATTAACTTGTGGATAATTAATCTAAGTTTAATTTTCTTTTTAGAACCACCATCATGTTCATGCTCATATTTATTTATTTTCATACATTGCATTTTGTTATCGACATGATGTTTGTTTATTTGCATATACATGTTTTGCATATAGTTGGATTGGTTGTTTTTTAAGGCTTAATGATGTATGCTTTCATATCCATGTTATTACTTTTATAGGGCATTTTCCATTTTTGCAATCTTGTGTAAACGTGGTGTTTAAACATGATTGCGAACCATCATCGTTAAGTTCAATAAACCTTGCTAGCCTTTTCATATGTATTCATGTTGCATTGGTTAGTTTATAAGCTTTGCAATGCGCTTTATTTTTCTTGTGCTATAAGAGCTATTGTGATGAGGATATCCTCCACTATTACCCGTTGGCAAAGACGCAACATGGACCGTAGCCCAGTTGTAGTCGGGCGGCAACCGTGTGAGCCTCATAGTCTCACCTTGCCTAGCTTGGGAGGAGGAAGACACCTTAAAAGGGAGAGCCACCCTTCCCCTATCAGAGTAGTCTTTTGGGGCGATTGGGCTTTCCCTGAGGGGGCACACCATATGGTGCTAAGGTTGAGGGAATCCGGATCGGTGTGTCAGGAGTTGCGGTGCTAAGATTACCAATGCACAACAAGAGGCCCTAGTGGCGTTGTAGCTGGATCGGTGTGTCAGGCTTTTCGGGTGTGTGATGCTAAACTGCCTAATCGGTGCATCGGGCTTTCCATAATCCAATCCTCGTCTGGGCTGGACTCATCATTTGGTATCAAAGCTGGTCCCTTGTTAAGAAGGGGAGAATGATGAGTCCGGCCCAGGTGAGGATTAGATTATGGAAAGCTCGATGCACCGATTACGCAGTTTAGCATCGCACACCTGAAAAGCCCGACACACCAATCCTGCTACAACACCATTAGGGCCTCTTGTTGCACCTCGGTAATCTTAGCACCGCAACTCCTGACACACTGATCCGAATTCCCGCAACCTTAGCACCATATGGTGTGCCCCTCGAGGAAAGGCTCAATCGCCCTAAAAGACTAGTCTGATAGGGGAAGGGTGGCTCTCCCTTTTAAGGTGACTTCCTCCTCCCAAGCTAAGCAAGGTGGGATTATAAGGCTCACACGGTCGCTGCCCGACTGCAACTGGGCTACGACTCATGTTCAATCTTTACCAATGGGTAATAGTGGAGGATGTCCTCATCATTCTCCCCTTCTTAACAAGGGCCCAGCTCTGATACCAAATAATGAGTCCGGCCCATGCGAGGATTGGATTATGGAAAGCCTGATGCACCGATTTACCGCAGTTTAGCATCGATCAGCCGAAAAGCCTGACACACCAATCTGGATTCCCGCAACCTTAGCACCATATGGTGTGCCCCCTCGGGGAAAGGCCCAATCACCACAAAAGACTAGTCTAATAGGGGAAGGGTGGCTCTCCCTTTTAAGATGGCTTCCTCCTCCCAAATCTAAGCAAGGTGGGATTATGAGGCTCAAACGGTCGCCGCCTGACTACAACTAGGCTACGACCCATGTTGCGTCTTTACCAACAGGTAATAGTGGAGGATGTCCTCATCATATTGATCTAAGGATAGACATGGTATTTTAACCTTGTATAAATAAATCTTTATGGCTATGAAGAAATTCAGCAACCTAGTTGTAAACATGGTGTTTAGAACTAGGTGAAAACATTGTCTTTGTTTATATGCCTTCCTCCCATGTGCATACACACTTTGCACCCACATACACTCATTAGGTTTTTGTTTTATTCACACTAGACTAATTATGCCACAAGTTAAGAATCTTAATATTGTTGGATTATTGGAAATTTATCTACTCCCAACCATCACCTTGGGGGTAGAATGAGCGCTTAAAATGTTTTGCAGGCAAGATAAAGACTCTCACAACAAGGAATTTGAAGGACGACTAAGATAATGTTTTGTTTCCCTCCATGCCTAGCAAAGTTCTAAGCATGGGGGAGGCCCTGAACCTTCAATACGGAAGTACAACATGATGCTCTAGAAGATAGAAAGATCAAGATCATCAACATCTATGGATCAATGCACAAGAAGCTAATGATCTCATCAAAATTCTGCACAGTCTCAGAAGGAAAACACAGAATATTTTTGGATTGGAAGGCCCATGAAGTTGCGGTTTCAACAAATCAAGAATCAAGGAAATCGGAGGTTCCTACAAGCGGTTATGACCAAATCATCAAACTTAGCATGTTCTGAAATTAGTTCTGGACAACACACAGCGCTGAAGTAAAACAGACATAACTCACTTGTCTGAACTCCATTTTTGATGAATGACCACATGTTGGAAAGATAATTTCATGAACTTTTCAGTAAATCTATATTTTGATATATGTTCTGTTCTGGACAGAGGAGAAAATCCATTAAGAAGAGACAGCAAAAAGATGATGAGAACAAGAAAGAGAAGATGTCGATGACAAGATTGAAGAGAAGGGCGACCATTGGTTCCATGAAGCATACATGATCGAATTCAGAAGTTTAGGAGCATTGGAAAATCAAGACAAAAGCAAAGTCACATTCAATACATGAAGATGTCGGGAGAAGACAACGAAGAACTACAAAAGATGGTAACACCTCCATGGACCTTCTCTGTTCTGAACACAAATGCTTGTAAGTATGCCTTCAACCTCAAGTCGGTGCAACTTTTGTTTTTCTCTTTCAATAATAACATGGCTACTAGGACTACAACCTAGATTTCTTTTTGTTTAGAATAAAATAATCATGGCCATGTGTTCACCTCGGTGTAGTGGTAGTTTCCCCCTTCTTGTACTTTTGTAAAATTAAGACGAGGATGTCGTATAATCCAAGCATGGGGGGTAGCTCTTTAAAATTTTTGCTTTTACTTGTTAGTTTTTTCTTTTATCTTTATTATTTGAGCATGAGCATTGTGCATAATTGTTTACTGTGGTGCTTAGTGGAAGTTTGCCTTTGAAACTTTTCATACTAAATTTTGATCTAGGACCTCGCTTTGACTATATTGCGATTAATACTAAAATTGGAGGAATTTATTTCTGAAAATTTATGAAAATACCCCTTGCAATGAAGGTTAGCAATTTTTTTCCAAGTTGAGGGACAAATTTATCCTATACAAAGCCTACATTATATATCCACCACCATAAATGTTGTTAGCATGATGAATTGGGTTAGAGTTTTTCTCTCTTGGAAGGTCTAATTTCAAGCAATGATCATGTCCTTGTTGTTATATCTTTTATTGCAGCCTCGTCATACATTTGGTAATGAGACTTTCACATTGAAAGCCTCGTATATCGCCGGATTCCATACATAAACCGTAGACATATTTTTATTATCTTATTCCTTGAACACAACCTATGCCCGAAGATTCATTCTGTTTTTAGGCAAAGATTTATTTAAAATTCAGATTGTGGTTCATGTCAAAGAGACAAGCGAAAGGCTTTGGAAAGAGATCAAGATGTCAAGAAAAGAAAAGAAAAAATGTGTGTGCGCGCATAATGAAAAAAAGGGAAAAGGAAAAATAGAGAAAAAAGAGAAATTCAAGGCAAAGCAAGGAAGATATAAGGAGGGGTGTTGAATCAAATGAATATCAAGAGAAGTGCAAGGAAGGATGCGGTGTTGAGAACGAATCTTCGATATTCCAACCATGTGCAATCTGACATCGAGGACATCATTAGTGCCTTGAAGTCATTATTCTTTTTCCCTTTGCACATGTCCACCATTCTAAATCTTCTCATCCTTGATACCCTTACATTATGGTTAATTCTCATGATCATTGGCTCAGAAGGTGAACGACCATTAGAGGATTTTCTTATCTTGATAATATTTGTGTCAACTTCACTAGCCATACCTATAGCTCCACCTTACATTATGAATGAGATTTATGAGAGGTGAGAGTTTATGAATTAATTAGGATAGCCACTTTAAATTAGCGACATGTGAGAACTTGGAGAATGACTTTGTCTAATTCTTAATGCATGAATTTTATTTTAAAAGCCCATGAAAACCTTCCGATGGAAGTAAGAAAGTAAGTATGGTTGAAGTTGAGGATCTCTAGTGAACGGAATGAGTTGTGGGGTAAGTCTTGAATTGGTAAATTTCTAAACACCCATGTTTACGTTGTGATCTTTGTCCTCATACTTCTTATATTAAAGATGAAGGATTGACTAACTTGTAAGGAAAGATTTGTCGAAACACATTTCAACTCCATGGATGAATAATTTTCCGAGAAACTTGCTCGAGGATGAGCAAGATATAAGCATTGGGGGATGTTGGCGATCGATTTCCATCAACCTAGAGTGCTTGTTACACTATGGTTTGAGCTTTGATTTGGAACTAACATGCCACTAGGCATACTAATGATGTAACAAGTTCATCTTCCTATGTGCATTTTGAAGTATGATGTGTTTGTAGGAAAATGAGAGCTTAAAGGACGGATTCACATCAAGTTCAAAAGGCTAATCAAGGAGTTCCGTTCGTGCTCAAGTGCAAGTTGAATCTACTCCCAAAGGTGCCAAGGACTAAGGTGCTATGAGAAAACATTCCTGAGCACTAAGACGAAAAGATCGGACTTCATACAACAAGACCCCCTAACTTGGTCGCAGGGATAATGACACCAAAAAGCCACCTACGAAGGGGTAAAAAGCAAGAATGAGAAGAGGGAGAGCTGATGGGAGGCGACTGGGAGAGATTTCTGGAGATAATTCGCTAAGTCCATAGCCATGAGGAGATCACCACAAGGAGAAGAGTAGGCTGAGGCCCTACCATGGTGCCGTCGGAATTGGAGGATGGCGAGAATCAATCTTCATCGAAGGCGTCTACCATGTTCAACAGTACCATGCTTAGCATCTTGATGGAGTAGATTCATCGTTTGTCCATGGAGTTGTAATGGATCTTGGTTTGTAATCACTGACTCTTGTTTGGAATTTAATCCACCACTTCCTCGTTGATGATACTTTAATGCTTAAGGTTAGCTACCATGCTTTTGAGGTTGCTCGAGCTCCTATAGATCGCATCAACGTTTTGTGTTCATCTAGGCTTAGGCCCTGTTTGGAGACGCTTAACTTAGATTATAAGAGAAATAAGCAAAATAAACCCGCCAAACGGGTCACTTATCTCATTGCGTTGAGGGATCGCCATCGCAGAAAAATCCTCCTTAACACAGCGTTTCAATAAGCAACCCGGAGCCCGCTTCTCCGAAAACGCGATGCTATTCCCCCACATGCCCTTCCATTCGCATCTCCCTCGGTCGCTCCATCCGCATCTCGCCCCACCGCACCGCCGCGCCGGGCGCCGGCCTTCTCCCCTCCACGTCGCGCCGAGCGCCGGGCGCCGGCCTCCTCCCCTCCCCGTCGCGCCGGGCGCTGGGCGCCAGCCGCCGGCCTCTTCCCCTCCCCACCGCGTCACCGCACCGTGCGCCGGCCTCCTCCCATGCAGTTCGCCAGGAGCTGGCGCCCCCTTCGCGCGAGGAGCCCGCGCCGATGACTCCTCTCTCGACCAGCCAGCCCACGCCGGCATCCTCGGCCTCGTCCCCGATGTCCTCTGCGCCATCTCCGTGAGGAAGAAGAAGCCAGGGGCAAAAATCGATTAGAAACTCTTTCTTGGTTCCTGATGCAAAAGTGTCAGTGAGAAACTTTCTCAGATTTGGGCTTGATTGATTTGTGATACCTGTAGGGTCCTTGTTGCATAAATGTTTTGCTATCAGACCCAGGGGTATATCCGACATTTTACACCCAGAATAGATAATCTGTCAGAAATAATTAGAACAGCCAAACACCTTGCTTATTTGGACAGCAGATTCTCCAGATCGCGGCGTATCAGATAAGTCTGCTCGGATAATAAGCGGGTTCCAGAAACACGGTCCCAAACAGGGCCTTAGTATTGATTTTACCTTCGTGTAGTGATAAGTACGAGGGAAGGGAAAGGGCTAAACCTTGTTCACATGATTAGATAGATTAGATCGGCTTCATCATGCTTGCCTATTGCATCTTCAAGTACCCATAGACTCCATGGGCAAATGTTCTCCATAACTTGTGTATCTCACGTCTCTCGTTTGACCTATATTAGATTGGTTTTGACTTATCTTAGTTCATAGATTAAATTGTCCTTAGTTAATCTCTCGCTCAAAGGTTTACATCAATTAGATTAGTACTTGGTTAAGCGCTAGCAATTCCCTTGCTCAGTGCATTGACAAGAACCTTGGGACTCCCCTAGGTGAAAAAGCCTACACCGATCAGTGCGCTTGCAGTGAACCTTGACGCGTTATTGAACCATCAACAATCAGGAAGTATAGTCTTTGTTTGCATAAAGTAGCAAGGATGACTTTAATGAGTTGGTTAAAAAACAACCTTCATCAAAACTTAGTCAAGTGGATGCAATAGATCCCTGCTGATTTGGAATGCCAAATCTTCCGGTCTTTGTCAAGTAACAAAACATAATAGCATTGGTTAGATGAGTAGAAAATAGATGCTGAACTACTAAATGAACTAAGTGTTAAGAAAGTGTAGAGTATCAGCTCACAAGCATATATACTAGGGAACGTGCATAATTTTTTCAAAAATATTTCATTAAAAACTGAATAATGCTGATGAAATAGTATTGAATCTCTATATAGTTCAACAATCGTTAGGCTCAAATGCTAGGAAAGGGGTGTCAGTTACTTAGGAATTTTAGTTCAAAAGATCTGAACACTAAAAATCTTGAGTCAGGAACAAAATTATCAACAAATTTGTAGTAATAAATTCCAGTCCTTTACTTGCAGAACAGATCCTAATTCATCACTTTTGTTTTGATAAAGAATTGCAAAATGAGTTAGTTTGTTTTCACTGTAGTAACTGAACCAAACATGTGTCTAACTAATAGATGCTCGAAAAACACAAGAGATATCTTATTCAGAACCTAACACTAATGTAGAAGATAGGAAGGATCACAAACAAATACTAAATATAATGTAGATCGCCACATTCACAAAACAAGAATGTAAGACATCAAAGCATGTTGTATTTATTGACCATATGTAGACAGTAATGTAAGACATCGAAGCCTTGATATAAGTATGTGTTGAATATGCTTGCATAAAGATGAGAGCATCAACATGTGGTATATTGATACAAAATAGAACTTCAGAACTAGTTGCTTGGTGTAACACTGAATTGATGGTAAGTTACTTGGTACGAAATATGAAAGCATAATTAGTTACTTCCATGAGACTACATATGTGGTAAAGTTACTTCCTGCGGATGTTGAGCCCAGTACAACAAAAATAGAATGGTGAAAAGGCAGCGAGAACATGCAACTTGTTCTGAGAAATTCAATGTACCTAAGAATGTAGCAGCCGTAGTCCTATATATCTGTTAGTAAAAAAGGTACAAGTACGGATGTGGTGTGGAAAAAAAGACTAGTAGTGAGAAAAGTGTAATGACCTGTGGCTGCCGGTGAGCCACCACCGGGATGTGAGCGCGAGACAGGGTGTCGTCGCCGAGAGAGACGATTGACGGCTCGCCGGGAAGCCCCTCCAAGAGGAGAACCGTCGAGAAAAGGTGATAACTCTAATCTCTTCTGAAAATACTTGTCTACCTTTCTCCCTCTCGTCATTGCCTTATATAGGTCTGACTGGCCCCTGGGCTTGGTCTTGGGCCTGACTTGGGCTGCTGGACCTAATCACTGATGGGCTCATTTCGTGGCTCTCTTGGGTCGTGACAAAAACGTGCATGTGGCGCATGGTGAGGAAAAAAAAGGGTACACATTATGAAAATGAGGTAGATCCTAATTAAAAATTTGAAACAAAAGACTCTTTCCTTCCAACATAATGGCACAAAAATTTAATTACTTCATACATGTTTCAGATCAAAACCCAGTTACTTCCTATATCATGTCAACACTATCATTAGTTACTTCTAATCTCATGTTTCATAAATTTAGTTACTTTCTATATGTTTAAAATGAAGGCATGGTTACTTTCTATCTAATGTCAATAAATATTAGTTACTTCTAATCTCATGTAAACTAGTTTTTAGTTATTTTATCATTCATAGAAAAGAAAATAAATATGTTTAGTACAAGAAAAATAAAAATAGTAGTGACAAATGCAACTTCAAAATATTAAATAGAAAATAAAGATTTGTTATGAATTGAAATGGTAGAGTACAAGGATTGTGTGTCTCGTTAGATCAGCAATCGAACAAATGGTGAGCATGTCCCCTGAGGAAGAAAACAAATAGGTAGCAATCAAATACACAAACATAGTTAGTCCCAATCTGTATGCTATGACTGGCTTTCCCAATCTCCAGCGGACATAGCCAATCCATTTTGCAATCTATTTTTGAGAAAAATCCCATTGCCCATGTACATATCTAAGGGAGAAGGAGGAACTTGGCCTCACATTCATGGCCTGGAGTGTAGAGGTGTCGGGAGCAGAGGGAACACAAAGGCACCTCCAGCTTGTTCTGGCCCACTCCGAAGGCGACTGCTGTGAGTTTAGGAACGCCCCTAACGGCGAGTGACTGGATGCAGCAGTGCCTCTCCACCTCACGTGGGCGGCACTGGGATACTGCTGTGGAGTTCCAGCAAGGCCCAGGTGTGCACGTCCAGGCGGAGGAGAGGAGAAGCCGGAGCAGTGTGATGCCTTAGGGAACCTGATGAGGACACCACGAGTACATCTACACCAGCAGCACCTTCTTCAGCGCCACCTTCTGGGCCAATTACTCGAGCCCGTGCAAGAGAGTTGAACTTAGTCATGATGCTGAAGAATGAAGGCCCAGAAGACTGAAGGCTGGCCCAACAGGAGGCCTTGTGTGTGGGCGCCTAGGACTGGCCCAAGTGGGCACCTAGGATTGCACCCCCGCACCCACGACACAAGGGGCGGCACCCCCTTTGCTGGCCGCACCTCCCCTAGGGGCTGCGCCCCCTTTTCCCTTTATTAGTCAGAGTCCTGTATCATTTAGAACTCGAGTTTTGTTTTACATCTAGCTTTAACTACACCAGAACACGCACAAATACGTGCTGTCCTCTGTGATTTAGAACTCCACCTTCGAGAGATTGCTCGACTCAGATTCTTCTTCGTTCTTCGATTGCATACAGGAATCGATTTTCGTGATCAGGCTGGTCTTGCGCCAACAAGGTTGGTAACCATCGGGAGTTGGTTCAGTGATTGCATTGGCGCTTCGAGTCTCGCTCATCGTAGTCAGATCGTGAGGGTCGCCTCCCACCAGATCGAAGTTATCTCCACTCATCGAAAGATCTGGCACTCCGCCTCTATCAAGTGGTATCAACTTTCCAGGTTGATCAGTGAGTTTTATAAAGTGTTTTTCCTTTCCTACAGTCCACAAAAACCAAACAAAAATTTATTTTCAGGTTAGATCTTTGTCCCAGCAACCCCTTTAGTCTCGCACTTGCTTTCAATATTTTGCTTTGTTGAGTCTGCATGCTTTGTTCGTTCCATCGTTGCTGGTTACTTGTGCTTCACCCTTTTGTTTCTTGTTCTTCTCTCAAACCCTAGCCGCCGTTTTCCCTTTTTCCGCTACCTTGCCACCACACCGCAATCCTCCCATGCAGAGTTGCCCTCGTGACTCGGACTCCTTGGCCACGTGACCCCTCGCGCCGTGACGCCATGCGTGGTACCATGGGATCCCTCCTCCGGTTCGTTTTCCTTTCCTGCGTTCCTGTCTTGGAAAGCTATAAAAAAAGAAAGTACAAAAAAAGAAAAGGAAAAAAAGCAATCAAAAAAAAGAGGAAAGGGAAGGAAATCGATCAGGTCACCGCCCACGTGCCGTGCCTCTTTCTGGGTATCACGCTGTGCCCTCCCTTCGTGGGACACCAGGAGACCGAGTTCTTTTTCCCCGCGTTGTGCCTTCCCTCCCACCCCTTTGCTCACTAATGCCCCCCCACCACACGTTGTGCCCTCCCTGCCTCCCTATTCGGTTTTGCAAGGCTGCACTGAGCCTTCCCCCATCTCACGCATACCATACTCTGAGGTTAGCCTTACTCTAGAGAGAGAGAGAGAGAAAAAGTGTGTGTCGCAACTTGCTGTTGGAGATTCTCTGTGTTCATATTATTGGTTTTGAGGACTCCCGCCAAAAAAAAGAGAAAAAAAATAGCAATCTGTTGCACTCTCTCCACCTTTGCCACCTTCCTTGCTTCTGTGCTTTCGATTTCACTTGTTGCCAGCAGCGTTTGATTGTGGTTAGTACTCTTATTCAACTTTGCATTATTGTTTGATTGTGCTAATCCTTCAATTAAGTGCAGCCTTCCCAGAACTCCACATATTTCTACGATGAGCAGATTTTGTTTCTCCAGGCAATTGCTCCTCCAATCTTTCGCAAGTTCCACTGGTTGGTTGCAGGTCGCCCTTGTGTGCATGGTAAGAACAGATAAGAATTTGATAACAACACTAGTGTGTGCGCCTTGTGAGCTGTCCCACCTTATTTTGTCGTTGTTTTGTTTTTGTGTTTGCGCTAACCATGGCAGATGATGCAAGACATGCTAGCACAAGTTGAAGGACTAGCCGCGGACATTCAGACCGTACATGAACGGCTGGACTCAATGATCACTACATCGACCAACCATTTCGATCAGCTCGACCTCGCCCAGACGGCCACCAAGACCACACTCGACACTCTCGTGGCCCAACTCGATGCCATGCACACAACGATCACAGATTTGCAGTGGTGGTGATTCAGAGCAGGACGTCAGAGACAGTCGCAGTTGTTGGGGAATCGACCTTTTTCCAGTCACCCTCGCTCGTTCGGAGGAAGAATGGTTTTCACACAAACTCAGTTTTACAAGAAAACGGGCTTTTACAAAACTCGAGTTTATAAAAAGACGAAGATGTTTCTTACCCAGTGAAGATCACGAGTCCCTTTCCTTTTACGTTTCCCATAGAATGGTAAACTTCGGTTGTCAAGAAAAAGTGTTTTCCCCTCTGATCTAGGAAAACACCGCTTTCACTAACAGAAGCTTTTGTCGAAGAAGAATGGAGTTTTCGTTGGTTGTGTTTTCAGGGAGCGAATTCAATAAATGAGGAGGATTCATGAAAACCATTTCCCAAAGTCATGGTTTTCTAGGAAAATGTCACACCCGAATTTAAAGGCAAATTCGAATGCTCATATTATATGTGCGCCAGGATCAAAGTTCACACATATAACGACTCAGTGATAACCAAAACACAGTGCCAAAACGTAAAGAGAGTATTAAACTTTATTACAGACCAAAATGTCTCATAAACAAACTAATTATTAACGAGTAGCAATGCAGCAGATAGGGTCAACACCATAGGCAGTTGACTGGTGACACGCCCACCTAGAATTCATCGAAGTCTCCAGGGAAATCTTCAAATCTCTCCAAGTCTGAACAGCATCCGAGTAGTGTCATTGCAATAATGAAAACAAGCGTGAGCACATGCCATACTCAGCAAGCGGAAACATAATATAACATGCAAGGCTTTCTAGTGGAGGCTGATGGGTTTAAGCATTCAGCATTTTAGTTGGTCAAGTTTTATTTGCAACATAAATACTAGCAAGTGTAAGTTTATACCAAACCCACAATTAACATAAGAGAATAAACAACATAAATAAAGATAGATGCATCAAGTTAATCATTGACTTCCATAGAATAATCATGTGAGGGTCCAGGGCGCTCTTGACCGTGAGCACGGCTAATCGATTAGTTTTAAACACTATGCAGAGGTTGCACATCTTTACCCACAAGTCGTGTAAATGTTCTAGGAACTTTAAACCCAACCATGCGATGCCGGCCAAGCATCATACCACACTACCTAGGTGTGATTGCATAGGGACGCTACGAGGCCTTTACAAAGTTTCCCCAGGAAGATGCAACCCACAAGGTTACCGGATCAGTTAGCAAGGTATAAAGTCCCCTAGTGGGTATCGTGTCTTAGCAAAGCCCAACTCCCCGCTAGAGCATGTCCATACCCCACAGTACCGCCACCCCTTGTCCTTATCAGGTAAAGTCACTCCTAACCTGGGTCACTAATTAATTAGCCAAGGCCAGAGCCATTTAGCTCTTGTGGTTGCACTGTTGTCATTGGTGGTTCTCCATGTTCCAATTAAACATATGGTCTTGTATTAATGAAGGTATAACATAAATAAATCAAGTTTCATAAAGTTTCATTAATACCATCCACCAAGTTAAGCATAGCAAGAGCTACCCAACAATAAATTAAAAACCCAGGTTCATCAAGATAAAGGGAATAAAAATAATAATCTAGTCAAGTCCTTATTTGGGTCCCATCAAATTAACGTAAGCAAAAGTGAGAATAGTGAATTAAATGCATGTTGTATAGGTAAACGGGTATGCATCAAGGAAGACTTGCCTTCAATAGATCCCTATTGCTGTTTAGACACTTGAGCTTCTTGGTCTTCAAATCCTTGAGCCCAAACGTTCTCTACGCATCACATCAAGGTACATACAAGCACACAATAGAATAAAATAAGAAACAATCACCAAATATTATTATCAAAGAAAAACAAGGGTAAAAAGATATTCTACTCTTCGATACGATCGTTTGGACATAACGAACGCTAAAAACGGAGCTAAAACGAAGAAGTTATGGCTAAACGAAGGTGTAGGGGCATAACTGTGAAGAAACTAGGGTTACAGGGGCCTAACAGCAAGAAACCGAGGGCTAAAATGTAAAGAAACTTAAAAACAGAGGGGCTTGGATGAAAAACTAAGGTTTTGGACCTCGGGCACTAAAACTATAAAACTCAGGGGTTAAAACAAAAGAAAACGGACCTATCTATAAGGATCTTTGTATGGTGGAAGGACCGGCTTGCAATTTTAAAAGAGATCGGGGGTGTTTTCGTAAAGCAGCATGGCCACGCGGGGTAAAGGCTCGGTTGACCGATATTGATCTAGGTCAAAATAGATCCAAGCCGTCGGATCGGGATCAGAGGGTTGCGGTCGCACGCGTGTGACGGATGGCAGCGCAAACGACGGCGAGCGGCGGCGCTGGGCAGAAACCTCGCCGGCGAGGGTGGAACTCGAGCTGGGGGGCTCGATTGGCGACAGGAAATGGCTAGGGAGGTAGCTGGTGCGACGGCGGGCTAATCTAGGGCATTAGGGAGGCGGAAGAGGGGACGCTGACGGCTCGCAGCTCGGCGAGGTGGGTTGTGGCGGAAAACCAACTCCGGCGAGTCCAAACTCGCGACTCAGGGCATCCGGACGTAAACATGTGGCACCGGGGGTTTCCTCACCTCCTTGCAGATCTCCTGGTGACCTTCAGGTCGACGGAGCGGCGGCGAACTGGCGGATCAGTGACGGCGGCGGCTAGGGTTTCGGCGCGGGGTGCTGCTAGGGCTCAAGGCGGCGGCTATTGGAGTTTGGAGAGATGGCGGCGCAGCGCAGCAGCTTATAAAGGGCCGGACGGGGTCCTTGGCATGGCCTTCAAGCCGGCGCAGAGGCGGCCTTGGCCGGGACTCAGACACGGCCGCGGCGGGAGTCCGGGTCGGGGACGACGGGAGGAGGGGGATGACATCCCGGCCCCACCGGTCAGCGGCTGCGGGCAACGGGGAAAACGTGGGCCGGCGCTAGGCCATTTCTTAGCTGCGCTGCGAAACGAGAGGTGCAGATCCGAGCTGAGAAAAAAAAGAGGGGGTGCTGATGGACTTTGCTGTTGGGCTTAAAACAAAAGCTGGGCCAGATAGAGAGTAGAGTTTTAGGGATAAAAGAAAAAGCTTTTTGAACTTTTTGAAAAGGAGTTTAACCACATGAATTCAAATTCAAATTTGAATTCAATTAAACAAAAATAATGCACCAACATGAAATGCAACAATAAACTCCTATATTTATTTATTTAATTTTCAAAAATACATTTAAATGCCTAAAAATTCAAATACACCTTATAATCCTCAATATTCAAACCTTGATTCTAACAAATTTTATTGAAAACAAATTTTTGTAAAATTAGGGTGTTACAAATCCTACCCCCCTTAAAAGAATCCTGTCCTCGAGATTCGGATGGATTAAGAAAGATTGGGAATGCTGGGCTCCAAAATCCAAGGAAAAAGATAAGGGGATTGAGCTATTGATGGACATACCAAGCTGATTGGATACTCCCTGAGTGATCTCAGCATTCATGTGGTTCAGCTTCCCTCGCATGTGGCTCTGTTGTCCCTTGGCGCTCTGTGGGGTCTGGCTCGCAATCCTCATCTACTAACTCTGCACTGGAGCATTCTGGATGCTTCTCTGAGGACAATTGCTGGCGAAGTGACTAGTCTCTTCACACTTAAAGCAAGTGTTACCAATGGGTGTGTTGGGTACATTGCGTCTTACTGGGGCTTCTGCAGAGGTGTTCTGACTAGGCTGTTGATCATTGGAGCGTGGAGTATGTGGAGTGGACTGTTGTAACTGCTGAATGGGGTGTTGGAACAGTTGTGTATTGCGCCAGAACTGATTCTGTCCAGGACTACCACTTGGACCACCAGAGCGGAGTGGTGCTCCTTGCTGTGGATTATAGCGAGGACGAGTGATGCTCCCAAACTGTCCAGAGCTAGTAGCCTTCCTCTTCTGATCACCCAATTCCCTGCATTTGGCCTCCAAGCCTATAGCCCTGTCAATAAGCTCTTGAAAGGTCCGGAAGGTATGGGACATAAGCTAGTATTGAAGTGGTCCAGCTAGTCCTTCCAGGAACAACTCCTGCTTCTTCCTGTCTGTGTCAACATCTTCAGGAGTATAGCGTGATAGCTCTGTGAACCTATTCCTGAATTCTGCCACAGACATCCCTTCTTGCTTAAGAGCAAGAAACTCTTTCTTCTTCAACTTCAATAGACCAGCAGGAATATGATGGCTCCTGAAGTTGGTGATAAACTCCTGCCATGTAATAGCATTTGGATTGGCATGAGCGGCAACAAAAGCATCGCACCATGCCGATGCAGATCCTTGGAGTCATCCCGAAGCATATAGGACCTTCTCCCTATCATCCAATTGAGCAATGGTAAGCATCTTCTCAATGGTCTTCAGCCAGTCTTCAGCTTCCAACGGATCAGTAGCAGGAGAAAACACTAGAGGCTGGTGGCTCATGAACACCCTATGCCTGTTCACTGGAGCTTGCTGTTGTGCATGGGGCGGATTGTTAGCTTGAGCCTACAGATTAGCCACAATGTTGGTCAAGTTCTGAAGTAGCTGGGTCAGGGCCTGCAGGAACTGCTGCATCACTGGATCCATTTGTGATTGCTGAGATGAACTGCTGGAGTTCCTGCTTCTCCTTTGGCGAATCACTGGGGTTTGATCGACTCCAGATCCTGACCTAGTTTTCACCATCTGAGTGTTAGGAACATTACTTTAGATGTTTACACTAAGAGTAAAACTCTGAAAGACAAGGCAGTAAAGACTTTCAATTCTGGACAAATTCTGTTAACTCCAAACAATAGGATGTAACTCTCAGTATGGGAATCCAAAAATTATGAAATTTTAACCAGAGACGTATAATGAAATTACGTAACTATTCCAACTGGAATCACCTCAATCCAAGGTCTGTAGCTCTAGTTATGAAATAAACAAGACATCTGGGTCAGCTGAGTTTACAGATTCTGATAACTCCAAAGTTTCATATATAACTCTCTGTATATAACTCCTAAATTTCAGAAATTTTTACAGATAACCCTTCATATAATTGCTGAACTTTTCCAATTGGATTTAGTGTATTCAGAGTTCTGTAGCTCGAGATAAAATTAGAACAGTACTGCTGACTCAGAAAATTCTGCGAGCAGATTGAGATTTACTAGATTGTATAAGGGGTAGAGCATAGAGATTAAGAGATTAGGATAAGAAAGGTATAGATTGAGACAAAGATAAACCCAACTAACAGTTTACTAAAGAACCAATGTCATTGTGGTTATCACTCCACAACACATTGCACTCAAATAAAATTCTAACTCAATCATTAACACAAGATCAAGCATCCAAACACACCACTAGACTAAGCAAACTTAAACGATCGTTTAAAATCTAATGATTACAAAGGTCTTAAGCTTAAGAACTCCTAGATCCTAAGGAAATACTTCAGTGCAGGCGTCTGGGGAGTTGTAGCGGGGCCTCTTGGGTGATGGAGAGTGATGTGCTTCTATTCCCGCCAGAGTAGCTTCTAGCTGACGCTTCTGTACCTCCATTGTATAGATCCTCTGTTGAGCTATGGCCAGCATGTTGTTGGTGTTATCCAAAGTAGTGTTGACAGCAGCCAGTAATTCACGGATGTTGTCCAAGGTGGGACTGTGACCATTAGCTGATGCGATATATGTCTTGGCTTCACCACTAGCTCTGTAAGGAGTGTACAAACTGTGAGTGTGTACCAACTCAGAACGCTCCCTGTGAGAGAGAAGATAGAGTGCTCTCCTAGCAGCTTCAGCAATCCCAGCTTCCATAGTATCTCTGGTAGCAACGTCATTGTGCCTGGATATCTCCATAGGTCCATAGTGTTCAACCCTTTTATAAATGATTACTGTTACCTCCCAGTGAGGCTCAAACCAAGGATGGGTCCACATCTCACAATGGTAGATTGGATCTTCACCATAGCCCAAATGGTACATTGTCCTCCTTAGATTGTCAGCCATGAGAATGCCTCTCCCATGTTTCTTGTATGAGATCACTGTCCAGACTACCTCTTGAGTTTGCTCCTCTTGCTCCTCCATCTGATCTTGATGATCTCCTTGATCACCATCTTCTCCCTCTGGAATCACCTCCTCTGGGTCTTCTTCTTCTTCCTCTGGGATCAACTCTTCTGGGTCTTCTTCTTCCTCATCTGACACAGTGATGGGCTCTGGAGCAGGTGCAGGGATAGTCTGTGCTGGAGGTGCTTCCATCTCAATTTCTTCATCTGTATCACCATCATGGAAAGCATTGTAGTCCTCCTGTGGCACGTACTAGTGAGTGGATCCCACGCGAGATGTCCTCAACCCACGAACCATCTAAAAAGAAACATGAGTTGAATGAGATAGATGCCAAGAATAGATACTAGAAAGGAGAGAACCAAGTAGAGATCAAGGATGACATAAAGCAAAGGATGAATTTATTAGAAATAAAGCAAACATAAGGTAAGAATGGCTTCTAAGATATTATAATCCTTAAATCTGACCATTTTCTAACTAGGCTAACGTCCTACAGTCAACACTGCTTTGGTACCACTTTGTCACACCCGAATTTAAAGGCAAATTCGAATGCTCATATTATATGTGCGCCAGGATCAAAGTTCACACATATAATGACTCAGTGATAACCAAAACACAGTGCCAAAACTTAAAGAGAGTATTAAACTTTATTACAGACCAAAATGTCTCATAAACGAACTAATTATTAATGAGTAGCAACACAACGGATAGGGTCAACACCACAGGCAGTTGACTGGTGACACGCCCGCCAAGAATTCGTCGAAGTCTCCAGGGAAATCTTCAAATCTCTCCAAGTCTGAACAGCATCCGGGTAGTGTCATTGCAATAATGAAAACAAGCGTGAGCACATGCCATACTCAGCAAGCGGGAACATAATATAACATGCAAGGCTTTTTAGTGGAGGCTGATGGGTTTAATCATTCAGCATTTTAGTTGGTCAAGTTTTATTTGCGACCTAAATACTAGCAAGTGTAAGTTTATACCAAATCCACAATTAACATAAGAGAATAAACAACATAAATAAAGATAGATGCATCAAGTTAATCATTGACTTCCATTGATTAATCATGTGAATGTCCAGGCTGCTCTTGACCGTGAGCACGGGTAATCGATTAGTTTTAAACACTCTGCAGAGGTTGCACATCTTTACCCACAAGTCACGTAAAAGTTCTAGGAACTTTAAACCCAACCATGTGATGCCGGCCAAGCATCATACCACACTACCTAGGTGTGATTGCATAGGGACACTACGAGGCATTTACAAAGTTTCCATAGGAAGTTGCAACCCACAAGGTTACCGGATCAGTTAGCAAGGTATAAAGTCCCCTAGCGGGTACCGTGTCTTAGCTAAGCCCAACTCCCCGCTAGAGCGAGTCCATACCCCACAGTACCACCGCCCCTTGTCCTTATCAGGTAAAGCCACTCCTAACCAGGGTCACTAATTAATTAGCCAAGGCCAGAGCCATTTAGCTATTGTGGTTGCACTGTTGTCCTGGTTGGTTCTCCATGTTCCAATTAAACATATGGTCTTGTATTAATGAAGGTATAACATAAATAAATCAAGTTTCATAAAGTTTCATTAATACCATCCACCAAGTTAAGCATAGCAAGACCTACCCAACAATAAATTAAAAACCCAGGTTCTTCAAGATAAAGGGAATAAAAAATAATCTAGTCAAGTCCTTATTTGGGTCCCATTAAATTAATGCAAGCAAAAGTAAGAACAAAGAATTAAATGCATGTTGTATAGGTAAACAGGTATGCATCAAGGAAGACTTGCCTTTAACAGATTCCTGTTGCTGTTCTGACACTTGAGCTTCTTGGTCTTCAAATCCTTCAGCCCAAACGTTCTCTACGCATCACATCAAGGTACATACAAGCACACAATAGAATAAAATAAGAAATAATCACCAAACAGTATTATCAAAGCAAAACAGGAGAAAAATGCTATTCTACTCTTCGATATGATCGTTTGGACATAAAGAACGCTAAAAACGGAGCTAAAACGAAGAAGTTATGGCTAAACGAAGGTGTAGGGGCATAACTGTGAAGAAACTAGGGTTATAGGGGCCTAACAGCAAGAAACCGAGGGCTAAAACATAAAGAAACGTAAAAACAGAGGGGCTTGGATGAAAAACTAAGGTTTTGGACCTCGAGCACTAAAACTATAAAACTCAGGGGTTAAAACAAAAGAAAACGGACCTATCTGTAAGGATATTTGTATGGTGGAAGGACCGGCTTGCAATTTTAAAAGAGATCAGGGGTGTTTTCGCAAAACAGCACGGCCTCGCGGGTTTAAGGCTTGGTTGACCGGTATTGACTCCGGTCGAAATAGATCCAAGCCGTTGGATCGGGATCGTAGGGCTGCGGTCGCATGCGAGCGACGAACGGCGGCGCAAACGACGGCGAGCGGCGACGCTGGGCAGAAACCTCACCGGCGAGGGTGGAACTCGAGCTAGGGGGCTCGATTGGCGACGGGAAACAGCCAGGGAGGTAGCTGGCACAACAGCGAGCTAATCTAGGGCATCAGGGAGGTGGAAGAGTCCACGTCGACGGCTCACAGCTCGTCGAGGCGGGCGGCGGTGGAAAACCAACTCCGGCGAGTCAAAACTCGCAACTCAGGGCATCCGGACGTAAACACGTGGCACCGAGGGTTTCCTCACCTCATTGCGGATCTCCTGGTGACCTTCTTGTCGACGGAGTGGTGGCGGACCAGCGGATCAGTGACAGCGACGGCTAGGGTTTCGGTGCGGGGTGCTGCTAGGGCTCAAGGCGGCGGCTCTTGGAGTTTGGAGAGATGGCGGCGCAGCGCAGCAGCTTATAAAGGGCCGGACGGGGTCCTTGGCGTGGCCTTCAAGCCGGCGCGGAGGCGGCCTCGACCGGGACTCGGACACGGCTGCGGCGGGAGTCCGGGTCGGGGACGACGGGATAAGGGGGATGACATCCCGGCCCCACCGGTTAGCAGTTGCGGGTGACGGGGAAAACGTGGGTTAGTGCTGGGCCATTTCTTAGCTGGGTTGCGAAACGAGAGGTGCAGATCCGAGCTGAGAAAAAGAAAAGAGGGGGCGCTGATGGACTTTGCTGTTGGGCTTAAAACAAAAGCTGGGCCAGATAGAGAGTAGAGTTTTAGGGATAAAAGAAAAAACTTTTTAAACTTTTTGAAAAGGAGTTTAACCACATGAATTCAAATTCAAATTTGAATTCAATCAAACAAAAATAATGCACCAACATGAAATGCAACAATAAACTCCTATATTTATTTAATTAATTTTCAAAAATATATTTAAATGCCTAAAAATTCAAATACACCATATAATCCTTAATATTCAAACCTTGTTTCAAACAAATTTTATTGAAAACCAATTTTTGTAAAATTAGGGTGTTACAGAAAAGCGCTGTGATGCTCAGGATCGTGGAAGAAAGGAACAAGTTCAGTCGAAGGATGACGCCAGAACAAATGATGAAGGAAAAAGCCCTAGCGAAGATGATGAGATGGAAGAGGAAGAAATCCTGAGTTCGAAGAAATGCTTCGATGTTGAATCAGTCAATGTCGTCATCGAGAAGATACAAAGAAACGTAAGAAGCTTGGCTACGCAAGAAGAAAGAAGCTACTACATGCCAAGGGCAAATCTGTAATATGAGCGAAGTCCCCGCAATTGTCGGGGACGAACCCCTCACCTTCCATATATGTGTACTGTAATCAAGGGTAGAAATGGAATGTAAAAGTGACCTCCGGGAACTATAAAAGGAGACCTCATGCCTCCGTGTAAAGGGATCACTTTTCAGAGGAGATGAACTTTTTGCAGCACCTTTACACTTTATTGTCTTGAAATTTTCGAATTCCCAACATTGGCGCCCACCGTGGTCTTAGCCGTTTGAAACCCACAATGGCACCACCAAAGAAAACCAAGAAACCCACCGCGCAAGACCCTGAGAGCGAAGACAACCAAGAAAACACAGAACAAGGCCTTGTCCTTCATCCTAAGGCCAACACCACTCAAGACCGAGAACAAGTCCGAGACTTGCAAAATAATAGAAATGAGAAAGGCAAGGAGCCAGAAGAAATACCAGAAGCCAGCAATGAGCACAATGAAAACGAAGCACCAAATGAAGAGCTAGAGGCTGCATTGAAACAAGTCCAAACTTTGAAAAGGCAGAAAGAAAAACTAGCCATGCAGCTCAAGGCAAAGAAGCAAGCCACTGACAAACTGCAGAAACTAGAACAAGTGAAAAAGAAATAATCCAGCTACAGAAAGAGCTCGACGACATGGCTGAGACAGAGAACAATTCTTTTCGATAATTCACACCAGATCCAGATTCCACAACCAAAAACCAGCGAATCAAGCAAAATTTCATCCTTGTAGAAAACCTAGAGCACACAAATAATGGGATTGCCCAATTCAATGACTTAAACTCTCCACTCTCCATAGGCCTCCAAATGGCTCCATGGCCGTCCAAGTCGAAGCCAGTCTCGCTTCCAAAGTTCAATGGTTTTGGCAACCCCACACAATTTCTCATGAGTTATGAGGCTGCATTAGCTTCGGCAGGAGGAGATGATGTTGCTTTGGCAAAATCTTTCATCATTGCGTGCGAAGGTCCAGTACTGAATTCGTACTCACTTCTACCACCCCACTCAGTGTACAGCTGGCTGGACTTAAAGGCCAAATTCAAGCTTTCCATCATACCACCACCAAAACAGCAGATCTATACCAGTGCAAACAAAGAGACAAGGAACCACTCGCAAAATTCGTAAGAAGATTCATGCAATTGAAGTCTCGAACTCCAGATGATGATGACAAGGCAACAATTTCTGCTCTCATAAGTGGTTTGACTCCGGGGCAAACAACTGGTCATTTCTCCAGATTGGATCCTAAATCCATGGATGAGTTGTTTGAGGAATTGGAAAAATATTGTAAATCCGACGAAGACCACAGAAGAAGAGTGGTAGAAAGATATCAGCAAAGGCAATCCCAGAGAGGCAACAACTGGATGGGACACCAACCCATCATGAATGAGCAAGGCAATGCATCAAACAATCTGACTCAAACCCAACATTATCATAACCAAAACACTCAGCGAGGTGGCCATTCCACAAGAGGAAGAGGAAGAGGACGAGGTAGAGCACCTCTGAAGCTACAAAACCATGAGAACAGAAATCCACATTTCCAATGCATATACCATGGCAGGGGTCATAGCACCGGGGCATGCCCAAAAACCAAAAAGAATTTCCAAAGAATTCAAGACCAGCAGCGCATAGCCTAAATAACAGCCGCGCAACTCAAGCCAGTGCAACATACTTTTTGGCAACATCAACCCTTCCCTCAAACCTAGTCTTTCATACAACCACAACAAACAACCTGGCAACCTTCGCCACAATTCTATCCACAAACCCAATTCTCGCAGCCGCAACCCTCGCAACAATTTTTTCACCAATTCCAAATCCCCCAAAGCCAAGCTTCACAGCAAGTCTTTCCACAAACCCAAGCCATACAAGTCATTGAACAAGCTCAGCCACTCCAAGCGAAAGAAGCTCTACCCCCACCACAGCCCAAAATCCAAAGATCGAGCAAAGTAACTCCCAGAATAGTTCAAGAGCTCTACCTTCGTTTGGTATGATCATGCTAATAACTAGAGGCTCGTCCATGGAATTTGAAACCAAGAGGCAAAGAAATGACTACTACAGACAAGTCAATGTATTCATCGATGATAGTCCAGCAGCAAGACCAGAATGGGTAAAAGTTCCAATAACTTTCACTGAGGAGGATTTCAAGTTGAAATCAACTTGTCACAATGATGCGATGGTCATTGAGGTCAACGTCACTGGGTGGATAATAGGAAATGTCTTGATAGACAATGGAAGTTCAGTGGACATCATTTTCACTAGTACCTTTCAACGAATGGGCCTTGCCCCTCACATGCTAGCACCACAGGAAAAGCCACTAATTGGTTTTGGAGGGAAACCAGTCTGATCCAACAGAAAGATATCCTTACCAGTATCATTTGGGAATTTGGATAATGCAAGAACAGAGCACATCATGTTCGACATTGTTGACATGTACTATCCATACAATGCCATCTTCGGGAGAGGATTCATCAATAAATTTGATGTTGTATTCAGGCAACTCTTCCTATGTATGAAAATCCTAGCTCCTCATAGCATAAGCACAATTTTTGGTGACCAGAACGAGGCAAGAAGAATCAAAGGAGGAAATACACCTGGGCAAAAGCATGTTCATCATCTGGCAAATGAAGAGGAAAAGGAACAACCCTACACCGAAGGCAAAAGAGACAAGGAAAAGGTTGAAATAAGTGCAGATGGGGAAACAAAGAAAGTATTCTTGGATGGCATGCCAGACAGAGCAATAACAATTGGGGCAGATCTAAGTCCTCAAGAAGAAGAAGAGCTGATTTGTTTCTTGAATCAGAACAGGGATGTCTTCGCCTGGTCAGCGAAGGATCTTCAGGGTGTTGATAGAGATATCATCGAGCATAAACTCGACACAGATGAAAGAATCCATCCCAAGAAACAAAAACTTAGGAAAATGTCTGAAGAAAAAGTAAAAGCTGTTGAGGCAGAGGTGCAAAGGCTACAAGATGCTAAAGTCATCAGAGAAGTAATCTATCCAGTATGGTTGGCCAATACAGTGCCAGTAAAGAAAAAAATGGAAGATGGAGAATGTGTGTAGATTTCACAAACCTAAACAAGGCCTGTAAGAAAGATGATTACCCACTAGAAAGGGTAGACAGAGTAGTGGACGACGCTGCAAACAGCGAAATGCTATCACTTCTGGATATGTTTTCCGGATGTCTCCAAGTCAGAGTGCGAAGAGAAGATGAGGAGAAAACCAACTTCATAACTCTATTCAGAACATATTGCTTTGTAAGAATGCCAGAGGGGCTGAAAAACGCAGGATCCACATTCTCAAGAATGATAGCAATTGTGCTACATTATCGACTTCGGAGGAACATCCTAGCATATGTTGATGACATTATCGTTAAAAGCATTAGAAGATGTGATCACATCAAAGATCTAGCAGAAACCTTCACAAATCTAAGAGCAGCAAATCTCAAACTGAACCTAGAGAAATGTGTATTTGGCATTCAGAAGGGAAAGATATTAGGATGTCTTGTATCAACAAAAGGAATCGAAGACAATCCTAACAAAATCAAAGCAATCATAGAAATGCAAGAACCAGCTTCGGTCGAAGTTATACAAAAGTTGACCGGAAGAGTGGCAACATGAAACAGATTCATTCCCAGGGCGGCAGAGAGATGCTTAACATTTTTCCAACTCCTCCGAAGTTCCAAAAATTTCCAATGGGGCGAAGCTCAGATTCAAGTATTCAAGGATCTCTAAGAATATTTGACAAACATGACAAAACTATGCCTACCAGAGCCAAAGTCACCTCTCCTATTATACCTTGCAGCTTCCAATTCAGCTGTAAGTGCTGTTCTTGTTCAGGAGAAAGAAGAAAACAGGAAATTGAGACAAGTACCAGTCTACTTCGCCTCCGAAGCTCTCTCAGGATCAAAATTGTTCTACTCAGAACTAGAGAAAATTGCATATGAGGTTGTCATGGCAGCAAGAAAACTCAGGCACTACTTCGAAGGACACCAAATCCGTGTTATCACGAATCAGCCGCTAAATGATCTTTTAACAAACAAAGATGCAACCGGGAGAATTGCGAAATGTGCCGCAGAGTTGTCCAGATATGTAGTGGATTTTGAAAGAAGAAGTGCAATTAAATCCCAAGTCCTAGCTGACTTTGTTGTGGACTGGACTTCACCAACAATGAAAACCAATAGTTGCGAACAAGTGCCATGGATAATTTACTGTGATGGGGCATGGTGCGGAAAAGGTGTGGGAATCTCAGCAATAGTTACATCACCCTCAGGTATCAAAATAAGATACGCAGCAAGACTCGACTTTCCAGATGAAGCTGTTTCCACCAATAACACCACAGAATACGAAGCCTTGTTGCTGGCACTTAGGAAAATGAAGGCTATGGGTCAGTAGACATTCATCATCAAATCAGATTCCAAAGTGGTCCAAGAACATGTCGTGGAAGAAAGCGAAGCAAGAAATCCAGAACTCATCAAATATCTAAAAAAAGTCAGAGAAATGGAGAAATATTTCAAGGGATACACTATGCAACACATCCCAAGGGCTGAAAATGATGAGGCAGATAAGTTAGCAAAAGCTGCAGCTCAGAACCAGCCTCTGCCTCCAGGTGTTTTCTTCGAAATCATCACCTCTCCTTCAGTAAAAGAGCAAGAAGAAAGAATGGTGAACATCATAGAACCATTTGATTGGAGAGCACAGATAATGGCATATCTAAGAGATCATTATGAACCAACCGACGAAGTCGAATTAAACAGGCTCAAGCAAAGGGCAAGGGGCTACGCCATAGTAGATGGAGAGTTATACAAATCAGGAGTTTCAGAGCCTTGGCTAAGATGCATCACATCTGACAAAGGAAAAGAACTTCTAGCAGAAATTCACAACAGATTCTGCGGAGCCCATATTGGCACAAGAGCACTCGCAGGAAAAGCAATAAAACAAGGATTCTTCTGGCCGTCAATGCTCGTAGATGCCAGGAAATTAGTCCAAGAGTGCGAAGCATGCCAGAAAAATGCGAGACAGCAGAAAACACCTTCGCTCCCAATACAACTGATTTCACCATCTTGGCCATTGCAAAGATGGGGAATGGACCTGGTAGGACCATTACCAACAGCGTAAGGAAATTGCAAATTCGCAGCGGTAGCTGTGGATTACTTCACCAAATGGATTGAGGCAAAACCCCTGGCAAACATCACTGCAGCAACAGTGCAAAATATTTTCTGGCAAAATATAATCTGTAGGTTCAGGGTCCCAAGAGAATTAACAGTAGATAACGGGAAACAGTTCGGCTGCTACACCTTCAAAGAGTTTTGCAAATCCATTGGCACGCATGTCAAGTTTGCCTCAGTTTATCACCCTCAATCAAATGGTGAAGCAGAAAGAGCAAATGGAGTCATCTTCGCAGGTGTTAAAAAATGCCTATTCGATCAAAAGAAGGGCAAGTGGGTAGACGAATTGCCAAGAGTTATCTGGTCCCACAACACAACCACATCAAGAGCTACGAGTTTCTCACCTTTCTGTCTTTTGTATGGAACCGAAGCCATGACCTCGGAAGAAATTAAAAATGAAAGCCTGAGAGCTACAAGGAAGCACGAAGATTCTTAAGAAACTAAAAAATTAGAGAAAGACATGATCGAGCTGGACATCCTCGAAGCCACTCAGAACTTGGAGAAGTACCAACAAGAAACTAGGAAATGGAGGGACAGAAAGATTGTAAGGAAGGAAATCAAGGTCGGTGACCTAGTAATTAAAAGAAAAGAAGGATTGGGAAAATCCGGGTAAGCTGCAAGAAGCTTGGGAAGGACCATACATAGTAAAAGAAAGCAACTGACCAGGTTCTTTCCGCCTAACAGATGAACTAGGAGCGGAACTGCTACACTCATGGAATGTGGACTGCCTTAAGAGGTACTACCCGTGAAGAAAGCTGAAAAAAGGAGTTTAATTAAAACTTAGGATAAATTAAGAAAATGATAAAAACCTCGACCTGTTAATCTATAAACAGCATCGAGGGAAAAAGAAGTTTATTTTTTAAGCATTTTTTTGCTTTACCTAAAGGGACCATACTCTTTTCCTTGCAAGGGGAACTCCGTTATGGAGGCAAGGTTTTTAATGAGGCGGGTCTCGTGTAAATTTCCTTTCTATCATCAATGAAAGTGAGTTTTCCCCTAAATTTCCATCATTCTTTGAAATATTTGAAGGCCTGAGGCTACAGCAAGTTGCGGCCATTTTCCCAAAAGAAGTGTGATTAACCACGAAAATCACGAAGGCCTAAGGCAACAGCAAGTTATGGCCATTTTCCCAAAAGAAGTGTAATTAACCACAAAAACCACAAAGGCCTGAGGCAACAGCAAGTTGCGGCCATTTTCCCAAAAGAAGTGCGATTAACCACGAAAATCACGAAGGCCCGAGGCAACAACTAGTTGCGGCCATTTTCCCAAAAGAGCGTGATTAACCACGAAAGTCACGAAGGCCAGAGGCAACAAAAGGGTTGCGGCCATGATCTCAAAAAATATGTGGTTAGCTAAAGGCAGCGGAGGCTTCGCCTTTAATACAACCTTTATCACCTCTTAACTATCCTCGAAAGAGTTTGGACTATATTCCAACTTTCGGGACTTATTTCGTTAAAAAGCACCTTTTTATAAAAATCCAAATTCTTTAGAAAAGTTTTCTACGAAGGCTTGCCACTTTACACGTTGAAGGCAACCAAGAGTTGCCATATCAACAATGATTTCAATCAATTAAAAAATAAGTCCAAAAAACTCGGAATGAGTTTTTATCGACTTATCATATACCTATCAAATTCGCTAAATCTCCGAAGCAGTCCGTAAAGTTCTGGATCAATCGATGAAATGACGCTTCTTCACGCTACAAAACACAAGTCAAGGAGGGTGACGTTTTTTGCAAAAATGATTTTTTCCATTGCTCTTTCGTACCACGAAGAGCATCGTTTCATCGTAGAAAATTCAAAGTTTTACAACAGTAACAGCAAACAAAATTACAAGGGAAGCTCAAGCACGTGTCCAGGCTTAGAGCCATGCTGCTCAGCAATATCACAAACATATGCAAAATCTTCATCCGCGGCTAAGGGGCTCCGTCTTCACGGAGCGCGACATGCCTTCATCCACCTTCGAGATAGCGAAGTCGTCTCGTGAAGAAAAAAACCAACTTAGAGGAAAGCTATGCATCGAAAAGTATTCACAACAAAAAATCCAAAAATCCCTGAAGGAACTTTCGGGATAAGCTTCTTTGTACAAACGCCAAGAAGCTCCGCTGGCCATGACACGGTCATGGTACATCTGGATTGGAAGTACATCCTGCGCAGGGCCCCCGTCAAGGACCTGCGCAGGTTAAGCCTTTTCAAGAGTTTTTTACAAATCCACCTACGATCAGAAGGATCCATCTACCTACTCATATCTTGCAAATACTAAGGGCGTGTTTGGTAGGGCTCCAAGCAGCTCCAGATCCAAAAAAACAGCTCCACTCCAATTTTTTTTGCCAAACACCTCAGCTCCGAAAACTCCAGATCCACCAAAAACATGGATCTTGCTCCCTACTCCACCAAATCCACGGAGTACCTCAGGGGGTACTCTGCAAACACTGGTTTCATACTCACTCGTGGAGTTGGGTGGAAATTACCCACCACTGCCACTGATTACACAGCCTCCGTACCGGTTCGCAGAAGAAAAAAAGAACCCCGTCGCCTGTTTCCTCCCCTCCGTCCGCTTGCCCCCATTCTGCTCCTCTGCCTCCGAACCTAGCGACGCCGCCGCTTGAACCGGCCGTCGGACAGCAGCACGTACGCCACAACCCCGGTGCTCCACATGTCCATCTTCTCGCCGTACTCGCAGCCGGCCACCACCTCGGGCGCCACGTAGTGCGGCGTGCCCACGAGACCCTCGGTGCTGTGCCCGGCTCGGCTGCTCGCCCGGACGCCATGCCCCCAGTCGCTCGCACTAGCCTGCGCGGCTGCGCCGCCACCCAAATCGTCGCCGCCCGCCATGGCGCCATCGACCTCTGACCTTTCTGCCTCGTCAAGCACATGCGCTCCACAAGCACGAACGCAGCCATGCAGGACGCACCCGAAAGAAATTTCCAATTTTGTAATTACTCATGTCCTCTGTCTTCAAGCATGGAAATGTGGTCTTGATTAGCTTGTTGACATGCTGTAAAGCTGCTGTTGCTGTAATCATGTTTGCTATCTACCTGACAGGCTGCTTGTGGCTGGTCCCGCGCTCCCCGGCGCCGAGCCATGCGGCGGACCCAAAGTCCGCAAGCCGCACCCGCGACTCCTCCCCGACGGGGTCTTCGTCCGCCAGGTCGAGGAGGACGTTGTCGGGCTTGACGTCGCGGTGGACCACCCCAGCGCGGTTGCAACCCGCGAGCACCTCGGCGAGCTGCGCGACGACGCGCGATGCGACAGGCTCCGACATGGGTGCGCCGCGGCGGAGGCGGACCCAGTCCAGCAGGTCCGGGCCCGTGTAGAGGTCCATGACGGTGTGCGTCCAGGCCTCGTCCTCGTACACGGCGCACACCTGCACGACGCCCGGGTTCGCGCCCTCGGCCCCTGCCAGCTTGGGCTCCAGCTCCGCCAGCGCGTGGTCCAGGTCGTCGGCGAGGGCGCCGCGGTCGACGGGCTTGACGGCGAAGGGCTCGCCCGTGGCGCGGGAGGTGCAGCGGTGGACCACGCCGAAGCGGCTGCGGCCAATCTCCTCGTCGATCTCGTAGTCGCGCTTCAGCTCTCATAAGATCTGTTTTCGGCTTTCACGGCCCGTTCGTTGGTTTCGGGATAGTTCCATCCCAGCGGCTGGGGAGGCGCCTCCCGCGGGTCACTGCACCTCCAGCCTACCACGCTGCTACTGGAGCGTCCTGTCGGGAATTGGGGCACAATCGGCCTGGGTGTAGGCACCAGCCTGGGCGCTGCCGGCCAGGGGACGGGCGGCATGGCCGCGACCGACCTGGTTGCAGGCACGGCCGGCCTGGTTGCAGGCGCCTGACGGAGAGGAAGAAAGAGGAGAAGAGAGAAGAGAAAGGAAGAAGAGGAAAAAAAGGATGACACGTGGGTCCGTTTATAATGGGTAAAATTGACTTTTCACAATATGATCTGTGTTTCCGGAGCTAGAGCTGTTATCTCTGCCAAAGACATCTCTTCAGCTCCAAATTGTGAGTCCAGCTCCACGGTGGAGCCGCAAATTGGTGGAGCAGCAACTCCAGAGTTGGTTTGGCGGAGCCGGAGCCCTGCCAAACGCGCCCTAAAAACTGAGAAATCCTTCAATCCACCTGCACCACTCCAGCGTCGGGTTCTTGATCTGCTTCGACTTGAGCTTCTTCAACGATATTCTCTTTCTCAACTTTCGCTTCTTCCCTAATGGCCTAAAAGAAGAAACAAAGTATAAATCACAAAGTCAATTTTTACAAAAAAATAATAAAAAGAAACAAGAGAGAGTTCTCCAAAAAATTTCTACCTTAGCCAGTTTCTGTTGAGCATTCTTACGGGCAAGTTCTTGACCGGAAGTGATCCAAAACTTCCTCACAAAACTCTTCTTTATAAAATTAACATCCTGGCTACTTCGCATAGCCGCGACACTCAAAGCATCCAGATAAGAAGAGTTGTTACTTGCAAATTTTTCTAGATCCGCACAGTCCTGTGACTCAAGAAGTTTCAATATTGCCTCAACACTAAAGGTAGCAGCATAATTGCTAATTCTAGAAATCACTTCCGGAATAGAGTTAAACTCCTATAGCATCCACTCCATCACAGCTTCGACGTTGTTCGCAGGAGGAAAGGCATTAGGTCGAGCACCAAACTCACCAAGGACAGTTTTGTAAGCTTCAAACAATTTTTGAAGTGTTCCCGGATGAATCTGGAACTCTTTTCCAACAAGGTCAGGCTGTCCGAGAGATCTTTCTCAAGTTGCACAATCCTTAAATCCTTATCACTCAATGCTCTACCAAGATCAGCATTTTGCTTCTTCAAATCGGACATGGCGTTCGCATCTTTCTCAACAGCACCCCTGAGGTTCTCAATAACCGAAGAATCATCTTTAGTTTTTTCTTCTGATCTCTTCACCTCAGAAGAAAGCCCACCCACAGTAATCTCCAAATTCTCATTTTTTGTCTTAAGCAACTTGTTTTCCTCCAACAACAAGTTGTAACCTTTGAGGGCTTCAGCAGGAGCACTTTTTGCCTCAGAAAGTCCCCTCTCCAGGGTCGCAATACGACCAGATGATTAAGAGATCTTTGTTATACTCTCGAGCTTTCTCCATAGCCACCTTTCCAGCGATAACTGACTTATATCCCAAGTAGTACTTACCATAGCCAGCTCTTCGGAGGGAAGTATGCGAAGTTTCTCCTCAAAAACTACAAAAATTTCAAAAAAAGAAAGTTTCCATGTAAAACAAAGTTAAGACAGAAAACAAAGAAATAATGGACAAAGTTACTCCTTTCTCACCTGTAGGATTGAAGAGATTTCCAATGTATTCACCCTTAGATAGGATCGAGCTAGCAACTTCGCCAGCTCATTTTTGAGCAACATCAGCTGCTTCCTTCTCAAAAGCTTGCAAGTCATCAGCAAGCGTCGACGGGGCCTTCGCGGCTTCACCGCCTATTTCACCCGCGTTTTTTATAATCAAATTTCTAGAGCGCCAAAGCATTCTAAAGTTAACCTCATCATCTCTCCCTATCCCCGGCCTACCAACAAAAAGCAGCTTACCCTTCGAATCCATATCAAAGGCCTCATTGTACGCCTTATCCTTTGGAGGAAGCTGTGAACGACTTGCATACTGATAATACCCCTCCACTAGAGAAGTTTCACCAATAGGATCTCCGCTGCGATCAACTGTTTCTTCAAGAGCAGCCTCAAACACCGGCGAACCTCTCTCAATAATGGTTTTTCCTGAGACATCTTGCGCCGAAACACCCTTAACAGTTTCGACATCGAGTGAGCCCTTTGGATCAGCCATCTCCAGCGCCGAAGAAGCAACAACTTTATCTAAAACAAGAAAAAGCTTCATCAAATACAATGGCCCGCTAGGAAAATTGACCAAAAGGAAAAGAAAGAATTTGTAAATATACCAGGGTCATCTTCATCATCTGAAAAGACGTCCACCACCCTAGTCTTTGTTGACATTTCTTAACGCTACTTCCAAAGAATAGATCTAGAATCCATTCTAAGCAATGACACAAGAAATGTTGGTTGGTATAAGATAATCCTACAGAAATATTATGGTAGATAATCCGCAAGCGCACGGATACCGGTGAGCTTTTCACCCGGGGTGATGGGTTTTAAAATATCGTATCCACAGGGAAGATGGATGGATGTAACAACAGACATAGGGATGGCAATAGACTACGTTATGGACTTTGATGGAATGGCACATACTTTAACAGGGGTAAGCCAAATGATAAAGTAATGATAAATCAGACAGGCAGATGCACATGTGGAGCATAGAACATACTATTCCTAGTCTAGATTAGAATTGGATTTACTTAAGAGGCACAATTCTATATAGCATACAAAGACTAAGTTATTCATCTATTCTAATGTAGCATATCATCACATATAGCATAGTTATGGATAAATGTGAACACCCCGAAGATTACCCAAGAAGATCAAGGACGAAACAAGATCCTCCCAAGAATCATTGTTCGACTAGTCTTATACTCAGGGGGTGGACTGCAAAGGACTCAATAGGCCTGTCACGCCCACGATCTACCACATGACCCGGAGTATAAGGTGAATCCGCAAGTAAATTATATCTAAGCACCATGCTTACATACTTTCTACTACCTAGCATACGCGCGTAATATACTAGGAGCTCTACGAAAAAGTGTGTAGACTTATCATTAATCATGACTATATCAAATATACTACTAGAATAAAGTAAGAACTTAGTAATTGCACACATAACATTGAAATAGCATAAAGTCATTGAGAAACAATATAAGAACTGAATCTTGATAAATTATAGATATGGAACTGGAGCAAAGCTCAACTCTACTCGAATCTGACTCTCTATCTAGAACTAGGTTCTTGATCTAGAAATTAGATCTTGAACTATGAAGTAGCTATCCTATCTCTGATGTATCCTCTTCTTCTCCTGTCTTGGCCTGATGATGATGATCTTCTGAGAGATGCATACCATGCCCTAGGGGGGTGGTCTGGGGTTGCTTATATAGCCCGGAGGGATAATCCGTCACTGTAGGATCAAACCGACCTAAACAAGTGGTTTAGATTAACCCTAAGAGGCGGTGGAGGAACCTTCCCAAAACAGGGCCTGATCGGGGCCAGGGGGAGCCCGATCGGCCTCCCTATAGGGCCGGTCGGCCTGGGCTGGGCCCCGAATGGGCTCCGCCTTCGCGTGTGGGCCTCTTGTCCCTTCTAGATGCATATTTTCTTGGAGCCCACTTTGGTTGAGTTCGGGAGTCTTCTGGAGCCTTCTAGAATTCATTCTTTTCGCATTTTCCTGAATAGTCCCTGAAAATATAGAATTCACCAAAACTCATGGAATTCATTAGTCCAAGGCCCTATACTACTGTTGATTTATCTTTTTGGTCCTTTTTCATGTATTGTTGATGCATAAAAATAAGAGTTAGTGAGCATCAACAAACTCCCCCAAGCTTACCTCTTGCTAGTCTCTTAGCAAGACTCAGTGTTACCACAATAAATTCTTTTCCAAGGTAGGATGAAAAAGTCAGACTTTTAAAACCTGCTTATATCTGCTTGAGATCATGGGGCTTTTATCTGTACTTGGGTCTTGAGCAGTTGAAAGATATAACAATTAAGTCAAGCACCATGTCTCAAGTTCTTGGTTTCACTAAAATTCTGGAGTTTTGCAAAAGATGTTCAAGTTAAAGCTCAGAGTACTCCTGTATGACAACTTGATATGATAAAACATAAAAACTTTCAACTTTAGCCTGCCTTTGCTTCTTTTATTCCTGAAATATATCTCTCTTTCTAGCAATAATCTTAAGAGAACCTTGGGTTACATGACATTAGGAGAGGTGGGTCCTACTCGCCCCGGACTTTTGTCCATTTTTCTCTCTCCTTAGAGATGTGGGCTCTTCTTGCCCTCGGACTTGTGTCCATTATTCATCTCTAATTTTTTCTTTTTAGGGAGGTAGGCCCTTCTTGCCTAGTAGAACACTTGTTCATTTCTCTCCCTCTCTCATCTCACTTTTTCCTCTCTTTTTTTTCTTTTCTTTTTTTTCTTTTTTTATGTCATGCCCAAGTCTCTTTGAAGGCATAGAGAGATATAAAACTGGAACATTCTGAGCAAATTTTCAACATGGCTCTTTTTTTTAATAGGACATAAAGTCTTGTGTCATACAGGAGACTCGTTATATATGAATTTTATGATTAAAAAGTGAATCTCCAGAATTTAGTGTTACTTTTGAATAAGATAAACAGCAGCTCAACTTAATCATGTCAATCAATCAATCACCTAGACTTAGATCAAGAAATTGCTCCCACAAGAATCTCAAACTCAAAGCATGTTTCAAAATCTAAACCATTGTATCCATGTCTTGGGAGAACTTTAAAGATGGTAAGCTACGCATTTGCAGCAATGAAGAGCATTTGTTTATCATGTCCATTTAGCATACTTCTCTAGTTCTTTATTTATTCTAAACAAGGGAAATTTTTATTTTATTTTATATTATTATTATTTCGAACTTATCAAACTAAATAAAACTTAAAATAAAAATATATAAATAGATAGTTGATACTTACCTTGGGGGCTTCTCCCCCAAGCTGCTTGATTCTACATCCCCCACTGGCGAAATTTGCTTGCCAGTAGTTCAGCGTTTGCATCTGCGGTTTCTTGTATATCTTCTAATCGTTGTCCTGCCTGGTCCATCCACTGTTGTTGTTGGCGTAGCATGTTCGTGTGGGTATCCTGAGTGCTCATTTGCGTCCTCATGTTGTCATGGACACCTTGGCAGAACGTCACAGAATACTGATGGTCGAATCCTAAAAAAGAGTTACGGGCAGGTACAAAATTCGAAGATGATGCGTAAAACCTGCCACTTCCAAATTCCTGTCTTTCGAGGTTGCTCGGTCCTTGCGATGATAAATCTCCTCCTTGGTACACACGACGAGGGTATGTTGGCACGAAGTTTTCATATGATCGATACGCGGCGTCTTCGGACAGTGGGTTAGCTCCGGCATAGTTTGACGATGAGGCTCGAGCTGACGTTCGTGGAGGTTGCTGCTGGACCGATTGTGCCTGCTCATTGATCAGAAAAGATTGCACAGAATATGTACCCAATCCCGGGTTAGGTAACAGGATTGCGCTCTTATTGTGGATATAGTGCAATTTTTCTTGAATTTTCTTAACCCATCTTCCTTGGCGGAAGTAATCGTAGCCGATGATCTCACGAGGAGTATCAATGCTGATGATAGTGGCATCTCCAAGGATGCCCAAGTCATCGGCTATTCGGGTGATCAGAGAGGTGCAGCTTACGTCTCCAACTAGGTTGGGGAACGAGAGCCAGTGCTCTACTAGCATCTTAATAGGGGACACAACTTTTCTTTTCAGAGCAGCATAAATCAACTGCATGTCCCCTACTCTAACGCTGATATTATCATTACGTGGAAAAAGGACAAGGCTTATCCACTTGTGAAAGAAACGGAGAGTGGGATGCTGAATATCATTGGTGCGTGGCTTGTGTGCGTTCTCTTTCCCTGTAACGTCCGTCTAGAGGTGTAGCCTATCAAAATCTTCAAGAGACGAGTCTAAATCTAAGGCACATCCTTCTGCGAACCCTAAGGCGTTACTCAGCCTTCTCCAAGATAGAGTGTGCTCTTGACGGAACAACTGAAAGGTTACCCCATCGTTAGAGGATTTCAAAGTGCAAAGAAACTCTAAAGTGAGGAGACGGCAACCCCTTTCAGAAGTGTGATAAAAAGAGGTCCACCCCAGCAGAGCAAAAATCTGGCTGAACTCAGAGTTCATGCCTGCTTCTTGCATGAACTCTTCGCTAAACATGGGTGTAAGGACAAAAGAATGTTTCTTCAGTTTCTCATACCTTTCCTTCTCTTCTCCTCTCCTGATGTGCAAATGCACATCATTGGTTAGGATCTTTCCTTGTGATTGCGATGCCGAAGGAGAGGGGTTAGAGACCGGTGAGGGAGACTCCTGAGAGTCTACACTAATCGACCGCTGGGAGTTGGCTCTGGAGCTAGAGCATCTAAGGATTCTCCCAAAAATGGTGTCTGAGGCTTTCAAGGGTGTAAGAGAAAAGTTTAGAGCTAGGCTACCCTTGGATTTCTTCTCCACTCTCTTCCTAAGCTTCCTTTCTCTTGAGGCAGCACTGCAAAAGCTCGAAGGTGAGGTTTTCTGGGTTGGTGTGTGTGCGAAGAACTGGGTAGGAGGTGGCTGCTTATATAGGTCCAAGGGGGGTGGCCGGCCGGCCTGGTGGTGGGGCCGGTCGGCCCCACCTGGCCTCCACTCGGGTGCCCTCTCCTCCATCCATTTCCTGCTGTCTTCCAACGCTAGAAAAAGTGCCTTGTGAGTGGGAAAAGAAGGTGCTGGTGGATGAAGTGATAAGATAAGGTAGGTAAAGACTTGATGTGTATCCCTATGGCATGTGGGTCCCATGCGTAAGGGTAAAAGCAAATATAACAGAAAAAATATAGTAGTAAAAATATTTTTATGCCACCACGAAAAATCATTATACGGGTTTTGACACACCGTAAAATTATTTACCATGGGGCGTGAAAAAGTTTTTACTGTAGTAAATATGAAATTCAGAAATATATTTTTGTGTTTTTACCAGTTAACTTTGACGAGGGTTCGTAGTTTGAGTCCTCGAATGGGACTTCCAAGTCTTCTAATATTCAGGTGCATCCTCCGTCTTCAGAGATAATGGTCCTTCTGATGATGTCTTTCTTGATCGATCATGTTCGCGTTGATGCTGAGCTCTGGTCTGGGTCTTAAGGCAAATTTCTCCTTTCCATTGATCTCAAATGTGATCTCCCCTCTACCTACATTGATGCGTGCATTGGCGGTGCTTAGGAATGGTCACCCGAGAATTAGTGAAACCTTGGAGTCTGGGTGCATATCCAATACCACGAAATCAACTGGCACCAAGAACTCTCGGATTTTCACTGGAACATTCTCGGCGATTCCTGATGGGTAGCGAACTGATTGATCTGCCAATTGGAGACACATTGATGTTGGAACCAAGGTAGAGTGCTTGAGCTTGTCGAAGACAACCTTGGGCATCACACTAACACTTGCTCCAAGATCACAGAGTGCATTGTTGAAGTATTGATTTCCAATGGAGCACTCAATAGTGGGGCATCCTGGCTCCTTTTTCCTGATGAGCGATGTGTTTAGGATTGCCGCACTACATTCTTCGGTCAACTTGATGATCTCCGTAGTTGGCAAAGGTTTCTTCTTATTCAGGACGTCTCGGATGTACTTGGCATATGTCGGGACTTGCATGGCATCCAATAGAGGTGTGTTGACATAAAGCTTCTGGATGACTTCGATGAACTTCCCGAATTGATCATCAACTTGAGGTTTTCTCACTCTTCTTGGATATGGTATGAAGTTGGTGTCGTGGAAATCTTGTCTTGCTGAGTCTTGTTCTTCTTGCATGACTTCTTCTACGTTATTATCCTTCTCTAGAGCTTCGGCTGGTGCTACAGGTACTGCAGATGTTGCAGGTGCTGTAGGTGTTCTAGCCGGTGGTCTTGCTGTGCCCTTGGGATATGGTGGATTTGTTGTTTGCTTGCCACCTCTTGTTCGGACATTAAATACCTGCTCAGGGTTAGTGGCAATAGGTGCAACAGCAGACAATTTTGATAACTTTGATTCTAGTTCAGCATTAAAGATAGCTTGATCTTTTAAGATTTCAGAAAAATTATCCATCTTAACATTTATGTCTTCTAGAATTTTATCATTAGCAACAAGCTTCTTAGAGAGATTATTGGTTATTTTATCCTGTTCTTCAATTAACTCTCATAGCGAAGGTCGCTTGGAATTATTACCTGTATACTTACCTGCATAAGTTAGTCGTGGTTGTAGGTCTTTTTCTTGGGTAGGTGCTGACTTGTGGACCACCAAGCTTGAATTTCTTGAAGTATTCATCGAATCTTGTAAAGCTTGTCGATCCTTCTTGAAGTTAACTCGTTCCTTAAGCCTGTTCAACAGCACGTCCATACTAGTTGATAGTTCTTTCAACTTTTCATCTCCTTGTACTTCTTCACTCTGACGACATTGTTGAGTGTTCTTCTGGGTCCAGCCTTGATTTTCAGATATCTTCTGCATAAGTGTATTGGCTTGTCTCGTAGTGAGTGACAAGAATGATCCTTTAGCAGCTGCATCTAGATGCTCAGACGCTTTTTGATTTAATCCATGGTAAAAGCTTTGTAAGAGCATCCATTCTTTTATTCCATGGTGAGGACAATCTGATATATATTCTTGCAAACGTTCCCATGCCTCTGGAATTGACTCGCCTTTCTACTGCTGGAAATTGGTGATTTTTCCACGTAAAGCATTGGTTTTGCCTGTGGGGAAAAACTTTGATAGGAAGGTTGTAGAACATTCCTCCCATGTGTTGATTTCATTGGAGTAGAACCATTGTCTCGCCCTTCCCTTTAGTGAAAATGGGAATAAGCGGAGTAGGATCGTTTCCTTGGGAATGTCCTTGATGGAGATGGTGGTGCCTTTCTCCAAAAAGTTTTGGAGATGAGCGCTTGCATCTTCATGTACTTTTTCACTGAATAGATCAGCTTGCACCATGTTGATGAGGCTAGGCTTAAGCTCGAATTCATGATCGATTGTTGGTCCAATGCTAATGTTATTGATGTTTGGAGCAGAGAATTCCAACAACGTCTTCTCAGCCATGGCTTCAGAACTTGGTGTAAAGCTTCCTTGGTTGATTTGACTCAAATAATTGAAGTGTGGTGAATCACAATCAAACCTGTTAATACCCTGCAAGTAAGATAGACAAAAACAAACAAGGGTAATTCTGTTTAAGCAGAGGTGCCAAATTACAAAGTCTCATTAAAGTATCTAGCCATCGATTTTCAAAAGGTAGCCATCCAATCTTCCCCGACAACGGCGCCAGAAATGCTTGTTGACATTTCTTAACGCTACTTCCAAAGAATAGATCTAGAATCCATTCTAAGCAATGGCGCAAGAAATGTTGGTTGGTATAATATAAGCCTACAGAAATATTATGGTAGATAATCCGCAAGCGCACGGATACCGGTGAGCATTTCACCCGGGGTGATGGGTTTTAAAATATCGTATCCACAGGGAAGATGGATGGATGCAACAACAGACATAGGGATGGCAATAGACTACTTTATGGACTTTGATGGAATGGCACATACTTTAACAGGGGTAAGCCAAATGATAAAGTAATGATAAATCAGACAGGCACAGGGACATGTGGAGCATAGAACATACTATTCCTAGTCTAGATTAGAATTGGATTTACTTAAGAGGCACAATTCTATATAGCATACAAAGACCGAGTTATTCATCTATTCTAATGTAGCATATCATCACATATAGCATAGTCATGGATAAATGTGAACACCCCGAAGATTACCCAAGAAGATCAAGGACGAAACTTGATCCTCCCAAGAATCATTGTTCGACTAGTTTTATACTCGGGGGGTGGACTGCAAAGGACTCAATAGGCCTGTCACGCCCACGATCTACCACACGACCCGGAGTATAAGGTGAATCCGCAAGTAAATTATATCTAAGCACCATGCTTACATACTTTCAACTACCTAGCATACGCGCGTAATATACTAGGAGCTCTACGAATAAGTGCGTAGACTTATCATTAATCATGACTATATCAAATGTACTACTAGAATAAAGTAAGAACTTAGCAATTGCACACATAACATTGAAATAGCATAAAGTCATTGAGAAACAATATAAGAACTGAATCTTGATAACTTACAGATCTGGAACTGGAGCAAAGCTCAACTCTACTCGAATCTGACTCTCTATCTAGAACTAGGTTCTTGATCTAGAAATTAGATCTTGAACTATGAAGTAGCTATCCTATCTCTGATGTATCCTCTTCTTCTCCTGTCTTGGCCTGATGATGATGATCTTCTGAGAGATGCATACCATGCCCTAGGGGGGGATCTGGGGTTGCTTATATAGCCCGGAGGGATAATCCGTCGCCGTAGGATCAAAACGACCTAAACAAGTGGTTTAGATTAACCCTAAGAGGCGGTGGAGGAACCTTCCCGAAACAGGGCCTGATCGGGGCCAGGGGAGCCCGATCGGCCTCCCTATAGGGCCGGTCGGCCTGGGCTGGGCCCCGGATGGGCTCCGCCTTCGCGTGTGGGCCTCTTGTCCCTTCTAGATGCATATTTTCTTGGAACCCACTTTGGTTGAGTTCGGGAGTCTTCTGGAGCCTTCTAGAATTCATTCTTTTCGCATTTTCCTGAATAGTCCCTAAAAATATATAATTCACCAAAACTCGTGGAATTCATTAGTCCAAGGCCCTATACTACTATTGATTTATCTTTTTGGTCCTTTTTCATGTATTGTTGATTCATAAAAATAAGAGTTAGTGAGCATCAACAGTCTTCTTAGAAGTTTTCTTCTTCAAAGGTTTCTTAGAACCAAGCAAAGTAAGAACCTGCGCTGCAGCGGCTTCGTCACTAAGAAAATCTTTGTCTGGCGCATTCTGCGCTCCAAGCGGAGACGAGTCCTTCAACGAAGACGAGGTTCTCAAAACCTTATCCTTGCTGCTCAAAACCTTCTTCTTTTTCAGCACTTCAAGTGCCTTCGTCTTCTCAGGTGCGATAACAACAGCACCAATCACCTTGAAGTCCTTATCCTTGTCAAGCGAAACAGAAGAAACCTTTTCAACATCTTTTTTGTCTTTACCCTTCTTCTGGTGGTTCAGACTAGTGCCAACCTCATCGGAACTAGTAGCACCCGGAATCTGAAATTTTCGCTTAGGGCTAGCAGGACGAGTCCACGGAGGCGCGGTACCTCCAAGCTCAGAAAAAACTCGATTAACACGATGGTTGTGCTTCACAATCTTCTTATAAGACTCGTATTCCTTCAAATCAAAGGGCCCAACAAGATCCATGGCTTTTCTTTCAACTTTAGCCATAAAGACTTCAAAAGTCTGACCAGAAGGAAGTACCAACCTAAACCGAGGAAAGGGAACCTAAATGCTGCACCACGGAACAGAAAGGTAGACAATCTCCGCCGGAGCCCATCCATGGGAAAGAGGGCAAATGTCAGCAGCAACATACTCTTCAACAATGTCTCGACCTCCACAAAGGCTACAAGCCAAAGCAAATTTATCTTCGCTCTTCCTAAACTCCACATCCTTAGAGTACGGAGGGCTAAAGATAACATCAAGAGGACCGAAGTTGCCGGAGAAAACACATTTTGGAAGGTTAGGGTCGGAAGCCTTCACCACAGACATGTCCACATAAAACCAGTACTTAAGCCATTCTTCGCTCCACTTGTTCTTATAGCAGTGAGAAAGCTGAATTCTACAATCCTTCTTGGTCTTACGACGGGTCTTGAATGAACAACAGCCATATTGAGCATCAAAGCTATCATTCCCAATCTTGACAATTTTCTTTTGATGGTGGAGTTCAAACAATCTGACAAAGCAGTGAGAGTTGATAACCCAATCAAAAGTTTTCTCAATCCAAAAATACTTCAAAAGGGCAACAATAGCATTAGGAGTAAGTTGATGAAGTTTTACTCCAAAACGATCAAGAATCACAGTCAAGTTGCACAAGGAAATCGAAGACCCGCAGTAAAGAAAGCGTTGAAAACAACAATCTCATTGGGGAACGGGGTCGGAGTCTCTTAAGGCCCAGGTTCCCTACCCGCTCCGCTAGGAAAATAGCCCTGCTCTTCATAGAACTTAATTAAGTTCTTAGAAACCAAAGAAGCGCCAAAGATGCTCGTCGGAGGAAAATTCCCAGTATCTGCCAAATCCTCAAGACCAGCTTCAACTCCAGACAAATCTTCACCATCACTATCAGAATCTTGGGTTTCTCTGATTTCTCCATCTTCCTCCCGAAGATCAGAATCCCCAGAACCAGAAGCTTCAGGATTCTCCAAAGGCTGATCAGGGTCAGATGCCAGCTCCGCATCGCTCCTCAAAGACATTGTTTGTTTGGTGTGAGCCATTGCAAACTGCAAAAAGAGGCACAAAAATTCATTCAATACGCAGAAATAAAGTAAAAACAAAAACTAACACACCTTCGCATGATTCACATGAATTTCGGCGAATAGGAACAAGGCAAAAAGCAAAGGTTTCAACCGCAGCAGCCTAAAACTCAACGGCTATAGAGAGCAGCTAGAAAATCAAACGGTGAAAAAATATCACCGCCCAGCACCCCTTTTTATAGCCGGCGACGGGGTGGGTGAAGAGACGCCTCGATCTTCGCGAGAATTTCAAAGGTCCTCCAAACCCCTCGCGACGTGTGTCCCCTGCGCCGATCGAGGGTGACATTTTCTGGACGATTCTCCCTTTTTCGTCGAATCAGATCGCCGAAGTCGACCCGTCTCCATGAGGGGCTACTATTAGGGAATCGACCTTTTTCCAGTCACCCTCGCTCGTTCGGAGGAAGAATGGTTTTCATGCAAACTCAGTTTTACAAGAAAACAAGTTTTTACAAAACTCGAGTTTATAAAAAGATGAAGATGTTTCTTACGCAGCGAAGATCACGAGTCCCTCTCCTTTTACGTTTCCCATAGAATGGTAAACTTTAGTTGTCAAGAAAAAGTGTTTTCCCCTCTGATCTAGGAAAAACAACACTTTCACTAATAGAAGCTTTTGTCGAAGAAGAATGGAGTTTTCGTTGGTTGTGTTTTCAGGGAGCGAAGTCGATTAATGAGGAGGATTCATGAAAACCATTTCCCAAAGTCATGGTTTTCTAAGAAAAGTGTTGCGATACTTGACGGGACCCAATATTATGGGTACCCGATGACAGCGATTACGAGCGACAATCGCGGCCACGATGGCCTCCGGGATATTTTTTGGTGGTTTTCTAGATTTATTCTCATGCAGGAAAATGTCCCCAAATCAACTAGTATTCCGTGAATTATTTTCGTGAAGGAAAACGGCCACAAACCAAGTGGTATTCCCAGGATTTATTTTCATAAAGGAAAATGGCCATAAATCAACTCCATGGCGTCATGTGCTCTCCAACCATGTGACTTCCGACTAGTTGGTAGCTCTCCCGAGAAGTTTGGACTACCTCATTTACCTGTGCATATACCAGGTGTCAGAGACATTCATTGCTCCTGCCACATGCGTATGAAGGGGCGGCACCAGGACAGGCAACCACATGCAACGGCAGCAGCAAACAGGGACAGCGAAACACGCGGCATGAGTGAAGACCTCCCCTTTACAACTGTTGTGCATGCACCACCTCTTTCTCTTTTTCTCTCTCTTCACTAATGTAACCTGCTCCCCTTGTCTGATAAAAGGGAGAGTAGGGTCCTCTCGAGAGGGGCTCTGGCTTCTTTACTTTTCGCTTCTCTCTTCTTCTCGGAGGGAAGGGCTCTCTCATTTTTTCCTTCTTCTACCTCCAGTCATCCATGGCTTCTACGCCACAGAGACTTGGGACCAAGCTCCCTCTCTCGCCCATTTGTAACCCCTACTACAAATTAGCGCAAATAACACAGCAGCACGAACTAGACGTAGGGTGTTACTCTCCGGAGGCCCGAACCAGTATAAATCCTGTGTACGCCATGTTTGCGCAACCGTCCGAGGCCCGGCACGCAATCCGAGAAATTATCTGTCGGCAGTTAGCGAACCCCGACAGTTGGCATGCCAGGTAGGGGACTTTGCGTGTCACGACGATTTTTTGCAGGTCTCGGATGGCTAATCTCGATGACGACGGCCGCGGCACCAACGGCCGCAGCGAAGCCAACGGCGGCGGCCGCGGCGCCGACGGCCGCAATGATGCCGACGGCAACTACGACTCCATCATCCACGACGACAGTGACAGCCATGGCGCCGACGACCACAATGATGCCGATGGAACCTGCGACTCACCGCTGACGATGATGGCATCAGCGGCACGCTGACAGCGACCCCGACGCTATACGGAAGCGAAAAGCTACTCAGAGGACTACTGCGCCTCCGCCTTCGAAGCCGTGGCGTCCGGCCACCTTCTACCCCGCTCCCCGACTCCCGTCTAGATGGAGTGGTCAATCTGGCGAACCCGGGTACCAGCTTGAAGCACGAGCAATAATCTGTCGCCGGTTCAAGAATCGAGCTCTGGCTCTCGCTCTCTCCCATTGATTCACGCAAGAGGCAAGTCAACTCTCCCTGATTCGTCCGATTGCAAGAATTACCAGCAGAAACAACAGCCGCGGGCTTAGACCAACCGCCCGACCTGCAGCTGGTGGTCCTCCGACGCAAGGCCCACGCCGCACAGCGGCCACCTGACGCGGCTGCCCGACGCGCTGCGGCACTCGCTCCCTTCCCCTCGACGCACGGCCACCCGACGCGGCCGCCTCAGTCTCCTCGTGACACAACGGACCGGCTCTGCACCATCTCCCTCAAGGCCCTAGGCCGTTGCGCAGTGGCCACCTGATGCGGCCGCCCGACGCGCGGCGGCGCTCATCGCCTTCCCCACGGGACGCGGTCGCCCGGCGCGGCCCCCGCTGGAGCCGACGCGTGCGCCGAAGGGATTGCCCTCGAGACGGCCGCCGAGCTCCCCGCAGGCGCGGCGTGGGATGACCAACGGCGCGGTGACCTTCCGGCACGGGCGTAGGCGGCCAGCGCCGACGCTGCGGCACGCTCATCGATCCCCCGGCTCCTCCTTCTTTTCCCCTGTCGCAGATACGGCGCCAGAGAAGGAGCACGACGCACGACGCGGCAGCACCGACCCTCGCGTCACGGACCGACTCCGCCACCTCGATGCGCGCCGTTGCGGAGCCCAGCCTCTTCGACTTCGCCTCGCGTCGCGGGATCGGCCACGCCTCCTTAACGCGCACCGCGGCAGCCCCGTGCCACTCCTCCTCGTCTTTGCCTCGAGCATGCGGGACCGGCCTGACGGATCCCCGTCGCCTCATCTCCATCTCGCGCAGCGGGCCCGGACCTGCCTCCTCGTCTCCGGTGGGCGGCGCCACGGTTTCTCTCCTGCAACGGGCGGCGGCGCGGCCGCGGCACGCGCACGTGGCGAGGTAGAATGGAGCCACGACGGCGGGGCCTCCTCTCCCTCAATCACCACGACTGGCGACCTCCCGACGCCTCCTCGCCGTCGTCTGGCGGCTCTGTGCCCGCCTTCTCCATGCCGCCCCGTCACGTGCCGCAGCTGTTTCTCGCCCCGCTTCCTCGTCAACGCCCGGCGCAGCTCCTACCTCGAGCCGCGGCCACCCGGCCCGACGCGGTAGCTCCGCGTCCACGCGCGCACCCTCTACCTCTCCAGCAGCGTCGATTCGGAGCCCGCCTCTCCTCCGTCTCCAAGCACGGCGAGCCGGCGTCCCTTTCCCCCACGTCGCAGCACAGTGGGCCCGCGGTCTCCTCCTCGAGCCACGGCCCGGCGCTGCGCCCGCGGCCTCGCCATCACCGACCGCCACAACGACGCGGCTCCTCGCCCTTCTCCTCACGCCGCGGCCCGAAGCGGGACCCACCAACGACGGCAACGCAGCGCCCGCAGATTCCTCTGCACCCGCGGTCCAATCTTCTCCGAGCTATGGCCCGACGCGGCGCGGCGCTCCGGCTCCTCCACCTCGGCAGGGCGGCCCAGCGTCGGAGCGCACCGCTCCCTCCACCTCGGCGCGTCCGCCCCACACGGTACCCTGCCTCCTTCTCCACTTCTCCACAGGTGGCCTGCGATCCGACGGCGGTGCAGCCCGAAGACGGCACGAGTGGGGCAGAACCACGACTGTGAACCCCGGCGACCGGACGAGCGCGCGTCCACATCTCCTGCGGCAGGCTGTCCCCCACGGGGGAGACACACCTCTTTTTTTTCCTTGTTTTGCAGGATTAGTCCTCAAGCATCATCGTAGCGACCTGCTCGCAGAACTGCTCGGAACAACTACTCGGAGGCGGAAAGTTGCCGTGAGGCTTTCGTGCGAGTCGTTCCTACTCGGGGATGGACACGAATCTACTCGGGGCGTACCTACTCGTGCGAGGCGGAAACTCCTCGGAGGGGCTTCTCAGAGGAACTACTCGTGCGAGGCGGAAACTCCTCAGAGGGGCTTCTCGGAGGAACTACTCGTGCGAGGCGGAAACTCCTCGGAGGGGCTTCTCGGAGGAACTACTCGTGCGAGGCAGAAGCTTCTCGGAAGCCCTTCTCGTGCGAGGCAGAGAGTACTCGTGCGAGGCGGAAGGAAGTCGTGCGAACGAGTCTGCACCGAGAAACTCCTTGGGAACGGAAAAACAACTGCGACGAGTGAAGTTCCCACTCGGGAACATCGCCTCTCAGACCTAAAGACATGATTTTCTTATCTGTACCCAAGTTTTCTTGTGTAGGCAACGAACTGCAACATCTTCTGCCCGCCGCCCTGATCTGGACAAAGCCGTTTCGAACAACACGATGGGCGGCGGCAAGCCGAGACTGATCGCTGCGTAGCTGCTCATCGTCGTACCTCGTCCTTCCTCGCCGGTGCCGCCATCAACAACAATGCCATCCGCTCGACCACCGCGAGCGACACGAAGCTCGAGGGCTGGTCAGGACGGGCCCGCGAATGTTGCGCTAACTCCCCCGACGCGAACAGAAATCGAGCTAAGCATACTTTTAGCACCACCGTTTCTCAGTTATAACACACCCCGGCATGCGTCGCCGGGACATGTCAACGCATATCTTTTTCCTCTCTGACACAAGTCACTAAAAGTACTCGGGAAGCACACGCCTTAAATTGTGAAACCTCGGCCCCACGCCTACACTTCCTACGCGTGCACGCGGCCTGCTCCCTACGCTACGGATGCGGCCGTCGGGGGTTAGGTGCTTAAATGCAATAGGAACACTTCTCGAGGAAATTAAATAGACTTAAAAGAGTTGGAATTGGAAATCTCGTTGTGCGCCGTCAAGTGCTATTTTTTCTGAATTAGTAGTTGTCGTACCACATACTGCTGTCCTCCGATTTTTCTTCTGCAGGAACTAGTTCGCGAACTCGGCCCTCGCACTCGGGGGCTAGGGGACGACGACTACTACCTGGCCCTCGTGCTCGGGGGCTGGGCGACAACTACTCGACGGTCGCGACGACAGCAGCGCACTCTTCAGGTGGCCCCGGCGGCTCCTCGCGGCTCTGCACCAGAAGGTCGGCGCCACGCACCGACGATAGGGAGTTCGAAGGCTGGCCCGTCTAAGGGTTCGACAGCTGCTTCCGAAAACCCGAGCGAGGGGCGGCGAGGGATGGGCCCCAGCGGCCGGAACCCGGACGCACGAGCGTCGCGGGCATCCTGAACTGCGTTCGAGTCTTGATGGAAAAAAGAGGTCATGGTTTTTCCCCCCGACGGAAAGGCGCCGAGCCGCCGAGCCTAACCGAACACGCTCGGTAACTATATGACTTCACCATCAGGAATCTGAGGTCGATCACCAGCTGATCCATTCGGAGCCCGACGAATGGGGCTCCGAGGCTTCACTCGAACTCACCCGCATGCAGCTCACCAGGTACCGAGGCTCGGCCAATGAGGCAAGCTTCGACGTCACCCAACCCCTCCTTCCTGACGAAAAGGAAGCGTGAGGGAGACGCAACGAAAAGGGACACCGACTCCCCGACTAGTGTCTCGCGCCGTGCGAGGTCACCAAAAATTCATCTTCCTCCCACAAACTCGGGTGCAACTACACCCCTAATCAACGATGTTTGACTCTAAAATCGTTAACCCCGCGAGCGAGTCTTCGACTCCCCCGCGGGCTCGGGGGCTACATCCGGCGGAGCCTGGGAACGAGTCTACAACTCCCTCCCAGGCTCGGGGGCTACTGACGGGACCCAATATTATGGGTACCCGATGACAGCGATTACGAGCGACAATCGCGGCCACGATGGCCTCCGAGATATTTTTTGGTGGTTTTCTAGATTTATTCTCATGCAGGAAAATGTCCCCAAATCAACTAGTATTCCGTGAATTATTTTCGTGAAGGAAAACGGCCACAAACCAAGTGGTATTCCCAGGATTTATTTTCGTAAAGGAAAACGGCCATAAATCAACTTCATGGCGTCATGTGCTCTCCAACCATGTGACTTCCGACTAGTTGGTAGCTCTCCCGAGAAGTTTGGACTACCTCATTTACCTGTGCATATACCAGGTGTCAGAGACATTCATTGCTCCTGCCACATGCGTATGAAGGGGCGGCACCAGGACAGGCAACCACATGCAACGGCAGCAGCAAACAGGGACAGCGAAACACGCGGCATGAGTGAAGACCTCCCCTTTACAGCTGTTGTGCATGCACCACCTCTTTCTCTTTTTCTCTCTCTTCACTAATGTAACCTGCTCCCCTTGTCTGATAAAAGGGAGAGCAGGGTCCTCTCGAGAGGGGCTCTGGCTTCTTTACTTTTCCCTTCTCTCTTCTTCTCGGAGGGAAGGGCTCTCTCATTTTTTCCTTCTTCTACCTCCAGTCATCCATGGCTTCTACGCCACAGAGACTTGGGACCAAGCTCCCTCTCTCGCCCATTTGTAACCCCTACTACAAATTAGCGCAAATAACACAGCAGCACGAACTGGACGTAGGGTGTTACTCTCTAGAGGCCCGAACCAGTATAAATCCTGTGTACGCCATGTTTGCGCAACCGTCCGAGGCCCGGCACGCAATCCGAGAAATTATCTGCCGGCGGTTAGCGAACCCCGACAATGCTCAAGATCGTGGAAGAAAGGAACAAGTTCAGTCGAAGGATGACGCCAGAATAGATGATGAAGGAAAAAGCCCTAGCGAAGATGATGAGAAGGAAGAGGAAGAAATCCTGAGTTAGAAGAAATGCTTCGATGTTGAATCGGTCAATGTCCTCATCGAGAAGATACAAAGAAACGTAAGAAGCTTGGCTATGCAAGAAGAAAGAAGCTACTACACGCCAAGGGCAAATCTGTAATATGAGTGAAGTCCCGCAATTGCTGGGGACGAATGTACCCCTCACCTTCCATATATGTGTACTGTAATCAAGGGTAGAAATGGAATGTAAAAGTGACCTACGGGAACTATAAAAGGAGCCCCCATGCCTCCGTGTAAAGGGATCACTTTTCAGAGGAGAAGAACTTTTGGCAGCACCTTTACACTTTATTGTCTTGAAATTTTCGAATTCCCAACAGCGGTCGTGCCTGCCGTGTGCCACGCCGCCCTGGTAATGATTCTTTTTCTAAGATTAAATGTAAAATCCCACCTTTTAATGGCAACTATGATCTTGCTGCATATCTTGATTGGGAGTTAGAGATTGAACAAAAATTTTCATGCCATGATATTGCTACAAATTCTCAAGTTAAAGCTGCTATTAGTGAATTTACTGATTTTGCATTAATTTGGTGGCGTGAGTATAAAATTAAACATCCCGCTGCCATTCCGACCACTTGGGATCAATTAAAAACTACTATGCGCCATAGATTTGTGCCTTCATATTATGCTCGTGATTAAAAATGGCACGGCATGACAGGAGGTCCCTCCATGGCTAGGGGCACAACTAGGCTGTCAGCAACGGTGGGGGGACTCTACTCGAGGGGCGCGACCATGGATGGGGAGCTCCTGCTCTGGGGTGCCGGTGCACCTCTCCGGCCAACATCCGATGCTCGACCTAGCTCCTCTCTTCTCGCCACAGCCTGGATCTGGCGGCATAGTGCACAGATCAGCACGAGCTCCTTTGCCCCGCGCGCCACTAGCGCCAGTGCTCCATGGCGTGGGAGCTCTGCGCGCCTCCGCACCACGCGCTCCTGTGGCCTACCTCTGCTCCACACGCCATCAACCTTGGTGAGCTCGCCCCGGCCCCGACCCTATGCCTCCACAACCGTGGATGCCGCTCCACCCAGAGGTGGTTGCTGAGGCCCGACAGGGATCTAGCTGGAGAAATGGCTGCGGGGCCCGCTGCTGCATCCCTGCGGAGGCTTGGCCGGGAGGAAGAAGATGATGCGACATCGTCAGCAAGTGGGAGGTGGCGCGGAGGCATGGCCGGGGAGGTCACCCTCCAGCTCAGGGCGCGGCCACTTTGATGCACGGGAGGAGATGGGTTCCGCGAGGGAGCGGACGGTGGTGGTCCCGGTGCAGCATCTCCGGTGAGGGAGAAGCCAGGCAGTTCATGATGTGCGAGGCTGGTGGCGTTTTGCGCTCTCAACTCCATCTTGCATTAGGTATCTTGTGATGTTGCAGAAGAAATTTTTGTGTGTTGCTACAAGCTATAGATAGTGGTGTGTTGGCGGTCAAATATGACACCCCTAGAGCACTTGTTACGCATTGGTTTCGGCTTTGATTTGGAACTAACCCGCCACTAGGCATACTAATGATGTAACAAGTTCACTTTTTGATGTACTTTTGGAAGTATAATGTTTTTACAGGAAATTATGCACTTAATGGATAAGTTCGCATTGAGTTCGAAGGATGCTATGCAAGAGGATCAAGGAGCTCTGTCCGTATGCAAATACAAGGTGAACTTACTTCCAAAGGTGGCTAGGACCAAGATATAATTGCGAGATATTCCCGAGGACAAGATCGGAGTTCATGTGACAAGACCCCCTATCTTGGTCGCGGGGATAATGACGTCTTAAGCCCACATGTGAAGGAGCAGAAGGTCCAATCGACGAAAGAAGCCACGTGGAGGAAGACGAGGTCGAACTAGGCCGAAGTGGGCCCAGGCCAGTCGGCCCAGGACGGCCGGCCCACCCCCTTCTGGCGTCGGTTCGACCTCCCATTCTTCAGCATCAAGTTGATGGAACCCTAAGTGCCTGACCATGTCTCCATTCGGCATAGACGCTGATAAATGCCTCCGAGGTCGACCACAATGACGGTGGATTGATACATTCATCGATTGATCGAAGGAGAGAGCACTCAAAAGAAGGTTGCCACAAGGGAGGACGCCGAGGCCCTACCACGTTGCCGCCGGAGTTGGAGGACAGCGAGGATCGATCTTCATCTGAGGCATCTACCATGTTTAATGGTGTCATGCGTAGCGTCTTGATGGTGGTAAAGTCATCGTTTGTCCATGGAGTTGTAATGGATCTTGTCGTGTAATCGCCGACTCTTCTTTGGATCTTAATCTACCACTTCCTTAGTGATGATGCTTTAATGATTAAGGTTAGCTACCATGCTTTTTGAGTTGCATTAGCCGTTTCTTGCTCCCGTAGATTGCATTAACATACCGTGTTCATCTAGGTTTTGTGATGATTACCTTCGCGTAGTGACAGCACGAATGGAGGGAAAGGGCTAAACCATGTTCACATGTTCCGATAGGTTAGATCGGTTTTATCTTGTTTGGCGTTTACACCTTCAAGTACCCATAGACTAAATGGGCAAATGTTCTCCATAACTTGTGCTTCTCATATCTCTTGTTAACGTAGATTAGATTGATTTTCAATTTGTCTTTAGTTCATAATTAATCATTTACTCAAAAGTTTACATCAACTAGATTAGTACTTGGTTAAGCGTTAGCAATCCCCTTGCTCCGTGGATATACAAAAACCTTTGAGGAATACTCTAGGTGAAAGATCTACACGATCCGTACGCTTATGGTGAACCTTGACGCATTATTGAACTGTCAGCAAGCTTTTTCTGGCACTAATACCGGGGAGCAAGCCAGTTTCCTACGTTTAATCCTATATTAATTTTGTTGATTACTAACATCTAACCATTGTTTTCTAGAAAAACCCTTTTTTGTTTTGTTTTTGTTGTCTAGATGGCATTCGTCAAACATCCTTTGGGAGAACCGGAAAAATCATTAGCGGATTATGCCAGCCCACGATGTCAGGACATCAAGGTACAAAAGTCAGATTCGAGACTCGAAATGACAATGTATGAGATCAAGGATCGGATCATCGAGATGGCAGCTACCAATCCTTTTAAAGGGGTGGAGATGGACAACCCGTATAGATACATCCAACACTTCACGACGTTATGCAATACGGTACACCAAGAAGGAGTGCTCGCTGATTGGTTCAAGTGGAATCTCTTTCCCTACTCACTTGCCGATGAAGCAAAGAGATGGTATTAATTCACGTCCTTCGAAGTTGGAGGAAATTGGAATCAATTGATGAGAATTTTGTGAGAAATTTTTCCCAATAAGTAAGATCCAACACATAAGGAAGGAAGTGATCAACTTTATGCAAGGAGAAGAGGATGGGATCGATCAAGCATGGAATTGCTTCAACGAACTAATTGAACAGGGACCAAGACTCTGATTCTCCGCTGATGTAATCTTGCATACCTTTTTCTTTTCCCTAACCCCTAGTTGCATGGAATATGTTCAAATGTGTACAGGAGGGGATGTCATCGAGAAAACACTCACAAAAGCCGCCCAACTCCTACAAAAAATCAGCAAGGCGCCGGCCATGCGAAGAGATCGGGAAGCACGACTTTCGGGAAAGCCGGAATGTGATTGAAGTGTAAGGACACTTGCTGAAATTTTCATAAAAGCAGCCCCGGAAGAGAAGAAACAGGAGCCAATCCTAGAAAAATTGGAAGAAGCCACACAAGAAGAAACTAGAACTACCCCGAAGAGCGAGCACGCCGAGACAAGCATAGAGAGTGAAAGAAACATGTCAACCACAAAGCCACTAAGGGAGTTCGAGCAAATGGATTGGATTCCAATTGACTTTGGAGAAGTGTTTGACAAAAGAAGACTTACCCCAACCAAAAGGGGATGGCAAAAGCCGTAGAGATAGACTTCCCACTAGAGAAGCACGCGAAGCATCCACATGATCTAGATACAACCGGTGAAGTCTTTCAAAAACTTGTTAGCGAAGAAGAAGTGGATCCAGACCTCATAGCTGAGGTGAAAAAGGTCATGGGAGTAAAGCCTGAAGCATCACCATTCGCCCGCCTTGCCAAAATCTACGTCGTAGGATCCGATCAAGAGGAGAAGACATCGACACACATAAACTGCAAGGTTAATGCCATCGATTACAAAGCTCTATGCGACATCGAAGTACAAGTAAGTGTCTTATCCTCTAAAATTTTCAATGAAATTCATGATCAAACCATCGACCTAGTTCCAACTTGTACAAAGTTAATCATGGGAGATGGTAGGACTATTAGGCCTCTTGGAATCGCTCGTAACCTCGAAGTCATTATTTCCGAAAAATGTATTCCAACCGATTTCTTTATTATTGATGTCTACTACGATAAATATGATCATATAATTCTTGGTAGACCCTTTCTTAAGTTCATTAATGCTGTTTTAGATGCCGAAAAAGGGAAAGTAACAATTAATCTTGATGGAAATACTCAGACATACATTTTTCTTCCCGCTTCTAGAATTGCCTCACCCCTACCTCTTGATGATGAGGAGGTAGGGAGCGTTCGTTTTGTTGATACTTTCAGGGATCCACTACAAAGAGCAATGGAGAATGAACCAAACATTTAACAAGATGAAGAGCTAGCATAAGCAAATCATCGATGAGATGCTTGAAAGGTTAACAAATCATTCTTATTTTTGCTATCTTGATGGATATTCAAGGTTCATGCAAATTCCTATTCACCTGGATGATCTACACAAGACGACTTTCACTTGCCCGTACGGAACGTTCGCATATAGAAGAATGCCCTTTGGTTTGTGTAATGCTCCAACTTCTTTCCAATATTGCATGAAATATTTTTCAGAATTCATTGAAGAGATTGTGGAGGTATTCATGGATGACTTTTCAGTCTACAGGAAGACCTTTGAGGATTGTCTGGCCAATTTGGATAAGGTTCTCGCAAGATGCATAGAAGTTGACTTGGTGCTCAATTGGGAGAAGTGCCACTTTGTGGTGAAGCAAGGGATAATGTTGGGACATGTTATATCCGAAAGGGGCATCGAGGTGGATAAAGCTAAAATTGAGGCAGTCGAACAACTACCACCACCAACGGATGTAAATTCTTTGAGGAGTTTCTTGGGTCACGCCGGATTTTATAGAAGATTCATAAAGGATTTCTCAAAGATTACCAAGCCATTAACTCAGCTTCTCCAAAAGGATGTGGCATTCAACTTTGATGAAAAGTGTTTGGAGGCATTCCGTACACTAAAGAAAGTGCTCACAAGTGCACCAATCATTCAACTCCCGGATTGGAGTCAACCATTTGAGATCACGTGTGACGCTAGCGATTATGTCATAGGAGCAGTTTTGGGACAACGAAAGGAAGGCAAGGTACATGCTATCTATTATGCAAGTAAACTCTTAATGGAGCTCAGTTAAATTATGTGACAATGGAAAAAGAGTTGCTAGCGGCGGTGTTTGCCTTCAAAAAATTCAGATCCTACATTGTGTACTCTAAGGTTATTGTCTACACTGATCATGCGGCAATAAAGTACCTCTTGTCTAAAAAGGATGCCAAGCCAAGGTTGATCCGATGGATCCTTCTGATCCTTCTCTTGCAAGAATTTGATGTCGAGATTCGATACAAAAATAGGTCAGAAAATGTTGTGGCTGACCATTTGTCAAGAATAAACTGTGAGGAGGATGGTAACGAGCCTATTGAAGATAAAATGAGGGATGACAACCTCTATCCGATAATTGACAAAGGTAGTTGGATGAACGACATCATTCGAGCAATACGAAGAATCCCTCTCGATGACTTGGATAAGAATGCTTGACGAAGAGTGATCGTGGAAAGCAGAAAATATTATTGGGATGCACCTTACCTCTTTAGGTACGATGTGGATGGAGTTTTGAGAAGGTGTGTACCAAGAGAAGAAAGTGAGCAAATCTTGAGCAAGTGTCACTCATCAGAGTATGGAGGACATTATGGGCACTTTAGGACTCAAGCAAAGGTGTGGGCTAGTGGATTCTATTGGCCGGAGATGCATGAAGACTCAAAAAGGTATGTTGCCACTTGCCCGGAGTGCCAAAGGACAGGTAATATATCTCAAAGGAATGCCATGCCACTAAATTATAATTTACAAATTGATCTATTCGATGTTTGGGAATCGATTTCATGGGGCCATTCATGAATTCACATGGGTATGAGCATATTCTAGTCATGGTTGATTATGTGTCAAAGTGTGTGGAAGTTATCCCATGTCGTAAGGCTTCAACGGAGGAATCTATAAACATGATCAAGACTATCATATTCCCTCGCTATGGCGTTCCAGGAATTTCGGAATAGTTAAAGTAACTATTTCGAAGCTCTAAAAAAGACTTTAATGGAATTACCATCATCCCTTTTGGGAGAGTACCTCTCAGATCATCTGATCTGGTACTGTGCCTGGAAAGAGCTCCGACTCTGAACCAAATTTGCCATATGGCCCACCATGTTCTCAAGAATAACTTGTGCAAGGTCACCCGCTCTAGCAAACATTTTTGTGGCTTCTAACAGCTCTGGCCTATGTATTTTGTGCCTCTGGAAGAACCCTCATGAACTAGAAGATCGAACTTGCTTTGAGATTCATGCCATAAGGTTTCGAGGGTGGGTTATCTAATAACCTGGCTGCCCATGACTCAGGGTGACAGCCTCTAAGTGACTTGTGTACCAAAAAATATTTGGAGAGCCCTTTTTAAATTTTGGGGTGTGGTTTTCCAAATGGCTAATCTCCACTCCCTCGCCTATTTTAGAAACGTGGCCCAGCTAGGCCCAAGTGGCCTGAATTTGGAACGCTAGGGGTAACGGTGTGCGAGCTGCATCGGAGGCGAAACGACCTCGCGAGGATCCCGCGAGTCAAACTTGCGCGGACGTGGTGAGGTGACGGGACAGAGAGGGGGCCTGCCATGACTCCCTTTTCGGCTGCCCGCTGAAGGACTGAATAGGCGACCAGAGAGGGGGGGAATGACTGGGAGCCAATAAAAATTCTTCCTGAAGGATGAACTTGGCCTATACCCCGATTGCCACTCTGATCATTTGCACACACCAAAGAAGCTCTAGACTAGGCACACAAAAGCCTACAAATCCTAGAGACAAGCCACGAATCAAAGAGCGGAAGCACAAGACAAGAATCAAAGCACTTAGCGAAATCTAGACCGGCTAGGCGCGGACCGTCCAGCAAGTCCAGGCGGACTGTCCGCTAGGTACGGGCGGACTGTCCGCACAGACACTGTGGACTATCCGAAAATTGCAACAGAACCTCCAGTAGCGCACCTCAGAAAATCAGACTATCCGTGAGGGGATCACGGACTGTCCGGCCCTTCACGGACCGTCCGACACTCGAGTACGGACCGTCTGCAAACTCCTTGCCACCAAAACTCCCGAACCAACGGATCGAAACACGGGCACGCAAGAACACACGAAGAACACAAAGAACAACTACACTATCTAGCACCTCGCGGACCGTCTGCCAAGAGCACGCGGACTGTACCCCCGTTGCGAACAGAAGCAGAAATAACCTGAGCCACGAAGTCAATTCTCCAAAGCTATCAGCGGATGTCCCAAACCACTTGAGCTCTTGAGACAAGATTTGGGGGAGATGAGAATCGTCACTAGGTGAAGCTATACCCCAAAAAATCTCGACCTCTAACTCACTAAATCGACGGGAATCGCGGATCACACGAAACTACCTCCATGAACTCGAGTTCCTCCAAGAACTCGCAAATCGAAGGGTTTTCCCAGCATTTGAGGGGTCAAGATCATAAACAAAGATGCACAAGGCATCCACCCATGATCCCCATGAAGAAATCCGAGGCGAAACGCCCTCAAATCAATGAATCGAGCGAAGAACAAAAGCAACCAAAAATTGCTCCAAAAATGACACGAAAATCACAAAGAGCTAAGAGATGGAAGGAATCACAACGCCGAATTCTTCCATACATCCAGAGGTTAGAGTCTATACAAGATTCTAGCCTAAGGAAAAATACTGCGAAAAATCCGTCTAGAGCAATTAACCCTAGCCATCCCCCTCTACCATCTATTTATAGTCTCTTGGAGGTGGCAAATGACACAACTACCCCTAGTGCATAAATGTAAGATACACACCCCTCAGGGGCATTTTGGTCCAAGTCAAGCATATTCCCATCGAGCGGACACGCTTCCACCGTAGAGTTGCTTAGCCTCGATGCAAGCCCTGCGACCACACCACGTGTCCCCCGCATTGAAGCTTCCCGACGCTCCCGGATCACCGTCTTCGTAGCGTTGGGCCTTCAGCCTTGGTTTTGAGGACCAAACCAAGAAACCCTCCACAGATGGTTTTGTGGGCAAGCCACCAAACCCCGCGTGCAAGCTTCGGCCTCGAACTGTCACCTTGCACCGGCCCAAATCCATAACTTCAACTTGCTCCTCTTGCACCGCACGGCTCGCACTTGACCCCATTGGCCACGGGGTCCATCGAACCAAGCCTACTTGCCTCTCCATCACCTGGAGGCCACCACAGCTAAGTCCTTTCATGCTTGTTCTTCACCTGCACCAACATGAGTCAAGCCGCAACTTGTACCTTCACACTGAGCCAAGCATCTGTCCACAGAACGTTGTCAATCACTCATCACTAAGGGGCGACCCTCCACTAGTCTTCAGACACACCTGGTGCTCAATCTCCCCCTTGATGAGTGCATTGACAACACTCATAGTAACCAACACAGAGAAAAAGGAAAAGAAAATAACCACGGACACAAACCTCCAATAAGTGATCCGAAGCCAAAGAATAAGTGAAAAATAAGATCACTCGCCAGACCAAGTCTCGCCTCCTAAGGCAAGGACAACAACTCAACACAGCCGAGACAAACAAAACTCACAAAGAGCACAACACAAAGCACAAAACTCAGGCAAACCAAAGGAACTCCCCCTGCACATGTGCAAACTCCCCCTGAGCAAATGCAATCTTTTCTCAAATTTTCTCCCCACATGCAAAACTTACCATTTTTCACCACAACTCTCCCCAAAACTTCTCCCATAATTTCTCCCCCTTGTTGACAATGCATGAATCAAGGTACCATGAAAGTGCACAAAATGCATGTCAAAGCACATACAGTCTACCAAGCTTCTCAGATATACAAAGACCACAACAAAATGCTACAAATGAGACATAGAGCAAGCAAAGTAGATGTTGGTGTTTTTTAACCTCAATGCTAGGCGCCGTAATAGCGTGAGCGTGTAAGAGACTCCTGGGTACACTGACGTGTGCAAACGAATCTGCAAGTGCACGGATACACCGTTGTAGCACTTCTCCTTCGGAGAATGAGTATTCCTGTCAGGTTTCGTTCCTAGGACGGAGAGTAACCAGAGATGGTCTATCCAAGGACACCAGCTACTGCTGGCATAGGTAGGGATATGAGAAGCACTTTCTTAAGGGACTTAACTCTCAAGATGGATCTGTCCGCTATTAGTCCTCCCCGTGGGGTGCCAGCCCATCCTAACTTTTTAGGGAGAGGCCAATGTACTGGATACGGGGACCAACTCGATACGCAGGCGCGGAGGGTTCCAAAGGGTCCAACAGGCTGTCACCACTGCGGCCTACCTCTATCGTTACGCGAACACACGTGGTCTTCGCAGGATAACCAGAGCCCAAACACCACGTCTGCACCCAAGATAACTACTATAGCGCGATTACGTCTGTCGACTCGCTAACAGCACTATAGCAACCCGTATAAATACGGGACCACGAACTAGAGAGAGAACGAATCAAATCACACTAGTCATCGAGCTACAGACCAAAAAGAAAGCTATGGATGCAAACAAACGAGATATACCAGACTTACTCAGCTAAACAGGATCAGAGCATGCAAACAGATATATGAACTAAGGAACTAGCTCTAAAGGATCGAAGCCTTGTGCCACGAAGAACACAAGCCTCTAACTTATGAACGAGCTAAGAACACAAGAACAAATCAATCATGCATGATGTCCACTATGGTCTAAATAAGAAATGCTGAAATACTCACTTTGGTCTAAATGAAGAATGAGCATCCACGAGGACATCAACTCACTCATCACTCCTACTCTATCTCTCAACTAATCCTAGTCTTGATCTCTTCTCAACCCCATTCTACCACATAGAGGTGAGAATCACCTCTCATGGGCAGAATTAGAGAAAGGGAGAGAGAGCTACACAAGAGAGAAGTAGAACATGAGAGCTTGGAGGTGTGTGTGAAATGAGGCCCCTCCCCCTCTATTTAAAGACAAGGGAGTGGCTTGCTCCGGGGCTCCAAATGCTCCAAAACTCCCCAGGATGCTGCCAAGAGCCAATGGGAGGAGGCCACGTGGAGGGCCAGGATGAACCGACCCTAGGTCGGTTCGGCCGAACCTAGGGTCGGCTGGCCCCCTCTGGTGACCTCCCGGCTTGTGCTTCCTCTGGCTCACTTCCACGTGGGCCCTGATGCTCCTCCTCCGTGCATGGCACGTTTCCTGGCGGTTTAGTTAGCAAAGTGGGCCCATGGATCCATGTGATGCTGACATGGTAGTGTATGATTCGCCGAGAGTTCTTCACATGGATTGGTGACATCATGGATCCAGGAGAATCCATGTGGCAGCCCATTATTGGCCAACACTTGAGTGCCTTGGATTGGAGTGGAGTGAATGTGCATGGATTCCTCTCATTTCTGATGCTAAATACCTGCATTCAAATAGATATTGACACTGGTAGAAAGTTTTAGTTTAAGCTCCTATTCTACTGTGGATGTGCAATTCATGCTTCAACTTGCAGGGGTTGACGGCCATGAAAATGGTACTTAACAGCCGTCAACAACACCCCCACACTTGACCTTTGCTCGTCGCGAGTGAAGGGGAAACAAAGCCAAGCGGGTCATGAATACCAAAGAGTGAGACAAACATGAGAGATATTCCAAGTCATACCTTGCTCCAGTGAACCTCTGTGGAGTGGCTATCATGTCTCCTTAGGTGATTGAAAAGTAGAATAGTTGTGAATCAAGTCACCTATGCACCTGATGATAAACACCTTGGGGTTTTTCAAAACAAAACTCTTGGTGGCTTCCACATTTGATTCTCTCAGATCGCTTAATGTGTATATGTCCTCACCAAGGCTTTATTGCCTCTCTTCATCCTACTTCTAATGATGGCTATATGTGGAGCTCAGGGTAGGATAAAAGAGAAAACATACTTGCACCACATACATTGCAAAGTCAAAAATTGGATCCATAGAGAAAACCAAATCATACCATCAGATCAAGATGTGTGCCGGTATGGCTATGGGAGTATGGTAAGGTGGATACTAGGCCCGGAATGGGTGCTAGATATTACCATACATATATGATGAGGACTATGGGTTGATGGTAAGGTGGACACTAGCCCCGAAATGGACACTAGTTATTACCATCAGGATTATGGAACTCCTTTTTGCATGACCACCTCTCTCCTTTTTCTCCTTTATTTTGGACATGGGCTATTTTTTTCATCATCATGCTTTGAGCATGTTGTTGACGGTCGATATTTGCCATTTTCAAGGCCGTCAACTCCTGCAAATTTGAGCATGAATTGCACATCCACACTAGAATAGGTGCTTAAACTCATACTTTCCACCAGTGTCGATGTCTATTCGAATGCAGGTATTCAGCATAAGAAATGGGAGGAATCCATGCACTTTCACTCCACTCCAATCCAAGGCACTCAAATGCAAGCCAATCAGGGGCTGCCACATGGATTCTCCTGGATCCATGATGTCACCAATCCATGTGAAGGAGTCTCGACGAATCATACGCTGCCACGTCAGCATCACATGGATCTATGGGCCCACTTTGCCAACTAAACCGCCAGGAAATGTGCCATGCACGGAGGAGAGGCATTAGGGCACACATGGAAGCAAGTCAGAGGAAGCACAAGCCAGAAGGCCGGCCAGGGGTTTCGGCCGACCCTAGGATCGGCCGAACCGACCTAGGGTCGGTTGATCCTCCCCGTCCACGTGCTGGTTGCTCATTGGCTCTTGGCTACATTCCCGGGTGTTTAGGGGCACTTTGAGCCCCAAAGCAAGCCTCCTCCTTGTCTATAAATAGGAGGGGAGGGGCTCTATTTCTCACACACCACCAAGCTCTCAAGTTCCACTTCTCTCTTGTGTAGCTCTCTCTCCCTCTCTCCAATTCTGCCCATGAGAGGTGATTCTCACCTCTTTGTGGTAGAATGGTGATGAGGAGAGATCTAGATTAGGATTAGTTGAGAGGTAGAGTAGGGGTAAGGAGTGAGTTGATGTCCACATGGATGCTCGTTCTTCATTTAGATCAAAGTGAGTATTTCAGCATTTTTTATTTAGACTATAGTGGACATCATGCATGATTGCTTTGTTCTTGTGTTCGTGGCTCGTTCATAAGTTAGAGGCTTGTGTTCTTCATGACACAAGGCTTCGATCCTTTAGAGCCAGAGCCGAAGTTCATTTACTTGTTTGCATACTCTGATCATGTTTAGTTAAGTAAGTCTGTTGTATCTCGTTTAGCTACATCCATAGCTTCCTTTCTGCTCCCAGTTCAATGATATGATTCGATTCTGATCTTTCCCTTGTTCGTGGGACCGTATCTATACGGTTGCTATATTGTAGTTGCGGGTCGACAGATGTAACCGCATTATAGTATTTATCTGGGGTACAGACGTGGTGTCTGGGCCCTGGTTTTCCTGCGAAGGCCACGTACGATCGTAGCGTAGAGGTAGGCCACAGTGGTGATAGCCTGTTGGACCCTTTGCCAACCCTCTTACGTCGCGTACCGAGTTGGGCTCGCTTGCCAGCACCTTGGAGTGTTGTCGCCCTGCGGGGATGACTAAGACCTGACAGAATAACATCTTGAGAGCTAAGTCCCTTAAGGAAGTGCTTCTTGTATCCCGACCTATCCCAGTGAAAGCTGGTATCCTTGGATAGACCCTCTCTGGTTACTCTCCGTCCTGAGGGAACGAAACCCGATGGGAATACTCATTCCCCTAGGGAGAAGTGTTACAACGGTGTATCCATGCGCTTGCGGATTCGTTCGCACTCGTCAGTGTACCTAGGAGTTTCTTACATACTCACGCTGCCACGGTGCCTAGTGTTGAGGTTAAGAAACGCCAACAAGCATTTCTGGCACCGTTGCCGGGGACGGCTGTTGTTAACCTTCGAGCCCATCTATCCTCGTATTTATCTTTTTCCTTTTTATTCTACCTTCACCCCCGTTACTCTTTTTGAGATATCCCTTTTGTTTTCTTCACTTCTACCTCTACCCCCGCTATCCATGGAAGGTTATCATTGTAAACACCTTGTGCCTTCGAGGAGTGAACCCTCAGAGCCATCTTCGTCAAGACCCACTCTTATATCTGGCTTATGGATTCGCCCCTCTCTCATGAAGCTAATTCAGGACCTATCCTTCTCGGGGTTAAGTCATGAGAACCCCTTTGATCATGTGAGAGACTACGAGTGTCTGATTGAAACTCAGGGTAAAACCAGAGAATCACCGGATGCTCAGAAAAGAGAGTGTTTCCCGCTATCCCTCTTTGGGGAAGCACGGGATTGGCACTGTTGTTTTGGTAGAGACTACCTTGCTTGGGAAAGGTTGAGAGCAGCTTTTTGCTCCCACTTCTTCCCAATACGACGTGTCATCTCGTTAAGGGCAAAGATTCTTTGTTTCAAGCAATGTGAGGAGGAATCACTAGGAATGGCATGGCATCATTTCGCCTCCGCTATGGAAGATTGCCCAGTCCTCTACATTCCCGATTGGATGTTGCTTCAGCATTTCTGGTTTGGATTGCGGAAGGATGATGCCATGAGGCTCAATGCTCTCTCCGGAGGATCCTTTGTGCACCTAGATGCTGTCGAGGGAAAAGAGATCGTGGATAACCTCCGAGATTTCAGCTCCCCTTGCATCCCGGTCAATGAGTCACCCACCAGAGGAAATGTTAAGCCACCTAGATCCATCGTCAGCCAAGTCCGAGATTTCATATCCATTCTTTCTGAACTCTGGCTGAAGATGTCATTCCTGAATGGCAGGAGTCTAAGGGAAAGATTTCGTGGCGCGAGATCTACCCTTGGGTTCCCCTCTCGTGCATCTTCTTAGACCTTCTCCCCGAGACTTTGTCTCGTGGGAGGACAGAGAGAGTAGTTGGGAAGGAACGACCATTCCCGGCTAGGATGACTTGTTCGATCCTCACTACTATCTCCTAAGGAGGGTATGAGAGGCCTATCGTGTTTCTACGTCGAGGTTTGAGCTGAAGTGCTTTGCACTGAAGTTTCGTATAAACCGAGACATCGGTCTCTGCTTTATAATCCATTGGATTCATCCATCAGACCGAAGGAGCACGATCATCTACCGATCGAATGGAGTGCATTCACTTTTTATTCCGAGCACATCGATTGATGCCGATCAGTCAGGAGAAGCTTGCACTTCGTATCTTATGCCTGACTTGATCGATGCCCAATGGGAGGTGCACTTTCCAGTTTATTCATTACCCCCCATTGGAAGCTTAGGCCAGACTTCGGAATGTCTTCATCGCCTCGATGAGAACATCGAACTCTCTGCCTAAGGTAAGAGCGAGTTAAATCTTGCTCTTCATCCGAACTCTGGTTCCTGATCATACACCGGCCTCTGGAAGCCCATGCTCTCCTCTTTGAAGGCCGAGTGTCTTTCTGAGCTTGAGTTCACTCGGAGATCGGTACCTATTGGTGAAGCACTAGCCTCAGTGCTCGATCTTTTCGTCTCCGAGTTCCGCGACCCTAGTGCTATAGTCCTCGAGTCCCATGACCACCTCAGGGAATGCCTCGGCCTCTCTGGGATGATCATGCTTGCCCTCAGCCTTGATATACCTTTTTGGGCTGGAGTTCGTATATGCACTATCCTTGCAGATCAGAGCTTATAATCATATCGACATTATCTGCAAGGAGATGGTCATAAGTTGAGACAGGAGGTCACAAGACACCCACATCCTGAGTACTCTTGGGACTCATCTCATTTCCCCAGGAAGAATTATCCTTCGGGTATCTTGTGGACTGTGGTCATGCAGGAGAAAGAAATTGCCAAGATAAAGAGGAGTAGGCAGAAGGTCCACAGGAAGGTAGCAACATTGTGGCGACCCGAACGCTTCGTGACTACCGTCAGATGTGCCTACACTTTTGCGAACCGAGTATGTCGCCAAGGTGATTCCCCCCTAGATTCTTTATGGATATATCATGGTTTGACCAAGGTTGGTATATAGTGGAGGATGAATTTTCAACCTCAACCTTATCTCAGCCTTAAGCCTAAGCCAATCTTTCCATCTCAGGGAATCCACCTGGGCCGTCGATCCTGAGACTTGTTGGAGCCCACACGAGAAAGGGGAGGACCAGAGGGGCCCACATGGGGCCGGCCGAACCCAGGTTCGGCCGAAACCTTGGTACCGCCTCTCCCCTTCTTCTTTCGCGTGTGCATCTCATTCTCTTCTAGAAACCTTCTCCCTGCTGCCCGACGAGTTTTCGCATCACGAAATCCATCTCCTCCACCTCACCATCCTTAGCTCATCACCGCATCCATGGCCGGAAGGAGTGTTGTCCCCTTCGACGGCTCCACCTCGTCCACCAGTCCCGGGGCAGGGGGCAACCCCTCTATCGTTGCCGCCCCCGTTGCGAACCTCGCAATGGTGGTCGGTGTCCTGGATATTCCTCCGCTCACCACCATCCTGCCGGGTGGAAGGATTCCAAGCACACCGCCCTCAAGGTGCTCCGCCTCACTTGGGAAGAGGCACATGAGACGGGCGGCCAGCCCCTACGGCAGGCCGACCACGGCTCAGCTTCGACCCAGGGGGTTGCCGCTCGCTCCACCTAGCACACCTGGATCATCGCTAGCTGGAGGGTAGACGAGCTCAGCGCAGTCCGCTCCTTCACCGTAGCCACCGGTGACCATAAAGCCGGCACTACCCAAGGAAAAGGCTCCTGAAGCCGCCCAGCTCTAGTTCTGCTAGAAGAGGAGGCAGACTTTGGCTTGGACGACGGGTTGCCGCCGCCGCCCTACACTAGGAGGTCCAGGGAGAGGACTCGGGCAATCGAGCAACTCCCTAGGCTCTCCTCAGTGGCCAAGCTAACCCCACTGATGAAGGAATTGGAGGCCAGCAACGAGAAGCTCAGGACTACTTACTCAGAGCAGAAGTTGGACCTGGCCGAGCTGAGACACGACATTCGTGACCTTCGCCGCGGCCTTTGTGCGAAGATGAGGAGGTTGTTCTCAGCTACAGGGCATGCAGCTCTTTATGATGATGAGTAGTGGGGATTAGCCCCAGCTTTAGTTCATTAGGCGCTAGTCTAGGTCTAGGTTTGATTTCCCTTTGTTTCCCTTTATTCCATTTATTTCCTTTGCATGTGTGTAAGCGCCTAATCTTTTCGTTTGAAACATTTGAATTTGAATAAAGTGGCTCACCGGTCATGTAACTGTTGGCGTTTCTTAACCTCAACACTGGGCGCCGTGGCAGCGTGAGCGTGTAAGAAACTCCCGGGTACACTGACGAGTGCGAACGAATCCGCAAGAGCACGGATACACCGTTGTAGCACCTCTCCCTAGGGGAATGAGCATTCCCGTCGGGTTTCGTTCCCTCAGGACAGAGAGTAACCAGAGAGGGTCTATCCAAGGACACCAGCTTTCACTGGGATAGGTCGGGATACAAGAAGCACTTCCTTAAGGGACTTAGCTCTCAAGATGTATTTCTGTCAGGTCTTAGTCGTCCCCACGGGGCGACAACACTCCAGGGTGCTGGCAAGCGAGCCCAACTCGGTACGTGACGTAAGAGGGTTGACAAAGGGTCCAATAGGCTGTCACCACTACGGCCTACATCTACGCTATGATCGTACGTGGTCTTCGCAAGAAAACCAGGGCCCAGACACCACGTCTGTACCCCAGATAAATACTATAGTGCGGCATATGCTAGCCCGCTAACTACACTATAGCAACCGTATAGATACGGTCCCACGAACAAGGGAAAGATCGGAATCAGATCATATCATTGAACTGGGAGCAGAAAGGAAGCTATGGATGCAGCTAAATGAGATACAACGGACTTACTTAGCTAAACAGGATCACAGCATGCAAACATGTAAATGAACTATGGCTCTGGCTCTAAAGGATCGAAGCCTTGTGTCATGAAGAACACAAGCCTCTAACTTATGAACGAGCCACGAACACAAGAACAAGCAATCATGCATGATGTCCACTATAGTCTAAATAAGAAATGCTGAAATACTCACTTTGATCTAAATGAAGAATGAGCATCCATGAGGACATCAAATCACTCCTTACCCCTACTCTACCTCTCAACTAATCCTAATCTAGATCTCTCCTCATCACCATTCTACCACAAAGAGGTGAGAATCACCTCTCATAGGCAGAATTGGAGAGAGGGAGAGAGAGCTACACAAGAGAGAAGTGGAACTTGAGAGCTTGGTGGTGTGTGAGAAATGGATCTCCTCCCCTCCTATTTATAGACAAGGAGGAGGCTTGCTCCGGGGCTCAAAGTGCCCCTAAACACCTGGGAATGCAGCCAAGAGCCAATGAGCAACCAGCACATGGAGGGCCAGGATCAACCGACCCTAGGTCGGTTCGGCCGATCCTAGGGTCGGCCGAAACCTTTGGCCGGCCATCTGGCCCCCGCTTCCTCTGGCTCGCTTCCATGTGGGCCCTGATGCCTCTCCTCCGTGCATGGCACGTTTCCTAGTGGTTTAGTTGGCTAAGTGGGCCCATGGATCCATGTGATGCTGATGTGGTAGTGTATGATTCGTCGAGAGTCCCTCACATGGATTGGTAACATCATGGATCCAGGAGAATCCATGTGGCAGCCCTTGATTGGCCAGTATTTCAGTGCCTTGGATTGGAGTGGTGTGAAATTGCATGGATTCCTCCCATTTCTTATGCTAAATACCTGCATTCGAATAGACATCGACACTGGTGGAAAGTATGAGTTTAAGCACCTATTCTAGTGTGGATGTGCAATTCATGCTCAAATTTGTAGGAGTTGACGGTCTTGAAAATGGTAAATATCGACCGTCAACAACACCCCCACACTTGACCTTTGCTCGTCCCGAGTGAAGGGGAAACAAAGCCAAGTGGGTCTTGAATACCCAAAAGTAAGACAAACATAAGAGATATTCCAAGTCATACCTTGCTCCTGTGAACCTCTGTGTAGTGGCTATGATGTTCCCTTGGGTGATTTAAAAGTAGAACAGCTGTGAATCAAGTCACTTATGCACCTGATGATAAACACCTTGGGGTTTTTGCAAGATCTTTATAAACAAAACTCTTGGTGGCTTCCTCATTTGATTCTTTCAAATTGCTCAATGTGTATATGTCCTCACTAAGGCATTTGTCTTTCTACATCCTACTTCTAATGATGGCTATATGTTGAGCTTAGGGTAGGATAAAGAGAAAGCATACTTGCATCACATATTTTGCAAAGTCAAAGACCGGATCCACAGAGAAAATCAAATCATACTACCAGATCAAGATGTGCACCAGTATGGCTATGGTGTGTATGGTAAGGTGGATACTAGGCCCGGAATGGACACAAGTTATTACCATCTATGATATGGAACTCCTTTTTGCATGATCTCATCTCTCCCCTATTCCTCCATTATCTTGGACATGGGCTATTCTCTTCTTTTTTTCATCATACCTTGAGCACGTATATATATATTTTTTTTTCATAGCCCATGTCTCTTTTTGAAGGACACTTCTGGAGAGATGTCACACCACATATGGAGCTTTATTTTTATGAAATGGATAAATGATACAATGCTAACTTCCAGAGTAGAAGCATAGCAAGGGGAAATAGGTGGGGTGCACATAAATCTTGATCATGAAAGTAATGAAATGAACTCTCACAAGGGTCACAGAATTTGACAAAGCTCAATGTAATAACAAGCAGCATATGAACTGAAGGCTTTTTTGCTACAGAGATCATATGGCTCTAATGGGACGGTGGCATATCAAAGAGGAGCCTTTCCAAGAGGTTTTGAGTTTTTAAAAATAAATTCCCCAAGAGAGTTAGTAATCAGAGCAATAGATCATATCATCCAGCCATATCATACTCATCAATTACATAGGAGAACATGCTTGTCCTTAAGAAGATTATGGTTCACAAGCATCAGGCAGATAACAAGGAATAAAACATATGTAAGTCTACTCAGGTAGACGGAGCTGGGTGATCTTTTAGCATCATCATTCGAGTTTTAGTTTAGAGATAGACATATATAGCTTATAAAACTCAGGAATGAAAGAGAGTGAGTTGTCGAGATGCAAACCAGCGCTATGCATGGAAGATGAACCGTGAGAGGCTCTCCACAGGAGTGAACTCGTGTGGGTCTCGTTCAGGTTCTCAGTAGTGATCGATCGGCTAGCGCAGAGTGCTCACAGTGGGTAAGTATGGAAACGTCGTGCCTGCATTGGGAGAGTCGTGGCTCTTCCCCCACACTGTCTCGAACCTAGATGTCCTCTAAATCAAAGAGACCAAAGTAATGACACAAAGGGTGGCTTAACCGGGTTACATGACCGGTGAGCCACTTTATTCAAATTCAAATGTTTCAAACAAAATGATTAGGCGCTTACACACATGCAAAAGGGAATAAATGAAATAAAGGGAAACAAAGGGAAATCAAACCTAGACCTAGACTAGCGCCTAATGAACTAAAGCTGGGGCTAATCCCCACTACTCGGAGAGGATCTGCTCCTCTCCCTCAGCTACTGCCAACCTCTGCAGCTTCTGGGTCATGTCCTCCTCCAGCTGGCGATAATCACGCCTGAGCTCATGCTACTCGTCCCTCTGCTTAGCCAGCTCCTCGGCTAGCTTCTCATGTTCTAAGAACAGTTCAGCTAGTCTGTCTGCTAGCTTTGCTAAGGCCGGGGTCTTCTTGGCACCATTCATCCGGATGTCTGCAATGATCTTGGTGAGGACTCGCTCCCACTGAGGCGGCTTATGGTCGAGTGTACCATAGCCTCCAGTGGCTGTCTTCACTCCGAAGATTTTGCACCGGGTCTGTGGCAGTGGGAACTCGTCCCACACATCATGCTCATAAGTATGGCAGAAAGCTTCTCCGTAGCTGTTGAAGTCAGACCCAACATAACGCTCTCCTGGCTTCTGAGGTGGCCTAGGGGGATCGTCGAACAAGACGCGCTTGGCAGCAGTCTTGTTCATGGCCATCCTGACCGGGAAAGAAGGCGGGGAGGAGGAGCCTCACCGGGATGACAGCACCGGGGAGTCGGTGCGCATCCTGCGAGTGCTCTCTACACTCCTGCCTCTCTTGGTAGTCATGGCCTCTGATGACCCCATCACTTCATCTAGGTTGCTGAGGTCGATGAGAAGAGAGGGGCTCCGTCCCCCTGAAGTGAGAGGCAAGGCCTCCCTACAGAGCTGAGCGAAATCGTGTAGCGAACATGGCCTCATATGCCATTTATTCAAGTTTGATTTTGGTGATTAATGACAACATGATCAATGGGACTAACCATATTGTCTAGCATGTCTTTGTAGACACTTCTAGGTCCCAAGGATGCAAAAATACCATATGCCAAAATGAGAAGATAGTGTATTTTTCAAGGGTCAAAACTGTGGAAGAAAAAGAAAGAAAAGAGTAGCGTCAGATAAACCAACGGTACACTAGAAGACAGCGTCGGTGTAACGACCGGATGAAGTAGTACACTGTGTGAAGACTCGAGTCAACACTATGATCACCGGATCATCCGATGCCCCCGTTTCTAGTTGCACCGGATGAATCAAGAGGCCAAGCCTGCAGAAACCAATAGCACTGAATGAACCGATGGGTGAGCAGTGGTTCATCCGATGGCGTCATATCAGCTAACAGAGAGGTCTGAGAGTGAAGCACTTTAGCACCGGATGAACCGATGGACATATGGGTTTTAGCAGCGGTTCATCCGACGGCCGCGTATTTGCTAACAGAGAGGTTTTGGCCGCGAACCCATCAGTACCGGATAATCCGACGGCTAGGCAAGATGACCTTCGGTGCAAGCATCAGATGAATATCGTTAGCAGATTTGCAACGACTAAGTGACGTGGAGGGCACCGGATGAACCGACGCCTATGGAAAAGAGACCATCGGTTCATCCGGCGGTACAGTTTTCTGTAGCCGTTAGCCAACGGCTCTTTGGATGCCTTGGGCTATTTATACCCCCTCCACTCACCCATTTGGAGTTGCTGGAGTGTGTGGAAGTGCAGAGGAGTTCAAGACTCTAGAAGATCATATCCAAGCCATCCAAGTGCTAAATTGCTCATCCATAGACTTGCACATGCTTTGCGTGTGTGCTTAGTGTTAGGCTTAGCTTAGGGCTGAGTGAGTGCATGGTGTGCCTACCTTGTGAGGTGATTCTCGAGTGGATCAAGTTGTACGAGGTGTGCCGAAAGCCTTGGAGCCTAGGTGGCTCTCCGGCAAACGTCTTCGACCCTCCGGCTTGGTGTGGAGTGGCGAGGACACTTTGTGCGGGGGACGTGGAGACCCCCTTCCCTTGGTGGAGAAGCTCCTTAGTGGAGGCGGCATCAAGGTGACTAAGGGAGCTTGGCGAGTGCCTCCGTGGCGAGCCTTAGTGGCAAGTCAAGTGGTGCTCTTGGGAGAGACTTGGTGACCGGGAAGCAATACTCTTGTGTAGAGTGCTTCAACAACGTGGACTAGGGGTGGCTTAGTGCCTACCGATACCACGGGATAAATCACGTGTCAAGAGTTTGCTTCCTCTCATCCCCCTTTACGTTTCTGCATTACATTCTTGCAATCCTTGTTTGCCTTTACTTACCAAGAGTAGTATCTTGTTAGGATTGGCTATAGGTTGCAAAACTTGTTTTGGGATGGGAGTTTCGCACTAGAACAACCTAGTTGCACATCTAGATAGTATGTTCTAGTTTATCTTTGATGCAAATAGTGATAAGCCATAGGATAAGTTTTTAAGTTGCCTAATTCACCCCCTCCCCCTCTTAGGCTACGAGCATCCGATTCCTTACAAACCATAGCCGGCCATGGATGCGGCGATGAGCTGAGGATGGTGAGGTAGAGGAGATGGATTTCGCTATGCGAAAACTTGTCGAGCGGCAGGGAGAAGGTTTCTGGAAGAGAATGAGACGCACACGCGAAAGAAGAAGGGGAGAGGCGGCACCAGAGTTTCGGCCGAACCTGGGTTCGGCTGGCCCCCTATGGGCCCCTCTGGTCCTCCCCTTTCTCGTGTGGGCTCCAGCAAGTCTCAGTATCGACAGCCCAGGTGGATTCCCCGAGATGGAAAGATTGGTTCAGGCTTAAGGCTAAGATAAGGTTGAGGTTGAAAATTCATCCTCCACTATATACCAACCTTGGCCAAACCATGATATATCAAAAAAGAATCTGGGGGAATCACCTTGGCGACAAACTCGGTTCATCAAAAAGTGTAGGCACCTCTGACGGTAGTCACGAAGCGTTCGGGTCACCACAATGGTGCTGCCTTCCTGTGGACCTTTTGCCTACTCCTCTTTATCTTGGTAACTTTCTTTCTCCTGCATGACCACGGTCCACAAGATACCCGAGGGATAATTCTTCCTGGGGAAATGAGATGAGTCCCAAGAGTACTCAGGATGCGGGTGTCTTATGATCTCCTGTCTCAACTTACGACCATCTCCTTGCAGACAATGTTGATATGATGATAAGCTCTGATCTGCAAGGGTAATGCATATACGAACTCGAGCCCAAAAAGGTATATCAAGGCTGAGGGCAAGCATGATCATCCCAGAGAGGCCGAGGCATTCCCTGAACTCAGAGACGAAAAGATCGAGCACTGAGGCTAGTGCTTCACCAATAGGTACCGATCTCCGAGTGAACTCAACCTCAGAAAGACACTCGGCCTTCAAAAAGGATAGAGTATGGACTTCCGGAGGCCGGTGTACGATCTTGAACCAGAGTTCGGACTAAGAGCAAGATTTGACTCGCTCTTACCTTAGGTAGAGGGTTCGATGTTCTCATCAAAGTGATGAAAAAATTCCCAAGTCTGGCCTAAGCTTCCAATAGGGGGTTTTGGATAAGCTGGAAAGTGCACCTTCCATTGGGCATCGATCAAGTCAGGCATAAGATACGTAGTGCAAGCTTCTCCTGACTGGTTGGCATCGATCGATGTGCTTGAGATAGAAAGTGAGTGCACTCCATTCGATCGGTAAATGATCGTGCTCCTTCAGTCTAATGGATGAATCCAATAGATTATAAAGCAGAGACCGATGTCTCAGTTTATACGAAACTTCAGTGCAAAGCACTTCAGCTCAAACCTTGACGTAGAAACACGATAGGCCTCTCATACCCTCCTTAGGAGACAGTAGTGAGGATCAAACAAGTCATCCTGGCCGGGAATGGTCGTTCTTTCCGGACTACTCTCCCCGTCCTCCCACGAGACAAAGTCTCGGGGAGAAGGTCTAAGAAGATGCACGAGAGGGGAACCCAAGGGTAGATCTCGCGCCATGAAATCTTTCCCTTAGATTCCTACTATTCAGGAATGACATCTTCAGCCAGAGTTCAGAAAGAATGGACATGAAATCTCGGGCTTGGCTGATGATGGATCTAGCTAGCTTAACATGTCCTCTGGTGGTTGCCTCATTGACCGGGATGCAAAGGGAGCTGAAATCTCGGAGATTATCCACAATCTCTTTTCCCTTGACAGCATCTAGGTGCACAAAGGATCCTCCAGAGAGGGCATTAAGCCTCATGTCATCATCCTTCTGCAATCCAAACCAGAAGTGCTGAAGCAACATCCAATCAGGAATGTAGAGGACTGGGCAATCTTCCACCGCGGAGGCGAAATGATGCCATGCTATTCCTAGTGATTCCTCCTCACATTGCTTGAAACAGAGAATCTTTGCCCTTAACGAGATGACACGTCGTATTGGGAAGAAGTGGGAGTAAAAAGCTACTCTCAACCTTTCCCAAGTAAGGTAGTCTCTACCAAAACAATGGTGCCAATCCTGAGCTTCCTCGGAGAGGGATAGCGGGAAAAACTCTCTTTTCCGAGCATCCGGTGATTCTTCGGTTTTACCGTGAGCTTCAATCAGATGCTCGTAGTCTCTCATATGATCAAAGTGGTTCTCATGACTTAACCTCGAGAAGGATAGGTCCTGAATTAGCTTCATGAGAGAGGGGCGAATCTAGAGGCCAAATGTAAGAGTGGATCTTGACGAAGATGGCTCTGAGGGTTCACTCCTCGAAGGCGAAAGGTGTTTACAAGGATAACCTTCCATGGGTAGCAGGGGTAGAGGTAGAAGTAAAGAAAACAAAAGGGATATCTCAAAAAGGGTAACGGGGGTGAAGGTAGAAGAAAAAGGGAAAAGATAAATACAAGGATAGACGGGCTCGAAGGTTAACAACAGCCGTCCCCGGCAACAGCGCCAGAAATGCTTGTTGGCATTTCTTAACCTCAACACTGGGCGCCGTGGCAGCGTGAGCGCATAAGAAACTCCCGGGTACACTAACGTGTGCGAACGAATCCGCAAGCGCACGGATACACCGTTGTAGCACCTCTTCCTAGGGGAATGAGCATTCCCGTCGGGTTTCGTTCCCTCAGTACGGAGAGTAACCAGAGAGGGTCTATCCAAGGATACCAGCTTTCACTGAGATAGGTCGGGATACAAGAAGCACTTCCTTAAGGGACTTAGCTCTCAAGATGTATTTCTGTCAGGTCTTAGTCATCCCCGCGGGGCGACAATACTCTAGGGTGCTGGCAAGCGAGCCCAACTCAGTACGCGACGTAAGAGGGTTGACAAAGGGTCCAACAGGCTGTCACCACTACGACCTACCTCTACGCTACGATCGTACGTGGTCTTCACAGGAAAACCAGGGCCCAGACACCACGTCTGTACCCCAGATAAATACTATAGTGCGGTGTATGCTAGCCCGCTAACTACACTATAGCAACCGTATAGGTACGGTCCCACGAACAAGGGAAAGATCGAAATCAGATCATATCATTGAACTGGGAGTAGAAAGGAAGCTATGGATGCAGCTAAAAGAGATGCAGTGGACTTACTTAGCTAAACAGGATCAGGGCATGCAAACATGTAAATGAACTACGGCTCTGGCTCTAAAGGATCGAAACCTTGTGTCATGAAGAACACAAGCCTCTAACTTATGAACGAGCCATGAACACAAGAACAAGCAATCATGCATGATGTTCACTATAGTCTAAATAAGAAATGCTGAAATACTCACTTTGATCTAAATGAAGAACGAGCATCCATGAGGACATCAACTCACTCCTTACGCCTACTCTACCTCTCAACTAATCCTAATCTAGATCTCTCCTCATCACCATTCTACCACAAAGAGGTGAGAATCACCTCTCATGGGTAGAATTGGAGAGAGGGAGAGAGAGCTACAAAAGAGAGAAGTGGAACTTGAGAACTTGGTGGTGTGTGAGAAATGGAGCCCCTCCCCTCCTATTTATAGACAAGGAGGAGGCTTGGTCCGGGTCTCAAAGTGCCCCTAAACACCCGGGAATGCAGCCAAGAGCCAATGAGCAACCAGCACGTGGAGGGCCAGGATCAACCGACCCTAGGTCGGTTCGACCGATCCTAGGGTCGGCCGAAACCTTTGGCTGGCCATCTGGCCCCTGCTTCCTCTGGCTCGCTTCCATGTGGGCCCTGATGCCTCTCCTCCGTGCATGGCATGTTTCCTAGTGGTTCAGTTGGCTAAGTGGGCCCATGGATCCATGTGATGCTGATGTGGCAGTGTATGATTCGTCGAGAGTCCCTCACATGGATTGGTGACATCATGGATCCAGGAGAATCCATGTGGCAGCCCCTGATTGGCCAGTATTTGAGTGCCTTAGATTGGAGTGGAGTGAAAATGCATGGATTCCTCCCGTTTCTTATGCTAAATACCTGCATTCGAATAGACATCGACACTGGTAAAAAGTATGAGTTTAAGCACATATTCTAGTGTGGATGTGCAATTCATGCTCAAATTTGCAGGAGTTGACGGTCTTGAAAATGGCAAATATCGACCATCAACAGTAACCCGGTTTAGCCATCCTTTTGTGTTATTACTTTGGTCTTTGTGATTTAGAGGACATCTAGGTTCGAGACAATGTGGGGGAAGAGCCACGACTCTCCTAATGCAGGCACGACGTTTCCGTACGTACCCACTGCGAGCACTCCGCGCTAGCCGACCGATCACTACTGAGAACCTGAACGGGACCCGCACGAGTTCACTCCTGTGGAGAGCCTCTAATGGTTCATCTCTCATGCATAGCACCGGTTTGCATCTCGACAACTCACTCTCTGTCATTCCTTAGTTTTATAAGCTATATATGTCTATATCTAAACTAAAACTCGAATGATGATGCTAAAGATCACCCAGCTCGTTTGTATCTGAGTAGACTTATATATGTTTTATTCCTTGTTATCTGCCTGATGCTTGTGAACCATAATCTTCTTAAGGACAAGCATGTTCACCTAAGTAATTGACGAGTATGATATGGCTGGATGATATGATCTTTTGCTCTGATGACTAACTCTCTTGGGGAATATATTTTTTGAAAACTCCAAACATCTTGGAAAGGCTCCTCTTTGATATGCCTCCGTCCCATTAGAGCCATATGATCATTGTAGGTAAAAACCTTCGGTTCTTATGCTGCTTGTTATTACTTTGAGCTTTGTCAAATTTTGTGACCCTTGTGAGAATTCTTTTCATTACTTTCACGATCAAGATTTATGTGCTCCCCACCTATTTCCCCTTGCTATGCTTCTACACTGGAAGTTAGCATTGTATCATTTATCCATTCTATAAAAAAATAAAGCTCCATATGTGGTGTGACATCTCTCTCCAGAAGTGTGCTTCAAAAAGAGACATGGGCTATGAAAAAAAGAGAAACACAAGCTCAAAAGCATGATGAAAAAATAGAAAAGAGAGAGAAAAGAAAAATAGCCCATGTCCAAAATAAAGGAGGAATAGGGGAGAGATGAGATCATGCAAAAAGGAGTTCAATATCATAGATGGTAATAACTAGTGTCCATTCCGGGGCTAGTGTCCACCTTATCATCAACCCGTAGTTCTCACCTTATATATGTATGGTAATATCTAGCACCCATTCCGGGCCTAGTATCCACCTTACCATACACACCATAGTCATACTGGTGCACATCTTGATCTGATAGTATGATTTGATTTTCTCTGTGGATCCAGTCTTTGACTTTGCAATTTATGTGATGCAAGTATGCTTTCTCTTTATCCTACCCTGAGCTCCATGTTGGGGAGAAACCCGTCCCCGAAGAGGGGCCAACAAATGCAAGCAACGAGAGAACATGAACTCACAAAGAAATCAACACGTGTCTTCGGGAGAGCAAAACAAGCCTTCCCTCCGATCTCTTCCCCCTTTTCATTCCTTCAGGGCTCGTTTAAATAGGCCCGCATCATTCACACTTTACATCTTTACCCTCACCTTTTTACACCGTGCGAAGGATCTTTGAGGGCATTATAGTACTTTTACACTAGCTCGCCCAACTACCACCCTTACAACTCAACACTTTACATCGTGGCTCCCGGCATGTGGGCCCATGCTCCTTCTTCCCCCTTCGGGGAATTGTTACAGTCCCGAAGTCTTGCGCCCGCTTCGCGTTGCGATCTTGCGCCGTCACCTTCGCGCGCCCCTGAGTTCTTCCTCGGTCAACTTCTGTCCTCCTTGCGAAGGTTCTCTGCACCTTCGCGTGTTCAGCGCCCTTGACCTCTCGGACTTCCGATGCCTTTCCACGTGAAGGCTCTTCGCACCTTCGCGTGACCGGCACCTTCGATGTCTTGTTGCGCCACTCCCTGAAGATATCGAGCCTGCATAATCACCAAATAACAGAAGATGGTTGCTTCTCCCCAACCCAAAGGCCTGTAGACGAAATGGACAAAAACAGGGGGTTAGGTGCGAAATGGATTTCCCCAACATTAGCCCCTCGCCTGCGAAGGTTTGTCCCCCTGACGAGCCAAAGTAGCGAAACTCAAATGGGTAGAAATATTTTCGCACCGAAGCGCCTCCCCATTTCGGCTCGTTCAGGTCTTCCTTTTCTTACACGTGTCCAGTTGTTTTGATTCTCCTGTTTTTTCGCAATATGATTTCCCGCTCATTTTTTCCTATTTTATCGGGATATGCTTCCGTAACTGTTGCTTTGATTCCTCCTATATTTTCGCGCCACGTATTTCCTAGATTGTCGCCCCCCGGTGCCAAACCCCTGCTGCTGCTGTTTTCTGATCGCCTAACGTCTGCTCACTGCCGGTAAGTTGTTGTTATTTTTGTTCTATACCTTCGTTTTTGTTTCTATTCCTGTATTTTATGTACCTTCACTCAATTAGGTTATGCGTGTCATCATTTTGTTTTTAGGTTGCTGGTTGTTTCTCTTGTTTCATTCTTCTTTGTGATGGCTCCGAAGTCTGCTGCGTCGAAGCCCCCGAAGTCGACTACGAAGTCTTTTGGGCATAGTCGTGTGACACCGCGGCTTCTTGCTGAGTATGAGAAACTTGGTTACTTTGAAAGCGGACAAGCTAGAGCTCCTGGAAACGAAGTGACTCCTGCCCCGAGAGATGATGAGGTTGTAGTTTTCTGCGACCTTTTTGCTGCTGGTCTTCGGTTTCCACTTGATCCTTTCGTCGTTGCAATTCTTCGCAACTTCGACATGTACACTCATCACCTTACTCCGAATTCCATTCTTTGGCTGAGCATGTTCATGTGGGCGTGCAAAACTATGGGTGTCAATCCTACTGTGGCCAACTTCGTTCGTGCTCACACTATTCATCATCAGCCTTTGTTCATGGAGCGTGCCGAAGGTGATACATATATCAAGGAAGGGGCCCAATTTGCTTCACTAAACTTCAGATATACATCTGATGTGGATGTCCCTATTGTCTGTTATAAGAATAAATGGGAGGATGATTGGAACACATTCTAGTTCTATCAGAAAGTGGACGACACTGCTTCTGCTTTTGTCAGCAAGGAAATGCAAGATCTTCCGAAAGGTGTTGGCATAACTCTCGATGACTCTGATCAATCTTGACTTTTCTTGGTTGTCTTTCGGGAAATTGCAAAAATTATGGGTACTCGCGATATTGTCGAGGAGTACTGCTGCTGCAAAATTTTTTTGGTGAAAGCTGGCTGGTCTGTTGTTGCATGGAGCGACTTTACCAGCCCCATTAAAATTCCAGACTTTACAAAAAGCTTCGAAGTAAAACTCGAAGGTTTGTTTTTGTTTCTCTCTTATACGCTTTTTGATTTCTACACTCTGTGTCTTTGTCTTATTTTTGGCTTTTTGCAGATATTGATGTTCTGCTTGTTGAAGATGCTGCCAATGAAATACTCGGCCCCGCCAGTCTCAAGGAACAGCATGATATCGTGAATCGTATTGGCGGTCGTCGCGACAACCGCATTTTCGAATTCTTTGGTATTAATGCTAGCGATCGTCAGGTCACCATTACACGGCGTGAAGCTGCCGCCAAACGCGCTGCGAAGAAAGGGTATAGCAGCACTGCTGAACCTTCGGCTGCTGCTGCACCTTCTCATGCTGGCAAAAGACGCGCGAAGGCTGCTAGCAACCGCCAACCTAAGCGCCGACTCAAGCAAAGATCTGCCTCTCCCGAGACTGTGTCTTCTAGCCCCGATGGCAGCGACGGAAACCAAAGCGATGGTAACAAGAGCAACGAGAATGTGGCTGATCATGCGCTGTCCGGGCGAAGCACTCGGGCGTCTTACTTGGAGTGCCATGAGGAGTAGATTGATGTGACTTCGGTATCACCGCGCCCAGACACCGGTGCCGGTACCATTGCTCAACCATTCGATATTGACATTAGTGACCGTGAACCGGAGAGCGATGAAGAACTTGCTGCTCCTTCCAAATCGAGTGGTAAAGCACCCGCTATTGCCGAAGACACCCCTAAAGGACCTGTCCCTTCTAAAGGGTTGGTTCCTTCTTCTTCGCGCAAAGTTATTGATGCCTTCGCTGCTGGTGCCGGCAATAGCGACAACAGTTCTGACACTGAGTCTGATAGCGACCGGCGAAGCGGTGGTATTTTTATTAGTGCTGACTCTCCCTCGATTGTTGCACGCCGTCTCGGAATTTCTCAGAACTCATGTTTCTTTGGTGATCGCAAGAGGAAATTACTCCAGTTCTGCAGTGATGACCGCGAACGCGCTTTGCTCCAAGAGGCTGGTCAATCTTTCAGCTTCCCTATCATGGAAGAAGATCTTGGTCGCGAAGGCGCTGATGAAGTTTTAACACAAGCTCAAGATCTTTCCATGAAAACCTTCGTTGCTTGTCGAGTAGCTCAGCGCTGTCATCACGAAGACGTTCGTCAGTTCAACCTTCGTGACCAGACCACCTCTTCTACTCTTGAGAAAGAAATTGTCACAGTCAAGAATCTTCAGAAGGACAAAGACAGTCTTGCTGCTGCTTTGGAGAACGAGAAAAAGAAAACACTGCTTTGTCCTCGGAGATTGATTCTTTCACGAAGAAAAATAGTTCTCTCGAAAACGAAGTTATTAAGCTGAAAGAGACAATTGAAAACGAGAAAAAGAAGAGCGAAGGCTTGAAAGGCCTGTACGAAGTCAAGCTGAAGGAGCTCAGTGAACTGCAAACCACTCATGCCAATCTTGTCAAAGAACATGATGGTTATTGCGACGAAGTTGAGAAACATATTGTTCCTGTTTGCAAGAAGGTTCATGATCTTTTGATGGACTTTGGCACTGCACCTGGCTCATATGTCATCGAAGGTCAATACATAGGTGACATTTTTAAGTGGTTGTCAGATGGCGTATCATCTCTAGCTTCGGCTGGCCGTTCTTTTGGTGAGCTAAGCACTGGAGTTGCTGCACGGACCATTTGCCACTCCGTGTACTCTCTCTTGAGTACTCCTACTGATGGGTCTGAGCCTGCTGTTTCCAAGACTGCTCTTCGCCAGATGCGCGATGGCTCCTTCGCCTGGCCTCAAGAGACTAATGTTGACCGTATTCCTGCGCTGCCGAAGAATATTGAAAAAAACATTGTTAAAGAGTTCTATCGTAAGTTTGGTTTTGGCTATGCGGTCGCTGAAGCCCGTCGTGTTCTACGCAAGGTTACATTGCTATGCTCTTCGTTAAGCTATTACTGTCTTTTGCCTCTTTTTGCTTTTAACACTTAGCTTCTTTTTCCAGACTAGTCCTAGCCCCGCTGGTTCTGGTCAAGTTGGTGCCACCCCTGGTTCTGGGTCTGCTCTGCCTTCTTTGACACCTTCGGCTGATGCTGCTTCTCGTAGAGCTTCCGCGGCCCCCTCCTCTTCGACTGGCGGATTGCAAGGCGCTATTTCTTCTGCTGCTCCCACTACTTCAGCTGCTGCCCATACGACCGAAGAGGTGTAAAGATTGTCGCTGCAGTGACTAGTGTTAGGCTGGGAGTGCTGGGATACATTATGTCTATGTAACTGAACTAATTTGCGAATCTGCGCAGGTGCCGGAGTTGTGCCCTGCGCAGATAGATGAAGATGCCTGCCCACTTGTTATAAACCGTGGCAACTATTTTATGTCTGGTTCTATATGGCAAAAGTTTCACCTGAAATTCCCTCATGCTTCCTTTGATGAATTTTGGACTTACAAAATTAACCGATACGATGAACGCAACAATGCGTCTAAGGATTTCTTCGAGCAATATAGCCGGAATTGGCTGATTCATGATTCAACTTCGCAACGATGACTGCATGGAAGTGATTCTTCGGTTGATGTACAACCTTCGAGTAGTTCTCTGTATCGTGGCGGTTCTTCTGTTGCTATCCCGAAGGTTGAGATAGTTGATCTTACCGAAGACGATATGCACGAGTACATCTACAAGCGTTCTAACTGATGATTTGCGGGACTACCTCTCGCGTGTTTGGCTGTAACTTAGCTATGTTGCTATGTCTGTAACTGTGCTATTGTTCGAACCCTTTCTTGTTGTAATAAACTACTATTTCCGCAAAGTTCTTGTTTCTGAAACTGCGGAAAAAAGGGAACTCAAACCGCGAAGCGCCTCCCCCTAGTTTCCTTTTCCATGTTTCACAACCTGCATTGCAAAATTTGATTGCAATGAAACATTATTTTTTCTCATGTGCTGCCTTCGCTCGGTTGTACATTATGAATTACTATTGCGTGACGCTTTTGATTGCACTGTCACACAACATTTTGTTCCTCGAGATGACTCGTCAATCAAATCTCGCATTTTGCTTCGCGCATACAGTGCCGAAGGCTTCTTTCCTTGCTGAAGAAGGAGATGATTTGCGACTGCACCTTTTAACGAGTCGACTTATCCCTGTGAATTTGCAGGTGCTTCGCGCATTGGCCGCCGAAGGCTTTTTATTGTTTTTGTGCTCGACTTCGTTGCGAGCACCCTAAGTGAACCAATTATGTTTTTGCGATTTGCCTAAAACGTAGTTGTTCACTTACGTGATATATGATGTATTTTGTGACCTGTGCCGAAAGTGACAACTCATTTCATTTGAGTTGCGTCACTTCGGACTTCCTGATGCCCACCGATGATATTTTTGGGGAGTCCTTGTTATAATTTCCAAGGAGATATTACACATGAAGACCGCCTCATTAAAAACCTCGCATCCCTGTTGTGCCGATGATTACACAACTAGAGACTCTCCCCACAAGGAAAAGAGTATGGCTTCGAAAACTTAAAAAGAAAAGTTTGTTACAAAAATGTGAAATGAAAAGAAATTACTAAGAAAAAGAGCTAAGATACAACGAAGCTTGTTCCTCTTTCACAGCCAATACTTTTGTAGCATATCTTCATTCCACGAGTATGGATCCTCCACCCCTTCTAGGTTAGTTAGCCTGAAAGCCCCTTGCCTTGTTTCTATTGCAATGAACGGACCATCCCATTTCTCTTGCAGTTTTCCCACGCCTTGTGTCTTTTTCCTTAAGACCATATCTCCTGTTTTTATGTTCCTCCTTCGCACCTATTTGTCCTTCCACCTTTTGGTTTCATCTTGATAACTTTCAATGTTCTGTAGTGCTTGGAGTCTAGCCTCTTCACTGGTGTCCAGAGCTGGTGCCATATCCTCATTTCCTGGTGAGCCTTCGGTACGAATGGACCCTAGCTTTATCTCTTCCAGTACCATCGCCTCTTCGCCGTACAGCAACTTGAATGGCGTGAATTTTGTGGCTCTTGATTCTGTTGTGTTGTGAGACCATATGACTCTTGGTAACTCGTCTGCCCACTTGCCCCTTGGCATTCCGGTGATGTTTCTTTTGATGCCAGTGAAAATTATCCCGTTGGCCCTTTCAACAGCTCCGTTGGACTGTGGGTGATATACCGAAGCAAAACACAACTTAGTGCCCAGGTGAAAAAAGAATTTGCGAAAGTCTGTTGAGTCAAATTGCTTGTCGTTGTCCACTTTTACTTCGTACGGGACACCAAATCTGCACACCACATTTTGCCAAAAGATTTTTTGTATCACTCCCGAAGTTATGGTTTGAACGGCCTTCGCCTCGATCCACTTTGAGAAGTGTTCAACAGCCACTATTGCATATTTGTAATTTCCCAGAGCCATTGGTAAAGGCCCCACGATGTCAATTCCCCATCTTGTGAATGGCCATACCGAAGGAAGGAGCTGTATTTCATAGGGTGAAAATTTTGAGTAATTTATGTGCTTCTGGCAGTTGTCGCATGTTCTCACAATCTCTTTGGCGTCTCGTACTGCTATTGGCCAATAAAATGCTTTGTAAAATGCCTTGGCCACTAGCTTTCTTGTTCCTATGTGGGAAGAGCACATGCCCGCATGTATTTGTCTGAGTAACTCCCTGCCTTCTTCTCATGATACGCACTTGAGTAATGGTGCGCACACGCCTGCCTTGTACAATTTTTCCCCCCTCAAGACAAATGACCTTGCTCTTGCTGCCATCCTCCTCCTGTCAACTTCGCTTTCTGGCTCGTAATGCCCTTTTAGATATGCCACTATTTGTGCCCTCCAATCTTCGCCGATAATTGCACTGATAAGCTTCGGCTCTGTTTCCGTGAAGTTTGCAGTTATTTTCCTCAATGTCGCATAGAACACATCAGGTGGTAGTGGTTACCTCGTGACCCCTGCTTTTGCTAAAGCGTCCGCCTCTTTGTTTTGCTCCCTTGGTATCTTCTTTACTGTGAACCCCAAGAAGTGTTTCTCCATTGCTCTTACTGCTTTCAAATACGAAGACATTTCGTCTTTCTTTGCTTTGTATGACTTGCCTATTTGATTCATGATGAGTTCTGAATCTATGTTCAACACAAACCTTCGTGCCCCTACTGCTTTTGCCTTTCGGAGACCCAACAGCAATCCTTCGTATTCTGCGACACTGTTTGTGTACCCATCGAACTCTAGCCTTACTACGTATCTCATTTTTATTCCCGAAGGTGATGTGAGAATTGCCGATGCTGCTACGCCATCATTACAGTACGCCCTATCACAAAATATTTGCCATGACTTCTCTTCTTTTGGTGATTTGTTGCCGTCTTCATCTGATAGTGCCCATTCTGCAACGAAATCTGTCAGCACTTGGGATTTTATGGCTGTTCTTGGCGTGAAGGTTATGTCATATTGAGACAACTCTATTGCCCATTTGCCCATTCTTCCTGAGGATTCTTTGTTTTCAAACATTTCACGAAGTGGGAAGCTTGTTGGCACTATCACTTTGAAACTTTGGAAGTAATGCTTCAACTTTCTTGCTGCCATTACTACTGCGTATGCCATTTTCTCTAGTTCTGAGTATAATTTCTTTGCTCCCTTGAGCACTTCAGAGACGAAGTATACTGGCATTTGCTTCAGATTGTTGCCGTTCTGCTTCTCCTCAACCAATGCTGTGCTGACCGCATGAACTGATGCTACCACATACAGCAACAACTTTCTTCAGGCCCAAGACTTGCCATTACTGACAGCTTTTCTAAATATGCCTTTAGGTCTTCGAAGGCTTCCTGTTCCTTCTCTCCCCATACTATGTTTTCAGCCCGGCCAATTGCTTGAAGAATGGTAAGCTTCGTTCTGCTGATTTGGAGATAAACCGACTCAATGCTGCGAGCCTGCCTGTGAGCTTTTGTACCTCCTTCGTTCTTGGCGGCCTCATGTTTCTTATTGCTTCTATCTTTTCTGGATTTGCTTGTATTCCTGACTTTGACACCATACATCCCAATAACTTCCCCCTACTAACCCCGAAGATGCACTTTTCTGGGTTTAGAATAAGCCCGTACTTTCTCATATTTTGAAAAGTTTCCGCCAAGTCTTCGATGTGACTCTCTTTATGCTTGTTGTGCACTCCCACATCATCGACGTATGCGGACACATTTCTCTTCAACTGTGGACAAAGAACTATCTGCACCATTCTGTTAAAAGTTGGGCCTGCGTTGTGCAAGCCTTCGGGCATTCTTACAAAGCAATACACCCCGAAGGGTGTTATGAAACTTGTCTTGTCTTCGTCTTCTTTTCTCATCCATACTTGATGATATCCCGAAAAACAATCAAGAAGTGACATCCTTTCGGATCCTGCTGCCGCATCTACGAACACATGAATTCTTGGGAGAGGGTAGTCATCTTTTGGGCAAGCCTTATTGAGAGACGTGAAATCCATACACATTCTCTGGTCTCCATTCTTCTTCGGCACCATGACTATGTTGGACAGCCAAGTCGTGAATTGCACTTCACGTATGATGCCTGCCTCTAGCAACTTCTGCACTTCACGCAGCACTGCTTTTTCTTTTTCTGGTGATATCACTCTTAACTTTTGTCTTCTTGGCGTGATCTTCGGGTTTAAGTTTAGACTATGCTCGATAACTTCATGCGGTATTTCCTTGAGGTCTTTTTTGCTCCAAGCGAAAACATCTTGGTTTTCACTCAAGCAGTTAAGCAAGTGTGCCTCTTCTTCTTCACTGAGGTCCTTCACAATTATGACTGTTTTGTCATCTGTGGTGCCGTTCAGCTTCATTCGCTTCGTATGCTGCATGGGCTTGATTCTATTTTCTTCTTCCCTCCTCTTCTGCTTTATTAACTGCGACTCTTGTACATCACCTTCGCTTTGCTGGTTCCCTTCGCTGATCCGCACTAAGTGTACTGGCTTGCGGTCAGTGCCTGTGTTGTATTCTCTATCCCATGCATCCTCCTGGTCCCCATAGACTGATAATACGCCATTGATCGTTGGAATTTTCATACACAAAAAAGGCCTGTGTATTACTGCTGCGAACTTGTTTATAACTCCTCTTCCGAAGATGGCCTTGTAGGAATAGGGGATGTCTACTACATCGAAGTTTACCATTTTTGTTCTCATTGGCACCCCTTCTCCCATCATAACATACATTTCGATGGTTCCCAATGCTTCAACCCGCTTGTTGCCGAAGGCATATAGCAGTTTTGTGGATGTTTGTAATTGATCATCCCTGAACTCCATCTTTCTGAACAGGTCGAGAACATCTGCGGAACTGCCATTGTCTACCAGAATTCCTCCCACATCATTTCCCAGAATGTACTTTGTGTTCTTCCCCAGTATTGCTCTGATCACTAGCGGGTCTTCATGCGGGTATCTCTTCAACTTCAGATCAGCCTCTGTGAATGTGATTGGGATATGCGACCACTTCGTGTGGAATACCTTACCCGAAGACAGATGACTGACTTACCTTCCATCATCCTTCCTTTGCCTCTTCGATGGGAACTCAGGGAAACAACATCCCCCAGTTATTGCATTTATAATGTTCACCCTTTGATATCTATCATCTGGGTCGTTGTTTATGACGTTGACTCTCTGGTACCTGTCATCTTGTTCTGACCTTCGGGCGTTTTGCTGCTGGGATTGTGATGGATTTTCTTTTGGCTGGTAGGGAGCACTTGGCACTGGGCCTTGCGCTGATGTGTAAGCTGGTTGAAACTGCGGTGGGTATGGTAGGGATTGGAAATATTGTGGTGGCGGCTGAAACATTGGTTGCCAATTTGATGCTGAACTGTTTGCCACCGAAGGTACTGCAGGCGTCGCTCTGTTAAGGAAACCAACTTGGTTCTGCGCCATTTTCTTCTTTTCTTCTTCCTCTTCTCTTGATCACCACTCTGCATTCATATGTCCAGTGACCTTTGTTTCTTCCATGTATGGAACAAACTGTTTGCGGAGGTGGTGTTGAGTATTTTGCCGACCCCTGCTGGTTGACTACTAAGGTGCCTGACTGTTATTTGCACCCTTGGATGATACATTGTTCACACCCCCCCTGTTGTAGTTTGAGCTGTTTGTTGCGTTTCTATTGTTCACGTTTGGCCTTCTATTCCATTCTTCTTTAGCCTTCGCTGCATTTTTCCTTGCATGGTAATCTTCAATTCTCCTTTGCTTTCCACGATCGGATAAGCAATATGACTGCAAGACTTCGAACAATCTTTTTTTCGATGATGGTCTTCGCCTGTCTAGGTATTCCCCACAAGGCCCCACCTTGAGTTCGCCTATGACGGCGTCAATTACACTTGACTCTTCGACATGTGGTGCTTTTGCCCTAGCTTTTGTAAATCTCTTTATGTACTCTTGCAGTGGTTCCTTTTCCCCCTGTTTGATCTGATGAAGGTCGTTGGCTGTGAGTTCTTGTGGCTGAAATCCTTGAAAGTTACTTTCAATTTTCTCCCGAAGTTGGCGCATACCATTGCTGAGCAGAGCCTTTTAAAGCCATGATCATAGCCTTCGCCTTCGCAGTGTCATCACCTCCCCCTGAAGAAATGGCCATGCTGTACCGAAGTATGAACTGCCTTGGATCTAACTCCCCATCGTATTCTGGTAACAAAGATGGTAATTTGAACTTGTTCGGCCAATCTGCCTGCTCGAGCTCGAATGTTAATGGGGTGGATGGCTTGTCCTTGGAAGAATGTGAACTTTTGCCCTTCTGATGTGGTCTACGTTCCACAAATGCCTCTTCATCAGAATCAAACACCCATGATTCCTCAGAGTCGTACGAAGACTCCTCCACAACAACTGGTCTGCTTCGCTTTTTTCCCTGAGGCGAAGTTGCTTTGTGTTGCTTTTCGGGCCTTGGCTCAGATCTTACTAAATGTTCTTGTAGGGAATTAAGCTGTGCATGCAATATTGCCATATGTTCTTGAAGCTGAACAGTTTTCTGCCTGATTGCTTGTTGCTCTTGCTCCTTGCGAAGCTGCTGGAGAAGAGACTTCTTTTTCTGGATTTCTTTCAGCATTTATTGGTACTTTTGTTGTTCTTGGCTTGGGTCACCTACCTGTGGCCCCTTAGCCTTGAGGAATGCCGCTTCTGCCTGAGCCCTTGTCCAGACATTGGATGAACTTGGCATTTGACTGAGCCTTGCCGCTATTGTCGCCTCTACCCTTCTTAATGACGCAATGTCTTCGTCGAGTATCCCCGCATCCAAGAGGTCGACTTCGAAGTTTTTGTTTGTGATGTCTTCCAGTGCCCCATCACGACTGCTTGGTGCCTGGCTGAGCACTATGTCTCTATCTGTGTTTGGATTCGCCCCTTCGTTGACTGGGCCTTCGGACTCTGCTGCCGACGGGTCATCGGTAGCTCTTTGTCGATTGGTACTGGTGTTCCTTGGTGCTCTCTTCGGTGCCTATGAGCTGTGGTGGGACGAAGCACAGTGGGTGCCAGAAATGTTGGGGAGAAACCCGTCCCCAAAGAGGGGCCAACAAATGCAAGCAACGAGAGAACACGAACTCACAAACAAATCAAGGCGTGTCTTCGGGAGAGCAAAAACAAGCCTTCCCTCCGATCTCTTCCCCCTTTTCATTCCTTCAGGGCTCGTTTAAATAGGCCTACATCATTCACACTTTACATCTTTACCCTCACCTTTTTACATCATGCGAAGGATCTTTGAGGGCATTACAGTACTTTTACACTAGCTCGCCCAACTACCACCCTTACAACTCAACACTTTACACCGTGGCTCCCGGCATGTGGGCCCACGCTCCTTCTTCCCCCTTCGGGGAATTGTTACGGTCCCAAAGTCTCGCGCCCGCTTCGTGTTGCGATCTTGCGCCATCACCTTCGCGCGCCCCTGAGTTCTTCCTCGGTCAACTTCTGTCCTCCTTGCGAAGGTTCTCTGCACCTTCGCGTGTTCAGCGCCCTTGACCTCTCGGACTCCCGATGCCTTTCCACGCGAAGGCTCTTCACGCCTTCGCATGACCGGCACCTTTGATGTCTTGTTGTGCCACTCCCTGAAGATATCGAGCCTGCATAATCACCAAAGAAAAGAAGATGGTTGCTTCTCCCCGACCCGAAGGCCTGTAGACAAAATTGACAAAAATAGGGGGTTAGGTGCGAAATGGATTTCCCCAACACTCCACATATAGCCATCATTAGAAGTAGGATGAAGAAAGGCAAATGCCTTAGTGAGGACATACACACTTTGAGCGATTTGAGAGAATCAAATGAGAAAGCCACCAAGAGTTTTGTTTATGAAAATCTTGCAAAACCCCAAGGTGTATCATCGGGTGCATAAGTGACTTGATTCACAGCTATTCTAATCTTCAATCACCCAAGGGAACATGATAGCCACTACACAGAGGTTCATAGGAGCAAGGTATGAGTTGGAATATCTCTTATGTCTGTCTTACTCTTGGGTATTCATGACCCACTTGGCTTTGTTTCCCCTTCACTCGGGATGAGTAAAGGTCAAGTGTGGGGGTGTTGTTGATGGTCGATATTTGCCATTTTCAAGACCGTCAACTCCTGCAAATTTGAGCATGAATTGCACATCCACACTAGAATAGGTGCTTAAACACATACTTTCCACCAGTGTCGATGTCTATTCGAATGCAGGTATTCAGCATAAGAAATGGGAGGAATCCATGCACTTTCACTCCACTCCAATCCAAGGCACTCAAATGCTGGCCAATCAGGGGCTGCCACATGGATTCTCTTGGATCCATGATGTCACCAATCCATGTGAAGGACTCTCGATGAATCATACGCTGTCATGTTAGCATCACATGGATCCATGGGCCCACTTTGCCAACTAAACCGCCAGGAAATGTGCCATGCACAGAGGAGAGGCATTAGGGCCCACATGGAAGCGAGACAGAGGAAGCACAAGTAAGAAGGCCGGCCAGGGGTTTCGGCCGACCATAGGATCGGCCGAACCGACCTAGGGTCGGTTGATCCTCCCCGTCCACGTGCTGGTTGCTCATTGGCTCTTGGCTGCATTCCCGGGTGTTTAGGGGCACTTTGAGCCCCGGAGCAAGCCTCCTCCTTGTCTATAAATAGGAGGGGAGGGGCTCCATTTCTCACACATCACCAAGCTCTCAAGTTCCACTTCTCTCTTGTGTAGCTCTCTCTCCCTCTCTCCAATTCTGCCCATGAGAGGTGATTCTCACCTCTTTGTGGTAGAATGGTGATGAGGAGAGATCTAGATTAGGATTAGTTGAGAGGTAGAGTAGGGGTAAGGAGTGAGTTGATGTCCTCGTGGATGCTTGTTCTTCATTTAGATCAAAGTGAGTATTTCAGCATTTCTTTTTTAGACTATAGTGGACATCATGCATGATTGCTTTGTTCTTGTGTTCGTGGCTCGTTCATAAGTTAGAGGCTTGTGTTCTTCATGACACAAGGCTTCGATCCTTTAGAGCCAGAGCCGAAGTTCATTTACTTGTTTGCATGCTCTGATCCTGTTTAGTTAAGTAAGTCCGCTGTATCTTGTTTAGTTGCATCCATAGCTTCCTTTCTGCTCCCAGTTCAATGATATGATCTGATTCCGATCTTTCCCTCGTTTGTGGTGATAGCCTGTTGGACCCTTTGCCAACCCTCTTACGTCGCGTACCGAGTTGGGCTCGCTTGCCAGCACCTTGGAGTGTTGTCGCCCTGCGGGGATGACTAAGACCTGACAGAATAACATCTTGAGAGCTAAGTCCCTTAAGGAAGTGCTTCTTGTATCCCGACCTATCCCAGTGAAAGCTGGTATCCTTGGATAGACCCTCTCTGGTTACTCTCCGTCCTGAGGGAATGAAACCCGACGGGAATACTCATTCCCCTAGGGAGAAGTGCTACAACTGTGTATCTGTGTGCTTGCGGATTCGTTCACACTTGTCAGTGTACTCGGGAGTTTCTTACACGCTCACGCTGCCACGGCGCCCAGTGTTGAGGTTAAGAAATGCCAACACATGTGTCTTCATTTTTTTCATAGCCCATGTCTCTTTTTGAAGAATACTTTTAGAGAGAGAGGTCACACTACATAGGGAGCTTTTATTTCAAAATGGATGAATGATACAATGCTAACTTCCAATGTAGAACCATAGCAAGGGGAAATAGGTGGGGTGCACATGAATCTTGATCATGAAAGTAATGAGAAGAATCCTAACAAGGGTCACGGAATTTGACAAAGCTCAATGCAATAACAAGCAGCATATGAGTATAGGGTTTTCAACTATGAACATCATATGGCTCTAGTAGGACGGTGGCATATCCAAGAGGAGCCTTTCCAAGAGGTTTTGAGTTTTTCAAAAATAAATAACCCAATAGAGTTAGTCATCAGAGCAATAGATCATATCATCCAGCCATATCATACTCGTCAATTACTTAGGTGAGCATGCTTGTCCTTAAGCCAGTTATGGTTCACAAGCATCAGGTAGATAACAAGGAATAAAACATATGTGAGTCTACTCAAGCATCAAGCAAGCTGGGTGATCTTAGCATCAACATTCGAGTTTTAATTTATAGAGATAGATGGATATAGCTTATAAAACTCAGGAATGAGAGAGTGAGATGTCAAGATGCAAACCGGTGCTATGCATGGGAGTTGAACCGTGAGAGGCTCTCCACAGGAGCGAGCTCGTGCGGGTCCTGTTCAGGTTTTCTGTAGATGATCCATTGGCTAGCGCGGAGTGCTCACAGTGGGTACGTGTGAAGACGTCGTGCCTGCATTGGGAGAGTCGTGGCTTTCCCCCACACTGTCTCGAACCTAGATGTCCTCTAAATCAAAAGACCAAAGTAATGACACAAGGGTGGCTAAACCGGGTTACATGACCAGTGAGCCACTTTATTCAAAATTCAAATGTTCTAGAAATAAAATGATTAGGCGCTTACACACATGAAAGAAAATAAATGAAATGAAGGGAAATAAATAAAGGGAAATAAACCTAGACCTAAACTAGCGCCTAATAAGCTAAAGTTGGGGCTAATCCCCACTACTCGGCGTCATAGAGGGCCGCATGCCCCATAGCTGAGAACAGTCTCCTCATATTCGCATAGAGGCTGCGGCGAAGGTCATGCACATCGTCTCTCAGCTCGGCCAAGTCCAACTCCTGCTCTGAGAAAGTAGCCCTGAGCTTCTCGTTGCTGGCCTCCAATTCCTTCATCAGTGGGGTCAGCTTGGCCACTGAGGAGATCTTAGGGAGTTGCTCGGTTGCCCGAGTCCTCTCCCTGGACCTCCTAGTGTAGGGCGGCGGAGGTAGTCCGTCGTCCAGGCCAAGGTCTTCATCCTCTTCAAGCAGGACTGGAGCTGGACGTGCTTCAGGAGCCTTCTCCTTGGACAGCGCCGGCTTTATGGTAATCAGCGGCTGCGGCAAAGGAGCGGACTGTGCTGAGCTCGCCTGCCCCCCCAGCTAGCGACGTTCCAAGTGCGCTAGGTGGAGCGAACAACAGACCCTTGGGGCGAAGCTCAGCCGTGGTCGGCCTACCGTAGGGGCTAGCTGCTCGTCTCATGTGCCTATTCCCAGGCGAGGCAGAGCACCTCGACAGTGGCGTGCCCGGAATCCTCTCGCCTGGCGGGATGGTGGCGAGCGGGGGAACATCTAGGACTCTGGCCACCATCGCGAGGTCCGCTGCAGGGGCGGCAACGATGGAGGGGTTGCGTCCTCCCCCGGGACCGATGGACGAGGTGGAGCCGTCGAAGGGTACGACGCTCCTTCTGGCCATAGGTGCGGCGACGAGCTGAGGATGATGAGGTGGAGAAGATGGATTCTGCGTGACGCGACACTCGTCGTGCGGCAGGTAGAAGGTTTCTGGAGGAGAAAGAGATGCACACGCGAAAGAAGAAGGGAGGCGGCAGCACCAGGGTTTCGGCCGAACCAGGGTTCAGCCGACCCTAGGTGGCCCTTCTGGCCTTCCCCCTTCACGCGTGGGCTCAAGCAGACCTCAAGACCAAAAGCCCAGGTGGATTCCCCGAGATGGAAAGGTTGGCTTAGGCTAAAGCTAGGATAAGGTTGGCATTGAATAATCAACCTCTACTATATAATAACTTTGGCCAAGCCATAGTATAACCATAGATAATCTGGGGGAACTCACGTTGACGACATACCTGGTCCATCAAAAGTGTAGAAACCTCTGATGGGGATCATGAAGTGTTCGCCGTGTCGCCACAATGGTGTTGCCTTCCTGAGGTCCTTTGCTTACTCCTTTTTATCTTGGAAATTTCTTTCTCCTGCATAGTTAGTGTTCACATGATACCCGAAGGATAATTCTTCTTAGGGAAACAAAATGAGTCCCAAGAATACTCAGAGTGTAGGTGTCTTGTGATCTCCTGTCTCAACTCATGGCCATCTCCCTTGCAGATAATGTGATGTGATGATAAGCCCTGATCTGCAAGGTTAGTGCATATACGAACACGAGCCCCAAAGGATATAACAAGGTTAAATGCAAGCATGATCATCCCAGAGAGCCGAGGCAGCACTGGGGTGGTCACGGGACTCGAGAGCTATAGCACTAGGGTCGTGAAACTCGGAGATGAAAAGATCGAGCACTGAGGCTAGTGCTCCCACAACAGGAACCGATCTCTGAGTGAACTCAAGCTTAGAAAGACACACGGCCTCTCTAGAGGATAGAGCATAGACTCCAAAAAGCCGGTGTACGATCAAGATCCAGAGTTTCGGTGAAGAACGAGAGTTAACTCGCTCTTGCCTTAGGCAGAGGGTCTGATGTTCTCATCAGAACGATGGAAACATCTCGAGGTCTGGCCTAAGCTTCCAATGGGAGGCTATGGATAAGCTGGAAAGTGCAACTCCTATTGGGCATGGACCAAGTCAGGCATAAGGTATGAAGTTTAAGCTTCTCCTGACTGATCGGCATCGATCGATGGGCTTAAGATAAGAAGTGAATGCATCCCATTCGATCGGTAAATGATTGTGCTCCTTCGGTCTAATGAATGAATCCAATGGATTATAAAGCAGAGACCGATGTCTTGGTTTGTACGAAACTTCAGTGCAAGGCACTTCAGCTCAAACCTCAACGTAGGAACACGATAAACCTCTCACACCCTCCTTAGGAGACAGTAGTTTGGGTCGAGCAAGTCATCCTGGCTGGGAATGATCGTCCTTTCCAAACCACACTCTCCATCCTACCACGAGACAAAGTCTCGGGGAGAAGGTCTAAGAAGATGCACAAGAGGGGAACCCAAGGGTAGATCTCGTGCTATGAAATCTTTCCCTTAGACTCCTGCTATTCAGGAATGACACCTTCAGCCAGAGCTCAGAAAGAGTGTATATGAAGTCTCGGGCTCGGCTAATGATGGATCTAGGTGGCTCAACATTTCCTCTGGTGGGCACCTCATTGATCGGGATGCAAGGGGAGCTGAAATCCTAGAGATTCTCCACGATCTCTTTTCCCTCGATAGCGTCCAAGTGCACAAAGGATCCTTCGGAGAGAGCATTAAGCCTCATGGCATCGTCCTTCCGCAATCCAAACCAGAAGTGCTGGAGCAACATCCAATCGGGAATGTGGAGGACTAGGCAATCTTCCACCGCAGAGGCGAAACGATGCCACGCCATTCCTAGTGATTCCTCCTCACATTGCTTGAAACTGAGAATCTTGGTCCTTAGCGAGATGACACGTCGTATCAGGAAGAATCGGGAGCAGAAAACTGCTCTTAAAGTTTCCCAAGTAAGGTAGTCTCTACCAAAACAATGGTACCAATCCCGTGCTTTCCCAGAGAGGGATAACGGGAAAAACTCTCTTTTTCAAGCATCTGGTGATTCTCCGGTTTTACCCCGAGTTTCAATCAGACGCTCGTAGTCTCTCACATGATCAAAGGGGTTCTCATGACTTAACCCCGAGAAGGATAGGTCCTGAATGAACTTCATGAGAGAGGGGTGAAGTTGATAGCCAGATGTAAGAACGGGTCTTGACAAAGATGGCTCTGAGTGGTTCACTCCTCGAAGGTGGAAGGTGTTTACAAGGATAACCTTCCATGGGTAGTGGGGGTAAAGGTAGAAATAAACAAAACAAAAAGGATATTTCAATGGGTAACGGGGGTGAAGGTAGAAGAAAAAAGAAAAAGATAAATACGAGGATAGACGGGCTTGAAGGTTAACAACAGCCGTCCCTGGCAACGGTGCTAGAAATGCTTGTTGGCGTTTCTTAACCTCGACGCTAGGCGCCGTAATAGCGTGAGTGTGTAAGAGACTCCCGGGTACACTGACGAGTGCGAACAAATCTGCAAGCACGCGGATACACCATTGTAGCACTTCTCCTTCGGAGAATGAGTATTCCCATCAGGTTTCGTTCCTAGGAGAGAGAGTAACTAGAGAGGGTCTATCCAAGGACATCAGCTACTACTAGGATAGGTAGGGATATGAGAAGCACTTTCTTAAGGGACTTAACTCTCAAGATGGATCTGTCTGCTATTAGTCCTCCCCGTGGGGCGCCAGCCCATCCTTACTTTTTAGGGAGAGGCCAATGTACTGGCAACGGGGCCCAACTCGGTACACAGGCGCGAAGGGTTCCAAAGGGTCCAACAGGCTGTCACCACTGCGCCCTACCTCTATCGTTACACGAACGCACGTGGTCTTAGCAGGATAACTAGAGCCCAGACACCACGTCTGCACCCCAGATAACTACTATAGCATGGTTACGTCTGTCGACCCCCTAACAACACAATAGCAACCTGTATAAATACGGGACCACGAACTAGAGAGAGAACAGATCAAATCATACTAGTCATCAAGCTACGGAGCAGAAAGAAAGCTATGGATGCAAACAAATGAGATACAACAGACTTACTCAGCTAAACAGGATCAGAGCATGCAAACAGATATATGAACTAAGGAACTAGCTCTAAAGGATCGAAGACTTATGCCACGAAGAACACAAGCCTCTAACTTATGAACGAGCTAAGAACACAAGAACAAATCAATCATGCATGATGTCCACTATAGTCTAATTAAGAAATGCTGAAATACTCACTTTGGTCTAAATGAAGAACGAGCATCCACGAGGACATCAACTCACTCCTCACTCCTACTCTATCTCTCAACTAATCCTAGTCTAGATCTTTTCTCAACCCCATTCTACCACATAGAGGTGAGAATCACCTCTCATGGGCAGAATTAGAGAAAGGGAGAGAGAGCTACAAAAGAGAGAAGTGGAACTTGAGAGCTTGGAGGTGTGTGTGAAATGAGGCCCCTCCCCTTCTATTTATAGACAAGGGAGTGGCTTGCTCCGGGGCTCCAAATGCAACAAAACACCCCGGGATGCAGCCAGGAGCCAATGGGAGGAGGCCACGTGGAGGGCCAGGATGAACCGACCCTAGGTCGGTTCGGTCGAACCTAGGGTCGGCCGGCCCTCTCGGGTGGCCTCCCGGCTTGTGCTTCCTCTGGCTCACTTCCATGTGGGCCCTGATGCTCCTCCTCCGTGCATTACATGTTTCCTGGCGGTTTAGTTAGCAAAGTGGGCCCATGGATCCATGTGATGCTGACATGGTAGCGTATGATTCGTCGAGAGTCCTTCACATGGATTGGTGACATCATGGATACAGGAGAATCCATGTGGCAGCCCCTCATTGGCCAGCACTTGAGTGCCTTGGATTGGAGTGGAGTGAATGTGCATGGATTCCTCTCATTTCTTATGCTAAATACCTACATTCGAATAGACATCGACACTGGTGGAAAGTATTAGTTTAAGCTCCTATTCTAGTGTGAATGTGCAATTCATGCTTCAATTTGCAGGGGTTGACGGCCATGAAAATGGTACATAAGAGCCGTCAACAGTAGACATGGTGTAGTTAGCACATTGCCATCAAGAAAGTAGAGACATAGATACCTGTGACATGGCCAAAAGCATTTTAAAGCAATTTTTACAAAGAAACATTCATGTAATGAGCAAAGCCCTATCCTTGGTAATTTGAGCAAAAATGAACTATATCACACAAAGCTCATACAAGATCAAAAGTTCTCATCACAAGATCATAGCAAACGCCCATAAGTTACTATATGTCATGTCAAAGCCACCGAGCCATGTGTCTACTTCTTAAAATGAGACTTCTCATGGTAGACATCATGCAACGGTACGGTTTAGCACCCAAGATATATACATAAGAGCATAAAGACATGATTATGAGCACACTTTTCAAGCATACGCAATTCATAGACCAAATTCATTTTCAAATTTAAGCATGGTACATGAAATGCCTTTGCGGCAAAAAGAAGCTTATGCTCCTCCACAAGTGAACATATGGACTAAACATTTACAATGACAAATGGGTCTTTGACCCCAAGCAAAAACAGCATGATACTCAAGCACAAACTAAGCATGATATAGACATTTCAGCACAAATTGAGCATGAAAAAGTATCTACTCATGAGTGAAGCATTTTTAGCATTTTCACAAAAAGAAGCTATCTCATCATGAATATGACAATACAATCAAGAGCATAGCATTCACATCACCATTCCCAAAGCATACACATATCTCACATATAGCACATCATAGTGATCAAAGTATATAAGAGAAGCTCATCCTACCACAATTGATCCAATGATGGCTATCCTACCATGTTTTGTACAAAATGAAAAGGCATGCATGAAATGCAACAAATGATACATATATCACATATATACATGAGAAGCTCCAAGATCTAGCTAAAAAGGGAAACACACTCCAAGTTCACCTCGCAAGCGTATGAAGGTAACTTGGTCAAGTGGTTTAGTGAAAATGTCGGCTAGCTGATCTTGCGTAGGTACATAGGACAAGGAAATGTTCCCTTTCTCAACATTATCTCTTAGAAAATGATATCTCACTTCGATGTGTTTAGTCTTGGAGTGAAGGACAGGGTTTTTGGCTACACTTATGGCATTAGTGCTATCAGAAAAGAGCAGAACTTGGGAGCACTCCTCACCAAAATCACTCACAGTGTAGGCCATCCATAGGAGTTGGGAACAACAACTAGCTGCAGTAACAGACTCGGCCTCTACAGTGGACTAGGCTACACTTGATTTCTTGCGAGACGACCAAGAGACCAAAAAAGAACCAAGAACTGGCAACAAACCAAGGTAGACTTGTGATCCAAACGACACCCAGCAAAATCAGCATCGGAGTATCAGTTAAGTCTGAGTGTCGAGGAGGTAGAATACCAAAGACCAAACTCAAGAGTGTAGTTCAAGTACCTTAAAATCCTCTTGATGGCCTACCGATGTGAAGTCCTCGGTGAAGCCTGAAAACAAGCGCATAGACACACACTAAACTGTATGTCTGGCCTCATCACCGTCAAGTAGAGGAGGGAGCCGATCATGCTCCTATACTCCTTCTGGTCCACAGGTTCGCCATCTTCATCCGCATCCAAAGCCATAGTGGTACTCATTGGTGTAGTCAGCGGCTTGGAGTCGTTCATGCCAAACTTCTTCACCATGTCCTTGGTGTACTTTGCCTGATGTACAAATATCCCATCCTTGTACTGTTTGATCTGAAGCCCGAGGAAAAACTGCAGCTCGCCCATCATAGACATCTCAAATTCCCTGCTCATGTCATCTGCAAATCTGGCAACAGGATCATGAGAAGAGCCACCAAAGATTATGTCATCCACGTAAATCTGAACAATCAACAGGTCATTTCCATGCTTAAGGAGAAATAGGGTCTTATCAACTTTGCCCATCACAAACCCCTTACTCAGCAAAAAGCCTCTCAACCTACCATACCAAGCCCTCGGTGCCTGTTTTGACCCATAAAGCGCTCTCTGGAGTTTCTATACACAGTGTGGGTATTTTTCACTCTCAAACCCCGGGGGTTGCCTCACATACACTTCTTCCTCTATCACCCCATTCAAGAATGCACTCTTCACATCCATCTGAAACAAATTGAACCCTTTAGCCACGACAAAGGCTAGAAGGATCGTAATCGCCTCCAGACGGGCCACATGAGCAAATATCTCCTCATAATCTATACCCTCTTTCTGGTTGAACCCCTGAGCCACCAACCTCGACTTGTTTCTCACAACCATCCCATTGTCACCTTCCTTGTTATTCCACACCCACTTTGTACCTATAGGACGACAATTTGGCAGTGGATCAACTAACACCCAGACTTGGTTTCTCTCAAAGTTCTCCGACTCCTCATGCATGGAATTCACCCAGTTTGCAGCAGAAAGTGTGTGTCGAATATCTTTGGGCTCAAATGAGGCAACAAATGCAGAGTGAGCAAAGTGAGAAGTTTTCTGTGACCTCGACCGTGTAGTGCGTTCATGAAGGTCACCTATGATCATCAACGGTGGGTGATCCACCTGTACACACCAGGGAGCCTCTCGCCTGGACACAATCTCCCCCTTTGCAGCAGCCTCCACTCGAACAGCCTCAGTCGTAGTAGGTGTAGGGGATGGACCATCCTCGATCGTCGTCGTCGTAGTGGAAGTAGCATGGACACGATCAGCCGCGGGAGCATCACCACCATCATCATCTTCATCTCCATCTCCATTCTTCTCATCCTCAAAGATCTTCTCACCAACTTCATCATCATCACCACACTCAAAGACAGAAGAGCTACATGGCTGTGTCTCATCGAAGGTTACCTCGCAAGTCTCCATGATTCGGTTAGTGTCAATATTGAACACACGATATGCTCTAGAGTGAATAGCATAACCGAGAAAAGTACCATCCGAACGTCTAGCCTCAAACTTATCTAGCTTGCCCTTCTTTAGAATAAAGCAATTGCAACCAAAGGCTCTAAAGTGACTCACCTTGGGTTTCCTCCTGTGACAGAACCGTCCAAATTAAATCCCATTTAACACACATAACCCATCCATTGGCCATTATGCATTAAGGAGGAGTTAACTTGTCGATATCTGCTAGGTCAAGCCTGGTAAATCACTTACGACAAAGGATCGAAAGATTGTACATCAAAACTCACATGAAGGCGAGTCCAAAGATAAACAAGTCTTAATTCATTACATCATGACCAACATAGGTTCATTATTACAAACCAAGTCTTTTGCATAAAGTAGAAGAGTTCAGAGTTCGAAACACAGCGGAAATAAACTACTAACGAGGTAAGAAACATCACTAGAGGCCATTAGTGATGCACTAAGCACTGTCATCCTCCCACTCAACTTCCCAACCGGGTGGGAGAGAACCAGGCCACGGGTACCCATCATCATACACATCATTACCTGAAATCATCAACAAAGCAAGGCTGAGTATACTAATACTCAGCAAGACTTAACCGTCGGGTGATGAGACCATCACCAACTCTCTAGACATGCAAGCTTTATGGCAAGTGGGTTCCTTTTTGCTGAAAAGCAACAAAGAGTATGTCCTTACTTTCAAGTTTTAGCTCAAGATTCTAGTTGATTATCCATTACTAGGTAAGCAACTATGCAAGCATAAGTTGTGCAAACAATTAAGCATACAACAGTATTTCTTCTCAATTCCATCATTAAGGGACATAGAGTGTATGGTTAAGCACTCTCGGGTAACGGTGAGAGGCCGACGATCGATCAATTAATAACCTTGCAAAGTGGACCTAAACACACGGGAGAATGCATACCCCATCATACGACCACAGCCCCTACAAGGAGGGGTACACACCAACCAGGCGGTTCCCAATCATCCTCGGTTCGGGATCAAAGCCCACAGTCCCTGGTATAGTTGGTCAGGTAACGGACTTACATCTTTTGCCGCCCGGATCCACACATGCACCACTACCTAGAACCTGGGGACTACTCCCGGGGTAGTGGTAGAGAGTTCCCTTACCGGATCAAAAAGGTACTTGGCTTACTGGTCGCACTCCCGGCAAATGCTTTGTACGTTCAAGTGCTTAACCACAGACCTACTGGCCGGAGTCGGTCCCATGCTCTTACCACATGAGCGGGTAGGTTTAACAATCTTATGATTCCAACATAAGACACCTATAACTCGCGAGTGACGAACATCACTCGACTTCTACCGGGTCCTTAGAGCATGGCAACTAGCGACCTAGCACACTAGTAATTGAACATAGGAACCTAGGATCATGCATCTAGGGATTCAAATCAACTCCTGAACGTTATTGCACAATCATAACAAAGGGAGTTGCATAAGTTAAAAACATAGGTTATGCTCCGGGGCTTGCCTTCACTAGCACAGTCAGTAGGGAAGTCCTCCGAAGCTGAGTTCGGGTCTTGCTGCACTTCTATGGTGTTCACTTCTCCCTCAGCTGGTTCTCCTTCAGCGTCCAGCACCAGCTCGTAGTTTCCGTCCGGAAGTTCTTCACGATATGCATATGCATGACTTTAATTATTCAAGTTTAGGGAGTGAAGTGCTTCTGAAAATTCAGAGACAAACATGGGGTGTATTGTTGGGCACATTCACCTGGATAAGATTTTATCCAACTTTTCTTTACACTAGAAAAGTGGGTAATTGGGTGAAGGTTATTATTCTTATTTGATGGTGATTGTGTGCACATGTAAATTATTTAGTTTATTTTACTTCACCAAAGTAAGGATGCTGTATAAGGTGTATTTTGGTGAAGCTTTATCATTTGAAATTAGGTTACCTCAAGGGTATGATTGATTAATCTTTTTATTTTATTTACAAGGCTTGATTTACTTTGGAATTTATTTCTGGATGTTTCCTACATCAATAAATTGAGATAAAATTCACACAAGCACATGACATCCTAACCAGGTTACTGACCAAAAATCACCTTAAACTAAGCTATAGATTGCACATGAAAAATCTATGAATCACTAGTTAGCATAAACTTAATATTTTTATACAGAGAGCTATATATACAATCTAGGATCAAGATTTTACACAGAGCAATATCAGGACATATCTGAGCTACTCAAAATTTATCAGGGTCAGAAACATAGCATAACATGCTTGATCAAAAATAGCTCCTATTAAGCCATAAATTAATTTGAACCAGTTAAACATGTCAAAAGCTATCCATCTATTTATCATGGGTACATCTAGTCATACTCATGCTACTGCAAAAAGATCAACCCTAGTTTCTGAAACAGAATTTACATATTAAACACGAACATACATACTACTATATATCAAAATAAATTCATAACTACAAAACTACAACAGATCTATGTGCCATTTTTCTACACAGGATCAAGAATGACCATACTAACAACATATCCAAAATTCACATACAGCTCAGTTATAGATTTCAAATTATTTCAAATCTAGCCAAACTGATCATTTCAAAATTATTTAAATTCTAGAAAGAAATTTGCAAAATTCCTTTCTAGAAAAGTTGCATCTGTTCATCAAGATTACAGATCAATTGAGTTTACATTTTTTCAATTTTTATTTGATTTACTACGAATTTTACATGGTCTCAGAGATTTAAAACAAAACTGATAGAATCTTCTTTCATTCTGGTCCTCGGTCAAAAATCTAGTTCACAAGTGTACCCTTGCTTTTACACATAGGTCCTGGCTTTTATGATTTGAACCCTGGAAAAACTTGGGCCTTCACAAATCTAGGCTTGGCGGCCAGGGGAGCTCGCCGGCGGCGAACCGGCGGCCGGGCTCGGTCGGGTGATAGGCTAGGAGGGGGTTTGAGCTTACCCTCGACTGCTTGGCGGGGTTGGTGGTGGCAGGGTGTGCTCCGGCGATGGCCGGCGACGAGAAGCAGGCAGAGTGGCCGCCTCGGCCCAAATGCTGGCGAGCCGACGGCGTTTCCTCGCAATGCGGGCTCGGGGATAGCTTCACGGAGTAGCAGGGGAGAGACTCGAGCTGCTGGTGCTGATTGGGAAGGGGCGGACGAGGGAGCTCATCTAGACGGCGACCATGGCAGGCGGCGGTGCAGAGCTTCCACGCGAGCGCACCAGGGCTGCCTTTTATAGCTGAGCAGAGGGAGAGGAGGGGAATGAGGTGTCCACCATGCAGCTATTACACCGGGCAGGCCAGCTGGCTGGCGACGCAGCACGCATGGCACCATGGTGCTCGGTCGAGCAGCGCGTGCGCACACTAGCCAGCGTAGGGGCAGGGGCATCGAGTGTTTAGGCGGGGAGGTGATGCATCGACAGGAGCAAACGTCCAAGGCTTGACGGCGTGCTCACCGGCGTGCCTGAGCTTCCTGTCCGGGGTGGCGCCACGGCAGAGACCGCGGCGGTGCGTGTCGACGGGAATCGCGGATGAGGAAGGAGGGCGCGGGGCAAATCTGTGGGCGGCATGCTGTTTTGGGGTGTCACGTAGACACGTGACGGGACGGCGCGGCGCGGGCCCATAGGACGACGGCGTACAGCTGGAGGCGCGCGTGCCGGGCACGGACGCCGGGACGCGTTCTCAGCACAGTCGCATTGTGACGTCGTGGCCAGAGCGCGTACGCAGGGCGCATGCAGCATACCAGTTTCAGACTAGGGTACTTTGACCAGCCACAACAACTCAAACTTGCATACAAGTTCAAAATCGGCCAATGTAGAAGTTGTAGAGGAGGTATAGCTCTAGAACTTTTGCAAAGGTTGACCGGTGATTGGATCAAAGGGTTGAGCAGGAGAAAGGCTTGAACTTTGAGATTTTCTCGGTGCCGTCAACAAGGCATTCCGCACTTCAAACCAGTTTTTGAAGCTTTTCCTCTCAAAATTTGAAATGCCACCAATTAGATGAAATGTGTCCCATAAAAAACTGAACAACTTTTAGTTTGGCAGATTTTTGAGTATTTAAGAAAAATTTTGAGATCTATTTGAGACACCAAAACAAGGTCATAAGGGTATAGGGTTTTGACCACTTTGACTAGGTTTGACCAAGGTGATTAGGGTTTAGCCTTAAGAGTTGACCACAATTAGCAACTTGCAATTTTAGTTAGCAACTTGTGATCATGATTAGCACTTGAGCATGTGATTAAGCAACATAAACATCAGGGATGTTACAACCTACCCCCCTTAAACAGAATCTCATCCCGAGATTCAGAAATTAAAGACAAAGGTAAGGTAAAGGTCTTACGATTTCGAGCTTGAAGAAAACCAGGGTAGTTGGTATTTAGATAGTGCTCCGTTTCCCATGTAGCTTCCTCCTCAGAATGGTGACTCCATTATATCTTGTACATGGTTACGGACTCTCTCCTGGTTTTTCTTTTCTTCCTATCAAGGATTCTCAGAGGGTGTTCCACCACTGAAAGATCGGGCTCGATCCACGCATTTGCTTCATTTATAACTCTCTTCTCCGGCTCATGGACACATTTCCTTAATTGAGACACATGAAACACATTGTGGATAGTAGCAAGTCGATCCAGAAGATGAATGCGATAAGCAACCGGTCCACACGTCTCAATGATCTCATACGGTCTGATGTATCGTGGTGCCAGTTTCCCTTTGACACCAAATCTCTGTACTCCTTTGGTGGGTGAGACTTTCAAATATACTTTTTCGCCAACTTGGTATTCTCTAAGTGCTTTTCCTTCATCATGGTAACTCTTTTGCCTCATCTGCGCGGCTTTTAAGTTCTCACGTATCATTTCCACTTTTTCTTCAGCCTCCCTAACTATGGCAGGGCCAAAGAATTTCCGTTCTCCTGTCTGGGACCAATTCAACGGGGTGCGACACCTTCGTCCATAAAGAGGTTCAAACGGTGCCATTTTCAAACTAGCTAGGTAGTTGTTATTATAAGAGAACTCAGCTAAGGCTAGGCAAGAATCCCAATTCTTGTCGAAGTGGATAATGCAAGCCCTCAACATGTCTTCTGGGACTTGATTAACCCTCTCAGTTTGACCATCCATTTGAGGATGATAAGCAGAACTATGAATTAATTTGGTCCCCATGGAGTCATGCAGGTGTTGCCAAAAACGTGCCATGAATTGTGAGCCTCTATCAGAAATGATAGTCCTAGGAACTCCGTGTAATCTCACAATGCATTCAAAATAAATGTCCGCATATTGCTTGGCTGAATATGAAGTGTGCACTGGAATAAAATGTGCGGTCTTTGTGAGTCTATCGACAATAACCCACACTGAGTCATGGTGCTTAGAGGTAAGGGGTAAGCCTACTATGAAATCCATACTTATGTCATGCCACTTCCAGGAGGGTATGGGCAAAGGTTGAAGAGTACCCGCTGTTTTCAAATGACTCGCTTTGATTCTTGCACAAGTGTCACATTCTGAGACATATTTGGCTATGTCCACTTTCATGTTGGACCACCAAAAATTTTCCTTTAAGTCTTGGTACATCTTACTACTTCCAGGATGAATAGAAAATTTAGAAAGATGTGCCTCATCCATAATCTCCTTGCGAAGATCAGGATTCTCTAGAACAACAAGACGTTGTTCAAACCAGACTGTCCCATTAGGATCTTGGCGAAAGCAACTGACTTTGGGATTATTTTCTGACAACTTCTGCTTAATGGTTTTGATTCCCTCATCACTGGATTGAGCCTTGATGATTCTATCCGACAAGGTGGATTCAATGGTTATAGCATTTATCATGCCTTGTGGAACAATTTCCAAATGAAGCTTACTCAACTCGCTGCATAAGGTATCATTATATGCTTCCACGGACAAGCAGTTGCAGTGAGCCTTGCGGCTAAGAGCATTTGCAACAACATTTGCTTTGCCGGGATGATAATGTACCTCTAAATCATAGTCTTTAATAAGCTCTAACCATCTCCGTTGTCGCATGTTTAAATCAGCTTGGGTGAAGATGTACTTGAGGCTTTTATGATCGATGAATATGTTGCATCGGGTTCCCATTAAGTAATGCCTCCAAATTTTGACAGCATGGACAACCGCTGCTAATTCAAGATCATGTGTGGGGTAATTCTTTTCATGGGGTCGAAGTGCTCGGGAAGCATATGCAATGACTCTATTCTCTTGCATGAGCACACAACCAAGACCCGTACTTGAGGCATCACAATAAACCTCATATGGTTTAGAGTAATCTGGTTGAGCCAACACAGGTGCTGAAGTCAAGTGTTGCTTAAGGTTGTGGAAGGCTTTCTCACATTTCTCATCCCACACAAACTTCACCCCTTTCTTCAAAAGTTCAGTCACGGGTTTGGCAATTCTGGAAAAATCTGGAACGAATCGCCGATAGTAACCAGCTAGCCCAAGAAAGCTTCGAATTTGATGAACGGACTTAGGTGGTTTCCAATCCATCACTTCTTCTACTTTGCTTGGATCTACTGAAATACCATCACTGGAAATAGTGTGACCCAAGAATTTCACACTATCCAACCAAAATTCACATTTTGAGAATTTAGCATAAAGCTGGTGGTCTCTTAAGCGTTGCAGAACAATGCAAAGATGTTGAGCATGTTCCTCTTCATTCTTGGAATAGATTAAAATATCATCAATGAATACCACCACGAACTTGTCCAGCTCGTTCATGAATACGGAATTCATGAGGTACATGAAGTAGGCAGGTGCATTAGTCAACCCGAAGGACATGACTAAGTATTCATATAGCCCATAACGTGTGGAGAAAGCAGTCTTAGGGATGTCACAAGGTCGAATCTTTATCTAATGATAACCAGACCTAAGATCAATCTTGGAAAAGACTTTCGCTCCCAATAGCTGATCAAATAACACATCAATGCGGGGAAGGGGGTATTTATTTTTGATGGTCACCGCATTGAGAGGTCTGTAGTCCACACATAGCCTCAAACTGTCGTCTTTCTTCTTAACGAAGAGAGCAGGGCATCCCCAAGGAGAAGAACTCGGGCGAATAAAACCCTTATCCAATAATTCCTGAAGCTGTGTCTTCAACTCAGCCAGTTCCTTGGGTGGCATTCGGTAGGCTCTTTTGGAGATAGGAGCCGTACCAGGTTGAAGTTCGATAACGAATTCAACATCGCGGTCTGGGGGCATACCTGACAGTTCATCAGGAAACACATCCGGATACTCGCAGACCACTGGAATTTCCTCTACTGGTAAGGTGATGGCCACATAGGCACAAGGATTCACAGGCTCTCTATGGGGTAAGTAGAGCATTGAAACTCCTATGGCTGGTGAGTTGATTTCTATTCGCCTCTCAGCAATATCCAGGGTCACCTTATGTTGGGTCATCCAGTCCATTCCTAAAATGATATCAATACCGTCTAGACCCAAGGTTATAAGGTTTGTCGGGAACACCTTGCTACCCAGTTTCAGTGGTACCCCACGAACTATGGTGTTGGTAAAGATTTTCTCCCCTGGGGTTGCAATCTGATACTTGCTCTTAATCTGGAATACCTTTAAACCCAACTTAGTTTGTGTTTACTTGTTCCTAAAACTATGTGTAGCACCAGAATCAAACAATATCTTAATAAGTTTGCCTTGGATAGAAAATATACCCATCATAACTGCTGCTCCCTTAGGAATTCCCATCATGGTGGTGAAGTTGAGGCGACCCTGCTTGACTTGCACGGTCTGCTTCTTTCCCTTGTCCTTGTTGTTCTGGTTCGCTCCACATCCTTGATTCTGTTGGTTGGACTGGTTCTACTTCTTAGGACGGGTGCACTCACTAGCATAGTGTCCTGGCTCTCCACAGTTGTAGCACTTGCCCTCCCTAGTGTTGCGGTTTGGTTGGAAAGCATTGGACTTGTAGTTCTGCTGCTGGGAAGCAGAAGAACGATAGTCTCCCCTTTGCTGATTCTGGGGAGGCTTGGCCACCCAACATCCAGAACGTTGGTTCCCATTGGAATTCTGGGAAACTTTCTTCACTATGCGATACTTCCTATTGTTTGTGTTGCTAGAGCTGGAAGGGGCTTTCCACTTCTTGTCATTCCTCACCTTCTTCATAGCATCTTCTTGAGAAATGGCTAAGTTCACTATCTCATGATAGGTCTCGGTCTTGACGGGGTTAAGCCTTTCATAAAGCTTGGGATCCAGACCACGTCGGAAATGATCCATCTTCTTCTCATCATTGTCCACATGGTATCCCCCATACTGACACAGATTGTTGAATTTCTGTGCGTACTGGTACACAGAGTCAGAACCTTGCTTCAATACCAGTAATTCACTAATCTTACTATCCACCATTCCCTGAGGAATGTGAAGAGTCTTGAATGCCGTTTTGAACTCATCCCAGGTGATGGCATGTCCAGCAGGTTGGGTCATCTTGAAATGTTCCTACCAGATTAAGGCAGGGCCATGGAGTTGCAGAGCTGCAAAGCTGGCCTTGCGCTCTTCCGAGCATGGAAAGGTGAGAGCATCAAACCTAGCCTCAATAGCACGAACCCAGGCATCTGCCTCTAGGGGTTCATCAGCCTTGGTAAAGATCGGCAGCTTCAACGCCGTGAAGTGCTCATTCTTGGCCACATTTTGCTGGTCATCCCGATGAGGGGCGCGTTGCTGCTGGTTGTTCAATATCTGGCGCCTCATATCTGCTTGAGCCAGCAGATATGCCTCCATAGGCATCATGAGTGGTGGCGGTGGCGGTGGGTTGCTGCCACTGGCATCACCAAACCCATGGGGAGTGTTGCGAGTGTGACTAACCATCTGAAAAATCGTTGGAGTAGGGATTAGTCACATACTCATAACCTTGCTAATATAATCATAAACAAGTAGAACATGTGAAACAATTCCTCTCAACAACAGAATTTTTCAGAGGAGTCAACAACAATACGCTGAAGTATAAAATTCATAACTCCCGGCTCGCTTAATGGATATTGCTCAAATTTGGTCACAAGGAGCATAATTTCGTGCTCTACAACATTGGTATTCAACTGAAATCCTAATTTTTATGTTAACATGTCTGAAAAATTCATTTCTTGACTCTCTGTCCAGTCTGATTTTCAGAAAACCGAGGGTCACAAAAATATGCATAACTCTCAGTTCATAGGGGCAAAGAGGCTGAAATTTTACGAGCATGTACATCATGAAATTTCCAACAACTTTGATATTCATTGCACAAACCAGATTCGACCATAAGAAGATTCAAATTACATATTACACAAGCTGCTGCAGAAAGTCTTGCAACATTTAGGTCACACCACATTTTTACAACACATGGTTACAACACTAACCAAATCTTTGGTTCACATACATAGTGGTTAAAGTGTAGCACACGCCACACAAGAGAGATACTCTGTCTACGTTAGCTTATCCTCCACGGACCAAAATCAGGCCACCCGTAGGAGTATGCACGCTACACTGACTACTAGCATCTAGAAGTCATCTAGGTTACCCACTAAAGAAACGCTCACAGTGGGCGAACCAATCTCCATAGGTGCGGGCTGCGGTGACTCCCTCTCACTATCCACCATAGACTGAGCGTCATCCGGGTCGCCCTCCATAGCTCTCGGAACCAGTGGCGGTTGTGGTGGATGCTGCAACACAAGGATCAGGCCATTAGCGGCCTCTAAGTCGTCGTCCATCAGCTCCAGCTGCTCCTGCATCTGAGCCAGTGCCTGTATGTGCTGAAAGCGCTCATCTCTCATCTGGTCCATCTCCACTCTCATCTGCTCTCGCTGCTCCTGAAGTCCCACAATGGTCTGAACACAAGCAGCAAGCTGATCCACCCACTCTGACTCACGGTTCACCCAGTGAGCCACTCTCTCCTCTAGTGCGGTGATCCTCAGACATGCCTCTGCAAGGTCTCGCTCTAGCCCCATGTGGCTAACGGAGATAGAGCGAAGGTGGTGAGTGCGCACTCCCAACACTCCAGCGGTGTCGAGAGCAACAGAAGACGCTGCCGCGGTAGCCGTACTGTGAAGAGCCTAAAGACGGTACAGTGCCTGCACGCACCGAGCCATCTCCTGCAGTACGTTAAGTGGGGTCCTGTCCATCAGAAGTGCGGCCATGTTCCCCATACGGCCCCTCCACGCGTGGTCCTCAGGGTCCACGGTTGGAAGTAGTCCCACTGGGGTCGACGACACCTCCTGAGGGTGCTGATCACCGAAGGTGTTCAACACACTCAAAGCGGCAACCTCAAGGGTCTCCATCAATGGAATACTCCTCACGTCCGTGCTCAGGTCCTTCCACTCAGGGTGAGCGGGGTGAAGCTGCACGGTAACTCGAACACAGCAACGAGGTACTCCGAGCTGTGTGGTCACCAAAGCCTCGTACGTCGGAGGAGTGGTGTAGCCCGACGAGAGAAGAGTGTCCCACAAAATACGGGCAAACCCCTCGATGTGCAGTCCGTCGGTGCGGATCGTACCATCCGGGCGTACCTCCCAGAACACCTGTCCAGCCATCTGCATCCACAAAACTCCCACTGATTAGCGTGAGTTGAGAAGATGACAGATTATGTCCAGTGCATAAAAATGCATGTAACTCACAAACTGATAGGACAAAAGTTCTGAACTTTTACCAGCTACTTAGTTACATTATTTGGACCAAAATTGGTATTCAAGGGTTGAGCTAAAAATCACAGGAAGATGCTCAAAATGACCGAAGTTCAGTTCGATGTCTCCCAGGAAAAACAGCAAACAGACCGGCACCAAACTGAGCATATGTCCAGATTCTCTTGCTCCAAAACTCTGAAATTTTTACAGTAGGATCTTGACTAAGTTTGCTACAACTTTACTATCTAACTTTTCTCCAGAAAGATCTGTTTAGGGGGTCCAAAAATTCGGACCAGCAGAGTGACCTAACTTAGAACAGAGAAGATAGCAAGATAGGGAAGGGTTGGATTAACTTTTGGTGAGGTGATTTTTATCATGGATTTTAGGAACGATTTATACTTTGTTGGTAGACTTAGCATGATGCAAAAACGTCCTAACTGTTCTCACAAGGCAAATCCATGCCTAAAAATCGGAGTTAATGTCGGTGGCTTGGCACAATATACGACTCTCCCTATAATAGCTAGTCGAATATCTATTCGATTCTCGTTCTTACGAATCACGGTTAGTGTACCTGAAGAAAATGAACCTTCCGTGCCAGCACGTCACGGAAGCGTCCTCATACATTACCATTCACTATAGAAACGGCACCCATGTGTTTAACACTACATGGACAGCGTCCAACCTGAGATACGCTCCTTTTGAATGGAGGGTATCCCCCTTCACATGTTCGTAATGCGGAATGATGCACACGTATGGCAAAACGTGGCGACATCACAACCCATGATATATTCATGTGCAATAGAACATATCATCCTTCGCATGCATTGCATACGGGAAGCGCACGTATAAAACATGTGGGCATCCAACCGAGAAGATAGGATCTGTTAAATAGATTGCCCTATCGACCCTCGCATACTCGTGATGCGGCATAACCACGTATGAGAATGTGCTGGTTGTTAGTTTAGATACACCATATATTACTATCCACCTGAAAGAACCCGAAAATCCCTCTAGGGCCTCTCGGACTAGTTAATCCTTAGCGTTCCTAACGCATTTTTGAAAACACACCTTAATCTTGCAAGTTTTATTTCGAAAACATGATATTAAGGGTGTATTAAGATCTCCAGTGTACAATCGAGCTCTGATGCCAGCTGTGACAGAACCGTCCAAATTAAATCCCATTTAACACACATAACCCATCCATTGGCCATTATGCGTTATGGAGGAGTTAACTTGTCGATATCTGCCGGGTCAAGCCCGGTAAATCACTTACGACAAAGGATCGAAAGATTGTACATCAAAACTCATACGAAGGCGAGTCCAGAGATAAACAAGTCTTAATTCATTACATCATGACCAACATAGGTTCATTATTACAAACCAAGTCTTTTGCATAAAGTAAAAGAGTTCAGAGTTCGAAACACAACGGAAATAAACTACTAACGAGGTAAGAAACATCACTAGAGGCCATTAGTGATGCACTAAGCACTGTCATCCTCCCACTCAACTTCCCAACTAGGTGGGAGAGAACCAGGCCACGGGTACCCATCATCATACACATCATTACCTGAAATCATCGACAAAGCAAGGCTGAGTATACTAATACTCAGCAAGACTTAACCGTCGGGTGATGAGACCATCACCAACTCTCTAGACATGCAAGCTTTATGGCAAGTAGGTTCCTTTTTGCTGAAAAGCAACAAAGAGTATGTCCTTACTTTCAAGTTTTAGCTCAAGATTCTAGTTGATTATCCATTACTAGGTAAGCAACTATGCAAGCATTAGTTGTGCAAACAATTAAGCATACAACAGTATTTCTTCTCAATTCCATCATTAAGGGACATAGAGTGTATTGTTAAGCACTCTTGGGTAACGCTGAGAGGCCGACGATCGATCGATTAATAACCTTGCAAGGTGGACCTAAACACACGAGAGAATGCATACCCCATCATACGACCACAGCCCCTACAAGGTGGGGTACACACCAACCAGGCGGTTCCCAATCATCCTCGGTTCGGGATCAAAGCCCACAGTCCCTAGTACAGTTGATCAGGTCACGGACTTACATCTTTTGCCACCCGGATCCACACATGCACCACTGCCTAGAACCTAGGGACTACTCCCGGGGTAGTGGTAGAGAGTTCCCTTACCGGATCAAAAAGGTACTTGGCTTACTGGTCGCACTCCCGGCAAATGCTTAGTACGTTCAAGCGCTTAACCACAGACCTACTGGCCGGAGCCGGTCCCATGCTCTTACCACATGAGCGGGTAGGTTTAACAATCTTATGATTCCAATATAAGACACCTATAACTCGCGAGTGACGAACATCACTCGATTTCTACCGGGTCCTTAGAGCATGGCAACTAGCGACCTAGCATACTAGTAATTGAACATAGGAACCTAGGATCATGCATCTAGGCATTCAAATCAACTCCTGAACGTTAATGCACAATCATAACAAAGAGAGTTGCATAAGTTAAAAACATAGGTTATGCTCCGGGGCTTGCCTTCACTAGCACAGTCAGTAGGGAAGTCCTCCGAAGCTGAGTTCGGGTCTTCCTGCACTTCTATGGTGTTCACTTCTCCCTCAGCTGGTTCTCCTTCAGCATCCAGCACCAGCTCGTAGTTTCCGTCCGGAAGTTCTACACGATATGCATATGCATGACTTTAATTATTCAAGTTTAGGGAGTGAAGTGCTTCTGAAAATTCAGAGACAAACATGGGGTGTATTGTTGGGCACATTCACCTGGATAAGATTTTATCCAACTTTTCTTTACACTAGAAAAGTGGGTAATTGGGTGAAGGTTATTATTCTTATTTGATGGTGATTGTGTGCACATGTAAATTATTTAGTTTATTTTACTTCACCACAGTAAGGGTGCTGTATAAGGTGTATTTTGGTGAAGCTTTATCATTTGAAATTAGGTTACCTCAAGGGTATGATTGATTAATCTTTTTATTTTATTTACAAGGCTTGATTTACTTTGGAATTTATTTCTGGATGTTTCCTACATCAATAAATCGAGATAAAATTCACACAAGCACATGACATCCTAACCAGGTTACTGACCAAAAATCACCTTAAACTAAGCTATAGATTGCACATGAAAAATCTATGAATCACTAGTTAGCATAAACTTAATATTTTTATATAGAGAGCTATATACAATCTAGGATCAAGATTTTACACAGAGCAATATCAGGACATATCTGAGCTACTCAAAATTTATCAGGGTCAGAAACATAGCATAACATGCTTGATCAAAAATAGCTCCTATTAAGCCATAAATTAATTTGAACCAGTTAAACATGTCAAAAGCTATCCATCTATTTATCATGGGTACATCTAGTCATACTCATGCTACTGCAAAAAGATCAACCCTAGTTTCTGAAATAGAATTTACATATTAAACAGGAACATATATACTGCTATATACCAAAATAAATTCATAACTACAAAACTACAATAGATCTATGTGCCATTTTTCTACAAAGGATCAAGAATGACCATAGTAACAACATATCCAAAATTCACATACAGATCAGTTATAGATTTCAAATTATTTCAAATCTAGCCAAACTGATCATTTCAAAATTATTTAAATTCTAGAAAGAAATTTGCAAAATTCCTTTCTAGAAAAGTTGCATCTGTTCATCAGGATTACAGATCAATTAAGTTTACATTTTTTCGATTTTTATTTGATTTACTACGAATTTTACAAGGTCTCAGAGATTTAAAACAAAATTGATAGAATCTTCTTTCATTCTGGTCCTCGGTCAAAAATCTAGTTCACAAGTGTACCCTTGCTTTTACACATAGGTCCTGGCTTTTATGATTTGAACCCTGGAAAAACTTGGGCCTTGACAAATCTAGGCTCGGCGGCCAGGGGAGCTCGCCGGCGGCGAGCCGGCGGCCGGGATCGGTCGGGTGATAGGCTAGGAGGGGGTTTGAGCTTACCGTCGACTGCTTGGCGGGGTTGGTGGCGGCGGGGCGTGCTCCGGCGATGGCTGGCGGCGAGAAGCAGGCAGAGTGGCCACCTCGGCCCAAATGCCGGCGAGCCGACGGCGTTTCCTCGCAATGCGGGCTCAGGGATAGCTTCACGGAGTAGCAGGGGAGAGACTCAAGCTGCTGGTGCTGATTGGCAAGGGACGGATGACGGAGCTCATCTAGACAGCGGCCAAGGCAGGCGGCAGAGCAGAGCTTCCGCCCGAGCGCACCAGGGCTACCTTTTATAGCTGAGCGGAGGGAGAGGAGGGGAATGAGGTGTTCGCCATGCAGCTGTTACACTGGGCAGGCCAGCTGGTTGGCGATGCAGCACACATGGCGCCATGGCGCTTGGTCGAGCGGCGCATGCGCACACTAGTCGGCGTAGGGGCAGGGGCATCGAGTGTTTAGGCGGGGAGGTGATGCATCGACAGGAGCAAACGTCCAAGGCTTGACGGCGTGCTCACCGGCGTGCCTGAGCTTCCTGTCTGGGTTGGCACCATGGCGGAGACCGCGGCGGCGCGTGTCAACGGGAATCGCGAAGGAGGGAGGAGGGCGCGGGGCAAATCCGTGGGCGGCGTGCTGTTTTGGGGTGTCACGTAGACATGTGACGGGACGGCGCGGCGCAGGTCCACAGGACGACAGCATACGGCTGGCGGCACGCGTGCTGGGCACGGACGCCGGGACGCGTTCTCGGCACGGTCGCGTTGCGACGTCACGGCCAGAGTGCGTACGCAGGGCGGCAGGCAGCATACCAGTTTCAGACTAGGGTACTTTGACCAGCCACAACAATTCAAACTTGCATACAAGTTCAAAATTGGCCAATGTAGAAGTTGTAGAGGAGGTATAGCTCTAGAACTTTTGCAAAGGTTGACGAGTGATTGGATCAAAGGATTGAGCAGGACAAAGGCTTGAACTTTGAGATTTTCTCGGCGCCGTCAATAGGGCATTCTGCACTTCAAACCAATTTTTGAAGCTTTTCCTCTCAAAATTTGAAATGCCACCAATTAGATGAAATGTGTCCCATCAAAAACTGAACAACTTTTAGTTTGGCAGATTTTTGAGTATTTAAGAAAAATTTTGAGATCTATTTGAGACACGAAAACAAGGTCATAAGGGTATACGGTTTTGACCACTTTGACTAGGTTTGACCAAGGTGATTAGGGTTTAGCCTTAAGAGTTGACCACAATTAGCAACTTGCAATTTTAGTTAGCAACTTGTGATCATGATTAGCACTTGAACATGTGATTAAGCAACATAAACATCAGGGATGTTACACCTCCCATGCATAAGCTCATACGAAGTCCTCTTCTTGAAAGCACGAAGGAAAATGCGATTCGACACATAGCAAGCGGTATTGACCGCCTCGGCCCAGAAACACCTAGGAGTCCTATGATCATAAAGCATCGTCCTGGCCATCTCACAAAGGGTCCGGTTCTTCCTCTCCACTACGCCATTCTGGCAAGCGACGTATGGAGAAGAGTACTGATGATCGAGACCAAGATCACTGCAAAAGGCATCAAAATGAGAATTCCTGAACTCCGTGCCATTGTCACTACGTATAGCTCGAATGGCATCCCCATGTCTCTCATTCTTCAACCTCAAGATCAAGTCTCAAACGAAGCCAAATGTCTCGCTCTTATCCTCCAAAAAGAAAACCCAAGAGTACCTCGAGAAATCATCAATCACTACCAACACATACCACTTCCCACCCACAGAGCGAACACGAGCTGGCCCAACCAAATCCATGTGCAATAGCTCACAAGGTCGCTCGGTCATGACCGCAGTCAGTGGGGCGTGAGTAGTGGCAACCATCTTTCCATGCCGACACGAAGCACAAACCAAATCCTTCTCGAATTTCAACTTTGGCAATCCTCGGACTAGGTATAGGCCACTCAAGCGGGAAAGCAACTCAAAGCTCAAGTGTCCTAGCCTCCTATGCCACTTCCAAAGCTCAGTCGAAGCACCAGCAACAAAGCATCGAGGAGGACCAACAGACTGGGAAAAATCGGCACGAAAGATTTGACCCTCGGGGACGATCATACAGACTAGATCGCCTCGAGAATCAAGCACACAAGAAGCGCCAAACTTAAAACGAACCTCAAAACCCTCGTCAAGGAACTAGGATACTGACAGCATGTTAAAACCAAGTGACTTGACCAAAGCCACACTCTTTAAGGTCACCTTGCTACTCACCTTCACCATACCTTCAGCAAGCACTCGTCCTCTCCCATTGTCCCTCGAAAGTGATGTACTCCCTCGTACTAACCGGGGTGAGGCTGGAGAACCACCCACGATCTCCGGTCATGTAGGGCGAACAACTAGAGTCGATCAACCAAAAGTCCTCCATGCCTCCCACCTGCAAATCAAAAACACGAACGAGAACGAGCCGGCGACTCAACACTAGGGTTAGTAGCAAAAGAGTCAAACTAGTGTCAAGCCATTTAATCAAAAGAAGGATTAGCAAAATCGATCCTATCAAAACCTCTAGGCGGAGCCGCCTCACGGCTACCACCAAAGAACCTATCACGTCTCACTGGAGGGGAATGCGCACCACGAAGGGGAAAACGTGGCCCGTAGTCCCTCTGAGAACCAAAACTGCGATCGTGTCTCCCAAACTCGTAACGGTCACGAGAAGGAGCACGTCCAGCAAACTCACCACGCCCAAACTCAACACGCCTATCTCTCTGAGGAAAACCACCACCTCCTCGAGTAGGGACCGTACGCACAAACCCATCACCACAAGGTAGAGGCACTCTACGAGGCTCAGGCACACCATGAGAAGGGTGGTACCTATCCTTGTTTCCCATCTCCCTAGCAAACCTCTCATCCATTCTCCTCTTGAAACAAAACTGATCCTTATGACCATCCCTCCAACAATCCTCACAATGGAAGCGGACTGGCTGTGACTTAGGCTGTGGTTTCTCAGTGGGCTTGTCAATAGCTTTCTCTCCTGGCTTCCTCCCAAACACATTTACTTGGGTGCTCACAAACTTCACAGGTTTCTAGTAGTTTTCTATCTTGTGGGGGAACACTGGTGGATCTGGGGTTGTGTCTAGCTTGTTTCTGAGGTGGTTTGTCTTTGGTGCTTATTTGTTCATGGGTGTAGTGTGAGATTGGATAGGGATGTCTCCAACTTTCTCTTCTCCCTCACCACTCTTCCTAGCCCCCAACGCCTGACCATCAAACCTCTTAAACTCAGCTGAGGCTAATGCCCAGACAACCAACTCATCAATTTCCTCAACTCATCATTCTCACCCTGCAAACGATCAACATAATGTGCAAGTTCCATGTTTTTCAAAGCATGCATTTCACAGGTAGAGCATGATGTAGGAATAGGAGCTTTCAAAGCAGCCTTAAGAGAAACTATCCTATCATGAGATTCAACTAGCCTAGCATGCAACACAGGACAAGAAGTGCAAGCACCTAACAAAGCAGGTCTAGATTTCATCTCATCAAGCTCAATCCCAAGCACATCTAGTTCCTCAAGAGTTGAGGCATGCTTCTCCTTAAGAGCAGTCAAGTCAGCCAGGAAAACATTGCAATCACCACAATCAACCTCATCAGAAACAATAGGAGCAACTTTCAAAGAGTCTATTTCAGTTCTAGCATCAACAAGCAAAGACTCAAGCTCAACTATCTTGTCCTTAGCATCACCTAGCAAAAGTCGAAACTCTCTCTTCTCCTTGTTCGTCTTCCTAAGCACATCATCACGGTTATCAAGCAACTCATTCAGCCTAGCATTCTTCTCTAGCAAAAAGTTGGGATCCTATTGTACCCCATCCTCAGAGTCGGAGTTCGAATCCGAGCTATGCTTCCCACCCTTCTTGGAGTTGTGCGCCATGCCGCAGAAACCACCTTGTGCGACAAAACTGAGGCCGGTGAAGTTCTTCCCCTTGTGCCGCTTGTCCTTGCGCCGTTCTTGCTCTTCCTTGCTGCTCGAACCGGATGAGGAGTAACTTGAAGTGGAGTCGATGTCGCTCACTCCAGCAACCATCGCTCAAGCCGTCTTCTTCTTGTACCCGCTGCTCTTCCTTAGCCTTCTCTCACCCTTGTCCTTGCGCTTGTCCTTGTACTCATTCCGGGAGTAGTGCTTGTTATTGTAGTCGTGCTTGAGCTTGCCCTTGTAGTCGTTCTTGATCTCCATGGCTTCCGGACACTCGGCGATGAAATGCACGTGCTCCCCGCACTGATAGCACATCCCCGAGCTCCTCCTCGCATTCTTGCAGTTCTCGTAAATCCACCCTATGACAACCCCACCCGAGATAATTCCGTACTATCACCTAAACGAATCCATTTGGTCATTAAGTGATAATAAAGAGTCATCCTGTTGAGTGTTGCCGGGTCAACGCCCAGTAAATCACTTGAACCAACACACAGAGGATCGAACACGCATACATTAAAACTCCCACGCAGGAGAGTCCAGAGTACCTTACAAATTAATCCAAATCTCCCCGTAGGGTCAACTTATTACAACCATCATTCTTGACATGAAAACTACAAGGTTCAGAGTTTCAAAGACAGCGGAATTAAACTAAACGATAACTTGGCATCATGGGAGGCCACCCATAACGCCATTACTCCTCGTCATCCACCCATTCTAGCTCCCAGCCGGGTGGGATTTCACCAAGCCAAACATTGTCACTTGTAAGCAACATTTACAGCAAGGCTGATTATACTAATACTCAACAAGGCTTACCCATCTAAAATAAAAGACTCAACCTCTAGTAATGCAAGGCTTTTGGCTAGTGGTTTTGTTTTGCCAAAAAGCTACTAAGGGATTAATCCTTACTTTCAATATTTTAGCTCAAGTTCTAGTAGATTCATTTATTACTAGATAAGCAACTATTGCAAGCATGAGTTGTACAAACAATTGATCAAACATCAAGTTTATCCATATTTCATCATAAAGGGATTATCATGGCCATATAATTAAGCACTCTCAGATAACAGTGAGAGGCCAATGATCGATCGATTAATAACCTTACAAGGTGGACCTAAACACATGGGAGAGATGACCTCACAAAGAGTTCACTCAACCAGGCGGTTCCCGTCATTCCTCGGATTGGGATCGGATGTCACAGTCCTAGGTACAAGCCTATCTGGCATGCCTCATACTAGCGTCCAGCATCACACATGCACCACATGTAGCTAACCTAGGGCCGGAACCCAAGATTATTAGCGCAAAGTTCCCGCACGCATCATTTAGGTACTAGGCTTACCGTACCCATTTCCGACAAATATTTAGTACGTTCAAACGCTTAATTTCTTAACCACTGGACCGGAGCCCAAAATCCCATGCTCTTACCATGTGAGCAATCCAATTTAACAATCATATGATTCCAACATAAGAACCTATTCTCGCGAGCGAAGCACACCACTCGACCTAGCATACTAGTAAAAGATCATATGTACTTAGGGATCTTGCAACTAGGTTTTCGATTCAACTCCTGAACGTAAATGCACATAGATATTCAAACATAAACTCAGAAGTTAAAAAGGAAATGCATAGGTAAATGATAAGCCGGGGCTTGCCTTCGCTAGCAAAGTTAGTAGGAAAGTCTTCCGAACTCTGGTCTGGGTCTTGCTGCACTTCCACGTAGTTCACTTCTCCCTCGAACGGTCCGTCACCTTGCTCCGGGATGAACTCATAGCTACCGTCAGAAGGTTCTACACGTATGATGCATATGCAGGAGTTAATTGGTGAAGTTAAGTTATTTAATTACAAAACATCACATTACATCCATGGAGTGCATGGTTGGTCACATTCACCTAGACAAGAATATATTCAGCATACTCTTCCATAAAGATAAATTAATCAACCATTTATTAATGATCATTTTGCCGGTGATTGTGTGCACATCTATGCAAACAAATTAGGATTAATTCACAAAACAACAAGTTAGCTTTCAGGGATTCAACAGGAGGTACAACCTAAGGTGAAACACACCTAAGTCCTTAAAAGAGTGATTTCTCTATTTCTCTTTTTATAACACTTAGTTTCTTCCAAAAAAAATCATTCTGCTTAAACCATGCAAGATATCACAGTGAGAATTTTTGTACAAGCACACAGTGCTACAACAGAGCTACTGCCAAAAACACATAGCAAACAGAGCCATATTCTAAGCATTGAAAAATACAACAAGTTAATACTAGCAAAAGCAAGAATAATTATTACAGAGAAAACTACTCATGCACTGGAGCTCAAATTTTACACAGTGCCTTTATGGACTATAGCTGGACTACACACCAAAAATTAGCTCCAGACACTATTTCTATCAAGCTACACAAAAATAACCATTTTCAGCCTAGATATTCACAAAGAAATTATACAAAGATATTCATAACTAAAGTGTAGCCCAACTTTCTCCTACAGCATAAACATGGCACTAACATCATCTAGCCCAAAGATTAGCATCACTGGATCCTTAGAACATGAACTATGGAATTAAACCTATGCACAAGCATAACTCAAAACAATATACATGAACAGTTTATAAATACATGATAAAATCACCAGGAGCACACCTAAGCCTAAAGAGATGATAGCCACAAGATGAGCCACAGAAAGCATTCACAGGAAGCTGTACAAAATATATATACAGATCTAGCGTAAATACAAAATAAATCATATCTAGAGTTGCACTCAGTAACTTTGTGCAAAAACTTAGAACTACGCTATAATAGTCATGACTAACAACATATCCAAAGATCAAGCTCAGCACAGGAGTACAATTCAAGTTATGAACAAACCCATTCGAACTGAGTTTGAATTTTCATTGAAAAACTACTCATCAGAAGTATAGTCAACCTTTCTAAAAGATGTAGATCTACTCATAAGGAAACCAACAAAATTGGTTTTGCATTTTCCTGATTTTTTTGTGATTTTCTGTGATTTTTCAAAGACACTGGATCTATTCAAAAAGAAGTTAAGAATCTATTTGCAAGAAAAACCCTAGAAAGATTTTTGTCTTCACAACCATACCCTTAGTTTTACATAACGGTCCGGAATTTAACACCTTGGCCCCTCGCAAGAATCGGGGTCTTGCAATTGGGTCCAGGGGGAAAAGGGGCGGCGCGGCCGGCCAGATTCCGGCGAGGCTGACGGCGGAGAGGGCCGGGGAAGGGGCGGAGCGTGACTAGAGGCTCACCCTAGACCTGCTGGTGACTAGAGTTGCGGCGGGGGTAGCGCCGGCGAGCCCGCACGACGGCACCCAGTGGCGACGACCGCAGAAGCTCGGGTGCCGGCGAACTAGGAGCTCGTGTTGGACAACAAGCGGCTCGGGGAGGCTTGCTGGGTGCTTGTGTCGACGTCGGGCAGCTCAGGCTGTGGCGGAGCGGCCTGGAGGAGGGAGCTCGCCGAGGAGGCGCTAATGCCGGATGCGGCGGCGTGCAGGGCAGGTGGCGGTGTCGTGCTCCTGCGCGAGAGAGGAGGAGAGGGTTTATATAGTAGCCATGGTATGGAGAAGGGGCCGCGACTGAGCTCGTCAAATATAGGAGGTCGAGGTATGGGCGCATGGCTGTGGCGACGTGCGCCGGTCGTCCGGCCAATGGCGGGCACACGCGCACGCGCCGGTGAGTGCCCGGCCTCCGCGTGACAGCAGCCTAGGGCGACTAGCCCTCGTGGGCGTGTCGTGGCACAGTGGCTCAAGGCACGCGCTTCGACCTGGCAGACGCTGCTTTGCCTCGGCGTGCGTGCCCCATGGTGTACGGCGGCCGGCCGACATGGCGCACGGCGACATCGTGTGCGAGGACGCGTTCCCGGCGCAGAAACAATTCAAGGTTCCCCTGTTTGACCTACTAGAACTCGAGATTTGACACTAAAGTGCACCTTGAGGTAATAAGCAAAGTTGTAGATCTCAAGATCCTCTACAAAATTTACAAAGGCACTAAGGGTTTTGATCAACAGATTTCACATAAACTTCATGCCAACTTGGGCATTTACTCAGCACCGGTGAATAGTACTTTCTACTGTTGACCTCTGGTTTAACCATCCTCCACTCAAAATCAGGAATGCCACCAATTGGGAAAGTTGTATCCCATGAAAATATGAACAACTTTTATTTTGGTAGATTTTTAAGTGTTTAGGCGAAAATTGGAGAACGCGGCAAAAGTTCTAGAAAGGTATAGGCGTCAAAGGTGTTTAAATAGGGGTTTAAATAGGGTTTTGACTATGGTTTGACCCAAGTTTGACCATGAGTGCTTGTTGGCTAGGTTTTCGAGGTGATGACACAGGTTGACCAAGGTTTGACCAAAGTCAACATTTTTGACTTGGTTGACTCGATCATTAGCGTTAATTAACCCTAATTGAAAACCTAGGGCGTCACAGCCCACCCCCTTAAAGAGAATCTCGTCCCGAGATTCGACAATAAGATTCGGGCAATGCCTTCCAATAAGACAAGCGTTAGAAAGGAAGAAAGACATATCTGATTCCACTTCTCGACATCGAGAATTCAGATAGGGCAAAAGATACATGGTATACTCCTTACTACCTCAATGCCGCTCAAGAGGAAGCGGGCGATGAATGTGTACATGAAAAACTAAGAGCAGACAGATTCTGCCTGTGATGCAGAGATACATCCCCACCATCGTACAGCGAAGTGACTCGAACACCTCCAAGAACGGAGCCATGGTTGGCAGCGCGTCTTGGGTTCTTCTCCCAACCTTCTTTTCGAGCTTCTTCTTGATGTCGTTGATGATGACGGAGGGAAAAGCTTGCTCGGCGAGGAACGGAGCAGACAACAGAGATAGGCTGGTGGCGGGTTGCCAAAGAACAGCCGGAGGGAAAGGAAGAGCGTTGGTGATGTCGAACTCAACTGGGAGGCGAGACTTGGAAATGGCGATATCGAGGGAGGGCTTCCATTTTATGCTGCCACGGAATTGCAACGGTCATCCAAGATCACCCGAGGCAGGGGCCGGCGGAGTGATCCGGTGGTGACGACACGTGGCTCGATAGTGGTCGGTCCTGAGAGGTCTCGGCGACGTGATCGTGGCTGCAGAAAAGAGATGGCAGAGAGATGCTACGGCGTCGTGCCTTCGTGGCGCGGAAAAGGATGGAGTTCAACGGTCCGAAGAAACGACTGCTCTTCATTTGCTTGTTTCTTGATTCCTAAGATTTGGAGGGTGTGATCAACGGATCATGAATTGAGGAGTGATGGAAAACTCTCATATCATTGACTTTTAGAGAACCTTGACTGCTCAGAACAACTATGCTCCTTCTCCTTCAACTTAGCCGGTTGATTTGATTTGTTGCTCAGAGATCTTTGATATTGGTCGGAAGGAGACCATGTTGAAAAGTTCCGTCCAGATTTCTATGAAGAAAAGGAAGGCTAGTAAACAATATTTGGTTAAATTTGTTTACCGAGAGATTTCTGAATTTATTTTAGAAGAGCATATAGGTGTGATTATGGATCAAGGGTTCCACCATCATAAGTCCAAGGTCAGTTGTGCATAAAAACACTAAAAGATGGCATGGTCATAGAGAGCAGTTGCAAGGAGTCGTTCATGGTTAGCAAAAGAGAATGATTAGGAAAAGATAGATCGATATAAAATATCAGAAGGTGCTTGCTCACAGGTTACTTAAAGATGACATCTTTCCTTCCTTACTGGTGCAAGAATTTTTAACTTGATAGTGATGCACCACAAGAAACATATGATTATAAGACCAAAGTATAATGAATACATGGTGCGACAATGGAATGTGCACATGTTGATGCTCATGACGTGGTGCATAGAGTAGAATACATGTGCGGATGAGCATATGATGCTTATGCATATGGCATACGGTGCATATGTCATGATGCATAGTGAGAGACACACATGATGGGTGCATGATGCGGTGTACGCATGATGCACCTGCGTATGAATGCATAATGCACATGCTCCTAAGTTATGATGCTCATGATGCAATGTCAGCATGACTTCTTTTACTCATGAAATTAGTCAAGACAGGGAGATCAACGTAAAGTTGAGAAATAAGTTCTGCGGTGAGTCGCATTCTCCCAACCAAGATACCTTGCGCGCACCTAATGGTAATTTCCTGGCTGCAGCACACATGATACCCTACCCTTTGGTCATGGAACAACAACTTTACTAATCAAAACAAGGATAGGGTAGAAAGGTTGATATCCTCGGTGCATATGCATGTTAGTCCTCCAAGGTTTACCATGCATATGTTGTGCAATGCATTATTGTGCTCGTGAGTGATTTCATTAAGGTGCAACGTATGCAAGAGATGATGATGCTCCTACAACTTAAAAAGACTTTGGATGCTCTTTATTCATGTTATATTTTTCAAAAATTTTTTGAGCAAAGGTAAGGGTAGAAGCTCAAGGTTGGTGAGATCAAGCGGGAGCACGGCAAGGAGATCTTATCAAGGAAAAGCTGAGTAATCCAGAATCCTTAACCAAAAACTCTCATTTTCAGTCAAAAGATAAAATTCTTCACACGATATAACTTTGGTATTCCACTTGGATCCAGAATTGATCGCAACAGTGTCATGCAAACATCCATCAGATTGCTGCAAAAAGGTGTCTATCCATAGCATTACATTGATGCCGAGTTTGGAAACACCTTAACACATGGGGGTACAATGCAGCCTAGCTGCGCAGAGTGTACTCCTAGGTCAGCCCACCACAAACCATCCAAAAGCCGTGGTATACCCTAGAGTTTGTCCCTTCTACTACAACACTCGTACACCACCTTACTCTATTACAAGCATACCGGCTTCCACTACAACTAGCTAACCCTAGGTCTGCCTTCTGTTCGAATGGTCTATCCAAGTCGACGAAAGCTCAAGGTGATGCAGGTCCAGACTCGACTCCAGATTCTCCCTGAGTGTCCTCTGGATTTTCTTCCTCTGCTGGTCCAGGAATGACAGGTGGTGCTGCTACAGCTTCAAGCTGATTCTCTAGTTGCAACATATACTGGTCGTTATGCTGTAACATGAAGTTCTGTTCGTGAATAATTTGACCCAATTCACGTATTCTTACCTTATCCTTGCGTCTTCTTTTCTTGAGAGTGGCAATCAGTGCTCGGGCTTCTTCCAACTCTTGTCTGGTATCATTCACTTCCTTAACTTGCTGCCTATAAATTTGGTTTCTATAGAAAACACTTTCTCCAACCATCAGTTGATAGGTGTCATACATAGCTGTTGAGAAACGAACTGAGGTAACAAGATCAGGACTATAGTGAGCATTTTCTTGAGTGGTGAGAAAAGCTTCGCGTTCAACCCATTGTCCTAGGTGTTCTTCTCCTACGGGAATTACCTTGGCTGCAGTACCAGCTACCGAGGCAGAATGCTTCCCACAAAAGGTGGTGAGGGCTTCAAGAGCACCCTTTTGCACGATGCTAGTCAGTGTCAAGCCTTGGGCTTTACATTCCCATGTTTCCCAGTCGGGATTCAACAGGCAAGTGGGAATCTTCACCTTCACTTCCTAAAGAAGGATCTGTCCCGAGGTCATGAACTCACGCCCATGTACCCTGGATAAGTGGTGTATCCAAAATCCTTCAAGGTGTCCCACATAAGTGCAGGAAATCCACCCTCCTCGAGGCAGTTCAAGTGAGTCCATGCCTGTGCATCAGCAGTCATGGATTCGGAGTTGGACATCTGGATAGAGTGACGAAAGTAAGAACCCAGATGAATGAATTTGCACAAAAGAATAGACTTTCACAGCGCTAGACAGAAAGTTGCATACAAAATCACGCTCAAGATTCCAACTTTCACAAGACCTTAGGTAGGTACCGAGGAAAAAGTCTGATCCTCATGTGGGTAAAACTGGGCTAGCCATCTATACAAAGGTACAGAGTATGCCTGAACTCGAACGAGCGTGACATACATACGACATAAAGTTCTGACAGTCGTGAACAAAAATTCATAACTCAGCAACTACAGCCCCAAAAATTCCCAAATTTTTGTAGAAACTCAGCAAGGTTATGAGACACATCTTTGGTATTCAGAGGTTGACCTAAAAACATTTGGAAGGTGCTCTAGAGGTACAAGTTCAGAGTGAGATACCCAGGAGAAAACAACATGCCAGAGTGTCACTATTTTTGGCATAACTTGAGATCTATAGGAGCTATGAGCATGAGATTTTGGCAGCAAAAACTAGATTAGATATGAAGAAACTTTGGTATAGATCATCTAGTCACTTTATTTTTACAATAGGGGGTAAAAATTAAGCAAACAGACACATCACTTGATGACTAAGCAACAAGCAAGCTATACAAGCAATCTATACATAAAACATTGAGATAGCAAGGTAACACCTAGAGAGCATACAAACATGTATGATTGCAAATTTTAAGGTTCACATAATATTTTAAACATGATGCAAAAAGCGTCACATACGACCTCGCTAGGCAATCAAGCCAAACATCCAAGTTAGCACTGGTGGCAAGGCTTATATACTTCTCTCCCTATAATAACTAGTTGGAGCTACACTTTGGTCACGTAGTGATCTTATGAACGCGGTTAGTGTACCTGCAGAAAAGAACCTTCTGTGCCAGCACGTCACGGAAGCGTCCACATACATTACCATTCACTATAGAAATGGTACTCATACATTTTGCACTGCTTGGACGGCGCCCAACCTGCGACGCGCCCCTTTTGAATGGAGGGTGTCCCCCTTCGCATGTTCGTAATGCGGAATCATGCATACGTCTAGCAAAATGTGGTGACATCACAACCCACATGTTCATCTTGAATAAAACATGACATCCTTTGTATGACTTGCATACGGAAAGCACATGTATAAGACACATAAGCATCCAACCGAGAAGATAGGATCTGTGGAATGGATTGCCCGATCAACCCTCGCATACTCGTGATGCGGCACAAGACACGTATGAAACATGTGGCTTAAGAAGTGCTGGAAGTTAGCATAAATAAACCATAAATACTTAGCCACCCTAAAAGAACCCAAAATTTCCTCTAGGGCCTCTCGGTCTAATCATTCCTTAACGATCCAACGTATTTTCAAAATCCAATCAATCTTGGCAAGTTTTATTATAAATCATATGATTAGTGTTAAACTAATTACTTTGGTGTATACGGATACTCTAGTACCAACTGAGACAACCCCACCTGAGATAATTCCGTACTATCACCTAAACCAATCCATTTGGTCATTAAGTGATAATAAAGAGTCATCCTGTTGAGTGTTGCCGGGTCAAAGCTCGGTAAATCACTTGAATCAACACATAGAGGATCGAACACGCATCCATTAAAACTCCCACGAAGGGGAGTCCAGAGTACCTTAAAAATTAATCCAAATTTCCCCGTAGGGTCAACTTATTACAACCATCGTTCTTGACATGAAAAGTAAATGGTTTAGAGTTTCAAAGACAGTGGAATTAAAATAAAACGATAACTTGGCATCATGGGAGGCCACCCATAACGCCATTACTCCTCGTCATCCACCCATTCCAGCTCCCAGCCGGGTGGGATTTCACCAGGCCAAACATTGTCACCTGAAAGCAACATTTATAGCAAGGCTGAGTATACTAATACTTAGCAAGGCTTACCCATCTAAAATGAAAGACTTAACCTCTAGTAATGCTAGGCTTTGGCTAGTGGGTTTGTTTTTCCAAAAAGCTACTAAGGCATTAATCCTTACTTTCAATATTTTAGCTCAAGTTCTAGTAGATTCATTTGTTACTAGACAAGCAACTATTGCAAGCATGAGTTGTACAAACAATTGATCAAACATCAAGTTTATCCATATTTCATCATAAAGGGATTATCATGGCCAGATAATTAAGCACTCTCGGATAACGGTGAGAGGCCGACGATCGATCGATTAATAACCTTGCAAGGTGGACCTAAACATACGGGAGAGATGACCTCACAAAGAGTTCATTCAACCAGGCGGTTCCCGTCATTCCTGGATTGGGATCGGATGCCATAGTCCTAGGTACAAGGCTATCTAGCATGTCTCACACTAGCATCCAGCATCACACATGCACCACAGGTAGCTAACCTAGGGCCGCAACCCAAGATTAGTAGCGCAAAGTTCCCGCACCGCATCATTTAGGTACTAGGCTTACCGTACCCATTTCCGACAAATGTTTAGTATGTTCAAACGCTTAATTTCTTAACCACTGGACCGGAGCCCAAAATCCCATGCTCTTACCTCGTGAGCAATCCAATTTAACAATCATATGATTCCAACATAAGAACCGATTCTCGCGAGCGAAGCACATCACTTGACTTGTACCGGGTCCTTAGTCCATAGCAACTAGCAACCTAGCATAATAGTAAAAGATCATAGGTACTTAGGGATCATGCAACTACGTTTTCAATTCAACTCTTGAACGTAAATGAACATAGATATTCAAACATAAACTCAGAAGTTAAAAATGAAACACATAGGTAAATGATAAACCGGGGCTTGCCTTCACTAGTAAAGTTAGTAGGAAAGTCTTCCGAACTTTGGTCCGGGTCTTGCTGCACTTCCACGTAGTTCACTTCTCCCTCGAACGGTCCGTCACCTTGCTCCGGGATGAACTCATAGCTACCGTCAGAAGGTTCTACACGTATGATGCATATGCAAGAGTTAATTGGTGAAGTTAAGTTATTTAATTACAAAACATCACATGACATCCATGGAGTGCATGGTTGGTCACATTTACCTAGACAAGAATATATTCAACACACTCTTCCATAAAGATAAATTAATCAACCATTTATTAATGATTATTCTGCTGGTGATTGTGTGCACATCTATACAAACAAATTAGGATTAATTCACAAAACAACAAGTTAGCTTTCAGGGATTCAACAGGAGGTACAACCTAAGGTGAAACACATCTTAGTCCTTAAAAGAGTGATTTCTCAATTTCTCTTTTTATAACACTTAGTTTCTTCCAAAAAACATCATTCTACTTAAACCATGCAAGATATCACAGTGAGAATTTTTGTACAAGCACACAGTGCAGCAACAGAGCTACTGCCAAAAACTCATAGCAAACAGAGCCATATTCTAAGCATGAAAAATACAACAAGTTAATACTAGCAAAAGCAAGAATAATTATTATAGAGAAAACTACTCATGCACTGGAGCTCAAATTTTACACAAAGCCTTTATGGACTGTAACTGGACTACACACCAAAAAATAGCTCCAGACACTATTTCTATCAAGCTACACAAAAATAACCATTTTCAGCCTAGATATTCACAAAGAAATTATACAGAGATATTCATAACTAAAGTGTAGCCCAACTTTCTCCTACAGCATAAACATGGCACTAACATCATCTAGCCCAAAGATTAGCATAACTGGATCCTTAGAACATGAACTATGGAATTAAACCTATGCACAAGCATAACTCAAAAACATATACCTTTACAGTTCATAAATACATGATAAAATCACTAGGAGCACACCTAAGCCTAAAGAGATGATAGCCACAAGATTAGCCACGGAAAGCATTCAAAGGAAGCTGTACAAAATATATATACAGATCTAGCATAAATACAAAATAAATCATATCTAGAGTTTCACTCAGTAACTTTGTGCAAAAACTTAGAACTGTCCTATACTAGTCATGACCAACAACATATCCAAAGATCAAGCTCAGCACAGGAGTAAAACAAAAGTTATGAACAAACCCATTCAAATTGAGTTTGAATTTTCATTCAAAACTACTCATCAGAAGTATGGTCAACCTTTCTAAAAGATGTAGATCTACTCATAAGGAAACCAATAAAGACACTGGATCTATTCAAAAAGAAGTTTCTATGATTTTTCTATGATTTTCTGTGATTTTTCAAAGACAATTGATCTATTCAAAAAGAGGTTAAGAATCTATTTGCAAGAAAAACCCTGGAAAGATTTTTGTTTTCACAATCATACCCTTAGTTTTACATAACGGTCCGAAATTTAACACCTTGGCCCCTCACTAGAATCAGGGACTTGCAATTGGGTCCAGGGGAAAAGGGGCGGCGCGGCCGGCCGGATTCCGACGAGGCCGGCGGCGGAGAGGGCCAGGGAAGGGGCGTGGCGTGACTAGAGGCTCACCCTAGACCTGTTGGTGACCGGAGTTGCGGTGGGGGCAGCGCCGGCGAGCACGCACGGCGGCACCCAGCGGCGACGACCGCAGAGGCTCGGGTGCCGGCAAAGTGGGAGCTCGCGTTGGACAACAAGCGGCTCGGGGAGGTTTGCTGGGTGCTTGTGTCGACGTTGGGTAGCTTAGGGTGTGGCGGAGCAGTCTGGAGGAGGGAGCTCGCCGAGGAGGCGCTAATGGCGGACGCGGCGGCGTGCTGGGCAGGTGGTGGTGTCGTGCTCCTGCGCGAGAGAGGAGGGGAGCGTTTATATAGCAGCCATGGAGTGGAGAAGGGGCCGCGACCGAGCTCGTCAACTACAGGAGGTCGAGGTATGGGCGCATGGCGGTGGTGACGTGCGCCGGCCGTCCGACCGATGGCGGCCGTGCGCACACGCGCCGACGAGTGCTCGGCATCCATGTGGCACCGGCCTAGGGCCACTAGCCCTCGTCAGCTCGTCGTGGCACAGTGGCTCAAGGCGCGTGCTTCTACCTGGCAGACACTGCTGTGCCTCGGCGTGTGTGCCCCACGGTGCACGGCGGCGGGCCGACGTGGCGCGCGGCGACGTCGTGCGCGAGGACGCGTTCTCGGCGCAGAAACAATTCAAGTTGCCCCTGTTTGACCGGCTAGAACTCGAGATTTTGACACTAAAGTGCACCTTGAGGTAATATGCAAATTTGTAGATCTCAAGATCCTCTACAACATTCACAAAGGCACTACAGGGTTTTGATCAACAGATTTTGAATAAACTTCATGCCAACTTGGGCATTTACTCAGCGCTGGTGAATAGTGCTTTCTGCCGTTGACCTCTGGTTCAACCATCCTCCACTCAAAATCAGCAATGCCACCAATTGGGAAAGTTGTGTCCCATGAAAATATGAACAACTTTGATTTTGGCAGATTTTGAAGTGTTTAGGCAAAAATTGGAGAACGCGACAAAAGTTCTAGAAAGGTATAGGCGTCAAAGGGGTTTAAATAGGGTTTTGACTATGGTTCGACCCAAGTTTGACCATGAGTGCTTGTTGGCTAGGTTTTCGAGGTGATGACCCAGGTTGACCAAGGTTTGACCAAAGTCAATGTTTTTGACTTGGTTGACTCGGTCATTAGTGTTAATTAACCCTAATTGAAAACCTGGGGCGTCACACGCCCAAACCTCTTGCTCAACAAGGCGAGATCCTCCTTCCTCAACACCTCAAAGTCCTCATCTGGCATGGACACAAGACAAGACAAAGAAAACTGCATGGCAGCAGGGTTAGCATTAGTCCTCGATCCTAAGACAAGAGCTAAACTATGTGGATCAGTGGGGCTCTCACTCTTGGCTCTCAAGCTACAATCATCCTCTGAAGACTTGAGCTTAGAAAAAAGCTCGTCAACCGTCAGGGTCTCATACACACCCGACTCCAAGTTGGCCTCGACCTTGGCACTCCACACGGATCTGTCAAGTGAGTGCAAGAGCTTGATAGCTCTATCATGATCCGTGTATGGAAGCACTGTCACAATGGCCCTCATGTTGTTCAAAATACAAGTGAAATGCTGGAACATCACATCAATCGACTCACCGGAGAGATGAGTGAAGTTCGCGTACTCTCTCCGGTGAGTGGCAAACAAACGAGCCTGCACCTGAGGATTCCCAACATGAGCATTATTAAGCTTCAGCCAAATCTTTCCGGCCACATCCTCTCCGTACACTCGATCAAACTCTGAGGCACAAAGAGCACAGAACAAGTAATCAACGGCTTTGCTGTTGGCCTCAAACATGTCCCGTGAACCAGGAAGAAGGAAACTATCAGGAATGACATAATGAGAATTTTGAGTCACTTCCTAGATCAGCGTCCCGTCCCACACAAAAACGTGCCCATGCGCCACTCCCACATCTGGTAATTCTTGCCATCGAAGTGCGAAGGACCCGACCCCTTGCCGTAGTCGCCCATCTTTGGATCTTAGAGGTTAGAATCGGCTCTGATACCAATTGAAGGACCGAATATGCGACCAGAGAGGGGGGAGTGAATGGGAGCCAATAAAAATTCTTCCCGAAGGATGAACTTGGCCTATACCTGATTGCCACTCCGATCACTCGCACACACCAAAGAAGCTCTAGGCTAGGCACACACAAGCCTACAAGTCCTAGAGACAAGCCACGAATCAAAGAGCGGAAGCACAAGACAAGAATCAAAGCACTTAGTCAAATCTAGACATGCTAGGCGCGGACCGTCTGGCAAGTCTAGGCGGACTGTCCGCTAGGTAGGGGCGAACTGTCCGCACGGACACCGCGGACTATCCAAAAATAGCAACAGAACCTCCAGCAGCGCACCTCAGAAAATCGGACTGTCCACGAGGGGATTGTGGACTGCCCGGCCCTTCACGGACCGTTCGGCACTCGAGTACGGACCGTCCGCAAACTCCTTACCACCAAAAACTCCCGAACCAACAGATCAAAACACGGACACGTAAGAACACATGGAGACCACGAATAACAACTACGCTGTCCAGCACCTTGCGGATCGTCCGCCAAGAGCATGCAGATTGTCTACCCGTTGCGGACAGAAGCAGAAACAGCCTGAGTCGCGAAGTCAACTCTCCAAAGCCATTACCAGATCTCCCAAACCACTTGAGCTCTTGAGACAAGATTTGGGGAGATGAGAAGTGTCACTAGGTGAAGCTATACCCCAAAAATCTCGACCTCTAACTCACTAAATCGACAGGAATCACGGATCACATGAAACAACCTCCATGAACCCGGGTTCCTCCAAGAACTCGCAAATCGAAGGGTTTTCCTGACGTTTCAGGGGTCAAGATCATACACAAAGATGCACAAAGCATCCACCCATGATCCCCATGAAGAAATCCGAGGAGAAACACCATCAAATCAACGAATCGAGCGAAGAACAAAAGCAACCAAAAATAGCTTCGAAAATGACACGAAAATCACAAAGAGCTATGAGATGGAAGGAATCACAACGCCGAATTCTTCCATACATCCAGAGGTGAGAGTCTATACCAGATTCTAGCCTATGGAAAAATATTATGAAAAATCGGTCCAGAGCGATTAACCCTAGCCATCCCCCTCTACCTTCTATTTATACTTAGTCTCTTGGAGGTGGAAAATGACACAACTACCCCTAGTGCATAAATGTAAGATACACACCCCTCAGGGGCTTTTTGGTCCAAGTCAAGCATATTCCCATCGAGCGGACACGCTTCCACCGCGGACTTGCTTAGCCTCGATGCAAGCCCCGTGATCACACCACGTGTCCCCCGCCTCGAAGCTTCCCGACGCTCCCGGATCACCGTCTCCGTCGCGTTTGGCCTTCGGCCTTGGTTTTGAGGCCCAAACCAAGAAACCCTCCACGGATGGTTTTGTCGGCAAACCACCAAACCCCGCGTGCAAACTTCGGCCTTGAACCGCCACCTTGCACCGGCCTAAGTCCATGACTTAAACTCACTCCTCTTGCACCGCACGGCTCGCACTTGACCCCATCGGCCACCGGGTCCGTCGAACCATGCCTACTTGCCTCTCCATCACCCGGAGGCCACCACGGCTAAGGCCTTTTGTGTTTGTTCTTCACCTGCACCAACACGAGTCAAGCTGCAACTTGTACCTGCACACTAAGCCAAGCATTAGTCTACACAACGTTGTCAATCACTCATCACTAAGGAGCGACCCTACATTAGTCTTCGAACATACCTGGTCCTCACCCGCATTTAAGGCATGCCAGGGGCAGTGCACACCTCACACTGCATCACTCACATTGCCTCGCGTCCTTTAGGAAACCACGCTACTGCCGCTCCATCTTCTCCTCCGGTCGCTCCGCCGCCGCATCCGCTCGATCCGCCGCCGTATTAGACCAAGCTCTACCAGATCTAGCCCCGGCGGAACCCTAGATCTAGATCCGCTACCCGATTTCCCCCCGCTTCTCCGCTTCTGATAGTCCCCGAGCGTAGTGAGGAGGATGCCGTCGAAGCCTCGTCGAAGCAGAAGGAGCTCGAGGCTAAGCGCGATGGGCGCGAGGAGGTCTCGCTCGCCGTCTCCACCGCCGTCACCTCCCCGGCGCGACGAGGAGTGGGTCCTCTCGGTGTGGATGCTGGAGCGGGTCGTCACCCTGAGGTGGGATGGTGTCATGCTCGACGCGGCCACCGAGGGGTGGCGCACGGCGGTCGGGGAGGTGTTCCCCACGCCGGAGATGCATGAGGTCGTCGTCTTCGAGTCGATGTACCTTCGCGGATTAGGGCGGCCTGCGCACCCCTTCTTCCGTGGCCTGCTCTACTACTACGGGTTAGTGCTTTGTCATCTCAACCCTAACTTCATCTTGCACATCTCCATCATTATCCACCTGTGCGAGGCGTACCTCGGTATTGCCCCGCACTTCAATCTCTTTCGGTACTTCTTCTGGGTGAAACCCCATAAGAGTGCCAAGAAGACGAAGGTGGTCGACGGCGCCGGGTTTCAGCTAAAGCAGAAATATTCCACTGAGTACATCTCGGTGCCGCTCATTAGCTCCAACAAGGGCTGGCATAGCAAGTGGTTCTGCACCACCAACCATGCTCTGCAAGTGCCATGCGACATTGACATGCGGCCGGTCCTGCTCCGATGCTGGGACGAGGAGTTGAGCAACACCGAGATGGAGCAGGTGTCGGACCTGCTACCGGTGAGGACTACGACACGACGTGACATGTGCCAGAGCCGGGGAAGCCCGAAGAACTGAAGGACCGAATAGGAGACCATAGACGGGGGAGTGAATGGGAGCCGATAAAAATTCGTATCCAAGGAGAGAACTCAGCCTATAGCCCGATTGCCACTCCAATCACTCGCACACACCAAAGAAGCTCTAGACTAGGCACACACAAGCCTACAAGTCCTAGAGACAAGCCTCGAAACAAAGAGCGGAAACACTAAGCAAGAACCAAAGCACTTAGCCAAATCTGGACAGGCTAAGTACGAACCGTCCGTGTAGTACGGTCAGACTGTCCGCCAGGTAGATCAGACTGTCCGCACAGCGGTCGCGGACCGTCCGGCCAAAACTCCTGAAACACTCACTCAACTTCGCTCTCGCGGACCGTCTGTCATTGACCGGCGAACTGTCTGCAAAACCTCCTGCAACAAAACCCTAAACACTTACAGGATCAAAACACGAGCTCGCACGAACATGCGAAGAACAGCGACGAACTTGAGCCACGCGCACTGTCCGCTCAGGGCACGCGGTCTGTCCGCACGATGCGAACAGAAGCAGAAACAGGGCACGCGCAAGTGGTCGACCTCACGAAGCCATCACCGGATCTCCCAAACCACTTGAGCTCTTGAGACAAGATTTGGGGCAGATGAGAAGCGTCACTAGGTGAAGCTATGCCCCAAAAATCTCACCCTCTAACTCACTAAATCACCGGGAATCGCGGATCACACGAACCACCTCCAAGAACTCTCGAATCGAATGGATTTCCTGGTGTTTGAGTGGTCAAGATCACACCCAAAGATGCACAAGACATCCACCCATGATCCCCTCAAAGAAATCTGAGACAAAATGCCATCAAATCAACGAATCGAGGGGGAAATCATCATAACACCGAATGCTTCCATACATCTAGAGGTCAGAGTCTGTACAAGAATCCAGCCATCCACTCTCCGCTATTTATATGAAGTCCACCGGAGGAGGCAAATGACCACGCTACCCCTACAACTTAAAATGAAGATACACACCCCTCAGGGGCAATATGGTCAAGGGATATTCCCATCGAGCGAACACGCTTCCACCGCGGACTTGCTTAGCCTCGACGTAAGCCCCGTGATCACGCCACGTGCCCCCGACTCGAAGCTTCCCGACGCTCCCGGATCACCGTCTCCGTCGCATCGGGCCTTCGCACTTGGTTTTGAGGCCCAAACCAAGAAACCGTCCACCAATGGATTTGTGGGCAAACCACCAAACCTCACGTGCAAGCTTCAACCTCGAACCGCCACCTTGCACCAGCCCATGTCCATGACTTCAACTTGCTAGTCTTGCACCGCACGGCTCGCACTTGACCCCATCGGCCACCGGGTCCATCGAACCAAGCCTACTTACCTCTCCATCACTTGGAGGCCACCACAGCTAAGGCCTTTCGCGCTTGTTCTTCACTTGCACCAACACGAGTCAAGTCGCAACCTATTCCTACACATTGAGCCAAGCATCAGTCCACACAACATTGTCAATCACTCATCACTAAGGAGCAACCCTCCACTGGTCCTCGGACACACCTGGTCCTCAATCTCCCCCTTGAGGAGTGCATTGACAACACCCATAGTAACCAACATAGAGAAAAAGGAAAAGAAAACAACCACGAACACAATCCACCAAGCAAGTGATCCAAAACCAAATAACAAGCGACAAACAAGATCACTCGCCATACCAAGTCTCGGCCCCCTAAGGCAAGGGCAATGGTTCAACACAGCCGAGACAAACAAAGCTCTACAAAGAGCATGCCACAAAGCACAAAACTCAGGCAGACCAAAGGAGCTCCCCCTGCACAAATGCAAACTCCCCCTGAGCAAATGCAACCTCTTTTCTCAATTTTTCTCCCCACATGCAAAAACTCACAAAATCTCCACAATGCATACAACTTCTCCCCCTTGTTGACAATGCATGAATCAAGGTATCATGAAACTCTCCTCCTTGTTATCATGAAAAATGCATGTCAAAGCATATACAATCTACCGAGCTTCTCAGATATACAAAGAGCACGACAAAATGCTACACATGAGACATAGAACAAGCAAGGTAGACATGGTGTAGTTAGCACATTGCCACCAAGAAAGTAGAGACATAGATACATGTGACATGGCCAAAAGCAATTTTAACCAATTTTTACAAACAAAATTCATCTCATGAGCAAAGCCCTATCCATGGTCAATTTGAGCAAAAATAAACTAGATCATACAAAGCTCATACAAGATCACACGTTCTCATCACAAGATCATAGCAAACACCCATAAGCTACTCAATGTCATGTCAAATTCAACGGTAGACATCATGCAACGGTTTAGCACCCAAGATATATACATAAAAGCATAAAAACATGATTAAGAGCTCATTTTTGAAGCCTAAGGCAATTCACACACCAATTTCATATTCAAATTTAAGCATGGTACATGAAATGCTTTTGCGGCAAAAAGAAGCTTATGCTCCTCCACAAGTGAACATATGGGCTAAACATTTACCATGACAAATGGGTCTTTGACCCCAAGAGAAAAGAGCATGATACTCAAGCATAAACTAAGCATGATATAGGAATTTGAGCACAAATTGATCATAAACAAGTATCTACTCATGAGTGAAATATTTTTAGCATTTTCACAAAAAGGAAGCTATCTCATCATGAACACATGACAATACCTTCAAGAGCATAGCATTCACATCACCATTCCCAAAGCATACACATATCTCACATATAGCACATCATAGTGATCAAAGTATATAAGAGAAGCTCATCCTACCACAAATGATCCAAAGATGGCTATCCTACCATGTTTTGTACAAAAAAGAAAATGCATGCAAGATCCAGCTAAAAAGGAAAACACACTCCAAGTTCACCTCGCAAGCGTGTGATGGTAACTTGGTCAAGTGGTTTAGTGAATGTGTCGGCTAGCTGATCTTGGGTAGGTACATAGGACAAGGAAATGTTCCCTTTCTCAACATTGTCCCTCATAAAATGGTATCTCACTTCGATGTGTTTTGTTTTGAAGTGAAGGACTGGGTTTTTGGCTACACTTATGGCACTGGTGCTGTCACAAAATAGTGGAACCTGGGAGCACTTCTCACCAAAATCGCTCATAGTGTAGGTCATTCATAGGAGCTGGGAGCAACAACTGGCTGCAGCAACATACTCGGCTTCTATAGTGGACTGGGCTACACAGGATTGCTTGGGAGACGACCAAGAGACCAAAGAAGAACCAAGAAACTGGCAACAACCCGAGGTAGACTTGCGATCCAAATGACACCCAGCAAAATCAGCATCGGAGTAAACGTGAAGTCTGAGGGTTGAGGAGGCAGAATACCAAAGACCAAACTCAGAGTGTAGTTCAAGTACCTGAAGATCCTCTTGATGTCCTGCTAATGTGAAGTCCTCGGTGAAGCCTGAAAATGAGTGCACGGACACACACTGAACTGTATGTCCGGTCTTGTCGCCGTCAAGTAGAGGAGGGAGCCGATCATGCTCCGGTACTCCTTCTGTTCCATAGGTTCGCCATCTTCATCCGCGTCCAAAGCCATAGTGGTACCCATCGGTGTAGTCAGCAGCTTGGAGTCGTTCATGCGAAACATCTTAACCATGTCCTTGGTGTACTTCGCCTGATGTACAAATGTCCTGTCCCTGGACTGCTCATGTCATCTGCAAATCTTGCAACAAGATCATGAGAAGAGCCACCAAAGATTATGTCATCCACATAAATCTGAACAATCAACATGTCATTTCCATGCTTAAGGAGAAACAGGGTCTTATCAACTGTGCCTATCACAAACCCTTTGCTCAGCAAAAAGCCTCTCATCCTAGCATACCAAGCCCTCGGTGCCTGCTAAAACCCATAAAGTGCTCTCTGGAGTTTGTATACACGGTGTGCGTATTTTTCACTTTCAAACCCCGGGGGTTGCCTCACATACACTTCTTCTATCACCCTAATCAAGAACGCACTCTTCACAACCATTTGGAACAACTTGAACCCTTTAGCCACAACAAAGGCTAGAAGGATCCTAATTGCCTCCAAACGGGCAACAGGAGCAAATGTCTCCTCATAATCTATGCCCTCTTTCTAGTTGAACCCCTGAGCCACCAACCTCGACTTGTTTCTCACAACCATCCCATCCTCACCTTCCTTGTTCTTCCACACCCACTTGGTACCAATAGGACGGTAATTTGGTGGTGGATCGACTAACACCCAAATTTGGTTTCTCTCAATGTTTTCCAACTCCTCATGCATGGAATTCTCCCAGTTTGCATCAGACAAAGCGTGTCAAATATATTTGGGCTCAAACAAGGCAACAAATACAGAGTGAGCAAAGTGAGAAGTATTCCGTGACCTCGACCGTGTAGTTCATTCATGAAGGTTTGATGGTTGTTGGTGGGTGATCCACCTGTACACACCGGGGAGCCTCTCGCCTGGACACAATCTCCCCCTCAGCAGCAGCAACCACTCCAACAGTCCCAGTCGTAGTGGGTGTAGGGGATGGACCATCCTCGATCGTTGTCGTCGTAGTGGAAGTAGCGTGTACACGATCAGCCGCTGGAGCATCACCACCATCATCTTCTTCTTCATCTCCATCCTTCTCATCTTCAAAGATCTTCTCACCAATTTCCTCGGCACCTGCAAACTCAAAAGCAGAAGAGTTACATGGCTGTGTCTCGTCGAAGGTTACGTTGCAAGTCTCCATGATTCGGTTGTGTCAAGTTTGAGCACATGATATGCTCTAGAGTGAATCGCATAACCGAGAAAAATACCATCCAAACATCTAGCCTCAAACTTATCCAACTAGCCCTTCTTCAGAATAAAGCACTTGCAACCGAAAGCACGAAAGTGACTCACCTTGGGTTTTTGCCCATGCATCAGCTTGTATGAAGTCCTCTTCTTGAAAGCATGAAGGAAAATGCGTTTCGACACATAGCAAGCGGTATTGACCGCCTCGGCCCAGAAACGCCTAGGAGTCATATGCTCATCCAGCATCATTCTGGCCATCTCACAAAGGATCTGGTTCTTCCTCTCCACTACGTCATTCTGGCAAGCGACGTATGGAGAAGAGTACTGATGATCGAGACTAACATCACTACAAAAGGCATCAAAATGAGAGTTCTTGAACTCCGTGCCATTGTCACAACGTATAGCTCGAATGGCATCACCATGCCTCTCATTTTTCAACCTCAAGATCAAGTCCCAAACAAAGCTAAATGTCTCGCTCTTATCCTCCAAAACGAAAACCCAAGAGTACCTCGAGAAATCATAAACCACAACCAACACATACCACTTCCCACCCACAGAGTGAACACAAGCTGGCCAACCAAATCCATGTGCAACAACTCATAAGGTCGCTCGGTCATGATAGCAGTCAGAGGGGTGTGAGAAGCAGCAACCATCTTTCTATGCCGACACAGAGCACAAACCAAATCCTTCTCGAATTTCAACTTAGGCAATCCTCAGACAAGGTCTAGGCCACTCAAGCGAGAAAGCAACTCAAAGCTCAAGTGTCCAGCCTCCTATGCCACTTCCAAATCTCAGCTGAAACACCTGCAACAAAGCATCGAGGAGGACCAACAGACTGGAAAAATCAGCATGAAAGATTTGACCCTCGGGGACGATCGTACAGACAAGATCGCCTCGTGAATCAAGCACACGAGGAGCGCCCAACTTAAAATGGACCTCAAAACCCTCGTCAAGCAACTGAGATACTGACAACAGGTTAAATCCAAGTGACTTGACCAAAGCCACACTCTTCAAGGTCACCTTGCTACTCACCATCACCATACCTTCAGCAAGCACTCGTCCTGTCCCATTGTCCCTGAAAGTGATGTACTCCCTCGTACTCACCGGGGTGAGGCTGGAGAACCACCCACGATCTCCGGTCATGTGGCGCGAACAACCAGAGTTGATCAACCAAAAGTCTTCCAAGCCTCCCACTGTAAATCAAAAACGAGAACGAGAATGAGCAAGCGACTCAACACTAGGGTTAGTACCAAAGGAGTCAAACCAGTGTTGAGCCATTTGCTCAAAAGATGGGTTAGCAAAATCTATCCAATCAAAACCTCTAGGCGGAGGCCTCTCACGCCTACCACAGAAGAACCTGGCATGTCTCACTAGAGGGGAATGTGCACCACGAGGGGGAAAACGTAGCCCATAGTTCCTCTGAGAACCAAAACTGTGATCGTGCCTCCCAAACTCATAACGGTCACGAGCAGGAGCACATCCAGCAAACTCACCATGCCTAAACCCAACACACCTATCTCTTTGAGGAAAACCACCACCACCACGAGTGGGAACTGTACGAACAAACCCATCACCTTGAGGTAGAGGCCCTCTACGAGTCTCAGGAACAACATGAGAAGGGTGGTACCTATCCTTGTTTGCCATCTCCCTAGCAAACCTCTCATCCCTTCTCCTCCTAAAACAGAACTCATCCTTATGTCCATCCCTCCCACAATACTCACAATGGAAGTGGATCAGCTGTGGCTTAGGCTATGGCTTCTCTGTGGGCTTCTTAACAACTTTCTCTCCTGACTTCACCCCAAAAACATTCCCTTGGGTGCTTACAAACTTGATGGGTTTCTGGTAGATTTCTGTCTTGTGGGGGAACACTGGTGGATCTGGAGTGGTGTCAAGCTTATTTCTGAGGTGGTTTGGCTTGGGTGCAAATTTGTTCATGGGTGTAGTGTGTGGTGAAATAGGAATCTATCCAACTTTTTCTTCTCTCTCACCAATCTTCTCACCACTCTTCCCAGCCCCCAACGCCTGACCATCAAACCTCTTAAACTCAGCCAACATCAAACTCAGCTGAGGCTCATGCCCAGATAACAAATCCATCAATTTCCTCAACTCATCATTCTCATCCTGCAAATGGTCAACATAATGCGCAAGTTCCATGTTTTTCAAAGCATGCATTTCATAGGTAGAGCATGATGTAGGAATAGGAGCTTTCAATGCAGCCTCAAGAGAAACTATCTGTTGACGGCTATTATCCTCTCATTTTATACCTGTCAAGATGTACCTTTTTGCTTGAGAAATGATCATCAACACTAGAATAAGGCTTAAACTAATCATTTCCACAAGTGTTGGTGATTTTGCAAATACAGGTGATTAGCACTAGAAAGAGGAGTAAAAGCACAAGTCTTTGATCCAAGTACTTCAAGCTCAGCCAATGAGGGGATGCCACCTAGGATTCCCTGGACCACTACGTCATCAATCCAAGAGAGGAAAGCCTAACGAATCACGTATCGCCTCATGGACATCACATGGATTCAAGGGCCCACTTATCCCCCAAAACCGTCGGGAAACTTGGCATGCACGAGGGAGTGACTTCAGGGCCCACCAATCAGCCACCAGGAGAAAGCACGAGGTGCCACATGGCCCGGGGGCTTCGGCCGAACCCAGGATCGGCCGAACGGACCTTGGTTCGGCTGATCCTGGCCCTCCACGTGGCAGCCCCTGATTGGTCCCTTGTTGCGATCCCGTGTGTTTTGGGGCACTTTGAGCCTCCGAGCAAGCAAACCCCTCCTCTATAAATAGGAGGGGAGGGGCTCCCATTTGAGACACACACTTCTCCTCCTCCACTTCATTTTGGCCTTGGAGCCTCTCTCTTTAGGAGAGGAGAGCTCTTTGTATAGGATTAGTGCTAGGAAGTGAGGTGGGAGGCTTGGGGCCATGTCATGTTCATGACATCTTCCTCAAGAACGATCCTCAGCGGTGCCTTTGTTCTTCATCTAGACTAAAGTGGGTATTTCGACATTTTCTATTTAACTAAAGTCGTATGCATGCTTAGTTGCTTTGTCCTTGTGATCTTCATTTGTTCTTGGTTTAGAGGCTTGTGTTCTTCGAACACAACCCATTCGATCTAGTAGACTTAGATCTTAAGTTTGCATCTAATTTGACAGCTTGTCTATTAGAGTAAAGTTGATGCTCCTTGCATATCTCTAGTTAGATCAAATTGCATTCGTGATCTTGCATAAGTGATAGAGTATACCTTGAGCTAGTGCCAGTATCTCCCTCGAGGATTCGTAGTTCCGTATTCATATGGAGTGCTATAGTTGGGCTGTCAGGACGTCAGACAGTGTCCGGCTACAGTAGTAGTCAGTGGTGTAGACGTGGTGTCTGGACCATAGGTTATCCTGTGAATACCAAGTACATTCGCGTAACGATAGAGGTAGGCCGCAGTGGTGACAGCCTGTTGGACCCTTTGGAACCCTCCGTGCGTGTATACCGGGTAGGGCCCCGTTGCCAGAACATAATGCCTAGCCTTAAACAGCTATGGTGGGTTGGCACCCAAGGCGAGTGTTATACCTGAGAAACCGTGCTAGACTCTGCGCTCAGTTAGGCAGATCCTTTCTACCTATCCTATCAATCAGTGTTGTGTCCTTAGACCACCAGCTAGGTTCACACCAGAACTCTCCCATCCCTGGATTCGATACCCTGTGGGAATACTCATTCTTAGGGAGAAGTGCTACAGCAGTGTATCCATGCGCTTGCGGATTCGTTCGCACTCGTCAGTGTACCCGAGAGTCTCTTACATGCTCACGCTATTACGGTGCCTAGTGTTGAGGTTAAGAAATGCCAACAAGCATTTCTGGCACTGTTGCCGGGTACGGTTGCTGTTTCTATCTTCGAGGCTAGTGGTCTTTGTATCTTTTTATCTTTTCTTTTTATTTTACCTTTACCCCAGTTACCATGGAGCAAACTTTTATCCAAAACCTTTCTGCTCAAAAACCTGAGTTGTTAGAGCCTCCGCCATCAGAACATCCAATTACCACATCTAGCTATCAACTCAGTACCGATCTTATCTCTTTGATTAGGGAATCGTATTCCTTTTCCAGGGACCGTCAAAACCCCTATGAGCATTTGCGAGAGTTTGAGCAATTGTGTTCATGTTACGCCTTTGCTGGCATGACACACGATACTGTCCGTTGGAAATTGTTTCCTTTTTCCCTCATGGGAAGTGCGAGGCAATGGTACAACGAACATGTAGGCGCTGCTGGCAGCAGATGGATGGAACTTGTCGGTAATTTCTGCCAACGGTATTTTCCACCTGCTCGTTTCATCACCCTGCGAAAGGATGTGCTCAGATTTAAGCAAAATGATAAGGAAACCTTGGGTGCATCGTGGGAAAGACTCTTACATTTAGTAAATTTGGGTCCCACGCTGTCGATACCCGACCATGTGCTCTATCAGCATTTTTATGTGGGATTGGACGTCAAGTCCGCCGGGCACCTTGACGATGCCTCGGGAGGCTCTTTTCCGGATAAGACCCCAAGTGAGGGAAGGTAGATTCTTGACCTTATAGCAGCTAATGCCTTCTTCACGGCCGAGCTGGAAGACCCTCAAGAGGAATACGTACCTAAAGAAGAGATCACTCCTGAATCTGAGCCCGAACCTTCATCATCCAAATCCATAAGCCCAGTTCAGGAGACCTCGACACTGGAGGAAGAGGCAATTCAACCTCCAGAGTCCCTTCTGATGTTTGAGGATGATATTGTTGGTGACTTTGGAAATACCTCAAACTATTGTTGTGAGAGAAAACCACCATCACCTGTGTCTCCCCCAGATCCTGCGGAAATTGCCTTCCTTAGGGACAACATTCGGGAGTTAACGGCCATCATGACCCAAGAATGGTCGAGAGAGTCAGAATCAATGGCCGGAACTTTCCAGCTCCTTCCGCCTCGATCGACCCTTCCTTGTGTTGTGAAAGGAAAGGTAGTGAAAGTTCTCTACAACCCCCTAGTAGGAGTCAACATCATGTCCAGTACCTATGCTTTGAGAAACTTTACGGACGAACCTCTGACTCCTACCCAGACGTCTATCAGGACTCCTCAAGGAGAAATCCTAGAAGGAGTAGGGATCTTGAAGGCTATCCCCCTCATATATAAGGAGGCCGACTTTGCTCTTGATTTCCATACCTATGATGTCCTTAGCTTCGACCTCATGATAGGATTGCCCCTCGAGAAATTTCTCGTAGAGGCCCCTACCCAAGGTAAGCCCAACATTTGCCTTGGGAGGGAGGTCTTCTCTGTAGAAATTTCAAGAGCGAAAAACGCAAGAATTGATCCTCCTGATGACTCTATACAAATTGAGGAGGTCAAGGCAATCATTCCAGGAGATTTGCCGAAATCCCTCCTCGACGAGTGGGCACCTGAGTTCATAGATGAGATAGAAGAGCCCGATGAGCCTATAGATATATCTGAATCCCAGGCTCCACCTAAGCCTCCTATCGAACTCAAACCTCTGCCCACCGGCCTTTGATATGTTTTCCTCCATGGGGACACTGAGTCCCTAGTGATCATTAGTGACGATCTTTCTGACGAGGAATCTAGAAGGCTCATCTCCGTCCTAGAGAAGCACCGATCTGTGTTTGGATACTCTCTTCAGGATCCTAAGGGGATAAACCCGACTCTCTGCACCCATCGCATCCCCGTAGATACAGACATTCCACCGACGAGGGAGCCTCAGAGAAGGTCGAACAATGCGATGAGAGAGGTCCTGAAGAAAGAAGTTCTTAAACTTCTTCATGCTGGGATCATCTATCCAGTGCCCTATAGTGAATGGGTTAGCCCCGTTCAATGTGTACCCAAGAAGGGAGGAATGACGACAGCCCCCAATGAGTTCGGCGAGCAGATTGCTCAACGCCTTCCCACGGGGTGGAGGATGCGCATAGATTATAGGAAGCTCAACAAGGCTACAAAGAAGGATCACTTCCCGCTTCCATTCATTGATGAGATGCTAGAGTGGTTGGCAAACCACTCCTTTTTCTGTTTCCTTGATGGGTATTCTGGCTACCATCAAATCCCTATCCACCCTGATGACCAAAACAAGACCACTTTCACTTGCCCTTACGAAACCTATGCTTATTAAAGAATGTCTTTCAGGTTGTGCAATGCACCCGCGTCATTCCAGAGGTGCATGATGTCTATCTTCTCAGACATGACTGAGCAAATCATGGAGGTTTTTATGGACGACTTCTCCGTCTATGGTAAAACTTTCGATGAGTGTCTCAGGAATTTAGATAAGGTCTTACAAAGGTGTCATGAGAAAGACTTAGTTCTCAACTAGGAGAAATGCCATTTCATGGTTAGAGAGGGCATCGTGTTAGGACATCTGGTGTCCGAACGAGAGATAGAAGTGGATCGCGCTAAGATCGAGGCAATAGAAAAGCTTCCCCCTCCTGTTAATGTCAAGGGCATTCGTAGCTTCCTCGGCCATGCTGGGTTCTACCGACGGTTCATTAAGGACTTCTGGCAGGTAGCTAGAACCCTTACCAATCTCTTGGCCAAGGATGCGCCCTTTGAATTCACAAAGGTGTGTATGGAATCCTTTCTCACCCTCAAGAACGCGCTCATCTCTGCCCCAGTAATCCAGCCTTCCAACTGGACGCTGCCTTTCGAGATCATGTGTGATGCTAGTGATTACACGGTAGGGGCCGTCTTAGAACAAACTAAGGATAAGAAACACCATGCTATAGCCTATGCTAGCAAAACTATGACAGGAGCTCAGCTAAACTATGCCACTACTGAGAAAGAGCTCCTTACTGTTGTCTTTGCTATAGACAAGTTTAGATCCTACTTAGTGGGAGCCAAGGTAATAGTTTATACTGATCATGCTGCTCTTAAATACCTGCTCACTAAGAAAGATGCTAAACCCCGCCTGATTAGATGGATTCTGCTCCTTCAAGAATTTGATTTAGAAATAAGAGATAAAAAGGAGTAGAGAATTCTGTTGCGGATCATTTGTCTCGTATGCGTACTACTAACCTGCAGGAAGCACCCATGAATGACTCTACAAGACGACATGTTACTGAAGGTCACAGATAGCAACCCCTGGTATGCGAATATTGTGAATTATCTGGTTACAGGGTATATACCCCCAGGAGCCGCTAGGAAGAAATTGATCCATGAAGCCAAAAGGCACATGTGGGATGATCCGTAGCTATATAAAGTTTGCGCTGATGGGCTGCTGAGAAGATGTGTACCGAGTACCGAAGGAATGCAGATTATTGAAAAATGTCATGCTGGGCCATACGGTGGCCACTATAGCACTTACCGTACATATGCAAAGATATGGAAAAGTGGGTTTTTCTGGCCGACCATGTATAACGACAGGAGGAATTTCATCCGAAGATGCAAGGCTTGCCAGAAGCATAGAGGAATTACTACCATAGATGCAATGCCCCTACATGATAATTTGCAAGTGGAACTTTTCGACGTATGGGGTGTTGATTACATGGGCCCATTCCCAAAGTCTGAGGGAGCTGAATATATCTTAGTGGTAGTTGACTATGTATCAAAATGCATGGAAGCTATAGCCTGCAAGTCGGCCGATGCCAAGCAGTCCAAAAACATGTTCAACGAAGTGATATTCCCTCTCTTCGGCATTCCAAGGATGGTAATTAGTGATGGGGGATCCCACTTCACTGATACAAACTTTAGAAGATTTCTGCAAGGATGTGGGATCCAACATAGCATCGCCACTCCATACCACCCCAGACTAATGGCCAAGCCGAAAACTCCAATAAGCAGATCAAGAATATTCTACAGAAAACAGTACAGGAGGCTGGCAGAGCTTGGAGGAAGCATCTCCCTGATGCCTTATGGGCCTATCGAACAGCCTACAAAACCCCACTGGGAATGTCTCCGTATCAATTAGTATATGGGAAAACATGTCACTTACCAGTGGAGGTAGAACATAAAGCTCATTAGGCAATCAAAAGGTTTAATCTGGAATTTCTGAAGTCCGGAAGGAACAGGCAGAAACAATTAGCAGAATTGGTAGAGTGGAGAGAGAAAGCCTATCACAGTGCAAAGATCTATAAAGAAAGAACCAAGAGGTGGCATGATAAGAAAATCAAGAAGAAAGAATTTGCACCAGGTGATAAAGTGCTACTATTCTACTCCCAATTCAAGCTATTTGGAAAAGGGAAACTGTGCAGTAAATGGGAAGGACCATTCACAGTAGTAGAGGTAGCCCCTCATGGAGCTATCACTCTACAAAATGATGAAGGCAACTGTTTCAATGTGAATGGCCATCGGTTGAAAATCTTCCTCGAGCCGGACGACATTGAATATGAAGTGATCAACTTCGTCGAGGACGAGTAAAATGGGCAAGAGCGTGCCCAGACATTTGGTAAGTCCCCCTCTCCCTACACTCTTTATCTTTTCATTCTTATTTTCATTTATTAAAAGAAGACAGTGTGGGGTAAATCCCCAACCTATAGAATAAAAGAAGGACCTGAGGTACACATCTTCCCTATCTCGTTCCCCTGTATCTTTGAGTTTGTTTGAATCTCAAAACCAATCTTTTATATCAAACTCAGATATTTTCCATGTCATGCATGAATCCCAAGGTTGGCTTGCATATGTTTTATTCCTTACTTGTCATCTTGTTGCTTGTGAACCAATATCATTAGGGAACTCATGCTTATCTAAGTAGTTGGTGTTTGTGATATGGCTTGATGATATGATCTTCGCTCTTTATGTCTGAGTGCTTGGGAAATTTATTTTGAAAATCTGAAAATCCTTTGCAAAGCTCCTCTTTGATGTGCCACCGTCCTACTAGAGCCATATGATATTTTTAGTTGAAAACCTTACAATCATACACTGCTTGTTATTGCATTGAGCTTTGTCAAATTCTGTGACCCTGGTGAGAATTCTTCTCATTACTTTCATGATCAAGATTCATGTGCACCCCACCTATTTCACCTTGCTATGCTTCTACACTGGAAGTTAGCATTGCATCATTCATCCAAAAAAGCTCTATGCGTGGTGTGACCTCTCTCTCTCTAAAATATCCATCAAAAAGAGACATGGGCTATGAAAAAAATGCTCAAAGCATGATGAAAAAGAGAGAAAAGATAGCCTATGTCCAAAAATAAAAGGAGAATAAGGAGAGGGATGGTCATACAAAAAGGAGTTTCATAACCTTGATGGTAATAACTAGTGTCTATTCCGGAGCTAGTGTCTACCTTACCATCAACCCATAGTTCTCATCATATATGTATGGTAATATCTAGCACCCATTCCGGGCCTAGTATCCACCTTACCATACTCGCCATAGCCATACTGGTGCACATCTTGATCTGATAGTATGATTTGATTTTCTCTGTGGATCCTGTTTTTGACTTTGCAATATATGTGATGCAAGTGTGCTTTCTCTTTATCCTACCCTGAGCTCCACATATAGCCATCATTAGAAGTAGGATGAAGAAAGCCAGCAATGCCTTGGTGAGGACATATACACAATGAGTGATCTGAGAGAATCAAATGAGGAGCTAAGCAAAGTTTGTTTTGAAAAGTCTTGCAAAAACCCCAAAGTTAGTTAATATGATGAGTAGGAGTGATTTGATTTATGGCTGTTCCATTCCTCAACCACCCAAGATAGCATGATAGACACTTCATAGAGTTTACAAGTGCAAGGTATGGTTCGGAATATCTCTTATGCTTACTTCATACCTATGGATCTCATGTCTCACTTTGATCTTGTTCTTCCCTTCACTCGGGATGAGCAAAGGTCGAGTGTGGGGGTCTTTGTTGACGGCTATTATCCACTCATTTTATACCCGTCAACATGTACCTTTTGGCATGAGAAATGATCATCAACACTAGAATAGGGCTTAAACTAATCATTTCCACAAGTGTTGGTGAATATGCAAATACAGGTGATTAGCACTAGAAAGAAGAGTAAAAGCACAAGTCTTTGATCCAAGTACTTCAAGCTCAGCCAATGAGGGGATGCCACCTAGGATTCCCCTGGATCACTGACATCATCAATCCAAGAGAGGCAAGCCCAACGAATCACGTATCACCACATGGACATCACATGGATTCAAGGGCTCGCTTATCCCTCAAAACTGTTGCAACACTTGGCATGCACGGGGGAGTGACTTCAGGGCCCACCAGTCAGCCACCAGGAGAAAGCACGAGGTGCCACGTGGCCCGGGGGCTTCGGCCGAACGGACCTTGGTTCGGCTGATCCTGGCCGTCCACGTGGCAGCCCCTGATTGGTCCCCTGTTGCGATCCCGGGCGTTTTGGGGCACTTTGAGCCTCCGAGCAAGCCACCCCCTCCTCTATAAATAGGAGGGGAGGGGCTCCCATTTGAGACGCACACTTATCCTCCTCCTCTTCATTTTGGCCTTGGAGCCTCTCTCTTGAGGAGAGGAGAGCTCTTTGTATAGGATTAGTGCTAGGAAGTGAGGTGGGAGGCTTGGGGCCATGTCATGACATCTTCCTCAAGAACGATCCTCAGTGGTGCCTTTGTTCTTCATCTAGACTAAAGTGAGTATTTCGACATTTTCTATTTAGACTAAAGTCGTATGCATGCTTAGTTGCTTTGTTCTTGTGTTCTTTGTTTGTTCTTGGTTTAGAGGCTTGTGTTCTTCGAACACAACCCTTTCGATCTAGTAGACTTAGATCATAGTTTGCATCTAGTTTGCCAGCTTGTCTATTAGTGTAAAGTTGATGCTCCTGCATATCTCTAGTTAGATCAAAGAGCATTCGTGATCTTGCATAAGTGATAGAGTATACCACGAGCTAGTGCCAGTATCTCCCTCGCAGATTCGTAGTTCCATATTCATATGGAGTGATATAGTCGGGCTATCGGGACGTCAGACGGTGTCCGGCTATAGTAGTAGTCAGTGGTGTTGACATGGTGTCTGGACCATAGGTTATCCTGCAAATACCAAGTACATTCACGTAATGATAGAGGTAGGCCGCAGTGGTGACAGCTTGTTGGACCCTTTGGAACTCTCCGCGCCTGTGTACCGGGTAGGGCCCCGTTGCCAGAACATATTGCCTAGCCTTAAACAGCTAGGGTGGGTTGGTTCCCAAGGCGAGTGTTATACCTGAGAAACCATGCTAGACTCTGTGCTCGGTCAGGCAGATCCTTTCTACCTATCCTATCAATCAGTGATGTGTCCTTAGACCACTAGCTAGGTTCGAGCCAGAACTCTCCCGTCCTTGGATTCGATACCCTGTGGGAATACTCATTCTCTTAGGGAGAAGTGCTACAGCGGTGTATCCGTGCTCTTGTGGATTCATTCGCACTCGTCAGTGTACTCGGGAGTCTCTTACACGCTCACGCTATTTTGGTGCCTAGCGTTGAGGTTAAGAAACGCCAACACTATCTTAGAGTGAGATTCATCTAGCCTAGCATGCAACACAGGACAAGAAGTGCAAGCACCTAACAAAGCATGTCTAGATTTCAACTCATCATGCTTGATCCTAAGCACATCTAGTTCCTCAAGAGTTGAGGCATGCTTCTCCTTGAGAGTAGTCAAGTCAGCCAGGAAAACATTACAATCACCACAATCAACCTTATCAGAAACAACAGGAGCAACTTTCAAAGAGTCTATCTCAATTCTAGCATCAACAAGCAAAGACTCAAGCTCAACTATCTTGTCCTTAGCATCACCTAGCAAAGACCAAAACTCTCTCTTCTCCTTGTTGGTCTTCCTAAGTATATCATCACGGTTATCAAGCAACTTATTTAGCCTAGCATTCTCCTCTAGCAAGAAGTTGGGATCATGTCGTACCTCTTCCTCAGAGTCGGAGTTTGAATCCAAGCTGTACTTCCCTCCCTTCTTGGAGTGCGCCATGCCGCAAAAGCCACCTTGTACGACGAAGCTGAAGCTGGTGAAGTTCTTGCCCGTGTGCCGCTTGTCCTTGCGCCGATATTGCTCTTCATCGCTGCTCAAACCAGAAGAAGAGTTGCTTGAAGTAGAGTCGATGTCGCTCGCTCCGGCAACCATCGCTCGAGCCGTCTTCTTCTTGTACCTGCTGCTCTTGTTTGGCCTTCTCTCGCCCTTGTCCTTGCGCTTGTCCTTGTAGTCGTTCCGGGAGCGGTGCTTGTTGTAGTCGTGCTTGGGCTTGTGTAATACCCCGTGTTTTTCTTTAGTGCTAATTAAGTACTAATCACACCTTTGACCAAGTCAACATCTTTAGTGATCAATCCTAGTCAAACCCTTGGTCAAAACCCTAGTCAACATGGTCAAGACCTTAGTGTCCATACTCTCTGTCCGAAACTTTTGCCGCGTTCTCCAAATTCTGCCTAAACACTCAAAATTCTACCAATATAAAAGTTGTGCATCTTGTTGAGGGACACATCTTTCATGTTGGGCGGCATTGCAAATTTGGAGTAGAAGTTGGTTGAAATTTCAGTCAATGGTAGGAACCACTTTTGACTGGCGCCGAGAAAAACTTAAAGTTGGCAAGCATTTTTGTGTAAGATCCATTGATCAAAACACCTATGTGCTTTTGTGAAAGTTGTAGAGGGTACTTCGATCATCAACTTTGGTATAGGCCGTTTAGTGCATTACAGTTGCAAATTTTGGAGAAAATCATGGTCAAACAGGGCTAGTCGGAATTTCAGCCGCGCTCTGGAGCGCAGCGCGCGCACGACGTCGCGCCGTCGGCGCCGTGCCGCGCGCATGCACCACCGCTGGGCCCGCACGCCGTGCCACACGCCTCCCCATGCGCGTGCGTGGACCCCACGCTCCAAACCGACCTCCAGCACCTCTCCCTGGACACAAGGTGTCGCGCCACCACCGGTGCGCCGCGCCACCCAACCGCGCCGCTCGGCCACTCCCGCGCGCGCCGTATGCCCCGCATAGAGTGCGTCATGTTGCCTCCCCTCGCGACTTGCTCTCCAAGACTTCACGGTCGTCGAAGTTGTCACCGTGCTCCTTTAAAAACCCCTAAGCTCCTCACTTGCACGCGCACCACCGCCGTGCTCTGCTCCCGCCGCCGGCCCACCATTGGTGCTCACGATGAGCTCCATCTACCGGTCGTCTTCACGACCACTTGAGCCTGCTGGCGCGTCCACAAGCACCCCCTAGACCTTCCCCGACCGCTACCTTTCCCTGGACGAACCCCTGTTCGTCGGCTTTCAGCACGCAGCGGCGGCCGCCGCAGGGCGCCGCCGTGCAGCATCGCTGGCGTGCTCCCCGGTCCAGCTAGTGCCCGGAATCGAACCCCGTAGGTCCACGACCATTTCCCCCTCGCGTATTGCCCAGGTCCGGCCTACCCCTCACCAGAATCCGACGGCTTCCGCCGCTGGCCGCGTCGAGGGAATATGTGTGAAGCCCAATTTCTGCCCGAGGGTATATCTATGAAGGAGGGGCATATCTGTAAGGATTCTTATCTAGGTTTCTTCACAACTCAGTCCTGCACCTTCTAAAATTCATATCTATTCCTAGAAAGATCATAAAAATGCAAATAAGGACCTTTTGGAATCCTTGTGAAGAGCACTACACTTCCTAGAAAAGTTGTATATAGTTTTTCTAAATAGTTTTTGAATAGTTTTGAAAACTCAGTTTGAACTGTTTTTGCTGTAGTTTAATTTCTAGATGTGAGTTTGACTTGAATTTTGGATATGTTGCGCAACATGATGTTCATGAGCTCTGGATAGAATTTGGCACAAAGTTACTGAGTAGATGTTGAGTTATGATTTATTTAGCCTTTATGCTAGTAATAGATTCACCTTTTTGCCTAGCACTGTATAGGTTTGCTCTCTAGCTGATTTTTATACCATGAACTGTGTATGATGATTTGAGCCTCTGGTACTTTTTTGTGTGCTGGTTTGACTCTGTTAAAATAGGTTTTTGATTTATGCATGCTAGAGGAGCCTATGTGTATTTTTGAAGTTATGTGTAGATTTAGGACCTGAGCCTTGGTGTATATCCTTGTTATGTTGGTCTTATCCTCTGGTGAAAATTTGAAGTCCTTTGCTTGAGTAGTTTTGTCTAGAATAAATTGTGAATTAATTACTAGGTGGGGTTGTTATTTTTGTTAGAATTAATCTAGATTTTTCCTATGCATGATTCTTGGTGTGGGAGCATGTTTTGTGGTCCTCTTGTTGTATGGGAAAAATTAGGACTGGAGGAGCTACGTTTATTTTTATATGCTTAGTGGTAGTTTGAATAGTTATAAAATGCTTGATTTGTGTGTTATATGCATATTTAATATTGATGTATTTATTTCAATAGTTTGTTAATTAATTTTAGTGAAGTGTGAAAGTTTATTTACTGTTGAGAAGTGATTTTGTTTTGTTTGTATAAATGTGCCCACAATCACCATCAAAAAAGAATATTAATAAATAGTTGTTTGCCTTTTTCCTTTTCTTTGGAAAAGTATGTTGGATATATGTTTATTTAAGTAAATGTAACCAACCTTGCACCCTATAATGGTCATGTGATGTTTTGTCATTAAAATAAAATAATTTTACCAATTAATTCTTGCATGTGCATCTCCGTGTAAAATCTTCTGACGGTAGCAGCGAGCTTGTCTCGGAACGAGGTGATGAACCATTTGAGGGAGAAGTGAACTACGTGGAAGTGCAGCAAGGCCCGAACCAAAGTTCGGAAGACTTTCTTACTAACACTGCTAGTGAAGGCAAGCCCCGGTTTATCATTTACCTATGTGTTTTCTTTTAACTTCTGAATTATGCTTGAATATCTATGTGCATTTACGTTCATGAGTTGAATTGGAACCCTAGTTTCATGATCCCTTAAGTACCTATGATCTTTTACTAGTATGCTAGGTCGCTAGTTGCTATGCACTAAGGACCCGGTTCAAGTCGAGTGATGTACTTCGCTCGCGAGAATAGGTTCTTATGTTGGAATCATAAGATTTGATAAATTGGATCGCTCACATGGTAAGATCATGGGATTCTGGGCTCCGGTCCAGTGGTTAAGAGATTAAGTGTTTGAACGTACTAAACACTTGTCGAAAATGGGCACGGTAAGCCTAGTACCCGATTGACACGGCAAGGGAACCTTTCACTACTACCCTAGGGCATCCGTGTCCCCCTGCTTGCAACAGTGTGATACTCGTTAGAGCCTGGACGTTCGTGTGTGGGCGATCCAGTAATCCTTGTATCAAGGGATGTAGGTTCCGCTCCCGAACTGAAGATTGACGGGAACCGCCTAGTTGGTGTGTACCCTAGGGGTATACATTCTTCCGTGCGTTTAGGTCCACCTTGCAAGGTTATTAATCGATCGATCGTCAGCCTCTCATCGTTATCTGAGATTGCTTAACCCTCTAGCCATTGTGATCCCTTTACGATGGAATGTTGATAAACTTGATGTTTGATTAATTGTATTGGACAACTCTATTTGCAATAGTTGCTTATTTAGTAATAATTTAATCTACTAGAACTTGAGCTAAAATATTGAATGTAAGGATTAACTCATTAGTAGACTTTTGGCAAAACAAACCCACTCGCCAAAAGCCTTGCATGATTAGAGGTTTAGTCTTTTATTTTAGACGGGTAAGCCTTGCTGAGTATTAGTATACTGAGCCTTGCTATATATGTTGTTTTTAGGTGAAGTTGTTTGGCCTGGAGAAATCCCACCCGGCTGGGAGCTGGAATGGGTGGATGACGAAGAATAATGGTGTTATGGGTGGCCTCCCATAATGCCAAGTTATCGTTAGTTTAATTCCGCTGTCTTTTGAAAACTCTGAACCATGGTTATCATGTTATGAACTATGATTTGTAATAAATGACCCTACAGGGAAGATTAGTCTTAATTTGTAAGGTACTCTGGACTCTCCTTCGTGGGGGTTTTAATGTATGCGTTTCGATCCTCTGTGTGGTTTACAAGTGATTTACCGAGCTATGACCCGGTAACACTCAACAAGATAATTCTTTATTATCACTTAATGACCAAAGTGGATTGGTTTAGGTGATAGTACAGACTTATCTCGGGTGGGGTTGTCACAGTTGGTACCAGAGCATCCGTATACACCTGAGTAATTAGTTTAATCACTAATCACGTGATTTACAATTAAAACTTGCCAAGATTGATTGGGTTATTTTAAGGTGGCTAAGTACCTATGGTTTATTTATACTAACTTCCAGCACTTCTTAAACCACATGTTTCATACGTGTGTGATACCGCATCACGGGTATGCGAGGGTCGATAGGGCAATCCATTCCACAGATCCTATCTTCTCGGTTAGATGCGCACATGTTTTATACGTGTGCTACCGTATGCAAGTCATATGAAGGATGCCATGTTCTATTCAAGATGAACATGTCAAGGGTTGTGATGTCGCCACGTTTTGCTATACGTGTGCAAGATTCCGCATTACGAACATGTGATGGGGGACACCCTCCATTCAAAAGGGGCGTGTCTCAGGTTGGACGCCGTCCATGCGGTGTAAAATGCATGGATGCCATTTCTATAGTGAATGGTAATGTTTGTGGACGCTTCCGTGACGTGCGGGCACGGAAGGTTCTTTTCTGCGGTACACTAACCACGTTATGCGATCGTATGTGAACGACGTGTAGCTCCGACTAGTTATTATAGGGAGAGTCAATTATAAGCCCTGCCACCGGAACTAACTATGTCTTTTAAGATCCATGGTTTGTGAGGTCATTTAAGACATGTGCATGCATCATAAAATTTTGTTGAACCTAAAATTTGTTGTTCTACTCTTGTGCTATGATTCTAGAAGTGTTGCTTGCTCTTAAAAAGGGTTTTCTCTCACTTTGATCCTAGTAGTTTTCTGCCAAAAATCCTCTGCAGTCAGCTCATGATTTTCTTGAGCCAAATCCAAGATGTTTCTTACTAGGCAACTTTTACAAAAGTTGTTCCTCATCAAGTCAAGCATCTACTGTGAAATTTTCACAATTTTAGGATGTCTCAATCCAGAGTTATGCTCAAAATAGTGAACCTCTGTCTTGCAGTTTTTCCTGGTTAACCTCACTCTTGAGATAGTTTTTTTCGAACATATTCCTATCTGATCTAGACCAACCTTTGAATACCAAAAATGTGCCATAACTATCTCACTAAGTTTCTATAAAAATTTTGGAATTTTTGGGGCTCTAGTTTTTGAGTTGTGAATTTTTGTTTGCAACCGTCAAAGTCCAGCCCTAGTTTCCAAATTGCTGTGGTTCTTGAGTCATGATCATATTCTGGAAATTCGGCTGTTTGAGTTTTTGTTGTGCATGTTCTACTTATTTACCTTCGTATGAACAAGCTTACGAATATGCGTTTAATGAAAGCTCAACCCTTTTTCAGATGGTGGGCTCAACCCGCAGTACTCCCGGTGGTTTCGGTGATTCTTGTGGCAGTAATCAACCCCCAATACCACCGAACATAAACCTTTCGGAGACGGGCATTGCTACTCAAACTGAGTGGCTGCGCCAAATTTTTCTACAACTACAGCGGCAGCAGCCCCAGGTGAATCAAAATGATGCACCACATCAAGTGGCAACGTATGAGCATTTTCGGACCATGAAGCCACCGCAGTTCACTAAGGCGGAAGAACCCCTTGATGTGGATGCTTGGGTCCAGGCCATTGAAGCCATGTTCACGGTGTTCACTTTACCATGCTCAGAAGAACGCAAGGCTAGCTTTGCGGCATTGCAGCTGCGTGGTCCTGCTTTGATGTGGTGGGAACACTACAAGTCCATGCAGCAATCTGGACATGAAATCACCTATTCTGAGTTCAAAAAGGCATTTAGAGACCATCATATCCCTAAAGCACTCACAGACAGGAAGATGAGAGAGTTGCTAGCTCTCAAGCAAGGGTCGGATAACGTGTACCAATATGCACAGAAGTTCAGCATCCTGTGCCAATATGGAGGATATTATGTGGATACTAATGCGAAGAAGATGGAGCTTTTCCGTGATGGCCTGAATAGTGATTTGTATGAACAACTGAATATAGTAGAGCTCGACAGCTATCCTGAGATGGTGAATAAGGCTATCTCACAAGAAGATGCCATGAAGAGGGCTCAAGCTGAAAGGAAGAGGAAGACTAACTTCACGCCCAATAATACGCAGATTCGAAAGTTGCGCATGATGCAGCAACCCTCAACCGACCCCCGGCTGACTTCTCAGTCAGAAAGATGGGTGGTTAAGCAATCCCAAGATCGACTTCAGGAGAAGTTTCTTTTCCCAAATCCACAGCAGCAGTACCAAAAGCCTGCTATACCTACACCTCCTAGTGTTAGAAATGGGTGTAGTTGTTTCAAGTGTGGTAGTTCAGAACACTTTGCGAAGAGATGCCCACACCTTCGCCAGAACCATAAGCGTAACAAGCCAAATCAGCTGAACCAGAGACAAGATTCCAAACCTAACAACAAGGGCAAGAAGCAGATTGCCCAAGTCAAGCAGAGCAGACTCAATTTCACTTCTATGGTGGATATTCCAGAAGGAGCACTAGTGTTGATGGGTACATTCTCTGTTCGAGGCAAACCTATCAAGATCTTGTTTCATTTTGGTGCTACACATAGTTTTCTAAATGAGAAGATACTAAGCAATTTGGGACTAAAGTCTTGCAACACCAATAAGGCATTTATGATAAAGATGGCTGGAGGAAAAATTTCTTCCGAGCTGGTGACTAGAGGAGTACCGTTGGAATTAGGCAGTAGAACAGTTAACATGGACCTTATCATTCTGAGTTTGGAAGGCATGGATGTCATCTTGGGGATGGATTGGATGGAACGACATAATGTTATCATGGATATTTCTAAAAGGGTAATAGAGATCCGCTCCCCAACCGTTGGTCACACCACCTTGTACTTACCTAGTAAGGAAGGTGTACACCCGTGTTCGTATGTGACCATTATCAACCTTTTGGAAGAGATTCCCATGGTACGGGAGTACCCTGATGTTTTTCCCGATGACTTGCCTGGCATGCCACCAGACAGGGACATCGAATTCATGATAGAGCTTCAACCTGGCACTGCACCTATCTCAAAAAGACCTTACCGTATGCCACCTAAAGAGTTAGCAGGGTTGAAAACTCAATTGCAATAATTGCTTGATAAAGGGTATATTCGCCCAAGTTCTTCTCCTTGGGGAAGCCCCGCTCTTTTTGTGAAGAAGAAAGATGGTAGTCTGCGGATGTGCGTAGACTATCGTCCTCTCAATGTGGTGACCATCAAGAATAAATATCCTTTACCCCGCATTGATGTTCTCTTCGATCAATTGGCTGGTGCGAAAGTCTTTTCCAAGATCGATCTTCGGTCTGGTTATCATCAAATCAAGATTCGACCAAGTGACATTCCGAAAACGGCTTTCTCCACCAGATATGGTCTTTACGAATTTCTGGTGATGTCCTTTAGTCTCACCAATGCACCTGCCTATTTCATGTACCTTATGAACTCTGTCTTCATGAACGAATTGGATAAGACGTAGTGGTCTTCATTGATGATATTCTGATTTATTCCAAGAATGATGAAGAACATGCAGAACATCTTCGGATTGTTTTGCAACGTTTGAGAGATCATAAGCTTTATGCTAAATTCTCCAAATGTGAATTCTGGCTAGATAGTGTGAAATTCTTGGGTCACACTATTTCTAAGGATGGTATCTCCGTAGATCCTAGCGAAGTGCAGGAGGTCATGGATTGGAAGCCACACAAGTCCGTGCATCAGATTCACAGTTTTCTGGGTCTAGCGGGCTATTATTGTCGGTTCATTCCGGATTTCTCCAGAATAGCTAAACTTATGACTGAACTGTTGAAGAAAGGTGTCAAGTACGTGTGGGATGAAGCTTGTGACAAGGCTTTTCATACACTGAGGGAACATCTCACATCAGCCCCAGTACTAGCACAGCCAGATATGACGAAACCGTTTGACGTGTATTGTGACGCTTCTGGCACTGGTCTTGGTTGTGTGCTTATGCAAGACAATAGGGTTATTGCCTATGCCTCACGAGCACTTCGACCTCATGAGAAGAATTATCCCACCCATGATCTTGAGCTAGCAGCGGTCGTTCATGCCTTAAAAAATTGGCAGCATTATTTGATGGGAAATCGCTGCAATATTTTCACTGATCACAAGAGCCTTAAGTATATTTTCACTCAATCGGATCTGAATATGAGGCAAAGATGGTGGTTGGAATTGATAAAGGATTATGATCTGGAAGTCCAATATCACCCCGGCAAGGCCAACGTGGTTGCTGATGCGCTTAGCCGCAAGCATTGCAACTGTATGATGGTGGAGCCGTATAATGGGACTTTATGTGAAGAGATGAGAAAGCTCAACCTAGAAATGGTCGAGCACGGAAGTCTATATGCCATCTCCATAGAATCTCCTCTCCATGAGAGAATTGCTTCAGCTCAACTCACTGATGAAGGTGTCCACTTAATCAACCAGAAATTGTCTGAAGGAGACCCCAAGTACAATTGCTTCTGGAAGGATGAACAAGGAGTAATATGGTTTGATCAGAGATTGGTCATTCCATAGGATCCGGAAATAAGGAAGGAGATTTTAGATGAGACTCACCTCTCTAAATTCACCATTTATCCGGGTAGTACCAAGATGTACAGAGACCTTAGAGAGAATTTTTGGTGGTCAAACATGAAAGGTGAATTAGCCAAGTATGTGTCCAGTTGTGATACGTGTCAAAGGATCAAGGCTAGTCACCTAAAGACCGCAGGTCAAATGCAACCTTTGTCTATACCCGCATGGAAGTGGGATGACTTCAGCATGGATTTCATAGTAGGTTTACCACACACTCCCAAGAAACATGATTCCATCTGGGTTATTGTGGACCGACTTACCAAGACCGCTCATTACATCGCTGTCCACACTACCTATTCAGCTGAGCGTTATGCAGAGATCTATGTTGACCTCATTGTGCGTCTACACGGTGTTCCAAAAACTATCCTATCTGACAAAGGCACTCAATTCCTTGCTCGCTTTTGGGCACAAGTGCATGAATCCTTGGGTGCCAAATTGATCCATAGCTCTAGCTATCATCCTTAGACCGATGGTCAAACAGAAAGAGTAAATCAAACAGTGGAAAATATGTTGAGAGCTTGTGTTATTCACTTTGACAAGACTTGGGACAAATGCTTAGCTTTGGCAGAGTTTGCTTATAACAATAGCTACCAAGCTAGTTAGAAAATGGCTCCTTTTGAAGCCTTATATGGACGAAGATGTCGCACCCCCTTGAATTGGTCACAAGCGGGTGAGAGGACATTATTTGGTCCTAAGCTAGTACAAGAAGTAGAAGAGAGAGTGGAAGTTATCAGAGAAAGTTAGAGAGCCGCTCAAATGCGACAGAAGAGTTATCATGACAAGGCTGAGTCACCCAGAGAGTTTGAAGTTGGTGATTATGTGTACTTAAAGGTGTCACCAACCAAAGGTGTACAAAGATTCGGAGTAAAAGGGAAGTTAGCTCCACGCTACGTCGGCCCGTATGAAGTCACTGAGAAATTCGGTACTGTTGCATGTCGTATTAGACCCCAGACAGACTCTCCACGATACACGACGTGTTTCATGTCTCACAGTTGAAGAAGTGTAATCAAATACCAGAAGCACAAATAATCACTGAAGAGAAATGCTGAGATAGAACCTGACCTATCACTAGTAGAATACCCAATGAGAGTGCTAGATCAAAAAGAAAGACAAACGAGAAGACTAACGGTGAAGATGTACAAGATACAATGGAGTCACCACACTGAAGAAGAAGCCACGTGGGAAACCGAGCAGTTTCTCAACACCAAGTACCCGGGTTTTCTTCAAAGCCAAAATCGTATGTAGCCTTTCCCCGCCTATCTTTAAATTCGAATCTCGGGACGAGATTCCTTTTAAGGAGGGTAGGCTGTAACACCCCATGTTTTCTTTAGTGCTAATTAAGTACTAATCACACCTTTGACCAAGTCAACATCATTAGTGATCAATCCTAGTCAAACCCTTGGTCAAAACCCTAGTCAACATGGTCAAGACCTTAGTGTCCGTACTCTCTGTCCGGAACTTTTGCCGCGTTCTCCAAATTCTGCCTAAACACTCAAAATTACACCAGTATAAAAGTTGTGCATCTTGTTGAGGGACACATCATTCATGTTGGGCGACATTGCAAATTTGGAGTGGAAGTTGGTTGAAATTTCGGTCAATGGCAGGAACCACTTTTGACTGGCGCCGAGAAAAACTTCAAGTTGGCAAGTATTTTTGTGTAAGATCCATTGATCCAAACACCTATGTGCTTTTGTGAAAGTTGTAGAGGGTACTTGGATCTTCAACTTTGGTATAGGCTATTTGGTGCATTACAGTTGCAAATTTTGGAGAAAATTGTGGTCAAACAGGGCTAGTCGGAATTTCAGCCGCGCTCTGGAGCGCAGCGCGCGCACGACGTCGCGCCGTCAGCGCCGGGCCGTGCGCATGTGCCACTGCCGGCCCGCACACCGAGGCACGCGCCTCCCCATGAGCGTGCGTGGACCCCGCGCTCCAAACCGACCTCCAACACCTCTCCCCGGTCACCAAGTGTCGCGCCACCACCGGTGCGCCACGCCGCCCAACCGCGCCGCCCGGCCACTCCCGCGCGCGCCGTACGTCCCGCGTAGAGCGCGCCACTTTGCCCCCCTCGCGACTTACCCTACAAGAGTTCATGGTCGTCGAAGTTGTCGCCGTGCTCCTTTAATAACCCTTGAGCTCCTCGATTGCACGTGCACCACTGCCGTGCTCTGCTCTCGCCGCCGGCCTGCCATTGGCGCTCACGATGAGCTCCATCTACTGGCCGTCTTCACTGCCGGTTGAGCCTGCTCGCGTGTCCACAAGCACCCCCTAGACCTTCCCCGACCGCTACCTTTCCCTTGACGAACCCCTGTTCGCCGGCTTTCAGCCCGCAGCGGCTGCCGCCGCACGGCGCCGCCGTGCAGCATCACCGGCGTGCTCCCCGGTCCAGCCAGCATCATAGTTTTTCTAAATAGTTTTTGAATAATTTTGAAAACTTAGTTTGAACTGTTTTTGCTGTAGTTTAATTTCTAGATGTGAGTTTGACTTGAATTTGGGATATGTTGTGCAACATGATGTTCATGAGCTCTGGATAAAATTTGGCACAAAGTTACTGAGTAGATTTTGAGTTATGATTTATTTAGCCTTTATCCTTGTAATAGATTCACCTTTTTGCCTAGCACTGTATAGGTTTGCTCTCTGGTTGATTTTTTATATCTTGAACTGTGAATGATTATTTGAGCCTCTGGTAATTTTTGTGTGCTGGTTTGACTCTTTTAATATAGGTTTTTGATTTATGCATGGTAGAGGAGCCTATATGTATTTTTGAAGTTATGTGTAGATTTAGGACTTGAGCCTTGGTGTATGTCCTTGTTATGTTGGTATTATCCTCCGATGAAAATTTGAAGTCCTTTACTTGAGTAGTTTTGCCAAGAATAAATTGTGAATTAATTACTAGGCTGGGTTGTTATTTTTGTTAGAATTAATCTAGATTTTTCCTATGCATGATTCTTGGTGTGAGAGCATGTTTTGTGGTCGTCTTGCTGTATGAGAAAAATTAGGACCAGAGGACCTATGTTTATTTTTATTTGTTTAGTGGTAGTTTGAATAGTTATAAAATGCTTGATTTGTGTGTTATATGCATATTTAATATTGATGTATTTATTTCAATAGTTTGTTAATTAATTTCAGTGAAGTGTGAAAGTTTATTTACTGTTGAGAAGTGATTTTGTTTTGTTTGTATAAATGTGCACACAATCACCATAAAAAAGAATATTAATAAATAGTTGTTTGCCTTTTTCCTTTTCTTTGGAAAAGTATGTTGGATATATGTTTATTTAAGTAAATGTAACCAACCTTGCACCCTATAATGGTCATGTGATGTTTTGTCATTAAAATAAAATAATTTTACCAATTAATTCTTGCATGTGCATCTTCGTGTAGAATCTTCTGATGGTGGCAGCGAGTTTGTCTCGGAATGAGGTGACGAACTGGTCGAGGGAGAAGTGAACTATGTGGAAGTGCAGCAAGACCCAAACCAAAGTTCGGAAGACTTTCTTACTAACATTGCTAGTGAAGGCAAGCCCCGGTTTATCATTTACCTATGTGTTTTCTTTTAACTTCTGAATTATGCTTGACTGTCTATGTGCATTTACGTTCAGGAGTTGAATTGGAACCCTAGTTGCATGATCCCTTAAGTACCTATGATCTTTTACTAGTATGCTAGGTCGCTAGTTGCTATGCACTAAGGACCCAATACAAGTCGAGTGATGTACTTCGCTCGCGAGAATAGGTTCTTATGTTGGAATAATAAGATTTGATAAATTGGATCGCTCACGTGGTAAGAGCATGGGATTCTGGGCTCCGGTCCAGTTGTTAAGAGATTAAGCGTTTGAACGTATTAAACACTTGTCGAAAATGGGCACGGTAAGCCTAGTACTCGATTGACACGGCAAGGGAACCATTCCCTACTACCCTGGGGCATACGTGTCCCCCTACTTGCAACAGTGTGGTACTCGTGAGAGCCTGGACGTTCGTGTGTGGGCGATCCAGTAATCCTTGTATCAAGGGATGTAGGTTCCACTCCCGAACTGAAGATTGACGGGAACCGCCTGGTTGGTGTGTACCCTAGGGGTATGCATTCTTTCGTGTGTTTAGGTCCACCTTGCAAGGTTATTAATCGATCGATCATCAGCCTCTCACCATTATCTGAGATTGCTTAACCCTCTAGCCATTGTGATCCCTTTACGATGGAATATTGATAAACTTGATGTTTGATTAATTGTATTAGACAACTCTATTTCCAATAGTTGCTTATTTAGTAATAATTTAATCTACTAGAACTTGAGCTAAAATATTGAAAGTAAGGATTAACTCATTAGTAGCCTTTTGGCAAAACAAACCCACTAGCCAAAAGCCTTGCATTATTAGAGGTTTAGTCTTTTATTTTAGACGGGTAAACCTTGCTGAGTATTAGTATACTGAGCCTTGCTATATATGTTGTTTTCAGGTGAAGTTGTTTGGCCTGGAGAAATCCCACCCGGCTGGGAGCTGGAATGGGTGGATGACGAAGAATAATGGTGTTATGGGTGGCCGCCCATAATGCCAAGTTATTGTTAGTTTAATTCCACTGTCTTTTGAAAACTCTGAACCATGGTTATCATGTTATGAACTATTATTTGTAATAAATGACCCTATAGGGAAGATTAGTCTTAATTTGTAAGGTACTCTGGACTCTCGTTCGTGGGGGTTTTAATGTATGCATTTCGATCCTCTGTGTGGTTTACAAGTGATTTACCAGGCTATGACCTGGCAACACTCAACGGGATAATTCTTTATTATCACTTAATGACCAAAGTGGATTGGTTTAGGTGATAGTACGGACTTATCGCAGGTGGGGTTGTCACATTGCCCTTGTAGTCGTTCTTGATCTCCATGGCTTCAGGGCATTCGGCGATGAAATGCCCGTGCTTCCTGCACTGATAGCACATCCCCGACCTTCTCCTTGCATTCTTGCTGCTCCCGTACATCCACCTCAACAAGGCGAGATCCTCCTCGCTCAGCACCTCAAAGTCCTCATCTGGCATGGACACAAGACAAGACAAAGCAAACTGCCTACCAGCATGGTTAGCATTAGTCCTCGATCCTGAGACAAGAGCCAAACTATGAGGATCAGTGGGGCTCTCGCTCTTGGCTCTTAGGCCACGATCAACCTCCGAAGACTTGAGCTTAGAAAATAGCTGAGGACCAGGTGTGTCTGAGGACCAGTGGAGGGTCGCTCCTTACTGATGAGTGACTGACAACATTGTGTGTAGACTGATGCTTGGCTAAGTGTGCAGGTACAGGTTGCGGCTTGACTCGTGTCAGTGCAGGTGAAGAACAAGCGTGAAAGGCCTTAGCCGTGGCGGCCTCCGGGTGATGGAGAGGCAAGTAGGCTTGGTTCGATGGACCCAGTGGCCGATGGGGTCAAGTGCGAGCCGTGCGGTGCAAGACTGGCGGGCTGATGTCGTGAACATGGGTCGGTGCAAGGTAGCGGTTGGAGCCCGAAGCTTGCACGCGGGGTTTGTTGGTTTGCCCACAAAAGCATTGGTGGACGGTTTCTTGGTTTGGGCCTCAAAACCAAGCCCGGAGGCCCGAGGTGACTGAGACGGTGATCCGGGAGCTTCGGGGAGCTTCGAGGCGGAGGGCACATGGCGTGATCACGGGGTTTGCGTCGAGGTGAAGTGAAGCCGCAGTGGAAGTGTGTCCGTCTAATGAAGACTTGACCAAAATGCCCCTGAGGGGTTGTATCTTCATTTCAAATTGTAGGGGTAGCGTGGTCATTTACCTTCCTCCGATGGACTTCGTATAAATAGCGGAGAGGTGGATGGCATCTCTCTCGGGGACCCTAGGTTTTCCTCCCCCGGTATATTGCTCTGAACGGCTTCTTTTCCCTCTATATACCTTAGGCTAGATTCTTGTATAGACTCTGACCTCTGGATGTATGGAAGCATTCGGCGTCGCGGTGATCTCCTAGTCCTTTGTGATTTTCGTGTCATTTTCGGGGCTATTTTTGGAGAGTTCCGTTCTTCGCTCGATTCGGGGATTTGAGGGCATTTTCCTTCGGATTTCTTTGAGGAGATCATGGGTGGATGCCTTGCGCATCTTTGTGTGTGATCTTGACTCCTCAAACGCCGTGGAGAGCCTTCGATTCGTGAGTTTTTGTCCGGAGTTTGAGTTCTTCGTGGTAGTTCGTGTGATCCACAATTCCTGGCGATTTAGTGGCTTAGAGATCGAGATTTTTAGGGTCTAGCTTCCTCTTGTGTTGCTTATCATCTCCCCGAAATTTTGTCTCAAGAGCTTTTGGCGTTTGGGAGATCCGGTGATGGATTTGGAGAGTTGACTTCGCAAGCTCGAGCTCGAGCTGCTCTGTCCGGGGCTAGCAGACAGTCTGCAGGGACCCCGCGGACAGTCCGCGCGTCCGTGTTCATCGCGTGTTCGTCGTCTGTTCTTGCGAACTCGCGTTTTGATCTGTCGTGACCCTAGGGTTTCGTTGCAAGTGATTTGCGGACAGTCTGCGTGTAGTTCTCGGACGGTCCGCGTGGTTAAGATTTTGTCTGGGGTTGTGTCTGGGGTTTCCAGCGGGTTGGCGGACAGTCCGCCCAGGCCTCAAGGATGGTCCGCGACACTGGAGGACAGTCCGCTTGGTCCTGTCGGACAGTCTGTATTTTCCAGGGAGTCTCTAGTGGTTCGGTTGTTTATTTCGGACTGTCCGCGAGGTAGGTCCGCACAGTCCGCCTGTGCGTTGCGTACAGTCCGGCCGTACTACGGACAGTCCGCACTGGTCGTTTCCAGAATTGACCAAGTGCTTTGATTCGTGTCTAGTTGCTTCCGCGGTTTCCTTCAAGGCTTGTCTCCTGTTCTTGTGAGCTTGTGTGTGCCTTGTTGAGTGCTTCTTTAGTGTGTGCGAGAACTCGGAGTGGCAATCAGGGCAGAGGCTGAGTTTGACCTTCGGGAAGAATTTTTATCGGCTCCCATTCACTCCCTCCCTCTCTGGTCGCCCTATTCGGTCCTTCAATTGGTATCAGAGCCAATTACGGATCTTCTTGATTCTAACCAGTCTAAGATCCAAAGATGGGCGATTACGGCAAGGGGTCGGGTCCTCCGCACTTTGATGGCAAGAATTACCCGATGTGGGAGAGGCGTATGGGCGCGTTTTTGCGAGGGAAGGGAACTCTTATCTGGGAGGTCACTCAGAATCCTCATTATGTCATCCCAGATAGTTTTCTACTTCCAAGATCGTGGGACATGTGTGAGGCCAATAGTAAGGCCGTTGATTACTTGTTCCGTGCTCTCTGTGCCTGTTGACGGTCGAAAAGTGCTGCTTTTACACCGTCAATACCTACATAAAATAAGTGTAAAAGGATCATCAACACTAGAATAGGGCTTAAACTAACCATTTCCACAAGTGTTGGTGATTATGCAAATACAGGTGATTAGCACTAGAAAGAGGAGTAAAAGCATAAGTCTTTGATGCAAGTACTTCAAGCTCAGCCAATGAGGGGATGCCGCCTAGGATTCCCCTAGATCACTGACGTCATCAATCCAAGAGAGGCAAGGCCGACGAATCACGCATCACCATGTGGACATCACATGGATTCATGGGCCCACTTATCCCCCAAAACCATCGGGAAACTTGGCATGCACGGGGGAGTGACTTCAGGGCCCACTGGTCAGCGACTTGGAGAAAACACAGGCCAGGAGGCCGCCCTAGGGGTTCGGCCGACCCTAGGATCAGCCGAACCGACCTAGGGTCGGTTCATCCTGGCCTTGCACGTGGCGGACTCCCATTGGCTAGTTGCTACGATCCTGGGCATTTAGGGGCACTTTGAGCCTCCGAGCAAGCCACTCCCTCCTCTATAAATAGGAGGGGAGGGGCTCTCATTTGGAACACACTCTTCTCCTCCTCCTCTTCATTTTGGCTTGGAGCCTCTCTCTCTTTAGGAGAGGAGAGCTCTTTGTGTAGGATTAGTGCTAGGAAGTGATGTGGGAGGCTTGAGGCCATGTCATGTTCATGACATCTTCCTCAAGAACGATCCTCAGTGGTGCCTTTGTTCTTCAACTAGACTAAAGTGAGTATTTCGATATTTCCTATTTAGACTAAAGTTGTATGCATGCTTAGAATGTTGTGTTCTTGTGTTCTTTGTTTGTTCTTGGTTTAGAGGCTTGTGTTCTTCGAACACAACCCTTTCGATCCAGTAGACTTAGATCATAAGTTTGCATCTAGTTTGCCAGCTTGTCTATTAGAGTAAAGTGAAGCTCCTGCATGTTTCTAGTTAGATCAAAGTGTATTTGTGATCTTGCATGAGTGATAGAGCATACCTTGAGCTAGTGCCAGTATCTCCCTCGCGGATTCGTAGGAATAGTGAGTGGTGTAGATGAGGTGTCTGGACAATAAGCTACCCTTCGAAGACCACGTACGATCGTAGCGTAGAGGCAGGCTGCAGTGGTGACAGCCTGTTGGACCCTTTGTCAACCCTCTTATGTCGCGTACCGAGTTGGGCTCGAGCCAGCACAAAGGCCTTGTGCTTGGTCCCCTAAGTGAGTGTTATACCTGAGAGAACGTAACTAGACTCTGCGCTTGGTCCGAGCAGATCCTTTCTACCTATCCTATCCATCAGAGTTGTGTCCTTGGATCATCCATACTAGAGTAGGAGATAGTGCACACCGTTCCTTGGATTTGATAACCTTGGAATACTCTCCTTCCTTGGGGAAGTGCTACAACGGTATTTCCGTGCGCTTGCGGTATACCCGGTGTCTCTTACACTCTCACACTACCCACGGTGCCATAGTGGTGACGTTAAGAAATGCCAACAAGCATTTCTGGCGCCGTTGCCGGGGAACAGTTGCTATATCTATCTTCGAACCTAGTGGTCCTCGTATTTATCTTTTTTGTTTTCTTCTACCTTCACCCCCGTTACCCATCGAGTTATCCTTTTTGTTTCTTTTCTTCTACCATTACCCCCATTACCCTTTGAGATGCCTTCCTGTCAAAGCCTCTCTACCCCTAGGGGCGAGTTCGTCTTAGAACAACCATCAACTTCCTCATCTTGCTGCGAGCTTCGTCCTGGCTTTATAGCCATGGTTCGGAATCGACCTTTCTCTAGAGCGATCAGTGATGATCCTAATGTTCATTTAGAGGAGTTCGAGGACTTGTGTTCGTGCTTGGTAATTCCAGGCATGACACATGAAACTTTGAGGTGGAAATTGTTCCATTTCTCTCTCGTAGATAGAGCGGAGCAATGGTACACCCACACAACAGAGCATGTGATTAATTGGGGAGAACTACGAGAAAACTTTTGTGACTCGTTCTCCCTTTGTGAACGCATAGAGCTCTTGCCGTGTGAACTCCTTGACTTTGAGCAATTAGAGGGTGAGTCCATAGGTGCAGCTTGGGCTAGGTTCCTACATCTTATGACATCTATCCCAGACATGTCTATACCCAATGATATAGCGATGTACACCTTTTATACTCGTATAGACATGGAATCTGCACGAGAGCTCGACCTTTTAGCTGGAGGTTCGTTCGAAAACCAAACTCTAGTGGAAAGAAGAGAGATCCTAGAATTCTTCTTAGAAACCTCTTCTTCCCATATCGTTTACAACGAACCCCATCTGGAGTCTGAGTTGGTCCATGAGAGTCTCTCAATAGCCGAATCTGAGCTTTCATTCTCTGAATTCCTTGATTCCTCTATTGAGACCTCTCCCGAACCACCAACATCGAAGGAAGAAGAAATTCAACCTTCGGAGTTCTCTTCCCGATTTGAGGATGATCCTTCTCAAAACATCAGAAATACCTCAAATCACTCTTGGCACGAGAAGCCTACAACATCGTTGGACTTTTATGAGGTCCTCGATGAAGTTTGGAATCATAGGACGATAGTGGATTGGTCACCTTAGAAGCATACATCCGAAGCGATTCGGGTTAGCTCGACTTCTACGATCATCCACTGTTCCATGAGAGGAAACACCGTAGATGCTGTCCATGACCCTACTGTTGGGGCTTGCATCATACCAGAGGCCCTTTTGGATATTCTGGTGGGTGACGTGCCCTTGATCCCGACTAATGGACTTTTCCATAGCCCCAGGTGACGCTGTGTTTTTCCATGTAAACGGATTGCTAGGGATGTGCCAATCACCATTGATGACATAGAGGTGCGGTTAGATTTCCGCATCTATGACATCATGGATTTTGATCTTCTACTAGGTTTCCCCTTAGAAAAACTTCTTGATAAATCCCAAGGAAACCCGGAAGAAGAGCTTAGGGAAACCATTTCTGTCCATGCTGAACCATCTAGACATCCTCTGACAGAACCTTTCCCTAGACCTACGGTATCTCCTTCGCCTCCCGATCCTCCTGACGAAGCATTTCCTGAGGAGGCCATGAAGAAGGAATGGCCAGATGGAGTGATATGTTTTTCCGAAGCATTTTGGGATACTACATCCTCTCTGGTTATTCCTTGTTCTATGAGATGGATTACCGTAGAGTCCCTTTGTGACCCCATCATGGAGGTTAACATCATGCCATGGCACTTAGCGGAAACTCTTTTAGGCAAAGTTCTGCTAGCACCATCCGACATGCTCCTTGAGACTTGCCCCTTTGGGCATGTTCTTGAATGTCGGGGGATTGCAAGTGCCGTGCCAGTCATCATAGACGGGATTGAGGCTGGCTTAGACTTTCACATCTTCGATGTCCTCGATCCTGATCTACTCCTAGGCTCCCCGCTTGAGAAATTCTTTAAGGAATCCATAGGGAGCCTAGATGGTAATCTTGGGGAAGCCACTTATGCCACTGCTACCCCTTGTTTGGGACATCCCATGGCAAGGCTTTTTCCACAGAAAAACCCGCTCGAGAAGATGACACATACATCTCCGTTCGCATCATCCGAGCCCATTCTCATTGAGGTTGTAGAATGTTCTACCCCTCATCAGGGTGGCTCGGGAGACTCTCTTCACCTTTGTGAAGGTGAACGATCGTCACCTTTCTCGACCGAGTTTCAGCCTCTTCCCACTAGCCCGTATCATGTTGCTTTCGATTATGATCGAGAGTTAACACCGAGCTTCCACGATGACTCTCTTGAGATGGAGAATTCATGGGCCATGGAACCTTTCGAGGCACTGACTCTGGAGTCCGGAGGAAAGGATTCCACGCACGAGCATGGTAGCTTCATTCTTGATTCACCATACAGACCATGCTCACATCATGTCCCTCTAGAGTCAGACATGCTTAGTGCGCTGAGCACACACGAGGGCTACAACCACCTTCTGGTCCTCTTTTGCAAAATGTTTGGAAGGTTGATTGTAGATGTATATGTTTACCATAAGCATTGCAGATTTCGTGTGTGCACTATGGCACTAACCTTGCAGCTAAAGCTTCACTGATACATCAAGGATTGGTGGTGAGATGGGAAGGACACCACCAACGATAGCTGCGGGATGAAGTTCCCATGGTCGAGCTTATCACCTTAAATAAACAAAGCACTCCCAGGAGATAGCCTGGATTAGGTTAGGTTTTATTTCCCTTCATCGAATAAAAGCAAGAGCATGTTTTTAGGATAAGTTGTCCTTCGGGTATTTTTGGTCACTAACCTTTCAGGTGGAGATTGAAAAGAAAGATGGACAGGTGATGCCTACGAACATGTGAGCCACATCAGCTGGAACACCTAGATACACTTTGGTGAGGGAACATTTACAAAGGGAAGCTTGATCACCACACACTTGAGTTTTGTTGCCTAGCAATGCAAACTCCAAGTGTGGGGGAGGTATGTGAGCATCCTGAGTAAAGTTCCTCCTCTACCAAATCTTATCCTAGTGTGGTGATGATGTTAGCTCTTGCATCTTGCCCACTAGCTAGGTAAGTCCTGCTTTTGACATTAAACAAAGCCCTTCCGGGAGGTTCCCGAGGTTCACCGTCTTATGCTCATGCTTATGTCCCTTGTTGAGATAGCTTGATCGTGCTTTCATGCTTCCTTTATCTTTGTTCATATGCTCTGTTTTGAATGTGTATGATATCCTACATTCATAGATTGTTTTAGATTAAGCATGGTGCTTAGGTTAAAACTGTCTTCTTCAGTCAAAACAAGACATAGTGTCGAGTTTTGATTGATGAACCTTAGAGTTATATTTTCATAGATCTTGGTTGCATATATGCTGACTAACCCCTGCAAAGAATTGTCAAATTTGAATGGGTAAGTCATTGAGCTAAATTCAAATGGGAAGGTAAGATGAGGTGTCAGATTCATGTTGCACATCATGCAAAGGTGGTACATATGACCTCTCAAAGGTCCAAGGTAAGTATATTCCCCTTCGTATATAATGTGTAACCTTGGTCTAACCCTTCTTGAGTAAATGACATGGTGACAATAAAAATAAAAAAAACAAAAATATTTAAATTTGAATAAAGGCTCTATGGTTCTCGAACCGGTAGAGTCCCTCTTCTGTTTCCACTTTTTGTTTGAAGAACAAGCACCAGGTTCAAGCACTAGTGTGGGGGAGTTCTCTCGAACTCATCATCGACATATCCACTCGAGAACTCCCACACAGGTGCTGCACAACATCGACTACGCCTTCATGACAAGAGCAAGGTAAACTAGAGTGACCCAGCTACCCTCTGGTCAGCCAAATCACCACTGGTCTTCCTTGATCTCTTATCCTTCAGAAGCGATGGTATGTGCACCCTCTATCTCACTCTATCCTATCCATGAGTTTGATTGAATTTCAATTCCTATCATTTGAAATCAAACTGTGCTATGCTTGCTCTACATGATTCCTGTGGTTGGCTTGCATATGTTTTATTCCTTACTCATCATCTTGATGCTTGTGAACAAATATCATTAGGGAACTCATGCTTATCTAAGTAGTTGGTGTTTGTGATATGGTTTGATGATATGATCTTCGCTCTTTATGTCTGAGTGCTTGGGAATTTTATTTGAAAATCATGAAAACCCTTTGCAAAGCTCCTCTTTGATATGCCATCGTCCCACTAGAGCCATATGATATTCATAGTTGAAAACCTTCTACTCATATGCTGCTTGTTATTGCATTGAGCTTTGTCAAATTCTGTGACCCTTGTGAGAATTCTTTTCATTACTTTCATGATCAAGATTCATGTGCACCACCTATTTCCCCTTGCTATGCTTCTACACTGGAAGTTAGCATTGTATCATTCATCCGTTTCATGAAATAAAGCTCCATATGTGGTGTGACATCTCTCTCCAAAAGTATCCTTCAAAAAGAGACATAGGCTATGAAAAAAAAGAAATGAAAAAAAAGAAAAGAAAAAAAAAGACATGCTCAAAAAGCATGATGAAAGAAAAAAAAGAAGAAGAAAAAAAAGAATAGCCCATGTCCAAAATAAAGGAGAAATAAGAGAGAGATGGTCATACAAAAAGGAGTTCCATATCTTAGATGGTAATATCTAGCACCCATTCCGAGCCTAGTATCCACCTTACCATACTCACCATATCCATACACGTGCACATCTTGATCTGATTGTGTGATTTGATTTTCTCTGTGGATCTAGTTTTTGACTTTGCAAATATATGCGATGCAAGTATGCCTTATCCTTTATCCTACCCTAAGCTCCACATATAGCCATCATTAGAAGTAGGATGAAGAAAGACAATCTAATGCCTTGGTGAGGACATATATACATTGAGCGATTTGAGAGAATCAAATGAGGAGCTAAGCAAGGTTTGTTTTGAAAATTTATTGCAAAACCCCAAGTTACTTAACATGATAAGCAGGAGTGATTTGATTCATGACCGTTACATTCCTCAACTGCTCAAGATAGCATGATAGACACATCAGAGTTCACAAGTACAAGGTATGGTTTGGAATGTCTCTTATGCTCGCTTCATACCTTTGGATATCATGTCTCACCTTGACCAGACTCCCTTTACTCGGGACGAGCAAAGGTCAAGTGTGGGGGTATTGTTGACGGTCGAAAAGTGTTGCTTTTACACCGTCAATACCTACATAGAATAAGTGTAAAAGGATCATCAACACTAGAATAGGGCTTAAACAAACCATTTCCACAAGTGTTGGTGATTATGCAAATACAGGTGATTAGCACTAGAAAGAGGAGTAAAAGCACAAGTCTTTGATCCAAGTACTTCAAGCTCAGCCAATGAGGGGATGCCACCTAGGATTCCCCTGGATCACTGACGTCATCAATCCAAGAGAGGCAAGCCCGACGAATCACGCATCGCCACGTGGACATCACATGGATTCAAGGGCCCATTTATCCCCCAAAACCGTCGGGAAACTTGGCATGCACGGGGGAGTGACTTCAGGGCCCACTGGGCAGCGACCTGGAGAAAACACAGGCCAAGAGGCCGCCCTAGGGGTTCGGCCAACCCTAGGATCGGCTGAACCGACCTAGGGTCGGTTCATCCTGGCCTTGCACGTGGAGGACTCCCATTGGCCACTTGCTGCGATCCCGGGCGTTTAGGGGCACTTTGAGCCTCCAAGCAAGCCACTCCCTCCTCTATAAATAGGAGGGGAGGGGCTCTCATTTGGAACACACTCTTCTCCTCCTCCTCTTCATTTTGGCTTGGAGCCTCTCTCTTTAGGAGAGGAGAGCTCTTTGTATAGGATTAGTGCTAGGAAGTGAGGTGGGAGGCTTGAGGCCATGTCATGTTCATGACATCTTCCTCAAGAACGATCCTCAGCGGTGCCTTTGTTCTTCAACTAGACTAAAGTGAGTATTTAGATATTTCCTATTTAGACTAAAGTTGTATGCATGCTTAGAATGCTGTGTTCTTGTGTTCTTTGTTTGTTCTTGGTTTAGAGGCTTGTGTTCTTCGAACACAACCCTTTCGATACAGTAGACTTAGATCATAAGTTTGCATCTAGTTTGCCAGCTTGTCTATTAGAGTAAAGTGAAGCTCCTGCATGTTTCTAGTTAGATCAAAGTGTATTCGTGATCTTGCATGAGTGATAGAGCATACCGTGAGCTAGTGCCAGTATCTCCCTCGCGGATTCGTAGGAATAGTGAGTGGTGTAGACGAGGTGTCTGGACCATAAGCTAGCCTTCGAAGACCACGTACGATCGTAGCGTAGAGGTAGGCCGCAGTGGTGATAGCCTGTTGGACCCTTTGTCAACCCTCTTACGTCGCGTACCGAGTTGGGCTCGAGCCAGCACAAAGGCCTTGTGCTTGGTGCCCTAAGTGAGTGTTATACCTGAGAGAATGTAACTAGACTCTACGCTTGGTCCGAGCAGATCCTTTCTACCTATCATATCCATTAGAGTTGTGTCCTTGGATCATCCATACTAGAGTAGGAGATAGTGCACACCGTTCCTTGGATTCGATACCCTTGGAATACTCTCCTTCCTTGGGGAAGTGCTACAGCAGTATTTCCATGCGCTTGCGGTATACCCGGTGTCTCTTACACGCTCACACTACCCACGGTGCCGTAGTGGTGACGTTAAGAAACGCCAACAGTGCCTCGGAGTTCGAGCGAGTGTACGGAGAGAATGTGGCCGGAAAGATTTGGCTCAAGTTGAGAAATGCTCATGTTGGTAATGCCCATGTGCAAGCCCATTTGTTTTCCACTTACCGGAGAGAGTACGAGAACTTCACTCATCTCCCCAGTGAGTCGACCGATGCTATGTTCCAGCGCTTCACTAGCATTGTCAACAACATGAGGGCCAATGTGATAGTGCTCCCATACACGGATCATGATCAAGCTATCAAGCTTTTGCATGCCCTGGATAGGTCTGTGTGGAGTGCCAAAGTCGAGGCCATTGAGGAGTCGAGCGTGTATGATACGCTGACGTTGGATGAGCTGTTTTCCAAGCTCAGGTCTTCAGAGGTTGATCGTGGCTTGAGAGCCAAGAGCGAGAGCCCCACTGATCCTCATAGTTTGGCTCTTGTCTCTGGATCAAGGTCTAATGCTAAGTCTGGTGGTTTCTCTTTGTCTTGTCTTGTGGCTTTGCCAGATGAGGACTTTGAGGTGCTGAGCGAGGACGATCTCACTTTGTTGAGCAAGAGGTTTGGGCGGATGTACAAGAACCGCAAGAATGCAAGGCGGAGCTCGGGGATGTGCTACCAGTGCGGAAAGCACGAGCACTTCATCACCGAATGCCCTGAAGCCATGGAGATCAAGAACGACTACAAGGGCAAGCCCAAGCATGACTACAACAAGCACCGCTCCAGGAACGACTACAAAGACAAGCACAAGAACAAGGGCGAGAGAAGGCACAAGAAGAGTGGGGGCCATAAGAAGAAGACCGCTCGAGCGATGGTGGCTGGAGCGAGCGACGTCGACTCGACATTAAGTGATGCTTCCTCTGACTCGAGCAGCAAGGAAGAGCAAGAAAGGTGCAAGGACAAGCGGCACACGGGCAAGAACTTCACCGGCCTAAGCTTCATCGCACAAGGAGGCTTTTGCGGCATGGCACACTCCAAGAAGGGTGGGAGGCACAGCTCGGATTCGAACTCCGATTCTGAAGAAGAGGTACGACAAGATCCCAACTTCTTGCTAGAGGAGAATGCTAGGCTGAATGAGTTGCTTGACAACCATGATGATGTGCTTAGAAAGACCAACAAGGAGAAGAGGGAATTTAGGTCTTTGTTGGGTGATGCTAAGGATAAGATAGCCGTGCTTGAATCCTTGCTTGTGGATGCTAGAAATGAGATAGGTGCTTTGAAATCTGCTCCTGTGGTGTCTGATGAGATTGACTGTGGTAATTGCTCAATTTTTCTTGCTGATTTGACTGCTCTCAAGGAGAAACATGCCTCTACTCTCGAGCAACTAGATGTGGTTAGGATTGAGTGTGATGAATTGAAGTCTAGGCCAGCTTTGTTAGGAGCTTGTACCTCATGTCCTATTTTGCATGCTAGGCTAGATGAATCTCACACTAGAACTATTTCTCTTGAGGCGGCATTGAAAGCTCCTCTTCCTACATCATGTTCAACATGTGAAATGCATGCTTTGAAAAACATGGAACTTGCACACTATGTTGACCTTTTGCAGGATGAAAATGATGAGCTTAGGAAATTGATGAGTTAGTTGTCTGGGCATGAGCCACAATTGAGTTTGATGTTGGCTCAGTTCAAGAGGTTTGATGGTCAGGCGTTGGGGGCTGAGAGGAGTGGTGAGGGAGAAGAGAAAGTTGGAGAGACTCCTACTCCACCACACACCATACCCATGAACAAATATGCACCCAAGCCAAACCACCTGAGAAACAAGCTTGATACAACTCCAGACCCACCAGTGTTCCCCTAGAAAACAGAGAATTACCAGAAACCCATCAAGTTTGTGAGCAACCTGGGTAATGTCTTTGAGAAGTCAGGAGAGAAAGCAGTTGAGAAGCCCACAGAAAAGCCACCGCCTAAGCCACAGTCGATCCGCTTCCATTCTGAGTATTGTGGGAGGGATGGAGATAAGGATGAGTTATATTTCAGGAGGAAGAGAGATGAGAGGTTTGCTAGGGAGATGGCAAACAAGGACAGGTACCACCTTGCTCGTGGTGTGCCTGAGCCTCGTAGAGGGCCTCTGCCTAGGGGTGAGGTGTATGTGCGTACAGTTCCCACTCGTGGAGGTGGAGGTGGAGGTGTATTTCCACAGAAAGATAGGTGTGTTGGGTTTGGGCGTGGTGAGTTGGCTCGACGTGCTCCTTCTCGTGACCGTTACGAGTTTGGGAGGCATGATCAGAGCTTTGGGTCTCAGATGGACTATGGGCCACATTTTCCCCCTCGTGGTGCGCGTACTCCTCCCGTGAGATGTGACAGGTCCTTTGGTGGTAGGCGTGAGAGGGCTCCGCCTCGGGGTGTTGGTAGAATGGACTTTGCTAACCCTTCTTTTGAGCAAATGGCTCGACACTGGTTTGACTCTTTTGGAACTAACCCCAGTGTTGAGTCGCTTGCTCATTCTCGTTCTCGTTTTTGATTGCAAGTGGGAGGCTTGGAGAACTTTTGGTTGATCGACTCTGGTTGCTCACAACACATGACCGGAGATCGTGGGTGGTTCTCCAGCCTCACCCCAGTGAGTACGAGGGAGTACATCACTTTCGGGGACAATGGGAGAGGACGAGTGCTTGCTGAAAGTATGGTGAAGGTGAGTAGCAAGGTGACCTTAAGAAGTGTGGCCCTGGTCAAGTCACTTGGTTTTAACCTGTTGTTAGTATCTCAATTACTCGACGAAGGTTTTAAGGTTCATTTTAAGTCGGGTGCTTCTCGTGTGCTTGATTCTCGAGGCGATCTTGTCTGTACGATCATCCCCGAGGATCAAATCTTCCGTGCCGATTTTTCCCAGTCTGTTGGTCCTCCTCAATGCTTTGTTGCTGGTGTTTCGGCCGAGCTTTGGAAATGGCATAGGAGGTTGGGACACTTGAGCTTTGAGTTGCTTTCCCGCTTGAGTGGTCTTGATCTTGTCCGAGGATTGCCTAAGTTGAAATTCGAGAAGGATTTCATTTGTGCTTCTTGTCGGCATGGAAAGATGGTTGCTGCTTCTCACACCCCTCTGACTGCGGTCATGACCGAGCGACCTTGTGAGCTGTTGCACATGGATTTGGTTGGGCCAGCTTGTGTTCGCTCTGCGGGTGGGAAGTGGTATGTTCTTGTGGTTGTTGATGATTTTTCGAGGTACTCTTAGGTTTTCTTTTTGGAGGATAAGAGCGAGACATTTGGCTTTGTTCGGGACTTGATCTTGAGGTTGAAGAATGAGAGACATGGTGATGCCATTCGAGCTATACGCAGTGACAATGGCACGGAGTTTTAGAACTCTCATTTTGATGCCTTTTGTAGTGATCTTGGTCTCGATCATCAGTACTCTTCTCCATACGTCGCTTGCCAGAATGGCATAGTGGAGAGGAAGAACCGGACCCTTTGTGAGATGGCCAGGACGATGCTCGATGAGCATAGGACTCCTAGGCATTTCTGGGCCGAGGCGGTCAATACCGCTTGCTATGTCTCAAATCGCATCTTCCTTCGTGCTTTCAAGAAGACCTCTTATGAGCTGATGCATGGCCGACAACCCAAGGTGAGTCACTTTAGAGCTTTTGGTTGCAAGTGTTTCATTCTGAAGAAGGGCAAGTTGGATAAGTTCGAGTCTAGATGTTCGGATGGTATTTTCCTTGGTTATGCGATTCATTCTAGAGCATAACGTGTGCTCAACCTTAACACTAACCAAATCATGGAGACTTGCGAGGTTACCTTCGACAAGACACAACCATGTAGCTCTTCTGCTTTTGAGTGTGCAGGTGACGAGGAGATTGGAGCGAGGATCTTTCAGGATGAGAAGGATGGAGATGGAAACAACGACGATGATGATGGTGGTGCTCCCGTGGCTGATCGTGTACACGCTACTCCCACTACTATGACGACGATCGAGGATGGACCATCCCCTACACCCACTACGACGGAGGCTGTTCGAGTGGAGGCTGCTGCTGAGGGGGAGGTTGTGACCAGGCGAGAGGCTCCCCGGTGTGTACAGATTGATCACCCACCGACGACGATCATAGGTGACCTTCATGAACGCACTATACGGTCGAGGTCAAGGATTTCGCTCATTCTGCTTTTGTCGCTTCTTTTGAGCCCAAAGATATTCGACACGCTTTGTCTCATGAGAATTGGGTGAATTCCATGCATGAGGAGTTGGAGAATTTTGAGAGAAACCAAGTCTGGGTGTTAGTCGATCCACCACCAAATTGTCGTCCCATAGGTACCAAGTAGGCATGAAAGAACAAAGAGGGTGAGAATGGGATGGTTGTGAGAAACAAGTCAAGGTTGGTGGCTGAGGGGTTCAACCAGAAAGAGGGCATAGATTATGAGAAGACATTTGCTCTTGTGGCCCGTTTGGAGGCAATTAGGATCCTTCTAACCCTTACTGTGGCTAAAGGGTTCAAGTTGTACCAAATGGATGTCAAGAGTGCTTTCTTGAATGGGGTGATAGAGGAAGAAGTATATGTGAGGCAACCCCTAGGGTTTGAGAGCGAAAAATACCCACACCGTGTATACAAACTCCAGAGAGCGCTCTATGGGTTGAAACAGGCACCTAGAGCATGGTATGGCATGTTGATAGGGTTTTTGCTGAGTAAGGGGTTTGTGATGGGCACAGTTGATAAGACCATGTTTCTCCTCAAGCATGGGAATGACCTTTTGATTGTTCAGATATACATGGATGACATAATCTTTGGTGACTCTTCTCATGATCTTATTGCCAGATTTGCAGATGACTTGAGGAGGGAGTTTGAGATGTCCATGATGGGCGAGCTACAGTTTTTCTTAGGCTTCCAGGTCAAGCAGTGCAAGGACGAGACGTTTGTACATCAGGCGAAGTACACCAGGGACATGGTGAAGAAGTTTGGCATGAACGACTCCAAGCCGCTGACTACACTGATGAGTACCACTACGGCTTTGGACGCGGACGAGGACGGTGAACCCGTGGACCAGAAGGAGTACTGGGGCATGATCGGCTCCCTCCTCTACTTGACGGTGACGAGGCCGGACATACAGTTCAGTGTGTGTCTGTGCGCTCGTTTTTAGGCTTCACCGAGGACTTCACATCGGCAGGCCATCAAGCGGATCTTCAGGTACTTGAACTACACTCCTGAGTTTGGTCTTTGGTATTGTGCCTCCTCGACGGTCAGACTTCACGGGTACTCCGATGCTGATTTTGCTGGGTGTCGATTGGACTGCAAGTCTACCTCTGGGTGTTGTCAGTTCCTTGGTTCTTCTTTGGTCTCTTGGTCATCTCGCAAGCAATCCAGTGTAGCCCAGTCCACTATAGAGGCCAAGTATGTAGCTGCTGCTAGTTGTTGTTCCTAGCTGCTTTGGATGACCTATACCATGAGTGATTTTGGTGAGGAGTGCTCCCAGGTTCCACTTTTCTGTGACAGCACCAGTGCCATAAGTGTAGCCAAAAACCCTGTCCTCCACTCCAAAACAAAACACATAGAAGTGAGGTACCACTTTCCGAGGGACAATGTTGAGAAGGGAAACATATCTTTGTCCTATGTCCCTATCCAAGATCCGCTAGCCGACATTTTCACCAAACCACTTGACCAAGTCACCTTCACTCGCTTGCGGGGTGAACTTGGGGTGTGCTTTCCTTTCTAGCTGAGTCTTGGAGCTTCTCATGTATATATGTGTCATATGTTCATTTTGTTGCATTGCATTCATGTATTTTAATTTATGTACAAAACCTGCTAGGATAGCCATCTTTGGATCACTTGTACTAGGAAAAACTTCTCTCATATGCATTGATCACTGATGTGCTATTTGTGAGACTTGTGCATGTCTGGTAAATTGTGGATGTGAATGCTATGCTCTTGATGGTTTTGCCATATATTTATGATTGAGATAGCTTTCTTTTTATGAAAAATGCTAAAACTGTGTCTCTCATGAGTAGATGCTTGTCTATGCTTAATTTGTGACTAAATGCCTATATCATGTTTAGTTTGTGCTTGATAATCATGTTCTCTTTGCTTAGGGTCAAAGACCTTTTTGTCATTGTAAATGTTTAACCCTTTTGCTTGCTTGGGGAGGATCATAAGCTTCTTTTTGCTGCAAAGACACTTCATGTACCATGTTTAAACTTGAAAATGAAATTGGTGTATGAATTGCCTTGTGCTTGAAAAATGATCTCCTAATCATGTTTTTATGCTTTTGATATTCATATCTTGGGTGCTAAATCGTAGCATGTTGTCTACCATGAGAAGTCTCATTTTAAGAAGTAGACACAAGGCTCGGTGGCTTTAACAAGACTTGAGTAGCTTGTGGTCGTTTATAATGATCTTGTGATGAGAATTTGTGATCTTGCATAAACTTTAGATGATCTAGTGGATTTGTGCTCAAATTGGTATGGATAGGGTCTTACTCATGAGATGAATGTTTCTTTGTGAAAATTGCTTAAAATTGCTTTTGGCCATGTCACATGCTTGTATGTCTCTACCTTCTTGATGGCAATGTGCTAATTACACCATGTCTACTTTGCTTGCTCTATGTCTCATTTGTAGCATTTTGTTGTGCTCTTTGCATATTTGAGAAGCTTGGTAGATTATATATATGCTTTGACATGCATTTTTCGTGAAAACAAGGGGAAGAGTTTCATATACCTTGATTCATGCATTGTCAACAAGGGGGAGAAGTGCTTTGCATTTGGGAGAGTTTTGGGACATATTCAAGCAAGGGGGAGAATTTTCATGCATTGGGAGATTTTGTGGAAAATTGGTATGCATTTGTGAGATATTGCATGTGAGGAGAAAAATTGAGAAGAAGAGGTTGCATTTGCTCAGGGGGAGTTTGCATATGTGCAGGGGGAGCTCCTTTGACTTTCCTGAGTTTTGTCCTATGTGGTGTGCTCTTTGTGAGGTCTGCTTTGTCTCGGCTGTGTCAAGCCATTGCCCTTTTCTTAGGGGGCCGAGACTTGGTCTGGCAAGTGATCTTGTTTTCGCTTGTTCTTTGGCTTTGGATCACTTGCTTTGGAGGTTTGCATTCGTGGTTGTTTCTTTTCTTTTTCTCTATGTGGTTACTATGGGTGTTGTCAATGCACTCATCAAGGGGGAGATTGAGGACCAGATGTGTCCGAGGACCAGTGGAGGGTCGCTCCTTAGTGATGAGTGATTGACAACGTTGTGTGTGGACTGATGCTTGGCTAAGTGTGCAGGTACAGGTACAGGTTGCGGCTTGACTCGTGTCGGTGCAGGTGAAGAACAAGCGCGAAAGGCCTTAGCCGCGGCGGCCTCCGGGTGATGGAGAGGCAAGTAGGCTTGGTTCAATGGACCCGGTGGCTAATGGGGTCCAGTGCGAGCCGTGCGGTGCAAGACTGGCAGGCTGATGTCGTGAACATGGGCCGGTGCAAGGTAGCTGTTGGAGCCCGAAGCTTGCACGCAGGGTTTGTTGGTTTGCCCACAAAACCATCGGTGGACAGTTTCTTAGTTTGGGCCTCAAAACCAAGCCCGGAGGCCCGAGGTGATGGAGACGGTGATCCGGGAGCTTCGGGAAGCTTCGAGGCGGAGGGCATGTGGCGTGATCGCGGGGTTTGCGTCGAGTTGAAGCGAAGCCGCGGTGGAAGCGTGTCTGTCCGATGAAGACTTGACCAAAATGCCCCTGAGGGGTTGTATCTTCATTTCAAGTTGTAGGGGTAGCGTGGTCATTTACCTCCCTCCGATGGACTTCGTATAAATAGCGGAGAGGTGGATGACATCTCTCTCTGGGACCCTAGGTTTTCCTCCCCCGGTATATTGCTCTGAACTACTTCTTTTCCCTCTGTATTCCTTAGGCTAGATTCTTGTATAGACTCTGACCTCTGGATGTATGGAAGCATTCGGCGTTGCGGTGATCTCCTAGTCCTTTGTGATTTTCGTGTCATTTTCGGGGCTATTTTTGGGGAGTTCCGTTCTTCGCTCGATTCGGGGATTTGAGGGCGTTTTCCTTCGGGTTTCTTTGAGGAGATCATGGGTGGATGCCTTGCGCATCTTTATGTGTGATCTTAACTCTTCAAACGCCGTGGAGAGCCTTTGATTCATGAGTTTTTGGCCGGAGTTTGAGTTCTTGGTGGTAGTTCGTGTTATCCGCGATTCCCGACGATTTAGTGGCTTAGAGGTCAAGATTTTTGGGGTATAGCTTCCTCTTGTGTTGCTTATCATCTCCCCCAAATCTTGTCTCAAGAGCTTTTGGCATTTGGGAGATCCGGTGATGGATTTGGAGAGTTGACTTCGCGAGGTCGAGCTCGAGCTGCTCAGTCCGGGGCTAGCGAACAGTCCGTAGGGACCCCGCGGACAGTCTACGCGTCCGTGTTCAACACGTGTTCGTCGTCTGTTCTTGCGAACTCGTGTTTTGATCCGTCGTGACCCTAGGGTTTCATTGCAAGTGGTTTGCGGACAGCCCGCGTGTAGTTCTCGGACGGTCCGCTGGTGAAGATTTTGTCTGGGGTTTCCAGTGGGTTGGCGGACAGTCCGCTTGGTCCTGTCGGACAGTCCGTATTTTCCAGGGAGTCTCTGGTGGTTCGGTTGTTTATTTCGGACAGTCCGCGAGGTAGGTCCGGACAGTCCGCCTGTGCGTTGCGGACAGTCCGGCCGTACCACAGATAGTCCGCACTGGTCGTTTCCAAAATTGACCAAGTGCTTTGATTCGTGTCTAGTTGCTTCCGCGGTTTGCTTCAAGGCTTGTCTCCTGTTCTTGTGAGCTTGTTTGTGCCTTGTTGAGTGCTTCTTTGGTGTGTGCGAGAACTTGGAGTGGCAATCGGGGCATAGGCTGAGTTCGACCTTCGGGAAGAATTTTTATCGGCTCCCATTCACTCCCCCCCTCTCTGGTCACCTTATTCGGTCCTTCAACAGCTCATCCAACATCAAGGTGTCATACACGCTCGACTCCTTAATGGCCTCGACCTTGGCACTCCACATAGATCTATCTAGTGCATGCAAGAGCTTGATAGCTTGATCATGATCCGTGTATGGGAGCACTGTCATATTGGCCCTCATGTTGTTCACAATACTAGTGAAGCGCTGAAACATCACATCAATCGACTCACCGGGAAGATCAGTGAAGTTCTCGTACTCTCTCTGGTGAGTGGCAAACAAACGAGCCTGCACCTGAGCATTGCCCATGAGCATTCTTGAGCTTAAGCCATATCTTTCCGGCCACATCCTCTCTATACACTCGATCGAACTCCGAGGCATAGAGAGCACGAAACAAGTAATCAATGGCCTTGCTGTTGGCCTCAAACATGACCCGCGATCCTGGAAGAAGGAAACTGTCTGGAATAGCATAATGAGGATTTTGGGTCACTTCCCAGATCAGAGTCCCCTTCCCACACAAAAACGCGCTCATGCGCCTCTCCCATATTTGGTAATTCTTGCCATCGAAGTGCGGAGGACCCGACCCCTTGCCATAGTCGCCCATCTTTGGATCTTAGACTGTTTAGAATCATGAAGATCCGTAACCGGCTCTGATACCAATTGAAGGACCGAATAAGCGACCAGAGAGGGGGGGAGTGAATGGGAGCCGATAAAAATTCGTCTCCAAGGACAGAACTCAGCCTATACCCTGATTGCCACTTCGATCACTCGTACATACCAAAGAAGCTCTAGACTAGGCACACACAAGCCTACAAGTCCTAGAGACAAGCCTCGAAACAAAGAGCGGAAGCACTAAGCAAGAATCAAATTACTTAGCCAAATCTGGACAGGCTAAGTGCGAACCGTCCGTGCAGTACGGTCAGACTGTCTGCCAGGTAGGGGCAGACTGTCCGCACGGCTGTCGCAGACTGTCCGAAAACTCCAACATAACCACCAGAGATGCATTGAGAAATTCGGACTGTCCGGCCGAGCCACGCGGACTGTCCGCTAGTGTCACGGACTGTCCGTGTAGGACTCGCGGACCGTCCGGCCAAAACTGCAGAAACACTCACTCAACTTCACCCTCGTGGACCGTCCGTCATTGACCAGCGGACTGTATGCAAAACCTCCTGCAGCAAAACCCTAAACACTTAGAGGATCAAAACACGAGCTCGTGCGAACACGCGAAGAACAGCAACGAACTCGAGCCGTGCGGACTGTCTGCCCAGGGAATGCGGACTGTCCACACGATGCAAATAGAAGCAGAAACAGGGCGCGCGCGAGAGGTCAACCTCACCAAGCCATTACCGGATCTCCAAAACCACTTGAGCCCTTGAGACAAGATTTGGGGGAGATGAGAAGCGTCATGAGGTGAAGCTATGCCCCAAAAATCTCGACCTCTAACTCACTAAATCACCAGGAATCGCGGATCACACGAACCACCTCCAAGAACTCATGTTCTTCCAAGAACTCGTGAATCAAAGGGATTTCCCAGTGTTTGAGGGGTTAAGATCACACCCAAAGATGCACAAGGCATCCACCCATGACCCCCTCAAACAAATCCGAGAGAAAACGCCCTAAAATCAACGAATCGAGCAAAGAACAAAACCACCCAAAAATAGCTCCGAAAATGACACGAAAATCACAAAGAGCTAGGAGAGGGAAATTATCACAACACCGAATGCTTCCAAACATCCAGAGGTCAGAGTCTGTACAAGAATCTAGCCTAAGGAAATACTGGGAAAAGAAGCAGTCTAGAGCAATCTACCGGTGGAGGAAACCCTAGAGCCAGAGAGAGAGAGAGAGATGCCATCCACCTCTCCGCTGTATATACGAAGTCCATCAGAGGAGGCAAATGAGCACGCTACCCCTACAACTCAAAATGAAGATACACACCCCTCAGGGGTATTTTAGTAAAGTCTTCGAATATTCCCATCGAGCGGACACGCTTCCACCGCAGACTTGCTTAGCCTCGACTCAAGCCCCACGATCACGCCATGTGCCCCCCACCTTGAAGCTTCCGGACGCTGCCAGATCACCGTCTCCGTCACATCGGGCCTCCGGACTTGGTTTTGAGGCCCGAACCAAGAAACCGTCCACCAATGGTTTTGTGGGCCAACCACCAAACCCCACGTGCAAGCTTCATCCTCGAATCGCCACCTTGCACCGGCCTATGTCCATGACTTCAACTTGCTAGTCTTGCACCGCACGGCTCACATTTGACCCCATCGGCCACCGGGTCCATCGAACCAAGCCTACTTGCCTCTCCATCACCCGAAAGCCGCCTATGTCCATGACTTCAACTTGCTAGTCTTGCACTGCACGGCTCACACTTGACCCCATCGGCCACCGGGTCCATCGAACCAAGCCTACTTGCCTCTCCATCACCCAAAAGCCACCACGGCTATGGCCTTTCGCGCTTGTTCTTCACCTGCACCAACAAGAGTCAAGCCGCAACCTATACCTGCACACTGAGCCAAGCATCAGTCCACACAATGTTGTCAATCACTCATCACTAAGGAGCGACCCTCCACTGGTCCTCGAACACACCTGGTCCTCAAGAACTGGTGGAGCGCATCCGCCAGTGCTTTGTTCCCGACGTCGTCATCACGACGCACGGCGCGCCACGTCCGTTCAGCCTGGCGCACTTGCCGCCCGCGGTAAGTAAAAACATCTCCTTTTTACCAAATGCCCATTAGGGCATGAACATATGCCTGGTAGATGTTTGATGAAATGCTTGTAGGGCCGTGAGGCCTTTGTCTCTGCACCGCCACTGCCAGGGACACTGGCTGGAGTTAGCTCTCTGCCTGGAAGGCTTGGCGAGCTACAGAGGATGGTGCGTGCCAGCACCAAGGTCGTAGCTAGAGGTGGCGCCACGGTCGCTTCGGAGCCAAGCCGGTGTTAGGCCTCGCCCCCTTCCGAGAAGCCATGTGTCACGCCAGCCGACAAGTGGAAGGCGCTGTTGACGGCTGTTAAGTACCATTTTTATGGCCGTCAACTCCTGCATTTTGGAACGTGAAAGGCACATCCACACTAGAATAGGAGCTTAAACTAATACTTTCCACAAGTGTCGGTGTCTATTCGAATGCAAGTATTCCTCGTGATTAATGATGTCACCAATCCATCGGAAACACTTTCGACGAATCATACGCTGCCACATCAGCATCACATGGATCCATGGGCCCACTTGCTACCCAAACTGTCAAGAAACTTGGCATGCACGAGGGAGTGATTAGAGGGCCCACCTGTCAGCCACCTGGAGGAAGCACAGCATGAGAGGAGGGTCAGGATGGTCGGCCGATCCTAGGATCGGCCGAACCGACCTTGCCCCCTCTCATCCTGGCCTTCCACGTGGTGCTCGGTGATTGGTCTCTTGCTGCATCCCGGGGTGTTTTGGTGACAATTAAGCCTCGGAGCAAGCCACCCCCTTGCCTATAAATAGAAGGGGAGGGGCCTCATTTCCAACACACTTCCAAGCTATCAAGCCTTCACTTTCGCTCTTATGTAGCTCTCTCCCTGTGTCTAATTCTGCCCATGTGAGGTGATTCTCACCTCTGTTTGGTGGAGTAGGGATGAGTTGGGATCTAGACTAGGATTAAGTTGATAGATAGAGTAGGAGTGAGGAGTGAGTTGATGTCCACGTGGATGTCTTGTTCTTTATTTAGATCAAAGTGAGTATTCAACATTTCTTATTTAGTGTATAGTAGACTCCATGCATGAATGATATGTTCTTGTGTTCTTGGCTCGTTCATAGTTCAGAGGTTTGTATTCTTCGTAGCACAAGGCTTCGATCCTTTAGAGCTAGCACACTAGTTCAAGTATCTGTTTGCATGTTTAGATCCTATTTAGCTGAGTAAGAATGTTGTATCTTGTTCGCATCCAAGCCTTTCTGTTGCTCCGCAACTCAATGACAAGAATGATCTGAACCGTTCTCTCTCCAAGTTTGTAGTTATGTATTTATATGGGGTGCTATAGTGTAGTTAGCGGGTCGACAGACGTAACCATGCTATAGTAGGAATCGGTAGTGTAGACGTGGTGTCTGGACTCTAGTTATCCTACGGATACCACGTGCCTTCGCATAACGATAGAGGTAGGCCGCAGTGGTGACAGCCTGTTGGACCCTTTGAAATCCTCCGCGCCCGGGTACCGAGTAGGGCCCCCAGGCCGGGATACACCTAGACTTTTAAAAGCTAGGGTGTTTCTGCGCCCCATGGAGAGAACTAATAGCGGTCGGATCCATCTCGATAGCCAAGTCCCCCTAGAAAGTGCTTCTGAAGGATCGATTAGGTGACCAGAGAGGGGGGAGTGAATGGGAGCCGATAAAAACTCACTTCAAGAAGATGAACTCGACTATGCCCCAAAATCAACTCCAAAAGGCTCTCACACGTGAGGGAGAACAAAGCACGAGCCAATCGCCAAGATCACGTGGTCACAGCGGACCTACTGACCCTAGGAACGATTCTAGAGAAGCTAAGAAACCACACGAAAGCGAAACGGAAGCTAACACGGAAGAGAGAGAGACCAAAACAGGAACTTTCTGGGACATTCCGGGTCATCCGGCAAAGTACCGGATCACCTGGGTTAACCCGGGACATTCACAGAGAATTCCGGGACATTCACCGGGTCTCCCTACCAAATCATTCGGCGTTATGCCGGATCACCTGAAATACACAAAAATAGCCTGCTGAACAGACAAAGAAAAATCCAAAACTCAATCAAATGACCTCCTAAAATCACGAAATTTTAACCATAGGGTCACAACAACCTAGTGAGTCTTTGTCCAAAAGATCTTTCTCAAAAGATCAAGACTTCACTAAACACTTTGTGATTTAGGACAAGAACAAGAGAAGCACTAAGCACAGAAAAAATCAACTAGGCCGGATCATCCGGTGAAGTGCCGGATCATCCGGTAGAGCCTAGAAAAAATCGCCCGCGGGAACGAACCCAACTTCCCTTCACTCGATCTCGCGAATCAACCAATGGATTGCGACCAAATCACAGGGGAAGGTGAAGCGTCTCAGGACATGCTATCCCTATGAATTTATGGCCTCAAACCAACTAAAACGAGAGGAATCGAGAATCTACGAAACCATCACCATGAACTCGGGTTCCACCAAGAACTCACGAATCGAGGGCAAATCCTGGCGTTTGAGGGGTCAAGATCATCCACAAAGGTGCGCAAGGCATCCACCCATGATCCCCTCAAAGAAATCCAAGAGAAAACGCCCTCAAATCAATGAATCGAGCGAAGAACGAAACCAACCAAAAAGAGCTCCGAAAATGACACGAAAATCACAAAGAGCTAGGAGATCACCACAACGCCGAATGCTTCCATACATCCAGAGGTCAGAGTCTATATAAGAATCTAGCCTAAGGAAAGCAGAGGAAAAAGAAGCAGTCCAGAGCGATCTACTGGGGAAGGAAACCCTAGAGCCAGAGAGAGAGAGAGAGAGATGACATCCACCTCTCCGCTATTTATACAAAGTCCACCGGAGGAGGCAAAGGACCACGCTACCCCAACAACTTGAAATGAAGATACACACCCCTCAGGGGCAATATGGTCAAGTCTTCATCGAGCGGACATGCTTCCACCGCGAACTTGCTTAGCCTCGACGCAAGCCCCGCGATCACGCCACGTGTCCCCCGCCTCAAAGCTTCCCGACGCTCCCGGATCATCGTCTCTGTCGCATCGGGCCTCCGGACTTGGTTTTGCGGCCCAAACCAAGAAACTGTCCACCGATGGTTTTGTGGGCAAACCACCAAACCCTGTGTGCAAGCTTCGGCCTCGATCTGCTACCTTGCACCGGCCCATGTCCATGACTTCAACTTGCTAGTCTTACACCGCATGGCTCGCACTTGACCCCATCGGCCACCGAGTCCATCGAACCAAGTCTACTTGCCTCTCCATCACCCGGAGGCCGCCACGGCTAAGGCCTTTCGCGCTTGTTCTTCACTTGCACCAACACGAGTCAAGCCACAACCTGTACCTACACACTTAGCCAAGCATCAGTCCACACAACGTTGTCAGTCACTCTTCACTGAGGAGCGACCCTCCACTAGTCTTCGGACACACCTGGTCCTCAATCTCCCCCTTGATGAGTGTATTGACAACACCCATAGTAACCATCATAGAGAAAAAGAAAAGAAAACAGCCATGAACACAAACCTCCAAGCAAGTGATCCAAAGCCAAAGAACAAGCAAAAAACATGATCACTCGCCAGACCAAGTCTCGGCCCCCTAAGGCAAGGGCAACGACTCAACACAGCCAAGACAAAACAAAGCTCACAAAGAGCACACCACAAAGCACAAAACTTAGGCAAATCAAAGGAGCTCCCCCTGCACATATGCAAACTCCCCCTGAGCAAATGCAACCTCTTTTCTCAATTTTTTCTCCCCACATGCAAAATCTCACAAATGCATACCATTTCTCCCCAAATTCTCCCAAAGCATACAACTTCTCCCCCTTGTTGACAATGCATGAATCAAGGTATTTATGAAACTCTCCCCCTTGTTTTCATGAAAAATGCATGTTAAGGCATACACAATCTACCAAGCTTCCCAGATATACAAAGAGCACGACAAAATGCTACAAATGAGACATAGAGCAAGCAAAGTAGAGATGGTGTAGTTAGCGCATTGCCATCAAGAAAGTAGAGACATATAAGCATGTGACATGGCCAAAAGCAATTTTCACAAAGAAACATTCATCTCATGAGCAAAGCCCTATCCATGGCAATTTGAGCAAAAATAAACTGGATCATACATAGCTCATACAAGATCACAAGTTCTCATCACAAGATCATAGGAAACACACATAAGCTACTAAATGTCATGTCAAAGCCACCGAGCCATGTGTCTACTTCTTAAAATGAGACTTCTCACAGTAGACATCATGCAACGGTTTAGCACCCAAGATATATACATAAATGCATAAAGACATGATTAAGAGCTCATTTTTTAAGCATAAGGCAATTCATACACCAATTTCATTTTCAAGTTTAAGCATGGTACATGAAATGCCTTTGCGGCAAAAAGAAGCTTATGCTCCTCCACAAGTGAACATATGGGCTAAACATTTACCATGACAAATGGGTCTTTGACCCCAAGCAAAGAGAGCATGATACTCAAGCACAAGCTAAGTATGATATAGGCATTTGAGCACAAATTGAACATAGACAAGTATCTACTCATGAGTGAAGCATTTTTAGCATTTTCAACAAAAAGAAGCTATCTCATCATGAACATATGACAATACCATCAAGAGCATAGCATTCACATCACCATTCCCAAAGCATACACATATCTCACATATAGCACATCATAGTGATCAAAGTATATAAGAGAAGCTCATCCTAGCACAAATGATCCAAAGATGGCTATCCTATCAGGTTTTGTACATAAAGGTAAAATGCATGCATGGAATGCAACAAATGATACATATATCACATATATACATGAGAAGCTCCAAGACCCAGCTAAAAAGGGAAACACACTCCAAGTTCACCTCGCAAGCGTGTGAAGGTAACTTGATCAAGTGGTTTAGTGAATATGTCGGCTAGCTGATCTTGGGTAGGTACATAGGACAAGGATATGTTCCCTTTCTCAACATTGTCCCTCAGAAAGTGGTATCTCACTTCGATGTGTTTCGTTCTAGAGTGAAGGACTGGGTTTTTGGCTACACTTATGGCACTGGTGCTATCACAAAAGAGTGGAACCTGGGAGCACTCCTCACCAAAATCGCTCATAGTGTAGGTCATCCATAAAAGCTGGGAACAACAACTAGCTGCAGCAACATACTCGGCTTCTGTAGTGGACTGGGCTACACTGGATTGCTTCCGAGACGACCAAGAGACCAAAGAAGAACCAAGAAACTAGCAACACCCAGAGGTAGACTTGCGATCCAAGCGACACCAAGCAAAATCAGCATCTGAGTACCCGTGAAGTCTGAGTGTCGAGGAGGCAGAATACCAAAGACCAAACTCAGGAGTGTAATTCAAGTACCTGAAAATCCGCTTGACGGCCTGCCGATGTGAAGTCCTCGGTGAAGCCTGAAAACGAGCGCACAAACACACACTGAACTGTATGTCCGGCCTCGTCGCCGTCAAGTAGAGGAGGGAGCCGATCATGCTCTGGTACTCCTTCTGGTCCACGGGTTCACCATCTTCATCCACGTCCAAAGCCGTAGTGGTACCCATCGGTGTAGTCAGCGGCTTGGAGTCGTTCATGCCAAACATCTTCACCATGTCCCTGGTGTACTTCGCCTGATGTACAAACATCCTGTCATTACACTGCTTGATCTGGAGTCCTAGGAAAACTGCAGCTTGCCCATCATAGACATCTCAAATTCCCTGCTCATGTTATCTGCAAATCTGGCAACAAGATCATGAGAAGAGCCACCAAAGATTATGTCATCCATGTAAATCTGAACAATCAACAAGTCATTTCCATGCTTAAGGAGAAACCGGGTCTTATCAACTGTGCTCATCACAAACCCCTTACTCAACAAAAAACCTCTCAACCTGCCATACCAAGCCCTCGGTGCCTGTTTCAACCCATAAAGCGCTCTATGGACTTTGTATAAACAGTGTGGGTATTTCTCACTCTCAAACCCCAGGGGTTGCCTCACATACACTTCTTCCTCTATCACCCCATTCAAGAAAGCACTCTTCACGTCTATTTGGTACAACTTGAATCCTTTAGCCACGACAAAGGCTAGAAGGATCCTAATTGCCTCCAAACGGGCGATAGGAGCAAATGTCTCCTCATAATCTATACCCTCTTTCTGGTTGAACCCCTGAGCCACCAACCTCGACTTGTTTCTCACAACCATCCCATTCTCACCTTCTTTGTTCTTCCACACCCACTTGGTACCGATGGGACGACAATTTGGCAGTGGATCGACTAACACCCAGACTTGGTTTCTCTCAATGTTCTCCAACTCCTCATGCATGGAATTCACCTAATTCTCATCGGACAAAGCATGTCGAATATCTTTGGGCTCAAACGAAGTGACAAATACAGAGTGAGCAAAGTGAGAAGTATTCCTTGACCTCGACCGTGTAGTGCGTTCATGAAGGTCACCTATGATCGTAGATGGTGGATGATCCACCTGTACATGTCGGGGAGCCTCTCGCCTGGACACAACCTCCCCCTCAGCAGAAGCCTCCACTCGAACAGCCTCAGTCGTAGTGGGTGTAGGGGATGGACCGTCCTCGATCGTCGTCGTCGTAGTGGAAGTAGCGTGTACACAATCAGCCACGAGAGCATCACCACCAACATCGTCTTCATCTCCATCTCCATCCTTCTCATACTCAAAGGTCTTTGCTCCAATTTCCTCGTCTCCTGCACACTCAAAAGCAGAAGAGCTACATGGCTGTGTCTCGTCGAAGGTTACCTCGCAAGTCTCCATGATTCGGTTAGTGTCAAGGTTGAGCACATCATATGCTCTAGAGTGAATCGCATAACCGAGAAAGATACCATCTGAACATCTAGACTCAAACTTATCCAACTTGCCCTTCTTCATAATGAAACACTTGCAACCGAAAGCTCTAAAGTGACTCACCTTGGGTTCTCGCCCATGCATCTACTCATAAGAGGTCGTCTTCTTGAAAGCACGAAGGAAGATGCGATTCGAGACATAGCAAGCGGTATTGACCGCCTCGGCCCAGAAACGCCTAGGAGTCCTATGCTCATCGAGCATCATCCTGGCCATCTCACAAAGGGTCCGGTTCTTCCTCTCCACTATGCCATTCTGGCAAGCGACGTATGGAGAAGAGTACTGATGATCGAGACCAAGATCACTACAAAAGGCATCAAAATGAGAGTTCTAAAACTCTGTGCCATTGTCACTGCGTATAGCTCGAATGGCATCACCATGTCTCTCATTCTTCAACCTCAAGATCAAGTCCTAAATAATGCCAAATGTCTCGCTCTTATCCTCCAAAAAGAAAACCCAAGAGTACCTCGAAAAATCATCAACCACAACTAAAACATACAACTTCCCACCAGCAGAGCGAACACGAGCTGGCCCAACCAAATCCATGTGCAACAGCTCACAAGGTCGCTCGGTCATGACCGCAGTCAGAGGGGCGTGAGAAGCAGCAACCATCTTTCCATGCTGACAAGAAGCACAAACCAAATCCTTCTCGAATTTTAACTTAGGCAATCCTCGGACAAGATCAAGACCACTCAAGCGGGAAATCAACTCAAAGCTCAAGTGTCCCAACCTCCTATGCCATTTCCAAAGCTCGGCCGAAATGCTAGCAACAAAGCATCAAGGAGGACCAACAGACTAGGAAAAATCAACACGAAAGATTTGACCCTCGGGGACGATCGTACAGACAAGGTCGCCTCAAGACTCAAGAACATGAGAAGCGTCCAACTTAAAACGAACCTCAAAACCTTCATCAAGCAACTCGGATACTAACAATAGGTTAAAACCAAGTGACTTGACCAAAGCCACACTCTTCAGGGTCACCTTGCTACTCACCTTCACCATACCTTCAGCAAGCACTCGTCCACTCCCATTGTCCCCGAAAGTGATGTACTCCCTCGTACTCACCGGGGTGAGGCTGGAGAACCATCCACGATCTCCGGTCATGTGACGTGAACAACCAGAGTCGATCAACCAAAAGTCCTCCAAGCCTCCCACCTGCAATAAAAAATAAGGACGAGAATGAGCAAGCGACTCAACACTGGGGTTAGTACCAAAAGAAGCAAACCAGTGTCGAGCCATTTGCTCAAAAGAAGGGTTAGCAAAATCCATCCTATCAAAACCTCTAGGCGGAGCCCTCTCACGCCTACCACCGAAGAACCTGTCACGTCTCACTGGAGGAGTATGCGCACCACGAGGGGGAAAATGTGGCCCGTAGTCCATTTGAGACCCAAAGCTCCGATTGTGCCTCCCAAACTCGTAATGGTCACGAGCAGGAGCATGTCCAGCCAACTCACCACCCCCAAACCCAACATCCTGATCTCTCTGAGGAAACACACCTCCACCACCACTAGTGGGAACTGTACGCACAAACACCTCACCCCTAGGTAGAGGCCCTCTACGAGGCTCAGGCACCACATGGGACGGGTGGTACATGTCCTTGTTTGCCATCTCCCTAGCAAACCTCTCATCTCTCTTCCTCCTAAAACATAACTCATCCTTATGCCCATCCCTCCCACAATACTCACAATGAAAGCGGATCGGCTGTGGCTTAGGCTGTGGCTTTTTTGTGGGCTTCTCAACAGCGTTTTCTCCTGACTTCCCACCAAAGACACTCCCCTGGGTGCTTACAAACTTGATGGGTTTCTGGTAGTTTTTTGACTTGTGGGGGAACACTGGTGGATCTGGGGTTGTATCAAGCTTGTTTTTGAGATGGTTTGGCTTGGGTTCGAATTTGTTCGTGGGTGTAGTGTGAGGTGGAATAGGGATCTCTCCAGCTTTCTCTTCTCCCTCACCACTCTTGCCAGCCCCCAACGCCTGACCATCAAATCTCTTAAACTGAGCCAACAACAAACTCAATTGCGGCTCATGCCCAGACAACCACCCCATCAATTTGCTCAACTCATCATTCTCATCCTGCAAATGGTCAACGTAGTGTGCAAGTTCCAGGTTTTTCAAACCATGCATTTCACAGGTAGAGCATGATGTAGGAATAGGAGCTTTCAATGCAGCCTCAAGAGAAATTATCTTGGTGTGAGATTCATCTAGCCTAGCATGCAACACAGGACAAGAAGTACAAGCACCTAACAAAGCAGGTCTAGATTTCAATTCATCACACTCAATCCTAAGCACATCTAGTTCCTCAAGAGTTGAGGCATGCTTCTCCTTGAGAGCAGTTAAGTCAGCCAAGAAAACATTGCAATCACCACAATCAACCTCATCAGAAAGAACAGGAGCACCTTTCAAAGAGTCTATCTTGGTTCTAGCACCAACAAGCAAAGACTCAAGCTCAACTATCTTGTCCTTAGCATCACCCAACAAAGACCTAAACTCTCTCTTCTCCTTGTTGGTCTTTTTCTAAGCACATCATCACGGTTATCAAGCAACTCATTCAGCCTAGCATTCTCATCTAGCAAGAAGTTGGGATCATGTTGTACCTCTTCCTCGGAGTCAGAGTTCGAGTCCGAGCTATGTTTCCCACCCTTCTTGGAGTGCGCCATGCCGCAAAATCCATCTTGTGTGACGAACCTGAGGCCGGTGAAGTTCTTGCCCGTATGCCGCTTGTCCTTGCGCCGATCTTGCTCTTCATCGCTGCTCGAACTGGAAGAAGAGTCGCTGGAAGTAGAGTTGATGTCGCTCACTCCAGTAACCATCGCTCGAGCCGTCTTCTTCTTGTACCCGCCGCTCTTCTTCGGCCTTCTCTCACCCTTGTCCTTGCGCTTGTCCTTGTAGTCATTCCGGGAGCGGTGCTTATTGTAGTCGTGATTGGGCTTGCCCTTGTAGTCATTCTTGATATCCATGGCTTCAAGGCATTTGGCGATGAAGTGCACATGCTTCCCACACCGATAGCACATCCCCGAGCTTCTACTCGCATTCTTGCGGTTCTCGTACATTCGCCCAAACCTCTTACTCAACAATGCAAGATCATTCTCGCTCAGCACCTCAAAGTCGTCATCTGGCATGGACACAAGACAAGGCAAAGAAAAACCAATAGAGTTAGCATTAGTCCTCGATCTTGAGACAAGGGCCAAACTATGAGGATCAGTAGGGCTCTCGCTCTTGGCCCTCAAGCCACGATCAACCTCGAAAGACCTGAGCTTAGAGAACAGCTCATCAACCGACAAGGTATCATTCACGCTCGACTCCTCAATGGCCTCGACCTTGGCACTCCACAAAGACCTATCCAGGGCATGCAAAAGCTTGATAGCTTGATCATGATCTGTGTATGGGAGCACCGTCACATTGGCCCTCATGTTGTTGACTATGCTGGTGAAGCGCTGAAACATAGCATCAGTCGACTCACCAGGGAGATGAGTGAAGTTCTCGTACTCTCTCCGGTAAGTAGAAAACAAACGGGCTTGCACCTGGGCATTGCCGACATGAGCATTCCTGAGCTTAAGCCATATCTTTCCAGCCACATTCTCTCCATACACTCACTCGAACTCCGAGGCACAGAGAGCACGGAACAAGTAATCAACGACCTTGTCGTTGGCCTCAAACATGTCCCGCAATCCTGAAAGCAGACAACTATCTGTAATGACATAGTGAGGATTTTGAGTCACATCCTAGATCAGAGTCCCCTTACCACGCAAAAACGCGCCCATGCGCCTCTCCCACATCAGGTAATTCTTGCCATCGAAGCGCGGAAGACCCGACCCCTTTCCAAATTCACCCATCTTTGGATCTTAAACTGGTTAGAATCATAAAGATCCGTAACCGGCTCTGATACCAATTGAAAGATCAATTAGGCGACCAGACAGGGGGGGGGAGTGAATGGGAGCCGATAAAAATTCACTTCAAGAAGATGAACTCGACTATGCCCCAAAATCAACTCCAAAAGTCTCTCACACGTGAGGGAGAACAAAGCGCATGCCAATCGCCAAGATCATGTGGTCACAGTAGACCTACTGACCCTAGGAACGATTCTAGAGAAGCTAAGAAACCACACGAAAGCGAAACGGAAGCTAACACGGAAGAGAGAGACCAAAACAGGAACTTTCTGGGACCTTCCAGGCCATCCGGCAAAGTAACGGATCACCTGGGTTAACCCGGGACATTCACAGAGAATTTCAGGACATTCACTGGGTCTCCCTACCGGATCATCCGGTGTTATGCCGATCACCCGAAATACACAAAAACAGCCTGCTGAACGAACAAAGAAAAATCCAAAACTCAATCAAATGACCTCCTAAAATCACGAAATTTTAACCATAGGGTCACAACAACCTAGTGAGTCTTTGTCCAAAAGATCTTTCTCAAAAGATCAAGACTTCACTAAAAACTTTGTGATTTAGGACAAGAACAAGAGAAGTACTAAGCACATAGAAAGTCAACTAGGCCGGATCATCCGGTGAAGTGCCGGATCATCCAGTAGAGCCCAGAAAAAATCACCCGCGGGAATGAACCGAACTTCCCTTCACTCAATCTCCTGAATCAACAAATGGATTGCAACCAAATCACAGGGGAAGGTGAAGCGTCTCTAGGAGATGCTATCCCTACAAATTTATGGTCTCAAACCAACTAAAACGAGAGGAATCGAGAATCTACAAAACCATCACCATGAACACGTGTTCCAACAAGAACTCATGAATCAAGGGCAAATCCCGGTGTTTGAGGGGTCAAGATCATCCACAAAGGTGTGCAAGTCATCCACCCAAGATCCCCGCAAAGAAATTCGAGAGAAAACACCCTCAAATCAACGAATCGAGTGAAGAACGAAACCAACCAAAAAGAGCTCCGAAAATGACACGAGAATCACAAAGAGCTAGGAGATCACCACAACGCCGAATGCTTCCATACATCCAGAGGTTAGAGTCTATACAAGAATCTAGCTTAAGGAAAGCAGAGGAAAAAGAAGCAGTCTAGAGCGATCTACCGGTGAAGGAAACCCTTGAGCCAGAGAGAGAGGGATGCCATCCACCTCTCCGCTATTTATACGAAGTCCACCGAAAGAGGCAAATGACCATGCTACCCCTACAACTTGAAATGAAGATACACACCCCTCAGCGGCAATATGGTCAAGTCTTCATCAAGCGAACTTGCTTAGCCTCAACGCAAGCCCCGCGATCACGCCACGTGCCCCCCACCTCGAAGCTTCCCGACGCTCCCGGATCACCGTCTACATCGCATCGAGTCTCCGGACTCGGTTTTGCGGCCCAAACCAAGAAACCGTCCAACGATGGTTTTGTGGGCAAACCACCAAACCCCGCGTGCAAGCTTCGGCCTCGATCCGCTACCTTGCACCGGCCCATGTCCATGACTTCAACTTGCTAGTCTTGCACTGCACGGCTCGCACTTGACCCCGTCGGCCACCGAGAGCATCGAACCAAGCCTACTTGCCTCTCCATCACCCAGAGGCCGCCACGGCTAAGGCCTTTCGCGCTTGTTCTTCACCTGCACCAACACGAGTCAAGCCGCAACCTGTACCTACACACTTAGCCAAGCATCTGTTCACACAACATTGTCAATCACTCATCACTAAGGAGCGACCCTCCACTGGTCTTCGGACACACCTGGTCCTCAGCTTCTCAGCTCCTACCTATCTCAGTAGTAGCTTTGTGTCCTTGGTTAGACACCCTCCTGGTTACCTCATCATCCTTGGATTCGGTAACCCTTGGAATACTCTCCTTCTTTGGTGAAGTGCTACAACAGCGTATCCGTGTGCTTACGGATTCGTTCGCATTCATTAGTGTACCCGGGTGTTCCTTACATGCTCCCGCTACCCAGTGCCATAGTGGTGATGTTAAGAAATGCTAACTAGCATTTCTGGTGCCGTTGCCGGGGACGGCTGTTGTTAACCTTTCGGACCTGTCTATCCTCGTATCATTTATCTTTTACATTTTTGTTTCTGCCCCTATCCCCATTATCCATGGAAGGTTATCCTTGCAAACACCTTTCACTATCGAGGAGTGAACCCTCAGAGCCATCTTTGTCAAGACCCTTTCTTACATCTGGCTGTCGGATTTGCCCCTCTTTCATGAAGCTAATTTAGGATCTTTCCTTCTCGGGATTAATTCATGAGAATCCCTTTGATCATGCGAGAGACTATGAGCGTCTGATCGAAACTCAGGGTAAAATTGGAGAATCACCAGATGCTCGGAAAAGGGAATTTTCCTGCTATCCCTCTCTGGGAAAGCACGGGATTGGTACTGTTGTTCTGGTAGAACCTACCTTACTTGGGAGAGCTTGAGAGCAGCTTTTTGCTCTCAATTCTTCCTGATACGACATGTCATCTCCTTAAAGACCAAGATTCTCAGTTCAAGCAATGTGAGGAGGAATCACTAGGAAGGGCATGGAATTGTTTTGCCTCTGCGGTGGAAGATTGCCCAGTCCTACACATTCCCGATCGGATGCTGCTTTGGCACTTCTAGTTTGGGTTACGGAAAGGTGATGCCATGCGGCTTGATGCTCTCTCTGGAGGCTCCTTTGTGCACTTGGACGCTATTGAGGAAAAAAAGATTGTGGAAAATCTCTAGGATTTCAACTCCCCTTGCATCCCGGTCAATGAGGTACCCATCAGAGGAAATTTTGAGCCACCTAGATCCATCATCAGCCGAGCTCGAGACTTCATATCCATTCTCTCTAAGCTCTGGCTGAAGATACCATTCCTAAATAGCAGGAATCTAAGGGAAAGATTGCTCAGCGCAAAGTCTACCCTTGGGTTCCCCTCTCATGCCTCTTCTTAGACCTTCTCCTCGAGACCTTGTCTCGTGGGAGGATAGAGAGAGTAATTAGGAAAGAATGAATCATTCCCGGCCAGGATGGCTTGTTCAATCCTGATTATAATCTCCTAAGAAGGGTACGATAGTCCTATCATGTTCCTACATCTCGGTTTGAGCTGAGGTGCCTTGCACCGAAGTTACGTATGGACTGAGACATCGGGCTCTGCTTTATAATCCATGAGGATTCACTTGTCTGACTGAAGGAGCATGATTACTTACCGATCAAGTCGAGTGCATTCACTTCTTATCTTAAGCCCATCGATCGAGCCCGATCAGTCAAGAGAAGCTTTACTTAGAATCATATGCTTGACTTGATCGATGCCCAATGGGAGTCGATCTTTCCAGTTTATCTAACCTCCCATTGGAAGCTTAGGCTAGACCTCAGGATGTTTCATTGTTTTGATGATAAGGTCAGACCCTCTGCCTAAGGCAAGGGTGAGTTGAACCTCACCTTGCACCAGAACTCTAGCTCTTGAACGTACACCGGGCATTAGAGTCTTTGCCCTATCCTTTTTCGGAGGCTGAGTGTTTTTCTGGTCTTGAGTTCAGTCGGAGATCAGTTCCCATTGTGAGAGCACTAGCCTCAGTGCTCAATCTTTTTATCTCCGAGTTCCACCACCCTAGTGCTATAGCTTCCCGAGTCCCGTGACCACCCCAGAGCTGCCTCAGCCTCGGGATGATCATCCTTATTTTCAGCTTTGTTACCTTCTGGACTCGTGTTTGTATATATGGACTAACCTTGCAGGCCAGAGCTCATCATCATATCACACTATCTGCAAGAGAGACGGTTTTGGGACGAGATAGGAGATCGCTCATGAGACACCCGCATTCTGAGTACTCTTGGGTTTCATTTATCTGATTTCCCGAGATGAATTATCCTTCGGGTATCTTGTGAACGCTAACCATGCAGGAGAAAGGAATTATCAATGAAAGGAGTAGGCAGAGATACACAAAAGACAACATCATCGTGGCAACACAGTGAACACTTCACAATCCTCATTAGTAGCTTCTACACCTATGATGGACCAGGTATGTTGTCAAGGTCAGTCCCCCCAGAATATCTAAAGATTGTATAAGTGGCTTAGCCAAAGTTATTATAGACTAGAGGTTGACGAGTCAACCCAAACCTTATCCTAGATTTAGCCGAAGTCCACCTTGCTATCTCAGGGTACTCACCTGGGCTTGTGATCTGTCAGCCTGCTAGAGCCCACATGCGAAGGGGGAGGACCAGTGGGGCCCACCTGGGGTCGGCCGACCCCCAGATCGGCCGAAGCCAGGGTGCCTCCGCCGCCCTTCGTTTTTCACATGTGTGTCTCTTCTTCCTCCAGAAACCAGCTCCCTGCCGCACGACGTGTTTCGAATCACGCAGAACCCATCTCCTCCACTATCCCCCTCAACCCATTATCGCTATGGCGACAAGAGTGTCATCCCCTTCGATGGCTCCAGCTTGGCCACCGACCTCGAGGGGAGAGGCAACCCCTCCATCGTTGCTGCTCCTGCAGGAGACCTAGCGATGGTGGCTGGCATCCTGGATGTTGCCCTGCTCGCTTCCATCACGCCTAGCTGGAGGATTATGGGCACTCCTCCATCCAGGCGCTCTGTCTCGCCATGGAAGGCAAGGCATAGGGGAAGGACGGCCAACCCGTATGGCAGGACGACCACGGCTGAACTTCACCCTAAGGGTATGTCGTTCGTGCCTCCACAGCCCAGCACGTCGGGATCGTCGTAGGCTGGGGGTCAGTCGAGTGCAGCACAGGCCGCTCAGTCACCATAGCCACTGATCACCTTAAGGTCGGCATCATTCAAGGAGAAGGCCCTTGAAAATCAAAGCAAGAAGGAAGCACGTCCAGCACCTGTGATACCTGAAGAAGAAGAGGACCTTGGCCTGGACGACATGCCACCACCACCGTTATAGACTAGGAGGTCTAGGGAGAAGACTCGAGAGTCCGAGCTCACTCATGATCGACGAGCCAGCGTCACGGCGGGCACAAGCTGGTGCTGCCGGGTGACTTGGACAACGAGAAGGTGGCTCCCTGTGTGCTTGAGGCCGACGACATCCCATCGGTGGCGACCAGGGGGGGTGCTGAGTGGTGCGACCATTCCTCCTTCTCCTCCACCTTCTCTTCCTTCTTCTCCTCCACCTTCTCTTCCGCGAATAGAGAGTTCACCTCGGAGTACAGGCTTTTAGCACCTCTCGCCACAGGTTGCTTGACCGTCCCCTGTGCTGGCAAAGAGTGCCCCCAGGGTGGCTGCTGAGGCGACCGTCAGGGCAAAACGACCAGCACCCTCCAGCTCTAGGTTCCGCAAGCACGTCCGTGTGCGCCTATCGACCGAGTAAGTTTTTATGTGGATGATTGTTACTTCTGGTATGCTTTGCTAATTGGTGCTAAGTTGAAGAAAGATGTGGTGTTGGATTTGTTGTTTGCAGGGACCCTTGTGACATCCCTATCGATGGGGGTGAGATGCCCATGCCATCCATCAACCCGGTGGTGCAACCGTCGAGTGCTTCGGAGGATCACTCAGGCGCGGTGCTGGAGGTGCCGAGTGCAGCGACGCTGGACACCAGTGCAACTCCCCAGGCGACCAATCCCCAGTGTGAAGTTGTTGGTTCCTTGGCCTTGGGTTCTACCGTTGAGGCAAACCTTGAGGTTGAGGAAATCCATCGGGAAATCCCCCCGCTCCGCACTAGCCCGCCACGCCCCGGCAGGATTGATCAGGCGCGTGGTGGTAGGGTGCACGAGGTGCTTGGCGATCTAGCTATTGACGAGGACAACTGGCAGGAGCTCGTCACTATCGCGTAGAGGGCTGCCCAGCTGGCGGAGGTGAGTGCTTGTTCAAAGCTTCTCTTTTCCACCATGTTCACTTTATGTTTTCTTGATTTGTTGAGTTCGTAGGTTGTGGCCGCTGCTTCCACTTGCAAGAGCGAAGTGCAGGATGCTGTTGGGTCCAACGTCGTCACGCTGCACGCCCAGGTGCAACATGTCAAGCAACAGGCTGCTGCTCACCGAGAGGGTAGCAGCAGGGAGGTCAAGCAGCTGCGCCAGGAGAAGGCCACCACGGACGCCACCATCGCATCCTTGTGTGACACTATGTGAAAACCCCAAATAGGTCACGTAGCATTTGTAATGGGCTCTTAACACCCGTTACATGGACCCCATCTATAACGGTTGTTGTTTGGCGCCCGTTACGCATAAGCGCGGCAGGCTCGACTCTGACCTCGCCCTGACTTCACCACCACAATGCCCGTTACCAATGAGGACTTCTGGTAACGAACTTCTTAAACGCCTGTTACATGTTTTCTTTGTAACAGACGTTAACATGCGTCCGTTACGAAAGTAAAACCTATCGGTAACGGGTTCTTTAAGTCCGTTACCAATGACTTTCCTATTGGAGACGTGTTGTTTTTAGGACGCATCTCATTTTATGACGACCCAATTGGCGACGCTTATTTGGAGCTAGCATGTCCTTTGTTTTCTCACAATAGGGACGCGTGTTGTTATTACACGTCGTTGTCTTTGCGTTCCGACCACTCTGCTTTCTCCGACAACTACACTCGCTCTCTCTCCTCTGAGGGCCCCACTCACTCTCTTCCCGCCGTTGCTGCAGCAGTATTTTCGCGCGCTCTCTGAAGGCCCCACTTGCTACGCGCGCACTCTCTCTCCTCAGAAAGCCAGCACTGTAGCAGGCCGGCGGCCCGCGTGCGCGACGGCGAAAGGTGCCAGCGGACATCGACCGCGGCGTGGTGTCCCTCCGCGCCGTACGTCCTCTAAAGCAGCAGCTTATCCTCCTTCTCAGGCTCGGTGCCATCCTCCGTGCCGTCGCTGTCGCCGCGGCCACGACGCCTCGTCCTCCTCCTCGGAAGCGCTCGCCTCGTAGACAGTCCTCGTCAAGGTGGAAATTGCCCCCTTTTATTGAACTTTGCTGTCCTAATCCTCTTACTCATCGGTTTTGGTGATGCATTATGCTCATTTGATGTATGAAAATTGCAGATGGCTGCTGCTGCTCGGGCTTGGATGTACAGTAGTAAGTCCTGAGATTGGGGGGTCAATGGTTTTCTAGATCAAGTAGAGGCGGATATGAGAAACCGTGGTGTTCAGGCAATGCTTTGCCCCTGTATAGATTGTCTCAACCAGAAGAAGTTTGGACAATGGGATCACATTTTTCATCATTTGATCACACGTGGTTTCAAAGAAAATTACACGTGTTGGAATAAACATGGTGAGGAAGGGCTTAATGAAGTCGAAGCCGGATGCCTAAATGAAGGTGAAGCGCGACACCATGCTACGGGTCTTAATAATGAAGGGGCAGCTCTATGCCATGATGAAGAGCTTGATGAAGGTGGAGTTTTTGATGAGGAAAATGAACCATTCCCACCAATTGTGATGAGGCCTGAGGATATCACTGATCAAAAAGTTACGAGCTTCAATGATGGTGAGTTGTTGCAACATGTGCACAATGTTGATCAAATGTTGCGGGATGTTGAGTTTCAATGAGTGTATACAGCTTCTGAATTAGCGAGGCTGAAGCAGTTCGTTGAAGATTCAAAGAAACCCCTCTATCCTGGTTGCAAAAAGTACTCTCGCCTTTCTGGTGATCTAAAACTTCTGCATCTTAAGGCAGATCATGGTTGGAGAAACAAAAGTTTCAAACAACTATTGGATCTCCTTAAGGACATGCTACACGAGGGAAACCAAATAGCCGAGTCTATCTACGAGGTAAAGAAGATAATTTGTCCTCTGAGAATAGAGGTTGAAAAAATTCATGCTTGCAAGAACAGTTGTGTATTGTTCTGTGGAGATTATGCAAACCTTGACAAGTGCCCTAAGTGTGGGTTCGATCGGTACAACAGGGAAAAAGATGGTGAAGATGATAATAATGCTGATGATGACGAGAACGAGCCCGTGGAGATCACAGGCAAGAAGAAGAAGAAGAAGGTTAAAGGGGCTCCTGTGAGGGTAGCATGGTATTTTTTCATCATTCCTCGGTTGAGAAGATGGTTCGCCACACGAAAGGAGGCCCAACTCCTGCGTTGGCATAAGACATGAACGAAGGAAGTTGGCAAGATTAAGCACCTTGCAGATGGCCAACAATGGCAAAACATTGATTCCCACTTTGAGGAATTTCCCGGTGAAAGCAGGAACATTCAGTTCGCTATGAGCACAGATGGCATGAACCCATTCGGTAACCAGAACTCAACACATAGCACCTGGCCTGTCGTGCTGTCAATGTACAACCTTCCACCCTAGCTATGCAAGAAACGGAAATACATGATGTTGACAATATTAGACTCCGGGCCAAAGCAACCTGGCGACCGTATTGATGTCTACTTGAGGCCACTAGTTGATGACTTGAAGATACTTTGGAAGCCTAGTGTGAAGGAGGTTTGGGATGAGTTCGGCCGTGAGGAGTTCACATTGCACGCCATGTTGTTCACCACCATCAACGACAACCCGGCTCATCGCAACCTTTCTGGCCAGAGTAAAAGAAAAGGTGCAGCTTGCCCACACTGCTTGGAAGAAACTTGTGTAGTGTGGCTAAGAAATTCAAAGAAATTCTCATTTATGGGGCACCGTCATTTCCTCAGCAAGAAACATGCCTACCGGGACATGGATTGTCAGTTTAATGGGGAAAAGGAGAATCAACAGGCGCCAATGCATGTGACTGGAGATCTGCCCCACTTGCAAGTCAAGGACGTCGAAACTATTGAGTAGTTACCCAAATTGTCTGAAAAGAAACTTCGCAAAAGAAAGAAGCGAGATGGTAAAGAAGAAGAAGAAGATGGGCGAGGAATGTGGAACAAGAAATCAATTCTATGGGAGCTAGAGTATTGGCCGCTTTTGGATGTGCGTCATTCGATTGACAACATGCACGTCAAGAAGAATGTGTGTAAAGCTACTTTGGGAAGATTGCTACAACGGAAGTCGAAAGGAAAAGATCATAAAAATGCAAGGAAGGATCTTAAAGAAATAGGCATTAGGCCGGAGCTCTATGCAGAGGAAACAGACACGGGGATGGACCTTCCCGTTGCTGTAACCACCTTGTCAAAGGCAGAGAGAAAATAATTCTGTGAGTTTTTGCATGGTTTGAAAGTACCTTTAGGCTACTCATCGAACTTCAAGAGGCTAGTGTCGGTGAAGGACATGAAAATGAATTTCAACTTCATGAAATCTCATGATTGCCTTGTGTTGATGACATCTATTCTTCCTGTTGCACTAAGAGGTATCAAGACAGAACTAGTTCGCGATGCGGTCAAGAGCTTGTGTTTATTCTTCACTGAAATAGAATAGAAGGTGATTGATGAGGAAAACTATTGGACTTAGAGAGGATGCATTTCGAGACCCTATGCCTACCTGAAGCTACCTTCCCACCATCATTCTTTGATCTCATGCTGCATCTAACAACACACCTCACGAGGGAGATCTGGTACCTTGGCCCATCTTACCTTCATCAGATGTTTCCATATGAGAGGTACTTTGGATTCCTCAAATCATTGGTACATAACAGATCATTTCCGGAGGGAGCCGTTGTTCGTGGCTATGAGACCATCGAAGCAATGGAGGGGGCGATGGGTTATATGGACCCCCCAAAACCCCATTGGTGTGCCTCGTTCACGGCATGAAGGTAGGCTTTCAGGTGTTGGGACCCTAGGGAAAAAGTCAATCACTCCGCACCCAGAGGACTTTAGGAAGGCTCATTTCACCGTGATAGAACAGAGCGTAGAGGTTACACCATTTGGCAATGAGCACAAGCAACAACTACATGAACAAAACCCTAGCTGTACTGAGGATTGGGTTGCAAAAAGTCACATGGAATGCTTCAACAGGTGGCTCCGAGATTATGTCCAGCAGAGTGGCAGCGCTGCTATAACCGACGATCTAAGAAAACTAGTAGCAGGGCCATTATTCACTGTTACATCATATAAAGCAATGGGTATCAATGGATACACGTTCTACACCATGGCCCAGGATGCCAAGAGCGTCTATCAAAATAGTGGTGTGCGTGTATGGGCCGTCGACAATAAGAGGAACACAACCACATATTATGGTCAAATAGAGGAAATTTGGGAGCTTGATGTTGATGGCTGATTTTCACTGCGCAGAGTTTGTTGAGGAAGTTTGTAGGTTAAGAAAGAAAAAGAACTTACTCATCAATGGCAAGTACCAACTCAAAGAAATTAGTGTCTAGCATCCTATATGAATCAAGATACAAGACCGTCTTCTGCTTTGGAAAGATCACCACTGCAATCCAGTGCTCCCTAGTGTTGTAGCAGGAAATGATGACTCTCTTTTTAGCATATGACTGGTAGGCACGCTTCGTATAGGACACAAAAAAGTCCCTGTTATTTTGTATATTTGACTGGCTAAAGCATTCAGGATCAAGGAAGGCAACGGGTTCCTTCTTCTGCCGTACTTCTACAGCCATATTCCTAATATTAAGAAAAAACAAAGTGTAAGGAGGCAAAATACATAGTAAAGATGAACTGAGGCAGGAAGCACATTTAGATAGAAAATGATTAGTGACAAGCAGATTAAATTTTCAAGCAACTTACAGGATGAAACAGCGGAGAAGTCCCATATCCAAAGCATCCAGTTGAAGAGATTGTACAAGTCGCTGATGATCACAGCCAACAGCTCATATTTTTCATCTTCTCTCATAGGCCACCAGCCGTGCTTGGGCCATATTATGCCCTGAATCAGAGACTCGTCATTGTCCTTACAACGTCCCATGTAGAAATTGTGGAGATTAGTGATAGAAGGAGGAGCAGTATCCGGATGGTTGAGTTCAGCAGCACTGAGCATTACATCTCCAAATTTGTAGTTTGGGTTAATATGAGTCATAGCAACATTGGCCGCCTTCTTCTTAGCGTTTCGCTCAGATGGCTTTCTGGCAGGCTTCTTTTCCTTCTACTTTGAGATGGCTAAAGAAGGCTTTGTGGTAGGCTTCTGAGACCTTTTATTTTCAGCAATTTTCTGCTGCTTCTGCTTTGAGATGGCTGAAGAAGGTTTCTCCGATCACTTTCTGGTAGACCTTTTATTTTCAGCGAGTTTCTTTTCCTGCTGCTTTGAGATGGCTGAAGAAGGTTTCTCAGGTGGTGTCTTACCAGCAGCTATTGCAGAGATATTGGGCCCAGATGTACTTGCAACTTTCTTCGAACTGTCGTCGACAGATTTCTCGGCATCAGCCAACACATGACTCTGGGCTCCTGCTTTGGCATCATTGTTTTGAGCACTTTCTTTTGAGGATGGAGGTTTTGTTCTTTCATGAGAAGGTGGGGATGTAATTTGCGTTTCTGGGTCTGGAGGAGGAGGAGGTGGGTTACCAGGTTGGGAATGAATCTGTTCTGTAATTTGCATTTCTGGGTGTGGACGAGGAGAAGGAGGTGGGTCACCAGGTGGGGAATTTTGTTCTGTAGTTTGCGTTTCTGGGTTTGGGTTTTGTCCTGTAGTCTGTGAACCAGAAGTAAACTGTACCATAGTGCGCGAGCAAGATTTTGCAATTGGTGCTCCCTTGATGTGAATGTGACACCTCTTCCACTGTATCCTCTGGTGTAGAGCTTGTCCAAGTGTCGTCACCTTCTCATTAGGAGGGTGTTCCAGCATGTGATCCCTAAAGACAGAATATACATGCAGCACTTCAACCACAGCACAGTCTTCATGAATCGAGATTGTGTGTAGCGTAGTCTGCTCTGGTTGAACCACACCAATTGCAGCTTCACATTCAACACTGTGAAATATGATCCATAGGCCACAGTCTGTGGGTTCAGTCAACATGCCTATAAGGTCTTCTTGTGTGGGGGAAGCAATGTGCAGTACCTCTGTCGACAACTCTGTAGTGCCGTTGATCAAACCTACATTATCTACGGACGCACAGCTGCTCTTCAGTCCGGCGGGTGAAGGGCTTGTGCGATTGGACAATGGTGCAAACACCACCTGGTACCCTCGTGCCATCATGTCAAGCATATCCTTCTCCATCTCAGCCTTGAGTTCTTGATTGATTTCTTCCTTCATCTGTTGCTTATGAACTGATGAGTCAGTACTGACCCTCTTCCTATTCCTGTACATGGAAGCGTGCTGAGGCCAAGCAAACTTCCAGCCCTGGTAGCTGGAGACACCACGCACGCGACCTGGTTGTTCGGGGCGGCCCAAGCACTGACTTAGCACATCATTCTCCCTCAGCCATGAAGTCATTCCTGAAGATTCTGCATGTGCATTCTTTTCCATGATGTCTGCAGCCACACTTTCATTTGCTACTTTGTTGATCACTGTCTTGGCAACACCGTCAGTCACCACTAGCTTACTCCTTGCTCGCATCCAATTCCTAGAACGATCATCAGTGATGGCATCATATGGGTTGGCGATCCCAGTCGCAGCTAATTTCCTGTCCTCTTACTCCCACAGTGGTAGTTTTCCACAATAACCAGCTGGACCCATGCTGTGCTCGTTTGTGTTCAGGCTTCGATGTGACTTGAACTTGCCACTAAGAGATGAGGCTTCCTCGGTTTCCTGCTGTTTCACAAACTCTGTCCACTCTTCCGGCTTGATAAAGTCATGCTTTCCAAATGGCTCGAGTCCTTTTCTGATAAAATCTCGCCTAAGCTGAAATCTGAATTGTCTCCATGCCTTGGCTGCAATCTTCAATAAAAGCTTGAATGTCTGCTCTTTCATGTCTTCCTGGAACTCCAAGTGTTTCTGCATATAGGTTTCAAACAAGTACCACTTTTGTTCATCGCTTAGTTTTTTTATTTCTAGCAAATCTAAAGGTATCTTTTGTCTAGCGATGAGCCCTGCAAGCGCCCTGAACCTGCGCTTTTGTGTCAATGGTACTGGCATCCCCCCTCTCTCAACCTCAGTGACTACCATTTTGTCTCTTGGACACTTTGTCGCTGTCCTTGGCACTCTGGCTCGGCCCGTAGCCCCACCCACCTGCTCTTGTTCTTCAGTAGCAGTGGCATATCCATCTTCTTCATTATATGCATCTTCTTCAAATTGCCCATGTCGGCAGTCCTCGACAGAGTTATCCTGTGAATTAATTGTCAAGGGATTATGAGAAAGGTCAGCTCAGTGTCCAAGAATAGCACAAAAAGTAGACCATACTGCTACCTCTCCCAGGAGACATGCTACAACAGGAGACAAGTAGAGCACATTTTTAGTTAACCATGCATAACAGCTAAGCATTTATCTAATCAACACCCACAGAACTGTGTACAAGACCATACAAATAAGAAAATAATTACAGTAACTAGTTTAGCCCACTATAATCTCATTGGTTCTATGGTAAACCATTAACATAAATGCAATATTCAGAAACCAAAAAATTAGTTCAGGCAATACGACCTTACCATTTTAAAGAGGAAGATGCTCGCTGCCTCTGTTGCTGATGAGGTACTTATTCAACTTGGAGAGAATGTCCAAATGTACATATGGAACAAGAGCAAAACCAAATATAAGAGTGAGTCGAAAGGAAAATGCTAAGTATACATTTTGAAACTCGAAACCCTAACTGAGCATCAGTGGCAGAGCCAAAAAAAATTAGCTGGGGCGACACCTAATGACGGACCAAACCAAAATAAAACACACACCAATTCACACATCTATATGCTGCAGTTGCACAAATTTTAGCAAAAATTTTCAAAATGTAGTCTTAAATTTGAAGAACAAAGACACAAATTAGCAAGTACTAAGGTCCTATGAGTCATGGCACCATCTAGAAATACTACCGAAGCTTAAAAATATCGTCAGAGAAGAAGGAACATAGTCGAGTTAGAGCAGATTAGCTGGGGCAGCTGCCCCGGTTGGCCCCAATGTGGCTACGCTACTGGTGAGCGTAGTCAAGAATGTATCTTAATGATGTAGGAAGGATTTCTAGCATGCAGTTCCCCTTGTCACTGTCGGAGCGGAGGGATCTCTAGTCGCCACGTCCTCGCGTCGACCTCGTGCGCTAGATCCCTCCTCCTCCTCCTAGTCGTCATTGCTAGAAGGTGAGGGGTGGTGTGGCACGCGTCTCAGCGAAGGTGTGTAGCATGTGTCGCATCGCGGGGGGAGGGGGTAAGGGGAGGAAGGCGAGGGTGAGGAAGCGGCGGCGGAGGGGGCGAGGGGGAGGAAGCGGCGGCGGCGCGAGGGGGAGAAAGACGACGACGCGAGGGGAGAGTGAGGAGGCGACTGCGTGAGGGAGGCATCTTTCCCTACTAACCCTAGCGCGAGTGGGCGTGTGTGGGCCTTAAAACTGAAAGGCCCAATATTATTAGGAAAACGCGTCAGGCTGGGCTAGTTCTATTCGAATGAAGAACGGTTCGCATCATTTTCTCCTTTTAATCTGCAATCAAAGATTTGAATCACGTATTTCTCCGTCTTTCGTAATCCAAATTTGATGATATTTGTTTCTGATTTTTTCTAAAATCAACTTCTATTCATTTATGACATTGTTTCGTATATAACTCCATTTCCTGGATGTTGTTTATATGCCTTTATCATTTTTCTTACAAGTAACATAGAAATAATATATGTTTTACACAACCATTACTAATGAAACTTTGTATTTCATAATGTTAAGGTGAACACAAGGTTGTGTTAAAATTTCAAATGTATATGAGTTCGAACATGTTGTGAAGTATGGAAAACTTCAGTATTGAAGTATAACATTGTAGGAAACTATGTGAGAGATGTACACATTTGTACACAAGTATGATCTTCCTTTTGAGAAACCATTTGAAATTTTTATGACAAGTTTAGGGACCCAAATTATGTTGCCAAGTCAATTTGTAGAATTTTTAGACCAACCTAAGACGTTATTACAATTATTATATCCCAACCATGAGATAAAAATTCAAATTTTGATAATTTTGGTTACACAAGTGTGTCTGCTGATATTTTATTCGAATACTAGATGATCAACTACGAATTGTTCATATTTTAAATGAATTTTTAGGTGCTATTTAATGGGCTCTAATATCTGAGGGAAGCAAGTTTCATTTCAAAAAAAATACTGTCAGGCCCACGTGTCAGCGTCAACAGCCTATATAAAAAAGATAACGTTGCCTGGCCGGTCAAACCCACCTGACAACAAATGAGTCGCGGGGTCTTGAACCCGCGTCGGAAATAACTCTCGATTTTGGAAATGAATATAACATCCCGAATGGGATAAGCATAGCACACACGACGCTCTGACCTCTGAGCTCCCTGCTTCTTCTTCCCCGCTCTGAGCTCCACCGCCGCCCGCCCTTCCTTTCCCCACCGTCACGCACATGTCACACTACGCGCGATTCGTCTGGAGGTGGACGTGGTAGGAGCAGGTTTCAAGGTGGCCGGGGCAGCCGCATTCATTCCATCAGCTTGGATCCAGTCGGTGAGCTAAGCAGCTTCCCACTGGACCCTTGCCCGGACTGTGGTATGGCTCGGGTGGTGGAGGGGAGGACGCAGAAGGAAGGTGAAAACCACGGTCGTCTTTATTTCAAGTGTGTGAGGAACGTGGTGAGTAGTCTAAGTTGTGATTTCCCAAATCTGAGTTAGGGTTCTTATGTGCTTTTGATTTGCACAGTTCCCCAAGCTTTGTGGATATTACCGTTTCGAGAAGGAGTATCTCCAGATGCTGAAGGATGCTGGCGTCATATCTTTTCAACCGTCGAATTGGGCAGACGTGATCGATGAAGTAGTTGATTCAGTGGATTGTCAACTTGGGAGCGACAATCAGAGGAAAGCACCGGACGACAAGCAGAGGAAGAAAGTACTAGAGGAGAAGATGGACAATGTGATCTGGAAGATGAGCTTGATTATTGTGGGTGTTGTTTGTGTAGTATTTGGATGTTTACTGGGGATGTATGCTGCAAAGAAGTAATTGTGATGTGAAAAGTGGTGCTTTAATTTGTTTCATCTGTGTGAATGAGGAATGAAAAATTTGTCACAGATGACAAACTTAAATGTATGAATGAAGAAAATGGAATGGAATGATAATTGGGTCACGAATCTTAATGTGCCACATATCACAAATTTCATCAATTCATCTGTGTTGACATTTCAGTGTGAAATTAACCAGCCTGCACTCGCATTTCGAAACTCAGAATCTTTTCACTAACAAATAGAGTAACAAACATTGCAAGTCATTGTTGCCCCGCTGCCACTCTGCCCCGCACTCTGCCATTGTTAGATGTAGTTCATCACAAATTCAACAAACACACAGGAGGAACACATATTAACAGAGGAACATGTTCATGACAAACAAGCAGAGTTCCCAATGTTTGACCAAAAGCCCCTCTCCCCTGCCACTTAGATGTAGTTCATCACAAGTTCAACAAACACATAGGAGGAACAAGCAGAGTTCCACGAACAAATAGAGGAGGACGAACACACAGAGGAGGAACAAATTAATTAAGCTAGGGTAGGAAGACTTGTCGTCGCCGCACGAGGAGCCCCACCGTCGGAGTCAGAGCCGCCAAGGCCGCGTTCGTCACCGCCGTCGAAGCTGCCATTGTCACCGTCGCCGCCGTCGTCGCCGTCACCGCCGTCATCATTGCCGCCGTCGCCAAAGACCACGACTCTCTGAATGTCCCCAGCCAACCAACAGATCTTGAAGGCGAAATCCTTCATGAACCTCTGCAGCGGATCGTTGGGTCGTGGCACGCCGAGCTTAACGCCCACCTATTGAAGCTTCCTGAAAGCTTCAGCCAAGAGTTGGACGGACCAAATGTTGTCCAAAACTAGTTGTGAACTTAGAGAGGAGGGCTGCACGGGCGGCGATGCCGGTGCCTCCTCGGCCGGCAGCGCCGGCGCCTCCTCGGCCGGTGGTGCCGGCGCCTCCTGGATGAGACGACGGCGGCAGCTTTCGTTGTTGTCGTCCTCCTCCCTTCACCGCTTCGTCGATGGCTCGCTCGACGACGATGCCATGCGCGCGCTTGAGGAAGAAGAAGCTCTTGGTGACCAGAGACGGTGGTGCTGGGGTTTTCTTGGTGGCGCGCTTGAAGCTTATGGAAGAAAGCTCTTGGCTGGCCAGGCATTTATATGACAAGACGGGGAACCGTCAGGCGGCCACTCTTCCCACTGCGACACGCCACTACACCTCGGAACGCGGTACGCTACGGCGATGCGTGTCCACTAACCAGCGTCGCATTTGACAGAAGACTTTTTTCTCCGTCCCGCAAAGATTATTCATATACCTTATTTTAATACCTCTTTTCAAGTTCCAATGCAAAGACTGTTCATATAGCTTATTTTAATTTATTAATACCTCTATTCGCTGGAAACCGACCACAAAGGAAACAGTTCTCCTTTCTCCTTTTAATCTAGAGCCAAATTTTGTGTCACGTATTTCTCGGTCATACGTAATCCAAATTTGATGATTGTTTTTTCTTATTTTTTCTAAAATCACCATCTTTTCATTAATTTCATTGTTTAGTGTATATTTCCTTTTCGTTAGTAATGTTTTTATGCCTTATCTTGTACTTGATAAGTAGAACATAGAAATAATATTTGTTTTACACAACCATTACTAATGAAACTTTGTATTTCGTATTGTTAAGGTGGACACAAGGTTGTGTTAAAATTTCAAATCTATATGAGTTCGAACATGTTGTAAAGTGTGGAAAACTTCAGTGTCGAAGTAACATTCTAGGAAACTATGTGAGAGATGTACACATTTGTACACAAGTATGATCTTCCTTTTTAGAAACCACTTGAAATTTTTATGACAAGTTTAGGGACCCAAATTATGTTGCCAACTGAATTTGTAGAATTTTTAGACAAACCTAATATGTTATTAGAATTATTATATCCCAAACACGAGATAAAAATTCGAATTTTGATAATTTTGGTTACACAAGTGTGCCTGCTGATATTTTATTTGAATAATAAATGACCAACTACTAATTGTTCATATTTTTAATGAATTTATAGGTGCTATTTTATGGGCTCTAATATTTGAGGGAAGCAAGTTTCATTTCAAAAAAATAGTGTCGGGCCCACGTGTTAGCGTCAGCAGCCTATATAAAAAAGATAACCGTTGCCTACCTGCCCCCACGTGACAACTAATGTGACGTGGGTTCTCGAACCTGCGTCGGCAATGGCTCTCCATTTTGGAAAATGAATATAAGATCCCAAATGGATAAGCGCAGCACACACGACGCTTTCCTAATTTCTCACTAGGGATTAGCGGAGGTGAGCAGAGGCGGTGCCGGCGAGGTGAGCGGAGGCGGGGACACGATGATGAGTGCCGGCGAGGGGCCAAGCAGCGGACGACCCCGCGCACTATGTATCGAGGAGATGGAGACGACGATGACCGTCGGAGAGGGGCCAAGCGGCGGTGCAGCGAACCCAAAGCCAGAGATGAACGTCATCGACTGGATCCTCTCGGGTTCCGACGAGGGGCCAAGCAATGGCAGGGAGGAGCGTGCTGGCGAGGGGGCAGCGAAGAGGGCAAGGCGCCTGCCTCACGTCTGCGACGGCAAATGTCTTGCAACGACGGCGAGGGGTCGAGGGAGCGGCGAAGGTGTAGAGGACCTCATATCCGACGTTGGCAACTACCACGATGACGGCGAGGCAAGTTTCTCTGAATCACAGTGCCTTTTACTTGTTCTATAAATGGAGCAGCTTGAGCTTGAGCTTGATCTACTTGTTCCATAGAGATTTTGTAGGATTTCTAACATGATCAATGTAGCAACTTGTTCCTATGAAATGGCTAGCTTGTTCCTTTGTCTATCTCAATCTTCTCATTCCTATGGTTCATCCAAATGATCAATGTAGCAACTTTCCTATGTTTTTCATTCCATAGGAATCAAAATGGCATGACACTGTCTGGGAATATGTGAAACCTAGGGTTGATAATATTAAGGAAGAAATGCACATCCTCCTCACAAAGGCTGCATTCATGAGGCGGTACAAGTTTGTGGCTGAACAAAATCTGCAGCCCATAGAAGATGCGCTCTATGTGTTTCAAGATACCTTGGTTGCATTTGAAGAGGCTGCAAAAAAAGCAAACCTTAGTTGAAGATACCATGCTTTTGTTCATGTTGAAGGGGGCATGCTTTTGTTGATGTGCATGGTCAGATAGCATGACCATTGTAAAAATGTGACAGGCAAGTTAAGGCCTAGCTAGATGGACAAGTTAACTGTTTGTAATAATTATGTATATCTGTGTGGATCTTTGTGGACAAGTAATCTTTATCTATATATGTGGACAAATTATCTTTATCTATATTATGTCTGTTTTGTCTCAAAAGATTTTTTGTTGATTATGCCTGTATGTCGAAATGGGAGCCCTGAGAGATTGGGCTGACCTGTCAAACACGACAGATACAAAGGAGACTACGCGGGATGGTTATTCCGCATCACATTTGCCCTTCCAAACTGATGAGGAGGAGCCAGCCCCACGCGCCACCCCCGTGCATTGGAGACGAGGTTTGGCTTATCCACGTATCCTTTGTTCCCAATGTTTGACCAAAAGCCACTCTCCCCTGCCACTCGATCTGCCATTCTGCCTTCCTTCTCAAACCTTCTGCCTTCCTCGTCTCCGTCGCCTTCTCTCCAATCCCCTTCTCCTTCCTCGTCTCTGTCGCAGAGATGACCGGCGGAAAGCAGTCGTTCCCCCGCCGCGACTCCAGAGGGAGGTTCTGCAGCAAGGAGGAGAAGGCCCCGCCCGCCACCCCCGCCAAGAGAGTGAGGTTCCGTAGCGAAGAGGTCGGTTCTTCGTCGGCCAGGGGGAGGAGGCCGTACACGCGGGCAAGCGCCAAGGGGGTGCACTCCGGCGACGCCCGGCAGGCAGAGGCCGAGCCTTCCTCGAGTTTGGTATGCTTGAAGTTAGATTTATGTTTGAAATTGAATTCCTGGTACTCATCATATGCTGCTCACAAAAATGTTGAACTCATTCTGTATACTGCTTCAATTTCTGAATCTTCATGCACAGCGACTTTTATTAGCTGAACATCTAGTGCCTTCACTGATCCATGGTTCCAATGCATCAATTTTCCATTATTTTAGGAAGTTGTTGTACCAGCACATAACATTGTCAGGATCTGGACAGAAAACGACAAGCTCAAGAAAACCTTAGACTACATCTGCACATTCCTAAATAGAATGGAAAGAATGAAGAAGGATGACATTGGTAAAGAGAAGCAGCAGGCAAGTTCTGAACCTAGTTACAGCTAAACAACTTTCTTGTTTGACCGGTTACAACTTTATGATATTAAACTTGGCAATCTAATTGTGAAGCTTGCTTCAATTTGCCTTTGTTTTAGAAATGTGTTGTTACTCGGGAGTAAAATTATTAACCTTTCGAGTAGAAATTTTGCTATGCTTGAAATTTAATACATGATAGGTACTCATCATATGCTGCTCACAAAATTGTTGAACTTATTCTATATACTACTTCAATTTCTAAATCCCCATGCTACATCGACTTTTATTAACTGAACATCCAGTGCCTTTGTTTTAGGGAGGTGCTATAGCTTGGGAGGACATTGACATGATCTGGAAACAAATCCACGGGATCAACCAAGCTCTGAACCCAGTTACAGCTAAACAACTTTCTTGTTTGACCAGTTACATCTTTCATGATATTAAACTTGGCAATCTAATTATGAAACTTGCATCAATTTGCCTTTATTATAGAAATGTGTTGTTACTCGGGAGGATCTTCACTGCATCTGGAAAGTACTCGACAAGGTGGATAGAAGGATGGATGACAAGGCTGTGGACGACATAAGTCTCCTAGCAAATGGTCAGAAAATACTAGAATCTGAGGTGGAGAAGATTAAAGGCGCACAGAAGATGAAGGATATTGAACTTGCCGAAGCTGCAAAGAAGAATGCTGAGCTGCAGGAAAGACTTGTAAAACTAGAGGCAAAGATAGCTGAACTTGAGGCTGTAGCACAAAAGAAGCCATCTAACTAGTGCCCCTGCTGATGCACGTCAGATGTGATCATGTGAATCTCTATTTGTTCTGAACAATATGCATGCATGTCATATGTGAACATGTGATGCTAGCTATATATATGCATCTTAAATATGTAGAATATGCTCTTATGACTACTATCTATGTGTACTTGTGGTTTTACAACTTATTTAAGAGACATGATTATATGTTTGTGTGATATCCAATATTTGCTATGATGACATAGTCAAATATTTGACGGCAGTTAGAGTGCTAATGCTAGCTCCGAGTCTAGTAATGGGCGTCAAATTGTTATCAGTAACGGACTTAAAAGCATGTTACCGATATGGCAGTGATCGGTAATGGACATAAAGAGCCCGTTACCGATAGGTTTAACTTTTGTAACGGTCGCATTTTAACGTCCGTTACAAAGAATAACTGTAACGGGCATTTAAGAAGCCCGTTACTGGAAGTCCTCATTGGTAACGGGCGCTGTGTTGGCCATGTCGGGGTCGAGCCTGCCACGCTTATGTGTAACGGGCACCAAACAACAACCGTTATGGGGTCCATGTAACGGGTGTTAAGGGCCCGTTACAAATGTTGCGTGACCTATTTAAGGTTTTCACGTAGTGCATAAGAGTTCTTGACCTTGACCAATAAGCTCTCAACAATTCCTTCTGGATATCATATCGTTGAATTGGCGAGTTGGATAGTCCAGGCTGTTGGAGAGAGCTTGTCGACCATATACCCCTGGGTACCCATACATGGAAGAATACGAACTCATACCATAAATCCTTGTAATCCTACTAGGACTCGTACCATGTAATCCTACTAGGACTCCTATCTTGTAACCGACTAGGAACCCGCCCCTTGGACTATATAAAGGAGGGCCGGGTAGCTAGGAGGACAGGCCAACACCTCAATCCCCCAACTCCTTAGGGTAACACCCAAGCGCAGGGCGCCATACATGATACTCCAAACAGGACGTAGGGTCCGCTACTCCGATGGTCCGCCGGAGTAGCAGACCCTACATCCTGTTTGGAGTATCATGTATGGCGCCCTGCGCTTGGGTGATCCCGGAGGGTTTGGGGATCTAGCTGTTGGCCTGTCCTCCTAGGTACCCGACCCTCCTTTATATAGTCCAGGGGGCGGGTTCCTAGTCGGTTACAAGATAGGAGTCCTAGTAGGATTACATGGTATGAGTCTTAGTAGGATTACAAGGATTTATGGTATGAGTTCGTATTCTTCCTTGTATAGGTACCCAGGGGTATATGGTCGACAGAGCTGGATATCCCAGTTGCTCGAACATGGCCTTGGACATGAGATTAACACTTGGACCAAGGTCACAAAGGGCATGCCTCATCGTCTTGTAATAGATTGTGCAAGTGATAGTTGGGTAGCCTGGATCTTTCTTGTGCACAACTGCTGATTTCTCCCATGGATCTAGAATTTGTTGTATGGGCTTTCCTGCATAGTTAGAAGCACGTGTCTTCATAGGTGGCTTACCCCACCTAGTTGACACTACACTCACATTTTCACAAGAGGATACGGGTTGCCCCGGGTTCCTCCCGTTATCAGCAGATGGAACCAAAGCAGCCAGTTGAGCCAAATGGGTTTCTAACATTTTGTTGAAACTCAGCTGACTCTTCTGAGTAGAAGAAAAACGATCAAGCTTAATGTTGAGACTTTCCAAAGTTTTTATCAAGGGCAGCTAGCTTTTTGTTAACACTTTCATTAATCTTAGCTTGCCCAAAAATAAGATCTCTCAAGGAAGGTTGGTTGGGATTATAAGAATTACCTTGGTTACCTCCTTGATAATAAGGGCATTGTTGATTCCACGATTGACCTCCTTGTTGAGGTGGACGATAACCATTGTTGTTGCCATTCATGTACATCACTTCCTCCTGAGTCTCCGGACAATAATTTCCTGAGTGCCTAGTGTTGCCACAAACTTCACAAGTCATATGAGAATCCATCGGTAGAGTAGTGGTGGCCATGGCAGCCTTCTCGCTGGTGTAGTCATCCAATCTCTTCATAAGAAGATCCAAGTTGGCAGTAATCATGTCTGCTTCCTTGACAGTATGAGTACCCCTCGATCATGGTTGGAGTCGTTCATCACTCCACCCTTGGTTGGAGACCATCTTCTTAATGAGTAATTTAGCATTATCAACAGTAAGTGAGAAGAATGCTCCCTGAGCAGCGGCATCAATATGGCCTCGGGCTATCGGAGTCAACCCATTATAAAAGCTTTGAAGAATGTGCCAATCCTCCATCCCATAGTGAGGACAGGCCAGGACATACTCCTGAAGCCTTTCCCAAGCCTCTGGAATAGATTCACTTGCTGCTTGCTGAAAACCAGAAATTCTTCCATGAAGAGCATTAGTTTTACCCAATGGGAAGAACTTCTTGAGGAATGCCTCTGAACACTTATCCCAAGTGTTAATAGCATCACGATTCGCATGGAACCATTGCTTGGCTTCCCCAGGAGAGAGAATGGAAATAGTCGTACACGGACAGCATCCATATTTGCACCTCTGATGATGAAAGTGCTGCACAGCTCTAGGAATTGCTGCAAATGAGCATTGGCATCCTCATTCGGCTTGCCACAGAATGGGCTAGCCTGTACCATTGTGATTAGACCCATCTTGATCTCAAAATTTTCAGTCCCCATTGCCACCTCAGGGCCTTACTGCACCTGGTCAGCGGAAGGAGCTGAGTACTCACGAAGTGTCTTCTGGGCCATAGCGTTTGACGTGGATGGTACAAAGGAAGCTGGTTCACCTTCCGAACGAGTACGACGAGGTGAGTCGAAATGAATTCGAGCTTTCCTCACAAGTGACTCGGGATCTTCAGTGAAATTCTCTGGTAAGTCGAAACCAGTCATACACTACCTGTCTTTATCATCCAAAGATAAAAGAAGACAATCAAGGTTAGCTTGCATTGAGAGTTGTCCTAACCTACTCATAGCTTATAAATAGATGCAAAGCATAGTCATGATAATCATGTGCCTTCCCCGGCAACGGCACCAGAAATGCTTGTTGGCATTTCTTAGCACCGTCACTTTAAGAACAGATCTGGAATCCATCCTTAGTGACAACACCAAGAAATGCCTGTTGGCATCTCTTAACATCACAACTAACGACGCCGAGTTAGCGTGAACATCAAGACTTGCCAAAGGATAATCTAAACGATCATGAACGAATCCGCAAGCGTACAGATAAACCATTGTAGCATTTCCCCAAGGAAGGAGAATATTACAAGGGTATCGTATCCGTGGAAGGCAATGGCAGATATCTTAGACTTATCCTTTTTCACTGAATGTAAACTAAGAGATAGATAGGAAATGACAAACTCAAAGGCAGGGGTAAGATAAAAGATATAAAGGGTAGTGCGACACACACACTCAAATCTACCTCTACTCTAGCACACTACGGCTTAGGGGGAACATATGAGTTAGCTCTAGGTTCTAATGTACTAAACATACAAGGCTAGAAGATACAGGAGATAGGCATGATTATTGCATGAGAGGGTAAGGTTCAGCACCCAGGTACAAATGGGGAGCTAGCCCGCGATGACCAGCACTTTGCGAAAGTAGACTTTAGACTCCTACAGCAAGTACCCCAGCGCGGAGGGTTCCAAAGGATCCAATAGCTGTCACCACTGCGGACCTACCTCTATCGTTACGGGGGGTATGCTCATTACTAACGTAGCCAGACAACGCAGGCACCATGCCTGCGTTGCTGCTAGACTTCACCCGGCCCGGGCTATTGTGACCCAGGGTGAGAGCCACCAGAAGACTGGTCAACTTAGACCAAGTACCGTAGCTTGAACACAAACCTCATGCAACACTCTCATGCCATCTAACAAGATCAACTAAGGCTAGACATACAAACGGATACGAACTCTCTTATGTCTAGTCAATAAGATCAAAGGGTCGTGTTCATGAAGAACACGAGCCTCTAACTTATGAACAAACACATAAGCAATGAGTTTATCACCCTTCGAGTGGATCAAAAGGTAGTGTTCATGAAGAACACTAGCCTCTAAAAGATGAACAAAGGATGAACTCAAGAACATATCAAGCATATGATCTACCATGACTTTATATGAAATAGCTGAATAACTGAAGTAGATCAAAGTCATACAATGAAATAAAGATAAAAGAGAACTCATACCTAGACTCCAAAGAAGACTTGGAACCTGAAGAAGAGCTACTCTAGCCTACCCCCTAGCCTTGGAAACTAAAAGTGAGAGGAGAATGACAGAGTGGTGTGTATGAAATGGGAGCCCCTCCCCTTCTATTTATAGGCAAGGAGGAGGCTTGCTTCGGGCCTCAAACTCCACCAAAACACCCGGGAGTGAGGCAAAGGACCAATGAGCAACCACCACGTGGAGCGCCATGATGGGGCGCCACTAGGTCGGTTCGACCGATCCTAGGATCGGCCGGTCCCCTAGGGCGGCCCCACCTGGTGTGCTTCCTCATGGTGGCTTGCAAGTGGGCCCTCTGATCCTCCCCCGGTGCATGGCTTGATTTGGTATCCGAGGTGGGCCCCTTGATCCATGTGAAGTCCATGTGGCGCTCTCTGATTCGTCGGTGAGTGCCTCCCTTGGATCAATGACGTGGAATGCCATGTGTTTCCTTGGTGGCAGCCACCTCTTCAGCTGAGTTGGCATGGTTTCTCCATAGAAGGTGGGTTTCCATCTCTTTTAATGGGTATTTCACCTACATACAAATAATCTCCAAGGACAAGTGGGACTACATTATTTAAACCAAAATGCAAGTAAATAATGCATATACCTCCATTTATGTGAGAATATTGAGGGCTGAATGTACTTAACAGCCGTCAACAACCACGAGGGGGAAAACGTGGCCCGTAGTCCCTCTGAGAACCAAAACTACGATCGTGCCTCCCAAACTCATAACAGTCATGAGCAGGAGCACGTCCAGCAAACTCACCACGCCCAAACCCAACACGCTTATCTCTCTGAGGAAAACCACCTCCACCTCCACGAGTGGGAACTGTACGCACAAACCCATCACCCCTAGGTAGAGGCCCTCTACGAGGCTTAGGCACCCCATGGGAAGGGTGGTACCTGTTCTTGTTTGCCATCTCCCTAGCAAACCTCTCATCCCTCTTCCTCCTGAAACAGAACTCATCCTTATGCCCATCCCTCCCACAATACTCACAATGGAAGCGGATTGGTTGTGGCTTAGGCTGTAGCTTCTCTGTGGGCTTCTCAACAGCTTTCTCTCCTGACTTCTCACCAAAGACATTCCCCTGGGTGCTCACAAACTTGATGGGTTTCTGATAGTTTTCTGTCTTGTGGGGGAACACTGGTGGATCTGGGGTTGTGTCTAGCTTGTTTCTGAGATGGTTTGGCTTGGGGGCAAATTTGTTCATGGGTGTAGTGTGAGGTGGAATAAGAATCTCTCCAACTTTCTCTCCTCCCTCACCACTCTTATCACCACTCTTGCCAGCCCCCAATGCCTGACCATCAAACCTCTTAAACTCAGCCAACATCAAACTCAATTGTGGCTCATGCCCAGACAATCACCCCATCAATTTCCTCAAGTCATTATTCTCATCCTGCAAACAGTCAACATAATGCGCAAGTTCCATGTTTTTCAAACCATGCATTTCACGGTAGAGCATGATGTAGGAATAGGAGCTTTCAATGCAGCCTCAAGAGAAACTATCTTGGTATGAGATTCATCTAGCCTAGCATGCAACACTGGACAAGAAGTTGAGGCACCTAACAAAGTAGGTCTAGATTTCAACTCATCACACTCAATCCTAAGCACATCTAGTTCCTCAAGGGTTGAGGCATGCTTCTCCTTGAGAGCAGTCAAGTTAGCCAGGAAAACATTGCAATAACCATAATCAACGTCATCAGACACAAAAGGAGTAGCTTTCAAAGAGTCTATCTCAGTTCTAGCATCAACAAGCAAAGACTCAAGCTTAACTATCTCATCCTTAGCATCACCTAGCAAAGACCGAAACTCTCTCTTCTCCTTGTTGGTCTTCATAAGCACATCATCACAGTTATCAAGGAACTCATTCAACCTAGCATTCTCATCTAGCAAGAGTTGGGATCATGTCGTACCTCTTCGTCGGAGTCAGAGTTCGAATCCGACCTGTGCTTCCCACTCTTCTTGGAGGGCACCATGCCACAAAAGGCACCTTGTGCAACGAAGCTGAGGCCAGTGAAGTTCTTGCCCGTGTGCCACTTGTCCTTGCGCCGATCTTGCTCTTCATCGCTGCTTGAACCGGAAGAAGAGTCGCTTGAAGTGGAGTCGATGTCGCTCGCTCTGGCAACCATCGCTCGAGCCGTCTTCTTCTTGTACCCGCTGCTCTGCTTTGGCCTTCTCTCGCCCTTGTCCTTGCGCTTGTCCTTGTAGTCGTTCCGAGAGTGGTGCTTGTTGTAGTCATGCTTGGGCTTGCCCTTGTAGTCGTTCTTGATCTCCATGGCTTCAGGGCATTCGGCAATGAAGTGCCCATGCTTCCCGCACCGATAGCACATCCCTGAGCTTCTCCTTGCATTCTTGTGGTTCTCATACATCCGCCCAAACCTCTTGCTCAACAAGGCGAGATCCTCCTCACTCAGCACCTCAAAGTCCTTATCTGGCATGGACACAAGACAGGACAAAGAAAAAGCAGCAGAGTTAGCATTAGTCCTCGATCCAGAGACAAGAGCCAAACTATGAGGATCAGTGGGGCTCTCGCTCTTGGCTCTCAAGCCACGATCAACCTCCGAAGACCTAAGCATAGAGAACAGCTCATCCAGCGTCAAGGTGCCATACACGCTTGACTCCTCAATGGCCTCGACCTTAGCACTCCACACAGACCTATCCAATGCATGCAAAAGCTTGATAGCTTGATCATGATCCGTGTATGGGAGCATTGTCATATTGGCCCTCATATTGTTCACAATGCTGGTGAAGCACTGAAACATCACATTAGTCGACTCACCAGGGAGATGAGTGAAGTTCTCGTACTCTCTCCGGTAAGTGGAAAACAAATGAGCTTGCACCTGAGCATTGCCAACATGTGCATTCCTGAGCTTAAGCCATATCTTTCCGGCCACATCCTCTCCATACACTCGATCGAACTATGAGGCACAGAGAGCACGGAACAAGTAATCAGCAGCCTTGTTGTTGACCACAAACATGTCCCGCAATCTTGGAAGAAGGAAACTGTCTGGAATGACATAGTGACGATTTTGGGTCACATCCCAGATCAGAGTTCCCTTCCCACGCAATAACGCGCCCATGCGCCTCTCCCACATCGGGTAATTCTTGCCATCGAAGTGCGGAGGACCCGACCCCTTACCATAGTCGCCCATCTTTAGATCTTAGACTGGTTAGAATCACGAAGATTCATAACCGGCTCTGATACAGATTGAAGGAACGAATAGGCGACCAGAGAGGGGGGGGAGTGAATGGGAGCTGATAAAAATTCTTCCCGAAGGATGAACTCGGCCTATACCCCGATTGCCACTTCGATCACTCGCATACACCAAAGAAGCTCTAGACTAGGCACACACAAGCCTAAAAGTCCTAGAGATAAGCCACGAATCAAAGAGCGGAAGCACAAGATAAGAATCGAACCAAAAGAGGCAAGTCTGCAACAGACCTGGCGGACAGTCCGTGAGGCCTGGGCGGACTGTCCGCACAGCCCTTGCGGACTGTCCGCAAAAGTGGACAGAACCTCCAGAAGCGCACCCCGAAAAATCAGACTGTCCACGAGGGACCCGCGCACTGTCCGGACCTTCACGGACTATCCGGCACTCAAGTTCAGACCGTCCGCAAACTCTGTGCAACCAAAACCACTTGTGGCACCAGATCAAAAGACGAACTCACAAGAACACGTGAAGAACACAAATAACACCTGCACTGTCCAGCACCCCGCGGACTGTCCACCAAGGCACCGCAGACTGTCCGCGTGTTGCGAGCAGAAGCAGAAACAGCCCTCCCGCGAGAGTCAACTCCACCTATCCATCACCGGATCTCCCAAATGGCTTGAGCTCTTGAGACAAGATTTGGGGGAGATGTAAAGCATCACTAGATGAGGCTATGTCCCAAAAATCTCAGCCTCTAACTCAACTAAACACTGGGAATCATGGATCACATGAACCACCACCAACAAGTCGGGCTCCAACCAAAACTCGCGAATCGAACGGATTTCCCGGCGTTTGAGGGGTCAAGGTCGCACACAAAGATGCGCAAGGCATCCACCCATGATCCCCTCAAAGAAATCTGAGAGAAAACACCCTCAAATCTATGAACCGAGCGAAGAACTAAAAACCCCAAAAATAGACCTGAAAATGACATGAAAATCAGAAAGTGCTAGGAGATCATCACAACGCCGAATGCTTCCATACATCGAGAGGTCAGAGTCTATACAAGAATCTAGTCTAAGAAAATACTGTAAAAAGAAGCAGTCCAGAGTGATCCACCGAGGGAGGAAATCCTAGAGTCCAAGAGAGAGTGATGCCATCCACCTCTCTGCTATTTATATGCCACCCAAGAGTCCACCGAAGGAGGCAAAAGACCACGCTACCCCTACAACATAAAATGAAGATACACACCCCACAGGGGCAATATGGTCAAGTCTTCAAGTATTCCCATCGAGCGGACACGCTTCCACCGTAGACTTGCTTAGCCTCGACGCAAGCCCCGCGTTCACGCCACGTGTCCCCCACCTCGAAGCTTCCCGACACTCTCGGATCACTGTCTCCGTCGCATCGGGCCTCCGGACTTGGTTTTGCGGCCCAAACCAAGAAACCGTCCACCGATGGTTTTGTGGGCAAACCACCAAACCCCGCGTGCAAGCTTTGGCCTCGAATCGCCACCATGCACCGGCCCATGTTCACGACTTCAACTTTCTAGTCTTGCACCGCACGGCTCGCACTTTACCCCATCAGCCACCAGGTCCATCGTACCAAGCCTACTTGCCTCTCCATCACCCGGAGGCCACCACGGCTAAGGCCTTTCACACTTGTTCTTCACCTGCACCAACACGAGTCAAATTGCAACCTGTACCTACACACTTAGACAAGCATCAATCCACACAATGTTGTCAATCACTCATCACTAAGGAGCGACCCTCCACTGGTCTTCGGACACACATGGTCCTCAAATTCCACTTTCTTAGTCTCTTTTTTAGAGCTTCAAAATAGTTAACGCGCCCATTCAGTGAGCACGCACGATGTCACCATGACCTAACCGGAGCCAGAAGCAAGGCCCTTGGCCCAGCATTCGAATATGGCCGGACAGCAGAGGTCTAGGAGACATGGGTTCAATTCTCCTAGAAAGGAGGATACCCGGCCAAAGATGTTGAGACTCAATCACTTTCTTCCTCTTGACCCTTGATGGACCTTGTCTGTCACGACTTAGGGAAAAAGTGTGTGCACTTCAGCCTCAACGAGAGTGTGCATTTGCTCGCAAAAAAATGAGAGTGTGCATTTTCTGGCTCGATGATCTTACCAAGGCATAGATTGGAGAAGAGCTCTCCTCAACCACCCGGCAACCACGAGTTGAGCTTCAATGACCACTCGGCTGCATCAAGACATGAGCAGGACAAAGACCAAAGCACTCGGCCGAAGGTATCAAGCACTCGGTTGAGAACATTAAGCACTCAGTAGAAGTCAGTCAAGCACTCGGACGATGTTCGGGGCTCAAGATCGAAGTTGCAGTCTGGTTAAGAAGTGCTCGGGGACTGCTGTGGGGGATATACCCCCGAGGTGCCATACGGAGGGGCCCCACGGCGTATCTACGAGGATGATGTGGGCCCACAAGGGCGGCACTTGGTGCGGGCGCACAGATCGGTGACAAGCTGGCGCTCGAAGAGATATACTCCCATATATAAAGACTAGTTGGTTAGGACAGATATTACTTGTGATCAAAGGGAGATCTTGTATAACCGACTAGGATAGATCCCATGTGATCTGTAACCCTGCCCCCATGCCTATATAAGGGCGGCAAGGCCCCCCCTTAGAAACAAGTCCAATCTGATTCCCATTCGCAGAACCATCAATACAACCACCAACCTGGATAAACCCCTGTGTCCTTCGTTCACCATCTAGCTTCAGTGCCGGCGATCCCCTCCATACAATCTACCACCATAGCCTACCTCGTGGTGGCCTGCCGGCACCATTGTACCGACACTCCGTGGCAGTCCCCGAGATTGAGGAGATCCACCGAGTGCTTCCCACGCCTCACATGAGCCTGCCGCGCCCTGGCAGGATTGCCCAAGTGCGTCGCAGCAGGGCGGAGGAGGTGCTCGGCGATCCGGCTGTTAACGAGGACAACCGGCAGGAGCTTGTGACCCTAGCCGAGAGGATTGCTCAGCTGGCCGGGGTGAGCGTATCTCCAGATCTTCCTCTTTTTTGCCTCATTGAGTTCATGTGTTGATCATTCCTTTTTCCAGGCTGTGTCCTCTGCATCTGCTCGAAAGAGCGAGCTGCTGGAGGACGTCGGCTCCAACGTCGTCACGTTGCGTGCCTGAGTGCAGAGCCTTGACGAATAGGCTGCTAGATGCCAGAACTTCAGCAACCGGGAGCTCGAGGGGCTGTGCCGGGAGAAAGCCGCTGCAGTTGCCGCCGCCGAGCGCGCTCATGTGGAGAAAGCTGCTGCAGAGGCCACCGCTGCTTCTCTTCGTCAGGTAGCAGAGGAACACTAGAAAGGTCTGTTGTTTCTGGTACCTTGTATTCCTTTGATAACTTGTGTCTGATCTGAGTTTTTGTAAACAGCTCGGGCTCAAGCTGAACAGGAGCTTGAGACTGTCCGAGCCCGGGCGAAGGCAACACAGAAGGCCCTAGAGGAGGCCACCAGGGAGCGTGCCGTGGCCAGGAAAGAGCTTCGTGGTGAGTTAACTTCTTCCTTTGTACTTATAGGTTTGTATCGTCTAGTCCTTCTGACGGTTGAATAGACTTGCACTGAAAATTGTTCGCCCAATTTGCAGATCTGGAGGCCCTCGTGGAGTCCGAGAGGAGCCAGTTCCGGGCTCTCGGCGAGGCTCTGGGTCCTCTCCTGGATGAGTTGGCTCCGCTTGCCGAGTCCTCCTCCGTGCAGGAGTTTGGTGAGCCTGTAGTTCGCCCGCCATCTTTCTGGAGCGAGTCCAGGCGGCGTCTTCGCACTTCCAAGGGTTTCTACGTGACGTCAGCCACTGCCTCACCGTCTTCCGCTCCTATCTCCCTCAGTTCGATGTGGGCGTGCTCCGTGGTGGTTTTGCTCGCGGGACGTCATCCACTCGTGTTGATGAGCTGTTGGAGGAGGTGAAGGATGTGGCGGAGTAGCTTGCCAAAGACATGATGGCTGGTGATGACGATCCGAGTGGTCTCCTGCTGCAGCCGTGAAAGAAAAAACATTTAAATGAGTACTTGTAATATTTTGCCAGTGCTGACGTGACATTGTAGTTTAAACTACTCGTTTTAATGTTGGTGCTTTACATTGATGGCATCCATGTCCTTTAATTTCTTCGGTAATTGGTCTATTACGGGAAACCGTAGTCCCGTTGGCCATAGTTTCCTAGCGCAGAGGGCGTACTCTCGTACACGCGTAGTACCTTGGCTTGGCGAAGACCTCGGCCCACGATTTAAGATGTATTTTACCGAGTACTTTATGAGTCTTAGGATCTGTGTTAGATGAGCATTTTAATTCTTGACAGGAATAAAATCATTGCCAGAAAAAATAATAAAAGCAGTCCCCAAGTTTCAAATTTGGAACTTGGGTCTGATCATGCAAGCAGGGTGGCAAAGTGAAAGAACTTCAAAGATCATGAATTTTTATTCATTGCCCATATTGCTAACATGAGAAAGTACAAAAAACTGTAAAGATACATAGCTTTTATGGGGGCGTATATGCTCGATTTTCCTTGAGTTGGGTACATCGGTGCTGTTCTCCCTCATTAGCCGGTAAGCACTCGACCTGTTGACTTCCTTTACTATGAACGGCCCTTCCCATGGAGCCGATAACTTGTGCATGTCCTTCTTGCTCTGGATCCTCTGGAGAACGAGGTCGCCTACGCAGAAAGCTCTCTCTTGCACATTCTTATCGTGGTAGTATCTCAGGGCTTGCGCATACCGTGCTTCCTGGATAGTTGTCGCAAGCCTTCCTTCCTCGATGGTGTCAATGTCTTCAATCCGTGCCCCCTCAGCCTTGTTCTCGTCTAACACCTCGACTCTTGGTGCACCAAACATTAGGTCGGTTGGAAGTACCGCCTCTAATCTGTACACCAGGAAGAAGGGAGTCTGACCAGTAGCACGACTCGGCTGTGGCCGTAGTCCCCAGATTACTGCGGGGAGCTCTCAGAGCCAGCGTGTCGCGTACTTCTTCAGCTTGTCGAAGATGCGCTTCTTGAGTGCCTCGAGCACCGCTCCATTGGCTCGCTCGACCTGCCCATTAGCACGGGGATGCGCCACTGAAGCTCGGGCTACCTTTATAACTAGATCGTCGTAGAACTCCTGGAACTCTCTTCCTGTAAAATTCATGCCCAGATCGGTGATAATCCTGTTGGGGACACCAAATCTGTGCACAATCCCTGATATGAATTCTGCCGCCTTGGCCACCGTTAGTGACTTTATTGGCTTGACCTCTATCCACTTAGTGAATTTGTCCACTGCCACCAGGATGTGGTCGTATCCTCTGGATGCTTTTCTGAAAGGACCGATCATGTCGAGTCCCCAGCACGCGAAGGGCCAAGATATTGGAATTGTCTGTAGGGCCTGTGCCAGGATGTGTATCTGTCGTACGAAGAATTGGCACCCCTCGTAATGCTTGACCAATGCCTCAGCATTTGCGATAGCTGTAGGCGAGTAGAAACCAGACCGGAAGGCTTTGCCGACAATGGTTCGCGCTCCAGCGTGGTTCCCACACATGCCGCCATGCATCTCTGACAGGAGCTCTCATCCTTCCTCTTCTGGGATGCACTTCGGAAGCACTCGGGAATGTTCTCCTATGCGGTATAGCTTGTCTCCTATGAGGACATAGTTTTTGCTCCTACGTGAGATTCTTTCCTGCAGTGCCCGTTCTTCTCTCTCAATTTCGAGTGAGGGGCTCGGGAATGTGCTGTACTTAATGTACTCAACCATCTGTGAGATCCACTAGGGTTGTGGCTCGATCATAAGGACTTCACCGAGTCCTTTAGTTGGGTTGACCTGCGCATCGAGATTCTTGATGGAGGGTTTTATGAAGTCTTGGACGAATACGTCGGGTGGTACATGGGCTCAGGTGGATCCCATCTTGGACAGTTCTTCAGCTACCTTGTTGTTGTCGTGAATTACGTGTTGAAACTCTAGGCCAAAAAATTTGCCTTCGAGCTTGCGTATCTCCGCGCAGTATGCGTCCATCTTCTCATTTGTCCGCTGCCAGTTTTTCTTCACTTGGTTGACCACCAAGGCTGAATTGCCTCTGACTATCAAGTGTTTTATACCGAGCGAGATGGCGATGTGTAGCCCGTGTAGGGCTGCTTCGTACTCTGCCACATTGTTCGAGACTTGGAACATAATCTGCAGTACGTACTGCAGCTTCTCGCTTTCGGAGAGATGAATAGGATTCTAGCTCCGCCTCCCTTAATCCTGAGCGAGCCATCGAAGTACATGGTCCAATGCTTAGGTTCGGCGGCAGTAGATGGTGTCTGTATCTCCGTGTCCTCGGCGACGAAGTCTGTGAGTACTTGTGATTTCACCTGGCTGCGGGGTACGAAGGTAATATCGTGTGCGGCCAACTCGATGGACCACTTCACGATTCTTCCCATGGCATCTCTGTTATGCAGGATGTCGCCTATGGGGTAGTCGGAAACAATGATGATCTTGTGAGCCTCGAAGTAGTGCTTCAACTTGCGGGCGATGATCAGCAACGCATAGAGTAGTTTCTGCACTTGGTTATACCGCACCTTGGAGTAAGACAATACTTCGCAGATGAAGTAGACCGGTCTCTCGACGGCGTAGGCATGACCTTCCTCTTTGCACTTTACAACTATTACCGTGTTCACCACATGCGTGGTAGCAGAGATATAGAGGTAGAACGTCTCCTTTCCTTGTGCTGCGGTGAGGATAGGGGGGCTTTGGAGGTATTCCCTGAGCTCCAAAAAAGATTTCCGGGCCTCCTCATTCCAGTTGAAGTCATCTTGGTGCTTTGGGAGCTTGAAGAAGGGTAAGCCACGTACGCCGAGTCGAGAGATAAACTGGCTGAGTGCTACCATGCACCTGACGACCTTCTGCACATCTTTTTGGCATCTTGGGGGCTTCATCTGGGTAATCGTGTAGATCTTCTCCGGGTTTGTCTCTATGCCACGGTTACTAACGAGGAAGCCGAGTAGTTTTCCCGAGGGAACACTGAAAACACACTTTTCTGGGTTGAGTTTCCAGCGCTAAACCCTTAGGTTGGCGAAGGTCTCAGACAAGTCCTTGATAAGGTTATCAGTATCTCGAATCTAGACTACGACACCGTCTACATAGGCCTTGATATTTTGGCCGATCTAGGTCGACAGACATGCTTGGATAGCATGTTGATAGGTCACGCCAGCATTCTTCAGACCGAAAGACATTGTCAGGTAACAGTACGAGCCATGGGGTGTAATGAATGACATCTTCATCTGGTCCTTGACTTTGAGGCTTATCTGGTGATAGCTTGAATAGCAGCTGAGAAAACATAGCAGGGCAGAGCCCGCTGTGGAATCAATGACTTGGTCTATTCGCGGAAGGGTGAAGGGGTCTTTGGGGCAGTGTTTTGTTGAGATCTGTATAGTCAATGCACATTCTCCATTGATTATTATTCTTGGATATAAGAATTGGATTAGCTAACTAGTCAGGATGATACACTTCCTTTATAAAACCGGCAGCTAACAATTTTGCAAGCTCTACCCCTATTGCCTCCTTGTGGTCCTTCGTGAATCAACATAGCTTCTGCTTGACAGGCTTCGCCTTCACATCAACCTTCAAGGAGTGCTCGGCGAGTTCTCTGGGCACCCCCGGCATATCTGCTGGTTTCCAAGCAAATATATCCGAGTTAGCTCGCAGGAACTCGATGAGCACACTTTCCTATTTGGGGTCCATGTTGGACCCTATGGTTGCCGTATTGAAAGGGTCCTCAAGCCCGAGGGACACCTTCTTCGTCGCCTCCTTCTCCCGCTAGATCGCCTCTATCACCGGCTTCTTCGTCGGGATCACAAGATCGACCGGGTCCAGCTTGCTGGCAGCAGCCAGGACCTCCGTAGTGAGTCTGGAGAGGTCAAGCGTGGCTGCAATGGGGAGATTCTTCTTCTCACACGTGCTTGCCGTCTGGCAGTCTCCCTTGAGGGTGTGGACACCGTTTGGCGTTGGCATCTTTAACACCATGTAGGTGTAATGCGGGACCACCATAAATTTGGCCAGTCAAGGCCTGCTGAGTATGCCGTGATAGGCTGTATCGAAATCTTCCATGATGAAGCGGACATGCTCGGTACGGTAGTTGTCTATCGTACCGAAGGTGACCAGCAAGAAGATCTCGCCGAGTGGTACCGAGGGGTCCCCGGGTACGATGCCAAAGAATGGTGTGTCAGTCGGGCTCAGATCCATGGGGGTGAGCCTCAACTCTTTCAGCATGCTGGCGAAGAGGATGTCGAGGCCACTGCCTCCGTCCACCAGCATCTTGCCAAGCCCCATGTTGCGGATCGTGGGGTTCAACACCAGGGGGTACCACCTGGGCCTGGCGAGTGTCGCTGGGTGGTCTTCCCTGCTGAAGGTGATGGGACCTGTGACCAGCGTAGGTACTGGGGGGTCTCTTGTTGGGTCGCGTACACCAGCATGCGGTCTGTGAGCTTCGCCTTGCACTTCCCTTCCAGCTGCTCAGGCCCACCATAGATCATGTTGACGGTGCGGTCGGCAACCTGGAAGTCTTCATCATTGTCGTCCACCGGCGGCTCACGCTTGTCCTTAGCCTTGCCACCCTTCGGCGGCCCTCTCTGACAGCTCTTTCCAGAGAAGTAGTTCTTCAGGCCGAAGCACTCTCGAGCCGAGTGATTGTTGTTCTTGTGGTACGGGCATTGCATATCCAGGAGCTTCTGGAACTCGGAGGGATCTATCCTCTTTGAGACGGCCTAGACGACGGCCACGTGTAACACCGTAGTTTGAATTTTGGCTAGGATTTTAAAAAATTTATTACAATTTGTTAGAATTAAATAGAAAGCTTATGCAATGATTTCAAAATAAATAATATTTTCTAAAATAAATACATGAATCATAGGTTATAAATATTTGCTTGTTGCATTCATGCTGCAAATGCATAATGTTTATTTGTGTGAAAAATGAATTTGAGTTTTCAAACTCGAATAGGTTCGTGTATAGTTTAATCCTTGTATCTCTCTAACCTTCCTCTCTAAATCCATCACAATCTTTTTCTCTAAACAAGACCTATCTCTCTCTACCATAGGATCATCTTTTCTCTCTCTAAAACTATACCTCTCCATCTCTCTACAGTTTAAGTTCTCTCTTTTCTCTCCAAAATCATGCAAAAATCGTATCCCTCTCTCTCTCTCTAAACCATCTTAACCCAAAGTCTCTCTCTCAACACCACATCCTTTTCTCTATCCCCAAATCTCTCTCTATATGCCTTGGGCCTAATCTCCTTCCTAAAACCATTCAGCTCAAAACCACCTCCCCTCCTCCTTCCCCGCCGGCCCAGCTCTCCTCACCCCCTCCTCGGCCTAGGCCCAACACCCACCACCCCATCGGCCTAGCAAACCCCCACCCCCTCCTCCCCATGGGTCAAGCCCAGCAGCAAGAACCCCCTCTCTTCCTTTTCTCTGGGACCGAAGCCCACTAAACCGAGCGGCCCAACTTCCTTCACCTCCTCCCACCGCCAACTTGGCCCGCGAAGCCCTCCTCCTCCCTCCTCGCACTGCCAGCTGGGACCCATCGGTCATCCCCGTCCCCTCCCTTTCTGTCTTCTCAGCCGAACAGAGCACCGCCGCCGCCGAGGATTCAAAATCCCCGAGCATTCCGCGCCACCCCGCCGCAATCTCCGCTCTAGCCCCTCCCCTTTCGACGTGTCTCCTTCCCCTCTTGCCCACCTTCGCGACCAGGTGCAGGCACACCTCGGATGGAAGGCCAGCACGACCCCCATCAGTCATGGCCATGACCCCGTCACCCAATCCCGGCATCCACAGTTCCTCTCCTTCCTCTATGAAGCCTTGACCTCAAGCTCTGGCTCTCCCCTTTCGCCCTACTAACAAGCCTCCCCGCGACCGAGCCTCCCTCACCAGGGAATCGCCGTCACCACTACCTCGGTAAAAAGCTCCGCCGCCGCTATGTTTTCCGCTCCGACCCTCCCTCACCCTCCTCCTTCTCTCATTACACTCGCAGGACCCCCAAGAAGACGCCCCAATGCCCGGGAGCGCGAGACCGGCGCCTCAACACCCGAGCCGCCGTCCGCCTCCAGCCGCCGCACGTCATCCCTGCTACCCCATCGATGACGAGACCACGCTGGTGAGCTCTACCGTCTCATCATCTCTCTCCCGGTCCAATCTACATGCGTTTTGTGCACCGTAGCCCCCGCGCGCCTCGTTTCCGGCAAGCCGCCGCCGCCTGCGGTTCCGCGCCGCTGTCCTCCCTCGCTGGCGGTGGCCAAAACCGCGCAGTGCCCTCACCACTGTCCGATCCTCTGTGGGTGGCCCTGATTACATCGGGGTGTACCCCTTCGTTATGGTCCACCATGGACCCATGGACCGGCCACGTCAACGTGGTGCACGAGTCCACCGTCCAGTCAACAACCACATCAGCCGCTCCAACCAACCAGCTCACGCCACGTGGTGCCACGTCAGCAAGACAGCCGTGTCATTCGCCCTTTTCCACAAAGGCCCCTGCCAAACCAAGAAATCTGGGTCTCTATCTCACTGTCTTGGTTGTTTTGCTCATAAGCACCTAGAAAAATCCCACCTTTCACAGTTAAGTCCACCCGAGCGTGTTTTGCTCATAGACCCCTGATCTTTCTTCTTTTCACGTCCAGAATTTTCTGAGTGTTGCGAATCTTCCTTGTTAGCCCCTGTAATCTTTAGAGAATCGCAGATAAGCCCCTAGAACCTTCCAATGCTCATATCTTTTACGTTTTAGCTCCGTTTTAGCTCGTTCAAGTTGCGTTAGGCCCGTCTCGTCGTAGAGAACATGTTAGTAGCCACGTTTAACATGTTACCTCTGTATGAAAATTAAACTTTATATTAATTTGAATAATATCCAAATTCAATCTCTTTTGAATAAAATCAAATATAGGTTTAACCTTCGCCTTTTCCTTAACAAAAGTTAACTTGATTAATTCAAACATAAATATGTTTTTCTTATAACTTGTCTAGCTCAACCCGATATATCTTTTAACTCGTTAGTTGCTCTCACATAAAGTTTCTTTTATAAAGATAAATGCTAAATTGGTATAAATTCAAATAAACTTTTATAAATAAAATATGACTAGGATCAACATGTGTTCTGGAATCAAATTTAATTTGAAATAATTCCAATGAAGGTTATTTCTCCGGAATATCCTCCATACATGTTTTGTATAAATAAAATAAATCAAGTATATAGTTCCTTCTTTCTTATACTATAACCTCTACCGATAGTTGTGCCCTTTCTACCTGTAGCTTCGTTTAGTCGTCCCTTGCGCTCTAGAGTTCATAGCTAGCTTGTCTTAGCTAGTTGTACGATGTTTTCTAAAATGGTTTTATTGTCTGGTGTATTGTTCTTAGTTGCTTTATTTGTTGTTTGAGTTGAATTTTTGTGCGCTAAGGAACGTCTCTGAGCAGTGGAGCATCGGGAAACGGGCAAGTGTCCTTGACATCTTGCTATTTTATACCTTTATGTTTTATTCACCATAATCACTGCTTTATTTATACTTTCTTGCATTAGATGTCTAATTTTGCTGGGAATCCTATTAAGGACTGTTTACTAGAATTTCATGATCATTCCTTGCTTACCCTTAGAGGTTACCTATATGGGTAGAATATGCTTAGTTTGCTCAACATGGGTTGGATTTAATCTTAAACTTGATTAATGACTATGCAACATGTTAATGTGGCTTATGGTTAGCAACATGAACACCCTAGGCGACTCAGGCAAGTGGTTTGAATGGTGGTTTGCGATTGCTTGATGTTGGACTTGCCCGAGTCAACTTTATAAGGACCTGTCTTTTGAGCAACCACCCGGGATTTATAGTACAACCACGAGAACTAATGGGCGATGGTCTTGGCCAAGTAAGTAGGGTAACCCAGCAGACTGTGTTACGCTGTCTAGGCTGGATGAGGGCGTAGTTCCCAAGAGTTCGGCAAGGCTCAATGATGGGTCTTGTACCCTGAGACTGGTTAATACGTGCTGGTGAACCTTTGTAAAGGCCTCGTAGCGTCCCTATGCTATCACACCTAAGGAAGTGTGAAAGTGCCTGATCTGCACAACATGGTTGGGTTTAACGTTCTTTTGAACGTTTACGTGACTCATGGGTAAAGATGTACAACCTCTGCAGAGTGTTAAAAACTGTTATAACAGACGTGCTTGAAAGTGCATCTAGGTCCCTAAGTGGATTTTGGTGAATTGAATGACAAAGCGATTAAAGATCTAACTTGTTTGTTTAAGAATGTGAGTAGGTTTTTATTTAATTATTCATGAGTTAATATTGCTATATATTTGAGGATGAATATTGTATGGCTCACATGATGAAGACAAGCAAGTGTGTGGTCCTCTGATAAGAAATGATAATTGTCAAGAAATCAAATGAAGATGAATATTGGGGATACTTTACAAAGATCAATTCCGAGTCTCCAATGATTGTGGTAGCTTGATTAAAAATCAATGGGTCATAAAAAGAGAAATGGTGTTCTCTACTATATAATAAATGCAAGACTTCATGTGATGATTGTGAAAGGATACAAGGATGAGTGTATATTTGATGATCCTAAATTGGAAGCTTGCATATACGTTGTCAATCAAGAACAAGCATTTGAAGCGGTATTTCAAACGAACATCAACTATGGATGAAGGAAAGTCGAACTCAATGTGGTTTGGGTAAGTGATGAAGAGATCAACCGAGATGACTAGGGTGAGGGACTAAGCAATCTTTGGGGTCCTAGCTAGGCCGCCATTTCGTGTTTTGCTAAGGTAAAGTTCTAGTATCCGTGGGGTCTCCAAGTATCATATCCAAGCCTTAACCGAGTGAAGCAATGCAACTCATCTACATGTTATGTTTGGCAATATGGAGTGACTTAAGGATCTAAGCGTGCATACCTATGCTATATGGAAAGAGGGATGCAACATTAGCTTTATGACAAGTATCACAAGTGCTCATTAGTTGACCTATGTAGAAATAGCCTTGAGAGAGTCCCTGAGTGATCTAACAAACCTCTAACCCAACCTTAGACACTTCAACTCATCTTGAAGTGTTTGTGAGAAGAGAAAAGGGTTTTGGGGTCTCTCTGCCTAGGGCGGTCTAACCGCCATGGGGGGGTGGTCTGACCACCCTAGGCAGCCAATGGCTAGTTTTTCAAACTGGCCGGGGGCAGGCGGTCTAACCGCCCTGGCCAGGCGGTCTGACCACCCTGGCCACTTTTCTAACGGCTAGTTTTCCTTGAGTGGGGTATAAGTACCCCACGAGCTCCACTTGTTGGAGCTGCTGATTCTAGGGTTGCTGGTGTGCTTCCCTTGCTGTTTTTGCTGAGCCAAAGCCATAGAACCTCTCCCCAACCATCTCTTTGTGAGATTTGTGAGATTCAAGCTCTATCCTTGAGTTGGGTTGAGAGATTGAGTTTGTGTGAGCTTTGTGAGCTGTTAAGAGCCTTCCATAGCTTGAGCACTTGTGATTTGCGTCTACAAGCCTTGAAGCATTTGTTACTCTTGGAGGTTTGCCTCCTAGACGGCAAGGTGTCACCGGTTAGCTCCCAAGTTGTGGTAAGCAGCAACAAGTTTGTGAGGGCTGTGATCTTGCCTCTCCGTGGAAAAGATCGCCTTAGTGGAATCGAGGAAAGTGGTTGAAAGAGACCCGGCTTGTTGTGGGAGGAGTTAGTTGAGAACTCGAATCCCTTACAAACTCCTCAACAGAGGCGTAGCTTCCTTGGTGGAAGTGAACTTCGGAAAACAAATCTTTGTGTCTCCATTGTGGTTTGCTTTACTTGTGGTTTTCTAGCATATTTCTATTTGCTTCCGCTTCGATCTACTTGGGTGTGCTTGTCTTTGTATGCAGGGATCATTACCTTACTTGTGACCATCTACCAAGGCCACTCACCAAGTTCGGTTCGTGCTAGAAGTCAAGAGGACCTTGAGCCACCCTTTGCTAGCTTTCTGATTGGAGGCGGTCTAACCGCGTCCAGGAGGCGGTCTAACCGCCCTCCACCAGGCAGAAAGCAGCAGGGCGGTCTAACCGCCCTGTAAAGGTGGTTTGACCGCCTGTGCTAGGGAGATCAAGTTTTCAGGGGAAAAGTTTATTTTGGTCGACCCCCCTATTCACTCCCCCTCTAGGCGACATCAAGGTCCTTTCAATTGGTATCAGAGCCGAGTGCTTCATTTCGAGCTTAACCGCTGGGAGTTTGACGTTGTCGACTACATGTGAGGTACCATTTGAGCCTCTAGCTCTAGATGGCTCAAACTACATTTCTTGGTCAGTAAATGTTCTACATACTCTTAAGGCTATGGGTCCCACTGCGGAGAGCATTGTAGTTGCGAGTATCCTTGCAAAAGATTGGACATATGTCTCTCTTGAGGATTTGGAAAACATGCAACTCAATGCCTCTATTGTTAACTTTTTGCATAGTTCTCTATGTGAAGATTTTCAGGAATTTATGCTAGAGAATAAGAACATTTGTCGAGATGCTCATCACATTTGGAATTTACTAAAAACCTTTGTGGATTCCAAATTGGATGAAGATGAAATTAATGATGAAGACGAAGATGAGATAGAGGAGTGTTGCACTGCCTCTACAACCCTCACTGAACATCAAGCATCCACTCTCGAGAAGGAAGAAGATGAAAGAAGGGAAGACCCAACTCCTCTGGAGGGGGCAGTCAAACCGCCCACCCAGGGCAGTCTAACCGCCTCTGGCAGAGGAAGTCAATCCTCGTGTGTCGAGGAGTCTTCTCAAGCCCCAAGCTCATCCTCACTAGTTCTAGAAGCTTCAGAAACATATTATGGTGAAGGTGCTTGCCTGATGGCCAAGAAGAAGAAGAACAAGAAAAAGAGAAGAACCAAAGGAGGAAAAATTGAAAAAGATAAAGTCTCAAGCTCGATGGAAAAGCAACTTGAGACTCTTCAATCTGAGCGTGCCTCCTTGGTTTGTGAGTATGAGTCATTGGCTAAACAACTTGATTATGCTAAAGCTAATGACATACTAGAAGCTAAACTAGAGAAGCTCACTAGGGAGCATATGGCTCTACAAGCAAAACACAAGGAACTTGAGTGTTCTCATGAGAAGCTTGTAGATTCTTATGCTTCACTAGAAATTGCTCATGGGGTTGTTTTATCTTCGGTAAAATACATGCAACCCCTCTCACACACATGCACATGCTCACTTGTCAATAATGATTTTGCTTGTACTAAACTTTGTTGTTCTCAAGCAAGCCAATCTAGTATTGAGCGTGTATTTGTAGAATCTTGTGATGACCTCATTGCTCAAGAAAATGATGAACTCAAGCAAGAGGTTGAAAAGCTTAAGAAAAACTTGAGTGAGTTGAAAGAGAAGAGCAAAGTGCAACCTTCTCAAGATAACCGTGCTAACATGGTGAAGAAGCTTGAGAAGGGGTCAACCGTCACTAGCTCAGCTCTTCAACACCAACTCAAGGAAAACAAGATCAAGATTCTAGAGAAGAAGAAATTTGAGCTTAAAAAGTGCAATCAATGCTCAAAGTTGGGGCATTTCGCGTCACATTGCCCTATCAAGCTCAAAGCTCAAGAAGCAATCTATAAGAAGAAAAGAAGCTCCATCAGAAGGAGATTGTGCTATCAATGCAATGAGAAGGGCCACTTTGCCGCAGATTGCCCACAGGTCAGCAGTGCTGACCCGGGGCGGTCTGACTGCCCCCTCAGGGAGGTTAGACCGAATCTTGCCACCACAGCCAAGATGTACTGCCGCAAAGAGGGAGAAAGCTTACTCTTCAAGCAAGAAGCCCACATGCAAGCCAAGACAAGACAAGAAAATGACTCCCAAGCCTAGAAGTGACAAAAGCCGCATTTGCTACACTTGTCGTGAGAACGGTCACATGGGCAAGGATTGTCCAAATGGTAACATTCCTAAATCGAACCTTGTCCATTATGATTTCAGTAAGCTTAGGAATGATAAGAATGGTACTTGTGCTATGAGGATGATTAGATCACCTCAAACAAGCACTAGAGCCATTTGGGTTCCTAAGCACCTTGTGACTAACCTAGTAGGACCCAACAAGTGTTGGGTACCAAGAAGTGCTTGCTGAGCTTGTAGGTCGATCGAGTTGCATTGAAGTCATGGCGAAAAGGAAAGAATTCAATAATCGATGTCTTGCCATGAGAAAAGTTTGAAAATTATTCAATCAATGCAATCTCGGTAATAAGTGCTTAATGTTGTGTCTTGGTCACTCTCAGTTCTTTGTGAACACTCATGGATCATTAGTCCTAGGATTGTGAAGCATGAGGAAGTGACCTTGACATTTTCACAATATTTATTCTCTCATACCATTCGATGCTACTAATGGCTCTCTAGTAGAGCAATTGTTGTGATAAGCTTCACAGGAATTTATTTAAGAAATTTAGAAGCTTATCGATGGAAAAGAACTGAGAAGTCACCAAATGGAAATCTCGAGGGGAGGGCGGTCTAACCGCCCCTCATAGGCGGTCTGACCGCCTGTCATCCCAGAAGTGCTTTTCGGGTGACCCGACCTCTGTGCGCGGGTGACCCGTTTCGTCTCTGGATGTTGCCGGTGACCTGGCCCCTATGGCCGGGTGACCCGGGGTAAAAGCAGAATTTCATTTTTTGGTGAAAATGCATCAAAGGTGATGAGATACCTAACTTATTTCAATTGTTAAATCATTTATATGTCATGATTAAGCTTTGAAGATATCTTCCTTATTCATAAATGAATCACGTGCTAAGTTCGAGAAATTCAGGAATCTCTAAGCACTAACTTAGGGGGAGATTACTTCAAAGTTTATGTCATTTGTGGGACTAACAATTTCTTCTAGTGAACTTGTAGCCTCACATATTTGTGCAACATATGCAAGCTCTTATTTGACACAATAGTTCTTAAGTAATCAAGTTAAGAGCAAGCCATTTTTAAAATCAAAATATGCACAAACAAAATGTGGCCTAAAGCAAAGGTATGTTCTCTTGAATTCTTTTTAATATTGAAATGCATCTAGGCCTATATGTACCATGCTAGTGTGCCATTCTTAGCATATAATTACTTTAAGTGAATTTTGTGTGTCCTTCTAGATATTTGGTTGATACCCACACATAAACTCGACTTCGTGTCATGTGAGTGTCTTCTAGTTGGGTATGAGCTAAATATACTAGAGTGGTGATTTACTTGGAGTGGATGTGTCCACTTTGTGACATAGGATAAAAGTTTTGAAAAATAAACTAGCACGCGTAGGAATTGTGAATTTTCAAAAATATTTGAATCTTGGTCTTTGTGACCTAATCAACTTAATTATGACTATAGCTCCTCTTGATTGATTGTTGGCTAGTCATAATTAAGAAGATTTTCTCAAGTCCATAATATCTCTATATCCAAATCTTTATCTCTCTCACTCTTGGAAGAATCAAGAATTATGGAATTATTTGGAAAATCAATCCTTCTTCTAAGAATTGGCAAAAATGGATATTTATCTTCCAAAAATCCTATATCCAAGTATGGAAAAGCAAAAGGATCAAAATCTATTCAAAATCAGCTTTTTCCCAATTTCAGCCGGGGAGGGCGGTCTAACCGCGTGGCCCACGCGGTCTGACCGGGTGTCACGGGTTTTAACTTTTTACCCCTCCCCGTGACTCTACAATGCTTTTGACCCTATCCATTCACCCCCTCTCTCTCCCCACGGGCAGAACACCTTCTCTAACCTCTAGAAACGCCTCTCCCCCTCTCAAAGCTCTCTCTCACCCTCCCATGGCGATCTAGGGATTCCACCTTGGAAAACTGAATCCCCTCCAAGGAAGAGGTTGCCCTGAGACGGTTTAACCGGCCCCCAAGCCGGTGCATTGGATTCCTCTCAAGTTCATCTCTCCAAATGTATTCAAATATTGTCTTTGCCTGATCTCCCTACTCGATGCAAAGATTTGAATTTCCTTTAACCTATCATCTACTGGCAACCCCTAGAAGACATTCCTAGAGTTTCATTCAATTTCGTTGGGTACATTATCGAGAATCTATTTTGGGGGGAACTGCCCCAAGCGGTCTAACCGCATGGACCAGCGGTCTGACCACCCTGCACAGTTCCTCTCCAAAATTTGTTTTCATGAGTGTATTTGACACATATTTGTCTAGAAATGTCTCATGAATAGTATTTCAATATCTTTTCTGTTCTGTGTTGCTATGTTTGGTCGTGGGAGACATTGGCTCAAAACTGGAAGGGGCGGTCTAACCGCCTGCCCAGGGTGGTCTGACCGCCCTGCCCAGTTTTGTGCTAATTGCTCCGCACGCTATGAATTGACACGATCTATCTAGCCATTCTTGTTCCTGGTGTCTCATACATCCTTGTTTCACTCCTTGTAATCCAGGAACAGCAGCGATGCCTAAAGGTTCAGGTGCTGAGAAAAGGAAAAAGGGGAGAGAGGAAGCTGCCCTCACTGAGGCCGGACAGAGCTCATGTGCTTATGATATCAGGGAGAAATTGAGGCCAAGGGGGCAGCAATGTTCAGTTTATCAAGATTTTGGGGATGATATTGAGATGGAGGAAAGAAATGAGTCTAGCGATGATGAGGTAGAGGATGACACCTTTGTATGTGCAGACCATCAGGGCAGAGCTGGAGCTATATACAGTGGTGTTGGTGCTGGTGGTAGTCGTAGAGAACTTGGTGCTGGAGGCAGTGGAGTTACAGCTGATGCTGAGATTGAAGAAGTTGGTGATGATGCAGGTGATAATGAGGAAGATGATCCTGTGGGAGCAGCTGGAGTGCCTCTCGATGATGATGATGATGCTGGAGGAAATGCTCCTCCCATTGTTGTTAACTTCTTGCCAGAGATCAGAGTTCGCATCTATCCTCTTGTTCGAGGTCCTGTGGATTATTACAGTGAAGGCATGGCAGAGACTCTGAAAAATATGAGAAGGGAGAATCCATATGATCATCAAAAGACAACTTCAGATTATCGGTTTTGGTCCCCTTTTCAGCAGGACTACTACTCTACTGTCATTGTTTGCCGAAGAAATGCTAAGATCACTAGTGAAGCTCAGTGCATTGATTAGGATTATATGGCAAGAAAGAATGACATCATTTGCAATGAGATAATCAGAGAGTGTGAATTGAAGGGGTTGAAGAGCATCATGGGTTTCAGGCAACATTGGAATAAGGAAATCATAGCTCAGTTCTATGCTACTGTTTACTTTGGATATGTGGGAACTGAGCGGGCGATGTTCTGGATGACAGAGGGAGATACGTGGTACATCACATTTAGTAACTTCCTTGCTTTATTCAGGCTTTCTAATGATCTTAGTCTTAGAAAACTTCATGATGATGGGATTCTTAATTCAATGGAGATGGAGTTTATGTACCCCAGGAGTAAGAGGGCCTTTGCAGGAACGGTCAAGCCGCTTTACACCTACTATGCAGTCCTTAATCGGCTTTTCAGGAAGACCCTCACCCCTAGAAATGGGAACTCCTCACATATCACAGCTTTTCAGAGGAACCTTATGGTTGCTATGAGGCCGGGGGCAGCTAAGTTTTGTGTTGGTGACTTCATTTGGCAAGAAATCAGGAATTGTTCAGAGAATGCTCAAAATTTGTGCGGGCATAGTCCATATATCATGTATATCATAAGGAAGGTCACGAACACCAAATATCCTAAAGATACGAGACACCGACTCTTGCAGCCCAAGCACAGCCTGACCATCAGTGTTCCATCCTCTCCAGAAGAATTGCGAGAACAAGAAGGAGATACCCAATGGGACGACATGGCAGAGACATTGGAGCGGGGCAGAAATGAGGCTGGGGGCGGTCTGACCGCCCCCCACAGGCGGTCTGACTGCCCTAAGTACCACTAGTGGCAAAACACTTCTTTCTTCAAGAAATTGTTCAATATTTTGGCTGGTATTTGCAAGAGTCAGAGGGACATTGAGATTGCCAATGACAAGGCTATGAGAGAAAGAAAGAAAGAGCGGGATTCGATGAAGAGGATGCATGAATACTTTGGGATTCAGCCACCTCACTCACCTATTTCTCTTGTTCCTCCAGAGGTTGAGATACCGACAGTGGATGAGAGGATGCTGGGCTACATCAACTCCGGTTACTATGAGGAGTTTGTTCAGAGGCACTATCCTGATGTGGGTGCTTCGTCTTCTCAGGCTCCACCACCTCCTCCACCACCTGTCCATGCACCTAGAGGGTTTGATGCCATGTTTGGTGGTGAGTCATCTTCTCAGGCACCTCCACCTCCTCCTCCTGTGGAAGATCCAGAAGTTCCTCTAGCAGCACGACTCTCAGCGGATTTATTTAGCTATGGTCCACCTCCTCCATATGGTATGGTTGATACACTTTTAGATCATTAATCTGAAACCACCATATCTTGATCATTTTACCTTAACTATCCAATGCTATTTATCTTTCTCAACATAGGAGGGAGTTATCCACCCGGCGATGGCTCAGAGTGGGGACATTAGTAGTGATCAGCCTCTACATCTTCTCCAGGCCCTTTTATGGATGCTTGATGACAAAGGGGGAGAAGAATGGATTAAATCTTCAAGATTTCATCTTTCTAGTTGTGCTGATCTGGTGTAGGCGGTCTGACCGCCCTAGGCATGCGGTTTGACTGCCCCTGGCTGTTGGCTGAGAGAGCCATGTAATAAAAGTTGGATTTAATTTCCTAAGTGGACTTGAGAACCTTGTATGTGTGCTACTGTGTGTATTTGAACCTATTTATGTATCCTAAGTGACTTGGTGTTAGTTTGAGATCTTTATTTGTGATGATATTTGTTTGTGTGTAGGCTGAATGGGGGAGGCGGTCTGACCGGCCTGCAACCCCGGTCTGACCGCCCCAGCCGAATCAGCACACACAATTTTCCTTGTTGAATGCTTATCATGTCATATGCATCACGATTTTTTTGTCACACACACCTGTTGCACATATTCTGAGATATAGGGGGAGCTCTCATGTACTTTCACTTAAAATGTGCGTTTGGCATTTGAGGCCAAATTTTTGAAATTCCATTCAAAGCACATATTAAGGGGGAGCTCATCCTATATCTAAGAATTCTTAAGCGCTTTAATGTTTATTTGTAAGTTTTAATCGAGTTGTCATCAATCACCAAAAAGGGGGAGATTGAAAGTGCATCTAGGCCCCTAAGTGGATTTTGGTGAATTGAATGACAAAGTGATTAAAGATCTAACTTGTTTGTTTAAGAATGTGAGTAGGTTTTTATTTAATTATTCATGAGTTAATATTGCTATATATTTGAGGATGAATATTGTATTGCTCACATGATGAAGACAAGCAAGTGTGTGGTCCTTTGATAAGAAATGATAATTGTCAAGCAATCAAATGAAGATGAATATTGGGGATACTTTACAAAGATCAATTCCAAGTCTCCAATGATTGTGGTACCTTGATTAAAAAATCAATGGGTCATAAAAAGAGAAATGGTGTTCTCTACTATATAATAAATGCAAGACTTCATGTGATGATTGTGAAAGGATACAAGGATGAGTGTATATTTGATGATCCTAAATTGGAAGCTTGCATATATGTTGTCAATCAAGAACAAGCATTTGAAGCGGTATTTCAAATGAAGATCAAATATGGATGAAGCAAAGTCGAACTCAATGTGGTTTGGGTAAGTGATGAAGAGATCAACCATATGACTAGGGTGAGGGACTAAGCAATCTTTGGGGTCCTAGCTAGGCCACCATTTCGTGTTTTGCTAAGGTGAAGTTCTAGTATTCGTGGGGTCTCCAAGTATCATATCCAAGTCTTAACCAAGTGAAGCAATGCAACTTATCTATATGTTATATTTGGCAATATGGAGTGACTTAAGGATCTAAGCGTGCATACCTATGCTATATGGAAAGATCTTAAGTTGCTAGCTCAAGTATGGATGTGCTCATGAAGATAGCAATTATTAGAAGCCCTCAAGTTCAATTCGTCAAGTATGGCAAGATGAGAGATATACAAGCTCAAGAGGTTGACTAGGTATTTACTTTCGTTCTTGAGTATAGGAATGTCGTACTATCAAGAGAGATGCAACATTAGCTTTATGACAAGTATCAAAAGTGCTCATTAGTTGACCTATGTGAGAAATAGCCTTGAGAGAGTCCCTGAGTGATCTAACAAACCTCTAACCCAACCTTAGACACTTCAACTCGTCTTGAAGTGTTTGTGAGAAGAGAAAAGGGTTTTGGGGGTCTCTCTGCCCAGGGCGGTCTAACCGCCTTGGGGCGCGGTCTGACCGCCCCAGGCAGCCAACGGCTAGTTTTTCAAACTGGCCGGGGGCAGGCGGTCTAACCGCCCTGACCAGGCGGTCTGACCGCCCTGGCCACTTTTCTAACGGCTAGTTTTCCTTGAGTGGGGTATAAGTACCCCACGAGCTCCACTTGTTGGAGCTGCTGATTCTAGGGTTGCTGGTGTGCTTCCCATGCTGTTTTTGCTGAGCCAAAGCCATAGAACCTCTCCCCAACCATCTCTTTGTGAGATTTGTGAGATTCAAGCTCTATCCTTGAGTTGGGTTGATTGAGTGAGTTTGTGTGTGCTTTGTGAGCTGTTAAGATCCTTCCATAGCTTGAGGACTTGCGATTTGCGTCTACAAGCCTTGAAGCATTTGTTACTCTTGGAGGTTTGCCTCCTAGATGGCTAGGCGTCACCGGTTAGCTCCCAAGTTGTGGTGAACAGCAGCAAGTTTGTGAGGGCTATGATCTTGCCTCTCCATGGAAAAGATCACCTTAGTGGAATTGAGGAAAGTGGTTGAAAGAGACCCGGCTTGTTGTGGGAAGAGTTAGTTGAGAACTCGAATCCCTTACAAGCTCCTCAACGGAGACGTAGCTTCCTTGGTGGAAGTGAACTTCGGGAAACAAATCGTTGTGTCTCCATTGTGGGTTGCTTTACTTGTGGTTTTTGTTGACGGTCAATATTTGCCATTTTCAAGACCGTCAACTCCTGCAAATCTGAGCATGAATTGAACATCCACACTAGAATAGGTGCTTGAACTCATACTTTCCACCAGTGTCGATGTCTATTTGAATGCAGGCATTTAGCATAAGAAATGGGAGGAATCCATGCACATTCGCTCCACTCCAATCCAAGGCACTCAAATGCTGGCCAATCAGGGGCTACCACATGGATTCTCCTGGATCCATGATGTCACCAATCCATGTGAAGGACTCTCGACGAATCATACGCTGCCATGTCAGTATCACATGGATCCATGGGCCCACTTTACCAACTAAACCACCAGGAAGCGTGCCATGCACGGAGGAGAGGCATCAGGGCCCACATGGAAGCGAGCCAGAGGAAGCACGGGCCAGGAGGCCACCTGAGGGGGCACACCGACCCTAGGTTCGGCCGAACCGACCTAGGGTCGGTTCATCCTGGCCCTCCATGTGTTGTCCTCCCATTGGCTCCCTACTACAGTCCCGGGCGTTTAGGGGCAGTTTGAGCCCTGGAGCAAGCCTCCTCCTTGTCTATAAATAGGAGGGGAGGGGATCCATTTCTCACACACCACCAAGCTCTCAAGTTCCACTTTCTCATGTGTAGCTCTTTCTCCCTCTCACCAATTCTGCCCATGAGAGGTGATTCTTGCCTCTTTGTGGTAGAATGGTGATGAGGAGAGATCTAGATTAGGATTAGTGAGGGGTAGAGCAGGGGTAAGGAGTGAGTTGATGTCCTCGTGGATGCTTGTTCTTCATTTAGATCAAAGTGAGTATTTCAGCATTTCTTATTTAGACTATAGTGGACATCATGCGTGGTTGCTTTGTTCTTGTGCTCTTGGCTCGTTCATAAGTTAGAGGCTTGTGTTCTTCGTGACACAAGGCTTTGATCCTTTAGAGCCAGAACCGTAGTTCATTTACTTGTTTGCATGCTCTGATCCTGTTTAGTTGAGTAAGCTTGCTGTAGCTCGTTCAGCTGCATCCATAGCTTCCTTTCTGCTCCTAGTTCAATGATATGATCTGATTCCGATCTTTCCCTTGTTCGTGGGACCGTATTTATACGGTGGCTATAGTGTAGTTAGCGGGCTAGCATACACCGCACTATAGTATTTATCTGGGGTACAGACGTGGTGTCTGGGCCTTGGGTTTCCTACGGAGACCACGTACGATCGTAGCGTAGAGGTAGGCCGCAGTGGTGACAGCCTGTTGGACCCTTTGTCAACCCTCTTACATCGCGTACCGAGTTGGGCTCGCTTGCCAGCACCTTTGAGTGTTGTCGCCCCGCGAGGATGACTAAGATCTGACAGGAATACATCTTGAGAGCTAAGTCCCTTAAGGAAGTACTTCTTGTATCCCAACCTATCCCAGCGAAAGCTGGTGTCCTTGGATAGACCCTCTCTGGTTACTTTCCGTCCTAGGAACGAAACCCGACGGGAATATTTATTCTCCTAGGGAGAAGTGCTACAGCAGTATTTCCGTGCGCTTGCGGTATTCCCGGTTGTTCTTATCCGCTCCCTCTAGGTGTACAACTAGTGGTGACGTTAAGAAACGCCAACAAGCATTTCTGGCGCTGTTGCCGGGGACGGCTGTTGTTAACCTTCGAGCCCGTCTATCCTCGTATTTATCTTTTTCTTTTTTTAATTCTACCTTCACCCCCATTACCATTTTTGAAATATCCCTTTTGTTTTCTTTCTACCTCTACCCCCGCTACCCATGGAAGGTTATCCTTGTAAACACCTTCCGCCTTTGAGGAGTGAACCCTCAGAGCCATCTTCGTCAAGATCCACTCTTACATCTGGCTGTAGGATTCACCCCTCTCTCATGAAGCTAATTCAGGACCTATCCTTCTCGGGGTTAAGTCATGAGAACCCCTTTGATCATGTGAGAGACTACGAGCGTCTGATTGAAACTCAGGGTAAAACCGGAGAATCACCGGATGTTCGAAAAAGAGAGTGTTTCCCGCTATCCCTCTCTGGGGAAGCTCGGGATTGGCACCGTTGTTTTGGTAGGGACTACCTTACTTGGGAAAGGTTGAGAGCAGCTTTTTGCTCCCGCTTCTTCCCAATACGATGTGTCATCTCATTAAGGGCAAAGATTCTTTGTTTCAAGCAATGTGAGGAGGAATCACTAGGAATGGCATGGAATCGTTTCACCTCCGCGGTGGAAGATTGCCCAGTCCTCCGCATTCCTGATTGGATGTTGCTTCAGCACTTCTGGTTTGGATTGCGGAAGGATGATGCCATGAGGCTTAATGCTCCCTCCGGAGGATCCTTTGTGCACCTAGATGCTGTCAAGGGAAGAGAGATCCTGGATAATCGCCGAGATTTCGGCTCCCCTTGCATCCCAGTCAACAAGGCACCCACCAGAGGAATTATTGAGCCACCTAGATCCATCGTCAGCCGAGTCCGAGACTTCATATCCACTCTTTCTGAGCTCTGGCTGAAGATGTCATTCCTGAATAGCAGGAGTCTAAGGGAAAGGTTTCGTGGCGCGAGATCTACCCTTGGGTTCCCCTCTTGTTCATCTTCTTAGACTTTCTCCCCGAGACTTTGTCTCGTGGGAGGACGGAGAGAGTAGTTCGGAGAGAACGACCATTCCTGGCCAGGATGACTTGTTTGATCCTCACTACTACCTCCTAAGAAGGGTATGAGAGGCCCATCGTGTTTCTACGTCGAGGTTTGAGCTAAAGTGCTTTGCACTGAAGTTTCGTATAAACCGAGACATCGGTCTCTGCTTTATAATCCATTGGATTCATCCATCAGACCGAAGGATCACGATCATTTACTGATCGAATGGAGTGCACTCACTTTCCATCTCAAGCACATCGATCGATGCCGATCAATCAGGAGAAGCTTGCACTATGTATCCTATGCCTGATTTGATCGATGCCCAATGGGAGGTGCGCTTTTCAGTTTATCCAAAACCCCCCATTGGAAGCTTAGGCCAGACTTGGGAATGTTTTCGTCACTTTGATGGGAACATCGAACCCTCTGCCTAAGGTAAGAGTGAGTAAATCTTGCTCTTCATCCGAACTCTAGTTCCTTATCGTACACCGGCCTCTGGAAGTCCACGCTTCATCCTTTTGAGAGCCGAGTGTCCTTCTGAGCTTGAGTTCACTCGGAGATCGGTACCTATTGGTGAAGCACTAGCCTCAATGCTCAATCTTTTCATCTCTGAGTTCCACGACCCCAGTGCTATAGTCCTCGAGTCCCATGACCACCTCAGGAAAGGCCTTAGCCTCTTTGGGATGATCATGCTTGCTCTCAGCCTCGATATACCTTTTTGGGCTCGAGTTCGTATATGCACTACCCTTGCAGAGCAGAGCTTATCGTCATATCAACATCATCTGCAAGGACACGGTCATAAGTTCAGACAGGAGATCACAAGACACCCACACCCTGAGTACTCCGGGGACTCATTTCGTTTCCCCAGGACGAATTATCCTTCGGGTATCTTGTGGACCGTGGTCATGCAGGAGAAAAAAAGTGTCAAGATTAAGAGGAGTAGCAAAAGGTCCACAGGAAGGCAGCACCTTTGTGGCGACCCGAACACTTCGTTACTACCGCCGAAAGTGCCTACACTTCTGAAACCCAGTGTGTCACCAAGGTGATTTCCCCCAGATTCTCTTTGGATATATCATGCTTCGGCCAAGGTTGGTATATAGTTGAGGATGAATTTTCAACCTCAACCTTATCTTAGCCTAAAGCCTAAACCAATCCTTCCATCTCGGGGAATCCACCTGGGCCGTCGATCTTGAGACTTGCTGGAGCCCACATGAGAATGGGGAGGACCAGAGGGGCCCACAAGGGGCCGGCCGAACCCTAGTTTGGCTGAAACCCTGGTGCCGCCTCTCCCCTTCTTCTTTCGTGTGTGCGTCTCATTCTCCTCCAAAACCCTTCTCTCTGCCGCCCAACGAGCTTTCGCATCGCGAAACCCATCTCCTCCACCCCAACTCCTCAGCTCATCGCCGCATCCATAGCCGGAAGGAGTGTTGTCCCTTTCGACGGCTCCACCTCGTCCACCGGCCCCGGGGCAGGAGGCAACCCCTCCATTGTTGCCGCCCCCGCTGCGGACCTCGCAATGGTGGCCGGTGTCCTGGATGTTCCTCCGCTCGCCACCATCCCGCCGGGCGGGAGGATTCCAGGCACACCGGCCTCACAGTGCTCCACCTCGCCTGGGAAGAGGCACGTGAGACGGGCGGCCAGCCCCTATGGCAGGCCGACCATGGCTCAGCTCCGCCCCAGGGGGTTGCCGCTTGCTCCACATAGCACACTTGGATCATCACTAGCTGGAGGGCAGACAAGCTCAGCATAGTCCGCTCCTTTACCACAGCCGCCGGTGACCATCAAGCCGGCACTACCCAAGGAGAAGGCTCCTGCAGCACGCCCAGCTCCAGTTCTGCTAGAAGAGGAGGAAGATGTTGGCCTGGACGACGGGTTGCCACCGCCACCCTACACTAGGAGGTCCGGGGAGAGGACTCGGGCAACCGAGCGGCTCCCTAGGCTCTCCTCAGTGGCCAAGCTGACCCCACTGATGAAGGAATTGGAGGCCAGCAACGAGAAGCTCAAGGCTGCTTACTCAGAGTAGAAGTTGGACCTGGCCAAGCTCAGAGACGACATCCGTGACCTTCGCCGCGGCCTTTGTGCGAAGATGAGGAGGTTGTTCTCGGCTACGGGGCATGCAGCCCTCTATGATGCCGAGTAGTGGGGATTAGCCCCATCTTTAGTTCATTAGGCGCTAGTCTAGGTCTAGGTTTGATTTCCCTTTATTTCATTTATTTCTTTTGCATGTGTGTGTAAGCGCCTAATCATTTTGATTAAAACATTTGGATTTGAATAAAGTGGCTCACCAGTCATATAACCCGGTTTAGCCACCCTTTGTGTCGTTACTTTCGTCTTTTTGATTTAGAAGACATCTAGGTTCGAGACAATGTGGGGGAAGAGCCACGACTCTCCCAATGCAAGCACGACGTTATCGTACGTACCCACTGCGAGCACTCCACGCTAGCCGATCGATCACCTACCGAGAACCTGAACGGGACCCGCACGAGTTCACTCCTATGGAGAGCCTCTCACGGTTCATCTTCCATGCATAGCGCCGGTTTGCATCTCGACAACTCACTCTCTTTCATTGCTGAGTTTTATAAGCTATATTTGTCTATCTCTAAACTAAAACTAGAATGATGATGCTAAAGATCACCCAGCTCATTTCTACCTGAGTAGACTTACATATGTTTTATTCCTTGTTACCTGCCTGATGCTTGTGAACCAAAATCTTCTTAAGGACAAGCATGTTCACCTAAGTAATTGATGAGTACGATATGGCTGGATGATAGGATCTTTTGCTCTGATGACTAACTCTCTTGGGGAATTTATTTTCGAAAACTCAAAACCTCTTGGAAAGACTCCTCTTTGATATGCCTCCGTCCCATTAGAGCCATATGATCTCTGTAGGTAAAAACCTTCGATTCATATGCTGCTTGTTATTACTTTGAGCTTTGTCAAATTCTGTGACCCTTGTGAGAATTCTTTTCATTACTTTCATGATCAAGATTTATGTGCACCCCACCTATTTTCCCCCTGCTATACTTTCACCCTAGAAGTTAGCATTATTTATCCATTTCATAAAAAAATAAAGCTCCATATGTGGTATGACATCTCTCTCCAGAAGTGTCCTTCAAAAAGAGACATGGGCTAGAAAAAAATATATATATATACATGCTCAAGGCATGACGAAAAAAAGAGAAAAAAATAGCCCATGTCCAAAATAAAGGAGGAATAGGAGAGAGATGAGATCATGCAAAAAGGAGTTCCATATTATAGATGGTAATAACTAGTGTCCATTCCGGGGCTAGTGTCCACCTTACCATCAACCCACATTTTCACCATATATATGTATGGTAATATCTAGCACCCATTCCGGGCCTAGTATCCACCTTACCATACACACCATAGCCATACTGGTGCACATCTTGATCTGATGGTATGATTTGATTTTCTCTGTGGATCCAGTCTTTGACTTTGCAAAATATGTGATGCAAGTATGCTTTCTTTCTATCCTACCCTGAGCTCCACATATAGCCATCATTAGAAGTAGGATGAAGAAAGGCAAAATGCCTTAGTGAGAACATATACACATTGAGTGATTTGAGAGAATCAAATGAGGAAGCCACCAAGAGTTTTGTTTATGAAAATCTTGCAAAACCCCAAGGTGTTTATCAAATCTTGCAAAACCCCAAGGTGTTTATCATCAGGTGCATAAGTGACTTGATTCACAGCTATTCTACTTTTCAATCACCCAAGGGAACATGATAGCCACTACACAGAGGTTCACAGGAGCAAGGTATGACTTGGAATATCTCTTTTGTCTTACTTTTTGGTATTTATGACCTGCTTGGCTTTGTTTCCCCTTCACTCGGGACGAGCAAAGGTCAAGTGTGGGGGTGTTGTTGACGGTCAATATTTGCCATTTTCAAGACCGTCAACTCCTACAAATCTGAGCATGAATTGAACATCCACAGTAGAATAGGTGCTTGAACTCATACTTTCCACCAGTGTCGAGTCTATTTGAATGCAGGCATTTAGCATAAGAAATGGGAGGAATCCATGCACAATCACTCCACTCCAATCCAAGGCACTCAAATGCTGGCCAATTAGGGGCTGCCACATGGATTCTCCTGGATCCATGATGTCACCAATCCATGTGAAGGACTCTCGACGAATCATACGCTGCCATGTCAGCATCACATGGATCCATGGGCCCACTTTATCAACTAAACCACCAGGAAGCGTGCCATGCATGGAGGAGAGGCATCAGGGCCCACATGGAAGCGAGCCAGAGGAAGCACAGGCCAGGAGGCCACCTGAGGGGGCCGGCCGACCCTAGGTTCGGCCGAACTGACCTAGGGTCGGTTCATCCTGGCCCTCCACGTGTTGTCCTCCCATTGGCTCCCTGCTGCAGTCCCGGGCGTTTAGGGGCACTTTGAGTCCCGGAGCAAGCCTCCTCCTTGTCTATAAATAGGAGGGGAGGGGCTCTATTTCTCACACACCACCAAGCTCTCAAGTTCCACTTTCTCTTGTGTTGCTCTCTCTCCCTCTCACCAATTCTGCCCATGAGAGGTGATTCTCCCCTCTTTGTGGTAGAATGGTGATGAGGAGAGATCTAGATTAGGATTAGTGAGAGGTAGAGGAGGGGTAAGGAGTGAGTTGATGTCCTCGTGGATGCTTGTTCTTCATTTAGATCAAAGTGAGTATTTCAGCATTTCTTATTTAGACTATAGTGGACATCATGCGTGGTTGCTTTGTTCTTGTGTTCTTGGCTCGTTCATAAGTTAGAGGCTTGTGTTCTTCATGACATAAGGCTTCGATCCTTTAGAGCTAGAACCATAGTTCATTTACTTGTTTGCAAGCTCTGATCCTATTTAGTTGAGTAAGTTTGCTGTATCTTGTTCAGCTGCATCCATAGCTTCCTTTCTGCTCCCAATTCAATGATATGATCTGATTCCGATCTTTCCCTTGTTCGTGGGATCGTATTTATACGGTGGCTATAGTGTAGTTAGCGGGCTAGCATACGCCACACTATAGTATTTATCTGGGGTACAGATGTGGTGTCTGGGCCTTGGGTTTCCTATGGAGACCACGTACGATCGTAGTGTAGAGGTAGGCCGCAGTGGTGACATCCTATTGGACCCTTTGTCAACCCTCTTATGTCGCGTACCGAGTTGGGCTCGCTTGCCAGCACCTCTAAGTGTTGTCGCCCCGCGGGGACGACTAAGATCTGACAGGAATACATCTTGAGAGTATGTCCCTTAAGGAAGTGCTTCTTGTATCCCAACCTATCCCAGCGAAATCTGGTGTCCTTGGATAGACCCTCTCTGGTTACTCTCCATCCTAGGAACGAAACCCGACGGGAATATTCAATCTCCTAGGGAGAAGTGCTACAGCGGTATTTCCGTGCGCTTGTGGTATACCCGGTTGTTCTTATCCGCTCCCTCTAGGTGTACAACTAGTGGTGACGTTAAGAAACACCAATAGTTTTCTAGCATATTTCTATTTGCTTCCGCTTCGATCTACTTGGGTGTGCATGTCTTTGTATGCAGGGATCATTACCCTGCTTGTGACCATCTACCAAGGCCACTCACCAAGTTCGGTTCGTTCTAGAAGTCAAGAGAAGCTTGAGCCACCCTTTGCTGACTTTCTGCTTGGAGGCGGTCTAACCGCGTCCAGGAGGAGGTCTAACCACCCTCCCCCAGGCAGAAAACAGCAGGGCAGTCTAACCGCCCTATAAAGGCGATCTGCCCGCCTGTGCCCGGGAGCTCAAGTTTTCGGGGGAAAAGTTTATTTTGGTCGACCCGCCTATTCACCTCCCTCTAGGCGACATCAAGGTCCTTTCAGTGCTCACGGTCAAGAGCGACCTGGACCCTCACATGGTTAGTTGGAGGTTTGGGTGTATCACAGTGGCGGAGCTGTGGTTTGCGAGCTGGTTTTGGTTCTATGATGTTTTAACCCTAGGATCCGGACAGGTGGGTACCTGTGCCTTGAAATGGTTTGGGAAGCTTTACACATAATAAATTCTAGGTGCTTAATTAAAACTTGACCAACTAAAACTTGAGCTTTGCAGTCCACCAAATAAAGCCTCCCTTGCTTTAAGCCAGCATGTTATGCATACTTTTCCCTCCACTTGCGGAGTACATGCCTCGAGGTGTACTCACCGTTTTCTCTTTCAACCCCTGCTGTTCTCTCCCCACTGCTGCTCAGATAGTAAGAAGCTTGAAGAGGAAGATGGAACATAAAGACCTTGAAGACTTGGAGATCTAGGGTGGTGTGCCCCCAGTCGACATTCCTGTGGAAGATGGTGCCTACTCTGCTGTGGTAGAATAAAGATGTGTAATCTTTTGTTTTAGACCCTCTGGTCATTTTGTAATAGTTATACGCTTGTAATGATATATGTTGTGATATTACACTGATGATGTCACTTTATGCATGAATTTGATCCTGGGCATGCATAAAGGGTGCATTCGGTTTGTCCTTTAAAACCGGGTGTTACACCATGGTCTCGGGCTTGCGCCTCCTGTTCCGCCTTGCTCCCTATTTGGCGGTCTCGCCATCTCAATCCAGGTCGTAGCATCTGCGATGCTCGCGCAGAGAGCCGTCATCGTCCCAGCGGGACTTGACATTCTTGAGCTGCTTGCGCTCAGCCTCCTCACCGTCAGCCTCTAGATTTGCTACGTTGAATAGCTCATTGACGGTCTTGGGGGGCTTCTAAGCCCACATGTTCACCAGCTTCCTGTAGGCCAGCTCGTGCTGGAAGGCGCTGATGATGTCGTGCTCCTCAACAAATGGAAGAGAGTTCTTCTTTTCAGAGAAGCGGCAGATGTACGAGCGCAGCGACTCGTTCTTGCGCTGCTGGATTTGATCTAGCATCCTCCTGTTACCCGGCCTCTCCCATATGCTGGAGTATTAGCTCGTGAAGTAGGCGCAGAGCTCACCCCATGAGTCGATGGAGTTCTTCGGGAACCCTGCCAGCCAACTTCTGCACTCCTTCGTGAGCATGATTGGCAGATAATTTGCCATCACGTCGGAGTTGCCTCCCGCGGCTTTTACCACGGTGGAGTAGATCTGTAGCCATTGGACGGGATCAGAGGTCCCATCGTATTTGTCTACATCAGACAGCTTGAACCCACAGGGCCAGTTCACCTTCCACAACCACGCCGTCAGGGAGAGAAAACCATTATAAGCGGTGGTTCCTTCTCGACCTTTACGGCAGCCAGCGGTGGTCTTCTCGTGGGAGCTGTAACTCTCCTCGGAGTGCATGTAGTCATCCAAGTAGTAGTCGTTATACCCACTACGTGAGTCCGAGGGTGGTGTGGCATCACGCCGGTGGTTCGGGGCTCTGTGCTCCCGATCAAAGTCGCAGCGACGCTTTGACTCACGCCGGTGCCGTTCCCGGGCGCGGCGGTCGATGGTATGCCTTGCTTCCTTGTGACGCAGCTTGTCGCGCAGGTCTCCGCCCTCGTCGCGACGCACACGCTTGTGGTGTGGCCTGCGTGTGTTCCCAGTCTCCTCCTGGCCAACCAGTGGGGAGGGGTCGATCCGGTTAGTCTGGGCCGCGGAGGCCTGCACTAGGGCTTGTAGGCGAGCCAAGCCTGGCGTGCCTGGCGGCATCTTTCCGAGCTCCTCATTCAAGACAATGAGGTTCTCCTTGGGGGTCGCGAAGACCCTCTGTCCAGCTTAGTCGACTATGAATTCGCCCTCTAGCCTGCGGGGGCGTATGCCTCAGGTGCACCGAGTGCGACGCCTCCTCCTGCCGTGCTGAGGCAAACTGGATTCGGAGTAGTACTCGTCATCCTCGTGGTCTTGGCACCGGTTGTCACGATGATGGTAATTTTTACGTTTAATCTCCTGGTGCCGTCATTGCTGATCCGCGTTCTTGCGTAGGCATTCGGTCTTCTGGGTGGCGGTCTTGCCGTCCCGAGTGGGATCGTCCTCTGAGACAGCTGGGGGCGCACCTGCCGCCGCTGCCGGGGGGTTCACGAAAGCGGGCGCTCTGCCCCCGTTCAAGGACTCGGAGGATGAGGTACTGCCAGATTGGATCTCCGTGGTGTCAGCAGATCCAAGGGTCTCGGAGCTATTCTCAATGTCGAGTGCAGCCCTCAGGGATGTGAAGAAGCCTCCCGACCTAGAGTCGGGATCAGATCACCTAGCCGAGTAGTTCGGTCGGCGCAGATCCTCCGACCCGTCGGTGGTCCACTTGCCGACTTGTCCCTCCTCCAAGATGGGGTAGAGGGTCTCATCTAGGTCATCACCATCTAATGGGGTGATAACCATTGACACGAAGCGCGGTGCGTCCTTGTCCGAGTGGTATTCAACCGACCGGGGCGGGGACGCTGCACCAAGGGTTTTTCTCGCCATCCCCGAGGCGGAGTGTTGGCGTTTCTTAACGTCACCACTATGGCACCGGTTAGCGTGAGCGTGTAAGAAACTCCTGGGTACACTGACGAGTGCGAACGAATCCGCAAGCGTACGGATACACCATTGTAGCACTTCTCCCTCGGAGAATGAGTATTCCCGTCGGGTCTCGTTACTAGGACGGGAGAGCTCTGGCTCAAGCCTAGCAGGTGGTCTAAGGACACAACACTAGATGATAGGATAGGTAGAAAGGATCTGCTTGATAGAGCGCAGAGTCTAGCACGGTCTCTCAGGTATAAAGACTCGCCTTGCTTGCCAACCCACCCTAGCTATTTAGGACTAGGAATATGTTCTAGCAACGGGGCCCTACTCGGTACACAGGCGTAGAGGGTTTCGAAGGGTCCAACAGGCTGTCACCACTGCAGCCTACATCTATCGTTACGCGAATGCACTTGGTATTCAAAGGATAACCTATGGTCCAGACACCACGTCTACACCAGTGACTACTACTATAACCTGACACCATCTGACATCCCGGTAGCCCTACTATAGCACTCTGTATAAATATGGAACTACGAATCTGCGAGGGAGATAATGGCACTACCTCAAGGTATACTCTATCACTCATGCAAGATCACGAATGCACTTTTATCTAATTAGACAAGCTAACATTCAAACGGAAAGCCAACTTATGATCCAGCTCTAATAGATCGAAAGGGTTGTGTTCGAAGAACACAAACCTCTAAATCAAGAACGAACAAAGAACACAAAAACTATTCACCTATGCATGCATACGACTTTAGTCTAAATAGAAAATTTTGAAATACTCACTTTAGTCTAAATAAAGAACAAAGGCACCGCTGAGGATCGTTCTTGGGGAAGATGTCATGAACATGACATGGCCCCAAGCATTCCCCCTCACTTCATAGCACTAATCCTATACAAAGAGCTCTCCTCTCCTAAAGAGAGAGGCTCCAAGGCCAAAATGAAGAGGAGGAGGAGAAGTGTGTGTCCCAAAAGTGAGCCCCTCCCCTTCTATTTATAGGCAAGGAGGTGGCTTGCTTCGGGGCTCAAAGTGCTCCAAAAAGCCTGGGATTGCAGCATTGGACCAATCAGGAGGTGACATGTGGAGGGCCAGGATCAGCCGAACCAAAGTCGGTTCGGCCGATCTAGGGTTCGGCCGAATCCTAGGGGCCACGTGTCACCTTGTGCTTTCTCTAGGTGGTTGACAAGTGGGCCCCATGGTCACTCCCCCGTGCATGCCAAGTTTCCTGGCAGTTTGGGTAGCAAGTGGGCCCTTGAATCCATGTGATGTCCATGTGGCGATACGTGATTCGTCGGGCTTGCCTCTCTTGGATTGATGATGTCATTGATCCAGGGGATTCCTATGTGGCACCGCCTCATTGGCTAAGCTTGAAGTACTTGGATCAAAGACTTGTGCTTTTGCTCCTCTTTCTAGTGCTATTTGCCTGTATTCGAATAAACACCAACACTTGCGGAAATGATTAGTTTAAGCCCTATTCTAGTGTTGATGACCATTTCTCATGCTAAAATGTACATGTTGACATGTATGAAATGAGTGGATAACAGCCATCAACAAATACTCCACACTCGACCTTTGCTCGTCCCGAGTGAAGGGAAGAACAAGATCAAGGTGAGACATGATGTCCAAAGGTATGAAGCAAGCATAAGAGATATTCCAAACTATACCTTGTACCTGTGAACTCTGTGAAGTGTCTATCATGCCATCTTGGCTAGTTGAGGAATTGAGAGACATGGGTACCCATGGGTCCCCACCGGCCAGTGTCCCAGAGGTCCCTGCCTAGTGGACCCGACCTGCCAGAAGCCCCGCCGACCTGCAAGTGGGCCCGATGACCTTATCCACAGACCCGACGACTCCGTGCGACCTTATCCAGATCCCGGAGGATTCGCAGTACTTGGAGTGCAAGCCAAGGCACCGGGATGCGGCTTAGCACCGCCAGTAGGTCCGAGTATCACTGGATACTCCTTGTAATCCGGAAGGATAGCTTACCAATTTGTAATCGACCTAAATACGGGTCCACCGACCTCGAATGGAAACCCTAGCCTGTCCCCCATATAAGGCAGCCGAGGGCTCCATTCGAGGGGGCAACCTTCATCTCTCTCGCATAATCCCACCACCACAACTGGACATAGGGTTTTACTCTCCTGAGGCCTGAACCAGTCTCAACCCTCGTGTCCCCGTGTTCCTCGCCGTACTTGCTATGTTCCGAGTTCGCCACGTGAACTACCAACTACCAAACTGCTTGGGTAGCCCCCTTGCAGATCTGTCCAGGTCTCACGCCCTAACAGTTGGCGCGCCAGGTAGGGGCGATCGGGAACTTGTTGTGCACCATTGTGGCCCGATCTGGTGTTGTCTTTCCGGCAAGCATGACGGCCATCCTCGCCAACCCTGTGGAGATCTGCTTCGGCTCCTTCACGACGACCTCACCTGTTCTGGCGGTCGTAGCTCCTCCAGCGGCCGCGGAGCAGGTCTCGATGGCACCCGTCACCATCCCCGTTTCCGATCTACTGTCGGAGACCCACCCGCCCAGACCCTACGACCTTGTCCAGGGGATGGAGCGCGTCATCAGGATGACAGAGAAAACCCTAGAGATCTGCGAGCGAGCTCAACGCTCAGCGTAGCTGGCTCTAGGCCACGATACCTTCCCCTTCGGCCTGTGATCTTTGCCCAGCCTCTGTCTCAGCCAGATGTCCAAGCCTCCCCAGATCCAATCTGGGCGGCGGCCCTCTGGCGACCTAAAGCCTGCACCTCGTGCCCGGCACGACCCTCTCGACGTACCTTGCACCTACCATAAGGGTGCGAGGCACACTCTCCGCGGATGTCGCCTACGGAAGAAGATCGACCATGAGCACCCCCGTCATGCTACAAGACCTCCCCAGTCCCAGGACTGCGGTGAGTTTCAGAAGGTCCAGGTCCATGTCTCCCCCAATGACTCAGAGATCGTCTTCCGCTAGGTGCTCATGGTCTCGCAGAACGTGCCATCACGTCACAGCGTGACGGACTCCGAGGAGGAGGCACGCATCCAAGGGAACGCCCTGCATGCCCACCGACGTGCAGAGGAACAGCGTCACGCTGTCCCCCCTTGCGCTCAAGACCTTCGCCTCGAGTTCGAGGAGGTAGGGATCCCGACATTCAACAGCCCCCAGGCCAACCTGGGTGCCGCCATTACACATCTCCAGCAAGCTCAGCTGACACCTAAGGCTGAGGAGGCCATCACCTACCTTCGGGTTGCCACGGCCTTGGTGGAAGAGAAGAGCGCGGCCTCCAAGTCTGCCGCATCTTCATCGACGCATCACTCACACAGTCGATCTCATCGACCTCGACGCACGAACCTTCCACCTATCAGGGAGGAGGTCGATCAGCACAACCCTAGCAGCCTAACCGCCAGGCTAACAGCGCCAAGGATGGCGACCTTTGCGTCAACCTCGACAACAACAGGCGCGCCCGCGACGCCCGCGGCTACATCGACAAACGCCACTGCAAGCACGAGGAGCGGGAGCTGCGCCATCGTGCAGAGTACGACCGCGAGTACGGCCCCCCTGGCACCGTCCATCGCATCATGGAGCATGAGCAGCGCGACCGCTACGACGTCGAGAACCAGTACGGCAACTCGTAGGTCACCCCCGCCAATCGGGATTGCCAACCGCATTCCCATGTCGTTGTCCCAGAGCGTAGTGTACACTCCGTCCCCAGTGACGCCGCTCAAGCTGGAGGCAACGGCGACGACTTAGCCATCACAAGCCTTCCCCGCGCTGGCTCCCCGACTTAGGTCGGTGGACTACCCCGACAACTTCAAGCCAAACATCCAGAAGTACGACAGGCGCTCCGACCCCAACATCTGGCTGTTGACCTACTATGTCGTTGTCAAGGCGGCTAGCAGCGGCTTTGACCACATGGCGGCCTACTTCCCGCTGGTGATGGGCGAAGCTCCATCGCTCTAGCTCAACAACCTCCCGGCGGGCAGCATCAAGTCCTGGGCCGACCTGTCCCAAGCCTTCACCTCCAACTTCCAGGCGACCTACAATCGCCCTGGAAATGCCTTCAACCTCGGGAGGGTTAACATGAAGCCCAAGGAGCGGCTCTGTGACTACAACAACCAGTTCTTCAAGAACCGTAACACATGCGTCGGTGTCAGAGATGACCAGATCGTCGAGAGCTACAAGAAGGGCATCAAGGATCGCAAGCCCTTTGAGAAGATCCACGAGTCTGGCGCCACCTACGTCAAGGCCTTCATGGAGGTCGTCAATAAGCTCATCGACACTGAAGAGGCGATGGTGAACCAGTTCGACGCCGACACTGGGCGCGACGCTGGCACATCCGGCGTAGCAGGGGACTCTAGTTCCAAATTGCGCAAGCGACCTTCCGAGGTACTAGCGGTTGAGGGCTGTCGACCTTCGATGTTCAACCAAGAGGAGTTCGACACAAATCTCGACAGCCTCTGCGGGTTCCACGAGGGGTCCAATCATACCCTCCGTGAGTGCTCGCAGTTCAAGAAGGCCTTCATCACCCCTGAGGACCCCAAGTGATTTAAGAAAGATGGCGACTGATCTTCCTCGCGCCGCTACAACAACAACTACCGCCGCGATGACCGGCGGGACTGGTGCGACTATCGTAATGACTGGAAACACCGTGATGATCACCGCGACAACCGCCGTGATGACCCACCTCCTGAAGTTCACCATGACGAGCGCAACCTGCACCTCCACCTCCGACAGGCAACCCCAACGGGCCCTTCCAGCCACCTACCCGCACAATCAACATGATCGTCAGAGGTCTCAAATCCTATGTGAGCAGAAGGCGCTACCGCAAGGACAAGCGCGAGGTCCACCTCATCCACACCCAACCAACGGCATCTCTGCGTTGGTCTGACCAGGTGATCACATTCTCCAGAGCTGATCACTGGGTCTACATCCCAGATCCTGGGTCCTACCTACTTGTCGTCGAGCCCACGGTGGAGGCCCCCCTGCTCTCCCTGACCCTCATCGATGAGGGGAGTGGGCTCAACATCATCTTCGTCGAGACGCTGAAGAAGATGAAGTTCGACTGCAACAAGCTCACGGCGTGTGACGAGCACTTCTGCAGCATCGTCCCGGGGAAAGCGGCCTAACCTCTGGGTCGGGTCTCCCTCCCTATCACCTTCGGTACCGAGGACAACTTCCGCACAGAGTACCTCAACTTCCAGGCTACTGACTTCAAGTCCTCCTACCACGCGATCCTAGGTCGCCCGATGCTGGCCAGATTCATGGCCATCTCACACTACACCTAATTGGTGTGGAAGATGCATGCTCTAAACGGGGTCCTCTCCATCTACGGCGACCTCATGGTCTACTTCAAGTGCGACTCCGAGGCCCTCGACATCACCATGACCTCTGCCTGTGTCGACGCCTCCGCAGTCTTGGTCGCTGAGGCCAAGAAGGTCGCTGCGAGCGACCTGACCATCCCGGAGCAGCAATGCATCGACACCGCCCTGGACGCCGTGCCTTCGACGAAGAGAGTCTGCATCAGCCTGCCCGATGCGGAGAAGATGGTGGTGATCGGCGATGACCTCGGGGAGAAATAGGAACTCGCGCTCACTAGTTTAGTATGGGATAACACGGATATATTCGCATGGAGTCCATCGGATATGTCGGGTGTCCCCAGGGAGCTGGCTGAGCACTCCTTGGATGTAAGCAAGACAGCCAAGCCTATCAAGCAGAAGCTGCGCAAAGAGGTCATTAGGGTAGAAATAATAAAGCTCCTAGCTACTGGATTCATTCGTGAGTCTAAAAACACGGTTTGGCTCGCCAACCCGGTGCTTGACCCAAGAAAACTGGTCAATGGAGAATGTGTATCGACTGCACCGATCTCAACAGGCACTGCCCTAAAGACCCCTTCCCTCTTCCTCGCATCGACCAAGTCGTGGACTCCACGACCGGAACTGTCCTGTTATGCTTCCTCGACTGCTACTCAGGGTATCACCAGATAGCCCTGGAGGTCTCCGACCAAGACAAGATGACATTCATAACGCCACACGGCATCTACTGCTACACGACCATGACCTTCGGTTTCAGAAACACCGAAGCGACCTACCAGAAGGCCATCCAGAAGTGTCTGGAGTCCCAGATTGGCAAAAATGTAGAAGCCTACGTCGACGACGTGGTCGTCAAGACCACCGAAGAGGATAAGCTCATAGCTAACCTCGCCGAGACCTTCGCCAACCTCTGCCACTATCGTTGGAAGCTCAATCTAGAGAAGTGTGTCTTCGGTGTCCCATCCGGCAATCTCATGGGCTTTGTGGTCAGCAACAAGGACATCGAGGTGAATCCCACCAAGGTGGATGCCATCCGCAAGATGAAGTGACCTACTGGGAAGAAGGATGTCATGAAGCTCACCAGCATGATGGCGGCCCTAGGTCGATTCATCAGCAAACTTGGAGAGAAAGGCCTACCCTTCTTCAAGCTGCTCAAAAAAGCGGACAAGTTCGTCTGGACAGAAGAGGCCGACCAGGCCCTGAAAAAACTCAAGACCTTCCTTACGGCGCCCCAAAGATGGTGCCCCCGGCACCTAAGCAAATGTTGCTGCTCTACATCTTCGTGACCACCCTGGTGGTCAGCTCGGTTCTGGTGGCAGAGCGACCTAAAGAAGGCAAACCCTACCCTGTCTAGCGACATGTCTACTACGTCAGCGAGGTCTTGTCAAATAGCAAGACGAGATACTTGCAGCCACAGAAGATGCTCTACACCCTCCTCGTCACCTCGCGCAAGCTCCGACATTATTTCCAGGTGCACAAGATCAAGGTCGTCTCGGCCTTCCCCATTGGCAAGATCCTGCGCAGCCGCGACACCACTGGATGCATCGTCAAGTGGTCTATCGAGCTAGGCGAGTTCGACCTAGAGTTCTGCCCAAGGCAGGCCATCAAGTCCTAGGTTATCGCTGACTTCGTCTCCGAGTGGACAGAGATCCAGCAACCTTCGTCATTGGAGAAGCTGGAACACTGGAAGATGTACTTTGATGGTTCCCTGAACCTCGAAGGAGCGGGAGCAAGCATGCTCTTCATCTGCCCCAAGGGCGATCACCAAAATTACGTCCTGCAGATCCACTACAAAGCGTCCAACAATGGCGCCGAGTACAAGACCCTCACCCACGGGCTACGCATCACCGTCTCCCTGGGGATCAAGCGTCTCATAGCGTACGGCGACTCCAATGTCATCATCAACCAAGTCAACAAGTCCTGCAACATCAAGAAGGACATGATGGATGCCTACTATGCTGAGGTCCACAAGCTCGAAGGTCACTTCGAAGGGATCGAGTTCCACCATGTGTGTCGCGACAACAACCTAACGGCAGACGTCCTCTCCAAGCTGGGCTCCAAGCGCGCGCTGGTTCTGGCCAGTGTATTTGTCCAAGACCTGCGCAATCCCACAATCAAGCTCCTCTCTGACCTAGAGCCACCAACCGATGATGCGTCCCCGCCAGGTGACCGCGACATCCTCATGCTTGAGGCCGAAGATGATTGGCGCCTTGACATCATCGCCTTCATCCTCGAGCATCGGGTCCCCGAGGAGAAGGCAGAGCGCGAGAAGGTCACAAGGCGTAGCGCCAACTACATCGTCATTGGTATAGAGCTCTACCGGAGGTCCGCCTCCAATGGTGTGCTAATGAAGTGCATCCTACGATCTGAGGGCCTCAGGCTCTTAGAAGAAATCCATGGTGGCGAGTGCGGCAATTATGCCGCTCCTGCTAACTTGGTGGGGAAAGCCTTCAGGTCTGGCTTCTACTGGCCTACCGCTATGGCCGATGCTCAGGACCTTGTTTGGTGATCCAACGGGTGCCAGTTCTTTGCCAAGCAGCAGCACATGCCGGCTCAGGCCCTGCGTATCATCCCTCCATCCTGGCCCTTCGCAGTGTGGGGCCTCGACTCGGTGGGACCTTTCAAGACTGCTCCCAGTGGCTACAAGCACATCATCGTGGTGGTGGACAAGTTCACCAAGTGGATTGAGGTTAGGCCCGTATCCAGCGTCATGCCGAAAGAGGCAGCCAAGTTGATTAGGGAGATTACCCATCGCTTCGGGGTCCCCAATAGGATCGTCACCGACCTTGGCACAGCCTTCATAGGGACTGACTTCTAGGATTTCTGCCAAGACAGCCTGATCGACGTAAACTACTCCTCGGTGGCGCACCCATGGTGCAATGGCCAGGTTGAGGGTGCCAACGACATGGTACTTGAGACCATCAAGGACCGCATCTTTGATGACGCGTCGCCATATGCAACCAGGTGGCTTGCAGAGCTCCTCAGGTCATCTGGGGTCTCCGGACTCAGGTCAGCTTGACCACAGGGTACTCCTCATTCTTCCTAGTTTATGGGTCGGAGGCCTTCCTACCCACCGATGTCGCCTTCGGGGCCCCTCGCATCCAGCACTTCGACGAGGGCGAAGCAGAGCAAACGCACAAGGTCGACCTTGATAGCCTCGAAAAACATCGTGTGGCTGCGCTCATGTGCAACACCCGCCATGAGCAGCAGCTATGTCACTACCATGACCGCAACGTGCAGGAACGTTCCTTCAACGTTGGCGACCTGGTCCTATGGCGAATTCAGAAACCAAGGACATGCACAAGGTCTCGGCACCTTGGGAAGTCACCTTCATAGTCAAGGAGGTCATTAGACCGGTGACCTATCGCCTCCAGTGGGGCGATGGCCAGGGCATCCCGAACCCCTGGAACATCGAGCACTTACGTCGCTTCTATCCTTAGGAGCCTTGTATCACAATAAAAAAGATATGTACTCTATCCTCTTGTAATTCATAGTTAATAAAGATAGATTCCCTTTCGACAGGATTCCTGTCGACCTACATTTGGGTCTCTCTTTACTTCCTGTTCATCCCTCCCCCTCGACACGCTCGGGGGCTTGGTCTTTAGCGGGACCTGATGCGCTCAGGGGCTTGGTCTAAAGCCAGGCCCGACACGCTCGGGGGCTTGGTCTTTAGCGGGACCTGATGCGCTCAGGGGCTTGGTCTAAAGCCAGGCCCGACATGCTCGGGGGCTTGGCTTTGCCAACCTAAGGGTCTTACGACCTGAGGGGTTTTACCTTTTTTCTTTCTTGAAGCGTTTTCCCTTACCACAACTCTTATGCTTTTTATGTGTATTCTTAAGTCGTGTGGTTGCGAGACCTTAGGTCCAAGGCCCCCCTCCACGCGCCGGCTGCACCTAAGCCTCCACGCTTAGCCGTGCAGTCGGTAAGCTGTTCCTCCACTGAGTTGGGTTAGCGGAGGGGACGGGTTTTGCAACTTCATTACTTTTGCTTTCTCATAATGAGTATTTTTGCCAAATAAGGGGTTATGCTATTTCATTAAAAAGCGACCTTTTCATTCATGCAAGTTTATTTACATCATCAAAAGGGTCCACGACCTAATGTACATTGACAGCCTAATACACCCTGAGCCACAATTTCAGAGGTCGACCTTTTTGATGATCTCCTCCGTGGCGGCCTTGACATCTTCAGCCTTCACCAGTTCCGCCGAGTCGACTTCCTCCGCAACTTTTTGCAGGTCGAATGTCGGTTCATGGAACTTCACCATGGCCAAGGCTGCAGCCATGGCGAGCTTGCTGGTGTCCAGCAACAAGGTCTTCATCCGACCTTCCGCTTCATCCAGGCGGGCAACGAGCTACTTGGGCTCTTCACCATCCACCTGAGGGACATAGATGTCCATCAGGTACTCAGAGGCCTCCCTGAGGTCGTCCAGCTACTTCTCAAGATCTGTAGTCATCGCTTGATGGTCAATGAGGGTCTGCATGACATGGGAGAGGTCGATCTCCAGGTCCCAACGTACACCATGCTCATATGCAACTTTTCGGGAAAAGTAATAGTCACTGTCCCGGGCCTCCTTGATCTTCTCCTTGTGGCTCTTGACTTGGTCCTTCGACTCCTTGAGTTCTTTCTTCAAGGAGTCCTCCTTCTTCTTGGCATCTGGAACCATCCAACTCAAGGTTAGATAATGATACAACCTCTAGAAATAAAGGTCGGGAGTATGTCCAGGCATACCTTCCACGATGACCCTAAGGTCTTCCTCGGCGTCTTTCGCCTTCTTCTTGGTGGCTTCCAGCTCCTTCCTCAGGGCGGCCATTTCCTTCTCTGCCTGTTTCACCATGGTGTCCTTCACGTGTTGGATATCCGCCGCATCCTGGATCTTGGTCTGCAGTACGGCCTCCCTGGCTGCGGTGGCCTCCATGTGCGCCTTGGTGCCTTCCCTTACTAGGTCGGCCCGGGCCTGCGCTCACCCCATGAGAGACTACAACAAACGAGGTCAGCTTCACATAATACAAGAACGACCAGTGGTGGCTCCCTTGGAAGAAAGGACTCACCGCAAGCGTCCATGCAATGGTCTGCTGCTGTTGACGGTCGATTTCCGTCAACCAAGAGCACTTGTTACGCTTTGGTTTGAGCTTTGACTTATAACCAATGCGCCACTAGGCATACTAATGATGTAACAAGTTCACACTTGCATGTGGTGTTTGGAGTATGTTGTATACGCAGGATTTAAGTGCCCAAATGAGGACTTTCGGGTAGAGTTCATCGAGCACTTTATGAGAAGATCACGAAGCCTGGCACAAGTCAAGACACGAAGTGAACATGACTCCAAATGACACGAGAACCGAAGCTTGAAGCTGTGAAAGTCCAAGGACCTAAACAGAAGATGCGGGAGTTCGTACGCCAAGTACCCTTATCCAAACCATGGGGAAAACGACGTCAAGGACCCACATGAAGTTTGGCAAATATTCAAGAAGACAAGAGAAGCGTCGGGGAGCGAACCAGGCCGAATCACCCCCCTTTTTGTGTCGGTTCGCGCCCCCCTTTGACCTAGATGCTCCTCGGTGAATTTATATCCCCTGCCTCTGACGGCCACCAAATGAATCCACCAGAACTCGGTGAAACCTAGAAGTGAGCACCGAAGGGAGACGACGGCGGCGGAGTCCTCGAAGTTGTCTAGGACATGGCCTAGGCCAACCCTAGCCGCCATGGCCGCCCTGCATGGTTGTGCCATGGTGGAGTTCCGAAGCTAGTTGAGGTCATCAATGGTATGTACTCGGTGGTGATGATCCAAACGCATCTATTATTACATGAGCAATTACAATCTTGTCACTTTATCTTCTAGCGATTCCATGTCTTCGTTTATACGTTTTACCTATCATGAATATGCTTGTTCCTTAGTCTAAAGCAAGGTTAGACTACTTAACATGCTCTATGTAATCATGGCAATTAGGTTTAGCATGTTGATCCTTCATGATTCGTAGACACGTTCATGTTTGAGCGTGCCCGTAGATCCCCCCGCTTCATTAAGGGAGCATCGTGACAGGGTGATTTCCCCCGAAAGAGCGGATTTCTTCGGGAGGTAGGCCGGAGGTAGGAGTTTAAGGATGCTAGTAGATGAGATGTTCGATTCATTGCTCATTTGCCGGAGCTACAACTAGAAGACAATAGGCCAAGCTACCCCTTCGGTGGAGCTTTGCCCTAGCCGATGTTGATGAATGTAATCAACCTTGTGCCATAACTCATATCTATCAAGGTTCATCCTTTGTATGCAATCAATGATATATGTTACGTTAGATTGACTAGACAAGGTAGAGATCCTTAGCGGTTTGCTTCCGATCCTTGGATTGACAAACCTTGGGGATCCTCCTTGGTGAAAAAGGCACCAAGTCACCTGTACGCTTGCAGTGAACTTCAACACGGTTTTGAACTGTCAACAAGCCCTTTTTTTGGCGTCGTTGTCGGGGATCGGCAACTCGAACCCTAGGGTGATCTACCTTTCTTTTTGACTAACCCTAATTTTTATTATGGCATACACACTTGTTTTCTTGTTTGTGTCCTTGAAAGCAAATGAAAAGCTAGACACAAGATGTTCGAGGAGTTCTCTACACCCGCACTTCAACAACACAAGATTCACTTTCAACAAACGTCAAGATTTGCTCTTTAGTGGTAGGTGCTAACTTTGGTTAGTGGCCCATCATCCGCTATCGAGCCCACACCCTACACAAGAGCACATGAAAAAGGTAAGTCAATGTGTCAATTAAATTTTTAAGACTAATGTTTTGTGGAGATTTGTTTGATCAAGCAACAGGTATTGGAAGCAATCGCGATGCCCCCGAGATCACAAGATCAAGCTCTTCAACATCTTCAAAGTTTCTGTTCACATCAAGTTTTGCACAGCCTAATGTGAAGAACAACAGAATATCTTTGGATATTTAGAAGCCCCACAAAGTTACGCTTCCAACAAGTCAAGAATCAAGTCAATCGGAGGTTCCTACAAGCGGATATGGCCGAATCACCGATGGTTGCACGTCCTGAAAATTTCTGGACAGCAAGCAAAGCTGAAGTGAAACAGCCATAACTCCCTCATATGGACTCTGATTAAGATGAATGAGTACCTGTTAGAAAGTTAATTTCATAAACCCTTCAATAGAATTATATTTTGGTATATGTTCTGTTATGTATACAGGGGAAAATCCATGAGGAAGAGGCAGCAGCAACATGATGAGAACAAGAGAGCGAAGATGAGGATGACAACAATGAAGAGGGGCTTGGGAAATGATTCCATTAGACCACACATAAAGAAATTCAGAGGCTTGGGACAAAACAAAGACCCCTGCAGCATTGGAAAATTAAGACACAAGTTGGTGACGTCCGACGCAAGGAGATGTTTGAAGAAGACCATGAAGGATTACACACAAAGAACGACATCCAATGGCGCGGATGTTTTGGGCTCTCACACGAGTGATCATGGAGCTACATTTTCGCAACCAAGATGTGTGAGCCCACAAGTTAAGAGAAGTGATCCTACACAAAGCAACCTTGATGACATGTGGCACGAAGGAAGGAATTGAGAAAAGTCTACGCGAGCCACCTCCGATCATCAAGGACTATTCGCTTTCAATTTCGGAGGACAACTCATGATGAAAAGCTCGAAGGCTGAGGTACACATTAAACTCTCAAACTACTTTTGGAGGTAATATCTTTCTTTTGAAATATCCTTGTTCATAGCCAATAGTGTGATTCAATTCTATGCCTTGCTCCTTTGATGATCATGATATGCTAGAATTTCTTGTGATCAATAAAGAGGCTATGTTGTGCTTTAACTTTGTTAATTACTTGCCTAATGAACCCATGCCTAATGAGAGCCTTAGCGCTGATCAAGAAACTCATGCTACCTTTAATCACAATATGCTTTGTTCATCCAATTTAAATTGTGGTTATGGTTGCACATGTTTTCTTTAGAACTTGCAAGTCTTGGACTTGCTTTGTGCTTGGTCAAGCTAATGACTTTAAAAGAGCAAATGTCGGGAGAAAACCTGAATTTCACTGACCATGTAGGGCATGAAGTTTGAATCAAGAGGAGAAAAGCTATGCCCCAAAGATTGGGCAAGCCTCTCATCACTACCACTATATAATAAAACCACACAACTAAATCACCCCAACAGTCATTAGCAAATTAAGTACACCTAACTAATTGTACTAGCAAACATCCACTTTCTCTCACACACCCACCATCCAAAGGCCCAAATTGCTGTAAACATCAACTTTCTCTCAGTCACCCACGATCTAACGGCTCACCTCCTACGGATCAAACCTCAGCCTTTCACCGCACCCATCATCCTCGGACCCACAGCGCCCACCCCGCACGCACCGCACCTCACGCGCGCAAGTTTCGGAGTCCAGCGGCTCATCTCCCTCCCTCCCCAAGGGAACACGAGGAGACGCGCGTGAGATGAGGAGACACGGGCGGCGGCGAGCGGCGACAGGGAGTCCGCAGATGGACGCCCCCTCCCTCATCCCACCCCACGTCGCAGTCATGCCCGCCCGCACCCACGCCGCCCCCTTCCCTCCCCCAGCTCGACCACAGGGAATCCGCGGACGGGTCGCGCCAGCTAGGAACACGGTCGGGCAGCGCCGGTGTGGTCCTTGGACGGGCAGTGGTGGCCACTACGTTCTGCACGGCGGCCGGCGAGGTCCGTGGACGGGCCACGACGGCCGGTAAGGAGTGGCGCGGGGTGAGGCTCGGCGGCCGAGATCTGACGGTGGCGGGTGTCGCAGGGCTCTAATGGTAGCAAAAGCAGCAACGTGCGTGGGAGGTGCAGCGGCGGTTCGATGAATTGTGAGTCTCCCCCCGGGGCAATACTCTCTCTCTCCCTCGCTCCCTCTCTTTTCGTCAGAGTCCGCGGGCTCGTCGCACCATCGACACCCTGCCCGCGAGCACCGCCTAGACGACAGTCTTGCACGAGGGCTCGCCGCCTCCACCCTAAGCAGCGGTAGAGAAGGTGGCGAGGTCGTCAGTGGGCTCAGAGGCCTCGACGGCCACGGCCGTCGCAAGCGTGGCGGCTAGCTGTGTGCACTGCTCCTGCTCCTGGAGCAGCGCGTTGGCGAGCGGGCTGAGCGCCATGGACGGGGATTGCGCGGCCCCCGCTGCGGTAGGGGCCATGTCGATGAGCGCCGCGCACACAGATGAGTACACCGTCGGCGGCCACGAGCGACTGCTGACATGGTGATGCCGGCTTGCCGGGCTCCTCCACCATGAACTCCTCTGCCACCGTGCACTCCAGCAACACTCTTTGTTCTCTCTGTTCTTCCACCACTGCACTCTTTTCCTCTCCACCTTCTCACATGGCAGCCGACGGGAATGACCCTGACCCTTGTTTGGCACGCAAGGAAGGAGCGGCATGGACGGATTTGGCCGCACCGAGGAGCAGTCGCGTGGTGGGACGGAGGAGCGAGAGTGGTGTGGTCAGAATCGAGCCGTGGGGTGAAGGAGCAGAAGGCGCACGACCAGAATTGATGGGCGACAAAGAGTTGTGTTGCTGCGTATGATTTGATTGCTTGTGAGGAAGCAAGCAATTCTGTCTTTGCATAATTGCCCCTTCCACCTCCATGTAGGTGTTTGATGAATTTCCTCTTTAGTACTTTGACTGAACATTACGCTTGGCAGTTTATGCATGGTGATTTAGATTTCATTTTTGTTTCCTGTATGTGCAGTTTGATGGTTGATTTTTTTTGGATAATCGAGCCCGACACATTCAACAGTTCTAAGTTCTATGTTTAAGGTGTGCTTTTGGATTGCGAGGTTGTCCTCATTTATACAGTACAAGTTTCATATCTACTACCCCTATAAATTACTGGTATGTTCTTTTGTCCCTTATGTTGGGGAAATCCATTTCGTACCTAACCCCCCCCCCTTTATTTCCCATTTCGACTGCGGACCTTCGGGCCGAGGTAAAGCAGCAACCATTTGTTTTTTCGGTGACTGCGCAGGTTTGAAACCTTCGGGGCGAGGTGAAGCAAGGCGCTGAAGGTCTCAGGGAACGAGGCGAAGCAAGGCATCGAAGGTTGCGAAAGACCGAAGGTACGGTGTTCGGGGAGCATCAGGAGGCCGAAGGTGATGTCCGCTCGAAGACAAAGGGAACCTTCGGGGAGCAGAGAAAGTAGTCCGGATGGAGCGCGTCAACGCCCAAGAGGCAAAGAAAGGCCTTGAACACGCGAAGGTTCTACACAGCATGCGGCGGCATGACCCCGAAGCGAAGATGTTTCTCCGAAGGTGAGAGCCAGGTGTGGTTCGAGGACCGGTGGATGGTCGCTTCCTGGTGTGATGAGTGATTGACAACGTGGTGTGGACTGATTCTTGGCTAAGTATTGCAGGTGCAGGTTGCGGCTTGACTGGTGCAGGTGCAGGTGAAGAACAAGCGTGAAAGGTCGTTGCCGGTGAGGCCTCCAGGTGTGGAGAAGACAAGTAGGCTTGGTTCGAGGGACCCGGTGGCCAGCGGGGTCAAGTGCGGGCCGCATGGTGGCAAGAACGGCAAGATGAAGTCATGGACGGTTTCTTGGTTGAGCCTCAAAACCAAGGTCGAGCCGGGACTACGTGGGAGCCTAGTCATGAGTGGTGATTGGCGGAGGCTACACCGAGTTCGCGGGGTTTCCGGTGATTCACTAGAAAACCACTGGGTTCCTTGGTTGATCCACAAAGCCAAGACCGAAGAACCGAAGACGGAGGTGCAGCAGCTCCAGACCGGTCTGACCGGTGGGTCTGACCGGTCTGACCGGTGGGTACCGGTCTGACCGGTGAGGAGCACCGGTCTGACCGGTGTGCGACGACGCAGTCCGGAATCTTCGAAGCGGAGGACACGCGTCGGGATCGCAAGGCTTGCGTCGAGGCTAAGCAAGTTTGCGGTCGCTGGGCATCCGTCCGATGGTGCGAAGACAAAGACTTCCAATTTCGCCCTCGAGGGGCATGTATCCCTAGTTAGCTAGTAAGGGTATTTTAGTCTTTCGGTTGCCTCCATATAACCCAAGTGGTGAGAGGATGGCAGCCATCTCTTGGAACCCTAGCTCATTTGGTTTTCCTATTTTTCCTTCCTATTTTCTTAGGATTTTCGTAGGACTAGCTTGAGAGCTTCATGGTGAGATCTTGTGAGAGGGAAGGATGATCGGGCGGCAAGCTAGACCTTGTATGAACCTCTTTGGTATGTATAGATGATTCGGCGTGGTTCCTCAAGGCTTGGATGTGTCTTTCCCGTTTCTCCTTTTTGGTGATTTTCGGAGCCCTTTCTTGGCAATTTTCTTGGAGCGATTTCGAGGCCTTTCTCTTTTGGATTTGGTGGGGGATGTATGCATGAACCCTTCGTGGTTCTTTACCCTTTGATTCCCCTTCCAAATCCGTGAGCAAAGGGGCTCGATTTTGGGGTTTTCGTGGCTCTAGGGTTAGAGGCGTTCTTGGTGGGATTTCTTCGATTCCTCTTGATTTGACAAGTTTTGGTGGACCAAATCTTGGCTATGGAGTACCCATGAGGTGTTCCTACTATCCCCAAAGTCTTGTGCAAAACCGTGGAGCGGATCGGGAGATCGGGAGTTGGATTTGGAGGAGTTGACTCGCGGGCGCTGTTCATCCCGAGCTGCCCAGGCACGACCGGTCTGACCGGTGCTCTTGACCGGTCTGACCGGTGCTAGCCCTTGGTGGGTTTTTGTCTCGGGGAACAGCCTTGTCCGTGTGGTTTTGTCCCGTGGTCCTGCTGATCAGTTCTTGGAGTGTTTGGAGTTGTTTTGCTAGGATTTGTGAGGGGTTCTTCTTCCTCACAGGTTGTGTTTCGTGGTGGTTTTTGTTCCAGGGCCTAGAGGATTCACTGAGGCTTCCTGGAACGTTTGCTGTGCGGCTGCTGTAGCCACCGGCCTGACCGGCTCTGTCCACCGGTCTGACCGGTGTCACCGGTCTGACCGGCGCAGGCCATCGGTCTGACCGGTGTAGCACAGGCAGCAAGCCGTGTAAGTTTCCGCTGTGTGTTTTGGTGAGTTTTGGCTAGGAAGGTTGAGTGTTGGTTCCTAGGACCAGTAGCACTCCAGTGGCTGCGTGGTCTTGACCAACTTGGGTAGTTGGATCGGAGACGTGAGTTGGAAGCCGTGTTCGTCTTGTTGGAGTTCTCATCTCCTTCGAGAAGAATTTTTATCGGCTCCCATTCACTCCCCCCCCCCCTCTCTGGTTCGCCTAATCGGTCCTTCAATTGGTATCAGAGCCGGTTCGGGTCTTTATTGACTCTTACCAGTCTAAGATCCAAAGATGGCGTACCAGGAACGGGGTTCGGGTCCTCCGCACTTCGATGGGAAGAACTACCAGATGTGGCAAAGGCGGATGGCGGCGTTCCTCCGCGGAAAGGGTCAGATCCTTTGGGATGTCACGGTGAACACAGCTTATGATCATCCGATGAACTTCCTTGCTCCAGGATCGAGGGATATGTTCGAAGCCAACAACAAGGCTGTCGACTACTTGTTTCGTGCTCTGTGTCAGCCTGAATTCGATCGGGTTCAGACAGAGGACTTAGCTTGTAGGATTTGGGAGCAGTTGAAGGATGCTCATGCTGGGAATGCTCAGGTTCAGGCTCGGATGTACGCGACTTACCGGAGAGAGTACGAGAACTTCACTCATCTCCCCGGCGAGTCCGTCGATGCCCTTTTCCAACGATTTACGGTCGTTGTGAACAACATGAGAGCCAATGTGGACGTCCTCCCATACAATGATCATGATAGAGCCGTGAAGCTCTTGCACTCGTTGGATCGTACCGTATGGGACGGGAAGTTTGAGGCTATTGTTGAGTCCGAGAAGTATGACACCTTGACGGTGAACGAACTGTTCTCGAAGCTCAAGTCGGCTGAGTTGGACCGTGGTATGACAGCCAAGATCGAGAGCCCGACTGATTCTCATAGTCTCGCTCTCGTTAGTGGCAAAGGAGCTAAGTCTAACGCTAACGCATCCTCCAGGATGTACTCTCTGTCTTCTTTGATGTCTTTGCCAGATGAGGAGTTCGACGTGCTTGGAGAGGACGAGCTGGCGTTGCTGACCAGGCGGTTCGAGAGGCTGCACGAGAACCGGGTGAACACGAGGAGGACAGCACGGACGTGCTTTCAGTGCGGCAAGCCAGGACACTTCGTTGCCGACTGCCCGGAGAAGACGGAGAACAAGGACGGCTACAAGGACGGCTACAGGCACCGATCGAGCAAGGATGGCAAGTACCGATCGAGGCGCGATCACAAGCACAAGAACAAGCACAAGGACGAGCGACGGTCGAGGAAGAAGGATGGCCGCGGCAGGAAGGCCCGAGCAATGATCGGAGCGAGCGACGTCGACTCCAGCTCCGCCTACTCTTCCTCAAGCTCGAGTAGCAGTGAAGATGAAGGTGATCGGCGCAAGAACAAGAAGTCATCCAGGAACTTGAGCGGGTTGAGCTGCTTCGCGAGAGATGGCTTCTGCGGCATGGCTCGTAGCTCCGGCAGCAAGAAGAGCCACCAGAGTGACTCGGACTCTGACTCCGAGGATGAGGTATGTGATGAGCTCTCTTCTTTGCGCAAGGAGAATGATGAGTTGGTTGACTTGCTTGATAACCGCGATCACATGCTTAGAGAGGCCAAGAAGATGAGGAAAGAGCTTAGGGCCTCACTAGAAGATGCTAGGAACCGTGTGGCTGAGCTAGAAACCCAGAACCTAGATGCTAAGCTTGAGATTGATTCGCTTAAGGCTTCTCCTGTGGTTTCTGATGAGATTGATTGCTGTGATTGCTCTGTGTACCTAGCTGATCTTACTGCTCTTAAGGATAAGCATGCTTCTACTTGTGATGAACTAGATATGCTTAGGGTTGAAGTGGCTGAGCTTAAGTCTAGACCTGCTTTGCTAGGTGCTTGCACTTCTTGCCCTGTTTTGCATGGAAAGATTGATGAGATGCATGCTTACACTGTTTCACTTGAGGCTAAGTTGAAAGAGCCTATTCCCACTTCTTGCTCTACTTGTGAATTGCATGCGGTTAAGAATTTGGAGCTTGCACATTATGTTGATCGCCTGCAGGATGAAAATGATGAGCTGAGAAAATGTATGAGCTGGTTGTCGGGTCAGGAGCCTCAGCTCGGTATCATGATAGCGGCTTTCAAACGCTATGATGGTCAGGCACTTGGGGCTGACAAGCTTGGAGAGAACTGTGGTGAGGGAGTTGAGAGAGTTGGAGAGATTCCTATCCCACCACCAAACAGACACAAGAACAAGTTTGAGCCCAAGCCCAACCATCTCAGAAACAAACTTGACACTACTCCAGATCCACCCACATTCCCTCACCCAACAAATGATTTTCAGAAACCGGTGAAGTTTGTGAGCCCAAAGGGAGGTGAGGAAGGAGAGAAGAAGGGTGAGAAGCCGAGTGGGCAGCCCCAACCCCAGCCTAAGCCTAAGCCACAGCCCATAAAGTTCCATTGTGGGTATTGTGGGAGAGATGGTCACAAGGATGAGTTTTGCTTCAAGAGGAAGCGTGAGGAGAGAATGGCTAGAGAGTGGGCTAACAGGGACAGGTACCACCCCTCTAATGGTGTACCTGAGCCTCGTATGCAGATGCCCAGGGCCAAGGCGATTGTGAGGACGGTTCCGGCTTGGGGAGACCGGAAGGCTGCAAGTGTTGCTGCTGGCCGAGCCACACCGGTCAGACCGGTGTACTACACCGGTCAGACCGGTGCAGGTCTGGGCAGACAGCGAGTCGGGTTTCGTGCTCGTGAGGATGCTCGGTTTGGTTCTGGAGGTCGTGGTTCTGGTGGTTGGTCTGGAAAGTTTGCAGGTGGTCAGTTTGCTAGGCGTTCTCCACCTCGTGCTCAATACGAGGGTGAGAAGAGTCGTAGCTTTGAGATGGAGCCGAGGTACGATCCACGGTTTCCCTTTCGTGGTTTTCGTCCTCCTCCAGCTAGAGAGGGTTGGTTCCCTCGTGGTGGTTACCATGGTGGTAGCTTTGATAGGCGTGATGATTTGGTTTGTGCTAACCCCACTTTGGAGCAAATGGCTCGGCACTGGTTTTACTCTTTTGGTACTAACCCCAGTGCTAAGTCGTTTGTTCACTCACGTGCTCGCTTTTGAATTTCAGGTGGGAGACTTGAAGAACATTTGGTTGATTGACTCCGGTTGCTCGAGGCATATGACCGGAGACAAGGGGTGGTTCTCAAGTCTCGTCCCGGTGGTGACAAAGAAGTACATCACCTTTGGGGACAATGGGCGAGGGCGTGTGCTGTCAGAAGCTGAGATTAAGGTAAGCGACAAGATCACTCTCAGGCGTGTTGCTCTTGTTCAATCGCTTGGATACAATTTGCTTTCTGTGTCCCAGTTGTTGGATGAGGGTTTTGAGGTGTTGTTTCGGCCTGGTGGTTCTCGGATTTTAGATTCTCGGGGGGATCTTGTTTGCATGGTCGTTCCCGAGGGTCAGGTGTTCCGAGCTGATTTTTCTCAGTCTTCTGGTGTGGAGCGTTGCTTCTTGGCTGGTTCTTCGAGTGAGTTGTGGAAGTGGCATAGGAAGTTGGGTCACTTGAGCTTTGACCTTTTGTCTCGCTTGAGTAAACTCAATTTGGTCCGAGGATTGCCACGATTGAGGTTTGAGAAAGAGTTGGTTTGTGCGCCGTGTAGGCATGCCAAGATGGTAGCCTCTTCTCACCCGCCTCTCACCGATGTGATGACTGAGCGTCCATGCGAGCTGCTCCATATGGACCTTGTTGGCCCAGCTCGTGTGCGATCTGCGGGTGGGAAGTGGTATGTCCTTGTTGTGGTGGACGACTACTCTCGGTATGCGTGGGTGTTCTTTCTTGAGGAGAAGGGGGAGACGTTTGGTTTTGTTCGAGATCTTGTCTTGAGGTTAAGAAACGAGAGGCACGGAGATGCCATACGAGCGATCCGCAGTGACAATGGCTCGGAATTCAAAAACTCTCTCTTCGAAACCTTTTGCCATGACTTGGGTCTTGAACATCAGTTTTCGAGTCCGTATACGCCTCCCCAGAATGGCGTGGTGGAAAGGAAAAACAGGACCTTGTGCGAGATGGCTCGGACGATGCTCGACGAGCATAGGACTCCGAGAAGGTTCTGGGCTGAGGCGGTCAATACCGCGTGCCATGTGTCGAACAGGATCTACCTCAGGGTTCACAAGAAGAAAACCTGTTACGAGTTGATGCACGGTCGCACACCCAAGGTGAGTCACTTCCATGTCTTTGGTTGTAAATGCTTCATTCTGAAGAAAGGGAAGAAGTTGGACAAGTTCGAGGCTAGGTCTGTCGATGGCATTTTCTTTGGTTATGCATCTCATTCTAGAGCATTTCGTGTGCTCAATCTTGAAACTAACCAAATCGTGGAGACTTGCGAGGTAACCTTCGACGAGACACAGCCACGTAGTCAGCTTGTTTTTGAGTGTGCAGGTGACGACGAACTTGGCGAGGAGATCTTTCAGGAGGAGGAGCATGAACATGGAGATGATGAAGATGGCGGTGTGATGCCCGCGGCTGAACATGTACCTACTACTTCGACGACGATCGAGAATGGACCCTCTCCCACACCTACAACGACAAACCCAGATCAAGGCGAAGCTGCTGTTGAGGGGGAGGTAGCATCAAGGCGAGAACCTCCCCGACGAGTGCAAGTGGATCACCCAGCTTCGAGAATCATCGGCGACATGAATGAACGTACTACACGGTCGAGGGTTCGGAACAATTCTCATTTCGCTCATGCTGCTTTTGTTGCCACTTTTGAGCCCAAAGACATTGGACATGCGTTATCTGATCATAATTGGGTTAACTCGATGCATGAGGAGTTGGAGAATTTTGAGAGGAACCAAGTTTGGGTGTTGGTTGACCCTCCCCCAGGGTGTAAGCCGATTGGGACAAAATGGGTGTGGAAAAATAAAGAGGGAGAGAAAGGAGAAGTGGTGAGGAACAAGTCGAGACTTGTTGCTCAGGGGTACAGTCAGAAAGAGGGGATCGACTACGAGGAGACTTTCGCTCCTGTAGCTCGTTTGGAGGCGATCAGGATCCTTCTAGCTTTTTCCGTGGCTAAAGGGTTCAAGTTGTACCAGATGGATGTGAAGAGTGCTTTCCTGAACGGTGTGTTGGAGGAAGAGGTGTTTGTGAGGCAACCACCGGGGTTTGAGAGTGAGAAGTACCCTCACCGGGTATACAAGTTGAGGAAGGCGCTGTATGGGTTGAAGCAGGCGCCTAGAGCTTGGTATGGTAGGCTGAGGGGGTTCCTGTTTGAGAGAGGGTTTGAGATGGGGAAGGTCGACCAAACCTTATTTCTCCTTAGGCAGGACAGAGATATCCTGATTGTGCAGGTATACGTGGATGATATTGTCTTTGGTGGCTCGTCTAACTCTCTTGTTGCAAGGTTTGCAGAAGACATGAGCAGGGAATTTGAGATGAGCATGATGGGCGAGTTGCAGTTCTTCCTCGGGCTACAAATCAAGCAATCAAAGGAAGGAACATTTGTGCACCAAGCTAAGTACACCAAGGACATTGTGAGGAAGTTCAAGATGGAGGACTCCAAGGCCATGGCGACACCTATGAGTACGACTACAGTTCTTGATGCGGACGAGGAAGGTGAACACGTGGACCAGAAGGAGTACCGGAGCATGATCGGGTCACTCCTCTACTTGACGGCGACGAGGCCAGACATTCAATTCTCGGTGTGTCTGTGCGCTCGTTTTCAAGCTTCTCCGAGGACTTCGCATCGGCAAGCAGTCAAGCGCATTTTCAGGTATTTGCGACACACTCCCGACTTCGGCCTTTGGTACTCTGCGTCTTCTTCTTTGGCGCTTCATGGATTTTCAGACGCGGATTTTGCCGGGTGTCGGTTGGATAGGAAGTCCACTTTTGGGACTTGCCAGTTCTTGGGTTCTTCTTTGGTATCTTGGTCTTCCCGCAAACAGTCGAGTGTTGCTCAATCCACTACCGAGGCAGAGTATGTGGCCGCAGCTAGTTGTTGCTCTCAGCTCCTTTGGATCACATACACCATGAGTGACTTTGGTGAGGAGTATACCCATGTCCCACTTCAATGTGATAGCACTAGTGCCATAAGCGTTGCAAAGAACCCAGTGCTCCATTCCAAAACCAAGCACATAGAAGTGAGGTATCATTTTCTGAGAGACAACGTAGAGAAAGGGAAGATAGCTTTGATCCATGTACCCACACATGAACAACTAGCCGATATTTTCACCAAACCCCTAGATCAAGTAACTTTCACTCGTTTGCGGGGGGAGCTTGGTGTCTGTTTGATTTCTTGAGTTGGCGTGTGGGAGCTCCTTTGTAGCATATGTATAGCTTTCCTTTGTGCATTTCTTGCATTTGGCATGGCATATGTAGCATGATGTATAGGCATCTTTGTATCTTAGGTTGCATGCATTTTGTATCATATGCATTGTTTAGGAAAGACTTCTCCTATACACATTGTTCACCATGGAATGACATATATGTCTTTGTGAGCTAATTTGGTAAGCTATGGTTAGTTTTGGCTTAGCTCTTGATAATCTTGGTTTGTATCCATGGTTGATGGCTATGTTTTTGAAAAATTTCATATATATGCTCTCGTGTGAGTAAATGCCTTTACTTGATCTTGACATGTTTTAGTGGCTTGGCTATGCTTAATTTGTGGTTGGATAGCTTATTTTGATCATATGGGGCCAAAGGCTCATTTGCCATCATGAATGTTTAGCCCCCATGCTTCATCTTGTGGAGGGGCATAAGTTCCTTTTTGTCGCAAAGACATTTCATGTACCAATTATAAATCTGAAAATGAAATGTAAATTGCTTGAAAAATGTGCTCCCATGTCATATGTGCTAATTTTAATTTGCTTTGGGTGCTAAATCGTTGCATGATGCCTACCAATGAGAAGTCTCATATATAGAAGTAGGCACATGGCTCGGTGGCTTTGACATGACATGAGGTGCTTGTGGGTGTTTATGATGGTCTTATGCTTAGAATGGTTGTCCTAGCATGAAGTTTGTGTGGCTTTGCCATTTTGACATGTTTTGCTCATGTTTAGGACTTTGCTCATGAGAGGGTAATTTTTCGCAAAATTGCTAAATTCTATCTTAGCTTCGCCCAATGGTTGTGAAACTTGGTGATCATGAAGTTTATGTCTTTACGAAGCTATAGAGTATCTAACTTGCTCGTTTGGACATGTGTAGCATCCTATGTTGAATTTTGTCTATTTGAGAAGCTCTAGGTTGCATTTTTTGCATTTTTGGCTTGATTCATGCATTGTCAACAAGGGGGAGAAGTTTGAGCATGTTTTGGCCTACTGAATGCATTTGGAAGGTTTTCAGGTGGTTTCGAGCTATTTTTGGGCTCTGTTGTGCACCGGTCTGACCGGTTGAGGTCACCGGTCTGACCGGTCAGAGTGCTGGTCCTGTTCACATGTTGCCCACCGGTTTGACCGGTGGTGTCGACCGGTCTGACCGGTCAGAGCTGAGCTGTTGCAGCTGCTCTGTTCTGTGAAGTGGTTCGCATGCATTTGTCCAGGGGGAGTTGCATCGGTTCAGGGGGAGCTTGCATGTGTGCAGGGGGAGCTCTTTGTGGTTTTCGAGCTTTGGTTTGATGGTTTGTGCTCTTTGCTTGAGCATGTTTTGTCTCGGATGTGTCGAGCCGTTGCCCTTGCCTAAGGGGTCCGAGACTTGTCTTCTTCAAGTGATCTTGCTCTTTGCCTTTTCTTTGGCTTTCGATCGCTTGTTGGAGTTTCTTTTAGTCGTTTCTTTTCTTTTCCTTTTCTCTTGGTTACCAAAACGTGTATGTTGTCAATGCACTCATCAAGGGGGAGATTGAGAGCCAGGTGTGGTTCGAGGACCGGTGGATGGTCGCTTCCTGGTGTGATGAGTGATTGACAACGTGGTGTGGACTGATTCTTGGCTAAGTATTGCAGGTGCAGGTTGCGGCTTGACTGGTGCAGGTGCAGGTGAAGAACAAGCGTGAAAGGTCGTTGCCGGTGAGGCCTCCAGGTGTGGAGAAGACAAGTAGGCTTGGTTCGAGGGACCCGGTGGCCAGCGGGGTCAAGTGCGGGCCGCATGGTGGCAAGAACGGCAAGATGAAGTCATGGACGGTTTCTTGGTTGAGCCTCAAAACCAAGGTCGAGCCGGGACTACGTGGGAGCCGAGTCATGAGTGGTGATTGGCGGAGGCTACACCGAGTTCGCGGGGTTTCCGGTGGTTCACCAGAAAACCACTGGGTTCCTTGGTTGATCCACAAAGCCAAGACCGAAGAACCGAAGACGGAGGTGCAGCAGCTCCAGACCGGTCTGACCGGTGGGTCTGACCGGTCTGACCGGTGGGTACCGGTCTGACCGGTGAGGAGCACCGGTCTGACCGGTGTGCGACGACGCAGTCCGGAATCTTCGAAGCGGAGGACACGCGTCGGGATCGCAAGGCTTGCGTCGAGGCTAAGCAAGTTTGCGGTCGCTGGGCATCCGTCCGATGGTGCGAAGACAAAGACTTCCAATTTCGCCCTCGAGGGGCATGTATCCCTAGTTAGCTAGTAAGGGTATTTTAGTCTTTCGGTTGCCTCCATATAACCCAAGTGGTGAGAGGATGGCAGCCATCTCTTGGAACCCTAGCTCATTTGGTTTTCCTATTTTTCCTTCCTATTTTCTTAGGATTTTCGTAGGACTAGCTTGAGAGCTTCATGGTGAGATCTTGTGAGAGGGAAGGATGATCGGGCGGCAAGCTAGACCTTGTATGAACCTCTTTGGTATGTATAGATGATTCGGCGTGGTTCCTCAAGGCTTGGATGTGTCTTTCCCGTTTCTCCTTTTTGGTGATTTTCGGAGCCCTTTCTTGGCAATTTTCTTGGAGCGATTTCGAGGCCTTTCTCTTTGGGATTTGGTGGGGGATGTATGCATGAACCCTTCGTGGTTCTTTACCCTTTGATTCCCCTTCCAAATCCGTGAGCAAAGGGGCTCGATTTTGGGGTTTTCGTGGCTCTAGGGTTAGAGGCGTTCTTGGTGGGATTTCTTCGATTCCTCTTGATTTGACAAGTTTTGGTGGACCAAATCTTGGCTATGGAGTACCCATGAGGTGTTCCTACTATCCCCAAAGTCTTGTGCAAAACCGTGGAGCGGATCGGGAGATCGAGAGTTGGATTTGGAGGAGTTGACTCGCGGGCGCTGTTCATCCCGAGCTGCCCAAGCACGACCGGTCTGACCGGTGCTCTTGACCGGTCTGACCGGTGCTAGCCCTTGGTGGGTTTTTGTCTCGGGGAACAGCCTTGTCCGTGTGGTTTTGTCCCGTGGTCCTGCTGATCAGTTCTTGGAGTGTTTGGAGTTGTTTTGCTAGGATTTGTGAGGGGTTCTTCTTCCTCACAAGTTGTGTTTCGTGGTGGTTTTTGTTCCAGGGCCTAGAGGATTCACTGAGGCTTCCTGGAACGTTTGTTGTGCGGCTGCTGTAGCCACCGGCCTGACCGGCTCTGTCCACCGGTCTGACCGGTGTCACCGGTCTGACCGGCGCAGGCCATCGGTCTGACCGGTGTAGCACAGGCAGCAAGCCGTGCAAGTTTCCGCTGTGTTTTGGTGAGTTTTGGCTAGGAAGGTTGAGTGTTGGTTCCTAGGACCAGTAGCACTCCAGTGGCTGCGTGGTCTTGACCAACTTGGGTAGTTGGATCGGAGACGTGAGTTGGAAGCCGTGTTCGTCTTGTTGGAGTTCTCATCTCCTTCGAGAAGAATTTTTATCGGCTCCCATTCACTCCCCCCCCCCTCTCTGGTTCGCCTAATCGGTCCTTCAGAAGGTCGAAGAGAGATTACGGGCCCACATGAGGGGTGCCACGATGTAAAGTGTTGAGTTGTAATGGTGGTAGTTGGGCGTGTTAGGGGAAAATACTGTTATGCCCTCAAAGATCCTCTGCTCGATGTAAAAGGCGAGGGTATGTATGTAAAGTGTAACTGATACGGGCCTATTTAAACAGACCCAAGTGGAGTGAAAAAGGAAGGAGAGGGGTCGGAGGGGAGGCTTGTTTTTGCCTGCCCGAAGACACGCCTTGGTTTGCTTGTGAGTTTGAGTTCTTCGTTATTTACACTTGTTGGCCCCACTTCGGGGACGGGTTTCTCCCCAACATTTCTGGTGCCCACTGTGCTTCATCCCAACACAGCTCAATGGCACCGAAGAGAGCACCAAGGAATACAAACACCAATCCACAAAGAGCTACCAATGACCCGTCGGCAGCAGAGTCTGAAGGCCCAGTCAACGAAGGGGTGAATGCAAACTTAGATAGAGACATAGTGCTCAGCCACGCACTAGGCAGTCGTGATGGGGCACTGGAAGACATCGCAAACAGAAAATACGAAGTCGACCTCTTAGATGCGGGGATCCTCGACGAAGACATTGCGTCATTAAGAAGGGTAGAGGTGACAATAGTGGCAAGACTTAGTCAAATGCCAGGATCGTCCAATGTCCGGACAAGGGCTCAGGCAGAAGCAGCATTCCTCAAAGCTAAGGGACCACAGGCAGCAGACCCAAGCCAAGAGCAACTAAAGTATCAACAGATGCTGAAATACATCTAGAAAAAGAAATCTCTTCTCCAGCAACTTCGCAAAGAGCAAGAGCAACAAGCAATCAGACAAAAAACTGTTCAACTTCAAGAACAGATGGCAATATTGCAGGCACAACTTAATTCCCTGCAAGAACATTCAGTACAATCTGAGCCAAGGCCTGAAAAGCAACACAGAGCAACTTCACCTCAGGGAAAAAAGCGAAGCAGACCAGTTGTTGTGGAGGAGTCTTCGTACGACTATGAAGAATCATGGGTGTTCGATTCTGACGAAGAGGCGTTTGTGGAACGTAGACCACATCACAAGAGCAAAGGTTCACATTCTTCCAAGGACAAGCCATCCACCCCACTAACATTCGAGCTCGAGCAGGCAGATTGGCCGACCAAGTTCAAGCTACCATCTTCGCTACCAGAATACGACGGTGAGTCAGATCCGCGACAATTCATACTTCGGTACAGTGTGGAAATTTCTTCAGGGGGAGGTGATGATACTGCGAAGGTGAAGGCCATGATCATGGCATTAAAAGGCTCTGCTCAGCAATGGTATGTGTTGCTGCCAAAGGGAAGCATAAGTTCATGGAGCCAGCTTCGGGAGAAAATTGAAAGTAACTTCCAAGGGTTTCAGCGACAAGAACTCACAGCCAATAACCTCCATCAGATCAAACAAGGAGAAAAGGAACCATTGCAGGAGTACATAAAAAGATTCACAAAGGCCAGAGCAAAAGCACCACATGTCGAAGAGTCAAGTGTAATTGACGCCGTTATAGGCGGCCTTAAGGTGGGCCCTTGTGGGGAATACCTGGATAGGCGAAGGCCAGTGTCGGAAAAAAGATTGTTCGAAGTCTTACAGTCATATTGCTTATCCGATCGTGGAAAGCAAAGGAGAATCGAGGATTATCAAGCAAGAAAAAATGCAGCGAAGGCTAAAGAAGAATGGAATAGAATGCCAAATGCGAACAATAGAAACACATCAAACAGTTCAAATTACAATAGGGGGTGTGAACAATGTATCATCCAAGGGGACAAATAACAATCAGGCACCTTCGCAGTCAAACCAGTAGGGGTCTGCAAAATACTCAACGCCACCTCCGCAAATAGTTTGCTCCATACATGGAAGGAACAAAGGACACTGGACATATGAATGCAGGGTGGCAATCAAGAGAAAGGAGGAAGAAGACAAGAAGAAGATTGCGCATAACCAAGTTGGTTTCCTCAATAGAGCAATGCCTGCCGTACCTTCGGCAGCAAACAGCTCAGCATCGAATTGGCAGCCCATGTATCAGCCGCCACAGCAATATTTCCAACCCATCCCATATCCACCACAGTTTCACCCAGCTTACACATCAGCGCAAGGCCCAGCGCCGAGTGCTCCCTACCAGCCAAAAGAAAACCCATCACAATCCCAGCAGCAAAACGCCTGAAGGTCAGAGCAAGATGACAGATATCAAAGAGTCAACATCATAAACAATGATCCAGATGACAGATATCAGAGGGTGAACGCCATAAACGCAATAACTGCGGGATGTTGCTTCCCTGAGTTTCCATCGAAGAGGCAAAGGAAGGACGACAGAAGGGAAGTCAGTCATGTATCTTTGGGTAAGGTATTTCGCATGAAGTGGTCGCATATCCCAATCACATTCACAGAGGCTGATCTAAAATTAAAGAGATACCCACAGGAAGACCCGCTGGTGATCAGAGCAATACTGGGGAAGAACACAAAGTACATTCTGGGAAATGATGTGGGAGGAATTCTGGTAGACAAAGGCAGTTCCACAGACATTCTCACCTACGACCTGTTCAGAAAAATGGAATTCAGGGATGATCAATTGCAAACATCCACAAAACCGCTATATGGCTTCGGTAACAAACGTGTTGAAGTGTTGGGAACCATCGAAATGAATGTTACGATGGGCGAAGGGGCTCTAATGAGAACAGAAATGGTTAACTATGATGTAGTAGACATCCCTTATTCCTACAAGGCCATTTTCGGAAGAGGAGTCATAAACAAATTCGCAGCAGTAATTCACATGCCCTTTTTATGTATGAAAATTCCAACGATCAATGGGGTGTTATCAATCTATGGGGATGTTGACATTGCTAACATCATCGACTAGAAACGGATATAAGATCCATCTCTATCGACGGCACCAGAAATGCAAAGGTATATCTTAATATGATGCTAAGTGTATATCAGATGTTGCTTTCAGATTAAACTAAAAGGTGAACTCCGACACGATTCATAGCACAACTCAATATAGGTTGTCAGCCCTGACTGGTGTGCCAAAAACGCATGGATATGGTACTCTTACATATGCCTTGGATCTCTAGAAAAGAAGATATATATAAACTGGGAATCCGCAAGTGCACAGATATGAATATACCATTGTAGCATTTTAACCAGGAGTAAAACCAGGTATCGTATTTATATTCTACCACAGGGAAAGAAGTCTTTCTAATCCATAATAGCTAATACATGCTCATCTCTCAGTTTTATAATGTAAAGTGGCCAAAATATATCAATTGCTATAAACAGGGGTAAGTCACATAAAGATAAAGATATTGATAGCATTGTTCAAGTCATAACATCATGAGCAGCTAGAAAGTGTCATTATAGCAAGAGAAACATAGCAAAGTCTAGTTAGAGAGGATACTCCTCGGTAACTCTAAACTATATGTCAATGCAAACTATGATTAGTGCAAACATTTAACAATCATGGAAGAACTATTATATCAACGCATGGGGAGACTATCCAGGAGGATCAAGGCTGAAACTTGAAACAACCCAAACAGTATAAGGCTCCACTAGTCCTATACACGGGGGGTGGACTGCGTAGGACTCAATAGTGTTGTCACCACCACGATCTACCACACGACCCGGCATATAGGGTGCAATCGCAGATAAATACAATATAAGCACCACGCTTACACTGTCTTTACCGTTCACCCATGTTAACAAATGATCTAGGTGAGCGCTATACGACTCCATACATGAATATAAAGGCAAATCAACTATGCTAAACATGTAATCATAATAAACACCAAAGCATATAATGTCGAATATAATCATTGATAAGAACATATGTCTGTATAACAAATGTAAGGAACTAGATAAGAACTTACAAGAGCGAAGCTAGATCAGTATCTCGATCAGCCTCTAGACGATCAGGAGCCAAGTAGACGCCTTGCCTCCTCCTAGATCAAGACTAGCTAGCTACTCTGCTATATGGTGTTTCTAGGGCGTAGTATCTCTGACTTGATGACTTGATCTGGTGTATGCAAACTCAGGTTTCCAGATGCCTCTGCCAGGGGGCAGGGGGGCTGCTTATATAGCCCTGAGGGGTACACGTGCGCCGTTTGATCAAACCGACCTAACGAGTGGTTTAGATTGATCCTCATAGGCGGTGGAAGAACCTTCTGGAAGTAGGGCTGAGGTGGCGCCCGGGGGAGGCCGACCGGCCCCACCACCAGGCCGATCGGGCTGGGGTGGGCCCCCCTCGGGGCCCACTTCGGCCAGGTGGTCCGTCGCTTCTTCTAGATGCTTCTTTCTTGGGTGCCAAGTCTCGTTGAGTTCCGGAGCCTTCTGGAGTCTTCTAGATTTGATTCTTTTAGCACTTTTCCCGAATGGTTCCTAGATTTATATGATTTACCAAATCTCCAGAAAAACTGTTAGTGGCACCCTATTCTAAGTTAATATTAACATTTATGCCCTTTTCTCATGTTTAGTTGTCTTATAAATTTATAGGATAAGATGTGTCAACAAACTCCCCCAAGCTTACCCTTTGCTAGTCCCTAGCAAAGATATGCTTTAGCAGGATCAGGAGTTGCTACAACGCTTTCACACCTCAAAAGTACTATGGTTTTCAAAAAACCAATTCTCCTCAACAAGATTGCTCTCTCTTACCTTCAACCTTTAAGCATAGCCTTTTCATAAATCTTGAGCAAATAAAAGACAAAACAATCAAGTCAAGCAGTATATCTCAAATTCTTTGATCAGCTATCATCCTGGGGTTTTGCACATTTTTCAGATAAAACTCAGAGATCCTGTGTATGACCTTCTCAAGCATGGAGTCACACTTGGCAAGATATGTATGGATGATAGTGTTGGATGGATGAGGGTGAAAGGTGGTAAGCCTTTTAGCCTAGCTCTTGGACTATATCTCTCTTTCTAAGATTTTTAAGATCTGGGCTTTCCATTCTTGGAGAGGTGGGCTCTACTCGCCCCGGACTTTTGTCCATTTTTCTCTCTCCTTAGAGATGTGGGCTCTACTCGCCCTCGGACACGTGTCCATTATTCATCTCTAAATTTATTATATTTTTTAGGGAGGTAGGCCCTTCTCACCTAGTATGACACTTGTCTTTTCTCTCCCTCTCTCTTCTCACTTTTTCCTCTCTTTTTTCTTTTTTTTTGAATGTAGCCCCAGAATCCTTTTTAACATTGAGAGAGATATATCCTAGAGTTGCATGAGCTATATGGCTTGATGGAAAATGTGTACTTCCATGTCAGATGCTGCATAAATAGTGGAATGGAATGATCTTGATGTGTATGACAAGCTCTTAAGGATCATAGACACAGGAACTCATCATATAAAATTTCATGATTTTTAAGATAAATCCAGGAATCAAGCTTCTCTAGGAAAATGATCAATAGCAACTCAACTTTTCATGAATCATCTTTCAAAGCCTAGACTCAGATTAAGCATGTACTTGCACAGGTTTTGGGTTTAGAGCAAATTAAGCATTTAAGCTTCAGGAGAATCTAGGTCTGAAAACTAAGCACTTTAAAAGGGATTATGGCGGAGGAACTATTCATCATCTCCAAGAATATATCATCAAGATCATTATTAAAGAGAAAAGCCAACTAGCAGACTCTAGCATTTTATTCAAACTAAGACTTTTAACTAATACTCAAATAACTAGCTAAAAACATAGGATAGTGATACTTATCATGATAACTGGGGGTGCTCTCCCCCAAGCTGGATCTTGAAGTGATTCTTGATTCATCGTTGGAACTTGTTTGCCTTCAGGTCCTTATTAAATTCTCCCTGTAAATATTAGTCTCGCACATACCCAAAGGAACAAATTCTAGGATTATGCTGTGAGCCTTCATGTGCCCACTTCTTTTTGGGTTTTTCTGAAATGTGTGTACCTTCATGTGCCCACGTATTTTTTTTTGTGAATTTTTATATGCAAAAGGGATGCTAAAACAAAAATATGTGAATGCAATTTTTTTTATTTATTTTTTTATGCCGCCACGGTACGGAGTACATGGGGCCTTAAAGAATGCAAAAGCAGAAAATATTTTTTTGATTTTTTTTCAATGCAGGTATAGGGAAATAAACATGCTAAAATATGCAGTGCAAAATATAAAGATAAATACCGAGTTACCTCTCGGCGAGAGTTTAGAGTACTTACTCCCATGGCGTAGATGTAGTGGCCATTGATTGATCAGTTGATGACGCGGGTAGTGATTGATCTTCCGAAGGTGTACTTTGATCTTTCTTCCTCCAAAATTGTTTCTTCGGTGGAGACCTTTCTGGAGTAACAGGTTCAGAATACTGGGCTGGTAGAAGCTGAGCGGACTTCTCCTTAATCTCTTCTTCAATGTTCTTGACATCCGTCAACTTTGTGTTCAGCTTGCGTTTTAATTTCTGAAGGTGTCTCCGCGTCTTGTTCTTCTTGGGCTGCTCAGGATCAGTATAAGTATTGAAGTAGCAGCATACCTTTTCAGTTCTGAATTGGAAGTGGATCTCACCTGTCCTGATGTAGATGATTGCTCTTGTTGTGTTCAGGAATGGTCTTCCAAGCACGATGGGAGGATCTTGCTCATCTCCCATGTCTATGACTAAAAAGTCAGTCAGGACATAGTGGTCCTTTATCTTGACAGGTACATCTCGTGCAATTCCTTCCGGGAATCGTTGTGATTAATCCGCCATCTGCAATATTATATATGTGGAATACAAAGGCAGGTCACCATATATTAATTCGTAGGTTACCTTAGACATTAGGTTGGTGCCCGATCCCGTGTCGCAGACAACTCGCTGGAAGTTCCATTGATTGATGGAGCAGTGGATTGATGGAACTCTAGGGTCTTCAAGCTTTGGCAGTAATGGTGAAGGGAACAGGTTCTCATTCTCTGATTGAATCGTGTTGATCATCCAAACTTCCTCCACATGCGGTTGAGGTCGATTGTTTTTCTTATTCCTCCTTCTATCTCTTCTCTTCTTCTCGACAACTGGCTCGTGTTCTTGGGGGTAAGGATATCGGGGGTGTGCAGGAGCTTTTAGGATCTTGTTCTTGAAATTGAATCTCTCCTTTCTCCCATTGATGGTGAAGACGATCTTAGCGGCATCGGCGTAGATGATGCCTTTGGCTGTGGCAAGGAAAGGACGTCCCAAAATGATTGGAGCGTTCTCACTTCCCCCAGTCTCGACAACAACGAAGTCGGCAGCCACGTAGGAGCGTCCTACCCCCAGACATACGTCGTCTAGGATGCCCTCGGGGTAGCATAGTGATAGGTCTGCAAGCTGCAAGCACATGGTCGTATACAATAAAGGTGAACCATTGATTTTCTTATATATTACCTTAGGCATTATGTTGACGCTAGACCCAAAGTCACAAAGTGCATTCTTGAAGGTGTAGGCTCCAATAGTGATGGTGATGATGGGCCTTCCTGGATCTCCTCTTTTGGCGGGCATGCCCCAGTCAGTCCATCTTGGGCCTTCTTCTGTCTTACTCGAACACAGATCTGCAGAATAGATATCAACAAGATTTGCAGATTCTAATTCTTCCGGCTGGCCCGGAATCTTACCTGGGTTAGCCGTGGGAACAGATGATGCCAGCTGAGAAATCTGAGATTCTAGCATTTTATTGAAGCTATGTTGGTTCTTGATGGCAGAAGAAAAACTTTCCATTTTATTACTAATAGTTTCTAGCATTTTATCATTGGAAGCTAACTTCTTAGACAGATTATCCATAATTCTACCCTGGTTTGGACTAAGTCTCTTAAAGGTGAGAAATTATTAGAAGAATTATTACCTTGATAATTACCTGAATAGTTACCTGGGTAGTTGGTCCTCTGCTGAGTCCATCCTTGATTCTGCTGGGGACGATATTGGTTGTTATTGTTGATGTAGTTCACGTCCTCCTCCAGCTGAGGGCATTGACTCCCTGAGTGTCCAGTGTTTCCACACTCTTCACAGGTCATGCGGGATTCGAAGAGTTGCATGACTTCCTTCTTCTCAGGGGCTTTGTCTTCAAGCCTCTTCATCAGTAAATCCATTTTGGCAGACAGCATGTCTACCTCCTTGAGCTGGTGCATTCCTCTTTCTTTCTTGCGGGGTTGACGTTCCTCGTTCCAAGCTTGATTGGACGCCATCTTTTCCACAAGGTTAGTAGCTTGAGTAAGTGTAAGGGACAGGAAAGCACCTCCAGCTGCAGCATCCATCGTTTCACGGGTGTTGGTAGAGAGCCTGTGGTAGAAGGTCTGCAAGAGCAACCAGTTTTCCATTTCATGATGTGGGCATTCTGAAATGTAGTCTTGAAAGCGCTCCCATGCTTCAGGAATAGATTCCTCGTGTTGCTGCTGGAAACTCGAAATTTTCCCCCGTAAGGCATTGGTTTTGCCTATAGGAAAGAACTTTGCCAGAAAGGCAGTAGAACACAATGTCCAAGTTGTAAATTTGTCTTTGTTGGAGTAAAACCATTGCTTCGCTCGCCCCAATAGTGAGAATGGGAATAAACGAAGTAGGACTGCATCACTTGGCACATCTTTGATCGTGAAGGTGCTACATATCTCCAAGAAATGTTGAAGGTGTTTGTTGGCATCTTCATGAGCTTTTCCACAAAATTGGCTAGCTTGTACCATGTTGATCAGCGCAGGCTTGAGCTCAAAAGCAGCATTTCCTACAGCAACTGTCGGACCAGTACGAATGTTGTCCGGGGTCGGTGCGGAATATTCGCGTAGGGACTTGTTTGCCATTACTTCAAACGTGGGTGTTAAGCTTCGCGCTGTTGAATCTCCCAAGGCAGAAGTCATGGGCCGAGAATCAGGAGACCTGAGCTTTGACCTTGCCTTCCTTAAGATTTTCTCTGGATCTGAAACGAAGTTTTCTGGAAGATTCTTATTCATACATTACCCTGAAATATGATAGACAAAAGTGGAAAGAACAAGGGTAAACCTGTTTAAGCAATGATAATTTGGGTTCTCGATACATTATGTGTGAGAGATGCATGCATGCTATTACTGAAACTTTTTCATCTAGGCTATAGACTTTCTTTCCCCGGCAACGGCGCCAAAAATGCTTGTTGACATTGCTAACGTCATCGACTAGAAACAGATATAAGATCCATCTCTATCGATGGCACCAGAAATGCAAAGGTATATCTTAACATGATGCTAAGTGTATATCAGATGTTGCTTTTAGATTAAACTAAAAGGTGAACTTTGACATGATTCATAGCACAACTCGATATAGGTTGTCAGCCCTGACTGGTGTGCCAGAAAATGCATGGATATGGTACTCTTACATATGCCTTGGATCTCTAGAAAAGAAGATATATATAAACTGGGAATCCGCAAGCGCACAGATATGAATATACCATTGTAGCATTTTAACCAGGAGTAAAACCAGGTATCGTATTTATATTCTACCACAGGGAAAGAAGTCTTTCTAATCCATAATAGCTAATACATGCTCATCTCTCAGTTTTATAATGTAGAGTGGCCAAAATATATCAATTGCTATAAACAGGGGTAAGTCACATAAAGATAAAGATATTGATAGCATTGTTCAAGTCATAACATCATGAGCAGCTAGAAAGTGTCATTATAGCAAGAGAAACATAGCAAAGTCTAGTTAGAGAGGATACTCCTCGGTAACTCTAAACTATATGTCAATGCAAACTATGATTAGTGCAAACATTTAACAATCATGGAAGAAGAATTATTATATCAATGCATGGGGAGACTATCCAGGAGGATCAAGGCCGAAACTTGAAACAACCCAAACAGTATAAGGCTCCACTAGTCCTATACACAGGGGGTGGACTGCGAAGGACTCAATAGTGCTGTCACCACCACGATCTACCACACGACCCGGTATATAGGGTGCAATCACTGATAAATACAATATATGCACCACGCTTACACTGTCTTTACCGTTCACCCATGTTAACAAATGATCTAGGTGAGGGCTATACGACTCCATACATGAATATATAGGCACAGACCGCAAGCCAGTACATTTAGTGCAGATCAACTAAGGGAACCAGGAAATCGAAGACGATGTACAAGAGTCGCAGTTAATAAAGCAGAAAAGAAAGGAAGAAGAAAATAGAATCAAGCCCATGCAGCACACTAAGATAATGAAGCTGAACGGCAGCACAGATGAAAAAACAGTCGTAATTGCAAAGGACCTCAGTGAAGAAGAAGAGGCACACTTGCTTCGCTGCCTAACCAAAAACCAAGATGTTTTCGCATGGAGCAAAAAAGATCTCAAGGGCATACCACGAGAGGTTATTGAGCATAGCCTAAACTTAAATCCAAAGGTCACGCCGAGAAGACAAAAGCTAAGAGTGATATCCCCAAAAAAAGAGAAAGCAACACTTCGTGAAGTACAGAAGTTGCTAGAGGCAGGTGTCATACGCGAAGTACAATTCACGACTTGGCTGTCCAACATAGTCATGGTGCCGAAGAAGAATTGAGATCAGAGAATGTGCATAGATTTCACGTCTCTCAATAAGGCTTGCCCAAAAGACGACTACCCGCTCCCAAGAATCCATGTGTTGGTAGATGCAGCGGCAGGATCCGAAAGGATGTCACTTCTCAATTGTTTTTTGGGATATCATTAGGTGTGGATGAGAAAAGAAGACGAAGACAAAACAAGTTTCATAACGCCTTTCGGAGTCTACTGCTTTGTAAGAATGCCCGAAGGTTTGCGCAACGCAGGCCCAACTTTTAACAGAATGGTGCAGATAGTTCTTGGTCCACAGTTGAAAAGAAACGTGTCCTCATATGTTGATGACATGGTAGTGCACAACAAACATAAAGAGAGTCACATCGAAGACTTGGTGGAAACTTTTCAGAACATGAGAAAGTATGGGCTCATGCTGAACCCAGAAAAGTGCATCTTCAGAGTCAGTAGGGGGAAGTTATTGGGATGTATGGTGTCAAAGTCAGGAATACAAGCGAATCCAGAAAAGATAGAGGCAATAAGAAACATGAGGCCGCCAAGAACGAAGAAAGTGGTACAAAAGCTCACTGGCAGGCTAGCAGCATTGAGTCGTTTCATCTCCAAATCAGTGGAGCGAAGCTTACCATTTTTCAAACAATTGGCGGGGCAGAAAAACATAGTATGGGGAGAGAAGGAACAGGAAGCCTTCGAAGACCTAAAGGCATATTTAGAGAAGTTGACGGTAATGGCAAGTCCAGGGCCCGAAGCAAAGTTGTTGTTGTACGTGGCAGCATCGGTTCATGCGGTCAGCACGACATTGGTTGAGGAGAAGCAGAGCAGCAACAATCTGAAACAAATGCCAGTATACTTTGTCTCCGAAGTACTCAAGGGAGCAAAGAAATTATACTCAGAACTAGAGAAAATGGCATATGCAGTAGTAATGGCAGCAAGAAAGTTGAAGCATTACTTCCAAAGTTTCAAAGTGGTAGTGCCAACCAGCTTCCCACTTCGCGAAATGTTTGAGAACAAAGAGTCCTCAGGAAGGATGGGCAAATGGGCAGCAGAGTTGTCTCAATATGACATAACCTTCGCGCCAAGAACAGTGATAAAATCCCAAGTACTGGCTGATTTCGTCGCAGAATGGGCACAATCAGATGAAGATGGCGTGAAGTCGCCAAAAGAAGAGAAATCGTGGGAAATATTTTGTGATGGGGCGTACTGTAATGATGGTGCAGCAGCTTCAGCAATTCTCACATCCCCTTCGGGAATAAAAATGAGATACGTGGTGAGGCTAGAGTTTGATGGGTACACAAACAATGTCGCAGAGTACAAAGGATTGCTATTGGGTCTCCGAAAGGCAAAAGCAGTAGGGGCACGAAGGTTGGTGTTGAACACAAATTCAGAGCTCATCACGAACCAAATAGGCAAAGCATACAGAGCAAAGAAAGATAAAATGTCTTCATATTTGAAAACAGTAAGAGCAATGGAGAAGCACTTCTTGGGGTTCACAGTAAAGAAGATACCAAGGGAACAGAACAAAGAGGCAGATGCTTTAGCAAAAGCAGGAGCCACAAAACAACCACTACCACCAGATGTGTTCTATGAAACATTGAGGAAAATGACTTCACACTTCACGAAATCAGAACCAAAGCTTGTCAGCGCAATTACCAGTGAAGATTGGAGGGCACAAATAGTTGCATATCTGAAAGGGCATTATGAGCCAGAAAACAAAGTTGACAGGAAGAGAATGGCAGTAAGAGCAAGGTCATTCGTGTTGAGGGGGGGACTTTTACAAAGCAGGTGTGTGCGCACCGTTACTCAAGTGCATATCACGTGAAAAGGGCAAAGAGTTACTCAGAGAAATACATGTGGGCATGTGCTCTTCACATATAGGAACAAGAAAACTAGTAGCCAAGGCATTTTGCGAAGCGTTTTATTGGCCAACAGCAGTAAGAGATGCTGAAGAGATTGTAAGGACATGCGACAACTACCAGAAGCACATAAATTACTCCAAGTTTTCACCTTACGAAATACAACTCCTTCATTCGGTATGGCCATTTGCAAGATGGGGAATTGACATCGTGGGGCCTCTGCCAACGGCTCCGAGAAACTACAAATATGCAATAGTGGCTGTTGAATACTTCTCAAAGTGGATTGAAGTGAAGGCTGTACAGACCATAACTTCGGGAGTGATACAGAAATTCTTTTGGCAAAATGTGGTTTGCAGATTTGGTGTCCCATACGAAGTAACAGTGGACAACGGCAAGCAATTTGACTCAATAGACTTTCGCAAGTTCTGCTTTCACCTACACACCAAGTTGTGTATTGCCTCGGTATATCACCCGCAGTCCAACGGAGCTGTTGAAAGGGCCAACGGGATAATTTTCACTGGCATCAAAAGAAACATCACGGGAATGCTAAGGGGCAAGTGGGCAGATGAGTTACCAAGAGTCATATGGTCTCACAACACAATAGAGTCAAGAGCCACAAAATTCACGCCATTCAAGTTGCTGTACAGCGAAGAGGTAATGGTACCAGAAGAGATAAAGCTAGGGTCCATTCGTACCGAAGGCTCACCTGGAAATGAGGATATGGCACCAGCACTGGACACCTGCGAAGAGGCTAGGCTTCAAGCATTACAGAACATTGAAAATTATCAAGAGGAAACCAGAAGATGGAAGGACAAGAAGGTGCAAAGGAGGAACATAAAAATAGGAGATATGGTCTTAAGGAAAAAGACACGAGGCGTGGGAAAACTGCAAGAGAAATGGGACGGTCCTTTCATAGCGACAGAAACAAGACCAGGGGCTTTCAGCCTAACTAACCTAGAAGGGGTGGAGGATCCATACTCGTGGAACGAAGACATGCTACAAAAGTATTGGCTGTGAAAGAGGAAGAAACTCAGCCCCGCGAGAAGCAGCACCAGCCGAAGGTGTAGAAGAAGGCAGTGCAGTCACAACACCAGAGATGACACCAACTTGTTCAGAAGTAGCAGGGCTGGGGCTAGTCTGGAAAGGAGAAGTTGCAAGTTACAGCAAAAGGAAGCAAAAGACAGGAATGATAAAAAAATAATAACTTAGCAAAGAGCACAACAGTGTAACCTTGCGTAGAACACGACGGGCCTCAGCAACCGTGTAGCTAAAATCAAACTAATGGTAAAACTCTTTAACAAAGTTTTTCGCAATGTTTTTCGGCAGAGCAGGAATCCGGTCAACATTGGTTTCTTGAGGCCAGGCAAAGGAGCCATCGCGCATCTGGCGAAGAGCAGTCTTGGAAACAGCAGGCTCGGACCCATCGGTAGGAGTGCTCAAGAGAGAGTACACAGAGTGGCAAATGGTCCGCGCAGAAACTCCAGCACTTAGTTCACCGAAAGAGCGGCCAGTCGAAGCTAGAGACGATACACCATCTGACCTTCAAAATGTCACCTATGTATTTACCTTCAATGATGTATGAGCCAGGTGCAGTGCCAAAGTCCACCAAAAGATTATGAACCTTCTTGCAAACAGGAACGATATGCTTCTCCACTTCATCGCAATAACATTCATGTTCTTTCACAAGATCGACATGAGTAGTTTTCAGTTCATCAAGCTCCTTCTGTTTACTTTCGTACAGGCTCTTCACACCTTCGCTTTTCTTTTTCTCGTTTTCAAGAGCCTCTTTCAACTTAGCAACTTCGTTTTCAAGAGAACTATTTTTCTTCGAGAGAGAAGTTATTTCCGAAGACAGAGCCACACTCTTCTTTTTCTCGTCTTCCAAAGTAGCAGCAAGGCTGTCCTTATCCTTCTGAAGATTCTTGACAGTAACAATTTCCTTCTCAAGAGCAGAAGAGGTAGTCTGATCACGAAGGTTGAATTGGCGGGTGTCTTCGCGAAGCCGGCGCTGAGCAACTCGATAGGCAACGAAGGTTTTCATGGCAAGATCTTGAGCCTGCGTTAAAACTTCATCAGCACCTTCGCAGCCCAGATCTTCTTCCATGATAGGGAAGCTAAAAGATTGGCCAGCCTCCTGGAGCAAAGCACGTTCGCGATCATCACTGCAGAACTGAAGTAATTCCCTCTTGCGATAACCAAAAAAAATGAGAGTTCTGAGAAATCCCGAGATGGTGCGCAACAACTGAGGGAGAGTCAGCACTAACAAAAACACCACCACTTCGCCGGCCACTGTCAGACTCAATGTCAGAACTACTGTCACTATCGCCGGCACCAGTAGCGAAGGCTTCAATAACCTTACACGAAGAAGAAGGAACCAACACTTTAGAAGGGGCGGGATCCTTAGGCACGTCTTTAGCAATAGCAGGTGCTTTGCCGCTTGTTTTAGGAGGAGCAGCAAGCTCTTCATCGCTCTCCGGTTCACGATCGCTAATGCCAATATCGAAGGGCTGAGCAATGGTACCGGCAGCGGTGTCTGGACGCGGTGATAACGAAGTCACATCAACCTGTTCCTCTGTATGCTCCAAGTCAGACGCTCGAGTACTTCGCCCGGACAATGCAGGGTCGGCCACATTCTCGTTGCTCTTGTTACCTTCACTTCGGTTTCCATTGCTGCCATTGGGGCTGGAAGACACAGTCTCAGGAGAGGCAGATCTTTGCTTGCGGTGACGCTTAGGTTGACGGTTGCTTGCGGCTTTCCCGTGTCTTTTGCCAGGACGAGAAGGCACAGCAACAGTCGATGGTTCGACAACGCTGCCAGACCCTTTCTTCGCAGCACGCTTAGCGGCAGCTTCGCGATGCGTAACAGTGACTTGACGATCACCAGCAGTAATGCCGAAGAATTGAAAAACACGGTTGTCGCGACGACCGCCAATTCGGTTCATGATATCGTGGTCCTCTTTAAGGCTGGCAGGACCAAGTATTTCGTTGGCAGCATCTTCGATAAGTAGAACATCAATATCTGTAAACAGGGGAAAAATAAGAAAAAAACACAAGACAAAGTATAAAAGACAAAGAATATAAAAAAAAGACGAACACAAACCTTCGAGTTTCACTCTGAAGCTTTTTGTAAAATCCGGAATTTTAATGGGGCTAGTAAAGTCGCTCCATGCGACAACAGACTAGCCAGACTTCACTGGAAAAATCTTGCAGCAGCAATACTCCTCGACGAGATCGCGAGTACCCATGATTTTTGCAATCTCCTGAAAGACAACCAAAAAAAGTCGTGATTGATCAGAATCATCAGGAATTAGGCCAACACCCTTCGGAAGATCTTGCACCTCCTTGCTAACAAGCGATGCAGCGGTGTCATCAACCTTATGATAGAACCAGAAGGTGTTCCCGTCATCTTCCCACCGATTCTTGTAGCAGACAACAGGGACATCTACATCAGTTCTATATCTAAAATTCAGTGAAGCAAATTGGGCCTCTTCCTTGATATATGTATCACCTTCGGTGCGCTCCATGTACAATGGCTGATGATGGATAGTGTGAGCACGAATGAAGTTGGCCACGGTAGGATTGACACCCATGGTTTTACACGCCCACATAAACAAGCTCAACCGAAGAATGGAATTCGGAGTGAGATGGTGGACGTACATGTCGAAGTTGCGAAGAATTGCAACGACAACAAGGTCAAGGGGAAACCGAAGATCAGCAGCAAAGAGATCGCGGAATACCACAACCTCATCATCTCTCGGGGTAGGAATCGCTTCGTTTCCGGGATCTCTAGCTTGCCCACTTTCAAAGTACCCAAGTTTTTCGTACTCAGAAAGAAGCTGTGGAGTCACACGACTTCGTCCAAAAACCTTCGTTGTGGCCTTTGGGGGCTTCAACGCAGCAGACTTCGGGGCCATTACAAAGAAGAATGAAACAAGAGAAACAGGCAGCAACCTAAACCAAAAAATAATAAGCATAACCTAGTTGAGCGAAGGTATGAAAATAAATGCAGGACAAAAAATAAAAATGAAGGTCTAGAGCAAAGTTAACAAGAAGTTACCAGTAGAGAGGAAGGCGCTAGGTGGTGAAAGAGAAGCAGCAAGCGGGGCTTGGCACTGGGGGGTGGCGGCGGCCTTATATAACGTGAGCGGCGTGACTAACTAGGAAATACATGGCACGGGAATATAGGAGGAAATGAGGCAACAATTATGGAAGTATATCCTGATAAATTAGGAAAGAAGCAACAGAAAATCGGGACAAGAGAGCATATCATGAAAAAATAGGAGTTCAAAAACTACCCGACACGTGTAAAAAAAAATAGAATAGCCAGATGAGCCGAAATGGGGAGGCGCTTCGGTACGAAGAAATTTCTGCCCGTTTGAGTTTCGCTACTTCGGCTCGTCATGGAGACAACCCTTCGCTGGCGAGGGGCTAATGTTGGGGAAATCCATTTCGTACCTAACCCCCCCTTTATTTCCCATTTCGACTGCGAACCTTCGGGCCGAGGTAAAGCAGCAACCATTTGTTTTTTTGGTGACTGCGTAGGTTTGAAACCTTTGGGGTGAGGTGAAGCAAGGCGCCGAAGGTCTCAGGGAACAAGGCGAAGCAAGGCGTCGAAGGTTGCGAAAGACCGAAGGTACGGCGTCCGGGGAGCACCGGGAGGCTGAAGGTGATGTCCGCTCGAAGACAAAGGGAACCTTCGGGGAGCAGAGAAAGCAGTCTGGATGGAGCGCGTCAACGCCCAAGAGGTAAAGAAAGGCCTTGAACACGCGAAGGTTCTACACAGCATGCAGCGGCATGACCTCGAAGCGAAGATGTTTCTCCGAAGGTCAAAGACAGATTGCGGGCCCACATGAGGGGTACCACGGTGTAAAGTGTTTAGTTGTAATGGTGGTAGTTGGGCGTGTTACGGGGAAAATACTGTTATGCCCTCAAAGATCCTCCGCTCGATGTAAAAGGCGAGGGTATGTATGTAAAGTGTAACTGATACGGGCCTATTTAAACAGACCTAAGTGGAATGAAAAAGGGAGGAGAGGGGTCAGATGGGAGGCTTGTTTTTGCCTACCCGAAGACACGCCTTGGTTTGCTTGTGAGTTTGAGTTCTTCGTTATTTACACTTGTTGGCCCCACTTCGGGGACAGGTTTCTCCCCAACACCTTATTATATCCTCTCGATGTGAAAATCAAAAGCAATTTGTATCACAATGGATTGTATCTCTATCGGACTCTAGATGTGCAATATTCTTGATATTTAGTCTATCTTTTTAATCTTTACAGCTTTAATGACTGACTTCATTTGTGTAATTTGTCCATTATTTGTGTAACATTATATTTGTGCAAAGAGGCACAATGTTCTTGCCTCTTGTAGCACTGATTACTAAAGCTTTCCTTTCTTTTTCTTGCAGCTTGAAATAGATAAACTAAAGGCGATAGATCCATGTGGTAGATCCAGCACTGAATTAACAAAGGTAATATAGAGTGACAGTGTAGTGCTAGACACTATACCTTCCATCCTCCAGAGCTGAACTAAGAGCATGATGCTCAATCTGAGGCATCAAATGCTCTTTGCTTAGGCAATTAATTAATTCCTTACATTTCTGTTGATTTCGGATGAGCTAGCTGTTATGACTTGTCATAGTCCTCAAGTTGCATTGAATAAGCTTGATGCTAGGATTGCAGTTTTGTAAGGATATAAACAAAACGTGATCAGAAAAAAGTACGAAAGCAAAATTGTGCTATTATGGAGCTATACGAAGTGTGGTACTGCATTTTCCCATGCTCAGATCGAGTGAGTCTTCTTCCCTGCAGGTTGAATGTCATTGAACTCTGAACCTAAACTGCAGCAGTGCATTTGCAAAAAAAATAGGCCAAGCTGTATTGTTTAGGGAATTTTCTTTTAGAATTCCATGATAGTTAGCATGCAGTAATTCAATTTGTGGTCAAGAAGATAAATTAACAAGCAATAATTTGTTTCTAGATATAATGGTCAACTAGATATGTGTATATAAAGAGGGTTACCTTTGTTTGAAGTATATTCTGAAAATTTAGGATTACCATGGAGCTAGGCCTTGAAGTATGTAGATACATGCAATGTCCAGGTCAGTTGATTGCTCGTGTATAATGTCAGTGCATGCTTTTACATTTTCCTGCTTCATGGTCATGTTACAATTGAAACACTCACACTTCCATGAAGATTTTTGATGGGTTTTTTAGAACATCATGTTACTACTTCCTTTTGTTCAGTCAAGTTCTTTGTAGCATACTGCTGGACTAAAATCATCATTTTGGTATGGAGCTCTCTGTTGCATATATAACATGATGCATCTATGAATTGCATTGCCTGCTGTGTTGTTGTATGACATATATGTCCTCTTGGAACTATGCCAACAAGTGCCATATGCATGAGGTCCTAAAATGTTTTCCACGCCCAAATGTCTAAATGCTTTGATATGTAACAGAGATGTGTATCTCTCTCTAACATTCCTGGATGCTTTTTTTCAATTCATCAGAATTTTATTTCAGTACACGAGCTATGCTTTCTTAAGTTGGAGGAATAGGTCTTGAATCTCTAGAATGAAAAGTAGAATGCTTCTGTGAGGTATCCCCATTTATCAATTCTATCGACATTACCTGGTCAAAACATCAGGATGATAAAGAAATGGAAATGTGACATAATGGATGCCTGCTTAAAATGAGTCTTATTTTTAAGCTTTATTTTTTTTTCATGAAAAGGTCATATGGTGACACTTAAAGATATGCCTATACCATTGTGTATTTGTGTTTTCTTAAACATTATATCTCTATCAAATACTCAAATACTTGCATGTTTCTTCTGTTGGTAGAAAGAAATAGATCATACTGGGACTTTCATGTGAGTTTGCAGTTGATGTTTCAAGAAGTAGATGTTTAAGATAATAGTGAAGTGTGTGGGATGCCTCATGACAAGGAGGTACATCATATTGACCTGTAGTGTAACGATTTGGAATTATATTTGTGAAATTATATCCGTAATTATATTAATCCGTGGCATTAGCACGGGCATTCTACCATTGAACTCGATGCAATGTTTTCACCATTGAAGTCCTCCTTTCAGGAATTAGGGAACTGATGGTGATAACTCGGGAATTAGGAGGGGGCTGCAGAGATTTAAGGGAAAATGGCTGTTAACTCAGGAACTATGGAGGAATCACTGCAGTCCAACATTGAACAAGCTGCTCAGTTAGCATTTTAAATTGTCAATTTTGCTACATTCTGGTCATAGGATTTGGCATTACAATATAAGCTAATGATTAGTTATTACTTATTAGTAGGCTTATAGGATTGCGTAATGTCAAAATTGTTGTACGACATAAAGTATTAAGAAGCATGGGATATGTACAAGATTGTAATAGTATCGAACAAATTGATATCCGTAGCGTTAGCGCGGGAGAAGGCGGAGGCTGCCCTCGAGAAGGGAAACGCGGCTGAAGCAGAGGCCCTTCTGAATGAGGTCTGGACAAATGCACACTCTGCAACTGTGCATACCCCATCAGTTTCTTGGTTCTTGCTTGATTTCACTTGTTTGTTTGTAGGCTATTGGGCTTAATGCTTGTGGTGGTCGACATTTGGTGTATAGGAGCAGGTTGCATTCTGTTATTCTAAGATTGGTGTGCGAATTAATGTTTCTAAGTCAAACAACGTGCTTCATGTAAGTTTGTCGTGTGACGATTTGTCAAAATTATGCATGTCTAAGGCGAGATTAGCATTAGGGGATATCTCCGCTGCGCTTGAGGATGCCGATGAAGCAATAAGAATAGCTCCCAGATTTCCTCATGTTTGATTTTTTTGAACCCGCAAATTTCAAGGTATCACTTTGCTTGTATATTCATATTCATGCCTTGCTATTCATGTTATAATGTCCACCTCCACGGAAATAAGGTTGAAAAGTACCAGCTACAATGTCTATTACGTTTTCATTGTTTCGATTATGGATTGGCTGGTTGCTTGGTTCCTGTTGCTAATGTTTGGTGTGACCTTGTTTGAATGCCTACACAGTAGCTAGCAACTTGGTGATAGGTGAAGTGAGGAAGGTTTGGTACTTGTTACAATCATCCACTGTACTTTTAGTGAAGTATGTTTTTCTTAATGTGGTGGGCGTTAGTGGCCTTTGGGTAACTGAAACATTGGCAAGCTTATATCCTACATCCAACCTCAATATTTGGTGCATAAGGTTGAAATGCCACTAGCCTTATCATAATCCTCTGTATCTTATGCTTCCTTAGTAAAAGGCATAATACTTGCCTGCACTACTTCATGCATATACAGATCCAGTTCATGCCTTACACCTGAGTAGATATCTATGTTCAGCCAACTCTCTGCTGTGTTCAGACTCTACGCATCATACAATGGCTTCGACATTAACTTTGTGCAATGTGCATATTTTGCTTGCAGCTAATGGGTTCAACAATAGCTTGCTGCAAGACCAGAGCAATTTGTTTGAGATCAAAACGTAGATGTTTAGGACCATAATGAAGTGGGTGGGATGCCTCAAGATAAAAGGAGGTACAACAGATATGAGCTGTAGTGTAAATTTACTATCTGTCATACACAAATGTCAGATTTACTGAGAATGGAATTCTTGATGGACATTCTGAAGAGCCATGCAAATGAATGTTTAGACGTTTTCCCTAGAGACTTGTAAGAACTACCTCAGCGAGAGATATAACTTATTTGTAGGATGTGAGACATGCCTTGTTAAGCATGAGTGATTTTTTGCTTGAGACTTTCGAATCCCTTTGCATGAGATGTATGTAATGATGAAAAACCTTGTCATTAACATGGACATTATGAATGGTAAACATCCTATGTGAAGTGCCTCTGTTATGTGCATGATCTTTTAGGTGTCCGTAGCAACGCACGGGCATTACACTAGTCAAGTAAAATGATCGTGTCAAGCATGGAGAGTGGCTCAAAGCTGCATGGACATCTTCAAATCTTACATGAAGGACCATGGCTTCGTGACAATGAGAAGGTACGTAAGAAAGTCGAGCTCTATGACTTTAAATGAAGCGCTTTGCGGGAGGCAACCCATTTTCTTTTGTTTTTATATATCTATATATATATATACATATATATATATATATATATTATGACCGTCTATATTGTGATCTTAAGCTTAAACATCAAGTAACATTGTACCATTGCTCTAATAAATACCAACACCATGTTGTTTGATTTAATTTTTATTGAGGGAGCACTTTGTTCTTGATCTTGGAAAACTTGTAGACCTTTTTGTGTGCCTATTAGTGTTTAGGTTCTCTTTCTTTGTGTCTTTTTAGAGAGAGATATGAAGTTGGCACCATCCTTTAACTCTAAACTTGTGGCTAATTAATTTAGGCTAACTCTTGCATTTGCTTTAGACAACCACCATATCATGTCATTTTGTTCATCCATGTCATTTTGCATTACATGTTTTGTGTTGATCTAACTTTTTGTCCAACCAACCTAAGCCTTCCTGTAGCCCCCACCAAAAACCCATAGCCAACAAGGGTAGGGTTGACTTGTGGCCAAGCCCACCTCTATCCCTTGTTCTAACTAAAAACTTTGACTAGCCCTCCTATGAGAAAATCTTTCACACCTTTAGCCTTCCTAAAACCATAGGTTTGTTTTTTCATAAAAAGACTATTAGCACCACCTTAGATAGAATTTCTATACTTCACTCCCTCTCTTCAAAATTCTTATTTGAGCCAAAAGATATAGGATACCCATAACCTACCCTTAAACCTTGTTAGTTTGGTTGATTGATTCTTTTCGATGGGTGCTTTTCTTTATGATAATGCTTACTTCGTAAAGTGGAGGCCAAGCTTTTTCCTTTGCTTTTTATGGGCTATATAGAAAATCTTTTAAACCTTGCTAACATTTGCTTGTTCTAACTCTTTGCATTTGCATTTTGCATCCACCTCATTGTCATCTTCTGCTTTATGTTAGCTTGGTGTTCGTGAATCTTTATGATGAATGCTTTTATATGTATGCTTCGCGGGCACTTTAATTTTACAATCTTATGTAAACATGGTGTTTAGACATGATTGGAGACCACCATCATTCAGTTTTATATGCTTTGCTATCATATTGCATTGGTTGGTTTGAAAACTTTGCAATGCGCCCTACTTTTCTTGCACTATAAGGAACTACTAATCTTGGGATAAGCATGGTGTTTTGACCTTGGTTAATAAATATTTATGGCAAGGGAAAAGTTTGGCAACCACTTTGTAAGCATGGAACTTAGAATTTAGTATAAACATTATTTTGTTTTTATACCATCCTTTCATTTGCATTCACGCTTGCACACATGTACACCCATTAGGTTCTTAATTCTTCATTCACTAGATTAACTATGCCACAAGTTAAGATCTTAGGGGATGTCTTTGGTTCGTTGGCACTGAGTGAGTATTCCCGACTGTCTCCTCGGGGGTACTTTGTGCTTTGGAGTTGTTTTGCAGGCATGGCGAATCACTCCCATGAGTTTGTAATAAAAGATGAAATTAGGATCGTCAACACCTCCAAAATCCCGAAAGATACACCGCTGTCTTCATCAAGATTAAGCACATGTTCAGAGATGTACAAAAGAGGAAATTGGATATTTTGGAGCTCTACTAAGTCTTCTTTCCAAGGCATCGAGATTCAACATTTTTGGAGACCTGTACAAAGAGTTACAACCAAATCATTGGGCGTCACACATTCGGAAATCAGCCCGGACAGTTTTGCATTGATGGAGTAAAAAGGGTGTAACTCTCTTGTTCGGAGTCCGATTGGGGTGAATGACCACTCATTGGAAAGATAATTTCAAGGCCTTCGTAATGGAGCAATGGTTCAGTACATGTTCTTTTCTGGGAGTTGAATAATAATTCGTGGAAATTGAAGCAGTGATAAAGGACAGCATGGAAGGAGGTGAAGACGAGTTGAGAAACGATTGGGATTAAGGCTTGTGACAAAGGGTGGACGTTGGAGGACAATCAAGGCAACAAAGGTGAAGAGTATGAAGATCCACACATGGTGGTAGGACTTCAAGAATTAAAAGATGGTTCATCATCTTCCATACCTAGCAATATACTAAGCATGGGGGGGGGACTTGGTGGACATGAGAAGACCGCGTGGAGTACAACTATCACGGTTGCCACGGGATGCTAATTTTCTTTATCCATGTTAAGCACAATGCTTAAGCATGGGGGAGGCCACACTACACTTCAACCATCAAAGGACGGTAACAATTCCTCAACCCTCTTTTTGTCCTTGTCTTTCTATATGTTTGTTCATGTATATGATTTCCACAACCTTAGATGCAACCTTTGTATATCTCTCTATAGAATAACATGGCTACTAGGAGTACAACCTAGGGTTGTTTTTGGTTTCAATAATAATCACCATTACCTTGTGCTCACCATGATGATATCTTGTATGCTCTTGCCTATGGATATATGATGATCGTTACCTCTTTGATCATTTTTGTGCTTGGTTTGTATATGATTAAGCTAGTGCTCTCTTTAACATGATCTGAAAATTAAATTAATACTAGCCAAATCTTTTGTGGAGGTTATGATTACTTGAGACCCATAGTATTTTTCATTGCTCTTATTATTTTTGAATGATTCAAAGATCATTTATTTTTGTTCTTAAAAGATATTGCTAACCTTGTCTTTAATACCACTTGCATTTTGCTCTACCTATCCAAAGCCTAAATTTACTTGAGTGCAAAACCTTAGAGTGCAAGATTTATTTTTGGGTGCATTAATTCAAAGCCTGATTTCTCTGGCCCGAGACTAAGAAGCTGGTCATTCCGTTTTTACATATCTATCTTTATGCTAGCCTTTTCTATCAGTGCATTGTGAGTTCCCACATTGGGAATTTCGCAAACCTCGCCGGATATCCACCCACAAAACCCAAAAACATCTTTTTTTGTGTTCACCTCCTTGACCACAACCCAATATATGAGTATGGATGAATATTTCGAGGAAGATTACAAGGAAGGTACATCAAGTGAGCAAGACTTTGGGAGACATCCAAAAGGATCCCTAGAAGATTTTTCAAGTATCTCTCTCTAAGAAAATATGAGAACTTCAATTTCTACCTTGGTATATTTATCACCTCTTTTGCCCAAGGACGAGCAAACGTCTAAGGACGGGGGGGGGTTGCCAAGGAAGTGCTAGTATAGTCTAGAGTTCAAGGGGAGCAAATAAAAAAGAAAAAGTATGGTGAAAGAAAAAAATGATAAAATGATAAAGAAGAAAAAGTATGATGAGAAAAAGAAAGAAAGAAGAAAGAAAAATAATAATAAAATAAAGCTCCCCGGTTCTCTAGCTATGTTTAGTGCTTTTTGCGTTTTCAAGAGGATTCAAGATCAAGATCCATACTCATCTTTCCAACCATGTGCAATCCGATAACGAGGACTTCGTTTGTGCCTCGGGATCACTCTTTTCCATTTGCACATGTCCACCTATCTAAAAGTGTGTGTTCATCTCTCCCCCCTCCTTAAGAATATTATTTTTCCAATGACATTTTTGACGAGTCTCGGAAGACCATGAGAAGCTAGTCTTGTTTTGATAATATCTCAACTATAATATCTTGGTAGGACTAAACTTTCCTATAGCTCCATATAAAGCTTCCACTATATACTTTGAGAGAGGAAAGGAGTAGAACAAGTAGGCTTGAGAGACAAGATGAGATGAGGGTACATGAGCAAGCTGCAAGATGGGTATTATTGATCTTGGTAAAGAAATTTTTCTTCATCCCACTCTTTATTTTTAAAATTTCTGGGATTTGTTTAAAATTTGATAGCATGATTAATTACTTGTGGGAAGAGCTTAAATAATACCTACCCTCCACAGAGATGAAAGCTAGCTACATTATGAAACTTTAACAAATATAAACTTGGAGAGCATTATGTTTTCTCATGTATGAACAAGTGCAGGGTATGAACATTGAAGGGCAACACTGATATCCATGGAAGGCTTACTTGAGGACGAGCAAGGTTTAAGCATGGGGGTATGTTGACGGTCGATTTCCGTCAACCAAGAGCACTTGTTACATTTTGGTTTGAGCTTTGAATTATAACCAACCCGCCACTAGGCATACTAATGATGTAACAAGTTCACACTTGCATGTGGTGTTTGGAGTATGTTGTTTATGCAGGATTTAAGCACCTAAATTAGGACTTCTAGAGTTCATCGAGCACTTTATGAGAAGATCACGAAGCCCGGCACAAGTCAAGACACGAAGTGAACATGACTCCAAATGACCCAAGGACCGAAGCTTGAAGCTATGAAAGTCCAAGGACCTAAACAGAAGATGTGGGAGTTCGTATGCCAAGTACCCTTATCCAAACCGCGGGGAAAACAACATCAAGGACCAACATGAAGTTCGGCAAATATTCAAGAAGACACAAGAAGCATCGAGGTGCGAACCAGGGCCGAACCGGGCTGAAAAAGACGCAGGCCGGCCGGCCCACCCCCTTTTCGTGTCAGTTTGCGTCCCCCTTTGACCAAGATGCTCCTCGGTGAACTTATATCCCCAGCCTTTGACGGCCGCCAAATGAATCCACCAGAACTCGGCGAAACCTAGAAGTGAGCACCGGAGGGAGACGACGGCGGCGGAGTCCTCAAAGTTGTCTAGGGGATGGCCTAGGCCAACCCTAGCTGCCATGGCCGCCCTGCGTGGTTATGCCATGGTGGAGTTCTGGAGCTAGTTGAGGTCATCAATGGTATGTACTCGGTGGTGATGATCCAAACACATCTATTATAATATGAACAATTACAATCTTGTCACTCTATCTTCTAGCAATTCCATGTCTCCGTTTATACTTTTTACCTATCATGAATATGCTTGTTCATTAGTCTAAAGCAAGGTTAGACTACTTAACATGCTCTATGTAATCGTGGCAATTAGGTTTAGCATGTCGATCCTTCATGATTCGTAGACACATTCATGTTTGAGCGTGCCCGTAGATCCCCCTGCTTCATTAAGGGAGCATCGTGACAGGGTGATTTCCCTCGAAAGAGCGGATGTCTTTGGGAGGTAGGCCAGAGGTAGAAGTTTAAGGATGCTAGTAGATGAGATGTTCGATTAATTGCTTGTTTGCCGGAGCTACAACTAGAAGACAATAGGCCAAGCTACCCCTTCGGTGGAGCTTTGCCCTAGCCGATGTTCATGGATGTAATCAACCTTGTGCCATAACTCATATCTATCAATGTTCATCCTTTGTATGCAATCAATGCTATATGTTAGGTTAGATTGACTAGATAAGGTAGAGATCCTTAGCGGTTTGCTTCTGATCCTTGGATTGACAAACCTTGGGGACCCTCCTTGGTGAAAAAGGCACCAAGTAACCTGTACGCTTGCGGTGAACTTCAACACGGTTTTGAACCGTCAACAGCTGCGCCACCTTGAACTCATCAAGGTCGTGGCGGTCAGCGATGATGTCGTCCTCCCAAGAAGTACCGGCGTAGAGGCACCTATTGTCATCGTCCTCTTCGCCAGGTCTACTCACCCCTCCAGCTTGCACCTCCTGCGTTGGCGGCGGGTCAGTCACGATTGGGTCCTCTTGCTGAAGACCTTCGACCTGCTGCACATCATCGGAGGCGACCTTCGTTGCCGCCGACATTGTCGTCCCCATGGCCCCAGGGGCCTGACTCGAGACATCCCTTGCTGACGTTGCTGGTGATTGCTCCACCGGTGCCTTCCCTCCCTTGTGCCCAAAGGCCTCCTGGCTTGAGGCGTTCTTGCCACTCTCCGATGTAGCAGGGGTCGCCCTGCCAAAAAAGCGAAGCCTGTCAACAGCGATGCACACAGGACGTGCAAATCCAAATGTGCGTGGGTAAAGTTCGACAACTTACTTGCTACCAGTTTTCCACCCAGGCTTTATCGGCCTGGGCGGAGCTTTCCGCTGCTTCTTCCGCGACCCTAGGTCGCTCGGTCCCGCGGCGCTTGGCTTCGGGTGTTCCTCCTCCACCACCTTGGGGAGTGTCTCCTTCACCTGCTCGGGTGGTGTGTCGTGCGACCTTGCATCGTCATCGTCACCGCCGCCCGTCCTAGTCTCGGCACTGGCCGAGGTCGTCTCCGCCGATGTGGTGGTGCCCTTCCTCTTCCTCTTCTTCTTCTCCACCGTCTGGGTGGTAGCGGTCACTTTCGCGGCCTTAGACACCGACATCTTGCCAGCGACCTGCCACGTGCGCTGTGTCGTCGGCGCAGCAGTCTCTGCCGCTTTCCCAGCGGCGGGATCTTCATCGTCACTACCCCCCACCGATGAGTCAGAGAGGTAGTTGTCGATGTACTGCTGTGGAGGTGCCTGCACGTCCTCCACAGCTCGGACCTTGAAGCTCCGCTCGCCCTTGTCAAGGAGGGGAGCTGGGCTCTAGTACACGCCTTCACAACCCTGCATCAGACGACCTTCGTCACAATCATGAAATATTCAAGTACACCAGCAACAATCAAGGTCGACTTCAGTCAAAGGTGACTTACCGCTTCGGTGGGACACTTCAGGCTGAGCGCCTTGGGGCACGTTCGGTTGCGGATCTGCCCGGCGAACAGGTCCTTCACCCGAGCCACCATCTCCTCCTTGGAGACCTTGCGCTGTGCCACCCGGGTAGGGTTGGCCTGACCCCAATACTCGTAGGCCAGGTGCAGCCACTCCTAGATCGGCTGCAGGAGCCTCTGGCTGAAGCTGATGGCCACAGCACCGCCCATTAACCTCTCTGCCTTCAACCTCACTAGGTCGTCCAGCAACAGCTTGATGGCGTCGGCCTCCCGCGACGTTAGCTGGTTGGCCCACTCTGGGACCGGGACTGGCGCATATCCCGACCTTATCGGTAGAGCCGGCTTCGGGTTGTCGATGTAGAACCACCCTTGCCTCCAGCCCATGGTGTTGTCCGGCAACACCATTTCGGTGTACACTGGCTTCATGAAGCGGCGAAGCATGAAGCCGATCCTCCCCACGACCTCAGATTTCCCCGTTTTCTTCAACTCGAAGAAGTGCCGCCACAGGTCGATGTGTGGCGGTATCCCTAAGTATGCCTCGCAGAGGTGCACGAAAGACGAGATGGTGATGATAGCATTGGGGACAAGGTGTACCAGGTCGATCCGGTAGTAGTGGAGGAGCCTGCGGAAGAAGTCACCCATGGGGACTCCGAATTCGCACTCGACGTGCGTGATGAAAGCGACGGTCTCGCCGGTCCCCTCAGTGGGGAAGGCCTCGCCGGTCGCCGGCCTCCAGCCCACCTCCTCCTTGGGCTTCAGCAGCTCGCGCTCCACAAGACCTTGGAGCTGCTCCTCCATCACCGTTGAGGGCCCCTAGATGCTCTCCGGCTATGGCGCAAGTTCGGGAACCATCTCTTCGTCTTCGATGCCGGTGGATCTAGCTCTAGAAACCACTAGGGATTTTGTGCGCATACGGCAGCGTGCAGCGCGGCAGATCTGAGCATGGCAGCGCTAGTGGATTTGTGCGGAATGCTCTAAGTGGCGGCAGTGAAACCCTAAGTCTGGGCAGAAATGGAAATGAGTGGGGTCTCCGGCCCTCCACTCGGCCTTTTGTAGATGGGCCGCAACGGCGCTATGCGCCGCCGTGCCTAACGTCTCTTCCGTCTTACGGAATTCTCGGTGACCCAATAGATCTTTGCCCAGCGACTCTTTCGGCCTAAATAGTCACAAGCGGTAACGTCTTGCGCCGTACGGGAATCTATGCCTATTGGCTTCACAGTTAATGGCCTAGCGTTCGCGGACCCGTCATGCGCTACATTAAGCCCCCTACCATACTACAACTGATATTTGCTTCAAGGTCTCCTGGCCACCTGACGACCTTCGAGTCTATCATATTACTTTCGCCAGGTCGATGAGGCCCTGCTGCCTGCTAGGTCACCTCGGCCTACAACGGTGGGTTCACACCACGGCTCCTGGGCCCTGCTGCCTACTAGGTCGCCTCGGCCTACAATGGCGGGTTCACACCACGGCTCCTGGGCCCTGTTGCCTGCTAGGTCACCTCGGCCTACAACAGCGGGTTCACACCACGGATCCTGGGCCCTGCTGCCTATTAGGTCTCCTCGGCCTACGACGGCGGGTTTACACCAATGGCTCCGTGCTTAATGGCTCCACCACCCGTTGGCGACCTCTTGGTCATGACTATAGCTCCTTCCTGAGGCTGCTAAGGCCCTGCCGCCTTCTTGGTCGCCTAGACCTGCAACTTTCAGGATTGACGCAGTGCGTTGTGTCACTACATAATGGCCGTGTGGATCTAGGTCGACACGGGCTAGTTGTCGTTTCTTAAGGCCTCCCGAAGGTCGGTGTGCTAATATATCCCCACTGGGACCTTGGTAGCCATACCATTACCGCCCGGGCGCCTCTACATCTACTAAGGAACATACCATTTGTCATACAAATGCGTATATACAGCTTCATAAGCTACAAGGACTTTGGCCCTTGGCAAATTACAAGATACAAAGACATTAATGGCCCTGAGCTATCCTCTATAGTGTTTGCGACGCAGTCTACACTAATAAGGTGCGTTGCAAGTTTTCTTCTAGCTTGAGGACCGGTTGAAGACCTCTACAGCCACTGTAGAGATAGCTGCCACACAGCCACCTCTACTCAAGCTCTAACAGGTTTCCTGTGGTACCCAGCATTAAGTCTGAGCTTCACCACAAGATCCCAAATGGAACCAGCATCACCTCGGGCCTCTCCAGGTGGAGCATGGTGTTCTCCAGCATCACATCAGGCCTCTGCCTGTAAGGCCCGGTGACGCATGTACTGCCCCATGCTGCACCTGGATTCCTCGGTGGGCTCGGCAGAAGAGGCTGATCGAGTTCTTCCAGCTTCGCAAGCATTCTTCTAGCTCTAAGCATGAACGGCATTAGCTCTACGCTCTGGTGGACGGATGCAAGTCCAAAGGATGGAAAAATTACTACACAGCATCGCCATGGCTTTACAAGCAGCTCGGGTGCTTTGTTCAATGGCGTGGGTACCTATTTATACCCGCGGCACTCGGCCTCTGATCTTATCCACAACCCGGCTTGTGCGACGTCCTTATCCTCAAGGTCACTATTCCCGCGTGAGGCAGGAGGTCACTGTTCGCCCGTGGGGGGCATTGGCGCGCCTTTCCCCTACCTGACTCATCCTGGTACTTCTATCCCTTGTAGATGGACAGTGGTCTGCGCCATGCGTGGGAGCAGACCTGTGACCGTACAGTGCACCCATGACTCAGGTCATGGCATCTTTCGGTGTTTGGCATTTTCCTCAAGATTCCAGGCATTTTGGCATATTGGCTCAGTCAGTCTCAGCATTGTGTTGCTAAAATAGAAGGCTGTAGGTTCTCTTTTTCTTCTTCTTCTTCAGAGCATCAAACCGGCCATTCTGGTCGCTTTACTGCTCGGGGGCTACTACACTAGTGCGTCTTGCGACGCCCTATTCTTCTACGTCGCATCAACCTACTGGAAGCCTGCTTATGTTACTTCTCCGCTCGACCTACCTACGGTTAGCATGGCGACCTTCCTCAAGGTCGCAGAAGCTATTTCGTGTCACCTGATCCAGGTCAGGTTGGTGGTTCTTCAGGATCGGTGTCTCGCCTTCACTTCGACCTTCTGGAATCATATTTTAGGAGCTCGATGTTCGACTTAGTGCATGCATCGGAGGGGTTTTTCTTTTTTGGATTCCCGTGCACCCTACACGACCTTGATGATGCCACATCTTCGCCAAGTTTCGACATGACTTCATCTCAGCTGCTACGCCTACACGTTGATCGGGGGCTTGAGAGACATGGGTACCCATGGGTCCCCACCGGCCAGTGTCCCAAAGGTCCGTGCCAAGTGGACCCAACCTGCCAGAAGCCCCGCCGACCTGCAAGTGGGCCTAACAACCTTATCCACAGGCCCGACGACTCCGGGCGACCTTATCCAGATCCCGGAGGATCCGCAGTACTTAGAGTGCAAGCCAAGGCACCAGGACGCGGCTTGGCACCGCCAGTAGGTCCGAGTATCACAGGATACTCCTTGTAATCCGGAAGGATAGCTTCCCAAATTGTAACCGACCCAGATACGGGTCCACCGACCTCGAATGGAAACCCTAGCCCGTCCCCCATATAAGGCGGCCGAGGGCTCCATTCGAGGGGCAACCTTCATCTCTCTCGCATAATCCCACCACCACAACTGGACGTAGGGTTTTACTCTCTGGAGGCCTGAACTAGTCTAAACCCTCGTGTCCCCGTGTTCCTCGCCGCACTTGCTGTGTTCTGAGTTCGCCACGTGAACTACCACCTACGCTCTTTGTTCCCGATCCTCTCCATTAACCTGCAAACTACTTGGGTAGCCCCCTTGCAGATCTGTCCAGGTCTCACCGCCTAACAGGAATGGAACAGTTATGAATCAAATCACTCCTGCTCATCATGTCAAGCAACTTGGGGTTTTGCAATAAATTTTCAAAACAAAGCTTGCTTAGCTCCTTATTTGATTCTCTCAGATCGCTCAATGTGTATTTGTCCTCACCAAGGCATTAGATTGCCTTTCTTCACCCTACTTCTCATGATGGCTATATGTGGAGCTCAGGGTAGGATAAAGGATAAAGTATTCTTGTATCACATATATTTCAAAGTCAAAAACCGGATCCACAGAGAAAATCATATCACACAATCAGATCAAGATGTGCACGTGTATGGGTATGGTGAGTATGGTAAGGTGGATACTAGGCCTGGAATGGGTGCTAGATATTACCATACATACATGATAAATGTTAGTTGTTGGTAAGGTGGACACTAGCCCCGAAATGGACACTAGTTATTACCATCTAAGTTATGGAACTCCTTTTTGCATGATTTCCTCCTCTCTCTCCTTTTTGAAATTACCGAGACATGGGCTATCTCTCTTTCTTTCCTTTTTTTCTCTTTTTTTCATCATGATTTTTGAGGATGTCTTTTCTATTTTTTTCTTTTTGTATAACCAGTCTCTTTTGGAGATATTTGGAGAGGGATATATCATGGAACAATGCATGGAGCTTTATTTGGTGGAATGAATGAATGGTACAATGCTAACTTCCAATGTAGAAGCATAGCAAGAGGAAATGGTGGTGTACACATGAATCTTGATCATGAGAGTAATGAAAAGAATTCTCACAAGTGTCACAGAATTTGACAAATCTCGATGCAATAAAAAGCAGCATATGAGTATAAGGTTTTCAACTATGAACATCATATGGCTTTTGTAGGACGGTGGCATATCAAAGAGGAGCTTGCAAAGGGTTTTTAGGTTTTCAAATAAAATTACCAAGCACTAAAACATTTAGAGCGAAGATCATATCACCAAACCATATCTCAAACGCCAACTACTTAGATGAGCATGAGTTCCCTATAATGATATTTGTTCACAAGCATCAAGATGATAAGTAAGGAATAAAGCATATGCAATCCAACCACAGGAATCATGTAGAGCAAGTATGAAGGATAGGAATTGAAATTCAATCAACCTCATCGATAAAGGAGAGTGAGATAGAGGGTGCACATACCATCGCTCCTGAAGGATATAGGAAACAAGGAAGACCAGTGGTGATTCGGCTGACCCGTAGGGTAGCCAGCTCACTCTAGTTTACCTTGTCCTTGTCATGAAGGCGTAGTCAATGTTGTGCAACTTCTGTGTGGGAGTTCTCGAGTGGATATGTCGATGATGAGCTCGAGAGAACTCCCCCACACTAGTGTTTGTGCCTGGTGCTGTTCTTCAAACAAAAGTTGGAAACAAAAGGTGGACTCTACTGGTTCAAGAACCATAGAGCCTTTATTCAAATTCAAATATTTTTGGGTTTTTTTATTGTCACCATGTCATTTACTCAAGAAGGGTTAGATCAAGATTGCATTCCATAAACAAAGGGGACTATACTTACCTTGGACCTTTGAAAGGTCATATGTACCACCTTTGCATGTTGTGCAACATGACACCTCAACTTACGTTCTCATTTGAATTTAACTCAATGACTTACCCATTCAAATTTGACAATTTTTTTGCAGGGGTTAGTCAGCATATATGCAACCAAGATCTATGAAAAATATAACTGCAAGGTTCATCAACCAAAACTCGACACCATGTCTTGTTTTGATTGAAAAAGACAATTTTAACCTAAGCACCATGCTTAATTTAAAATAGTCTATGAATGTATGACATCATATACATTCAAACCAGAGCATATGAACAAAGATAAAGGAAACATGAAAGCATGATCAAGTCATTCTAAAAAAGGAACATAAGCATGAGCAAAAGGCGGTGAACCTCGGGCAACCTCGCGGAAGGGCTTTGTTTAATGTCAAAAGCAGGACTTACCTAGCTAGTGGGGCCAGATGAAAGAGCTAACATCATCACCTCACTGGGACAAGACTTGGCATAAGAGGAACTTTACTCGGGATGCTCACATACCTCCCCCACACTTGAAGTTTGCATTGCTAGGCAACAAAACTCAAGTGTGTGGTGATCAAACTTCCTTTTGTAAATGTTCCCTCACCAAGGCTTATCTAGGTGTTGCAGCTGAAGTGGCTCACATGTTCATAGGCATCACCTGTCCATCTTTCTTTTCAATCTCCACCTGAAAGGTTAGTGACCAAAAATACCTGAAGGACAACTTATCCTAAAAACATGTTCTTGCTTTTATTCGAAAAGGGAAATAAAACCTATGCTAATCCAGGCTATCTCCTGGTAGTACTTTGTTTATTTAAGGTCATAAGCTCGACCATGGGAACTTCATCTTGCAGCTATCGTTGATGGTGTCATTGCCATCTCACCACCAATCCTTAATGAATCAGTGAAGCTTTAGCTGCAAGGTTAGTGCCACAGTACACACACGAAATCTGCAATGCTTATGGTAAACATATGCATCTACAATCAACCTTCCAAATATTTTGCAATAGAGGACTAGAAGTGGTTGTAGCCCTCGCATGTGCTCAGCACACTAAGCATGGTTGACTCTAGAGAGGCATGATGTGAGCATGGTTCGTATGGTAGATCAAGAATGAAACTACCATGCTCATCAATGAAGTCATTTCCTCCAAACTCCGGAGTCAGTGCCTCACAAAGTTCCATGGCCCATAAATTCTCCATCTCAAGAGAGTCATCAAGGAAGCTTGATGTTGACTCTCGATCATGATCAAAAGCAACAAGATTCGGGCCAGCAGGAAGAGGCTGAAACTCGATCGAGGGTGATGACGATCGTTCTCCTTCACAAAGGTGAGGAGGGTCTTCTGAGTCGTACTCATGAGGAGTAGAGAGTTCTATGCCCTCAATGAGAACAGGCTCAGATGACATGAATAGAGGTATACGCATCGTCTTCTCGAGCGGGTTTTGCTGGGGAAGAGGCTTCGCCATAGGGTGTCCCAAACAAGGGGTAGTAGTGGCGGAAGTGGCTTCCCCAAGATTACCATCTAGGCTCCCTATGGATTCCTCAAAGAATTTCTCTAGCGGGGAGCCTAGGAGTAGATAAGGATCGAGGACATCGAAGATGTGAAAGTCTAAGCCAGCCTCAAACCCATCTATGATGAGTGGCACGACACTTGCAATCCCCCGACATTCAAGAATGTGCCCAAAGGGAGAAGTCTCGAGGAGCATGTCGATGGTGCTAGCGGAACTTAGCCTAAAAGAGTTTCTGCTAAGTGCCATGGCATGATGTTAACCTCCATGATGGGGTTACAATGGGCCTCTACGGCAATCCCTCTCATAGAACAAGGAATAACCAGAGAGGGTGTACTATCCCAAAATGCTTCTGAAAAGCATATCGCTCCATCTGGCCATTCCTCCTTCATGGCCTCCTCAGGAAATGCTTCGTCAGGAGGATCGGGAGGCGAAGGAGATACCGTAGGTCTAGGGAAAGGCTCTGTCAGAGGATGTCTAGATGGTTCAGCATGGATAGAAATAGTTTCCCTAAGCTCTTCTTCTGGGTTTCCTTGGGATTTATCAAGAAGTTTTTCTAATGGGAAACCTTGGAGAACATCGAAATCCATGATGTCATAGTTGTGGAAATCTAATCGCACCTCTATGTTATCAATGGTGATTGGCACGTCCCTAGCAATCCCCCGACATGGGAAAACACAGCACCACCTGGGACTATGGAAAAGTCTATCAATCGGGATTAAGGGCATGTCACCCACCAGAGTATCCAAAAGGGTCTCTGGTATGATGCAAGCCCCAACAGTAGGGTCATGGACAGCATCTACGGCGTTTCCCCTCATGGAACAGTGGATGGTCGTGGAAGTGGAGCTAACCCGAATTGCTTCGGATGTATGCTTCTAAGGTGACCAATCCACTATCGTCCCATGATTCCAAACTTCATCGAGGACCTCATAAACATCTAGCGATGTCGAAGGCTTCTCGTGCCAAGAGTGATCTGAGGTATTTCTGATGTTTGGAGAAGGATCATCCTCAAATCGGGAAGAGAACTCCGAAGGTTAAATTTCTTCTTCCTTTGTTGTTCGTGGTTCGGGAGAGGGCTCAACAGAGGAATCAAGGAATTCAGAGAATGAGAGCTCAGATTCGGCTATTGAGAGACTCTCATGGACCAACTCAGACTCCAGAGGGGGTTCATTGTAAATGATATGGAAAGAAGAGGTTTCTAAGAATAATTCTAGGATCTCTCTTCTTTCCACTAGAGTTTGGTTTTTGAACGAACCTCAAGCTAAAAGGTTGAGCTCTTGTGCAGATTCCATGTCTATACGAGTATAAAAGGTATACGTCGCTATATCATCAGGTATAGACATGTCTGGGCTAGATGTCACAAGACGTAGGAACCTAGCCCAAGCTGCACCTATGGACTCACCCTCTAATTGCTCAAAGTCAAGGAGTTCACACAGCAAGAGCTCTTTGTGTTCATAAAGGGAGAACGAGTCACAAAAGTTTTCTCTTAGTTCTCCCCAATTATTCACATGCTATGCTATGTGGGTGTACCATTGCTCCGCTCTATCTACGAGAGAGAAAGGGAACAATTTCCACGTCAAAGTTTCCTGTGTCATGCCTGGAATTACCAAGCACAAACACAAGTCCTCGAACTCCTCTAAATGAACATTAGGATCATCACTGATCGCTCCAGAGAAAGGTCGATTCTGAACCATGGCTATAAAGCCGGGATGAAGCTCGCAGCAAGATGAGGAAGTTGATGGTTGCTCTAAGACGAACTCGCCCCTAGGGGTAGAGAGGCTTTGACAGGAAGACATCTCTAAGGGTACCGGGGGTAAAGGTAGAACAACAGAAAAGGTAAAAAGATACGAAGACCACTAGGCTCAAAGATAGAAACAGCAACCGTCCCCGGCAACAGCGCCAGAAATGCTTGTTGGCGTTTCTTAACGTCACCACTATGGTGCCGGTTAGCGTGAGCGTGTAAGAAACTCCCGGGTACACTGACAAGTGCGAACGAATCCGCAAGCGCACGGATACACCATTGTAGCACTTCTCCCTTAGAGAATGAGTATTCCTGTCGGGTTTCGTTCCTAGGACGGGAGAGCTCTGGCTCAAGCCTAGCGGGTGGTCTAAGGACACAAGACAAGATGATAAGATAGGTAGAAAGGATCTGCATGACAGAGCGCAGAGTCTAGCACGGTCTCTCAGGTATAAACACTCACCTTGGGTGCCAACCCACCCTAGGTGTTTAGGACTAGGAATATGTTCTGGCAACATGGCCCTACTCGGTACACAGGAACGGAGGGTTTCGAAGGGTCCAACAGGCTGTCACCACTGCGGCCTACCTCTATCGTTACGCGAATGCACTTGGTATTCGAAGGATAACATATGGTCTAGACACCACGTCTACACCACTGACTAATACTATAGCCTGACACCGTCTGACGTCCCGGTAGCCCTACTATAGCACTCCGTATAAATACGGAATTACGAATCCGCGAGGGAGATACTGGCACTAGCTCAAGGTATACTCTATCACTCATGCAAGATCACGAATGCTCTTTGATCTAATTAGAGATATGCAGGAGCATCAACTTTATTCTAATAGACAAGCTAACATACAAACGGAAAGCCAACTTATGATCCAGCTCTACTAGATCGAAAGGGTTGTGTCCGAAGAACACAAGCCTCTAAATCAAGAACGAACAAACACAAGAACTATTCACCTATGCATGCATACGACTTTAGTCTAAATAGAAAATGTCGAAATACTCACTTTAGTCTAAATGAAGAACAATGGCACCGCTGAGGATCGTTCTTGGGGAAGATGTCATGAACATGACATGGTCCCTAGCATTCCCCCTCACTTCCTAGCACTAATTCTATACAAAGAGCTCTCCTCTCCTAAAGGGAGAGGCTCCAAGGCCAAAATGAAGAGGAGGAGGAGAAGTGTGGGTCCCAAAAGTGAGCCCCTCCCCTTCTATTTATAAGATGATAAGGACATGCTTACAATGTCCAGATTTGTTCAAACCTTTAACAGTACTTTTTAAGTTGAAAACACAATCTGAAATTTTTCTCAATATTCCTCTAAATATCAATCACACTTCTTCTCAATTGTAATTATTTCAAGCAGCAGCAGCAATATTGATCAAGGGGCGCTCAAACTGAAAAACTAGCAGCCGGCGCAAAATGATTTCTACTAGCAGATAAATAGACCAATAGATCAATTTCTAATTTACCCCTCACGTCTCCCGTCCCGGGAAGCAGACCAATAATGACACGGCAGAAAGGTTGTCCCAAATAATTCCTTTGATTAACCAAATATGAGTAGGTAATTGCTCTCACGGTAACTCAAATAAAATTGGGACTAATTTAATCAGCCAACCAATGGGACAAGTAACTGATAAATCTCACGGCAGTTACTCAGGTTAATACTCGCCCAAACAAGATAATACTTCAATTCAGACTGACAAAACAATTCCTTGAGACCAATTCAACAGTAGAAGTAGCAACGATAGAGGGGTCGGCTTACAATATATAGATGCAATCCAAACCCTAGCAATATTCTTCCACCCGCGGTCACGACGAACCACGATCAGAAGATGGGGAACTCCAAGATTCCAAGCGACGCACCCGAGTTGTAGCAGCTCGATCACGCACTCCACGCAATCCAAGGAGGATCGGCAAGATTTACGAGGGAGGAACACCCTCTGCTTCTCTCCGGGATAAAACCCTAGATGAAAACACAACAAAAACCTAATATGTGCACGCAGGCACTGGTCCAACTAGGACTCAACTTGACCAGAAAAACATCTAATGACCCTACGTGACCAAACCACACTCAAAGGAAATCACGTTAAAGGAAATATTAAAAATAATACACCATCTTCCCTGGCTACTATTTATTACCGTAGACCTCCTTATGCTTCCATATATATATTGCAAATGATTATAATAAGCCCAACCAGATGGGTTTATCACACACGCACTTGAGCTTAAGTTTGTTGGCTTCAACCTGGCACCTCGACATGCATGGCACCAATTAGAATAAATCCTTTTGATTTCATCTCTTCTTTCTTGTAGAAATTTGTCCCCTCAAAAATAAGCCTATTCATCATAGTCGCAGCACCAGCGACATCTCCTTGGTTCATGTTGCTTTGCTTTAACTCACATAAGAAGGAACCAAATTGCATAGTAAATTTATCTGTTACCTTCAACCGCTCACTGTTCAATATTCAGTATGTAAAGGAAATGCTGATTGCTTCCTTAATTTTCATCATGTTTTTTAGGATTCATATGATGATCCATGGGTTCATCATTCTCCCTTTCTTGAATCAAAGACGTCCTCGGCTTTGATATAGCTTTAGCATCATCTATCTGGTGTTCAATAGCTGTTAAATCATTACCAGCAGGAGAAATATAATAAGTTTCAGAATCACTAGGCTTCATCAATGTACCATACGGATCTACACCAGCTGTAATAACTCGATCATCATTGTTAGCACTAGTGGTTTTCAAAAAGTTTCCAATTGAAATGTCAAAATGATGAGACTTGTCATTAGAAGCCATACTAGATGGACTGATGCTCACATCACCCTTTTCATTATTTGCCGGAACATCAACACTGCTAGTAGTAATTACTGGGACAGGAGTAGTCACATCACTCACCACCTCTCGGCTTTGGAGTAACTTCAACAGTGTTTTTCTTCACCTTCACAGTAGCAAACACCTCAGCCTTAACAGCACTATCAGGCATTGGTTTGAGCACATGATTAACTCCCCTGTGCACAAACAAATAAGTATTGGAACGACCACCATGGGTAGCATCAATATCAAATCGCCATGGTCGACCCAGCAACAAATGACATGCACTCAGTGGTGCAACAACACAATCTACAGTATCAATATAATGTCCAACTAAAAATTTAACACGAGCCTTATGAGTAATTTTCAGTGTACCACTTTGATTCATCCATTGCATATAACGCGGTGTTGGGAGCCTCCGCGTAGACAAAGATAAAGCATTCACCAAATCTGAACTAATAGCATTTGTAAAGCTACGACCATCAATAATTAGCCAAAGGAGGTGGCTTGCTTTGGGGCTCAAAGTGCTCCAAAACGCCCGGGATCGTAGCAATGGACCAATCAGGAGGTGACACGTGGAGGGCCGGGATCAGCCGAACCAAAGTCGGTTCGGCCGATCTAGGGTTCAGCCGAATCCTAAGGGCCACGTGTCACCTTGTGCTTTCTCCAAGTGGTTGACAAGTGGGCCCCATGGTCACTCCCCCGTGCATGCCAAGTTTCCTGGTGGTCTGGGTAGCAAGTGGGCCTTTGAATCCATGTGATGTCCATGTGGCGATACGTGATTCGTCGGGCTGGCCTCTCTTGGATTGATGACGTTATTGATCCAAGGGAATCCTATGTGACACCACCTCATTGGCTGAGTTTGAAGTACTTGGATCAAAGACTTGTGCTTTTGCTCCTCTTTCTAGTGCTATTTGCCTGTATTCGAATAAACACAAACACTTATGAAAATGATTAGTTTAAGCCCTATTCTAGTGTTGATGACCATTTCTCATGCTAAAATGTACATGTTGACGTGTATGAAATGAGTGGATAACAGCCGTCAACACGGAGGCGGCGACACTCTTCAACCCGTAGGGGAAGCGCTCGGCCTGCGGGGCGTCTAGAGTGGCCTCATAGATCCTGATGGTATCGGCCATGTTGTCGATGATCCGATCCATAGATTGGACCAGATCGCCTTTGGGAGGATCCGCTGATCCTGCAACCTCAAGGTCTTTCACCGGAAGGCTAGGCCTTCGGGCTGGTGACGGCGTGCCGAAAAGGACTCGGCAGGCCCGAGGCCTCTCCAGATTGGATCTGGGAGCCGGTGAGTTGCCTGCGGGCGGCGTGGAGTCCGCTCTGGAGGGATTTTCCGCGGTGATCGTGGTGTCGGAGATGATGCAAGGGATCTCCCCGATGACGATGTGACCCTGAGGCAGGGTTACGCAGCCGGCCGCCTGCTCGTCGGCGGCGGAGTCGGGACTGAAGCTCCCGAAGGGAATTCCAGCTCCCAACACGGCGAGGGCGAGGCAGCTAGCTGGGATCTTGACTGCGTCCATCAAGCTTGCCAATTATCTTCGGCGAAGCCCCTACCTGGCGCGCCAACTGTCGGTACAATGGTGTCGGCAGTCCACCACGGGGTAGGCTATGGTGGTAGATTGTATGGAGGGGATCGCCGAGACTGAAGCTAGATGGTGAACAAAGGACACAGGGGTTTATCCAGGTTCGGGCCTTGAGATGCGTAATACCCTACGTTCTGCATTGGTGGTTGTATTGATGGTTCCGCGAATGGGAATCAGATTGGACTTGTTTCTGAGGGGGTCCCTGCCACCCTTATATAGGCATCGGGGGCAGGGTTACAGATCACGTGGGAACTATCCTAGTCGGTTATACAAGATCTACCTTTGATCACTAGTAATATCTTTCCTAACCAACTAGTCATTATCTACGGGAGTATATCTCTTCGGACGCCAGCTTGTCACTGATCCGTGCGCCCGTACCAGGTGCCGCCCTTGTGGGCCCACATCATCCTCGTAGATACGCCGTGGGGCCCCTCCGTGTGGCACCCCGGGGGTCGGCGGTGCCGGTCTTCAGCTCCGGCAGAAGACCTCCAACGACTACATCTTGATGCCTGATGAAAATCGTGTTGGCAAATCTGGGCAATGAATAAAAATTCATGATCTTTGAAGTTCTTTCACTTCGCTACCCTGCTTGTGTGATCAGACCCAAGTTCCAAATTTGAAACTTGGGGACTGCTTTTATTTTTTTTCTGGCAATGATTTTATTCCTGTCAAGAATTAAAACGCTCATCTAACACGGATCCTAAGACTCATAAAGTACTTGGTAAAATACGTCTTAAATCGTGGGCCGAGATCTTCGCCAAGCCAAGGTACTACGCGTGTACGAGAGTACGCCCTCTGCGCTAGGAAACTAATGCCAACGGGACTACGATTTCCCGTAACAGACCAATTACCGAAGAAATTAAAGGACATGGATGCCATCAAAGTAAAGTGCCAACATTAAAATGAGTAGTTTAAACTACAATGTCACGTCAGCACTGGCAAAATATTACAAGTACTCATTTAAATGTTTTTTCTTTCACGGCTGCACCAGGAGACCACTCGGCTCGTCATCACCGACCATAACGTCTTCGGCAAGCTGCTCCGCCACATCTTTCACCTCCTCGAACAGCTCGTCAACACGAGTGGATGACGTCCCATGAGCAAAACCGCCGCGGAGCATGCCCACGTCAAACTAAGGGAGATAGGAGCGGAAGACGGCGAGGCAGTGGTTGACGCTCGCCAGACTGACCTCGTGCAGAAGCCCTTGGAAGCGCGAAGACGCCGCCTAGACTCGCTCCAGCAAAGACGGCGGGCGGACTACAGGCTCACCAAACTACCACACGGAGGAGGACTCGGCAAGCGGAGCCAACTCGTCCAGGAGAGGACCCAGAGCCTCACCGAGACCCGGGAACTGGCTTGATAGGCGATGGCCCGATCTTCCGAGAGGTAGATGGTAAACTCGATTGGGTGGAGAACTCGACCTTGACGATCCGGCTTCGAATCAGCACGATTCGGACCCTGCAACTGCTACACCACTGCTCCGCTGGTTATCAACCAAGCACAACTTGATTGACCTCGCCACGAAGGCTTTTCCCTGCAAGCGAATCGAGAACACAAGTAAGAAAGTAAAGCACGCAATCTGATAATTGCATATATGAATTTAAGCAAAGACAAAGGGGTTCAAGTTTTGATCACAAAAGGACTAATCGACACAGTGGTGATGAACAAGAATGGGGGCCCTGATTCACAGCAAAAGACCTCGACGGTACAGTGGCTATGAAGAAAGTTTGATCCTCGACGGAAATCACAACCTATTAAACAAAACCCAAGTCTAAACGACAGTGGCTACTGAGTTTTAACCCCTAAGGGGCGACCTAGGGTTGAGGGGGCAACCAAGGGGGGCATCCTCAACCTGGGCTTAAGGCCCGACACGATACACGGCCCTAATGGCCCAAAAAGGTGACGCAGCACCTTGTCGTGGTCACACAGCATGATCCACGAACCTTCTAGAGCTGGGACCAGAACCAAAACGACGGCATCGTCGTCCCCTTTCCAACGCATCCTTGTACGTCTTGTTTCAATGCCGGATGAGAGAGATATTGCTGAAACCGTGCAGGGATGTCGGCTGAATCCGAACCGAACGTGGCAGCTGAGTTGGAGACGACTTGTAGCATGGGAAAGGACGTGGCGTGCGCGTATCCAGTGTGGCAATGTCCTCATCATCCTCCCCTTCTTGAATTGGAGTTGTCCTCGACTCCATCCCATCATCAACCTCCTGCAAAAGGTTAGTGACAGCAGAATGCATACAAGACATAGTAGCATCGAGAATACGAACATCTTGGGACAGCATAGTATAACAAGGTGCATCATGATTTTCACAAAGTTCAGCAGTAGCAGATCTAGTAGCAATAAAAGCACCTCCTTTTAATTTAATACCCTCATGTTTATCAACATTAGAATCACTCATAGCAGGTTGTTTCATTTTATTTTCAGCAAGCTCTTTAAAATGTTTCCTAACATCAGCAGTTGATAAAGGAAGCAAAGTAATGTTTTTATTCTTATGCATGTAAGTGTAAGTATTAGTTCTGCCATGGTGTGCAGCATCTCTATCATATTCCTATGGTCGTCCTAATAAAAGTGAACATGCTTCCATTAGCACAACATCAAAATCAGCATAGTCGGTATAAGAACCCACCGAAAAAATGTATGCGCGCTGAGTGTGTTACCTTTGCCTTACCACTATTGATGAACCATTGTATGTGATATGAGTGACGTAGTTCACGAGTGGTCAAACCAAGCTTTCGGACCAGATCTGAACTCACCAAGTTGTTGCAGCTCCCGATATCAATTATGGTGAGAACACAGCGCTCCTGGACAATGAGAAACATATGGAACAAATTGTTACGTTGTACCTTTGTGTCCTCCTCATCAGCCAATTGAGCGGCCAATACACGCTGCACAAGAAGGCTAGGGAAGCCCGCGGCTGCAGCATCAGAATCAATGGTATCCTCCTGTTGCTCAACCGAAGAATCTGCAACAAGATTAGTAGCAAGAGCCAAAGAATCTTCTTCCTCATCACTAGCACTGATATAACCATTACCATCAGGGGCAGCGATGAAAGCACGGCGACTTGGGCATTCCTTCGACACGTGTCCCATGCCCTTACAGCGGTGGCACTGGATGCTAGCGGAACTACTCAAGGACACACCTGGAGTAAAAAGATTCTTATGCGACTGGACCTGCACAGGAGACAAATTGCTCACCTCGGAAGTTGGTGTAGTAGACGGTGTAGGTGATGGCGCCTTAGGAGTAGCAGCGGTCTTGGACTTGTCAACATCTGGACGCTGCTGAAAAGTTCTCCCAGTGTTGGACCTGAAAGAAAATTGTTGGCGACGTCCCTGTACCTCACGTTCAGCCTTAATAGCAGGATGGTACAATTGGCTGAACCTTGTCCAATCTTTGTAATCAAGAATATCCTGTATATCACGGTTCAAACCACCAAAAAATCTAACAGAAAGAGTCTGATCGTCCTCATGTATGCCACAACGTGACAAAGAAATAAGCAATTCTTGATAATAAGCCTCAACACTTTTATCACCTTGTTTTAAAGTTTGCAGTTTCATAAGCAAATCACGTTGATAATATGGAGGAACAAAGCGAGATTTCATATGTTGTTTCAAAGCATTCCAAGTCTGAGGTATAGGTGGAGCAGCATTATTATTAGCACAAGCATTGTACAAATCATTCCACCAAAAGAGAGCAAAACTAGTAAACTCACTAGTAGCAAGCCTAACTCTATGCTCATCAGGAACTTGATGGGAATTAAATTTTTGTTCAACGCTAGTTCCCAATCTAAATAAGCCTCAGGATCAGCACTACCAGCAAAAGGAAGCATGGTAAACTTAACTTTAGCAAAAGGATAATTATTACCACGATTTTGATTACCTCCTCCACGATTGTGATTACCTCCTCCCATCTAAAAACGATTACGTCAGAGACGCTCCTCATCAGGATCAACATCCTCAAACTCATCATCATCCTCAGGTTGAACTGGTGGAGGTCGTTGCTCAACATGTTCAATCCGAGTCACCAGACCGTTGATCTGTCGAGTCAATGCATCAAACTATCCTTGCATGTAGGTACGCTGCTCAGTAACAAGCCGCGTAAGCTCGTCCTTGGATACACACTCATTGAAGTCTGTGGGAGACTCCTTTCCTTTCTCTTTACCTGACATGATTAGTTGACAGCAAAAGACAACACAAAAAGGGTTATCCCTATCAACTAACAACTACTGGGTGTTGGTGAAAGTGGAATGCAATATTTCAAGCGGCTTACCACCGTCTTACGAGTGTTCTTACCAAAGCCAACGGGATGGCACAATCAGTTGTCAAGCGTGGGTAACAAGTTGCAAGGCAAAACTGTGCTGACAGAAGTATCTGTGGAGCTATGGGTAGGCACAATATGGTAGCAAGGATTAGCAAATAACGAATGCAGATTAGCAAAGTTCAGTAAATGTCCAAAGCACAAGTCACAATTGCTGGCTAAGATGTGTCCTAGTTGTAGCACAACAAGGTAAAAGTAACAAGGAACGATGGACAGAAAACTCTGAAAATCAGCACAATGGCAGTTCTGTAAATAGAGCAGTTTTTCAGTACTAGTAGAAATCACAAAATCACGTTTCCAAAGGAGTAGTAGCAAACGAACTCAACTTTTTCTGAAATTTTTACCTCTGAACAAAGGGCACTAAAGATGGAAGCACACAAAATTTAACCTGAAACAGAGGTGTAATGTGGCCTAGGGAAAATCAGAAATGATCTGTGAAAACCCCTCAAAACACTTAAACAATTTTTTTATTTATCTTCCCGATTTTTTTTTAATTTTTTGAGAATGGCCTAACTGACAAAGTGGGTAGATGTCTGTCCAACTTTTTGTTGCCAAGCTCCTGTAAAAGTTTGAGCAAAAACGGAGCACCGAGTGAAAAGTTATGCCTGTTTTAAGGAAGGTATCTCAACCTATGATTTCAGAAAGGCACAACTCGTCAGGAAAAGCAGCGGCGGCTAGGGCCAAACGTCCTCCTAGCGGCAGCACAAACAAACACAGGGGCACGATCCTCCCTGGTAGTAGATGCAAAGCAATGGGTATTCGCCAGATAATGATTCAAGGATCAAGTATGCGATGCAAAACCGATTAAAGCGGCTTGCAACCTATCTAGGGCTTGCACGGCGAGAGTTCACACAAGGCGGCTAGCGATGGCAAATCGAGTAATGTGGTGGCTTGACTTGTTGTATGGCTAATAGGGGATGGGCTAGCGGTGGAAACAAAATAACAGCGACGGGCACGTTGAACTACGACGATGAACACAACCTAAACCAGCAACAAGACTCGACCACGGACACAAACTCAACAAAGCAATCTGAAAACGAAATTGCAAGGCTAAACAGGGCGGTAGGACATCGGAAAAGTAAATATTTTTGGGGTTTTTGTGGATGATAGGTGATGAACACAAACGAATCTAAAGGGGAACACGAAAGTACCTCACGGGAAACCTAGGAATCTGATACCAAATGATAGGCGATGGCCCGATCTTCCGAGAGGTAGATGGTAAACTCGATTGGGTGGAGAACTCGACGTTGATGATCCGGCTTCGAATCAGCATCATTCGGACCCCGCAACCGCTACACCACTGCTCCGCTGGTTATCAACCAAGCACAACTTGATTGACCTCGCCACGAAGGCTTTTCCCTGCAAGCGAATCGAGAACACAAGCAAGAAAGTAAAGCACGCAATCTGATAATTGTGTATATGAATTGAAGCAAAGACAAAGGGGTTCAAGTTCTGATCACAAAAGGACTAATTGACACATTGGTGACAAACAAGAATGGGGGCCCTGATTCACAGCAAAAGACCTCGACGGTACAGTGGCTATGAATAAAGTTTGATCCTCGACGGAAATCACAACCTATTAAACAAAACCCAAGTCTAAACGACGGCAGCCACTGAGTTTTAACCCCTAAGGGGCGACCTAGGGTTGAGGAGGCAACCAGGGGGGGCGTCCTCAACCTGGGCTTAAGGCCCGACACGATACACAGCCCAAATGGCCCAAAAAGGTGATGCAGCACCTTGTTGTGGTCACATAGCATGATCCACGAACCTTTTGTAGCTGGAACTAGAACCAAAATGATGGCGTCATCGTCCCCTTTCCAATTCATCGTTATATGCCTCGTTTCGATGCCGGATGAGAGAGATATCGCCGAAACTGTGCAGGGATGTCGGCTGAATCCGAACCGAACGTGGCAGCTGAGTTGGAGACGACTTGTAGCGTGGGAAAGGACATGGCGTGCGCATATCCAGCGTGGCGATGTCCTCATCATGGCTCCTCTTAGACTCCACGCGGGTCTCCAGATCTACAAATTGGGTAAACAATTTTCGCCACAAGTCTGTTCAACCGTCAGAAGGACTAGACGATACAAAGCTATAAGTACAAAGGAAGAAGTTAACTCACCATGAAGCTCTTTCCTGGACATGGCACGCTCCCTGGTGGCCTCCTCTAGGGCCTTCCATGTTGCCTTCGCCCGGGCCCGGACAGTCTCAAGCTCCAATTCAGCTTGAGCCCGAGCTGCTTACAAAAACTCAGATCAGACACAACAATTCGAAGGAATACAAGGTACCAGAAACAACAGACATTTCTGGTGTTCCTTCGCTGCCTGATAAAGAGAAGCAGCAGTGGCCTCTGCAGTGGCTTTCTCCACATGAGCGCGCTCGGCGACGGCAACTACAACGGCTTTCTCCTGGCGCAGCCCCTCGAGCTCCCCGTTGCTGACGTTCTGGCGTCTAGTAGCCTGTTCCTCAAGGCACTGCACTCGGGCACGCAGCGTGATGACGTTGGAGCCGACATGCTCCCGTAGTGCGCTCTTGTGAGCAGATGCAGAGGACACGGCCTGGAAAAAGGAATGATCAACACACGAACTCAATGAGGTAAAAAAGAGGAAGATCTGGAGAAACACTCACCCCAGCCAGCCGAGCAAACCTCTCGACCAGGGTCACGAGCTCCTGCCTGTTGTCCTCGTCGATGGCCGGATCGCCGAGCACCTCCTCCGCCCTACTGCGGCGTACTTGGGCAATCCTGCCAGGGTGCGGCGGTCTCATGTGAGGCGTGGGAAACACTCGGTGGATCTCCTCAATCTCGGGGGCTGCCACGGAGGCAACCCCCAAGGCCATGGACCTAGCATCCCCACACTATGGACTGGCCATCTGGGGAGCTGCCTCGGCGTCTGGCGCCGCGCTCGAGCGCTCTAAAGAACTCGGCTGACGCGCCGCCGGCCCAGAAGCCGGATCGGGCACCTCAACAACAACAAAGATAATTGTTGGGTATTTTAGCGACACACAAAATAAATCCGCAAGCGCATGGATACTGTTGTAGCTTTCACCTCAGAGTATTCCAAGGGTATCGAATCCAATGGAACGTGTGTGTACTAACTTCATACAAGTCGGTCCAAGGACACACCCAGATAAGAGGCAAGGATAGAGAGGATTCCTAAAGATAGCACTATATATGAGATTAAAGGTCGATCTCTAGATAGAACTTGGCTTAGGGTACCGATAGCCCTGACTTAACAGGTGACTCCGGTACGCGGATCTATGTGGAATGGAGCTCTGACTATATCCAGCTGCGGAGGATAAACAAGGGCCAGACGGGCTCTCACCACCACCTGGACTGCCTCTACCTAACCTTGGGATAATCTGAACGAATGATAACCAGTAGCGTGACACAACGTCTACGCTGTGGTTACTGTCGTAGCCAACGGACTACGGCACTCTGTACTTATAGAACTACGACCATAGAAGAGAACTGATCTCACTCACTATAGGTACTACTAGCTTGTACTAAAGGCATACAGGAGAGCACTCGACCCCGTACTGTGCTGCCAATGTATACGAACGACTTGCAGTAGACGAACGCATAAACCTAGGATCTACGCACTAGCAGAGGAAAATATCTACTCATGCAACCTAGCATAAACTATTAGAAAGGAATCATGAACACACATTATTCTAATTAGAGCATGCAAGCATTTCCACTTTATTCTAATAGACAAGTCATACAAACGGGATACAAACTTGTGCACCTAATCAACTAGATCGAGGGGGCATGTTCGTGAAGAACACGCGCCTCTAAATGATGAACAGGCAAAGAACACAAGAACATATCACTCAAGAATGAATAACACTTTAGTCTAAATAGAAAATGCAGAAATACTTACTTTACTCTAATTGAAGAACAAGCAACATCGTAGAGGCACATGCCTCTCTCTCTCCCTCTCTACTCTAACACTAGCTAGGAGAGGAGCCTTGGATGGGTGGAGTGTGTCTCATTTCCTATCCCCTCCCCTTCTATTTATAGGCAAGGGGGTGGCTTGCTCGGAGTGCCAAACGACTCCAAAATACGCCGGGATGCCTTGAGGAACCAATGGAGAGATGCCACACGTCGGCTGGGGATGAGGGGACCTCCAAGAGGTTCGGGCGACCCCCAGGTGGGTCTGTTTCCACCACCTTTCGTCTAGGTGACTACCAGGTGGGTCCTCAGGTGTGTATGGGTGTGTATGTGGTGTTTTTAGCTTCTTTCTGTGGGAATGTGGGCCCTTGAATCCGTGCACTGACTCCTGATTGGTCAAAGGTGTGTTTCCTTGGATTGGTGATGTGTCATGGACACTTGGCATCCAACGTGGCAACACATCGCCACGTGGTTTGGTGTGGGTCCCACCGGGCCCACATATCAAGATGGTGATCTTGTCTTGTGCATATCTCTTTCATCCGGACTCAGAAGTAGACAAATGATATATCCATTTTGATCATCTTGACAAGCCCATCGCAATGGTGCAGTCCAAATTGGCATTTGAGGTTGTTATGGATGACGTCCTATATAAGCCATTGGATCACTTGCTCTCAATTGTATCATTTATCATGTATTCCGGTGCATCCTGCAACAAAAGTTAGAAACACCAACACTTGTGGAACTTGTCAGTATAAAGCCCTATTCTAGTGTTTATGATCACTTTTCATTCATTTTATGTAGGAGTCGACAGCATAAAAGTAGCACTTAACAGCCGTCAACATAACCCTGGGCTCCCTGCAAACAGTAACAATTCCAACACCACAATTCTCAGCCACGACAAATCAACGGACGACAAGCACAACCAAAAGCTCAATGGGCGAACAACTCACTCACTGGACACACGCACACGGGCGTGCTTGCGGAACCCAGGAGTGGAGGACGCAGGCCTCTTCATCCCGGCGGTTGCCTTGGAAGTCAAACCGGCCGCACCCTGTGCTATCATAGGAGGCACCGGAGCAGGCTGTGGCACCGGCCAAGGCATGCCCGAACTCGAGGGAGCAGCTTCCGTTCATTGAAGAGAAGGTCGAAGAGAAGGAAGAGAAGGTGGAGGAGAAGGAAGAGAAGCTGGAGGAGAAGGAGGAGAAGAAGAAGGACGAGGAGAGGATGCCATCGCAGCACCCAGCGCCTCCTTGCCGCCCTTCATAGGGGTGTTGCTGGCACCTGACTAGGGGGCTCACCTCCTCATCGCCGGAGTCGCCTGGTAGCACCAGCTTGCGCCGGCACGACACCGGCTCGTTAATCTTGAGCGAGCCGACCGGTGCATGCCGCACCTCTAGCCGGCGGCTACCCTTGCGCTCCTTCCCTTTCACAGCAGGCGCGACGCGCTTTCCTCCAACAGGCGCCATAGCTGCAGGACGGCCAGACTCCGGAGAGCTCTCGCCATGCTCCGAGTCCGGTGATGGCGCGCCACCACCACCAGCGGCGGCACGGCGCGCTGCGGTCTCCCACCTCTACAGCTCGCTAAGCCTACCAGGTAGGGATGAAACCCAACCAGTGTTCCCGGTAGAGGCGAGGGAGAGAAGAACACCACACGATCCTACAGACAAAATTTTGACACATACATTTCAACAAACACCTTGCTGGCATATGTCTATGCCCTAATGGGCGGACCGTAAAAAGCAGAAAATCATGACTCACCGCGGGCGGAGGATTCCCCAAGGTGTAGGGGTGTGGCACGCCGCGCAACGTGATGACGGTGTGGGGGGGGAAGCACTCACAGATGCGCTCCACCAGCTCTGTTGGCTCCCCCCGATCTGGCACCTCTCGCGTCATGTCGAACTCTTCCCCGGTGTACTCATACACTGGGTGCGCCCTCTCCTTCAGTGGCTGGAGGCGCCGAGTGGTGAAGTTCGCCATCACTACCACCCCGGTGAGGCCGGCCGCCTTCAGGTTCCAGATCAGCTTCTTCAGCTCCGTCACCTGCTCCATCTCGACGTCGCTCAGCTCCTCATCCCAGCAACAGTGCGGGGTCGGACGCACGTCGATGTTGCACGGCACCTGCGGGGCATGGTTGGTGGTGTAGAACCACTCCTTGTGCCAGCCCTCGTTGGAGCTGATGAGCACCATAGTGATGTAGTCGCTGGAGGTCTTCTGCCGGAGCTGAAGACCAGCACCACCGACCACCCTGGGATCCTTGGCACTCTTGTGCGACTTCACGCAGAAGAAGTACCGAAAGAGGTTGAAGTGCGGGGTGATACCGAGGTACGCCTCGCACAGGTGGATGAAGATGGCGATGTGCAGGATGGAGTTAGGGTTGAGGTTACATACCTGCAACCCATAGTAGTACAGCAGCCCACGAAAGAAGGGATGTGCAGGCAACCCAAACCGCGGAGGTACCCTGACTCGAACACCACTGCCTGGTTCATCTCCGGCATAGGAAACTCCTCCCCCGCTGTCAGGCACCACTGCTCGGTGGCCTCGCTAAGCAGGACTCCGCCCCAGATCAGGGCTTCGATCCGCTCCCGCGTCGACACGAACTTCACCCACTCCCGGTCGCGGCTCGGAGGTGCCGCCAGCAAGAGGGACCGCGGCGGGGACCCTCTTGCCACCGTCGTGCCCCCCATCGACCCCTTCTTCCCCCGGTGGGTCTTCGAAGTCATTGCCCTCGGCTACGCTCGGGGACTGTCGGAAGTGAAGGGGATGGGGGCGATTGGCGTGCTGGATCTGGATCTGGATCTCTGCCAGCGCTAGATCCGGCGAATCAAGCTGCTGCAGTGGCGGATTCGGTGGGTCGCTGTGGCGGAGCAGCCGGAGAAAGAGGGGGAACGAGGTTTCCTATGGAAGCGAAGCGACGTGAAGCATTAGGGGAAGTGAGGCCCGACACCCCCTGTGCTGCCTTAAATGCAGCCGGCCAAAAAAGGGAGTCGTGACTGGTCCCGCTCTGTCCCGTCGCGTAGCCACGTCGCACGCGGGTTTGACTCGTGAGTTACTCGCGAGCGATTCATCTCCAACGTGGTGTTGACACTGTCGACCCCGACGCTTCGTATTCGGGCTGACTCAGGCCTAAATGGGTCGTGTTCCTTGAACGAGCCAACAAGTGTGAGATTCCTGCCAAGCGGACTGCACTCAGGAAACTTAAAGGAGGCTTTCCAAACAAAGTTTGGTTCACAAGCCACATAGGGGTCGTAACTCAGAGTCATGGGTAAGCCTGCTAATGGTTTGGTGTGCCATCGGTTATTTCAGTCTGGACTTTCATTGGGTTGTGCTTGGTCTGGTGGGAAGAGGTTGGATTAGAGAAATAATCTGGTTGGGTCTGGTTCGTAGTGGAGATAAGATTGGGCCAATTTGGTTTGGGTCCAAGTGGTTGCGCACACATGCACGAGTAATTCCTTCTGCAGTTCCACTACTTGCTTGAGCACTCGACGTCTAGTCTATCATCTCTCCCTTGTCCCATGCTGGCAAGCTCCCACCATGCCAACGGTGATCAGGTTCACTCCGGCCATGGCGAAGGCCCACACGAGGAGGAGCAAGGCGAGGGTCAGGCCGCCGGTCCCTGTCGCTCCAGCAAGAGCAGCCAGGAAGCAGGCTAGTGCGGCGCCGACTGCGAACACGGTGGTGAGGACACCAGCGGCTGTTTCCCAGCACGAGTCGCCGGTTGTGTCGGCGCCACCGCGGAGGCGAAGGTAGAGGAACAGGTTGGCTTCCTTAGTGACGCCGTACTTGGCGAGGGTGCGGCGGCCGTCGTCGAGGTCCCTTCCGGTGAACACATACCAGGCGTCGGTCCCCCGCCGCGACGCGCTTCTTGGCCTGGACCCTGGCCTTTACCGCGTCGACAGTGTCGGAGAGACTCACGTCCTGAGCGAGGCTCTTCATGGCCAGGGTCCTCACGAAGGGATGCCTCCCACTCTCCACGCCACTGCCGACGGGCAACAGCAGGGCGGTGAGGACTCACATCACCACAGTTTGTACCATCAGAGAATTGGGTAGAGACCACGATTTACTTTGGTTTTGGTGCTTAAATGCTGGTAGATTGGTTTGGTTTGGTTTTTGAGAGGTATAGATTGGTGCGGTGGGATTTGATTGGAGAGCAACATTACAATTAGTCCGGTGCAGTTTAGGTCTGGATCTCAGACCATTAGTAGGCTTAGTCACGGGTAGCCAGGTTATCAGATAACCCACCCTCGGAAACTAAACGGCACAAATCTCAAAGCAGGTTTGATCGAATAGCTCATTAGTGTTCTCCCAAAGGCATGCCATACAAAGGCCAGAGCCGTTCAGAAGCCACTTTATGATGGCTAGGACAGGTGACCTTGCGCAAGTTCTCCTTGAGAACACGGTAGGCCATATGGCAAATCTAGGACAGAGCCGGAGCTCTCCCCAGGCACCGTACTAGATCAGACGATGTGGAAGGTACTCTCCTAAAAGGGATGACGGTAATTCCACTTTCTTAGTCTCTTTTTTAGAGCTTCGAAATAGTTATTCTAACTATTCCGAACCTCAGGTACTGCCCTAATGGGCGCATCTAGATATGCTCCCATTCAGTGAGCACGCACGGTGTCACCATGACCTAACCGGAGCCAGAAGAAAGGCCCTTGGCCCAGCATTCGAATATGGCCGGACAACGGAGGTCTGGGAGACATGGGTTCAATTCTCCTAGAAAGGAGGATACCCGGCCAATGATGTTGAGACTCAGTCACTTTCTTCCTTTTGACCCTTGATGGACCGTGTCTGTCAGGGCTCAGGGAAAAAGTGTGTGCGCTTCAACCTCAATGAGAGTGTGCATTTTCTGGCTCGATGATCTTACCAAGGTATAGATTGGAGAAGAGCTCTCCTCAACCACCCGGCAACCACAAGTTGAGCTTCAACGACCACTGGGCTGCATCAGGACATGAGCAGGACAAACACCAAAGCACTCGGCCGAAGGTATCAAGCACTCGGCTGAGAATGTTAAGCACTCAGTAGAAGTCAATCAAGCACTCGGATGATGTTCGGGGCTCAAGATCAAAGTTGCAGTCTGGTTAAGTAGCACTCAGGGACTACTGTGGGGGATATACCCCTGGGGTGCCACACAAAGGGGCCCCACGACATATCTACGAGGATCATGTGGGACCACAAGGGCGGCACCTGGTGCGGGCGCACAGATCCGTGACAAGCCCATAGATAAAGACTAGTTGGTTAGGAAAGATATTACTTGTGATCAAAAGGAGACCTTGTATAACTGACTACGATAGATCCCACGTGATCTGTAACCCTGCCCCCCATGCCTATATAAGGGCGGCAAGGACCCCCCTCAGAAACAAGTCCAATCTGATTCTCATTCGCAGAACCATCAATACAACCACCAACGCAGGACGTAGGGTATCACGCATCTCATGGCCCGAACCTAGATAAACCCATGTGTCCTTCGTTCACCATCTAGTTTCAGTCTCGGCGATCCCCTCCATACAATCTACCACCATAGCCTACCCCGTGGTGGACTGCCGGCACCATTGTAGCGACAAGGGGCACTTCAGTCATTTTCCGGAGGGCGTATATATATAGGAGTGGCAGAATTTCAGCCATCTCTTTGGCTTGTAGGTGGGAGGACTCTTTCTTTTTGGAGTGCTCTTGGTGAGAGGAAGAGATGAGAGAGTGGCTCTTTGTTTTAGCTTTTTGCCATCCAAGATTTGTAGTTCTTGTGAGTGGCTTGTAATCGGATTTGGCCAAGTGATTCATATTAAAATCTTTCCTCTTAATCTTGTGCCAAATCTTTTAATTCCCTATGTTTTTCTTTTTTGGGATTTTCAGAGGTTTTTTTGGAGGAATTTTCGTTCGTCGGATTTGAGATTGTTTCAAGTGGGATTTCTTTGAGGAAATTGTTGCTAGGATCTTTGTGAGCATCTCTCTTATGATCCCTCTTCAAATCCCGCAAGGATTCGGCTTGGATTTGAAGTTTTCCCCAAAAGCGAGTTCTTGATAGGGTTTCGGTTGACCTCAAAATCCGAGATGAATACTTGAGCTTTTTGAGAGATTTTTCATGAATGTGTTAGCCCTTAGGCTAGTGATTCTATAGCTCAAGTTTCGTTTCGATTCATTGAGTGTGGAGAGAGATCCATTCGATTTAAGTTTGACTGGTGTTTTGTGTCCGTCCTCTGTTCTTGTGTCTGTTCGTGAACAGGGGGTCGACCGGGCTCGCGTAAGGCACGCGCGTGATATGTGTGCTCGCGGCTTCTAGCATCCTCACATGCCCTGTTGTAGTACCAGGCAAGCCGGCAGGCCGAGCACCCCGCTCGCTGCACGCTTGCTGCCTGGTGGACACAGCCTGCGGACTCAGGCACTATTTAGTTCCAGAATTTCTAACCAAAATTTTCACCTAGAACACTGTGTCAGTTCATTTCTTCTCTCTGTGCACGCAACCCGATGAAAAAAAATTCACCTATTTCACCAAAATTTCAACCAACTAAACGGGGCCTCAACAACATCTCCAGGCACGCGGCTTCAAGCACAGCATGCAAGCGGCCTGCAGTAGCAAGTCAACGGAAGAGGCAGCGCAGTACGCCGGGTCCAGGCCAACTCGCAGTACAGCAGCATCTCACAGTAAAATTTTTGCAATTTGGTGCTTTTTTGGTAATAATTCTACCTATAGACCCCTGGTGGAAAGAATCCCAGAAATGGACCCGATGCACGGTGCCAAAACACCTTGCACCTTTACAAGACTGCACAGCGCCACGGACCTCGGCGCCGTACCATGCCACGTTAGATCCCCCCATGGCACGGGAAAATTCCTGCCAAAAGTCATGGCGCTGTGTCTTGTACATAATGTGCCAAGGACTCTGGCATCGTGCCATCTACAGACGGCACTAAGAAGCTTGGCGCCGTTCTTGGGGAGGGGGGACTTAAGTGTTCCTGGGGTGATGCAGTAACAGCGCCAGTTACCTCGGCGCCTTTCTCACACAGCACGGCGCCAACTCTTTTGGCGCCCTACATCACATATACTGTGTCGTATTCATTGGCGTCGTGCTAGTGAGATCCGAGTAAAGCACACAAATTCAGTTAACAATTGCCACAGTTTAACATATGAGATTACCACAAAACAAGTTCACAGTTGCATTACCAATGCATTACCACAAGTTCACAACTGCATTACCACAAGTTCATAGCACAAATTGTTCACAAATGACATTACAACTAGTCCATACCGAGTCATGTTTTCGAAATGACAACAATACATGAACTACATAGCTCCAAGATCACCCTCCCTTTGCCTTGCGCTCGCCCTTTGCCTTGCCAAGTGCATCTGTGCCCAGTGTGTGTCGTTGAGGCGGCTGGCGATGTCGTTATGTCGGCTGAGTGGCAGGTGGTGCGTCGTGTAGTTGTGACCCACCAAGCTCCTCCTGCTCGTTGTCACCCAGGATGTCCTCATCGTCCTCGTCCTCGTCGTCGCTGAATGTGGGCGTGCGAGATGAGGTCCTTGTGCCTGCCTGTCGGTGTGAGGACGACGACCTTGCCGGATGCGAGGTGCTAGCCAGGGAGACGTCGGCCTGAGCTAGAGTCCGGCAACCAGCACGTGCGGCAGCTTGACACAGACGGCGGCGCAACCCCTGTATGAGAAAAGAAGAAACTTTGTGAAAAGTTTGGTTACCAGAAGTAAGGTTCGGAAGTGCAAAAGATGAGTTACCTCAAGCAAGCTCCGGAAGCAGCCATCATTTTCTGGGTGGCCCACCAGTGACTGAAGTGTTGCATCGATCTCAGTGACCGAGTCTCTCGTAGACGTGCCCTGCAAGTAGTTAGAACTTGGATAAAGTATTATAACATTAGATCAATACTATGTGGAAGTTTCTTGTTTTAAGTTCGAAGTACAGCAGCATCTCACGCATCCCGTGGCAGCAGGCCGGCAGCTGGACAAAGATTACCAGGCACTGCAGCAAGGCCGTCGAGCAGTTCATCAGGCCATTCAGGTAGGTGCAGGTCGGATGCAGCAAGGTGAAGGATTTTAATCTTTTGTAATCATTAAGCTAATCATTGCTTGTTTAATTATACAATCATTGCATGCATAACTTTGTTTAGTCTTTTTCATGAATGTACGTGTTGACAGCAAGTAAAGTGTTTTTGTCTACAAGATGTCTTTGTTGATTAGTTACTAGTTGATCACTGTTATATGCTTAGCTCTTGATCAGTAATATCTCTGCATTTGTGTACCTCTTGTTTATCATTGCTAGCTCCTTCATTTATATCATTACTTGCTAATCATGCTTACTATTAATTTAATTAATTTTGTGCATGTCTAGTGAGTGATGCTTTAATTGTGGTTTGACTTTTCAATTGTGCAAGCTTTTCGGTACCTCGCTTGGTTTGGCTTCCGCTACGTTTTGAGCGTGTCGAATTGTTCCTAGGGTGAACGTGTCACTAGTTGACTCGTGTCATCTTGGCAATTAGACGTGAAGTGCGTTTTGGGGTGGCATTCGGGATATAGGCCGAGTTCATCATTTTGTGAAGAATTTTTATCGGCTCCCATTCACTCCCACCCCCCTCTCTGGTCGCCAATCCGGCCCTTCAATTGGTATCAGAGCCGGTTGTGGGTCTTTGCGACTCTAACCAGTCTAAGATCCATAGAGCGACAAAGAGAAGGGGTGCTTTGGTTGCGAATTTGGTTTGTGCGGTTTGAGCTTGTTTTCGACTAATCCTAACCGGTGTTTCGAGTATGGTACCGAGCTCTTCTCCTTATGGTTCTTTGAGCAGGAGGAGTATGGAGGTTGAGGCGGAAGTCGGAGTGGAGGTGATGATGTCCCTAATCAAGGACTATCAAGATGGTGATCTCAAGAAGGGGAAGCCCTACAGCAAGCTACGAGACATGAACCAAGGTACACTTGCCGAAGGCATCTTGATCCTATGCGACAGGTTGAATGATTGTGAATGTGATTGTGGGGATTTGCATAGGAGAAATATAGATTTGTGTGATACTTTGTGTAGGAAGAATGAGAAGATGGAATGCTTCCTTGCTAGGTTTAAATGTGGTATGGCTCATTGGAAGTCTTGTGCTTTCAATTCTTGCACTTCTTGTAAAACCAAGCATGCTAAGAATGATGATTTGAACTCTTCTATTGCTAGCTTGAAATCTGAAATTAAGTTGTTGAAATTCAATGCCTCTATGTCATGTGTTTCTTGTGAGTCTTTGATTGCTGAAATTAAAGAATTAAAATTGACTCACACCACATGTGTAGATGAACTTGAGCATGCTAGCGCTGAAATTTGTGATATGAAATCTATGCCTTGTAGCAAGTGCTCTTTGTTGCTTGTAGATGATGCTTGCCATACTTCTTATGATGATGATGATGCACTGGTTGATATGAATGACGATACTTGCTCATGTGGTCTCGTTTGCACTTCATGCATTGATTTGGAAAGTGAAGATGAGTGCCTGTTGACGGCTGTTAAGTGCTACTTTTACACTAACAATACCTGCATAAAATAAATATAAAAGGATCATCAACACTAGAATAGGGCTTGATACTAACAGTTTCCACAAGTGTTGGTGTTTATAGATTTTGTTGCAGGATGCACCTAAATGCGTGTCAAATGGTACAGTTGAGAGCAAGTAATCCAATGGCTGGTATAGGACGTCATCATAAACAATCACAAATGCCAAATTGGTCTACACCATTGCAACGGGCTCGTCGAGACGATAGACGTGCATATATCATTTGACTACTTTGGAGTTCGGATGAAAGAGATATGCACAGGACATCATGTGGGCTCGGTGGGACCCACACCAAGCCACATGGCGACGTGCTGTCACACAGGAGTCCACATGTCCATGACACATCATCGATCCAAAGAAACACACTCTCGACCAATCAGGAGCCAGTACGCGGATCCAAGGGCCCACAACCATGAGATAAATGGCTAAAAATACTGCATACACCCCCATACCCACCTTGGGACCCACCTGGAAGTCGCCTGGACGAAAGGCGGTGTGAGGGGAGCTACCTGGGGGTCGGCCGAACCCACTTTGTGGCCTCTCGTGCCACCATTTCACGTGCCGGCTTGTCGTGACGAGCCAAAGGCGGTGCCCGGTGTGTGCCCGAATATTCTCCCGGGATTCTGTAGCTCCTTCTCAAGGAAGATACATCAACTTCGCCCTCACTCCTCTTTGCCACATGTCACCACCCTATTGGTGGCGCCCAAGACAGCCAAGGGGCTCCTCCTACCCCCCTTGGCCTATAAATATGAGGGGAGGGGGCTAGAATAGAAGCATACCATTCTCCTCCTCCTCTTTAGAAACACTTGTTTCCTCTCTCATGTGATCTCTCATGGATCAAATGAGTTGATCCATGTAGGTGAGAGTAGGTGCTAGGTAGAGTGTGGTGTTGGTGAGGGTGTCATGTTCTTCAATTAGAGCAAAGTGAGTATTCATGTATTTTCCAATTAGACTAAAGTGTTATTCATGTATGAGTGATATGTTCTTGAGTTCTTCGTTCGTTCATCATTTACAGGCCCGTGTTCTTCATGAACGTGCTTCCTCGATCTAGTTGACGAACAAGTTACTCATGCTTTTCCGTTTGTTCATAACTTAGAGGCTCGTGTTCTTCACGAACACGACCCTTGATCTTGTGTTATAAGTGCATAAGTTTGCATTCTGTTTGTGTGATTTATCCTGTTAGATCTTGTTGGAGTACATTAATACGCTGGGATTTGTTCTTCCTATTATCTGTGTGATCCTGTGGTAAGTTAGATTAGCTCGAAGCTCGCGGATTCGTCGCTCCGTATTTATACGGGGTGCTATAGTGTTACTACGGGAGCTTAGACGTAGTCATGCTATAGTAGTAATCGGTGGTGTAGACGTGGTGTTTAGACTACGGGTTATCCTTTGTTTGCCCTGTATCTCAAAGTTTGTCTTGGGGTAGGCCACGGTAGTGACAGCCGTTGGACCCTCTGAAATCCCCCACGTTTGGATACAGCGTGTAGGCAACCATTTGCCGTGAACCAACTCTTATAGCCAGGAGGGGCCGGTGTCCGAAGAGAGTATAATTGCCTGCTCTTCTCCTCTGGGATCAGTATTCATAGGAAGCACCTCATCATCTCTCAACCTTAGCAGGGGTCTGGTGTCCGTGGACCGTTCGTCTAGGATAGAAGGTAGTGCACATCGTTCCTTGGATTCGATACCCTTTGGAATACTCCTATGGAGAAGTGCTACAACAGTGTATCCGTGCACTTGCGGATTCGTTCGCACCCGTCAGTATACCCGGGTGTTCCTTACATGCTCACGCTAGACGCGCCACTAGTGGTGAGGTTAAGAAATACCAACAAGCATTTCTAGCTCCATTGCCGGGGAACGGTTGTTGTATCTATCTTCGAACCTAGTGGTCCTCGTATCTTTTGTTTTTCCTTTTTGTTCTACCTTTACCCCCATTACCCATGGAGAAGCTTTCCTGCAATAGCATATCTACCCCTAGGGGTGAGTTCATCTTAGAGAAACCATCAACTTCTACATCTAGCTACGAGCTTCGTCCCGGCTTTATAGCCATGGTTCGGAATCGACCTTTCACTGGTGCCATCAGTGATGATCCCCATGATCATCTAAAGGAGTTTGAAGAACTGTGTTCATGCTTGGTAATCCTAGGTATGACACAGGAAACTTTGAGGTGGAAGTTGTTCCCTTTTTCTCTTGTAGACAGAGCGGAACAGTGGTACACCCGCACGATAGAGAGTGTAGACAATTGGGAAGAAATACGAGATGTCTTTTGTTACTCGTTCTCCCCTTTTGAGCACTTGGATTCGCTACTGTGTGAATTCTGTGAGTTTGGCAAATTAGAGGGTGAGTCTATAGGTGCAGCTTGGGCTAGGTTCTCACGCTTGTTGGAGCTTAACTCTACCCGATGATGTATCATTGTGCATCTTTTACAAGAGTTTAGACATGGGGTTTGCATTTGTGCTCGACCATCTAGTTGGAGGTTTGTTTGAACATCAATCTCCAATGGAAAGAAGAGAGATCCTAGAATTCTTCTTAGAAGACTCTTCTTCCCATACCCGATACAATGAACCCCACCAAGAATCAGAGTCGATCCAAGAGAGTCTCTTAATAGACGAATTTGAGCCTTCACCCTGCACATCTAATGATTCGTCTAGAGAGCCTTCTCTCGAACCGCAAACACTAAAGGGAGAAGAGATTGAACCTTCGGAGTTCTCTTCTCAATTTGAGGATGATCCTTCCCGAAACATCATAAATACCTCAGATCGTTCTTGGCACGAGAAGCCTACGGCATCGATTGACCTTTACGAGGTCCTCGATGAAGTTTGGAATCATGGGACCAAAGTGGATTGGTTGCTTTGGGAATCAAAGCCTATTTCCGAAGCAATTCGGGTTAGCACGACTTCCACGACCATCCATTGCTCCATGAGGGCAAACATCATAGATGCTGTTCATGACCCTACTGCTGGAGCTTGCATCATATCGGAATACCTTTTTGATACTCTGGTGGGTGACATGCGCCTTACCCCGACTGATAGATATTTCCGAAGTCCTAAGTGGAAAGGATACCTTTTCCCATGTCGAGGGATTGCTAGGGACGTGCCAATCATCATAGACAAGGTCGAGGTGTGCTTAGATTTTCATATCTATGACATCATGGATTTCGACCTTCTCCTAGGCTTCCCATTGGATGAACTTCTTGATAAATCTCAAGGGAGCCTAGATGTTAAGCTTAGGGAAGCCGCTTCTACCACGTCCATCTCATGTCATGAACATTCCATGGTAGAACATCTTCCCAAGCAAAACCCACTCGAGACGATAATGCACGTATCCCCGTTCGCATCATCCGAGCCTGTTCCGATTGAGGTTGTAGACTTTTCTACTCCTCAAGGGAATGACTCGGGAGATTCTCTTCACCTCTGTGGAGGCAAAAGATCATCATCTATCTTGACCGAGTTTCAGCCTCTTCCCGCTGGCCCGTATTATATTGCTTTCGATTGTGATCGAGAGTTAACATCTTGCCTCCACGATGCATCTCTTGAGATAGAGAACTCATGGGCCATAAAACCTTGTGAGGCGTCGACTCTGGAATCCATAGGCAAAGGTTCCACAGACAAGAATGATAGTTTCATTCTTGATACACCACATGAACCATGCTTGCATCATGCCTATCCAGAGCCAGCCATGCTTAGTGCACTATGCACATATGAGGACTGCAACCACCTTCTATTCCTCTTTTGCAAAATGTTAAGGTTGATTGTGGATGCATATGTCTATCATAAGTATATCAGATTTCGTGTGTGCATTGCGGCACTGACCTTGCAGCTAAAGCATCACTGATACATCAAGATTGGTGGTGAGACAGGAATGGCACCACCAATGATAGCTGCAAGATGAAGTTCTCATGGTCGAGCTTATGACCTTAAATAAACAAAGCACTACCAGGAGATAGCCTGGATTAGCTTAGGTTTCATTTCCCTTTCGAATAAAAGCAAGAACATGTTTTTAGGATAAGTCGTCCTTCGGGTATTTTTGGTCACTAACCTTTCAGGTGGAGATTGAAAAGAAAGATGGTCAGGCGATGCCTACGAACATGTGAGCCACATCAGCTGCAACGCCTAGATAAGCTTTGGTGAGGGAACATTTACAAAAGGCATCTTGATCACAACACACTTGAGTCTTGTTGCCTAGCAATGCAAACTTCATGTGTGGGGGAGGTATGTGAGCATCCTGAGTAAAGCTCCTCCACTACCAAATCTTATCGTGGTGTGGCAATGATGTAAGCTCTTTCATCTTGCCCACTAGCTAGGTAAGTCCTGCTTTTGACTTTAAACAAAGCCCTTCCGGGAGGTTGTCCGAGGTTCACCGTCTTTTGCTTATGCTTATGCTCCCTATGAAGAATGGCTCAATTATGCTTTCATGCTTCCTTGTCTATTTTTGGCATGCTCTGGTTTGCATGTGCATGTACACACTCATTCATAGACTGTTTTAGATTAAGCGTGGTGCTTAGGTTAAAATTGTCTTCTTCAATCAAAACAAGACATGGTGTCGGATTTTGATTGATGAACCTTAGAGTTACATTTTCATATATCTTGGTTGCATATATGCTGACTAACCCCTGCAGAAAATTACCAAATTCGAATGGGTAAGTCATTGAGCTAAATCCAGATGGGAAGGTAAGTTGAGGTGTCAGATTCATGTTGCACAACATGCAAAGGTGGTACATATGACCTCTCAAAGGTCCAAGGTAAGTATATTCCCCTTTGTGTATGAAGTGTAATATTGGTCTAACCCTTTCGAGCAAATGACACGGTGACACTAAAATAAAAAAAACCAAAAATATTTGCTTTTGAATAAAAGCTCTATGGTTCTCGAACCAGTAGAGTCCATCTTTTGTTTCCACTTTTGCTTGAAGAACAGCACCAGTACAAGCACTAGTGTGGGGGAGCTCTCTCAAGCTCATCATCAACATATCCATTTGAGAACTCCCACACAAAGGGCTGCAGGACATCGACTACGCTTTCATGACAAGAGCAAGGTAAACCGGAGTGAGCCAGCTGCCTTTTGGCCAGCCAAATCACCACTAGTCTCCCTTGATCTCATATCTTTTAGGAGCGATGGTATGTGCACCCTTCGTCTCACTCTCTACCTATGAGTTTGAATAATCTTCAAATTCTTATCCAATAAATCAAACTCAAATAATGGTGCTCTGCTTGCTCTACATGATTCCTGTGGTTGGCTTGCATATGTTTTATTGCTCACTTATCATCTTGATGCTTGTGAACAAATATCAGTAGGGAACTCATGCTTATCTAAGTAGTTGATGTTTGTTATATGGTTTAATCATATGATCTTCACTCTGAATGTATGAGTGCTTGGGAATTTTAATTGAAAAAAATCATAAAACCCTTTGCAAAGCTCCTCTTTGATATGCAACAGTCGTACCAAAGACATATGATGTTCATAGTTGAAAACCTTATACTCATATGCTGCTTGTTATTGCATTGAGCTTTGTCAAATTCTGTGACCCTCTTGAGAATTCTTTTCATTACTTTCGTGATCAAGATTCATGTGCACTCCACCATTTTCCCCTTTGCTATGCTTCTACACTAGAAGTTAGCATTGTCTCATTCATCCATTCCGTAAAATAAAGCTCCATATATATAAGTGTTGATCTCTCCTTCCATATATATTTTTTGTTACCTAAAAAATATGGACACATGAAGGTCCATGTATGGAAAAAAAGAAGAGAGTTGGACACATGAAGGTCCACAAAAGAAAAAGAAAGAGAAAAAAATAGCCATGTTCTCAAAAGATTCTTATACAAGAAGGAGAATCATGCAAAAAGAAGTTCCATAACTTAGATGGTAATAACTAGTATCCATTCCAGGGCTAGTGTCCACCTTACCATCAACCAACATTCATCATATATGTATGGTAATATCTAGCACCCACTCCGGGCCTAATATCCACCTTACCATACTCACCATATCCATACACGTGGACATCTTGATCTGATTGTATGAATTGCTTTTCTCTTGGATCCAGTCTTTGACTTTGCAATATATGTGATGCAAGTATGCCTTATCATTCATACCTACCCTGAGCTCCACATAAGCTATCATTAGAAGTAGGATAAATAAAGGCAGTCTAATGCCTTGGTGAGGACATATATACACTGAGCAATCTGAGAGAATCAAATGAGGAGCTAAGCAAGGTTTGTTTTGAAAATTTATTGCAAAACCCCAAGTTACTTAACATGATGAGCGGGAGTGATTTGATTTGTAACCGTTCGATTCCTCAACTACCCGAGATAGCATGATAGACACTTCACAAGTTCACAAGTACAAGGTATGGTTTGGAATATCTCTTATGCTCGCTTCATACCTTTGGATATCATGTCTCACCTTGATCTGACTCCCTTCACTCGGGACGAGCAAAGGTCAAGTGTGGGGGAGTTGTTCACGGCTGTTAAGTGCTACTTTTACACCATCAATACCTGCATAAAATAAATATAAAAGGATCATCAACACTAGAATAGGGCTTGATACTGACAGTTTCCACAAGTGTTGGTGTTTCTAGCTTTTGTTACAGGATGCACCTAAATGCGTGCCAAAAGGTACAGTTGAGAGCAAGTGATCCAATGGCTGGTATAGGATGTCATCATAAACAATCACAAATGCCAAATTGGTCTGCACCATTGCAACGGGCTCGTTGAGACGATCGACATGGATATATCATTTGACTACTTTGGAGTTCGGATGAAAGAGATATGCACAGGACATCATGTAGGCTTGGTGGGACCCACACCAAGCCACATGGTGACGTGCTGTCACACAGGAGTCCACATGCCCATGACACATCATCGATCCAAAGAAACACACTCTCGACCAATCAGGAGCCAGTACGCGGATCCAAGGGCCCACAACCACGAGATAAATGGCTAGAAATACCGCATACACCCCCACACCCACCTTGGGACCCACCTGGAAGTCACCTGGACGAAAGGCGGTGCGAGGGGAGCTACCTGGGGGTCGGCCGAACTCCCAGTTCGGCCGAACCCACTTTGTGGCCTCTCGTGCCGGCTTGTCGTGACGAGCCAAAGGCGGTGCCCGGTGTGTGCCCGAATATTCTCCCGGGATCCTGCAGCTCCTTCTCAAGGAAGATACATCAACTTGGCCCTTACTCCTCTTTGCCTCATGTCACCACCCTATTGGTGGCGCCTAAGGCAGCCAAGGGGCTCCTCCTACCCTTCTTGGCCTATAAATATGAGGGGAGGGGGCTAGAATAGAAGCATCCCATTCTCCTCCTCCTCTTTAGAAACACTTGTTTCCTCTCTCATGTGATCTCTCATGGATCAAATGAGTTGATCCATGTAGGTGAGAGTAGGTGCTAGGTAGAGTGTGGTGTTGGTGAGGGTGTCATTTTCTACAATTAGAGCAAAGTGAGTATTCTTGTATTTTCCAATTAGACTAAAGTGTCATTCATGCATGAGTGATATGTTCTTGAGTTCTTCGTTCGTTCATCATTTACAGGCCCGTGTTCTTCATGAACGCGCTTCCTCAATCTAGTTGACGAACAAGTTACTCACGCTTTTGCGTTTGTTCATAAGTTAGAGGCTCATGTTCTTCACGAACACGACCCTTGATATTTTGTTATAAGTGCATAAGTTTGCGTTCCGTTTGTGTGGTTTATCCCGTTAGATCTTTTTGGAGTACATTAATATGCTGGCATTCGTTCTTCCTATTATCTGTGTGATCCTGTGGTAAGTGAGATTAGCTCGAAGCTCGCGGGTTCGTCTCTCTGTATTTATACGGGGTGCTATAGTGTTACTACGGGAGCTCAGACGTAGTCGTGCTATAGTAGTAATCGGTGGTGTAGACGTGGTGTCTAGACTACGGGTTATCCTTCGTTTGCCCTATATCCCACAGTTTGTCTTGGGGTAGGCTGCGGTAGTGACATCCGTTGGACCCTCTGAAATCCCCCACGTTTGGATACTGTGTGTAGGCAACCATTTGCCGTGAACCAACTGTTATAGCCAGGAGGGGCCGGTGTCCGAAGCGAGTATAATTGCCTGCTCTTCTCCTCTGGGATCAGTATTCATAGGAAGCGCCTCATCATCTCTCAACCTTAGCAGGGGTCTGGTGTTCGTGGACCGTTCGTCTAGGATAGAAGGTAGTGCACATCGTTCCTTGGATTCGATACCCTTTGGAATACTCCTAGGGAGAAGTGCCACAACGGTGTAAACGTGTGCTTGCGGATTCGTTCGCACCCGTCAGTATACCTGGGTGTTCCTTACACGCTCACGCTAGACGCGCCACTAGTGGTGAGGTTAAGAAATACCAACAGTGTCAACCTTGAGAAAGAGAATGAACTCTTGCGTACCACATATGCTAAGTGCATTGTGAAGGAAATTGACAATTTGAGAAATATGACATGTGGTACTTGTGAGCGCCTCAAATTTGAAAATGAGGTTTTGCGCACAAGGTGCAAGAGTCTTTGTGCCAAGGCTTTGGATTCTCGCATTTCTTGTCACTCTGATGTTGATGCTTTTACAATTGCTTCTTCTCAACCGGAGTTGACTTCTTCTCTTGAGCGTGAGTCTTTGGATGGTGGCACGTGTGGTGGTGCTTTAGATAGCTCTTTCATAGCTACTCCTAAACTTGTTGCTTCTTTTGGTGTTGCCCAGGATGTGTCGGATGGAAAAGGTGCTTCTCACATATTTGGAACTCATGCTCCCAAACCAAAGTTCCAATGCTCCTTTTGCAAGAAAGATGGGCCTACCGTTGAGTTTTGCTTTCGCCGTGTCAAGCACGAGCGACGTGGGCGTGCCAAGGTTTTTAAGAAGCCACGTAGCCTTTCTCATGGCACGTGTGATTCTAATGTGGGCACAAAGTCAAATGTTGGGGTTGGTGCTTCTTGCTATAAGTCCCAAGGGACTTCTCACTTACAAGAGAATGATGATTTGTCCACTCGGACCGTGCCTCCCGATAGGCCATGTACCATTACTCTCATTGTGGGAAGGATGGGCATCAAGAGATTTTTTGCTACCGCCGGGCACGGAGAATGCAGTGAGCCGGTACTTCTAGGCCTTTGGTCATTCATAACCCTTCTCATGGCATGAACACTTGTGAGCCTAAGAAGGCACGATTTGTGGACGGGTTTTATGACACTCTTTCTAGTGAGTTAGGCCATGCTCGTGGACATACTTCTAGTGCTTCTTGTGTTGTCCGGGACATGCTTCCCATGGTGCTTGTGTTGGTTTTTCTCCTACGACCTCGAAGGATGCTTGTATTTTTGCTTGTGGTAGCACTTGGTTTTCTTCGTGAGTGGCTCCTTTGAGGCATGGTTCTAAGGGTGTTCTAAAACCTTTTCATTCGAACCGGCACTTGCATCATGCTAACCCACATGATAAGTTGAGTGCATCGCTTACCCGTGTAACCAAGTATTGGATTCCTGTTGGCGGTCGATTTCCATCAACCAAGAACCCTTGTTATGTTATAGTTTGGATTTCATTTTGGAACTAACCCGCCACTAGGCATACTAATGATATAACAAGTTCATCGTTGGATGTGTGTTTTGGAGTATAATGTTTACGCAGGAATTCATGCACTAAATGAGAAGAAATACATTCGGTTCAGAGGACGATTTACATGATGATTAAGAGGCTCCGGCCGTGCGTGAACTTGACTCCAAAGGTGCAAGGACCAATGTGCTTCGAAGAAGAATCTCCGAGGACCAAGATGAAAAGACCGGAAGATCATGCATAAACACCCCTTGACTTGGTCGCGGAGATAACGACGTCCAAAGCCCATATCCGAAGGAGGACCCCAAAGTGCAAGAAACGACACGTGGCAAAAGACGGAGACGAACCAGGCCGAGGATGGGCCAGGCCGGTCGGCCCAGGCCGGTCAGCCCACCCCCTCTTCGCCTCGGTTCGCCACCGCCTTTCTTCGGTGATAAATTCGCAGAACCCTAATCGTTTGGGGAGAGGAGCCATTCGCGAAAGGCGACCAGAGAAGCCTCGGGAGATCAAACACAAGGAAGAGGGTTGATCGAGAGGGTGAAGATAGAGGAGGATCATCACCTAGGTCAACGGAGGCCACCACAAGGAAGGAGGACGCTGAGGCCTTGCCACGGTGCTACCGGAGTTGAAGGACACCGAGAGACGGACTCCATCAGAGGCATCCACCATGTTCAATGGTGCCATGCCTAGCGTCTTGATGGGGTAAAGTAATCGTTTGTCCATGGAGTTGTAATGGATCTTGACATGTAGTCACCCGCTCTCTTGTTTGGATCTTTATCTATCGTACCTTCATGTTGATGATGCTTAATGTTTAAGGTTAGCTACCATTGCCATCGGGGTTGCTCCCGTAGATCACGTCAACATACCGTGTTCATTAGGGTTAGAGATGATTACCTTCGCGTAGTGACAAGTACGAGGGAAGGGAAACGCTTAACTCTTTGTTCACATCCTTAGATAGATTGGATCAGAGTTTTACCATGTTTTAGGGTGATTGCATCTCAAGTACCTAGACTCCATGGGCATACGTCTTTCATACTCGTGAACACCTCTCTCTTTCTCTTAACATAATCTAGGGTTAGTTTGTCTTTACTTTACATATTAATCTTTACATCATAAAGTACTTAATCAACTAAGTTAGTGTTAGGTTAAACGCAAGTAATTCCCTTGCTCTGTGGATTGACAAGAACCTAGGGGGTCCCCACCCTTGGTGAAAAAGGCACCAAGTCACTCCGTGGACTTGCAGTGAAGTTGAACGTGGTTTTGAACTGTCAATAATTCCCAAGTATGTGCTTGCTAACCCTTTGGGATCCAAAGCTCGGTCTTTTTGTCTCCTTGTGTGTAGGTATGGAGACGCGGTTGGAGAACATGGGTTGGATGGCACTTGATCTTTGGACATGGGGTGATCAAGACAGGATGGTTCTCCACACTACTTTGGATGGCTCTTGAAAGTTTTTGTACAGATGTATAGTGAGTTTTCTTTTCCCTTTGTGCTCACTTGTATATACTTGTGTCTTGCTTGTGTGTAAACCATGGTAGGCTAGCCACCTTGTTCATGATAGCTTTGTGATCTTGTATATCTATCTTGCTATCTTTTGTATGATATTGTGGTGAATGATATTTATGAACATCATGCTTTATGGTTGCTCTTTGTGGTTATGTCATGTTGTTCATCTATATCATGTTTGGCTAGCTCTATGGTACCTTTCTTGTTAGCATGTTTGTCCCCACATGTATATCTTGTCATGCTAGCTTTGTAATATATGTTGGTGGATGGTCCATATGAACTTGTATCATGTTTGGTATGTTGTTCATTGGTATCATTTTGGTTAGGCTACATGTATAGTTATGCATCGTGTTGACATGCTTGCTAGCTCATGCTTATATTCATATGTGGAATCATGTTACAATGCTTTATCTATCGTATTTGGTATTGTCGATGCATTGTGTAGCATGTTTTGAGTGTTCCTTGAGTTCTGAGCTTGTCTTGTCTTCGGGTTGTGTTTTGTTCCTCCTTTGGTTTTTTTCCTTTTCATTTGGTTTTAGACATCCTCTTTTGCTCTTTCTTTTCCTAGCTTTTGCTTTGTTAGTTATCTTTGGTTGAGAGGGAGCTTGGGTTCTTTCGATGGGAATTTGGTTTCGAGGGCGTGCTTTGACTTTTGGTAGTCGTTTGTAATCCTTCAATTGATATCTTTTCTATTGTATTCAATTGGGATCTTGGCAGCCTTGCAATTGGTATCTTTCCTATGCTACTCAATTGGGATCTTTGGAGGTTCTTCCTTTGCTCGGAGCTTTTCTTGCTTCTTTGTTCCCTTGTGAGCTTTCTTGTTGTTGAGCCGAGTTCCGTGTCTCCCCATGCACTGTGCATTGCATATGTATCATATATCATGATGTATAGATTTTGGTAGGTTTGACATTCATGTATGTCTTGCATTGTGTCATATATCATGTCGCATTTGATGTACATATCTACCTTTGTTGCATTTGTATCATGTGCATGATAGGTTGAGCTTCTCCTATATGCCATGAATACTATGATACACTATTTGTGAGCTTTTGAGCATGTTTGATATGATTCGGTGATGGATAGCTATGCTCTTGATAGTTTTGCTATATATCCATGTTGAGATGGCTATTTTGGAAAATGCTAGAATAGGCTCTGTCTCTTGTGAGTTTTAGGCCTTTTCATGATCTTAGTGTGCTTTGGTGATTTTTATCATGCTTAGTTTGTGCTTGGATATCATGTGCTTTTCACTTGGGGTCAAAGACCCATTTGTCATTGTGAATGTTTAGCCCATGTGATACCTTATGGGGGAGCATAAGCTTCTTTTTGCCGCAAAGGCACTTCATGTACCATTTTGTGCTTAAATTTGAAAAATAAAATTGGTATCTATGAAATGCTTATGCTTGAAGTTATGCTCTCATTTGATTCATGTCATAAATGCTTTAAATGAATTTAATTTGGGTGCTAAACCGTTGCATATTGTCTACCATGAGAAGTCTCATTTTAAGAAGTAGACACATGGCTCGGTGGCTTTAACATGAGATGAGATGCTTATGGGTGTTTGCAATGATCTTGTGATGAGAATGTGTGACCTAGCATGAAGTTTGTGTGATCTAGATTCACTTTGACATTTTTGCTCAGGTTTAGGTCTTTGCTCATGAGAGGGAAATTTTTCGCAAAAATGCTTAATTTCATCATGCCTTTGTCATATGCCTATATAGCTTTACTATCTTGATGGTTATGCTTTTATGGAACTATGAACTATCTTGCTTGCTCATTATTTCACTTGTAGCATTTTTTAGTGCTCTTTGTATATTTGAGAAGCTAGTAGTTGAAACTTTTGCAAAATTGCCTTGTTTCATGTTTTGTCATAAAAGGAGAAAGTTTTGCACTTGGGGCATACATCTGGGCTTATGTAGAGTCTTTTCATGCATTTGTTGCATTCAGAGGGATACTCAGTTTAAGGGGAGGACTTGAGTTTGCATGCACATGTTCAGGGGGAGTATGCATTTGTGCAGGGGGAGCTTCTTTGGTTTGATGTGTTGTGCTTTGGTGCTTTGCTCTTTTGGATTTGTTCAGGGTGAGCTTGTGAGCTTGTTTGTGCTCTTTAATTTGCTCTATCACATGTATTTAGGGTGAGCTTTGTATGCTCTTTGGCCTTGGTACATGTGTTTAGGGGGAGCTTGTGAGCTTGTTTGTGTTGTTTGTTCTATCACATGTGTTTAGGGTGAGCTTTGTATGCTCTTTGGCCCTAGTGCATGTGTTTAGGGGGAGCTTGTGAGGTTTTTGCTCTTTTGGCTCTTTTGCTCTTTTGTGGTGGTCTTGAGCCTCTTTGCCTCGTCTTGAGGAGCTAGCGGTTGATTTGAGCTTTCGATCATCACATGATTAGTGTTGAGCTCTTTGTGCCTCTTCTTGAGGGATCATATGTTTTTGATGGTTAAATGATTGGTGTTGAGCCCTTTGTGCCTCTTATTGAGGGATCATGTATTCTTGTCTCGGTTGTGTCAAGCTGTTGCCCATGTCTTTAGGGACCGAGATTTGTTTGAAGTGGTTATGGCCTTTGTGGTTCTCCTCATGCCAAGTGACTTTGTTCTTTACCCTTGTGTGGCTTTCGTTCACTTAGATGAGATTTTTGGCCTTTGCCAAAACCATTTCTTTGTTCTCATTTGTTGTCAACACACTCGTCAAGGGGGAGAAATTTGAGAAATCAAGTTAATATGAACCTTGATTTGATAGTGATGAGAGATTGACAAGTGCTTTGTTTTGAGCTGAATTTGATTTGATGGTGTTTGGGATTGCTTGTAGCTGTTGTGACTTTTTGGGTTGTGAGTAGCCCTTGAGCTTCCTTTGGTTTCAAGAGTCTTTGGTTGGAGTATGCATTTGTCCCTTATCATGTCAAGTGGCCTTGTGGTTCTTTTTATTTAGATTGTGGGCACTTGAATGAGTTTTCCTTTTCTTTCAAACCATCTTTGTCAATGCACTCATCAAGGGGGAGATTGAGAAACCAAGTTAAGATGTGCCTTGGTTTGTATGTGATGAGTGATTGACCAGATCATTTGAGGCTTTGTGTGTAGTTTTGTGTTGTGTGTGTTGTGTCGTATGTGCATTGTGTTATGTGTGTTTACTATGTTGCTTTAGTGGTGTGTTGTCAATGCACTTGTCAAGGGGGATATTGAGGACCTATGTGCGTCCGAGGACTATGTGTCGCTCCTTAGTGATGAGCGATTGACAATGTTGTGTGGACTGACTCTGTGCTTAGTATTGGTGCAAGTGAAGAACTGAAAGGATCTTGTGATGCCTAGAGGGAGGTGAATAGGATCACTTAAAAATTTCTTGAAAAACTTAGTAGCGCATCAGAGGCCGGAAGTTACCACACAGAGGATGTATGTTCTGGCAGGGTCAGAAGATACGACCTCAGGGTCGGAACATCCGGCGGCAGCAAAAATGACTAAGCGAAATTCAAGAATGAAACTGAATCTGACAATTCTATTTGAATCAAAAGTTTAGTAGATATGCTAAGAACCTCCTACAATCAAAGATTTGTCATGGAACAACACAAATATATAGATCGGGCCAAAACAAGCTTCTAGGGTTAGAAAGAGGAGATGAACTCAAACAAGCACAAGATGAGAGATTTAATCTGAAGTTCACTTCCACCAAGGAAGCTACGTCTCCGTTGAGGTTCCCACAAAGGGAGGGCTATCACGAAGAGCCCCTTACCTCACCCAATTCCCACAAACGAAGATTGGTGCTCACTAAGAATCTCCACCAAGGAGAGGGTAATACAAACGTTTCCGAGTGCTCCACACAAAGAGGGCACTCAACGGGCGACGCTTAACCGTCTAGAAGAAAGCTTCAAGAGTAACAAACACGAATCGATGAATCTTGGCCGCCACAAGTGCTTCTTGAGATGAACTCAGGATGAACTCTCACAAGGGGCTCAATCTCACACCTCAAATGTCTCTCTACTCAAACCCTTGGTGAATCCTTGCAAGGAGTGGCTTGGAGGGCAGTTGGGAGAGAGGGATTGAAGCTTTGGGAGGTGTTCAAGTCGTGGGAGCAGCAGCTCGAAGAAGAGGGGTGAAGGGGTATAAATACCCAAGCCCCAAATATATGACCGTTAGGCCTCTGTCCACGACATACTTGGAAGATACAACACAGAGATCAGAACTTCCAGAGTCAGACAAAGCGAAACCAGAAGATACCTTCGGAAAAACTGGCCAGGCTGTATCTTCCGACCCCCCACAGAAAGTTAGTATACCCATGTGTTCATGTGTGAAAAAGTGACCCTCATGGGTTGTTAGTTCTCAAGATTAGCACCTGTGACAAACCTTGATAGATCAATCACGCCCCCCCCCCCTTTATAGTACGGTGTTTCCTATACTGAAATTCAAACCAAAAATGAATTTAAAACGCCATTTGAGCTTCAACACCGATAAGAGTGACATGAGGGTCTTCTTTTCATCAAACTCACAAGATTTTCACTTTTAAGCACTACACACATCTTATTGAAAGCATTAGTCCTTCCAAATTGTCATTGTCATTATCACCAAAACAAATTAGGGGCCTAGATGCACTTTCAATCTCCCCCTTTTTGGTGATTGATGACAACACAATTTGGTTAAATAGAAAGAGATGTGTGTATCCAACAATATAGAGAGGAACTCCCCCTAAATGTGTGCATTTTCAACCATAGAGTCCTCAAATGCCTTTGCACACATTTAGCAAAAACTCCCCCTATATCTTTGCATACAACAATAAGGTGGAAAGATGTGATAAGCAATAATCCGTGATGCATATGACAAGATATATCACAACAATAAAGTGAGAAATAATAATCCATCAACCAACAAGCACCACACATAGATAATTAAGGTCTTAAAACACACTAGCATTAAAGTGCCACAAATAAGTCTTACATAAATAAAAGTTTCACTTAGCATACACCATCACAAAGTTCATTACATGTCCATTAACTAAACATTAAGCATGAGATAGATAAAATGATAGATAGGGGCTTCCAATCACCAAATTCACTACCTCTTTGGCAACAAGCACCAAAAAGGGAGAGCTAGTCGTCATCCTCCTCGGTGGCCTCCTCAACTTCTTCCTCGTCATCATTATCGTTACCACTTTCTTCTTCTTCTTCTTCTTCGGTCTCATCACCATCACCATGGTCACTCTCACCACGATCCTCTTCTTCACTCTCATCAATCGGAACAAAAGAGTGAAGATTCTCCCAAGGATTATGATGAGGACACCACGAGTACATCTACACCAGCAGCACCTTCTCCTACTCCAGCGCCGGCAGCACCTTCTTCAGCGCCACCTTCTGGGCCAATTACTCTGGCCCGTGCAAGAGAGTTCAACTTTGTCATGATGCTGAAGAATGAAGGCCCAGAAGACTGAAGGCTGGCCCAACAGGAGGCCTTGTGCGTGGGTGCCTAGGACTGGCCCAAGAGGGCGCCTAGGGTTGCACCCCCGCACCCACGATGCTAGGGGTGGCGCCCCCTTTGCTGGCCGCCCCCCTAGGGGCTGCGCCCCCTTTATTAGTCGGAGTCCTGTATCTTTTACAACTCAAGTTTGTTTTACAAGTTAGCTTTAGCTACAACCGAACAGTCGCATAGCGCTGCCTTCGTGTATTACAGACTCCACCTTCGAGTGATAGTAAGATTGCTCGCCTCTTTTTCTTGTTCGTTCTTCGATTGCGTGCAGGAAACGATCTTCGTGATCAGGCTTACTTTGCACCGGCAAGGTTAGTAACCATCGGGAGTTGGTTTAGTGATTGCATTGGCGCTTCGAGCTCGCTCGTCGTAGTCGGATCGTGAGGGTCAACAACCACCAAATCGAATTTATCTCCACTCACCGAAAGATCGGGCACTCCGCCTCTATCAGATTAGAAATAGGTGAAGGTGGGTTAAAGACTTTAGGCTCATGGACCGGAGAATGTGGCTTGTCAAGTTTAGCATAAATTTCCTTTACCCTCTTCTCTTGTTTGTAGGCTTCCTCGGCCATCCACTTCCTTGTTTCTTCACGTTCTCTAGCAGTTTGGCGATGCATGTTGAAGCAAGCGAACAAGCCTTGAGCAAGAAAGTCAAATTTCCCTTTATAGCTCTTGGGAATGCCATATGTATGAGTTTCACCATAAGTAGGGAGAGGGCCATGTGATGAGCTCAGAGCTTGAGAAGGATCATGAGATAGAGAAAGTGGAGCTTGAGATGATGAAGCACCTTCATCACCGGGCCCTTGGATGGGATAGTTGCCAGGCAAAGGACCTCTAGGAATTTTACCGGTGACATGACTTCCAATCTTAAGCAATTGCTCAATTTTTCCCTTAGAAGACTTGTAGGCCTCATGAGATGTTTTTGCCTGGATGTTGAGGTTTGTCACATGCTTGATCAAATGAAATATGTAGGGAGCATAGTGGCAACCACTAGAAGCATCATAGGAACAAGTGATAATTTCTTGCCAAAGAAAGTCACACACATTGAACTTGCGTTGAGATGGAGCCATTTGATACAAGTTCTTTGCCCTATGTGAGATATTAGCCAGATCTCTAGCTCTGGGAGTGAGTGTGAGCCTAAAGAGTTGATTGAGCAACTTGTAGTAAGGAGTGAGACCATGAGTGCGACCAAATTTAACTTTTCCATAAGCCTGGTCATACATAAAGTGTAGCTTACTCACTTCAAGTTCATTTGCATCATGTAGACGAATAAGATCACGGTCACACCGAGAAATGTCATACAAGTTCTATTTAACACCATCAAGCCCAAATAAGGAAGCAAAATCACACATCTTAATAGGGAACCTTTTGCCCCCGAGTGAAGTGCATGATTTTTCTCCTAGCATCAACAAAAAGAGTGGCATAAAACTGTGCCACTACTTCCTCATTCCACCTTGTACTAGAGAAATGCATGATGTTAATGAGACCCATCTGTCTACATCTGTCATAAACTGCATCTACCACTTCCTTGCATGGTGAAGAAAGACCTTTCAAATAATCTCAATTTATCCATTTCATCTCAGTGGTGATAGTCTTCTTAGAAAGGATGGCAGATTCATACGAGTCGGCTTGATGGGCAAGCCAAAAGCGAGGATCACCATGAAAAGATCTTGGGAGTGCATTAGGGTCTTGAAAGCGAAGAGGCTTCATGTCATTGACACTCAAGGTGAAATCCAAGCAAGGAGGATCATTGCGGGCATGAGTAGGACGAGACAAAGGCACCAACATCTTCCCATACGGGGATAAATCAATAGCATGATCATAATGGTCGCCTTCATCTTCTTGACTAGCATGCTTTGTCCTTTTACGACCGGGAGCACTAGATTGGCCCTGCTGTGATGTACGGTCACGAGCACGAGCACGAGTAGGTACCTTTTGAGGTTGATTTTTCTTTGGATGAGTATGTACCACAAGCTCACGATCAGATCCATCTCCACCATTGTCTTCACCATCATCATTTCTAGGCTTCGATCGACGAGAGAAGGTGCGAAACTCCTTGTCATGCCTCTGAGACATCTGAGTAACAAGATATACCAGATTGGAATTAAAAGATTGCTCGAAACAAGTTGCATTGGACCACTCTGACCACGGCTGCAAGATATGACCCTAGGATCGGAAGTTCCGAGCCGGGTCGGAATGAACCCTAACAACAATGAATCGAAAGATTTTGCTCACAAAAAGGTATGAGATCATAGGAATTTGTTCTAGGGAACAGGATAAAGCTTTTCACCAAGAGGAATCGCCTAGAACCAACTGCATTGAGAGTTTGATGAAAAAGGATTTGAAATTGAAGTACCTTCGATTTTCCTGCACAAACAATGAGTCCTCCGGGAGGAGAGGATTCAGGGAGATTTGGAGAAGAATCAGCAGCACGAGTTCCTCAAGCCGTTCTCGATATTTAGGAAGGGGTGGCGCAAGCCAGCCTAGCGGTGGCGCGCGCTGCTCTGCCCCTTGCCATGGGCGCCCGCATTCCCTGCCCTACAGCTTGCGTGGCGCGATGAGGACGCGGAGGCGCACGCGACCCGAGGGGAAGTGGCGAGGTGTGGCACGTAGGAGGGGGGTGAGACCCACGCGGCGCGAGCTAGCACGGGGCGGTGCGGTGCAGGCCAGACACGCGATGCGCAGCGCGATTCCAGGCGCGAAGCGTGAGGGGGCGCATCCCACGATGCGGGGGGGAGCGCTGCCCGCACGACGCACGCGAGGAGTTCGAGAGAAGAGAAAACAGAGACAGGCGGCGTTAGGTAAAAAGGAGAGGATAGGGTTAGCCGCCGACAGATTTTTTTAAAAAATATATGGAGCAAAGTTCGAAAGATACAAAGCCAAGGCCGGAAATTCCGTCTGGGACCCTAGAGGAGCCGGAAGATAGGGCCGGAAGTTCCGGGAGAGCACAAAAAAAATAGCGCAGTTTTTTTTTATTAAAGAGATTTTGCTTGAGATATTAAAGAATTTTTTTAAAAAAAAGATAGATAAATTTTAAGGAATATGAGGATTTTTGTGACTAGATTTGATGATGAAACTTTGTGGATAAGATTTGTGATATAATTAGAGATATAGTTCATGGACATATAATAGAACCGTGACACCACGTGACTAGCCACAAACAACATACATAACAATAGTCACTTGGGCCAGAAATTGATCCGAAGATCTCAAAATCCAATCTTTTGAAACACTCACACAAAATAAGAAAAATAAAACATTTTCATTCTATCTAGGCAACAATCAAGAATGTGCAACAAGTCAAGCCAAGTTACGAGAATCCAAGATATTTAGCTCACTTCTCAAAGCACAAAACCTTTGCTCATCTAGAGGCTTAGTGAAGATATCGGCAAGTTGCCTTTCGGTGCTCACATGATGTAAAGCAATATCTCCCTTAGCATCATGATCCCTTAAGAAATGATGTTGAATATCTATGTGCTTTGTACTAGATTGTTGCACCGGATTGTATGCTAGCTTGATAGCACTCTCATTGTCACGCAAGAGTGGAATTTTGCTAAACTCACAACTGTTGTCACTCAAGGTTTACTTCATCCACAAAAGTTGTGCACAACAAGCACCGGCCGCCACATATTCGGCTTCGGCCGTGGATAAAGCAACCGAATTTTGTTTCTTAGAGTTCCATGGCACCAAAGACCTACCAAGAAATTAGCAAGTCCCCATTGTACTCTTTCGATCCACTTTGCAACCGGCATAGTCCGAATCGGAGTAGCCAAGTAGATTAAAAGAGGAACCCTTGGGATACCATAAGCCAAGGTTAGGAGTGTATACCAAGAATCTAAAGATTCTCTTAACAGCCATTAGATGACATTTCTTAGGATTGGCTTGAAATCTTGCACACATGCACACACTAAGCATGACATTGGGCCTAGATGCACAAAGGTAAAGTAAAGAGCCAAGCATGGAGCTATATACCTTTTGATCGACGGACTTTCCTTCTTCAGTTAGATCAAGATGTCCATTAGTTGCCATTGGGGTCTAGACGGGTTTGGCATCCACCATATCAAACCTCTTGAGCATATCCATCACATATTTGGTTTGACATATGAAAGTCCCTTCCTTCATTTGCTTGACTTGAAATCCAAGGAAGAACTTCAATTCACCCATCATGGACATCTCAAACCTCTTTGTCATAATTCTACTTAATTCCTCAGATAGTGTTTTATTAGTAGAACCAAATATGATATCATCAATATAAATTTGACAAACAAATATATCATTTCCAATCTTTTGAGTAAAGAGAGTAGAATCAGCTTTGCCCATTACAAAGCCGTTCTTGACAAGAAAATCCTTAAGGCATTCATACCATCCTCTAGGAGCTTGCTTAAGCCCATAGAGCGCCTTACGGAGCTTGTAGACATGGTTAGGAAAGTTAGGATCTTCAAAGCCAGGTGATTATTCAACATAAACTTCTTCGGCAATGGGGCCATTCAAGAATGCACTCTTCACATCCATTTGAAAAAGCTTGAAATCATGGTGAGTAGCGTAGGCCAATAAAATATGAATTGACTCAAGCCTAGCCGTGGGTGCATAAGTTTCACCAAAGTCCAAACCTTTGATTTGAGTGTAGCCTTGAGCAACAAGTCTCGATTTGTTCTTTGTGACAATACCATGTTCATCGGTCTTGTTTCTATATACCCACTTGGTACCAATCACATTTTGCTTTGGTCTTTCCACCAACTCCCACACTTCATTTCTCTTGAAGTTGTTCAATTCTTCTTGCATAGAGATAATCCAATCCGGATCGTCAAGTGCTTCTTCCACCCTAAGAGGTTCCAAAGAGGAAACAAATGAGTAACTTTCACAAAAATTTGCCAAACATGAACGAGTGGTTACCCCTCTTTGGATGCTTCTAAGTATGTTGTCAACGGGATGATCTCGTTGAACCATTTGATGTACTCTTGGATGAGGCGCTTGAGATTGACTTTGAATGGGTCCATCATCATCTTCTTCAACTTGTAGATCATCACCTTGAGGATCATCAACTTGTTCTCCCCCTTGAACATTGCCCCGGTCATGATCGTCACCATGACCTTGACTTGAATCTTCATTAGCTTGAGAACTTGGTGGTTCAACTCTTGTTGATGATGATGGATCTTTGTCGCTTGTGTTAACCAGTGCTTGGACTTCAATTTCCCTTTGTCTCACTACACTGGTACCCATTCTCAAGATGGATTGACTTGGAGGTTCTTCATCATCTACAAAGTTGTCATTAACTTGCTCTACTTGAGAGCTATTGGTTTCATCAAACTTCACATCTACCATGACTTGAACGCAACCATTGGTTTTGTTGAAAACACGATAGGCATATTCGTTAGTTCCATAACCAATGAGAAAACCTTCATCAACCTTGGATGCAAACTTTGAGCCTTTGGATTTCTTGTTAAGTATGAAACACTTACACCAAAAGACCCTAAAGTAGTGCACACTAGGTTTCTTACCGGTGATGATTTCGTAGGGAGTCTTGTTCAATTACTTATGAAGGTAGAGTCAGTTGGAACATGGCAAGCCGTGTTAACCGCATCAGCCCAAAAGATATCCGGTGTCTTGTATTCATCAAGCATTGTCCTAGCCACTTCAATCAAGGTACGGTTCTTCCTCTCAACAATGCCATTTTGTTGAGGAGTGTATGGAGCGGAGAGTTCATGCTTGATGCCTTCTTCATCAATAAACTCTTCAACTTGAGTGTTCCTAAATTCTGAGCCATTGTCACTTCTTATGTTCTTGACCTTGAGCTCGAACTCATTTTGAACTCTTCTTAAGAATTTCTTGATTGTCGCTTTAGCTTCACTTTTTATCATGCAAAAAGAAAACCCAAGTGAAGCGGGAAAAGTCATCAACAATTACAAGACCATATTTGTTACCATTTATGCTTATGTAGGCAATAGGTCCAAATAAATCCATGTGTAGAAGCTTCAATGGTCTTGATGTAGATAGGATGTTCTTGGTGGGATGTGGAGCTCCTACTTGCTTCCCAGCTTGGCATGCGCTACACAACCTATCTTTATCAAAAACAACATTTGTTAGACCGAGGATGTGCTCGTCTTTTTGAAGTTTGGCCAAGTTCCTCATCCCAACATGGGCTAGTCGGCGATTCCATAGCCAACCCAAGTCGGTTTTTGCCATAAGGCAAGCTTTGGGTTCAACTTTAGCTTTAGTGAAGTCCACATAGTAAAGCTTTCCCCTTAGCTCACCCTTGAAGACAATTGAGGAATTGTCCCTTCTAGAGACGGTCAAACCGTCAATGGTAAAAAGACAATTGTAGCCTTTCTCACAAAGTTGTGAAACCGACAACAAGTTGTACCTCAAACCATTTACATAATAAACATCATCAATTGCATTAGAAGAAGAGATAGCAATTTTACCCATACCAATAACATCCCCAAAACTATTATCTCCATAAGTAATTCTTTCTATAGGCTTGTCACAATGTTCAAGGGATGCAAATAAGTCTTCATCTCTAGTCATATGATTAGTGGCTCCACTATCAATCAACCAAGCACTTCCATCGGAGGAGTAGGCCTACAAAATAAGTTTAGGCTTTTGGTTTAGGTACCCAAAAGGATTTGGGTCCTTGAATGTTAGAAGCATAAACTTTGGGAACCCATACACTCTTCATGATAGCCTTCCTTGCATAGGCTCCAACATACTTGACCACCATTTTACCATTGTGGTCTAGGGTGACTACATAGTCACAAGTGTAGTTCCGAGAAGGCTTGTGTTCCACTACATTCTTCGATGCCTTAGATGGAGAATTAACCCCACCATTTCCTTTTGTAGTGGTTGCACTCTTGAGCTTGTCTTGGGATGATGTAGAGTTATTGACCCCATGTGCAATATTCATGATGGTGTTGAGATAGCCTCCTTTATTCCACAAGGGAATTTCTTGGCCATTCACCATCTTCCTACCATTTGCCTTATCATCCTTTTGATGACCAAGCCCCTTACCATATCTTGAAATTGTTCCTTGCTTGTACACCACCTTGGGTGTAGGCTTGACATCACCATCATGCCCTAGCTTCACAAACATGTTCAATCTAGCCAATTGCTTGTCCTTGGCCTTGATCAACTCTTCTAGCTTGGCGTGGTTAGCTTTACAAGCATCAATATCAAAGTTATAGCATTTATAGCAACCTTTACTTGTGGAAGCATTAGAGTCAAGTGTTGCCTTAGAATTGTCTTTGGAACTTTCCAAAAGAGCACCATAGTTAACTTAAAGGTCTTTGGATTTGACCTGTAAGCGTGAGAAGCTCGCTTGAAGTTCACTATGAGTGGCCTTTAGAGAAGCAAAAGATTCATTTGTCGCGGAATTATCCTTTGACATCCTCTTGTTGGAATCATTAGCCAAGGATAGTTCCAAGGTTAAATTTTCTACCTTAGCCTTTTCTTCGGCAAGGAGCTTCTCTAATTCAAGGTTTCTTTCCTTTGCAAGGATGAGCAAGTCCTCTTGATTATTGATAAGCTCCTTCTTGCTCTCTAATTTTTCCCTAAGTTTTGTGATTTCTTTATAGCCCTTTTTGCCAAATTTTTGAATGATGATTGTTTTCATTTTCTCTTCCTCTTTGTTAAAATCATCATCATCTATGTTATCATTGGATGAAGAGAGAGAGATAGGAGTGGGAGTTTCTAGTACCTTGCTCCCACTTGCCACGAGGCAAAAATGAGAGTTGTCTTCATCGTCGGAGAGGTTGTTGAAGAGTCTTGATGAGGATGAGGATGAGGATGAAGTTGTGAGCATGACTAGGGTGGCCATGCCTTTCTTCTTGGGTGCTTCATCTTCCTCATCACTTGAGTCCCATTGTTGACCAACGTGAGCTTGACCTTGATATTTCTTCTTGAATTATTTGCTCTTTTCCTTGTACTTCTTTTCATCCTCTTCCTTGTTCTTCTTGTTAGGACATTCGGCAATGAAGTGACCATGAAGCCCACATTCATAGCATGTTCTTGAGGACTTCTTCGTGTCATTTCCACCTTTCTTGAATTGCTTCTTCTTGAAGTATCTTTTGAGAGTAGTAAGAGCAAAGGCGGCGTCTTCATCATGGTTTTCACCATCACTTAAATCTTGCTTCTTAGCCTTTGATGATTCTTGACTTGGTTCCTTCACTTCACTTGAGGTAGCATTGAGGGCTAGACTCTTGTTGACCTTGAAGCTAAGTGACTTCTCCACATAATCATCTACCAATTCTTGATGCAAGATCTCACCAAGAAGTTGGTTCGGTGTCAAGTTTTCATAGTCTGGGTCCCGTCTTATCATGGTTGCAAGATTGGGATTTCTTAGAGTGAATGCCCTTAGAAATTTCTTGGTGACCTTCTTGTCATCCTAATCCTTGCTTCCTAGAGCTCTAATTTCCGAGACAAGAAGCATGAGTCTATCATATAGTTCTCTCACGGTTTCACCGTCCTTCATGATGAATAGCTCTAGCTCTCCGTGAATCAAATCAATCTTGCCTTTCCTCACATGATGAGTTCCCTCATGTGCCTCCTTGAGGGTGTCCCAAATCACCTTGGCAATGTGAATGTTGTGGACCTTGTTGAATTCTTGAGCACACAATGATCTCGTGATGACTTTTGTAGCTTGAACATTTCGGTAGAGATCCTATTCATGCTCGGGCGTTGTTTGCTCCCCTTCTTCAATCATTGTCACACCTACACACACAACTTTCCATAGAGAAGGGTCAAGCCCGTAAAGGTGTATTTGCATATCATAAGCCCATTTGGGATAATCCTTCCCATCAAAGTGAGGTGGCTTTCCCAAATGAACGGAAGAGAGTCTATCATTAGAGTTATTGCCCGGTACATTGTTGTAGTGGTATGGAAACTCATGATAGCCCGAGGAGACAAATTTCCTCTTCTCCTTCTTGATCATCTTCTTGAAGAGCTTCTTAGCCTCCTTCTTTTCCATCTCCTTCCTTTTGACTTTTCTTCTTTTCTTAGCCGCTTTCTTGGCTGCATCTTCAACTCCTTCTTTGTCTTTTTCACTACTTGAGTCGGAATCCGAATCAGAGTCGGAGTCGGAATTCTTGGAGCGGCTTGTAGCTTTAGAGAAGGGGTTAGCACCCTCTAAAGTAGCTTTCTCTTTGGCTTCCTTTGCGGCTTGTTCTTCCGCGGTGAGTACTTGAGCTTTCGGATCACCTTGAGTTCCAGACATCATGTTAATCAAGGGATTAGGCTCTGATACCAATTGAAAGGATCTTGTGATGCCTAGAGGGGGTGATTAGGATCACTTAAAAATTTCCTAAAAAACTTAGCAGCGGATCAGAGGCCGAAAGTTACAACACAGAGGTTGTATGTTGCGGCACGGCCGGAAGATACGACCTCAGGGTCGGAAGATCCGGCGACAGGAAAAATGACTAAGCAAAATTCAAGAATGAAACTGAATCTGACAATTCTATTTGAATCAAAAGTTTAGTAGATTGTTGACGGCTGTTAAGTGCTACTTTTACACCATTAATACCTGCATAAAATAAATGTAAAATGATCATAAACACTAGAATAGGGCTTAAACTAATCATTTCCACAAGTGTTGGTGATTATGCAAATACAGGTAATTAGCACTAGAAAGAGGAGTAAAAGCACAAGTCTTTGATCCAAGCACTTCAAGCTCAGCCAATAAGGGGGTGCCACATAGGATTCCCCTGGATCACTGACGTCATCAATCCAAGAGAGGCAAGCCCGACGAATCAAGTATCGCCACGTGGACATCACATGGATTCAAGGGCCCACTTATCCCCCAAAACTGTCGGGAAACTTGGCATGCACGGGGGAGTGACTTCAGGGACCACTGGTTAGCCACCTGGAGAAAACACAGGCCAGGAGACCGCCCTAGGGGTTCGGCTGACCCTAGGATCGACCGAACCAACCTAGGGTCGGTTCATCCTGGCCTTGCACGTGGAGGTCTCCCATTGGCCACTTGCTACGATCCCAGGCATTTTTGAGCACTTTGAGCCCCGGAGTGAGCCTCCCTCTTGCCTATAAATAGAAGGGGAGGGGCCTCATTCTTGGACACACACACTTCTCCTCCTCCTCTTCATTTTCTATTTAGACTAAAGTTTTATGCATGCTTAGTTGCTTTGTTCTTGTGTTCTTTGTTTGTTCTTGATTTAGAGGCTTGTGTTCTTCGAACACAACCCTTTCGATCTAGTAGACTTAGATCATAAGTTTGCATCTAGTTTGCTAGCTTGTCTATTAGAGTAAAGTTGATGCTCCTGCATATCTCTAGTTAGATCAAAGTGCATTCGTGATCTTGCATAAGTGATAGAGTATACCTTGAGCTAGTGCCAGTATCTCCCTCGCAGATTCGTAGTTTCATATTTATACGGAGTGCTATAGTCGGGCTATCAGGACGTTAGACGGTGTCCGGCTATAGTAGTAGTCAGTGGTGTAGATGTGGTGTCTGGACCATAGGTTATCCTGCGAATACCAAGTACATTCGCGTAATGATAGAGGTAGGCCGCAGTGGTGACAGCCTGTTGGACCCTTTGGAACCCTCCGCGCCTATGTACCGAGTAGGGCCCCGTTGCCAGAACATATTGCCTAGCCTTGAACAGCTAGGGTGGGTTGGCGCCAAAACGAGTGTTATACCTGAGAGATTGTGCTAGACTCTGCGCTCGGTCAGGCAGATCCTTTCTACCTATCCTATCTATCAGTGTTGTATCCTTGGACCATCAGCTAGGTTCAATCCAGAGCTCCTCCGTCCAAGGAACAAAACCCAACAGGAATACTCATTCTCCTAGGGAGAAGTGCTACAACGATGTATCCGTGTGCTTGCAGATTCGTTCGCACTCGTCAGTGTACCCGGGAGTTTCTTACACACTCACGCTAGAGCGCCAGTAGTGGTGACGTTAAGAAACGCCAACAAGCATTTCTAGCGCTGTTGCCGGGGACGGTTGTTGTTTCTATCTTCGAGCCTTGTGGTCTTCGTATCTTTTTATCTTTTCTTTTGTTCTACCTTTACCCCCGCTACCCTTTGAGATGTCTTCCTGTCAAAGCCTCTCTACCCCTAGGGGCGTGTTCGTCTTAGAGCAACCATCAACTTCCTCATCTTGATGCGATCTTCGTCCCGGCTTTATAGCCATGGTTCGGAATCGACCTTTCTCAGGAGCGATTAGTGATGATCCTAATGTTCATTTAGAGGAGTTCGAGGACTTGTGTTCATGCTTGGTAATTCCAGGCATGACACAGAAAACTTTGAGGTGGAAATTGTTCCCTTTCTCTCTCCTAGATATAGCGGAGCAATGGTACACCCACACAACAGAGCATGTGAATAATTGGGGAGAACTACGAGAAAACTTTTGTGACTCGTTCTCCCTTTATGAACGCATAGAGCTCTTGCCGTTTGAACTCCTTAACTTTGAGCAATTAGAGGGCGAGTCCATAGGTGCAGCTTGGGCTAGGTTCCTACGTCTTATGACATCTAGCCCAGACATGTCTATACCCGATGATATAGCAACATATACCTTTTATACTTGTATAGACATGGAATCTGCATAAGAGCTCAACCTTTTAGCTGGTTCGTTTGAAAACCAAACTCTTGTGGAAAGAAGAGAGATCTTAGAATTCTTCTTAGAAACCGCTTCTTCCCATATCGTTTACAATGAACCCCATCTGGATTCTGAGTTGGTCCATGAGAGTCTCTCAATAGCCGAATCTGAGCTTTCATTCTCTGAATTCCTTGATTCCTCTGTTGAGCCCTCTCCCGAACCACGAACATCGAAGGAAGAAGAAATTCAACCTTCGGAGTTCTCTTCCCGATTTGACGATGATCCTTCTCGAAACATCAGAAATACCTCAGATCACTCTTGGCACGAGAAGCCTACGACATCGTTGGACCTTTATGAGGTCCTCGATGAAGTTTGGAATCATGGGACGATAGTGGATTGGTCACCTCAGAAGCATACATCTGAAGCAATTCGGGTTAGCTCCACTTCCACGATCATCCACTGTTCCATGAGAGGAAACACCGTAGATGCTGTCCATGACCCTACTGTTGGGGCCTGCATCGTACCAGAGACCCTTTTGGATACTCTGGTGGGTGACATGCCCTTGATCCCGACTGATAGACTTTTCCATAGTCCTAGGTGGCGCTGTGTTTTCCCATGTCGGGGATTGTTAGGGATGTGCCGATCACCATTGATGACATAGAGGTGCGATTAGATTTCTATATCTATGACATCATGGATTTTGATCTTCTCCTAGGTTTCCCCTTAGAAAAACTTCTTGATAAATCTCAAGGAAACCGAGAAGAAGAGCTTAGGGAAACTATTTTGTCCATGCTGAACCCTCTAGACATCCTTTGACAGAACCTTTCCCTAGACCTACGGTATCTCCTTTGCCTCCCGATCCTCTTGATGAAGCATTTCCTGAGGAGGCCATGAAGAAGGAATGGCCAGATGGAGCGATTTGCTTTTCCGAAGCATTTTGGGATAGTACACCCTCTCTGGTTATTCATTATTCTGTGAGAGGGATTGCCGTAGAGGCCCATTGTGACCCCATCATGGAGGTTAACATCATACCATGGCACTTAGCGGAAACTCTTTTAGGCAAAGTTTCGCTAGCACCATCCGACATGCTCCTCGAGACTTGTCCCTTTGGGCGCGTTCTTGAATGTCGGGGGATTGTAAGTGTCGTGCCACCCATCATAGATGGGATTGAGGCTGGCTTAGAATTTCACATCTTCGATGTCCTTGATCCTGATCTACTCCTAGGCTCCCCGCTAGAGAAATTAAATGAGGAATCCATAGGGAGCCTAGATGGTAATCTTGGGGAAGCCACTTCCTCCACTGCTACCCCTTGTTTGGGACACCCTATGGCGAAGCCTCTTCCCCAGCAAAACCCGCTCGAGAAGACAACGCGTATACCTCCATTCACGTCATCCGAGCCTGTTCTCACTGAGGGCGTAGAACTTTCTACTCCTCATGAGTACGACTCGGAAGACCCTCCTCACCTTTGTGAAGGAGAACTATCGTCATCACCCTCGACCGAGTTTCAGCCTCTTTCTGCTGGCCCGTATCATGTTGCTTTCGATCATGATCGAGAGTCAACATCGAGCTTCCATGATGACTCTCTTGAGATGGAGAATTCATGGGCCATGGAACTTTGTGAGGCACTGACTCCGGAGTTTGGAGGAAAAGACTGCATTGACGAGCATGGTAGTTTCATCTTTGATCTACCACATAAACCATGCTCGCATCATACCTCTCTAGAGTCAGCCATGCTTAGTGCGCTGAGCACATTTGAGGGCTACAACCACCTTCTGGTCCTCTTTTGCAAAACATTTGGAAGGTTGATTGTAGATGCATATGTTTACCATAAGCATTGCAGATTTCGTGTGTGCACTGTGGCACTAACCTTGCAGCTAAAGCTTCACTGATTCATCAAGGATTGGTGGTGAGACGGGAATGACACCACCAACGATAGCTGCAAGATGAAGTTCCCATGGTCGAGCTTATGACCTTAAATAAACAAAGCACTACCAGGAAATAGCCTGGATTAGCATAGGTTTTATTTCCCTTTTCCAATAAAAGCAAGAACATGTTTTTAGGATAAGTTGTCCTTCGGGTATTTTTGGTCACTAACCTTTCAGGTGGAGATTGAAAAGAAAGATGGACAGGTGATGCCTATGAACATGTGAGCCACATCAGCTGCAACACCTAGAAAAGCCTTGGTGAGGGAGCATTTACAAAAGGAAGCTTGATCACCACACACTTGAGTTTTGTTGCCTAGCAATGCAAACTTCAAGTGTGGGGGAGGTATGTGAGCATCCTAAGTAAAGTTCCTCCTCTACCAAATCTTATCCTGGTGTGGAAATGATGTCAGCTCTTTCATTTTGCCCACTAGCTAGGTAAGTCCTGCTTTTGACATTAAACAAAGCCCTTCCGGGAGGTTGCCCGAGGTTCACCGTCATATGCTCATGCTTATGTTCCTTTTGGTAATAGCTTGATCATACTTTCATGCTTCCTTTATCTTTGTTCATATGCTCTGGTTTGAATGTTTGTTCGAACATACATTCATAGGTTGTTTTAAATTAAGCATGGTGCTTAGGTTAAAACTGTCTTCTTCAGTCAAAACAAGACATGGTGTCATGTTTTGATTGATGAACCTCAGAGTTATATCCTCATAGATCTTGGCTGCATATATGCTGACTAACCCCTCCAGAAAATTCTCAAATTTGAATGGGTAAGTCATTGAGCTAAATTCAAATGGGAAGGTAAGTTGAGGTGTCAGAGTCATGTTGCACAACATGCAAAGGTGGTACGTATGACCTCTCAAAGGTCCAAGGTAAGTATAGTCCCCTTTGTTTATGGAATGCAATCTTGATCTAACCCTTCTTGAGTAAATGACATGGTGACAATAAAAAAACCCAAAAATATTTGAATTTGAATAAAGGCTCTATGGTTCTCGAACTAGTCGAGTCCACCTTTTGTTTCCATCTTTTGTTTGAAGAACAAGCACCAGGTTCAACCATTAGTGTGGGGGAGTTCTCTCGAACTCATCGTCGACATTCCACTCGAGAACTCCCGCACAGGATTTGCACAACATCAACTATGCCTTCATGACAAGGACAAGGTAAATTAGAGTGAGTCGGCTGCCTTATGGTCAGCTGAATCACCACTAGTCTCCCTTTATCTGTTATCCTTCAGAAGCGATGGTATGTGCACCCTCTACCTCACTCTCCTTTATCCATGAGTTTGAATGAATTTCAATTCATATCCTTTACATCAAACTCAGCAATTCGTGTTATGCTTTCTCTACATGGTTCCTGAGGTTGGCTTGCATATGTTTTATTCCTTACCTATCATCTTGATGCTTGTGAACCAATATCATTAGGGAACTCATGCTTATCTAAGTAGTTGGCGTTTGAGATATGGTTTGATGATATGATCTTCGCTCTAAATGTTTGAGTGCTTGGGAATTTTATTTGAAAACCTGAAAACCCTTTGCAAAGCTCCTCTTTTATATGCCACCGTCCTACCAAAGCCATATGATGTTTTTAGTTGAAAACCTTATACTCATATGCTGCTTGTTATTGCATTGAGTTTTGTCAAATTCTGTGACCCTTGTGAGAATTCTTTTCATTACTCTCATGATCAAGATTCATGTGCACACCACCTATTTCCCCCTTGCTATGCTTCTACACTGGAAGTTAGCATTGTATCATTTATCCATTCCGTGAAAATAAGGCTCCATATGTGTTGATCTCTCCCTCCTAGTTTTTGTTACACAAGAGACATGGCTATCGAAAAAATATATATGGACACATGAATGTCCACAAAGAGAAAAAAAATAGAAAGATAGTCATGTTCTCAAAAGATTTTTATACAAGAGAGAGAATCATGAAAAAAGGAGTTCCATAACTTTGATGGTGATAACTAGTATCCATTCCGGGGCTAGTGTCCACCTCACCATCAACCCACATTCATCATACATGTATGGTAATATCTAGCACCCATTCTGGGCCTAGTATCCACCTTACCATACTCACCATATCCATACACATGCACATCTTGATCTGATTGTATGATTTGATTTTCTCTGTGGATCTAGTTTTTGACTTTGCAATATATGTGATGCAAGTATGCTTTATCCTTTATCCTACCCTGAGCTCCACATATAGCCATCATTAGAAGTAGGATGAAGAAAGGCAATCTAATGCCTTGGTGAGGACTTATACACATTGAGCGATCTGAGAGAATCAAATGAGGAGCTAAGCAAGGTTTGTTTTAAAAATTTATTGCAAAACCCCAAGTGCTTAACATGATGAGCAGGAGTGACTTGATTCATGACTGTTCCATTCCTCAACTGCCCAAGATAGCATGATAGACACTTCAGGGTTCACAAGTACAAGGTATGGTTTGGAATATCTCTTATGCTCGTTTCATACCTTTGGATATCATGTCCCACCTTGATCTGACTCCCTTTACTCGGGACGAGCAAAGGTCAAGTGTGGGGGTGTTGTTGACGGCTGTTAAGTGCTACTTTTACACCATCAATACCTGCATAAAATAAATGTAAAATGATCATCAACACTAGAATAGGGCTTAAACTAATCATTTCCACAAGTGTTAGCGATTTTGCAAATACAGGTAATTAGCACTAGAAAGAGGAGTAAAAGCACAAGTCTTTGATCTAAGCACTTCAAGCTCAGCCAATGAGGGGGTGCCACATAGGATTTCCCTGGATCACTGACATCATCAATCCAAGAGAGGCAAGCCCGATGAATCACGTATCACCACATGGACATCACATGGATTGAAGGGCCCACTTATCCCCCAAAACCGTCGGGAAACTTGGCATGCATGGGGGAGTAACTTCAGGGCCCACTGGTCAGCCACCAGGAGAAAACACAGGCCAGGAGACCGCCCTAGGGGTTCGGCCGACCCTAGGATCGGCCGAACCGACCTAGGGTCGGTTCATCCTGGCCTTGCACGTGGAGGTCTCCCATTGGCCACTTGCTGTGATCCCGAGCGTTTTGGAGCACTTTGAGCCCCGGAGCAAGCCTCCCCCTTGCCTATAAATAGAAGGGGAGGGGCCTCATTCTTAGACACACACACTTCTCCTCCTTCTCTTCATTTTGGCCTTAGAGCCTCTCTCTTTAGGAGAGGAGAGCTCTTTGTATAGGATTAGTGCTAGGAAGTGAGGTGGGAGGCTTGGGGCCATGTCATGTTCATGACATCTTCCTCAAGAACGATCCTCAGCGGTGCCTTTGTACTTCATCTAGACAAAAGTGAGTATTTCGACATTTTCTATTTAGACTAAAGTTTTATGCATGCTTAGTTGCTTTGTTCTTGTATTCTTTGTTTGTTCTTGATTTAGAGGCTTGTGTTCTTCAAACACAACCCTTTCGATCTAGTAGACTTAGATCATAAGTTTGCATCTAGTTTGCTAGCTTGTCTATTAGAGTAAAGTTGATGCTCCTGCATATATCTAGTTAGATCAAAGTGCATTCGTGATCTTGCGTAAGTGATAGAGTATACCTTGAGATAGTGCCAGTATCTCCCTCGCGGATTCGTAGTTCCGTATTTATACGGAGTGCTATAGTCGGGCTATCGGGACGTCAGACGGTGTCCGGCTATAGTAGTAGTCAGTGGTGTAGACGTGGTGTCTCGACCATAGGTTATCCTGCGAATACCTTGTACATTCGCGTAACGATAGAGGTAGGACGCAGTGATGACAGCCTGTTGGACCCTTTGGAACCCTCCGCACCTGTGTACCGAGTAGGGGCCCGTTGCTAGAACATATTGCCTAGCCTTAAATAGCTAGGGTGGGTTGGCACCCAAAGCGAGTGTTATACCAGAGAGACCGTGCTAGACTCTGCGCTCGGTCAAGCAGATCCTTTCTACCTATCCTATCAATCAGTGTTGTGTCCTTGGACCATCAGCTAGGTTCAATCCAGAGCTCCTCCGTCCTAGGAACGAAACCCGACGAGAATATTCATTCTCCTAGGGAGAAGTGCTACAAAGGTGTATCCGTGCGCTTGCAGATTTGTTCGCACTCGTTAGTGTACCCGGGAGTTTCTTACATGCTCACGCTAGAGCGCCAGTAGTGGTGACATTAAGAAACGCCAACATAGATATGCTAAGAACCTCCTGCAACCAATGATTTATCACGGAACAACACAAATATATAGATGGGGCCAAAACAAACTTCTAGGGTTTGAAAAAGGAGATGAACTCAAACGAGCACAAGAGAAGAGATTTAATCCGAAGTTCACTTCCACCAAGGAAGCTATGTCTCTGTTGAGGTTCCCACAAAGGGAGGGATATCACGAAGAGCCTCTTGCCTCACCCAATCCCCACAAAGGAAGATTGGTGCTCACTAAGAATCTCCACCAATGAGAGGGTAATACAAACGTTCTCAGGTGCTCCACACAAAGAGGGCACTCAACGGACGACGCCTAACCGTCTAGAAGCAAGCTTCAAGAGCAACAAACACGAATCGATGAATCTTGGCTGCCACAAGTGCTTCTTGAGATGAACTCGGGATGAACTCTCACAAGGGGCTCAATCTCACACCTCAAATGTCTCTCTACTCAAACCCTTGGTGAATCCTTGCAAGGAGTGGCTTGGAGGGGAGTTGGGAGAGAGGGATTGAGGCTTTGAGAGGTGTTCAAGTCGTGGGAGCAGCAGCTAGAAGAAGCGGGGGTGAAGGGGTATAAATACCCAAGCCCCAAAAATATGACCGTTAGGTCTCTGTCCATGACATACTTGGAAGATACAACACGGAGGTCAGAACTTCCAGAGTCAGATAGAGCGGAACCGGAAGATACCTTCGGAAGTTCTGGCCAGGCTGTATCTTCCGACCCTGAGGCTGTATCTTCTGACCCCCACGGAAAGTTAGTATACCCATGTGTTCGTGTGTGAAAAAGTGTCTCTCATGGGTTGTTAGTTCTCAAGATTAGCACCTGTGACAAACCTTGATAGATCAATCACGTCCCCCCCCCCTTTATAGTACGGTGTTTTCTATACTCAAATTTAAACCAAAAATGAATTTAAAATGTCATTTGAGCTTCAACACCGATAAGAGTGAAATGAGGTCTTCTTTTCATCAAACTCATAAGATTTTCACTTCACTGCACACGTCTTATTGAAAGCATTAGTCCTTCCAAATTGTCATTGTCATTATCACCAAAACAAATTAGGGGCCTAGATGCACTTTCAAGAACAAGCGTGAAAGGTCTTAGCCCTGCTGGGGCCTCCGAAGGACTGGAGGGACAAGTAGGTTTGGTTCGATGGACCCGGTGGCCAGACGGGATCAAGTGTGAGTCACATGGTGCAAGAGGAGAAAGATGAAGTCTGTCGGTTCGTTGGTTGATCCGAAAGCCAACATCGATTCGTTAGTTGATCCGAAAGCCAACATCGAGACGGGGCGACCGTGGCGGCCAAGTCGAGGAACAAGGAAAGATCAAGTAGGTTGTCCGTGCGGTGGAAGCGAAAGACTTGTGGCTTGAAGCTCGGCGTGGAGGTCGCGCATAGCCCACGGGGTTTGAAGTGCTTCACCACAAAACCGTTGGGATCCTTGGTTGCGCCTGAAAGCCAAGTCCGGAGGCTCGGCGTGACGGAAATGGTATCCGGATGTGTCGGGAAGCTTCGAAGCGAGCGACACGCGGCATGATCAAGGTGCTTGCGTCGGGAGGATGCGAAGGCACGATGGATGCGCGACCATCCGATGGAGAACTTCATGTGTTGACCAAATACCCTGTGAAGATTTGTATTGTAACTCCTAGTGTAGGGGCGTTTCGGTCATTTTCCGGAGAGCCTTTATAGGAGGAGTGGCTGAATTTCAGCCATCTCTTTGACTTGTAGGTGGGAGGACTCTTTCTTTTTTGAGTGCTCTTGGTGAGAGGAAGAGATGAGAGAGTGGCTCTTTGTTTTAGCTTTTTGCCATCCGAGATCTGTTGTTCTTGTGAGTGGTTTGTAACCGGATTTGGCCAAGTGATTCATATTCAAATCTTTCCTCTTAATCTTGTGCCAAATCTTTTAATTCCCTGTTTTTTTTGGGATTTTCGGAGGTATTTTTGGAGGAATTTTCGTTCGTCGGATTTGAGACCGTTTCAAGTGAGGTTTCTTTGAGGAAATTGTTGCTAGGATCTTTGTGAGCATCTCTCTTATGATCCCTTTTCAAATCCCGTATGGATTGGGCTTGGATTTGAAGTTTTCCCGAAAAGTGAGTTCTTGATAGGGTTTCGGTTGACCTCAAAATCCGAGATGAATACTTGAGCTTTTTGAGAGATTTTTCATGAATGTGCTAGCCCTTAGGCTAGTGATTCTATAGCTCAAGTTTCGTTTCGATTCATTGAGTGTGGAGGGAGATCCATTCGATTTAAGTTCGGCCGGTGTTTTGTGTTCGTCCTCTGTTCTTGTGTCTGTTCGTGAGTAGGGGGTCGAGCGGGCTCGCGCAAGGCACGCGTAGGGGTGGTAAAGGATCTTGCAATTTAGCCTAAGAAATTTAAGAATCAGACCATAATACTATTCAATTTTGAGCTAAACATATATACACGGTTTAGTTGGATCGTGAAGAATGAAGTAGGGCCATGATCTATTACCACCCCTACACACGCGTGACACGTGCACTCGCGGCTTCCGGCGTCCTCACGCGCCCTGCCGCAGTACAGGGCAAGCCGGCAGGCCGAGCACCCCGCTCGCTGCACGCTTGCTGCCTGGTGGGCGCAGCCCGCGAACTCAGTAGCAAGTCAACGGAAGGAGGCAGCGCAGTACGCCGGGTCCAGGCCAACTCGCAGTACAGCAGCATCTCTCGCATCCCGTGGCAGCAGGCCAGCAGCTGGACGATGATTACCAGCAAGGCCGTCGAGCAGTTCGTCAGGCCATTCAGGTAGGTGCAGGTCGGATGCAGCAAGGTGAAGGATTTTAATCCTTTGTAATCATTAAGCTAATCATTGCTCGTTTAATTAGACAATCATTGCATGCCTAACTTTGTTTAGTCTTTTTCCTGGATGTATGTGTTGACAGCAAGTAAAGTGTTTTTGTCTACGAGATGTCTTTGTTGATTAGTTACTAGTTGATCACTGTTATATGCTTAGCTCTTGATCAGTAATATCTCTGCACTTGTGTACCTCTTGTTTATTATTGCTAGCTCCTTCATTTAGATCATTACTTGCTAATCATGCTTAGTGTTAATTTAATTAATTTTGTGCATGTCTAGTGAGTGATGATTTAAATGTGGTTTGGCTTTTTCATTGTGCAAGCTTTTTGGTACCTCGCTTGGTTTGGCTTCCGCTACGTTTTGAGCGTGTCGAATTATTCTTAGGGTGAACGTGTCAGTAGTTGACTCGTGTCATCTTGGTAATTAGACGCGAAGTGCGTTTTGGAGTGACATTCGGGATATAGGCTGAGTTCATCATTTTGTGAAGAATTTTTATCGGCTCCCATTCAGTCCCCCCTTTCTGGTCGCTAATCCGGTCCTTCAAGAATCGCCACGGTGAAGAGCTCATTGACGGTCTTGGGGGGCTTTTGAGCCCACATGTTCACGAGCTTCCCATATGCCAGCCCGTGCTGGAAGGTGCTGATGACGTCGTGCTCCTCAACGAAAGGAAGTGAGTTCTTCTTTTCGGAGAAGCGACGGATGTACGAGCGCAGTGACTCGTTCTTGCGCTGCTGGATCTGATCCAACATTCTTTTGTTGCCCGATCGCTCCCATGTGCCAGAGTATTGCCTTGTGAAGAAGGCACAGAGCTCGTCCCAGGAGTCGATGGAGTTCTTGGGGAGCCCGGCAAGCCAACTTCTGCACCCCTACGTGAGCATGATCGGCAGGTAGTTTGTCATCACGTCGGATTTGCCTCCCGCAGCCTTCACTACGGTGGAGTAGATCTGCAGCCATTGGACGGGATCTGACATCCCGTCGTCCTTGTCCACGTCGGACAGCTTGAACCGGCAGGGCCAGGTTACCCTGCACAGCCGCGCGGTGAGGGAAAGGAAGCCATCATAGGATGGTGCGTCCTCTCGACCCTTGCGGCGTCCGGCGGCGGGCTTCTCCTAGGAGCTATAGCTTTCCTCGGAATACCCGTAGTCGTCCGAGTAGTAATCCTCGTACTCACCGCGCGAGTTAGAGGGCGGGGTCTCGTTGCACCTGCCGCAACAGTTCGGAGCTCCGTGCTCCCTGTCATAGTTGCAACGGCGCTCCGACTCGTGCTGGCGTCGCTCCCGAGCGCGACAGTCGATGGTATGCCTCGCATCTCGAGCGTGGAGCCTCTCGCGCAGATCCTCACCGCCATCATAGTGTGCCTTTTTGTGCTGCGGCCTGCACGTACTGCCCGTTCCTCCTCGCCCAACTAGTGGGGAAGGATCGATCCGGTTGGCCTGGGTTGCGGTGGCTTGCACCAGATCTTGTAGGCGACCTAGGCCCTACGTTTCCAGGGGTATCTTCTTGAGTTCCTCATTCAGAACAATGAGGTTCTCCTTCGGCGTCGTGTAGACCTTGTGTCTGCCAAAGTCGACGGTGAAGTCGTCCTCCAGCCTCTGAGGGTGTATGTTCCGGGTGCACCAAGTGCAGCGCCTCCGCTTCCGGCGTGGTGGACTGGATTCCAAGTAGTCATACTCATCGTCATCGTCCTCATCATCTTGGCGTCAGTTGTTGCGACGGGCCTCTTGGCGCCATCACGTACGATCAGCATTCTTCCTTAGGCGTTCGGCCTTTTGGGCGGTCGTATCTCCATCTTAGGTGTGTTCGTCCTCTGAGATCACAAGGGGCATGTTGGTGGCCGCCACCACCGCGTAGACGAAGGCAGGCGCTCGGCTCCCATCAGATGACTCGGAGGATGAGGCACTAGCAGATTGGATCTTCGATGTGTCGGTCGATCCGAGAGTCTCAGAGCTGTCCTCGAGGCTAAGAGCTGCTCTCAAGGACGCGAATGAACCCCTGAGTCAGAACTGGGGTCAGGCCGCCTGGCTGAGTAGCTTGGCCAGTATAGATCCTCAGATCTGTTGGTGGTCCAGTCTCCAAGTTGTCCATCTTCCTCCAAGATGGGAAAAGGGACACATCGAGCTTGTCATCCTCTAGGGGAGTGACGACCATCGACACAAAGCGTGGCGCGTCCTCGTCAGAGTGGTACTCCAACGACTGGGTCGAGGAGGTCGCAGCTAAGCTTTTCTTCACCGTCTCCGAGGCAGAGGCGGTAGTGCTCTTCAACCCGTTGGGAAAGCACTTGGCCTGCAGGACACCGAGGGTGGCCTCACAGATTGCGATTGTGTCGGCCATGTGGCTAATGACTCGATCCATAGATTGGACCAGGTCGCATGCAGGAGGGTCAAAGGTCCCTGCTACCGTCAGATCTTCAACCGGGAGACGTGGCTTCCGGGTTGGTGACGGCGTGCTGAAAAGGACTCGGCAGGCCTTGGGCTTGTCCAGATTGGATCTGGGAGCCGATCTGTTGCCCACGGGCGGTGTAGAAACCACTCCGAAGGGCTTTTCTACGGTGATCGTAGTGTCGGAGATGATGGATGGGATCTCACTGATGACGATGTGACCCTGAGGCGGGGTCACGTAGCTAGACGCCTGCTCGTCGGCGGTAGAGATGGGATCAAGGCTCCGAAAGGGATTCCCGCTCCCAACGCGGAGAGGGCGAGGCAGCGCTGGAATCTTGACTACGGCCATCAAGCTCACCGTGGGGGCCCTTGTCGTTCTTGTAGATACGCCAAAGAGATAGACTCCCACGGTGCCACATGGAAGCATAGATTAGGGCCCTTGTCGTTCTTGTAGATACGCCGTGGGGCCCTTCCATGTGGCACCCCAGGGGTATATCCCCCACACCTTCCATGTGTGTTTAACACTCTTTTTGATACACGTATGTATTTCTGAAAATGATATCAAGAACATATCAATCACATGAATTACCATAACTTTATATGAAATAGCGGAATAACTGAAGTAGATCAAAGTCATACAAAGAAATAAAGATACAAGAGAACTCATACCTAGATCCCAAAGTAGACTTGGAACCTGAATAAGAGCTACTCTAGCCTACTCCCTAGCCTTGGAAACTAAAAGTGAGAGAGGAGAGTCAAGTGTGGGTGTGGAGAAATGGAGCCCCTCCCCTTCTATTTATAGGCAAGGGCCATGGTGTCCTCGGGCATCAAATGTCACCAAAATGTTTGGGATTGTAGCAAGTGACCAATCACAAACCAGCACGTGGAAGGCCAAGATGACACAGGCTTAAGGCGGTTCGGTTGGCCCTGTCGTGCCACGAGTCACCTTGTGTTTCTTCCCAGTTGCTGGTTTGTGGGCCCCATGATCCATCCTCCGTGCATGGCAAGATTCTTAGCGGTTATAGTCCCTGGTGGGCCCTTGGATTCATGTGATGTTCATGTGTTGCTCTCTGATTCGTCGACGAGTGCTTCACTTGGATCAGTGACGTGTTTGCCACCTAAGATCCATGTGGCAGCTATATCCTCAGCTGAGGTGGCATGGATCACTCCATAGAAGGTGAGTTTCCATCTCTTTTCATGCTTAAATCACCTACATTCAAATAATCTATAAGGACAAGTGGAACTACATTATTCTTACTAAAATGCATGTAATAAATGCATATACCTCCAATTATGTGAGAATATTGATGGCTAAAAGTGGTACTTAATAGCTGTCAACATTGGGCTAGGGTGTGCTGCTGGGCCACGATATGTGTGGGCCAGGAAACACAGGTGGGGGGAGTGGCGGATCGCGTAGGAGAGGGAAGGCAGGCCGTGCTGAGCTGGGCTGGTAGCTGCTGGGCCGCGTGCATAGGCGAGGGAGGTGGCTGGCTGGGCTGGGAAAGGGCGTCAGGTTGGGCTAAAGAGAGGGAATAGAGGGGAGGTGGCCCAATGGCCATTAGAGTGTTCTAGGGTTTGAATTTGAACTCCAAATTTGAAATAAGTTTCAAATTTGGGGAGGTTTTGGGATAGGGCTTCGCATATGGTTCGAACTAAATCTATGGGATGCCATTTTGGGTATGGGTAATATTCAAATATATTTTGAATATTATTCGGGTCTCGGAAAGATGAAGAATTTGGAGATCCTGTCTCCATAATAAGCAGGGGTTCTAAAGAGCAATCAATGTGCAGCACATATGTAGGTTAAATGCATTGTCTAAATTATAAACTAAATTTGAATATAAGGAGCCTATGTTGTAATTAAAGAAAAATTCTTGTTTGATGAGCAACTTTTTGAAAAATTCTTCATGATCGAACAAGGTAAAGGTTTGAAGTTTGCTTAAGTTCAAGGAGCATTGTATTTATTATGGCATGATCTTTATAGCTAGTCTATCTTCCACATCGATAAAGTAGCCGGTCAAAACTTAAACCTAAGTGCTAAATACTTGAGAGAGCAATATGTCTTGTTATGTATAATTGAGTGTAGGGATTACATCGAAAGGCAATGCTGATTTACTGATCAAGTAAGTTTCCTAGACTTGCTCGAGGACGAGCAAGGTTTAAGCATGGGGGGCTGTTGGCGGTCGATTTCTGTCAACCTAGCTATGAGTTTACCTTCATTGTTGGTGTTAATTTGATATCCAAACTAATGATACTAACCCCCCTAACATATCAATTTTGCATTCGCATGAGGTTTTGGAATGTTTGTGTTTACACAGGATTTTAGTGCTTAAAGGAGCACTTTCGGACAAAGCTCATAAGGCACATTACGAGAAGATCAAGAAGCCCAGCACAAGTGTAGACTCGAAGTGAACATGACTCCAAAAGACGCTAGGACCGAAGCATGAAGTGGTAAAACTCCAGGGACCTGAACAGAAGATGCAGGAGCTTGCGCGACAAGTACCCTTATCTAATTCACGGAGAAAATGATGTCAAGGGCCCGCATGTAGAGCAGTGAAAACTGAGGAAAACACGAGAAACGTCAGGAAGCAAGCCGGGACCAAACTGGGCCAAAGTGGGCCCATACCGGCTGGCCCAGCCTAGTTCTGGCCCAGTTCGGTCTCCCCTTTGACCTAGTGTCTCCTCGGTCTATTTCAAGCTCCTGCCCCCGATGGCCGCCGGATCCATCCAACACAACTCGGCGAAACCTAGAAGCAAGCACTTGAGGGAGACAACAGCGCCGCAAGTCCTCGAAGTTTTCTAGGAGATGGCCTAGGCCTACCCTAGCCGCCATGGCCTCCCTGCGTGGTTGTGCTGTGGCGGAGTTCCGGAGCTAGTTGAGGTCATCAGTGGTATGTACTCGGTGGTGATGATCCAAACGCATCTATTATTATGTGAGCAATGATAATCTTGTTTTCCAATCTATTATCGATTCCATGTCTCCGACTATGCTTTCTACCTATCATGAATATGTTTGTTCCTTAGTCTAATACTGGGTTAGACTACATAGCATGCTTTATGTAATCATGGTGATTAGATCTAGTTTGTCGACCCTTCATGATTTGTAGACATGTTCATATGGGCGTGCCCTTAGACTCCCCGCACCATTAAGGGTGCATCGTGATAGGATGTTTTCCCCGAAAGGCGGATGTTTTCGGAAGGTGAACCGAAGGTAGGAGTTTAAGGATGCTATTAGATGATATGCATGATTTATTGCTCTTTTGCTGGAACTACAACTAGAAGGCGATAGGCCTAGTTACCCCTTTAGTTGCGCTTTACCTTGCCTATGTTTCTAGATGTGATCAACCTATACACTTCACTCATATCTTTTAGGTTTATATCTCTTATGCAATTGATGCTTCATGTTAGGATAGATCGATTAGATTAGCTGGAAAACTCTAAGGGAAAAGCTACGATGATCCGTGCGCTTGCAGTGAAACTTGGCACGCTTTTTAGCCGCCAACACGTCTCTCTCTTCGCTCTGGCTCTCTCTCCTCCGGATGAACTGCTTCCATTTCCTCTGCTCCATAGGTTAGACAATCTTTGTATAGACTCTGACCTCTGGATGTATGGAAGAATTCGACGTTGTGATTCTATCTCCTTCGTAGCTCTCTGTGATTTTCCTGTCATTTTCGGAGCTATTTTTGGTGGTTTTCGGGTTGATTCGTGTTCGTCAATTTCTAGGGTGTTTCTCTTCGGATTTCTTTGAGGGGATCATGGTGAGTGCCTTGTGCCTCTTTATGGATGATCTTGATCCCTCAAACGCTAGGAATCGCCTTCGATTCGTGAGTTTTCGGAGCAACCCGAGGTGGTAGTTTGTGAGCGCGAGATTTGCGAATCTGGTTGATTTGATTGGTTTGAGGCTCCAAGATTTTAGGCATAACTTCCTTAGAGACGCTTCTCATCTACCTAAAATTTGGGCTCAATCCATCCAGCGGTTTGGGAGATCCGTCGATCAGAAGTTGGGGTTGACTTCGCGGGCAGCTCGAGTTTTGTTTCTGCGAGCATCACGGACAGTCCGTGAGGACCATACGGACGGTACGTGAGGCGTGCAGTTCTTCCAGGTCATCCGTATTCTTCGGGGAAAGATTTTTGGAAATTCTGGAAATTCATCGGACGGTCCGAACTTGAGTGGCAGACGGTTTGTGACAGGAGGACGGTCCGTTCTGGCTAGACGGACGATTCGTGAGGAGCCGGTGTGTCTCTGGAGGTTCAGCTGGTTATTTCGGACGGTCCGTCCTTGACCCATGGACGGTCCGCCGGTGGCCCAAGGACAGTTCGTCCCTCCCTGACGGATGGTCTGTTCCTGACCTCGCAGAGTTGGTTAAGTCTTTTGTTTCTTGCTTTGTGCTTCTACTCTTGGATTCGAGGCTTGTCTCTAGGGCTTGTAGGTTTATTGTGTGTCTAGCCTTGTGTCTATCTCTTGTGTGCGAGTACTCGGAGTTGAATTTGGGGCATAAGTCGAGTTTATCACTTTGTGAAGAATTTTTATCAGCTCACATTCACACCCCCCAATTTTCAGTCAAAAAAAGTCAAATAAATTAGTAGAAATTCATATTTTCCTTTTGCTATGGTACGAGCGCTTCACGAAAGCCCCTGTTCAATTTTTCATATACTAAGGGCTTTACTGGGAAATAATTTTTTAAGAATAACAGTAGTAGTTCCTACTTGTACTCATCTACTGCGACATAGATATAGCATAATATTACACATAAGCATGATATGTTTTGTTTTTAGAAACACACATAAGCATGATATGTTTGAACATAATGCAGTAATCATTTAGAAGAACTTTTACAAAAAAAATATATGGTAGTGGCTAAAATAATAGATGCCTTTCTAAAAAGAATAGCAGTTTTAGTGTACCTTAATTTTGAAGAGCTCAAGCGCTACAACTTCTTCCAGACCACTAAGGTTGTACATATTCGTGACCTCTTTTGAGCAATGTATGGCAATATTTTTCTCTCTCGTCGTGACTATGATCCAGGTAGCATTACCCAAACAATTTTTTTACCAAATCCCATTCTGTGATGGATGATATGTCGTCAAGAACAATCAGACATTTTTGTTCTTGCAGAAGGTGGGTTAACTTGTCCGTTTACCCGCAAAAAAAAACTTGTCCGTTAGCTGTTGAAGTGTCATGGAGGTTGTTTCTTTACTTAATCCTAGAAGGTCACTTCCTAACCTTCTAATGAGCTGTTCTGGGTTGAAAGGGCGCAGTGCAGTAGCCCAAGCAAGCTTCCAGTTGCCAAGCTGTGGGCTTTTGTAGACACTTCGGACAAGAGTAGTTTTCCCAATACCTCCCATCCCCCACACTGAGATCACCTTCGATCCCTGGTTGTCCTCTGGTTTTCCAACCAATTTAATCAATTTATATTTCTCTGATTTTCTCCCAAGGAGCACTTCATCAACTAGTGCCATCATCTTGCTGCGACCAAACTTCTTTGCAGTAGAGTCAACAGAAGCCTTATCTGCACCTGCATGTTTAGGTTGCTGTTTTCCCTGAACACAATGGAGATCTTTCAGTGCTTTACAAATTTCAACACAAATTTGCATTTAGCATGAGCTGGAATTTATTGATCATGTATTTCCTTGGAGGCAGGATGATATGAGAACTGCAAAACTGGAGTCTGCTCAATAACCGAGTTAACTTCTGTAAGACTCGGATTGTTTGGTCGAGGAATTAATAACATCACATCATTATACTAAAAATTCCACTATATGTGTTTGAATGAGAAATTCCAAAACTTTTTTCAAGAGAATTCTGTGCTATATTTTTTTTCATGTACTCCCTCCGTCTCAAATTACTTATCATTTTGACTTTTTTCATATATTTCTTTTGTTATGCATCTAGATCTATATTTTGTTATGCATCTAGATATATATTTATGTCTAGGTGCACAACAAAAAAATGTATCTAGAAAAGTCAAAACGACAAGTATTTTGGAACGGAAGGAGTAGTTCTTAAATTAGACATGGTATAAAGCAAAGCTCTTTTACGGTATACAATACTACTACTTAGTAGTATGTAGTATATATAAGATCTAATTGCTCATTATTAAGGATAATTTTTAGTAATTATTACATTCTAAAAAGTGATACTTCAAATGAAATGGTTTTTTAAACTTTATGCTAGTGTCGAAAATAAAATAATAATCGTGACATTTGTGTTATGATCTTTTACCAAAATCTTTATACTACTTATACAACATGTGAAGGTTTCAATAGTATTTAATAGTCTCGACCATGTGATGTTTTCATTGTGGTCTTTATTGAAAACTAGTATAGCCTAGTATTGTGTACCAACAAATGAAATACCAACCCTTAGAATTGAACATATAAATAGAAAAGGTTATTGTGGACGAAGGTAAACTATGATTCTACTTCCTTTCTTGTTGTTAGGGAAATATTTTCTGATGCAATCCCACTTCATTATTGTGGATAGATCATCGATGACAATAAGGTAGCTGTTGTCACTCACTTGTGTATCAAATACATCAGTAATCTCACTTTGCGTCATGCTCTTCATCTTCATGTAAACACTAGCACCAATGTTGTTTCTTTTGTATGTCTCTTCTAGTTTCTCTGGAAAATTTTCATAGAATTGCATCATAAGGCTCCATATGAGCTCAGTTGGGTCCAAAGGGTGCATCAATGTAACCCAAGCTCAGAATCCAAAGTTCGCATTGGCAGTTGAGTTATCATATACCTCTTGTATGGCAGATATCATCCCAATATCATCACCTTGTTCTCCCCACAATGTGATCACTCTAAGGTCCTCATCGTCGTTGTTGATCAACCGGCACAGGTCCACCTTGGCGTTTTCTTGCTCCATGCTAGTGCGCCTTTCTTCGTTGATACCAAACTGCCGCACTGGCAATGCGAGCTTGTTCCTAAGTGTTAATGGGCTTGGAACCGGAGCCCTTGATGAGGCGGTAGCGCAAGTTCCTGTTGCTTACATCCTCCACCTTGGCCTTCACCTCCTGGATTTCCATGGCGATGCCACGCCGCACCAACAGGGTGTGTGGGTTGAACCATAGGCACCGGACGTTGCCGGAGCGAGCCGAGAAGTCCATGAGGCAGTCCTCCACATTGTAGGCCACCTCATGGACCTGCTTAAAAACTAAGTCGGTGAGGGTAAGACTGCCCCCACAGATTTTATTAAGAAAAGAAACCCCCCTCCCGACTTAGAAAACTGCCGAACTCTAATTTCACCGGCGAGGAGATTTTTTTCGAGGATAAACCCCGGTGAGATAAACCTGCGTTCGGCGGGATTCGAACCCAGGCCGACGGCATGCCCATCTACAACGTCTACCAACCGAGCTACACCTCGTTCTCTCACGGACCTGCTTCACCCATGTCACGAGCACCTTGTGCTTCTAGTGCTCCTCGCCCGCGGTCATCAGGAAGGACTGCATCATCTCGAGCTCTTCGGTGATGAAGGACATGGTCCCTCTCGATGCCGAGCTGAAGGGCCACCTCCTCCGGATTTGGCGTAGCCCAGCGCGCCGTCAAGCACGGCCTTGCCGACGCTCACCGCCGTCGCTTCCATTGCTTGATGTGGTTTGTGTGTCAAGCAAAAGGATCGATCGACTTTTTTGTGTGGATTTTTATGGTGTTGTGAATGGGGGTGTTTGTTGAGTGGTTTGTTCACAGCGCGTTGTGTTATGAGAAACGCTATGTAGTATATGATGCATTGATGCTAATTCCTTCCCTTTCGTGAATGCGCTAAAGCTTGCCATGCATGTGCTCAAGAAATTCTTTACTTGGAACCCAACGCCAAAGCAATTCGATCTTTAGTTGGAGTATGATGAATTGATGGTTGCTTCCCTTTCATGAAAGCGCAAAATTAAAGCTTGCCATGTGCTCAAGTAGTATGCTTTACTTGGAACCCAAGGTTGAAGCAATTCGATCTTTGTGTCAGAAGCAAAAACATTTTTAGATGATATTTGCCTGTACCCTTTATTTGAGGCTTTACCCCTGTTTGACGTAGTGGGCTTATGGAAGCCAAAGAAACATTCTGTACATGCTTGCCTTACTCATGGCGTCTTCGAACGGCTGTTTCTGTCATCTCTCACTTTTTTTTCTCTTGAGTACATGACTGGGTATTCTCGCAGCTAGGCATATATATAACTGGTGAATGGTGATCCAAGAGGACGTACAAGACGTGTAGCTAAGGATGAGAAAATTGCAAATTTGGGTCTCTAATCGTCGCGCTTCGCAACTTTGCCCTTTCTAACGTCGTCTTCGTAAAAATGGGTCTCCAAACGTTGTCCCCTTGTAAAACATACCCTCATACGTATTTCCCCTCTTTTCTAATTAAAATTAATGTTTTTTCAAACTGAAAGGACATTTTTGCCCCTAGTATTTTTTTCCCAAGTCGTTGCCTTGCTGGCTGGTTGGCCTTGCTGCCCCCGGCTGGCTGGCCTTTTACTGGTCGCCGGCTGTGGCTGGCTGTGCCTGGCTGGCTGCCGGCTGTGGCTGGCCGGCCCTGGCTGTGGCTGGCTGGCTGCCGGCTGCGGCTGGCCGGCCGGCTGCCGTGGCTGGCTGGCTGCCGGTCGTGGCTGACTGACCGACAAATATATATCAATAGACATAAATGAATATACAAATATACACAAATGAGCACGAGCAAATTAATCTCTAACCACAAATGAGTTCATGTCACAAAAATAAGATCATCTTAGAAAAATGAGTTCAGCTCACAAATCCACAAATTTAGCCTAATCGAGTTCATCACACAAACTATAATTTTGCACTAAACAAGTTCCATATCGCAAATAAAGCATGAGGTCACATCTCATCGAAGATACAAACGTTCATCCAATAGTTAGCCTTCTCTTTGGCACCAACTTTTTAGGTGGAGCTTGAGTAGGCATCCTCTCAGGACTAGTGTTGATGGCATTGTTTTGTGAAGAGGTGCTCTCTCCTAACAAGAACGCGAGCCGACTGCACATAATTTTGGGTCAACAATTAGATGTAGGAAACAATTATTGTATTTAAAATGTGTTAATATAATTATTGTATTGAAAATGTGTTAATATTTCTTACCTTCTAGTGACTCTTCCTGGACTATCACGTAGAATTTCTTCTCGAGTCGACCTTTTTGGGGTGCTTAGTTCTCCTTGTGCAGCTTTTGTAACATTCTTTCTAGGTTGCCTCCGCTTTCTACAAGCAAATTAGATAAATGAAAAAAGAAGTGTTGCCTAAAATTTTACATGAAAGCATTTCAACAAATACCTCTTTTTTGCTGTCCCATTGAGTGGGCACTTTGAACTAGCTTGCCTATGTCCTTTTCCACCACATTTCAGACAAGTCATAGGTCCTCTAATCATTTTTTGCCCCTTTGCATTGACCTGAGCAGTAGCATTTTCACCTATAGTGACACCTGCACCATAGTTGTCACCTTTTGTAGATTTGACGCGTTTCTTCTTATGGCCACCCTCAAGACACCCCTTTATTCTAAGTTTTCTTCGTCTTCCCACTTCCCCTTTAGGTAGAGGTGCACCAACAGCAAATTGCAGTTCCACTTGTGGCCACTGTGTTTTGTCAGTTAGTGGCTCAATCTCTCTAGCATAGGCAGCTCTGAACATATTCACTGAGTAGTAGTCATGCATAAACTGCTCAAGGTCAACTCCCCACTGCCTGGTTACAAAGGCCAATACATGTTGGCAAGGCTTGCCAGTTTGCTGCCATTCCAGACAGGTACATGTTCTTTGATTTAATTTCACAATATGCCTCTCGACTTTGCTGCCACTATGGTCCCAAACCTCTGCACTCCAGTTAGCAGATGGTGCAATTTTCAAGTGTCCCAAACCTCTAGTATTGGCCTTCAGCTGAACCATAACGGCTGGAAGTATCCTGCCTTCAGGTAGGTTGTATGCAATATTTCTTCTCCTGTACCATAAATCCATGATATATCCTCTAATCTTATCAGCAAGGTCACAAATAGGTAAGTCTTTATAGTCACGTATCCTATTATTGAACGACTCAGAAATATTATTAGTGATGTAGTCACACTTAATTTCAGGATTAAAAGCACACTTGTACCACAGTAGCTTATGATTCTTTTGTAACCATTGCACTGGTTCTGGGCTCTCAGAAATTATAGATGCTATCTCCTCATAGAAAATGTCTTCTGTGTAAGCCCCTGCTGCACGTGATAGCTGGAACCCTTTGAACTTCTTCATAAAATTTTTTGTAAGATGAAAAAAGCATTCTCTTTGCTCAACATTTGGGAAAACCTTCTTCACCACATTCTCTAAGCCCTTGCAAGCATCAGAACTAACAGCAAGTACTGGAGGAATGCCTATTGCCTTCTGTAAGTGTTCCATGAACCAAGTCCAGTTTGCTTCTGTTTTTGAAGCTATGAAGCCATAAGCAACTGGATAAATCCATTTATGACCATCAACTGCTGTAGCTACGACTAACTGACCATTCCATCTTCCATTAAGTGATGTAGCATCTATACTCAAATAAGGCCTACAACCTTCCAAGAAACCATCAATGCATGGTTTAAGAGCACAGAAAAAATGATGGAAGTATAATTGATCATCGTTTTCAAATACACCTATCTCCACGACACTACCAGGGCACCTCTTCATTACCTCGGCCTTCCACCTGAATAACAACTCAAAACTCTCATCCCATTTACCATATACCTCGGCAAGAGCTTCTTCTTTACCCCGCCAAACCTTGTCATATGAAATTGTGACCTTGTGATCATTCTGTAACTTTTCCTGCAATTCCTTAGTACGCATTTTTGGATAATCTCTAAGGATACTTACAGCCTTGCTAGCTACCCACTTTTGACTCGCACTCGTACTGTTCAGCCTCATGGAAGAATAACACGTATGTTTATCAAACAACACAGTCACCTGCAAAGCACACAATAATAGTGAGAACCATACCAATTCACATAGAAAAATAATTAATCAAATAAAATCAAATCAATTTATTTACCTCTACATTTTTTTGTCCTTTCGGTTTGCTGCCAGTTATTTTCCAAGGGCAATCTTTACTAGACTTACAATAACATCTATACCTCTTCTTGTCTGACTTTTTTGTTCCCAAATCGAACTCTTTATTGATGGCAAACTGTCGCACAGCCATCTTGAACTCCTCCATCGATGGATACAATGTACCTACTTCCATTGGTGGGTTGTTCTTATCATACGCTATCACGATCTCACTTGGTATGCCATCACTAACAGGACTGTCAGCAACATCAACACTATGTTCATCCATTTGACCATCAAATGTCTGTGCAGGAATAGCTCTTGTCTCCTCTTCCCTCAAGCCTAACAGTTCATACATATGATCTTCACTAATAACTTCAATACCATCTTCGTCATCATGTGTCTCCACAATTTGTAAACTATCCCAATCCACTGATTCTATACTTTCCACATGATCTACTTGTGACCTAAACAACCAAAATCATTTTTAATAAAAATGACTCTACTATTGTACAAGTTACATAATGTAGATGATTAAGGAAATTACCTTTGCACATCAACAACAGGAACATTGTACTCAACCGTCGGAGGAGGAGCAGTAGGCAACAACGATCTCGCTAGGACAATGGCGTCCTGTGCGTCCACGCCCTGGGCGACCGGCGCGGCCAAGCCATCGGCGACCGGCGCGGCCACTCCATGGGCGACCGGCATGATCATGCCATGGGCGTTCGGTGGGATAATGTCGTGGGCGACCGGCGCGACCACATCATGGGTGGCAGGCGTGAGCACGCCATGGCCGACCTGGCTGGCCGACGCGAGCACCACGTCATGGGCGGCTGGCGCAGCCAGGCCCTGGGCGGCCGGTGCAAGCACGCTGTGGCCGGCCTGGCTGGCCGCCGCGAGCACGCCGTGGCCCGCCTGGGCGGCCAGCGCGAGCACGCCGTCAGCGCCCGATGTGACCAGGCCCTGGGTGGCCAGCGCGGCTACTCTGTGGGCGGCCGGCGCGAGCACGCCGTGGGCGGCCGGCGCGACCAAGCCCTAGGCTGCAAGCGCGACCAGAACCTCAGTGGCGAGGCCCTGGGCGGCGAGCGTGGCCAGAACCTCAGTGACCAGGCCCTAACCGTCGGCGACGAGTGGCGCGACGACGGGTGGTGCGACATCAGTTGGCTCGGCGTCGAGTGGCGCGGTGCCGTGGACGAGCGGCGACGGGGGCATGTCGTCGGCCATTGCTTCGCGAGTTAGGGTCACTGGTGGAGAGGAGGCCTTTTGTCCCGGTTGGGAAGGGCGTAATATCCCTAAGGTCCAACCGGGACGAAAGGTGAGAGACAAAAGGCCCCCTTCTTTTGTCCCGGGTGCGCAACCGGGAATAAAGGGGGGCCTTTATTCCCGGGTGGTAGTTCCGCTCGGGACAAAAGGGGGGCAGGCCAGCGCCTGTGCGCCCACCTTTTAGTCTTGGGTGGTAGCCCCGCCCGGGACAAAAGGGGGGCAGGCCAGCGCCTGTGCGCCCACCCTTTAGTCTCGGGTGGTAACACCACCCGGGACTAAAGGCTTCGCCGTCTTTTTTTTGTTTTTCAATTCCAGTTGTTTTAAAATTGTTACACGTGTATATTCTCATGTATATGGGTGTATTTTACGTGTACATATAAATGTTTGCACTAATTATACATGTCTACTATATATACGTACTATATCAAGAGAATAAACTTATAAATAAATATATACACACGCTATATATATATTACATCGAAAGCAGAGATTGTATTTTAATACAATGGAAAAATTCACTACTATAAACTTATAAATCAAATCAAAATATCGTTTCATTCTAATTCTAGTCTCAAGTTCCACCAGAGGTGCTAATTAATATTTCTGAATTGGATGACCGTCATAAAAATGTCTTCCCTTTGAGCTAAGCGCCTCGTCCATCATGAATCCCACGAGACTTTCTTGAATCGCCAAGAGACGATCCTTCTCAATGATTGCGTCCCTAATCATGCAGTTCTGTAATATGCAAATATGTTAATATATAACACCCAAGAATTAAATATATACGCGGTTAGTATGCACATAGTATAATACTTACAGTATAATCTCCCGGGTTCGCAGTGCAAAAATTGTGGATGAACTCACACACATAGTATGCACATAAATTGGTCCCTTGTTCCTATCTCATACACTAAATTGGAGAAAACAATTATGAAATATTAGTGTTATACCTTTTATAATTTGTTCAAGCTGAAGTTGTTTTTTGTTTTACGTACCAGAAAATCGGTATAGAATCTAAGTTTTTGTTTCCATTGTCCAGCGTTCATAGCAGTGAATTTTTCCCAAGCTCTGGTGGACAATAATGAAAGTTAGAGCTAGTGTTAGTATATAAACACACTGTTGCATAAAAGTAAACGTATTGGATAGATTTATTACTCTTGAAACATATCTTGAAGGTCTTGGTATTTTTCCGGGGGTCTTTTCAACAAATCAAAGACCATGACGTTGCTCTTGTCGACTTGAATTACTAGAAGAATCCAGTGGAAGCTGTATATACATGCATGGTGAAAAGATGAGAAGTAAATAATAATAACTTGGATATAATTAGAAATGCAAACCCTTAATAAGATGGTAATCGCACATACTCGAAGTTGTAAGGTAGTAGTATAACTTCCTTGAAATGCAGCCAGTTCAAGGTCCTAAGGATTATTGCCAATGCTGTTTTTGGTTGGAGCCTTACTTAGTTTTGACAAACTAATGATGGGTCCATGAAACCTATTCGGTGATAACCCTGCTTTTTCATCGTAGTAAGTTCCAGACTATAGAAAATGAGAGACAAAGTTAATTAGCTGATGCATTAATTTATTAATTAGCACATGAATTGCACCGTCACTTACCAACACCAGGCCATGATAAGATCGGTATTCAGGGAGTCAAGATGGTAAATTTCATAAATATCCTTGAATCGCAGCCAAACCAACTTCTCGCCTTCACCAGCAAAATCATCTAGTCTAACAAGCATGCTAATCATCTCCAGGCCCTCTTTAGATGACATCATGTAAAAGTCATGAAATCTACGCATCTGAGTAGGCAGTTTCTTCACCAACTCTGGCCTGACAAGAGATTTCCCATGCTCGTAGTGCCATCTAGGTACGAAGTTTTTGTCCCGAGGAGGTGATTCGTGGCCGAGAACATATTCTAGTGGGAGCCCTGTTGCTTCTTGCATTTGAATGACATGTGCTACTTGTTCTGTGTCCATAAGTGCAAGAGCTCGTTCAGGTGCAGTGAGGCCGGAGGCGACGTAAGTCTGTACTCCCGACATCGACGCTTGTGTTGCCTTCTTCGTTGAAGGCTCTTTCGCTGACGTCGACACTTGTGTTGCCTTCTTCGTTGAAGGCTCTTTCACCGACGTCGACGCTTGTGTTGGCTTCTTCTTCTTTCTATAATCTTGTGTCATCGTCGACCCCGGTACTTGGTCGATATAACTATTTGGTGACCCTCCCCGTCTCTTCTTCTGTAGAGACTTCTCCAGGGAGCAGTCATAATCAGTTTTCAACTGTACCCGTTTCTTTTCATTTTCCTGCCACTCTATGAAAGCTTTGAGTTTCACCGGATCTACTTTATTCTTTTCTTCTTGATGCTGCTCCCTAAAATCCATAGTTACTTTATGAAAATAATCCTTTACTTGTTTTTGGCACTCCGCCTCATTTTCAGATTCAGTCATGTCATATGGCAGCTTTCTTTTAACGGGTTGCTTTTTCCCTTTCTTCGTCAGGGGCTTCGGATCTGGCGGGGGCATAGACTTGGTAGATCGTGACCGGGACATCTTGGGAGCTAGCTTCGGGGAAGATTGCTTTGGTGAAGGTTCCTTCGATGGTGATTGATGACGAGGGAGGTCATCGTCATTATCGCTCGCACCAGCAGAATTCGCAAGTTGTGGAGACGGTGAGCGATGAGGACTCGGTGACAATCTCGGTGACGGGCCGGGAGTTGGTGGCTGCTGCTCGACAGCACTCTCGAGTATCGATGGTTGCTACTCGGCAGCACTATCGGGGATCGGTGGCTGCTGCTCGGCAGCACTCTCGGGTATCGATGGCGGCATCTTAGGTATTATGATGTAACGTTTGGGCCACAATATGATACTGTGAAGAGCATCCTGCAGTGTCCTTTCCCCGTCACCTCCTGGGATGTCTAGCTCCATGTCGTTAAACTGTGGGTTAGCAATCTCCTCCACACCAACTGAGGCGCAGCCAGGTGGAATCTGCATGTCGTGGCTTGTATGTCCTGGGAGATGTGCAAAAGCACTTCCGTACGCCACCTATATATGAAAGGTAGAGAAATGATGAAGTTATTAAATGCCTGAGACATGCATCAAAGGTTGAGATATAATTCCATGTATAATCATATTTATACCTTCATTGTGATGTTGCCAATCGGCTTGTGCAGCTTACATGCGGTGCGCTAACAAAGTTCATCCACTGGGTACCGTTCGTTGTCCTCTACTTGAACTTCTTCTTGGTTTGCCCTTTGTTCTTCGGGGGCCTCTGTGGAAGCACAGCTGCTTTTGCGAGCAGAAGGGCTAATGATGGGATCCACCGGTGCTTGGGTGATCTCAGCTACCACGGCGGCCACTCGTCGTTCAATCTCTGCATTCATATGTTCTTCATGTTGCTTAAATTTATCCTCCATCGTCTCGCGCCACTGTGCCAGTTCATGCTCTTTTCTTCTTTTGCGGCTTCTATAGGTGTCATCGTATCCCTTGAAAGCATACTTCCACGGTACAACCCCGTCCCCCTGCAACGTCCTGGGTGTTCCGGATTCCTGAGCGCCAAAGTGAGCTCATCGTTCTCTCTGTCAATAGTCAATCTTCCCGCTTTGACATCTTCAGCCTTTCTAATAATCTCAATTGCCGCCTCCCGTAACGTGGGTGGGAATTCAAGGGAACCATCATCAGGGTTCAATCTTCCACCGCGGGCATAATACCAATTCTTCGATCGTTCGGACCAGTCAAAGACCGCTGGTACGATACCTTTGTTGAGCAGTTCTTCTTCCATCTTCCACCACTTGGGTGCTGCAACCGCGTAACCACCTCGACCAAGATGATGGTTGTATTCGGTCCTCTTACTGGCACTTATATGAGCTTGTACGCTCTTCTTGGCGAATTCTTCAGTTCTCTTGTAATCCACAAAGGACTTCCAGTGATCCTTTAGCTTGGGATAATCATCCCAATTTGGAGTTCGATTCTTCTTGATATAATTTTTGTGCAGCTGCTTCTTGAAACTCTGCAATTGTTCTGCCATCTTCGATAGAGTCCACTTCTTCACAAAGTTTGGGTTGACGCCCGGTGGAAGTGTGAAGTGTTTCAAGATAACATTCCATAACATATTTTTTAGTGCATCTGGAACCACCCATGGATTATCTTCCTTTCCCTTCCATTCTCTATACGATATGGGCACGTTGTCCCTCACAATAGCACCGCATTAGGACAGGTACTTGTCCCTAACCTTCTTTGGTTCCCATGGCTGGCCACGCTTGTTAACTTCCGTGATATGAAACCTCACGTCATCGACGATTACTTTTGTACGCCCTCTCTTTGTCTTTTTGGTTGTCGAGGTTGAAGCCTACAAGTTACGGATTCGTTATTAATGCAGGGTTCGAGAATGAATGCGTGATGAACTTAATGCATGATGAACTTAATGCATGATATATATACCTCGTCGGAACCTTCTGCATTAACAATGAGAACGTCTTCATTATTGTCCTCAGCGCGGGTGTCGATGTCCGCAGTGCGGGTGTCGATGTCCTCGGTTATGTTGAGGAACCCGTCCGCCTGGCTTCGCTCCTCCTCGGTGAAGGTTGGGATCTCGGTATTTGAACCGGCAGCAATAAGGTTCTCCATAATCCGCGCATCCTCCTCAGTATTATCCATAACTCCAAATTTCTATGAATTTCTAAAATGGGCACATATTTTTTTCAATAAACAACAATCTCTATGAATTTCTAAGAATAAACAAGAATTTCTATAAATTTATATGAATTTCATGAATTTCCGAGAGTAAACATGAATTCAGTGAATATACAACGATTCCTGAGAATTTCTATGAATTCTTAAGAAGAAATAATAATTTCTATAAATGTTTATCAATTTTCCTGAATTTCTGAGACTAAACAAGAATTCCATGAATATACAACAATTTCTATGATTTTCTATAAATGTGTATGAATTTCCTGAATTTTCTATGAATAAATAATAATTTCTATAAATATCTATGAATTTCCTGAATTTCTGAGGGTAAACATGAATTTCTATGAATATACAACAATTTCAAAGAATTTCTATGAATTTCTGAGAATTTCGGAGAATAAATAAGAAATTCTATAAATATCTATGAATTTCTATGAATAACTCAGAATTTCTACGAATAACTAAGAATTTCTATGCATTTCTCAGAATAACTAAGAATTTCTATGAATAACTAAGGATTTCTATGAATTTCTGCGATGGCGCCTACCAAAGGGGCGACGGGGACGGAGAATGACAGCGCGTCGTGGGCGGAGGTGTCGCGGCTGGAGACGTCGAAGGGCGGAAGCGTCGTGGCCGGAGACGTCGAACGGCAGAGGCGTCATGGGCGGAGCCGCGGAGGAGTCGTGCGCGGAGACGTCGTGGGCGGAGACGTCGAAGGGGCCGGGAGACCGGTCAGTAGCGCGGTGCCGGAATGAGACCGACCGACGCAGCGGACGCAACACGACTCGGATATCTGTCGATTGCATAATTTTTTTCATTTTCTAAACAATATAAATAAAAAAAGTAAAAAAATGCTGATGTTAGCAAATAATTTGCTGACGTCAGCTAAACCCCAATCCCCCCGCGGCCGCGCGCCGATGCAGAGTCGGCGGCGCCGGTGGCCGTGCGGGGGATTGAGGCCGACGCCGCGCACATTGGAGGCCGGCCGGGAGGGCACCTACCACGGCGCGGCGGGAGAGTCGACAGCGGCCGCCGGGGCCGGACGAGGACGGCGGCGCGAGCAGAACGTCAGCGTGCGGCCGCGGGGGATGGCGCGGCGTCGAAGGGGACGGCGGCGCGAGGGGGACGACGCGGGGGACGACGACGGCGGCGCTGGACGGCAGCGCGAGACGGTGACGGGGACGACGGGGACGGCGGCGTGAGCGAAACGTTGGCGTGCGGCCGCGGGGGACGGCAGGGCGTCGACGGGGACGGCGACGCGAGGGGGACGGCGCGGGGGACGACGACGGCGGCGCTGGACGGCGGTGCGAGATGGCGACGGGGACGACGGCGGCGGAGACGACGACGTCGGCGCGCGGGGGAGACGACGACGTCGGCACGCGGGGGAGACGACGTCGGCGGGGGAGACGACGGCGTGTGCGACGACGGCGGGGGTGACGACGGCACGCAGGTGTGACGACGAGGCGGAGACGACGGAGGCAGGGGTGCGGCGCGGCGGAGGCAATGTGTTGGATTGTAGGGGAGAAGGGGGAGAGAAGACAGATATATATCCCCCCACCTTTAGCCTCGGGTCGTAACACGACCCGGGACTAAAGGCTCTTTTGTCCCACATGGTATTACGACCCGAGACAAAAGGGGGGCCTTTTGTCTCGGGTCATAAAGCCACCCGGGACAAAAGGCCCCTTTCGAGCGGGAGCCCCCTGAAGGGCAAAATTTAGCCCTATTGTCCCGGGTGGTATTACGACCCGAGACAAAAGGCCCCCCTTTAGCCTAGGGTCGTAATCCCACCCGGGACAAAAGGGTAATTTTGGGCGGGATGTTGTTTTTCCCCCTATTTCTTTCCTCTTTTTCTCTTTCTTTCTCTTTGCAATTTAAAAAATAGTAACTTTTAATATTTCAACCATGCAAAATTATATTTAGTTAAAATATAATAAACTGTACTTTGCTATGAAAAATTATATTTTAGAGTTGTAAACATTCACTTTCAATTTTCATTTACAACATTGATGTGCATTCCCACTAAAATTCAATTAAACCAAAAAAATACTAAATTAATTCAGAAAAATCTCAAACTTGGTGGGCCAATCTCACATGACATATTCAAGCTTCATAAAAATTTTGAGACCGATACAACACTGCAAAGTGCATGGACTTCAGAATCGTTAAGACATAAGTGGCATAGATATGGTTCGATGATAGGTTCCATATAGCTTTGTGAAGCACGTGTACTCCATCTATGTCGAAATGGTCTTAAATTTTTTTGGTTATCATTAACACTCAAAATATTAGCTCACGCAAGATCTTAGATCTTTCTGATAACTAAATGTATTTTAGGTTTTTTCTTCGTGCTAAAGGAGCTAGAATATTGTGAATTACACATCAATAACTCAAGAATTATGATTCGGCTTCCAGATAAATTAGACTCCTAAGGCACAAGAGAACTTGTGGCCAAGTTTGGCACCATTCCGGATCGTTTCAGGGGTGCTCTCAGCTCAACTTTTAATTTCTAGGTGATATCGCACGGAAATTCAATTAAACCGAAAAAATACTAAACTAATTCAGAAAAATCTCAAACTTGGTGGGTCAATCTCACATGACATATTCAAGCTTCATAAAAATTTTGAGATCGATGCAACACTGCAAAGTGCATGGACTTCAGAATCGTTAAGAACATAAGTGGTATAGACATGGTTCGATGAAAGGTTCCATATAGCTTTGTGAAGCACGTGTACTCCATCTATGTCGAAATGGTCTGAAATTTTTTTGGTTGTCATTTACACGTAAAATATTAGTTCACGCAAGGTCTTAGATTTTTTTGATGACTAAATGTATTTTAGGTTTTTTCTTCATGCTAAAAGAGCTAGAATATTGTGAATTACACATCAATAACTCAAGAATTATGATTCAACTTCTAGATAAATTAGACTCCTAAGGCACAAGAGAACTTGTGGCTAAGTTTGGCACCATTCCGGATCGTTTCAGGGGTGCTCTCAGCTCAACTTTTGATTTCTAGGTGATGTCGCACGGAAATTCAATTAAACCGAAAAAATACTAAACTAATTCAGAAAAATCTCAAACTTGGTGGGTCAATCTCACATGACATATTCAAGCTTCATAAAAATTTTGAGACCGATACAACACTGCAAAGTGCATGGACTTCAGAATTGTTAACTTGTTGGAGACCAATAAAAGAGTTGATCACATTAGCATTACACAATTGATTTGATCAATAATCATTACATTACGACATTAATCTCAATCACGTAAGTACGGTGTCTCTTCACGTCCATGCAATATGCTTGGGTCTACTTCGACAGCGAACGGAGGCATGCCATCAAACTGATCATAATCATCAGATTGATCTGTTTTGTCCTCGACTCCCACGATTACTCTTTTACCCAGAAGCACTATGTGACGCTTTGCCTCTTGTGGTCCTTCTTGTGGATTTTTATTCTCCGGTACGCTAGTCATATCCTTGACATAGAAAACCTGATGCACATCTTTGGCAAGGACGAATGGATCATCTTTGAACCCAATCTTGGTCAGGTCCACTATTGTCATTCCATATTCATCTTTCTTTACGCCATTTAGTTTTACCCATTGGCAAAAAAATAGAGGGATGTTCATCGCTCCGTACTCAAGCTCCCATATCTCTTCTATGATACCATAATAGGAGTTCTTGCACCCATTGTTGTCGATGGCGTCCATACGGACACCACTATTTTGGTTTGTGCTTTTGTGATCTTGAGCTCTCGTGTAAAAATTGTAACCATTTATATCGTAAGCTTGCCATTTTGTAATTGTGCTACAAGGTCCCCTGGCTAACAAAGCTAGTTGTGGATGAATCGTTGAGTTACCGATGAGTTGTTCACTCAACCATGAGGGAAATGTTTCCAAGTGACGGCGTGTAATCCAAAGTTCGGATTTGGTTGGATTTTGAGAAGCAATAATCTGCTCGTGTTTCGTCCTATACGGAGTCACCATGGATGATTGTTGCAGGACAGTTAGGTGTGCTTTAATGAACAAATCAGTATTATTGCTCAAACTTGATTTCCTTCCAATGGTCCCCTTTCCCTGTAGCCTCCCCTCATGTCGTGATACTGGAAGCCCAATCGAGTCAATTGAGTCGACAAAATCAACGCAAAACACAATGACCTCCTCAGTTCCATAACCCTTGGCAATGCTTCCTTCCGGACGGGCACGATTAAGAACATATTTTTTGAGGATTGACATGAACCTCTCAAAAGGCCACATGTTATGAAGGTATACTAGACCGAGAATACTAATTTCTTTGACAACGTGTACTAGGAGGTGCGTCATAACGTCGAGGAAGGAAGGTAGAAATGCCAACTCAAAGCCGACAAGACATTGAACCGCATCATTCTGTAGCTTTCCTAGCTTCGCTAGATCGATTGCCTTCTGTGAATTTGCATTGAGAAATGCACAAAGCTTTACGACCAATAATCGTACATTCTCTGATAGAACACCCCTCAACGCAACTGGAAGCAACTGTGTCATCAACATGTGGCAGTCGTGGGCCTTTAGATTTGTGAACTTCTTGTCTTTCATATTTATGATCCCCTTTAAATTCGACGAGTAGCCAGACGGAACCTTCAAACTATTCAGACAATCAAACATGCTTTCCTTCTCTTTCTTGGTGAGAGTGTAACTAGCAGGACCTAAGTAATCATCATCATCATCCTCTTCCGGATCTTTTTCATCATCATCCTCTTGCAGAACTTTCTCATTCTTATGAAAATCTTTCAGGTCCTGTTGTGCTTCCAATGTATCCTTCGAGTTACCGTAACAACCCATGAAACTTAACACATTCACGCAAAGATTCTTCGTAAGGTGCATCACGTCAATTGCATGTCGGACCTCAAGGATTTGCCAATAAGGTAGCTCCCAAAATATAGATTTCTTCTTCCACATTGGTGCACGTCCGTTGGCGTCAGCTGGAACAGGTTCACTACCGGCACCCTTTCCAAAAACTACCCTTAGATCCTTTACCATCTCAAATACGGTGTCTCCTTTATAATGGGGTGGCTTCGTACGATGATCAGCCTTCCCTTTCCAATGCATCCCTTTCTTCCTTAAGGGGTGATTAGTTGGAAGATAACAACGGTGACCCATACACATGACCTTCTTACAATTTTTGAGATGAATACCTTGTGTTTTATGTAAACAGTGCGTGCATGCCCGATATCTCTTATTTGTCTGCCCTGAAAGGTTACCTAGAGCAGGCCAATCGTTGATGGTAACAAACAACAATGCTCATAGGTTGAAGCTCTGTTGCATATGCTCATCCCACACACGTACACCTTCCTTCTTCCACAACAGTAATAGTTCATCGACCAATGGTCTTAGATACACATCAATGTCATTGCCGGGTTGTTTTGGACCTTGGATGAGCACCGGCATCATAATGAACTTACGCTTCATGCACATCCAACCAGGAAGGTTGAACATGCATAGGGTCACATGCCAAGTGCTATGACCACTGCTAAACTCGCCGAATGGATTGAAACCATCCGTACTTAAACCAAACCTTATGTTCCTTGGATCGTCATCAAACTCTTTGAATTCTCTATTAATCTTTCTCCATTGAGACCCATTAGCCGGATGTCTCAGCATGTTGTCTTCCTCACGGTCCTCTTGGTGCCATCTCATCATCTTAGCATTTGCTTTGTTCCTGAACAAACGCTTCAAACGTGGTATTATAGGAAAATACCACATAACTTTCACCGGAACTCTCTTCGTCTTGTCACGGTGCCCTTGGACATCACCACCAGGATCTTCATCTCACCGAATCTTATAACGTAGCGCTTTGCACACAGGACAAGCATCCAAATTCTCATAATTTTTGCCCCGATATAGGATGCAATCATTAGGGCATGCATGGAACTTCTGTACCTCCAACCCAAGAGGGCACACAGTCTATTTCACTTCATATGTGGTGGACGGTAATTCATTGTTCTCGGGAAGCTTGTCCTTCACAATTTTTAGCATCCCTTCAAATGCCTTATCAGACACACCATGTTTTGCTTTCGATTGCAGCATTTCTAGTGTAGTACCAAGCTTTGTGTGACCTGACTTGCAATCTGGTTATAACGGTTTTCTGTGATCTTCTATCATACGCTGCAACTTTGCCTTTTCTTTTTCGTTTTCACAATCCCTATGTGCATCCTGTAGAACCTGGCCGAGATCATCAGCAGGCCCGTCAGCATGTGCTGGTAACTCTTCTTCGTCAGCATCTTCCATTAAAGTATCTGCAAAAGCTTGCCCCGCGGCCTAGTCCGGAATATCCTCCTCCTCTTCTTCATCGTCTTCCATCACAACCCCTATTTCACCGTGCTTGGTCCAAACCACATAGTTCGGCATGAATCCGTATTTCAACAAGTGCAGGTGAAGTGTTCCCGGGTCATGGTAATCTCTTTCGTTTCTGCAATCGGAGCATGGACAACACATGAATCCACTCGCATTCTTGTTTGTTTTCGCCACTTCGAGAAAATCATGCATGCCGGTAATGTACTCCGCTGACCATCTGTCGGTGTTGTACATCCATTGTCGGTTCATCTGCATCATATTAAGTGAAAAATATCCATGTTAATTCTACAACACTTCATTTTCTTAATTATGGCATAACATTTAAGTATAAAAACTATACACTATCCCTAGGTCTCATTTTCTAATAACTAAATTAATAAATTATATTTTCTCTAATATTAAATATAGCTAGCTAAAAGTAAAATTTATATAAAAACAAAAAAAATCTTAGTACAAATGAATGAAAGAAGATAATCATAACAAATGAAAACTACTTATTACCAAATCTAAAGTATACTAATATAAAATCTACATCTCTTAGCTCTTAAATCAAATTTTCTATTTTCTTAATTGTGGCATAAATTTTAAGTATAAAAAATATACACTATCCCTAGGTCTCATTTTCTAATAACTAAATTAATAAATTCTATTTTCTCTAATAATAAATAAAGCTAGCTAAAAGTAAAATTTATATAAAAACAAAAAAAATCTTAGTACAAATGAATGATAGAAGATTATCATAACAAATGATAACTACTTATTACTAAATCTAAAGTATACTAAAAACCTCATCTCTTAGCTCTTAAATCAAAATTTCTATTTTCTCCTTTTCTAAATCATAAAACGAAATTTAAACACAACAAATGAATGGAGGATGAAGAATAATACCTTAGCAACACCTTGGAGGTGAGAAAACTCCACAAATTGATGAGGAAAAATTTGAGCAGCACCTCCCTAGGTTTGAGGCGCCATGGAGAGGAGCTTGCTTTGAGCTCTCGGTGAAAAATGGTCAGGCAGGAAAGAAGGGTGCGTGCTGTCGATTTTGTATAGGGGCGGCCTTTTGTTCTGGTTGGTTTTACCAACCGGGACAAAAGGCCTCTGAAGGCCGGCCCCCCTACCCTTTAGTCCCGGGTTGGTTTACCACCCGGGACTAAAGGCCGGCCCCAATCATTGCGGCCGTGGAGGGCAGGCCTTTAGTCCCGGGTTGGTTTACCAACCGAGACTAAAGGATCGCCCCCCAATGAACCTGTTGTTTTTTAGTTTAATATATATTAAGGTCTCTAAAATTTGTGATAAAGGCTAATATTAAGGCTTAATCAATACTTTGGAGGTGAGAACCCTAATATTAAGGTTTCCAATAAATTAGTCACTGGCCTAACATCAATACTTAAGGTCTTAACAAAAAATATAAAAAAGTTCATACATCAATACTTAATTAAGGTCTTACAAACATAAAAAGTTCATACATGAATACTTAAGGTACAGTCTTAACAAAGGTAGAGGGGTGCATCAATGCACGACACATATTTCATACTTCATTCTTCTTCCTTAGATAGTTCATATAGTTGAAGTCTCCGATCTTGAAGTCGAGAACTTCATCGATATATGCCAGAGCATGGATCAGTGCACTCTCCATCGCTTCACAATAACGGTCACATGGACTTCCATAAATTTCAAATAGTGGCAAGGAAAATTGATATGGCCTGAAAAATGAAAGATTTGCCTGATACTTCGAACCTCTTGTAAGTGTAGGATTTGAATCTGTGTAAGAAAATCCCACAACATCCAACACTTGCTCTAGAATTGCATGAAAGCTCTTTGCCGCAAAGGTTTGACCAAAGATATCCTACAGTTAAGAATAAAGTTATTATGACTCATAAAAAATGTTAAATAAGAAGATTAAAATAACATTAAATGACGCTCCATACTATGTCATGTTCATTCAGCCGACAAAGTCTCTCTGCGGTCGTGGTCACACTTCCTCCCTCCTCGAGTGCCTTGATTAGAAAATAAGAGTAATCCGGCACAAAGTACCCATTAGCGTAAAGTTGTTCTAAGCATGCCTGCACAGCGGTCCTTTCATAAGTCCTCCTAACCAGGGTAGGGGTACCCCACCCAACAATTGAGACCATTTGGATGGGTTCTGAAGACAGCGAGGAGCGAATTTGTCCTCGAACGGGTATGTCAAACGAGATTTTTAATTGTATGCTATTGTTTGGACCGACAATGACACATTGTGTAACAGGAGGGGTACCACCTAAATTTTCAACAATATGTGCGAGCCACTGCAAATGATTGAGAACCTGTATTGTATGAAAATAATATTATTATCTGTGTGTAGTACGTAAACATCAAATTTATACAAGGAAACAATATTACTATGTTGGAACGAGATCCCTGGCTTCGATCACCAGTAGGTAAGTCAATCACACCATGGGTGAAGTGTATGCCTGGACGACGAGCATAAGGTGGCCGTTCATCATGGCGACCGCCACGGTGACCACCGTGACCAGAATAGCTTGCCATAGTTTTCCAAAACTATTACAATCTCTGCAGGAAAATAAGAGAATGCTTAAATTTATTCTAAATAAAAACAAAATATATATGACCTATTTTCTCATTTTCTAATAACTAAATAGATAAGTGCAAGAGCTCGTTCGGGTGCAGTGAGCCCGGAGGTGACGTAAGTCCGTACTATACCTTTTCTAATGACCCTAATCATTTAGGAAGTACAACCTCACCTCACCATCATATACACGCACCTCGCTCTCCCACTTACAGTTCTCTACCTCGCCAAGGTACAGCCCTACATCTCCTACCTAGCTACAACCCAACATCACCGAGCCACGTATAGCCCCAGCTCGCCGGTGATGTAGGACTGTAGCTAGCTAGGATGTAACGCTACTAGTACAGAACGTCCAATCGACTCTATATGGAAAAAAGAAAAAAAAATAAGAGAATGCCTAAATGTATTCTAAATAAAAACAAGAAATATTTAATAAAAATGAATTAAATAGGTAGGTAATATATTTTCGTTTGGTAATGACCATTTTTTTAATAAACTAACTTCTAATAAATTAATTCTAAATGTAAATTTAAATACATCTCTCATTATTTCTAAAAGTAAAAATCAATTATCTCTATATCAAATACTAGAAAATTAGAGGATGCTTAAAAAATATGTGAAACAAAATATAATGTTAGTAGCTAAATAACTACTTGTTTCTAAATCTAAAACATCTAAAAAACCTCATCTCTTAGCTCCTACTACTACATAGAAACTAAAATTGCTATTTTCTACATTTCTAAACCATAAATCAAAATTTAAACACAACAAATGAAAAGAGAATAAAGAATCTAACCTTGGCAACACTTTGGAGGAAGGAAATCTTCACAAATTGAAGACGAAAAAAGTGGACAGCACCTCTATAGGAGAGAGGCATCATATGAAAAGCTTGAGCTAGCTCTCGGGTGTGAAATGGGCAAATGGCTCAGGCAGAGGAAGAAGAAGGGGAGGGCCGGGACTTATAGGGGACGGTCTTTCGTCCCGGATCGTTTTACCACCCGAGACAAAAGGCCACTCTTTTGTCACGGGTCGAAAAACGTTCCAGCACGAAAGCTTTTGTCCCGGGCGGTGTCACCACCCGAGACAAAAGGCACCCCTTTTGTCCCGGGTGGTGACACCGCCCAGGACAAAATGCCGGGGCTAATAATTGAGGTGCAGTAGCCATTGGAGACCTCCCCATTTGTCCTGGTTGATGTTACCAACTGAGACAAATGGGGAGGAGTCGTTCGGAGGCTTTTCGGGCCACGTCGCCCCCAAATCTTTTGTCCCGGCTCCAAAATTGAACTGGAACAAAAGGCCTGGATCAAAGATCCGTTCTCCACCAGTGGGTTCTCGATCGTTCCGTCTAGGAGGATGATGTGAACCGTTCCGTCCAAGGAGATGCAAACCGTTCGTAACCGTTCCGTCCCAGGATGATGCGAACCATTCGTATGCATACAGGGGCACAATTGTCCATTAAATTTGGAAATACATTTACTTTAATTACAAAAGAGGGGAAATACGTATGGGGGTATGTTTTACAAGAGGACAATGTTTGGAGACCCATTTTTACGAAGACGACGTCAGAAAGGGCAAAGTTGCGAAGCGCGACGATTGGAGACCCAAATTTGCAATTTTCTCAGGATATACTCTAGCAATTTGCAGCTCACCGAGGTTGTACTACAGAAATCAAATGTCGCTCACTAAGTGAAGACTAGTCTTCCATCCTCAACAAAAATCTCGAAATAAATTGGAACCGGTACTAAAGAATTACACGGTACAATGTAGACACCCACAACACACGCAGACTCATTCCTATGAATGCACGCACGCAAACTCTACCCCTAGCAGCATCTTCGAAGACTGAGTCGGCAAATCCTCAAGATCGGCGAAGTCACCATAGCTGCCTCGCTATCGACGGGAACGTCACCTACCACTGAAAGCACAACATCGTTAATAAATCCTGAGAAATTCGCTCATACGGGAAGTCAAACTTAAGATTTGAGGTGCTACTAAGGTTTTTATAACCACTAGACTACAAAACCACTAGGCTACAAACCCTTTCACAAATTAGAAATCCTCTTTTACACTTGTACAAAACATGACAATAGTCCCGGTTGGATACAAACATAGATCTCAAAAATTCAACCAAGACTATGTATCCCGAGACAAAAGATGTCTCCTTTAGTCTCGGTTCAAGCACTCGGACCAATTGATATATTGGACTATATAAAGGGTCTGGTATGCATGCGCAAGTAGGCACATGCACGAGATCCTTTAGCCCCTAATATAAAGAGTTGTTTCCTTTTTATCCTGATTTTTTTCATATTAATACTAAATTGTTGCTACACTTATTTATATATCTATATGTATGTATACTCTCATATTATATGCATGTCGTGTATATATATTTCATGATAGTATATGCGTAATATAACTAATATATATACAATTCTTAGTTTATACACATCAAACTAGTATTTATACAATTGCTATATATACAATAACTTGTCCTCTTCATTCTTAGGATCCTTCCCTAAGGTGCTGCTCGGTGCTGTTACTAAATCTCCATAGAAATAAAACTCTTCTACTATCACCTTGTTCACCTGAAATCCTATGAGATCTTCTTGGACTACATGAATCCTTCGTTCTCCAAGATTTCTTCGCTAATCCGCCACATCTGTAATTTGTAAATATGTGATTGTTACACCAACAATTAAATTTAAGGAGCTAGAAAATAGATTTTTTTATGTTTAGATTGGATGCTTTCAGCTTATTATCCCTCACGAAATTGTGTATGAGCTCACAGACGTAGTATCCATATAAATTATTCCTTAGTTCCTTTCTCAAGCACTAAAGTGGGAAAAAGTTGTCAAATATTCATGTTGTAGAGTATACAAAATGTGCAAGATGAAGATGTTCTTTGAAATACATACTGAATTTTGTACTGTATAATAGTTCTTCTCTGAAATTACCACAACCACGATGATACTTGCGTAATCGTTTCCATACTCTGTGAATTAAAATAACAAATGATACAGTGTTATGTAAAACTTTAGAAAGCAAACTTTTCCACAGAGATAAAGCCCAAGAATTATTACAATTTAAGGTAGTCTTGAATTTCTTGATAGTCCTTCGGCGGTTTTCTCAACGAATCAAACATAAGAATGACGCTTTGGTTCAGAATTGTAACAAGAATTGAGTGGTATAATATAGCTAAAATAGAATGTTGCAAGCATATAACAACATATGAATATGTATCAATAAAATATTTCACCTTTTGAAACTACTAATCATAATGCATAGTTATTTGGCAGCAACCCCCATGATCTATAGATCCATATCACCAAGGATCAAGCCATCAAGGTAAGAGCATAAGGGTAACCAAACATACTTGAAGGTGGGCATATGTGGCAATTTTTAGTGCTACAACCAAATGAATTGTGCCACTTACTACATATTTCTCATTCTTACTCTTGAGATGATATTGCAACTCGTTGATAGAAGAGTTTAATAAAATTAAATTATTCTCTAAGAATACAGATAAAAAGTGTATTAAATTTTGTTTGGAAAATTCTTTTATGGAGACAGCTTTAAAGCTATGAATTTGAATTGTTCAGAGTTCTCATTGATCCACTCAGCCATGCATTTGGAATTACTCAATATATTAGCATCAACATCAAGGATGTTTTGTAAATTTAGTGTATGTTTTTCAATTTAAGGTAACTACAAGGAAATAGTCTATATAATGATTTTTGCAACAACGATAGTGAAAATTTCAACTCAAGAAGCAAATTACTTCACTCAGTTCATCTAAGAGTAAATCTCATCGACGGTCCTTAAACTTGTCCTGATTTCTCATCAAGGTCCCTATATTCTCAAAGTACCCATGACAGTCCTTAAACTTATTCCGAGCTCGCATCCTAATCTTTCAGCTTGTCTCGAACCTTATCCCGATTCTTTTTTATTCTCAAAATGCATGTAAGAGTCTCTACACTTATGGTGAGGTCTCATCTATGTCGACATTCAGTAAAACTTTTGTGGTTCGTAAATACTACTCTCTCCGTTCTGAAATATATGTCGTTTAGGACAAACTAGTTAGTTCAAAAATGAACTAATTTGCTTGTCCTAAATGTCATATATTTTAAGAGCGGAGGTAGTATTATGCACCTAGATACAATGTATGCAGCATCAAAAAAATTAATAATGTCATGCAATTCTCGCCCTCCTCCATTTTCTAGATTATGTTGACAAAAAAGTATATAAATTTATGCATAGTAAAGATTCACGTGGACTTGCCGCTGACCATTTAGCCCAATCAGTAAACTTAGTTTACACAACAGATTTTAGGCGAACACTAACTGATTCCAAACTTGCAGCTTTGAGGCTCTTTCTGAGTTAATCAACTTTTTCTTACCCCATCCCAAATTAAAATCCGTGAAATTTATATTGAATTGTTGATATTTTTCGAAGATCTGTTAGAAAATCCACAAAGACCAGAAGTCATTTGCATTCGCATTCGTCTGATACTGACTTGAAATAAATTATAGTTCGAAATATTTGGATGTGGATGTTCATGAAACCGTATGCATGTAGTATATTTATACGTGTAGGAGTAGGATAGGAGCAACGAGCTAGCTGGTTTTTCATCGCTTCATTTACGAAAGACCCCTTGGTAATTGGATTATTTGCATACTCGTAGAGGGAGTCTTGGATGAGAGATTTTGAAATTTAATCCTATCTTCGCACGCCTCATTTGATATAACTCTCAGTTCGCAGGTTTTTTAAAATATAACTCTCTGCACATGAACTTGACCGATTTGGGGTTTTTCTTCTTTTTTCCGGATTTCAGAATTTTGCCTTTTCTTTTCCTTCTCCAAAACAAGTGAAAGGTCATTTTTGCCTCTATCTCTCTTCTCTAGTTCTCTCCCTCCTCTGTTTTGGTGCTGGGCAGCCGCCGTCGAGCCCATGGGCGCTGCTACCAGAGAGGCGCCGACAGGTCCTGAGCAGCCGGGCCGGCGTCGACCATCCTGCGTCGGAGGACATGGCGGAGCGCAGGAGCTCAGCATCCCCTTGCTAGACAGCGACGACGAGCGCGGCGGCCTGGTTGGAGTTGCGAACATGGTGTTGGACGGCTGTGCCCCTCCCCGGCGGCCGCGCCCATGGGAGCCGGCGACACCCTTCCCCGGCGGCCGCTCCTGTGCTGAGCTGGTGGATCCCCTCCCCGACGGCCGCTCCCGTGCGAGCCGGCGGCGACCCTCCCCGGCGGCTGCGCCCCTGCGAGCGGGCGGTTGCGCCCCTGCGAGCCGGCAGCGCCCCTCCCGCGGCCGCGCCCATGCGAGCCGGCGGCCCGGCGAGCAGCGACCACGGGGACGGCGACAGCGAGTAGCAGCTCTGCTCTGTCCGGAGGTTGAAGATGAGCTAATGTGGGTCCCACACATCAGTGGTGGAGAGAGGGGATTAAGAGAGTGGCAAAATCATCCGTTCATGTAATTTGGAGAAGCAAAAACAAAAGTAAAATCCCGAAATCCAGGGAAAAAATAACTTTCGAATCGAAGAAATTCATATACACATGATTATATTTTGAAAGACTTACGAATCGAGAGTTATATGTTATATGGAGCGAGGCCTGCGAAGATAAGGTCAAATTTTAAAATATCTGTGTCTCGACTCTCGACTAACCAAGAGGTGGAAGACGACGCCCTCCCTTGGGGCAGCAGAGCAGAGCAAAGGAGGAGGGAAGGTGAAGGAGGATGACGATCCGGTTCGTGCTGTTCGTGAACAAGCAGGGCCAGACGCGGCTGGCGCAGTACTACGAGCACCTCTCCCTCGACGAGCGCCGCGCCCTCGAGGGCGAGATCGTCCGCAAGTGCCTCGCCCGCACCGACCAGCAGGTCCGTCCCTCCCCCTTCTCCCCCCGCCTTCTTCCCCGCCCCCGTCTGCTTTCGGGATCCAAGAACGGCTCGTCGACAGTCCGGCCGCGGATCTCGGGCCCTGATCGGAAGCGGATGGACGGCGCGCGCGCCTTCTTGGATCTGGATCGAGATTTGTTTTCCTTTCTCCCCGTGCGGCTTCCTGTTTCTGACACCTGCGCGCTGGTTTTGTTCTGACGCAGTGCTCGTTCGTGGAGCACCGGAACTACAAGGTCGTCTACAGGCGCTACGCCTCCCTCTTCTTCCTCGTGGGCGTCGACAACGATGAGGTGTGGATCCCCCGCGCTCTCCTCTCTCCAATCCGTCTTTGTGGATTTGTGAGGTCAATGTCAGGCTCAGGCCAATTAGGCTTTGATTGCAAGTGTGGACTAAGTGAATCTGTTGGAATATTACCTATTGCAGCGTGGGTTCAGCCCTGCCATCTACCTCTGTTTAGCCATAGGTTTTTTCTGAATAAAAGGTTTAATAAGAGAGATTATTTTGCACAACCTTGGGACAAATGCTACAGAGGCCTCAAAGCAATAGTCTATTGAACTAAGAACCACCTATGCTGCTATTATGCAGGTGCATGTCTGAATTTTGTTGACTTTACCAATTTTTGTGTCACTGATCAAGCAAAATTTACTACCGCTAATGTAACCAGAAGTTGTGGTTTTAGCTTAATGCATGGATTTAGCTCTTATTTGTTTAAATTCCTTCGGTGTAAATTATTAGCGGTTCAGTAAGGATATATCTTGCAGGTTGTACATAGATCTAAATGGAACGAAGTTCCATAGGATTTTCATAGGTTTATTTTTACACCTAAGAGGGCCTTGCTGACACCAGTTGTTATGAATAGTCTCCACGGTATTAGTCATACTGAACTAACATCCATGAGTATATGTCACAAGCTTACCATAATACTATATCCTTCTACTAATAGTTACAGTGTTTTGCAAATCTAAATTTTGTGATTGAACTGTTATTTTTTTTTTCTAGAACACGCAGGAGAGCTGCGTATCTTTGTATTAAGAGAGAGAAAAACAGTCCAATTACAATTAAAAAAACATTCCACGCCTTGGACCATAGCGAGGAAAGACCCGAGTTGGAAGGGCTAATTACACAACTCACGCTTGTAGGACCTGACCAAACCACCACAAACTACTAGACCTGCACCACCTCCCTCTCAGGGTTCAAGGCAGCAAGCCTCTTAGCCCCCGAGAGTTGCCAAAGGTGAGATTCTTCATGAAAGGCCTGCAGAGCCACCTGCAGATTTGGGACAGCCCCATCAAAAACACAGCTATTCCTATGTTTCCAAATGATCCATGCACCCAGGATGCACAAGGAGTTAAAGCCTTTTCTATATTGCTTCTGAATTCTCCTTTCAGCCTTCTTCCACCATTCAGCGAACACTATACTCCTTGTGGGCATCAGTCGATCCAACTTAAGGGGCTTGAAAATGGCAAACCTAAATTGCCTAGCAAAGACAAAAGAAGTCAGGATGTGCTGGATGGTTTCCTCCTCCTGATCACAGAGAGGGCAGCGATCTGGGTGTGGGAGGCCTCTTTTTTGCAGGCGGTCAGCAGTCCAACATCGATTCCTAATAGCCAGCCACACAAACGTTTTACATTTTCCAGGAGCCCAGGTCTTCCACACTTTCTTCCATGGTTCAAAGGTGATGGCACCGACGAAGAATTTCTTATAGGCTGATCTGGTTGAAAAAATTCCTGAGGCTTCTAGCTTGCACCGATGAATGTCCTCTGTATTATTCAGGTTAACAGCTGCCAACATATCCCAAAGCTCAAGGTATTCTGCTAGTCCCCTCCATTCAAGGGCTCCTTGTATATCTGTAACCCAAGTATTGCCCTGCAACGCCTCAAAAACTGATCGCTTTTTCCTGACTCGCAGAGGTACACATTTAACAACATTTGGGGCTAAATCCTCAAGACGGCTGCCATGTAACCAACGATCTGTCCAAAAACATGTTGTCCTACCATTACCCACTAAAGATTCAGTAGCTACAGCAAACATAGCTACTGCATTGGGGTAAACTGGAAATTCAAGACCAGCCCAAGGATTGAACTGTTATCATCCTCTATTGGTGAATTTGAATTAGTTTATCACTGATGAAGCAAAGTACTCCTCCATCGATCAATGAAGGAGTATTTTGATTTGGAAAAGTCATGCTTTACAATTTTTTGACCAACAATTGTTTAAATTATGATAGCAATTAGTGTACAACAGTTGCATGAATGAATTTGCATTCAAAGGTTGAGATGATGTCACTTTTGTAGCAATTGGTATTTTATTGCAAAAGAAGTCAAATGTCAAAATCAAGTTTTGAAGACTCATAAGATACAGCTTATATTATTTGACAGATAGTATACATTCTGTTCATGACAGAAACTAGCATGCAATTGGGTTTAGTAGTGATTGATGTGCCATTATGTGTGGAGATCTTGAGCGAATCATCAAATAGGACTTACAGATGTTCGGGAGGCATTTTTGTTAGTTCATTGACTGAATTCTGCAGGATACAGAAATCTAAATAGCGAACTTATGGTAATATTTCATGATATTTTGACTGGCCCTTTGAAAACTTAATAAACTGAACTCAACTGCTCTGCACGCCAATATATGTCTTGTTTCTGCTGCTTATCTGGTTTTGAAGTGCATTTCTTGGAATGAATATAGTTGTAGTTTTCCAACATTCCTTTTTGTGAATTAGAATTTTTTAGTAGGGACTCTTGTTAAGTTCTATTAATGTTACTAAGAATATCTTCCTCAATAGTTTCTTACTGCAACCTGGGTTACAAAGATTTTTACTATTTGTAGTAATTTGAATGGTTCCAGTTTTTCTTTGAGCTGTTGAGCAATTAGCATTACTATACATCTTGAACTACAACTTTTTAGGCCCTTGCACCTTCTCATAAATGCAAATGAGTGCTACATTATTTCGAACTTTTGTTGCTATTTAACTTTATTCCATCTTTTAAGACACCAATCACTACTAGATAGTATTTTTTTTTTCATTCATTGAAATGCAAATCTGAACTAGTCATTTCATCCCTCATATACAAAATTTAACAATGTGTCAATTTCATTCCACTTTGCAGAATGAGTTAGCTACCCTTGAATTCATACATCTTTTGGTGGAAACTATGGATCGCCACTTTGGCAATGTGGTAAGCTTTCATAATCCCAATTATTCTGCCACTCCGCATTGTAAAATATTGGCATAACTAGTGCTGATGCTGCTACTCTTTTTCTCTCCTTTTTTTTGGGCAGTGCGAGCTTGATATAATGTTCCATCTTGAGAAGGTGCACTTCATGCTGGAAGAGATGGTGATGAATGGTTGCTTTGTGGAGACAAGTAAACAGAACATCTTGGCACCCATCCAACTTATGGAGAAAGCCTCTTAAAATAGCGATCTTGATCTGTCTAGTTTCCCATCCTCAGCCTTCATAGCACATTTGATTGCCTCCTATAGATTTCCCCTTTGCTTGTGAAGAGCTCACAATCGCTGTTAGCATGATTTATGAATTAACCTGATTGAAAGCTACAGATATTTTGTGATCTTCTGCACAGTTGCCATCACATTGCACATGTACAAAACTATTTGCATTTCAAGAAACGAAATAACGACTGGTTTATCATGAAAATATTTCTGTATTGCTACGTTTCAATACATTTTTGGTGCAAAGGACTAACGTACTATCATGAAAATGCTTGGATCTTGCGAGATCTTGTTGCACGAGTATGGGCCGATTAATTGTCGTCCTGGCCCACAACGGATCATGCATGTGTCTCTCGAGCTTTTTCATGACAGACGGGCCTAATCCGATTAGACTAGGCTTCTCATTTGACAATGGACTAGAGAGGTTGCGATAATGCCGTGGGTTTAATTTTATGAACGAGGAACAAACTCGTCATTTCTTCTTCAATCTCACAACTCAGCAACTTTTTGACTCAGGAAACAAAAACAACTATATATATAGTCAGGAGCCGACCCAGCATAGGCCCAGTGGCACGGGCTGCCACTCGATTTCTGGGCTTTCAGTGCAAATTGGACATTTTTCGTTGACCTAGTAGGTGGGACCGCTACTCAATCTTGGGCTGGGTCCACCCCTGAGTATAGTACTACCTCCTTCCAAATTTACAAGGCATAGTAGAACATATGCGGTCTTCTATTGATAGGGACCGTTGCAAGAAAGGTTCTAGGGATGACTCGATCTTTATAACAGTGGGTTTCATAACAAGATAAATTGTTGCAAGCAGCGGGTAAATGCTTTATACCTGACAAAGATTGGTTAAGACCAAGTGACGGGGAGAGAGGCACCGAAACTGCGAAGACTTCGACTCGATCTCCGAACGACCGCAGAACCACAAGTCGAAACTAATCCACACAATACGGCGCAGTCGAACGGGAACCGTAAAGCACCAAGTAGCGGAACCCAGAGGGTTCTCTTCACAAGTCTAAGAAGAACAAGGAAGAACAGGGGTGTGCAAGGCACTCAGCAGCTTGGCTGCAAGAAAACCATATGTGGTTGTCAATTCTTAATAATCAAAACTTAGTTTTCGGTAGTACATAGAAGGTATTTATAGTAGGAACAACTCTCCTAGATGAGTGTGTGATAAGTATGAACTGAAGTGGCCACGTTGGGGAGGTGGAAGGCCAACTGGTGGAAGCATTGATGCAGTTCTTCGGTTTCACGCGTGTCTTCTCAGCTTCTGCGCAACCTTCAGTAATTTGGTCATTACTCCTAGCTCGGAAGTCGAAATGATGCGCTGTTTGTTGGGTTGGAATCTTGACTTCAAGGAGCTTCTAGTGATGTATGACTTGGCCCTCTTATCTTCCCGAGATGGTACAGACTTGGACGTGAAGTTGAGGCATCTATCATGTAACCTTGAGTCTTGTGTGTGTAACTCTTTTCAACATGGACATCAGTCTTGTTGTCTTCTACGTAACCTCAAGCATCCTCTATGTAACCCAGCGGAGAAGCCTCTTGTGTAAACTGAGTAAGAGCAAAGTACAAGACTTAGGTACTACATGACTCTTGTCAATATTGCAATGTAACTCATAGAAGAAAGCATGCACCTCTTGTTGAAATTTCTTTGCACGGTTGCACGTAACTCATCCATTATGCACTTGTGCCTGTGTAACTGAGGCATGACCGTGCGTAACCAATCTTCCACTTGACTCTTGATGTGCAACTAGATGCAATCTTGGTGTAACCAACGATGCATCTGGTGTAACCATGGCATTTGAGTTACGCATGGTTGGGATGTCCTCATCATCCTCCCTCTCTTGAAAAGGAGTCGTCCTCGACTCTATTATGTAATTGAGGCTTGGCATGTGCACATCATCCTCCTCATCTTGAAAAGGAGTCGTCCTCGACTCTTCAAATCCAAAGAATGGAGATGGGTCACCATCGTTGAGGATTATAGTTGCATCATACTTCTTTTGCATCGGGATCTTCTTTTTTCTTAACAGGATACTTGATGTGGGGACCACCCCATAGGGGAGGGCCCAAATGCCTTTTCGTATCATTCCCTAGATCATTAGATGATACAGACACTTCACACAAGAAGTATCACAACAATACCTCGTTTATTTATTCAAATATTTTACATAAGGTTGAAAAAGAGAAAAGCACACTCTATATAAGTGGGGTCGTAGCCTCAACCTTATTCAAGCAGCGGCGATCTACGTAGCGGACTCACACCTTAGGCATCTTGACTCCTAGCACGGACCTAGTGGATCCTCTCCATCAATAGACTCCGGTTCTTCGTCTGGTAGAAGGGATAGGGGAAGCAAGAGTGAGTACCGGGTAGGGTACTCAACAAATTCCACAGCGGACAAGACCAAAGTTGAAGGGAGTCGGCCACTAGTGGGCCTAAGCACACATTCATGGTATTGAATGTAAAGCATGGAATCTAAGTGCGAAAGGAAGAGGTATGTAATGAAACAGTATAAAGTAGTTTTGGTCCTGGTGGGCGTTCACTTCCCTACCAGTCCCCTAATTGTATAAACTCTATCTGGGCTCCGTCAGGGACACCCCGATCCAGCCTTATACCAAGCTCGGGCTCCATTTAAGGATAAACCCGACTCAAGTCAAAGTTATCCTTAACCAAAACATCTCTAGTTATCCTAAGGTGTATACTAATTAATGGGAGCTTTTACCAAGTGGGCTCATAACCGTGAGCCTCAGCTATTCGAATAGATTTATAACTCTGGCCAGAGGGGTACACTTTACCCGCACGGTCGATCAGCCCATACCTTGTATGGCGGCGGTACTGACCTACAAAACCCGTACCCACCAGCATCCATTCATGGACTACATTCTCATCCAATCCAAGACTACATTCCCTAGTTCCACCCACGTCTATACTGTGTCTAAGCAGGGGTCATTCCACCACCATCCGCTACGTAGATCCAGTTTCTCAGGAAAAAGATGCATCGATATAAACGTGGTATACAATACCACTGTGTCGCCCTAACGCCATAACATACCTGATGACCCGTACCAACCAGACCTGGGACTCTGCGAAGGTCCTGCTCTAGCGTATCCGTTGCCCACCATGGCCGCTTAGGGTGGTTTACTAGGTGCAGTGGCGGGGTGTTGGCGGTCGATTTCCGTCAACCTAGAGCACTTGTTACACTATGGTTTGAGCTTTGTTTTGGAACTTACCAGCCACTAGGCATACTAATGATGTAACAAGTTCATCTTCCTATGTGCATTTTGAAGTATGTTGTGTTTGTAGGAAAACGAGAGCTTAAAGGACGGATTCATATCAAGTTCAAAAGGCTAATCAAGGAGTTCCGTTCATGCTCAAGTGCAAGTCGAATTCACTCCCAAAGGTGGCAAGGACCAAGGAGCTATGACGAAACATTCCCGAGGACCAAGACAACAAGACTAGACTTCATACAACAAGACCCCCTAACTTGGTCGCAGGGACAATGACGCCAAAAAGCCACCTATGAAGGGGTAAAAAGCAAGAATGACAAGAGGAGCTGCAGGGAGGAAGACCGGGCCGAGGAGGGCCCAGGCCGGCCGGCCTACCCTCTTCTGGCACTGGTTCGGGCCCCCGTTTCTCGAGTGTGAAGTTGATGGAACCCTAATCACCTGCCGAAGCTGCCATTCGCCAGAGACACTAATAAATACCTCTGAGGTCGACCACAAGAAGGGGGTTAGAGAGGCGGTGGATGAGAGCCGCCGGTGAACCAATAAATCGCTAAGTCCAAGGCCCCAAAGAGATCACCACAAGGAGGAGGATGCCAAGGCCTTGCCGCAGCACCGCCGAAGTTGGAGGACGGTGAGGATCGATCTTCATCGGAGGCGTCTACCACATTCAACGGTATCATGCTTAGAGACTTGATGGAGTAGATTCATCATTTGTCCATGGAGTTGTAATAGATATTGGTTTGTAATCACTGACTATTGTTTGGAGTTTAATCCATCGCTTCCTCGTTGATGATGCTTTAATGCTTAAGGTTGGCCGCCGTGCTTTTGGGGTTGTTCGAGCTCCCATAGATCGCATTAATGTTTTGTGTTTATCTAGGCCTAGAATCGATTTTACCTTCGCGTAGTGACAGTACGCGGGAAGGGAAAAGGCTAAACCTAGTTCATATGCTTAGATAGATTAGATTGGTTTTATCATGCTTGGCGGTTGCATCTTCAAGTACCCATATACTCCATGTGCAAATGTTCTCCATAACGTGTGTATCTCACGACTCACTTTTGACCGAGATTAGATTGGTTTTGCCTTGTCTTAGTTCATAGATTAGATAGTACTTAGTCTATAGTTAATCTCTCATCCAAAGGTTTGCATCAACTAGATTAGTGCTTGGTTAAACGCTAGTATATCCCTTGCTCTGTGGATTAACAAGAACCTTGGGATCTCCCGAGGTGAAAAAGGCTATAGGTGATCTGTACGCTTGCGGATCGAAACTCTTTACGAGATTCAACCATCAACACGAGGTGTGGATTAAGTCCTCACATAAGTAGGCATTCTCGGAGGTTATGCCTTTTTGGCCCGTGCGACCGTACAAAACACTAGAAAGATCGGCGCAAGGACAAGCGGCACACGGGCAAGAACTTCACCGGCCTCAACTTCATCGCGCAAGGCAGTTTCTGCGGCATGGCGCACAACTCCGAGAAGGGTGTGAAGCATAGCTCGGATTCGAACTCCGACTCCGAGGATGAGGTACGTCAAGATCCCAACTTCTTGTTAGAGGAGAATGCTAGGCTGAATGAGTTGCTTGATAACCATGATGATGTGCTTAGGAAGACCAACAAGGAGAAGAGAGAGTTTCGGTCTTTGCTAGGTGATGCTAAGGACAAGATAGTTGATATCGAGTCTTTGCTTGTTGATGGTAGAACTGAGATAGACTCTTTGAAAGCTGCTCTTGTTGTTTCTGATGTGGTTGATTGTGGTGATTGCAATGTTTTCCTGGCTGACTTGACTGCTCTCAAGGAGAAGCATGCCTCAACTCTTGAGGAACTAGATGTGCTTAGGATTGAGCTTGATGAGATATAATCAAGACCTGCTTTGTTAGGTGCTTACACTTCTTGTCCTGTGTTGGATGCTAGGCTAGATGAATCTCATGATAGGATAGTTTCTCTTGAGGCTGCTTTGAAGGCTCCTATTCCTACATCATGCTCTACCTGTGAAATGCATGCTTTGAAAAACATGGAACTTGCACATTATGTTGATCATCTGCAGGATGAGAATGATGAGTTGAGGAAATTGATGAGTTGGTTGTCTGGGCATGAGCCTCAGCTGAGCTTGATGTTGGCTGAGTTTAAGAGGTTTGATGGTCAGACGTTGGGGGCTGGGAAGAAGGGTGAGACCTGTGGTGAGGGAGGAGAGAAAGTTGGGGACATCCCTATTCCCCCACACACTACACCCATGAACAAATATGCACCTAAGCCAAACCACCTCATAAACAAGCTAGACACAACCCCAGATCCACCGGTATTCCCCCACAAGACAGAAAACTACCAAAAACCCATGATGTTTGTGAGCACCTAGGGGAATGTGTTTGGGGGGAAGCCAGGAGAGAAAGCTGTTGAGAAGCCCACAGAGAAACCACAGCCTAAACCACATCTAGTTCGCTTCTATTGTGAGTATTGTGGGAGGGATGGTCATAAGGATGAGTTCTATTTCAGGAGGAGAAGGGATGAGAGGTTTGCTAGGGAGATGGCAAACAAGGACAGGTACCACCCTTCTCATGGTGTGCCTGAGCCTCGTAGAGTGCCTCTACCTCGTGGTGAAGGGTTTGTGCGTACGGTTCCCACTAGGGTTGGTGGTGGTTTTCCTCAGAGAGATAGACGTGTTGGCTTTGGGCGTGGTGAGTTTGCTAGATGTGCTCCTGCTCGTGATCGTTACGAGTTTGGGAGGCACGATCGCAGTTTTGGTTCGCGGAGGGACTACGAGCCATGATTTTCCAAGGTGAGTCACTTCAACACCTTTTGTTGCAAGTGCTTTATTCTGAAGAAGGGCAAGCTAGATAAGTTTGAGGCTAGGTGTTCAGATGGTATTTTTCTCAGTTATGCTATTCACTCTAGAGCATATCGTGTGCTCAATCTTGACACTAACCGAATCATGGAGACTTGCGAGGTAAATTTCGACGAGACACAGCCATGTAGCTCTTTTGTCTTTGAGTGTGCAGGTGATGATGAAGTTGGTGAGAAGATCTTTGAGGATGAGAAGGATGGAGATGAAAAAGATGATGATGGTGGTGATGCTCCCGCGGCTAATCGTGTACATGTACTTCTACTACGATGACGATGATCGAGGATGGTCCATCCCCTACGCCTACTACGACTGAGGCTGTTCGAGTGGAGGCCGCTGCTGAGGGGGAGATTGTGTCCAGGCGAGAAGCTCCCTGGTGTGTACAGGTGGATCACCCACCATCGATGATCATAGGTGACCTTCATGAGCGCACTACACGGTCGAGGTCATGAAATACTTCTCACTTTTCTCACTCTACATTTGTTGCCTCGTTGAGCCCAAAGATATTCGACACACACTTTATGATGCAAAATGGGTGAATTCCATGCATGAGGAGCTAGGGAATATGGAGAGAAACCAACTTTGGCTGTTAGTTAATCCACCGCTAGATTGCCGTCCTATAGGTACCGAGTGGGTGTGGAAGAACAAGGAAGATGAGAATGGGATGGTTGTGAGGAACAAGTCGAGGTTGGTGGCTCAGGGGTTCAACCAAAAAGAGGGTATAGATTATGAGGAGATATTTGCTCCTGTGGCCCGTCTGGAGGCAATTAGGATCGTTCTACCCTTTGCCGTGGCTAAAGGGTTCAAGTTGTTTCAGATGGAAGTGAAGAGTGCTTTCTTGAATGGGGTGATAGAGGAAGAAGTGTATGTGAGGCAACCCCTGGGGTTTAAGAGTGAGAGATACCCACACCGTGTATACAAACTGCAAAGAGCACTTTATGGGTTGAAACAGGCACTGAGGGCTTGGTATGGTAGGTTGAGAGGCTTTTTGCTGAGTAAGGGGTTTGTGATGGGTACAGTTGATAAGACCTATAATCTTTGATGGCCCTTCTCATGATCTTGTTGCCAGATTTGCAGATGACATGAGCAGGGAATTTGAGATGTCTATGATGGGTGAGCTGCAGTTTTTCTTAGGGCACCAGATCAAGCAGTGCAAGGACGGGATGTTTGTACATTAGGCGAAGTACACCAAGGACATGGTGAAGAAGTTTGGCATGAATAACTCCTAGCCGCTGACTACACCGATGGGTACCACTATGTCTTTGGATGCAGATGAAGATGGTGAACCCGTGGACCAGAAGGAGTACAATAGCATGATCGGCTCCCTCCTCTACTTGATGGCGATGAGGCTAGACATCCAGTTCAGTATGTGTCTGTGCGCTCGTTTTCAGGCTTCACCGAGGACTTCACATCAGCAAGCCGTCAAAAGGATATTTTAGGTACTTGAACTACACTCCTGAGTTTGGTCTTTTGTATTCTGCCTCTTCGACACTCTGACTACACGGATACTCCAATGCAGATTTTGCTGGGTGTCGTTTGGATCGGAAGTCTACCTCGGGTTGTTGCCAGTTTCTTGGTTCTTCTTTGGTCTCTTGGTCATCTCGCAAGCAATCTAGTGTAGCCCAGTCCACTACAGAGGCTGAGTATGTTGCTACAGCCAGTTGTTGTTCCCAGCTCCTATGGATGACCTACACTATGAGCAATTTTGGTGAGGAGTGCTCCTAGGTTCTACAATTTTGTGACAGCACCAGTGCCATAAGTGTAGCTAAAAACCCAGTCCTTCACTCCAAGACTAAACACGTCGAAGTGAGATATCATTTTCTGAGGGACAATGTTGAGAAAGGGAACATTTCTTTGTCCTATGTACCTACCCAAGATCAGCTAGCCGACATTTTCACTATACCACTTGACCAAGTTACCTTCACAAGCTTGCGAGGTGAATTTGGAGTGTGTTTCCCTTTTTAGCTGGATCTTGGAGCTTCTCATGTATATATGTGATATATGTATCATTTGTTGCAATCCATGCATACATTTTTGTTTTTGTACAAAACATGGTAGGATAGCCATCTTTGGATCATTTGTAGTAGGATGAGCTTCTCTTATATACTTTGATCATTATGATGTGCTATATGTGAGATATGTGTATGCTTTGGGAATGGTGATGTGAATTCTATGCTCTTGATGGTATTGTAATATGTTCATGATGAGATAGCTTCTTTTTGTGAAAATGCTAAAAATGCTTCACTCATGAGTAGATACTTTTTCATGCTCAATTTGTGCTCAAATGCCTATATCATGCTTAGTTTGTGCTTGAGTATCATACTCTTTTCGCTTGGGGTCAAAGACCCATTTGTCATGGTGAATGTTTAGCCCATATGTTCACTTGTGGAGGAGCATAAGCTTCTTTTTCCCGCAAAGGCATTTCATGTACCATGTTTAAATTTGAAAATGAAATTGGTGTATGAATTGCCTTATGCTTGAAAAATGTGCTCATAATCAAGTCTTTATGTTTTGATATATATATCTTGGGTGCTAAACCGTTGCAAGTTGTCTACCATGAGAAGTCTCATTTTAATAAGTAGACACATTGCTCGGTGGCTTTGACATGACATATAGTAGCTTGTGTTTGCTATGATCTTGTGATGAGAACTTGTGATCTTGTATGAGTTTTGTGTGATCTAGTTCATTTTTTGCTCAAATTGCCATGGATAGGGCTTTGCTCATGAGATGAATGTTTCTTTGTAAAAAAATGCATAAAAATGCTTTTGGCCATGTCACATGTATCTATGTCTCTACTTTCTTGATGGCAATGTGCTAACTACACTATATCTACTTTGCTTGCTCTATGTCTCATTTGTAGCATTTTGTTGTGCTCTTTGTATATCTAAGAAGCTTGGTAGATTGTATATGCTTTGACATGCACTTGTGCACTTTCATGGTACCTTGATTCATGCATTGTCAATAAGGGGGAGAATTTATGGGAGAAAATTTGTGGAAAGAATTGCATTTGCTCAGGGGGAGTTTGCATATGTGCAGGGGGAGCTCCTTTGGTTTGCCTGAGTTTTGTGCTTTGTGGCGTGCTCTTTGTAGAGCTTTGTTTGTCTCGGCTGTGTTGAGCTGTTGCCCTTGCCTTAGGGGGCCGAGACTTGGTCTGGCGAGTGATCTTGTTTTCGCTTGTTCTTTGGCTTTAGATCACTTGTTGGAGGTTTGTGTTCGTGGTTGTTTTCTTTTCCTTTTTCTCTATGTTGGTTACTATGGGTCTTGGCAATGCACTCATCAAGGGGGAGATTGAGGACGAGGTGTGTCCGAAGACCAGTAGAGGGTCACTCCTTAGTGATGAGTGATTGATAACATTGTGTGGACTGATACTTGGCTCAGTGTTGCAGGCACAGGTTGCGGCTTGACTCGTGTTGGTGCAGGTGAAAAACAAGCGCGAAAGGCCTTTGCCGTGGTGGCCTCCGGGTGATGGAGAGGCAAGTAGGCTTGGTTCGATGGACCTGGTGGCTGATGGGGTGAAGTGCCAGCCGTGCGGTGCAAGAGAAGCAAGTTGAAGTCATGGACATGGGCTAGTGCAAGGTAGTGGTTCGAGGCTGAAGCTTGCACACGGGGTTTGGTGGTTTGCCCACAAAACCATCGACAAGCGGTTTCTTGGTTTGGGCCTCAAAACCAAGGCCAAAGGCCCAACGCGACGGAGATGGTGATCCGGGAGCGTCGGGAAGCTTCGAGGCGGGGGGCACGTGGCGTGATCGCGGGGCTTGCGTCGAGGCTAAGCGAATCCGCGGTGGAAGTGTGTCCGCTTGATGGTAATATGACTAACTTGGACCAAATTGCCCCTGAGGGGTGTGTATCTTACATTTATGCACTAGGGGTAGTTGTGTCATTTGCCACCTCCAGGAGACTAAGTATAAATAGAAGGTAGAGGGGGATGGCTAGGGTTAATCACTCTAGATGGATTTTTCACAGTATTTTTCCATAGGCTAAAATCTTGTATAGACTCTGACCTCTGGATGTATGGAAGAATTCAGCGTTGTGATTCCTTCCATCTCTTAACTCTTTGTGATTTTCGTGTCATTTTCAGAGCTATTTTTGGTTGCTTTTGTTTTTCGCTCGATTCGTTGATTTGAGGATGTTTCCTCTCGGATTTCTTTGTGGGGATCATGGGTGGATGCCTTATGGATCTTTGTGGATGATCTTGACCCCTCAAACGCCGGGAAAACCCTTCGATTTGCGAGTTCTTGGAGGAACCCGAGTTCATGGAGGTTGTTCATATGATCCGCGATTCCCTTTGATTTAGTGAGTTAGAGGTCAAGATTTTTGGGGCATAGTGTCACCTAGTGACGCTTCTCATCTCCCCCAAATCTTGTCTCAAGAGCTCTAGTGGTTTGGGATATCCGAGGATGGCTTTGGGGTGTTGACTTCGCGAGTTCCCTTGCTGCAGTTCTGTTCGTGGCTTGCGGACAGTCCGCCAGGCTGCCGCAGACAGTCTGCGCGTCTAGGGTTCGTCGCGTGTTCGTGCGAGCTTGTGTTTTAATCCTTTGCGTGCTCAGGTTTTTGTTGCAGGCAGTTTTGCGGACAGTCTGCCGGTCGATGACGGACGGTCCGCGTGGGCAAGTTTGAGTGAAGTTGTTCAGGAGTTTTGATCGGACGGTCCGCGACACTGGCGGACAGTCCGCGAGCCTTGTCCGGACGGTCCAAATTTTAGAGGTGCGCTACTAGAGGTTCTATTGCATTTTTCGGACAGTCCGCGACGTCTGTGCAGACAGTCCGCCCCTACCTGGCAGACAGTCCGTCCGTACCATCCGGACGGTCCGCGCCTAGCGTGTCCAGATTTGGCTAAGGGCTTTGATTCTTGTCTTGTGCTTCTGCTCTTTGATTCGTGGCTTGTCTCTAGGACTTGTAGTCTTGTGTGTGCCTAGTCTAGAGCTTCTTTGGTGTGTGCTAGTGATCGGAGTGGTAATCGGGGTATAGGCCGAGTTCAAGAATTTTTATCGGCTCCCATTCACTCCCCCCCTCTCTGGTCGCCTATTCGGTCCCGAATAGGCGACCAGAGAGGGGGGGAGTGAATGGGAGCTGATAAAAATTCTTCCCGAAGGATGAACTCGGCCTATACCCTGATTGCCACTCCAATCACTCGCACACACCAAAGAAGCTCTAGACTAGGCACACACAAGCCTACAAGTTCTAGAGACAAGCCACGAATCAAAGAGCGGAAGCACTAGACAAGAATCAAAGCACTTAGCCAAATCTGCAAAGGCTAGGCGCGGACCGTCTGACTGGTACGGGTGGACCGTCCGCAAGGGTGGGGCGGACTGTATGCACGACCTGTCCGGACTGTCTGAAAAAGCCAACCGAACCACCAGAGACGCACCTTGTAAAATCGAACCGTCCGCGAGGGGCTCGCGGACTGTCCGACCCGTCACGGACCGTCCGACACTCAAGTACGGACCGTCCGCAAAATCCTTGCCACCAAAAACTCCTGAACCAACGGGTCGAAACACGGGCACAGAAGAACTCGCGAAGAACACGACGAACAGCCGCATTGCCAGCCACACGCGGACTGTCCGCAAGGCTCGCACGGACTGTCCGCCAGGCGCGGAAAGAAGCAGAAACACGATAATTCGCGAAGTCAATTCTCTAATGCCATCACCGGATCTCCCAAACCGCTTGAGCTCTTGAGACAAAATTTGGGGGAGATGAGAAGCGTCACTAAGTGAAGCTATACCCAAAAAATCTCGACCTCCAACTCACTAAACGACAGGAATCGTGGATCACATGAAACTACCTCCATGAACTCGGATTCCTCCAAGAACTCACAAATCGAAGGGTTTTCCCAGCATTTGAGGGGTCAAGATCATACCCAAAGATGCACAAGGCATCCACCCATGATCCCCACAAAGAAATCCGAAGAGAAACGCCCTCAAATCGACGAATCAAGTGAAGAACGAAATTAACCAAAAATAGCTCCGGAAATGACACGAAAATCGCAAAGAGCTAATAGAGGGAAGGAATCACAACGCCAAATGCTTCCATACATCCAGAGGTTAGAGTCTATACAAGAATCTAGCCTACAGAAATACTGGGAAAAAAGCAGTCCAGAGTGGATAACCCTAGCCATCCTCCTCTACCTTCTATTTATACTTAGTCTTCTGGAGGGGGAAAATGACCCAACTACCCCTAGTGCATAAATGTAAGATACACACCCCTCAAGGGCATTTTGGTCCAAGACAAGATATTCCCATCGAGCGGACACGCTTCCACCACGGACTTGCGTAGCCTCGACGCAAGCCCCGCGATCACGCCACGTGCCTCCCGCCTCAAAGCTTCCTGATGCTCCCGGATCACTGTCTCCGTCGCGTTGGGCCTTCGGCCTTAGTTTTGAGGCCCAAATGAAGAAACCGTCCTCCGATGGTTTTGTGGGCAAACCACCAAACCCCACGTGTAAGCTTCGGTCTCAAACCGCTACCTTGCACCGGCCCATGTCCATGACTTCAACTTGCTCCTTTTACACCGCACGGCTCGCACTTGACCCCATTAGCCACCGGGTCCATCGAACTAAGCCTACTTGCCTCTCCATCACCCGGAGGCCATCACAGCATAGGCCTTTCACGCTTGTTCTTCACCTGCACCAACACGAGTCAAGTCGCAATCAGTATCTACACACTGAGCCAAGCATCAGTCCACACAATGTTGTCAATCACTCATCACTGAGGAGCGACCCACCACTGGTCTTTAGACGCTCCTGGTCCTCAAACCCTCCACTGGTCTTCATACACACCTGGTCCTTAGTTTCAACCCATAAAGTGCTCTTTGGAGTTTGTACACACGGTGTGGGTGTCTCTCACTCTCAAACCACGGTGGTTGCTTCACATACACCTCTTCCTCAATCACCACATTTCAGAAAGCACTCTTCACATCCATCTGGAACAACTTGAACCCTTTAGCCACAGCACAGGCTAGAAGGATCCAAATTGCCTCCAATCTGGCCACAAGAGCAAATATCTCCTCATAATCTATCCCCTCCTTCTGATTAAACCCCTGAGCAACAAGCCTTGACTTTTTCCTCACAACCATCCCATTCTCACCTTCCTTGTTCTTCCACACCCATTTGGTACCTATAGGACAGCAATTTGGAGGTGGATCAACTAACACCCAGACTTGGTTTCTCTCAAAGTTCACAAGCTCCTCGTGCATGGAATTCACCAAGTTTGCCTCAGAAAGTGCGTGTCCAATATCTTTGGGCTCAAAAGATGCAACAAATGAAGAGATAGTAAAGTGAGAAGTATTTCGTGACCTCGACCGTGTGGTTCTCTCGTTGATGTCACTAATGATCTTTGAAGGGGGATGATCCACTTGTACACGCCGAGGAGCCTCTCGCCTAAAGACTACCTCCCCCAACACAACAGATTTCACCCTTGCTTGTGGTACATGTTTATGCGTAGTAGTAGAAGTAGAAGGCCTACCATCAACCGTCGTCATTGTCGTGGAAGTAGAGGGTACACGATCCATAGTAGGTACACGATCCTCGTCGTCTTCATCACCAGCTTCTTCCTCCTCCTCAAAGAGCATCTCAGTCACCTCCTCATCACCTGCACACTCAAAACCAAGAGAGGTACATGGCATTGTCTCATCGAAGGTAACCTCGCAAGTCTCCATGATTTTGTTAGTCTCAAGATTAAGCACCCTATAGGCTCTAGAATGGTTAGCACACCCAAAGAAGATACCATCACTAGATGTAGCCTCAAACTTATCAAGCTTACCCTTCTTGAGAATAAAACAGTTGCAACCAAAGATTCAGAAGTGACTCACCTTAGGAGCTCGGTCATGAAGGACCAGAATGGCGACTAGCGAGGGGGAGGGGGGAGTGAATGGGAGCCGATAAAAATTCTTCTCCAAAGAGAAGAACTTGGCCTATGGTTCCAAAAGCAACTCCGGAGTCCTCGACACCTCGCTAGCCAAATCCATGTAGCCACTGGATTGCTACTGGACCTAAGAGCTAGCCACACACCCAAGCTACTCGAACACGCAGCGGAAAACAACTCGAGCAGCAGCCTGCTTACACTGGTCAAACCGGTCACCTGTACTGGTCAGACCGGTCCAGAGCAACCTGCTCAGAATTCTCCCAAACTTGTCCAGCAAACCTAGATGGGAATTCTAGGATGGGAAGCAAAAGAGAGAAATCCAGAAATCTACCTGGCAAGCAAAAACACTTCAAAACCCGAGCACACAAAAAACTCTCCTCAACCAAACTTGCACCAGAAGCACTTTGCGAACAAGCAGCACAACCAACAGCAGAAAAGAGGTTTTCCCAACTAGAAGCTTTGCACCGATCTGACCGATGCACACCACCGGTCTGACCAGTCTAGCTCAGGAAACCCCAACTGCAAGATCTCGATCTCCCAAAGGCCAAAACTGCACGACACTGAAACAGCAGCAAGCTAAGATCACGACCAACACTCCAGAGAAGGTCTCCCCAAGAAACAGCCACAGCAAGCTGCATCGGTCTAACCGGTGGAGGGCACCGATCTGACCGGTCAAGCCTGGGCTGCTCCGGATGAACTCCACCCGCGAGTCAACTCCCAACTTCTGATGCCTCGATCTCCCGATTCGCTCCACAGATTGAAGTAAAACTTTAGGGATAGGTGTATCACCTCATGGACAAGCCATGCCTAAGAGATCGATCTCAAAGATCCACTCAATCAATAGGAATCGGAGGATGAACACCAAGAACACCTTTTCCCAGAACACAAAGAAAACCCCAAATTTGAGCACCCAAACCCACGGTTTTAGAGGAGGTATCACAAGGAAAAGAACCACAAGGGGCTCATGTATACATCCCACATGAAATCCGCAAAGGGGAGGCCTCAAATCAACCACAAGAAAATCACCAAGAAAAGGCTCCGAAAATCCACAAAAAGAAAAACGGGAATCACCACCACAAGAGCTAGAGGAATCACGCCGAACCTTCTATGCATCAAAGGAAAGATTCATATAAGGTCTAGCTTGCCTCCTTAGCATCCATCCCTCTCTCAAGATCTCTCATGAAGCTCTCAAGCTAGTCCTAGAGAAAATAGGTAGCTAAAAGGAGAAAATACAAAGAGCAAATGAAAACCCTAATGCCCAAGAGATGGCTGCCACAACCCTTCCACCTAGTTTATATATGAGGTCCTCTGGTGAGGGTAAATGACTATAATGCCCTCTAGGTGATACAACACCTCGAAGGGCATATTTGGAAACATGATAGCCTTTCCATCGGACGGACCCCCAGCAACCGCACCTTGCGTGGCCTCGATGCCAAGCTTGCGATCCTGACGTGTGTCCTCCTCTTTGAGTCACCCGACACTCCTCGGCCTCCACCGGTCAGACCAGTGGCACCGGTCAGACCGGTTCGACGCACTGGTCAGACCGGCCCCGCGTAGAGCTGAGCCGCCGACCACTCGGACTTGGCTTTGTGGATCAACCAAGAAACCTAGTGGTTTCTAGTGAACCACTGCAAAACCCACGAGCTTGGTGCAGCCTCCACGCTGAGCTCCTCGACTTGGCCGCCGCGTCTGCTCTGGCTCGATGTTGGCTTTCGGACCAACCAACCAACCCACTATCATCTGACTTGGACTTGCTCTTCTCGCACCATGTGACTCGCACTTGATCTCATCTGGCCACCGGGTCCCTCGAACCAAGCCTACTTGTCCCTGAGACCTTTCTCACTTGTTCTTCACCTGCACCAATACAAATTAAGCCGCAGCCTACATCCACAAGATAGAACACAGCGTTAGTCCACACAATGTTGTCAATCATTCATCACTAGAGAGTGGCCAACCACTAGCCATCGGACACTCTGGTCCTCAGGTCATGCATGAGCTCATAACTTGTTTTCTTCTTGAGTGCCCGAAGGAAGATCCTGTTGGAAACATAGCACGCGGTACTCACCACCTCAACCCAAAACCTCCTAGGAATCCTATGCTCATCGAGCATTGTCCTGGCCATCTCACATAGTGTTCGGTTCTTCCTTTCCACAACTCCATTCTGAGGGGGCACATAAGGAGTCGAGTACTGATGTTCAAGACCAAGATCATAGCAAAAGGTGTCAAAATGAGAGTTCCTGAACTCAGAGCTATTATCACAACAGATTGCTCGAATAGTGTTCCCATGCCTCTTATTCTTCAACCTCACGATCAAGTCTCGAACAAAACCAAACGTCTTACTTTTATCCTCCAAGAAAAACACCCAGGCATAGTGAGAGTAGTCGTCCACCACAACTAGGACATACCACTTCCCCCTCATCGAGCGAACTCGAGCTGGCCCAACAAGGTCCATATGCAAAAGCTCTGTCGAACGCTCTGTCATGACAGTAGTCAGGGGTGCATGAGAAGCAGCTACCATCTTACCATGCCTACAAGGTGCACAAATCAACTCCTTCTCAAACCTCAACCTCAGCAATCCTCGGACCAAATCAAGACCACTCAAGCGGGAAAGCAAATCAAAGCTCAAGTGTCCCAACTGCCTATGCCACTTCCACAAATCAGAAGAACCAGCCACCAAACACTGTGTAGGACCATCAGACTGAGAGAAATCAGCTCGAAAGATCGGACCCTCGGGAATGACCATACAAACAAGGTCGTCTCGAGAATCAAGCACCTGAGACGCACCCAACTTAAATCGAACCTCAAACCCCTCATCAGGCAGCTGAGACACAGAAAGCAAAATTGAACCCCAACGACTTGAAAAGAGCAACACGCCTTAGAGTTACCTTCCTACTTACCTTTACCGTACCTTCAGCTAGAACTCATCCTTTTCCCTTATCTCCAAAAGTGATGTACTCTCTAGTACTCACTGGGTGAGGCTTGTGAACCACCCCCTGTCTCCGGTCATGTGTCGAGAACAACTGGAGTCCAACAACCAAATGTTCCCCAAGCCTCCCACCTGGATGTCAAAAATGAGGACGAGAATGAGAAAGTGACTCAACACTAGGGTTAATACAAAAAGAGTCAAACCAGTGTCGAGCCATTTGCTCAAAAATAGGGTTAGCAACATCCATCCTATCACGTCCACTAAAGCTACGACCACCACCACGCTAAACCATCTCACGTCTCGCTGGAGGAGTATGATCACCACGAAAGGAAGAGTGTGGCCCGTACCTCCTCTGAGACTCAAAGCTGCGAGGACCTCTCCCATCCTCATATCGACCATGAGGTGGAGAACGTCTAGCAAACACACCACGACCAGACTCAAACCTCCTACCACATGTACCACGATCATAGGAACCAAACCGATCAACACCTCGACCACGAGACCCAAAACCACCTGCTCCCAGCTGGGACGCGGTCTGACCGCCTACCGAGGCCGGTCTGACCACCCCCTGGGCAGCAACACATGAACCACCACCTCGAGTGGGAACTCCTCTCGTTCCCCAACTCGGAACTGTATGCACCTCCGCCTGTCCTCTAGGCAGTGGCATAGGAGGCTCAGACACATTGTGAGAAGGGTGGTACCTGTCCTTGTTCGCCTACTCCTTAGCCATCCTCTCATCCCTCTTCTTCTTATAGCAAAACTCTCCCATGTGACCATCCCTTCCACAATACTCACAATGGAAGCAGACTGGTTTTGGCTTTGGTTGTGGTTTCTCACTCAGTTTCTCCTCCTCTTTCTTCTTTGGCATTCCCTCAAACACATTCCCAAGGTTGCTCACAAATCTCACTAGTTTCTGGCAATTGTCTGTCTTGTGGGGAAACACGGGTGGATCTAGAATGGTGTCAAGTTTGTTTAGTAGGTGCTTGGGCTTGGGTGCAAACTTGTTTGTGGGTATAGTTTGTGGTGGCACTGGAATATCCCCAATCTTCTCCTCACTCTCACCACTACACTCACCAATCTTTTCCGACCCCAAAGCCTGGCCATCAAAGGCTTAAACGTGGTAATCATCACACTCAACTGACGCTCATGACCCGACAACCAACTCATCATCTTTCTCAACTAATCATTCTCATCGTGCAAGCGATCAAAATAATGTGCAAGCTCCATATTCTTAACAACATGTAATTCACATGTAGAGCGAGTAGTAGGAATAGGAGCTTTCAACTCAGCCTCAAGAGAAACAATCCTAGCATGTTATCCATCTAGTTTTGCATGCAATACAGGACAAGACTTGCAAGCACCAAGCAAACTAGATCTAGACTTCATCTCATCCAACTCACTCCTAGCCATGTCTAGTTCCTCAACTACGGAGACATGCTTTTCCTTCAGAATAGTCAAATCAGACAAGAACATAGTGCAATCAGTGCAATCAACCTCATCACTAACAACAGGAGCAGACTTAATAGCATCCAAAGCAAGCATACCATCAAGATGCCTAGCCTCTAACTCAGCTACCTTCTCCCTAGCTTCCTCTAGAAAGGCCCTAAGCTCTTTCCTCATCTTCTTGGCTTCTCTAAGCACACTATGACGATTATCTTGTAGTTCATTCAATGTAGCATTCTCCTCAAGCAACGAGTCAATTGTTTGAGGAAGTACCTCATCCTCGGAGTCCGAGTCGTGCTTGTTGCTCTTCTTGCTACCCGAACTGTGTGCCATGCCGCAGAAGCCACTCGCTGCTATGAAGCTGAGCCTGTTGAAGTTCTTATTCATGTGCCTCTTGCCCTTGTGCCTTCCATGGTCTTCATCTTCACTGCTGGAGCTTTATGTGGTGTACCAGGAAGAAAAAGTAGCAACGCCGCTTGCACCGGCCACCATCGCTAGTGACTTCTTCTTGTGGTAGCCACCTTTCTTCTTGCCCTTGTACTCGTCTAGGCTCTTGGAGTGTGTTGGTGTTTCTTAACGTCACCACTATGGCACTGGGTTAGCTTGAGTGTGTAAGGAATACCCAGGTACACTGATGAGTGCAAACAAGTCCGTAAGCGCACGAATACACCGTTGTAGCACTTCACAAAGGAAGGAGTATTCCAAGGGTTATGGAATCAAACGACGGATGAGCTCTGCCTCCCAGCCTAACTGATGGTCTAAGGACACAACTTTGGATGATAGCATAGGTAGAAAGGATCTGCTTGATAGGGCACAGAGTCTAGCATGGTCTCTCTTGTATGAGCACTCACATCGGGCACCAAACCACCCTAGCTTTTAAAGGTCTAAGTGTGGTCTAGCCTGGGGGCCCTACTCGGTACTCGGGCGCGGAGGATTTCAAAGGGGTCAAACAGGCTGTCACCACTACGACTGTGGAGGATATACCCCCGGGGTGCCACATGGAAGGGCCCCATGGTGTATCTACGAGGATGGTACGGGCCCACGCATGGGGCACTTGACATGAGTGTACGGATTAGGAATGAGACGGCGCCCGAAAATATATACTCCCATAGATAAAGACTAGTTGGTTAGAAAAGATATTGCTTCTAATTAAAGGAAGATCTTGTATAACCGACTAGGATAGATCCCACATGATCTGTAACCCTGCCCCCCATGCCTATATAAGGGCGGCAGGGACCCCCTCCAAAACAAGTCCATTCTGATTCCCATTCGTGGAACAATCAATAAAACCACCAATGTAGGACGTAGGGTATTACGCATCTTTGCAGCCCGAACCTGGATAAACCCCTGTGTCCTTCATTAACCATCTAGCTTTAGTCTCAGTGATCCCCTCCATACAATCTACCACCATAGCCTACCCTGTGGTGGACTGCTGCACCATTGTACCGATAGTTGGCGCGCTAGGTAGGGGCTTCGCCGAAGATGATTGGCAATCTTGACGCCCGCAGTCAAGATCCCAGCTAGCTGCCTCTCCTTCACCGTGATGGGAGCGGGAATTCCCTTCGGAAGCTTCGACCCTAACTCAACCGTCAATGAGCAGGCGGCCGGCTACGTGACCCTGCCTCAGGGGCATGTCATCATCGGAGAGATCCCATGCATCATCTCCGACACCGCGATCACCACGGAAAAGCCCTCTGGAGCGAACTCTATGCTGCCCGCAGGCAACAGGCTAGCTCCTAGATCTAATTTGGAGAAGCCCAAGGCTTGCTGAGTTTTTTCGGCACGCCCTCACCAGCCCGGAGGCCTAGCCTCCCGGTTGAAAATCTAAAGGTTGCATGATCCACTGATCCTCCCGAATGTGATCTGGTACAATCTATGGATCGGGTCATCGGCCACATGGCCGACACCATCACAATTTGCGAGGCCACCATCGACACCCCGCAGGGTTAACGCTTTCCCCACGGGTTGAAGAGCACCACCGCCTTTGCCTCGGAGACGACAAAGAAAACCCTAGGCATGACCTCCTCACTCTGCTCGATGGAATACCACTCAGATGAGGACGCGCTGTGCTTCGTGTCAATGGTGATCACCCCCTGGATGGTGATGACCTAGATGAGACCCTCTTCCCCATCTTGGAGGAAGACAGACAAGATGGAGAGTGGACCACCGCGGATCCGAGGATCTGCGCCGGCCAAACTACTTGGCTAGGCGATCTGATCCCAGCTCTGAGTTAGAGGGCTCCTCCACATCCTTGAGAGAGGCACTCGGTCTTGAGGACAACTCCGAAACTGTTGGATCTACCGATACTACGGAGATCCAATCTGACAGCACCTCCTCCTCCGAGTCCTCAGACGGGGGCTGTGCGCCCACCTTCGTTTATGTGGCGGCGGCTGCAGCTGGCGCACCCCCAGTCATCTCAGAGGATGAGTGCACCCGGGATGGTGAGACGACCGCCCAGAAGACCGAACACGAATGAAAGAATGCGGATCGGGTCCGACGGCACCAAGAGGCCCGACGCCAAAATGACCGACGTCGTGACGACCAGCGCCGGGATGAAGAAGAAGAAGAGGGCGAGTACGACTACTCGGAATCCAACCCACCACGCTGGAGGAGGAAGCACCACACTCGGCGCAGCCGAGGCATATGCCCCCGGAGGCTGGAGGAGACTTCACAGTCGACTACGCCGAGCACAAGGTCTACACGACCCCCAAGGAGGACTTCATTGTCCCAAATGAGGAGCTCGAAAGGATGCCACCAGAGACACCAGGCTTGGCTCGCTTGCAAGCCCTGGTACAGGCTACCGCGACCTGGACCAACCGAATGGACCCCTCCCCACCAGTCGGGCAGGAGAAGACAGGCAACGCGCGAAGGCCACGATGACGCGAGAAGGCAAGCATGCACGCCATGATGACGGTGATGACCTACGCGAGAAGCTGCATCATCAGGACGTGAGGCACACCATCGACCATCGCGCTCAGGAGCGACGCCGGCACGAGTCGAGACGCTGTCACGACTATGATCGGGAGTACGGAACCCCGAACAGTCACAGCAGGTGCAACACCATGCCGCCCACTAACTCGCACAGTGGGTACGAGGATTACTACTCGGACGACTACATGTACTCCGAGGAAAGCTACAACTCATACGGGAAGTCCACCACCGGGCGCCGTAAAGGTCGAGAAGGAACCACATCATATAATTGTTTCCTCTCCCTCACGGCACGACTACGGAAGGTGACCTAGCCCCGCGAGTTCAAGCTGTCCGATGTGGACAGGTATGATGGGACCTAATATCCCATCCAATGGTTGTAGATCTACTCCACCGCAGTCAAGGCCGCGGGAGGTGACTCCGACGTGATGGCAAACTATCTGCCCATTATGCTCGTGAAGGGGTGCAGAAGTTGGCTTGTAGGGCTCCCGAGGAACTCGATTGACTCATGGGACGAGCTTTGCGCCTACTTCATAAGCCAATACTCCAGCACATGGGAGTGGCCGGGTAACAAGAGGATGCTAGATCAAATCCGGTAGCGGAAGAACGAGTCGCTGTGCTTGTACATCCGCCGCTTCTACGAAAAGAAGAACTCTCTTCCTTTCGTCAAGGTGCATGACATCATAGGCGCCTTCCAGCATGGGCTGGCCTATGGCAAGCTGGTGAACATGTGGGCCCATAGACCCCCAAAGACAGTCCATGAGCTTTTCAACGTGGCAAACCTGGAGGCTGACGGTGAAGAAGCGGAACGCGAGCAACTCAAAAACGTCAAAGTTCCGCTGGGATGATGATGGCTCTTCGCGTGAGCACCGCAGGTGCCATGACCCGGATCGAGAGGGAGAATCCTCTCAACAAGGTGCAAGGTGGAATAGGAGGCGCAAACCTAAAACCGTAGCCGCCGTCCAGGCGGGCACGAAGCGCATAGACCCCTCTGAGTTCTAGAAAATGCTGGACATGCAATGCCCATACCACAAGAACCACAAGTACTTGGCTCATGAGTGTTTTGGCCTGAAGAACTACTTCTCCAGCAAGAGCTATCAGAGAGGTCCACCGAAGGGCGATAAGGGCAAGGGCAAGCGTGAGTCGCTTGCGGACGACAACGACGATGACTTCCAGGTCACTGACCACACCGTCAACATGATCTACGGCGGGCCCGAGCAGCTAGAAGGAAAATGCAAGGTGAAGCTCACAGACTGTATCTGGTGTACGCAGCCCAACACGGGACCCCGGTACCTACAGTGGTCGGAGGTCTTGATCACATTCACCAGGGAAGACCACTCAGCGGCGCTCGCTAGGCCTGGGCGGTACCCCCTGGTGCCGAGCCCCACGATTCATAACCTAGGGCTCGGCAACATGCTGGTGGACGGAGGCAGTGGCCTCGACATCCTCTTCGCCAGCACGCTGAAGGAGTTTAGGCTCACCCCCATGGATTTGAGCCCGACTAACAAATCTTCGGCATAGTACCCTAGGATCCCTCAGTACCGCTCGACGAGATCTTCTTGCTAGTTACCTTCGGTACGATTGAGAATTATCATACCGAGTGAGGACCAGGAGTATCTGAAGACCAGTGGTGGGTCGCTCCTTAGTGATGAGTGATTGACAATGTTGTGTGGATTGATGCTTGGCTCAGTGCGCAGGTACAGGTAGCGGCTTGACTCGTATTGGTGCAGGTGAAGAACAAGCACAAAATACCTATGCTGTGGAGGCCTCCGGGTGATGGAGGGGCAAGTAGGCTTGGTTCGATGGACTCAATTACTGATGGGGTCAAGCGCGAGCCTTGCGGTGCAAGATGAGGAAGTTGAAGTCATGGACATGGGCCGGTGCAAGGTAGCAGTTCGACGCCGAAGCTTGCTCGCGGGGTTTGGTGGTTTGCCCACAAAACCATCGGGGGACGGTTTCTTGGTTTGGGCCTCAAAACCAAGACCGAAGGCCCAACGTGACGGATACAGTGATCTGGGAGCATCAGGAAGCTTCGAGGCGGGGGGCACGTGGTGTGATCACGGGGCTTGAATCGAGACTAAGTGAGTCCGCGGTGGAAGCTTGTCCGCTCGATGAGAATATGCTTGACTTGGACCAAAATGCCCCTAAGGGGTGTGTATCTTACATTTATGCACTAGGGGTAGTTGGGTCATTCGCCACCTCAAGAAGACTAAGTATAAATAGAAGGTAGAGGAGGATGGCTAGGGTTACTTGCTTTGGACTGCTTCTTTTATCGGTATTTTCTTAGGCTACATTCTTGTATAGACTCTAACCTCTAGATGTATGGAAGCATTCGACATTGTGATTCCTTCCCTCTCTTAGCTTTTTGTGATTTTCGTGTCATTTTTGGAGCTATTTTTGGTTGTTTTTGTTCTTTGCTTGATTCGTCGATTTGAGGGTGTTTCTCCTCGGATTTATTAGTGGGGATCATGGGTGGATGCCTTGTGCATCTTTCAGTATGATCTTGACCCCTCAAACGCCGGGAAAACCCTTCGATTTGTGAGTTCTTGGTGGAACCCACGTTCATGGAGATGTTTTCGTAGGATCTCGATTCCTGTCGTTTTAGTGGGTTTGTGCCAAGATTTCGTACAGATAGCATCTCTTAGAGATGCTTCATCTTCTCCTATGTTTTGCTTGCAATCCATTGGTTGATTCGGGAGATCGGGCGAAGGGAAGGAGGTGCTGACCATGGGGAGCTCAAGCATGAGCTGTTCTGTCCGCACTTGGCAGACTGTCCGCTAGGGGCTCGCAGACCATCCATGCGAGTAGTGTTCTTCACCAGTTCGTTCATGTTTGTGCGTGTTTGTGTTTCGATCCGTCGAGTTCGAGGTTTTTGGTCGGGACAGGTTTGCCGGACTATCCGCTTGGTAGGGCCGAACTGTCCGCGAGGCTCGGACCGTCAGCTGTACTCGCACGAACTGTCCGAATTTCCTCGGGAGCTACTGGAGGTTCGGGGTGCAATTTCGGACAGTCCGCCTAGTGGTCGCAGATCGTCCGCCCAGGTACCACGGACTGTCTGCCTGGCTCTTGCGGACTATCCACCAAGGTGTTCGCAGATTTGGATAAGTCCTTTGATTCTTGTCTAGTGCTTCAGCTTCTTGATCCGTGGCTTGTCTCTAGGACTTGTATGCTTGTGTGTGCCTAGTCTAGAGCTTCTTTGGTGTGTATGAGTAATCAGAGTGGCAATCGAGGTATAGGCCGAGTTCATCCATCGGGAAGAATTTTTTATCGGCTCCCATTCACTCCCCCCTCTCTGGTCGCCTATTCGGTCCTTCAATAGGTATCAGAGCCAGTTACGGATCTTCGTGATTCTAACCAGTCTAAGATCCAAAGATGGGTGACTATGGTAAGGGGTCGGGTCCTCCGCACTTCGATGGCAAGAATTACCCGATGTGGGAGAGGCTCATAGGCGTGTTTTTGCGTGGGAAGGGGACTCTGATCTGGGATGTGACTCAAAATCCAAACTATGTCATTCCAGACAGTTTTCTACTTCCAGGATCGCGGGACATGTTTGAGGCCAACAGCAAGGCCGTTGATTACTTGTTTCGTGCTCTTTGTGCCTTAGAGTTTGATCGAGTGTACAGAGAGTATGTGGTCGGAAAGATATGGCTTAAGCTTAGAAATGCACATGTTGCCAATGCTCAGGTGCAAGCTCGTTTGTTTTGCACTTACCGGAGAGAGTACGAGAACTTCACTCATCTCCCTAGTGAGTCGATCGATGTGATGTTTCAGTGCTTCACCAGCATTGTGAACAATATGAGGGCCAATGTCACAATGCTCCTATACACGGATCACGATCAAGCTATCAAGCTTTTGCATGCACTGGATAGGTCTGTGTGGAGTGGTCAGGTCGAGGCCATTGAGGAGTCGAGCGTGTATGACACCTTGACGCTGGATGAGTTGTTCTCTAAGCTCAGGTCTTCGGAGGTTGATCATGACTTGAGAGTCAAGAGCGAGAGCCCCACTGATCCTCATAGTTTGGCTCTTGTCTCAGGATCGAGGACTAATGCTAACTCTACAACTTTTTCTTTGTCCTGTCTTGTGTCCATGCCAGATGAGGACTTTGTGGTGCTGAGCGAGGAGGATCTCGCCTTGTTGAGCAAGAGGTTTGGGCGGATGTATGAGAACCGCAAGAATACGAGGAGAAGCTCGGGGATGTGCTATCAGTGCGGGAAGCATGGGCACTTCATCGCCGAATGCCCTGAAGCCATGGAGATCAAGAATGACTACAAGGGCAAGCCCAAGCACGACTACAACAAGCACCACTCCCAGAATGACTACGAGGACAAGCGCAATGACAAGGGAGAGAGAAGGCCAAAGAAGAGCAGCGGGTACAAGAAGAAGACGGCTCGAGTAATGGTTGCCGGAGCGAGCGACATCGACTCCACTTCAAGTGACTCTTCTTCCGGTTCGAGCAGCGATGAAGAGCAAGATTGACGCAAGGCCAAGTGGCACACGGGCAAGAACTTCACCGGCCTCAGCTTTGTTGCACAAGGTGCCTTTTGTGGCATGGCACACTCTAAGAAGGGTGGGAAGCACAGCTCGGATTCGAACTCCGACTCCGACGAAGAGGTACGACATGATCCCAACTTCTTGCTAGAGGAGAATGCTAGGATGAATGAGTTGCTTGATAACCGTGATGATGTGCTTAGGAAGACCAACAAGGAGAAGAGAGAGTTTTGGTCTTTGCTAGGTGATGCTAAGGACAAGATAGTTGAGCTTGAGTCTTTGCTTGTTGATGCTAGAACTGAGATAGACTCTTTGAAAGCTGCTCCTGTTGTGTCTAATGAGGTTGATTGTGGTGAATGCAATGTTTTCCTGGCTGACTTGACTGCTCTCAAGGAGAAGCATGCCTCAACCCTTGAGGAACTAGATGTGCTTAGGATTGAGTGTGATAAGTTGAAATCTAGACCTACTTTGTTAGGTGCTTGCACTTCTTGTCCGGTGTTGCATGCTAGGCTAGATGAATCTCATACCAAGATAGTTTCTCTTGAGGCTGCATTGAAAGCTCCTATTCCTACATCATGCTCTACCTGTGAAATGCATGCTTTGAAAAATATGGAACTTGCGCATTATGTTGACCATTTGCAGGATGAGAATGATAAGTTGAGGAAATTGATGGGGTGGTTGTCTAGGCATGAGCTACAATTGAGTTTGATGTTGGCTGAGTTTAAGAGGTTTGATGGTCAGGCGTTGGGGGCTAGCAAGAGTGGTGAGGGAGGAGAGAAAGTTGGAGAGATTCCTATTCCACCTCACACTACACCCATGAATAAATTCGCACCCAAGCCAAACCACCTAAGAAACAAGCTACACACAACCCCAGATCCACCAGTGTTCCCCCACAAGACAGAAAACTATCCGAAACCCATAAAGTTTGTGAGCACCCAGAGGAATGTCTTTAGTGAGAAGTCAGGAGAGAAAGCTGTTGAGAAGCCCACAGAGAAGCCACAACCAATCCGCTTCCATTGTGAGTATTGTGAGAGGTATGGACATAAGGATGAGTTCTGTTTCACGAGGAAGAGGGATGAGATGTTTGCTAGGGAGATGACAAACAAGGACAGGTACCACCCTTCCCATGGGGTGCCTGAGCCTCGTAGAGGGCCTCTACCCAGGGGTGATGGGTTTGTGCGTACAGTTCCCACTCGTGGAGGTGGAGGTGGTTTTCCTCAGAGAGATAAGCGTGTTGGGTTTAGGTGTGGTGAGTTTGCTGGACATCCTCCTCCTCATGACCGTTACGAGTTTGGGAGGCACGATTGCAATTTTGGTTCTCAGAGGGACTACGGGCCACATTTTCTCCCTCGTGGTGCGCGTTCTCCTCCAGTGAGATGTGACAGGTTCTTCGGTGGTAGGCGTGAGAGGGCTCTGCCTAGAGGTTTTGATAGGATGAATTTTGCTAACCCTTCTTTTGAGCAAATGGCTCGACACTGGTTTGACTCTTTTGGTACTAACCCCAGTGTTGAGTCACTTGCTCATTCTCGTTCTCGTTTTTGATTGCAGGTGGGAGGCTTGGAGGACTTTTGGTTGATCGATTCTGGTTGTTCATGTCACATGACCGGAGATCATGGGTGGTTCTCCAGCCTCACCCCGGTGAGTACGAGGGAGTACATCACTTTCGGGGACAATGGGAGAGGACGAGTGCTTGCTGAAGGTATGGTGAAGGTGAGTAGCAAGGTGACCTTAAAGAGTGTGGCTTTAGTCAAGTCACTTGGTTTTAACCTGTTGTCAGTATCCTAGTTTCTTGACGAGGGTTTTGAGGTTCGTTTTAATTTGGGCGCTTCTAGTGTGCTTGATTCTCGAGGCGATCTTGTCTGTACGATCGTCCCTGAGGGTCAAATCATTCGTGCCGATTTTTCCCAGTCTGTTGGTCCTCCTTGATGCTTTGTTGCTGGCATTTTGGCTGAGCTTTGGAAGTGGCATAGGAGGCTAGGACACTTGAGCTTTGAGTTGCTTTCCCGCTTGAGTGGCCTAGACCTTGTCCGAGGATTGCCTAAGTTGAAATTCGAGAAGGATTTGGTTTGTGCTTCTTGTCGGCACGGGAAGATGGTTGCTACTTCTCACACCCCTCTGACCGCGGTCATGGTCGAGCGACCTTGTGAGCTGTTGCACATGGATTTGGTTGGGCCAGCTCATGTTCGCTCTGTGGGTGGGAAGTGATATGTCTTAGTTGTGGTTGATGATTTTGCGAGGTACTCTTGGGTTTCCTTTTTGGAGGATAAAAGCAAGACATTTGGCTTTGTTCGAGACTTGATCTTGAGGTTGAAGAATGAGAGACATGGTGATGCCATTCAAGCTATACGCAGTGACAATGGCATGGAGTTCAGGAACTCTCATTTTGATGCCTTTTGTAGTGATCTTGGTCTCGATCACCAGTATTCTTCTCCATACGTCGCTTGCCAAAACGACGTAGTGGAGGGCAAGAACCGAACCCTTTGTGAGATGACCAGGACACTGCTTGATGAGCATAGGACTCCTAGGCGTTTCTGGGCCGAGGCGGTCAATACCACTTGCTATGTGTCGAATCGCATTTTCCTTCGTGCTTTCAAGAAGGGGACTTCGTATGAGCTAATGCATGGGCGAAAACCCAAGGTGTGTCACTTTAGAGCTTTCGGTTGCAAGTGTTTCATTCTTAAGAAGGGCAAGTTGAATAAGTTTGAGTCTAGATGTTCTGATGGTATTGTTCTTGGTTCTGCGATTCACTCTAGATCATATCGTGTGCTTAACCTTGACACTAACCGAATCATGGAGACTTCCGAGGAACCTTCTACGAGACACAACCATGTAGTTCTGCTTTTGAGTGTGCAGGTGACGAGGAAATTGGAGCTGGGATCTTTGAGGATGAGAAGGATGGAGATGGAGACGAAGATGATGATGGTGGTGATGCTCCAACGGCTGATCACATACACGCTACTTCCACTACGACGACGACGATTGAGGATGGTCCATCCCCTACACCCACTATGACTGAGGTAGTTCGAGTGGAGGCTGCTGCTGAGGGGGAGATTGTGTCTAGGCGAGAGGCTCCCCGGCGTGTACAGGTGGATCACCCATGAACGACGATCATAGGTGACCTTCATGAACGCACTACACGGTCGAGGTCAAGGAATACTTCTCACTTTGTTCACTCTACATTTGTTGCTTCGTATGAGCCCAAAGATATTCGACACGCTTTGTCTAATGAGAACTGGGTGAATTCCATGCATGAGGAGTTGGAGAATTTTGAGAGAAACCAAGTTTGGGGGTTAGTCGATCCACCACCAAATTGCCATCCCATAGGTAACAAGTGGGTGTGGAAGAACAAGGAAGGTGAGAATGGGATGGTTGTGAGAAACAAGTCGAGGTTGGTGGCTCAGGGGTTCAACCAGAAAAAGGGTATAGATTATGAGGAGATATTTGCTCCAGTAGCCCGTTTGGAGGTAATTAGGATCCTTCTAGCCTTTGCCGTGGCTAAAGGGTTCAAGTTGTTCCAGATGGATGTGAAGAGTGCTTTCTTGAATGGGGTGATAGAGGAGGAAGTGTATGTGAGGCAACCCCCGGGGTTTGAGAGTGAGAAATACCCACACCGTGTATACAAACTCCAGAAAGCACTTTATGGGTTGAAACAGGCACCGACTGCTTGGTATGGTAGGTTGAGAGGCTTTTTGCAGAGTAAGGGGTTTGTGATGGGCACAGTTGATAATACCCTATTTCTCCTTAAGCATGGAAATGACATGTTGGTTGTTCAGATTTACGTGGATGACATAATCTTTGGTGGCTCTTCTCATGATCTTTTTGCCAGATTTGCAGATGACATGAGCAGGGAATTTGAGATGTCTATGATGGGTGAGCTGCAGTTTTTCTTAGGGCTCCAGATCAAGCAGTGCAAGGACGGGATGTTTGTACATCAGGCGAAGTACACCAGTGACATGGTGAAGAAGTTTGGCATGGACGACTCCAAGCCGCTGACTACACCGATGGGTACCACTACGGCTTTGGACGCAGATGAAGATGGCGAACTCGTGGACCAGAAGGAGTACCGGAGCATGATCTGCTTCCTCCTCTACTTGACGGCGACGAGGCCGGACATACAGTTCAGTGTGTGTCTGTGCGCTCGTTTTCAGGCTTTACCAAGGACTTCACATCGGCAGGCCATCAAGAGGTTTTTAGGTACTTGAACTACACTCCTGAGTTTGGTCTTTGGTATTCTTCCTCCTCGACACTCAGACTTCAAGGGTACTCCGATGCTGATTTTGCTGGGTGTCGACTGGACCGCAAGTCTACCTCTGGGTGTTGGCAGTTTCTTAGTTCTTCTTTGGTCTCTTGGTCGTCTCGCATGCAATCCAGTGTAGCCCAGTCCACTACAGAAGTCGAGTATGTTGCTGCAGCCAGTTGTTGTTCCCAACTCCTATGGCTATGAGCGATTTTGGTGAGGAGTGCTCCCAGGTTCCACTCTTTTGTGACAGCACCAGTGCCATAAGTGTAGCCAAAAACCCAGTCCTTCACTCCAAAACAAAACACATCAAAGTGAGATATCACTTTTTGAGGGACATTGTTGAGAAAGGGAAGATATCCTTGTCCTATGTACCTACCCAATATCAGCTAGCCGACATATTCACTAAACCACTTGACCAAGTTACCTTCACACGCTTGCGAGGTGAACTTGGAGTGTGTTTCCCTTTTTAGCTGGATCTTGGAGCTTCTCATGTATATATGTGATATATGTATCATTTGTTGCATTCCATGCATGCATTTTACTTTTTGTACAAAACCTGGTAGGATAGCCATCTTTGGATCATTTGTGGTAGGATGAGCTTCTCTTATATACTTTGATCACTATGATGTGCTATATTTGAGATGTGTATGCCTTGGGAATGGTGATGTGATGCTATGCTCTTGATGGTATTGTCATATGTTCATGATGAGATAGCTTTCTTTTTGTGAAAATGCTAAAAATGCTTCACTCATGAGTAGATACCGTTTCATGCTCAATTTGTGCTCAAATGCCTATATCATGCTTAGATTATGCTTGAGTATGATGCTCTTTTTGCTTGGGGTCAAAGACCCATTTGTCATGGTAAATGTTTAGCCCATATGTTCACTTGTGGAGGAGCATACGCTTCTTTGTGGCACAAAGGCATTTCATGTACCATGCTTAAATTTGAAAATGAAATTGGTGTATGAATTGCCTTATGTTTGAAAAATGAGCTCTAAATCATGTCTCTATGCTTTGATGTATATATCTTGGGTGCTAAATCGTTGCATGATGTCTGCCATGAGAAGTCTCATTTTGAGAAGTAGAAACATGGCTCAGTGGCTTTGACATGACATGTAGTAGCTTATGGGCGTTTGCTATGATCTTGTGATGAGATCTTGTGATCTTATATAAGCTTTGTATGATCTAGTTCATTTTTACTCAAATTGCCATGGATAGGGCTTTGCACATCAGATGAATGTTTCGTTGTGAAAATTGCTTAAAATTGCTTTTGGCCATGTCACATGTCTATATGTCTCTAGTTTCTTGATGGCAATGCGCTAACTGCACCATGTCTACTTTGCTTACTCTATGTCTCATTTGTAGCATTTTATTGTGCTCTTTGTATATATGAGAAGCTTGGTAGATTGTATATGCTTTGACCTGCATTTTCCATGAAAACAAGGGGGAGAGTTTCATAATACCTTGATTCATGCATTGTCAACAAGGGGGAGAGTTTGTGGAGATTTGTGAGATTTTGCATTGTGGGGAGAAAAATCGAGAAAAGAGGTTGCATTTGCTCAGGGGGAGTTTGCATATGTGCAGGGGGAGGTCCTTTGGTTTGCCTGAGTTTTGTGCTTTGTGGTATGCTCTTTGTGAGCTTTGTTTTGTCTCGACTGTGTTGAGCCGTTGCCCTTGCCTTAGGGGGCCGAGACTTAGTCTGGTGAGTGATCGTGTTTTTCGCTTGTTCTTCAGCTTTAGATCACTTGCTTGGAGGATTGTGTTCGTGGTTGTTTTCTTTTTCTTTTTCTCTATGTTGATTCCTATGGGTGTTGTCAATGCACTCGTCAAGGGGGAGATTGAGAACCAGGTGTGTCCGAGGACCAGTGGAGGGTCGCTCCTTAGTGATGAGTGATTGACAATGTTGTGTGGACTGATGCTTGGCTCAGTGTGCAGGTACAAGTTGCGGCTTGACTCGTGTTGGTGCAGGTGAAGAACAAGCACGAAAGGCCTTAGCCGTGGTGGCCTCCGGGTGCTGGAGAGGCAAGTAGGCTTGGTTCGATGCACCCGGTGGCCGATGGGGTCAAGTGCGAGCTGTGCGGTGCAAGACTAGCAAGTTGAAGTCATGGACATAGGCCGGTGCAAGGTAGCGGATCGAGGTCGAAGCTTGCACGCGGGGTTTGGTGGTTTGCCCACAAAACCATCGGTGGACTGTTTCTTGGTTTGGGCCGCAAAACCAAGTTCAGAGGCCCGATGCGACAGAGACGATGATCCGGGAGCATCGGGAAGCTTCGAGGCGGGGGGCACGTGGCGTGATCGCAGGGCTTGCATCGAGGCTAAGCAAGTCCGTGGTGGAAGCATGTCCGCTCGATGGGAATATCCGAAAACTTGACCATATTGCCCCTGAGGGGTGTGTATCTTATGTTTAGGTTGTAGGGGTAGCGTGGTCATTTGCCTCCTTCGGTGGACTTCGTACAAATAGCGGAGAGGTGGATGGCATCTCTCTCTTGGACTCTAGGGTTTCCTTCCCCGGTAGATCACTCTGGACTGCTTCTTTTCCCAGAACCTTCTTAGGCTAGATTCTTGTATAGACTCTGACCTCTGGATGTATGGAAGCATTCGGCGTTGTGATGATCTCCTAGCTCTTTGTGATTTTCATGTCATTTTTGGGGCTATTTTTGGGGTGTTTCGTTCTTCGCTCGATTTGTTGATTTGAGGGCATTTTCTCTCAGATTTCTTTGAGGGGATCATGGGTGGATTCCTTGCGCATCTTTGTGTGTGATCTTGACCCCTCAAACGCCAGGAAACCCCTCCGATTCGTGAGTTTTGGTTGGAGCCCGAGTTCTTGGTGGTGGTTCATGTGATCCCCGATTCCCGGTGATTTAGTGAGTTAGAGGCTGAGATTTTTGGGGCAAAGCTTCCTCTTGTGACGCTTCTCATCTTCCACAAATCTTGTCTCAAGAGCTCAAGCCGTTTGGGAGATCCGGTGATGAGTTTGGAGGGTTGACTCCCGAGCTCGAGCCTTTTCTGGTTCTGTTCTTGCGTGGCACACAGTCCGCCTGGGACGCGCGGACAGTCCGTGTGGCTCCTGTTCATCGCAGTTCTTCGCGTGTTCGTGCGAGTTTGTGTTTCGATCCGTGAGGAACTTAGGGTTTTTTTGCAGGTAGTTTTGCGGACAGTCCGCCGGTCAGTAACAGACGGTCTGCATGGGCGTGTTTGGTGCAGGTGCTTCTGGTGTTTTTGCCGAACGGTCCGCGAGGCCTACACGGATGGTCTGCGACACTGGCGGACAGTCCATGTGGCTCAACCGGATAGTCCGAATTTCTCGGTGTGTCTCTGGTGGTTCTGTTAAGGTTTTCGAACAGTCCGCGTAGGGGGTCCGGACAGTCCGCCCTGGTGCTGCGGACGGTCCGCCCGTACTGCACGGACAGTCCGTGCCTAGACTTCGCAGATTTGGCTAAGTGCTTTGGTTCTTGTCTTGAGCTTCCACTCTTTGATTCGTGGCTTGTCTCTAAGACTCGTAGGCTTGTGTGTGCCTAGTCTAGAGCTTCTTTGGTATGTGCGAGTGATTGGAGTGGCAATCGGGATATAGGCCGAGTTCATCCTTCAGAAAGATTTTTTTATCGGCTCCCATCACTCCCCCCCTCTTTGGTCGCCTATTTGGTCCTTCAACGACGACGACGATCGAGGATGGTCCATCCTCTACGCCTACTACGACTGAGGTTGTTCGAGTGGAGGCTGCTCCCGAGGGGGAGATTGTGTCCAGGAGAGAGGCTCCCCGGTGTGTACAGGTGAATCACCCACCGTCGACGATCATATGTGACCTTCATGAGCGCACTACATGGTCGAGGTCACGAAATACTTCTCAGTTTGCTCACTCTGGATTTGTTGCCTCGTTTGAGCCCAAAGATATTCGACACGCACTTTCTGATGCAAACTGGGTGAATTTCATGCATAAGGAGTTGGAAAATTTTGAGAGAAACCAAGTCTGGGTGTTAGTTGATCCACTGCCAAATTGCCATCTTATAGCTACCAAGTGGGTGTGGAAGAACAAGGAAGGTGAGAATGGGATGGTTGTGAGAAACAAGTTGAGGTTGGTGGCTCAGGGGTTCAACCAGAAAGAGGGTATAGATTATGAGAAGACATTTGCTCCTAGGGCCTGTCTGGAGGTAATTAGGATCCTTGTAGCCTTTGCCCTGGCAAAAGAGTTCAAGTTGTTTCAGATGGATGTGAAGAGTGTTTTCTTGAATGGGGTCACAGAGGAAGAAGTGTATGTGAGGCAACCCCCGGGGTTTGAGAGTGAGAGATACCCACGCCGTGTATACAAACTCCAAAGAGCGCTTTATGGGTTGAAACAGGCACCGAGGGCTTGGTATGGTAGGTTGAGAAGCTTTTTGCTGAGTAAGAGGTTTGTGATGGGCACAGTTGATAAGACCCTGTTTCTCCTTAAGCATGGAAATGACCTGTTGATTGTTCAGATTTACGTGGATGACATAATCTTTGGTGGCCCTTCTGATGATCTTGTTGCTAGATTTGCAGATGATATGAGCAGGGAATTTGAGATGTCTATGATGGGCGAGCTGCAGTTTTTCCTAGGGCTCCAGATCAAGTAGTGCAGGCACGGGACATTTGTACATCAAGCGAAGTACACCAGGGACATGGTAAACAAATTTGGCATGAACGACACCAAGCCGCTTACTACACCGATGCGTTCCACTGCGGCTTTGGATGCGGATGAAGATGGCGAACCCGTGGATCAGAAGGAGTACAGAAGCATGATCGGATCCCTCCTCTACTTGACGGCGATGAGGCCGGACATACAGTTCATTGTGTGTTTGTGCGCTCGTTTTTAGGTTTTACCGAGGACTTCACATCAGCAGGCCGTCAAGAGGATTTTCAGGCACTTGAACTACACTCCTGAGTTTGGTCTTTGGTATTCTGCCCCCTCGACACTCAGACTTCACGGATACTCCGATGCTGATTTTGCAAGGGTGTCCTTTGGATCGCAAGTCTATCTCGGGTTGTTGCCAGTTTTTTGGTTCTTTGGTCTCTTGGTCGTCTCGCAAGCAATCCAGTGTAGCCTAGTCCACTATAGAGGCCGAGTATGTTGCTACAGCCAGTTGTTGTTCCCAGCTCCTATGGATGACCTACCTTATGAGTGATTTTAGTGAGGAGTGCTCCCAGATTCCACTCTTTTGTGACAGTGAGGACCAGGTGTGTCCGAGGACTAGTGGAGGGTCGCTCCTTAGTGATGAGTGATTGACAACGTTGTGTGTACTGATACTTGGCTAAGTGTGCAGGTATAGGTTGCGGCTTGACTCGTGTTGGTGCAGGTGAAGAACAAGCGCGAAAGGCCTTTGCCATGGTGGCCTCCGGGTGATGGAGAGGTAAGTAGGCTTGGTTCGATGGACCCGGTTGGCGATGGGGTCGAGTGTGAGCCGTGCGGTGCAAGACTAGCAAGTTGAAGTCATGAACATGGGCCGGTGCAAGGTAGCGGATTGAAGACGAAGCTTGCACGCGGGATTTGGTGGTTTGCCCACAAAACCATCGGCAGACGGTTTCTTGGTTTGGGCCTCAAAACCAAGTCCGGAGGCCCGATGCGACGGAGACGGTGATCCGGGAGCGTCGGGAAGCTTCGAGGCGGGAGGCACGTGGCGTGATCGCGGGGCTTGCGTCGAGGCTAAGCAAGTCCGCGGTGGAAGCGTGTCCGCTCAATGAAGACTTGACCATATTACCCCTGAGGGGTGTGTATCTTCTATTTGAGTTGTAGGGGTAGCGTGGTCATTTGCCTCCTCCGGTGGACCTCGTATAAATAACGGAGTGGTGGATGGCATCTCTCTCTCTTGGACTCTAGGGTTTCCTCCCCCTGTAGATTGCTCTAGACTGCTTCGTTTCCTCTGCTTTCCTTAGGCTAGATTCTTGTATAGACTCTGACCTCTGGATGTATGGAAGCATTCGGCGTTGCTGTGATTTCCTAGCTCTTTGTGATTTCCGTCTCATTTTCGGGGCTATTTTTGGGGTGTTTCATTCTTCACTCGATTCGTTGATTTGAGGGCATTTTTTTCGAATTTCTTTGAGGGGATCATGGGTGGATGCCTTGCGCATCTTTGTGTGTGATCTTGACCCCTCAAACACCGGGAAATCCCATCGATTCGCGAGCTTTGGTTGGAGCCCAAGTTCTTGGTGGTGGTTCATGTGATCTGCGATTCTCGGTGATTTAGTTAGTTAGAGACCGAGATTTTTGGGGCATAGCATCCTCTTGTGACGCTTCTCACCTCCCCCAAATCTTGTCTCAAGAGCTTTAGCCATTTGGGAGATCCGGTGATGGATAGGTGGGTTTGACACCCGCGGGTCACTCATTTCTGCTTCTGCCCGCAACACGCAGACAGTCCGCGGAGCCTTGGCGGACAGTCCGCGAGCTGCTGGACAGTGCAAGTGTTCTTTGCGTGTTCTTGCGAGTTCGTGTTTTGATTCGGTGCCACAAGTGGTTTTGGTTGCACGGAGTTTGTGAACGGTCCGAACTTGAGTGCCGAACAGTTCGTGAAGGTACGGACAGTCCGTGGGTCCCTCGCAGATAGTTCGAGTTTTCGGGGTGCATCTCTGGTGGTTCTGTTGGCTTTTTCGGACAGTCCGGCAGGCCGTGCGGACAGTCTGCCCCACCCTTGCGGACGGTCCGCCCGTACTACACGGACAGTCCACGCTGGCTTTTCCAGAATTGGCCAAGCGTTGTGATTCTTGTCTTCTGCTTCCGCGCTTTGATTCAAGGCTTGTCTCTAGGACTTGTAAGCTTGTGTGTGCCTAGTCTAGAGCTTTTTTGGTGTGTGCGAGTGATCGGAGTGGCAATTGGGGTATAGGCCGAGTTCATCCTTTGGGAAGAATTTTTATTGGCTCCCATTCACTCCCCCCCTCTCTGGTCGCCTATTCGATCCTTCAATTGGTATCAGAGCCAGTTACGGATCTTCGTGATTCTAACCAGTCTAAGATCCAAAGATGGGTGACTATGGAAAAGGGTCGGGTCCTCCGCACTTCGATGGCAAGAATTACTCGATGTGGGAGAGGCGCATGGGCGCATTTTTGCGTGCGAAGGGGACTCTGATTTGGGATGTGACTCAAAATCCTCATTATGTCATTCCAGACAGTTTTCTACTTCTAGGATCGCGGGACATGTTTGAGGCCAACAGCAAGGCCGTTGATTACTTGTTCCGTGCTCTCTGCGCCTCGGAGTTCGAGCGAGTATACGGAGAGAATGTGGCCGGAAAGATATGGCTTAAGCTTAGGAATGCTCATGTTGGCAATGCCCAGGTGCAAGCCCATTTGTTTTCCACTTACCGGAGAGAGTACGAGAACTTCACTCATCTCCCCGGTGAGTCGACTAATGCTATGTTTCAGTGCTTCACCAGCATAGTCAACAACATGAGGGCCAATGTGATGGTGCTCCCATACACGGATCATGATCAAGTTATCAAGCTTTTGCATGGCCTGGATAGGTCTGTGTGGAGTGCCAAGGTCGAGGCCGTTGAGGAGTCGAGCGTGTATGACACTCTGTCGCTTGATGAGCTGTTCTCTAAGCTCAGGTCTTTAGAGGTTGATCGTGACTTGAGAGTCAAGAGCGAGAGCCGCACTGATCCTCATAGTTTGGCTCTTGTCTCAGGATCGAGGACTAATGCTAACTCTGTTGGTTTCTCTTTGTCTTGTCTTGTGTCCTTGCCAGATGAGGACTTTGAGGTGCTGAGCGAGGATGATCTCGCCTTGTTGAGCAAGAGGTTTGGACGGATGTACGAGAACCGCAAGAATGCGAGGAGAAGCTCGGGGATGTGCTATCGGTACGGGAAGCTTGGGCACTTCATCGCTGAATGCCCTGGAGCCATGGAGATCAAGAACGACTACAAGGGCAAGCCCAAGCACGACTACAACAAGCACCGCTCCCGGAACGACTACAAGGACAAGCGCAAGGACAAGGGCGAGAGAAGGCCGAAGAAGAGCAGCGGGTACAAGAAGAAGACGGCTCGAGAGATGGTTGCTGGAGCGAGCGACATCGACTCTTCTTCTGGTTCGAGCAGCGATGAAGAGCAAGATCGATGCAAGGACAAGCAACACATGGACAAGAACTTCACCGGCCTCAGCTTCGTCGCACAAGGTGGATTTTGCGGCATGGCGCACTCCAAGAAGGGTGGGAAGCACAGCTTGGATTCGAACTCCGACTCTGAGGAAGAGGTACGACATGATCCCAACTTCTTTCTAGAGGAGAACGCTAGGCTGAATGAGTTGCTTGATAACCGTGATGATGTGCTTAGGAAGATCAACAAAGAGAAGAGAGAGTTTAGGTCCTTGCTAGGTGATGCTAAGGACAAGATAGTTGAGCTTGAGTCTTTGCTTGTTGATTCTAGAACTAAGATAGACTCTTTGAAAGCTGCTCCTGTTGTTTCTGATGAGGATGATTGTGGTGATTGCAATGTTTTCTTGGCTGACTTGACTGCTCTTAAGGAGAAGCACGCCTCAACTCTTGAGGAACTAGATGTGCTTAGGGTTGAGTGTGATGAATTGAAATGTAGACCTGCTTTGTTAGGTGCTTGCATTTCTTGTCCTGTGTTGCATGCTAGGCTAGATGAATCTCACACTAAGATAGTTTCGCTTGAGGCTGCATTGAAAGCTCCTATTCCTACTTCATGCTCTACCTGTGAAATGGATGCTTTGAAAAACATGGAACTTGCACACTATGTTGACTGTTTGCAGGATGAGAATGATGAGTTGAGGAAATTGATGGGGTGGTTGTCTGGGCATGAGCCACAATTGAGGTGTATGTTGGCTCAGTTTAAGAGGTTTGATGGACAGACGTTAGGGGCTGGTGTCAGGGGGTGAGACCTGGACAGATCTGCTAGGGGGTCGCCTTAGTGGTTTGTAGGTTAGTGGAGGATCGGGACCTAAGAGCGTAGGTGGTTGTGCACAGGATGCACACGGAACTAGGCGAGTATGGCGGCCAGGAACAAGGAGACAAGGGTTTATACTGGTTCAGGCCTCCAGAGAGTAAACCCCTATGTCTAGTTGTGGTGGATTATGCGAGGATGAAGATGAGTTGTCCTATGCATGGAGCCCTAGGCCGCCTTATATGGGGAGGACGGGCTAGGGTTTGCATGCGCAGGTCGGTTGACCCGTGTCGGGGTCGGTTACAACTGTGGGAAGCATATCTCCCGGATTACAAGGGACATCCCGCGATACGCGGAGTCTACAGGCGGCGGCGCGCCAGGTTGTCGTGTCTTGACTTGCACGCCAAGGCTTCGCGGGTCTTCCGGGATCCTGATCAGGTCGCCCGCGGTCTTCAGAGGTGTGGATAAGGTCGCCGGGCCTAGTTGACAGGTCGGAGGGTCTTCTGGAAGGTCGGGTCCACTTGTTAGGGGCCCTTGGGACCCTGGCCGGTGGGGACCCATGGGTACCCATGTCTCTCAAGGCTCCGACCGACATGTAGGCGTAGCGGTCGAGGTGGGGTTGTGTCGAAGAGTAGCAAGGCGCAGCACCGTCGAGGTCGTGAAGGGTGCACGGGGATCAAAAAAGAAAAGAAACCCCTCCGATGCGCGCACGAAGTTGAGCATCGAGCTCCTGGGCCGAAGGACCATGAGGTCAAAGTGAAGACGAGGCGTAGATCTTGCAGAACCGCCGACCTGACCGGAGTCAGGCATGTTGTAGTAGCAGCCACGACCTTCAGGAAGGTCAACAAGCCTACCAGGAGTAGGTCGAGCAGAGATGCGATGGAAGCAGGCTTCCATTAGGTCGAGGTGACCCGAAGAAAATAGGGCGTCGAAGACGCACTAGTGTAGTAGCCCCCGAGCAGTAAAGCGACCAAGATGGCCGGTTTGATGCTCCAAAGAAGAAGAAGAAGAATAATCCAAACCTATGACCTTCTGCTTAGGAAACAGATGCTCTTATGGTGTCGACGCTAGAGGACAAGGGCTCCAGAATCTTGCAGAGGGCCGCAGGCAACAGGTCTGGCGCAACCAGAGTCACGCGTGCACTGTACGGTCACGGGCCGGTTTGTAGACGTAGCACAGGTCGCAATCACCCGCAAATGACAAAAGCTGCTCCAGGATGTGGTCAGGTAGAGGACAAGCGCGCCAATGCCTCCCACGGGCGAACAGTGACCTCGTACTCCACGAGGGTACAGTGATCTTGCGGATAAGGATGCCACGCAAGCTGGCTTGCGGATTAACACCCAATGGCAGGTGCTAGAGTATAAATAGGCACCTAAGGCTTGGAGCAAACCGTACCAATCCTCAAAGGTGATTCAAGATGATCCAATGGAGTAATATAGCCATGCCAGGGGCTTGTGTCCGCCCTCCGGAGTGTAGGGTTGATGTAGTTCATGCTTGGAGCTAGAAGAATGCTTTCAAGGCTCGAAGAACACGATTGGCCTCTTCTCCCAGCCTCGCTGAGGAGCCCAGGAGGAGTATGAAGCAGTAGTTGCATCGTCGGCCCTGACACTTATAGGTCTGATGTGATGCTGGTTAGTACTGTGCTCCATCCGGCGAGGTTGGTGTTAAAGCTCGGACCTTCTGCAATCTTGCGGGGAAGCTCAGACTTGATGCTGGGCGCCGTAGGAGACCGGTTGGTGCGCGAGTTTGGCTGTGTGGTAGCTACCTCCACAGTAGGTGTAGAGGTCGTCGAGTAGGTCCTGAAGCTAGAAGAAAGCTTGCGACAAGCCTTATTAGTGTAGATTGAGTTGTAAGCACGTTGGAAGGTAATTCAGGACCTTTAAGATCTTTGTATCTTGTAATTTGGCCAAGGGCCAAACTCCTTGTAGCTTATGAAGCTATAAATACAGTTTTACATGAAGAATATCATGATTTTGGTGGTTGTGAGGGCGCCCAGGCTGCAATGGTACGGATACCAAGGTCCCGACAGGGCTGTAATAGCACGCTGACCTACGGGAGGCCTTTCGTAGAGATAAGGAACCCGTGTTGACCTGGGTCGACACGGCCGTTGTGCAGTGACACAACGTAAGTAGTGAGCCTGGAAACTCTAGGTCTACACGACCCAGAAGGCAGCAGGGCCTTAGCGACCTCAGGGAGGTGCTACCTGACCAAGAGGTCACCAACGGGTAGTGGAGCCATTAAGCACGGGGCCGTCGGTATAGCCATTAAGGCAATGTAATAGGTTGCAGGACCTTAGCAACCTCAGGGAAGTGCTACTTGACCCGGAGGTTGCCAACGGGCAGTGGAGCCTTTAAGCACAGGGCTGTTGGTATAAACCAGCCACGAAAGCTAAGGCGATCCAGTAGGTAGCAGGACCTAGGAGCTAGGGGATGTGAACCCGATAGTGAGTGCTGAGGCGACCTACCAAGCAGTAGTACCTATCGACCTTGTGAAGGTGTTATCATAGACCCGGAGGTCGTAAGAGGCCCAAAGACCTTGAAGAAAATGATGGGGAAGGGGCTTGAAGTAGGGCATAACGAGTCCATGGACATCGAGCTGTTAGGAGGGAGGCCAACAGGCATGGATTCCCGCACGGCGCGAGCTGTTACTGCCTGTGGCCGTTAGGCCGAAAGAGCTGTTGGGCGATGTATCCGTTGGGTCGCCGGGAATATCGCCGAATCGGAAGGGACGTTTGGGGCGCCGCGGCCCACCGCACTGATGCGGCCCGATTATAAAAGGCCGAGTGAAGGGTCGGGGACCCCACTCACTTCCATTCCCCGCCGCAGCTAGGGTTTCCGATCCGCCGCCAGGAGCTTTAGCGCACAGATTCGCCGGCGCCGCTGCTCTTAGATCCACCACACCCAGCGCCGCCGTATGCGCCAGAAATCCCTGGTGGTATTTAGAACTAGATCCACGGGATTCGACGAAGAGGAAATGGCTCCAAAGCTTGCGCCACCACCGGAGAAGTTTTGGGAGCACTCGTCGGTGATGGAGGCGCAGCTGAAGAGTCTAGTGGAGCACGGGCTGCTGAAGCCCAGGGAGCAGGTGGGCTGGAGGCCAGCCGCCGGCGAACCCTTCCCCTCCGAGGGTGTTGACGGCTGTTAAGTGCTACTTTTACACCGTCAATGCCTGCATTATATCATGGTAAAAGGATCATCAATACTAGAATAGGGCTTGATACTGATGATTTCCACAAGTGTTGGTGTTTCTAGCTTTTGTTGCAGGATGCACCGAATGGCGTGCCAATTGGTACAATTGAGAGCAAGTGATCCAATGGCTATTAAAGGACATCATCACAAACAACCTCAAATGCCAATTTGGACTGCACCATCGCGACGGGCTCGTCAAGATGATCGAAATGGATATATCATTTGTACACTTCGGAGTCCGGATGAAAGAGATATGCACAATATAAGATCACACTATATCATGGACCCGGTGGGACCCACACCAGGCCACGTGGCGACGTGCTGGCACACAGGATGCCATGTGTCCATGACACTTCATCAATCCAAGAGAAGCACTTCCCAACGAATTAGACACCGCCACGTGTCCAGCACAAGGATCCAAGGGCCCACAACCCGAGCAAACCGCCTCCAAACAACCCATACACCGGGAACCGTCATAAGGGCCCACATACCAGTCACCTAGAGAAAGCACAAGGCAAAACGTGGTGGGCCCAGGTCGGCCGACCCCAGGGATCGGCCGACCCGGGATTTCCTCCGTTCGCCCTCTGCTTCCACGTGGTGCTCCCTAATTGGATCCTTAAGCCAGTCCGGGGGTGTATGGGGTGTTCTCGCGCCGGTACCCGGGCCTATAAATAGAAGGAAAGGGGGTAGAGAATAGGACACACTTCTTCTCCTCCTTCTCACTTTTGGCCTTAGAGCCTCTCTCTTTAGGAGAGGAGAGATCTTTGTATAGGATTAGTGTTAGGAAGTGAGGTGGGAGGCTTGGGGCCATGTCATGTTCATGACATTTTCCTCAAGAACGATCCTCAGCGGTGTCTTTGTTCTTCATTTAGACTAAAGTGAGTATTTCGACATTTTCTATTTAGACTAAAGTCATATGCATGATTAGTTGCTTTGTTCTTGTGTTCTTCGTTTGTTCTTGATTTAGAGGCTTGTGTTCTTCGAACACAACCCTTTCGATCCAGTAGACTTAGATCATAAGTTTGCATCTAGTTTGCCAGCTTGTCTACTAGAGTAAAGTTGATGCTCCTGCATTTATCTAGTTAGATCAAAGTGCATTTGTGATCTTGCATGAGTGATAGAGCATACCTTGAGCTAGTGCCAGTATCTCCCTCACGGATTCGTAGTAATAGTCAGTGGTGTAGACGTGGTGTCTGGACCATAAGCTACCCTTCGAAGACCACGTACGTTCGTAGCGTAGAGGTAGGCCGTAGTGGTGACAGCCTATTGGACCCTTTGCAAACCCTTTGCGTCGCGTACCGAGTTGGGCTCGTTGCCAGCACATTGGCCTCTCCCTGAAAAGTTAGGATGTGCTGGCGCCCAAATTGAGTGTTATACCAGGAAGACCGTACCTAGACTCTGCGCTCGGTCGAGACAGATCCTTTCTACCTATCCTATCAATCAGTGTTGTGTCCTTGGACCATCTATACTAGAGTAGAAGATAGTGCACATCGTTCCTTGGATTCGATACCCTTGGAATACTCTCCTTCCTTGGGGAAGTGCTACAGCGGTAATTTCGTGTGCTTGCGGATTACCCGGTTGCTCTCTTATGCTCCCTCTAGGTACGCAACTAGTGGTGACGTTAAGAAACGCCAACAAGAATTTCTGGCACCGTTGCCGGAGAACGGTTGTTGTATCTATCTTCGAACCTAGTGGTCCTCGTATTTATCTTTTTTCGTTTTCTTCTACCTTCACCCCCATTACCCATCGAGATATCCTTTTTGTTTCTTACCTTCTACCTTTACCCCCGCTACCCATGGTGAAGCTTTCCTGTAAAAGCATCACTACCCCCAGGGATGAGCTCCTAGGGCCACCACCTTCGGTGCGCCTTTTTCTCACATCTAGCTGTGAGCCTCTCCCTGCGACTATCGATCTCGTTCGATGCACTATCTTCTCTGGTCTATCGAGCGAAAACCCATATTACCATCTTCGTGACTTCAAGAACTTGTGTTCTCTCATCTACACATGGGTATGACTTTGGATACCTTCAAGTGGAAGTTGTTTCCGTACTCTCTTGTTGGGAAGGCGGAGCAATCGTACACATATACCGTAGGTAGCATGAACGATATTTGGGAAGAGCTTAGAGACAAGTTTTGCCTTGAGTTCTTCCCTCCATCTCGTGTTGCTGCTCTACGGGAGGATATCCATTGTTTTCAACAGAAAGAGAAGGAAACGATATACATGGCCTGGTCTAGATTATTACGCTTAGCGTATTCTGGACCTCCCTTGTCGATGATTGAGTCTCAGTTGCTTCGCAAATTTTATGATGGTCTCGACAAAAGGTCTGTGTGTCGTCTCGATTTCGGAAAACTATTTCTTGAGAGGGAACCGGCTGAAGGTAGAGAATTCCTGAACTCCTACTTCGAAGTCGATCCCGTATTCTACCGAGAGGAATCCGAGTCAAGCCATGAGAATCCCTCAGCATCCAAGTCCGAGCCTTCATCTTCAGAATCCCGAGACTTGTATGTTGAGCCCTCTCATGAACCCCGAACACCAAAGGAAGAAGAAATTCAACCTTCGGTGTTCACTTGCAAATTCGAGGATGACCCATCTATAAATCTCTTAGACACCTCAAATTCTTTTGATGCCCAATTAAGGGAGGAACCTCATTCCGTCCACACCGATCATTCTAGAAATCTTTTAACAGAAGCTTCCCTTAGGCCTATGGTGCCTCCTCTACCTCCTGATCCTCCTGATCAAGCATATCCTGAGGAGGCTACGAGAGAGGAATGGTCAGAAGGAGTGACACGATTTTCCGAGGCAACTTGGAATAGCTCACCTTCTCTGGTTGTCCCTTGCTCTATTAGAGGCACTGTCGTAGCGGCCCATTGTAACCCCATCATGGAGGTTAACATTTTGCCATGGCACTTAGTGGAAACTCTTTTGGGCAGAGTCCCGCTAGCATCATCCGACATGCTCCTCAAGACTTGTCCCTTTGGACACGTTCTTGAATGTCGGGGGATCTGAAGTGCCGTGCCGCTTATCATAGACAAGATCGAGGCTAGCCTAGACTTTCACATCTTCGATGTCCTTGATCTCGATCTTCTCCTAGGCACCCCTCTAGAGCAGCTCTTCGATACATCTTTAGGGAGCCTAAATGATAAGCTTAGGGGAATTGCTTCTGCCACTGTTACCCCTTGTTCGGGACATCCCATGGCAAGGCTTTTTCCCCAGAAAAACCCGCTCGAGAAGATGACGCATACATCTCCATTCGCATCATCCGAGCCCATTCTCATCGAGGTTGTAGAACGTTCTACCCCTCATCAGGATGGCTCGGGAGACTCTCTTCACCTTTGTGAGGGCGAACGATCGTCACCACTCTCGACCGAGTCTCAGCCTCTTCCCGCTGGCCCGTATCATGTTGTTTTCGATCATGATCGAGAGTCAACATTGAGCTTCCACGATGACTCTCTTGAGATGGAGAATTCATGGGCCATGGAACCTTTTGAGGCACTGACTCTAGAGTCCGGAGGAAAGGATTCCACACACAAGCATGGTAGTCTCATCCTTAATCTATCATACAGACCATGCTCGCATCATGTTCCTCTAGAGTCAGACATGCTTAGTGCGCTGAGCACGCATGAGGGCTGCAATCGCCTTATGGTCCTTTTTTGTAGAAAGTTCAGAAGGTTGGTTGTAAATGTATATGTCTACCATAAGCATATCAGATTTCGTGTGTGCACTGTGGCACTAACCATGCAGCTTAAGCTTCACTGATACATTAAGGATTGGTGGTGAGACGGGAATGACACCACCAACGATAGCTGCAAGATGAAGTTCCCATGGTCGAGCTTATGACCTTAAATAAACAAAGCACTCCCAGGAGATAGCCTGGACAAGGTGGAGATTGAAAAGAAAGATGGACAGATGATGCCTATGAACATGTGAGCCACATCATTTACAACACCTAGATACACTTTGGTGAGGGAACGTTTACAAAGGAAGCTTAATCACCACACACTTGAGTTTTGCTGCCTAGCAATGCAAACTTCAAGTGTGGGGGAGGTATGTGAGCATCATGAGTAAAGTTCCTCCTCTACCAAATCTTATCCTAGTGTGAAGATGATGTCAGCTCTTGCATCTCGCCCTCTAGCTAGGTAAGTCCTGCTTTTGACATTAAACAAAGCCCTTCCGGGAGGTTCCCGAGGTTCACCGTCTTATTCTCATGCTTATGTCCCTTGTTGATGATAGCTTGATCATGCTTTCATGTTTCCTTTATCTTTGTTCATATGCTCTGGTTTGAATGTTATTGTTGCAACATATCATTCATAGAATGTTTTAGATTAAGCATGGTGCTTAGGTTAAAACCGTCTTCTTCAATCAAAACAAGACATGGTGTCGGGTTTTGATTGATGAACCTTAGAGTTATATTTTTCATAGATTTTGGTTGCATGTATGTTGACTAACCCCCGCAGAAGATTGTCAAATTTGAATGGGTAAGTTGTTGAGCTAAATCCAGATGGAAAGGTAATTTGAGGTGTCTGATTCATGTTGCACAACATGCAAAGGTGGTACATATGACCTCTCAAAGGTCCAAGGTAAGTATATTCCCCTTTGTGTATGAAGTGTAATTTTGGTCTAACCCTTTTTGAGCAGATGACATGGTGACAATAAAAATAAAATAAAAACAACAAAAATATTTGAATTTGAATAAAGGCTCTATGGTTCTCGAACCAGTACAGTCCCTCCTTTGTATTCATTTGTCATTCGAAGAATAGCACCAGGGTCAACCACTAGTGTGGGGGAGTTCTCTCAAGCTCATCATCGACATTTCCACTAGAGAACCCCCACATAGGCGCTGCACAACATCGACTATGCCTTCATGACAAGATCAAGGTAAACTAGAGTGAGTCGGCTGCCTTTTGGTCAGCTGAATCACCACTGGTCTTCCTTGATCTCTTATCCTTCAGAAGCGATGGTATGTGCACCCTCTATCTCACTCTATCCTATCCATGAGTTTGATTGAATTTCAATTCCTATCCTTTGAAATCAAACTCAGTGGTTGGTGCTATGCTTGCTCTACATGATTCCTGTGGTTGGCTTGCATATGTTTTATTCCTTACTTATCATCTTGATGCTTGTGAACAAATATCATTAGGGAACTCATGCTTATCTAAGTAGTTGACGTTTGTGATATGGTTTGATAATATGATCTTCGCTCTGAATGTCTGAGTGCTTGGGAATTTTATTTGAAAATCATAAAAACCCTTTGCAAAGCTCCTCTTTGATATGCCACCGTCCTACTAGAGCCATATGATATAGTTGAAAACCTTATACTCATATGCTGCTTGTTATTGTATTGAGCTTTGTCAAATTCTGTGACCATTGTGAGAATTCTTTTCATTACTTTCATGATCAAGATTCATGTCCACACCATCATGACCCCCTTGCTATGCTTCTACACTGGAAGTTAGCATTGTATCATTCATCCATTCATAAAAAATAAAGCTCCATATGTGGTGTGACATCTCTCGCCAAAAGTATCCTTCAAAAAGAGGCATGGGCTATGAAAAAAAGAGATATGCATGGTAATATCTAGCACCCAATCCGGGCCTAGTATCCACCTTACCTTACTTACCATATCCATACACGTGCACATCTTGATGTGATTGTATGATTTGATTTTCTCTATGGATCTAGTCTTTGACTTTGCAATATATGTGATACAAGTATGCCTTATCCTTTATCCTACCCTGAGCTCCACATATAGCCATCATTAGAAGTAGGGTGAAGAAAGGTAGTCTGATGCCTTGGTGAGGACATATACACATTGAGCAATCTGAGAGAATCAAATGAGGAGCTAAGCAAGGTTTTGTTTTGAAAATTTATTGCAAAACCCCAAGTTAATTAACATGATGAGCAAGAGTGATTTGATTCATGACCATTCCTGTGACAGAACCATCCAAATTAATTCCGATTTAACACCCATAACCTATCCACTCGGTCATTATGTGTTAAAGAGGAGTTAACTTGTCGATATCTGCCGGGTCAAGCCCGGTAAATCACTTATAACAAAGGATCGAAGATTGTACACTAAAACTCATACGACGGCGAGTTCAGAGATAATTAAAACAACCTTAACACATCATATTCATCAATTATTCATTATTACAAAACCAGTTCCATACAGGGAAGTAAACTGTTCAGAGTTTGAAAACACAGCGGAAATAAAATACTAAACGTCATAAGCGACATCATGGGAGACCATCCATGATATCACTAAGCACCGTCATCTTCCCACTCACTTCCCAAAGGGTGGGAGAGAACCAGCCCACGAATACCATCGACACATCAACACCTGCAAAAAGGTATCAATAAAGCAAGGCTGAGTATACTAATACTCAGCAAGACTTAACCGTCGGGTGATGGAAAATCACCAACTCTCTAGACATGCAAGCTTTTTGGCTAGTGGGTTTCTTTTGCAGAAAAGCAACAAAGAGTATGTCCTTACTTTCGAGTTTTAGCTCAAAATTCTAGTTAATTATCCATTACTAGGTAAGCAACTACACAAGCAAAGTTGTGCAAAGAATTAAGCATACAACAATATTCTTCTCAATTCCATCATTAAGGGACATAGAGTGTATGGATATGCAATCTTGGATAATGGTGAGACACCGACGATCAATCGATTAATAACCTTGCAAGGTGGACCTAAACACACGGGAGAATGCATACCCCATCATCCGACCACAGCCCCTACAGGGCGGGGTACACACCAACCAGGCGGTTCCCAATCATCCTCGGTTCAGGAACAATGTCCACAGTCATCAGTACAAGGATCACTGGCATAAGGCCCAATGTCCTTCCAGTCTCACATATGCACCACCGGTTGCAAGCCGAGGGAACAAATCCCAAGATTAGTGGTAGAGAGTTCCCTCGCTGGATCAAAAAGGTACTAGGCTTACCGGTCCCATTCCCGACAAATGTTTAGTACGTTCAAACACTTAACCACAGACCTACTTGGCCGGAGCCGGTCCCATGCTCTTACCACATGAGTGGGTAGGTTCAACAATCTTATGATTCCAACATAAGACACCTATAGCTCGCGAGTGACGGACATCACCCGACTTCTACCAGGTCCTTAGAGCATGGCAACTAAAGACTTATCGTTCTAGTATTGGAACATAGGAACCTAAGATCATGCATCTAGGGTTTCAATACAACTCCTGAAACTTAAATGCACAAACATAGCAAAGATAAATTACAAAAGTTGAAAACATAGGTTATGCTCCGGGGCTTGCCTTCACTTAGCAAAGTTAGTTGGAGATCCTCCGAACTTGGGTCGGGTCTTGGTGTAAAACCACACGTTCACCTTCTCCTTCAACTAGCTCTCCTTCAGCTTCCGGCACCAACACGTAGCTCTCGACCGGATGTTCTACACGACATGCACATGCATAACTTTAAGTGTTTGTTTTCAAGAAGGGAGAACTCGGTTCATATTTAAAGGATAAACATGAGGTGTATTGTTGGGCACATTCACCTGGATAAGAATATATCCAGCATACTCTTCCTTAATTAAGGAATTGTACATTTGTTATTTATCTTTCTTATCTGATGGGGATTGTGTGCACATTTAAATTAATTAACTTATTTAACTTCACCAAAATAAAAGGTGCTGTTTAGGGAGTGTTTTGGTGAAGCTTGGTGATTTAAATTCAAGGCACATTAAAGGTGATTTCTGATTTCTCTTTTATTCCACTTATTAAGCTTGAATTACTTCGAAAATTAAATCTGGATGTTCCACACACAAACAGACAGAGAGAAAATTAACACAAGCACATTACATGGCAACAAAGCTACTACCCAAAATTTAGATCAAACTAAGCTTTATGCTGCACATGAAAAATCTAGAAAGAACTAGCTGACTTAAACATGATTAAATTCTACAGAAAGATCTATACATGTTCTAGCCTCAAGAATTACACAGAGCATGAACATGGCATTACTGAGCTACTCACAAAATTTCAGATTAAACTAAGCTATAGATCTGGCATGAAAATTCTATAAAGCATTAGCTAGCATAAACTTAACATTTTTGCACAGACAGATACATATACAATCTATGGTCAAGACTTCACACAGAGCCATAACATGGAATATCTGAGTTACTCAAAATTTATTAGGGCTAGAAACATAGCCTAACGTGCTTGATCAAAAAAACTTCTATCTAAGACATAAATTAATTTGAACTATTTAAACAAGTCAACAGATATTCATCTATTTATCATGGATACATATAGTCATACTCATGCTACTGCAAAAAGATCAACCCTAACTTCTGAAATAGAAATTACATATAAAACAGGAACATTTAAACTGCCATATATCAAAACTAAATCATAACTAAATATATATAACAGATCTATGTGCAATATTTTAACACAAAAGCAATCATATCAAGACTAACAACATATTAAAATTTCACAGGCAGATCAGCTATAGATCTCAAATAATTGCAAATCTATTCAAACTGATCAATTCAAAATTATTTAAAATCTAGAAAGAAATTTACAAAATTCCTTTATAGAAAAGTTGCATCTGTTCATGTAGATCACAGAACATTTGGATTTGCATTTTTTTCCATTTTTATTTGATTTTCTATGCATTTTACAAGATCTCGGAGATTTAAAACAAAATCTATAGAATCTATTTTCATGCAGGTCATTTATCAGAAAACTTGTTCACACCCATGCCCTTCTCTTTTCACATAGGTCCCTATATTTACAAATTTCACCCCGGGAAGATCTACATCTTCACAAATCCGGGCTCGGTTGCGGCCGGCGGCGGGGATGGCCGGCTTCCGGCTCACCGGCGGCGAACATGGGCGGGGAAAAGGGCAGAGGAGGGCACGGTGATCACCTTGGGCCTGATCCTGGGCTTGGACGGGGCAGAGAGACGGCCGGCGGTGGTGTTCGGCGGTGGAGCAGATCTCCGGCCGCTGCAGACGCTTCTCCGGCGAGCTAGCCAGCGATGCTTGTCCACACGTGGCCCCGAGAGCTTCTGTGTGGGCTTGTGGTGCTGTACGCGTGCTCGGATGGGGACAGACTGGCTCGGGAGTAAGGGCTCACCGGCGACGCTCCGGTGGCGGGGTGTAGCAGAGGGCGGCCGCCGGGAGTTGTGCTCCAGCAAGGGGGTGGCTCGGGCAAGGCAATGAGCAACACTGGAAGCCAGAGTAGGGCTGTGGGGTGGTGCAGGCGAGCTTAGGCAGGCACGGTGTCGACCGGAGGGCTGAGCTCGACGCGGACGGCGGCCATGGCGGCGGAGCAGAGCTGGCGCGCGATCCGGCGGAGCGGAAAACAACAACGAAAAGCTGCGGCTCCTTTGGTAGGCTGTGTGCAGCGCTGCCATCATCTCGATGCCTGGCCTGGCCAACTGGCCTTGGCCGCTGCTGGCTGGCCGTCGCGGTGTCACGCGAGCACAGCTGGGTGCGCGCATGGCGGCACACGAGACGGCGCATGGCGAAGTCACACGGCAGGGACGCGACGCGTGGGAGGGCACAGGGTCACGGGCATCCTCGGGCGATGGTCTGCGGGCCCACCTCAATGTTCGGCCTGTTGTCGGGGGCGGGGGCCGCGGGGACGCATGCGACAGACGGGCGCCGGGGCGCATCTCGGCGCGGCGCTGGGCGCGAGCGCACGCGCGCGGGCGTGGGAGCCTAGGCGCCAGAGCGCCACAGCTCGTGGTCAAACTACGTTTGACCAGTGATAACTTCAGAATTTTGACTTGAACTCAAAAATCGCCAAAAAGAGAAATTGTAGACTAAAGTACCAACAACAACTTTTGCAAAGGGTGGCATATGTTTTGAGCTCTGGTTTGGCCGGGAACGTCAGTTGAAAATGGCAGGATGCAGCACTCGATTTACTGTTTAAAACAGAGTTGACCAAGATTTTGAGCATATTCCACTCCGAATTTGAAATGCCGCCAATTAGAGAAAATGTGTCCGATGAAAATCTGCACAACTTTTGTATTGGCCGATTTTTCAGTGCTTTGGGAAAATTTGAAGATATGGTCAAAGTTCTAGAGGCATGTTCATGAACATAGGGGTTTGACCTTGGTAAAGGGGTTTGACCTCAAGATTTGGATGCTTCTCACGCAAAATTTGAACTTCAACCTTAAAGATGAATTGCTATGCTTGAGGAGTCCATCAACTCTCACATTGGTAGATTTTTGAGTTGCTAAGCAAAAATTTGAACTTCTGGTCACTTCATCAATGTACTTGGAATTTCCTTTAGCGAAGTTGACCAAATTTGATAGGGTTTAATTCCTTCATTAATCCTTTAATTTCCAAGTGTCAAACTTCAAGGTTATGTCCCTAAATCTTGGTGACAACTTCCAGACTGGAAAAAGTTTAAGCTCTGAGTGAAAATTGATCTCAGGTCCAAACTAAACTTTGCTCCTAATGGTGTCATCACCAACTTGCATTGATTTTTTTCCTTCAATACCATTAGCTTAGGTCAATACCTTGATGAAAAAGAGATAAACACCTGGGGTGTTACATCCTACACCCTTTAAACAGAATCTCGTCCTGAGATTCGACAACAAGCTTGATAAACTTTTCAGGGGAAGGTAGAGATTACATAGAGGAACTCACAGAGACGGGCTAAACTCTCTAAGATCTAGAACTCAAAGATGATAGAAGATACATGAGTTTCATTTTAAACTTCCATTTAACTCATGAGGAAGCGGGCGCTGAATGTACACATGAAAAGCTACAAACAAACATAGCAGAGGTGTGAAACAAATCAACACCATCAAGGCGTCCCAACAATCTGAATCACATATCTCGAGAGATCGATCCATAGCTGGTGAGGTTGGATTGGCTTCTTCTTGCGACCTTCTTCTTGAGCTTCTTCTTCTTGATGTAGGCACCAAAACTTTAGTCGACAAGCTTCGAAGAAATGCTTGCACGGGCTTCAACTTCTGAAGAGGCTTGATGCTTCTTCACCTTGTCGGAGAAGATGGAGGAAATGCTCGAGGCGATGAAAATGGCCGGTGTGTGCTCAAAGAAAAGAGTAGGAGAGCAGGGAGGGCGACGGGAGGTGATGGCTCCAGTGGATGCAAAGAAAGGGGTGGTGGAAACCAATGGAAGGTGGTCCATTTATGGATGCTCACCATGGTGTTGTGGCGGTGGTGCTCGCGCCACTTGGGTAGGGGCCGGGGTATAGAGGCATGGAGGTGCGGTGGCAGTGGCATGTGGCACGGTGGTGGCCGGCACGGGATGCCATGGGGACAAGACGACTATCGTAGGGTGTGCGTAGGTGGCGATCAGCTGCTGCGGTAGAAAGATGGCAGAGCGACGGCACAGCACAGAGCAGACGGAGCACAGATACGGAGGGTCAAATTGATGCTCGAGAGAAATTGACTATGAATTTGGGAAACACGAGAAGATCCTGGGGTATCCACAATTCAAACTAAAACTCATTTTTGTCTGGGAAGACTGTCAAAGGCTTTTGTCCATTATTTCTTTAGCATTTCACTGAGTCTGTGGATTTGGTCGAAGCTGAGAGAGGATCACAGTTCACTAATTGGGATAAAACTCCTCGTATTTTTTTTGACTTTTAGATAACCTTGACTGCTCATGCTCCTTCAATATAACTTGGTTGATTTTGATACTAGGTGAACTTTGAGATTTAGACAGAAGAAGACCAATTTGAATGGTTCCGTGAAGATTTCTTATGAAGAAAGGGAAGGCTAGTAAACAAACATTTGTTAAATTTGTTTACTGAAATCTCTGAAGTTGTGCTAGGAAAACAACTAGATGTTTACGCAGGGTATGTGCTTGGAAGTATCAACTTCAGCTAACAAAATTCAAAACTTCTGGAAAGGATGAGTGTCAACATGTACACCAAAAGATTCTGCCACTTGTGGCATTGTTCTCATTCACTCCAACTTGTGAGAGCAGGGTTAAGAAAGAATTTGAAGTTGAGGTATCCAAAAGTGATCCACTCAATGATATCAATATCACTGAAAAGCTGAGTGCTTCAGAATGCATACACACAGTGTAAATGAAAACATGTCGATCTTGAGATATCATGCTTGCATTGCCAGGATAAGATTACAAACTCAAAAGTAAACTCTGAAGATCAAGTCTTTATCATAGTACTATTATGGTTCATACATAGCACTAGTACATCTCCTTATTTTGTTACACTCGTGACAACATCCAAACTAGATCCACTAGCTAGTACTAGGTTAACCTTTTTATTTTCCTCAAGTTGAAAACAAAGGATCAGGGTGATGCAGATCCAGACTCTACTCCAGATTCTCCTTGAATCTCGTGGTGATTCTCACCATCTTCAGGTGGAGGAATCACAGGTCCTGGTGGTGGAGCTCCTACTGCTTCTAATTGATTCTCCATGTCTAGCATGTGTAGGTCGGCTTGATGTAGCATATAGTCCTGGTCCTGAATTTCTTGACGCAGTTCTAGTATTTTTGCTTTATCCTTGCGTCTTCCATTCTTAAGAGCTTTTATCATGGCTTGAGCTTCCTTTAACTCATGTGTGGTACTTTTCATTTCTCTAACTTGATTCCTATAGATTGCATTTTCTCTAACCAGTAGTTGGTATGTATCATACATTGCTTGGGAGAAACGAATTGAGGTGATCAAATCAGGGTTGTAATGTGAGTTTTCCTGAACAGAGATGAGAGACTCCGGCTCAGTCCATTGTCCATGGTAATGCTCATGCAGGGGAATTACCTTTGCTGTAGTGTGAGCTACCAATGCAGAATGCTTCCCACAAAAAGTGGTGAGTGCTTCAAGAGCAGCCTTTTGCAAGGTATCAGCGCACTCTAAGCCTTGTGCTTTACTCTCCCATACTTCCCAGCTTGGATTTGCAGGACAAGCTAAAATCTTCACTTTCACTTCGCAACGAGGGATCTGTACTTCGTTCATCCACTCACGGTACATATACTGTGGTTGGGTAGTATATCCAAGGTCCTTTAAAGTGGTCCACAAAATCAGGGGGAAACCACTCTCTTGGGGGCAATCAACATGAGTCCACCCTTCTTCATCAACCATTTCAGATCCAGAATTGGACATCTAAAGAGATTAACATATGTAAGAAACCAGATGGATGCATTGGCACAAAAGATAGATTTCAGTAGCCACACAAAATTTATTATATTTGGAAAACCATGAACTAGGTGTTCTTGATTTCCACCAGATCCTTATAAAAGTAGAAGCAAGCTTTGCATTGCTCAGTTGGGCAGACACTCAGGGTGAAGTGCTCGAAAAACTTTTAGAGACCGTTGCTTCTTCTTGGCTGAGGGACAGCATGCAGAGTGTTACTAAAAAGTTCATAACTCTCAGCATAAGAGTGCAACGATACTCAACTTTTACGAGCACATCAAACTCGAAGTTCCAAACAACTTTGGTAGTCCACCGTTGGGCTACAAATGTTGGGAAAAAGGGGTGATTGAATCAAACTTCAGTTTGCTGTTGATCAGAAATTTTCAGCAGACAGGCAGTTACTCAAATTAGTGTAACTGAAATTTTGCTTAGCCAAAAATTCTGAAATTTTACCAGGTACTCGGTAAGGTTATGAAGTACCAAATTGGTATTCAAGGGTAGAGCCAAAAGCTAGAGGAAGATAGCCAAAAGAATTAAAACTCTAGTGGCTGTCCTTCAGGAAAAACAGCAAGCAGAGTTGCACTATTTTGGTCATAACTCAAAATTCCTTCAATCAAAATTTCTGAAATTTTTACAGCAGATGCTTGACAAGATTTGAAGCAACTTTCATATCTAACTTTTCTTCAGAAAACACTGTCTTGGGGGTCGAAACATTTGAGAACCGATAGTTTCACAGATTGACAACTAGATCACTCTTAAGAAAAAGATCATATCTTGAGTTCAGCTATTCCAAAGCTTATGAAAATTGTTACAACATCTTCGTTGCAAAATTGGAGACAACCTTTGGGTAAAAGATCTCTGGAGAAACTTCTCTTGCTAGCCCGAAAAATTCCAGACCAGCAGATCTTTCAGCAGACACTAGAAAGACCTTAAGCTAACTTGACAAAAACTTGGATGAAAGAGATTTCAAGTTGTACTCATTATCTTTGTGGTTCAATTTTAAAGACTTTAACATGATGCATGCAAAACCTATTCATCCTCACAGACAAAACCTTGTCAAGATCGAAGTTAGTGCCGGTGGCATGGCACAATATACGACTCTCCCTATAATAGCTAGTCGAATTTCTACTTGATCTTAACTCTTACGAATCGAGGTTAGTGTACCTGCAGAAAATCACAGAACATATCGAACCTTTCGTGCTAGCACTCACGAGAGCATCCACAAATATTACCGTTCACTATAGAAACGTCACCCATGCGTTTAACGCTGCATGGACAGCGTCCAACCTGAGATACGCTCCTTTTGAATGGAGGGCGTCCCCCTTCACATATTCGTAATGCGGTATCATGCTCACGTATGGCAAGACGTGGCGAGACACAGACACGACAGTGGATTCCCTTTGGAATAGGTCCCATCCATCCCTCACATGACTCCCATGTGGCACCAGCATGTATAGCAAAACATGCTGAACTAGTATGGTTGTGTGAGAAAGTAAGTTTTGACAGATAATAAAATGTGCTGGGAGTTAGTTTAGATAAACCATAGAGTACTAGCCACCTGAAAGAACCCAAAAATACCTCTAGGGCCTCTCGGACTAGTTAATCCTTAGCGTTCCTGACGCATTTTTGGAAACACCTTAATTTTGCAAGTTTTATTCTAAAAACATGTTGTTAATGGTGTATTAACATCTCTGATGTACAATCAAGCTCTGATGCCAGCTGTGACAGAACTATCCAAATTAATTCCGATTTAACACCCATAACCTATCCACTCGGTCATTATGCATTAAAGAGGAGTTAACTTGTCGATATCTGCCAGGTCAAGCCCGGTAAATCACTTATAACAAAGGATCGAAGATTGTACACTAAGACTCACACGACGGCGAGTTCAGAGATAATTAAAACAACCTTAACACATCATATTCATCAATTATTCATTATTACAAAACCAGTTCCATACAGGGAAGTAAACTGTTCAGAGTTTGAAAACACAGCGGAAATAAAATACTAAACGTCATAAGCGACATCACGAGAGACCATCCATGATATCACTAAGCACCGTCATCTTCCCACTCACTTCCCAAAGGGTGGGAGAGAACTAGCCCACGAATACCATCAACACATCAACACCTGCAAAAGGTATCAACAAAGCAAGGCTGAGTATACTAATACTCAGCAAGACTTAACCGTCGGGTGATGGAAAATCACCAACTCTCTAGACATGCAAGCTTTTTGGCTAGTGGGTTTCTTTTGCTGAAAAGCAACAAAGAGTATGTTCTTACTTTTGAGTTTTAGCTCAAAATTCTAGTTAATTATCCATTACTAGGTAAGCAACTACACAAGCAAAGTTGTGCAAACAATTAGGCATACAACAATATTCTTCTCAATTCCATCATTAAGGGACATAGAGTGTATGGATAAGCAATCTCGGATAACGGTGAGAGGCTGACGATCGATCGATTAATAACCTTGCAAGGTGGACCTAAACACACGGGAGAATGCATACCCCATCATCTGACCATAGCCCCTACAGGGTGGGCTACACACCAACCAGGCGGTTCCCAATCATCCTCGGTTCAGGAACAATGTCCACAGTCATCGGTACAAGGATCACTGGCATAAGGCCCAACGTCCTTCCAGTCTCGCACATGCACCACCGGTTGCAAGCCGGGGGAACAAATCCCAAGATTAGTGGTAGAGAGTTCCCTCGCTGGATCAAAAAGGTACTAGGCTTACCGGTCACATTCCCGACAAATGTTTAGTACGTTCAAACACTTAACCACAGACCTACTTGGCCGGAGCCAGTCCCATGCTCTTACCACAAGAGCGGGTAGGTTAAACAATCTTATGATTCCAACATAAGACACCTATAGCTCGCGAGTGACGGACATCACCCGACTTCTACCGGGTCCTTAGAGCATGGCAACTAAAGACTTATCGTTCTAGTATTGGAGCATAGGAACCTAAGATCATGCATCTAGGGTTTCAATACAACTCCTGAAACTTAAATGCACAAACATAGGAAAGATAAATTGCAAAAGTTGAAAACATAGGTTATGCTCCGGGGCTTGCCTTCACTTGGCAAAGTTAGTTGGAGATCCTCCTAACTTGGGTCGGGTCTTGTTGTAAAACCACACGTTCACCTTCTCCTTAAAGTAGCTCTCCATCAGCTTCTGGCACCAACACGTAGCTCTCAATCGGATTTTCTACACGACATGCACATGCATAACTTTAAGTGTTTGTTTTTAAGAAGGGAGAACTCAGTTCATATTTAAAGGATAAACATGAGGTGTATTGTTGGGCACATTCACCTGGATAAGAATATATCCAGCATACTCTTCCTTATTTAAGGAATTGTACGTTTGGTATTTATCTTTCTTATACGATGGGGATTGTGTGCACATTTAAATTAATTAACTTATTTAACTTCACCAAAAGAAAAGGGCTTGGACGGGGCGGAGAGACGGCCGGCGGTGGTGTTCGGCAGCGGCGCAGATCTCCGGCCGCTGCAGATGCTTCTCCGGCGAGCTGGCCGGCGATGCTCGTCCACACGTGGCCCTGGGAGCTTTTGCGTGGGCTTGTGGTCCTGTACGCGTGCTCGGACGGGGATGGAGTGGCTCGGGAGTAAGGGCTCGCCGGTGGTGCTCCGGTGGCGGGGTGTAGCAGAGGGCAGCACTGGAAGCCGAAGTAGGCCTGTGGGGTGGTGCAGGCGAGCTTAGGCAGGCACGGTGTCGACTGGAGGGCTAAGCTCAACGCGGACATCGGCCATGGTGGCAGAGCAGAGCTGGCACGTGATCCGGCGGAGCGGAAAACAGCAACGAAAAGCGGCGGCTCCTTTGGTAGGCTGTGTGCAGTGCTGCCTTCATCTCGACGCCTATCCTGGCCAGCTGGCCTTGGCCGCTGCCAGCTGGTCGTCGCGGTGTCGCGCGGGTACGGCCTGGCGCGCGCATGGCGGCGCACGACACGGCGCGTGGCGAAGTCACACGGCAGGGGCACGACGCGTGGGAGGGCGCAGGGTCACGGGCATCCTCGGGCGATGGTTTGCGGGCCCACCTCGACGTTCGGCCTGTTGTCAAGGGCGGGGGCCGCGGGGGCGCGTGTGATGCATGAGTGCCGGGGTGCATCTCGGCGCGGCGCTGGGCGCGAGCGCACGCGCGTGGGCGCGGGATCCTGGGCGCCAGAGCGCCACAGCTCGTGGTCAAGCTACGTTTGACCGGCGATAACTTCAGAATTTTGAATTGAACTCAAAAATCGCCAAAAAGAGAAATTGTAGACTGAAGTACCAGCAACAACTTTTGCAAAGGGTGGCATATGTTTTGAGCTTTGGTTTGGCCGGGAACGTCGGTTGAAAATGGCAGGATGCAGCACTCGATTTACTGTTTAAAACAGAGTTGACCAAGATTTTGAGCCTATTCCACTCCGAATTTGAAATGCTGCCAATTAGAGAAAATGTGTCCCATGAAAATCTACACAACTTTTGTATTGGCCGATTTTTCAGTGCTTTGGGAAAATTTGAAGATATGGCCAAAGTTCTAGAGGCATGTTCATGTACATAGGGGTTTGACCTTGGTAAAGGGGTTTGACCTCAAGATTTGGATGCTTCTCTCTCAAAATTTGAACTTCAACCTTAAAGATGAATTGCTAAGCTTGAGGAGTCCATCAACTCTCACATTGGTAGATTTTTGAGTTGCTAAGCAAAAATTTGAACTTCTGGTCACTTCATCAATGTACTTGGAAATTCCTGTAGCAAAGTTGACCAAATTTGATAGGGTTTAATTCCTTCATTAATCCTTTAATTTCCAAAAGTGTCAAAGTTCAAGGTTATGTCCCTGAATCTTGGTGACAACTTCCAGACTGGAAAAAGTTTAAGCTCTGAGTGAAAATTGATCTCAGGTCCAAACTAAACTTTGCTCCTAATGGTGTCTTCACCAACTTGCATTGATTTTTTTCCTTCAATACCATTAGCTTAGGTCAATACCTTGATTAAAAAGAGATAAACACCTGGGGTGTTACAATTCCATTCCTCAACTACCCAAGATAGCATGATAGACACTTCAGAGTTCACAAGTACAAGGTATGGTTTGGAATATCTGTTATGCTCGCTTCATACCTTTGGATATCATGTCTCACCTTGATCTGACTTCCTTTACTCGGGACGAGCAAAGGTCAAGTGTGGGGGTGTTGTTGATGGCTGTTAAGTGCTACTTTTACACCGTCAATGGCTGCATTATATAATGGTAAAAGGATCATCAACACTAGAATAGGGCTTGATACTGATGATTTCCACAAGTGTTGGTGTTTCTAGCTTTTGTTGCAGGATGCACCGAATGGCGTGCCAATTGGTACAATTGAGAGCAGGTGATCCAATGGCTATTAAAGGACGTCATCATAAACAACCTCAAATGCCAATTTGGACTGCACTATCGCAACGGGCACGTCAAGACGATCGAAATGGATATATCATTTGTATACTTCGGAGTCCGGATGAAAGAGATGTGCACAATATAAGATCACACTATATCATGGACCCGGTGGGACCCACACCAGGCCACGTGGCGACATGCTGGCACACAGGATGCCATGTGTCCATGACACTTCATCAATCCAAGAGAAGCAGTTCCCGACGAATCAGACACCGCCACATGTCCAGCACAAGGATCCAAGGGCCACAACCCGAGCAAACCGCCTCCAAACAACCCATACACCAGGAACCGTCATAAGGGCCCACATACTAGTCACCCAGAGAAAGCACAAGGCAGAACGTGGTGGGCCCAGGTCGGCCGACCCCAGGGATCGGCCGACCTAGGATTTCCGTTGTTCGCCCTCTACTTCCTCGTGGTGCTCCCTGATTGGATCCTTAAGCCAGTCCGGGGGTGTATGGGGTGTTCTCGCATCGGTACCCGGGCCTACAAATAGAAGGAGAGGGGGTAGAGAATAGGACACACTTCTTCTCCTCCTTCTCACTTTTGGCCTTAGAGCCTCTCTCTTTAGGAGAGGAGAGCTCTTTGTATAGGATTAATGTTAGGAAGTGAGGTGGGAGGCTTGGGGCCATGTCATGTTCATGACATTTTCCTCAAGAATGATCCTCAGCGGTGCCTTTGTTCTTCATTTAGACTAAAGTGAGTATTTCGACATTTTCTATTTAGACTAAAGTCATATGCATGATTAGTTGCTTTGTTCTTGTGTTCTTCGTTTGTTCTTGATTTAGAGGCTTGTGTTCTTCGAACACAACCCTTTCGATCCAGTAGACTTAGATCATAAGTTTGCATCTAGTTTGCCAGCTTGTCTATTAGAGTAAAGTGGATGCTCCTACATTTATCTAGTTAGATCAAAGTGCATTCGTGATCTTGCATGAGTGATAGAGCATACCTTGAGCTAGTGCCAGTATCTCCCTCGCGGATTCGTAGTAATAGTCAGTGGTGTAGACGTGGTGTCTGGACCATAAGCTACCCTTCGAAGACCATGTACGTTCGTAGCGTAGAGGTAGGCCACAGTGGTGACAGCCTGTTGGACCCTTTGCAAACCCTCTGCGTCGCGTACCGAGTTGGGCTTGTTGCCAGCACATTGGCCTCTCCCTAAAAAGTTAGGATGTGCTGGCACCCAAAGTGAGTGTTATACCTGAGAGACCGTACCTAGACTCTGCACTCGGTCGAGGCAGATCCTTTCTACCTATCCTATCAATCAGTGTTGTGTCCTTGGACCATCTATACTAGAGTAGAAGATAGTGCACATCGTTCCTTGGATTCGATACCCTTGGAATACTCTCCTTCCTTGGGGAAGTGCTACAACGGTAATTCCGTGCACGTGCGGATTACCCGGTTGCTCTCTTACGCTCCCTCTAGGCACGCAACTAGTGGTGACGTTAAGAAACGCCAACAGAGAGGACTGGGGAGACCGTCGCCTTCGTCGCACACGTCGAGCGCGGATTTGGGGTCCCAGCGGGCGACTGCTTCCGTGGGCTGCTCCACTTCTACTGCATCAACCTAGTACACCTCATCCCCAACACCATCACCACAGTTTCTTCTTTCATCCACCTGTGCGAGGCATACTTGGGTATACCGCCACACTTCGACCTGTGGCGGTACTTCTTCGAGGTGAAGAAGACGGGGAAAAATGGCGTCATCGGGGCCGTCGGCTTCATGCTACGCCGTCACATGAAGACGGTGTACATCGACATGGAGCTGCCGGACAACACCCAAGGCGGGAGGCGAGGGTGGTTCTACATTGACAACCCGAAGCCGGCGCTGGCCACCAGGTCGGGGCTCGCGCCGGTCCCGGTGCCGGAGTGGACCAACCAGCTGACGTCGCGGGAGATGGACACCATCAAGCCGCTGCTGGACGACCTGAAGGCGTGCAAGGAGGAAGGGCTGACGGGTGGCGCGGTGGCCATCAGCTTCAGCCGGAGGCTGCTGCAACCAATCCAAGATCGGGTGCATCCGGCCTATGAGTACTGGGGCTAAACCGACCCGACCCGCGTACAGTAGTGCAAGGTCTCCAAGTAGGAGATGGTGGCGCGGGTGAGGGAACTCTTCAATGGGGTGATCCGGAACCGGATGTGCCCCAAGGTGTTCTCTCTCAAGTGGCCCGCTGAAGTGGTAGGTCACTGATCAACCTTGATTCATTTGTTTTTGTTGAGTTTGCCTTTCCCTGTTTCTGAGACGAAGGTCACCTGTTGCAGGGTCATGAGGGCTTGTTCTGGGGCCCGGCTCCCCTCGCAGATGAGGGCGAGCACAGCTTTAAGGTCCAGGCGGTGGAGGACGTGCAGGCTCCGCCACCGGAGTTAGTGGAGAACTACCTCTCCGACTCATCGGTGGGGGGTAGTGATGAGGAGGATCCGCCCGTGGCGAGCTCCGCTCCAACAACTCGACGGACGTGGTCTGTCGCTGGCAAGATCCTGGCGCACAAGGGCGTCAAGATTATCTCCGCCACCATTGAAGCAGAGAGGAAGAAGTGGAATAGGAAGGACACCACAGCCTCGTCGGAGACAGCCACGACTAGCACCGAGGTCGTCTTCGAGGAGCAGGACGATGCGCGGTCGCACGACGTCACCACGGGATCGGGCAACGTAGCAGCCGCGGGAGGAGATGACACCACGCTCGGTGTTGTAAGCGAGCAACAGCCGAAGCTGAGTGCAGAAGGCGTGAGCAACCAAGGGTCGCAGAAGAAGCCAAGGTGGGCGCCGCCCAGGTCGATGTCGTTTAAGTTGAAGACTAGCAGCGGGTATGTTATTGAGCTTGATTTTATGCTGTTCTTCATCTTTGCTGTTGGTTGAGTACGTCGGTGCTGACGAACTTGTGTACCTTGGGCAGGGGGACTCCTGCTGCATCAGGTAGCAGCAAGAACACCTCAGGCCAAGAGGCCTTTAGGCGGAAGATTGAGAAGGTGCTGGTGGGGCAGTCGCCGGCAACCTCGGGCGGGGACATCACCAGCAAGGTCCCTGAGACCGTGGGGGCAACATCGTCGGCGGTGGCCAAGATTGCTGCCGAGAGCGCTCAGCAGGAGGAAGGCCTACGACAGCAAGATCTGCCCGAATCAAGCCTGCCGGAGACGAGGTTGGCGGAGACCGGAGGTGGAAGTGAGGAGGATGAGCGGCATCGGTGCCTCTACACTGGCACACTCCGTGGGAGGATGACGTCATCACTGACGCCAAAGACCTTGCCGACTTCAAGAAGGCGCAGGCGACCATCACGGAGGCAGCGAAGACGATCGGCAAGACATTCATGGTGTGCCAATATTGCCTTTGGGTCTAAGTCTTCAATTCCCTTAGGAACCATGACTTAACAATGCTTCGTAGTGTGTGGGTGTAGACTCTTGCTGAGCGGGCATAGGGTAGGGCGAACCTGCTTACGGAGGGCACCAAGCTTCACGCGGAGCTGTCCACGACACGGGAGGTCGTGCTTTAGGCCAAGATTGAGGCCGGGAAGGAGGTACAACGCCTCAAGGACGAGGCGACCTCGAAGGACAAGGCGATAGAGGCCTTGAAGCAAGAGCTGGAGGCTGCCAAGCTGAAGGCGAAGGAAGTAGAGGACGATCTGAAGGTCGCCGCCGCAGGTACGTCGTAGGACACCCTTAGTCCTTATGCTTTTACGCCGTGGTGAACCCATACTGACCTTGACTATTGCAGATGCCAAGAAGAGGGAGACTTCCTTGAAGAAGGACCTCAAGGACTCCAAAGAGCAGGTGAAGATCCTCAAGGAGAAGCACAAGGAGGTCGTCGCTAGTGAGTCTTACTTCACTCGTAAAGCTTTATATGAATTTGGCGCGCGCAGGGATCTAGAGATCGACCTTGGCCGGGCGATGCAAACCCTTATTGATCATCAAGAGATGACTGCAGATCTTGAGAAGGAGCTGGACGACCTCAAGGAGGCCACCGAGTACCTTGTGGACGTGTACGCCCCGAAGGTCGAGGGCGGCCCACAGGAGCTCGTCGCACGGTTGGAGGACGCGGAAGGTCACATAAAGACCTTGCTGATAGACAGCGGGAAGCTCACCGCTGCTACCGCGCTGGCCACAGTGAAGCACCATGTGCCATCGTTCGACCTTGAAAAGGTCAAGGAGGAGCTCGCCTTGTCACAGCTGGTGGGCAGCGAAGATATCCAGGCCGCTGCAGATGAAATAATGAAGAAGATAGACCTGGAAATGTAACTTAGGACGCAGCAGACAGTTAGTGCCAATGGGTCGTGGACCCTTTTGTTGTAAGATAAACCTTGCATGAATGAAAAAGGCATGTTTAATTAAGTTGATGTGATCCCTTATTTGACTCATATACTCCTTATAAAAACGCAAAGGTGACGGAGTTGCAAAAACCCTTTTCCCCCGCTAACCCAACTCAGTGGAGGAATAGCTTACCGACTTACACAACTTGACATGGAGGCTTACGTGCAGCCAGCGCGCGGAGGGGGGGTCAGGGACCCAAGGTCAAGCAACCCCACGACCTAGGAATACTTATAAGGAGCACAAAAAGTTGTGGTAAGGGAACACTGGTAAAAGAAAAAAGTAGAAACCCCAGGTCGAACGACCCTTAGGTTGGCGAAGCCAAGCCCCCGAGCGTGAAGGGCCGAGCTTAAAGCCAAGCCCCCGAGCGTGATGGGCCGAGCTTAAAGCCAAGCCCCCGAGCGTGAAGGGCCGAGCTTAAAGCCAAGCCCCCCGAGCGTGTCGAAGGGGAGGGGTGAACAGAAAAAAACTCATAAAAGTAGGTTGAAAAGGTAAACTTTTATATATATATATCGAAGTACAAAGGATAGAGTACATAGCTTTTTATTGGTACAAAGCTCCTAAGGATAGAAGCGACGTAAGTGCTTGATGTTCCAGGGGTTTGGGACGCCCTAGCCATTGACCCATTGGAGGCGATAGGTTGCCGGTCCAATGACCTCCTTAACTATGAAGGGGATTTCCCAAGGCGCAGAGAGCTTGTGCATGTCCTTGGTGTTCTGGAACCGCCGCAAGACTAGGTCGCCGACATTGAAGGAACGTTCCCGCACGTTGCGGTCGTGGTAGCGACGTAGCTGCTGCTCGTGGTGGGTGTGGTGCATGAGCGCAGCCACACGATGTTCCTCGACGCTGTCAAGGTCGAGCCTGCGTGTCTGCTGTACTTCTCCTTCGTCGAAGTTCTGGATGCGAGGAGCACCGAAGGCCACGTCGTTGGGGAGGATAGCCTCTGACCCATAGACCAGAAAGAAGGGTGAGTACCCTGTAGCCGAGCTGACCTAGGTCCTGAGACCCCAGAGGACGTGAGGAAGCTCTGAGAGCCACCTGGTTGCGTAAGGCGCTGAGCCGTCGAAGATGCGATCTTTGATGGCCTGTAAGACCATGCCGTTGGCACGCTCAACCTGGCCATTGCACCGCGGGTGCGCCACCGAGGAGTAGTATACGTTGATCATGCTGTCTTGATAGAAGTCCCAGATTTCGGCTCCTGTGAAGGCCGTGCCAAGGTCGGTGACGATCCTGTTTGGCACCCCAAAGTGGTGGGTGATCTCCTCGATGAATTTGGCCGCCTCTTTCGATGTGACGCTGGATACGGGGCAGACCTCGATCCACTTGGTGAACTTATCCACCACAATGATGATGTGCTTGTAGCCGCCAGGGGCGGTCTTGAAGGGTCCCACAGAGTCGAGACCCCAAATTGCGAAGGCCCACGACGGAGGGATAGTCCTCAGGGCCTGAGCCGGGACGTGCTGCTGCTTAGTGAAGAACTGACACCCCTTGCATCGACGTACAAGTTCCTGGGCATCAGCCATGGCCGTGGGCCAGTAGAAGCCAGACCTGAAGACCTTGCCCACCAGGTTGGAAGAAGCGGCGTGGTTGCCACACTCGCCACCGTGGATCTCGTCCAAGAGCCTGAGGCCCTCAGATCGTAGGATGCACTTCATCAGTACTCCAGTGGAGGCGGACCTCCGGTAGAGTTCCTTGCCAATGACGACGTAGTTGGCACTACACCTCATGATCTTTTCACGCTCTGCCTTATCCTCGGGCACTCGATGTTCGAGGAGGAAGGCGATGAAGTCAAGGTGCCAGTCTTCTTCTGCGTCGATCATGAGGATCTCGCGACCTCCAGGCGAGGTCACTTCATCATTAGCCGACTCTGGGTCAGGGATGAGCTTGATGGATGGCTTGCGCAGGTCCTTAACGAACACACCAGCAGGAACCAGTGCTCGCTTTGAGCCGAGCTTGGAGAGGACATCAGCCGCAACATTGTTGTTGCGGCAGATGTGGTGGAACTCGAGCCCTTCGAAGTGATGCTCGAGCTTGAGCACCTTGACGCAGTAGGCATCCATCATGTCCTTCCTAGTTTCGGAGTCTTTGCTGATTTGGTCGATGACGACCTTGGAATCGCCGTAGGCCATGAGGCGCTTGATCCCGAGGGAGACAACTATGCGTAGCCCGTGGATGAGGGCCTCGTACTCGACGCCGTTGTTGGACGCCTTGTAGTGGATCTGTAGGATGTACTTTAGGTAGTCGCTCTGGGGGGAGATGAATAGGACGCCGGCGCCAGCTCCTTCGAGGTTCAGGGAACCATCGAAGTACATTTTCCAGTGCTCAGGTCGCTCCAACGGGGGAGGCTGCTGGATCTCTGTCCACTCCGAGACGAAGTCTGCGATGACCTAGGACTTGATGGCCTGCCTAGGGTAGAACTCTAGGTCGAACTCGCCCATCTCGATGGACCACTTGATGATGCGTCCAGTGGTGTCACAGCTCCGTAGGATCTCGCCAAGGCGGTAGGCCGAGACAACCTTGATCTTGTGCGATTGGAAGTAATGTCGGAGCTTGCGGGAGGTCATGAGTAGTGCATAGAGCATCTTCTGGGGCTGACTGTACCTGGTCTTGCTGTCAGACAGGACTTCACTGACGTAGTAGATAGGTCGCTGGACAGGGTAAGGTCGCCCCTCTTCAGGCCGCTCAGCCACCAGAACGGCACTGACCACCAGGGTGGTCGCCGAGATGTAGAGCAGTAAGGGCTCCTTAGGCGCCGGGGGCACCATTACCGGGGGTGTCGTGAGGAAGGTCTTGAGTTGCTCAAGAGCTTGGTCCGCCTCCTCGGTCCAGACGAACTTGTCCGCCTTTTTTAGCAGCTTGAAGAAGGGTAGGCCCTTTTCTTCAAGTTTGCTAATGAATCGGCCTAAGGCCGCCATCATGCCGGTGAGCTTCATGACGTCTTTCTTGCCTGTAGGTCGCTTCATCCTGAGGATGGCATCTACCATGGTGGGATTGGCCTCGATGCCCCGGTTGCTGACCATGAAGCCCAGGAGCTTGCCAGATGGGACACCGAAGACACTCTTCTCTGGATTAATTTTCCAGCGGTAGACGCGGAGGTTGGCGAAGGTCCCCGCGAGGTCAGCTATGAGCTTATCCTCGTGGGTGGTCTTGACGACCATGTCATCGACATAGGCTTCTACGTTCTTGTTGATCTGGCTGGCCAGACACTTCTGGATGGCCTTCTGGTAGGTCTCACCAGCATTCTTGAGGCCGAAGGTCATGGCTGTGTAGCAGTAGATGCCGTGGGGCATTATGAACGCCGTCTTGTCTTGGTCAGAGACCTTCAGGGTTATCTGATGATACCCTGAGTAGCAGTCGAGAAAGAAGAGGACGCTTCCGGCCGTGGAATCCACGACCTGGTCGATGCGCGGAAGAGGGAAGGGGTCTTTGGGGCAGTGCCTGTTGAGATCGGTGTAGTCGATACATATTCTCCATTGACCGGTTTTCTTTGGTACAAGAACCAGGTTGGCGAGCCAAACTGGGTTTTTACACTCTCAGATAAATCCAGCAGCTAGGAGCTTTATTATCTCTACCCTAATGACGTCCTTGCGATCTTTCGCAAAGCGGCGAAGCTTCTACTTGACAGGCTTGGCCGTCTTGCTTACATCCAAGGCGTGCTTTTCCATCTCCCTGTGGACACCTGGCATATCTGATGGACTCCATGTGAATATGTCGGCGTTATCTCAGAGGAAGCTAGTGAGCGTGAGTTCCTATTTGGGGTCGAGCCCGTCGCTGATCACCACCGTCTTCTCTGGGTCGGCAAGGCCGAGGCAGACCTTCTTCATCGAGGGAGCCGCGTCTTGCGCGGTCTCGGTGCGCTTCTGCTCTGGGACAGATTGGTCGACAGGGTCGACTTGTTTGGCCTCAGCGACTAAGACCGCGGAGGCGTCGACAGCAGCGGAGGTCGCGGCAAGGTCGAGGGCCTCTGTGTTGCACTTGAAGGAGACAATGAGGTCCCCCTTGACAGAGAGGACCCCATGTGGAGTCGGCATCTTCAACACCAGATAGGTGTAGTGCGGGATGGCCATGAATCTGGCCAGCATCGGGCGACCTAGGATCGCGTGGTAGGAGGACTTGAAGTTGGCAACCTCGAAGTTGAGGTATTCTGTGCGGAAGTTTGCCTCCATACCAAAGGTTACGGGGAGGGAGACCCGACCCAGGGGGTAGGCCGCCTTCCCGGGGATGATGCCATAGAAGGGCTCGTCGCACTCCGTCATCTTGTCGAAGTCGAAGCCCATCTTCTTGAGGGTCTCAACAAAGATGATGTTGAGCCCGCTGCCTCCGTCGATCAGGGTCTGGGAGAGCAGGGGCCCATCCACCGTGGGCTCGACAACGAGCAGATAGGACCCGAGATCTGGGATGTGGACCCAGTGATCCTCCCTGGAGAATGTAATCGCCTGCTCAGACCAACGCAGAGGCACAATTGGCAGAGTGTGGACGAGGTGGACGTCGCGCTTGTCCTTCCTGTAGCGCCTCCTACTGGCGCTGGATTTGATTCTGTCGATGATCATGTTGATCGCGCGGGTTGCGGCCTGGAAAGGCCCATTGGGGTTGCCCGACGCCGGTGGAGGGGGCAAGTTCGTCTCGTCGCGAGGAGTGGCTGGAGGTGGGTTACCGCGTGGTGGGTCGCTGCGAGGTGGCTCGCGGCGATCATCATATCGCTCCTCGCGGCGGTCGTCACGCCAATCTCGCCGGTCGTCACATCGGTAGTAGTTGTTGTAGGGGCGGTTGTCGCGGCGCCCGCCATCGTTCCTAGGTCGCTTAGGGTCCGCGGGGGTACTGAAGGCCCTCTTGAACTGGGAGCACTCGCGGAGAGTGTGGGTGGCCCCCTCGTGGAACCCGCAGATGCTGTCGAGTGCCAGGTCGAACTCCTCCTAGTTAAAGGACGAACCTCGTTGCCCTTCGGCCGCTAGGACCTCAGAAGGTCGCTTGCGGAGTTTATCCATTGCAGTGCCAGATGCACCAGCGTTATCAGCGTCGAACTGATTCTGGAGGGCGTCTTCTGTGTCCATCAGCTTGTTGATGATGACCATGAGCTTCTTTACATTGGTCGGGCCAGCCTCATGGATCTTCTCGAAGACCTTGCGGTCTTTGATGCCTTTCTTGTAGCTGTCGACGATCTGGTCGTCCCTGACGCCAACGCATTCGTTCCGATTCTCGAAGAATCGGGTGTTGTAGTCGCAGAGCCGCTCCTTGGGCTTCTGCACGACCCGCCCCAGGCTGAAGGCGTTTCCAGGGCGATAGTAGGCCCCGGGCTCAAGGTTGTTGATCCACAGCGAAGGGGCCTTGCCCATGACTAGCGGGAAGTAGGCCGTCATATGGTGGAAGCTACCAACGGCCGCCTTCACGGTGATGTAGTAGGTCGACAGCCAGATGTTAGGATCGGAGCGCCTATCATATGGCTTGATGTTGGGCTTGAAGTTGTCGGGGGTACTCCACCCTCTTGAAGCGGGCGTCCAACACCGGGAAGGCGTTGAGGGCAAGGTCATCGCCAGAGCCTCTGGCCGGGGCGGCCTCTCCTGGCGCGGAGTGGACGCTGCGCTCGGGGATGACAACCTGGGAATGTGGCTGCCGATCCCGGTCGGACTGGACGATGGCGGGGTTGCCGTGGTCGGCATCGTACTTGGCACGGCACCGGTTCTCAATCTCGTGTTGATCACGGAGCTCGCGCTCCATGATGCGGTGAACGCCCCCGGGTGCGCCGTACTCGCGGTCGTAGTCCAGGAAACGGCAGAGCTCGCGCTCCTTGCGCTCTCGGTGGCGCTGGTCGACGATGCCACAGGCATCGTGAGCACGCCTGTTGGTGTCGAGGTTGACGCGAAGGTCGCGGGCAGCAGCGGGCTGCTGGGCGGGTTGCTCAGGGTTGTGCTGAGTGACCTCCTCCTGGATGGGGGAGAGATGGCTGCGCGCAGGTCGATGGGATCGACTGCGCGAGTGGCAGGTCGATGAAGACACTGCGGACTTGGAGGCCGCGCTCTTCTCTTCCACCATGGCGTTGGCGACCCGGAGGTACGCGAGGGCCTGCTCAGCTTCAGGCATCTGGACTTGCTGGAGTCAGGTAATGGCCACACCCAGGTTGGCCTGGGGGCTGTTGAAGGTCGGGATCCCAGCTTCCTCGAACTCCAGGCGCAGGTCTCGAGCGCAGGGCAAGATGCGCCGCTGCTCCTCCGCATGTCGCTCAGCGCGGTGAGCGTTGGCTTGGATGCGGGCCGCCTCCTCGGAGTTTGTCGTACCCACATGGGGTGGCTCATTCTTAGAGATCACCATCACCTGACGGAAGACGATCTCCGAGTCATTGGGGGAGATGCGAACCCGGACCTTCTGGAACTCCCCGCAGTTCGGAGACTGGGTAGGTCGCTTAGCTCGACGAGGGAGCTCGTTGTCGATCTTCTTCCACAGGCGGCACCGCTACCTGTGGACGCCGTGACGACCTTCTCGGAGGTCGCTGGAGGAGTCGAGGCTGCCGGAGCAGGAGAGGTCACCGTGAAGGATCCAAAGCAGATCTCCACGGGGTCGGCAAGGAAGGTCGCCATGCTCGCAGGGAAGACGACGCCAGATTGGGCCACCGTGCTGCATAGAGAGTTCCCGATCTCCCCTACCTGGCACGCCAACTGTCAGGGGTGAGACCTGGACAGATCCGCTAGGGGGTTGCCCTAGTGGTTTGCAGGTTAGTGGAGGATCGGGACCTAAGAGCGTAGGTGGTTGTGCACGGGATGCACACGGAACTAGGCGAGTATGGCGATGAGGAGCAAGGAGACAAGGGTTTATACTGGTTCAGGCCTCCAGAAAGTAAAACCCTACGTCCAGTTGTGGTGGATTTTGTGAGGATGAAGATGAGTTGTCCTGTGCATGGAGCCCGAGGCCGCCTTATATGGGGAGGACGGGCTAGGGTTTGCATACGCATGTCGGTTGACTCGTGTCGGGGTCGGTTACAACTGTGGGAAGCATATCTCCTGGATTACAAGGGACATCCCGCGATACGCGGAGTCTACAGGCGGCGGCGCGCCAGGTCGTCGTGTCTTGACTTGCACGCCAAGGCGTCGCGGGTCTTCCGGGATCCTGATCAGGTCGGCCGCGGTCTTCAGAGGTGTGGATAAGGTCATCGGGCCCAGTTGACAGGTCGGCGGGTCTTCTAGAAGGTCGGGACCACTTCTCAGGGGCCCCTGGGACCCTAGCCGGTGGGGACCCATGGGTACCCATTTCTCTCAGCTGGCAAGAATGGTTAGAAGAGTGGTGAGGGAGAAGAGAAAGCTGGAGAGATTCCTATCCCTCCACACACTACACCCATGAACAAATTCGAACCCAAACCAAACCATCTCCGAAGCAAGCTTGATACAACCCCAGATCCACCGGTGTTCCCCCACAAGTCAGAAAACTACCAGAAACCCATCAAGTTTGTGAGCACCCAGGGGAGTGTCTTTGGTGGGAAGTCAGGAGAGAAAGCTGTTGAGAAGCCCATAGAGAAGCCACAGCCGATACACTTCCATTGTGAGTATTGTGGGAGGGATGGGCATAAGGGTGAGTTTTGTTTCAGGAGGAAGAGAGATGAGAGGTTTGCTAGGGAGGTGGCAAACAAGGACAGGTACCACCTTCGTCACGGTGTTCCTGAGCCTCGTAGAGGGCCTCTACCTGGGGGTGAGGTGTTTGTGTGTACGGTTCCCACTCGTGGAGGTGGAGGTGTGTTTCCTTAGAGAGACAAGCGTGTTGGGTTTGGGCGTGGTGAGTTGGCTGGACGTACTCCTGCTCGTGACCGTTACGAGTTTGGGAGGCACGATCGGAGCTTTGGGTCTCAGATGGACTACGGCCACGTTTTCCCCCTCGTGGTGCGCGTACTTCTCCAGTGAGACGTGACAGGTTCTTCGGTGGTAGGCGTGAGAGGGCCCGCCTAGAGGTTTTGATAGGATGGATTTTGCTAACCCTTCTTTTGAGCAAATGGCTCGACACTGGTTTGACACTTTTGGTATTAACCCCAGTGTTGAGTCGCTTGCTCATTCTCGTTCTCGTTTTTGATTGCAGGTGGGAGGCTTGGAAGACTTCTGGTTGACCGACTCCGGTTGTTCACGTCACATGACCGGAAGTCATGGGTGGTTCTCTAGCCTAACCCCGGTGAGTACGAGGGAGTATATCACTTTCGGGGACAATGGGAGAGGATGAGTGCTTGCTGAAGGTATGGTGGAGGTGAGTAGCAAGGTGACCCTAAAGAGTGTGCCTTTGGTCAAGTCACTTGGTTTTAACCTGTTGTCAGTATCCCAGTTGCTTGAGGAAGGTTTTGAGGTTCGTTTTAACTATGATTCCCGCTTGAGTGGTCTTGAAATTGTCTGAGGATTGGCAAAATTGAAATTCGAAAAGGATTTGGTTTGTGCATCTTGTCGGCATGGAAAGATGGTTGTTGCTTCTCACGCCCCTCTGACTGCGGTCATGACCGAGCGACCTTGTGAGCTATTGCACGTGGTTTTGGTTGGGCCAGCTTGTGTTCGCTCTGCGGGTGGGAAATGGTATGTGTTAGTTGTGGTTGATGATTTTTTGAGGTACTCTTGGGTTTTCTTTTTGGAGGATAAGAGTGAGACATTTGGCTTTGTTCGGGACTTGATTTTGAGGTTGAAGAATGAGAGACATTATGCCATTCGAGCTATACGTAGTGACAATGGTACAGAATTCAAGAACTCTCATTTTGATTCCTTTTGTAGTGATCTTGGTCTCGATCATCAGTATTCTTCTCCATACGTTGCTTGCTAGAATGGCGTAGTGGAGAGGAAGAACCAGACCCTTTGTGAGATGGCCAGGATGATGCTCGATGAGCATAGGACTTCTAGGCGTTTTTGGGCCAAGGCGGTCAATACCGCTTGCTATGTCTCAAATCGCATCTTCCTTCGTGCTTTCAAGAAGAAGACCTCTTATGAGCTGATGCATGGGCGACAACCCAAGGTGAGTCACTTTAGAGCTTTCGGTTGCAAGTGCTTCATTCTGAAGAAGGGCAAGTTGGATAAGTTTGAGTCTAGATGTTCAGATGGTATCTTTCTTGGTTATGCGATTCACTCTAGAGCATATCGTGTGGTCAACCTTGACACTAACTGAATCATGGAGACTTGCGAGGTAACATTTGACGAGACACAACCATGTAGCTCTTCTACTTTTGAGTGTGCAGGTGACGAGGAGATTGGAGCGAGGATCTTTGAGGATGAGAAGGATGGAGATGGAGATGAAGACGAGGATGGTGGTGATGCTCCCGTGGCAGATCGTGTACATGCTACTTCCACTACGACGATGACGATCGAGGATGGTCCATCCCCTACACCCACTGCGACTGAGGCTGTTCGAGTGGAGGCTGCTGCTGAGGGGGAGATTGTATCCAGGCGAGAGGCTCCCCGGCGTGTACCGGTGGATCACCCACCATCTACGATCATAGGTGACCTTCATGAACACACTACACGGTCGAGGTTAAGGAACACTTCTCATTTTGCTCACTCTGCATTTGTCACTTCGTTTGAGTCCAAAGATATTCGAAACACTTTGTCTTATGAGAATTGGGTGAATTCCATGCATGAGGAGTTGGAGAATTTTGAGAGAAAACAAGTTTGGGTGTTAGTCGATCCACCGCTAAATTGCCGTCCCATAGGTATCAAGTGGGTGTGGAAGAACAAGGAATGTGAGAATGGGATGGTTGTGAGAAATAAGTTGAGGTTGGTGGCTCAGGGGTTCAACCAGAAAGTGGGTACAGACTATGAGGAGACATTTGCTCCCGTGGCCCGTTTGGAGGCAATTAGGATCCTTCTAACCTTTGCCGTGGCTAAAGGGTTCAAGTTGTACCAAATAGACATGAATAGTGCTTTCTTGAATGGGGTGATAGAGGAAGAAGTGTATGTGAGGCAACCCCCGGGGTTTGATAGTGAAAAATACCCACACCGTGTATACAAACTCGAGAGAGCGCTTTATGGGTTGAAACAGGCACCGAGAACTTGGTATGGTAGGTTGAGAGGCTTTTTGCTGAGCATGGGGTTTGTGATGGGCACAATTGATAAGACCCTATTTCTCCTTAAGCATGGAAATGACCTATTGATTGTTCAGATTTACGTGGATGACATAATCTTTGGTGGCTCTTCTCATGATCTTGTTGCTAGATTTGCAGATGACATGAGCAGGGAATTTTAGATGACTATGATGGGCGAGCTACAGTTTTTCTTTGGACTCCAGATCAAGCAGTGCAAGGATGGGACATTTGTACATCAGGCGAAGTACACCAGGCACATGGTGTAGAAGTTTGGCATGAACGACTCCAAGCCGCTGACTACACCGATGGGTACCACTACGGCTTTGGACGCGGATGAAGATGGTGAACTCGTGGACCAGAAGGAGTACCAGAGCATGATCGGCTCCCTCCTCTACTTGACGGTGACGAGGCCGGACATACAGTTCAGTGTGTGTCTGTGCGCTCGTTTTCAGGCATCACCGAGGACTTCACATCGGCAGGCCGTCAAACGGATTTTGGGGTACTTGAATTACACTCCTGAGTTTGGTCTTTGGTATTCTGCCTCCTCGACACTGAGACTTCACAGATTCTTCGATGCTGATTTTGCTGGGTGTCGATTAGACCGCAAGTTTACCTCTGGGTGTTGCTAGTTTCTTGGTTCTTCTTTGGTCTCTTGGTCATCTTGGAAGCAATCCAGTGTAGCCTAGTCCACTACAGAGGCCGAGTATGTAGCTGCAGCCAGTTGTTGTTCCCAGCTCCTATGGATGACCTACACTATGAGCGAGTTTGGTGAGGAGTGCTCCCACGTTCCACTCTTTTGTGACAGCACCAGTGCCATAAGTGTAGCCAAAAACCCAGTCCTTCACTCCAAAACGAAACACATCGAAGTGAGATACCACTTTCTGAGGGACAATGTTGAGAAAGGGAACATATCCTAGTCCTATGTACCTACCCAAGATCAGCTAGCCGACATATTCACTAAACCACTTGACCAAGTTACTTTCACACGCTTGCGAGGCGAACTTGGAGTGTGTTTTCCTTTCTAGCTGGGTCTTGGAGCTTCTCATGTATATATGTGATATATGTATCATTTGTTACGTTCCATGCATGCATTTTACTTTATGTACAAAACCTGGTAGGATAGCCATCTTTGGATCATTTGTGCTAGGATGAGCTTCTCTTATATACTTTGATCACTATGATGTGCTATATCTCTGAGATATGTGTATGCTTTGGGAATGGTGATGTGAATGCTATGCTATTGATGGTATTATCATATGCTCATGATGAGATAGCTTCTTTTTGTTGAAAATGCTAAAAATGCTTCACTCATGAGTAGGTTCTTGTCTATGCTCAATTTCTGCTCAAATGCCTATATCATGCTTAGTTTATGCTTGAGTATCATGCTCGTTTTGCTTGGGGTCAAAGACCCGTTTGTCATGGTAAATGTTTAGCCCATATGTTCAGTTGTGGAGGAGTATAAGCTTCTTTTTGCCGCAAAGGTATTTCATGCACCATGCTTAAATTTGAAAATGAAATTGGTGTATGAATTGCCTTATGCTTGAAAAATGAGCTCTTAATCATGTCTCTATGCTTTCATGTATATATCTTGGGTGCTAAACCGTTGCATGATGTCTGCCATGAGAAGTCTCATTTTAAGAAGTTGACATATGGCTCGGCGGCTTTGACATGACATGTAGTAGCTTATGGGCGTTTGCTATGATCTTGTGATTGGAACTTGTGATCTTGTATAAACTTTGTATGATCTAGTTCATTTTTGCTCAAATTGCCATGGATAGGGCTTTGCTCATCAGATGAATGTTTCTTTGTGAAAATTGCTTAAAATTGCTTTTGGCCATGTCACATGTCTATATGTCTCTACTTTCTTGATGGCAATGCACTAACTACACCATGTCTACTTTGCTTACTCTATGTCTCATTTGTAGCATTTTGTTGTGCTCTTTGTATATATGAGAAGCTTGGTAGATTGTATATGCTTTGACATGCATTTTCCATTAAAACAAGGGGGAGAGTTTCATAATACCTTGATTCATGCATTGTCAACAAGTGGGAGAGTTTGTGGAGATTCGTGAGATTTTGCATTGTGGGGAGAAAAATCGAGAAAAGAGGTTGGATTTGCTCAGGGGGAGTTTACATATGTGCAGGGGAGCTCCTTTCGTTTGCCAGAGTTTTGTGCTTTGTGGTGTGCTCTTTGTGAGCTTTGTTTTGTCTCGGCTATGTTGAGCCGTTGCCCTTGCCTTAGGGGGCCGAGACTTAGTCTGGCGAGTGATCGTGTTTTTCGCTTGTTCTTCGGCTTTGGATCACTTGCTTGGAGGTTTGTGTTAGTGGTTGTTTTCTTTTCCTTTTCTCTATGTTGATTCCTATGGGTGTTGTCAATGCATCATCATGGGGGAGATTGAGGACCAGGTGTGTCTGAGGACTAGTGGAGGGTCGCTCCTTAGTGATGAGTGACTGACAAAGTTGTGTGGACTGATGCTTGGCTCAGTGTGCAGGTACAGGTTGCGGCTTGACTCGTGTTGGTGCAGGTGAAGAACAAGTGCGAAATGCCTTAGCCGTGGTGGCCTCCGGGTGATTGAGAGGCTAGTAGGCTTGGTTCGATGCACCCGGTGGCTGATGGGGTCAAGTACGAGCTGTGCGGTGCAAGACTAGCAAGTTGAAGTCATGGACATGGGCCGGTGCAAGGTAGCGGATCGAGGCCGAAGCTTGCACGCGGGGTTTGGTGGTTTGCCCACAAAACCATCAGTGGACGGTTTCTTGGTTTGGGCCGCAAAACCAAGTCCAGAGGCCCGATGCGACGGAGAAGGTGATCTGGGAGCGTCGGCAACCTTCGAGGCGGGGGGCACGTGGCGTGATCACGAGGCTTGCGTCGAGGCTAAGCAAGTCCGTGGTGGAAGCATGTCCGCTCGATGGGAATATCCGAAGACTTGACCATATTGCCCCTGAGGGGTGTGTATCTTAAGTTTAAGTTGTAGGGGTAGCGTGGTCATTTGCCTCCTCCGGTGGACTTTGTATAAATAGCGGAGAGGTGGATGACATCTCTCTCTCTTGGAATCTAGGGTTTCCTCCCCCGGTAGATCGCTCTGGACTGCTTCTTTTCCCAGTACCTTCTTAGGCTAGATTCTTGTATAGACTCTGACCTCTGGATGTATGGAAGCATTAGGCGTTGTGATGATCTCCTAGCTCTTTGTGATTTTTGTGTTATTTTCGGGGCTATTATGGGGGTGTTTCGTTCTTCGCTCGATTCGTTGATTTGAGGGCATTTTCTCTCAGATTTCTTTGAGGGGATCATGGGTGGATGCCTTGCGCATCTTTGTGTGTGATCTTGACCCCTCAAACGCCAGGAAACCCCTTCGATTTGTGAGTTTTGGTTGGAGCCCGAGCTCTTGGTGGTGGTTCTGTGATCCACGATTCCTGATGATTTAGTGAGTTAGAGGCTGAGATTTTTGGGGCTGGGCTTCCTCTTGTGACGCTTCTCATCTCCCCCAAATCTTGTCTCAAGAGCTCAAGCTATTTGGGAGATCCGGTGACGAGTTTGGAGGGTTGACTCTCGAGCTCGAGCCTTTTCTGGTTATGTTCGTGCGTGGGGGACAGTCCGCCTGGTACGCACAGACAGTCTGCGTGGCTCCTGTTCATCGCAGTTCTTCGCGTGTTCGTGCGAGTTTGTGTTTCAATCCGTGAGGAGATTAGGGTTTTGTTGCAGGCAGTTTTGCGGACAGTCTGCCGGTCAGTGACGGACGGTCCGCATGGGCGAGTTTTGAGCAGGTGCTTCTGGTGTTTTTGCCGGACGGTCCGCGAGGCCTACACGGACGGTCCACGACACTGGTGGACAGTCCGCGTGGCTCAGCCGTACAGTCCGAATTTCTCGGTGCATCTCTGGTGGTTCTCTTAGGGTTTTCGAACAGTTCGCGTAGGTGGTCCGGACAGTCCGCCCAGGTGCTGTGGACGGTCCGCCCGTACTGCACGGACAGTCCGCGCCTAGCCTTCGTAGATTTGGCTAAGTGCTTTGGTTCTTGTCTTGTGCTTCTGCTCTTTGATTTGTGGCTTGTCTCTAGGACTCATAGGCTTGTGTGTGCCTAGTCTAGAGCTTCTTTGGTGTGTGCGAGTGATCGGAGTGGCAATCGGGGTATAGGCCGAGTTCATCCTTCGGGAAGAATTTTTTATGGGCTCCCATCACTCCCCCCTCTTTGGTAGCCTATTCGGTCCTTCAACGACGACAACGATCGAGGATGGTCCATGCTCTACGCCTACTATGACTGATTTTGTTCGAGTGGAGGCTGCTCCCGAGGGGGAGATTGTGTCCAGGAGGGAGGCTCCCCGGTGTGTACAGGTAGATCACCCATCGTCGACTATCATAGGTGACCTTCATGAGCGCACTACACGATCGAGGTCACGAAATACTTCTCATTTTGCTCACTCTGGATTTGTTGCCTTGTTTGAGCCCAAAGATATTCGACACGCACTTTCTGATGCAAACTGGGTGAATTTCATGCATAAGAAGTTGGAAAATTTTGAGAGAAACCAAGTCTGGGTGTTAGTTGATCCACCGCCAAATTGCCGTCTTATAGCTACCAAGTGGGTGTGGAAGAACAAGGAAGGTGAGAATGGGATGGTTGTGAGGAACAAGTTGAGGTTGGTGGCTTAGGGGTTCAACCAGAAAGAGGGTATAGATTATGAGAAGACATTTGCTCCTAGGGCCCGTCTGGAGGTAATTAGGATCCTTGTAGCCTTTGCCCTGGCAAAAGGGTTCAAGTTGTTTCAGATGGATGTGAAGAGTGTTTTCTTGAATGGGGTCACAGAGGAAGAAGTGTATGTGAGGCAACCCCCGGGGTTTGAGAGTGAGAGATACCCACGCCGTGTATACAAACTCCAGAGAGCGCTTTATGAGAGCCAGGTGTGGTTCGAGGACCGGTGGATGGTCGCTTCCTGGTGTGATGAGTGATTGACAACGTGGTGTGGACTGATTCTTGGCTAAGTATTGCAGGTGCAGGTTGCAGCTTGACTGGTGCAGGTGCAGGTGAAGAACAAGCGTGAAAGGTCGTTGCCGGTGAGGCCTCCAGGTGTGGAGAAGACAAGTAGGCTTGGTTCGAGGGACCCGGTGGCCAGCGGGGCCAAGTGCGGGCCGCATGGTGGCAAGAACGGCAAGATGAAGTCATGGACGGTTTCTTGGTTGAGCCTCAAAACCAAGGTCGAGCCGGGACTACGTGGGAGCCGAGTCATGAGTGGTGATTGGCGGAGGCTACACCGAGTTCGCGGGGTTTCCGGTGGTTCACCAGAAAACCACTGGGTTCCTTGGTTGATCCACAAAGCCAAGACCGAAGAACCGAAGACGGAGGTGCAGCAGCTCCAGACTGGTCTGACCGGTGGGTCTGACCGGTCTGACCGGTGGGTACCGGTCTGACCGGTGAGGAGCACCGGTCTGACCGGTGTGCGACGACGCAGTCCGGAATCTTCGAAGCGGAGGACACGCATCGGGATCGCAAGGCTTGCGTCGAGGCTAAGCAAGTTTGCGGTCGCTGGGCATCCGTCCGATGGTGCGAAGACAGAGACTTCCAATTTCGCCCTCGAGGGGCATGTATCCCTAGTTAGCTAGTAAGGGTATTTTAGTCTTTCGGTTGCCTCCATATAACCCAAGGGGTGAAAGGATGGCAGCCATCTCTTGGAACCCTAGCTCATTTGGTTTTCCTATTTTCCTTCCTATTTTCTTAGGATTTTCGTAGGACTAGCTTGAGAGCTTCGTGGTGAGATCTTGTGAGAGGGAAGGATGATCGGGCGGCAAGCTAGACCATGTATGAACCTCTTTGGTATGTATAGATGATTCGGCGTGGTTCTTCAAGGCTTGGATGTGTCTTTCCCGTTTCTCCTTTTTGGTGATTTTCGGAGCCCTTTCTTGGCGATTTTCTTGGAGCGATTTCGAGGCCTTTCTCTTTGGGATTTGGTGGGGGATGTATGCATGAACCCTTCGTGGTTCTTTTCCCTTTGATTCCCCTTCCAAATCCGTGAGCAAAGGGGCTCGATTTTGGGGTTTTCGTGGCTCTAGGGTTAGAGGCGTTCTTGGTGGGATTTCTTCGATTCCTCTTGATTTGACAAGTTTTGGTGGACCAAATCTTGGCTATGGAGTACCCATGAGGTGTTCCTACTATCCCCAAAGTCTTGTGCAAAACCGTGGAGCGAATCGGGAGATCGGGAGTTGGATTTGAGGGAGTTGACTCGCGGGCGTTGTTCATCCCGAGCTGTCCAGGCGCGACCGGTCTGACCGGTGCTCTTGACCGGTCTGACCGGTGCTAGCTCTTGGTGGGTTTTTGTCTCGGGGAATAGCCTTGTTCATGTGGTTTTGTCCCGTGGTCCTGCTGATCAGTTCTTGGCGTGTTTGGAGTTGTTTTGCCAAGTTTTGTGAGGGGTTCTTCTTCCTCACAGGTTGTGTTTCGTGGTGGTTTTTGTTCCAGGGCCTAGAGGAGTCACTGAGGCTTCCTGGAACGTTTGCTGTGCGGCTGCTGTAGCCACCGGCCTGACCGGCTCTGTCCACCGGTCTGACCGGTGTCACCGGTCTGACCGGCGCAGGCCATCGGTCTGACCGGTGTAGCACAGGCAGCAAGCCGTGCAAGTTTCCGCTGTGTGGTTTGGTGAGTTTTGGCTCGAAGGGTGAGTGTTGGTTCCTAGGACCAGTAGCACTCCAGTGGCTGTGTGGTCTTGACCAACTTGGGTAGTTGAGTCGGAGACGTGAGTTGGAAGCCGTGTTCGTCTTGTTGGAGTTCTCATCTCCTTCGAGAAGAATTTTTATCGGCTCCCATTCACTCCCCCCTCTCTGGTTCGCCTAATCGGTCCTTCAATTGGTATCAGAGCCGGTTCGGGTCTTTATTGACTCTTACCAGTCTAAGATCCAAAGATGGCGTACCAGGAACGGGGTTCGGGTCCTCCGCACTTCGATGGGAAGAACTACCAGATGTGGCAGAGGCGGATGGCAGCGTTCCTCCGCGGAAAGGGTCAGATCCTTTGGGATGTCACGGTGAACACAGCTTATGTTCATCCGATGAACTTCCTTGCTCCAGGATCGAGAGATATGTTCGAAGCCAACAACAAGGCTGTCGACTACCTGTTTCGTGCTCTGTGTCAGCCTGAATTCGATCGGGTTCAGACAGAGGACTTAGCTTGTAGGATTTGGGAGCAGTTGAAGGATGCTCATGCTGGGAATGCTCAGGTTCAGGCTCGGATGTACGCGACTTACCGGAGAGAGTACGACAACTTCACTCATCTCCCTGGCGAGTCCGTCGATGCCCTTTTCCAACGATTTACGGTCGTTGTGAAGAACATGAGAGCCAATGTGGACGTCCTCCCATACAATGATCATGATAGAGCCGTGAAGCTCTTGCACTCGTTGGATCGTACCGTATGGGACGGGAAGTTTAAGGCTATTGTTGAGTCCGAGAAGTATGACACCTTGACGGTGAACGAGCTGTTCTCGAAGCTCAAGTCGGCTGAGTTGGACCGTGGTATGACAGCCAAGATCGAGAGCCCGACTGATTCTCATAGTCTCGCTCTCGTTAGTGGCAAAGGAGCTAAGTCTAACGCTAACGCATCCTCCAGGATGTACTCTCTGTCTTCTTTGATGTCTTTGCCAGACGAGGAGTTCGACGTGCTTGGAGAGGACGAGCTGGCGTTGCTGACCAGGCGGTTCGAGAGGCGGCACGAGAACCGGGTGAACACGAGGAGGACAGCACGGACGTGCTTTTAGTGCGGCAAGCCAGGACACTTCGTCACCAACTGCCCGGAGAAAACGGAGAACAAGGACGGCTACAAGGACGGCTACAGGCACCGATCGAGCAAGGATGGTAAGTACCGATCGAGGCGCGATCACAAGCACAAGAACAAGCACAAGGACGAGCGACGGTCGAGGAAGAAGGATGGCCGCGGCAGGAAGGCCCGAGCAATGGTCGGAGCGAGCGACGTCGACTCCAGCTCCGCCTACTCTTCCTCGAGCTCGAGTAGCAGTGAAGATGAAGGTGATCGGCGCAAGAACAAGAAGTCATCCAAGAACTTGAGCGGGTTGAGCTGCTTCGCGGGAGATGGCTTCTGCGGCATGGCCCGTAGCTCTGGCAGCAAGAAGAGCCACCAGAGTGACTCGGACTCTGACTCCGAGGATGAGGTATGTGATGAGCTCTCTTCTTTGCGCAAGGAGAATGATGAGTTGGTTGACTTGCTTGATAACCGCGATCACATGCTTAGAGAGGCCAAGAAGATGAGGAAAGAGCTTAGGGCCTCACTAGAAGATGCTAGGAACCGTGTGGCTGAGCTAGAAACCCAGAACCTAGATGCTAAGCTTGAGATTGATTCGCTTAAGGCTTCTCCTGTGGTTTCTGATGAGATTGATTGCTGTGATTGCTCTGTGTACCTAGCTGATCTTACTGCTCTTAAGGATAAGCATGCTTCTACTTGTGATGAACTAGATATGCTTAGGGTTGAAGTGGCTGAGCTTAAGTCTAGACCTGCCTTGCTAGGTGCTTGCACTTCTTGCCCTGTTTTGCATGGAAAGATTGATGAGATGCATGCTTACACTGTTTCGCTTGAGGCTAAGTTGAAAGAGCCTATTCCCACTTCTTGCTCTACTTGTGAATTGCATGCGGTTAAGAATTTAGAGCTTGCACATTATGTTGATCGCTTGCAGGATGAGAATGATGAGCTGAGAAAATGTATGAGCTGGTTGTCGGGTCAGGAGCCTCAGCTTGGTATCATGATAGCGGCTTTCAAATGCTATGATGGTCAGGCACTTGGGGCTGACAAGCTTGGAGAGAACTGTGGTGAGGGAGTTGAGTGAGTTGGAGAGATTCCTATCCCACCACCAAACAGACACAAGAACAAGTTTGAGCCCAAGCCTAACCATCTCAGAAACAAACTTGACACTACTCCCGATCCACCCATATTCCCTCACCCAACAAATGATTTTCAGAAACCGGTGAAGTTTGTGAGTCCAAAGGGAGGTGAGGAATGAGAGAAGAAGGGTGAGAAGCCGAGTGGGCAGCCCCAACCCAAGCCTAAGCCTAAGCCACAGCCCATAAAGTTCCATTGTGGGTATTGTGGGAGAGATGGTCACAAGGATGAGTTTTACTTCAAGAGGAAGCGTGAGGAGAGAATGGCTAGAGAGTGGGCTAACAAGGACAGGTACCACCCCTCTAATGGTGTACCTGAGCCTCGTATGCAGATGCCCAGGGCCAAGGCGATTGTGAGGACGGTTCCGGCTTGGGGAGACCGGAAGGCTGCAGGTGCTGCTGCTGGCCGAGCTACACCGGTCAGACCGGTGTACTACACCGGTCAGACCGGTGCAGGTCTGGGCAGACACCGAGTCGGGTTTCGTGCTCGTGAGGATGCTCGGTTTGGTTCTGGAGGTCGTGGTTCTGGTGGTTGGTCTGGAAAGTTTGCAGGTGGTCAGTTTGCTAGGCGTTCTCCACCTCGTGCTCAATACGGGGGTGGGAGGAGTCGTAGCTTTGAGATGGAGAGGAGGAACGATCCACAGTTTCCCTTTCGTGGCTTTCGTCCTCCTCCAGCTAGAGAGGGTTGGTTCCCTCGTGGTGGTTACCGTGGTAGTGTTCGTGGTGGTAGCTTTGATAGGCGTGATGATTTGGTTTGTGCTAACCCCACTTTGGAGCAAATGGCTCGGCACTGGTTTTACTCTTTTGGTACTAACCCCAGTGCTGAGTCGTTTGTTCACTCACGTGCTCGCTTTTGAATTTCAGGTGGGAGACTTGAAGAACATTTGGTTGATTGACTCCGGTTGCTCGAGGCATATGACCGGAGACAAGGGGTGGTTCTCAAGTCTCGTCCCGGTGGTGACAAAGAAGTACATCACCTTTGGGGACAATGGGCGAGGGCGTGTGCTGTCAGAAGGTGAGATTAAGGTAAGTGACAAGATCACTCTCAGGTGTGTTGCTCTTGTTCAATCGCTTGGATACAATTTGTTTTCTGTGTCCCAGTTGTTGGATGAGGGTTTTGAGGTGTTGTTTCGGCCTGGTGGTTCTCGGATTTTAGATTCTCGGGGGGATCTTGTTTGCATGGTCGTTCCCGAGGGTCAAGTGTTCCGAGCTGATTTTTCTCAGTCTTCTGGTGTGGAGCGTTGCTTCTTGGCTGGTTCTTCGAGTGAGTTGTGGAGGTGGCATAGGAAGTTGGGTCACTTGAGCTTTGACCTTTTGTCTCGCTTGAGTAAACTCAATTTGGTCCGAGGATTGCCACGGTTGAGGTTTGAGGAAGAGTTGGTTTGTGCACCGTGTAGGCATGCCAAGATGGTAGCCTCTTCGCACCCGCCTCTCACCGATGTGATGACTGAGCGTCCATGCGAGCTGCTCCATATGGACCTTGTTGGCCCAACTCGTGTGCGATCTGCGGGTGGGAAGTGGTATGTCCTTGTTGTGGTGGACGACTACTCTCGGTATGCGTGGGTGTTCTTTCTTGAGGAGAAAGGGGAGACGTTTGGTTTTGTTCGAGATCTTGTCTTGAGGTTAAGAAACGAGAGGCACGGAGATGCCATACGAGCGATCCGCAGTGACAATGGCTCGGAATTCAAAAACTCTCGCTTCGAAACCTTTTCCCATGACTTGGGTCTTGAACATCAGTTTTCGAGTCCGTATACGCCTCCCTAGAATGGCGTGGTGGAAAGGAAAAACAGGACCTTGTGCGAGATGGCTCGGACGATGCTCGACGAGCATCGGACTCCGAGAAGGTTCTGGGCTGAGGCGGTCAATACCGCGTGCTATGTGTCGAACAGGATCTACCTCAGGGTCCATAAGAAGAAAACATGTTACGAGTTGATGCACGGTCGCACACCCAAGGTGAGTCACTTCCATGTCTTTGGTTGTAAATGCTTCATTCTGAAGAAAGGGAAGAAGTTGGACAAGTTCGAGGCTAGGTCTGTCGATGGCATTTTCTTTGGTTATGCATCTCATTCTAGAGCATTTCGTGTGCTCAATCTTGAAACTAACCAAATCGTGGAGACTTGCGAGGTAACCTTCGACGAGACACAGCCACGTAGTCAGCTTGTTTTTGAGTGTGCAGGTGACGACGAACTTGGCGAGGAGATCTTTCAGGAGGAGGAGCATGAACATGGTGATGATGAAGATGGCGGTGTGATGCCCGCGGCTGAACATGTACCTACTACTTCGACGACGATCGAGAATGGACCCTCTCCCACACCTACAACGATAAACCCAGATCAAGGCGAAGCTGCTGTTGAGGGGGAGGTAGCATCAAGGCGAGAACCTCCCCGGCGAGTGCAAGTGGATCACCCAGCTTCGAGAATCATCGGCGACATGAATGAACGTACTACACGGACGAGGGTTCAGAACAATTCTCATTTCGCTCATGCTGCTTTTGTTGCCACCTTTGAACCCAAAGACATTGGACACACGTTATCTGATCATAATTGGGTTAACTCGATGCATGAGGAGTTGGAGAATTTTGAGAGGAACCAAGTTTGGGTGTTGGTTGACCCTCCTCCAGGGTGTAAGCCGATTGGGACAAAATGGGTGTGGAAAAATAAAGAGGGAGAGAAAGGAGAAGTGGTGAGGAACAAGTCGAGACTTGTTGCTCAGGGGTACAGTCAGAAAGAGGGGATCGACTACGAGGAGACTTTTGCTCCTGTAGCTCGTTTGGAGGCGATCAGGATCCTTCTAGCCTTTTTCGTGGCTAAAGGGTTCAAGTTGTACCAGATGGATATGAAGAGTGCTTTTCTGAATGGTGTGTTGGAGGAAGAGGTGTTTGTGAGGCAACCATCGGGGTTTGAGAGTGAGAAGTACCCTCACTGGGTGTACAAGTTGAGGAAGGCGCTGTATGGGTTGAAGCAGGCGCCTAGAGCTTGGTATGGTAGGTTGAGGGGGTTCCTGTTTGAGAGAGGGTTTGAGATGGGGAAGGTCGACCAGACCTTGTTTCTCCTCAGGCAGGGTAGAGATATCCTGATTGTGCAGGTATACGTGGATGATATTGTCTTTGGTGGCTCGTCTAACTCTCTTGTTGCAAGGTTTGCAGAAGACATGAGCAGGGAATTTGAGATGAGCATGATGGGCGAGTTGCAGTTCTTCCTTGGGCTACAAATCAAGCAATCAAAGGAAGGAACATTTGTGCACCAAGCTAAGTACACCAAGGACATTGTGAGGAAGTTCAAGATGGAGGACTCCAAGGCCATGGCGACGCCTATAAGTACGACTACAGCTCTTGATGCGGATGAGGAAGGTGAACACGTGGACCAGAAGGAGTACCGGAGCATGATCGGGTCACTCCTCTACTTGACGGCGACGAGGCCGGACATTCAATTCTCGGTGTGTCTGTGTGCTCGTTTTCAAGCTTCTCCGAGGACTTCGCATCGGCAAGCAGTCAAGCGCATTTTGAGGTATTTGCGACACACTCCCGACTTCGGCCTTTGGTACTCTGCGTCTTCTTCTTTGGCGCTTCATGGATTTTCAGACGCGGACTTTGCCGGGTGTCGGTTGGATAGAAAGTCCACTTCTGGGACTTGCCAGTTCTTGGGTTCTTCATTGGTGTCTTGGTCTTCCCGCAAACAGTCGAGTATTGCTCAATCCACTACCGAGGCAGAGTATGTGGCCGCAGCTAGTTGTTGCTCTCAGCTCCTTTGGATCACATACACCATGAGTGACTTTGGTGAGGAGTATACCCATGTCCCACTTCAATGTGATAGCACCAGTGCCATAAGCGTTGCAAAGAACCCAGTGCTCCATTCCAAAACCAAGCACATAGAAGTGAGGTATCATTTTCTGAGAGACAACGTAGAGAAAGGGAAGATAGCTTTGATCCATGTACCCACACATGAACAACTAGCCGATATTTTCACCAAACCCCTAGATCAAGCAACTTTCACTCGTTTGCAGGGGGAGCTTGGTGTTTGTTTGATTTCTTGAGTTGGCGTGTGGGAGCTCCTTTGTAGCATATGTATAGCTTTCCTCTGTACATTTCTTGCATTTGGCATGGCATATGTAACATGATGTATAGGCATCTTTGTATCTTAGGTTGCATGCATTTTGTATCATATGCATTGTTTAGGAAAGGCTTCTCCTATATACGTTGTTCACCATGGAATGATATATATGTCTTTGTGAGCTAATTTGGTAAGCTATGGTTAGTTTGGCTTAGCTCTTGATAATCTTGGTTTGTATCCATGGTTGATGGCTATGTTTTTGAAAATTTCATATGTATGCTCTCTTGTGAGTAAATGCCTTTACATGATCTTGACATGTTTTTGTGGCTTGGCTATGCTTAATTTGTGGTTGGATGGCTTATTTTGATCATATGGGGTCAAAGGCTCATTTGCCATCATGAATGTTTAGCCCCCATGCTTCATCTTGTGGAGGGGCATAAGTTCCTTTTTGTCGCAAAGACATTTCATGTACCAATTATAAATCTGAAAATGAAATGTAAATTGCTTGAAAAATGTGCTCCCATGTCATATGTGCTAATTTTAAGTTGCTTTGGGTGCTAAATCGTTGCATGATGCCTACCAATGAGAAGTCTCATATATAGAAGTAGGCACATGGCTCGGTGGCTTTGACATGACATGAGGTGCTTGTGGGTGTTTATGATGGTCTTATGCTTAGAATGGTTGTCCTAGCATGAAGTTTGTGTGGCTTTGCCATTTTGACATGTTTTGCTCATGTTTAGGACTTTGCTCATGAGAGGGTGATTTTTCGCAAAATTGCTCAATTCTATCTTAGCTTCGCCCAATGGTTGTGAAACTTGGTGATCATGAAGTTTATGTCATTACGAAGCTATAGAGTATCTAACTTGCTCATTTGGACATGTGTAGCATCCTATGTTGAATTTTGTCTATTTGAGAAGCTCTAGGTTGCATTTTTTGCATTTTTGGCTTGATTCATGCATTGTCAACAAGGGGGAGAAGTTTGAGCATGTTTTGGCCTACTGAATGCATTTGGAAGGTTTTCAGGTGGTTTCGAGCCATTTTTGGGCTCTGTTGTGCACCGGTCTGACCGGTTGAGGTCACCGGTCTGACCGGTCAGAGTGCTGGTCCTGTTCATATGTTGAGCACCGGTCTGACCGGTGGTGTCGACCGGTCTGACCGGTCAGAGCTGAGCTGTTGCAACTGCTCTGTTTCGTGAAGTGGTTCGCATGCATTTGTCCAGGGGGAGTTGTATTGGTTCAGGGGGAGCTTGCATGTGTGCAGGGGGAGCTCTTTGTGGTTTTCGAGCTTTGGTTTGATGGTTTGTGCTCTTTGCTTGAGCATGTTTTGTCTCGGATGTGTCGAGCCGTTGCCCTTGCCTAAGGGGTCCGAGACTTGTCTTCTTCAAGTGATCTTGCTCTTTGCCTTTTCTTTGGCTTTCGATCGCTTGTTGGAGTTTCTTTTAGTCGTTTCTTTTCTTTTCCTTTTCTCTTGGTTACCAAAACGTGTGTGTTGTCAATGTACTCATCAAGGGGGAGATTGAGAGCCGGGTGTGGTTCGAGGACCGGTGGATGGTCGCTTCCTGGTGTGATGAGTGATTGACAACGTGGTGTGGACTGATTCTTGGCTAAGTATTGCAGGTGCAGGTTGCGGCTTGACTGGTGCAGCTGCAGGTGAAGAACAAGCGTGAAAGGTCGTTGCCGGTGAGGCCTCCAGGTGTGGAGAAGACAAGTAGGCTTGGTTCGAGGGACCCGTTGGCCAGCGGGGTCAAGTGCGGGCCGCATGGTGGCAAGAACGGCAAGATGAAATCATGGACGGTTTCTTGGTTGAGCCTCAAAACCAAGGTCGAGCCGGGACTACGTGGGAGTCGAGTCATGAGTGGTGATTGGCGGAGGATACACCGAGTTCGCGGGGTTTCCGGTGGTTCACCAAAAAACCACTGGGTTCCTTGGTTGATCCACAAAGCCAAGACCGAAGAACCGAAGACGGAGGTGCAGCAGCTCCAGACCGGTCTGACCGGTGGGTACCGGTCTGACTGGTGAGGAGCACCGGTCTGACCGGTGTGCGACGACGCAGTCCGGAATCTTCGAAGCGGAGGACACGCGTCGGGATCGCAAGGCTTGCGTCGAGGCTAAGCAAGTTTGCGGTCGCTGGGCATCCGTCCGATGGTGCGAAGACAGAGACTTCCAATTTCGCCCTCGAGGGGCATGTATCCCTAGTTAGCTAGTAAGGGTATTTTAGTCTTTCGGTTGCCTCCATATAACCCAAGGGGTGAAAGGATGGCAGCCATCTCTTGGAACCCTAGCTCATTTGGTTTTCCTATTTTGCTTCCTATTTTCTTAGGATTTTCGTAGGACTAGCTTGAGAGCTTCATGGTGAGATCTTGTGAGAGGGAAGGATGATCGGGCGGCAAGCTAGACCATGTATGAACCTCTTTGGTATGTATAGATGATTCGGCGTGGTTCTTCAAGGCTTGGATGTGTCTTTCCCGTTTCTCCTTTTTGGTGATTTTCGGAGCCCTTTCTTGGCGATTTTCTTAGAGCGATTTCGAGGCCTTTCTCTTTGGGATTTGGTGGGGGATGTATGCATGAACCCTTCGTGGTTCTTTTCCCTTTGATTCCCCTTCCAAATCCGTGAGCAAAGGGGCTCGATTTTGGGGTTTTCGTGGCTCTAGGGTTAGAGGCGTTCTTGGTGGGATTTCTTCGATTCCTCTTGATTTGACAAGTTTTGGTGGACCAAATCTTGGCTATGGAGTACCCATGAGGTGTTCCTACTATCCCCAAAGTCTTGTGCAAAACCGTGGAGCGAATCGGGAGATCGGGAGTTGGATTTGAGGGAGTTGACTCGCGGGCGCTGTTCATCCCGAGCTGTCCAGGCACGACCGGTCTGACCGGTGCTCTTGACCGGTCTGACCGGTGCTAGCCCTTGGTGGGTTTTTGTCTCGGGGAATAGCCTTGTCCGTGTGGTTTTGTCCCGTGGTCCTGCTGATCAGTTCTTGGCGTGTTTGGAGTTGTTTTGCTAAGTTTTGTGAGGGGTTCTTCTTCCTCACAGGTTGTGTTTCGTGGTGGTTTTTGTTCCAGGGCCTAGAGGAGTCACTGAGGCTTCCTGGAACGTTTGCTGTGCGGCTGCTGTAGCCACCAGCCTGACCGGCTCTGTCCACCGGTCTGACCGGCGCAGGCCATCGGTCTGACCGGTGTAGCACAGGCAGCAAGCCGTGCAAGTTTCCGCTGTGTGGTTTGGTGAGTTTTGGCTCGGAAGGGTGAGTGTTGGTTCCTAGGACCAGTAGCACTCCAGTGGCTGTGTGGTCTTGACCAACTTGGGTAGTTGAGTCGGAGACGTGAGTTGGAAGCCGTGTTCGTCTTGTTGGAGTTCTCATCTCCTTCGAGAAGAATTTTTATCAACTTGCAAACTTTCATCAAAGGTATGATCATGTGACACTACCAAATCAGCACAAAGATTATGGTCAATTCCATTTGAAATATGTCTTTTACCACAATCACTCATCACTATAATTTGCATATTCAAATCTGAATCATTTTTAGTACCAATTATAATTTGTGGTAGTGCTTTTATCATGGATGATGTTTCTTAAATCTTACCAATTACCTCGTCATGTTTCATGTTGTGGGCTACACACAATTGGTTCAGTTGAGTGGCTACCTTCTCATCTTTCTCAATAAGTATGGTGATAGCGTGAGCAGCCATATCTTCCTCATTTTTATTGCAAACCTGCACATTTGGAAACAAAACACTAGCGGTAGAGATGAGAGCGTTAGTTTCAAAAGTATCCTCACATGAGTTGCATTCAAACTCTCTATTATGTTGTGGTGTATCCCTCATATTTTCACTATTTGTACTCTCAAGATCATAGTAAGTGGAATCACACAACTTACTTTTGGTTTCACTCTCTCACAATTTGGCTATGTAGCCCTCATTCTCACAAAGGTTTTGATGCACAATCACTTCAATATATTGTGAAGCAACATATGCATACGTGTCATACTTTACCAAGTTCTGAAAAGGAAGTGGAGCAGCAACTGTTGCAAAAGAACCAAGAACTAAAGCTTCTTCCAATGCTACTGAACTTGCATCACTTGAATGGGAAGCATTTGCATTATTATTGCCTTCAAACTGAACTTAATGTTGCAAACACAATGAAATTTCAGCACCATTGTCTATGGCCATCATCTGATCTTCTTCATCGAATATTGGGGCCTGATCATATTTCACCACATTATTTTCTTCGGTAACTTGCAACACATCAAAAGATAAACTAGAAGAGGTTGTCATGTTAGAAAAAGATGTTTCCTCACATGGCCTAGCTTCTACTTCACTCAATTTTTGTGTATCTTCTTCACACAAATTTTTGTGGCTCTCCTCACGTATGGTGGAATCTCTCTTCTTTTCATTTTGAACTCTCATCTTTGGATCATTTGTGGTAGGATGAGCTTCTCTTATATACTTTGATCACTATGATGTGCTATATGTGAGGTATGTGTATGCTTTGGGATTGGTGATGTGAATGCTATGCTCGTGATGGTATTGTCATATGTTCATGATGAGAGAGCTTCTTTTTGTGAAAATGCTAGAAATGCTATACTTTAGACTCCTACAACAATACCCCAGCACGGAGGGTTGCAAAGGGTCCAACAGCTGTCACCACTACGGCCTACCTCAATCGTTATGGGGGGCATGCTCATAACTAATGTAGCCACACAACCCAGACACCATGCCTGCATTGCTGCTAGACTTCACCCGGCCCGGGTTATTGTGACCCAGGGTGAGAGCCACCAGAAGACTGGTCAACTTAGACCGAGTACCGTAGCTTGAACACAAACCTCATGCAACACTATCATGCCATCTAACAAGATCAAACTAAGGCTAGACATATGAACAGATACGAACTCTCTTATGTCTAGTCAACAAGATCAAAGGGTCGTGTTCATGAAGAACACGAGCCTCTAACTTATGAACAAACACATAAGGAATGAGTAAATCATCCTTCAAGTGGATCAAAAGGTAGTTTTCACACAGAACACGAGCCTCTAAATGATGAACAAGAGATGAACTCAAGAACATATCAATCATATGATCTACCACAACTTTATATGAAATAGGTGAATAACTGAAGTAGATCAAAGTCATACAAAGAAATAAAGATACAAAAGAACTCATACCTAGACTCCAAAGTAGACTTGGAACCTGAATAAGAGCTACTCTAGACTACCCCCTAGCCTTGGAAACTAAAAGTGAGAGGAGAATGAAGAGAGTGGTGTGTGAGAAATGGAGCCCCTCCCCTTCTATTTATAGGCAAGGACCAGGCTTGCTTCGGTCACCAAATGCCTCCAAACCACCTGGGGATGCAACAAGGGACCAATGAGGAGCAACCACGTGGAAGGCCGAGATGAGAGGGAGCAAAGGAGGTTCGACCGATCCTAGGACCGGCCGCCCCCCTCGCCTCTCCTCTCTAGGTGTGTTTCCTCTGGGTGGCTTCCAGGTGGGCCCTCTGGTCACTCCCCCATGTATGGCTTGTTTTGGTATCCTAGGTGGGCCCCTTGATCCATGTGAAGTCCATGTGTTGCTCTCTGATTCGTCGGTGAGTGCCTCCCTTGGATCAGTGACGTGGATTACCACGTGTTTCCTTGGTGGCAGCCACCTCCTCAGCTGAGTTGGCATGGTTCTTCCATAGAAGGTGGGTTTCTATCTCTTTTAATGCTTATTTCACCTACTGTTGACACATTTTATCTATGCATTTTATCCCTCACATTCATTGGAAAAAGGACTAAAATATACTTAGATCACCTTATTAGGGTTTATATTAACAATTTCCACGAGTTTTGGTGAATCTATGAATTTACAGGGACTATTCAGAAATTATGCAAAGAAACCACTCTAGAAGACTCCAGAAGGCTCCGGAACTCAACGTGGCTTAGCACCTAAAAAAGATGCATCTAGAAGGATCAAGGACCCACCTGGCAGAAGTGGACCCCCAGTGGGGCCCACACCAGACCGACCGGCCCAGTGGTGGGGCCGGTCGGCCACCCCCTGGCGCCAAATGGGCCCGGCTTCTGGAATGTTCCTCCACCGCCTATGAAGATCAATCTAAACCACATGTTTAGGTCGGTTTGATCCTACGGCGCACGTCCACCCCTCTGGACTATATAAGCAGCCCCCTACCCCCTGGCAGAGGCATCTGAATCTGTCATACATCAGATCAAGTCATCAAGTCAGAGACTCTACGCCCTAGAAACACCATATAGCAGAGTAGCTAGCTAGTTTAGATCTAGGAGGAGGCAAGGCGTCTACTTGGCTCCTGATCGTCTAGAGGCTGATCTAGCTTCGCTCTTGTAAGTTCTTATCAAGTTCTTTACATTTGTTATATAGACATATGTTCTTATTAATGATTATATTCGACATTATATGCTTTGGTATTTATTATGATTACATGTTTAGCATAGTTGATTTGCCTTTATATTCATGTATGGAGTCGTATAGCCCTCACCTAGATAATTTGTTAACGTGGGTGAACGGTAAAGACAGTGTAAGCGTGGTGCTTATATTGTATTTATCTGCGATTGCACCCTATATGCCGGGTCGTGTGGTAGATCGTGGTGGTGACAGCACTATTGAGTCCTTCGTAGTCCACCCCCCGTGTATAGGACTAGTGGAGCCTTATACTGTTTGGGTTGTTTCAAGTTTCGGCCTTGATCCTCCTGGATAGTCTCCCCATGCATTGATATAATAGTTCTTCTTCCGTGATTGCTAAATGTTTGCACTAATCATAGTTTGCATTGACATATAGTTTAGAATTACCTAGGAGTATCCTCTCTAGCTAGGCTTTGCTACGTTTCTCTTGCTATAATGACGCTGCTCATTAAGTTATGACTTGAACAGTGCTATCATTCTCTATATTTTATGTGACTTACCCCTGTTTATAGCAATTGATATATTTTGGCCACTCTACATTATAAAACAGAGAGATGAGCATGTATTAGCTATTATGGATTAGAAAGACTTCTTTCCCTGTGGTAGAATATAAATACGATACCTGGTTTTACTCCTGGTTAAAATGCTACAATGGTATATTCATATCTGTGCGCTTGCGGATACCCTGTTTATATATATATCTTCTTTTCTAGAGATCCAAGGCATATGTAAGAGTACCACATCCATGCGTTTTCAGGCACACCTGTCAGGCTGACAACCTATATCGTGTTGTGCTATGAATCGTGTCGGAATTCATCTTTTAGTTTATCTGAAAGCAACATCCGATATACACTTAACATCATATTAAGATATACCTCTGCATTCCTGGTGTCGTCGATAGAGATGGATCTTATATCCGTTTCTAGTCGATGACGTTAGCAATGTCAATAAGCATTTTTGGCGCTGTTGCCGAGGAAAGAAAGTCTATAGCCTAGATGAAAAAAATTTCAGTAATAGCGTGCATGCATCTCTCACATATAATGTATCGAGAATCCAAATAATCATTGCTTAAACAGGCTTACCCTTGTTCTTTCCACTTTTGTCTATCTTATTTCAGGGTAATGTATGAATAAGAATCTTCCAGAGAACTTTGTTTCAGATCCAGAGAAAATCTTAAAGAAGGCAAGGTCAAAGCTTAGGCCTCCTCATTCTCAGCCCACGACTTTTGCCTTAGGAGATTCAACAGCGCGAAGCTTAACACCCACGTTTGATGTAATGGCAAACAAGTCCCTACGTGAATACTCCGCACCGACCTCGGACAACATTCGTACTGGTCTGACAGTCGCTACAGGAGATGCTGCTTTTGAGCTCAAGCCTGCGCTGATCAACATGGTACAAGCTAGCCAATTTTGTGGAAAAACTCATGAACATGCCAACAAACACCTTCAAAATTTCTTGGAGATATGTGGCACCTTCACGATCAAAGATGTTCCAAGTGATGCAGTCCTACTTCGTTTATTCCCATTCTCACTATTGGGGCGAGCAAAGCAATGGTTCTACTCCAACAAAGACAAATTTACAACTTGGACATTGTGTTCTACTGCCTTTCTGGCAAGGTTCTTTCCTATAGGCAAAACCAATGCCTTACGGGGGAAAATTTCGAGTTTCCAGCAGCAACACGAGGAATCTGTTCCTGAAGCATGGGAGCGCTTTCAAGACTACATTGCAGATTGCCCACATCATGGAATGGAAAACTAGTTGCTCTTGCAGACCTTCTACCACGGGCTCTCTACCAACACCCGTGAAACGATGGATGCTGCAGCTGGAGGTGCTTTCCTGTCCCTTACACTTACTCAAGCTACTAACCTTGTGGAAAAGATGGCGTCCAATCAAGCTTGGAACGAGGAACGTCAACCCCGCAAGAAAGAAAGAGGAATGCACCAGCTCAAGAAGGTAGACATGCTGTCTGCCAAAATGGATTTACTGATGAAGAGGCTTGAAGACAGAGCCCCTGAGAAGAAGGAAGTCATGCAACTCTTCGAATCCCGCATAACCTATGAAGAATGTGGAAACACTGGACACTCAGGGAGTCAATGCCCTCAGCTGGAGGAGGACGTGAACTACATCAACAACAACAACCAATATCGTCCCCAGCAGAATCAAGGATGGACTCAGCAGAGAACCAACAACCCAGGTAACTATTCAGGTAATTATCAAGGTAATAATTCTTCCAATAATTTCTCACCATTAAGAGACTATTAGTAATCTGTCTAAGAAGTTAGCTTCCAATGATAAAATGCTCGAAACTATTAGTAATAAAATGGAAAGTTTTTCTTCTGCCATCAAGAACCAACATAGCTTTAATAAGATGCTAGAATCTCAGATTTCTCAGCTGGCATCATCTGTTCCCACGACTAACCCAGGTAAGATTCTGGGCCAGCCGGAAGAATTAGAATCTGCAAATCTTGTCGATATCTATTCTGCAGATCTGTGTTCGAATAAGATAGAAGAAGGCCCAAGATGGACTGACTGGGGCATGCCCGCCAAAAGAGGAGATCCAGGAAGGCCCGTCATCACCATCACTATTGGAGCCTACACCTTCAAGAATGCACTTTGTGACTTTGGGTCTAGCGTCAACATAATGCCTAAGGTAATATATAAGAAAATTAATGGTTCACCTTTATTGTATACAACCATGTGCTTGCAGCTTGCAGACCTATCACTATGCCACCCCGAGGGTATCCTAGACGGCGTATGTCTGGGGATAGGACGCTCCTACGTGGCTGCCGACTTCGTTATTGTCAAGACTGGGGGAAGTGAGAACGTTCCAATCATTTTGGGACGTCCTTTCCTTGCCACAGCCAAAGCCATCATCTACACCGACGCCGCTAAGATCATCTTCTCCATCAATGGGAGGAAGGACAGATTCAATTGCAAGAACAAAATCCTAGAAGCTCCTGCGCACCCCCGATATCCTTACCCTCAAGAACACGAGCCAGTTGTCGAGAAGAAGAGAAGAGATAGAAGGAGGAATAAGAAGAATAATCAACCTCAATCGCATGTGAAGGAAGTTTGGATGATCAACACGATTCAATCAGAGAATAAGAACCTGTTCCCTTCACCATTACTACGAAAGCTTGAAGACCCTGGAGTTCCATCAATCCAATCCTCCATCAATCAATGGAACTTCCAGCGAGTTATCTGCGACACGGGATCGGGTGTTAACCTAATGTCTAAGGTAACCTATGAATTAATATATGGTGACCTGCCTTTGTATTCCACATATATAATGTTGCAGATGGCAGATCAATCACAACGGTTCCCGGAAGGAATTGCACGAGATGTACCTGTCAAGATAAAGGACAACTATGTCCTGACTGACTTTTTAGTCATAGACATGGGAGATGAGCAAGATCCTCCCATCGTGCTTGGAAGACCATTCCTGAACACAACAAGAGCAATCATCTACATCAGGACTGGCGAGATCCACTTCCAGTTCAGAACTGAAAGGGTACGCTGCTACTTCAATACTTACACTAATCCTGAGCAGCCCAAGAAGAACAAGACGCGGAGACGCCTTCAGAGATTACAACGCAAGCTGAACACAAAGTTGACAGATGTCAAGAACATTGAAGAAGAGATTAAGGAGAAGTCCTCTCAGCTTCTGCCAGCCTAGTATTCTGAACCCGTTACTCCAGAAAGGTCTCCACCGAAGAAACAAGTTTGGAGGAAGAAAGATCAAAGTACACCTTCGGAAGACCAATCACTACCTGCGTCATCAACTGATCAATCAATGGCCACTACATCTACGTCATGGGAGTAAGTACTCTAAGCTCTCGCCGAGAGGTAACTCGGTATTTATCTTTATATTCTGCACTGCATATTTAGATTAGCATGTTTATTTCCCTATACCTGCATTGAAAAAATCATAAAAATATTTTCTGTTTTTGCATTCTTTAAGGCCCCATGTACTCCGTACCATGGCGGCATATAAAAAAATAAAAATAATAATAAATATATTTTTGCATTCACATGTTTTTGCATTTAGCATCCCTTTTGCATATAAAAATTCACAAAAATACGTGGGCACATGAAGGTCCACACATTTCAGAAAAACCCAAAAAAGAAGTGGGCACAGAAGGCTCATAGCATAATCCTAGAATTTGTTCCTTCGGGTATGTGCGAGACTAATATTTTCAGGGAGAATTTAATAAGAACCTGAAGGTAAACAAGTTCCAAGGATGAATCAAGAATCACTTCAAGATCCAGCTTGGGGGAGAGCACCCCCAGTTATCACCATAAGTATCACTATCCTATGTTTTTAGCTAGTTAAGTTTTAGTTAAAAGTCTTAGTTTGAATAAAATGCTAGAGTCTGCTAGTTGGTTTTTCTCTTTAATAATAATCTTGATGATATATGCTTGGAGACGATGAATAGTTGCTCCGTCGTAATTCCTTTTAAAGTACTTAGTTTTCAAACCTAGATTCTCCTGAAGTTTAAATGCTTAATTTGCTCTAAACCCAAAACCTGTGCAAGTATATGCTTAATCTGAGTCTAGGCTTTGAAAGATGATTCATGAAAAGTTGAGTTGCTATTGATCATTTTCTTAGAGAAGCTGGATTCCTGGATTTATCTTAAATGAAAAATCTTATATGATGAGTTCCTGTGTCAATGATCCTTAAGAGCTTGTCATACACATCAAGATCATTCCATTCCGCCATTTATGCTGCTTCTGATATGGAAGTACACATTTTCCATCAAGCCATACAGCTCATGCAACTCTAGGATATATCTCTCTCAATGTTAAAAAAAAAGAGAGATTCTGGGGCTACATTCGAAAAAAAAGAAGAGAAAGAGAGGAAAAAGTGAGAAGAGAGAGGGAGAGAAAAGAACAAGTGTCATACTAGGCGAGAAGGGCCTACCTCCCTAAAAGAAATAAATTTTAGAGATGAATAATGGACACGTGTCCGGGGGCGAGTAGAGCCCACATCTCTAAGGAGAGAGAAAAATGGACAAAAGTCCGGGGCGAGTAGGGCCCACCTCTCCAAGAATGGAAAGCCCAGATCTTAAAAAAAATCTTAGAAAGAGAGATATAGTCCAAGAGCTAGGCTAAAAGGCTTACCACCTTTCACCCTCATCCATTCAACACTATCATCCATATCTTGTTAAGTGTGACTCCATGCTTGAGAAGGTCATACACAGGATCTCTGAGTTTTATCTAAAAAATGTGCAAAACCCCAGGATGATAGCTGATCAAAGAATTTGAGATATACTGCTTGACTTGATTGTTTTGTCTTTTATCTGCTAAAGATTTATGAAAAGGCTGTGCTTAAAGGTTGAAGGTAAAAGAGAGTAATCTTGTTGAGGAGAATAGGTTTTTGAAGACCATAGTACTTTTGAGGTGTGAAAGCGTTGTAGCAACTCCTGATCCTGCTAAAGCATATCTTTGCTAGGGACTAGCAAAGGGTAAGCTTGGGGGAGTTTGTTCACACATTTTATCTATGCATTTTATCCCTCACATTCATTGGAAAAAGGACTAAAATATAATTAGATCACCTTATTAGGGTTTATATTAACAATTTCCACGAGTTTTGGTGAATCTATGAATTTACAGGGACTATTCAGAAATTATGCAAAGAAACCACTCTAGAAGACTCCAGAAGGCTCCGGAACTCAACGTGGCTTAGCACCTAAAAAAGAAGCATCTAGAAGGATCAAGGACCCACCTGGCCGAAGTGGACCCCGAGTGGGGCCCACACCAGACCGACCGGCCCAGTGGTGGGGCCGGTCGGCCACCCCCTGGCGCCAAATGGGCCCGGCTTCTGGAATGTTCCTCCACCGCCTATGAAGATCAATCTAAACCACATGTTTAGGTCGGTTTGATCCTACAGCGCACGTCCACCCCTCTGGACTATATAAGCAGCCCCCCTACCCCCTGGCAGAGGCATCTGAATCTGTCATACATCAGATCAAGTCATCAAGTCAGAGACACTATGCCCTAGAAACACCATATAGCAGAGTAGCTAGCTAGTTTAGATCTAGGAGGAGGCAAGGCGTCTACTTGGCTCCTGATCCTCTAGAGGCTGATCTAGCTTCGCTCTTGTAAGTTCTTATCTAGTTCTTTACATTTGTTATATAGACATATGTTCTTATTAATGATTATATTCGACATTATATGCTTTGGTGTTTATTATGATTACATGTTTAGCATAGTTGATTTGCCTTTATATTCATGTATGGAGTCGTATAGCCCTCACCTAGATCATTTGTTAACATGGGTGAACGGTAAAGATAGTGTAAGCATGGTGCTTATATTGTATTTATCTGCGATTGGACCCTATATGCCGGGTCGTGTGGTAGATCGTGGTGGTGACAGCACTATTGAGTCCTTCGTAGTCCACCCCCCGTGTATAGGACTAGTGGAGTCTTATACTGTTTGGGTTGTTTCAAGTTTCGGCCTTGATCCTCCTGGATAGTCTCCCCATGCATTGATATAATAGTTCTTCTTCCGTGATTGCTAAATGTTTGCACTAATCATAGTTTGCATTGACATATAGTTTAGAATTACCTAGGAGTATCCTCTCTAGCTAGGCTTTGCTACGTTTCTCTTGCTATAATGACGCTGCACATGAAGTTATGACTTGAACAGTGCTATCATTCTCTATATTTTATGTGACTTACCCTTGTTTATAGCAATTGATATATTTTGGCCACTCTACATTATAAAACTGAGAGATGAGCATGTATTAGCTATTATGGATTAGAAAGACTTCTTTCCATGTGGTAGAATATAAATACGATACCTGGTTTTACTCCTAGTTAAAATGCTACAATGGTATATTCATATCTATGCGCTTGCGGATACCCTGTTTATATATATATCTTCTTTTCTAGAGATCCAAGGCATATGTAAGAGTACCATATCCATGCGTTTTCAGGCACACCTGTCAGGCTGACAACCTATATCGAGTTGTGCTATGAATCGGTTCGGAATTCATCTTTTAGTTTATCTGAAAGCAACATCCGATATACACTTAGCATCATGTTAAGATATACCTCTGCATTCCTGGTGTCATCGATAGAGATGGATCTTATATCCATTTCTAGTCGATGACGTTAGCAATGTCAACACCTACATACAAATAATCTCCAAGGACAAGTGGAACTACATTATTCAAACCAAAATGCAAGTAAATAATGCATATGCCTCCATTTATGTGAGAATATTGATAGCTGAAAGTAGTACGTAACAGCTGTCAACAAACTCCCCCAAGCTAACCTCTTGCTCGTCTCGAAGCAAGACATTAGGGACTTAGGTTGGTTGATCAGGAGTTTCTACGATGTCGTATTCTTAACTTAGCAAACATACAGCAAAATACTCTACCAAGAGTTGAACAAGTTGGCAATGTTCTTACCATTCTCTTGATGACATGGGGCATATAGCTTCACCTGCCTTAGGCGGTTGAGAGACAGAATGGTTATATAGCAAATGCATAATCACTCATACCTTGATCAGCTATCAATCCGGAGGTTTTGCAAATTTTTCAAAAGAAAATCAGAGTTCCTCAAATGATACTCTCGGATCGCTCAAAGTGTATGGTTCCTCACCAAGGGATTAAGGTGCCTTTCTTCACATCCTACTCTTAATAGGCTTATGTGGAGCTGTAGGTAGGGAAGAAATGTGGCATACTTGTCTCTCATATTTTGCCAAGTCAAAAACTAGATCCTTGGAAGAAACAAACATACATCCTGATCAAGATGTGCATATGTGTGTGATGGTGATGAGCATGGTAAGGTGTACACTAGGCCCGGAAATGGGTGCTAGATATTACCATGCTTTATATGAAAAATGAGGGATTGATGGTAAGGTGGACACTAGCCCCGAAATGGGTACTAGTTATTACCATCTATATGGTGGAACTCTTTCTCTTGCACATATCAATCCCTTTCTCCTTTTGGAATTTTTCGAAACTTGGGCTAGCTCTCTTTATTTTATTTTTGCCATGCTCTTGAGTATGCTTTTCTTTCTTCTCTTCTCTTTCTTTTTTTTCTCTTTTTTTTAGCTAGCCCTTTGTCTCTATTGGAGATATTTGGAGAGGGATGAATGATACAAAGATGCATAGAGTTTTATTAGTGGAAGAATGCATAAGCAAATGGAACAAATGATGAATGCTATCTTCCAGTGTAGAAGTTTTAGCATGAACGTGTACGTGATCTTGATCAGGGAAGTATGAGTTCTAACAAGGGTCACAACAATTTGACAAAGCTCAATGAGAGAACAAGCTGCATATTTGGAGGCTAACAAGAGCTAGAATCTACATATGGCCTTGGATAGGAAATGCTCATCATTGAGGAACTCATCATGTTTTGATTTTTCAAAAAGGAAAACTCCGGATGTCAAGCATCACTAAGCACAAGATCATAGCACTCTATTATACCATATCATGACTCACAACAACTTAGGCAAGGATCATGCTTTTTGCTACCCACAGTTTTCAAGCTAAGGTTTGAACATGTGTTGGCGCTTCTTAACGTCACCACCACTGGCGCACTAGCGTGATCGTGTAAGAAACTCCCGGGTACACTAACGAGTGCGAACGAATCCACAAGCGCACAGATACACCGTTGTAGCTCTTTTCCCTCAGAGAATGAGTATTCTCGTCGGGTTTCGTTCCTAGGACGGAGGAGCTCTGGGTTGAACCAAGCTGATGGTCTAAGGACACAACACTGATTGATAGGATAGGTAGAAATGATCTGCCTGACCGAGCACAGAGTCTAGCACGGTCTCTCAGGTATAACACTCGCCTTGGGCGCCAACCCACCCTAGCTGTTTAAGGCTAGGAATATGTTCTGGCAACAGGGCCCTACTCGGTACACAGGCGCGGAGGGTTCCAAAGGGTCCAACAGGCTGTCACCACTGCGGCCTACCTCTATCGTTACGCGAATGTACTTGGTATTCGAAGGATAACCTATGGTCCAGACACCACGTCTAAACCACTGACCACTACTATAGCCGGACACTATCTGACGTCCCGACAGCTGACTATAGCACTCCGTATAAATACAGAAGTACGAATCCGCGAGGGAGATACTGGCACTAGCTCAAGGTATACTCTATCTTTCATGCAAGATCATGAATGCACTTTGATCTAGTTAGATATATGTAGGAGCATCAACTTTACTCTGATAGACAAGCTAGCATACAAATAAGATGCAAACTTATGATCCAGCTCTACTAGATCGAAAGGGTTGTGTTCGAAGAACACAAGCCTCTAAATCAAGAACAAACGAAGAACATCAGAACAATACACCTAAGCATGCAAACAACTTTAGTCTAAATGGAAAATGTCAAAATACTCACTTTAGTCTAAATGAAGAACAAAGGCACAACTGAGGATCATTCTTGAGGAAGATGTCATGAACAAGACATGGCCCCAAGCCTCTCACCTCACTTCCTAGAACTAATCCTATACAAAGAGCTCTCCTCTCCTAAAGAGAGGCTCCACGGCCAAAATGAAGAGGAGGAGGAGAAGTGTGTGCCCAAGAATGAGGACCCTCCCCTTCTATTTATAGGCAAGGGGGAGGCTTGCTCCGGGGCTCAAAGTGCTCCAAAACACCCGGGATTGCAGCAAGTGGCCAATGGGAGATCTCCACGTGCAAGGCCAGGATGAACCGACCCTAGGTCAGTTCGGCCGATCCTAGGGTCGGCCGAACCCCTAGGGCGGCCTCCTAACCTGTGGTTTCTCTAGGTGGCTGACCAGTGGGCCCTTTGATCCTTCCCCCGTGCATGCCTTATTTTGGAATCGAAGGTGGGACCATGGATCCAAGTGAAGTCCATGTGTTGCTCTCTGATTCGTCAGTCTTGCCTCTCTTGGATTGATGATGTCGGTGATCCTGGGGAATCCTATGTGGCACCCCCTTATTGGCTGAGCTTGAAGTACTTGGATCAAAGACTTGTGCTTTTACTCCTCTTTCTAGTGCTAATTGCCTGTATTTGCATAATCACCAACACTTGTGGAAATGATTAGTTTAAGCCTTATTCTAGTGTTGATGATCATTTCTCATGCCAAAAGGTACATGTTGACGGGTATAAAATGAGTGGATAACAGCCGTCAACAAATACCCCCACACTCGACCTTTGCTCGTCCCGAGTGAAGGGAAGAACAAGATCAAGGTTGAGACATGATATCCAAAGGTATGAAGCGATCATAAGAGATATTCCAAACCATACCTTGTACCTGTGAGCTTTGTGAAGTGTCTATCATGCCATCTCGAGTAGCTGAGGAATGGAACAATCATGAATCAAATCACTCCTTCTCATCATCTCAAGCAACTTGGGGTTTTGCATTAAGTTTTCAAAATAAACCTTTCTTAGCTCCTCATTTGATTCTCTCATATCGCTCAATGTGTATATGTCCTCACCAAGGCATTAGATTGCCTTTCTTCATCCTACTTCTAATGATGGCTATATGTGGAGCTCAGGGTAGGACAAAGGATAAAGCATACTTGTATCACATATATTGCAAAGTCAAAAACTAGATCCTTAGAGATAATCAAATCACACAATCAGATCAAGATGTGCACATGTATGGATATGGTGAGTATGGTAAGGTGGATACTAGGCCCGGAATGGGTGCTAGATATTACCATACATATATGATGAATGTTGGTTGATGGTAAGGTGGACACTAGCCCCGAAATAGGTACTAGTCATTACCATCTAAGTTAGGGGACTCCTTTTTGCATGATTTTCTCCTCTCTCCCTTTTTGAAATTACCGAGACATGGGCTATCTCTCTTTCTTTTTCTCTTTTTTTTCTCTTTTTTTCATCATGCTTTTAGAGCATGTCTTTTCTCTTTTTTTTCTTTTTGTATAGCCCAATCTCTTTTGGAGGTATTTGGAGAGGGATAAATCATGGAATAATGCATGGAGCTTTATTTGGTGGAATGGATGAATGGTACAATGCTAACTTCCAATGTAGAAGCATAGCAAGGGGGAAATGGTGGTGTGCACATGAATCTTGATCATGAGAGTAATGAAAAGAATTCTCATAAGGGTCACAGAATTTGACAAAGCTCAATGAAATAATAAGCAGCATATGAGTATAAGGTTTTCAACTAAGAACATCATATGGCTTTGGTAGGACGGTGGCATATCAAAGAGGAGCTTTGCAAAGGGTTTTCAGGTTTTCAAATAAAATTCCCAAGCACTCAAACATTTAGAGCGAAGCTCATATCATCAAACCATATCTCAAACGCCAACTACTTAGATAAGCATGAGTTCCCTAATGATATTGGTTCACAAGCATCAAGATGATAGGTAAGGAATAAAACATATGCAAGGCAACCACAGGAACCATGTAGAGCAAGCATAGCACAAATTGTTGAGTTTGATTTCAAATGATAGGAATTGAGATTCAATCAAACCCATGGATAACAGAGAGTGAGATAGAGGGTGCACATACCATCGCTTCTGAAGGATAAGAGATCAATGAAGACCAGTGGTGATTCGGCTGACCATAAGGCGGCCGACTCACTCTAGTTTACCTTGCTCTTGTCATGAGGGCGTAGTCCATGTTGTGCAGCGCCCATGTGGGAGTTCTCGAGTGGATATGTCGATGATGATCTTGAGAGGACTCCCCCACACTGGTGGTTGATCCTGGTGCTGTTCTTCAAATGACAAATGAAAACAAAAGATGGACTTCTACTGGTTCGAGAACCATAGAGCCTTTATTCAAATTCAAATATTTTGTTGTTTTTATTTTATTTTATTGTCACCATGTCATTTGCTTGAAAGGGTTAGACCAAGGTTACACTTCATACACAAAGGGGAATATACTTACCTTGGGCCGTTAAGAGGTCATATGTGCCACCTTTGTATGTTGTGCAACATGAATCTGACACCTTAACTTACCTTCCCATTTGAATTTAGCTCAATGACTTACCCATTCAAATTTGATGATGTTCTGCAGGGGTTAGTCCACATATATGCAACCAAGATCTATGAAAATATAACTCCAAGGTTCATCAATCAAAACCTGACACTATGCCTTGTTTTGACTGAAGAAGACAAATTTTAACCTAACCACCATGCTTAATTTAAAACAGTCTATGAACGTATGTCATGCATATACATTCAAACCAGAGCATATGAACAAAGATAAAGGAAATATGAAAGTATGATCAAGCTATTACCAAAAGGAACATAAGCATGAGCATATGAGGGTGAACCTCGAGCAACCTCCCGGAAGGGCTTTGTTTAAAGTCAAAAGCAGGACTTACCTAGCTAGTGGGCAAGATAAAAGAACTAACATCATTGCCACACTGGGATAAGATTTGGTAGAGGAGGAACTTTACTCAGGATGCTCACGTACCTCCCCCCACACTTGAAGTTTGCATTGCTAGGCAACAAAACTCAAGTGTGTGGTGATCAAGCTCCCTTTTGTAAATGTTCCCTCACCAAGGCTTATCGAGGTGTTGCAGCTGATGTGGCTCACATGTTCATAGGCATCACCTGTCCATCTTTTTTTCAATCTCCACCTGAAAGGTTAGTGACCAAAAATACCCGAATGACAACTTATCCTAGAGACATGTTCTTGCTTTTATTCGAAAAGGGAAATAAAACCTATGCTAATCCAGGCTATCTCCTGGTAGTGCTTTATTTATTCAAGGTCATACGCTCGACCATGGGAACTTCATCTTGTAGCTATCGTTGGTGGTGTCATTCCCGTCTCACCACCAATCCTTGATGTATCAGTGAAGCTTTAGCTGCAAGGTTAGTGCCATGGTGCACACACAAAATCTGCAATGCTTATGGTAAACATATGCATCTACAATCAACATTCCAAACATTTTGCAACAGAGGACCAGAAGGTAGTTGTAGCCCTCATATGTGCTCAGCGCACTAAGCATGGCTGACTCTAGAGAGGCATGATGCGAGCACGGTTCGTATGGTATATCAAGAGTGAAGCTACCATGCTCGTGTGTGGAATCCTTTCCTCCAGACTCCAGAGTCAGTGCCTCAAAAGGTTCTGCAGCCCATGAATTCTCCATCTCAAGAGAGTCATCATGGAAGCTCGATGTTGACTCTCAATCATGATCGAAAGCAACATGATACGGGCCAGCAGGAAGAGGCTGAAACTCGGTCGAGGGTGATGACGATGATTCTCCTTCACAAAGGTGAGGAGGGTCTTCCAAGCTGTACTCATGAGGAGTAGAAAGTTCTAAGCCCTCAATGAGAACAGGCTCAGATGACGTGAACAGAGATGATCGTGTCATTTTCTCGAGCGGGTTTTGCTGGGGAAGAGGCCTTGCCGTAGGGTGCCCCAAACAAGGGGTAGCAGTAGTGGAAGTGGCTTCCCCAAGATTACCATCTAGGCTCCCTATGGATTCCTCAAAGAATTTCTCTAGCAGGGAGCCTAAGAGTAGATCAGGATCGAGGACATCGAAGATGTGAAAGTCTAAGCCAGCCTCAATCCCGTATATGATGAGTGGCACGACACTTGCAATCCCCTGACATTCAAGAACGTGCCCAAAGGGACAAGTCTCGAGGAGCATGTCGGATGGTGCTAGCGGAACTTTGCCTAAAAGAGTTTCCACTAAGTGCCATGGCATGATGTTAACCTCCATGATGGGATCACAATGGGCCTCTACGGCAATCCCTCTCATAGAACAAGGAATAACCAGAGAGGGTGTACTATCCCAAAATGCTTCGGAAAAGCATACCGCTCCATCTAGCCATTCCTCCTTCATGGCATCCTCAGGAAATGCTTCGTCAGGAGGATCGAGAGGCGAAGGAGATACCGTAGGTCTAGGGAAAGGCTCTGTCAGAGGATGTCTAGATGGTTCAGCATGGACAGAAACAGTTTCCCTAAGCTCATCTTCTGGGTTTCCTTGAGATTTATCAAGAAGTTTTTCTAAGGGGAAACCTAGGAGAAGATCAAAATCCATGGTGTCATAGATGTGGAAATCTAATCGCACATCTATGTCATCAATGGTGATCGGCACGTCCCTAGCAATCCCCTGACATGGAAAAACACAGCGCCACCTGGGGCTATGGAAAAGTCTACCAGTCGGGATCAAGGGCAGGTCATCCACCAGAGTATCCAAAAGGGTCTCTGGTATGATGCAAGCCCCAACAGTAGGGTCATGGATAGCGTCTATGGTGTTTCCTCTCATGGAACAGTGGATGATCGTGGAAGTCGAGCTAACCCATATTTCTTTGGATGTATGCTTCTGAGGTGACCAATCCACTATTGTCCTATGATTCCAAACTTCATCGAGGACCTCATAAAGGTCCAGTGATGCCGTAGGCTTCTCATGCCAAGAGTGATCTAAGGTATTGCTAATGTTTCTCGAAGGATCATCCTCAAATCGGGAAAAGAATTTCGAAGGTTGAATTTCTTCTTCCTTCGGTGTTCATGATTCAAGAGAGGATTCAACAGAGGAATCAAGGGATTCGGAGAATGAAAGCTCAGATTCGGCTGTTGAGAGACTCTCATAGCTCGACTCGGATGTTTGGTAGGATTCGTCATAAAAGTCATGGGAAGAAGAGGTTTCTAAGAAGAATTCTAGGATCTCTCTTCTTTCCTCTAGAGTTTTGGTTTCAAACGATCCTCCAGCTACGAGGTCGAGCTCTTCTGTAGATTCCAAGTCTATATGCGTGTAAAAGATGTTCGTTGAAATATCATCAGATATAGACAAGTCTGAGCTAGATGTCAAGAGACTTGAGAACCTAGCGCAGGCTGCACCTATGGACTCCATCTCTAATTGCTCAAAGTCGAAGAGGTCAAACGGTAGAGAGTTTATATGTTCCGGATGGGAGAACGAGTAACAAAAGTTATCTCGTAGTTCTTCCCAACTGTTTACACTACCCACCGTGAGGGTGTACCACTGTTCCGCCCTATCTACAAGAGAGAAAGGGAACAATTTCCACCTCAAAGTTTCCTATGTCATGCCCAACACAAGTAGGCCTGAACACAGTCCTTCAAACTCCTCCACGTGAACATGAGGATCATTGCTAATCGCTCCAGAGAAGGGTCGATTTTGAACCATGGCTATAAAGCCAGGACCGAGTTCGCAGCTAGATGAGGAAGTTGATGGTTGCTCTAAGACGAACTCGCCCCTAGGGGTAGAGAGGCTTTGACAGGAAGACATCTCAAAGGGTAGCTGGGGTAAAGGTAGAACAAAAGAAAAGATAAAAAGATACGAAGACCACTAGGCTCGAAGATAGAAACAGCAACCATCCCTAGCAACGGCACCAGAAATGCTTGTTGGCATTTCTTAACGTCACCACCACTGGCGCACTAGCACGATCGTGTAAGAAACTCTCGGGTACACTGACGAGTGCGAACGAATCCGCAAGCGAACGGATACATCGTTGTAGCACTTCTCCCTTAGAGAATGAGTATTCCCGTCGGGTTTCGTTCCTAGGATGGAGGAGCTCTGGGTTGAACCAAGCTGATGGTCTAAGGACACAACATTGATTGATAGGATAGGTAGAAAGAATCTGCCTGACCGAGCGCAGAGTCTAGCACGGTCTCTCAGGTATAACACTCGCCTTGGCCGCCAACCCACCCTAGATGTTTAAGGCTAGGAATATGTTTTGGCAACGGGGCCCTACTCGGTACACAGGCGCGGAGGGTTCCAAAGGGTCCAACAGGCTGTCACCACTGCGGCCTACCTCTATTGTTACGCAAATATACTTGGTATTCGAAGGATAACCTATGGTCTAGACACCACGTCTAAACCACTGACCACTACTATAGCCGAACAACGTCTGACATCCCGATAGCCCGACTATAGCACTCCGTATAAATACGGAACTACGAATCCGCGAGGGAGATACTGGCACTAGCTCAAGGTATACTCTATCACTCATGCAAAATCATGAATGCACTTTGATCCAGTTAGATATATGCAGGAGCATCAGCTTTACTCTGATAGACAACCTAGCATACGAGCAAGATGCAAACTTATGATCCAGCTCTACTAGATCGAAAGGGTTGTGTTCGAAGAACACAAGCCTCTAAATCAAGAACAAACGAAGAATATAAGAACAATACATCTAAGCATGCAAACAACTTTAGTCTAAATAGAAAATGTCGAAATACTCACTTTAGTCTAAATGAAGAATAAAGGTGAGGACCAGGTGTGTCAGAGGACCAGTGGAGGGTTGCTCCTTAGTGATGAGTGATTGACAATGTTGTGTGGAATGATGCTTGGCTAAGTGTGCAGGTACAGGTTGCGGTTTGACTCGTGTTGGTGCAGGTGAAGAACAAGCGCGAAAGGCCTTAGCCGTGGTGGCCTCCGTGTGATGGAGAGGCAAGTAGGCTTGGTTCGATGGACCCGGTGGCCGATGGGGTCAAGTGCGAGCCGTGCAGTGCAAGACTAGCGGGCTGAAGTCGTGAACATGGGCCGGTGCAAGGGAGCGGATCGAGGCCGAAGCTTGCACACGGGGTTTGGTGGTTTGCCCACAAAAGGATCGATGGATGGTTTCTTGGTTTGGGCTGCAAAACTAAGTCCGAAGGCCCGATGCGACGGAGATGGTGATCTGGGAGCGTCGGGAAGCTTTGAGGCGGGGGGCACGTGGTGTGATCGTGGGGTTTGCGTCGATGCTAAGCAAGACCGCGGTGGAAGCGTGTCCGCTCGATGAAGATTGGACCATATTGCCCCAGAGGGGTGTGTATCTTCTAATTGAGTTGTAGGGGTAGCATGGTCATTTACCTCCTCCAGTGGACTTCGTATAAATAGCGGAGAGGTGGATGGCATCTCTCTCGCTTGGACTCTAGGGTTTCCTCCCCCTGTAGATCGCTCTGAACTGCTTCTTTTCCTCTGCTTTCCTTAGGCTAGATTCTTATATAGACTCTGACCTCTGGATGTATGGAAGCATTCGGCGTTGTGATGATTTCCCTCTCCTAGCTCTTTGTGGTTTTCATGTCATTTTCGGAGCTATTTTTGGGTGTTTTTGTTCGTCGCTCGATTTGTCGATTTGAGGCCGTTTCTCTCCGGATTTCTTTGAGGGGATCATGGGCTCGCCTTGTGCCTCTTTGTGGATGATCTTGACCCCTCAAACGCCGGATTCGGGCTTCGATTCGTTGATTTTCGGATGAACCCTAGTTCATAGTGTTCTTGGCTAGGATCCGTGATTCCGCAAGTTGTAGGATGTATGAGGCCGAGATTTTTGGGGCATAGCATCTTCTTAGGGTGTTCATCATCTCCCCAAAATTTTGTCTCAAGACTCCAAGTGGTTTGAGAGATCCATCGATCGAAAGTTTGAGGCGATTTCGCAGGCTGTTTTCTGGGCTGTCCCCGGTGATCCGGCCCAAGTGACCAGATGATCCGGAGGGGTAGGATGATCCGACCACTTGTGACCGGGTGACTCGGAGCGGCTCTGGAGGCTACAGGGTGATCCGGCCCAAGTGTTAGGATGATCCGGTAGGACCCAGGCTTTTGCTTTGTTGCTCGAGCTCTTTCGTGTTTGCTTCCGCTTTACTTCCTAGCCTTCCAAGCTTTGTTCCTATGGTCTTGAGAGAGGTTTGATTGTGCTCCCACTTGATCGTGTGTGACCCTCAGAGTTGCGATTGGGACATAGGCCGAGTTCTTTTGAGAAAGAATTTTTATCAGCTCCCATTCACTTCCCCCCCTCTCTGGTCGCCTAATCGGTCCTTCCATTGGTATGAGAGCCGGTTATGAATCTTCATGATTCTAACCAGTCTAAGATCCAAAGATGGTTGACTATGGAAAGGGGTCGGGTCCTCCGCATTTCGATAGCAAGAATTACCCAATGTGGGAGAGGCGCATGGGCGCGTTTTTGCGTGGGTAGGGGACTCTGATTTGGGATGTGACTCAAAATCCTCATTATGTCATTCCAGACAGTTTCCTTCTTCCTGGATCACGGGACATGTGTGAGGCCAATAGCAAGGCTGTTGATTACTTGTTTCGTGCTCTCTGTGCCTCGGAGTTTAAGCGAGTGTACGGAGAGAATGTAGTCGGAAAGATATGGCTTAAGCTCAGGAATGCTCATGTTGCCAATGCCCAGGTGCAAGCCCGTTTGTTTTCCACTTACCAGAGAGAGTACGAGAACTTCACTCATCTCCCCGGTGAGTCAACCGATGCTATGTTTCAGCGCTTCACCAGCATAGTCAACAACATGAGGGCCAATGTGACAGTGCTCCCATACATGGATCATGATCAAGCTATCAAGCTTTTGCATGCCATGGTTAGGTCTGTGTGGATTGCCAAGGTCGAGGCCATTGAGGAGTCGAGCGTGTATGATACTCTATCGCTTGATGAGCTATTCTCCATGCTTAGGTCTTCAGAGGTTGATCATGGCTTGAGAGGCACGAGTGAGAGCCCCACTGATCCTCATAGTTTGGCTCTTGTCTCAAGATCGAGGACTAACACTAACTCTGTTGGTTTCTCTTTGTCTTGTCTTGTGTCCATGCCAGATGAGGACTTTGAGGTGCTGAGCGAGGATGATCTCGCCTTGTTGACCAAGAGGTTTGGGTGAATGTACGAGAACCGCAAGAATGCAAGGCAGAGCTCGGGGATGTGCTATCGGTGTGGGAAGCACGGGCACTTCATCGCCGAATGCCCTGAAGCCATGGAGATCAAGAACGACTACAAGGGCAAGCCCAAGCACGACTACAACAAGCACCGCTCCCGGAACGACTACAAGGACAAGCGTAAGGACAAGGGCGAGAGAAGGCCGAAGAAGAGTAGCGGGTACAAGAAGAAGACGGCTCGAGCGATGGTTGCCGGAGCGAGCAACATGGACTCCACATCAAGTGATGCTTCTTCCAACTCGAGCAGCGATGAAGAGCAAGATCGGCACAAGGACAAGCGGCACACGGGCAAGAACTTCACCGGCCTCAGCTTCTTTGCACCAGGAGGCTTTTGCGGCATGGCGCACTCCAAGAAGGGTGGGAAGAACAGCTCGGACTCGAACTCTGACTCCGAGGAAGAGGTACGACATGATCCTAACTTCTTGCTGGAGGAGAATGCTAGGCTCAATGAGTTGCTTGATAACCGTGATGATGTGCTTAGGAAGACCAACAAGGAGAAGAGGGAATTTAGGTCTTTGTTGGGTGATGCTAAGGATAAGATAGTTCAGCTTGAGTCCTTGCTTGTTGATGCTAGAAATGAGATAGGTTCCTTGAAAGCTGCTCCAGTTGTTTCTGATGAGGTTGATTGTAGTGATTGCAATGTTTTTCTTGCTGACTTGACTGCTCTCAAGGAGAAGCATGCCTCAACTCTTGAGGAACTAGATGTGCTTAGGGTTGAGTGTGATGAATTGAAATCTAGACCTGCTTTGTTAGGTGCTTGCACTTCTTGTCCTGTGTTGCATGCTAGGCTAGATGAATCTCACACTAGGATAGTTTCTCTTGAGGCGGCATTGAAAGCTCCTCTTCCTACATCATGCTCTACCTGTGAAATGCTGAGGACCAGGTGTGTCCGAGGACCAGTGGAGGGTCGCTCCTTAGTGATGAGTGATTGACAATGTTGTGTTGACTGATGCTTGGCTAAGTGTGTAGGTACAGGTTGCGGCTTGACTCGTGTTGGTGTAGGTGAAGAACAAGCGCGAAAGGCCTCAGCAGTGGCGGCCTCTGGGTGATGGAGAGGCAAGTAGGCTTGGTTCGATGGACACGGTGGCCGATGGGGTCAAGTGCGAGCCGTGCGGTGCAAGACTGGTGGGCTGAAGTCATGAACATGGGCTGGTGCAAGGTAGCGGATGGAGCCCGAAGCTTGCACGCGGGGTTTGTTGGTTTGCCCACAGAACCATTGGCAGACGGTTTCTTGATTTGGGCCTCAAAACCAAGCCCAAAGGCCCGAGGTGACGGAGATGGTGATCCGGGAGCTTCGGGAAGCTTCGAGGCGGAGGGCACGTGGCGTGATCGCGGGGTTTGCATTGATGTGAAGCGAAGCCGCGGTGGAAGCCTGTCCATCCGATGAAGACTTGACCAAAATGCCCCTGAGGGGTTGTATCTTCATTTCAAGTTGTAGGGGTAGTGTGGTCATTTACCTCCCTCCGATGGATGTCATATAAATAGCAGAGAGGTGGATGTCATCTCTCTCTCTTGGACCCTAGGTTTTCCTTCCCCGATAGATTGCTCTGAACTGCTTCTTTTCCCTCTGTATTCCTTAGGCTAGATTCTTGTATAGACTTTAACCTCTGGATGTATGGAAGCATTCGGCGTTGCGGTGATCTCTTAGTCCTCTGTGATTTTCGTGTCATTTTCGGGGCTATTTTTGGGGAGTTTCGTTCTTCGCTCGATTCGGGGATTTGAGGGCGTTTTCCTTCGGATTTCTTTGAGGGGATCATGGGTGGATGCCTTGCGCATCTTTGTGTGTGATCTTGACCCCTCAAACGCCGGGGAAAGCCTTCGATTCATGAGTTTTTGGCCGGAGTTCGAGTTCTTGGTGGTGGTTCGTGTGATCAGCAATTCCCGGCGATTTAGTGGCTTAGAGGTCGAGATTTCTGGGGCATAGCTTCCTCTTGTGTTGCTTATCATCTCCCCCAAATCTTGTCTCAAGAGCTTTTGGTGTTTGGGAGATCCGGTGATGGATTGGGAGAGTTGACTTCACGAGCTCGAGCACAAGTTGCTCTGTCTGGGGCTAGCGGACAGTCCGCAAGGATCCCGCGGACAGTCTGCGCGCCTACGGTTTGTCGCGTGTTCGTCATCTGTTCTTGCGAACTCGCGTTTTGATCCGTCGTGGCGCTAGGGTTTTGTTGCAAGGTGTTTGCGGACAGTCCGCATGTCAATCATGGACAGTCCACGTGGTGGAGATTTGGTCTAGGGTGGAGCTGAGTTTGTCTGGGGTTTCCAGCGAGCTTGGCGGACAGTCCGCACAGGCTTCACGGACGGTCCGCGATACTAGCGGACAGTCCGCTTGGCCTCTTCGGAAAGTCCGAATTTCGGGGTGCATCTCTGGTGGTTCTGCTGCGTATTTCGGACAATCCGAGCCGTACTTGCGGACAGTCCGCCGTACCCTAGCGGACGGTCTGCCCATACTGCACGGACAGTCCGCGCCTGGCATTTCCAGAATTTGCCAAGTGCTTTGATTCTTGTCTTGTGCTTCCGCGGTTTGTTTCTAGGGGTGTCTCTTGATCTTGTGGGCTTGTTTGTGCCTTGTCTTGAGATTCTCTGGTGTGTGCGAGAACTCGAAGTGGCAATCAGGGTATAGGCCGAGTTCAACCTTCGAGAAGAATTTTTATCGGCTCCCATTCACTCCCCCCCCCCTCTCTGGTCGCCCTATTCGGTCCTTCAATTAGGATCAGAGCTGGTTACGGATCTTCTTGATTCTAACCAGTCTAAGATCCAAAGATGGGCGATTACGGCAAGGGGTCGGGTCCTCCGCACTTTGATGGCAAGATTTACCCGATGTGGGAGAGGCGCATGGGCGCGTTTTTGCGAGGGAAGGGAACTCTAATCTGGGAGGTCACTCAGAATCCTCATTATGTCATCCCAGACAGTTTTCTGCTTCCAGGATCGCGGCACATGTGTGAGGCCAACAGCAAGGCCGTTGATTACTTGTTCTGTGCTCTCTGTGCCTCGGAGTTTGAGCGAGTGTACGAAGAGAATGTGGCTGGAAAGATCTGGCTCGAGTTGAGAAATGCTCATGTTGGCAATGCCCAAGTGCAAGCCTGTTTGTTTTTCACTTATCAAAGAGAGTACGAGAACTTCACTCATCTCCGCGGTGAGTCGACCGATGCTATGTTTCAGCGCTTCACTAGCATAGTCAACAACATGTGGGCAATGTGACAGTGCTCCCATACACGCATCATGATCAAGCTATCAATCTTTTGCATGCCCTGGATAGATCCATGTGGAGTGCTAAGGTCGAGGCCATTGAGGAGTCGAGTATGATATGCTGACGCTGGATGAGCTGTTCTCCAAGCTCAGGTCTTCAGAGGTTGATCGTGGCTTTAGAGCCAAGAGCGAGAGCCCCACTGATCCTCATAGTTTGGCTCTTGTCTCAGGATCAAGGTCTAACGCTAACTCTGGTGGTTTCTCCTTGTCCTATCTTGTGTCTTTGCCAGATGAGGACTTTGAGGTGCTGAGCGAGGACGATCTCCTTTGTTGAGCAAGAGGTTTGGGCGGATGTACGAGAACCGCAAGAATGCAAGGTGGAGCTCGGGAATGTGCTATCGGTGCGGGAAGCACGAACACTTCATCGCCGAATGCCCTGAAGCCATGGAGCTCAAGAACGACTACAAGGGCAAGCCCAAGCACGACTACAACAAGCACCGCTCCCGGAATGACTACAAGGACAAGCACAAGGACAAGGGCGAGAGAAGGCACAAGAAGAGTGGCGGCCACAAGAAGAAGACCGCTCGAGCGATGGTGGCCAGAGTCAGCGACATCGACTCGACATCAAGCGATGCTTCTTCTGACTCGGGCAGCGAGGAAGAGCAAGAGAAGCGCAAGGACAAGTGGCACACAGGCAAGAACTTCACCGGCCTAAGCTTCGTCGCACAAGGAGGCTTTTGCGGCATGGCGCACTCCAAGAAGGGTGGGAAACATAGCTTGGATTCGAACTCCGACTCCGATGAAGAGGTACGACAACATCCCAACTTCTTGCTAGAGGAGAATGCTAGGCTCAATGAGTTGCTTGATAACCGTGATGATGTGCTTAGAAAGACCAACAAGGAGAAGAGGGAATTCAGGTCTTTGTTGGGTGATGCTAAGGATAAGATAGCCGAGCCTGAATCCTTGCTTGTGGATGCTAGAAATGAGATAGGTGCTTTGAAATCTGCTCCTGTGGTGTCTGATGAGATTTGACTGTGGTGATTGCTCAGTTTTTCTTGCCGATTTGACTGCTCTCAAGGAGAAACATGCCTCTACTTTGGAGGAACCAGATGTGATTAGGATTGAGTGTGATGAATTGAAATCTAGGCCAGCTTTGTTGGGCGCTTGTACCTCATGTTCTGTTTTGCATGCTAGGCTAGATGAGTCTCACACTAGAATTGTTTCTCTTGAGGCGGCATTGAAAGCTCCTCTTCCTACATCATGTTCAATCTGCGAAATGCATGCTTTGAAAAACATGGAACTTGCACACTATGTTGACCGTTTGCAGGATGAAAATGATGAGCTTAGGAAATTGATGAGTTGGTTGTCTGGGCATGAGCCACAATTGAGTTTGATGTTGGCTCAGTTCAAGAGGTTTGATGGATAGACGTTGGGGGTTGACAAGAGTGGTGAGGGAGAAGAGAAAGTTAGAGAGATCTCTACACCACCACACACCATACCTATGAACAAATATGCACCCAAGCCAAACCACTTGAGAAACAAGCTTGATACAACTCCAGACCCACCAGTGTTCCCCCAGAAAACAGAGAATTACCAGAAACCCATCAAATTTGTGAGCAACCTAGGTAATGTCTTTGAGGGGAAGTCAGGAGAGAAAGGTGTTGAGAAGCCCACAGAAAGGCCACCGCCTAAGCCACAGCCGATCCGCTTCCATTGTGAGTATTGTGGGAGGGACGGGCATAAGGATGAGTTCTGTTTCAGGAGGAAGAGAGATGAGAGGTTTGCTAGGGAGATGGCAAACAAGGACAGGTAGCACCTTGCTCGTGGTGTGCCTGAGCCTCGTAGAGGGCCTTTACCTAGGGATGAGGTGTATGTGCGTACAGTTCCCACTCGTGGAGGTGGAGGTGGAGGTGTGTTTCCTCAGAGAGATAGGCGTGTTGGGTTTGCGTGTGGTGAGTTGGCTCGACGTGCTCCTTCTCATGACCGTTACGAGTTTGGGAGGAACGATCGGAGCTTTGGGTCTCAGATGGACTACGGGGCACGTTTTCCCCCTCGTGGTGCGCGTACTCCTCCAGTGAGACGTGATAGGTCCTTTGGTGGTAGGCGTGAGAGGGCTCCACCTAGAGGTTTTGGTAGGATGGATTTTGCTAACCCTTCTTTTGAGCAAATGGCTCAACACTGGTTTGACTCTTTTGGAACTAACCCCAGTGTTAAGTCGCTAGCTCATTCTCGTCCTCATTTTTGATTGCAGGTGGGAGGCTTGGAGGACTTTTGGTTGAACGACTCCGGTTGCTCAGGACACATGACCAGGGATCGTGGGTGGTTCTCCAGCCTCACCCCGGTGAGTACGAGGGAGTACATCACTCTCGGGGACAATGGGAGAGGACGAGTGCTTGTTGTAGGTATGGTGAAGGTGAGTAGCAAGGTGACCTTAAGAAGTGTGGCCCTGGTCAAGTCACTTTGTTTTAACCTGTTGTCAGTATCTCAGTTACTGGACGAAGGTTTTGAAGTTCATTTTAAGTCGGGCGCTTCTCGTGTGCTTCATTCTCGAGGCGATCTTGTCTGTACGATCGTCCCCGAGGGTTAAATCTTCTGTGCTGATTTTTCCCAGTCTGTTGGTCCACCTCGATGCTTTGTTGCTGGCGTTTCGGCCGAGCTTTGGAAATGGCATAGGTGGTTGGGACACTTGAGCTTTGAGCTGCTTTCCAGCTTGAGTGGTCTTGATCTTGTTCAAGGATTGCATAAGTTGAAATTCGAGAAGGATTTGGTTTGTGCTTCTTGTCGGCATGGAAAGATGGTTGCTGCTTCTCACGCCCCTCTTACTGCGGTCATGACCGAGCGACCTTGTGAGCTGTTGCACATGGATTTGGTTGGGCCAGCTCGTGTTCGCTCTGCAGGTGGGAAGTGGTATGTTCTTGTGGTTGTTGATGATTTTTTGAGCTACTCTTGGGTTTTCTTTTTGGAGGATAAGAGTGAGACATTTGGCTTTGTTCGGGACTTGATCTTGAGGTTGAAGAATGAGAGACATGGTGATGCCATTCAAGCTATACGCAGTGACAATGGCACGGAGTTTAAAAACTCTCATTTCGATGCTTTTTGCAGTGATCTTGGTCTCGATCATTAGTACTCTTCTCCATACGTCGCTTGCCAGAATGGCGTAGTGGAGAGGAAGAACTGTACCCTTTGTGAGATGGCCAGGACGATGCTCGATGAGCATAGGACTCTTAGGTGTTTCTGGGTCGAGGCGGTCAATACCGCTTGCTATGTCTCAAATCGCATCTTCCTTCGAGCCTTTAAGAAGAAGACCTCTTATGAGATGATGCATGGCCGACAACCCAAGGTGAGTCACTTCAAAGCTTTTGGATGCAAGTGTTTCATTCTGAAGAAGTGCAAGTTGGATAAGTTTGAGTCTAGATGTTCAGATGGTATCTTTCTCAGTTATGCGATTCACTCTAGAGCATATCGTGTGCTCAACCTTGATACTAACCGAATCATGGAGACTTGCGAGGTAACCTTCGATGAGACACAGCCATGTAGCTCTTCTGCTTTTGAGTGTGTAGGTGACGAGGAGATTGGAGCTAGTATCTTTGAGGATGAGAAAGAAGGAGATGGAGACGACGACGATGATGATGTTGGTGCTCCCGTAGCTGATCGTGTACACGCTACTTCCACTACTACGACGACGATTGAGAATGGACCATCCCCTACACCCACTATGACTGAGGCTGTTCGAGTGGAGGCTGCTGCTGAGGGGGAGATTGTGTCCAGGCGAGAGGCTCCCAGGCGTGTACAAGTGGATCACCCACTGACGACGATCATTGGTGACCTTCATGAATGTACTACACGGTCGAGGTCAAGAAACACTTCTCATTTCGCTCACTCTACTTTTGTCGCTTCTTTCGAGCCCAAAGATATTCGACACGCTTTGTCTGACGAGAATTGGGTGAATTCCATGCATGAGGAGTTGGAAAACTTTGAGAAAACCAAGTTTGGGTGTTAGTTGATCCACTGCCAAATTCCCATCCCATAGGTACCAAGTGGGTGTGGAAGAACAAAGAGGGTGAGAATGGGATGGTTGTGAGAAAGAAGTCGAGGTTGGTGGCTCAGGGGTTCAACCAGAAACAGGGCATGGACTATGAGGAGACATTTGCTCCAGTGGCCCGTTTGGAGGCAATTAGGATCCTTCTAGCCTTTGCCGTGGCTAAAGTGTTCAAGTTGTACCAAATGGATGTCAAGAGTGCTTTCCTGAATGGGGTGATAGAGGAAGAAGTGTATGTGAGGCAACCCCCGGGGTTTGAGAGTGAAAAATACCCACACCATGTATACAAACTCCAGAGAGTGCTCTATGGGTTGAAATAGGCACCTAGAGCTTGGTATGGCAGGTTGAGAGGGTTTTAGCTGAGTAAGGGGTCTATGATGGGCACAGTTGATAAGACCCTGTTTCTCCTTAAGCATGGGAATGACCTTTTGATTGTTCAGATATACGTGGATGACATAATCTTTGGTGGCTCTTCTCATGATCTTGTTGCTAGATTTGCAGATGACATGAGCAGGGAATTTGAGATGTCCATGACGGGCGAGCTGCAGTTTTTCTTAGGACTCTAGATCAAGCAGTGCACGGATGGGATGTTTGTACATCAAGCGAAGTACACTAGGGACATGGTGAAGAAGTTTGGCATGAATGACTCCAAGCCGCTGACTACACCGATGAGTACCACTACGACTTTGGACGCGGATGAGGATGGCGAACCCATGGACCAGAAGGAGTACCGAAGCATGATCAGCTCCCTCCTCTACTTTACGGTGACGAGGCCGGACATACAGTTCAGTGTGTGTCTGTGCGCTCATTTTTAGGCTTCACTGAGGAGTTCACATCGGCAGGTCGTCAAGCGGATTTTCAGGTACTTGAACTACACTCCTGAGTTTGGTCTTTGGTATTCTGCCTCCTCGACACTCAGACTTCACGGGTACTCCAATGCTGATTTTGCTGGGTGTCGATTGGACCGCAAGTCTACCTCTGGGTGTTGTCAGTTCCTTGGTTCTTCTTTGGTCTCTTGGTCATCTCGCAAGAATTCCAGTGTAGCCCAGTCCACTATAGAGGCTGAGTAGGTAGCTGCTGCTAGCTGTTGTTCCCAGCTGCTTTGGATGACCTACACCATGAGTGATTTTGGTGAGGAGTGCTCCCAGGTTCCACTTTTCTGTGACAGCACCAGTTTCATAAGCGTAGCCAAAAATCCTGTTCTCCACTCCAAAACGAAACACATAGAAGTGAGGTACCACTTTAAAACTTTCTGAGGGACAATGTTGAGAAGGGAAACATATCTTTGTCCTATGTCCCTACCCAAGACCAGCTAGCCGACATTTTCACCAAACCGCTTGACCAAGTCACTTGCACTCGCTTGCGGGGTGAGCTTGGGGTGTGCTTTCCTTTTTAGCTGGGTCTTGGAGCTTCTCATATATATATGTGTCATATGTTCATTTTGTTGCATTACATACATGCATTTTAATTTCTGTACAAAACCTGGTAGGATAGCCATCTTTGGATCACTTGTGCTAGGAAAAGCTTCTCTTATATACATTGATCACCGATGTGCTATATGTGTGATATGTGCATGTTTGGTAAATTGTGGATGTGAATGCTATGCTCTTTGGTGTTTTGCCATATATTTATGTTGAGATAGCTTTCCTTTTATGAAAATGCTAAATTGATGTCTCTCATGAGTAGATGCTTGTCTATGCTTAATTTGTGCTTAAATGCCTATATCATGTTTAGTTTGTGCTTGAGAATCATGTTCTCTTTGCTTGGGGTCAAAGACCTTTTTGTCATTGTAAATGTTTATCCCTTTTGGTTGCTTGGGGAGGAGCATAAGCTTCTTTTTGCCGCAAAGGCACTTCAAGTACCATGTTTAAAACTTGAAAATAAAATTGGTGTATGAATTGCCTTATGCTTGAAAAATGAGCTCGTAATCATGTTTTTGTACTTTGATATTCATATTTTGGGTGCTAAACCGTAGCATGTTGTCTACCATGAGAAGTCTCATTTTAAGAAGTAGACACATGGCTCGGTGGCTTTAACATGACTTGAGTAGCTTGTGGGTGTTTATAATGATCTTGTGATGAGAATTTGTGATCTTGCATAAACTTTGGATGATCTAGTGTATTTGTGCTCAAATGGCTATGGATAGGGTCTTGCTCATGATATGAATGTTTCTTTGTGAAAATTGCTTAAAATTGCTTTTAGCTATATCACATGCTTATATGTCTCTACCTTCTTGATGGCAATGTGCTAACTACACCATATCTACTTTGCTTGTTCTATGTCTCATTTGTAGCATTTTGCTGTGCTCTTTGTATATTTGAGAAGCTTGGTAGACTGTTTATATGCTTTGACATGCATCTTTCATGAAAACAAGGGGAAGAGTTTCATATATCTTGATTCATGCATTGTCAACAAGGGGGAGAATGTGTATGATAAGGGGAGATTTTATGCATTTTGGGAGTTTTTGTGGAAAATTGGTATGCATTTGTGAGATGTTGCGTGTGAGGAGAAAAATTGAGAAGAAGATTGCATTTGCTCAGGGGGAGTTTGCATATGTGTAGGGGGAGCTCCTTTGGTTTGCCTGAGTTTTGTGCTTTGTGGTGTGCTCCTTGTGAGCTTTCTTTTGTCTCGGCTATGTCGAGCCGTTGCCCTTGTCTTAGGGGGCCGAGACTTGGATTGGCGAGTGATCTTGTTTTTGCTTGTTCTTTGGCTTTGGAGGTTTGTGTTCGAGGTTATTTTCTTTTCTTTTTCTCTATGATGGTTACTATGGGTGTTGTCAATGCACTCATCAAGGGGGAGATTGAGGACCAGGTGTGTCCGAGGACCAGTGGAGGGTTGCTCCTTAGTGATGAGTGATTGAGAACGTTGTGTGGACTGATGCTTGGCTAAGTGTGCAGGTACAGGTTGCGGCTTGACTCGTGTTGGTGCAGGTGAAGAACAAGTGTGAAAGGCCTTAGCCGTGGCGGCCTCCGGGTGATGGAGAGGCAAGTAGGCTTGGTTCGATGGACCCGGTGGCCGATGGGTTCAAGTGCGAGCCGTGCAGTGCAAGACTGGCGGGCTGAAGTCATGAACATGGGCCGGTGCAAGGTAGCAGATGGAGCCTGAAGCTTGCACGCGGGGTTTGTTGGTTTGCCCACAAAACCATCGGCGGACGGTTTCTTGGTTCAGGCCTCAAAACCAAGCCCGGAGGCCCGAGACGACAGAGACGGTGATCCGGGAGCTTCGGGAAGCTTCGAGGCGGAGGACACGTGGCATGATCGCGGGGTTTGCTTTGATGTGAAGCGAAGCCGCAGTGGAAGCGTGTCCCTCTGATGAAGACTTGACCAAAATGCCCCTGAGGGGTTGTATCTTCATTTCAAGTTGTAGGGGTAGCGTGGTCATTTACCTCCCTCTGATGGACTTCATATAAATAGCGGAGAGGTGGATGGCATGTCTCTCTCTTGGACCCTAGATTTTCCTTCCCCGGTAGATTACTCTGAACTGCTTCTTTTCCCTCTGTATTCCTTAGGCTAGATTCTTGTATAGACTCTGGCCTTTGGATGTATGGAAGCATTCGGCGTTGCGGTGATCTCCTAGTCCTCTGTGATTTTCGTGTCATTTTCGGGGCTATTTTTGGGGAGTTTCGTTCTTCGCTCGATTCAGGGATTTGAGGGCGTTTTCCTTCGGATTTCTTTGAGGGGATCATGGGTGGATGCCTTGTGCATCTTTGTGTGTGATCTTGACCCCTCAAGCGCCGGGGAAAGCCTTCGATTCATGAGTTTTTATCCGGAGTTCGAGTTCTTGGTTGTGGTTCGTGTGATCCGCGATTCCCGGCGATTTAGTGGCTTAGAGGTCGAGATTTTTGGGGCATAGCTTCCTCTTATGTTGCTTATCATCTCCCCCAAATATTGTCTCAAGAGCTTTTAGCGTTTGGGAGATCCGGTGATGGATTTGGAGAGTTGACTTCGCGAGCTCGAGCACGAGTTGCTCTGTCCGGGGCTAGCGGACAGTCCGCAAGGACCCAGCGGACAGTCCGCGCGCCTAGGGTTCGTCGCGTGTTCGTCGTCTGTTCTTTGGAGCTCGCATTTTGATCTGTCGTGGCGCTAGGGTTTTGTTGCAAGGCGTTTGCGGACAGTCCGCGTGTCAATCACGGACAGTCCGCGTGGTGGAGATTTGGTCTGGGGTGGAGCTGAGTTTGTCTGGGGTTTCCAGCGAGCTTGGCGGATAGTCCGCACAGGCTTCACGGACGGCCCGCGACACTGGCGGACAGTCCACTTGGCCTCTTCGGACAGACCGAATTTCGAGGTGCATCTCTGGTGGTTCTGCTGCGTATTTCGGACTGTCCGAGCTGTACTTGCTGACAGTCCGCCGTACCCTAGCGGACGGTCCGCCCGTACTACACGGACAGTCCGCGCCTGGCGTTTCCAGAATTTGCCAAGTGCTTTGATTCTTGTCTTGTGCTTCCGCGGTTTGTTTCTAGGGGTGTCTCTTGATCTTGTGGGCTTGTTTGTGCCTTGTCTTGAGATTCTCTGGTGTGTGCGAGACCTCGAAGTGGCAATCGGGGTATAGGCCGAGTTCAACCTTCGGGAAGAATTTTCATCGGCTCCCATTCACTCCCCCCCACTCTGGTCGCCCTATTCGGTCCTTCAAATGCATGCGTTGAAAAACATGGAACTTGCACACTATGTTGACCGTTTGCAGGATGAGAATGATGAGTTGTGGAAAATGATGGGGTGGTTGTCTGGGCATGAGCCACAATTGAGTTTGATGTTGGCTCAGTTTAAGATGTTTGATGGTCAGGCGTTAGGGGCTGGCAAGAGTGATGAGAAGTGTGGTGTGGGAGAAGAGAAAGCTGGAGAGATTCCTATTCCACCACATACCACACCCATGAAAAATTTTGCTCCCAAGCCAAACCACCTCAGAAACAAGCTAGACACAACACCAGATCCACCAGTGTTCCCTCACAAGTCTGAAAACTACCAAAAACCCATCAAGTTTGTGAGCACCCTGGGGAGTGTCTTTGGTGGGAAGTCAGGAGAGAAGCTGTTGAGACGCCCACAGAAAAGCCACAGCCTAAACCACAGCCGATCTGCTTCCATTGTGAGTATTGTGGGAGGGATGGGCATAAGGATGAGTTCTGTTTCAGGAGGAGGAGAGATGAGAGGTTTACTAGGGAGATGGCAAACAAGGACAGGTATCACCCGTCCCATAGGGTGCCTGAGCCTCGTAGAGGGCCTCTACCGAGGGGTGAGGTGTTTGTGCGTTCAGGTCCCACTCGTGGAGGTGGAGGTGTGTTTCCTTAGAGAGATAGGCATGTTGGGTTTGGGCGTGGTGTGTTGGCTGGACGTGCTCCTGCTTGCGACCGTTACGAGTTTGGGAGTCACGATCGGAGCTTTGGGTCTCAGATGGACTACGGGCCACGTTTTCCCCCTCATGGTTCGCGTACTCCTCCAGTGAGACGTGACAGGTTCTTCGGTGGTAGGCGTGAGAGGGCTCTGCCTAGAGGTTTCGATAGGATGGATTTTGCTAACCCTTCTTTCGGGCAAATGGCTCGACACTGGTTTGACTTTTTTGGTACTAACCCCAGTGTTGAGTCGCTTGCTCATTCTCGTTCTCGTTTTTGATTGCAGGTGGGAGGCTTGGAGGACTTTTGGTTGATCGACTCCGGTTGTTCACGTCACATGACCGGACATCGTGGGTGGTTCTCCAGCCTCACCCCGGTGAGTACGAGGGAGTACATCACTTTCGGGGACAATTGGAGAGGACGAGTGCTTGCTGAAGGTATGGTGAAGGTGAGTAGCAAGGTGACCCTGAAGATTGTGGCTTTGGTCAAGTCACTTGGTTTTAACCTGTTGTCAGTATCTCAGTTGCTTGACGAAGGTTTTGAGGTTCATTTTAAGTTGGGCGCTTCTCATGTGCTTGATTCTCGAGGTGATCTTGTCTGTACGATCGTCCCCGAGGGTCAAATCTTTCGTGCCGATTTTTCCCAGTCTGTTGGTCCTCCTCGATGCTTTGTTGCTGCCGTTTCGGCCGAGCTTTGGAAGTGGCGTAGGAGATTAGGACACTTGAGCTTTAAGTTGCTTTCCCGCTTGAGTGGTCTTTGATCTTGTCTGAGGATTGGCTAAGTTGAAATTCGAGAAGGATTTGGTTTGTGCTTCTTGTCGGCATGGAAAGATGGCTGCTGTTTCTCACACCCCTCTGACTGCGGTCATGACCGAGCGACCTTGTGAGCTGTTGCACATGGATTTGGTTGGGCCAGCTCGTGTTCACCCTGCGGGTGGGAAGTGGTATGTGTTGGTGGTTGTTGATGATTTTTCGAGGTACTCTTGGGTTTTCTTTTTGGAGGATAAGAGCGAGACATTTGGCTTTGTTCAACACTTGATCTTGAGGTTGAAGAATGAGAGACATGGTGATGCCATTCGAGCTATACGCAGTGACAATGGCACAGATTTCAAGAACTCTCATTTTGACACATTTTGCAGTGATCTTGGTCTTGATCATCAGTACTCTTCTCCATACGTCGCTTGTCAAAATGGCGTAGTGGAGAGGAAGAACTAGACCCTTTGTGAGATGGCTAGGATGATGCTCAATAAGCATAGGACTCCTAGGTGTTTCTGGGCCGAGGCAGTCAATACCGCTTGCTATGTCTCAAATCGCATCTTCTTTCGTGCTTTCTACAAGAAGACCTCTTATGAGCTGATGCATGGGCGACAACCCAAGGTGAGTCACTTTAGAGCCTTTGGTTGCAAGTGTTTCATTCTGAAGAAGGGCAAGTTGGATACGTTTGAGTCTAGATGTTCAGATGGTATCTTTCTTGGTTATGCAATTCACTCTAGAGCATATCGTGTGCTCAACCTTGACACTAACTGAATCATGGAGACTTGCGAGTAACCTTCAATGAGACACAACCATATACCTCTTCTGCTTTTGAGCGTGCAGGTGATGAGGAGATTGGAGCAAAGATCTTTGAGGATGAGCAGGATGGAGATAGAGATGAAGACGATGATGGAGGTGATGCTCCCATGGCTGATCGTGTACGTGCTACTTCCACTACTATGACGACGACCGAGGATGGTCCATCCCCTACACCCACTACGACTGAGGCTGTTCGAGTGGAGGCTGCTGCTGAGGGGGAGATTGTGTCCAGGCGAGAGGCTCCCCGTCGTGTACAGGTGGATCACCCACCGACGATGATCATAGGTGACCATAATGAACGCACTACACGGTCGAGGTCAAGGAATACTTCTCACTTTGCTCACTTTGCATTTGTTGCCTCGTTTGAGCCCAAAGATATTCGACACACTTTGTCTGATGAGAATTGGGTGAATTCCATGCATGAGGAGTTAGAGAACTTTGAGAAAAACCAAGTTTGGGTGTTAGTTGATCCACCGCCAAATTGCCGTCCCATAGGTACCAAGTCGGTGTGGAAGAACAAAGACGATGACAATGCGATGGTTGTAAGAAACAAGTCGAGGTTGGTGGCTCAGGGGTTCAACCAAAAAGAGGGTATAGACTATGAGGAGACATTTGCTCCTGTGGCCCATTTGGAGGCAATTAGGATCCTTCTAGCCTTTGCCGTGGCTAAAGGGTTCTAGTTGTACCAAATGGACGTAAAAAGTGCTTTCTTGAATGGGGTGATAAAGGAAGAAGTGTATGTGAGGCAACCCCCGGGGTTTGAGAACGAGAAATACCCGCACCATGTATACAAACTCCAGAGAGCGCTCTATAGGTTGAAACAGGCACCTAGAGCTTGGTATGGTAGGTTGAGAGGCTTTTTGCTGAGCAAGGGGTTTGTGATGGGCACAGTTGATAAGACCGTATTTCTCCTTAAGCATGGAAATGACCTTTTGATTGTTCAGATTTACGTGGATGACATAATCTTTGGTGGCTCTTCTCATGATCTTGTTGCCAGATTTACAGATGACATGAGCAGGGAATTTGAGATGTCCATGACGGGCGAGCTGCAGTTTTTCTTAGGACTCCAGATCAAGCAGTGCAAGGATGGGATGTTTGTACATCAGGCGAAGTACACTAGGGACATGGTGAAGAAGTTTGGCATGAACGACTCCAAGCCGCTGACTACACCGATGAGTACCACTACGACTTTGGACGCGGATGAGGATGGCGAACCCATGGACCAGAAGGAGTACCGGAGCATGATCAGCTCCCTCCTCTACTTGACGGCGACGAGGCCGGACATACAGTTCAGTGTGTGTCTGTGCGCTCGTTTTTAGGCTTCACTGAGGAGTTCACATCGGCAGGCCGTCAAGTGGATTTTCAGGTACTTGAGCTACACTCCTGAGTTCGGTCTTTGGTATTCTGCCTCCTCGACACTCAGACTTCATGGGTACTCCGATGCTGATTTTGCTGGGTGTCGATTGGACCGCAAGTCTACCTCTGGGTGTTGCCAGTTTCTTGGTTCTTCTTTGGTCTCTTGGTCATCTTGCAAGCAATCCAGTGTAGCTTAGTCCACTACAGAGGTCGAGTATGTAGCCGCAGCCAGTTGTTGTTCCCAGCTCCTGTGGATGACCTACACTATGAGCGATTTTGGTGAGAAGTGCTCCCAGGTTCCACTCTTTTGTGACAGCACCAGTGCCATAAGTGTAGCCAAAAACCCAATCCTTCACTCCAAGACTAAACACATCGAAGTGAGATACCACTTTCTGAGGGACAATGTTGAGAAAGGGAACATATCCTTGTCCTATGTACCTACCCAAGATCAGCTAGCCGACATATTCACTAAACCACTTGACCAAGTTACCTTCACATGCTTGCGAGGTGAACTTGGAGTGTGTTTTCCTTTCTAGCTAGGTCTTGGAGCTTCTCATGTATATATGTGATATATGTATCATTTGTTGCATTCCATGCATGCATTTTACCTTTTTTACAAAACCTGGTAGGATAGCCATCTTTGGATCATTTGTGCTAGGATGAGCTTCTCTTATATACTTTGATCACTATGATGTGCTATATGTGATATATGTGTATGCTTTGGGAATGCTGATGTGAATGCTATGCTCTTGATGGTATTATCATATGTTCATGATGAGATAGCTTCCTTTTTGTGAAAATGCTAAAAATGCTTCACTCATGAGTAGATACTTGTCTATGCTCAATTTGTGCTCAAATGGCTATATCGTGTTTAGTTTGTGCTTGAGTATCATGGTCTCTTTGCTTGGGGTCAAAGACCCATTTGTCATAGTAAATGTTTGGCCCATATGTTCACTTGTGGAGGAGCATAAGCTTCTTTTTGCCGCAAAGGCATTTCAAGTACCATACTTAAATTTGAAAATGAATTGCTTTATGGTTGAAAAATGAGCTCTTAATCATGTCTTTATGCTTTGATGTATACATCTTGGGTGCTAAACCGTTGCATGTTGTCTACCATGAGAAGTCTCATTTTAAGAAGTAGACACATGGCTCGGTGGCTTTGACATGACATTTAGTAGCTTATGGGCGTTTACCATGATCTTGTGATGAGAACTTGTGATCTTGTATGAGCTATGTATGATCTAGTTTATTTTTGCTCAAATTGCCATGGATAGGGCCTTGCTCATGAGACGAATGTTTCTTTGTGAAAATTGCTTAAAATTGCTTTTGGCCATGTCACATGCTTATATGTCTCTACCTTCTTGATGGCAATGTGCTAACTACACCAGGTCTATTTTGCCTGCTCTATGTCTCATTTGTAGCATTTTGTTGTGCTCTTTGTATATTTGAGAAGCTTGGTAGATTGTATATGCTTTGACATGCATTTTTCATGAAAACAAGGAGGAGAGCTTCATGATATCTTGATTCATGCATTGTCAACAAGGGGGAGAATATGTATGCATTTGTGAGATTTTGTGCACGTGGGGAGAAAATTTGAGAAAAGAGGTTGCATTTGTTCAGGGGGAGTTTGCATATGTGCAGGGGGGCCTCCTTTGGTTTGCCTGAGTTTTGTGCTTTGTGGTGTGCTCTTTGTGAGCTTTGTTTTGTCTCGGCTGTGTTGAGTTGTTGCCCTTGCCTTAGGGGGACGAGACTTGGTCTGGCGAGTGATCGTGTTTTCCACTTGTTCTTTGGCCTTGTATCACTTGTTGGAGGTTTGTGCTCGTGGTTGTCTTCTTTTCTTTTTCTCCATGATGGTTACTATGGGTGTTGTCAATGCACTCATCAAGGGGGAGATTGAGGACCAGGTGTGTCCGACGACCAGTGGAGGGTCGCTCCTTAGTGATGAGTGATTGACAATGTTGTGTGGACTGATGCTTGGCTAAGTGTGCAGGTACAAGTTATGATTTGACTTGTGTTAGTGCAGGTGAAGAGGCAAGTGGCGGCCTCCGTGTGATGGAGAGGCAAGTAGGCTTGGTTCGATGGACCCGGTGGCCGATGGGGTCAAGTGCGAGCCGTGCGGTGCAAAACTAGCGGGCTGAAGTCGTGAACATGGGCCGGTGCAAGGTAGCGGATCGAGGCCGATGCTTGCACGCAGGGTTTGGTGGTTTGCCCACAAAAGCATCGATGGACGGTTTCTTGGTTTGGGTCGCAAAAACAAGTCTGAAGGCCCGATGCGACGGAGATGGTGATCCTGGAGCGTCAGCAAGCTTCGAGGCGGGGGGCACGTGGCGTGATCACGGGGGTTTGCGTCGATGCTAAGCAAGACCGCGGTGGAAGCGTGTCCGCTCGATGAAGACTGGACCATATTGCCCCTGAGGGGTGTGTATCTTCTATTTGAGTTGTAGGGGTAGCGTGGTCATTTACCTCCTCCGGTGGACTTCGTATAAATAGCGGAGAGGTGGATGGCATCTCTCTCGCTCGGACTATAGGGTTTCCTCCCCTGGTAGATCACTCTGGACTGCTTCTTTTCCTCCGCTTTCCTTAGGCTAGATTCTTGTATAGACTCTGACCTCTGGATGTATGGAAGCATTCGGCTTTGTGATGATTTCCCTCTCCTAGCTCTTTGTGATTTTTGTGTCATTTTCGGAGCTATTTTTTGGTGTTTTTGTTCGTCGCTCGATTCGTCGATTTGAGGCCGTTTCTCTCCGGATTTTTTGAGGGGATCATGGGTGAGTGCCTTATGCCTCATTGTGGATGATCTTGACCTCTCAAACGTCGGATTTGGGCTTCGATTCGTTGATTTTCAGATGAACCCTAGTTCATAGTGTACTTGGCTAAGATCCGTGATTCCGGGAGTTGTAGTATGTTTGAGGCCGAGATTTTTGGGGCATAGCATCTTCTTAGGATGTTCCTCATCTCCCCAAAATTTCGTCTCAAGTCTCCAAGTGGTTTGGGAGATCCATCGATCGAAAGTTTGAGGCGATTTCGCAGGCTTTTTTCTGGGTTGTCACGGGTGATCCAGCCCGAGTGACCAGATGATGCGACCACTTGTGACCGGGTGACCCGGAGCGGCTCTGGAGGCTACAAGGTGATCCGGCCCAAGTGTCAGGATGATCCGGTAGGACTCAGCCTTTTGCTTTGTTGCTCGAGCTCTTTCGTGTTTGCTTCCGCTTTACTTCCTAGCCTTCCAAGCTTTGTTCCTAAGGTCTCGAGAGAGGTTTGATTGTGCTCCCGCTTGATCGTGTGTGACCCTCGGAGTTGCGATTGGGACATAGGCCGAGTTCTTTTGAGAAAGAATTTTTATCAGCTCCCATTCATTCCCCCCTCTCTTGTCGCCTAATCGGTCCTTCAATTGGTATCAGAGCCGGTTACGGATCTTCGTGATTCTAAACAGTCTAAGATCCAAAGATGGGTGACTATGGAAAGGGGTCGGGTCCTCCACACTTCGATGGCAAGAAGTACCCGATGTGGGAGAGGCGCATGGGCGCGTTTTTGTGTGGGAAGGGGACTCTGATTTGGGATGTTACTCAAAATCCTCATTATGTCATTCCAGACAGTTTCCTTCTTCCAGGATCACAGGACATGTGTGAGGCCAACAACAAGGCCGTTGATTACTTGTTTCGTGCTCTCTGTGCCTCGGAGTTTGAGCGAGTGTACGGAGAGAATGTGGCCGGAAAGATATGGCTTAAGCTCAGGAATGCTCATCTTGGCAATGCCCAGGTGCAAGTTCGTTTGTTTTCCACTTAACGGAGAGAGTACGAGAACTTCACTCATCTCCCCGATGAGTCAACCGATGCTATGTTTCAGCGCTTCACCAACACAGTCAACAACATGAGGGCCAATGTGACAGTGCTCCCATACACAGATCATGATCAAGCTATCAAGCTTTTGCATGCCCTGGATAGGTCTGTGTCGAGTGCCAAGGTTGAGGCCATTGAGGAATCGAGCGTGTATGATACTCTGTTGCTTGATGAGCTATTCTCCAAGCTCAGGTCTTCAGAGGTTGATCGTGGCTTGAGAGCTAAGAGCGAGAGCCCCACTGATCCTCATAGTTTGGCTCTTGTCTTAGGATCGAGAACTAATGCTAACTTTGTTGGTTCTCTTTGTCTTGTCTTGTGTCCTTGCCAGATGAGGACTTTGAGGTGCTGAGTGTGGATGATCTCACCTTGTTGAGCAAGAGGTTTGGGCGGATGTACGAGAACCGCAAGAATGCAAGGTAGAGCTTGGGGAGGTGCTATCGGTGTGGGAAGCACGGGCACTTCATCGCCTAATGCTCTGAGATCAAGAACGACTACAAGGGCAAACCCAAGCACGACTACAACAAGAACCGCTCCCGGAACGACTACAAGGACAAGCGCAAGGACAAGGGCGAGAGAAGGCCGAAGAAGAGTAGTGGGTACAAGAAGAAGACGGCTCGAGTGATGGTTGCCGGAGCGAGCGACATCGACTTCACAACAAGCGATGCTTCTTCCGACTCGAGTAGTGATGAAGAGCAAGATCGGCGCAAGGACAAGCGGCACACGGGCAAGAACTTCACCGGCCTCAGCTTCATTGCACAAGAATTTTTATCGGCTCCCATTCACTCCCCCCTTCTCTGGTCGCCTAATCGGTCCTTCAAAAGGCACCACTGAGGATCGTTCTTGAGAAAGATGTCATGAACATGACATGGCCCCAAGCTTCCCACCTCACTTCCTAGCACTAATCCTATACAAAGAGCTCTCCTCTCCTAAAGAGAGAGGCTCCATGGCCAAAATGAAGAGGAGGAGGAGAAGTGTGTGTCCAAGAATGAGGCCCCTCCCCTTCTATTTATAGGCAAGGGGGAGGCTTGCTCCGGGGCTCAAAGTGCTCCAAAACGCCCAGGATCGCAGCAAGTGGCCAATGGGAGACCTCCACGTGCAAGGCCAGGATGAACCGACCCTAGGTCGGTTCGACTGATCCTAGGGTCAGCCGAACCCCTAGGGCGGCCACCTAGCTTGTTTTTTCTCCAGGTGGCTGACAAGTGGGCTCTTTGATCCTTCCCCCGTGCATGCCTCATTTTGGAATCCAAGGTGGGCCCATGGATCCAAGTGAAGTCCATGTGTCGCTCTCTGATTCGTCGGTTTTGCCTCTCTTGGATTGATGACGTCAGTGATCCAGGGGAATCCTATGTGGCACCCCCTTATTGGCTGAGCTTGAAGTACTTGGATCAAAGACTTGTGCTTTTACTCCTCTTTCTAGTGCTAATTGCCTGTATTTGCATAATCACCAACACCTGTGAAAATGATTAGTTTAAGCCCTATTCTAGTGTTGATGATCATTTCTCATACCAAAAGGTACATGTTGACGGGTATAAATGAGTGGATAACAGCCGTCAACAACATGCAAGCCAACAAACTCAAAACTTAGGTAGGATACAAAGTTGTAAGCAAGACGCACGGGAAGAATAAACAGAGAAACTATTCATCATTTCAACCATAGAGGAAAAGATTCTTACTATGCATATCAAAGCAAACTAAGCAAACTTGATGAAAGCAAATAAATTTTTTTGGTCTTTTTATTTTTGCAGATTTTTTTGGGTTTTCATTATAAGATATTCAGAAAACAAAGGAAGATACCAGTTACCTCAGGATGGGGGTCCTCACCCAAGGTAGCTTCAGGCTCACTGTGGAGGAGGGAAGAATAAACCCTGACTCGCGTAGTAAGCCCTCTGCTCCTCCATGTGTCACTGCTGTGCCTGCTGCATGGCTTCAATCCTCTCACTAGCCTGACGCTGCCATGCTGAGGTAGACTCGACGTGGGTGTTCAGCGTCTCCTCCAATCCTGTGACATGGACGGTGAGCTCTCCCATCTGCTGCGCGATCTGAGCATCGCATGCATAGGTTGAGGAGTGCCGCCTGAAGGACGAAGACAGAGGCGGACCACCGGAGCTAGAACTAGCGGGTGTAGCCCACTGAGGACCGCTCGCACTCACCCAAGCCGTGCCACTCGCACTCGGCTGGTAGGTGGGCCGATCCCAACCAGGTGCATATCCAGGGGTAACCCTGAACATGTACTCCGCAGGGGCCCCTCCTACCACCGGTGGTGTAGCAGGCTGTGGCTGTGGCTGTGGTGGTGGCTGTGACTGCTGCTGCTGCATGTGTGCTCTCTTAGCGCGCTTCTGGTGGACCTGCCTGAAACACTAGCATGGCGGCATTCCTCTTGTGTAACAAGGGGAATGGTCGGTGACTTCGAGCTATACAATCAAAACCCCGGGTTAGGTAACGGGAGTTGATTTGCATAACTCGGAAAGAAGAAAGTCAAAGAATCATTTGGGCCTTTCTTAAGTATATGCCCTTGGATCATGTATGCCTCATCAATGAGAACTCGGGGCGTCCCGATAAAGGGTACAGGATTCCCGCTAAGAACCCAGAGTCTGAGAGCAATACGAGTCACCAAAGATTTACACTCAATAAGACCTATCATCTTAAAATTCGTCATCCACTGCCGAATCATAGCTTTAACGGGAGAGACCTTGATCTATTTAGCAGCGGTGTATAAAAGCATCAACTCATCGCTACGCACGGGCCGAACATCCTCTCGTGGGAAGAGAGTAATGGCGAGCCACTTGTGCCACAAGCGGAGAGTGGGATGCACAATATCATTGCAGTGAGGCACAAATTTGCCACTGTAAACAAGACCAGAAATGTCTGCCCAGAAAGAGTCTCGAACAAAACCGTCACAAGCCTTCTTCCAAGAAAGAGCACAACACTGATTAAAACCAAGGAGACGACTAAGTTCTTTCCATGAAACTCGATAATCGGTCCCGAAAAGGCAAAACTCAATACCATCAGCCACCTCGGCAAGAGAGCAAAGAAACTGGATGGTGAGGGGCCGAGAGCCAGGCTCTGTTAACCGGCACAATATCCTCCCAACCAAGAGCATACCAAATGGAAGTGAACTCGAGGTTCATACCTGTTTTCTCCATAAGTGCCGGGTTGAAGTCCCGGGTGTGGGCGAAGACTCGGTCCTTCAGGAGAGCATAGGCTTGCTCCTCTCTAGCGCCCTGCAAGCTGAGGTAGGGGGTGTTGTCGACGACCTCCTCCGCTGCTTGAGGTTCGGCTTGCTCTTCTTGCTCTTCTTCATAATCAATCATTGATGGGCTCGGTTTTGGCTCGGCGTGTCACCCTCCGGACAGCATTCGCCACCCAACTCATGCTAGCACAACAACGGGAAAACAAGAGCAACTCGGTGATGGATTAGTGAAATCGAATGAAATTCTTACCGAGCTTGCTCCACCAATAGCAATACTTTTAGCAACACAATAGAGACACTACAAGGTTTTCCCCCTATTGCAACACAACTCTTAGGCAACACCACAAATTCGGTTGCCATAGGGGGGTACAATGGCACCGAAACAGTGATTTAGTTGTAATATGTGTGTATATTGCTACACAAAATTTGAGTTGCAATATTTATTTTTTGTGTTGCAACGGGCTGACGCTAATGCACCCATTATGAGGATTTGTGTTGCATTTGGTAGGAAATACTGCTACCCCATTTCTGCGTTGCATTAGCATTTTGTGCGTTGCAATAGAAAGTTGCTATGGCCACCATACTAGGGTTGGTTGCATTTGAACGGCTATATCGCAACATCGTATTTGGGTTGCAAATATATCTTTGCGTTGTTGCAATACATGGAGGGCTATTGCTTCATTTGTAGCCTCAAGGTGCAATATCGTGTATGTATTGCCACGAAATGTAGTCGTTGCACTATTTTTCGTGGTCATTGCAACTTTATCAGAATTATTGCAACGAGGTATTCCTTGGTTGCACTGTAATTTGTCTATCGCGACGCTTATGCAGGAGATCAAAATGACGATCCAATAGGGACTCATTGGGACCATTCCAAAATTCCAAGTCTTCGACGACGTCGGTCTCCATCAAGATCTCCACGACGGCGTCTAGGTCTCCATCTAGATCGATCTCCACGGCGATCAATCAACATCTGTGTGGTGCCACGGCCGGTACTGTTGCCTTGATCTTGTATATATCTTCATTCCCTGCATATATATGCATATTGCTATATCATGATCTAGGTCGTTTGAAACATGAATGCAGATTAATGGCATCACACGAAGATCGACACTCAGCGGATTGGCAGATTGCCTCGACACTCAGCAGATTGGCAGAATAATTTTCGAACTTTTTTTCAAACCTTTACCGCCGCATCAGCGTGAGGTCGATCTATTGCGTGCCCATGTACTTTGTGTCAATGCATGATCAAACATGACACCGTGTTTCCCATTCAAATTCATTTAGTGACTAGAGGGTTTGCTGATTGTTTCATCGATGATGGTATCATTCAAGGCCAAACTAATACTTTATCAGCTGAGGATCGTGTGAATCATGATGTCACTCCTGATCTTAATAATCATGATGCACAACCTACAGCTGATGATACAACACCTTATTTTGGAGAAGACGATGAAGAAGACGGTTGTGATGATAACCCTGCTGCCACTAATACTCTGATTAGAAACATTATTAGTGGAACTATACATCAAGGACGAACCAGAGATGATGAGGAGGCAGATAAGCAGGCAGAGATTTTTTTGAAACTATTAGACCAGGTAAAGAAGGAATTGTATCCAGGATGCAAAAATGCAACTAAGGTCTCTTTTATCGTGGAGCTTTTTCAGATAAAGTGCATGTATGGCTTAAGTAACGCGGCGTTGGAGACCATACTTAAGCTCTTTGAAAAGGTTCTCCCTGAAGGGCATTGTATTCCTGACTCCTTGGATAAAGTGCAAAGGGTGGTTCGAGACCTAGGCTTGGACTATGTCAAGATACACGCATGTGAAAATGATTGTGTGTTATTTTTTAACAAATACGCAAATCTGGAGACATGTCCCATTTGTAAGCAGTCAAGGTGGAAAGTTGTAGAAAAAACCTGTGGTAATAATGATAGTACAGTTGGTGCTACTACTGTTAAGAAGCGGTTACCAGTTAAGATCCTACGCTACTTTCCTCTTATTCCTCGGCTGCAAAGAATGTATATGTCAAAGCAAGTGTCAGAGGATATGCAGTGGCACAAGAAAGAATTGGTGAACGATGGGAAAATGTGTCACCCTGCTGACTCAAAGGCATGGAAGCACGTGGATTCAAAGTTTAAATGGTTTTCAGAAAAAGGAGGTCGTAATGTTAGGCTGGATCTTGCTTCTGATGGGTTCAATCCCTTTGGCATGCAAAGTCTTACATACTCCATATGGCCTGTCATCCTGATACCTTACAATTTGCCTCCATGGTTGTGTCAGAAACAATCGAACTGGATCTTGTCAATGTTGATACCTGGTCCAAAATCTCCTGGAATGGATATTGATGTATATTTGAGGCCCCTGATACTGGAGCTCAAGGAGCTTTGGAATAATGGTGTTAAAACAAGAGATGCAGGGACTAAGAAGTATTTTACATTGCGCGCTATCCTTCTTTGGACAATTAATGACTTCCCAGCTTATGCTATGCTGTCTGGTTGGAGCACTAAAGGAAAGTTTGCATGTCCATACTGCCAGAAACATACTGACTATTTGTGGTTGAAACATGGGAAGAAGCACTGCTACATGGCACATCGACGTTTCTTGCCCCCCGACCATCCATGGCGCAACAACGCGGTCAGCTTCAACAACAAGGTCGAAACCAGGGAGGCACCAAAACCACTATCTGGTGCACAGGTACTTGAGCAGTATGATAGTTTTGAACAAGTACAATTTGGAAAGACCTTGTTATCAAAAAAAGGAAGCGTGACGAAGACAACAGATGGCACAACTGGAGGAAGAAGAGTATTTTTTTGAGCTCCCTTACTGGTCTTCTTTGCTCATCAGGCATAATTTGGACGTCATGCACATTGAGAAAAATATATGTGAGAGCATACTAGGCACTCTGCTTAAATTGGACGGCAAATGTAAGGACGGGGAGAATGCCCGGCTTGACATGGAGCATCTACGAATACGACCAGATCAGCACCCTGTGATTAAAGATGATAAGTATACCTTGCCATCAACCTTGTACGAGTTAGATAAGGATGCCAGGGAAACTTTGTGTAAATTTCTATATGGAGTGAAGATGCCTGATGGGTTTTCCTCAAATATAAGAAGATGTGTTGACGTAAAGTCATGTAAGGTGTCTGGCTTGAAAACTCATGATTACCATCTAATTCTACAGAAACTTTTACCCTTAGTGGTGCATAGGATTTTGCCAGAAGCTGTTGTCATCGGATTGATTCAGCTTAGTAATTTCTCTGATGCACTATGTTCAAAGGAGCTGGTGGATGCAGAATTGGATAGGCTAAGCTGTTCAATTAGGGAGGCTGTTTGTCGACTTGAGATGATATTCCCACCTGCATTTTTTGATATCATGATCCATTTGCCTATTCATCTAGCTGAAGAAGCTAAACTTGGGGGGCTAGTGTGTTACAGATGGATGTACTCAGTGGAGCGGTACCTACGCACTTGTGAAAGGATATGTGAGGAACAAGGCTCACCCTGAAGGTTCAATTGCTGAGGGATACATACTCGAGGAGTGCCTTACATTCTGCTCAAGATTCTTGGACATGGACACCAAAGAGAATCGTGTTGATCGACATGAAGCAGTTACTGTGAATGAGCCACCATCTGGTTTGAGCATTTTTTCTGAAATGGATTACAAGAGGAGAGGACAGACGGTTGACGAAATTCCACCAGATGAGTTTTGGAAGATGAGGCACTACATAATTTGCAATTGTCATGAAGCTAGACCATATGTCGAGTAAGATACACTACTCAACATCATTTATTGCTTGTAATTTTAAATTTCAAACTAACGGTAATATTCATTTGTATGCAGTGCCCATTTGGAAGAACTGAAGGGATTTGGAACCAGAAATCTTGATCAGTGACATTAGGATCAACTCGTAAGATGGTTTGAAGGCAAGATCAGAGGTCTACATGCGAGAGGGGAAGTAAGTTCAGAGTTGTTTGCACTTGCTCAAGGACCGGATCCCTGACCTCGTACATTGAATAGATGTCATATCAATAATTGGCTGTTTCGAACCGTTAACATTGAGAAAACCCTCATGACACAAAATAGTAGTGTGCTTGTCAAGGGTGAGAAAGGAGGCACGAACTGGTATGGGGTGATTAAAAGAATGATCTCACTGGAATTTCTTGGACAAAAAGAAGTTATTCTGTTCCAGTGTGACTGGTTTGATGTGCCTGCTGCCACAAGTACCAACAGAGGCAAAGGATACAGTAAAGATAAATTTGGGGTGATTGACATCGATACTACTCGACACAGGTATAAGAATGAACCCTATATTCTGGCAACACAGGCAGAACTGGTGTTTTATGTGAATCTGGTGAACAAACCCGGTTGGAGCAGTGTTATTTCATTGAAACCAAGGAACTTGTTTGCCATGCTTGAATTAGATCTTGAGGACTCAATTGTTGTGGGTATCGAAGGTATTAATTTGCTCGGTGAACACCAGGATTTGACAAATTGGTCAAGATCGGACAAGGAAGGCACAACCGGGGAGGTCTCAGTTATTAATCAGGTGCGGGCCGAGGCAGTTGATGAACCAGACGATGATGTATTTGATGTTGATGATGAACATGATGCAGATGACACATACATGGATGATGGAGTTGTTGCACCAATTGTTCAAGATGCCCAAGATGATGAATTTTTTGATTGATACTTAGTCGATTTTGTTTGGCGTGTTAAGAGACAATTTATTCTTGCCATGACAATTGTTTTCAACATTTTTTACATTATTATGTCGTGCCACAAAACTAAAGCATGAGGTGTATTTGTGGTCACTTTTCCCAAGCTGTTACATTCTCACTGCATTTGAATAATAAGTACTGTAATTTTGGCAAAGGTAGGTTCCTACCAGTGTAGAAGAATCTCTAGAAAAACATAACTTGTTATTTCTTTATTCTGGTTGGGACACATCATGAGCATGAAGCTTAATAGGAAGTTCTAGCAGATGATACACTTTACACCATTTTAGCCTCTGTAAACATGATTAACACTAAAGAAGAAGGCATCGCATTCGAAACGAAGCCTACATGCATCACTACAGAAATACATGGCAAACCCCCTCTGGCTCGGCTCCCTACCGCAGAAGGTTCGGCCTACAAAGTGTTGAATGTTGCCTCGTGCCACCGCCGGTGGCAACGTCGGCCGGCGGCGGCCCTGGCGGAGGGTGATACTCCTCATTTGCTTTGCAAGATTAACCCCACGAGTCCGGAAATATTGAGAATGCCTGTTGATGATCATCCGCGGACGCCACTGCCCTTGAGCCTCGCCCTCAACCTGTTTCATGTACGCAAATGCAGTGGTGTCAGTGTCGGCCCCGCTGTAGAACCTGTAGAGGAGGACGGCCACCGCATAGGCCGCCCCTCTGTTCACGGCCTGGGCAGCACGGTGTAGCTCGTCGAGGGGAGGACGTCGACCGCGGTTCCTGTCGAAGATGTCGTCCATCCCGGCGAGGAAGCCAGTCACCGGGTTGCCGGCTGCAGCCAGGCTACGAACGAAGAAGTCGTAGCCGTCGGGGTTGGCGTTCTGCATCTGCTCAACTGGAACGCGACCTAGTGCCAGGTGCCTACCGACATCTCTGTCATGGCAGGGGCCGAGCATGCTCTTGCAGGTGCCACGTAGGCTCCGGAGGTCCTCCATTGGCCGCTTCGATGTCGCACCGACTCGGGCAGCGATGATTGCCTGCAACTCAATCGGGAGTTCCGCGAGCGACCGGGGGTGCTCCCTCGATGCCATGGAAGGCAAGTCGCGTGGCGCGGAGCGTGAGATGTAGGCGGAGAGGGCGGCGGCGGAGCATGACTTGTGGACGGAGAGGGCACGGCGGGGGAGCGTGAGATGTGGGCGGAGAGGACTTTCCAAGAACCGGCGGCGTCTTTCTAGTTTCCAATAACCAGCGGCGGCCTCTCAAGTTATTTCCAAAGAAATTAACAACTGAACATCAGAACTGCCGTGTCGTGGCGTGGGTTCGAACTGGTGTGGCGTGGCGTGGCGTGGCGTGGGTTCGAACTGGCGTGTTGTGGCGTGGCTGGGTGTCATTTCATGTGGTGTGGTGGCAACTTATAATACTAAAGTTTCCATTTGACATCATAGAAAAGACTTGCACATATATACTAAAGTAGTAGCAGTGTACTTGCATTGACTACATCACTGCATTACTAGATATACATACACAGATACTTGTTCTCACAACCCAGAAATGCTATTTGTTACTATGGATTATTACATTACTAGATAATTCTAACTATATATCATCTGGGGCAAATCGGTAACCATGCTTGATCTCAAGCTGATTTGCAATCTCAAAAGACAGAAATGCATCCTTGGTGGCGTAATTCACCTGCCAGGCTTGCAAACACCTCAAACCCCACAGCTTGTGGTTCACTCTTCTGTCCTTGAACAGAGGTAGGTCTAGTACCACATTTCCAATCTTCTCCAGTGAAGATATGTAACCATTTTGGTACGGATTGCTGTACTTGTCATCAACCTCAGAAACAAGCAGTTGAAGGTCTTTCCAATTAGAAATCGTGATGCCGCAGTCCTGCTCTAGGCGTTCAACATCATTCGAGATATGCGCTCCGACAAAGATGTGGCCTTCTTCACTGAGAAACTTGCTCAGGACATCAGGTAGCTTGTAGCCGACATGGAGCACCTGGTAAATAAGGCAACATGGCCCGACGCACAATTGCAACAATGCGACCTTGAGCTCGCCACTGCGAAGCTCAGTGCACTCGGTGTCCAATCCGACGAGCAAACGATCTGGAGGAGGGCTACCTTTGATTTCTTTGATGTAGTCCGCCACTACTCCCGTGTCGCAAGTGATTGTGGTCTTGATGCTCGGGTGCCGCTCCTTGAAGAATTCGACCTCGTGGACCGAAGTTGGGGGCAGTCCCGGATTCGGCAAACGCCGTGGACGGACGACGGCGGGGCGCCATTCGTCCCAGCCACTGCCTACTCGAATGTCGACAGCATCGGCAGCGGCGTCCCACACATCCACGGCGCAACGCTTGCCACCCTACAGTACCAATCCAAGAAAAACAGAGTTTGGAATCTTAATCAAACAATTCAATCTCGCTACAAATCCACGACTACCTACACAATGTACCGTGAAGGGCTGACCTGGAAATTGACGCGCTCTGCTGACGCAGCGGCGCTTGCTCCGCCTGCAGCACCTTGGTTGGTGTGGGGGCCGGCGACGGCGGTTACCCCGACTGCATCCCCCTTCCTTTCAGGGGCGGCGCTGCCTTCCGCTGCCTCACATCGGGTCATCGCTGGTGCCAATCTACTTCAGAACTAGGTGGCGTGGCATTGGCGTCTGAGATTGGAAGCTTGGCGGTCGCCGGCGATGGCGGAAGGCAAGAAAACCCCAGTTTTGATGGGACAGTTTGGGGGAACAGGGATGAATCAATATTCTATGCGGTCTGTCCAGCTTCGTCTATAAGCTAAAAGGAAGTAGGGACACAGCTTCGTCCACACCACCAGCGCTCGTGCAGTCGTGCGGCTAACTTGTCCCACGCGTGGGGACGATGAAGCAAATTGCTTCTGTTATCAAAAACCTTGAAAAATTGAGAGATTTTGAATATAGTTGTCAAAAGTTGTCAGATGAAAATTTCTTGAATACCAAACCTTTACAACTCGTCAAGGCCTACAATCTTTATTTAAGTCAATAATCCATTTGACAAAGTTTGAATAGGACAAATTTCGAAATTCAAAAAATGATATCTTCAATCGATATTTTTGAACACCAGATGATGTCAAATGGAAAAGTGGTGAATACCAGAGTTTCATCTCTCAACAAGATCTATGAACTTTATTTAGGTCGGATTTTCATTTGAGAAAGTGGTACTACACATTGTTCATTAACATAGGTTCACTCACATAGTTTAAGAAACTTGGTTGGGGACATGTCAATTTTGTACTACATGATAGTACCACTTCGTCAAATGAAAAACCGTCCAAAATAAACATTGTTCATCTCGATGAGCTATGAAACTTTGGTGTTCATCACTTTTCCATTCGACATCATCTAGTGTTTGAAAAAAAATCAATTTTAGATATCAATCTTTCAATTTCGAAAATTTGATGGTTCAAACTTTGTAATTTCGTATTGCACTGGACTCATGAGATAGATTTTTATTTTCTAAGAATGTGGCGGAAAAAGCTACCTGAGTTGGACATCATACATGTAATATAAACATGTTTTAAGTTTTGTTTATGAATCAAAATACAAAAATAAGTTCATCACTTGCCTGTCATGTGGGACCCGCTAGTCAAACGCAATGAAGAAAAAGCAACCGCGAGGTAGTCATTGAAGGACCGATTAGGCGAACCAGAGAGGGGGGGAGTGAATGGGAGCCGATAAAAATTCTTCTCAAAGGAGATGAGAACTCCAACAAGACGAACACGGCCTCCAAATCACGTCTCCGACTCAACTACCCAAGTTGGCCAAGACCACGCAGCCACTGGAGTGCTACTGGTCCTAGGAACCAACAAACACCTTCACAGACTCGAGAACGCAGCAGAACACCAACTCGAGCACCACTGACCTACACCGGTCAGGCCGGTGAGCAGCACCGGTCAGACCGGTCCCTGCTGGTAAAATCTGGGAACTTCCACAGAAGGCCTCTACACCGGTCAGGCCGGTGTAGCTCGCCGGTCAGACCGGTCCAAGCCAGGAAACCCCAAATCCACCAAACAGGCCTACCGAGCTCCAAACTGACCCAAATTCGAAACAGCAGCAACACAGGACTACAACGAACTCACCAGAACGTTCACCCGAGGCAAAACCCACAGAGCCTCTACACCGGTCAGACGGGTGAGCAGCACCGGTCAGACCGGTCAAGCTGGGCCACTCGGGGATGAACAGCACCCGCGGGTCAACTCCACCAAATCCAACTCCCGATCTCCTGAATCGCTCCACGGATTTGTACAAGACTTTGGGGATAGTAGGAACACCTCATGGGCACTCCATAGCCAAGATTTGGTCCACCAAAACTTGCTAAATCAAGAGGAATTGAAGAAATCCCACCAAGAACGCCTCTAACCCTAGAGCCATGAAAACCCCAAAATTGAGCCCCTTTACTCACTGATTTGGGAGGGGAATCAAAGGGAAAAGAACCACGAAGGGTTCATGCATACATCCCCCACCAAATCCCAAAGAGAAAGGCCTCAAAATCGCTCCAAGAAAATCGCCAAGAAAGGGCTCTGAAAATCACCACAAAGGAGAAACGGGAAAGACACATCCAAGCCTTGAGGAACCACGCCGAATCATCTATACATACCAAAGAGGTTCATACAAGGTCTAGCTTGCCGCCCGATCATCCTTCCCTCTCACAAGATCTCACCATGAAGCTCTCAAGCTAGTCCTAAGAAAATCCTAAGGAAAATAGGAAGAGAAAATAGGAAAGCAAATGAGCTAGGGTTCCAAGAGATGGCTGCCATCCTCTTACCACTTGGGTTATATGGAGGCAACCGAAAGACGAAAATACCCTTACTAGCTAACTAGGGATACATGCCCCTCAAGGGCGAATTCGGAAATCTTTGTCTTCGCTCCATCGGACGGATGCCCAGCGACCACAAACTTGCTTAGCCTCGACGCAAGCCTTGTGATCCCGACGCGTGTCCTCCGCTTCGAAGATTTCGGACTGCGTCGTCGCACACCGGTCAGACTGGTGCTCCTCCCCGGTCAGACCGGTACCCACCGGTCAGACCGGTCAGACCCACCGGTCAGACCGGTCTGGAGCTGCTACACCTCCGTCTTCGGTTCTTCGGTCTTGGCTTTGTGGATCAACCAAGGTACCCAGTGGTTTTCTGGTGAACCACCGGAAACCCCGCGAACTCAGTGTAGCCTCCGCCAATCACCACTCATGACTCGGCTCCCACGTAGTCCCAGCTCGACCTTGATTTTGAGGCTCAACCAAGAAACCGTCCATGACTTCATCTTGCCGTTCTTGCCACCATGCGGCCCGCACTTGACCCCGCTGGCCACCGGGTCCCTCGAACCAAGCCTACTTGTCTTCTCCACACCTGGAGGCCTCACCGGCAACGACCTTTCGCGCTTGTTCTTCACCTGCACCTGCACCAGTCAAGCCACAACCTGCACCTGCAATACTTAGCCAAGAATCAATCCACACCACGTTGTCAATCACTCATCACACCAGGAAGCGACCATCCACCGGTCCTCGAACCACATCTGGCTCTCAATCTCCCCCTTGATGAGTGCATTGACAACACACATGTTTTGGTAACCAAGAGAAAAGGAAAAGAGAAGAAATGACGAAAAGAAACTGAAACAAGCGATCGAAAGCCAAGGAAAAGGCAAAGAGCAAGATCACTTGAAGAAGACAAGTCTCGGACCCCTTAGGCAAGGGCAACAGCTCGACACATCTGAGACAAAACATGCTCAAGCAAAGAGCACAAACCAACAATCCAAAACTCGAAAACCACAAAGAGCTCCCCTGCACACATGCAAGCTCCCCCTGAACCAACGCAACTCCCCCTAGACGAATGCATGCAAACCTCCTCGCAAAACAGAGCAGCTGCTTCAGCTTTGCTCTGACCGGTCAGACCGGTCAACCACACCGGTCAGACCGGTGTGCTAGATTGCCCAGCACCTGGACCTCACACCGGTCAGACCGGTGTACCTCACCGGTCAGGCCGATGACCACCTGGGAAAAACTGGGAACTGCACGAGCTCAAAACTTGCTCGAAACCACTTGGAAACCTTCTAAATGCTTGCAGCAAGCCAAAACATGCTCAAACTTCTCCCCCTTGTTGACAATGCATGAATCAAGCCAAAAATGCAAAAAATGCAACCTAGAGCTTCTGAAATAGACAAAATTCATCAAAGGATACTACACATGTCCAAATGAGTAAGTTAGATACTCTATAGCTTCGTAATGACATCAACTAAGACCACCAAGTTTCACAACCATTGGGCGAAGCTAAGATAGAATTGAGCAATTTTGCGAAAAATCACCCTCTCATGAGCAAAGTCCTAAACATGAGCAAAACATGTCAAAATGACAAAGCCACACAAACTTCATGCTAGAATAACCATTCTAAGCATAAGACCATCATAAACACCCACAAACACCTCATGTCATGTCAAAGCATACCGAGCCATGTGCTTACTTTTATGTATGAGACTTCTCATTGGTAAGCAACATGCAACGGTTTAGCACCCAAAAGCAAGTAAATTAAGCACATATGACATGGGAGCACATTTTCCAAGCAATTTACATTTCATTTTCAGATTTATAATTGGTACATGAAATGTCTTTGCGACAAAAAGGAACTTATGCCCCTCCACAAGATGAAGCATGGGGGCTAAACATTCATGATGGCAAATGAGCCTTTGGCTCCATATGATCAAAATAAGCTATCCAACCACAAATTAAGCATAGCCAAGCCACAAAAACATGTCAAGATCATGTGAAGGCATTTACTCACAAGAGAGCATACATATGAGGTTTTTCAAAAACATAGCTATCAACCATGGATACAAACCAAGATTATCAAGAGCTAAGCCAAACTAACCATAGCTTACCAAACTAGCTCACAAAGACATATATATCATTCCATGGTGAACAATGTATATAGGAGAAGCCTTTCCTAAACAATGCATATGATACAAAATGCATGCAACCTAAGATACAAAGATGCCTATGCATCATGTTACATATGTCATGCCAAATGCAAGAAATGCACAAAGGAATGCTATACATATGCTACAAAGGAGCTCCCACACACCAACTCAAGAAATCAAACAAACACCAAGCTCCCCCGCAAATGAGTGAAAGTTGCTTGATCTAGGGGTTTTGTGAAAATATCGGCTAGTTGGTCATGTGTGGGTACATGGATCAAAGCTATCTTCCCTTTCTCTACGTTGTCTCTCAAGAAATGATACCTCACTTCTATGTGCTTGGTTTTGGAATGGAGCACTGGCTTCTTTGCAACGCTTATGGCACTGGTGTTATCACATTGAAGTGGGACATGGGTATACTCCTCACCAAATTCACTCATGGTGTATGTGATCCAAAGGAGCTGAGAGCAACAACTAGCTGCGGCCACATACTTTGCCTCGGTAGTGGATTGAGCAACACTTGACTGTTTGCGGGAAGACCAAGACACCAAAGAAGAACCCAAGAACTGGCAAATCCCAGAAGTGGACTTCCTATCCAACCGACACCCGGCAAAATCTGCGTCTGAAAATCCATGAAGCGCTAAAGAAGAAGACGCAGAGTACCAAAGGCCGAAGTCGGGAGTGTGTCGCAAATACCTGAAAATGCGCTTGACCGCTTGCCGATGCGAAGTCCTCGGAGACGCTTGAAAATGAGCGCACAGACATACCGAGAATTGGATGTCCGGCCTCGTCACCATCAAGTAGAGGAGTGACCCGATCATGCTCCGGTACTCCTTCTGGTCCACGTGTTCACCTTCCTCGTCCGCATCAAGAGCTGTAGTTGTACACATAGGCGTCGCCATGGCCTTGGAGTCCTCCATCTTGAACTTCCTCACAATGTCCTTGGTGTACTTAGCTTGGTGCACAAATGTTCCTTCCTTTGATTGCTTGATTTGTAGCCTGAGGAAGAACTGCAACTCGCCCATCATGCTCATCTCAAATTCCCTGCTCATGTCTTCTGCAAACCTTGCAACAAGAGAGTTAGACGAGCCACCAAAGTCAATATCATCCACGTATACCTGCACAATCAGGATATCTCTACCCTGCCTGAGGAGGAACAAGGTCTGATCGACCTTTCCCATCTCAAACCCTCTCTCAAACAGGAACCCCCTCAACCTACCATACCAAGCTCTAGGCGCCTGCTTCAACCCATACAGCGCCTTCCTCAACTTGTACACCCGGTGGGGGTACTTCTCACTCTCAAACCCCGGTGGTTGCCTCACAAACACCTCTTCCTCCAACACACCGTTCAGGAAAGCACTCTTCACATCCATCTGGTACAACTTGAACCCTTTAGCCACGGAAAAGGCTAGAAGGATCCTGATCGCCTCCAAACGAGCTACAGGAGCGAAAGTCTCCTCGTAGTCGATCCCCTCTTTCTGACTGTACCCCTGAGCAACAAGTCTCGACTTGTTCCTCACCACTTCTCCTTTCTCTCCCTCTTTATTTTTCCACACCCATTTTGTCCCAATCGGCTTACACCCTGGAGGAGGGTCAACCAACACCCAAACTTGGTTCCTCTCAAAATTCTCCAACTCCTCATGCATCGAGTTAACCCAATTATGATCAGATAATGCGTGTCCAATGTCTTTGGGCTCAAAGGTGGCAACAAAAGTAGCATGAGCGAAATGAGAATTGTTCCGAACCCTCGACCGTGTAGTACGTTCATTCATGTCGCCGATGATTCTCGAAGCTGGGTGATCCACTTGCACTCACCGGGGAGGTTCTCGCCTTGATGCTACCTCCCCCTCAACATCAGCTTCGCCTTGATCTGGGTTTGTCGTTGTAGGTGGGGGAGAGGGCCCGTTCAAGATCGTCGTCGAAGTAGTAGGTACATGTTCAGCTACGGGCACCACACCGCCATCTTCATCATCTCCATATTCATGCTCCTCCTCCTGAAAGATCTCCTCGCCAAGTTCGTCGTCATCTGCACACTCAAAAACAAGCTGACTACGTGGCTATGTCTCGTCGAAGGTTACCTCGCAAGTCTCCACGATTTGGTTAGTTTCAAGATTGAGCACACGAAATGCTCTAGAATGAGATGAATAACCAAAGAAAATGCCATCAACAGACCTAGTCTCGAACTTGTCCAACTTCTTCCCTTTCTTCAGAATGAAGCATTTACAACCAAAGACATGGAAGTGACTCACCTTGGGTGTGCGACCGTGCATCAACTCGTAACAGGTTTTCTTCTTATGAACCCTGAGGTAGATCCTGTTCGACTCATAGCACGCGGTATTGACCGCCTCAGCCCAGAACCTTCTCGGAGTCCTATGCTCGTCGAGCATCGTCCGAGCCATCTCGCACAAGGTCCTGTTTTTCCTTTCCACAACGCCATTCTGGGGAGGCGTATACGGACTCGAAAACTGGTGTTCTAGACCCAAGTCATGGCAAAAGATTTCGAAGCGAGAGTTTTTGAATTCCGAGCCATTGTCACTGCGGATTGCTCGTATGGCATCTCCGTGCTTCTCGTTTCTTAACCTCAAGACAAGATCTCGAACAAAACCAAACGTCTCCCCTTTCTCCTCAAGAAAGAACACCCACGCATACCGAGAGTAGTCGTCCACCACAACAAGGACATACCACTTCCCACTCGCAGATCGCACACGAGCTGGGCCAACAAGGTCCATATGGAGCAGCTCGCATGGACGCTCAGTCATCACATCGGTGAGAGGCGGGTGAGAAGAGGCTACCATCTTGGCATGCCTACACGGCGCACAAACCAACTCTTTCTCAAACCTCAACCGTGGTAATCCTCGGACCAAATTGAGTTTACTCAAGCGAGACAAAAGGTCAAAGCTCAAGTGACCCAACTTCCTATGCCACTTCCACAACTCACTCGAAGAACCAGCCAAAAAGCAACGCTCCACACCAGAAGACTGAGAGAAATCAGCTCGGAACACTTGACCCTCGGGAACGACCATGCAAACAAGGTCCCCTCGAGAATCTAAAATCCGAGAACCACCAGGCCGAAACAACACCTCAAAGCCCTCATCCAACAACTGGGACACAGAAAGCAAATTGAACCCCAGCGATTGAACAAGAGCAACACGCCTGAGAGTGACCTTGTCACTTACCTTGATCTCACCTTCTGATAGCACACGCCCTCGCCCATTGTCCCCAAAGGTGATGTATGTCTTGAACACCACCGGGACGAGACTTGAGAACCACCCCTTGTCTCCGGTCATATACCTCGAGCAACCGGAGTCAATCAACCAAACGTTCCTCAAGTCTCCCACCTGAAATTCAAAAGCGAGCACGTGAGTGAACAAACGACTCAGCACTGGGGTTAGTACCAAAAGAGTAAAACCAGTGCCGAGCCATTTGCTCCAAAGTGGGGTTAGCACAAACCAAATCGTCACGCCTATCAAAGCTACCACCACGAACACCACCACGGTAACCACTACGAGGGAACCAACCCTCTCTAGCTGGAGGAGGATGAAAGCCACGAAAGGAAAACCGTGGATCGTTCCTCCTCTCCATCTCAAAGCTACGACTCCTCGCACCCCCGTATTGAGCACGAGGTGGAGAGCACCTAGCAAACTGACCGCCTGCAAACTTTCCAGACCAACCACCAGAACCATGACCACCAGAACCAAACTGAGCATCCTCACGAGCACGAAACCCAACTCGCTGTCTGCCTAGACCTGCACCGATCTGACCAGTGTAGTGCACCGGTCTGACCGGTGTAGCTCGGCCAGCTGCACCACCTGCTGCCTTCCGGTCTCCCCAAGCCGGAACCGTCCTCACAATCACTTTTGCCCTAGGCATCTGCATACGAGGCTCAGGTACACCATTAGAAGGGTGGTACCTGTCCTTGTTAGCCCACTCTCTAGCCATTCTCTCCTCACGCTTCCTCTTGAAGCAAAACTCATCCTTGTGACCATCTCTCCCACAATACCCACAATGGAACTTCATGGGCTGTGGCTTAGGCTTTGGCTTGGGTTGGGGCTGCCCACTCGGTTTCTCACCCTTCTTCTCTCCTTCCTCACCTCCCTTTGGGCTCACAAACTTCACCGGTTTCTGGAAATCATTTGTTGGGTGAGGAAATATGGGTGGATCTGGAGTAGTGTCAAGTTTGTTTCTGAGATGGTTAGGGTTGGGCTCAAACTTGTTCTTGTATCTATTTGGTGGTGGGATAGGAATCTCTCCAACTCTCTCAACTCCCTCACCACTGTTCTCTCCAAGCTTGTCAGCCCCAAGTGCCTGACCATCATAGCGTTTGAAAGCCGCTATCATGATACCAAGCTGAGGCTCCTGACCCGACAACCAGCTCATACATTTCCTCAGCTCATCATTCTCATCCTGCAAGCGATCAACATAATGTGCAAGCTCCAAATTCTTAACCGCATGCAATTCACAAGTAGAGCAAGAAGTGGGAATAGGATCTTTCAACTTAGCCTCAAGCGAAATAGTGTAAGCATGCATCTCATCAATCTTTCCATGCAAAACAGGGCAAGAAGTGCAAGCACCTAGCAAAGCAGGTCTAGACTTAAGCTCAGCCACCTCAACCCTAAGCATATCTAGTTCATCACAAGTAGAAGCATGCTTATCCTTAAGAGCAGTAAGATCAGCTAGGTACACAGAGCAATCACAGCAATCAATCTCATCAGAAACCACAGGAGAAGCCTTAAGCGAATCAATCTCAAGCTTAGCATCTAGGTTCTGGGTTTCTAGCTCAGCCACACGGTTCCTAGCATCTTCTAGTGAGGCCCTAAGCTCTTTCCTCATCTTCTTGGCCTCTCTAAGCATGTGATCGCGATTATCAAGCAAGTCAACCAACTCATCATTCTCCTTGCGCAAAGAAGAGAGCTCATCACATACCTCATCCTCGGAGTCGGAGTCCGAGTCACTCTGGTGACTCTTCTTGCTGCCGGAGCTACGAGCCATGACGCAGAAGCCATCTCCCGCGAAGCAGCTCAACCCGCTCAAGATCCTGGATGACTTCTTGTTCTTGCGCCGATCACCTTCATCTTCACTGCTACTCGAGCTCGAGGAAGAGTAGGCGGAGCTGGAGTCGACGTCGCTCGCTCCGACCATCGCTCGGGCCTTCCTGCCGCGGCCGTCCTTCTTCCTCGACCGTCGCTAGTCCTTGTGCTTGTTCTTGTGCTTGTGATCGCGCCTCGATCGGTACTTGCCGTCCTTGCTCGACCAATGCCTGTAGCCGTCCTTGTTCTTCGTCTTCTCCGGGCAGTCGGCGACGAAGTGTCCTGACTTGCCGCACTGAAAGCACGTCCGTGCTGTCCTCCTCGTGTTCACCCGGTTCTCGTGCAGCCTCCCGAATCGCCTGGTCAGCAACGCCAGCTCGTCCTCTCCAAGTACGTCGAACTCCTCATCTGGCAAAGACATCAAAGAAGACAGAGAGTACATCCTGGAGGATGCATTAGCGTTAGACTTAACTCCTTTGCCACCAACGAGAGTGAGACTATGAGAATCAGTCGGGCTCTCGATCCTGGCTGTCATACCACGGTCCAACTCAGCCGACTTGAGCTTCGAGAACAGCTCGTTCACTGTCAAGGTGTCATACTTCTCGGACTCAACAATAGCCTCAAACTTCCCGTCCCATACGGTACGATCCAACGAGTGCAAGAGCTTCACGGCTCTATCATGATCATCATATGGGAGCACGGCCACATTGGCTCTCATGTTGTTCACAACGACCGTAAACCGCTGGAAAAGGGCATCGACGGACTCGCCGGGGAGATGAGTGAAGTTCTCGTACTCTCTCCGGTAAGTCGCGTACATCCGAGCCTAAACCTGAGCATTCCTAGCATGAGCATCCTTCAACTGCTCCCAAATCCTACAAGCTAAGTCCTCTGTCTGAACCCGATCGAATTCAGGCTGAGACAGAGCATGAAACAAGTAGTCGACAGCCTTGTTGTTGGCTTTGAACAAATCCCTCGATCCTGGAGCAAGGAAGTTCATCACATGAACATAAGTTGTGTTCACCGTGACGTCCCAAAGGATCTGACCCTTTCCGCGGAGGAACGCTGCCATCCGCCTCTGCCACATCTGGTAGTTCTTCCCATCGAAGTGCGGAGGACCCGAACCCCGTTCTTGGTACGCCATCTTTGGATCTTAGACTGGTAAGAGTCAATGAAGACCCGAACTGGCTCTGATACCAATTGAAGGACCGGTTAGGCGAACCAGAGAGGGGGGAGTGAATGGGAGCCGATAAAAATTCTTCTCGAAGGAGATGAGAACTCCCACAAGACGAACACGGCCTCCAAATCACGTCTCCGACTCAACTACCCAAGTTGGCCAAGACCACGCAGCCATTGGAGTGCTACTGGTCCTAGGAACCAACAGCCACCTTCATAGACTCGAGAACGCAGCAGAACACCAACTCGAGCACCACTGACCTATACCGGTCAGGCCAGTGAGCAGCACCGGTCAGACCGGTCCCTGCTGGTAAAACCTGGGAACTTCCACAGAAGGCCTCTACACTGGTCATTCTGGTGTAGCTCGCCGGTCAGACCGGTCCAAGCCAGGAAACCCCAAATCCACCAAACAGGCCTACCGAGCTCCAAACTGACCCAAACTCGAAACAGCAGCAACACGGGACTACAGCGAACTCACCAGAATGTTCACCTGAGGCAAAACCCACAGAGCCTCTGCACCGGTTAGACCGGTGAGCAGCACCGGTCAGACCGGTTAGGCTAGGCCGCTCGGGGATGAACAGCACCCGCGGGTCAACTCCCCCAAATCCAACTCCCGATCTCCCGAATCGCTCCACGGATTTGTGCAAGACTTTGGGGATAGTAGGAACACCTCATGGGCACTCCATAGTCAAGATTTGGTCCACCAAAACTTGCTAAATCAAGAGGAATCGAAGAAATCCCACCAAGAACGCCTCTAACCCTAGAGCCACGAAAACCCCAAAATCTAGCCCCTTTACTCACTGATTTGGGAGGGGAATCAAAGGGAAAAGAACCACGAAGGGTTCATGCATACATCCCCCACCAAATCCCAAAGAGAAAGGCCTCGAAATCGCTCCAAGAAAATCGCCAAGAAAGGGCTCCGAAAATCACCAAAAAGGAGAAACGGGAAAGACACATCCAAGCCTTGAGGAATCACGCCGAATCATCTATACATACCAAAGAGGTTCATACAAGGTCTAGCTTGCCGCCCGATCATCCTTCCCTCTCACAAGATCTCACCATGAAGCTCTCAAGCTAGTCCTAAGAAAATCCTAAGGAAAATAGGAAGAGAAAATAGGAAAGCAAATGAGCTAGGGTTCCAAGAGATGGCTGCCATCCTCTCACCACTTGGGTTATATGGAGGCAACCGAAAGACGAAAATACCCTTACTAGCTAACTAGGGATACATGCCCCTCAAGGGCGAATTCGGAAATCTTTGTCTTCGCTCCATCGGACGAATGCCCAGCGACCGCAAACTTGCTTAGCCTCGACGCAAGCCTTGCGATCCCGACGTGTGTCCTCCGCTTTGAAGATTCCGGACTGCGTCGTCGCACACCGGTCAGATCGGTGCTCCTCACCGGTCAGACCGGTACCCACCGGTCAGACCGGTCTGGAGCTGCTGCACCTCCGTCTTCGGTTCTTCGGTCTTGGCTTTGTGGATCAACCAAGGAACCCAGTGGTTTTCTGGTGAACCACCGGAAACCCCGTGAACTCGGTGTAGCCTCTGCCAATCACCACTCATGACTCGGCTCCCACGTAGTCCCGGCTCGACCTTGATTTTGAGGCTCAACCAAGAAACCGTCCATGACTTCATCTTGCCGTTCTTGCCACCATGCGGCCCGCACTTGACCCCGCTGGCCACCGGGTCCCTCGAACCAAGCCTACTTGTCTTCTCCACACCTGGAGGCCTCACCGGCAATGACCTTTCGCGCTTGTTCTTCACCTGCACCTGCACCAGTCAAGCCACAACCTGCACCTGCAATACTTAGCCAAGAATCAGTCCACACCACGTTGTCAATCACTCATCACACCAGGAAGCGACCATCCACCGGTCCTCGAACCACACTTGGCTCTCAGTCATCTCCTCGATCGGTGGGTCGCATCCCTTTGGTGTGGGGTTTCTGTGTGGGCCCTTCGTGGTGGGTTCCAGTTGTCAGCCGCTTGGGGTGGAAAACAACTGGTGTCAACCGCACCCTGTGTGTGCCTAGACGCCCCCGCCTGCCCCGATGTTTCGCTTCTTGTCTCGCCTCTTCCCAGGCGCCACGCAACAATAGAAAACCACCCCACCGCCGCCCAACTTCGATTACTTAGCAAACCTCCCCACTACCGCCCAACTCCGACTACTTTCCAAACCTCCCCACCGCCCGACCCGTACGCTAAGATGGAGCCGGGCTCGCCCGCGGCATCGAGGGTTTCTCATCGCCCTTCCTCGGCGAATACCACATTGCCGGCGGCATCCTCGACGAGCCGAGATACGGGGTCCTCGATGGGACTGGCGGCGGAGGTGGCGATGCTGGGGTTGTTTCCTTGCCCCGATGTTCGCCGGGCATCCGAGGAAGCAGACGCTGAATCCGCTAGGATGCCTCGGAAGCGGCATGCCGACGATGAGGGTTTTTAGCACCCCGACGCCAAGAAGTCGAAGCCGGTGGAGGAGTCCGGCGAGGAGTTGTACCCCCGTTGTAATATCCTGGATTTTTCCGGAATGTTAATGTTTGCGAAAATGTGAATTTCACAATTCTTGGATGATTTTGTGGTGCATTTTCAAATTATAAGGTTGTCTTCTTTGGCCCTTCCCTAAATCCAAGATTTATTTTGGACTAAATAATAAATTTAGGATATATAAAATGGTAGTGTGATGAACTTGGATTTTAGTAGGGTTTATTTGGTTTTTATTTGAGTGGCTAGTTCAAATCTGAAATTGATTTCAGAATTGAATTATGTTTATATGTGTATAGGAAATTAGGAGAAAACCCCTAACTCCTGTTTTGGGCCTCAACCTCTCTGTGAAAGTCTACCGGAGATCCCTTAGGTTCCTCGCTAATTCACCAGAAAACCCTGAGCTCTCTAGCCTGTTTAACCTTTCCGGCCCGTTCAGCCCACCAGGCCAGCCAACCCACACCCCTCACCTCAGTCACCGCCAGGAGGGCCCCCCTCGTCATACCTTTCCCCCTCCACTGACTCGAGCGGAGACTGACAGGGGCCAAGGCGCACCCCAGCTCGCCCATGGTCACCACGGGGATGCCGTCCAAGCGATCCCGGGCGCATCCTAACCATCCGCGCTCCCGCCGCAACCCTCTATATAAGCTGTCGCAGCTACCAGCTCTAACCCTAGCCGCCTCTTGGTGATTTCCCCATTCCAATCCATCCACCGCCACCAGAGAAGGGGAGGAGCAGGAGGGGGAAGAAGGAAGAGGAGAAGATCGGGACGCTGCCGTCCTGAAGCCGCCGTGGACGCCCGCGCCGACACCAAGGAGCCCTGAGCCCGCGACTGCGCAGTGGCTCTACTCCGAGCCGACCACGCCACTGCGGACGACGACACCAAGACGGAACACCGACACTGTCGCAACATCAAGCAACTCGGGTCCACGACGCTGTCAAGGAGGAGTTCCAGCTCCATGAAGACGATGACCGCACCGTTCCTGAGCACGTCGCCGTGAACCGCGAGATCAAGCCGTGTCACCATCTTCCTGCTCCGCCGTGTGCCCGCTTCAAGCCGTCCACCTCTTCACCGCTGATCCGCTGGGGCCCAATCCATCAGGTGGGCAGTGCCTCCCCGTCTGCCTGTGCCTGCAATCCGACCTTCGTGCCGCATGTGACTGCCATGGCCGGATCGGAGGTCTGAACTTGCGCGTCTGCGTGCTTGCACCGCACCGTCGCGCTCGTCACCGTCGCCGTTCGGGAACACCACAGCTGACGCCTTGCCCCCGCTCGATGCCCCGTCGTGTCCCCTGTTCTGCAACCTCCTCACCAACGTGCCACCGTCCGGGGGTGTTGCGCCCTCGCTGCCGTGGGCACCGGCCAATGGCCAAAGGAAGGGGAACGCCACACCGCGTCACCGCTTGGCCGCCGTCACTCACACGAGGATCCAGAGCCGCAGTTGGGGTTGACATCAACGACGAGCTGTAGCTGTTCCCAGCCTCGACCTCCACCTGCTCGACGTTTTGCCAGAGAGGTGAGATGCACGATCTAGTAGCCCCTTTCCCTTCCTCTTGCTTGTCTCCTACCGGCTGATCCTTTTTCCATCCAAGCTAATGCTTTGCTTGCCTGTGTGACGGCGACCGCTTGCTGGAGGACGTCCACAACACCGCGTTTACTACGAGACCGAGCACGGGGTCCTGAAGACCTCCACCGAGTTGCCATGGACATCCACGCCACACCTCTGTCCCCTTCGTCCAGCCTTGGCCACGCCCACGAACCGCTCGTCGAAATACCGGCATGACGACAACAAGCCCTCAGGTGATGCCTGGTTCCCAACTTGCTGTCCCTGTGCCGGCCATCGAGCCGTTTGTTTGCTCTATGACCAAGCTGTGGTTTTTCCCGGCCTTTACCTCTGGCTGCTTTGCTCTGCGCCGCCGCGCAAACATCGTCGCTTGTGTGCCAACCTTCAAGTCGAGCCTTACACTTGCAGGTGCCGCTGCCGTCGTCTGTGCGCGTGCCACCGCTTGACTGCCACCCATGAGCCCTTCTGTTCCCGTCGGGATGAGATCGTTGTCGAGGTCTAGTCGCCGGCTAGCACGTGCTCGCTTTCACCCAAAAGAGACAAAGGCTCACCTTTGGGCCTTGAATCTCCCCGTGAACACACGCTCGCACGCGAACAAGCACGCTGGCGCCAGCGTCCTGACCAGTGCCGCCGTCCTGCTTGCCCGCCCAATCTGACCTGCCGTGCTGACCATCGAGCCAGAACAAGCACAGGCACGCAGTTGCTAAGAGCTTTCCCTCTAGGTGCTGCCTTATGCTCGCCTTGTGAACTGTACCAAACCTGCAGCAGCCCTTATCCTCTTTCTTAAATCGAGCAAACCAGCAGTCTTCCTCTCTTCTCCAATCAGCTAGACAAGCAGTAGGTGCAGGTCCCTCTGTTTCTCTCTGTGTGCATCGCATGCATCAGATAAAGCATGGGCCTTGAATCTCTTTTCTCTAATCTTCGGCCGAGCCATACACCTTCAGATGTTTAACCTTGATCCTTTATCCTTCTTGCTTGTGCATTGCTCGCCACCGAGCTGTGTGCAGGACTCTAGAATGCTAAAGCTGTAATGCTTCCTAGCCTATGATCAGGCCACACTCATGCATGCCTAACTACTGCATGTTCTAAACAAGGCCATGTCGTGGCCTACAAACCTTCAGTCTTCACCCTGTTTGCTAGTCCCATGTGACCATGTGTTCTAGATCAGCCCAGCACTCGTCCTTTCTAAAGCTCTATCTAAACTTGTGCAAACTGGTGAGACATCTATCTAAACTTGCTCAATCTGCGTGTTATACTGCCAATCCGTGTGCGGTCCTCAAGCAAGGTAGCAGTGGCAGATGCATGTGTGTTGGAAGTCCATGTACGAGCTAACTTTGCTAGTTCGCAGCCTTTTGCCTTACTCTATCTTCCAACCTTAATCTTGTTCCTGTTTTGCCTGACTACGCATCAGTCTTTCCTTTTCCCACCAGGGCTTAGAACCAAACCTGCAGCCCATAGTGCTAGTTTCTCTCTGACCATCGGCCAATTCTTTCCTTTTAGTTTGCCATGCCCAACCTACGGCCTTAGTGCAGTTAGTTCTCCAACGAACTGCTTGTGGCCTATCTGTTCCACACCATGAAGCTACAATCCGAGCAAAGTCTAGCAAACTGTCATCTCCAAGTCTGTTAGCATCTTGATAGCAGCAAGCTGCGGCCAGTGCTAAGGCTAGAAAGATGGCCATGATCTCTTCTACTTCCTTGCCATCTACCCCTAACCATGTGCCTTCATCTCTCTTGTATGTGCATCCCTCGCTACCGAGGAGTGTGTTCAGGCTCTGGCCTGCTGAGCCTGTAATGCTAAGCTGTAATCGAACAGTTCGCATCCAAGAAATCAATAAAGGTTGTAGTGCTCACGAAAGCCATACTAGATGCTGGTAAGGTTAAGCCCCATCAGGAATGGCTTACATGCCCAGGACGTGTTTAATTTCACCAATATCTTCCTGGATGTTCAGTTCCATCTCGTGAGCACGCAAAGTGCAAACCTGATGTGCTAGCTTTTGGACGGACCCACATGCTAACTCATGCCACACCCGCACAAACTTGTTGACCACAAGCTTGCTATAGCCGCAAATAACTTCCTTGTTCTTCTCTCCTGCAGCCCTGGCTGCGGCAGGCGTACAAGTAGCTCTCATGTGGAAGCCATTGTGGCATTTCGGCAAGTAGTCTGCCTGCCAGCCTGATTCCTTTTCGCCTATAGCTGAACCTGCACAAACCTGTGAAGCTATGCTCATACCACACCCGTTCAGGCAGGAAGTTGACTACGAGCTAGTTATCTATTAGCCCATGCCCTTACCATCTTTGAGAGCTCTTTGGTGTTCACCCAAAACCCTACAGGTTGTGGCCCTTTGCTCGTGCTCACATGAGCAACAAACTTGTGCTAGTTCTTGGCCACAAACCACTCATGCAGTAGCTGCTGCTTGTAAATCTGTAAGCCACATAAGTGCTAATCTAACCTTAGCTCTTCATATATCCTACTTGTGCGTCGCTTGCTAGCAGCAGCACTTGCCCTTTTTCCGCCGAGTCTTAACTTTTGTACCATATGCCTGTTCTCAATCTTTCAAATCTCTGCCATACCTTTTCGTCACGGTCGTGCCACGCCTTCATCATGCATGACGCGTGTGCTAACTAAACCATCCGCCATACCACGGATAAATCCGTCCTCGCCACATCTTTGTCGTGTTCCAGCTTTAGCCAAGTTTCTTAATCACCACATCGCCTCTAGCTGATCCTTTCTGCACAATCTCGCTAATCTGACCAAAGGGGGGTCCCACGAACTTACCATTGGGTCCCACTAACTCGTGAGGTCATGATCTGCCTATCTTGTTCCCATCTGACATACGGGACCCACAGGGTCACTTGCGGGTTCCGGTTGACCTTTGACCTTTCCCTTTGACTTGGTCAACAATGATCGTTGACTAGTCAACTAAGCCTTGCTGACCACCCAAAACCTAGCCTGTGATCTCTAACTTGCTGACTTATGTTTTATGTGCTTTATCGCAATTACTTAAATTCATAAAATATTTCTTTATTTGAAAATCAATAATAAATTGATTCTAGCTTAGAAAAATATGTAATCAGTTTCTTTATTCTTCTAAAATGTTGAAGCACCTGTTAGTCTAGCTTTTGGAGTTATTTGGTTCTTAATTGCTTCTCTTTGGGTTTATTTGCATTTAGCTCTGGTATTTATTTATATTTCCAAATCTAGGATTTCCCGGAGCTGGGGAGGCGAGCCAGAAGATCGAGTACGGCTACGGAAACTACGACGACTACTTGCTCACAAGTGTTCATGCCCGACCTACTTTGAATGCCCATTAGGCATTGCCTTAGAACTGCTAGCACTTTACTTATGCATGATGATGATTATGATGAAACCCTTGCACTGCCCTTTTAAATACCTTGTCCTTGATTGACCTACTACTACTACTACTACTATTTATACGCGTGATGATACGTTGAGCTTGCTGTGCATGTGTTGGGATATCATGGTAGTATTCTTGGCGTGTGTGGGGAACAACCAGTAGGAGAAGGTGTTTTGGGATATTTGGCGGGGGTGAGCTCAAGACAACCCGATCCAGGATCAGGGGCCAGGGTTCGTCTTCTTGGGCGATTCCCAGTTTGGTACCTATGGCGGGTACATGGTTTTAGGAGCACAGGTGTTGGGGTTTTGTGATGACTTGGAGGATAGGAGCTCGCCCCGGTCTGAAACCGAGTGGGTCGCTTTGTTACACGGGACTTTCGTACACACCACCTCGCCGAGAGTGGGGATAGGGCCGTTTCGACCCTAGCAAGTGCGATGCCATACCTGCCAGTAGGATAGAGGGTATCAGTGAGAGGGTTTAGGGTGGAGTCCCTTCCCTTTTGGGCACTCCCCGTGTGGCCACACGGGGGCATGTTCACAGTTCTGGGGTGGTCCTTTGCGAAGGACCACATCGAGACCCGGATGTAGGATGGAATCGTAACTCCTAGGTGTTCGTTCAGTAGGATGGGCTTGGTTGCCTGATCACCACCGGGTGCCATTCCGAGTTGGGTACAGGTGTACACGCTCTGCAGAGTTTTAGATCTATACGTATAGTCGCGTCCTCGGTTATGGACATGCCCGTTGTTTACTCCGACTCTTACATTTTGGGATTTCTACCTCCCCCTTATAGGATGAGAGTGTATGGTGAGCCGTGGTTGTACTCGGGGAGAGGAGAGTTGCTCCCTCTGCCTCGCGGATCCGGGTGCAATCATTAAGGTGCGAGGAGTGGGTGTTCTCGCACCGACCCTAGATGGAGATAGGATTTGGAGACGGTGATCTGGGTGTCAAGGTGCAACCGTATGTGGATGTGTGATATGGGAATTGGTGGGAATTGGAGATATTATTCTATTTATGCTGCTGCCGCTGTTTAGGAAAACTCTAGCCTACTCCTTGACTACTTTTTATACCTTTAGCATTAGGCCACTTAAAGCTTGCATACGGTTGGTGACGTGAACCTACCCCATTCCTTGGGGATAGCTTGTGAGTGTGCAGGATTAGGACTTCGAGTGAAAGTCCATTTATGAAGAATCCATGGAGGAAGGGTTGCGTCGCTTCGCTCAAGGATGCCTGTGGTGAAGATCGAGGATGAAGACTTGAAGCCTTAGCTACCACTGCGTAGAGTTTCTACTTGTCGTTTAGCCCATGGGGCTTATACTTAAATCGTATACCGATCTGTGTTTGGATGTAAATACTCTATTTTTGTACTCTGATTTTGTTGTATGGAAATGATATTATTCTGTAATGAGTTCATAGCTACTGATCCAGGGACTATCACAAGGGTACAGGGAGTGGGTTTTCCTCACCGAAAACTCGAGTCGTTACAGGTGGTATCAAAGCCGTACTTGATCGTAGCATGCAACCCTAGGTGGGTCATTAGTCTAGGATCATTCTGAACGCTCTATTTTATATATACCCCCTTGAATTATTTGAAATATACCTTACCTACCTTGAAAAATTCTATCTTTCCTTCGCTGATGCAACTTCTTACGTGGACGAGTCAGGATGAGTCAGAAGATAGCTTGGATGCTATGAGAACACCTTAACCACTAAGAGTAGAGTCTACCTTTATTTGAAATGCCACGAAGTAATTAGACCGATAAGTGTGCGAGATCTCAACGGTTATGAGTCTGCCTTGAGATAGCACTATCTATAATGCTTTGAATGCCTGAGTGCTTGGTTCTTATGGATCTTTTTGGATCTTATAGTTCTTACTATTGAGTGTAGGAATATATCTTAGTAAGTATTTTCATGCTTGTACTTGACTCCTAGGATAGGAAATCCCAGTGTTTTCCAAGTTAGAGAAGACCCCCACTTCAAAATGCTTTGATGATGTTTAGCCTAAGAAACCCCGAGGTAACCCACAGAAGGAGGACAAGTCATCACTAAAAGCCAAGTATAAGGAGCATCGGAGTCATGCCTATTTAGCCGAAGTCGAAGAAGAGTACGACACTGCATTATATGAGACCAAGATCAACATTACCTCAGAATTTTTCCAATCCGAAGGTTTTGTTGCTCGCACACAACTTGAAGATGCTCGGTACCCCAATGTACCCAGTGAAGCCTTAATCTCGAGGACGAGATTCTTGTAAGGGGGGAGGGGGAGTCTGTAACATCCCAGATTTTTTCGGAATGTTAATGTTTGCGAAAATGTGAATTTCAAAATTATTGGATGATTTTGTGGTGCATTTTCAAATTATAAGGTCGTCTTCTTTGGCCATTCCCTAAATCCTAGATTTATTTTGGGCTAAATAATAAATTTAGGATATATAAAATGGTAGTGTGATGAAATTGGATTTTAGTTGGGTTTATTTGGTTTTTATTTGAGTGGCTAGTTCAAATCTGAAATTGATTTCAGAATTGAATTATGTTTATATGTGTATAGGAAATTAGGAGAAAACCCCTAACCCCTGTTTTGGGCCTCAACCTCTCTGTGAAAGTCTACCGGAGGTCCCTTAGGTTCCTCGCTAATTCACCAGAAAACCCTGAGCTCTCTAGCCTATTTAACCTTTCCGGCCCGTTCAGCCCACCAGGCCAGCCAACCCACACCCCTCACCTCAGTCACCGCCAGGCGGGTCCCCCTCGTCATACCTTTCCCCCTCCGCTGACGCGAGCGGAGAGCGACAGGGGCCGGGGCGCACCCAAGCTCGCCCATGGTCGCCACGGGGATGCCGTCCACGCGATCCCGGGCACATCCTAACCATCTGCGCGCCCGCCGCAACCCTCTATATAAGTTGCCGCAGCTACCAGCTCTAACCCTAGCCGCCTCTTGGGGATTTCCCCATTCCAATCGGTCCACCGCCACCAGAGAAGGGGAGGAGCAGGAGGGGGAAGAAGGAAGAGGAGAAGATCGGGATGCTGCCGTCCCGAAGCCGCCATGGACGCCCGCACCGAGACCAAGGAGCCCTGAGGCCGCAACCGCGCAGTGGCTCTACTCTGAGCCGACCACGCCACCGCGGACGACGACACCAAGACGGAACGCCGACACCATCGCAACATCAAGCACCTCGGGTCCACGACGCTGTCAAGGAGGAGTTCCAGCACCGCGAGGACGACGACCGCACCATTCCTGAGCACGTCGCCATGAACCACGAGATCAAGCTGCGTCACCGTCTTCCTGCTCCGCCGCGTGCCCGCTTCAAGCTGTCCACCTCTTCACCGCCGATCCGCTGGGGCCCAATCCATCAGGTGGGCAGCGCCTCCCCGTTTGCCTGTGCCTGCAGTCCGGCCTTCGTGCCGTATGTGAGCGCCGTGGCCGGATCGGAGGTCTGAACTCGCGCGTCCGCCTGCTTGCACCGCGCCGTCGCGCTCGTCACCGTCACCGTTCGGGAACACCACAGTCGACTCCCTGCCCCCGCTCGATGCCCCGTAGTGTCCCCTGTTCTGCAACCTCCTCACCAACGCGCCACCATCCGGGGGTGTCGCGCCCTCGCTGCCGTGGGCGCCGGCCAGTGGCTAAAGGAAGGGGAACGCCATGCCGCGTCACCGCTTGGCCGCCGTCACTCACACGAGGAGCCAGAGCCGCAGTTGGGGTTGACATCAACGACTAGCTGTAGCTGTTCCCTGCCTCGACCTCCACCTGCTCGACGTTTTGCCTGAGAGGTGAGATGCACGATCCAGTAGCCCCTTTCCCTTCCTCTTGCTTGTCTCCTACCGGCCGATCCTTTTTCCATCCAAGCTAATGCTTTGCTTGCCTGTGTGACGGCCACCACTTGCTGGAGGATGTCCACGACACTGCGTTTGACTACGAGACCGAGCACGGGGTCCTAAAGACCTCCACCGAGTTGCCATGGACATCCACGCCACACCTCTGTCCCCTTCGTCCAGCCTCGGCCACGCCCACGAACCACTCCTCGAAATACCGACACGACGACAGCAAGCCCTCAGGTGATGCCTGGTTCCCAACTTGCTGTCCCTGTGCTGGCCATCGAGCCATTTGTTTGCTCTGTGACCAAGCCGTGGTTTTGCCCGGCCTTTACCTCTGGCTGCTTTGCTCCGCGCCGCCGCGCAAATGCCGTCACTTGTGTGCTGACCTTCAAGTCGAGCCTTACGCCTGCAGGTGCCGCTACCGTCGTCTGCGAGCGCACCACCGCTTGACCGCCACCCATGAGCCCTTCTGTGCACGCCGAGATGAGATCGTTGTCGAGGTCTAGTCGCCGGCTAGCACGTGCTCACTTTCACCGAAAAGACGCAAAGGCTCACCTTTGGGCCTTGAATCTCCCTGTGAACACACGCACGCACGCGAACAAGCACGCCGGCGCCAGCGCCCTGACCAGCACCGCCGTCCTGCTTGCCCGCCCACTCTGACCTGCCGTGCTGACCATCGAGCCAGAACAAGCACAGGCACGCAGTTGCTAAGAGCTTTCCCTCTAGGTGCTGCCTTATGCTCACCTTGTGCACTGTACCAAACCTACAGCAGCCCTTATCCTCTTTCTTAAATCGAGCAAACCAGCAGTCTTCCTCTCTTCTCCAATCAGCTAGACAAGCAGTAGGTACAGGTCCCTCTGTTTCTCTCTGTGTGCATCGCATGCATCAGATAAAGCATGGGCCTTGAATCTCTTTTCTCTAATCTTCGGTCGAGCCATACACCTTCAGATGTTTAACCTTGATCCTTTATCCTTCTTGCTTGTGCATTGCTCGCCGCCGAGCTGTGTGCAGGACTCTAGAATGCTAAAGCTGTAATGCTTCCTAGCCTATGATCAGGCCACACTCATGCATGCCTAACTACTGCATGTTCTAAACAAGGCCATGTCGTGGCCTACAAACCTTCAGTCTTCACCCTGTTTGCTAGTCCCATGTGACCATGTGTTCTAGATCAGCCCAGTGCTCGTCCTGTCTAAAGCTCTATCTGAACTTGTGCAAACTGGAGAGACATCTATCTAAACCTGCTCAATCTGCGTGTTATACTGCCAATCCGTGTGCGGTCCTCAAGCAAGGTAGCAGTGGCAGATGCATGTGTGTTGGAAGTCCATGTACAAGCTAACTTTGCTAGCTCGCAGCCCTTTTGTCTTACTCTATCTTCCAACCTTAATCTTGTTCCTATTTTGCCTGACTACGCATCAGTCTTTCCTTTACCCACCAGGGCTTAGAACCAAACCTGCAGCCCGTAGTGCTAGTTTCTCTCTGACCATCAGCCAATTCTTTCCTTTTAGTTTGCCATGCCCAACCTACGGCCTCAGTGCAGTTAGTTCTCCAACGAACTGCTTGTGGCCTATCTGTTCCACACCATGAAGCTACAATCCGAGCAAAGGCTAGCAAACTGTCATCTCCAAGTCTGTTAGCATCTTGATAGCAGCAAGCTGCAGCCAGTGCTAAGGCTAGAAAGATGGCCATGATCTCTTCTACTTCCGAGCCATCTACTTCTAACCATGAGCCTTCATATCTCTTGTCTGTGCATCCCTCGCTACCGAGGAGTGTGTTCAGGCTCTGGCCTGCTGAGCCTGTAATCCTAAGCTGTAATCGAATAGTTCGCATCCAAGAAATCAGTAAAGGCTGTAGTGCTCATGAAAGCCATACTAGATGCTGGTAAGGTTAAGCCCCGTCAGGAATGGCTTACATGCCCAGGACGTGTTTAATTTCACCAACATCTTCCTGGATGTTCAGTTCCATCTCGTGAGCACGCAAGTGCAAACCCGATGTGCTAGCTTTTGGACGGACCCACATGCTAACTCTTGCCACACCCGCATAAACCTGTTGACCACAAGCTTGCTCTAGCCGCAAATAACTTCCTTGTTCTTGTCTCCTGCAGCCCTGGCTGCGGCAGGCGTACAAGTAGCTCTCATGTGGATGCCATTGTGGCATTTCAGCAAGTAGTCTGCCTGCCAGCCTGATTCCTTTTCGCCTATAGCTGAACCTGCACAAACCGGTGAAGCTATGCTCATACCACACCCGTTCAGGTAGGAAGTTGACTATGAGCTAGTTATCTGTTAGCCCATGCCCTTACCATCTTTGAGAGCTCTTTGGTGTTCACCCAAAACCCTACAGGTTGTGGCCCTTTTGTTTGCTTGTGCTCACATGAGCAACAAACTTGTGCTAGTTCTTGGCCACAAACCACTCATGCAGTAGCTGCTGCTTGTAAATCTATAAGCCACATAAGTGCTAATCTAACCTTAGCTCTTCATATATCCTGCTTGTGCATCGCTTGCTAGCAGCAGCACTTGCCCTTTTTCCGCCGAGTCTTAAATTCTGTACCATATGCCTGTTCTCAATCTTTCAAATCTCTGTCGTACCTTTTCGTCGTGGTCGTGCCACGCCTTCCTCGTGCATGACGTGTGCACTAACTAAACCATCCACCATACCACGGATAAATCCGTCCTCGCCACATCTTTGTCGTGTTCCAGCTTTAGCCAAGTTTCTTAATCACCACATCGCCTCTAGCTGATCCTTTCTGCACAATCTCGCTAATGTGACCAATGGGGGTCCCAAGAACTTACCATTGGGTCCCACTAACTCGTGAGGTCACGATCTGCCTATCTTGTTCCCATCTGACATACGGGACCCACAAGGTCACTTGCGGGTTCCGGTTGACCTTTGACCTTTCCCTCTGACTTGGTCAATAGTGATCGTTGACTAGTCAACTAAGCCTTGCTGACCACCCAAAACCTAGCCTGTGATCTCTAACTTGCTGACTTATGTTTTCTGTGCTTTATCACAATTACTTAAATTCATAAAATATTTCTTTATTTGAAAATCAATAATAAATTGATTCTAGCTTAGAAAAATACAAAATCAGTTTCTTTATTCTTCTAAAATGTTGAAGCACCTGTTAGTCTAGCTTTTGGAGTTATTTGGTTCTTAATTGCTTCTCTTTGGGTTTATTTCCATTTACCTTCGGTATTTATTTATATTTCCGAATATAGGATTTCCCGGAGCTGAGGAGGTGAGCCAGAAGATCGAGTACGACTACGGAAACTACGACGACTACTTGCTCACAGGTGTTCACGCCCGACCTACTTTGAATGCCCATTAGGCATTGCCTTATAACTGCTAGCGCTTTAGTTATGCATGATGATGATTATGATGAAACCCTTGCACTGCCCTTTTAAATACCTTGTCCTTGATTGACCTACTACTACTATTTATACACGTGATGATACACTGAGCTTGCTGTGCATGTGTTGGGATATCATGTTAGTATTCTTGGCGTGTGTGGGGAAAAACCGGCAGGAGAAGGTGTTTTAGGATATTTGGCGGGGGTGAGCTAAAGACAACCCGATCCGGGATCGGGGGCCAGGGTTCGTCTTCTCGGGCGATTCCCAGTTTGGTACCTATGGTGGGTACAGGGTTTTAGGAGCACAGGTGTTGGGGTTTTGTGATGACTTGGAGGATAGGAGCTCGCCCCGGTCTGAAACCGAGTGGGTCGCTTTGTTACACGGGACTTTTGTACACACCACCTCGCCGAGAGTGGGGATAGGACCGTTTCCACCCTAGCAAGTGTGATGCCATACCTGCCAGTAGGATAGAGGGTATCAGTGAGAGGGTTTAGGGTGGAGTCCCTTCCCTTTTGGGTGCTCCCCGTGTGGCCACACGGGGGCATGTTCACAGTTCTAGGGTGGTCCTTTGCGAAGGACTGCATCGAGACCCGGATGTAGGATGGAATCGTAACTCCTAGGTGTTCGTCCGGTAGGATGGGCTTGGTTGGCTGATCACCGCCGGGTGCCATTCCGAGTTGGGTATAGGTGTACACGCTCTGCAGAGTTTTAGATCTATACATATAGCCGCGTCCTCTGTTATGGACATGCCCGTTGTTTACTCCGACTCTTACGTTTTGGGATTTCTACCTCCCCCTTATAGGATGAGAGTGTATGGTGAGCCGTGGTTGTACTCGGGGAGAGGAGAGTTGCTCCCTCTGCCTCGCGGATCCGAGTGCAATCATTGAGGTGCGAGGAGTGGGTGTTCTCGCACCGACCCTAGATGGAGATAGGATTTGGAGACGGTGATCTGGGTGTCAAGGTGCAACTGTATGTGGATAAGTGATATGGGAATTGGTGGGAATTGGAAATATTATTCTATTTATGCTGTTGCCGCTGTTTAGGAAAACTCTAGCCTACTCCTTGACTACTTCTTATACCTTTAGCATTAGGCCACTTAAAGCTTGCATACGGTTGGTGACGTGAACCTATCCCATTCCTTGGGGATAGCTTGTGAGTGTGCAGGATTAGGACTTGGAGTGAAAGTCCATTTATGAAGAATCCATGGAGGAAGGGTTGTGTCGTTTCGCTCAAGGATGCATGTGGTGAATATCGAGGATGAAGACTTGAAGCCTTAGCTACCGCTGCATAGCATTTCTACTTGTCGTTTAGCCCAAGGGGCTTGTACTTAAATCGTATACCGATCTGTGTTCAGATGTAAATATTCTGTTTTTGTACTCTGATTTCATTGTATGGAAATGATATTATTCTGTAATGAGTTCTGTACGTGATAGCTACTGATCTAGGGACTATCACAAGGGTACGGGGAGTCGGGTTTTCCTCACCGAAAACCCGGGTCGTTACACCCGCAAATGGCAGGACTTCGGATTGGAGCATCCGGTAACTTTTCTTACTCGCCTCAAATTCCTCTGGTTGTTGCTTAGTACATTGAAGTGATTATTTTTGTGTGAGTGCGAAATTATTTCTGAGAAATAATCAATTCTGGACTTGCAATTTAGGATTTCTTGACGAATTGGTACTAGTGGAAATTTTTGGTAGAGATCATCTAGTTAAGAATCAGTGAGCAAATCCATCTCCACATTTTGTGTAGTACCATTCTTGGTACACTAGTGTTTATGTGAATTTTATCTTGGACAGTTTGAAACAAATTTTTGCTCACCTCTGATTGCAACATGATTAATCTTAAGTTCACAAGTGGAATATTGATGTTCATGTCTTGATTTCTTAATTCAGGATCTTGGGCTGAAGGTGACATATGAGTTCAACTTCGCACGAGTTAAGCTGTTCGTGGAATGCAACGACGATAGCGATGATGAGCTCTGCCTCCTGGGCCCCAACCGAAAACGTCCTACTGATGCCGAGGTATTACCTTCAATCCCAGTGTTGACTATGTTCAGTTTCATTCAAAATTTTGATGTACTTATCACACTGATAATTCATTGTAAAACCATTTCAGATTGAGGCTACGGTGGAGGACCACCGGCTGGCGATCAAGCGCTGGGCACTCCCGTAGGCACGCTGTCACACCCTGAAATTTCCAATTTCAGGATGTGAATAGAAAGAATAATTAAATAATGATTTCCCATAATTTTAAAAAATTTCCAACATTTATTTTCTTTACAGGAAATATAGTATAGGAAAAAGCCTTGCTTGATTTTCTAAATTAAATAAATGGTTATGTGTGTTGCATTCATGCCGATGCATCTTGGTACTTCTTGTGTGCTAAAGGTTTCAAAAATGCGTTTAGGTGCTGTCCAAATCCTTCCGAGAATTTTCCGGACTTTTCTCGAATTTATTCTCATTTTTTTTCTTGAGCTATTTCTATTTATTAGAAGGCTCTAAAATCTTTTTCATGAGCACAAAATACTTTATTTGGATTGTTCATGTCCCAATCTATCTCTGGGAATTTTTCTGGAATTTTGGGAATTTTCTGAGTATTTTTCGTGCTTTAAAACATTTTCCCAGAATTTCTTGGAATTGTTTTCGCTCTTAAAATATTTTCGGAAAAAAAAAGAGAAATCATATCCTCTCCTTTCGGGCCGACCCCGGAGGCCCGACCCGCTTCGGCCCACCCAAGCCGCCAGCCCACTCTAGCCCAGCTGCAGGCCCGGCGAGGCCCATCAGCCAGGCAGTCCAGGCCATGGCCGCCGCCGCCACCTTGGCGTGCGTACCACGCCAAGGGCAGCCCCGTGCCCTTAATTAGCGCGCCGCCAAGCCCTGCGCGCCGCCCTGTTTTACCCTACCGCCACCCGAGCCGCACCTCCACCGTCGCCGCCTGACTTAGCGCCGAGCCGAGCGCCGCCGCACATCGACGTCGTCGATTTGCCGTCCCCGACGATCCCTGGAGCAAGCCGTCATCGCCAGGTGATGCGCGACTCGAAGCCGCGTCCAGGGAGCTCCTCTCCACGGCTGGAGGACCACCGAAGCGCCGCCCGGGGGCAAGGACCGAGCCACCGCCGCCGTCGGTCAAGCTCGCATCGGCCGTCGCCGATTCGCCGCGTTGGGACGCCAGGGGACGAAGCCGAGGCCGCCATGAAGTTCGCGACGCCGAGCTGCACGTGCGCCGCCCCTTCCCGTCACCTCCTCAACGCCGGAGCACCACCTCCGCCGTGAGACCGAGCTCGCCGGCCACGCTTACCGCCGACGACCACCTTGCCGTCTCTCCCACTCCAAGGTGAGCACACCCTTGAGTCCCCCTCGACCTCCTCTTTCAATTCCACACCTCGGTCGAACCCTAGGCTGCCCTAGTCGCCGGCGATTGGAACCACCAGGCCGCCGTCCGCCCCTGTTCCTGATCGATCAGAGGTAGAAGAAGATATGTCATCTTTGCAAATAGCCCCCTGAGGAATCCCATATCTAATAGATCCAATCTTGTGTCTTGTGAATCTTGTAGAAAACCCCCTAGATAGATTCCACCTCTGCACATAAATCCACCCTGGAGCCTTTGCAAGTAAGCCCCTGAGTTTATATACATAATTATGTATATGCCCCTGGTTTTTCACAGTTAAGCCCCTGGAAGTTTAGAATCTCTGCAACGAGGTCCCTGTATCTTGTTTTGCTCATAAAATCTCCGTTTTAGCTCCGTTTTAGCTCCGTTTTCACCCGTTCAAATTGCATTAGGTTCGTAATAATGTGAAGCACGTGTTAGTGGTGAGTTTTCATCATGTTTGCTTTCTGAAAATAAATTTAATATTAATTTTGATTAATGCCTAGTAAACATGCCTTTTCCAAATAAAATCTATATAGTGCTATACACGTTTTTCATAATCAATATTAATTTGATTAATTTTTATTTCACATGTTTTTCTGAATAAAATCTAATTAGATCTTTATCTCGGTTTTTCATAATCAAATATTAATTTGTTAAATAGTTAATTAATCTTTTCTAATTAAAAGTTGATTAGGCTTTTACTCCGGCTTTATAAATAAATGTTAATTTGATTAATGCCAATGCCATAATGTTTTTAATAACAATATGATCCACACAAATCATAAAGTCACGTTTAGATTATTCATATAGTTTACTTTTTCTAAGTTAAATGTTTAATTGGTATAATTTATACATAAACATTTATGAATAAAACTTGACTAGGTTCTTTCTACGGTTTTGCAAATAAAGTTTAATTTGCTTTAATGTTAACTTAGGGTACTTTTCTTTATGAAATACCCTATACATATTTTGCTAATTAAAATGAACCTAAGCTTATAGTCTTTCATGTTCACAAATGCAAATAGTTCGATAGACGTTCTCCGTTCGCTCTATCTCAGTGTCTCTTTTGATCAAGTTCATCTGAAGCTCTAAATCTTTCTAGTGTTAGCTCAAGCTCAAACCATGTGCATCTAATCAGACCTTTCCCTTCTAAGCACGGTTTGTGTGCTTTAGTGATCCATAGAAATCGAGCCTATCCTTTAGTGCGCTCTTTTAAAGCTTTCTTTTGATTGATGTATTGTTCTTAGTATTGCTTGTTTGTTTGCTTTGTATGCTTGTGCCCGATGATTGATGCGAGTAGAAGGAACGTTGTTCGAGAGCTTTGAAGAGCATGAAGATGAAGATATTCTGAGCAACTATTCTCTGGTTAAAGGCAAGTGTGTCCTTGTGCTTTTGTCCTAAGAACTATGTTTAATCACATTGCATATGCTTTGCATTAATTTTGATGGGTTCCTATTAAGGATGATGACTAGTATTTTTTTTACCATTGCCTTGTATAAACCGGTTGCTTAAATTAATCCTGTTGGTAGATGCTGCTTAGTTTGCTTAACTGGGATGGTGTTAATCAACATGGTTACCTTTTATGCTCTATGTTCCTTTATGTTAATTTTAATTGCAAGACCACCTTTGCTATGTTAATCGGAACATGGAGAACCACCCAGGAAAACAGTGCAACCACAAGGACTAAACGGGCACTGGTCTTGGCCAAGTAATTAGGAACTTTAGCTTGGGGTGATCTTACCTGATAAGGACAAGGGATCAGCGGTACTGCGGGGTATGGACTCGCTCTAGCAGGGGGTTGGGTGAGTTCTTTCTATGGTGGGGTATTGACCTGCTAAGGGACTTTATACCTTGCTAACTGATCCGGACCTTGTGGGTCACAACTTGCTGGGGAACCTTTGTAAAGGCCTCGTAGCGTCCCTATGCAACCACACCTCGGTAGTGTGGTATGGTGCCTAGCTAGCATCGCATGGTTGGGTTCAAAGTTCTTCGGAGCTTTTACGCTGCTTGTGGTGAAAGTGTACAACCTCTGCAGAGTGTAAAACTAACTAGTTAGCCGTGCTCACGGTCAAGAGCGGCCTGGACCCTCACATGATAATTGAACTTGAAGATGAACACAAATCATGGTTATGCTTGCCATATGCTTATGGCGTATCTTATCTATCTCTTTATGATAATTGTGGGATGGTATATACTTATACTTGCTAGTAAATAGTTGTTTAATAAAACTTGACCAACTAAAATGCTAAATGCTTATAGCCCAGTCCACTATAAAGCCTTTGCATTCATACTTTCCCCACACTTGCTGAGTACGACAAGTGCTCACCCTTGCTATAAACAATGTTGCTCAGAAAGTCAGAAGGAGGAGGCTGCTATGAAGATGTTGCTGGTTCTAGGCGTACGCAACCCCCAGTCGACTGCTTGTGGATGTTTGGAGCCTTCGTTTCCAAGATTAAGCGTAAATCTCTGATAATCTCCCTTTTTCTTACGTGATACTGAACTGTTATTCACTTATATGTCACTATATGTATGAAAATTGATCCTGGCATGCATATAGGTTGGCACTTGGTTTTCTTTTGAAAACCAGGTGTGACAGAGTGGTATCAGAGCTGTATCGACTGTAGGACGTAAGCCTAGATAGCAATGGTCGTTTCCTAAGGTCTCTTTTGATCTAAAATCCATTTTCACTTTACCCTTGACCTCTATGATGAATATTCTCGCTCCTTGATCAATCTCTTCTCTCCTATTCTTGAAAACTTAAACCTTTTCCACTCCTTTTCATTTGCATATCTTGTTTTGCAAATGCTACATCACTAATCCTTGTTTATACACTCCCCTTGATCTTATCTTGATCATGATCTTGCTTTCCATTCCCACTTGTTCCATGCAATGCATATCCTTTAAATCTTACTTGCCTATCTACTTTGAACCTAGCCATCAACTCCTATCCACATATCTTCCTCATTAAACCTCTCCTTCTTTATGTAATGCTACTTTGGATTCCCTCTTGACTTTTGGTTCCAAAGTGTCATTCTACTTCAAAATTCTTAGTTGATCCATACCACGTACCCTAAAGTCAAGCCTTGGATCGTTGAAGCTATGCCATGCTTAGGAGGATAACCTATGACTATTAACAACGTTTAGCATCGCTCCTTTGACTGCCTTGATTGGTGAAATTGTGTGTTTGCATGATGATGCTTGGTTTTGTGACCTTGTCTAGTTTGACTCTTTGTAGTGAGTGTTGGTGTATTGTGGGTCTTATATCTACAATGACATCAGTTGCCTAGTTGGGTTCTTTGTTGTACCTCCCACCTCCTTGCCATCTCTCTCTATGATCAAATAAAGGACATTAGAAGAAGACAATAAAGCCTGCACCAATGCCAACAAGCAAAATGCTATTACCGCCTTCGCCATTTAGAAGTGAGCAAGTTGAAGAAAAGAAGACCTCACTCTACTTTCTCTCACACCTTATGCTTGCTTTTATCCCACCTAGCTCACTATGATGAAGACCCCAGCAACCAATGAAGAAAAAGATTGAAGACTCCACACCGATCGACAAAAGTGGAAGACCGCCTACCTACCTTAGCAGCAATGTTCTTGTTTATCTCCCTTCTCCTTGTTATTCTTTCTTCGAATCTCGGGACGAGATTCCATTTAAGGGGGGTAGATTTGTCACACCCTGAAATTTCCAATTTCAGGATGTGAATAGAAAGAATAATTAAATAATGATTTCCCATAATTTTAAAAAATTTCCAACATTTATTTTCTTTACAGGAAATATAGTATAAGAAAAAGCCTTGCTTGATTTTCTAAATTAAATAAATGGTTATGTGTGTTGCATTCATGCCGATGCATCTTGGTGCTTCTTGTGTGCTAAAGGTTTCAAAAATGCGTTTAGGTGCTGTCCAAATCCTTCCAAGAATTTTCCGGACTTTTCTCGAATTTATTCTCATTTTTTTTCTTGAGCTATTTCTATTTATTAGAAGGCTCTAAAATCTTTTTCATGAGCACCAAATACTTTATTTGGATTGTTCATGTCCCAATCTATCTCTAGGAATTTTTCTGGAATTTTGGGAATTTTCTGAGTATTTTTCGTGCTTTAAAACATTTTCCCAGAATTTCTTGGAATTGTTTTCGCACTTAAAATATTTTCGGAAAAAAAAAGAGAAATCATATCCTCTCCTTTCGGGCCGAGCCCGGAGGCCCGACCCGCTTCGGCCCACCCAAGCCGCCAGGCCACTCTAGCCCAGCTGCAGGCCCGGCGAGGCCCATCAGCCAGGCAGTCCCGGCCATGGCCGCCGCCGCCACCTTGGCGTGCGTACCACGCCAAGGGCAGCCCCGTGCCCTTATTTAGCGCGCCGCCAAGCCCTGCGCACCGCCCTGTTTTCGCCTACCGCCACACGAGCCGCACCTCCACCGTCGCCGCCTGACTTAGCGCCGAGCCGAGCGCCGCCGCACATCGACGTCGTCGATTTGCCGTCCCCGACGATCCCTGGAGCAAGCCGTCATCGCCAGGTGATGCGCGACTCGAAGCCGCGTCCAGGGAGCTCCTCTCCATGGCTGGAGGACCACCGAAGCGCCGCCCGGGGGCAAGGACCGAGCCACCGCCGCCGTCGGTCAAGCTCGCACCGGCCGTCGCCGATTCGCCGCGTTGGGACGCCAGGGGACGAAGCCGAGGCCGCCATGAAGTTCGCGACGCCGAGCTGCACGTGCGCCGCCCCTTCCCGTCACCTCCTCAACGCCGGAGCACCACCTCCGCCGTGAGACCGAGCTCGCCGGCCACGCTTACCGCCGACGACCACCTTGCCGTCTCTCCCCCTCCAAGGTGAGCACGCCCTTGAGTCCCCCTCGACCTCCTCTTTCAATTCCACGCCTCGGTCGAACCCTAGGCTGCCCTGGTCGCCGGCGATTGGAACCGCCAGGCCACCGTCCGCCCCTGTTCCCGATCGAGCAGAGGTAGAAGAAGATATGTCATCTTTGCAAATAGCCCCCTGAGGAATCCCATATCTAATAGATCCAATCTTGTGTCTTGTGAATCTTGTAGAAAACCCCCTAGATAGATTCCACCTCTGCACATAAATCCACCCTGGAGCCTTTGCGAGTAAGCCCCTGAGTTTATATACATAATTATGTATATGCCCCTGGTTTTTCACAATTAAGCCCCTGGAAGTTTAGAATCTCTGCAACGAGGTCCCTGTATCTTGTTTTGCTCATAAAATCTCCGTTTTAGCTCCGTTTTCACCCGTTCAAATTGCGTTAGGTTCGTAATATTGTGAAGCACGTGTTAGTGGTGAGTTTTCATCATGTTTGCTTTCTGAAAATAAATTCAATATTAATTTTGATTAATGCCTAGTAAACATGCCTTTTCCAAATAAAATCTATATAGTGCTATACACGTTTTTCATAATCAATATTAATTTGATTAATTTTTATTTCACATGTTTTTCTGAATAAAATCTAATTAGATCTTTATCTCGGTTTTTCATAATCAAATATTAATTTGTTTAATAGTTAATTAATCTTTTCTAATTAAAAGTTGATTAGGCTTTTACTCCGGCTTTATAAATAAATGTTAATTTGATTAATGCCAATGCCATAATGTTTTTAATAACAATATGATCCACACAAATCATAAAGTCACGTTTAGATTATTCATATAGTTTACTTTTTCTAAGTTAAATGTTTAATTGGTATAATTTATACATAAACATTTATGAATAAAACTTGACTAGGTTCTTTCTACGGTTTTGCAAATAAAGTTTAATTTGCTTTAATGTTAACTTAGGGTACTTTTCTTTATGAAATACCCTATACATATTTTGCTAATTAAAATGAACCTAAGCTTATAGTCTTTCATGTTCACAAATGCAAATAGTTCGATAGACGTTCTCCGTTCGCTCTATCTCAGTGTCTCTTTTGATCAAGTTCATCTGAAGCTCTAAATCTTTCTAGTGTTAGCTCAAGCTCAAACCATGTGCATCTAATCAGACCTTTCCCTTCTAAGCACGGTTTGTGTGCTTTAGTGATCCATAGAAATCGAGCCTATCCTTTAGTGCGCTCTTTTAAAGCTTTCTTTTGATTGATGTATTGTTCTTAGTATTGCTTGTTTGTTTGCTTTGTATGCTTGTGCCCGATGATTGATGCGAGTAGAAGGAACGTTGTTCGAGAGCTTTGAAGAGCATGAAGATGAAGATATTCTGAGCAACTATTCTCTGGTTAAAGGCAAGTGTGTCCTTGTGCTTTTGTCCTAAGAACTATGTTTAATCACATTGCATATGCTTTGCATTAATTTTGATGGGTTCCTATTAAGGATGATGACTAGTATTTTTTTTACCATTGCCTTGTATAAACCGGTTGCTTAAATTAATCCTGTTGGTAGATGCTGCTTAGTTTGCTTAACTGGGATGGTGTTAATCAACATGGTTACCTTTTATGTTCTATGTTCCTTTATGTTAATTTTAATTGCAAGACCACCTTTGCTATGTTAATCGGAACATGGAGAACCACCCAGGAAAACAGTGCAACCACAAGGACTAAACGGGCACTGGTCTTGGCCAAGTAATTAGGAACTTTAGCTTGGGGTGATCTTACCTGATAAGGACAAGGGATCAGCGGTACTGCGGGGTATGGACTCGCTCTAGCAGGGGGTTGGGTGAGTTCTTTCTATGGTGGGGTATTGACCTGCTAGGGGACTTTATACCTTGCTAACTGATCCGGACCTTGTGGGTCACAACTTGCTGGGGAACCTTTGTAAAGGCCTCGTAGCGTCCCTATGCAACCACACCTCGGTAGTGTGGTATGGTGCCTAGCTAGCATCGCATGGTTGGGTTCAAAGTTCTTCGGAGCTTTTACGCTGCTTGTGGTGAAAGTGTACAACCTCTGCAGAGTGTAAAACTAACTAGTTAGCCGTGCTCACGGTCAAGAGCGGCCTGGACCCTCACATGATAATTGAACTTGAAGATGAACACAAATCATGGTTATGCTTGCCATATGCTTATGGCGTATCTTATCTATCTCTTTATGATAATTGTGGGATGGTATATACTTATACTTGCTAGTAAATAGTTGTTTAATAAAACTTGACCAACTAAAATGCTAAATGCTTATAGCCCAGTCCACTATAAAGCCTTTGCATTCATACTTTCCCCACACTTGCTGAGTACGACAAGTGCTCACCCTTGCTATAAACAATGTTGCTCAGAAAGTCAGAAGGAGGAGGCTGCTATGAAGATGTTGCTGGTTCTAGGCGTACGCAACCCCCAGTCGACTGCTTGTGGATGTTTGGAGCCTTCGTTTCCAGGATTAAGCGTAAATCTCTGATAATCTCCCTTTTTCTTACGTGATACTGAACTGTTATTCACTTATATGTCACTATATGTATGAAAATTGATCCTGGCATGCATATAGGTTGGCACTTGGTTTTCTTTTGAAAACCAGGTGTGACACACGCCTGCAAGGAATGATAGATAGCTTTTGTGTAGTGAACTACTCCCTCATGATCATCTAGATTTGATGAATGAGGCTTTTGTTTAATGAACTTGTATAGTGGCATTACTTTTGTTGGAAATATATGGTAGCTAGTGAATGCTACTATTATTATTACTTCTGTTTTGGCTTGATCCTTGGCTGTTTGATAGCCCAATTTGCATAATAGCCCCAGTGCTCTTTGATCTCTGCGAAGACAAGGAGATAACCTTGCATCAATTCACGTGGCCTTTGCTTAACTCTGTTCTGTAGCTGTGATCTTGGGAGACCTAGGACTGTAGAGGAGTGAGTATCTTAGCTTGAGTCAGGCTAAGGGTAGCGAGTGTCCTCTGCTTTTGAACTTCCTCGTCCTAGTTCGTTCATGAGCGTTTTATGTGTATTTCAGATTGACAAGTATAGAGCAAAATAATTATAAAGCATAGAAATGAAAAAAGTACAAGCAGGACAAGAACATCTCATGGACGAAAAAAGGAAATCATATCATGAACACAGCCATTCATGCAGAGATGTACATAAGCAAGCATGAACACAGCCATTTATTAGTTGTCCATCAGGCACAAGCAAGACTTGCGCACAGAAGCATCATACATCAGTTCATCAAGACTCCATAAGTCCATCGACCTCAACAAGCTCAAGGCTTCTTAACAAAAGTAATAACTAAACAAGTGCAGGCCAACATCACAAGCTGACCACCAAACTAAGTCATACATACTACATTCCATTGTTTATAGCAAGCACATTACTAAAGAAGCTTCTATTTTGTTGCTGCCTCAAGTTCAGCAACCTTTGCCTCTAGTTTTGCCACTCTTTCTGCTAGTACAGCATTCTTTTTTCCAGCTTCGGCAAGCTAATCCACCAAAAATGATTCTAGTCTTTCATGACTTTGTGCTACGGCACGAAGCATTGTCCCAAGGCCTTCCATCCTTGCATTCCCCATGTGGATTGCATCCCAGATTGAGTCAATGTCATGTGGAGTTACACCAACTACCTAAAACAAAGGCAAACTGATGCATTACAACCATGGATCAGTGAAGATACAAGCACATTTGATCAATTCATACAGAGATGCTGGACATTTGAAGCAATATATGGAATGAGTTCAACATTTTTTGTTAGGAACATCACCTCCCTAACTGACCTAGTCATCCATGAGTGCATCTAGCAGAAGTAAATGAAATTGGTTCTTTATCTAGCATCAGAGAACCTAGGAAAAGTGAATCTTGGTCCACCAGGAGCGCAACTAATCCATGTCTAAAATAGAAAACCCCAAATCCATGACTAGTTAAGACTAGGTTTACAACAATTCCATGTCTAGTTATTATAGTTAAGACTGATCCCATTCACCTAGGTTTACCACAAATCCATGACTATAGTAGGAAACCCCAATTACAAAACTATTATACCAGAGGATCGGTACTAACCTGGGGGGACTGAGGAGGAGGGGGCATTGGGTTCCTGGTGTGTCCGCTCCTCGCGAATCTTCCACGCGAGTCGCGCCCTTGGTTGGTGGAGTGGTGCTCCACTCGGCCCCGCAACAATGGCGGCCGCTGGAGGGGAGGCGGCAATGTGGGTGTGACTCTGCATGCTACAGCCCACTGCAACCGGGGTGGAGCCAACCATCACCGGCGTTGGAGGAAGCCGGCGGCGAGAGCGCGACGGTCAGCGGCGAGAGCGAGGCGGAGATTGCGAAATAGCTGTAAAACTGGAACAGAGATTGGGGAGAAATTAGGAGCAAAGGGGTGACAGATATCCACATTCGACCGAGTTGTGGGTCCCACCTGTCGGCAGAGTTGTGGGTCCCACCTGTCGACAGGGCTGTGGGTCCAACCTGTTGGCCTAAACCCGCGAGAGATTTCCCCATTGGACAGAGATGTGGGTCCCACCTATCGGCGCCCAGATTGTGATGTGTTCTTGAGTTGTTTATGGACCTGATTAACTTGATTCTTTGATTCGTAATCACAGCTACAAACTTGTTTAGATTTCACAAATGATGTCCAAATCAGGAATTTTTTTCCTACATTCTTATAAAATAATAATCTAGCTCATGGTGTCCACTGCATCTCATGTTAGTATATTTCAACAATCATAATTAAGAAATATAACAATTCAAAACTAGAATCAAGATTTTCAAACAGTAGATGATGTCAAATGGAAAAGTGATGAATACCAAAGTTTCATTGCTCCTCGAGATGAACAATCTTTATTTTGGTCGGTTTTTCATTTGACGAATTGGTACTATCATGCAGTACAAAATTGACATGTCTCCAACCAAGTTTCTTAAACTATGTGAGTGAACCTAGGATTAATGAACAATGTGTAGTACCACTTCGTCAAATGAAAATCCGACCAAAATAAAGATTGTTCATCTCGACGAGCTATGAAACTTTGGTATTCATCTCTTTTCCAATTGACGTCATATACTGTTTGAAAATCTTGATTCTAGTTTTGAATTGTTCTATTTCTTAATTATGATTGCTGAAACACACTCACATGAGATGCAGTGTACACCATGAGCTTGATTATTGTTTTCTAAAGAAGTAGGAAAAAAATTTCCTGATTTGGACATCATTTGTGAAATCTAAATAAGTTTGTAGCTATGATTATACGAATCAAAAAATCAAGTTATTTAGGTCCATGAACAACTCAAGAACACATCACAATCTGGGCATCGACAGGTGGGACTCACAACTCTGTGATTACGTGTCCTCCCTATGAAAGCTCAATTTTCTTAAACCCAATGTACCCTGGGACCCACCTAATTCAATCAGCAACCTGATCTGGTGGCGGTGGTTGTTTTCCATCTCCCCTCACATCTCGCCTTCATCTTCTACCTCATCCTCACCAGGGAGCACAGCCTCGCACATCCAATCAGCCCCCGTGCGTGACGAACTGCAATCACTCCATGGAAAAGGTCTCCGCGGCATGCTACGAGGCGTTGAGGCTGGTGGAACTGCCGACGGAGCTGACGATTGACATCGTCTCCTGAGTCGCTGCTCAGTCAGAGGACACCATTGTGGATCTCTGCAACCTACATGCAACCTGCAAGGCAATGCGCGTGGTGTGCGGCACCACCACGGTCGAACGATGCCTAGCCCTGAAACGTGTCCTGCAGCGTCGATTCTACCTCGGCCCGGATTATCGTGCGGTGCTGATCACCACACTGGCCACCGTCGGCAACCCGGAGGCCTTGTTCCGCAGTTGGTTGCGCCTCGCATTATTGGGGAACACACACAGCGTAATCATGCCGTTCCTCGACCAGCTAAGGCATGCCATGGAGGCGGGCCACAAGGTATCGATGTACGCCCTCGCCCTCTTCCTCTACAGGCCCAACAGCGGTGAGGCCGACGACGACGAGGCCCGGCGGCTCCTGCGCTTGGTCGAGGGACCCGAAGAGGGGGTGACAGAGGTTCCTTGGAAAAACTTGACTTGTACGAAACGCCGCTCTAGGATCATTTCGGCGACGTGGGACTTACGGCTGTTGGAGGCAATTGCCGTGTCGCCGGTGCCGGCGCCCATAACTCGCCAGGACGATTTTCAGTGTGCAGGTCGCGGGTGTGGCAACCACGCAGGATGGCATGCTTGGTACTCATGGCGTAGGTTCTGCAGCGAGGAGTGTAGGATCAGGAACGAGTGTGATTGGTTCTTCTTCACACTCAAGGAAGCGTTAATGATCTGATACAAGGTAAAAAGTTTGTGATTGCTGATATGTCTTGATTAATTTGTTCCAGACATGATGCACCATAAAAGACATTCAGGATTTCAGTTTACATGTTTGCTTTCTTTCTTGTCTGCTACTCATCAGGAATTCACTTTACATCTGGAATTCTTGTGTTCTGAAACTTCAGCTGACCGCTAAAATTCTTTCAGTTCACAGGATTTCAGTTATCAGGAATTCAATTGTTCTGACAGTTCGGTGAATGCTTTCTTTTTTTTAGGAAATCTATCTAGCACTGACGAGGGACCTTGCGGAGAGGTTTGGCGTCATTTTAGGCAGAACTTTGAAGAAATCCAGCAAATAAACTCAAAGCATGTCTCTGAAGTTGTGTCTTTGGTCGATGTGTCTCTCAACTTGTGTTCTTGTAGAGCATGTTTTTGATGATCCTTAGTTGCTGTGGTGTCATCGTGGCTCGGGAAGCCTATGTGTAAACTCAGCCCTCATATATCGTACACACTGGCTACCGATCTTTATGTTGGTTACTTAATTTGTGTGATGCATTTTACTCTGGTACGAAATTGTTGTGAGGAATGTTATTCTGCTAAAGTTGGTGGAATGATGATATTCAAAATTTACTTTGACCACAAAAACTTTTATAAAAGCAATATACAATAACATGTGTCATCTTGTGCAATTACATAGTAAACAAGAAGTAAACTAGTATAACTTATATAAAACTATATTTATAAAACTTGATTATGTTCAATGCATCATTTTTACAAATATGTATAAAACTGAGTGGGACCCACTCGTCAGCGGGACACACGAAAACGCACCCCTCAAATACGCCAAGCATTCAGAAAATTTGGTAGCCAACGATTTGGAATGTGGCACCAGTTTTTTCATCTGAAATATTTAACAAACGCCCAAACTACCGCGCTACCATGACTGGGGCCAGTGGGCCACCACGTTGTTGCGAGAAACGCCGGGTTTTTAGAGTAGTAAGTCGTGCGTCTCTTTAGTTTCCCTCCCTAATCCATCCCCTCGCAAAACCAATCTACATCTCGGTCAGTTAGGGGCCGGGTAGTCGACGACGACCGGCGCCACCGCCAAGCTGCTTCTCACCTAACACGACGATGCCGACGTCCAGCGAGGCGGCAAGGGTGACCACCCCTTCGTTGTCTGAAGCGCTGCGCACACCTTCGTCGGCCATGCTACCTCTAATGTTCACACCAACCTCTGGTACGGCGACTGCTGAGCCTACCAGCAGCATGTCCACCAGGGCTAGGGCGACGACTACGCTCTTTGGGTCATCACCTTCGTCCCAAAGAGCATCACAAGGTTTGGGCGACGCAGAAGCAATCTTCGACGGCCTAGATGCAGACCAAGATGTGGTACCTTCGTCTCAGGACGAGACGACTGAGGCCAGGTACGCTGTTTCCGTGTTCGATCTTTCCCCTCGTACTGCCACCTATATTTCATGCATTTGTGCACACATTGGTACCCTAGATTTCATGCAATTGTTCACGTGATTCACACACCAAATTTATTCAAATAATTGAAATGCCATCGATGAATGCGCAGATCAAAAGATGAGGAGATTTGGACATTGTATATGACTGAAAAGGGTAGAGATGGGGAGGCAGATAAAAAAAATAGATGAAAACCTCTTGGGAAACAAATCACCCTTCAAAACATAAACAAGTTGAAACAAAAATTGGGGCATCAGAACAGGGACTTGGTTTACTACAAGACTAGAATTCATGAATCTCCTGCGGAAGCAACACTCACTGAGATCGACTACGATGTCGATGTAGAAAAAATGAAAAAGATTCACGAGGAGGAGATGGTGATCAGCATAGTTGTATCCAGAGAGCCAATACCTAACAACCATACCATGCCCATAACACCATTGAAATCCAAAAGTGTTTCCACACATGATGATGATGATGATGATGAAGAAGTCGAACAATCTGAATTAGATGAATACAAAGTTTGGCTAGTTGCACTGCACAAAGAGAAGAAAGCCTTGGGTAAGATATGGTACAACCCAATATTTGTATATATATAATCATGATTTTGTAGTTCACTCACATGAATGAAATTAATTATGGATCCTTTTTCAGAATTAAAAGACATATTCAGGGAGGACACAATCGACACATACCAAGAATACCTGAAAGTTGCAGGACAACTTGATGACATCGGTAATATCCCTCTCCTAATTGGCAAGCAAATTACCATTCTTTGTCAGACTACAAATTATGCTAGCTCATCATGCCACAAAATTGTCCGCAAAACAGTATGTGGACCCCACCTTTATTTTGCAACACAGGCATGACATGAACCCAACACCTCCAGTGCAGCGTCCATCTCATGCTCGGCGTTGGAAACAGCAGGAGCAAGGAGATGGTAACTTGTGTTTAATAGAAATTACCTGTCTATGCATAGTATGTTTTTTTTGGGTATTATTACATTTTGTTCCCATGGAATAGGCTCACAAAATGTGAAGAAAAGAGGACGCGGTCCCGTAAGAGCCTTGAAGGTAATCGCCAAGAGAATCAAGGCGGGCAAACAACAATTGGACATTCAATTCTCCAAACATGGAGGACTGGTAGGTAATAACTACCGCTCATTCATTGATGAAGTAGTCATATATACACGGAAAAGGACGCCAGTCATTGGAGTGAAATCGTGGAAACATGTCAAGAAAGAAGTCAAAGACGCAATAGCAACTGACGTATTGGTAATAATAAACTTTGCTTTTCAATAAAATTCAAATATAAACTAACATAACAACTCACATAGTATTTGCATGCTATTGTGATTATATAACAGGCAAAGTGGGACATGGAGGATAATGCTGATTCAAGGGAAAAGATATGGGACATTGCTAAGGAGCATTACAAAGGATGGCGTTCAACTTTCAGTTCTACGGCCAGGACATACGACAGCTACCACCAGAGAATGTTACATAAGCCTAAAGAATTAGATATTGTTGAATGGCACTATCTGTTGAAGTATTTCAGTACTACTAAATTCAAGGTTTGTTCCACATTATTACTATTACTAAGCAATACATTTTTCATACAAATGGCAATGTTTGAGTCTTTAAGATTATTGTTCATAACTTGACATTCTATAGGAAAGGAGTGCACAAAATTCTGCGATTCGAGGCCAACAAATGACAAGACATTTGTCAGGCTGTAAGCCTTATTCTCAGCGCAACTATGAGAAGGTAATAACTGGAGTAGCACATCTCCAATCTGTCTTGCAGGATGAATAACTAATATGTTATGTTCTTAGCTTAACAGAGAGACCTAGAAACTGGTGAAGAGCCCAATGATATGCAACTTTGGTGGTTAACTCACACTAAGCATGGGGAATGGACAGACGAACATTCTAAAAATGTCTATGTGAGTTCTCAATGAATGTGTACATACATTACTATACATAGTCCATGCAATTATAGAATGCAAGCAATTTCTTGTTCAACTAACTCCTCCATCTGTGCCTTGTAAATGTTAGGATAAAGCAAGCAGTGTTATTGCTGAGGCAGAATCAAATGCAGAGAACAACTTCGTTTCCCAAAAGGAAAAAACAACATGTTCCAGAAGGCATACAAGGACGTCACAAAGTGCAAATCAACCAAATTGCATGGTAATGGGTACCTGGCAAAAAACCCAACTAGAAGGCAGCTGCTCAATGCGGAGCGCTAGGAACAAATTCGTAGGGAAGAGCTACAGCATCAGGAACACGTCGAGCTCATGGACGCATTTGGGCTGCTGCAAGATAAAATGTCAACATGGGAAGATGAAAGGGAAGCAGAAAGGAGAGAACATGCACGACAACTTGAAGAAAGTAACAAGAAAAGGGAGGCTGATCTGCAACAGCTTAGGCAAGAGTTCCTATCAATGCTGCAAGCAGCAAATGGACATGCACAATTTCCACAGGTATTGGTCAAGCTAGTTGCATGAATGACTTTCTTTCCTTAGGTTCTATATCTGAATGTGTGTATCCTTTCATAGATTGTCCTGCCAACATCTGTCCAACCAAACAACAATGTCACTAAATCTGCCGACGTGGCGGCGGCTACATCAATCACCCAGCAAAACAACAATGTCACAGAATCTACAGACGTGGCGGCGGCTCCATCAATTCCTACAACTGGAAATGTACAGACAGACTCTAGTAATGTGCTCTCTTCTACTAAGGTTGTTCTTGAATTCACTACTTTTTACTACTACATATCATCAGTTACTGATAAAATGACGCCTAACCTTTTCCTTCAAATGATTGGTTCATAGGAGAAGGAATCTGAAGTCGTTGCTAAACAAGCCATTTGCAAAACCAGAAGTACTAAAGATATTAACAATCTTGAAACACAATCCGCCGTCCCCCCCGTTAAACAAATTTCATCTCAATAGCTACAGGTACAAGCTGCACAAAGGAGACGACAAAGCACCAAAAAGACATGAGGTGAAATTTTTGCATCTCCTCTTCCTGCTGTGAATGTAATTCATGTTATAGCTGTCAAAGTGTGTTTATGGTTGTGATAATTATTTGATGTCATTCTGATAATTTTATGAATCGCAATCAAACTTTGGTTTGCAACATGCTGTTGTTGCACAAATTCCAATATTAGAGATTATTTGATGCTAGCTTAAAAATGTTGTTGATTCTTTTCAGGAGACTAAGCCATGTCGAATGGAGCAAACAGGTGATGCGAGCATCCTTCCATTGAAGTCATCCTTTGCTGATCAAGTGTTGGGATCCTCTCGAAGTCCCCATTTGCTGACCAAGATCTTCATTTCCTATCAAATTAGCCTACGTACTATGTGTTGAAACAATGTCCCGTCCGAAACTTTTAAGTATTTCAGTACTTCGTGTGTCATGTAATAACTCAGTGGATGGTTGAATGTTGTTTCATGAAATATAAATGCATAATTATATATACCTGATGATGTTATTTAATGTTTCAAATTATTGCTGCTATATAAATGAGCATGGCAGAATACACCTTTCATTGCAAAGGATAAATCATCCAATCACAACCCGTGTTTTTCGTTGCCAAAAAGGAACGTGGCAATAGTAAGGTCCACTTGTAGCAACCCTGTATCATGGTGGTAACAGAGACATGAACTTTTGGCAACCAAACCATTTTTGACGTTGCAAATGATAAGTCATCCTTTCACAACTCTTATTTTTCGTTGCCAAAAAAATGTGGCAGTAGAACGTTCAACTTGTAGCAACCCTGTATCATGGTGGTAATAGAGACTTGAACTTTTGGCAACCAAACCATTTTCGAAGCAATAATATAGGACACATCTTACAACCAAGCAAACTACATGGCAATAGAGTGCCAAACCTATTGCCTCCATCATATATATATTGGTTGTAATAGAATGTTACACCTATAACAACCATCCATATGTTGCGTGGCAATAGAGGATACCACCTATAGCATCGTGACCAATTTCGTGGCATCAGACAATACTACCTATAGCATCGAAATCAAAATTTTGTGGTAATACAGGAAATCACATATTGCACTCAAATAACTTTCGTGGTAATAGAGGTGGCTCCACCTATAGCAACCAGAAACAGAGCGTAGCAATATAATACTTTACAACGAAAGATTTTAGAAATTGCAACGCGTTGTGTACGATGCAATTGCACCTATGGCAACACCAGATGTGTCGCAATAGAATAATTTGCAACCAACACGAGCACGGTCTAAAATGCTAGTTGCAATGCCGCATTGCATTTCAACAGAAAAACTTTTGCAACCACAAAAAGACCACGGTTGCAAAAGCCTAATGCAACGCCACCTTTCGCATCACATGGTTGATGAAAAAAAAGGTTGCAATTGCGGCAATTGCAACTAAAAATGGTATATTGCAACACATTTCGTGTGTTGCATTAGGGAGAAAATCTAGCAAGAAAACCAAGAGAACAAGGAGTAGAGAGGGAAGTGTGAGTGAAATGAGTTGAATAGGTGAAGAACACCCCCTCTCCCCTTGCTATTTATAGGCAAATGCGTCGGGCATCCAGACATAGCCGTGGAGCAATGGCTAGGAGCCGTTGGAGCAAGGTGGGCCCAGCAGTTGTTGGGCTGCTTCGGCCGAACCTGGGGTCGGCCGACCCCATGCCAGGCCCACCTACCCCCTGCCTTGGCTAGTGGCTCCCCAACGGCTAGCTGGGGGCCTGCCTGAGTGCCTCAGTCCAAAATCGCTCAAAATATTTTTTTCAAATTTTTTTCTAGAATTTTCAAACTCAGAAATTATTTTCAGAAATTTTATTTGAAAGGGAAAAGGGCTAGATAAATCTAGCATGCAGATGCAACATTTGGGAAAATCAAATATGCAGTTTTGGAAATCAAATAAAATTTTGGAAAGGGAAATATGAGATAAATACCATCTCTAACCTTTTTGGTAGAAAGGAAACATCATTTTTAGTCCGACGAGTTGAACTCTTCTCAGCGGTTAATTCCACTCGGCACCCCACTCCTAAGAAGTAGAGGGTGGTGCCCTCTCAATCTTCCGCCATTCTTTACGAATTTTTGTTTGTTTCTTTGACCGAGATTTCTTCTTTGGGGGTGAAGGCTCCGTCTTTCCCCCAAGCTGCTCAACACTATCCTGCACCAAATAGCATTGCTCTTCTTTATCTTGAAACCTGAATACCAAGTTCCTCTTCCCAATGCAGAAATAGATTACTCCAGCCCCCACATTGATTCTGGCTCGAACATCACTGAGAAATGGTCGCCCAAGGATGAGCGGCATTCTTCCCTCATCATCCATATCAAGGACCACGAAATCTGCGAAGACGTAGGAGTTCTTGACCTTGACCAATAAGCTCTCAACAATTCCTTCTAGATATCGTATCATTGAATCGGCGAGTTGGATAGTCCGTGTTGTTGGAGAGAGAGCTGGATATCCCAGTTGCTCGAACATGATCTTGGACATGAGATTGACTCTTGCACCAAGTTCACAAAGGGCATGCTTGATCGTCTCGTAATAGATGGTGCATGTGATAGCCGGATAGCTAGGATCTCTTTTGTGCACAACTGCTGATTCCTCCCATGGATCTAGAATTTGTTGTATGGGCTTTCCTGCACAGTTAGGAGCATGTGTCTTCCTAGGTGGCTTACTGTTGACACATTTTATCTATGCATTTTATCCCTCACATTCATTGGAAAAAGGACTAAAATATAATTAGATCACCTTATTAGGGTTTATATTAACAATTTCCACGAGTTTTGGTGAATCTATGAATTTACAGGGACTATTCAGAAATTATGCAAAGAAACCACTCTAGAAGACTCCAGAAGGCTCCGGAACTCAACGTGGCTTAGCACCTAAAAAAGAAGCATCTAGAAGGATCAAGGACCCACCTGGCCGAAGTGGACCCCGAGTAGGGCCCACACCAGACCGACCGGCCCAGCGGTGGGGCCGGTCGGCCACCCCCTGGCGTCAAATGGGCCCGGCTTCTGGAATGTTCCTCCACTGCCTATGAAGATCAATCTAAACCACATGTTTAGGTCGGTTTGATCCTACGGCGCACGTCCACCCCTCTGGACTATATAAGCAGCCCCCCTGCCCCCTGGTAGAGGCATCTGAATCTGTCATACATCAGATCAAGTCATCAAGTCAGAGACTCTACGCCCTAGAAACACCATATAGCAGAGTAGCTAGCTAGTTTAGATCTAGGAGGAGGCAAGGCATCTACTTGGCTCCTGATCGTCTAGAGGCTGATCTAGCTTCGCTCTTGTAAGTTCTTATCTAGTTCTTTACATTTGTTATATAGACATATGTTCTTATTAATGACTATATTCGACATTATATGCTTTGGTGTTTATTATGATTACATGTTTAGCATAGTTGATTTGCCTTTATATTCATGTATGGAGTCGTATAGCCCTCACCTAGATCACTTGTTAACATGGGTGAACGGTAAAGACAATGTAAGCGTGGTGCTTATATTGTATTTATCTGCGATTGCACCCTATATGCCGGGTCGTGTGGTAGATCATGGTGGTGATAGCACTATTGAGTCCTTCGTAGTCCACCCCCCGTGTATAGGACTAGTGGAGCCTTATACTGTTTGGGTTGTTTCAAGTTTCGGCCTTGATCCTCCTGGATAGTCTCCCCATGCATTGATATAATAGTTCTTCTTCCGTGATTGCTAAATGTTTGCACTAATCATAGTTTGCATTGACATATAGTTTAGAATTACCTAGGAGTATCCTCTCTAGCTAGGCTTTGCTACGTTTCTCTTGCTATAATGACACTTTCTAGCTGCTCATGAAGTTATGACTTGAACAGTGCTATCATTCTCTATATTTTATGTGACTTACCCCTGTTTATAGCAATTGATATATTTTGGCCACTCTACATTATAAAACAGAGAGATGAGCATGTATTAGCTATTATGGATTAGAAAGACTTCTTTCCTTGTGGTAGAATATAAATACGATACCTGGTTTTACTCCTGGTTAAAATGCTACAATGGTATATTCATATCTGTGCGCTTGCGGATACCCTGTTTATATATATATCTTCTTTTCTAGAGATCCAAGGCATATGTAAGAGTACCATATCCATGCCTTTTTAGGCACACCTGTCAGGCTGACAACCTATATCGAGTTGTGCTATGAATCGTGTCGGAATTTATCTTTTAGTTTATCTAAAAGCAACATCCGATATACACTTAGCATCATGTTAAGATATACCTCTGCATTCCTGGTGTCGTCGATAGAGATGGATCTTATATCCGTTTCTAGTCGATGACGTTAGCAATGTCAACAAGCTTTTTTGGCGCCGTTGCCGGGGAAAGATAGTCTATAGCCTAGATGAAAAAAAAATTTCAGTAATAGCATGCATGCATCTCTCACATATAATGTATCGAGAATCCAGATAATCATTGCTTAAACAGGCTTACCCTTGTTCTTTCCACTTTTGTCTATCTTATTTCAGGGTAATATATGAATAAGAATCTTCCAGAGAACTTCGTTTTAGATCTAGAGAAAATCTTAAAGAAGGCAAGGTCAAAGCTTAGGCCTCCTCATTCTCAGCCCACGACTTTTGCCTTAGGAGATTCAACAGCGCGAAGCTTAACACCCACGTTTGAAGTAATGGCAAACAAGTCCCTACGTGAATACTCCGCACCGACCCTGGACAACATTCGTACTGGTCTGACAGTCGCTGTAGGAGATGCTGCTTTTGAGCTCAAGCCTGCGCTGATCAACATGGTACAAGCTAGCCAATTTTGTGGAAAAACTCATGAAGATGCCAACAAACACCTTCAAAATTTCTTGGAGATATGTGGCACCTTCACGATCAAAGATGTTCCAAGTGATGCAGTCCTACTTCGTTTATTCCCATTCTCACTATTGGGGCGAGCGAAGCAATGGTTCTACTCCAACAAAGACAAATTTACAACTTGGACATTGTGTTCTACTGCCTTTCTGGCAAGGTTCTTTCCTATAGGCAAAACCAATACCTTACGGGGGAAAATTTCGAGTTTCCAGCAGCAACACGAGGAATCTGTTCCTGAAGCATGGGAGCGCTTTCAAGACTACATTGCAGATTGCCCACATCATGGAATGGAAAACTAGTTGCTCTTGCAGACCTTCTACCACGGGCTCTCTACCAATACCCGTGAAACGATGGATGCTGCAGCTAGAGGTGCTTTCCTGTCCCTTGCACTTACTCAAGCTACTAACCTTGTGGAAAAGATGGCGTCCAATCAAGCTTGGAACGAGGAACGTCAACCCCGCAAGAAAGAAAGAGGAATGCACCAGCTCAAGGAGGTAGACATGCTGTCTGCCAAAATGGATTTACTGATGAAGAGGCTTGAAGACAGAGCCCCTGAGAAGAAGGATGTCATGCAACTCTTCGAATCCCGCATGACCTGTGAAGAATGTGGAAACACTGGACACTTAGGGAGTCAATGCCCTCAGCTGGAGGAGGACGTGAACTACATCAACAACAACAACCAATATCGTCCCCAGCAGAATCAAGGATGGACTCAGCAGAGAACCAACTACCCAGGTAACTATTCAGGTAATTATCAAGGTAATAATTCTTCCAATAATTTCTCACCATTAAGAGACTTAGTCCAAAACCAGGGTAGAATTATGGATAATCTGTCTAAGAAGTTAGCTTCCAATGATAAAATGCTCGAAACTATTAGTAATAAAATGGAAAGTTTTTCTTCTGCCATCAAGATCCAACATAGCTTTAATAAGATGCTAGAATCTCAGATTTCTCAGCTGGCATCATCTGTTCCCACGGCTAACCCAGGTAAGATTCCGGGCCAGCCAGAAGAATTAGAATCTGCAAATCTTGTCTATATCTATTCTGCAGATCTGTGTTCGAATAAGATAGAAGAAGGCCCAAGATGGACTGACTGGGGCATGCCCGCCAAAAGAGGAGATCCAGGAAGGCCCGTCATCACCATCACTATTGGAGCCTACACCTTCAAGAATGCACTTTGTGACTTTGGGTCTAGCGTCAACATAATGCCTAAGGTAATATATAAGAAAATTAATGGTTCACCTTTATTGTATACAACCATGTGCTTGCAGCTTGCAGACCTGTCACTATGCCACCCCGAGGGTATCCTAGACGACGTATGTCTGGGGATAGGACGCTCCTACGTGGCTGCCGACTTCGTTGTTGTCGAGACTGGGGGAAGTGAGAATGCTCCAATCATTTTGGGACGTCCTTTCCTTGCCACAGCCAAAGCCATCATCTACGCCGACGCCGCTAAGATCATCTTCTCCATCAATGGGAGGAAGGAGAGATTCAATTGCAAGAACAAAATCCTAGAAGCTCCTACGCATCCCCGATATCCTTACCCTCAAGAACACGAGCCAGTTGTCGAGAAGAAGAGAAGAGATAGAAGGAGGAACAAGAAGAATAATCAACCTCAATCGCATGTGAAGGAAGTTTGGATGATCAACACGATTCAATTAGAGAATAAGAACCTGTTCCCTTCACCATTACTGCGAAAGCTTGAAGACCCTGGAGTTCCATCAATCCACTGCTCCATCAATCAATGGAACTTCCAGCGAGTTGTCTGCGACACGGGATCGGGCGTTAACCTAATGTCAAAGGTAACCTATGAATTAATATATGGTGACCTACCTTTGTATTCCACATATATAATGTTGCAGATGGCAGATCAATCACAACGGTTCCCGGAAGGAATTGCACGAGATATACCTATCAAGATAAAGGACAACTATGTCCTGACTGACATTTTAGTCATAGACATGGGAGATGAGCAAGATCCTCCCATCGTGCTTGGAAGACCGTTCCTGAACACAACAAGAGCAATCATCTACATCAGGACTGGCGAGATCCACTTCCAGTTCAGAACTGAAAGGGTACGCTGCTACTTCAATACTTACACTAATCCTGAGCAGCCCAAGAAGAACAAAACGCGGAGACGCCTTCAGAGATTACAACGCAAGCTGAACACAAAGTTGACGGATGTCAAGAACATTGAAGAAGAGATTAAGGAGAAGTCCGCTCAGCTTCTGCCAGCCCAGTATTCTGAACCCGTTACTCCAGAAAGGTCTCCACCGAAGAAACAAGTTTGGAGGAAGAAAGATCAAAGTACACCTTCGGAAGACCAATCACTACCCGCGTCATCAACTGATCAATCAATGGCCACTACATCTACGCCATGGGAGTAAGTACTCTAAGCTCTCGCCGAAAGGTAACTCGGTATTTATCTTTATATTCTGCACTGCATATTTAGATTAGCATGTTTATTTCCCTATACCTGCATTGAAAAAATCATAAAAATATTTTCTGTTTTTGCATTCTTTAAGGCCCCATGTACTCCGTACCGTGGCGGCATATTAAAAAAATAAATATAAAAAAAATAAAAAATAAATTTTGCATTCACATGTTTTTGCATTTAGCATCCCTTTTGCATATAAAAATTCACAAAAATACGTGGGCACATGAAGGTCCACACATTTCAGAAAAACCCAAAAAAGAAGTGGGCACAGAAGGCTCACAGCATAATCCTAGAATTTGTTCCTTCGGGTATGTGCGAGACTAATATTTACAGGGAGAATTTAATAAGAACCTGAAGGTAAACAAGTTCCAAGGATGAATCAAGAATCACTTCAAGATCCAGCTTGGGGGAGAGCACCCCCAGTTATCACGATAAGTATCACTATCCTATGTTTTTAGCTAGTTGAGTTTTAGTTAAAAGTCTTAGTTTGAATAAAATGCTAGAGTCTGCTAGTTGGTTTTCTCTTTAATAATGATCTTGATGATATATGCTTAGAGATGATGAATAGTTGCTCCATCGTAATTCCTTTTAAAGTACTTAGTTTTCAAACCTAGATTCTCCTGAAGTTTAAAAGCTTAATTTGCTCTAAACCCAAAACCTGTGCAAGTATATGCTTAATCTGAGTCTAGGCTTTGAAAGATGATTCATGAAAAGTTGAGTTGCTATTGATCATTTTCTTAGAGAAGCTGGATTCCTGGATTTATCTTAAATGAAAAATCTTATATGATGAGTTCCTGTGTCAATGATCCTTAAGAGCTTGTCATACACATCAAGATCATTCCATTCCACCATTTATGCTGCTTCTGATATGGAAGTACGCATTTTCCATCAAGCCATACAGCTCATGGAACTCTAGGATATATCTCTCTCAATGTTGAAAAAAAAGAGAGATTCTGGGGCTACATTTGAAAAAAAAGAGAAAGAGAGTAAAAAGTGAGAAGAGAGAGGGAGAGAAAAGGACAAGTGTCATACTAGGCGAGAAGGGCCTACCTCCCTAAAAGAAATAAATTTTAGAGATGAATAATGGACACGTGTCCGAGGGTGAGTAGAGCCCACATCTCTAAGGAGAGAAAAATGGACAAAAGTCCGGGGCGAGTAGAGCCCACCTCTCCAAGAATGGAAAGCTTAGATCTTAAAAAAAATCTTAGAAAGAGAGATATAGTCCAAGTGCTAGGCTAAAAGGCTTACCAGCTTTCACCCTCATCCATTCAACACTATCATCCATATCTTGTTAAGTGTGACTCCATGCTTGAGAAGGTCATACACAGGATCTCTGAGTTTTATCTGAAAAATGTGCAAAACCCCAGGATGATAGCTGATCAAAGAATTTGAGATATACTGCTTGACTTGATTGTTTTGTCTTTTATCTGCTAAAGATTTATGAAAAGGCTGTGCTTAAAGGTTGAAGGTAAAAGAGAGTAATCTTGTTGAGGAGAATAGGTTTTTGAAGACCATAGTACTTTTGAGGTGTGAAAGCGTTGTAGCAACTCCTGATCCTGCTAAAGCATATCTTTGCTAGGGACTAGCAAAGGGTAAGCTTGGGGGAGTTTGTTGACACATTTTATCTATGCATTTTATCCCTCACATTCATTGGAAAAAGGACTAAAATATAATTAGATCACCTTATTAGGGTTTATATTAACAATTTCCACGAGTTTTGGTGAATCTATGAATTTACAGGGACTATTCAGAAATTATGCAAAGAAACCACTCTAGAAGAATCCAGAAGCCTCTGGAACTCAACGTGGCTTAGCACCTAAAAAAGAAGCATCTAGAAGGATCAAGGACCCACCTGGCCGAAGTGGACCCTGAGTGGGGCCCACACCAGACCGACCGGCCCAGTGGTGGGGCCGGTCGGCCACCCCCTGGCGCCAAATGGGCCCGGCTTCTGGAATGTTCCCCCACAACCTATGAAGATCAATCTAAACCACATGTTTAGGTCGATTTGATCCTACGGCGCACGTCCACCCCTCTGGACTATATAAGCAGCCCCCCTGCCCCCTGGCAGAGGCATCTGAATCTGTCATACATCAGATCAAGTCATCAAGTCAGAGACTCTACGCCCTAGAAACACCATATAGCAGAGTAGCTAGCTAGTTTAGATCTAGGAGGAGGCAAGGCGTCTACTTGGCTCCTGATCGTCTAGAGGCTGATCTAGCTTCGCTCTTGTAAGTTCTTATCTAGTTATTTACATTTGTTATATAGACATATGTTCTTATTAATGATTATATTCGACATTATATGCTTTGGTGTTTATTATGATTACATGTTTAGCATAGTTGATTTGCCTTTATATTCATGTATGGAGTCGTATAGCCCTCACCTAGATCATTTGTTAACATGGGTGAACGGTAAAGACAGTGTAAGCGTGGTGCTTATATTGTATTTATCTGCGATTGCACCCTATATGCCGGGTCGTGTGGTAGATCGTGGTGGTGACAGCACTATTGAGTCCTTCGTAGTCCACCCCCCGTGTATAGGACTAGTGGAGCCTTATACTGTTTGGGTTGTTTCAAGTTTCGGCCTTGATCCTCCTGGATAGTCTCCCCATGCATTGATATAATAGTTCTTCTTCCGTGATTGCTAAATGTTTGCACTAATCATAGTTTGCATTGACATATAGTTTAGAATTACCTAGGAGTATCCTCTCTAGCTAGGCTTTGCTACGTTTCTCTTGCTATAATGACACTTTCTAGCTGCTCATGAAGTTATGACTTGAACAGTGCTATCATTCTCTATATTTTATGTGCTTACCCCTATTTATAGCAATTGATATATTTTGGCCACTCTACATTATAAAACTGAGAGATGAGCATGTATTAGCTATTATGGATTAGAAAGACTTCTTTCCCTGTGGTAGAATATAACTACGATACCTGGTTTTACTCCTGGTTAAAATGCTACAATGGTATATTCATATTTGTGCGCTTGCGGATACCCTGTTTATATATATCTTCTTTTCTAGAGATCTAAGGCATATGTAAGAGTACCATATCCATGCGTTTTCTGGCACACCTGTTAGACTGACAACCTATATCGAGTTGTGCTATGAATCGTGTCGGAATTCATCTTTTAGTTTATCTGAAAGCAACATCCGATATACACTTAGCATCATGTTAAGATATACCTCTGCATTCCTGGTGTCGTCGATAGAGATGGATCTTATATCCGTTTCTAGTCGATGACGTAAGCAATGTCAACACTTACCCCACCTAGCCGACACTACACTAACATTTTCACAAGAGGATATGGGTTACCCCAGGATCCTCCTGTTATCAATAGATGGAACCAAAGCAGCTAATTGAGCTAACTGAGTTTCTAGCATTTTGTTAAAACTAAGTTGATTCTTTTGAGCAGAAGAAAAACTATCAAGCTTAACGTTGAGACTTTCCAAGGTTTTATCAAGGGCAGCTAACTTTTTATTAACACTTTCATTGATCTTAGCCTGCCCGAAAACAAGATCTCTCAAGGAGGGTTGGTTAAAGTTGTACGAGTTACCATGGTTACCTCCTTGATAATAAGGGCGTTGTTGGTTCCACGTTTGGCCTCCTTGTTGAGGTGGACGATAACCATTGTTGTTGCCGGTCATGTACATCACTTCCTCCTGAGTCTTAGGATAGTAGTTTCCCGAATGCCTAGTGTTGCCACAGACCTCACAAGTCATATGAGAATTCATAGGCAGAGTGGTGGTGGCCATGACAGCCTTCTCGCTGGTGTAATCATCCAGTCTCTTCATAAGAAGATCCAGCTTGGCAGTAATCATATCTGCTTCCTTGATAGTATGAGTACCCCTCAGACGTGGTTGGAGTCTTTCATCACTCCACCCTTGGTTTGATACCATCTTCTCAATGAGTAATTTAGCATTATCAACAGTGAGTGAGAAAAATGCTCCCTGAGCAGCAACATCAATATGGCCTCAGGCTGTCGGAGTCAGCCCATTATAAAAGCTTTGAAGAATAAGCGAATCCTCCATCACATGGTGAGGACAGGCCAGGACGTACTCCTGAAGCCTTTCCCAAGTCTCTAGAATAGATTCACTTGCTGCTTGCTCGAAGCCAGAAATTCTTCCACGAAGAGCATTGGTTTTACCCAATGGGAAGAACTTCTTGAGGAATGCCTCTAAACACTTATCCCAAGAATTAATGGCATCGAGATTCATGTAGAACCATTGCTTGGCTTTCCCCAGGAGAGAAAATGGAAACAGTCAAAGATGAACAACATCCATATTTGCACCCCTGATGATGAAAGTGCTACATAGCTCTTGGAATTGCTGCAGATGGGCATTGGCATCCTCATTTGGCTTGCCACAAAATAGGCTAGCCTGTACCATCATGATTAGACCCGTCTTGATCTCAAAATTTTCAGTCCCCATTGCCACCTCAGGGCCTTGCAGCACCTGGTCAGCAGAAGGAGCTAAGTACTCACGAAGTGTCTTCTGGGCCATGGCATTTGACGTGGATGGTAAAAGGAAGCTGGTTCGCCCTCTGGATGAGTACGACGAGGTGAGTAGAAATGAATTCGAGCTTTCCTCACTAGTGACTCGGGATCTTCAATGAAATTCTCCGGTAAGTCGAAACCAGTCATACACTACCTGTCTTTATCATCCAAAGATAAAAGAAGACAATCAAGGTTATCCTGCATTGAGAGTTGTCCTAACCTACTCATGATTTATAAACAAATGCAAAGCATAGTCATGATAATCCTGTGCCTTCCCTGGCAACGGCGCCAGAAATGCTTGTTGGCATTTCTTAGCGTCGATCACTTAACAACAGATTTGGAATCCTTCCTTAGCGTCAGTGCTAGAAATGCTTGTTGGCATTTCTTAACGTCACCACTAACGACGCCGAGTTAGCGTGAACATCAAGATTTGCCAAAGGTAAATCTAAACGATCATGAACGAATCCGCAAGCGCACAGATAAACCATTATAGCATTTCCCCAAGGAAGGAGAATATTCCAAGGATATCATATCCGTGGAAGGCAATGGCGGATATCAAGACTTATGCTTTTGCACTGAATGTAAACCAAGAGATAGATATAGAAAACAACAACTCAAAGGCATGGGTAAGATAAAGATATGATAGGGTAGTGTGACACACACTCAGATCTACCTCTACTCTAGTACACTACGGCTTAGGGGGGAACATACGAGTTAGCTCTAGGTTCTAATGTAATAAACATACAAAGCTAGAAGATACAAGAGATAGGCATGAAACATTGCATGAGAGAGTAAGGTTCAGCACCCAGGTACAAACGGGGAGATAGCCCACGACGACCAGCACTCTGCGAAACTATACTTTAGACTACTACAGCAATACCCTAGCGCGGAGGGTTCCAAAGGGTCCAACAGCTGTCACCACTGCGGCCTACCTCAATCGTTACGGGGGGCATGCTCATAACTAATGTAGCCACACAACCCAGGCACTATGCCTGCGTTGCTGCTAGACTTTACCCGGCCCGGGCTATTGTAACCTAGGGTGAGAGCCACCAGAAGACTGGTCAACTTAGACCGAGTACCGTAGCTTGAACACAAACCTCATGCAACACTATCATGCCATCTAACAAGATCAAACTAAGGCTAGACATACAACCGGATACGAACTCTCTTATGTCTAGTCAACAATATCAAAGGGTCATGTTCGTGAAGAACTCGAGCCTCTAACTTATGAACAAACGCATAAGGAATGAGTAAATCATCCTTCAAGTGGATCAAAAGGTAGTGTCCATGAAGAACATGAGCCTCTAAATGATGAACAAGAGATGAACTCAAGAACATATCAATCATATGATCTACCATGACTTTATATGAAATAGCTGAATAACTGAAGTAGATCAAAGTCATACAAAGAAATAAAGATAAAAGAGAACTCATACCTAGACTCCAAAGTAGACTTGGAACCTGAATGAGAGCTACTCTAGCCTACCCCCTAGCCTTAGAGACTAAAAGTGAGAGGAGAGAGTGGTGTGTGAGAAATAGGAGCCCCTCCCCTTCTATTTATAGGCAAGGAGGAGGCATGCTTCGGGCACCAAATGCCTCCAATTGACCAGGGGATGAAGTAATGGACCAATGAGCAGCTGCCACGTGGAGGGACACGATGAAAGGAGGCAGAGGCGGTTCGGCCGATCCTAGGATCGGCTGGCCCCTCCGGCCCTCCTTTCGAGGTGTGTTTCCTCTGGGTGGCTGCCCTATGGGCCCTCTGATCCTTCCCCGGTGCATGACTTGTTTTGGTATCCTAGGTGGGCCCCTTGATCCATGTGAAGTCCATGTGTCGCTCTCTGATTCGTCGGTGAGTGCCTCCCTTGGATCAGTGACGTGGATTGCCACGTGTTTTCTTGGTGGCAGCCACCTCCTTAGCTGAGTTGGCATGATTCTTCCATAGAAGGTGGGTTTCCATCTCTTTTAATGCTTATTTCACTTACATACAAATAATCTCCAAGGAAAAGTGGAACTACATTATTCAAACCAAAATGCAAGTAAATAATGCATATGCCTCCATTTATGTGAGAATATTATAGCTGAAAGTAGTACTTAACAGCCGTCAACAAAATCGCTTTTGGCCATGTCACATGTATCTATGTCTCTACTTTCTTGATGGCAATGCGCTCACTACACCATGTCTACCTTGCTTGCTCTATGTCTCATTTGTAGCACTTTGTTGTGCTATTTGCATATCTGAGAAGCTTGGTAGCTTGTATATGCTTTGACATGCAGTTGTGCACTTTCATGGTAGCTCGATTCATGCATTGTCAACAATGGGGAGAAGTTTTTTGCATGTTGGAGAGAAATTGTGGAAAGTATTGCATTTGCTCAGGGGGAGTTTGCATATGTGCAGGGGGAGCTCCTTTGGTTTGCCTGAGTTTTGTGCTTTGTGGTGTGCCCTTTGTGGAGAGCTTTGTTTGTCTCGGTTGTGTTGAGCCGTTGCTCTTGCCTTAGAGGGCCGAGATCTTGTTTTTCGCTTGTTCTTTGGCTTCAGAGGTTTGTGTTCGTGGTTATTTTCTTTTCCTTTTTCTCTGAGTTGGTTACTATAGGTGTTGTCAATGCACTCATCGAGGGGGAGATTGAGGACCAGGAGTGTCTAAAGACCAGTGGTGGGTCACTCCTTAGTGATAAGTGATTGACAACATTGTGTGGGCTGATGCTTGACTTAGTGTGCAGGTACAGGTTGCGGCTTTACTCGTATTGGTGTAGGTGAAGAACAAGCGCGAAAGGCCTATGCTGTGGAGGCCTCTGGGTGATGGAAGGGCAAGTAGGTTTGGTTCGATGGACCCGGTGGCCGATGGGGTCAAGTGCGAGGCGTGCGGTGCAAGAGGAGCAACTTGAAGTCATGGACATGGGCTGGTGCAAGGTAGCGGTTTGAGGCCGAAGCTTGCACCACTATGTGGTTTTGTGGCATATACAACAAAGAAAGTGAGTTGCAATATGCCCTATTTGGTTACAATAGCAACAAATGCAACCAAATTTTTTCATCAAATAAGTGGTGCAAAAGGTGGCGCTGCATTAGGCTGTAGCGACCGTGGTCTTTTTATGGTTGCAAAAGTGCTTCAATGGCAGTATGAAGTTGATTACGGTGCGATAGTGGTGTCCTCTATTGCCACGCAGCATGGATGGTTGTTATAGGTGTAATATTCTATTACAACCAAAATATATAGGATGGAGGCAATAGGTTGGGCACTCTAATGCCACCTAGTTTGCTTGGTTGTAAGATGTGCCCTCTATTGTTGCATTGAAATGGTTTGGTTGCCAAAAGTTCATGTCTCTATTACCACCATGATAAAGGGTTGCTACAAGTGGAACTTACTATTGTCATGTTCCTTTTTGGCACCGAAAAATACGGGTTGTGATAGGATGACTTATCTTTTGCAGCGAAAGGTGTATTCTGCCACACTCATTTATATAGCAGCAATAATTTAAACATTAAATAACATGATCAGGTATAATTATGCATTTATAATTCATGAAATAACATTCAACCATCCACTGATAAATTACATGACACACGAAGTACTGAAATACTGAAAAGTTTTGGACAGGACATTGTTTCAACACATAGTAGGCTAATTTGATAGGAAATGAAGATCTTGGTCAGCAAAGGGTGACTTCGAGAGGATCCCAACACTTGATCAGCAAAGGGTGACTTCAATGCAAGGAGCTCCCATCACATGTTTGCTCCATTTGACATGGCTTAGTGTCCTGAAAAGAATCAACAACATTTTTAAGCATCAGATAATCTCTAATATTGGAATTGGTGCAACAACAACATGTAGCAAACCAAAGTTTTATTGCGATTCATAAAATTATTAGAGTGACATCAAATAATTATCACAACCATAAACACACTTTGACAACTGAAACATGAACATTCACAATAGGAAGAGGAGTTACAAAAATTTCACCTCATGTCTATTTGGTGCTTTGTCATCTGCTTAGTGCAGCTTGTCCCAGTAGCTGTTGAGATGAAATTTTTTAACAAGCGGGACTGACTTGTTGTTTGGCTGGATAGATGTTGGCAGAACAATCTATGAAAGGATACAAACATTTAGATATACAACCTAATTAAGGAAATAGTGTCATTCATGCAACTAGCTTGACCAGTACCTATGGAAATTGTGCCTGTCCATTTGATGCTTGCAGCATTGGTAGGAACTCCTGCCTAAGCTGTTCCAGATCAGCCTCCCTTTTCTTGTTACTTTCTTCAATTTGTCGTGCATGTTTTCTCCTTTCTGCTTCCCTTTCAGCTTCAAATGTTGACATTTGTTGTTGTAGCAGCCCAAATGATTCCATGAGCTCGACGTGTTCCTGATGCTGTTGCTCTTCCCTTCGAATTTGTTCCTGGCGATCCAGATTGAGCAACTGCCTTCTAGTTGGGTTTTTTGCTAGGTACCCATTACCATGCAACTTGGTTGATTTGCACTTTGTGACTTCATTGTATGCCTTTTGGAACATCTCTTTTTTTCCTGTTGGGTAACAAAGTTGTTCTCTGCATTTGATTTCGCCTCAGCAATAACGTTGCTGGCTTTGTCCTAACATTTACAAGGCACAGATGGAGGAGTTAGTTGAACAAGAAATTGCATGCATTCTATAATTGCATGGACTACAGATAGTAATGTAAGTACACATTCATTGAGAACTCACATAGACATTTTTAGATTGTTCGTCTGTCCATTGCCCATCCTTACTGTGAGTTAACCACCAAAGTTCCATATCATCGGGCTCTTCACTGGTTTCGGGGTCTCTCTGTTAAGCCAAGAACATAACAAATTAGTAATTCATCCTGCAAGACAGCTTGGAGATGTGCTTCTCCAGTTATTACCTTCTCATAGCTGTGCTGAGAATAAGGCTTACAGCCTGACAAATGTCTTGTTTGTTGGCCTCGAATCACAGAATTTTGTATGCTCCTTTCCTATAGAATGTCAAGATTTCAACAATAATCTTAAAGACTCAGACATAGCCATTTGTATGAAATATGTATTGTTTAGTAATAGTAACAATGTGGAACAAACCTGGAATTTAGTAGTTCTGAAATACTTCAGCAGATAGTGCCATTCAACAAAATCTAATTCTTTAGTCTTATATAACATTCTCTGGTGGTAGCTGTTGTATGTCCTGGCCGTAGCACTGAAAGTTGAATGCCATCTTTTGTAACGCTCCTTAGCAATGCCCCATATCTTGTTCCTTGAATCATCATTATCCTCCATGTCCCACCTTGCCTGTTATACAATCACAATAACATGAAAATACTAGGTGAGTTGTTACGTTAGTTTAAAATTGAAATGTATTCAAAAGCAAAGTTTATGATTACCAATATATCAGTTGCTATTGCCTCTTTGACTTTTGCATGGATTTATGGCAAAGTTTACGATCGCGTCCTCTTTTCTTCACATTTTGTGAGCCTATTCCATGGGAACAAAATATAATAATACCCACAAAAAAGCATACTATGCATAGACAGTTAATTCCTAACAAACACAAATTACCATCTCCTTGCCCCTGTTGTTTCCAACACCGAGCATGAGATGGAGGCTGCACTGGAGGTGTTGGGTTGCTGTCTTGTCTGGATTGCATATGAATGGTTGGGTCCACATACGCTTCTGCAGACAAATTTGTGACATGATGAGCTAGCATAATTTGTAGTCTGACAAAGAATGGTAATTTGTTTGCCAATTAGGAGAGGGATATTACCGATGTCATCAAGTTGTCCTGCAACCTTCAGCCATTCTTGGTATGTCTTCATTGTGTCCTCCCTGTATATGTCTTTTAAATCTGAAAAAGGATACATAATTTCATTCATGAGTGAACTGCAAAAGCATGAGTATATATATACAAATATTGGGTTGTACCATATCTTACCCATGGCTTGCTTCTCTTTATGCAAAGAAGCTAGCCAATCTTTGTATTCATCTAATTCATATTCTTCGACTTGTTCTTCATAATCATGTGTGGGAACTCTTTTGGATTTCAATGGTGTTGTGGCCAAAACAGTTTGGTCTGGTATTGGATTTTTGGATATAACTAATCTGATCACCATCTCCTCCTCCTGACTCTTTTTCATTTTTTTATATCACAATCGTACTCGATCTCAGTTAGTGTTGCTTCCACAGGAGATTCAGCAATTCTAGTCTTGTAGTAAATCAAGTCCCTGTTTCGATACCCCAATTTTAATTTCAATGAGTTTATGGTAGCAAGCGTGATTTGTCTCCCTAAAGGTCTAGTTGTATGTACAACATCTGCCTCCTCATCACTACCCTTTTCAATCAGATACATGGTCCATGTATCGCCTTCTGTTGATCTGCGCATTCATCGATGGCATTTCAATGATTTGAATCTAGGGTATCAGTGCATGCACAAATACATGAAATATAGGTGGCAATACAAGGGGTATGATCGAACGAGGAAACAACGTACCTGGCCTCGGTCTCGTTCTAAGACGAAGGTTACACATCTTGGTCATCGACGAGTGCTTCTTCGTCAGCCAAACGTTGTGATGCTCTTTGGGACGAAGGTGACCCAAAGAGCGCAGCCGTCACCCTAGCCCTGGTGGACATGTTGGGAGGTTCACCAGTCACCGTACCAGAGGTTGGTGTGAACATTGGAGGTAGCATCACCGATGCAGGTGTGCACAGCACTTCAGACGAGGAAGGGGCCCCTCTTGCCGCCTCGCTGGACGTCGGCATCCTCGTGTAAGGCGAGAAGCAGCTTGGCAGCGGCGCCGGTCGTCGTTGACTACCCCTAACTGACCGAGATGTAGATTGGTTTTGCGAGAGGATTAGGGAGGGAAAGACGCACGACTTAGTAGTCTTATAACCTGGCGTTTCGCAACAACGTGGCCCCAGTCATGGTAACGCGGTAGTTTGGCCATTTGTTAAATATTTCGGATGGAAAAACTAGCGCCACTTTCCAAATCGTTGGCTACTAAATTTTCTGAACACTTGCCATATTTGAGGGCTGCGTTTTCGTGTGTCCCGCTGACGTGTGGGTCGCACTCAGTTTTATATATTTTTGGATAGACGATGCGTTGAACTTAATCAAGTTTTATAAATATAGTTTTATATAAGTTATATTACTTAACTTGTTTACTATGTAACTACACAAGATGACACAAGATCTTTCTGAAATTTACCAACACTTTAACATGACACATGTTATTGTATATTACTTATAGAAAAGTTTTTGTGGTCAAAGTAAATTTTGAATATCATCTTTCCACCAACTTTAGCATAATAACATGCCTCACAAAAAATTTGTACTAGAGTAACATGCATCACACAAATTAAGTAACCAACTAAAGATCGACAGCAAGTGCATATGATATATGAGTACTGAGTTTACACATAGGCTTCCCGAGCCACGATGACACCACAACAACTAAGGATCATCAAAAACATGGTTCACATCGACACAAGTTGAGAGACATCGAGCAAAGACACAACTTCAGAGACATGCTTCGAGTTTATTTGCTAAATTTCTTCAAAGTTCTGCCTAAAATGACGCCAAAGCCTCTCTGCAAGGTCCCTCTCCTCAGTGCCAGATAAATTTCCTGAAAAAAAGAAAGCATTCTGTCAGAACAATTGAATTCCTGATAACTAAAATCCTGTGAACTGAAAGAATTTTTAGCAGTCAGCTGAAGTATGAGAACATAAGAATTCCAGATGTAAACTGAATTCTTGATGAGTAGCAGTTAAGAAAGAAAGCAAACATGTTAACTGAAATCCTGAATGTCTTTTATGGTGCATCATGTCTGCATCAAATGAATCAAAACATATCAGCAATCACAAATTGTTTACCTTGTATCAGATCACATGAAACGCTTCCTTAAGTGTGAAGAAGAACCAATCACACTCGTTCCAGATCCTACACTCCTCGCTACAGAACCTATGCTATGAGTACCAAGCATGCCATCCTGCGTGGTCGCCACACCCGCGACCTACACACTGAAGAACGTCTTGGCGAGGTACGGGCGCTGGCACGGCAACCGCCGCCGACGGCCATAAGTCCCACGTCACCGAAATGACCCTGGAGCGGTGTTTCGTACATGTAAAGCTTTTCCAAAGAAGTGTCGTTGCCCCCTCTTCGGGTCCCTCGACCGAGCGCAGAAGCCACCAGGCCTCGTCGTCGTCGCCCTCACCGCTGTTGGGCCTGTAGAGGAAGAGGGCGAGGGCGTACATCGATACCTTGTGGCCCGCCTCCACGGCGCACCTTAGCTGGTCGAGGCACGACATGACTATGCCGCGCTGATTCCCCAATACGAGGCACAACCCGCTGCGGAACAAGGCCTCCAGGTTGCCGACGGTGGCCAGTGTGGTGATGAGTGCCACGTGATAATCCGGGCCGAGGTAGAATCGACTCCTCAGGACACGTTTCAGGGCTAGGCGTCGTCCGACTGTGGCGGCACCGCACAGCACACACATTGCCTTGTAGGTTGCACGCAGGTTGCATAGATCCGCCATGGCATCCTTTGACTGAGCGGTGATATGGGAGACAATGTCAATCGTCAGCTCCGTCGGAAGTTGCACCAGCCTCGACGCCTCGTAGCGTGCAGCGGTGACCTTTTCCATGGAGTGATAGCAGTTCGTCATGCGTGGGGGCGGATTGGATGTGCGAGGCGGTGCACCCCAGTGAAGATGAGGTAGAAGATGAAGGTGAGATGTCAGGGGAGATGGAGAAGAACCGCCACCGCCAGATTTGGTTGCTGATTTAGGGGGGTACCAGGATATATTGGGTTTTAGAAAATTGCGCTTTCATAGGGAGGACACGTAATCACAAAGTTGTTGGAAAAAATTTGAATTTGGAAATTCAAAATGTAAATAGGGTCGTAAATGATGTGAAACGAAAATGTCATGAATACCAAACTTGTAGAACTCGTAAAGATGTACAATCTTTATTTTAGTCACGAATCCATTTGGAAGGGTTTGAACAACTATATTTTCAAAATTATAAAATTCCAAATTAGGATCAAGATTTTCAAACACTAGATGATGTCAAATGGAAAAGTGATGAATACCAAAGATTTACAGGTCATCGAGGTGAACAATCTTTATATAGGTCATTTTGTCATTTTCAGAAGTGGTACTATGATGTAGTACAAAATTGATATGTCTCCAACCTAGTTTCTTAAATTATGTGAGTGAACCTCGGATTAATGAACAATGTGTAGTACCACTTTGTCAAATGAAAAACTGACCTAAATAAATATTGTTGATCTTGACGAGTTATGAAACTTTGGTATTCATCACTTTTCCATTTGACTTCATTTATTATTTCAAAATCTTGATTCTAGTTTTGAATTGTTAAATTTCAAAATTATGATTGTTGAAACATACTCACATGAGATGCAGTGGACACCATGAGCTTGATTATTGTTTTCTAAGAATGTAGGAAAAAATTCCTGATTTGGACATCATTTGTGAAATCTAAACAAGTTTGTAGTTATGATTACGAATCCTACAATCAAGTGAAGTAGGTCCATGAAGAACTCAAGAACACATCAGAATCTGGGCGCCGACAGGTGGGACCTAATGAGACTAATGGGTAAATCACGCGGGTTTAGGCCAACATGACACGGGTTTGGCCCATTAAAGCACAAAAGTATGGGATAACAAAATATTAACAACCAAAATCAACAAATAATTAGTGGAGTAATGGCAGATGTGTTTATCCCCGAGCTATGCTGCCCAGGTTCGAATCCCAGGAGGAACTTTTTTTTTGCCTATACTCTCCTACACAGAAGTTGAAATTTACAACTTGTATAGATAACGTGTTTGTACAAGGTGGGCCCGCGTGTACGACCCTATTTAATTTTGGAATTTGGAAATTCAAAATGTAAATAGGGTCGTAAATGATGTCAAACGAAAATGTCAGGAATACCATACTTGTAAAATTCGTAAAGATGTACAATCTTTATTTTAGTCATTAATCCGTTTGAAAGGGTTTGAACAACTGTATTTTCAAAATTATAAAATTCCAAATTAGAATCAAGATTTTCAAACACTAGATGATGTCAAATGGAAAAGTGATGAATAGTAAAGATTCATAGCTCATCAAGATGAACAATCTTTATATAGGTCATTTTGTCATTTTCAGAAGTGGTACTATGATGTAGTACAAAATGGACATGTCTCCAACCTAGTTTCTTAAAGTATGTGAGTGAACCTCAGATTAATGAACAATGTGTCGTACCACTATGTCAAATGAAAAGCCGACCTAAATAAAGATTGTTGATCTTGATGAGTTATGAATCTTTGGTATTCATCACTTTTCCATTTGACTTCATTTAGTGTTTCAAAATCTTGATTCTAGTTTTGAATTGTTAAATTTCAAAATTATCATTGTTGAAACATACTCACATGAGATGCAGTGGACACCATGAGCTTGATTATTGTTTTCTAAGAATGTAGGAAAAAATTCCTTATTTGGACATCATTTGTGAAATCTAAACAAGTTTGAGTTATGGTTACGAATCAAAGAATCAAGTTAAGTAGGTCCATGAAGAACTCAAGAACGCATCAGAATCTGGGTGCCGACAGGTGGGACCCAATGAGACGAATGGGGAAATCTCGCAGGTTTGTCCAAGGTGGGGCTCGCGAGTATGACCCTATTTAATTTTGGAAATTCCCAAATTCAAAAATTTGTAATTAAAGTTTTCCAATCTAACTATTGTATTGACAACTTTCACTTTTGAAATCATATTTGGATTTATTTGAATTTAATACAATTTTACCATTCTAATAAAATAAAAAAGAAGAATAGCTGGGTATATTACTGTTTTTGGGCTGCGATTGAGGTAACATTTTTGTGGTGGGTGGGACCCATACTTCGCCCCCTTTCTCTTCAAGTAAAGACTAACCCAATTGGACTCTTTGACAAGTGGGTCGCATGATGCTAGGGCCCACGAGTCAGTGTCTGATCGCCAGATCGTGTCCCTTTACATGCGTAAGAGTAGCGGCGCCGGCGGATTCCACCGAACGTCTCACCCCTTTCCTCCAGATTTCCCCCCAATCTCTGTTCCAGGCTTCCTGCTACTCTCACTCTCCGCCTCGCTCTCGCTGCCGGCTTCCTCCATCACTGGTGATGGTTCGCTCCACCAGCTCTCGCAGCTACGCTCCCGCCTCCACCTCGGGTGCAGTGGTCCGGAGCATGCAGGGTCGCACCCGCATTGCCGCCTCCACTCCAGCGGGCGCCATTGTTGCGGCACCCCGAGTGGAGCACCACTCCCCCCAGTAGAGGCGCGACTCGCGCGGAAGATTCGCGAGGAGCGAACGCACCAGGAACCTGTTGCCACCCACCAGATACGTGTTCGTCATTTCGGACGCCGAGGACAAAGAGGCGGCGCCGGTCGTCATCTCCGACTCGGAGGACGGATTAAGAGCCTCTCCTCCTCCTCCCGCCCCCCCCCCCCCGGTTAGTATCGATCCTCTGTTTTTATTTTCTATTAGGATCGATTTGGAATTGGGGTTGTCTACTGTAATTCCTGATTTGGGGTAAACCTAGATGAATGTGATTAGTCTAGACTATACATTTTGATTCCTGTCATCAATCTTGACTATATATGTGATTAAAATTATTCTAAATATTTTTTGATTGTTTTAGATAAAATTATTCCACAACTAGATTGAAATTGATTGATATTACCTTAACTAGATTTTAACTTGTCAGAACATTATTGTGGATGTGCAGCCAAAGATAAACTTGCATGTTAATTTGAGATTGATTGATATTACGATAGTTCTTGCATTCATGATTCGGATATTGATAACTATTTTTGGTAATGAAGACTCCTCAGCATGACCATGTCTACGTGGTCAACGAGAAGGTCTCGATTCACTACACATTCTCAAACGAGAGCGATGAGGAGACTGGAGAATGGCCATTGGCGTCGAGGAGGGAGGTTAGATATGGCGGTCCATGCTGTAGTCATTCCTAATTTCCCAGTTTATACATGTTAACTTCAGTAATGCCAATTAACAGATCAAGAGAATGGGTGAGCAGCTTCGCGTCCTTCTGAAGTAGAAATATTTCAACCCCTGAAGATGGTACCTAAACATGAACAAGAGCTAGTTATCAACTTCTGATGTTGGTCTACACTTGTTTAGTTATTGCTTTTGTTAAGAAGCCTTGAGCTTGTTGTGGTTGATGGACTTATGTAGTGCTGATGAACTGATGTATGATGCTTTTGTGCGCAAGCCTTGCTTGTGCCTGATGGACAACTAATATATGTAGGAAAATTATATATCTTTTATGTTTATCTCCGCTAAATGGTTGTGTTCATGAAATGATTCCGTTTTTTCGTCCATGAGATGTTCTCGTCCTCCTTTTACTTTTTTCGTTTCTATGTTTTATAATTATTTTGCTCTATACTTGTCAATCTCATATTCATACATAAATATTCACAATCATTTATTGCGCAACACTAGATCCACAATCATTCATCCATTCACAACCACATCCACTCACAGCGCAACGACTCACAATCAGAAATCCACATGAAATGTACATGAACACATGAATAAAAAGAGCAAATTTCTTGCGAGCAAATGGAGAACACATCTGCAATCACAAGAATGATCAAGGGTAATAATAACACTAGCATTCACTAGCGACCATATATTTCCACTTAAGTAATGCTATTATACAAGGTCATTAGACAAAAGCCTCATTCATGAAACCTAGTTATTCATGAGATCCTACTTGTTCATTAGTACCTCTGTTTCCTAATACATGACATAATGGAGGCAGTAGTTCACTACACAAAAGCTATCCATCATTCCTTGCAGGTGTGCCTATGGGAGTGCCCAGCACTTGATCTCCATCCGGAGGTCCTCCACCTTAGCCTCAATCTGAAATGTTTTTACAATGCATTAGTACATCAAAATTTGAATGAAACTGAACATAGTCAACATAGGGAATGAAGGTACTACCTCGGCATTAGGAGGACGTCTCCGCGAGGGGCCTGGGAGGCAGAGCTCATTATCGCTGTCGTCATTGCATTCCACGAATATCCTAACTCGTGGGAAGTTAAGCTCATAAGTCACCTTCGGCCCAAGATCCTGAATTAAGAAATCGAGACATGAATAGCAATATTCCACTTGTGAACTTAAGACTAATGATGTTGCAATCAGAGGTGATCAAAAATTTGTATCCAACTGACCAACATAAAATTCACATAAGCACTTGTGTACCATGAATGCTACTGACTAAAATTTGCATCAAACTGAGCAAAACATTGCACAAGATAATTTCATCAGTTTGTAGCACAAGAAAATTTAAATTTTTTGGGTCTAAGATTTAGCAAAGGTGAAACTACTCACAAACAAACTACTGAAAAATGTTGAGATGGATTTGCTCACTAATTCTTAACTAGATGATCTCTACCAAAAATGTTTCATATGTACTGTAGTCTGAGTTGCTGGCCAAATTTGGTAATCTGATAAGGTACCAGTCACTTAATTCCTCAGATGGTTCCTATCAGTTTTTGCAATTTTTGTTCAGAACTATTTTCGACAAAGTTCTCTTCACATTTCCATAGTCGGCAGCCATGAATGCCAAAAATGGTATACTAGCCAAAAAATCCTAAATTGCAAGTCCTAGAATTGATTACAACTCAGAAACAATTTCGCAATCACACAAAAAGAATCAGAGGAATTAAAGACAGAGTTCTCGAATACTAAAGGGGGAAATTAAATTTGATACGAGTAAGAAAATTTACCAGACGCTCCCATTCGAAATCCGGCCATTTGAGGGGGTACTCCACCTCCTCGCTGGACTCCTCCGCCGGCTTGGACTTCTTGGCGTCAGGTGCTAAAAACCCTCATCGTCGGCCTTCCGCTTCTGAGGCATCCTAGCGGATTCGGCGTCCGCTTCCTCGGAAGCCCTCCGAACATCGGTCCAGGGTAACCACCCCAGCAACACCACCAATGCCTCTGCTGCCGGTCCCCTCGAGGCCTCCACTGCCCCCGTCTCTCGGCTCCTCGAGGATGCCACCAATGCGGCCCTGGACGAGGAACGGTGACACGAAACCCTCAACTCCGCTGACGACTCTGGCTCCATCTTGGTGTGCGGGTCTGGCGGTGGGGTGGTTTGGAAAGTGATCAGAGTTGGGTGGCAGTGGGGTGGTTTCCACTGTAGCGAGGTGAAAGGGAAGGGGAGAGACAAGCAGCGAGACGCAGGGGCAGGGGGCGGCGTCTCTATAAGGAGTGCAACACGAAGGGGGAGGTGGCGGTTCCACAAAAGTCAATGACGTGTGGACCCAGCAACGTCTAGGCCGACACAGGGTGTAGCTTCAACGGAAATTCGACAGCCTGACCCACATGTCTATGACTCTGATATCATGACCACTTATGATTTTGAAAAAATGACAAACTCAAGCAAGATTTTGTCACACAAAATGAGGTCAAATGGAAAAGTGATTAATATAGTTGTAGATCTCAATAAGTTGTATAACTTTTGTATATACAACTTTGTGATTAGAAATTATTTTTGATGTCTTAAAACTTAATACATTTCTACCATCAAAAATTTGGGAAAACAATTCTGCATCAAGGGATCGAACGTGAACATCACGGTTGGTCATAATTAGCCCTACCACTGCACCAAGTGTCGATATGTGTCTATGAGGCCTCCTTTCAGATATATAACAAAACGAAATTCTAATTTCTACTTTTTTCCATTTTGCCATCAGTGAATCATCAACCGCCGCAATTAATGGAAACTAAAAGGCTTCGTTTTTGTGACTACAAATACAGATCATACGATAGTGATGAAGGTAGACTTCTTTACGAATGCCATGACTACTTCTATCATGTAAAGTATCGCTCCATACGATAATGGTGTGAAGTGTATCACTGTATGAAAACAGCCAAAAAATTATCTGACTACAAATAAAGATCATGCTTTAGTTTTGCGGCAGAACATAATGTAAATATAGTTCAAAACAACCACATTCATCAAATTGTCTCTTGATTCAAAACAACCACATTCACTAAGTATCAAACAAAAAAATCACCATCTTGGTCACCTACCACATCAGAAACAATTGGTGCAACAACTCCGTCATCAATGTACGTGTTATCTGGATCAACTTCATCATCAACATCAAATACAACATCGTCTGGTTCATCAACTACTTCGGCCCACACCTGATTAATAACTGAGACATCCCCAGTTGTGCCTTCCTTGTCCAATCTTGACCAATTTGTCAAATTCTGGTGTTCACCGAGTAAATTAATACCTTCGATACCCACATCAATTGAGTCCTCAAGTTCAACTTCAGGCATGGCAAACAAGTTCCTAGGTTTCAATGAAATAACACTGCTCCAACTAGGTTTGTTCTCCAGATTCACATAAAACACCAGTTCTACCTGTGTTGCCAGAATATAGGGTTCATTCTTATAGCTATATCGAGTAGTATCGATGTCAATCACCCCAAATTTATACTTATTGTATCCTCTACCTCTGTTGGTACTAGTGGCAGCAGGCACATCAAACCAGTCACACTGGAACATAATAACTTATTTTTGTCCAGGAAATTCTAGTGAGATCATTCTTTTAATCACCTCATACCAGTTCATACTGCCACTCGCGCCCTTGACAAGCACACCATTGTTTTGTGTCACGAGGGTTTTCTCAATGTTAACGGTTCGAAACAGCCAATTATTGATATGAAATCTTTGCAATGTACGAGCTCATTCGTCCGGTCCTTGAGCAAGTGCAAACATCTCTGAAGTTACTTTCCCTTTCGCATGTAGATCTCTGATCTTGCCTTCGAACCATCTTATGAGTTGATCCTCATGTCGCATCTTAAGATTTCGTGATCCATATTGCCTCAGTTCTTCCAAATGCGCACTACATAGAAATGAATATTCCCGTTAGTTCAAAATATAAAATTAAGAAGCAATAAATGATGTTGACTAATGTATCATACTCGACCTAGTGTCTAGCTTCATCACAATTGCAAATTATGTAGTGCCTCATCTTCCGAAACTCATCTCCTAGAATGTCCTCGAACGTCTGTCCTCTCCTCTTGTAATCCATTTTTGAAAAAAATGCTCAAACCAGATACTGGCTCATTCACAGTAATTGGTTCATGTCAATCAACACGATTCAGTTGGTCTCCACGTCTAAGAATCTTGAGCAGAATGTAAGGCACTCCTCAAGTATGTATCCCTCAGCAATTGAACCTTCAGGGTAAGCATGGTTCCTCACATATCCTTTCGCAGTACGTAGGTACTGCTCCACTGGATACATCCATCTGTAACACACTAGCTCCCCAAGTCTAGCTTCTTTAGCTCGATGAACAGGCAAATGGATCATGATATCAAAAACTGTAGGTGAGAATATAATCTCAAGTCGACAAATAGCCTCCCTAATTGAACTGTTTAGCCTGTTCAAGTCTGCTTCCACTAGCTCCTTTGAACCTAGTGCATCGAAGAAATTACTAAGCTGAATCAATGTGATGACAATAGCTTCTGGCAAAATCCTATGCACCACTAAGGTTAACAGTTTCTGTAGAATTAGATGGTAATCATGAGTTTTCAAGCCAGACACCTTGCGTGACTTTACGTCAACACATCTTCTTATATTAGAGGAAACCCCATCAGGCATCTTTACTCCATATAGAAATTTACACAAACTTTCCTTGTCATCCTTATCTAACTCGTACAATGATGCTGGCAAGGTATACTTATCACCTTTAATGACAGGATGTTGATCTGGTCGTACCTGTAGATGCTACATGTCAAGCCGGGCATTCTCCCCGTCCTTACGTTTACCTTCCAATTCAAGCAGAGTTCCTAATATGCTCTCATATATATTTTTCTCAATGTGCATGACATCCAAATTATGCCTGATAAGCAAAGTAGACCAGTAAGGGAGCTAAAAAAATACTCTTCTTCCTCTAGTTGTGACATATTGTGTCGTCGTCACGCTTCCTCTTTTTTGATAACAAGGTCAATCCAAATTGTACTTGTTCAAAAGTACCATACTGCTCAAGTACCTGAGCACCACTCAGTGGTTCTGGTGCCTCCCTGGTTTCAACCTTGTTGTTGAAGCTGACCTTGTTGTTGCGCCATGGATGGTCCAGGGGCAAGAAACATTGATGAGCCATGTAGCAGTGCTTCCTCCCCTGTTTCAACCACAAATACTCAGTATCTATGTGGCAGTATGGACATGCAAACATTCCTTTAGTGCTCCAACCAGACAACATAGCATAAGTTGGGAAGTCACTAATTGTTCAAAGAAGAATAGCGCGCAATGTAAAATTCTTCTTAGTCCCTGCATCTCTTGTTTTAACACCTTTTACCCAAATCTCCTTGAGCTCCAGTATATGGGGCCTCAAATATACATCAATATCCATTCCAGGAGATTTTGAACTAGGTATCAACATTAACAAAATCCAGTTAGATTGTTTCTGACACAACCATGGAGGCAAATTGTAAGGTATCAAGATGACAGGCCATATGGAGTATGAAACATTTTGCATCTCGAATGGATTGAAGCCATGAGAAGCAAGACCCAACCTGATATTACGACCTTCATTTGCAAACCAATTAAACTCTAAATCCATGTGCTTCCATGCCTTTGAGTCAGCAGGATGACACATTTTTCCATCGTTCACCAATTTTTCTTGTGCCACTGCATTTCCTCTGACATGCGCTTTGACATATACATTCGTTGCAGCCAAGGAATAAGAGGAAAGTAACGTAGGATCTGAACTGGTAACTGCTTCTTAACAGTAGTAGCACCAACTGCATTGTCATTATTACCACATGTTTTTTCTACAACTTTCCACCTTGACTGCTTACAAATGGGATATGTCTCCAGATTTGCGTATTCCTTAAAAAATAACACACAATCATTTTCACATGCGTGTATCTTGACATAGTCCAAGCCTAGGTCTCGAACTACCCTTTGCACTTTATCCAAGGAGTCAGGAATACAATGCCCTTCAGGGAGAACCTTTCCAAACAGCTTAAGTATGGCCTCCAACACCGCGTTACTTAAGCCATACATGCACTTTATCTGAAAAAGCTCCAAGATAAAAGAGACCTTAGTTGCATTTTTGCATCCTGGATACAATTCCTTCTTTGCCTGCTCTAATAGTTTCAAAAAAATCTCTGCCTGCTTATCTTCCTCCTCGTCATCTTTGGTTTGTCCATGATGTATAGAGCCACTGATAATGTTTCTAATTAGCGCATTGGTGGCAGCAAGGTTATCATCATAAGCGTCTTCTCCATCGTCTTCTCCAAAAATAGGTGTTGTATCATCAGTTGTAGGTTGTGCATCATGATTATTGAGATCAGGAGTGACATCATGATTCACACGACCCTGAGCTGATGAAGTAGCAGTTTGGCCTTCGATGATATCATCATCAATGAAACAATCAGCAAACCCTCTAGTCACTAAATGAATTTGAATGGCAAACAATGTGTGATGTCTGATCATCCATTGACATTCAGTACATGGGCACGCAATAGATCCAAGACCTCGTGCCGATGTGGTAAAGGTTTGAAAAACCAATCAGAAATTATTCTGCCACACCTCTAAATGCCGAGGCAAGCGCATCCAACTCTAATCTTCCTGTGATGCCATTAATCTGAGATCAAGACAACTGTACCGGCTGTGGCACCACACAAATGTTGATTGATCGTCGTGGTGATCTATAAGTATGTCGTGGAGATTGATCTAGATGGAGACCTAGACGCTGTCGTGGAGATCTTGATGGAGACCGACGTCGTGGAGCACCTGCGTTGCCCCCTCCCCCGTGAGATGGAGATCCAAGACTTGGATTTTTGGAACGGTCCAGATGAGTCCCTATCTGATCGTCATTGATCTCCTGCATAAGCGTCGTGATAGACAAATTAAAGTCCAGCCAACGAAGACAACGTTGCAATAAGTCTGATGAAGTTGCAACGACCAAGAGACATAGTGCAAGCACTAAATTTCATGGTAATACAGACATGTTGTTGCATCTTGAGGCTAGAAAACGAAGCAATAGCCCTCTATGTATTGCAACAACGCACCCATAAATTTGTACCCCATATCAGACATTGCGATATAGCTGTTAAAAAGCAACCAACCCTAGTATGGTGGCCATAGCAACTTTCTATTACAGCACACGAAATGCTAATGCAACGCAGAAATGGTGTAGCAGTATTTCCAACCAATTGCAACACAAATCCTCCAAATGGGTGCATTAGCGACAACCTGTTGCAACACAAAAAATAAATATGGCAACTCAAATTTTGTGTAGTAATAGACACGCATATTACAACCAAATCACTATTTTGGTGCCATAGTACCCCCCTATTGCAACCAAATTAGTGGTGTTACCTAAACATTTTGTGGCAATAGCCACAAAACCATGTACTTCACGCGGGGTTTGATGGTTTGCCCACAAAACCATCAGCAGACGGCTTCTTGGTTTGGGCCTCAAAACCAAGCCCGAAGGCCCAACGTGACGGAGACGGTGATCCGGGAGTGTCGGGAAACTTCGAGGCAGGGGGCACGTGACGTGATCATGGGGCTTGCGTCAAGGCTAAGTGAGTCCGTGGTGGAAGCGTGTCTGCTCGATGAGAATATACTTGACTTGGACCAAAATGTCCCTGAGGGGTGTGTATCTTACATTTATGCACTAGAGGTAGTTGGGTCATTTGCCACCTCCAAAAGACTAAGTATAAATAGAAGGTAGAGGAGTATGACTAGGGGGATCCGCCCTAGACTGCTTTTTTCCCCAGTATTTCCTTAGGCTAGATTCTTGTGTAGACTCTAACCTCTAGATGTATGGAAGCATTCAGCGTTGTGATTCCTTCCCTTGGTTGTTTTCGTTCTTCGCTTGATTCGTCGATTTGAGGGTGTTTCTCCTCGGTTTTCTTTGTGGGGATCATGGGTGGATGCCTTGTGCATCTTTCGGTATGATCTTGACCCCTCAAACACCAGGAAAACCATTCGATTTGCGAGTTCTTAGTGGAACCTGAGTTCATGGAGATGTTTTCATAGGATCTCGATTCCTCTCATTTTAGTTGGTTTGAGGCCAAGATTTCATACAGATAGCATCTCCTTGAGACACTTTATCTTCCCCTATGTTTTGGTCGCAATCCATTGGTTGATTCGGCAGATCGGGTGAAGGGAAGGAGGTGCTGAGCTTGGGGAGCTTGAGCACGAGCTGTTGTGTCTGCGCTTGGCGGACTGTCCGCCAGGGGCTTGCAGACTGTCCGCGCAAGCTTTGTTCTTTTCCAGTTCGTCCGTGTTCATGCGCGTTGTGTTTCGAACCGTCGAGTTCGAGGTTTTTGGTCGGGACAGGTTTGCCAGACTGTCCACCTGGTAGGGCCAGACTGTCCGCGAGGCTGGACCGTCCGCTGTGCTCGCACACTATCCGAATTTCCTCTGGAGCTACGAGAGGTTCGAGGTGCAATTTCAGACCGTCCGCCTAGTGGTCGCTGAAGACCAGCAGCGTCCGAAGACTAGTGGAGGGTCGCTCCTTAGTGATGAGTGATTGACAACATTGTGTGGATTGATGCTTTGCTGAGTATTGCAGGTGCAAGCTGCGGCTTGACTCGTGTTGGTGCAGGTGAAGAACAAGCACGAAAGGTCTATATCGAGGTGGCCTTCGGGTGATGGAGAGACAAGTAGGCTTGGATCGATGGACCCGCTGGCCGATGGGGTCAAGTGCGAGACGCATGGTGCAAGAAGAGCAAGTTGAAGTCAGGGACATGGAGTCGGTGCATTGGTGGCGGCCATGTCAAGGAACGAGGCAAGACCGAGTAGACCGTCCAGGTGCCGGAAGTGAAAGGCTTGGCGAGCTCGACGCTTGGCCTGGTGAGGCCAGGCCGTGCACACGGGGTTTGGTGATTTCCGCACAAAACTATCGGAGGACGGTTTCTTGGTTTGGGTCATAAACCAAGGCCGAAGGCCCAACATGACGGAGACGGTGATCCAGGAGCGTTGGGAAGCTTCGAGGTGGGGGGCACGTGGCATGATCGTGGGGCTTGCGTCGAGGATAAGCGAGTCTGCGGTGGAAGCGTGTCCGCACGATGAGAATATGCTTGACTTGGACCAAAATGCCCCTGAGGGGTGTGTATCTTACATTTATGCACTAGGGTTAGTTGCGTCATTCGCCACCTCTAGAAGACTAAGTATTAATAGAAGGTAGAGGAGGATGGCTAGGGTTACTCGCTTTGGACTGCTTCTTTTCCTAGTATTTCCTTAGGGTAGATGCTTGAATAGACTCTGACCTCTGGATGTATGGAAGCATTTGGCGTTGTGATTCGATCCCTCTCTTAGCTCTTTGCGATTTTCGTGTCATTTTCGGATCTATTTTTGGCAGCTTTTGTTCTTCGCTCGATTCATTGATTTGAGGGTGTTTCTCCTCGGATTTCTTTGTGGGGCTCATGGGTGCATGCCTTGTGCATCTTAGGGTATGATCTTGACCCCTCAAAGACCGGGAAAACCCTTCGAATTGCGAGTTCTTGTTGGAACCTAAGTTCATGGAGATGTTTTCGTAGGATCTCGATTCCTCTCGTTTTAGTGGGTTTGAGGCCAAGATTTTGTAGGGATAGCATCTCCTAAAGACACTTCATATTCCCCTATGTTTTGGTTGCAACCCATTGGTTGATTCGGGAGATCGAGTGAAGGGAAGGAGGTGTTGACCTTGGGGTGTTCGAGCTCGGGCTGCTTCTGTCCGCACTGGGTGGACCGTCCGCCAGGGTTGCATAGACCGTTCGCGTGGGCGGTGTTCGTCGCTAGTTCATCTATGTTTGTGTGTGTTTGAGTTTCTATACGTCGAGTTCGAGGTTTTCAGTTGGGAGGGGTTTGTCGAAATGTCCACCTGGTAGGCCCGGACTGTCCGCGGGGCTCTGACCGTCTGCGGTGCTTTCCCGGACTGTTCGAATTTCCTCGGGAGCTACTGGAGGTTCAGGGTGCATTTTCAGACTGTCTGCCCAGGGGTTGCAGACCGTCCGCCTAGGATTGCAGACTGTCCACCTGGCTCTTGCGGACCGCCCGCCCTGGACCTCACAGATTTGGCTAAGTCCTTTGATTCTTGTCTAGTGCTTTCGCTTTTCGTTTCGTGGCTTGTCTCTTGGACTTTTAGGCTTGTGTGTGCCTAATCTAGAGATTCTTTGGTGTGTGTGAGTGATCGCAGTCTCAATCGGGGTATAGGCTGAGTTCATCTTTCGGAAAGAATTTTTATCAGCTCCCATTCACTGCCCCCTCTCTGGTCGCCTATTCGGTCCTTCTATTGGTATCAGAGCCGATAACGGATCTTCGTGATTCTAACCAGTCTAAGATCCAAAGATGGGCGACTATGGTAAGGTGTTGGGTCCTCCGCACTTTGATGGCAAGAATTATAAGATGTGGGAGAGGCGCATGGGCGCATTTTTGCGAGGAAAAGGAACACTGATCTGGGAAGTGATGCAAAATGCAAACTATGTCATTCCTGATAGTTTTCTTCTTCCAGGTTCCCAAGACATGTTTGTGCTCTTTATACCACAGAGTTTGAGAGTGTGTACGAAGAGGATGTGGCTGGACAAATTTGGGAAAAGCTTAAGGTTGCTCATGTTGGGAATGCTTAGGTGCAGGCTCGCTTGTTCGATTGACTCATCTCCCCGGTGAGTCGATTGACTCGATGTTTCAGCGTTTCACCTGCATTGTGAACAACATGAGAGCAAATATGGTTGTGCTTCCTTACACAGATCATGATAGAGCTATCAAGCTCTTCAATTGTCTTGATCGGTCTGTGTGGAGTGCCAAGGTCGAGGCTATTTTAGAGTCGGGCGCGTATGTGACCTTGACTTTGGATGAGCTATTTTTGAAGCTGAAGTTGTCAGAGGTGGATAAGGGCCTGAGGGCCAAGGATGAGAGCCTGACTTACTCCGATAGTCGTGCTCTAGTCTCTGGACCTGGACCAAGGACTAATGCTAACCCATCTTCCAGGATGTATTCTTTGTCTTCTCTTATGTCCTTGCTAGACGAGGATTTTGATGAGCTTAGAGAGGACGAGCTGGTGCTGTTGACCAGGAGGTTCGAGAAGCTGCACGAGAACTGTGTGAACATGAGGAGGATCACACGGACATGCTACAGGTGCGGCAAGAAGGGACACTACATTGCCGAGTGCCCACAGGAGATTAAGCCCAAGAACGAGAACATGTACCGCTCGAGGATTGAGAACATGCACTGCTCAAGGCGTGAAAACAAGCACAAGTACAAGGACAAGGACGAGCGGGGATCGAGGAAGGGTGGTGACAAGAAGAAGGCATGGGCTCGAGCGAAGGTTGTGGAGCTAAGTGACTCAGACACCAACGACACATCTTCGAGCTCGAGTAGTGAAGAAGAGGACAGCGAGCGCAAGAAGAAGAAGATTTCCTTCAGGAACCTCACCGGCCTTTGTATGATGGGTCATAGCACTGGCAACAAGTCAAGCAAGAAGAGTGGAAAGGATGAGTCTGACGTTGACTCCGACTCTGGGGAAGACGTAACCCCTGATCTTGCTTTCCTGCTTAAGGAGAATGCGAAGTTGAATGATTTGTTGGATAACTATGATGAGGTGCATAGAGAGGCTAAGAAGATGCGGAGAGAGCTTAGGGCTTCTCTAGAGGAAGCTAGGGAGAAAGTGGTTGAGTTAGAGGCTAGGCATCTTGATGACATGCTTGCTTTGGATGCTCTTAAGCCTTCTCCTATTGTTAGTGATGAGGTTGATTGCACTGATTGCAATGCTTTCTTGGATAATTTAACTATGCTTAGGGAGAAGCATGCCTCTAAGTTAGAGGAACTAGATGTTCTTTGGGCCAAGCTTGATGAGATGAAGTCTAGGAATGCTTTGCTTGGTGCTTGCACATCTTGCCCTGTGTTTCATAGAAAACTAGATGAATCTCATGCTAGGATTGTTTCTTGTGAGGCTGCTTTGAAAGCTCTATTGCTATGTCTTGCTCCACCTATGATTTGCATGCTGAGAAAAATCTAGAGCTTGCACAAATTGTTGATCGGTTGCAAGATGAGAATGATGGGTTGTACAAGTTGTTGAGTTTGTTGAGGTCACAGGAGCCACAACTAGGCAAGTTGGTGGTTAAGTTCAAGAGAGCGGATGGCCATGGTCTGGGCTTTGAGAAGTTTGGTGAGAGTGGTGGTAAGAAAGAGTGAGAGATACCAAACAATCCCATCCCACACAACAACCAGCCGAGTGAGTGAGGTGAGAAAGAGAAGAACCCATAGCCGAAAGGAAACCCAAAGCCAAGGCTGATTTGATTCCATTGTGGCTATTGTGTGAAGGATAGTCATAAGAAGAGAAGGGATGAGAGGTTTGCTATGGAGATGGCAAACAAGGACAGGTAGCGCCCTTCTCGTGGTGTGCCTGAGTCTCGTGTTGTGCCTCTACCTCAGGGTGAGGGGTTTGTGCGTACAGTTCCTACTCAGGGTGGTGGCTTTGCTCCTCAGAGAGATAGGTGTGTTGGGTTTGGCTGTGGTGTCTTTGCTGGAGGTTCTCCACCTCGTGGTCGAGATGAGGATGGGAGAGACCGATGCAGCTTTGAGTCTCAGAGGGGCTACGGGCCACGCTTTCCCTTTCGTGGTGATCGCACTCCAGCGAGATGTGAGGTAGTTCAACGTGGTGGTCATAGCTTTGGTGGACGCGATAGGCATGATGTTGCTAACCCCACTTTTGAGCAAATGGCTCGACACTGGTTTGACTCTTTCTGTACTAAGCCTAGTGTTGAGACGTTTGCTCGCTCTCGGTCTCATTTTTGATTTTGCAGGTGGGAGGCTTAGAGAACATTTGGCAGATCGACTCTGGTTGTTTGTCTCATGACCGGAGTTAGGGGATGGTTCTCTAGCCTCATCCCCGTGGTGCCTTTGGTGCACATCACTTTTTGGGGAAATGGACAAGTGTTGACCGAAGGAGTGTTTCAGGTAAGTGTTGGAGGTAGTTGCTCTTGTTGCTTCTTTTGGTCCTTGTGAGTTTCCCTTTTTTAGTTTGAGGATTTGCCCTATCACATGTGTTTAGGGTGAGTTTTGTATACTCTTTGGCCCTAATGCATGAGTTTATGAGGAGCTTGTGAGCTTGCTTGTTCTTTGCCCTATGACATGTACTTTGGGCGAGCTTTGTATGCTCTTTGGCCCTTGTGCATGTGTTTAGGGGGAGCTTGCTAGCTTTGCATGCTTTTTGCCTAGTTGGTCCTTGGGAGCTCACTTTGTAGCATATGTATCATTTGTGGCATTGCATGCATGCATTTTCATTTTGTACCAAAACATGGTAGGATAGCCATCTTTGTATCATACTTGTTAGGATGAGCTTCTCTTATATACTTTGATCACCATGATGTGCTATATGTGAGATATGTGTATGCTTTGGGAATGGTGATGTGAATGCTATGCTTTTGATGGTATTGCCATATGTTCATGATGAGATAACTTCCTTTTGTGAAAATGCTAAAAATGCGTCACTCATGAGTAAATACTCTTTCATCCTCATTTTATGCTCAAATGCCTATACCATTCTTAGTTTGTGCTTGAGTATCATGCTCTTTTCACTTGGGGTCAAAGACCCATTTGTCATGGTGAATGTTTAGCCCATATGTTCACTTGTGGAGGAGCGTAAGCTTCTTTTTGCCACAAAGGCATTTCATGTACCATGCTTAAATTTTAAAATGAAATTGGTCTATGAATTGCCTTATGCTTGAAAAATGTGCTCATAATTATGTCTTTATGCTTTGATGTATATATCTTGGGTGCTAAACCATTGCATGATGTCTACCATGAGAAGTCTCATTTTAAGAAGTAGACACATGGCTCGGTGGCTTTGACATGACATATAGTAGCTTATGGGCGTTTGCTATGATCTTGTGATGAGAACTTGTGATCTTGTATGAGCTTTGTGTGATCCAGTTCATTTTTGCTCAAATTGCCATGGATAGGGCTTTGCTCATGAGATGAATGTTTCTGTGTGAAAACTACTTAAAAATGCTTTTGGCCATGTCACATGTATCTATGTCTCTACTTTATTGATGGCAATGCGCTAACTACACCATGTCTACCTTGCTTGTTCTATGTCTCATTTGTAGCATTTTGTTGTGCTCTTTGTATATCTGAGAAGCTTGGTAGATTGTATATGCCTTGACATGCATTTGTGCACTTTCATGGTAGCTTGATTCATGCATTGTCAACAAGAGGGATAAGTTATATGCATTGCTTAGAATTTGTGAAGATTTTGATTTTGTGAGATTTTACATGTTGGGGAGAAATTTGAGAAAAGATTGCATTTGCTTAGGGGAGTTTGCATATGTGTAGGGGGAGCTCCTTTGGTTTGCCTGAGTTTTGTGCTTTGTGGTGTGCTCTTTGTAGAGCTTTGTTTGTCCTGGTTGTGTTGAGTTGTTGCCCTTGCCTTAGGTGGCCGAGACTTTGTCTGACGAGTGATCTTGTTTTTGCTTATTCTTTGGCTTTCGCTCACTTGTTGGAGGTTGGTGTTGTCAATGCACTCATCATGGAGGAGATTGAGGACCAGGAGCGTCCGAAGACTAGTGGAGGGTCGCTCCTTAGTGATGAGTGACTGACAACATTGTGTGGACTGATGCTTTGCTGAGTATTGCAGGTGCAGGCTGCTGCTTGACTCGTGTTGGTGCAGGTGAAGAACAAGTGTGAAAGGTCTATGCTGAGGTGGCCTCCGGGTGATGGAGAGACAAGTAGGCTTGGTTCGATGGACCCGGTGGCCGATGGGGTCAAGTACGAGTCGCATGGTGCAAGAAGAGCGAGTTGAAGTCAGGGACATGGAGCCGGTGCATTGGTGGCGGCCAAGTCAAGGAACGAGGCAAGGCCGAGTAGACCGTCCGGGTGCCGGAGGTGAAAGGCTTGGCGAGCTCGACACTTGGCGTGGTGAGGCTGGGCTGTGCACGCGGGGTTTGGTGGTTTGCCCAAAAAACCGTCAGAGGACGGTTTCTTGGTTTGGGCCTCAAAACCATGGCCAAAGGCCCAACACGACAGAAACGGTGATCCGGGAACGTCGGGAAGCTTCGAGGCGGGGGGCACATGGCGTGATCGTGGGGCTTGCATCGAGGCTAAGCGAGTCCGCGGTGGAAGCGTGTTCGCTCGATGAGAATATGCTTGACTTGGACCAAAATTTCCCTAAGGAGTGTGTATCTTACATTTATGCACTAGGGGTAGTTGGGTCATTTGCCACCTCCAGAAGACTAAGTATAAATAGAAGGTAGAGGAGGACGGCTAGGGTTACTCGCTTTGGACTGCTTCTTTTCCCTGTATTTCCTTAGGGTAGATTCTTATATAGACTCTGACCTCTGGATGTATGGAAGCATTCAGCATTGTGATTCGATCCCTCTCTTAGCTCTTTGTGATTTTCGTGCCATTTTCGGAACTATTATTGGGTGCTTTGTTCTTCGCTCGATTCGTTGATTTGAGGTCGTTTCTCCTCGGATTTCTTTGTGGGGATCATGGGTGATTTCTTTGTGGGGATCATGGGTGGATGCCTTGTGCATCTTTGGGTATGATCTTTTTTCTGACCGGAAAGTCTGTGGGGTGTTCCCCACAGTTGATTTTAAAATAAAGAGAAAGAGTTATAGTTACAGAGCTGGGGGAAAATAATATACAAAGAGAAAATTACATTAAGAGATTGTCTCTAAAAACATGAAAAAAGAGTCTGACTATCCTCCCTAACTCTCACGTGCTGGAGGTATCCCTGATTCTTGAAGCGTCTCACCCATTGCTGGACTGATGGCACATTATTATCAAAGATCCTGGCATTCCTTAGGTTCCAAATTTCCCATGTAGCAATCATGAAAATCTCCATGAAGAAAGGAAGTTGAGAGGCAGCTTGTGTTCTTGAAACAAGGGTGGTAATATCTGAGCTCTGTGACCACTGAATGCCTAGCTTTGCCCAACAAGCAGAGGCTAAGGAGCAACCCAAAACAGGTGTTCAATATCCTCTTCAATATCTAGATCACACAAGACGCAGAAGGAGTTAGGTTGCACGTTACAGTTCTTCCTTAGGAGCATTCACTTTGTATTCAAATGATCCACAAATAACAGCCAGGCAAAGAGCTTGACACTACTAGGAATCAAGCCTTAGCCAACGCCTATATATGGTTGCAATATGGCTGTTTTCGTTGCATCTGGAATCAGTTGCATCGAAGTCTGGTGGTCGACAGATGGTTGCAATTGGAACGGTGCAATAACCTGAGGCAACCATAAGATGTTGTGTTGCAACAAAGTTTGCTAATGCAATGACCAAAAAACCCTATTGCAACCAATAGTTGGTTGCTAGAAAAAATATTGCAACGCAAAAAAAGCCTAATGCAACCAATACTAGGTTGTAATAACAAATATGGCAACGAACAAAAAAGGAAATGCAACCAATTTTTGGTTGCTAGATTAAATATTGCAACGATTACATTGGTTGCCTCAGCTTATATTGCGACCAAACACTAGGATGCAATATTTCATGATTGCCAAGACCAAATGTGTTGCAATATAAAAGTATTGCCACTCCAAAACTACGTAGGCATATGGTCTTATTACCACGAATTGTGATCCATTGCATTACAATGCTTTCGCAACAAATCAGATATGGTGGCAATAGATGGTATGTTAATGCAACGAACTAGTCTTCGAGGTAATATACATATGTTGAAACAAATTTGTGTTGGTGGTAATAGAGGTCAGATGCAACAAACAATGGTTTGTGGCAATAGATGATATGATAATGCAACGCATAAAGTTCGTTGCAATAATGCATATTGCAACCAAAATCAATAATTGCCTATTATTCTATCGCAGCGCGGTGAATTTGAATAGTAGTTTACAAATCAATTGCACAGCATGCACATCACATTTAATAACTGATAAATTCTTTATTTAAAATTGTCTCAAACCAAAGTAACAGATAATGACCAGAATTCTTCTTGAAAGAACATTATCAGTTAGAATAAAGAATTTATCTGTTACTTTGGTTTGAGACAATTTTAAATAAAGAATTTATCAGTTATTAAATGTGATGTCCATGCTGTGCAATTGATTTGTAAACTACTATTCAAATTCACTGTGTTGCGATAGAATAATAGGCAACCATTGATTTTGGTTGCAATATGCATTATTGCAACGAACTTTATGCGTTGCATTATCATATCATCTATTGCCACAAACCATTGTTTGTTGCATCTGACCTCTATTACCACCAACACAAATTCGTTGCAACATATGTATATTACCTCGAAGACTAGTTCGTTGCATTAACATACCATCTATTGCCACCATATCTGATTTGTTGCGAAATCATTGTAATGCAATGGATCACAATTCGTGGTAATAAGACCATATGCCTACGTAGTTTTGGAGTGGCAATACTTTTCTATTGCAACACATTTGGTCGTGGCAATCATGAAATATTGCATCCTAGTGTTTGATCACAATATAACCTGAGGCAACCAATGTAATCGTTGCAATATTTAATCTAGCAACCAAAAATTGGTTGCATTTCCTTTTTTGTTCGTTGCCATATTTGTTATTACAACCTAGTATTGGTTGCATTAGGCTTTTTTTGCGTTGCAATATTTTTTCTAGCAACCAACTATTGGTTGCAATAGGATTTTTTGGTCATTGCATTAGCAAACTATGTTGCAACACAACATCTTATGGTTGCCTCAGGCTATTGCACCGTTCCAATTGCAACCATCTGTCGACCACCAGACTTCGATGCAACTGATTCCAGATGCAACCAAAACAGCCATATTGCAACCATATATAGGCGTTGGCCAAGGCCTGATTCCTAGTAGTGGCTTGATGAGATGAAATCTAGACCTGCTTTACTAGGTGCTTGCACTTCTTGTCCTGTGTTGCATGCTAGGCTAGATGAATCACATGATAGGATAGTTTCTATTGAGGCTGCTTTGAAAGCTCCTTTTCCTACGTCATGCTCTACCTATGAAATGCATGTGGTGAAAAATATGGAACTTGCGCATTATGTTGATCGGTTGCAGGATGAGAATGATGAGTTGAGAAAATTGATGAGTTGGTTGTCTGGGCATGAGCCTCAGTTGAGTTTGATGTTGGCTGAGTTTAAGAGGTTTGATGGTCAGGCTTTGGGCTCTGGGAAGAGTGGTGAGGGAGAAGAGAAAGTTGGGGACATTCCTATTCCACCGCACACTACACCCATGAACAAATTTGCACCCAAGCCAAACCACCTCATAAACAAGCTAGACACAACCCCAGATCCACCACTGTTCCCCCACAAGATAGAAAACTACCAGAAACTAGTGAAGTTTGTGAGCACCCTTGGGAATGTGTTTGGGGGGAAGCCAGGAGAGAAATCTGTTGAGAAGCCCATTGAGAAACCACAGCCTAAGCCAAAACCAGTCTGCTTCCGTTGTGAGTATTGTGGGAGGGATGGTCAGAAGGAGGAGTTTTGCTTCAGGAGGAGAAGGGATGAGAGGTTTGCTAGGGAGATGGCAAACAAGGACAGGTACCACCCTTCTCATGGTATGCCTGAGCCTTAGATAGTGCCTCTACCTCGGGGTGAGGGGTTTGTGTGTACAGTTCCTACACGGGGTGGTGGTGGTTTTCCTCAGAGAGATAGGTGTGTTGGGTTTGGGCGTTGTGAGTTTGCTGGACGTGCTCCTGCTCGTGACCGTTACGAGTTTGGGAGGCACGATCATGTTGGGAATTCGAAAATCCCCAGACAACAAAGTGAAAAAGTACTGTCAAAAGCTCTTCTTCTCTGAAAAAGTTGATCCCTTTACATGGAGGCATGGGGGCTCCTTTTATAGTGCCCAGAGGTCACTTTCACATTCCATTTCTACCGTTGACTATTGTATTAAAATAAAAAGAACGAAGGGTACATTTGTCCCCGCCAATCGCAGGGGCTTCGCTCGTATTACAGATGTGCCATTTGCGTATAAGAGCTTCTTTCTTCTTGCGTAGCCAAGCTTCTCATGTTTCCTTGTATCTTCTTGATGACGACATTGACTGATTCAACATCGAAGTGCTTTTCTCAATTTGGGCTTGCTTCCTCTCTCTTTTCATCATCTTCGCTCGGGCTTGCTCCCTTTCTAATTTGTGTCAACACCATTCTTCATTTTAGCTTGTCTCTTGTTGTATCTTGAGCTTCGCAGCACTCCTTGTAGAAAAACTCAGCCTCAAGAAATGGTTTTCATGAATCTTCTTTATTTGTCAACTTCACTCCCTGCAAACATACCAAATAGAAGCTCCGCTTACCTTCGGTTAAAGCCTTTGTTAGCGAAGGTGGTGTTTTTCCTAGATTAGAGGGGAGGAACATTTTTCTTGATAACCGAAGTTCACCATTTTAGAGGAAACACAAGAAAAGAGGGGCTCGTGACCTTCGCTGGGTAAAATTGACCTTCACTCTTTCACGAACTCAAGTATTGTAAAAAACATGTTTCCCTACGGAAACTGTTTTTGTGCGAAAACCATTTTTCCTCCGATCGAGCGAGGGTGACTAGAGAAAAAGGTCGATTCCCCAACAGTAGCCCCTCGTGGAGACGGGTCGACTTCGGCGATCTGATTCCACGAAAAAAGGAGAATCGTCCGAAAAAATGTCACCCTCGATCGGCAGAGGTGACACGTGTCACGAGGTGTTTGGATGACCCTTGAGATTCTCGCGAAGATGGAGGCACCCCTTCACCCACCCCTTTGCCGGCTATAAAAGGGGGTGCTGGGCGGTGACATTTTTTCACCGAGAGACTTTCCTAACTCTTCTCTTATAGCCGCTGGTTTTGAAGTTGTTGCGGTTGAGACCTTTGCTCCTCCTTGCCGAAGTTAACGTGACGCTTGCGACGGTAATTTTTTGTTTTTTCTTTGTAAAATTTTTGTATTACCCATCTTTGTTTTTGTAAAAAGAATTGTGTGCCCCCTTTTTTTGTAGATTGGGATGGCTCGTATTATGCAAACTATGTCTTTGATAAGCGAAGCGGAGCTTGCATCTGAGTCTGATCATCCTTTGGAGAATCTCGAAGCTTCCGGTTCTAGGGACTCTGATCTTCAGGAGGAAGATGGGGAAATTAGCGAAAACCAAGGCTCTGATAGTGACAGTGAAGACTTGTCTAGAGTTGACGCTGGTCTTGAGGATTTGGCGGAGACTGGGAATTTTCCTCCAACGACCGTCTTCGGTGCTTCTTTGGTTTCAAAGAACTTAATTAAGTTCTATGAAGAGTAAGGTTATTTCCCTAGTGGGGCGGGTAGGGAACCTGGGCCTGAAGAGACTCCTACTCCGTTTTGTAACGAAGTTGTTGTTTTCAAGGCCTTCTTTACTGCGGGTCTTCGGTTTCCTTGTGACAACAATTTGCCCGTGATTTTGGATCGTTATGGAGTAAAACTTCATCAGCTTACTCCTAACGCGACTGTTGCTCTTACGAAGTATTTTTGGGTTGAGAAGACTTTTGATGGGGTGATCAATTCTCATTGCTTTGTCAGATTATTTGAGCTCCATCATCAAAAGAAAGTTGTTAAGATTGGGAACGACAGCTTTGATGCCCAATATGGTTGCTGTTCTTTCAAAACTCGTCGTAAGACCAAGAAGGATTGTCGAATCGAGCTTTCTCATTGCTACAATAACAAGTGGAGTGAAGAATGGCTCAAGTACTGGTTCTACGTGGATATGTCAGTGGTGAAGGCTTCAGATCCCAGTCTCCCGAAGTGTGTTTTTTCTGGTAACATCGGTCCTCTTGATGTTATCTTTAGCCCTCCGTACTCTAAGGATGCGGAGTTTATGAAGAGCGAAGATAAATTTGCTTTGGCTTGTAGTCTTTGTGGAGGTCGAGACATTGTGGAAGAGTATGTCGCTGCTGACATTTGCCCTCTTTCCCACGGATGGGCTCCAGTGGAGATTGTTTATCTTTCCGTTCCGTGGTGCAGCTTTCAAGTTCCCTTTCCTCGATTTCAGCCGGCGCTTCCTTCTGGGCAGACCTTCGAAGTCTTTATGGCCGAAGTTGAGAGAAAAGCTATGGATCTTGTCGGACCTTTTGATTTGAAGGAATATGAATTTTATAAGAAAATTGTAAAGCACAAGTATCGTGTTAACCGGATTTTTTCTGAGCTTGGGGGTACTGCGCCTCAGCGAACCCGCCCTGCAGGCCCTAAACGGAAATTTCAGATTCTGGGTGCCACTAGTTCCGACGAAGTTGGTAATAGTTTGAAGCGCCAGAAGAAGGGCAAGGATAAAAAGGATGCTGAGAAGGTTCCTTCCGTTTCGCTTGAGAAAGTTAAGGACTTGAAGGTTGTCGGCGTTGTTGTTATTGCGCCTGAGAAGACGAAGGTGCTTGAAGTGTTGAAAAAGAAGAAAGTTTTGAGCAGCAAGGATAAGACACTGAAGACTTCATCTTTGTAGAAGAGTTCATCTTCGCCTGGAGCTCGGGATACTTCGAGCAAAGATTTCCTTAGTGACGAGGCTACTGCCGCGCAGGTTCTTACCTTGATGGGTTCTGAGAAACCCCTGAAGAAGAAAACTTGCAAGAAGACTAGGGTGGTAGATGTTTTTTCAGATGACGAGGATGACATGAGTAAGTTTACAGATTCCTTCTTTTCCTTTTTGTTGATTATTCTTGATAAACTGTTGAGTTTTGATGAGGGTTTTTCTTATTGTAGACAAAGCTACAGCTCCATTGGCGCCGGAAACTGCTAATCCCAAGGATTTAGCTGTTATTGAGATTGCTAAGGACATGTCTTTGCTTGATGCTTCTGCGAAGTCTGCTGATGAAAGGGCTTCGCCAGAGTTTGAGGCTGCCCTCGCAGAGACTGTGAATCGCAGCGGTGGTGCTATTGGTGAAACCTCCTTTGTGGAGGGTTATTATAAACATGCTGAAGGTTCGAGGCTTCCTCCGGAGGACAAAGCTTACAACGAAGCTTTTGATACAAACATGAAGGGTAAGCTCCTTTTTATTGGTGGGTCGGGGATAGGAAGAGATGATGAGGTTAACTTTAGGATGCTTTGGCGGTCGAGAGATTTGATTATAAAAAACACGGGTGAAACAGGCAGTGAAGCCGCGAGGGCCCTGTCGACGCTTGCCGAAGATTTGCAATCTTTTGAGAAGGAAGCAGTTGATGCTATTTCAAAATGCGCTGGCGAAGTTGTTGGCTCGGTTTTGCCCCAAGGCGAATATATGAGCAACCTCTTCGATCCTTCAGGTTGGAACGAATAAACCCTTGTTCATTCTTTTCTTTCCTGGACTTATAGTTTTTTTTATAGGGGAACTTGTTTTTTCTTCAAAATTGCAGTTTTTGAGGAGAAACGTCGCATACTCCCTTCCGAGGAATTAGCGATGATAAGCAATACTCTAGGATACAAGTCAGTCATTGTTGGTAAGGTTGCCATGGAGAAAGCTCGAGAACGCAACAAGGATCTTTGTGAATCATCCGGCCGCATAGCAACTTTGGAGAGAGATCTTTCTGAGGCGAAGGTTGCTGCTGGAGAAGCCCATAAAGGCTACAAGCTGTTGCTAGAAGAAAACAAGTTGCTTAAGATGAAGAACGCAAACTCGGAGATTACATTGGGTGGGCTTTCTTCCGAGGTGAAGAGACTGGATGAGAAAACTAAAGATGATTCTTTGGTTATAGAGAACCTCAGGAGTGCTGTTGAGAATGATGCGAATGCTATGTCTGATTTGAAGAAATAAAATGCTGAACTTGGTAAGGCTTTGAGCGACAAGGATCTAAGAGTTGTGCAACTCGAGAAAGATTTGTCAGATAGCCTGTCCTTGTTGGAAAAGAGTTTGAGATTCATTCGGGAGAACTTTGAACAATTGTTTGAAGCTTACAAGACTGTCCTTGGCGAGTTTAGTGCTCGGCCAAGTGCCTTTCCTCCTACTGATAACGTTGAAGTTGTGATGGAGTGGATGCTAGAGGAGTTTAATTCTCTTCCGGAGGTGATTTCTGGAATTAGTAATTATGCAGCTGCCTTCAGCATTGAGGCAATATTGAAGCTTCTTGAATCACAAGGTTGTGCGGACCTGGCGAAATTTGCAAGGACCAATCCTTCTTATCCGTATGCTTCAAGTGTTGCTACCATGCGAAGCAGTCAAGATGTCAATTTGATAAAGAAGAACTTTGTGAGAAAATTTTGGATTGCTTCTGGCCAAGAGCTTGCCCAAAAAACGCTCAACTGAAGATGGCCAAGGTAGGAACTTTTTGAGGCATACTTCTATTGTGCCTTTTATGGTTTTTGACTTTGTGACTAACACTCTGTGTGTTTTTTAGGCCATAAGGGAAGAAGCGGAGGCTGAAACGGATAATGTTGCTGAAGGTCAAGTTGAAGTTGGTGAAGAACCCGGCGCTGAAGTGCCGCAGGTGGATTGAAGGGTTTCTCAGCCTTAGTGTCTGTAGGATGTTTATAGGTAGATGGATCCTTCTGACTGTGGATGTATTTGTAAAAAACTTTAACGAAGCTTAACCTATGCAGGTCCTTGACGGGGGGCCTGCGCAGGACATACTTCCCATCCGAATGTACCATGAACGTGTTATGGCTAGCGGAGCTTCTTGGCGTTTGTACAAAGAAGCTTACCAGGAAAGTTCCTTTAGGGATTTCTGGATCTTTTGTTGCGAATATTTTTCTATGCATAGCTTTCCTCTAGGTTGGTTTTTTTCTTCGCAAGATGACTTTGCTATCTCGAGGTTGGATGAAGGCATGGCACCCTTGGTGAAGACGGAGCCCCTTAGCCCCTTAGCCGTGGACAAAGATTTTGCATATGTTTGTGATATTGCGGAGCAGCGTGGCTCTAAGCCTGGACACGTGCTTGAACTTCCCTTGTAAACTTATTCGTTGTTTGCTGCTGTAACGCTTTGAAATGTTAGTGATGAAATGATGCTTTTCACGGTACGAAAGAGCAATTTAAAAACCGTTTTTGCAAGAAACGTCACCCTCCCTGACTTGCACTTTGTGGCGCAAAGAAGCGTCATTTCATCATCAATTCCTGAACTCTGTGAACTTCTTTGGAGATTTTTCTTGCGAAGTTGATAAGAATAAGATAAGTCGATAAAAGTCGTTTCGAGTTTTATGGACTTATTTCTTGCTTTGATGGAATCCATCGTTGATGTGGCAACTCTTGATTGCCTTCAACGTGTAAAAAAGCTCTTTTGAACAAAAAAGTTAAGTCCCGAGAGTTGGAATATAGTCCACTCTTTTTATGGAATGATAGAATTTATAAATAAATGCGAAGCTCCTGCTGTGCTTAGCTTATTCATGTATTTTGGTACTTTGGCCGCAACCTTTTGTTGCCTCAGGCCCTCGTGATTTTCGTGTTTAATCACACCCTTTTTGGAATATGGCCGGAACTTGGGGTTGCCTCAGGCCTTCCTGACTTTCTTGGTGAATCACGCTCTTTTGGGAATATGGCCGCAACTTGGGGTTGCCTCAGGCCTTCAAACTTTTTCAAAGAATGATAGACTTCCTTTTAGGGGAAATTCACTTTCATTAGCGTTAGAAAGGAAATTTACACAAGATCCACCTCATTAAAAACCTTGCCTCCATAGCGGAGTTCCCCTTGCAAGGAAAAGAGTACGGTCCCTTTAGGTAAAGCGAAAAATGCTGAAAAAGTAAAATTCTTTTTCCCTCGACGCTGTTTATAGATTCACAGGTCGAGGTTTTTACAATTTTCTTAATTTAACCTAAACTTTACTAGAACTCTTGTGTTTTGGTTTTCTTCACAGGTAGTACCTTTTTAAGCAGTCCTGAAGGACCGAATAGGGCGACCAGAGAGGGGGGGAGTGAATGGGAGCCGATAAAAATTCTTCCCGAAGGTTGAACTCGGCCTCTACCCCGATTGCCACTCTGAGTTCTCGCACACACCGAAGAATCTCAAGACAAGGCACAGACAAGCCCACAAGATCAAGAGACAACGCTAGAAGCAAACCGCGGAAGCACAAGACAAGAATCAAAGCACTTGGCAAGTTCTGGAAATGCCAGGCGCGGACTGTCCGTGCAGTACGGGCGGACCGTCCGCTAGGGTACAGCGGACTGTCCGCAAGTACGGCTCGGACTGTCCGAAATAAGCAGCAGAACCACCAGAGATGCACCCCGAAATTTGGACTATCCGAAGAGGCCAAGCGGACTGTCCGCTAGTGTCGCGGACCGTCCGTGAAGCCCGCGCGGACTGTCCGTCAAGCTCGCTGGAAACCCCAGACAAACTCAGCTCCACCCCAGACGAAATCTCAGCCACGCGGACTGTCCGTGAGCAACACGCGGACTGTCCGCAAACACCTTGCAACAAAACCTCAGGGCCACGATGGATCAAAACGCGAGTTCGCAAGAACAAACGACGAACACGCGACGAACCCTAGGCGCGCGGACTGTCCGTGGCCACCGCGCGGACTGTCCGCGAGCCACGAATTGAAGGACCGAATAGGGCGACTAGAGAGGGGGGGGAGTGAATGGGAGCTAATAAAAATTCTTCCCGTAGGTCGAACTCGGCCTATACCCCGATTGCCACTCCAAACGCTCGCGCACACAAAGGAAGCTCCAAACAAGGCACACACAAGCCTAGAAGAACAAGAGACAAGCCTAGGAGCAAAGAGCGGAAGCAACTGGACAAGAATCAAATCACTTGGCACAATCTGGAAATGCCAGGTGCGGACTGTCCGGCTGGTACGGGCGGACTGTCCGCTTGCGTACGGCGGACTGTCCGGACCTACCCCGCGGACCATCCGAAATAAACACCAGAGCTACCAGAGACACACCGCGAAAATACGGACTGTCCGTGGGGGACACGCAGACCGTCTGCCAAAATCTCGGCCGTGCGGACCGTCCGTGAAGCCCTCGCGGACTGTCCGCCAAACCCCTCGCAACCAAAACCTAGGGCCGAAACAGATCGAAATGAAAACACGCAAGAACATGAAGAACACGCGACGAACTCCAGCACACGCAGACTGTCTGCGGCTATCGTGCGGACTGTCCGCAAGCCACGAACAGAACCAAAAACGCCCGACCCGCGGGGTCAACTCCAAGAACTCATCACCAGATCTCCCAAACGGTAGAAGCTCTTGAGACAAGACTTTGCGTCACACAAGGATGCTATGCCCCAAAAATCTCGACCTCTAACTCCCTAAATCACCAGGAATTGCGGATCACACAAGCAACCACCATGAAATCAGGCTCCAACCAAAAACGCACGAATCGAAGGCTCTCCACAGCGTTTGAGGGGTCAAGATCACACACAAAGATGCGCAAGGCATCCACTCAAGATCCCCTCAAAGAAATCCATAAAGAAACGCCCCCAAAATCACGAATCGAGCGAAGAACGAAACCCTCCAAAAATATCCCCGAAAATGACACGAAAATCACAAGGGACTTGGAGATCACCACAACGCCGAATGCTTCCATACATCCAGAGGACAGAGTCTGTACAAGAGTCTAGCCTAAGGAATCCAGAGGAACAAGAAGCAGTTAAGAGAAATCTACCAGGGGAGAAAGCCCTAGAGTCCAAGAGAGAGAGATGCCATCCAAAAACGCCCGACCCGCGGGGTCAACTCCACAAACTCATCACCGGATCTCCCAAACGGCTGAAGCTCTTGAGACAAGATTTTGGGGAGAAGAAAAGAGTCACACAAGGATGCTATGCCCCAAAAATCTCGAACTCTAACTCCCTAAATCACCGGGAATCGCGGATCACACAAGCAACCACCAAGAACTCGAACTCCGGCCAAAAACTCACGAATCAAAGGCTTTCCCTGGCGTTTGAGGGGTCAAGATCACACACAAAGAAGCGCAAGGCATCCACCCATGATCCCCTCAAAGAAATCCGAAGGAAAACGCCCTCAAATCCCCGAATTGAGTGAAGAACGAAACTCCCCAAAAATAGCCTCGAAAATAACACGAAAATCACAGAAGACTAGGAGATCACCGCAATGCCGAATGCTTCCATACATCCAGAGGTCAGAGTCTATACAAGAATCTAGCCTAAGGAATACAGAGGGAAAAGAAGCAATTCAGAGCAATCTACCGGGGGAAGAAAACCTAGAGTCCAAGAGAGAGATGCCATCCACCTCTCCGCTATTTATACGAAGTCCATCGGAGGGAGGTAAATGACCATGCTACCCCTACAACTTGAAATGAAGATACAACACCTCAGGGGCATTTTGGTCAAGTCTTCATCGGACGGGCACGCTTCCACCACGGCTTCGCTTCACATCAATGCAAACCTCACGATCACGCCATGTGCCCTCTGCCTCGAAGGTTCCTGAAGCTCCCGGATCACCATCTCCATCGCCTCGGGCCTCCGGACTTGGTTTTGAGGCCCAAACCAAGAAACCGTCCACCGATGGTTTTGTGGGCAAACCAACAAACCCCGCGTGCAAGCTTCGGGCTCCATCCGCTACCTTGCACCGGCCCATGTTCACGACTTCAGCTCGCCAGTCTTGCACCGCACGGCTCGCACTTGACCCCATCGGCCACCGGGTCCATCGAACCAAGCCTACTTGCCACTCCATCACCCGGAGGCCGCCACGGCTAAGGCCTTTCGCGCTTGTTCTTCACCTACACCAACACGAGTCAAGTCGCAACCTGTACCTGCACACTTAGTCAAGCATCAGTCCACACAATGTTGTCAATCACTCATCACTAAGGAGCGACCCTCCACTGGTCCTCGGACACACCTGGTCCTCCGTTGTCAATCACTCATCACTAAGGAGCGACCCTCCACTGGTCCTCAGACACACCTGGTCCTCAAGTCCACATTCCATGAGTGTGGTAGCTCCGTTCCTAGTTCATCCGTCAAACGAAAAGAACCTGGTCTGTTGCTTTCTTTTACTATGTATGGTCCTTCCCAAGTTTCTTGCAATTTTCCCGGATTTTCCCAATCCTTCTTTCTTTTGATCACTAGGTCGCCCACCTTGATTTCCTTTCTTACAATCTTTTTATCCTTCCATTGCCTTGTTTCTTGTTGGTATTTCTCCAAGTTTTGAGTAGCTTCGAGAATGTCCAGCTCGATTAGATCTTTCTCAATTTTTGCAATCTCCTCAGGATCTTCGCTTTTCTTTGTAGCTCTTAGGCTTCCATTTTGTATTTCTTCTGGGGTCATGGCTTCTGTTCCATACAAGAGACGGAAAGGTGAAAAACTATAGCTCTTGATTTAGTTGTATTGTGAGACCAGATTACTTTTGGCAATTCATCTACCCACTTGCCCTTCTTTTGGTCAAACAGGCATTTTTTGACTCCTGTGAAGATGATTCCATTTGCTCTTTCCACTGCCCCATTTGACTGAGGGTGATAAACTGAGCAAAACCTTACTTGTGTGTCTATGGATTTGCAAAATTCTTTGAAGTTGTAACAGTCGAACTGTTTCCCATTGTCTACTGTTAACTCTCTTGGAACTCCGAACCTGCAGATTATGTTTTGCCAGAAAAATTTTTGTACTGTTGCCGCAGTAATATTTGCCAGAGGTTTTGCCTCAATCCATTTTGTGAAGTAATCCACAGCCACTACTGTGAATTTGCAATTGCCCTATGCCGTTGGTAATGGTCCTACCAAGTCCATTCCCCATCTTTCCAACGGCCATGATGGTGAAATCAGCTGAATTGGGTGCGAAGGTGCTTTCTGTTTCTTTGCATTTTTCTGGCATGCTTCAAGCTCTTGAACTATCTTTCTAGCATCTATGAGCATTGATGGCCAAAAGAATCCTTGTTTTATTGCTTTTCCTGCAAGTGCTCTTGTACCAATGTGAGCTCCGCAGAATCCGCTGTGAATTTCTGCTAGCAATTCTTTTCCTTCGTTGGATGTGATGCATCTTAGCCAAGGCTCTGAAACCCCTGATTTGTACAATTCCCCGTCAACTATGGCATAGCCCCTTGCCCTCTGCTTGAGCCTGTTCAGTTCAACTTCGTCGGTTGGTTCGTAATGGTCTCTTAGATATGCCATGATTTGCGCTCTCTAATCGAATGGCTCTATAATGTTTACCATTCTCTCTTCTTTCTCTTTTACTGAAGGGGAAGTGAAGATTTTGAAGAAAACATCTGGGGGTAAAGGTTGGTTTTGAGCTGCGGCCTTTGCCAACATATCTGCCTCATTGTTTTCAGCCCTTGGGATGTGTTGCACAGTGTATCCCTTGAAATATTTCTCCATTTCTCTGACCTTCTTCAAATACTTGATAAGCTCTGGGTTTCTTGCTTCGCTTTCCTTTTCAACATGCCCCTGGATTACTTTAGAATCTGATTTGATGATGAATGTCTGCTGTCATAGAGCTTTTATGTTTCTGAGTGCCAGCAGCAAAGCTTCATATTCTGTGGCATTGTTGGTGGAAACAGCTTCATCAGGAAAATCTAGTCTTGCGGCGTATCTTATTTTGATACCCGAAGGTGATGTAACTATTGCTGAAATTCCGACTCCTTTTCTGCACCATGCACCATCACAAAAGATTACCCATGGAACCTCTTCGCAGCTATTACTTCTTACTATTGGTGATGTCCAATCCACAACGAAGTCAGCAAGGACTTGTGATTTTATTGCACTTCTTCTTTCAAAGTCTACTACGTAGCCAGATAGTTCTGTAGCCCATTTAGCGATTCTTCCAGTCGCATCTTTGTTTGTGAAAAGATCATTTAGTGGCTGATTTGTGATTACACGAATTTGATGTTCTTCGAAGTAATGTCTAAGTTTTCTTGCTGCAATGACAACTGCATAGGCAATTTTCTCCAGTTCTGAATAGAACAATTTTGACCCCGAGAGAGCTTCAGTGGCGAAGTAGACTGGTACTTGCCTTAGTTTGCCATTTTCTTCTTTCTCTTGAATGAGGACAGCACTCACGGCTGAGTTGGAAGCTGCGAGGTATAATAGAAGAGGTGATTTTGGCTCTGGTGGACAGAGTTTTGTCAAATTTGTCAAATATTCCTTAAGTTCCCTGAATGCTTGACTCTGAGCTTTGCTCCATTGAAAGTTTTTGGAGCTTCGGAGAAGTTGAAAAAATGGTAGGCTTCTTTCTGCCGCTCTGGGGATGAATTTGTTTAGTGCTGCCACTCTTCCTGCAGTTTCTGTATGTCTTTGACCGAAGTTGGTTCTTGCATATCCACAATTGCTTTGATCTTGTCAGGATTGGCTTCAATGCCTTTTGTTGACACAAGACATCCTAAAACTTTTCCTTTTTGAATGCCAAATACACACTTCTCCGGATTGAGCTTGAGATTTGGTGCTCTCAAATTTGTGAAGGTTTCCGCAAGATCTCTGATGTGATCATATCTTTTGATGCTTTTGACTATGATGTCGTCGACATATGCTAATGTTTCTTCGAAGTTGATAGTGTAGCACTATTGCTATCATTCTTGAGAATGTTGATCCTGCGTTTTTTAGGCCTTCTGGCATTCTCACGAAGCAGTATGTTCCGAATGGAGTTATGAAGCTGGTTTTCTCCTCATCTTCTTTTCTCACCCTGACTTGGTGATATCCCGAAAACATATCCAGGAGTGATAGCATTTCATTGTTTGCAGCGTCGTCCACTACTCTGTCTAGTCTTTCCAGTGGATAATCATCTTTCTTGCATGCCTTGTTTAAGCTTGTGAAATCTACACACATTCTCCACCTTCCATTCTTTTTCTTGACTGGCACCGTGTTGGCCAACCAAACTGGATAAATTACTTCTCGAATGACATTGGCATCTTGTAGCCTTTGAACTTCTGCTTCAACAGCTTTTGCTTTTTCCTCAGACATTTTTCTGAGTTTCTGCTTTTTTGGATGGATTATATCATTTGTGTCCAGTTTATGCTCAATGATGTCGTGATCGACACCCTGAAGATCCTTCGCTGACCAGGCGAAGATGTCCTTGTCCTAGTTAAGAAATAAATGAGTTCTTCTTCTTCTTGAGGACTTAAATCTGCTCCAATTGTCACCGCTCTATCTGGCATGCCATCTAAGAATACCCTCTTTGTTTCTCCATCTGCACTTATTTCGATTTTCTCTTTATCTCTTTTTGCTTCGGTGTATGGCTGCAGCTTTTCTTTGTCATCTGCCAGATGATGGACATTTTGTTGTCCAGGTGTATTTCCTCGTTCGATTCTTCTCGCCTCATTCTGATCTATGAAAACTGTGATTATGCCATGAGGAGCTAGGATTTTCATGCATAGGAAAAGTTTCCTGAACACAGCATCGAACCTATTGATGAATCCTCTCCCGAAGATAGCATTGTATGGATAATACATGTCAACAACGTCGAACATGATGTGTTCTGTTCTTGCATTATCCAGGTCTCCAAATGACACTGGTTGAGAGATTTTTCCGCTGGACCTGATTGGTTTTCCACCAAAACCAACTAGTGGCTTTTCTGGCGGTGCTAACATGTGAGGAGCGAGGCCCATGCGTTGAAAAGTACTGGTGAAAATGATATCTGTTGAGCTTCCATTGTCTATCAAGACATTTCCTATAATCCACCCAGCGACGTTAACCTCGATGACCATTGCGTCATTGTGGGAAACTGACTTCAACCTGAAATCTTCCTCAGTGAAAGTTATTGGAACCTTTGCCCACTCTGGCCTTGCTGTTGGACCATTGTTAATGATTACATTGACTTGTCTGTAGTAGTCGTTTCTTTGTTTCTTAGTGTCAAATTCCATGGATGAGCCTCCAGTTATTGGCAAGATCATGCCGAAGGATGGCAAGGCTCTTGAAGTGTTTTGGGAATTATTTTGCTCAGTCTTTGGAGTTTGGGCTGGTGGTGGTGGTAGAGCTTCTTTCGCTTGGAGTGGTTGAGCTTGTTCGATGACTTGTATGGCTTGAGTTTATGGGAAGGTTTGTTGTGGAGCTTGGCTCTGGGGAATTTGGGGTTGATGGAAAAATTGTTGCGAGGGTTGTGGCTGTGAAAAATGGGTTTGTGGGTAGAATTGTGGCGAAGGTTGCCATGTCGTTTGTTGTCATTGCACAAAAGACTGGGTTTGAGGGAAAGGCTGGTTTTGCCAAAAAGCATGTTGTACTAGCTTGGGTTGTGTGGTTGTTATCTGCGCTATGTGCTGCTGATCTTGGATTCTCTGGAAATTCTTTTTGGTTTCTGGGCATGCCTCTGTGCTATGACCCCTGCCATGGTATATGCATTGGAAGTGCGGATCCCTATTGTCATGGTTTTGCAGCTTCGAAGGTGCTCTACCTCGTCCTCTTCCTCTTCCTCTTGCGGAATGGCCACCTCGCTGAGAGTTCTGGTTATGGTAATCTTGATTTTGAGACGGATTGTTTGATGCATTGTCTTGCACGTTCATGATGGGTTGATGTCTGGTCCAGTTGTTGCCTCTCTGGGATTGCCTTTGCTGGTATCTTTCTGCCACTCTTCTTCTGTGATCTTCATCGGATTTGCAGTATTTTTCCAATTCTTCAAACAGCTCATCCATGGATTTGGGGTCCAATCTGGAAAAATGACCGGCCGTTTGCCCAGGAGTCAAACCACTTATGAGAGCGGAGATCGTTGCCTTGTCATCTGCATCCGGAGTTTGAGATTTTAGCTGCATGAATCTTCTCACGAATTCCGCTAGCGGTTCCTTGTCTCTTTGCTTGCACTAAAACAAATCTGTTGTTTTTGTGGTTGTATGATTAAAAGCTTGGAAGACTTGGAGGAATTTGGCTTTTAGATCGAGCCAACTGTACACCGAGTGCGGTGGTAAAAGTGAATACCAATTAAGCACCAGACCTTCGCATGCGATGATGAAGGATTTTGCCAAAGCGACGTCATCTCCGCCTGCAGAGGCTACTGCAGCTTCATAACTCATTAGGAACTGTCTGGAATTACTGAAGCCATTGAACTTTGGGAGTGATACTGGCTTGTACTTGTACGGCCATGGAGCTGTTTGAAGGCCTACAGAAAGTGGAGAGTTTAGGTTGTTGAACTGGGCAATCCCGTTGTTTGTGTGTTCTAGGTTTTCTGGAGGAATGAAGTTTTGCTTGATATGCTGATTCTTGGTTGTAGAATCTGGGTCTGGTGTTAATTGCCGGAAAGAATTGTTCTCTGTCTCGGCCATGTCATCGATTTCTTTCTGTAGCCGCATTATCTCCCTCTTTGCTTGTTCCAATCTTTACAGTTTATCTGTGGCTTGTTTCTTGGCCTTGAGCTGCATGGCTATCTTGTCTTTCTGCCTTTTCAAAGTTTGGACTTGTTTCAACGCCGCCTGTAACTCTTCATCAGGTACTTCGCGTTCATTGTGCTCATTGCTGGCTTCTGGGATTTCTTCTGGCTCTTTATTTTTCTCATTTCTGTTGCTTTGCAAGTCTTGAACTTGTTCTGCATCTTGTGTGATGTTAGTCTTGGGGTGGGGGACGAGGCCTTGCTCTGTGTTCTCTTGGTTGTCTTCGCTCTCAGGGTCTTGTGCTGTGGATTTCTTAGTTTTCTTTGGTGGGGCCATCGTGGGTTTCTAACGGCTAAGAACACGGTGGGCGCCAATGTTGGGAATTCGAAAATCCCCAGACAACAAAGTGAAAACGTAATGCCAAAAGCTCTTCTTCTCAGAAAAAGTTGATCCCTTTACACAGAGGCATGGGGGCTCCTTTTATAGTGCCCAGAGGTCACTTTCACATTCCATTTCTACCCTTGACTATTGTATTAAAATAAAAGGAACGAAGGATACATTTATCCCCGCCAATCGCAGGGGCTTCGCTCGTATTACAGATGTGCCATTTTCGTATAAGAGCTTCTTTCTTCTTGCGCAGCCAAGCTTCTCACGTTTCCTTGTATCTTCTTGATGATGACATTGACTGATTCAACATCGAAGCACTTTTCTCAATTTGGGCTTGCTTCCTCTCTCTTTTCATCATCTTCGCTCGGGCTTGCTCCCTTTCTAATTCGTGTCAACACCATTCTTCGTTTTAGCTTGTCTCTTGTCGTATCTTGAGCTTTGCAACACTCCTTGTAGAAAAACTCAACCTCAAGAAATGGTTTTCATGAATCTTCTTTATTTGTCAACTTCGCTCCCTGCAAACATACCAAATAGAAGCTCCGCTTACCTTCGGTTAAAGCCTTTGTTAGCGAAGGTGGTGTTTTTCCTAGATTAGAGGGGAAGAACATTTTTCTTGATAACCGAAGTTCACCATTTTAGAGGAAACACAGGAAAAAGGGCGCTCGTGACCTTCACTGGGTAAAACTGACCTTCGCTCTTTCATGAACTCAAGTATTGTAAAAAACCTGTTTACCTACGAAAACTGAGTTTGTGTGAAAACCATTTTTCCTCCGATCAAGCAAGGGTGACTAGAGAAAAAGGTCGATTCCCCAACAATGATCGTAGTTTTGGTTCTCAGAGGGACAATGGGCCATGTTTTCCCCCTCGTGGTACGTGTTGCCCTCCAGTGAGACGTGACAGGTTCTTTGGTGGTAGGCATGAGAGGGCTACGTCTAGAGGTTTTGATAGGATGGATTTTTCTAACCCTTCTTTTGAGCAAATAGCTCGACACTGGTTTGACTCTTTTTGTGCTAACCCCAGTGTTGAGTCGCTTGCTCATTCTCATCCTCATTTTTTATTTGCAGGTGGGAGGCATGGAGAACTTTTGGTTGATCGACTCCGGTTGTTCACGCCACATGATCGGATATCGTGGGTGGCTCTCCAGCCTCACTCCGGTGAGTACGAGGGAGTACATCACTTTCGGGGGCAATGGGAGAGGATGAGTGCTTGCTAAAGGTATGGTGAAGGTGAGTAGCAAGGTGACCTTAAAGAGTGTGGCTTTGGTCAAGTCACTTGGTTTTAACCTGTTGTCAGTATCCTATTTGCTTGATGAGGGTTTTGAGGTTCGTTTTAAGTTAGGCGCTTCTCGTGTGCTTGATTCTCGAGGCGATCTTGTCTGTACGATTGTACCCGAGGGTCAAATTTGTGCCGATTTTTCCCAGTCTGTTGGTCCTCCTCGATGCTTTGTTGCTGGTGTTTCGGCTGAGCTTTGGAAGTGGCATAGGAGGCTAGGACACTTGAGCTTTGAGTTGCTTTCCCGCTTGAGTGGCCTAGACCTGGTCCGAGGTTTGCCAAAGTTGAAATTCGAGAAGGATTTGGTTTGTGCTCCGTGTCGGCATGGAAAGATGGTTGCCGCTTGTCACGCCCCTCTAACTGTGGTCATGATTGAGCAACATTGTGAGCTATTGCACATGGATTTGGTTGGGCCAGCTCGTGTTCGCTCTATGGGTGAGAAGTGGTATGTGTTGGTGGTGGTTGATGATTTCTCGCGGTACTCATGGGTTTTCTTTTTGGAGGATAAGAGCGAGACATTTGGCTTTGTTCGAGACTTGATCTTGAGGTTGAAGAATGAGAGACATGGGCATGCCATTCAAGCTATAGGTAGTGACAATGGCACGGAATTCAGGAACTCTCATTTTGATGCCTTTTGTAGTGATCTTGGTCTAGACCATCAGTATTCTTCTCCATACATTACTTGCTAGAATGGCGTAGTGGAGAGGCAGAACCGGACCCTTTGTGAGATGGCCAGGACGATGCTTGATGAGCATAGGACTCCTAGGTGTTTGTGGGCCGAGGCGGTCAACACTGCTTGCTATGTGTCGAATCGCATTTTCCTTCGTGCTTTCAAGAAGTGGACTTCGTATGAGCTGCTGCATGGGCGGAAACCCAAGGTGAGTCATTTTCGAGCTTTCGGTTGGAAGTGCTTTATTCTGAAGAAGGGCAAGCTAGATAAGTTTGAGGCTAGGTGTTCGGATGGTATTTTTCTCGGTTATGCTATTCACTCTAGAGCATATCGTGTGCTCAATCTTGACACTAACCGAATCATGGAGACTTGCTAGGTAACCTTCGACGAGACACAACCATGTAGCTCTTCTGTCTTTGAGTGTGTAGGTGACGATGAAGTTGGTGAGAATATCTTCAAGGATGAGAAGGATGGAGATAGAGAAGAGGATGATGACGGTGGTGATGCTCCCGCGGCTGATCGTGTACATGCTACTTCCACTACAACTACAACGATTGAGGATGGTCCATCCCCTATGCCTACGACGACTGAGGCTGTTCGAGTGGAGGCTGCTGCTGAGGGGGAGGTTGTGTCCAGGCGAGAGACTCCCCGGCGTGTACAGGTGGATCACCCACCATTGACGATCATAGGTGACCTTCATCAGTGCACTACATGGTCGAGGTCACGAAATACTTCTCACTTTGCTCACTCTGCATTTGTTGCCTCGTTTGAGCCCAAAGATATTCGACATGCACTTTCTAATGCAAATTGGGTGAATTCCATGCATGAGGAGTTGGAGAATTTTGAGAGAAACCAAGTATGGGTGTTAGTTGATCCACCGCCAAATTGTCGTTCTATAGGTACCAAGTGGGTGTGGAATAACAAGGAAGGTGAGAATGGGATGGTTGTGAGGAACAAGTCGAGGTTGGTGGCTCAGGGGTCCAACCAGAAAGAGGGTATAGATTATGAGGAGACATTTGCTCATGTGGCCCGTCTGGAGGCGATTTGGATCCTTCTAGCCTTTACCGTGGCTAAAGAGTTCAAGTTGTTTCAGATGCATGTGAAGAGTGCTTTCTTTAATGGGTGATAGAGGAAGAAGTGTATGTGAGGCAACCCCCGGGGTTTGAGAGTGAGAAATACTCACACCGTGTATACAAACTCCAAAGAGCGCTATATGGGTTGAGACAGGCACTGAGGGCTTGGTGTGGTAGGTTGAGAGGCTTTTTGCTGAATAAGGGGTTTGTGATGGACACAGTTGATAAAACCCTATTTCTGCTTAAGCATGGAAATGACCTATTGATTGTTCAGATTTACGTGGATGACATAATCTTTGGTGGCTCCTCTCATGACCTTGTTGCCAGATTTGAAGATGACATGAGCAGGGAATTTGAGATGTCTATGATGGGCGAGCTACAGTTTTTTTCTTGGGGCTCCAGATCAAGCAAGTCAAGGACGGGACCTTTCTACATCAGGCAAAGTACACCAAGGACATAGTGAAGAAATTTGGCATGAACGACTCTAAGCCACTGACTACACCGATGAGTACCACTACGGCTTTGGATGTGGATGAAGATGGTGAACCCGTGGACCAGAAGGAGTACAGGAGCATGATCAGCTCCCTCCTCTACTTGATGGCGACGAGGCCAGACATACAGTTCAGTGTGTGTCTGTGTGCTTGTTTTCAGGCTTCACCGAGGACTTCACATCGGCAGGCCATCAAGCGGATTTTTAGGTACTTGAACTACACTCCTAAGTTTGGTCTTTGGTATTCTACCTCCTCGACACTCAGACTTCACGGATACTCCGATGCTGATTTTGTTGGGTGTCGTTTGGATCGCAAGTCTATCTCGGGTTGTTGCCAGTTTCTTGGTTCTTCTTTGGTATCTTGGTCATCTCGCAAGCAATCCAGTGTAGCCCAGTCCACTACAGAGGCCGAGTATGTTGCTGCAGCCAGTTGTTGTTCCCAGCTCCTATGGATGACCTACACTATGAGAGATTTTGGTGAGGAGTGCTCCCATGTTCCACTCTTTTGTGACAGCACCAGTGCCATAAGTGTAGACAAAAACCCAGTCCTTCACTCCAAGGCTAAACACATCGAAGTGAGATATCATTTTCTGAGGGACAATGTTGAGAAAGGGAACATTTCCTTATCCTATATACCTACCCAAGATCAGCTAGCCGACATCTTCACTAAACCACTTGACCAAGTTACCTTCACACGCTTGCGAGGTGAACTTGGAGTGTGTTTCCCTTTTTAGCTGGTTCTTGGAGCTTCTCATGTATATATGTGATATATGTATCATTTGTGGTATTTCATGCATGCATTTTCATTTTGTACCAAACATGGTAGGATAGCCATCTTTGTATCATTATTGCTAGGATGAGCTTCTCTTATACACTTTGATCACTATGATGTGCTATATGTGAGATATTTGTATGTTTTGGGAATGGTGATGTGAATGCTATGCTCTTGATTGTATTGTCATATGTTCATGATGAGATAGCTTCTTTTTGTGAAAATGCTAAAAATAATTCACTCATAAGTAGATACTCTTTCATGCTCTCTTTGTTCTCAAATGTCTATATCATGCTTAGCTTGTGCATGAGTATCATGCTCTTTTCACTTGGGGTCAAAGACTCATTTGTCATGGTGAATGTTTAGCCCATATGTTCACTTGTGGAAGAGCATAAGCTTCTTTTTGCAGCAAAGGTATTTCATGTACCATGCTTAAATTTGAAAATGAAATTGGTCTATGAAATGTCTATGCTTTGAAAAATGTGCTCATAATTATGTCCTTATGCTTTGATGTATATATATCTTGGTTGCTAAATCGTTGCATGATGTCTACCATGAGAAGTCTCAAATTAGAAGTAGACACATGGCTCGGTGGCTTTGACATGACATATAGTAGCTTATGGGTGTTTGCTATGATCTTGTGATGAGAACTTGTGATCTTGTGTGAGATTTGTGTGATCTAGTTCATTTTTGCTCAAATTGACCATGGATAGGGCTTTGCTCATGAGATGATTTTGCTTTGTGAAAACTTGCTTAAAAATGATTTTGGCCATGTCACATGTATTTATGTCTCTACTTTCTTGATGACAATGCGCTAACTACACTATGTCTACCTTGCTTGCTCTGTGTCTCATTTGTAGCATTTTGTTGTGCTCTTTGTATATTTGAGAAGCTTGGTAGTTTGGCATGCATTTGTGCACCTTTCATGGTAGCTTGATTCATGCATTGTCAACAAGGGGGAGAGTTTGTGGAGACAAATGGTAAGTTTTGCATGTGGGGGGAAATTTTGAAAGAATTGCATTTGCTCAGGGGGAGTTTGCATATGTGCAAGGGGAGCTCCTTTGGTTTGCCTGAGTTTTGTGCTTTGTGGTGTGCTCTTTGTGGAGAGCTTTGTTTGTCTCGGCTGTGTTGAGCCGTTGCCCATGCCTTAGGGGGCGAGACTTGGTCTGGCAAGTGATCTTGTTTTTCGCTTGTTCTTTGGCTTTGGATCACTTGTTGGAGGTTTGTGTTCGTGGTTGTTTTCTTTTCCTTTTTTCTCTGATTTGGTTACTATGGGTGTTGTCAATGCACTCATCAAGGGGGAGATTCAGGACCAGGAGCATCCAAAGACCAGTGGTGGGTCGCTCCTCAATGATGAGTGATTGACAACGTTGTTAGGACTGATGATTGGCTCAGTATTACAGGTGCAGGTTGCGGCTTGACTCGTGTTGGTGCAGGTAAAGAACAAGCTTAAAGGCCTATGCCGTGGAGGCCTTCGGGTGATGGAGAGGCAAGTAGGTTTGGTTCGATGGACCCGGTGGCCGATGGGGTCAAGTGTGAGCTGCATGGTGCAACAAGGGTGAGTTGAATTCATGGACATGGGCTGGTGCAAGGTAGCGGTTCGAGGCCGAAGCTTGCACGTGGGGTTTGGTGGTTTGCCCACAAAACCATTAGTGGACGGTTTCTTGATTTGGGCCTCAAAACCAAGGCCGAAGGCCCAACGCGACGGAGATGGTGATCTGGGAGCGTCGGGAAGCTTCGAGGCAGGGGGCACGTGGCGTGATCGCGGGGCTTGCATCGAGGCTAAGCAAGTCCGCGGTGGAAGTGTGTCCGTTCAATGAGAATATGCTTGAGTTGGACCAAAATGCCCCTGAGGGATGTGTATCTTAATTTTAAGTTGTAGGGGTAGCGTGGTCATTTGCCTCCTCCAGTGGACTTCATATATATAGCGAAGAGGTGGATGACATCTCTCTCGCTCTTGCCCTAGCTCTCTCTCCCCCGGATGATTTGCTTTCATTTCCTTTGATCCATAGGTTAGACAAACTTTGTATAGAATCTGAACTCTAGATGTATGGAAGAATTCGGCGTTGTGATGATTTCCCTCTCTTAGATATTTGTGATTTTCGTGTCATTTTCAGAGCTATTTTTGGGTGTTTTTGTTCGTCGATTTGAGGGTGTTTCTCTCTAGATTTCTTTGGGGGATCATGGGGTGGATGTCTTGTGCATCTTTGTGGATGATCTTGACCCCTCAAACGTCGGGATTTGCCCTCGATTCGTGAGTTTTTGAATGAACCCTAGTTCATAGTGTTCTTGGCCAAGATTTGCGATTCCGGGAGTTTGAGTGGGTTTGGGGTCATGAAGTTTTATGAATAGCTTCTCCTAGAGAAATTACTACTTGTCCTAAAGTTTGGCTTCAATCTACCGAGCTGTTTGGGAGATCCATCGATCGAAAGTTTGGGGCTATTTCGCGGGCTGGTTTCTGTGCTGTCCAGGGTGACCTGCCCCCTACATCAGGGTGACCCGGCCCGCGAGTAACCCGCCCCCTATGTTAGGGTGACACGGCCTGCGGGTGACCTGGCGGGTGACCCGCCTCCTACGTCAGGGTGACTCGGCCAGCGGGTGACCCACCCCCTATTTCAGGGTGACCCGTCTTGGTTCTTTGTTGCTCGGTTCACTTTGGCTCTTTGATTCGCGCTTCCACTAGGTGAACCAAGGATTGTTCCTAAGGCTAGTAGTTCCTCTATAACTACGTAACCTTGACGATTAGCTTGAGTGAGTGTAGGATTCATGGGTTTGATTTCGGGACATAGACCGACTTCTTTGGGAAGAATTTTTATCGACTCCCATTCACTCCTCCCCCCTCTGGTCGCCTAATCGGTCCTTCAACGGCTAGAGGTGCCGGCAGAAGGTAATCAGTGGCGCCTAGAATTGGTGCCGCACGAACAAGGGAGGGCGCGGTCGAAGGATTCGGCAGCGTGGAAAAGGAACCCCGGCGGTCGAGAGAAAGCAGCGACAGGAGAGGGGAATCGCGGCTAGAGGATGAGGCGGCGACGGGTCTGGCACGGCTAGGAAGTGGCGGTGCCCAGTGGGTGGGGATGCGCACGACCTAGGGAGGGATGGCGGCTAGATCACCGGAAGAGGAGAATCAGGGGAGGTCCCAGACTCTTGATACCATATAGAGAGAACAGAATAGGGGGAAACACCACACACCCAATTGGGGGGTGACCTCTCATATATATAGCCTAGGAGGCTTGTTATACAAGGATACAATCTCTCAGACTAGGAATGGTATAAGCTGCCTATACAACATATCTAATAAACATGAATCACTAGGCTCAGTATCTAATGATTTAGGTTGTCTTTTTCTTGGTTATAAGGAGATAAGTGTCTAAAATTTTCCCTCTGATTTTCTGTATTAAATCATTATTGATGTGGCTTGAATTCAGTGTGATTGCTTTTGTTATATGTATATCTTTAGGCAAAGTTAAAACTTAATGAATTGACAATAAGCCATTCTAATCATGCATTACTCCATTAGTAAGATACTATGTAATAGCATGTACTTTGCTATTGGGCAAACAAAATTTGAGAAAAGTATCGGTTATTCTAAAAAAAACTATCATGCAATATACTCGATGAATTGTCCTTGGTGAATACAACACAAATATATAAGCAAGATGCTAACCCAGAGCACATCTTGTGCTCCGGGAGCTTCTGGTACTCCCGTGCACTTGAATGATGCACACCGTCGACTGCATCATGGAGGTACCAGCAGATGCACTCACGGATGGTCACGGGGAAGACGCTCCCTGCTTTGTCACGTAGTGCAACACCAGCGGGAGCTAAGGGTGCGAAGGGGTAACTGTTAGGTGCACCTCCAAACCTCAGGTACAAATAATTGAACTAAAAAGGTTTGGAGGTGCACTACATTATAACCAATTTGCACCCCTAGCGGGAGCTGTGGAGAGAGTGGCCTCAGGTAAGACCATCTGCACTACTATTGATCTATACGGTTGCTCTAAAAGGAATATTCTAGCCACGTCAGTAAGAATCCTTACTCTACATTAACATCTCTCACACTCCTATTACTCTATATATTTACGCTATATCTAACAACTATATATTTTATTTATCCACCTTCAACTACCATCTTCAATTAAAAATTCATTTGTTACCTCTATAGAGACTAAAATGTGAGCGAATAAATATCTAAGGATTAAAATGTGAAGAAATAGAAGCTCTAGGGACTAAAAAAATAATCAAAAAAGAAAAGGGGCACAATGAAAAACAACCAAACCTTATCTCTCTCTCGGCCTCTCTTTCTCGTCTGCCTCTCGCCCCTCTCCCCGGTTCCCCGGCGACCGGCGCCGGTCGCGCTCCTCCCCGTGCTGCGCTTCCCCACCGGCGCGCCTCTCCTCTGGCTGCTCCCTCTACGGCCGGAGGCCACAACCTGTCTCTCTCTCTCTATCCGGCGGCGCGGGTGCGGTGGCGGTGCCGTTGACGGCATTGAGGAGGCGGAAGTGGGTGGCGCTCGGGGAGCTTCCGGCGGTCACCATCTCCCCCGTCCACATCTCAACCCAGCCACCCAACGCCTCCGACCGTGCGGTGCCGCCGCCACCCTCCAGCTCCCTATCGGCGTCCTCCAGCCTCGCCGCCACCGCCGCCCGTTGATGCTCCTCCACACGCTACCCGAGGGGAGTCGTCGATCTTCTTCACCTCCAGTGTCGTACGGGCATCCTGGGGCCCACCACAGGGATGGGCCTACCAGTGAGATGAGTACCCACATGACCTTCTATCTACTTGCGGGTCGCGGCTACTGAAGACGTGGACCACTTGGACTACTCAAGTACTCAAGACTACACAGAATTAGTATGAGACTAGGAAGGCACGTCCTGTACACTGCCTATAGCTACTCCTAGCCGTACCCGACTAGTGCTCCTGTACCAATACGACATGTAATCCTGCCTCCTCGTGCATATAAGGTGAGGCATGGACACCCCCAAACAACACATGAAACTTACGCAATCAATCAAGAGCCATGCAACATACAGGACGTAGGGTATTACACACATTGCGGCCCAAACCTGTCTAAATTGTGTGCCCTGTGTCTCACCTTTGAGTTCCTGATCTAATCCTATTTCTTGACTTATCTCTGAAAGAAGTTGACTTGGATTTCTGTAAGGAAGGAGCATTTATTTCTGCAAAATAGAACTTGCAACCACTGATTATGCCACTGTTAATTAGTAATCTGGACTAAGGGGAAGCAAAAAAGAGCCCCACCACACAATCAACTACCTTAGGTACCCCCCGGGTAGGTGTGCTGAGACTAAACACCGATAGCTGGTGCGTCGGGTAGGGGATCTCATCGTAGGTACGTTGGCAAACTCGATGGCTTCAACCACCATCAAACCCACCGTCGCTTTCGAACAAGGCAACACCTTCATCTTCGGCTCTTGGGTCTACGTCGCTGATGGTGCGGGATCCTTCTTGCGCTTCCTAGTGGCGACCCTGGAGGAGAAGCTCATGCCCGCGACGCTTCCAGAAGCTCCGATGGGCGATCTTGTTGAAAATTTCAGCAAAATTTCGCACTCTGACCAACTCGGTGAGTTCCAGTTCGAGTCCGACTACAACTCAACTACAACTCAAGCTTGGATCGAACCACACGAGCTCTCTTCAGAGCCTGTGTCTGGTCCGGTCCACCTACCCCAGCTGCTCCTCTTCGGACACCGCTCCATGAGCGCCGCCTACTAGGTTGCAAACCTCGCGCTCCGTCGCCCGGGCAAGGAGCCCGCGTTCGAGTACTCGTCAGACTTGGACATCAACCTCGACTACTCTGACTCTCACACGGATTCATATGAGTTCGAGTTTGACTACAGCTCGGACACATCTGAAGAGAAGCTGCTACTCACAGGCCCTGCTCAGGGACTAGTTGTCACATCGACACTAGAAGGTAGATTTGTCTACTGGCCTGATCAAAAGCCCTTCGACCTCGCTACTGATGGCGACTCGCGCCTTGTCGCTGTACTCGAGACTCTTCCATATGAAGAGGGGGCTGAGCTCCCTGAAGAAGGTGATGACACTGAAATCATCACCCAATCCAGCTCTAGGAACTACACCCCGAGCCGTGAAGTCTTCGTCGTCGAAGTTGATGGCTCTCGCCAGCACCAACACTTCCTGGAGGACGTCTCCGATGATGAACTTTCCGCGGACGCACCTGCCAATGAGACTGCAAAAGCCAAGACGGCAAGACATAATAAGAACACTAAACACGCTGCTTGTCGTCAGGAGCTTCTGGATGCCCTGCTAGTCTGCAATCTCAACGAAGCCCTAGATGCTGTCGCTACTCGCGCCAATGACACTCCGGAGGAAATCATCAACTCGATCAACGTGATCGGTCGCTCTATGCCTCGGGATCATACCACTCGGCAAATTGCCCTACTTGCCAAGAAAGCTCATCTCTTGCTCCGACGAGGCGCCCGTCTGGATGCAAGTGTTCACGGTAGCAGTGGCGACGGTCATGGTACTCGCACACCTAACCGCACCCGTCTCGAAGCAAGCAACTAGGGAGACAGAGGTGACGCAAGTGTCAACAGCAGCTCCCACCACACTCCTCCTCGCGACGCCCGAGACACCATCAACAGGATCCGTCGGGATCGCGAGAAGATCAAGGATGAGTCGGACACCTTTCCCGCCTTCACCAGACGTCTTTGGGTACTCTATCTACCTGAGAAGTTCAAGCCCCTCGGCACCAAGAAATACGACGGCAAGCAAGACCCAAGGCAGTGGCTGTGCTGCTACGGGATGTCCATCGTAAATGTTGGGGGCAACGATGACACCAAGTGCATCTACTTCTCATTCTGCCTGGCCGAAGCGCCACTCACCTGGCTTGAATCCCTCAAGAGGAACTCCATCAACAACTGGGAACAACTCAAGAAGAGCTTTACAAGCAACTTCGCTGGTGCCTTGGGCCGTCACGGCAACCGGATCGACCTCGCTCAAATCAAGCAGAAGCACAACGAGTCTCTCTACGACTACATGTGTTGATTCTTCGACAAATGCGCCATTGTTGTCGACGTCTCAGACAAGGATATCATCGACACCTTCCAAGAAGGTCTCTTTGACGAGCGCACCTACATCGACTTCAGTCCCATGCGCCCAAGTACTATTACCATGTTGAAGGACATGGTTCAAGCTTGGGCTGATGAGGAAGACAAGGCTCGCGCCAGATACAGAACTCTTCACAACAACAACCAGGGAAAGAACAACAACAACAACACTAGCAGAAGTAGCAGCAAGCAGCAGTCAGGTCCCAACCGCATGAGCAATAACTACTCGAGCAGAAGTTGGACAACATTGTTGCCAACCTTGAGCAACCCTCCCAAGAGTCCAAAGAAGAGAAAAAATCCCTACTTCCATAAAAAGCTCAAGGAAAAGTGCCCATGGCACCCCAACGGTGGTCACACCACCGAGCAATGTTATCAGCTACATCACGCTCTGAAGGACACCCTAGAAGCCCATCGTCCACGATCAAACAAAGGCAAAGGGGGGAAGGGCAATCAAGACAAAGGCAGTGGATTCTAGGATCCCACCAATACTGTCAACATCATCTTCGACAGCGTACCCACAAAGCACTCCCAAAAGCTTCTGCTGAGGGAGATCATGTCCATCGAACCCGCGACTCCCACTTTCTTCAAGTGGTCAGAGGTACCCATTACATCTCACACGCGGATTAGTGGACCAGCTTCTCAAATCCAGGGTGATTCCCCCTCGTCCTAGACCCGGTGGTTGTAGGCTCCAGGCTCACCAAGGTACTCACCAACGGTGGTAGCGGTGTCAACGTCCTGTTCACTAAGACTTTGAAGAAGATGTGCCTCAACGTCACTGACATGCTCACCAAGAGCAACTCACCATTCTACAGCATCATCCTCGGCAACGCAGCTGTCCCCCTCAGACAAGTCGTGCTGCCCGTCATGTTCAGGACAAAAGATCACTACCGCACCAAGTACATCAAGTTCGAAGTTGCGGACTTCGAGACATCCTATCACGCCATCCTCGGCCGACCAGCTGTGGCCAAGTTCATGGCTATCCCGCACTACGTGTACCTAGTACTCAAGATGCCGGGACCCAAAGGTGTACTCGCGCTACAAGGGGACTTGAAGCGTCCCTATGACTGTGATACCGAAGCTGTGGAGCTCGCTGCTACTACTCAACTACCCAACGCCATGATGGTAGTCTTTGCTGCATCTAAGAAGCTTGCTCCGAGCAAGCTCGAAATCTCAGAGAAGACGGACATCTCCACCAAGCCTGCACCGACAGAGGAAGTCCAGTTGAAAGTCATTGATCTTGATACCGGTGACAGCTCCAAGACGACCATGATCAGCACCTCCTTGGATACCAAATAGGAAGACGTGCTCGTCAACTTTCTTCGGGCTAACCATGATATCTTCGCATGGAAGCTTGCTGACATGCCAGGTGTGCCCAGAAGGTTGATCGAGCACTCACTCAATAACAGTCCTAAACTATACCCAGACGACAACACCTCTACCGCTTCGCCCAAGACCGCAGGGACACCATCAAGAAAGAGCTCGTGAAACTACTCATGGCCGACTTCATCAGAGAAGTATTTCACCCAGAGTGGCTCGCTAACTCTGTCCTGGTCCAGAAGAAGAACACAAACGAGTGGAGGATGTGTGTCAACTACACTGATCTCAACAAGCACTACCCCAAGAACCCTTTCAGGTTGCCGCGGATGATCAAGTCATCGACACCGCGACGGGCTGTGCTCTCCTTTCCTTCCTTGACTACTACTCGGGGTACCACCAAACAGCAATCAAGGAGTTAGACTAAGAGAAGATTGCGTTCATAACCCCGTACGGCACTTACTACTACATGATGATGTCATTCGCGCTGAAGAACGCCGGTGCAATGTACCAGCGAGCTATCCAAGCCTACTTCAAGAGACAACTCAACAAGAACGTCGAGGTGTATGCGGATGATGTAGTCATCAAGGACAAGGATCCCGACACGCTCATCACCGATCTTGAAGAGACCTTCGCCTCACTAGAGAGTACCAATGGAAGCTCAACCCTAACAAGTGCATCTTTGGCGTACCATCAGGGAAACTACTCGGGTTCATCATCAACGATCGCGGCATCGAAGCCAACCCTAAGAAGATCTCTGTCATCACCAACATGAAGGCTCTATCAACCATCAAAGACGTCTAGAAGCTTACCGGATGCATGGTGGCCCTCAACCGCTTCATCTCAAGACTTGGAGAACGGTGTCTACCTTTCTTCAAGCTACTCAAGTGGCAAGAGAAGTTTGTGTGGACTGCGGAGGCTGATGAAGCTCTTCAACAACTCAAAGACTTCCTATCCAAGCCCCAGTACTCACAACAACTCAAAGACTTCCTGTCCAAGCCCCCAGTACTCACAACCCCTCAAGCCAAAGAGGAACTCCTCCTCTACATTGCTGCGACTACTCATGTGGTCAGTACTGCCATTGTCATCGAACGACATGAAGACGGCCACACCTACAAGGTCTAGTGCCATGTCTACTTCATCAGTGAGGTCCTCTCTAAGTCCAAAGCTCGGTACTCACTGGTCCAGAAGCTTCTCTACGTGGACCTCATCACCTCGCGGAAGCTACGACACTACTTCCAGGAGTACAATATCTCTGTGGTTACCGACTACCCGCTTGCTGATATTCTTCACAAGCGGGATGCCACAGAGAGGATTTCTAAATGGGCGGTCGAGTTTGGTGCTCTCACGTTTGACTTCAAGCCTCGCACTACTATCAAGTCTCAAGTCTTGGTCGACTTCATGGCTGAGTGGTGGGAGAATCAAGTACCAACACCAATCGAGCGTCCAGAGCATTGGGTCATGTACTTTGATGGCTCTCTCAAGCTCGAAGGTGCCGGAGCAGGAGTACTACTAATCTCTCCCAAGGGCGAGCAACTCAAGTATGTCCTATAGATTTTCTGGAAGGTCTCCAACAACAAAGCTGAGTACAAGGCTCTACTACACGAGCTCCACCTAGCAGTCTCCCTCGGCATCAAGCGACTACTCGTCTACGGCGACTCCGCAGTGGTCATCAACCAAGTCAACGACTCCTGGGATCGCAATCAAGAAAACATGAACACATATTGCCTAGAGGTACGCAAGCTTGAGAATAAGTTATACGGTCTTGAGTTCCATCACATCATCCGTGACAATAACATAGCTGCAGATGTCTTGTCAAAGCTGGGCTCTACTCACGCTCAAGTCCCTACGGGTGTCTTCGTCTACGAGCTCCACAAGAAATCTATTCCGGAGCCACCATCTCCACCCTCGACTACTGATCCTGGTCCATCCCAGGTAGTTCGTGAGGTGCTCATGATCGATGTGGATTGGAGGCAACCGTTCATCGACTACATAAACGAGCAGAAGATACCCTCCGACAAGTTAGAGGCAGAACAGATCACACACCGAGCCAAAAACTACGTACTAGTCGAAGACCAGCTCTACAGGTGAGGTGCCACTTCTCATATCCTCATGAAGTTCGTGTCTCGGGAAGAAGGCAAGGACATTCTGGAGGAGACTCGCAAAGGGATCTGCGGCAACCACGCGTCCTCCCGAACTCTAGTGGGCAAAACTTTTCGACGAGCATTCTATTGGCAAACAGCTCTGGCTGATGCAAAGGAACTAGTTAAGAAGTGCCAAGGATGCTAGTTCTTCACCACACAGCAACAGGTCCCAGCCTACAAGCTCATCACGATACCGCCAACCTGGCCCTTCGCTTGCTGGGGATCAACATGATTGGCCCTTTACCAACTGCGCTAGGGGGATTCAATAGAGTCCTGGTGGGTATCGACAAGTTCACCAAGAGGATCAAGGTCAAGTCTGTTACCTGCCCCAAAGCTGGCAGAGTACTCTACTTCTTGGATGAAATCATGCATCGCTACGGGTTCCCCAACCGCATCATCACAGACTCGGGCTCCAACTTCAACAACCACCAGTTTTGGGAGTACTGCAAGAACAGCGGGATTGACGTTTGGTACGTCTCCGTCGCACACCCACGTCCCAACGGCCAAGTGGAGCGTGCCAACAGGATGGTACTCGACGCTCTCAAGAAATGCCTGTACAATGCTGCAAACACCAAAGGGGGCAAGTGGATCAAGGAACTACCCAATGCTCTCTGCGGGCTACGTACTCAGCCTACGAAGCCAACAGGGCAGTCACCTTACTTCTTGGTCTATGGCTCTGAAGCTATCCTGCCTGTTGATGTGATGTGGAAATCCCCTGCGCTCAAATAATACGACGAAGGCGTCTCTGCAGACAATAGACGGGTTGACATCCACAGTCTTGAAGAAGCCCGCTGCAATGCCCTCATCCAATATGCCTGGTACCTCAAGGGTATCCAGTGCTACCATGATCGCAATGTCAAGGAACGCTCCTTCAACGTGGGCGACCTTGTCCTACATCACATTCAGGACACATCAGGATTTCACAAACTCAGCTCGCCATGGGAAGGTCCCATCTCTATCAAGACTGTCACTGGTCCAGGCTCCTACCGCCTCCAAACTCTCAATGGTGACAACATCACAACATATGGAACATCAAGCACCTCTGTCGATTATATCTGTAGTCCAAGACTACCAATCGGCAGGTCGGCACTACACCGCGGGTAGTTGTCTGTGGCCTAAGGTTCGGACTACCCATCGGGTCGGTAGTTCGCGGCCTACTACAGTCCATGCCTACATCAAAGACCCTCAAGCAGCCTCTTCAGACGGCTTCAACTACGCCATTGGTAGTTATCTGCAGCCTAAGGTCCAAACTACCCATCGGGTCAGCAGTTCGCAGCCTACTACGGTCCATGCCTACATCAAAGACCCTCAAGCAACCGCTTCTGATGGCTTCAACTATGCCACGGGTAGTTGTCTGCGGCCTAAGGTCCAGACTACCCATCGGGTCGGCAGTTCGCGGCCTACTACAGTCCATGCCTACATCGAAGACCCTCAAGCAGCCTCTTCTGACGGATTCAACTACTCGGGTCGGCAGTTCGCAATCTACTATGGTCCATGCCTACATCAAAGACCCTCAAGCAGCCTCTTCGGATGGCTTCAACCTCTGGGGTCGGCAGTTCGCGCCCTACTACGGTCCATGCCTATATCAGAGCCCTTCAATCGGCCCCTTGTGCGGCCAAGTCACGTAGTAAGCGGCCAGTGCGGTCCATGCCTATCCTAGACCACTAGCTGTAAATGGCCTACAGGTCCTAGTGACTACCTATCAGCTATACTCGGCTTCGTGCCAGGCCCTTGGCCAATAGTTGTACTCAATTTTTTTGCAGTAATAAAGATTGTCCAATAACTAACAACTTTGTTTTGTGAATCTCCACTTGCACCAACAACTTTTGCAAGTTGGATCCTGTCTCCTATAAGATGCCAGCTACAGTTCTTCAGAACTTATCTAGTCGAGTACTACTACTTGCAAATTTTTCTCTTGTAGCCAAGATTTGCCAGACTATATACTTCTCCATCAAAGGCGCACGGCCACATCACATGCAATAGGGCATCGAACAGATAATTGAGTACTCAACTTTCTATTACTACTCATCATAAATTATCTATTTTTACACTTGACTTGGCTACAAGTTTCTTCTACAAATACATCTAGCTAAGGTCAATACGGGTGGCCATCTCTTCTGCGATGGGGGCATCTCCGCTTTAAGCTCTCTGAACCTGTCGTCAGTGCAGTCAACCACCGCGCCATCCTTGGCTACGGAGAAGTCCGGTGTCGGGTAGAAGGAGCGAAGGTGATAGGTACCGAACTGCTATCGGTACATGAATGACCCGATCTTCACGACAGTAGGTCACGAACAAGATAACTTGCAAAGGTAGTGGGGATAACTTGCTATAAAACAGCGGGTAACTAGCTTTATACCTGGCCAAGGTTGGATGCGACCAAGCGACGGGGAGAGAGACACCGAAACCACGAAGACTTCGACTCGATCTCCGAACGACCGCAGAACTACAACCGGAGCTAATCCACACAAGGCGAGCCAGCCGTACTAGAACTCGCAAAGCACGAACTAGTGGATCTCAGAGAGATCTCTTCACAAGTCCAAGAAGAACAAGGAAGAACAAGGGTTGAGTAAGACACTCGGCAGCTCGGCTGCAATTTCACTGGAATAATCTCAATTCATCAAAAGTTGTTTATGGCTTACACATAAGGGCTATTTATACTAAAAACAAATCTCTAAGGTAGATGTGAACTGAAGGAGCCACGTGAGAAGATGGAAGGCCAACTGGCTTGAGCATTCACGAAGTGGTCTTCAGTTCCCGCACGTCTTCTAGCCTTCTGAGTGGACTTCAGTGTTTTGATTACAACTCCCACTAGGAACATCCAAAAGACACGGGTCTGTATGCGTTGGAAAGCTAACTTGATAACCTTTCACACCATGTATAATATGCATCACGAAATATTGTAGAATGATACAGTTTTGCACACGAACTTGAGCTTCAGTCTGACTGTTGATCTTCTGACCAGTCTGCACCAAAACCACTCAGCTGCCAAACTGGTAGCTCTAAACCACTCGGCATTAGTGTCATTAGAAAGTTGACTTCAAGATCTTTCCAACGTGTACTCATGGACCTTCATAGCTTCTAGGAATCAAAAGATATGACTGATTCTTCGTGACCGTTCTGCCAGGCCGAACTGACTTGACGTGGTTCTTCTCTCTGGTTCAATCTTGATGTGTTCTTGTCATCCTCCTTGGTGAATCTGAGTAATAGCAACATGCACGATTTAGGAAGTATATAATTCTCATTAATAAATGGAATTTCACAAAATAGCGCATGCACCTCTTGTTATAGCTTTTTAGCTCGGCTACGGGTAATTGGTCCATCGAAGACATGAGTTGGTGCAGCTTGACTTGACGATTGTTCCATCTTACTTGATGTAGTCGGCGTACTTGATGGTGTGGTCGGCGTGATCATATCATCCTCCCCCCTTCAAAAAGAGTCGTCCTCGACTCTTCTAATCCAAAGAACGGAGAAAGGTCGGAGACATTGAAGCTGGTTCTCACACCATAAGTATTGGGCAGATCGATCTCATAGGCGTTGTCATTGATCTTGCGTAGCACCTCGAATGGACCATCAGCTCGAGGTTGCAATTTGCTCTTGCGTTGTTCTGGAAAGCGATCCTTTCGAAGATGCACCCAAACCAAATCACCTGGTTCAAACAACATTTTCCGACGACCCTTGTTGGCACGCTTCTCATATATCTGCGTCATCTTCTCAATATTTGCACGAGCCCTATCATGAAGGCTCTTGACAAACTCAGCTCGTTTACTTGCGTCAAAGTTCACACGTTCCTGCATAGGCAAAGGCAAAAGATCTATGAGAGCAGTGGGTTTGAATCCATATACAATTTCAAATGGACAAAATTTAGTAGTAGAATGAACCGCCCTATTGTAAGAAAACTCAACATGTGGTAAACTTTCTTCCCAAAGTTTTAAATTCTTTTTGAGGACAGCTCTTAAAAGCATTGATAAGGTTCGATTCACAACTTCAATTTGCCCATCGGTTTGTGGGTGACATGTAGTAGAAAACAACAAATGAGTCCCAAGTTTACCCCACAAAGTTTTCCCAAAATAACTCAAAAATTTTGTATCTCGATCAGAAACAATAGTGCGTGGCACTCCATGTAAACGCACAACTTCTTTGAAAAACAATTCAGCAATATGCGAAGCGTCATCACTTTTGTGGCAGGGACTAAAATGTGCCATCTTGCTAAAACGATCAACCACAACAAAAATTGAATCCTTTCCTCTTTTGGTCCGAGGTAACCCAAGAACAAAATCCATTGAAATATCCTCCCAAGGCGCATTAGGAATAGGTAGAGGAGTACATAAACATGAGGGTTCAAACGAGACTTAGCTATGTGGTAGATGTCACAACAGAGGGCGTGTCTGGCCACATCTCGTCGCATTTTCGGCCAAAAGAAATGATCGGCCAGCACTTGCTCTGTCTTCTTGGCTCCAAAGTGTCCCATAAGACCACCTGCATGAGCTTCCTGCACAAGCAAAATTCGAACAGAGCAATCTGGAATGCATAATTTGTTAGCTCGAAATAAAAATCCATCATGCTTATGGTATTTTTCTCATCCTTTGCCATCGCGACACTTTGAAAAAGGTTCAGCAAAATAGGAATCAGTTGCATATAATTCTTTTATACTTTATAACACAAGAATTTTAGCATCAAGTTGAGTTATCAAAGCATGACGTCGAGACAAGGCACCAGCAACAACGTTTTCTTTTCCTTTCTTGTATTTGACAATATAAGGAAATGACTCAATAAATTCACACCATTTAGCGTGCCTTCTATTCAGTTTTAGTTGCCCCTTAAGATGTTTCAATGATTCATGGTCTGAATGTATCACAAATTCTTTAGGATAAAGATAGTGTTACCAAGTTTCCAAACTCTGAACAAAAGCATATAATTCTTTATCATAAACTGAATAATTCAAAGTTGGACCACTTAGCTTTTCACTGAAGAATGCAATTGGTCTCTTTTCTTGCATCAGCACGCCTCCAATCCCAACTCCACTTGCATCACATTCAATCTCAAATGTCTTGCTGAAATCTGGAAGTGCAAGGATGGGAGCTGTTGTGAGCTTTATCTTTAATTTCACAAATGCCTTTTGTTGTGCTTCTCCCCATTTGAATGGTACTTCTTTCTTGGTCAGCTCATTGATTGGAGCAGCGATTGTGCTGAAATCTTTCACGAATCGCCGGTAGAAACCGGCAAGTCCAAGGAAACTTCTCACTTGGCTCACATTCTGTGGAGGCATCCATTCGTGTACAACCTTGATTTTCTCACCATCGACCTCCATGCCTTGTCCTGAAATAACAAAACCAAGAAACACTACCTTGTCGGTGCAAAAGGTGCACTTCTCAAGGTTAGCGTACAATTTTTGTTCACGCAGGACAGCAAGCACGCACTGGATATGTTCAACATGTTCTTCAAGAGTCTTGCTGTAGATTAGTATGTCATCAAAATAAACCACAACAAATTTACCAATGAAAGTTCTAAGCACATGATTCATTAATCTCATAAATGTACTAGGTGCATTGGTTAAGCCGAAGGGCATCACCAACCATTCATACAATACAAATTTTTTTTTAAAAGCTGTTTTCCATTCATCTCCTTCTTTCATACGAATCTGATGATAGCCACTTCGTAAATCAATTTTAGTGAAAAAATTAGCACCACTAAGTTCATCAAGCATATCATCTAAGCGAGGAATGGGATGCCTATATCCTATTCTGATGTTGTTAATTGCTCGGCAATCCACACACATTCTCCAAGATCTATCTTTCTTAGGCACTAAAAGAACAGGGACAGCACAAGGTGAAAGACTTTCCTTTACATACCTTTTCTTGATCAATTCCTCCACTTGTTTCTGAATTTCTTTTGTCTCCTCCGGGTTGGTACGGTATGCAGCCCGGTTTGGGAGTGACGCACCAGGAACCAAGTCGATTTGATGCTCGATCCCCCTTTTTGGTGGCAGCCCTGGTGGTACGTCATCCGGAAATACATCTTCATATTCCTATAATACATTCAAAATAGTACTTGGCAAGGTAGAGGGTAAGGCGTTAGTAGAAAGAAAAGTGTCCTTGTACAGGAGTACAAAGAACATGACATTGAGTTCGCTCAATTCTTTTAGATCCCCCTTCCTAGCCATCAATACTAAACCCTCTTTTCCTGATTTATGGGTTCTTTGCAGCTGTGAAGTTTTATTTGGTTGTGGAAACTCTCCCTCACTATATTTGTGGATCACTCTCAAGTGGTTCTCGCTCTCTCGCTGTTTCTTCTTTATATCATCCTTCAAAATTTCTTCCAGTGTCAAAGGAAGAAAAGAAATTCGCTCTCCTTTAAACACAAAAGACAGCTTGTTAGTCCTTCCAAAAATCTGGACATCACGATCATATAGCCATGGTCTACCTAGCAGCAGCTGGCACGCTTGCATAGGCACCACGTCGCACTCCACTTGATCATTATATTTACCAATAGAGAATGGTACAGTCACAATATGACTGACACGCAGCGCTCCACAATCGTTAAGCCATTGCATCTTGTACGGGCTAGGATGTCGCCTTGACTTCAATCCCAATCTGTCCACCAACTCTTGGCTAGCAATATTGTTGCAGTTGCCATTATCAACAATGATGCGACATAGCTTATCTTTGATCAGCCCACGGGTGTGGAACAAATTATGTCGCTGCCCATTTTCTTCTTTCTCTGCTGTTACACTAAGCACTCGAAGAGAAATAAAACAATTATGTTCTCCTTCTTCAGGTTGAATCTCACTCTCGTCATGATCAGGTTCTTCATTGAATCTTGGTCCATCATCTTCACGATCACTTTCAGACTCCCATTCTCCCTTCTCATTCACAATCATAGTTCTTCTACTCGGACATTGAGCAGCAATATGTCCACGTCCGTGGCATTTGTGGCACACAATTTCTTTGCTCCGAGGAGAAGATGTAGCACCTGAAGTATGGGTTTGGGACGCTGAACTTGCAGCAGGTCGCTACTGATTTGCCGGAGACGATGCCGAAGAAACTGCCGTCTTTGAAGTAGCATTGGATGAAGAGGGCCTCGTTGCAGCACCTTGAGGCTGACCCCCACCAAAAGAAGTATTGGACTGTTGCTTACGCCATGGGGCTACTATAGAATGGTTGCCATAAGATCTTCCACGTGCCTCTTGCTGAATTTTTCTCTCGGTGCGCTTAGCTTGATCAACGAGATCTTCCAAAGTATGGTAGGAAAACATCTCAACAAAACCAGCAATTTCTTCATTGAGACCACCCAAAAATCTGGCCATCTTTGACTCTTGATCTTCTCTAATTTCAGCACGCACTAGCAGCAGTTCCACCTCCTTATAATATTCATCAACCGATCTTTTTCCTTGCTTCAACACTTGCAACCTATTGCGAAGGTCACGTTGATAGCTTGAAGCAACAAAACGCCTCCTCATCACTCGCTTCATTTCTTCCCAAGTATTAATATATCCAATACCCAAATCAAGTTGATTCTCCTACACTTGATTCCACCAAGTGAGAGCATATCCAGAGAACTCAACCGAAGCAAGATTCACATGGCGCTGATCTGAAAGATTATGCACTCTAAAGATTTGATCACATTGTTCCGCCCACTCAAGATACTCATCTGCATCCTCCTTTCTAGTAAACTTTGGAATGCTCAACTTGACACGAGCAATATTATCTGGATTGTCATGATGACGACGACCACGATGATATCCCCTATCTTCAAAATCAGCACGTCGGTGATGACGACGCCGGTCAAACCTCCCACCATGAGCAAAGGGATTTTCATCATCATCATCAGTCCCTTCCTCATGATCACGATCTTCAAACTCTTCATCTTCAATCTCACACGGCGTTCGTGTGTGTGACGTCCACCATGCTGATTATTAAATTCAGCACGACGACCACCACCATATCCTCCACGGCCATCTCAGAAGCGATTGAATCCACGGCCGAAACCAGAATTCTCATCTCCAGACTCCTCCCGATGATGGTTCTCTTGATCACGATGTGCTCCACGTCCTTCAGCTGCGGGAAGATGCTCATCGAGCATCTTGCCCATAGCCTCCATCAGCGAATCACCCATGCGACGCATCTCATCTCGTGAGACAGGAGGTTCCCTATCACCACGGTGTCCTCCATGAACACTCGAATCTGATCCTGCCATAAGAAAAATTTGGAATGGAAAATATTTGTGGAAACGCTCGATCTCACCTCTTACTTACCCAAGTTCTTGCCTGATCTCAAGAACTGTGATAGTGCTGGTGTGGCAGCTTCAACAGAGTGGTAAAGAGGTCGTAAGGATTAAGAATCGAAAGTCCCGGTTCAGGTGGAGCTATAGGTGGCAACAAGGAGGGCTACGGTACTTCCAATCAAGTGAAAATTGAGGTGCTCAAAAGATAAGATGTTGCAGCTATCAAGATTACCACCAACTTGGATATGAAAAATGAATATTTCAGCAACCAGCCATAACACAAAATACTTCAGATTCTTTTCACTTGTTCTTTTTTTTAACTCTATTCTTTCTTTCTTTTTTTGACTACTTTTTTTATAACACTAATAGAGGTGCTGATAACAAATGATATATATAAATGGTGGTGACTAGCAACTTGAAGAACACAAACACAAGATAACAGTACCGTCAAAAGGGCTATAGGTTTTTTTTAGGCTTTGGACTATAGGACAAGACAAAAATATGTAAAAGATTAACACAGGGATGAATATGTGGATGGTGAAACAACCTACTGTGTCAACGAAAGCTTTGATACCAAATGATAGGTACCAAACTGCTATCGGTACATGAATGGCCCGATCTTCACGGCAGTAGGTCACGAACAAGATAACTTGCAAAGGTAGCGGGGATAACTTGCTGTAAAATAGCGGGTAACTAGCTTTATACCTGGCCAAGGTTGGATGCGACCAAGCGACGGGGAGAGAGACACCGAAACCACGAAGACTTCAACTCGATCTCCGAACGACCACAGAACCACAACCAGAGCTAATCCACACAAGGCGAGGCAGCCGTACTGGAACTCACAAAGCACGAACTAGTGGATCTCAGAGAGATCTCTTCACAAGTCCAAGAAGAACAAGGAAGAACAAGGGTTGAGTAAGACACTCGGCAGCTCGGCTGCAATTTCACTGGAATAATCTCAATTCATCAAAAGTTTTTTATGGCTTACACATAAGAGGTATTTATACTAAAAACAAATCTCTAAGGTAGATGTGAACTGAAGGAGCCACGTGAGAAGATGGAAGGCCAACTGGCTTGAGCATTCACGAAGTGGTCTTCAGTTCCCACACGTCTTCTGGCCTTCTGAGTGGACTTCAGTGTTTTGATCATAACTCCCACTAGGAACATCCAAAAGACACGGGTCTAGATGCGTTGGAAAGCTAACTTGATAACCTTTCACACCATGTATAATATGCATCCCGAAATATTGTAGAATGATACAATTTTGCACACGAACTTGAGCTTCAGTCTGACTGTTGATCTTCTGACCAGTCTGCACCAAAACCACTCGGCTGCCAAACTGGTAGCTCTAAACCACTCGGCATTAGTGTCATTAGAAAGTTGACTTCAAGATCTTTCCAATGTGTACTCATCGACCTTCATAGCTTCTAGGAATCAAAAGATATGACTGATTCTTCGTGACCGTTCTGCCAGGCCGAACTGACTTGACGTGGTTCTTCTCTCTGGTTCAATCTTGATGTGTTCTTGTCATCCTCCTTGGTGAATCTGAGTAATAGCAACATGCACAATTTAAGAAGTATATAATTCTCATTAATAAATGGAATTTCACAAAGTAGCGCGTGCACCTCTTGTTGTAGCTTTTTAGCTCGGCTACGGGTAATTGGTCCATCGAAGACATGAGTTGGTGCAGCTTGACTTGACGATTGTTCCATCTTACTTGATGTAGTCGGTGTACTTGATGGTGTGGTCGGCGTGATCATATCAGAAGGAAGATCAGCACTTGGGTTGGGATCGACCGCGCCAGCCTCTGCACATATTCAACAAGCTTGACGGGTGTGTCCTTCAACCTCTCCATGTGTGGCCTCTGCTCTTACCCGGGTACTCTAGGTTCGAACAGATCCGCCACGGGCTGCACAGCTGCCTTCAACTCCATCAACTCGTGCTTCAAGAGTTCGGCTTCCTCCATCTTCAATTTGAGCGACTGCATACAACTCATCAGTTCAACTATGGTGTCACCTTTGAGCTCCAATTCATTGATCAACTCTATGGTCCGCACCTTAAGAGTTTCTTCGACTTCTTCATGTGCAGCTTCCTCCCGGTTGAAGGTGTTCTGCCAATCAATAGCCTTCTCCGTGATCTTCTGCACAGAGTTCTCAAGTACTGCACATCAAGGGGTCAAAGAGTCAGCTCAAACACACCTACAATGACTACTCAATGCAAGCAGAGGGCACAAGGGTTACCTTTCTTGTCCTATCGTAGAGTCTTGTTCGTGCGGATGACGTCATCCTTTTGCTCCGTCAGCTTCTGGATCTCATTGCGGTACTCTGCCGCATTGGAGTCCAACTTCATCTGCAGCCGAGATCAAAGTTCCTTCTGTTTCTACAAGTCCTCTTCAAGCTTCACCACCCGCTCTACATTGGCGGCCTGCTTGGCGAGTACTCACGACTTCTGCCTCGACTACTTGACAACATCCTGCACGCATCACAGTGGGTTCTGATCAAGTACTAGAAGGCCACAAGACTAGTCTACAGCTAAGGGTACTCGATCTTACCTCGACAAATGAGCTGAAGTGTTGTAGATTCTTCATCTGCATCTCGACGTACTCTGCCTCCAGCATGGCTTCATCAGTGTTGACGGCTGTTAAGTGCTACTTTTACACCGTCAATACCTACATAAAATAAATGTAAAAGGATCATCAACACTAGAATAGGAGCTTAAACTAATAATTTCCACAAGTGTCGATGTCTATTCGAATGCAGGTATTTAGCACAAGAAATGGAGAGAAAGAATGCACATTTGATCCAAGCTGCTCAGGACCTCAAGGTCCCCTGAACCAAAGGCATGAATATGTCATCATTATAAACAATCTCAAATTCCAAATTGGATTGCATCATTACGACGGGCTCGTCGAGATGATCGAAATGGACATATCATTTGTCTACTTCGGAGTCCAGATGAAAGAGATATGCGCAAGACAAGATCACCCTCTTGATATCATGTGGGCCCGGTGGGACCCACACCAGACCACGTGGCGACGTGTTGCCATATTGGATGACATGTGTCCATGACACATCATCAATCCATGTGAAGCAACTCCCGACGAATCAGACACCGCCATGTGTGCAGCACAAGGATCCAAGGGCCCACCAGGGACCCAAACCACCTCAAAACTCCGCATGCACCTAGAACCGTCATAAGGGCCCACATACCAGTCACCCAGAGAAAGCACAAGCCAAGAGGAGGTGGGCCCAGGTCAGCTAAACCCCACTTCGACTGATCCCTTTTTGTCTCCATTCGCCATCTGCATCCACGTGGTGCTTCCTTGTTGATCCCTTGCAGCATTCCGCGGTGGATTGGTGACATGGCGTCCATTGATTGGCCGGTGGAAGGTCGGTTTGACTCCTTCCCCTGGAAGGTAGAGAAGAGTGCAATGCAAGATTCCTCGCCACGTGTCACACTTCTATTGGTGGCGCCCAAGGGAGGATGCACATTTTGGAGAGGATTTGGCCTCTTGACAAGCCAACCCCTCCTCTATAAATAGGAGGGGAGGGGCTCCCTTTTGGAGAACAACCCAATCTCCCTCTCCTCTCAATCTCTCTTGGATAGGTGAGTTCTCAGCTCTCCCAAGATGTAGTGTGTGTGTGTGTTAGAGTGCTAGGTAGAGTAGGGTGAGGAGTGAGTTGATGTCCTCATGGATGCTTGTTCTTCATTTAGAGCAAAGTGAGTATTTCAGCATTTTTTATTTAGACTATAGTGGAATTCATGCATGAATGATGTGTTCTTGTGTTCTTGGTTCGTTCATAGTTTAGAGGCTTGTGTTCTTCATAATACAAGGCTTCGATCCTTTAGAGCTAGTACATTAGTTCAAGTATCTGTTTGCATGTTTAGATCCTGTTTAGCTGAGTAAGAATGATGTATCTAGTTCACATCCAAACCTTCCTGTTGCTCCATGATTCGATGATGTGCTAAGGACTGAGTCGTTCTCTCCCTAGTTCGTAGTCTCATATTTATACGGGTTTCTATAGTGTTATTAGCGGGTCGACAGACGTAACCGTGCTATAGTAGTAATCAGTAGTGTAGACGTGCTGTCTGGACTCTGGTTATCCTACGAATACCAAGTGCATTCGCGTAACGATAGAGGTAGGTCGCAGTGGTGACAGCTTGTTGGACCCTTCGAAACCCTCCGCGCCTGTGTACCGACTAGGGCCCTGTTGCCAGAACATTCCTTGTCCCTAAAAAGCTAGGGTGGTTTGGCGCCCCACGGGGAGGACTACATGGCGACCATATCCTTGCCTAGACTCAAGACCCTCAGGAAGTGCTTCTCAACCCTTATCTATCCTAGCCGGAGTTTGGTGTCCTTGGACCGTCTATACTAGAGTAGAAGATAGTGCACATCGTTCCTTGGATTCGGTACCCTTGGAATACTCTCCTTCCGAGGTGAAGTGCTACAGCAGTGTATCCTTGCGCTTGTGGATTCGTTCGCACTCGTCAGTGTACCCGGGAGTTTCTTACACGCTCACGCTACCCCGGCGCCTAGTGGTGACGTTAAGAAACACCAACAAGCATTTCTGGCGCTGTTGCCAGGGAACAGTTGCTGCATATATCTTCGAACCTAGTGGTCCTCGTATTTATCCTTTTTTGTTTTCTTCTACCTTCACCCCCGTTACCCTTCGAGATACCTTTTTCGTTTTCTTTACTTCTACCTTTACCCTCGTTATCCATGGATGGTTATCCTTGTAAACACCTTCCACCTTCGAGGATTGAACCCTCAGAGCCATCTTTGTCTAAACCTACTCTTTCATCTGGCTGTCGGATTTGCCCCTCTCTCATGAAGCTAATTCAGGCTCTTTCCTTCTTGGGGTCAATTCATGAGAACCCCCTCAATCATGTGAGAGACTACGAGTGTCTGGTTAAAACTCTGGGTAAAATCAAAGAATCACCGGATGCTCAGAAAAGGGAAATTTTCCTGCTATCCCTCTCTGGGAAAGCACGGGATTGGCACCATTGCTTTGGTAGAGACTACCACACTTGGGAAAGTTTGAGAGCAGCTTTCTGCTCCTGATTCTTCCCGATACGATGGTACATCTCATTGAGGATAAGATTTCCAGTCTCAAGCAAGTTGAGGAGGAATCCCTAGGAATGGCATGGACTTGTTTCGCCTCCTCAGCGGAAGATTGCCCAGTCCTCCACGCCCCTGATTGGAAGCTGCTTTAGCACTTCTGGTATGGGTTGCGGAACGACGAGCCATGCGGCTTAATGCTCTCTCTGGAGGTTCTTTTATGCACTTGGATGCTGTCGAGGGACAGGAGATCGTGGAATACCTACGGGATTTCTGCTCCCCTTGCATCCCGGGTCGATGAGGTGCCTGTCAGAAGAAATGTTGAGCCACCTAGATCCATCATCAGCCGAGCTGAGGCTTTAAGCTCCGGCTGAAGATATCATTCCTGAATAGCAGGAATCTAAGGGAAAGATTGCTTAGCTCAAAGTCTACCCTTGGGTTCCCCTCTCGTACCTCTTCTTAGACCTTCTCCCTGAGACTTTGTCTCGTGGGAGGATGGAGAGAGTAATTAGGAAAGAACGAATCATTTCCAGCCGGGATGACTTGTTCGATTCTAGTTATGATCTCCTAGGGAGAGTACGATAGGCTTATCATGTTCCTACGTCTCGGTTCGAACTGAAGTGCCTTGCACTAAAGTTACGTATGGGCTGAGCCATCGATTTCTACTCTATAATCTGTGAGGATTCATCTATCTGACCGAAGGAGCATGATCACATACCGATCAAAACGTGTGCATTCGCTTATGATGCCAAGACCATCGATCGATGCCGATCAGTCAAGAGAAGCTTTACTTCTTATCATATGCTTTACTTGATCGATGCCCAATGGGAGTTGATCTTTCCAGTTTATCCATAACCTCCCATTGGAAGCTTAGGCTAGACTTCGGGATGTTTCGTCTCTTTGATAACAACATCAGTCCCTCTACCTAAGGGAAGGATGAGCTAAACCTCACCCTTCACCCGAACTCTAGCTCCTGAACATACGCCGGCCGTTTGAGTTTCTACTCTATCCTCTTTTAGGAGGCTGTGTGTTTTTCTGAGCTGAGTTCAGTCGGAGATCAGTTGCTAGAGCGCTAGCCTCAGTGCTCAACCTTCCATCTCCGAAGTCTACCATATGAGTGCTATAGTTTCTCGAGTCCCGTGATCACCCCAGGAGCTGTCTCAGCCTCCCTGAAATGATCATGTCTACTTTCAGTGTTGTCATCCTTTGGACTCGTGTTCGTATATGTGGCACTAACCTTGCAGCTATAACATCACTGATTCATCGATGATTGGTGGTGAGATGGGAAGGACACCACCAATGATGGCTGTAGGAGAAATCTCCCATGGTTGAGCTTATGACCTTAAATAAACAAAGCACTACCAGGATATAGCCTAGATTAGCATAGGTTTTATTTCCCTTTTCAAATAAAAGCAAGAACATATTCATAGGATAAGTTGTCCTTCGAGTATTTTTGGTCACTAACCTTTCAGGTGGAGATTGAAAAGAAAGATGGACAGGTGATGCCTACGAACATGTGAGCTACATCAACTACAACACCTAAATAAGATTTGGTGAGGGAACATTTACAAAAGGAAGCTTGATCACCACACACTTGAGTTTTGTTGCCTAGCAATGCAAACTTCAAGTGTGGGGGAGATATGTGAGCATCCTGAGTAAAGTTCCTCCTCTACCAAATCTTATCCTGGTGTGGAGATGATGTTAGCTCTTGCATCTTGCCCACTAGCTAGGTAAGTCCTGCTTTTGACATTAAACAAAGCCCTTCCGAGAGGTTGCTCGAGGTTCACCGTCTTATGCTCATGCTTTTGTTCCTTTTCGAAAGTAGCTTGATCATGCTTTCATGCTTCCTTTATCTTTGTTCTTATGCTCTAGTTTGAATGTATATGCATGACATACGTTCATAGACTATTTTAAATTGAGCATGGTGCTTAGGTTAAAATATGTCTTCTTCAGTCAAAACAAGATATAGTGTCGAGTTTTGGTTGATGAACCTTGGAGTTATATTTTCATAGATCTTGGTTGCATGTATGCTGACTAACCCCTACAGAAAATTGTCAAATTCAAATGGGTGAGTTGTTGAGCTAAATTCAAATGGGAAGGTAAGTTGAGGTGTCAGATTCATGTTACACAACATGCAAGGGTGGTAAATATGACCTCTCAAAGGTCCAAGGTAAGTATATTCCCCTTTGTGTATGAAGTGTAGCCTTGGTCTAACCCTTTCGAGCAATGACATGGTGACAATAAAATAAAATAAAGACAACAAAAATATTTGAATTTGAATACAGGCTTTATGGTTCTCGAACCAGTAGAGTCCATCCTTTGTTTTCATTTGTTGTTTGAAGAACAACACCCAATTGAACGACCAGTGTGGGGGAGTTCTCTCGAACTCATCATCGACATTTCCACTAGAGAACTCCCACACAGGCGGTGCACAACATTGACTACGCGTTCATGACAAGAGCAAGGTAAACTAGAGTGACCCGGCTGCCTTCTGGTCAGCCAAATCACCACTAGTCTCCCTTGATCTATTATCCTTCAGAAGCGATGGTATGTGCACCCTCTACCTCACTCTTCTTTATCCATGAGTTTGAATGAATTTCAATTCCTATCATTTGAAATCAAACTCAGAGGTTTGTGCTATGCTTGCTCTACATGATTCTTGTGGTTGGCCTGCATATGTCTTATTCCTTACTTATCATCTTGATGCTTGTGAACAAATGTCATTAGGGAACTCATGCTTATCTAAGTAGTTGGCATTTGTGATATGGTTTGATGATATGATCTTCACTCTTTATGTTTGAGTGCTTGGAATTTTTATTTGAAAATCATAAAAACCTTTTGCAAAGCTCCTCTTTGATATGACACCGTCCTACCAAAGCCATATGATGTTTATAGTTGAAAACCTTATACTCATATGCTGCTTGTTATTGCATTGAGCTTTGTCAAACTCTGTGACCCTTGTGAGAATTCTTTTCACTACTTTCATGATCAAGATTCATGTGCACACCCATTTTCCCCTTGCTATGCTTCTACACTAGAAGTTAGCATTGTATCATTCATCCATTCCACAAAATAAAGCTCCATATATATGTGTGTGTGTGTGTGTGTGTGTGTGTGTGTGTGTGTGTGTGTGTGTGTGTGTGTGTGTGTGTGTGTGTGTGTGTGTGTGTGTGTGTGTGTGTGTGTGTGTGTGTGTGTGTGTGTGTGTGTGTGTTGATCTCTCCTTCCTAGTTTTTGCTACACAAGAGACATGGCTATCGAAAAAAATATGGACACATGAAGGTCCAGGTATTGGAAAAAAAGAAAAAAAGAGTTGGACACATGAAGGTCCACAAAGAAAAAGAGAGAGAGAGAGAGATAGCCATGTTCTCAAAAGATTTTTATACAAGAGGGAGAATCATGCAAAAAGGAGTTCCATTACTTAGATGGTAATAACTAGTATCCATTCCGGGGCTAGTGTCTACCTTACCATCAACCAACATTCATCATATATGTATGGTAATATCTAGCACCCATTCTGGGCCTAGTATCCACCTTACCATACTCACCATATCCATACACGTGCACATCTTGATCTGATTGTATGATTTGATTTTCTCGGTGGATGAGTGGATCCAGTCTTTGACTATGCAATATATGTGATACAAGTATGCTTTATCCTTTATCCTACCCTGAGCTCCACATATAACCATCATTAAAAGTAGGATGAAGAAAGGCAATCTAATGCCTTGGTGAGGACATATACACATTGAGCGATCTGAGAGAATCAAATGAGGAGCTAAGCAAGGTTTGTTTTGAAAATTTATTGCAAAACCCCAAGTTACTTAGCATGATGAGCAGGAGTGATTTGATTCATGACCGTTCCATTCCTCAACTACCCAAGATAGTATGATAGACACTCCGCAGAGTTCAGAGGTACAAGGTATGGTTTGGAATATCTCTTATGCTCGCTTCATACCTTTGGATATCATGTCTCACCTTGATCTGACTCCCTTTACTCGGGACGAGCAAAGGTCAAGTGTGAGGGTGTGGTTGACGGCTGTTAAGTGCTATTTTTACATCGTCAATACCTACATAAAATAAATGTAGAAGGATCATCAACACTAGAATAGGAGCTTAAACTAATAATTTCCACAAGTGTCGATGTCTATTCGAATGCAGGTATTTAGCAAAAGAAATGGAGAGAAAGCATGCACATTTGATCCAAGCTCTTCAGGACCTCATGGTCCCCTGAACCAAAGGCATGAATTTGGCATCATTATAAACAATCTCAATTGCCAAATTGGATTTCATCATTATGACGGGCTCGTCGAGATGATCGAAATGGATATATCATTTGTCTACTTCAGAGTCCGGATGAAAGAGATATGCGCAAGACAAGATCACCCTCTTGACATCATGTGGGCCCTGTGGGACCCACACCAGACCACGTGGTGACGTGTTGCCACATTGGATGCCATGTGTCCATGACACATCATCAATCCATGTGAAGCAACTCCCGACGAATCAGGCACCGCCACGTGTGCAGCACAAGGATCCATGGGCCCACCAGGGACCCAAACCACCTCAAAACTCCGCATGCACCTAGAACCATCATAAGGGCCCACATACTAGTCACCCAGAGAAAGCACAAGACAAGAGGAGTTGGGCCCAGGTCGGCCGAACCCCACTTCAGCTGATCCCTTTATGTCTCTGTTTGCCATCTGCTTCCACGTGGTGCTTCCTTATTGATCCTTTGCAGCGTTCCGAGGTGGATTGGTGACATGGCGTCTGTTGATTGGCCGGTGGAAGGTCGGTTTGGTTCGTTCCCCTGGAAGCTAGAGAAGAGTGCAATGCAAGATTCCTCACCATGTGTCGCTCTTCTATTGGTGGCGCCCAAGGGAGGCTGCACATTTTGGAGAGGATTTGGCCTCTTGACAAGCCACTCCCTCCTCTATAAATAGGAGGGGAGGGGCTCCCTTTTGGAGCACATCCCAATCTCCCTCTCCTCTCATTCTCTCTTGGAGAGGTGAGTTCTCACCTCTCCCAAGATGTAGTGTGTGTGTGTGTTAGAGTACTAGGTAGAGTAGGGTGAGGAGTGAGTTGATGTCCGCATGGATACTTGTTCTTCATTTAGAGCAAAGTAAGTATTTCAGCATTTCTTATTTAGACTATAGTGGACTTCATGCATGAATGATGTGTTTTTGTGTTCTTGGCTCATTCATAGTTTAGAGGCTTGTGTTCTTCATAATACAAGGCTTCAATCCTTTAGAGCTAGTACATTAGTTCAAGTATCTGTTTGCATGTTTAGATCCTGTTTAGCTGAGTAAGAATGTTGTATCCAGTTCGCATCCAAACCTTCCTGTTGCTCCATGATTCGATGATGTGCCAAGGACTGAGTCGTTCTCTCCCTAGTTTGTAGTCCCGTATTTATACGGGTTGCTATAGTGTTGTTAGCGGGTCGACAGATGTAACAGTGCTATAGTAGCAATCGGTAGTGTAGACGGGTGTCTGGACTCGGGTTATCATATGAATACCAAGTGCATTCGCGTAACGATAGAGGTAGGCCGCAGTGGTGACAGCCTGTTGGACCCTTCGAAACCCTCTGCGCCTGTGTACTGAGTAGGGCCCTGTTGCTAGAACATTCCTTGTCCCTAAAAAGCTAGGGTGGGTTGGCGCCCCACAGGGAGGACTACATGGCGACCATATCCTTGCCTAGACTCAAGACCCTCTGGAAGTACTTCTCAACCCTTATCTTTCCTAGCCGGAGTTTGGTGTCCTTGGACCGTCTATACTAGAGTAGAAGATAGTGCACATCATTCCTTGGACTCGATACCCTTGGAATACTCTCCTTTTGAGGTGAAGTGCTACAGCGGTGTATCCGTGTGCTTGTGAATTTGTTCACACTCGTTAGTGTACCCGGGTGTTTCTTACACGCTCACGCTACCCCAGCGCCTAGTGGTGATGTTAAGAAACACCAACAATCAACGCCAGCCAGCACCTCATTGAAGTAAAGTCCATCGATTGGCTCTATAGTGGTGATGGATCCTCAATGTCCGCCGCGCGGATGACAATCTGCCTCTCCGGGCTCATCTGGAGAACTACCCGTGCATTCTCCTCATGCACGGGGACTGGACTTTCTTCTTCCTGAGGCAGGTTTGCCTCAGGATTCGGCTCCACAGCTTCTGCCAGCTCTGCTTCAAGTTCCGCCAAAGGATTAGTCCTTGCCTCGGGGGTCACACCATATGCGAAAATCAGTGACTACTACTTTGCTCCAGAGCTGGGACAAAGGTGTTGCGGCGACCGTCTCCGTCTCGGTCATGTCCTCCAGCGTTTGCTCCGGCACCACATCTTGGGCGGGTGAAGCGACCCTGACTTCTGCTACATTAGCCTCCACCATTGTCTCGTCCTGGGTCCGCTGGGCATCTTCTTCGACTACCTCCATGCGGGCTTCAGTACCCGTAATGGCTCTAGTGCCCAGCGCCTCCCAGGAGAGATCCGTTGATTCCTACACAAGGCTTCTACGTGACTTCACTACTGATTAAAACAAATAAGTACTCGAGCATTGGGGTATTTACAGTGTGGAGTGCGACAACTGCTTCTTGGGTCCTCCAACCAGCCCGAACAACCCGGCAGTGATCACTGGCGGCTCCACAACTCCTTGAGGATTCGGCGGGGGCTCAGTGCTCTTCTCCAGTTTCTCCGTGGGCTTCGTCACTGCCGCAGCCTCTGGCTCCTGCGCCAGCAGTGACTCGACTTCTCCAGTCGTACTACCCCTGGGGTCCCCATGGGCAACACGGTGTTGTCATCATCAAGGTCCATGACCTCAACGGGTTCAGAGGCTACATACTGAGTAGGTGTTGGTGCCTGCTCAGCCTCCTTCGGTCCCTGCAAACAACATCGAGGTCAACGACTACTACAAGAGGTCTATGTCTACTACTCGCATGGTTAGGGGTATACCTTAGTAGATGGCTCTTACAGGCCAGAAATCCTCTTCACACAATGTTTCTGCACTGTCCTCCTCTGTTTCTTCAGAGACGGTGCGATGTCTCCAGCAATGTCGACTGCTAGCCTCTTCAACGAGCCAACAGTGGTGGACGCAGTGTACCCGTAGCACGACTTCATCTCGAAGTGATGTGCTAGGGTCGACTCATCATCATCTGTCGACCAATCTTCTACGGCCCCTTCCGCGGTCTCTGACGATGCCGCGGCACCGAACCTGTTCGGCAGCCTGAACGTTCCGCTCTGGGTACATCCCGCCATCAACATACACAAGCAGTGGGGGCATAGAGTAGAACCGTTCTACATCTTCTTGTAGAGCCAACAAGACAAGTCAGCTACTCGACAACGTCAACAACAAGTACTCGGGGGCTATGGCTATTTACCTTCTTTGGCGGCCTGTCTGTCGAGTACTCCACAACGGCAGCTGGTACACCAGGCTCCATATTCTTGAAGATCTTCCCCAGCTGCTCTATCACTGCATCAGAGCTGATCTCCTTATCAGTGAACCTTGAACTAACACTACGGCCGGTGTACTAAAAGCAGTAGTGGTCCCTTTCATCAGCGGCTGGACGCGACGCTTCATGAAGCTATAAGCTACTCGCTCAGCAGTCAGCCCAGCAGCCTTCAGCCCTCCGATGCGCCTCAACAACTCGGGCACATCCAAGCACTCCTCCGTGGTTAGACCTGGGAATGGATTGATATCCATAATCCAATCAATGATTATCCATCAGCATCCAATACATGTAACACTCTGATCCTGTCCAATCCTATTAGTAATTAGGGCCATCCAATCCTATCCAATCTAATGCCACTCAAGTCCATATGCGTCTAATCAATCCAACTTAAGCACAACAAACAGCAACCGCCCGCCGAAGCACCCAGCTTCCCTCTGTTTCTGCCGCCGGCGTCGCGAGGAGGACGCTGACCACGCGTGCCTCGCTGTGCTCAGGGGCCACATGGCCAAGTCAAGTGCGTCGCCATGGACGAGGAGGATCGAGGATGGCACCGCTGGCGAGTCTGGAATTAGACAGCGGTGCGCACGAGGACGCGATGAAGCGCCACGCGGACGTCGGCCGCAGCGCAGGTGTGGAAGTGGAAGGGTGCCTCGCCGTCGTTGCTGCCGGCCGCGTCGACGCGGCGACGAAACACATGGGTGTCACCACGCGCGCTACGACACCATGCCCACCTCGTGGCCGGGGAGCAGACAACGCGGAGGTCAGGAAGGAGGCACAGCGGCGACGGAGGAGATGAGCTTCCCTTTCTCAAATCCAACTCGAATTGGATTATCCTATTTTTTAAGTCCAATGGAATCCACCGCTGTTGAATCAGAACCTTATGGATGTCCAGGATCCAACTAGATCCAAATCCAGTGAAATTCAATTACTAAAATCCAATTGGATATGGATTTTGCTTAATCCAATACCAGGTATATCCGTGGTGAGCTCCACGTTCCAGATGTCACTGTGAATGGGAGCGTACAGGCTCGGCTTCGGCAGCTGTGGGCGCTGGTTCGCGGTGTAGAACCACTTTTGTTTCCAGTCCTAGTTTGAATCTATCAGCTTGTACTTGAAGTACACTCTTGATAGCTTCTCCCGTTTCTAGATTCTAGCACCTCTAACTACATGCAGCAACAAGGTGCTCGGTTGTGGCTTCAACCGGAACAATTTCTTGAAGAGGCCCCAGTGTGGTCGGATCCTCAGAAATGCCTCGCAGAAATGTATGAAGATTGAGATCTAGAAGATACCGTTCGGATTTAGGTGGATGTGCTCAATCTAGTAGTACTCGAGCAGCTCACGAAAAAAGTCCGATGCTGGCAGGGCCAACCCACGCTCGCAGAAGTGGGCGGACATCAGGATTTCATCAGGGTTCTTCTCCATCGGCCAGTCATCTCTAGCGGCGGTATTCCAAGCTTCGATCATCTGCTCGCGGAGGAACCCGGCATCGACCAGCGCCTGAATGTCCCCATGCTTCAACTTCGACTTCTTCCAGGTGTTGGCTTGGTTCTTCGGTGGCGACAGCTACGGGGAAGATTCCTTCTTCCTCCCAGCCGCCCTCTTCTTCCTCACCATATGCGTCGTGGACGGTGCACTCTTCATCCTCGTGGTCACGAGCATCTTCACTCGCATCCGCTCGGGGGCTACACGGCGGTGAAGGGCGGCACGCGGGCTCTCAACTACGACAGCGGCGGTTGCAGATGGGGAAGCAAAGGAGACTTAAGTGTTTGCTGGCTAGCAGATGCGAATGGGAAACCCTAACCGGTCACCCATCTATTTATAAATCAACTGGCACCTCTACAGTGTGGTGGACGCTTCATTTTCCAAGACCTAGTGCTACAGATCTCGGGGGCTCAACAACATATCTAGTGATTGGAAAACTTTGGGCTACGGATTCTTCACCTAAGGCCACATTCTACATTCAAGATTGATCCTTCAATTCGAGAGGCAACTCGACTCAAGGCTAGGGGGGCTCCGTGCCACGTGTTCTTCGGTTTTTTCTCCGGATTTTGCGGGATAAGATTGGCGGAATTCAAATTTGACCCTCAACTGGAATTCGATTCAACCTAAGGCTCGGGGGCTACATTCCATATGGAATACGATTTTTGCAAAATCGCATTACCATATGGATCTTCTACGCGAAGACATCACGGGTACCATTCAAGACTTTCAAGAGAAGAACTCAGGGACGCTTGGGAACTACTCGAGAAGGCTTCAAGACTACTCGTGGCATCGCTGGAGTACCTTCCAGCTTCGTGGCAGTTCAAGTACTATTGAAGACTTTGTCTTGTAGCGCTCGTGGACACTTGGAAACTACTCGCGGAAGCCTTCAAGACTACTTGAACCTGTCGCACTCAACTACAAAGTACTCGGGGGCTGTCGTACGGGCATCCTAGGGCCCACCGCAGGGATGGGCCTACCCATGAGATGAGTACCCGCAGGACCTTCTGTCTAATTGTGGGCCGTGGCTACTGAAGACGTGGACCACTTTGATTACTCAAGACTACACAGGATTAGTACTAGTCTAGGAAGGCACGTCCTGTACACCGCTTGTAGCTATTCCTAGTCGTACCCGACTAGTACTCCTGTACCAATCTGACTTGTAACCCTGCCTCCCCGTGCATATAAGGCGAGGCGGGGACACCCCCAAACAACACCTGAAACTTATGCAATCAATCAAGAGCCACGCAACATACAGGACATAGGGTATTACGCATATTGCGGCCTGAATCTGTCTAAATTGTGTACCTCGTGTCTCACCTTCGAGTTCCTGATCTCAGCGAGCCCCACCACACAATCAACTACCTTAGGCACCCCCTGGGTAGGTTTGCCGAGACTAAACACCGACGCCTCCGGCTCTTCGCTAGCCCCGGCGCCTCGTCGGTTGAATCAGGCCTCAAGAAGGAGTGGAGAGGCACCGGCGGCGTGCGGACGGTAGCGAATCGAGCTGGATTCTTCCCTGGAGGACGGCGGACCTCCAGTGCCCTGCCTCCTCACCGTGCATCTACTGCTGGTGGGCCCCTTGGCCCCTCCCGCAGTGCCCTGCCGCCCATTGTCGTCGTCCTCCTCTCCCTCTCGCGCTACCGTCCCGGACTCGCTGGCGCGCCGCGCTGCCCCACTCTCCTCCTCTCCGCCCGCGACGCTCCCACCCGAGGAGCCTTCCGTCTGTGTCCGCGAGGAAAGGGGCAATTGGGAGCGTCGGCTGTGGCGTATCGCCTGGATTGCGCTGGCTGTGCCGTAAACCCAAGTTTACGGTTGCATGTTGTAGGCTTTTGCCGTAACCATTGCAGCTCTTTTTACTTTATATTTTGCCCTATGCAGCTTACCGCAATGCATACCGCAACCCAGTGCGCATGCTCAGGTGGTCCCACCTGTCAGTGAAAGGGAGAGAGAAGAGCTTGAGTGGTGGTTGGTTGGCTGGTTTGTGACCTGCTGAGCTTTACTAGGTGAGTGATGAGGGAGGCAAGCTAGCGGGCTGTCCTCGTAAGGTTAGAGGGTTAGGTAATGTTTGTTTTTAAGTTTGAAAATCGAATTCAATGTTGATATCTCCATATTTTTAGTGCTCAACTGAATGTCACATGTAATACTCAGACTTCGCATGTGGATTAAATTTTATAGCTAACACCTGCTTAAACTACCATTCTACGTGAATATAACAGCTAAAACAAGTAAGGGTGTCATTGATACAGGGTGGCACGAAGGGTGCGTTTGGCACCACTCCGCCAGCGGCTCCCGGAGCTGTTTTGCGCGGAGCCATGCAAAAAGGGAGAAAAACGGCTCTACGTCCGGAGCACCTCGGGAAGCCCGACTCTGGAGCGGGGAGGTCGGGAGAGCTGCAAAAACCGGCTCCCCCGCAGCTCCCGCGGCTCCGCCCCTCCTTTGCCAGGCCTGCCCTCGGCGGTTGCACGAGCGCGGGAAGGTGGCCGGCGGTTGCATAGGAGCGGGAAAGAAGGTGGCCGGAGGAGACGGGAGAGAGAGGGAGGGAGGTTACCTAGACCTGCTGGCGCTGCTGTCCCCATAGATCGGCGCGTCTGCACCGCCCGGATCCGCCACCACTGGATCTCGCCGTCGTGGGACGTCGTCGGATATCCTGCCTCGCCATCATCACCCGGCGGCGGAGCCCCTCGACGGAGCCACGCGCGACTTGGTTGCACGCTGGCACCGGCGAAAGGGCCCGTGATGGGGCTCGGCTGGAGGCGGGAGGCTGGCAGGCGCGGAGGCAGAGGCGGTCGGCTGGTGGCTCGATCCGGGCGCGGAGGCAGAGGCGGCCGGCCGGTGGCTCGATCCGGGGCGCGGAGGCAGAGACGGCCGGCCGGTGGCTCGATCCGGGCGCGAAGGCGGAGGCGGCCGACTGGTGGCTTGATCCGGGGCGCAGAGGCAGAGGAGGTAGATCCGCCGGTGGGAGCTCGATCCGGGCGAGGAGGAGGAGAGAGGGAGCGCCGGTAGGGAGGAATGGTCAGCGGTGACAGGTGCGAGGAGGAGGAGAGGGGGAGCGACAGGTGTGAGGAGGAGAGGAGAGAAGGACGGGTAGCGGGAGCGGCCGCGGGTGGATAAGGAGAGAGAGGGGAGAAAAGTAGAGAAGGGAAAAAAGAAAAAAAAATGCGAAGAAAATGAAAATAGAAAATAAAAAAGGAAACAGAAAATAAAAAACAAAAAAAGAGGGCATTATGGACTTTTCACAATCTGATCCACCTCACACAGCCAGGAGAAGCTGTTTTGCCAAACGTTTTTCCGAAACGGATTCAGCTCCACCACAGAATCCGCTCCATCAGCACAACCACAGCCGGATCCGGTACCGTGCCAAATGCACCCTAAATACCAAAGATCATGGAGATGACAAAGCCAATCCTTTCTCTTCAAGTCAAGTTTCTTTTTTATATATTCGCAAGATGTGGGAATTTGGAGCATCGGGATGTATCCAGCTTAAAAGTTTTAGCATCACCCAATCTCCATGCCTACGATGGAAAATGTATGTAGAAATATATATATATATAGCATTTCCTTAGACCGTTGGACAACTGTTTTCAAAATCTATTGTTTGACAACCGGAACAAGCTTGCAAGAACCTTGCTGCGGGTAGAAGGTTCTGTGCATTGACTAGCTTGATACTCCATCCCAAATTATTATTCCACCTTTGGATATGCACTTAGGTATATACTTATGTTTAGATACATAACAAAATGAATGTAAGCCAAAATGAATAGTAATTTGAGATGGAAGGAGTAGCTGTCAAAGGGCAAGTGTGCTGTTTTGTTCTCTTTTTAGGGTGAAACTTTCCATTACATTGTTTGTATGAGCCCGACCCACATTTTCAGAAGCTGATGTACAGATTTTGCTTTCTCATGTCAAATTTTCCCGTTTGAATTTGATAGTGCTTGCATGACATGGTAAGCTTTGAGAAAAGACGTCGGACCAGCCGACTGTCCTGGAGGAAAAAATCACAGCCGGCTGGACTTCACTTTCGCTAATTTATAGTTGGTTGTGAATTAATTTATCTTACAGTTGGTTTTTGAAAAACAGACAAAAATCCACAGCACAACTGTGGTCTCCCGTCCAGAAAAAAAAAGTTGTGCTTTGGAATCTATTTTCCAAAAATAGTGTGGTTGTAAGATAAGTTAATTTACAACCGACTGTAAATTAGCCAAGTCCTGTGAAGAGAAATAAGCAAATCAAGACTTTGTCCTTGTCCCAGTCCTGTTTAGTTCGCAAAAATTTCTCCAACATCAATCTTTGAATACTAATTAAGAGTATTAAACGTGTATTAATAGCAAAAATCTATTTCATAACTCTTCTAATTTTTCGAGACGAATCTAACGAGCCTAATTATGACATGATTAGTCAACATCATGCTACATTAAACAATCTCTAATGACAGCTAATGATGGATTAATTCATCTTAATGGATTCGTCTCGCGATTTCTCATCCATCCGTGTAATTAGTTTTGTAATTATTGTACATTTAACACTCCTAATAAGTTTTGAAAGGGAGCTCCAAATTTTTCTCCAAAAATTTCTACAGATGCAATTCTCTTTGCCACGGACGAGCTTGTCACCGCCGCCGCCTACATGAGCTAGATGCGCATGGGGGCCGCCTCGACTACCTCCACTGACCACCGCTCCTGCAGTTCCTCTACACAACTTACCTCCACTGACAACCATTCCTGCAGTTCCTCTACACCAGGGATGGATTCGGTCAAAATAATCATGAAATCGAATTTAGATGTCACTATTTACTATATTTTAATTCAAATTTGAATATGAATATGAAACAAATAGTTTGAACTCGGATTCTCATTCAGATACTTGCTCGACTTATAAAATATCGTCATATCAATTTTGCTTTATCCATAGTTTTATAATTGATCAAAAATCATGTTACAAGTATGGAGTAAACTACGAGCATATTACATAATAGATAGCCTAATGGTTAGAGCACCTAAGTAGCACCCAGCAGAACCGGGTTCTACTTCCTGTGAGAGTGAATTAAACCGGACTAGAATAAAATTTATAAAAAAATAGGGGTTTCCCTACTAATAAAAAATAGCATATTTACTAATAAATAATTAAATATCACAATAAATATAAAAATAAGTACATTCATAAATATATCATTTAATAATAAAATAAGTTCATTAATACATTTAAATATATTTATTCATTTCATAATAATATTATGTATTTAAAATTAATATGCCTAGTCATATTAAAACTAATTGGACTTTATCATTATATATCACTAGTAATTTTAGGCTTACATAATTAGTCATTTGTCATATAGATAATTTTTAAATAGTTTAAATGATGTAAGTAATTATTTTATTAGCAATACTAAAATAACGTGATTTGTTATTAGTATTTAGTAATGTAAATAAGTTTCAGATGACTTCATTTGGTACTTGACTCTTTGCGGATACAGATAATATCAGATATTTCACATTTTTGTTGAATATGATTCTTGAATCAGATAAAGCAAAATATTAGAAATATGAATATCCATATTGATGTTTTTAGAAGATTTTCAGACATCCAGATCCATTTCTATCTGCAATGCATGGATTGTCCTCTTTCTTGATTTGATCCAGATGCTCATTTCTTGAACTCCGGGAGGCGAAAGGTCAGTTTTGTTCCTTGAAGCCCGGGTGGTTTATATCCACGCCGTTGATCTGCGTTAGCGCGCGTGCGATCCCTGGCGCTAGACCTGTATTCGCGAGTTACAAACAACACGCCGTACCGAGTGCCAGTGTATGCAGTCAGGTATTTGACGCAGAGGAGCTGCAAGGCGCACACACGAATATTCGCACGGAAAGGCGCCTTGGAAGTTGAAAAAGGTGGTTTACTTTTCATGGGGGAAGGCGGGATGGGATGCGGAGGAACCTGTTCCCATGTACAGCACGTCACATGCTCTCTCCCGTTCACTCTCCACTTACATTTTCTCTCCTATTTATTTTTCACTAAATATTCTCTCTCCCACCAAGCTGCACACCTGCTCTCTCTCTCCACTAATTTTTTTTTTGCACTAATAAATGTTCAAATCATTCTATATATATCTTTATCATAACCGTGTACTCCTGTGATCAAGACTTGTACCCGTTTGAAGTAAAGCCAAAGCCAACATTTTAATTGTGTCGCGCGCGCACACATCAGACACCAAGTGTACCGAGGCGGTACATGCCTCATTAGCAAATGCACTCTCTAGTTTTTTTTTCATACCATAAGCACAGAACAATCATAATTTATTAAGAAGAATGATCTACTACTCATTTGTAACAGAATTTTTTATTCTAGCCACCACACTGAACACAATATTTAAAAGTTACCGATTCATATATTTATTTTATAATCTAAGTTGCTGATGTACAGGAAATGCTCGCGCATGGTACCACATATGTTCTGAAAATGATCATTATTTTTAAGCATAACCAGGTGCTCTTCCGATGTACCATGACTACAGATTTGTTTATGCAAAATAAAATTGACCAAGAACAGCACATCCTCCTCCTGATAAACATAAATAATGCTTCAAAATCGGTACCATCCATGCGAAACGAATAAAACAACCTCATTAATCTTTTTATACAGTCACCTGCTCTGCCGATGTACCACGGCTACACATTTTTTCTCCACAAGTAGCAGTTTTAACAATGAATTAATTGTAACTATCAGGTACTATGATTATCCGGCGAATAACCGAACACCTCGGTAGCACATGAACATATAACGATCAATGAAAATAGTGAACTAATTAAAGAACCACAGCTTCCTTGCTACTTGTGGTAAAAGATAAAAATATCAGAAAAGGAAGAGAATGATTTTTTGAATTGGATAGAGATGGTGGGCAGCTCTATTAGGCACACATGTGAGGCCCATACAGCTTAGGCTGTCCGCACTGGGTGCGGTAAAGGGCACGCCACGGGACACGGTGGACCATGGCGTACGCCTTTTGGTGTTTTTTCTCGCGCACCGGGAGACGCCAAAGGGTACTGCACGTCCCGTTCCTTCCCCGCGAACCCCAAATCTAGCGCTTTCCAGTCGCGCGCTACGCCCCGCAGCAGCCCCACAGCGGCCCCACCTCACGTCGTCGTTGCTGCTGCGCGCCATGGCAGAGAGGAGAGGAGAGGCGCGGCCAGCCGGGGAGCAGAGAGGAGCGGCGGAGAAGAAGAGAGAGATCGGAGAGAGAAAACGAAGACGAATTGCTGCCGCCGGATTCCGCCGCGCTCGATTCCGCCCGGCCGCCGCACCAGCGCTGCAACGCTGCCGGCGCAGTTGCTCCTGCTTCTCCGCCGCCAGATCCTGGAGAGGGAGCGAGCCGCCGGGGCTGCACCGGAGCTCCCGGCGGTGGAAGCAGGGGTCGCCGCGCCGCCGGGCGTCGGCGCTCGAGGGCCCGCTCCGCCGTCCTAGTCGCTGGAGCTCCGCCGGCGAGGACCGCAGGCCGAGGACGACGAGCAGGGGAAGGGCTGCCGGGACTGCACCCTCCGCCACGCAACTGTGTCACGCGTCTCTCTGGCGTCCGCGCCTGCAAGCTCCGCCGCAGGCTTCCTCCTACCGCACCGAATCGAGGTCATGGCCGCCGGATCCGGATCTCGCCGCGGCTCCTCGTTCGGCGGAGAGTGGGAGGGGGCGACGGGGTTGGTTGGGGAGCAGGGGCCGGCCGGAGAAGGCGGCGCAGGCCGGCCGGAGAAGGCTGGCCGCCGAGCTCCGCCCCTTGCTCGAGGCTCCGCGCGAGCTCCGCCGTCGAAGAACTCGTTGAGCACCGGGTCCTGCACCGTCGTGGCCTGCACGTAGCAAACCCGCTCGACGCCGACCTCCTCCCTGCTCCCGGCGCGCGGCCCGTCCGTCCACCGCACCGCGAAACGGCCGTTCACGAACCCATGGGCCGCCGGCGAGACCTGCACAGCGTTCGCAGCCTCAAGAGTCAGCAACCAATCAATGCAAACCAGCGCCGACCATGTGTAGGGGCCGAATGGGGGACGTACGGACTCGAGGACGGCGTCGTAGAACTTGAGCAGGCCGCCGTCGAGCGGGCAGGAGACGCAGAGCAGCGCGCCGGCGGGGAGGTCGCGGCACCGGGCGTCGTCGAGGGGCGGCGCCGGCGCGCGGAACCTAGCGCGGAGCGCAGCCACAGCGTCGCGCGCGGAGGGTGCCGCTGCCGCGAGCGCCGCGGATCGAGAGAGGAGGGGCGCGCCGGACTGCCGGAGGAGCCGAGGCGGAGTTGGTTGGGGAGAGAGGATGGGCGTTGGGTGGGGGGTAAATAAATGATAGTGTATGACATGTGGGTCCCGCATATTGTTGTTGGTATGGAGTATGAGGTATAGAGGATGACGGATGCGAGAAAATTGATGTTGTACTGCAAATTCTCGATGACTAGGCAGAATATTCTCTTTAGAGTACGGTAAATAGAGTATGACGAGTGCTACCAACCTTAAAGCGCTCCGGTACGGGATCCGTCGAGGTTCTGGTCCAAGACCAGCGCCTCCGTCCATATTCACGGAACCCTTCCCTGCCTCGCACTGCGCCCCCGTATTTCATACGCTGTGTCAGCCAAAAGCCTGCCGGCGTCGCAGCGATACAGGTACTCCTTGTCAGTGGCGCGAATCTCGGGACATGTCTGGGACCACAGCTACACGGTCCGGATGCAAACCACCCGGGCTTCACTCCCCTAATAATCTTGATTCCTCTGGGAGGCACTTGCGTCTGCAGAGGTCTGCAAGTGGGGGCTGACTTTCTCCCCATTGGTCCAGCGCCCTGGCTTTTTTTTATAAGAAGCATGCATTAAATTAACAGTAAGAAGTTGCTAAGGGCAGTCCCAACCCAGGTAGTGTCCAAACTGCCATGTCACCTGGACATCATCTTAGAAACTAATCTCCCCAACGCCTAATGTCCAGTGGCGTAGTCAAAAAAAATATATAGCTAGGACGAACTTCTAATGGCCGACTAAATTTAGATCGCATTAATGCACATATTACAATCGTACGAAAATAATCTAGAGTTCTTGCGCCAACATACATGGTAGAATGCAAAAATACTAAAATAGAGATAAGAAATAGATGAACTTGTAATATTGTTTAGGTCTCCTCTGCGGTCTTTTTGTTTTTGCATTTTTTTTGGTTTTTACACGTGAAAACCTACACACAGAGGATTACGTCGCGGCACAGTGCGACTTGCGTCTGCACCTCCACGGCCTGCTGAGCGCTGGCTGCTGGCCTCTGTAGCTGGCCGATGGGCATAAATTAGGTGTTTTGGGCTATGAGTTCACTGGGTCAGAAGTTAAAAGACAACAAACATAAAAGCCTAGTCGGAGTTGGAGGGGTCTGTAGTCTCTCCTTCTAACTCCGTCCGAGCTGCAACTAGGCAGCCGCCATGGCGAGGTGCTGCAGGACCTCGAAATTTTGCCGGACAAGAGGGAGGTACCTGTGCAATCTCAGATTTAGCTGGGGCGGCTGCCCTAGCTCGCCTCAACGTAGATCCGCCCCTGCTAATGTCTTCAGGTGGGTCCCCCAATTAATTTTATATCTCATTCTCTTTGACTCCTCCCATCCTCCTCTCTTTTCTTGCAGCAATGGCGATTAAGCGCACGGCACGGCGGTCGTCGTGGCGAGGCTGCAGTGCCCCTTCCTCTCTGTTATAGCAACTAGCAAGAGGGCAACAAAATTCACTATAGGATTTCCATCTCTGTCAATCCACCACAAGCAGTAGGTTATCCAAATCCAATCCACCAGACGGAGCAATTCACGGAGAACAAGCGCTCCCATCTTCACCAAATTGGAGCAAGCAACGGCTCATCCATGCTGTATTTCCATAGTAGCGGCACCCGCAAGCCGCTCATACCACTGCAAGCTTACAATTCCTTAATTGCACGAAGCATAGCACAGATTATTACTCAAAGATTGTTTGGTCCATCCGTGCGACGGTGCGAGGCACCACCTGCCATTGCAGGTCTACAGCAGGTGCTTCATCGGAGGGGCGGCGGTGGCATGGCGCGGGAGCGGCCAATGGCATGGCGAGCCCCACACGGGCGGAGGAAAGTGTCGAGGCCGCTGCTGCGGCCGAGCGGAGCAGCGCGCGTGCACGGGGCGCCGGCGGGTGCGACGCGAACCGCGCCTGGGGCGAAGACGCGGTGGCGAGCGGCGTGGCGGCGGCGACCTCTCTTGGAGCTCCTCCGGCAGCATGTAGCACCGAGCAGTGTGGTTCAGTAACGAAGAGTTCTCGGCGGCAAGGTGCCGATCGGCGAGGTTGAAGCCTTCAAGCGTGTGCACCGAGGTTCGTACCGTGGGTTCGCGTGCAGCGTGCCCAACGCGGTTCTCGTGGTGTCTTCGGTCGTTGGATAGCGGACCAACACTGGGTCGTGCATGAGAAATCATGTCTTCATTTTTTCCTCTCTTTCCTTAATAACTCTCTAACCACCTTAGCATTTTACTTACATGTCAACATATTTAATGTTATGGAAACCAGTTGAGGTGGAGGATTGAGACTGCCCTAGGACCCTGAAAGGGCCAAGTTGTACATCAGACAGTGCGCTAATCATAGAGCACTGATGACCATGGGCCTCATAAGTGCAACCCGGTACATAGTCCTCAAATTAGATTCCAGGTGAAGAAAACGCTAATTTAGCTAGGGAGTCTGCAGTGCAGTTTAGATCCCTACGAATTTTGTGGACTTTTGACCTTTTGGTACTGGTAGCAACATCAAAGACCTGAGTGAAATACTTCATTCAATCCGGAAGATTGGAGTTGTTATGGTGGGAAAGGTCTATCAGCGGAGGAAGAACTAGGGTGGCTAAGGCCCACTGTGCGGGCGTGGCGGCAAAAGCCTCTCCAGCAGATCTAGTTTTGATTTGAATCTTATCCATTAGTTCGAGAGGAAGTTTGTTAGGATTTATGTAATTGGCCTATATAGGCAAAACGAAGGAGATGAATAAAATCAGCTGGATATTGATCTAATCTCTCCCGCGCTTTCGTGTTTGCCCGAGACGTCAGCGACAGCATTGCGTCTCACCACCCTCGCCGCCGGGAACCCAAGCCCCGGCCTCCCACGTCCCACGACTACTTCCTACGCAGAATACTGGGTTCCAACAATCTGGAATCAACATCGCTAGGAACCATGTCGGCTCCCGCCTTCACTGTGCCGGTCACCACCACGCCGCAGCAACAGGTGACCACAGGGCCACAGCAACCGGTGTCCACCGCGCCGCCGCCCAACTCTGGTGCACCGACGTCCTCCAGCGTTCCGGCCGCCTCCATGGCGCCCATGGACATCCTCGCGCACGCCATCTACGATCTGCAACGCCAGATGTACCACATCACCGCTTGCTTGCCGGGCGCCAACAGCTACGGCCCCGCCGGCAGCCCAGCGACGTCGGCGTCCACCCCCCTGTACGGCATGCCGGGGTACTCGGTCCCGTCCATGGCATCGCTCATCGTGCACTTCAGTCCTCGCGGCTAGTACCAATCACGCAGATCCAGTTCCCCCACTCGTGGTCGCCAATTCCGGGCTTCTCCGAGCAGCCACAAGTGCCTCTGGTGTACCAGCAGCCACCATTCCAGCCGCCGCTAGTGTACCTGCAGCAACAACAACCGCATCAACCACATCCAATCTTTCCCGACGCTCTGGCGGACGCGCTCGCGGTGCCCTGCTACTACAAGCTGTCGTTCCCGACGTTCGACGGCCGAGAGGATCCTCTCGGGTGGCTCAATCGCTGCGAACATTTCTTCCGTGCCCAGCGCACCGGGGAACATGAGAAGGTTGGCCTCGCCTCGTTTCATATGACCGGCAACGCCCAACACTGGTACTACATGCTGGAACGTGACGTCGGCGTGCTGACGTGGCCACACTTCACGGCTCTCTGACAGCAGCGTTTCGGACCCGCGCTCGGCGTCAATCACCTGGTGGATCTCGCTAGTCTTCCCTTCCGCGCCTCGTCGACGATTACCTGGAGGCGTTCCAGGCCAGGATGGCCCATGCGGGATACTTGACGCCGGAGCAACAGGTTCAGTTATTCACCGGGGCCTACCGGAAGCGATTCGCGTCGACGTCGAGCTCCAAGCCCCCCAAGACATCCAGCACGCCATGGTGTTGGCTCGCGCATACGAGCGCCGCACTGCGACACTGGTCACACCAGGCGCAAGCCGCCCCCTCATCCGCAGGGCCGCCCTCAACAGCAAGCAACAACATCGGCAGCCCCATCCACGACACAGGCACCCCCTCCCCCCGCCACCATCCGCTCCGGCCCCACCGCACCCGTTCTGTCGTCTCTCTCTGACTGAGATGGCCGAGCGGCGCCACCAGGGCCTCTGCTATAACTGCGACGAGCAGTATGTCCGCGGCCACAAGTGCCCACGTATGTTCTTCTTGGAGGTGGCCGATTTTGATGATGACGCCCCAACCTGATGGACGACCCGCCGGCCCCGGTAGAGGAGGAGCCTCTGATTTCGCTGAATGCCATCACCGGCATCCGGACGGAAGACACCATGCAGCTGCACATCCTCGTCGGCACTTGTGAGCTCACGGCACTCCTGGATTCGGGATCCACACACAACTTCATCAGTGCCTCAGCCGGTCGCCGCGTCGGTCTCCAGTTCCAGGGCAGCAACGGCGCCCACGTCCGTGTCGCCAATGGTGACCACGTCGTGTGCCACGGCCTCGCACGCGACGTAGCGATCAAGATCGGCCAATAGGAGTTCGTGATCGACAGCTACTCAATCCCCCTCGACTGCAACGACGTTGTGCTCGGCATTGCGTATCTTCGCACGCTCGGGCCCATATTGTGGGACTTTGACGACCTCTGCATGGCCTTTTGGCATCGCTGCCGGCGCATGCTCTGGAAGGGTGTCGGCTCCACCCGCATCGACATTCCATCGACAGGCTACCTGCATGCCATGCCCCACGACGAGCCGGTGCTGCTCGAACGCCTCCTCTAGTCGTTCACCGACGTGTTCGAGCCACCGTCCGGCCTTCCGCCAGCCCGTCTGTGCGACCACCGCATACACCTCAAGCCCAACACCGAGCCTATGGCGGTCCGACCATACCAGTATCCACACCTACAGAAAGATGAACTCGAGGCGCAGTGTGCTGCTATGCTGGAGCAGGGTATCATCCGCCCTAGCACATCCCCTTTCTCAGTGCCGGTATTGCTTGTCAAGAAGCCTGACAGGTCTTGGCGCTGTGGACTACCGGGCTCTGAATGCATGCACGGTAAAGGATAAGTTCCCCATACCCGTGGTTGAGGAGCTGCTCGATGAGTTGTTCGGCGCCAAGTTATTCACGAAGCTCGACCTCAAGTCTGGCTACCACCAGATCCGCGTACAGGCTGAGGATGTGCTCAAGACGGCGTTCCGCACCCACCACAGCCACTTCGAGTTCCTTGTCATGCCATTTGGGCTGTCCAATGCACCGGCAACCTTTCAGGCACTGATGAATCTGGTGCTCCGGCCGTTCCTCTGCTGGTGTGTGTTAGTCTTCTTCGATGACATCCTCGTCTCAAGCCGCTCATGGACGGAACACCTTCAGCACCTTCGCGCCGTCCTCGACGTTCTGCACGCCAACAACCTGCGGGTAAAGTGTTCCAAGTGCTCGTTCGCCACACCGTCGGTCGCTTACCTTGGACATGTCATCTCTGCCGACAGCGTCGCCATGGACCGCGACAAGATCGAGGCGGTCAGCTCGTGGCTGCAGCCGCGTTCAGTACGTGGACTTTGCGGGTTCCTCGGCCTGGCCGGCTATTACCGGTGCTTCATTAAAGACTTTGGTTCCATCGCAACTCCCTTGACTCGGCTCCTCAAGAAAGATGCGTTTCTCTGGTCGGAGGCCGCCAGCACCACGTTTGCTGTCCTGAAGAACACACTAACCGAAGCCCCTGTGTTGCACCTGCCGGACTTTGCACAAGAATTTATTGTCGATTGTGATGCATCAGGGAGTGGATTTGGGGCCGTGCTACATCAGGCCCAATTGCGTTCTTCAGCCGGCAGTTCGCACCAAGACACCTGAAGATCGCCGCTTATGAACGGGAGCTCATCGGCCTTGTTCAGGCGGTTAACCATTGGCGCCCGTACCTTTGGGGCCGGACTTTTGTTGTGCGCACTGATCACTATGCGCTGAAATTCATGCTGGATCAAAGGTTGTCGACCATCCCTCAACATCACTGGATTAGAAAATTATTTGGGTTCGATTTCAGGGGGAGTATCGTCTCGGCCGCCTCAACACTGTCGCCAATGCACTATCACGCCGTGACAGCGAAGTCCTGGAGCTCGGCGTCGTCTCTTCGCCAATGTTCCGCCTCTACGACGACCTACGGCGCCAGATCGACAACGAACAGGAGCTGCGCGCCCTACGAGATGCGGTGACCAGCAGCGAATGTGGCTCACCGTGGACTGTCACGGAGGGGCTCCTGCACCGCGACGGCAAGGTCTTCGTGGTGGCGTCCTCCAGCCATCTGCAGGCCGTCCTCCAGCTCGCCCACACCGCCGGGCATGAAGGGATCCATAAGACGCTGCAGCGGCTCCGCGCGGACTTCCACGTAGAGCATGATCGCCGCCTGGTCCGCGACCATGTACGGTCGTGTTCCACCTGCCAGTGCAACAACATTGACGCGCTCCAGCCATCGGGCCTGCTCCAGCCTCTGCCCGTGCCGTCGCGTGTGTGGGCGGATGTCTCCATGGACTTCGTGGAGGCCCTGCCCAAGGTGCACGGCAAGAGTGTCATCTTGACGGTCGTCGACAGGCTCTCCAAGTATGCGCACTTCATCCCTCTTGGACACCCCTACACGGCTTCCTCCGTCGCGCGCGTGTTCTTCCACGACATCGGGTGCCTGCACGGTTTTCCGGAGTCCATCGTGAGCGATCACGACCCAGTCTTCACCAGCAACATCTGGCGCGATCTGTTCAAGCTCGCCGGCGTTACTCTCCGCATGAGCACGACATTCATCCCCAAACCGACGGGCAGTCTAGGCGGTGAAGGGTGTACCTACGTTGCATCACCGGCGACCGCCCCCGCGCGTGGCTCGACTGGCTGCTATGGGCGGAGTACTGCTACAACACGACTTTCCACTCTGCTCTCCGCGCCATGCCATTTGAAGTCGTCTACGGCCGCCTCCCGCCGAAGCTGCAGCCGTACCCGCCTGGTAGTGCCCAGACTCTGGCCGTCGACGCCTTGCTCACCGACCGGGATGCCTTCCTGGAGGAGGTACGTACCAGGTTGCTTCAAGCGCAGGAATATGCTCGCCGCTACTACAATGCTCACCATCGAGCCGTGGAGTTCGCCGTGGGGGACTGGGTGTGGCTCCGCATGCTTCATCGCCCCGTCCAGTCTCTCGTGCCCGGCACGCGTGGGAAGTTGGGGCCGCGGTACGCGAGACCATTTCGCGTGCTGGAACGCATTGGCACCATCGCATATCGCCTCGACCTACCCGACGATGCCCGAATTCATGATGTCTTCCACGTCGGCGTCCTCAAGCCGTTCCATGGCGAGCGCCGACATCGACACCACCCCTGCCTCCACTTCAACACGGTCGTCTGCTGCCTTCGCCGAAACGAGTGCTGCGCGCCAGTCTTCGCTGTGGCGTGTGCCACGTTCTGGTGCAGTGGGAGGGTCTGCCAGCGGCTGAGGCGATGTGGGAGCCGGTTGATGGCTTTCGTGCGGCTCACCCCTCGTTCCAGCTCGAGGACGAGCTGTTTGTCGAGGGGGGGAGGGAGAGATGTTATGGTGGGAAAGGTCTATCAACGGAGGAAGAACCAGGGTGGCTACCCACGGTGCGGCCGTGGCGGCAAAAGCCTCTCCAGCAGATTAGTTGTTAGTTTTGATTTGAATTTTATCCATTAGCTTGAGAGGAAGTTTGTTAGGATTTATGTAATTGGCCTATATAGGCAAAACGAAGGAGATGAATAAAATCAGCTGGAGATTGATCTAATCTCTCCCGCGTTTCCCTATTTGTCCGAGATGTCGGCGACAACACAGCGCCTCACCACCGGGAACCCAAGCCCCGGCCTCCCACGTCCCACGACTACTTCCTACGCAGAATACCAGGTTCCAACAGGAGTGGTCTTCAGAATTTAGTAAAGCCACCAATTGACTGCAATCTGAAAGAAACGAGACATCACCAATGTCGAGATGATCAAGGAGAGTGGCAGCCAAAGCAATGGCAGCAGCCTCTGCTGAAATCACCGAGTGGATCTCTGGATGAACCAGATGGTGTTGGCCGGCTGAACTTGCAAGTTGACAATGAAAACACTCAAACCTGCTCTTCTAGCCGTTGGTTGATGATGATCTTGATCTGGGGAGGTAGATGCATCCGCATACTGATTCCGGAGAGGCTTGGCGGCATGGATGTAGGATTCCTGGGTATCATGGTCATGTTGACCCTCCTTGGCCGCATACTAGTTCACCCTCCTTGGCATCAACTAATGGAATAGTTGTGTTCTGCAGTGCTTGAAAATAAAACCTCAAGTTAATCGAAAAAATGCATAAGTTCAGATTGATGGGCATTAAGATAGCCGGTATAGTACTTCTTTTGTTCCCAGCAGGAAATATTAACAAGAGAAAAAGCAAGTGTCAGGCTGTAGAATCTTTCACCCCCTACTTCTTTACCAATTACCACCGCACATAAAAGTCATGATGTTCTCGGTTCCAGACTTCCAGTACAAACAATACAAGCATAGCAGAAACTCTATATGTACCAGCACACCTAAGGTAATTCACATAAAAAACAACCCTATCTTTGCACCCCCTACTCATCTTTTTCATGACACCTGGTTCGGATCAATCATATACCCGACTGGACCTTCACGGGCCATTGACGCCCTACGAGAAATTGAGGGCGGCCTCCTGAGCTCAGCATTGACTGGCACTGGCATCTCGTCAGAGTGGCCAGAAATGCAGAGCGATCCATTTTCATCCTGATCCCAGTAAACCTCAACCATAATGCCTCTTGGATGCTCTTCTGTCTCAGTTCCAGGAATACCAACAAAACGAGCCCCCTTCGGAATCTGCATTGTTAAAGGCAAAATTAAAGAAGAGAATACAATATTCTAATTTATCATGTATCCCCAGATAAGCAGATTTATTTATTTATTTATTTTCTTTTTGACACAACCAGATTAGCAAACCATGGCTACTTGATAACAGGATTTGTACATCTCAAAGGTCTTTCCTTAAGATAGGTGGGGTAGTGTTCTTAGGATTATTAAGCACAGACCTGTTTTTGTCTTTTTTTTTTTTTTTTGAGCAGAAGCACAGACCTGAATTGTTGCTCCTGAAGACAGGTTAAGAGTCACCAGGGTGCCTTCAGCAGTAGAGCTCTCCAGCTCTGCCTGCTTTGCAATGTTCAGGAAGACCTCTTCAAGTGTCGTGAGACCAAGTTGAATATCTGATATTCCAAATTCTCCTTCCCTGTCTTGCAGTTCCCCAAAGAATCTCTGTTTGTGGAAGTGTTGGCATATACTTTATTTTTTTGTGGGAAAAAATGATGTATATCAGAGTTCTGTGTGCCAAGGTATTACCGTCAGAAGTGGTTCTTTGTGATGGGGGATGACAAATGTCAAGAACGTCCTGCTCTCCTCTTTTGGGTCAACATCAAGATGCTGGTCAGCACAAAAGAAACAAGAATTTACATCCAAGATGGTAGGAGAAATAATGTCAAGTCAATAATCTTGTTTAATCATCAGGCACGTACTTCCTTGAAGAACCATTTGACAGCTTCTATGTTAGGGTTAACCACGGCCTCAGTGTTGCTGTTGACGTTAGGGCTTTGCATGTGGCCATTTCCAGAGAAATTAACGTTAGTGATATATCCTGTTCCAAATTTCGACTTCAACCTTATTGATGTCCCAATGCACCGCAGTTTCCCCTTTGCCATTATTGCTATCCGGTCACTAAGAATATCAGCCTCCTCCATGGAATGGGTGGTCAAGACAATAGCTCTTCCTTTCTTGGCCTCTTCTATGATGTCCCAGACGTGCCTCCTTGTTATTGGATCCATGCCAGTAGTCTACGTATGATATACATGATTATATTTACATGTGGCATGGGAGTCTAAGAAACAAACCAATGTTAAATCTGATGTGTCCTTACCGGTTCATCGAGAAACACCAATTTTGGGTCACCAATTAGAGCTATCGCAACACTTAGCCGGCGCTTCATTCCTCCACTGTAGCTGCCTGCTCTAACATTAGTTACCTGGCTGAGCTTCACTTTGGCTAATGATTCCTCTGCTACCTATATTTTGTGATCAACCATAGAAAAATCAAAATGCTAAATCATACTGGTTTAAGAGAGAACAAGTCAAAATATTCGTAAGAAACATACCGACGCAATTGCTGATGGAGGCAATCCCTTGATGCTCGCAAACAATTCCATGTGCTCTTTAGCTGTTAATGCATCCCACAGGATATCAAACTGCAAAATAATAGAATAATTTTTTTATATCCTTCTTTATTTACACCACCACTTCCATCAGAAATACAAAAATGTCTACATTACTACCTGTGGACAGACTCCAATCATCCTACGAATATTTGTCATCCCAACAGCGCTTCGGACAGATTGACCATAAATGAATGCTGTGAAATGTTTAGTGTGTACCATTAGCATGCCCATAATTATTTTGAGAAAATGAAATCAGAAGCTGCTTTAATGAATGATACTTACCATCACCCCCTGTAATTGGTGTTATTCCAGTCAGACAACTGATTGTAGTTGTTTTACCGGCTCCATTGGGCCCAAGAAGACAAAATAGCTGGTCCTTCTCAAGGTTCACCCACAAGCCCTGGAGAAATTTTTAGGTTACAAATTATCAGATCAGAACAACAAGTTGAATATATTTGTGCCAGAAGATTAAAGTTTACTTACTTTGACGGAATGAAATGGCTTAGTTGTTGAGCATTTGCAACAACCCATGCTGAATGTTCCTGGATAAGTCTTCCGTAAACCATGTATTTGAACTGCAATACCAGGATCTACCTCATTGTTTGCAGCTTGCTCCTTTACCAGATTTTCCTCCGCAAGAACGTCCTCGTCAGTAGGGGCAGCATCATTAGCTGGACGGCTTGAACCAAAACAGCTAAAGAGGCCTCCCTCTGGAATGCAGATTAATGGCTAGTGTAAGAAATTACAGTTGAAACAATGTAAAGATCTACCGAATACTTCAATTTCTGACCTTGCATCTTCCCTCCTTTGCCTGTCCAGTATGAAGGAATAAGAAAGTAGAAAACTGACTTTCGGACACCATTTACATTTGGAAGTATGTTGTCAAAGTAGATTGCCAAGACAAACCACAAGAAAAATGTGGAGATGAGCCATTTATAAATATCATCCTGTTAGATATTTTTCAACAGTAAGAGTTTGATATCTAGTAGCTAAAAGTTCTAATATCTAAAAATAAATGTTTTGCACATACTATAGTAATGACGCAGTCCATCTCAAAAGATGGGCACTTCCCACGCTGATTCCAGCTGATACCTTTATCTTCAGAAGTGGCTGTTGCCTTGCCTAGAATATTGAGGGCTTTGGCAAATACGTCAGGAGGAAAGAGAGACCACAATGTCCGGTACAATTTTTTGTAGTCAGAACCATATGGGAACCCAAAGGTGGTAACAAGCTGCACAGGGTGGCAATAACAATGGTATCTGCATATTTTCTAATGAAGAAATACTTGATGGATAATATGATGATTACAAAAACATTACCTGAGTCAAGAACCCAATAATGAATATTGCAAATCCAACAGTAGTAGCTGATGCTGCCTTTGCTACGAATGTCGAAATCATGAAGGCAAAACTAAGCTGCAGCAAACATCATGGATTTGTGTGTAAGGGGAGATATTTAGAAATCAAGCGTGATTGAAAATGGGCACAATCCAAACAAACATCATCCATGCAATGTATAAACAGCAACTATGATAGAATTAAGAAATGTATAAACAAAATTCATCCATGCAATGAGTTCCTAACAAAACTGAGTATTGAAAATGGGCACAATCAAAACAAACATATTGATCAATATTTGAAATTTACCATGTTCAGTTGGAACAGGAAGAACAGGAGGAATAGAATTCCAAAACTATTATTAAGGAAGAAGTCAAACTGGAACATCATCCCAAATAGCACAGTAAAAAGTGCTGAAAGTGTTGTAAGAAGGGCCTCCCAGGTAAACCACGATAACCAGTAGGCCGATTCATAGAGCCCCATGGTAGACATAGCCTGCAAATGTGCCAAAACGTTGGGTTACTTGGAGCATAAAGAAAGTATATCTTAAAATGCTCGTAGGCATCGGGTAAAGTTTAAACCTGGCGAAGTTTTAATTCTTTCTCTGTCACCAACGCACTGATCTGGAAAACAAATCCAAACATTGCAATCGCAAGGAAGAAGGTTGGCCCTGCTTGAGCAATGGTAGAGAATGTTTCTGTGGCTGGGTGAGCAAACTCCTTGAATCCCACAGTCCAGCTAAAATTTGGGTCTGTTACATTCATGAAAATTTAGAGTTATCCCCCAAGCACAATTAACTAATGAAACCAAACATACAATTATCAAATTTACTTGCACAAACTACAATAAAGAGTCTGCAAAAATATCTGGCCAAAAATAGAGTATTTAAAAATGTACAAACGAGCAGGCATTGCTGTCAACAATTTTGATAAAAAAGCATGGAAGGACTACCTCCAATAAGCAGCCTTGCCATTTCCCTCTCAGCTGCAACTTGAAGCGGTATCTGGAACTTGAAAGTCGGGTCTTCATATGTTCCTCTCCGTGCTACTGGAGTAGAGTTTGTCTGGATGCCATACTTTATCTGAGTGGCATTTATATCTTGAAAATGTAAAGCACCAGGACAGCGCATTGGGTTTTGAAACAGCCAAGCATCAACATCATCTGGAGTCCTAAAACCTAAAACCTGAGAAAATCATTGAGAATCAATCAGATAACATGCTGAGCCATAATAAATTCTAGGGTGAAGTTGCAAACTTGATTGATGTGGCTAGTGCAGACTCCCTCCAATTCAAAATATAAGTTGTTTTAGACTAGGACATAAGGATTAAAAAGTAGATCAAATGACTTAGTTGCCCTCCATTACACATTGAGAAAGATGGATACTGCTTGGCAAGGGCAATAAAGACGAGTGGAGATAAAGGGTGCCTAGAAATTCTAGGATGACCTGAGACGGGTGAAACATTTAAATCTGGACTTCAGAGGTAGTACTATATTTTTTCAGGTTACCACTAGATCTGAGCTCACGTCAAATGACAAACTGACATTAAATCATGAGAATGCAAAACTATACTAGCTAGTCTCGAAAGCCATATTTTATCAGATTATAGTATATAAAAGAAAAAAGTTTCAGCTGTTGAATTTAAGTAAACTAATTCAGACTACAACAGAATTGACTTATGAATGCACGGACTCCTAATTGAACAGAACATTTTTCTGTGTGCTGTTGAAGTTCATGATCAATAGAGTTTCAAACTAAAAAAATGTACTAATTTACAGAACTATATATTGGTTCATTGTTACTATCGTCTAGACTATGCAAACCATGCACTCTTCCCTAAAAATTCTCCAACATATTCTTAGTTTGCAATCCGAGGTGTACCTTCACCATCTGTGTTTCCAAGGAAAGGCCTTAAGACACACCATAGCATGAAAGTGACATGAAACAACATCAACCAAATTAGCTGTTTCTTGTGGACCTAGGAGTTCCCCAGATCACGTGAACAACAAACTTGGGGTCCTCGTCACACTTCCCCTTGGAAAGCTCACAAAATTCTACCATCTAAATTCTGAAGTGAGTGCCCACCAGGCCACCACTTCCATCCAAAAGCCAGATGGACACAAATCAGATACTAAAACTGTCAACATCACCTAAATGATGATCAGAGTTCACCGTCAAAGTGTCCAACCGCTCTACTAAAAAATAATTAAGGTCTTAGATAAAACAACCCGTGACAGCTGATAGGTACAGTTGAGTTGAATTAAATTTTATTTTCAAGTCCCAAATATCCAATCAGCACGTGCTAGTGCATAGGTTCCACCGTTCTACAGAATAAATTCTCAAAACTGATGTAGCTCTCTGAATCAAAATCACCTTCTAAAAATGCCCCGAAATTCTCCTTTTCAAGAATTAATACAGTTAACTTGAATTAAATTTATTCTAAGTGTCAAAAATCCAATCTGCGCCTGATATAATGCATAGGTTCCACCGTTACCACCAACAAATTCTTCAACCTTTATTTCTTTCGAAAACAAATTATCCGAACTTTCTTTCTAAATAAATTATCCAAACTCATGCAGCTCCCTGAATCAAAATCACCTTGTGAAATGTAGCAAAATTCCCCCTTTCAAGAGGCTAAAGTCTAAACTGACAAACACCCAAATTCGGCGGTTTTCTTTTGTTTCCAGAAAAAAAATCCCCTGAAATAAAATCCAATCTTCCCCACCGAGAATCTAAATTCCTGATCTCAAGCCCAACAAAACAAAACAAAACAAAACAAAACATAACATAACATAACATAACATAACATAACATAACATAACATAACATAACATAACAAATTCCACCGCAAATCGTCGCAAATTCCACCGAACGTGTTCTCCTCCGCCCAGACAGGCTAGCCCAACTCGTCGCAAATCGCACACAAATTCCACCGCAAAGATCGAGAACGAAACCCAATCGTCCCCAACTCAGACCGGTAACTGACGAAACTGATGACCCAGAAACTGAGAAACAGTGGAGGAGGGAAGGAATTTCAGGACCTTCTCAGCGGGGATGGGCCGGCCGGGGTTGTTCCTGCGGATGGCGTCGACGAGTCCCTTGACGCGGGCGCTTCCGCCGTCGCTCCAGAGGAAGTCGTAGCATGGGGACTTGATGAAGAACTTGTCCTCGCAGGGCGGGATCGGCGGCGCGACGAGCGCCTCCGGGTCGGGCACGTTGCGGTAGGCGGTGGTGCTGGAGAACCTGGAGCGGACGGCGCGGTCGATGCAGAAGATGAGGAAGATGAAGACGAGCGAGGAGAAGAGCTGCAGCGCCGCCGACCGGCGGTGGCGCCAGGTGAGCGTGGCGTTCTTGCGGAGCAGCGAGCGGTACTGCTGCCACGCGAGCGCGCCGCCGCTGAGGAGCTCCATCGGGGCCGGGCGGATCGGCCGGTGGAGAAGCCCGCCGCGGGCCGCTGGGGGGCAGTTTCTTCTTCTCGGCTGGGGCGCGCTCTCTGCTCTCGGTCGCTCGGCCTCGGAGAATTTCTGGGGACCGGTCTGAGGTTTGGGTATTTATAAGGGGTCCATTTGAAAACTGCCAGCGACCGAGGGGAAGACGGGTCCGGTGGGGCCCACCCGTCTGCGTGCACACCGTTCTTGCGGCTGAATGAGCCGCAGTCCGCAGATTCAGAGAACTTTTGACTTTCTTTCTTTCTTTTTCTTTTTTTTTTGAGAGAGATAGAGAGATCTAGAGGATAGTATTACGGCACATGTAGATTAGCCTAGCTGGTAGTGATTAATTCAGATTTATGGCGTGAATAAATAAATAAAATGACATGGTTCACCGAGTTTCAGGATTATAATTTTTTTGTTTATTTATTTTTTGATATCTTTTGGCACCTGTTTAGTTCGTTGGAAAATTTTAGAGAAAATTTTTGAGGTTCACTTCCAAGATCTATTAAGAATATTAAATGTACACTACTTACAAAACTAACTACACGAATGGACTAGAGCCATATGATTTGTGCTCTCTTTCCTCATTAATTAAGCTGTCACATCACTATTTTACTTAGTTGGTAAGCTATTTAATAGGGATAGAAACTATCATTAATACTTTATTGAGAGTGCCCTTAGAGGTACTCAATTAATAAGGTGTTTTTGGAAGATAAAGGTTAGTGGGAAGTAGTGTTTGGGTATGGCTTCCTCTCCGAATTTCTTACGCCATTGGAACTTGGACGGATGCTACTAAATGCTCTCACTTTTTTAAGATGTGTATAGTACGTTTTTTATTAAGAGAAGAAAATGAGTTACAACGAAGTAATTTTAGAAGAAATCCCAAAGTGCCGAGCACAAGGACCAACAAAGTTACAAAACGACCGACTGACCGAAACAACCTAAAAGAGAAGAGATTTCCACACACCACCACCACACCGAACAAGAACTAAAAAGCAATGCCTAACCTGCATGAAGTGACACCAAGAACACACGCTCATCACCAGGAGTCTAATAATCCAAAGGCTACGGAGGTAGAACGAAGATGTCATGCAGGACGATGCCACCAAGGAGGGAAGGAGGGAACGACGTTAACACCGCCATCATCCGTCTGTCTAGGAGGGAGCAGAGCAAGTCTTCACCAGGCAAACCAAATGAAATTGGGGTCGCAATGACAACGCCTCCAGCGAGGTAAGCAACACTACCAAATGCAGCCGTTGTCGGCACCGACTGAAGTCGTGCATGGCTTTCGCCAAGCCCCAAAACTAACTCCTCGTAGTCGACCTTCTAGGCTTGGATGGTAGATAGACCGATGGAAAGGTAGCATGTGATCCATGGAGACATCAACGGGGAACATGAGCAGGCCAGCAATCGACAACCTCTACACGACGACGACGAAGGCAGACGACCCAAAGATGACACTTGACGACGATGAACGCAGTTGACCCAAGGTAGCGGCGGCCGCCGAGGACTGGCACCCACGAGCAACAACCACCGGTGGAATCATGCGACCCACAACGACAAGCAAACCGGTTTGTCTTTGAGGAAATCTGGAGCACGATCTTAGAGTTGCGGAAGAAAGGAGAGAAAAGAGTGACCTTAGAGCCGAAAGTGGCCCGCCAGTGATGGAGGAACGGTGGTGCCGGCCTCCGTTGTCGTACCCAACCAGCGCGGCAGAGAACATGGGACGCGGAGCAGCCGCACAAGACCACCCGCCACCACCACGCGCGTGCTGTCGTACAGACATCCCTGGGCCCACCATCAAGGTGGACCATGCCCGTATATGGGACCGGCTACCAGGACTACTCTGGCATGTGGGCCACTGTGCAAGACGCGCGTGGACCACAAGGCAACACAGGACCATTACTAGAATAGGAAAGCTTCTCATGTAACCGTCATAGGCTTCTCGTAGTCGTACTTGACTAGTACTCATGTACCTACTGACGTGGGCCTAGACCAGGGCCTACCGCGACTACCAAAAGGAGAAGTACAGGCTACAGTCCGAGTACTTGGCGGCCTGTACGACGAGTACTCCATCCCCGAGCACTTGGCAACCCGTACGACCAGCTTCCGTCAAGACCGAGTACTTAGCGGCCCGTACGTGCGGGCACCACCCGCCTCCGAGTGCTTGGCGGCTCATCCAACAAACTCCCAAGTACTTGGGGATCCGTCCGACAAGTTTCCATCCACCTGGCGGCTAGAACGACAAGTTTCCGCCCCCACCACGACTACTCGTTCGCACGAGTAGTTTCCGTCTCGCCCCCGACTGCTCGTTCGCACGAGCAATTTCCGCCGCTAGCTGGCCCAGCCTTCGCGGAAAAGGCAACAACAAGCGGGGCCCACTCCTGAGGTGATGGGACCTCCGCGCACGCCCGCTCCCACGCGGCCACGTGCCACCCTCTCCTTGCCGGGTCGTACTTACAGGGGGTGTTCGGTGTCAGGAGGCGTGGCCGCCCACTATGCCACGAACGACACAGTGCAGGCCATTCCACCCACACAGGAACCCCACAGTGCCCTAGAAAGATGCATACCAACCCCGCTGACGGGAGCATGGTACGAAGCCGACGACTTAGGACGACCCGACTACTCGGAAACGAGCCCGAGGAGTTCCCAGCGCCAACTACTCGGAACCCGCAATTCCGGGAAGCCCATACCGTCGACAATCACTTCGCTATAGTCCCTAGCTGTTTCACCGTGTTCGGATAGCCGCCCGACGTGTAGAAGGACACCATGCATTGTAATCTAGTTTCCATTCTAGTTTTACCCCCTTGCCCTCTCCCTTGCAACTATAAAAGGGGGAGCAGAGGGTCACGCTTGATATGTCATCTCATATCATCGCATAGACGCTCACATACACTCGCTCACACGTACACAGGACTCTGCTACAAGAACCATGTGCACCCGCACTAGGAACTTGGGCTCCAAGGCCCTCTCCCAACCAGTTTGTAACCCCTACTACGAACTTTGAGCATAAAGAACACTCCCCCCTCAGACTGGACGTAGGGTATTACTCTCTGAAGGCCCGAACTAGTATAAACCCTAGTGTCTCTTGTGCCACCATGCGGATCCCAACATGCTATAGTATAAATTTACTTGCCGGCGATGACAAACCTCGACAGTTGGCGCGCCAGGTAGGGGCCTTCGCGTGTCTCGACATCCACTCCAGGGTTCGCATGGCCCATCCACTAGCTCTTTCGATGGTGATCCGCACGTAGTCGTTGTCATAGAGATGCCCCATGGGATCCTCTGACCCACTCCCGGCTGGATTCGAGATTCGGTTCAGGAGCCTGGAGTTCCAGGCGACGGGCAACGGCTGCCTCATGCGTCTCCTCTCAAGGGACGCAAATGTGGAGGCTCCAGCACTAGCTCCACAGTCACCCTGATGCCGGAGGCGTTCGGGCCAACACTCACAACAAGCGCGAGCAGAGTGACGTAGGGCAGCACGCGCCAGCTCCCCCCAGCGGGTTGAAGCTGGCGATCCGCAGCCTGCCGTCGCGACGGAAGGGGTCGCACCCCCACCAGCAAACCTGACGGCACGTCTCGTTAGAGAAGGCGCGGCCACGACGCCGTGATTTCCCCATGGGATGTGCAACACAGCCGCGATCTACTCCTCGTCGGCCAGCACGGACCTGGGAGCGTACGAGGACCTCCCGGGTTATCACCTTATGGCGATCCAGAACCTCATCGCGACCTCGCCCGACGAGCTGTACCCCGACTCCGACAGTGAGGAGTATGCGCATGGGTACGGGGACCCGGAGTGGGACTACTCCGGGCTCCGGGACCCCGTGGCTTTCAGGCAGTTTCAGGCCGCGACGGACTACTTCTCTGATTGCTCCTGTGACATCCCTGATGTTTATGTAACAGTGATCACCATCATTAATAAGTCTAATCATAGTAGTTAGCATGGTTGACCTGGTCAAACCCCTAACCATAAGTCAATCGTCTCAAAATCCAAGTCAAACCACTAGAACACTATACCTTTCTTCGATGTTCTAGCTCATTCTCCAAATTTTCCCAAAACACTTCAAATTATGCCAAAATAAAAGTTTTCAAGAATTTCATGGGACACAACTTTGTCCATTGGCACATTGTGAGTTTTGGCTTGTAAGTGGGAGAAAAACCCTAGCTATCATAACCACCTCCTAAAGCCCCTTTTTGAACTCCTTTGATGGCTCAACTCAAGCTCCAAATTTCATATAGCAACTTCAAAATCTGCCAATATGAAAGTCGCATTGGGAGTTTTTCAAGTTCAGTTTGAAAATTTTGAGCTTGCACTGGTCAAACAAGGCTTCGCCGAATTACCGAGGACGCCCGACGCTCTGGCCACGTGCTCTCGCGTTGTGCGTGCGCCGAGCCGCGCCGCCGTCTCCTGCCCCGACGTCCGTGCCGCCCATGCAGTTATCCGCTGGGTCCCACCTGCGCTGCTAGTACTCACTCGACCAGATGCACCTCCGCGAGGTGATGCCGGCCCCATGGTCTGCACCAGGTGGCCGCATCCCGCGCGCCACGCGCCGCACCGTGCGCGCGCTGTGTCGCTTGCGCCTGCCCGGTGTGCCAGCCTGCGCGCGCGGAGGCCGGGACCGCATGGTGCCGCTTCCAGATCTACCACTGCCTATAAATAGGCCGAAGCCTGTGCACCGTGCCGTGTCCCCTACTGCTCCGCCGGCAGCCATTGAAGCACCACCGCTGAGCTCCACCTCCCACGCCAGCTCGCACCCGCCTGAGCATCCTAGCACCGCCACACCACCCCACTGAAGCTCGCCGCGCCGCTTGTGGTCCAGCCCCGCGCCCCTCCTCACCGGAGCAGAGCCCGCAGCGCCTGCCGCCGCATTGCTCCGCCGCCGCCCCCTACCGGAGGTCCCCTGACCTCAACCGCGGACACGAATCTAGGCTAGGTGAGCACACCGTCGCCCTCCGCCGTTTCCCCGGCCGAGTCCAGCCCCACCTCGGCGCCGACGAGCTCGCCCGCGCCACCGTCCGTGCCCAGGGGCCCAATTGCAAACCCCCAAATGTTCCCAGGGTCTAAAACATAAAAACAGGGATCCTTTTGTAAAACCAAGGGCAGAAGTGTGAATAAAAATCTTTGACCGGGGACCTTTCAGTAAAAAGATTGTTCCACTTTTGATTCAAATTTCTGAATCTTGTAAAATCAAGAACAAATCACAGAAAAATCAGAAAAATACATACTCCATGGTTATGGAATCCTTGTGATGAATACTAGGTTTTCTATAAAGGTTGTATATGGTTTTACCGCATAGTTTTTGAATAATTTTGAAACTACCAGTTTGGCTAGATTTGAAATAATTTAAATTCTATGCATGATCTGAAGCTTAATTTTGGATATGTTGTTTTCTATGTCATGGTGGTCTTCTGGTGCAAATATGGCACATAGTTATCAAGTATATCATTAGTTATAAATTAAAGTTGATTTTCAGCAATGCTCCTGTTTATGATTTTTGTAAATTAATCTGCTGGTCATTTGGATCCAATATTTTTGCTATGGTTCTGCTTGATGGTTTTTTAATCATGTTATATGGTAGAGCTGTTTTTATCATGATTAATAAGGTCAAGTAATTTTTGCACAAGTTAAACCTTCCTTCATGAATTTAAAGTAATTTAAATATACTTTGCTGAGTAAGTGCATATCTTTGCATGGTTAGTGTATTGCACCTCTACATGGACTTCTAGCTCAAGATGTGGTATATATATTTCTGTATGATTTATTTGTGTTTTTAATGGATGAATCTAGTTGTATTTTTCATACTAAATCTGTGGCTTGGTTTAATCTGAAATTTTGATAGTAGCTCATGTATAGTACGATGTTCCTGTCTACCAAGTTTTATGGTCACATTGTTTGTACTTCTTTCAGAATTAATATTTGAAGTAAATCAAGCTTAATTCCAGAAATAGTAGGGAAACAAAGATCACCCTTGTTTACAATTTTAATATTTTGTTTGAGCTTCACCGAATCAACTCATGAACAGCACCCTTAATTTGGTCAAGAAAAATTAATTAATTAATTTAGATGTGCACACAATCACCATCAAATAAGAAAGTTAAACCACACACACTCTTACTTTGGTAGGAAGAGTATGCTGAATATATCTTTATCTAGGTGAAGGTGGTCACCCATGCACCCCATGTTTACCCTTCAATTCTAAACTACGTTCTCACTCCTCATTTATAAATACGTGAAGTTAATGCATATGCATGTCGTGTAGAACTTCCGGACGGAAATTACGAGTTGGTGCCGGAATCCGAGGGAGAGCTAGCTGAAGGAGAAGTGAACGTGGTGGAGGTGCAGCTAGACCCGAACCAAAGTTCAGAGGACTTCCATACTGACTGTGCTAGTGAAGGCAAGCCTCGGAGCATAACCCAATTTTTCTAACTTTTACAATTATGTTTGTCTATGATTGTGCATTTAAGTTTCAGGAGTTGAATGGAAACCCTAGATGCATGATCCTAGGTTCCTGTGCTCAAATACTAGCATGATACCCAAGATTGCTTAACCATACACTCTATGTCCCTGTAATGATGGAATTGGGAAGTAATATGGATGTATGCTTAATTGTTTGCACAACTTATGCTTGCAATAGTTGCTTACTTAGTAATGGATAACCAACTAGAATTTTGAGCTAAAACTTGAAAGTAAGGACATACTCTTTGTTGCTTTTCAGCAAAACAACCCACTAGCCATAAAGCCTTGCCTGTCTAGAGATTTGGTGATCTCCCCTCACCCGACGGTTAAGTCTTGCTGAGTATTAGTATACTCAGCCTTGCTTTTGTTGTTGTTTTCAGGTGATGTGAATGATGATGGGTTCCCGTGGCCTAGTTCTCTCCCACCTGGTTGGGAAGTTGAGTGGGAGGATGACAGTGCTTAGTGACACCATGGACGGCCTCCTATGATGTTACTTATGACGTTTAGTATTTTATTTCCGCTGTGTTTCGAACTCTGAACTATTTACTCTTATGCAAAAGACTTGGTTTATAATAATGAACCTTGTGGAGCTTGATGTAATAGTTTGTGAAATGTCTGTCTCTGGACTCACCTTCGAGTGAGTTTTGATGTACAAGTGTTCGATCCTTGTTAAGTGATTTATCGGGCTTGACCCGATAGAGGCGACAAGTTACTTCTGTATTATTGCTTAATGACCAAATGGAATGGTTTAGGCAATAATATGGAATTAATTTGGGTGGTTCTGTCACAGCTAGCATCAGAGCATACTTGTACACCAGAGATCTTAATATACCCTTAATAACATTTTTTTGGAATAAAACTTGCAAGATTAAGGTGGGTTTGCAAAATGCGTTTATCTAAACTAACTAGTCCGAGAGGCCCTAGAGGGATTTTGGCTAGAGGGATTTTGGGTTCTTTCAGGTGGCTAGTAATCTATGGTTTATCTAAACTAACTTCTAGCACATCTTAAGCCACGTGTTTCATACGTGTGTTGTGCCGCATCACGAGTATGCGAGGGTTGATAGGGCAATCTATTCAACGGATCCTATCTTCTTGGTTGGATGCCCACGTGTTTTATACGTGCGCTTTCCGTATGCAAATCATGCGAAGGATGATATGTTCTATTCCACATGAACATATCATGGGTTGTGATGTTGCCACATGTTGCCATACGTGTGCATGATTCTGCATTACAAAAATGCGAAGGGGGACACCCTCCATTTAAAAGGGGCGTGTCTCAGGTTGGACGCTGTCCATGCAGCGCTAAACGCATGGGTGCCGTTTCTATAGTGAATGGTAATGTTTGGGGACGCTTCCGTAATGTGCTGGCACGGAAGGTTCTTTCTTTTGCAGGTACACTAACCACGTTCCGATAGTTTCGAACAGTTAGTTATCCGACTAGCTATTATAGGGAGAGACGTATAAATGTGCCTTGCCACCGGTGCTAACCACGATTCCTGGGCATGGATTTGACTTGTGAGGATGTTTAGGATGCTTTTGTATCATGCTAAAAGTTGTTAAGAAGTAATTAAATCACTCTTAAAATCTATCCTAAAAACCCTCACCAAAACACTTTCACATCATCCCAATCTTAATAGTTGTCCATGTTTCTCAGTTTTCGATGCTCTGTTGGTCTGAATTTTTCAACCCTTTGAACAGAGTTTTCTAGAGAAAAGTTAGATATAAAAGTTGTGTAAAAATCTTGTCTAGATCCTGCTGTAAAAATTTCAGAATTTTTGAGCAAGGGAATCATGTCTACTTGCTGTTTTTCCTGGGAGACAGAGAATAGAACCTTGGTCTATTAGGGTATCTTCCTTTTGTTTTTAGCCCAACTTTTGAATACCAGTTTTGGGTCAAATAACATCATTGAGTAGATGGAAAAATTTGAGAATTTTTAGCCTACCAGAATATGAGTTACATGCATTTTTGTGCTCTGGACAGAATCTGTTATCTTTTAACTCACACTAATCGGTGGGAGTTTTGTTGATACAAATGGCTGGACCGCTGTTCTGGGAGGTACGTCCTGACGGGACAGTCCGCACCGATGGGCTACACCTTGAGGGGTTTGCCCGCATTATGTGGGACACCCTTTGCCCGTCAGGATACGCAACTCCTCCGACGTGCGAGGCGTTAGAGACCACGCAGCTTGGAGTGCCTCGCTGCTATGTTCGGGTGACCGTGCCACTTCATCCCACTCACCCGGAGTGGCAGGACCTGAGCATGGACGTGTCAAGCATCCGCATGATGGAGACACTTGAGGTTGCTGGTTTGAGAGCGCTGAACGCCTTTGGTGACCAGCACTCTCTCGAGGTTTCTCTGACTCCGATGGGACTACTTCCGACCGTGGACCCCGCGGATCCCGCGTGGAGGAACCACATAGGGAACTTGGCAGCACTTCTGACTGAGAGACCCCACTGGACGTACTGCACGAGATGTCACGGTGCATGAACGCACTGTACCGTCTTCAGGCTCTCCGCAGTGTGGCTACCACCGACGTGTCCACCATTGCAATCGACACTGCGGGAGTGTTGGGAGTACAGACTCTCCACCTATGCTCCATCTCCTTTGGCTACACGGGGCTGGAGCGAGACCTTGCAGAGGCACGACTGAGGATTGTTGGACTGGAGGCCAGAGAGGCTCACTGAGTGACCTGTGCGGCTCAGTGGGTAAATTAGCTCGCTGATCACCTTCAGACTATTACGGGACTCCAGGAGTAGCGAGAGCAGATGCAGGTTGAGATGGATCAGATAAGGGATGAGCGCTTACAGCACGTGCAAGCACTAACACAAATGGAAGAGCAGCTAGAGCTAATGGACGAGGATTTAGGTGCTACCCATGGCATGATCGCTATGTTACAGCAGCCGCCACAACCACCAGTTCCAGAAGCTATGGAGGATAATCCGGATGACACTCAGTCCATGATAGACAGTGAGAAAGAAGAACCACGGGCAGAGCCGATGGAGATTGCTTCATCTGCTTCTAGCGCCTCCTCAGTAGGCAACCTAGACGACTTCTAAATGGTAGTAGTTAGTGCAGCAAGTGTACTCCTATGGTGGCCTAATTTTGGTCCGTGGATGGGATAGGCTGACGTACATGGAGTATTCCTTTGTGTCGCAAGGAGCTGCATGATTAACCACTAGTATGTTGAATGAGGACCTAGCATGTGTTGTAATCATGTGTTGTAATCAAGTATAGTATCCCAGTGTTGCAAGACTTTCTGCAGCAGTTCTAGTAATCTGTAATTTGAACCTCCTTATGGTCAAATCTGAGCTGTGCAATTAAAAGAAAAGTTGTTGGCAATTTTATTTTGTGCATGCTCACAAATTTTCAACTTTATTGCCCTTTTGTGCTGAGAGTTATGAATATTTTTGTAACCCTCGGCTGGCTGAAAAACAGCCTAGACAGAGGATCGGCAAGTGAATTTTTCAAGCATGATAACGTCAAAATCCGTGGATCAGTTGAATACCAAAGTTGTAGTGCCCGAAATGATGCTCCTTCTGACCAAGTTTGAGCTTCATCCGTTAATCGAGCCGAGAGATATGAATTTTTCATTTCAGTGTGTTGTGGCTAACCCTTCTGAAAAATTCTGCAATGAATGGATTTGTTTCACATGTTCTACTTGTGCATAATTCTATCTGCAAGCTTGTGAATATGTGACTAATCTCTATTCCAACAATTTTTCAGATGGTGGGTCCCACTCGCAATACTCCTCATGGGTTTGGTGACGCCAGTGGCAGCAACCCACCGCCACCACCACCTCCTATGACACCCATGGAGACCTTCCTTTTGGCTCAAGCCGATATGATGCGCCAGATCTTGCACAATCAACAGCAGCAGCAGCAACGTGGCAATCCACGTGATGACCAGACACAAGTGTCCAAGCATGAACACTTCATGGCTTTGAAGCCACCAATGTTCACCAAAGCAGAAGAACCACTGGAGGCTGATGCTTGGATTCGTGCCATTGAGGCCAGGTTCGATGCTCTCACTCTGCCATGCTCAGAGGAGCGCAAGGCTAGCTTTGCCGCCTTATAACTTTGCGGTCATGCTCTGATCTGGTGGGAGCACTTTAAGATGACACAACCGGCTGGACATGCCATTACTTAGGATGAGTTCAAAACAGCATTCAAGACTCATCACATTCCTCAGGGAATGGTTGATCGGAAGATAAGTGAACTACTGACATTAAGACAAGGTTGTGACTCTGTGTATCAATATGCCCAGAAATTCAACAATCTTTACCAGTATGGGGGATATCATGTGGATAACGATAGGAAAAAGATGGATCGTTTCCGACGTGGTCTTGATCCCGAGCTTTATGAAAGGCTGAACCCCGTCAAGACCAATACCTATCATGAGATAGTGGACTTGGCTATTTCTCAAGAAGATGCTATGAAGAGGACGCAGAATGCAAAGAAGAGGAAGGCTGCGTTCAACTCTAACAACGCACCTAATCGGAGGTTTCGCCTTGTGAAGAAGGTTCCCCAGGGTTCTAATAGGAACCAGCAGTCTGGACGTTGGGTGGTAAGGCCTTCCCAGAATCAGCAGCGGGGAGGCTATCGTTCTTCTGCTTCCCAGCAGCAGAATTACAAGCCCAATGCTTCACAGCCTAACCGGAATGCTAGGGATGGCAAATGTTACAACTGTGAAGAGACGGGACACTATGCTAATGAGTGCCCCCGTCCCAAGCAGCAGAACCAACGCAACCAGCAGAACCAAGGACGTGGACCTAATCAGGACAACAAGGATAAGGGAAAGAAGCAGACCATGCAAGTCAAGCAGGGTCGTCTCAACTTCACCACAATGGTGGGAATTCCTGAGGGAGCAGCAGTCATGACGGGTACATTCTCTATCCAAGGTAAACCAATTAAGATTTTGTTTGATTCTGGTGCTACGCACAGTTTTATGAACAAGCAAACACAAATCAAGTTGGGTTTAAAGGAAATTCATACTAGGGGTGTCTATAAGATTGCCACACCAGGAGGAAAAAATTCTTCCAACACAGTAATCATTGGGGTACCTTTGGAGTTAGGTAGCAAGGTTTTTCAGACGAATCTTATAACCTTGAGTCTAGATGGAATAGATGTTATTCTAGGGATGGACTGGATGACCCTACACAAGGTAATCTTGGACATTTTTGAGCGAAGGATAGAAATCAACTCCCCGAGAGAAGGAGCATCAATGCTCTACTTACCCTCCAGAGTATCTATGAATTCATGTGCTTTTGTAACCATAGCTACCCAATTAGAAGAAATTCTAGTGGTGTGTGAGTACTCGGATGTCTTCTCTGATGATCTGTCGGGTATGCCACCAGACCGAGACATTGAGTTTATTATCAAACTTCAACCTGGTACGACACCTATCTCAAAAAGGGCCTACCGCATGCCACCCAAGGAACTGGCTGAGTTGAAGACCCAACTTCAGAAATTATTGGATAAGGGTTTCATCCACCCGAGTTCTTCTCCTTGGGGATGTCCTGCTCTCTTTGTTAAGAAGAAAGACGGTAGTTTAAGACTGTGTGTGGACTACCGGCCTCTCAATGCGGTGACTATCAAAAATAAATACCCCCTTCCCTGCATTGATGTGTTGTTTGATCAGCTATCAGGAGGAAAGGTCTTTTCCAAGATTGACTTAGGTCAGGATATCATCAGATAAAGATTCGGCCTTGTGATATTCCTAAAACTGCCTTTTCCACACGATATGGGTATATGAATTTTTGGTCATATCCTTCGGGTTGACTAATGCTCCTGCTTACTTCATGTACCTCATGAATTCAGTATTCATGAATGAACTGGATAAGTTCGTGGTAGTCTTCATCGACGACATCTTAATTTATTCCAAAGATGAAGAAGAACATGTCAAACATCTCCGCATTGTTCTACAACGTTTGAGAGATCACAAGCTTTATGCTAAATTCTCCAAATGTGAATTCTGGCTGGATAGTGTGAAATTCTTGGGGCACAATATTTCTAGTGATGGTATTTCAGTGGATCCTAGTAAAGTGCAAGAAGTGATGTATTGTAAACCACCTAAGTCTGTTCATCAAATTCGAAGCTTTCTTGGATTAGCTCATTATTATTGTCATTTCGTTCGGGATTTTTTCAGAATTGCCAAACCTATGACTGAACTTTTGAAGAAAGGGGTCAAGTTTGTGCGGGATGAGAATTGTGAAAAAGATTTCCACACCCTAAAGCAATATTTGACTTCAGCACCTGTTTTGGCTCAACCAGACAACTCTAAGCCATATGAGGTTTATTGTGATGCCTCAGGTACTGGTCTCAGTTGTGTTCTCATGCAAGAAAATAGGGTCATTTCTTATGTTTCCCGAGCACTTCGACCCCATGAAAAGAATTACCCCACTCATGATCTTGAGTTAGCAGCGGTTGTTCATGCTCTCAAAATTTGGAGGCATTACTTGATGGGAACCCGTTGCAGTATATTCACTGACCACAAAATCCTCAAGTATATCTTCACTCAAGCTGACTTGAATATGCGCCAGAGAAGGTGGTTAGAACTCATTAAAGATTATGACTTGGAGGTACATTACCACCCCGGTAAGGCAAATGTTGTTATCGATGCTCTTAGCCGAAAAGCCCATTGCAATTGCTTATCTGTGGACACCTATAGTGACACACTGTGCCACGATATGAACAAACTCAATTTAGAAATTGTCAGTCAAGGTGAGTTAAATGCTATTAGCATAGAGACAACCTTGTACGACAAAGTCTTAAATGCTCAGTCCGATGATGAGGATGTTAAAAAGATAAGGCAGAAATTGTCAGAGGGTGATCCTAAATATAAATGTTTCCACCAAGACTCAAAGGGTATAGTTTGGTTTGGGCAACGTCTTTTGTCCCAAATGATACTAGTCTCAGGAAGGAAATTTTGGATGAAGCTCATCTATCTAAATTTTCAATTCATCTTGGGAGTAGCAAAATGTACCAAGATTTGAAGGAAAACTTCTGGTGGTCAAATATGAAAGTAGAGATTGCCAAATATGTGTCTGAATGTGACACATGTCAAAGAATTAAAGCCATTCATTTGAAAATTGATGGTGTTCTTCAACCTTTGCCGATACCTTCATAGAAATGGGATGATATAAGTATGGATTTCATAGTGGGACAGCCTCTCATATCTAAGCACCATGATTCCATCTGGGTTATTGTGGACAGACTCACCAAAACTGCACATTTTATTCCCGTCCACACCACATACTCAGCAAAGCAATATGCAGAAATTTATATCGAACGCATCGTGTGCTTACACGGAGTTCCTAGAACCATCGTTACCGATAGAGGTGCTCAGTTCATGGCACGCTTCTGGGAACACCTACATACCTCAATGGGAACCAAGTTACTACACAGTTCTACCTACCATCCTCAAACGGATGGTCAGACTGAGAGAGTCAATCAAGTCCTAGAGGATATGTTGAGGGCTTGTATTATCCATTTCGACAAGAATTGGGACAATTGCTTGTCCTTGGCTGAATTCTCATATAATAATAGCTGCCAAGCTAGTTTGAAAATGGCACCATTTGAAGCTCTTTATGGAAGGAGATGTCGAACTCCTTTGAACGGGTCACAGACCGGGGAAAGGAAATTCTTTGGTACAACTTTAGTTGAGGAAGCAGAAAAAAAAGTAAAAGTAATACAAGCAAATCTAAAGATAGCTCAAATGCGACAGCAACGTTACCATGATCAAGGAAAGAAACCTAAACCGTATCAAGTTGGCGAGTATGTCTATCTCAAAGTGTCACCAACAAAGGGGATTCAAAGATTTGGAGTAAAAGGGAAATTAGCGCCGCGCTATATTGGCCCTTATGAAATCATTCAAGTATGTGGATTGGTTGCCTATCGTGTTCAACTTCCTGAATGACTTTCGGCAATCCACAATGTGTTTCATGTTTCACAACTATGGAGATGTGCAAATAAACCGGAGATAAAAGTTATCGTCGAATCCAATGCTTGGATCAAACACGACCTATCCGTAGTTGAGCATCCTCTGAGGATTTTGGATCAAAAAGAGAGAAAGACTCGATGACATTCGTTAAAAATGTATAAAATCCAATGGAGTCACCATACTGAAGAAGAAGCTACTTGGGAGACGGAACATTATCTCAACACCAAGTATCCAGGTTTTCTACAATCTCGCAATACCTTCATCTTTTAACTTCCGAATCTCGGGACGAGATTCTTTGTAAGGGGGGTAGGCTGTAACATCCCTGATGTTTATGTAACAGTGATCACCATCATTAATAAGGCTAATCATAGTAGTTAGCATGGTTGACTTGGTCAAACCCCTAACCATAAGTCAATCCTCTCAAAACCCAAGTCAAAGCCCTAGAACACTATACCTTTCTTCGATGTTCTAGCTCGTTCTCCAAATTTTCCCTAAACACTTCAAATTATACCAAAATAAAAGTTTTTAAGAATTTCATGGGACACAACTTTGTCCATTGGCACATTGTGAGTTTTGGCTTGTAAGTGGGAGAAAAACCCTAGATATCTTAACCACCTCCTAAAGCCCCTTTTTGAACTCCTTTGATGGCTCAGCTCAAGCTCCAAATTTCATATAGCAACTTCAAAATCTGGCAATATGAAAGTTGCTCAGTTTTTCAGGGGACACATTTCATTCAATTGGCAGTTTTTGAAATTCGAAGTGGAAAAGCTTCAAAAACTTGGTCAAAGCTCTGGGTGTCATTTTGACCAAACTGAGAAAACCTAATCTTTGCAGCTCTTTTCTGATCAAATGGTTGAGTAAATTATAGGTGTCCCTTTATAAAAGTTGGAGCTGGATAGGTGATCTAGAAGTTTGGTATTGGGAGTTTTTCAAGTTTAGTTTGAAAATTTTGAGCTTGCACTGGTCAAACAGGGCTTCGCCGAATTACCGAGGACGCCCGACGCTCTGGCGGCGCGCTCTCGCGTCGTGCGTGCGCCGAGCGCGCCGCCGTCTCCCGCCCCGACATCCGTGCTGCCCACGCCGTTATCCGCCGGCTCCCACCTGCGCCACCAATACCCACTCGACCAGATGCGCCTCCCCGAGGTGATGCCGGCCCCGTGGTCCACACCAGGTGGCCGCATCCCCCGCGCGCGCGTGAAGGACGGGACCGCGTGGCACCGCTTCCAACTCCGCCGCCGCCTATAAATAGGCCGAAGCCCGTGCGTCGTGCCACGTCCCCCACTGCTCCGCCGGCCACCATTGAAGCGCCGCCGCAGAGCTCCACCTCCCGCACCAGCTCGCACCCACCTGAGCATCCTAGCACCGCCAAACCACCCCACTGAAGCTCGCCGCGCCGCTTGTGGTCCAGCCCCGCGCCCCTCCTCGCCGGAGCAGAGCCCGCAGCGGCCATTGCCCCCTGCTGGAGCTCCCCTGACCTCAACCGTGGCCACGGATCGAGGCTAGCTGAGCACGTCGTCGCCCTCTGATGTTTCCCCGGCCGAGTCCGGCCCCACCTTGCCGCCGGCGAGCTCGCCCGCGCCACCGTCCGTGCCCAGGGGCCCAATTGCAAACCCCCAAATGTTCCCAGGGTCTAAAACATAAAACCAGGGGTCCTTTTGTAAAACCGAGGGCAGAAGTGTGAATATAAATCTTTGACCGAGGACCTTTGAGTAAAAAGATTCTTCCACTTTTGATTCAAATTTCTAAATCTTGTAAAATCGAGAACGAATCACAGAAAAATCGAGAACAAATGCAAACTCAACTGTTCTGGAATCCTTGTGATGAATACTAGCTTTTCTAGAAAGGTTGTATATGGTTTTACTGCATAGTTTTTGACTAATTTTGAAATTATCAGTTTGGCTAGATTTGAAATAATTTAAATTCTATGCATGATCTAAAGCTTAATTTTGGATATGTTGTTTTCTATGTCATGGTGGTCTTCTGGTGCAAATATGGCACATAGTTATCAAGTAGATCTTTAGTTATAAATTAAAGTTGATTTTCAGCAATGCTCCTGTTTATGATTTTTGTAAATTAATCTGCTGGTCAGTTGGATCCAATCTTTTTGCTATGGTCCTGTTTGATGGTTTTGCACTCATGGTAAATGGTAGAGCTATTTTTATCATGATTAATGAGGTCACGTAATTTTTTACAAGTTAAATGTTCCTTCATGAATTTAAAGTAATTTAAATATTCTTTTGCTGAGTAAGTGCATATCTCTGCATGGTTAGATGTATTGCACCTCTACATGGACTTCTAGCTCAAGATGTGGTATATATATTTCTGTATGATTTATTTGTGTTTTCAATGGATGAATCTAGTTGTATTTTTCATGCTAAATCTGTGGCTTCATTTAATCTGAATTTTTGGCAGTAGCTCATGTATAGTATGATGTTCCTGTCTGCCAAGTATCATGGCCAAATTGTTTGTCCTTCTTCCAGAATTAATATTCGAAGTAAATCAAGCTTAATTCAAGAAATAGAAGGGAAACAAAGATCACCCTTGTTTACAATTTTAATCTTTTGTTTGAGCTTCACCAAATCAACTCTTGAACAACACCCTAAAATTGGTGAATAAAATTAATTAATTAATTTAGATGTGCAAACAATCACCATCAAATAAGAAAGTTAAACCACACACACACACCCTTACTTTGGTAGGAAGAGTATGTGGAATATATCTTTGTCTAGGTGAATGTGGTCACCCATGCACCCCTTGTTTACCCTTCAAATCTAAACTACGTTCTCACTCCTGATTTATAAATATGTGAAGTTAATGCATATGCATGTTGTGTAGAACTTCCGGACGGAAACTACGAGTTGGTGCCGGAATCTGAGGGAGAGCTAGCTGAAGGAGAAGTGAACATGGTGGAGGTGCAACAAGACCCGAACTAAAGTTCGGAGGACTTCCCTACTAACTGTGCTAGTGAAGGCAAGCCTCGGAGCATAACCCAGTTTTTCTAACTTTTACAATTACCCTAGATGCATGATCCTAGGTTCCTTTGCTCAAATATTAGCATGATAGGTCGCTAGTTGCCATGCCCTAAGGACACGGTAAAAGTCGAGTGATGTTCGTCACTCGCGAGCTATAGGTTTCTTATGTTGGAATCATAAGATTTTGTAAAATGGATATGCTCATGTGGTAAGAGCATGGGATTGGCTCCGGCCAGTAGGTCTGTGGTTAAGTGTTTGAACGTACTAAACATTTACCGGGAATGGGACCGGTAAGCCTAGTACCTTCTTGATCCACTAAGGGATCTGTGACCACTAATCTTGGGAAGAGTCCCCTCTGCTTGCAACAGAGTGGTGCATGTGTGGGGTTGGGCAACAGAGGCCGTAGCCAAACCACCTTGTACCAAAGATTGTAGAAATGGATCCTGAGTCGAGGACGGTTGGGAACTGCCTAGTTGGTGCGTACCCCACCCCTTTTGGTTTCAGTTGTCATTCTTGGGGTATGCATTCTGCCATGTGTTTAGGTCCACCTTGCAAGGTTATTAATCGAACGATCATCGGCCTCTCACCGTTACCCGAGATTGCTTAACCATACACTCTATGTCCCTGTAATGATGGAATTGGGAAGTAATATGGATGTATGCTTAATTGTTTGCACAACTTATGCTTGCAATAGTTGCTTACTTAGTAATGGATAACCAACTAGTATTTTGAGCTAAAACTTGAAAGTAAGGACATACTCTTTGTTGCTTTTCAGAAAACAACCCACTAGCCATAAAGCCTTGCATGTCTAGAGAGTTGGTGATCTCCCCTCACCCGACGGTTAAGTCTTGCTGAGTATTAGTATACTCAGCCTTGTTTTTGTTGTTGTTTTCAGGTGATGTGAATGATGATGGGTTCTCGTGGCCTGGTTCTCTCCCACCCAGTTGGGAAGTTGAGTGGGAGGATGACAGTGCTTAGTGACATCATGGACGACCTCCTATGATGTTACTTATGACGTTTAGTATTTTATTTCCGCTGTGTTTCGAACTTTGAACTATTTACTCTTATGCAAAAGACTTGGTTTGTAATAATGAACCTTGTGGAGCTTGATGTAATAATTTGTGAAATGTCTGTCTCTGGACTCACCTTCGAGTGAGTTTTGATGTACAAGTGTTCGATCCTTGTTAAGTGATTTACCGGGCTAGACCCGGCAGAGGCGACAAGTTACTTCTGTATTAATGCTTAATGACCAAATGGAATGGTTTAGGCAATAATATGGAATTAATTTGGGCGGTTCTGTCACAGCTCTGATGACTCCAGCGTGGGGGATTATGACCCCTCGCGTGAATGCTTTGTCGTCGGCCGTACCCAAGCGACAGCACCATATGACCCCACCCGCGAATGCTTCATGTGCCAGGCTCCGGATGGGGCCGTCCATTCCGCCCACAGCTCGACGGCGGACAACGAACATCGCGCACAAGGCCAGCCCGACAATGACGCACGACGAGCACGCCTAGTCGAGCTCGAGGAAGCACAGCGCCAGCTCCACGACGAGCGAGCCCAGCTCCACCAGCAACTCGGAGAGTGCGCGAACCCGACTCCCGCTCATACGCACGCACAGGACGTCCAGCAGCACATCATCAATGACAACCGCGACGTCGTCAACGGCACGCCCGTCTTCAAGCGGGCGTCACAGAACCTGGCAGCGGTAGCCGTTCTTCTCTGAAGATCCTAGAGCCAGCCACACCCCAGGACAAGGAAGTGCACCTGCAGCTCAAGACGCTTCTTGAGACAGCCGCCGTGCAGCAGGTAGAAAGCTCCGCGTCACGTCAGTGGGGCTCGCGGGTACACGTGCACTCCGACCACCGTCAATCGGCCGCCCCGTCGCAATGTCTGAACCGCTCCGTAGAAGTCGACGTCCCCGTCAAGCAACGCCTCGGCCCCAACTGCGACACCATCATGGCCCGACAGAAGGCGGCCACAAGTCGGGACAACGACCACGAGCACCAGCCTCATAAGGAGTACAACAAGCAGCATGGTGGCCACTATGACAGCGACGAAGACCGGAGCCGGTGCACATCGCCCGACACCCAAGGGCTGTGGGCCTTCGGGAAGAACGTCCGCAACGCTCGTTTCCCTCCGCGCTTCCGAGCTCCGATGACCGTACCCAAGTACGACGGGGAGACCAACCCCAGTGTCTGGCTGGGGACTACCGGCTGGCGTGCAACACCGGAGGGGCACGGGACGACCTGTTCATCATCAAGAAGCTCCCGCTACATCTCGTCGACTCAGCCTGCACATGGCTGGAGCACCTGTCCCGAGGCAAGATTGATAGCTGGTCGTAGCTACGAGACGCCTTCATCAGCAACTTTTAGGGCACGTACGCCCGACCTGGCAACCCGTGGAATATGCGCAACTAGAAGCAGATGAAGGGGGAAAGCATGCGCGACTACATCCGGTGTTTCTCCAAGCGGTGCACCGAGCTGCCCAACACCACTGACACGGACATCGTCTTGGTGTTTTAGAATGGGACCACGTGCGCCACGCTGATCCACAGGATCGGGCGCTGAAGCCGCGATCTACTCGAGAGCTCCTCGACATCGGCACGAACCATGCCAACGGGGAGGAAGCAGTAGCCACTACCCTCAGCCCCGGCAAGGGAAAGCAGCCGGCGGAGGCCGACGAAGGTCCATCAGCTCGGTCCGACAAGAAGAAGAAGAACAAGTACAAGCGGCACCGTGATGACAACCTCGTGGCTGCAGTCAATGGGAAGACGACAAGGCCCAAGAATAATCCGCCCAAGGACCACTTCGAGAAGCTGTTGGAGGCTCTGTGCACCAACCACGAGGGCCTGGTCAAGCACGCGCTCAAGGACTGCATCCTGATGAAGAGCTACCACACCGGCACGTTGAAGAAAAGGGACCCCGCCCCAGCTGGCAAAAAGGCCAAGGACAAAGACAATGATGACGCCGGGTACCCCGGGGAAGATGGCGCAACCATGATGATCTTCGGGGGCTCACCGACGCGCCCGCCCAGGCGCCAGGAGAAGTTGATCCAGCGAGAAGTCTACAACACCGAGCCCGCGACGCCAACATACCTGAAGTGGTCAGAGACGTCGGTCACGTTTGATCGCAGCGACCATCCTGACCACGTCCCACAGCCGAGGAACTACCCGCTTGTCGTGGTGCCCTTGTTTGGTACCAAGTGTATACACAAGGTGCTGATGGACGGAGGCAGCAGCCTCAATGTCATTTACGCCTCGACTCCCGATGACATGGGGATTCCGCGGTCCTGACTGCGGCCGTCTATGACACCATTTCACGGGGTCATACCCGAGATGGAGGCGATTACCCTCGGGCAGATCGACCTGCCCGTGACTTTCTAAACACCAAACAACTTTCAAAAGGAAACCCTCACCTTCGAGGTGGTCAGGTTCCCGAGGACGTATCACGCGATACTCGGAAGGCCAGCATACGCGAAGTTTATGGCCATCCCCAGCTACATGTACCTCAAGCTGAAGATGCCCGGCCTGAAGGGCATCATCACAGTAGGCACGTCGTTCCAGTACGCATACGAATCGATGCTGAGTGTTTTCAATTCACTGAAACACTGATTCGGTCCGAGAAGCTCACCGCAGAGGCCCCTTTCGAGGACCTCGACATCCCCGAGTCGTCCAAGCGTGCGGCATGCTCCTTCGAGCCCGCCAAGGACGCCAAGGAGGTGGCTGTTGCTGACGATGGCCGCACGATCCGCATCGGTACGACGCTCGATCCTAAATAGGAAAGTGCGCTCATCGAGTTCCTCCGAGCGAACCTCGACGTGTTTCAATGGAAACCCTCCGACATATCGGGGATTCCAAGGGAGGTCACCGAGCACAAGCTTAACATTAAGCCCGGCTCGAAGCCAATAAAGCAATGTCTTCGCCGCTTCAACACCGACAAGTGCAAGACCATCGGCGAAGAAATCAAGAAACTCCTTAGTGCAGGGTTCATTCGAGAAGTATACCACCCCGAGTGGTTAGCAAATCCTGTACTTGTAAAAAAGAAGAATGGCAAATGGAGAATGTGTGATGACTATACGAGCCTGAACAAGGCATGTCCAAAAGATCTATTTCCATTAGCACACATAGACCAAGTGGTCGATTCGACAGCTGGGTGTGAAACCCTCTGTTTTCTCGATGCTTACTCTGGGTACCACCAAATCGTGATGAGCCTGGCCGACCAGCTCGCCACCTCATTCATCACCCCTTTTGGTGTGTTCTATGACGCCTCCATGTCGTTCGGGTTGAAAAACATGGGTGCCAAGTTCCAAAGGTGCATGCGACGTGTCTTTGGCGACCTCACCGAACGGCTGATCGAAGCCTATGTCGATGACATCATGGTAAAGTTGAAGAAGGTGGGCGACCTGATCCTGAACCTCACGGCAGTTTTCGAGAAACCGAGGGAGCACAGCATAAAACTTAACCCCGAGAAGTGCATCTTCGGGGTCCCAGAGGCATGCTCCTAGGGTTTGTCGTGTCAAAGCACGACATCGAGGAAAATCTCGAGAAGATCTCAGCCATCATGAACATGGGGCCAATCCAGAACCTGAAGGGGGTGCAGCGCGTCACGGGATGCCTCGCCGCTCTCAGCCATTTCATCGCCTGACTTGGTGAACGCAGCCTACCATTGTACCGACTCATGAAGAAGTCGGACCATTTCACATGGACGCCCGAAGCACAAGAAGCGCTCGACTCGCTCAAAAACCTGCTCAAAAGCCCCCCAGTGCTCACAGCACCGGTGGAGGATGAGCCCATGCTCCTGTACATTGCCACAACGACTCAGGTCATAAGCACGGCACTAGTTGTCGAGCGAGAAGAGCCTAGAAGGACACAAAAAGTGCAACGCTTAGTATATTTCGTCAGCAAAGTCCTCTCCGACTCAAAGATGCGCTACCCGCAGATTCAAAAGTTGATTTATGTTGTCCTCATCACCAAGCGGAAGCTCCAGCATTACTTCGATTCACACCCCATCATGGTGGTGTCAAAATAACCGCTTGGTGAGGTCATACAGAGCCCCGAAGTCGAAGGAAGAATAGCTAAGTGGGCCCTCAAGTTGATGAGGCAGAACATCACGTATGCAACTCGCAGCGCCATCAAGTCGCAGGCATTGGTTGACTTTGTCACCGAGTGGATAGAGATTCAGACCCCTCCAGCACCAATCGAACACGAGACGTGGCTCATGTACTTTGACGGCTCGCTCATGAAGGAAGAAGCCAGGGTCGGACTTGTCTTCATCTCGCCCCTGGGCGTACGTATGGAGTACATGATCCGACTACATTTCTCGACCTCCAATAATGTCGTAGAGTACGAAGCCCTCCTCAACAGTCTCCAGATCACCCTCGAGCTCGGGATTTGCCGTCTCGAGATTCGGGGAGATTCCGACCTCGTCGTGGGGCACGTGATGAAGGAGAAGAGCTGTTTAAGCCCGAAGATGGCAGCATATTGCCAAGCGGTGCGCGAGCTGGAAGACAAGTTCCACGGGCTCGAGCTCAACCATGTGTTGCGCAAGTATAATGAAGCGGCAGACACCCTCGTGAAGGCAGCATCTAATCGGAAACCCGTTCCGCACGGGGTCTTTGCCAGCGACCAGTACGAGCTGTCCGTCTGCTTCGATGATGACAAGCCACCGGAACCCTCAACGCAAGAGGTCATAGAGATCGACGAGGTGCGAGAACCCAACCTCGAGGACCCAGACTGGAGGATCCCACTCCTTGAGTGGATCGTGGAAAGCAAGCTACCACCCGACAAGGAGGAAGCCAGGCGGATCGCACGGATGGCTAAGTCATACAAACTTGTTAATGGCGAGCTCTGACGAAAGGGCGCCAAAGTCCTTGTCATGCGCTGCATCCTGGCCGACCAAGGAAAAGAGCTGCTGCAGGACATTCACGCCGGGACTTGCGGACACCACGCTGCCCCGAGAACTCTTGTCAGAAAGGCCTTTTGACATGGTTTTTACTGGCCAACCACCGTCGCTGACGCCAACAACATCGTGCACAACTGTGAAGGCTGCCAATTCTACACACGACAAACCCATCTCCCGGCGCAGACACTTCAGAACATCCCCATCACTTGGCCCTTTACAGTCTGGGGGCTGGATCTGATCGGATCATTGAGAAAAGCGCCAGGGGGCTACACGCATCTACTCGTGGCTGTCAACAAGTTCTCCAAGTGGATCGAGGCCAAGCCGATAAAAACGTCCATTCTGAGGAGGCTGTTGCGTTCTTCACCGACATCATCTACCGATTCGGGATCCCGAACTCCATCATCACTGACAACAACACCCAGTTCACCGGAAGAAGTTCCTCAAGTTCTACGACGACAACAACATCCGCGTGGACTAGGCCGCCGTCAGCCATTCGAGGACCAACGGGCAGGTAGAGAGGGCCAACAGCATGATCGTACAAGGCCTGAAGCCATGAATTTTCAACCACCTCGACAAATTCTGAGCAACGTGGGCAGTAGAGCTCCCGTCCGTCTTGTGGAGCCTGCGCACCACGCCTAGTCGTGCCACTGGCTGCACGCCTTTCTTCCTGGTGCACGGGTCAGAGGTGATTCTCCCGACGGACATCGACTACGGCAGCCCGAGGGTTCAAGCGTACACCGAAGAGGGCAACTAGGTCGCCCTCGAAGACGCCATCGACCAGTTGGATGAAGCATGCAGCGTCGCCCTCCTCCACTCAGCACAGTACCAGCAGGCCCTGCGACACTACCACAAGCCAAATATACGAAGCCAGGAGTTCCAAGTTGGCGACCTCGTGTTCCGACGAGTTCAAAGCAATGAGGGCCGGCACAAGCTCTCACCGCCGTGGGAAGGACCGTTCATCATCGACCAGGTGCCCCGTCCGGGAACTTTCAAGCTCAAGTACGAGGACGGCAGGGTCATCTCCAATGCATGGAACATATAACAGTTATGCCACTTTTATCCTTAAACAAAGTTCTTTGTTTCATCTTATGATAATGCAAAAATTTTCAAGCTATGTTCATATTTCATAAGTATGCTATCTCTGTTATGGCTTACGTTTCTTGCCTGAGTAAAACGTTTTATGCCTTTAATCCCACGAGAAAGTCTCTGACTTCCTCATGGGCTCAGGGGCTACAACCCGGGGCACGACGCCCCTCCCCCACATCGTTTTCGAAAACTTTTTTCGACCAAAAACCGTCTATGATCAATCTCGCTCATGATTGATCCTCGCAGTATACATGTGCTTGCTAGGGAAAAGGATGATAGCTCATGCGGTTCCGGGCCTATGCTTGTCCGGGCTCCGAGTACTTACGCCCCCTGCGGCTACGGTGCGAGGACCTACAAGCATAACCTAGGACTCCGAGTTGTTTTCTCTCGTTCTCTCGGAAGTAGCCGGGAAACCATCTAAGCGACTACCCCGAGCAGTTTTCATGTTTGCAAAAACATGCGTGCTCACTCGTTCTCCTAAAGTACCCGGGGGCTACACGTACAAGTATTATTACTATAAGGCTAAGCCCGGCTAAGCTGTCAAGTTCCTACACCCCCGCGGTTACAGAACAAAGCGCTACCGACAAGGTCTTAGGCTGTACTGCTTGGACTCGTAAGTTCCTAACTACTCGGAAAGAGAACAACAAGCAACAGAACAACGAATAAACTTATAAATGTAGTCGGAAGAACACTCACACATGGTTTATAATTCTTTACAGACATGTCAAAATATAATCAAAAGCCCATGCGAGGCTATCTTGTTTTTTCTCTACAGCCCAAGGTCGTGCAGAGCATTAGCGGTCACGACGTCCGCAAAGTCGACTGAGTCTGTCTCAAAGGCATCATACTCCTCGTTCTCATAGCCGGGAGCCCACCCCTCGCTCAGCAACTTGCGGTCCAGCTCTGGGTAGTGCGACAAGAACATGGCAACCACCTTGCACACCACAGCGCGTGCCACGTCCAATGCACGCTACCGGGATGTCCCGACGGAGAGGGCGAGGCATTCCGCCAAGGAAGGAGCAGGGCTGACCCCAAGATCCGCCAACACCTTCGCGACAGCCCGAGCCATGGAATCACGAACCACTTGCACCTATTCGAGGGACTTCTGGGTCTCCTTGCACGACTTCCTGGATTGTTCGAGCTCCGTGAAAAGTTATGGGGAAGAGAAAAAGAACGAACTTCAGCTAAAAGTCTTTGTTGAGAAAGGGAAAGAGATAGTAAGGGTGCATCCCATACCTTCCATCTATTTGGAGAGATCGTTGGTGACCTTCACCAACTCCTGGTTCTTGACAAAGTGTGTGGTCACGAGGCTCTCCTTCTCCGCGACTTGTTTCAACAGGTCATCACGGGTCACGCGGAGACCTGTCCACCCCCGAAAAACAAGACGACATCACAAAACCATCAACTACGCAGGGAGAAAAGATATGAAGGCCACGAGACACTCACTGAGAATCTCCTCCTCACGCTTCCAGGCGACCTCGCGGAGCCTGGTCCCCTCGGTGGCAGTGTTGCTGACCTGGGCCTCCAGGGCTATCACCCGCTCACGAGCCGCCTAGAGGTCGGACTCGACCCGGCCCACCTTCGTCTCGAGCTCTGCCTTCTCCTGGCTGGCAGCTCGGGCGGCGGCCTCGGCATTTGATCACAGCTCCATTGCTGCTTTCTCCGCCTCGACCAGCTTCGCCTCCAAGGCGGTTTTCTCTAACTACACGGCGGTCGTGTTTCCCTCTGTGGACTACACCTTCACCTCGAGGGTGGCCCGCTCTGCGGCCCTACCGGCCTCGGTAGCCGCTGCGACAAGATGGGTCACGACCAGCTATGCCTCCAGCTGCAACTTCTCTACCCGAAGCGCCTCGCTTGCACGAGACCTATCGGTGCCGCGCCCGACAAGTTTCTGCGCCATGAGAAACTCCACGCTCAGCAGGGGCAATAGGATCAAAGGACTAACGGAGAAAGAAAATAAGAGAATTGTCAGTACAATGGTGCTGGCAGTCCACCACGGGGTAGGCTATGGTGGTAGATTGTGTGGAGGGGATCGCCAAGACTGAAGCTAGATGGTGAACGAAGGACACAGGGGTTTATCCAGGTTCGGGCCGCAAAGATGCGTAATACCCTACATCATGCGTTGGTGGTTGTATTGATTGTTCCGCGAATGGGAATCAGATTGGACTTTTTCAGAGGGGGGTCCCTGCCGCCCTTATATAGGCATGGGGGGCAGGGTTACAGATCACATGGGATCTATCCTAGTTGGTTATACAAGATTTCCCTTCGATCACAAGTAATATCTTTCCTAACCAACTAGTCTTCGGGCGCTGCCTCATTCCTGATCCGCACGCCCGCGCCAAGTGCCACTCTTGTGGGCCCACATCGTCCTCACAGATACACTGTGAGGCCCCTCCGTGTGGCACCCCGGGGGTATATCCCCCACAGCAGTCCCCGAGCGCTTCTTAACTAGACTAAAACTTCGATCTTGAGCTTCTAACGTTGTCCGGGTGCTTGGTTGATTCCTGCCGAGTGCTTGACGCCTTCAGCTGAGTGCGTAACGCTTTCAGTCGAGTGCTTAACGCCCTCAGCCGAGTGCTTTGATCTTCGTTCTGCTCACGTGTTGATGTAGCTGAGTGGTCCCTGAAGCTTAACTCGTGGTTGCCAGGTGGTTGAGGAGAGATTTTCTCCAATCTTGACCTTAATAAGATCACCGAGCCAGAAAATGTACACTCTTGTCGAAGACGAAGTGTACACACTCAGTACTCGAGCCTTGATAAAGATTAAAAAGGTTTATCAAAGGTCAAAAGGAAGAAAGTGACTGAGTCTCAATGTCTTTGGTCGGGCATCCCCCTTTTTAGGAGGATTGAACCCATGTCTCCTAGACCTCTGTTGCCCGGCCATGTTCAAATGCTTGGCCAAGGGCCATGTTCAAATGCTTCTGGCTCTAGTTGGTCATGGGGACACCGTGCATGCTCACTGAATGGGCGCATCTCCAGATGCGCCCTTTAGGGCAGTCCCCAAGGTTCGGAATAGTTAGAATAACTATTTCGAAGCTCTAAAAAAGAGACTAGCAGTGGAATTACCATCATCCCTTTTGGGAGAGTACCTCCCAGATCTTCTGATCTAGTACGGTGCCTGGGGAGAGCTCCAGCTCTGTCCCAGATTTGCCATATGGCCCACTGTGTTCTCAAGGAGAACTCGTGCAAGGTCACCCGTCCTAGCCATCGTAAAGTGGCTTCTGAACAGCTCTAGCCTCCGGGAGAACACTCATAAGCTAGTCAATCGAACCTGCTTTGAGATTTGTGCTGATTAATTTTCGAGGGTGGGTTATCTGATAACCTGGCTACCCGTGACTCTGAGTCACGGCCTCTATGTGGCATGTGTACCAAATTTATTTGGAAAGCCTTTTTATGATTCTAGGGCGCGATCCATTTCATAGGAATCTTGCGCTCCTTGGCCCGTCTAAGGAACGTGGCCCATTTAGGCTTGAGACAGCCCAAATACGAAGTGTCGGGGGCGACGACGTCAACGCCGTGTCGGAGACGAATCGTTCGCGAGTAACTCGTGAGTCAATCCCGTGTGCGACATGGTGAAATGACGGAACAGAGCGGGGCCCGCCACAACCCCTTTTTGGTCACCCGCATTTAAGGTAGCTTAGGGGCGCACTTGCTCTCACTCCCCATCATTCCACGCCGCTTCACTTCCCATAGGAAACCTCGCTCCGCCTCCTACTCCGGCTATTCTGCTGTCGCATCTCGCTCAATCTGCCACCGTAGTAGCTCGATCCGCCGGATCTAGAACCGGCGGAGGCCTAGATCCACATCCAGCGTACAAATCACCCCCATCCCCTTCGCCTCCGGTAGTCCCCGAGCCCAGTCGAGGGCCATGACTTCGAAGACCCACCGGGGAAGAAGGGCTCCAAGGAGGGCGCGGCGGTCGCGAGGAGATCCCTGTCGTGGTCTCCTTTGTCGGCGGTGCCTCCAAGCCACGACAAGGTGTGGGTGCGCTCCGTCTCGATGCGGGAGGGGATCCTCGCCCTGATTTGGGGCGGAGTCCTACTCGACGAGGCCACCGAGGAGTGGCGTCCGACGGTGGGGGAGGAGTTCTCCACGCTCGGGACGCACGAGGCGGTGGTGTTTGAGTCGTGGTACCCCCGTGGGTTTGGGTTGCCTGCACACCCCTTCTTCCACGGGTTGCTGTACTACTACGGGTTGCAGGTCTGTAACCTCAACCCTAACTCCATCCTGCAAATCTCCATCTTCATCCATCTGTGTGAGGCATACCTCGGTATCGCCCCGCACTTTAACCTCTTCTAGTACTTCTTCTGGGTGAAGCCCCACAAGAGTGCCAAGAAGCCCAAGGTGGTGGGCGGCGTCGGGCTTAAGCTCCGGCAGAAGACCTCCGGCGAGTACATCTCAGTGCCGCTCATCAGCTCCAACAAGGGCTAGCACAATGAGTGGTTCTACACCACCAACCATGCCCCGCAGGTGCCGTGCGATGTCAATGTGCACCTGACCCCGCTCCGTTGCTGGGACGAGGAGCTGGGTGACGCCGAGATGGAGCAGGTGTTGGAGCTGGTGAAGCTGATTTCGAACCTGAAGGCGGCCGGCCTCACAGGGGTGGCAGTCATGGCGAACTTTGCCACCCGGCGCCTCCAGCCGCTGAAGGAGAGGGCGCACCTAGTGTATGAGTACGCCGGGGAAGACTTCGACACGACGCGGGAGGTGCCGGAGTGAGGGGAGCCGGAGGTGCTGGTAGAGCGCATCCGCGAGTGCTTCACCCCCAGACCGTCATCACGTCACACAGCGTGCCACGCCCCTATAGCGTGGCGAACCCTCCGCCTGCGGTAAGTGACGATTTTCCGCTTTTTACGGCCCGCCCATTAGGGCATAGACATATGCCTGCAAGGTGTTTGTTGAAATGCATGAACCAAAATTTTCATCTGTAGGGTCGCGCGCCTTTTTTCTCTGTCTCGCCACTGCCGGGCACGCTGGCTAGGGTGGCATCCCTGCCTGGTAGGTGGAAACCCGCGCCCATGCTGCCACTGGTAGCGGTGGCGTGGTGGCATCGGGTCCAGCCCATGGTGCAGGCACTCCGGAGCCTGGCCGACATGCTGCCATAGCGGCCGTGGATGGAGAGCGTGTCACGCTTGCTGTGAAGGGGAAGGAGTGCAAAGGTAGCCGTCGGCCAGTGGTGCAGCTTGCGCCGCTCGGCTCGCTCAAGATTGACGAGCCGGCGTCACGCCGGCGCAAGCTGGTGCTGCTGGGTGACTCTGGCGATGAGGAGCTGAGCCCCCGTCAGTTTGGTGCCAATGGCGCCCCTCTGGAGGGCTCCAAGGAGGCACTGAGCGTTACCACGGCTGCCTCTCCTTGTCTTCCTTCTCCTCCTTCTCCTCCACCTTCTCTTCCTTTTCCTCAACCTTCTCTTCAACGAACGGAAACTGCTCCGCTGAGTGCGAGCGTGCCACGCCTGTCGCCACAGACTTCCCTCGTGCCCCCTGTGATGACACAGGGTGCGGCCAGGCCAGCTCCCAAGGCGGTCGTCGGGGCGAAGAGGCCTGCATCCTCCATCTCTGGGTTCCGCAAGCGCGCTCTTCTGCGCGTGTCCACCGAGTAAGTTGTTCTCCAAGTCATTGTTTTGTTTCTACCTGTCGTTCGTTGATCTATCGTGGTTGAGGATCATGGTGTTGGATTTGTTGTTGTTTGCAAGGAGCCTAGGGTTGTCCCTATTGTCGGTGAGGTGCCCACGCCGGGTTTTGGTCCGGCGGCGCGTCCGCTGAGTGCTTCAGAGCACTCGGGCGTAGCGCCGGGCGCCGGCGCAACCCCCTAGGCGGCCAGTCCCCAGCGTAGGGACGCTGGGTCCATGGCCTTGGGTGCTACCTCTATGGAAGTCCCAGAGGTAGAGGAGATCCACCGAGTGCTCCCCACGTCGCGCGTGAGCCCGGCACGCCCTGGCCGGATTGCCCAGGTGCGTGGTGGCAAGGCGGAGGAGGTGCACGGCGACCCTGTCATCGACGAGGACAACCGGCAAGAGCTCGTGACCCTGGCCGAGTGGTTTGCTCGGCTGGCAGGGGTGAGTGTATCTCCAGATCTTCCTCTTTTTGCTTCATTGTATCTTTATTTTGATCATATTGTTGTCCAGACTGTGTCCGCTGCATCTACTCGCAAGAGCGAGCTGCTGGAGAGTGTCGGCTCCAACGTCATTACACTGTACGCAGGCTATTGTGTGCCAAAATGGCAACAACTAGGAGCTCGAGGGGCTGCGTCGGGAGAGAGTTGCTGCTGTTGCCACCACTGAGCGTGCTTGTGCGGAGAAAGCCACTGCAGAGGCCGCAATGGAGGCCACCGTCGCGTCTCTTCGTGAGGCAGTGGAGGAGCACCAGAAAGGTCTGTTGTTTCTTGTTCCTTGTATTCTTTCGAATAGTTGTATCTGATCTGATTCTTGAAAACAGCTCGGGCCCAATCTGAACAGGAGTTTGAGACTGCCCGGGCCAGGAAGGAGCTCGCTGGTGAGTTGACTTCCCCCTTTGTCGCTCTTGTAACCTTGTGATGTCTAGTCCTTCTGGCGGTTGAACAGACTTTCGGCGGAAACTATCCACCCAATTTGCAGACCTGGAGGCCTGCGTGGAGTCCGAGAGGAGCCAGTTCTGGACGCTCGGTGAAGCTCTGGGTCCTCTCCTAGATGTGCTGGCCCCACTTGCTAAGTCCTCCTCCGTGCGGGAGTTTGGCGAGCCTGCCGTCCGCCCGCCGTCTCTGCTGGAGCGAGTCCAGGCGACGTCTTCACGCTTCCAAGGGCTTCTGCACGAGGTCAGTCTGGCAAGCACCAGCCACTGCCTTGTTGTCTTCTGCTCCTACCTCCCTCAATTCGATGTGGGCTTGTTCTGTGGCGGGTTAGCTCATGGTACATCGTCCACGCGGGTCGACGAGCTCTTGGAGGAGGTGAAGGATGTGGTGGAGAAGCTCGCCAAGGACGTGGTGGCCGATGATGATGAGCTGAGTGGTCTCCTGCTGCTGCCGTGAAAAACATTAAATAAGTAGTTGTAATATTTTGCCAGTACTGACGTGACATCGTACTTTCAAGACGTTTGTTTTAGTGTTGACGCTTTACTTTGACGGTATCCATGTACTTTTAATTTCTCTGGTAGTTGGTCTGTTACAGGAAGCCGTAGTCCCATTGGCCTCAGTTTCTAGCGCAAAGGGCGTACTCGCGTACATGCGTAGTACCTTGGCTTGGCGAAGATCTCAGCCCACGATTTAAGATGTATTTTACCAAGTACTTTATGAGTCTTAGGATCCGTGTTAGAGGAGTGTTTTAATTCTTAATAGAAATAATCATTGCCAGAAAATAAAAGCAGTCCCCAAGTTTCAGGTTTGGAACTTGGGTCTGATCATGCAAGCAGGGTATCGAAGTGAAAAACTCCAAAGATCATGAATTTTTACTCATTGCCCAGATTGCTAGCATGTGAAAGTACAAAAAACTGGAAAGATACATAGCTTTTATGGGTAGAAGCGGTGCAAATGCTTGATATTCCAAGAGTTGGGCACATCAGTGCCGTTCTCCCGCCTTAGCCAGTAAGCACCCGGCCTGTTGACTTTCTTTACTATGAAGGGCCCCTCCTATGGAGCCGATAGCTTGTGCATGTCCTTCTTGCTCTAGATCCTCCGGAGAATGGGATCGCCTACGCAAAAGGCTCTCTCTTGCACATTCTGGTTGTGGTAGCACCTTAGAGCTTGGGCGTACCGTGCTGCCTAGATGGTTGCCGCGAGCCTTCCTTCCCCGATGATGTTAATGTCCTCGATGCGCGCCTCCTCAGCCTTGTTCTCGTCGAACACCTCAACTCTTGGTGCACCGAACATCAGGTCGGTTGGAAGTACCGCCTCTGATCCGTATACCAGGAAGAAGGGAGTCTGACCAGTAGCACGACTCGGCTGTGTCCGCAGTCCCCAGATTACTGCGGGGAGCTCTCAGAGCCAGCGTGTCGCGTACTTCTTCAGCCTATCAAAGATGCGCTTCTTTAATGCCTCGAGCACCACTCCGTTAGCTCGCTCAACCTGTCCGTTGGCGCGGGGATGTGCCACTGAAGCTCGGGCTACCTTTATAAGGAGATCATCACAGTACTCCTAGAACTCTCTTCCTGTGAAATTTGTGCCCAGATCGGTGATAATCCTGTTGGGGACACCAAATCTGTGCACAATCTCCGATATGAACTCTGCCGCCTTGGCTATTGTTAGCGATTTTATTGGTTTGACCTCTATCTACTTGGTGAACTTGTCCACCGCCACCAGGATGTGGTCGTATCCCCCGGATGCTTTTTTGAAGGAACCGATCATGTCGAGTCCCCAGCATGCGAAGGGCCAAGATATAGGGATCGTCTGTAGGGCCCAGGCCGGGACGTGTATTTGTCGTGCGAAGAATTGGCATCTGCGATAGCTGTGGGCCAGTAGAAACTAGACCGGAAGGCTTTTCCAACAATGGTTCGCGCCCTAGTGTGGTTCCCACACATGCCGCCATGGATCTCTGACAGGACCTCTCGTCCTTCCTCTTTTGGGATGCACTTCTGAAGTACTCGAGAGTGCGCTCCTCGGCAGTATAGCTTGCCGCCTATCAGGACATAGTTTTTTCTCTTGTGAGACTTTCCTGCAATGCCTATTCCTCTCTCTCATTTCCGAGTGAGGGACTCGGGAATGTGCCATACTTGATGTACTCAACCATTTGTGAGATCCACTCGGGTTGTGGCTCGATCATGAGGACTTCGTCGAGTCCTTCAGATGGGTCGACCTGCGCGTCGGGATTCTTGATGGAGGGTTTTATGAGGTCTTGGACGAAGACGCCGGGTGGCACTTGGGCTCGAGTCGATCCCATCTTGGCCAGTGCATTGGCGGCCTTGTTGTTGTCGCGGATTACGTGCTGAAACTCTAGGCCAAAAAACTTACCCTCAAGTTTGCATATCTCCGTGCAGTATGCATCCATCTTCTAATTTGTCCGCTGCCAGTTCTTGTTCACTTGGTTAACCACCAGGGCTAAGTCTCCCCTGACTATCAAGTGTTTTATCCCGAGTGAGATGGCGATGCGTAGCCCGTGTAGGGTTGCTTCATACTCAGCCACGTTGTTCGAGACTTGGAACATAATCTGCAGTACGTACTGCAGCTTCTCGCCTTTCGGTGAGATGAACAGGATTCCAGCTCTGCCTCCCTTAATCCTGAGTGAGCCATCGAAGTACATGGTCCAATGCTTAGGTTCAGCGGTAGTAGATGGTGTCTGTATCTTTGTGTACTCGACCACAAAGTCTGCGAGTACTTGCGATTTTACTGTATTGCGGGGTACGAAAGTAATATCGTGCACGGCCAACTCGATGGACCACTTCACGATTCTTCCCATGGCGTACCTATTACGCAGGATATCACCTATGGGTTAGTTAGAAACTACAAAGATCTTGTGAGCCTCAAAGTAGTGCTTCAACTTGCGGGCGGTGATCAACAGCGCGTAGAGTAATTTCTGCACTTGGTTGTACCACACCTTCGAGTCGGTCAACACCTTGCTGATGAAGTAGACCGGTCTCTGGACGGCGTAGGTGTGGCCTTCCTCTTTGCACTCTACAACTAGTACCGTGCTTACCACGTGCGTGGTAGCAGAGATGTAGAGATAGAGCGTCTCCTTGGCTTGCAGTGCAGTGAGGATAGGGGGGCTCTGGAGGTATTCTCTGAGTTCCAGAAAAGATTTCTAGGCCTTCTCATCCCACTTGAAGTCGTCCTAGTGCTTCAGGAGCTTGAAGAAGGGCAGGTCGCGCACGCCGATTCGTGAGATAAACCGGCTGAGTGCTACCATGCACCCGGCGAGCTTCTGCACGTCTTTCTGGCATCTTGGAGGCTTCATCCAGGTAATCACGTGGATCTTCTCTGGGTTTGCCTCAATGGCGCGGTTGCTAACGAGGAAGCCGAGTAGTTTTCCCGATGGAACGCCGAAAACGCACTTTTCTGGGTTAAGTTTCTAGCGGTAAACCCTCAGGTTGGTGAAGGTCTCAGACAAGTCCTTGATGAGGTTATCAGGATCTCGAATCTGGACTACGATGTCGTCTATGTAGGTCTCGACGTTCTAGCCGATCTGAGTTGACAGACATGCTTGGATAGCATGTTGGTAGGTCGCGCCGGCGTTCTTCAGACCGAAAGACATTGTGTAACAGTACGTGCCATGGGGCGTAATGAATGACGTCTTGATCTGATCTTCAGCTTTGTGGCTTATCTGGTGATAGCCTGAATAGTAGTCGAGAAAACAGAGCAGGGCATAGCCCGTCGTGGAATCAATGACTTGGTCTATTCACGGGAGGGTGAAGGGGTCTTTGGGGTAGTGTTTGTTCAGATCAGTATAGTCAACGCACATTCTCCATTGATTACTCTTCTTGGATACAAGAACTGGATTAGCTAACTAGTCAGGATGATATACTTCCTTTATAAAACCGGCAGCTAACAATTTTGCAAGCTCTACCCCTATTGCCTCCTTGCGGTCCTTCGCGAATCAGTGTAGCTTCTGCTTGACGGGCTTCGCATTCACGTCAACTTTCAAGGAGTGCTTGGCGAGTTCTCTGGCACCCTCGGCATATCCGCTGGTTTCCAAGCGAATATGTCTGAGTTAGCACGTAGGAACTCAATGAGCACACTTTCCTATTTGGGGTCCTTGTTGGCCCCTATGATCACCGTCTTGGATGGGTCCTCAAGCCCGAGGGACACCTTCTTCGTTGCCTCCTTCTCCCTTTGGATTGCCTCTGTCACCGGCTTCTTCGTCAGGATCTCAAGATCGACCAGGTCTAGCTTGCTAGCGGCGGCCAAGACCTCTGCGGTGCATCTGGAGAGGTCGAGCGTGGCTGCGATGTGGAGGTTTTGCTTCTCGCATGCGCTCGACGTCTGACAGTCTCCCCTGAGGCTGAGGACGCCGTTCGGCGCTGGCATCTTCAACACCATGTAGGTGTAGTGTGGGATTGCCATGAATTTTGCCAGTATGCCATGATAGGCTGTCTCGAAATCCGCCACGATGAAGCAGACGTGCTCGGTGCAGTAATTATCGATCGTACCAAAGCTGACCGGCAAGAAGATCTCGCCGAGTGGTACCGAGGGATCCTCAGGTACGATGCCAAAGAATGGCCTGTCGTTCGGACTCAAATCCATGAGGGTGAGCTTCAACTCCTTTAGTGTGCTGGTGAAAAGGATGTTGAGGCCACTGCCTCTGCCCACCAGCATCTTGCCGAGCCCCACGTTACGAATCGTGGGGTTCAGCACCAGGGGGTACCGCCCGGGCCTGGCGAGCGCCGCCGGGTGGTCTTCCCTGCTGAAAGTGATCGGGACCTCCGACCAGCGTAGATACTGGGGGTCCCATGCTGGGCTGCGTACACCAGCATACGATCTGTAAGATTTGCCTTGCGCTTCCCTTCCAGCTGCTCAGGCCTGCCGTAGATCATGTTGACGGTGCGGTCGGCGACCTAGAAGTCCTCGTCGTTGTCATCTGTAGGCGGCTCACATTTGCCCTTGGCCTTGTGACCCTTCGGTGGTCCTCTCTGACAGCTCTTGCTGGAGAAGTAGTTTTTTAGGCCGAAACACTCTCAGGCCGAGTGCTTGTTGTTCTTGTGGTACGGGCATTGCATGTCCAGGAGCTTCTAGAACTCGGAGGGGTCTATCCGCTTTGGGCCGGCCTGGACGGCGGCCATGGTCACGGGCTTGCACCTCCTGTTCCGCCTTGCTCCCTATTCAGCGGTCTCACCCTCTCGATCTGGGTCGTAGCACCTACGGTGCTCCCGCGGAGAGCCGTCATCATCCCAGCAGGACTTGACGTTCTTGAGCTACTCGCGCTCAGCCTCCTCGCCGTCGGCTTCTAGATTTGCCACATTGAAAAGCTCATGGATGGTCTTTGGGGGCCTTTGAGCCCACATGTTCACCAGCTTGTCATAGGCCAGTCCGTGCTGGAAGGCGCTGATGACATCGTGCTCCTCAATGAAAGGAAAAGATTCCTTCTTTTCAGAGAAGTGACAGATGTACGAGCGCAGCGACTCGTTCTTGCGCTACCGGATCTGATCCGGCATCCTCCTGTTACCCGGCCGCTCCCATGTGCTGGAGTATTGGCTCGTGAAGTAGGCGCAGAGTTCGTCCCATGAGTCAATGTTACCCGGCCGCTAGCCATCTTCTGCACCCCTTCGTGAGCATGATCGGCAGATAATTTGCCATCACGTCGGAGTTTCCTCCCACGGCCTTGACCGCAGTGGAGTAGATCTGTAGGCATTGGACGGGATTGGAGGTCCCATCGTATTTGTCTACGTCGGACAGCTTGAACCCATGGGGCCAATTCACCTTCCGTAGATGTGCCATGAGGGAGAGGAAACCATTATACGAGGTGGTTCCCTCTCGACCTTTGCGGCGGCCTGTGGTGGTTTTCCCATAGGAGCTGGAGCTTTCCTCGAAGTACATGTAGTCGTCCGAGTAGTAGTCCTCATACCCACTGTTGGCATTTCTTAACGTCACCACTACTGGCGTACTAGCATGATCGTGTAAGAAACTCCCGGGTACACTAACGAGTGCGAACGAATCCGCAAGCCCACGGATACACCATTGTAGCACTTCTCCCTAGAAGAATGAGTATTTCCAAGGGTATCGAATCCACGGGACGGATGAGCTCTGGCTCAAACCTAGCTGATGGTCTAAGGACACAACACTGGATGGTAGGATATGTAGAAAGGATCTGCTTGACAGAGCGCAGAGTCTAGCACGGTCTCTCAGGTATAAGCACTCGCATTGGGCGCCAACCCACTATAGCTTTTTAGGACTAGGAATGTTCTGACAACGGGGCCCTACTCGATACACGGGCGTGGAGGATTTCAAAGGGTCCAACAGGCTGTCACCACTACGGCCTACCTCTATCGTTACGTGAATGCACTTGGTATTTGAAGGATAACCTATGGTCCAGACACCACGTCTACACCACTGACTACTAATATAGCCTGACACCGTCTGACATCCCAGTAGCCCTACTATAGCACTCTGTATAAATACGGAACTACGAATCCATGAGGGAGATACTGGCACTAGCTCAAGGTATACTCTATCACTCATGCAAGATCACGAATGCACTTTGATCTAATTAGAGATATGCAGGAGCATCAACTTTATTCTAATAGACAAGGTAACATACAAATGGAATGCAAACTTATGATCTAGCTCTACTAGATCGGAAGGGTTGTGTTCGAAGAACACAAACCTCTCAATCAAGAACAAACGAAGAACACAAGAACTATTCACCTATGCATGCATACGACTTTAGTCTAAATAGAAAATGTCGAAATACTCACTTTAGTCTAAATGAAGAACAAAGGCACCGCTGAAGATCATTCTTGAGGAAGATGTCATGAACATGACATGGCCCCAAGCATTCCCCCTCACTTCCTAACACTAATCCTATACAAAGAGCTCTCCACTCCTAAAGAGAGAGGCTCCAAGGCCGAAATGAAGAGGAGAAGGAGAAGTGTGTATCTCAAAAGTGAGCCCCTCCCCTTCTATTTATAGGCAAGGCGGTGGCTTGGTCTGAGGCTCAAATTTCTCCAAAACACCCTGGAATGTAGTGAGTGACAAATCAGGGAGCTGCACATGGAAGGCTGGGATCAACCGACCCTAGGTCGGTTCGGCCGATCCTAGGGTGGGCCGACCCCCCTGGGAGGCCATCTGGCCTGTGCTTTCTCGGGGTGGCTGCTACGTGGGCCCTGATGCTTATCCTCCGTGCATGCCAAGTTTCCTGATGATTTGGATAGCAAGTGGGACCATGGATCCATGTGACGCTGATGTGGCAGCGTATGATTCATTGAAAGCTCTTCACATGGATTGGTGACCTCATGGATCCAGGGGAATCCATGTGGTAGCCCCTCATTGGCCAGAACTTGGAGTACTTGGATCAAAGACATGTGCTCTTGCTCCCCTTTCTAATGCTATTTGCCTGTATTTGCACATTGACCAACACTTGTGGAAATGATTAGTTTAAGCCCTATTCTAGTGTTTGGTGAGTATTTCTCATGCCAAAATGTACATGTTGACGGGTATAAAATGAGTGGATAACAGACATCCACAAATACCGCCACACTCGACCTTTGCTCGTCACGAGTGAAGGGAAGGACAAGATCAAGGTGAGTTATGATATCCATAGGTTTGAGGTAAACATAAGAGATATTCCAAACCATACCTTGTACTTGTGAACTCTGTGAAGTGTCTATCATGCTTTCTTGGGTAGTTGGGAATGGAATGGTCGTGACTCAAATCACTCCTGCTCATCATGTTCAAGCAACTTGGGGTTTTGTAATAAGTTTTTAAAACAAATCTTACTTTAGCTCCTCATTTGATTCTCTCGTGTCGCTCAATGTGTATGCATCCTTACCAAGGCATTAGATTGCCTTTATTTACCCTATCGTCTAATGATGGCTTATGTGGAGCTCAAGGTAGGATATGAATGATACGGCATACTTGCATCACATGTATTGCAAAGTCGAAGACTGGATCCACAGAGAAAACCAAATCACACAATCAGATCAAGATGTGCACGAGCATGAATATGATGAGTATGGTAAGGTGGATACTAGGCCCGGAATGGGTGCTAGCTATTACCATATATGATGAGAGTTGGGTGATGGTAAGGTGGACACTAGCCCTAGAATAGGTACTAGTTATTACCATCTAAGTTATGGGACTCCTTTTTGCATGATTTTCTCCTCTCTCCTTTTTGAAATTACCGAGACATGGGCTATCTCTCTTTCTTTTTCTTTTTTTCTCTTTTTTTCATCATGCTTTTTGAGCATGTCTTTTCTCTTTATTTTTCTTTTTGTATAGCCTAGTCTCTTTTGGAGATATTTGGAGAGGGATAAATCATGGAACAATGCATGGAGCTTTATTTGGTGGAATGGATGAATGATACAATGCTAACTTTCAATGTAGAAGCATAGCAAGGGGGAAATGGTGGTGTGCACATGTATCTTGATCATGAGAGTAATGAAAAGAATTCTCACAAGGGTCACAGAATTTGACAAAGCTCAATGCAATAACAAGCAGCATATGAGTATAAGGTTTTCAACTAAAAACATCATATGGCTTTGGTAGGATGGTGGCATATCAAAGAGGAGCTTTTCAAAGGGTTTTCAGGTTTTCAAATAAAATTCCCAAGCACTCAAACATTTAGAGCGAAGATCATATCATCAAACCATATCTCAAACGCCAACTACTCAGATGATCATGAGTTCCCTATAATGATATTTGTTCACAAGCATCAAGATTATAAGTAAGGAATAAAACATATACAAGTCAACCACAGGAACCATGTAGAGCAACCATAGCACAAATTTCTGAGTTTGATTTCAAATGATAGGAATTGAGATTCAATCAAACCCATGGATAACGGAGAGTGAGATAGAGGGTGCACAGACCATTACTTCTGAAGGATAAAAGATCAAGGAAGACCAGTGGTGATTCGGCTGACCATAAGGCATAGTCGATGTTGCGCAACTCCTGTGTGGGAGTTCTCGAGTGGATATGTCGATGATGAGCTCGAGAGAACTCCCCCACACTAGTGTTTGTATCGGGTGCTTGTTCTTCAAACAAAAGATGGAAACAAAAGGTGGACTCTACTAGTTCGAGAACCATAGATCCTTTATTCAAATTCAAATATTTTTGGTGTTTTTATTTAATTTTATTATCACCATGTCATTTGCTCGAAAGGGTTAGACCAAGGTTACACTTCATATACAAAGGGGAATATAATTACCTTGGACCTTTGAGAGATCATATGTGCCACCTTTGTATGTTGTGCAACATGAATCTGACACCTTAACTTGCCTTCCCATTTGAATTTAGCTCAATGACTTACCCATTCAAATTTGACAATCTTCTACAGGGGTTAGTCAGCATATATGCAACCAAGATCTATGAAAATAGAACTCTAAGGTTCATCAATCAAAACCCGACACCATGCCTTGTTTTGACTGAAGAAGACAAATTTTAACCTAAGCACCATGCTTAATTTAAAACAGTCTATGAACGTATGTCATGCATATACATTCAAACGAAAGCATATGAACAAAGATAAAGGAAACATGAAAGCATGATCAAGCCATTTTCAAAAAGGAACATAAGCATGAACAGATGACGGTGAACCTCGGGCAACCTCCCGGAAGGGCTTTGTTTAATGTCAAAAGCAGGACTTACCTAGCTAGTTGGATAAGATACAAGATCTATCATCATCTGCACACCAGGATAAGATTTGGTAGAGGAGGAACTTTACTCAGAATGCTCACATAGCTCGCCCACACTTGAAGTTTGCAATGCTAGGCAACAAAACTCAAGTGTGTGGAGATCAAGCTTCCTTTTGTAAATGTTCCCTCACCAAAACTTACCGAGGTGGGGTAGCTGATGTAGCTCACATGTTCTTAGATGTCTCCCATCTATCGTTCTTTTCAATTTCCACCTGAAAGGTTAGCGACCAAAAATACCCGAAGGACAACTTATCCTAAAAACATGTTCTTGCTTTTATTCGAAGGGAAATAAAACCTATGCTAATCCAGGCTATCTCCTAGTAGTGCTTTGTTTATTTAAGGTCATAAGTTCAACCATGGGAACTTCATCTTGCAACTAACGTTGGTGGTGTCATTCCCGTCTCACCACCAATCCTTTATGTATCAGTGAAGATTTAGCTGCAAGATTAGTGCTATAGTGCACAGACGAAATCTGCAATGCTTATGGTAAACATATGCATCTACAATCAACCTTCCAAACGTAGAGGACCAGAAGGTGGTTGTAGCCCTCGTATGTGCTCAGTGCACTAAGCATGGCTGACTCTAGAGAGGCATGATGCGAGCAGGGTCCGTATGGTATATCAAGAGTGAAACTACCATGCTCATATGTGGAATCCTTTCCTCCGGACTCCAAAGTCAGTGCCTCGAAAGGCTCCATGGCCCATGAATTGTCCATCTCAAGAGAGTCATCATGAAAGCTCGATGTTAACTCTCAATCATAATCGAAAGCAACATGATACGTGCCAGCGGGAAGAGGCTGAAACTTGATCGAGAACGATGACGATCGTTCGCCTTCACAAAGGTGACGAAGGTCTTCCAAGTCATACTCATGAGGAGTAGAGAATTCTACACCCTCAATGAGAATGAGCTTGGATGACACGAACATATATGAATGTGTCGTCTTCTCAAGCGAGTTTTGCTGGGGAAGAGGCTTCGCCATAGGATGTCCTAGACAAGGGGTAGCAGTGGCAGAAGTGGCTTCCCTAAGCTTACCATTTAGGCTCCCTAAGGATGTATCAAAGATTTGCTCTAATGGGGAGCCTAGGAGAAGATAAAGATTGAGGACATCGAAGATGTGGAAGTCTGAGCTGGCCTCGACCCCATCTACGATGAGCGGCATGGCACCTGCGATCCCCAGACATTCAAGAACATGTCCAAAGGGACAAGTCTTGAGGAACATGTCGGATGGTTCTAGCGGAACTTTGCCCAAAAGAGTTTCTGATAAGTGCCATGGCAAAATGTTAACCTCCATGATGGGGTTATAGTGGGCCTCTACGACAATCCCTCTAATAGAACAAGGAATGATCAAAGAAGGGAAACTATTCCAAAATGCTTTGGAAAAATATATCGCTCCATCAGACCACTCCTCCTTCATGGTCTCCTCAAGATGTGCACCATCAGGAGGATCGAGAGGCAAAGGAGATACTGTAGGTCTAGGGAAAGGTTCTATCAAAGGATGTCTAGATGGTTCAGCATGAACAGAAATAGTTTCCCTAAGCTCTTCTTCTAGGTTTCCTTGAGATTTAGCAAGAAGTTTTTCTAAGGGGAAACCTAGGAGAAGATCAAAATCCATGATGTCATAGATCTGGAAATCTAATCGCACCTCTATGTCACCAATGGCGATTGGCACGTCCCTAGCAACCCCCCGACATGAAAAAACGTAGCACCACCTGGGACTATAGAAAAGTCTATCAGTAGGGATTAGCGGCATGTCACCCACCAGAGTATCCAAAAGGTACTCTGATATGATGCAAGCCCCAATAATAGGGTCATAGACAGCATCTACGGTGTTTCCTCTCATGGAACAGTGGATGATCGTGGAAGTCGAGCTAACCCGAATTGCTTCGGATGTATGCTTCTGAGGTGACCAATCCACTATTGTCCCATGATTCCAAACTTCATCAAGGACCTCATAAAGGTCCAACGATGCCGTAGGCTTCTCGTGCCAAGAGTGGTCTGAGGTATTTCTGATGTTTCGAGAAGGATCATCCTCAAATTAGGAAGAGAACTCCGAAGGTTGAATTTCTTCTTCCTTCGATGTTCGTGGTTCGGGAGAGGGCTCAATAGAGGAATCAAGGAATTCAGAGAATGAAAGCTCAGATTCGGCTATTGAGAGACTCTCATGGACCAACTCAGACTCCAGATGGGGTTCGTTGTAAACGATATGGGAAGAAGTGGTTTCTAAGAAGAATTCTTGGATCTCTCTTCTTAACACTAGAGTTTGGTTTTTGAACGAACCTCCAGCTAAAAGGTTGAGCTCTTGTGCAGATTTCATGTCTATACGAGTATAAAAGGTATACGTCACCATATCATCAGGTATAGACATGTCTGGGCTAGATGTCATAAGACGTAGGAACCTAGCCCAAGCTGCACCTATGGACTCACCCTCTAATTGCTCAAAGTCAAGGAGTTCACACGGCAAGATCTCTATGCATTCATAAAGGGAGAACGAGTCACAAAAGTTTTCTCGTAGTTCTCCCCAATTATTCACATGCTCTATTGTGTGGGTGTACCATTGCTCCGCTCTATCTACGAGAGAGAAAGGGAACAATTTCCACCTCAAAGTTTCCTGTGTCATGCCTGGAATTACCAAGCACAAACACAAGTCCTTGAACTCCTCTAAATGAACATTAGGATCATCACTGATCGCTCTAGAGAAAGGTCGATTCCGAACCATGTTTATAAAGCCGGGACAAAGCTCGCAGCAAGATGAGGAAGTTGATGGTTATTGATGGCTGTTAAGTACATACTTTAGCCGTCAATATACTCATGAATAAAGGAGCATAAGGCATTTCTTACACGTATTTAGTTAAGAATAATGTAGTTCCACTTGTCCTTGGACATTATTTGATTGCAGGAAAATAAGTAGGAAAAGAGTGACAAACTCACCTTCTATGGTCCATGCCACATCACCTCATCCTAGGTGGGCTGCCAATAAGGACGCCATGCATGCAAAGCTGCCAACCAGGGCGCCATGCATGCATGCCATGCGAGCAATCCAAGTGAAGCAACCCCCGATGAATCAGAGCGTGACACGTGGATGTCGCATGGATCCATGGGCCCACAAAGGCATGCAAATCACGCCAAAATAGGGTGGACACTGAGAACCGACCTAAGGACCCACAGGACAAGCCAGGGGGCCCACCAGGGGGTCGACCGACCCCACAGGTCGGCCGAACCAACCTTGGCTCGGCCTCTCCTGTGCTTCCACGTGGTGCTTCCCTATTGGTCCTAGGCACCATTCCCGGGGTGTTTGCATCCATTCCTCGTTGGTGCTCGGGCCTATAAATAGAAGGAGAGGGGGCTCACTTATGAGACATCCACACTTGCAACACCTCTCTCACTTTTAGTCTCAAGGCTAGGAGGTAGGCTAGAGTAGTTCTAATTCAGGTTCCAAGTCTACTTTGGGATCTAGGTATGAGTTCTCTTGTATCTTATTTCATTTGTATGACTTTGATCTACTTCAGTTATTTATCTATTTCATATAAAGTTGTGTTAGTATACATGAGTGATTTGTTCATGTGTTCTTCACCTATTCATCATTTAGAGGCTCCTGTTCTTGATGAACAAGGCCTTTCGATCCACTTGGCAGGTGACTTTCACATGTTTCTGGTGTTTGTTCATAAGTTAGAAGCTCGTGTTCTTCGCGAACACGACCCTTTGATCCAGTTGAACAGACATAGGAAAACACGAATCCGTTTGTGTACATAACCTGGTTTGATCTAATTAGATGACATGACTGCGTTGTATGAAGTCTGTGCTTAAGCTACGGTACTCAGTGTAGTTGGCTGGTTTATCTGGTGGCTTGACCTGGGTCACAATAGCCCGGGTCGGTCAAGTCCGGCTAACAACGTAAGCATGGTACTTGGGTTGCGTAGCTACCTTACTTATGAGCTTATCCCACGGTTTGTCTTGGGGTAGGCCGCGGTAGTGATAGCCGTTGGTCCCTCTGAAATCCCCCACGTTCGGATAAGTTGTAGGAGTCTAAAATCTAACAACCGGAGTTGTGCAGAAGCAACACGGGAGGTTAGCTCCCCGTGGTACCTGGGTGCTTAAGTCAATGTTCTTCAACGCTAGTGTATCTAACTCGTTCCTAATAGCTTTATGTGTATAGTACATAAGAACCTAGAACTAACTTGTATGTTTCCTCCTATGCCTAGGACCCCTTAGAGAGAGAGTGAGTGTGTGTGTGTGATCACACTACCCCCATTATCATATTTTACCCCTGCACTTGAGTGTGTGATTTATTTCCGTCAATGATCTATACTCATTGCATTAGTGTTGAGCTTGTCAATCCACCAATGCCTTCCTTGGATTTGATACCCTTTGGAATACTCCTTTGGGGAAATGCTACAATGGTACTTCCGTGTGCTTGCGGACTTCTGTAATGTTAAGAATTACCAACCATCATTTCTGGCGCTGATACCAGATGGGTTCCAAACCTATTCTTAGGTGATTGTGTTAAGAAATGTCAACAAGCATTTCTGGCACCGTTGCCGGGGACGGCTTAAGGATAATATATCAACACTTTGCATATGTTTATAATCATGACAGGAATAAAACAGTTCTCAATGCAGGCTAACTTGGATTGTCTTCTTTGTCTATTGATGATGAAGACAGGTAGTGCATGATTGGTTTCGACTTACCGCCGAATTTTACTGAAGATCCTTAGTCACTCATAAGGAAGGCACGAACTCATTTCGGCTCTCCTCTGCGTGAACGTTCAGAAGTCGATCCAGCTTCCTTTGTGCCATCCGCATCAACTTCCATGGCCAACGCTATTGTCAAGAAGACTCTCTGCGAGTACTCCGCTCCCTCTGCTGACCAGGTGCCAACAGGCCATGAGATCAACACCGGGAATGGAAACTTTGAGATCAAGACTGGCGTAATCACGATGGTACAGGCTAGCCCATTCTGTGGCAAGCCTAATGAACACGCGAGCGCCCACCTGCAGCAGTTCCTGGAACCGTGCAGTACCTTCACTATACGAGGAGTGGAGGAAGATGCTATTCGTCTGCGACTGTTTCCCTTCTCACTCTTGGGAAAGGCGAAGCAGTGGTTCTATGCTAACCGTGCAGAGATTAACACTTGGGCAAAGTGCTCCGCAGCATTCCTCGCGAAGTTCTTTCCGTTGGGCAAAACCAATGTTCTTTGGGGGCGAATTTCAAGTTTCCATCATGCAGCAAATGAGACTATCCCAGAAGCTTGGGAGAGGCTCCAGGAGTACATTCTGGCGTGTCCTCATCATGAGATGGACAACTGGCTTATTCTTTAGAGTTTCTATAATGGGCTGACTCCGACAGCCCAAGACCATACTGATGCTGCAGCTGAAGGGGCCTTCTTCTCTCTTACTATTACTGAAGCTACTACACTGATTGAGAAGATGGTTACCAATCAAGGGTGGAGTGATGATCGACTCCAGCCACGTCAAAGGGGTACACATACCGTCAAGAAAGCGGATATGTTGCATGCCAAGATGGACCTAATGATGAAAAGAATGGATGATCTAGCCAATGAGAAGGCCACCATGGCCACCACTACTCAAGCTATGGATGCTCGCATGACTTGCGAAGTCTGTGGTAATACTGGGCATTCAGGGAATTACTGCCCTGCTACTCAGGAGGATGTGATGTACATGAACGGCAACAACAACGGTTATCGTCCACAAGGAGGTCAAACGTGGAATCAACCGCGCCCTTATTATCAAGGAGGTAATCAAGGTAATTCTTTCAACCCAAAACAACCTTCCTTGAAAGATCTAGTTTTTGGGCAAGCTAAGATTTATGAAGGTTTTAATAAGAAAACAGCTGCCTATGATAAAGCTTTCGAGAGCCTTAATGTTAAAATTAATAGCCTTTCTTCTGCTCTTAAAAACCAGTTGAGCTTTAATAAGATGATAGAAACCCAGTTGGTTCAATTAGCTGCTTTGGTTCCCTCTGTTGAAGACGGGAAGATTCCGGGGCAACCCATATCTTCCTGCGAAAATGTTTGTGTAGTATCCACCAAATGGGGTAAGCCATCTGGGCGGACACAAGTCACTGACTATGCAGGGAAGCCTATACAGCAGGTACTTGACCCATGGGAATCTTCAACAATCACACACAAGAAAGATCCTGGTTATCCGGCTATCACCTGCAAGATATTTTACCAGAAGATTAAGCATGCTCTCTGTGACCTTGGTGTGAGTGTTAATCTTATGTCCAAGGCCATGTTTGAACAATTGGGATATCCAGCTCTAACTCCAACTGCGACGATCGTCCAACTTGCTGATGCCTCGATCCGATATCCAGAGGGGATAGTAGAGAACTTATCGGTATTCATCCAAGGTTCATGCATCTTTGCGGATTTCGTGGTCCTTGATATGCAAGATGATGAGGGAATGCCCCTCATTCTTGGGAGACCATTCCTAAGTGACGCCAACGCAAGGATCAATGTCGGAGCCAGAACGATCCGATTCCGCATTGGGAAGAAGAACTTGATGTTCGGATTTCAGGCAACAAAAGAGAAATGCTATACACTGCAGGGCAAAAATGAGCAATCAGGGGCATGGACGAAGCCACAGCCCCCGCGACTTCCCACCACTCCAACAAAGCCTAAGAAAATGAGAAAGGTGTGGTGGGAAATACAAAGTTCATCTCCATCTAGGGGCGACAAGTGGAATTTTGCCAAAAGGTAAAATTGGTAGTTATCTCATATTTCCCTTTCAAAACTTTATTTGATTTTTCCAAATGCATATTCGATTTTTCCAACCTTGCATCTGCATGCTAGATTCTTCTAGCCAAATTTCCCTTTTCAAATAAAAATTCTGAAAGTAAATTTTTGAGTGGAAAATCCTAGAAAAATTGTTCGAGCAACATTTTGGGTGAATTTGGACCTAGACATCTGGGCAGGACATCAGGTAGCCATTAGAGAGCTGTTGCAAAAAGCTAGAAGCAGGCGGGCCCGACAGGGGCTCGGCCGACCCCAGGGGTCGACCGACCCTGGCCAACGGTCATGTGGGCCCCGCCTCCTCCAACGGCTCCTAGCCGTTGCCCTTGTCCTCTACGTCGGTGCCTGGCTCGGTTGCCTATAAATAGAAGGGGGATTGAGGGGTTTCTTCACCCATTCACTCATTTCCATCACCCTCTCTCCCTCTTTGCTCTTGCTCTTTGGTTTTCTTGGATTTCTTGCTCAAGTGGAAGTGTCAACCACTCTCTCCAATTTGTCGCTGAATATTGAATATTGGTGGAGCAAGCTCGGTAAGGATTTCATTGCGATTTCACTAACCCATCACCGAGTTGCTCGTGTTGTCCCATTGTTGTGCAAGATGAGTTGGATCACCAGTGCGTACCGGAAGGTGACCCGCTCACGCCGTTCGAGAGACGGGGATGGCTCGTCTCACCACTCCGGAGCTACACCGAGTCCAATGTCAACCGACCGTGAAGAAGAGGAAGAAGAGGAGCTACCCACACCACAAGCCGAAGGAGTGTTCGACACCGATGCCGCCTTCATCGACTTGAGGGACGACCGGGAGAGACAAGCCTATGCTCTCATCAAGGATGGAGTCTTCGCCAACACCAAGGAGTTTGACTCGGCCCTTCTCGAGAAAATAGGTATGGAGTCCGAGTTTGATTCCATTTGGCATGCTCTTGGTTGGGAGAACTTTGTTCCGGTGTGGGAGATCGGTTCTAGGCCTCTCACCATCCAGTTCCTCTATACTCTTCGGGAGGATGAGACCGGTATTACATTTCGTTTCCATGGAACGTCGTATCGAGTCTCATGGCCAGATCTTAGTCGCGCTCTCAGTTTTCATCGTTGTTGTGCTATTTCTCTTGATCAAGCTTGCAGCGATTTTATTCGAGATAGTTTTTGGGAAGAGCTTTCTGGTCGGCTTGTCCGTGGCAAGTTAGCACCACGGTGCAACGATATCACGCATCCCACTCTCCGACTGTGGCACAAGTGGCTCGCCATCACTCTCTTTCCAAGGGATGATGTTCGAACTATGCGCACAGATGAGATGAGGATATTATATGCCGCGGTCAGACGAATCAAAATCTCCCCAGTGCAAGCTATGATTCGGCAGTGGTTGACAAATTTTAGGATGAAGGGTTCTATTGAGTGTACGTCTCTAATCACACGTATCATTTCGAGTCTTGGGATTACACAGGGGCTAACGTTCCCTACATTGATTCTCCCCGGGCCATGATAGATAAGGCGTATCTGATTCAAGGACATACTCTTAAAAAGGGCCTGGATGATTCCTTGATTTTCTTTTACCATTGGCCATGCAAACCAGATTCGGTTACCTAACCCGGATTTCCGTTTGTACGACCAATGGCCTCTGACCGTTCCTCTTGAGGAACCTCGTCATTCTAGTGTTTCTAGAGACCGGGTCACTAGGAGTGCATCGAGGAGGGCAGTGACAGCACAGCAACCACCACAACATCCGCCGCCACAGCCGTCGCCTCAGTCACAGCCACAGCCTACCCCACCGCCGTCTGGCGCATGGGCCTCGACCGGGTCCATGTTTGGAGTTACACCCGGATATGCCCCCGGTTGGGACCAACCCATGAGTCAGCCGGGTGCGAGTGGCTCGACCTGGGCTAGTGCAGGGAGTGGTGAGTGGGTTAGGCCCGCCGGTACTACCTACGGGGACTCGTCCTCATTGTCCGGGTTGCGCTCGTCATTTCGTGGGGCCACCCTCACTCAGCAGATGAGCGAGCTCAACATCCGTGTCGGTACCGTGGAGGGGACAATGCACCAACAGACTGAGTCCACTCGAGACTGGCAGCGTATGACTGGTGAGAGACTTCACACAATGGAGCAAAGACAGCTACGACAGCTGGAGGAGCAGAGGGCTTACTACGCGTGGATGGGATACCACCCTCCGCAACAGTGAGCCTGAAGCTAGCTTGGGGGAGGACCCCATTCTGAGGTAACTTGTATCTTCTATTGTTTTCAGAACCCCATATGCTAAAAACACATAAAAATCTGAAAAGTTAAAAAGACCAAAAATATTTATTTGCTTTCTTAAATTAGTTTGTTTTCATATGCGCGTTAAGAGTTGTCGGTGTCCGGATTAGCACCGGCACCAACTAGTAATTCACACTGAGATCAGCTCCTCGATGGTCGGCGCTAAGCTAATGGGACATGGGGTTTATCCTGGTTCCGGCCACGCGGCCGTACGTCCAGCAGGGTGTGCTTGCACACTCTATTAGCTTGCACCGGGGGTGCCTCTAGAGGGGAACTACAAGCAAGGCGGGAGAGGAGGAAATTCCCCCAGGTCCCTACTAGGGTGATTGAGGCAAGTGCCAATATCAGGAAGCGTGGTGAAGTGCTGTGAGTGGGTGTGTGTGGCCAATGTGTCGTCTCCTGCAGGGGCCCCTGCCTCTCCCTTTTATTGGCCAAGGGAGGACAGTTACAATGATGCTGCCTAGCAGTCGGCACAGTGGCCACGTACTAACAGGTATGGCGCCGGCTGTCTCGTGCCCGCACGTCATGGTTCCTGGCGCGAGACGGTAACGCCCTCCGGCTTCTGCGGGCGGCGTGGTGGTCACTATGACCCGTCCTGCTTTGACTTCGAGGGGCTACCCCTACTGAATCGAGGGCCTAGCCGCCGGGGGAAGGACCGGAGTTGGTGGTGCGGGGCCGCGGCGCGTCACTAGCCTGTCCGCACAGTGCTGCACAGCCTGTTGCATAGTGGCGGGAGTGGCGGCACAGTGCCGGGGATGGCTGCACAGCACCCAGGATGGCTGTGCGGCGCTGGAGTTGGCAGAAGGGACGTGGCGCAGGCCGCTCGTACGACAGCGTCAGTGAAGGCGTGCGTCGCTCACCGCCCATACACCTTTTGAGGGTGCCCCCATGCCCGTTCGAGGGTCTTGCCGCCGAGGGAGGACGGGAGCAGGTGGCACAGTGTCGTGGAATGACGCCTGTCTGTCTGCACAGGGCCGCGCGGCACCCGCACAGGGCCAGGTATGGCTGTACAGTGGCGGGTTAGGTCGCACTGTGGCGGTGTCGTGCGCTCTGACCGTGTCAGACGCGCGGCGTGGGGGGAGATTTACCCTTGACTTTGGCGTCCCGCCGAGGGGCCGGGCATTAAATGCCGCTGTCAGGCGGAGTGGAGATGGTTGCTCGCTCGAGGGGGGGGCGAACCCCTCGAGCGAGGCGGAAATCCGCTCGAGGGGCTGGAGCCCTCGAATGAGGTGGAAACCCGCTCGAGGGACCGGAGGCCTCGAGCGAGGCAGAAATCCGCTCGAGGGACCAGAGCCCTCGAGCGAGTCGGTCAAGCGGGCCTCCTCTGTGTAGGCTGCCGCTGGGCCATAGCAGGCTGTGGGCCCGTGATGTCCCGTGACCGGGCTTTGGGGAACAGTCCCCGGGCAGTTTTCGTTTAACGAGAGTGATTATCCCCTTAGTTAGGGGACCCCTAATGACCGTCCCCGACAGTAGGCCCCGAGCCTTTGCTGGAAAAGGGGACCGTTCCGGCGAAGGATGTCGCTCTCGGGTGCCATGTGCGAGTTTCGTCCCTCTTGACCATGCATGTCTTCCTGTGGGGGCGCGCTAGCGTACCCGCGGCTGTAAGCCCCCGAAGCCCTACAGGATTGCGTGTACTCGTGCAGAGGTTAAATACGTAGGGTGACGTGGCTCGCCTCGCGTTTGTTTCAGACAGCCTCGGCGTTATTTCTGCCAGCATCGGCGATCTATGCGGGTGGGGAGGCATCGTGCTGACCCAAGACGTTTCGGCTAGGCTGATCGTTTTTGAGGGCATAACCCTGGGTAGGTTGATGCGACGATCATTGGGGTGGTCGTGGTGCGGGGAGCCCCCTAGCCCTGGCCCAATCAGGGGCGATCGGATGAAGACTCTCGGCTTTGTTATTACGACCCTCGTTGCCCTTCCACAGGGTAGAGGGGTGAGGCAAACCGTGCTACCCTCGAGCAGGCGGCGAGCGACAGTTGCCTCGGTGAGCTGTTAGCGGATAGTTCAAGTGGGCGTCTATGCCCCGTTCGATAGGGGTGGGCTCGTGGTCCGGAGACACGTCCATGTAAGCGCTTGTGAAGGTTTGCCAAGTAGGGCTCGGTCCCGTTTGATTGGGGCCGAGGGCGCGGAAGCACTCCCTCGATGGGATCCCTCGATTAGTTGCCTTCGTCTCGACCTTGAACACGATATGTGGGGCGCCCCGAACTTCACGTTCGGGGACATGCTCGATTGCGCGTGACCCGATCGTTCTTGACTCTGTCAATCTGAGGCGCTTGTTTGAACCCGTCGAGGGTCAGGCCCCGTACTTCTGATTAGTAGGGTGTTTGCAGGGGGCGCCGGGCACTCCCGTCTTGCCATCGAGACAAGCTTCGAACCACTGATCAGTACATCCCCTAAGCCGAGGGGCATCTGCGGCGCCCGTCGTACCCTCGGCGGGCCGGGCCTCGAGCCGCTGACCAGTAGTGCCTTGAGGGCCTGAGCCCTGGGCTTCCTCGAGTTCATTCTCGAGGGTACGTGGACAGATCGTGGCCTTGCGGCCTTAACCGTTTTGGATAGGGGCGCCCATCGTATCCCTTCGAGGGATCGGGACTCGAATCCCCAGCTCGAGGTTACCTGGGGCTTTCCTTATACAAGAAGGAATCCCCTGGCATTTGAAATTCGTCCGCAGGACGGTTGGCTGCTGCGCCCACCCGGTCATGGCTGACATGGTGTGGGGCAGGCGAGGTGGGTGTGCCTTTTCAGGCGACGCGATATGGGCGACGTGCGACGGCGAAAAGACGAGACGCGGCCTCCCTTGGAATACCGCGCGGTAATTATGGTGCACGCGCGCGAGTGCGGCTGCTTCGGGGCGGTGGGGTCCTGCCGTCAGCGACGGGCGGCACCCACCGCATTAACTACCGCTGTCCGCCGTGTTTCTGGGCGCTCCACCCCTTCCTACTCTATAAAAGCAGGGGGCGCGGGGGGAGCTCCTTACCTTTGCCATTCGCAACCTCCCCTTCCCCTTCGCCTTCCCATCGCTGTGCGCTCCGCTGCTCTGGCTTTGCTCGTGCTCCACTACTCTGCTCCGTCTCCCTGCAGCCCCGTCGCTCCCACCATGTCTGCGGTTAGAGTGTTGGAAGCACACCTATGGCCCCGGTCATCAGTGGACCGGCAGTCCTTGGAGGGGTTGGTCACCGGCGGTCAGCTGGCGCCGGCCGGCGATGAGGCGAACCCGGCGTGGATCGTTCCATTGGCGGCACACCGGGAGCTGGCTCCACCGCCAGGTTACATCGTCAGCTTCAAGCGGCTGCACGAGCGCGGATTCAGTGCCCCCGCGAGCAAGTTCATGCAGGGGTTGTGCTACCACTACGGGGTGGAGCTCCACAACTTTGCCCCCAACACCATCTCGCAGGCGGCCTCCTTCATCGCTGTCTGCGAGGGATTCCTAGGAATCCTGGCGCATTGGGAGCTGTGGGTCCATCTCTTCTGCGGCGAGCTCCACACGCTCGCCACGGGGGAGAGGAAGACGCACCAGGCTGTCTGTGCCGGCGGTCTCACGCTCTCGGCACGTGACTCCCGGAAGGAGCTGTATCTGCCCTGCTCGATGACGACGAACAACTCCAACTGGGAGAAGGGGTGGTTCTACTTGCGCAATGATGGCGTCGGGCTTCCACTGTACACCGGGAAGGTGCTGACGGAGAGGCCGATTTCGTGGGCGCACGGGGTGTCGCCCGCGTTGAAGCAGAAGAAGCTCGAGCCCCTCACCGACGCCCTACGCCAATTGGCCAACGCTGGGCTGACTGTGCCAGCCGTCATCGCCAACTTCCACCTCCGGCGGGTGATCCCTCTTATGGAGAGGGAACTTCCCATCTTCGAGATGAGGAACGACACCGACCCCACGGCCCTAGTGCGCTCACGATTGCTGGAGGAGCCGCTTGCCTAGGCGTATGCGGCCACGAGGGCAAGGCACGCGGTGAACCTCAAGGTGGTGCCGCACAATGACGACGACCTGTGGTCATTTGCGATGCTCCCGGACACCGACCTGGTGAGACTGGATTCCTTGTTTTTGTCTGTTTTATCCCCGTGCTCGATCTGATAGCGATTGTCGGTGACACGGGGTGCACGTCAACATCCCCACCTCAGATCCGCTGACGCCCAGGTGGCTCGCTGCCAACCGCTCCAGGCAGCAAAGGCAGAAAGACCTGGCGGACCAGGCGAAGGAGAAGAAGGCGAGGAGGCAGAAGCGCCTCAACAGGTACAACGAGGAGTACCTGGTACGGAAGCAGTGTTGACGGCTGATATTTGCCATTTTTATGGTCGTCAACTCCTGCAAATGGGAGCTTGAATTGCACATTCACACTAGAATAGAAGCTTAAACTCATACTTTCCACCAGTGTCGATGTCTATTCGGATGTAGGTATTTAGCATAAGAAATGGGAGGAATCCATGCACTTTCACTCCACTCCAATCCAAGGCACTCAAATGCTGGCCAATCAGGGGCTGCCACATGGATTCTCCTGGATCCATGATGTCACCAATCCATGTGAGGGACTCTCGACGAATCATACGCTACCACGTCAGCATCACATGGATCCATGGGCCCACTTTGCCAACTAAACCACCAGGAAACGTGCCATGCACGGAGGAGAGGCACTAGGGCCCACATGGAAGCGAGCCAGACGAAGCACACTCCAGATGGAGTGTCGGGAGCTTCGGCCGACCCTAGGATCGGCCGAACCGACCTAGGGTCGGTTGATCTCCCCCCTCCATGTGTTGCTCGCTCATTGGTCCTTGGCTGCATTCCCGGGTGTTTTGGAGCACTTGGAGCCTCGGAGCAAGCCTCCTCCTTGTCTATAAATAGGAGGGGAGGGGCTCCATTTCACACACACCACCAAGCTCTCAAGTTCCACTTCTCTCTTGTGTAGCTCTCTCTCCCTCTCTCTAATTCTGCCCATGTGAGGTGATTCTCACCTCTATGTGGTAGAATGGTGATGAGGAGAGATCTAGATTAGGATTAGTTGAGAGGTAGAGTAGGGGTGAGGAGTGAGTTGATGTCCTCGTGGATGCTTGTTCTTCATTTAGATCAAAGTGAGTATTTCAGCATTTCTTATTTAGGCTATAGTGGACATCATGCATGATTGATTTGTTCTTGTGTTCGTGGCTCGTTCATAAGTTAGAGGCTTGGGTTCTTCATGGCACAAGGCTTCGATCCTTTAGAGCCAGAGCAGTAGTTCATATACTTGTTTGCATGCTCTGATCCTGTTTAGTTAAGTAAGTCCACTGTATCTCATTTAGCTGCATCCATAGCTTCCTTTCTGCTCCGTAGCTCAATGAATGATAAGATGATCTGATTTCGATCTTTCCCTTGTTCGTGGGACCGTATCTATATGGTTGCTATAGTGTAGTTAGCGGGTCGACAGACGTAACCGCACTATAGTATTTATCTGGGGTACAGACGTGGTGTCTGGGCCCTGGTCTTCCTGCGAAGACCACGTACGATCGTAGCGTAGAGGTAGGCCGCAGTGGTGACAACCTGTTGGACCCTTGGGCAACCCTCTACGTTGCGTACCGAGTTGGGCTCGCTTGCCAGCACATTGATTTGCTGTCGCCCCGCGGGGATGACTGAGACCTAACAGATGCATCTTGAGAGCTAAGTCCCTTAATGAAGTTCTTCTTGTATCCTGACCTATCCCAGCGGAAGTTGGTGTCCTTGGATAGACCCTCTCTGGTTACCCACCGTCCTAGGAACGAAACCCGACGGGAATACTCATTCTTTTAGGAAGAAGTGCTACAACGGTGTATCCGTGCGCTTGAGGATTCGTTCGCACTCATCAGTGTACCCAGGAGTTTCTTACATGCTCACGCTACCATGGTGTCTAGTGTTGAGATTAAGAAACGCCAACAAGCAGCAGGGTCTCTCCCCCGCCGGTGCCAGAGAACACGTCTTTGGACGAGGAGGAGAGTGAGGGGGAGCGGACCATCTCCGACAGGTGGGAGGCCGCGCCATCCCCGTCGCCGGGGGATGAGGGGGTCCTCGCGGAGCCCGCTCTTGGGGCGGATACGGTGCCCCTCGACGAGGGGGCTGGGTCAGGGGTGCCGGCTGGGTCTGGGGTGGCGCTCCCAGGGCCCTCGAGGAAGCACAAGCGGCGCATCTCCGGCATAAGGTGAGCTGCCTTCTGCTCTCCATGTTCTTGATATGGCGAGTTGGTTTGCTGACCTTTCCTTCCTACTGCCGCTAGGGTGGTGCCTGTTGTCCCCGGCCTTGCACCCGTCAAGGTGCTCAAGGTGGGGGCGCAAGACGTGCCGTGCACGACATGGCCTCGCTCGGCGAGGACGTCGCGAACGACAGCGGGTGCGGTGGTGGCGCAGGTGGAGACTGCGGCCACGGGGCCGCAGCGGTGAGAGGAGGTGGCGGAGGAAGCCCTTCGAGCGGCAGTGACCCGCGGGACCCAGCGGGGGCGAGAGCAGGCCCGCGCCGCGGGTCGGGGAGCAGAGGGCCGCGGCGAGGCCGGGGCTCCTGCTGATGGTAATTCGACCCCTGCTGGAGGTCAGGTGGTGGTGGCCGCGCCAGCCCCCGGGCCCGTGCCCGAGGTGCTGGTGGTGCGGTCTGACGGTTGCGTGATGCTGCAGGTGCCGGCGTCCGGTGTCGGGGCGTCGACGTCCGGCGTCGCGGCCCAAACGTCCAGCGCCAGCATGCCGCAGTGGGAGCAGAGGCTCCGTCTTCCCGGAGTGCCACGAAGCCTGGTGGAGGAGGCGAGGTCGGAGAGGGCGCTGTGGCGGGAGTTCGGTGGCCTTGGTGCCTCCTTGCAGGCCGCTCTGGCCGACGCCCTCCAACTCCACGAGGGCAGGTCGCTACAGGTCTTTCGGGTAAGCTTGTTTGCTCAAGCGCCGCTCGTTTCTTTTTCCCTTGTTTATGTGCTTTTCGTTTGATTTTTGTTCTCCTTTCCCCCTTCACCAGCTGCAGGAGCTACTGGGCCAGGCGGGCGAGAGGTTCACTCACATAGCCGAGCTGAGCTCCGACCTCGACTGGTACCGAACGCAGTACGACGCCCTGGACGCGATGGTGGAGGCCCTGCGGACGGACAATGGCTGGCTCGAGTACAACCTCATCCGTATGGAGGAGGCACGTAACGACTAGCGGTCCGTGGCGGCGCAGAAGGCCAAGAAGGCCGAGGAGACGAAGGCCGCGCTCCAAGGGAAGGAGGAGGCGCTGACGACGGTGAACGAGGAGCTGCGGAAGGTGCGCGCGGCACATGCCGAGATCCAGGCCGCGCTGACGCAGAGGGAGGTGACCCTCATCGAGGCGCAAGCCCAACTTCAGCAGGACCACGCAACCCTCGAGGGAGCGAGGTCCTGGCAGACCTAGGCCAAGCAGAAGACCCAGGAGGTCGAGAAGCTGGGCGCTGCTCTGCAGGAGAAGGCCGAGGCGCTCACCGGGGTGGAGGGTCAGCTTCAGCAGGAGCGCACCGCGCGCGAGGAGGTGCAGTCCCAGCTCCAGCAAGAGCGTGTGGCCCTCGAGGATGCCAGGTCCGCGCTTCAGTGCGAGCGCATGGCATGAGAGGAGGCACAGTCCCAGCTTCAGCAGGAGTGTGCCACCCTTGCGTAGGCCAGGACTACGTTCCAGCTTCTGGAGGCGGAAACCGAGCAGCTCACTAAGGCGTTGGTTCAGGAGGGAGTCACCGTCGAGGCCCTGAGGACCGCCGCCGGGGAGAAAGATGCCTCGATCCTGCAGCTGTGGCAAGAGGCTGGTGCCACGCGTACGGAGCTCGAGACAGAGAAGAAGCAGGTCGAGGGTAAGTCGTAGCCCCCGAGTCTTTTGCTGTTGCCCAGGCTCGTCAAGATCCGCTCTTGACACACCTTTTCTTGTCTCAGGGCTGCGGAAAGCTCTGGGGGAGTCTACGACGCAGGCGGAAGCACTCCAGGCGGCCTACACCTCGTCCTAGCAGGAGTTCGAGACCCTGGAGCAGGCGGCCCTTGAAGTGTGTCGGGATATCGATGAGGGTACCGGCTTGTCAGGGAGCTCGCTGGCGAGTCACCTTCGGACCCTGAGTGGTCGCGTCGTCGAGCGCATGAAGGGCACTCTCCATCTCGGCGTCTAGAAGACCCTTGGCATGGTGTCGACGCATTACATCGTCGATTTCGCAGCGTTGGCCACAGGCTATGTCGTCGTGGATGGCCTTGACGATGATGGGGCGCAGTACGCCATGGACCAAGCCGATGCTGCTGCTGCCGACGCCGCCGCCGATCTTGCCGACATGTTTGAGGAAGACCTCTTCCCGAACGCTACCCCTACAGGCCCCCTCGACCCCTGAAAGTATCCGGGCACGGAAGCCCTTAGGTCGCGGCTGGAATTTGAGCCAGGTGGCTCTTGTAAATGAACATATCACTTGTTAAGTTTGTAAACTTGTGTGTGACTTGTTTTTGTGTATGCCATCACGCCTTCCTCGTATCTTAGGCAAACTTCAGTCGGGATTGATCGCTCTCATGAGTATCCTGAGGGTAGAGCGGTGAGAGAGAGAAGCCGTATCCTGCTGGAGGCGTAGGCGGTCCCGGACTCATCCGACTTTATCCTCTTAGTTACTCGCGCCCTGCTTCTGTTTTGCTTAAGCGTCTGAGGTGTGACACGCTTAGTATTTTCTAATAAAGTTTTTTTGCGAAAAAATGGGACCGTTTAGGGGGGGTGCCCCCATAGTAGCCCCCGAGGGGGACTTGGTTTTTAGAGGAAAGTCGAGTCTCCCTTGTCTTTTATTCACAACCTTAGTATATATACAACTAGCTTGGAACTTAAGGGTAAAAGCGATGTAGCTGTTGGATGTTCCAAGCGTTGGTGAAGATTTCGCCCTTCTCGTTCGCGAGCTTGTACGTGTCGGGCTTGATGTCACACCCTGAAATTTCCAATTTCCAGATGTGAATAGGAAGAACAATTAAAAACAAAGATTTCTCTCAATATTAAAATTTTCCAATATTTATTTTCTTTACAGGAAATATAGTATAGGGAAAACCTCTGTTTGATTTTCCAAATTAAATAAAATGTTTATGTGAGTGTTGCATTCATGCCGATGCATCTTGGTGTTCATGAGTGCAAAAGGTTTTAAAATGCATTTAGGTGCTGACCAAACCCTTCCGAGAATTTTCTGGAATTTTTCTGGAGTTTATTCTCATTTACCCTGAGCTATTTCTATTTAGTAGAAGGATCTAAAATCTTTTTCATGAGCTTCAAATATTTTATTTGGGTTGTTCGTGTCTCAATCTTTCTTTGGGAATTTTCCTGGAATTTTTGGAATTTTTAGAGTATTTTTCGTGATTTAAATGGATTATCTGGCTATCTCTGGATTAATCTTTTCACGAAAGTATATTCTGAAAAATAAAAAGAATTTAATTCTTTTATCCCTCTCTCCTTCCTCCTTTTCAGCCCATCAGCTGCTTTCAGCCCAATCTCTAAAGGTCCGCCCGTGCCCCTCCAACTCCTCTCGCCCGCTCGTTTTTTCTTTCGGCCCAACAAGTTTCAGACCAACAGCCAAAGTCTGCTTCCGCCCCCTCAGTTTTTCCAGCCGCTCGACTTAACACCTTGGCCAGCCCACATGTCCGACCCATTAGCCCGCTCCACGGCCCATTCCAGCCCGCCAGGGCCCATCCGAGCCCGGTGCTGCGCGTTCCAACCGAGACACGCCGGAGTCCGGGGCGCCGCTGGTTTCTTCGGCGTGCGTGCTCGGGACTCTCGGTCTGTGCGCACCATAAAGCCCGCCTTGCCAGCACGCGTCCCTGCCCCGCTTGCCTCTGCGCGTCGCGCCAGTGCAGTGCCGCCCTCGCCAGAGCCCTGCAGCACCGCCGCGAGCTGAGCTCGAAGTCGCCGTCGGCCGTTGCGCCAATCCGCCGCCTCCGACCTCCACGTAGCAAAGCGACGACATCAGGAGCTTTGCCAAGCTGAGCCGCAGCTCCGCCGCTCTTTCTCGTCGCCGGAGGACCCTCGGAGCACCACCTCTGCCGTGAGACCGAGCCCGCCGCCGCTGACCTCCGCAGCCGGCCACCTTCCCGTCCGCCCTCGTCAAAGGTGAGCACTCCGTGGTGATCCCCAACTTCTCCTTCCCCTTTTCCCTACCTCGGCCGGGTCCCCAGGTCGCCGGAACCGCCGGCGAGGTGGCCGCCCAGAAGCTCCTCCGTCCTCTGTCCGCCCTGTCCTGAGGAAGAGGATGACTGTCCTCTTTACATCTAAGCCCCTGTGATTCCATCTAACCCTAGATCCTTTTCTATGTGTCTTGGCCATTTTTCGAAAACCCCCCTAAGAAGCTTAGATTCTTCAGATCCAATCCGCTCTGGAACTCTTGCAAGAAAGTCCCTGAGTTTATATACATAATTATGTATATGCCCCTGTCTTTTCACAGTTAAGCCCCTGGAAGTTTCCGATCTCTGCATCTAGGTCCTCCAATCTTGTTTATCTCATAAAATCTCCGTTTTAGCTCCGTTTTCATCCGTTCAAGTTGCGTTAGGTTCCTAATGACATGAACTACACGTTAGTGATGAGTTTTCATCGTGTTTGTTTTCTGAAAAATAAATTTAATATTAATTTTGATTAATGCCTAGTGGTACATGCCTTTTATAAATAAAAGCAACATAGTGCCCTACACCGTTTTTCATAATCAAATTTAATTTGATTAATGTTTCTATCACATGCTTTTATAAATAAAATCTAATTAGATCTTTTACCCGGTTTTTCATAAACCAAATGTTAATCTGATTAATATTTAATTAACTTTTCTAATTAAAAGTTGATAGGCTTTTACACCAGTTTTTATAATAAACATTAATTTGATTAATGCTAATACCATAATATTTTTAATAATAATATGATCTACTCGAATTACAAAGTTTCATTTAGATTGTTCATATAGTTTAGTTTTTCTAAATTAAATGTTTAATTGGTATAATTTTTATATGAATCTTTATAAATAAAACTTGACTAGTTCTTTACACCGGTTTTATAAACAAAGTTTAATTTGCTTTAATTCCAACTTAGGGTATTTTCTTTATGAAATATCCTTTACATATTTTTGCTAATTAAAATAAACCTAGCTCATGGTTTTGTTCTCTCTCATATGCAAATCAATCGGTAGACGTTCTTTATCAAAGCTCTCTATCTCAGTGTGTCTCTGTCATAGAGCTAATCTCCTTTCAAGCTCCAGATCTCTTGATCTTAGTTCTTGCTCAGATCTAGTGCCTTTCAAAAAGCTAACCAAGCCTTTTCCTTATCTCAACACGGTCTGTGTGCTTCAGTGATCTTTAGCATCAAGCCTGTCCTTTAGCACGTTCTTTTAAAGCTTCTCTTTTGATTGGTGCTTTGTTCTTAGTATGCTTGTTTGTTTGCTTTGTATGCTTGTGCCCGATGATTGATGCGAATAGAATGAACGTGGTTCGAGAGCTTGGAAGAGTATGAAGTGAAGACATTCTGAGCAACATCACTACTTTGGTTTAAGGCAAGTGTGTCCTTGTTCTTTTGTCCCAATAACTGTGTTTAATCACTCATTGCATATGCTTGCATTAATATTGATGGGTCCTATTAAGGTTTATCCTAGTCTTTATTACCCTTATTCCTTGTCAACCTGGGTTTACCTTTCTGTTGGGTAGCTATGCTTAGTTGCTCTACTTTGGGTTATGGTGGTTCTAATGAACAACAATAATGATGAACATGTTTTACTTTTATGCTATATATCTCTGGTTAATACAAGATCACAATGCTTAATAGGAACATGAAGCGACCACCCAGGAAAACAGTGCAACCACAAAACATATGGCTCTATCTTGGCTAATTAATTAGGGACTCTGGTGTTGGGGTGACCTTACCGAAAGGGCAAGGGGAAGCATTAGTTGAGGTATAGACTCACTCTAGTGGGGAGTGTGCTTTGCTAAGACACGTCGCCTACTAGGGGACTTTATGCTTTGCGGCGGCTTGGAACCTTCGCGGGTTGCTTCACACTGGGGAAACTTTGTAAAGGCCTCGTAGTGAAACCCATGCCACTCACCTCGGACGTGTTTAAGGTAGTAATTAACCCGGGATATATGGGGGATATGGCTTGTGGTGAAAGTGTACAACCTCTGCAGAGTTAAAACTAATCGATTAGCCGTGCTCACGGTCAAGAGCGGCCTGGACCCTCACATGATAATTGAACTTGAAGATGGACTTAAATCGTGGTTATGGTTATGTTAGCCATATGCTTATGGCGTATCTCTATATGTTAATGTGGTTTGGTATATACTTATACTTTATAGTAATCAGGTGCTAATAAAATTTGACCAACTAAAAGTGCCTAATGCAGTCAACCTGTCAGCCTTTCCTTGCTCAGCCTTTGCATTCATACTTTCCCCACACTTGCTGAGTACGACAAGTGCTCACCCTTGTTATAAACAATGTTGCTCAGAAAAAGGAAGCTGCTATGAAGTCGTTGTAAAGATGTTGCTGGTGCTAGGCGTACGCAACCCCCAGTCATCTGCCTGTGTTGTTTGGTGCCTTCGTTTCCAGGATAAAGCATAAATCTCTGATAATCTTTCTTTTTCCTTATGTGATACTGTACTGTTATTCACTTATGTCAACTATATGCATGGAACTTGATCCTAGCATGCATATAGATTTGCACTTGGTTTTCTTTGGAAAAACAGGTGTGACACTTGAGGACCTCGGCGACGATGTACGGCCCTTCCCACGGTGGCGTGAGCTTGTGGCGGCCCTCGTTCTTCTGTCACAGTCGGAGTACCAAGTCTTCCTTGTTGAGGTCTCAAGGCCGGAACTTGTGCGCTTGGTAATGCCGTAGGGATTGTTGGTACTTCTCGGAGTGTAGGGCCGCCACGTCGCGGGCCTCGTCGATGCAGTCCAGCGCGTCTTCACGATCTTGCTGGTTCTGCCCCTCCTGGTAGGTGTGAGACATGGGTACCCCTGGGTCCCCACCGACCAGGCACACGACCGTCCCCGACAAGTGGGTCCGGCCTACCAAAAGACCCGCAGACCTGTCAGTGGGCCCAACCGACCTAGTTGGCGGCCCACACGACCTCCCAAAGACCTTCCAAAAGATTCTAGACGACCTTATCTAGAACGACCACATGACTTGGCGTGCAAGACAAGACATCGGTGGATTTCGACCAAAGCAGATTGACGGATATGGCAAGTGTCGTAGTCAGCTAGATTTAGGTCTCCTGGTCGTGTCCGACCTGGAGTCTGGGAACCGACCTTGTCCGCTGGCCAATATAAGGCGGGCAGGGCAACCCCTTGTATCATCACGCAATCCTCAAGCAATCTACACCAACAACTGGACATAGGGTTTTACTCTCCGGAGGCCCGAACCAGTATAAACTTGCCGTGTTATCTGTGTTCCGTGTGCTCGTGCACAACCCTCGAGTTCTTAGCCTTAGATTCCCCTCGCCGAACAACTAAACCACAGGGATTAACACCCCGGTGGGCTGTCCAGATCTCACCATCTGACAGTTGGCGCACCAGGTAGGGGCGGAATCCAAGGTTCTTCGAGCAACTCGATGGCTCCGACCAATGGCGTCATCTTCCCGGAGAGCATGGCGGACATCCTCACCAATCCCGTCGACATCTGCTTCGGTTCAATGCCGGCGAAATCCACCGCTCCAGCCGCCTGCTTCATCATCGAGAGCAATGCGGTCACCTCCAACCAGCAGGTCGGTACAGATCTGCTGGCGGAAACCCACCCACCCACTCCTAGCGACCTGATCGCGGGGCTCCATCGTGTTGAAGGCATGCTCTCCGACACGATCAAGGTCTACGAACGCGTCAAACGACCTCGCAGGACCCCTCCGTCCTCATTCAGCATGCCTCTTGGCCTGCGGAACGCAACTCACGAAGCGTCTCGCTACATGAAGCGCAAGATCCAGATCGAATCTGGACCCAAGACACCAGATCGTGGAAACTGTAGGAGTCACCTCGACGACCCTTGCCCCTCCGGATTGCTCCTGGGCTTCATGGTTGGACACCGAGGCATTGAAGCCAACCCCATGAAGGTTGACGCAATACGCAACATGGCCAAGCCATCTTGCAAGAAAGACGTCATGAAGCTCACAGGTATGATGGCGGCTCTAGGTCGTTTTATCAGCAAGCTCGGCAAGAAAGGTCTGCCCTTCTTCAAGCTATTGAAGAAGGCAGATAAGTTCGTATGGGATGAAGAAGCGCAGAAGGCTTTCGAGGCTCTCAAAGAGTCCTTGACCACACCTCCAGTCATGACACCACCTGTAGCAGGGGAAACCCTCCTACTTTACATCTCCGCCACCACTCATGTGGTCAGCACGGTTCTCGTCGCTGAATGAGAAGAAGAAGGGCAGGCCTATCCTGTTCAACGACCTGTGTACTACGTAAGCGAGGTCCTGGCCGACGCTAAAACACGGTATTCGCAGCCTCAGAAGTTGCTCTATGCACTCCTGATCACGTCGAGAAAACTGTGTCACTACTTCCAAGCCCACAAGATCACGGTGCCTTCGTCGTTCCCTCTAGGAGAGATCATCCGCAATCGTGACGCCACCGGCCGCATCGTCAAGTGGTCAGTAGAGCTTGGAGAATTCGACATCGAGTTCTGCCCCAGGCAGGCAATCAAGTCACAGATCCTCGCCAACTTTGTGTCAGAGTGGACAGAAATCCAGATGCCCCCTCCCAAGGAGCAGCCTGAACACTGGATAATGTACTTCGACGATGCCTTCAACCTCGAAGGCGCAGGAGCAGGTGTGCTACTCATCTCTCCCCAGGGAGAGCAGCTAAAGTACGTCCTACAGATACACTACAAAGCCTCCAACAATGGAGCAGAGTACGAAGCTCTAATTCATGGGCTCCATATAGCAGTGTCCCTTGGCATCAAGCGACTACTGGCTTTTGGCGATTCCAAGGTTGTCATCGAACAAGTCAATAAAGAGTGGGATTGTGTCAAAGACACAATGGATGCATACTGTGCTGAGATCCGCAAGCTCGAAGGCCACTTCGAGGGGATTGAATTTCAGCACGTACCGCGAAACAATAACGTTGCCGCTGACGTACTTTCTAAACTAGGCTCCCGGCGAGCCCTAGTCCCGGCAGGCGTGTTCGTCCAAGACCTGCGCAAGCCTTCGATCAAGCTGCTGGATCCAAATAATCCAGACCTAGCTCAACCCGACCAAACCACAGCACCTCCCCGCGATGTGCTGATGTCAAAAAAAGAAGACGATTGGCGCGAGCCTTTCATAGCTTTCCTCCTCGACCAACGAGTCCCAGAAGACAAAGCAGAACGAGAGCATATCACACGACGAAGTGCTAACTATGTCGTGATTGGTACCGACCTACACAGAAAAGCTGCTTCCACTGGCGTCTTGATGAAATGTATTCTGCGATCAGAAGGTCTACAGCTCTTGGCTGAGATTCACGGTGGTGAGTATGGCTGCCACGCGGCTTCCGCTAATCTGGTCGGTAAAGCATACCGATCTGGTTTCTATTGGCCCACGGCCATGTCTGACGCAAAAGACCTAGTAAAAAGGTGCAAAGGATGCCAATTCTTTGCCAAGCAGTAGCACCAGCCAGCTCAGGTCCTGCGCACAATTCCCCCATCATGGCCCTTCGCCATGTGGGGCCTCGACTCAGTGGGACCGTTCCGAACCACCCCAGGCGGCTACAGGTATATCCTCGTGGCTGTCGATAAATTCACCAAGTGGATTGAAGTCTGACCTGTCGCAAAAGTCAAGTCGGAAGAGGCGGCCAAGTTCATACAAGACATAACACATCGCTTCGGTGTGCCCAATAGGATCATCACCGACCTTGGGACAGCCTTCATAGGCTCTGCCTTCTGGGATTTCTGCCAAGACAACATGATCGACGTCTACTACTCTTCGGTCGCCCACCCTAGGTGCAACGGCCAGGTCGAACGTGCCAATGGCATGGTTCTTCAAGCCCTCAAAGATCGTATCTTCAACAACGCTTCAAACTACGCTACACGATGGTAAGCTGAGCTACCACACGTTATCTGGGGCCTAAGGACCCAAGTCAGCTCTGCTACAGGCTTCTCGCCCTTCTTCTTGGTCTACGGCTCTGAAGCCATTCTACCTACCGACGTCACCTTCGGAGCTCCACGCATACAATTCTACGAGGAGGGAGAAGCCGACCAGACTCGTCGTGTCGACCTCGACAGCCTCGAGGAAAAAAGACTGGCCGCTGCCATGCGTCAAGCTCGTCACGACCAGCAACTTCATCGATACCACGATTGCAACGTTAAAGAGACATCCTTTAACGTCGGCGACCTAGTCCTAAGGCATATCCAGAAGACAGATGGCATGCATAAGCTCTCTTCCCCTTGGGAAGGACCCTTAATTGTCACCGAAGTCATCAGCCCATCTACATACCGCCTCCAGTGGGGCTATGGGCAAGGTGTACCCAACCCTTGGAACGTGGAGCACCTACGATGATTCTACCTGTAGAATAGTTTTTTTTAACAGCTACGTATTTTTCATCTCTGTACTTTTTCAGCTTCAATAAATATTAGTTAAAGCAGTCATCTGCTGTGTCTCGAGTCCTACCTCCTCTCCTTCCATGTCATAAACCCTCCCTCTCGACATGCTCGGGGGCTTGGCTCAAAGCCAACCTAAGGGTCAATCGACCTGAGGACAACGTCCCTCATGACTACCTATTTTGTGTTGTTGCGAGCCTGCTTGGTCGTAAAGGTTGCAAAACCTGAGTCCCAGACTCCTTCCCGCGTACCGATCACACGTAAGCCTCCCCGCTGAGCTGTGGAGGTCGGTAAGCTAGCCTCTCCGTGAGAAGTGGTTAGCGGTCTACAATACAAAGCAAGATACTACAAGGCTACCAAGTTCGCGCAAACACACAATAAGTACGTCATGCAGGCCATGAAGCAAGTTATTAAGTAATGTTTACATGACTGAAGGAAAAGGGGGGTACAACTCGGAGACTATGACTACTCTTCGCCATCGTCGCCAACATAGTCAAGAGCATCCATTACCGCTGTAGTGGCATCGCGCACTTCAAGCTCCAAGGCCTTGAGGTCTTTCGTCGTGTCAAAACTCTCCCCGACCTTGACCATGTCAACCTTGGGGTAGTGCGACTTCACCCGCACTAACGCCTCTATGGCCGCTGCCAAGCTTGTCGCCCTCAGTAGGTCGAGAAACTTCTCGGGTATTTCTATGAGATGATCAAGAGCAGACTTGGGTTCCTCCCCCTCGACCTGCGACGCTATCATGTCCATAGCATAGTGGGCAGCGTTCTTCAGGTCGTTCAGCTCCACCTCTTGCCCTGCAATGATCACTTGGTCATTTTGCAATGACTTCAATGCTACCTCGAGGCTGACATCGAGATCCTGCCGAGCCTATTTCTCATAAGTCAGCTTTTGAGTTACGACCAACTCACTGTCTATTTTCTCCTTCATCACCCGCTTGAGCTCGTTGGCGCCAGCATCAGCCTCTCGCAGGGTTACCTCCAAGCTTCGAACCCTTTCTCTGGTGTTCTTCAGGTCGTTCTTGGGGTCATCCTCACACCTATGAAAATCTACAACACACCGATGTACTCCAAAGATCACACCCCCAGCAGCACATTACAACAACGGTGAAAAACCAATAAGCAAAAAGCCTTACCAGCGCTTGCAGCGTTAAATTGCGTATTGGCCTCATGGGTCTTGCGCCTCTCCTCAGCCAGCTCATCTTCGAGCTTCTTTTTGTCTGCCGCTACCGCCTCACGGACCTGCTTGAGCTCCTGCTCAAGCTCGACCACCCGCAGCTGCGTCGCCGCAGCATTCCTCAGTAGGTCGGCCCTGCCCTTCGCACGATCAGCCAGCGACTGCTCCAAGGAACCAGGTCATCAACTGCAAGTTTGAAATTACGTCTTCACAAATAGCGCAGGGGAAAGACTTACCATCAACGCTTCGTTAAGTGTCAAGATCGCATTCCAGACCGCCCGCATATCCTCATTATCATCGAAGATATCCTCCTGCCAAGGAGTACTGTTCCAGTCAATCTCTCTACGTCTCAACGTTGGCCCTGTTGATGGCGAACTTGATACCTGCGCGCCGGATGTTTCTGGATTCTTTGGCGGATGCTCGAGTTGAATCGGGTCCCCAGTAAGGTCCTAATCCGACGTGCTGGGCACCGCATTGATAGGGTCCACGTCGATGACGGGGGGGAAGGTCGATGCCCTGACATCGCCCACAGAGCCCTGTGCCCTAGCGTCAGTAGCAGGCGGCGGAGTTGCTGTCCTGGCATCATCAACTAGGGTCCGAGCTTCGACCTCATGGTCATCCGACCTAGTTTGGGAAGGAGACCCTTGATCGCCCAGGGCACGCTGAGGCTGGACAACCGGCCTGCCGCCGTCTTCATCAACAAAACGCAAAGAAAACAAACAACCAATATAGACCAAGACATGAGCAAGTTTCAGAGAAATGACTCTACCTCACAGTAGCTGGGGCGCGTAACTTCGGCCTGAAAGGCCGCACTTTCACCAGCACAGGCATCCTCACCTGCACTCCTGCAGCAGCCCGCTGCGCCTCCATCCCTTGACGGAGGTCGTCCTCCGTCGTCTTCTGCGTCACTTCCCGCTACCTCTTGGCCGCGGGACTCAACGACCTTCTTGCCGTTCGGTCTTCAACAACCGGCGGGTCGTCGGTGACCTCATCTTCATCGGATTCGACCTCCCTGGTCAATGGTGTAGGAATCACCGGCGTCTCTACCACCGGTGGAGGGCTCGTCTTCCTCTTCCTCTTCCTCTTCTTCTTCTTCTCCGCCTCGAGCTTGGCGGTCTTCGCTGCTTCGACCTTCGCAGCAGCCGTCGAGACTGACTACTTCACCGCCACCGCCCTGGTCCTGCGCTTGGGCTTCATGGCGCCGCTCGCCTCTTGCTGATTCGTGGCATTATCACCAACCTTCGGGTCAGTGTCTTCATCAGCTTCCACCGACAAGTCAGACTCGTAATTCTCCAGTAGCCTAGCTGCTGGAGGTTGATACTTGTCCGACCTCAGCTTTCGACGAGGTTCTTCGCCTTCCGAAAGAGGTGCCAGGCACCAAAACTGCCTCTCCCGATCCTATGACAGATAAAGATCAAACGAGTAAGAATGACGTACATAAAGAAATAGAGCAAACGACCTGTAAGTCCCAGGACTCACCGGGTCAGCTGGCCGGCTCAACGAGTATGCCTTTGGGCACTTCTTGATCCGTGCCTTCCCGGCATAGATCTGTGACACCCTAGCTGCCATCTCCTCCTTGGGGACTTTGCGGTTGACCTCACGAGTGGGGTCCGATTGCCCCCAGTACTCGTACGCCGGATGCACCCGATCCTTGATTGGTTGGATCAGGCGCCGGCAGAAAGACCTAGCGACGGAACCTCCTGTCACACCCCTCTCCTTGAGGTCGGTGACCAGTGCAAGCACCTCCTTGACGTCATCCGCCTCACGTGAAGACAGCCCCAGGTCCCACTCTGGAATCTTCATGGGCTTGTGCCCAGTTCGCTTCGGGAGCGCCGGCAACTGATCAGCGACGTAGAACCAATCCGACCTCCACCCAGCGGTGTTGTCCAGCAGGTCCATGTCAATCCACTCTGACTTGAAGCCTGACCTCAAGCAAAACATCACAGCCCCTACAACACCGGCATGCTTGACGGTGGTCTTCACACAGAAAAGATGCCTCCACAGAAGGAAGTGAGGCGATATCCCCAGATACACCTCACAGAAATGAATAAACGTCGACACTATAGTGATGGAGTTGGGGACAAGGTGTACTAGCTCCAACTTGTAGTAGAAGAGAAGACCTCGGAAGAAATCACCGGCGAGGATGTTGAACCCACGCTCGAAGAAGGAACCAAAGACGACCTGCTCCCTGACGTCTTCCGTCGGGAAAGCCTCGCCCGTCGGCACCTTCCACTCCACTTCCGCCTTAGGCCTCAACAGCCCGCGGTCCACCAGGGCTTGAATCTTCGCCTCTATCATCGTTGAAGGCTCCCACACCGTCCGCGGGTCCGGGATTGGATGAGCCGACGCCGCCATTTCTCGACTTGGAATGGATCTGGATCTAAATGTCACTAGGGTTTTGATGCGCATGCACGGCGGCGCAGGGCGCGGATGGCGGGGCTAGTGAGCGGCCCGCTATCAATGGTGGCGGATCAAGCGAGAGTGGGCGGAGGATGGATGCGGAACCGTGGCGGCTAAGGTGTGGTGGCTCTGGTGGTGACGGCGACGGGAGGAAGAAGATGAAGCGTGCGGTCAACCGCGGTCTAAGGCGGCCTATTTATACGGGTCCCACCGGGCCCGCTCGTTGCGGCTCCTTCCACTGTACGGAGATCACCGCAACGGCTCCGTGCCAATAATTGCGCGAGTTGATCACGCCAGATTTTGTGCCAATGGATAGTACAGCGACCTGAACTCCGGGTTTAGGTCGTGAGGAAGGTCAATTATTAGGTCATCCTGATTTCACATTTTGATCTCCACAAGGTCGATAAGCCCCCAAAATCATGACATTTAGGTCTTTGATGAATCAATTCGTCAAATCGACTAGTGCATGACAGAAGAGAGCGAACATTACACGGGTCCTCCGAAGGTACACAAGTCGCCTGCGACCTCATTAGATCTAGAACCCGGCACAAAAATATAAACGTACTCGAAGACCTGATCTACCTAGAGCAATTCTTGAGGCGTACTCCGATACAGTAGATCATGTCGCAAGAATTCTTCTAGCCTCAGGACCTCGATGGTGGCCTTGCGGTGAACAACTGCACGACGCTGCACGTAGTTGGGCACACTTTGTGCCCGACTATGGAATGCAGATACGAGCTTGCTCTTCGGCACGGACTGCAGGCCCTCGACGAGCACCACATGGTCGTTGAGGACTTGCAGCTTCACCTTGGGCCTCTACAGCATCACCTCCAAACTCTACCTGGTACCACGCAGAGGCACGGTACAAAGAGTGGGGGTGCTGCCTACATTTCGCAAGAGTTCTTCTAGCTCCAAGCTTCTACAAACACGACATCCTACAATCTGGTGGACGGACACATGCCCATGGCATGGCCTCAAAACTACTCTACAGCTTCATAGCTCAACAATGCTCGGTGCTTGCCTCCTTCAGCATCACGGTGCTATTTATAGCCGGGACAGCTGGCGAAGTGATGACACTGTCACCACGTGGTCGAGAGGGCCTGCAGACATGCACATGATTAAAGGCGATGACTTTATACCTATCTCACGACGTCTTTGTCACTAGTGCATCAATGATGCCTGAGCCCGCCGCAGAGTCACATGGCTACAGTACCCTCCTCGATTCGTGGGCAGTTTGTTGTTTTCTAGGTGGCAAGGGAATCTCCGACCACTGTTGACCCGTGACCCTGCAGTCTACGAAGCAAGACAAAGCCTGACCATGTGTCAGAGGGCTCAGCGCCTTGTTATAACTGCGAATGACGATGATGATTATATGCACTACTTCTACGACTCGACGTTTTTATTGCACCCGCTAGGCTCTGCGTCTTGATGCACCCGCTATGGCTCTGCATGTAAACGGACCTATTCCAATCAGCCTATATTTCTATTTCCTGAGCAGAATGGTCGTAGGTTCGATTGAAGACCTTCCGGGGTAGGCATGCCTCGCTGCTCTGCCAGATCCCTCTAGGCGCCTGGAGACCAGATTCATCACATTTACGATTTTTGTCGGGCCCCCGTGGTCGGTGTGCCTATTGCTGAGGTCGTCAATACCTTAGTGCCAAGGCTCCACTGGATGGTCAGCAGCTATGTTGGTCATCTAGGCACCAAAATGACCTCCCTGAGGTCGGCGTGCCTTAATACCTAGGTCTTCAAATACCTCGGTATCTCTACGGCTTTGCCAACCTAGTTGGGCACCCCAGATGTGTGACCTTCCGAGGTCGGTGTGCTCTTGTAGCCCTGCCAGCCTGCTCTGGACACCTAGGATTTTACGTCGGGAATGAAGACCTTCCTGTAGGGTGCGCACCTAATGGCCCTGCCAAGTATCTCCGGGTGCTTGGACGCTTTTGATTGGAGACCTTCCTGAGGTCGGTATGCCTCGGTTGGCTCTGCCAAACTCTCTGCAGCTATGTGGGATATCTGGATGTCTCTACACTCCATATGTTCAAGATCAATATTTTTCTACAGCTTCATCGTAGATCATTACGACCACTATAGAAGACCTCTTCGTGCGACGCGCCTTTCAAGACCTTGCTGGGTATCCTCGGATATTGGGCATAGTTGATTTGAGGCCTCTTTGAGGTCGGCACGCCTACAAGGCCTCCTTGAGGTCGGCTCTGCCAGACTCCTTGCAGCCATGCTGGGAGATCTAGGTGTCTCTACACTTCGTTTCGATCCAAAACTATGACTCAGTTTTCTTCACTTTTATGAGCATCAAACCAGCCATGCTGTCTGCTTCAATGCTCGGGGACTACTCTACGAGTGCGTTTTCGACGCCCTCTTGGTTTCCCTCGTCGTACCGACATATTGGGAAACCTGTTTCTCATCACATCGTTACTCGACCTGCCTTCTTTCTCTTCTCCTTCTTTTTTGGATCATCATACCGGCCATCCTGCCCGCCATGATGCTCGGATACTACTCTATGAGTGTGTCCTTGACGCCCTCTGAATTTTTTTTATCATCATTTCGATTGGAAGTCTGCTTCCTATAGGTCGTCACTCGACCTCTCTTCGTTCGGCAAGACTATAACAGGTCGGCTGCCAAGCTGATTTGTTCTTTGTTGACCGATGTGCATGCTATTCGACCTGTCGATAGCTCCACGACTCCGTCATGACCTTTCTAAGATCGTTGCGTATACACCTCGCTCAGGGGCTTGTGAGACATGGGTACCCCTGGGTCCCCACCGACCAGGCTCGAGGCCGTCCCCGACAAGTGGGTCCGGCCTACCAAAAGACCCGCCGACCTGTCAGTGGGCCCAACCGACCTAGTTGGCGGCCCACACGACCTCCCAAAGACCTTCCGAAGATTCCAGACGACCTTATCCAGAACGACCACATGACTTGGCATGCAAGACAAGACATCGGTGGATTTCGACCAAAGCAGATTGATGGATATGGCAAGTGTCGTAGTCAGCTAGATTTAGGTCTCCTGGTCGTGTCCGACCTGGAGTCTGGGAACCGACCTTGTCCGCTGGCCAATATAAGGCAGGCAGGGCGACCCCTTGTATCATCATGCAATCCTCAAGCAATCTACACCAACAACTAGACGTAGGGTTTTACTCTCTGGATGCCCGAACTAGTATAAACTCGCCGTGTTCTCTGTGTTTCGTGTGCTCGTGCGCAACCCTCGAGTTCTTAGCCTTAGATCCCCCTCACCGAACAACTAAACCACAGGGATTAACACCCCGGTGGGCTGTCCAGATCTCACCATCTGACAGTAGGCTTTGACCCTCAGGGACCTATAGTCCAAATCCGTGGGGAGGACGGCCTCTGCACCGTAGACCAGGAAGAAGGGGGTGAGATCTGTGGCTCTGCTCGGGGTGTTCCTAAGGCTCCAAACGACCGACGGCAGCTCTTAAATCCACTTCCGGCCAAACTGGTTGAGCTTGTTGAAGATTCTTGGCTTTAGGCCCTGCAAAATCATGCTGTTAGCATGCTCTACTTGGCCATTGGTCTGTGGGTGTGCCACGGCTGACCAATCCACGCGGATGTGGTAGCTGTCGCAGAATTCTAGGAACTTCTTGCCCATGAACTGAGTGCCATTGTCCATTATGATGGAGTTGGGTACCCCAAAGCGATGCACAATGTCCGTGAAGAATAACACGGCCTGCTCGGACCTGAGGCTGCTGATGGGGCGGATCTTGATCCACTTCGAGAATTTGTCGATGGCCACCAATATGTGGGTGAAGCCCTCGGGTGCCTTTCGCAAGGGCCAGACCATGTCCAGTCACCACACGGCAAAAGGCCATGTGATGGGGATTGTTTGCAGCACGTGAGCCGAGAGGTGGTTCTTGCGCGCATAGTATTGGCACCCTTCGCAGGTACGTACGACCTCGTTGGCGTCGGCGACCGCCGTCGTCCAGTAGAAGCGCTGGCGGAACACCTTGCCCACGAGGGTGCGCGGAGCGGCGTGGTGGCCGCACTCACCCGCGTGGACGTCTTGAATCAATTCCCGGCCCTCGGGGATGGAAATGCACCGCTGCATGATCCCCGAGGTGTTGCACTTGTACAACTCACCGCCAATGACGACAAAAGACTTGGCCTTCCTGGCGATCCGTCTCGCCTCGGTTCGATCTGGGGGTAACTCCCCTCGGTCAAGCCAGGCGAGGTACTCGTCACGCAGTCCTGCGGAGGGGGCGGGAGCTCATCGATCTCCATCGCCTCGGCCTCGTCCGCCTGGGACCCTTCGAGGTCCGAGGCCTCGAGTTCCCCGTTCGAGGGGTCCTCGTCCATGGGCTCGGTGCTCGCGGCCTTCGAGGGGCCAGCCCCCGAGACTTTGCCAGAGACTCCAGCGAGTTTGTCGAGGTCGACGGAAGGCTTGGTGAGGTCGTGGGCGAAAACGTTCGGGGGAACGGTGATCTGCCCCAAAGCACTCTTGGCCAGCTCATCCGCCTCCTCGTTGTACCTGCGCGCGATGTGATTAAGCTCGAAGCCAAGAACTTCTCGAGCTTGCGCACCGTAGCGCAGTATGCCTCCATCTTCTCATCGTGGCAGCTTGCATCCTTCATCACCTGGTCTATAACAAACTAAGAGTCCCCCCATATGTCAAGGCGCTTGATGCCGAGCTCGATGGCAATGCGAGGCTGCTGAGGAGGGCCACGTATTCCGCCATGTTGTTCGATGTAGGGAAGTGCAAGCGTACCAGGTACCGCATGTGCTCTCCAAGGGGCGAAACAAAGAGCAGGCCCGTGCCTGCGCCCGTTTTCATTACTGAACCATCGAAGTACATGGTCCAACACTCAGCTTGGATCTGAGGAGTGGGCAGCTGAATGTCGGTCCACTCAGCTACAAAATCCGCCAAGATCTGCGATTTGATTGCCTTTCGTGGTGCATAGGTGAGGGCTTCACCCATGAGCTCCACGGACCACTTAGCTATCCTACCCGAGACATCCTGATTGTGGACAATCTCCCCCAAAGGGAAAGAAGATACCACGGTGACGGGATGGGCCTCGAAGTAGTACCGCAGCTAGTGTCGCGTGAGCACCACCACGTAGAGTAGCTTCTGGATCTGAGGATATCGCGTCTTAGTTTCTGACAACACTTCGCTAATATAGTAAACTGGCCTCTGGACAGGCAGGGTGTGACCCTCCTCCGTTCTCTCTACTATGATGACCGCGCTGACCACTTGGGTCGTGGCGGCGACGTAGAGATACAGGGGCTCGCCTTCCTGGGGCGGAGTCAGTACCGGAGTGTGGGCGAGTGTTGCCTTCAGCTTGTCGAGGGCCTCCTGGGCCTCGGCGGTCTAGGAGAAGTGCTCGCTCTTCCGCAGAAGTCGGTACAGGGGTAAGCCCTTCTCACCGAGATGTGAGATGAAGCGACTCAGAGCTGCGAGGCAGCCCAGGACCCTTTGCACTCCCTTCAGATCGCGTATCGGCCCCATCCACTCGAGGGCCGACACCTTCTCCGGGTTGGGCTCTATGCCTCACTGGGAGATAATGTAACCCAAAAGCATGCCGCGCGGCACCCCGAAGATGCATTTTCTGGGGTTTAACTTAACCCTGTTTGCCCGAAGGCAATCGAACGCAATGCGTAAATCGTTCACCAGGTCGTCCGCCTTCCTGGATTTTACTACGATGTCGTCAACATATGTCTCAACGGTCCGCCTGATGTGATCCCTGAAGACGTGGAGCATACATCGCTGGTATGTCGCCTCGGCGTTTCGGAGACCAAATGGCATTATCACGTAGCAAAACATACCAAATGGCGTGATAAAGGAGGTCGCGAGCTGGTCGGACTCCTTCATCTTGATTTGGTGGTAACCGGAATACGCATCAAGGAAGCATAGCAACTCGCACCCCGCGGTGTAATCAACTATTTGATCAATCCGTGGCAAAGGAAAAGGAACCTTGGGACATGCCTTATTTAAACCGGTGTAATCTATGCACATCCGCCACTTCCCATTCTTTTTCTTAACTAGTACAGGATTAGCTAGCCATACTGGATGAAATACCTCCTTGATGAACCCGGCCTCCAAGAGCTTGTGCAGCTCCTCTCCGATTGCCCGGCGCTTTTCTTCGTCAAATCGTCGCAGACGCTGAGATACCGGCTTGGAGTTGGGCAGGATATCAAGTGAGTGCTCGGCGACCTCCCTCGGAATGCCCGGCATGTCTGCGGGACTCCACGCAAAGATGTCAGCGTTGGTGCGGAGAAAGTCGATGAGCACCACTTCCTATTTCGGGTCGAGGGTGGAGCTGACCCTTAGCACCTTGCCCTCGGGGGCACTGGGGTCGAGGGGTACAGCTTTGGTGTGCTCCGCGGCCTCGAAACTGCCGACGTGCTTGTTGGTGGAGTCGAGGGCCTCGTTGTTCAGCTTCTCCAGGTCCGTCACGAGGGCCTCATCATGCGCAAGCGCCTCGGTGCGCTCAATGCACTCGACGTCGCATTCGAATGCATGCTTGAATGATGGGCCCACCGTGATGACGCCCTTGGGCCCCGGCATCTTGAGCTTCAGGTAGGTGTAGTTCGGGACCGCCATGAACTTGGCGTAGCAAGGTCGGCCAAGGAAGGCGTGGTTTGCTCCCTGAAACCCCACCACCTCGAAGGTGAGGACCTCCTTGCAGAAGTTGCTCGGTGTACCGAAGCAGACAGGCAGGTCGATCTGTCCGAGAGGCTGGACTCGCTTGCCCGGCGCAACGCCATGGAAAGGCGACTTGCTGGGCCGTAGCTTGTCCAAACCGATCCCCATGAGTTCCAGGGTGGAGGAGTACATGATGTTGAGGCTGCTACCTCCGTCCATCAACACCTTGGAGAACTACGTGTTGCCGATGATGGGATCGACAACAAGCGGATATTGTCCCAGATTGGGGATATGATCCGGGTGGTCTTCGCGGCCAAAGGAGATCGTCTCCTCCGACTAGTCGAGGTACAATGGCACAGCCGGGTGAACGGAGTAGACCTCTCGACGTTCACACCTGCGCTGCCGCGACGTCATATCGACGGTGGGCCCCCCGAAGATGAAGAACACGTTCTTCACATCCGGGAAGCCGTCCTTGCCCCCGTCACCCGCATCCTTCTTGGCGTTGTCCTCCTTTGCGATGACGTGGCTGTAGTACTTCTTGAGCATGTTGCACTACTCGAGGGTGTGAGCGACAGGGGTCTTGTGGTACGGGCAGGGCTTCTTCAGCATGTCATCGAACACTCCTCCTCGAGGGGGCCCTCAAGCCCCCTTGTTGGCAGCATCGATCGCGTTAACCTCCTCAGAGCCCTCGCCCTGCTCCATGGGATTCTTGCCCTAGTTCTTCTTGCCCTTCTTGCCTTGCTTCTGCTTCTTCGAGGCCTCCTTGGGCTCGCTACCCTCCGTGGGCGCATCCTCGAATCGCTTGCCCTTCTTGCCGTCGAAGATCGCCCCCACCGCCTCCTCTCCGGAGGTGTAGCTGGTGGCGATGTCGAATAGCTCGTTGATGCTGGTGGGAGGGTTCTGCCCCAACTCGTGCACGAGGTCCTGGCAAGTCGTGCCCTCCAGGAAGGCGTGCACGACCTCGGGCTCACCGACGCTCGGAAGCTCGGTGCAGCGCTTGGAGAAGCGGCAGATGAAATCCCTCAAGGACTCACCGGCCTTCTGGGAGCAGCCTCTGAGGTCCCAGGAGTTCCCAGGGTGCACGTACGTGCCCTAGAAGTTACCCATGAACATCCTGACCAGGTCGTCCCAGTCGTGGATCTGGTTCGTGGGTAAGTGCTCGAGCCATGTTCGCGCGAAATCTGCCAGGTGCAGCAGCAAGTTACGGATGATCATGGCGTCGTCAGTGGCGCCGCCCAGCTGGCATGCCAGGCGGTAGTCATTGAGCCACACCCGGGGGTCCAACTCCCCCGAGTACTTGTTCATGGTCGTCGGCTGGCGGAAGCGCGGGGGAATTGAGGCCGTGCGGATCGCGCGACCGAACACACGCGTGCCCGGCAGCTCCGGCGATGGACTCTTGCCCTCCCGGCTGTCGTACCGCCCCCACGCTGGTGGTTGTAACCGTGGGACCCAGTGGCGTCCTGCTTCTTCTTGTTTAGGACGTTGTGGGCGTCACCATCGTTGGCCGCGTCACGCGTGTCCCGAATCCTGTCCTTGACGGGGGTCCGCTAGTTGCCTTTGTAGATGGTGGGTACTCGGTGCGGAGTGTGAACCGACGCCTCCAGATCTCGGCCGCCCCCGCCAGTCTTCACACAGGAGTGGTGGCGCATGCGGGAGGCGGAGCTCTCGGCTTCTTGCACCGCAGCTTGCTCGATAAGGGCCTGCGCCTCGTGGTGCATGTTGTGTAAATGGGGCGTCGATGGCTCAGGCATGGCCCGAATCAAAGTCGCCGCAGCCACGAGCTTCTGACTGGCCCTCGCCAAGTTCGGCAACTCGGCCACGTCGGCGTCGGTGTTGATGCACTCGCGGGCCACACGTCCCGCAGCGCGCGCCCCCTGAGTCGAGGGGGCGGCCTTATCTCTCTCGAGCGTGGCCTTCAGCTGCCGCAGCTGCACGCATTCTGTGTTCAGCTTCGCCTCCAGCTCGCGGAGCTGGGCCATCTGCGCGGCACGCGCCGCGTCAGGTGGTGGTGGTGGTGTCCCCACCGGTGGGGTCACCGCCACGGTGTTGCGGACCGCTGCATCACCCGCTCCGCCACCCGTGTCTTCACCTTCGCCGAGGACGACGACGAAGCACTCGCAGGTGGGGTCATAATCCCCCTCGCTGGAATCGTCAGAGCAGGTGAGGCAGTAGTCTGCTGCGGCCTGAAACCGCTTGAAGGCGTCGGGGTTCCGAAGCCCAGAGTAGTCCCACTCTGGCACCCCGAGCCCGCATTCGCACTCCTCGCAGTCGGAGTCACGGTAGGATTCGCCCGACGAGGTGGCAACGAGGTTCCGGATGGACATGAAGTGGTGGTCTGGAAGATCCATGTACGCAGCCAGGTTGGTGCCGGTCGACGAAGAGTACGCCATGGAGGCGCTGCACATCCCGTGGGGGAACTGTGGCTGCGCAGCCGCCCCCCCCCCCCCCCCTCCCCCTGTAGGATGTGCCGTGGAGTCCGCTGGTGGAGGCGCGTCGCCCCTTAGGGGGAGCCAGCGCCCGCCGCTTGGCGTCACGCCGTGCGCGCTCGTTGTGAGTGCTTTCCCGAACGCTTACGGCGTCGGGGTGGTGGCGGGAACACCGCAGGCATTGGGGCGGCCGTCGTTCCGGGTGGCACCGCCTTGAGCGCGTCCCTGTTGAGGATACGTATGTGGTAACCATTGCCAGTGGCCTGGTAATGGATGCTCCCGAACTAGATCTAGAACCCAGGCGGGAACGGATCGGATTGACCCCAGGCGGGCCTCTCCGACGTGCACTCGGTGATGATCACCATCGAGAAGTCAGGTGGACGATCTCAGCGCTCCCCTACCTGGCGCGCCAACTGTCGGTGTCCGGATTAGCACCGGCACCAACTAGTAATTCGCACTGAGATCAGCTCCTCGATGGTCGGCGCTAAGCTAATAGGACACGGGGTTTATCCTGGTTCTGGCCACGTGGCCATACGTCCAGAAGGGTGTGCTTGCGCACTCTATTAGCTTGCACCGGGTGTGCCTGTAGAAGGGAACTACAAGCAAGGTGGAAGAGAAGGAAATTCCCCTAGGTCCCTACTAGGGTGATTGAGGCAAGTGCCAATATCAGGAAGCGTGGTGAAGTGCTGTGAGCGGGTGTGTGTGGCCAATGAGTCGTCTCCCGTAGGGGCCTCTACCTCTCCCTTTTATAGGCCAAGGGAGGACAGTTACAATGATGCTGCCTAGCAGCCAGCACAGTGGCCGCGTACTAACAGGTATGGCGCCGGTTGTCTCGTCCCCGCACATCATGGTTCCTGGCGTGAGTCGGTAGCGCCCTCCGGCTTCTGCGGGCGGCGTGGTGGTCACTGTGACCCGTCCTGCTTTGACTTCGAGGGGCTGCCCCTGCTGAATCGAGGACCTTGCCACCGGAGGAAGGACCGGAGTTGGTGGTGCGGGGCCGCGGCACGTCACCGGCCTGTCCGCACAGTGCTGCACGGCCTGTCGCACAGTGGCGGGAGTGGCGGCACAATGCCGGGGATGGCCGCACAGCACCCGGGATGGCCGTGCGGCGCCGAAGTTGACAGAAGGGACGTGGCGCACGCCGCTCGTACGACGGCGTCAGTCAAGGCGTGCGCCCGCTCACCAGTCATACACCTTTCGAGGGTGCCCCCATGCCCGTTCGGGGGTCTTGCCGCAGAGGGAGGACGGGAGCAGGTGGCACAGTGTCGTGGAATGACGCCTGCCTGTCTGCATAGGGCCGCGCGGCGCCCGCACAAGGCCAGGGATGGCTGCACAGTGGTAGGTTAGGTCACACTGTGGTGGTGTCAGGCGCTCTGACCGTGTCAGACGCACGGCGTGGGGGGAGATTAACCCTTGACTTTGGCGTCCCGCCGAGGGGCCGGGCATTAAATGCCGCTGTCGGGCGGAGTGGAGACGGTTGCTCGCTCGAGGGGGGTGAACCCCTCGAGCGAGGCGGAAATCCGCTCGAGGGGGCGGAGCCCTCGAGCGAGGTGGAAATCCGCTCGAGGGACCGGAGCTCTCGAGCGAGTCGGTCAAGCGGGCCTCCTCTATGTAGGCTGCCGCTAGGCCGTAGCAGGCCGTGGGCCCGTGATGTCCCGTGACCAAGGTTTGGGGAACAGTCCCCGGGTAGTTTTCGTTTAACGAGGGTGATTATCCCCTTAGTTAGGGGACCCCTAATGACCATCCTCGACAAGAGTGTTCTTATTCTCCATGGTTGAAATGATGAATAGTTGCTCTGTTTATTCCTCTTGTTTGCCTTGTTTACAGGTTAGTATCCTATCCAAGTTTTGAGTTTGTTGGCCAGTATGATCGAACTTGAGCTTGAAATTTGTGGGTAGCAAAAGCATGATCTTTGCCTAAGTTGTTGCGAGATATGATATGGTATAATAGAGTTGCTATGAGCTAGTACTAAGTGATGTTTGATATCCGGAGTTTTCTTTTGAAAAATGTTAAAATGATAAGTTCCTCAATGATAAGAAATTCCTATCTAAGGCCATATGTAGATCTTAGCTTCTGTTAACCTCCACATATGCTACCTGATTTCCTCATTGGGTCTTGTCAATATGTTGTGACCCTCGGCGAGTAAACTTGTTATTACTCCTATGATAAAGATCATGTACACACCACCATATGCGAAACTTCTACACTGGAAGTTAGCAGCCATCATTTCATCCACCCCCCATCCTTTCCACAAAATAAAGCTCCGCGCATGTTCCATGATTACTCTACCTCCAAATATATTCAGCAAGGACTATGGGCTATGATCATACAAAAAAAAGAGAGAAAGAATAAAGAGACATAGCCCAAGTCTCAAAAATTTTGAAAAGGAGGAGAGTAAAATCATGCAAATAGGAGTTCATTACCCATCCACCATACACACACTTTTGCACATCTTGATTAGGGTGTATGACTTGTTTTCCCAAGGATACGGTTTTCAACTCGACAATATATGAGAAATAGGTATGCCACATGTTTTCCCTACCTATAGCTCCACGTATCAGCTTATTAGAAGTAGGTGGTGAAAGAACGCAAAACAATGCCTTGGTGAGGAATTATACACATTGAGCGATCCGAGAGTAACATTTGAGGAACTTTGATTTCTTTTTGAAAAACCTACAAAACCTCCGGATTGATAACTGATCAAAGTACATGTGATTGGTAATCTTTATACAACCATTCTATCTTTCAACCGCCCAAGGCAGGTGAAGCTACACGCCCCATATCAATCGAGTGTAAGGTAAGATCAATGCCAACTTCTTCAACCCTTGATAGAGTACCTAGCTGTATCTTGTTATACACTAGGAATACAACATCGTAGCAACTCCTGATCAACCAACCTAAGTCCTTAATCTCTTGCTCGGGACGAGCAAGAGGCTAGCTTGGGGGAGTTGTTGACGGCCGTTAAGTACCTACTTTAGCCGTCAATATACTCATGAATAAAGGAGCATAAGGCATTTCTTACACGTATTTAGTTAAGAATAATGTAGTTCCACTTGTCCTTGGAGATTATTTGATTGCAGGAAAATAAGTAGGAAAAGAGTGACAAACTCACCTTCTATGGTCCATGACACATCACCTCATCCTAGGTGGGCTGCCAACAAGGATGCTATGCATGCAAAGTTGCCAACCAGGGCGCCATGCATGCATGCCATGCAAGCAATCCAAGTGAAGCAACCCCCGATGAATCAGAGCATGACACGTGGACGTCATATGGATCCATGGGCCCACAAAGGCATGCAAATCGCGCCAAAATAGGGTGGACACTGAGAACCGACCTAAGGACCCACAGGACAAGCCAAGGGGCCCACCAGGCGGTCGGCCGACCCCACAGGTCGGCCGAACCAACCTTGGCTCGGCCTCTCCTGTGCTTCCATGTGGTGCTTCCCTATTGGTCCTAGGCACCATTCCCGGGGTGTTTGCATCCATTTCTTGTTGGTGCTCGGGCCTATAAATAGAAGGAGAGGGGGCTCACTTATGAGACATCCACACTTGCAACACCTCTCTCACTTTTAGTCTCAAGGCTAGGAGGTAGGCTAGAGTAGTTCTAATTCAGGTTCCAAGTCTACTTTGGGATCTAGGTATGAGTTCTCTTGTATCTTATTTCATTTGTATGACTTTGATCTAACTTTGATCTACTTCAGTTATTTATCTATTTCATATAAAGTTGTGTTAGTATACATGAGTGATTTGTTCATGTGTTCTTCACCTATTCATCATTTAGAGGCTCCTGTTCTTGATGAACAAGGCCTTTCGATCCACTTGACAGGTGACTTTCACATGTTTCTGGTGTTTGTTCATAAGTTAGAGGCTCGTGTTCTTCGCGAACACGACCCTTTGATCCAGTTGAACAGACATAGGAAAACACGAATCCATTTGTGTACATAACCTGGTTTGATCTAATTAGATGACATGACTGCGTTGTATGAAATCTGTGCTTAAGCTACGGTACTCGGTGTAATTGGCTGGTTTATCTAGTGGCTCGACCTGGGTCACAATAGCCCGGGTCGGTCAAGTCCGGCTAACAACGTAAACATGGTACTTGGGTTGCGTAGCTACCTTACTTATGAGCTTATCCCACGGTTTGTCTTGGGGTAGGCCGCGGTACTGATAGTTGTTGGTCCCTCTGAAACCCCCCACGTTCGGATAAGCTGTATGAGTCTAAAATCTAACAATCGGAGTTGTGCAGAAGCAACACAGGAGGTTAGCTCCCCATGGTACTTGGGTGCTTAAGTCAATGTTCTTCAATGCTAGTGTATCTAACTCGTTCCTACCAGCTTTATGTGTATAGTACATAAGAACCTAGAACTAACTCGTATGTTTCCTCCTATGCCTAGGACCCCTTAGAGAGTGAGTGTGTGTGTGTGTGATCACACTACCCCCATTATCATATTTTACCCCTGCACTTGAGTGTGTGATTTATTTCTGTCAATGATCTATACTCATTGCAATAGTGTTGAGCTTGTCAATCCACCAATGCCTTCCTTGGATTCGATACCCTTTGCAATACTCCTTTGGGGAAATGCTACAACGGTACTTCCGTGCGCTTGCGGACTCCTGTAATGTTAAGAATTACCAATCAGCATTTCTGGCACTGTTACCAGATGGGTTCCAAACCCATGGGGTTAAGAAATGTCAACAATGGTTGCTCTAAGATGAACTCGCCCCTAGGGGTAGAGAGGCTTTGACAGGAAGACATCTCAAAGGGTAGCAGGGGTAAAGGTAGAACAAAAGAAAAGATAAAAAGATACGAAGACCACTAGGCTCGAAGATAGAAACAACAACCATCCCGACAACAGCACCAAAAATGCTTGTTGGCGTTTCTTAACGTCACCACTACTGGCGCACTAGCATGATCGTGTAAGAAACTCCAGGGTACACTGACGAGTGCGAACGATTCCACAAGCGCATGGATACACCATTGTAGCGATTCTCCCTAGAAGAATGAGTATTCCCAAGGGTATCGAATCCACGGGACGGATGAGCTCTGGCTCAAACCTAGCTGATGGTCTAAGGACACAACACTGGATGGTAGGATAGGTAGAAAGAATCTGCTTGACAGAGCGCAGAGTCTAGCACGGTCTCTCAGGTATAAGCACTCGCATTGGGCGCCAACCCACCCTAGCTTTTTAGGACTAGGAATGTTCTAACAACGGGGCCCTACTCAGTACACGGGCGTGGAGGATTTCAAAGGGTCCAACAGGCTATCACCACTGCGGCCTACCTCCATCATTACACGAATGCACTTGGTATTCGAAGGATAACCTATGATCCAGACACCACGTCTACACCACTGACTACTACTATAGCCTGACACCGTCTGACATCCCGGTAGCCCTACTATAGCACTCCGTATAAATGCGGAACTACGAATCCGCGAGGGAGATATTGGCACTAGCTCAAGGTATACTCTATCACTCATGCAAGATCACGAATGCATTTTGATCTAATTAGAGATATGCAGGAGCATCAACTTTATTCTAATAGACAAGCTAACATACAAACGGAATGCAAACTTATGATCCAGCTCTACTAGATTGGAAGGTTTGTGTTCGAAGAACACAAGCCTCTAAATCAAGAACAAACGAAGAACATAAGAACTATTCACCTATGCATGCATACGACTTTAGTCTAAATAGAAAATGCCGAAATACTCACTTTAGTCTAAATGAAGAACAAAGGCACTGCTAAAGATCGTTCATGAGGAAGATGTCATGAACATGACATGGCCCCAAGCATTCCCCCTCACTTTCTAACACTAATCCTATACAAAGAGCTCTCCTCTCCTAAAGAGAGAGGCTCCAAGGCCAAAATGAAGAGGAGGAGGAGAAGTGTGTATCTCAAAAGTGAGCCCCTCCCCTTCTATTTATATGCAAGGGGGTGGCTTGCTCCGAGGCTAAAAGTGCTCCAAAACACCCCAGAATGCAGTGAGTGACCAATCAGGGAGCTGCACGTGGAAGGCTGGGATCAACCGACCCTAGGTCAGTTCGGCCGATCCTAGGGTCGGCCGACCCCCCCCCCCTAGGAGGCCATCTAGCCTGTGCTTTCTTGGGGTGGCTGCTATGTGGGCCCTGATGCTTATCCTCCATGCATGCCAAGTTTCCTGGTGATTTGGATAGCAAGTAGGCCCATGGATCCATGTGATGCTGACGTGGCATCGTATTATTCGTTGAAAGCTCTTCACATCGATTGGTGACATCATGGATTCAGGGGAATCCATGTGGCAGCCCCTCATTAGCCAGAACTTGGAGTACTTGGATCAAAGACATGTGCTCTTGCTCCCCTTTATAATGCTACTTGCCTGTATTTGCACATTCACCAACACTTGTGGAAATGATTAGTTTAATCCCTATTCTAGTGTTTGGTGAGTATTTCTCATGCCAAAATGTACATGTTGACGGGTATGAAATGAGTGGATAACAGACGTCAACACCTACTGGTGTGAGTCCGAGGGTGGTGTGGTGTTGTGCCGGCCACGGCGGTTCGGGGCTCCGTGCTCCCGATCATAGTCGCGGTGATGTCTCGACTCATGCCGGCGCTGTTCCCGGGTGCGGCGGTCGATGGTATGCCTTGCGTCCTTGTGACGTAGCTTCTCGCGCAGGTCTCCGCCATCATCGCAGCGTGCACACTTGCGGCGTGGCCTTCATGTGTTCTTGGTCTTCTCCTGCCCTACTAGCGGGGAGGGGTCGATTCGGTTAGACTGGGTCGCGGTGGCCTGTACTAGGGCTTACACGCGAGTCAAGCCTGGCGTGCCTGGCGGCATCTTCTCAAGCTCCTCATTCAGGACAATGAGGTTCTCCTTGGGGGTTGGGTGCAACCTCTGCCCGTCGTAGTCGACTGTGAAGTCGTCCTCCAGCCTCCGGGGGCGTATGCCTCGAGTGCGCCGAGTGTGCCGCCTCCTCCTGTGCCGAGGCGGGCTGGATTCTGAGTAGTACTCCTGGCCGTCTTGACGTCGGTTAACGCGATGCTGGTTGTTCTAGCGCCGAATCTCCTGGCGCTGTTGTTCTCGATACGCATTTTTACGTTTGCAGTTAGTCTTCTGGTTGGTGGTCTCACCGTCCCGAGCGGGCTCGTCCTCTGAGACGGCTGGGGGTGCACCAGCCGCTACCGCCGCATAGACGAAAGCGGGCGCTCTACCCCCGTCCGAGGACTCAGAAGATGAGGTGCTGTCAGATTGGATCTCCGTAGTATCAGTAGATCCGAGAGTCTCGGAGCTGTCCTCAAGGCTGAGTGCAGCTCTCAGGGATGTGAAGGAGCCCTCCGACCTGGAGCTGCGATCAGATCACCTAGCCGAGTAGTTTGGCCGGCGCAGATCCTCGGATCCGTCGGTGGTCCACTCCCTGACTTGCCCGTCTTCCTCCAAGATGGGGAAGAGGGTCTCATCTAGGTCATCACCATCTAGTGTGGTGATAACCATCGATACGAAGCATGGTGCGTCCTCATCTGAGTGGTACTCAACCGACCGGGGCGAGAAGGTCGTGTCGCGGGTTCCCTTTGCCATCTCCGAGGTGAACGCGGCGGTGCTCTTCAACCCATGGGGGAAGCGCTCGGCCTGCGGGACGTCTAGGGTGCCCTCGCAGATCGTGATGGTATCGTCCATGTTGCTGATGACCCGATCCATAGATTGGACCAGGTCGGCTTTGGGAGGATCTGCTAATCCTGCAACCTTAAGGTCTTCCATCGGGAGGCTAGGCCTCCGGGCTGGTGACAGCGTATCGAAAAGGACTCGGCAGGCTCGGGGCTTCCTAGATTGGATCTGGAGCCGGTGTGTTGCCTGCGGGCGGTGTGGAATCTGCTCGGGAGGGCTTTTCCGTAGTGATCGCGGTGTCGGAGATGACGCAAAGGATCTCCCTGATGACGATGTGACCCTGAGGTAGGGTCACGTAGCCGGCCGCCTGCTCGTCGGTGGTGGAGTCGGGGCCAAAACTTCCGAAGGGAATTCCTGCTCCCAACGCGGCGAGGGCGAGGCATCTGGCTGGGATATTGACTGCAGCCATCAAGCTTGCCAATTATCTTCGGCAAAGCCCCTACCTGGCATGCCAATTGTCGGTACAATGTGCCGGCAGTCCACCACGGAGTAGGCTATGGTGGTAGATTGTGTGGAGGAGATCACCGAGACTGAAGCTAGATGGTGAATGAAGGACACAGGGGTTTATCCTGGTTCGGGCCACAAAGATGCGTAATACCCTACGTCCTGTGTTGGTGGTTGTATTGATTGTTCCGCGAATGGGAATCAGATTGGACTTGTTTCAGAGGGGGGTCCCTACCACCCTTATATAGGCATGGGGGCAGGGTTACAGATCACGTGGGATCTATTCTAGTTGGTTATACAAGATTTCCCTTCGATCACAAGTAATATCTTTCCTAACCAACTAGTCTTTATCTATGGGAGTATATCTCTTCGGGCGCCACCTCATTCCTGATCCGCGTGCCCGCGCCAGGTGCCGCTCTTGTGGGCCCACATCGTCCTCGCAGATACGCTGTGAGGCCCCTCCGTGTGGCACCTCAGGGTATATCCCCACAAGAATCGATAACTTACCCTCATGGCGGGAAGGATCAGCTCCCTGAGCGCCCGCTCGGACTAGCGCGGCGCCCTCTCAGTCTGGCGGAGGCCCCTCTCAAGATTTCAGCGAGCCCAGGATTCCGCACCCTCGTCGACGTCGAAGTCGGCGGAGGCCTCAACCAGCGAGACCGGCACCATCCAGAGAGGCCGTGACTCCTCCAACTCCTCGGATGCGGACGAGACCGAGCCCAGACCCCTTGAACACTCTTCGACCTCCCGAGTCGGGGGCGGCGGTAACTCCTCTGCTACCACAAGGGGAAAAGCAGTAGGAGAGGGAGACTCTAGAACATCGAAGATCTCCGAGGCCGCCGGCGGGGGAGCAGCGCTGGACGTTAGTGACGCAGTCAAAGGAACCGCTGACGCAACAGGAACGGCATCCTCGATCATGATGACATTCGCCGCAACCGGGATCTCCTCGGCGACAGGGACGGCCTGCCCCACATCTGCGACAAAGTCGCCCACTAGCACAGTTGCCTCGGGGGCTGGCACCTCAGGCCCTGACAAGCACCTCTCCAGCTCGTCCTGACATGCAGAGACCTCCTCTTCTGTGGGGGCGGTGCCCCCCACGCCTATCTGCCCCAGCGATAGGTCGCTGCGCACGAGGCTCTTGGTACCCCTCGAGGGGACCACCATCTCCTGGGCCACAGTTCCCTTTCCCACCTCCTTGCTGGCCTATCCCGACAGAGGGATCGGCGGCAGGGCAGATGGTGGGGACGCACCATGGGTCACCTGTGCGTGCCGGTGCAGCGTCTTCTTGGCCGACGGCTTCATCATGCTGGGCGTAGGGCGGCTGGAACACAAAAACACCACAGCAAGGTCAATACGAAAAATACATCCCTGAGCAATTCAGCAACTAATCGGAAACCAACAAGTCAGAACTTACCTCTATGCAATGTGGCGGGGCCGCTTCGAGCTCGTGGAGGTCGAGCTCAGGGTAGGAGCTGGCCTCTTGTTCCCCGCAGTCGGGGTGGAAGTCTGGGCAGCAGTCGAGCTGGCCCCGGCGATGATCACTAACTGAAGGTGCCGCGGGGGGATGTTCCATCCTCCGCCCTACGCCCTGGGCGGGGGAGAAGCCCTCGACATGGCCCTTACCTCCCGCGACGAGCGCCTCGGTGGGGAATGCGACCTCCGGCGTGGCTGGTCGCCGGAGGGGGGGCGGGACGGAGCGTCACGCCCTGACGGCCGGCGAGTGGAATCACCACGCCGGGGGGGAGTCCCTCCTCTCTGTAGAGGCGCGGCGGTCCCTTGGGGGGAGCGAGTATGAATTTCGAACTTGCTCCCCCGAGGAGATCGCTGCGACACCCGCCGGCTCAAGCTGGCCTCCGCGGCATGTGATGCGGCTGTCGTCCCAGCGCACGACTGAGCGGGCAGGGGCGACCCATCATCACTCCAATCAAAGTCGGAGCGCTCATCACTGGCCCACAGGGGCGACGACGAGGGATCCTCATCCAAGGACACGTTCGCCTCCCGAGCTTGTCGACGCGACGCACGGCGGGAGTTCCGAGACCGTTTCGCGATCTCTTTCTGTTGGTGCGCCTTCCGATGATCAGCCCGCCTCTTCTCTGCCGCGGTGGCTAGACGGTGGCACGCCAGGTCCACCCTAAGAGGAGCCCGCGACGGGATGATGTCCACGTTCGCCATCTAAGCGAACGTGAAAGGATCAGAGCCCAACGCCAAAATCCCCAAATAGGTCAGAAATTGAAAAAAGAAAACTTACCAGGGCCGCGATGTCCTCGTGGGGGAGCATTGGCAGCAAATTCGCTAGCGGCCAGACCACGTATGTGATCCCGGGTCGCCTGTGCCACGGGACGCTGAACCTCGTCCTCCGAGGGTAGGGGGTCGACCGTCACCGTCCCCACGAAGGGGGCCCGGTCTTCCGTCATCTCAAAAATGCGGAGGGACCACCGCCGGAGCGAGACGATCCCCTTCGCGTGATAGCCGCTGATGACGGCCACCATGTCCAAGCCATGAGCGCGGAGCACCTGGAGCACATCTCAGCCACTTTGAAGCAGCTTCGTCCAGTCCTTCTTCTCCAACCCGTATTTCCACTTCTCCGGCATGCGCTCGAACAAATCGCCGTTGAACTCTGGGAGCGGGTGTCGAGGATCGTTCTTGAGGTAGAACCAATCGCTGTGCCACCTGCTGTTGGAGCTCGTCAGCATGGTGCGGATGTATGCATCAGACCTCCCCTGCTTCGACCGGAGGCCAGCGCACCCGATTGCCGCCAGACGGCCATCATCCTTGAGGCACACGAACATGAAGAAGTACTTGAACAAGTCCCAGTGGGCTTCTATGCCCAAGTACCCCTCGTACAGCGCCTCGAACACCGCCATCTGCTGGATGCCGTTGGGGTTGAGGTACCGGAGCTGCAACCCGTACTCCTCAAGCACGGCATGGATGAACCATCCAGCGGGGACAGAGAAACCGCACTCATGGAAGGCCATGAAGGAGACGATGTACCCCTCCGGAGGGTTGGGGAAGGCCTCAAGCCCAGGAAGCTTCCACTCCTCAGCCTCGGTATGCGCCGGCAGCATGCCCATGGAGACAAGGTGGTCAAGCTGCGGGAAGGTCACGTTGGAGCGCGCCCAGATCGACATAGCGGCGGCAGCAAGGAGCGGGCTCGAGGCCGGAATCGAATAAAGAGGGAAGCGTAGGCACGAAAGACGCGAGGAAGAAAAGGAGGCAGTGGCGGTAGCAAGGAAGGTGAGGAAGAAGAAAGGGGAGAAATCCCAACCAGCGGTCACCACGTATAAAAAGGCGGTAATAGTGCGGTCGCGGTAGTTAATGCCAGGGCCCACCATTGGGCTGCGCGCCCCACGAACTGAAGTGATACCCCTCAAAAGGTGTGCCCCCTAGCACCACTAAACATGTGCACACGCCACCACGTCGCCCACGACGGGCCCACGAATCCGAATCGGTGCGGGATTTCAGCTCATTTACCCCATGACGTGCATTCCCCACAACGTGCAATGGCACAAAATCTCCACAACTTCAAATCGATTACTTAACCCCACGAGCAAGTCTTCGACTTCCCCATGGGCTCGGGGGCTATACCCGGTGGGTGTGCTCGCGCGCCCCTGCCAGAAAAACACAACTCACCTCTTCACCGTAAACACCACTATGCATGGGAGCGAGTCCTTGACTCCCTCACCAGGCTCGGGGGCTACTGAAGAGAGCCTAGACCAGGGCTCACCATGACTACCAAAAGGAGAATTATGCGCTACAGTCCGAGTACTTGGCAGCCTGTACGACGAGTACTCCGTCCCCGAGCACTTGGCAACCCGTACGATCAGCTTCCGTCAAGACCGAGTACTTGGCGGCCTGTACGTGCGGGCACCACCCACCTCCGAGTAGTTGGTGGCTCATCAAACAAACTTCTGAGTACTTGGGGATCCCTCCGACAAGTTTTCGTCCACCTGGCGGCTCCAACGACAAGTTTCCGCCCCCACCACGACTACTCGTTTGCGCGAGTAGTTTCCGTCTCGCCCCCGACTGCTCGTTCACACGAGCAATTTCCGCCGCCATCTGGCCCAGCCTTCACGGCAAAGACACCACAAGAGGGGCCCACTCCTGAGGTGACGGGACCTCCGCGCATGCCCTCTCCTGTGCCGCCATGTGCCACTCTCTCCATGCCGGGTCGTACTGACAGGGGGTGTCCAGTGTCAGGAGGCATGGCCGCCCACACACCACGAACGGCACAGTGCAGTGCCCATCGTAGGCTGCCGACGCCACGCACGCCAGGCATAGGGAGCTAGGCCAGGAGGTTGTGCTGCCGGGGCCTACCCGGCAAGCTGACGCTGGAGGCGGAGGCGGTGGAGGGAGTAGGTGCGGAGGCAGTCGCAGATCTCGATCTAGGGTTAGAGGAGGGGAAATGGGGAGGTGGAGGAGGGGAAGAGGCGAGGCAGAGGGGTCGTCGGAGTGCGCTGACTCGGGCAGGGGTGGGAAGGAGGTGGGGCAAACGACCAAGGCAGAAGCTAACAACCAAGTCGATCTTGTGGTGTGCTGTGGAAAGACAGGGAGAAGAAAGGAGAGGAGGAAGGAGTGGGCACGCTGGCTGCCGCTACTGCCGACGGAGACGATGGCGGCGGCCCCCGGGACCAATGGTGGTGGACAGCTAGGGCCACGTGGGCGGGGGCCCTCAAGTCGCCCCCGGAGAGAGAGCGACTCAAGGGAGAGAATGGTGGCTCGGAGCTCCTTGCCGCTTTGCAATTACAGCTCGCTCTCGCTCCCACGCCGCTCTTCCGATTTTGCTGTATGCTCTCACACTCACACATTAATGACAATGACATAGAGATAGTGCATGGCCATATAAGGGTAGTTCTATAGGAAGAAACTCATGGTTTTCGTAGAATAAAAATCATCTATAAAAACTATCTTCCACAATGAAGGTGTCTTTGAGTAATAATTACATTCTCTTTCTCTTTCCCAACTCTATCTTCTTTCTCCAATAGAAGCATGACATGAGTCTCCTAGAAACTAGTGGTTTCTCCTCAATAGCGATTTCATGGTTTCTTGTGCATTGGGTGAAGAATAGACATGATTTCCTCATGAGGAAACCATTTCTATGATTTGTGCTCTTCTTTTTCATTAATTATGTTGCCATGTCCAGGCTATTGTTGTAACACCGTGGGCGTGTGCATGGGCCATTGATGTAACACTGTGTGCATATGCCCGGTTAATGGCCCGTTGTCACATCCCGAATTTTAAAATCCTTAAAACTCACTCCAAATTCAAGCTTTCTAAAAGAAATCAAAACTCCAAATAAACCTTTAATGAATTTAAACCCTAATTAAATCTTTTAAAAGACTTTAAACCCTAAAACCCCTCCCAAATAAAATTTTGTTTAATTTTATGTCAATGCATCATATGTTTGTGCATTTGAGTGCTTTAGAACATAGGAAAAAGTCCAAAACTCCAAATCTTGCTCAAATTTGAAACTAGTTCAAATTTGAATTCAAATCCTTTTCAAAACCCTTTTCAAACAATTGTTAAACCTCCTTATGCACTGGTGGGCCGACAACCTCATTTTCAGCCCACCGGTAGAAGCGGCCCGGCCTTCCTCCCCTCTCTTTTTCCTTTTTCCGCCCACGTCCGAAGCAGACCGGCAGCCCCATCCAGCCCAGCTAAGCCCACGAGGATGTCATCATCAACCTCGCGTCATCCTCATCCTCCAACCGTGTCACGCGCCGCGCCCACGCTGTGCTGCCACAATCCGCCGCTCCGCCGCCTCTTTTTACCTATGCACGCGCACACCGGAAGGGTGCAGGCTTTCGCTGCCCATCCCTCGCGCAGGCGCACACCCTCCTCCCCCCTCGGCCGCACTGCACACGCGCCATGCTTGCACAGCCGGAACTCCGTCGTACATGCCCCCTCGCTCGATCTCCCGCTTCCGAAGCCATCCCTACCACGAGCACGCGTGCTGCAGAGGCGCGAGGTCGAGTGGACCACCCCTCACCCTTTCACCCAAAAGGCGGAAAAGCAGGTTGCTTTTCCCGTGCTGCCGCCCGCGCACCCGCTAGGATGTCATCATCAACCTCGCGTCATCCTCATCCTCCAACCGTGTCACGCGCCGCGCCCACGCTGCGCTGCCACAATCCGCCGCTCCGCCGCCTCTTTTTACCTATGCACGCGCACACCGGAAGGGTGCAGGCTTTCGCTGCCCATCCCTCGCGCAGGCGCACGCCCTCCTCCCCCCTCGGCCGCACTGCACACGCGCCATGCCTGCACAGCCGGAACTCCGCCGTACATGCCCCCTCGCTCGATCTCCCGCTTCCGAAGCCATCCCTACCACGAGCACGTGTGCTGCAGAGGCGCGAGGTCGAGTGGACCACCCCTCACCCTTTCACCCAAAAGGCGGAAAAGCAGGTTGCTTTTCCCGTGCTGCCACCCGCGCACCCGCTTTGCCCGGCGCAACGCCATTGGCATTTGCAGCCGAAAACCCTCTCCGCCCCTCCTCTCACCCCACTGGTGTGAGCCCCACGACCACTTGCACCACTCCAACACCCCGCGGCTGCTTGAACTCGTCACCTGGCCCTCACGGCAGCACCGTGCCCGCACCACGTGTACGCACCCAGAGCACCGCCGTACGCACGCGCCAGCCCAACCCGCCATCCCCGTTCGTCCTTTCTCCACACCGAAGCACGTGCCACACTCAGCACATCCACCTGCATGCCTCTGTACCCCCCATGCCATGCCGGAAGTGCAGTTGGCAGGCTTTCCTCTCCGCACCCCCGCGCACGACCGCGTACGGAGCCCCGCCAACCATAATTGGCTCGGCGAGCTTATCCGCCCGCCCGAGCTCACCCAGAGAGCTCGAGCGAGCTCACCTCGACCGCCCGGGGCTATAAATAGCACCCCGGGGCACGGCAACACATCACACCGCCACCACTTCTCCCTCCGCCAGCCAAGTTCGTTGCTGTCGTATCCCATAGCTCCACCACCGCACTAGTGGAACTCCGGCCATCGTGCAGCCCACTGGAGGTGCTTAGGTACTTGCCCTGTGCTGCTCTTTCTCCTCCTTCCCTCGCCGTGGCCCCTAGCCCCCTCTCCCCTATCCCCTGTTTTCATCGAGCTCCAGCGAGCTAGCGCCGCCGCACCGGCACAGCTCCAGCCACCACAACCCCTCTTAGAATCTCGCCATGGCCCTACCGTTATGCTGCCCAAATTTCCCAAGCCACCGTAGAACCCCTAGCCCTCCTCCCCGTCCGCCCGAGCGCCGCCGCACACCGGTGACCCACCGTCGTCGCTCTGGCCTCTCTCCCTCCAACCCAAGCACACCCCTTGCACTGTATGGCTCCAAATAGAGCACAGGCAAAACACCCTTTTGGGCTGTGCTACTGCCGGAACTTCGGCGAGCCATCCCGGTCACTGTGGTCCACTCCTCACCCCCACACCTACCCTCACAGCTCCGCCTTCGCACACTGACCACGTAGGTATCATCGCTGTCGCCGTAGCTGCCCTGTAGCCGCCGGCGGCGAGCACGCCGGCGAGCCTCCCCTGTCCTGCCGCCGTGCACCTGACATAACTTGGGCAGCACCCAACGTGGCGCACACGTGGCTGCCACACCAGCGTCGGGTCCGCACGTCAGTCGCACTCACCTGCCGTGCCAGCCGCCACGTCGCCCACCTTTTCCTCTGAGCACTTGGTCCACTGGACATAGACTCAGATCCCCCCTGGTCCATGAGTCCACGCAAGCGGTCCACAGCACAGTGCTCTGAACCACGCCCGCCTGCGTCAGCCCCTAGCTTTTTGCTTAATCCACCCGGATTGTGTACACACAGCCCTGGTTAGGTCAATTAGAGTTTTCCAAAAATTCCACAAAAATTCTCAAAAATACTAGATGGTCCCACAAACCCGTAGGTGCACTCCAAATCTTTTTATCACATCATTAGAGCCCTTAACCATTTTGGGTTAGTTTAACCCTATTTTAAGACTCATGGAATGTACACCAAAATGTGCATTTCATTATCTAGAGCTCCAAAAATTCCCAATAAATTTCCAAAATTATTGGGATATATTTTAGGGATATTCATAGGCTCACATCTCCAATTCCACAGAACCCCTAGATTTAGTTATCACCCCCTTTTTATACTCGATAATTGATCGTTAGCCACATAAAATAACGAACCCCTGAAGTCGATCCCGAATCTTCGACCCACGATCAATTCTTCCTTATCCTCAAGGACATTCTAGAAATCTTCATAATAAAAGTGTTTTGGACTTATTGCTTGATGATTGATGAATTGTTAATTTATTGTTTGTGCCTAGTCTCTCTTCTTACCCGGTGATTGCACTCTCATCAACCGGGATACGCATTATAGGGATTCAACTCTTCGTTCAACAAGTGAGGCAAGTATCTCAACAACACCCCCTTGGTCATGCCTATTCTATGTTTTATATTAAAATTTACTAAGTTAATAATAGTGTACCGCATTACGACACATGCGATAACTTGGGTTTTAGGTATAATACCCAGGAGAAACCCATTTCTCCTCCCCTTTAAAACCCTAGGGCAAGCCTTATACCCAAGGCTTGCAACCTTATAAACATGTTTATCTTATGTTTATCACCTAGAATGGATAGTTAGGTGTGAGTATGAAACATAAAACTTGCCTTAGAAACATCCTAGAGAGGATGTAAGGGAAGTTGGGTATCCTTTGGGAGAGGCTCCACCTAATGATTTCCTTAGTCCGTATAAGGACCAGATCAAGGAGAAAGTCTTTCCAGTGTTAGTACAACCATACGTAACCAAAAAGGTACAGCCTGTCGGGAGTACCTACTCATGTGAGGCCTTGAATCAAACCCCACTACTGAACCTAGTAAACCATCCCAAGGGGCTGTGGTGGGCAACGGATGCGCTGGAGCAGGACCTTCGCATAGTCCCAAGTCTGGCCATTACGGGTCATCGGGAAAGTCTTGGTGTCTTGGTGACGCGGTGGTACTTGTGCCACACTTATATGCATATGCTTTTTTTCCCGGGACGTGGACCCGTGAGGCGGGTGGTGGTGGAATGGCCCCTACTTAGGCCCCGGTGTAGACGTGGATGGAGCTAGGGAATGTTGTCTAGGAGTGGATGATAATGTAATCCACGAGTAGACACCGGTATGGTTCTCGCGGCCAGTACCGCCTATACGTAGGGTATGGGCTGGTCGGACGTATGGGTGCAGTGTACGCCTCTACGCAGAGTATGATTTATCCGGATAGCCGTGGTTCTCGGTTAAGAACCTTCTTAGTTAAAGCTCTCTTTGACTAGTCACACTATTAGAAATAAGGTGATTAAAATTGTGGGCGGAAGCCCAAGAGTTGATGCAATGGGATAAGGGTTAAGCAGGATCCTGTCGATCATTGCATTAAAATTGGGAACTGGTAGGAGAGGCTTCATATTCCTCCTCCAGGGCCACCACTCCTTATTATACTTGAGTTAGGAGTCCGATTGTTGTCATACTGTGTTCACACTTGCATGAGTTTACTTTTATGTATTCATGCTAGCCCCACTATATATCTTACTTTCATGTCATTAAATCCTTATACGTTGGGGTACTTGCTGAGTACTTCTGGCAAAAGTACTCAAACTGGCTTGTTTGCCCAGGTTACAGCCTTTTCTACGTCTACCGCTGCATAATGATTGTTGTGTGCTCCTATGGTAAAGGTGACTATATATTCACCGGAGTAATCTTCTCTTTATCTTCTATCTCTTTCTACTCTGATTATCAAACCCGTACAATCTGGCGTCATTTACCCGGTCCAGGGCGTGGCACTGTATTGCTTAAGTGGGGTCATCCGGAGGGTGGTCTCCACACCTGTGTTGCAATCACTATATTTGTTCTTAGTACAAATGACACAACTCTCCTACTCATTCTCGAAAAAAAAATATTATTTCGTTCAACTTACCTCATAATGCAATTTGTCATTTTTATTTCTCCATACGTTAAATTTTACTTTGAGAACAGGGTAGTTGTGGACATCATAATCTATATTATAAATATTTTACAAACTTTTCATCATTAGTTTTTATATAATTTTATACCGTAAGGATAAATTATATTATTAAATATTTTACTCAATGAAAAATTCATGATATATGTTTTAAAATTTATGTTGTCTATTATAAACATGCTAAATTTGAACTTAAAAATTCACTTGAGCATGGAGAAACAATAAAGACTAACTATATTAAAGGGTGAACTGAACCAAATGGTGTAGTAAGGGGTAAATTGAACCAAAAAAATATATTTTAAGCATCCAGACTTTGGTTATACTTGAGGGGGTAAATTGGAGTTTTCCCAGAACGAACTGCCAAATCTTTGCTGGTGCGGCAACGAGATCTGTTACTCAAATTGAGAATTTCCCATGTGGTTCCTCGATGAAGAGGACGCATGTAAAATTCTCCCAAACTTTGCGAGGTGCGTGTAGAATATAGGATAGGGAGCTCTATCTCACAAGAACCACATAGTTTGAACTGAGGTTTCAAGGTCAAAACTATGATGTATCATACATGACGGGATCTATAGCCTCTAGTCTCTACTCTCTAGCAACAACGAGAAGCGATGCTTGGAGATGAAGCCAAGAGGTGGTCGGATGCTCGTCGTCATGCATGCTTGGGCTTAAACACATTAAATTAGCGAGGATCTCCATGCGCCGAGGAGGTTGATGCACCCTTACTTCATCCTCACGGTCTCGCTCTCGCCCCAAACATTGTGCCCAAAAGATGCTGTTACATGGCAACATGCCAATATACATAGGGAAGACAAAGTTTTTTAAATAAATATATTTACAGCGAGGTCCAGGACGAGGCAAGAGGAATCCGGTTTGCAATATCCAACTTTCCTGGGCGGCACGTTGAGTATGTATCACATCAATTTCGTCAACTTGTGAACTTTCAAAGGATAGAAGTTAGTTTATATTGGAAAGGCGTGCATGAATGTTTGGCCAACGTAATCCTTTACTTCGGATAGCAGTGGCGATAATTCCTCATTTCTGTTCTATACTTCTATAATAATCTGTTCTAGGTAGAAAAGTATGCTTGGAGGTGAAGAATTTGAACTGTAGTTTCTAGTGAGTTTCTTGGTTCGCGCTGACTTCAATGAGCTGACTGTTAATTTTCTTTTAAGCAATGATACTACGCTCATCAAAGAAGATTTGTACGCACATGATGCCAACGCGCTTTAGCTTGAACTACCAGTATTATATTAATTGTCACACCGTGGCTTAATTTACAATTTACATAGGCGAATTCATGCATGGATCGTGTGGTGATGGAAGGTGACAAATCACATGAATTTCCTCGTGCGTGCCCGAGTCAAACGCTTGATTTTTCGCTGAGAACGACTGCCAACAGACTGCATTGCCATTTGGGCAATGCTCTGTTTCGACAAGCAAGCAATCTCTGTGTGGTTGATCGGATTCGTTTGGGGTCAGACATCGATACAGGGTTTTTCCTGATCCTCGAATCTTTGCATTCATCCTACGCTTCACCTTGCCTGAAATTAAAGAAGAAAGGGCATCCGCAGACTTTCCAAACTGATTATTGTTTAGACTTGACCAAATTTGCGCGGCTTCGTTCGCTGAAAACGAGGGTACCAGCAGCTCGATTTGTCCTCCGTCACTCGTCAGGAATTCTGGGGTCACACAAAACGAGCACGTCCATGGTCGAGCTGGTTCATGAATATGCATGCTGCATGCATGCATCACTGCCCAACATCAGAAGCAACACTACTTACAGTTTAAGCAAAGCTTTAACAGTGCACTGTGGTAACTGGTAAGCCATTGTGGTATATAATATGGAAGAAAATAAATAAACTTTAAGACAGTAAACAAATAGAGTTATTTGGCATTGTAGGGAAAAGAAAAACGGAGGATCAACTGGGGTTTGCAGTCCCAAGTCATGGGCCTGTTCAGTTTATACTCTGAAACAAACTAGTTTAGCCAGCTGAAACAATAAACCAGAGATATTATCAGCGTCGCCGAAATGTTTTAACCGTTGATCGTTTTACTTGCTGATAATTAGTACAAAAAATGTGCACTGTTGCCGAGGCTGGAAATTAACCATAGTTCAGATTTGACAGTTACTAAACGACAGAAAAAAGCAGACTTTTAGTACGGAAATTCTGTGGCCATATCGAGAGCCGTACATCATCGGAGTTCATCAACGTACGTTTGACCGGCCGGCCGGTGTAGAGTTCTTGCCAGAATGGGACGTGTACGTTTGACCGGCCGGCCGGTGTACTCGTAGCTCCTTTGTCGCTGGAGAGATGCGACCTGTAGTTGGAACGTGACGATTCAACGGTAGTTTGGGGTCATCGTTTAGGAATTTAGGGGCGTGTTTGCGCGCCCGGCCGCGCAGCTCGGCTGTGCTACCGGGATGCAAGCCGCGCCGTTTGCGTCGCGTCCCGCGGTGGAGCCTGGCTCCCAGCGGCCAAAAGGACTCCTGAGCCTGGCTCCCGCGATACGCCACGGGGGGCCGTTTCCTGGGAGCCCGGCTCCGCGCGGCGCACGCGGCCGGTTCCCACACATGGGCTGGGTGGCTGGCGTGTGGGGTCTTTGGTCTCAGCCCGGCTACTAAATGAGTGGCAAACACCGTCCTCGTCTGGACCGGGCTCATTTGGTACAAAGCCGCAAACACGGTGTCTTGCACCGTCTGGACCAGATCATTCCAGACCTGGCCTAGTCGGGCCGGCCGAGCTGTGCTGGGCCAGGGTGGCAAACACACCCTAGATGAATCAAGCCATCAAGGTACTCTCTCCATTTCAAATTATAGTTCATGATTTTTTTATGTTAAATTTGATCACCGTCTGTCAGGGGGTGAGACCTGGACAGATCTGCAAGGGGGCTACCCAAGCAGTTTGCAGGTTAAAGGAGGGATCGAGGAATTAAGAGTGTAGATGGTTATGCACGGATGCATACGGAAATCTCGGCGAGACACGAGGAACACGGCGATTTATACTAGTTCGGGCCTCCGAAGAGTAAAACCTAGGTCCAGTTTGGTAGTGGAATTATACGAGAGAGATCTGCCCCCGAGGAGGGCGCCCCAGGCCGTCTTATATTGGCCGACGATCTTGGGCTACAAGTTGGTTTCCATCTATCCTAATTGGTTATAACATGGAAATCTTATCCGAGCTGGACTTGTCTTGTCTTGTACACCAAGTATCTTTACGTCCTTGGGCCCGCATGTCAGGTCGGCGGATCGTCTGGTAGGTCGGACCCACCTATCGGGGACGGCTGAGAACCTGGTCGGTGGAGACCAATGGGTACCCATGTCTCTCAAGCCCCCGATCGACGTGTAGGCGTAGCGGCCGAGGCGAGGTTGCGTCGAAGAATGGCGAAGGCGCGGCACCATCGAGGTCGGGAAGGGTGCACGGGGATCAAAAAGAAAAACCCCTCCGATGCGCGCACGAAGTTGATCGTCAGGCTTCTGGGTCGAAGGACCAGGAGGTCGAAGTGAAGACGAGGCGTAGATGTTGTAGAACCGCCGACCTGACCTGAGTCAGGTGTGATGTAGTAGCTGCCGCGACCTTCGGAAAGGTCGCCATGCCTACCGAAGGTAGGTCGAGCGGAGAAGTAGCGGATGTAGGCTTCCGTTAGGTCGAGGCGACCTGGGGAAAATAGGGTGTCGAAAGACGCACTAGTGTAGTAGCCCTCAAGTAGTAAAGCGACCAGAATGGCCGGTTTGATGCTCCGAAGAAGAAGAAATAAATGTCCGAACCTACAGCCTTCTGCTCAGGGAAACAGAACTGTGCTCTGTGAGACCAATCTAATAGGACAAAAGCTCCAGAATCTTGCAGAAGTCGTCAGACGTCAGGACTGACATGACCTGAGTCATGGGTGCACTGTACGGTCACGGACCGACATCCAGGCGAAGCACAGGTCGCTGTCAACCGCAAGAGACAAAAATGCTCCTGAATGCAGTCAGGTAGGGGAAAGGCGTGCCAATGCCTCCCACGGGCCAAGAGACGTTGAAGAAAATATTAGCAGAAGCAGTGTATGGGGGCTTGAAATAGGGCATGATGACGGAGACACCGGGAGGTCTAGCGACCTGAAGTGGACGACGACGGAGCCGCCGGGAGGTCTGGCGACCTGAAGTAAGCGACGACGGAGACGCCGGGAGGTCTAGCGACCTGAAGTGGGCGACGACGGAGACGCCGGGAGGTCTGGCGACCTGAAGTGGAAGACGACGGAGCCGACCTGAAGTGGGCGACGACCTCGAGAGGGCGACGACGGAGACGCCGGGAGGTCTGGCAACCTTAAGAGGACGACGACGACTCTGGGAGGTCTGGTGACCTGAAGTGGGCGACGACTGAGACGCCGGGAGGTCACCCGACCTCGAGAGGGCGACGACGGAGACGTCGGGAGGTCTGGTGACCTGAAGTGGACGACGACGGAGCCGCAGGGAGGTCCGATGACCTGAAGTAGGGCGACGACGGAGACGCCGGGAGGTCAAGCGACCTGAAGTGGGCGACGACGGAGACGCCGGAAGGTCTTGCGACCTGAAGTGGGCAACGACGGTGATGCCGGGAGGTCAAGCGACCTTAAGAGGATGACGACTCCGGGAGGTCTGGTGACCTGAAGTGGGCGACGACGGAGACGTCGGGAGGTCACCCGACCTCGAGAGGGCGACGACGGAAACGCCGGGAAGTTTGGTGACCTGAAGTGGACGACGACGGAGCCCCCGGGAGGTCCGACGACCTGAAGTAGGGTGACGACAGAGACGCCGGGAGGTCAAGCGACCTGAAGTGGGCGATGACAGAGACGCCGGGAGGTCTGGCGACCTGAAGTGGGCGACGACAAAGACGTCGGGAGGTCAAGCGACCTGAAGTGGGTGACGATGGAGACGCCGGGAGGTCAAGCGACCTGAAGTGGGCAACGACGGATACGCTGGGAGGTCTAGCGACCTGAAGTAGGCGACGACCTCGAGAGGGTGACGACGGAGACGCCGGGAGGTCTGGCGACCTTAAGAGGACGACGACGACGACGACTCCGGGAGGTCTGGCGACCTGAAGAGGATGACGACGAATACACCGGGAGGTCTAGCGACCTGAAGTGGGCGACGACGGAGACGCTGGGAGGTTTGGCGACCTTAAGAGGACGACGACGGCCAAGGGCCAAGGTCCTTACAGCTATTGAAGCCTTTTATATACACATTTGTATGACAAATGATGTGTCTAAGTAGATGTAGAGGCGCCCAGGCTGTAATGGTATGGCTACCAAGGTCACAGCTGGGCTGTATTAGCACGACGACCTCCAGGAGGCCTCAAGAAACGACGAATGGTCCGTGGCGACCTGAATCGTCACGGCCGTTGTGCGATGGCACAACGCAGGTAGTCAGCCTGAAAAATCTAGGTCTACGCGACGTAGGAGGCAGCAGGGCCTTAGCGACCTCAAGGAGGAGCTACTTGGTCCGGAGGCCGCCAACGGGCAGTGGAGCCATTAAGCACGGAGCCGTCGGTATGATATTTTATCACCATGGGTCGTGGCAACCTTAGAGGCAGCAGAGCCTTAGCGACCTCAGGGAGGAGCTACTTGGTTCGGAGGCTGCCAACGGGCAGTGGAGCCATTAAGCACGGAGTCGTCAGTGTGATATTTTATCACTATGGGTCGTGGCGACCTTGGAGGCAGCAGGGCCTTAGCGACCTCAGGGAGGAGCTACTTGGCCCGGAGGCCGCCAACGGGCAGTGGAGCCATTAAGCACGGAGCCGTCTGTGTGATATTTTATCACTATGGGTCGTGGCGACCTTGGAGGCAGCAGGGCCTTAGCGACCTCAGGGAGGAGCTACTTGGCCCGGAGGCCGCCAACGGGTAGTGGAGCCATTAAGCACGGAGCCGTTGGTGTGATATTTCATCACTATGGGTCGTGGCGACCTAGGAGGCAGTGGGGCCTTAGCCACCTCGTGGAGGCGATGTGATAGACCCGGAGGTCATTACTCGGTCAGGAGAGCTTGAAGTAGATATCCGTCGATACACATAATGAGTAAAAGACATTTAAAGGAAGAACGCACAGAAGTTAATTAAGTCCCTCAGGTCTGATGACTCTTAGATTGGCAAAGCCAAGCCCCCGAGCGTATCGAGGTCGGCTATACCAAGCCCCCGAGCGTGTCAAAGGGGGAGGGGAAATAAAGCAGGAAAAAGCATGTAAAACAGGTTGACGAAAGAAATTGAAGCCGTAATATATTTAATTACAAATAACACTTAGCTTGTGCATCACCGTGGCAGGCTCGAGACGCCGAAGAGGTCGACGATGAGTCGTCGAAGGTCGGAAGTACCGTGAATGTTGATGCAGCAGGTCGCCAAGACGAGCTGGAGTCGCCGAGGTGTCGAGACGTGAAGAGGTCGGCGAGGCGAGCTGAAGTCGCGCAGGCATGCCGTGCTCGAGACGCCGAGGGGTCGGCAAAGCACCGTGGGAGGGTCGGCAATGCGAGCTGGACTTGGGCCGAGCTGTCAAGGAGGTCGGCGACGCTGACCATAAGAGCACCGATGGGTTCGCAGTACGGCCGATCGATGGTGTACCGGACACGTATGAACCCCCAGGCGATCCGTCGTGGAGTTGGTCAACATGGATGACCGACGCATGCATTACGTGAGGGAAAAAAGAAATTAGATTACTATTGCCGGCCAAAACAAGGAAAATCGGTATTAGTAAAGAAGAAAAAAAAGAATAAGGAAAAATATTCCCTTTACGCGCCAATTTGTAGATTGGTTTTGTCTTGACTCCGTGCTCGTGATGGACATGGGCGGGACCGCATGCATGCACACGGTGTTCACGGCCTGGGCCCAGCACGAAGATGTTGACGTCGTCGTCGGGTTGTTGCATCTGGGCACCGGACCCGGAGGTCGGCATGTGGCGGAGGCCGGACGGAGGTCAGGAACCCGCGCCGCAACACGCGAGGAAACCGGTAACTTCACGTTGCGGAGAAGGATGTCGCCGAGTTGTGAAGATGTCGAAGAGGTCATTGACGCGCGCGTGATGACGACGTAGCAGGTCGCCGAGGCAAGCCGAAGCCGAAGAGATCGTCGTGGTGGCGGACGGGACATGGCCGTCGGCGCCGAGCTCAAGAAGCTGACGAGGTCGGCAAGTTGTCGAGGAGGTAGCCGGCGATGGAGTCGCGACGTACTCGAGAAGCCGTGAGGGTCGGAGACGCGAGCTGGAGCCTCACCGAGCTGTCGGGAGTGCCGGCGACACAACCTGAGGTCGTGCCGACCTGTCGAGTCGCTTGCCGCCGAGCATCTTGATGTACTCACGTCGCCCGGTCACTCGATGCCGAGTCGTGGTACTCGCCGCTGAGTCGCTATAGACGTCATATGCAAATCAGGGACGCATGTGCGCCTCGCAGATTAATGAAACAACACAGAGAAAAAAATTGTTTTTTAGGCAAATACGAAGGTTCGTATTGGTTAGAAGGAATCATCAATAGTATATCGAAATAATAGATAAAAGAAAAGGGAGCAATGATAACTTCCTGAATCTGTCTTGTAGATGATCAGGCCGGCGTGTAGAAATTATCAAGGGTCTTGTCGCCAACCAAGCTGACGCTGTGGATGGAAACATGGAGTCCTGGTCGCGGCTCGACGTAGATGAATACAGTGAGAGAAGCAATAATGACCAGATCATGTTGCCGACTTGGAAAATTAGGTCGACGATGGAGTCGATGACGAATATGCGCGCACGAAATCCATCGTGTCGTCGAAGAGGTCGCCGAAGCGAGTTGCCATCGCGCTATACGAAGAGCTCCCGATCACCCCTACCTGGCGCGCTAACTGTCAGGGGTGAGACCTGAACAGATCTACAAGGGGGCTACCCAAGCAGTTTGCAGGTTAAAGGAGGGATCGAGGAACTAAGAGCGTAGATGGTTATGCACGGATGCACACGAAAATCTCGACGAGACACGAGGAACACGGCGATTTATACTGGTTCGGGCCTCCGGAGAGTAAAACCCTACGTCCAGTTTAGTAGTGGAATTATGCGAGAGAGATCTGCCCCCGAGGAGGGCGCCCCAGGCCGCCTTGCCTTATATTGGCCGACGACCTTGGGCTACAAGTTGGTTTCCATCTATCCTAGTTGGTTACAACAGGGAAATCTTATCCGAGCTAGACTTGTCTTGTCTTGTACACCAAGTATCTTTACGTCCTTGAGCCTGCATGTCAGGTCAGCGGGTCGTCTGGTAGGTCGGACCCACCTGTCGGGGATGGCTGAGACCCTGGTCGGTGGGGACCCATGGGTACCCATGTCTCTCACCGTCTTATTTAAAAAGTTGTGCTAAATATCATTTTTTGTTGTCTTGTTTTATTAATAAATGTTTTCTAAAAATAATTTAAATTTAACTATATTTGTATAAATTTTTTGAATCAGACAAGCGGTTAAATTTGAGATTAAAAATATCAAGCGACCTATAATTTGAAACCGGGAGTAGTGTAGAATTTGGAGTGCACCTTTGTTGCCGGCATTTGCTTGGGAGTTGCTTGTCCACGGTTGACCTAACGGCCTCTTCAATGTCCGGTACTTGCCCGGTCCTATAGGCGTCGATCCTGATCTTATACATTGTGAGGTTGCTCCTGCATCGTACCTGCTCCCATCCATAAGACCGAGTCCCATATGATAAAAAAAACGTAAAAGCTAAATCGAGAGTCCTCTCGATTTAGTCTTAACGCGAGAGCCTCCCGATTTAGCACGTACGAGGACAATTGCAAGACAAGAAAGGAAAGAAAAGGAAGGTAGTAACAAATCGAGAAGAAAAGTAACAAATCCAAAAAACATTAATAGCTCCTTCTCCGGCGAGCTCCTCCAACTCCGGCGGTTGGTGGGTGGGGCGGGCGCGGGCGGCGGCGGAGGGAGGCGGCCTTAGGGTTCGGGTTAGGGTTTGAGGTTTCGGGGTTAGGGTGTCTTCCATGGCCGCCGGACCTAGAGGGAGGTCCGGGGGCGGCTGCCGGACAGGCGGTGGTGGCGGGGTGTGGGCGGAAGGGCGGGCGGCGGCGAGGAGGCCGGTTGGACAGGGTCGGCGGCGGGGGCGAGGAACCGGCGGCGGGGAGGTCGGGGGAGGCGGAACCGGTGGCGGTGAGCCCCCTAGGCGGCGGATCCGGTGGCAGCGGCGCCGCCGGAGCCGGGAGGGATGGGTCGGCGGCGGGGGCAAGCAATGGAGAGGTTAGGAAGGGCGGGGTTGAGGGGGAGGGGCGGTTGGTGGGCGGCGGCGCGGCGGCGAGGTCGCCACCGGCCGCGGGGCGGCGGAGGAGGCCGGCGGTGGTGGGGAGGAGGAGGCACGGGGAGGAAGACGACGCGCGTGTGACAGCTCGAGGAAGACGATGCGGAAGACAGAACCGAACGAAGAGATAAGGTCGCGCGGTTGCTTCTAACCGCGTGATGCCTCCTGACATGTGGGCCGGAGGGGCTCTCCGCGTAAGCCTAACCCAAGAGCCCCCTCGCCGTAGCTGCCTCCAAAAAAAAAAATTCGACCTCCTCCGCAGCCCAACTTTCTGTCCCCTGCCGTTGCTGCTCCCGTGAATCTGAGTGTTGGAGCCGCCGAAGTTGCTCTTGGGCGCCATGGCGTACGAGCCCGGGTGCTGAAGGTCGGAGAAGCCACCAAGCGGAAGTAGCAGCGACCTGACCTCCAAGCGGAAGGTCGGAGAAGCCACCAAGCGGAAGCATGCAGGGAATACTTTCCTTCAAGCCCTCGGATGTCCAGCTATTTGCATAAATTCCATCGGAGATTCGGCAGTTCAGCACCTAATCAATGCAGCTACGTGTCTTAACGGAATCCGTTAGTCAACTCAAGAACGATCTTCAGTTGACCGCTCGACGAACGGAATTATAAAATCACCAAATTCAGACTGGTCCGCCACTGCTTCTGCAAGCATCTCTGAAAACGAGCGGTACGTGCATCAGCTCACGGATCAGTGGTACAAGCTAAGTCCTTGTCCTGACAAAGACTATGCAATTAATCCATCGTTAATATTTGTACATGCGTCTGTGATCAGCTGATGTCAGATCATCGTCTGACAGTCTGACTTGATATGCATGTCATGATCAGTTTATGCTTGTCTAACATTGTGAGAGGTTCTTTATTTCAAAAAAAAAACATTGTGAGAGGTTCCAAAAGTGGCACATAAGTTTGACTAAGTTTTCACCAATGTTAAATTGTACTACTATACGTCGTACTTGTACTGTCATGATCATTCAACACGTTCTGCATTAGCTGTGCCTTGGTCGAAAACGTAATAATAATTAAGATATGGTTGGAAAACGTAATTAAGACCTCCTTGTCGATTTGATGGGATTCATATAGTATATTTGCAATGATTTATTAGTAGCATATGCCGTCAAGCAGTAAGCACTGGACAGTGCCAAAAGCTGCCAATGGTATCGATCCTCAGGTCAACCAATCTCCTTGGACAAACGAGCACTTTGTTTGAGCATACATAACATGCCAAAACGTGTGCATCTAATAACCACCCCTAGCTTCATCTCCAAGCATCCAATCTTCTAATACGAGTTGATAGCAGCCAGTACAACGTACGGGGCGCTCTCGGGTTCTTGGAGCTGAAGAATTTGAACTACACCGTTGTTGCTCACTTTCTTGGGAGATTCTTGGCCTGTAGGCGTTGACCAAAAGGGCGTGCGGACTCGTACATCCGCCCCATGGCACACAGTCGTCACACACTCACCAGAAATTAATGTCAACTACATGGATGAGCACAGGCTATCAGAAGAGATTACTTGGCACAAGTAGTGACGCGCTTCAGCTTTGAACAGAATAGTCGACGGCGTAACAAAATTCGCTGTTAATTAGATTATTGAAAGTACGATGACTTTGGATAGATGCTTTGGTGAGGAAGGCGACATGGTGAGAATTTTCGCAAGAAAGCAGCCTATCTGTCTGACGACGGAAGATGCGCGGGATCATGCAGCCATGCAGGACACACGAGCATTGTTTAACAGTTCAAGGTTCCGTCGTTTGGCATCCTAGATAGAGTCTAGCTTTAAAAAAAATCAATTTTTCTCTTTATATAAATTAATGAAAATTTTAGAGTACTTGTAATAAACATAAACCATTAATCCGATGAAATCCTAAATTGTTTACCCGCCAATTCGTAGAGAAATTAAAGTTGTAGTAGGTCTGCAAACAAAGCAGGTCGATCCACCTGTAAACTCCCTCCGATCCTGAAATTATTAACAGACGTATCCCCAGTAGTGTATGATCCTCTTTTTCTCTAACGGAGCAGAGGTGCAGCAACAGGGGCGCTCCGATCCACCATTTGCAGGCCAAAGTTGTAGCTAAAACAAACACTCATGATGTGATAACCTTAAGCTGCAATCCAAATTTGAGCAGAGCATTCTGACTACAAGAACGCCTTGCACTCTTTTTTTTTTTTTTGAAAGTGATCGCCTTGCACTCTCAGGTCTCAAAGTCCCAACACCCGTTACACTGTTCAAACTTAGAAACCAAAATCGTCAGCATCCGTTACACTGTTCAGCATCCGTTACACTGTTCAACAGGCTCTCGAGCCGTTATCAATTGTGTCTACTAGCTCTAGGGAGCTGCATGCTACGCCTAATAATCTTGTATAGTAAATTCTAAAACAGACTAATCTACTCCTCGCAAATTATATTCTAATCCTACTCCTAATCTTGTATTGCCGCTATACCCTGCTTCCTCTCAACTAAAGCGTTCTTCGCCTCCAACCTTCTATTGAAGTCATCGAGGACCGACGGCGAGTTCTGGATCAGCCAGGCGAAATCCTCCGGGCACGAGGCGGCGTTCTTAAAATTGTCCCCCACGGCGAGGAAGTCACAGGCTCCTGAGCTCCGGGCACTTGTACGTGTCGGCGTACCACAGCGTCTTGGACACGGTCTCCACGGACAGGCCGTCCCAGAGCCTCCTCGCGCACAGGGGCTTGAGCCTGTCCAGCTTGTACCAGTCGGCGGCGGCGAGGAGGTCCCGGAGGAGTTGCACGGTCACCGGGCACCCGCACTCCTTGCCCATCGGGAGCCTGTCGCAGTAGATGTAGAGGAGTACGGCCCAGAACGTGGCGGCGCTGAACTCGTGCCGGGGCCGGGCCACCGGCACGGCGACGTCGAAGCCGTCGGTGATCGGCTCCACCTCGGCGCCATCGAGCTCCGGGCACTTGTACGTGTCGGCGTACCACAGCGTCTTGGACACGGTCTCCACGGACAGGCCGTCCCAGAGCCTCCTCGCGCACAGGAGCTTGAGCCTGTCCAGCTTGTACCAGTCGGCGGCGGCGAGGAGGTCCCGGAGGAGTTGCACGGTCACCGGGCACCCGCACTCCTTGCCCATCGGGAGCCTGTCGCAGTAGATGTAGAGGAGTACGGCCCAGAACGTGGCGGCGCTGAACTCGTGCCGGGGCCGGGCCACCGGCACGGCGACGTCGAAGCCGTCGGTGATCGGCTCCACCTTGGCGCCATCGAGCTCGGCTGCGAGGACGGCGGACCGGGCGGCGAGGACCTTGCGGACCACGGCGAACGTCCGGCCGCCGACGGCGAACGCCGCGTCCGGGTCGCCGAACTTCCGCCGGCCATCGACGAGGCCGGTGGAGTCGGCGGCCAGGGTGGACGGCGGAGCCGGGATCGGGTTGTGGCGCAGCACGGCGAGGCCGCACACCACGGTGGCGTGGCCGCCGACGGCACAGTGCTGCTGGAGGTCCCTGACACTGACGATTCGAGGCCACGGGAACCGACGGGACCCCTTTGGCGGGTACTCGAACACGCTGCTAGCGTGGTAGTTCTTGCACGGCGGCGCGACGGCGCTCCCGCCGGCGGATGTGGCCGCTGCGTCAGCTCTGCACAGCACGATGGCCTCGAAGAGCACCTTGGCGTTACGCACGTTGGTGTGGTTGACGAGGTGGATGGAGAGGTGGCCGCCGGCCTCCCCCGGCGCGCCGCACGGGTAGCAGTGCACCATCCACACGTGATCGTCGAAGGCGATATCCTTGGAGACCGCGTCGGCTCCGGCGGCGACGGGGAGGGCGATGCTGATCTCGACGAACTTGCCTACCGAGTCCTGCATGCTGACCGGACTTGCTGAGCTTACTGAGTGCTTTGGATGATGTTCAACGTGAAGCTCGCAGCTGCAATGCTGTCCCGTTCGTTCAGACACGATCGATGTTGTCGGCTGGGACGGACACAGAGCGGCAACATTTATCATCCGGACAGTTTGATCGTAACGGCATAAAGCTCAAAGGCAACTTAAACTAGTACTGTACTTTGCTGTTCCATGTTTAGCTCTCGCTTCGTTGCAAAAAGCAGTGACACCGGTCGCAACAACGATGCGTATTCCGGTTCGTTTCCTCTACGAGCGCGATTGGCCGTGTGCCGGCCGACGGTCAGGACACCGGACCCCCATAGGATGTCAATAGTCCGTCCGGACTGCCCATCCAACACGGCCAGCTATACATGGGGGTGTTTGGAGAAGTAGCCAAAAGCTATTTCGAGAGCTCCACTTCAAATAGCTCAATTAACACCTTTTGGAGGGATAATTTTTTAGAGTGAGTTAATTGCAAATAGCTCTAAAATAGCTCACATGTTTGGTTATTTTTGAGCTATTTAGACTAAAAAGGAGAGAGCTAAAAAATAGCCATAGGATTCAAACACCCCCAAGGGATACATAGTTCTTAACAAGCTGTATACAGTACCGAAAACTCGTAATTCGCTGTGTGCTCGATAGTTCATCGTGTGTGTTTTTTTTTTGTGCACACGGCGAAGTCACAGTGCACCATGTGCTTTTTTGGCACACGGTGAAGTCATAGTTCGCCATGTGCTTTTTTATGGTACACTTCGACAGGTGTTTTTTTATGGCACACGATGAAGGTATAGTTCGCCGTGTGCTTTTTTTTTACACACGGCGAAGTTATAGTTTGCCGTGTATTTTTTCTTAACACATGGCAAAGTAATTTTTTTCGGAGCCCTCCTAAGTCCCAAATGCAGTTACCCCCAAAGAAAAGGTGATTTGCCGTGTTCTATTTTGTGACACACAAAAAAATTATGAGTTTGCCGTGTGTTTTTTTTACACATGGCAATGTCATGAGTTTGCTGTGTGTTTTTTATGCACACGACAAAGTATTTTTTTCATGAGACCCTCCTAAATCTCACATCCAATTGCCCCAAAAAATTTCTCTTCCCACGTCCAAACTTTTTCTACTCTCCAAATACAACTTTTGGTACTCCATATTAAAATTTAGTACATTTTTGAATTTATTTTCTATATTTAACTAATTAATTACATTTGAAACAATTTTTTGAATCAAGTCAAATTTGAACCGCAAGTGTTTGAAATAATAAAATAAAATGAGTAAAAAAATAATGTTCATATTATTTAGCCTAGTATGAGACCTTACTCATGAAATGAAAAAATTCCAACATCTTGTCCAGGAAACACGATCACGAACGTGTGTCACAATGAATTTAAAATTCTAAAACAAGCAAATGAAGTCTGAAAATATTGAGATTTGTAAATATCTCAAGACATCGTACGTGGAGACTGTGGTAAAAATTGAGTGAGTTTCACAATTTTTTGCGTACAATTATTACAAATGAAAACATCTCAAGAGAAGTTTAATAGATTTTAGAAATATGTGGTTAGGTTTGTAGATGAAATAACGTTCGAATTTAAGTTTGACTCCAAAACTTTTTCTTTGAGCAGACAATAGAGATGATTTCGTGTTAATTTTGAATAATTTTCTAGATTCATTTGATAATTCTAATGCATTACCTATAATTATAAAAAAATTAGTTTGGCGTGTGTCTCCACTAAAACACGCGGCGAATAAAAAATCTTTACTAGGTGTTCTGATGCACTCACGGCGACCATTCCCACCCCAACCTCGCCGCACCCAACTCACATGCCCGTCAACCTGGCCCCACCCCGGACCCACTCCACCATCTCTCCCGACGGCACCTTATCCCCTCACGCATGCCTCCTCTCTCTTCTCCTTCTCCGTTCTCTCCTCTCCCAATCTCCCTCCCATCTGCCACCCCCTCTCGGTCAGGATCTCGCCGCCCCTCACTCCCGACCGGCGGCACGACGACCTCCCCTCTTCCTCTCCTGCTGGGCCTTCCTCTACCACTGCCCCTCCCTCTCTCCCTGGAGGATGTCCGCCCGCCGCCCCTCTCTCCACGGTAGCGATGACAGATCCGACGAGAGAGCAGTGGATTCCCCCCCTCTGCCACCGTCCCTCCCTCTCTAGCCTCCACTCCCGACGCCGCTCCAAGATCTGGAAGCCGGGTCGGCCCTCCCTCTCCAATATCCACGGCTGACGCCCCACCCTCTCTTCATGGCGGCTGGCACCCTTTGCTCCCTCTCCAAGATCCGGCGGCGGACAGTATTGAAGTCAACACGGCGGCGAGACCCCCAGCTTCTTCCTCCCCGGAGACGAGATTCGGAGGTAGTCTCTCTCTCCCTCTCCCTGTTTTTTCAACAGGTGGTGGCGGCGGGCGTGTTAGGGCGGCGACGGTGTGGTGGTACTGGTGGTGGCGGAGGCGGAAGGCGTGGTGGTGGTGGTGGTGGAGGAGGAGGAGGAAGAGGCAGCACGGTGGTGCTTGTGCTGGTGGTAGTGGCGGCGGGCGGCCTGACGGTGATGTGGTGGTGGTGTTTGGCGGCCGACCCGCTGATTTTTTTAGTTTCTGCTTTTTTTACCGTGTGCTGGGAAAAACACATGGCAAAGAGATTAATTGTGTGTGCGAAAATGGCACACAACAAAGTCCTCTTTGCCGTTCTTCTAGCTGTCGTGTAGCGTTGTTGTGTGTATTAGGGTCTTATGCACGGCAAAATCTTTGTCGTGTGTATCGCACTACGTGAAAACCTCAAATAGGTCACACAGCATTTGTAATGGGCCCTTAACACCTATTACATGGACCCGCATTTGTAACAGTTGTTGTTTGGCGCCCGTTACGCATAAGCGCGGTAGGCTCGACCCAAACCTCATCTCAACCTCGCCACCACAACGCCCGTTACCAATGAGGAATTCTGGTAACAGGCTTCTCAAACGTCTGTTACATGTTTTCTTTGTAACGGATGTTAAAATGCGTCCGTTACGAAAGTGAAACCTATCGATAACAGGCTCTTTAAGTCCGTTACCAATCACTTTTGTATTGGAGACGCGTGGTTGTTAAGACGCGTCTCCTAACGGTAACGCCAGCTTTCGTATTGGATGACCCAATTGGAGACGCTTGTTTGGAGTCAACATCTCCTTTGTTTTCTCACATCAGAGACACGTGTTGTTATTACACGTCTTTGTCTTTGCGTTCCGACCACTCTGCTATCTCCGACAACTACACTCACTCTCTCTCCTCTAAAGGTCACTCGCTCTCTCCCCACCGCCGTTCGCCGCTGTCAGCTAATTTATAGCTCTGCGCGCGCTCTCTCTCCTCAGAAAGCTGACGTTGCAGCAGGTCGGCCGGCCGTATGCGCGACAGTGAAAGGGGCTGGCATACGTCGACCGCGGCGTCCCTCCGTGCCGTATGTCACCGTCCTCCAAAGCAGCAGCTGATCCTCCTCCTCGGGCTCGGCGCCGTCCTCAGTGTCATCACTGTCGCTGCGGCCGTGAGGCCTCGTCCTCCTTCTCGGGCGCGCTCGCCTCGTAGACAGTCCTCGTCAAGGTGGAAATTGCCCCCTTTTATTGAACTTCGCTGTACTAATCCTCTTACTCATCGGTTTGGTGATGTATTATACTCATTTGATGTATGGAAATTGCAGATGGCTGCTACTGCTCGGGTTTGGATGTACAGTCAGTCCCGAGATTGGGACAGTTTCTTAAGCAGGGTCAATGGTTTTCTAGATCAAGCAGAGGCGGATATGAGAAACTGTGGTGTTCAGGCAATGCTTTGCCCCTGTATAGATTGTCTCAACTAGAAGAAGTTTGGACAATGGGACAACATTTTTCATCATTTGATCACACGTAGTTTCACAAAAAAAGTACACGTGTTGGAATAAACATGGTGAGGAATGCCTTAATGAAGTCGAAGTAGGATGCCTAAATGAAGGTGAAGCGCGACACCATGCTACCGACCTTAATGAAGGGGTAGCGCGATGCCATGATGAAGGTGGAGTTTTTGAGGAAAATGAACCATTCTCACAAATTGTGATGAGGTCTGAGGATATCACTGATCAAGAAGTTACCGGCTTCAGTGATGGTGAGGTGTTGTAATGTGTGCACAATGTTGATCAAATGTTACGGGATGTTGAGTTTCAAGGAGTGTATACAACTTCTAAATTAGCGAGGCTGAAGCAGTTCATTGAAGATTCAAAGAAACCCCTCTGTCCTGGTTGCCAGAAGTACTCTCGCCTTTCTGGTGATCTAAAACTTATGCAGCTTAAGGCAGATCATGGTTGGAGCAATAAAAGTTTCAAACAACTATTGGATCTCCTTAAGGACATGCTACCTGAGGGAAACCAAATAACCGAGTCTGTCTACGAGGCAAAAAAAGATAATCTGTCCTCTGGGAATAGAGGTTGAAAAAATTCATGATTGCAAGAACAGTTGTGTATTGTTCTGTGGAGATTATGAAGACATTGACAGGTGCCCCAAGTGTGGGTTCGATCGGTACAAGAGGGAAAAAGATGGTGGAGATGATAACAATGCTGATGATGATGAGAACGAGCCCGTGGAGATCAGAGGCAAGAAGAAGAAGATTAACAAAGGGGCTCTTGTCAGGGTAGCATGGTATTTTTGCATCATTCCTCAGTTGAGAAGATGGTTCACCACACGAAATGAGGACCAGGTGTGTCCGAGGACCAGTGGAGGGTCGCTCCTTAGTGATGAGTGATTGACAACGTTGTGTGGACTGATGCTTGGCTAAGTGTGCAGGTACAGGTTGCGGCTTGACTCGTGTTGGTGCAGGTGAAGAACAAGCGCGAAAGGTCTTAGCCGTGGTGGCCTCCGGGTGATGGAGAGGCAAGTAGGTTTGGTTTCACTACAAGAAATGTGTGACTTTTTGACGTATTTAGTATGACAATAGGTCATAATGTCATTATATAATCCAGTTTATGACGTTATATTGTTGGCCCTTCGACTTTGTGACACTAAAAGGTTGTACATCATAAAAAACGTCATATAGGTAGTCGAAGTTCATCCAATGACGATATTTGCTACGTCACAGAGACATTTTATGTGTCACAAAGTTTAATTTACAAATGGCGTCAACTAATGACTAACTTTGTGTGTCACAAAATATTTTGATTTAATTTACAAATGGTTTCGTCTTGATTTAATACCGCACCTAACATAATTTTGACACACAAATATATTTATTTTTTATTTACGACTCAGTTCATATTTTTTTTATATATATAGCTTATCAAATGAAAAAATCAGAAAAAAAATTTCTCGCATTCTTTTATATATACCTTATTAAATGGTAAATGGAACAAACAGGAAATAAAAAAGAAAAAATTGTTGAAACCAGGAATCGACCCTGGGTTGTGGAGGTAAGCACGCAGCTCCTTACCACTACACTATGCTCATATTGGTCTCTAAATGCTCAGTTCACTATTTTTATATATGGGTTGTTATTAAAAGGTAAATGGAAAAATCAGAAGACAAATCTAGGCGCAAAGTGAGGTACCGGGATTCGAACACAGGTAGCTGGATACGGCAGCGCGATGCCTTACCACTGCGCCGTGCGTGCTTTTGTGACCAAGTATGGTAATAACAGATTATATACTAATATCCTCCGCCCAAGTGAACACCTCAAAATTGAGCAAAAATATGGGAGCGCAAGGGTTCGAACTGTGGTTTTCGATCACCGATATCTGACCCTTACCACTGCTCTACGCCCGTGTATGTGATAACATTCGTATTATATTATATACATGTTTTGCAACCCCACAGTACCAGCACGACAGATGACCGGCTGCGCGGTGGGGAAAAAAAAACAAAGACCCCAGTCGGATTCGAACCCTGGTCTTTGAACTGGCGAAGGGAAGGTTTACCACTGCACTAGACTTTGGTGTTGGCGATGTTTTGTACTCTTCTTTTTATAACAAATCAGTATATAGTGCAACAAGGGACTCAAACCACGTTCGTCCGTTTCGCCCAATACTATTCCGCCACGTGGCCCGGTAGAGATGACGAACACATGACTACTCATCTTTCTTTTTTTTAATTCAGAATTAAAACTTGTAACTAGTTTTTCTCCCTCATAAGATCTTCAAATTTGATTGTTATTTTTTCTACATTTTTCTAAAATCATGCTCTTTCGCTTAGTAATGTTTGTTTGTTTGTTAATTGCCATTTTCGGATCTTTTGCATATATTTTATTTTATTTCACCCAAGTAGCAAATAGAAATACCATTTTTCGCATAACAATTGCTAATCTAACTTCATACTTTCTCATGTTAACACAAAAACAATGTTGTGTCCAATTTTGATACGCATACGAGTTGAATAATGTTATGAGGTGTACAAACTTCAAATGTTTAACTATAGTTATAGGAAACTATATGAGAGATGTACCAATTTGTGAACATCTCTAATCTCACTTTATCAAAATCATTTGATTTTTTTATGGCAACATTTTATACTAAAAATATGCTTTCATGTCAATTTGTGAAATGTTTTGGTAAAATTTAGATATTATTAAAATTATTCTATAGTAATTTGGAGATTAATAACTGAATTATACCTAACAAAAAATTGAATTCTTCAGCTATCTTTTGCACATGGACTATAGTGAAACATATGAGAATAAATATATTTTTTCTTAATTTTTTTGAATCTCATTAGTGGTACACGTAGTTCAATTTTGTGTCTAAGTAAGCAATAAAAATAGTCAATGATTAGGTTAAACAGGCCAAAAACTTAAACTGGGTCGTTTTCAGTTAAAGCCCAACTACTTTTGGCCGTTCATCTCTGAACGAACGATTCTGATCTGTCACGAGATGTATAAAAGAGTGTGCCACCTGAAAACCCTAGCACCTTGCGCCCCACCTCTCCATCTCCTCCTCAGATCCGCCGCCGCCCTCCTCATCTTTCCCCTCCCTCCGCGTCCAGCTTCTCCTCCGCGCCCCTCTCTCCCCCCAGTCACTGGCTCGTGCCCCTCAGCCACCGGCGCAGGCGGCGCCGTCCTCATCAGCCACCGCGACCCAGCCTCCCCAAGCTGCCTCCCCGCGCACTCCTCCATGGCCGCCCGCCCCTCCCCTTCGATGCCGTCAGCGGCCACCAGATGCGCACCCCCATCACCACTCACCCACCGCCGCCGCCGCCGTCTCCTCCCCGTCCCCACTGGCGCACACAGTGGCCGCGGCACCGAAGCTGCTCGGCCGGCGGCACTAAGATCCGGCCGCGCCCCCCTCCTCGCCTGCTCGTAGAGGGCATCATGGCCATGGAGACAAGAAGCCTCGCAGGCTGCCGCCGCGGTCGCCAAGCTGAGGACGCCGCGGAAACGACGACCTCGCCGCCGGGGAACTCTACGACAAGCAGGAGTCCGTCCGTGAAGGGAAGGAAGCCTGCTGGACCGAACCGCAAGCACGCCGGCGCCGACGACCCCGCCGAGGCTGGACTGAAGCTGATGCCGCGGACACCAACACCGGACGCGTCTTCACCGACGAGCTGCGCTACCGGGAGCTGCACCACGACGACAAGCTGCAGCCTCCGTCGCCCACGACCTGTTCGACGTTATGCCAGACCGCCCCGTCAAGCTGCTAGGTGAGCCTTCATTGCAGTTCGTGATTCAAGCCTTCATTGCAGTAATTATCATCTGTATAAAGTAAAGAAAACAATACTTGTTTTCCTTAAATGACCCAACAACTTAATTTTCATGCAGTTGGACACCATGTCTGCTAAAATTTTTTTTAGTGATGCCTGGAATGCTTCATAGTGAAGCAGTTAGTTTGCTAGCTTTGCTTGCTGCATTTACGGAAACAATCTTGCTTTGTGCCTCTCTGATTGGAGTTACTGACTCACTTTGCCCAATTTCAGGACAAGTACGAGCATGTAGCTGACGAGGAGTAGATTTATTACTCTCTCTCCAGCTCCTTTCTTTCAAGGTAGCTTCTTGGCATGGCAATGTACTCTGTTTGTTGACTGTGATTAGACTGTCCAAATGTACACTTTCCATTAGCATGTTAGCGTGTATACTCAAAAAAATCAATGGTTCCTATTGGATACAGTAGTTCTCTTGATTAAGATTTGAAGAGAGTGAAAGCAAGTAAAGCACGGCAATGTAAGATTTGAACTGTAGCCTTGTTCTTAAATTATCTGGACAAAGTAAAAAAAATGACAATATCTTGTGCAATGTAGGTGTACAGTTCGTCCATGTATACTGCTTATAGGAGTTAATAGTCTGTTAGTGCTTATAGGAGGTGTATTCTGCTAGTTACTAAAGTTAGCGTTACCGAGATTCGTGGATTTTTTTTTCTATGGAACTTGCAAGTATTACAATACTCTATTTAGTGTGATCTGGACTGAATTGAGTTAATGTTTTTCTTTAGGATGGATATCATGGCCGAAGGGACCTATGGTGATTGCACCCGCTGTGTAGATTCAGATAGCTTGTTCTAAGTCTGATATGAGCATGTTTAAGCTTCAGGTAGGATGGTCTTTGAGATTGCATGTTGTTCCTGCTAGTTTCTATTAGTAGACTGTTGAAAATTGCCATGGTGCAGTTATTGTAAGATCTTGTGCTAGATTAAAACTTCAATTAGACTATGGATTCACGCTCTGTAAAAACTTGTGCTATTGTATGTATATGGGCTGAATTATGTGAGTTAAATTTTGTGGGTTCAAAAACATGTGCTGCATTGTGTGGGCTAAGAAAAAATGGGCTGAAATGGAAGGGAAAAAATGTGGGCTGAAATGTGCATGGTGGAAGCGTTATGTGGGCTGGATTGATAAAAATAAATTGGTAAAAAAATAATAATAATGGTTTGGGCTGGCTGGGCTGGGCTGGCCAGAAAAAGCCCAAATAAACTGTAAAAAACATCGAAAATGAAATAATGGGCCAGCAATTAATGTGGGCTTTAGCAGGCCAAATTTTATTTTGTGACGTTTTTTACCACTGTCATGTCAGCCCATGTCATCTATTGATCCTACGTGGCATTTGACCACGTGGCATGGTTTAGAATTTTGTGACACAAAAACTAATGTCCTACAATTTTATGACACAAAAACTAATATCATACATTTTTTGACATTATATTAACAGACGTCACAAAATGATTTTATGACGGCGGCTTTTTGACGTTTTGATTTTCGTCAACGGTATGTCATAAAATAGGATCTATGACATAAATTCTATATATTATGACGTAATAGAATGTCAAAAAGCAAATGATTTCTTGTAGTGTTTGATGGACCCGGTGGCCGATGGGGTCAAGTGCGAGCCGTGCGGTGCAAGACTGGTGGGCTGAAGTCGTGAATATGGGTCGGTGCAAGGTAGCGGATGGATCCCGAAGCTTACACGCGGGGTTTGGTGGTTTGCCCACAAAACCTTCGGTGGACGGTTTCTTGGTTTGGGCCTCAAAACCAAGTCCAGAGGCCCGAGGCGACGGAGACGGTGATCCGGGAGCTTCGGGAAGCTTCGAGGCGGGGGGCACGTGGTGTGATCGCGGGGCTTGCGTTGATACTAAGCAAGGCCGCGGTGGAAGCGTGTCCGCTCTATGAAGACTTGACCAAAATGTCCCTGAGGGGTTGTATCTTCTATTTGAGTTGTAGGGGTAGCGTGGTCATTTACCTCCCTCTGATGGACTTCATATAAATAGCGGAGAGGTGGATGGCATCTCTCTCTTGGACTCTAGGGTTTCCTCCCCCGGTAGATTGCTCTGAACTGCTTCTTTTCTCTCTGTATTCCTTAGGCTATATTCTTGTATAAACTCTGACCTCTAGATGTATGGAAGCATTCGGTGTTGCGGTGATCTCCTAGTCCTCTGTGATTTTCGTGTCATTTTCGGGGCTATTTTTGGGGAGTTTCGTTCTTCGCTCAATTCGGGGATTTGAGGGTGTTTTCCTTCGGATTTCTTTGAGGAGATCATGGGTGGATACCTTGCGCATCTTTGTGTGTGATCTTGACTCTTCAAATGCCGTGGAGAGCCTTCGATTCGTGAGTTATTAACCGGAGTTCGAGTTCTTGGTGGTGGTTCGTGTGATCCGCGATTCTCGGCGATTTAGTGGCTTAGAGGTCGAGATTTTTGGGGCATAGCTTTCTCTTGTGTTGCTTATCATCTCCCTCAAATCTTGTCTCAAGAGCTTTTGGCATTCGTGAGATCCGGTGATGGATTTGGAGAGTTGACCTCGTGGGGTCGGGCTGTTTCTGCTCTGTCCGCGTGTCACGGACTGTCCGCTCGAGCGTCGCGGACTGTCCGCGAGGAGCGTGTTCGTCATAGTTCGTCGCGTGTTCTTCAGCGCTCGCGTTTTGATCCGTTGGATTTGGTTTTTGGTGTTGCAAGCAGTTCACAGACTGTCCGCGTAGTCCTTGCGGACTGTCCGCGTGGCTCGTATTTCGTCTGGGGTGGCTCGAAGTTTGTTTGGGGTGTCCAGTAATTTTGGCCGGACAGTCCGCCAGAGGTGGCCGGAATGTCCGCGAGGTCACGGACCGTACGTGGTGCTTGCCCGGACTGTCCGAATTTCCTCGGTGCAGCACTGTTAGCTCGGGGTCCTTTTTTGGACTGTCCGCCGGGGGTTCATGGATTGTCCGCCGTACGCGCGGACTGTCCGCCGTACCCATCCGGACTGTCCGGCCTGGACTTCGCAGATTCGGCTAAGTCTTTTGGTTCTTGCTTTGGTGCTTCCGCTCTTTGCTCCTAGGCTTGTCTCTTGTTCTTCTAGGCTTGTGTGTGCCTTGTTTGGAGCTTCCTTTGTGTGCGCGAGTACTTGGAGTGGCAATCGGGGTATAGGCCGAGTTCGACCTTCGGGAAGAATTTTTATCGGCTCCCATTCACTCCCCCCTCTCTGGTCGCCCTTTTCAGTCCTTCACGAAAGGAGGCCCAACTCTTGCGTTGGCATAAGGAAGACCGAAAGAAGGAAGATGGCAAGTTTAAGCATCCCGCAGATGGCAAATAATGGGAAAACATTGATTCCCACTTCAAGTAGTTTGCCGGTGAAAGCAGGAACATTCGGTTCGCTATGAGCACAGATGGCGTGAACCCATTCAGTAACCAGAGCTCAACACATACCACCTGGCCTGTCGTGCTGTCACTGTACAACCTTCCACCCTGGCTATGCAAGAAACGAAAATATGTGATGCTGACAATATTGGTCTCCGGGCCAAAGCAATCTGGCGACCGTATTGATGTCTACTTGAGGCCACTAGTTGATGACTTGAAGATACATTGGAAGCCTGGTGTGAAGGAGGTTTAGGATGAGTTCAACCGTGAGGAGTTCACATCGCACACCATGTTGTTCACCACCATCAACGACAACCCGGCTCTTCGCAACCTTTCTAGCCAAAGTAAAAGGAAAGGTGCAGCTTGCCCACACTGCTTGGAAGAAACTTGCACCGTGTGGCTAAGAAATTCAAAGAAATTCTCATTTATGGGGCACCGTCATTTCCTCAACAAGAAACATGCCTACCGAGACATGGATTGTCAGTTTAATAGGGAAAATAAGAATCGACAGGAGCCAATGCATGTGACTGGAGATCTGCTCCACTTGCAAGTCAAGGACATCAAAACTATCGAGGAGTTACCCAAATTGTCTGAAAAGAAACTTTGCAAAAGAAAGAAGCAAGATGCTGAAGAAGAAGAAGACGGGAAAGGAATGTGAAACAAGAAATCAATTCAATGGGAGCTAGAGTATTGGCCGCTTTTGGATGTGCGTCATTCGATTGACAACATGCACATCAAGAAGAATGTGTGTGAAGCTACTTTGGGAACATTGCTACAACAAAAGTCAAAAGGAAAAGATCATAAAAGTGCAAGGGAAGATCTTAAAGATATGTGCATTAGGCCAGAGCTCTATGCAGAGGAAACAGACACGGGGATGGACCTTCCCGTTGCTGCAACCAACTTGTCAAAGGCAGAGAGAAAAGAATTCTATGAGTTTTTGCATGGTTTGAAAGTACCTTCAGGCTACTCATCGAACTTCAAGAGGCTAGTGTTGGTGAAGGACATGAAAATGAATTTCAACTTGATGAAATCTCATGATTGCTATGTGTTGATGACATCTTTTTTCTTCCTATTGCACTAAGAGGTATCAAGACAGAACTGGTTCACAACACGGTCACAAGCTTGTGTTTATTCTTTAATGAAATAGAACATAAGGTGATTGATGAGGAAAAACTATTGGATTTAGAGAGGAGGCATTTCGAGACCCTATGCCTGCTTGAAGCAACCTTCCCACCATCATTCTTTGATCTCATGTTGCATCTAACAGCACACCTCACGAGGGAGATCTGGTACCTTGGCCCATCTTACCTTCATCAGATGTTTCCATATGAGAGGTACTTTGGATTCCTCAAATCATTGGTACATAACCGGTCATTTCCGGAGGGAACCGTTGTTCGTGGCTATGAGACCATCAAAGCAGTAGAGTGGGCCATAGGTTTTATGGACCCCAAAACCCTATTGGTGTGCCTCATTCATGGTATGAAGGTAGGCTTTCAGGTGTTGGGACCCTGGGGAAAAGTCAATCACTCCGGAACCAGAGGCCTTCAACAAGGCTCATTTCACCGTGATAGAACAGAGTTTAGAGGTTAGACCATTTGGCAATGAACACAAGCAACAACTACGTGAACAAAACCCTGGCTGTAGTGAAGATTGGGTTGCAAAGAGGCACATGCAAGGCTTCAACAGGTGGCTCCAAGATTATGTCCAGAGAGGCACCGTTGCTATAACCGACAATCTGGTAAGAAAACTAGCAGCAGGGCCATTATTCACTGTTACAACATATCAAGCAATGGATATCAATGGATACAAGTTCTACACCATGGCCCAGGATGCCAAGAGCATCTATCAAAATAGTGGTGTGCGTGTATGGGCCGTCGATAATAAGAAGAACACAACCATATATTATGGTAAAATAGAGGAGATTTAGGAGCTTGATTATGTAGGATTGAAGGTAGCCTTGTTTCGGTGTAGATGGGTCACCAATGCGAAGAGAGCTGTGACCAACGACAAATTTGGTTATGTTAGTGTTGATCTCTGGGTCTTTGGTTACAAAAACGAACCGTTTGTCTTCACCAAGGATGTTGAGCAAGTGTTCTATGTACCTGACACTTGCAAAGAATAACTAGAGTGTGGTTTTGCCTGAAAAAAAAGATTGTTGGGGTTGAAAATGTTGTTGAGGAGGAGGAATACAACCAGTTTGATGAAAGTCCATCCTTTCACACCTCATACATGCCCCGAGTCTTGGGAGCTGACAAAACACCATACTTGTGAAGCGACTATCGTGAAAATATCCATATACAAAAATCAAAGAAGAAAAAGCAAGATTGATTTCTGCTGAATCCGATCCTTTTTGTAAAATGCAGGGATGTCTATTGCTGAAAATGGATTCCATTTTGTAATATATATAGGATGTGTATTGGTGGAATTTGAATCCTTTATGTAATATTCTGCCTAAGATATTGTATATATTCGGTATATATTCTACTTGAAAAACTATGTGAGAAATGCGGCCTATATAAAAAAAGATAACCGTCACCTGCCCGCCCGACAAAGAAGACGCGTGTTCACTAAACCCACGTCGACGATAACTCTCCATGGTCCGAAACACCCCTGGACGAATAGTTGTGGAATATATTTTGATACTAAACTTTATTTGGAGATACAAATAGTGATATTATTTTCTACATTTGGTCAAACTTCAAAGAGTTTGACTCCTCGATAAGTGAGATGTGCAATTAGTAGTATCCACTCATCAGAGACGCGTCTCCTGTATCTTCTCTCCAAAATAAATAACCGTTGCCCCAGCCCCTTCATCTACCCGCAAAACCACCAAAGCCCCTTCATCTACCCAAAAAAATACCACAACTGCCTACACTCCTCGTCGTCCTCATTCCTCGACGCGTTCGCTTTGCCTCCTCCGCTGCGCCCCTCTCACACTCCACGTCGCGCGACTTCCCTTCCACGCCGGCACTCATGGCATCGAGGGAGCACCCGCGGTCGCTCGCGGAACTCCCGGGGGATGTGCAGGCAATCATCGTTGGCCGAGTCGGTGCGACATTGAGTCGGCCTATGGAGGACCTCTGGAGCCTATGGGCCACCTGCAAGAGCTTATTTCGCCCCTATCGTGATAGAGACGTTGGTAGGCGCCTGGCACTGGATCGGGTTCCAGTCGAGCAGATGCAGAACAACGACCCCGTCGGCTACGACGTCTTCATTCGTAGCCTGGCTGAAGCCGGCAACCTAGTGGCCTACTTCCTCACTGGGATAGATGACATCTTCGGCAGGAACCGCAGCCCTCGGCCTCCCCTCGACTAGATCCACTGCGTTGCAAAGGATGGGCACAAAGGGGCGGCCTATGTGGCCGCCGTCTTCCTCTACAGAGCCAACAGTGGGGCCGACACCGACGCCACTGCAATTGCGTACATGAAGCAGTTTGAGAGTGGGGAGCAAGGGCAGTGGCGTCCGCGTTTGATCAGCAACGTGCAATCCCAAGATTTCCAGCATCATGGGGTCAATCTGGCTTGGCAAATTAGGAGTGTCGCCCTCCGCTGTGGCCTCCGCCGGCCGACACTGCCAATGATGGTGGCGTGAGGCAACATTCAACATTGTGCAGGCAAAGCATTCTGCGATATGGAGCCGTGCCGGAGGGGGTTTTGCATGTATTTCTATAGTGATGAATGTAGGCTTCGTTACGAATGTAATGTCTTCTTCTATTGTGTAAAGTATCATCCAATCAGTTATTGATAGACAAGATTTGATTTCTCACATTTCTGAGTCAAATCGAAGGTTGCGGCGTCCTCAGCTTCCTCCTCTGTTCTATAGGAATGAAGCACAGTTTGGATGGGAAAAGGAGACGCGGATTAACCATCCCGCGTCTCTAATTAGGGTGGGGCCCAGTTCTATTGGAATGACGAACATGAGGACCAGGTGTGTCCGAGGACCAGTGGAGGGTCGCTCCTTAGTGATGAGTGATTGACAACATTGTGTGGACTGATGCTTGGCTCAGTGTGCAGGTACAGGTTGCGGCTTGACTCGTGTTGGAGCAGGTGAAGAACAAGCGCGAAAGGCCTTAGCCGTGGTAGCCTCCGGGTGATGGAGAGGCAAGTAGGCTTGGTTCGATGGACTCAGTGGCTGATGGGGTCAAGTGCGAGCCGTGCAGTGCAAGACTAGCAAGTTAAAGTCATGGAGATGGGCCGGTGCAAGGTGGCGGTTCGAGGCTAAAGCTTGCACGCGGGGTTTGGTGGTTGGCCCACAAAACCATTGAGAGACATGGGTACCCATGGGTCTCCACTGCCCAGGGTCCCAGGGGCCCCTGACAAGTAGACCCGACCTTCCAGAAGACCCGCTGACCTGTCAAGTGGGCCCAGCGACCTTATCCGCACCTCCGACGACCGCGGGTGACCTGATCAAGATCCTGGAAGACCCGCGAAGCTTGGTGTGCAAGTCAAGACACTACGGCCTAGCGCGCCGCCGCCTGTAGCTCCGAGTATCATGGGATACTCCTTGTAATCCGGAGGATAAGCCTCCCACAGTTGTAACTGATCCTGACACAGGTCAAACCGACCTGGCATGCAAACCCTAGCCCGTCCTACCCATATAAGGCGGACTAGGGCTCCATGCACAGAGAGAACTCATCTTTAACCTCCCGCATAATCCACCACAACTGGACGTAGGGTATTACTCTCCGGAGGCCTGAACCAGTATAAACCTTTGTCTCCATGTTCCTCGCCGCCATACTCGCCTAGTTCCGTGTGCATCCCGTGCATAACCACCTACGCTCTTAGGTCCCGATCCTCCATTAACCTGCAAACCACTAGGGCAACCCCCTAGCGGATCTGTCCAGGTCTCACCCCCTGATAGTTGGCGCGCTAGGTAGGGGTGATCGGGAACTCGCTGTGCAGCAAGGTGGCCCAATCTGGCGTCGTCTTCCCGGCGAGCATGGCGGCCTTCCTCACCAACCCTGTGGAGATCTGCTTTGGGTCCTTCACGTCGACCTCTCCTGCTCCGGCAGCCGCAGCTCCTCCAGCGACCTCAGAGCAGGTCGCCACGGCGCCTGCCGCCGTCTCCGTTCCCGATCTAGTATCAGAGACCCACCCACCTAGACCCTGTGACCTTGTCCAGGGGATGGAAACTGTCATCGGCTTGATGAGGGAAACCCTAAAGATCTACGAACGAGCTCAGCGCTCGGCGTAGACAGCGCTACGCCACGACACATTCCCCTTCGATTTAAAGTCTGCGCCCGGCCTTCGCCTGAGCCAAACTCTCCACGCCTCCCCAGATTCAATCTGGGCGGCGACCTTCTCGCGACCCAAGGACATGCACAAGCTCTCTGCGCCTTGGGAAGGCCCCTTCATAGTTAAGGAGGTCATTGGACCGGTGACCTATCACCTCCAATGGGCCGATGGCCAGGGCGTCCCGAACCCCTGGAACATCGAGCACCTACGTCGCTTCTATCCTTAGGAGCCTTGTATCAATAAAAGCCATGTACTCTATCCTTTGTAATTCAATACATATATAAAGATTACCTTTCGACCTACTTGTTTTCTGTTCACTGCTCCCCCTTGACACGCTCGGGGGCTTGGTTTAAAACCGGACCCCTCACGCTCAGGGGCTTGGCTTTAAGCTTGGCCCTTCACGCTCGGGGGCTTGGCTTTGCCAACCTGACGGTCGTTCGACCCGGGGATTCTACCTTGCTTTTAAATAAGTGTTCCCTTACAACAACTTTTTGTACACCTTATAAGTATTCCTAGGTCGTGGGATTGCTCAACCTTGGGCCCCTGACCCCCTCCGTGCGCCGGCTGCGCGTAAGCCTCCACGCTGAGCTGTGTAGTCGGTAAGCCATTCCTCCACTGAGTTGGGTTAGCGGGGGGGGAATGGTTCTTGCAACTTCATTGCTTTTGCGTTCTTATAAGGAGTATTTGAGTCAAATAAGGGATCACATCAATTTAATTAAACATGCCTTTTTGATTCATGCAAGGTTTATCTTACATCAAAAAGGGTCCATGACCCATTGGCAATAACTGTTTGCTACGTCCTAAGTTACATCTCCAGGTCTATTTTCTTCATGATCTCCTCCGTGGCGGCCTGAATATCCTCAACGCCCACCAGCTGAGACAGGTCGAGCTCCTCCCTGACCTTCTCAAGGTTGAATGTCGGCACATGGTGCCTCACTGTGGCCAGCGCGGTAGCGGCGGCGAGCTTGCCGCTGTCTATCAGCAAGGTATTCACGCGACCTTCCACCTCCTCTAGCCACGCGATGAGCTTCTGTGGCCCGCCTTCAACCTTGGGGACGTAGACGTCCACAAGGTACTCGGCAGCCTCCTTGAGGTCGTCCAGCTCCTTCTAAAGATCTGCAGTCATCTCTTGATGATCAATGAGGGTTTGCATCGCCTGGGCAAGGTTGATCTCTAGATCCCCGTGCACACCAAATTCATATGCAGCTTTTCGGGTGAAGTAAGACTCACTGGCGACGACCTCTTTGTGCTTCTCCTTGAGGGTCTTCACCGGATCTTTGGACTCCTTGAGGTCCTTCTTCAAGGCGGACTCCCTCTTCTTGGCCTCTGCAAATGTCAAGGTCAAGTAGGGTTCACCACAACGTAAAAGCATAAAGACTAAAGGCGTCCTTCGACGTACCTGCGGCGGCGACCTTCAGATTGTCCTCCGCTTCCTTCGCCTTCAGCTTGGCAGCCTCAAGCTCCTGCTTCAAGGCCTCCATTGCCTTGTCCCTCACAGCCGCCTCGTCCTTGAGGCACTTTATTTCCTTCGCGGCCTCAATCTTGGCCTGGAGCACGGCCTCCCACATCGTGGACAGCTCCGCGTGAAGCTTGGTGCCCTCCGTCAGCAGGCTCGCCCTGCCCTATGCCCCCTCGGCAAGAGTCTGCACCCATACATTATGAACGATCGTCAAGTCAAGGCGCCTGAATGAATTAAGGACTTAGCCCCAAAGGCAATGTTGACTCACCATGAGTGTCTTGCCGATCGTCTTCGCCGCCTCCGTGATCGTCGCCTGCGCTGCCTTGAAATCTGCAAGGTCACGGCCATCGGTGAGAATGTCCTCCTCCCACGGAGTGCCGGTATAGAGGCACCGGTCCCGGTCATCCTCCTCGCCTCCTCCTCCGGTCTCCACCAATTGCATCTGCGGAAGGCTCGACTCGGGCCGGTCCTGCTGGTAAAGACCTTCCCCCTGCCGAGCGCTGTCAGCAGTGACCTTGGCCGCTGCCGACGATGTGGCACCCCCCACGGTCTCAGGGACCCCGCTGGTAACATCCCCGCTTGAGGTCACCAGCGACTGCCCCACCAGCATCTTCTCGAGCTTCCGCCCAAAGGCCTCTTGGCCTGAGGCGTTCTTGCTGGTACCCGATGCAGCGGGAGCCCCCTGCCCAAAGTTCACAAATTTGTCATTTCGACGTACTCAATAAGCCGTGAAGATCAAGCAAAGTAAGAAAATCAATTTTAACGACGTACCCGCTGCCGGATTTCAACCGAACTTGAAGCGGCCTGGGTGGCACCCGCCTTGGCTTCTTCTGCGACCCTTGGTCGCTCACACCTTCCGTGCTCGGCTTTGGCTGCCGCTCGCTTATAACCCCGAGCATGGTGTCATCTCCTCCTGCGGCCGCTGTGTCGCCCGACCCTGCGGCGACGTCATGCGACCGCGCATCATCCTCCTCCTCGAAGAGGACCTCGACACTATCTGTCGCCGTCTCTGACGACGTAGTGGTGTCCTTCCTCTTCCTCTGCTTCCTCTTCTCCGCCTCGATGGTGGCAGAGACGATCTTGACACCCTTGTGCGCCAAGATCTTGCCGGTGACCTACCACGTCCGCCGGGTCATTGGCGCAGAACTCCCCGCGGGAGGATCCTCATCATCACTACCCCCCACCGATGAGTCGGAGAGGTAGTTGTCAAAGTACTCTTGTGGCGGAGCCCGGATGTCCTCCGCTGCCTGGACTTTGAAGCTGCGCTCACCCTCGTCAGCGAGGGGAGCTGGGCTCCAGAACAAGCCCTCGCGACCCTGCAACAAGCGACCCTCGTCTTAAATAGGGGGAACACAAACTCAGCAAAACAGGAATCAAGTTCGACCAGGCGACTTACCACTTCGGCGGGCCGCTTGAGGGAGAATGCCTTGGGGCAGGTCCGGTTTCGGATCACCCTCTTGAAGAGCTCCCTCACCCACGCCACCATCTCCTACTTGGAGACCTTGTGCTGCGCCACTCGGGTCGGGTCGGCCTGGCCCCAGTACTCATAGGCCGGATGCACCCGATCTTGGATCGGTTGCAGCAGCCTCCGGCTGAAGCTGATGGCTACCGCGTCGCCCGTCAGCCCTCCCCCTTTCAGTGTCGCGAGGTCCTCCAGCAGCGTCTTGATGGTGTCCGTCTTCCTCGTTGTCAGCTGGTTGGTCCACTCCGGCACCGGGACCGGCGCAAGCCCCGACCTGGTCGCCAGCGCCGGCTTGGGGTTGTCGATGTAGAACCACCCTCGTCTCCAACCCTACCTGACTACATCCTGGAACACCTTTGTCTTTTGCGGGTGATAGCGACCTGTGCTACATCTGCAAGCTGGCCCGTGACCGTACAATGCACTCATGACTCTGGTTGCGCCAGACCTGTCGCCTGCTGACCTCTGCAAGATTCTGGAGCTTTTGTCCTATAGCATCGGCCTTACAAGAGCATCTGTTTCCTAAGTGGATGGTCATAGGTTCGGATTATTTATCTCTTCTTCTTCTTTGGAGCATCAAACCGGCCATCTTGGTCGCTTTACTGCTCGGGGGCTACTACACTAGTGCGTCTTCGACGCCCTATTTTCTTCAGGTCACCTCGACCTAATGGAAGCCCGCTTCCATCACATCTCTGCTCGACCTACCCCTGGTAGGCTTGTTGACCTTTCTGAAGGTCGTGGCTGCTACTACAACATGCCTGATTCAGGTCAGGTCGGCGGTTCTGCAAGATCTACGCCTCGTCTTCACTTCGACCTCATGGTTCTTCGACCCAGAAGCTCGATGTTCAACTTCGTGCGCATCGGAGGGGTTTCTTTTCTTTTTGATCCCTGTGCACCCTTCATGACCTCGACGGTGTTGCGCCTTGCTACTCTTCGACACAACCTCGGCTCGGCCGCTACGCCTACACGACGATCGGGGGCTTGAGAGACAAGGGTACCCATGAGTCCCCGGGTCCCAGGGGCCCCTGACAAGTGGACTCGACCTTCCAGAAGACCCGCCGACCTGTCAAGTGGGCCCAGCGACCTTATCCGCACCTCCGACGACCGCGGGCGACCTGATCAGGATCCCGAAAGACCCGCGAAGCTTGGCGTGCAAGTCAAGACACTACGACCTGGCGCACCGCCGCCTGTAGCTCCGAGTATCACGGGATACTTCTTGTAATCTAGGGGATAAGCCTCCCGCAGTTGTAACCGACCCTGACATAGGTCAAACCAACCTGGCATGCAAAATCTAGCCCGTCCTCCCCATATAAGGCGGCCTAGGGCTCCATGCACAGAGAGAACTCATCTTCAACCTCCCGCATAATCCACCACAACTGGACGTAGGGTATTAATCTCTGGAGGCCCGAACCAGTATAAACCTTTGTCTCTCTGTTCCTCGCCACCATACTCACCTAGTTCCGTGTGCATCCCGTGCATAACCACCTACGCTCTTAGGTCCTGATTCTCCAATAACCTGCAAACCACTAGGGTAACCCCCTAGCGGATCTGTCCAGGTCTCACCCCCTGACAACCATCGGTGGACGGTTTCTTTGTATGGGCCTCAAAACCAAGTCCAGAGGCCCGATGTGACGGAGACGGTGATCCGGGAGCGTCGGGAAGCTTCGAGATGGGGGGCACATGGCGTGATCACGGGGCTTGCATCGAGGCTAAGACAGTCCGCGATGGAAGCGTGTCCGCTCGATGGGAATATCCGAAGACTTGACCAAAATGCCCCTGAGGGGTGTGTATCTTCATTTTAAGTTGTAGCGGGAGCATGGTCATTTGCCTCCTCTGGTGGACTTTGTTTAAATAGCGGAGAGGTGGATGGCATCTCTCTCCTTTGGACTCTAGGGTTTCCTCCCCCGGTAGATCACTCTGGACTGCTTCTTTTCCGAGTACTTTCTTAGGCTAGATTCTTGTATAGACTCTGACCTCTGGATGTATGGAAGCATTCGGCGTTGTGATGATCTCCTAGCTCTTTGTGATTTTTGTGTCTTTTTGGAGCCATTTTTGGGGTGTTTCGTTCTTCGCTCGATTCGTTGATTTGTAGGTGTCTTCTCTTGGATTTCTTTGAGGGGATCATGGGTGGATGCCTTGCGCATCTTTGTGTGTGATCTTGACCCCTCAAATGCCAGGAAATCCCTTCGATTCGCGAGTTTTGGTTGGAGCCCGAGTTCTTGGTGGTGGTTCATGTGATCCGCGATTTCCGGTGTTTTAGTGAGTTAGAGGTCGAGATTTTTGGAGCATAGCTTCATCTTGTGATGCTTCATATCTCCCCTAAATGTTGTCTCAAGAGCTCAAGCTGTTTGGGAGATCCGGTGATGGAAAGGAGGGGTTGACCTCGCACGCGTGCTGTTTCTGCTTCTGTTCGTGCTTGGCAGACCGTCCGCGAGGGTCCTGCGGACCGTCCGCACGTGGCGTGTTCTTCGCCAGTTCGTTCGTGCTCGTGCGTGCTCGAGTTTCGATCCATCATGTTGGAGGTTTTAGTTTGGGGGTTGTTTGTCGGACTGTTCACCAGGTGGGGCCGGACTGTCCGCGAGGCCCGGACTGTCCGCGGTGCTTGCCCGGACTGTCCGAATTTCCTCGCTGCGCTACTGGAGGCTCGTTGTGCTTTTTCGGACTGTCCGCCATGTGTTCACGGATTGTCCGCAAGCCTCACAGACTGTTGACCGTACCCATGCGGACTGTCCGCCCAGGGCTTCGCAGATTTGACTAAGTCTTTTGATTCTTGTCTTGTGCTTCTGCTCTTTGATTCATGACTTGTCTCTAGGACTTGTAGGCTTGTGTGTGCCCAGTCTAGAGCTTCTTTGGTGTGTGCGGGTGATCGGAGTGGCAATCGGGGTATAGGTCGAGTTCATCCTTCGGGAAGAATTTTTATCGGCTCCCATTCACTCCCCCCTCTTTGGTCGCCTAATCGGTCCTTCAATTGGTATCAGAGCCTATTACGGATCTTCGTGATTCTAACCAGTCTAAGATCCAAAGATGGGCGACTATGGTAAGGGGTCGGGTCCTCCACACTTCGATGGCAAGAAATACCCGATGTGAGAGAGGCGCATGGGCGCGTTTTTGCGTGGGAAGGGGACTCTGATCTGGGATGTGACCCAAAATTCTAACTATGTCATTCCAGACTGTTTCATTCTTCCAGGATCGCGGGACATGTTTGAGGCCAACAGCAGGGCCGTTGATTACTTGTTTCGTGCTCTCTGTGCCTAGGAGTTTGATCGAGTGTATGGAGAGGATGTGGCTGGAAAGATATGGCTTAAGCTTAGAAATGCACATGTTGGCAATGCTCAGATGCAAGCTCGTTTGTTTTCCACTTACTGGAGAGAGTACGAGAACTTCACTCATCTCCCCGGTGAGTCGACTAATGTGATGTTTTAGCGCCTCACCAGCATTGTGAACAATATGAGGGCCAATGTGACAGTGCTCCCATACACGGATCATGATCAAGCTATCAAGCTTTTGCATGCACTGGATAGTTCTGTGTGGAGTGCCAAGGTCGAGGCCATTGAGGAGTCGAGTGTGTATGATATCTTGACACTGGATGAGCTGTTCTCTAAGCTCAGGTCTTCGGAGGTTGATCGTGGCTTGAGAGCCAAGAGCGAGAGACCCACTGATCCTCATAGTTTGGCTCTTGTCTCAGGATCGAGGACTAATGCTAACTCTGCTGCTTTTTCTTTGTCTTGTCTTGTGTCCATGCCAGATGAGGACTTTGAGATGCTGAGCAAGGAGGATCTCGTCTTGTTGAGCAAGAGGTTTGTGCGGATGTATGAGAATTGCAAGAATGCGAGGAGAAGCTCAGGGATTTGCTATCGGTGCAGGTAGCATGGGCACTTGATCGCTGAATGCCCTGAAGCCATGGAGATCAAGAATGACTACAAAGGCAAGCCCAAGCACGACTACAACAAGCACCGCTCCCGGAATGACTGCAAGGACAAGCGCAAGGACAAGGGCGAGAGAAGGCCTAAGAAGAGTAGCGGGTACAAGAAGAAGACGACTCGAGCGATGGTTGCCGGAGCGCGTGGCATCGACTCCACTTCAAGCGACGCCTCTTCCGGTTCGAGCAGTGATGAAGAGCAAGACCGGCGCAAGGACAAGCGGCACACGGGCAAGAACTTCACCGGCCTCAGCTTCGTCGCACAAGGTGGATTTTGCGGCATGGCGCACTCCAAGAAGGGTGGGAAGCACAGCTCGGATTCAAACTCCGACTCCGAGGAAGAGGTATGACATGAACCCAACTTCTTGCTAGAGGAGAATGCTAGGCTGCATGAGTTGCTTGATAACCGTGATGATGTGCTTAGGAAGACCAACAAGGAGAAGAGAGAGTTTCGGTCCTTGCTAGGTGATGCTAAGGACAAGATAGTTGAGCTTGAGTCTTTGCTTATTAATGCTAGAACTAAGATAGACTCTTTGAAAGTTGCTCCTGTTATTTCTGATGAGGTTGATTGTAGTGATTGCAATGTTTTCCTGGCTGACTTGACTGCTCTCAAGGAGAAGCATGCCTCAACTCTTGTGGTACTAGATGTGCTTAGGATTGAGTGTGATGAGTTGAAATCTAGACCTGCTTTGTTAGGTGCTTGCACTTCTTGTCCAGTGTTGCATGCTAGGCTAGATGAACCTCATACCAAGATAGTTTCTCTTGAGGCTGCATTGAAAGCTCCTATTCCTACATCATTCTCTACCTGTGAAATGCATGCTTTGAAAAATATGGAACTTGCACACTATGTTGACCGCTTGCAGGATGAGAATGATGAGTTGAGGAAATTGATTGGGTGGTTGTCTGGGCATGAGCCACAGTTGAGTTTGATGTTGGCTGAGTTTAAGTGGTTTGATGGTCAGGCATTGGAGGCTGGCAAGAGTGGTGAGAAGAGTGATGAGGAGGAGAGAAAGTTGGAGAGGCTCCTATTCCACCTCACACTACACCCATGAACAAATTCGCACCCAAGCCAAACCACCTCAGAAACAAGCTAGACACAACCCCAGATCCACCAGTGTTCCCCCATAAAACAGAAAACTACCAGAAACCCATCAAGTTTGTGAGCACCTAGGGAAATGTCTTTGGTGGGAAGTCAGGAGAGAAAACTGTTGAGAAGCCCACAGAGAAGCCACAGCCAATCTGCTTCCATTGTCAGTATTGTGTGAGGGATGGGTATAAGGATGAGTTCTGTTTCAGGAGGAAGAGAGATGAGAGGTTTGCTATGGAGATGGAAAACAAGGACAGGTACCACCCTTCCTATGGTGTGCCTGAGCCTCGTAGAGGGCCTCTACCTAGGGGTGATGGATTTGTGCGTACGGTTCCCACTCGCGGTGATGGAGGTGTGTTTCCTCAGAGAGATAGATGTGTTGGGTTTGGGCGTGGTGAGTTTGTTGGACGTGCTCCTGCTCGTGATCGTTACGAGTTTGGGAGGCACGATCGCAGTTTTGGTTCTCAAAGGGACTACGGGCCACGCTTTCCCCCTCGTGGTGCATGTTCCCCTCCAGTGAGACGTGACAAGTTCTTCGGTGGTAGGCGTGAGAGGGCTCCGTCTAGAGGTTTTGATAGGATGGATTTTGCTAACCCTTCTTTTGAGCAAATGGCTCGACATTGGTTTGACTCTTTTAGAACAAACCCCAGTGTTGAGTCGCTTGCTCATTCTCGTTTTCGTTTTTGATTACAGGTGGGAGCAATGAAGGACTTTTGGTTGATCGACTCCGGTTGTTCTCCTAACATGGCCGGAGATCGTGGGTGGTTCTTCAGCCTCACCCCGGTGAGTACAAGGGAGTACATCACTTTCGGGGACAATGGGAGAGGACGAGTGCTTGCTGAAGGTATGGTGAAGGTGAGTAGCAAGGTGACCCTGAAGAGTGTGGCTTTGGTCAAGTCACTTGGTTTTAACCTGTTGTCAGTATCCCAGTTGCTTGACGAGGGTTTTGAGGTTCGTTTTAAGTTGGGCGCTTCTCGTGTGCTTGATTCTCGAGGTGATCTTGTATGTACGATTGTCCCCGAGGGTCAAATCTTTCATGCCGATTTTTCCCAGTTTGTTGGTCCTCCTTGATGCTTTATTGCTGTTGTTTCGGCCGAGCTTTGGAAATGGCAAAGGAGGCTAGGACACTTGAGCTTTGAGCTGCTGTCCTGCTTGAGTGGTCTAGGCCTTGTCCGAGGATTGCCTAAGTTGAAATTCGAGAAGGATTTGGTTTGTGCTCCGTGTCGGCATGGAAAGATGGTTGCTGCTTCTCACACCCCTCTGACTGCAGTCATGATCGAGCGACCTTGTGAGCTATTGCACATGGATTTGGTTGGGCCAGCTCGTGTTCGCTCTTCGGGTGGGAAGTGGTATGTGTTGGTTGTGGTTGATGATTTCTCGAGGTACTCTTGGGTTTTCTTTTTGGAGGATAAGGGCGAGACATTTGGCTTTGTTCGGGACTTAATCTTGAGGTTGAAGAATGAGAGACATGGTGATGCCATTCGAGCTATACGCAGAGACAATGGCACGGAGTTTAGGAACTCTCATTTTGATGCCTTTTGTAGTGATCTTGGTCTCGATCATCAGTACTCTTCTCCATACGTCACTTGCCAGAATGGCGTAGTGGAGAGGAATATCCGGACCCTTTGTGAGATGGCCAGGACGATGCTTGATGAGCATAGGACTCCTAGGCGTTTCTGGGCCGAGGCGGTTAATACTGCTTGCTATGTGTCGAATCGCATTTTCCTTCGTGCTTTCAAGAAGAGGACTTCGTATGAGCTGATGCATGGGCGAAAACCCAAGGTGAGTCACTTTCATGCTTTCGGTTGCTAGTGCTTCATTTTGAAGAAGGGCAAGTTGGATAAGTTTGAGGCTAGATGTTCGGATGGTATTTTTCTCGGTTATGCGATTCACTCTAGAGCATATCATGTGCTCAATCTTGACACTAACCGAATCATGAAGACTTGCGAGGTAACCTTCAACGAGACACAGCCATGTAGCTCTTCTGCTTTTGAGTGTGCAAGTGACGAGGAAATTGGTGCGAAGATCTTTGAGGATGAGAAAGATGGAGATGAAGAAGAAGATGATGGTGGTGATGCTCCAGTGGCAAGTTGGATAAGTTTGAGGCTAGATGTTCGGATGGTATTTTTCTCGGTTATGCGATTCACTCTAGAGCATATCGTGTGCTTAATCTTGACACTAACCGAATCATGGAGACTTGCGGGGTAACCTTCGACGAGACACAGCCATGTAGCTCTTCTGCTTTTGAGTGTGCAGGTGACGAGGAAATTGGTGCGAAGATCTTTGAGGATGAGAAGGATGGAGATGAAGAAGAAGATGATGGTGGCGATGCTCTAGTGGCTGATCGTGTGCACGCTACTTCCACTACGACGACGACGATCGAGGATGGTCCATCCCCTACACCCACTACGACTGAGGCTGTTCGAGTGGAGGCTGCTACTGAGGGGGAGATTGTGTCCAGGCGAGAGGCTCCCCGGCGTGTACAGGTCGATCACCCACCGACGATGATCTTAGGTGACCGTCATGAACGCACTATACGGTCGAGGTGAAGGAATACTTCTCACTTTGCTCACTCTGCATTTGTTGCTTCGTTTGAACCCAAAGATATTCGACACGCTTACTCTGATGCAAACTGGGTGAATTCCATGCATGAGGAGTTGGAGAATTTTTAGAGAAACCAAGTTTGGGTGTAAGTTGATCCACCGCCAAATTGTCGTCCCATAGGTACCAAGTGGGTGTGGAAGAACAAGGAAGGTGAGAATGGGATGGTTGTGAGAAACAAGTCGAGGTTGGTGGCTCAGGGGTTCAACCAGAAAGACGGTATAGATTATGAGGAGACATTTGCTCCCGTGGCCCGTTTGGAGGCAATTAGGATCCTTCTAGCCTTTGCCGTGGCTAAAGGGTTCAAGTTGTTCCAGATGGATGTGAAGAGTGCTTTATTGAATGGGGTGATAGAGGAAGAAGTGTATGCGAGGCAACCCCCGGGATTTGAGAGTGAAAAATACCCACACCGTGTATACAAACTCCAGAGAGCACTTTATAGGTTGAAACAGGCACCGAGAGCTTGGTATGGTAGGTTGAGAGGCTTTTTGCTGAGCAAGGGGTTTGTGATGGGCACAGTTGATAAGACCCTGTTTCTCCTTAAGCATGGAAATGACCTGTTGATTGTTCAGATTTACGTGGATGACATAATCTTTGGTGGCTCTTCTCATGATCTTGTTGCCAGATTTGCAGATGACATGAGCAGGGAATTTGAGATGTCTATGATGGGTGAGCTGCAGTTTTTCCTAGGGCTCCAGATCAAGTAGTGCAGGGATGGGACGTTTGTACATCTGGCGAAGTACACCAAGGACATGGTAAAGAAGTTTGGCATGAATGACTCCAAGCCGCTGACTACACCAATGAGTACCACTACGGCTTTGGATGCGGATGAGGATGGCGAACCCGTGGACCAGAAGGAGTACTAGGGCATGATCGACTCCCTCTTCTACTTGACGGCGACAAGGCCAGACGTACAATTCAATGTGTGTTTGTGCGCTCGTTTTCAGGCTTCACCGAGGACTTCACATCGGCAGGCCGTAAAGAGGATTTTCTGGTACTTGAACTACACTCCTGAGCTTGGTCTTTGGTATTCTGCCTCCTCGACACTCAGACTTCATGGATTCTCCGATGCTGATTTTGCTGGGTGTCGTTTGGACAGCAAGTCTACCTCGAGTTGTTGCCAGTTTCTTGGTTCTTCTTTGGTCTCTTGGTCGTCTCGCAAGCAATCCAGTGTAGCCCAGTCCACTACAGAAGCCGAGTGTGTTGCAGTAGCCAGTTGTTGTTCCCAGCTTTTATGGATGACCTACACTATGAGCGATTTTGGTGAGGAGTGCTCCCAGGTTCCACTCTTTTGTGATAGCACCAGTGCCATAAGTGTAGCCAAAAACCCAGTCCTTCACTCCAAGACTAAACACATCAAAGTGAGATACCACTTTCTGAGGGACAATGTTGAAAAAGGGAATATTTCCTTGTCCTATGTACCTACCCAAGATCAGCTAGCCAACATATTCACTAAACCACTTGACCAAGCTACCTTCACTCACTTGCAGGGTGAACTTGGAGTGTGTTTTCCTTTTTAGCTGGATCTTGGAGCTTCTCATGTATATATATGATATATGTATCATTTGTTGCATTCTATGCATGTATTTTACTTTTTGTACAAAACATGGTAGGATAGCCATCTTTGGATCATTTGTGGTAGGATGAGCTTCTCTTATATACTTTGATCACTACGATGTGCTATATGTGAGATCTGTGTATGCTTTGGGAATGGTGATGTGAATGCTATGCTCTTGATGGTATTGTCATATGTTCATGATGAGATATCTTCTTTTTGTGAAAATGCTAAAAACGCTTCACTCATGACTAGATTCTTTTTCATACTTAATTTGTGCTCAAATGCCTATATCATGCTTAGTTTCTGCTTGAGTATCATGCTCTTTTTGCTTGGGGTCGAAGAACCATTTGTCATGGTAAATGTTTAGCCCATATGTTCACTTGTGGAGGAGCATAAGCTTCTTTTTGCCGTAAAGGCATTTCATGTACCATGCTTAAATTTGAAAATTTGGTGTATGAATTGCCTTATGCTTGAAAAATGAGCTCTTAATCATGCCTTTATGCTTTGATGTATATATCTTGGGTGCTAAACCGTTGCATGTTGTCTACCATGAGAAGTCTCATTTTAAGAAGTAAACACATAGCTCTGTGGCTTTGATATGACATTTAGTAGCTTATGGGTGTTTGCTATGATCTTGTGATGAGAACTTGTGATCTTATATAAGCTTTGTATGATCTAGTTTATTTTTGCTCAAATTGCCATGGATAAGGCTTTGCTCATGAGATGAACGTTTCTTTGTGAAAAATGCTTAAAAATGCTTTTGGCCATGTCACATGCTTATATGTCTCTACTTTCTTGATGGCAATGCGCTAGTTACACCATGTCTACCTTGCTTACTCTATGTCTCATGTGTAGCATTTTGTTGTGCTCACTAGTAGGGATGTTGTCATCAATGACGTCCCCGTATCGTCACCGAAGACGCTAGAATGGTCACAGTTGTTGATTTGTGACATTTTTGTGATGATTTCGATTTGGTCACTATGGCCGCGTCACATTTGTCCATCGGTGACGAAATGAATATTTTCGTCACAGATGTGTGTCCAATCTGTGACGAATTATATGTCGTCATGGAACTGAATTCAATCTATGACGAAATCTATTGGTCATGGATGAAACCCCATTTTCGTCATAATCTTCCGTCTGCCGAGCGTCTTAACGGTGCCGTTAACGGCGTTTCTTGTTATGTGACGATCTGATTTGGTCACAGATAGTCTTGTTTTTTCGTTATCACCGGCCGTTTGGATTCGTTCGACGGTGTATGCCATGTCAGCACTGACATCAGTTACCACGTCAGCGATGCAGCTGATATCATCATGTAGGAATCGTCACATAATACTTTACATCGTCATAGAATACCCTTTGTCATTGTCACACTTTGATATGAAATGGTCACGGATTTACCATCACTATGGTCACAGATGTAATTACAAATTCGACATAGAAACAATTATATATTGTCACAGAAACAACTCCTGTTACCAATGTGGAATTAAAAAACAAAAAAAGAAATCAAAATAATTTTTGTTCTTTTATTTTATACATGCATACATACACTTAGATCACTATCCATACACACTCAGATCACTATCCAACAGCACATACACTCAGATCACTTGTCTTTTCTCTTGCTCCAGTCCTCTTTGGAACATCCCCATTGAATCCCTCCTGTTGACAAACATCAATACAAAATTAAAACTATGCAAAGCTATATTTGTGAAAGCCATGAGAAATGGTTCATAAGTATAATAAGCTAAATAGTGTGCTCCCAAACAAAGTAGTAGGTGCCATATGCGTTGTCTAATATTGCATAAATATTTACTAGGATATTAAACATACAAAATGTACTCAAACCTAGCTTTAAACAAATGGCACACAAACCATTGATGAGATGTGTTGTGGTTGTGCCGCTTCGATAGGCCAGCTTGTAGTCAATTGTCCACAATCATAATCTGAAACAATAGTTCAGCTGATGAAATGAAGCTTCCTTGCTTAGAACATAATTGGAAAGAAAAGGTGTGAAACTGACAAGGAACAAGTGTCAATAAGGCCTCGTTCGTTTTCATAGAATCAGATTCAAGTTAGGATTAACTAGAGTCTGAGGCACACCTCCGGCGTGCCATTCTTTTGTTTCATTTTTCATGAAAGCAAAGTGATGTGCTAAGTTTTGATATTTTACGTTTCATTTCATAACAATTATGCTACAAACCAAAATGACTAACACACATCCAAGACTGCAAAATCAAGTATCATTAAAAGACTCGACCAACCATGTAGCGAGACAACATGACAATAACGGTAGCAAAAGCCTGCAGCTTGCAGAAAACTCTAAATAGACCATAGCACAATTAGTAAGCACACTAAGTTTTGCGAAATACATACTTGAGGAGCAGCGTTAGATTTTTCTCAAACAATGAAATCTCAGCATACTTCCAAAACTGTTAGTTTTCTCAGGAACAACTACATACTTGATCTAATAGTTTTTTTTTGAGACAGACTTGATGTAATAGTTGAAGCCCATTTTCTTACTCATACCCAGATCAACCAAAGCTTCAGAATTAAATTCATTTTTTTAGAGCACCAAATACATGATGTAAACTTTTCAAAACAATACCAAGAACTGTACTGGAAATCTGAAAGCAAAACAATTGACTTACTAATCCTGGCAGCAAGTAGGAGGCAGAACAGGGTAAATAAATGAATAGAAAATTCAGACATGGATCAAGTAGTAAGTCGCAGAACAAAAAGTAGTAGCAAAAAAAAAACAGTTACCGCTGTTTTCACTTGAAGAACAAAAGGAACGTTTTGTAGTTTTTTATTACACCTGTCTGGAGGGGATCCATGTCAGGAACATCCTTCCAATTTGTTCCTGTTCAATGCCAGCCTGGTAAAATTGGAAATGGGATAATTAGTATTAGTGCATTGCGTTCAAGTGAACACTAATCTACCAGGCTGAAATGGACATAACGAAGAACAATACCTTCTTCAATTCATGAATCCTTGGATTGATATCATTTTCAGTGTCAGAATGAAGAAGGAGGAAATAATTGCTGAACTGATGCGATCCTTGGGTTTGGAATAACAATGTATTGCGATCCTTTTCAGTTTTCACTGCCACGATCACCTAGTATAAGCCCTTACATAGCTGTGAAATAAAATACTTAGTCCTATAAATTCCATATAAGGATATGTAATGTACATTTAAACCCAACCTGCTACCACTGTAATTAGCCACAAGGAACCAGAGAAGGTAATGATAAGAATTTAAATGCGTATCAAATGAAGTCCCAAGTGTTTCACCTCTTATCTCCCTCCTGGATGTTGTAAATCACCACTGCTCTGCCTATAGTGCCAGCATGACCTCACTTTTTTTGCCCATGATCATTGTTCATCTGTTTTGTAACAATTGTCGATTGATAGATAAAATAACCCAAGAATATCACATATTTGAGCTGGTCACTGGGAAACAAAATAACTGAAAGTTCTGACTATTCACGCAAGAAATTGGGGAGCGTACTGACTAACTGACCTTTAGAGGTATTTCCTTCCTTTGGTAAACAAAAAAAAGGAACAACGCTGAAACAGGGTCACCTTCGGAAATTCAGAGCCATGAAACAAGCTACAAAATATAATTCAGAGCATGAGTTTTGTGCTTTGGTGAACTGCGTGCAGAAAGAAAACAATGAACTGACATCAGGAAGCAACCTCTTCGTTGATGTCAATTTTGGTCCCTTCACATCTTCGATTTTTCGTGCTCCGAAGAAGAGAACAGACCCCGCCACCGCCGAGCACGCCGACGGCCACCAGAATCGCCCCGCCGCCTCCCAGATGTAGGGACACGGAAAGGGATTAGAGCAAGATTGGGGTACAGGAGATTGGGAAAAGGGGATCAAACCTGTGTGAGCGAAGAACATGAAAACATCTAGTGGCTTTCTCGTGACCTCGTCCCTCAGATCCTCCTCGTTGCTCATCCCTATGTCATCTTGCGACAGGGTGTTCTCAACCTGCAGTTCAGTTGATTTTATTTTTATTATTTTTTTGTAATTTTATAAAAATAAATGTTTCTACAAAATTTTGCAAAAATAACTCTCATCCGCCCGATGAAACGGCGGCAACACTTATCGTCGTTTCTTCCGGCAGTCTTCGACACTGTAGCCAGCGAATGACGTTTGAAACAGAAGTTACTGTAGCACATACTACTATAGCATGTTACCATCATTTCAAACAGCGGTAACTCCCCATCACATTTTTAGAAATCGCAATTATTTCATATGAACTCCGTCGTTAAAATAGTTTTCATTTGGAGTTATCTACATGCTCAAATAATCAACACAATCTTCGAATCTAAAATTTAAATTTGAAACCTGAAATAGTTATGATTTTTTGAAACAGACGGAGTAAGAAGCAGGGGTAAACAGAAGCTTTGTTTTCACAAAGTGAGGGTAAAAATGCAATGACGAAGAAAGTACGGGTAAAATCCCAATTGGCATTCAAGGTAGGGGCAAAAATGTAATAGCCCCATACAAAAAAGTTTTGCAAAAATAATGAGATGTATAGTGTTAGTTGCTCAAAATCATTTGAAACTTTTTTGGGATGTTTATGGATCCAAACTATGATGTTGTGTGAAGTTTTGTAATTTTTAGACCAATTTTGTCTATTATTATAATTATTTATTGATTTAATAAAGAATAAATGTTAAAATCATCAAATCTTGCTCAAAAAATCTGAAAACTTGCAAGAGATCTGCCTTTTGGTGTATCATGTTGTCAAAAAACTTTTAAGTGATTCTGAGAAAGTGGTGATGCACATCGCCACTAAAGCATACGTGTCTCACACATGTCATTGTCACTTAGCGAGAGATCTTCATCCATATGTGGGATGTGTAGTACCAGTTGCTCGAAATCATTTGAAACTTGTTTGGGATGCTTATGGATCCAAACTATGATGTTGTGTGAAGTTTGGAAATTTTCCGACCAAGTTTGCCTATTATTGTAATTATTTGTTGATTTAATCAATAATAAATGTTAAAATCATCAAATCTTGCTCAAAAAATCTGAAAACTTGCAAGAGATCCGCCTTTTGGTGTATCATGTTGTCAAAAAAGTTTTAAGTGATTCTGAGAAAGTGGTGATGCACATCCCCACTAAACCATACATGTCACACACATGCTACTTTTTTGACCTCTAGGTGGTTTTAAATTGAAAAGTCATGAATACGATGTTTGTTTAACTCTTCAAGATCTACACAATATATATTGGACATTTTTGGATTTGGAAAATTTTGAACAATTCAAATTTTGAATTTCACTAAATTTTATAGAATTTTCTGTTTTTCGAACCCTAAACTATCTCGAATTGAAAAGTCATGAATACCAAAAATTCACAACTCATCAAGATATTTAAAGTTCATTTAGGTCATTTTTACATTTTACATCATTTAGTGTTAAAGGAATCTTGCTTTTAGTTGTCATTTTTTAGAATTCAAAATTTGAATTGTTCAAATTTTTACACATGAAGAGATGACCAAAGTCAACATCATAAATTGATAGTACATGATTTTAGAAGTATTTAGGAAAAAAACTATCAAATTCGGAGTTAGTACGAGGGAGAAAGACTACTCACAAGTTTTAACTAAAGATTAAAAAGAGAAATCGTTCTTGTTCATGTTCTTGATGTTTCTGTGTGCCTCAATTCCATAAATGTGCATGTACTTAATAAGGGCAATATTTGCCCCTTCTATCACAAAAGGAAGAATGGTGTAGTGGTATGACTTAGTATTCTATTGCAAGAGATCTCATGTTCGAATCCCATGTTCCACATATTTTTTTCAAGTTTGATTTATAAGATTTATTGCATTCAATTAATAAAAAAATAAAATATCCTAATACAACAAAAACTAATTCTTGTCGTACTGGTCAGCACACTTCGATTTTGTTCCAAAGGTCTCCGGTGGTTCAAATCCTTGAGCGAGCAACTTTTTTTTGCAATTTAGGTTTATTTACAGGATTTATTGCGTTTCATTAATAAAAAGAAATAAAAACCCCAATATAACACAAATTGATTCTCGTCCTAGTGGTCAGCGCACTTCAATTTTGTTCCAAAGGTCTCAGGTTCAAATCCCTGAGTGGGCAACTTTTTTGCAATTTAAGAACATTTAATGTGGCCCACGCTTCGCACGCCGTCAAGGTGGAACCAGACATGTTATCTATGACGATTCCTAAAACTTATATGTGACACCGTCAAGTGGTAGACGTGAGGGAAACCAGACACATTATCTATGACGAATTCTAAAACTCATCTGTGACCAATTTGCTTCATCATTAAATGTGCCGAACGAGGCAAATAAACGATGATAATGTCAAATCTAATCGGTGACGATTAGATTTCATCACAAAATAAAAACATAATCTATGACCATTTGCAGTTGGAGTTCTATGACGATTTTTTTATTTTCATCATTAATAATTTAGGAAAAACTTCGTCACTTGTACCTTATGACGAAAATGAAAATTTCGTCACAGAAAGGTATTATTCTGTGATGAAGTTTTGCATCATCAAAAGCAAAACATCATGGATTAGAGTATTTCAACTAGTGTCTCTTTGTATATCTGAGAAGCTTGGTAGATTGTATATGCTTTGACATGCATTTTTCATGATAACAAGGGGGAGAATTTCATGATACCTTGATTTATGCATTGTCAACAAGGGGGAGAATATGTATGAAAGGGAAAAAAATTTGTGAGATTGTTGCATGTGAGGAGAAAAATTGAGAAAAGAGGTTGCATTTGCTCAGGGGGAGTTTGCATATGTGCAGGGGGAGCTCCTTTGGTTTGCCTGAATTTTGTGCTTTGTGGTGTGCTCTTTGTGAGCTTTGTTTTGTCTTGGCTGTGTTGAGCCGTTGCCCTTGCCTTAGGGGGCCGAAACTTGGTCTGGCGAGTGATCATGTTTTTTGCTTGTTCTTTGGCTTTGGATCACTTGCTTGGAGGTTTGTGTTCGTGGTTGTTTTCTTTTCTTTTTCTCTATGATGGTTACTATGGGTGTTGTCAATGCACTCATCAAGGGGGAGATTGAGGACCAGGTGTGTCCGAGGACCAGTGGAGGGTCGCTCCTTAGTGATGCGTGATTGACAACGTTGTGTGGATTGATGCATGGCTCAGTGTGCAGGTACAGGTTGCGGCTTGACTCGTGTTGGTGCAGGTGAAGAACAAGCGTGAAAGGCCTTAGCCGTGGTGGCCTCCGGGTGATGGAGAGGCAAGTAGGCTTGGTTCGATGGACCCGGTGGCCGATGGGGTCAAGTGTGAGTCGTGTGGTGCAAGACTAGCAAGTTGAAGTCATGGACATGGGCCAGTGCGAGGTGGCGGTTCGAGGCTGAAGCTTGCTTGCGGGGTTTGGTGGTTTGCCCACAAAACCATCGGTGGACGGTTTCTTGATTTGGGCCTCAAAACCAAGTCTGGAGGCCCGATGCGACAGAGACGGTGATTCGGGAGCATCGGGAAGCTTCGAGGCGAGGGGCACGTGGCGTGATTGCGGGGCTTGCGTTGAGGCTAAGCAAGTCCGCAGTGGAAGCGTGTCCGCCCGATGGGAATATCCGAAGACTTGACCAAAATGCCCCTGAGGGGTGTGTATCTTCATTTTAAGTTGTAGGGGTAGCATGGTCATTTCCCTCCTCCGGTGGACTTTGTTTAAATAGCGGAGAGGTGGATGGCATCTCTCTCCCTTGGACTCTAGGGTTTCCTCCCCTGGTAGATCGCTCTGGACTACTTCTTTTCCCAGTACTTTCTTAGGCTAGATTCTTGTATAGACTCTGACCTCTAGATGTATGGAAGCATTCGGCATTGCGATGATCTCCTAGCTCTTTGTGATTTTCGTGTCTTTTTGGAGCTATTTTTGGGGTGTTTCATTCTTCGCTCAATTCGTTGATTTGAGGGTGTTTTCTCCCGGATCTCTTTGAGGGTATCATGGGTGGATGCCTTGCGCATCTTTGTGTCTGATCTTGACCCCTCAAACGCCGGGAAATCCCTTCGATTCGCAAGTTTTGGTTGGAGCCCGAGTTCTTGGTGGTGGTTCATGTGATCCACGATTTCCGGTGTTTTGGTGAGCTAGAGGTCGAGATTTTTGGGGCATAGCTTCATCATGTGACGCTTCATATCTCCCCTAAATCTTGTCTCAAGAGCTCAAGTGGTTTGGGAGATCTGGTGATGGAAAGGAGGGGTTGACCTCGCACGTGTGCTGTTTCTGCTCCTGTTTGTGCTTGGCGGACCATCCGCGATGGTCCTGCAGACTGTCCGCGCGTGGCGTGTTCTTCGCCAGTTCATTCATGTTCGTGCGCGCTCGAGTTTCGATCCGTCGTGTTGGAGGTTTTTGTTTGGGGGTTGTTTGCCGGACTGTCCGCCAGGTGGGGTCGGATTGTCCGCGAGGCCCGAACTGTCTGCGGTGCTTGCCCGGATTGTCCGAATTTCCTCGGTGCGCTATTGGAGGCCCGGTGTGCTTTTTCGGACTCTCCGTCGTGTGTTCACGGACTATCCGCAAGCCTCATGGACTGTCCGTCGTACCCATGCGGACTGTCCGCCCAGGGCATCACAGATTTGGCTAAGTCTTTTTATTCTTGTCTTGTGCTTCCGCTCTTTGATGTGGGAGAGGCGCATGTGCGCGTTTTTGCGTGGGAAGGGGACTCTGATCTGGGATGTGACCCAAAATTCTAACTATGTCATTCCAGACAGTTTCATTCTTCTAGGATCGCGGGACATGTTTGAGGCCAACAGCAAGGCCGTTGATTACTTGTTCCGCGCTCTCTATGCCTCGGAGTTTGATCGAGTGTATGGAGAGGATGTGGCCGGAAAGATATGGCTTAAGCTTTGAAATGCATATGTTGGCAATGCCCAGGTGCAAGCTCGTTTGTTTTCCACTTACCAGAGAGAGTACGAGAATTTCACTCATCTCCCCGGTGAGTCGACTGATGTGATGTTTCAGTGCTTCACCAGCATTGTGAACAATATGAGGGCTAATGTGATAGTGCTCCCATAAGCGGATCACGATCAAGCTATCAAGCTTTTGCATGCACTGGATAGGTCTGTGTGTGTAACAACCCAGAAATCTAAGTTATGAAAATGTGAGGAGATTTGAACTTTCTATGTTTTGATGTGGTGCCACCCATATTTAAACCCTTTCTAACCTCTCCCCTAAATTCTAAATAAATAAAACCAAGGATATAAAAATATATACTCAAAATATGGTAAAGTAGGTGATTTGGATTTTATGGATTTTATTTGGAATTTATTTGAGTGTGTTTTGAATTTGAAAGTATTCAAATTCAAACTATGGTTTAAGCCCTAATTCAATACTAATTTACAAAACCATTCCTTCTAACTCGGGCCAGCTAACTTTCTCAAGGTCCAACGGACCCCCCTCATCTTTCAGCCCGTGCACAGCCAAAACACCCGACCTTTCTATCCCAACCAGCCCACCAGCCCAGCTCGGCCCGCTTACCACATCCCCAGCGTGCGACTCACTGACGGGTGGGGCCGCATCACACCCAGGTCCCCTCCCCTGTTCTTCTTCTTCCACCGCCGAGCCGCATCACCGCGCCGCACCGCACCGTGCGCACGTACGCCTGGCCGAACCGCTTCGCTCTACTGGCATGCACGCCGAAGGATGGCCCGCATGCTAAGGCTGGCCCTCGCACCTTTCCTCTCACAAAACCACAGCTTTGCCCCTGCGGAACCGCGCGCGCCAAGCTAACCAGCGTCCCGCGCCTTGCTCCTTCGCCGCCAAGGCAAAGGGAGGAGGGACAGCCCTGGCCCACGCGGTTTCCCTGTCCCTGTGATCACCACGCACAGCAAAACCCCCAAGCGAGGCCCTGGAGCAAACCAAATCACTTTTGGGGTCTCTCCCCTTTGGTTCCTCTGTCTCGCCGCCGAGAGGGGAGAAGAGGGAAAGGAGGAGAAGGAGGAAGGGAGAAGAGAAGGTTGTGCGCGCGTCGTCACCGCGCCGCCCCGCCGAAGCCGAGAACCTCGAAGCCGGAGCCGGACGAGTTGCGGAGAGGCCCGTCCACGAGCGGGCGGACACCAGAGCAGAGGAACATGACGTGCCGCCGCCACACCTCGCCGTTGCCGTCGATATCTTCTCCGACGCGGCCGTCACAGCAACGCCTACACCTCCGCCCCTCGGTGAGCCTTGGTCTGCTCTCCCCTTTCCCCTTGCTTCGGGAGCGTGCCCCAGCGTCACGCAGCGCTGGCCGCCGTGCCGTGCGCCGAGCTCATGCTCGCTGAGTCAGCCTATGCCCGGCCTTCGAGCCGCCTCTTCTGCAAGAATCCTTGTCCCGTGTCGCCGCCGTGCTCCCTAGCGCGCGCAGGCAGGCCTTGGGCCGCTAACCTGTCACCACCGACACCGCCGCGCTGCGCCATGGCGCCACCATGCTGCGCAAGCCGGGTCGTACCGCTGCTGGATGTGTACGCGAGCACGTGCGCATCGACACCAGGCACACCCACGTGCTTGGATCGACGGTAGAACTACACGCTCTTGCTGCTAACCCCGTATAACCGCGTTATCACCTTCCGCCTCACCGCGACCATGGACCCCGGACACCCCGTTCCGGACTCCCAGGTCGCGCCGTTGCGTCTGGTTCATGCAAGTGCATGCCCGACACACGCTCTTGCGTCTGGTCACGCACTCCCCCGTGCCAAGCCGCTGCCCGGATGGTTCCGCTGTCGCTGTTGCCCGCCGCTCCGCCGCCTTCGCAAGCCGTGGCGCGCCGAGAACTCCGCCGTGGCGCGCTCCGCATCGACCCTGCACGCCCAACCCCAGGACCAAAGCAGGCCTAACCTAACCACCGCACTAAGGTGCACCTTGCCACGCACTTGCACGAGCACCAGGGCCGCCACCGCCGTCGTTCGCCCGACGCCACCGGACGCGCGCCGGGGCGCGCCGACGCGAGCGTGCGAGGCAAGACCGCCGCTGCCTTCCAGTAGAGTCCAAGGGGTAGTTTTGGACTACATCTCTGTAAATGGAAGTAGTGCCACATGGACCGTAGCCCAGTACAGCCCAGCATCGGCCTCTTTTTTTCTTTTAACCGGTGCACTCTAATTTTTGTTCAGGGTTATCTGTTAGACTTAGCTCATTTGGCCCAGTGGGCTAATCTAATGGGCCGAATCTGGCCCACTAACACTTTCGGCCCATCAAGGCCCACTGACCTGTGACAATGACGTCACGATGACGTCATGCTGACGTCATCACCTATTTTCAAAATAAAAATTCATTTTCTGTTTTATAAATGAATTTGGAAATTAATTTATAAAACCTATAACCTTTGAAAATTCATAACTAATTATTTACAACTCCGAAAAATATGAAACCAGTTTCTATATTTTTCTAAAAATGAGACGGTACTGTTTGTAGGTAGTTTGGTTCTGTTTGGATCTTCTAAAATTGGGTTTCTTTGGATTTATGCTTAGTTGATTGCCGGTATCTTAGTGTCTCGTATCTCGTGCTGCACAGACCCGAGCTACGACCAGGAGGAGGCTTACGACCCCGACTACAACCCAGACCAGGACTTCGGACACCAGCCAGGTGTCATGACACTCCCAACCATATAGTTCCCATGCATGCTTTAGTTGCCAGTGCTTAATTACTTTTGATGCATGTTTTAAAACTGCATAGACAATTGATTAGCCGTGCCTTGGAATTGATTACCTTGTCCTTGGAATACCTACTTTTGGAACTAGCTACAAACCCTTAGCTAGTTCTCGGCACTACTCTATCCATATATTTTACCCTTAGTTATGGATGGATCTCAGGTTTGGACCGAGGTTGGGATACTTCGGAACTCTTGCGTGTGTTTTGGGTGAGTGTGTGTCCTTGATGTATTACTGTGAGAGTGAGCCACTTTGGTTACTTGTGAACGCCTGTCTAGGGGAGATGCGACCTGGCCTCTCGCCCTAGCAGCGTGTCGGACGGTTGGAGTTGGCGAGTGCTTGCTCTTGCAATTAAGGACCGATCGACAGTTTAACCGTGATCTTTGGGCTATTTTCGTACAAATCGTTCGCTCACGTATGGGCGGGGTTCGGTCCGAGAACTAGTTGGTGGTTGGCACTCAGCTTGTAGGCGGACCGGTGTGGTCATGTGAGGGGGACGGGTTTACCCCCCGAGTAGACGTCGCCCTGGCTTCTCCGGGGATGGTCTCACAGCTCCGAGGCCCTGCTGGCAAGTTTCGCGCCCCAGTTCAGGACGAGTCAGGCTTGGAGAGGTAGGAGAGTGCCACCCACTGCTAGGTCTCGGCCGTTAGGTAGAGAGGTGGATCGGGGGCACCCAGTTTTGCTCTACTCGGCAAGTCCAGTTGTACAACCTCTGCAGAGTGTTAAACCTGTAGCTATAGTCCGTGTCCAATGGTATGGACAGCCCACAGGTCTGTTACTCTGGCTAGTCTCTTCTTGTGCTGCTTTCTCTTCCTTGTGTGGTTGTGAGCCCGGCTTTGTGCCGTTGAGACGTGGGGATAGGAGTTGGTGACCCCACGTCGTAGATGAGTGTGGGATGCTGTATCTTGGTTGAGATCCAGTGTTTGGTGTTTCTTTCCTTGTTGGGGTGTTGACCCCGGAGGCGTTGTCCTCGGAGGTGTGGATCTCCTCGGAGATGGAGACCTCTCAGCTTTTCTGCTTACCTTGATGTTGCTACCGCGGCTTGCATAACCTTCTACAGCCATAAATAGGATTACCCATGCACATTAGATTTATTTTCTCTTTCGCTTATGCTCTTTGTTGGGTAGCTGACATGACCTACTCTCTTATCGAGTAGATGACGGGTTTTTAGAGCAGGAGCCGTTCTACGACTTCGAGCACGATGCATGGGAGGATTGAGGCTTGCCCTACACTCGAGTTGCCTGCGGATATGGAGTCTACTTTGCTACATGAGAGCCGCTGCGTAGATGTTTACTCTGTTTGATTCAGTCCTGTTGGACTTGTACCCGGCATGTGCCGAAATGATGTACTCAGAGATTTATTTATAATATTATGTGGAGCTTCATGTATTTATTCTTGTGGTACGGTATATTGCTTTACTTTCTGAGATAGGGATTTGCACTTGATAGACTCCTGGGACTATCACAGAGGTGCAGGGATCGGGTTCCCATCTTTGGAAACCCGGTTCGTTTCTGTTGGTATCAGAGCCGTACTTGACCGTAGGACGAGCCTAGAAATGGACGATAGTATAGGAAAGCCCAAACACCTTGTGCTTTATATGCAATCCATGAAACTTTATATAAATACCTTGCATTTTATTATATACTACCTTGATTAACATTACTAACTCTTACTAACTTCCCTAACAACGTGCAGATGGACCAACTGACTTGGATCCCCCTCAAGTCCGACGGCCAGTGGGCCGGTGGGTTCTGCAAGATCCTGAAGGGCTGCTTGGAGATAGCTGGAGTGGAGACCAGTGAGGTGATCTACGAGGGACGCACCACTGCAGCTGTGGACCAGTCACCGACAGAGCTGACACTGATGATACCAGCAGACCCCAGTGTACCAGAGTTCTCAGAGGTCAAGGTCACGTGTTTCGACAACTCTACCTTGGAGGTTCACCAGTGTTGTTGTAGACTCGCGCTGAAGAAAGTGTGTCGACAGTTGGAGCAGAGGTTGAAGGATACACCCTTCGGAGTCCTCCCGACAGCAGTGTACGACCACAACAGGTGGCATAGAGAGGAGACAGCTTACACCGAGGAGAGCACAGAGGGCCAGGATGAGAAGGACCATTTGGCCAGCAAGTTCATTCAAGCTCAGGACCAGGCACTCTACTGGGCAGATTCAGAGATCATGTTTCTGAGGCAGAAGTGGGACGACACCTTGGGTCAGAATGCCCAACTGGAGAGAGAGAACAGCCACTTGGAGTTCTTTCTCAACGAGGCACACAGGAGGAACATCCAGTCACAGACTGGGGACTCGCAGCTGCCAGAGCCAGCATAGAGAGGGATGCACTTGAGATCGCAACGCTGAGAGCCAGACTAGAGGAGACACAGACCGCCTTGCGAGAGTCAGAGGCAGCGACCAGAGAGGAGAGGTTGAAACTGCGTGAGAAGGAGTACCTGTCAGAGTCACTTGGAGCAGCTTGCACCGACTACCAGCTATGGTTGTGGGGACACGAGGAGAGGCTGACTCAGAACTACAACCACCTCTAGCACCTAGGAGGGAGAGTGTACGAGGCTCAGGACACAGCTAGCAGGACCAGCTCAGCTTGGAGGGAGTCCGACCTGAGACGAGTGGCAGAGTTTAGGGAGTTGGCAGAGTTGCTACCACCACAGAAGAGGCCCAAGCTGGGGACAGAGATGTTCGAGCTACCCCCTACCCTGCTTCCGTCACAGCCACCTTACCTGCGAGGTAGCTCAGACACCCCAGAGATGAGCAGAGCATTGAGGAGCGTGGCAGCCTACTTTGACCTACCAGAGATTGAGTTACCAGACTACCCAGGAGTGAACGATCCACCGTTCTACGCGGTACCATTCAGTCCGAAGACCGTGTCACCACCGTACTCACCAGCTACAGTTCAGGAGCAGGCACCATGAGGGGATGATCCTGTAGTCAGATAGGATAGAGTTCTTCATGATATTCATGTTTAGTTGACCACCCCATATGTATCGCGATGTAGTTCTCATGCTTCTGTGTAATCTCGAAGGTTGTGGAGTAGGCCTCGAGATACACACCTTTTATATGGTGATCTTGCATGAGTGATTGGAGTTATCGATCTTTTTTTTACCGGAGTTTATGCTTCTTATATACTTGTGTGAAATTGTTTGTTGTTAGCTAGATACTCCTTATATGCTTAAGTACCTTAAAGTTAATTTCTGACAACTCGTTTCTCACGATCTCAAACTCTTAAACAGATGTCGGGGGCAAGGAGGTCGGGACGGCTCCTACGCCGTTTCGAGGAGGCAGCTAGAGAGGACGCCAAGTAGGAGGACGTCCCTCTCCCCGCTGGATGTCGAGGTCATGGCCAGCGTGGGGGTCGTGCCCCATGTGGCAAATGCCGTGGCGAACACCGTGGCGGGTGAGGAGGTCGAGGAGGCCAAGGAGACCGAGTGCCAGTTAACCCTGACCCAGAGGAGGAGGCCGAGGAGGAGGCTGAGGTGGAGCCCGAGCCAAAGCAGGCACCGGAGCAGCCGGCACCAGCGCCGCTCAACCTAGCAGCAGTGATGGCACTACAGACCTAGCTGATGCAGACGATCGTAGACATCGTGGTTCAAAACCACAACTACCGGAGGAACGTCAGGAACCAGCCGGAGAGCTTGCAGAAGAGGGTGGAGGGTTTCTCCAAGCTGCACCCACCGACCTTTGACAACTCTCCAGACCCACTCGTGGCAGACAACTGGTTGAGGGAGATCGAGAAGAAGTTGGAGCTCACGGACCTTTCCGAGGAGTGTGTGTCAGTTGCCGCACACCAGCTGGTCGGCACGGCAGGAGCTTGGTGGGACAGCTACTATGACTCGCACGCGGACCCTACCTGCATCACGTGGGAGGAATTTGTGGAGGCTTTCAGAGAGTTCCACATTCCAGAGGCTGTGATGGACAGCAAGGCAGACGAGTTTAGGCACTTGAAGATGGGGCAGATGTCCATGCAGGAGTACATGAACTGCTTCCAGGAGCTGATGCGGTACGCTCCAGATGACTCCAACACCGAGAAAAAGAAGATGTACTGGTACCGCAAGGGACTCCACAGAGGGATGGCACACCACTTGGCAGCTCACGACTATGCTACACTTCACGCCCTGGTGGGCAAGGTCTTGGTAGTGGAGAAGTCGAGACTGGACTACGTGGAGGTCCGTGGAGAGAAGAGGCAGCGTGCAGACCGTGTGTTGGGGAATTGGGCAAAAACCTTTCACCCTCGAAACGTCGAAGTTGCCGAATTCATGAATATTTTCGTGAATATGCTGCCGAATTCGTGAATATTTTCGTGAGTATTATCGTGAATATGCCTCAGGGTGGAAAAATCTGTTTCGTGGTAAGGAAACGTTCGTAGAGGTGTTCTGTTAATTTTATATAATTCGCTGACCTTCTAACGTCGTGCGAAATAATCGCCGAATTGGCTTTGGATCACAAGTTTGCTGTCTGTTTTAGGACGACTGGAATCTGGCGAATTCAGGAAGTCATGAACCTGCGAATTTCGGGAAGCTTGAGGAGTCTCAGTTCGGGAATCTTGATAAGTGATGATTTTCACGAATGAAGTTTCGGAGGTCAAAGGAAGACCAAGTCAAAGACGTCACCTCAAAAGTCCGAGTTTGAAGTGTGAACTAGTGGCAGGCTTGTAAATGTATGAAATTAACCCCGTAAATCACGGGATGTAAAAGACGTTCGTGTACATGTTCACACTAGGAATATTCTCTAGATTCGAGGGTAATCTCGGAATGTAAAAGTCCCTTCGTCTCCCTATAAAAGGGGGCGGGAGGGCACGTGTAAAGGGATTCACAACTTTTGAGGCAAGTACAGGCTTTCGGGGATTCCTTGTCCCCCCTTTCATTCTTACCTTCGCGTGTTTATTTCGTCATATTGGGTTCGGGGATCCCATCCGATTTTCGGACCCCCCCAACATTGGCGCCCACCGTGGCTTCAGCCGACAAACAATCCACGATGCCTCCACAGAAGAAGTCCAAGAAGAACACACCCACAGAAACCAACCAGGAAGATCATTATACCGAAGAGGACAACGAAAACTCTCTCACTGCAGAACCTTCGCAGATTTCAGACCAAGAGAGGAGGGTGAAGCTCGAGGCTCTCCAGAAGGCACGAGCTGAGAAAACAGCGCACACTCTGGAACCACTCACTGAAGAGGAAGCTGATGAGGGAGATGACCAGGCCGTTGATAGAGAACTAGAAAGAGTGCACCAGAAAGTACAACAACTACAGAAAGAGAAAGAAAGATTCGCAAACCAACTAGAAGCAAAAAGAAGAGCTTCGGAGAAGCTGGAGAAACTTAATCAGGCAAAAGAACAAATAGAAAGAATGCAAAGAGAAATTGATGAAATGAAAGAACAAGAAAACAGTTCACTGTGGCGTGATTCACCACACTAGAACTCTGGCCAGAATAGAAGAACTTCAAGAGAAAACTTTTTCGCGGGTAACGGAATCTCGCAGTTCGCGGATCCAGATTCACCACTCTCACTTGGGTTGCAAACAGCACCGTGGCCACCGAAGTTCAAACCAGTTTCTCTCCCAAAGTACAATGGATATGGAAACTCTAGACAATTCCTCATGAGATATGAATCAGTTGTGAACTCAGCAGGAGGAGATGATGTCGCACTGGCCAAATCATTCATCATTTCTTGTGAAGGCCCTGTCCTCAACTGGTACTCTCTGTTACCACCACACTCAATTTGCAGCTGGATTGACCTCAAGACAAAATTCATCCAAGCTTTCCAGATATTCCATGAAAATGCAGCAAAATCATCAGACCTGTACAGTTGCAAGCAAAAAGATAGAGAGCCATTACAGAGCTTCGTAAGAAGATTCATGCAACAAAGATCTCAGATCCCGGAAGCAGACGACAAGACAACAATACAAGCGCTGATCAAAGGCCTGACTCCGGGACCAACAGCCTCATACTTGTCCCGAAAAGAGCCCAAAACTATTGGCGAACTCTTTCACAAACTAGAAGAATATATCAAGTCTAATGAAGATCATCGAAGAAGAGTCGCTAAACGAAATGAGGCAAGGTAAGGCAATAGAGGAACAACATCGAAACCTCATTATCAAAACCCACGAAATATCAATAATGTGGAAAATCCTCAGTTTAGCCAGGACAACAGACCGAGCACAAGAGGAGGTTTTTCGTCAAGAGGAAGAGGAAGGGGAAAAGGACCCCTGAAGGTTCAGAACCACGATCCTAGAGATCCATACTTCTACTGCCAATATCACGGAAGAGGCCATAGCACCGAAGCGTGCCCAGAAACCAAAAAGAACATAGCCAGAATCCAACAAGAGAAAACTATGATGAGTATTGCTTCCACGGCGCCGAACCAATTCCGTCCAAACTTCTGGCAACCACAACTCTTGGGTCCTGAACCAAATCCAGTCTCAATTCAGCAGTTTCAGCAGGCGCAGTTGTCCTGGCAGCCTTCCCAACAGTTCTATCCTCAGTCTCAGGCGATTCAAGCCATTCAGCAACCACAGCCAATTCAAGAAATGCTGCCACCACCACCCGACAATTCATCAAGACAAGAGTCGAGTTCGAGAGGTCATAATCCGAAAGCCTTACCTTCCTTCGGAATTGTTATGCCTATAACAGGGGGTTCAGCCATGGAGTTCAAAACAAAAAGACAAAGAAACAATTACTTCAGATCTGTGAACACAGTCATCAATGACGGTCCAGCAGCGCGACCAGAATGGGCTAAGGTGCCGATAACATTCACTGAACAGGATTTTAGATTGAAATCAACAGATCACAACGATGCCATGGTCATCAAGGTCAATATAGCTGGATGGGTTATCGAAAAAGTTCTGGTGGATAATGGAAGTTCGGCAGACATCTTATTCATGAAAACTTTTGAGAAGATGAGTTTGAGTCCACACATGCTGCAGCCACCAGAGTACCCACTACTGGGTTTCAGAGGAAAACCAATCAAACCAGCGGGAAAGATAGCTCTGCCCGTGTCCTTCGGAGATCTTGACAATGCCAGAACCGAAACTCTCATCTTCGACGTGGTTGACATGTACCATCCATACTTCGCGATTTTCGGTAGAGGATTCATTAACAAGTTCGATGCGGTGATAAGGCAACAGTTCCTATGTTTGAAAATGCCGGCACCAAAAGGAGTCATCACTGTATTCGGCGATCAGCAAGAGGCCCGAAACATTGAAAAGGGTCACACACCAGGACAAACCAACGTGCATCACCTGAACTCTGCCGAAGAGAAGAAAGAATCATATGTTGAGGCCAAGAGAGATAAAGAAAAAGTTGAAATAGCTGCTGATGGTGAAACAAAGAAAGTGTACCTAGATGGCATGCCAGACAGAGCAGTCGTGATAGGGGCTCATCTCAGTCCCGAAGAAGAGAAAGAACTTGCTCAATTCCTCAATAGGAACAAGGATGTTTTTGCATGGTCAGCCAAAGATCTGCAGGGTGTTGATAGGGATATCATCGAGCATGCCCTAGAAACAGACGAAAAAATAACCCCGAAAAAGCAGAAACTCAGAAAGATGTCTGAAGAAAAAGCCAAGGCAGTAGAAGCTGAGGTACAGAGACTTCAGGACGCCAAGGTCATTAGAGAAGTTATGTATCCTGTATGGCTGGCTAATACTGTACCAGTCAAGAAGAAGAATGGAAAGTGGCGAATGTGTGTGGACTTCACAGATTTGAACAAAGCTTGCAAGAAGGATGACTTCCCCTTAGAAAGGGTGGACAGGGTCGTTGATGACGCCGCAAACAGCGAAATGTTATCACTCTTGGACATGTTCTCAGGATATCACCAAATAAGGGTACGCAAAGAAGATGAGGAAAAAACAAGTTTCATCACCCCTTTCGGAACCTTTTGTTTCGTAAGAATGCCAGAGGGTTTAAAGAATGCAGGATGCACATTTTCAAGAATGATAGCAATAGTTCTTCATCCCCAGCTTCGAAGAAACATTCTAGCATATGTCGATGACATAGTCGTAAAAAGCATTCAAAGAGGAGACCACATCAGCGATTTAGCAGAAACCTTCGCGAACCTCAGAGCAGCGAATCTTAAGTTGAATCCTGAAAAATGCGTCTTCGGCATCCACAAGGGAAAGGTTCTGGGATGTCTTGTTTCAACAAAAGGCATCGAAGCAAATCCTGACAAAATCAAGGCTCTAATCGAAATGCAAGATCCCATTTCAGTGAAAGACGTGCAAAAGTTGACAGGAAGAGTTGCTGCCCTTAACAGGTTCATCCCTAGAGCTGCAGAGAGAAGCTTGCCTTTCTTCCAAATTCTCAGAAGTTCCAAGAACTTTTAGTGGTCCGAATCTTAGAAACAAGCCTTCCAAGAACTCAAAGACTATCTGTCAAATATGACTAAGTTATGCCCTCCAGAGCCAAAATCGCCAATTCTGCTGTACTTGTCTGCTTCAAATTCGGTAGTAAGCACTGTGCTAGTGCAAGAGAAAGAAGAAGAAGGAAAGCTGAAACAAATTCCTGTATATTTTGCTTCCGAAGCTCTTTCAGGCTCCAAACTCTTCTACTCTGAATTAGAGAAGATAGCGTATGCTGTTGTGATGGCTGCAAGAAAACTAAGGCATTACTTCAAGGGTCATAGAATAAGGGTTATCACAAACCAACCGCTGAATGACCTCTTCACGAACAAAGAGGCATCAACCCGAATCATCAAATGGGCTGCTGAACTCACAGAATATACAGTTGATTTCGAGAGAAGAAGTGCAATCAAATTACAAGTTCTGGCAGATTTTGTCGTGGACTGGACATCGCCAACACATGATCCTAGCGAAGACATAGTCACACCTTGGGTAGTGCATTGTGATGGGGCCTGGTGCGATAGAGGAATTGGAATATCAGCAATCGTAACATCCCCAGCAGGAATCGTGATAAGATACGCTGCTCGGCTCGTTTTCGCGGATGATGTGCATTCCACAAACAACACAACTGAATATGAGGCTCTACTCCTAGCTTTGAGGAAGATGAAAGCTCTAGGTCAGCAAACCTTCATCATCAAGACAGATTCTAAGGTCATTCAAGAACACATCGAGAAAGCAAGTGAAGCAAGGAATCCTGTGCTGATGAAGTATCTCGAGAAAGTCAGAGAGATGGAAAGGCACTTCAAGGGCTATTCAGTTCAACACATACCAAGAAATGACAACAACGAAGCAGACAAATTGGCGAAAGCAGCAGCCCAGAATCATGCATTACCCCCAGACGTGTTCTTCGAAGTCATCAAAGAACCGTCGGTCAAAGAACCAAAGCCACAAGCAGTGAATATTGTGGAAGCTCGCGATTGGAGAGCCGAAATCATGGCATACCTGAGGGGTCACTATGAACCACAAGACGAATTGGAGGAAAAAAGGCTAAAGCAAAGGGCAAGGGGCTATGCCGTAGTGGACGGAGAGCTGTACAAATCAGGGGTTACCGAACCATGGTTGAGATGCATAACCTTCGAAAAAGGTGTGGAACTCCTCAGGGAAATCCATAGTGGATTTTGTGGTGCACACATAGGCACAAGGGCTCTAGCAAGCAAAGCTATAAAGCAAGGATTTTTCTGGCCTTGGATAAATGTTGATGCAAAGAAGCTAGTTCGGGAATGTGAAGCATGCCAGAAAACAGCGAATCAGCAAAACTTGCCATCTATGCCAGTTCATCTAATTCCTCCTTCATGGCCCCTACAAAAGTGGGGAATGGATCTGGTCGGCCCATTACCAACAGCTCAAGGAAACTACAAATTCGCAGCAGTAGCAGTTGACTACTTCACCAAGTGGGTAGAAGCAAAGGCGCTGGCAAATATCACAGCACCAACAATTCAAAATTTCTTCTGGCAGAACATAATCTGCAGATTCGGAGTACCAAGAGAGCTGACCGTTGATAATGGAAAGCAGTTTGACTGTTACTATTTCAAGGAGTATTGCAGAACTTTGGGACCTCATGCGAAGTTCTCCTCAGTTTATCATCCGCAGTCAAATGGGGCTGTTGAAAGAGCAAATGGGCTGATATTTTCGAGAATCAAAAAGTGTTTGTATGATCAAAAGAAGGGCAAGTGGACGGATGAATTGCCGAAAGTGATCTGGTCTCATAATACCACAGTGTCAAGAGCAACGAGTTTCACACCTTTTCGCTTACTGTTTGGCACCGAAGCAATGACACCAGAAGAGATCAAGAATAAGAGCATGAGAGTGCAGAAAGCAAGAGAGATCGAAGAAGTTGATATGAAGGTAGAGAAAGACATGATAGAGCTAACGATCCTAGAAGCTGCCGAAAACATCGAGAAATACCAAAAAGAAACCAAGGCATGGAAGGATAGAAAAGTGGTCAGGAAAAACATCAAGTCTGGCGATTTGGTTCTGAAAAGGAAGAAAAATTGGGAGAACCTCGGGAAACTCCAAGAACCATGGGAGGGGCCATACATAGCAAAAGAAACAAACATGCTAGGGGCTTTCTGCTTGATAGATCAAACCGGCGAAGAGCTGCCGCATTCGTGGAATGCCGACAGCTTAAAGAGGTACTACCCTTAAAAATCATGAAAGTAGTTAGATTCATTTTTCAGCATTTCTTTCCGCAAGTTCAAATTTCATAAAAATGTAAAACTCTAAACCACGGATCTATAAGTGGTTTTGGGAACAAAAACATTTACTTCTCGCATTTATGTTAGAATAAGAAGGACCGTACTCTTTTCCTTGCAAAGGGGGCCCTAAATCAAGGGGCAAGGTTTTTAACGAGGCGGATCCTATATAAATACTCTTTGTGATACATATGAAAAGAGTTTTCCCCCAAATCATGTGTCTTGAGAAATTCCATCATGAGAAAAGAAAGTTCGTGAAAAAAGGCTTCGTGATAGCCTGAATCCCATCGTAAGAAAAGAAAGTTCGTGAAAAAGGCTTCGTGATAGCCTGAATCCCATCGTGAGAAAGGAAAAGTTCATGAAAAGGCTTCGCGATAGCCTAAGTTCCAATGTGAAAAAGAAATCCCATTGTGAGAAAGGAAAAGTTGGTGAAAAGGCTTCGCGATAGCCTAAGTTCCAATGTGAAAAAGAAGTCCCATCGTGAGAAAGGAAAAGTTCGTGAAAAGGCTTCGCGATAGCCTAAGTTCCAATGTGAAAAAGAAGTTCCATCGTGAGAAAGAAAAAGTTCTTGAGAAAAGGCTCCGTTATAGCCCGAATTCCATCATGTGAAAGAAGAAATCGTGAAAGGGCTCTGTGGAAGCCGAGATTAAAGAAAAGAAAAGAAAAGTTCTGTGAAAGAGGCTCCTTGATAGCCAAAGGCTCCGTGAAAGCCTAAATCCCACCTTAAAAGGGATTTCCTACCGAAAGGGCTGAGACAACAACAAGTTGTGCCCTAAATCCCACCTTAAAAGGGATTTCCTACCGAAAGGGCTGAGACAACAACAAGTTGTGCCCTAAATCCCACCTTAAAAGGGATTTCCTACCGAAAGGGCTGAGACAACAACAAGTTGTGCCCTAAATCCCACCTTAAAAGGGATTTCCTACTGAAAGGCCAGAGACAACAACAAGTTGTGGCCTAGATCCCACCTTAAAGGGACATCCTACCAAAAGCACGGGAACAACTGAAGGTTGTGGCCCAGAAAATATGAGCGTTTCTGTTCGGAATTTTATGTGTGAAAAGTTATAAAGTAAAAGTCAAAGTTACCTCGGTTGAAAGAACAAATAAGAATAGTAGAGAAGATTCATGAAGAGTTACACGAACTTTTTTAGGAAAATCCTCTTCCAAGGGCCAAGGGGCTCAATCATCTCCGAAGGTTGGAGTTTATAGAGGATGGTTGAAGCAACTGAAGGTTGCGATATCAACCAGGGCAAGTATGCCAAGCGAGCGCAAGTCCACAAAATTCGTGAAACAAATTTTGTTGACTTGCATTCGAAAAGAGTTATCAATTCTCAGGCATCCAGGAAATTTTGCATGAAAATGGCAAGGTGGGGAGGGTGACATTTTTTCTTAAAAAACGAGCATATTGCCTTAGTTTCATACAAAATTTCATAAAATCAAAGTTACAAAGCTTCCAAGAGCTGAGAATTTCAGAAAGGAAGTTCGACGATACGGCCTGGTTTACGACCCCTTTCTTCAGCAATATCACTAGCATAAGTGAGGCTACAATCACCAGTTGTAGGGCTAAGGGGCTCCGTCTTCACCAAGGTCCGCGAACTCGAGGCTTCACTGGTAAGAGCACAACCATCTCGTTGAAGGAAAAACCAACTAAGTTGAAAACTACGCATCGAATAATACTGACAACATTCGGCCGAAAAGTCAGTAAATCTGCATCCAGGATTAGCTTCTTTGTACAATCGCCAAGCTTCACCACTAACTATTTGATCCTGGTGATGGATTTGCAAATTTATCACATCCTGCACAGGCCCACCTTGCAAGACCTGCGTAGGTTAAAATTTACAAGACAAAAGTTCAGAAGGGGGCTCACAACCCACAAATATACAAGTATATAGTTTTCGACATCAAAAGTAATGTTCGGACGGGTGTAATTTCATCCATCGATGTCAACCTTCGGGGAGCTAGTTTGACGATCGGAGCTCTCTTCACCCCCGTCGTCTTGACCATCACCACTGCTGCTGCCGTCACCACTGCCAGCTTCCTCCGAACCAACTTCATCATCAGTAGCATCGTCATCTTCTTCAGATCCGGAGGGTGATTCTTGGCTTTCTGCAGCTTTACCACATTCTTGTTTCTGAATCATCTGAAGAAGCATAAAAAAAAGAAATCAAGATAGAAACATCCATGAGGTGCCAAAAATCGGACAAGATTTCCCAAAACCAACCTTGTCAAGCTTGGTGCGAGCAATCTTTTTAGCGAACTCCTTCCCGCTTGCAAACCAAAACTCCCTTGCGAATTTAATCTTTATAGCCTGGACGTCTTCGTTGGGGCGGATAATCGACGTGCTCCCGGCGTCGGGAAAGTGCGAAAGTTTCTCATGAAACTTCACGAGATCAACGCAATCGAAATCGTAGAGAAGCTTCAGAATACTCTCCACTAAAAAAGCAGCTGCGAAGTCGCTAGCTCCAGAGATAACATCGGGAAGAGCATGGAACTCTGCTTCAATCCAATCCATCAAATCGGAGATTTCTTCGCTTTCGGGGAATGGACCGGGACGAACACCAAAGTTTCTTAGGGCCTCTCTGTACTCTTCGAACAAGAGCTTCAATTTTTTCTTGATTTCATCAACATCCTGTACTGAAGCTTTGCTTCGCTCGGATAAGGCCTTCTCAAGATCTTGAATCTTTTGTTCTTTACTGCTCAGAGTCTTTGCAAGATCAGAATTCTTTGTCGAAAGCTCAACATTGCTAACACGAAGCTCATCAACAGTTTTAGCATTCTTGTCAGAGTCCTTGCGAAGGTTTTCGATCATTTTCAGATCATCTCCATGAGTCTTGTTTAGCTTCTCGAGATCTTTCTTTGAATCACTAAGGGCAGCTTCAACAAGTTTCTTTTCATCTTGACACTTCTTCAGAGAGTCAGCAAGCTCAGAGATCCGCTGCTCTAATTTAACACTTGAAACTTGACTCTTATTGAGTTTGCGCTTTAGCTTCTTAGATTCGCCAGAGAGCCTCTTAATAACCACATCCTTTTCAAGGAGCCGTTCAGAGACCACCTTGCCAACAATTGATGCCTTCAAGTCATAAGTCTTCTGAAAACTGGCAAGCTCCGAAGATGAGAGTTTCCAAGCATTTTCTTCGAAAACTGCAAAAGATATAAAGCCTAAAGTAACGAAAACACAAGAAATATAAAGAAACCATCAGAAGTACAAAGAGATGGAAAAATGTGCGAACCTGCTGGGTTCAACTTTATCAAAGGAATCTCATTTGCGGGCTCAGAAATCTTCACAGATTTCTGAACAGACGAGGAGACGTGCTTCTCAACAACAGAGGAATGCTTTTCAACAACGGATGATGCCTCACCAGTCAACCGAGTTTTTTTCTTTAGCACTCCCTCTCCTGTTTCATCCACAAATTCAGGGGATGTCCATAGCAAGGCAAATTTAGGACCGTCATCATCCGAATCAACCACTTCACCCCTAACACTTAGTAATTTGCCTCTAAAAGACGTACCAAAGCTTTCATTGTAAGCAGTAATTGAAGGACAAGGATTTTGACCTTCGGGAAGTTCTTCGCGCCCCTCAATCAAAGAAGGGTTTTCGATAGGATCATCGCCTCTTTGAACAGTCAGCTCTAGATCTTTAGTGAATTCCGGGGAAGCCTTGTCCTTGGAAGCAAAAGCCTGAGAAGTACTGGCCCCAATTTTAGTAGCAGACTCAACAGGAGCAGCCTGAACTTCGGGCATATCTTCTGAAAAAGTTTCAACATCAACAAATTCATTCTCAGAACCTGGACTATAGTTGCGACGAACACCAAATCTCAAACCACACCATAAGAAAGAGGAGAAACCTGTGGGAAGGGGCTCTTCAGCGATTTCATCATCAGAGAAAGCCGAAGGAACACGCTGAACTGTGGCAACAGTGATCTTCTTTACGGCTATCTTAGCTTTTTTCTGGCCCAGCTGAGCAAGAGGCTTGAGGCCGCTTGAACTTCAGCATCAGAAACATCTTCAGAGGCTTTCCGTTTTCTCTTGCTAGATTCTAGAGACTTAGTCTTCTCAGGACAAATAGTAGCAGAAGAAATGTCCCCTGCATCGTTCTTCCCCTTTCCTTTCTTCAAAGATTTTTTCCGTGGAGCTTTGGGAGGAGCAGCAGAACAAACTGCAACGGCAACAGCTGGGACCTTCTTATCAACGCCCGGAGGACGGGAGCGAAGTGCAGTCTCAGCACCAAGCTCAGAAAATACTCGATTCACTCTTCTCTTATGCTTCACAAGGGCTTTGAAAGACTTGTACTCGTTAAGAGTTGACTCGCCAACCATGGTATCAACTTTTTTCTCAACTTCGTAAATAAAGTCTTCGACACTTTGGCCTTCTTTCAGTCGCAAATTAAATCTAGGAAAAGGCACTTGCTGCGTCACCCAATCCACACTCAAGGAAACGATACTAGCAGGCCGCCATCCAGCAGATATGGGCCAAACTTCGGCTGCAATAAACTCTTCAATGACATCGCGACCGCCGAGAATGGTGCTGGCCAACAAAAAAGCATTTTCGCAGTTCTCAAAGTTGGCAATATGCTTGTTGTATGAAGCGGTACACACTGCAGTCACCGGCGCCATTGGTGAATAGAAGGGGTAAGCTGGCCCGGAGTAGCCAGGAACCTTAGACATGTCCACCTTCACGTAAAACCAGTAAGAGCTCCAATCTTTGGAAAGGTTGGTCTTGCTGCAGGGTGCAAGTTGGATCCGGTTGAGACCCTTTCGTGAATTTTGTCTTTGCGTATTAAAAGTACAACATGCATAGTGCGCATCATAGTATTTCCCATCGTCAAGCTTAATAATGTCCTTCTCGATCACAAGCTCGAACAAACGAGCGAAGATATCAGCACCAAAGTTACACTCAAATGTTTTCATGATCCAGAAGAACTTTGAAAGTTCCAAGAAGGAATTTGGTGTCAACTGATACATCTTCATAGAGAACTTCTCAAGTATGCAAGGCAGAAGGGGATCACAGGGGAATCTGAGTCCACAAGTAAAAAAATATCTGAAAACAACAACTTCATTTGCTTCGGGAGCAGGGACTTGTTCGCCAGAGGGAGGGCGTCCATCACCAACAGGGAAAAACTCGGCTCCCTCATACTCCTTGATAAGATTGGCTGTAACTTTTGACTCGCCGAACACGAAGGCCGGAGGATAAGACTTAGTCTTCATGACAACAAGATCACTCACATTAGGATCGACGTTGCAGAGATCCTCTTCACTGCCAGACCTTATCTCACCGTCTTCGTGACTACCAGAATCATGAATGGTTTCGGCAACAGGGTCGTTTGTGCGAGATGGAGCACTCTCAGAATCACGAACATTTCCCTCGCTGGGCGGGGCACCAGCAGCGGCTAATTCCTCCGAAGTCATGGGTCTAGCAGTGCTTTTGGTACGAGCCACCTGCTTGATAATAAGGAAAATATGAAACACGAATCAACTCATAAGAAATAAAAACATACGAAAATATATGGCTAATAACAAAAGTGTATAAGAAAGAAGAAAATAATACCTTCAAAAGCAGAAGAAATCACCGAACTTCAGATGTCCTCAGACGAAGAGCTCTTCCGCGAAAAAACCTTGAAACTTTCGAAGAAAGCGATGGAACGGTGAAAAAAACTTACTGCACCCACCCTCTATTTATAAGGAGAGGGGGGAGTTGTTTCAAGAAACCGCCTCGATATGACCGTTACGAGTTTTCAGGGGGACGCGTGTCCACTCTGATGTTCCAAGGGTGACGTTTTTACCAGAATTCGGGATATTTTTCATGGAAACGGATCATCGGAGTCAACCCGTTTCCCCGAGGGGCTAAGGTTGGGGAATTGGGAAAAAACCTTTCACCCTCGAAACGTCGAAGTTGCCGAATTCGTGAATATTTTCGTGAATATGCTGCCGAATTCGTGAATATTTTCGCGAGTATTATCGTGAATACGCCTCAGGGCGGAAAAATCTGTTTCGTGGCAAGGAAACATTCGTAGAGGTGTTCTGTTAATTTTATATAATTCGCTGACCTTCTGCTGTCTGTTTCAGGACGACTGGAATCTGGCGAATTTAGGAAGTCATGAACCTGCGAATTTCGGGAAGCTTGAGGAGTCTCAGTTCGGGAATCTTGATAAGTGATGATTTTCACGAATGAAGTTTCGGAGGTCAAAGGAAGACCAAGTCAAAGACGTCACCTCAAAAGTCCGGGTTTGAAGTGTGAACTAGTGGCAGGCTTGTAAATGTATGAAATTAACCCCGCAAATCACGGGATGTAAAAGACGTTCGTGTACATGTTCACACTAGGAATATTCTCTAGATTCGAGGGTAATCTCAGAATGTAAAAGTCCCTTCGTCTCCCTATAAAAGGGGGTGGGAGGGCACGTGTAAAGGGATTCACAACTTTTGAGGCAAGTACAGGCTTTCGGGGATTCCTTGTCCCCCCTTTCATTCTTACCTTCGCGTGTTTATTTCGTCATATTGTGTTTGGGGATCCCATCCAATTTTCGGACCCCCCAACACCGTGCTGGGCCCTCAGGGTCACACCAGAGACAGAGGTCAGCTCCACCACTGTACCCATAGCAGAGACAGCGTCCGTACCCGCAGCAGCAGCAGACTCAGTTCCCACAGTAGAGCAGGGGTCACCCCAGAGGTAGTGGAGGTTCGAGTCAGTGGAAGCCCAGGCCACAGTAGCCGCCAGCCTACGACAGCTCACAGGTCACCTGCTACCACTGCCATCAGCTAGGCCTCAAGTCCAACGTGTGCCCGCGGAAGCTTCAACAGGGAAGTCAGAACAGGAACCCTCAGTACTAGACGCCAGCGAGAGCACCAGTTCCAGGAGGACAGCCCCAGCAGAACTAGCAGAAGAGCGCTCCACCACCCACTCGAGGCAGACTGAACCACCTGACCGCAGAGGAGGCAGCTGCAATGCCAAACGTGGCCGTCGGTGAGTTTTTAGTCGATTCAGTTATGGCTACCATTCTGTTTGACACCGGTGCTCAGTTTTCGTACATTTCTACCAAGTTTGTAAAGGAAAGGTCATTACCAACTAAGCCCAGACCACGGCCTATAGTTACCAGCTCCCCGCTAGGTGAGAAGCGGAGTACGCTGGAGTGTAGAGGAGTGAACATGGTGTTCGAGAAGCAGTTGTTCGTGGCAGACTTGACAGTTCTGGAGTCGACCGGGATCGACGTGATACTTGGGATGGAGTGGTTAGCCCAGCACAAAGGATTAGTGAACTGCAACCCAGTGTACGTGCAGTTGGAGCACCCCAGCGGAGCCAGAGTGTTGATCAAGCCACAGAGCCAGAGGTCTTCACCGATGCTGTGCAACATGAAAGGAAAGAGTATGGAGGAGATTCCGGTGGTGAGGGACTACCCCGACGTGTTTCCAGAGGAGTTGACTGAGTTACCACCAGACAGGGATATTGAGTTCGTGATGGAGCTGATGCCAGGAGCTGGACCAGTGGCCAAGAGCCTGTACAGGATGTCCGCGGATGAACTAGATGAGCTGAAGAAGCAACTCAAGAAACTGCAAGAGCAAGGGTTTATTCGACCGAGTGCCTCACCTTGGGGTTCGCCAGTTCTGTTCGTGGACAAGAAGGATGGCACTAAGAGGATGTGTGTGGATTACCGGACTCTCAACTCAATGACAATCAAGAATAGATATCCTTTGCCCAGGATTGACGACTTGCTAGACAGGATGCGGAAGGTAAAGTTCTTTTCCAAGATTGACTTGAGGTCTGGCTACTACTAGATGAAGATTCGGGACCAGGATATCCCGAAGACAGCTTTCACGACTCGGTACGGCTTGTACGAGTTCGTAGTGGTTTCCTTCGGACTGACCAACGCACCTGCTTACTTCATGAACATGATGAACAAGGTCTTCGTGGAAGAGCTGGACAAGTTTGTGGTAGTGTTCATAGATGACATTCTGATCTTCTCAGAGACAGCAGAGGAGCACGAGGAGCACCTTCGGATTGTGATGGAGAGGCTAAGACAGCAGAAGTTGTACGCAAAGTTCAGTAAGTGTGAGTTCCGGATCGAGGAAGTTGCTTTCTTGGGACACGTGTTGTCAGCTGAGGGAGTTGCGGTCGACCCTTCGAAAGTAGAGGTAGTTACCAAGTGGGAGCAGCCACTCACAGTGACAGATATTCGGAGCTTTCTCGGGTTGGCAGGTTACTACAGGAGGTTCATAGAAAACTTCTCCAAAATAGCAAAGCCAATGACAGAGCTGTTGAAGAACGACAAGAAGTTCGTGTGGTCAGAGGCCTGTGAGAGGAGTTTCTAGGAGTTGAAGAAGAGGCTCACGATAGCTCCGATTCTTACCCTGCCAGATATCAAGAAGGATTTCGTGGTGTACTGTGACGCCTCAAAGCAAGGATTGGGATGTGTGTTGATGCAAGAGGGCAAAGTTGTTGCTTATGCGTCGAGGCAGCTCAAGAAGCACGAGGAGAACTACCCCACTCACAACTTGGAGCTAGCAGCAGTCGTTCACGCTCTGAAGATTTGGAGACACTACTTGATCAGCAACAAGTGTGAGCTGTACACCGATCACAAGAGTCTGAAGTACTTCTTTACTCAGTCGGAGTTGAACATGAGACAGAGGAGGTGGCTAGAGCTGATCAAGGACTACGACGTGGAGATTCACTACCACCCTGGCAAGGCAAACGTCGTGGCAGATGCACTGAGCAGAAAGTCCTATTGCAACAACTTGATGGTGAGGCAGGAGTAGCCAGCACTTCACGACGAGCTAGAGCAGCTTCAGGTTGAGATTGTGGAGCAGGGACAACTCAACGTAATGCAAGTGACCTACGACTTGGAAGACAGGATTCGGGAAGCACAGAAAGGTTCCTCTGAGGTTTGGGAGCTCAAGGAGCTGATGGAGAAAGGAAGAGCTGAGGATTACCGTGTAGACGAGCAAGGCACGGTGTGGCTGAAAGATCGGATCTGTGTGCCGAAGAGCAAAGAGATTCGAGAGCAAATACTGAGAGAAGCCCATGATTCAAGGTACTCCATTCACCCAGGAAGCACCAAGATGTACCAAGACTTGAAACAGAGGTTCTGGTGGAAGGATATGAAGAAGGACATAGCCTACTACGTGGCTTGTTGTGACACCTGCAGCAGAGTGAAGATTGAGCACCAGAAACCGACAGGACTGTTGAAACCATTGGATATTCCTCAGTGGAAGTGGGATGACATTTCCATGGACTTTGTGGTGGGACTACCCAGGACACGGAAAGGACACGACTCGGTGTGGGTCATCGTGGACTGCTTGACCAAGGTGTCACACTTTGTGCCAGTCAAAGCTACGGATGCAACAGATCAGTTGGCAAACCTGTACGTGGACCACATACTCAGACTACACGGAGCTCCGAGGAGCATAGTGTCAGACAGAGGGCCCCAATTCGTGGCCAGGTTCTGGAAAAGCTTCCATGCAAGGATGGGAACCACACTCAGCTACAGCACAGCTTACCACACACAGACCGACGGACAGACTGAGAGGGTCAACCAGACTTTGGAGGATATGCTCAGAGCTTGTGCCCTCACCTACGGCACGGACTGGGAGAGCAGCTTGTCCTACGCAGAGTTCTCGTACAACAACAGCTACTAGGCAAGTCTCCAGATGTCACCGTTCGAGGCCCTTTACGGGAGGAAGTGCAGAACACCTCTGATGTGGTCTGAGGTAGGAGAGAGGATGATCTTTGGTCCGGACATTCTCAAGGAAGCTGAGGAGAAAGTGGAGAAAGTCAGGGAGAACATAAAGATTGCCCAGAGTCGTCAGAAGAGCTACGCAGACCGTCACCGGAGAGACTTGTCGTTCAGCAGAGGAGACTTCATCTACCTGAAGGTGTCACCGATGAGAGGAACCAAGAGGTTTGCCGTGAAAGGAAAGCTTGCCCCTAGGTACGTGGGACCTTACCAGATCACCAGGAGAGTTGGGAAGCTCGCCTACAGACTCGCCCTACCAGAGGAGTTGTCAGCAGTGCACCCCGTGTTCCACGTGTCACAGTTGAGGAAGAGTGAGAAGGAAGTGGAAGCAAAGCAAGTCCCGGTGGAGATACTTGACCTGCAGAACAACCTGGAGTATGCAGAGTACCCCGAGAAGATCTTAGACAGAGCAACAAAGGAAACTAGGAGGACCACAATTCCTTACTGCAAAGTGTTGTGGAGTCACCACACAGAGCGAGAAGCAACCTGGGAGAAGGAAGCCGACCTCAGGAGAGAGTTCCCTCACTTGATCGAGGGAGAGGATGGAGCTTAAATCTCGAGGACGAGATTCCCGGTGGTGTGGGAGAATGTAACAACCTAGAAATCTAAGTTATGAAAATGTGAGGAAATTTGAACTTTCTATGTTTTGATGTGGTGCCACCCATATTTAAACCCTTTCTAACCTCTCCCCTAAATTCTAAATAAATAAAACCAAGGATATGAAAATATATATTCAAAATATGGTAAAGTAGGTGATTTGGATTTTATGGACTTTATTTGGAATTTATTTGAGTGTGTTTTGAATTTGAAAGTATTCAAATTCAAACTATGGTTTAAACCCTAATTCAAAACTAATTTACAAAACCATTCCTTCTAAATCGCGCCAGCTAACTTTCTCAAGGTCCAACGGACCCCCCTCATCTTTCAGCCCGTGCACAGCCAAAACACCCGGCCTTTCTATCCCAACCAGCCCACCAGCCCAGCTCGGCCCGCTTACCACATCCCCAGCACGCGACTCGCTGATGGGTGGGGCCGCATCACACCCAGGTCCCCTCCCCTGTTCTTCTTCTTCCACCACCGAGCCGCATCACCCCGCCGCACCGTGCGCGCGCACACCTGGCCGAACCGCTCCGCTCTGCTGGCACGCACGCCGAAGGATGGCCCGCATGCCAAGGTTGGCCCTCGCGCCTTTCCTCTCACGAAACCACAGCTTTGCCCCTGCGGAACCGCGCGTGCCAAGCTAACCAGCGTCCCGTGCCTTGCTCCTTCGCCGCCAAGGCAAAGGGAGGAGGGACAGCCCTGGCCCACGCGGTTTCCCTGTCCCCGTGATCACCATGCACAGCAAAACCCCCAAGCGAGGCCCTGGAGCAAACCAAATTACTTTTGCGGTCTCTCCCCTTTGGTTCCTCTGTCTCACCGCCGAGAGGGGAGAAGAGGGAAAGGAGGAGAAGGAGGAAGGGAGAAGAGACGGTTGCACGTGCGTCATCGACGCGCCGCCCCGCCGAAGCCGAGAACCTCGAAGTCGGAGCTGGACGAGTTGCGGAGAGGGCCGTCCACGAGTGGGCGGACACCGGAGCAGAGGAACATGACGTGCTGCCACCACACCTCGCAGTCGTCATTGATATCTTCTTCGACGCGGCCGTCACTGCAACGCCTACACCTCCGCCCCTCGGTGAGCCTTGGTCTGCTCTCCCCTTTCCCCTTGCTTCGGGAGCGTGCCCCAGCGTCACACAGCGCTGGCCTCCGTGTCGTGCGCCGAGCTCGTGCTCGCTGAGTCAGCCTATGCCCGGCCTTCGAGCCGCCTCTTCTGCAGGAATCCTTGTCCCGTGTCGCCGCCGTGCTCCCCAGCGCGCGCAGGCAGGCCTTGGGCCGCTAACCTGTCACCACCGACGCCGCCGCACCGCGCCATGGTGTCGCCGTGCTGCGCAAGCCGGGTCGCACCGCCGCTGGATGTGTACGCGAGCGCGTGCGCATCAGCACCAGGCACACGCACGCTCTTGGATTGACGGCAGCACCGCACGCTCTTGCTGCTACCCCTGTCTAACCGCGTTATCACCTTCCGCCTCCCCGCGGCCATGGACCCGGACACCCCGTTCCAGACTCCCAGGTCACGTCGTTGTGTCTGGTTCGCACAAGCGCACGCCTAGCGCACACTCTTGCATCTGGTCACACACTCCCCCGTGCCAAGCCGCTGCGTCGGATGGTTCCGCTGTCACTGTTGCCCACCGCTCCGCCGCCTTCGCACGCCGTGGCGCACCGAGAACTCCGTCGTGGCGCGCCCCGCATCGACCCTGCACGCCCAACCCCAGGACCGAAGCGGGCCTAACCTAACCACCGCACTAAGGCGCACCTTGCCACGCACTTGCACGAGCACCGAGGCTGCCACCGCCGTTGTTCGTCGTTCGCCTGACGCAGCCAGACGCGCGCCGGGGCGCGCCGACGCGAGCGTGTGAGGCAAGACCGCCGCTGCCTTCCAGTAGAGTCCAGGGGGCAGTTTTAGACTACATCTCTGTAAATGGAAGTAGTGCCACATGGGCCGTAGCCTAGTACAGCCCAGCATCGGCCTCTTTTTTCTTTTAACCGGTGCACTCTAATTTTTGTTCACCCCGTTCCGGACTCCCAGGTCGCGCCGTTGCGTCTGGTTCATGCAAGTGCATGCCCGACACACGCTCTTGCGTCTAGTCACGCACTCCCCCGTGCCAAGCCGCTGCCCGGATGGTTCCGCTGTCGCTGTTGCCCGCCGCTCCGCCGCCTTCGCAAGCCGTGGCGCGCCGAGAACTCCGCCGTGGCGCGCCCCGCATCGACCCTGCACGCCCAACCCCAGGACCAAAGCAGGCCTAACCTAACCACCGCACTAAGGTGCACCTTGCCACGCACTTGCACGAGCACCAGGGCCGCCACCGCCGTCGTTCGCCCGACGCCACCGGACGCGCGCCGGGGCGCGCCGACGCGAGCGTGCGAGGCAAGACCGCCGCTGCCTTCCAGTAGAGTCCAAGGGGTAGTTTTGGACTACATCTCTGTAAATGGAAGTAGTGCCACATGGACCGTAGCCCAGTACAGCCCAGCATCGGCCTCTTTTTTTCTTTTAACCGGTGCACTCTAATTTTTGTTCAGGGTTATCTGTTAGACTTAGCTCATTTGGCCCAGTGGGCTAATCTAATGGGCCGAATCTGGCCCACTAACACTTTCGGCCCATCAAGGCCCACTGACCTGTGACAATGACGTCACGATGACGTCATGCTGACGTCATCACCTATTTTCAAAATAAAAATTCATTTTCTGTTTTATAAATGAATTTGGAAATTAATTTATAAAACCTATAACCTTTGAAAATTCATAACTAATTATTTACAACTCCGAAAAATATGAAACCAGTTTCTATATTTTTCTAAAAATGAGACGGTACTGTTTGTAGGTAGTTTGGTTCTGTTTGGATCTTCTAAAATTGGGTTTCTTTGGATTTATGCTTAGTTGATTGCCGGTATCTTAGTGTCTCGTATCTCGTGCTGCACAGACCCGAGCTACGACCAGGAGGAGGCTTACGACCCCGACTACAACCCAGACCAGGACTTCGGACACCAGCCAGGTGTCATGTCACTCCCAACCATATAGTTCCCATGCATGCTTTAGTTGCCAGTGCTTAATTACTTTTGATGCATGTTTTAAAACTGCATAGACAATTGATTAGCCGTGCCTTGGAATTGATTACCTTGTCCTTGGAATACCTACTTTTGGAACTAGCTACAAACCCTTAGCTAGTTCTCGGCACTACTCTATCCATATATTTTACCCTTAGTTATGGATGGATCTCAGGTTTGGACCGAGGTTGGGATACTTCGGAACTCTTGCGTGTGTTTTGGGTGAGTGTGTGTCCTTGATGTATTACTGTGAGAGTGAGCCACTTTGGTTACTTGTGAACGCCTGTCTAGGGGAGATGCGACCTGGCCTCTCACCCTAGCAGCGTGTCGGACGGTTGGAGTTGGCGAGTGCTTGCTCTTGCAATTAAGGACCGATCGACAGTTTAACCGTGATCTTTGGGCTATTTTCGTACAAACCGTTCGCTCACGTATGGGCGGGGTTCAGTCTGAGAACTAGTTGGTGGTTGGCACTCAGCTTGTAGGTGGACCGGTGTGGTCGTGTGAGGGGGACGGGTTTACCCCTAAGTAGACGTCGCCCTGGCTTCTCCGGGGATGGTCTCACAGCTCCGAGGCCCTGCTGGCAAGTTTCGTGCCCCAATTCAGGACGAGTCAGGCTTGGAGAGGTAGGAGAGTGCCACCCACTGCTAGGTCTCCGGCCGTTAGGTAGAGAGGTGGATCGGGGGCACCCGGTTCTGCTCTACTCAGCGGGTCCAGTTGTACAACCTCTGCAGAGTGTTAAACCTATAGCTATAGTCCGTGTCCACTGGTATGGACAGCCCACGGGTCTGTTACTCTGGCTAGTCTCTTCTCTTCCCTGTGTGGTTGTGAGCCCGGCTTTGTGCCGTTGAGACGTGGGGATAGGAGTTGGTGACCCCACGTCGCAGATGAGTGTGGGATGCTGTATCTTGGTTGAGATCCAGTGTTTGGTGTTTCTTTCCTTGTTGGGGTGTTGACCCCAGAGGCGTTGTCCTCGGAGGTGTGGATCTCCTCGGAGATGGAGACCTCTCGGCTTTTCTGCTTACCTTGATGTTGCTACCGCTGCTTGCATAACCTTCTACAGCCATAAATAGGATTACCCATGCACATTAGAATTATTTTCTCTTTTGCTTATGCTCTTTGTTGGGAAGCTGACATGACCTACTCGCTTATCGAGTAGATGACAGGTTTTTAGAGCAGGAGCCGGACTACGACTTCGAGCACGATGGATGGGAGGATTGAGTCTTGCACTACACTCGAGTTGCCTGCAGATATGGAGTCTACTTCGCTACATGAGAGCCGCTGCGTAGATGTTTACTCTGTTTGATTCAGTCCTGTTGGACTTGTACCCGGCATGAGCCGAAATGATGTACTCAGAGATTTATTTATAATATTATGTGGACCTTCATGTATTTATTCTTGTTGTACGGTATTTTGCTTTACTTTCTGGGACAGGGATTTGCACGTGATAGACTCCTGGGACTATCACAGAGGTGCAAGGATCGGGTTCCCGTCTTTGGAAACCCAGTTCGTTTCAGTGTGGAGTGCCAAGGTTGAGGCCATTGAGGAGTTGAGCGTCTATGATACCTTGATGCTGGATGAGTTGTTCTCTAAGCTCAGGTCTTCGGAGGTTGATCGTGGCTTGAGAGCCAAGAACGAGAGCCCCACTGATCCTCATAGTTTGGCTCTTGTCTCAGGATCGAGGACTAATGCTAACTCTGCAGCTTTTTCTTTGGCTTGTCTTGTGTCCATGCTAGATGAGGACTTTGAGGTGCTGAGCGAGGAAGATCTCCTCTTGTTGAGCAAGAGGTTTGTACGGATGTACGAGAATTGCAAGAATGCGAGGAGAAGCTCGGGGATGTGCTATCAGTGCGGGAAGCATGGGCACTTCATCGCTGAATGCCCTAAAGCCATGGAGATCAAGAACGACTACAAGGGCAAGCCCAAGCACGACTACAACAAGCACCGCTCCAGGAACAACTATAAGGAGAAGCGTAAGGACAAGGGCGAGAGAAGGCCTACGAAGAGCAGCGGGTACAAGAAGAAGACGGCTCGAGCGATGGTTGCCGGAGCGAGCGACATCGACTCCACTTCAAGCGACGCCTCTTCTGGTTCAAGCAGTGATGAAGAGCAAGACCGGTGCAAGGACAAGCGGCACACAGGCAAGAACTTCACCGGCCTCAGCTTTGTCGCACAAGGTGGATTTTGCAGCATGACGCACTCCAAGAAGGGTGGGAAGCACAACTCGGATTCAAACTCCGACTCCGAGGAAGATGTATGACATGATCCCAACTTCTTGCTAGAGGAGAATGCTAGGCTGAATGAGTTGCTTGATAACCGTGATGATGTGCTTAGGAAGACCAACAAGGAGAAGAGAGAGTTTCGGCCCTTGCTAGGTGATGCTAAGGACAAGATAGTTGAGCTTGAGTCTTTGCTTGTTAATGCTAGAACTGAGATAGACTCTTTGAAAGTTGCTCCTGTTGTTTCTGATGAGGTTGATTGTAGTGATTGCAATGTTTTCCTCGCTGACTTGACTGCTCTCAAGGAGAAGCATGCCTCAACTCTTGAGGAACTAGATGTGCTTAGGATTTAGTGTGATGAGTTGAAATCTAGAATTGATTTGATAGGTGCTTGCACTTCTTGTCCTATGTTGCAAGCCAGGCTAGATGAATCTCATACCAAGATAGTTTCTCTTGAGGCTGCATTGAAAGCTCCTATTCCTACATCATGCTCTACCTGTGAAATGCATGCTTTGAAAAACATGAAACTTGCACACTATGTTGACCACTTGCAGGATGAGAATGATGAGTTGAGGAAATTGATGGGGTGGTTGTCTAGGCATGAGCCACAGTTGAGTTTGATGTTGGCTGAGTTTAAGAGGTTTGATGGTCAGGCGTTGGGGGCTGGCAAGAGTGGTGAGAAGAGTGATGAGGGAGGAGAGAAAGTTGGAGAGATTCCTGTTCCACCTCACACTACACCCATGAACAAATTCGCACCCAAGCCAAACCACCTTAGAAACAAGCTAGACACAACCCCAGATCCACCAGTGTTCCCCCTACAAAATAGAAAACTACCAGAAACCCATCAAGTTTGTGAGCACCCAGGGAAATGTCTTTGGTGGGAAGTCAGGAGAGAAAACTATTGAGAAGCCCACAGAGAAGCCACAGCCTAAGCCACAGCCAATCTGCTTCCATTGTAAGTATTGTGGGAGGGATGGGCATAAGGATGAGTTATGTTTCAGGAGGAAGAGAGATGAGACGTTTGCTAGGGAGATGGCAAACAAGGACAGGTTCCACCCTTCCTATGGTGTGCCTAAGCCTCGTAGAGGGCCTCTACCTAGGGGTGATGGGTTTGTGCATACAGTTCCCACTCGCGGTGATGGAGGTGTGTTTCCTCAGAGAGATAGACGTGTTGGGTTTGGGTGTGGTGAGTTTGCTGGACGTGCTCCTGCTCGTGACCAATACGAGTTTGGGAGGCACGATCGCAGTTTTGGTTCCCAAAGGGACTACGGGTCACGCTTTCCCCATTGTGGTGCGCGTTCCCCTCTAGTGAGACGTGACAGGTTCTTCGGTGGTAGGCGTGAGAGGGCTCCGTCTAGAGGTTTTTATAGAATGGATTTTGCTAACCCTTCTTTTGAGCAAATGGCTCGACACTGGTTTGACTCTTTTGGTACTAACCCTAGTGTTGAGTCGCTTGCTCATTCTCGTTCTTGTTTTTTATTGTAGGTGGGAGGCATGGAGGACTTTTGGTTGATCGACTCCGGTTGTTCTCGTCACATGACCGGAGATCGTGGGTGGTTCTTCATCCTCACCTCGGTGAGTACGAGGGAGTACATCACTTTCGGGGACAATGGGAGAGGATGAGTGCTTGCTGAAGGTATGGTGAAGGTGAGTAGCAAGGAGACTCTGAAGTGTGCGAGTTTAATCAAGTCACTTGGTTTTAACCTGTTGTCAGTATCCCAGTTGCTAGACGAGGGTTTTGAGGTTCGTTTTAAGTTGGGTGCTTCTCATGTGCTTGATTCTCGAGGTGATCTTGTCTGTACGATCATCGCCAAGGGTCCAATCTTTCGTGCCGATTTTTCCCAGTCTATTGGTCCTCCTTGTTGCTTTGTTGCTGGCATTTCGGCCGAGCTTTGAAAATGGCATAGGAGGCCAGGTGATAGGCGATGGCCCGATCTTCCGAGAGGTAGATGGTAAACTCGATTGGGTGGAGACTCGACGTTGACGATCTAGCTTCGAATCAGCATGATTCGGACCCCGCAACCGCTACACCACTGCTCCGCTGGTTATCAACCAAGCACAACTTGATTGACCTCACCACGAAGGCTTTTCCCTGCAAGCGAATCGAGAACACAAGCAAGAAAGCAAAGCACGCAATCTGATAATTGCAGATATGAATTGAAGCAAAGACAAAGGGGTTCAAGTTCTGATCACAAAAGAACTAATCAACACAGTGGTGACGAACAAGAACGAGGGCCCTGATTCACAGCAAAAGACCTCGACGGTACAGTGGCTATGAAGAAAGTTTGATCCTCGACGGAAATCACAACCTATTAAACAAAACCCAAGTCTAAATGATGGCAACTACTGAGTTTTAACACCTAAGGGGCGACCTTGGGTTGAGGGGGCGACCAGGGGGGACGTCCTCAACCTGGGCTTAAGGCCCGACACGATACACGGCCCAAATGGCCCAAAAAGGTGACGTAGCACCTTATTGTGGTCACATAGCATGATCCATGAACCTTCTAGAGCTGAGACCAGAACGAAAATGATGGCGTCGTCGTCTCCTTTCCAACACATCCTTATACACCTCGTTTCGATGCCGGATGAGGGAAATATCGCCGAAACCATGCAGGGATGTCGGCTGAATCCGAACCGAACGTGGCAGCTGAGTTGGAGATGACTTGTAGCGTGGGGAAGGACGTGGCGTACGCGTATCTAGTGTGGCGATGTCCTCATCACTAGCACACTTGAGCTTTGAGTTTCTTTCCCCCTTGAGTGGTCTAGACCTTGTCCGAGGATTGCCTAAGTTGAAATTCGAGAAGGATTTGGTTTGTGCTCCATGTCGGTATGGCAAGATGGTTGCTGCTTCTCACGCCCCTCTGACTGCGGTCATGACCGAGCGACCTTGTGAGCTGTTGCACATGGATTTTGTAGGGCCAGCTCGTGTTCACTCTTTGGGTGGGAAGTGGTATGTGTTGGTTGTGGTTGATGATTTCTCGAGGTACTCTTGGGTTTTCTTTTTGGAGGATAAGGGCGAGACATTTGGCTTTGTTCAGGACTTAATCTTGAGGTTGAAGAATGAGAGACATGGTGATACCATTTGAGCTATATGCAGAGACAATGGCACAGAGTTTAGGAACTCTCATTTTGATGCCTTTTGTAGTGATCTTGGTCTCGATCATCAGTACTCTTCTCCATACGTCGCTTGCCAGAATGGCGTAGTGGAGAGGAATATCTGGACCCTTTGTGAGATGGCCAAGATGATGCTTGATGAGCATAGGACTCCTAGGCATTTCTGGGCCGAGGCGGTTAATACTGCTCGCTATGTGTCGAATCGCATTTTCATTCGTGCTTTCAAGAAGAGGACTTCGTATGAGCTGATGCATGGGCGAAAACCCAAGGTGAGTCACTTTCGTGCTTTCGGTTGCAAGTGCTTCATTTTGACGAAGGGCAAGTTGGATAAGTTTGAGGCTAGATGTTCGGATGGTATTTTTCTCGGTTATGCGATTCACTCTAGAGCATATCATGTGCTCAATCTTGACACTAACCAAATCAGGGAGACTTGCGAGGTAACCTTCAACGAGACACAGCCATGTAGCTCTTCTGCTTTTGAGTGTGCAAGTGACGAGGAAATTGGTGCGAAGATCTTTGAGGATGAGAAAGATGGAGATGAAGAAGATGATGGTGGTGATGCTCCAGTGGCAAGTTGGATAAGTTTGAGGCTAGATGTTCGGATGGTATTTTTCTCGGTTATGCGATTCACTCTAGAGCATATCGTGTGCTCAATCTTGACACTAACCGAATCATGGAGACTTACGGGGTAACCTTCGACGAGACACAGCCATGTAGCTCTTCTGCTTTTGAGTGTGCAGGTGACGAGGAAATTGGTGCGAAGATCTTTGAGGATGAGAAGGATGGAGATGAAGAAGAAGATGATGGTGGTGATGCTCCAGTGGCTGATCGTGTGCACGCTACTTCCACTACGACGACGACGATCGAGGATGGTCCATCCCCTACACCCACTACGACTGAGGCTGTTCAAGTGGAGGCTGCTCCTGAGGGGGAGATTGTGTCCAGGCGAGAGGCTCCCCGGCGTGTACAGGTCGATCACCCATCGACGACAATCTTAGGTGACCTTCATGAATGCACTATACGATCGAGGTAAAGAAATACTTCACACTTTGCTCACTCTGCATTTGTTGCTTCGTTTGAACCCAAAGATATTCGACACGCTTTGTCTTATGCAAACTGGGTGAATTCCATGCATGAGGAGTTGGAGAATTTTTAGAGAAACCAAGTTTGGGTGTTAGTCGATCCACCGCCAAATTGTCGTCCCATAGGTACCAAGTGGGTGTCGAAGAACAAGGAAGGTGAGAATGGGATGGTTGTGAGAAACAAGTCGAGGTTGGTGGCTCAGGGGTTCAACCAGAAAGACGGTATAGATTATGAGGAGACATTTGCTCCTGTGGCCCGTTTGGAGGCAATTAGGATCCTTCTAGCCTTTGCCGTGGCTAAAGGGTTCAAGTTGTTCCAGATGGATGTGAAGAGTGCTTTCTTGAATGGGGTGATAGAGGAAGAAGTGTATGTGAGGCAACCCCTGGGATTTGAGAGTGAAAAATACCCACACCGTGTATACAAACTCCAGAGAGCACTTTATAGGTTGAAACAGGCACCGAGAGCTTGGTATGGTAGGTTGAGAGGCTTTTTGCTGAGCAAGGGGTTTGTGATGGGCACAGTTGATAAGACCCTGTTTCTCCTTAAGCATGGAAATGACCTGTTGACTGTTGAGATTTACATGGATGACATAATCTTTGGTGGCTCTTCTCATGATCTTGTTGCCAGATTTGCAGATGACATGAGCAGGGAATTTGAGATGTCTATGATGGGTGAACTGCAGTTTTTCCTAGGGCTCCAGATCAAGCAGTGCAAGGACGGGACGTTTGTACATCTGGCGAAGTACACCAAGGACATGGTAAAGAAGTTTGGCATGAACGACTCCAAGCCGCTAACTACACCAATGAGTACCACTACGGCTTTGGATGCGGATGAGGATGGCGAACCCGTGGACCAGAAGGAGTACCGGAGCATGATCGACTCCCTCCTCTACTTGACGGCGACAAGGCCAAATGTACAATTCAGTGTGTGTTTGTGCGCTCGTTTTCAGGCTTCACCGAGGACTTCACATCGGCAGCCCGTCAAGAGGATTTTCTAGAACTTGAACTACACTCCTGAGCTTGGTCTTTGGTATTCTACCTCCTCGACACTCAGACTTCATGGATTCTCCGATGCTGATTTTGCTGGGTGTCGTTTGGACAGCAAGTCTACCTCGAGTTGTTGCCAGTTTCTTGGTTCTTCTTTGGTCTCTTGGTCGTCTCGCAAGCAATCCAGTGTAGCCCAGTCCACTACAGAAGCCGAGTATGTTGCTGCAGCCAGTTGTTGTTCCTAGCTTTTATGGATGACCTACACTATTAGCGATTTTGGTGAGGAGTGCTCCCAGGTTCCACTCTTTTGTGACAGCACCAGTGCCATAAGTGTAGCCAAAAACCCAGTCCTTCACTCCAAGACTAAACACATCGAAGTGAGATACCACTTTCTGAGGGACAATGTTGAGAAAGGGAATATTTTCTTGTCCTATGTACCTACCCAAGATCAGCTAGCCGACATATTCACTAAACCACTTGACCAAGCTACCTTCACTCACTTGTAGGGTGAACTTGGAGTGTGTTTTCCTTTTTAGCTGGATCTTGGAGCTTCTCATGTATATATATGATATATGTATCATTTGTTGCATTCCATGCATGCATTTTACTTTTTGTACAAAACATGGTAGGATAGCCATCTTTGGATCATTTGTGGTAGGATGAGCTTCTCTTATATACTTTGATCACTATGATGTGCTATATGTGAGATTTGTGTATGCTTTGGGAATGGTGATGTGAATGCTATGCTCTTGATGGTATTGTCATATGTTAATGATGAGATAGCTTCTTTTTGTGAAAATGCTAAAAACACTTCACTCATGAGTAGATTCTTTTTCATGCTCAATTTGTGCTCAAATACCTATATCATACTTAGTTTGTGATTGAGTATCATGCTCTTTTTGCTTGGGGTCAAAGACCCATTTGTCATGGTAAATGTTTAGCTCATATGTTCACTTGTGGAGGAGCATAAGCTTCTTTTTGCCGTAAAGGCATTTCATGTACCATGCTTAAATTTGAAAATGAAATTGGTATATGAATTGCCTTATACTTGAAAAATGAGCTCTTAATCATGCCTTTATGCTTTGATGTATATATCTTGGGTACTAAACCGTTGCATGTTGTCTACCATGAGAAGTCTCATTTTAAGAAGTAGACACATGGCTTTGTGGCTTTGACATGACATTTAGTTGCTTATGGGTGTTTGCTATGATCTTGTGATGAGAACTTGTGATCTTGTATAAGCTTTGTATGATCTAGTTTATTTTTGCTCAAATTGCCATGGATAGGGCTTTGCTCATGAGATGAACATTTCTTTGTGGAAAATGCTTCTGGCCATGTCACATGCTTATATGTCTCTACTTTCTTGATGGCAATGCGCTAGCTACACCATGTCTACCTTGCTTGCTCTATGTCTCATGTGTAGCATTTTGTTGTGCTCACTAGTAGGGATGTTGTCATCAATGACGTCCCCGTATCATCACCGAAGACGCCAGAATGGTCACAGTTGTTGATTTGTGACGTTTTTGTGATGATTTCGATTTGGTCACTATGGCCGCGTCACATTTGTCCATCGGTGACGAAATGAATATTTTCGTCATAGATGTGTGTCCAATCTGTGATGAATTATATGTCATCATGGAACTGAATTCAATCTATGACGACAGCTATTGCTCATGGATGAAACCCCATTTTCGTCATAATCTCCCGTCTGCCGAGCGTCTTAACGGTGCCGTTAACGGCGTTTCTTGTTATGTGACGATCTGATTTGGTCACAGATAGTCTTGTTTTTTCGTCATTACCGACCATTTGGATTCGTTCGATGGTGTATGCCATGTCAGCACTGACGTCAGTTGCCACGTCAGCGATGCAGCTGATATCATCATGTAGGAATCGTCACATAATACTTTACATCGTCATAGAATACCCTTTGTCATTGTCACACTTTGATATGAAATGGTCACGGATTTACCATCACTATGGTCACAGATGTAATTACAAATTCGACATAGAAACAATTATATATTGTCACAGAAACAACTCCTGCTACCAATGTGGAATTAAAAAACAAAAAAAGAAATCAAAATACTTTTTGTTCTTTTATTTTATACATGCATACATACACTTAGATCACTATCCATACACACTCAGATCACTATCCAACAACACATACACTCAGATCACTTGTCTTTTCTCTTGCTCCAGTCCTCTTTAGAACATCCCCAGTGAATCCCTCCTGTTGACAAACATCAATACAAAATTAAAACTATGCAAAGCTATATTTGTGAAAGCCATGAGGAATGGTTCATAAGTATAATAAGCTAAATAGTGTGCTCCCAAACAAAGTAGTAGGTGCCATATGCATCGGCTAATATTGCATAAATATTTACTAGGATATTAAACATACAAAATGTACTCAAATCTAGCTTTAAACAAATGGCACACAAACCATTGATGAGATGTGTAGTGGTTGTGCCGCTTCGATAGGCCAGCTTGTAGTCAATTGTCCACAATCATAATCTGAAACAATAGTTCAGCTGATGAAATGAAGCTTCCTTGCTTAGAACATAATTGGAAAGAAAAGGTGTGAAACTGACAAGGAACAAGTGTCAATAAGGCCTCGTTCGTTTTCATAGGATCAGATTCAAGTTAGGATTAACTAGAGTCTGAGGCACACCTCCGGCGTGCCATTCTTTCGTTTCATTTTTCATGAAAGCAAAGTAATGTGCTAAGTTTTGATATTTTACGTTTCATTTCATGACAATTATGCTACAAACCAAAATGACTAACACACATCCAAGACTGCAAAATGAAGTATCATTAAAAGACTCGACCAACCATGTAGCGAGACAACATGACAATAACGGTAGCAAAAGCCTGCAGCTTGCAGAAAACTCTAAATAGACCATAGCACAATTAGTAAGCACACTAAGTTTTGCGAAATACATACTGGAGGAGCAGCGTTAGATTTTTCTCAAACAATGAAATCTCAGCATACTTCCAAAACTGTTAGTTTTCTCAGGAACAACTACATACTTGATCTAATAGTTTTTTTTTGAGACAGACTTGATGTAATAGTTGAAGCCCATTTTCTTACTCATACCCAGATCAACCAAAGCTTCAGAATTAAATTCATTTTTTTAGAGCACCAAATATATGATGTAAACTTTTCAAAACAATACCAAGAACTGTACTGGAAATCTGAAAGCAAAACAATTGACTTACTAATCCTGGCAGCAAGTAGGAGGCAGAACAGGGTAAATAAATGAATAGAAAATTCAGACATGGATCAAGCAGTAAGTCGCAGAATAAAAAGTAGTAGCAAAAAAAAAACAGTTACCGCTGTTTTCACTTGAAGAACAAAATGAATGTTTTGTAGTTTTTTATTACACCTGTCTGGAGGGGATCCATGTCAGGAACATCCTTCCAATTTGTTCCTGTTCAATGCCAGCCTGGTAAAATTGGAAATGGGATAATTAGTATTAGTGCATTGCGTTCAAGTGAACACTAATCTACCAGGCTGAAATGGACATAACGAAGAACAATACCTTCTTCAATTCATGAATCCTTGGATTGATATCATTTTCAGTGTCAGAATGAAGGAGGAAATAATTGCTGAACTGATGCGATCCTTGGGTTTGGAATAACAATGTATTGCGATCCTTCTCAGTTTTCACTGCCACGATCACCTAGTATAAGCCCTTACATAGCTGTGAAATAAAATACTTAGTCCTATAAATTCCATATAAGGATATGTAATGTACATTTAAACCCAACCTGCTACCACTGTAATTAGCCACAAGGAACCAGAGAAGGTAATGATAAGAATTTAAATGCGTATCAAATGAAGTCCTAAGTGTTTCACCTCTTATCTCCCTCCTGGATGTGGTAAATCACCACTGCTCTCCCTATAGTGCCAGCATGACCTCACTTTTTTTGCCCATGATCATTGTTCATCTGTTTTGTAACAATTGTCGATTGATAGATAAAATAACCCAAGAATATCACATATTTGAGCTGGTCACTGGGAAACAAAATAACTGAAAGTTCTGACTATTCACGCAAGAAATTGGGGAGCGTACTGACTAACTGACCTTTAGAGGTATTTCCTTCCTTTGGTAAACAAAAAAAAGGAACAACGCTGAAACAGGGTCACCTTCGGAAATTCAGAGCCATGAAACAAGCTACAAAATATAATTCAGAGCATGAGTTTTGTGCTTTGGTGAACTGCGTGCAGAAAGAAAACAACGAACTGACATCAGGAAGCAACCTCTTCGTTGATGTCAATTTTGGTCCCTTCACATCTTCGATTTTTGGTGCTCCGAAGAAGAGAACAGACCCCGCCACCGCCGAGCACGCCGACGGCCACCAGAATCGCCCCGCCGCCTCCCAGATGTAGGGACACGGAAAGGGATTAGAGCAAGATTGGGGTACAGGAGATTGGGAAAAGGGGATCGAACCTGTGTGAGCGAAGAACATGAAAACATCTAGTGGCTTCCTCGTGACCTCGTCCCTCAGATCCTCCTGGTTGCTCATCCCTATGTCCTCCTCTTCGTCGGCGTTGATGCGCCCAGCTTGGGGCGACGGGGTGGACGGGAAATGCGGCGGTGGTGGCGGACTCCATGGAAGGGGAGGGCCGTGTACCCGAGGTCCTCGCCCCGGCCCCTCCCGTCTTCCACCAAAGGTTGTAGTCCCCGCCGCCCGTCGCCCGCCGCCGCCGCACGAACCGCTAGGGTTAGGGACTCGGGGTGAGAGAGGGAACCGGTAGAAACCAGATCCTCTAACGTGAATGCATTCATGTAGGAGGGAGGTAAACCTATAAGCACCGTTGATATGGCATCCGGTGGCAGGAAATAACACGAAGAAAATAGCATACCGCTCATGGCCCTAATGCATGACGCGGCCCAGTTAAAGACGCATATGAGGATTTTATTTTTAATTTTACTATTCTCAACACTGCTCATCTAGCGACGGGGTGTTCTCAACCTGCAGTTCAGTTGATTTTATTTTTATTATTTTTTTGTAATTTTATAAAAATAAATGTTTCTAACAAAATTTTGCAAAAATAACTCTCATCCGCCTGATGAAACGGCGGCAACACTTATCGTCGTTTCATCCGGCAGTCTTCGACACTGTAGCCAGCAAATGACGTTTGAAATGAAAGTTACTGTAGCACATACTACTATAGCACGTTTCCATCGTTTCAAACGGCGGTAACTCCCCATCATATTTTTAGAAATCGTAATTATTTCATATGAACTCCGTCGTTAAAATAGTTTTCATTTGGAGTTATCTACATGCTCAAATAATCAACACAATCTTCGAATCTAAAATTTAAATTTGAAATCTGAAATAGTTATGATTTTTTGAAACAGACGGAGTAAGAAGCAGGGGTAAACAGAAGCTTTGTTTTCACAAAGTGAGGGTAAAAATGCAATGACGAAGAAAGTAAGGGTAAAATCCCAATTGGCATTCAAGGTAGGGGCAAAAACGCAATAGCCCCATACAAAAAAGTTTTGCAAAAATAATGGGATGTATAGTGTTAGTTGCTCAAAATCATTTGAAACATTTTTGGGATGTTTATGGATCCAAACTATGATGTTGTGTGAAGTTTTATAATTTTCAGACCAATTTTATCTATTATTATAATTATTTATTGATTTAATAAAGAATAAATGTTAAAATCATCAAATCTTGCTCAAAAAATCTGAAAACTTGCAAGAGATCTGCCTTTTGGTGTATCATGTTGTCGAAAAACTTTTAAGTGATTCTGAGAAAGTGATGATGCACATCGCCACTAAAGCAAATGTGTCCCACACATGTCGTTGTCACTTAGCGAGAGATCTTCATCCATATGTGGGATGTGTAGTACCAGTTGCTCGAAATCATTTGAAACTTTTTTGGGATGCTTATGGATCCAAACTATGATGTTGTGTGAAGTTTGGAAATTTTCCGACCAAGTTTGCCTATTATTGTAATTATTTGTTGATTTAATCAATAATAAATGTTAAAATCATCAAATCGTGCTCAAAAAATCTGAAAACTTGCAAGGGATCCGCCTTTTGGTGTATCATGTTGTCAAAAAAGTTTTAAGTGATTCTGAGAAAGTGGTGATGCACATCCCCACTAAACCATACATGTCACACACATCCTACTTTTTTGACCTCTAGGTGGTTTTAAATTGAAAAGTCATGAATACGATGTTTGTTTAACTCTTCAAGATCTACACAATATATATTGGACATTTTTGGATTTGGAAAATTTTGAACCATTCAAACTTTGAATTTCACTAAATTTTATAGAATTTTCTGTTTTTCGAACCCTAAACTATCTCGAATTGAAAAGTCATGAATACCAAAAATTCACAACTCATCAAGATATTCAAAGTTCATTTAGGTCATTTTTACATTTTACATCATTTAGTGTTAAAAGAATCTTGCTTTTAGTTGTCATTTTTTAGAATTCAAAATTTGAATTGTTCAAATTTTTACACATGAAGAGATGACCAAAGTCAACATCATAAATTGATAGAACATGATTTTAGAAGCATTTAGGAAAAAACTATCAAATTCGGAGTTAGTTCGAGGGAGAAAGACTACTCACAAGTTTTAACTAAAGATTAAAAAGAGAAATCGTTCTTGTTCATGTTCTTGATGATTCTGTGTGCCTCAATTCCATAAATGTGCATGTACTTAATAAGGGCAATATTTGCCCCTTCTATCACAAAAGGAAGAATGGTGTAGTGGTATGACTTAGTATTCTATTGCAAGAGATCTCATGTTCGAATCCCATGTTCCACATATTTTTTTCAAGTTTGATTTATAAGATTTATTGCATTCAATTAATAAAAAAATAAAACATCCTAATACAACAAAAACTAGTTCTTGTCGTACTGGTCAGCACACTTCGATTTTGTTCCAAAGGTCTCCGGTGGTTCAAATCCTTGAGCGAGCAACTTTTTTTTTTGCAATTTAGGTTTATTTACAGGATTTATTGCGTTTCATTAATAAAAAGAAATAAAAACCCCAATATAACACAAATTGATTCTCGTCCTAGTGGTCAGTGCACTTCAATTTTGTTCCAAAGGTCTCAGGTTCAAATCCCTGAGTGGGCAACTTTTTTGCAATTTAAGCACATTTAATGTGGCCCACGCTTCGCACGCCGTCAAGGTGGAACCAGACATGTTATCTATGACGATTCCTAAAACTTATATGTGACGCTGTCAAGTGGTAGACGTGAGGGAAACCAGACACATTATCTATGACGAATTCTAAAACTCATCTGTGACCAATTTGCTTCATCATTAAATGTGCCGAACGAGGCAAATAAATGATGACAATGTCAAATCTAATCGGTGACGATTAGATTTCATCACAAAATAAAAACATAATCTATGACCATTTGTAGTTAGAGTTCTGTGACGACTTTTTTATTTTCGTCATTAATAATTAAGGAAAAACTTCGTCACTTGTACCTTATGACGAAAATGAAAATTCCGTCACAGAAAGGTATTATTCTGTGACGAAGTTTTGCATCGTCAAAAGCAAAACATCATGGATTAGAGTATTTCTACTAGTGGCTCTTTGTATATCTGAGAAGCTTGGTAGATTGTATATGCTTTGACATGCATTTTTCATGATAACAAGGGGGAGAATTTCATGATACCTTGATTCATGCATTGTCAACAAGGGGGACAATATGTATGAAAGGGAAAAAAATTTGTGAGATTGTTGCATGTGAGGAGAAAAATTGAGAAAAGAGGTTGCATTTGCTCAGGGGGAGTTTGCATATGTGCAGGGGGAGCTCCTTTGGTTTGCCTGAATTTTGTGCTTTGTGGTGTGCTCTTTGTGAACTTTGTTTTGTCTTGGCTGTGTTGAGCTGTTGCCCTTACCTTAGGGGGCCGAAACTTGGTCTGGTGAGTGATCGTGTTTTTTGCTTGTTCTTTGGCTTTGGATCACTTGCTTGGAGGTTTGTGTTCGTGGTTGTTTTCTTTTTTTTTCTCTATGATGGTTACTATGGGTGTTGTCAATGCACTCATCAAGGGGGAGATTGAGGACCAGGTGTGTCCGAGGACCAGTGGAGGGTCGCTCCTTAGTGATGCGTGATTGACAATGTTGTGTGGATTGATGCATGGCTCAGTGTGCAGGTACAAGTTGCGGCTTGACTCGTATTGGTGCAGGTGAAGAACAAGCGTGAAAGGCCTTAGCCGTGGTGGCCTTCGGGTGATGGAGAGGCAAGTAGGCTTGGTTCGATGGACCCGGTGGCCGATGGGGTCAAGTGTGAGCCGTGTGGTGCAAGACTAGCAAGTTGAAGTCATGGACATGGGCCAGTGCGAGGTGGCGGTTCGAGGCTGAAGCTTGCTTGCGGGGTTTGGTGGTTTGCCCACAAAACCATCGGTGGACGGTTTCTTGGTTTGGGCCTCAAAACCAAGTCTGGAGGCCCGATGCGACAGAGACGGTGATCCGGGAGCATCGGGAAGCTTCGAGGCGGGGGGCACGTGGCGTGATCACGGGGCTTGCGTCGAGGCTAAGCAAGTCTGCGGTGGAAGCGTGTCCGCCCGATGGGAATATCCGAAGACTTGACCAAAATGCCCCTGAGGGGTGTGTATCTTCATTTTAAGTTGTAGGGGTAGCATGGTCATTTTCCTCCTTCGGTGGACTTTGTTTAAATAGCGGAGAGGTGGATGGCATCTCTCTCCCTTGGACTCTAGGGTTTCCTCCCCTGGTAGATCGCTCTGGACTACTTCTTTTCCCAGTACTTTCTTAGGCTAGATTCTTGTATAGACTCTGACCTTTGGATGTATGGAAGCATTCGGCGTTGTGATGATCTCCTAGCTCTTTGTGATTTTCGTGTCTTTTTGGAGCTATTTTTGGGGTGTTTCGTTCTTCTCTCGATTCGTTGATTTGAGGGCGTTTTCTCTCAGATTTCTTTGAGGGTATCATGGGTGGATGCCTTGCGCATCTTTGTGTCTGATCTTGACCCCTCAAACGCTGGGAAATCCCTTCGATTCGCAAGTTTTAGTTGGAGCCTGAGTTCTTGGTGGTGGTTCATGTGATCCGCGATTTCCAGTGTTTTAGTGAACTAGAGGTCGAGATTTTTGGGTATATCTTCATCATGTGACGCTTCATATCTCCCCTAAATCTTGTCTCAAGAGCTCGAGTGGTTTGGGAGATCTGGTGATGGAAAGGAGGGGTTGACCTCGCACGCGTGCTGTTTCTGCTCCTGTTTGTGCTTGGCGGACTGTCCGCGACGGTCCTGCAGACTGTCCGTGCGTGGCGTGTTCTTCGCCAGTTCGTTCATGTTCGTGCGCGCTCGAGTTTCGATCCGTCATGTTGGAGGTTTTTGTTTGGGGGTTGTTTGCCGGACTGTCCGCCAGGTGGGGTCGGATTGTCCGCGAGGCCCGGACTATCCGCAGTGCTTGCCCGGATTGTCTGAATTTCCTCGGTGCGCTACTGGAGGCTCGGTGTGCTTTTTCAGACTCTCCGTCGTGTGTTCACGGACTATCCGCAAGCCTCACGGACTGTCCGCCGTACCCATGCGGACTGTCCGCCCAGGGCATCACAGATTTGGCTAAGTCTTTTTATTCTTGTCTTGTGCTTCCGCTCTTTGATTCGTGACTTGTCTCTAGGACTTGTAGACTTGTGTGTGCCTAGTCTAGAGCTTTTTTGGTGTGTGCGAGTGATCAGAGTGGCAATCGGGGTATAGTCCGAGTTCATCCTTCGGAAAGAATTTTTATCGGCTCCCATTCACTCCCCCCCTCTCTGGTCACATAATCGGTCCTTCAATTGGTATTAGAGCCAGTTACGGATCTTCATGATTCTAACCAGTCTAAGATCCAAAGATGGGCGACTATGGCTAGGGGTCGGGTCCTTTGCACTTTGATGGTAAGAATTACCCAATGTGGGAGAGGCGCATGGGCGTGTTTTTGCGTGGGAAGGGGACTCTGATCTGGGATGTGACCCAAAATTCTAACTATGTCATTCCAGACAGTTTCATTCTTCCAGGATCACAGGACATGATTGAGGCCAACAGCAAGGCCGTTGATTACTTGTTCCGTGCTTTCTGTGCCTCGGAGTTTGATCGAGTGTATGGAGAGGATGTGGCCGGAAAGATATGGCTTAAGCTTTGAAATGCATATGTTGGCAATGCCCAGGTGCAAGCTCGTTTGTTTTCCACTTACCAGAGAGAGTACGAGAACTTCACTCATCTCCCCGGTGAGTCGACTGATGTGATGTTTCAGTGCTTCACCAGCATTGTGAACAATATGAGGGCTAATGTGACAGTGCTCCCATAAGCGGATCACGATCAAGCTATCAAGCTTTTGCATGCACTGGATAGGTCTGTGTGGAGTGCCAAGGTCGAGGCCATTGAGGAGTTGAGCGTGTATGATACCTTGATGTTGGATGAGTTGTTCTCTAAGCTCAGGTGTTCGGAGGTTGATCATGGCTTGAGAGCCAAGAACAAGAGCCCCACTGATCCTCATAGTTTGGCTCTTGTCTCAGGATCGAGGACTAATGCTAACTCTGTAGCTTTTTCTTTGGCTTGTCTTGTGTCCATGCCAGATGAGGACTTTGAGGTGCTGAGCGAGGAAGATCTCTCCTTGTTGAGCAAGAGGTTTGGGCGGATGTACGAGAATCACAAGAATGCGAGGAGAAGCTCGGGGATGTGCTATCGGTGCGGGAAGCATGGGCACTTCATCGCCGAATGCCCTAAAGCCATGGAGATCAAGAATGACTACAAGGGCAAGCCCAAGCACGACTACAACAAGCACCGCTCCAGGAACGACTACAAGGAGAAGCATAAGGACAAGGGCGAGAGAAGGCCTAAGAAGAGCAGCGGGTACAAGAAGAAGACGGCTCGAGCGATGGTTGCCGGAGTGAGCGACATCGACTCCACTTCAAGCGACGCCTCTTCTGGTTCGAGCAGTGATGAAGAGCAAGACCGACGCAAGGACAAGTGGCACACAGGCAAGAACTTCACCAGCCTCAGCTTCATCGCACAAGGTGGATTTTGCGGCATGACGCACTCCAAGAAGGGTGGGAAGCACAACTCGGATTCAAACCCCGACTCCGAGGAAGAGGTACGACATGATCCCAACTTCTTGCTAGAGGAGAATGCTAGGCTGAATGAGTTGCTTGATAACCGTGATGATGTGTTTAGGAAGACCAACAAGGAGTAGAGAGAGTTTCGGTCCTTGCTAGGTGATGCTAAGGACAAGATAGTTGAGCTTGAGTCTTTGCTTGTTAATGCTAGAACTGAAATAGACTCTTTGAAAGTTGCTCCTGTTGTTTCTGATGAGGTTGATTGTAGTGATTGCAATGTTTTCCTAGCTGACTTGACTGCTCTCAAGGAGAAGCACGCCTCAACTCTTGAGGAACTAGATGTGCTTAGGATTTAGTGTGATGAGTTGAAATCTAGACTTGATTTGTTACGTGCTTGCACTTCTTGTCCTATGTTGCATGCTAGGCTAGATGAATCTCATACCAAGATAGCTTCTCTTGAGGCTGCATTGAAAGCTCCTATTCCTACATCACGCTCTACCTCTGAAATGCATGCTTTGAAAAACTTGGAACTTGCACACTGTGTTGACCACTTGCAGGATGAGAATGATGAGTTGAGGAAATTGATGGGGTGGTTGTCTAGGCATGAGCCACAGTTGAGTTTGATGTTGGCTGAGTTTAAGAGGTTTGATGGTCAGGCGTTGGGGGCTGGCAAGAGTGGTGAGAAGAGTGATGAGGGAGGAGAGAAAGTTGGAGAGATTCCTGTTCCACCTCACACTACACCCACGAACAAATTCGCACCCAAGCCAAACCACCTCAGAAACAAGCTAGACACAACCCCAGATCAACCAGTGTTCCCCCCACAAAACAGAAAACTACCAGAAACCCATCAAGTTTGTGAGCACCCAGGAAAATGTCTTTGGTGGGAAGTCAGGAGAGAAAACTGTTGAGAAGCCCACAGAGAAACCACAGCCTAAGCCACAGCTAATCTGCTTCCATTGTGAGTATTGTGGGAGGGATGGGCATAAGGATGAGTTATGTTTCAGGAGGAAGAGAGATGAGAGGTTTGCTAGGGAGATGGCAAACAAGGACAGGTACCACCCTTCCTATGGTGTGCCTGAGCCTCGTAGAGGGCCTCTACCTAGGGGTGATGGGTTTGTGCATACAGTTCCCACTCGCGGTGATGGAGGTGTGTTTCCTCAGAGAGATAGACGTGTTGGGTTTGGGCGTGGTGAGTTTGCTGGACATGCTCCTGCTCGTGACTGTTACGAGTTTGGGAGGCACGATCGCAGTTTTGGTTCCCAAAGGGACTACGGGTCACGCTGTCCCCATCGTGGTGCGCATTACCCTCTAGTGAGACGTGACAGGTTCTTCGGTGGTAGGCGTGAGAGGGCTCCGTCTAGAGGTTTTTATAGGATGGATTTTGCTAACCCTTCTTTTGAGCAAATAGCTCGACACTGGTTTGACTCTTTTGGTACTAACCCTAGTATTGAGTCGCTTGCTCATTCTCGTTCTCATTTTTTATTGCAGGTGGGAGGCATGGAGGACTTTTGGTTGATCGACTCCGGTTGTTCTCGTCACATGACCGGAGATCGTGGGTGGTTCTCCATCCTCACCTCGGTGAGTACGAGGGAGTACATCACTTTCGGGGACAATGGGAGAGGACGAGTGCTTGCTGAAGGTATGGTGAAGGTGAGTAGCAAGGTGACCCTGAAGAGTGTGAGTTTAATCAAGTCACTTGGTTTTAACCTGTTGTCAGTATCCCAGTTGCTTGACGAGGGTTTTGAGGTTCGTTTTAAGTTGGGCGCTTCTCATGTGCTTGATTCTCGAGGTGATCTTGTCTGTACGATCGTCACCAAGGGTCCAATCTTTCGTGCCGATTTTTCCCAGTCTATTGGTCCTCCTTGTTGCTTTGTTGCTGGCATTTCGGCCGAGCTTTGAAAATGGCATAGGAGGCTAGGTGATAGGCGATGACCCGATGTTCCGAGAGGTAGATGGTAAACTCGATTGGGTGGAGACTTAACGTTGATGATCCGGCTTCGAATCAGCACGATTCGGACCCCGCAACCGCTACACCACTGCTCCGCTGGTTATCAACCAAGCACAACTTGATTGACCTCGCCACGAAGGCTTTTCCCTGCAAGCGAATCGAGAACACAAGCAAGAAAGTAAAGCACACAATCTGATAATTGCAGATATGAATTGAAGCAAAGACAAAGGGGTTCAAGTTCTGATCACAAAAGGACTAATCGACACAGTGGTGACGAACAAGAACGGGGGCCCTGATTCACAGCAAAAGACCTCGACGGTACAGTGGCTATGAAGAAAGTTTGATCCTCGACAGAAATCACAACATATTAAACAAAACCCAAGTCTAAACGACGGCGGCTACTAAGTTTTAACCCCTAAGGGGTGACCTAGGGTTGAGAGGGCGACCAGGGGGGCGTCCTCAACCTGGGCTTAAGGCCCGACATGATACACGGCCCAAATGGCCCAAAAAGGTGATGCAGCACCTTGTCATGGTCACACAGCATGATCCACGAACCTTCTGAAGCTGAGACCAGAACGAAAAAGACGGTGTCGTCATCTCCTTTCCAACGCATCCTTATACGCCTCGTTTCGATGCCGGATGAGGGAGATATCGCCGAAACCGTGCAGGGATGTCGGCTGAATCCGAACCGAACGTGGCAGCTGAGTTGGAGACGACTTGTAGCGTGGGGAAGGACGTGACATGCGTGTATCCAGCGTGGCGATGTCCTCATCACTAGGACACTTGAGCTTTGAGTTTCTTTCCCCCTTGAGTGGTCTAGACCTTGTCCGAGGATTGCCTAAGTTGAAATTCGAGAAGGATTTGGTTTGTGCTCCGTGTCGGTATGGAAACATGGTTGCTGCTTCTCACGCCCCTCTGACTGCGGTCATGACCGAGCGACCTTGTGAGCTATTGCACATGGATTTTGTTGGGCCAGCTCGTGTTCGCTCTTCGGGTGGGAAGTGGTATGTGTTGGTTGTGGCTGATGATTTCTCGAGGTACTCTTGGATTTTCTTTTTAGAGGATAAGGGCGAGATATTTGGCTTTGTTCGGGACTTAATCTTGAGGTTGAAGAATGAGAGACATGGTGATGCCATTCGAGCTATACGCAGAGACAATGGCACGGAGTTTAGGAACTCTCATTTTGATGCCTTTTGTAGTGATCTTGGTCTCGATCATCAGTACTCTTCTCCATATGTCACTTGCCAGAATGGCGTTGTGGAGAGGAATATCCGGACCCTTTGTGAGATGGCCAGGACGATGCTTGATGAGCATAGGATTCCTAGACATTTCTGGGCCGAGGCGGTTAATACTGCTTGCTATGTGTCGAATCGCATTTTCCTTCGTGCTTTCAAGAAGAGGACTTCGTATGAGCTGATGCATGGGCAAAAACCCAAGGTGAGTCACTTTTGTGCTTTCAGTTGCAAGTGCTTCATTTTGAAGAAGGGCAAGTTGGATAAGTTTGAGGCTAGATGTTCGGATGGTATTTTTCTCGGTTATACGATTCACTCTAGAGCATATCATGTGCTCAATCTTGACACTAACCGAATCATGGAGACTTGCGAGGTAACCTTCAATGAGACACAGCCATGTAGCTCTTCTGCTTTTGAGTGTGCAGGTGATGAGGCAATTGGTGCGAAGATCTTTGAGGATGAGAAGGATGGAGATGAAGAAGAAGATGATGGTGGTAATGCTCTAGTGGCTGATCGTGTACACGCTACTTCCACTACCACGACGACGATCAAGGATGGTCCATCCCCTACACCCACTACGACTGAGGTTGTTCGAGTGGAGGCTGCTGCTGAGGGGGAGATTGTGTCCAGGCGAGAGGCTCCCCGGCGTGTACAGGTGGATCACCCACCGACGACGATCATAGGTGACCTTCATGAACGCACTACACGGTCGAGGTCAAGGAATACTTCTCACTTTGCTCAGTCTGCATTTGTTACTTCGTTTGAGCCCAAAGATATTCGACATGCTTTATCTGATGCAAACTGGGTGAATTCCATTCCTGAGGAGTTGGAGAATTTTGAGAGAAACCGAGTTTGGGTGTTAGTCGATCCACCGCCAATTTGCCGTCCCATAGGTACCAAGTGGGTGTGGAAGAACAAGGAAGGTGAGAATGGGATGGTTGTGCGAAACAAGTCAAGGTTGGTGGCTCAGTGGTTCAACCAGAAAGAGAGTATAGATTATGAGGAGACATTTGCTCCTGTGGCCTGTTTGGAGGCAATTAGGATCCTTCTAGCCTTTGCAGTGGCTAAAGGGTTCAAGTTGTTCCAGATGAATGTGAAGAGTGCTTTCTTGAATGGGGTGATAGAGGAAGAAGTGTATGTGAGGCAACCCCCGGGGTTTGAGAGTGAAAAATACCCACATCGTGTATACAAACTCCAGAGAGCACTTTATAGGTTGAAACAGGCACCGAGAGCTTGGTATGGTAGGTTGAGAGACTTTTTGCTGAGCAAGGGGTTTGTGATGGGCACAGTTGATAAGACCCTGTTTCTCCTTAAGCATGGAAATGACCTGTTGATTGTTCATATTTACGTGGATGACATAATCTTTGGTGGCTCTTCTCATGATCTTGTTGCCAGATTTGCAGATGATATGAGCAGGGAATTTGAGATGTCTATGATGGGCAAACTGCAGTTTTTCCTACAGCTCTAGATCAAGCAGTGCAAGGACAGGATGTTTGTACATCAGGCGAAGTACACCAAGGACATGGTGAAGAAGTTTGGCATGAACGACTCCAAGCCGCTGACTACACCGATGAGTACCACTACGGCTTTGGATGCGGATGAGGATGGCGAACCCGTGGACCAGAAGGAGTACCGAAGCATGATCGACTCCCTCCTCTACTTAACAGCGACAAGGCCAGACATACAGTTCAGTGTGTGTCTGTGCGCTCATTTTCAGGCTTCATCGAGTACTTCACATCGGCAGGCCGTCAAGAGGATTTTCTGGTACTTGAGCTTCACTTCTGAGTTTGGTCTTTGGTATTCTGCCTCCTCGACACTCAGACTTCATGGATTCTCCGATGCTGATTTTGCTGGGTGTCGTTTGGACCGCAAGTATACCTCGGGTTGTTGCCAGTTTCTTGGTTCTTCTTTGGTCTCTTAGTCATCTCGCAAGCAATCCAATGTAGCCCAGTCCACTACAGAAGCCGAGTATGTTGCTGCAGCCAGTTGTTGTTCCCAGCTTTTATGGATGACCTACACTATGAGCGATTTTGGTGAGGAGTGCTCCCAGGTTCCACTCTTTTGTGACAGCACCAGTGCCATAACTGTAGCCAAAAACCCAGTCCTTCACTGCAAGACTAAACACATCGAAGTGAGATACCACTTTATGAGGGACAATGTTGAGAAAGGGAACATTTCCTTGTCCTATGTACCTACCCAAGATCAGCTAGCCGACGTATTCACTAAACCACTTGACGAAGCTACCTTCACTCGCTTGCGGGGTGAACTTGGAGTGTGTTTTCCTTTTTAGCTGGATCTTGGAGCTTCTCATGTATATATATGATATATGTATCATTTGTTGCATTCCATGCATGCATTTTACTATTGTACAACACATGGTAGGATAGTCATCTTTGGATCATTTGTGGTAGGATGAGATTCTCTTATATACTTTGATCACTATGATGTGCTATATGTGAGATCTGTGTATGCTTTGGGAATGGTGATGTGAATGCTATACTCTTGATGGTATGGTCATATGTTCATGATGAGATAGCTTCCTTTCGTGAAAATGCTAAAAATGTTTCACTCGTGAGTAGATTCTTTTTCATGCTCAATTTGTGCTCAAATACCTATATCATGCTTAGTTTGTGCTTGAGTATCATGGTCTTTTTGCTTGGGGTCAAAGACCCATTTGTCATGGTAAATGTTTAGCCCATATGTTCACTTGTGGAGGAGCATAAGCTTCTTTTTGCCACAAAGGCATTTCATGTACCATGCTTAAATTTGAAAATTAAATTGGTGTATGAATTGCCTTATGTTGAAAAATGAGCTCTTAATCATGTCTTTATGCTTTGATGTATATATCTTGGGTGCTAAACCGTTGCATGTTGTCTACCATGAGAAGTCTCATTTTAAGAAGTAGACACATGGCTCTGTGGCTTTGACATGACATTTAGTAGATTATGGGTGTTTGCTATGATCTTGTGATGAGAACTTGTGATCTTGTATAAGCTTTGTATGATCTAGTTTATTTTTGCTCAAATTGCCATGGATAGGGCTTTGCTCATGAGATGAACGTTTCTTTGTGAAAATTGCTTAAAAATGCTTCTGGCCATGTCACATGCTTATATGTCTCTACTTTCTTGATGGCAATGCGCTAACTACACCATGTCTACCTTGCTTGCTCTATGTCTCGTGTGTAGCATTTTGTTGTGCTCTTTGTATATCTGAGAAGCTTGGTAGATTGTATATGCTTTGACATGCATTTTTCATGATAACAAGGGGGGAATTTCATGATACCTTGATTCATGCATTGTCAACAAGGGGGAGAATATGTATGAAAGGGAAAAATTTTTGTGAGATTGCTGCATGTGAGGAGAAAAATTGGGAAAAGAGGTTGCATTTGCTCAGAGGGAGTTTGCATATGTGCAGGGGGAGCTCCTTTGGTTTGCCTGAGTTTTGTGCTTTGTGGTGTGCTCTTTGTGAGCTTTGTTTTGTCTCGGATGTGTTGAGCCGTTGCCCTTGCCTTAGGGGGCCGAAACTTGGTCTGGTGAGTGATCGAGTTTTTTGCTTGTTCTTTGGCTTTGGATCACTTGCTTGGAGATTTGTGTTCGTGGTTGTTTTCTTTTCTTTTTCTCTATGATGGTTACTATGGGTGTTTTCAATGCACTCATCAAGAGGGAGATTGAGGACCAGGTGTGTTCGAGGACCAGCGGAGGGTCGCTCCTTAGTGACGAGTGATTGACAATGTTGTGTGGAGTGATGCTTGGCTCAGTGTGCAGGTACAGGTTGCGGCTTGACTCGTGTTGGTGCAGGTGAAGAACAAGCGCGAAAGGCCTTAGCCGTGGTGGCCTCTGTGTGATGGAGAGGCAAGTAGGCTTGGTTCGATGGACCCAGTGGCCGATGGGGTCAAGTGCGAGCCGTGTGGTGCAAGACTAGCAAGTTGAAGTCATGGACATGGGCCGGTGCAAGGTGGCGGTTCGAGGCCGAAGCTTGCACGCGGGGTTTGGTGGTTTGCCCACAAAAGCATCGGTAGACGGTTTCTTGGTTTGGACCTCAAAACTAAGTTTGGAGGCCCGATAAGACGGAGACGGTGATCCGGGAGCGTCGGGAAGCTTTGAGGCGGGGGCACGTGGCGTGATCGCGGGGCTTGCGTCGAGGCTAAGCAAGTCTGCGGTGGAAGCGTGTCCGCTCAATGGGAATATCCGAAGACTTGACCCAAATGCCCTGAGGGGTGTGTATCTTCATTTTAAGTTGTAGGGGTAGTATGGTCATTTGCCTCCTCCGGTGGACTTCGTTTAAATAGCGGAGAGGTGGATGGCATCTCTCTCCCTTGGACTCTAGGGTTTCCTCCCTCGGTAGATCGCTCTGGACTGCTTCTTTTCCCAGTACTTTCTTAGGCTAGATTCCTGTATAGACTCTGACCTCTGGATGTATGGAAGCATTCGGCATTGTGATGATCTCCTAGCTCTGTGTGATTTTCGTGTCTTTTTGGAGCTATTTTTGGGGTGTTTTGTTCTTCGCTCGATTCGTTGATTTGAGGGTGTTTTCTCTCGGATTTCTTTGAGGGGATAATGGGTGGATACCTTGTGCATCTTTGTGTGTGATCTTGACCCCTCAAACGCCGAGAAATCCCTTCGATTCACGAGTTTTGGTTGGAGCCCGAGTTCTTGGTGGTGGTTCATGTGATCCGCGATTTCCGGTGTTTAAGTGAGTTAGAGGTCGAGATTTTTGGAGCATAGTTTCATCTTTTGACGCTTCATATCTCTCCTAAATCTTGTCTCGACAGCTCAAGCGGTTTGGAAGATCCGGAGATGGAAAGGAGGGGTTGACCTCGCGCGCGTGCTGTTCTGCTCCTGTTCGTGCTTGGCGGACCGTCCGCGAGGGTCCTGCAGACCGTCCGCGTGTGGCGTGTTCTTCACCAGTTCGTTCGTGTTCATGCGCGCTCGAGTTTCGATCCATCGTGTTGGAGGTTTTAGTTTGGGGATTGCTTGCCGGACTATTCACCAGGTGGGGCCGGACTGTCCGCGAGGCCTGGACTGTCCGCGAGGCCTGCCCGGACTGTCCGAATTTCCTCAGTGCTCCACTGGAGGCTCGGTGTGCTTTTTCGGACTGTCCGCCGTGTGTTCACGGACTGTCCGCAAGCCTCACGGACTGTCCGCTGTACCCATGCGGACTGTCCGCCGAGGGCTTCGCAGATTTGGCTAAGTCTTTTGATTCTTGTCTTGTACTTCCGCTCTTTGATTCGTAGCTTGTCTCTAGGACTTGTACGCTTGTGTGTGCCTAGTCTAGAGCTTCTTTGGTGTGTGCGAGTGATCGAAGTGGCAATCGGGGTATAGGCCAAGTTCATCCTTTGGGAAGAATTTTTATCGGCTCCCATTCACTCCCCCCCTCTGGTCGCCTAATTGGTCCTTCAGAACAGTTCTCATTTCTCCTTTTAATCTGCAGTCAAATTTTGTAATATGTATTTCTCCGTCGTACTTAATCTAAATTTGATGATTTTTTCCTATTTTTTCTAAATTCCCCATCTTTTCATTAATTTCATTGTTTAGTGTATATTCTGTTTTCGTGAATAACGTTTATATGCCTTATCTTGTTCTTTGTAAGTACAACATAGAAATAATATTTGTTTTCCACAACCATTACTAATGAAACTTTGCATTTCGTAATCTTAAGGTGAACACAAGCTTGTGTTAAATTTTCAAATGCGTACGGGTTCAAACATGTTGTAAAGTGTGGAAAACTTCAATGTTCAATCAACATTCAAGGAATCTATGTGAGAGATGTAGCCATTTGTACACAAGCATATTCTTCCTTTATCCAAACCATTTGAATTTTTGATGACAATTTTAGGTACCCAAATCATGTTGCCAAGTCAATTTGTAGAATTTGTAGAGCACACTAAGATGTTACTAGAATTATTAAATCATAAACATGAGATGTAAAAATCGAATTAAAAGAATTTTGGGTACACAAGTGTGACTGTTGATGTTTTATTAAAATACTAAATATCCAAATATGAATTAATGTTATTTTTAATGAATTTTTAGGTGTTGTTTTACAGGTTCTAATGTTTGAGGGATGCAAGTTTCATTTTTAAAAAAATGGTGTCGGGCCCACGCGTCAGTATCAGTAGCCTATATAAAGAAGATAACCGCCCGGACCTACCTGCCAACGAAGGAGACGTGGGTTTACTATCCCGCGTCGCTAATGACTCTCCATTGTCTCTAAGATCTAGTTCATCACAGGAGGAACACATACTATAGGCGACACAGATGGATCTGTCCACGTCTCTTAGATCGAGTTCATGACATACAAAATCCAAAAACCAAACTAATTAAGCAGTTCATGATCGACAAACAAACTAAGCAGTCCAACAACCTGACGAACAAACTGACGAACACACAATCACAAACACATTATTAATGGTACAGGAGTGGATCAATTAGTCGGTCGCCGCTGTTGGAGTCCCGCTGTCGTCGCCGAGGAGAGCCCGCTGGACCACGGGGAGCTTCTCAAGCTTTTCAGCCAACACGTGAATCCTGAAGGCGAGACCCTTGATGCTGTTGTCCTTGTAATGGTCAGGCGCCTCGATCTTGAACATCGCGCCAACATCTCGAAGCTTCCTGAATGCGCTCTGGAGCAGTTCGACGGTGAAGCTGGTGTCGTCGGCCTCCTTCTTCTCCTTCTCCTTGGGCGCCACCGGCTCCTTCCCCTTCTCCTTGATGGTCAACTTCCTCCGACAGCAGCTTTCGTCGTCGTCATCCTCCCTTCGTCCCCGCTTCGCCGATGGGTCACTCGACGCCATGCTCTTCTCGCTCCTTGTTGGTGATCTCTCGGTGACCGAAGATTGTGGTGGTGATGGCGAGGGGGAAGAAGATGAAGCGAAAGAAACGATTTGATTATGGAGCAACCAGTCGGGGATTTATGATGACAAGACGCGGAACCGTTAGGGCGCCTCCCACACCCCATGGCCCACTACGCCTCGGGAACCCTTTTTTGGGATCGAAACCATCCAAAAACACGTGTCACCTTTCAATTTTGCGGGAAGGTGGAGGGGTAGGGGTAGTTGTCGGGACCACGCGGTCAGCAGCCAAACCGCGTCGCCTTTCAATTTCCATATTTTTAGTAATGGGTGTTTATAGATAGCCGCGTCACCTTTCAATTTCCAAACCCCACCGTCTTTCAATTTCCAAATCCCGTTGCCTTTCCATTTCCTTTCCCTTCTCCTTGATGGTCGTGGTGTGCTTGATGGAGCTGCTGCCAGATGAACTGATCACCCAGATCATCCTTCGCTCCATCAATGATGAGCCTGTCGTTTGTTTCCTGATCCTTCGTAATCGAGTCCGCGGCACCTTTTGGCGCATCTGCGACTTGGATGAGGTACTCCTGCACGTGTCGCTGCTTGAGCTTCATGATGTGTGCAGGAGTCACCACATTAGGTCATTGTTGGAGCGGCGCTTCCGCCATCTGGAGGCCTTATGCTTCGAGGGGATGGAGAGGTTGATGAGGCGGTGGAATCCCGATAAGGGTCTGAAGCTCATCGGAAAGGCTGCTGCCAAAGACTCCGGTGCGAAGTACTTCTTAGCGATGTTGAAGTATCGTTGCAACCCTGCGGACCCTGAAGCGATGGCACTGCTCCACAAAATCAGCGGCGGCCCGTCGCCCCCTGACAGGCGGTTGAAGAACCACAACCTGCGGCGGCTGCGCTTCCTCGTCCGACGGGATCTCGAGAACATTGCGTGGTGGTACTGGCTTCGTGACAGCGACAACGACATTCCGTTGCTGCCCATCCAGAATCCCCACGTCTGCATTTGGGCAGCGAGATGTAGAGACTATGGGCCGGAGACCCCAGGGATCATCCACTACTGCAGCACCGAGTGTCACATCTGTCATGAGTTCGAACTCTGGATGCGTGAATTCAGCATCGCGGTGGAGTACGCCGTCAGCAGGATGAACATCGAGATGTAGGCGGAAGCATCAATAAACATTCTGTATCTTGAATGTAAATTATTACATATTACATGAGGTTTTTTAATCAGTTTTTGATAGACAAGATTTGATTTGTCACGTTTCTGAGTGAAATCGAAGACTGTGATAGTCTTATTTGCCGGATTAGAGGCCTAGGGTGCTCTCTTGGGTGTCAAAGCAGGCATGATGGGGACGGCGGCGGTGGCCTCTGCTTCCTCCTCTGTTCTATTGGATGGGCGAAGGAGACGAGGATTGGAGGGGCAAAGGAGACGCGGATTAACCATCCCCTCTATTCTATTGGAATGAAGAACAGTTCGTATTTCTCCTTTTAATCTGCAGTCAAATTTTGTAACATGTATTTCTCCGTCGTGCTTAGTCCAAATTTGATGATTTTTTCCTATTTTTTCTAAAATCCCCATCTTTTCATTAATTTCATTGTTTAGTCTATATTCTGTTTCGTGAATAATGTTTATATGCGTTATCTTGTTCTTTGTAAGCACAACATACAAATAATATTTGTTTTCCACAACCATTACTAATGAAACTTTGCATTTCGTAATTTTAAGGTGAACACAAGTTTGTATTAAATTTTCAAATGTGTACGAGTTCGAACATGTTGCAAAGTGTGGAAAACTTTAATGTTCAAGCAACATTCTAGGAAACTATGTGAGAGATGTAGACATTTGTACACAAGTATATTCTTCCTTTATCGAAACCATTTGAATTTTTTATGACAAGTTTAGAAACCCAAATTATGTTGCCACGACAATTTGTAGAATTTTTGGAGCAAACTAAGATGTTATTAGAATTATTACATCACAAACATGAGATGTATAATCGAATTATAAGAATGTTGGGTACACAAGTGTGACTGTTGACACATTATTAAAATATTAAATATCCAAATATGAATTGATGTTATTTTAATGAATTTTTACGTGTTGTTTTATGGGCTCTAATATTTGAGGGATGCAAGTTTTTAAAAAAAACGGTGTCGGGCCCACACGTCAGTGTAAGCAGCCTATATAAAGAAGATAACCGCTGCCTGCCCGCCCGGACCAACCGGCCAACAAAGGAGATGCGGGTTTACTAACCCGCGTCGCCAATGACTATCCATTGTCAGCGTCAGCAGGCAAACCTTGCGCGCGCTGTTCAAAAATTCCCACCTATATTGACTATAATGCCCATGGAATTCCAATTCCACCAGAGAGCCATTCAAGGGCACGCCAGTAATTTCTGTAAACACAGTAACATGCGCGGTTCATCAGGCGGTTCATCAGGCGCTGTAAACACAGTAACATGCGCCAGTAACCGCGATGACGAGGACGCGGTTACTGGCGTGCGAACGGCGTCCCGGCCAACCTAAAGACGGTGACGCGGATCTGACATCCCCGGCCATGACGACGAGCCGGCCACCTCAGGCAACGAGGCAACGTGGATCGAGCCTCTTTGACCACCACGAGAACAACTACTTCATTTGCGACAGAGGTTAGTGTTGCTCGAACCCCCAACGCCCTCTCTCTGCTCAGCCACCCAATCTGCTATTCCTGTCAAGGTGGATTAGGGAGACATGCTACTTTATGGTTGTTTAGGCCTTTAGGGTTAGTTCACATAGGATTATTCTCCTGTAATTGCCTGCATTAGTACAGCATGCCTTAATAGTTCATTTTTAATTGATTGGTTGTGGATTTGACGATGAATTTTGTTGCTCCAAGTCTGTTTGAATAAATTGTTGCTAACAGATGAACTTATATGAACTGTTAAAATTCATTTTCATGTTCCTGGTGCTCCAATTTTTGTTATGCTTTAATTCTGTTATGTTTTGAATGTACCAAATCGACAGTTATACTTTGGACCTGTTAGCATACTTTAATTCTAATTGTTTTATCCTCTTGTTGCATGTCATATGGAACACACAATTTGATGAGGACATGACACCCATGCATACGACCATGATTGGTGCATGAAATGGAGTAGAAGAAGTCCAGCGAGGGTGTCCAAGTCGAAGAGGAGGCACGAGGCTAATCCGGTTCGAGTCCCCAACGTGGAGGCCCAAAAGAATTCAAGTTCGAGCCCAGTTCGGAGTCCAGGACCAGTGCGCACTAAAAATGACGCCCAAGTCGCATAAGAAGTTGGTTTTGGACGTTCTTTATATGGCTGGAAGCAGAATTTCATAAGCCTTCCAATGGCACCGGTTTGAGGCCCAAATTCGTCCCGAGTCAACGAAAATCGTCGAAAGAAGTTGACGTCCAGAATCTGCCAAGGTGTTGCGTCGCCGGTTTGTTGGGCCTTAAGCCCAAGTTGAGGGCACCCCATCCTAGGTCGCCCTCAACCCTAGGACGCCCCTCTTCATATACTCAGTAGCCGCCGCATTTAGAACTCGAGTTTTGTTTTACATCTAGCTTTAGCTACACTAGAACACACACAAATACGTGCTGTCCTCTGTGATTCAGAACTCTACCTTCGAGTGATATAGTGATTGCTCGTATTACTTTCTTGTTCATTCTTCGATTGCGTACAGGAAACGATCTTCGTGATCAGGCTGATCTTGCGCCGGCAAGGTTGGTAACCATCAGGAGTGGGTTCAGCGATTGCATTGGCAATTCGAGTCTCGCTCGTCGTAGTCGGATCATGAGGGTCTACTTCCACCAAATCGGATTTATCTCCACTCACCGAAAGATCGGGCACTCCGCCTCTATCAAGTGGTATCAGTTTTCCAGGTTGATCGGTGAGTTTATCGAGTGTTTTTCCCTTCCTACAGTCCACAAAAACCAAAACAAAAATTTATTTTCAGGTTATATCTTGTCCCAGCAACCTTTTTAGCCTCACACTTTCTTTCAATATTTGCATTGTTGAATTTGTGTGCTTACTTGTTCAATTGTTGCGGGTTACTTTGTGTTCTACCTTTTTGTCTTTCTTTAACCCTAGCGCCGCCACCTTTTTTTCTGCCGCCGCCATCCACCACACACCGCCCCACTTTTTCCCTGTGCCAAACTCTGCTCGCGATCCCACCTGGCAGCACGCGCCGCGACTGCCTTCCGTGCGGCCGCCCCCTTCCTGCGGTGCTTTGTGTTTCGCTCAAAAAAAGAGAAAGGAATCCAAAAAAGGAAAGTAAAAAAAAGCAAAAAGCAATAAAAAAAGCAAACGATCGTGACTGCTTGCGCAGAGCGCACCGCGGCTCCCTGTCGTGCGGCCGCCGCACTTCCTGCCTGCCGTGTGTTGCGGTTAAACAAGGCAAGATAGCAATTGAAAAAACAAAAGAAAGGAAAGTTCAAAAAAAAGAAACAAAAACAGCAAGGGGACCGAGCCTAGCACAGAAGGCAACACGCATGCTGCGCCCTTCCCCCTGATTGCAATCTCCCTAGGGTACTGCTGGTTTCTTCTCTTTTTCCTTCCCCGCCTTGCTCTTGTTTACACTTTTGCACTTGTTTCCAGCAACTTTTTGTTTGTGTTTAGCACTATAATTCAACTTTGCATTATTGTTTGATTGTGCTAATCCTTGATTTGAGTACAGCCTACCCAGAACTCCACAAAGTTCTACGACGAGCAGATTTTGTTTCTCCAGGCAATCGCTCCTCCAATCTTTCACAGGTTCCACCGGTTGGTTGCAGGTCGCCCCTGTGTGCATGGTAAGAACGGATAAGAACTTGATAACAGCACTAGTTTGAGCGTCTTCTGAGCCGTTACACTCCTGTTTTGTCGTCAATTTTGTTTTTGTGTTTGCGCTAACCATGGCAGGCGACGACAAAAGGGATGACCAGCTGCAGGACATGCATACACGAGTTGGTGGACTTGCTGCGGACATTCAGACGATACATGCACAGCTGGATTCGATGACCACTTCGTCGACAGAGCGGTTCGATACGCTCGACCTCGCCCAGATGGCCGCTAAGACCACACTCGACACGGTCGTGGCATGACTCGATGCTTTGCACACAACGCTCACAGAGTTGCACAAGGACGACGGAGACCGTCGAGACCACGCCCGCCGTGTGCTCCACCATTTCGGTAATGATTCATTTGCTAAGATTACATTTAAAATTCCACCTTATAATGGAAAATATGATCCTGCTGCATATCTTGATTGGGAATTAGAAGTTGAACATCAATTTTCATACCATGATATTTCTGCTAATTCTCAAGTTCAAACTGCTATTAGTGTATTTACGGATTTTGCTTTAATGTGGTGGCGTGATTATAAACAAAGGCATCCGAGTACAATTCCAACCACTTGGGATCACTTAAAAGCTGCTATGAGACATAGATTTGTACCTTCTTATTATGCTCGAGATTTGCTTAAAAAAATGCAGCGTTTTCAGCAAGGTTCTCACTCAGTTGAGGACTATTACCAGGAGTTACAAAAAGACATGATTCATTGTGGGTTATTAGGGAAAAATGACACTACAAAGGCATGTTTTCATGGTGGTTTGAACTGCGAAATTCAGGACATACTAGATCATAAGGAATATGCAAATATGACCAAGTTATTTGAATATGCTTGCAAAGCTGAACGTGAAGTGCAGGGACATCGCTCGAAGACATATCCTAACTCTTTTGCTGGAAGAAGCTCGACATCCAGCTCAGCGGTCGCGCTCCCTGCGCCATCCACGCCCACCGCTACACCGCGCAAGAGGACGACCACACCTGCAGGCGCATCCTCATGTACAAATTCAGAACCATCACTCCATAATGCACTGAATACTCCTACTGAGAACATAGGTAATGCCCATGGTGCTGCACTCACGGAAGGTGAGAATTCTATTAATGTGCTGAATTTTTCCACTAATCATGCTTTAGTTGAGCAATTAATAGTGGAACCATCTCTTGCTTTATCTTTGTCACATGGTGATTTGCTTGATGTTTCTTGTGATAAAGATGAATTGTGTGCTACTACTTCAGATTTACATGCTAGTGCTGAAAATAAACATGTTATGCATGTTGCTAGTAAAAATGATGAGCTACATTTGTTGTCTTCTTTACATACTTTGGGTTACATTGAATTTGATGATTTGTGTAATCTAGATTGTTTAGAAGAGAGACTTTTTGCATATACTAAATTGCCATGGTTGTCTAGACATTCATATCATGTTATTGGCAAATATAACAACAAAGGACAATATATGGTACATCGGGTTTACATTTGTACAAATCTGAATTCTCCTTTTGTTGTGCACGATTGTGATCGATTAGAGGGTAACCATCCTACAAATATTTTCACATGTTCCTCTAGTAGTTTTGTTTCGCAAGAAGGGAAGCATTGCTGGTGGCTCCCTATGATTTTTGGTGCTAAATTTTCTTGCAAGCAACCAACCATTAGTGTTGTGTCTTTTGTTGGTGCTAATCTTCTGCAGGATAGTAATGACAAACCTCATGCGTTTTTCGATAACGAATTCTCTAGAGATATTGACAATCTGATGTGACATGACATGATACATATTTGGAAACATGGTCACATTCCCCCTCACAATTGTTTTGGTTTGCTTTATTTGCACAACCCCGTTCTCCCTTGTGTTGTGCAGGATCATTTTCACGTACACTCGATGTCGAGGACGACTTTTCTTCAAGAAGGGGGGAATGATGACGACAGGACACCCATGCATACGACCATGATTGGTGCATGGAATAGAGTACAAGAAGTCCAGCAAGGGCGTCCAAGTCGAAGAGGAGGCACGAGGCTAATCCGGTTCGAGTCCCCAAGGTGGAGGCTCAAAAGAATTCAAGTTCGAGCCCAGTTCGGAGTCCAGGACCAGTGCGCACTAAAAATGACGCCCAGGTCGTATACGAAGTCAGTTTTGGACGTTCTTTATATGGATGGAAGCAAAATTTCATAAAGCTTCCAATGACACCAGTTTGAGGCCCAAATTCATCCCCAGTCAAAGGGAATCATCAAAAGAAGTTGATGTCCAGAATCTGCCAAGGTGCTGCGTCGTCGGTTTGTTGGGCCTTAAGCCCAAGTTGAGGGCGCCCCATCCTAGGTCGCCCTCAACCCTAGGACACCCCTCTTCATATACTCAGTAGCCGCCACATTTAGAACTCGAGTTTTGCTTTACATCTAGCTTTAGCTACACCAGAACACGCACAAATACGTGTTGTCCTCTGTGATTCAGAACTCCACCTTCGAGTGATATAGTGATTGCTCGCATTACTTTCTTGTTCGTTCTTCGATTGCATACAGGAAACGATCTTCATGATCAGGCTGATCTTACACTGGCAAGGTTGGTAACAATCGAGAGTTGGTTCAGCGATTGCATTGGCGCTTCGAGTCTCGCTCGTCGTAGTCGGATCGTGAGGGTCTACTTCCACCAAATCGGATTTATCTCCACTCACCGAAAGATCGGGCACTCCGCCTCTATCAATTCATTATTGCCGAAGTTGGACAAGGAAGCAGTTGAAGGAATTTAGTCTCTACTTTGATACATAAGCATATTGCTTCACTCTGTCAAAATGGTTAGCACCTATCCCCAACCTGTATGGTAATAACAGCTATTTTGCCTGTCAGAGAATAAGAATTTATCTAATTTTGTTTAGTTTTTTTAGTCTAGCTTATGTTGCTCTACTGACAACCTGACATATCATCTATGCAGTCTCCCACAACAACAAACTCTTCTACCTCCAGTGCACCATCACAGCCCATCGACGGTGAACTTTGTTCACAACCCATCGACGGTGATCCTTCTTTACAGGGTCACTCAGCACAGACTGCTGCGAGTAGTACTCAATCCACAGGTCAAGGACACAAACCAAATGGCTAGAAAACAAGTTGACTGCAACTGAACTTGATAACAATTTTGTCCTACCCCAAATACTATGAGAGGTAGATTTGTATTGGTCTGTGGCCTCATTGCTCGAGAGAGGGTGTCAATCAACAAGGCGGTTGATGATCTCTCACCAATTGAGAAGGAACAGTTGTTCACAGTTTTAGAGGAAATGCTAGATTACCCAACCAATCTGGAAGAATCTGTTCGCAAGAAGGTAGTTAAGGCAGCTATGTCAGAGATTGCAACCTTGCAACGGCGGTTCAAGGCCTATTTAAGAAAAAAATATGTGAGCCAAGAGGAGACTCCCTTTGTGAAGCATGCCTTTTTGCAGCTAGAACACTGGCCCGTGTTTGTGCAGGAAACCAATTCTCCTAGATTTCAGCAATTGAGTCAGGGGATGAAAGAAAAGAGAGCATTGCATAATAAGCCACACGGGACGGGCAGAAAAGGTTATCTTGGTCAAAGGAAAGAGTGGGAGGAGGAGGATGCAAAGCTAGCTGAAGAAGGAAAACATAACCCTTGGGACCAATTTCCTGGACGTTCGAGGCCTTATCTACGGGCAAGGGTAGGGAAGAGGAAGACCACTTGTGAAGGAAGTAGGGACATAACATTCAGTAACCCTGCGGTGGTGGGGGTAGCAACTAGGGTGAAAACACTTGCAGCTCTGGCTAGCGATGGTTCTTTTCATGGGGTTAGGGAGAATGATATCCTCACCGCAACACTTGAGACTCCAGAGCATCGAGGTCGGGTCCGAGGCGTGTCTAGTTCACTTGGCTAGGGTAAAGGGTTTGGTGAAGAGTTTGCTAGAATGTACAAGAAGAGGAACAAGAGGTCTGATACGGAGAGGGAAGAGATAGTTGGTGAAGCATTCATCATAGTTGTCAACATGCTAAGACGATCAGGCATGGTCGATATACCGAAAAGTATACTTCGTCCTTCCTAATCACCACCTGTCTGTAGCAGCGAGGAAGAAGATGTGCATGGCAGCGAGGAAGAAGATGTGCATGGCAGCGAGGAAGAAGCGCGTGGCAGAGAGGAAGACCATTGGCATGTCAACAAGGATGAAGGTAGTCAACAGCACATTGATAGTCGATCACCTATGTTGGACACAATAGATAAGCTGACAAAGCTAACCAAGTGCAGCCTTTTGGATGGCACCGGAATAAAGTGGAGCTCGCACTAGCCACTGTCTTTCCATTGCAAAAGACTCTCCATACAGTACCGGTGTAGGATGGGTATGCTGTGGTGCAACCTAGTTATGTGTGGGGCAATATGGGTCACTACCCTCTGCCTGTACCAATTGGGGGGGACGAAGTAATAACCCTAGTTGAGGCTCTCTGTCTAAGGATCTAATGGTCAAAGAATAGGATCCATGTACCACCCATGACGAGAAATCCCAAACCTGCACCCACATCAGGTAGTAGGGGTACAACATCAGATGGACGTACTGCAGCTCAGCATTAGTAAGAGAAGGCTCAGCAGCAGATCAGCAAAACTACGCAGCAAGAGCATCGACAATAGCAGGAGGAGCCCAGGCAATCTCCGCCTAAGCAGCAGCAGCAACAGCAGCCTCTGCAACAAGAGGAGGAGGAGCCCAGGAAATCTCCGCCTAAGTAGCAGCCGCAACCGGAGGTGGATGACAGGCAATCTCCGCCCAAGTAGCAGCCGCAACCAGAGGTGGAGGACAGACAATCTCTGCCTAAGCAGCAGCCACCGTAGAAGGAGGCCAGGAAACCTCTGCCTAGAGATGAGCTTCTTAACTATATTTGGTCAAAACTGGATCCAAAATACAAGCCTATTGTGCCTATGTTGTCAGAAGCGGACTTAGAGGCTGCTGGATGGAATTGTGCCAGGTTGCATGCTTGTTGGTGGTCGATTTCTGTCAACCTAGCCACTTGTTTACCTTCTATGTTGGCATTAATTTGATATTCACGCTAACGATCCTAACCCTCATTATATGTTAATTTCGCACTCGCGTATGGTTTTTGGAGTTTATTGTTTACACAGGAATCAAGAGCCTAAATGAGGACTTCCGAGTAAGGTTCATCAAGGGTTTTATAAGAAGATCATGGACCCCGGGACAAGTCAAGATACAAGATGAACATGACTCCAAATGAACCAAGACTAAATCGTGAAGCCGAGAAGGATCGAGGACCTAGACGGAAGAAGCGGGAGTTCATATGCAAAGCACCCTTATCTAAACCGTGAGGAAAATGACATCAAGGACCCACATGCAACTCGGCAAAAACTCAGGAAGTCACGAGAAGCTTCGGGAAGAAAACCAGGGGCGAACTGGGCCGAAAACACCTTGGGCCAGTCGGCCCTGGCCGGCCGGCCTGGCCCCTTTTCGTGTCGGTTCGCCACCCCCTTTGACCTAGATGATCCTCGGGCTATTTATAGCCCCCGTGCGAAGTTGCAACTATCAAGTCATTGATCATCCGCCGCCGAGGAGCAGAGGAGCTTGAGGGACACCATCTCGGAGAGGAGGGTTGTGATAGTCGTCTAGGGTTCACCTAGCCAGCGTGGAAACCTTGCATGGAAGACCACGTCGGAGTTCCGGAAGCTTGAATCAAGATCAAGGTAGGATCCCGGTTGGATCTTATTCATGTATACACTTATGATGGAGTTTTAATGGATCCGATACCTAGCAATCGAGTGCTTTCACTTCAGTTTTGTCTTCTCTTTGTTTTGCTTCTTCCTCGATCTATACTTAAGATTGATCGCCTAAGGTGCTCTTTTAGCCGCGGAGGCTAGAGGTGCATACCCGACCTACCAAGTGTTTTCAACATGTTCTTCATGAGCGTGCTCTTAGGTTCACCTACACAAGAAGTGAGGCATCGTGACCCTTCGAGGATTGGACCGGAAGCCACATGCTTTTTATGAGATTCTTATTACTATCTTCATCTCTCGCTTGGAACTACGACAAAGGCATGATCTAGACTCCCTAGATCGGTTACCTCTTGCTTTATCTCGCTACCTCTCATGATTTAGTAGATTAGATGCGCTTGAAACCTCTCTAAAACAAAGTGCTTTTCCGCTTTATTAGATCGATCTTGCATTGCGCATTGTTCCACAGATTTGATACCTTGGGTTCACCACTCAAGGGAAGAAGGGTCCCTTGACTACGACGGAGGATTTGTCCGCTTGCAAGTCCAAACGAACTTTGCAACGATAATCAAACGTCAACAAGCCCCTTTTTCTGGCGCCGTTGTCGGGGAACAAGCAATCAAGATCCGATCTAGTATCGCATTTGTAAGTATGTTTTTCAGTTTTTCTTCTGGTTTTTCTTTTGCATCTACTAACTTTGATCATCCTCAAAAATCAATCTAATCTAGTTTTACTAACCCTAGTTCTTCTTTTTGATTTTTGTTTATCACTAACCCTAACCGGAGATGGACGGCTACCTCTCCAACAAACCCTAGTTTTCTTTTGTGGATGATCTAGAAAAACTTTACAGGCAAAGGAGATGTGCAACACAAGCTAAGGAATTTGTAGATCCAAAAGCCGAGGCCGAAGGATCGTCGGAATCTCCAAAGGAAACATCACCTCCAAGTCCAAAGGGAGATCAACCTCAACCGCCACCCGTGGAAGAATCACAGTCAGAGCGCAAGACTGGGGAACTATGCATCCCAGATCTACCAATCCTAGACTTTGAAGATGTCATAAGGCCGTTCGAGATCAAGGTCTCAACTATCCTCAAAGTGCAAGAATCACCTTTCACCGGTAAAGAGGATCCAAACCTTCACCTCCAAGCATTCGTTCAACTATGTCAAACTTTCAATGTGGAAGGGTTGACTCAAAATCAATTGAGGGCAAGGCTCTTTGGGTTCTCACTACTTGAAGGAGCTTGGGATTGGTTCCACACTCTATCGGCAAGGAAATTAAATTGGGATGCATTGATGAGGGCCTTCATAAAGAGATTTTGTTCGCCAGTCAAGATTCAGAGTTTGCGCGACAAGGTTGAAACATTTGTTCAATCCCCCGCAGAGACAATTGAGGAAGCTTTGGAGCATTTCAATGAATACAGGCAAGCCGGATTCCTTGTATGTCAAGTCAATTCACTTATGAACAGGGTGGAGAAGATAGAGATAGAAAAGATAAAAGCTATGAAGGCTGCCGAAGCAAGATCCACATGTGAGGAGTGTGGGGAGTACAACCATGTCCAAGGAGATTGCCCAGAGGAAGCAAAGGTACTCAACCACATGAGGAAAGGAGGATCGCCAAACTTCCGCTACGGGCAAGGTAAACCTCAATTTAATGCAAGCTCGTCCATTCAAAATCCGGTTCCTCTTCGTATACAATTGAAGGACTTCATGGACAAGCAAGCTAAGATCAACAAGGATACCATCACTAAGTTCAAGGTTATTGACAAAATATTAGAGAATATAGACGGGAAGGTGACGGAGGTCGAAAGTTCTAACCATCAAGTGCTCAACACAATGAAGATACTAGAAACGCAATTGGGACAACTTGTCGGGTGCCTAATGGGTAATAGAGGAAGACTAGAGATGCCTTCATTAAAGCCACGCTACTTCAATAACGTACTTTCTGACAAGCATGAGATGGTGACACTCGGGGAAGATCACATCAAGATGTCTAAGGAATGCGGTGCCATTATCATATATCAAGGACCCGAGAAACAAAGAGGCCCCGGATGTCTGATCATCTCCTGTCCCATTGGCTCATTCAAGTTCAAAAGGGTGTTATGCGACCTTGGAGCAAGAATGGGAGCCACGCCAAGAGACGTGTTCAAGAGGCTATGCTTACCAAAGCTAGAGCCCACGGTCATGAGTCTGGAGTTGGGAGACAACTCTATTCGCTATCCCATGGGAATCACCGAAGATGTACCCTTAAAAGTTGAAGATCATTTCATCCCTGTGAATTTCATGCTCAAATGGGAGGAAGGGAGAAGCCGTCGCTCATCGAGAGGTTGTTCCTTAATACCATCAGAGTGACAATCGACGTTGGCAAGAGGGAGATCAAGATCCACATCAACGGTGAGAGTGCATTCAAATTTCGACCATGTTTCGAGGTACGCAACATTATTAATGCTAAATATGTTCCACCTCACCGTCGCATTGGTATGGGAGCGAAGAAGATCAAAGGAGATGTTGCATCCGTCAAGACCAAAGGAGAAAGCCATCTTGTGAAGACCAAAAAAATGACTAAGCCGAAGAAAAATCCTGCACCTAAGCCAAAGATGGTGCAGAAGTGGGTACCCAAGATTGCAACACCCACAAAGAGCGTTGATCGGAAGTGAAGAAGAGAAGAAGTATAGCTATGGACTTTAAATGAAGTGCAAGGTGGGAGGCAACCCATTCGTCGAGTCAAGAATAAGCTACCGGGAGGACAACCCGATCAACAATAAAGGCTGCCGGAAGGGCAACCCGAAAGATTTTCGAATTTCAAGTAAGTGAGTCTTAGAATTTGCTACACAAGACATTTTACTAACTCATAAGTGGATGAACAAGTCTCGGAGAACATTTTATTTGCTCAGATGTTTTATTTGGATTTTCGATCTTAAACCAATGACATGAGCCATCCCATGATTTATTTGCCTCTTTTTGAAGAACTAGAACCAAAAATTCAGATCCTATTTGAGCCATTCATCCTCTCCATGATGTTAAGGTTGGTTTGTTAAAAACACACGAGTAGAGCCCCACGTTGTTCCTTAATGATTTTTAATCTTTGATGTATGGTAGAACTCGCATGAACCTAGGAAATTCGATTTTTGGTTTCATTCAACGTAACATCCACTGGTTTCTCTAGATTTAGAATTTTCCTAAGCCCCATTGATTTTATTTGTTCAAAATCTCACTCTCATGTTTGGCCAAAATTAGTACCTAAACTTATACCCCCATGGTCATGCTGGAAGACCTTGCTATCAAGTAATGAAAGCAAATGATCCCGGTGCAACCAAAATAAAGGTAGTCGGAAAGTTTTCGACTTACAAATGTTTTTGATGCCTAAAAGCTCCTCTAAGAATACATTTGGACTCATTGCTAGCTCTGAGTTAATTTTTGATTTAGAGGAGTGATTAGCGTCAAAACATGATTGAGGGGAAGATTTTGAGTTTGCTTAACACTTTGTGCTCCATGATGCATCACGGGAAGGCATCCATCATTTGACATCTTGGGCACATGTAAAGGACAAGCATGGGGGGCAACAATGACTTTGTTTTGCAGGAAATAAGTGAAAGCACATAAAGCATGGAAGACAAGAAGTGACACAAAGTAAAGAAGGGAGGTGTTGATCTCATCATTCAAAACAAAGGAGTGGCCAAGAGCGTTTGGGTGATGGATTCTTGTGGAGCACGAGGACACATGACAACAAGGGAGTAAGAAGTAGCTCGGAGAAAACTGGAGCAAGGAAGAGAGGAGGCCCCCTAGGCCGATCGGTCTAGGCCGGCCGGCCTACCCCTTCCAATCATCCCCCAGGTCTCCCCTTCATCTGGTGAGTAGTTCATCCATTTGCTAGTTCGTGTTCTTGAGTTCATATCCCAGAAGTTGCAGAAACCACCCATAAAAGTTTGTGCCTCACTTCCTTCTATAAAAATCCCTAAAAATCATTACAATTCTTGTCAATCCATATACTTTCTTTGTGTGTATTTCCACCGGCAAGAAACCCCCGGGGAGGTTGTTTGTGAGTTTGTGCAGCAAGGCATGATAAGAAAAGCCATGAACACCGTTCTCGGAAGGAAGACATAATCATCGTCAAGGGTGCCGTCGGCAAGCTCTTCGCGGAGGCACTCTATCTCCGAGCCCCCGCGAAGCATGGAGGAGGATGTGGCACCGCCGAGGATCAACACGCTGCTCCTTGGAGGCATGAAGAGTACACAAATCTCGTCCATGCGGTACACCGAACCACAAGGGCACACGGAGGAGCCACCGGTTCAACCTCGACACCACCATATACTTCGAAGCACTCCAAGCTTGCTTACATCATAAAGACGGAGGATCAACCATCGGAGGAAGAGTGAAGGAAGGAAGAAGAAATAATGCTTTCAAGTTTGGTTTGATTTCTCCTTTTCATTTCCTTTATTTTTTCAGTTTGTATGCAAATTTGTGTGTGCGTAGCATTTTCAGTTTTTATTTTTCAGCATGTGTGTGGTGGTGGTAGTTTTTGTTTTCCATCACCATGAATAAGTTTCACCATCGGTTTATCATCTTTAATATGGATGGAAAATTGTGCCAATTTTGATGACCATTGCCGCTTTACTCAAACTTTGTACTTGTTTTATGCATGTTTAATCTAGTGCTCTCTTTAATGCGAATCTGAAATTAATTTAAATGCTAGCTTAATCCTTTGCGGAGGTTATGATAAAGATAAGACCCATAGTTTTTCTCATGCTCTCAATTTTGGATGGGTTAAAGATGATTTATTTTTTGTTCTTAAAAGTAATGCTAACCTTGTCATTAATACCTCATGCATGTTGCTCTACCTATCCAAAGCCTTATATTTGATTGAGTGCAAAAACCTTAGTGTACAAGATTTATTTTTGGGTGTATTGATTCAAGGCTTGATTTCTCTGGCCCGAGACTAAGAAGCTGGTCATTCCGTTTTTGTGTATCTATCTTTATGCTAACCTTATCTATCCGTGCATTGTAAGTTTCCACATTAGGAATTTTGCAAACCTAGCCAGATATCCACCCACAAACCCAAAATATCTTTTTGTGTTTACCTCCTTGACCACAACACAATTCTTGAGTATGGATGAGTATTTCAAGGAAGATCACGAGAATGAAGGTGCCGAAGATTGAAGTATGATTTTGGGAGACCTCCAAGATGACATGGTGTGAGAAGGATCCCTAGAAGATTTCAAGTGTTTCTCTCCAGGAAAATATAGGACTTTTTAGTACCTACCTTGGCACAAAATTTCGCCATCTCTTTACCCGAGGACATGCAATCATCTAAGCATGGGGGGGAGTTGCCAAGGAGGTAGGTACAATGTAATCTAGAGTTCAAGGGGAGTATATATAAAAAAGGGGGGAGAAAAAGAAGTATGAACGTAAGAAAAAAAGAAAAAAGGAGAAAAGAAAAAAATATATGTGTGCATATATAAAAAAAGAGAGAGAGAGAGAAAGAATAAAATAAAATAAAGCTCCCCGGCTCTCTAGATGCATTAGAAATTTCAAATCAAGAGGATTCAAGATCAAGACCCATACTCATCTTTCCAACCATGTGCCATCCCATAATGAGGACTTCGTTTGTGCCTCGGGATCACTCTTTGCCATTTGCACATGTCCACCTATCTCAAAGTGTGTATTTTTCTCTTCCCCCTCCTTGAGAACATTATTTTTCCAATGACCTTTTTGACGAGTCTCGGTAAGACCATGAGAAGCTTGTCTTCTTTTGATAATATCTCGATTATAATATCTTGGTAGGACTAAATCATTTCCCAAATGCTCCATATAAAGCCTTCCACTTATATAAATTTTGAGAAGGGAAAGGAGTAGAACAAATAGGCTTGAGAGACTTGATGAGATGAGAGTGCATGAGCAAGATGCAAGGAGGTTTAACTTTTTGAACTTGGTTTAGCTCTTTTTCTTCGTCTTGCACTTCATTTCAAAATTTCTGAGATTCATTTGAAAGTTGGGAGCATGATTAACTTCTTGTGGGAAGAGCTTAATTGATATCCACCCTCTGTAGGGATGAAGGCTAGTTACATTATGGAACTTTAAACAAATATAAATTTAGAGAGCATTATGTTTTCTCATGTATGATCTAGTGCAGGGTATGAACATCGAAAGGCAAGACTGATATCCATTGAAGGCTTACTCGAGGACGAGCAAGGTTTAAGCATGGGGGATGTTGGCGGTCGATTTCCGTCAACCTAGCCACTTGTTTACCTTCTATGTTGGCATTAATTTGATATTCACGCTAACGATCCTAACCCTCATTATATGTTAAGTTCGCACTCGCGCATGGTTTTTGGAGTTTATTGTTTACACGAGAATCAAGAGCCTAAATGAGGACTTCCGGGTATGGTTCATCAAGGATTTTCCAAGAAGATCATGGACCCTGGGACAAGTCAAGATACAAGATGAACATGACTCCAAATGAACCAAGGACTAAAGCGTGAAGCCGAGAAGGATCGAGGACCTAGACGGAAGAAGCGGGAGTTCATACGCAAAGCACCCTTATCTAAACCGCGAGGAAAATGACGACCCACATGCAACTCGGCAAAAACTCAGGAAGTCGCGAGAAGCTTCAGGAAGAAAATCGGGGGCGAACCGGGCCGAAAACACCTTGGGCCGGTCGGCCTAGGCCGGCCGGCCTGGCCCCTTTTCATGCCGGTTCGACGCCCCTTTTGACCTAGACGATCCTCGGGCTATTTATAGCCCCCATGCGAAGTTGCAACTATCAAGTCATTCGTCATCCGCCACCGAGGAGCAGAGAAGCTTGAGGGACACCATCTCGGAGAGGAGGGTCGTGATAGTCGTCTAGGGTTCACCTAGCTGGTGTGGGAACCTCGCATGGAAGACCACGTCGGAGTTCCGGAGGCTTGAATCAAGATCAAGGTAGGATCTCAGTTGGATCTTATTCATGTATACACTTATGATGGAGTTTTAATGGATCCGATATCTAGCAATCGAGTGCTTTCTCTTCGGTTTTGTCTTCTCTTGGTTTTGCTTCTTCCTCGATCTATACTTAAGATAGATCGCCTAGGGTGCTCTTGTAGCCGCGGTGGCTAGAGGTGCATACCCGACGTACCAAGTGTTTTCAACACGTTCTTCATGAGCGTGCTCTTAGGTTCACCTACACAAGAAGTGGGGCATCGTGACAGGATGTCGATCACGTGTACGGTAGGTGCCTTCGAGGATTGGACCGGAAGCCACATGCTTTTTATGAGATTCTTATTGCTATCTTCATCTCTCGCTTGGAACTATGACAAAGGCACGATCTAGACACCCTAGATCGGTTACCTCTTGCTTTATCTCACTACCTCTCATGATTTAGTAGATTAGATGCGCTTGAAACCTCTCTAGAACAAAGTGCTTTTCCTCTTTATTAGATTGATCTTGCGTTGAGCATTGTTCCACGAATTCGATACCTTGGGTTCACCACTCAAGGGAAGAAGGGTCCCTTGACTACGACGGAGGATTTGTCCGCTTGCAAGTCCAAACGAACTTTGCAACGATAATCAAACGTCAACAATGCTTACGCCATGGAACACAGTAAAGATAAACTTAGTTTTCCAGCAAAGTTGCCTGAAGACTCCTTTCAAGGTGATAGTGATTTAATCTTAAACATTGCATTCAGTGGCGTGTATGACCTTATAACCCGGGTTGCTCTGGATGCTACCTTCTTGAGGTTGTGGACATTGTAAGTCCTTTAAAACCAAAAATGATATTTCTTTGATTTTGACCACAAAGTTCATGCATGCTAACATTTGGATTTTTTGTAGGAAAATGATGGACAAGGCAGCGGAGATGAAGATCAGTGTTGGGTTTTTGGATCCACAGGTTCTCACGACCACAAAGATTTCTAAGCAGGCTACCCTTGTAGTAGAAGCATTAACAAATGCAATGACGAAGGACTACGTGGTGGGTGCCTACTGCCCTGGTGGCCACTGGGTAACACTTATCATCTGTATGAAGTTCAAAGAGGTTTGGTATCTAGATTCTGCTAAACATCATCCTGCGCGAAAGTTCGATGACCTCCGAATTTTTGTGAATTGGTCCGTATCTTGTAGATTTTGTTCACAAAATCCAATCTCTTAGTATTTCTAATCGGTATTGCTGATCATGCAGGGCCTTTGGTAATAAATGCCCAAAGGATGAAGTGATGAAAGGAAAGAAGAAAAAGCTAAAAACCAATCATACACTCAAGCACAAGCCAAATACCACTGTGTCAGGGGGTGAGACCTGGACAGATCCGCTAGGGGGTTACCCTAGAGGTTTGCAGGCTAATGGAGGATCGGGACCTAAGAGCGGAGGTGGTTATGCATAGGATGCACACGGAACTAGGCGAGTATGGTGGCGAAGAACAAAGAGACAAGGGGTTTTAGACTGGTTCAGGCCTCCGGAGAGTAAAACCCTACGTCCAGTATGATGGTCGATTATGCGAGGATGAGTTGAGTTGTCCTGTGCATGAAGCCCTAGGCCGCCTTATATGGGGAGGACGGGCTAGGGTTTGCATGCGCAGGTCGGTTGACCCGTGTCGGGGTCGGTTACAACTGTGGGAAACTTATCTCCCGGATTACAAGGAGTATCCTGTGATACTCGGAGCTACAGGCGTCGGTGCACCAGGTCCTAGAGTCCTTGACTTGCACGCCAAGCATTGTAGATCTTCCGGGATCCTGATCAGGTCGCTGGGCCCACTTGTAAGGTCGGCGGGTCTTTTGGAAGGTCAGGTCCACTTGTCAGGGGCCCCTGGGACCCTGGCCGGTGGGGACCCATGGGTACCCATGTCTCTCACACTGTAAGACCGAGGTTTTTTTATGGTCCCTTCATACTTATTTGGTACTGCATTAACTTGTCATTTTGGTACCTCGATGCGCAGTGCGCTCAACAGCCATCAGGGTCCTTTTTGCATGGATTCCATATGGCATTCAATATGTTCAGACTACTCGAAGACATACCTCACATCAAGAAGGCTGCTGTAAGTAGATAATACCCAGGCTTGTCTCTGCTCATATTCTCCATTTGATTTTAGAAACTGATTTGTACTTGTATTCTCATAATGATTGTATTTTGCAGGATTTCAAAGTTGCCCTAAATGTTTCTACAGAAGATCTAAAGCCGGTCCGGGAGATGATGTGCGAGTACATTCTTAAGGAGATCCTCGACCGACGGCAACTTCTATAATGGTGCACCGTTAGTTTATTGTATTGCCTGACAAACTTGAAACTTGCTGCATTCATGCTTGTTTAGTACTGCCTGAGAAACCTGCTTGGTTGGGGTCAGATGTTGTTGCTTGGTTTAGGTAGTTTTCTCAGGACTCCATCCAAACAAAGTCCTGATAAGGAACTTGAAACTGTAGCATGTCGATCTAATGAGGAACTTGATGTGATCTTGCATTGTGTATATATGTTATCTTGCTTGTGTATATATGTGATGAGAATGTGTTTGTGATGTCTCCTTGCTGTGGTGGCTGTTAAATCCTGGTTGTTTCCAGGGTGCAGCCCTTGATCTCGTGGTTGCAAATCCTAGCTGGTTTCGGGATGCAGCCAGAAAACAGGCAAGCTACTGTAGGTGCTCTACGTATCGGTCACGGGCATTAAGTAAGACACGTTACAAAAACTGATTTGTGAGTAACGGGCTTCACTTGGAACGCCCGTTACAAGTATGACAACACTGTAACGGGCCGCATAAAGGCCCGTTACTAATACTGACCGGTGGGCCCTAAAAGTTGATGCTTTCGTCGAGATAGAGTAGACGCGCGTCCACAGCACGCGTCTCCTTTCGGCGAGACAGAGGAGACGCTCGTACATAGCACGCGTCTCCTTTCGGCGACATATACGAGACGCGTGTAAAAAAGACGTGTTTCCTTTCGTGGAGACAGAGGAGACACGTGTCCACAGCACGTGTCTCCAATATTGAGTTCATGTAACAGGCTCGGTTTCTGTGCCTGTTACCAAAGGTCCACGTAGGCCCAGAGAAACAGACATTTCAGATGACCGGTAACTAGTTTTGGTAACGATTTTTGTAAGACGCCCGTTACAAATACGTGTTATGAGTAACGGGCTCGGTGTCTGTGCCCGTTACCAAAGGCACCGGTGGGCCCGGAGAAACAGTCATTTCAGATGACCGGTAAGTAGTTGTGGTAACTGTCTTTATTAGACGCCCGTTACACTTACGTGTTAAACGGGCATCTGCCTGTTATCTTTGTTGGCTCATTTGTAACGCTTGATCGGTAATGAATGTTTTGCCCGTTATCAATGGCCATCCGCGTCCGTTACACGTAGTGTCGGAGGCTTCGCTGTGCGGATTCTGATAGTGATATTTTCAGATCTAATGACTGTCATAAGTTAGCAGTGCAGTGCTTCTCTAAAAAAGTCAGAAAAAACCTGATGAAGTATATGCAGTAATTCCACATCAACACGATGGACGCCTTGCCTCTTGCCCTATACATATGAGCAACTTGCAGCTCCGATAATAAGGGTCTACGCCTTCACATATTCACAGATGAATTGCTCGACAGCCGAAACATTACCGGTCAAACCAGCGCCTTCTGCAACAGTCACCTTGTTCTGGCACTGGCTGAAGTTGAATGCCTCCCCAGGGACCCCAAGCTGGACTTCATCGGAGATGTCAGCTGATGATATGGCGTTCCTTGATTCGCGAAGCTTGTTTCTACAACATGGCAAAAAACACGCAGCATCAGAAAGCTTGTGAACAGGTGTTTCACATCAGTTAGTCAATGTGTTAGATAATAGGCTAGTTTGTGGCATATTTTAATTTCAATATTAAATAGGTATTTCAACATAAATATTATTGTGAGTGATACAAAGCATGTGCAAGTGTTCATGTTTAAATAGCTAATAAACATAAACAGAATAAAACACAGTAGTTTTAGGGTGTACCTAAAGGCGGGGCGGCTACCGAAGGCATCCGATGCGCCGTTATCACTTGGATTAGTCATACTAATCGTGGAGTGATCTCAGTCGATGTAGTCATACACAGTCGATGCAGGTAGATGTACACAGTGCAGATTGCGAATGGCATTCTGGAAGTAGTCGTACGGGACGAAAACAGTCGTAAAGTGTTTTTACCAGTGGTACTTACAAGTACTTTACTTTCTTATCCTTCTTACTTCAAAAAATTAATAGATTCACACATACTCCCTCCATATCATTTTACATGTCGTTTCCGACAGCTTTGGCAAAATTAAGAAAGATGTGTGATTACCCTTTTATCCCCTTTGTATTTGTTCTTCCCAACGCCGAGCTTGAAGGATTCGCTAACCCGGAGCGGACCGAAGGTGTCGATGTGCCAGTGCACGAGCTAGGAGATGGTCTCGACATTAGCATCCAGCGGCCGGTGTTGTCGGCGAGGTCATGGCTGCCGGAAAAGCTCGAGTCATTAGACGTTGAGTCCAATGGAGAGGCAGGAAGATTGGCTGCTACCTCCGTTGACTAACATGGTGACTCCCCTGGAGGGTGCGGCGGCTGCGGATTCCAAGCGAGTGACGGCGCGGAAGGCAGGGGCGCCAGCGCTGATATGTTTGATGGGGGTAAAATTGACAATATACTCTTCCTCTAAACTACCAACGTCAAATATTTTGATCTCTTCCGCTGTTAACTAGCAGCGACAAATAAAAAGATATGGAGGGAGTAGTTAAAAAGAGCATCATAGTAATTTCGCACTATTTTGTTTTCCCCGGACAGATGACTCATTATTTTTGAAGCACTCAAAAAAATTCTAATATATTATAAAATTTTAATATGATTTTTTATAAATTTTCTCATTATTTTTATAACTTGTATCCCAAGGAATGATTAATATTAAATGTCCTACATTATCAAGATTTTGATTAAAAAGTTTGTGTTTTTCTAACATGCATTATGATGTCTCCTACCATATCACAAAATTGTAACTCAAGACACCACTTTTGTGTAGCGCGCTGCTGTGGGATTTGAAAAAGTTTTTGCAGCTACTTTGTCAGTAAAACAAAGTAGTGATAGTATTTATACCGTATATAATATAGAACATTGTATAATAAAAACAGCTTGTAAAGATCTAATGATGGTAGATGATTATGTGCAATTTGCTGACACCCACCTTGCGACATGTTTGCTCCTTGCATCTCAAAGATTTATGTCCTCTCTTCCTTCCTACCTTGCTTGCCCACTTGATGGTTAATTAGAGAACCACTCTCATGTGTATACTGTCATTGCTTTGTTAAAATTATTTTTGAGTGAGTCCACTACCTTCATCACTCGTAGGCACATATATTTATACACCCACAACATATATGGATGCTCAAACGTCACATCTAAGCTGACGCGTTTGAGTGGAGAAAGAAGCCACTACGCATGCATGCTCTATCTGCTATGAAGAGTAACTGAGTAAGGAGGGGAGGTAAGGAGGCTGCCATTATTAGTGTTTGTCTCTTAATCTGATGTGCTGAGTAGCGCGTAGGTGTCGTGGGCTGCTAATGAAAGATTGGTTTGCTGCATGGTGTCGTGGGCTGCTAATCAATGAAAGGCTGTTTTGCTGCATGAGAGTAATCAAAGCTAGGTGATGTGGATGTTTGAGCTTCGAGAGAATTGTTGTCAGGGCATGTAGTGGGGTGCTCCAATATAGATATAGATGATTTGGTAATAACATTTTCTAGTAGATCAAGCTAGTAACTCTTTACTATTCCAACAAAGAGAATAAATTATTAGCAAATAAAATAGGAAAAATATGCTTACCTACTTAAACTAGGCTCATCTTTTGGTTACCTGATTATTAGCTGAAACCAAACTTAAGCTAGCTAGAACAATAAAGAGGTTTTTTCCATTTATTTTTATTATGGTTTCGATCCATTCCATGTCATTACCGATTAGTTAAGAAAAACTCCAATTGGATTTAGAATAGTACACTATATAATTCATTTAGTTGGCACTTGGCAAATATTTACAGAGGTCTGATTGGCCTTTAAAATGTACGTGATCTAATTAAATTCTTTCCAATACATCCACCTTTTTTTGACCGAAGTCAGCGCAAGCCCCTATATTTTTTAGTAATTTTATTCTATCCCAGTTAAATTCACTCCCATAGGGAATCGTCCGAGCATACTGGATGCTACTCAGGTACTCCCTCCGGTTTGGTAAATAAAATCGTTTAGGACAGCGACACGATCTTCAAAACACAACTTTGACTTCTCTTTTTTATAAAAAAATATTTATTGAAAAGTTATATATGTATATTTTTATGAAAATATTGTTCAAGATAAATCTATTGATATGATTTTTACATTTCTAAACTCAACAACTTAAAAGTTATTCCTGATTTATATTCTCAATGTTTGATTCAAGTCTTGTCCAAAATGACTTCATTTACCAAACTGGAGGGAGTGCTCTAAACCACTAGGCTAGAGGCTCTTTCGCTCAATATATCCACCTTAAGTAGCACACTATAAAGTATTTCCTCCATCATAAATTGTATGTGGCTTTGACTTTTCTAGATGCACTTAAATATATGTCTAGATCACTAGATGCATACAAAATGTATGAACCTATAGAAAAATCAAAATGATATACAACTTCAAACGGATGGAGTATTTAAGTATAAACATTTCATCACGTATTGGCAGCTGAACTTTTCTCATGGATTCACTAGACTTCCGACCATACATCGAATTCAAATGAGTAATATTCAAACCCCCACATGTTACTAATAAGGTTGCCCGCACCGGGTGCGCTACCCCGGACGGTACGAGACGTCCAATACGTATTTACCGTTTTTCCCACACCGGCAGACGGTAACACATACTGCGCCAGACCTGCAAGAACTCTAGAGTGGGGAGCTCCAGGAGGAGGGGATGACGCCTGCTGTTGTCGTGGGAGAGCGAGTTGGGACGGCTTGGCCCCCGCGGCAGCTCCTCGTCTCCCCCTGACTAGCTCTTCGCCTCCCGCCGTCGCCGAGCGTCCTTCAGCATGGGCGGAGATCCCCGCGGCCCCGCGGCGCGAGCAGGAGCTCTGTCGCGCGCGAGTTGGAGGGAGAGCTCGGGGCGGCAGAGGAGCGAGAGGGGCGACGGAGAGACCTCGCGAAGACGACACGGCTTGGTCGCCGGAGGAGCACCACCACAGCGGCCATGGCTCTGTGGCGGTGTGGGGAGCAGAGGGAGGACGGGATGGGGAAAGAAGGGAGGAGAGAGAGAACGGGTGTGGATGGGCGACAGGGTGGGGATAAAAAAAATTGACGTCCCCTAGCTGGTAGTTGGTATGAAGTATGAGAGATATATATAGAGTATGAGGTATTTTCTTTTAAAGTATGAAAATGGAATACGACGAGTGCGGATAGCCTAACGAGTTCAGTTGAACATGGGAGGTGCGCATGTAGCAGGCAGCTTCCCTGCTACGTGTGTCATGTTCCCTCCTCTCATCTCATGTTTGACTATAAATCAGTCATTGTTCATCCATGATCCGATCGAATTTTGCGTATAAAACAACTGCAACATGCATGGCAAACATTGTACAGATTTTAGTACTAGTAGTGTATGTATGTAGTCAACGGAGTTAATTTGTAAAAGGTGGTCAACCTTACCTTACTGTCCAAGTATCGATAGCGGATTAAATCAACTCGCCAATACGTATGGACTTTCCAGTGATATGGCGTAAAACCCTACGTTGTGGGCGCATCATCTCTGGGTAACCTGCCAATGTGTTGCTTGTCCCTAAAGTCTAATAATTGATAAATATAAGAAGAAAATCATGATAGATATACTATATGAAATCCGGATTTATTCCGGATCGAAAAATAATTTACTCATGATATGTACACCAATAGATTCAGAATTAATCCACTAGTTAAGAGGTGTGGAATCAATCCGGCTCTTCGATCTTTTATTGTACTTATCATGATAAGTAAACTAGTTCTTGATCCGGAATAAATCTGTATCTTCATAGTATCCATCATAATTTTCTTGGTATATCTATCAATTCCGGCTGGATAATTTTCTTGGTATAGCTATCATTCCCGTTCGGATTGAATCTAATGGAAACGTTGTTCGTTTTCATGAGATTCAATCCAGCCGAAAATAATATATATACAAAGAAAATCATGATAGAGACTCAGATTCATTCCGGATCGAGAACTAATTTACTCATCATGATAGGTAGAACAAGAGACCGAAGAGCCGGATTGATTCAACACCTCTCGACCAGTGGATTGATTCTAAGTCTCTTAGTGTACCTATTAGGCCTCATCCGTTTCCACTCGATTGGATTCCGACTGGAATTGATAAATATAACAAGAAAATCATGATAGCTACTATAGGAAATCAAGATTTATTTCGGGTAAAAAATTAATTTACTCATAATAGGTACACCAAGAGACTCACAATCAATGCACTAGTCGAAACTGTGGAATCAATCCGACTCCATGATATAAAATTTGCATTGGAGATCTTCTGCTCCTGTTTTATTAAATAAGCGGACACGTCCAGCATGCAGGCAGCCACACAGGAACCGCACAGACTTCATTTTGTGTGCAGACTTGGTGTCTAACTTAGACTTGGTTTCTACGTTTCCACCTCTCTCTCAACATTCAATTGTTGACCACATCAGCAAATTGTCTACGTGACAGTATAATTAATAACTATGAACTCTATCTCGATTGGGTGTGCCCTTATAGTAACTATCCTGATTTTCCTTGTTATATTTATCAATCTGGTGGAAAGGAACGAAACCTAACAGCACAGTGGCAGAGCCAGGTTTTATAACTTGGGTATTCCTGTGTTTAAAAAAAGTCAAACATTGGCCAACAAGCTAGCCTAGGAGTGGGGAGCCATGGAAGTATGAGAAAAGCGTTGAGCAGAATTGTACTCCAAAGTCGAAAACAAGATATATTGACTCAATGTAACATATATATGTGTGTATACTTAACATATACTTGATACTTTGGCAAAATAGTTGGGTATTCCTGGGAATACGTGTGCACCATGGTGGCTCCGCCAATGTAACAGCAAACTGCGGACCGGAAAATTTTGCGGTTAACGCCTCTATCGAAAATTTAATCTCACATGTGGCAAGTTTTCACCTAAGCCCTCAGATTTTTGTTTAATTGCGACCTCCCTCCGTGCGGAGACGGCAGACGGCCACCCACGGTGACGGCGTGTGGGCGGATTTGGCGGGAACCAACCGTTGAGCAGGCTTATAAAACCAGAGAAGCTTATAAAACCAGAGAGCGTTCACCGTTCTGCCATTGACTCGTCTCCGACTCCACTACCGATACCGAACCCGGCCACCACCCACCAGGGCACCAGGCGGCAGCAGCTTAGCTGTTCTGCTCGACGATGGACGACGCCGCGGCGGCCCCCTCGTGGGGCCCCGCGAGCTTCCGCACGCAGGCCAACGCCCTTCTCCGCAAGAACCTCTGCTTCCAGGTCCCCCCTTTCCTCCCTCCCCTGTTTCCAATTCCTCTGTTTCTTGCATTCCCTTCCACTAACAAAGATTCTTCTGTTGCTGATGGTCGTCTTGCTCCTGCGGTGGTGCGTGTGAGCGAGCGCAGAAGCGGAACCTGAAGACCAACATCGGCATCACGCTCTTCCCGGTGCTCCTCTGCGTGATCCTCGTGGTGATCCAAGGCGTCATCGACCGGGAGCTCGACAAGCCCAAGTACCGGTGCGGCTGCGCCTGCGTAGACCCGGGCCCCACTGCGGTCGGGGCCGCCTGCCGCCGGACCGAGGGCGGCGTCCAGCACTCCACGCTGGACCAGGTCGGGAGCTGCCCGATCCCCAGCCCGACCCCGTGGCCGGCGCTCGTGCAGCTGCCGCGGCCTGACTCCCGCGCTGTCAGGACCGTCGGCAAGACGTTCGAGGGATTGCCTGACCCGGCCTGCCGGGGCTCCGGTTCCTGCCCGGCCACCGTCCTCGTCACCGGCACCAACCGCTTGCTTGCTCAAAGTATATACTATTCTACTTTTTCTAGATATGTCATGGCAGCACGCTTCCATGCTACAAGTCAATGAGAGCATGTATCTGTTGTTTGTTCACAACCCGCGTGCTCTGTTCGCCTTTGGATTGGCAGGTCTTTCGGGTGGACTGTTTCCTTTGACTTCCTCGATCAATCTCACGGATTATCTTGATGCTCTCGCCAAGACTGTCGCTGTGAGTTTCCTTATTCAGCACTCCTGAATGGAGGACTCGCTTATGCAGTTGCTGGAGTTTGTGTTTTTCCTTCTGTGAGTGATGGATGGACCTCTTCGGTTGGATTAATCTTCGTAGGGTTCAGACACGTGGCCATGGACAACACAGTTAATAGAGCCGGTGTTTATCCCAGGGAACAATTTGTATCTGGTACAACCTCAGTGGTTGCCCAATTCATCACAGACAGTTTCATTCAATGCTGGGGCTATACCCCTTCAACTCAGTGAGTAGCATTTCCTTTTCCTCATTGGTCCATTTCTTTCTCCCCTTTTTTTATCAAAAAAACGGTTCATTTCTTTCGATCAAGGATGTAATTTAGTAATTAGTACATACAAGGACAGAAAGGAACAACTGAGGAACAGTGCCTCACTTTTGTAAGCTCATGAATTCACCCCAACTATACTATTGGACCTGCTAATTTTAGAGTATTTCTTATGATTGCTACTATTAAAACAATTCATTGCTTCTGTTTGTCACTATTCACAAAACACTAACAGACCAGTCTTCCAAGTCATCAAATGCTAAGCTATATGACTTAGTCGCTGGGATTTAATTTATTCCCGTGAACAATATTGGAATTAAACTTTTACTTTGCTGGTGGGGTTTTTGCTGCTCTTCTTGAATTCTTCTGTTATCTCTTGTTTCCTGGACTTGCTGAAATACGTGCTGATTAATTTTCTTTTCCAAATGTTCAGACGCAGACTGCATTCAGGGCTTGTCATTATGGCGTGAAAGTGCATCGGCTGTGAACGATCAACTATTTAAGGGTTACAGACAAAAAGGTGGAGGTAGTGGAGAAGGAAAGACAAATGAATTCGTTGCAGGTGATCTCACCTTCTGATAAGACTTCAACCAGGCACTACTCATTATCAGTTCGTTTTCTCATGTGTATAACTGGCTTCTCTCCAGGTTATGACTTCCTGAACACAAATATAAGTGGTCTTGAAATGAACGTTTGGTACAACTCTACCTATAACAACAACACTGCTTATGTACCTATCGCGTTGTTACGAGTTCCGCGCTTGGTTAACATGGTACGTCTTTACCAGATTAGTCCTTCATATCTAGTGATATATACCTGTACTACAGCTATGACTATACTTATGCTATCTTCCCTACAGGCATCCAATGTGTACATCAAATTTCTTAGAGGAAGCGGAGTGGACATGTTGTTCGAATATGTTAAAGAGATGCCCAAAATTGGAACGCAAGTGAAATTTGACCTCTCTTCTCTTCTTGGTGCTCTGTTCTTCACATGGATAGTTGAACTACTATTTCCGGTGAGTGTGATTACCTTTATCAAGAAAAGTGGCAAAAATGGTTTAAATGTTATGTCCTTAGTCCTTACTAAACCGTTTTGTAGGTCATATTAACCTATCTTGTGTATGAGAAGCAACAGAAGCTGAAAATTATGATGAAGATGCATGGTTTGAAGGATGGTCCTTACTGGCTTATCTCCTATGGCTACTTCTTTGCTCTGTCGGCTGCCTACATGATACTATTTGTGATTTTTGGCTCCTTGATTGGTAATGAACTAAAACATACTCTCTCCATTCCACACAATCTGACATTTAGGACAGCGACATGGTCTCCAAAACACAATTTTGACCTCTTGGTATTATAAAAATATTTATCGAAGAGTGATATATGTATACTTTTATGAAAGTATTTTTCAAGACAAATCTATTCATATAGTTTTCACATTTGCAAACTCAACAACTTAAAAGTTATTGATGATTTATATTTCCAATGTTTGACCCGAACCTTGTCCTAAACGTCAGGTTTTGTGGAATGGAGGGAGTATATTAATAAGATGCCAAATTTGCAAATGAATTATGTAATTTGAACTCAACTTTTCTCTGTGCAGGTCTAAAGTTCTTTAAATTAAATAGCTACGGCATACAATTTGTCTTCTACTTCATCTACATAAATCTGCAGATTACACTCGCATTTTTTGTAGCTTCCTTCTTTTCTTCTGTCAAAATAGCCACAGGTCGGTGCTGCACATCTTTAACTTCTGAAGAAAGCCTATGATGCTTAAAATTTTATTATCTGGTCGACTAACTCGAAAATTACTGTTCCACAGTGGTTGGATACATGTATGTATTTGGCTCTGGCTTGCTGGGGGCTTTTCTTCTTCGATTTTTTGTAGAGGACAATGGTTTTCCGAGTAAGTTTCTATCATATTATTGATTGATATCTCTCTTTAGGTTGTATGAATGACAAGCTCTTTGTTTATGTACAAAGAGGGTTGGATAGTTGTCATGGAGATCATCCCTGGATTTTCATTATACCGAGGGTTATACGAATTTGGTCAATATGCATTCTCTGGAAATGCAATGGGTACCAAAGGTATGGAATGGTCTAATTTAGATGACTCTGTTAATGGAATGCGTGGTGTCTTGATTATTATGGTTGTGGAGTGGGCGGTATTGCTCCCATTGACATTCTACGTGGATCAAGTCTCATCACTGGGCGGTAGATTCCGGAAAAACCCCTTCTTCTTCTTGAAGTGCTTTAAAAAGCATGCTGTTTCATTGCGGAGATTTAGCTTCCGGAGACAAGGATCTAAAGTAGTTGTTGAAATGGATAATCCTGATTCTGCTCAAGAAGTAAGTTACTCTCTTATTTACTTCTCAGTAATAATATTTGCTTTATTTCTTACATTTTCTTAATGATATTCAGAGAGAGGTCGTTGACCAACTTCTGCTGGAACCAATTGCAAACCAACCAATCATCAGTGATAACCTCAAGAAGGTTTACCATGGAAGAGATGGAAACCCTGACAAAGTTGCAGTCAGAGGTTTATCTCTTGCCCTACCTTAAGGCCAGTGTTTTGGAATGCTTGGTCCGAATGGAGCTGGGAAAACATCGTTCATCAGTATGGTATAGCAACATAAACTATTACAATGATTTTCTGACAAATTCAGGTGATGAACCACCTCAATGATATATTTTTCCCTGCAGATGATTGGACTTATTCCACCAACATCTGGCACTGCCTATATACATGGGATGGATATAAGGAGTGACACGGATGCCATCTATACTAACATGGGTGTATGCCCACAGCATGAGTAAGGGCGTAAGGCCATGCTTTAAAAATTATATTTTCATCTAATACCTATTTCTGCAATTTACTGTTGTGTTCTAGTGCAATCAGTGCTCACGCACATTGAAATGAATGTAGCTTACTTTGGGAAACATTGACGGGAAGAGAGCATCTATTGTTTTATGGAAGACTAAAGAATCTTAAAGGCACTGAATTGTTAAAGGTACAGTTCTGCAAATTGGCTCATTTTAATGTCAGTGTCTAGTTACCTTCACTAATAAATAGTCTGGTAGGAAAATATGATATGTTTGTTGACTTGTGTTCCTCAAAAATTCAGATATCTATAAAGACGTGTATAAAACAGTATTTGAGTTTACAATATTCTATGCTGCAGGCTGTTGATGATTCTCTGAAGAGTGTTAATCTGTTCCATGGTGGTGTTGGTGATAAGCAAGTGAGGAAGTACAGTGGGGGCATGAAACGAAGGCTTAGTGTTGCTATCTCATTAATTGGGGATCCGAAAGTACTACCCTTACTTCTGTTATGTTTTTAACTGCAAAATATAGATTGCCATGTGCACTTAATGGCTTGATATTTATAGGTTGTTTTCATGGATGAGCCGAGCACTAGACTAGATCCAGCATCAAGAAACAACCTGTGGAGTGTTGTGAAGGAGGCTAAGAAAAACCGTGCCATCATTCTTACAAGTATTGTATTCATCCAATATTCCATATATTACCTATATATACAAGACAATGTTAACTCATCAGATCATTTTAACAGCACACTCGATGGAGGAAGCAGAAGTACTATGTGATAGACTCGGCATATTTGTTGATGGTGGTTTCCAATGCATTGGTAACCCAAAAGAGGTAACTTATCTATTACCTGTATGAAGCAGAAAAGTACATTTCTGTGCTGTTTCTGTTTATTGAATACTTTTCAAAATGTTCGGTGTTACTTCTTTGCAGCTGAAAGCTAGATATGGTGGCACCTACGTGCTCACAATGACAACACCTTCGGAGAATGAGCAGGAGGTTGAACAGCTGGTTCGCCGTTTATCGCCGAATGCGAGCAGGATCTACCATATATCAGGAACCCAGAAATTTGAGCTACCAAAGCAGGAGTTGAAGATTGCAGATGTATTCCATGCCGTTGAGAGTGCAAAAGGCCGGTTCAGCATATATGCTTGGGCCCTGGTTGACACCACCTTGGAGGATGTCTTCATCAAGGTTGCCAGGGGTGCACAGGCCTTCAGTGTGGTTGCATAAGTAGTACACTGGATGTATGTGTGATTTTGCTCTTCCTTGTGTACTATGTGTTGTGTATAGCTTGTCTGAATTTTTAATTTTACTCTTATTAAGGATAGTTTGCTTGAGGTGTATATTTGGTATAGTTAGGCTGTATAGTCTACAAGTTAAATCTCACTCTGTTGCTTATCAAATACACATGTACCCGGTTCATACTATCACAATGTTAGTAATATAAATCATGATCTACCAAAAATATAGAGGAATGCATGGAATTGCAGATTTCATGCTAAATCTGTCTTTCCATTTTTTTCTTATCTATACCGGTAAGGATCAGGGTTTACATTATCAAAAAATAAAAAATATCAGAGGTTGGTGATAAACGGGAATATCGAATTTATCGGAATTCTGTCAGTGATAGAGAATGTTGTGTATATGCTTGTTTGAACTTCTGTTAGAGTTTTCTTTTGGGATGGTGCTTGAGTACGTATTTGGGATCATGGAGTATTCAGTTGCCTTGAGAACTCAGCCACCTCACCTCTTTACTCCATGTCTCCATCCGGTTCAAATCCATGTTGTCTTAGAGTTGTGCACAAGGTTTGATAAAGTAGATTAAATGGCCTTGTTGTCTTTCATTTGTATATTGGAAAGAAAATGATTACGTAGCTTTTTGAGTATTTGCTCCCATATATGTAAAAGAGTGGTAGTTTTAACGTAGCAAGGGTGTGGAAGAAAAAAGAGGAAAATGTTCCTAGAAATTATTGGGTGACATGTATTTTGAAAGAGGTTAAGAAAAATTAAGGATATGCATTTATTTTGAATAGGAGGGAATAGCCTTTTAGAATCATTTGATCCATCATCAAATAAACAAAACACTCTCTCCGAGACATCTGCAAGTATTTGCTCCGCATTCTTAACTAGGCACAAGCTGAATGAAGCACGTGCGTCTTCCTGTAATTTTGTTCCTTCCCTGCTTATTCAGATCTTGAGGTCAGAACTGAATGGGAACCTGATTGTGAACTGTGGAGTAAGATAGTGGCGATTTGTTTATCTTGGTAAGCGTGCTCGGAACCAATCCATATCTTTGAATTCGCAGGCACCAATAACGATTTAATCATCCTATACCGATCCCTTTCGTGCAGACTACGATTTGGTGACGAACTGGCATGTGTCATGGAGTTAACTCCAATGTAATAAGTGTACACTGTACTCATCAAGAAGCATCTAAACACCTACTACACATTGTTGTTTCTTTTACTATCAATATGATACGGGGAGATTACAACGTAACTTGTGCTGTGTCACAGAACAAAAAAAACAATCAAATTTATACTGAAAAGGGGATAATGTTGTGGCCTAAAAAATTTTGCAGTGCTTGAATGGTGTGAGTCGTGAGAAGAGCCACAGGCACGAAAGTAATCCGGGGTTGCCGCCAGGTTCGTTGCCAGAAAGTTCTGCTCCTCAGCAGTTCTGAAAATGTCACACTCACTGCATCAAAGTTACCGTTCTGTGCGGCTGCGACGAACACGATGTTTGTTACTTATTTAACTTTCATCACTTGGATCTCGCTTCTTGATCTCTCAGCATGACTTCAGATTACTCGAAGTTGTTGATATGCTTAATGACGCAAGGTAGCAGAGATGGTATGCTCAACGACGCGACAAGAAGAAAATTGCATTGACAAGGCTGCTCCGTGCCTGGATTTGTGCCGCTAGCCATTTATATATATATACATATATCACTCCAAGGCAAGCTACTCTACTGCTAGCTCTCCTCTCCCTGTGTAACTGTACCAGCTGATTGAGCTAAAAAAGCAATGCTCCCGTAAGGCCGTAACACCCGGCTGAGGCACCGGCCGCATCGACATCGAAACGGGCACAAGTTCCTTCAAGCGGACGCCATGCATCGGCTTCCATGGAGCAACCGACGACGAACGCGTCACCGGTAAATCCTCCGCCGCCGCGCTTGTGCCTGATACCCGGACGCGGACCGCCGGCACGGCGCGCGTGATAGTCACGCCGAGCGGCGCGCGTCTCGAGGCATTCGCGGCGGTCTGAAGCCAGCTATAGCTGCTGCGTGACAGAGCAGCTAGCTCGGCTCTGCTGCTTGCTTGCTTACTCACCGTCTCTCGTGCTCTATATCAGGAGCAGGTGAGCTCACTGGCTTCAGTGAGGTTTCAGTGGGACTGATCAGCTGCTGTTCGTGGCGCCGTTCTTGCTCTGTGTCAGAACTCGGAAGTAGGAAGCTGCACTGTCACTCATGGAGTCTCGGCGGTCGCGCGGGCTTGCGAGGTTTTTCAGGCAGGTCCATGCCCTCTTCCTCAAGAACCTCTCTTTCCAGGTAAAGAATTCTGGATTTCTGGGCGCCAAGCCAGACATGGATAGACTAAAGACCAGATCAAGATCAGACAATTTTTTTAAAAAAGAAAAGGTCACAAATTTCACTTGTTTTTATCACTGTCAACTGTTTAAAATTAAACCACTACTATTCCCTGAATTGAACACATTTTTGGCACTTTCAGATCATGTCATCATGCCATTTCTCGAAACGCTAACGGCTAATCTTACATGTTTTTGTTGCGCTCTGGTACTCGCAGAGGAGGAACGCGAGGACGAACGCCGCCATCGCCGCGTTCCCGGTGCTCCTCTGCGTGCTCCTCGTCGCCATCCAGCGCGTGGTGGACAACGAGCTGGCGAGGCCGCCGTTCCAGTGCGGCTGCCAGGGGACGCGCTGCGGCGTCCAGTACTCCACGCCCATCCAGGCGCTCAGCTGCGCGGTGCCCGTGCCGCCGCGGTGGCCGGCGCTGGTGCAGGTGCCGGACCCCGAGGCGCGCGCGCTGACGGGCCTGCACCGGCGGCCGTGCAACGCGTCGGAGAACTGCCCCGCCGCCGTGCTCCTCACCGGCCGGAACCGCCAGCTTGCCCAAGGTACAGTACGGGTCACCATGCTGTCAGAATTTGCATGGAAATCTTGTGCATTTTGGGTGCTAATTGCTCTGTTTCTTGGTGAATTTTTTGGAAGGCCTTGGAGGGCAGCTGTTCCCACCTGTCCCTGCACGATACGCCTTGGCGCCTGATGCTTCAACGGATTATCTCGATGAGTTCTCGACAGTAGTCACTGTAAGTTGCTTGATCAAACAATGTTCATCAGCGGCATTTTGTGTTCAGTTTTTCTTTTCTGTTGTTCTGATGGAAGGAATGCCTCTGAATTTTGGTTTACAGGGTTCAAACTCGCTGCCAGCACATGTGCTGTTCGTTGAACCGGGTCTTGTTCCACAGGGGACCTTGTATGTGCTCCAACCGAAGTGCCAGTTCAATTCACGCAATGGTCCAGAAAATTTTGATGGGATACAACTGGAATCTGGTAAAATTTATTTATGTACAGCTGGGGGAGTAGTGGAATGCACAATGTAGCTTTACATGCCTGCATTTTGTTCTTTTTATGCAAATTATTGTCTGTACAATAGCTTCCTTCAACCCTATATATTTTTTGTGATATGGAACAGATATGCAGTGTGTTCAAGCTTTGCCACTGTGGTGCGATAATTCGTCAGTGATAAATCATCATATGTTCAACGGTTACAAGGGTGGAAATAAGCGGAGAAGATCAAACGAATTCCTCGCTGGTAATTTATTGTATATATTGTTTTCAGTTGTGACGATTGAGTGGAGCTATAATGCTAAGTTGAGCAAATATTTCTGTAGGCTATGACTTCCTAGATACAAACAAGAAGCGCTTCCATGTATATGTTTGGTACAATTCCAGCTTCAGCAGGGATAATGGACACCATTCGATGACAGTTTTGCGTGTTGCACGGTTGGTTAATATGGTACGTATACTTGCCAACATTTTTTTCTGTTAAGTTTGGAACAAGAAATAGCTTATTGAAGTAAAATGATTCTTAATAAGGTATAGTAGCATAACTAGTGTACTACATCCAAAATGACTTATTTTATATGACAGTTTTGTTTATCATTCACTCTTCTGATTTTATTGCACTATGGCGTTCTGCCAATTGTTTGCGGATTCTGTTCCATACAATAACTTTTTTCCAATCTTAATGTTATTATTACGGTATACGTTCAGCCATACTCCATACTTTTATGGATATACTAATTATGTGTTTCCATTGTAGGCATCCACTGCATATTTGAACCTTTTTCGAGGACAAAATGTGGAGATGCTCCTCGAGTATTTGAAAGAAATGCCCAAAGCTGCTGTCCCAGTGAGGCTGGACCTCACTACTCTCCTAGATGCACTATTCTTCACCTGGACGGCTCAACTCCTACTTCCAGTAAGTTTGTTCAAAAATTTATCCATGATGACAAACTGAGCTCCAGTGAAGGACCTTAGTAAAGTCTAATGATGTTCACTGATAAATAAGTCATGGATGACTTCAATCTAATACAGGTAATGCTAACATATCTTGTTTACGAGAAGGAGCAGAGACTAAGACTGATGATGAAGATGCATGGGCTGAAGGATGCACCTTATTGGTTGATTTCTTATGCCTATTTCTTATCACTTTCAACAGCTTACATGATGTTCTTCATGATCACTGGGTCGGTTATAGGTACCAATGCAAGCAACCATGTGCTACCAAAATTCCTGGATTCAATACAAGCAGATATGCTAGTAATTACTAAACCGGCCATGAGTTTGGTTTTGCAGGGCTAGATATCTTCAGACTAAATAGCTACATCATGCAATCTCTGTTCTACTTCATATGTATCAACCTACAGATCGTGCTTGCCTTTCTGCTGGCTTCTTTCTTCTCTTCTGTCAGGATTGCAACTGGTCAGTAAATGAATAGAGCTCTTTTATGGTGCCTTGTAAAAATATCATGTGCCTCATTGGATGGTCTAACGTAGGTTGGGATGTATTCTTATTGTGTTACAGTAATTGGTTACATATATGTTTTTGGATCTAGCCTTCTTGGAGAAGCTCTGTTGAAGACATTCATCGAGGATGCTACCTTCCCAAGTAACTTTTATAGTTCTTCTGAACAAAAAAATTCTACAAAAAAAAACTTCAAAAGGCATCACAAACTATTGTTTCATTTGTTTAGGGATGTGGCTTGTAGCAATAGAGCTTATTCCTGGGTTCTCCCTCTACCGAGGAATATACGAGCTTTCCGAGTATGCTGCTGCAGGAAGAAATATGGGTAAGCCTGGGATGAGATGGGCAGACTTGAACAACCCCGTTAATGGGATGAAAGATGTTATGATTCTAATGTCTATTGAAGGGATAATCCTCCTCCTTGTGGCATTTTTACTGGACCATAGACCTGCATGGCAGCCTCTGTTTGTCTTTGGATTTCTATCAACAAATCATTCCTCACCTTCAAAGAAACCAAACAAAATGAAGAGGGGATCCAGGAGGGTCCATGCTGATATGACAAAGCCTGATGTGTTCCTAGAGGTTAGTTAAGCATATACTTCCTCCGTTCCAAATTGTAGGTCGTTTGGCATTTCAAGATTCACATTTTTTTGATATGCATCTAGATATATATACTTCTTTCTAGATACATAATAACAACTATGAATCTAGTTTGGCAAGACGACCTACAATTTTTTTTCTTGAACACGCAGGAGAGCTGCATATCAATATATTAAGAAGAAAAGAGGGTATAAGAAACCCAAGGTACAGCTAGGTTTTCTAAGGAAAAAACCTAAGCAGAAAAAACCACTACTATTTACTAGATTGACAAATCACAAAACAATCTACAATTTGGAGTGGAGGGAGTAACTAATAACTGATAAATTCAACAGGCTGTCTTTTGCTAATTTTGTTGTTATAAAACTATTTCAGCGCAAGGTGGTGAAACGGTTATTAAAGGATATGGACATGAGTAATATGATCATCTGCCATAATCTAAAGAAAGTGTACCCTGGAAAGAACGGTAATCCTGACAAGCATGCTGTTAGAGGACTGTCGCTAGCTTTGCGCAAAGGGCAATGTTTTGGGATGCTCGGTCCCAATGGGGCGGGGAAGACATCCTTCATTAACATGGTACGTAACAGTTACTAGTATTCCTGTTATGTTTGTGCCTGTTTTTGAGAACAGAATGATGCTCTGTTTTGTGTGAAACAGAGTGATCCTATATTTCCTAAGAAACAAAGTGATCCTACCATTAGCTCTTCAGCTTCTAATATAGAGAAACAATACAAAAATTATTTACACATTACTTATGGGATGCATGTGCAGATGATTGGCCTAGTGAAACCGACTTATGGAACTGCTTACATCCATGGAATGGATTTGAGGACAGATATGAAGGAAATATATGCAAATATTGGTGTATGTCCACAGCATGAGTATGTGGTGTGATTCTAACCAAGTTATGTTCACAGAAAGAAGCTTTGCCAGTGGTGATATTTTATTTTTGGAAGGTGATTTTGTCTGTGGTTGATGCTAACAAAATTATGTTCTGTGTGCAGCTTACTTTGGGAGACTCTGACTGGAAGAGAGCATCTGATGTTCTATGGACGAATGAAGAATCTCACAGGTGCTGCTCTAACACAGGTAGTTTGAAGCCATGAACTAAAACAAAGTTTGCAATCTATACAATCTACCTACCATATATATTACATTATTCATCTGAGAATGTATGTGTTAAGAGCAGGTCGTCTAATTACACCATTATTACATATAATCGCTGAATCTTTTATGTTGGGCTGTAACATACATTCCCTGATCCAGGCAGTTGAGCAATCCTTGAAGAACGTAAATCTGTTCCACAGTGGTTTCGGCGACAAATCTGTAAGCAAGTACAGTGGTGGCATGAAAAGAAGGCTCAGCGTCGCCATTGCTCTTATAGGAAATCCAAAAGTACTTCCATCTGCCATACCCATAGAATAGACATATAGCATCAATGAAATCATTTCATAAATAATAATTATCATGAAATTTATTATGCGTAGGTTGTTTACATGGATGAACCGAGTACTGGGCTCGACTCAAGGTCTAAGAATGATCTGTGGAGAATCATCAAGCGAGCAAAGAAGGATTGCACCATCTTTCTTACCAGTAATCCTCCTTTTATTACCTATTATATACCATATTAAAGCAGCATACACCGACCAATTGTACCAAAAAGACCAACCTGATTCCTGATGGGAAAAAACTTGCAATTCACCAGTACTACAATAAGTCAACAACCATTCAACATCAGTCTTTCATGTAAACCTTCACACCGGATATTTCAGCACATTCCATGGAGGAGGCTGAGGAATTGTGCGACCGCATCGGAATCTTCATCAACGGAAACTTCCACTGCATTGGAACCCCCAAGGAGGTACAAAAAACAAAATGCCAGAAATCATCTAAGCTATTTTTTTTTTGAATACTCTGTTGCGCAAGAACATGGTTACATTTGGGCAATGCAGTTGAAGGCTAGGTATGGGGGCACCCGGATCCTGACGATCACGACATCGCCGGAGCACGAGGAGGCGGTGGAGTGGCTAGTGAGCCGGCTCTCGCCAGGGTACACAAGGATCTACAGCGTGTCGGGCACGCAGAAATTTGCGTTGCCACGGCAGGAGGTGGGGCTGGGCCGTGTGTTTGGCGCAGTAGAGGTGGCGCGGCGCGCGTTCCCTGTTCTAGGGTGGGGTGTAGCTGACGCGACACTGGAGGAAGTGTTCGTCAGGGTGGCCAAGGAGGCCCGTGCATTCGACGTGCTATCATAGTGAGTGAGTAAGTTGTCTGTATTGTAGGTTGTAGCTAGCTGTAGTGTCACTAGATGGCATCAGTGGAAGGTTTTCCTTCCTTAGAGTTATGGTCTGCAAATGTACAGATTTCTCAGTGGAATAGAGTGATGGTAGTAGTAGGTCTTATGCAGTGTTGGATTCTTTTTTGTGTTTATAATTCTTAGCTATGAGAGTTTGCATCGTTTTGAAAGTAGACATTCATTGAAAAAATTTGCGATGAGTGAATCTGTCTAATAAAAGTTTGAGGAAAAACACATCATAATTCTACTTATCATCTTGAGATTCATCAACTTAAATAGCTTGTACCTCAAATTTTCTCTCGCCGCATGTGCATTTGCTTCTTTCTCCATCATATTGATTCTCTTTACAATGATTCTCAACAAAATATAAACATTCAATCTAGGTTTTGGAAAAAGAAAATCAAGCTCACTAATTTATGTACCTCTTAGCAATACAACAAAGTTTCTTATCAATAATACCTGATGTGTTTACATCATCCTATTTCAAATTTTCTATTTTTTCTTCCGAAAAGTTAGTGTCCCCAGTTTTTATCTTCTCCTCCAACAACAACATCAACATAAGCTAAGGGGTGCCTCGCCAAGACATTACTTCTAGTGTTACCACGAATTGCCACCTGAAAGAAGGCTACCAATCCAACTAAGATGTGCTTGGCACTGAGATAAAACAAACCTGCAGATGGGAAATTTCGGTTGCTTGGAAAGGGCTGAAACTGCACGGCCAGTGAGAGCAAAATATAGGAAGATAAATCTGTGGAGGTTGATAATTCATGCAATGTCCACATGGATATTGGATCATGAGGATCAAATTTGATGTCTTACAAGTTCGATAAATTTGTTAAACTTCGAAAGTTATCCATCCATGGTTATAGGGTAAAACCTGGGTTTATGTATGACTCAATGTTGGTTCTTCGTTTTTCTCTCTTTTTTTCTTTTAGTTACAATTAATGACCTAAACTTGGTCGCACTCAAGGCCACAGAGGTTGTCCACGTCACCAAAAGGATTTCAGTCATCGGATCGAGCATAGACACTCATATCATCAAATAGAGGATGGTGATTTTCCAAAAACACCCCAAACTTTGTCAAAATTGAACTAGAAAGTTGCGTGTTTGTATAAAATTCAAATTTGAAAGGCACCCAAGCCTCTAAACTACTTATCATTCATTGGATATTGCCAACTACTTTGCATTTTTTTAAATAATTAACTAAGGATCTAAATTATATTAATTCATTGAATTTTTGATTAAAAAAGGAAGGTAGTACCATGGTCGGTTATTTGAGGAGCTATGCAATTTTTTCCCAATATTTGGCCTTAGATCTACATAAAAGCACTTCAAATTTGAAATTTGGTGTACGAAAATATTGTATATTTTTAAGTTTGAATAACTTTTGTATTTGACACCATTGATTTGACCATGTTTCAATGTTTGAATTGTAGAGGCAACCAATAACCGATGTAATGGATTGTAGGTTGATTTTGGTATAGTTCGAGGGTTTTTCAGATAAATGGTATTTCTGTAAAGCACAATGGGTTTTGTTGCTAAAAAAGCCCAATGGGTTTTCAAAAATTTCCTGAGAGGTGGCTGGACTACAAGTTGATTTCTATAAAGTTCAAGTGGTTGTTTGAAAAAAATTCCTAAGTGTGTTGGACTTTGAGTTCATTCCGACAAAGTTTGATGGTTTTTTACAAATTGTTTGGCCTATTGGATACCATTTATGACTATGTGACTATGCGATAAGTATCTGAGTTACAAGGAGCATTATCATTCATCAACAACAGCAACCACGTAGGCACCTCTTCTACCTTCAGCCACATCGGTCTTGTTCCTCCTCTACTTCTCATCCAAGAGTCACCTTGAACCGCAACACTAACTTTAATCTTGATCTCTAATCCTAGCCAAGAGGGTGAGGCCTCACTTGTAAGCATAAAATTTTCATAAGACCAAAATGTGGTTCTCAGCTCTCTGGCTGAGAACACTTGATTTTGGTACCTGACAACAGAGACCACGTGAGAGATGAGAAGCACAGGTCATGGGATCTTTACAGAGTTGTAATTTTTCATAAATTGTAGTAACTCAACATCCGTATACAATTTTTTTGAAAATGAATACATTTTGCACATGCAGCACAAATGTTTGTTCCATGGTTAACATGGAACTAGGTACTAGACTAAATGGAACATGACTTGATTCAGATTTTGATTCAATCAACCAGAGGCAATGGCAATTTTCACCGAACCATCTAATTTTCATTCCTTGTCTGAATAACTCGGTTACTCCACAGCTCCTCACATGATTACACTCGCATTCGCATGAGACTCTTTTGCAAGCCGTAGGTATGGCTTTGTTGGTTTCTGAATCGAGCAGCACATGATAACTCAAAACATTCCAGGCTTGGCTTTGCGTCTCCATATCCCACTCACTTCAGCTGGCCATGCCAGATTGTCACCTCTGTTCCAGGTTTGGCTTCGCAACTTCATATTGCACTCCGCTTCAGCTTGCGAAGCCGCCGCCACCTCTGTTGCACTTGCACCAGCTACTCTGTTGGCCTCTGATCGAGCAGTACGTCATCTCAATACATTTCAGGCTTGGCTTCATGACTTCATACTGCACTTAGCTTCAGCAGATCATCACCTCTGTCACACTGCAATGGAAAGATCATGCACAAATAAGAAACTAAGCAAGCATGTCTTTGTAACAAGAACTTTTAAGCTACAAAGACAGTAAGCTAAGTGACCTGAAACCAAAGTAAATCAGCATTTGTTAACGAAATTGAAATTTTGGGAGACATACTAGTGTACACCTGCAATTCACAAAAGTGTGTTCTGCACTACCAGAGAACTAGACTAAATGGATCAATACTTCGATCTACCAGAGGCAAAGGCAATTCTGCCAAAACCATCTAATTGCCATTTCAGATTTAAAAATCTCTAGTTAATCTACAGGAGAAAATATATTTTAGACTGGTACACTATACTTCAGTTCTCTTTTTATGTGTGTGTGTGTGTGTGATATCCCACTTCGTATAGTTGACATGCTAAGTCCACCAACCAGTAGAGTTCAACCCTATCTGTTAGCACTTAACAGTCCAATCAATTACAGATTTACAGAAGATATATTGCGGATGAAAACCTAAACTTTGTGCCTGTGCAATTAAGAGAACAAAATTGAAACTTGAGCATAAAAGGGGAGTCCACATACCTTGAACAAAGGAGAAAATTTGAAGTAAAACATAAACTCCAAGTATGGGTTAGGAAAGCAATGGCTAACAAAATATGATAATCATAACTTTTATTTCATGCATGTGCAACCAATTATGATAACTGATAAGAATGTATTTCACAGAAAAAGGATAAAAACATAACTGCTATTTGTCAAAGAAAATTGTGTAAGCATTAAGAATATGACATAGTTTCAACTTTCCACAGCATCACGCCACACTCAGGGCCACTGACGGATCGATCCAAGATGTTACTTTATAATTAGACGAACTGATCATGATAATAAAGGTTTTGTTCAAACAATTTCTTTTGAAAATCAAAATGATTTCAGCATTCTACCAATAGGTTTTGATTGCAGTAATTCAGCATCTTTTGATAAAAAAAAACTTGTAAACAAGAATAAAAACAGAATACAGCCCAAAATAGCACATTGATCATGTTTCACCATTCACATCATTGCTGAATAAATGGAAACAGATTAGATGCAATCACATAAGCAAAGAAATCTGTACCAAACCACCTAAATGCCATCTGTGATGGTAACTATATGGAACCTAGCAGTCTGCAAGAAAGATAACTACATGGAACCTAGCTAAAACACATGCTGTTCTGTCTGAAGCGAAATATTTCAGATCTCAGTTACAGAAAAACTAACGCACATGAAAAGGTAATACTTGCAGCTGACCAATTAAGCACTACAACGATCCAAGATGATGTGCAGTAACAAATGTTGAATCTAAGACAGCACGGGGGATGGCAGTGCACGTACCTTGAGGAAGGAGAGGAAGACCTGCAATCGGGGTTAGCAAACGCAATCCGGTCCAGGAAGCCACATACCTTAGCACATGTCCATCCCCGGCGGAGGAGGCGGGAGCTGCTCCACCACGGTCGTCGTGGCTGGCGCAGCCAGCTCCGGCGGCGGATCGTACTTGACGACGTAGTCCCCGTCGACGTCCATGTAGTGGCGGATGAAGACCACCGTGATGAGCGCGGTGGCGACGCAGCACAGGCACTGGAGGACGCGGCTGACGGTGCCCCAGATGGCGGCGGCCTCGGCGCCGGACGTGAGCGAGAGAAACCTGGCGACGTAGAGCGCGAAGTGGAGACCCAAGTAGGCGCAGCCGAGCAGCTGCCCCCGGGGCCCCGCGCCGGAGAAGACGCAGTACATCGCGTAGGGGCCCATCTTCATCTTCATCTTCATGTGCGGCGGCCACGGCCGCTCCACGACTCCGTCCTCCTCCTCCTCCACCTCCTCCGGCCGCGGCGGCGCCATCGGAGAGCGGGAGTCGGGGGCGAGATCGAGGAAGGGGAGCGTCGAGGGAGCTGGATCGAGTTGAGAGATCGCGAAGCGCGCACGGAGCAGCGGTGGCGTGGCGGTCGAGATCGGGGATGCGGGGAATCGCAAGAGCCCACTGGGATTGGGATTGGATTGATTTTTTTTTTTATCAAACATACCTGTATTAATAACGATAGAAGGCACGGTACAAGACGCATACAGATACAGGTACGCACACGTGGGATACAGAGGACAGCTGTCCCAACCTTTTTGCACACAGGTCCCTAAAAAATAAAGAAACTACATTTTGGTCCCCGGAACCAGAGCACATCGCATCTTCATCTTCCAGCTTGCGCCGCCAGCAGTCACCGCTGGAAATTTCTCGCCACCATCCCCAGATCCAACGAAGCTCCATTGCCACAAGGCGTTGAAGAGAGCCGCAGAAGACGCTCGCCCACATGGACGAGTTGAAGCCGTCGTTGATATTCCATCGGCCGGGGACGCACCCCGAGCTTCGTAGATCTTGGACGCAGACTCGCCGTCGACGATGACCAACGCCGCGGGATTCTCGAGCCTGCTCCACTCTCCCATCTTCCGCAAGACCCGAGGCTGCCTCCACACCCGCAAAAGCAAAAGCCGGCTCACCTGTCTCCCATCGATGTCGACACGCTGCCGGCCACCAACCCCTAGACAGGAGCTCCACCTGGGGAGCACCACCTCCACGGGCTCGCCTTCGACGCCGGAGCAGAACGCCAAAGGGGCGAGGAAGAACCCGAGAGGACTTATTCCGATGCAGCGCCGCCGCCGCCGCCTCGCCGGAGACGCCCGGAAACCTAAACCTAGAGACCCTAGGACCTAGACTACAACCTAAACTACCACCAACCGACAAGAGTCCGGCGGCCTCCGCCACCCCGCGACGACCCGCAGGCCATCGGAGGAGGGAGAGACCGCCGTCTCCGCCGGCGGCGACGGAGATCTTTTTTTTTCGCCTCTTGCAACTGTAGCTCGGGGAGAGAAGAGAAGAGTCGAGAAAGAGTGGTCCTGATATTTTGGATTGATTTGGTGGGAGGAGAGGCGGCGGCGGCACGCTGGGGGGTTTTGTTTCGCGGGCTTGGGGTGGGTCAGTTGGGCGGCGTCGCGTGGTCCTGCCGCGCGTGCCAGCCGGAGGCCCGGAGCAGCCAGGTGGACGAGCCGGACCGAGTCGGAGCTGATTTTCAAATTACAGGTGACCAAAATAAAATTTTCCGTAATTTTTAGGACACTATAAAGCTCGGGATTAAAAAAAGAAATTGTCACCTAAATTAAACTACCTGTAATTGTGTGATTCTCAAAAAAAAAACTACCCGTAATTTGGCCGAACAAGTATGGGTGAAGAAGTCTTTATTATTGTCAAAATTTGGTAAACGTATATAAAATTCGGCTCGAAGTTTATAGCCATCGGCGCAGAGGTTGTTTGGATCCATGCTATATTGCAACACTCTGAAGGATAAAGGTTGCGCAATCTACCTATTTGATTGAAAGCTTTGTGGGCTATAAAAGCTGGATTTTATAATCTTGAGGGATTCAAATAGAAGTTAATTCTTTTTGGGAAAAGCTATACGAGTGTTTTAGCCTCCGCCAGCACTTGATTTTCTTCGTCACAAGCGCACTCTCGAGTAGAGAAGATGATCCGTCTTCCTCAACTCTGATGACGGCTCTGACAAGGTTAGGATTTATGGGTTTGGGGTTTGGGGATTGGGGATTTGGGGTGGGGGTTACTTGTGACCTCCAGGCCTAGAAGGAGCTTCAGGGTGGCTCGTCGGCCGGCAGTGGTGGTAGTCGAGACGGCGGAGGTGGAGGCAGCGAGGCACCACCAGAGTGGGGTAGCGGGGGACCCCTAGTTGGGCATTGACGTGACGGGGGTGTCGAGCTTCAATTGGTTCGCGTCGGTGGTGGTCGAGGGCAGCGGCGGAGACGGCGTTGCGTTGTCGGAGCCGACCGGGGAGCTGTCGGCGGGGGGAGGAGGGGGAGGATGGTCAGACTTGAGGAAGAAGTGGCTGGGATAGTGGTCGGGAGAGTTTAGCGTGGGGTCATGGTGGAGGGCGGCGGCAAAAGCCGTCGGAGCCGAAGCCGAGAGGGAAGCCGGTGGGGCGCGGGGGGCAAGCGCGCTCGCGCCGCCACCAAGACTGGGCTGCAGGAGTTTTGCCTCCTCTTGCGCTCGGATGGATGGGAAAGATGCTGAAGAGATAAGGAGAGAGAATGATCAATCTGAACCATTCAAGGATTATAAAGACCATAACAGTAGAATGCACCAAATTGAACCTATTACCTGTTCCAAGAAGAGCACACCAAAAGAGCAAAGAAGCTGCGAAATGAGGAGGAGGAGACTATGCCTCCATAGAGCCTGTTTAGTTGCCAAAATTTTTTGGCAAAAAATTTTGGCAGCCCCTTCGAAGGTCTATTAGAGGTAAAAAATGTAGACTAATTACAAAACTAATTACACGAATGGACGGGAAATCGCGAGACGAATCCATTAAGTCTAATTAATCCATCATTAGAGATTGTTTACTGTAGCACGACGTTGTCTAATCATGGCATAATTAGGCTCGTTAGATTCGTATCGAAAAATTAGGTAGGGGTTACGAAATGGGTTTTGTCATTAATTCACATTTAGTACTCCTAATCAGTGTCCGAAGATTGATGTGACGGGTAGTTGGGAAAATTGTTGGGAACTAAACAGGACCATAGTATAAGTAGCTACCCACTTTTGCTTGGTTTGTGCTTGACCACGAAATCTTGCCTCCCACAATATTCTCAATAGACTTATCAGTACCGGTGAAGTCATAAGTATTGGTACGCCCCAAGCCTTTCAAGAATAGAAATCACTCTTGATAGGTTAAGTCCCTACAGAAGTCAATTCTTCTCGGAGGAGGGTTGGTTCGCCCTTGTGATCCTGCCATAATATACTCCCGCTAATTCTATTGCAGCAGCAGCCGAAGTCGAATACCTTTTTATTGCCGTACGGAAAGGTGATGGGACACCATTTGTGTGTGTTTCAGCCCCCCATGGTAGACGGTCGAGCAATATGAAATGGTAGAGTGAGTTATTTATTCCTAAGCTCCGATTAGACCGCAAAGGATATGTACTAAGCTTTAGAGCAAACTTTGATTCATACCACTTGGACTCTCTAGTTTTTGAATTAGTTCGCTAGTTTGTTTGCCCTGCGGGGCTGCTGTCCTTTTGGTTTTTATCCAGCTTATCCTCTTTGCTTTAAAACCTACTTCGCCTTCCCTGCACAGATTCGCTATCGTTGTTCCGCTGCATTTGTGACCAAGACAAGGTAAGATCATGAATACAAGATGACGACGAGTCATGCCAATTTCGAGGAGTGCGAAACTCGGAGTTCCACATCCAGAACGTAGAGCGGGCGATGTACCTCTGGTATTCTTGCTGAATAACTTCACGGATTTCAGTCAATAATGCCTGTTGCTCGACCTCCTGACAGGAAGCAATTCAGGCATCGGCTGATCCACGGAAGGCTCCCCGGAGGAAGCACTGGTCGTGTCCATTAGATAATCCACCAGTGTATTTGTGGTGTACCCCGAACTCTCCCGGGCCTGAAGGATTTGTATCTTCAACTGAACTTGGTAAATTCAAGTTAGCATAAACTCCAAAGTGGTTTCACTTTACCATACTAGAGAAGGGCTTCACTCGCGCCTTGAGGACAGAACTAGAGACCATCAATAGCTCACTAACGTCTGAGGTATACCAAACAGAGTTTGAGCTCACTATGGCTTTTCTTCTATTGTGATCCATATCAACACCAAACTTCTTTGGTTCATCCGAACGGCTTTGTGAGTGATGGTGGAGAGCTTTCTCAGCTCCAAACACTTGAACAGGAGCAGCCCTCATGGGAAAATCCAAGTCTTTCTGACTTGAAAGAACTTAAGGTTTCTCCAAATGCTCTGACATCTAAGGTTCATCTTGGTCATTTGGAGAGTCAGAGTATGGTTGCGATGCCTGAACTGCTCCAGTCGCCTCCTTTCGTTCCTTTATAGGTTTCCATATTAAAGTCAGTTTTCAGTTAGAAAGTGCAAAGACTTCCCCTCCCAAGTCAAACCTACTGCATCTATGGATCGTACTGTTGCATTTTCAACAGCTGCATTGAATTTGCGCCGCATCACATTTTCCCAAGGCTATACATTATTTCAGGATTATACTTTGCCATTGCCGCAGCATCTTATCCAAGTGTGAAGTGGACGACCTAGAAGGTCCATAACACACACCTTTTCAAAATTGTTGTATAGTGTCATTGTACAAAACCTCGATGGGTGATCCTATGGACTGAAAAATCGAGAATGGAGAGAGTCCCAGCACCTGAGCTGCGGTAGACTCTTTTTATCAACCTAGTATCACAAAAAATTCGCAGCTCCCTAGCCTAGTTCCCCACCTTACACGCAACACAGGTTCTCTTGGACAAGATCTGCCCGCGGCCATGGAGTTCGACGACGCTAACATCGTCGATGTGCCACTCTGGAGCTATTAGAACTAGAACTTAAGTTTTCTTTGCTTTCACTTGGCCTAGGCGCCACTTCTTTTGCAGTAAAGCTTACCTCTTTTTGCAATGGGACAGAGCATCTTGAGAAAACAGAGCCAAATTGGGCGTGCCCATTTGATTTTCCATGACTAGCAAAAAATAGAAGCTGATTTAAAATGATTATTAAATGCATAACCCACCAACATTTACCCCTCAATCCAAACACCTCAAGAAGCAAATATTAGTGAGGGCAAATGAGAGAGGCAAAACATTTATCTTGGGTAAATATTTACCCTAAGGATCCAAACAAGCCCATGAGCTTGCATTGGGGTCGAAGGGTATTAAATATGTACAAAATGACATATCTCAAGCAAGAATGAATTGTAATAGCATATTTATAAATAGATGATTGTTAATGGTATATCTCTAAACTGTGGAAATTGTATTGTCATATATTCAATTAAACTTAGATTCTTCTTCCCTTATTTTCCTTTGAAATCCGATGGATTTCTTTGTCCATTTTAATATTTTTTTACCGAAGTCAGCAGGAGAAACTTACACCTATTTTTTATATGCTTTTATTTCTATTTTGATATTTTTGTTTGATCCACTCAATATAACCATCTTACTATGGCAGTTTTGCTTAAATTTTAATATTGTTTTGTTCATGCCACATGTAATCTAAGTTAGAGAACTACTCCTTCCATTCCAAATGATAATTCGTTTGATTTTTCCCTAAGTTTGATCACTCGTTTTATTCAAAAATTTGTGCAAAATATAAAGTTTTTTTTTGTTGTGACTTGCTTTATTAATGAAAGTTCTTCAAAAATAACTTAAATTTGACTATGTTTGCAAAAAAAATTTTAATAAGACGGGCGGTCAAATTTGGAGTAAAAAATTAAAAGATCTATAATTTGAAATAAATGAGTATACTTTATTTGTCAATCAGCATCATATCCATTCCGCATGCCATATTAATCTTGTTTATGAGCTTGGCTTCCATGCCATATTATACCCGATCAAAGTGTGATCACGCATTATGTAGGTCTTGGAACCCCCAAAACTCCCTATATCTCAAGTTCTCAAACCCTAGGGAAGCTTATCGGTTTGCAGAACCTTATAGGAATAATTTGACTCCCATAATTCAAGTTTACTTGGGATTACAGAAACTCTGAATTTTCATATATCAGCTCCGAACATGATCTAAATACATATATACACATCTGAATTTGTGAGCTCCAGAAGAATATCGCACAACCTTACCCGATCAAACATCATGACTATATTATCTATATAACTATAAAACAAACGGTAATGCTATAGATTTGTCGTCCGGACGCACGTCCACCCCTCCAGACGGTGATGTGCTCTTCTTGTCACCTTATCCCTTTCCTCCTACGCTTAAACCTTATCCTTTCACCATGAAAAAAATCAATCACACTGCCATGCGCTGCGCGCACCACTCACATCTCTCTGATGTGCAGGGCACGGAAGCACGGAGCGCATCGACGAGGCTGGCGGGCGCTGGCGCGCACGGCATGGCTGGCGGATGAAGAGCTCCATGTGACAGCGGCGTGGTGGGGGCAGCTCTGGGCGGCCGCAACGGGGGAGCACGGGCAACAGCCATGGGGAGCACCCGTGCAGGGAGGTCGAGCGCCACTGGGAGAGGGACGACCTGCCTCTGCCACGTTGAGAGACTTCACGCCGCCGGGGAAGGAGACTGTCGCTTGTTGCGATTCCGCGTGTTATAAAACGATGACAAGTAATCGACGAGAGTAAGGAAAATCAAACCGCAAGAGACACGAGATTTAACGTGGAAAACCCTTCCAACACGAGAGGGAAAAAACCACAGGCGCTAGCTAGCAAGAACTTCACTATGATCGGAGTCCGGTTACGATCGCCAACGGCGGCGGCTTACAAGAAGACGAGAGAATATATCTCCAATGGAAAACCCTACGGGGTTATATGACCCGTACCCCCCAGTCGCGATCTGGGCAGTAAAGGGGCACAACCCTATGGGCCTACTTCTGCCCTCGCTTCGCTCCGGCCCAAGCCTCCGGCGACGGGCCTCCGCTTCGCTCCGGCAGAAGTAGACGGCCTTCTCTCTTGACATAATTTGGATCATCATTCAACAAACTCCACCTTGAGACAAATTCCTTCTTGTAGCATAAATCAAAGAAACCTTCATCCTGAACACATCAAAAATAAAACAAAACTGCTGGCGCCAACCAGCCTCTTGGGCTAGTCCATTATACCAATTAAGCTTGAGCAAAACTCAAACTTAGCAACAGGAACTGACTTTGTCAACATATCAGCTGGATTATCATGAGTACTAATCTTGCATACCTTCAGCTTACCCTTTTCGATCTCATCTTGAGCATAATGGTACTTTATCTCAATGTGCTTTGTCCTCTCATGGAACATCTGATCTTTTGTAAGATATATAGCACTCTGAGAATCAGAAAACAGGTTAATGCAAGAATTAACTCCACAAAGTTCAGCAAACAATCCTTTCAACCAAATCAACTCTTTGCATGCTTCAGCAATAGCCATGTATTCAGTTTCGGTAGTAGACAAAGCAACAACAGGCTGCAAGACAGCCTTCCAACTCACAGCACAACTGCCAACAGTAAAGACATAACCTGTGAGTGATCTTCACCTGTCCAAATCACCAGCATAATCTGAATCCACATATCCAATAAGTCCCTTATCTGTCCTGCCAAACTTCAAACAATGATCTGTTGTCCCTCTGAGATACCTGAAAATCCACTGAACTGCTCTCCAGTGTTCTTTACCAGGATTAGACATATATCTGCTAACCAAACTCATAGCATAAGATAAATCCGGACGAGAGCAAATCATAGCATACATCAAAGAACCAACAGCACTACAGTACAGAACTTTTGACATGTACTCAATATCCTCATTTGACTTAGCACACTGCTCAGCTGACAATTTAAAATGAGGTGCAATAGGAGTACTAACAGGCTTTACATCATGCATGTTGAAACGGTCAAGAACTTTCTTAATGTAACCTTGCTGACTAAGAAACAACAAACCAGATTTTATGTCTCTAGTAATTTCCATACCTAGAATTTTCTTAGCAGCACCAAGGTCCTTCATGTCGAACTCACTACTCAACAATTTCTTAGTCAAGAAGGAGTTCCAATAAAGGAGTTCTAATAAATTTGATGGTAATAACTAGCACCCACTCCGGGCCTAGTGTCCACCTTACCATCACCACAACATTCATCATATATATGGTAATATCTAGCACCCATTCCGGGTCTAGTATCCACCTTACCATATCCATCACGTCCATACATGTGCACATCTTGATCTGATTGTATGATTTAATTTTATCTTTGGATCCAGTTTTTGACTTTGCAATATATGTGATACAAGTATGCTTTATCTTTTATCCTACCCTGAGCTCCACATATAGCCATCATTAGAAGTAGGATGAAAGAAAGGCAATTCTAACGCCTTGGTGAGGATATATACACATTGAGCGATTCGAGAGAATCAAATGAGGAGCTAAGCAAAGTTTGTTTTGAAAACTTATGGCAAAACCCGAATAACTTGACATGATGAGCAGAAGTGATTTGATTCATTACCGTTCCATTCCTCAACTACCCAAGATGGCATGATAGACACTTCACAGAGTTCGCAAGTATAAGGTACGGTTTGGAATATCTCTTATGCTCGCTTCATACCTTTGGATATCATGTCTCACCTTGATCTGACTCCCTTCACTCGGGACGAGCAAAGGTCAAGTGTGGGGGTGTTGTTGACGGCTGTTAAGTGCTACTTTTACACCGTCAATACCTGTATAATATAATGGTAAAAGGATCATCAACACTAGAATAGGGTTTGATACTAATGATTTCCACAAGTGTTGGTATTTCTAGCTTTTGTTGCAGGATGCACCGAAATGCGTGCCAAAAGGTACAATTGAGAGCAAGTGATCCAATGGCTATTAAAGGACGTCATCATAAACAATCTCAAATGCCAATTTGGATTGCACCATTGCGACGGGCTCGTCGAGACGATCGAAATAGACATATTATATGCCTACATCGGAGTTCGTATGAAGGAGATACACAAAGGACAAATTGCTGACGTCACCATACCCTATCCGCATGCAACACAGCGCAGAACTGCCATGTGGCGAGGCCTGATTGGCTTCGAGTTTTCCCAGGATTCGGCGCAGGCGCGCGACAGCAGCAGCAGGGAGGCACCACATGGCAGGCCAGGATTGGCGCAGAGGCCAGCACGCGGATCGCTGTCGTGCGCGGGCGCGCGCGCGTTCGATCCCTGCCGAGCCACGCGTCGAGCGTTGGGTGGCCGGCCGCCGATGCGCTGACCAAGGTGCGCTCGCGCGCGGTTCTCCCGTTCGGGCCGCTGCACGTGTCGAGCACTGGTTGGAGCGGGGAAGGGCGGTGCAGCGCCGTACGCTAGAAGGAGCCAGGGCCGCGGTTCCCGCGCGGTCCGCTGGATGGTTCGGCCGGTTCTTCCCTTTCTCCTGCCGGTTCAGCGCCCAAATCACCTCGGATTCCCCGGTTCTGTCCGGTTCTCAGCTCCAGAAGTCCGATTCTGCGAGGACAGGTGTCGCCACGGCATTGGCTGCGCCCAGAAATCTGCACAAGAGGGAGGAAAGAGCACGCCACCCCCTCCTCTATAAATAGGAGGGGAGGGGCTCTCATTTGGAATACACAACTCCTCTCCTCCTCTCTCATTTTCTCTCTTGAGAGGAGAGACTCTCCTCTCCTCCTTCTAGAGTGTAAGTGTGGAGTAGTTGATTAGATCAAAGCTAGGGAGAGAGTGAAAGGGATGTATCTCTATGGATGCTCGTTCTTCAATTAGAGTAAAGTGAGTATTTCTGCATTTTTATTTAGACCAAAGTGCAAGTGATATGTTCTTGTGTTCTTCACCTGTTCATCATTTAGAGGCACGTGTTCTTCACGAACACGCCCCTCGATCTAGTGGATTAGGTGCACAAGTTTGTATCTTGTTTGTATGACTAGTCTTTTAAAATAAAGTGGATGTGCTTGCATGCTCTAATTAGAATAAACTGCATTCGTGATTCCTTTCTAATAGTTTATGCTAGGTTGCATGAGTAGTCTTTTTCCTCTACTAGTGCAAGGATCCTGGGTTTATGCGTTCGTCTGCTGCAAGTCGTTCGTATACGTTGGAAGCATAGTACGGGGTCAAGTTCTCTCTTTCATGTCTTGAGTATAAACTAGTAGTACCTATAATGAGTGAGATCAGTTCTCTTCCGTGGTCGTAGTTCTATCAGTACAGAGTGCCGTAGTCCGTTGGCTACGGCAGTAACCACAGCGTAGATGTTGTGTCACGCTACCGGTTATCATTCGTTCGGCTTATCCCAAAGTTAGGTAGAGGCAATCCAGGTGGTGGTGACAGCCCGTCTGGACCTCGTTGATCCTCCGCAGCTGGATATAGTCAGAGCTCCGTTCCACATAGATCCGCGTACCGGAGTCGCCTGTTAAGTCAGGGCTATCGGTACTCTAAGCCAAGTTCTATCTAGAGATCGACCTTTAATCTCATCTATAGTGCTATCTTTAGGAATCCTCTCTACCCTTGCTTTTTATCTAGGTGTGTCCTTGGACTGACTAGTACGAAGTTAGTGCACACTGTTCCCTTGGATTCGATACCCTTGGAATACTCTGAGGTGAAAGCTACAACGGTATCCGTGCGCTTGCGGATTTATTTCGTGTGGTGCTAAAATACCCAACACATAGCTTGTTTGCGTGAAAATGATGCAACATTGTGGTTGCAAGAGGTATTTTTAGTGGATGTGTTCATGTTGGGAACATTTACAGTTCATTGTTGGAGATGATGTTCTTCTCTTTGTAAATGTATCTTCCTCATGAATGAACTGACGTCCATGATGTTGCTTGAAACAATAGTTTGATGTTGCGGTGGGAATTTACTAGTTGCCATGGGATACATTCGTGATGATGTTGCTTGAAATATCACACGATGTTACGGTGGGATTTTTCTAAACTACATCAGACGGTAGCTAATATATCTCCACTGCTAATCGAATGATAGCGAGAGCATCTGACGCTAGCACCCGGGCCAGACGTCTGGGCGCTAGCACTTCCATAAAACGAAACAAAACAAAGCCGAAAGCAAAAGGAGGAAAGATTCTTTTTTAAAAGATGTTTTGCCTCTGGTCCCAGTTCCAATTCACCTCTCAGGACAGGATAGCCATCGTGTGTCACCTCCTCCTCCCCCGTAGGGATGTCAATGGGTACCCGCCACTCGTTTACCCGCGGGTAAAAACCTTATTAGGGTGTGGGCATGGGGGGATTTCTCCCCCGACGGGTGACTTAGTGGGTGATTCCTTCCCCGTTGGGTATGGTGGGTGTGGGTATGTTCTTGTGTCTCTCATACCCGCTACCCGTTGGTGTTCATTTACATATAATATTATGTATTATTTCTATTATATAACATATAGTTTAAGAGACGAGAGACTCCATTTGCGCGTGATATAGTTAAAACTAGTATTGTTACCTTACATTGTTTTTTTATGACTAACATTATTGATAAAATAACGATTTGATGTTGCTTGCACAATTAATTACATATTTTATTACATTAGCTACAATTATAGTGAAACGGGTATGGGTCACCCGCTAGGTACCCACTACCCGATGGGTGGTAGGTCTGAAAGAATTTGAGACCTGTGCTGGGTGATAGACTGATAGGTATAGGTGGTGAGGTGTTTTACCTGTCATAGGTCTGGGTATAAGAAGGTATTACTCGACCGATGAGTATGTACCCGTTGCAATCCCTACTCCCCCGGCCGAGCAAGGGCCACCCAGCGGCGGCAGGCAGCCCCCGGGAACTGGAGACTGGAGCAATTCCGTCCCGAATTTCCCATCCATAAACCATCCTCCTTCGGTCCTTCCCCGAAACCCCATCGCCGTTTCCCTCGTAGACGCGGCAGCGATTCCGCCATAAATACCGGTCGATCGAGGGGGAGGGAGAACACAATCGACGGAGCACCGCGTGGAGGAAACGAGGCCAAGCCTTTCGTCAGCGCCGCGTGGGGTGTGGGGATCCTCCGGAGGAAGAAGGTAACTAAACCGCCGCCCTAACCCCTAGCAGTAAACCTCCTCTCGGCGGCGCCGGCCGCCGCGCCTGGGTGGGCGACCCGCCCCCTCTGTTTCTTGTGATCTGGGGCGCATTTATCCGTAATTTCTACTCTGTGCTGGCCGGGTGACGGTGTTGCAAAGGATGAATTTTGTCTTCTTTCCTTTTCCGTGGCTGGTTTCTTGGGGATTTCTTCCCACGGGGACGCGTTCTTGGAAATCTTCACCGGCCTTCCGCCCCCATCCACTCCGTCGCTTTTTGGGTGGCGGCAAGGACGGTGATTTTCGGCTCCGCCTTCGGATTCGACCCCCAATTCTTGTCCTCCGCCGACTACTGCTAGGTCTTTGTTCTGGTGTTCGCCGCGGCTTAGAAATCGGCCTTGCTGTCTCCGTGGCCTCAACGAACTCAGCGGGCCAATCTACGGCTTTGAAATTTTCAGTTGTTCTAGTCAAGCACGCATTTTTCATATATATTTTCAGATGTAGTTGAATGCTATCCTTTTCCTTTGGTGCCCACCTTCACAGGTTATAGCTGGGCACCGTTGGGAAATTTCCACTGGCGTAGGATACAAAGATAAGATAGGACAGCAAGTGGCTGCAAGTCGTGTTCTTGTTCAGTTGTCTATCCTGTTATTGTTTAATTGTCGTCAGGCAGATACACACAGGCAAGCTGGGCCATGAAGATTGTGACGTGCTTATCACTAGTCGTTGGCTGAGCCTTGCGGGTTTGTGCATTGACTTCTGACTAAAATGAATCGTTGGAGGCATCATGTTGATTTTTGTCCATGCATGTGGTTCCAGCGTTGGTTCTCTTGCCTTGCTTGCTGGCATCTAGCCTGTTGTATGATGTACCCACCTCCCACGTCCTCCAAAATATCCACTAGTATTACAAGGCTATATATTGTGGCTCTACTCCTCTTGTAGAACAAGAAAGCTCTGTAGCTGATAAATCTTGCCTCTCCTCACTAAATTTGTCGACGTATAGGTTCTTGTTCTTCTTTTTCACATCTCTAGTTCATAGTCCATCTTGGATGTGCTAGTTTGTTAATTTTTTCTTTCAGTGGCTATCTTTTCTGAATTTATCTTCTAAGTTCATTATTAAGTGTAAATTCTTAGGGCTGTGGTGCAGTATTGTCGAGAATTTGGTAGATTTAAGGACATGGTTATCTCTATTAAGCAGAACATGTCGAGTTCATGCCAGATCAATATATTTCTCTTTTTTTATATTATTTCCTTTTAAGTGGTTGAAATATTGAAATTTGTGATGTCTTCAGTATGAATGAGTTTGCTCTGCTATTCAGCTTATATTTGTCTTGAGTCACTTATTAATTTTAGTCCAGTCATGGGTATGCCAGCTGATTGTATGATAGTAAGATTCTAATCCAGTGAGATTAATTGAAGAAGTTACATCAACTAGGGGCTTAACTCGAAATTGTGCAGATATTTTGTGTAAAGAGGTTGTGCAGATATATTGAGATGCTTGTATATGTTCGTTAGCATATGACTTGGCTAAAATCTACTGTTCCTTCCTTTTATGTAGGTATAAGACATGGGTCAAGCACTTGGATTGATTCAAGTGGATCAATCGACAGTAGCCATCAAGGAATCTTTTGGAAAGTTTGATGAGATCCTAGGGCCTGGGTGCCACTTTTTGCCATGGTGCATAGGAAAGCAAATTGCTGGGTATCTTTCACTGCGTGTTCAGCAGCTTGATGTCCGCTGCGAAACAAAGACAAAGGTTTTCCAAAACCTTTTATTCATTTTCCTTTATATAATTTTCAATTAGTTAAATCAGTTGCCATGCATTGGAAAAAATACATTATCTTGAATTTACCTTTTTGCATGTTAATAGTTCTTTTTCTGCTTTTACCTTTCTTATGCTGAATGCCATGTTGTGAATAATGTGCAGGATAATGTCTTCGTCAATGTTGTGGCATCTGTGCAATACCGTGCCCTTGCTGACAAGGCGTCTGATGCCTTTTACAGGCTTACTAACACCAGGGAGCAGATCCAGTCATATGTGTTTGATGGTAAGACTGCTACTTGTTTCAAACTGCAATTTTCAACATTCCACTGCATCCGCAGCTTTTTTCGTATTCCTTTTATCCTGGTCTCGTTCTATGGTAGTATAGTAGTCACCTCAATATTGTTGGTTCTGTTTCTTTTCGCCTTCGGTCTTCCCATTCAATGCTAATAGAATTCTGGTCCTCATGTTCAGTCATCAGGGCTAGTGTTCCTAAGATGAACTTGGATGATGCATTTGAGCAGAAGAATGAAATCGCTAAAGCTGTGGAAGATGAACTTGAAAAGGTGTGTTTATCTAATGTTGGTCTTCTAGAACATGGAAGGATTTTTTTTTTTGAATAAGAGGAGGGATTTTTTTTTGGCTAACTCTTTCATTAACATACAGGCAATGTCCATGTATGGCTATGAGATTGTGCAGACCCTGATTGTTGATATTGAGCCTGATGAGCATGTGAAGAGAGCCATGAATGAGATCAATGCAGGCAAGTTCCACGGTTTCTTGTCCATAGTTAAAACATCAACTGCATATATATACATTTCGTTTTCAACTTGATGTTTGAGCAATGCTATGCATTGCAACTTAATACATACACTTCAATAGTGGCATGTCCTGAGAGCAATGTAGCTTCCTGAGAGCTGTCATCAAGATTGCACGTAATGATGCTAAGTGCAGTAGTACATCAATATTGTATTCGTTTATCTAGATGTATACATATCCAAAGTTAATCATATTTTTGGTTGGCATGTACTGCTATCCTGGTATGGAAAGTAACTCAAAATGCTTTCAAATCATGAATATCTCAGACTTAGGTTTCAAAGGTCAAAGTTCAATTTGTTGATGAGCAAACTTTTTTTATTAATGCGCTTACCTACTGAGTACAAATTCACGTACCCATATAATGATTAAGGAAGATAGGTTGTTACTGTGTTATCACTTCACAGCACATCTTGTATGATGCACATATGTTTGCAGTATTTCTGAACTGTTCTTGTCATTTAATGAAATAGCTGCTAGACTGAGGGTGGCTGCCAACGAGAAAGCTGAAGCGGAGAAGATCCTGCAGATCAAGAGAGTCGAAGGTGATGCAGAATCCAAGTACTTGGCTGGTCTGGGTATAGCAAGGCAGCGCCAGGCTATAGTGGATGGGCTGAGAGAGCGTGCTCGCCTTCTCTGAGAATGTCCCTGGGACCTCTGCAAAGGACGTCATGGACATGGTTCTGGTGACCCAGTACTTCGACACCATGAAAGAGATCGGGGCCTCTTCCAAGTCCTCTTCTGTCTTCATCCCTCATGGACCTGGTGTCGTCAAGGACATCGCAGCACAGATAAGGGACGGATCGCTCCTGGCCAAGTTTGTGTGAGAGAGCATTGGGAAGCGCCTTTGACATCCACATCAGCGAAGAAGTTCAGAGCTGCTACAATTCTCCATATCCTGTGAATTGAGTAAAAATTAGGGATAATAAGGTAGTAATGTGAGTACTTGCACTTCATTACAGCTTTTGTTTGTTCTGTCTGCTACATGAGTTTATTATCTCGTAGAGGGAATATAGGATTGCATAGATTGTGCCAGGAAATTATAAGTACTGTTGCTATAAAAATTTGTCATGTCATCGTATTATTTGGTACTGTCTGAGCTGGCTAGCCTGAGGAAACGTCTTCATCGAGTTGTTTTGTCTTTTGTGCTACCCAGGTTTTCTGTTGTGGTGAATGAGGGAATGCCATGTTCGTTTTCTGTGCCCAAATTACATCCTCTTTGTGGTTCTTATGCTAGGTCACATTTTAAGAAATCACATGGTTTGTTTGCAATTTACTCTGTTTGTACTAATGAGTATGAAAAAATAAGCATGGTGTTGAGACAGTTGAGTAGCTTTTGGCTATCCAATTTCATCCATGAATCAATGTGCGAGACACTGAGAATTAAAAACAAGCCACTGAATGAACATAATACCATACTACTAATCTGAGTTACTGTAATGACAAATAGCGCACAATACATTTGCCGGCAACATCGAAAGTGATTTGTTTTGTGTTGTTGCTGCTTTTCTTTCATTAACGCGTGTGCGCGCGAACGCAATCAAGAACCTGGTCATGCCCTCATATGCTGCCGGGAGCTTTTCTTTTCAATTCACGCAGTAGTTTTTTTTGTTCATTTCCTGACGTGTTTTTTTTTCTTAACTTGTACCATGCTGTAACATCTTTGTCTTGCCGATGTTTTTTTTTGACAACAAACATTTCATTAACTTAGCAGCATGAAGCTGCTAGGATCCTTGTGTGAACAATATGTACAGAGGTCAGCCAGGAGGGGGCACTGAAGGTCATCGTGCTCATAAGAGCAACTGAGTACATAATCCTGAAATTAAATAGCAGAAGAAGAGAAAGCTAATGTAACCAAAGTATCTGATGTATAATTTATGTTTCTATCAATTTTGTGAATTTGTGGCATTCTATCTTCAGTATAGTCTTCAAAGATCTGTATGTGAGGTAGCATTCTCCAATCAGGAAGGTTTGAGTCATCATAGGAATTGAGAAGATCCACACCTGCGCACAATGTGAAAGAAAGGAGACTTGATGATAGTCCATTCTATGAAGCACAACTGCTGCTAAAGCTATTGCCGCAGCCTCAGCAGAGATGACACTATGAGTCTCCTGCAGAGAAGCTCTGAGGTAGATATAGTTGATCGGCTGCACCTGCATGTTAACAATAAAAATTCCCAATCCTGCCATTCTAGACAATGGTTGCCCATTGTCTGGAACAGTGGAAGCATCAACATAACATATAATCGTAGAGGTAGGTGTCGGCATGAGCTGTGGATTCCCTGTGACTGCATTATCCAAATCAGGTGAAGGAGAAGGATTGGTGTTCAGGGTCTGGGAATGCTGCTGTTCAGGTTGCAAAGTTTCCTGTAAGGCCGAAAGATGAGTTTGTTGGTGAGCCTGTGCTGTCTTCTGAACCTGAAAGGGAGTCCAAACTTTTCTATTGAAGTGGTGATCATTGCATGCTCTCCAAATATACCATGATGTAAAGAGAAATTTAGATATATATGATTCAGAGGAGTTTGGAGGAATGAGGAGAGGCAGAGCAATCTGAATACCATCTTCATGAGGGTCGACAGAATGAATTGGAAGAGAGAAAGCAGGGAAAGTCCAAACTTGTGCAGGTAAATCACAGAGAAAAGAATAGGTGAACATCATTTTCAATTGCTCTACAGTGAGTGCAATGCTGATCAATATGGGTGGAAAAACGACCAGCTCTTTCTGCAGTTGCAAGAGCTCTTTGAATATGAGAGCCATGTGTGGTTCGAGGACCGGTGGATGGTCGCTTCCTGGTGTGATGAGTGATTGACAACGTGGTGTGGACTAATTCTTAGCTAAGTATTGCAGGTGCAGGTTGCGGCTTGACTGGTATTGGTGTAGGTGAAGAACAAGCGCGAAAGGTCGTTGCCGGTGAGGCCTCCAGGTGTGGAGAAGACAAGTAGGCTTGGTTCGAGGGACCCGGTGGCCAGCGGGGTCAAGTGCGGGCCGCATGGTGGCAAGAACGGCAAGATGAAGTCATGGACGGTTTCTTGGTTGAGCCTCAAAACCAAGGTCGAGCCGGGACTACGTGGGAGCCGAGTCATGAGTGGTGATTGACGGAGGCTATACCGAGTTCGCAGGGTTTCCGGTGGTTCACCAGAAAACCACTGGGTTCCTTGGTTGATCCACAAAGCCAAGACCGAAGACCGAAGACGGAGGTGCAGCAGCATCGGACCGGTCTGACCGGTGAGGAGCACCGGTCTGACCGGTGTGCAACGACGCAGTCCGGAATCTTCGAAGCGGAGGACACGCGTCGGGATCGCAAGGCTTGCGTCGAGGCTAAGCAAGTTTGCGGTCGCTGGGCATCCGTCCGATGGAGCGATGACAAAGACTTCCGAATTCGCCCTTGAGGGGCATGTATCCCTTGTTAGCTAGTAAGGGTATTTTAGTCTTTCGGCTTGCCTCCATATAACCCAAGTGGTGAGAGGATGGCAGCCATCTCTTGGAACCCTAGCTCATTTGGTTTTCCTATTTTCCTTCCTATTTTCCTTAGGATTTTCATAGGACTAGCTTGAGAGCTTCATGATGAGATCTTGTGAGAGGGTAGGATGATCGGGCGGTAAGCTAGACCTTGTATGAACCTCTTTGGTATGTATAGATGATTCGGTGTGGTTCCTCAAGGCTTGGATGTGTCTTTCCCATTTCTCATTTTTGGTGATTTTTGGAGGCTTTTCTTGGCGAATTTCTTGTGGCGGTTTTGAGACCTTTCTCTTTGGGATTTGGTGGGGGATGTATGCATGAACCCCTCGTGGTTCTTTTCCCTTTGATTCCCCTCCCAAATCTGTGAGTAAAGGGGCTCAATTTTGGGGTTTTCGTTGTCCTAAGGTTAGTGGTGTTCTTGGCGGAAATCCTTCGATTCCTCTTGATTCAACGAGTTTTGGTGCACCATAACTTGGCTATGGAGTACCCATGAGGTGTTCCTACTATCCCCAAAGTCTTGTGCGAATCCATGGAGCGAATCAGGAGATCGGGAGTTGGTTTTGGAGGAGTTAACCCGCGGGCGCTGTTCATCCCGAGCTGCCCAGGCGTGACCGGTCTGACCGGTGCTCTTGACCGGTCTGATCGGTGCGAGCTCTTGGTGGGATTTGTCTCGGGGAACAACCTTGTCCGTGTGGTTTTGTCCCGTGGTCCTGCTGGTTAGTTCTTGGCGTGTTTGGAGTTGTTTTGCTAGGTTTTGTGAGGGGTTCTTCTTCCTTACAAGTTGTGTTTCGGAGGTGGTTTTTGTTCCAGGGCCTAGAGGAGTCACTGAGGCTTCCTGGAACGTTTGCTGTGCGGTTGCTGTAGCCACCGGCCTGACCGGCGCTGTCCACCGGTCTGACCGGTGTCACCGGTCTGACCGGCGCAGGCCATCGGTCTGACCGGTGTAGCACAGGCAGCAAGCCGTGCAAGTTTCCGCTGTGCGTTTGGGGCATTTGGTTGAGTTGTTGGTTCCTAGGACTAGTAGCACTCCAGTGGCTACGTGGTCTTGACCAACTTGGGTAGTTGAGTCGGAGAAGTGTTTCGGAAGCCGTGTTCGTCTTGTTGGAGTTTCTATCTCCTTCGAGAAGAATTTTTATCGGCTCCCATTCACTCCCCCCTCTCTGGTTAGCCTAATCGGTCCTTCAGAATAAGACGCCAGGCAAAAGTTTTGAGAAAAGGAGGGATGGTTTTGGCTTTCCATACCTTTTGTAATATTGAATTAGCCTCAGGAGAAATGTTCCTTGTACCTTGGGATGGCATTGTGTGTATCTGAAGATTGGCCAAGTAGGAATAAGCCTCCTTGGAGGAGCACTTCCCATTTGCAGCTGGAGACCATCTGAGGATGTCTTGTTGTTGAGATTGTATCACTGGAAGTGAAGTTATTGCTTGAACTTGAGGAGGGTCGAAGGTGGTTGACAACAGTTGATTATTCCAAGTAGTTGTACCCTGCACCCAAAGATCAGTCACAGTTGCTGGCAAAGAGGAATTAGTAATAGGAAATATGAGGTGATCATGAATATTTTTCCAATTAGTAGTCCAAGGGGAAGACCAAATGGAGGATGCACCATTGTGAATTTGCAAAGTGACATTAGAGTGGAGATGATGTTTGACCTGCAAAACAGAGGACCAAAAAAGTGATCTAGTACCTATAGTAGGGGCTGTCCAAAAGGAGTTGTGAGGATAGTATTTGGCTTTAAGGGTATCAGATAGCAAAGGGTTCTTACTTGTGGCCACATTCCAAGCAGATTGAATTAAAGGCTTTGGTTGATGAGCTCCATGTCCCTAATTCCTAGACCACCTTGTTCAGAAGATTTACAGATGTTGTCCCAAGAATGGAAAGCAAAGGGGTTAGTTTGATGCTCCTCCTGGACACCAGCCCACCAAAATCTTCGAATGATAGCAGTAATCTGATCAATAATTTTTTTTGAAAACAGAATAGTAGACATGTAGTAAATAGGGATAGAAGATAGAACAGATTTAATGTACTGCAACCTACCTGCATGATTAAGTTTATTTGCTTTTAGGGTGTTTAGCTTAGCTATGAATTTATTATGAATAAAGTGATAAGCCTTGTTTTTGTCCTTGTGAGAAAAAATGAGAGGATGACCTAAATGCATGGTATTAGGTTGCAGGATGGGAACAGGAAAAATGCTTTGAATATGATTCTTAATGCATTGAGGAACATTCCTGCTGAAGTAAATTGAAGATATTTGAAGATTAGGAGTTTGACCTGATAAATGACAAAAGTGGTACAAAATGTCTTTAATAAGTTGAGCTTCTGTCATAGTAGTCTGACCACACAATATGAGATCATCTGCAAATAAGAGAGAGTGAATGGGAGGAGCCCGAGGGCCTAAGGAAATTCCAGATAGATTGTTATCACTACAAGGAATGTGCCGACTAGTGACGCAAAAAAAGGGCGTCACAAACCGTGATTAATGACGAGACCTTATTTTACGGCGTCATGAGTTTAATGATGCGTATAAATTTGTAACACTAAGGCGTCATAAGCTGCATGCCACGTTGGACCAAAATCTGATGTGGCACGTCGTTTTGTGACAAACTATTTCGTCATTAAGTGAATTCAACCCATATTTTGCTGGGCCAAGCCCCAAAACCTTATCGTCATAGATTGAATTTGGCCCATTTAATGTTACGCTGAGCCCAATAGTTTTGGTCGTCATAAATTGGTTTTAGGCCTTATCAAGGTTGGAATGAGCCCAATAAATGTGGTCGTCATAGATTGTATTAAACCTTATTAAGGTTGGATGGAGCCCAATATTGTTGTCGTCATAGATTGTTTTAGGCTTTATTCTGGTTGGATGGAGCCCAATAATTGCAGTCGTCATAGAATGTTTTAGGCCCGATTTTAGTTGGGCCGAGACCAATAATTGCAGTTGTCATTAATTTGTTTTAGGTCCAGTACTGGTTGGATCGAGTCCAATATTCGATGACGTCATAAATTGATTTAGGCCCAAATGATGTTGGACCGAGCCCACCAATCGCTGACGTTATTTTGGATTTGGCCCAGTTCATTTTGGATCATTTTTTCTAAATAATGGGCCGAGGGGGCAAGCCCATATTATTTTGGGCTGCAATCGAGGTGGTGCTTAATTAAATATAATTCAATCTCATATTACATGCTAATCAATTCACAGATAATATTTCCATACCACTGATACAAATAAATGTTTCGGATCACATATGACACATTATTATCAGGGAACACAGAACAACCACAAGCAGATTGTCAGTCGGAGCTCACAAACCAATACACATGATATCTCCCTGCTCACAAATAAAGCTGGTCTTGAAATAGAACTCACTAAGATAACAAAGCTCAGTACTCACAAACCAGCACAACTAGCTAGGAGGACACAAGCAGAAGACTAAGAAACACAGTGGCCTTACCCAAGGCACGAGCTTAGCAGTTGACGAAGGAGGGTCTCAGTAGTTTCTACTTGTTTCTTCAACCTCTCAATCTCATCAGTCTGCACTTTCATTGCTACATCTGAAGCTTGTGCCTTGATCTTCAAGTCTGTCAAAACTTGGTTCTGTTCAACAAAGATTTTACCAAGGTCAGCAGCTTCATCTAGCCCTCCCAAAGAAACTTCAGGTCTTGACCATGTAGCGGCAGTTGGATAATCTCGAGGCAAGTAATCAATGAATGACTTTGACTTCACATTAGAGGGACATGAATTTGATATTTGAACCGCAAGGATTGTCCTCAATATTTCAGCCTAAAAATGAAAGGAGAAGTCAAACTTGAACCTTAAACAAAGCAAGCAAATAAACTTAAGAATAATTCTAAGAATAAAGTAGTAGGATAATCATGCGTTCTGTTACATACCACGACATGTGATTGAATCTCAGCAATGTAGGAGCGGGATGCTAGGCCCTGCAGAATAAGTATTAGGTCAGTTGCCTTAGATATCTAGAACAGAGTGTACCGTGACCATTAGTAGACTCTTAGATAGATCTAGACACTGGTCAGCTGTCAATTGCAAGCAGTATTGACCATCTACAAATTGATACTTAGAAATTAAAAATGAGTTCATGCAACAACATATGAGAACTAATGGCCCCCTCCTAACTTGTGTTACAAATCAGGAACTGGATCTAGGGCGGTCAAGGTAAGAAAAGGATCTCAAATCTAACACAATAAACAAAGCAAATTAGTTTCTAAGCATGGCTCATCGATTAAGTTGTGTTACAAATCAGTAATTGGATCTAGAGCGGCCAAGGTAAGAGAAGAATCTCAAATCTAACATAATACACAAAGCAATTTACTTTCTAAGCATGGTTCATCGATTAACTTGTGTTACAAATCAGTGACTGGATCTAAAGCGGCAAAGGTAAGAGAAGAATCTCAGAACTAACACAATACACAAAGCAATATACTTTCTAAGCCAACGAAAATACTCCTAGGGGACTAGAGAGAAAAGGAAATGAGATTCTCACTTGTGAAGCTCCAAGATTTAGGGGCCCTTGGTTTGAGGGGGCATCCGGAGCCGGTGCTTGCTCCACATCCTCGCTCAACTGCTCAGCTTGGCCAGCACAGCAGACGCAAGCAGAACACCGATATCTGCCGCCCACCATCTCGCTGAGATACCCCTCCCCCTCCACAGGTGACGGCGAGGTCGGACCGCCACCGCAGATCTAGCTGAGCAGAGTGATGCTTTTTGGAAATAGAAGGTGGGAGTTTAGTGGTGCAACGCGGTAGCAATAGAGTAGAGTATTTATTATTTGGGGGAGGTGAGGGAATACAAAATTTGAAAATCCCGCTTTCCACTTGTTGACCGCGAAATGAAAATTTGGTAAGCTGCACTTGCTACGGGGCCACTGACAAGAGGGGCAGTGCAAGCGCGACCCCATATTGTCAGCGAGTTTGGGTGGGATTCCGGTGGCGTACAATATAGGCGGGAGACAGATATCTGGAAGAGGCCCATGCTTCAGTGAAACTGGGTGCGTTTCCAGTCATAGATCACAAAGCCTAACAGCTGCTTCTCCCACTATAATGCCTACACATCTATTTTTTTAAGTCATGCGTATATAAGGATCTTCCTTCTGCGTTTTTATCCGGACCAAAGCACACTCGTGTACCCACCAAATATTTCGCATGCCTACCGGTGAAAAAGCCTGCATAGTCCGCCCTATACTTGTGACATGATTCCTGAGTAGTGTAGGCCTGCGTATTTCGAGCATCCCACGTATTTTCATGACTACTGTAATCCCATGAGGCATGCTCTGCCATGAGCTGCACGCTGCCTTGTGATCGGTCATGGTTCGATAAATAGGCGTGCCCCCAAGGCCTTTGCTCATCGCCTCTTCATCCTCCACGCATTGTGCTAGCAGACCACCATTTGGTTCTTCATGCTGTCAAAAGAGGTGAGCTCTTAGCTTCCACGTCGTGTTTTTACAGGTTACCATCATTGTTTGTGGTCAGTGCTTATCATGTTTACTTTGTTGACGAGTGTGTGTAGGAGGATGGCTTCTGATGCGAACGGAGGAACCACCAACTTCCATAGCGGCCAGGATACATGGATCCATATGATCTGTACGACATGGACGAAGCGGACGAGAAGAAATGGAGGAGATGAAGAAAGATGCCTTCGCTTGGCTGCAGGAGCAGGGTTACACTCGTGTGCTTCGCCATGGTCGCTGTGTGTGCCCTTACTGCAATCTTGCCCACTGGTAGTGGGGTTTCTGTGACACCCTGCAACATGCTTCTGGCATTGGTCGCTCAGGACGTACCATGAAGTCGAGGGGTAGGCATCGTGCATTGGAGGAATATCTCTGCACGGATCCTCGTTATGCTACATTCAGTCGTGCATTAGGTGTGACGGAATAGGCGTGTGCCATATCCATCTCCATGACCGTGTCTATTGTCTCTGTAACATCCCGCAATTTTATTACGGAATGTTAATTATAAAAATGAGGATTTAAAAATTTTTGGTGAATTATTTGAGTGCTTGATAAATTATTTAAGGATGTCTTCTATTTTCTCTCCTAAATTCCTAGATTTATTTTTGAGCTAATTAAAAATTTATAGGAAATATAAAATGCTAGTGTGAGAACCTTGGAGTTTATTTGGATTTAGTTGGATTTATTTGTGTGGGAATCAAATTTGAATTCATATTCAAATTTGAATCAAATTAGAAAAGGTTTCAGAAATAAAAGAAAAGGGGAAAGACTTCAAACCAGGGTTGGGCCTCAAGTCCACAGCCGAAGTCTACTCCAGGCCTTCCTTCTCTTTTTTCGTCACCAGCGGACGCCCTCGCACTCCCGGCCCAGCAAGCTTCGCGGCCCAGCTACGCCGCCAGCCCACGCGCGCTCGCGCACCGCTCTTCCCTCTCGCTGACGCGCCGGGCCCACTCGTCATCTGCCACATCGCCCCCCTGCTTTTCCCCTTTCTCACCTTTTCGTCGCACTGCGCCAATCCGGCGAGCGCCAGGTCGGCGAGCTCGCCGTACGCGCCCGTGGCGAGGGCTCGGATGTGCGCCACCTCGGCCGCTCCTCATCCAGCCGTCCACGCTACGCCGCGCCGCCTATATAAACACCACCGCGGCCACACCTCCCCGACCTAACCGTCCTTGGGGTTTTCCCCTGTCTCCGCCGCCGCGCCTGAGGAAGAAGAGGGAGAGGAGGAGAAGGAGGCGGGGAAGGCCGTCCGTGGGAGCTCGTCGAGAAGCCGGAGTCGTCCGCGGGAGCTGATCGACGAGAAGCCGGCGCCGTCCCTGCAAGAAGCCGCGCCGCACCGCGCTCTGCTTCCCCTGCTCCGACCCGTTCCGCCGCCGTCCATCTCCGCCGCCCTTCACCGCCGCTCTGCACGTCGACCAGGGGTCATCAGGTGAGCCCGTCGATCCCCTCTCGCCTGTGTGAGACGGCCTTCGCGCCGAGGGAGAAGAAAGGCCCCGCCTTGACCCTGTGCTCGACCCCGCACGCATCGCGCCGCCGCCGCTGACCGTCGTCGACTGTGTTGCCGGCCATCGAGCCGTGCCTTACGCCTGCAGGTACCGCTGCCTTCACTGACGCGCGCGCTCACCGCCTTGCCCTGTTCCTTCCCCTGTGTGCACGCCGGAGACCCCACTGCCCAGATCGCCGCGCCGCCGTGGCCTTCGCCGCGCCGGTTTGCCTTGTGCACGCGCGAGCAGGGAGAAAAGGCAGCGCCTTTAGGGCCTCTCCGTGCACGTCTCGCCGCCGGCACCGCCGCGCACTCACGCGCGACCTCACCTGGCTGCGGGAGCCCTGTTCTCCGCCGCCGCAAGTGCCGGCCGGAGCCCGCCATGGCCGACCCGGTCGTGTACATCCGGGCAAGGGGCAAAAGCCCCTGCTTTCGGTTTGTTTCGCTTCGCTTGATGCACGCACACGCAGAACTGGCATCTTGGCGCACCCACACACCGTCGCTGGTGATCGCCACACTACGCCGCCGCACCCTTCACTGCGCCGCCGCCGTCGAGCACCGCTCCGGCCAAAGGTGAGGCCTTTCTTGGCTAGGGCACAAGCGCAATCACCCCCTGCGTCGTGCCCCGTCGTTTGTTGGCCAACCCGCTGCACACCTCGCCGCCGGCGAGCTTTGCCGCACCTGAGTCCCTCGTGGACATTTCGTCGAGCGCTTGGCTGAGCCGGGCCTTGAGCCCTGGGGTTTTACCCCACACGCGCGCGCACACACACGTTTGCACGTAGAGGATCCGATCGGATCCCGTGCGGCTGGCCACCCATGGCCGGGCCACACGCCGGCCTGCACCGTGCCGTGCCGCAGCCGCGCCGGGCGAGATCCCGTGCGTCGCGCCACGCGTGCCGCCGCGTCAGCTGCCACGCCAGCGGGCGCTGGCTTAAAGCCGCCCCGGTGGCAGCCACGTGGGCAGCTGGAGCTGGCCTGTCGCTGGCTTTAAGCCTAGGAAGAGTCAGCAGGAGACACCCTTTAGCTAGCCTAAGGATTGCAATATTGTAAATGCGTATTTTATTTTCAGAAAATCTATTTTCTCTTTGGAAATTCATAATAAATCCGTTTTAACTCCGAAAAATACAAAACCTTTTCTGGAAATCTTCTAAAATTCCAAACTCTGTGCTAGGCTAGAGTTTGCCTCTTTTTGGGTCTTATTTGCTCTTCATCTTGGATTTATTGCAATTAGCATCTGTGTTTATTTTTTTAATACGATTCTAGGAGCCACCGGAGCCGGAGAGCTGAACTAGGACTATGATGACAACCTCGGCTAGGACGACTACTCGCACCCAGGTTCACACCCGACCTACTTTGAATGCCCATTAGGCATTGCTTTAGAACTGCTAGCGCTTTACTTATGCATGATGATGATTATGATGAAACCCTTGCACTGCCTCTTTTACATACTTGTCCTTGATTGACCTACTACTACTACTTTACTTACGCGTGATGATACACTGAGCTTGCTATGCATGTGTTGGGATATTGTGGTAGTTTCTTGGCGTGTGTGGGGGAAAAATCGGCAGGAGAAGGTGTTTTTGGGATACTTGGCGGGGGTGAGCTCAAAACAACCCGATCCGGGATCGGGGGCCATGGATCGTCTTCTCGGACGTTGCCCAGTTTGGTACCTATGGCGGGTACACTATTTTAGGAGCACAGGTGTTGGGGGTTTTTGTGATGACTTGGAGGATAGGAGCTCGCCCCGGTCTGAAACCAAGTGGGTCACTTTGTTACACGATACTTTCGTACACACCACCTCACCGAGAGTGGGGATAGGGCCGTTTCGACCCTAGCTAGTGCGATACCATACCTGCCAGTAGGATAGAGGGTATCAGTGAGAGGGTTGGGGTGAAGTCCCTTCCCTATTGGGCGCTCCCCGTGCGGCCACATGGGGGCATGTTCACAGTTCTGGGGTGGTCCTTTGCGAGGGACCGCAGCAAGACCCGGATGCAGGATGGAATCGTAACTCCTAGGTGTTCATTCGCTTGGGTAGGCCCGGTCGGCCGTACACCGTCCGGGTGCTATTCCGAGTTGGGTACTGGTGTACACGCTCTGCAGAGTTTAGATCTATACGTATAGCCGCGTCCTCGGTTATGGACATGCCTGTTGTTTACTCCGACTCTTACGTTTTGGGATTTCTACCTTCCCCCTTATAGGACGAGAGTATATGGTGAGCCGTGGTTGTATTCGAGGAGAGGAGAGTTGCTCCCTCTGCCTCGCGGATCCAGGTGCAACCATTGAGGTGCGAGGAGTGGGAGTTCTCGCACCGACCCTAGCTAGAGATAGGTGATGGTGACGGTGATCTGGGTGACCAGGTGTAACCGTTTGTGGATGAGTGATATGGGAATTGGTGGGAATATGGAGATGATATTCTTTTTTATTGATGTTGCTGCTGCTTAGGAAACCCAGCCTCTACCTTGTTCCTCTTTTTACCTTTAGAAGTAGGCCACTTAAAGCTTGCATACGGTTGGTGACGTGAACCTATCCTGATCCTTGGGGATAGCCCCTGAGCTTGCAGGGTATGAGTCAGACTTCGACAACAACACCGACGGATGGTACGACTGAGGGGCACGTCGCTCCGCTCAAGGATGCCTGTGGGAGACGAATGAAGATGGAGACACCTTTTGGAAACTAGCTACCGCTGCGTAGGCTCTTATTCATGTTAATCCGCCAAGAGGCGTGTATTGATGTACTCCATTATTCAGGATATGCAATAATATTCGTACTCTTATGCTTTATTTCGATGTATGACTGTGATATTTATCTGTGATGAATGCCTGTGCGTGATAGCGTCTGATCCAGGGACTATCACGAGATAGAATGACCGGTTTTCCGCTTTCGAAAACCCGAGGCGTTACAGATGGTATCAGAGCCGTACTTGACTGTAGTACGTGCCCTTAGAAATGGTCGATAGAAAATTAGGAATCTAAACGGTCTCTTTTGCTATATACAATTCTTGGCATATATTACAAAAACTTATCCTACTTTGAAAAGTTCTACCTCACCTGCGCTAAGTAGAAACTTCTTCCGTGTCACAGGAAATGGACCGACAGGAGATAGAGCTACTCCCGGAGCACATGGAGGGATTTGCTCGTTGGGTGGACCGGGTCGTCCTCAGGCTGGGGATTCCCCCTACGCACGTCACCTACCGCGTCGAGGACGTCCGCACTCTGTCAGGACCACTGGTGCTTTGCATGGTGGCCATCCTGCCCCACCCGGCGCGTCCAGACTTCCCTGGGATACTCGACACAGCACAGGACTCAACGTCAGGAACGCTGTGGACACCGCCTGCAGCCACGTACTTCGCCACCTGTTGGCTAGGTACCGCGACGTCTACAGGACAGGAGACCTGCGGCTGATCCCTCAGGACTACTACAAGGTGGCTCCGATCGTGGACGGACTGCCGGACCCTACAGCACTCTACGAGGCAGAGGTTATCCAGGGACCTCTGCGCGAGTCCGATGACACTCTCGTCACCACAGGGAGCTACCTCGTGGACCTCGACACTCACGCCCGCTGACTGAGCGAGCAGACAAGTGGACTCTTCAGCAGACTGGGGCACACTACACTGGAGTTCCGCGAGCTTCAGCCTCGCTGCCAGAGTCTGATCGTGGAGAACCGTACTCTACGCCAGCGAGTCAAGCAGCTCGAGCGTGGACTACACCACGCCAACTCCATGGTGGTACGAGCCGAGGCTGAGAGGGTGACCGCACGTGAGGAGATGCTCTACACTAAGGAGGATCTACGCAAGCAGGAGGCCAAGTTCACCCGTCTCTTCGCCAAGCTGGACCAGAAGGATGCGCAGTTCGCCACGCAGGGTCGCAGTTGAAGGACCGATTAGGCGAACCAGAGAGGGGGGGAGTGAATGGGAGCCGATAAAAATTCTTCTCGAAGGAGATGAGAACTCCAACAAGACGAACACGGCATCCAAATCACGTCTCCGACTCAACTACCCAAGTTGGCCAAGACCACGCAGCCACTGGAGTGCTACTGGTCCTAGGTACCAATAACCACCTTCACAGACTCGAGAACGCAGCAGAACACCAACTCGAGCACCACTGACCTACACCGGTCAGGCCGGTGAGCAGCACCGGTCAGACCGGTCCCTGCTGGTAAAACCTGGGAACTTCCACAGAAGGCCTCTACACCGGTCAGGCCGGTGTAGCTCGCCGGTCAGACCGGTCCAAGCCAGGAAACCCCAAATCCACCAAACAGGCCTACCGAGCTCCAAACTGACCCAAACTCGAAATAACAGCAACACGGGACTACAACGAACTCACCAGAACGTTCACCCGAGGCAAAACCCACAGAGCCTCTGCACCGGTCAGACCGGTGAGCAGCACCGGTCAGACCGGTCAGGCTGGGCCGCTCGGGGATGAACAGCACCCGCGGGTCAACTCCCGCAAATCCAACTTCCGATCTCCCGAATCGCTCCACGGATTTGTGCAAGACTTTGGGGATAGTAGGAACACCTCATGGGCACTCCATAGCCAAGATTTGGTCCACCAAAACTTGCTAAATCAAGAGGAATCGAAGAAATCCCACCAAGAACGCCTCTAACCCTAGAGCCACGAAAACCCCAAAATCGAGCCCATTTACTCACTGATTTGGGAGGGGAATCAAAGGTAAAAGAACCACGAAGGGTTCATGCATACATCCTCTACCAAATCCCAAAGAGAAAGGCCTCGAAATCGCTCCAAGAAAATCGCCAAGAAAGGGCTCCGAAAATCACCAAAAAGGAGAAACGGGAAAGACACATCCAAGCCTTGAGGAACCACGCCGAATCATCTATACATACCAAAGAGGTTCATACAAGGTCTAGCTTGCCGCCCGATCATCCTTCCCTCTCACAAGATCTCACTATGAAGCTCTTAAGCTAGTCCTAAGAAAATCCTAAGGAAAATAGGAAGAGAAAATAGGAAAGCAAATGAGCTAGGGTTCCAAGAGATGGCTGCCATCCTCTCACCACTTGGGTTATATGGAGGCAACCGAAAGACGAAAATACCCTTACTAGCTAACTAGGGATACATGCCCCTCAAGGGCGAATTCAGAAATCTTTGTCTTCGCTCCATCGGACGGATGCCCAGCGACCACAAACTTGCTTAGCCTCGACGCAAGCCTTGCGATCCCGACGCGTATCCTCCACTTCGAAGATTCCGGACTGCGTCGTCGCACACCGGTCAGACCGGTGCTCCTCACCGGTCAGACCGGTCAGACCCACCGGTCAGACCGGTCTGGAGCTGCTGCACCTCCGTCTTCGGTTCTTCGGTCTTGGCTTTGTGGATCAACCATGGAACCCAGTGGTTTTCTGGTGAACCACCAGAAACCCCGCGAACTCGGTGTAGCCTCCGCCAATCACCACTCATGACTCGGCTCCCACGTAGTCCCGGCCCGACCTTGGTTTTGAGGCTCAACCAAGAAACCGTCCATGACTTCATCTTGCCGTTCTTGCCACCATGCAGCCCGCACTTGACCCCGCTGGCCACCGGGTCCCTCGAACCAAGCCTACTTGTCTTCTCCACACCTGGAGGCCTCACCGGCAATGACTTTTCGCGCTTGTTCTTCACCTGCACCTGCACCGGTCAAGCCGCAACCTGCACCTGCAATACTTAGCCAAGAATCAGTCCACACCACGTTGTCAATCACTCATCACACCAGGAAGCGACCATCCACCGGTCCTCGAACCACACCTGGCTCTCAATCTCCCCCTTGATGAGTGCATTGACAACACACACGTTTTGGTAACCAAGAGAAAAGGAAAAGAGAAGAAACGACTAAAAGAAACTCCAACAAGCGATCGAAAGCCAAAGAAAAGGCAAAGAGCAAGATCACTTGAAGAAGACAAGTCTCGGACCCCTTAGGCAAGGGCAACAGCTCGACACATCCGAGACAAAACATGCTCAAGCAAAGAGCACAAACCAACAATCCAAAACTCGAAAACCACAAAGAGCCCCCCCTGCACACATGCAAGCTCCCCCTAAACCAATGCAACTCCCCCTGGACAAATGCATGCAAACCTCCTCGCAAAACAGAGCAGCTGCTTCAGCTTTGCTCTGACCGGTCAGACCGGTCAGCCACACCGGTCAGATCGGTGTGCTAGATTGCCCAGCACCTGGACCTCACACCGGTCAGACCGGTGTACCTCACCGGTCAGGCCGATGACCACCTGGGAAAAACTGGGAACTGCACGAGCTCAAAACTTGCTCGAAACCACTTGGAAACCTTCTAAATGCATGCAGCAAGCCAAAACATGCTCAAACTTCTCTCCCTTGTTGACAATGCATGAATCAAGCCAAAAATGCAAAAAATGCAACCTAGAGCTTCTCAAATAGACAAAATTCAACAAAGGATACTACACATGTCTAAATGAGCAAGTTAGATACTCTATAGCTTCGTAATGACATCAACTACAAGACCACTAAGTTTCACAACCATTGGGCGAAGCTAAGATAGAATTGAGCAATTTTGCGAAAAATCACCCTCTCATGAGCAAAGTCCTAAACATGAGCAAAACATGTCAAAATGGCAAAGCCACACAAACTTCATGCTAGGACAACCATTCTAAGCATAAGACCATCATAAACACCCACAAGCACCTCATGTCATGTCAAAGCATACCGAACCATGTGCTTACTTCTATGTATGAGACTTCTCATTGGTAAGCAACATGCAACGGTTTAGCACCCAAAAGCAAGTAAATTAAGCACATATGAGATGGGAGCACATTTTCCAAGCAATTTACATTTCATTTTCAGATTTATAATTGGTACATGAAATGTCTTTGCGACAAAAAGTAACTTATGCCCCTCCACAAGATGAAGCATGGGGGCTAAACATTCATGATGGCAAATGAGCCTTTGGCTCCATATGATCAAAATAAGCTATCCAACCAAAAATTAAGCATAGCCAAGCCACAAAAACATGTCAAGATCATGTGAAGGCATTTACTCACAAGAGGGCATACATATGAGGTTTTTCAAAAACATAGCTATCAACCATGGATACAAACCAAGATTATCAAGAGCTAAACCAAACTAACCATAGCTTACCAAACTAGCTCACAAAGACATATATATCATTCCATGGTGAACAATGTATATAGGAGAAGCCTTTCCTAAACAATGCATATGATACAAAATGCATGCAACCTAAGATACAAAGATGCCTATACATCATGTTACATATGTCATGCCAAATGCAAGAAATGCACAAAGGAAAGCTATACATATGCTACAAAGGAGCTCCCACACACCAACTCAAGAAATCAAACAAACACCAAGCTCCCCCCGCAAACGAGTGAAAGTTGCTTGATCTAGGGGTTTGGTGAAAATATCGGCTAGTTGGTCATGTGTGGGTACATGGATCAAAGCTATCTTCCCTTTCTCTACGTTGTCTCTCAAGAAATGATACCTCACTTCTATGTGCTTGGTTTTGGAATGGAGCACTGGGTTCTTTGCAATGCGTATGGCACTGGTGCTATCACATTGAAGTGGGACATGGGTATACTCCTCACCAAAGTCACTCATGGTGTATGTGATCCAAAGGAGCTGAGAGCAACAACTAGCTGCGGCCACATACTCTGCCTCGGTAGTGGATTGAGCAACACTTGACTGTTTGCGGGAAGACCAAGACACCAAAGAAGAACCCAAGAACTGGCAAGTCCCAGAAGTGGACTTCCTATCCAACCGACACCCGGCAAAATCCGCGTCTGAAAATCCATGAAGCGCCAAAGAAGAAGACGCAGAGTACCAAAGGCCGAAGCCGGGAGTGTGTTGCAAATACCTGAAAATGCGCTTGACCGCTTGCCGATGCGAAGTCCTCGGAGACGCTTGAAAACGAGCGCACAGACATACCGAGAATTGGATGTCCGGCCTCGTCGCCGTCAAGTAGAGGAGTGACCCGATCATGCTCCGGTACTCCTTCTGGTCCACGTGTTCACCTTCCTCGTCCGCATCAAGAGCTGTAGTCGTACTCATAGGCGTCGCCATGGCCTTGGAGTCCTCCATCTCGAACTTCCTCACAATGTCCTTGGTGTACTTAGCTTGGTGCACAAATGTTCCTTCCTTTGATTGCTTGATTTGTAGCCCGAGGAAGAACTACAACTCGCCCATCATGCTCATCTCAAATTCCCTGCTCATGTCTTCTGCAAACCTTGCAACAAGAGAGTTAGACGAGCCACCAAAGACAATATCATCCACGTATACCTGCACAATCAGGATATCTCTGCCCTGCCTGAGGAGGAACAAGGTCTGATCGACCTTTCCCATCTCAAACCCTCTCTCAAACAGGAACCCCCTGAACCTACCATACCAAGCTCGAGGCGCCTGCTTCAACCCATACAGCGCCTTCCTCAACTTGTACACCCGGTGGGGGTACTTCTCACTCTCAAACCCCGGTGGTTGCCTCACAAACACCTCTTCCTCAAACACACCGTTCAAGAAAGCACTCTTCACATCCATCTGGTACAACTTGAACCCTTTAGCCACGGAAAAGGCTAGAAGGATCCTGATCGCCTCCAAACGAGCTACAGGAGCGAAAGTCTCCTCGTAGTCGATCTCCTCTTTCTGACTGTACCCCTGAGCAACAAGTCTCGACTTGTTCCTCACCACTTCTCCTTTCTCTCCCTCTTTATTTTTCCACACCCATTTTGTCCCAATCGGCTTACACCCTGGAGGAGGGTCAACCAACACCCAAACTTGGTTCCTCTCAAAATCCTCCAACTCCTCATGCATCGAGTTAACCCAATTATGATCAGATAACGCGTGTCCAATGTCTTTGGGCTCAAAGGTGGCAACAAAAGCAACATGAGCGAAATGAGAATTGTTCCGAACCCTCGACCGTGTAGTACGTTCATTCATGTCACCAATGATTCTCGAAGCTGGGTGATCCACTTGCACTCGCCGGGGAGGTTCTCGCTTTGATGCTACCTCCCCCTCAACATCAGCTTCGCCTTGATCTGGGTTTGTCGTTGTAGGTGTGGGAGAGGGCCCATTCATGATCGTCGTCGAAGTAGTAGGTACATGTTCAGCTGCAGGCACCACACCGCCATCTTCATCATCTCCATGTTCATGCTCCTCCTCCTGAAAGATCTCCTCGCCAAGTTCGTCGTCACCTGCACACTCAAAAACAAGATGACTACGTGGCTGTGTCTCGTCGAAGGTTACCTCGCAAGTCTCCACGATTTGGTTAGTTTCAAGATTGAGCACACGAAATGCTCTAGAATGAGATGCATAACCAAAGAAAATGCCATCAACAGACCTAGCCTCAAACTTGTCCAACTTCTTCCCTTTCTTCAGAATGAAGCATTTACAACCAAAGACATGGAAGTGACTCACCTTGGGTGTGCGACCGTGCATCAACTCGTAACAGGTTTTCTTCTTATGAACCCTGAGGTAGATCCTGTTCGACACATAGCACGCAGTATTGACCGCCTTAGCCCAGAACCTTCTCGGAGTCCTATGCTCGTCGAGCATCGTCCGAGCCATCTCGCACAAGGTCCTGTTTTTCCTTTTCACAACGCTATTCTGGGGAGGTGTATACGGACTCAAAAACTGGTGTTCTAGACCCAAGTCATGGCAAAAGGTTTCGAAGCGAGAGTTTTTGAATTCCGAGCCATTGTCACTGCGGATTGCTCGTAGGGCATCTCCGTGCTTCTCGTTTCTTAACCTCAAGACAAGATCTCGAACAAAACCAAACGTCTCCCCTTTCTCCTCAAGAAAGAACACCCACGCATACCGAGAGTAGTCGTCCACCACAACAAGGACATACCACTTCCCACCCGCAGATCGCACACGAGCTGGGCCGACAAGGTCCATATGGAGCAGCTCGCATGGACGCTCAGTCATCACATCGGTGAGAGGCGGGTGAGAAGAGGCTACCATCTTGGCATGCCTACACGGTGCACAAACCAACTCTTTCTCAAACCTCAACCGTGGCAATCCTCGGACCAAATTGAGGTTACTCAAGCGAGACAAAAGGTCAAAGCTCAAGTGACCCAACTTCCTATGCCACTTCCACAACTCACTCGAAGAACCAGCCAAAAAGCAACGCTCCACACCAGAAGACTGAGAGAAATCAGCTCGGAACACTTGACCCTCGGGAACGACCATGCAAACAAGGTCCCCTCGAGAATCTAAAATCCGAGAACCACCAGGCCGAAACAACACCTCAAAGTCCTCATCCAACAACTGGGACACAGAAAACAAATTGAACCCCAGTGATTGAACAAGAGCAACACACCTGAGAGTGACCTTGTCACTTACCTTGATCTCACCTTCTGATAGCACACGCCCTCGCCCATTGTCCCCAAAGGTGATGTATGTCTTGGACACCACCGGGACGAGACTTGAGAACCACCCCTTGTCTCCAGTCATATGCCTCGAGCAACCGGAGTCAATCAACCAAACGTTCCTCAAGTCTCCCACCTGAAATTCAAAAGCGAGCACGTGAGTGAACAAACGACTCTGCACTGGGGTTAGTACCAAAAGAGTAAAACCAGTGCCGAGGCATTTGCTCCAAAGTAGGGTTAGCACAAACCAAATCATCACGCCTATCAAAGCTACCACCACGAACACCACCACGGTAACCACTACGAGGGAACCAACCCTCTCTAGCTGGAGGAGGACGAAAGCCACGAAAGGAAAACCGTGGATCGTTCCTCCTCTCCATCTCAAAGCTACGACTCCTCCCACCCCCGTATTGAGCACGAGGTGGAGAGCGCCTAGCAAACTGACCGCCTGCAAACTTTCCAGACCAACCACCAGAACCACGACCACCAGAACCAAACTTAGTATCCTCACGAGCACGAAACCCAACTCGCTGTCTGCCCAGACCTGCACCGGTCTGACCGGTGTAGTGCACCGGTCTGACCGGTGTAGCTCGGCCAGCAGCACCACCTGCTGCCTTCCGGTCTCCCCAAGCCGGAACCGTCCTCACAATCGCCTTTGCCCTGGGCATCTGCATACGAGGCTCAGGTACACCATTAGAAGGGTGGTACCTGTCCTTGTTAGCCCACTCTCTAGCCATTCTCTCCTCACGCTTCCTCTTGAAGCAAAACTCATCCTTGTGACCATCTCTCCCACAATACCCACAATGGAACTTCATGGGCTGTGGCTTAGGCTTTGGCTTGGGTTGGGGCTGCCCACTCGGTTTCTCACCCTTCTTCTCTCCTTCCTCACCTCCCTTTGGGCTCACAAACTTCACCGGTTTCTGGAAATCATTTGTTGGGTGAGGAAATATGGGTGGATCTGGAGTAGTGTCAAGTTTGTTTCTGAGATGGTTAGGCTTGGGATCAAACTTGTTCTTGTATCTGTTTGGTGGTGGGATAGGAATCTCTCTGACTCTCTCAACTCCCTCACCACTATTCTCTCCAAGCTTGTCAGCCCCAAGTGCCTGACCATCATAGCGTTTGAAAGCCGCTATCATGATACCAAGCTGAGGCTCCTGACCCGACAACCAGCTCATACATTTTCTCAGCTCATCATTCTCATCCTGCAAGTGATCAACATAATGTGCAAGCTCCAAATTCTTAACCGCATGCAATTCACAAGTAGAGCAAGAAGTGGGAATAGGCTCTTTCAACTTAGCCTCAAGCGAAACAGTGTAAGCATGCATCTCATCAATCTTTCCATGCAAAACAGGGCAAGAAGTGCAAGCACCTAGCAAAGCAGGTCTAGACTTAAGCTCAGCCACCTCAACCCTAAGCATATCTAGTTCTTCACATGTAGAAGCATACTTATCCTTAAGAGCAGTAAGATCAGCTAGGTACACAGAGCAATCACAGCAATCAATCTCATCAGAAACCACAGGAGAAGCCTTAAGCGAATCAATCTCAAGCTTAGCATCTAGATTCTGGGTTTCTAGCTCAGCCACACGGTTCCTAGCATCTTCTAGTGAGGCCCTAAGCTCTTTCCTCATCTTCTTGGCCTCTCTAAGCATGTGATAGCGATTATCAAGCAAGTCAACCAACTCATCATTCTCCTTGCGCAAAGAAGAGAGCTCATCACATACCTCATCCTCGGAGTCGGAGTCCGAGTCGCTCTGGTGACTCTTCTTGCTGCCGGAGCTACGAGCCATGCCGCAGAAGCCATCTCCCGCGAAGCAGCTCAACCCGCTCAAGTTCCTGGATGACTTCTTGTTCTTGCGCCGATCACCTTCATCTTCACTGCTACTCGAGCTCGAGGAAGAGTAGGCGGAGCTGGAGTCGACGTCGCTCGCTCCGACCATCGCTCGGGCCTTCTTGCCGCGGTCGTCCTTCTTCCTCGACCGTCGCTCGTCCTTGTGCTTGTTCTTGTGCTTGTGATCGCGCCTCGATCGGTACTTGCCGTCCTTGCTCGACCGATGCCTGTAGCCGTCCTTGTTCTCCGTCTTCTCCGGGCAGTCAGCGACGAAGTGTCCTGGCTTGCCGCACTGAAAGCACGTCCGTGCTGTCCTCCTCGTGTTCACCCGGTTCTCGTGCAGCCTCTCGAATCGCCTGGTCAGCAACGCCAGCTCGTCCTCTCCAAGCACGTCGAACTCCTTGTCTGGCAAAGACATCAAAGAAGACAGAGAGTACATCCTGGAGGATGCGTTAGCGTTAGACTTAACTCCTTTGCCACCAACGAGAGAGAGACTATGAGAATCAGTCGGGCTCTCGATCTTGGCTGTCATACCACGGTCCAACTCAGCCGACTTGAGCTTCGAGAACAGCTCGTTCACCGTCAAGGTGTCATACTTCTCGGACTCAACAATAGCCTCAAACTTCCCGTCCCATACGGTACGATCCATCGAGTGCAAGAGCTTCACGACTTTATCATGATCATCGTATGGGAGCACGGCCACATTGGCTCTCATGTTGTTCACAACGACCGTAAACCGCTGGAAAAGGGCATCGACGGACTCGCCGAGGAGATGAGTGAAGTTCTCATACTCTCTCCGGTAAGTCGCGTACATCCGAGCCTGAACCTGAGCATTCCCAGCATGAGCATCCTTCAACTGCTCCCAAATCCTACAAGATAAGTCCTCTGTCTGAACCCGATCGAATTCAGGCTGACACAGAGCACGAAACAAGTAGTCGACAGCCTTGTTGTTGGCTTTGAACATATCCCTCGATCCTGGAGCAAGGAAGTTCATCGGATGAACATAAGCTGTGTTCACCGTGACGTCCCAAAGGATCTGACCCTTTCCGCGGAGGAACGCTGCCATCCGCCACTGCCACATCTGGTAGTTCTTCCCATCGAAGTGCGGAGGACCCGAACCCTGTTCCTGGTACGCCATCTTTGGATCTTAGACTGGTAAGAGTCAATGAAGACCCGAATCGGCTCTGATACCAATTGAATGACCGACTAGGCGAACCAGAGAGGGGGGGGTGAATGGGAGCTGATAAAAATTCTTCTCGAAGGAGATGAGAACTCCAACAAGACGAACACGGCCTCCAAATCACGTCTCCGACTCAACTACCCAAGTTGGCCAAGACCACGCAGCCACTGGAGTGCTACTGGTCCTAGGAACCAACAACCACCTTCACAGACTCGAGAACACAGCAGAACACCAACTCGAGCACCACTGACCTACACCGGTCAGGCCGGTGAGCAGCACCGGTCAGACCGGTCCCTGCTGGTAAAACCTGGGAACTTCCACAGAAGGCCTCTACACCGGTCAGGCCGGTGTAGCTCGCCGGTCAGACCGGTCCAAGCCAGGAAACCCCAAATCCACCAAACAGGCCTACCGAGCTCCAAACTGACCCAACCTCGAAACAGCAGCAACACGGGACTTCAACGAACTCACCAGAACGTTCACCCGAGGCAAAACCCACAGAGCCTCTGCACTGGTCAGACCGGTGAGTAGCACCGGTTAGACCGGTCAGGCTGGGCCGCTCGGGGATGAACAGCACCCGCGGGTCAACTCCCCCAAATCCAACTCCCGATCTCCCGAATCGCTCCACGGATTTGTGCAAGACTTTGGGGATAGTAGGAACACCTCATGGGCACTCCATAGCTAAGATTTGGTCCACCAAAACTTTCTAAATCAAGAGGAATCGAAGAAATCCCACCAAGGACGCCTCTAACCCTAGAGCCACGAAAACCCCAAAATCGAGCCCCTTTACTAACTGATTTGGGAGGGGAATCAAAGGGAAAAGAACCACGAAGGGTTCATGCATACATCCCCCACTAAATCCCAAAGAGAAAGGCCTCGAAATCGCTCCAAGAAAATCGCCAAGAAAGGGCTCCGAAAATCACCAAAAAGGAGAAATGGGAAAGACACATCCAAGCCTTGAGGAACCACGCCGAATCATCTATACAAACCAAAGAGGTTCATACAAGGTCTAGCTTGCCGCCCGATCATCCTTCCCTCTCACAAGATCTCACCATGAAGCTCTCAAGCTAGTCCTAAGAAAATCCTAAGGAAAATAGGAAGAGAAAATAGGAAAGCAAATGAGCTAGGGTTCCAAGAGGTGGCTGCCATCCTCTCACCACTTGGGTTATATGGAGGCAACCGAATGACGAAAATACCCTTACTAGCTAACTAGGGATACATGCCCCTCAAGGGCGAATTCAGAAATCTTTGTCTTCGCTCCATCGGACGGATGCCCAGCGACCGCAAACTTGCTTAGCCTCGACGCAAGCCTTGCGATCCCGACGCGTGTCCTCCGTTTTGAACATTCCGGACTGCGTCGTCGCACACCGGTCAGACCGGTACCCACCGGTCAGACCGGTCAGACCCACCGGTCTGGAGCTGCTGCACCTCCGTCTTCTGTTCTTTAGTCTTGGCTTTGTGGATCAACTAAGGAACCCAGTGATTTTCTGGTGAACCACCGGAAACCCCGCGAACTCGGTGTAGCCTCCGCCAATCACCACTCATGACTCGGCTCCCACGTAGTCCCGGCTCGACCTTGGTTTTGAGGCTCAACCAAGAAACCGTCCATGACTTCATCTTGCCGTTCTTGCCACCATGCAGCCCGCACTTGACCCCGCTGGCCACCGGGTCCCTCGAACCAAGCCTACTTGTCTTCTCCACACCTGGAGGCCTCACCGGCAACGACCTTTCGCGCTTGTTCTTCACCTGCACCTGCACCAGTCAAGCCGCAACCTGCACCTGCAATACTTAGCCAAGAATCAGTCCACACCACGTTGTCAATCACTCATCACACCAGGAAGCGACCATCCACCGGTCCTCGAACCACACCTGGCTCTCAATCTCCCCCTTGATGAGTGCATTGACAACACACACATTTTGGTAACCAAGAGAAAAGGAAAAGAGAAGAAACGACTAAAAGAAACTCCAACAAGCGATCGAAAGCCAAAGAAAAGGTAAAGAGCAAGATCACTTGAAGAAGACAAGTCTCGGACCCCTTAGGCAAGGGCAACGGCTCGACACATCCGAGACAAAACATGCTCAAGCAAAGAGCACAAACCAACAATCCAAAACTCGAAAACCACAAAGAGCTCCCCCTGCACACATGCAAGCTCCCCCTGAACCAATGCAACTCCCCCTGGACGAATGCATGCAAACCTCCTCGCAAAACAGAGCAGCTGCTTCAGCTTTGCTCTGACCGATCAGACCGGTCAACCACACCGGTTAGACCGGTGTGCTAGATTGCCCAGCACCTGGACCTCACTCCGGTCAGACCGGTGTACCTCACCGGTCAGGCCGATGACCACCTGGGAAAAACTGGGAACTACACGAGCTCAAAACTTACTCGAAACCACTTGGAAACCTTCTAAATGCATGCAGCAAGCCAAAACATGCTCAAACTTCTCCCCCTTGTTGACAATGCATGAATCAAGCCAAAAATGCAAAAAATGCAACCTAGAGCTTCTCAAATAGACAAAATTCAACAAAGGATACTACACATGTCCAAATGAGCAAGTTAGATACTCTATAGCTTCGTAATGACATCAACTACAAGACCACCAAGTTTCACAACCATTGGGCGAAGCTAAGATAGAATTGAGCAATTTTGCGAAAAATCACCCTCTCATGAGCAAAGTCCTAAACATGAGCAAAACATGTCAAAATGGCAAAGCCACACAAACTTCATGCTAGGACAACCATTCTAAGCATAAGACCATCATAAACACCCACAAGCACCTCATGTCATGTCAAAGCATACCGAGCCATGTGCTTACTTCTATGTATGAGACTTCTCATTGGTAAGCAACATGCAACGGTTTAGCACCCAAAAGCAAGTAAATTAAGCACATATGACATGGGAGCACATTTTCCAAGCAATTTACATTTCATTTTCAGATTTATAATTGGTACATGAAATGTCTTTGCGACAAAAAGTAACTTATGCCCCTCCACAAGATGAAGCATGGGGGCTAAACATTCATGATGGCAAATGAGCCTTTGGCTCCATATGATCAAAATAAGCTATCCAACCACAAATTAAGCATAGCCAAGCCACAAAAACATGTCAAGATCATGTGAAGGCATTTACTCACAAGAGAGCATACATATGAGATTTTTCAAAAACATAGCTATCAACCATGGATACAAACCAAGATTATCAAGAGCTAAGCCAAACTAACCATAGCTTACCAAACTAGCTCACAAAGACATATATATCATTCCATGGTGAACAATGTATATAGGAGAAGCCTTTCCTAAACAATGCATATGATACAAAATGCATGCAACCTAAGATACAAAGATGCCTATACATCATGTTACATATTTCATGCCAAATGCAAGAAATGCACAAAGGAAAGCTATACATATGCTACAAAGGAGCTCCCACATACCAACTCAAGAAATCAAACAAACACCAAGCTCCCCCCGCAAACGAGTGAAAGTTGCTTGATCTAGGGGTTTGGTGAAAATATCGGCTAGTTGGTCATGTGTGGGTACATGGATCAAAGCTATCTTCCCTTTCTCTACGTTGTCTCTCAAGAAATGATACCTCACTTCTATGTGCTTGGTTTTGGAATGGAGCACTGGGTTCTTTGCAACGCTTATGGCACTGGTGCTATCACATTGAAGTGGGACATGGGTATACTCCTCACCAAAGTCACTCATGGTGTATGTGATCCAAAGGAGCTGAGAGCAACAACTAGCTGCGGCCACATACTCTGCCTCGGTAGTGGATTGAGCAACACTTGACTGTTTGCGGGAAGACCAAGACACCAAAGAAGAACCCAAGAACTGGCAAGTCCCAGAAGTGTACTTCCTATCCAACCGACACCCGGCAAAATCCTTGTCTGAAAATCCATGAAGCGCCAAAGAAGAAGACGCAGAGTACCAAAGGCCGAAGTCGGGAGTGTGTCGCAAATACCTGAAAATGCGCTTGACCGCTTGCCGATGCGATGTCCTCGGAGACGCTTGAAAACGAGCGCACAGACATACCGAGAATTGGATGTCCGGCCTCGTCGCCGTCAAGTAGAGGAGTGACCCGATCATGCTCCGGTACTCCTTCTGGTCCACGTGTTCACCTTCCTCGTCCGCATCAAGAGCTGTAGTCGTACTCATAGGCGTCGCCATGGCCTTGGAGTCCTCCATCTTGAACTTCCTCACAATGTCCTTGGTGTACTTAGCTTTGTGCACAAATGTTCCTTCCTTTGATTGCTTGATTTGTAGCCCGAGGAAGAACTGCAACTCGCCCATCATGCTCATCTCAAATTCCCTGCTCATGTCTTCTGCAAACCTTGCAACAAGAGAGTTAGACGAGCCACCAAAGACAATATCATCCACGTATACCTGCACAATCAGGATATCTCTGCCCTGCCTGAGGAGGAACAAGGTCTGATCAACCTTTCCCATCTCAAACCCTCTCTCAAACAGGAACCCCCTCAACCTACCACACCAAGCTCTAGGCGCCTGCTTCAACCCATACAGCGCCTTCCTCAACTTGTACACCCGGTGGGGGTACTTCTCACTCTCAAACCCCGGTGGTTGCCTCACAAACACCTCTTCCTCAAACACATCATTCAGGAAAGCACTTGTCACATCCATCTGGTACAACTTGAACCCTTTAGCCACGGAAAAGGCTAGAAGGATCCTGATCGCCTCCAAACGAGCTACAGGAGCGAAAGTCTCCTCGTAGTCGATCTCCTCTTTCTGACTGTACCCCTGAGCAACAAGTCTCGACTTGTTCCTCACCACTTCTCCTTTCTCTCCCTCTTTATTTTTCCACACCCATTTTGTCCCAATCGGCTTACACCCTGGAGGAGGGTCAACCAACACCCAAACTTGGTTCCTCTCAAAATCCTCCAACTCCTCATGCATCGAGTTAACCCAATTATGATCAGATAACGCGTGTCCAATGTCTTTGGGCTCAAAGGTGGCAACAAAAGCAGCATGAGCGAAATGAGAATTGTTCCGAACCCTCGACCGTGTAGTACGTTCATTCATGTCGCCGATGATTCTCGAAGCTGGGTGATCCACTTGCACTCGCCGGGGAGGTTCTCGCCTTGATGCTACCTCCCCCTCAACATCAGCTTCGGCTTGATCTGGGTTTGTCGTTGTAGGTGTGGGAGAGGGCCCATTCACGATCGTCGTCGAAGTAGTAGGTACATGTTCAGCTGCGGGCACCACACCGCCATCTTCATCATCTCCATGTTCATGCTCCTCCTCCTGAAAGATCTCCTCGCCAAGTTCGTCGTCACCTGCACACTCAAAAACAAGCTGACTACGTGGCTGTGTCTCGTTGAAGGTTACCTCGCAAGTCTCCACGATTTGGTTAGTTTCAAGATTGAGCACACGAAATGCTCCAGAATGAGATGCATAACCAAAGAAAATGCCATCAACAGACCTAGCCTCGAACTTGTCCAACTTCTTCCCTTTCTTCAGAATGAAGCATTTACAACCAAAGACATGGAAGTGACTCACCTTGGGTGTGCGACCATGCATCAACTCGTAACAGGTTTTCTTCTTATGAACCCTGAGGTAGATCCTGTTCGACACATAGCACGCGGTATTGACCGCCTCAGCCCAGAACCTTCTCGGAGTCCTATGCTCGTCGAGCATCGTCCGAGCCATCTCGCACATGGTCCTGTTTTTCCTTTCCACAACGCTATTCTGGGGAGGCGTATACGGACTCGAAAACTGGTGTTCTAGACCCAAGTCATGGCAAAAGGTTTCGAAGCAAGAGTTTTTGAATTCCGAGCCATTGTCACTGCGGATTGCTCGTATGGCATCTCCGTGCTTCTCGTTTCTTAACCTCAAGACAAGATCTCGAACAAAACCAAACGTCTCCCCTTTCTCCTCAAGAAAGAACACCCACGCATACCGAGAGTAGTCGTCCACCACAACAAGGACATACCACTTCCCACCCGCAGATCGCACACGAGCTGGGCCAACAAGGTCCATATGGAGCAGCTCGCATGGACGCTCCGTCATCACATCGGTGAGAGGCGGGTGAGAAGAGGCTACCATCTTGGCATGCCTACACGGCGCACAAACCAACTCTTTCTCAAACCTCAACCGTGGCAATCCTCGGACCAAATTGAGTTTACTCAAGCGAGACAAAAGGTCAAAGCTCAAGTGACCCAACTTCCTATGCCACTTCCACAACTCACTCGAAGAACCAGCCAAAAAGCAACGCTCCACACCAGAAGACTGAGAGAAATCAGCTCGGAACACTTGACCCTCGGGAACGACCATGCAAACAAGGTCCCCTCGAGAATCTAAAATCCGAGAACCACTAGGCCGAAACAACACCTCAAAGCCCTCATCCAACAACTGGGACACAAAAAGCAAATTGAACCCCAGCGATTGAACAAGAGCAACACGCCTGAGAGTGACCTTGTCACTTAACTTGATCTCACCTTCTGAAAGCACACGCCCTCGCCCATTATCCCCAAAGGTGATGTATGTCTTGGACACCACCGGGACGAGACTTGAGAACCACCCATTGTCTCCGGTCATATGGCTCGAGCAACCGGAGTCAATCAACCAAACGTTCCTCAAGTCTCCCACCTGAAATTCAAAAGTGAGCACGTGAGTGAACAAACGACTCAGCACTGGGGTTAGTACCAAAAGAGTAAAACCAGTGCCGAGCCATTTGCTCCAAAGTGGGGTTAGCACAAACCAAATCATCACGCCTATCAAAGCTACCACCACGAACACCACCACGGTAACCACTACGAGGGAACCAACCCTCTCTAGCTGGAGGAGGACGAAAGCCACAAAAGGAAAACCGTGGATCGTTCCTCCTCTCCATCTCAAAGCTACGACTCCTCCCACCCCCGTATTGAGCACGAGGTGGAGAGCGCCTAGCAAACTGACCGCCTGCAAACTTGCCAGACCAACCACCAGAACCACGACCGCCAGAACCAAACTGAGCATCCTCACGAGCACGAAACCCAACTCGCTGTCTGCCCAGACCTGCACCGGTCTGACCGGTGTAATGCACCGGTCTGACCGGTGTAGCTCGGCCAGCAGCACCACCTGCTGCCTTCCGGTCTCCCCAAGCCGGAACCGTCCTCACAATCGCCTTTGCCCTGGGCATCTGCATACGAGGCTCAGGTACACCATTAGAAGGGTGGTACCTGTCCTTGTTAGCCCACTCTCTAGCCATTCTCTCCTCACGCTTCCTCTTGAAGCAAAACTCGTCCTTGTGACCATCTCTCCCACAATACCCACAATGGAACTTCATGGGCTGTGGCTTAGGCTTTGGCTTGGGTTGGGGCTGCCCACTCGGTTTCTCACCCTTCTTCTCTCCTTCCTCACCTCCCTTTGGGCTCACAAACTTCACCGGTTTCTGGAAATCATTTGTTGGGTGAGGAAATATGGGTGGATCTGGAGTAGTGTCAAGTTTGTTTCTGAGATGGTTAGGCTTGGGCTCAAACTTGTTCTTGTATCTGTTTGGTGGTGGGATAGGAATCTCTCCAACTCTCTCAACTCCCTCACCACTATTCTCTCCAAGCTTGTCAGCCCCAAGTGCCTGACCATCATAGCGTTTGAAAGCCGCTATCATGATACCAAGCTGAGGCTCCTGACCCGACAACCAGCTCATACATTTTCTCAGCTCGTCATTCTCATCCTGCAAGCGATCAACATAATGTGCAAGCTCCAAATTCTTAACCGCATGCAATTCACAAGTAGAGCAAGAAGTGGGAATAGGCTCTTTCAACTTAGCCTCAAGCGAAACAGTGTAAGCATGCATCTCATCAATCTTTCCATGCAAAATAGGGCAAGAAGTGCAAGCACCTAGCAAAGCAGGTCTAGACTTAAGCTCAGCCACCTCAACCCTAAGCATATCTAGTTCATCACAAGTAGAAGCATGCTTATCCTTAAGAGCAGTAAGATCAGCTAGGTACACAGAGCAATCACAGCAATCAATCTCATCAGAAACCACAAGAGAAGCCTTAAGCGAATCAATCTCAAGCTTAGCATCTAGGTTCTGGGTTTCTAGCTTAGCCACACGGTTCCTAGCATCTTCTAGTGAGGCCCTAAGCTCTTTCCTCATCTTCTTGGCCTCTCTAAGCATGTGATAGCCATTATCAAGCAAGTCAACCAACTCATCATTCTCCTTGCGCAAAGAAGAGAGCTCATCACATACCTCATCCTCGGAGTCGGAGTCCGAGTCGCTCTGGTGACTCTTCTTGCTGCCGGAGCTACGAGCCATGCCGCAGAAGCCATCTCCCGCGAAGCAGGTCAACCCGCTCAAGTTCTTGGATGACTTCTTGTTCTTATGCCGATCACCTTCATCTTCACTGCTACTCGAGCTCGAGGAAGAGTAGGCGGAGCTGGAGTCGACGTCGCTCGCTCCGACCATCGCTCGGGCCTTCCTGCCGCGGCCGTCCTTCTTCCTCGACCGTCACTCGTCCGTGTGCTTGTTCTTGTGCTTGTGATCGCACCTCGATCGGTACTTGCCGTCCTTGCTCGACCGATGCCTGTAGCCGTCCTTGTAGCCGTCCTTGTTCTCCATCTTCTCCGGGCAGTCAGCGACGAAGTGTCCTGGCTTGCCGCACTAAAAGCACGTCCGTGCTGTCCTCCTTGTGTTCACCCGGTTCTCGTGCAGCCTCTCGAATCGCCTGGTCAGCAACGCCAGCTCTTCCTCTCCAAGCACGTCGAACTCCTCGTCTGGCAAAGACATCAAAGAAGACAGAGAGTACATCCTGGAGGATGCATTAGCGTTAGACTTAACTCCTTTGCCACCAACGAGAGCGTGACTATGAGAATCAGTCGGGCTCTCGATCTTGGCTGTCATACCACGGTCCAACTCAGCCGACTTGAGCTTCAAGAACAGCTCGTTCACCGTCAAGGTGTCATACTTCTTGGACTCAACAATAGCCTCAAACTTCCCGTCCCATACGGTACGATCCAACGAGTGCAAGAGCTTAACGGCTTTATCATGATCATCGTATGGGAGCACGGCCACATTGGCTCTCATGTTGTTCACAACGACCGTAAACCGCTGGAAAAGGGCATCGACGGACTCGCCGGGGAGATGAGTGAAGTTCTCATACTCTCCCCGGTAAGTCGCGTACATCCGAGCCTGAACCTGAGCATTCCCAGCATGAGCATCCTTCAACTGCTCCCAAATCCTACAAGCTAAGTCCTATGTTTGAACCCGATCGAATTCAGGCTGACACAGAGCACGAAACAAGTAGTCGACAGCCTTGTTGTTGGCTTCGAACATATCTCTCGATCCTGGAGCAAGGAAGTTCATCGGATGAACATAAGCTGTGTTCACCGTGACATCCCAAAGGATCTGACCCTTTCCGCGGAGGAACACTGCCATCCGCCTCTGCCACATCTGGTAGTTCTTCCCATCGAAGTGCGGAGGACCCGAACCCTGTTCCTGGTACGCCATCTTTGGATCTTAGACTGGTAAGAGTCAATGAAGACCCGAATCGACTCTGATACCAATTGAAGGACCGATTAGGCGAACCAGAGAGGGGGGGGCGAGTGAATGGGAGCCGATAAAAATTCTTCTCGAAGGAGATGAGAACTTCAACAAGACGAACACGGCCTTCAAATCACGTCTCCGACTCAACTACCCAAGTTGGCCAAGACCACGCAGCCACGGAGTGCTACTGGTCCTAAGAACCAAGAACCACCTTCACAGACTCGAGAACGCAGCAGAACACCAACTCGAGCACCACTGACCTACACCGGTCAGGACGGTGAGCAGCACCGGTCAGACCGGTCCCTGCTGGTAAAACCTGGGAACTTCCACAGAAGGCCTCTACACCGGTCTGGCCAGTGTAGCTCGCCGGTCAGACCGGTCCAAGCCAGGAAACCCCAAATCCACCAAACAGGCCTACCGAGCTCCAAACTGACCCAAACTCGAAACAGCAGCAACACGGGACTACAACGAACTCACCAGAACGTTCACCCGAGGCAAAACCCACAGAGCCTCTGCACCGGTCAGACCGGTGAGCAGCACCGGTCAGACCGGTCAGGCTGGGCCGCTCGGGGATGAACATCACCCGCGGGTCAACTCCCCCAAATCCAACTCCCGATCTCCCGAATCGCTCCACGGATTTGTGCAAGACTTTAGGGATAGTAGGAACGCCTCATGGGCACTCCATAGCCAAGATTTGGTCCACCAAAACTTGCTAAATCAAGAGGAATTGAAGAAATCCCACCAAGAACGCCTCTAACCCTAGAGCCACGAAAACCCCAAAATCGAGCCCCTTTACTCACTGATTTGGGAGGGGAATCAAAGGGAAAAGAACCACGAAGGGTTCATGCATACATCCCCCACCAAATCCCAAAGAGAAAGGCCTCGAAATCGCTCCAAGAAAATCGCCAAGAAAGGGCTCCGAAAATCACCAAAAAGGAGAAACGGGAAAGACACATCCAAGCCTTGAGGAACCACGCCGAATCATCTATACATACCAAAGAGGTTCATACAAGGTCTAGCTTGCCGCTTGATCATCCTTCCCTCTCACAAGATCTCACCATGAAGCTCTCAAGCTAGTCCTAAGAAAATCCTAAGGAAAATAGGAAGAGAAAATAGGAAAGCAAATGAGCTAGGGTTCCAAGAGATGGCTGCCATCCTCTCACCACTTGGGTTATATGGAGGCAACCGAAAGACGAAAATACCCTTACTAGCTAACTAGGGATACATGCCCCTCAAGGGCGAATTCGGAAATCTTTGTCTTCGCTCCATCGGACGGATCCCCAGCGACCGCAAACTTGCTTAGCCTCGACGCAAGCCTTGCGATCCCGACACGTGTCCTCCGCTTCGAAGATTCCGGACTGCGTCGTCGCACACTGGTCAGACCGGTGCTCCTCACCGGTCAGACCAGTACCCACCGGTCAGACCGGTCAGACCCACCGGTCAGACCGGTCTGGAGCTGCTGCACCTCCATGTTCGGTTCTTCGGTCTTGGCTTTGTGGATCAACCAAGGAACCCAGTGGTTTTCTGGTGACCACCGGAAACCCCGCGAACTCGGTGTAGCCTCCGCCAATCACCACTCATGACTCAGCTCCCACGTAGTCCCGGCTCGACCTTGGTTTTGAGGCTCAACCAAGAAACCGTCTATGACTTCATCTTGCCGTTCTTGCCACCATGCGGCCCGCACTTGACCCCGCTGGCCACCGGGTCCCTCGAACCAAGCCTACTTGTCTTCTCCACACTTGGAGGCCTCACCGGCAATGACCTTTCTCTCTTGTTCTTCACCTGCACCTGCACCAGTGAAGCCGCAACCTGCACCTGCAATACTTAGCCAAGAATCAGTCCACACCACGTTGTCAATCACTCATCACACCAGGAAGCGACCATCCACTGGTCCTCGAACCACACCTGGCTCTCAGCAGTCTCGTTTGTGAGAAGGCCAGAGTGGCCGAGGTTGTGCTGGACCAGTACTCCAACACCGCCAACCTCGCTGCACTCACCAGGACTTCTGTGTTCCTGTTGGACAAGTGCAAGAGGATGCTGAGGACTTGGGAGGATGCTCACTCTCTTCAAGTGGACGAGCTTCAGGAGCTCAACGGTCTGCTACCTCCCGAGCACCAGCAGGCGATCCGCAAGGAGACCTTCAAGCTCCACCTGTCCACCCTCAAGCTTCACCTGTGTCCGATGGCTGACATGCCCGCTCCGGTTGAGACCCAGGAGGTGAGGGCTGCTCACGCCATGCTGACGAGGATGTTCCCCAGAGATTTCCTCGAGGAGGACCGTTGCCCCGTGAGGTACAAGAAGGCTCGCTTTGAGTAGTGTGCTGGAGCATGATCATGCTAATAAGAGTAGAGTTGTAATATAGGTAGTTTCCATGAGTTGATCCATGCAGCCGAGAGCCTGTCCCGGTGCATGTGGAGTTATGAGTCTTTTCACACCTAGATGTGCACACCCTTTTGAGATCATGTAACGCTATATTAGATCGCTGCTGTGTGTGACCTCCAAGGCTTGAGTCAGCCTCGAGGGAACTTATGTACTCATAATGGATGCTGATTGTTTGGTCTTAATGGAGTTAATCGTTCTTATTGCTTGTTCCCTTTGAGTGTTGGAATTATATTAGTAGAAATATTTTCATGCTTGTATATCAGACTCAATTTGTTGGTGAGTGACGTATCTAAAGTTTTCTATGCCCTTGGTCTTGTTTTCAGTAAGATGTCCATCAGGAGGTCAGGACGTCTGTTGGCTCGCCTCGAGGAGGCCGAAGCCGAGGAAGAGCAAGCCCCGCCAGTCCGTGGTCATGGACGTGGCCGTGCTCCCGCTCGTGGGTGTGGACGCGCTCGTGGTCATGGACATGCACCTTCCGAGGACAAGGCCGAGGTGTTGTGGTGCCACCGTCACCGCCTCCACCCATCGGTGAAGGCGGTGCTGAAGGAGAGGAAGAAGCTGAAGGAGAACCTGAGCCGGCACCAGCTCCCCAGGGTCGTGGGTGTGGTCGTGGCCGTCGAGAGGCACCGCCGCCGCCACCGCCTAACCTGGCTGAGGTGATGGCCGCCCAGACTGCGCTGATGCAGAGGATGGCGGAAGCCGTCGAGAACCGAGTCAACTCCCGCCGGAGGAGGACTTCGGTAAGAAGATCGAGAGGTTCCTCCGCCTGAAGGCCTCTACCTTTAGTTACTCGGACGATCCTCTCGACTGGCTCCGCATGATCGAGACGAAGCTCGACCTCACCACCTACACCGACGAAGAGTGTGTGGCTCTCGTCATCCACCAGCTTGAGGGTCCTGCCAAGTCATGGTGGGACAACTACTCCGACAGCCACCCGAACCCAGCCTTCATCACCTGGCTAGAGTTCTGTGAGGTGTTCCGCGAGCAGTACCTGCCGAGGGAGCTCATGAGTCAGAAGGCTCAGGAGTTCCGCACCATGACTCAAGGTGCGATGAGGGTGGAGGAGTATGAGAGGCACTTCATGAAGATGATGCGCTATGCCCCCGACGACACCAATACCGATGACAAGAAGCAGTTTTGGTTTCTGCGAGGCCTCCACCATGGTCTCCGCCAGGGCTTGAAGGCCAGTGAGCACAAGTCCCTTCGCCACCTGGTGAACAGGGCTATCGCGCTCGAGGAAGAAAGGAGGGGGCATGAGGAGCACATGAAGGGCAAGAAGAGGGTGGGAGATCGGGACCATGGCGACCGATCCTTCCAGAGGCCGAGGAGTGGGCAGAGCAACCTGCTGAGAGGGAGCTACCACCCGGGAAACAACCAGCCCGGACGTGGCTTCGGAGGAAGCCGTGCACCGTACCCTGGAGGAAGGAGCTCCGGCTACCTACAGCAGGGTGGTGGCTACAACCACCCACAGCAGAGCGCGTCGAGACCTGGCACCAGAGGTTTCACACCGACGTGCTACGCCTGTGGCAAGCGAGGCCACAAGTCATACGAGTGCCCCAGCAAGAAGACCACTGCTACACCTGCCAGGGCACCAGCTCCAGGAGGGAGGCCACCTCAGGCTGCTCCCCAGCCTGCCGCTGACCGCGGGAGGCTCAACCTCCTAACTGAGGAGGAGGCTGCTGACGCTCCTGATGTCGTGATCGATGAGTTTTTAGTTTGTGGTACTAAGGCTTTGATTCTTTTCAATACTGGTGCAACTAGTTCTTATGTATCCTCTAACTTTGTAAACAAACTATCTCTCCCCATGACTCCCCGACCGAAACCTATTGTGACAAGCTCACCGCTCGGAGATATCAGAGGCACCCTACTATGCAAAGGAGTGGAGATGTACATCAAGGGTCACAAGTTCCTCAGAGATCTAACCGTGCTGAAATCCAATGGGATTGATATTATTCGGGGCATGGATTGGATCACCGCTCACAAAGGGGTTATCTCCTCGTCACCCCGACAAGTGACCCTGATACACCCGAAGGGGACGAAGATCACGTTCGAGCCGCTGAAGTCACGAGAAGTACCAGCTGTGTACAACCTCAGTACGAAGACAGTGGCCGATGTTCCAGTGGTTTGTGAGTACCCCGATGTCTTTCCTGATGATCTGCAGGGGTTACCACCAGACCTCGACGTGGAGTTCGTGATCAATCTTGTGCCAGGTACAGCACCCGTGGCAGAGTCCTTACAAAATGGGCAAGTTAGAATTGGCAACGTTGAAGGAGGAATTAGAAGCTCTCCGACAGAAGGGGTACATCAGACTTAGTGCATCACCTTGGGCTTCACCAGTGATGTTTGTACCGAAGAAGGATGGGACGCAATGGCTGTGCGTCAATTACCGTGCTCTTAATGCGGTAACCATCAAGAACAAGTACCCGTTGCCATGCATTGATGACCTGCTTGATCAGTTGAGGAAGGCCAAGTACTTCAGCAAGATTGACCTTCGATCTGGCTATCATCAGATGAAGATTCGCCCTGAGGACATCTACAAGACCGCGTTTGTGACCCGATACAGGCAGTATGAGTTCACTGTCGTATCGTTCGATCTTACGAATGCCCCTGCTTACTTCATGAACATGATGAACAAGGTGTTCATGGATGAGTTAGACAAGTTTGTCGTGGTTTTCATTGATGACATCTTGGTCTTCTCACAAACTACGGAAGAGCATGAAGAGCATCTGAGGATAGTGCTGGAGAAGCTGAGGCAGAATTAGTTGTATGCCAAGTTTAGCAAGTGCGAGTTCTGGCTAGAAGAAGTGGCTTTCCTTGGGCATGTGTTGTCAGGTGAGGGAGTTGCAGTTGATCCCTCGAAGATTGAAGCTGTGTCAAAGTGGCAGTCGCCCAGGATAGTGACAGAGATCAGGAGTTTTCTCGGGATGGCAGGTTACTACCATTGTTTCATCGAGAACTTCTCCAGGATTGCGAAGCTGATGACTAAGTTGCTGAAGAACAACACGCCATTCGTGTGGTCAGAGAAGTGTGAAGCAAGCTTCCAAGAGCTCAAGACCCGACTCACCACAACTCCTGTGTTGACAGTTCCCGATGACAACAAGGACTTTGTGGTGTACAGTGTACTACGATGCTTCGAGGCAGGGTCTTGGTTGTGTGTTGATGCAAGAAGGCAAGGTGATCGCTTATGCTTCAAGGCAGCTTCGGAAGCATGAAGAGAACTATCCGACACATGACCTTGAGTTAGCAGCTATTGTTCATGCTTTGAAGATATGGAGGCACTACTTGATGGGCAACAAATGTGATATCTACACGGATCACAAGAGTCTGAAGTATATCTTCACCCAGTTAGAGTTGAACTTGAGGCAACGCAGATGGCTAGAGTTGATAAAGGACTATGACCTCGACATTCACTACCACCCAGGCAAGGCGAATGTCGTGGCCGATGCATTGAGCCGAAGAAGCTATTGCAACAACCTGATGGTGTAAGAGGAACAACCAGAGTTGTACAAGGAGATGGAGAGATTGAAGCTTGACATCGTCGAGAAGGGTCAGCTCAACGAGTTGAGGGTGAAGTACGGACTTGAAGACCAAATCAGGCAAACCTAGAAGAAGTGTCCTGAGATGGAAGAAGTGAAAGACCTTCTGATGAGAGGTAAGGCCCCTGACTACCGCATCGATGAGCAAGGCACGTTGTGGTTGAAAGATCGCATATGTGTGCCTAGTTGTGAGGATATCCGGAAGATGATTCTGAAGGAAGCTCACGATTCTCGGTATTCCATTCACCCTGGTTGCACCAAGATGTACCAGGACCTGAAGTGTCGATTCTGGTGGGAGAATATGAAGAAGGACATCGCAGAGTATGTTGCCCGATGTGACACATGCCAGAGAGTGAAGGCGGAACATCAGAGACCCACCGGATTGCTACAGCCGCTAGAGATACCTCAGTGGAAATGGGATGATATCAGCATGGACTTCGTGGTGGGTTTAGCCCGTACTCAGAAGGGGAATGACTCGATTTGGGTGATTGCGGACCGATTGACCAAGGTAGCACACTTCTTACCGGTGAAGCACCTGTTTACTATGAGTCAGTTGGCTGATCTTTACGTAGAGCACATCCTGAGGTTGCATGGAGCACCCCGCAGCATCATGTCTGATCGTGGTGCCTAGTTCACTGCTTAGTTTTGGAGGAGTCTGTTGACACCATTTTTTGGAAAAATAGGTCAAAGAGGAATAAGGAGAAATAGCCGATGAAAACAAAGTACAATCGGCCGATTGAAGGGAGAGAAAGACGGTCAACACGGATCGCTGATGGTCAAAGGGATTCAACCCTGATGGTGGGCCAACTGGTCAAAGCGATCGGCCGATGGTCAAATAGAAGATCGGCCGATGGAGGAAAGAAGAGGTGGTATTCAAAAGAAATACACCAAAAGGAAAGCATGGTGGAGGCGGGTCAGTCCACGATTGACAACGGGTCAAGAGTCAGTTTTTAGAAGGTCTTTGACTCCTGCGAGAGTCCTTTTCTATTTTTAGTAGTTTTTGTCTTTAGATGCAAGTAAACAGTGTCGTAATCGGCTAGGAGTCGAGTTGTCCTCAGGATATAAATAGCGACCCTGCGTGGTCGGAAAATCTGTACACACCAATATCAAACAAACCGCCTCCGGGCAAACCCTTTACTTTTACTGCATCTACTTTACAGCATCTACCTTTACAGCATCTACTTTTTGGCGACTTCGCCATTGCGATTTGCTCTTTTCTACAACGCCGTGCTTCGGGTTCGTCGGGCTGCATCAGCTGATCTCCGGCAAGCTTGTGAGTACCGTTTTACTGAATAATCCTAGGCTTTAACCTCCGGGCGCATTGCTGAGGTTTCGTCTAGTTCTTTATTCACCCCTTACCGATATTAGCTAGATCTATAAGTTTTCATACCAAATTCTTGTAGTTTTAGCTATTATCATTATCATCCTCTCGATCTAGATCCTATCGGCTTTCAACACCACAGCCGATTCCGACCTACTCGAGCGCTGACGTCACGATCGGCCGATCCAGCCGATCGTACCCGCGCTTCGGTCGCTCTCGAGCCGGCCGATCCCGCTATATCTATATCGGCCGATTGGCTGGTACATGTGTTGCTGCAAGGCCATCGGTTCTCTAGCCGATCCTTAATATTTTCCATTGTCAATCAACAGGTCAGATTGGCTGGCACGCCTCGCTACAGACCGGGGAGTCACGTGTGTCGCGCGCGGAGGTGACGTCCTATTTTCACATCAACACACTTTTGGCACGCCTGGTGGGACACAAAAAAAGTCAACAATGACGAAGCCTACGAAGACTGGTCCTCATGAAGTCGATCCGGACAACGTCCAACCAATCACCAAGGATCAGCTGAAAGATTCAGACAAAGCTGAGTTAGAGGCTCACATGAAGCATTATGAAGAGCTTTGTCTGGCATCATACGGTCAGACTAAAAGTGGAGTCTTCAAGAAGAATCCGCTGCCAACGCCTAAACAAGTCATTTTTTCAGCCGATCCTGAAGGGCTTCAAGACATGATGACCAAAGCCATGCATCAAACAATGATTAATCAATCCAAGGTATTCGTAAATACTATTCAGAATGCCATAACTGATGCATTCAAGCAAGGAGCAGAGGCAGGATATCTGGGACCTGCATACTTTCAACCAAGGCGTACTCCTCCTGTGTTCCAGCAAAGCCAATCGGCTATACCGCCGATTGATGATCCAACAGCAAAAGCTACACCATCTCCACAAGCTACCACCAGTTCTTCATCGGACTCTCAGCCGATTCAGAATCAGAGTGGTGATGGTAAAAATAAAGATCCTGCTGTCACAACACCAGTGCAATCTGTTGTCCAGGATCAAGTGCTTCCAGTGCAGAATCAACATAAATATCCTGCGATGAGAGATCAAGATGGGAAGCTTGCAGGATGGGATTCACCTCGTGATCACTTTGAGACTGACATCTCAAATTTCTTTGAACCTGTGCCTGAGGAAGTCCCAGAAGTAAAATACCCACAGTCTTACCAAGCTACATTTGGAGGTACTCCAGGGACTGTGCACATGAATGGGGAAGGAGTGGTGTTTGTCTACTTCAATCATGGGAGCAAGAACTTTGAAAGAGTCAAGATCAGCCCAGCTCATGCTCACATGGTCATACTGACAGAGAAAAGACCTCCTATTCCACCCCAGAGGCCAAATCCCACTCCACCTCAGAGATCAGCTCAGCAACCAACGCTCGGGATGCCCATACAGACAGCCCCGCCTCAATAGTCAACGACAATGCAGGCTGTCTTAACCCCAGCTAATACGGTGGCTCATACAAGATCTACACCTCAACAGCCGATCAACCAAGGAGCAGCAGGGCAGCCAGTGTTTCCACAAGTGGATTCAGCGCAATTGCTGCAAACACTTCTAAATCAATTGGCTATTTCAAACCAGTTGAATACGCAGCAGCCAGCCCCATCGGCTAGTCAGCCGATTGAACAGGCTACACCTATTACAGGTCATTCAAACACTCAAGGTTCTACTGAGGCAAGGACAGTTCCAGATCCAAAGACAAGAATCTTAGAGAAACGACCTTCAGAAACTCCAGCTGAGATACAAGCAATTGAGCAAGTGGCTACAGAGTTGAAATCTCATGTGAAGCAGGAGTTGATCGACCACTTCTCGGAGATGCTATCGAAGCAATATGGGACAAAACCCAAGCAGCAGTCCTGCATGTACAGGACACCGTATCCCTCTGGCTATGATCAGATACCGTTCCCTCCAAGGTTCAAAGTGCCAGACTTCACCAAGTTCTCTAGACAAGATGAAACATCCACTATGGAGCACATCACTCGGTTTATCATCCAATGTGGGGAAGCAGGGAATGTTGATGCACTCAGGATACGGTTGTTCTCTTCATCTCTGTAAGGGCCGGCATTCTCATGGTTTACATCACTGCCAGCTAACTCCATCATCAAGTGGTCTGATCTGGAATAGCAGTTCCATAATTACTTCTTCTCTGGCATCAACGAGATGAAGATCACTGATCTGACCAGACTCAAGCAAAGGAACGATGAAACAGTAGCTGGATTCGTTCAAAGATTCAGAGAGGTCATAAATAAGTGCTATAGTCTGAACTTGGGAGACAAGCAACTAGCTGAGTTGGCTTTCCAAGGTCTCTTGCCGACCTTAAGGGAGAAATATGCATCACATGACTTTGAAAGCCTCAGCCAGTTGGTCAGCCGGATGAGTCAAGAAATTGCAAAGTCCTATGAGCCTAGAAGGAACTTTCAGAAGAAGGTGTCGTATGTGGACTACTCTGACTCAGAAGATGAAGACAATATGATAGGGCTCGCAGAGTGGGTCAAAGGCAAGAAGACAGTATCCTGTCCCTTTGGCAAGAAAGAGCCAGAGAAATTCGGCTTTGATAGCACTAAGGCCAATAAGATATTTGATCTGTTGCTTCAGCAAGGGCAGATTAAACTCTCCCAGTTCCATACCATACCATCTGTAGAAGAGTTGAAGAGGATGAAGTATTGCAAGTGGCACAATGCAACGTCGCACGATACCAATGATTGTAAGATCTTCAGACAACAGATCCAATCAGCTATTGAGCAAGAGAGGCTTAAATTTGAAACTCCTACCAAAGCTGAAAAGCCGATGAAGATTGATCAGCACCCCTTCCCAGCTAACACAGTTGAAGTGTCTAGCAAAGACACGTCACGAGTTAAGTTGCTGACATCTGATTCGGCTCAAAATAAAGGAGCCGTTGATCCCAAAGTACAAGTAACCGCTACCGATGTCAAAGGAAAAGGGTTACTATTTGGAGAAGGAGAATCAAAGCCACGCCGACCCGTCACGTCACAAATGTTGATCAACAAGTTCCAGCGCCGACAAGAGAAGGCGAAGGAAAGAGAGGAGTGGGCACGGTGTAATGAAGGACATTGGAGATGTCCGTTCTTCAAGTACTGTTGGGAAGAAGGGATCAAGCTGCCGACGGCAGGAAACTGTCCAGAGTGCAACGGGGCTTACAATAATGGCAACTCATCCAAAAGGGTTTGCTTTGATGACAGAAGACCTGCAGTCAAGGATCACCATGGATTCAACAATCAACGAATCTCAGTTCACAATGAGCTGGGGGGCAAAGCCAGCACCCACGATCGGCTGGGGGGCAAAGCCAACGTCCACGATCGGCTGGGGGGCAAGGCTAGCATCCATGATCGGCTGGGAGGACGAGTGAATGAAGAGTCAAATGATCGGCTAGAAGAGATGGCCGATTCTCTGGTCCCTGACGAGGATATCATGTGCCGAGCTCCTGAACGTCGATGCACATTTCAATTGGATGATGAAGGGTCAAGCCAAACACGTAAGAAGCCTAATCCACAGTGGTGTCCAGATGGCTTGACTAAGTCCCAGAAGAGAAGAGTCCAGCGCCTACGTCAGCTAGAACAGCATGAAGAAGCAAAGAGACTTGTACTGGACAAGAAGAAGATTCGGTCTAAAGTTTGGCGCCCAAAGCCTAAGGCTGATGGTGAGGAAGATGACAAACCTCGAGCTGATATAAACATGGTTGTCTTCCTACCAAAAGAGTTCATGGCTCCAATTGATTCGGATCTGTCCGATGAAGAACTTGACATGGCTCAGCTAACACTGGAACCTAGGCAAGCCATCTTTGAGAAACCAGAAGATGAGAAAAGACAACACTTGAAGGCCTTGTTTCTCAAAGGATTTGTCAATGGCAAGCTAGTCACCAGGATGCTCGTAGATGGAGGAGCAGCAGTCAACCTAATGCCGTACACCATGCTGCGCAAGATTGGGAAATCTGATGAAGATTTAACCCAAACCGACATGATGTTGGTGGACTTCGAAGGCAATGTCTCTCCGGCTTAAGGAGCCATCTGCGTGGAGCTCACCATCGGTAGTAAGACCCTTCCAACCGCTTTCTTTGTCATTAAAGGGAGGAGATCTTATAATCTACTGTTGGGTCGGGATTGGATACATGCCAATTGTTGCATACCATCTACAATGCATCAATGCATCATCCAATGGATTGGAGATTCAGTGGAGGTGGTGCAAGGAGAAACTTCCTTGATAGTGGCAGCTACAGAAGCGCAAGGATGGACTTATGATCGAGTAAGCTGCATATCTAGAAAAGCATGGGATACCAAGTATCTCAAAGTGTCTGATTTCAGACTAAAGCCGGTTCAAGCAGTCGGCTCTGATAATGAGACTTAATGGATCAATTCATTGAAGACGAAAAGAAGCTTGGGCTCAGAGTTACAGCAGCCGATGGATTGGTTGCCCAAGTGCGTCAATAATTGTACAAGCCGATTCTCTTATCGTGCGTATCGGTCGATTGAGTTTTCGAGCTACAGCCGATTGTGAATGTAATCGTAGAATAGCCGATATTTGTAAAGAATTACCTTTAGTACAAAAAATGTAAAACCGATGTACAAAATCAATATATTCGGTTATAGCCGATACATATATCGCCTTCAGAACAAAGTGAACACATGTTTATTTCTTCTGCTTTGAATTACAACTGTGATATTACAACTCAGATCTACAGATTACATGCTTTTCAAGAGGTTACAAGGGGTGCATTGTCCTAATCTCAAGTATGATGAGGATATTGAATCGATGAATGAGAAAAGGACACAGCGAAGAGGGAGCAAACCGCATTTTTATAGCAGGGAAGTCGAACCAGATCATAAGAGCACCTACAAGTATGGGTGAAAATTCATCGCCAGAAAATGGTGCATTAAATCCATCGAATGCCAATCAAAAGGTGGTAATTTTCTTCATAGAAAAGCCGATTGCATCGGCTGATAGTACATCAGAATTCAAAGGAGGCTCTTGGACTTGTCTAGCTCTACTTTAACTTGGGCTATCTCTTCACCTACACGATCCAGTTCCTAAAGGAGAGCTGTCCTCCTGGCTTCAAGAACCTCCAGCTTCTTCTCGTTGTTAGCAATCACCAGACGGAGACCGCGTTCTTGTCTAGATGGTTGGTTTGGCTGATTCGCACCAAAGGCATTGATGTTCAACACGATCCTTTCCACAGTATCACGATTTGGAGACTGAGAAAAGAAGAAGCCTCAGGGAAAGAGATCATGAGAATGAAGAAAAGAAAGAGAACCAACCTGATTCAAATGGGAGGAGGAAGAAGAAGAAGCCATCGCAAAGAGAAGATAACAGTTCAAATGACTAAAGGGATCTACGCGTTTTATAAAAGACCGAGCAGAACGTTCGGTCAAAACAATTAACGCGGAGCGTTGGAAGTTGGCCAGTAAAGGCCAATCACAGTTTAGAAAATTACAAATAAAGTTTAAACTATGCCTAAAAGATGGATGGCATTGATGAGGTCCAGACGCAGTTGATCGACCGCCTCTATCTCCTGACGATCGGCATCGGCCGAACCAGGAATCGGCTGCTCTTGTTCACAGAGAACTTGGGCTTGACGTGCAGTGGAATCCCTCTGTTCTCGCATGGCAGCGATGGTGCCTGGAAGATCTGCAAGCTTCTGCTCTTCGGCTGCCAAGTCTTGCTAGACCTGACCAAGTTCTTTCATCAGTTCAACATGACGCTTCTTCAAACGATCGATGCTGTTGACAATATCAGAACGAGAGGAAGTCAGGAATTCAATCCTATTGTCCAGATCGGCCATACTGCTATCTAGGTTCTCCCTGTCCTGGGTAAGTTGCTCTTGACATTTCCTTTCATCCAGCCGATCTTGAGCTTCCTGAACTATGAGCTACCGATTCTCGATGAAAGCAACTTGGAGCATCTTCGCCTTGAGGTCTCTAGGCAACTGGCCCTGAATTTGCTTAAAGTTGGTCCTGATCGGCTCAGCATCTTGTACAAGTAGACCAATATCTTGGTTCAGCAATGGCAATACTTCGACTAGCTTAGCTTTCACTTCATCTGGAAGGGTGATTGCCAACGTACCCTGAAAAGAAAGCAAGTTTATTAAACTATGCAGAAGAAGCACGAGAGATAAAAAGAGAAATGTGTCAAGGAATTTACCTCTACAGCAGAAGGGGTTGCTCGAATCTGAGCAGTTAGATTTTCGGCTGATGATGGTTCAGGAGCTTCGACAATTGGTAGCTGTGATTGATCACCGACACCTCGTTGAAGATCACCCGAAGACCTGTCATGAGCAATATCCTGGAGCAAGAAACAAGGAGTCAGAGAATGAGAGTGGCAATGGAACAGCCAACGGAGATTGTACCTCAGCTGGTTGAAGATCGGCTTGTTCAAGAGGACGCTGAGGCTGACTAACAGGAGCATCTGAGATATTGACTCTTTGAGGATCAGGTTGTTCAATCAAGACAGCATCAACTATATCCTCCACAGCTTTATCTAGTTCGGCTTGTTTAGAAGACTCAACCAAGGTATCATCAGCTGAAGCTTCTTGAATAGACTCCAATGCTGGGCTTTTATCAGAATCAGCAATGTTGATCTGTACTGGTTGACCAGCTAATCCCGAAGACTGCACAGAAATAATCAGTAAGAAACTCAAAGAGGGAAAGGAGAGTGATGAGAAGAAACAACACCTCGAAAGCACTCGCCAACTTCCTGGCCATGTCAGAAATATCAACGACTGCGGTGTCAATTTTCCTCCTAGTTTTGCGAGCAAGGGTCTTGCTAAGTCCACTTTTCCTCTTGAGTGTCGACAAAGGCAGATTGTCCGAGACAAGATTAGTTCTGGGACCCTGCATGATTGAAGAAATTGAAGGAGCTTTATCGCCAATGTAGGGTGCCTGTCTTGGTGGCCAATATCGAATCGACTTGCCACTTTTGCTGACAACAGGGGGCTCTATAGTTTCAGGCTGAAAAGGAAAAAGAGGATATAACAAATCTGGGTATAGTCAAGCAATGCATAAAGTAAACAGATAAAAGAAGTACCTCATCGGCCGACGCCACATAATCAGGATCCAATTGCTCACAGTAGATTCTCGGAGAGACACAGAAAAGGTGATCACACCATTCTGCCCACCAAACATTAAAAAAGGGGGGGGGGAACCATAGAATCTCCAAGAGTCAAGGTTAATGGTGGCAGAATCAGGAACCCGATCCAAAAGGCGCTGATAACAGGTGCCGCTAGGAATGATCTCCCGTGATCTGATCAAATCAGAGAAGTAAAGGCCAATCGGCAATTGGCCAAACCCCAGCTGACGTGCACATACTGAGGGGTTATAAAATTCATAGGTGGCTGTTTGATCCTTTCCAAAGACACAAGAGGGAAGGAGTCCCAGTTTGATGATTTCCACAAAGGCAATCCTGTCTTCATCATCCTTATGGATATCATCGAAGTTAAATGTGGTCTCGAAGTGGGGTTCATCATCTTTATATGCCAACCTATCTCAGAGATGAAGGTTCAGCCACATATTTATGAACCACTAGGGACCTCCCGGAGTACCTATGGGAGAATTGGTTGACAGGCTGACCGCTACTTGATGAAGAAGGTGGTAAACTGCACCTAAAAGGTATTTTCTGAGAGAGATATGATTGCCAGCAGCCAACCGCTCAGCCACTACCTGGTAATTAGCAGTGGGGCCAAAAGTTTTGCCACAGAAAACAAACTTCTCAAGCCACATGTTCAAGAAAGCAACATGTTCCCTCTGTCCCACGGTTCCTTCTTTCTTGTGCTCGGCGATATAACCAGACCATCCACCTATGCCTTTGGTTTTCAACTGATGAGAAAGTTTGTCATTACGATGGCTGAAAAGGGTATCTGGGGAGGAAATATCTAGACCGGTCAGTACAAGGATATCGGCCAAGGTTGGAGCCATCGGCCCATGGCCAAACAGAAAAGCATTGATTGCATCAGACCAAAAGTAAGAGGCAGCTATCAGAAGAGATTCATTCCGGGACATCTCAGATAGGGATAAGGTGATGCATTGATTAATTTTATACTGCTCCCAAGATCCCTTGTTCTTCGCAGAAACTCTAAGATACCAATCTCTCCATCCTTTAACATAGCCAGTCCAAGACCTGAAACAGCTGCCCCAATCGGCCAGATTTAAGGAAGCGTGCTTAAAGGAAATTTGGCCGGTTTCAAAGTTAATCATCTCTATGGGGTCAATATCACCCATCAGTCCAAGGAAAGTAAGTCCGGGTTTATCATCAACAGGGATAGTGAGATAGGATCTAAGTTCCTGGGGAAACAAATGAATCTGGGCTTCAGGCAAGGAAAGACGGCGGTATTTAAAGACAAATAAAAGCAAAAGATTGAAGGAAATACTGGAGGAACTGAAGAAAGAGATGCCTTCGGCGGTGCAGAAGCAGAGCCAGAACCTCCAGCAGAGCTTGAGGACGCCATGGATCAGCGAGAGTTTTGGAGCTTAGGGTTCGTCGCTTGAAAGTTCGAGCTGCTGGAACAACAAGATTTTGGGGAGGAAAAAGAACCAGGGTGTTTGTATTTATGACCTCGAAGATTTGTTGAGATTCTGCGGCCGACTTCGAATCAATAGAGATAACGGATTCGAGGAAATTTCGGAGCAAAAGATTATTTACTCCAAAACTGGGGGGCATGTGTTGACACCGTTTTTTGGAAAAACAGGTCAAAGAGGAATAAGGAGAAATAGCCGATGAAAACAAAGTACAATCGGCCGATTGAAGGAAGAGAAAGACGGTCAACATGGATCGCCGATGGTCAGAAGGATTCAACCCTGACGGTGGGCCAACTGGTCAAAGCGATCGGTCGATGGTCAAATAGAAGATCGGCCGATGGAGGAAAGAAGAGGCGGTATTCAAAAGAAATACGCCAAAAGTTAAGCATGGTGGAGGCGGGTCAGTCCACGATTGACAACGGGTCAAGAGTCAGTTTTTAGAAGGTCTTTGACTCCTGCGAGAGTCCTTTTCTATTTTTAGTAGTTTTTGTCTTTAGATGCAAGTAAACAGTGCCATAATTGGCTAGGAGTCGGGTTGTCCTCAGGATATAAATAGCGACCCTGTGTGGTCGGAAAATCTATACACACAAATATCAAACAAACCGCCTCTGGGCAAACCCTTTACTTTTACTGCATCTACTTTACAACATCTACCTTTACAGCATCTACTTTTCGGCGACTTCACCATTGCGATTTTCTCTTTTCTACAACGCTGTGCTTCGGGTTCGTCGGGCTGCATCAGCGGATCTCTGGCAAGCTTGTGAGTACCGTTTTACCGAATAATCCTAGGCTTTAACCTCCGGGCGCATCGCTGAGGTTTCGTCTAGTTCTTTATTCACCCCTTACCAATATTAGCTAGATCTACAAGTTTTGTACCAAATTCTTGTAGTTTTAGCTATTATCATTATCATCCGCTCGATCTAGATCCTATCGGCTTTCAACACCGCAGCCAATTCCGACCTACTCGAGCGCTGACATCACGATCGGCCGATCCAGCCGATCGTACCCGCGCTTTGGTCGCTCTCGAGCCGGCCGATCCCACTTTATCTATATCGGCCGATTGGCTGGTACACGTGTCTTTGCAAGGCCATCGGTTCTCTAGCCGATCCTTAATATTTTCCATTGTCATTCAACAGGTCAGATTGGCTGGCACGCCTCGCTATAGACCGGGGAGTCACGTGTGTCACGCGCGGAGGTGACGTCCTATTTTCGCGTCAACAGAGTCTGCATGATTCGATGGGCACACACTTGGACTACAGTACAGCTTTCCATCCCTAGACTGATGGACAGACAGAATGGGTGAATCAGGTTCTCGAAGATCCTCTGAGAGCATGTGTGTTGACTTACAGCAACGATTGGGAGAAGAGTCTGCCCTACGCTGAGTTCTCGTACAACAACAGCTACCAGGAAAGTTTGCAGATGGCACCCTTTGAAGCTCTATATGGCAGAAAGTGTAGGACCCCGTTGATGTGGTCTGAGGTGGGGGAGAGGACTTTCTTCGGTCCTGCTTCCATTGTTGAGGCTGAAGAGAATGTGGCTAAGGTTAGAGAGAACCTTAAGATAGCTCAGAGCAGGCAGAAGAGCTACGGATATCTCCTTCGAAGTGGGTGACTACGTCCTACTGAGAGTGTCACCGCTTAGAGGCACGAAGAGGTTCCATGTGAAGGGGAAGCTAGCCCCGAGTTTCGTTGGACCCTACCAGATTGTGGCAAAGGTGGGGAAACTTGCATATAGGCTAGAGTTACTGCCTGATCTTGCCGGAGTGCTTCCTGTGTTTCACATTTCGCAACTCCGGAGGTGCCTCGACCCGAAGCTTGACAAGCTTGTCTCCACTGATGCTATCGACTTGCAAGACAATCTGGAGTACTTGGAGTACCCGGTAAAGACTCTGGATTGGGCCGAGAAAGCTACAAGAAGTACCACCACTCGCTTCTGCATGGTGCTTTGGAGCAATCACACCGAGCGAGAAGCGACGTGGGAGAAAGAATCAGTCATGAAGGAGAAGTACCCACACCTCTTCGAGACGGAGGTAAGTTCTTAATCTCGAGGACGAGATTCTTTTGAGGGGCGAGTCTATAACATCCCGCAATTTTATTACGGAATGTTAATTATAAAAATGAGCATTTAAAAAATTTTGGTGAATTATTTGAGTGCTTGATAAATTATTTAAGGATGTCTTCTATTTTCTCTCCTAAATTCCTAGATTTATTTTTGAGCTAATTAAAAATTTCTAGGAAATATAAAATGCTAGTGTGAGAACCTTGGAGTTTATTTGGATTTAGTTGGATTTATTTGTGTGGGAATCAAATTTTAATTCATATTCAAATTTGAATCAAATTAGAAAAGGTTTCAGAAATAAAAGAAAAGGGGAAAGACTTCAAACCAGGGTTGGGCCTCAAGTCCACAGCCCAAGTCACTCCAGGCCCTCCTTCTCTTTTTCTTCACCAGCGGACGCCCTCGCACTCCCGGCCCAGCAAGCTTCGCGGCCCAGCTACGCCGCCAGCCCACGCACGCCCGCGCACCGCTCTTCCCTCTCGCTGATGTGCCAGGCCCACTCATCATCCGCCACATCGCCCCCTGGTTTTCCCCTTTCTCGCCTTTTCGCCGCGCCGCGTCAATCCGGCGAGCACCAGGTCGGCGAGCTCGCCGTACGCGCCCGTGGTGAGGGCTCGGATGCGCGCCACCTTGGCCGCTCCTCATCCAGCCGTCCATGCTGCACCGCGCCGCCTATATAAACACCACCACGGCCATACCTCCCTGACCTAACCGCCCTTGGGGTTTTCCCCTGTCTCCGCCGCCGCGCCTGAGGAAGAAGAGGGAGAGGAGGAGAAGGAGGAGGGGAAGGCCATCCGTGGGAGCTCATCGAGAAGCCGGAGCCGTCCGCAAGAGCTGATCGACGAGAAGCCGGCGTCGTCCCTGCAAGAAGCCACGTCGCGCTCTGCTTCCCCTGCTCCGACCCGTTCCGCCACCGTCCATCTCCGCCGCCCTTCACCGCCGCTCTGCACGTCGACCAGGGGTCATCAGGTGAGCCCATCGATCCCCTCTCGCCTGTGTGAGCCGGCCTTCACGCCGAGGAAGAAGAAAGGCCCCGCCTTGACCCTGTGCTCGACCCCGCACGCATCGCGCCGCCACCGCTGACCGCCGTCGACTGTGTTGTCGGCCATCGAGCCGTGCCTTACGCCTGCAGGTGCCGCTGCCTTCACCGATGCGCACGCGCTCACCGCCTTGCCCTATTCCTTCCCCTGTGTGCACGCTGGAGACCCCGCTGCCCTGATCGTCCTGCCGCTGTGGCCTTCGTCACGCTGGTTTTCCGTGTGCATGCGCGAGCAAGGAGAAAAGGCAGCGCCTTTAGGGCCTCTTCGTGCACGTCTTGCCGCCGGCACCACCGTGCACTCACGCGCGACCTCACCTGGCTCCGGGAGCCCTGTTCTCCGCCGCCGCAAGCGCCGGCCGGAGCTCGCCATGGCCGACCCGGCCGTGTGTGTCCGGGCAAGTGACAAAAGCCCCAGCTTTCGGTTTGTTTCGCTTCGCTTGATGCACGCACACGCAGAACTGGCATCTTGGCGCACCCACACACCATCGCCGGTCATCGCCACACTGCGCCGCCGCGCCCTTCACTGCACTGCCGCTGTCGAGCACCGCTCCGGCCAAAGGTCAGGCCTTTCTTGGCCAGGGCACGTGCGCAATCACCCCCTGCGTCGCGCCCCGTCGTTTGTTGGCCAACCCGCTGCACACCTCGACGCTGGCGAGCTTTGCCGCGCCGGAGTCCCTCGTGGACATTTCGTCGAGCGCTTGGCTGCGCGCACACACAAACGTTTGCATGCAGAGGATCCGATCAGACCCCGTGCAGCTGGCCACCCATGGCCGGGCCACACGCCGGCCTGCACCGTGCCGTGCTGCAGCCGCGCCGGGCGAGATCCCGTGCGCCGTGCCACGCGTGCCGCCGCGTCGGCTGCCACGCCAGCAGGCGCCGGCTTAAAGCCGCCTCGGTGGCAGCTGGAGCTGGCCTGTCGCTGGCTTTAAGCCTAGGAGGAGTCAGCTGGAGACACCCTTTAGCTAGCCTAAAGATTGCAATATTGTATATGCGTATTTTATTTTTAGAAAATCTATTTTCTCTTTAGAAATTCATAATAAATCTGTTTTAACTCCGAAAAATACAAAACCTTTTCTGGAAATCTTCTAAAATTCCAAACTCCGTGCTAGGCTAGAGTTTACCTCGTTTAGGGTCTTATTTGCTCTTCGTCTTGCATTTATTACAATTAGCATCCGTGTTTATTTTTTTAATATGATTCTAGGAGCCACCGGAGCCGGAGAGCTGAACCAGGACTACGATGATGACCTCGGCTACGACGACTACTCGCACCCAGGTTCACGCCCGACCTACTTTGAATGCCCATTAGGCATTGCTTTCGAACTGCTAGCGCTTTACTTATGCATGATGATGATTATGATGAAACCCTTGCACAGACTCTTTTACATACTTGTCCTTGATTGACCTACTACTACTACTACTTTACTTACACGTGATGATACACTGAGCTTGCTATGCATGTGTTGGGATATTGTGGTAGTTTCTTGGCGTGTGTGGGGAAAAACCGGCAGGAGAAGGTGTTTTTGGGATACTTGGCGGGGGTGAGCTCAAAACAACCTGATCCGGGATCGGGGGCCAGGGATTGTCTTCTCAGACGTTGCCCAGTTTGGTACCTATGGTAGGTACACTATTTTAGGAGCACAGGTGTTGGGGGTTTTTGTGATGACTTGGAGGATAGGAGCTCGCCCCGGTCTGAAACCGAGTGGGTCACTTTGTTACACGGGACTTTCGTACACACCACCTCGCCGAGAGTAGGGATAGGGCCATTTCAACCCTAGCTAGTGCGATACCATACCTGCCAGTAGGATAGAGGGTATTAGTGAGAGGGTTAGTGTGAAGTCCCTTCCCTATTGGGCGCTCCCCGTGCGGCCACACGGGGGTATGTTCACAGTTCTGGGGTGGTCCTTTGCGAGGGACCGCAGCAAGACCTGGATGCAGGATGGAATCGTAACTCCTAGGTGTTCGTTCGGTTGGGTAGGCCCGGTCGGTCGTACACCGTCCGGGTGCTATTCCGAGTTGGGTACTGGTGTACACGCTCTGCAGAGTTTAGATCTATACGTATAGCCGCGTCCTCAGTTATGGACATGCCTGTTGTTTACTCCGACTCTTACGTTTTGGGATTTCTACCTTCCCCCTTATAGGACGAGAGTATGTGGTGAGCCGTGGTTGTATTCGGGGAGAGGAGAGTTGCTCCCTCTGCCTCGCGGATCCGGGTGCAACCATTGAGGTGCGAGAAGTGGGAGTTCTCGCACCGACCCTAGCTGGAGATAGGTGATGGTGACGGTGATCTGGGTGACCAGGTGTAACCGTTTGTGGATGAGTGATATGTGAATTGGTGGGAATGTGGAGATGATATTCTTTTATATTGATGCTGCTGCTGCTTAGGAAACCCAGCCTCTACCTTGTTCCTCTTTTTACCTTTAGAAGTAGGCCACTTAAAGCTTGCATACGGTTGGTGACGTGAACCTATCCCAATCCTTGGGGATAGCCCCTGAGCATGCAGGGTACGAGTCAGACTTCGACAACAATGCCGACGGATGGTACGACTGAGGGGCACTTCGCTCCGCTCAAGGATGCCTGTGGGAGACGAATGAAGATGGAGACACCTTTTGGAAACTAGCTACCACTACGTAGGCTCTTATTCATGTTAATCCACCAAGAGGCGTGTATTGATGTACTTCATTATTCAGGATATGTAATAATATTCGTACTCTTATGCTTTATTTCGATGTATGACTGTGATATTTATCTGTGATGAATGCCTGTGCGTGATAGCGTCTGATCCAGGGACTATCACGAGACAGAATGACGGGTATTCCACTTTCGAAAACCCGGGGCGTTACAGTCTCCTCGTTGCCAAGTCCGAAGGTTTCGTTGCTGGGTGTGTGTGTGTGTGTGTGTGTGTCAGTGCCACTGTACGAGTGTGGGTCTATGGGGATGTATCATGTATGTGCACATTTAAGTTGAATACTTTGGGCAAGGTGACCATCATTTACATTATGTATATTCTTGGCAAACTGGTGAATTTGGTCAAACGGTAAATTAGTAAAATCAGTCATCATTTACGTGTGTATCTTGCAATGCGGTGCGGTGGGATAAGAATAAAATATCACATGACAAGACATTACATCTCAGACTATGACAACGCATCATGACCAGGGAAAAACATTGAAGCAAGGAAGGTGATCATGGAAAAGGAGAACACCAAGGTTCTTGATGGATAACAAGGGATACAGGGGATTTTCCTACAACTACAAGATTCAGAGAGCAGGAAAATAGGGGATCGATCTTTCCATCCAAAAGAAAACATACCATTGATCTTTTCATCCACAGGACCACCTATATGAACATGAAAAAGAAAACCCAAATCTGAGTAATCTACATCGACCCCTCCGAGGAGTTCCCGGATGACTCTGGCATCGCAGGAGCTTCAATGGCTGGGGGAGCCACAGGATCAGGATTGGCGGGGCCGGCATTTGAAGGACCAGCGCCGACGTCCATCTTCTTCTTAGTCAGCTTCGAGTCCACCTCCTCCTCCTCCGCACCCTTCTTCTTCTTCACCCACGGAATGTCCTTGAATGAATCAAGCTTACCGGCCTTGTCATCCTTCAAAAGCTGCCTCACAAACGGCTCTGTGTGACGATTCATCTTCTTGACCTCCTCCTGCTTCCTCTTCTTTGCCGCCAATCGCTTCTTCTCAATGGCCCCCATGTCTCCACCTCATCCTCATCGTCTTCCTCTTCCTCTTCATCTTCATCCCATTCCACGTAGTCGTACTCGTCCTCGCTGTCCTCGCTCTCCTACCTTTCCATGTCTTCTATATCACTTTCACTCGAGGAGGGCTCAGATGGCTCGCATGCGCTTGGTTGGGGGGAGTCGGGCGGTGTCCCGACGGAGGAGGGGTTGGAAGGGAAGGGGGAGGCGGGCAGTCAAATTAGAGAAGAAGGCATGGTGGTTGTGGTTTTCTGGAGGAAGAGAGTTTGAGACAAGGCAATGGAGGGAGTCGGGAGAGTTCGGTATATTTATAGATCTCAATTTCAGGGAAAGGCGGGGTGTCTCTTCGGGAGTTGTATCACACTAATGCAAGGAGGCGCCTCGATCTCTAATAATGTAACAGTCTTTTGCAAAGGAAAGAACTATGTAAATTTGTAATCTTAGTGAATTTGGAGCAAACTATATTTGTAATCTTCAACATGTAGAGATGAACTGTTTCACTACCATTAAACCTGATGTTTGTGTTTGGGATGCATTAACAGATAGAATGTTTTGTAATAGGAGACGGGATGTTTGGGTCTAGGAAAAATGTACAGAAAGGACAAATATTTCCGGTCCTGTAAAAGATGCTTATTTTTATTTTGGGCAAAGGTGATCTAGGATTTCATAGTTTATGAGAGAGAGCTAAAATAGGATAACATTTATAGGGAGACAAGGAAGAGAGATGGTCGGGGAAACAAAGCAGAAACAAGGGGATTGATCAAAAACAAAGAGAGATGGTTTGGGTTTGGAATGCATTAGCATTTCAGATGTTTGGCAATAAGAGACCGGATGCTTGTTTTGAATTTGTTCAAGGTGAGCAACGATCACATTGCTATTTCTTATTAATAGTCCAATATTGATCTTCAACCTCTCCTGATACGTGCATTATTCCAACTACTTTGTACATAGCCGTGGCTTAGCTTGAGCGTGTTGATGTGAGCGGTGTGGTACACTGCCATTGGATATAAAGTGAGACAACAAATTGGTTTGAAGTAACCATGGCTACTCTGCCTAGTGTACACTACATGTGAACAAGACATGGTCAAGACAACCAAGTAGACCTAGTGTTTCATCCATAGTTTTTTTCCTTGTTCATGTGGCACGCTAGGAAACGACAAAATGAGATCATCCAATTCCATAGGCACGACCGGATGTTTGGGTCTAGGAAAAATGTACAGAAAGGACAAATATTTTCGGTCCTGTAAATGATGGTTGTTTTGATTTTCGGCAAAGGTGATCTAGGATTTCATACTTTCTGAGAGAGATCTAAAATAGGATAACATTTATAGGGAGACAAGGAAGAGAGATGGTCAGGGAAACAGAGCAGAAATAAAGGGATTGATCAACAAACAAACGATAACCAAAATCACAATCATGTAGGTCCAATAGGGGCGGATGTTCTTGTCTACAAAACATGAACAGGCCAGACAAACATGAGACCATGTTTCATGGAAATGTAAAGTTACTAATTAACATCACAATGTTCACATACATAAGACAATGTTCCCATGAAATCTAAAGATACTAATTGACATCACAGATAACATAACGACATAGATCTTCCACTGGCGTGGCTCGCTCACTCCATCTACATCCATCCCTCGTTTCTGGCCAGGATGTGGTGGCGGCTCCACTTCTTCATGTTGTGCTCCCTCAGGGCCTCAGACCTGGCCATCCCAAGGACGTGGTCCTTGATCTCATTCAGGTTCCTCCACCGTGCATACGGTTGGGGTAGACAGGGCACCTGTAGGTGTTGGTAATGCGCTGGAAGACGCGCAGAGCAACAATCTTTAGATGGTCTGTGTCAGTTTGGGTGTCAGAGTCGGAGTCGAGTCCAACTCTGCAAGTGGTGGAGGAGGCCGGGAATCCGCCGACGACCTATAAGAGGCTCCAGGCATCAGCGGGTCGACATTGGCGGCGTCGCAGCGGGGCGGCTCCGTGCTGTGGAGTTGACGTCCTAGCCACTCTAAGTGGGCACAGATGAAGTGGAGGCCGCGCGGTGATAGCCAGGACACGGATTTGGCTCCTGAGGAGGCAGTGGCCGAGAGGCTGGCAACGCCACTGGATCGACGATCAGGGACGGGTACGACCACGCGCCTGAGCTCTCTGTGTCTAGGGGAGACTGATTGCTTCATTGCGTCGGACGGGTAGTAGGACTGAAACGGGAGTGTTTGGGAAGAGAACTATGGGTAGAGTGGTTCGGAACTGGCGAGGACGCCGATGGTGGTAGGAATACAATGGCCATCTTCCATGAGAAGTTGTGCAAGCTTATGTGACAAGCTAAGCAATGGGCCTCTAGATCGAGTGGCTGCCATTCATCTTCAAGCTTTGAGTGGCTGACGTGTGGGTACCATCTGGGTATACCCACATGTCACTAACATCTTGATGATGGCAACCACCTTCCATGGGACGATGTGGCAAGCTTCCCTGGGAAATTAGGCAATGGGCGCCTCGGCCTATCGAGGAAGGCTACGGCCGAATGTTACTGATAAGAAAAAGTGACCAGACTCGACTAAGTTGTTTGTTGATTAGTGGGCAAAACAGGATGACAATGACCGCATCTTACTGATTTGCAAAAGTGACCAGACCGGACTAAATGGTTTGTTGATTTGTTAGGAAAATACGATCGCATTATTCGAACGAACATCCACCCAAAGTAGGAAACAGAAATCTAATGACGCTAATTAACATCACAGATAACATAACATCACAATGTTCACATACATAAGACAAAGTTCCAACAAAATCAAAAGGTACTAATTAACATCACAGATAACATACCAACATAGATCTTCCACCGGCGCGGCTCGCTCACTCCATCTACATCCATCCCTCGTTCCTGGCCACGACATGGTGGCGGCTAAACTTCTTCTTGTAGTCCTGCCTCTGGCGCGTAGACCTGGCCATCCCAAGGACATGGTCCTTGATCTCATTCAGGTTGCACCACCAGTGCATACGGTTGGGGCAGATAGGGCACCCAAACATGCCATTGGTGCGCAGGAAGAATCGCAAAGCATCGTCTTGGGGGACCGGAGGGATGTAGCCGTGGTGACGGTCCTCAGACGAGTCTGTGTCAGTTTGGGAGTTGGAGTTGGAGTCGGAGTCGGAGTCAAACTCACCAGCTGGAAGGGTAGCCATAAACATAAGGTTCTGAGGCAGTGATGGTGAAGGAGCCTGGATATCCGCCGGTGAGGCACCACCTGCTCCTGACAAACCACCGGCGATCGACGGCGGGTTAACGTTGGCGGCGTCGGAGGGCGGCGACGGCGACAGTGGAGGAGGTTGGGAATCCGCTGGCGAGCCACCACGTGCGAAGTGGTGGCCGTCACACGGCGGCACCTAGTCACAGGCATGCGAAGAGGATGTGGTGCCGGAGGATCGGTTGATGCGCGACGGTGAGAGCCGGCGCGACGGGGAGCCGGTGGGGGATAGCCAGCGCGACGGTGAGCCGGTGGGGGATAGTCGGCGCGACGGGGAGCCTGATCGCTTCATTGCGTCGACTGGGCAGTAGGTGTAAGGCATGAGTGTTTGGGAAGTGGTAGAGTGGTTCAGAGCTGGCGAGGACGTTGATGGTGGGGGTAGGAATGGCAATTTATGTGGAGTTACTCGCCTTGCCTGGGAAGTTGTGTCACTTCGTTGAGAAGGTAAGCTACGGGCACCTCTTGAGTGGCTTCCATTCATCTTCTACTGTTGAGGGGCTGATGTGCGGGTCCCCGCACTGTATGACCAACACGTCTGTGATCTCTTGATGATGGCAACCACCTTCCATGGGAAGTTGTGGGACGAGGATGGCAACGGGCGGAAGTTACTGATCAGAAAAAGTGACAAGAGCAGACTATATTATTTGCTGATTTGTTGGCAAAATAGGTTCACATTTTTCGAACGAACATCCATCCAAAGTACTCCGTAGGAGGAAACATAGTTCTCTGATCTTACAATCACCATAATCAAATATGGAGGGACCAAACTTAAATAAAAACTACTAATTAGCATTACAACAAAGTGACACTTGTTATTGTTGGCAATTAGCTTTTCATGCAGTTTGGTTCATCGAGGATCAAAGGCGCCGCCTCATTGTTGAGCAGGGACGGCTCCAACATCAGTGGATGAGCAGCTAGCAACGCCAACCAGAGATGGGAACGGCCTTGCCCCTAAGCTCTCCGGGACAGTTGGCGCGGCGGGCGCACTTGACATCAATGGCCGCGTGGCTGGTAATGCCGCCGGCCTGTGGAGCTGGGACGGGAACGGCCGTGCCCCTGAGCTCTTTGGGACAGTCAGCATGGCGGGCGCACTTGACATCCATGGCCGAGCGGCTGACAACGCCACCAGCCTGTCAAGCAGGGACGGGAGCGGCCGTGCGCCTGAGCTCTCCGGGACAGTCGACGTGGCGGGTACACTTGACATCAATGGCGGAGTGGAGGGCCACGACTGCCACAATGGCTGGCCTCTCATGCACTCCACCCACTGCACACCAGCTTTATTGCTCCAACGAGAACGGCACCTGTCCCAGCGCTCCTCAGCATGCCAGCGACGACTGCCGTAGTTGGCGCAGAGCGTGCCGAGCCCCATCGGGCTGGCCCTCCATTGAGGCGTTTTTGTCCTGCCACAGTCGCCGCATCTCCGCCCCGTCGGAGCTTTGACCAGCGTGGTTGGTGTCACACCCTGAAATTTCCAATTTCAGGATGTGAATAGAAAAGAATAATTAAAACAATGATTTCTCTCAATTTAAAAATTTTCTAACATTTATTTTCTTTACAGGAAATATAGCATAAGAAAATCCATTGTTTGATTTTCTAAATTAAATAAAAAGTTTATGTGAGTGCAGCATTCATGCCGATGCATCTGGTGTTTCATAAGTGCAAAATATTTTTTAAAAGCGTTTAGGAGCTGACCAAACCCTTTCGAGAATTTTCCAGATTTTTTGGGATTTATTCTCATTTTTCTTGAGCTATTTCTATTTACTAGAAGGCTCTAAAATCTTTTTCATAAGCTCCAAATATTTTATTTGGATTGTTCATGCTCTAATCTATCTCTGGGAATTTTCCTAGAATTTTTGGAATTTTTAGAATATTTTTCGTGGCTTTTATGAATTATCTAGCTATTTCTAGATTATTCTTTTCACGAAAATAATTTCTGAAAATAAAAAGAAACTCTTTTTCATTTTCTTTTCCCTTCTTCACTTTCGGCCGCAGCAGTTTTCAGCCCAACTTCTCAAAGTCTGCTACCGCCCCCTTTACTCCTTGGCTTGGCGCAGCCCAATTCCACTCCGCGGCCCGCCTTGGCTAAGTCTTCTTGTGCCCCTCAGACTTCGTCACCGTTCGTCTTTTCACCCCGACCCATGTCCGCTCCGGCCCAGTCCAAAGCAAAACGGAGCCCAGCTCCGGCCGATCTCACTGCATCAGCAGTCCCGGCCGCCGTCGGTGTCCGTGGCGGACACGGCCAGGACCATCGCCGCCGCCGTTCTCGGCGTCCATGAGCGCCACGGCTCCCCCTGGTCCGTGCCCATAAAAGCTGCGCCGCCGAGCCCTCCCGCGCATCCCGCGTGCCCCTGCCCTTGCTGCCGCCTGCTTCGCCAGCTGCGCCGCGCTTCACCTTGCAGCACCGCCGCGCGCCGAGGCAGCGTCGCCGTCGGCTTGGCCGAGCCGGTCGTCACCGATTCACCGGACGAGTGCGCCACCGGAGTAAGCCGCCGACGCTGGGAGATTCGCCGAGCCCGCTCCGCTGTTGCCCTGTGCAGCAGTGCCGTCCGCCGTGCGCTAGTCGTCGTCGTTGCGCCGCGCCGGATGCCAACGGACCCAGGGGGACCACCGCGAGGTCCCGCACGCCAAGCCGCGTCCTCCGCGCCGCTTCCCGTTGCCAGGAGATCGCCGAAACCCCGCCGCCGCTTGGAGCCTCCGCCGGCCGCCGCAGGTCCCTGTCGCCGGCCGCCTACCGTTTCTTCCCGCCCAAGGTGAGCAGCCCCGTGTGCTTCCCTGCCCCTCCTCCCTCCTCTGAGCCGCTCGCCCGAGCTCCTCGACCTCCAGGTCGCCAGGACCGCCAGCGAATTTGGCCGCCAGGCAGCAGAGTCCCTGTCCGCCCGCAAGCCAGAAGCCAGAGGTAGGATAAGATCGTGCCGTTTTTCGTTTAACCCCCTGGAGAAACATATAATCAATAGATCCAAACCTGTGTCTTGCAGATCTTGCAGAAAACCCCTAGATAGATCCCACCTCTGCACATAAATCCAACCTGAGGATCTTGCATGAAAGCCCCTAAGTTTATATACATAATTATTTATATGCCCCTGGTTTTTCACAGTAAAGTCTCTGGAAGTTTCCAATCTTTGCCAACAAGTCCCTAGACCTTTAAACAGCCATATCTTGATCGTTTTAGCTCCGTTTTAATCCGTTCAAGTTGTGTTAGGTTCATAATGACATGAAGTACACGTTAGTGGTGACTTTCGATCATGTTTGTTTTCTGGAAATAAATTTAATATTAATTTTGATTAATGCTTATTAACCATGCCTTTTCTAAATAAAAGCTATATAGTGCCATACACCGTTTTTCATAATCAATATTAATTTGATTAATCTTTATTTCATATGCTTTTGTAAATAAAATCTAATTAGATCTTTTACCCGGTTTTTCATAAACCAAATATTAATTTGTTTAATGTTTAATTAACTTTTCTAATTAAAAGTTGATTAGGCTTTTACATCGGCTTTTATAATAAACATTAATTTGATTAAATGCCAATACCATAATGTTTTTAATAATAATGTGATCCACATGAATCATAAACTTACGTTTAGATTATTCATATAGTTTAGCTTTTCTAATTTAAATGTTTAATTGGTGTAACTTGTATATGATTCTTTATAAATAAAAAATTGGCTAGTTCTTTACACCGGTTTTATAAATAAAGTTTAATTTGCTTTAATTCCAAATTAAGGTATTTTCTTTATGAAATATCTTTTACATATCTTTTGCTAATTAAAATAAACCAAGCTCATAGTCTCTTTTTGTGTGATAAAAATCCCTCGATAGCTTTTGTCTTTTGAACCTTAGTTACGTTCTCAGCGTTGCGTAACCATAGATCGAGCCTATCCTTTAGTACGCTCTTTTAATGCTTTTCTTTTGATTGGTGCATTGTTCTTAGTTGTACTTGTATGTTTGCTTTGTACGTTTGTTTCCGATGATTGCTTCGAGTAGAAGATCGTTGTTCGTTTGCTTTGAAGATAGAGAGTTCCAAGAAAACAAGTGCTGAGAAGCAGTAAGAGTAGCTTTTCATTGGAGAAAGGCAAGTGTCCCTAACCATCCTTCTACCTATGCTTTATTTACAAGAATACTATGTTTAATCGGAACATGGAGCGACCACCAAGGAAAACAGTGCAACCACAAGACATATGGCTCTATCTTGGCTGAATAATTAGAAACCTTGATGTTGGGGTGGCCTTACCTGAGAAGGGCAAGGGGGAGCGCCAATGGGATATAGACTCGCTCTAGTGGGGAGTGGGCTTGGTTAAGACATGGTGCCTACTAGGGGACTTTATACTCTGCAACGACTCGGAACCTTCGCGGGTTGCTTCACATTCGGGAATCTTTGTAAAGGCCTCGTAGCGTCCCTATGCAATCACACCTAGGTAGTGTGGTATTGTGCCTACTTTTGCACAGCATGGTAGTTCTTGCGAACTTTTACGCGACTTGTGGTGAAAGTGTACAAACTCTGCAGATTTTAAAACTAATCGATTAGCCGTGCTCACGGTCAAGAGCGGCCTGGACCCTCACATGATTAATATACTTAAAGATGGACTTTAAATTGCTTTCTGGTTATTTCTTGTGGCCTTGCTGAGTACCAACCATAAGTGTACTCAACCTTGCTAAACTGCTGCTCAGAAGGAGAAGATGTGTGAAGCTGTTGAAGATGGTGTTGTTGCTAGGCGTACGCAGCCCCCAGTCGTCTGCCTGTGAAGTTTGGTGCCTTCGTTTCCAGGATAAAGTGTAAATCTCTGATAATCTTTGTTTTTCTTATGTGATATTGTTTCTATTATTCACTTATGTCAACTATATGCATGGAACTTGATCCTGGCATGCATATAGACTTGCACTTGGTTTTCTTTGGAAAAACAGGTGTGACAGTTGGTAGGAGAGCGAGTTCCACAGGAGGCACGCGATGATTGTCGTCAGCCATTGGGGGGTGCTCTGAAATGCACATAGAAATTAGTTTGCCCAAAGAGGCGGAAAAGGTCGAAAGAACAAAGAAATCGATTGATTTGGGAGAGAGGAAGACGGTACTTGTGCCGATAGGAGGCGATGCCGATGGGGTCTTCTTGTGCGGTTGTGCCGAGAGGAGGAGATGCCGATGGGGTTTTCTTGTGTTGAGGAGGATATGCAAAACTGTTTTCCAGTATATATTAATAGATCTCATTTGCCAAGGGAAAGGCGCAGGGTCGCATCGGGGATCGTGTCAGTCAAATGGAGCAAACTTAATACACTTGAACATGATGAGATCAAATGTTGCCACGAGACCGGTTATTCTGGTTTAAGAAACATTATCAGACCGAACTAAAGCATTTGCTATGAAATAGGCAATACAAGAAGGGCACAAAAGGAGGTCAGATGTTTGGGTTTATGAACCATGAGTAGACCAGAGAAATATGTTTAGTCATTTGATGGCAAAATATGCTTGTTTTAAATTTGTACAAGGTGAGCTATGATATCATCCTTCTTAGGGAGAGCCAAATACGTGCACAATTCGAACGTGAAGTCGTGGCTTAGCTAGAGCAAATTGAAGTGATGGGCAAAAAATTGGCTTTCAGTAAAACCGTGTCTACTCTATCTAGTGTACACTACCCCATCTAACAAAGATTTGTTTTTCCAAGACTTGTTAGTAGGAAAGAATCGTGAAGACAAGCAAGCTGACCCAGAGTTTGAATCACGACTTCATTTTTCCTTGTTGACGAGGCATGCTTGGTAACAATCCGGCCAGGACCCAGAGTTTCAACTATCCGCATTTTTCCTTATTTTTCTAAGACTTGGTTAGATAGGCAATACAACCCGGGCAGTACCAGATGTTTGGGTTCAGGATATATGAACATGCCGGATAATTATTTTTAATGCAGATATCTAGTTATTTTTGCTAAATAACAGATCACATTCGGCGTGAATTCTACATTCCTCGTTACAAAAATGTGACCATTCTTCCCAGCTCCTCTTGAAGCACAGGCCGCCGGCGCACTGATGATTGCCGCGCGCCACTGGCGTTGCCAGCATTGCCCGTCGGTGCCACGTCACTCGCTGGATCACCTCTGAGGCTGCCTCACAGCACCGCAGGCAACACTTGTTCGTCCGCATCATCATCGCTGTCGCGGCCGTCGATTCTTCCTCGCCCTCGACCTGTCTGATGTATCGCCTTGTAGTGTCATCATCATCGGCACCGCCATTGGCCCTGTAGAGGACCATGGCGGCTACGTAGGCCGCCACATTGTGCCCGACCTGGGCGGCCTCCTCGAGCTTGGTGATGGATGACCAGGAGCTGTAGTTTTCCCCGAACAGGATGTCCATCCCGGAGAGGAAACATGCCTCTGGGTTTTCTATGCGGGTCAGGCAATCGAGGAGGGCGTCGTAGCCCTTGTGGTCATTCCACTGCACCTCGACGGCAGATCGCTCTAGCGCGACACGCCGACCGATGGCCGCGTTCTTGCACACGTGATGCATATCCCGGCAGGTCTCCCGTAGGCTGCGGAGGTCGTCCATGGCCCGCTCCGAGGTCGCAGCGAGGTGGCCGGCGATGTCAATGTTCAGCTCGGTAGGGAGCGCCACCGGCGATAACGGCAACTACCTCGACGGCATGATTACTGACCTACTGGCATCCTAAAAATACTTTGATCAAACATCAGGGTCCCAGGTCAAATGCACATTCAAATTGATACAGAGACTAGGAAGAGTACACTGTAATCTCACAGATCTTCCTTCCGAGAGGAGGAGATGCAATTGCAAAAAGGTTTTCTGTACACCAGGCGGAAGAAGTCGAGAGATGCCCTATTTACTACAAATCCACCGCTCTTTTCTCCGCATTTACAGTAAATTCACTGCTCCTTGGCCACCCAAAACAACCGTCGCTGCTGCTTCGTTGATTTTGGTATAACAATAATAATCCATTCTGACTGTTGGCGAACCTAACGGAAATTACATTGTTGGAAATGTTAAGAGGTTGGACTAAGTGGTCAGTACAATGTAGTGGATACTAACTACCGCACATTTCTTGGTGGATTTTGGCAATACATCATCAGTACAATGTTCAGAATCATAATGCACAATGTACAGAATACATGATCGACACAATGTTCACAATACCAAAGTGATACTTGCAGAATACGTGATTGACACAATGTTCAGATACATCTAATTAGCCTTCCCACCGAGCATGAATCCCGCCATTCCCGCGACAACAACAAATAAAGCAAGCAGCACATGTGTGAGTTTGACATTGTGCCTATAATTACCAATTGACTTCAGCTCGGCGGTAGCCTTCTGAAGTTTTTGTCGCACTATCTTGAGTTCATTCCTAATCTCTCTAAGCTCATAGTTAGCTTTTCCCAATTCTTCCTCCCACTGCTTTGCATCCTCTTTAGCTTTCGCTTTCTTCTTTATGAGCTTCACCATAACAGCATACGACCTTTCATCCCATTCTGGATCAATCCAGCAGAAGTAATCGCATTGCTCTTTTTCTTCCTGCAAACTAAACGCCCTATTAACAATCACCATTGACCACAGGAACCACATAAGCAGGCAGCCAACTAGCAAACCTGTGTTTGCACTTGTCTTTAGGATGCCAATGGCCTTTGGGCAGCCAGCAAACTGGCGGCGAGGGTTGAGAAATGTCCAAGCATACTTCACCACAGCTTTCAACCTATGTTTGCACTTGTCTTTAGGATGCCAATGGCTACTATTGTAAGAAAATGTCTCTGAGCAGTAAGTACCAATGGAAGAAGATGCTGGAGTACACGGATGCTACAAAAAATTCATTGCAACTTGAAATTAATGCTTAGTTTTGCACTTTCTAAATCAATCAACTTGTAACAACAATCGTGCTTCAACCGAAATCCCCAATTCCAAATATCACTTTCCTCTGACGAAAGGGGAAAGCAGAGGCACAAACGAGGGTACTGACCTGACCGTAGCTCACTCTCCTCCCTTCGATGCGAGGATGCGCCACTCCCGCTGTGGGTTGTAGATCTGCGCACCAATGCCTCTAGGCTAGATATTTGCCACAACGATCCACAGGAGTGTGCTGGTGAGCCCCTTGCAGTGTACGCAGTTGGAGATATAGCCGTTGGTCATACTTAGTAAACTAGGTATAATACTTTGTTTATATATACACAAAATGCATTATGTCTCCGTGGTTCTGTGTACCCTTTTCAGAATCAAACGTCGCGGGTTCGACCCCTGCTATTGACATTGTATCCTTTTACTTTTCCTCCGTTTTTTATCTGACTGACTTGTGGGACCCTATTAAATTTTATGACAAGTTGGAACCACAGTAGGAAACAAGCAGTTACGCAATTGTTACTCAGGATGGTCCTGCCAGCAAAACATCAACAGACCGAACCTTTCTCGTCCACCGAGTAGCAAACATCATATTATGATCAGGTAGCAACAAGTTTCTCAACTCATGACAACAAAGTTCACAACACTAAGTAGCAAACATCATAGGATGATCATCATTATAATTTTCACAATAATCATTACTACCCATTTGTAATTATAATGATAAGAACTAATCATCAATTTCCATCTGTAGATGTTGATTCTCCTTCCATAGCTCCATCCTGCAGCTGTCCCGTCACCTTCTGCAGCTCAGCGACAGTAGCTTCAAGCTTCATGTTAGCTTCTGAGGATCCTTCCCATTGTTGATCCCTTTTTTGCTTGGCTGACATAAAGAAAATATAAGCAGCAACAAGTTTCATATCACTACGTGTCATGGCAGTTCATCACTATGAAGTGCACAGGAGCAACAACCAGTAATTAAACATCAACAAGGAACAAGTTTCATAATAATAAAGCACTACCTATTTTTATCTTTCTTGCGCAATATCTACTGCTTCTCCTTCTGCATATAGATAACACTCTGTTGTATTGATTACTTCTCCTTCTCGATCTCGATAATTACCTGCTCAACTGATTGCTTATACAATTCCATCGCATGGATGGACTGTTTTAGCTTTCCCTTCACGTTTTCCAGCTCAGTGGTAGTTGCTTTAAGCTTGATGTTAGCCTTTGCACATTCTTCCTTCCATGACCTTGCCTCCTCTTCAGGTTTTGCCTTCCAGTCCAGTACCAGGTCTTTCGACTCCTGGTCAAGAATCTCACCAATTTCTTTCAACAAGGCATTGTCCTGGCGTAACATTTGGGCACACATCTCCTTGTATTTGTTGGTCTGTTGCAATTGTTCATGTAACAATTGGTCAACCATCTCCTTGAATTCCCTCATCTCTTGCATATTTTTATTTAAAATTTCTTGACACAACTCCTTGTATTTTACAGCCTCTTGCTGCGCCATGAGTTCTCTGCCTTGTGTTCTTGCAGGTCTCTCTTCACCTCCTGCAGCCTAGCTTTTGTGGGTTCAAGCACCTTAGAAGCTAGTAAAATACAAGAACCTATCAAATCATCAAACGATGCAAAACACTAACTGAATCTAACACCTATCGTATATGCTCATCAACCCATTAGATCCCCAAATTTAGAAATCCCTAGGACGATAGGGGAAAATATAGTGGCTCAAACCAGAGAACCGACCTTGTCGAGTTGTTTCAGCCTCTCATAGTCGGGAGGTGGTGGCGCAACCATCTTCCTGTTGCCGCTAGGATCTGCTATTCCTGCCACGAGTCATTACAGATTTGCACGTAGCAAAAGTCTGGAGTCTTTACGAAGGCAGTGAAGCATTTCCCTTGCGAATTACTGATTTATATTAAAGACCTTCCTCATTCCTAACTTTCACCTGGCACAACCATAAGAAAATTGTTTCCCATCAAATTGACACAACCAAGAGGTGGTGCAGTGGTAAACAACGCAGTCTTGTTCCTATAGTTCTCTAGTTCTAACTCTTGCTATGGCAAATTGTTTTTGTAACATTTCGTGACCGATAGTAGGAAACAAGAAGTTTTGCGATCGTTACTCAGGAAGGTCTTTCCAGCAAAACATCAACAGACAGGACCAACAAAACATCTGCAAAATTAATTCAGAATGGTTAGTATGCTCGACTCAATTTGCAATAGATTAAATCAAATCGGCCTAATAAGATGGTATCTCATAGCACTCATCACCACAAAGTTCACACCACCAGCAAGTAGCAAACACCAAAATACAAGCAACTCATCACCACAAAGTACACACCACCTATGAACCGTCTAGGTAGCAATAACACCATATATGTTTTATCGATTGTCTGCAGCTCAGTCAGAGTTCGATTGCTCTTCTTTCAACAGGGCATTCTCTACTAACAATTACTTACACTGGTCTGTCCATTTGTGAATCTCTTTTAGCTGGTCATTCTCTTGCCGTAACAATTGATTAACCTGGTCCCTACATTTGGTCAGCTCTTCCATCAGGGTAATGTAGTCCTGCCGTAACAATGCCATTTCATTCAACCGGATATTCTCCTGTTGCAGCAATTGATTACACGGTTCCCTGTATTTGGTCAGCTCTTCCATCTGGGCAATGTTGTCCTGCCGTAACAATGCCATTTCATTCAACCATGTATTCTCCTGTTGCAGCAATTGATTACACTATTCCCTGCATTTGGTCAGCTCTTCCATCTGGGCAATGTTGTCCTGCCGTAACGATACCATTTCATTCAACCGGGAATTCTCCTGCTGCATCAATTGATTACACTGGTCCTTGCATTTGGTCAGCTCTTCCATCTGAGTAATGTTGTCCTGTAACGATTGCTCATAAGGTTCTTGTAATTTAGAGCCTTTTGTAGTGACTTGAGCTCGCTGACTTGTTGTTCTTGCAAGTCTCTCTTCACCTTCTGCAGCTCAGCTTTAGTGGCTTCAAGTACCTCCAGAAGCTAGAAAAATACAAGAACCTATCAATCCATCAAACGATGGAAACTGAAAACTAACTGAATCTAACACCTATGAATTGTCTATAGCCTATCAACTTCTAACACCAATTGAAGTGCAAATCTAAGGGTACGATGAAATCTGAATCTAACATATATGATCATCAATCCTCTAGATCCCTAAATCTCGATATCCCCAACCCTAGGAATATAGGGGAACATATAGCGGCTCAAACTAGAGAACTGACCTTGTCTTGCTGTTTCATCCTCTCACTGCTTGGATGTGGCGGCGCAACCATCTTCCCATCACCGCTAGGATCCACCATTGGTGCCACGAACCGTTGCTGGTCTGTGTAGCAAAAGTCAAGAGTCATTGCGAAGGCAGTGAAGCATTTCGCCTTCGAATTACTGATTTATATTAAAGACTCACCTGAAATTTATAGGAGGGACCTGGTCAATGTAAAAAATTCCCCTTCGAGTGGTAATAGGTTCGACCTACGGGAGGAGCAGATTTTCTCCTTGTTTTACCACCATATTTATCTGCTTTAACTTACATGGGGCATGCAAAATAATGTAAACACAAGTAAACTAATATAAAGAATCTTCTTGGCTCAAATAACACAAAGTGCATCATGTCTCAGTGGTAGTGCCGCCATCCCCCTCAGAATCAAAGGTCCCGGGTTCGACCCCTGGAATTGACATTGTATCCTTTTAATTTTCCTCCCTTTTTTACCAGATTGACTTTTGGGACCCTATTAAATTTTATGACGAGTTGGAACACTCTGTTTTTAAATAGATGCTTACATGTGGGACCCTGCAAAATTTTATGACGAGTTGGGACACTCTATTTTCAAAAGAATTCGTACATGTGTGACCCTTCCAAATATTATGACGACTTGGAACACTCTATTTTTAAAATAATGCTTACATGTGCGACCAAAGTTGGTTTATGACGCTGTTGCAGAGCTTATGGCGTCACAAAACTGCTGGGAACAGGGAATGCTCGGCTACAGTACCGACCGTTATGACGAAAGTTTTTTTTGTCACTAAATTTGCTCAGAAGTGAAATTTAATGATGAGATCAGCTAGGAATGTCATAAATCAATGATGGCAAAACTAGGTTGCGTCACTAGTCAGCGGTTTTCTTATAGTGTATGCTGAAGGGCTTCCTACAATCTGATAGAGAGTTCATTAATAGCTAGAACAAAAAGATAAGGTGATAAAGGACAACCCTGTCTCAAACCTCTTTGAGGGTGAAAATAAGTTGTGGGTTCATCATTCACTAAAATGGCTAGGGAAGAAGTGGAAATACAAGGATAAATAAGGTTTATGAACTTAGAAGTAAACCCTAGCCTAATGAGAGCTGCAAAAATAAAGGACCATTCAATGCGATCAAAAGCCTTAGCTAGACCAATTTTAAGCATGAAAGCATGAGTATTCCAGGTTTTCAGATTAAAAGAGTGTATAATTTCCCGAGTAATGATAATGTTTGAAGAAATATGACGGTTGGCTATGAAGGTAGTTTGAGCATGGTTAATATAGTTGGGAAGATGATCCTTAATTCTATTAGCTACAGACTTGGTAATAAGTTTATAGATGACATTGCATAAACCAATGGGTCTGTAATCCTGATGAATAAGGGGGAGATTCTTTTTAGGAATAAGGGCAATATTATTAATGTTAGGGGGAATTGTACCATTGGAGTAAAAATCTGTAATAAGATTGTGAACATCATGTTTAATCCAATTCCAGGAAGGTTTGTAGAATGCTGCATTCAGATCATCAGGGCCTGGTGTAGCATTACTTTTCATCCCCTTGATAATAGAGTGAAGTTCATTTAGAGTAGGAGTAGAGTGGGAAAACCTGAAAGCAACAGATCGATGAAGATCTTCTTGTTGAGTGTGATCCTGATGGTGTGTAGACTGTTGATTTGGAGTAGAACTGGGAGTGGAGGGGTGCTGAGTAGGGTGTGTTGGAGTAGTAGGAGGTGGTTGGATGGGATTGGTAGTGGTGAAAATGTTGGAGAAAATAGTTGGTCAGGGTATCTGCTAGTTGAGAAGGCGTAGTAGAGAAGGAACCATCAGGGTTTTGGAGGCTTGTAATTTGATTCTTCCTGTTTCTGTTGACTATGGTTTGGTGGAAAAAATCAGTATTCCTATCTCCTTTGACAACCCAGGTTTTCTTGAAACATTGGAGGTGGTAGGCTTCCTCTTTGGTAAGAAGAGATTGGTGCGGTTCATGAAGCTGCTACTGTAAAGTGTGGTTTTGTTGGGAGGGAGGGAGGTTTTGTTGGTGAAGAAGCTAGGATTCTATTTGGGAGAGAAGGTCGCTGTTCTTTGGTTTTTTTCCTGTGCCACTTCCTCAAATCTGCAGCAAGAAAATGGGTTTTCTGTGAGAAGGAACGTGTCGACGAGCGTTGCCAGCTACTGTGGGCGATCTCCTGATAATCTTGATCTAACAACCACCAATTTTCAAAACAAAAAAGTTTGTTAGGCCGAGAACGTTGAGCATCAGGTAGAGCCAGAATAGGCGCGTGGTCACTGTACATCATGGGGAGATGGTAGATCATCGTGGAGGGAAACATCATGCACCATTCTGCATTACCCAAGCAACGATCGAGCCGTTCATAAGTGGGAGTGGAAGAAAAACGTTTGTTAGTCCAAGTGTAAGCAGGACCATTATAACCCAGATCAATGAAACCACATTGCTTAACATAAGCACAGAAAGAATTAATACAATGAAAATCAGTAGCACTTGGACCTAACTTCTCATAAGCATGCATAAGTTCATTCAGATCACCCATACAGAACATAGGAGTATTGGGATTTGAAGCAACCAAGTTTAAGACCTAGTCCCAAATTACATTGGTTAAACGGTGGTGAGGGTCACCATACACATGTTGACAGTCGATTTCCGTCAACCAAGAGCACTTGTTACACTTTGGTTTGATCTTTGAATTATAACTAACCTGCCACTAGGAATACTAATGATGTAACAAGTTCACACTTGCATGTGGTTTTTGGAGTATATTGTTTACGCAGGATTTAAGCGCCTAAATGAGGACTTCTGGGAAGAGTTCATCGAGCACTTTATGAGAAGATCATGAAGCCCGGCACAAGTCAAGACACGAAGTGAACATGACCCCAAAGGACCTGAGGACCGAAGCATGAAGCCGTGAAACTCTGAGGACCTAAACAGAAGATGCGGGAGTTCGTGCGCCAAGTACCCTTATCCAAACCGCGGGGAAAACGACGTCAAGGACCCACATGCACTTCGGCAAATATTCAAGAAAGTGTGAGAAGCTTTGGGAAGAAAACCGCGGCCGAACTGGGCCAGAAAGGGCCTGGGCCGGACGGCCCATGCCGACCGGCCCACCCCCTTCCGGCGCCGGTTCAGCCTCCCCTTTGACCTACACGCTCCTCGGCTTATTAAAATCGCCTGCCTCCCACAGCCGCCGCATCAATTCACCAGAACTCGGCGAAACCTAGAAGTGAGCACCAGGGGGAGACAACGGCGGCAGAGTCCTCGAAGTTGTCTAGGGGGGTGGCCTAGGCCAACCTCAGCCGCCATGGCCGCCCTGCGTGGTTGTGCCATGGTGGAGTTCCGGAACTACGTGTTCATCATCTTAGGTATGATCTCGGTGGTGATGGTGTAATACATACTTTCATGTGAGTAATGATAATCTTGTCATCCGATCTATTAGCGATTCCATGTCTCCGTCTATACTTTCTACCATTCATGAATATGTTTAATCCTTAGTCTAATACATGTTTAGACTATATAGCATGCTCTATGTAATCGTGGCGGTTAGGTTTAGCTTGTTGACCCTTCATGATTCGTAGATACATTCATGTTTGAGCATGCCCCTAGATCCCCTGCTTCATTAAGGGTGCATCGTGACAGGATGACTACCCCCGAAAGAGCGGGTGTCTTCGGGGGGTAGGCCGGAGGTAGGAGTTTAAGGATGCTAGTAGATGAGATGTCCGATTCATTGCTCGTTTGCCGGAACTTCCACTAGAAGGCGATAGGCCTAGTTACCCCTTCGGTGGAGCTTTACCCTAGCCGATGTCCATGGATGTGATCAACCTTGTGCCATAACTCATATCTATCAAGGTTTATCCCTTGTATGCAATCAATGCTAGACGTTAGATTATATTGACTAGATAAGGTAGAGAACCTTAGAGGTTTGCTTCCGATCCTTGGATTGACAAACCTTGGGGACCCTCCTTGGTGAAAACAGCACCAAGTCACCCATACACTTGCGGTGAACTTCCATACGGTTTTGAATAGTCAACAAGCCCTTTTTCCGGCGCCGTTGCCGGGGACCGGCAACTAGAACCCTAGGGTGATCTACCTTTTATTTGACTAACCCTAATTTTTATTATTGCATATACGCTTGTTTTCTTGTTTGTGTCCTTGAATGTAGGTGAAAGAGCTAGACACAAGATGTTCGAGGAGTTCTCTACATACACACTCCAACAAGATATGGCTACATCGAGATTCGCTCTTTAGTGGTAGGTACTAACTTTTGTTAGTGGCCCATCATCCGCTTTGAGCTCACACCCTAGACGAGAGATGATAAACGAGGTAAGTCAACGTGTCAATTAAATTGTTAAGGCTAATGTTTTGTGGAGACTTGTTTGATCAAGCAATATGTATTGGAAGCCGTCACGATGCCCCCGAGATCACAAGATCAAGCTCTTTAACATCTTCAAAGTTTCTGTTCGCATCAAGTTTTTCACAGCCTCATGGGAAGAACAACAGAATATCTTTGGATATTTAGAAGCCCCACGAAGTTACGCTTCCAACGAGTCAAGAATCAACTCAATCGGAGGTTTCTACAAGCGGATATGGCCGAATCACCGATGGTTGTACGTCCTGAAAATTTCTGGACAGCAAGCAACGCTGAAGTGAAACAGCCATAACTCTCTCATATGGACTCCGATTAAGATGAATAAGTACCCATTGGAAAGGTAATTTCATAAACCCTTCAATAGAATTATATTTTTGTATATATTCTGTTATGTATACAGGGGAAAATCCACAAGGAAGAGGCAGCAGCAACGCGATAAAAACAAGATGGTGAAGATGAGGACGACAACAACGAAGAGGAGCTTGGGGAATGCTTCCATTAGACCACACATGAAGAAATTCAGAGGTGTGGAACAAAACAAAGACCCCTGGAGCATTGGCAAATGAAGGCACAATTTGGCAACATCCGACACAAGGAGATGTTTGAAGAAGACCACAATGGACTACACACATAAGACGACATCCAATGGCGCAGATGTTTTGGGCTCTCACACGAAGGATCATGGAGCTACATTTTCACAACCAAGATGTGTGAGACCACAAGTGAATAGGAGTGATCCTACACAAAGCAATCTTGATAACATGTGGCACAAAGGGAGGAATTGAGAAAAGTCTGCGCGAGCCACCTCCGATCATCAAGGATTATTCACTTTCAACTCCGAAGGACCACTCACGATGAAAAGCTCGAAAGCTAAGGTACACATTAACCTCTCAAGATACTTTTGGTGATGATAATGTCCCTTTGATATTTTGATGTCCATCCAAAAGTATGATTCGATTCTATGCCTTGCTCCTTTGATCATGATAGGCTAGAATTTCTTGAGGATAATAAAGAGGCTATGTTGTGCTTTAACTTTGTTAATTACTTGCCTAATGAACCCATGCCTAATGAGAGCCTTAGCGCTGAGCAAGAAACTTATGCCACCCTTAATCACAACATGCTTTGTTCATCCAATTTAAATTGTGGTTATGGTTGCACATGTCTTCTTTAGAACTTGCAAATCTTGGACTTGCTTTGTGCTTGGTCAAGCTAATGACTTTAAAAGAGCAAATGTCAGGAGAAAACCCGAGTTTCACTAACCATGTAGGGCATGAAGTTTGAATCAAGAGGAGAAAAGCTATGCCCCAAAGATCGGGCAAGCCTCTCATCAAGTAAAATGATCGTGTCAAGCATGGAGAGTGGATCAAAGCTGCATGGACACCTTCAAATCTTGCATGAAGGACCATGGCTTCGCGACAACAAGAAGGTATGTAAGAAAGTCGAGCTCTGTGACTTTAAATGAAGCACTTTGCGGGAGGCAACCCGTTTTCTTTTGTTTATATATATAAATATTATGACCGTCTACATTGTGATCTTAAGCTTAACCATCAAGTAACATTGTACCATTGCTCTAATAAATACCACAAGACCATGTTGTATGATTTAATTGCTATAGAGGGAGCACTTTGTTCTTGATCTTGGAAAACTTGTAGACCTTTTTTTGTGTGCCTATTAGTGTTTAGAGAGTCTTTTTCTTTTGTGTCTCTTTTTAGAGAGAGATATGAAGTTGGCACCATCCTTTAACTCTAAATATGTGGCTAGTTAATTTAGGCTAACTCTTGTATTGGTTTTAGACAACCACCATATCATGTCATTTTGTTCATCCATGTCATATTGCATTGCATGTTTTGTCTTGATCTAACTTTTTGTCCAACCAACCTAAGCCTTCCCATAGCCCCCACCAAAAACCATAGCCAACAAAGGTAGGTGTTGACTTGTGGCCAAGCCCACCTCTATCCCTTGTTCTAACTAAATACTTTGACTAGCCCTCCTATGAGAAAATCTTTCTCACCTTTAGCCTTCCCAAAACCATAGGTTTGTTTTTCATAAAAAGACCTTTAACACCACCTTAGATAGAATTTCTATGCTTGACTCCCTCTCTTCAAAATTCTTATTTGAGCCAAAAATATAGGATACCCATAACCTACCCTTAAAACCTTGTTAGTTTGGTTGTTTGATCTTTTCAACCCTTGCTAACATTTGTTTGCGCTAACTCTTTGCATTTGCATTATGCATCCCCCTCATTGTCACATCCTCTTTATGTTAGCTTGGTCTTTTTGTGAAACTTTATGATGAATGCGTGTATGTTTATGATAATGCTTCTTAAGGGAATTTTTCTTTTTTTTTCAATCTTGTGTAAACATGGTGTTTAGACATGATTGGAGACCCACATCATTCAGTTTTATATACCTTGCTATCATGTTGCATTGGTTGGTTTATAAACCTTGCAATGCGCCCTACTTATCTTACACTATAAGGAATTGTTAATCTTGGGATAAGCATGGTGTTTTGACGTTGGTTAATAAATCTTTATGGCGGTGGAGAAGTTTGGCAACCACTTTGTAAGCATGGAGCTTAGAATTTGGTGTAAATATTGTTTTGTTTTTATACTATCCTTCCATTTGCATTCACCCTTGCACACACGTACACCCATTAGGTTTTTAATTTTTCATTCACTAGATTAACTATGCCACAAGTTAAGATCTTAGGGGATGTCTTTGGTTTGTCGGCATAGAGTGAGTATTTCTGACCGTCACCTCAGGAGTACTTTGTGCTTTAGAATTGTTTTGCAGGCATTGTGAATCACTCCCATAAGTTTGTGATAAAAAGTTGAAATCAAGATCATAAACACCTCCAAAATCTGGATATCCAGGAGCTCCACTAAGTGTTCTTTCCAACGCATCAAGATTCAATATTTTAGGAGACCCGTGCAAGGAGTTACAACCAATTCTTTGGGTGTCGCACGTTCTGAAATCAGCCCGGGACAGCTTGCACTCACAGAGTAAAAAGGGCATAACTCCTTTGTTCGAAGTACGATTGGGATGAATGACCACTTGTTGGAAAGATAATTTCAAGCACTTTGCAATGGTGCAATGGTTTAGTACATGTTCTATTCTGGAAGTATAAGAAAAATTCGTGGAAGATGAACCAGCAATGAGGGACAACATGGGAGGAGGTGAAGATGGTATAGGAAATGATTGGGACAAAGGCTTGTGACAAAGGGTGGACGTTGGAGGACAATTAAGGCAACAAAGGTGAATAGTATGACGATCCACACATGGTGGAAGAATTTCAAGAATTACAAGATGGTTCATCATCTTCCATGCCTAGCAACATGCTAAGCATGAGGGAGGATTTGGTGGACATGAGAACACCATATGGAGTACAAAGACCACGGTTGCCACGGGATGCCAATTTTCTTCTTCCATGTTGAGCACAATGCTTAAGCATGGAGGAGGCCGCACTACACTTCAAGCATCAAAGGATGGTAACAATTCCTCAACCCTCTTTTTGTCCTTGTCTTTCTACATGTCTGTTCATGTATATGCTTTCCACAATCTTAGATGCAACCTTTGTATATCTCTTTATAGAATAACATGGCTACAAGTAGTACAACCTAAGTTTGTTTTTGTTTTCAATAATAATCACTGTTACCTTGTGCTCAACATGATGATATCTCGTATGCTCTTGCTTATGGATATATGATAATCGTTGCCGCTTTGCTTATTCTTGTGCTTGGTTTATATATGATTAAGCTAGTGCTCTCTTTAATATGATCTGAAAATTTAATTAAATGCTAGCCTAATCTTGTGTGAAGGTTATGATAACTTAAGTCCCATAGTTGTTTTTCGTTGCTCTCAATTTTGAATGAATCAAAGATCCATTTTTATTCTTAAAAGTTTATGCTAACCTTGTCACAAGTACCGCTTGCATTTTGCTGTCACACCCAGTTTTGGAAGCAAAACCAGATCATAACTTACATGTGTCTAGGATCATGTTCACACACGCAAGCGACATAGTGGAGTACCAAAAAGCATAGTGTCTCAGCGTTATTATTATTACAGACCAAATGTCCAATAATTTAACTCAACGTTCGAGTAGCTAACAGCGGAAAGTAAAACGGAGTCGTCCACCACAGGCAGTCGACTGGAGCAACGCGCCTAGAAGTCCTCAAAGTCGTCGGAGAAGTCGTCAAAGCGGCCATCTGAGTAGCAGTCCGAGTAGTGTAGTTGCAAGAAATAAATCAACAAGCGTGAGCACATGTCGTACTCAACAAGGGAATGTAACTATAACAACATGCAAAGCTTTTTGGGTGGAAGGCTGACATGGTTAAAGCGGTAAGCAATTTTAGTTGGTCAGATTTTATTAAGCAACTATTTACTAGCAGTGTAAGTGTATACCAACCCAGAGATAATAAATGCAACAAGATCAGGATGCAATGCACAAGATTATTTCATGTTCCATAATTTACCCATGTGAGGGTCCAGGCCCCTCCATGACTGAGAGCACGGCTAATCGATTAGATTTACACTCTGCAGAGGTTGTACACTTTACCCATAAGTCGTGTATCCCATGTTGCCCGGGTTAGCTAGACCCTTAAACACTGCCTTTGGTGAGCGGCTAGGGATTCACTACGAGGCCTTTACAAAGATTCCCTAGTATGAGCTGCTCGCTAGGTTTCATGACAGCGCAATGCATAACCCTCTCTCAAGACTGCGAAGCTACAACAGAGCAGATCAGCTTGAGGGCCGGACTATACACCAACTACCGGCACCCCCTAACCCTTATCAGGTAAAGCATACTACATCCTAAGGTTTCTAATTAGTTAGCCAAGACAGAGCCATTTGTCTTGTGGTTGCACCTGGTTCCTGGGTGGTCGCTCCATGTTCCGATTAACAGGGGTAATCTTGCTTAATGAGGGTAGAGCATAAAATAAATCAAGTTTACTTATGTGTATAATTAAACCATCCTCAACCCGATGTTAGCAACTAAGCATGTGCTACCCAACATAATTTAAATACCCAGCTTAACAAGGACATGGTAAACAATCACTAGTCACACCTTAAGTATAGGGTCCCATCAATTTAATGCAAGCAATAAAGTAAATAATGTAATTAAAATGCAGTTGCATAGGAAAAAGGGCATGCATCAAGGACTTGCCTTCCACAAACTCAGAGGGTTGCTCAAGGTCTTCAAAGTCTTCAATGGCAGTGTAATCGAAGTAGCGATCGTCTTCTACGCTTCACACCAACCACATACAAGCAAACAATAGAAACAAATAAGAAACATGCCCCAAACAGTAACAATAGAGCAAAACAACTGTGTAAAGCTATTCTACTCTTTGATACGATCGTTTGGACATAAAGAACGCTAAAAACGGAGTTAAAACGCATAAACTAGAGCTAAAACAAGACACATGGGTCTATCTGCGAGAAAACTAAAGCTCCAGGGGCTTAACTGCTAAAAACCAGGGCCTAAAACATAATTAAACATATAAACGTAAGGTCTAACATTCAAAACTAGGGCTATCGATCTCGGGCGCTAAAACCAGAGACTACAGGGTTAAAACCATAAAGAAAAGGACCTGATTGTAAAGGTTTTCCTATGGTGGGAGGACCGGCATGCAAAAACTAAAAGGGCAAGGGCTCTTTAGCAAAACGTGCATGACTCGGCAGGGGTTGACCGGTATCTCCTTGTTGACCGACGATCTGATCTGATCTCGGTTGTCGAGATGCGATCGGGCGGTCCAGGTGAAGCGTGAGTGGCTGGCGGCGGCGAGCGGCGGCGAGCGGCGGCGCACGGCGGTGGGGTCGCTGGCGAAACGTGAAAATGCGATTCCGGCCACGGCGTGAAGCGCGGATGGCACCAAAACGAAGCACACAACAAGGCGAACTAAACAGGGGTACCGGCTCAACCTTTGGCTCGACGGAGACGGCGTACGGCACGGCGGGGCGGAACTGCGGCGGTGAAGAATTCCGACGAGCTCTATCTGGCGCTGCAGGGCACGGTGTCGAAGACACACGGCACCAAGGGCTTCCTCACGAGCTTGCGCACCTCCGGGTGGACTTCTCGTCGACAGGAAGGTGACGACGGCAGCGGTTAGCAGCGGCGGCGCTAGGGTTCGAGTGCGGCGGCGCTGCGAGGCTCTAGGGTTTGGGCTCCGGGGTTCAAGGGGGGTTCCCGGGTGCGGCGGCGGCTTAAATAGGCCAGGGGCGCACATCTTGGCGTGCGGGCCACGCGACGTGGTGGCGCAGAACCGGACTCAGTCGGCGTATGGACGTGAGTCTGTGCCGAGTCGGACTCTGGCGCGGGGAAGGGGATGACACCCTGGGCCCCACGCGTCAGCGACTGGGAGCAGCGGGGTGTTAGCGGGCCGGAGACGGGCCGGAACTGAAGCTGGGCTACGCGGCTAAAACGGAAAAGAGAGAGAGGGTGAGCGAGCTGGGCCGAGAAATGGAGGGGGTCCAGCGGACCTGAGGTTAGACGGGCCAGCACAAAACAGGAAGAGGGGAAGGGAGGGAGAAGAATTTATTTTGAATTTTTTTGAAAACCCTTTTGAACTTCAAATAAACTTTGAATTCAACACAATTTGAATTCAAACACTCAAAAATAATACACCAACATGTATGCAACATTCAACTCCTATATTTATTTATTTTATTATTAAAAATTATTTAAATGCCTAGAAAATTCAATTAACTCCTTATGATCCTTAAAAAAATTCATAAGTTGCTAGCAAAATTTTAGTAAATTCATAAAGTGGAAATTAGGGTGTTACAAATCCTACCCCCCTTAAGAAGAATCTCGTCCTCGAGATTCGGATGGATTAGCAAAGAGATGTGGGTAGTCATCTTTTATATCCTCTTCTCTTTCCCATGTTGCCTCATCCTCTGTATGATTACTCCACTGTACTTTACACATTTTGGTCACCCGATTCCTCGTAACCCATGCAAGAGTATCCAAGACCTTGATAGGATGTTTAGTGTAGGTGAGATCTTCCTTAACTTCCAACCCATCTATAGGTAATGGCTCCTTATCATGCGGTTGGAATCCCTTCTTCAAATGAGAGATATGGAACACATCATGCACATCTGAGAGCTGATTCGGTAACTCCAACCTGTAAGCTACCTCTCCCACTCTCTCAGAGATCCTAAAGGGTCCGATAAAGCGAGGTGATAGCTTCCCTTTAACCTTGAACCTACGTAAGCCTCTGATCAGTGACACTTTAAGATACACATAATCACCTTCATGAAACACCACATCTCTCCTCTTGGTGTCAGCATACTTCTTCTGCCTAGACTGTGCAGCTCTCAAGTTGTCCCTGATGATTTGAACCTACCTTTCTGCCTCCTTGACAACATCAGTCCCAAACAACTGACTCTCTCCTGTCTCACTCTAGTACAACGGGGTTCTGCACTTTCTCCCATACAAAGCCTCAAATGGTGCCATCTTAAGACTGGCCTGATAGCTGTTGTTGTAAGAGAACTCTGCGTATGACAAACTCTTATCCCAGCTACCTCCATGCTTAAGAGCACAGGCTCTCAACATGTCCTCAAGAATCTGATTAGTCCTCTCAATCTGTCCATCTGTCTGCGGGTGATAAGCTGAGCTGAAATTCAACACTGTATCCATAGACTCATGAGGCTTCTGGCAGAAACGAGACGTGAACTAAGTACCTCTGTCGGACACTATCTTCTTAGGTACACCATGCAAACACACAATTATAGACATGTAAAGCTCTGCCAACCTTGCTCCTGAGTGAGTAGTCTTCACCGGAATGAAGTGAGCTACCTTAGTCAGTCTATCCACTATCATCCATATAGAATCATACCCGGCAGGTGTCCGTGGTAGTCCTACTATAAAATCCATACTAATCTCTTCTCACTTCCATTCTGGCACCTTTAGTGGCTGAAGCAATCCGGCTGGCCTCTGATGTTCAGCTTTCACTCGATGATAAGTATCACACAATGCTACGTGAGAGGCCACATCCCTCTTCATCCCATACCACCAATACCTCTGCTTAAGATCCTGATACATCTTAGTGCTGCCTGGATGAATAGAGTAAGCAGAATCATGGGCTTCCTTCAGGATGTTCTCACGTAGATCTCCCACATCGGGCACACAAATCCTTTTCCTGAACCATATAGTCCCCTGATCATCCTCTGTGAAATCTGGGGCCTTGCCATTCTCCATAGTCACTCTGATCTCTCTAATCTCAGCATCCTCAAGCTATGCCTGACGAATCTCCTGCTCCAATGTAGATTCCACCTCCAAGGTAACTCCCTGAGTCTGTGCAACCATCCCCAAGTTGAGCTGCTCAAACTCCTTCATCAGATCTTCAGGCAACTGGAATGCGAGTGCCATATTGGCCTGTCCCTTCCGACTCAAAGCATCTGCAACTAGATTAGCCTTTCCAGGATGATAGTGTATCTCTAGATCATAATCCTTGATCAGCTCTAACCATCTGCGCTATCTCAAGTTCAAGTCCTTCTGAGTGAATATGTACTTTAGACTCTTATGATCTGTGTAAATCTGGTACTTAGTCCCCAAGATGTATTGCCTCCAAATCTTCAAAGCATGAACCACAGCTGCTAACTCCAGATCATGTGTAGGATAATTCTGCTCATGCTTCCTCAACTGCCTCGATGCATAAGCTATAACATGTCCCTCCTGCATAAGAACGCAACCAAGACCTTGTCGAGACGCATCACAATAGATATCAAAGCTCTTCTGCAGATCTGGCATCACCAATACCGGGGCGGTAGTCAACCTCTTCTTAAGCTCCTCAAAGCTAGCCTGACATGCTTCGGTCCACTTGAACTCCTTATCCTTCTCTAGTAGTGATGTGAGAGGCTTCACTATATTAGAGAATCCTTCAATGAACCAACGATAATACCCTGCAAGACCGAGAAAGCTTCTGATCGCCTTGACTGTCCGAGGCGGCTCCCACTTCAACACATCTCTGACCTTGCTAGGATCGACTGCAATGCCTCCATCAGTGATGATGTGACCAAGAAAACCCACTTCCTTAAGCCAAAACTCACACTTACTGAACTTCGCATACAACTGATGCTCTCTCAACTTCTGCAACACGAGTCTCAGATGCTCCTCATGCTTTGCTTCATCCTTGGAGTAGATCAAGATATCATCGATGAATACCACAACAAACTTATCCAAGTACTCCATAAAGACCTTGTTCATCAGATACATAAAGTAGGCAGGTGCATTAGTCAACCCAAAAGATATGACTATGTACTCATAAAGTCCATACCTAGTGGTGAATGCAGTTTTAGGAATATTTGACAAACTGATCTTCATCTGATGATAACCAGAACGCAAATCAATCTTAGAGAATACCTTGGCACCTCTCATCTGATCAAACAAATCTTCTATGCGGGGCAAATGATACTTGTTCTTGATAGTAACATCATTTAGTGACCGATAATCCACACACATCCTCTGAGTACCATCCTTCTTCTCTACAAAGATAACAGGTGCCCCCAAGGTGATGAACTAGGACGAATAAAACCCTTCTCTAACAATTCACTAATTTGTTTCTTAAGCTCAAACAGTTGATCACTAGACATTCTATAGGGACGCTTAGAAATAGGAGTAGTACCAGGTAAAAGATCAATAACAAACTCAACGTCTCGATCAGGTGGTATACCTGGTAGCTCATCAGGGAACACATCTGGATAGTCACACACCACCTTAATATCCTCCAGAGCTTTACCATCCAACTGATTCACTGAACCCTCTGCTGCTGCTGGTGGTGTAGCTACAATCATAACCTTGTCTCCCTTAGGACTGTGAGAAGAACTGCCCTCTTGGCACACTGAATCGTTGCATCATGTGCAGCTAACCAGTTCATACCCAAAATGACATCAATGTCCTTTGACTCCAGAACTATCAACTGAGCCCATAAGTCTTCTCCAACGATCTTAAGATTAACATTAGGACATATATATAAAGCTTTCATCTCCCCCCTGGTGAACTAACTACCATGTTTTGTTTCATAGTTTGCATTAGTATACTATGCTTAGCCACATATTGAGCAGAAATAAAAGAATGAGATGCTCCAGAATCAAATAAGACCGAGGCGGGGGTGGAGTTGATAAGGAACATACCGAGCACTACTTGTGGGTTCTCCTGAGCTGACTCCACACTCACGTGGTTCACCCTGCCACGTGCATAGCTCTGCTGTCCCTTATTGACTTGCAGGGTATGGTTCCCATTCCTCATCTGCTGCATCTGCTGATTCTGCACGAGAGTTCCAGGAGCAGTCCTCTTGGGGCAGTTATTGGCGTAGTGGCCAACTTCACCACACTTGAAGCAAGAGTTGCCAGCAGGGGTGTGAGGTGCGCCAGGCCTCACTGGAGTGCAAATGGTGGTTCTCTGCTGGTTCTGCTGGTAAGCGGGGAGAGGTGTCTGCTGCCCAATGCGCTGATTCTGCTGAGTAGGGTGCTGGAACTGCTATGTAGGGTCCTGATACTGCTGCTGCATGGGGTGCTGGAACTGCTGCTGCCCATAGTTCCCATTCTTCCCTCCATAGCGGAACGGTACTCCCTGCTGTGGGTTGAAGCGGGGGCGAGTGATGCTTCCAGACTGTCCAGAGTTTGTGGCTTTCCTCTTTAAGTCTCCCAACTCCCTGCGCTTTGCTCCAAGCCTATAGCCTTGTCAATCAGTTCCTGGAAGGTAGGGAAAGTGTGGGACATCAGCTGGTACTGTAGTGGTCCAGCTAGCCCTTCTAGTAACAACTCTTGCTTCTTCCTGTCCTCATCAGTGTCTTCAGGAGCGTAGCGTGATAGCTTAGTGAATTTGTCCCTGTACTCCGTCACGGACATCCCTCCCTGCTTGAGAGCAAGGAACTCCTTCTTTAGCTTCATGAGACTAGCAGGAATGTGGTGGCTCCTGAAGTTAGTGGTAAACTCCTGCCAGGTGATTGCATTCCGATTGGCATGGGTGGTGGCATAAGAATCCCACCATGCCGATGCTGATCCCTGAAGCATAGAGGACTTTCTCTCTGTCATCGCACTGAGCTATGATCAGCATCCTCTCAATGATCTTCAACCAGTCTTCAGCTTCCAGTGGATCTGCTGCATGGGAGAACACCGGAGGCTGATGGCTCATGAACACCCTATGCTTGTTCACAAGAGCTTGCTACTGAGCATGGGGTGGGTTGCCTTGGCCCTGCAGATTGGCCACTGTATTGGTCAGGTCTTGGAGAAGTTGCGTCTGCGTCTACAGGAACTGCTGGAAAGCTGGATCCATTTGTGGTTGACGAGGTGCACTGCTGGAACCACTACCTCGTCTGAGACGGGTTACTGCAGGTTGATTGACTCCTAACCCTAACCTGGTTTCCACTATCTGAGTGTTAGGGACACAGTTTTAGATGATTGAATCAAGAGAAAAGCTTAAAAGTTTATGAAATGCAGGTTTTCAGACTAAGACAGATTCTGGTGGCCTCAGAGAACTAGTTGTAACTCTCTGCGTGTACAGCCAAAAATTGTGCAAATAATCTGAGATAAAGCGTGCATAATTACTGAACCAACCCAACTGGAATTAACTCAATTGGATGTCTGTAGCCCGAGATATAAAATAGTTAAGGTGACTGTGTCAGCAGGAATTTACAGATTAAGATGGCTTCCATCCTTTGTGCATAACTCCCAGAATATATACCCCAAAATTCTGAATTTTTGACAGAAAATCATATACAAAATTTCTGAACTAACCCAACTGGAATTGCAGCAATTGGATTTCTGTAGATCGAGATAAAAATTATTTAGTGCTGCTGTATCAGAGGGCTGCGTGAGCAGATTTGGTAACAACTGAGCTGAATGATAGATTAATAATGAAGGGATCAAGATAAAGATAGCATAAGATTGATTGAGATAGAAATTTAACCCCATCTAACTTAACTTTATTAAACCAAAGTGGTTGTGGTCATCACCCCACAACACACAGCACTCAAACAAAAATCCAAATCATCCAATGTTACAAGGTCACACAAACCAAACACCTTATTAAAACTAAACACACTTTAACGACCGTTCAAGACTAATGATTACATAAACTTTGATTAACACCTAAGGACTCCTATCCTCTTCAAGAGGTTCAGTGCGAGCGTCTAGAGAGTTGTAGCGGGGCCTCTTAGGTGATGGAGAGGTGTGGGGCTCTTCATGCTCAAGGATCACTGGTTCCTCCTTGTTCATCAGAGCAGCTTGCAAAGCACGGTTCTGAGCCTCCAACTCAAAGACCTTCTCTTGAGCTTCAGCAAGAGCGTTGTTGGTGTCGTCCAGGGTAGTGTTAATGGCAGCCAACAACTCTCGAACATGGTTCAAGGTTCCCTCTTGAGCTGGAGCGGGAGCTATGTAGGTCTTTGCTTCCCCACTAGCTCTATAGGGAATGTATCTGTAGGAAGTGTCCTCCAGCTCAGCACGTGCATCATGGGAGAGTACATAAAGTGCCCTCCTTGCAGCTTTAGCTATCCCAGCATCTCTGGTAGTCCTGTTTGCAACATCGTGGTGCCTTGCCACCTCCTTGTCCCCATGGATAGGATCCTCTTGATACAGAATAACAGTCACCACCCACTGGGTTCGAACCATGGATGTGTCCACAGCTCGCATTGGTAGGTTGGCGCCACGTTGTGCCCCAGATGGAACACTGTTGCTCTAAGCTTGTCAGCCATGGGAACGCCTCTCCCATCCACGTGAAAGATGCTTTCTCTCCAGGCCACTTCCTCAGCAGGCTGAGCTTGTTCCTCTTCTACCTCCTCTGGGTCTTCAGGTTCTTCAGGCTCTTGCTCTCCTTCTGGAATAACCTCCTCTGGGTCTTCCTCTAGTTCTTCAGGATCTTCCTCTGGTCCTTCAGGCTTTGCAGCGGCCTCCTGAGCTGGTTCCTCCTCTGGCTCCTCATCATCTGACAGCTGTATGATTTCCGGGGCAGGTGTTGGAGACGGCGCTGTAGGTGGTGCTTCCATCAGTATCTCCTCGTCAGTATCCCCCTCATGCTCTTCATGCTCTCTACTCTCCATGGGATAGTAGTAGTAGTCCTGGTCCTCCAGGTGGCGGGGAAACTGGAAAGCGCCTGTGCGAGAGGTCTGCAGCCGACGAACCATCTAGAGATAGAGAAGACAGTGCAAGAAAGAACATAAGCTATAGATATCAAATAGAGTTAAGACAGTGTATGGATAAACAAGGATGAGGTAAAAATTAAAAGTAATCAGTTTAAAATAGATTTTTAATAAAGAAAGCATTAGTGTGGCTTCTAATAAAAATCCTTAATTTCGACCATTACTAACTAGGCTAACGTCCTACAGTCAACACGGCTCTAGTACCACTTTGTCACACCCAGTTTTGGAAGCAAAACCAGATCATAACTTACATGTGTCCAGGATCATGTTCACACACGCAAGCGACATAGTGGAGTACCAAAAAGCACAGTGTCTCAGTATTATTATTATTACAGACCAAATGTCCAATAATTTAATTCAACATTCGAGTAGCTAACAGCGGAAAGTAAAACGGAGTCGTCCACCACAGGCAGTCGACTGGAGCAACGCGCCTAGAAGTCCTCAAAGTCGTCGGAGAAGTCATCAAAGCGGCCGTCTAAGCAGCAGTCCGAGTAGTGTAGTTGCAAGAAATAAATCAACAAGCGTGAGCACATGTCGTACTCAACAAGGGAATGTAACTATAACAACATGCAAAGCTTTTTGGGTGGAAGGCTGACATGGTTAAAGCGGTAAGCAATTTTAGTTGGTCAGATTTTATTAAGCAACTATTTACTAGCAGTGTAAGTGTATACCAACCCAGAGATAATAAATGCAACAAGATCAGGATGCAATGCACAAGATTATTTCATGTTCCATAATTTACCCATGTGAGGGTCCAGGCAGCTCCATGACCGAGAGCACGGCTAATCGATTAGATTTACACTCTGCAGAGGTTGTACACTTTACCCACAAGTCGTGTCTCCCATGTTGCCCGGGTTAGCTAGACCATTAAACACTGCCATTGGTGAGTGGCTAGGGATTCACTACGAGGCCTTTACAAAGATTCCCCAATATGAGCTGCTCGCTAGGTTTCATGACAGCGCAATGCATAACCCTCTCTCAAGACTGTGAAGCTACCACAGAGCAGATCAGCTTGAGGGCCGGGCTATACACCAACTACTGGCACCCCCTAACCCTTATCAGGTAAAGCATACTACATACTAAGGTTTCTAATTAGTTAGCCAAGATAGAGCCATTTGTCTTGTGGTTGCACTTGGTTCCTGGGTGGTCGCTCCATGTTCCGATTAACAGGGGTAATCTTGCTTAATGAGGGTAGAGCATAAAATAAATCAAGTTTACTTATGTGTATAATTAAACCATCCTCAACCCGATGTTAGCAACTAAGCATGTGCTACCAAACATAATTTAAATACCCAGGTTAACAAGGACATGGTAAACAATCACTAGTCACACCATAAGTATAGGGTCCCATCAATTTAATGCAAGCAATAAAGTAAATAATGTAATTAAAATGTAGTTGTATAGAAAAAAGGGCATGCATCAAGGACTTGCCTTCCACAAACTCAGAGGGCTGCTCAAGGTCTTCAAAGACTTCAACGGCAGTGTAATCGAAGTAGCGATCGTCTTCTACGCATCACACCAACCACATACAAGCAAACAATAGAAACAAATAAGAAACATGCACTAAATAGTAACAACAGAGCAAAACAACTGCATAAAGCTATTCTACTCTTCGATACGATCGTTTGGACATAAAGAACGCTAAAAACGGAGCTAAAACGCATAAACTAGAGCTAAAACAAGACACAGTGGTCTATCTGTGAGAAAACTAAAGCTCTAGGGGCTTAACTGCTAAAAACCAGGGCCTAAAACATAATTAAACATATAAACGTAAGGTCTAACGTGCAAACCTAGGGCTATGGATCTCGGGCGCTAAAACCAGAGACTACAGGGTTAAAACCATAAAGAAAAGGACCTGATTGTAAAGGTTTTCCTATGGTGGGAGGACCGGCATGCAAAAACTAAAAGGGCAAGGGCTCTTTAGCAAAACGTGCGTGACTCGGCGGGGGTTGACCGGTATCTCCTTGTTGGCCCGCGATCCGATCTGATCTCGGCCATCGAGATGCGATCGGGTGGTCCAGGTGAAGTGTGAGCGGCTAGCAGCGGCGAGCGGCGGCGCACGGCGGTGGGGTTGCCGGCGAAACGCGAAAACGCGATTCCGGCCACAGCTTGAAGCGCGGATGGCTCCGAAACGAAGCACGCAACAAGGTGAACTAAACAGGGGTACCAGCTCGACCTGTGGCTCGACGGAGATGGCGTACGGCACGGCGGGGCGGAACTGCGACGGTGAAGAATTCCGGCGAGCTCTATCAGGCGCTGCAGGGCACGGCGTCGAAGACACGCGGCACCAGGGGCTTCCTCGCGAGCTTGCGCACCTCCGGGTGGACTTCTCGTCGACAGGAAGGCGATGACAGTGGCAGCCTGTAGTAGCGGCACTAGGTTTCGAGGGCGGCGGTGCTGCGAGGCTCTAGGGTTTGGGCTCCGGGGTTCAAGGGGGGTTCCCTGGTGCGGCGGCGACTTAAATAGGCCAGGGGCGCACATCTTGGCGTGTGGGCCACGCGACGGGGCGGCACAGAACCGGACTCGGCCGGCGTACGGACATGAGTCCGTGCCGAGTCAGACTCTGGCGCGGGGAAGGGGATGACACCCTGGGCCCCACGCGTCAGCGACCGGGAGCAGCGGGGTGTTAGCGGGCCGGAGACGGGCCGGAACTGAAGCTGGGCTGCGTGGCTAAAACAGAAAAGAGATGGAGGGCGAGCGAGCTGGGCCGAGAACTGGCCAGCACAAAACCGGAAGAGGGGAAGGGAGGGAGAAGAATTTATTTTGAATTTTTTTAAAAACCCTTTTGAACTTCAAATAAACTTTGAATTCAACACAATTTGAATTCAAACACTCAAAAATAATGCACCAGCATGTATAAAACATTCAACTCCTATATTTATTTATTTTATTATTAAAAATTATTTAAATGCCTAGAAAATTCAATTAACTCCTTATGATCCTTAAACAAATTTATAAGTTGCTAGCAAAATTTTAGTAAATTCATAAAGTGGAAATTAGGGTGTTATATTTGCTCTACCTATCCAAAGCCTGAATTTACTTGAGTGCAAAACCTTAGTTTACAAGATTTATTTTTGGGTCAATTAATTCAAGACTTGATTTCTCTGGCTCGAGACTAAGAAGCTGGTCATTCCATTTTTGCGTATCTATCTTTATGCTAGCCTTTTCTATCCGTGCATTGTGAGTTTCCACATTGGGAATTTTGCAAACCTCGCTGGATATCCACCCACAAACCCAAATACATCTTTTTTTTATGTTGACCTCCTTGACCACAACCCAATATATCAGTATGGATGGATATTTCGAGGAAGATTACAAGGAAGGTGCCGTCAAGTGAGCAAGACTTTGGGATACTTCCAAAAGGATCCCTAGAAGATTTTCGAGTATCTCTCTCCAACAAAATATGAGAACTTCAATTTCTACCTTGGTATATTTATCACCTCTTTTGCTCGAGGACGAGTGTTGACGGTTGATTGTCGTTGCAAATTTCGATCCGCAAGCGTAAGAACCATATGGGACCCTTCTTCCCTTGAGTGTAAACCCAAGGTTCTTGTCAACCCAAGGAGCAAGGGGATTGCTAGCGTTCGATCTGAAGCTAATCTAGTTGATTAAGACAACCTTTAACTAGAGATTAATTTAAGAGCAAACTAATCTTAAAACAAAGAGGTGTGTGAGGTGAACTAGATGTAGAGGACACTTGCCCATAGGGTCTAGGATACATGAACATGCAACCGCCAAGGAAAATAAAAACCAATCTAATCTATTGAAGGTGTGACCGCGGCTTCACCCTTTTCCTTCTCTCGCACTGTCACTATGCGAAGGCAATCAAGGCAAAACAATGAACAATCATGGTGTGTTGAAGGGATCAACGGGAGTAGTGAGATCTATACACCCGAAAAGCACGGTAGCTAGCCTTAAACATGAAAGCATCATCAACACGAAACCAATAGATTGAAACCATAAACGAGTCGGCGATTACATGACATGATCCGTTATAATCCCATGGACAAATGAGAAGATTACCCCATCAAGACGCTAAGCATGGCGTCGTTGATCATGGTAGATGTTCTGGCAATGCGTCCTTCAACTCTGGGGGCGCCGTGGCAGCACCTCGACGTCCTCCTTCGCTTGTGGCCGCCTCCTTGGACTAGATGAATATTTCTCCCGAGTGCTCTCCTCGAATCTCTTCTGATCCAACCTCTCTGAAGGACCGGATTGGGCGACCAGAGAGGGGGGGAGTGAATGGGAGCTGATAAAAATTCTTTCTCGAGGGAGATAGCTCCTCCAACGAGATGAACACAACCTCGATCCCAAAATCACTTTCACCACTCTATCCGCACGTTTGCCAAGACCACGTAGCCAATGGAGTGCTACTGATCCTAGGAGCAAACCTCACCAGCAAGCACTGAAACTACTCAACCACAACAGCGGAAACGACACACGGGAAATTTCCTGCCAGGGGCGGTTAGACCGCATGGACAGGGCGGTCAGACCGCCTAGGCTGGGAAATTCCACAAAACAACAACTCGAAGCTCACGACTCGAAAACGACCCAAGATTTCACCTGGAAACTCCTCTGATCAAGGCAAACAAGCTCTCAGAGAAAATCCCTGGAAAACGAACACTTTCCTAGCGAAACCCCCAGGGCGGTCAGACCGCGTGCCCTGGGCAGTCTGACCGCCTCCCCTGCAGAAACTGGCCGCGGGTCAACTCCCAACTTCCCTTCACCCGATCTCCCGATTCACTCCACGGATTGCAACGAAACTTCGGGGATAGCTGGGTCACCTCATAAATGACCTCTCCACCAAAGGATATCCACCGAAACCTATTCAATCAAGAGGAATCGCGAATCGAAGGTCTATAGGTCATGAACTCCAAGAACTCCGAAATCCACCCAAATCAAAGGATTTCCCAAAGGATTTCTGGGGCAAAGTCACCAAGAAAAGAGGCACGAACACCTCATGTGTGACACCCAACAAGAATCCCTTCAAGAAACCCCTCAAACAAGCCACCACGAAAAACCCCAAAAAGAGCTCCGAAAATCACCATAAGGGAAAATGCCGGGAGACAAAGAGAGACTAGATGAACCACGCCGAAGCTTCTATACATACCATGAAAGGTTCATACAAGGTCTAGCAAGCCGCCCGAACATCCATCCCTCTCACAAGATCTCTCATGAAGGACTCAAGCTAGGCCTAAGGAAAACTAAAGAGGAAAACAAATGAACTAGGGTTCCAAGAAGTGGCTGCCATCTCCCCTCAACTGAGTTTATATGGAGGGCAACCAATGACCAAATTACCCCTACTTACTTAACTTAAGATACACACCCACCGAGGGCACTTTGGGAACCTTGATCTTTTCCTTCATCGGACGGACTCCCACTGGCCGCAACCCGCTTCATCTTCACGCAAGCCTCACGATCGCACCACGTGTCCTCCGCTTCGAAGCTTCTCGACGTGCTGTGGCCCACGCGGTCAGACCGCCCCTCCTGGGCGGTCAGACCGCCCTGCCCGCGGTCTTTCCGTGGCCAGGCGGTCAGACCACCCTGACCAGGCGGTCAGACAGCCCTAGGCAGGCCGGCTCGCCCCGTCGAGTCCTCGGTCTTGGCTTTGTGGCTCAGCCAAGTAACCCAGTATTTTTGTGGCCAAACCACTGCAAACCCCGCATGCAAGCTTCAGTTGTTAGCTGCCACCTTGCACCGGCTCCATCCCTCTCGACGTCGTCTTGCTCTTCTTGCCAACGTACGGTCCGCACTCGATCTCATCGGCCACCGGGAACCTCGATCGAAGCCTACTTGTCTCTCCGCTCCTGGGAGGTCACACAGACATAGACCTTTCGCACTTGATCTTCACCTGCACCACGCGAATCAAGCCGGAACCTGTACCTGCAATACTAGGCCAAGAGTCAGTCCACACAACGTTGTCAATCACTCATCACTAAGGAGCGACCATCCACCAGTCCTCGAACCACACAGGTGCTCAATCTCCCCCTTGATGAGTGCATTGACAACACCCACACACATAGTAATCATCATAGGAAAAGAAAAAGAAAGAAACAACAAACAACCCATCAAGTGATCCAAAAACCAAACAACACAATCCCTGATCACTTGAAGCCAAAGTCTCGGTCCCCTAAGGCAAGGGCAACAACTCAACACAACCGAGACAAAAGCCAAAACTCACGAAGGGCAAACCACCAAAGCAAGAACTCAGGCGACACACGGAGCTCCCCCTGAACAAATGGAGGCTCCCCCTGAGCAAATGCACTCCCCCTGAACACATGCATGCAAGAACTACTGCAGATGCATGAAAAATGAGCAAAACTTGCTCTCACTGATCCAGGCTGGTCAGACCACCTAGCCAGGCCAGTCAGACCGCCTGGGCCGGTCACACCATAGACAGGGCGGTCTGACCGCCCTATGTGACCGCCCCCAGAAAAACATGTTCCGAAACAGCTCGAAACAAGCCGAAAACCTTGTAAACATGCTCAGACCTATTTTCCATGTACAAACTTCTCCCCCTTGTTGACAATGCAAGAATCAAGGCATTTCTATGAAAATTACAACCTAGAGCTTCTCAAATAGACAAAGAGCACTACAAAATGCAACGAGTGAGCAAATGAGCAAGCAAGACATTCCAAAGATTCGTATGAGCATTGCCATCATGATAGTAAAGCTATATGAGCAAATGAGCAAGCCATGATCAAAATACACAATTATGCGAAAAAATTCCCTCTCATGAGCTAAAGGACCAAAACATGAGCAAAGTCTACCAAAGTGAATTTAAATCACACGAACTTCATGCTAGGTCACATATCCTTAACACAAGATCATTACAAACACCCATAAGCATCTCATGTCATGTTAAAGCCATCGAGCCATGTGTCTACTTCTTAAAATGAGACTTCTCATGGTAGACAACATGCAGCGATTTAGCACCCATATAAAATCAGATTTAAAACATTTATGACATGGATCAATTGAGAGCACAATTTTGAGCAAGACATTTCATACCAAGTTAATTTTTCACATTTAAGCATAAAATGGTACATGAAGTGCCTTTGCGGCAAAAAGAAGCTTATGCTCCCCCACAAGGTAACACATGGGCTAAACATTCATAATGACACATGGGTCTTTGACCCCAAGTGAAAAGCACATGATATCCAACCATGAATTAAGTGAGACATAAACCACCAAAGCACCCTAAGATCATGCCAAGCCTTAAACTCATAAGAGAGAGCCTATCTAAACATTTTCCAAAAACTAGCCACCTCAACATGCAAATATAGCAAGACTATCAAGAGCATAGCTATCCTTCACAAGTCACATCAAACATGCTCATAAGCTCAAAACTAGAATATCATAGTAATCAATGTATATAGGAGAAGCTCATCCTACCATATATCACAAAAGAAAAGACACCCTAAGATACAAAGATGACTATACATCATGATACAAATGCAATGCCATGCAAAAGATAAATATGATACATATGCTACACAGAAGCTCCCACCACCAACTCAGGAAAGCAAACACACACCGAGCTCACCCCGCAAGCGAGAGAAAGTAGCTTGGTCAAGGGGTTTGGTAAAGATATCAGCTAGTTGGTTCTCGGTGGGTACATGGATTAAAGCAATCTTTCCCTTCTCCACATTGTCTCTCAGGAAGTGGTACCTCACCTCTATATGCTTAGTTTTGGAGTGGAGAATTGGGTTCTTGGCTACACTTATGGCACTGGTGCTGTCACAAAAGAGTGGGACATGGGAACACTCCTCACCAAAGTCGCTCATAGTGTAGGTGATCCATAGGAGCTGGGAACAACAACTGGCTGCAGCAACATACTTGGCCTCTGTAGTGGACTGAGCTACACTCGACTGCTTGCGGGATGACCAAGAAACCAAAGAAGACCCAAGAAACTGACACCCACCAGAGGTAGACTTACGATCCAAACGACACCCAGCGAAGTCAGCGTCCGCAAACCCATGAAGGTTGAGTGTCGAGGCCGCAGAATACCAAAGACCAAACTCAGGGGTGTAGTTCAAGTACCTGAAAATCCTCTTGACGGCCTGCCAATGTGAAGTTCTCGGTGAGGCCTGAAAATGAGCGCACAGACACACACTGAACTGTATGTCTGGCCTCGTCGCCGTCAAGTAGAGGAGGGAGCCGATCATGCTCCGGTACTCCTTCTGGTCCACGGGATCGCCATCAACATCCGCATCCAAAGCTGTAGTCGTACTCATCGGCGTAGCCATCGGCTTCGAGTCATCCATCTTGAATTTCTTCACTATGTCCTTTGTGTACTTGGCTTGATGCACAAACATCCCGTCCTTGGACTGCTTGATCTGGAGCCCGAGAAAGAACTGCAACTCACCCATCATGGACATCTCAAATTCCCTGCTCATGTCATCTGCAAACCTGGCAACCAAAGTGTGAGAGGAGCCACCAAAGATTATATCATCCACGTATATTTGCACGATCAGAATGTCAACACCCTGCCTGAGGAGAGTCTGATCCACCTTTCCCATCACAAACCCCTTACTAAACAAGAACCCTCTCAGCCTACCATACCACACCCTGGGAGGTTGTTTAAGGCCATATAGTGCTTTTCTGAGTTTGTATACCTGATGGGGAAATCTCTCACTCTCAAAACCCGAGGGTTGCCTCATTTACACTTCTTCCTCTAAAAACCCGTTCAGGAATGCACTCTTCACATCACTTGGTACAACTTGAAGCCTTTAGCAACTGAAAATGCTAGAAGGATCCTAATTGCCTCCAAACGGGCCACAAAAGCAAATGTATCCTCATAGTCTATCCCCTCTTTCTGGCTAAACCCCTGAGCAACCAACCTCGCCTTGTTCCTCACAATCTCCCCATGTTCTCCCTCTTTGTTTTTCCACACCCACTTTGTCCCAATAGGTTTGCAGTTTGGTGGAGGCTCAACCAACTCCCACACCTAATTCCTCTCAAAAATCTCAAGCTCCTCATGCATAGCGTTCACCCAATCTGGATCGGAAAGTGCGTGTCCAATATCTTTGGGCTCAAAAGAAGCGACAAATGTAGAATGAGCAAAATGAGAATGCCTTCGTGACCTGGACCGTGTAGTACGTTCATGAATTTCACCTATGATCGACGAAGGTGGGTGATCCACCTGAACACGCCGGGGAGCCTCACGTCTGGAGACCACCTCCCCCTCAGCAGCAGCAACCTCTCGAACAGCCTCTGTCGTCGTCGGTGTAGATGGACCACCCTCAATCGTCGTCGTAGTCATGGAAGTAGTAGGTACACGGTCAGCTGCAGGAGCACCACCACCATCATCTTCTTCACCATCTTCCTGCACCTCCTCCTCAAAGATCTCCTGGCCGAACTCCTCATCACCTGCACAATCAAAGACCAAAGAGCTACGCGGCTGTGTCTCGTCGAAGGTAACCTCGCAAGGCTCCACGATTTGGTTAGTTTCCAAGTTGAGCACACGAAATGCTCTAGAGTGAGTAGCATAACCAAAGAAAATACCATCGACCGACCTAGCCTCAAACTTGTCCAACTTTCTGCCCTTCTTAAGAATGAAACACTTGCAACCAAAGACATGAAAGTGACTCACCTTGGGTACTCGCCCATGCATCAGCTCATAGCAGGTTTTCTTCTTAAAAGCTCGGAGGAGAATCCGGTTTGACACATAGCATGCGGTATTCACCGCCTCAGCCCAATACCTCCTAGAAGTCCTGTGCTCATCAAGCATCGTCCTAGCCATCTCACACAGGGTCCGATTCTTCCTTTCCACAACACCGTTCTGAGGAGGGGTGTACGGAATCGAAAACTGATGCTCAAGACCAAGATCACGACAGAAGGTCTCAAAACGAGAGTTCTTAAACTCTGTGCCGTTATCAGTGCGTATCGCTCTAATGGCATCCCCATGTCTCTCATTCTTCAACCTCAAGATCAGGTCTCGAACAAAACCAAACGTCTCACCCTTCTCTTCCAAGAAAAACACCCAGGCATAGCGAGAGTAATCGTCCACCACAATTAGGACATACCACTTCCCACCCACCGAGCGAACTCGAGCTGGCCCAACAAAGTCCATATGCAACAGCTCTGTCGGACGCTCTGTCATGACAGCAGTCAAGGGTGGATGGGGAGTGGCTACCATCTTGCCATGCCTACAAGGCGCACAAACCAAATCCTTCTCAAAACGCAACCTGGGCAATCCTCAGACAAGATCGAGTACTCTCAAACGGGAAAGAAGCTCAAAGCTCAAGTGCCCCAACCTCCTATGCCACCTCCATAACTCAGAAGAAGGACCAGCAACCAAACACCTCGGGGGACCAAAAGACTGAGAAAAATCAGCGCGAAAGATCTGTCCCTCAGGCATGATCGTACAGACAAGATCACCTCGAGAGTCAAGAACACGAGAAGCCCCCAACTTAAAACGCACCTCATAACCCTCGTCCAGCAACTGAGATACTGACAATAGGTTATACCCAAATGACTTGACCAGAGCCACACGCTTTAGGGTCACCAACTTGCTCACCTTAACCTCACCTTCTGAAATCACCCGTCCTCGTCCGTTGTCCCCGAAAGTGATGTACACCTTTGACACCACAGGGGTGAGGCCGGAGAACCACCCCTTGTCTCCGGTCATGTGTCGCAGACAACTGGAGTCAATCAACCAAACGTTCTCCATGCCTCCCACCTGCAAATCAAAAATGAAAACGAGAATGAGCAAGTGACTCAACACTGGGGTTAGCACAGAAGGAATCAAACCAGTGTCAAGCCATTTGCTCAAAACTGGGGTTAGCAACATCCATCCTATTATGTCCAAAGCTACGACCACCACGCTGAACCACCTCACGTCTCGCTGGAGGAGAACGACTACCACGAAAGCGAAAGCATGGCTCGTAGCTCCTTTGATCCCAAAGCTGCGACGATCTCTACCACCCTCATATCGATCACGAGGAGGAGAACGTCCAGCAAACACACCACCACCAGAAACCAACCCCCTATTACCTGTGCCACGACCATAGGAACCACCACGATCAAATCACAACCACAGGCATCAGCACCCCTTGCTCCCAGCTGGGACGCGGTCAGACCGCCTGCCCAGGCCGGTCTGACCGCCCCCTGGGCAGCAACACACGAACCACCTCGGTTGGGAATTCCTCTCGTTCCCCAACCCGGAATTGTACGCAACTCAGCCTGACCCCTAGGCAGTGGCATACGAGGCTTAGGCACACCATTAGAGGGGTGGTACCTATCCTTGTTCGCCCACTCCTTCGCCATCCTCTCATCCCTCTTCTTCTTGTAGCAAAACTCTCCGAGGTGACCGTCCCTCCCACAATACTCACAATGGAAGTGAACTGGTCTAGGCTTTGGCTGTGGAGTTTCTCTCAGTTTCTCTACCTCTTTCTCTCCTGATTTTCTATCAAATATGTTCCCAAGGGTGCTCACAAACTTCACCGGTTTCTGGAAGTTATCGGTTTTGTGGGGAAACACTGGTGGATCGGGAGTGGTGTCTAGCTTGTTTCTCAGATGGTAGGGTTTTGGAGCAAATTTGTTCATGGGTGTTGTTTGTGGTGGAATGGGAATCTCTCCAATTTTCTCTCCCTCACCACTGCTCTCACCAATCTTGTCAGAGCCCAACGCTTGACCATCCGACCTCTTAAACTCAGCCATCATCAAACTTAACTGTGGCTCATGCCCAGACAGCCAACTCATAAGCTTTCTCAGCTCATCGTTTTCATCCTGCAACCGATCAACATAGTGGGCCAATTCCATATTCTTAACAAAATGTAATTCACATGTAGAGCAAGATGTAGGAATTGGAACTTTCAAAGCAACCTCCAAAGACACAATCCTATCATGAGATTCATCTAGTTTGGCATGCAACACAGGACAGGAAGTGCAAGCACCTAGTAAAGCAGACCTAGACTTCAACTCATCAATCTCAGCCCTAAGCAAGTCTAGTTCCTCTAACTTTGAGGCATGCTTTTCCTTAAGCAAAGTTAAATCAGCCAAGAAAATATTGCAGTCATCACAATCAGGAGCATCAGCAACAACAGGAGCAATATTAAGAGAATCAATCTCAAGTTTAGCATCAAGAATCACAGATTCTAGCTCAGCAATTTTTTCCCTAGCTTCTTCTAGTGAGGCTCTAAGTTCTTTCCTAAGTTTCTTAGCCTCTCTAAGCATGGTATCACGGTGGTCAAGCAAAGCAACCAACTCAGCATTCTCCTGGTGCAAAGAAGAGAGCTCATCACATACCTCATCCTCGGATTCTGATCCGGAGTCATCCTTCTGGCTTCTCTTGCTGCCGGAGCTGTGGGCCATGCCGCAGAAGCCATCCTCTCGTGTGAAGCAACTCAGGCCACTCACGTTCTTGGAACTGTGCTTCTTGTTCTTGCGCTTGCTGTCGTCATCACTGCCGCTGGAACTCGACGAGGTGTAGCAGGAACTGGAGTCGACGTCGCTCACTCCCACCATCGCCTGAGCCTTCTTCTTCTTGTCGTAGCCGCCGCCCTTCCTCGACCTCCGCTCGTCCTTGTCCTTGTACTTGCTCTTGTGCTCACGCCTTGAGCGGTACTTGTTCTCGATCCTTGGGCGGTGCTTGTACTCGTTCTTGGGCTCGATCTCCTGTGGGCACTCGGTGATGAAGTGTCCCTGCTTGCCGCATCTGTAGCACGTACGAGTGGTTCTTCTCATGTTCACGTGGTTCTCGTGCAGCCTCTCGAACTTCCTGGCCAGCAGGGCCAGCTCGTCCTCTCCAAGCTCGTCAAACTCCTCATCTGGCAAGGACACAAAGGAAGACAGAGAAAACATCCTCGAAGAGGAGTTAGTGTTAGTCCTTCCACCAGATCCGGACACAAGAGCAAGACTATGGGACTCAGTCATGCTCTCAGCCTTGGCTCTCAGGCCACGATCCACCTCCGACGACTTGAGCTTAGAAAACAGCTCGTCCTCAGTCAACGTGTCATACATGCTCGACTCCTCAATGGCCTCAACCTTGGCAGTCCACACGGATCTGTCAAGTGCGTGTAAGAGCTTGATAGCTCTATCATGATCCGTGTATGGGAGCACCGCCACATTGGCCCTCATGTTGTTCACAATACAGGTGAAGCGCTGGAACATGGCATCAATCGACTCACCGGGGAGATGAGTGAAGTTCTCATACTCTCTCCGGTGAGTAGCAATCAAGCGCGCCTGAACCTGAGCGTTCCCAACATGAGCGATCCTCAACTTAGCCCAAATCTTTCCAATCACCTTCTCTAAGTACACGCGATTGAACTCCGCGGCACACAGAGCATGGAACAAGTAATCCACGGCCTTGCTGTTGGCCTCACACATGTCCCGAGCACCAGGGAGGATGAAATCGTCCGGGATGAGATAATTCTCATTTTGCGTCACATCCCAGATCAATTGTCCTTTCCCACTCGAGAACACGCTCATGCGCCTCTCCCACATCTGGTAGTTCTTCCCATCGAAGTGCGGAGGACCCGACCCCTTTCCGTAGTCACCCATCTTTAGATCTTAGACTGGTTAGAATCAAGAAGATCCGTAACCTGCTCTGATACCAATTGAAGGATCAGATTAGGCGACCAGAGAGGGGGGAGTGAATGGGAGCCGATAAAAATTCTTTCTCGAGGGAGATAGCTCCTCCAATGAGATGAACACGGCCTCGATCCCAAAATCACTTTCACCACTCTATCCGCACGTTTGCCAAGACCACGTAGCCACTGGAGTGCTACTGATCCTAGGAGCAAACCTCACCACCAAGCACTGAAACTACTCAACCACAACAGCGGAAACGACACACGAGAAATTTCCTACCAGGGGCGGTCAAACCGCATGGACAGGGCGGTCAGAACGCCTAGGCTGAGAAATTCCCCAAAACAACAACTCGAAGCTCACGACTCGAAAACGACCCAAGATTTCACTTGGAAACTCCTCTGATCAAGGCAAACAAGCTCTCAGAGAAAATCCTCAGAAAATGAACACTTTCCTAGCGAAACCCCTAGGGTGGTAAGACCACGTGCCTTGGGCCGACCGCCTCCCCTGCAAAAACTGGCCGCGGGTCAACTCCCAACTTCCCTTCACCCGATCTCCCGATTCACTCCACGGATTGCAACGAAACTTCGGGGATAGCTGGGTGTGACACCCCAGCTGTTTAAATACCATTAGTTAGTGCTAAGGACCCTCTTAATTAAGTCAACACACTTTTGTGGTCAAAGTTTGGTCAAAACCCTGGTCAAACCCCTATGTCTTTGAACTCCCGCCGGAACTTTTGCCGCGTTCTCCAAATTTCACCTAAACACTTCAAAACCTCCCAATATAAAAGTTGTCTAGTTTTTCGAGGAACACAACTTTCATGTTGGATGGCATTTCAAATTTTGAGTGGGAAAGGGTGAAAAACTTGGTCAACTGCAGCTTTCACTATTCTTCAGCACCATGGAAAACCAGATCTTTGCTTGGCGTTCCTGCTCAAACCTTTGAGAAAAACCTAAGACAGCCTTTGCAAATGTTGTAGAGGGATGTCTCATCTACAACTTTCGTATCTAGCGTTTTTTTCGCACAGTTCAACTTTTTGGAGAATTTCGCGGTCAACAGAGGGTTGACCGGCTGGGAACCAGCCCCGGCCGCGCTACAGAGCGCCGCCGGCGCGCCGGCGCCCTGCCCGGCTTGGCCCTGCACCGCGCGCAGTGTTCCGCCACCTCGGCATCCGTACGGACCCGGCCCCCACCACCTCGAGGCCAGAGCCCCCGGTCCCCTTCGCGCCTGCCTCCTAGGGACGCGTGCCGGTCCGTTCCTACCCGTGCCGCGCCCGCACTCACCAACCGCGCGCAGACTGATTGTCCAGCGGTCCGTCGCATTCCCCCTACCGAGCGCACCTGCCGAGGCCCAGTCGCCGTACTGCGGAGTTAACGCGGGCGTTCCCTTCGTCGCTAAGGCAGGAGGCCGCCCCGGCTATAAAAGCCGCGTGTCGGGCGTCCCCACGCGGGCACGCCGCCGCCGCCCTGCCTTGCACACCGCCGTCGCTGCATTGTTTTCCCTCCATTCACTCCCGCAGCCTAGTGGCGCTCCTACCCCTTTCCCCCGGCACTACTGGAGCCGACCGTGCCACCCATTTCCTTGCCCCGGCTGGGAGCTCGCCGGAGCAGGAGGTCCAGCGGCCGGCGCCGGCCGTCGCCGCCGAGCTGCACCGCCGGAGCCGCCCCGCTCCCTTCTTCGGCCACAAAAGGGTCGTAGGTGAGCTCCTGGTCATCTCCCCGCCATTCCCTGGCCAAACCCCGACGCGGCCTCGCCGGATTTTGGACCAGACCGCCGGCGGGCAGCCTAGGGACCCAATTGCAGGGTTTCCTTTCTTTTCAAGGGCCTGAGCGCAAACTAAGGACCTACCTGTGAGGATTAGAACTTTCAGGGGCCTGCTTGTAAAAGGGATCTTATATAGTGTTGCAGTTTTGGCTGAAACTTGTAAAATCTGTAGAAAATCAAAGACAAATCAGAAAAATGCAATCTCAATTTTGTTGGATTCCTAGTGAAGAGCACTACAACTTCTGTAAAGCATGACCATAATTTTTCCTGATAGTTTTTGCATGAAAAATAGAAATATGAAAAACCTAGATCTGTTGTATCTCAAAATCTGCATGTGCTCTGTATCTGAATTTTGGATATGTTATGTGTTATGTTATGCCTAGCCCCTGTACCAAAAAGTGCACAAAGTTACAGAGTAAATCTTTTTATATAATTTATTTTGTATTTATGCAGAATCTGTCTAAATGATATTTGTAGCTAAAAATATTTAGATTTTTGTACCCAACTTCTGCATGCTGTCTTTTTATGCCTAAATGCACCTCTGGTGAATTAATCACAATTTTTTGTTTGTCAGAAATAATTATTCTTGAAATATGCTTGATTTTCTTTGTAAATGCATAACTCAAGATCTATAGTAGTTCTAGGTGTATATGTTGCATGCCTAGCTTAGATTTGGACCAGAGGCCATGTGTGAGAAAGTTGGAATCATTTTGATGTGTATTTATTTTTATATGCATTTATCATGTTTTGGTAGCTAGCTTTTATTATTTTCGGTATATTTAATTTTGTAGCTCCCCTAAGTGTGCATGAGTGTGCAGTGGTTTGTATAGGTTTGTAATGCTTCATAACACACCCCACTGAATTTTATTAAGTTGTTTTGTGAATAAGACCTATGGTAGCCTTTTAAAGCTTAATATTAAATTAAATGAGAAAATCATCAACTACACATCTAAAGACCCTATGTGTGTGATGTAAATCATTTTAAAAAGATAAAAACCAACCCCTTGCTGTTTGTGAAATCTAAATTAATTTATTTACATAAATATGTACACAGTCATTATCAAAAAGAATAAATAATAAAGCACCACAAGAAATTACTTTAATAGAAAGATTAAACCAAATGTGTGTTGGTCAAGGTGAATATGGCCAACCATACTCTTCATGGTTGTCATATGTTGTTTGGTAATTAATTAAATTGAAAACCGTCAATTAAATCTTGCATTGCATCCCGTGTAGATCTTCCCGACGGTAGCCGTACGTCTGTGCCGGAAGGAGGAGACGAAGGAGCTGACAGAGACGTGCACTACGTCGCTGTAGAGCAAGACCTGGACCAAAGTCCAGAAGGGCCCAAGGCCAACCTTGCGAGCGAAGGCAAACCCCGGATCATTAACCCTTTTTTTTGAAAATTTTGCAATTACCTTTGCTATGATTGTGCATTTACGTTTCAGGAGTTGTTTTGAAACCCTAGATGCATGATCCCTAGGTACCTATGTTCTTATACTAGTATGCTAGGTCGATAGCTGCTATGCTATAGGACCGGTACAAGTCGAGTGATGTTCGTCACTCGTGAGAATAGGCTCTTATGTTGGAATCATAAGACCTTTATAAATGGATTGCTCATGTGGTAAGAGCATGGGATTTGGGCTCCGGTCCAGTGGCTTTCGTAGGTTAAGCTTTTGAACGTACTAAGCACTTGCCGGGAATGGGATCGGTAAACCTAGTACCTGATGGACACGGCAAGGGAACTTTTCCCTACTACCCTTAGGACACCTTGTGTGTCCCCCTGCCTACAACAGTGGGGTACCTGTGCGAATCTGGGCGATCCGACGTGACGTTCCAGTAAGCCCTGTACCGAGGACTGTAGGTCTGATCCCGATCCAGAGAAAGATGGGAACCGTCTGGTCGGTGTATATCCCGTTTCGTTTTTGTTGTAGTTCTTGGGGTATGCACCCTCCGTGTGTTTAGGTCCACCTTGCAAGGTTATAAATCAATCGATTGTCGGCCTCTCACCGTTATCCGAGACTGCTTAATCAACTGGCCATGATATCCCTTAATGATGGAACTTTGTGAATATTACTGCTTGAATTAATTGTTTGTACAACTCTTGGTTGACTTAGTTGGCTCACTTAGAAATGGTAATCAACTAGAATTTGTGCTAAAATATTGAAAGTAAGGACGTACTCTTTGTCGCTTTTCAGCAAAAGAACTCCCCCGGCCAAAAAGCCTTTCATGTCTAGAGTTTGGTGATGTAGTTGTCACCCGACGGTTAAGTCTTGCTGAGTATTAGTATACTCAGCCTTGCTTTAATAATGTGGTTGCAGGTGTTGTTTGGCCTGGTGAGATTCCACCCGGCTGGGAGCTGGAATGGGTGGATGACGACGAGTGATGACATCACGGACGGCCTCCTGTGATGTTTACCGTTGCGCCAGTTTATGTATTTCCGTTGTTTTCAAACTCTGAACCTTTACTTATTGTCATGAACAAAGGTTTGTAATACTTAAACCCCTTCGGGGTAGATTGGATTTAAATTGGTGTAGTGTACTCTGGACTCGCCTTCGCGTGAGTTTTAATGCATATGTTCGATCCTTTGTTGATATCCAAGTGATTTACCGGGCGTTAACCCGGCAACTAACGACAGGATGATACTTTATTATTGCTTAATGACCAAAAGTGGATTGGTTTAGGCGATAGTACGGTATTTTCCTGGGTGGGTTGTCACACTGGGTCACCTCATGAATGACCTCTCCACCAAAGGATATCCACCGAAACCGATTCAATCAAGAGGAATCGCAAATCGAAGGTCTCTAGGTCATGAACTCCAAGAACTCCGAAATCCACCCAAATCAAAGGATTTCCCAAAGGATTTCTGGGGCAAAGTCACCAAGAAAAGAGGCACGAACACCTCATGTGTGACACCCAACAAGAATCCCTCCAAGAAACCCCTCAAACAAGCCACCACGAAAAACCCCAAAAAGAGCTCTGAAAATCACCAAAAGGGAAAACGCCGTGAGACAAAGAGAGACTAGATGAACCACGCCGAAGCTTCTATACATACCATGAAAGGTTCATACAAGGTCCAGCAAGCCACCCGAACATCCATCCCTCTCACAAGATCTCTCATGAAGCACTCAAGCTAGGCCTAAGGAAAACTAAAGAGGAAAACAAATGAACTAGGGTTCCAAGAGGTGGCTGCCATCTCCTCTCAACCGAGTCTATATGGAGGGCAACCAATGACCAAATTACCCCTACTTACTTAACTTAAGATACACGCCCACCGAGGGAACTTTGATCTTTTCCTTCATCGGACGGACTCCCGCTGGCCGCAACCTGCTTCATCTTCACACAAGCCTCACGATCGCGCCACGCGTCCTCTGCTTCGAAGCTTCTCGACGTGCTGCGGCCCACGCGGTCAGACCGCCCCTCCTGGGCAGTCAGACCGCCCTGCCCATGGTCTTTCCCTAGCCAGGCGGTCAGACCGCCCTGACCAGGCGGTCAGACCGCCCCACGTAGGCCGGCTCGCCCCGTCGAGTCCTTGGTCTTGGCTTTCTGGCTCAGCCAAGTAACCTAGTGGTTTTGTGGCCAAACCACTGCAAACCCAGCATGCAAGCTTCAGTTGTTAGCTGCCACCTTGCACCGGCTCCATCCCTCTCGACGTCGTCTTGCTCTTCTTGCTAGCTACGGTCCGCACTCGATCCCGTCGGCCACCGGGTACCTCAATCGAAGCCTACTCGTCTCTCCACTCTGGGAGGTCACACAGACATAGACCTTTCGCACTTGATCTTCACCTGCACCACGCGAATCAAGTCGCAACCTGTACCTGCAATACAAGGCCAAGAGTCAGTCCACACAACGTTGTCAATCACTCATCACTAAGGAGCGACCATCCACCGGTCCTCGAACCACACAGGTCCTCACTCTCTTGACAAATGGATCCTCTCAGGGGTATTTATCTCTGTTTTTTAGAATGGCGGCACCGACCAATACTTAGGGTTGAAGGATCTTCGCGCACAAGAAACCGGGGGCCGAACCGACGCTGGAACATGCCAGGTCGGCCGGCCTGGGCCGATCGGCCTGGGCCCTTCCTGGCACGGTTCGGTTGCCCCTTCCTCCGAGTGGCCCATCTTGGCATTTTGTACTTTGACCCCAATATTTGTGTCTTTTTGGCATCATCAACCCTGCGATAAATATAGGGGGTCTTCTCGTATGAAATCCGATCTTTATGTCTTGCTCCTCGGAGATGTTTTATCGTAGCACCTTGGTCCTTGCCACCTTTGGGAGTGAGTTTGCCTTGCACTTGAACACGAACGGAACTCCTCATTTACTCCTTTGAACTCGATGTGACTCCGTCCCTTTAGTCCATGTTTTCCTACAAAAACATCACACTTCCAAATGCACATACAAAGTTGAACTTGTTATATCATTAGTGTGCCTAGTGGCGGGTTAGTACCATAATGAAGTTCAAACCAAAGTGTAACAAACACATTTGGAGCACCAAAATTCACCGTCAACATCTCCCCCACGCTTAGATCTTGCTCGTCCTCAAGCAAGTTTCTTGCAAAAGAACACTTGTCCATGGAGTTTAAAACTTGTGTCATAGTTCCTTCCTTACAAGTTGGTCAACCCTTCATCTTTAATATAAGAAACATGAAAACAATAAACACTATATGGATCATGGGTGTTTAGGAAATTACCCTATCAAGTCTTACCCCACAACTTATACCTTTTTGCCGGAGGTCCTTTATCCAACCATACTTACTTTCTTACTTCCGCCAGAGGGTTTTGAGCTTTTTCAAAAAATAAAATTCCTGCAACAAGTATTAGACAAAATCTTCCTCCAAGTTCTCACATGTCGGTCATTTAAAGTGGTTATCCTAAACAATTCATGAACTCTCATCTCCCACAAGTCTCTCATTTAAATATATAGTGGAGCTATAGGTATGGCTAGCGATGTTAACATAAATATTATCAAGTTAGGAAAGTTCTCTAATAGTTGTTCACCTTCCGAGCCAATGACCATGAGAATGAAACCATAATGTGAGGGTATCAAGGATAAGAAGATTTAGAATGGTGGACATGTACATAAGGGAAAAGAAAATATGACTCCAAGGCCCTAATGATGTCCTTGTTGTCGGATTGCACATGGTTGGAATATCGAAGATTCGTTCTCAACAACATCACATCCTTCCTTTGCGCTTCTCTTGATCTTCACTTGACTTGTTATCCCTTCTTATACCTTTCTTGCTTTGCCTTTGAATTCCTCCTTTTCCTCTTTCTTCTTTATTCCTTTTTCTTTTCTTTTCTTTTCTTTTCTTTCTTTTCTTTTTTTTCTCTTTATACCAATTTTTTTCTTTGCTTGACATCTTTATCTCTTCTCCAAAGCTTTACGCTCGCTTCCTTGGCGTGGAAATACAATCTGAAATTTAGCCAAAATCCTTGCTAGAGACGGAATGAATCTTCGGGCATAGGTTGTGTTCAAGGAATAAGATGAATAAAAAGAAATTATGGGTTGGGTATGGAATCCGGTGATACACTGGACTTTTGATGTGAAAGTCTCGTTACCGAATATATGACGAGGCTAGCAATAAAAGATATAAAGCAAGGACATGGGAACGAATATATAAAGGCTTTGTATAGGATAAGATTATCTCTCAACTTGGAAAAAGAAGATGCTAACCTTTATTGCGAGGGGTTTTTCATGTAATTTTTAGAAATAAAAACCTCCAACTTTGTAATAATTGTAGCATAGCTAAACAAGGTTCTAGCTCAAAGTAAAGTATGGATGCTCTCACGGGCAAGAACCCACTAAGCACCACAGAAACTTTCGTGCTCATTGCTCATGATCGAATATAAAGATAAAAGATAGATAAACAAGTAAGCAAGAAAAATAAAACACAAGACTCTTTTTTTTATTTTTTTGACTCAACGCTAACATTAACACACCATCGAGCTAAAAATTGAAAAACTTCAAACCAAACCATCCAAACTACTAGGGCAAAAAGTTTTTGGAACTAGCGCTAGTTCCTCCCCCACGCTTAGACCATACGACGTCCTTGTCATAATTTTTTCAAAAAGAACAAATGGGAAGAACAACCGCTAAACTTAGTGGAACTTTCCACAAGACACGCTAAAAAGAAATTAAAACTAAAATATATACATGTGACGTACCTTGTTTTTCGTCCTAGGCTTGACGCTCGGGTTCATCCTCCATTGTGAAAATGTCAACGCAGTGTAGGGGCACGACGTCGGGTTCAATATAGACCTTTAGCCGCTGACCATTCACCACGTATTGGTCACCTCTTGCATCCATGATAGTAACCACTCCATTGGAGAACACCGAATGTACCACATAAGGTCCGTCCCATTTGTTTTGTAACTTCCCTTTTCCAAAAGGTTTAAACCTTGAATTGTAGAGAAGGACCTTATCTCCTTCCTTGAACTCTTTTGCTTTAAGTCTTTTATCATACCACCTTTCGATCCTCTCTTTGTAAATGCTTGCACTTTCATAAGCCTTCAACCTCATCTCTTCTAGCTCGCTAATTTGGATTCTTCTTTTCATCCATGCAGCATCTAAGTCGAGGCTCATCTCCTTTATTACCCAATATGCCTTGTGCTCTAGCTCAATGGGAAGATGACAAGCCTTGCCATATACAAATTGGTATGGAGTCATACCTATCGGTGTCTTGAACGCCGTCCGATATGCCCACAATGCTCCATCCAATTTCTTTGACCAATCCTTGCCTCCCTTCTCAATAGTCTTATTGAGGATGCTCTTTAGTTGCCTATTTGATGTTTCCGCTTGTCCATTGGTTTGTGGATGATAGGCCGTAGCCACTCTATGCTCGATTCCCAATTTGGACAAATACTTTCGAAAGCTATTCCCGGTGAAATGAGTCCCTATGTCGCTTTTCAAGATTCTCGGAACACCGTAGTGAGGAAAAATGATATTCTTAACCATTGAGATGGACTCCTCCGTTGACGCTTTACGACATGGTATAGCCTCCACCCACTTGGACACATAATCAACCATGACAAGTATATGCTCATATCCATGTGAGTTTGTAAATGGTCCCATGAAGTCAATTCCCCAAACATCAAATAAATCGATTTGCAAATTATAATTCAAGGGCATGCATTCCTTTGAGAGATGTTACCGGTTCTTTGGCATTCGGGGCAAGAGGCAACATACCTTTTAGCATCTTCATGCATTTCCAGCCAATAAAATCCGCTGGCCCATACCTTTGCTTGAGTTCGGAAATGCCCATAATGTCCTCTGTATTCCGCCGAGTGACACTTCCTTATTATTTCTTGCCTCTCTTCTCTTGGTACACACCTTCTCAACACTCCATCGGCTCCAAGTCTAAAAAGGTAAGGTGAATCCCAAAAATATTTCGGCCCTCGGAGATTACCCTTCTTTGTGCATTCTTGTCTATGTAATCGAGTGGCATTTTTCGAATCACTCGAATGATGTCGATCATCCAACTATCCTTATCGATTACTCGATAAAGGTGATCATCTCTCATCTTGTCTTCAATGGGCTCCTTATCATCCTCACGATTCATCCTTGATAGGTGATCGGCCACAACATTCTCCGACCCCTTTTTGTCTCGAATCTCAACATCAAATTCTTGTAATAGAAGGATCCATCGAATCAACCTTGGCTTGGCATCCTTCTTTGACAAGAGATAATTAATTGCCGCATGATCGGTGTAGACAATCACCTTGGAGTTCACAATGTATGATCTGAATTTTTCGAAGGCAAACACAACCGCAAGCAACTCCTTCTCAGTTGTTGCATAATTAATTGAGCTCCATTAACAGTTTTACTAGCATAATATATAGCATGTACCTTGCCTTCTTTTCATTGTCCCAAGATGGCTCCAACGGCATAGTCGCTAGCATCACACATTATCTTGAATGGATGACTCCAATCAGGCGGTTGAATGATTGGTGCGGTCACGAAAGCTTTCTTTAGTGTTCGGAACGCCGCCAAGCACTTGTCATTAAAGTCAAATGGCACAACCTTTTTAAGAAGGTTAGTTAATGGCTTGGTGATCTTTGAGAAGTCCTTGATAAATCTTCTATAAAATCCTGCATGGCCCAAGAAACTCCTCAAAGATTTGATATCCGTCGGTGGTGGAAGTATCTCGACTACGTCGCATTTGGCTTTATCCACCTCAATGCCCCTTTCGGATATCACGTGTCCCAACACTATACCTTGCTTCACTATAAAGTGGCATTTCTCCCAATTGAGCACCAAGTCAACCTCCGCAATTTCATGAGAACCTTGTCCAAGTTGGCTAAACAATCCGCAAAAGTTTTCCCATAGACAGAAAAATCATCCATGAACACCTCGACAATTTTTTCAATGAATTCCGAAAACACCGCCATCATGCAACGTTGGAAAGAGGCTGGAGCATTGCACAAACCAAAAGGCATCCTTCTATATGCAAATGTTCCATATGGGAAAGTAAAAGTTGTCTTGTGTTCTTCTTCCGGGTGAATAGGAATTTGCATGAACCCCGATTACCCATCGAGAAAGCAGAAATAGGAATGCTTTGCTAACCTCTCAAGCATCTCGTCGATGAACGGTAGGGGGAAGTGATCCTTCTTCGTTGCTTTATTCAATTTTCGATAATCAATGCACATCCTCCATCCGGTAATGGTCCTTTGTGAAATTAACTCATTCTTCTGATTCTTCACCACGGTCAAGCCTCTTTTCTTTGGCACACAATGTACGGGGCTCACCCAGTCGCTATGCGGTACTGGGTAAATGATTCCGGCGTCCAATAACTTGATCACCTCCTTCTTCACCACCTATCGCATGGCATGGGTTAACCTCCTTTGATGGTCCACTACGGACTTGCATTGATCCTCCATAGGTATGCGATGAGTACAAAAGGTTGGGCTAAGTCCTTTGAGATCATTTATTGAATACCCGATCACCTTCTTGTGCTTCTTCAATAAATTCAGCAACATCTCATTTTCTTCGGGGCTCAACTCGTCACTCACAATGACGGGATAGGTCTTGTCCGGCCCCAAAAATTCATACCTCAATCCCTTTGGCAAAGGTTTGAGGTCCACCTCCGGCACTTCTGGCTCTTCGGTCTTAATTTCTCCGATATCCACAAATTTCTCGTCTTCCATGCTTCCATCCTGTGGTTCTAGTCCTTTAGATGCTTCCTCCAATTCTTCATCTTGCTCATCATTAGGTTGATTCTCCATTGCCCTTTGTAGTGGATCCCTGAAAGTTTCAACAAAACGAAGACTCCCTACCTCTTCGTCATCAAGAGGTAGGGGTAAGGAGTTCCTAGAATCGGGAAGAAAATCGTATGTATGTTTATTTCCATCAAGATTAATCGTTACTTTCCCTTTTCTGGCATCTAAAATAGCATTAACCAACTTTAAAAAGGGTCTACCAAGAATTATGTGATCATATTTATCATAGTAGGCATCAACAATAAAGAAATCGGTTGGTATGCATTTTTTAGAGATGACAACTTCCAGATTGCAAGCAATTCCAAGAGGCCTAACAACTCTACCATCTCCCATGATTAACTTGGTAGAAGTTGGGACTAGGTCTATGGTATAATTATGAATCTCATCATAAATTTTAGAGGATAAGACACTTACTTGTGCTCTGATATCACATAAAGCTTTGAACTGAATTCCATTAATCGTGCAACTTAAATGCGGGGTTGTCTTCTCCTCTTGATCGGACCCTATGGTGTAGACTTCGGTGAGGCGAGCGTATAGCGATGCTTCGAGCTTGATCCCCATCACTCTTTTCACCTTGGCTATATGGTACGGATCCACTTCTACTTCATTAAAGAGCTTTCGAAAAATCTCGCCGGTCGTTTCAAGATCATATGAATTTTCCGCTTGCTCCCCCGGCGGGAAATCTACCTCCAAAGCTCTTTCCACCCCCTTTTGGTTGGGGTATAGTCTTCTCTTGTCAAACACTTCCCCAAAATCAATTGGAACCCAATCCATTTGCTCGAACTCCCTCAATGGCTTTGCACTTGAAATGCTTCTTCTATTCACTTGGCCTGACTTGGCGAAGTCGACGTTTGAGGTAGTTCTTTCTTCCACGTGTACTTCTAATTTTTCCGGAATTGGCTCCTCTTTCTTGTGTTCTGGGGTCGCTTCTCTGAAAATTCCAGCAAGTGTTCTCACACTTGAATCACATTCTTGCTTCCCCGAAAGTTGTGTTTCCCAATCTCTTCACGTGGCTGCTGCCTTGCTGAATTTTTTGTAAAAGTTGAGCGGCTTCCGTGAGTGTTTTCTCCATGAGATCCCCTCCTGCACACATTTGAACATGTTCCGTGCAACTAGGGGTTAGGGAAAAGAAAAAAGTGTGCAAAAGTACGTCACTGGAGAATCCGAGTCGTGGTCCTTGTTCAATCAACTTGTTGAATCTATTCCACGTTTGGTCTATCCCTTCTTCTTCTCCTTGCGTGAAGGTGATCACTTGCCTCCTTAGATGTTGGACTTTACTTATCGGGAATATTTTTTCACAAAACTTCCTTGTCAATTGATTCCAATTCCAGCCAACTTCGAAGGATGCGAATGAGTACCACTTCTTTGCCTCATCGGCAAGTGAGTATGGGAAGAGGTTCCACTTGAACCATTCGTCGGGGACTCCTTCTTGTCGTACCGTATTGCATAATGTCGCAAAGTGCTTGATGTGTCTATACGGGTTGTTCGCCTCTATCCCTTCGAAAGGATTGGCCGCCGCCATCTCGATATTTCGCGCCTTAATCTCATACTTCGTCGCTTCGGGCTTCGAATCCGACTCTTGTACCTTGATGTCTTCACATCGGGGGCTAGCGTAATCCCTTCATGATTTCTCCAGTTCTTCCAAAGGATGGTGGGCGAACGCCATCTAGACAACAAAAACAAAAACAAAACACAAGTGGGGGTTTCTAGGAAACAAAGGTTAGATGTTAGTAATCAACAAAAATTAACACAAAATCAAACGTAGCAAACTAGCTTGCTCCCCGACAACGACGCCAGAAAAAGGGCTTGTTGACGGTTGATTGTCGTTGCAAACTTCGATCCGCAAGCGTACGAACCGTATGGGACCCTTCTTCCCTTGAGTGTAAAGTCAAGGTTCTTGTTAACCCAAGGAGCAAGGGGATTGCTAGCGTTCGATCTAAAACTAATCTAGTTGATTAAGACAACCTTTAACTAGAGATTAATTTAAGAGCAAACTAATCTTAAAACAAAGAGGTGTGTGAGGTGAACTAGATGTAGAGGACAGTTGCCCATAGGGTCTAGGATACATGAACATGCAACCGCCAAGGAAGATAAAAACCAATATAATCTATTGAAGGTGTGACCGCGGCTTCACCCTTTTCCTTCTCTTGCACTTTCACTATGCGAAGGCAATCAAGGCAAAACAACGAACGATCACGGTGTGTTGAAGGGATCAACGGGAGTAGTGAGATCTATACACCCGAAAAGCACGGTAGCTAGCCTTAAACATGAAAGAATCATCAACACGAAACCAATAGATTGAAACCATAAATGAGTCGGCGATTACATGACATGATCCATTATAACCCCATGGACAAATGAGAAGATTACCCCATCAAGACGCTAAGCATGGCGTCGTTGATCATGGTAGATGCTTCCGGCGATGCGTCCTTCAACTCCGGGGGCGCCGTGGCAGCACCTCGACGTCCTCCTTCGCTTGTGGCTGCCTCCTTGGACTAGATGAATATTTCTGCCCAGTGCTCTCCTCGAATCTCTTCCGATCCAACCTCTCTTGATGAATGGATCCTCTCAGGGGTATTTATCTCTGTTTTTGATGAATGGCGGCGTCGGCCAATACTTAGGGTTGAAGGATCTTCGCGCATAAGAAATCGGGGGCCGAACCGATGTTGGAATAGGCTAGGCCGGCTGGCTTGGGCCGACCGGCCTGGGCCCTTCCCGACCTGGTTCGGTCGCCCCTTCCTCTGAGTGGCCCGTCTTGGCATTTTGGACATTAACCCCAATATTTGTGTCTTTTTAGCATCATCAACCTTGCGATAAATATAGGGGGTCTTCTCGTATGAAATCCGGTCTTTATGTCTTGGTCCTCGGAGATGTTTTGTCGTAGCACCTTGGTCCTTGCCACCTTTGGGAGTGAGTTTGCCTTGCACTTGAACACGAACAGAACTCCTCATTTACTCCTTTGAACTCGATGTGACTCCGTCCCTTTAGTCCATGTTTTCCTACAAAAACATCACACTTCCAAATGCACATACAAAGTTGAACTTGTTATATCATTAGTGTGCATAGTGGCGGGTTAGTACCATAATGCAGTTCAAACCAAAGTGTAACGGACACGATTGGAGCACCAAAATTCACCGTCAACAACGAGCAAACGTCTAAGCATGGGGGGGTTGCCAAGGAAGTGCTAGTATAGTCTAGAGTTTAAGGGGAGTAATAAAAAAAGTATGATGAACGAAAAAAGAAAAAAAATGATGATAAAGAAGAGAAAGTATGATGAGAAAAAGAAAGAAAGAAGAAAAAATAATAATAAAATAAAGCTTCCCGATTCTCTAGCTATGTTTAGTGCTTTTCGAGTTTTTAAGAGGATTCAAGATCAAGACCCATACTCATCGTTCCAACCATGTGCAATCTGATAACGAGGACTTCGTTTGTACCTCGGGATCACTCTTTGTCATTTGCACATGTCCACCTATCTAAAAGTGTGTGTTCATCTCTCCCCCCTCCTTGAGCAAATTATTTTTCCAATGACCTTTTTGACGAGTCTCGGTAAGACCATGAGAAGCTTGTCTTGTTTTGATAATATCTCAACTATAATATCTTTGTAGGACTAAACTTTCCCATAGCTCTATATAAAGCCTTCAACCAAATATTTGAGAGATGAAAGAAGGAGAACAAGTAGGCTTGAGAGACAAGATGAGATGAGAGTTCACGAGCAAGATGCATGGAGGTTTATTATTGATCTTGGTAAAGCAATATTTATTCATCCCGCTCTTTATTTTCAAAATTTCTAAGATTTGTTTAAAATTTGAGAGCATAATTAATTACTTGTGGAAAGAGCTTAAATGACATCTACCTTCCATAGAGATGAAAGCTAGCTACATTATGGAACTTTAACAAATGAAAACTTGGAGAGCATTATGTTTTCTCATGTGTAATCAAGTGCAGGGTACGGACATTGAAAGGCAATACTGACATCCATTAAATGCTTACTCGAGAACGAGCAAGGTTTAAGCATGGGGGTATGTTGACGGTCGATTTCCGTCCACCAAGAGCACCTGTTACACTTTGGTTTGATCTTTGAATTATAACTAACCTGCCACTAGGCATACTAATGATGTAACAAGTTCACACTTGCATGTGGTTTTTGGAGTATGTTGTTTACGCAGGATTTAAGCGCCTAAATGAGGACTTCCGGGAAGAGTTCATCGAGCACTTTATGAGAAGATCATGAAGCCCAGGACAAGTCAAGACACGAAGTGAACATGACTCCAAATGACCCGAGGACCGAAGTATGAAGCCGTGAAACTCTGAGGACCTAAATAGAAGATGCAGGAGTTCGTGCGCCAAGTACCCTTATCCAAACCACGGGGAAACGACGTCAAGGACCCACATGCACTTCGACAAATATTCAAGAAAGTGTGAGAAGCTTTGGGAAGAAAACCGGGGCTGAACCGAGCCAGAAATGGCCTGGTCCGGCCGGCCCATGACGACCGGCCCACCCCCTTCCAGCGTCGGTTCAGCCTCTCCTTTGACCTACACGCCCCTCGGCTTATTAATATCACCTGCCTCCGACGGCCGCCACATCAATTCACCAGAACTCGGCGAAACCTAGAAGTGAGCACCGGAGGGAGACCACGGTGGCGGAGTCCTCGAAGTTGTCTAGGGGATGGCCTAGGCCAACCCTAGTCGCCATGGACGCCCTACGTGGTTGTGCCATGGTGGAGTTCCGGAGCTACGTGTTCATCATCTTAGGTATGATCTCGATGGTGATGGTGTAATACATACTTTCATGTGAGTAATGATAATCTTGTCATACGATCTATTAGCAATTCCATATCTCCGTCTATACTTTCTACCTTTCATGAATATGTTTAATCCTTAGTCTAATACATGTTTAGACTATATAGCATGCTCTATGTAATCGTGGTGATTAGGTTTAGCTTGTCGACCCTTCATGATTCGTAGACACGTTCATGTTTGAGCGTGCCCCTAGATCCCCCGCTTCATTAAGGGTGCATCGTGACAGGATGACTACCCCCGAAAGAGCGGGTGTCTTCGGGGGTAGGCCGGAGGTAGGAGTTTAAGGATGCTACTAGATGAGATGTCCGATTCATTGCTCGTTTACCGGAACTTCAACTAGAAGTCATTAGGCCTAGTTACCCCTTCGGTGGAGCTTTACCCTAGCCGATGTCCATGGATGTGATCAACCTTGTGCCATAACTCATATCTATCAAGGTTTATCCCTTGTATGCAATCAATGCTATACGTTAGGTTAGATTGACTAGATAAGGTAGAGAACCTTAGCGGTTTGCTTCCGATCCTTGGATTAACAAACCTTGGGGACCCTCCTTGGTGAAAAAGGCACCAAGTCACCCGTACGCTTGCGGTGAACTTTGATATGGTTTTGAATCGTCAACTACACACAAACTAAACCATACTTCTTTTGACTAGATTTATTTATACACATAGCAAAGATGAAGTTGTGATTAGAGTCGATCATAGTGACATCAACTTCATGATTCCAAAAGAGCCAAAGGCCACCAAATTGGCCTTGAGAAGGAACAACAAAGTCGTCATTAAACCAAAAATGATTAATAATAGAAGATTTAGAAAAAGAAGAATTACGAGTTTCTGAAATGAAACATACCTATGTTTTAGTGGATATGAGCAAGTGGGAGAGATGTACCATTGTTGGACTGCGAGGGCTCCCTCCCGAGCCTTTGCAGTTCCATGATAGGAGCGTCATGGCTCCCTGGGCACCCTATCGGCCGACGCCTGAGCCTGTTGAGTAGTAGCGGAAGCTTGCTGAGGATGAGATCCCCCAACATGGTGAGGAGCTTGAGAGCGAGTGCCACCTTGATCTTGAGCATGAGAATGGGGGTGAAAGTGTGGGAGAACAGCGAGTAGAGAAGTATCCACGCTAGGCCTATTGAGGTCAAGCTGAGCTGCACCAATAGCTTGAAGTTGAGGCAAAGCAGGATGAGCTTCACGACGAGGGGGTGGAAGATTGCCACGGCCGAGATGGAGCGGTGGCTGTTGAGCATCCAAATGCGGTGCCGAGGTGCCTAGTACCGACCCCAAAGTGTGGCCAACAGATAGGCCAGGAGAATAGCAGTGCAAATCCGGAGAGGATGGTTGATAGGGATGAAAGCGGATCGGATCGGATAATATAGTTTCCATATCCACATCCATATTTTTTTGTTAGATGTGGAGCGAAGTGGATATTACACAGATGCGGTTACGAATGTGGAATTTTTTGGATGTCGGATATGGCGCGGAGTCGGATTGGTGTCGGAGCAGATGCAGATTAATATAGTCAGATAATACATGCTTATATTCAGCTTCAAATGGTGATCAATATTTTTTAAAGCAAAGTCATAAAGTAGAAACATAATATGAAAAATACTCTTTATAGTTTGCTAATAATGAAAGTAATCTTCACTGTCGAGAATGACACTTCACAGTTCACACTCTCACCTCGAATAAAATTATTATGAGTTCTCAACTTATACTTAAGAGTATAGCAAGCACATCAAACGAAATAACTAAATCTAGATGCTTAAAGCCCCTTTTATTCTGCCCATTTTATTATGCATAGGTAAAAAGTCATAGTGTATGGGTCGTATTGGGCTGTCATAGTAGTCGGATATCCTATTATAAGCCTTGGATTATCCGCATTCAATTATCAGATAATCCATATCTGTCGGATCTGAAGGACTGATTAGGCGACCAGAGGGAGGGGGGGCAGTGAATGGGAGCTGATAAAAATTCTTCCCGAAGGATGAACTCAGCCTATGCCCCGATTGCCACTTCAATCACTCGCACACACCGAATAAGCTCTAGACTCAGCACACACAAGCCTACGAGTCCTAGAGCAAGCCACAAATCAAGAAGCGGAACCAGAAGACAAGAATCGAACAACTTGGGCTATCTACGGTGCACCGGGCGGACTGTCCACAGGGGCCGGGCGGACCGTCCGCAAGGGTGGCGCGGACCGTCCGCTAGGTCACGGCGGATTGTCCGAAAATGTTACCCGAACCTCCAGTAGCACACCGAGAAAAATGGACCGTCCGTGATGGACCCGCGGACCGTCTGCCTTGTCGCGGACCGTCCGACACTCTAGTACAGACCGTCCGCAAACATCTTGCACCAAAAACCAACCAACTCAACGGATCAAACTTCGAGCTTCAAAAGACGAGCGATGTACTCGAAGAACACCTGACAAACAAGCACCTCGCGGACGGTCCGCGAGGACCAGGCGGACGGTCCGCCAGGTGCAGAAACAGCAACCCGAGCCTGACCTTCTCAAGGTCAACTCCTCCTTCCCTTTGCCCGATCTCCCAAATCAACCAATGGATTGTGATAAAAACATAGGGGAAGATGAAGCATCTCTAGGAGATGCTATCCCTACGAAATCAAGGCCTCAAGCCAACTAAAACGTGAGGAATCGAGATCCTACGAAAACACCTCCATGAACTAGGGTTCCATCAAGAACTCACAAATCGAAGGGTTTTCCTGACGTTTGAGGGGTCAAGATCATACCCAAAGATGCACAAGACATCCACCCATGATCCCCTCAAAGAAATCCGAAGAGAAATGCCCTCAAATCGACAAATCAAGCGAAGAACAAAAGCCCCCAAAAACAGCACCGAAAATGACACGAAAATCACAAGATGCTAAGAAGGAGATAAAATCACAACGCCGAATTCTTCCATACATCCAGAGGTTAGAGTCTATAAAAGAATCTAGCCTAAGGAAATACTGGGAAAAAGAAGCAGTCCGGAGCGATTAACCCTAGCCATCCTCCTCTACCTTCTATTTATACTTAAGTATCCTGGAGGTGGCAAATGACCCTACTACCCCTAGTGCATAAATGTAAGATACATACCCCTCAGGGGCATTTTGGTCCAAGACATGGATATTCCCATCGAGCGGACACGCTTCCATCGCGGACTCTCTTAGCTTCGACACGAGCCCCGCGATCATGCCACGTGCCCCCAGCCTCGAAGCTTCTCGACGCTCCCGGATCACTGTCTCCGTCGTGTTGGGCTTTCGGCCTTGGTTTTGAGGCCCAAACCAAGAAACCGTCCACCGATGGTTTTGTGGGCAAAATACCAAACCCCGTGTGCAAGCTTCGGTCGCGAACCACCACCTTGCACCGGCCTATGTCCATGACTTCAACTTGCTCTTCTTGCACCATGCGGCTCGCACTTGACCCCATCGGCCATTAGGTCCATCGAACCAAGCCTACTTTCCTCTCCATCAACCGGAGGCCTCCACAGCATAGGTCTTTCGCACTAGTTCTTCACCTGCACCAACACGAGTCAAGCCGCAACCTGCACCTGCAGTACTGAGCCAAGCATCAGTCCACACAATGTTGTCAATCACTCATCACAGAGGATCAACCCACCACTTGTCTTCAGACACTCCTAGTCCGCAATCTCCCCCTTGATGAGTGCCTTGACAACACCCATAGTAACCAACTCAGAGAAAAAGGAAAAGGAAACAACCATAAACACAAACCTCCAACAAGTGATCGAAAGCCGAAGAACAAGCGAAAACAAGATCACTCGCCAAACAAAGTCTTGGCCCCCTAAGGCAAGGGAAACATCTCAACACAGCCGAGACAAACAAAGCTCTCCACAAAGAGCACGGCTAAGCACAAAACTCAGGCAAACCAAAAGGAGCTCCCCCTGCACATATGCAAACTCCCCCTGAGCAAATGCAATTCTTTCCACAAATTCTCCCCAACGTGCAAAATCACCATTTTTCTCCACAAACTCTCCTCCTTGTTGACAATGCATGAATCACGCTACCATGAAAGTGCACAAATGCATGTCAAAGCATATACAATCTACCAAGCTTCTCAAATATACAAAGAGCACAAAAAAATGCTACAAATGAGACATAGAGCAAGCAAGGTAGACATGGTGTAGTTAGCGCATTGCCATCAAGAAAGTAGAGACATAGATACATGTGACATGGCCAAAAGCATTTTTAAGCAAGTTTTCACAAAAATATTCATCTCATGAGCAAAGCCCTATCCATGGTCAATTTGAGAAAAAATGAACTAGATCACACAAAGCTCATACAAGATCACAACTTCTCATCACAAGATCATAGCAAACACCCATAATCTACTATATGTCATGTCAAAGCCACCGAGCCATGTGTCTACTTCTAATTTGAGACTTCTCATGGTAGACATCATGCAACGGTTTAGCACCCAAGATATATACATAAAAGCATAAACACATGATTATGAGAACATTTTTCAAGCATAGACATTTCATAGACCAAATTCATTTTCAAATTTAAGCATGGTACATGAAATGCCTTTGTGGCAAAAAGAAGCTTAAGCTCCTCCACAAGTGAACATATGGCTAAACATTCACCATGACAAATGGGTCTTTGACCCTAAGTGAAAAGAGCATGATTATCAAGCACAAGCTAAGCATGATATAGGCATTTGAGCACAAAATGAGCATGAAAAAGAATCTACTCATGAGTGAAGCATTTTAGCATTTTCACAAAAAGAAAGCTATCTCATCATGAATATATGACAATACCATCAAGAGCATAGCATTCACATCACCATTCCCAAAGCATACACACATCTCACATATAGCACATCATGATGATCAAAGTATATAAGAGAAGCTCATCCAAGCAAATATGATACAAAGATGGCTATCCTACCATGTTTTGGTACAAAATGAAAATACATGCATGAATTGCAACAAATGATACATATATCACATATATAAATGAGAAGCTCCAAGATCCAGCTAAAAAGGGAAACACACTCCAAGTTCACCTCGCAAGCATGTGAACGTAACTTGGTCAAGTGTTTTAGTGAAGATGTCAGCTAGCTAATCTTGGGTAGGTACATAGGACAAGGAAATGTTCCCTTTCTCAACATTGTCCCTCAGAAAATGATATCTCACTTCGATGTGTTTAGTCTTGGAGTGAAGGACTGGGTTTTTGGCTACACTTATGGCACTGGTGCTGTCACAAAAGAGTGGAATCTGGGTGCACTCCTCACCAAAGTCGCTCATAGTGTAGGTCATCCATAGGAGCTAGGAACAACAACTGGCTGCAGTAACATACTCAGCCTCTGTAGTGGACTGGGCTACACTGGATTGCTTGCAAGATGACCAAGAGACCAAAGAAGAACCAAGGAACTGGCAACAAGTCGAGGTAGACTTGCGATCCAAACAACACCCAGCAAAATTAGCATCAGAATATCCGTGAAGTGTGAGTGTCGAGGAGGCAGAATACCAAAGACCGAACTCAGGAGTGTAGTTCAAGTACCTGAAAATCCTCTTGACGACCTGCCGATGTGAAGTCCTCGGTGAAGCCTGAAAATGAGCGCACATACACACACTGAACTGTATGTCCGGCCTCGTCACCGTCAAGTAGAGGAGGGAACCGATCATGTTCCTGTACTCCTTCTGGTCCATGGGTTCACCATCTTCATCTGCATCCAAAGTCATAGTGGTACTCATCGATGTCGTCAGCAGCTTGGAGTCGTTCATACCAAATTTCTTCACTATGTTTTTGGTGTACTTCACCTGATGTACAAAGGTCCCGTCCTTGACTTGCTTGATCTGGAGCCCTACGAAAAACTGCAGCTCGCCCATCATAGACATCTCAAATTCTCAGCTCATGTCATCTGCAAATCTGGCAACAAGGTCATGAGAGGAGCCACCAAAGATTATGTCATCAATGTAAATCTGATCAATCAACAGGTCATTTCCATGTTTAAGGAGAAACAGGATCTTATCAATTGTGCCCATCACAAACCCCTTACTCAGCAAAAAGTCTCTCAACCTACCATACCAAGCCTTCAGTGCCTGTTTCAACCCATATAGCGCTCTCTGGAGTTTGTACACATGGTGTGGGTATTTCTCACTCTCAAATCCTGGGGGTTGCCTCACATATACTTCTTCCTCTATCACCCCATTCAAGAAAGCACTCTTCACATCTATCTGGAATAACTTGAACCCTTTAGCCACGACAAAGGCTAGAATGATCCTAATTGCCTTCAGTCAGGCCACATGAGCAAATGTCTCCTCATAATATATACCCTTTTTCTAGTTGAACCCCTGAGCCACCGACCTCGACTTATTCCTCACAACCATCCCAATCTCGCTTTTCTTGTTCTTCCACACCCACTTGGTACCTATAGCACAACAATTTGGTGGTGGATCAACTAACACCCAGACTTGGTTTCTTTCAAAATCTCCAACTCAACATGCATGGAATTCACCCAGATTGCATCAGAAAGTGTGTGTCGAATATCATTGGGCTCAAACGAGGCAAAAAATGCAGAGTGAGCAAAGTGAGAAGTATTTTGTGACCTCGACCATGTAGTGCGCTCATGAAGGTCACTATGATCGTCGATGTAGGGTGATCCACTTGTACACACCGGGGAACCTCTCGCCTGGACACAACCTTCTCCTCAGCAGCAACCTCCACTCGAACAGCCTCAGTTGTCATAGGTGTAGGGGATGGACCATCCTCGATCATCATCGTCGTAGTAGAAGTAGCATGTACACGATCAACCGCGGGAGCATCACCACCACCATCATCCTCTTCTCCATCTCCATCCTTCTCATCATTGAAGATCTTCTCACCAACTTTATCGTCACCTGCACACTCAAAGACAGAAGAGCTACATGGCTGTCTCTCGTCGAAGGTTACCTCGCAAGTCTCCATGATTCGGTTAGTGTCAATATTGAGCACACGATATGCTCTAGAGTGAATAGCATAACCGAGAAAAATACCATTCGAACGCCTAGCCTCAAACTTATCTAACTTACCCTTCTTCAGAATAAAGCACATGCAACCGAAAGCACGAAAGTGACTCACCTTAGGTTTCCGCCCATGCATCACCTCATAGCTGGTCCTCTTCTTGAAAGCACAAAGGAAAATGCGATTCGACTCATAGCAAGCGGTATTGGCTGCCTCGACCCAGAAACGCCTAGGAGTCCTATGCTCATCAAGCATTGTCCTGACCATCTCACAAAGGGTCCGGTTCTTCCTCTCCACTACGCCATTCTGGCAAGCAACGTATGGAGAAGAATACTGATGGTCGAGACCAAGATCACCGCAAAAGACATCAAAATGAGAGTTCCTGAATTCTGTGCCATTGTCACCACGTATAGCTCGAATGGCATCCCCATGTCTCTCATTCTTCAACCTCAAGATCAGGTCTAAAACAAAACCAAATGTCTTGCTCGTATCCTCCAAGAAGAAAACCCAAGAGTACCGCGAGAAATCATCAACCACTACCAACACATACTACTTCCCACCCACAGAGCGAACACGAGCTGGTCCAATCAAATCCATGTGCAACAGCTCACAAGGTCGCTCGGTCATGACCGCAGTCAGAGGGGCGTGAGAAGCTGCAACCATCTTTCCATGCCGACACGGAGCACAAACCAAATCCTTCTCATTCTTCAATTTTGGTAATCATCGGACTAGGTCTAGGCCACTCAAGCGGGAAAGCAACTCAAAGCTCAAGTGTCCTAGCCTCCTATGCCAGTTCCAAAGCTTAGCCGAAACACCAACAACAAAGCATCAAGGAGGACCAACAGACTGTGAAAAATCGGTACGAAATATTTGACACTCGGGGATGAGTGTACAGACAAGATCACCTCAAGAATCAAGCACACAAGAAGCGCCCAACTTAAAGCGAACCTCAAAACCCTCATCAAGTAACTAAGATACTGACAACAGGTTAAACCCAAGTGACTTGACCAAAGCCACACTCTTTAAGGTCACCTTGGTACTCACCTTCACCATACCTTCAGCAAGCACTCGACCTCTCCCATTGTCCCCGAAAGTGATGTATTCCCTCGTACTCACCGGGGTGAGGCTGGAGAACCACCCACGATCTTCGGTCATGTGGCGCGAACAACCAGAGTTGATCAACCCAAAGTTCTCCATGCCTCCCACCTGCAAATAAAAAATGAGGATGAGAATGAGGAAGTGACTCAACACTGGGGTTAGTACAGAAAGAGTCAAACCAGTGTCGAGCCATTTTCTCAAAAGAAGGGTTAGCAAAATCCATCCTATCAAAGCCTCTAGGCGGAGCCCTCTCACACCTACCACCAAAGAACCTGTCATGTCTCACTGGAGGAGAACACGTACCACGAGGGGGAAAACATGGCCCGTAGTCCCTATGAGAACCAAAACTGTGATCGTGCCTCCCAAACTCATAACGGTCACGAGCAGGAGCATGTCCAGCAAACTCACCACGCCCAAACCCAACATGCCTATCTCTTTGAGGAAAACCACCACCACCCCGAGTAGGAACTGTATGCACAAACCCGTCACCTCGAGGTAGAGGCACTACACGAGGCTCAGGCACACCATGAGAAGGGTGGTACCTGTCCTTGTTTGCCATCTCCCTAGAAAACCTCTCATCCCTTCTCCTCCTGAAGCAAAACTCCTCCTTATGGCCATCCCTCCCACAATACTTACAATGGAAGCGAACTGTTTTTGGCTTAGGCTGTGGTTTCTCAATGGGCTTCTCAACAACTTTCTCTTCTGGCTTCCCCCCAAACACATTCCCAAGGTTGTTAACAAACCTCACCGATTTCTGGAAGTTTTCTGTCTTGTGGGGGAACACTGGTGGATTTGGGGTTGTGCCTAGCTTGTTTCTGAGGTGGTTTGGCTTGGGTGCAAATTTGTTCACGGGTGTAGTTTATGGTGGAATAGGAATATCCCCAATTTTCTCTCCTCCCTCACCACTGTTCGTACCAATCTTCTCAGCCCTCAAAGCCTGACCATCAAACCTCTTAAACTCAGCCAACATCAAACTCAGCTGAGGTTCATGCCCAGACAACCAACTCATCAATTTCCTCAACTCATCATTCCTTGCAAGTGATCAACATAATGTGCAAGTTACATATTTTTTAAAGCATGCAATTCACAGGTAGAGCATGATGTAGGAATATGACCTTTCAAAGCAACCTCAAGAGAAACTATCATATCATGAGATTCATCTAGCCTAGCATGCAACACAGGACAAGAAGTGCAAGCACCTAGCAAAGCAGGTCTAGATTTCATCTCATCAAGCTCAATCCTAAGCACATCTAGTTCCTCAACAGTTGAGTGTTGACGGTTGTTATCCACTCATTTCATACCCGTCAACATGTACATTTTGGCATGAGAAATGATCACCAACACTAGAATAGGGCTTAAACTAATCATTTCCAGAAGTGTTGGTGATTATGCAAATACAGGTAATTAGCACTAGAAAGAGGAGTAAAAGCACAAGTCTTTGATCCAAGTACTTCAAGCTCAGCCAATGAGGGGATGCCACATAGGATTCCCCTGGATCACTGACGTCATCAATCCAAGAGAGGCAAACCCGACGAATCACATACCACCACATGGACATCACATGGATTCAAGGGCCCACTTAGCTACCCAAACCACCAGGAAACTTAGCATGCACGGGGGAATGACCTTGGGGCCCACTTGTCAGCCACCTGGAGGAAGCACAAGGTGCCACATGGCCCTGGAGCTTCAGCCGAACCCAGGATCGGCCGAACCGACCTTGGTTTGGCTGAACCTGGCCCTCCACGTGGCAGCTCCTGATTGGTCCCTTGCTGCTATCCCGGGTGTTTTGGAGCACTTTGAGCCCCGAACCAAGCCACCTCCTTACCTATAAATAGAAGAGGAGGGGCTCACTTTTGGGACACACACTTCTCCTCCTCCACTTCATTTTGGCCTTAGAGCCTCTCTCTTTAGGAGAGGAGAGCTCTTTGTATAGGATTAGTGCTAGGAAGTGAGGGGGGATGCTTGGGGCCATGTCATGGTCATGACATCTTCCTCAAGAACGATCCTCAGTGGTGCCTTTGTTCGTCATTTAGACTAAAGTGAGTATTTCGACATTTTCTATTTAGACTAAAGTTGTATGCATGCATAGGTTATTTGTTCTTGTGTTCTTCGTTCATTCTTGATTTATAGGCATGTGTTCTTCGAACACAACCCTTTCGATCTAGTAGAGCTGGATCATAAGTTCGCATCCCGTTTGTATGTTAGCTTGTCTATTAGAGTAAAGTTGATGCTCTTGCATATCCCTAATTAGGTCAAAGTGCATTAGTGATCTTGCATGAGTGACAGAGCATACCTTGAGCTAGTGCCAGTATCTCCCTCACGGATTTGTAGTTCCGTATTTATACGGAGTGCTATAGTAGGGCTACTGGGACGTCAGACGGTGTCAGGCTATAGTAGTAGTTAGTGGTGTAGACGTGGTGTCTGGACCATAGGTTATCCTTTGAATACCAAGTGCATTCGCGTAACGATAGAGGTAGGCTGCAGTGGTGACAGCCTGTTGGACCATTTGAAACCCTCCGCGCCTATGTACCGAGTAGGGCCCCATTGCCAGAACATATTCCTAGCCTTAAACAGCTAGGGTGGGTTGGTGCCCAAGGCGAGTGTTATACCTGAGAGACCGTGCTAGACTCTACGCTCTGTCAAGCAGATCCTTTCTACCTATCCTATCAACCTGTGTTGTGTCCTTAGACCATCAGCTAGGTTTGAGCTAGATCTCATCGGTCCTGTGGATTCGATACCCTTGGAATACTCCTTCCTAGGTGAAGTGCTACAATGGTATTTCTGTGTGCTTGCGGATTCGTTCGTACTCATCGGTGTACCCAGACACCTCTTGATGCTCACGCTAACAGGCGCCGTTAGTAGTGTCGTTAAGAAATGTCAACAAGCATTTCTGGCACCGTTACTGGGGATGGTTGCTGTTTCTATCTTCGAGCCTTGTGGTCTTCGTATCTTTTTATCTTTTCTTTTGTTCTTCCTTTACCCCCGCTACCCTTTGAGATGTCTTCCTGTCAAAGCCTCTCTACCCCTAGGGGCCAGTTCGTCTTAGAGCAACCATCAACTTCCTCATCTTGCTGCGAGCTTCATCCCAGCTTTATAGACATGGTTCAGAATCAACTTTTCTCTAGAGCGATCAGTGATGATCCTAATGTTGTTTTAGAGGAGTTTGAGGACTTGTGTTCGTGCTTGGTAATTCCAGGCATGACACAGGAAACTATGAGGTGGAAATTGTTCTCTTTCTCTCTCGTAGATAGAGCAGAGCAATGGTACACCCACACAGCAGAGCATGTGAATAATTAGGGAGAACTACGAGAAAACTTTTGTGACTCATTCTCCCTTTATGAACACATAGAGCTCTTGCCGTGTGAACTCCTTGACTTTGAGCAATTAGAGGGTGAGTCCATAGGTGCAGCTTGGGCTAGGTTCATACGTATTATGGCATCTAGCCTGGACATATTTATATTCGAGGATATGGCAACATATACCTTTTATACTCGTATAGACATGGAATCTGCACAAGAGCTCAACCTTTTAGCTGGAGGTTCGTTCGAAAACCAAACTCTAGTGGAAAGAAGAGAGATCCTAGAATTCTTCTAAGAAACCTCTTCTTAGAAACCTCTTTTCCCATATCATTTACAACGAACCCCATCTAGAGTCTGAGTTGGTCCATGAGAGTCTCTCAATAGCCGAATCTGAGCTTTCATTCTCTGAATTCCTTGATTCCTCTGTTGAGCCCTCTCCCGAACCGCAAATATCGAAGGAAGAAGAAATTCAACCTTCGGAATTCTCTTCCCGATTTGAGGATGATCCTTCTCGAAACATCAGAAATACCTTAGATCACTCTTGGCACGAGAAGCCTACAACATCGTCGGGCCTTTATGAGGTCCTCGATGTAGTTTGGAATCATGGGACGATAGTGGATTGGTCACCTCAGAAGCATACATTCGAAGCAATTCGGGTTAGCTCGACTTCCACGATCATCCACTGTTCCATGAGAGGAAACACCGTAGATGCTGTCTATGGCCTTACTATTGGGGCTTGCATCATATCAGAGTACCTTTTGGATACTCTGGTGGGTGACATGCTGCTGACCCCGACTGATAAGACTTTTCCATAGTCCCTGGTGGCATTGCATTTTTACATGTTGGGGGGTTGCTAGGGACGTGTTGATCAGCATTGGTGACATAGAGGTGCGATTAGATTTCCACATCTATGACAGCATGTATTTTGATCTTATCCTAGGTTTCCCCTTAGAAAAACTTCTTGATAAATCCCAAGGAAACCCAGAAGAAGAACTTAGGGAAACTGTTTCTGTCCATGCTGAACCATCTAGACATCCCCTGACAGAATCTTTCCCTAGACCTATGGTATCTCCTTCGCCTCCCGATCCTCCTGACGAAGCATTTCCTGAGGAGGCCATGAAGGAGGAATGGCCAGATGGAGCGATATGCTTTTTCGAAGCATTTTAGGATAGTACACCCTCTCTGGTTATTCCTTGTTCTGTTAGAGGGATTGCCGTAGAGGCCCATTGTGACCCCATCATGGAGGTTAACATCATGCCATGGCACTTAGCGGAAACTCTTTTAGGCAAAGTTCCGCTAGCACCATCCGACATGCTCCTCGAGACCTATCCCTTTGGGCACGTTCTTGAATGTCGGGGGATTGCAAGTGTCATGCCACTCATCATAGACGGGATTGAGGCTGGCTTAGACTTTCACATCATCGATCTCCTCGATCTTGATCTACTCCTAGGCTCCTCGATAGAGAAATTCTTTGAGGAATTCATAGGAAGCCTAGATGGTGATCTTGGGGAAGCCACTTCTGCCACTGCTACCCCTTGTTTGGGACACCCTATGGCGAAGCCTCTTCCCCAACAAAACCCGCTCGAGAAGATGATGTGTATACCTCCATTCACATCATCCGAGCTTGTTCTCATTGAGGGCGCAGAACTTTCTACTCCTTATGAGTACGACTCGGAAGACCCTCCTCACCTTTGTGAAGGAGAACGATCGTCATCACCCTCGATCAAGTTTCAGCCTCTTCCTGCTGGCCCGTATCGTATTGCTTTTGATCATGATCGAGATTCAACATTGAGCTTCCACGATGACTCTCTTGAGATGGAGAATTCATGTGCCATGGAGCTGTGTGAGGCACTGACTCTAGAGTCTGGAGGAAAGGATTTCACAGAGGAGCATGGTAGCTTCACTATTGATATACATCATGAACCATGCTCGCATCATGTCTCTCTAGAGTCGGCCATGCTTAGTGCGCTGAGCACATACGAGGGCTACAACCACCTTCTGGTCCTCTATTGCAAAATGTTTGGAAGGTTGATTGTTGATGCATATGTTTACCATAAGCATTGCAGATTTCGTGTGTGTACTATGGCACTAACATTGCAGCTAAAGCTTCACTGATTCATTAAGGATTGGTGGTGAGATGGGAATGACACCACCAATGATAGCTGCGAGATGAAGTTCCCATGGTCGAGCTTATGACCTTAAATAAACAAAGCACTACCAGGAGATAGTCTGTATTAGTATAGGATTTGATTTCCCTTTCGAATAAAAGCAAGAACATGTTTTTAGGATAGTTGCCCTTTGGGTATTTTTGGTCACTAACCTTTCAGGTGGAGATTGAAGAGAAGAATGGATAGGTGATGCCTACGAACATGTGAGCTACATCAAATGCAACACCTAAGGTAAGCTTTAGTGAGGGAACGTTTACAAAAGGAAGCTTGATCACTACACACTTGAGTTTTGTTGCCTAGCAATGCAAACTTCAAGTGTGGGGGAGGTATGTGAGCATCCTGAGTAAAAGTTCCTCCTCCACCAAATCTTATCCTGGTGTGAAGATGATGTAAGCTCTTGCATCTTGCCCACTAGCTAGGTAAGTCCTGCTTTTGACATTAAACAAAGCCCTTCCGGGAGGTTGCCCGAGGTTCACCGTTATATGCTCCTGCTTATGTTCCTTTTTGAGAATGGCTTGATCATGCTTTCATGTTTCCTTTATCTTTGTTCATATGCTCTGGTTTGAATGTATATGCATGACATATGTTCATAGACTGTTTTAAATTAAGCATGGTGCTTAGGTTAGAATTTGTCTTCTTCAGTCAAAACAAGGCATGGTGTCGAGTTTTGATTGATGAACCTCAGAGTTATATTTTTCATAGATCTTGGTTGCATATATGCTGATTAACCCATGCAGAAAAATTGTCAAATTTGAATGGGTAAGTCATTGAGCTAAATTCAAATGGGAAGGTAAGTTGAGGTGTCATGTTGCACAACATGCAAAGGTGGTACATATGACCTTTCAAAGGTCCAAGGTAAGCATAGTCCTCTTTGTTTATGGAATGCAATCTTGATCTAACCCTTCTTGAGTAAATGACATGGTGACAATAAAAAAACCCCAAAAATATTTGAATTTGAATAAAGGCTCTATGGTTCTTGAACCAGTAGAGTCCACTTTTTGTTTCCAACTTTTGTTTGAAGAACAGCACCATGCACAAACACTAGTGTGGGGGAGTTCTCTCGAGCTCATCATCGACATATCCACTCGAGAATTCCCCCACAGAAGTTTTTCCCACACAGAAGTTGCACAACATCGACTACGCCTTCATGACAAGGACAAGGTAAACTAGAGTGAGCTGGCTACCCTACGGGTCAGCCGAATCACCGCTGGTCTTCCTTGTTTCGTATATTCTTTAGGAGCGATGGTATGTGCACCCTCAATCTCACTCTCCTTTATCGATGAGATTGATTGAATTTCAATTCCTATCCTTCATATCAAACTCAAAGAATTGCGCTTTCTCTTGCTCTACATGATTCCTGTGGTTGGCTTGCATATGCTTTATTCCTTACTTATCATCGTGATGCTTGTGAACAACTATCATTAGGGAACTCATGCTTATCTAAGTAGTAAACATTTGTGATATGGTTTGATGATATGTTCTTTGCTCTTTATGTTTGAGTACTTGGGAATTTCATTTAAAAATCATAAAATCTTTTGCAAAGCTCCTCCTTGATATGCCACCATCCCACCAAAGCCATATGATGTTTTTAGTTGAAAACCTTATACTCATATGCTGCTTGTTATTGCATTGAGCTTTGTCAAATTCTGTGACCCTTGTGAGAATTCTTTTCATTACTCTCATGATCAAGATTCATGTGCACACCACCATTTCCCCCTTGCCATGCTTCTACATTGGAAGTTAGCATTGTACCATTCATCCATTCCACCAAATAAAGCTCCATGCATTGTTCTATGATCTATCCCTCTCCAAATATCTCCAAAAGAGACTGGGCTATACAAAAAGAAAAAAGGAGAAAAGACATGCTCAAAAAGCATGATTAAAAAAAGAGAGAAAAAAAAAGAAAAAGAAAGAGAGGTAGCCCATGTCTCGGTAATTTCAAAAAGGAGAGAGGAGAAAATCATGCAAAAAGGAGTCCAATAACTTAGATGGTAATAACTAGTACCTATTCCGGGGCTAGTGTCCACCTTACCATCACCCAGCTCTTATCATATATGGTAATATCTAGCACCCATTCCGGGCCTAGTATCCATATTACCATACTCATCATATCCATACACATGCACATCTTGATCTGATTGTGTGATATGATTTTCTCTCTGGATCCAGTCTTTGACTTTGCAATACATGTGATGCAAGTATGCCATATCATTCATATCCTACCTTGAGCTCTATTGACGGCTAAAAAGTACCACTTTCAGCCATCAATATTCTCACATAAATGGAGGCATATGCATTATTTACTAGCATTTTGGTTTGAATAATGTAGCTCCACTTGTCCTTGGAGATTATTTGTATGTAGGTGATTTACCCCTTAAAAGAGATGGAAACTCTCCTTCTATGAAGAAACCATGCCAACTCAGCTGAGGAGGTGGCTGCCACCAAGGGAAACATGGCATTCCACGTCATCGATCCAAGGGAGGCACTCACCGACGAATCAGAGGACGCCACATGGACTTCACATGGATCAAAGGGCCCACCTCGGATACCAAATCAAGCCATACACCGGGGATGGATCAGAGGGCCCACAGGGTTGCCACCTGGAGGAAAACCACCCCGAGTGGGAGGCCTAGGGGGCCGGGCGATCCTAGGATCGACCGAACCGCCTTAGTGCCGCCCCATCTCAGCCCTACATGTGGCAGCTGCTCATTGGTCACTTGCTGCATCCCGGGGTGTTTTGGAGCACTTTGAGCCTGCGAGCAAGTCTGGTCCTTGCCTATAAATAGAAGGGGAGGGGCTCCCATTTCCCACACACCACTCTCTCATTCTCCTCTCACTTTTAGTTTCCAAGGCTAGGGGGTAGGCTAGAGTAGCTCTTATTTAGGTTTCAAGTCTTCTTTGGAGTCTAGGTATGAGTTCTCGTGTTCTTCACGAACACGACCCTTTGATCTTATTGACTAGACACAAGAGAGTTCGTATCCGTTCATATGTCTAGCCTTAGTTGATCTTGTTAGATGGCATGAGAGTGTTGCATGAGGTTTGTGTTCAAGCTACGGTACTCAGTCTAAGTTGACCAGTCTCCTGGTGGCTCTCACCCTGGGTCACAATAGCCCGGGCCGGGTGGAGTCTAGCAGTAATGCAGGCATGGTGCCTGGGTTGTCTGGCTACGTTAGTTATGAGCATACCCCCCGTAACGATAGAGGTAGGTCCGCAGTGGTGACAGTTGTTGGATCCTTGTGCAATCCTCCGCGCTGGGGTACCTGCTGTAGGAGTCTAAAGTCTAGTTTCGCAGAGTGCTGGTCATCGCGGGCTAGCTCCCCGTTTGTACCTGGGTGCTGAACCTTATCCCTCTCATGCAATACTCATGCCTATCTCCTGTATCTTCTATCTTTGTGTGTTTAGTACATTCGAACCTGGAGCTAACTCGTATGTTCCCCCTAAGCCGTAGTGTGCTAGAGTAGAGGTAGATTTGAGTGTGTGTGTCACACTACCCTTATATCTCTTATCTTACCCCTGTCTTTGAGTGTGTTGTTTCCAATATCTATCTCCCAATTTACATTCAGAGCAAAAGCATAAGTCTAAGATATCCGCCATTGCCTTCCACGGATACGATACCCTTGGAATATTCTCCTTCCTTGGGGAAATGCTACAATAGTTTATCTGTGCGCTTGCGGATTCGTTCATGATCGTTTAGATTAACCTTTGGCAAGTCTTGATGTTCACGCTAACCAGACGTCGTTAGTTGTGCCATTGAGAGGTGCCTACAAGGCGTTTCTTGGTGTTGTCACTAAGGATGGATCCCAGATCTGTTCTTAAGATGACGGTGCTACGAAACGCCAATAAGCATTTCTGATGCCATTGCTGGTGAAGGCACATGATCATCATGACTATGCTTTGCATCTGTTTATAAACTCTGAGTAGGTTAGGACAACTCTCAATGCAGGCTAACCTTGATTGTCTTCTTTTATCTTTGGATAATGAAGACAGGTAGTGTATGACTGGTTTCGACTTACCAGAGAATTTCACTGAAGATCCCGAGTCACTTGTGAGGAGAGCTCAAATTCAATTCGACTCACCTCGTCGTACTCATCTGGAAGGCGATCCAGCTTCCTTTGTACAATCCACGTCTAACGCTATGGCCCAGAAGACACTTCGTGAGTACTCAGCACCTTCCGCTGACCAGGTACTGCAAGGCCCTGAGGTGGTAATGGGGACTGAAAATTTTGAGATCAAGATGGGTCTAATCATGATGGTACAGGGTAGCCCATTCTGTGGCAAGCCAAATGAGGATGCCAATGCTCATTTGCAGCAATTCCTAGAGCTATGCAGCACTTTCATCATCATGGGTGCAAATATGGATGTTGTCCGTCTACAACTATTTCCATTCTCTCTCTTGGGGAAAGCCAAGCAATGGTTCTATGCGAATCGTGATGCTATTAACACTTGGAGTAAGTGTTCAGAGGCATTTCTCAAGAAGTTCTTCCCATTGGGTAAAACCAATGCTCTTCGTGGGAGAACTTTTGGTTTTCAGCAAGCAGTAAGTGAATCCATTCCAGAGGCTTGGGAGAGGCTTCAGGAGTACATCCTGGTCTGTCCTCACCATGGGATGGAGGATCGGCTCAATCTTCAAAGCTTTTATAATGGGTTGACTCCGACAGCCCGAGGCCATATTGATGCTGCTGCTCAGGGAGCATTCTTCTCACTCAAAGTTGGTAATGCTAAATTACTCATTGAGAAGATGGTCTCCAAGCAAGGGTGGAGTGATGAAAGACTCCAACCACGACCGAGGGGTACTCATACTGTCAAGGAAGCAGACATGATTACTGCCAAGTTGGATCTTCTTATGAAGAGATTGGATGACTACACCAGCGAGAAGGCTGCCATGGCCACCACTACTCTGCCCATGGACTCTCATATGACTTGTGAAGTCTGTGGCAACACTGGGCACTCAGGCAATTACTGTCTGAAGACTCAGGAGGAAGTGATGTACATGAATGGCAATAACAATGGTTATCGTCCACCGCAACAAGGAGGCCAATTGTGGAATCAACAACGCCCTTATTATCAAGGAGGTAACCAAGGTAATTCTTACAATCCCAACCAACCTTCCTTGAGAGATCTTGTCTTTGGGCAAGCTAAGATTAATGAAGGTGTTAACAAAAAGCTAGCTGCCCTTGATAAAACTTTGGAAAATCTCAACGTTAAGCTTGATAGTTTTTTTTCTGCTCAGAAGAGTCAGTTGAGTTTCAACAAAATGTTAGAAACCCAGTTGGCTTAGTTAGCTGCTTTGGTTCCATCTCCTGATAACGGGAGGATCCCGGGACAACCCGTATCCTCTTGTGAGAATGTTAGTGTAGTGTCCACTAGGTGGGGTAAGCCACCTAGGAAGACACATGCTTCTAACTATGCAGGAAAGCCCATACAACAAATTCTTGATCCATGGGAGGAATCAGCAGTGGTGCACAAGAAAGATCCAGGCTACCCGACTATTACTTGCACAATCTATTACAAGAAGATCATGCATGCCCTTTGTGACCTTGGTGTAAGTGTTAATCTCATGTCCAAGGCCATGTTCGAGCAACTGGGTTATCCAGCTCTCTCTCCTATAGCATGGACTATCCAACTCACTGATTCAATGATACGATATCCAGAAGGAATTGTTGAGAGCATATTGGTCGAGATCAAGAGTTCTTATGTCTTCGCGGATTTCGTGGTCCTTGATATGGATGATGAGGGAGGAATGCCGCTCATCTTTGGGCGACCATTTCTCAGTGATGTCCGAGCTAGAATCAATATGGGGTCCGGAATCATCCATTTCCGCATTGGGAAGAAGAACCTGAAGTTCAAGTTTCAGGACAAAGAAGAGCATTGCTATTTGGTGCAAGATAGTGCTGAGCAGCTTTGGGGAAGGACGGAGCCATTACCCCCAAGGAAGAAATCTCCGTCAAAGAGGCAAAAGAAAATTCGGAAAGAATGGCGGAAGATTGAGATGGCACCACCCTCTACTTCTCAAGAGTGGGGTGCTGAGTGGAATTGATCACTGAGAAGAGACCAACTCATCAGACTAAAAATGATGGGTCCTTTTTACCAAAAAGGTTAAAGTTGGTACTTATCTCATATTTCCCTTTCCAAAATTTTATTTCCAAAATTGCATATTTTTGTTTTCCAAAACCTTGCATCTGCATGCTAGATTTATCTAGCCCTTTTCCTTTTTCAAAATAAATTTTTTGAAAATCATTTCTGAGTTTGAAAACCTTAGAAAATTCATTTGGGCAATTTTAGGAGTGAACTTGGGCCGGTGCACCTGGGTATACCTTCATATAGCCGTTGGTGGCACGCCTGCCAAAGGGGGCCAGACCCGGGCCCACAGCTAGGCCGGCCGAACCAAGGTTCGGCCGAACCCTGGCAACGGTCATGTGGGCCCAGCTTTGGCCAACGGCTCCTAGCCGTTGTGCAACGGCTAGTCTGTGGTGTGCTGCCCCTTTGCTCTATAAATTGGACCCGAAAGGGGGTGCTCTTCATCCATTCACTCACACTCCCCTCTCTACTCCTTGCTCTCTTGGTTTCCTTGGATTTCTTGCTCGAGATTGTATCATCAAGTGTTCTCTCTATTGTGTTGCTGAAAGTATTATTATTGGCAGAGCAAGCTCGGTAAGGACTTCATTCGATCTTACTAATCCATCACCGAGTTGCTTTTGTTGTCCCTTGTTGTTGTGCTAGCATGAATTGGGTAGCGAACACTCTCCGGAGGGTGACACGCTCACGCTCCCGTTCACGGGCAAGTGCGAGTTCATCCACCCCCGCCGAGTCGACGCCGAGCCCATCGATGATGGATTATGAAGAAGAGCAAGAGGAGCAAGCCGAGCCACAAGCCGCGGAGGAGGTCGTCGATGACACCCCCAACCTCAACTTGCGGGGTGCTCAAGAGGAGCAAGCCCATGCTCTCTTGAAGGACCGAGTCTTCGCCCACACCCGGGACTTCAACCCGGCTCTCATGGAGAAAACAGGTATGAATCTCGAGTTCGCTTCCATTTGGCATGCTCTTGGTTGGGAGGAGTTTGCGCCGGTTACAGAGCTTGGCTCTCGGCCCCTCATCATCCAGTTTCTTTGCTCTCTTACCGAGATTCATGATGGCATTCAGTTTCGTCTTTTTGGGACCGATTATCGTGTTTCTTGGAAGGAACTTAGTCGTCTTCTTGGTTTTAGTCCTCATTGTGCTGTTTCTCTGAAGAAGGCTTGTGAGGGTTTTGTTCGAGACTCTTTCTGCGTAGACATCTCTGGTCTTGTTTAAAGTGGCAAGTTTGCACCTTGGTGCAACAATATTGTGCATCCCACTCTCCGTTTGCAGCACAAGTGGCTCTCCATTACTCTCTTTCCACGAGAGGATGTTCGACCTATGCGCGGCGATGAGATGATGCTATTATACGCCGTTGTTAACCGGATCAAGGTCTCTCTCGTTAAAGCTATGATTTGGCAGTGGATGATGAATTTCAAGATGTTAGGTCCTATTGAGTGTACGTCTTTGGTGACTCGTATTGCTCTCAGACTCGGGGTTCTTAGCGGGAATCCCGTGCCCTTCATCGGGACGCCCCGAGTTCTCATTGATGAGGCATACTTGATCCAGGGGCATATACTCAAGAGGGGCCCGAATGATTCTTTGACTTTCTTCTTTCCGGGTTATGCAAATAAAATCCCGTTACCTAACCCGGGGTTTGGATTGTATAACTCAGAGTCACTAACCATTCCCCTTGTTACACAAGAGGAAAGCCGTCGTGCTAGTGTTTCAGGAAGGTCCACCAGAAGCGCGGCGAAGAGAGCGCACATGCAGCAGCAGCAGCAGTCACAGCCACCACCACCACCACAACCTCAGCCGCAGCCTGCTACACCACCAGTGGCAGTAGGGCCCCCTACGTGGTACATGTCCGGGGTTACCCCTGGATATGCACCTAGTTGGGACCAGCCCACCTACCACCCAAGTGCGAGTGGCACAGCTTGGGCAGATGCAAGCAGTGCTCAGTGGGCTACACCCGTTAGTTCTAGCTCTGGTGGTCCACCTCCGTCTTCGTCCTTCCGGCAGCACTCCTCAGCCTCTGCACGTGATGCTCAGCTCGAGCAGCAGATGGGAGAGCTCACCGTCCAGGTCACGGGATTGGAGGAGACGCTGAACACCCACGTCGAGTCTAACTCAGCATGGCAGCGCCAGGCTGGTGAGAGGATAGCAGCCATGCAGTAGGACCAGCAACGATACATGGAGGCGCAGAGGGCTTACTACGCGAGTCAGGGTTTCTTCTTCCCTCCTCCGCAGTGAGCCTGAAGCTAGCTTGGGGGAGGACCCCCATCCTGAGGTAACTTGTATCTTCCTTTATTTTCAGAATATCTTATAAGTGAAAACCCAAAAAAATCTGCAAAAAATAAAAAAAAATAAAAAGACCAAAAATATTTATTTGCTTTCATCATCATCGTTTGCTTATTTTGCTTTGTTATGCATAGTAAGAATGCTTTGCCTCTATGGTTGAAATGATGAATAGTTGCTCTGTTTATTCTTCTCGTATGTCTTGCATACAACTTTGTACCCTACCTAAGTTTTGAGTTTGTTGGCTTGTATGTTCAAACCTTAGCTTGAAAACTGTGGGTAGCAAAAAGCATGATCCTTGCCTAAGTTGTTGTTAGACATGATATGATACAATAGAGTGCTATGATCTTGTGCTTAGTGATGCTTGACATCCGGAGTTTTTCTTTTTGAAAAATCAAAACATGATGAGTTCCGTAATGATGAGAATTTCCCATCGAAGGCCATATGTAGATTCTAGTTCTTAGCCTCCACATATGCAGCTTGTTCTGAGTTCCTTAATGATGAGAATTTCCCATCGAAGGCCATATGTAGATTCTAGTTCTTAGCCTCCACATATGCAGTTTGTTCTCTCATTGAGCTTTGTCAAATTATGGTGACCCCTGTTAGAACTCATACTCCCCTGATCAAGATCACGTACACATTCATGCTAAACTTCTACACTGGAAGTTAGCAATCATCATTTGCTCCATATTGCTTATGCATTCTTCCACAAATAAAACTCTATGTATCTTTGAATCATTCATCCCTCTCCAAATATCTCCAATAGAGACAAGGGGCTAGCTAAAAAAAGAGAAGAAAAAGAAAAGCATGCTCAAAAGCATGGCAAAAGTAAATAAAGAGAGCTAGCCCAAGACTCGAAAATTTTAAAAGGAGAAAAAGGGATTGATATGTGCAAGAGAAAGAGTTCCACCATATAGATGGTAATAACTAGTACCTACTCCGGGGCTAGTGTCCAACTTATCATCAATCCCTCATTCCCTCATATAAAGCATGGCAATATCTAGCACTCATTTCCAGGCCTAGTATCCACCTTGCCATGCTCATATCCATCACACACACATATGCACATCTTGATCAGGATGTATGTTTGTTTCTTCCAAGGATCCAGTCTTTGACATAGCAAAACATGAGAGACAAGTATGCCACATCTTCCCTACCTACAACTCCACATAAAGCCTATTAGGAGTAGGATGTGAAGTAAGGCAACATTGATGCCTTGGTGAGGAACCATACACTTTTGAGCGATCCGAGAGTATCATTTGAGGAACTCTGATTTTCTTTTGAAAAATTTGCAAAACCTCCGGATTGTTAGCTGATCAAGGTATGAGTGATTATGCATCTACTATATAACCATTCTGTCTCTCAACCGCCCAAGGTAGGTGAAGCTATATGCCCCACGTTAACAGGTGAAAGGTAAGAACATTGCCAACTTGTTCAACTCTTGGTAGAGTACTCTGTTGTATGTTTACCATAAGTTAAGAATACAACATCGTAGCAACTCCTGATCAACCAACCTAAGTCTCTAATGTCTTGCTTCGAGACGAGCAAGAGTTTAGCTTGGGGGAGTTTGTTGACGGCTAAAAAGTACCACTTTCAGCCATCAATATTCTCACATAAATGGAGGCATATGCATTATTTACTAGCATTTTGGTTTGAATAATGTAGCTCCACTTGTCCTTGGAGATTATTTGTATGTAGGTGATTTACCCCTTAAAAGAGATGGAAACTCTCCTTCTATGAAGAAACCATTCCAACTCAGCTGAGGAGGTGGCTGCCACCAAGGGAAACATGGCATTCCACGTCATCGATCCAAGGGAGGCACTCACCGACGAATCAGAGGACGCCACATGGACTTCACATGGATCAAAGGGCCCACCTCGGATACCAAATCAAGCCATACACCGGGGATGGATTAGAGGGCCCACAGGGCAGCCACCCAGAAGAAAACCACCCCGAGTGGGGGGCCTAGGGGGCCGGCCGATCCTAGGATCGGCCGAATCGCCTTAGTGCCGCCCCATCTCGGCCCTACACATGGCAGCTGCTCATTGGTCACTTGCTGCATCCCGGGGTGTTTTGGAGCACTTTGAGCCTCCGAGCAAGCCTGTCCTTGCCTATAAATAGAAGGGGAGGGGCTCCCATTTCCCACACACCACTCTCTCATTCTCCTCTCACTTTTTGTTTCCAAGGCGGGGGGTAGGCTAGAGTAGCTCTTATTCAGGTTCCAAGTCTTCTTTGGAGTCTAGGTATGAGTTCTCTTTTATCTTTATTTCATTGTATGATTTTGATCTACCTCAGTTATTCAGCTATTACATATAAAGTCATGGTAGATCATATGCTTGATATGTTCTTGAGTTCATCCTCTGTTCATCATTTAGAGGCTTGTGTTCTTCATGAACACTACCTTTTGATCCACTTGAAGGGTGATAAACTCATTCCTTATGCGTTTGTTCATAAGTTAGAGGCTCGTGTTCTTCACGAACACGACCCTTTGATCTTATTGACTAGACATAAGAGAGTTCGTATTCGTTCGTATGTCTAGCCTTAGTTGATCTTGTTAGATGGCATGAGAGTGTTGCATGAGGTTTGTGTTCAAGCTACAGTACTCGGTCTAAGTTGACCAGTCTCCTGGTGGCTCTGACCCTGGGTCACAATAGCCCGGGCCGGGTGGAGTCTAGCAGCAACGCAGGCATGGTACCTGGGTTGTCTAGCTATGTTATTTATGAGCATAGCCCCCGTAACAATAGAGGTAGGTCCGCAGTGGTGACAACAGTTGGATCCTTGTGCAATCCTCCGCGCTGGGGTACCTGCTGTAGGAGTCTAAAGTCTAGTTTCGCAGAGGGCTGGTCGTCACGGGCTAGCTCCCCGTTTGTACCTGGGTGCTGAACCTTATCCCTCTCATGCAATACTCATGCCTATCTCCTGTATCTTCTAGCTTTGTGTGTTTAGTACATTAGAACCTAGAGCTAACTCGTATGTTCCCCCTAAGTCGTAGTGTGCTAGAGTAGAGGAAGATTTGAGTGTGTGTGTCACACTACCCTTATATCTCTTATCTTACCCCTGTCTTTGAGTGTGTTGTTTCCTATATGTATCTCTCAGTTTACATTCAGAGCAAAAGCATAAGTCTAAGATATCTGCCATTGCCTTCCACGGATACGATACCCTTGGAATATTCTCCTTCCTTAGGGAAATGCTACAATGGTTTACCTGTGGGCTTGCGGATTCGTTCATGATCGTTTAGATTAACCTTTGGCAAGTCTTGATGTTCACACTAACCCGGCGTCGATAGTTGTGACATTGAGAGGTGCCTACAAGGTGTTTCTTGGTGTTGTCACTAAGGATGGATCCCAGATCTATTCTTAAGATGATGGTGCTACAAAATGCCAACAAGCTCCACATAAGCCATCATCAAAAGTAGGATGAAGAAAGGAAATCTAATGCCTTGGTGAGGATACATAGACATTGAGTGATACGAGAGAATCAAATTAGGAGCTAAGCAAGGTTTGTTTTAAAAACTTATTGCAAAACCCCAAGTTGCTTGACATGATGAGCAGGAGTGATTTGATTCATGACTATTCCATTCCACAACTACCCAAGATGGCATGATAGACCCTTCATAGAGTTCACAGGTACAAGGTATGGTTTGGAATATCTCTTATGCTTGCTTCATATCTTTGGACATCATGTCTCACCTTGATCTTGTTCTTCCCTTCACTCGGGACGAGCAAAGGTCGAGTGTGGGGGTATTTGTTGACGGCAGTTATCCACTCATTTCATACCCGTCAACATGTACATTTTGGCATGAGAAATGATCACCAACACTAGACTAGGGCTTAAACTAATCATTTCCACAAGTGTTGGTGATTATGCAAATACAGGTAATTAGCACTAGAAAGAGGAGTAAAAGCACAAGTCTTTGATCCAAGTACTTCAAGCTCAACGAATGAGGGGGTGCCACATAGGATTCCCCTGGATCACTGACAACATCAATCCAAGAGAGGCAAACCAGACGAATCACGTATCACCACATGGACATCACATGGATTCAAGGGCCCACTTAGCTACCCAAACCACCAGGAAACTGGGCATGCACGAGGGAGTGACCTTGGGACCCACTTGTCAGCTAGCTGGAGGAAGCACAAGGTTCCACGTGGCCCTGGAGCTTCGGCCGAACCCAGGATCGGCCGAACCGACCTTGGTTCGACTGATCCTGGCCCTCCACGTGGCAGCTCCTGATTGGCCCCTTGCTGCTATCCCAGGCGTTTTGGAGCACTTTGAGCCCCGAAGCAAGCCACCTCCTTGCCTATAAATAGAAGGGGAGGGGCTCACTTTTGGGACACACACTTCTCCTCCTCTTCATTTTGGCCTTAGAGCCTCTCTCTTTAGGAGAGGAGAGCTCTTTGTATAGGATTAGTGCTAGGACGTGAGGAGGGATGCTTGGGGCCATGTCCTATTCATGACATCTTCCTCAAGAACGATCCTCAGTGGTGCCTATGTTCATCATTTAGACTAAAGTGAGTATTTTGATATTTTATATTTACACTAAAGTTGTATGCATGCATAGGAGATTTGTTCCTGTGTTCTTCGTTCGTTCTTAATTTAGAGGCTTGTGTTCTTCGAACACAACCCTTTCGATCTAGTAGAGCTGGATCATAAGTTTGCATCCCGTTTGTATGTTAGCTTGTCTACTAGAGTAAAGTTGATGCTCCTGCATATCTCTAATTATATCAAAGTGCATTCATGATCTTGCATGAGTGATAGAGCATACCTTGAGCTAGTGCCATTACCTCCCTCGCGGATTCGTAGTTCCTTATTTATACGGAGTGCTATAGTAGGGCTATCGGGACATCAGATGGTGTCAGGCTATAGTAGTAGTCAGTGGTCTAGACGTGGTATCTGGACCATAGGTTATCCTTCGAATACCAAGTGCATTCACGTACCGATAGAGGTAGGCTGCAATGGTGACAGCCTGTTGGACCCTTTGAAACCCTCCGCGCTTGTGTACCGAGTAGGGCCCCGTCACCAGAACATATTCCTAGCCGTAAACAGCTAGGGTGGGTTGGCGCCCAAGGCGAGTGTTATACCTGAGAGACCGTGCTATACTTTGCTCTGTCAAGCAGATCCTTTCTACCTATCCTATCAACTAGTGTTGTGTCCTTAGACCATCAGTTAGGTTTGAGCCAGAGCTCATCCGTCCCGTGGATTCAATACCCTTGGAATACTCCTTCTTAGGTGAAGTGTTACAACGGTATTTCCGTGTGCTTGCAGACTCATTCGTACTCGTCGGTGTACCCAGACACCTCTTGACGCTCACGCTAACACGCACCGTTAGTAGTAAGAAACGTCAACATTGAGGCATGCTTCTCCTTGAGAGAAGTCAAGTCAACTAGGAAAACATTACAATCATCAGTCAACCTCATCAGAAACAACAGGAGCAACTTTCAAAAAGTCTATCTCAATTCTAGCACCAACAAGCAAAGACTCGAGCTCAACTATCTTGTCCTTAGCATCACCTAGCAAAAACTGGAATTCCCTCTTCTCCTTATTGGTCTTTCTAAGCACATCATCACAATTATCAAGCAACTCATTCAGCCTAGCATTCTCCTCTAGCAAGAAGTCCGGATCACGATGTACCTCATGCTCGGAGTTGGAGTTCAAATCCGAGCTATCCTTCCCGCCCTTCTTGTTGTTGGAGTTGTGCACCATGCTGCAGAAACCTCCTTGCACGACGAAGCTCAGGCCAGTGAAGTTCTTGCTCGTGTGCCGCTTGTCCTTGCGCCTATCTTGTTCTTCCACACTGCTCGAATCGTATGAAGAGTCACTTTAACTGGAGTCGATGTCTCAAGCTCGGGCAACCATCACTCGAGCCATCTTCATCTTGTACCCGCTACACTTCCTTAGCCTTCTCTTGCCCTTGTCCTTGCGCTTGTCCTTGTACTCATTCCGAGAGCAGTGCTTGTTGTTGTAGTCCTGCTTGAACTTGCCCTTGTAGTCATTCTTGATCTAAATGTCCTGCAGACACTCAGTGATGAAATGCCCGTGCTTCCCGCACCGATAGCACATCCCTGAGCTCCTCCTCACATTCTTGCGGTTGTCATACATCCTTCCAAACCTCTTGCTCAACAACGCGAGATCCTCCTGGCTCAGCACCTCAAAGTCCTCATCTGGCATGGACACAAGACAAGACAAGGAAAATTGCATAGAAGCTGGGTTAGCGTTAGTCCTCAATCCTCAGACAAGAGCCCAACTATGAGAATCAGTGGGGCTCTCGCTCTTGGCTCTCAAGCCACGATCAACCTCCGAAGAATTGAGCCTAGAAAATAGCTCATCCACCGTAAGGGTCTCATACACACTCGACTCCAAGATGGCCTCGACTTTTGCACTCCACACAGATCTGTCAAGTGAGTGCAAGAGCTTGATAGCTCTATCATGATCCGTGTATGGGAGCACCATCACATTGGCCCTCATGTTGTTCACAATACAGGTGAAGCACTGGAACATCACATCAATCAACTCACCGGGGAGATGAGTGAAATTCTCGTACTCTCTCTGGTGAGTGGCAAACAAGCGAGCCTACACCTGAGCATTCCCAACATGAGCATTCCTAAGCTTCAGCCAAATCTTTCCGGCCACATCCTCTCCATACACTCGATCAAACTCTGAGGCACAAAGAGACCGGAACAAGTAATCCATGCCCTTGCTATTGGCCTCAAACATGTCCCGAGCACCTGGAAGGATGAAACTACCTAGAATGACATAGGTTGCATTTTGCGTCACTTCCTAGATCAGTTGTCCTTTTCCACGAAGAAACGCGCCCATGCGCCTCTCCCACATTTGGTAGTTCTTGCCATCAAAGTGCGGAGGACCCGACCCTTTTCCGTAGTCACCCATCTTTGGATCTTAGACTGGTTAGAATCATGAAGATCCGTAACCGGCTATGATACCAATTGAAGGACCGATTAGGCGGCAGGAGGGGGGGAGTGAATGGGAGTCGATAAAAATTCTTCCCAAAGGATGAACACGGCCTATGCCCTGATTGCCACTCCAATCACTTGCACACACCAAAGAAGCTCTAGACTCAGCACACACAAGCCAACGAGTCCTAGAGCAAGCCACAAATCAAGAAGCAGAAGCACAAGACAAGAATCGAACAACTTGGGCAATCTGCGATGCACCGGGCGGACTGTCCGCAGGGGCCGGGCGGACCATCCGCAAGGGGGTGCGGACCATCCGCTAGGTCATGGCGAATTGTCCGAAAAAGTTGCCCGAACCTCCAGTAACGCACCGAGAAAAATGGACTATCCGTGATGGACCCGTGGACCGTCCACCTCATCACGGACCGTCTGACATTCTAGTATGGACCGTCCGCAAACATCTTGCACCAAAAAAAAGCAACTCAATGGATCAAACTTCGAGCTTTGAAAGACGAGCGACGAACTCGAAGAACACCTGACAAATAGGCACCTCGCGGACGGTCCACGAGGACTAGGCGGAGGGTCTGCCAGGTGCGGAAACAGCAACCCGAGCCCGACCTTCTCAAGGTCAACTCCTTTTTCCCTTTGCCCACTCTCCCGAATCAACCAATGGATTGAGATCAAAACATAGGGGAAGATGAAGTGTCTCTAGGAGATGCCATCCCTACGAAATCAAGGCGTCAAACCAACTAAAACGAGAGGAATCGAGATCCTACAAAAACACCACCATGAACTAGGGTTCCACCAAGAACTCGCAAATAGAAGGGTTTTCCCGGTGTTTGAGGGGTCAAGATCATACCCAAAGATGCACAAGACATCCACCCATGATTCCCTCAAAGAAATCCGAAGAGAAACGCCCTCAAATCGATGAGTCAAGCGAAGAACAAAAGCCCCCAAAAATAGCACCGAAAATGACACGAAAATCACAAGATGCTAAGAAGGAGATAGAATCACAACACCGAATTCTTCCATACATCCATAGGTCAGAGTCTATACAAGAATCTAGCCTAAGAAAATACTGCGAAAAAGAAGCAGTCTGGAGTGATTAACCTTAGACATCCTCCTCTACCTTCTATTTGTACTTAAGTCTCCTGGAGGTGGCAAACAACCATACTACCCCTAGTGCATAAATGTAAGATACACACCCCTCAGGGGAATTTTGGTCCAAGACATGGACATTCCCATCGAGCGAAATGCTTGCACCACTGACTCGCTTAGCCTTGACGCAAGCCCCACGATCATGCCACGTGCCCCCGCCTCGAAGCTTCTCGACACTCCCGGATCACCGTATCCGTCGCGTTGGGCCTTCGGCCTTGGTTTTGAGGCCCAAACCAAGAAATCGTCCACTGATGGTTTTGTGGGCAAACCACCAAACCCCGTGTGCAAGCTTCGGTCATGAACCGCCACCTTGCACCGACCCATGTCCATGACTTCAACTCGCTCTTCTTGCTCCATGTGGCTCGCACTTGACCCCATCGACCATCGGGTCCTTCGAACCAAGCCTACTTGCCTCTGCATCACCCGGAGGCCTCCACGACATAGGCCTTTCGCACTTGTTCTTCACCTGCACCAACATGAGTTAAGCCGCAACCTGCACCTGCAATACTGAGCCAAGCATCAGTCCACCCAATGTTGTAAATCACTCATCACAGAGGAGCAACCCACCACTGGTCTTCGGATGCTCCTGGTCCTCAAGATACCACTAACACCATATTCTAATCCACATCCACACACAATCAGATTCGGATTGTCCACATCTGCATGGATATCAAAAACTCTTCTCCATATTCGCATAATTTGGATTCAAATCGGATTGGATGCGATAATTATTCACACCACTTTCATCACTAATGGTTGAACAGGTCTTGCTCCCGGATCTTGCTGCCAAGTTGAACGATTTCGCATGCTAGGGGAGTCGTGATCTCCAGATCTGTCGCTTCGTTGTTGGTCCCAGTGACTAGACCGAGGGAGAACTCAGTGGCGTGGAGGGGGTGAGCGAGACTTGTCTCTGGAGGATCCGGAGATAGCAGATCCAACTTTCATAGGAGGCCTAGCTTGGCCAGGTCGACGACGGTGTGGGGGCGAGTAGAAGTGTTGAGAGCATTCCCTTGGTTCACCGGAGGTGGCATGACAACCATGGCATTGCTGGATCTGGGCATCGGCGACAGGAGGTGGAGGCCTGCCTGGTCTCTAGACTGGACCATCTCAACGTGGTGGGAATCCGGGTGGGAGCATCGATAGAGGAAGGCAGGGGAGGATGTCGATGCGGCTCCCTTGTTAGGATCTGTGATGTAGGGGTGCCAGGGCATCTGGTTCATCTTGCATGAACTGGTGAATGACATCCTGCGGTGGATCCCAATTTCCAGTGACCAAGTGAGCCAGCGAGGGTGGCAAGGAATACTGCTCGGGTCACCGGAGAGGGGAGCATGGTGGTTGAGCGGTGTCTTGGGACTGAGGAACAGCGGAAGCTATGGGGTAGTGCACTCTTGAGTTTGATCTGTCATTCTGGATGAGATGGTGATGAGTAGGATGAATGCGACGAGAATTTGTGGGCTGCGAAAGTCAGTGTGAAGTAGCAGGTGGGGATTCAGGTGGTGGCGGGGGAGGAGGCGGGGAAGCGCCAGGAGGTAGCTGACGGGGAATCCCAAACGACAGCAGAGATGGTGGACAGGGCGGAAGGCTGTTTGGTGGAGGAAACAAAGGGGAGGAGGGGATTGAGAAAGGCTAGGCATAGTAGGAAATCCCGGAGGAAGGGAATCTTGGGGGAGCTCATGGAGTTCTCTAGTGGAGCAGTCATTGGTATCATGAGATGTGGTATTGTGGTGCTGAGTTTCCAGACCCTGAAGGATAGCCTGAGCTCTGAGCTGAGCTATATATATATATATATATATATATATATATATATATATATATATATATATATAGAGGATAAATCCATTCTACTCCCGGGTGTAGCTACTCCCACGTTCAAAAAAGCACTTTGCGTATGTCTACATACCCATTTATCAATTGGAGTATGTAAATATACCTAAAATAAGATTTATCAAAGTGATAACCATGAAAAAATTTGAGTGGAACTCGTAATTTTTTGCACCTTGTGATATATGTTATTTCCTATATAGAAACAAGAGTATGTTCACAAACCGTATATTTCCTCATATATAAAAAGAGGGTATGTCCACATACCACTTTTAAAAATCAAGTATGTGTACATACTTGTTTTAGAAACCTCAAATATGCAAAGATACCCTATAGTTTGTGAGATACAAATATGGGAGTAGCTACTCCGGGGAGTATATATATATATATATATATACTGCACCCGTGGTGAGTGGTTGATAAATATCCGGGTCTAGGGCATACAAAGGAGCAGCTGAGCGTCCTTCTTCAATCACATTTTTGCCCTTGTCTCCTGGAGTTGACTGCTGCAAGCGCTAAAGGGGGTATTCCTGAATCTGAACATCATTGTCAGTGAAAAAATTCTACGGAAGAGGCACCGTCACTACCAGAAAATCATTGACCAGTGACGCAACCACATTTTAACGTCATTGATTTATGACGTTCTTGGCTGATTTCATCATAATATTTCACTTCCGAGCAAATTTAGTGACAAAAAACTTTCGTGATAACGGTTGGTACTGTAACTGAGCATTCCCTGTTCCAAGCTAGTTTTGTGACGCCATAAGCTCCGCAACAGCGTCATAAACCAAATTTGGTCCCACATGTAAGTTGAAGAAGCAGTATAAACCAACCTTGGTCCCACATGTAAGTTCAAATAGCTGGAGCCCAACCGCTAGTGCCCCATCGAAATGTTGCAAAAATAATTAACCATCGCGAGGGATCGAACTGAAGACCTAAAGGAACAACACAACATTGTTTACCAGTACACCACCTCATGGTTCTGTGACTTTTTTGGGAAACTTTCGTCATAACGGTTGGTACTGTAGTCGAGCATTCCCTATTCCAAGCTAGTTTTGTGACGCCATAAGCTCCGCAACAGCATCATAAACCAAATTTGGTCCCACATGTAAGTTGAAGCAGCAGTATAAACCAACCTTGGTCCCACATGTAAGTTCAAATAGCTGGAGCCCAACCGCTTGCGCCCCATCGAAATGTTGCAAAAATAATTCGCCATTGCGAGGGATAGAACTGAAGACCTGCAGGAACAACACAACATTGTTTACCAGTACACCACCTCATGGTTCTATGACTCTTTTGAGAAACTTTATACATATATCTGATATTTTTTCGCACTCTCGCGCTAGCTCACTGAGCCGCCTGTGCCAAGTCACCTGGCCGTGACCACTGCGTGGACTGCCGCCCCCACCACACCAGCTGCGGCCTATCCCACGTGGTCGGCCGCCCGCGCTAGGTCACCGGACATATCAGCCCCAACCATAGCACAGAGCGGTTCTGGTAAGTTGGCAGGAGAAAAGCCAGCGCTGTAGCCAAAAATAGTTTTCCCGTAGCCCGCAGCCCCGAAAGGGGAAAAAGGAGAATGGAGAGGCGAGTAGGCTACCATAACGGATCATTCCGGCAGTGATTTGCACCTTCCAAGGACTGCTCACTCCTACGGGCTCAACCTTGGTGATACTTCCTGCAGCGGCGTGTCAATCTGGTTAGTAATTTTGTGTTAAATGCAGAAAATTTCATTTCGTAGAATGTTCTCTTTTTGATTTGTTTTGTGGTTAGTAATTTTAAGTTGGATTCGCCAAAAAACTTTCCAGATGGATAGACGCTGGATAACTGGTTGTACTGGTTTTACCACCGATCATGAGAAAGGTGTCCAGGATTTCTTGGCATTTCTTCAGACAAGATACGCTGAGGACGATGAAGAAATACTATGCATGTGTCGTCGATGCCACACTAACTCTACAGGGACTATAGAGCGAATTGGAGTTCACTTACTTGTGAGTGGGATGGCAACCACTTACACTAGGTGGATCCATCATGGAGAAGCTTTGGAGGATATGGTTGACGAAGATGCAAATGTTCAGGATAATGCAATTCTGCAGGATGATGGGGTTGAGGAAATTGCAATTCTGTCGAATGCAGAGGGAGATGTGGATAATGCAGGTCCATAGGATGGTGGTGATCAGGAAACAGTCTAGGAAAACGAATACATATCGGGTATGGAGGAGGATGAAGGCCCTGGAGATGATGGAATTTCTGAATTGATTGCTGACTTGGGCAAGGGTGAGGTGCTCGGTGAGAAAATGTACGAATTTGTAAAGGAACATCTGAACCATAAGGTGTCATCGACATCTACATATGCACAATTCACATTTGTTGTGAAGTTACTTCATATAAAGTCTTTCAGTCGGATGAGCAACGTCGCATTCAATGTGATGATGAAGTTGTTACAAAAAGGATTCCCAGAAGCGTGTCTTCCAAAATATTTCGATGAGGCAATGAAGTACATATGTTCCATGGGACTCGGCTATGAAAAAATCCATGTTTCCAAAAATAATTGTGTATTATTTCGAAAGGAGAAGTATGTAAAACTTGATGTGTGCTCAGTATGTTGTGAAGCGGATTCAAGATGGAAGGATGCAAACACCAAGAAGCACGTTCTCTAAAAGGTATTGAGGCATTTTCCCCTTATTTCCAGGCTGAAGAGGATGTTTCTTTCATCAAAACAACAAAGGATGTATGATGGCACAAGTCAAAGCGAAAACTGGTGAAGAATGAGCTTAGCCATCCAGCTGATGGTGAGGTATGGACACACTTTGATAAAACTTGGCAAAAATTTGAAAAATATGCTAGGAACCTTAGACTTGGTCTTGCAACTGATGGTTTCAATCCATTTGGCAACATGATCAATCCATGTAGTATGTGGCCAACATTTGTTGTGCCGTATAACATGCCACCATGGGTATGCATGGTAGAATCAAACTTCATGATGGCCTTATTGATCCTTGGGCCGAGTTCTCCATCAAAGGATTTTGATATGTTCATGGAACCTCTCGTCGAAGAGCTGAAGGAACTTAGGACGGGTGTCTGGGCAATCGATGCTGTTATTGGTAGAAAATTTAAACTGTGTGCTGTGATTCTTTGGTGCATACATGATTATCCAGCATTGAGCACGTTGTGTGGGCAAGTCACGAAAGGCTATTTTGCCTATGTGCATTGTGACAAGGATCCTTGCTCAAGGAGATTGAAGAATAAGATATGTTACACTAGGCATCGTCGTTTCCTTCTAACTGATCATCCATGGAGAAGAGAGAGAGCAAATTTTGATGGTACTGTTGAAAACTGAGAAAGCCGGGGCAGTTTACCCATGAGGAGCTGACGCAGCAACTAGAGAAGGTTAAAGACGTTAGACCAGGAAAGCATCCTCTACCTCAAGGTAAGAAAAGGAAGCAGGAATCCAGACAATGCTGGAGCTAAAGGGTTGGTTTGTGGGGCTTGCTGTATTGGTCATCTCTGAAGCTGGCACATAACCTTGATGTGATGCACATTGGGAAAAACATATGCGAAAACCTTATTGGAACGTTGCTTAAAATTGCTGGGAAGACAAAGGACACCATCAATGCTAGGGTTGATTCGGAAGAGATGGGTGTTAGATCAAATCTACACATGGTGGCAACTAAGGATGGTGAGTCATGCAAAATGCCAGAAGCTCCATATGCACTTTCAAAAAAGAAACAGAAACTATTTTGTGATTTTATAAGTTCGGTGAAGTTCTGATTATTTTCTGGGTTCTTTTTTTTTCTTTCCCCGTTCCTCTGTTTTTTACCTAACTAATGAGGCAATGTTTGTTGTCCATGGATCCTACTGTTCTTTTTCTTTGTGCTATTTGCCACCGGCTTAGTAATGTTAATATTGCTTTCCTCACTGAAATTACAGAAGATAGTTCTACCATCCACGGTGTTGAGGTAGAGAGATGCCAGGATTGTCCTATAGTACCTGGTAGTATACAGAGAAATCACAGACTATACCGGCAATGAACTAAACAATGCCTCTAGATATGGACCCATGGGAATATGATTTAGCATTGCTAGATTTATATGCCTATTTTTTCAAAGCATGGCTACTCTGAATGATAGTATATATAAAGTGTTAGGATCATAATGGATTAACAATGCATTTCTATCTGTTCTGTACCTATTATAGAGATCTGGGTGCCGGTGCACTGTCATCTTATCTCGAATCAACAACAAGCAACCATGGTGGTTTTCCTCATACACCAAGTGTCATCGAGCTTATGTTGCACATGGCAATCAGTACAAGTGTTCGGGAGGGTGTCCATGCACAACAAATGAACTAAAGTACAGTACCTCTGCTTATATCTTCAAAGTCAATGTGTTATGTTCTATTCTTTAAAGATATCATTTGTGTCTGAATGGAATCACCATTGCTAAATTTACACAGATTTTCCTGAGTTTCGGTTTTGTTCTATAGTTTGGCTGGCTTCAAGTTTTTGAAATTTTACATGAAATATTTTTCAGGCAAAAATGGTTTCAAGAAATTTCTTCTTGAATCCGAGGATGGGAACTGATCTCTTACTTGCAGCTGCTGGTGAAAGGGTAAGCACCACCAACCACTACCCTGTGTACCAACAGAGAAAATGGTTAGATGACTAAAGTTGGATTTTGTAAATTTATTCAGACCAGTGGATATACGACTACGAATTATGTCTGGGATTTCCTGCAAAGCCGTAATATCACTCCATCACTACCTGATGTTGAAGCATGCCACAAGGGTTTGAAGGTAAGCTTCAGCTTTTTGGACTTCTACCTCAGTAGTCGGTACACCTGCTTCAACTTGGAGGCATCTATGAATCCTACTACATTCATACAGACCTGAAATTGTTTGCACATTGAAATCATTTCACTAAATTGTCTGCCATCTCAATTAAGCGTCACAACACGTCCGTGTAGAGTTTCAGAATAAAAACTTCAGGAACTCAGGATATGTTATGTACTCCCATGGAAGCACATTCTCGTTGTTCCAAACTTTCACACTAAAATATGTGACCTTTTGGTTTAAATAAGATTAATAGGCATGAATTACATGCTATTTTGATTTCATAAAATATGATTACTATCTATATATGTAGTTCAATGCATTATAGGCAAATCTTGCCTGATATATGGAAATTTGTTGTCTAAATCTTTCAAAGCTCTTTGATTATTCACTAAGTTGACTCCAAGGGAGAATAGATAGGCATTTTCTAGAATTATGTAAGTTGAGCTGCTTTTCAGGACATCAGTTTTATTTTTTTTAAAAGAACCATGCAGAAACATTAGATTTAGCAACACTACAAGTTTAATTGTTCTTGTTTTGCTCACACATTTACAATTGCTTCCAGCTATACTGCCAGTTTCTCTAAGAAGTGATGTTATTTTACTGTCATAGATTGTTCATTAACAATTGCTTTTTCGATTGCTTTTACTGTCATAGATTTTACATGATTGCTTTAAGATTTTGCATGTCCTCTGAACAGATTTGAATTTGAAATAATGTTGTTTGCCAAAATATTATATTACAATTATAGTTTTACTAAAGTATGTTAATGATTTTTCAGGAGGAAGCTTGAGTTTGAGGAGCACGCGAATGGTGGATGATGGTGAACATGAAGGCAACCTTTGCACTGCAGTAGACATAGGTCATATAATTCAAATGAGTTCAAACTGTGCGCTGGATACATTATGTGTTATACCAATGGTTGTGTCTAAGTTTAGTTTGACATTGGGTGTGTTTCATTAAAGATTTGTACAAACAAATTATATTTCATTTTAATGGATGTCAATGCTTCATTCATTATGTATTTATCGTTTTGCGATTATTGATTTAAGCTATCAAACAAAAAAGAGAAACTATCTCTTGCAACTAAAAAAAGATGACGGTGGCAATAGAGGAATCTACCTGTAGCAACTAGTCAGTAACGTGGCAATAGATGACCTATCTGTAGCAACCAACCTAAGTAACGTGGCAATAGCTTATGCTATCTATAGCAACCATTCATAAATGTGGTAATAGAGGACCTCTCTGTAGCAACCAACCTAAAGAGATGTTGCAATAACCTAAGCCACCTATAACAACCATTTAGGTGACGTGGTAATAGAGAAGCTCTATTGCAATGCTTTCTCCGCGTAGCAATAACCACTCTTGCAACACCCGTGTTGCGTTGCGATTGTATTGTGTTGCTACACGACCAGCGTGTCGCAATACGTATCGCTAGCAACGCCTAGTTCGTTGCAATTGATACTATTGCTACACCCGTAGTGGTTGCAATTACTTTTGTTACAATGCTCAACATGTGTTGCAAACACATCAAAAGTGTTGCAATAGAGGGGTTTTGTGTCATAACTAAAACGTAACCTGTTGCATTATGCTATTGCTACAGTTACAAGTGCAACGACATTTAACCAAAAAAATGGTAGCAAAAGTATTATTGCTGCCATTTTTGGGTCTTTTGCAACACTTTCTCGGTGTTGCATTAGACCGAAATCCTTGTAGTGTGGATGCAAACTACAAAGACTAAAAACTCAAGATTGTCATATCCTACTCCAAAGGGTTTTGCCGGCTTGTCTTCACGGTTTAGTGGATAAAGAGATACAGCTACCACACAACTTTACCCTTCACCAGAAGAGCCGCTTAGGATGATTGACCTACGCAACCACACCTACCAAATGATTAAAGGTCTTAGATGGGTGCCTAAGAATCACTGGTGGGACAAAACAAAGGACAAATGGGTCGAACCAAGATTTATGAATGTCGTTCAACAAACTTTCTATTACAACTACAAATACCTACCCATGAAACTGTATCTGCACAGGGTTATAAATTGGATCATATGAACTTGGCCACGGGAATGGATATTAAGGTATACTTCGATGATCATCCCAGATTGGCTGATTTGGTCTCATTGCATCATCAGTATGTTGAGGATTGGGTGAGAGTTTTTTATGCTACTGTGTACATTGCTGAGACTAGGGAGTACATCATGTTCATGTTTCAGGGATGCCAGTATACTCTTTTTCGACACCATATTTCTGCCACTCTTGGACTGATGGATTGTGAATCAGGAAAGTACGAGGATAAGCCATCCCTACATAGTATTGTCTACGAGGATCGTGAACCACCTCGGCATAGTTTGCTCGGTGGGTCGTTCCCGTCCGACGAGGAGATGGCCGGACTTTTTGTTGAGTCATTCACAGGTAGGCGAGCATATCGCACGCCTGACATGCTTACCCCTGAGGTAAATGTGGTTCACCAGGCACTACAGAAGACATTGTTACCACAGATTGGCAATGCAGAGTCCATCACTAGTCTTCAGCAGTGGCTTGTCCTTCACGTCATGACTAGCCGGCCTTCGACATTGTGGACTTCATTTTATGTGAGATTGAAGATGTTATCCTTGATGGGTTGACCGTGGCCCGACATATGCCGTATGCTCACTGGATCTCCTTCATCCAGTGTCGTGTTACCAGAGTAGATGAAGACAGGGAAGTGGTGTGAACTGGACCCAAAGATTGGCGTCCTGAGTACATGAAGTCCAAGACACATTTCAAGGAATATATGCCTCTGAGACCAAGAGACAGACGTCATGGCCTAAGGGCTACAATTGAGCCATCTCCTGATGACATTTGTTCCTCGAACAACAAAGACAACGAGGCATCTCTAGTGAAACATCTCTGAGTACATGATGGTGTGTCCCTACCCACTACAAAAACAGAAATAGTTCCAGTCACTCCAGCAACAACCAGTGAGCCAATGGACTCTTCCATCTTTCCTAAAACTCATCCTTGAAAATCAGTGCGAGCAGACCAAGTTCTAGTCAATGATGGAGAAGAGGATGGCACAACAAGAGGAGTTAAACCACGTGCACTCAGAGCAGATAGTACAAATGGTAACACAACAGCAGCGCACTATGGAGAATTTTCTGAATGCTTCACTCAGTCACCTTCACCAAGTTAACAGCTTACCACCACCACCCGCTCTACTCGCACCTATTGGTCAGACTCCCTTGCAACTTATGCCTCCTGCTAACTTGGGTAAATCATCTGAAGTCTCTGAGCTACCTCACAGTTCAGCAATTAGTTCACAATGGATGACAGAAAAGGATTCCAAAGAAGAAAAGGAAGCAAATGCATCAATACTCAAGATTCTATCTGATATTGCAGCAGAGGAACAGAACAAGGAAGCCTTTGGCGGCAACAACAAACGATCTGGGTGGTTGTGCTATCTCTGCTGGTAGTAGTGCAGAAAATCATGGTCACTCTACTTTGCAAGTTCCGGAAGATCCTGCTCCAGCTACCTCGGAAGGCTCTCGTGCAGTTGATCCTGCTCCTTCTGCAGCTACCTCGGAAGGATCTCCTGCAGCTGATCCTGCTCCTGCTGTAGCTACCTCGAAAGGCTCTCCTGCAGCTAATCCTCCACCTGCACCTGCTGCAGCTACCTCAGAAGGCTCTCCTGCTCCTGCTACGTTAGAAGCCTCTCCTGCCGCTACTGCTCCAGCTCCTAATGACCCTCTTCACAATCCCGTTATATCGGCTCCTTCGAACACCGACGAAAAAGAGGTAGAATGTTAACATTCCTTTGATTGCCATTGATTCCATTTGATTGTTGTATTCGAGTTGAACAATACATTTTTCTTCACGTGTGCAACCCAACCATAAATAATCATTTTGCCTGGGCTTTGTGCTCAGGTCTTCACAATTGCTGACCAAGATGAAATTGTACCTGAGTCGGAAGACTCCCAATACTCTTGTACCGGGTTGCAGAATGAGGTACAGGTACCAACACTTTATTTTCAGAATAGAACATCGTACTTGTGTCGTGGCGTTGACGACTCCAACTTCCATATGATTGAATCCTCTGATTTTATTAATGGCTTGGATCAATGCGGGATTCCTACACCCAAAACAGAGAGTTCTACGGCCTCGACATCGCGTAATGCATGAGTCGTGCTATGCATAAAGTGAACCCAACACTACCTATGCATGCTTTTGTTTGTAATTTTCGATGTAATCCTTGAATCATGCCACCGTACCGATGTTTGATGAGAGGAATGCAACATGCTCATGATCTTGTAGTAGTATGCGAATCAAATCGAGGAAGGAAGGGATGTGTTGATCTCCAATGTGGGCATGATCGAGGTGTATGAAACACGCTCATAATCTTTTTGTAGTAATAAGCGAATCAAATTGAGGAAGGAATGGATGTGTTGATCAAGGTGTATTACTGTTGATGGATGCAAACTACAAAGACTAAAAACTCATGATTGTCATATCCTACTCCAAAGGGTTTTGCCGGCTTCTCTTCTTAGTTTAGTAGATAAAGAGATATACATAGCTATTACGGAATTAGGAAATTTTTTCGGCAATGGAGGAGGAGACTATGGTTGCAGCTACTGAGGTTGACGCAATTCACTAGCAGGAGCTATCTGATGTGAATTCAATTCTGAAGATGAGGACGACGACACTCTATGGCAATACTTCAATGAAGATGAAAATGCTGCCGATGAAAGTGACGAGGACTAGGATGTGAAATCAGTTAATGTTTAAGTCAATCCGATCTGAAATCTTGTGGACCTTATGATTTATATGTAGCTGATATCGCACTTTCCTAAATATTAAACCTGCCATCGGTGCCTACTATCTGGTTTATCTAGTATGTTGTATTATATAACAATAGAACGTCATGCATCAAGGGGAGAAGCTAGAAAAGGCTAACAAGGCTACTCCGATTATGTGCTACGTGAATGGTAGATTAGATAATATCCATATGATCACAAGAATACATGATTATGGATTAAGGCTGCCACTGGGGAGCGTATGGACAAATCCACTTCTTATCCTCTCCATTGTGGGCATGATCGAGGTGTATGCAATGTGTTCATGATCTTGTAGTAGTATGTGAATCGAATCGAGGAAGGAAGGGATGTGTTGATCTCCAATGTGGGCATGATCGAGGAGTATGCAACGTGCTTATAATCTTTTAGTAGTAATAAGCGAATCGAATCGAGGAAGGAAGAGATGTGTTGATCAAGGTGTAGTGCTGCTGATGAATGCAAACCTCAAAGACTGAGAACTCATGATTGTCATATCCTACTCTAAAGGGTTTTGCTGGCTTGCCTTCGCAGTTTAGTGGATAAAGAGATATACACAGCTATTGCGGAATTAGGAAACTTTTTTCGGCAATGGACGAGGAGACTATGGTTGCAACCGTTGAAGACGCAATTCGCCTACAGGAGCTGTCTGATGTGGATGAATTCAATTATGAAGATGAGGACGATGACACTCTATGGCAATACATTGATGAAGATGAAAATACTGCCGATGAAAGTGACGAGGACTAGGATGTGAAATCAGTTAATGTTTAAGTCGATCCAATTTGAAATCATGTGGACCTTATGATTTATATGTAGTTGAAGTCGCACTTTCCTGAATATTAAACTTACCATCGGTGCCTACTATCCAGTTTATCCGGTATGTTGTACTATATAACAATGGAACGTCGTGTATGAAGGGGAGAAGCTAGAAAAGGCTAACAAGGCTCCTCCGATTATGGGCTACATGAATAGTAGATTATATAATATCTATATAATCACAAGAATGCATGATTATGGATTAAGGCTGCCACTGGGGAGCGTATGGACAAATCCACTTCTTATCCTCTCCAATGTGGGCATGATCGAGTAGTATGCAACGTGCTCATGATCTTGTAGTAGTATGCGAATCGAATCGAGAAAGGAAGAGACGTGTTGATCTATAATGTGGGCATGATCTAGCAGTATGCAACATGCTCATAATCTTCTAGTAGTATGTGAATCGAATTAACGAAGGAAGGGATGTGTTGATCTCCAATGTGGGCATGATCGAGCAGTGTGCAATGTGGTCATGATCTTCTAGCAGTATGCGAATCGAATCGACGAAGGAAGGGATGTGTTGATCTCCAATGTGAGCATGATCAAGCAGTATGCAACGTGCTCATGATCAAGTAGTTTGCGAATCAAATCGAGGAATGAAGGAATAATGTGTTGATCTCCAATGTGGGCATGATCGAGTAGTATGCAACGTGCTCATGATCTGACAATCCATCCAAAGCACACCCTCTCGTTCTTTACTACTTAACAACAGACATCATTTTAAGAGGAGAAGTACATAAACGAATGAGTGGTTCCTAACAAAGGAATATCCTTTGTACCAGTATATTAATAAGAGGAACATGCTTTGCCGCCAGTATATAGCGCTGACCAGCCCCCAGAACAAACCAACGTGCTATTCAAATATTCAGAATTTCGAACGCCCGGAAAAAGCAGATGTTAAATATCCTTTTTGCTTCCCCCTTCCCAATAGCACCCCGTTTCAGCCACCACCATAATGAAAGGGTATATTGGTAATCTGACAGGGCCCTGCACCGAAATTGATAAATTACCCCCGCCCCTGTCCCTTCCCTACCTTCTACTCCTCGCCATCTCAAATCTTTCTGCCCCCATTTCCTGTTCCCTCCTCGCCGCCAGCCCAAATCTTCACCTCCTCTCCTCCATCGTCCCAAATCTACCTCTCATAGATTTAGCCCCTTTCCCATCTGCCTTTATAGAACCAACGGCGATGACACAATGGCGCCAGGAGAGAAGGTCGTACGAAGGAAATATCCAGAACAAGGTACAATGTTTTCCTCATCAGTTCAGCTTCCTTGATGGATTCGTACTTGCGTGTTTTCCCATGTGGCAGATCCCATGTGTACACTAGTTTTTTTTATCAGGTAGATCCCATGTCTACAGTAGGTCTTCTTAGGATCTTGTTTTGACTAGGAACATCCTTTCAGGATCTTGTTCGGCTATTAACATCCTACTAGTTCTTATAGAAGTTTTTAGGCCTGACAGATCTCATGTCTACACTAGTTCTTCTCAGGATCTTGTTTTGACTAGGAACATCCTTTTTAGGATCTTGTTTGGGCTAGGAACATCCTACTGGTTCTTGTAGAAGTTTTTAGATCTAGTTTTATTTACAGTGGTAGGCCAACCTTACAGAAGTTTCTCTCCTTTTGTAACAGAAGTAGACGTGTGCTGCGATTACGAGCGGCATAGGGACATTAATATCTTGAGGAATCACACATTCTTCTCTACGCTTGACCTCAATAAAATGAAATCACTTTTACCACTTGACCGACCAAGTAGAGAAAGGGTACCAACGATATAAGAATACAAGATCCGGATCCAGAGTACAACCTGTCTGATGAACATGAATCTGACCAAGAGACATGTCAACAAGAGGTAATCTTATCATGAACTCGTTTCATGTACTAGTTATGCATGATTGCTTCTGATCATTTTTTTTGTTGAATTTTGTGTAATCAGGTCACTCATAGCATACTTGTCAGTGGAGGAAGAGGGACCAAGAGAATTCGGGCACCGGATGACCCTACCAGAATGCCTCCTAGACTGACTAGGACCAAGGCAAGGGAATTGGCTTTAGCTGATGGGAGTGGGACAACTCCTGATACACAAGAGTTGCCCACTAAAGGTCAAGCAACATCAACCCATGATGAGAACATCATCGACAAGAAGACTGCAGAAGGCAAGTCATTTGGTCTCATATTCGAATGTCCTAATTACCAACCGAATTATTATTAACTTGTATGGCTATAACAAACTTGTTAGATGATGCACACCCTTCCAGAGCACAACGGGGGCCACAGGATTCAAGAAGATTGGGCAGAGATCTGGACCGGATTAGCTGAGGCTTAAATGACAAGATCCCTATACACATTCAAGAAGGGCTCAAACGCCTAGTGGCACCAATGCAAGCTGCAAAGTTTGCATCAGAAGGTGGGATCATAGTGCGTGGGCACATACCGATCCTTCCTTGCTGGAAGGACTACAAGCCGAAGAAGAACCAACAAGATGGTGAAAAGACTAAAGACCATCTCAAGGACTACATATTGTGTTGTGCTAGGGGCAATTAGACATTGACACCACTAGTGAGCCTATAAGGGTGGCATGCAGTGACATGCTGAAGTCGATACAGAGACATGCGAGGTATCACCTAAAGCAAAAGTACTTCAATGATGTTCCAACAAATGCAGTCCCAAGTAAATCTCCTGTGACCAATCTGACCGACGCCCAGTGGAAGGTACAGGTTAACATGTGTTCTTCCCCTGAGCACAGGGTATGATAGAACTTCAACTTGCCACTACCACATTTCCATATACTGATATATTGTTCTTATTCTTATTTCTTACACAAATTCTTATTATTGTAAAGGCGAGGTGTAGTACAAACACCAGTAATCGAGGAAAGGCCAAGTACCATCAACACACGGGATCTCAAAGCTACGTTGTACAAGCTAATCTTGTGGTAAGCAGATGAACAAGTCATGTTTTTGCTCTGTAGTTCATTTCATGAACCATTTTTCAATGCTAGCACTTTAATAATTATGCCTGTTTTCGAAACATATTTAGAGGCAGAAGTATACTATTGAAGGAGAAGGGCTAAGTCCACTTGATTATTTCAAGTCCTCCCACTGCAGCAAGAATGGCTTCACCGCTCCAGCACAGGCAGCCATTGTAAGTACTTGTCTGCTTTTGCATTCTTCTTTGCAACAATACTAGAAAAATGTGTGAGTATTTTATTTTAAACCTTTCATTTTATTTCCTTTTTAGGCTCGCATGGAACAAATTGTCGCTGAACCTAAAGGCGACCAACCAGGAAAGTTGTTGCTAAAGCAGTGGCGGAAGTTGTCCAATCTAGGACTTTTCGAGAGATTGCTGGCATTCGCCCGCCCTCCATGAAAAAGACTAGGGTTCTACTGCACCTCAGGTTCAGGAAATATGAGCTGGACTTGACAATGAGAAGCAAGGGGGGGCACAACTATGCCAAAAGATTGTTGAACAGGAGGCCGAGATGAGCAAACTGAGATTGAATGCTCAACAACAGGAGACAACATTGAAATCTCAAACAAAAGCGCTTGAAACTTTGAAGAAGAGCACAAATGACATGCATAATCTGATCCAAGGCTTGATAAATTTCAGCCAGGTTTATCCTCCTCTCAACTGAAGTGTGGTCCTGGTGAACTTGTGTTGCTGATGACTTGTTGTACATTGATTCGATTCGATGCTAACTTGATGTATGTTGCACAATTGTACTGGTTGAACTATTCCCTGAATGTGGTGTGAATTATATGAAAGTGGAAAATGTTCTGTTTTGTTGTCTGATTAGGTGCTGGCGATCAGCAGCCAGAATAGTATACAGTGCTGTGCGAAATGCAATATGGGCTAAGGCCTAGGAAAGGCCCTGAGGATAATTGCCTAAAATCAAATGTCCCTGCATAATGCAATATGGGCCAAGTTCGTTAGATGGACTGGAGCCCAAAATAAAACAGCCCAATATAGCGTGTAACAAACATTTAGGGAATGACAAAAAATAACACGAAAACCTAAAATGGGCTAAAATTGGCCCAACAATATTAAGCTCACAAAGGCTCTTACATGGATCGGACCTCAATTTGTGACGAACCGAAATTGTCATAACCCCTGCCACGTCGGAACCACGATGGATCTCGGTCCGACGTGGCGCAACCGATGAAACAGGTTTATGACGACAAGTGTTACAAATTTATACTCGTCATTAAATTCATGATGTCACGAAATAAGGTCTCGTCATTAATCGCGGTTTGTGACGCTCGATTAATGATGAAGCATTTTCATAACAACCAGTGTCATTAATCATGATTTATGACGAGAAACACTCTTTTTTTTGCATCACTAGTCAGCACATTCCTTGTAGTGCGTCTGCTGAATTGGAGTGGTAAGGAGATTTGGGGAAGTGTTAACCGGGGTAGTGATTTGCATTTGAACTTGAGTGGATTGGATATTCAAATTGAGTGAGTGTTGGTTGTCTGCAGCACTAGAGACATATGGAATATGTGTACCCTAAATGATAGACCCCCGATTAGGAGAAATACCTGCCCGGTTCAAGAATCTAAGAAGAGTGCTCAGAGCTTGGCAAGCACAACTGTCTAGTCTCAAAGCCAACATAGCCAATGTTAAGTTAGTCCTGACCCTCACGGATTTTCTGGAGGAATTCAGGGATTTATCTATTCAGGAATGGAATTTCAGGGATCTCCTAAAAGAAAAGCTAAACTCTTTGCTGAAACAACAACAAATTTATTGGAAGCAGAGAGGGACTGTCAAATGGGTGAAATTTGGGGATGAAGGAACCAAATTCTTCCATGCTAATGCAACAATTAGGCATAGAAGGAATCTAGTAACTGTGCTGGAGGATGAAGAGGGTACAAAATTTTTTGACCACTTCTCAAAGGCCAATCTTTTATAGGAATCTTACAAGGACAGATTAGGCTCTTCAGATAATCCTCAAATGCATTTTGACCTACAAGATCTTCTTCAGAGATCATCTGAACTGGGCTGTCTCTCTGAACATTTCACTCATGAAGAAATAGATGCAGTGGTTAAAAGTTTACCAAATGATAAGTCCCCGGGCCCTAATGGTTTTAACACTGATTTTGTGAAAAAGTGTTGGCCTATAGTCAAACAGGATTTTTACGAGTTATGTGAAGCTTTCCAGTCTGGTCAGGTTTATCTTCAGAGTTTAAATGGCTCACACATTACCCTTATCCCCAAAGTGGATGGACCTCGCAAGGTTTCAGACTTAAGGCCCATATCCCTCTTGAACACCTCCATCAAAATCTTGACAAAATTGTTGGCTAATCGTCTTTAAAGGGTAATCATGGCTTCATTCATGCAAGAACAATCCAAGATTGTCTGGCTTGGTCATTTCAATATCTGCATCTTTGTCATAAATCTAGAAAGGAAATTGTCATTTTGAAGTTAGACTTTGAAAAAGCTTTTGATAAGGTGGAACACAATGCAATGCTTCAAATTATGGAAGGTAAAGGCTTTGATGAAAATTGGATTAACTCGATGAGACAGATTTTTAACTCTGGTACTTCCTCAGTTTTACTTAATGGTGTCCCAGGGAAAAATTTCCATTGCAGAAGAGGGGTTAGGCAAGGTGATCCATTATCTCCATTACTTTTTGTCCTAGCCGCTGACCTTTTAAAAACCTTGCTCAATAGAGCTAAGGAACTGAACTTGCTTTAGCTAACAATACCCCTACAATCCAATACAGATTTCCTAATAATCCAATATGCTGATGATACCCTTATAGTGATGGAAGGTTGCACAAGGCAACTCTTTTTCCTGAAAAGTCTGTTGACACTCAAAATTGTCATCTAAGCCAGATCAAGCTGGACCAGGCGGTCAGATCGTGATACCGGGTGGTCTGACCGCGGTCCCTGTAGCCGGTTTGGCAACAAGAGGTCAGACCTCATCCCTAAGGCGGTTAGACCGCCCTAGTAAAATTCCTCAATAGACAATTTGGACTTTACCATTAGATAGGTGTCGTTGAGTAGATCAAGATTCATATATTGAACGTCCAAATCGGAGTCCGGATGAGAGAGTTATGGCTTCTGGAAGATCTGCACGTCACACAGGTGGTTAGACCGCCCCCCTAGGAGGTTAGACCGCCTGTCCCTGTAGCCGGTCCAGAAAAGGACCCATGCGGTCTAACCGCGTGCCCTAGGCGGTTAGACTGCTCTCCCCTGATTCCGACTGAAATTGAGGAGTCCTAGTAGATTTCAAGTTGTAAAGGATTTCCTTGCGGGGCAAGACCTCCCCACCCTATATTATGAAGGGCCACGACCGATTGAGGACCTATCACCCAATCGATCAAACATTTATCTTACTTTTATCTCCAAACCCTACTTTTCCAACCCCTTTGTTTCCTTCTTCGTCTCTACGGCTATTTAGGGCGTTCTAAGTGGCCTGCCGACCTTAGAACAACTCTAGGCGCGCTACTCCCGACGGGGTCCCTCCCGGAGCAGTGATCTTAGGTTTTCGCCGACGTCTCTGACCAAGGTGGTCAGACTGCCCTCCATAGGCGGTTAGACCGACCCGTGCCCGGGACCTCGACGAGGAGCGATTTCGACTACCTCGCAATCCAGCGCACTCATGTGTTCGACCGGAAAAAGCGTCAACACACTTTTGGTGACTCTACTAGGGACAGATCTAGTTTTACAACCGTTTTGTCGAACGTCATCATGTCAAGCATTGAAGAACTCAGCGAAGAGGATCAGAGGAAGTATGCAGAGCTTCAGGAGTACATCAAGCAGCAATTCCTCTCCCACGCCAAGAAAGATCGTACAGGCAAGGTGACGATGGCTCAAGAATTCGAGATGTCGGCGATCAAGCTGAACAACGACAAGGTTGAGGTAATCACCACTATAAGCAAACCTGAATCTGATATATCTACAAAGCTTGCTGCATTGTTTGATAAATTCGAGCGTGCTTTTAGTAATCAGCATAGTTAGGTTGCTAGTATGATTACTCGCCTAGAAAAAATTGAGGGTAAAAGTAGTAGTTTTAATATTCCTAATCATTTTATCCCTCAACTAGATTCAAAAGGGGTGTTACAAACAAACTTGTCGGCAGCGCCAGGAATCTCAATTGAGACACCTGTGTACGGCATGCCGACTGGTTTTTATCCGGGACAATCATCATTGTCAAAGCCGACCCCGGTCAGACCGCCCCCCATGGCCGGTCTGACCGCCCTGTCTGGCCAGATGATGAGTGTTTCGAATTTTAATTCACCCCCTGTGAATAGAGTAGATATGTCAGCTACAATGCAATCCCAGCTAGATGCTATGAGTGAATTTGCTAAATTTAAGGAAGAAGTAGCTAGCATGGTGAAAAACAAACTTGGCGTTGATATGGGTAATTCTAGACTATATCAAAAACCTTATAAAGCCGAATTTGATCTTGTGGCTTGTCCCCCTGGTTGGCATTTGCCCGATTTTGTTAAATTTAGTGGTGATGATAATCGTACAACTTGGGAGCACATAAGCCAATACATTGCTCAACTAGGTGAAGCGAGTACCTATGATGCTTTGAAAGTGCGTTTATTCTCTTTGTCTTTAACGGGTACTGCCTTTGCTTGGTTTTTGTCTTTAGCCCCTAACTCTATTGATTCTTGGAATCAATTAGAACAAAAATTCCATGATCACTTCTTTAGTGGGGACTATCAACTAAAATTGACAGATTTAACATTGGTTAAACAAGGTAGAGATGAAACGGTCTCTAATTACCTTAAGCGCTTTAAAGAGGTTAAAAACCGTTATTTTAATTTGTCGCTTTCTGATTCCGACCTAGCTAATCTTGCTGCTAAAGGTTTAAAATCTGCTCTTAGAGAAAGATTAGGAGGTGTGGACTTTTATTCGCTTGATTCTGTTCTTGTGAGAGGTAGGGCACAAGAATTGAATTTGAATAGAGAAAAAGAAAAACTTGAGTCTCATCGGTCTGATATTAATGTGATTGATTATATTTCTAATAATTTGAATGATGAGAATGAAGTTTATAGTGTTGAATTTGTATGGCCTTCTGAAGATAAATCTTTTTCTTGTGCATCACTTAAGCCGGCTAGTAAAGGTCAGCAAGAAGAATTAAAATTTACTTTTGATGTTTCTAAGTGTGATCGCATTTTTGATGAATTACTTAAACTTGGAAATATTAAGATATCTCATACCATGCCTCCACTTGATGAGATAAAATGACGTGCATATTGTAAATATCATCATTCTTATTCTCATGCTACTAATGATTGCAATGTGTTTCGTCGTCAGATTCAATCGGCTATAAATGAAGGTTGTTTGATGCTTCATGAGAAACGAGTGGACAAGCATCCTTTTCCTATCAACACCATGGAGTTGCAGTAGCCTAACGTTCTGGTTCGGCCACATCAAGTCGAAGCAACCAAAGGAAAAAATGTGGTGGTCGGGGAAGAGCGGCCCGATTTGAGAGGAAAAGAGCTAACAAGAGAAGTTACTTATGAGAAGACCCCTGATGGTAGAGAAACATTCAAGATCACTGTCAAAGCTTATGGACATGGGGGGCAAGGGTCGTCCACTTCGTCTTCTCAGCGACCGTTTGAGCCTATTCAGGTCCAGGCGATCAGACCGTGTGAGGAGGGCGGTCAGACCACCCCTGTCCATGGTCGACCAAAGATGTTAAAACCGAAGCGACCAGAGATTGGAAACTGGAAACTCAATGTTGCAAAAAATCAGGGGAGTGCTCCAAAGCAAAAGGTCACATTTGACATGCTATTCAACAAATATTCTAAGGAAAAGGCCGTTACAAGTTATCGGCCATTGAAAAAAAGGATGAGGTCACCTACACATCAAGAGAGGTCATCATCACCTCCACGAGCAGCAGCAAGGTTTAGAGGACAATCATCTCAGCACGGGGGGGGGGCACTTCGCTTCATCATGGGCATCTTCAAGATCAAATCCGCTTCGTCCAATTTATGATGACAATGGTGTGATGTGGGTGCCATATCATCAATCCTTTCATCCTAGATGGGGAGGACCAAGAAAATCAACCTTGGATAAGATTTCACGATTTAATCAAGACTGTTTGGCATTTGGACATCAATCTGGTCAGATTCACCAGGCTGACGCGGTCAGACCACCCCCTATAGGAGGTCAGACTGCCCTACCCAAAAAATTTGCTCAATCTTCTCCGAAGCAAGTTTACAAGCCCAAGATCAAAGAGGAGGAGGTTGGAAAGATGGATGTCGACCCAAAGAGGACTACTGGTCAAGATATCATTCAAATTGGGACGATGGATGTTCCCGTTGAGAAAAGTGGCAAAAGACCAGTTGTGCTAAGCAATCAGGTTATGACACCTACTCAAAAGGGATTTGTTGTTGTTAATGATCATGAGGCTAGTGGAAGTGGCTCTAACTCTAAAAACTTTTTGCCAAGATGGTGTCCTCCCGTATTGACTCATACTCAAAGGAGGAAGCTTCAACGACTGAGGTCTCGGGAGAATAGAGAAAAGGAGCTGAAGCAATAGAGGGACGAGATGTTCAACCAATACAGACCCATGGTGCCATAAGGGAAGGAGTGGAGAGTCAAGGTCACCTCATTGCCAGAGCCGGTCAAACCGGTGAAGGAGGCGGTCAAACCGGCTGAGGCGGTCAGACCGGGTCCTGAGGCGGTCAGACCGGGGCCTATGGCGGTCGAACCGGCTGGTCCAGAGACGTTGCCTATTTTTCCTTCTTCAGCTCTCGTTACTTGTGACGATGAGTTAACATCAGTGTCTGAATTAAAAGACGATGAACAACTCATTGATTACAGTTTTTCTGCAGAGCACATGGATCTTGAAGACGATTGAGAAGATACAGCCGATTTCGATGAGAATCGCCCTTAGGACAAAATGGCCGGTGGAAAGTGTAACATCGACCTTAGATTTGTTTTTTAATACGCAAGCTTTACTAAAAAATAGGGGGCATATGTTGTCACTCAAAATTGGCATCTAAGCCAGATCAGGCTGGACCAGGCGGTCAGACCGTGATACCGGGCGGTCTGACCACGGTCCCTGTAGTCGGTTTGGCAACAGGAGGTCAGACCTCATCCCTAGGGCGGTTAGACTGCCCTGGTCAAAATCCTCAAAAGGTAATTTGGACTTCACCATTGGATAGGTGTCGTTGAGTAGATCAAGATTCATATATTGAACGTCCAAATCGGAGTCCGGATGAGAGAGTTATGGCTTCTTCGTCTCTACGGCGATTTAGGGCGTTCTAAGTGGCCTGCCGACCTTAGAACAACCCTAGGTGCGGTACTCCCGACGGGGTCCCTCCCGGAGCAGCCATCTTAGGTTTTCGCCGACGTCTCTGACCAAGGCGGTCAGACCGCCCTCCATAGGCGGTTAGACCGGCCCGTGCCCGGGACCTCAACGAGGAGCGATTTCGACTACCGCGCGATCCAGCGCACTCGTGTGTTCGACCGGAAAAAGTGTCAACAAAGTCTTTTGCAAACTTTTGCTGAATCAACAGGTGTAAGGGTCAACTATTCAAAATCCATGATGGTACCTATCAACATTGATGCAGAAAGGATGACTCTGATGACTCTACTGGCAAGCACCTTTGGTTGTTCTATTGGTTCTTTTCTATTCACATATTTGGGCCTTCCTCTGGGACTGACAAAGCCTCGAGTTGAGGAGTTTTTTCCTTTAGTCACCAGATGTGAGAAAAGACTTATTAGTACTTCAAACTTCCTCTCTCAGGCTGGAAGATTGCAGATGACTAATGCAGTGTTCTCTGCACTTCCCACATTCTATCTCTGCACTTTCAAAATGCACAAGACAGTAATTGATCAGATTGATAAGTACAGAAAACACTGCTTATGGAGAGGGGCAGATATAAATGCAAAGACCCCACCTAAAGCTGCTTGGGAGATGGTATGCCTACCTAAATCTGAAGGTGGTTTGGGAGTGATTCAACTTCAAGCACATAATGATGCCCTGCTACTGAAAAACCTCCACAAATTCTTCTCTAAAGCCAGATGTGCCTTGGGTCCATCTTGTTAGGGAAAAATTTTATGCCAATGGGAAATTGCCAAACCACACGATGAAGGGATCCTTTTGGTGGAGGGACACTATTAAGCTTTTGAACTCCTACAAAGACTTGGCTTCTGTCACAATATTCAAAGGAAACACTTGCTTTCTCTGGCAAGATATGTGGAATGGATCTATCAAAGAACAAACCATGCCTGAACTTTTCTCCTTTACTAAAAAGAAAAGAATAACAATTGAGAAGGTTAAAAGCATTGATCAGTTGGATTCTTTATTCCACCTACCACTTTCTTCTGAGGCATATGGCCAACTACTCCAACTAGCTCAACTTCTTGATGCATTGCCAGATTATGATGACAATGACATTTGGACATATACCTGGGCCTCCACTGTACACTCTCCCTCTAAAGCATATAAGCCGCTTATTGGGCATAGAGCAGTGCACCCCATATATAAGTGTCTTTGGAAGACTGTTGTGCAAAAGAAACACAATGTTTTTTTCTGGCTGCTTCTAAAAGATAGACTAAGTACAAGGAACATAATGAGAAGAAGAAATCAGGAGCTGCCGTCATATGACTGTGTCCTTTGCCAGAACCAGGCTGAGGAAACGTTGTTGCATCTCTTTATAGATTGCAACTTCTCTCAGTCTTGTTGGAACTTGCTTGACCTACAGATTCAGCCTGGAGATCCAATCCAAATCCTGTTCAACCTCAGGCAGCAACTGAATGTTTCTTTCTCCATGGATATTATCATTATTATGAGTTGGTGCATATGGATGGAAAGAAATGATCTCATCTTCAGGGGGATTCAGCCGTCTTTAATTTCGGTCACAGAGAGATTTAAAAGAGAGTTTGCCTGGGTTATCCTAAGGGCAAAAATTTCAAAGCAACCTATTATGTCTTTATAGATACAATCTGCATTGTAATCTTGCTTTTGATTTTCTTCGTTTCTTTCTTTGTCTCTTGAGCTTTGCTCAACTTGTAAACTATTAGTGTTTAATTTTTTTAAATATATAATCAGTAGGGGGCAACCCCTCCTGTTTAATCCAAAAAAAGGAGAAATTCTTGGAGGCTGAACTGAACTTCGACCCATTCTGATGCGAGCAAAAGCTTGTCTGAGAGAATGCAGAGCTTCAGAAGGGGAAGCAGATAGGCCTTGAAACGTGTTGATCTGAGTGTCCACCAACTCCATTGGAATATGATTAGCTTGAGTCATCCATATACCAAAGACATCAAAATTCGGCCCCTCCCCATCTCTCATGATTCTTTGGACTCTGGCAGGGCAATTCTCAACATTGTGAAAGCAACAAGCACAAAAAGTACAAATCCTCTAGATTTTTTTCATAGTGCAGCTAGACAATGATAGTACCCATGTTTGGAACAGAATGAAAGATCTTATCCTTATCTGATTTAGTAACATCTACTTTGATCTTAACCAAGACACAAAGAGCATTGCTGTTGAAATTTCTAGGATTCAGACGGTGCCAATCAGAAGCATGACCAATATTACTGATAAGGTCTCTAATTTTATCCTCAGTTCTAAGTTGAGCAGGAATGCCATACAATCTGACAGAAACTTCTAAGTAATTGAAAGCATAATCATCTCTAGTTTTATTGGAATCAAAGAGCTCAACTAGAAGATTATGACTGTGCAGTGTCCATGGCTGACTTCTGAGAACCATCATTAAATCTCCTTTAGTGGGAAATCCAGCTAGGAATATATTGGGGGTTACCTCGTCAATGTTACTAACTCTTCCCCGCCAGAGGTTTGTCAGATCAGCTCTTGCTGTATCTTCAGAGATTGGATTAGAGTGACCGAGTGGATCAGCAACCATCAGTAGCAGATTAAAAGGATCAGAGGAATGAAAAGCAGATGGCACCACATGACTGCTGCTGGGCACAGCACGTGCAGCAGATACCTGAAGAGCTTCCAGAGACCTTAGCAGATCGGGATTGAGTTGAGTAGGCTCACGTGAGGAAGGAACAAAACCTTGCTGATGTGGAGAGCGTGGATCAGGGATGGTGATAGGGAATAGGGATGGGTGGAGGTCGAGAGTCAGGTGGGGCTGAGGGATGGGGTGGAGGTGGGTCTGGGGGAACATTTTCCATTGTCGAGGGGACCAGAGCATCGGTAGTTTCGTCAGCCATGGCTGGAAGCGGCAGTAAGAAACGCAAAACTGGGGAGAAGAAAGTGAAAGAAGGTGGATTGTGAAAAGTACAAAGCATGGTGAAAGTGGGGAGCACAACCTTAATTCAGTGCTGAGATTGAGAGGGCTTACGCTGACCTGATGATTGATCCTCCCGTGACTAGGGATGGATTCAGATGTGTGGAAATCCGAATTATCCGTAATCGTATTCGCTAAAAACGCTAATATGGAATTCGTATTTGTTTTTAATATGGATGTCAGATGAATGTATTCGAATCTGATATTCATCATTATCCGTATTCGACGGTATCCGCTATTATTCAACAAAAATCCAACATATTCGACAATATTCGTATCCGCAAAGAATAAAGTACCCATAGAAGCTATCTAAAATTATTTTATATTACTAAATACTACTTAAAATGAGGTTAATTTTAATATTACTAATAAAATAATTATTTACACCATCTTAACTATTGAAAATTATATATATGACAACTAACTAATTATGTTAACCTAATATTTCTAGATTATATAATGATCTATTTTAATTAATTTTAATATGGCTAATCATAGTAATTTAGATACATCATTTTATTTAGCAAATAAATAAATTATATTTCAATGTATTTATGTACTTATTTTTACTATTCAAAAATATTTATATATTTACAAAAATACTTATTTTATATTTATTGTGATATATATATATTTATTTATTTAATAATTGATATTTTATTTGCAATAAGATATCTATTATGTACAATGATCATAATTTACTCTCTACTTGTAACATGATTTGGTCAATTATAAAACCATCGACAAATGAAATTGATAGTCATTATGACTCCATGCTATAAATCAAGTAAGTATTCGAATGCGAATTCGAATTCGAAATATCCGTTTTGTATTCATATTCGATAATATTCGTATTCGTATCCGAATTCGAATTAAAATATGGTAAATAGTGACATCTCAATCCGTATCTGTGCGTATTCGATCCGAATCCATCCCTACCCGTGACCCACTCCCCGACACCCCCCCCCCCGCCGGAGCAGGATCTCCCTACTCCGGGTGCAGCGGCCAACCCCGCCGCTGGATCGGTGACCCTCTCGTCGAGCTCTCTCCATCCCTCCCCTCCTCTTCCCCCTTGTGCTCTCTGCAGGGAGATCGACGAGGTGCCTCCCACGGTGGTGCTTGAGCTCCACGACCCCATGGATGACGACGACCTCCTCGGGGAGGAGCTCCTCGACTCCTTCCCTCCCTTCGGTGCTCCCTCCGCCGCTGGCACGCTCGGCGTGCTCCTCCTCGCGCCTCCCCTCCCCTCATCACCGGCTCGGTGGGCCGGCGCCGACGCGGGTGGTGCCCGTCGCGCCGTAGTCGGGCGGTCCCCCGCCGGCCCCTTTCCCGTCGCCGGCCTCCTCCCCGGGGCGGGTAGTGATGGGTCGGCGCCCGTCGCGCCGTCGCCGGCCGGCTCGCCGTGCGGCGCCGTGGCCCCCGCGTGCGCGGAGGAGGGGCTCACCGCCCTCTCCGCCATCTCGGGCCTCACCTTCGCCACAACGGCCGCTCGCCGCCGCGGGCCCCACCGCCGTTGCCTCAGCCCTGCGTGTGCTCGAGGCGTGCGCAGCGTCCGGGGCAGCTGGTGTGGCTGCTGCTGTGGCCGCCGGTCGCCCTGTCCCGGCATTGGCCTCCACTACCCGACCCACTGCGTGTGTCGCCCAATCGCTGCGGCGCTGGCCGGCGCGCCAGCCGGCAGCGGCAGCGCCCCGGCGCGGCTGGCTGCCTCGCGGTCGGTTGGTGCCCGCGGCGCTGGCGGCTCGACCGCGGCTGGGGCTCACCCGGCCTGGGGCCGGCCAGCCGCCAGCGGGGCTGCGGCGGTCGCAGGGGCTGCTGATGGTGGCCCTGACGCTGCGGCTGCGGTCTGGGTCGCGCCCGGCGTGGTGTCTCGCGACAAGGCCCCCTCTTGCTGGCCTCCTCCTCCTCCCACCGCTGGGCACGCCCCCTCAAGTCGGCGGGCGACGACCGTGTTGGGTTTGGCTCTGCCGCCTCCGGCTCTCGCCTGCCTCCGGTGGGGCCGGTGGGGGTGGCAGAGCCGGGCACGGCGGAGCTAGGCCCCTCCATCCCCTCTGCTCAGGAGCTCTATGCCCTTGAGGCTTCGGGCTCCTCCGCCTCGGGCTCGTCCTCTCCGGTGCCGCGTGGTTGCTCCCCTTCACCACCTTCTCGGAGCAGATGCGGGTGGCCGGCATCCCGGTGCCGGAGCGTACCCACTCCACACCCTTCTCGGTCGCTCCTCCGTGGTCACACATCCCCGGTCGCCCCGCCGATGTGGCCGATCTTTCGTCGACGGCCGCCCCGCGACCCGTGGTTGCTTCCTCCAGGGGTATCCTGGGCAAGTGACCCCTGTCCTCGCCACCACCTCCGCCTCCGCCTCCGCTGCAGCGGTGCCCCAAGGCAGGGGGCGGCCGCACTGGCCGTCCTGCCGGGCCGCCCACGGCCGCGCCTTGCCGCGCGGGGGGTCTGGCTGGGGGGGGGCGTCGCCGCCTCCCGTCGGGCCTTCCGCCCAGGGCCCTCGGGTGGACGCGGATGGCTTCATCGAGGTTAGGTCGCGTAAGCAGCTACGTGCAGAGCGGTCACCGCCGCCACACCCTCCGCTGTCCTCCGTCCCCACCGATCTGGTGGGCAAGTGCTTCAACTACTTTGGGGAGGAACACATCGCCGCCGCTTGCCCCCACGCCCCGCGTTGCTTCCGGTGCCACCAGCTCGGCCACCACGAGAGCTTGGGCTGGCGCCCGAAGGTTTGCTTGGTGACAATGGAGGGCGCCCGCCCCCGCCCGGGAGGTCGCACCTCCTTCCCCCCTCTGGTCGCTTCGTGCCCTGCTTGTCACTCCCCCGACCTCCTGTGGTTGCGTTGGGTAGGGATGCTCATCCACCTCCGCCCCCTCCGCACTAGCCGCGGTGAGAGGCGAGGCTGCCGCCGGCTTCTAAGCCATGGCGGCGTCCTCCACTAGCGGCCCGCGACCCACCCCCGCCACCTCTGCCGGAGGGTCGTCAGCGTTCTCCACCGGCGGCCCGTGGCAGTCCGCTGCCACCGCCGCGGGAGGACCGGGTGCGTGCCCCCCGCCCTATGGCCCGTCGCGAGTCGGCTTCTGCGGGAGATGCACTGCCGCTGCCAGCTCAACACCCTGCCGGTGCGGAGGTGGCTCGGGCGGGTGAAATGGCATGGGGCACCCCGCCCCCTCCCCTGCTCCCCTCCGGCACCCCCTTCGCCGGCGGCACGGTGCCCCACCTCCTCCTTCGCAGGTGCCACTGGGACACCCCTCGCGGTGCCCACAGCTCGAGGTGTGCATCGTTCCTTGCCTCCCTGAGGTCGTTGCGAATGAGGTTGTTTTGGAGCGCGCTCTGGTCGCTGTGGTCACGGGCACTCGTCCGTTCGCCTCTTCCGCGGACGTCGATGCCTATCTCACCGGTCGCTTCGAAGTTCAGGCTGGATCGTTCATCTCCTACCCCTACCACCCAGACAACTTCTTGATCGTCTTCCAGGACTCCTCTGTGATGCTATGGGTTCTACAGGAGCCCATCCCGAATGGGCCTCTTCACCTTGCCTTCTGCCGGTCGTGGCGGGAGAACTGGGCGGTCGACGCGCCCATGCGCTACCAGGTGCAGGTGGGCATCAAGGACGTGCCTGCACACCTCTGGATGTGCAACACGATGTAGGACGTCCTCGGCTCCTCCTATGTCGTCATAGCCTTGGCACTAGAGTCCGAGTCGAAGGCCAACCTTAAGGAGCACTACGTTCTGGCGGGTTGCTTCGACCCCGACTCGATCCCGGTGCAGAAGGATATGATGGCGCCGATCGAGCAGACGGGGCTGGGCGCCTGCCAGCCCTACCTCCTCTACTGGGCGACGATCGACATCATCAAGATCATCGACCTCCTTGCTCCGTCGGCTGACAGCGCTCCCCGATCGGGAGGGCATGACAGTGGTCCCTCTGGCTCTTCTGGTAGCTCCGGTGCCTCCCGCAGGCTGGGTCCTCGGCTCGCGGCGGTGGCGCTCCTCTGCCTCAAACCGCGGGTGCCGGCCCTTGGCCGGTGTCTGGCGGGCAGTTTGGTCGCGTGGCCTGGGGGGTGTGGGCCTGCCGACTGGGGTGCCCCCACCTCCGCTCCTCTGCTCGTCCCTCCGGCTCCCTCCTTCCCCTACTGGGCGCTGCAGGGCATTCACAGGCCTGCTGCGGCCCCCCCAGGTCGTCTCGGTTGTCAGCCGGGGCGTTGCCTTTCGTGGCTGGAGCCACGGCCTTCGCCTCGTGGGCGGAAGGCGGGCCGCCACAAGCAATCCGTGGGCCGGAGGCGCAGGCCCCGCTTGCTGGGGTCTCTTCGGCCTCCTCTCCGGCACCGGTTGCGCGTCCGGTCGAGCGACCTCGCTTGGAGCAGCTCCCTCCCGCTCGGGAGTCGACACCGCTCCGGGACCTCTCCGACGACCTAATGCTCCTTGAGGCGGCGCTCCTTGCCGCGCCCTATGGTGCGCCTCAGCCCATGGTGATTCACCTGGTCGCCGACGTCGTGCCCTGCTGTTGGCGATCGATTTCCGTCAACCTAGCCACATGTTTACCTTCTATGCTGGTATTAATTTGATATTCACACTAACGATCCTAACCCCCATTATATGTTAAGTTTGCACTCGCGCATGGTTTTTGGAGTTTATTGTTCACACAGGAATCAAGAGCCTAAATGAGGACTTCCGGGTAAGGTTCATCAAGGGTTTTACGAGAAGATCATGGACCCCGGGACAAGTCAAGATACAAGATGAACATGACTCCAAATGAACCAAGGACTAAAGCGTGAAGCCGAGAAATGTCGAGGACCTAGACGGAAGATGCGGGAGTTCATATGCAAAGCACCCTTATCTAAACCGCGAGGAAAATGACGTCAAGGACCCACATGCAACTCGGCAAAAACTCAAGAAGTCGCGAGAAGCTTCGGGAAGAAAATTGGGGGCGAACCGGGACGAAAACACCCTGGGCCGGTCGGCCCAGGCCGACCGGCCTGGCCCATTTTCGTGCCGGTTCACCGCCCTCTTTGACCTAGATGATCCTCGGGCTATTTATAGTCCTCGTGCGAAGTTGCAACTATCAAGCCATTCGTCATCCGTCACCGAGGAGCAGAGAAGAGAGGGACACCATTCTAGAGAGGAGAGGGTCAAGATGGTTGACTAGGGTTTCCCTAGCCGACATGGGAACCTTGCATGGAAGACCACGTCAGAGTTCTAGAAGCTAGGATCAAGATCAAGGTAGGATCCCAGTGGTGATCTTGTGCATGTATCATACTTCATGTTGAATTTGCAAGATTGAATCCGATTTCTAGCGATCAAGTGCTTTCACTACGATTTTGTCTTCGCTCGGGTTTTCTTATTCTCCAATCTATTCTGCGGATAGATTGCATATGATGTTCTTGTAGCCATGGTGGCTAGAGGTGCAAGCCTGACCTACCGAGCATTTTCAACACGTTACTCGTGAACGTGCTCTTAGGTTCACCTACACAATAAGCGGGACATTGTGATAGGATGTTGATCATGTGTACGGTAGGTGCCTTTGAGGGTTGGAACAGAAGCCACGATTTAAAGCGGCTATTAATGAGATTCGTTTGCTTTATTCTTCTTGGTTTTGGAACTTCAACAAAAGACCCGATCCAATCTCTAGATTGGTTTTACCTCCCCTCTCTTTCTCTTGCTACCTCTGGTGTTAAGTAGATTAGATGTGTTTTCATGGTTCTTCCATAGATGAGATGCAAAAACCCTTGTCAAGATCAAAGTGTTTTCCGCTTATTAGATCGGATCTTGCATTACACATTGTTCCACGGATTCGATACCTTGGGTTTACCACTCAAGGGAAGAAGGGTCCCATGACTACGATGGGGGATTGGTCCACTTGCAAGTCCAAATGAACTTTGATACGACTATCAACCATCAACACCTGCAGGGTGATCAACGCCCGGGTCGGTCACTCTACTGCCTCACCACGTGTTGTGCCTATGGCGGACGTCTTCCGCAGGATACTCTCCCCCCTGCCTGCTCCCCTGCTGTTGGAGCAGGGTGGGCCTGGAGAGGACCCTCCGTCGGACACCTCACCATTGGTCGCCCCTTCTCCACTCCGGTCGTCTTCCCCTGCCCCCTGCGGGTCGTGCTCCTCCCCTCCTCTGCACTCACCCGACGCTCCACATGTGGCTAACGCTAATGGGAGGTGGACGACTACATCTCCAACAAAAACAACATATATTTTGTGGATGGTCTAGAAAAATTTTGCGTTCCAGTGGTACACTAGGCTCTTCGCGGTGGGCCTGTCGGACGAGCACTGCAGGGCCATCCGTGAGCTCTTCGGTGCCCAGGTCGAGGGGTCGTTCCAGTGGTCTGTGCTGGAGGATGATGAGTTTCAGGCTGTGGTGCGCGAGCTCTTCCCCGAGGAGCAGCTAGTCGTCGACGCACATGCCTGGGTCTACGTTTGTCGAGTGGTTGTTTCTTTTTGTTGTTTAAATGGATGTAAACCTAGTAGTTTGGAATGTTCGTGGGCTTAACCGGCGTGCTAGACACTCGGCAGTCCGCGAGTTGGTAGCTTTTGAGCGTGTCTCTCTTCTTTGTCTGCAAAAGACTAAGCTCGCTGTTGTATCCCCCTCTTTTATGCTTGATATGTTAGGCTTGGATTTTGACTATGTTGTGCTACCTGCGGTGGGTAGTTGTGGTGGTATCTTGGTCGCTTGGCGTAAGGACACGTGGCTCGTTTCCTCTCCCTCCCTTGGTCTGCACCATGTCACGGTCAAGGTCGCGCTACTTTCTGCACCCTCCCAGTCTTGGTGGCTCTCTTCCATTTACGGGCCACAGTCTGATGCGGATAAAGTGTCCTTCCTTGCCAAGTTCCGTGCCCTTCGTCCCACGCTTTCTGGGCCTTGGGTACTCTGTGGAGACTTCAACCTCATCTATCAGGCGGCCGACAAAAATAATGGCCGCCTCTCGTGTAGGATGATGGGTTGCTTCCGCCGTTTCCTCAACGACCTCGAACTTCTGGAGCTCCATCTTCAGGGTCGCCTCTTCACTTGGAGTAACGAGAGGTCGCATCCTACGCTTGAGCGCATCGACCAAGTCTTCGTCTCCTCGGATTGGGAGCATCTCTTCCCTTCCTCTACCCTACACGCTGTCTCTTCCAGATGCTCTGATCACGCCCCTCTTATCCTCCTCGACAGCGGGGTACACCCCAAGAAGCGCTTCACCTTCCAGGCCTTCTGGCCTAAGGTGGAGGGTTTCGTGGACACTGTTAAGGAGGTATGGTTGAGGTCGCGCCCTGACGCGGACCCCTTACGGTTGATTGACCACCTCCTTCATGAGACGGCAAAGGCGCTAGTTAAGTGGAGCTCCAAGGTGATTGGTAGCATTCGCTTGCAGATCCAGATTGCTAAGGAGGTCATCTTCCATCTAGAGGTCGCACAGGATTCCCGGTCATTCTCTCCTGAGGACCTCTCTCTTAGACGTTTCCTCAAGCTCCGCTACCTCGTCCTAACTTCACTGCAGCGAACGATCACGCGGCAAAAGTCTAGCCTTAGGTGGCTCTGTGAGGGGGACGCTAATACTAAGCTTTTCCACCTCCATGCCAACCACCGTAGAAGAAAGAACTTCATCCCCTCCCTTTTGGTCGATGGTCGCTCTGTCTTTCGTGAAGACGAAAAGGCCGCTTCACCCTTTGGTTACTTTGACAGGATCCTTGGCACCAGCCACGAACATTCCTGTGCACTCGACTTTGAGGAGCTGGGACTTCTGCGCCTGGATCTAGGAGACCTTGCCCTCCCCTTCACTGGTCGATCATCAGGGGTGATGTGCTGCGGGCGTTCAACGCACTCTCTGACTTGGACTTCTGCAGCTTCCATCACCTGAATGATGCTCTCCTCACACTCATACCTAAAAAGCCTGACCCTGTAACTCTTTCTGATTACCACCCCATCAGCCTAATTCATAGCTTCGGGAAGCTTTTCTCAAAAGTAGTAGCCAACCGCCTCGCACCTCACCTTCCTTCACCTACCTTGGGGTACCTCTCTCTATTAGGAGGCTACCCAAAGCGGCCTTGCAACCTCTTGTTAATAAGGTTGCCAGGCACCTGCCTCCATTGCAAGGTAGACTTTTGAGCCGCAGCGGTCGTCTCGTCCTCGCCAAATCTACCCTCTCTGCCATCACCGGTGCATATCTCGATGGCGATCACCATCGCACCCTGGGCGCTGCGCGCAGTCAAAACTCTCATCTGAGGCTTCCTCTTGTCGGGCACAGAGGTCACCTCGGGCGGTTGCTGTTTGGTCGCTTGCGTGAATGTCACCAGCCCTACGCGCTGCTGAGGTCCTGGGCTACCAGACTGTTGACGGCTGTTAAGTGCCTACTTTAGCCGTCAATATACTCATGAATAAAGGAGCATAAGACATTTCTTAGACGTATTTAGTTAAGAATAATGTAGTTCCACTTGTCCTTAGAGATTATTTGATTGCAGGAAAATAAGCAGGAAAAGAGTGGCAAACTCACCTTCTATGATCCAAGCCACATCACCTCATCATAGGTGGGCTGCCAACAAGGATGCCATGCATGCAAAGCTGCCAACCATGGCGCCATGCTTGCATGCCATGCAAGCAATCCAAGTGAAGCAACCCCCGATGAATCAGAGTGTGACACGTGGACGTCACATGGATCCATGGGCCCACAAAAGCATGTAAATCACGCCAAAACAGGGTGGACACCGGGAACCGACCTAAGGACCCACAGGACAGCCACCAGGAGGAAACACACCCCAAGTGGGGCCCACAGGGGGTCGGCCGACCCCACAGGTCGGCCGAACCGACCTTGAGGCCGCCACTCAGGGCCTTCCACGTGGTGCTTCCCTACTGGTTCTAGGAGCCATTTCTGAGGTGTTTGCATCCATTCCTCGCTGGTGCCCGGGCCTATGAATAGAAGGAGAGGGGGCTCACTTATGAAACATCCACACTTGCAACACCTCTCTCACTTTTAGTCTCAAGGCTAGGAGGTAGGCTAGAGTAGTTCTAATTCAGGTTCCAAGTCTACTTTGGGATCTAGGTATGAGTTCTCTTGTATCTTATTTCATTTGTATGACTTTGATCTACTTCAGTTATTCAGCTATTTCATTTAAAGTTGTGTTAGTATACATGAGTGATTTTTTCATGTGTTCTTCACCTGTTCATCATTTAGAGGCTCATGTTCTTGATGAACAAGGCCTTTCGATCCACTTGACGGGTGACTTTCACATGTTTCTGGTGTTTGTTCATAAATTAGAGACTCGTGTTCTTCACGAACACGACCCTTTGATCCAGTTGAACAGACATAGGAAAACATGAATACGTTTGTATACCTAACCTGGTTTGATCTAATTAGAAGACATGACTCCGTTGTATGAAGTCTGTGCTTAAGCTATGGTACTCGGTGTAATTGGCTGGTTTATCTGGTGGCTTGACCTGGGTCACAATAGCCCGGGCCGGTCAAGTCCGGCTAACAACGTAAGCATGGTGCTTGGGTTGCGTAGCTACCTTACTTATGAGCTTATCCCACGGTTTGTCTTGGGGTAGGCCGCGGTAGTGACAGCTGTTGGTCCCTCTGAAATGCCCCACGTTCGGATAAGCTATAGGAGTCTAAAATCTAACAACCGGAGTTGTGCGGAAGCAACGCGGGAGGTTAGCTCCCCGTGGTACCTGGGTGCTTAAGTCAATGTTCTTCAACGCTAGTGTATCTAACTCGTTCCTACCAGCTTTATGTGTATTGTACATAAGAACCTAGAACTAACTCGTATGTTGCCTCCTATATCTTGGACCCTTAGAGAGAGAGTGAGCGTGTGTGTGATCACACTACCCGTATTATCATTTCTTACCCCTGCACTTGAGTGCCTGATTTATTTCCATCTATGATCTATACTCATTGCAATAGTGTTGAGCTTGTCAATCCACCAATGCCTTCCTTGGATTCGATACACTTTGGAGTACTCCTTTGCGAAAATGCTACAATGTTACTTCCATGCGCTTGCGGACTCCTGTAACGTTAAGAGTTTCCAACCAGCATTTCTGGCGCTGTTACCAAGATGGGTTCCAAACCTGTTCTTAGGTGATTGCGTTAAGAAATGCCAACAAGCATTTCTGGCGCCGTTGCCGGGGAAGGCTTAAGGATGACATATCAACACTTTGCATATGTTTATAATCATGACAGGAATAAAATAGTTCTCAATGCAGGCTAACTTGGATTGTCTTCTTTGTCTATTGATGATGAAGACAGGTAGTGCATGACTAGTTTCGACTTACCGCCGAATTTTACTGAAGATCCTGAGTCACTCGTAAGGAAGGCACGAACTCATTTCGGCTCTCCTCCGCGTGAACGTTCGGAAGTCGATTCAGCTTTCTTTGTGCCATCCGCATCAACTTCCATGGCCAACGCTGTTGTCGAGAAGACTCTCCGCGAGTACTCCGCTCCCTCTGCTGACCAGGTGCCGACAGGCCCTGCGATCAACACCAGGATTGGAAACTTCGAGATCAAGACTGGCTTAATCATGATGGTACAGGCTAGCCCATTCTGTGGCAAGCCTAATGAAGACGCGAGCGCCCACCTGCAGCAGTTCCTGAAACTGTGCAGTACCTTCACTATACAAGGAGTGGAGGAAGATGCTATTCGTCTATGACTGTTTCCCTTCTCACTCCTGGGAAAGGCGAAGTAGTGGTTCTGTGCTAACCGTGCAGAAATTAACACTTGGGCAAGGTGCTCCACAACATTCCTCGCGAAGTTCTTTCCGTTGGGCAAAACCAATGTCCTTCGGGGGCGAATTTCAAGTTTCCAGCAAGCAGCAAATGAGACTATCCCAGAAGCTTGGGAGAGACTCTAGGAGTACATCCTGGCTTGTCCTCATCATGGGATGGACAACTAGCTTATTCTTCAAAGTTTCTATAATGGGCTGACTCTGACAGCCCGAGGCTATATTGATGCTGTAGCTGGAGGAGCTTTCTTCTCTCTTACTATTACTGAAGCTACTACACTGATTGAGAAGATGATTACCAATCAAGGGTGGAGTGATGATTGACTCCAGCCACGTCAAAGGGGTACACATACTGTCAAGGATGCAGATATGTTGCATACCAAGATGGACCTAATGATGAAAAGAATGGATGATCTATCCAATGAGAAGGCCGCCATGGCCACCACTACTCAAGCTATGGATGCTCGCATGACTTGCGAAGTCTGTGGTAATACTGGGCATTCAGGGAATTACTGCCCTGCTACTCAGGAGGATGTGATGTACATGAACGACAACAACAACGGTTATCGTCCACAAGGAGGTCAAACGTGGAATCAATCGCGCCCTTATTATCAGGGAGGTAATCAAGGTAATTCTTTCAACCCAAACCAACCTTCCTTGAAAGATCTAGTCTTTGTGCAAGCTAAGATTAATGAAGGCTTTAATAAGAAAACAACTGCCTATGATAAGGCTTTTGAGAGCCTTAATATTAAAATTGATAGCCTTTCATCTGCTCTTCAGGACCAGTTGAGTTTTAATAAGATGATAGAAACCCAGTTGGCTCAATTAGCTGCTTTGGTTCCCTCTGCTGAAGACGGGAAGATTCCGGGGCAACCCGTATCTTCCTGTGAAAATGGTTGTGTAGTGTCCACCAGATGGGGTAAGCCATCTGGGCGGGCACGAGCCACTGACTATGCAGGGAAGCCTATACAACAATTATTTGACTCGTGGGAATCTTCAACAATCACACACAAGAAAGATCTTGGTTATCCAGCTATCACCTGCAAGATATATTACCAGATGATTAAGCATGCTCTCTACGACCTTGGTGCAAGTGTTAATCTTATGTCCAAGGCCATATTTGAACAATTGGGATATCCAGCTCTAACTCCAACTGCGACGACCGTCCAACTTGCTGATGCATCGATCCGATATCCAGAGGGGATAGTAGAGAACTTATTGGTATTCATCCAAGGTTCATGCATCTTTGCAGATTTCATGGTCCTTGATATGCAAGATGATGAGCGAATGCCCCTCATTCTTGGGAGACCATTCCTAAGTGACGCCAACGCAAGGATCAATGTCAGAGCCGGAATGATCCGATTCCACATTGGGAAGAGGAACTTGATGTTCCGATTTTAGGTAGCAAAAGAGAAATGCTATACACTGCAGGGAAAAAAATGAGCAATCAGGGGCATGGACGGAGCCACAGCCCCCGCGACTTCCCACCACTCAAACAAAGCCTGAGAAAATGAGAAAAATGTGGCGGGAAATACAGAGGTCATCTCCATCTATTTCTCGGGAATGGGGTGACGAGTGGAATTGATCGCCGAGAAAAGTCTCGCTCTCAAACTTAAAAAGATGAGTCATTTTCGCCAAAAGGTAAAATTGGTAGTTATCTCATATTTCCCTTTCAAAATTTTATTTGATTTTTTCCCCAAATGCATATTTGAATTTTCCAACCTTGCATCTGCATGCTACATTTTTCTAGCCAAATTTCCCTATTCAAATAAAAATTCTTAAAATAAAATTTTGAGTTGGAAAATCCTAGAAAAATTATTTGAGCAACATTTTTGGCGAATCTGGACATAGACATCTAGGCAGGACATCAGGTAGCCGTTAGAGAGCCGTTGCAAAAAGTTTGAGGTAGGCGGGCCCGGCAGGGGCTCGGCCGACCCAAGGGGTCGGCCGACCCAGGCCAACGGTCATGTGGGCCCAGCCTCCTCCAATGGCTCCTAGCCGTTGCTCTTGTCCCTTCCCCCGGTGCTTGGCTCGGTTGCCTATAAATAGAAGGGGGATTGAGGGGTTTCTTCACCCATTCACTCATTTCCATCACCCTCTCTCCCTCTTTGCTCTTGCTCTTTGGTTTTCTTGGATTTCTTGCTCAAGTTGAAGTGTCAAGCACTCTCTCCAATTTGTCGCTGAATATTGAATATTGGTGGAGCAAGCTCGGTAAGGATTTCATTTTGATTTCACTAACCCATCACCGAGTTGCTCGTGTTATCCCATTATTGTGCAAGATGAGTTGGATCACCGGTGCAAACCGGAAGGTGACCCGCTCAGGCCATTCGAGAGATGGGGAGGGCTCATCTCACCACTCCGGAGCTACACCGAGTCCAATGTCAACCGACCGTGAAGAAGGGGAAGAAGAGGAGCAATCCACGCCACAAGCCGAAGGAGTGTTCGACGCCGATGCCACCTTCATCGACTTGATGGATGACCGGGAAAGACAAGCCTACGCTCTCATCAAGGATCGAGTCTTCGCCAACACCAAGGAGTTCGACTTGGCCCTTCTCGAGAAAACAGGTATGGACTCCGAGTTCGATTCCATTTGGCATGCTCACGGTTGGGAGAACTTTGTTCCGGTGTGGGAGATCGGTTCTAGGCCTCTCACCATCCAGTTCCTCTGTACTCTTCGGGAAGATGAGACTGGTATTACGTTTCGTTTCTATGGAACGTCGTATCGAGTCTCATGGCCAGATCTTAGTCGCGCTCTCGGTTTTCATCATCGTTGTGTTATTTCTCTCGATCAAGCTTGCAATGATTTTATTCGAGATAGGTTTTGGGAAGAGCTTTCTGGTCGGCCTGTCCGTGGCAAGTTAGCACCTCGGTGCAACGATACCACTCATCCCACTCTCCGACTGTGGCACAAGTGGCTCGCTGTCACTCTCTTTCCAAGGGCTGATGTTCAAACCGTGCGCACGGACAGATGAGGATATTATATGCCGCGGTCAGACGGATCAGAATCTCCCCAGTGCAAGCTATGATTCGGCAGTGGTTGACAAATTTTAGGATGACGGGTTCTATTGAGTGTATGTCTTTGATCACACGTATCATTTCGAGTCCCGGGATTACACAAGGGGCTAACGTTCCCTACATTGATTCTCCCCGGGCCATGATAGATGAGGCGTATTTGATTCAAGGACATACTCTTAAGAAGGGCCCAGATGATTCTTTGGTTTTCTTTTACCCTGGCCATGCAAACCAGATTCGGTTACCTAACCCGGATTTCCATTTGTACGGCCAAGGGCCACTGACAGTTCCTCGAGAGGAACCTCATCATTGTAGTGTTTCTAGAGACAGGGTCACTAGGAGTGCATTGAGGAGGGCAGCGACGGCACAACAACCGCCACAACATCCGCCATCACAGCCGTCACCACAGCTGTCGCCTCAGCCACAGCCTCAACATACCACACCTCTGTCTGGCGCATGGGCCTCGGCCGGGTACATGTCTGGAGTTACACCCGGATATGCCCCCGGTTGGGACCAGCCCATGTGTCAGCCGGGTGCGAGTAGCTCGACTTGGGCTAGTGCAGGGAGTGGCGAGTGGGTTAGGCCCACCAGTGCTACCTACGGGGACTCGTCTTCATCGTCCGGGTTGTGTTCATCATCTCGTGGGGCCACCCTCACTCAGCAGATGAGCGAGCTCAACATCCATGTCGGTATCATGGAGGAGACAATGCACCAGCAGGCTGAGTCCACTCGAGACTGGCAACGTATGACTGGCGAGAGACTTCACACCATGGAGCAGAGACAGCAGCGACAACTGGAGGAGCAGAGGGCTTACTACGCGTGGATGGGATACCACCCTCCGCAGCAGTGAGCCTGAAGCTAGCTTGGGGGAGGACCCCCATTCTGAGGTAACTTGTATCTTCTATTATTTTCAGAACCCCATATGCTAAAAATACATAAAAATCTGCAAAGTTAAAAAGTCCAAAAATATTTATTTGCTTTCTTAAATTAGTATGTTTTCATATGTGCGATAAGAGTGTTCTTATTCTCCATGGTTGAAATGATGAATAGTTGCTATGTTTATTCCTCTTGTATGCCTTGTTTACAACTTAGTACCCTATCTATGTTTTGAGTTTGTTGGCTAGTATGATCGAACCTGAGCTTGAAATTTGTGGGTAGCGAAAGCATGATCTTTGCCTAAGTTGTTGTGAGGTATGATATGGTATAATAGAGTTGCTATGAGCTAGTACTAAGTGATGTTTGATATCTGGAGTTTTCTTTTGAAAAATGTTAAAACGATAAGTTCCTCAATGATAAGAAATTCCTATCCAAGGCCATATGTAGATCTTAGCTTCTGTTAACCTCCACATATGCTACCTGATTTCTTCATTGAGTCTTGTCGAATTGTTGTGACCCTCGGCGAGTAAACTTGTCATTACTCCCATGATCAAGATCACGTACACACCACCATATGCGAAACTTCTACACTGGAAGTTAGCGACCATCATTTCATCCATCCCCCATCCATTCCACAAAATAAAGCTCTGCGCATTGTTCCATGATTACTCTCCCTCCAAAAATATTCAACAAGGACTATGGGCTATGTTAAAAAAAACACACATGCTCAAGAGCATGCATGAAAAAAAAGAGAAAGAAAGAATAAAGAGACATAGCCCAAGTCTCAAAAATTTCAAAAAGGACGAGAGTAAAATCATGCAAAAAGTAGTTCATCATCCATCCACCATACACACACATTTGCACATCTTGATCAGGGTGTATGACTTCTTCTCCCAAGGATCCAGTTTTTGACTCGACAATACATGAGAAACAGGTATGCCGCATGTTTTCCCTACCTACAGCTCCACATATCAGCTTATTAGAAGTAGGTGGTGAAAGAAGGCAAAACAATGCCTTGGTGAGGAATCATACACATTGAGCGATCCGAGAGTATCATTTGAGGAACTTTGATTTGTTTTTGAAAAACTTGCAAAACCTCCGGATTGATAACTGATCAAGGTACATGTGATTGGTAATCTTTATACAACCATTCTATCTTTCAACCGCCCAAGGCAGGTGAAGCTACATGCCCCATATCAATCGAGTGTAAAGTAAGATCGATGCTAACTTTTTCAATCCATGATAGAGTACCTAGCTATACCTTGTTATACAGTAGGAATACAATATCGTAGCAACTCCTGATCAACCAACCTAAGTCCTTAATCTCTTGGTCGGGATGAGCAAGAGGCTAGCTTGGGGGAGTTGTTGATGGCTGTTAAGTGCCTACTTTAGCCGTCAATATACTCATGAATAAAGGAGCATAAGGCATTTCTTACATCTATTTAGTTAAGAATAATGTAGTTCCACTTGTCCTTGGAGATTATTTGATTGCAGGAAAATAAGCAAGAAAAGAGTGGCAAACTCACCTTCTATGATCCATGCCACATCACCTCATCCTAGGTGGGCTGCCAACAAGGATGCCATGCATGCAAAGCTGCCAACCAGGGTGCCATGCATGCATGCCATGCAAGCAATCCAAGTGAAGTAACCCCTGACGAATCAGAGTGTGACACGTGGACGTCACATGGATCCATGGGCCCACAAAAGCATGCAAATCGCGCCAAAACAGGGTGGACACCGGGAACCGACCTAAGGACCCACAGGATAGCCACCAGGAGGAAACACACCCCAAGTGGGGCCCACAGGGGGTCGGCCGACCCCACAGGTCGGCCGAACCGACCTTGAGGCCGCCACTCAGGGCCTTCCATGTGGTGCTTCCCTACTGGTCCTAGGAGCCATTTTCGGTGTGTTTGCATGCATTCCTCACCGGTGCCCGGGCCTATAAATAGAAGGAGAGGAGTCTCACTTATGAGACATCCACACTTGCAACATCTCTCTCACTTTTAGTCTCAAGGCTAGGAGGTAGGCTAGAGTAGTTCTAATTTAGGTTCCAAGTCTACTTTGGGATCTAGGTATGAGTTCTCTTGTATCTTATTTCATTTGTATGACTTTAATCTACTTCAGTTATTCAGCTATTTCATATTAAGTTGTGTTTGTATACATGAGTGATTTGTTCATGTGTTCTTCACCTGTTCATCATTTAGAGGCTCCTGTTCTTGATGAACAAGGCCTTTCGATCCACTTGATGGGTGACTTTCACATATTTCTGGTGTTTGTTCATAAGTTAGAGGCTCGTGTTCTTCGCGAACACGACCCTTCAATCCAGTTGAACAAACATAGGAAAACACGAATATGTTTGTGTACCTAACCTGGTTTGATCTAATTAGATGACATGACTGCGTTGTATAAAGTCTGTGCTTAAGCTACGGTACTCGGTGTAATTGGCTGGTTTATCTGGTGGCTTGACCTGGGTCACAATAGCCCGGGCCGGTCAAGTCTGGCAAACAACGTAAGCATGGTGCTTGGGTTGCGTAGCTACCTTACTTACGAGCTTATCCCACAGTTTGTCTTGCGGTAGGCCGCGGTAGTGACAGCCGTTGGTCCCTCTGAAATCCCCCATGTTCGGATAAGCTGTAGGAGTCTAAAATCTAACAACCGAAGTTGTGCGGAAGCAACGTGGGAGGTTACCTTGCCGTGGTACCTGGGTGCTTAAGTCAATGTTCTTCAGCGCTAGTGTATCTAACTCGTTCCTACCAGCTTTATGTGTATAGTACATAAGAACCTAGAACTAACTCGTATGTTGCCTCCTATGCCTAGGACCCCTTAGAGAGAGAGAGTGTGTGTGTGTGTGATCACACTACCCCTATTATCATTTTTTACCCCTGCACTTGAGTGCTTGATTTATTTCCGTCTATGATCTATACTCATTACAATAGTGTTGAGCTTGTCAATCCATCAATGCCTTCCTTGGATTCGATACCCTTTGGAGTACTCCTTTGGGGAAATGCTACAATGGTACTTCCGTGCGCTTGCGGACTCCTGTAACATTAAGAGTTACCAACCAGCATTTCTGGCACTATTACCAGGATGGGTTCCAAACCTATTCTTAGGTTATTGCATTAAGAAATGTCAACACAGACCTATGCGCCTTCGGTACGGCGTTACGCTTGCGTTGGCTTTGGCTTGCGCAGACAGACCCGGACCGGACGTGGACGACTTTCTGCTTCCCGGTTGACCGGACCTCCCAGGCATTCTTTGACGCCTTCGTCTTTGTGGAGGTGGGGGACGGTGCCCGCGCGCTGTTCTGGGAGGACAACTGGATCTCCGGATGTTGCATCAAATCCCTGGGCCGCGGTTTCGCCGAGAGTGCGGCAGTCCTGCACAGTCGCTGAGGGCCTGCACCTGGGGGTAGTTGGGGTACATTGGGTCACGGACATCACCCACGCCAGGACGGTGCAGGTGCTTCTACAGTACCTGACCATCTGGGACCTGGTGCAGCAGGTTAGGCTCACTTCGGAGCCTGATAGATTCGTCTGGATGTGGTCACCTAGAGGAGTTTTCTCTTCGGCTTCGGTTTACTCCGCCCTCTTTCTGGGTCGCGTTGAGATCCTCAGGGCACGCCAGATATGGAAGATTCATATGCTAGGGAAGTGCAAGTTCTTCACCTGGCTGGTCTTGCACAGCCATTGCTGGACGTCTGACAGGCTGCACCGTCAAGGGCTTAGGGATTCGGATGTCTGCGCACTATGCGCACAGGAGTCTGAAATGCTTGATCACCTGCTGGTGGACTGTGTCTTTAGCCGAGAGACTTGGTTCTTGGCACTTAGGCACTTTCTCCTACAGGACCTAGCCTTGGACCGCCCTGTGAAGTTTGTGGACTGGTGGTGCTCTGCTAGGAAAAAGGTCGCTAAGGTGCGAAGGAAAGGCTTCGACGCCTTCATCTGGCTGGTCGCTTGGTCGCTGTGGAAAGAGCGGAACAGGCACATCCATGATAGGGAGACCCTCATGCCGGTAGCGCTTGTGCCACCGGTTCTGGATGAGGCTAGGTCTTGGGCATGAGCCGGATTTCTTCCGCTCGCTAGACTGTTAGGTGTTCGCCCGGTGAGGGCACTGTAACCCTTTGTCCTTTTATTTTAGCTCCGTGCCTCTTGTACTAAAACCGGTGACTTTTTTCTCCTCTTTTAATGAAATACGTGCTTTGCACATCTTAAAAAAAAGATCGAGAGAGCTTCCGAACGACGCATGGTAGTGAAGAGCGGTGGAGCAGGGCAGATGTCACCGCCGGAAACGCCGCCGCTGAAGGAGAAGAGCACAATGTTGAGAGACATGGGTACCCATGGGTCCCCATCGGCCAGGGTCCTAGGGGCCCCTGACAAGTGGTCCTGACCTTCCAGAAGACCCACCGACCTGCAAAGTGGGCCCAGCGACCTTATCCACATCTCCAACGACCGCGGGTGACCTGGTCCTGATCCCGAAAGACCCGCGAAGCCTTGGCGTGCAAGACAAGACACGGCGACCTGCCGCGCCGCCGCCTGTAGCTCCGAGTATCACGGGATACTCCTTGTAATCTGAGAGATAACCTTCCCACAGTTGTAACCGACCCCGACACGGGTCAACCGACCTGCGCATGCAAACCCTAGCCCGACCCCCCATATAAGGCGGCCTAGGGTTCCATGCACAGGGACATCTCATCTTCAACCTCCCGCATAATCCACCACAACTGGACGTAGGGTATTACTCTCCGGAGGCCCGAACTAGTATAAACCCTTGTCTCCCTGTTCCTCACCGCCATACTCGCCTAGTTCTGTGTGCATCCCATGCATAACCACCTACGCTCTTAGGTCCCGATCCTCCATTAACTTGCAAACCCCTAGGGCAACCCCCTAGCGGATCTGTCCAGGTCTCACCCCCTGACAGTTGGCGCGCCAGGTAGGGACGATCGGGAACTCGCTGTGCAGCATGGTGGCCCAATCTGGCGTCGTCTTCCCGGCGAGCATGGCGGCCTTCCTCGCCGATCCCGTGGAGATCTGCTTCGGATCCTTCACGTTGACCTCTCCTGCTCCGGCAGCCTCTACTCCTCCAGCGACATCCGAGAAGGTCGTCATGGCGTCCGCCGCTGTCTCCGTTCCCGATCTAGTATCAGAGACCCACCCACCCTGACCCTGTGATCTTGTCCAGGGGATGGAAAACAACATCGGCTCGATGAGGGAAACCCTAGAGATCTGCGACCGAGCTCAGCGCTCGGCGCAGACAGCGCTACGCCACGACGTGTTTGCCTTCAGCCTAAAGTCTGCGCCCGACCTTCGCCCTTACAACTCTCCATGCCTCCTCAGATCCAATTTGGGCGGCGACCTTCACACGACCCTGAGGAACTCGTACGTCGATGCAAGGGGTGTCAGTTCTTCGCTAAGCAGCAGCACGTCCCGGCTCAAGCCCTGAGGACCATCCCTCCGTCTTGGCCCTTCGCAGTGTGGGGTCTCGACTCTTTGGGACCTTTTAAGACCACCCCTGGTGGCTACAAACACATCATCGTGATGGTGGATAAGTTCACCAAGTGGATCGAGGTCCGTCCTGTATCTAGCGTCACATCGAAAGACACGGCTAAATTCATCCAGGAGATCACCCACCGCTTCAGGTGCCAAACAGGATCATCACCGACCTTGGCACGGCCTTCACGGGAGCCAAATTCTGGGACTTCTGTCAAGATAGCTTGATCGACGTATACTACTTCTCGTTGGCGCACCCATGGTGCAACGGCCAGGTCGAGCGGGCCAATGGTATGGTCCTACAGGCCATCATAGACCGTATCTTCGACGGCTCAGCGCCCTACGCAACTAGGTGGCTCTCAGAGCTTCCTCACGACCTTTGGGGTCTCTAGACCCAAGTCAGCTCTGCTACAGGGTACTCACTCTTCTTCCTAGTCTACGGGTCAGAGGCCATCCTCCCCACCGATGTGGCCTTCGGTGCTCCTCGCATCCAGAACTTCGACGAAGGAGAAGTAGAGGAAAAACGCCGGCTCGACCTTGACAGCGTCGAGGAACATCGTGTGGCCGCGCTCATGTGCCACACCCACCACGAGCAACAGCTACATCGCTACCACGACCGCAACATGTGGGAGCGTTCCTTCAACGTTGGTGACCTAGCCTTGCGGCGGATCCAGAACACCAAGGACATGCACAAGCTCTCTGTGCCTTAGGAAGCCCCATTCATAGTTAAGGAGGTCATTGGACCGGCGACCTATCACCTCCAATGGGCCGATGGCCAGGGCGTCCCGAACCCCTGGAACATCGAGCACTTACGTCGCTTCTACCCTTAGGAGCCTTGTATCACAATAAAGCTATGTACTCTTTTTCTTTGTAATTCAATATATATAAAGATTACCATTTCGACCTGCTTTTATGTCCCTTTATCTGTTTCCCCTCCCCTTCAACACGCTCGGGGGCTTGGTTTAAAATCAGACTCCTCACGCTCAGGGGCATGGTGTTAAGCTCGGCCCTCCATGCTCGGGGTTTGGCTTTGCCAACCTAAGGGTCGTTCGACCTAGGGGTTTCTACCTTTCTTTTTTACTAGTGTTCCCTTACCATAACTTTTTGTGCACCTTATAAGTATTTTTAGGTCACGGGGTTGCTTGGCCTTAGGTCCCCGACCTCCCTCCGCACACCGACTGCACGTAAGCCTCCATGCCGAGCCGTGTAGTCGGTAAGCCGTTCCTCCACTGAGTTGGGTTAGCGGGGGGAAAGGATTCTTGCAACTTCATTACCTTTGCGTTCTTATAAGGAGTATGCGAAGACAAATAAGGGATCACATTAACTTAATTAAACATGCCTTTCTCATTTATGCAAGGTTTATCTTACATCAAAAGGGTCCACGACCCATTGTTACTAACTGTTTTCCACGTCCTAAGTTACATTTTCAGGTCTATCTTCTTCATAATTTCATCTGCAGCGGCCTGGATATCTTCGCTGCCCACCAGCTGCGACAAGGTAAGCTCCTCCTTGACCTTCTCAAGGTCGAACGATGGCACATGGTGCTTCACCATGGCCAGCGTGGTAGCAGCGGCGAGCTTGCCGCTGTCTACCAACAAGGTCTTCACGTGACCTTCCGCCTCCTCCAGCCGCGCGACGAGTTCCTGTGGCCCACCTTCGACCTTGGGGACATAGACGTCCACAAGGTACTCGGCAGCATCCTTGAGGTCATCCAGCTCCTTCTGAAGATCTACAGTCATCTCTTGATGGTCAATGAGGGTTTGCATCGCCCGGCCAAGGTCGATCTCTAGATCCCTGCGCGCCCCAAATTCATAAGTAGCTTTACGAGTGAAGTAAGACTCACTGGCGACAACCTCCTTGTGCCTCTCCTTGAGGACCTTCACCTATTCCTTGGACTCCTTGAGGTCCTTCTTCAAGGCAGTCTCCCTCTTCTTGGCCTCTACAAAAGTCAAGGTCAGAACGGCTCCCCACCACGTAAATGCAATAAGACTAAGGGCGTCCCTTGACGTACCTGTGGCGACGACCTTCAGATCGTCCTCCGCTTCCTTCATCTTCAGCTTTGCAGCTTCAAGCTCCTGCTTCAAGGCCTCCATAGCCTTGTCCTTCAAGATCGCCTCATCCTTGAGGCTCCTTATTTCCTTTGCGGCCTCAGTCTTGGCCTGAAGCACGACCTCTCGCGTTGTGGCCAGCTCCGCGTGAAGCTTGGCGCCCTCTATTAGCAGGTTCGCCCTCGCCTGCAACCGCTCGGCAAGAGTCTGCACCAACACATTATGAAAAGATCGTCAAATCAATGCGACCGAGCGAATTAAAGACTTAGCCCCAAGGGCAATGTTAGCTCACCATGAGCGTCCTGCTGATCGTCTTCGCCGCCTCCGTAATGGTCGCTTGCGCGGCCTTGAAATCGGCAGGGTCTTTGGCGTCGTCAAGGACGTCGTCCTCCCATGGGGTGCCGGTATAGAGGCACCGGTGCCCTTTGTCCTGCTCGTCTCCTCCTCCGGTCTCTATCAACCGCGTCTCCGGTGGGCTCGACTCGGGCGGGTCCTGCTGGTGAGGGCCTTCCTCCTGCCATGCGCTGTCAGCAGCGACCTTGGCCACTGCCGCCGTCATGGTCTCAAGGACCTTGCTGGTTACATCTTCGCCTGAGGTCGCCAGTGACTGACCCACCGGCAACTTCTCGAGCTTCCGCCCAAAGGCCTCTTGGCCTGAGGTGTTCTTGCAGGTACCCGATGCAGCGGGTGTCACCCTACCCACAGATGCACAAATTTGTCAAGTACTATGTACCCAACAAGTCGCGAAGATCGAATAAAAGCAAGAAAGGCAAGTTGCACGACGTACCCGCTGCTGGATTTCAGCTGAACCTGAAACGGCCTGGGCGGCACCCGCCTTGGCTTCTTCTGTGACCATTGGTCGCTCACGCCTTCTGCTCTCAGCTTCAGCTGTTGCTCACTTACAACACTGTTGGCATTTCTTAACCTCAACACTAGTTGTACACCTAGAGGGAGCGTATAAGAACAACCGGGTATACCGCAAGTGCACGGAAATACCGCTGTAGCACTTCCCCAAGAAAGGAGAGTATTCCAAGGGTATCGAATCCAAGGAACGGTGTGCACTATCTCCTACTTCTAGTATAGATGATCCAAGGACACAACTCTGATTGGTAGGATAGGTAGAAAGGATCTGTCTCGACCGAGTGCAGAGTCTAGTAACGTTCTCTCAGGTATAACACTCACTTCGGGCACCAAGCACAAGGCCTTTGTGCTGGCTAGAGCCCAACTCGGTACGCGACGTAGAGGGTTGACAAAGGGTCCAATAGGCTGTCACCACTGCGGCCTACCTCTACGCTACGATCGTACGTGGTCTTCGAAGGGTAGCTTATGGTCCAGACACCTTGTCTACACTCACTATTCCTACGAATCCGCGAGGGAGATACTGGCACGAGCTCAAGGTATGCTCTATCACTCATGCAAGATCACGAATGCACTTTGATCTAACTAGGGACATGCAGGAGCTTCACTTTACTCTAATAGACAAGCTGGCAAACTAGATGCAAACTTATGATCTAAGTCTATTGGATCGAGAGGGGTTATGTTCGAAGAACACAAGCCTCTAAACCAAGAACAAACGAAGAACACAAGAACAAAGCAACTAAGCATGCATACGACTTTAGTCTAAATAGGAAATATCGAAATACTCACTTTAGTCTAGTTGAAGAACAAAGGCACTGCTGAGGATCGTTCTTGAGGAAGATGTCATGAATCATGACATGGCCTCAAGTCTCCCACCTCACTTCCTAGCACTAATCCTATACAAAGAGCTCTCCTCTCCTAAAGAGAGAGGCTTCAAGCTAAAATGAAGAGGAGGAGGAGAAGTGTGTGTTCCAAAATAGAGCCCCTCCCCTCCTATTTATAAAGGAGGGAGAGGCTTGCTTCGGGGCTCCAAGTGCTCCTAAATGCCCAGAACTGCAACCAGGGGCCAATCAGGAGCTGCCACGTGGAAGGTCGGGATCAGCCGAACCAAAGGCGGTTCGGCCGATCCACGGTTCGGCCGAAGCAGAGGGGCCACGTGGCGCCCTGTGCTTCTTCGTGGTGGCTGACCGGTGGGCCCTGATGCCTGTCCTCCGTGCATGCCAAGTTTTCCCGACGGTTTTGGGGGATAAGTGGGCCCTTGAATCCATGTGATGTCCATGTGGCGCTTCGTGATTTGTCGGGCTTGCCTCTCTTGGATTGATGATGTCAGTGATCCAAGGGAATCCTAGGTGGCATCCCCTCATTAGCTGGTCTTGAAGTGCTTGGATCAAAGACTTGTGCTTTTACTCCTCTTTCTAGTGCTATTCACCTGTATGTGCATGATCACCAACACTTGTGGAAATGATTAGTTTAAGCCCTATTCTAGTGTTGATGATCAATTTCCATGCTAGAAGATATATGTTTGACGGGTAAGAAGTAAGTGAAAATCAGCCGTCAAAAAATACCCCCACACTCGACCTTTGCTCGTCCCGAGTGAAGGGAAGAACAAGATCAAAGTGAGACATAATATCCACAGGTATGAAACGAGCATAAGGGATATTCTAGACCATACCTTGTTCTTGTGAATTCTAAAGTGTCTATCATGCTATCTTGGGTAGTTGAAGAATGGAACGGTCATGAATCAAATCACTCCTGCTCATCATGTTAAGCACTTAGGGTTTTTGCAATAAATCTTCAACACAAAACCTTGCTTAGCTCCTCATTTGATTCTCTCAGATCGCTCAATGTGTATATGTCCACACCAAGGCATTAGATTGCCTTTCTTCATCCTACTTCTAATGATGGCTATATGTGGAGCTCAGGGTAGGATAAAGGATAAGGCATACTTGCATCACATATATTGCAAAGTCAAAAACTGGATCCACAGAGAAAATCAAATCATACCATCAGATCAAGATATGCACGTGTATGGATATGGTGAGTATAGTAAGGTGGATACTAGGCCCGGAATGGGTGCTAGATATTACCATACATATATGATGAAAGTGGGTTGATGGCAATGTGGACACCAGCCCCGGAATGGACACTAGTTATTACCATCAAAATTACGGAACTCCTTTTTGCATGATCTCATCTATCTCCTATTTCTCCTTTATTTTGGACATGGGCTATTTTTCTTTTCTCTCTCTTTTTTTTTCTTTTTTTCTTTTTTTCATCATGCTTTGAGCATGTGTCTCTTTTTTTTTCATAGCCCATGTCTCTTTTTGGAGGATACTTTTGGAGTGAGATGTCACACCACACACATGGAGCTTTATTTTTATGGAATGGGATGAATGATACAATGCTAACTTCCAGTGTAGAAGCACGGCAAGGGGAAATAGGTGGTGTGCACATGAATCTTGATCATGAAAGTAATGAAAAGAATTCTCACAAGGGTCACAGAATTTGACAAAGCTCAATGCAATAACAAGCAGCATATGAGTAAAAGGTTTTCAACTATGAATATCATATGGCTCTAGTGGGACGATGGCATATCAAAGAGGAGCTTTGCAAAGGGTTTTCAAGTTTCCAAATAAAACTCCAAAGCACTCAGACATTCAGAGAGAAGATCATATCATCAAACCGTATCACAAACACCAACTACTTAGATAAGCATGAGTTTCCTATGCTATTTGTTCACAAGCATCAAGATGATGAGTAAGGAATAAAACGTATGCAAGCCAACCACAGGAATCATGTAGAGCAAGCATAGCACCAATTGTTGAGTTTGATATAAAGGATGTGAATTGAAGTTCAAACAAACTCATGGATAGGATAGAGTGAGATAGAGGGTGCACATACCATCGCTTCTGAAGGATAAGAGATCAAGGGACACTAGTGGTGATTCGGCTGACCATAAGGCAACCAGGTCACTCTAGTTTACCTTGCTCTTGTCATGAAGCATAGTCGATGTTGTGCAGCGCCTGTGTGGGAGTTCTCGAGTGGATATGTCGATGATGAGCTCGAGAGAACTCCCCCACACTAGTGGTTGAACCTGGTGCTTGTTCTTCAAACAAAAGATGGAAACAAAAGGTGGACTCTACTGGTTCGAGAACCAAAGAGCCTTTATTCAAATTCAAATATTTTTGGTTTTTTTATTGTCACCATGTCATTTGCTCGAAAGGGTTAGACTAAGATTACACTTCATACACAAAGGGGAATATACTTACCTTGGACCCTTGAGAGGTCATATGTACCACCCCTGCATGTTGTGCAACATGAATCTGACACCTCAACTTACCTTCCCATTTGAATTTAGCTCAATGACTTACCCATTCAAATTTGACAATTTTCTGCAGGGGTTAGTCAGCACATATGCAATCAAGATCGATGAAAATATGACTCTAAGGTTCATCAATCAAAACTCGACATCATGTCTTGTTTTGATTGAAGAAGACAATTTTAACCTAAGCACCATGCTTAATTTAAAACAATCTATGAATACATGATATATCATATGCATTCAAACTAGAGAATACGAACATAAATGAAGGAAGCATTGAAGCATGATCAAGCTATTTATCAAAAGGGACATAAGTATGAACAAAAGACGGTGGACCTCAGGAACCTCCCGGAAGGGCTTTGTTTAATGTCAAAAGCAGGACTTACCTAGCTAGTGGGCAAGATGCAAAAGCTGGCATCATCTTCACACCAGGATAAGATTTGGTAGAGGAGGAACTTTACTCAGGATGCTCACATACCTCCCCCACACTTGGAGTTTGCATTGCTAGGCAACAAAACTCAAGTGTGTGGAGATCAAGCTTCCTTTTGTAAATGTTCCCTCACCAGAGCTTACCTCAGGTGTTGCATTTGATGCAGCTCACATGTTTGTAGGCATCACCTATCCATTCTTCTTTTCAATCTCCACCTGAAAGGTTAGTGACTAAAAATACCCGAAGGACAACTTATCCTAAAAAAACATGTTCTTGCTTTTATTCGAAAAGGGAAATAAAACCTACGCTAATCCAGGCTATCTCCTGGGAGTGCTTTGTTTATTTAAGGTCATAAGCTCAACCATGGGAACTTCATCTTGCATCTATCGTTGGTGGTGTCATTCCCATCTCACAACCAATCCTTGATGTATCAGTGAAACTTTAGCTGCAAAGTTAGTGCCACAGTGCACACACGAAATCTGATATGCTTATGATAGACATATACATCTACAACCAACCTCCTAAACTTTCTACAAAAGAGGACCATAAGGTGATTGCAGCCCTCATGTGTGCTCAATGCACTAAGCATGTCTGACTCTAGAGGGACATGATGCGGCCGTGGTCTGTATGGTGAGTCAAGAATGAAGCTACCATGCTCGTGCGTGGAATCCTTTCCTCCGAACTCCAGAGTCAGTGCCTCAAAAGGTTCTGTGGCCCATGATTTCTCCATCTCTAGAGAGTCATCGTGGAAGCTCAATGTTGACTCTCGATCATGATCGAAAGCAACATGATACGTGCCATCGGGAAGAGCCTGAAACTCGGTCGAGAGTGGTGATGATCGTTCGCCTTCACAAAGGTGAAGAGAGTCTCTTGAGCCATCCTCATGAGGGCTAGAACATTCTACAACCTTAATGAGAATGGGCTCAGATGATGCGAACGGAGATGTATGTGTCGTCTTCTCGAGCAGGTTTCGCTGAGGAAGAGGCTTTGCCATAGGATGTCCTGGACAAGGGGTAGCAGTGGCAGAAGCGACTCCCCTAAGCTTATCATCTAGGCTCCCTAAAGATGTATTGAAGAGCTGCTTGAAAGGGGAGCCTAGGAGAAGATCAGTATCAAGGACATCAAAGATGTGAAAGTCTAGGCTAGCCTCGATCCCGTCTATGATAAGCGGCACAGCACTTGCAATCCCCCGACATTTAAGAACGTGTCCAAAGGGACAAGTCTCGAGGAGCATGTCAGATGATGCTAGCGAAACTCTGCCCAAAAGAGTTTCCGCTAAGTGCCATGGAAAAATGTTAACCTCCATGATGGGGTTACAATGGGCCTCTATGACAGTGCCTCTAATAGAGCAAGGGACAACCAGAGAAGGTGAACTATTCCAAATTGCTTCGGACAATCATGTCACTCCCTCTGACCATTCCTCTCTCATAGCCTCCTCAGGATATGCTTCGTCAGGAGGATCAGGAGGTAGAGGAGGCACCACAGGCCTAAGGGAAGGTTCTGTCGAAAGATTTCTAGAATGATCGGTATGGACAGAATAACGTTCCTCCCCTAATTGGGCTGCAAAAGAATTCGAGGTGTATGAAGGATTTCTAGATGGGTTATCCTTGAATTTGCAAGTGAACACTGAAGGTTGAATTTCTTCTTCCTTTGGTGTTCGGGGTTCATGAGAGGGCTCAATGGACAAGTCTGGGGATATGGAAGATACAAACTCGGACTCGGATGTTGAGGGACCCTCATGGCTCGACTCAGATTCTTAGTTGGGTTCGTTGTGATCAATAGAGACAGAAGAGGTTTCTAATAGGGAATCTAGGATCTCTCTTCCTTCCATTGGAGTTTTTTCCATGAACAAACCTCTAGCAATAACGTCTTGATAAAGGGCAGAATCCATGTCTAGACCCACACAAAAGATGTATAATGACACATCGATGGGTAAAGGCGGACCAGGTGTCGACACCAAAAGGTGTAGGAACCTAGCCCATGCCACTCGTAGGGACTCCTCCTCTAATTTCTCGAAATAGAGGATACTTATTGTAAGAGAAGCTACATGAGTATACCATTGCTCCGTCCTTTCCATGAGAGAGAACGAGTGGCAAAAGTTATCTCGGAGTTCTCCCCAATCGCCGTTCACACTTTCTATAGTGCAGGCGTACCATTGTTCCGCCTCTCCTATGAGGGAGAAAGGAAACAACTTCCTCCTTATGGTGTCCTGTGTCATGGCTGGCATAGCCAGACTAGAACACAGTTCCTCAAAATCCTCCAAATGGAGGTAGGGGTCTTCATTGATTGCTCCAAAGAATGGTCGATCTTGAATCATGGCTAAAAAGCCAGGGGGGAGTTCATAGCCAGATGATGAAGATGATGATGGCTCTTCGAACTCACCCCTTGAGGTAGAGAAGCTTTGAAAGGAAGGCATCTCAAAGGGTAACGGGGGTAAAGGTAGAACAAAAGAAAACGAAAAAAAGATAAATATGAGGACCACTAGGCTCGAAGATAGATACAGCAACCGTTCCCCGGCAACGGTGCCAGAAATGCTTTTGGCGTTTCTTAACCTCAACACTAGTTGTACACCTAGAGGGAGCGTATAAGAACAACCAGGTATACCGCAAGCACACGGAAATACCGCTATAGCACTTCTCTAAGGAAGGAGAGTATTCCAAGGGTATCGAATCCAAGGAACGGTGTGCACTATCTCCTACTTCTAGTATAGATGATCCAAGGACACAACTCTGATTGGTAGGATAGGTAGAAAGGATCTTTCTCGACTGAGCGCAGAGTCTAGTTACGTTCTCTCAGGTATAACACTGACTTCGGGCACCAAGCACAAGGCCTTTGTGCTGGCTCGAGCCCAACTCGGTACGCGATGTAGAGGGTTGACAAAGGGTCCAACAGGCTGTCACCACTGCAGCCTACCTCTACGCTACGATCGTACGTGGTCTTCGAAGGGTAGCTTATGGTCCAGACACCTTCTCTACACCACTCACTATTCCTACGAATCCGCGAGGGAGATACTGGCACTAGCTCAATGTATGCTCTATCACTCATGCAAGATCATGAATGCACTTTGATCTAACCAAGGACATGCAGGAGCTTCACTTTACTCTAATAGACAAGCTGGCAAACTAGATGCAAACTTATGATCTAAGTCTACTGGATCGAAAGGGGAAGAACACAAGCCTCTAAACCAAGAACAAACGAAGAACACAAGAACAAAGCAACTAAGCATGCATACGACTTTAGTCTAAATAGGAAGTATCGAAATACTCACTTTAGTCTAGTTGAAGAACAAAGGCACCGCTGAGGATCGTTCTTGAGGAAGATGTCATGAATCATGACATGGCCTCAAGCCTCCCACCTCACTTCCTAGCACTAATCCTATACAAAGAGCTCTCCTCTCCTAAAGAGAGAGGCTTCAAGCCAAAATGAAGAGGAGGAGGAGGAGAAGTGTGTGTTCCAAAATGGAGCCCCTCCTCTCCTATTTATAGAGGAGGGAGAGGCATGCTTCGGGGCTCCAAGTGCTCCTAAATGCTCGGAACTGCAACCAGGGGCCAATCAGGACCTGCCATGTGGAAGGTCGGGATCAGCCGAACCAAAGGCGGTTCGGCCGATCCACGGTTCGGCCGAAGCCTAGGGGCCACGTGGCGCCCTGTGCTTCTTCGTGGTGGCTGACTGGTGGGCCCTGATGCCTGTCCTCTGTGCATGCCAAGTTTTCCCGACGGGATAAGTGGGCCCTTGATTCCATGTGATGTCCATATGGCACTTCGTGATTTGTTGGGCTTGCCTCTCTTGGATTGATGACGTCAGTGATCCAGGGGAATCCTAGGTGGCACCCCCTCACTGGCTGGTCTTGAAGTGCTTGGATCAAAGACTTGTGCTTTTACTCCTCTTTCTAGTGCTATTCACCTGTATGTGCATGATCACCAACACTTGTGGAAATTATTAGTTTAAGCTCTTTTCTAGTGTTGATGATCAATTTCCATGCCAGAAGATATATGTTTGACGGGTAAGAAGTGAGTGAAAATCAGCCGTCAACAAATACCCCCACACTCGACCTTTGCTCGTCCCGAGTGAAGGGAAGAACAAGATCAAAGTGAGACATAATATCCACAGGTATGAAACGAGCATAAGGGATATTCCAGACCATACCTTGTTCTTGTGAATTCTGAAGTGTCTATCATGCTATCTTGGGTAGTTGAAGAATGGAACGGTCATGAATCAAATCACTCCTGCTCATCATGTTAAGAACCTGGGGTTTTTGCAATAAATTTTCAAAACAAAACCTTGCTTAGCTCCTTATTTGATTCTCTCAGATCGCTCAATATGTATATGTCCTCACCAAGGCATTAGATTGCCTTTCTTCATCCTACTTCTAATGATGGCTATATGTGGAGCTCAGGGTAGGATAAAGGATAAGGCATACTTGCATCACATATATTGCAAAGTCAAAAACTGGATCCACAGAGAAAATCAAATCATACCATCAGATCAAGATATGCACGTGTATGGATATGGTGAGTATGGTAAGGTGGATACTAGGCCCGGAATGGGTGCTAGATATTACCATACATATATGATGAAAGTGGGTTGATGGCAAGGTGGACACCAGCCCCGGAATGGACACTAGTTATTACCATCAAAATTACGGAACTCCTTTTTGCATGATCTCATCTCTCTCCTATTACTTCTTTATTTTGGACATGGGTTATTTTTCTTTTCTCTCTCTTTTTTTCTTTTTTCTTTTTTTCATCATGCTTTGAGCATGCGTCTCTTGTTTTTTCATAGGCCATGTCTCTTTTTGGAGGATACTTTTGGAGCGAGATGTCACACCACACACATGGAGCTTTATTTTTATGGAATGGGATGAATGATACAATGCTAACTTCTAGTGTATAAGCACAGTAAGGGGAAATAGGTGGTGTGCACATGAATCTTGATTATGAAAGTAATGAAAAGAATTCTCACAAAGGTCACAGAATTTGACAAAGCTCAATGCAATAACAAGCAGCATATGAGTAAAATGTTTTCAACTATGAATATCATATGGCTCTAGTGGGACGATGGCATATCAAAGAGGAGCTTTGCAAAGGGTTTTCAAGTTTCCAAATAATACTCCCAAGCACTCAGACATTTAGAGCGAAGATCATATCATCAAATCGTGTCACAAACACCATCTATTTAGATAAGCATGAGTTCCCTATGATATTTGTTCACAAGCATCATGATGATGAATAAGGAATAAAACATATGTAATCCAACCACAGAAATCATGTAGAGCAAGCATAACACCAATTGCTGAGTTTGATATAAAGGATATGAATTGAAGTTCAAACAAACTCATGTATTTATCCTTTTTGACAAAATGTACTCTTTTTGAAAACAAGGAAGACATAATGTCCCTTAAAATGAGAAATTTAATTTGTGACAGCATAATATATCTGACGTATCTAACAAAAAAAGCAATTATTTTGGTCCTTATAATTAGTAGGAAATTGCGTGTAATTGTCCCGCTCTTCTCCTTGTCTTGCCGTTTCCCTTTCTTGTCCTTAGTCATTTTCAACTTTTCGGCAAGGTCCTAGTAAAATATCATTTGAAACAATAGTAAAAATACATATGGGCATCAGGTTTCATAGCTCTTGATGCCAGCGAACTAATTGTTGATAGTAGGTTTAAGATGGTAGGGAAATGTTGCGATTAATTTAATGTTGCAATATCTGCACCAACCAGACGAAAAAAATCGCTATCATTAGCTGAGCGTGAAAAGACAAAACAATTTTGACTGGGCAAACACATACCTTGTCATTTAATTTTCTTGAACAAGACACGATCTTTCAAAAAAAAAGAGCAGAGAGTTAAAGGGGGTAGCTACCTCCACCAGTATAGATGACTCAAAATAACCAATTACTCAAATTGTCGAATACCATAACGGTTAGATTTGATATTACCTGCTTCCTACCAATCTACCAGTGGTAACAACTCCAAACTTCTGCAGAGCAACAATCATAGCGAGCCACAAGCAGAGAATGAAAAATGTTTGGGCCTTGTTCCAGTACATCTTAAAGAAAAGAGACCTTTAAATCTCAAAGAGATTTAAAAAAAGCGTGCATTCATAGCAAGAACTAGGTGATACCTCGCACGTTATTGCAAGATTTTTTAAACAATTTTTTAAGATAAATTTGAAAGTAAAAACACTACAATGATTTCATATCAATATTCTTTGAAATTTGGAAGTACTAACACTAAGGTGATTGTATGTCAACATTCTTTTGCGAACGACATTATACATGAAAACATATTCATTTTATTGAGATAGAACGACTCTTAAATGATTGATCCTCATATATAACTACTGTGAGAATTTTGTAGTGTGATACTCACAAAGACTAATAAATTGCATGCATAATGATATTAGTCACAAAAAATCGATGTAGCAAATTCCTGAATGAGATGGATAGCTTGCATATTGAGAGGAATATAATTAATGACTTTTAGTGGGGAGCATCTATATAAGTTATATAGATTATGTGTTGAAGGACCGAATAGGCGACCAGAGAGAGGGGGAGTGAATGGGAGCTGATAAAAATTCTTCCCGAAGGTTGAACTCGACCTATACCCCGATTGCCACTCCGAGTACTCACACACACACACCAGAGAAGCTCTAGATTAGGCACACACAAGCCTACAAGTCCTAGAGACAAGCCTTGAAACAAAGCGCGGAAGCACAAGACAAGAATCAAAACACTTAGACAAATCTGCGAAGGCTAGGTGCAGACTGTCCGTGCAGTACGAGCGGACTGTCCGCAGCACCTGGGCGGACTGTCCGGACCCCCTACGCAGACTGTCTGAAAACTCCAATAGAACCACCAGAGATGCACCGAGAAAATCAGACTGTCCGGCAGAGCCACGGGAACCGTCCGCCAGTGTCACGGACTGTCCATGAGGACCACGCGGACAGTCCGGCAAACTCGCTGAAAACCTCAGACAAACGCAGCCCAACAATATACAAAAACTCGGCCGTGCGGACCGTCTGTGAAGCACTCGCGGACTATCCACAAACCTCCGGCAATAAAACCCTAGGGGCGAAACGGATCGAAACGCGAACACGCACAAACTGCGATGAACGCAGGTCACACGGACTATCCGCCACAGCCCCGCGGACTATCCACGGCTCACGAACAGAGCAGGAACAGCCCGACCCCACGAAGTCAACCCTCCAAATCCATCACCGGATCTCCCAAACGGCTTGAGCTCTTGAGACAAGATTTGGGGGAGATGAGAAGCGTCATAAGGTGAAGCTATGCCCCAAAAATCTCAGCCTCTAACTCCCTAAAACACCGGGAATCGCGGATCACACGAACTACCACCAAGAACTCAGGCACCGACCAAAAACTCATGAATCGATGGGGTTTCCCGGTGTTTGAGGGGTCAAGATCACACACAAAGATGCGCAAGGCATCCACCCATGATCCTCTCAAAGAAATGCGAGAGGAAACACCCTCAAATCTACGAATCGAGCGAAGAACGAAACTCCCCAAAAATAGCCCCGAAAATGACACGAAAATCACAAAGAGTTAGGAGATCACCGCAGTGCCCAATGCTTCCATACATCCTGAGGTCAGAGTCTATACAAGAATCTAGCCTAAGGAAAGCAGAGGAAAAAGAAGCAGTACAGAGCGATCTACCGGGGGAGGAAACCCTAGAGTCCAAGAGAGAGAGAGAGATGCCATCCACCTCTCCGCTATTTATACGAAGTTCACCGGAGGAGGTAAATGACCACGCTACCCCAACAACTCAAATAGAAGATACACACCCCTCGGGGGCAATATGGTTAAGTCTTCATCGAGCGGACACGATTCCACCGCGGACTTGCTTAGCCTCGACGCAAGCCCCGCGATCACGCCACGTGCCCCCCACCTCGATGCTTCCCGACGCTCCTAGATCACTGTCTCCGTCGCATCGGGCCTCCGACTTAGTTTTGCGGCCCAAACCAAGAAACCGTCCACCGACGGTTTTGTGGGCAAGCTAACAAACCCTGCATGCAATCTTCGGCCTCGATCCGCTACCTTGCACCGGCCCATGCTCATGACTTCAGCCCGCTAGTCTTGCACCGCACGGCTCACATTTGACCCTATCAGCCACCGGGTCCATCGAACCAAGCCTACTTGCCTCTCCATCACTCAGAGGCTGCCACGGCTAAGGCCTTCTGCACTTGTTTTTCACCTGCACCAACACGAGTCAAACTGCAACCTGTACCTGCACACTTAGCCAAGCATTAGTCCACACAACATTGTCAATCACTCATCACTAAGGAGCGACCCTCCACTGGTCCACGGACACACCTGGTCCTCAATCTCCCCCTTGATGAGTGCATTGACAACACCCATGGTAACCATCATAGAGCAAAAGAAAAGAAAACAACCACGAACACAAACCTCCAAGCAAGTGATCCAAAGCCAAAGAACAAGCGAGAAAACATGATCACTCGCCAGACCAAGTCTTGGCCCCCCTAAGACAAGGGCAACGGCTCAACACAGCCGAAGTCTCGACCCCCTAAGGTAAGGGTAACGGCTCAACACAGCCGAGACAAACAAAGCTCACATGGAGCACACCACAGTGCATAAAACTCAGGCAAACCAAAGAGGAGCTCCCCCTGCACATATACAAACTCCCCAGAGCAAATGCAACCTCTTCTTCTCAAATTTTTCTCCTCACATGCAAAAACTCACAAATGCATACCAATTCTCCACAAATTCTCCCCCTGTCATACATATTCTCCCCTTGTTGACAATGCATGAATCAAGGTAAATGAAACTCTTCCCCTTGTTTTCATGAAAAATGCATGTCATGGCATATACAATCTACTAAGCTTCTTAGATATACAAAGAGCACAAAAAAATGCCATAAATGAGACATAGAGCAAGCAAACTAGACATGGCGTAGTTAGCGCATTGCCATCAAGAAAGTAGAGACATATAAGCATGTGACATGGCCAAAAGCAGTTTTAAGCAATTTTCACAAAGAAACTGAGAGACATGGGTACCCATGGGTTCCCACCGGCCAGGGTCCCAGAGGTCCCTGACAAGTGGACCCGACCTTCCAGAAGCCCCGCCGACCTGCAAGTGGGCCCAGCGACCTTATCCACAACTCCGACGACCCCGGGTGACCTTATCAAGATCCCGGAAGATCCGCAGTACTTGGCGTGCAAGCCAAGGCAGTAGGACGCGGCGCGCCACCGCCTGTAGGTCCGAGTATCATGGGATACTCCATGTAATCCGGGAGATAGCTTCCCACAATTGTAACCAACCTAGATATGGGTCCACCGACCTTGAATCGAAGCCCTAGTCCGTCCTCCCCATATACGGCGGCCTAGGACTTCATTCAAGGGGACATCTTCATCCTCCTCGCATAATCCACCACCATAACTGGACGTAGGGTTTTACTCTCCGGAGGCCTGAACCAGTCTAAACCCTTGTCTCCCTGTGTTCATCGCCATACTCGCCTAGTTCCGAGTTCACCACGTGGACTACCACCTACGCTCTTAGTTTTCGATCCTCTCCATTAACCTGCAAACTACTCGGGTAGCCCCCTTGCAGATCTGTCTAGGTCTCACCCCCTGATAGTTGGCGCGCCAGGTAGGGGCGATCGGGAACTCGTTGTGCAGCATGGTGGCCCGATCTGGTGTCATTTTTCCGGCGAGCATGGCGGCCATCCTCGCCAACCCCGTGGAGATCTGCTTTGGATCCTTCATGGCGACCTCTCCTGTTCTAGCAGCCGCAGCTTCTCCAACGACCGTAGAGCAGGTCATGACAAACCACTAGGGACAAACATTCATCTCATGAGCAAAAATCTATCCATGGCAATTTGAATAAAAATAACCTAGATCATCCAAAGTTTATACAAGATCACAAGTTCTCATTACAAGACTCGCCAGGAGGCCTTTGGGCATAAGGTGGAGAAGGTGCTAGTGGGACAGTCACCGGCAACATCAGTCGGGGTTGTCTCAAGCTGGGCCCCTGGGACCATGGAGATGACAACATTGGCAGCGGCCAAGGTCGCTGCTGATAGTGCTCAAAAGGGCAAAGGTCTTCAGCAAGAGGACCAGCCTGAGTCGGACCCACCGCAAACGCAGGAGGCGAAAGCTGGAGGAGGGAGCAGGCCTAGCGACAATGACATGCGCCTCTACTCTGGTACCCTGTGGGATGATGACATCCTTGCTGACGACCGGGACCTTGACAAGTTCAGGGCGGTGCAACAAACGATTGGGAGGACCCTCATTGTGAGTTTCGCTTTTGCCCAGAAGCTGGACCTTCAATTGTTCTGATAACTTGGTCTAGCGAACTTTGACATTGTGTTTATGCAGTCGCTCGCCGCACGAGCACAGGGCATGGCAAACCTGCTGAAGGAAGGCGCCAAGCTTCACGCAGGGGCCACCGCAGCCCGGGAAGCTGTGCTGAAGACCAAGGTCGAGGCCGCAGAGGAAATCCGGTGCCTTAAGTACAAGATGGTCCAGAAGGACAAGACGATGGCCGCCTTGAAGGAGGATCTCGAAGCCGCCAAGGTAAAGGCGAAGGATGCTGAAGACGAACTCAAGATTGTCACCACAGGTATGTCTGCATATATCCCCGACCTTGATTTCTGATGTTTTCGGCATTTTACCGACCTTGATCTTGTTGATTGCAGAGGCCAAAAAGAAGGAGACCGCCTTGAAAAAGGAGCTCAAGGAGTCCAAGGACCAGGTGAAGAACCTCAAAGAAAAGACCAAGGAGGTCGAAGCCAGTGAGTATTACTATACCCAGAAGGCTGCATATGAATTCGGTGTACGCCGGGACCTAGAGGTCGACCTATCTCAGGTGATCCAAACTCTTATTGATCATCGAGAGATGACTGCAGATCTTCAGAAGGAACTGGGCAACTTCAAGGAGGCCGCTAAGTACCTTGTGGACGTCTATGTCCCCAAGGTCGAAGGTGGGCCACAAGAGCTCGCTGCTCAACTGGAGGAGGTAGAAGGTCAGATGAAGACCCTGCTGATGGACAGTGGCAAGCTCGCCACGGCTGCAGCACTGGCCACAGTAAAGCATCACAAGCCAACGTTTGACCTTCAGAAGGTCGCAGAAGAGATCAACCTGGCGCCACTGGTGGGCGCTGAAGATGTCCAGGTCACCACAGAGGAGATCATCAAGAAGCTAGAGCTCTGAAATTGTAACTTAGAATGTAGCAGATTGTTAGCGCAAATAGGTCATAGACCCTTTTGATGTAAGAAAAACATTGCATGAATGAAAAGGTCATGTTTAATTAATGACTATGATCCCTTATTTGGCTCAGATACTTGTTATAAGAATGCAAAAGTAATGAAGCTGCAAAACCCTTTCCCCCCGCTAACCCAACTCAGTGAAGGAACGGCTTACCGACTACACGGCTCAGCGTGGAGGCTTACATGTAGCCGGCGCACAGAGGAGGGCCTTGGACACATGGTCTTGCAATCACATGACTTAAGAACACTTATAAAAGGCATAAGAGTTGTAGTAAGGGAAACACTTGTGAAAAGGAAAGGTAAACCCCCCAGGTCATACGACCCTTAGGTTGACAAAGCCAAGCCCCCGAGCGTGACGGGCCTGGCTTAACACCAAGCCCCCGAGCGCATCGGGTCTGGCTTTAAACCAAGCCCCCGAGCGTGTCGAGGGGGAGGGGGTGAACAGAAAGTAAATAGAGGTCTAAAAAGTAGGTCGACAGGAAAATTGCCGAAAGGGAATCTTTATATTTATTGACTATGAATTACAAAGGATAGAGTACAGAGCTTTTTATTGCGATACAAGGCTCCTAAGGATAGAAGCGATGTAAGTGCTCAATGTTTCAGGGGTTCGGGACGCCTTGTCCATCGGCCCATTAGAGGTGATAGGTCACCGGTCCAATGACCTCCTTCACTATGAAAGGGCCTTCCCAAGGTGCAGAGAGCTTGTGCATGTCCTTGGTGTTCTGGATCCGCCGCAGGACTAGGTCGCCGATGTTGAAGGAACGTTCCCGCACGTTGTGGTCGTGGTAGCGACATAGCTGCTGCTCGTGGCAGGTGTGGTGCATGAGCGCGGCCACACGATGCTCTTCGAGGCTGTCGAGGTCGAGCCTGCGTGTTGGCTTCGCTTCACCCTCGTTGAAGTGTTGTATGCAGGAGCCCTGAAGGCGACGTCGGTGGGGAGGATGGCCTCTGACCCGTAGACCAAGAAGAAGGCAGAGTACCTTGTAGCCGAGCTGACCTAGGTTCGGAGACCCCAGATGACATGAGGGAGCTCTGCGAGCCACCTGATTGCGTAGGGTGATGAGCCATCGAAGATGCGGTCCTTGATAGCCTGCAGTACCATGCCATTGGCCCGCTCGACCTGGCCGTTGCACCGTGGGTGCGCTACCGAGGAGTAGTATACGTCGATCTAGTTGTCTTGACAGAAGTCCCAGAAGCCAACTCCTGTGAAGGCCGTGCCAAGGTCGGTGACAATCCTGTTGGGGACCCCGAAGTGATGGGTGATCTCCTCGATGAACCTGGCCGCCTCTTTTGACGTGACGCTAGACACGGGCCTGACCTCGATCCACTTGGTGAACTTGTCCACTGCCACGATGATGTGCTTGTACCCGCCAGGGGCGGTCTTGAAAGGTCCCACGTAGTCGGGGCCCCATACTGCGAAGGGCCAGCATGGAGGGATGGTCCTTAGGGCCTGGGCCGGCATGTGCTGCTGCTTGGCGAAGAATTGACACCTCTTGCATCGCCGGACAAGGTTCTGTGCGTCAGCCATGGCGGTAGGCCAGTAGAAGCCAGACCTAAAGGCTTTGCCCACTAGGTTGGCAGAGGCGGCGTGGTTGCCGCACTCGCCGCTATGGATTTCCTCTAAGAGCCTGAGGCCCTCAGATCGCAGGATGCACTTCATCAATACCCTATTGGAGGCGGACCTTCGGTAGTGCTCTGTGCCGACGACAACGTAGTTGGCACTACGCCTCGTGATCTTTTCGTGCTCTGCCTTCTCCTCAGGTACTCGATGTTCGAGGATGAAAGCGAGGAAGTCGAGGCGCCAGTCGTCCTCTGCCTCGGTCATGAAAACATCGCGACCTCCAGGTGGGGTCGCTGCATCATCTAGTGACTCTAGGTCGGTGAGAAGCTTGATAGTCAGCTTTCGTAGGTCTTGGATGAATACACCAGCCGGGACCAACGCATGCTTGGAGCCCAGCTTGGAGAGGACATCAGCCGCGATGTAGTTGTTACGACAGACGTGATGGAACTCGAGTCCCTCGAAGTGAGCCTCGAGCTTGCGCACCTCGGTGCAGTAGGCATCCATTGTATCCTTCCTGGCTTCGGAGTCCTTGCCGACTTGGTCGATGACGACCTTGGAGTCGCCATATGCTATGAGGCACTTGATCCCCAGAGAGATGGCGATGCGTAGCCCGTGAATGAGAGCTTCGTACTCGGCGCTGTTGTTCGACGCCTTGTAGTGGATCTGCAGGACATACTTCAAGTGATCGCCCTGGGGGGAGATGAATAGTATGCCTGTGCCGGCCCCTTCTAGGTTCAGGGAACCATCGAAGTACATCTTCCAATGCTCAGGTCGTTCCGAAGGTAGAGGCTGCTGGATCTCTGTCCACTCTGAAACAAAGTCCGCGATGACCTAGGATTAATTGATGGCCTGCCGGGGGCTGAACTCTAGGTCGAACTCACCTAGCTCGATGGACCACCTGACGATGCGTCCGGTGGTGTTGCGACTGCGCAGGATCTTGCCAAAGGGGAAGGCTGAGATGACCTTGATCTTGTGCGACTGGAAGTAGTGCCGGAGCTTGTGCGAGGTGACGAGGAGGGCATATAACATCTTCTGTGGCTGGGTTTACCTGGTCTTGCTATCTGACAGGACCTCACTGATGTAGTAGATAGGTCGCTGGATAGGGTAGGGTCTACCCTCTTCAGGTCGCTCTGCCACCAGGACCGAGCTGACTACCAGGGTGGTCACGGAGATGTAGAGTAGTAGTGTTTCCATTGGTGTGGGGGAACCATCACCGGGGTGATGTAAGGAAGGTCTTGAGTTGCTCCAAGGCCTCGTCGGCCTCCTCTGTCCAGATGAACTTGTCCGCCTTCTTTAGCAACTTGAAGAAGGGTAGACCTTTCTCTCCAAGTTTGCTGATAAACGACCTAGGGCCGCCATCATGCCGGTGAGCTTCATGACGTCCTTCTTCCTAGTAGGTCGTTTCATCCTGCGGATGGCATCCACCTTGGTTGGGTTCGCCTCAATGTCCCGATTGCTGACCATGAAGCCCAGGAGCTTGCCGGACGGGACACCGAAGACACACTTTTCTGGATTTAACTTCCAGCGATAGCGGCGAAGGTTGGCGAAGGTCTCTGCGAGGTCAGCTATGAGCTTATCCTCTTGGGTGGTCTTGATGACCACGTCATCGACGTAGGCTTCTACATTTTTGCCGATCTGGCGCTCCAGACACTTCTGGATGGCCTTCTGGTAGGTCGCTCCAGCGTTCTTGAGGCCAAAGGTCATGGCCGTGTAGCAGTAGATGCCGTGTGGCATTATGAATGCCGTCTTATATTGGTCGGAGACCTTCAGGGCTATCTGGTGATACCCTGAGTAGCAGTCGAGAAAGCATAGGAGGACACTTCCGGCCGTGGAGTCCACGACCTGGTCGATGTGCGGAAGAGGGAAGGGGTCTTTAGGGTAGTGCCTGTTGAGATCGGTGTAGTCAATACACATTCTCCATTGACTAGTTTTCTTGGGTACAAGCACCGGGTTGGCGAGCCAAACTGGATTTTTACACTCTCGGATAAATCCGGTAGCTAGGAGCTTTATTATTTCTACCCTAATGACGTCCTTGCAATCTTTTGCAGAGCAGTGAAGCTTCTACTTGACAGGCTTGGCCATCTTGCTTACATCCAAGGAGTGCTCAGCCAACTCCCTAGGGACATCCGGCATATCCGATGGATTCCATGCGAATATATCCGTGTTATCCCGGAGGAAACTGGTTAGCACGAGTTCCTATTTCTTGTCGAGGCCGTCGCCGATCACCACCGTATTCTATGCGTCGGCAAGGCTGAGGCAGACCTTCTTCGTGGAGGGTGCGGCGTCTACGGCGGTGTCGGTGTGCTTCTGCTTCGGGATGGCTAGGTTGCTCAGAGCGACCTTCTTGGCCTCAGCGACCAAGACTGCGGAGGCGTCGACGCAGGCGGAGGTTGCAATGATGTCGAGGGCCTCGGAGTCACACTTGAAGGAGATGATGAGGTCCCCCAAGACGGAGAGGACCCCGTTTGGAGCAGGCATCTTCAACACCAAGTAGGTGTACTACGGGATGGCCATGAACCTGGCCAGCATTGGGTGACCTAGGATCGCATGGTAGGAGGACTTGAAGTTGGCGACCTCAAAGTTGAGGTACTCCGTGCGGAAGTTGGCCTCCATACCGAAGGTGACGGGGAGGGAGACCCGACCTAGGGGGTTGGCTGCCTTCCCTGGGATGATGCCGTAGAAGGGCTCGTCGCACTCCGTGAGCTTGTCGAAGTCGAAGTTCATCTTCTTGAGAGTCTCAACGAAGATGATGTTAAGCCCCCTCCCCCCATCAATGAGAGTCTGGGAGAGCAGGGCCTCGTCCACCGTGGGCTCGACGACAAGTGGGTATGACCCAGGATCTGGGATGTGGACCAGTGATCAGCTCTAGAGAACATGATCGCCTGCTCAGACCAATGCAGAGGCGCAGTTGGCTAGGTGTGGACGAGGTGGACCTCGCGCTTGTCCTTGCGGTGGCGTTTCCTGCTGACGTGGGACTAGAGGCCCCCAACGATCATGTTTATCGTGTGAGTCGTAGCCTGGAAGGGCCCATTGGGGTTGCCTGCCGGAGGTGGGTCGCTGCGACGGTTGTCGCGGTGATCATCATGTCGATCATCGCGGGGGTCCCAGTTGTTGCGGTCGTCGCGCCGGTCCCGCTAGTCGTCACGGTGGTAGTTGTTGTTGTAGTGGCAGCTGTCGCGGCGACCGCCGTCACTTCTGGGGTGCTTGGGGTCTACGGAAGTGCTGAAGGCCTTCTTGAACTGGGAACACTTGCAGAGAGTGTGAGTAGTTCCCTTGTGGAACCCGCAAAGGCTGTCGAGCGCCGCGTCGAACTCCTCCTGGTTGAAGGTCGAAGCTCGACGTCCTTCAGCCACTATGACCTCAGATGATCGCTTGTGGAGCTTGGATGCGGAGTCTGCTACTGTACCAGATGTGCCAACGGCGTTGGCGTCGAACTGGTTCACCATCGCCTCTTCCGTGTCCATGAGCTTGTTGACGACGTCCATGAGGCCCTTGATGGTGATGGCGCCAGATTCGTGGATCTTCTCAAAGAGCTTTGATGCCCTTCTTGTAGCTTTCGACGATCTGGTCGTCCCTGACACCGACGCACTCATTCCGGTTCTCGAAGAACCAGTTGTTGTAGTCGCGGAGCCACTCCTTGGGCTTCATGACGACTCTTCTGAGGTTGAAGGCGTTTCCAGGGTAATCATAGGTCGCCTGGAAGTTAGAGGTGAAGGCCTGGCACAGGTCGGCCCAGGACTTGATGCTGCCTGGCTCGAGGCTGTTGAGCCATAATGAGGGGGCCTTGCCCATGACTAATGGGAAGTAGGCCGCCATGTGGTCGAAGCTTCCGCCAGCCGCTTTGACGGTGACGTAGTAGGTCGACACCCAGATGTTGGGGTCGAAACGCCCATCGTACTCCTTGATGTTAGGCTTGAAGTTCTCGGGGTAGTCCACCATCCTGAGACGGGGAGCCAGTGCCGAGAAGGCGGTGACAGCTAGGTCATCACTGGTGCCTCTTGCTGGAGCAGCTTCTCTGGGCGTAGAGTGGACGCTGCGCTCCGGGATGATGACCTGGGAGCGCAGCTACAGATCTCGGTTGCCCTGGGCGACCTCCGGGTTGCCGTGTTCGGCGTCATACGCAGTACGTCGCCGGTTCTCGATGTCATGGCGGTCCTACTGCTCGCGTTCCATGATGTGATGGACGGCACCAGGGGGGCGTACTCGCGATCGTACTCCGCGCGATGGTGTAGCTCACGCTCCTCGCGCTCGCGATGGCGCTGGTCGACGTAGTCGCGCACATCGCGGGTGCGCCTGTTAGCGTCAAGGTTGGTGCGAAGGTCGCCGGTGTTGATAGCGGCAGGCTGCTCTAGGTTGTGCTGAGCGACCTCCTCCCAGATGGGAGAAAGGTGGGAGCATTGAGGTTGATGGGATCGACTGCATGAGTGACGCGTCGATGAAGACGTAGCGGCTTTAGAAGCCGCGCTCTCTTCCTCCACCAAGGCGTTGGCGACCCGGAGGTACGCAATGGCCTGCTCAGCTTCGGGCGTCAACGGAGCTTGCTGAAGCCGTGTGATGGCAGCACCCAGGTTGGCCTGGGGGCTGTTGAACATCGGGATCCCCGCTTCCTCGAACTCCATGCGTAGGTCCCGAGCACAGGGGAGGACCGCACGATGTTATTCGTCCGCACGTCACTGGGCAAGCAGGGCGTTGCCTTAGATGCGGGCCGCCTCCTCGGAGTTGGTCACGCTGTGATGAGGTGGCTCGTTCTCAGAGACCATGAGCACTTGGCGGAAGATGATGTCCGAGTTGTTGGGGGAGATGCGAACCCAGACCTTTTGGAACTCACCACAGTCCGGGGACTGGGTAGGTCGTGTAGCACGGCGAGGGTGCTCTTGATCGATCTTCTTCCAAAGGCGGCATCCGCGAAGAGTGTGCCTCGCACCCTTATGGTAGGTGCAAGGTATGTCAAGTGGGTCACGCTAGGCGCGAGGTGCAGGCCTTAGGTCACCATATGGCCTCCGACCAGATTGGATCTGGGAGGGCATGGAAAGCTGACTGAGGCGAAGGCCGGGCGCAGACTGCAAGCCGAAGCGGAATGTATCATGGCATAGCACCGTCTGCACAGAGCGTTGAGCTCGCTCACAGATCTCCAAGGTCTACTTCGTCATGTCGATGACATGCTCCATCCCCTGAACAAGGTCATAGGGTCTGGGCTGGTGGGTCTCCGATACTAGATCGGAAGCGGGGGTGGCGACTGGCACCGTCATGACCTGCTCTACGGTCGTTGGAGAAGCTGCGACTGCCAGAATAGGAGAGGTCGCCGTGAAGGATCCAAAGCGGATCTCCACGGGGTTGGCGAGGATGGCCGCCATGCTTGCCGGAAAACGACACCAGTATAGGCCACCATGCTGCATAGTGAGTTCCTGATTGCCCCTACCTGGCGTGCCAACTGTCAGGGGGTGAGACCTGGACAGATCTGCAAGGGGGCTACCCGACCAGTTTGCAGGTTAATGGAGAGGATCGAAAACTAAGAGCGTAGGTGGTAGTCCACGTGGTGAACTCAGAACTAGGCGAGTATGGCGATGAACATAGGGAGACAAGGGTTTAGACTGGTTCAGACCTCCGGAGAGTAAAACCCTACATCCAGTTATGGTGGTGCATTATGCGAGGAGGATGAAGATGTCCCCTTGAATGAAGTCCTAGGCCACCTTATATGGTGAGGACGGACTAGGGCTTCGATTCAAGGTCGGTGGACCCATATCTGGGTCGGTTATAATTGTGGGAAGCTATCTCCCGGATTACAAGGAGTATCCCATGGTACTCGGACCTACAGGCGGCGACGCGCCGCGTCCTACTGCCTTGGCTTGCATGCCAAGTACTACGGATCTTCCGGGATCTTGATAAGGTCGCCCTGGGTCGTTAGAGTTGTGGATAAGGTCGCTGGGCCCACTTGCAGGTCGGCGAGGCTTCTGGAAGGTCGGGTCCACTTGTCAGGGGCCTCTGGGACCCTGGCCGGTGGGGACCCATGGGTACCCATGTCTCTCAATACTGATGATCGAGACCAAGATCACTGCATAAGGTATCAAAATGAGAGTTCTTGAATTCTGTGCCATTGTCACTACGTATAGCTCGAATGGCATTACCATGTCTCTCATTCTTCAACCTCAAGGTCAAGTCCCTAACAAAGCTAAATGTCTCGCTCTTATCCTCCAAAAAGAAAACCCAAGAGTACCACGAAAAATCATCAACCACAACTAAAACATACCACTTCCCACCCGCAGAGCGAACACGAGCTGGCCCAATCAAATCCATGTGCAATAGCTCACAAGGTCGCTCGGTCATGACCGCAGTCAGAGGGGTGTGAGAAGGAGCAACCATCTTTCCATGCCGACAAGAAGCACTAACCAAATCCTTCTCGAATCTGAACTTAGGCAATCCTCGGACAAGATCAAGACCACTCAAGCGGGAAAGCAACTCAAAGCTCAAGTGTCCCAACCTCCTATGCCATTTCCAAAGCTCGGCCGAAGTGCCAGCAACAAAGCATCAAGGAGGACCAACAGGCTGGGAAAAATCGGCATGAAAGATTTGACCCTTGGGGACGATCGTACAGACAAGATCGCCTCGAGAATCAAGCACACAAGAAGCGCCCAACTTAAAACGAACCACAAAACCTTCGTCAAGCAACTCGGATACTGACAACAGGTTAAAACCAAGTGACTTGACCAAAGCCACACTCTTCAGGGTCACCTTGCTACTCACCTTCACCATACCTTCAACAAGCACTCGTCCTCTCCCATTGTCCCCGAAAGTGATGTACTCCCTCGTACTCACTGGGGTGAGGCTAGAGAACCACCCACGATCTCTGGTCATGTTGCGTGAGCAACCGAAGTCGATCAACCAAAAGTCCTCCAAGCCTCCCACCTGCAATCAAAAACGAGGACGAGAATGAGCAAGTGATTCAACACTGGGGTTAGTACCATAAGAGTCAAACCAGTGTCGAGCCATTTGCTCAAAAGAAGGGTTAGCAAAATCCCTCCTACCAAAACCTCTAGGCGGAGGCCTCTCACGCCTACCACCGAAGAACCTGTCACGTCTCACTGGAGGAGTACGCGCTCCACGAGGGGGAAAACATGGCTCGTAGTCCATCTTAGATCCAAAGCTCTGATCGTGCCTCCCAAACTCGTAACGGTCACGAGCAGGAGCACATCCAGCCAACTCACCACGCCCAAACCCAACATGCCTATCTCTCTGAGGAAATCCACCTCCACCTCCACGAGTGGGAACTGTACGCACATACACCTCACCCCTTGGTAGAGGCCCTCTACGAGGTTCAGACACACCATGAGGAAGGTGGTACCTGTCCTTGTTTGCCATCTCCCTAGCAAACCTCTCATATCTCTTCCTCCTGAAACAGAATTCATCCTTATGCCCATCCCTCCCACAATACTCACAATGGAAGCGGATCGGCTGTGACTTAGGCTGTGGCTTCTCTATGGGCTTCTCAACAGTTTTCTCTCCTGACTTCCTACCAAAGACACTCCCCTGGGTGCTCACAAACTTGATGGGTTTTTCGTAGTTTTCAGATTTGTGGGGGAACACTGGTGGATCTAGGGTTGTGTGTAGCTTGTTCCTGAGATGGTTTGGCTTGGGTGCAAATTTGTTCATGGGTGTGGTATGTGATGGGATAGGAATCTCTCCAGCTTTCTCTCCTCCCTCACCACTCTTCTCACCACTCTTGTCAACCCCCAATGCCTGACCATCAAACCTCTTAAACTGAGCCAACATCAAACTCAATTGTGGCTCATGCCCAGACAACCACCCCATCATTTTCTCAACTCATCATTTTCATCCTACAATCGGTCAACATAGTGTGCAAGTTCCATGTTTTTCAAAGCATGCAATTCACAGGTAGAGCATGATGCAGGAAGAGGAGCTTTCAATGCCACCTCAAGAGAAACTATCTTGGTGTGAGATTCATCGAGCCTAGCATGCAACACAGGACAAGAAGTGCAAGCACCTAACAAAGCAGGTCTAGATTTCAATTCATCACACTCAACCCTAAGCACTTATAGTTCCTCAAGAGTAGAGACATGCTTCTCCTTGAGAGCAGTCAAGTCAGTCAAAAAAACATTGCAATCTCTACAATTAACCTCATCAGAAACAACAGGAGCAGCTTTCAAAGAACCTATCTCATTTCTAGCATCAACAAGCATGGACTCAAGCTCAACTATATTATCCTTAGCATCACCCAACAAAGACCTAAATTCCCTCTTCTCCTTGTTGGTCTTCCTAAGCACATCATCACGGTTATCAAGCAACTCATTCAGCCTAGCATTCTCCTCTAGCAAGAAGTTGGGATCATGTCGTACATCTTCCTCGGAGTCAGAGTTCGAATCCGAGCTATGCTTCCCACCCTTCTAGGAATGCGCCATGCCGCAAAATCCACCTTGTGCGACGAAGCTGAGGCCGGTGAAGTTCTTGCCTATGTGCCGCTTGTCCTTGCGCCAATCTTGCTCTTCATCACTACTCGAGTCAGAAGAAGCATTGCATGATGTAGAGTCGATATCGCTCGCTCCGGCAACCACCGCTCGAGCCGTCTTCTTCTTGTACCCGCTACTCTTCTTCGGCCTTCTCTCACCCTTGTCCTTGCGCTTGTCCTTGTAGTCGTTCCGGGAGCGGTGCTTGTTGTAGTCGTGCTTGGGCTTGCCCTTGTAGTCGTTCTTGATCTCCATGGCTTCAGGGCATTCGGCGATGAAGTGCCCGTGCTTCCCGCACCGATAGCACATCCCCGAGCTCCGCCTTTCATTCTTGTGGTTCTCGTACATCCGCCCAAACCTCTTACTCAACAAGGCGAGATCATCCTCACTCAGTACTTCAACGTCCTCATCTAGCAAGGACACAAGACAAGACAAAGAGAAACCAACAGAGTTAGCATTAGTCCTCGATCTTGAGACAAGAGCCAAACTATGAGGATCAGTGGGCTCTCGCTCTTAGCTCTCAAGCCACGATCAACCTCTGAAAACCTGAGCTTGGAAAATAGCTCATCAAGTGATAGCGTATCATACATGCTCGACTCCTCAATGGTCTCGACCTTGGCACTCCACACAGACCTATCTAGGGCATACAAAAGCTTGATAGCTTGATCATTTTCCGTGTATGGGAGCATTGTCACATTGGCCCTCATGTTGTTGACTATGCTGGTGAAGCGCTGAAACATAGCATCGGTCGACTCACTGGGGAGATGAGTGAAGTTCTCGTACTCTCTCTGGTAAGTGGAAAACAAACGGGCTTGCACCTGGGCATTGCCAACATGAGCATTTCTAAGCTTAAGTCATATCTTTTCGGCCACATTCTCTCTGTACACTCGCTCAAACTCCGAGGCACAGAGAGCACAGAACAAGTAATCAACGGCCTTGCTGTTGGCCTCACACATGTCCCACGATCCTGGAAGCAAAAAATTGTCTGGAATGACATAATGAGGATTCAGAGTGACATCCCAAATCAGAGTTCCATTGCCACGCAAAAATGCGCCCATGCACCTCTCTCACATAAGGTAATTCTTACCATCTAAGTGCGGAGGACCCGACCCCTTACCATAGTCAACCATCTTTGGATCTTAGACTGGTTAGAATCACGAAGATCCGTAACCAGCTCTGATACCAATTGAAGGACCGAATAGGTGACCAGAGAGGGGGGGGGGGAGTGAATGGGAGCCGATAAAAATTCTTCCCAAAGGTTGAACTCGGCCTATACCCCGATTGCCACTCCGAGTACTCACACACACCAGAGAAGCTCTAGACTAGGCATACACAAGCCTACAAGTCCTAGAGACAAGCCTTGAAACAAAGTGCAGAAGCACAAGACAAGAATCAAAGCACTTAGCCAAATCTGCGAAGGCTAGGTGCGGACTGTCCGCAGCACCTGGGCGAATTGTCCAGACCCCCTACGTGGATTGTCCGAAAACTCCAACAGAACCACCAGAGACGCACCGAGAAAATCAGACTGTCCGGCAGAGCCACGAGGACTGTCCGGCAGAGCCACGCGGACCGTCCGCCAGTGTCGCGGACTGTCCGTGAGGACCACGCAGACCGTCAGTCCAACTCGCTGAAAACCCTAGAGAAACGCAGCCCAACCCTAGACAAAAACTCAGCCACAAGGACCATCCGTGAAGCACTCGCGGACTGTCCGCAATCCTCCTGCAACAAAACCCTAGGGGCGAAATGGATCGAAACACGAACACACACAAACACGTGATGAACTGCGACGAGGACAGGTCACGCGGACTGTCCGCCACAGCCCCGCGGACTGTCCGCGGCTCACGAACAGAGCAGGAATAGCCGGACCCCGCGAAGTCAACCCTCCAAATCCATCACCGGATCTCCCAAACGGCTAGAGCTCTTGAGACAAGATTTGGGGGAGATGAGAAGCGTCACAAGGTGAAGCTATGCCCCAAAAATCTCAGCCTCTAACTCCCTAAAACACCGGGAATCACGGATCACATGAACCACCACCAATAACTCGGGCTCCGACCAAAAACTCACGAATCGAAGTGGTTTCTCGGCATTTGAGGGGTCAAGATTACACACAAAGATGCGCAAGGCATCCACCCATGACCCCCTCAAAGAAATCCAAGAGAAAACACCCTCAAATCCACGAATCGAGCGAAGAACGAAACTCCCCAAAAATAGCCCCGAAAATGACACAAAAATCACAAAGAGCTAGGAGATCAACGCAACACCCAATGCTTCCATACGTCCAGAGGTCAGAGTCTATACAAGAATCTAGCCTAAGGAAAGCAGAGGAAAAAGAAGCAGTCCAGAGCGATCTACCGGGGGAGGAAACCCTAGAGTCCAAGAGAGAGAGATGCCATCCACCTCTGCTATTTATACGAAGTTCACCGGAGGAGGTAAATGACCACGCTACCCCTACAACTCAAATAGAAGATACACACCCCTCAGGGGCAATATGGTCAAGTCTTCATCGAGCGGACATGCTTCCACCGCGGACTTGCTTAGCCTCGAAGCAAGCCCCGCGATCACGCCACGTGCCCCCTGCCTCGAAGCTTCCCGACGCTCCCGGATCACCGTCTCCGTCGCATCGGGCCTCCGACTTAGTTTTGTGGTCCAAACCAAGAAACCGTCCACTGATGGTTTTGTGGGCAAACCAACAAACCCCGCGTGCAAGCTTCGGCCTCAATCCGCTACCTTGCACCGGCCCATGTTCACGACTTCAGTCCGCTAGTCTTGCACCGCACAGCTCGCATTTGACCCCATCGGCCACCGGGTCCATCGAACCAAGCCTGCTTGCCTCTCCATCACTCGGAGGCCGCCACGGCTAAGGCCTTTCGCGCTTGTTCTTCACTTGCACCAACACGAGTCAAACCGCAACCTGTACCTGCACACTTAGCCAAGCATCAGTCCACACAACGTTGTCAATCACTCATCACTAAGGAGCGACCCTCCACTAGTTCTCGGACACACCTGGTCCTCATGTGTAATCTTCCCTAGCGTGTGTGGACCGAGTGGGATATTCTTATTTGTACTTTTTTTCGTGTGTCCATCCTTGGACTTGTGTACTTCTTTTATTATACCTTAATTGAAATGACACACAGTTCTCCTATAGTTCGAGAAAAAATAGTAAGGATTGTGTGATTACACCCGTCACATTTCCTGCAGGGGGGTTTTCTACTTTCTAGTTAGTCCGATCTACTATCTCTGTTCCAAATTATAATTCGTTTGATTTTTTTTATCACAAGTTTGACCCCTCGTCTTATTCAAAAAATTATGCAACATATCACATCTTTCATTGTGGCTTGCTAAAGTAATAAAAGTTTTTCAAGAGTACATTAAATTTGATCATATTTGTATAAATTGTTTAAATAAGATGAGCGGTCAAATTTGATTTAAAAAAGTCAAATTAATTATAATTTGAAACAGGCGGAGTACAAGAGACACAAGAACATGTCGTGTTGTCTCCTTTCTCCCTAATTCTTCATAACAAAAAAAGTGCTATTGTTAGTTAAGTGATGGATTTTATGCTTATGTGGATGTTTCTTTTTTTGGCTCGGTGAGATTTCTACTCTTATCCGCACAATATTGGCCAAATCCATACCCGACCCTAATTTTAGAAATGCATTGCTCCCTAGTTTCCATAGATCTTATAATTTATTAGTGACCAATGTAACAACATTACATCAAAAAATCTGAAGGCTAATCTCACAACTAAGATTTTGTCATCTTGTGGTGAAGGAAAGTATTTCCTCCTTTTGCACAACACTTCAATTTCTTGTGAAGGGAAATAAACTTCATGCCTTGTTGATGGATAAAGGATAGATTATTTGATTTGTGTGTGCTCAAGCCTTGGGATCTTAAACTAATATATTGTGATTGCTTGCTCTCCTACAATGATGCAGATATGGAAGCAGGAGATGCTACTACAAACCACGAGCAACCAAAGGAGAAAAGCAAGGTACTAATGAATCTGAACATTTTCCCAATTATAATTAAGTATCAAACGAACAATTTCCAGCTTTATTTTGCTTGCATCATAAAAATGTCGATGAAACCCAACAAATTTATGGATTTCATCATTATTTTTATAAGGACCATCATGCTGACGAGGTGAAACCGGTGAAGGAAAAGAAGGAGAAGAAGCCAAAGAAGGAAAAGAAAGAGAAGAGCAAAGACAAGGAGAAGGAAAAGGTTGGGGAGATCACCGACGCTGCCAAGCTGAGGGCGAAGCTGGAGAAGCTGCATGCAAAGATCAATGACTTGAAGGCCAAAAAGCAGGAGATTGTGGCTCGACTGGTCGAGCTCGAGGGGACGGCGGCAGCTGCTGAATCAGCTGCACCGCTGGCGACAAACTGGTGAACACAGCTGCCAGTTGAATGCTGAGCCAAGTTGAACCGTTAATTGAAAAGGCCATGTAAGTAATATAGAGAAGAAACTGTACAAGCCAAATGAATGAACCATATACACATTTAAGCGTTCGGTAAAAAGGGCGTGTCTAAACTCTAAAGCTACATAGAATTTGCAAATTCCTAAACCAGTTCTGAAAAATCGAGATGTGTAATGTGATAGTCCACACGAACCTTTTCACTTTGACACGTCTATATGCTTTGAAAGACGATGTGACAATTCTTTTTTTCAAGACTCCCTTCGTTACAAAGTGTAGGTCGTTTTGTCTTTTATTGGTGTATAGTTTTTATATACACTTCGTGCTGACGTCAAATGCATGCACGCATAAAAAAGATCTGCCATTTGTCAAATCAGATCATTCATTCATCTTGAAATGAAAAATAGAAAAAAGGGGAAATTTTAAATTGTTTCCGTTACTACTACTTTTTTCTCCATGGGAATAGGAGCTGTACGCGAGTAGACATCTCTAATATTGAGGTAACGAGGCCTTTGCAGGTTGAAAAGAGGTCGCATCTCCACCTCATGCGTATAAGCTCTAATTAGATATTTACTCCCTCGGTCCTACATTACTTTTCACAACATTTGATCATTCACGTACAACGCATAGTTGTTATGCTGCCCGAGCCTTAGATCTGCCTACACCACCCTAGCCGTTACGCTGCCCGAGCTTTAGGTTCACATCCGCCACATAGACATTATGCCGTCCGACCGAAACCTTAGGTCTCAGTCCCCACATAGTCATTATAACGCTCGCACCAAGACTACACATCGTGAGGCATAGACGTTATGCTGCCCGACAAAAACCCTAGGCACTAACCCTTAGTCGTTATGCCACCCGACCACCACCTCATTTCCATCCACACCTAGCCCTTATGCCATCCGTCGAAAACCCCACGGTTTCCCTCTTCTCCGCTCGGGGCTTCACCTATCAGGTTGACCCCGACACATTCTCTTAATCCATAGGAGTTGACTGATATATTATTTTATTGATTGTTATTGTTATTATTATTTTATTCGTATGAAGACGGTAGACGACTGTTGGCGGTCGATTTCCGTCACCCTAGCTACGAGTTACCTTCAATGTTGGTATTGATTTGATATCCAAACTAATGATCCTAACCCCCCTAACATATAAAGTTCGCATTCGCATGTGGTTTTGAAATGTTTGTGTTTACACAGGATTTTAGCGCTTAATGGAGCACTTTCGAGCAAAGTTCATAAGGCAGATTACGAGAAGATCGAGAAGCCCGGTACAAGTGTAGACTCGAAGTGAACACGACTCCAAAAGACCCAAGAACCGAAGCATAAGGTGATAAAACTCCGGGGACCTGAACAGAAGATGCAGGAGCTTGTGCGACAAGTACCCTTATCCAATTCATGGAGAAAATCACGTCAAAGACTCACATGCAGAAGGGCAGAAGTTCAGGAAAACACGAGAAGTGGCGGGAAGAAAACCGGGGCCGAAGTGGGCCCAACCCGTTCCGACCCCGGTTTAGCACCCTCTTTGACCTAGTACACCCTCACGTTATTTAAAGACCCCACACAAAGACTCACACATCATACCATTCTTCATCCGCTGCTGAGGAGCAGAGAAGCTAGAGGGACACCATCTCGGAGAGGAGAGTCGTGCTAGTTGTCTAGGGTTTCCCTAGCCGATGTGGGAACCTTGCAAGGAAGACCACGTCGGAGTTCCGGAGCTAGGATCAAGATCGAGGTAGGATTCCGGTGGTGATCTTGTATATTTTAATCATTCAGGGTGAAGTTTTCTAGTGAATCCGATTTCTAGCGATCAAGTGCCTTCTTCTATGATTTTGCTCTCTCTTGGTTTTGCTTCTTCCTCAATCTATTCTACAGATAAATTGCTCGTGGTGCTCTTGTAGTCGCGGTGGCTAGAGGTGCAAACCGGATCTACCAAGTGGGTTCAATGCGTTCCTTGCGAGTGTGCTCTTAGGTTCACCTGCGAAGAGAGCGGGGGCATCGTGACAGGATGTCGATTCCTAGTACGGCGGGTGCCTTCCAGAGTTTGACCGGAGGTCATGATTTAAAGATGCTTTTTATGAGATTCGCTTTGTTATCTTCATCTAGCTTGTTCGGAGCTACAACAAAAGCATGATCTAGGCTCTCTAGATCGGTTATCTCTAAGCTTTCTCTCACTACCTCTTGTGTTTAGTAGATTTGCAAACCAATCTCTCAAAAGATAATGTTTCGCCATTTATTAGATTGAATCTCACGTTACACATGTTCCACTGATTGGTACCTTGGGTCCATACTCGAGGGAAAAAGAGACTACAATGATCCGTAAGCTTGCGGTGAATCTTGCCGTGTTATTGAACCGTCAACAACGACTGAGATTCTGCCCGAAGCCTAGGATCCAGAAGGGCAAGAAGCCCAGGACCCTGGTCATATAGGAATCGTTAAGGATCTACAACGTGAAGGCAAGTCCTAGCACCACCCCCTTGATCATACTTTCGCCACTGTTTTATAATTAGGATAAAATATGCTAAGATAGTAACTTGACTTGCATTTTCTTCAAGGACCTGATGATCCTGATATCGACTCTATCGATGATCGAGCATCATCCTTAGATTTATTGATAGGCAATGGTCCGATCTTCTGAGAGGTAGATGGTAAACTTGATTGGGTGGAGAACTCGACGTTGACGATCCGGCTTCGAATCAGCACGATTCGGACCCTGCAACTAGGGCTGGACGAAAAGCTCGTGGCTCGTTAGCTCGCTCGACTCGATGCTAGGTCGGCTCGGCTTGTTATGCTAATGAGCCAGCTCGAGCTGGAATTTTAGCTTCTGAAAATAACGAGCGAGCTCGAGCAGCTAGTGAGCTCGCTCGTGAGCTAAACAAGCTAAGCAGTACAGCTTTTTTTTTCTACGACAGAGCTATGAGGCACGCCGCGCACGGGGCCAACAGCCTAAGAGCAAGCCCACCAACAACCCAACATGTCTTCAGACCTCCACCGAAGAACACAACCTTATCCATTCATAAACTTTGTCTTGCTCGCAGCAGCAGCTCTTGCCTGCTGTTGCCTCTCCCTCGCAGGCTGCCGCATCGGCCAGCGGCCAGCACCACCATGCGTGACGCCTCCAAGGCTTGAAGCCATGCTCGAGCGCGGTAGCCTCAGCCAGTGCCGCCCTCGGCCCTCGACCTGTACTCCGCGCTGGCCGAGACGGCGTGCCTCTCTTCCATGGCTCCATCCCTCAGCAGGTCAGCATCCTCCATCCGCCACCCCTGCAGGCTGCAGCCAGGCAAGCCTAGCCACGACCACGGTCCAATCGGTGCAGGTGCCATTTGCCATTGCCTCAATCCATTTTGATTTGTCACCGGTGATGTGTGGTCTCATGGATTTTGTTCTGCCTAATTTTTCTCCAATCGTGGGATCCAAATCTATGCAAAGCTCTATTTTCTTAATCAACTTATGCCTATGATTCATTTGTGGACATTTTTTCCATGGATTTTATCAATTTACGTAACTAAATGATGAACATTTTTGGGTGTTGACCTCATGTTTCTCAAAGCTCGCGAGCTGACCAAGCTGGCTCGCGAGCTCGACCGAGCCGAGCCGAGCAGGATTTTCTGCTCGTTTCAATAACGAGCCGGGCCGAGCCAGCTCGTTTAGATAGCGAGCTGCTCCGAGCCGAGCCGGCTCGTTATGCACCCCTACCTGCAACTACTACACCACTGCTCTGCTGGTTATCAACCAAGCACAACTTGATTGACCTCGCCACAAAGGTTTTTCCCTGCAAGCGAATCGAGAACACAAGCAAGAAAGTAAAGCACGCAATCTGATAATTGCAGATATGAATTGAAGCAGAGACAAAGGGGTTCAAGTTCTGATCACAAAAGGACTAATCGACACAGTGGTGATGAACAAGAACGGGGGCCCTAATTCACAGCAAAAGACCTCGACGGTACAGTGGCTATGAAGAAAGTTTGATCCTCGACAGAAATCACAACCTATTAAACAGAACCTGAGTCTAAATGATGGTGGCTACTGAGTTTAAACCCTGAAGGGGCGACCTAGGGTTGAGGGGCGACCAGGGGGGCATCCTCAACCTGGTCTTAAGGCCCGACACGATACACAGCCAAATTGGCCCAAAAAGGTGTCGCAGCACCTTGTTGTGGTCACACAGAATGATCCACGAACCTTCTGGATCTGGGACTAGAACCAAAATGACGGCGTCGTTGTCCCCTTTCCAACGTATTCTTATACTCCTCGTTTCGATGTCGGATGTGGGAGATATCGCCGAAACTGTGCAGGGATATCAGTTGAATCCGAACCGAACGTGGCAGCTGAGTTGGAGACGACTTGTAGCGTGGGGAAAGACGTGGCATGCGCGTATCCAGCATGGTGATGTCCTCATCATCCTCCCCTTCTTGAATTGGAGTCATCCTCGACTCCATCCCATCATCAACCTCCTGCAAAAGGTTAGTGACAGCAGAATGCATACAAGACATAGTAGCATCAAAAATACGAACATCTGGGGATATCATAGTATAACAAGGTGCATCATGGTTTTCACAAAGTTCAGCAGTAGCAGATGTAGTAACACTAAAAGCACCTCCTTTTAATTTAATACCCTCATGTTTATCAACAGAAGAATCACTCATTGCATGTTGTTTCACTTTATTTTCAGCAAGCTCTTTAAGATGTTTCCGAACATCAGCAGGTGATAAAGGAAGCAAAGTAATGTTTTTTATCTTTTGCATAAAAGTGTGAGTATTAGTTGCAAAATCTTTATCATATTCTAGTGGTCATCCTAATAAAAAGGAACATGCTTCCATTGGCACAACAACAAAATCAGCATAGTCGGTATAAGAACCCACTAAAAAATATATGCGCGCTGAGTGTGTTACATTTGCCTTACCACTATTATTGAACCATTGTATGTGATATGAGTGACGTAGTTCACGAGTGGTCAAACCAAGCTTTCGTACCAGATCTGAACTCACCAAGTTGTTATAGCTACCGGTATCAATTATGGTGAGAACACGGCGCTCTTGGACAATGAGAAACATATGGAACAAATTGTTACGTTGTACCTTTGTGTCCTCCTCATCAGCCAATTGAGTGGCCAACACACGCTGCACAAGAAGGCTAGGGAAGCCCACGGCTGCATCATCAGAATCAATGGTATCCTCCTCTTGCTCAACCAAAGAATTTGCAATAAGATTAGTAGCAAGAGCTAAAGAATCTTCCTCATCACTAGCACTGATATAACCATTACCATCAGGGGCAGTGATGAAAGCATGGTGACTTCGGCATTCCTTTGACACATGTCCCATGCGCTTACAGCGGTGGCACTGGATGCTAGCGGAACTACCCGAGGACGCACCTGGAGTAAAAGGCTTCTTATGCGACTGGACCTGCACAGGAGACAAATTGCTCACCTCGAAAGTTGGTGTAGTAGACGGTGAAGGTGATGGCGCCTTAGGAGCAGTGGCGGCCTTGGACTTGTCAACATCCGGACGCTGCTGAAAAGTTCTCCTAGTGTTGGACCTAAAAGAAAATTGCTAGCGACATCCCTGTACCTCACGTTCAGCATTAATAGCAAGATGGTACAATTGGCTGAACCTTGTCCAATCTTTGTAATCAAGAATATCCTATATATCACGGTTCAAACCACCAAAAAATCTAACATGAAGAGCCTGATCATCCTCATGTATGCCACAACATGACAAAGAAATAAGCAATTCTTGATAATAAGCCTAGACACTTTTATCACCTTGTTTTAAAGTTTGCAGTTTCATACGCAAATCATGTTGATAATATGGAGGAACAAAGCGAGATTTCATATGTTGTTTCAAAGCATTCCAAGTCTGAGGTATAGGTGGAGTAGCATTATTATTAGCATAAGCATTGTACAGATCATTCCACCAAAAGAGAGCAAAACTAGTAAACTCACGAGTAGCAAGCCTAACTCTATGCTCATCAGGAACTTGATGGGAATTAAATTTTTGTTCAACAACTAGTTCCCAATCTAAATAAGCCTCAGGATCAGCATTACCAGCAAAAGGAATCATGGTAAACTTAACTTTAGCAAAAGGATCAATATTACCATGATTTTGATTACCTCCTCCACGATTGCGACTCCTCCACGATTGCGATTACCTCCTCCCATCTGAAAACGATTACGTTGGAGACGCTCCTCATCAGGATCAACATCCTCAAACACATCATCACCATCAACATCCTCAGGTTGAACTGGTGGGGGTCGTTGCTCAACATGTTCAATCCAGGTCACCAGACCGTTGATCTGTCGAGTCAATGCATCAAACTGGTCTTGCATGTAGGTACGTTGCTCAGTAACAAGCCTCGTAATCTCATCCTTTGACACACACTCATTGAAGTCTGTTGGAGACTCCTTTCCTTTCCCGGTACCTGACATGGTTAGAGGATAGCAAAAGACAACACAAAAAGAGTTATCCCTATCAGGTAACAACTAGTGGGGATGTATGGAAGTGGAATGCAATATCTCAAGCGGCTTACCACCGTCTTACAAGTGTTCTTACCAAAGCCATCAGGGTGGCACAATCAGTTGTCGAGCGTGGGTAACAAGTTGCAAGATAAAACTGTGCTGACAGAATTATCTGTGGAGCTATGGGTAGGACAATATGGTAGCAAGGATTAGCAAATAACGAATGCAGATTAGCAAAGTTCAATAAATGTCTAAAGCACAAGTCACAATTGTTGGCTAAGATGTGTCCTAGGCTTAGAACAACAAGGTAAAAGTAATAAGGAACGATGAACAGAAAACTCTAAAAATCAGCAGAATGGCAGTTATGTAATTTATGCTGAAAACCTTGCAAAGAAGACACCAGTAGAGAGCAAAGGCGCGTTTCCAAAGAAGTACTAGCAAATGAACTCAACTTGTTCTGAATTTATTACCACTGATCCAAAATCATAAAGGATGGAAGCACACAAAATTTCACCTGAAACAGAGGTGTATTGTGGCCTAGGAAAAATCAGGAACGATCTCTGAAAACCCCTCAAAACACTTAAACATTTTTTTTCTTTATCTTCCTGATTTTTTTGAATGTTTTGAGAACAGCCTGATCAACAAAGTGGGTAGATGTCTGTCCAACTTTTTGTTGCGAAGGTCCTATAAAAAATTAAGCAAAAACGGAGCACCGAGCGAAAAGTTATGCCTGTTTTATGAAAGATATTTCAGCCTATGATTTCAGAAAGGCACAACTCGGCAGGAAAAGCAGCGGCGGCTAGGGCAAAACTTCCTCCTAGCGGCGGCACAAACAAACACAGGGGCACGATCCTCCCTGGTAGTAGATGCAAAGAAATAAGTAGTCTCCAGATACTGAATCAAGGATCAAGTATGCGATGCAAAAGCGATTAAAGCGGCTTGCAACCTATCTAGGGCTTGCACGGTGAGAGTTCACACATGGTGGCTAGCGAGGGCAAATCGACAAATGTGGTGGCTTGATTGTTGTATGGCTAATGGTGGATGGGCTAGCGGTAGAAACAAAATTACAGCGATGGGCACGTTGAACTATGATGACGAACACAACCTAAACCAGCAACAAGACTCGACCACAGACACAAACTCAACAAAGCAATCTGAAAACGAAATTGCAAGGCTAAACAGGACGGTAGGACAACAGAAAAGTAAATCTTTTCACAGATTCTACAGTGCGCTCGGGTATCCACAGTCCGCCACGTGTCCCCAAAACAACGTTGTAGAGCCTCCTCCTGCTCCCTCCCCGTAAATACTTTATTCTGCTGCATAAAGCTTTATGCAGGGGAAACGCGGTCATTTATCCATAGCATAACCCGATACCGAAGGATACTGTCGCTGTGCCATGGATTACGCATGATTGCGGTGAGTTACGCAAAATGTTTTTTCATGATTGGGTTCCTTGCACAGCCACCGTGTTTATCCCTGGAGAAGAGAGCTGGTGCAAAGTGCCATGGATTACGCACCACGCTAGTGAGTTACACATAACATTTTCTCATGATTAGATTATTTGTTCCACCGCAACATGCTGCACAGAGGATCCCTTTACATTATGTTTATCCCCGGAGAAGAGAGTTGGTGCAAAGTGCCATGGATTACGCACCAGGCCGGTGAGTTACGCATAACGTTTTCTCAGGATTAGATGGCGTGCTATCTGTTCCACCGCAACATGCTGCACAGAGGATCCCTTTACATTATTTGCGTATCTATTATGTAGCAGTTACCCCGCACCATCTGTGCAAGTGGTCACAGAAGATCTTCAATGATCCATTCACTCTTTTGACAAGTCGTAATATCGTGGGTTACGTACATCAGATACGTATGAAATATTGAGATATAACCACAGAAGATCCACCGTAATTCTGAAAGTTACGATCATGGGTTCTTGCCGTGCGTGTGGGCCAACATGATTAAGGCCCAAATTAATCATTGAGCGACCATGTTGCATCTTGGCGGCCTTGTCTACCATATATGGTGCCCCTTTTGTTAATGAGCCCTTAGCGTACACTATAATCCAATAAACGTTGGATCACGTTTTTATTGTGTTGACCTCAATGTTTCGAAAAAATAAGGATCCAAGGCCAAAGTATTTATTTTAATATATCCTTCTACTTTTTTTTGAGGCAGGCTGATTGATTCGGATGTACATGGGCCTGATGGGCTTGGAGTCTAGGAACAGGTTGTTTGTGAGTTGGGGGTGGTTCAAAGCAATGCGGATGACTTCTCTGAGCGTGATTGGTCCCAAAAATCTCTGAACATGATGAAATCTTTTGTATCTGTGCTTGATCCTATCATCAGTGCTCACAATTAGGTCCATTCATCACCATTATATGTACGAACGGTGGTGGTAACCCAATCTGCCTTGATGTCTCATGCATAGTGACTGATTTACAGCAGGTTACGCAGTTCGGCAGCCATCTGGACGAGACAAGAGAGGAGGTAACCAATAGTTGAACCAAGTGATAGGTTACGCGCGTGCCTCAGGAGAGTACACAGCTCATGCGAAACTGAGTGGTCCAGGTTACGAAGATCATAGAGAAAGAGGTAGATAGACACAACAACTCCACATGTGTTTTATGAAAGTGTGTCAATAAATGTCCAATGGTGGCGGCACAACTACCGCTTCTACTCATGTTGTAGTGGGTTGCTCAGTTTGGGACATCGACTATTCGACTGTAATGATGACGGTGCGGCGGTGCCAGCCGGTGGTGGCCGCAAGTCGTGGTATGGAGCTTATCGGGTGGTACTGTGGTAGATCTGTGTTGTATACGTGTGTTTTGTTTTGTTTTGGTTGAGTTGGGTAGTGGAGTGATGCAACAGCATCGAATGCACCACGGTATGATGAACACATCCGATCCGCTGCAAGGCCTACAAATCAAAAAATTTCGCGAAAGCAATCATATAGTAGATGGAAAACGCGATCACAAGCTGTTACACAGCTTCAGGTGCACACACACCATTTCATGCAGTATATATAAACGAGTGTATGTACATATGCATTTATACTGCATGAAAAAATGTGTGCATACATCGGTACCTTCCTGTAGTGATAACAACGAAGCACTGAAGCACCCAAAAACAACTGTGTATCCCTAAAAAAACCGAAAAACAACTGTGTGACTCGCTGCTAAAGACCAAGGTAGAAGTAGAAGATCATGTAACCTCCGGAGGGGATGCCCAACAAGTGAAGGTAGGGCACATAAAAAGGACCACACATTGGTCCTGCAGACTCCGGAGTGCCAACCAGGCGAGCGTCGAAGCAGGAGATGCTCCGAGCGCCCAGCGTGGAGCCGAGACACTGGACCCGCCCGACCCAAACCATGTGACGGGTCGGATTTTTTGCTCGAAACTGATGGGTCGGGCATGGTAACCCGAATGACCCGACCCACCGACCAGGAACTTTTCGATGAGCCGGTTATTTCGAACGGTGGACGACTTTTCGGAATGGCTTTTTTAGTTTTCATCAGGTTTACTTCGGTTCGGTTCTCTCGTTCATTGGTTAATAATAATTAATGCTCACCCTCGCGGCCCCACCCATCCCGTCAGGCAGGCTGGCTGGGCTTTTATTTATTATAATTAGGTCTAGTAGTAATTCAGTGGCGGAGCTGCAGCCCAGACCTTGGCTCTAGTCGTTGGGCCAAAATTTGCATACTGTAACACACTATAAAAGAAAACTGTAGCGCAAAATCAGCCGAATCTATATACTGTAGCAATAGTGGGCCTTAGTCGCTGGACCAGCCCAGCCCCACCTCTGGGTAATTGTAGTTGTTTGACCTTTTCACTCAATTGGCGGCTGGCGGGGCTCCTTCCTAATTATATGGTGTCTGCCAACTCCCCCCCCCCACATAGCCCCATACACGCATGAGCCTGATGAAGCCCTACACCCAAATGGTCATATAGTCGGGATGCCCGAGAAGCCACTGGAGATCCCGCTGCCGTTTGATCTCGTCATGGGCAAGTCCTCACCGAATGATCAATCTGTTTTATGAGAAATTCGCTTGCTTTTTCCAAACAGCGCTACCATGCAGCATGGCGGGTGCAGGTTATGCGCAAAATTGACATGACTGGATGCAGCATTGGATGGTGTAGTAAAGAAGATGACGGGAGACTCTTGATCTGTGGTGTGGCTCTCTGGTACTAATGAAGAGGGAGGCTCTTGATTTGCTGATACCTTTATGTTTACCAAAAAATTTTGAGGTATTAAATGCGACTTTGACCACTAATTAGGCCAAGTCTTCATGAGAGAGTTTCATGCATTAAATTTTGCTGATGTGGCAATCAGAGAGAATGATGGAGTTTCATGATGTGAGGAGAGTTTCATCACCATGAAATTCTACTAGCACGTTTACCTAGTTTTTCAGTCTAGATAACTGTGCAACGAAACTTGCACTGAGAATCTTTGAACAGCATCACCAATCGTAAGCCCCCATCTTGCACTAGTAGTACCAGCTATAGGAGGACACATACAGGGGGGCACAACCGCACAACACAACATAGAGTGGTGATATTTGTTCTTAAAAAAACTATTGTTTAAAAAAGAGTAAAATGCACAGCCAGCCCACGAACTTGGCAGGGTGTGCCACGTAAGTAGTTTAATCCGTGTTATGTTGACTTGGACCTCACGCGAACGGATTACCAAGTTTGAGGAGTGTTGACATTGCTAACGTCATCGACTAGAAACGGATATAAGATCCATCTCTATCGACGACACCAGGAATGCAGAGGTATATCTTAACATGATGCTAAGTGTATATCGGATGTTGCTTGCAGATAAACTAAAAGATGAATTCTGACATGATTCATAGCACAACTCGATATAGGTTGTCAGCCTGACAGGTGTGCTTGAAAACGCATGGATATGGTACTCTTACATATGCCTTGGATCTCTAGAAAAGAAGATATATATATAAACAGGGTATCCGCAAGCGCACAGATATGAATATACCATTGTAGCATTTTAACCAGGAGTAAAACCAGGTATCGTATTTATATTCTACCACAGGGAAAGAAGTCTTTCTAATCCATAATAGCTAATACATGCTCATCTCTCAGTTTTATAATGTAGAGTGGCCAAAATATATCAATTGCTATAAACAGGGGTAAGTCACATAAAATATAGCGAATGATAGCACTGTTCAAGTCATAACTTCATGAGCAGCTGGAAAGTGTCATTATAGCAAGAGAAACGTAGCAAAGCCTAGCTAGAGAGGATACTCCTAGGTAATTCTAAATATATGTCAATGCAAACTATGATTAGTGCAAATGTTTAGCAATCACGGAAGAAGAACTATTATATCAATGCATGGGGAGACTATCCAGGAGGATCAAGGCCAAAACTTGAAACAACCCAAACAGTATAAGGCTCCACTAGTCCTATACACGGCGGGGGGGGGGGTGGACTACGAAGGACTCAATAGTGCTGTCACCACCGCGATCTACCACACGACCCGGCATATAGGGTGCAATCGCAGATAAATACAATATAAGCACCACGCTTACACTGTCTTTACCGTTCAGCCATGTAAACAAATGATCTAGGTGAGGGCTATACGACTCCATACATGAATATAAAGGCAAATCAACTATGCTAAACATGTAATCATAATAAACACCAAAGCATATAATGTCGAATATAATCATTAATAAGAACATATGTCTATATAACAAATGTAAAGAACTAGATAAGAACTTACAAGAGCGAAGCTAGATCAACCTCTAGACGATCAGGAGCCAAGTAGACGCCTTGCCTCCTCCTAGATCTAAACTAGCTAGCTACTCTGCTATATGGTGTTTCTAGGGCGTAGAGTCTCTGACTTGATGACTTGATCTGATGTATGACAGATTCAGATGCCTCTGCCAGGGGGCAGGGTGGCTGCTTATATAGTCCATAGGGGTGGACGTGCGCCGTAGGATCAAACCGACCTAAGCATGTGGTTTAGATTGATCTTCATAGGCGGTGGAGGAACATTCCAGAAGCCGGGCCCATTTGGCGCCAGGGGGTGGCCGACCGGCCCCACCACTGGGCCAGTCAGTCTGGTGTGGGCCCCACTCGGGGTCCACTTCGGCCAGGTGGGTCCTTGATCCTTCTAGATGCTTCTTTTTTAGGTGCTAAGCCACGTTGAGTTCCGGAGCCTTCTGGAGTCTTCTAGAGTGGTTTCTTTGCATAATTTCTGAATAGTCCCTGTAAATTCATAGATTCACCAAAACTCGTGGAAATTGTTAATATAAACCCTAATAAGGTGATCTAATTATATTTTAGTCCTTTTTCCAATGAATGTGAGGGATAAAATGCATAGATAAAATGTGTCAATAAACTCCCCCAAGCTTACCCTGTCCTAGTCCCTAGCAAAGATATGCTTTAGCAGGATCAGGAGTTGCTACAATGCTTTCACACCTCAAAAGTACTATGGTCTTCAAAAACCTATTCTCCTCAACAAGATTACTCTCTTTTAACTTCAACCTTTAAGCACAGCCTTTTCATAAATCTTTAGCAAATAAAAGACAAAACAATCAAGTCAAGCAGTATATCTCAAATTCTTTGATCAGCTATCATCCTGGGGTTTTGCACATTTTTTAGATAAAACTCAGAGATCCTGTGTATGACCTTCTCAAGCATGGAGTCACACTTAACAAGATATGGATGATAGTGTTGAATGGATGAGGGTGAAAGGTGGTAAGCCTTTTAGCCTAGCTCTTGGACTATATCTCTCTTTCTAAGATTTTTTTTAAGATCTGGGCTTTCCATTCTTGGAGAGGTGGGCCCTACTCGCCCCGGACTTTTGTCCATTTTTCTCTCTCCTTAGAGATGTGGGCTCTACTCACCCCCGGACACGTGTCCATTATTCATCTCTAAAATTTATTTCTTTTAGGGAGGTAGGCCCTTCTCGCCTAGTATGACACTTGTCCTATTCTCTCCCTCTCTCTTCTCACTTTTTCCTCTCTTTCTCTTCTTTTTTTTCGAATGTAGCCCCAGAATCTCTCTTTTTTTTAACATTGAGAGAGATATATCCTAGAGTTGCATGAGCTGTATGGCTTGATGGAAAATGCGTACTTCCATATCAGAAGCAGCATAAATGGTGGAATGGAATGATCTTGATGTGTATGACAAGCTCTTAAGGATCATTGACACAGGAACTCATCATATAAGATTTTTCATTTAAGATAAATCCAGGAATCCAGCTTCTCTAAGAAAATGATCAATAGGAACTCAACTTTTCATGAATCATCTTTCAAAGCCTAGACTCAGATTGAGCATATACTTGCACAGGTTTTGGGTTTGGAGCAAATTAAGTATTTAAACTTCAGGAGAATCTAGGTTTGAAAACTAAGTACTTTAAAAGGAATTACGACAGAGCAACTATTCATCATCTCCAAGCATATATCATCAAGATCATTATTAAAGAGAAAAACCAACTAGCAGACTCTAGCATTTTATTCAAACTAAGACTTTTAACTAAAACTCAACTAGCTAAAAACATAGGATAGTGATACTTATCGTGATAACTGGGGGTGCTCTCCCCCACGCTGGATCTTGAAGTGATTCTTGATTCATCCTTGGAACTTGTTTACCTTCAGGTTCTTATTAAATTCTCCCTGTAAATATTAGTCTCGCACATACCCGAAGGAACAAATTCTAGGATTATGCTGTGAGCCTTCTGTGCCCACTTCTTTTTTGGGTTTTTCTGAAATGTGTGGACCTTCATGTGCCCACGTATTTTTGTGAATTTTTATATGCAAAAGGGATGCTAAATGCAAAAACATGTGAATGCAAAAATATATTTTTTATTTATTTTATTTTTTATATGCCGCCACGGTACGGAGTACATGGGGCCTTAAAGAATGCAAAAACAGAAAATATTTTTATGATTTTTTCAATGCAGGTATAGGGAAATAAACATGCTAATCTAAATATGCAGTGCAGAATATAAAGATAAATACCGAGTTACCTCTCGGCAAGAGCTTAGAGTACTTACTCCCATGGCGTAGATGTAGTGCCCATTGATTGATCAGTTGATGACGCGGGTAGTGATTGGTCTTCTGAAGGTGTACTTTGATCTTTCTTCCTCCAAATTTGTTTCTTCGGTGGAGACCTTTCTGGAGTAACGGGTTCAGAATACTGGGCTGGCAGAAGCTGAGCGGACTTCTCCTTAATCTCTTCTTCAATGTTCTTGACATCCGTCAACTTTGTGTTCAGCTTGCGTTGTAATCTCTGAAGGCATCTCCGCGTCTTGTTCTTCTTGGGCTGCTCAGGATTAGTGTAAGTATTGAAGTAGCAGCGTACCCTTTCAGTTTTGAACTGGAAGTGGATCTCGCTAGTCCTGATGTAGATGATTGCTCTTGTTGTGTTCAGGAACGGTCTTCCAAGCACGATGGGAGGATCTTGCTCATCTCCCATGTCTATGACTAAAAAGTCAGTCAGGACATAGTTGTCCTTTATCTTGACAGGTACATCTCGTGTAATTCCTTCCGGGAACCGTTGTGATTGATCCGCCATCTGCAACATTATATATGTGGAATACAAAGGCAGGTCACCATATATTAATTCACAGGTTACCTTAGACATTAGGTTAACACCCGATCCCGTGTCGCAGACAACTCGCTGGAAGTTCCATTGATTGATGGAGCAGTGGATTGATGGAACTCCAGGGTCTTCAAGCTTTCGCAGTAATGGTGAAGGGAACAGGTTCTTATTCTCTGATTGAATCGTGTTGATCATCCAAACTTCCTTCACATGCGATTGAGGTTGATTATTCTTCTTATTCCTCCTTCTATCTCTTCTCTTCTTCTCGACAACTGGCTCGTGTTCTTGAGGGTAAGGATATCGGGGGTGCGCAGGAGCTTCTAGGATTTTGTTCTTGCAATTGAATCTCTCCATCCTCCCATTGATGGAGAAGATGATCTTAGCGGCGTCGGCGTAGATGATGGCTTTGGCTGTGGCAAGGAAAGGATGTCCCAAAATGATTGGAGCATTCTCACTTCCCCCAGTCTCGACAACAACGAAGTCTGCAGCCACATAGGAGCATCCTATCCCCAGACATACGTCGTCTAGGATACCCTCGGGGTGGCATAGTGACAGCTCTGCAAGCTGCAAGCACATGGTTGTATACAATAAAGGTGAACCATTAATTTTCTTATATATTACCTTAGGCATTATGTTGACGCTAGACCCAAAGTCACAAAGTGCATTCTTGAAGGTGTAGGCTCCAATAGTGATGGTGATGACGGGCCTTCCTGGATCTCCTCTTTTGGCAGGCATGCCCCAGTCAGTCCATCTTGGGCCTTCTTCTATCTTATTCGAACACAGATCTGCAGAATAGATATCGACAAGATTTGCATATTCTAATTCTTCCGGTTGGCCCGGAATCTTACCTGGGTTAGCCATGGGAACAGATGATGCCAGCTGAGAAATATGAGATTCTAGCATCTTATTAAAGCTATGTTGGTTCTTGATGGCAGAAGAAAAACTTTCCATTTTATTACTAATAGTTTCGAGCATTTTATCATTGGAAGCTAACTTCTTAGACAGATTATCCATAATTCTAACCTGGTTTTGGACTAAGTCTCTTAATGGTGAGAAATTATTGGAAGAATTATTACCTTGATAATTACCTGAATAGTTACTTGGGTAGTTGGTTCTCTGCTGAGTCCATCCTTGATTCTGCTGGGGACGATATTGGTTGTTGTTGTTGATGTAGTTCACGTCCTCCTCCAGCTGAGGGCATTGACTCCCTGAGTGTCCAGTGTTTCCACATTCTTCACAGGTCATGCGGGATTCGAAGAGTTGCATGACTTCCTTCTTCTCAAGGGCTCTGTCTTCAAGCCTCTTCATCAGTAAATCCATTTTGGCAGACAGCATGTCTACCTCCTTGAGCTGGTGCATTCCTCTTTCTTTCTTGCAGGGTTGACGTTCCTCGTTCCAAGCTTGATTGGACGCCATCTTTTCCACAAGGTTAGTAGCTTGGGTAAGTGTAAGGGACAGGAAAGCACCTCCAGCTGCAGCATCCATCGTTTCACGGGTGTTGGTAGAGAGCCCGTGGTAGAAGGTCTGCAAGAGCAACCAGTTTTCCATTCCATGATGTGGGCAATCTGCAATGTAGTCTTGAAAGCGCTCCCATGCTTCAGCAACAGATTCCTCGTGTTGCTGCTGGAAACTCGAAATTTTCCCCCGTAAGGCATTGGTTTTGCCTATAGGAAAGAACCTTGCCAGAAAGGCAGTAGAACACAATGTCCAAGTTGTAAATTTGTCATTGTTGGAGTAGAACCATTGCTTCGCTTGCCCCAATAGTGAGAATGGGAATAAACGAAGTAGGACTGCATCACTTGGAACATCTTTGATCGTGAAGGTGCCACATATCTCCAAGAAATTTTGAATGTGTTTGTTGGCATCTTCATGAGTTTTTCCACAAAATTGGCTAGCTTGTACCATGTTGATCAACGCAAGCTTGAGCTCAAAAGCAGCATCTCCTACAGCGACTGTCGGACCAGTACGAATGTTGTCCGGGGTTGGTGCAGAGTATTCACGTAGGGACTTGTTTGCCATCACTTCAAACGTGGGTGTTAAGCTTCGCGCTGTTGAATCTCCTAAGGCAAAAGTCGTGGGCTGAGAATGAGGAGGCCTAAGCTTTGACCTTGCCTTCTTTAAGATTTTCTCTGGATCTGAAACGAAGTTCTCTGGAAGATTCTTATTCATACATTACCCTGAAATAAGATAGACAAAAGTGGAAAGAATAAGGGTAAGCCTGTTTAAGCAATGATTATTTGGATTCTCGATACATTATATGTGAGAGATGCATGCATGCTATTACTGAAAATTTTTTTCATCTAGGCTATAGACTTTCTCTCCCCGGCAACGGCGCCAAAAATGCTTGTTGACATTGCTAACGTCATCGACTAGAAACGGATATAAGATCCATCCCTATCAACGACACCAGGAATGCAGAGGTATATCTTAACATGATGCTAAGTGTATATCAGATGTTGCTTTCAGATAAACTAAAAAATGAATTCCGACACGATTCATAGCACAACTCGATATAGGTTGTCAGCCTGACAGGTGTGCCTGAAAACACATGGATATGGTACTCTTACATATGCCTTGGATCTCTAGAAAAGAAGATATATATATAAACAGGGTATCCGCAAGCGCACAGATATGAATATACCATTGTAGCATTTTAACCAGGAGTAAAACCAGGTATCGTATTTATATTCTACCACAGAGAAAGAAGTCTTTCTAATCCATAATAGCTAATACATGCTCATCTCTCAGTTTTATAATGTAGAGTGGCCAAAATATATCAATTGCTATAAACAGGGGTAAGTCACATAAAATATAGAGAATGATAGCACTATTCAAGTCATAAGTTCATGAGCAGCTAGAAAGTGTCATTATAGCAAGAGAAACGCAGCAAAGCCTAGCTAGGGAGGATACTCCTAGGTAATTCTAAACTATATGTCAATGCAAACTATGATTAGTGCAAACGTTTAGCAATCACGGAAGAAGAACTATTATATCAATGCATGGGGAGACTATCCAGGAGGATCAAGGCCGAAACTTGAAACAACCCAAACAGTATAAGGCTCCACTAGTCCTATACACGGGGGGTGGACTACGAAGGACTCAATAGTGCTGTCACCACCACGATCTACCACACGACCCGGCATATAGGGTGCAATCGCAGATAAATACAATATAAGCACCACGCTTACACTGTCTTTACCGTTCAGCCATGTTAACAAATGATCTAGGTGAGGGCTATACGACTCCATACATGAATATAAAGGCAAATCAACTATGCTAAACATGTAATCATAATAAACACCAAAGCATATAATGTCAAATATAATCATTAATAAGAACATATGTCTATATAACAAATGTAAAGAACTAGATAAGAACTTACAAGAGCGAAGCTAGATCAACCTCTAGACGATCAGGAGCCAAGTAGACGCCTTGCCTCCTCCTAGATCTAAACTAGCTAGCTACTCTGCTATATGGTGTTTCTAGGGCATAGAGTCTCTGACTTGATGACTTGATCTGATGTATGACAGATTTAGATGCCTCTGCCGGGGGGCAGGGGGGCTGCTTATATAGTCCAGAGGGGTGGACGTGCGCCGTAGGATCAAACCGACCTAAACATGTGGTTTAGATTGATCTTCATAGGCGGTGGAGGAACATTCCAGAAGCCGGGCCCATTTGGCGCCAAGGGGTGGCCGACCGGCCCCACCACTGGGCCGGTCGGTCTGGTGTGGGCCCCACTCGGGGTCCACTTCAGCCAGGTGGGTCCTTGATCCTTCTAGATGCTTCTTTTTTAGGTGCTAAGCCACGTTGAGTTTCGGAGCCTTCTGGAGTCTTCTAGAGTGGTTTCTTTGCATAATTTCTGAATAGTCCCTGTAAATTCATAGATTCACCAAAACTCGTGGAAATTGTTAATATAAACCCTAATAAGGTGATCTAATTATATTTTGGTCCTTTTTCCAATGAATGTGAGGGATAAAATGCATAGATAAAATGTGTCAACGAGGAGTTGGATGTGCATTTTAGGAGTTCGAGGACCTAGATGGCACACCCTGCCAAGTTCCTGGACCAAGTGTGCATTTTAGGGCCTGCTTGGTTGGCTTCCAACATTTGCCAAGCCAAACTCAAGGCAAGCCCAAAAATTTTGGCTATCAATTGGTTCATTACCAAAAATTTGACACACCAATATTTGTAGCCAATATCATGGCATGTCACTAGAAGCTTCTTGAGAGGAGTTAGTATTTGTTGGCATGTTTTGGTACTAAACCAAGTACTTCAATTTCTTGCCCCAACTTTGGCGCTCAGATTTTGGCAAGCCATGATTTTGGCATACCCTGATTTTTGTTTGGCAACAATTGGAAGCCAACCAATCAGGCCCTTACTCTTTAAAAAACCTGCACTGCCCCGGTTACACACCATGCCTCACACAGATTGGAGTACAAGCAGAGGTCTCACACTTCAATTCCTCTTCTGACCCCCACCCCACCCATCCACCTTCCATTCCGCCATCTTGCAGAACTGAAAGCTCATGTACGCCCCACTTCCCCCCAATGGCTAACTCACCTAGGGAAACGGCCTACCTGACATCCGACGAGGAGACCTACGACCGCATGATGATTAGCGATGGATGCGGGACTTTCCCATCGCCAAATCCTGGCTTCTCCACCGACAAGGATGAGGTGGAAATCCTTGAGGCACAAGACCTGGCAAATGCCCGCGACACCCAGTACCGCCTCGCCATGTTCTTGTCCGAGGACGAAGATGAGGAGGAGGAGGACATCGATGCTGTCATGCGCAGGCGTGCAAGGAGTGGCCGTGAACATGGCCATGGACCTATACATGCCGGTCATGGCTTTGGGGATGGCCATGGACGCGTATGCTCCGATCGTCGTATCAAGCTTGATGGCGAGATCATGCCGGCTGGGGTTGGACGACCACGGCAAGGCTCCAGCGCAGAGTAGAAGGCGGCAGCTGCCAGTTGCAACAGGTTTGGCTCTGATCCTGCTCTGCTCATCAGGCTCATATATTATACTTGAAACTCTCCAATTATGCATCAGACCCTTCTGACATGCATTCCTCTTTTCGCCCTCTTCAGTTAGTCATATCCAGTAGATCGATGAAATCAAATTGTTATATGGTTCGAAAAAAAAATCAAAATGTTCTCCTTCTTCGGACATTTTTGGGACTAGTAGTGTTCGTGTTATTAGGAACATCCTGATCGAATTCGGAGTACACAGATGAGTGATGACTGATCCTCTGTTAAGATATATTGTATGTGTGCATCTGTGTAGAGATGGCATGGAAGAGAAGATGGTAGGTCTGAGCCAGAGCGATTTCTAATTCTTCAAGATCTTGCTCCCTAGCATGTACGAGGAGTCACTGGTATTGCCCTGATGCTCACCGAATTTGATCTGCTCGGAATAGCTCACGAATGTGCACCTGTGCTATTCCGCGCAAGTAATTGCCTCAGAGCTTAATTCGATCATGCTGCGAGCAGAGGCTGCCCAATAAGTTCGTTCGTCAGCTCAGAGATCGCCGGGACTTGAAGTTGTAGCTCGCTGGTGCAGGTATGCGCCTGTGGAATGTGGATGTCTTCACCGACGAGAAGAGTGGTGACGTGTACCTCGCCCAAGGTTGGAAGGAGTTCGCCCGCGCCCATGACCTACGTGTCGGCTACGTGCTCGTCTTCCGCTACTACAGCTGCACCGCCATGCTCGCTATCACAGTCTTCGACCGTAGCGCCTGCCTCAAGTAGTACGTGCACGCCACCGACTCTGGTACGTCCCCCTCGTCCCCTCCATCCATTCATTCATTCGTCGCGTGTGGCTGAGACGAGCATAATTAAAACCTTACATGATCATGTGCCCAGGAGACGGGAAGGCTGGTGATGAGAACATGAGAACGTAAACCATGCCTGGGATGAAGTAACAGGCTGCTGGTTTACACAAGTGTACCAACATCTCTATGTTTCGTGAATTTCTGGTACTTCTCTAGTAGTTTGTTTCAGCACTCATATGGTGGTGGTACTTGTCTAGTAATTTCGCTAGTACTAGTACTTCTTCTCTGGTAATTTATGGTGAAGAGAAGCCTCTCGACTGCTTAAGGACCTCTCCCCTAGAATTTTTTATAGATAAATAATAATCAATAAACAAAGGGGCAGCTCATCACCCATCATCAGGCCTCCTCCAAAGGGGGCAGCTCCTCGGTTCGTCACTACCAGCCGTGCTACTCGGCAACTGCTATGCTGCATACATAACCCAGGCTGCCTTTTACTCTTTCAATTGGTGAACACGTGCCGTGTGGGTAACCCATACCGCATGACTCATGCATAACCGACTGCGTATAGGTTACGTAGACCGGCCACGCGGGGCATCTAATAACTTGGGTTTCGTAATCGCCGAGCCGTGCAACAGCAAAGTGTAGCTTGGGTTAAATTCCTTCCTAACGTCAAGTGCGGTGATGGTAGCATTAGGGCTCAAAGTGTTGTATTGGCAGGTGGCAGCTTATTCCCCGGGAAGCAAGCCGTGCGTAACCGAGCGCGTCCGGTTACGCAGATCGATGGCCCTGACTCCCCGAGGCTCCTGGAGGTGTGTCCCGCCGTCGTTCGTCCATCGTAATGATGGTGCTTCTCAGGGATGGGGAGCCCGCGGTCCCATAGCAGCCTGTCAGCACATATAATATTTCAAATTTTGATATTTATTTGGATATGTATATTCATGTCACCATTTTGGTTCAACTAAGCAGCTCGTTTGATTCTATTGTTAGCAAGCCTTGATTGATTCTATTGTCAGCAAGCCTGCTTTTCTGCATCAAGTTTCTTTCCCGCGCTTGTCATGACTCTTTTTTTATTTCTTTTTTTCTTCTTGACATGACTCTTCCTTCCCGCATCCTTGGAAGCCACCAAACTCTTGGTTTGACACCGGATACTCCACTTTGCTCATCTATATTTCTTCTTGTGTCCACCGCATACTCATTTAGGAATTCAAAAAAAAGACATCATATACATTGGCAGGCTAGAAAGAACTGAGTTTATTAAAACTACTCTCCCTCTTACAGAAAGTAGTTTGGTCTTCCAACTACTTAATTTTTTTTGAAACCTTTCTTCCACATTCCTCCAATCTTTATTCGAATCTTGCGGTAGTGCATCGGAATGCCCAAGTCATAGTCTCCGGCATCGTGGTTGCGGCGGGACACAGTTGGTGGTGTCGACTAAGCGCATAACCTCCAAGGTCTCGGTTACGCAGGTGCCATTCCGCGGGCTGTGCTCTAGAGAATTCCATGGACGACGCGTCAGCCTCCCAGGTGTGTACAGCCTTGACGGGACGGGACGGGCCTGCAGGCGTCTCTGCTCCCCTCCCGCAGGTGAAGTGGAATGCGCAACCAATACCTTTTGGTGGTAGTGCCTGGCAGGTTACGCACGAGGAACCATGATGGATGCGTGGAGCAACATGGCTTGCGGTTGGGTTACCATAGCACATGCCTTTGATCAAAGCATGCCATGTATCCCAGGCGTCCACGCGTGTAACCGAGGTGGTGCAGGTTACAGAGATGGTGGTGGTGGCTGAGTTATAAGCGTAACAATGTTCGTCGGAGGCCCGATGGTGAGGCTTATCTCTTGGGTTCGGTGCTGCAATTTCGACTGGTAGGGGCGGTGCTATGATGCACGTCAAGCACGCCTGCTTCGAGTGGCCGGCACCGCGTCGTTGCAAGCTGGTGGCTTCGCCTCGTTGCTAGAATCATGCAAAACAAGTCTGAAATATGACGATTAAAGTTTATAGTACAACGAAAGAGTTAACTTGTGGCATATTTTGAAAGCAAAAGAGAATAGCTAAATACTGAAATAGGAGGCGACAACAAGCTAATCCTCGGAAAGGTACAACATGCAAATATATGAGCTTTTGAATATTCATCGCAATGAGAAAAATACATATACTAAACACTCTACAAATACATACACCATGGGCCCCCCTCGTTCATGGGCCCGCGGCCGTCGCCCTGGCTGCCCACCCCCTAGGACGACCCTGCTGCTTAACCATGGACAAATAAAAGAACTAACACTGAATGATTCATCGATGCCTACATGGGCTCAGCCCAACAAGGAGTCAGGCACGCAGGCCCAGTACAAAACCCATATAGCTATTTCTATAATAAATGAGTACATAAGTGTTTATTTAATGATAGATCTAAAAAAGTTTTTATTTAATGATAAGTGTTCAAAAAATGCAACAAATGGCATAGAGCACATCAAAAAATACAACCAATGGCATAGAGCTCAAGTCCTAATTTCCAATGTCGCTCTACAATGAATGGAAGCATGTTTGTTTGCTTTTCTCCATCAAATTTCTTGATGCCAACAAAATCTTAGTATGTTCATACATAACTCTGAGGTTCAGAAAGAAGAGAGGTTTGTTGATCCTTAAAGACCTTAACATGCCAGAGTGTTCCTCCAGTTTCATCTGCAAAAGTGATCTTTCTCTGTTTCCTTGGCACTTCAGGATGTGAAACAACATTCTTCTTTGCTAGGCTCTGCAATTGAAAACATAGTCATGAAAGAAGAATCACGTCAGATTTCAAATTTGTATATAAAAAAAGTTAGTAGTCTTAAAAGTTGATAGGGACGGACCAATATTTTACAAAAGCGATTGCAGTCTTTGTTCATTATCGACAACCATTTCCTTGTAGTTTTCTCCAATTCTAATGCATCCTCAGAAGCTGCTCTGATCTGTCCATCGAAACAATACAACACATCAAACATATGTCAAGATTGGAGTTGTTTTGTTTTCAAAGTTCTAACCAGTATGTGTCAGTAAATGGACAAGTAAATATTTTTTCTGAAACAAAAACGTATAAATGATCCGTTCTGCATCATCTACTTTACTTTTCATCGAAATAATATGCTTCTTACAACAAACTTTAAAATTATGAATTTAACAATGTCTCACCTCAGCAATTTTGAAATTAGGAACTAGATAATATGCTTCTGATGACAAACTTTCATCCACTATACTTCTCATGTGCTTCAAGCTCCTTGTAAGTTTTGCAGCTATGTTTTCTATATCATGCATCTATCTTCGAGAATTATCAACAGCTTTCTCAGTGTCTAAGACCACCGATGAATGTATCATGCAAGACCAAGTTGTCTGTTGATGATAGGGGGATCCTGTTGACTTGAGAACTCCTTTGCTTGTTGGGGAGACATCAGTCCTGCCCTTAAGTCTTCTATCTGTGCTGAACATTGATCGATCTTGCTTTTGTGCTGGCTGAGGTAATGATATTCTAGTTTTGTCACAATCTTCAGTAACAGTTTTCCTCTCTGCAACAATAAGAAAGAGTATGATTATAACTGATCTTTGTACAAATATTAGAAAATATTAGCAGCAAATACTGCTTACTCAGTCTTTGGACTCCATTACAGAAATAAATACCAGTCAGAGCATTGCAAAGTTTCTCCTGAGACGTTGGTGACATAATCTGAAAACAAAAACAGGAGGAGAAATATGTTAGTATGGCTATCTTGTTCATCATTTGTACTGTAACATTATTGAAGGAATGGTTCAGACCTTTCTCTTGGAAAATAATTTCTTTGGACCATGTTCTTTAATTGATTCGTCGTCAATAAGAAGTTCTGACTTCTTATTTTGGCTATCAGTTTCCCGAGAGGTAACAGAGGAATTTGGATCTCTTGCAGATAATTTATGTGATTCTTCAGCATTAGAGATCTCTGGCATGACACCGGTATGGTTTAACTTACCAGTACAAGACTGGAGTAACTGATGTTGAAGTACTAATTCTTCTGGTCCTTCATTATTAACAGACCTACAAATATCATCTACTGTAGAATGTTACTTATCCTTCGATGGCCACTCCACATTATCCGGAAGTGAGATTTTATTATCTAAAGCATTTTTAAGAAGTAGTACACTCCCCAGCTATTTCTTCAGTACAGTCTGGAAGTGTAATAAATAGTTACCCACATGATTGCAAGGGATTGTTTATTTCAAGAAGTATTTGCGAAAATAAGAAGAAAAAAGCTGTAGACATTCATCTGAGAAATTTAGACAAATAAGAAATGTACTTCATATGAATAGGCTAGTTACCCACTAATAGCAATTTCAAACTGCTCCAGATCGTCAGCTCTCCTTCCAAGCTTCTCCAATGTTTGGTCATCTGTTGTCGCTTTGAATGGGGAGTTATGTGTAGGGCTAAGAGTATCACCTCTCATTGATGTTGTATCTTCCACTTCTACAACAAGAGGAGAAGATGTTAATACTTCCATCTTTCTATTAGCTTTAGCAGGAGAAGTTTTTTGCCTCTTCTGCTTCAACGCAATAAGAGGCTTATCAAGATCAGATTCCTCCCAGTCAGAATCTTCATCATATATTACGTGGATCTTCTTAAGCCTTGGAGATCTTCTAGAGTACCCAAATCATTTTTTTGGAAGCAGAAGTAGGCATGTTTCCTGTAGAAATGCAGAAAATCAAGTATTATCATCAGGTACATGCTCCATAGATTCATGAATATCATCACTTAAAATGCAGATACTGCTAAAAAATGTAAACCACATCCAACAATAGCATCAAACTCTTCAATAAAAAAATTGTGAAACTTAATGTAACCAGGAAAAATGATGTCGACAAATAACAGAATCATAATATGTGATATAAGAGAAAAGGAAACATGAGTACCCGAAACGAACACCTTTTCTCCTGAAACAAATCTGCGATGCCCACCCCACCCCTTGTGGAAATGCCTAGATAAACATAGATCTACAACAGCCTGCAACTAACGGAAGTACCAAGGGGGGCGGTGGCGACGTGTTCAGCGGGAGGTACTGACCTTGGACGGCAGCGAACGGTGGCTGTTGAGAGGGGGGATGGGGAGACAGCGCCCTAGATGTCGGCTTCTTGGCAACGCACCCCGAAGGCCACAAAACAGATCAACTTTATATGGCACTCCCTCCATTCTCTTTTGATAGGAATACTCCGTATTTCCAAAAATCGGATTTTTACAAATGATAGTCCTATTTGCCATTGGTCTGGGCCGTGGCAATAAATGGCAAAGATAACAATGAATATCATGAGTAGAATGCCATTTGACAGAAGAGAAGTTTAAGACTGCTGGCTGCATGGTGCAACACTGGCTGGGTTACGTATGGAGTCGGTTACACAAATCGGTCGTGTCGATCCTGCGCGTCACCTGCATCCGGTCGCGTCAGTTCTGCGCATCACCTCAACTCTGTTACGCATGGTTCGGCTACGCACCATCCGTTCTGCATGGCGCGTGCAACACCGACTGGGTCGTGTCGATTCAGCGCATACGCATCGTCCATGCTGCTTGATGCAACACCACTGGTTCCAGATGTATGCGTAACCTGAACCCGCATGGACTCGGTTACGCACCTTGATGCTACAATACCGACTGGGTGGTGCCGATTTGGCGCGTAACCTACATCCGGTCATGTTGATCCTGCGCGTCACCTGCACCAGCTTTGGTTACGCACGATTCGGCTACGCACCGTCCGTTCTTCATGGCGCATGCAACACCGACTGTGTTGTGTCGATTCAGCGCGTAACATAAGAAATAGGCTTCAGTTGTACTCCATATGCATAACGTACACCCACTGGGTTATGCACCATCAGTGGTGCTGCATGCATAGGGCAACTATGACAGGGTAACACACAGACTCGGTTATGCACCATTCAGGCAACACCGACTCGCAGGTGCAGGCACCACTGATAGTGCGTAACCGAGTGGGTGTAGGTTACTCACATGATCCATAGGACTGGATGCAGCAGGGATGGTGCGTAACCCTCGACTGGGTGCAGGTTACGCCGGTCTGGGTTATTTGCTATTTTTATTTGTTTAGCAGTGAATATAAAACAACAAAAATAGAAAAGGGTGCAAAGGCACTAATATAATATAGATGTATGCATGCATCTATCCGATCCAAAACATGGTTAACATAATTCCTATATATTATGAATTCTGAATTCATTCGAAGGCACTAGATTGATCTTCTCCATTCCCGTTAGAGGCCGCAGAAGCCGAACGAAGCACACTTGTCATACATATACGTAGCATATTATGCTACATGCCTACATATATAGTACACCTGTAAAAATAAGGTGGTGCGTGCGTGGTTGGACTTGGACACATGAGCATATATGTATATGTAGTACAATATATTGCCACCACCTGATGCCATCCTGGAGGGATCGTCTTCGTCAACCACCTCGATGGATGGAGCATCATCAGGAGCTGCAGGTGGATCGTGCAGGATGTACTGATCCGCCGAGATGTCGTCATCATCTTCCTTGTACATCACACCAATTGCGGCCAGAACATCCAAAAATTCCTTCTCCAACTCACTCATCAACTGCGCGCGCCCATGCACGAAGAACAAGAAAATGAGGAGATGGAAAATAATTAAACCACGCAGAGTGTAGTGCGGGAGGAACACCACCAGATTGAGCATCCCACCAGTACGTACGTACCTCACTGTCGTCTTCATGCACAGGCGGTTCTTCGATGGTGGGATGAGCAGGAGCGGCCGGCTCATCAAACAGTAGACGCTTGGCGGTGGGCGGCGGCAGTGGCGTGTCCATCGTCTGCAGACGTTTGGCCGGGGAACTTACATCATCAGGATCAGAAGTCTCGGGTCGACGCTTCGAAGGTGTTTGCCTTGACCTGGAGGCACCAACAACCACCTCTTTTGGCGCTACTGGTGTAGTCATAAGTACTACTGTACTACGACGGCTATACTACCTGCATCCGCTGGGAAAACCACTAATTGTTTCTAGTAAACCTAAAGTGAGGTGCTACAGTATGGCACGACCAACACCTCCCTCTCCCTGTTTATATAGCTACTACAGTGAAAGGGCCAACTGATCTGGGAGAGAGATGGAAACGATCGTCTGATTAGGGAAGCCTCCGTGCACCATGAAAAGCACGATCACAAAATTGCTGGGTATTGCACACATGCACATATACCTAGAGAGGAACGCTCCTTGGTGGCAGAAAATGGCGGTCGGTGTCGATCCTGTGTAACCTGACCCAGACGGTTACGTGTGAGGCACTCCCTCCAGCTCCTGGTATGCGCACTTAGGAATGCGGGGTCTCGGTTACACTGTGAGGATCGCTGCTTCGTGCAAAGACTAATTTAAACAAATCCATAATAACCTGCAGGGGTGGAACTACGTTATGCTGAGCGAGGGCTCACTCAAATTCTATAAATGAAGCTAATTGACAAAATTTCACTATATAAAATCTTCATAAATTTATGTATTCTTAAGGTGTGCCCTCGCTCAAATTGTGCTCAATGGCTGCTGCATAGGAACTACGACTGGGTATCGCATTGACTCGGTTATGCACCATTCAGGCAACACCGACTCGCAGGTGCAGTCACCACTGATAGTGCGTAACCGAACGGGTGTAGGTTACTCGCCAATCATGGAGTGCTGGTGACAGGCGCACCCCGTAACGCAGTCGGTGTTGCAGGAACAATGCTGCAACCGTCGGTTCACCTTTTGCCTCCGTCCCCGTGCCTCTGCTAGGAGCTGATTTCTGCCATTTGTGCCCATGCGGAAGAAGCAGGTGAGATCAGATGTGGACGGGTCGTCCTGGACGATTTCATAGCAAGATGTGAATGTGGGAGCCGATTTCATAGACAACGTGACCTCGACCCTCGTGCATGTGTAACTTCTTAGACGAATGAGCTCTAGACTGCAGAATAATTTCTAATAGTGAAATATAGTCGTAGGAATATGGTTTTTTGCCAAAAAAGATCGAGAACATCATCTGGGTGAAAGAACGGAAACCAACATGCATGCGTAGTAGGGATCTATCAGATCTAGATCATTGACGCCGCCCAGCTCTCCAGCAGCTTATCCCAGAGCTGGTCGTTAGCCTTCCCCTCCTGTTGAAGGATCCTTTCCAGACTCTCAACCATTGAGAGGAGATGAGCCGTGTAGACTTGGATGTGCGCGTTAACAGGCGGATCCACCCACTCTGTGTAGCCACAGTCATCCACCTGCAGGAAGAGACAAGATGCGAGTCAAGGAAAATGCATGCCGATCGATCCGGTGTACTAAACAAAAGATGCATGGAAGAGTACTATGTTATTAGAAGAAATTAAGTTTCAGGAACTTTCCATGAAGCGAGGGTAGCGGAAGAAACGGCGCCCCCATCGATGTAGCCGACGTAAGTTTGGACGATGGCGTCCTCCTGGTGTATGCATTGAGGCCAAGGATGCAGTCGGCGAGAGTTGTCTCGAAAATGATTGTTGTCAGTGTAGTAATGCCTACGGCTAATTACTGCTTCGGGTGGGGGCGGACGTGGTTTGCTAGGACCATCCCATTCGATGTTCGTGTAAAGACCTTCGTGTCTATCCATGAGTGTAATAAAATTTAATAAACCTCTTTTTGTACGTTTTGAGCATTGTATCTGAAATTATACTCATTATGACTATCATATGTGTGAAATTGTGATCCTGGCACACATATGAGATACATTCGGTTTTCTTCGAAAAAACGGGTGTGGCAGTGGTTGATGCAATGTACGAAAGCAACAAAAGAATATGGGGCAGATGATGAGATTGTGCTAGTGTTTACAGATAACCGAGGCACGAAGAATGGAACTAGGATTAGATGGGAGACGAAGGAAAATCTCAACAAGGACTTCATCTGGCAATAGGCAAATATTATAACCAGAATGCTTCCTGATGTCAGTCACCAGATGAACTGTGCCCTGTAAAAGTGCAACTGACTCGGTAAACCACTGTAGAAATGCATCTGACTTGGTCAACCACTATAGAAATGATGAGTTGTATGTTGTAACACGTAGGGAGAAAAAAAGATCATAATATGTGATCTTATGTGTAATAATATTATTGAATGCGGTAGTTTTAGAGCAACAAGAACTTAAAGGTGATATATAAACTGATAATACATGATAATTATTCAAAGACAAAATGATAATATTTTAAAAATGAGTATAGGTACCAACATCGGAATATTTATTGCCCTTCCCACTCATCTTCTTTGCAAGTAGATGCTCCACTCATACCCACTGTATTATCCACTGCCCTGGTAGCATGTTATAATGATTCTACAGTACGTACAAACAGCAATAATAAAAATGAGCATCCAAACAATTTGACCACTAAGAACAACATTATCAAAAACGGATGGAGAGATAGCCAGAGACTAGCTACATTCAGCAAAAAAGATCAATGATAATTATATTATCGGGTTTCTTGGGCTTCTTATTGCTTGTTGGCCAAAAAGTTGTCAGCAGTACTGTTGACGGCTGTTAAGTACCACTTTTATACTGTCAACTCCTGCATTAAATACATGAAATATGATCATCAACACTAGAATAGGGGTTATTACTGACAAGTTCCACAAGTGTTGGTGTTTCTAACATTTGTTGCAGGACACACCAAAATGCATGTGAAATGATACTATTGAGAGCAAGTGAACCAATGGCATGAATATGGCATAATCATAAACTATCTCAAATGACAAATTGGATTGCACCACTGCGACGGGCTAGTCAAGACGATCGAAATTGATATATCATTTGTCTACTTCTGAGTCCGGATGAAAGAGATATGCACAAGACAAGATCACCATCTTGATATCATGTGGGCCCAGTGGGACCCACACCAGACCACGTGGCAACGTCTTGCCACGTTGGATGCCATGTGTCCATGACACATCACCGATCCAAGGAAACACACCCTCGACCAATTAGGAGCCAGTATGCGGATTCAAGGGCCCACATCCCCACGAAAATGAGCTAAAAACACTGCATACACACCCATACACGCCTGAGGACCCACCTGGCAGTCACCTGGACGAAAGGCAGTGGAAACGAACCGACCTGGGGTTCGGCTGAACCCTAGTTCGGCCGAAGCTCTCGGAGCTCCTCTCGTCCCCAGCCGACGCGTGGCAGCTCTCCAATGGTTCCTCAAGGCATTCCAGGGTGTTTTGGAGTCATTTGTCACTCCGAGCAAGCCACCCCCTTGCCTATAAATAGAAGGGGAGGGGGTAGGAAATGAGACACCATCTCACCCAAGGATGAGAGCTTCGCTTCAAAGGAGATGCCTCTCCTTGCTAAATTATAGAATATTAGAGTGAGAGAGAGAGAGTTGTATCTCTATGGATGCTTGTTCTTCAATTAGAGTAAAGTAAGTATTTCTGCATTTTCTATTTAGACTAAAGTGTGAGTGATATGTTCTTGTGTTCTTCACCTGTTCATCATTTAGAGGCGTGTGTTCTTCATGAACACGCCCCCTCGATCTAGTTAATTAGGTGCCCAAGTTTGTATCTCGTTTGTATGACTAATCAATTAGAATAAAGTGGATATGCTTGCATGCTCTGATTAGAATAAAGTGCGTTCGTGATTCCTTTCTAATAGTTCATGCTAGGTTGCCTGGGTAGTCTTTTTCCTCTTCTAGTGCTTAGATCCTGGGTTTATGCGTTCAACTGCTGCAAGTTGTTCGTATACGTTGGAAGCATAGTACGGGGTCGAGTTCTCTCCTATATGCCTTTAGTATAAGCTAGTAGTACACATAGTGAGTGAGATCAGTTCTCTTTTGTGGTCGTAGTTCTATAAGTACAGAGTGCCATAGTCCGTTGGCTATGGTAGTAACCACAGCATAGACATTGTGTCACGCTACCGGTTATCATTCGTTCGGCTTATCCCAAGGTTAGGTAGAGGCAGTCCAGGTGGTGGTGACAGCCCGTCTGGCCCTCGTTGATCCTCCGCGGCTGGATATAGTCAGAGTTCCGCTCCACATAGATCCGCGTACCGGAGTCGCCTGTTAAGTCAGGGCTATCCGTACCCTAAGCCAAGTTCTATCTAGAGATCGACCTTTAATCTCATCTATAGTGCTATCTTTAGGAATCCTCTCTATCCTTGCCTTTTATCTGGGTGTGTCCTTGGATGGACTAGTACGAAGTTAGTCCACACATGTTCCCTTCGATTCGATACCCTTGGAATACTCTGAGGTGAAAGCTACAACAGTATCTGTGCGCTTGCGGATTTATTCGTGTGATGCTAAAATACCCAACAAGTACACACATCATCAACCGTAGTAACAAGTACACCTATGGTTGGCTTGATATGTTTTATTCCAAGCTTATCATCTTGATGCTTGTGAACAAAAAAAATCTTTAGGAAAGCATGCTTGTCTAAGTAGTTGATGTTTATGATATGGTATGATAATATGATCTTCTCTCTAAGTGTTTGAGTGCTTTGGAATTTTATTTGAAAATATGAAAACCCTTTGCAAAGCTACTCTTTGATATGCCACCATCCTACCATAGCCATATGATGTTTCAATTGAAAACCCTATACTCATATGCTGCTTGTTATTACATTGAGCTTTGTCAAATTCTGTGACTCTTGGGAGAATTCTTTTCATTACTTTCATGATCAAGATTCATGTGCACACCCAATTTCCCCTTGCTATGCTTCTACACTGGAAGTTAGCATTGTATCATTCATCCATTTCATAAAAATAAAGCTCCATGTGTGGTGTGACCTCTCTCTCCAAATGCGCCCTTCAAAAAGAGACATGGGCTATGAAAAAGAAAAAGAAAAAGAAAAAAAAAGAAACAACATGCTCAAAGCATGAGTGAAAAAAATGTCCAAGGCATGAAAAAAACAGAGAAAAAAAGAGAGAGGTAGCCCATGTCCAAAAGAAAGAAGAAAAAGGAGAGAAATGGAATCAGGCAAAATGGAGTTCCAATGAATTTGATGGTAATAACTAGCACCCACTCCGGGCCTAGTGTCCACCTTACCATCACCACAACATTCATCACATATATGGTAATATCTAGCACCCATTCCGGGCCTAATATCCACCTTACCATATCCATCACATCCATACATGTGCACATCTTGATCTGATTGTATGACTTGATTTTCTCCTTGGATCCGGTTTTTGACTTTGCAATATATGTGATACAAGTATGCTTTATCTTTTATCCTACCTTGAGCTCCACATATAGCCATTATTAGAAGTAGGATGAAAGAAAGGCAATTCTAATGTCTTGTTGAGGACATATACACATTGAGCGATCCGAGAGAATCAAATGAGGGGCCAAGCAAGGTTTGTTTATGAAAACTTATTGCAAACCCCAAGTTACTTAACATGAGGAGTAGGAGTGATTTGATTTATGACCGTTCCATTCCTCAACTACCCAAGATGACATGATAGACACTTTCACAGAGTTCACATGTGTAAGGTATGGTTTGGAATATCTCTTATGCTCGCTTCATACCTTTGGATATCATGTCTCACCTTGATCCTTTCTCCTTTACTCGAGGACGAGCAAAGGTCAAGTGTGGGGGTGTTGTTGATGGCTGTTAAGTACCACTTTAATGCCATCCACTCCTGCATTAAATACATGAAATATGATCATCAACACTAGAATAGGGGTTGTTACTGACAAGTTCCACAAGTGTTGGTGTTTCTAACATTTGTTGCAAGACACACCAAAATGCATGTGAAATGATACTGTTGAGAGCAAGTGAACCAATGGCATGATTATGGCATCATCATAAACTATCTCAAATGACAAATTGGATTACACCTCTACGATGGGCCCGTCGAGAAGATCGAAATTGATATATCATTTGTCTACTTCTGAGTCCGGATGAAAGAGATATGCACAAGACAAGATCACCATCTTGATATCATATGGGCCCGGTGAGACCCACACCAGACCACGTGGCAACGTGTTGCCACGTTGGATGCCATGTGTCCATGACACATCACCGATCCAAGGAAACACACTCTCGACCAAGGAGCCAGTACGCGGATTCAAGGGCCCACATCCCCACGGAAACAAGCTAAAAACACCGCATACACACCCATACACGCTTGAGGACCCACCTGGTAGTCACCTAGATGAAAGGCGGTGGAAACGAACCGACCTGGGGTTCGGCCGAACCCCAGTTCGGCCGAAGTTATCGGAGCTCCTCTCGTCCCCAGCCGACACGTGGAAGCTCTCCATTGGTTCCTCAAGGCATTCCGAGGTGTTTTGGAGTCATTTGGCACTCCGAGCAAGCCACCCCCTTGCCTATAAATAGAAGGGGAGGGGGTAGGAAATGAGACACCATCTCACCTAAGGATGAGAGCTTCCCTTCAAAGGAGAGGCCTCTCCTTACTAGATTAGAGAATATGAGAGTGAGAGAGAGAGTTGTATCTCTATGGATGCTTGTTCTTCAATTAGAGTAAAGTAAGTATTTCTGCATTTTCTATTTAGACTAAAGTGTGAGTGATATGCTCTTGTGTTCTTCGCCTGTTCATCATTTGGAGGCGCGTGTTCTTCACGAACACGACCCCTCGATCTAGTTGATTAGGTGCACAAGTTTGTATCTCGTTTGTATGACTAGTCAATTAGAATAAAGTGGATATGCTTGCATGCTCTGATTAGAATAAAGTGTGTTCGTGATTCCTTTCTAATAGTTCATGCTAGGTTGCATGAGTAGTCGTTTTCCTCTGCTAGTGCGTAGATCCTGGGTTTATGGGTTCGACTACTGCAAGTTGTTCATATACGTTGGAAGCATAGTACGGGGTCGAGTTCTCTCCTGTATGCCTTTAGTAGAAGCTAGTAGTACATATAGTGAGTGAGATCAGTTCTCTTCTGTGGTTGTAGTTCTATAAGTACAGATTGCCGTAGTCCGTTGGCTACGGTAGTAACCACAACGTAGATGTTGTGTCATGCTATCGGTTATGATTCGTTCGGCTTATCCTAAGATTAGGTAGAGGCAGTCCAGGTGGTGGTGACAGCCCGTCTGGCCCTCGTTGATCCTCCGCGGCTGGATATAGTCAGAGCTCCGCTCCACATAGATTCGTGTACTGGAGTCGCCTGTTAAGTCAAGGCTATCGGTACTCTAAGCCAAGTTCTATCTAGAGATCGACCTTTAATCTCATCTATAGTGCTATCTTTAGGAATCCTCTCTATCCTTGCCTCTTATCTGGGTGTGTCCTTGGACCGACTAGTACGAAGTTAGTGCACACATGTTCCCTTAGATTCGATACCCTTGGAATACTCTGAGGTGAAAGCTACAACAGTATCCGTGCGCTTGCGGATTTATTCGTGTGACGCTAAAATACCCAACAAGTACACACATCATCAACCGTAGTAGGAAATTAGCAAGCCTAGTTGCAATTATTATTGAAGGACCGAATTGGCGACCAGAGAGGGCGGAGTGAATGGGAGCCGATAAAAAATCTTCTCAAGAACTCGGCCTAAAACCCCAAATCACTTCCAAAGAATCCCGCACAAACTTGCCAAGATCACGTAGTCACAACAGATTTACTGACCCTAGGAACAAGTTAGGACAAGCCTAGAAACAAAGCGGAAGCAAGCTCAGAAGGAAACGAGAAAAGAACGAGCTCAGGACAAGCTACAGCAGGTTTTGTCGGAACTTCCGGCCAAGTATCGAAACTTCCGATAACAGGTTCTCTGTCTATCAAAAACTCATTATCGGACCTTCCAGTGCAGGGTCGGAACCTCCGCCATCGGAACTTCCGACCTAGGGTCGGAACTTCCGAAAAAGACTTTCTGTCAGCCCGTGAACAAGTTATCGGAACTTCCTGTACCGGGTCGGAACTTACGACAGCCCCCAGAAAACAGAGAAAAACAGCCCACGGGAGAAGGAAGGAAAATCCAAAACTCGATCAAATGATCTCCAAAAATCACGAAACTTTAACCATAGCTTCTCAACAACACAAAGAAGCTTTTCCCAACAGATCTCCTCCAAAAGATCAAGGAATCACCACAAGAAAAAAAGATTTAGGCTATTAACCCTAGAGAGGAGACTTTTCCTCAAATCGATGGATCTCCCAAACGGCTAGAGCTCTTGAGACAAGATTTGGGGGAGATGAGAAGCGTCACTAGAGGAAGCTGTGCCCCAAAAATATCTACCTCTAACTCACTAAATCACCAGGAATCGCAGATCACAAGAACCACCACCAAGAACTTGGGCTCCAACCAAAACTCGTGAATCAAAGGGTTTGCCCGGCGTTTGAGGGGTCAAGATCACACACAAAGATGCACAAGGCATCCACCCATGATCCCCTCAAAGAAATCTGGAGAGAAACGCCCTCAAATCGACGAATCAAGCGAAGAACAAAATCCCTCCAAAAGAGCTCTGAAAATACCTCCGAAAAAGAAAAACGCAGGGGATAAAGGATATGTCACAAGATTAAGAGGAAGTAATCACTATGATTCACTTAGCCTTATCCGGATACAAGGCACTCACAAGAATCACAAATCTTGGATGGCAAAAAGCTCAAACAAAGAGCCAACTCTCTCCTCTCTCCTTCTCTCCCAAGAGCACCCCAAAATGAAAGAGCACTCCCACCTCGAGCCAAAGAGCTAGCTGCCCAACCAGCCAATCCCTCCTAAATATAGGCCCTCCGGACAAATGACCAAAGTGCCCCTACACTAGGAGTTACAACACAAGCCCTCATAGGGGTGTTTTGGTCAACACATTTATAGACCCATCGAGCGGACACGCATCCACAGGGCCTCGCATCCTCCCGACGCAAGCACCGTGATCACGCCGCGTGTCCCCCACTTCGAAGCTTCCCGACGCACCCGGATACCGTCTCCGTCACGTCAGGCCCTCGGGCTCGGTTTTGAGGCCCAAACCGAGAAACCCTCCTCCTGATGGTTTTGTGGCCAAACCACCAAACCTCGCGTACAAGCTTCGGTCGTTAGCCGCTACCTTGCACCGGCTCGGTGTTGGTTTTGTGGCCAAACCAACAAACCCCGTGCACAGACTTCGATTGTTAGCCACTACCCTGCGTCGGATCCTTGTACACGACTTCGTCTTGTTCTTCTTGCCACCATGGGGCCCGCACTTGATCCCGTCGGCCACCGGGTCTCTCGAACCAAGCCTACTTGTTTCTCCACTCCTCAGAGGCCACACAGGCATAGACCTTTCGCGTTTGTTCTTCACCTGCACCAACACAAATCAAGCCGCAACCAACACCTGCAATACTAGGCCAAGAGTCAGTCCACACAACGTTGTCAACCACTCATCACGAGTGCATTGACAACACACCACTAAGGCAACATGGTAAACACACATAACACAATGCACACCTGACACAACACACACAACACAACACTACACACAAAGCTTCAAATCATCCGGTCAATCACTCATCACATACAAACCAAGGCACATATCAACTTGGTTTCTCAATCTCCCCCTTGATGAGTGGATTGACAAAAGATGGTTTGGAAGCAAAAGAAAACTCATTCAAGTGCCCAAAAGCCAAGAAAAAGCAAACACAAGGCAACTTGAAATGAGAAGAGCTCCAACCAAAGACTCTCAGAACCAAAGGAAGCACAAAGGCTACACACCACTGAAGAGTCAAGCAACCCACAAGAGCTACAAGCAAACCCAAAAGCCATCAAACCAATTTCAACTCTTAACAAAGCACTCATCAACCGCTCATCACCATCAAATCAATGTTCATATCAATTTGATTTTCCAAAATTTCTCCTCCTTGATGAGTGTGTCGACAACATATGAGCACAAAAAAATGGTTTGAGAGGGCACAGGCCGAACAACTCATCTAACTGAATGAAAACCACACAAGGGCAAAGAACAAAGTCACTTGGCATGAGACAAACTACAAAGGCCATAACAACATCTCGGTCCCCAAAGACATGGGCAACGGTTCGACACAACTGAGACAAGAACACATGATCCCTCAAGAAGAGGCACAAAGGGCTCAACACCAATCATGTGACGATCGAAAACTCAAATCAACCGCTGACTCCTCAAGAAGAGGCAAGGGGGCTCAACACCACCGGCAAAAGAGCAAAAGAGCACAAAACTCACAAGCTCCCCCTAAACACATGCACTAGGATCAAAGAGCATACAAAGCTCACCCTAAGCACATGTGATAGAGCAAAGAGCACACCAAGCTCACCAGCTCCTCCTAAACACATGCACTAGGGCCAAAGAGCATACAAAGCTCACCCTAAACACATGTGATAGAGCAAAGAGCAACCACCAAAGCACAAGAGAGGCAAACAAAGGAAACTCACCAAAGCCCCCTACACAAATGCATACTTCCCCTGAACATGTGCATGCAAACTCAAGTTCTCCCCCTGAACTGAGTATCCCTCTGGATGCAACAAATTCATGAAAACTGAAACATTTTCTCCCCCAAATGCAACTTTTCCTCCTTATTAACAGTGCATGAATCAAGGCAATTTTGCGAAAGATTCAACAACTAGCTTCTCTAATATACAATGACCACTATAAATTGCTACAAGTGAGATAATGAGAAAACAAGATAGTTTATAGTTCCATAAAAGCATAGCCATCAAGATAGTAAAACTATATAGGCATATGACAAAGGCATGATCAAATTAAGCATTTTGCGAAAAAATTCCCTCTCATGAGCAAAGACCTAAACATGAGAAAAACACGCCAAAGTTAATCTAGATCACACAAACTTCATGCTAGGTCACATATCCTTATCAAAAGATCATTATGAACACCCATAAGCATCTCATGTCATGTTAAAGCCACCGAGCCATGTGTCTACTTCTTAAAATGAGATTTCTCATGGTAGACAACATGCAACAGTTTAGCACCCAAATTATTGCAATTTTAAAGCATTTATAACATGGAACAAGTGAGAGCATAACTTCAAGCATAAGCATTTCATACCAATTTCATTATTCAAATTTAAGCACAAAATGGTACATGAAGTGCCTTTGCGGCAAAAAGAAGCTTATGCTCCCCCACAAGGTAACACATGGGCTAAACATTCATAATGACAAATGGGTCTTTGACCCCAAGTGAAAAGTACATGATATCCAAGCACAAATTAAGCATGATATAGACCATCAAAGCACACTAAGATCATGCAAGGCCTTAAACTCACAAGAGAAAGCATATCCTAACATTTTCCAAAAATAGCCATCTCAACATGGACATATAGCAAAACTATCAAGAGCATAGCTAACCATCACCGAATCATATCAAACATCCTCAAAAGCTCAAAACTAGCATATCATAGTATTCATGGCATATAGGAGAAGCTCAACCTACCATGCATATGATACAAATGCAACGAAGGTAGATATGTACATCAAATGCAATATGATATTTGACACAATGCAAGACATGAATGTCAAACCTACCAAAGTCTATACATCATGATATATGATACATATGTAATGCAAAATGCACGAGGAGATAAGGAACTCGGCTCAACAACAAGAAGGCTCACAAGGGGACACACCAACCAAGAACCGCTCCAAAGATCCCAATTGAGTACCATAGAAAAGATACCAATTGAAAGATCACAAAAAATCCCAATTGAGTACCACATGAAAGATACCAATTGCAAGACCATCAAAGATCCCAATGTGAGTACCATAGATAGGATACCAATTGAAGGACCACAACAGACTACCAAGAGCCACACCCTCAAAAAAAATTCCCCATCAAAAGAAGCCAAGCTCCCCCTCAACCAAAGACGACTAGCAAAGAAAAAGCTAGGAAAAGAAAGTGCAAGAGAGAAGCTCTAAAACCAACCGAAAAGGGAGAAAACCAAAAGAGGAAAAAACCACAACCTGAAGACAAGGCAAGCCCAAAACCCAAATAATGCTCAAAACATGCTACACAATGCATTGACAATACCAAAAGATAAATAAAGCATTGTAACATGATTCCACATATATGAATAGCATGGGCTAGCAAGCATGTCAACAAGGTACAACCCTATACAAGGATACTAAACCAAAATGATACCAAAGAACAACATGCCAAACAAGATACAAGAACTAAACAAAGGCATGATACAAGTTCATATGGATCATCCACCAACATATATTACAAAGCTAGCATGACAAGATATATATGGGTAACACATGCTAACATAAAGAGGTGTCATGGACCTAGACAAAAATGATATGGATGAACAACATGACATATCCAAACAATCAACCATAAAGCATGACATGATGTTCATAAAATATCATCCACCACAATATCATACACAAGATAGCAGATAGGTATACAAGATCATAAAGCTATCATGAACAAGGTGGCTAGCCTACCATGGTTTATACACAAGCATGACATACGAACAAAGCATGCAACAAGTATATACAAGTGAGCACAAGGGGAAAAGAAAACTCACTATACATGTGTACAAAGGCTTTCAAGAGCCATCCAAAGCGGTGTGGAGAACCATCTTGTCTTGATCACCTCATGGGCAAAGATCAAGCACCATCGCGCTCATGTTCTCCAACTGCGTCTCCATACCTACACATGAGGAGACAAGAAAGACCGAGCCTTGGATCCCAAAGGGTTAGCAAGCACATACTTGGGAATCCAATACTTGGTCACACGGGTAAGCGATGCACACAACTTATCATGTGGGTTAGCATGATGCAAATGCTGGTTCGAGTGAAAAGGTTTTCGAACACTCTTGGAACCATGCCTCAAAGGAGCAACTCGCGAAGAAAACCGAGTGCTATCACAAGCAAAAAGGAAAAGGTCCCTCGAGGTCGTAGGGGAAGAACCAACACAAGCACCACAGAAAGCATGTCGTGGACCAACACAAGAAACACTAGAAACATGTCCACGAGCATGGCCTAACTCACTAGAAAGATTGTCATAAAACCCATCCACAAATCGTGCCTTCTTAGGCTCACAAGTGTTCATGCCATGAGATGGGCTATGAACAACCAAAGGCCTAGAAGCACCTCCTCCTGCTCAAGGAACCACCTAAGGACAAAGAGCCAATCAGACAAGAACTAGGTGCCATAACTCAAAGCACCGGTTAGGATTAGCCAAAATCAAGCTCAAAACACGCAAACCAAAGCCGCGAGCAAAACACTCCTTTTCTCGGTCACCATGTGGATCTTAGACTGGTTAGAGTCGCAACGACCCGTAACCAGCTCTGATACCAATTGAAGGACCGAATTGGCGACCAGAGAGGGGGGAGTGAACGGGAGCCGATAAAAATTCTTCTCGAGAACTCGGTCTAAAACCCCAAATCACTTCCAAATAATCCCGCACAAACTTGCCAAGATCACGTAGTCACAACGGACTTACTGACCCTAGGAACAAGTTAGGACAAGTCTAGAAACAAAGCGGAAGCAAGCTCAAAAGGAAACGAGAAAAGAACGAGCTTAGGACAACCTGTCAGTGTTTTAGACACCGAGCCTACGACGGGGTACCCGAAGTAGTAGATTGTGCGGTGGGGCTCGCCAAGATCAGGAACTCGATGGTGAGACACGGAGCACACAATTAGACAGGTTCGGGCCGCAATGTGCGTAATACCCTACGTCCTGTATGCTGCGTGGCTCTGTATTGATTGTGTATGTTTTGAGAGGGGTCCCTGCCTCGCCTTATATGCCACGGGAGGCAGGGTTACAAGTCAGATTGGTACAAGGGTACTATTCGAGTAGGACCCGGAGTAGCCTACACAAGGAATGGAAAGCTATCCTAGTCTTAGTACAAGTCCTTGTCCGCCTTGTCTTGTCTTGTGGTCCACGGTACCAGCACCGTGGCCCACTAGTCGAGTAGTCCAGGTGTATAGGAACTTATCTCCCGGATATGGCCCACAATGTGTTGGTGGGCCCAGGGATGCCTGGTCGACAAGCCCCCGAGTACTTTGTAGTCGAGTGCGATGCTCCAAGTAGTCTTGAAGGCTTCCACGAGTAGTTCCCAAGCGTCCCCGAGTTCTACAAGCTTCAATCTTCAATAGTACTTGAATCATCACGAGGCTGGAAGGTACTCCAGCTAACTCCACGAGTAGTCTTGAAGTCTTCTAGAGTTGTTCCCAAGCGTTCCCGAGTACTTCCCTTGAAGGTCTTCAATAATACCTGCTTCGTTCTTGAAATCTTTGCATCAAAGATCCATATGGAAATGCGATTACTGAAATCGCATTCCATATGGAATGTAGCCCCTGAGCCTTAGTTCGAATCCAAGTTTCAAGCTGAGGGTCAATCATCTATTCTTTGATCTTGCTCCAGAAAATCCTCAGAAAATCCGAAGAAATAATATAGGAATGCAATTTGCAAAAAAAAATCGCATCCTATATGGATGTAGCCCCCGAGCCTTAGTTCGAATTGACAATTCAAGCTGAGGGTCAATCTATAGTCTTTGTCAAATAATCCCATAAAATCCTGAGAAAAACTGAAGGACACATGGCACGGAGCCCCCGAGCCTTGAGTCGAGTACTTTCTCGAATTGAAGGATCCAATCTGACTGTAGAATAGTGGCCTGAATTCAGTGAACTGTAGCTGAGTGAAATCCAATTCCATCGAGTAGTCGAGCTCCTGAGATAGAGCCGAGCAGGTCTTGGATTTTAGTCCTCTGACTTAGCCAAATGTTTGCCTGCGTGAAACCAATCCGTTGAATATGAAGGGTCACCAGGTCGAACCGTTTAGGGTTTTGGTTTTATAAATACCCGAAGGGGTATCCCTTAGGGTTTTACTGCTCCCATTTGCCCTTAGATCCAGAACGCCTTAGCATCCATAGCCGCCGCAAAGTTCGAGCGCTCATATTGCCAAGAGTGCACACCTCCATCCCTTCGCCGTCTTCCGGTCAATGCGAAAGAAGACCCTCGTGACAGGAAGGATGAAGCCTGTGTCATCCAAGGGGCAGAAGAAGAATTCTGGCCGAGGCAAAAAAGAGTTGCCGGAGCCAAAGTACAAAACGGTGGTCATCACGAAGCCCCCGAGCCAAGCTGTTTCTTGGAAGAAATCCAAGATGAGGGAAGAAGATATCCAAGCCCTCGAAGCCGGCGGGTTGCTGCGCGAGAAAGCAATTGCCGGTTGGAGTTCTGCCGCCGGTGATGCGTGGCCGATGGAGAAGAGCCCGGATGAAATCCTAATGTTCGGGCACTTCGTCAAGCGTGGGTTGACGCTGCCGTCGTCGGATTTCTTCCGCGGCTTCCTCGAGTTCTTCAAGTTGGAGCACGTACACCTCAACCCCAACAGCATCTTCTAGATTGCAGTGTATGTGCACTTCTGCGAAGCCTTCCTCGGAATCCACCCTCACTGGGCCTTGTTCAGGAAAATCTTTCGTGTGAAGCCGTAGCCCAATGCCAACTTCCCAGTTGTAGTTCGTGGAGCCGGTGTGCAGATGCGCCAGAAGGCGCAGGAGTTGTACTTCAAGTACGACTTGATTGACTCAAATCAGGACTGGAAGAACAAGTGGTTCTACATAGAGAACGCCCCGCCTCAGTTGCCGAAGCCGAGCATGTTCGCACCAGTGTACGACAGGCTCTGGAAGGATGAACCTACGATGCAAGAGTCCATCCAGATCCCCGAGTTGCTGGCGAAGATTGCGCAGAAGAAGGCGCAGGGCTTGACAGCTGAACGAGTAGCCTTTAGCTTCATGAAGCGACGGGTACAACCCTTGATGCAGTGGGAGCATCTCGGGTTCGAGTACACTAGAGCTGATGATGGCTCCAGGCTATCTTCAGAAGAGATCAGCGATGATCTTGTGATGGAGAGGCTGCATAAGATTTTCAAGAATCTTCACAGAATTCCTGCAGCTGTCCACGAGTACAGTGCCGACAATCCTCCGCGCATGGTAAGTTTCCGAGAAGTAGCCTCCGAGCACTTTATTGTAAGTAGTCGTGAAGCTAACAATTGCCTTGTGTCGCAGGAGGATGTCTTGAAATTTGTGTCGAATCCTCCTCCTCGTCCTCAAGACCCACTACAAGCGTTGGAGGGAGAGCCAACAGGACTAGCGACTCAAGCCCCCGAGAGTAGTCAATCTGCTCAAGGGGAAGAAGAAGTCTTGGTGGAGGACACCTCCTCAAGCGATGAAGACGGCCAAACACTTCAATAGCATTTTGAAGTGAAGAGCCGCTATGGGTACTCAGGGGCGTCCATCCGCAGTGACCTTGCCGCAGGGTCATCGAAGAGGCCGGCATCATCTCTTGCAGATGATGTGGTGCTGCCGCCGCGGAAGAAAAGGACCACGGTGGGGAAGCGAGCCGTAAAGAAGATCTCAGGCCTCCCCGTCATTACAGTAAGTGTTGGAGAACTCTTAAGTAATCACTATTGCACTGAGTACTTGTTCTCTGCTGTAATGTCTTGATTTTTTACTTGCGTAGGTTATCGTGAGTGCAGCTCATGTACCCTTGAGTAGCCCCCCAAGAATAACAGAACCCGAGGTGGTTCCAGCGTCAACCGTGGAGACAGTGGCGCATGAGCAACAAGAAGCCGCGGTACCAGGAACTGTGCTGCCGGTGGAAAGTGTACCAGAGGTGCTGGCAGGGCCTTCTTTATTCGACATGCTGGGGCCAAAAGTATCGGTACCTCGTGCTGCTCTGTAAGTACCCGAGTACTTCGAGTACTTATTATGTACTCTACTTTTGCTGACCAACTTGTTGATGCAGAAAATCCACTGATGTCAAGTGGGGCGCCTCTGGAAGTGGTGCTGCTGAAGGAGACCAAACTCCTCAAGAGCAACCAGAAGATGTACTTCCAGAGCAACAAGAAGTACCCGCAGAAGCTGATGCGGCTGAAGCACTGCGCTTCCTTTGGAGTGACGTGGTTAAGGCAGCAGTGGAGGCAGCTTCCAAGCCAAGGGCTGAAAATCCTGAAGATATCGAAGCCGTGGTGAATGAAGGCTTGGAGGCTGATCCTGAAGCCATGCTGCGCCACAAAGAAGTCCCAGCAGCTGAAGCCCCCGTGCATCATGTTGATGCACATCTGGCGCTGGAAGAGAGCTCAGAGAATCGCATGGTGCCACACGAGCCACAAATCGAAGACCCGGCTCCTCTGCGTAGTGCTGCAAGGTACTCTGCAACTAGCACAAGTACCCAGTCCATGGCAGAGAACTTGATGCCATATGATGACTCCTGCCTGGATGAGGACAACTTGCATGCTCATGCAGAGATGTTCCATGGTGTAGAGAAGCTCGTTGCAGTAAGTTGTGTAGTCTCTTGTAGAGTACTTGTAGTCACAGATATCTTGTCTCTGACTCATGGGTTGTTTTTGCCCTTGCAGGAGGTAGTCAAGCAATCGAAACGCAAGACTCGCCTACTTGAGCAATACGCGGCTGACATTGAGGAAGTCTCGCAGCTCAGAGAAGAACTGAAACAGCAAAAAGCCTTGTCTCTGAAGCTGCAGGAGAAACTTGATGCCAACGCCGCCGAGTACCACAACGAGATCCAGAAGCTGAGGGCGAAGAAGGATGAAGTTGTTGGTAAGAACAAGTACCTGCGCCTGAAGAATAAAGGTAATCTCCCTTCTGAAATCATCATTGAGTACTTTTGCTCCTGCGCACCACATCTGATAAGTAGCCTTGATCCTTTGCAGAGCTGACGGAAGAAGTCGACAAGTTTAAGAACAAGGCGCTAGACTGGCAGCTAGCCTTCAACCGTGAAGAAGCAGCTCATATGGATCTGAAGGAAGACTATAAGGTGCGATGCTTCGAACTTGAGCGCGAAATGGACATCCGCATTGCCGGCTGGACTGATTTGCTCCGTTGCATGCAGTCGCTCAAGGAAAAGATTGAAGAAGCTGAGGGCCTACGCTCAGAGCTGAAGGCTTTGACAGAGGTGGCCGAGCCAGTAGCAAATCTGTTCGAGCCCAGAATCGCTGGAGTTCAGCCTCGTCCACTTGTGGAGAGGCTGAAAGACACGCCGAAGAAGATTCTGGAGTATGCTCAAAGGCTGGCCTGCACGATCCCAAATCAAGTCCTGAGCTTCATCAAGTCTTTCTATGCCGAGGCGGACCTCACGGTCATCATGAACGGCAGATCTGGAGATTGCATCGACGATCATCTCAACGAGCTGATGCAACAGACTTCTCCAATCGCGGAAGCAGTCTCCAAGTTCATCGATCTCCGCTAGATGTACCTGTAGGTAAAAACACTAGGCAAAAAATAAGTGTAATCCCGAACAAGTGTTTATGTAATATAATTGAAAACTTTGAAGAAATCAATTATCTGGATCCCTTTGTATGCCAAGTACTCAAGTTGGTATTGAGTGTGTGGCTACAAAAAGAGATACAATACACGAGTAGGAATACTCAAGTGTAAACATGTTCCGAAGAACGTTAGCTTAAACATGACGAGTTGAACACCTTAGCTGTAGTAGCGTAAAAGAAGGCTTTGTCATGAATTAAGCTAAGAGTAGTAACAAGTCGATATAGAGTAGCGGCTTGTACTAAACACATTGTATAGAGTTTACAATGCCTTAAGTACCTCTGAGGCTAACAAGCCTAGTGAGAGAGTACTCGAAAAGAACTTATTCATAACGAGTTGAACACCTTAGCTGTAGCAGCGTAAAGAAGGCTTTGTTATGAACAAGTAGAAGACAGTAACAAGTCGGTATAGAGTAGCAACTTTATTACTGAATACATTGTACAGTGTTTACAATGTCTTAAGTATCTCTGAGGCTATGAGCCTAGTGAGAGAGTACTCGCAAGAATGTTCCAAAGAACGAGTAAGACCGTAGGGGACAGTGTGATGAACTCATCCTTGCTGTAGCAGGAACTTGTATGAGAGTTCCACTGAGACCCTACCAGCAGGGTGTTACTCTAGGCCGCAGCCTCTTATTGAAAAATAGGAACATGGACAACATGTGCCACTTATTGCCCTACGCGATACAGGATCGTCTGGAGAAAGTTATCATGACTCCCTACGAGGTCGCAGAATGAGACTGCCTGGAGAGGGTTGATGAAGCCCCCTACGGGTGCTCGCAGCTGAAAGCTACGAGAAGATACAGTCGAAACTGTCTGGAGAGGATTATCTTGATCCCCTACGAGTGGTGACAACCATAGCTGTCTGTTGAGTGGTTGCAACCGAAGCTGCCTGGAAAGGGTTGATGATACCCAATACGAGTTGTTTTACAGCCGTAGCCGTCTGGAGAGGGTTGTTGAGACCCCCTACGGGTAGAAGCGACAAAGCTGGTCAATATTTCAAGAGTTGTCGACTTCCTCACCTTCTAGAGTTTGAAGACGATATGAGCCTGGGCCAGTAACCTTTGCAATAGAGAAAGGACCTTCCCATGGCAAGTTGAGCTTGTGTAGTCCTGTCGTATTCTGGATGCGACGAAGAACTAAATCACCAATGTTGAAGGAGCGTTCCTTAACGTTGCGGTCATGATAGCAGCGAATCCTCTCAAGGTATCGAGCGGATTGAACAAGAGCATTGCAGTGAGCTTCCTCGAGACTGTCGACATCTGTTTGTCTTGTTTCTTCAGCTACACCTTCTTCGTACTGATCAACCATCGGAGAACGCCACATGACATCAGCAGGCAAAACGGCTTCAGAGCCGTAGACCAGGAAGTAAGGTGACTGCCCTGTGGGGGTAGTAGGCTGAGTGCGTAGCCCCCAGAGTGCATGAGGTAGTTCCTTGATCCACTTGCCGCCCTTGGTATTTGCTGCATCATACAGTCGCTTCTTGAGAGCATCCAGTATCATCCCATTAGCGCGTTCCACTTGGCCGTTGGCACGGGGATGAGCGACGGAGACGTACCGGACATCAATTCCACTGTTCTCGTAGTACTCCCAGAACTGGTGATTGTTGAAATTCGAACTCAGGTCTGTGATGATGCAGTTAGGGAAACCATAGCGATGTACGATTTCATCCAAGAAGTCGAGGACACGATCAGCCTTGGGGCAGGTACCAGGCTTGACCTCAATCCACTTTGTAAACTTGTCAATAGCCACCAGAACTCTGTTGAATCTCCCTGGTGCATTTGGGAGAGGACCAATCATATCCAGCCCCCAGCAAGCGAAAGGCCAAGTTGGTGGTATCGTGATGAGCTTGTAGGCAGAAACATGTTGTTGCTTGGCGAAGAATTAGCATCCCTGGCACTTCTTGACTAGTTCCTCTGCATCAGCAAGAGGTGTAGGCCAGTAGAAAGCACGTCTGAACACTTTTCCCACCAAGGTGCGGGAAGAAGCGTGGTTGCCACAGATTCCTTTGTGTGTCTCCTCCAAGATTTCGTTGCCTTCTTCGCGAGAAATGCACTTCATGAGTACATCAGAGCTTGCACCTCGCTTGTAGAGTTGATTTCCGACTAGAGCATAAGCCTTGACGCGCCGTGAGATGCGCTCAGCTTCTGACTTGTCTTCTGGAATCAACTGATGTTGAATGTAGTCGATGAAGGGAGTTCTCCAGTCCACATCAATCATAAGCACTTCTCGATTAGGTTGAACTGAAGTAGTCGTGGGTGCAGATGATTGCTCTGAAATTGATGGTTTGTGGAGTTCATGGACGAAGATCCCAGCTGGCACTTGAGCTTGTGTAGATACCAGCTTCGACAAGACATCCGCAGCAACATTGTTGTCGCGGACCACATGATGGAACTCGAGACCATGAAATTTGTTCTCAAGTTTGCGTACCTCCTGACAGTACGCATCCATATTCTCAGCATTACGATCTCATGAATCATTGACTTGTTTGATGACCACCAAAGAAACACCATAAACAAGTAGTCGTGTGATGCCAAGAGAGACTGCAAGGCGAAGACCATGCAGTAAAGCTTCATATTCAGCTTCATTGTTTGAGACCTTCCAAAAAATCTGCAAAACATATTTGAGTTGCTCGCCCTTAGGAGAAATCAGAAGTACCCTGGCACCAGCGCCTTCCAATTTGAGGGAACCATCAAAGTACATGACCCAATGTTCTGGACGCTCAATTGGAGTTGGGACTTGATTTTCTCGCCACTCAGCCATGAAATCAACCAAGGCCTGAGACTTAATAGCAGTGCGAGACTTGAACTCGAGCGATAGAACACCAAGCTCTACAGCCCATTTAGAAATCCTTCCTGTGGAATCCCGGTTGTGCAATATCTCGCCAAGCGGGTAGCTAGTGATCACAGAAATTTTGTACTCGTCGAAGTAGTGGTGGAGCTTTTGTGAAGTAATCAGAACTGCATAGAGTAGCTTCTGCACCAGAGGGTAGCGAGCCTTGGATTCTGAAAGAACTTCACTGATGAAATAGACAGGCCTCTGGACAGGGTAGCCATGACCTTCTTCCTGCTACTCAACGACAATAGTAGTGCTGACGACATTAGTAGTCGTAGCAATGTAGAGCAACAGCCCTTCATTAGGCAGAGGAGCTGTGAGGACTGGAGGCTTGGATAAGAACTCCTTGAGCTAAGAAAGAGCTTGATCAGCTTCAGTTGTCCATGTAAACTTCTCCTGCCGCTTGAGTAACTTGAAGAAAGGAAGACCCCGTTCTCCAAGTCGTGAGATGAAGCGATTGAGTGATGCCATGCAACCAGTAAGCTTCCGGACATCTTTGATAGTAGTCGGAGCTTGAATGTTGGAGATGGCAGTAATCTTCTCAGGGTTTGCTTCGATGCCACGATGGCTGATGATGAACCCGAGTAGTTTTCCTGAAGATACACCAAAGACGCACTTATTAGGGTTGAGCTTCCATTGGTACTCCCGCAGTGAAGCGAAAGTTTCCTCAAGATCCGTGATGAGCATGTCTGGATCCCTAGTCTTGACAACGACGTCATCCACATATGCTTCCACGTTCTTGTGAAGCTGCTTCTTGAAGCACGCTTGGATAGCCCTTTGATATGTAGCACCAGCATTTTTCAACCCGAAGGACATTGTTGTGTAACAATAAGCACCAAACGGAGTGATGAATGCGGTCTTCTCTTGATCAGATTCCTTGATTGCAATTTGATGATAGCCAGAGTAGCAATCCAGGAAACAGAGTAGAGCACAGCCCGCCGTAGAGTCAATGACTTGATCAATCCGCGGCAACCCAAAAGTATCCTTGGGGCAATGCTTGTTGAGATCAGTATAGTCGACACACATCCTCCAGTCATTAGAATTCTTCTTTCTGACAAGCACAGGGTTAGCGAGCCACTGCGGGTGAAAAACTTCCTTGATGAAGCCAGCCGCGAGTAGTTTAGCGAGCTCTTTCTTGATAGCAGCCCCGCGATCATTTGCAAAGTGACGAAGGTGTTATCTCTTGGGGGTAGCATTAGGATCGACGTTGAGTGAGTGCTCGATCAACCTCCTGGGCACACCTAGCATGTCAGATGGTTTCCACGCAAAGATATCACAGTTAGCCCGAAGGAAATTGACGAGCGCGTCTTCCTATTTAGGGTCAAGCTGTGCACTGATCATGGTCGTCTTGCTGCTGTCACCTGTACCGAGGTCAATGGCTTTGAGCAGGACGTCACCAGATGGTGCAGGCTTGTTGTTGTTGTCAGTCTTCTCAGGAACCTCCAGCTCGCTGGGAGCAAGCTTTTTAGCGGCAGTGAAGACTTCCATCATTGCATTGGGTACTTGAGTAGTCAAGGCAAGTTCTACAGCTTCTGTATCGCAGTCGTAGGAACGCTTCAGATCCCCTTGCAATGAAACAACTCCCTTGGGGCTCGACATCTTGAGAACCAAGTACACATAATGTGGGATAGCCATGAACTTAGCGAGATCGGGCCTGCCGATGATGGCATGGTAAGAAGTCTCGAAGTCAGCGACCTCAAACTTGATGTACTCGGTGCGATAGTGATCCTTGGTCCCAAAGGTAATGGGTAGTACAACTAAACCCAAAGGAACAGCTGCGTTGCCCGGGATGATACCATAGAATGGTGAGTTGGTCTTGGTAAGCATATTGGTGATATCCAGGCCCATCTTCTTCAAAGTTTTGGCAAACAAGACGTTGAGATCACTGCCACCATCAATGAGAACCTTGGTAAGCCAGGAGCCTGCCACCACTGGATCCAGAACAAGAGGATATCGTCCTAGCTCAGAGAAACTAGTCCATTGATCCGCCCTTGAAAAGGTAATGGGGGTTTCAGACCACTTGAGATAAGTGGGAGCTGCTGGTTGAATGGACATAATCTCCCTGAGAGCTAGTTTTTGCATGCGCTTGGTTGGAATACCACCAAATATGACATTGACAGTATTGGAGGGGTTCTGAAACCCCATGTCTTTGTTTGTGTTAGCCTTTTTCCCCTTGTGTTTGCGATATCGCGGGTTTGGGTGTGTTGGTTCGGGTGTGTTCTTCAATGCACGTCGAAGTTGGTAACACTACTCTGTAGTATGATCACCCTCCAGGTTCCATGGGCATTTCTGCTTGGTCAAAGTTGCCTAGTGAGGATCATCTTCAGGCTTGGCAGTGGTTTCCATGGTAGCAACAGTGTTGTCAGGCTTGCGCTTGCGATTGGGATTACTCGAGTAGTTATTCCCTTGGCGGTTGCCCTGCTGTTGCTTGCCACTATTGCTTTCTCCAGCATTGTTGTTGTTGTTGTTCTGGTTGTTGCGAAGATGCTTGAACCGATTCCGAGCTTTGTCTTCCTCGTCCGCCCAGTGAGTGATCATCTCCTTGAGTTTGGTGATGTTGACTGGGCGAGCACGACCAAAGTCTTGGAAAAGCTTATCATCATAGAAACCATCTTGAAAGGTGTCTATGACTTCTTTTTCAGTGACATCAATAATAGTAGCCCTTTTCTCAAAAAAGCGACGCATGTACTCGCGAAGAGTCTCACCTTGTTTCTGCTTGATCAGGGCAAGGTCCATCCTGGTGCCATGATAGCCCAGAGAACCCGCGAAGTTGCTGGTGAAGCGGTGTTTAAGTTGTTCCCAGTTGTCGATGGAGCCACGTTTGAGGGACTCAAACCATGTGAGGGGCTCTTGCTCGAGAACAAAGGGGAAATAGATACATTGAGCATCATCATTGCCTCCGACATTGGAGATGGACAGAGCATAACAGCGCAACCACTGCCTTGGATCTTGCTTGCCATCATACTTGGAGATGCCGTAAGGCTTGAACTTCTCTGGAAGGAATAGATCTTGAAGTCGGGCAGAGAAAGCAGGAAAAGAATTAGAGTCATTATCCTTTTGCTTCTCACGCTCAGCGTGTCTGGCGTTGATTGTTGTGTGAGCATCGTAGCGAGAGTCTCCTGACTTGCTGTTGACACTGCCATCATCACCCTTGCCCCTGTTGCTAGCTTCCGGACGTGTGCGATTAGGAGTAGGAGTATTATGATGAGCACCCCCACTGCTGCCATGGTGACTAGGTGCACTGGTATTCTGTCGTAGCATAGTGTAGGCTAGTTCAGCCAGCTTCACGACTTCAGCAGCTGCCCTGTCACAAGGCATAGAGCGACCGAGTAGATTGATCGCGTTGATAGCTTCCTCTGGAGTGCGATATTCACGAGTAGCAACCGCCTCCAGAGCCTCTTGAAGATTACGGGTAGGTAGAGCTTCCGCGAGTTCCCGATGAAGAGTTGCACGATCAGCATTGCGTTGGCGGCGTGCAGCCTTGACCTCCGCGGTTTCATCAGCAGGAGCATTAGTAGAGAGTTCATCATCAGATACATCATCCGGATAATGATAATTGGAACGATGGCCTTGCGGAGTAGATGCGTCGACGACAAACACTTCTCGATGAGATGAATAGGTACCTGTACTCTGAATGAGTTCAGTATCAGTGTCATAATCAACAAGCTTGACGCCTTCCTGGAAGGGCAAGTTGTCGAGACAGGCGATAAAGTGCTCCTGATCATCCAGTGTAAGGTCAGCAGGTACATGCTCAGGCCAGTAGATGAATCTACCCTCAGGTGTCGATGTGATCACCAGTCCATGAGCAGGGCCGGACAATTGTTGTACTTCGGCAGAATCCGAACCGTAGTCGAACTCGAACTCAGAGGAATCCGAAGAGTTGTTGAAGTTGTAGTCCGAATCTGAAAAGTACTCGACCACGATCTTCGGACCAGGGCACATGAGGCGCTTCAGTGCAGCTTGGTAAGTGGCACTGACATGGCGATGACCGAAGAGAGATGGTGCTGGAATGTTATCCAGGCTGAGCGCAAGCTGTGAAGCTAAAGAGGGCAACCCAGGCTGGATAAGAGGCGAAGTCGAGTTGTACTCGGACTCCGACTCGAGTTCTCTAAGCGGGTCAGAGATCAAAATTTCACCAAAATTTTTGATGAAATTTTCCATCGAAACTTGAGTAAGCGTCGAGGACTTGAGCTTTGACTCCGGAGTTGGCGCTAAGAAACACAGGAACGATCCGACACCATCAGCAACGCAAACCCAAGAGCCGAAAACGAAGGTGTCGCCTTGCTGGAAAGTGACGATCGGCTTGATGGTGATGAGAGCCATCGAGTTCGCCAGTGGATCAATGATGCGATCCCCTACCTGGCGCGCCAGCTGTCAGTGTTTTAGACACCGAGCCTACGACGGGGTACCCGAAGTAGTAGATTGTGCGGTGGGGCTCACCGAGATCAGGAACTCGATGGTGAGACACAGGGCACACGATTAGACAGGTTCGGGCCGCAATGTGCGTAATACCCTACGTCCTGTATGCTGCGTGGCTCTATATTGATTGCGTATGTTTTGAGAGGGGTCCCTGCCTCGCCTTATATGCCACGGGAGGCAGGGTTACAAGTCGGATTGGTACAAGGGTACTATTTGAGTAGGACCCGGAGTAGCCTACACAAGGTATGGAAAGCTATCCTAGTTTTAGTACAAGTCCTTGTCTGCCTTGTCTTGTCTTGTGGTCCACGGTACCAGCACCGTGGCCCACTAGTCGAGTAGTCCAGGTGTATAGGAACTTATCTCCTGGATATGGCCCACAATGTGTTGGTGGGCCTAGGGATGCCCTGTCGACACAACCTACAACAGGTTTTGTCGGAACTTCTGGCCAAGTATCGAAACTTCCGATAACAGGTTCTCTGTCTATCAGAAAGTCATTATCGGACCTTCCGGTGCAGGGTCGGAACTTCCGTCCATCAGAACTTCCGACCTAGGGTCGAAACTTCCGAAAAAGGCTTTCTGTCAGCCCGTGAACAAGTTATCGGAACTTCTGTACCGGGTCGGAACTTCCGACAGCCCCCAGAAAACAGAGAAAAACAGCCCGCGAGAGAAGGAAGGAAAAATCCAAAACTCGATCAAACGATCTCCAAAAATCATGAAAGTTTAACCATAGCTTCTCAACAACACAAAGAAGCTTTTCCCAAAAGATCTCCTCCAAAAGATCAAGGAATCACCACCAGAAAAAAAGATTTAGGCTATGAACCCTAGAGAGGAGACTTTTCCTCAAATCGATGGATCTCCCAAACGACTAGAGTTCTTGAGACAAGATTTGGGGGAGATGAGAAGCGTCACTCGAGGAAGGTATGCCCCAAAAATCTCTACCTCTAACTCACTAAATCACCAGGAATCGCGGATCACAAGAACCACCACCAAGAACTCGGGCTCCAACCAAAACTCGCGAATCAAAGGGTTTTCCTGGCGTTTGAGGGGTCAAGATCACACACAAAGATGCACAAGGCATCCACTCATGATCCCCTCAAAGAAATCTGGAGAGAAACACCCTCAAATTGACGAAACAAGCGAAGAACAAAATCCCTCCAAAAGAGCTCCGAAAATACCTCCGAAAAAGAAAAATGCAGGGGATAAAGGATATGGCACAAGATTAAGAGGAAGTAATCATTCACTTAGCCATATCCGGATACAAGCCACTCACAAGAGTCACAAATCTTGGATGGCAAAAAGCTTAAGCAAAGAACCAACTCTCTCCTCTCTCCTTCTCTCCTAAGAGCACCCCAAAATGAAAGAGCACTCCCACCTCGAGCCTAAGAGCTAGCTGTCCAACCAGCCACTCCCTCCTATGTATAGGCCCACTGGACAAATGACCAAAGTGCCCCTACACTAGGAGTTACAACACAAGCCCTCACAGGGGCATTTTGGTCAACACATTTATAGACCCATCTAGCGGACACACATCCACCGGGCCTCACATCCTCCCGACACAAGCACCGCGATCACACCGCGTGTCCCCCGCTTCGAAGTTTCCCGACGCACTCGGATACCGTCTCCGTCACGTCAGGCCCTCGGGCTCGGTTTTGAGGCCCAAACCGAGAAACCCTCCTCCTGATGGTTTTGTGGCCAAACCACCAAACCTCGCGTACAAGTTTCGGTCGTTAGCCGCTACCTTGCACCGTCTTGGTGTTGGTTTTGTGGCCAAACCAACAAACCCTGTGCGTAGACTTCGGTTGTTAGCCGCTACCCTACGCCGGATCCTTGTGCACGACTTGCTCTTCTTGCCACCATGCGGCCCGCACTTGATCCCGTCAGCCACCGGGTCCCTCGAACCAAGCCTACTTGTCTCTGCACTCCTCGGAGGCCACACAGGCATAGAACTTTCGCGCTTGTTCTTCACCTGCACCAACGAAATCAAGCCGCAACCAACACCTGCAATACTAGGCCAAGAGTCAGTCCACACAATGTTGTCAACCACTCATCATGAGTGCATTGACAACACACCACTAAGGCAACATGGTAAACACACATAACACAATGCACACCTGACACAACACACACAGCACAACACTATACACAAAGCTTTAAATCATCCGGTCAATCACTCATCACTTACAAACCAAGGCACATATCAACTTGGTTTCTCAATTATTCCAAGCTGCTTGTTTGGATCACCTCTCATCCCTAGCAAGCGTAGGTAATCTATATATTGCATTGTACCAAGGTAAGGTAAACATCAGGTGTAGAAATTTTTTAAATCCCGCACCCTAACCCTAACACACAATGGAAAGTCGTCCTCGTAGGAAATAGCACACAGTACCAAATGACACGGGAATTTCAGGTGTGGAGTGGTAGGGTAAACAAAAAGGCAAATCATATAATCATTCACATGAGAAAGAGAGATATGACCTCGAAATATTTCCCTCTTTCTTTTCACCTTCCCGGCAAGTACCGGATCCTTACTCCAGCCGCATTCATCTGCCGACGACCGTGTTCCGACATTGATGGTGGTCCATACCACGTCATCCTCCACCATCGATCTACTACACAGCACTAGAAATAAAAACGGAAGGATGGAATCCCTTATTGCTAGATATAAGATGAACTGGGAAATAACCACATATAAAAACAGTTAGGGTTTCGGTTTGGGTGGCTGGCGGGGGCTCTAATAACTAGCAGCCTTAGAAAAGAGAGGTGGGCTGGAGGTAGGCCTGGCGGTGGACTGGTGGAGGTGGGTTGCGGGGTAGAGGGGACGTCGCCGGCGAGGTCAGCAGCTGGACGTGGTGGTCGGTTGAGTTAGGAACGATGCAATCAGGTGCTTCCGCCCAACTCTATATGTGTTGGCGTTAGAGAGGGAAATGAGAAGGAACTGCTGACAAGTGGGCCTACACCACCAAGTCATGGTTGCAGCACGGATGGTGCGTAACCGAGCTTGTGCATGTAACGCGCACATTCGTAACCACTGCCTACATTCCACAAACCGAGATGGCGCAGGTAACGAGCCGAATCGACACCACCCAGTCAGGGTTACCTGCACCCGCTTGGTTACGCATAATCGACACGACCCAGTCGGGGTTGCAGCATGCAGACACCATGGCTCGTGCGTAACTGCCAAGGCGAGGGTTACGCAGGTTCGACACGACCTAGTCGGTGGTGTTGCAGGAGCCATGCAACATGGATGGTGCGTAACCTAGCTGGTCCAGTAGCTTACGCGCATAATCGACACCACCCAGTCGGAGTTGCAGTATCCGAGCGAGTGCAGGTTACACGCCGAATCGACACGACTGGATGCAGCATGGATGCTTGTGTGACCATGCCTGTCCAGGTTACACATACATCTGAAGCCTATTTGTGCGTAACACAGTCGATGTTGCAGGAACAATGTAGCTTGGCTGGTGCATAACCATGCTGGTGCGTAACCTAGTGTCTTGTTGGATGTAACAAGCAACTATAACCTAGAATCAGTCAATCATAGAAGCATGAGATCGCAAAATTGCTGGCGGCGTCAGGCATATATATAGAGTGCGAACTAGCGTCGTAACTGGAACTTGCATGCATGGAAAATCGGTGTCCATCCTACGTAACCGGGGCACCGTGAAGGTTACGCCGGTCGGACAACACCAGAGACATTGCTCGTTTGTAACAGAACGGGTGCAGGTAACACGCAGAATTGACACTAAGGTGAAATTTTGAAAGAGACTAAGGTGATTGCATGCCAGCATTCTTTCAAATGAGATTAGACACTGGCGGGAATATGGCAGTTGACTCGAAAGGAAAAGTCATATCGAAGGCACGTCTCTGTTGCATCCATTACACAGTCGCTTACAATACCATCTAAGGTCTCAGCCAATGCAAGTCATTCTCATGAAACAAGACATGTATGTAGTAGACAGCTATAATCGATGCCGACCCAAGTGTTGCTTCAATGATTTCGGGAGCTCTGCATGCCAACATTTGCAAGAACGAATATTAGTACGGTTTTGAGTATTGCTATATATAAATCAACAAACTCACTGAATTATTAATATTAGATATGTGATCCATCCAAATTGCTCATGAAGTGTAGGATGTATAGTTATAATCGACGCCAACCCAAGTGTTCCTTCAATGGTTTCGGGAGCTCTGCATGGTTTAGTGTATGTATGCGTGATCATTTTCCAAAAGTACAAAGTGTGCCAAAAGAATTGTTTTGTTTGGTGACCCATTATCGATTATTAGGATTTCTTCCTCTCTGTTGTAGCAGATAACATAAAAGATTATGTACCTATCATTTGAAAGTGGATATTGCTCCTTTGACAGATCCATACGGGAAAATTGGGTTGTCAATACTTGCCCATATTTGTTGCATAAAAAAATCATAAATGGGCAATAGAATGTGAAGATTGTACCCCCATTTGTTGTTCAGAATATAGTTTCGAGCAATAAGATGAGGTGCTCTCCCTTTGGGTTGTCAATACGTGCCCATATTTGTTGCATAAAAAAATCATAAGTGGGCAATAGAATGTGAAGATTGTACCCCCATTTGTTGTTCAGAATATAGTTTCGAGCAATCAGATGAGGTGCTCTCCCTTGCAAACTTGTCTTGAATATTCTCCCAGTCCATGGGATCAAATTCCTTCTGGCAAATGATGTTTTCTTGGTTACCCTCACCAAGATTTCTTGGTGATGTAGCCTAAAAAAATTATGCCATTTGATTTCCAAAAAGAATATATATATCCAGTCAATGTTTCTACCTTTGTTGGTGTTCACTGGTAATTGAGGTCCCGAGAAAGAAAAATTGAACCATTTGGAGAAGCTCCATTTACCTAATGATGGGACATGCATGCATAGAGAACAATAATTTATTTCTTATACAGGCAGGAGAGGTGTCTAAGAACAATAACGTAACTTGTGACAGTTTTTTTATCTGTGGAACATAAACTAACTTGTGGTTGTTAATATATCATATTCATGTCAATCCAGAAAGTAAACAAAGGAATATCAATACAAATAATGCATTAGACATGACCTCGCATGTGAATTTAATACCCTCAAATTCCTTAAAAATTGTATTGCACTTTCCAGTGGTGTCCCTCTCTGAAGTTGCCACCGTTTTGCCAAAGTCATTTGCATAACAAGTATCATCAATATTTCTCAGGTGCAATACAAAAGTAAAATAACAATGTGAACAATAATTGTTAGTCATTATACGATCTCTATATGTATTCATCCAAAAAGTTGAATTATATTTCTCCAAAAAAAGTTTAATTATTATGTTACTGCAGTTACCGGCAGGTTTTTGTGGGAAGCCTCTAGTTCAAGTCGTAGTGCATTGCTCCATAGTGAAAACCGAGGTTCACCAATAGGTGGTGTGATAGAACTACTCTTCAGCCAATCAAGGCAATATAACTGCATGCTCACAAAAAGTTGAAAGAAATTATCTCAGATCTGTGATAAAATGGCAAGATCAAAAAGCGCTATTTATATTTATTGCTCCAAGGGGATATGTGGATCCATGAATATAGTTGGCACCCTTGTGTCTCTTCTTAAGGTTTAATGCATTCGCACAATGTTTAAAATTGTATATAAGGTAGCCAACCCAGTTGTAGTTCATCAAATTATTTACGTCTTGACATACTTCCAAAAATCTTGTACTAATGTATGCACCTGTATCTAGAGCAATGATCTTGTCAACATGAAGTAAACTCCAATAGGTGGCAAAAAGGTCATCAGCTGCACCATCTCTGATTTTGGCCTCTAATGCTCTTCCCGAGATTTTATGGCTTCCTTTAGTAGGAACTCCTAGCTTTCCTTTCAACTCACTTATGCCATTATATTTAGAAGTGTTCTCATGTATTGGTTTGCCGCTGTATGGTAAACCAGACAACCTTGAAATGCTCATTGGACTTAAAGGGATTTGTTTACCATTGCCAAAATCAAAGACTTCCTTTTTGTATCAAAGTGCCATAGCATCCACACCCCTAGGTTCAATAGGGGAGATTCAATCACCATACTCAAAAAATGACCAAATCCAATGTCTTTGATCTTTTCAATCTGTTGTAGTTTCAAGCCACCGTTGACATTGATCACCATTTTTGGTGAGCACCTAGTGCTTATTCGCTTCTTATGGAGGAAAAAACAAAACCATTAAGTCATCAGTGTAAGGTATAGTAGACAAAAACCAGGTAATAAAAAAAATCAAGATGTCAGTATACCACAGCACTGTTTGCTGTCGAGAACACACCACCATCCATTTCTGAAGGAGTAACACCATAATATTGCTTCCTCTTTCGTTTTGTGTTCCTGATGATTGTTTCTTCTGGAAGTCCAGATGCAGTGCCCTCTAAGTCACACTTGCCATCTTCACTGACAGATGCTAGTTGGTTGACACTCTTTAACAATGTCAACAGATTTTGTGGATTTGTCTGCATTTTCCTCTTTGTAAATCGACCCTTCTCTACTATACAATGAAGATATGTCATGAGTTTTATTAGCAGGTGCATGCAGTTGCATGGGACCGAGTATAAACAGTATACGTATACATACTCACCCATAGTGTTTTTCACTGATTTTTGTTTGGGAACTGTTGTAGTTTCCCTAATGGTTTCAGCTTTGTCGACCAATTTATTTGTGTTCTTGTTAATAGATAAATCCAGACGAGTTTCACCATCAGCTGTGAGGGGAAAATCGAAACCTCAGGAACAAAGAAGTAAGTACACTGTAGGAAAAGGCTACAGAGAATCATATAAACAACTAGACTGTGCTCATGTGCTATGATAGAATTTCATGTAATGCGGTCAACTCCTACTATTCTTTTTATTGCGAGGAAAACTGCTTACTATTCAATAACTTATCCGACGAAATTAAAAGGAAAAATCAAAACTGAAGAAACTCAGCCTTTGCCATAGAAAATACCAAGACTCCAAATTGGATAGATACTCTATAAATTTTTAGTAAATTCTCAAAATTGGACGCTCTATAAAATTTTCTAAAAAAAATAAAATTGATTTACAATCAATTATTATAGAGATAGAATTAACATAAAAGTGACTAAATAGTAATTAGCAAGATGATAAATGCACCAGTTCAGATGGTTAAGGAATTGATTTGCACCAAATTATGGGATGAATGCCACACTTTTGCAAGACTTGAGGAGATGAAAAATACAGTTTTCCCAGATATATAGTAACACCAACGTGAGAAGGGAGCCTACATCCTGTACATAACACTGAACTATTTGTTTTTGTGATTCGGCAGATTGAATATCAAACCTTTTATGTGTTTTCTACGATCATGAGTTGCAGTCGATGCATCGCTAACTTCGTCTATATCATACTCCTCATCTGTTTCATAAGATTCATCGTATTTGTATGATTCATCAGTGGATGCGTCCTGTGCTGTGTACACCTACTCTTTACACCTGTCGGCGGCGTCCAATTTTCTGGTCTTGTTTGTGATTCCGAATTAACGTAGTTCATGGGGATCGTAGGGTTTTCTATTCTTCGTTCTCGCCATCAAACAATATTAATCTACGAAAACATAGATCTGTTATCAGCAATAGTACGTAAGGAGGTTGAAGGATATACTTACGGCGAATAATGAACTCTCGGCGGACAATAGCAGTACTAGTTTTGACGTCTGCAAGGCACCTAACTGCCGAGATGAATCGCCGGGCCACAGCTTTGATAATAGCAAATATACTCACACAGAATTATTATGGGAATTTGAGTGGAAGAAAAATATAGAAGCACACTGGAGTACGTATGAAATTGAAAAAGGGATATCAACCCATTAAATAGTATCCCTATTATTATTACTTAAGGTTACCATAAAGCCTGCCAATGGTACAACTGCTTTAACTCTGGCATGAGGTAGTACCCGATAATCTTGGCACATCACATTCACTACCGCAAATGTCTATACAAACTGGCAAGGATGCTTTCCTTGGTACCCCACTTTCACACATTCCCCGTGCCACAACCTTGTGCGGATGGTTACGCCGCGCCATCCTCAACGTTCTGTCTTGCACGGGGAACAAAACTACAAAAGCATGCATGATCGGTTACGGGAGGGAGGGAATTGCTACTGGAGAGTTAATTTACCTTTCCAAAGAAGATCGCAACTCGCGAGATGATTGCTACCGTTACGTGTCATTTGGATCATCTTGCATCTCCAAAACCCTTGTCGGTTTCCTGACGTCGTGGTTAAAGAGAAACTAAAACTCTTGTACCTCGCGCTGAGGGTGAGGGCGACGGTTCCGTCTACGGAGTGTTGCCCCTCACACACCATCGCCCGACGCCCACACGCCCATTCTCCTGAAGTCTGTCTGTAGCCTTCATCCACTAACGCCTTCAGAGGACCTTCTTGAGATCGTGATTGCTCTCTTTCTCTCATCAGTTTAGAGGTCGAGCACCGCAAGCCACCGGGAGGATGGTGCTTCCCCCATCCGATGCCCACCGACATGGATTGAGGATGCTCATGCTCCGCCTAGTGCATCCCAGCACAACACTCCGGATCCTCGGGGTGATGATTTACCAGCGCCACGCGCCGGTAAGGTCGTGATGTTCGTCTCGTTCTTGATAACAAGACTTGTCCCGCCATTCTCCGGTTTCTTCATCACTGTGCTCACCTTCTATAGGGTGCACCTGGTGTAGCTCCATCCCAACTCCATCATTGTGCTATCAATTTTCGCCTATTTATGCGAAATGTTCGTGGGTGTCCCTCCCTACCTAGAGCTGCTCAGGCGCTTCTACACCCTGCAATGTAACAAATTCTAAAGGGAAGACAACAAGTTGATCGGCTACTTCGAATTCCGGCTGCGGGACACCGCCTCCAATCGGTACATCGAGCTTGAAACAACGGATCTCTGGGGTTCGTGGCGCTACAATTGGCTGTAGATGAGGGCCAACTCCACCATAGACGAGCTTCACTTGCTGACGGGACGGCCTGAGCAGTTCCTACAGTGGCACTCTATTCCAGGCGAGACGCCCGCAATGAGGGCCCATGAGTATAGCATCTAAGAGCTGCGCGAGTTGGGATTGATCGGCGCCATGGTGATGGCCGATGCCCTAAGGCGGCGGATCAGTCCTCTACGCCGGCGAGACCACATTGCGTGCTATTGCACCGGCTTCTTCGCGGACCGCATGCCTACTTTACCCGGCGGTAACGATCATGTTTGAATAGTTTCATCAAGATTGTTTTGAAAATTTTATTACGTATTAACCATTATTGGTTTGTGATCTTTCTTAGTACGCATCATAGAGGAAGGTCAGATGGAAGAACCCGACCTGGAGTTTTTAATGCGTGAGCTTCTTCCGACACGTCTGGTCGACACAGCCCCTCCAGACAACGCACTTCCCCTCTGCACCGTTGATACGTCAGAATGACACCGGTGCATGAACTGGAACCCAGAGGTGGATGCCATCAACGCTTCAAAGCCGAGGATGCACCAACCACTTGTGATCAGGGAGGGCGTTGCCACTAGGGGACAAGACCGGAAAGCCTCCACCATTGAGAAGAACGAGCCCTCCCCAAGACTCGCACTGATGGGGGCTGTTGGGACAACTAGCTCTCACGCCGCAACGACTTCTGCCCCTGCCGCTCGTGACGAGAAAGGGAGGAAGGCCGCGCGCGTCACTGTTGATGGCTGTTAAGTACTACTTTCAGCCATCAATATTCTCACATAAATGGAGGCATATGCATTATTTACTTGCATTTTGGTTTGAATAATGTAGTTCCACTTGTCCTTGGATATTATTTGTATGTAGGTGAAATAAGCATGAAAGGAGATGGAAACCGACCTTCTATGGAAGAACCATGCCAACTCAGCTGAGGAGGTGGCTGCCACCAAGGAAACACATGTCATTCCACATCATTGATCCAAGAGAGGCACTCACCGACGAATCAGAGAGCGACACATGGACTTCACATGGATCAAAGGGCCCACCTCGGATACCAAATCCAGCCATGCGCCGGGGGAGGAACAAAGGGCCCACAGGGCAGCCACCTAGAGGAAGCACAGGCTAGGGGGCCACCCTAGGGGGTTGGCCGATCCTAGGATCAGTCGAACTGACCTTGGGGCCCTGATCCTGGCCCTCCACGTGGTGGTTGCTCATTGGTCCATTGCCTCACTCCCGGGTGTTTTGGTGGAGTTTGAGCCCCGAAGCAAGCCTCCTCCTTGCCTATAAATAGAAGGGGAGGGGCTCGCATTTCTCACACACCACTCTCTCATTCTCCTCTCACTTTTAGTTTCCAAGGCTAGGAGGTAGGCTAGAGTAGCTCTTCTTCAGGTTTCAAGTCTTCTTTGGAGTCTTGGTATGAGTTCTCTTTTATCTTTATTTCATTGTATGACTTTGATCTACTTCAGTTATTCAGCTATTTCATATAAATTCATGGTAGATCATATGCTTGATATGTTCTTGAGTTCATCCTTTGTTCATCATTTAGAGGCTTGTGTTATTTATGAACACTACCTTTTGATCCACTTGAAGGATGATAAACTCATTCCTTATGTGTTTGTTCATAAGTTAGAGGCTCGTGTTCTTCACGAACACGACCCTTTGATCTTGTTGACTAGACATAAGAGAGTTCGTATTCTTTCGTATGTCTAGCCTTAGTTGATCTTGTTAGATGGCATGAGAGTGTTGCATGAGGTTTGTGTTCAAGCTACGGTATTCGGTCTAAGTTGACCAGTCTTCTGGTGGCTCTCACCCTGGGTCACAATAGCCCGGGTCGGGTGAAGTCTAGCAGCAACACAGGCATGGTGCCTGGGTTGTGTGGCTACGTTAGTTATGAGCATACCCCCCGTAACGATAGAGGTAGGCCGCAGTGGTGACAGCTGTTGGACCCTTTGGAACCCTCCGTGCCGGGGTACTTGCTGTAGTTGTCTAAAGTCTAGTTTCGCAGAGTGCTGGTCGTCGCGGGCTAGCTCCCTGTTTGTAACTGGGTGCTGAACCTTACCCTCTCATGCAATGCTCATGCCTATCTCTTGTATCTTCTAGCTTTGTATGTTTAGTACATTAGAACCTAGAGCTAACTCGTATGTTCCCCCTAAGCCATAGTGTGCTAGAGTAGAGGTAGATCTGAGTGTGTGTCACACTACCCTTTCATATCTTTATCTCAGCCCTGCCTTTGAGTTTGTTGTTTCCTATATCTATCTCTTAGTTTACATTCAGTGCAAAAGCATAAGTCTATGATATCCGCCATTGCCTTCCACAGATACGATACCCTTGGAATATTCTCCTTCCTTGGGGAAATGCTACAATGGTTTATCTGTGTGCTTGCGGATTCGTTCATGATCGTTTAGATTTACCTTTGGCAAGTCTTGATGTTCACGCTAACTCGGCGTCGTTAGTGGTGACGTTAAGAAATGCCAACAAGCATTTCTAGTGCTAATGCTAAGGATGGATTCCAAATCTGTTCTTAAGTAATTGACACTACGAAATGTCAACAAGCATTTCTAGCGTCGTTGCTGGGGAAGGAACAGGATTATCATGACTATGCTTTGCATCTGTTTATAAGCTATGAGTAGGTTAGGGCAACTCTCAATGCAGGCGAACCTTGATTGTCTTCTTTTATCTTTGGATAATGAAGATAGGTAGTGTATGACTGGTTTTGACTTACCGGAGAATTTCCCTGAAGATCTCGAGTCACTTGTGAGGAAAGCTCGAATTCATTTCGACTCACCTCGTCGTACTCGTCCGGAAGGTGAACCAGCTTCCTTTGTACCATCCATGTCAAAAGGTATGGCCCAGATGACACTTCGTGAGTACTCAGCTCCTTCTGCTGACCAGGTGCTGCAAGGCCTTGAGGTGGCAATGGGGACTGAAAATTTTGAGATCAAGACGGGTCTAATTACGATGGTACAGGCTAGCCCATTCTGTGGCAAGCCAAATGAGGATGCCAATGCTTATTTGCAGCAATTCCTAGAGCTATGCAGCACTTTCATCATCAGAGGTGCAAATATGGATGTCGTTCATCTTTGACTGTTTCCATTCTCTCTCCTGGGGAAGGCCAAGCAGTGGTTCTATGCGAATCGTGATGCTATTAACCCTTAGGATAAGTGTTCAGAGGCATTCCTCAAGAAGTTCTTCCCATTGGGTAAAACTAATGCTCTTCGTGGAAGAATTTCTGGTTTTCAGCAAGCAGCAAGTAAATCTATTCCAGAGGCTTGGGAAAGGCTTCAGGAGTATGTCCTGGCTTGTCCTCACCATGGGATGGAGGATTAGCTTATTCTTCAAAGCTTTTATAATGGGTTAACTTCGACAAACCGAGGCCATATTGATGTTGCTGCTCAGGGAGCATTCTTCTCACTCACAGTTGTTAATTCTAAATTACTCATTGAGAAGATGGTTTCCAACCAAGGGTGGAGTGATGAAAGACTCCAACCACGACTGAGGGGTACTCATACTGTCAAGGAAGCAGACATGATTACTGCCAAGTTGGATCTTCTTATGAAAAGATTGGATAATTACACCAGTGAGAAGGCTGCCATGGCCACCACTACTCTGCCTATGGATTCTCATATGACTTGTGAAGTCTGTGGCAACACTAGGCACTCAGGAAATTATTGTCTGGAGACTCAGGAGGAAGTGATGTACATGAATGGCAACAACAATGGTTATCGTCCACCTCAACAATGAGACCAATCGTGGAATCAACAACGCCCTTATTATCAAGGAGGTAACCAAGGTAATTCTTACAATCCTAACCAACCCTCCTTGAGAGATCTCATTTTTGGGCAAGCTAAGATTAATGAAGGTGTTAACAAAAAGCTAGCTGCCCTTGATAAAACCTTGGAAAGTCTCAACGTTAAGCTTGATAGTTTTTCTTCTGCTCAGAAGAGCCAGCTGAGTTTTAACAAAATGTTAGAAACCCAGTTGGCTCAGCTAGCTATTTTGGTTCCATCTGCTGATAACGGGAGGAAGACACATGCTTCTAACTATGCAGAAAAGCCCATACAACAAATTATAGATCCATGGGAGGAATCAGTAGTTGTGCACAAGAAAGATCCAGGATATCCAACTATCACTTGTACGATCTATTACAAGACGATCAGGCATGCCCTTTGTGACCTTGGTGCAAGTGTCAATCTCATGTCCAAGGCAATGTTCGAGCAACTAGGATATCCAGCTCTCTCTCCAACATCACGGACTATCCAACTCGCCGATTCAACGATATGATATCCAGAAGGAATTGTTGAGAGCTTATTGGTCAAGGTCAAGAACTCTTATGTCTTCGCGGATTTCGTGGTCCTTGATATGGATGACGAGGGAGGAATGCCGCTCATCCTTGGGCGACCATTTCTCAGTGATGTCCGAGATAGAATCAATGTGGGGGCCGGAGTAATCCATTTCCGCATTGAGAAGAGGAACTTGAAGTTCAAGTTTCAGGACAAAGAAGAGCAATGCTATTGAGTGCAAGATAGTGTTGAGCAGCTTGGGGGAAGGACGGAGCCTTCACCCCCAAAGAAGAAATCTCCGTCAAAGAAGCAAAAGAAAATTCATAAAGAATGGCGGAAGATTGAGAAGGCACCAACCTCTACTTCTCAAGAGTGGGGTGTCGAGTGGAATTAATCACTGAGCAGAGTCCAACTTGTCGGACTAAAAATGATGGGTCCTTTCTACCAAAAAGGTTAAAGCTGGTACTTATCTCATATTTCCCTTTCCAAAATTTTATTTCCAAAATTGCATATTTGATTTTCCAAAACCTTGCATCTGCATGCTAGATTTATCTAGCCCTTTTCCCTTTTCAAAATAAAATTTCTGAAAATAATTTTTGAGTTTGAAAATTATAGAAAAATCATTTGAAAAATATTTTGAGGGAATTTGGGCCGAGGCACTCAAGCAGGCCCCCAGCTAGCTGTTGGGGAGCCACTAGCCAGGGCAGAGAACAGGTGGGCCCGGCCTAGGGTCGACCGACCCCAGGTTTGGCCGAAGCAGCCCAACGGCTGCTGGGCCCCACCTTGCTCAAACGGCTCCTAGTCGTTGCCTAACGGCTATGTCTGGATGCCCGGCGCATTTGCCTATAAATAGCAGGAGGAGAGGGGGTGTTCTTCACCCATTCAACTCATTTCATTCACACTCCCCTCTCTACTCCTTGCTCTCTTGGTTTTCTTGGATTTCTTGCTCGAGATTGGATCATCAAGTATTCTCTCTATTATGTTGCTGAAAGTATTGCTATTGGTGGAGCAAGCTCGGTAAGAATTTCATTCGATTTCACTAATCGATCACCAAGTTGCTCTTGTTATCCCTTGTTGTTGTGCTCGCATGAATTGGGCGGCGAACACTCTCCGGAGGGTGACACGCTCCCGTTCGCAGGCAAGCGCTAGTTCATCCGTCCCCGCCGAGCCGACACCGAGACCATCAACGATGGATTATGAAGAAGAGCAAGAAGAGCAAGCCGAGCCACAAGCGGCAGAGGAGGTCGTCGACGACACCTCCTACCTCAGCTTGAGGAGCGCTCGAGAGGAGCAAGTCTAAGCTCTCCTAAAAGACTGAGTCTTCGCCCACACCCAAGACTTCGACCCGGCTCTCATGGAGAAAACAGGTATGAATCTCGAGTTCGCTTCCATTTGGCATGCTCTTGGTTGGGAGGAGTTTGTGCCAGTTACAAAGCTTGGCTCTCGGCCCCTCACCATCCAGTTTCTTTGCTCTCTTACCGAGATTCCGGATGGCATTGAGTTTCGTCATTTTGGGACCGATTTTCGTGTTTCTTGGAAGGAATTTAGTCATCTCCTTTGTTATAATCCTCGTTGTGCTGTTTCTTTGAAGAAGGCTTATGAGGGTTTTGTTCGAGACTCTTTCTGGGTAGACATCTCTGTTGTTGTTTACAGTGGCAAATTTGTGCCTCGGTGCAATGATATTGTGCATCCCACTCTCCGTTTGTGGCACAAGTGGCTCGCCATTACTCTCTTCCCATGAGAGGATGTTTAGCCTGTGCGTAGCGATGAGATGATCCTATTATACGCCACTGTTAATCAGATCAAGGTCTCTACCATTAAAGATATGATTCGGTAGTGGATGATGAATTTCAAGATGATAGGTCCTATTGAGTGTACGTCTTTGGTGGCTCGTATTGCTCTCAGACTCGGGGTTCTTAGTGGGAATCCCGTACCCTTCATCAGGACGCCCCGAGTTCTCAGTGATGTGGCATACTTTATCCAAGGGCATATACTCAAGAGAGGCCCAAATGATTCTTTGACTTTCTTCTTCTCGGGTTATGGAAATCAAATCCCGTTACCTAACTTGGGGTTTCGATTGTATAGCTCGGAGTTACTAACCATTCCCCTTGTTACACAAGAGGAAAACCGTCATGCTAGTGTTTCAGGCAGGTCCACCAGAAGCGCGGCGAAGAGAGCACACATGCAGCAGCAGCAGTCACAGCCACTACCATAGCCACAGCCACAGCCTGCTACCCCACCGGTGGCAGAAGGGGCCCCTACGGGGTACATGTTCGGGGTTACCCCTGGATATGCAACTGGTTGGGATCAGCCCACCTACCAGCCGAGTGCGAGTAGCGCAGCTTGGGTGAGTGCGAGCGGTACTCAGTGGGCTACACCCGCTAGTTCCAGCTCTGGTGGTCCACCTCTGTCTTCGTCCTTCCGGCGGCACTCCTCAGCCTCTACACACGATGCTCAGCTTGCACAGCAGATGGGAGAGCTCACTGTCCAGATCACGGGACTGGAGGAGATGTTGAACACCCACGTCGAGTCTACCTCAGCGTGGCAGCGTCAGGCTGGTGAAAGGATCGAAGCCATGCAGCAGGCTCAGCAGCGACACATGGAGGAGCAGAGGGCTTACTACGCGAGTCAGGGTTTCTTCCACCGTCCTCCGTACTGAGCCTGAAGCTAGCTTGGGGGAGGACCCCCATCCTGAGGTAACTTGTATCTTCTTTTGTTTTCAGAATATCTTATAAATGAAAACCCAAAACAATCTGCAAAAATAAAAAGACCAAAAATATTTATTTGCTTTCATCACCATGGTTTGCTTAGTTTGCTTTGATATTCATAGTAAGAATGCTTTGCCTCTATGGTTGAAATGATGAATAGTTGCTCTGTTTATTCTTCTCGTATGTCTTTCTTACAACACTGTATCCTACCTAAGTTTTGAGTTTGTTGACTTGTATGTTCAAACCTTAGCTTGAAAACTGTGGATAGCAAAAAGCATGATCCTTGCCTAAGTTGTTGTGAGACATAATATGGTATAATAGAGTGCTATGATCTTGTGCTTACTGATGCTTGACATCCGGAGTTTTCCTTTTTGAAAAATCAAAACATGATGAGTTCCTCAATGATGAGAAATTCCTATCCAAGGCCATATGTAGATTCTAGCTCTTAGCCTCCACATATGCAGCTTGTTCTCTCATTGGGCTTTGTCAAATTGTTGTGACCCTTGTTAGAACTCATACTCCCCTAATCAAGGTCACGTACACATTCATGCTAAAACTTCTACACTGGAAGTTAGCATTCATCATTTGTTCCATTTGCTTATGCATTCTTCCATAAATAAAACTCTATTTATCTTTGTATCATTCATCCCTCTCCAAATATCTCCAATAGAGACAAAGGGCTAGCTAAAAAAAGGGAAAGAAAAAGAAAAGCATGCTAAAAAAAGCATGGCAAAAATAAAATAAAGAGAGCTAGCCCAAGTCTCAAAAAAATTCTAAAGGAGAGAAAGGGATTGATATGTGCAAGAGAAAGAGTTCCACCATATAGATGGTAATAACTAGTACCTACTCCGGGGCTAGTGTCCACCTTACCATCAATCCCTCATTTTCTCATATAAAGCATGGTAATATCTAGCACCCATTTCCGGGCCTAGTATCCACCTTGCCATGCTCATATCCATCACACATATGCACATCTTGATCGGGATGTATGTATGTTTCTTCCAAGGATCCGGTCTTTGACTTAGCAAAATATGAGAGACAGGTATGCCACATTTCTTCCCTACCTACAGCTCCACATAAGCCTATTAGGAGTAGGATGTGAAGAAAGGTAACATCAATGCCTTGGTGAGGAACCATACACTTTTGAGCGATCCGAGAGTATCATTTGAGGAACTCTGATTTTCTTTTGAAAAATTTGCAAAACCTCCAGATTAATAGCTGATCAGGGTATGAGTGATTATGCATTTACTATATAACCATTCTGTCTCTCAACCGCACAAGGCAGGTGAAGCTATATGCCCCATGTCATCAAGCAAATGGTAAGAACATTGCCAACTTGTTCAACTCTTGGTAGAGTACTTTGTTGTATGTTTGCCATAAGTTGATAATACAACATTGTAGCAACTCCTGATCAACCAACCTAAGTCCCTAATGTCTTGCTTCAAGACAAGCAAGAGGTTAGCTTGGGGGAGTTTGTTGACGGCTGTTAAGTACTACTTTCAGCCATCAATATTCTCACATAAATGGAGGCATATGCATTATTTACTTGCATTTTGGTTTGAATAATGTAGTTCCACTTGTCCTTGGAGATTATTTTTATGTAGGTGAAATAAGCATGAAAAGAGATGGAAACCCACCTTCTATGGAAGAACCATGCCAACTCAGCTGAGGAGGTGACTGCCACGAAGGAAACACATGTCATTCCACATCATTGATCCAAGGGAGGCACTCACCGACGAATCAGAGAGCGACACATGGACTTCACATGGATCAAAGGGTCCACCTCGGATACCAAATCAAGCCATGCACCGGGGGAGCATCAAGGGGCCCACAGGGCAGCCACCTGGAGGAAGCACAGGCCAGGGGGCCACCCTAGGGGGCCGGCCGATCCTAGGATCGACCGAACCGACCTAGGGGCCCCTGATCCTGGCCCTCCACGTGATGGTTTCTCATTGGTCCATTGCCTCACTCCCGGGTGTTTTGGTGGAGTTTGAGCCCCGAAGGGGAGGCGCTCCCATTTCTCACACACCACTCTCTCATTCTCCTCTCACTTTTAGTTTCCAAGGCTAGGGGGTAGGCTAGAGTAGCTCTTCTTCAGGTTCCAAGTCTTCTTTGGAGTCTAGGTATGAGTTCTCTTTTATCTTTATTTCATTATATGACTTTGATCTACTTCAGTTATTCAGCTATTTCATATAAAGTCTTGGTAGATCATATGCTTGATATGTTCTTGAGTCCATCCTTTGTTCATCATTTAGAGGCTTGTGTTCTTTATGAACACTACCTTTTGATCCACTTGAAGGATGATAAACTCATTCCTTATGTGTTTGCTCATAAGTTAGAGGCTCGTGTTCTTCACGAACACGACCCTTTGATCTTGTTGACTAGACATAACAAAGTTCGTATCTGTTTATATGTCTAGTCTTAGTTGATCTTGTTAGATGGCATGAGAGTGTTGCATCAGGTTTGTGTTCAAGTTACGGTACTCGGTCTATGTTGACCAGTCTTTTAGTGGCTCTCACACTGGGTCACAATAGCCCGGGTCGGGTGAAGTCTAGCAGCAACACAGGCATGGTGCCTGGGTTGTGTGGCTACGTTAGTTATGAGCATACCCCTCATAACGATAGATGTAGGCTGTGACAGAACTGCCCAAATTAATTCCATATTATTGCCTAAACCACTCCACTTGGTCATTAAGCAATAATACAGAAGTAACTTGTTGCCTCTGTCGGGTCAAGCCCGGTAAATCACTTTAACTAGGATCGAAGACTTGTACATTAAAACTCACACGATGGCGAGTCCAGAGATAACATTTCACAAATTATTACATCAATCTCCATAAGTTTTTAATATTACAAAGCATGTCCTTTGCATAAGGTAAAAAGTTCAGAGTTCGAAACACAGCAGAAATAAAACACTAAACATCATAGGTAACATCATAGACCCACAATAGCGTAGTGGCGGGCATCAGCCACAAATTCTATACCAAGAGCGTGGGCAAAAGAGGCTCGGTTCAAGGGTAAGAGCGGAAAATGGATAGGGTAGCAGCGAGCATCTCGAAATTATGAAACCAACGCAACTGGTTTCATAATTTTCGGAGCTCCAGATAATTAGTTATGAATTTCTAAAGATTAAAAGTATTTTTGAAGAATTTAGAAAGGTTAAAATATATTTTTGAAAATAAATCCTGCATTTACTACAGGGTCAACTATAGGTCGACTATAGGTTAGCTCTTAGGGGCTTTAGGTTAGCTCATAGCCGGCTGTAGGCTGACTACAGCGATCCATGTGGCTGCCACGTAGGTAGTTGGAGCTAGCTGCAAGATATTTGTAGGGTGAGGTGGCAGCCCACGTGGCGGCTTAGATGGCCATGTCCACACTGGATCCTAGGGTGGATCTTCTGCGGCTCAGGGAGTCGTGGTCCCGTCTGTGGTTGAGATAGGATTGGAGGGCCGCACGGGATCCGGGCGGCAGCGGGTGTGGCTGGCATTTTCGCAGGCCTCCGTGTGGTTCCGGTCAGGGTGCAGTGAAAAGGGCCGCGCACAAGGTGTTCGGCAAAAAGCCCAGAAGGTGCGGCGGCGCGGCAAAGTCTAGCCGGCGGCAAGGTTTGGCTGCAGCGGTGATGGCGCGCGATCACCTGCAAAGAAGTCTCCTCGGCACGAAGGCCAGTCCTCTTCACGGCGGCGAGCTCGATCACAGTGCCGGCGTGGTGTTCCAGAGCGGCGCGGCACAGCGTAGCGACGGCGGCAACAGGTGCGATGCAGCGCTACGGTGCACACGGCGGAACGGCGTGGGCTACGTGGCACGGCGCAGCTCGCGATAGAGCGGTGCGACGCGGAGTGAAGCGGCAGCGTGATGCGAGGCAAAAGCAGAGCAACACAGCACAAAGCAGAGGCGGCGGCGCGAGATTGCAACTGCAGAACGAAATAGGGAGCACGCGTCACGGCTATCAGCGCCAGCGAGTGGCGCACCTGCGGGGAAAGTGTTTCCCGGCTACGGTTTGGCTTGGATCTGCGGCGCGGAGCGGCGCAGCAACAATGGCACACGAGGGTGCGATCCTGGGTACGCGACACAGCGTGCGACGGCAGACCAAAGGTGCAGGGCGGCGTGGCAAAGCAGAGCGGCGCGACAAAGCAGAGTGGTGCGGCTTATGGCGTGACAGAGCGGGGAGCAGCAGCCGCGTGGCACGATGCCGAGCAGTGCGGCGATAGCGGCGCGGCGGCATGTGCACCTGCACGAGGATGCGGTGCGACATGGCTCGGCTTCCTCGGCGCGAAGGCCGGTGCACAGAGCAGGGCAGTTCATAGGTTCATAGCAGAGAAGGATGGCTTGGCGTTGCTGCTCACCGGCGGGCTCGTCAGAGGTGCGGCGATGCAGGAAGAGTTCGAGGTCGTGGCAAGGCAAAGCCAGCAGTTCAGGCGTGAAGGAGTTCACGGGTGAGGGCATCGACCGTGGTGTCGTGGTTCACTTGGTGGCGCTCCGTGCTCAGCGTCGGTGTTCGCGGCATCTTCTCGGTGTAGCGTCGGCGTCAGCGAGGGCGTCCTTGTTTCCTCGTCTTCCTCCTGTGGCTTCCATCTTCGTGGCGTCGTGGGCGGCTTTGTCTTGGCGTCGTTGAGGTGTCGCTGTGGCTTCCGGCAGCAGCTCGAGCAGGGTGTGGCGGCGCGGGGCGGACCAGAAGAGATGGCCGCGTCGTGGAATAGAGCCGCGGAGATGGTGCTGCTGCCAGACGGGGCGAGGGTAGTTCCTGCCCCACGGTCTCCTCCGGCAAGCGCTTCTGCTCACCGGCTCCCTCTTCCTCTTCCTCAAGCGGTGGCGACGGATTTGGGAAAAAAGCAGGGAGCGGCGACCTGTGATTTGGGAAAGCAAGGAAGGGGAGCAAAACCCCAGTTGGGTTGGTGAGCGCGGCGGCTAGGGTGGGAGAGATTAGAGCGGCGACCGCGGGCTTTATAGCTTGGGGCTAGGGCTCCTGGGCACGGCACCAGCGACCGTGCGGCTGGGATGCAGCAGCGGCATGGCGCGGTTGACGTGGCGTCCATCCGAGAGCGCTCGTGTGAAAGCACGTGCCAATGCGGAGGCGGCCGGCGAGGTTGTCCCATCGCACGGCGCGTGCGTCACGCGTGATGCGTACGGACACGAGGTAGGGGAAAGGGGGCATGGTACCCCTGTCGCGTGGCCCCGCCTTGGTAGCGAAAGAAGAGAGAGGGATAGGTTGAGGGCCTCGCTGGGCTGACTTGGGCGACGATGTGGGCTGGTCCGGCTGGAGACTAGGGGGGTCTCTTGGTTTGGGCCGAAGGGTTGGGGGTTCTTCGGTGGACCTTGTCCATAAGGTTGTGGCCCATGTTAGGTGTTAGTTATTAAATAGATTTTGAAAATAGTTTGATTATAAGTTTGAATTTGAATTACTTTCAAATTCAAACAACACTCAATTAACTCCAAAAATAAAATCCAAGAAAAACCAAATCACATTTTTACCTTAATTTGAAGATAATTTTTATATGGTTTTATTTTATATAGAATTTGAGTTGAGAGGTTAGCAAATTGGGATCAAATTTGGTAGCACACAAGTTCAAACAAAAAGTTTAAAATTTTTGCGAAAATTCACATATGGGAAAACATTCAAATTTCTGGGATGTTACAGACTCCCCCCCTCAAAAGAATCTCGTCCTCGAGATTAAGCTCGTTCCGGGGGAGGTGAGGGTCTTCTCTCCGGTAGGTCTTCAAGTTGTTGATGTCCATGTCGTCGTAACGTTTAGTTGACAAGATTTCTTAGGTTCCGCATCTCTTATTCCCATGAGGGCTTTCAAAGCCGAGTGCTACTGCAGGTTCTCGTGCGTTAGCATCCATAAGCAGTTGCGATGTACGATCCGGGTATCTCGGGAGCTATACTCTTGTCCCAGCTCGTGACAAGTTCCAAGTATAGGCTAGACCTTCCTTTACCTCAATCTATCTCTTCCAGCAGTGCCACACAAGTTTGGTGACCTTAGAACAAGTCAGAGCATGGCTGTCTCATACTATTCCAGTCCTCCCACTCGAGGTTACATTCTTCTTATCAACCAAGCTTATTCCAATATGATTCCATATGATCTAGGTCATATTCTCATGGCGTCCATTAAGTACTTTTATTCCAATTAGGCACGAGTCTCCCACTTCTTTCCATATGAGGGAGTCGTATACTTTATGCCTAGCGGAGGTCTGTTTCTCCAGCGGTATCTCTGAGCCTAACTCACTGCGGGTAAATAGTTGGTATGCATAAAGCATGCTCTTATTCAAATCGTTGCCTTATACCAAAGCTCATATTCTTAGTGTACCCAATATATTATGATCTTTGTCCCAAATTTGATTGCTTATCCAAAGCGGGTACGCTGAACAGAGGTTGAGTCCCATAAATATCTCTTCTTCATCCAGGTTTTGTATATTCACTAGGTTTCCCTAGTTTATCCAAGAAATCTTCTTGAAGCCATACCCATTTGTAGCCCATTTGGGCTAGTTTATCCAAGAAATCTTCCCAAATCATTAATGCAGTCGCACCTCTTATGGCGTGCGCTCTCAGCAATTAGTCACACTTAGGTGAACATAACTTCCTTTGGCTTACTCAGCCATCTCGTGGCTTAGGAACCATCTCAGCTTCCTGTAACGGCACATCCAACTTACCCTACTGTAATACTTGTGTTCCATCATAGGATCTTGTGCAATTAATCAAAGATCCTCAAAATTCTTGGGTGATTTCTCAACTCCCAGAACATCTCTGAGTGTTCAGTAATCTTTACCAATCTTCATGTGCCACTCTTATGGAAATCCATTTGTTGGTTTAGCTCATCTCCGATGATTCTCGTCAGAGTGCTAGAAACATCCGACATGTCCGTTTAGCTCCTGGTCGTAGACACTATGAATGGTTACTTCCCATTCATGATAATCCATGTTAAGAGGGGTCATCTGCAACTCCCTCGACTGTGCGAGTAATTCTTCCCATCCGAAATCTCACACTAGTCAATTTGGTTCCAACTTCTTGGGATGGATCTTCACGTGTGAGTTACTTCTACCTTACTCTTGTACGCTTAACCAACTCTTCTGACTTATTTTCCAATAGGTAGGTTCCAACTGCGAGGTTGAGCAGATAACTCGTGTCCAGTAGTTGTCGATGTAGTTCTTTCTACTAGTTCATTATACGGTGTCCAGTAGAGCTCCCTTATTGATGGCTTATTCCAAAAGTGGGATCAACTAAACTTTATCCAAATTGCATCGCTGACACCTTAGGGTACTCATCTGCTCTTAACCAATATATGTTTCCATAGAGGTACATGCACTTCTGAGCTTTCAAGGTTTCAAATTCTCTGGTACTCATCCTCTGGTTTGCGAACTCGATTCCAATGATCATCGGGTAACTCATCTGAAACCTTGGTCTAATTTGTTGAAGTAACTAGAAATTCTCTTCTTCTGAAGATTGGTCTTGCTGTAAGCTCGACACGTCGGTCTTCATTCTTCAGGCTCTGGATCTTGTAGGATGAGAAGCTAAGGCCTCTAAAGGAGTCATCTAAAGATCTAGCAAGCATAAACACTAATACAATTTCACACAAACATGAAGAGGCATAACAACCATAAGATCATAAAGATCCAATCACTCAAGCAACGCACCAAACAAATGTGTATCCCGAGGCTGACTCCTATGACCTCCGAGATTACACCAGTAGAAGCTTACTAGTATATCGTGGGTATTCGGGGGATTTCTCTATTGTTAGAGTTACATCACTTGAAAAGGATACATTCCATTTGACGTCTTGGTGTTGAAATTTTTGAAGCAGGCTGGTGAAAGTCTTCGCGGAGCTGGCTTGATCGAGGACCTGTAAGTTGTGTTCCACAATCCTCTCCGGGTCACACGACTTATTGCTATCCATCTGACTCGTACAGTACTGATGTTACATCCTGTAGCTATTGCTTCCTTTACCATCCTCCGGGTTAGGGTCCAATTATCGAAATTATCTTTCTGACTGAGGAGGTTCCATTCGTAGCCTAGGAGGCACATGGAGTCCCGTGGGAGGGAGCTAAAATCCTCTTCATCTTAGTCCAATGCTCCTTTTCCAATTCTTCCAATTCAGATGCTCCATCTTAGTTGGACTACTCGTCTTCATCCATAGTTCTCATGGCTTTGCCCTTCCAAAGGGGGTGCTCTATGTTTATCATTACATCTGTACCCCGTGTTTCTCATTTGTTCATCTTAATCTATCGTCAACCCTGATCGGTTGGGGAGATCCAGATTCAAGCATCCAAATTTCACACTTCTCGTCAATGGGGAATTCCATATACTTATCAAATCATGATTCCAAGTATTTGATGCTTGCTCCCAGGGTGGTCGTAGCTGTTCAATCCAATATTTGCCTCTTGTAGCTGCAGCTTGTTCCGTTACCTTAATCTAGTCTGACTTGGTTATTCTTGTAGCTTCAAGTCGATGGGTCTTTATCCAAATGCTGAGCTACGAGTATCTCAGGGGTTCCGACTCCTGCAACCATGCTTACGTGTGCCAAATCCAAGTAGTAGATCACCAGTTCCTTATGTTGGCGCACTTGGAATTAGAATCTTAACTCAGCATTATCTTCAAAGTGGTGTTATCCAAGCTTCGTCCTGAGCGAAGATGGGGAATGGAAGGGTGCTTATTGTTCTTGTGGCTTCTCTTGTACGCTGACTTCATGTGGTATCATGGTGGCAGTCCATTCCATCTTCGGTAGTCTGAACTCCATTGTAGGGCAACTGTGATGGTGTAAACTTGTATTGAGGGTTTAATAGGGGATAGTCCAGTTAAGTCCTGTAGAGTTATCTTCATCTTTCCCCTGTACCCAATCTTCATAGCTGTCATTGTAGTGGTTGCCTTTGTCTTGTACGAGGCATCCTTCTGTAGTATGGCTTGGTCTTGATCAAGCGATGTACGTTGTTCTTCATAGGTCAGCAACCACGTAGAGGGGTTGTTAGTAAGTCAGTTAGTGAAAAGTCAAGGAGGTAATAGTAGAATTCAAGAGGTTTATATAAAAGTCAAGGAGTATATACTCAATTAGGGATGTTTAGGTTGTCCTATTCTATCGGCCATTGCTTGGGCTCGTCCTACGGTCAAGTACGGCTCTGATACCACCTGTAACGACCTGGGTTTTCGGTGAGCAAAACCTGACTCCCTGTACCCTTGTGATAGTCCCTGGATCAGTAGCTATCACGTACAGAACTCATTACAGAATAATATCATTTCCATACAACGAAATCAGAGTACAAAACAGAGTATTTACATCCGAACACAGATCAGTATACGATTTAAGTACAAGCCCCTTGGGCTAAATGTCACACCTGTTTTTTCCAAAGAAAACCAAGTGCAAACCTATATGCATACCATGATCAAGTTTCATGCATATAGTTGACATAAGTGAATAACAGAAACAATATCACGTAAGAAAAAGGTAGATTATCAGAGTATTACGCTATATCTTGGAAACGGAGGCTCCAAACATCACATGCAGTCGACTAGGGGTTGCGTACGCCTAGCACCAGCAACATCTTCCGCAAACTCCATAGCGGCTTCCTCTTTCTGAGCAACATTGTCTATAGCAAGGGTGAGCACATGTCGTACTCAGCAAGTGTGGGGAAAGGATGAATGCAAAGGCTTTATAGTGGACTGGGCTCTGAGCATTTAGCATTTTAGTTGGTCCAATTTTATTAAACAACTATTTAGTAGTAAGTATAAGTATATACCATCCCACAATTAACACAAAGAGATAGATAAGATACTCCATAAGCATATGGCAAGCATAACCATGATTTAAGTCCATCTTCAAGTTCAATTATCATGTGAGGGTCCAGGCTGCTCTTGACCATGAGCACGGCTAACCAGTTAGTTTTACACTCTGCAGAGTTGTACACTTTCACCATAAGTCGCGTAAAAGTTCTAGGAACTTTAAACCCAACCACGCGATGCTGATCAGGCATCATACCACACTACCGAGGTATGATTGCATAGGGACGTTACGAGGCCTTTACAAAGTTTCCCCAGCAAGTTGTGACCCACAAGGTCCGGATCAGTTAGCAAGGTATAAAGTCCCCTAGCAGGTCAATACCCCACCATAAAAAGAATAACTCACCCAGCCCCCTGCTAGAGCGAGTCCATACCCCGCAGTACCGCCGATCCCTTGTCCTTATCAGGTAAGGTCACCCCAAGCTAAAGTTCCTAATTACTTGGCCAAGACCAGTGCCCGTTTAGTTCTTGTGGTTGCACTGTTTTCCTGGGTGGTTCTCCATGTTCCAATTAGAGCATGTGGTCTTGCAATTAAAATTAACATAAAGGAACATAGAACACAAAGGTATCCAAGTTGATTAATACCATCCCAGTTAAGCAAACTAAGCAGCATCTACCATCAGTATTAATTAAAACCAGGTTCAAGATAATGGTCAAAAGAGGCTAGTCATCCTTAATAGGAACCCGTCAAAATTAATGCAAAGCAATGCAATGAATGATTAAGTAGTTGTTAGGACAAGGAACCACACACTTGCCTGTAACCAGAGTAATGTTGTTGCTCAGAGTGTCTTCACCTTCAAACTCTTCAAAGCTCTCGAACGACGTTCAATCTACTCGCATCAATCATCGGGCACAAGCATACAAAGCAAACAAACAAGCAAACTAAGAACAATGCACCAATCAAAAGAAAAGATTTAAAGAGAACACACTAAAAGATAGGCTCGATTCTATGGATCACTAAAGCACACAAATCGTGCTTGGAAGAGAAAAGGTCTGATTAGCTGCACATGGTTGAGCTGGAGCTCACACTAGAAAGATTTAAAGCTTCAGGTAGACTTGATCAAAAGAGATACTGAGATAGAGCTGATAGAGAACGTCTATCGAACTATTTGCATATGTGAACATAAAAGACTATGCGAGCTGGATTTATTTTAATTAACAAAACAAATGTAAAGGATATTTCAGAAATAAAATTCCCTATGTTGACATAAATGCAAACTACATGTTATTTGCAAAATCGGAGTAAAGAACTAGTCAAATTTTATTTATAAATATTTATACATAAATTATACCAATTACACACTTTACTTTAGAAAAGGTTAGAACAACTAATCGAATCGAAGCATATGCCGTGTTGAGCTAAACAAATTTTATTTTAGAAAACATATGCATGTAATCATTAATCAAGTTAATGTTTATCTATAAAGCCGGTGTAAAAGCCTATCAACTTTTAATTACAAAAGATTAATTAGCTATTAAACAAATTAATATTTGTTTATGAAAAACTAAGGTAAAGATCTAATTAGATTTTATTTACAAAGGCATGTGAAATAAACATTAATGAAATTAATATTGATTATGAAAAACGGTGTACAACACTATATAGATTTTATTTGAAAAAGACATGTTTACTAAGCATTAAACAAATTAATATCAAATTAATTTTCAGAAAATAAACATGATGAAAACACACCACTAATGTGCACTTTATTTAATTATGAATCTAACGCAATTTGAACCGATTAAAACGGAGCTAAAACAAAGGATTTATGGATTAAACAAGATTGTAAGGACCTAAACGAGATTAACTCTAGACAACAGGGACTAGCTGATAAGATTGGCAAGGCACATCCAACAGTGCTTGCAAAAAGGATAAAGGACAGGGTTAGATCTGAAAAAGATCACTGGTCGGATTGGATCTAAAGAATCCAATCTGTTCAGGGGATTTTCTGCAAAAGCTACAAGACACAAGATCTAATCTATTCATTACATCTTTAACCAGGGACCAAAACACAAAAGTTGCAGGGACTTTTCTTGCTCCGTTCATGGCGGACGTGAGGCACCTGGCGGCCAAAATTGCTGGCGGTCTGGGCTCTAGAAACACGGGCTGGCAGCGCAGGATACAGAGGAGAGGAAGGGGAGGTCGTAGGGTGTCTCACCGATGGTGGAGGGTCACGGTGGTGTCCGGAATTTGGAGCATGGCGGACGGACCAGCGGTACGGCCGGCAGGTCGGGCTGCACACGGCCGGCAGTGTTCCGGTGGCCAACTCGCGACGGGAAATAGGCCTTTGGACGCGGTTCGGCGTCGCGGATCTTCTGGTGGCCTCAGATTTGCCCACCGGTGCTCCCTTGCGCCGAATCGACGACGGCCAGTGGCGACGCCCGGCTCGGCCAGCGAGCTCGCAAGGCAGCGGCGCTTCGGAGGACCGGCGGTCGAGGGAGCAGGCGGGCTGCGCTCGGCTCGACCTCGTGAAGCTCCTGGTGGTGCCAGTTTGTTCGGAGGACGCCTGGGCACCGGGGTTCGAGCGGCGGCCGGCGGCGGCGCTCAGCTTCTAGGCGACAGCGCTGCGCAGAGGCGGCAGAGATGCTGAGCAGGAGAAGGACGGCGCAGGTGAGGGCACGGGTGCAACAGGGGCAAGTGAGGCCTCGGCCTCCGCCCTTTATACGGGCGCGGCACGCAGCCGGCCGTGGCGCGCATGCCAAGGCAGGGGCCTAGCGGCGGCGGCGGCGCAGGCATGCTGCTACTGGAGAGCAGCCGCAACCGGGCCTAGATGGGCTCCTACGGCTAGGTCGGGGCGGACTGGGTCGGGCCCATGGGCTCGGCCCAGAAGGAAAGGGATAAGGTTTCTTTTTTGAAATTATTTTTCAGTGCAAAATGTATCCAGAAAATCCACATAAGGCATGAAAAATATTCCAAAAATTCCCTAAAATCCAGGAAAATTCCCAGAGACACATTGGGACATGAACAATCCAAATAAAGTATTTGGAGTTCATAAAAAAGATTTTAAAGCCTTCTAATAAATAGAATTAGCTCAGGAAAAATGAGAATTAATTCCGGAAATAGTCCAGAAAATTCTCAAAAGGATTGATCATCATCTAAGCGAATTTTTGAAATGTTTTGCACTCAAGAAGCACCAAGATGCATCGGCATGAATGCAACACTCACAAACATTTATTTAATTCAGAAAATCAAGCAAGGATTTTTCCTATACTATATTTCCTGTAAAGAAAATAAATGTTGGAAAAATTTTAAAATTATGACAAAATCGTTGTTTAATTGCTCTTCTTATTCACATCCTGAAATTGAAAAATTTTAGGGTGTGACACTAAACGACAAGAAGAAACTCTACGCAACGGTAGCTAAGGCTTCAGGGCTTCATCCTCGATCTTCACCACAGGCATCCTTGAGCGAAGCGACGCAACTGTTCCTCCATGGATTCTTCATAAATGGACTTTTACTACAAGTCCAATCCTGCATACTCACAAACTATCCCCAAGGAATGGGATAGGTTCACGTCACCAACCGTATGCAAGCTTTAAGTGGCCTACTTCTAATGGTATAAAAAGGTATCAAGGTAAGAGCTAGGGTTTCCTAAGCAGCAGCAACAACATCTCATAAAGAATAGATTCTCCAATACCCACCAATTCCCAAGTCTCTCATCCACGATCGGTAACACCTGGTCACCCAGATCACCATCACCAAGTCCTAACTCCATCTAGGGTCGGTGCGAGAACTCCCACTCCTCGCACCTCAAGATTGCACTCGGATCCGCGAGGCAGAGGGAGCAACTCTCCTCTCCTCGAGTACAACCACGGCTCACCATACACTCTCATCCTATAAAGGGGGAGGTAGAAATCCCAAAACGTAAGAGTCGGAGAAACAACGGGCATGTCCATAACCGAGGACGCGGCTATACGTATAGATCTTAACTCTGCAGAGCGTGTACACCTGTACCCAAATCGGAATGGCACCCGGCGGTGATCAGCCAACCAAGCCCATCCTACCGGACGAACACCTAGGAGTTACGATTCCATCCTGCATCCGGGTCTCGATGCGTTTCTTTGCAAAGGACCACCCCAGAACTGTGAACATGCCCCCGTGTGGCCGCACGGGGAGCGCCCATTAGGGAAGGGACTTCACCCTAACCCTCTCACTGATACCCTGTATCCTACTAGCAGGTATGGTATCACACTTGCCAGGGGGCCCTATCCCCGCTCTCGGCGAGGTGGTGTGTACGAAAGTCCCGTGTAACAGGCGACCCACTCGGTTTCAGACCGGGGCGAGCTCCTATCCTCCAAGTCATCACAAAATCCCCAATACCTGTGCTCCTAAAACAGTGTACCCGCCATAGGTACCAAACAGGGCAACGTCCGAGAAGACGATCCCTGGCCCTCGATCCCGAATCGGGTTGTCTTGAGCTCACCCCCGCCAAAATATCCCAAAACACCTTCTCCTGCCGGTTTTTCCCCACACACACCAAGAAACTACCACAATATCCCAACACATGCATAGCAAGCTCAGCGTATCATCACGCATAAGTAAAGTAGTAGTAGTAGGTCAATCAAGGACAAGTATGTAAAAGAGGCTATGCACGGGTTCATCATATCCATCACAATGCAGTAAATAAAGCACTAGCAGTTCTAATAGCCATGCCTAATGGGCATTCAAAGAAGGTCGGGCATGGACACCTACGTGTAAGTAGTTGTTGTAGTTTCCGTAGCCGTACTTGATCTTCTGGCTTGTCTCCTCGGCTCTGGGAAATCCTAGATTCGAAAATATAAATAAATAACGAGGATCTAATTGCAAATAAACTCCAAAGAGAAGCATTAAAGAACCAAATAAATCCAAACTAGCTATAAGCAGCACTAGTTTAATTTAAGAAAATCAAAGTAATTAGTTTTATATTAAAATAGTTTTAAGCTACTAGCTTTGTATACTAGAAAACAAATTAGAGAGAAGGGTTAGTTCAAGGTTGGGTTGCCGATCAAAGGCTAAGGACCTTGGTGATTGCGCCTGCAAGGTAATAACACAACAGATAGGTGCAACGAAACGGAAGCTCAGAGGATGAAGAGAGAGGAGTAAGGCGAAACGAGTTAGGCAAGGCTTTATCAGAACAAGGTGTGCGGTGGCAGCACCGAGAGAAGGAAAGGATCGACTCGTGGTCGATAAAAGGATGGTGATGTAGAAAGGCGTGCTCGGGAGCACGGTGGAGCTAGTGCTAGCAATACGACGATTTCCATGGGGTAGTAACTAGGTTGCAACACGGGGTTGCCATGCTTTGAAACAAAGGCCTCTGCTCAAGGCACGACCGTCCATCACATGCGGCCATCCGGGTTACTAACGCTGGGTACGTCGCGTGCTACATGGCTCGATGCAAGGCAAAGAGAGAGCGGGTATGCAGGTTGAGGCACAAGGCGGTGGAAGTGGTGCAAGCAAGGAAAGTAGTGCGAATGCATCTTGGGGAAGTTATCCCCGTCCGTGGAAAGCCAGTGGCTAGTTGCGGAGCTCCGGCGTCCCAGACCCACAATAGCGCAGTGGCGGGCATCGGCCACGAATTCTATACCAAGAGCGCGGGCAAAAGAGGCTCGGTTCAAGGGTAAGAACGGAAAATGGATAGGGTAGCAGCGAGCATCTCGAAATTATGAAACCAACGCAACTGGTTTCATAATTTTCGGAGCTCCGGATAATTAGTTATGAATTTTTAAAATTAAAAGTATTTTTGAAGAATTTAGAAAGGTTAAAATATATTTTTGAAAATAAATTCTGCATTTACAACAGGGTCAACTATAGGTTGACTATAGGTCAGCTCTTAGGGGCTTTAGGTTAGCTCATAGCCGGCTGTAGGCTGACTATAGCGATCCATGTGGCTGCCACGTAGGTAGTTAGAGCTAGCTGCAAGATATCTGTAGGGTGAGGTGGCAGCCCACATGGCGGCTTAGTTGGCCATGTCCACACTGGATCCTAGGGTGGATCTTCTGCGGCTCAGGGAGTCGTGGTCCCGTGTGTGGTTGAGATAGGATTGGAGGGCCGCACGGGATCCGGGCGGCGGCGGGTGTGGCTGGCATCTTTCCAGGCCTCCGTGTGGTTCCGGTCAGGGTGCAGTGAAAAGGGCCGCGCACAAGGTGTTCGGCAAAAAGCCCAGAATGTGCGGCGGCGCGGCAAAGTCTAGCCGGCGGCGAGGTTTGGCTGCGGCGTCGATGGCGCGCGATCACCTACAAAGAAGTCTCCTCGGCACGAAGGCCAGTCCTCTTCACGGCGGTGACCTCGATCACGGCGTCGGCGTGGTGTTCCAGAGTGGCGCGGCACAGCGTAGCGACGGCGGCAAGAGGTGGATGCAGCGCTAGGGTGCACGCAGCGGAACGACGCAGGCTAGCGTGGCTCGGCACAGCTCACAACAGAGCGGTGCGACACGATGTGAAGCGGCAGCGCGATGCGAGGCAAAAGCGGAGCAACACAGCACAAAGCAGAGGCGGCGGCGCGAGATTGCAACAGCAGAACGAAACAGGGAGCGCGCGTCATGGCTATCAGCGCCAGCGAGCGGTGCACCTGCGGGGAAAGCGTTTCCCGGCTACGGTTCGGCTTGGATCTGCGGCGCGGAGCGGCGCAGCAACGATGGCGTGCGAGGGTGCGATCCTGGGTACGCGACACAGTGCTCGACAGCAGACCAAAGGCGCAGGGCGGTGCGGCAAAGTAGAGCGGCGCGGCAAAGCAGAGCGGTGCGGCTTGTGGTGTGATAGAGCGTGGAGTAGCAGCCGCGCGGCACGATGCCAAGCAGTGCGGCAAGAGCAGCGCGTCGGCGCGTGCACCTACACGAGGACGCGGCGCGACGTGACTCGTCTTCCTCAGCACGAAGGCTGGTGCACAGAGCAGGGCAGTTCATAGGTTCATAGCAGAGAAGGATGGCTTGGTGTTGCTGCTCACCGGCGGGCTCGTCGGAGGTGCAGCGGTGCAGGAAGAGTTTGAGGTCATGGCGAGGCGAAGCCGGCAGGTCAGGCGTGACGGAGTTTGCGGGTGAGGGCGTCGACCGTGGTGTCGTGGTTCACTTGGTGGCGCTCCGTGCTCAGCGTCGGTGTTCGCGGCATCTTCTCAGCGTGGTGTCGGCGTCAGCGGGGGCGTCCTCGTTTCCTCGTCTTCCTCCTGTGGCTTCCATCTTCGTGGCGTTGTGGGCGGCTTTGTCTTGGCATCGTCGAGGTGTCGCTGTGGCTTCCGGCAGTAGCTCGAGCAGGGTGTGGCGGCGCGGGGCGGAGCAGAAGAGATGGCCACGTCGCGAAACAGAGCCGCGGAGATGGTGCTGCCACCAGATGCGGCGAGGGTAGTTCCTGCCCCACGGTCTCCTTCGGCAAGCGCTTCTGCTCACCGGCTCCCTCTTCCTCTTCCTCAAGCGGTGGCAACGGATTTGGGGAAAAATTAGGGAGCAGCGACCTGTGATTTGGGAAAGCAAGGAAGGGGAGCAAAACCCCAGTTGGGTTGGTGAGTGCAGCGGCTAGGGTGGGAGAGATTACAGCGGCGGCCGCGAGCTTTATAGCTCAGGGCTAGGGCTCCTGGGCATGGCACCGGCAAGCGTGCGGCCGGGATGCAGCAGCGGCATGGCACGGTTGACGTCGCGTCCATCCAAGAGCGCTCGTGTGAAAGCAAAGGAGGGTAGATGGGGTCCTGGGCACGCGCGAGGTTGCGCAAGCGCGTGCCAGTGCGGAGGCGGCCGGCGAGGTTGTCCCATCGCACGGCGCGTGCGTCACGCGTGATATGTACGGACGCGAGGTAGGAGAAAGGGGGCACGGTACCCCTGTCGCGTGGCCCTGCCTTGGCAGCGAAAGAAGAGAGAGGGATAGGTTGCGGGCCTCGCTGGGCTGACTTGGGCCACGATGTGGGCTGGTCCGGCTGGAGACCGGGGGGTCTCTTGGTCTGGGCCGAAGGGTTGGGGGTTCTTCGGTGGACCTTGTCCATAAGGTTGTGGCCCATGTTAGGTGTTAGTTATTAAATAGATTTTGAAAATAGTTTGATTATAAGTTTGAATTTGAATTACTTTCAAATTCAAACAACACTCAATTAACTCCAAAAATAAAATCCAAGAAAAACCAAATCACATTTATACCTTAATTTGAAGATAATTTTTATATGGTTTTATTTTATATAGAATTTGAGTTGAGAGGTTAGCAAATTGGGATCAAATTTGGTAGCACACAAGTTCAAACAAAAAGTTTAAAATTTTTGCGAAAATTCACATATGGGAAAACATTCAAATTTCTGGGATGTTACAATGACACTGTGCATTGAGATTGACAGGGTCATCATGCTGAAAAGCTGATGTAGAGGACTTGCTAAGTATGCCCATGACACTGCCAGGAGACTGGTCTGAGGTACTCCCTCCGTCCCTGATTAATGGTCGCCGGAGCAACGAACCGGTTACCAATACAATTATACAATTGCAAAAAGACAGGATCACACATACTAACCCACTGTGGCCCTTAATAAATAGGGTAACAGGTGGATTCTATGTATTGAAATGCACTCATCTCAGTTGGTTTGTGCTCCTAGTTCCGTGGCTGGGGGCTGCCCGATCGAACCTCCGTGGTCTCAAATTTTTGCCAAGTTTTTTGGTTAAGAGGAGAAACGACATCTAATTTGCAAGCTAGTATATGGAGGGAGTAATGCTGTACATGTTGGGGGTGGGAAACTGGGAACCGAGGTTGGGGTTGAAGCTGTGATCTTTTATTTATCTTTTTGACCCGTGTGTTGTGGTGAGGCCGCTAGGTGGTTGGAAAAGATGGGTCTACCTGTGAGGCAGGCGCCTGGCACTGGTGCGGTCAGCTACAGCCTAGTATGCCACTGTTCATTAGATTAGTCACGCAAATCACTAATTAATTATGGTTATTAGATTCGTCACGCAAAGTTACACTCATCTGTAAAAAAGTTTTGCAAATAAATTTCATTTAGTACTCCATACATAGAAGATTCCCTAGAGCGAAATTTTTTCCTCCCTTACCAAACACGGTCTAGGGGAGAGCGACGACAATTTTTAAGTGCAAGTTTAATAATTTCGCCCGCGGTGGGCTGGGACATGCGGTGAGGAGGTGCACCATTGGTGGTGGGTTCCGCTGGATTTAATGCACCGCAGCTGGAGTACTTGGAAGAGAGAGAATGACATCGCACTAGGGATGGATTCGGATGTCTGGAAATCCGAATTATTCGAATTCGTATCCGCTAAAAATGCTAATATGGAATTCGTATTTGTATTCGTTTTTAATATGGATGCCAGATGGATGTATTCAAATCCGATTTTCATCATTATCCGTATTGGACAGTATCCGCTATTATTTGACAAAAATCCGACATATTCGACAATATTCGTATCCGCAAAGAATAAGGTACCCATAAAAGCCATCTAGAATTAATTTATATCACTAAGTACTACTTACAAATGATGTTAATTTTAACATTGCTAATAAAATAATTATTTACACCATTTTACCTATTAAAGATTATATATATGACAACTAACTAATTATGTTATTCTAATATTTCTAGATTATATAATGATCTTTTTTAATTAATTTTAATGTGGCTAATCATAGTAATTTTAAATACATCATATTATTTACAAAATAAATAAATTATATTTCAATGTATTTGTGTACTTATTTTTACTATTCAAAGATATTTATATATTTACAAAAAAGTACTTATTTTATATTTATTGTGATATATTTATTTATTTAATAATAGATATTTTATTTGCAATAAGATGTCTATTGTGTATAATGATCATAATTTACTCTCTTATAGTAACATGATTTGATCAATTATAAAACCATTGACAAATGAAATTGATACTCATTATGACTCCATGCTATAAATCAAGTAAGTATTCGAATGCGAATCCGAATTCGAAATATCCGTTTTGTATTCGTATTCAATAATATTCGTATTCGTATCCGAATTCGAATTAAAATATGGTAAATAGTGACATCCGAATTCATATCTGTGCGTATTCGATCCGAATCCATCCCTACATCGCACCCCTATCAAACGTTGGACCGATGACACTGGTAGCTCAATCCAGCAAGCAGCACCGGTAGGCTAGTGTAGTAAAATTGTTTTGTCTCAGCATGGAACTCAGTGCAGTAGGGTAGGAAAAAGGGGCGAGTCTTGCCTGCCGTTGCGTCTCTAGCGTTGTGTCACTGCCGCGTGGGACCGGGTCCACGTGACAGGGACACAATTGCAGAGGGACCAATGGTAGAGGATCTGCTTCCGGGAAAAAGCTGGGTGGAGAAGTAATTTATTCCAAATGTGGGCCCGTATCAATGTGCTAGAGTTTACTCACGTTTAGAGTGAAACAGAATCACCTAGCACTAGCTGAGATGGCAGTGGTTGGTTCATCTTAGCGAATCACACGTTAAAGTTGCCCTATCTAGCCGCGCTTGCGCCTCTGCGCCGGCTTGCAGCGGGCGAGTGGTGAGACACCCGCGCAGTTCTCGATGCTATGTTTGGTTGGAGGAGAGGTACTTTGACCATTAATTAGAGGTACTGTATTAAACAAAGTTAGTTTGCAAAACTAGATGTATTTTCACAACTCCGTGCAAAATCACGAGACGAATATAACGAGGTCTTTGACCACATAATTAGAGGATGGTTACTGTAGCATTATTAGTGGTGACTACTAGAAGAAGGTGGTGGTGGTGGTGGCCCCCATTGCTATTTAATGCATCGCAGGGAGGTGGTGCATGTTTCGCACGCACACCTGACACGCCTGTTGAAGACCTAGAACAGAGACTTGAAGGAAACCAATCATCATTCATGAAAAATAATAATAAATGATTGGGACTCATTTGAGAAATCAAATACCCGTTAGAGTAGAAGTAGGAGTACTACTCAACACTAATTTACACTTAACCATTTCAATCGGTTACGCACGGTCCCTGTGTCGTGTCGTGTCGTGTCGTGTGTACAGCCTCGGGCGGGGGACCCTCCGCTCCCCTCCCGTCGTGTCGTCCATAGCCACAGCGCCGCAGGAGCGGACACACGGTCCCTGTGTTGTGTCGTGTCGTGTGTACAGCCTCGGGCGGTAGACCCTCCACTCCCCTCCTGTCGTGTCGTCCACAGCCACAGCACCGCAGGAGCAGACGCACGATCCCTGTGTCGTGTCGTGTGTACAGCCTCGACGGGCAAAGGGGCGGTGGTCGGCACCACAAGGTGGTGGTGGTGTGTGTGAGGGGGCCTTGCGTGCGTAACCGAAGCTGCCTTTTATTTTAGATGGCCGTAGGCATGCTGTGTCCGTACCACCGGGCGGTGGCAGTATGCAGCATGGCACATGAGTAACCGAGTGGCTGCTGCTTCCAGGTGAATGGTGACGTGCCATTTGATGTCAATTATTACAGTACAGTACCATTTTTATCCATTACAAAACTAGCAGTATGTCATTTGCTATAATTGTAAAATGATAAATTAAAATTACTCCAAGCCATAGAACTTACGGAGCGCATATTGCAATATTTCAGCAACAATAGCCCTATCTATCGTCGCTATGAACTCATTGAAATCGTCATGAATCTCGTAAAGTCTCATGAAGTCCACAAGCAACCTTATGCAGCTCCTCTTCAGTTCTGAAAGCTGGTAATGGCATGCCATCTGAAGCCTATCAATCAAGTTAAAACGTGTTAGGTATAAGCAGAACTTTACAGGATGCTATTACTACCAATGAGATACGGGGTCATTCAACATCAAACAAAGCATATGTCACTGAAGGAAAACCTAAAACCTGATTCAAATAATCATAGAAGCCTGCAACACTTGCTAGGAGCAAACGTGATTAGGTGAGGCAAGCAAGCAGTACCATCTCCATATTCCCATTATGAAGGGATTGGATCGTTTGCAGTAATCCAGGCTCCCAATCTCCCACTGGATGAAACGCCCTTCGGTTTTGATATCACACTGACACATAACCTGCTTTGCAGTTGCCCTTTGTTAGGTATATATATACTCGTGATTGTGGCATCGCTATTATTTACTTCTACGTTTATTAGACATATAGCAAGAAACACATTAAAATGGCATAAAATAAACTAAAACTGACACATGCATACGCCGGAAGTGCATCAAGACAAATGTGGCGTGTCTTTTGGTTGCGGCAGATGTGTGTACTCATAAAATTGGTTTAGGTTTGCATAGGATCGTCCACACACAAAACATATATATTCTGTCAAGCGAGAGTTGCTTACGAAAGTCTTCGCCTGGATCGAAGTGGAGAGAGGATCGAGATGGCGGTGAAGGAGGAACTGCGGTCGTCGGCGGCACGTTTGGAGTTCACATCCGGTGTGTGTGTGGAGAGAGAGAAAGAGAGAGATGGAAATGATCGTTGTGTGCACCACAAAATAAAAGCACAATCGTGAAATTGCCGTGGAGTGCGTATGTAATTGAAACTCTCATGGAAACATATATCCCGTTGGATGGTTACCTTCCAATAAGCATAACCTGCACCCACTCGATTACAAAGCAACATGCGGCAAGCCGGCAATGCTGGTTCAACCGCCTGGGTTACGCGCAAGGCTTATGTAACCAGGGCAATTACGCAGGAGCCATGCTGTGTGCTGCAAAGTGCAAACACGGCATGGTGCAACACGGACTCGGTCGTGTTGATTCTGCGCATTACCTGCACCCGCTCGGTTACACACGACAGCACAAGCAATGTCTAGTTTATTGATTAAGGTTAAAGGGAAACTACTCAAAATAAAATAAAAATTTAACATTGCTCTTTGACACATTACAATCCTGTAGGACTGTTCTTAATTTATTCTAGATACCTCCGATAGCTCTCCATATATATACTCCCTCCGTTCTTAAATATATGACACCGTTAATTTTTAATCCAACTTTGTAGGTTTATCGATTTGCAAACATATTTGCAGAAAAGACGAATAGTCAAACGAACGAAAAAAGTCAATGGTGTCATATATTTAAGAACGTAGGTAGTAGTACGTATCTCATCAGAATGCATGGAAGTATAGTGGCACCTCCCAATGAGCACCCTCTCCGTAGTCATAGCGGCACAACGGGCACGTCGTCTTCTCGTTGAACCACTGCGTGATGCATGTCATGTGGAAACAGTGCGCGCACACTCGCAGGGTCTTGACATCTGCACCTGGAGCCATGTCCTCCAGGCAGATCATGCAATTTGGCACGTCCTCGATGCAGTAATCCTTCAGCGGTGTCGCCACACAACAGACAAATGTTATTGAGAGCTGTTGCACACTTGCATCTGAAAATAGAGTTGTCAGGCATGGCAATAGCGCGCTGTGTGATGCAACCCTCCTGACCGGAAGGCACTACCATGTCCTAGTGAGGTACGGTTAAACCCACGTAAACATCATGGTCGTTTAGTTTCTGCATCAAAAAATGCTTGATTAGGCTAGGGTAGGAATTAGGATAGCGAAGTTTCGTAACGCCGGGGTAAGCTAATGGAATTTCAATAATTTTGATGTCTCTGGTCCTGGGGCGAAGCCTTGAGCTCCTCCTTTTGCTTTCAATGTCGATCAAGTCGTGCGTCACCGTGGTGGTCAGATCAAGCTCGAGTATGCTCGGCCAGAAACCTAGCGGACCGTCAAAGATCGCGATTCCCTCCGTCATCTCGGCCGTGATGTCAAACATTGGCTTGGTGCATTACACAACCTTGGGATCTGTAAAAATAGAAAAAAGTGTATAATTCATCCCTCATGTATTGCAAAAGTGTGACATTCAACCATCACGTATCATTTGATGAAAATCAACCCCCTAACTATTTGAACTGGTGCATTTGAACTGGTACTCCCAATGCAGACTTCACCATGCATGGAGTCTAAGTCTATTAATTGCTCTCTCATTTATACTAGTACTGTAGTACTAGCTTTTTGCTGATTTGGTGTTGTACTACTACTAGTACTACTAAGTCTTCACGCAAATCAATACCAGTTGTGAGAGAGACAAGTGGGTCATGTGATAATATGATAGAAAATTGCATTGAGCAAATTCTGTGTATGCCATTGGGAAATATAACTCATCCCTTAGTATGTGCCATTGAAAATTAGCTCATCCCTTATAGTTTTTCTAGCATACATACTATAATTGGACGGAAGTAGAGATATGAATAATTGGACAGGCAGATCGTACCATTTATGACCCTAGAGAGAGTTCCGTTCGCCGAGGCAGCCATGCAAGGCTCGCGGCTCACCAAGGACAATGGCGACGCGGAGCAAAAGATAGTACTAGAGTCGCAGACCTGCACTGCACGTGTGTGTATCGAAAGGTTAGAGGTTCTCGGCCGGTGCAGATCCATCCAATAGTCCAACAATACAGTAGTGATTACAAATTAAAAGGGATGGATGGTCAGGAATTGATCACGTTGACAGAGAGCGGGTACTCGAGGCGAGAACTTACCGAAACCACCAGGACGTTGGTCGATCATCAGGGATCGGAGAACCAGATCACAGGGGGACAGCGTCATTTATGGTAGTATGGCCAAGGGCGAGAGAGGAGGTGGGTGTGTTGGGAGAGGAAGGGGCATGACAAGGCGGAGGCCGACCATAGCAATCGTCGTGTTTATAATATTCTATTTATATGATGATGATGACAGACGATCCCATCTGTCTCGCCGCATTGTGCGCACTGACTGCATATATGCTATACTACTACTCTGTACTCTGTATCATTCCAGTTTTATCAGATGTCTCTGAAGAGACGCACCATACTATACTACTAGCCGACCTGTGTGGTTTTATTCCTTACTACTAGTACTCCCTCCGTAACCTAGCGGGCCCAGCACGGACTCGGTTACCCACCTTTAAGACTGCCGGCTGCATGGTGCAACACTGGCTGGGTTACGCACGGAGTCAGTTACACAAATCGGTCATGTCGATCCTGCGCGTCACCTGCATCCGGTCGTGTTGGTTCTGCGCATCACCTCAGCTCGGTTACGCATGGTTCGGCTACGCTCCATCTGTCCTGCATGGCGCATGCGACACCGACTAGGTCATGTCGATTCAGTGCGTATGCATTGTCCGTGTTGCTTGATGCAACACCACCGGTTCCATATGTATGCGTAACCTGAACCCGCTCGTGCCCACACAGACTCGGTTACGCACCTTGATGCTGCAATACCGACTGGGTGGTGCCGATTCGGCGCATAACCTGCATCCGGTTGTGTTGATCCTATGTGTCACCTGCACCAGCTTCGATTACACACGATTCAGCTACGCACCAACCGTTCTTCATGGCGCGTGCAACACCGACTGTGTTGTGTCGATTCAGCGCGTAACATAAGAAATAGGCTTCAGTTGTACTCCGTATGCGTAACCTACACCCATTGTGTTATGCACCATCAGTGCTGCTACATGCATAGGGCAACTACGACTGGGTAACGCACAGACTCAGTTACGCACCATTCAGGCAACACCGACTCGTAGGGTTACGCACGCAGCATCGTGGTGATGGAAACACCCACGTTGATGTGTATATACAGGAATTAAAAAATCACGGTGCGTGCGGAAATACAGCATGAAAATTAGATCGGGATCCTGTGTTTGTTCTGCCTATATGTACCCTCGCATTGGACCTTGTACGGCGACATGTTGGTTGGCCCAGCGGGGGAGGTAGCATCGTCAATTTCTCGTCTCGGCGTCGGGGGTCAGGAGGAAGACGTCATTGTGGAGATCATGGAGGAGGGAGGACCTGCAGACCGGTTTGTTCATCCGAATACAAGTTGAAGGTACGTTGCCCTGACTGTGGATACATCGTTTCTCACTTTCTCAATGTCCTGTATCTTTAGGATGATCGATCTTTTCGTTTGGTATTATGGACATCACGGCAAGGAGAACAAATCATGTAAGCCGTCGCCTCGCCGCCGTGGAACGTCACATTTGTCGCTCTATGTTCATCTCGCAAGAAAATAAATCACTATTGATCCGGAGAAACGTGACTCACCTGGGTATTGGATTCTTGCTGTCAAGAAGGATCTGTGGGAATTGTGGTGTACGAGGTCACAACTAAATTATTTGCCCCAATGTTCCGCAGCTTGGGATGAGTACGACTGAAAGGTAACACATTCAGGTGTAGTTCTTAATTTCTTATGTCGCCGTAGGTAGTTGATTTTTATATGAATGTTCCATCAATCTTGTATGCCGAGTAATTTGTTCTATGGTATATAACGCAGTGCTTTTAACTGCGAAGATCAGAGGCAGGAAGAGGATCCTGGTGAAGTTGTATAGGAAGAAACTCGTGGGAGGCTTTGCAAGTGGCACGAGATGAAGTAGGCATCGTCCATGTTTTAGCTGTAGCAGTTGGTTCATCGATCTGATAGTAGTTTTAGGTTAACTAGGTTATTCCCCGCTCGTGCTGTGGGATTTGAGAGTGAGATTACATGGACTTGACAGACTATCAATTTCTTAGTGAAGAGAAGAGTTTCGATATTCTGTTTGAGTGAGATCCTTAACATGTAGCGAAACTGTGAAAGTATAGAGAGCTCACCAGTCTTGACTAAAGTATACTAAGTATCATTTCGCCAGTGGAACCACATATGCCTATCTCACCTGCTTCTTCCGCATCTCTCTTGAGTCTCGATGAGCGCCTCACCACACCACACCTCACCTTTGCCAATCCAGGCTACCGGCGCTGCCACCACTACTCGGTCGAAGCATTGCTGTGCTCGCCGCTCCTATTTCCCTCTGTCCAGGATGCGGGCTGCGATCCCGGATTCGATGGTGTATTTTTCAATTGAGAGTTCATGGCATCAAAGTTGTGAACAGTAAAGTGCAAATTTTCACCTCCTAACCAAACACCACACTAAATGAGGAAGTCGTGATCGCTCTCCAAACCAGGCTTGGACTGAAGGCCAAGAAACTAATCACTACCGTAGACCGTAGTGACGAAGTACAAAAAATCCATCAACCGTTGGCAACTTCTTCTTGGATTACACCAACCCATGAAAGGATAACTTACATGGCTACATTACATCACATTTATGCAAACACATTTGAAGAACCTGCATCAAGTAAATGCATACCAGCCCCCAGAACCAGGGAAGACATCAAAACCATATTTTGCACCAATTGATCCTTCATAGATGGAAATGTGATGGAGGGGATGAACACCGACTTAGATCAGACAAACGGAGTGATCCACACAGGCTCGACGTCGGTGGAGTGGCCACCAGTGACGAATATCCCCATCACCTTGTGGTCCAGCAGTGAGTACTCGCAGATATCCTGAGGTGCCCGCATCTCCAGCACCCCACCGCGCACAGTAGATGCAGCTCTCGCGCAGCCCTGATGCTGCATACAGCGCCACGAGCACAACCACCGACACCACCGACCCCACAAACAGAGCCTTCCCGGCCATCTTCTCCACCGTGATCCACTTCGGTAGACCTGCTGACGCAAGGATCTGGACCTGCACCTAGCGCTGCACACTGTTAGGCTTCTGAATCTGCACCAGCAGGACCTTATCATTGCTCTCCACCAGGTACATCACCGAGTCCCCAGCTGTCAGGTTCATGCCATCACGCAGATGCAAAACCACCATCACGCGCATGTGCAAGTTTGCACGGAACGACAAGATCGCCCCGTCGTGGCCTAGCGCATACAGACAGTAGAGGCAGAAGAGCATCTCTCTGAAGCCCCTGTGCTCGGTTCCCTCGTGGATGCTGATGGTCATCCATGCGTTGGAGACGGCCGGCTGGTGCAAGACAATCGTGCCTATTCGGCTTAGCAGGGCAGCGGCCCCTCCCGGGGTGGTTGGCGGTGCAGAAAGGACAACCTTTGACACCGGAAACACTAGAGGAGGTGGGAGAGCAAGGATTCGGCCGGATGCGGGGTTGTAGAGAACAACCGTGCGTTGGTCATCCAAGGCCATGGAGAGCCACCCCGCGGCCTGGCCGCAGCACCGCCTGGCGTTGAGTCTCACGGGGAGGGAGAAATGCAGGATCTTGCGGTGGTGTAGGCTGAAGAAGGTGAGATCGCCATGGGGGCAGGTCAGCGTATGAGGAGTCGGGGTACCTCGAAAGGAAGATCAGTCGACGGGAATGATTCCCGAACGGATTTGAGCCAAGAGGCGCAGACGAGGCGGATGGCAACGCGATTGCGGGGACCGAGGATAGTAACGATGCGCTCCAGCAACTCCAGCGGTAGATCCGCCCATGATGACTGGGAGCCGGGGCATCGTCCTGTATGCCGGGCGGCGGGGTTGCGTGGGGAAACCATCTTTAGTATGTGGAGCCAAGCGATTATTTTCCTCTTTCTCAGAGCCTTAGACTACTATTCCTAGACCATATATATATACTCCCTCCGTCCCAAAAAGACTGTTATAGCCTTCAAAATTTGTCCCACAAAGACTGTTTATATAAGCTTGTATTAAATGATCTTCTCATTAAACTACACCAAGTACCAAGAAAATATTTCATTGAGAAACGCATAGAGCCAATGACATACTTATTAGTATTGGGTTACGGTCTACTGATTCACGATCAGAGCGAGTACCACAGCCTGGGTTACACGGCATGCTTCCACATAACGCCAGATTGCATTACTGCCGAACGATATCTAGGAATCGGGGTTAAACATATCCTGTGTGACTCCAAATACTAGTTCTGAAACTGGTAATGAAATCAAAATTTATTACCTGCAACAAGATTAGGCTGCCTTTAGGAGTACTACCAGGTGTTGGATTATTCCCTTGCCTTTTGTAAGCAGCCAGATCATCTTGTAGATTCTTAAGATTATAAACACCCCAGTTCATCAAATGTAAGTCACCATCATTCTCGACTAGCCGCTAGACTTTTGCTGGAATAGCTGGGTTGGTATCAGGGTCAAATAAAACCTTCTGGCAAAACATGAAGAAATCTCGAAGAAACGAATCATCAGCAGGCCCATCCTTTTGCTTTAGTCTGTTTTCAACCTCAGACAATATTAGTGACGACATTGTTTTTTCTCGACCACAACTGGTCATATTGACCTCTTTTCCCTCGATTGGTAGACCCATGATGTCCTTCACATCTGATGGCGTCAACTAGACAAGCTCGCTACCAAGCTTGAAACCTGCTTGATCCGGATCGTACATATTGATAAGCGACATCAGCAATGGACGATCTATGGTGATTGGTTTGATGTGTAGCAAGAAGTCGAACTTGATAGACTCTAGGCTTTTCATTCTTGCTGTTGAAAGCAGCCCAAGGACATTCGCCAGTCGTTTCGGCATGCCTAGAATGCATAGGCTCGAGCGCTACGAAGAAATGGTAGAAGTAGAACTGATTGGTATCTGGTCACAGAGAGAGAGAGAGTAATCAATAAGTGCGTCGTATGGAATCTAGATGGTGTGTTACATACCTCCGGAGTAGACGACAATGGGCCACCGGAGTTGAAGTTGTTGGGTCGCCGTCTCCAAGGATGGCCGCTACCGGTCGCAGGTCCTAAATTTTCTTTGCTAGGAGGCCACTTCCTTGATGTCGTCGTCGACTGTGATTTGCCATCAGAAGTCACCGTTGATTTACTGTCGAACCTCTGTATCATCAGCATCGCATTGCTGTCCAGTGCGCCTTGCTTGTCAAGATGAGGGACACTTGGACGTCCATTAGCAGATGATTTCTCCGCCGCGCTCGACATGAGCAAAAACCTCTTCCTCCTCTGCTTCTGCGATCTGAACTTGCAGGTCTACCAAATTGGAGGGAGAGAATGTAAACCACTTGAGAGAGACAGAGAGAGAGAGAAAGAAATAATAAATCGTCGTTCACGCCGTAACGCACGCAATCAGTCCATGGAAAGGCATAACCAAAAAGAAAGGAAACATTAATAACCTACTCCCTCCGTCCCATGAAGAATGCAATCCTAGCATTTGAAAAAAAAATCCCACAAAGAGCAATCCTAGAAAATAGATCTAATTACCGCTGGGTTGCGTACACCTGAGTTATGCGTAACCTCCACACTAATGCAGAGCGCTTGGTTACCATGCATCGTGCGTAACTGGATGCTGGCCGCGTAACACAAGCGGTTATCACAGTAACCTACCATGCCTCGGTTAACACACGTGGTTACCCACACGACCATGTAAAAGTAAAAGGCCGCTTGGGTTACGCACATCGCACCTGGGTTGTCGCGAACACGGCGGGTTGGGTCATGTCGAACCTGCATAACCGACCAAACCCGAGGGGCGTAGCTCACACATAACCTGACAGACGTAGATTACGTAGGTTCGACACGACCCGACCCGACCCGACGTGGCAACGTGTTATGCGGCAAACGGCAAACCTAAAGAAACGACCCTACCTTTGGATGCCGACCCTCACCGTGTGGGTAACCCACCCAGTTTTTTTTTGAGAGTGGTAACTGTTGACAGCTGTTAAGTACCACTTTTATGCCGTCAACTCCGGTATAAAATGAATGAAAAGTGATCATCAACACTAGAATAAGGCTTTATACTGACAAGTTCCACAAGTGTTGGTGTTTCTAACTTTTGTTGCATGACAACCCAAAAAGCGTGTGAAATGATATAGTCGAGAGCAAGTGAACCAATGGCATGAATATGACATCATCATAAACAGTCTCGAATGCCAAATTGGATTGCACCATTGCAACGGGCTCGTCGTGACCATCGAAATGGATATATTATTTGGCTACGTCGAAGTTCGTATGAAGGAGATATGCGACTCACAAGATCACATCATGTGGGCCTGGTGGGACCCACACGAGGCCACGTGGCGACGTGTTGCCACGTAGGATACCATGTGTACGTGACACATAACCAATCCAAAGAAACACACCTTCAACTAATCAGGAGCCAGTACGCGGATTCAAGGGCCCACATCTCCACGGAAACGAGCTAAAAACACCGCATACACACCCATACACCTGACGACCCACCTGCCAGTCACCTGGACGAAAGGCAGTGGAAATGAACTGACCCGGGGTTCGACCGAAGCTTTCGGAGCTCCCCTCGTCCCCAGCCGACGTGTGCCAGCTCTCCATTGGTTCCTCAAGGCATTCCGGGGTGTTTTGGAGTCATTTGGCAGTCCGAGCAAGCCACCCCCTTGCCTATAAATAGAAGGGGAGGGGGTAGGAAATGGGACACACTTCACCCATCCAAGGCTCCTCTCCTAGCTAGTGCTTAGAGTAGAGAGGGAGAGAGAGAGGCATGTGCCTCTATGATGTTGTTCTTCATTTAGGCTAAAGTGAGTATTCTTGTATTTTTCTAATTAGACTAAAGTAGCATTCATGCATAGGTGATGTGTTCTTGTGTTCTTCGTGTGTTCTTGATTTAGAGGCTTGTGTTCTTCGCGAACACAACCCTTTCATCTTGTGGGCACAAGTTCATAGTTCTCATATCCGTTTGTATGTGTGTTCGTCAATTAGAATATAGTGGATATTCCTGCATGTTCCATTTAGACCAAAGTGACATCCGTGATTCCTTCTAGTTTATGCTTGGTTGCATGAGTTGTCTTTCTCCTCTGCTAGTGCATAGATCCTGGGTTTATGCGTTCGTCTGCTGCAAGTCGTTCGTATACATTGGAAGCATAGTACGGGGTCGAGTTCTCTCCTGTATACCTTTAGTAGAAGCTAGTAGTACCTATAGTGAGTGAGATCAGTTCTCTTCCGTGGTTGTAGTTCTATCAGTACAGAGTGCCGTAGTCCGTTGGCTACGGCAGTAACCACAACATTGATGCAGTGTCATGCTACTGGTTATCCTTCGTTCGGCTTATCCCAAGGTTAGGTAGAGGCAGTCCAGGTGGTGGTGACAGGCCGTCTGGCCCTCATTGATCCTCCACAACTGGATATAGTCAGAGCTTCGTTCCACATAGATCTGCGTGCCGAAGTCGCCTGTTAAGTCAGGGCTATCGGTACCCTAAGCCAAGTTCTATCTAGAGATTGACCTTTAATCTCATCTATAGTGCTATCTTTAGGAATCCTCTCTATCCTTGCCTCTTATCTGGGTGTGTCCTTGGACCGACTAGTACGAAGTAAGTGCACACACATTCTTTTGGATTCGATACCCTTGGAATACTCTGAGGCGAAAGCTACAACGGTATCCGTGCGCTTACGGATTTATTTTGTGTGACGCTAAAATACCCAACAAGCTTTCTAGCGCTGTTGCCGGGGAATGGTTGCTGTATCTATCTTGGAGAGACATGGGTACCCATGGGTCCCCACCGGCCAGGGTCCTAGGGGCCCCTGACAAGTGGACCCGATCCTCCATTAACCTGCAAACCACTAGGGCAACCCCCTAGCGGATCTGTCCAGGTCTCACCCCCTGACAATCTTCGTACCCAGTGGTCCTCGTATCTTTTCATTTTTCTTTATTCTACCCATACCCCCGTTACCCATGGAGAGGTCATCCTTTCACGACCTCTCCACCTCAACTTTTGTAGCCCATTCTCTCTCATGGAGAGGATGGAGCAATGGTACACTCGCATAGCCTCTCTCCCAATGGACATTCTCGAATTCGAGCAATTAGAGGAGGAGTCTACAGGTGCAGCATGGGCTAGGTTCTTATGCCTTTTGGCTTCTGACCTAGACTTATACTCTCTTCCCGAAGATGTATCACTATACATCTTTTGCATGGGTCTAGACACGGATGCTACCTTAGATCTCGACGACATCATCGGCGATTCATTTGTTCGCAAAACTCCAGGAGAAGTAAGAGAGATCCTTAATTCCCTCATGGTGTGCTCTTTCTTCCCCACCAATCATAGCGAACCCCGCCAATCTGAGTCGAGCCATGAGGATCTTCTAGTGGCTGAATCCGATCCATCACCTTCCACCTCCTCTTATTCAACCATAGAACCCTCACCTGAACCAGGAACAATGGAGGAAGAAGAAATTCAACCTCCAAAGTTTCTTCATCAATTTGAGGATGAACCTCCTGAAAATATCAAGAACACCTCGAATTTCTTAGATGACCCAATAGGGAAGGAGCCCTCTTCTGTCCAAATCCAGCCAGCTAGAAATCTTTTGATAGAACCTTCTCCTAGGCCTATAGTACCTCCTTTGCCTCCCGATCCTCCAAAAGAAACATCTATCATGGAGGCCATGGAAAAGAAGTGGTCGACTGGGGTGGGACATTTTTCTGAAGCACTTTGGATTAGTTCACCCTCTACGATCATTCCTTGTTCCATAAAAGGGATTATCGTAGAAGCCCATCTTAACCCCACTATGGAGGTTAACGTCATGCCATGGCACCTAGCGTAAACTCTATTAGGCAATGTTACGCTAAGACCATCCGACAAGCTCCTCAAGAGTTTTCCCTCTAGACACATTCTTGAGTGTCGGGGGGTTTCATGTGCTGTGCTACTCTTAGTAGACAAGATCAAGGTTAATCTAGACTTCTACATCTTTAATGTCGGAGAATCCTCTTCCCAAGAAAAACCCACTCGAGGAGATGATGCATGTACCTCCATTCGCATCGTCCGAGCCCATTCTCACTGAGGTTGTAGAATTTTCTACTCCTCAAGAGTATGACTCGAAAGACCCTCTTCACCTTTGCGAAGACCAATGATCATCATCACCCTCGCTCGAGTTTGAGCCTCTTCCCGCTGGCCCAAATTATGTTGCTCTCAACCTTGATCGAGAATCAACATCAAGCTTCCACGATGTATCTCTTGAGATGGAGAAATCATGGGCCATGGAAATATATGAGGCGCTGACTCTGGGTCTGAAGGAAAGGATTCAGTTGACAAGCATGGTTGCTTCACTCTTGATATACCGCAGGAACCATGCTTGCATCATGCCTCTCTGGAGTCAGCTATGCTCAGTGCATGGAGCATGCATGAGGACTACAGCCACCTTATGGTCCTCTTTTGTACAATGTTTAGAAGGTTGGTTGTAGATGCATATGTTTACCATAAGCATTGTAGATTTCGTGTATGCACTGTGGCACTAACCTTACAGCTGAAGTTTCCATGATACATTGAAATTTGGTGGTGAGACAGGAATGACATCACCAATGATAGCTGCAAGAAGAAGTTCTCAGGGTCGAGCTTATGACCCTGAACAAAGCACTACCAGGAGATGGCCTGGATTAGCATAGGTTTGTTTTATTTCCCTTTTCAAATAAAGAGCAAGAGCATGTTTTTAGGATAAGGTTGTCCTTCGGGTATTTTTGGTCGCTAACCTTTCAGGTGGAGATTGAAAAGAACGAAGGACAGGTAGCACCTAAGAACATGTGAGTTACATCAACTTCAACACTTTGGTAAGTTTTTGGTGAGGGAATATTTATAAAAGGAGGCTCGATCTCCACACACTTGAGTTTTGTTGCCTAGCAATGCAAGCTTCAAGTGTGGGGAAGGTATGTGAGCACCCCGAGTAAAGTCCTCCTCATACCAAATCTTATCTTAGTTTGGAAATGATGTCAGCTCTTGCATCTTGCCTAGTTAGGTATGTCCTGCTTTTGACTTTAAACAAAGCCCTTCCGGGAGGTTGCCCGATGTTCACCATCTTATGCTGAGGTTTATGTCCCTTTGGAAATAGCTTGATCATGCTTTCGTGCTTGCTTTATCTATGTTTGTAATGCTATGGTTTGAGTGCATGTTTAGCTAACGTGCATTCACAAGTTGTTTTAAATTAAGCATGGTGCTTAGGTTAAAACTATCTTCTTCAATCAAACAAGACATGGTGTCAAGTTTGATTGATGAACCTAGTTAATGCTTTCATGGATATTGGTTGTATATGCGGACTAACCATTGCAGGAATTTTCGAATCCAAATGGGGTAAGTCATCGAGCTTGATTCAAATGGGAAGGTAAGCCAAGGCATGTCAGCCTTGCTTGAGCTAGGTCTTATAGTGAATATAAAAAAGAAAAAAAATATTTGAATTTGAATAAAGACTCCCTAGTTCTTGAACCAGTAGAGTCCCTCTTTTGTTCCACTTTTTGTTTGAAGAGAGCACTAGGTACACGAACAAGTGTGGGGGAGATCTCCCAAGCTTACCATTGACATACACACTTGAGATTTCCCACATAGGCGTTGCACAACATCGACTGTGCTTTCATTACAAGGGACAAGGTAAACTAGAGTGAGATGGCTGCCCCATGGTTCAGCCGAACCACCATTCGTCCTCCTTGATCCCCATATTCTTCAGGAGCGATTGTATGTGCACCCTTTATCTCACTCTCCCTAATCCATGAGTTCGAATGAGTTTCAATTCTTATATGGTAAATCAAACTCATGGAATCGTGCTCGACTTGCTCTACATGTTTCCTATGGTTGTCTTGCATATGTTTTATTCCTTACCTATTATCTTGATGCTTGTGAACAAATATCATTTGGGAACTCATGCTCATCTAAGTAGTTGGTGTTTGTGATATGGTGTGATGATATGATCTTCTCTCCGAATGTTTGAGTGCTTGGGAATTTTATTTGAAAAAAATTGAAAACCCTTTACAAAGCTCTTATTTGATATGCCAAAGTCCTACCAAAGCCATATGATGTTTCTAGTTGGAAACCTTATATTCATATGCTGCTTGTTATTTCATTGAGCTTTGTCAAATTGTTGCGACCCTTGTGAGAATTCTTTTCATGCTTTCATGATCAAGATTCATGTGCACACCATATCCCCTTGCTATGCTTCTACACTAGAAGTTAGCATTGTATCATCCATCCATTCAACAAAATAAAGCTCCATGTGTGACCTCTCTCTCCAAAAGTGTAACACCCTAGAATTCCATTACTAAATTTACCGTAAGCAACATAGTGTACTAGGATTAGTCTTAAGGACTTAATTAAAATTTACTAATTAATTTGGGCTCTAAAGTAATTAAATACCATTTAAATAATTTAGAACCAAAAAGTGCATGTGCATCATTATTTGGCCTGGCATGGTGTTTATGAATGATGGTGTGAAGTTTTAAAAGTTTATAAAATAATTTCAAAATTTGGAAAAGTTTGAAAAGAGTTTGAATTTGAAAAAGATTTGAATAAAAGGTTTGAAAAGGAAAAAGAAAAAACAAACCCTTCCCTTCCTCCCTTTCAGCCGACCCCGGCCCGTCAATCCGTCTTCCGGCCCAGCGCCACCCTGCGGCCCACCTTCCTCCTCCCCCTCTCTCCTGTTCGCTGACACACCGGCCCCGCCGGTCAGCTTCGTCCCCTCCCCCGGCCTCCTTCCCCTGCTTCAAGACCGTAGATTATGCTGCCCTGCCCCGCGCCTCCTTGCCTCCCCCTTCCATCCTTGAGCCGCAATTAAGGGCGGTTAAGCCCGTAGGCCACCTCACCATCAAATCCCCTTCCATTTCTCCTTCTTGCCTCCATAACGCCCTGGATGAGCCACCGGCCATTGATGGCATTGTCGCCGCCGCCGGAGCTCCTCTCGCTTCCCCTTCCCCCTCTCTTGCTCTATATAAACCCGGAACGAGCTCCTGCTTCGCTCTTTACTCAAACACGCCCCCGCATTGCTTCCTCACTTCCACACGCGCCGTCGCCGAAGCTTCTCTGTGCCGCCATCCCATCATCGCCGCCACAGCAAACGCCATCGGTGGAGAGCCCCTGCTCCCTTCTTTCTTCTTCTTCCTTTGTCTGCATAGCTCACCGAGCTCTTCTTGCTCCAGGTCCCCGCCCTCGTCGCCGGATTGTGCTGCGCCCCTGCTTCTCCGCCGGAGCGCCGCCGCCGACGAACTTCGCCACCACTTCATCCCCGCCGTCCCTCTCCTCGGCCGTAGCTTTACTGCAAGGTGAGAAGGCCACCGCCCCCTCTTCTTCCTCTAGTCCGTGCGCCTAGTTGCACCGCCGTGGCACGCAGTGGCCGCCGGCCGCCTCGCCGGCCATGGCTGCCTTGCCGCCCGCCGGGTCACCCTCCTTTTTCCTTGGTTGTGTTCGCTGTCACCTTGGCGACGTGTTGAGCCGCTTAGCGTTCCAAATCATGGCCTGAGGTGCGAACTTGCACGCCGCCGCCGCACGCCGGCGAGCCACCGTCCGCCGGCGGCCACGACATCTCGCCGTCGTCGTCGGAGACGCCCCGCTAACCCCCCGATCTGGTGCGCATGCTCCTCAGCTCCGCAAAGCACCCGCCCGTGCACGATTTGGTGCTCGGGAACCCTGTCCCGAGCCGCGCCGGTGAGTTCGCCGCCGCGCACCACCACCCTCCGGCGAACCCCGCCGCCGCACCTCGCACGCACGCCACCACGGCCGTCCGATCATGGATCAACGGCTTGGATCAGCCGCCGCCCCGGGTCAAAACAGACCGTAACGGTCAGCGCCCGAATATTTTGTTAAAGAGCCCCTACATTTTCACCTTTTCACAAGCCGGTCCTTCCACCATAAAAAACCCTTACAAACAGGCCCTTCTTTCTATGATCTAGCCCCTGACTTCTCTAGTTTATAGCACCCGAGGTCCTTTTCTTTTCTTTTTACATGTTAGACTCTCTGTTTATATACATAATTATGTTTTAAGTCCCCGGTTTCTTTAAAATAAGCCCAGAGAGCCTAGTTTTCTTTCAGAAAAGCCCCTGCATCTTGTTTTAATCATATCTTTCACATTTTAACAACGTTTTTCATGTATAATATATCAAAATGATCGTATCAGTGTGTAGAACCTTTTTATCAGTGTGTTCTTAGCATATAGCTTTGTTTTGTGTACTGTTTTATTTATTTATTGTATGTTCATGCTTGTGCGTAGATCTCGTGCCTGTTTCAACTGAGCAACCTGTCGGAGAAGATCAAGAAGAACCTTTCTTCGAAGAAGAGCGTTCCCAGTTTGTAGAGGAAGGCAAGTGGACTTCCCCCTCTGCATTTTCCTCTTTGTCCTAAATAACTGCATATTAAATAATATTTACTTTTATTTGTTGCTATGCATAAATTGATGTGAAAACCACCTTTTTAAGGACATGATTAGAGCTTTGCCCTATCACCTTGATCAACCCTTTTTAATAAATGTTTTGGGTAGATAATTGCTTAGATGCTTACATGGGTTGGTTAGAAGTGGTTTTATGAAAAAGACTTTCATGCTTAAGTGATGAAGGTTTTGTTTAACACAAGAACACTAAGATTTAATTGGAACATGGAGAACCACCCTAGAAAACAGTGCAACCACAGTGGCATATGGCTCTGCCCTTACCCAATTAATTAGGCGTGTGAATTATCTGACAACCTTTCCTGAAAGGGGCACAGGGGGCCGGAGTTGAAGGGGTATAGCCCGGTTCTTTTGGAGTAGCAGCCTTTGCTAAGGTGCTGATCACTAGGGAGGGTTATGGTCCGCTCCGCTGCTGTAACTGTTGTAGGTTGTTGGTCTTTTGCATTGCCTTTGTAAAGGCTTCATAGTGGACCCCTAGCTACTCACCTCAGAAGTGTTTAAGGGTCTAGCTAACTGGGGCAACATGGGGAACACGAGCTGTGGGTAAAGTGTACAACCTCTGCAGAGTGAAAACTGATCGATCAGCCGTGATCACGGTTAAGAGTGGCTTGGACCCTCACATGATAATTAAACTTGAAGATGAATTCAAATTGTGGTTTCTTATGGTTTTGAGATGTTGTTACAAATGCTTAATCTTTGGGGTTGGTATAAACTTACATTTAGTAAATAGGCTTGCTAATAAAATTTGACCAACATTAAAATGCTAACCGCTGTAAATCCCTAGCCTATCCTTGACAGCCTTGCATGTTTCCCCCCACTTGCTGAGCTCCAACCATAAGAGTGCTCACCCTTGCTTACCGCTATTCAGATGAGAACAACGGTGAGGAGTACTTCAGCAACTTCGAGGAGTTCTGAGGAATGCGATCCCCCAGTCATGTGCCTGTCGAAGCTGAAGATGAAGTTGTTCGTCTAGTTATCGTTTATTTTATGGGACCTTCGAGTCCACCGTCTGAGTGTAATAATGGATAATGTAATGGTTTAACTCTTGTACGTTTGATTACTGTTTATGATATTACACTCTTTTGTCTATCGTATGTCTGTAAATTGATCCTAGCGCACATATGAGATGTATAACGCCCTGGGTTTTCAGAATCGGAAAACCCAGCTTTCTGTCTCGTGTTAATCCCTGGATCAGACGCTAACACGCACAGGCATTCATCACAGATAAATATCACAGTCATACAATGAAATATAGCATCAGAGTACGAATAAAAATCTGATTATTACATATCCTGAATAATGGAGTACATCAATACACGCCTCTTGGCGGAATAACAAGAATAAGAGCCTACGCAGTGGTAGCTAGCTTCCAAAATGTGTCTCCATCTTCATTCGTCTCCCACAGGCATCCTTGAGCGAAGCGACGTGCCCCTCAGTCGTACCATCCGTCGGTGTTGTTGTCGAAGTCTGACTCGTACCCTGCAAGCTTAGGGGCTATCCCCAAGGATCGGGATAGGTCCACGTCACCAACCGTATGCAAGCTTTAGGTGGCCTACTTCTAAAGGTAAAGAGAGGAACAAGCTAGAGGCTGGGTTTCCTAAGCAGCAGCCACATCAATATAAAAGAAATATCATCTCCATATTCCCACCAATTCCCATATCACTTATCCTCAAACGGTTACACCTGGTCACCCAGATCACCGTCACCATCACCTATCTCCAGCTAGGGTCGGTACGAGAACTCCCACTCCTCGCACCTCAATGGTTGCACCAGATCTGCGAGGCAGAGGGAGCAACTCTCCTCTCCCCGAATACAACCACGGCTCACCATACACTGTCATCCTATAAGGGGGTAGGTAGAAATCCCAAAACGTAAGAGTCGAAGTATACATCGGGCATGTCCATGACCGAGGACGCGGCTATACGTATAGATCTAAACTCTGCAGAGCGTGTACACCAGTACCCAACTCAGAATAGTACCCAGATGGTGTACGGCCGAATGAGCCTACCCTATCGAACGAACACCTAGGAGTTACGATTCCATCCTACATCTGGGTCTCGCTGCGGTCCTTCGCAAAGGACCACCCCAGAACTGTGAAAATGCCCCCGTGTGGCCGCACGAGGAGCGCCCAATAGGGAAGGGACTTCACCCTAACCCTCTCACTGATACCCTTTATCCTACTGGTAGGTATGGTAATGCACTTGCTAGGGTCGAGCGGCCCTATCCCTTTTCTCGGCGAGGTGGTGTGTATGAATGTCCTGTGTAACAAGGCGACCCACTCGGTTTCAGACCGGGGCGAGCACCTATCCTCCAAGTCATCATAAAATCCCCAACTCCTGTGCTCCTAAAACAGTGTACCCGCCATAGGTACCAAACTGGGCAATGTCCAAGAAGACGATCCCTGGCCCTCGATCCTGGATCGGGTTGTCTTGAGCTCACCCCCACCAAAATATCCCAAAACACCTTCTCCTGCCGGTTTTTCCCCACACATGCCAAGAAACTACCACAATAATCCCAACACATGCATAGCAAGCTCAGCGTATCATCACACGTAAATAAAGTAGTAGTAGTAGGTCAATCAAGGACAGGGTAGTAAAAAGGGCAGTGCAAGGGTTTCATCATAATCATCATCATGCATAAGTAAAGCGCTAGCAGTTCTAAAGCAATACCTAATGGACATTCAAAGTAGGTCGGGCGTGAACCTGGGTGCGAGTTGTCGTCGTCGCCGAGGTCGTCGTCGTAGTCCCGGTTCAGCTCTCCGGCTCCGGCGGCTCCTAGAATCGCATAAAATAAATAAACACGGATGCTAATTGCAATAAATCCAAGACGAAGAGCAAATAAGACCCAAAAAGAGGCAAACTCTAGCCTAGCACGGAGTTTGGAATTTTAGAAGATTCCCAGAAAAGGTTTTGTATTTTTCAGAGTTAAAACGGATTTAATATGAATTTCCAAAGATAAAATAGATTTCTAAAAATCAAATACGCATATACAATATTGCAAACCTTAGGCTAGGTTTTACCTAACTCTAGCTGACTCATAACAGGCTTAAAGCCGGCTTCAGGCCAGCTCCAGCCGCCCACGTGGCAGCCACGGCGCGGCTTAAAGCCAACGCCAGCCCACGTGGCGGCCTGCGTGGCGTCGCGCGTGGCGGGGCGCGCGGGATCCGGAATGGATCCCTGCGGCACGGCGCCATGTGTGCGTGCGTGTGGCTCGGCCGGGAGTGGCCAGCCGCACGGGATCCTGGCTGATCGTCTACGGTCACTTGCGCGTGTGGGCATGCGTGTGGATCAAAACCCCAGGGGTTTAGGTCCGCGCCGGAATGTGTTCGGCGGAATGCCCCAGAGGAGCTCCAGCATGGCGAAGCTCGTCGGCGGTGAGGCGTGCATGGGGTTGACCAACCAGTGGTAGGGCTCGACTCGGGGATAGATTGCGCACATGCCCTGGCCAAGAAAGGCCGGACCTTTGGCCGGAGATGAGCTCGACGACGGCGGCGCAGAGACGGGCGCGGCGGTGCAGTGTAGCGACGGCCGGCGATGGCGTGTGGGTGCGCCAAAAGGCCAGCTGCACGCGTGCGTGCATCAAGTGAGTCCATACGTGACCAAAAACTGGGGCTTTGTCCCTTGCCGATACGCACCAGGCCGGCTCGGCCATGGCGGCGCCCTGGCCAGCACGTGCGACGGCGACGGGCAGCGCTCCGCAGCGAGGCAAAGGTGCGTGTGCATGCGCGGTTGCATCGGCAGGCATGCGAGCATGGCGAGACCCCAAAGGCGAGGCCTTCCCCCTTCCTGCGCACACGTGCTCAAGGGCAAACCGCGCGGTCATGGCCGCGGCGGCGCACGGGCAGGACGATGGGGTTACCGGCGATCACGGGAAAAGGGAACAGGGCCAAGCGGCATGTGCACGCGCATTGTCGATGGCAGCGGCACCTGCAGGCGTAAGGCACGGCTCGATGGTCGGCAACACAGGCAACGGCGGTCTGCAGCGGCGGCGCGGCGCGGTGAGGTCAAACACGTGGTCAAGGTGGGGTCTTTCTCCACTTCAGCGCGAAGGCCGGCTCCACAGATGAGAGGAGTGCGACAACACTCACCTGGTGACCACGGGTCGATGTGTAGAGTGGAGGTGAAGAGGGATGAAGCGGGACAGCAGCGCGGCGAGCTGGAGCAGAGGAAGCAGAGAAGGCGACGCGGTATGTGGCTTCGCGGCGAACGGGTGCTGCACGGGCGGCCTGTTGATGCTCACTAACTCTTATTTTTATGCATCAACAATACATGAAAAAGGACCAAAAAGATAAATCAACAGTAGTATAGGGCCTTGGACTAATGAATTTCATGAGTTTTGGTGAATTATATATTTTCAGGGACTATTCAGGAAATGCGAAAAGAATGAATTCTAGAAGGCTTCAGAAGGCTCCCGAACTCAACCGAAGTGGGCTCCCAGAAAATACGCATCTAGAAGGGACAAGAGGCCCACACGCGAAGGCGGAGCCCGGCTTGGGCCCAGCCCAGGCCGACTGGCCCAGTGGGGAGGCCGATCGGGCCCCCTGGCCCCGATCAGGCCCTGCTTCGGGAAGGTTCCTCCACCGCCTCTTAGGGTTAATCAAAACCACTTGTTTAGGTCGGTTTGATCCTACGGCGACGGATTATTCCTCAGGACTATATAAGCAACCCCAGACCCCCCAGGGCATGGGATGCATCTCTCAGAAGATCATCATCATCAGGCCAAGACAGGAGAAGAAGAGGATACATCAGAGATAGGATAGCTACTTCATAGTTCAAGATCTAATTTCTAGATCAAGAACTTAGTTCTAGATAGAGAGTCAGATTCGAGTAGAGTTGAGCTTTGCTCCAGTTCAGATCTGTTAGTTATCAAGATTCAGTTCTTATATTGTTTCTCAATGACTTTATGCTATTTCAATATTATGTGTGCAATTGCTAAGTTCTTACTTTATTCTAGTAGTATATTTGATATAGTCATGATCAATGATAAGTCTACGCACTTATTCGTAGAGCTCCTAGTATTTGATGCGCATATGCTAGGAAGTAGAAAGTATGTAAGCATGGTGCTTAGATATAATTTACTTGCGGATTCACCTTATACTCCGGGTCGTGTGGTAGATCGTGGGCGTGACAGGCCTATTGAGTCCTTTGTAGTCCACCCCCCCGAGTATAAGACTAGTCGAACAATGGTTCTTGGGAAGATCAAGTTTCATCCTTGATTCTCTTGGGTAATCTTCGGGGTGTTCACATTTATCCATGACTATGCTATATATGATGATATGCTACATTAGAATAGATGAACAAACTCAGTCTTTGTATGCTATATAGAATTATCTCTTTTAAGTAAATCCAATTCTAATCTAGACTAGGAATAGTTTATGCTATGCTCCACATGTGCCTCTGCCTGTCTATTTATCATTACTTTATTATTTGGCTTACCCCTGTTAAAGTATGTGCCATTCCATCAAAGTCCATAAAGTAATCTATTGCCATCCCTCTGTCTGTTGTTACATCCACCCATCTTACCTGTGGATACGATATTTTAAAACCCATCACCCCAAGCGAAATGCTCACCGGTATCCGTGCGCTTGCGGATTATCTATCATAATATTTCTGTAGGCTCTTTTACCAACCATCATTTCTTGTGTCATTGCTTAGAATGGTTCTAGATCCATTCTTTGGAAGTTACGTTAAGAAATGTCAACAAGCATTTCTGGCGCCGTTGCCGGGGAAGATTGGATGGCTACCTTTAGAAAATCGATGGCTAGATACTTTAATGAGACTTTGTAATTTGGCACCTCTGCTTAAACAGAATTACCCTTGTTTGTTTTTGTCTATCTTATTTGCAGGGTATTAACAGGTTTGATTGTGATTCACCACACTTCAATAATTCGAGTCAAATCAACCAAGGAAGCTTTACACCAAGTTCTGAAGCCATGGCTGAGAATACATTGTTGGAATTCTCTGCTCCAAACATCAATAACATTTGCATTGGACCAACAATCGATCAAGAATTCGAGCTTAAGCCTAGCCTCATCAACATGGTGCAAGCTGATTTATTTAGTGGAAAGGTACATGAAGATGCAAGTGCTCATCTCCAGAACTTTTTGGAGAAAGGCGCCACCATCTCCATCAAAGACATTCCCAAGGAAACGATCCTACTCCGCTTGTTCCCATTCTCACTAAAGGGAAGGGCGAGACAATGGTTCTACTCCAATGAAATCAACACATGGGAGGAATGTTCTACAACCTTCCTATCAAAGTTTTTCCCCACAGGCAAAACCAATGCTTTACGTGGAAAAATCACCAATTTCTAGCAGTAGAAAGGCGAGTCAATTCCAGAGGCATGGGAACATTTGCAAGAATATATATCAGATTGCCCTCACCATGGAATAAAAGAATGGATGCTCCTACAAAGCTTTTACCATGGATTAAATCAAAAAGCGTCTGAGCATCTAGATGCAGCTGCTAAAGGATCATTCTTGCCACTCACTACGAGACAAGCCAATACACTTATGCAGAAGATATCTAAAAATCAAGGCTGGACCCAGAAGAACACTCAACAATGTCATCAAAGTGAAGAAGTACAAGAAGATGAAGAGTTGAAAGAACTATCAATGAGTATGGACGTGCTGTTGAACAGGCTTGAGGAACAAGCCAACTTCAAGAAGGATCGACAAGCTTTACAAGATTCAATGAATACTTCAAGAAATTCAAGCTTAGTGGTTCACAAGTCAGCACCAACCCAAGAAAAAGACCTACAACCACGACCGACTTACGCAGGTAAGTATACAGGTAATAATTCCAAGCGACCCTCGCTACAAGAGTTAATTGAAGAACAGGATAAAATAACCAATAATCTCTCTAAGAAGCTTGTTGCTAATGATAAGATTCTAGAAGACATAAATGTTAAGATAGATAATTTTTCTGAAATCTTAAAAGATCAAGCTATCTTTAATGCTAAACTAGAATCAAAGCTATCAAAATTGTCTGCTGTTGCAGCTGTTGCCACTAACCCTGAGAAGTTATTTAATGTCCGAACAAGAGGTGGCAAGCAAACAATAGATCCACCATATCCCAAGGGCACAGCAAGACCACCGGCTAGAACACACACAGCACCTGCAACACCTGCAGTACCTGTGGCACTAGCCGAAGCTCCAGAGAAGGATAATAACGTAGAAGAAGTCGTGCAAGAAGAACAAAACTCAGCAAGATAAGATTTCCACGACACCAACTTCATACCATATCCAAGAAGAGTGAGAAAACCTCAAGTTGATGATCAATTCGGGAAGTTCGTCGAAGTCATCCAGAAGCTTTATGTCAACATACCTCTGTTGGATGCCATGCAAGTTCCGACATATGCCAAGTACATCCGAGACATCCTGGATATTAAGAAACCTTTGCCAACTACGGAGATCATCAAGTTGACCGAAGAATGTAGTGCGGCAATCCTGAACACATCGCTCATCAAGAAAAAGGATCCAGGATGCCCCACTATAGAGTGCTCCATTGGAAATCAATACTTCAACAATGCACTCTGTGATCTTGGAGCAAGTGTCAGTGTGATGCCCAAGGTTGTCTTCGACAAGCTCAAGCACCCTACCTTGGTTCCAACATCAATGTGTCTCCAATTGGTAGATCAATCAGTTCGCTACCCATCAGGAATCGCCGAGAATGTGCCAGTGAAAATCCGAGAGTTCTTGGTGCTAGTTGATTTCGTGGTATTGGATATGCACCCAGACTCCAGGGTTTCACTGATTCTCGGAAGACCATTCCTGAGCACCGCCAATGCACACATCAATGTAGGCGGAGGAGAGATCACATTTGAGATCAATGGAAGGGAGGAGAAGTTTGCTTTCAAACCCAGACCAGAGCTCAGCATCAACGCGAACAGAATCGATCAAGAAAATACATCGTCAGAAGGACCGTCATGTCTGAAGATGGAGAATGCATCTGAAGATTAGAAGACTCGGAAGTCCCGAACCCTTGCCAAAGGTAACCGGTAAAAACACAAAAATATATTTCTGAATTTCACATTTGCTATAGTAAAAAACTTTTTCACGCCCCGTGTTAAATAATTTTTACGGTGTGTCAAAACCCGTATAATAATTTTTTGTGGTGGCATAAAAATATATTTTTACTACCATATTTTTGTTGTTATATTTTCTATTACCCTTACGCTTGGGACCCACATGTCATAGGAATACACATCAAATCTTTACCTACCTTATCTTATCACTTCTTCCACTAGTACCTCTTTTTCCCACTCACAAGGCATTTATTCTAGCGTTGGAAGACAGCAGGAAATGGATGGAGGAGAGAGCACCCGAGTGGAGGGCAGGTGGGGCCGACCGGCCCCACCAGCAGGCCGACCGGCCACCCCCCTTGGCCCTATAAAAACAGCCACCTCCTACCCAGTTTTTCACACACTCAACAGCCCAGAAAACCACACCTTCGAGCCTTTGCAGTTCTGCCTCAAGAGAAAGGAAGTCTAGGAAGAGAGTGGAGAAGAAATCTAAGGGAAGTCTAGCTCTAAACTTTTCTTGAAAACCTTAGACACCATGTTCAGGAGAATCCTTAGACGCTCTAGCTCCAGAGCCAGCTCCCGACGGTCGATGAGTGTAGACTCTCAGGAGTCTCCCTCACCGGTCTCTAACCCCTCTCCGTCAGCATCGCAATCACAAGGAAAGATCCTAACCGCTGATGTGCATTTGCACATCAGGAGAGGAGAAGAGAAGGAACGGTATGAGAAACTGAAGAAACGTTCTTTTGTCCTTACACCCATGTTTAGCGAAGAATTTATGCAAGAAGCAGGCTTGGACTCTGAGTTCAGCCAAATTCTTGCTTTGTTGGGGTGGACCTCTTTTTATAACACTTCTGAAAGGGGTAGCCGGCTCCTCACTTTAGAGTTCCTTTGCACTTTGAAATCCTCTAACGATGGGGTAACCTTTCGGTTATTCAGTCAAGAGCACACTCTATCTTGGAGAAAGCTGAGCAACGCCTTAGGGTTCGCAGAAGGATGTGCCTTAGATTTAGACTCATCTCTTGAAGATTTTGATAGGCTAATCCTCTGGATGGACGTTACAGGGAAAGAGAACACACACAAACCGCGCACCAATGACATTCAGCATCCCACTCTCTGATTCTTTCACAAGTGGATAAGCCTTGTTCTTTTTCCACGCAATGATAATATCAGCGTGAGAGTAGGGGATATGCAGCTGATTTATGCTGCCCTGAAAAGACAAGCTGTGTCCCCTGTCAAGATGCTAGTAGAGCACTGGCTTTCGTTCCCCAACCTAGTTGGAGACGTAAGCTGCACCTCTCTGATCACCCGGATAGCCGATGACTTGGGCATCCTTGGAGATGCCACTATCATCGACATTGACACTCCTCGTGAGATCATCGGCTACGATTACTTCCGCCAAGGAAGATGGGTCAAGAGAATTCAAGAAAAATTGCATTACATCCACCATAAGAACGCAATCCCGTTACCTAACCCGGGATTGGGTATATATTCTGTGCAATCTTTTCTGATTGATGAGCAGGCACAACCGGTTCAGCAGCGACCTCCACGAATGACAGCTCGAGCTTCATCATCAAACTACGCCGGAGCCGACCCACTGCCCCAAGACGCTGCGTATCGATCATATGAGAACTTCGTGCCAACATACCCTCGTCGCGCGTACCAAGGAGGAGATTTACCACCGTAGGGACCAAGCAACCTCGGAGGACAGGAGTTTGGAAGTGGCAGGTTTTATGCATCATCTTCGAATTTTGTACCTGCCCGTAACTCTTTTTCAGGATTCGACCATCACTACACTGCGACGTTCCGCCAAGGTGTCCATGACAACATGAGGACGCAAATGAACACTCAGGATATGTCAACATCAACAGTGGATGGACCAGGCGGGACAATGATTAGAAGACACACAAGAAAACGCAAATGCAAACGCTGAACTACTGGCAAGGAGATTTCGCCAGTGGGGGATGTAGAATCAAGCAGCTTGGGGGAGAAGCCCCAAGGTAAGTATCACTATCTATTTTATATATTTTATATTTTAAGTTTTTGTTTAGCTCGATAAGTTTGAAATAATAAAAAAATAAAATAAAAATTTCCCTTGTTTAAAATAAATAAAGAACTGGAGAAGTATGCTAAATGGACGTGATAAACAAATGCTCTTCATTGCTGCAAATGCCTAGCTTACCATCGTTTGAAGTTCTCCCAAGACATGGATACAATTGTTTAGATTTTTGAAACATACTTTGAGTTTGAGATTCTTGTGGGAGCAATTTCTTGATCTAAGTCTAGGTGATTGATTGATTGACATAATTAAGTTGAGCTGCTGTTTATCTTGTTCAAAGTAACACTAAATTCTGGAGATTCACTTTTTTAATCATAAGATTTATATATAACGAGTCTCCTGTATGACATAAGATGTTATGTCCTGTTAAAAAAAAGAGAAAGCCTCATTGAAAATTTGCTAAAAGTGTTCCAGTTTTATATCTCTCTATGCTTTCAAAGAGACTTGGGCATGACATAAAAAAAAGAAAAAAAAGAAAGAAAGAAAGAGAGGAAAAAGTGAGATGAGAGAGGGAGAGAAACGAACAAGTGTTCTACTAGGCGAGAAGGGCCTACCTCCCTAAAAAGAATAAATTAGAGATGAATAATGGACACAAGTTCGAGGGCAAGAAGAGCCCACATCTCTAAGGAGAGAGAAAAATGGACAAAAGTCCGGGGCGAGTAGGGCCCACCTCTCCTAATGTCATGTAACCCAAGGTTCTCTTAAGATTATTGCTAGAAAGAGAGATATATTTCAGGAACAAAAGAAGCAAAAGCAGGCTAAAGTTGAAAGTTTTCAAAATTTTATCATATCAAGTTGTCATACAGGAGTACTCTGAGCTTTAACTTGAATACCTTTTGCAAAACTTCAGAATTTTAGTGAAACCATGAACTTGAGATATGGTTCTTGACTTAATTGTTGTATCTTTCAACTGCTCAAGACCCAAGTACAGATAAAAGCCCCATGTTCTCAAGCAAATATAAGCAGGTTTTAAAAGTCTGACTTTTTCATCCTACCTTGGAAAAGAATTTATTGTGGTAACACTGAGTCTTGCTAAGAGACTAGCAAGAGGTAAGCTTGGGGGAGTTGTTGATGCTCACTAACTCTTATTTTTATGCATCAACAATACATGAAAAAGGACCAAAAAGATAAATCAACAGTAGTATAGGGCCTTAGACTAATGAATTCCACAAGTTTTGGTGAATTATATATTTTCAGGGACTATTCAGGAAAATGCAAAAAGAATGAATTCTAGAAGGCTCCAGAAGGCTCCCGAACTCAACCAAAGTGGGCTCCCAGAAAATACGCATCTAGAAGGGACAAGAGGCCCACATGCGAAGGCGGAGCCTGGCCTGGGCCCAGCCCAAGCCGACCGGCCCAGTGGGGACGCCGATCGGGCCCCCCTGGCCCCGATCAGGCCCTGCTTCGGGAAGGTTCTTCCACCGCCTCTTAGGGTTAATCAAAACCACTTGTTTAGGTCGGTTTGATCCTACGGCGACGGATTATCCCTCAGGACTATATAAGCAACCCCAGACCCCCCCCAGGGCATGGGATGCATCTCTCAGAAGATCATCATCATCAGGCCAAGACAGGAGAAGAAGAGGATACATCAGAGATAGGATAGCTACTTCATAGTTCAAGATCTAATTTCTAGATCAAGAACCTAGTTCTAGATAGAGAGTCTGATTCGAGTAGAGTTGAGCTTTGCTCCAGTTCAGATCTGTAAGTTATCAAGATTCAGTTCTTATATTGTTTCTCAATGACTTTATGCTATTTCAATATTATGTGTGCAATTGCTAAGTTCTTACTTTATTCTAGTAGTATATTTGATATAGTCATGATCAATGATAAGTCTACGCACTTATTCGTAGAGCTCCTAGTATTTGATACGCATATGCTAGGTAGTAGAAAGTATGTAAGCATGGTGCTTAGATATAATTTACTTGTGGATTCACCTTATACTCCGGGTCGTGTGGTAGATCGTGGGCGTGACAGGCCTATTGAGTCCTTTGTAGTCAACCCCCCGAGTATAAGACTAGTCGAACAATGGTTCTTGGGAAGATCAAGTTTCGTCCTTGATTCTCTTGGGTAATCTTTGGGGTGTTCACATTTATCCATGACTATGCTATATATGATGATATGCTACATTAGAATAGATGAACAAACTCAGTCTTTGTATGCTATATAGAATTGTCTCTCTTAAGTAAAATCCAATTTTAATCTAGACTAGGAATAGTTTATGCTATGCTCCACATGTGCCTCTGCCTGTCTATTTATCATTACTTTATTATTTGGCTTACCCCTGTTAAAGTATGTGCCATTCCATCAAAGTTCATAAAGTAATCTATTGCCATCCCTATGTCTGTTGTTACATCCATCCATCTTCCCTGTGGATACGATATTTTAAAACCCATCACCCCGGGTGAAATGCTCACCGGTATCCGTGCGCTTGCGGATTATCCATCATAATATTTCTGTAGGCTCTTTTACCAACCATCATTTCTTGCGTCATTGCTTAGAATGGTTCTAGATCCATTCTTTGGAAGTTACGTTAAGAAATGTCAACACGGCCTCCGGCTTCACGGCGTCGACAGCGATCCACGGACGGCCTCCCCGCTCCCTTCTTCTCCCCCTTCTCCTTCTTCCTCCGGTGCGGCGGCGGAACAGGAGAATACCCCAGGCCGGATTAGGTTAAGGGGGGCGTGGCCACGGCGGGTCTTATAAGCGGGCGCGCGGCGTGTGAGCGCTTGGATGGGACGCAGCTGAGGTGTCGTGCATCCATGGCTCCGCCACGGCGAGTACGGCGAGCTATGCCGAGGTGGAGGGCGCAAGATTTGTCGCGGCGCGGCGTAGAGAGGAAGAGGTGAAAAAGTGAGGAGGAAGAAGACATCGTCGTGGCGCCTGTCGAGCGGGCACCGGCTGTCGGCGAGAGAAAGAGAGGGAAGGCACACGTGGGCTTGCTGGGCCGCGGTGCTTGCTGGGCCGGGGAAGTGCAGGGTGTGTTGTTGGTCGTGGGAAAAGAAATGAGGGGCCTCCGGTGGACTTCCTTAGCTGGACCAGAGGCCCAAGCATGGGTTGTTTCCCCTCCCCTTTTTCTTTTATCTCTAACCCTTTTTCTATTTTGTTTCAAATTTGAATTATGAGTTCAAATTTGAATCCCACACCAATAAATCCAAAATAAATCTAAATAAACTCCAAGGTTCTCACACTAACATTTTATATTTCCTAGAAATTTTAATTAGCTCAAAAATAAATCTAGGAATTTAGGAGAGAAAATAGAAGACATCCTTAATTTAATTATCAAGCACTCAAAGAATTCACCAAAAATTTTAAATCCTCATTTTTATAATAAACATTCCGTAATAAAATTGCGGGATGTTACAGACTCCCCCCCTCAAAAGAATCTCGTCCTCGAGATTAAGAACTTACTTCCGTCTCGAAGAGATGCGGGTACTTCTCTCTCATGACCGATTCTTTCTCCCACGTCGCTTCTCGCTCGGTGTGATTGCTCCAAAGCACCTTGCAGAAGCGAGTGGTGGTATGTCTTGTAGCTTTCTCGGCCCAATCCAGTATCCTTACTGGATACTCCAAGTACTCCAGATTGTCTTGCAAGTCGATAGCATCAGTGGAGACATGCTTGTCAAGCTTCGGGTCGAGGCACCTCCGGAGTGTGAGATGTGGAACACAGGATGCACTCCGGCAAGATCAGACGATAACTCCAGCCTATACGCAAGTTTCCCCACCTTTACCACAATCTGGTAGGGTCCAACAAACCTCGGGGCTAGCTTCCCCTTCACATGGAATCTCTTCGTGCCTCTAAGCGGTGACACTCTCAGAAAAACAAAGTCACCAACCTCGAAGGAGACATCCCTTCGCTTAGGGTCAGCATAGCTCTTCTGCCTGCTTTGAGCTATCTTCAGGTTCTCTCTAACCTTAGCCACATTCTCCTTAGCCTCAACTATGGAAGCAGGATAGAAGAAAATCCTCTCCCCCACCTCAGACCACATAAAAGGGGTCGTACACTTTCTGCCATACAGAGCTTCAAAGGGTGCCATTTGCAAACTCGCCTGATAGCTGTTGTTGTACGAGAACTCAGCGTACGGTAGACTCTTCTCCCAATCATTGCTATAAGTCAACACACAAGCTCTCAGCAGATCTTCGAGAACCTGATTCACTCATTCAGTCTGTCCATTTGTCTGAGGGTGGAAAGCTGTACTGTAGTCCAAGTGTGTGCCCATCGAATCGTGCAGGCTCTTCTAGAACTGAGCTGTGAACTGAGCACCACGATCGGACATGATGCTGCGGGCAACACACAAGCTCTCAGCAGATCTTCGAGAATCTGATTCACTCATTCAATCTGTCCATTTGTCTGAGGGTGGAAAGCTGTACTGTAGTCCAAGTGTGTGCCCATCGAATCGTGCAGGCTCTTCCAGAACTGAGTTTTGAACTGAGCACCACGATCGGACATGATGCTGCGGGGTACTCCATGTAACCTTAGGATATGCTCTATGTAGAGGTCGGCCAACTGACTCACAGTGAACTTGTTCTTTACCGGAAGGAAGTGTGCTACCTTGGTCAAACGGTCCACAATCACCCAAATTGAGTCATTTCCCTTCTGAGTGCGGGGTAAACCCACCACGAAGTCCATGCTGATATCATCCCATTTCCACTGAGGTATCTCAAGAGGCTGTAGCAATCCGGCGGGTCTCTGATGTTCCGCCTTCACTCTCTGACATGTGTCACATCGGGCAACATACTCAGCTATGTCCTTCTTCATATTCTCCCACCAGAATCGACACTTCAGGTCTTGGTACATCTTGGTGCAACCGGGGTGAATAGAATACCAGGAATCGTGAGCTTCCTTCAGAATCATTTTCCGAATATCCTCACTAATAGGCACACATATGCGATCCTTCAACCACAACATGCCTTGCTCATCAATGCGGTAGTCAGGAGCCTTGCCTCTCATCAGAAGGTCTTTCACTTCCTCAATCTCCGGACACTTCTTCTGGGCTTGCCTGATTTGGTCTTCCAGTCTGTACTTCACACTCAACTTGTTGAGCTGTCCCTTCTCAACGATGTCAAGCTTCAATCTCTCCATCTCTTTGTATAACTCTGGCTGTTCCTCCTGCACCATCAGGTTGTTGCAATAACTTCTTCGGCTCAAAGCATTGGCCACGACATTTGCCTTGCCGGGATGGTAGTGAATGTCGAGGTCATAGTCCTTTATCAACTCCAGCCATCTATGTTGCCTCAAGTTCAACTCTGACTAGGTGAAAATATACTTCAGACTCTTGTGATCCGTGTAGATATCTCACTTATTGCCCATCAAGTAGTGCCTCCATATCTTCAAAGCATGAACAACAGCTGCTAACTCAAGATCATGCGTCGGGTAGTTCTCTTCGTGCTTCCGAAGCTGCCTTGAAGCATAGGTGATTACATTGTCTTCCTGCATCAGCACACAACCAAGACCCTGCCTTGAAGCATCACCGTAAACCACAAAGTCCTTGTTGTCATCGGGAAGCGTCAACACAGGAGTTGTGGTGAGTCGGGTCTTGAGCTCTTGGAAGCTTGCTTCACACTTCTCTGACCACACGAACGGCGTGTTGTTCTTCAGCAACTCGGTCATCAGCTTCGCAATCTTGGAGAAGTTCTCGATGAAACGGCGGTAGTACCCTGCCATCCCGAGAAAACTCCTGATCTCTGTCACTGTCTTGGGTGACTGCCACTTTGACACAGCTTCGATCTTCGAGGGATCAACTGCCACTCCCTCACCTGACAACACATGCCTAAGGAAAGCCACTTCTTCTAGCCAGAACTCGCACTTGCTGAACTTGGCATACAACTGATTCTGCCTCAGCTTCTCCAACACTATCCTCAGATGCTCTTCATGCTCTTCTGCAGTTTCCGAGAAGACCAAGATGTCGTCAATGAAAACCACGACACACTTCTCTAACTCGTCCATGAACACCTTGTTCATCATGTTCATAAAGTAAGCAGGTGCGTTCGTAAGACCGAACGATACGACAGTGAACTCGTACTGCCCGTACCGGGTCACAAATGCTGTCTTGTAGATGTCCTCGGGGCGAATCTTCATCAGATGGTAGCCGGATCGGAGGTCAATCTTGCTGAAGTACTTGGCCTTCCTCAAATGATCAAGCAGGTCATCAATGCATGGCAACGGGTACTTGTTCTTGATGGTCACCGCATTAAGAGCGCGGTAATCGACGCACAGCCATTGCGTCCCATCCTTCTTCGGTACAAACATCACCGGTGAAGCCCAAGGTGATGCACTCGGTCGGATGTACCCCTTCTCACGGAGAGCTTCTAACTCCTCCTTCAGCGTTGCCAGCTCTAACTTGCCCATTCTGTAAGGACTCTGTGCCACGGGTGCTGTACCTAGCACAAGGTTGATCACGAACTCTACATTGCGGTCTGGTGGTAACCCCGGCAGATCATCAGGAAAGACATCGGGGGTACTCATAAACCACTGGAACATCGGCCACTGTCTTCGTAGTGAGGTTGTACACAGCTGGTACTTCTCGAGACTTCAGCGGCTCGAACATGATCTTCGTCCCCTTCGGGTGTATCAGGGTCACTTGTCGGGGTGACGAGGAGATAACCCCTTTGTGAGCGGTGATCCAATCCATGCCCAGGATAACATGAATTCCATTGGACTTCAGCATAGTTAGATCTCCGAGGAACTTGTGACCCTTGATGAACATTTCCACCCCTTTGCATAGTAGGGTGCATCTGATATCTCCGAGCGGTGAGCTCGTCACAATAGGTTTCGGTCGGGGAGTCATGGGGAGAGATAGTTTGTTTACAAAGTTAGAGGACACATATGAACTAGTTGCACCAGTATCAAACATAATCAAAGCTTTAGTACCACAAACTAAAAACTCACCGATCACGACGTCAGGAGCGTCGACAGCTTCCTCCTCAGTCAGGAGGTTGAGCCTCCCGCGGTCAGCAGGAGGCTGGGGAGCAGCCTGAGGTGGCCTCCCTCCTAGGGCTAGTGCCCTGGCAGGTGTAGCAGCGATTTTCTTGCTGGGGCACTCGTACGACTTGTGGCCTTGCTCGCCACAGGCGTAGCACGTCAGGGTGAAACCTCCGGTGCCGGGTCTCGACGCGCTCTGTTGTGGGCGGTTGTAGCCTCCACCCTACTGCTGGTAGCCGGAGCTCCTTCCTCCGGGGTACGGTGCACGGCTTCCTCCGTAGCCTCGTCCGGGCTGGTTGTTCCCCGGGTGGTAGCTCCCTCTCAGCAGGTTGCTCTGTCCACTCCTCAGCCTCTGGAAGGATCGGTCGCCATGGTCCCGATCTCCATACCTCTTCTTGCCCTTCATGCACTCCTCATGCCCCCTCCTTTCTTCCTCCAGCGCGATAGCCCTGCTCACTGGCCTTCAAGCCCTGGCGGAGACCATGATGGAGGCCTCGCAGAAACCAAAACTGCTTCTTGTTATCGGAGTTGGTGTCATCGGGGACGTAGCGCGTCATCTTCAGGAAGTGCCTCTCGTACTCCTCCACCCTCATCGCACCCTGAGTCATAATGCAGAACTCCTGTGCCTTCTGACTCATGAGTTCCCGCGGCAGGTACTGCTCGCGGAACACCTCACAGAACTCCAGCCAGGTGATGAAGGCTGGGTTCGGGTGGCTGTCGGAGTAGTTGTCCCACCATGACTTGGCAAGACCCTCGAGCTGGTGGATGGCGAGTGCCACACACTCTTCGTCGGTGTAGGTGGTGAGGTCGAGCTTCGTCTCGATCACACGGAGCTAGTCGTCGGCGTCGAGGGGATCGTCTGAGTAACTGAAGGTAGGGGCCTTCAGGCGGAGGAACCTCTCGATCTTCTTGGCGAAGTCCTCCTCCGGCGGAACGTTGCGGTTCCCACCATTGACTCAGTTCTTAACGGCTTCCGCCATCCTCTGCATCAGCGCAGTCTGAGCGGCCATCACCTCAGCCAGGTTAGGCGGTGGCGGTGGTGGTGCCTCTCCACGGCCACGACCACGCCCACGACCCTGGGGAGCTGGTGGCAGCTCGGGTACTTCTTCAGCTTCTTCCTCTCCATCTCCATCGCCTTCGCCGATGGGCGGAGGTGGTGGTGGTGGCACTGCAATGCCTCGGCCTCGTCCTCGGACAGGTGCGTGTCCACGACCACGAGCGTGTCCACGCCAATGAGTGGGAGCGCGGCCACGTCCACGTCCACGGACTGGCGGGGCTTGCTCTTCCTCGGCCTCGGCATCCTCAAGGCAAGCCAACAGATGTACTGACCTCCTGATGGACATCTTACTGAAAACAAGACCAAGGGCATAGGAAACCTTAGATACGTCTCTCACCAACAAATTGAGTCTGATATACAATCATGAAAATATTTCTAATATAATTCTAACACTCAAGAGGAAAAAGCAATAAGAATAATTAACTCCATTTAGACCAAACAAACAGCATCCATTATGAGTACATAAGTTTCCTCGAGGCTGACTCAAGCCTTGGAGGTCACACACAGCAGCGATCTAATATAGCGTTACATGATCTCAAAAGGATGTGCACATCAAGGTGTGAAAAGACTCATAACTCCTCATGCACCAGAACAGGCTCTCGGCTGCATGGAACAACTCATGGAAACTACCTATATTACAACTCTACTCTTATTAGCATGATCATGCCCCAGCACGCTACTCGAAGCGAGCCTTCTTGTACCTCACGGGGTAACGGTCCTCCTCAGGGAAGTCTCTGGGGAACATCCTTGACAGCCTGGCATGAGCAGCTTTCACCTCCTGGGTCTCAACCGGAGCGAGCATGTCAGCCATCGGACACAGGTGAAGCTTGAGGGCGGACGGGTGGAGCTTGAAGGTCCCCTTGCGGATCGCCCACTGGTGCTCGGGAGGTAGCAAACTGTTGAGCTCCTGAAGCTCGTCCACATGAAGAGAGTCAGCGTCCTCCCAAGTCCTCAGCATCCTCTTGCACTTGTCCAGCAAGTACACTGAAGTCCTGGTGAGTGCAGCGAGGTTGGCGGTGTTGGAGTACTGGTCCTCCATAATCTCGGCCACCCTAGCCTTCTCACGAACAAGAGTGCGTCCCTGCGTGGCGAACTGGGCATCCTTCTGGTCCAGCTTGGCGAAGAGACGGGTGAACCTGGCCTCCTGCTTGCGTAGATCCTCCTTAGCGTAGAGCATCTCCTCACGTGCGGTCACCCTCTCAGCCTTTGCCTGCACTGCCAAAGAGTTGGCATGGTGTAGTCCTCGCTCGAGCTGCTTGACTCGCTGGCGCAGGGTAAGGTTCTCCACGAGCAAACTCTAGCTACGGGGCTGAAGCTCCTTCAGCTGCAGGGTAGTGTACTCCAGCCTACTGAAGAGTGCACTCGTCTGCTTGCTCAGTCGGCGGGCGTGAGTGTCGAGGTCCACAAGGTAGCTCCCAGTGGTGACGAGCGTGTCGTCGGACTTGCGTAGAGGCCCCTGAACAACCTCCTCCTCGTAGAGTGCTGAAGGGTCTGGCAGTCCATCCACGATCGGAGCCACTCTGAAGTAGTCCTGGGGGATCAGCCGCAGGTCTCCAGTCTTGTAGTCGTCGCGGTACCCAGCCAGCAGGTGGCGAAGAACGTGGCTGCAGGTGGTGTCCACAGCGTTCCTGATGTTGAGTCATCTGCTGTGCTCGAGCATCCCGGGGAAGTCTGGACGCGCCAGGTGGGGCAGGACGGCCACTGTGCAAAGCACCAGTGGGCCTGACAGAGTGCGAACATCCTCAACACGGTAGGTGACGTGCGTAGGGGGAATCCCCAGCCTGAGGATGACCCGGTCTACCCAACTGGCGAGTCCCTCCATGTGCTCCGGGAGTAGCTTGATCTCCTGTCGGTCCATTTCCTGTGACACGGAAGAATTTTCTAGTTAGCGCAGGTGAGATAGAACTTTTTCAAAGAAGGATAAGTTTTTGTAATATAAGACAAGAGTTGTATATAGCAAAAGAGATTCATTTAGAGTCCTAATTTTCTATCGACCATTTCTAAGGGCACGTACTATGGTCAAGTACGGCTCTGATACCATCTGTAACACCCTGGGTTTTCAGAATCAGAAAACCCACCTTTCTGTCTCGTGTTAGTCCCTGGATTAGACGCTAACACGCACAGGCATTCATCACAGATAAATATCACAGTCATACAACGAAATAAAGCATCAGAGTACGAATAAAAATCTGATTATTACATATCCTGAATAATGGAGTACATCAATACATGCCTCTTGGCAGAATAACAAGAATAAGAGCCTACGCAGCGGTAGCAAGCTTCCAAAATGTGTCTCCATCTTCATTCGTCTCCCACAGGCATCCTTGAGCGAAGCGACGTGCCCCTCAGTCGTACCATCCGTCGGCGTTGTTGTCGAAGTCTGACTCGTACCCTGCAAGCTCAGGGGCTATCCCCAAGGATCGGGATAGGTTCACGTCACCAACCGTATGCATGCTTTAGGTGGCCTACTTCTAAAGGTAAAGAGAGGAACAAGGTAGAGACTGGGTTTCCTAAGCAGCAGCAACATCAATATCAAAAAGAAATATCATCTCCATATTCCCACCAATTCCCATATCACTCAGAGGGTCGGTCAGATCACCGTCACCATCACCTATCTCCAGCTAGGGTCGGTGTGAGAACTCCCACTCCTCGCACCTTAATGGTTGCACCCGAATCCGCGAGGCAGAGGGAGCAACTCTCCTCTCCCCGAATACAACCACGGCTCACCATACACTCTCATCCTATAAGGGGGTAGGTAGAAATCCCAAAACTTAAGAGTCAAAGTATACATCGGGCATGTCCATGACCGAGGACGCGGCTATACGTATAGATCTAACCTCTGCAGAGCATGTACACCAGTACCCAACTCAGAATAGTACCCGGACGGTGTACGGCCGACCGAGCCTACCCTACCGAATGAACACCTAGGAGTTACAATTCCATCCTGCATCCAGGTCTCGCTGCGGTCCTTCGCAAAGGACCACCCCAGAACTGTGAAAATGCCCCCGTGTGGCCGCACGGGGAGCGCCCAATAGGGAAGGGACTTCACCCTAACCCTCTCACTGATACCCTCTATCCTACTGGCAGGTATGGTAACGCACTTGCTAGGGTCGAGTGGCCCTATCCCCACTCTCGGTGAGGTGGTGTGTACGAAAGTCCCGTGTAACAAGGCGACCCACTCGGTTTCAGACCGGGCGAGCTCCTATCCTCCAAGTCATCACAAAATCTGCAACTCCTGTTCTCCTAAAACAGTGTACCCGCCATAGGTACCAAACTGGGCAACGTTTGAGAAGATGATCCCTGGCCCCCGATCCCGGATCAGGTTGTCTTGAGCTCACCCCCGCCAAAATATCCCAAAACACCTTCTCCTGCCGGTTTTTCCCCAGACACGCCAAGAAACTACCACAATAATCCTAACACATGCATAGCAAGCTCAGCGTATCAGCACGTGTAAATAAAGTAGTAGTAGTAGGTCAATCAAGGACGGGGTAGTAAAAAGGGCAGTGCAAGGGTTTCACCATAATCATCATCATGCATAAGTAAAGCACTAGCAGTTCTAAAGCAATGCCAAATGGGCATTCAAAGTAGGCCAGGCGTGAACCTAGGTGTGAGTAGTCGTCGTAGCCGAGGTCGTCGTCGTAGTCCCGGTTCAGCTCTCTGGCTCCGGCGGCTCCTAGAGTCACATAAAATAAATAAACACGGATGCTAATTGCAATAAATCCAAGACGAAGAGCAAATAAGACCCAAAAAGAGGTAAACTCTAGCCTAGCACAGAGTTTGGAATTTTAGAAGATTTCCAGAAAAAGTTTTGAATTTTTCAGAGTTAAAACGGATTTAATATGTATTTCCAAAGATAAAATAGATTTCTGAAAATCAAATACGCATATTTAATATTGCAATCTTTAGGCTAGCTTTTACCTAACTCTAGCTGACTCATAACAGGCTTAAAGCCAGCTTCAGGCCAGCTCCAGCCGCCCACGTGGCTGCCACGGCGCGGCTTAAAGCCAACACCAACCCACGTGGTGGCCTGCGTGGCATCGTGCGTGGTGGAGCGCGTGGGATCCAGAATGGATCCCTGTGGCGCGGCACCGTGTGTGCGTGCGTGTGGCTCGGCCGGGAGTGGCCAGCCGCACGAGATCCCAGCGGATCGTCTATGGTCACTTGCGCGTGTGCGCATGCGTGTGGATCAAAACCCCAGGGGTTTAGGTCTGCGCCGAAACGTGTTCGACGGAATGTCCCAGAGGAGCTCCGGCGCGACAAGGCTCGCCAGCGGCGAGGCGTGCAGGGGGTTGACCAACTAGTGGCAGGGCTCGACTCGGGAATAGATTGCGCACATGCCCTGGCCAAGAAAGGCTGGACCTTTGGACGGAGATGAGCTCAACGGCGGTGGCGCAGAGACAGGCGTGGTGGTGCAGTGCGGCGACGGTGTGTGGGTGTGCCAAAAGGCTAGCTGCGCGTGTGCGTGCATCAAGTGAGTCCATACGCGACGAAAAACTGGGGCTTTGTCCCTTGCCGATACGGACCGGGCCGGCTCGGACATGGCGGCGCCCTGGCCAGCAGGTGCGACGGCGACGGGCAGCGCTCCGCGGCGAGGCAAAGGCGCGTGTGCGTGCATGATTGCGTCATTGAGCATGCGAGCACGGCGAGACCCCAAAGGCGAGGCCTTCCCCCTTCCTATGCATGCAGGCTCAAGGGCAAACCGCGCGGTCATGGCCGTGGCGGCGCACGGGCAGGACGATGGGGTTACTGGTGATCACAAGAAAAGGGAACAGGGCCAAGCGGCATATGCACGCGTGTTGTCGACGGCAGCGGCACCTGTAGGCGTAAGGCACGGCTCGATGGCCGGCAACACAGGCGACGGCGGTCTGCGGCGGTGCCGCGGCGCGACGAGGTCGAACACGAGGTTAAGGTGGGGTCTTTCTCCCCTTCGGCCCAAAGGCTGGCTCCACAAATGAGAGGAGGGTGACGGCGCTCACCTGGTGACCATGGGTCGACGTGCAGAGCGGTGGTGAAGAGGGATGAAGCGGGACGGCGGCGCGGCGAGCTGGAGCAGAGGAAGCAGAGAAGGCGACGCGGTACGTGGCTTCGCGGCGAACGGGTGCTCCATGGGCGGCCCCCGGCTTCACGGCATCGACGGCGATCCCACGGACAGCCTCCCCGCCCCCATCTTCTCCCCCTTCTCCTTCTTCTTCAGGTGCGGCGGCGGAACAGGGGAATACCCCAGGGTGGATTAGGTTAAGGGGGGCGCGGCCGCGGCGGGTCTTATAGGCGGGCGCGCAGCGTGTGAGCGCTTGGATGGGACACAGCTGAGGTGTCATGCATCCACGGCTCCGCCACGGTGAGTACGACGAGCTATGCCGAGGTGGAGGGCGCAGGATTGGTCGCGGCATGGTGTAGAGAGGAAAAGGGGAAAAAGCGAGGAGGAAGAAGACATCACCGTGGCGCCTGTCGAGCGGGCCCCGGCTGTCGGCGAGAGAAAGAGAGGGAAGGCGCGCGCGGGCTTGCTGGGCCGTGGCGCTTGCTGGGCCGGGGAAGTGCAAGGTGTGTTGTTGGGTGCGGGAAAAGAAACGAGGGGCCTCCGGCGGACTTCCTTAGCTGGACCAGAGGCCCAAGCATGGGTTGTTTCCCCTCCCCTTTTTCTTTTATATCTAACCCTTTTCTATTTTGATTCAAATTTGAATTATGAGTTCAAATTTGAATCCCAGACCAATAAATCCAAAATAAATCGAAATAAACTCCAAGGTTCTCACACTAGCATTTTATATTTCCTAGAAATTTTAATTAGCTCAAAAATAAATCTAGGAATGTAGGAGAGAAAAATAGAAGACATCCTTAATTTAATTATCAAGCACTCAAATAATTCATCAAAAATTTTAAATCCTCATTTTTATAATAAACATCCCGTAATAAAATTGCGGGATGTTACAATGCATTTGGTTTCTCTTCAGAAATCAGGTGTGCCAAAGTGGTATCAGAGCAGTAATGACTGTAGGACGCAGCCTTAAGTTAGAAATGGTCAAAAATTAAGAATTCATGATCTAGAAAGCCATGTCATCTTTCAAAATTTACATATTTATGCGTAAAAACTAATTTATTTAGTTTTTCTTTATTTAAATGCTATCATTTTGTTTTATCTATGCTGAGTCTCCTTTTTGCTTATCAGATGGCCAGAACCAAGAACACAGCACGCAAGAGCACCGGTGGCCGTGTCCCCACTGGTCAGCTAGCACCTCGCTACCCACTTGTTGAGCCAGAGGAGCAGCCTGAGGTTCAGATGGAAGATCAGGTTGAGGAAGATCCAGAAGAGACAATATTTGAGGATGACGCTGAAGATCATTGTGGGCAGCCACAGTTGTATGATGGCACCTACTTGGTTGTGGATGCCGATGGCGACATGGTGATACCTCCAGCTGCCCCTGCTCCTGATGCTCCTCCGTCACCGCCAATGGATCTTGTGTAGGATGCTCCCGCACAGGAGGCTGCTGGAGGGGACTCGGATGATTCCGGGGATGACAGCAGTGATGACAACAGTGGAGATAGTAGCAATGGAGATGGCAGTGATGATGATGATTGCAGTGATGGCAACTACGAGAACGAAGATGAGGAGGTTGATGTCGATGGGCACGAGGATGACAACAGTGCTGTGAATGATAATCAGGTGGATGATGACCCTCGCTTTCATGGAGTGACATACCACTACCACCATACCGAGGAGGATGAGGGACAGTTTGTTGTCCTACTGGACACCTTGACTTCACAGAGAGGCCCCTCTATGTCACCAAGCACTACTCGGAGCCTGGGCTGGAGGATTACTACACCACTGTGGTTCACATCTGTGTGCCTCTTCGTGGAGGTGTCAGGCACAGTATTCACTCTTCACACTTGAGCTCAGCTCCTACGTCAGTGCAGGCTGCTTCAGTTAATGATGCAACAAGAAGGGCCCTGTGGTCCATCACTCACAGATATCGTGAGCGGCTGCACGACTCCAACTTCCGCCACGTCCTCAGCCATCCTAGAGGGAGCGCGAACACCGTTGTTCCTGTGTGGAATAACAGGGATGGTCGCATGGATATTTTGGCCCGTGTTGCTTCTGCACTCAACACAGACTTGGAGGGTTCATACGACGAGGTGGATCGTCTCCACGATCAGCTTCAGAGGGCACAGGCTCGGATCGCTCAGCTTGAGGCGCAAGTTGCTGGGTGACGTCCTCTAGAGCAGGAAGCACCCTTCTATCCTCCGGAGTCTCCCCCTCACAAGAGGACTCGCTACAGTTCCGATGAGGCCACTACAAGTGTGCAGCAGGACTAAGAGATTAGGAGACCCACCTTTACTTTTGTTATCGATAGAGCGTTCCTGTGAGAACGAGTCTTGTAACAATGGTTGTTGCATGCAAACATGTTTTTTTTGGTTCTTTGTTTGAGTGTGTTGTATTGTGGAGTGATGGCCACAATCCGACGAGAACAAAAATCATTTAGTTAATGAAGGGTTGGGTTATCCTTATCTATGATGTTTTCCTTTTAAGTTCGGTTGATATAAAATCTGTTCACGCAACTTTCTGACATAGCAGTCAAGTTTTAATTTTATCTTGAGCTACAGAACTCTGTTTGATGTGAAACTAGTTGGGTTGGCTTTGCAATTTCACACTACATATTCTGATTAATTTTCATAATTTTTGGACAACATCATTGGGAGTTACACATGATTTATTGAGACTAGCAGAATCTGTTCAAATTAAAAGTTCAAGCATCCTTATTCATTGAGTTTACTCTTCATGCATCACTTGTGCTTATCTGAAATATATTTCTGTAATAATCAGATGGTACAAACCAGGCCAGGAGGAGGTCAAGACATTCCGCCAGTGATTCGTGCTCACATAGCCAATCAACAAGCTCAAGCACCACCACCTCCACCCCCACCACTTAACCAAATGGATCCGGCTATGCTGCAATTGCTTACCACCCAAACCCAGCTGCTGCAGAACCTCACTGCCATAGTCCAAAACCTTCAAGCTCAACAAAACCAGGCAGCACCACCTCCCCCACCTCGCCCACAGCCGAGGGACAAACATAAGGAGTTTATGAGCCACAACCTTCCCACCTACTCTCACTCTACTGATCAGTTGGATGCTGATGATTGGTTGAAGACGGTTACCAAGAAGCTTGAGATCATTCAAAGCACCGACCGAGAGATGGTCCTTTATGCTACAGATAGATTGATAGAACAAGCTGGTGATTGGTGGGATGCATATTCGACTGCACATCCTAATAGAAACAATATTACTTGGCAGGAATTCCGGGATAATTTCCGTACATATCACATTCCTTCAGGAGTGATAAAACTTAAGCAGAAGGAATTTCTTGCACTAAAGCAAGGGAATATGTCTGTCACAGAGTATCTCGACAAGTTCACTCACTTGTCCCGTTATTCTCCTGATGAAGTCAACACTGATCCAAAGAGGTAGGAAAGGTTCCTGGATGGCTTGATTGGGCCACTTAACTATCAGCTACAAAGCCATACATTCCCTGATTTCCAGACATTGCTCAATAAAGCTATTGAACTGGAGAGTAAGAGGAAGGAACTGGGCGAGCAAAAACGTAAGTTCCAATCTCATGGGCAATCCAGCAGTAACACTCGTCCTCGCTACAGTTCACAGCAAGGCTCTTCCCAGTATCGTTTTGGTGGTCAAGGAGGGAAATATCCTTAGAACTTGCAGTTGCAGCGCTCATTTCAACTACAACGCTTCAACCCACAGACACCACGAACTCCCACTCCTCAGCAGAATCGCTATAACAATGGTTCTGGGGCACCTGTCAGAAACACGACTCCTGTTCAGCCCAGTGGATGTTTCAAGTGTGGTGAGCTGGGACATTATGCCAACAATTGTGCCAAAAGAGGGATGCAGACTCCTCAGAAGGACAATGGCCAGAGGCCTGGTCAGTCATCGTCCCAACCTCGCACTCCACAAGCTCCAAACAATAGAGGCTAGCAGAACTATATGCGTGGCCGAGTGAATCATGTATTAGTGGAGCAAGCCCAGAATGACTTCGGCGTTGTACTGGGTACGTTTCCCGTCAATTCTATACCTGCTACAGTTTTATTTGATTCAGGAGCATCGCATTCATTCGTTACTGATCAATTTGTGGCAAAACATAACATACCTATGAGTCCTATGAATACACCATTGATAGTTAGTTCCCCGGGTGGTGAAATGAGAACTGGTCATATAAGCCCACAAGTGAATATTAATATCATGGGAGTAGACTTTCTGGCTAACCTAGTAGTCTTAAAGTCATAGGGAATAGATGTGATCTTAGGTATGGATTGGTTATGGAGTTGTGATGGAGTTATACAGTGCCGTAAGAAGTCAGTGTTATTAACCAGTCCGCATGGAGAAAGAATTGAGTATGTGGGTACCCCCTCATCCAATAGTGGCACTATGAATTCAATTGAAGGCAAAGCCTTGGAAGATGTAAAAGTAGTAAATGAGTATCCTGATGTGTTTCCAGATGATTTACCAGGTATGCCACCTGACTGTGACATTGAATTTAGTATTGAACTTATACCTGGTACTGCTCCTATATCAAAAAGACCATATAGAATGGATGTTAAAGTCTTAGCTGAACTAAAGAAACAAATAGACGAATTACTCAGTAAAGGGTTTGTCTGTCCTAGTTCTTCACCATGGGGAGCCCCCACTCCCTTCGTGGATAAAAAGGATGGATCTAGGAGGTTGTGTATAGATTATCGATCTCTTAATGAAGTTACCATCAAAAATAAATACCCTTTACCCCGGATAAAGGATTTGTTTGATCAAATGAGAGGAGCAAAAGTTTTCTCTAAGATAGATCTCCGATCGGGTTACCATCAGTTGAAAATTCAAATGGAGGATATTCCAAAGACGGCATTCACGTCTAGGTATGGGTTATATGAGTTCACTGTGATGTCATTTGGCTTGTCCAATGCTCCAGCATACTTCATGTATTTGATGAACAAAGTGTTTATGGAGTATCTTGACAAGTTGCAGAAGCTTCGGGAACATCAACTCTATGCCAAGTTTAGCAAGTGTGATTTCTGGTTAAAGGAGGTCTCTTTTCTCGGACACATTATCACTGATGGTGGGATAGCAGTGGATCCAAGCAAAGTCCGAGATGTGTTGAACTGGAGTCCTCCTAAGAATGTACCGGAGATCAGAAGTTCCCTTGGACTTGCAGGATACTATCGCAGATTTATCGAGGGATTTTCGAAGATTGTGAAACCCCTTACAACTTTACTAGAGAAGGGTAAAGAGTTTAAGTGGGATGACAAGTGTCAAGCCAGTTTTGAAGAATTGAAGAAAAGGTTGACCACAGCTCCTGTGCTGATAATGCCGGATATTCACAAAGGATTTGATGTCTACTGTGATGCTTCTCGGCAAGGACTAGGTTGTGTGTTGATGCAGGAAGGAAAGGTCGTAGCTTATGCTTCAAGACAGTTAAGGAAACATGAGCAGAACTATCCTACTCATGATCTCGAGTTAGCTGCAGTTGTGCATGCTCTCAAAATCTGGAGGCATTCTATGATTGGAAATAAGTGTCAGATTTTCACCGACCATACGAGTCTGAAGTATATCTTTACACAGAAGGATCTTAATCTAAGGCAACGTAATGGTTAGAATTAATCAAGGATTATGATCTGGATATTCAGTATCACCATGGGAAAGCAAACGTTGTAGCAGACGCATTGAATCGGAAGAATCAGGCCAATATGCTAATAGGTCGCTTGATGCCTCAGGAGTTATGTTGGGAAATGGCACAACTTAACTTGGGAATTGTTGCTCAGAATGAGACCTGAACATTAGAAACTAAGTCGACACTTGAGCAGGAAATTAGGAAAGGGCAATTGACAGATGAAAAGATTAAGGAGTACAAGAAACTGATAAAGTTGGGTAAAGTTCCAGAATTCAGGGAAGATGAACAAGGAACAGTGTGGTTTAAGAACAGAATTTGTGTGCCCGAGATTAAAGAATTACGTGAGACTATATTGAAGGAAGCACACGATTCAGCTTATTCTATTCATCTTGGAAGTACTAAGATGTACCAAGATTTAAAACAAAGGTATTGGTGGTACGGAATGAAAAATTGTAGTAGCTCATGTGGCTTTATGTGGCACATGTCAGAGGGTAAAAGCAGAGTATCAAAGACCAGTAGGGTTGCTTCAAATACCTGAGTGGAAATGGGAAGAGATTAGCATGGATTTCATTGTAGGTTTACCTTGTACTCGTGATGGGTATGACTCTATATGGGTTATTGTGGATAGGCTAACCAAGGTTACACATTTCATACCAGTGAAGACGACATACACTAGGGTCAAGTTAGCAGAGCTATATAATTCAAGAATAGTGTGTTTACATGCAGTTCCAAAGAAGATAGTATCAGATCGAGGGACTCAATTCACTTCACGTTTTTGGCAGAAGCTTCATGAATCAATGGACACAAAGCTAAATTTCAATTCAACATATCACCCTCAAACAGATGGACAAACAGAAAGAACAAATCAGATCTTAGAGGATATGTTAAGAGCTTGTGCTTTGAAGCATGGAGGCAGTTGGGACAAGAGTTTGCCTTATGCAGAGTTTGCTTATAATAACAGCTATCACTCTAGCATTAAAATGGCACCTTTTGAAGCTTTGTACGGAAGAAAATGTAGAACACCTTTGTTCTGGAATCAGACTGGAGAAAGTCAGCTCTTTGGACCGGACAGCATAAGAGAAGCCGAAAAGCAAGTAGAGATAATTCGAGAAAATCTCAAAGCTGCACTGTCACCACAGAAGAGTTATGATGATCCCCATAGAAGAGAAGTGGTATTGGAAGTGGGTGACTATGCATATCTTAGAGTGTCACCTATTCGAGGTCTGCGAAGGTTTAATGTCAGAGGGAAGTTGTCACCTCGTTTTATTGGACCATTTCGGATCGTGGAAAGGAGAGGAGAGGTAGCTTATCAGCTGAAGCTGCCAGCACAGTTGTCAGGAGTTCATGATGTGTTTCACGTATCACAGTTAAAGAAGTGCACAAGTGAGGTCAGGATAGAACCAGTACAACTGGAAGATATTGAGATGGAAAAAGATTTGACTTATAAAGAATATCCTATTAAAATCTTGGATACCTCGGAGAGGGTTACTCGGAGCAAAGTCATCAAGATGTGTAAAGTGCAGTGCAGTCATCATACAGAGGAAGAGGCAACTTGGGATAGACAGGATGAACTCATGGAAGATTTTCCTCAGCTATTCTCTAATCCTTCTGAATCTCGGGACGAGATTCTCTTTAAGGGGGTAGGATTTGTAACACCCTAAAATTCCATCACTAAATTTACTGTAAGCAACATAGTGTACTTGGATTAGTCTTAAGGACTTAATTAAAATTTGCTAATTAATTTGGGCTCTAAAGTAATTAAATACCATTTAAATAATTTAGAACCAAAAAGTGCATGTGCATCATTATTTGGCTTGGCATGGTGTTTATGAATGATGGTGTGAAGTTTTAAAAGTTTATAAAATAATTTGAAAATTTGGAAAAGTTTGAAAAGAGTTTGAATTTGAAAAAGATTTGAATAAAAGGTTTGAAAAGGAAAAAGAAAAAAACAAACCCTTCCCTTCCTCCCTTTCAGCCCACCCCGGCCTGTCAATCCCTCTTCCGGCCCAGCGCCACCCCGCCACCCACCTTCCTCCTCCCCCTCTCTCCCGCTCGCTGACACACCGGCCCCGCAGGTCAGCTTCGTCCCCTCCCCCGGCCTCCTTCCCCTGCTTCACCGCCGCAGATTCCGCCGCCCTGCCCCGCGCGTCCTTGCCTCCTCCTTCCATCCTTGAGCCACAATTAAGGGCGGTTAAGCCCGCAGGCCATATCACCATCAAATACCCTTCCGTTTCTCCTTCTTGCCTCCATAACACCCCAGATGAGTGTGACAGAACTGCCCAAAATAAATCCGGATTATCACCTAAGCCGGTCCACTTGGCTCATAAGCGATAACTAGGAGCTATTTTGTCACCTCTGCCGGGTCATGCTCGGTAAATCACTTACACAGGATCGAGATATGCACTAAGCCCACACGAAGGCGGGACCAGAGTACATCATTACATTACATACAAGCCTACAAGTACTTAATATTACAAACTAGGTTTTTCAGAACATAAAAGTAAACATAGTTCAGAGTTTAAACAGCGGAAATTAAACTAAACGCGGGATACACATTGGAGGCCATCCAAGTATATCACTCCTCATCATCGTTCTCCCATTCAATCTCCCATCCATCTGGAATAACACCAGGCCAGATGGGGTTACCTGAAAACAACAAATTAAGCAAGGCTGAGTATACTAATACTCAGTAAGACTGACCCGTCAAGAAATAAAAGACACAGCTAGACATGTAAGGCTTTTTGGCTAGTGGGTTTGTTTTACCAAAAACAACTAAGAGTTGATCCTTACTTTCAAGTTTTAGCTCAAGTTCTAGTATGTTAACCATTCTAGGTAAGCACCTAGCTAAACAAGCATGGTTGTGCAAACAAGATTAATCAATCAACAATATTAATCCAAAATGTTCCATAAATAAACATGGGGTAGCCAGTGGTCAAGCCGACTCAGATAACAGTGAGTGACCGACGATCGATCGATTTATATCCTTGCAAGGTAAACCCAAGATACACGGAAGAAGGTAGACCCCAAAGAATCTAAAGAAAAACAAATACGGGGTCTACCCTGACCAGGCGGTTCCCGTCACTCCCCAGATTAGGGACAGGCGCCACAGTCCTAAGTACAAGGTTACTGGAACGCCCTCACACGGCACGTCCAGACTCACACTTGCACTACCGGAATCAAACCGGGAGACGCATCTCAAGATTAGTAGCGATAAAGTCCCCGCACTGGTTCATTAGGTACTAGGCTTACCGGTCCCATACCCGACAAGCACTTGGTACGTTCAATAGCTTAGGCCAGCACCATGCTACTCGGTCGAGATCGAACCCATTGCTCTTACCACATGAGCGAGTCAATTTAACCAACTTATGATTCCAACATAAGCATCCTATATCTTGCGAGCAATGAGTCATTACTCGACTTCTACCGTATCCTTAGAGCATGGCACTAGCATTCCTAACATACTAGTAAAAGAGCATAGGAGTCCTAAGGATCATGCATCTAGGTTTCAAACAACTCCTGAAACTTAAATGCACAAAGTAAAGCATAAATACTGAAAAGTAAGGGTGGAGTGAGATTTTGTTCAAAAAGGTTATATGCATCCAGTGCTTGCCTACCTCTGACTCAACAACAGCCTTGGGCTCTTCTGGACTTTGGTCTAGGTCTTGATGCCCACTAGCTTGATTTAGCTCTCCACTAGCGGATCCCTCCTCCTCCTGAGTGAGTGTGTACATCCTGTCGGATAGATCTACACGTTATGCATATGCATTAATCTTAAGGTGAAGGTGAGAGATTTTAATTAAACCCAACTCTTGTGGGCCACATTCATCAACACAACTAAGAAAACCCACAAAAGTATGGTGTGTGGTGAGAGTGAGCTAACAACCATCTTAAAGGGGATTGTGTGCACATTTAAACAAATTAAACTATTAAACTTTATTAAAATTAATGGGTGGATGTTGATGAACTAAACATGCCTTTGATGGTGACTGTGTGCATATCTAACAAAATTAAACTAATAAACTTCACCACCAGCATGGGGGTGTGCTTAAAATTATTTTAAACAGCAATTGAACTTAAACACCTTTAAATCAAATTAAAAGATAAAATAAATTTATCTATTCCATTATAACTAGTCATTCATCCATAACTCATAATAATTAAATTATGACTCCAACTGGTATGAAAATTTTACCACATCAGCATATGACCAAAATAAACTTAAATATAAATGTTCAGCTCAGGATCATTTATACATTAATTTAAATGAAAAAGACAAGACTCAGCCTAGGTAAACTTCATTAATTCATACAAAAAGATTCACTAATCCTTTTGACCCCAAACTTTTCCTGCAGACCCAATATGCAAAAACTAAGTTCCAACCCAACAGATTCAAGTGGATTCATCATATATTTCATGTTATGAATTTGACATCCATCACAAGCATAAATACCAAACACTAATTAAACAGACTCCTAAAATCACCATTATTTTTCCTGGGGTGCTTAACATCATGAAAAAAGCCTAGGGTGCATTGGTGCTGAAAGAAGTTATATTTTGAGGGAACTATAAAAAGCATCAAGCTTAAACTAGCATACATCTTCCAAAAATGATAACTAGAGTTCTACACAACAAAAATGTGTGAAACTGGGTCACACAACTGAACATGGAGTACACAACAACATATCCAAATTTCATTTCATTTTCATGGGTACATTTTGAATTACAATAAAAAGATCTCAAACTGAATTTGAATTTACATTTAAAAACTACTCAGAAAAACCCTATACAACTTTTGTAGAAGTTGTAGATCTGTTCACAACGAATCCAAAACAATTGGATTTACATTTTTCCAAATTTTCTATGATTTTTAATGAATTTTTGAAGTTGCTGCTAAAACCCTAAACGACTTTTACAGCAATTATGCAAGGGTCCCTGGTTTACGGAAACAACCCTAGAAAGAATGAAATCAATGCAATGTAGTCCTCGCCGGCGAGGAGGAGCTCGCCGGCGGCGGCTCGCTGCCGGAATCGGCCAGGGAAGTGTTGGGGAGTGACGAGGGCTCACCTAGCGTTCGATTTGAGGCTGTCCGGAGGTCGGGAGGTGCTCCGGGCGGCTGGCGGAGCTCTGCTGTGACGCAGGAACGACGAGGTGCGGCCAGACGCATGAGGCCGATGCACAGGGTGGTCGCAGGGGTGGAACCGGAGCAGAGAGAGGGTGACGGAACGACTGCAGGGCTTGGCTCGGCAGGAATCGAACGGCGACGGCGGCGCTGTGTCAATGCTCGGCGGAGCTCTGACTTGCGCGAGCTGGAGCGGTGGGTTGCGAATAGACAGGATGACAACACGTGCGGCTCGGGTATGAGCTCTAGGACGACGATGCACGTGACGGCGTGGTGTTAACCAGCTCGGCTAGGTGGACGGGCCAGCTGGCCGTGCATGCGCGCAGACGCTCGCGCGCACAGGCGCGTGGCCTGTCCCACGGCGCGGATGAGCCCTAGGCGCGGCGCACGGGAAAAACGCGAGGCGGAGGGTCCACGGCGGGGCGTCCGGTCCACAGTGATGTTGCCCAGGCATCCAGATCGATCCGTAGATGCCACGTGGACTGCCCGCGGATGCGCGCTCTGCTCTGCGACGACGTCGGCGTCGTCTGTTTTAATTCCAAGTGCCAGTCTTCTAAATTGCTAAAATCCCAAAAATGATAACTAAGTAAAAAAACTCCAAAAATAAAAGTTGTAGAGGAGCTATGGACCTACATCTTTCATAAAGGGCGACATATGTTTTGATATTTGGTTTGACAGGAAAAACGCGACGAAGATGCAGGAATTCTCAGCCCTGTAACACTGTTCACAGCGTGTTCATCTCGAATTTAAGTGAATTTCCGCTCAAAATTTGAATGTCCGCCAATTATGAAAAATGTGTTCCCGGAAATAAGGAACAACTTTTATATTGGCCGATTTTGAACTTCTATAGTGAAATTTGGAGAACACGCAAGAAAACCGAATCAGCCTCTTGGATCCTTATGGGTTCGACCACGTATTTGGACTTTGACCAAGAGCTTTTGTGCAAATGTGTGCATAATCGTGTCAAACATGATTAGGTGCTAATTAATCTTGATTAACACAACTAATTGAGGTATTTATCTTTAATAAACACCTGGGGTGTTACAGTCTACCCCCTTAAAAGAAATCTCGTCCCGAGATTTGACAACAAGATTAGAGGAAAACCTCCAGGAGAGATAACAGGCTTGATGACGAAATCAATGTCGCTCGTGCGGGAGCGGGTGATGAATGTACACATGAAAAGCTAAAGCCATCAAGAACTGGAACGCAAAGCAGTCGTACAGTTCTACTAGAGTCCAGCGGACGGAATCAAACATCTCCAGAAAACGAGCCATGGTTGGCGACATCAGGTTGGATCCTTATTGTGGCCTTCTTCTAAACTTCTTCTTTGGGTCACCGAGGAATGAGGGAAAGCTTGCTCTGCGAGGAATGGCGTACGCGCTAGTGGGCTAAGAGCGGCCGAAGCGATGGGAGAGGGGCGGGGATGTCAAGCTCAAAAGGAGACAAGGCTCAGTGGTGGTGGACTCCCTTTTTATGGACGGCCGCCGTGGCGCGGTGGCGGTGGTGCTCATGACCACTTGAAAGAGGGGCCGGCTGATCGATGCAGTGGTGGCGGCGCGTGGCACGGTAGTGGCCGGCATCGGGATGCCTCGGTGACGTGATTGCGGCCATGGTGGCGTGTGCGGAAGCGGCAATCAGCTGCTGTGGTAAGAAGGTGGCAGAGCTGTGCTGTGCAATGCAGTCATGGCGCAAAAAGGGGTCAAACGGCTCGAGAGAAAGGATCGTGACTTCTGAGGAAAACGAGAAGAGATTGGTTATCCACCATCTAGGAATGAGATTTATCGAGGAGAATTTAGCAAAGGATTTTTGCCTATCTAATGTTTGATTAAATCCTGATTCCTTTTATTTGGAAGAAATGTGTAAAAGGATCATGGATTGCTGATTGATCGCAAACTCCTCATTTCTTGACTTATGGAGAACCTTGAATGCTTATGAAAAACTTTGCTCATCCTCTTTCAACTTAACCCAACTGACTGGATTAGGTATTAGTCAAACTCTGAGATTTTTGGAAAGACGAAAACCAAGTCGAGTGGTTCCACAGAGGTTTCTATGAAGAAAGGGAAGACTAGTAAACAAACATTTTGTTAAGTTTGTTTACTAAGATTTTTAAAATTAATTTAGGATGCAACAAAGACCTAACTTTAGGGAGTGTCGCCTGTCGGCCCTATGATCTGAAAATTTGAGCTTTCATCAAACACATATTCTTAAACTTGTTCATACAAAGGTAAACAAGTAGAACATGTATGACGAAAACTCAATCTGCAGTAATTTCAGAAGCGGAACAGCTGCACTACCCTGAAGCATAAAATTCATAACTCTCAGCTCAGAGGTCACATAATGCTCATCTTTCGTCAGAATGTGCATAAATTTTTATGCTCCAACATTGGTATTCAACTCAGAGGCAAACACTGAGGTTAATATACCTGAAAAATTCAGAGACCGATGCTATGTCTTGGCTGTTGGACAGCAGGCAGAGGGTTACTAAAATTTCCATAACTCTTAGTACAAAATTGCAACGATGCTGAATTTTTACGATCATACAAAACATAGAGTTCTAGAGAACTTTGGTATTGATTTCATAGCCCAAAAATAAAAAGAAACTAGATTAATATTTTCATTATGATTTTTGCTGTGAAAAGCTCACAGCTATCAAATGATTATGTCGAGTACCAAGTCTTTTGGCCATGCTCCCATCACCATATGGTAATAATGCAGCACATGCCATGTGAAAGCATACTCAACCTAGGCGATATTGAGAGTTATCATGAACAGTGAGAAGAGCCTCACGTTCGACCCATGTCCAGAATGTTACTCATGCAAGGGAATTGCCTTGGCCGCAGTGCGAGCTACAAAGGCAGAATGTTTCCCACAAAAGCGTAGAAAACCCAGCCTTGTGAAGGCAATTAGGGTGAGTTCATCCCTTAGCATCAATGTTCAGAAAACTGAGGTTGGGTCATCTGGAGAGAGAGATATATGTTAGAACCAAGATGGATTTAGGTGCACAAACGGTAGATTCTGGCAGTGATAGAGAAAGAAGTGTACCTTGAAAACCAAAAACCTAGAGGTTCTCAAAATTCACCAGAAGCTCAGTGAGGTTATGAGGCATATGTTTTGTATTCTGAGTTTGGGATAAAACCGATTGCAAGATAGGTGATTAAACCAAAATTCAGTTTGTTGTTGCCCAGAAAATTTCAGCAGGGCAGAGCTTCCCTAAAAATATCATAGCTCAAAAACTGAGTACCAAATTACCATGAAATTTTTACAGCATGAACTAGACTAGATAATGAACATTTTTGCTATAGATTCTCTGGTCATAAACATTTAGGAACTATATGTAAAAATTCGAGTTTTCAGACTAACTCAGGAATTTGACAGCATTTCAGCATGACCTATGCATAGCAATTTGATCACAACTTCAGTTTTAAGCATCCTAAAATCATGAAAAATTCATGGACCAAGATTAACAAGATGATGAGCAATTTCCCTAAAGATCACCCTGTCAAGAATTTTCTAGATAATCCTTAGAAAATTGGAAAAGTTTGAAAAGAGTTTGAATTTGAAAAAGATTTGAATAAAAGGTTTGAAAAGGAAAAAGAAAAAACAAACCCTTCCCTTCCTCCCTTTCAGCCGACACCGGCCCGTCAATCCGTCTTCCGGCCCAGCGCCACCCCGCGGCCCACCTTCCTCCTCCCCCTCTCTCCCGTTCGCTGACACACCGGCCTCGCTGGTCAGCTTTGTCCCCTCCCCCGGCCTCCTTCCCCTGCTTCAAGACTGCAAATTATGCCGCCCTGCCCCGCGCCTCCTTGCCTTCTCCTTCCATCCTTGAGCCGCAATTAAGGGCTGTTAAGCCCGTAGGCCACCTCACCATCAAATCCCCTTCCATTTCTCCTTCTTCTTGCCTCCATAACGCCCTGGATGAGCCGCCGGCCATTGATGGCATTGTCGCCGCCGCCGGAGCTCCTCTCGCTTCCCCTTCCCCCTCTCTTGCTCTATATAAACCCGGAACGAGCTCCTGCTTCGCTCTTTACTCAGACGCGCCCCCGCATTGCTTCCTCACTTCCACACGCACCACCACCGAAGCTTCTCTGTGTTGCCATCCCATCGTCGCCACTGCAGCAAACGCCGTCGGTGGAGAGCCCCTGCTCCCTTCTTTCTTCTTCTTCCTTCATCTGCACAGCTCACCGAGCTCTTCTTGCTCCAGGTCCCCGCCCTCGTCGCCGGATTGTGCTGCGCCCCTGCTTCTCCGCTGGAGCGCCGCCGCCGACGAACTTCACCACCACTTCACCCCCGCCGTCCCTCTCCTCGGCCGTAGCTTCACTGCTAGGTGAGAAGGCCACCGCCCTCTCTTCTTCCTCTAGTCCGTGCGCCTAGTTGCACCACCGTGGCACGCAGTGGCCGCCGGCCGCCTCGCCGGCCATGGCTACCTTGCCGCCGGCCGGGTCGCCCTCCTTTTTCCTTGGTTGTGTTCGCTGTCACCTTGGCGACGTGTTGAGCCGCTTAGCGTGCCAAATCACGGCCTGAGGTGCGATCTTGCACGCCGCCGCCGCACGCCGGCGAGCCACCGTCCGCCAGCGGCCACAACATCTCGCCGTCGTCGTCGGAGACGCCCCCCTAACCCCCCGATCTGGTGCGCATGCTCCTCAGCTCCGCAAAGCACCCGCCCGTGCACGATTTGGTGCCCGGGAACCCTGTCCCGAGCCGCGCCAGCGAGTTCACCACCACGCACCACCACCCTCCGGCGAGCCCCTGCATTTTCACCTTTTCACAAGCCGGTCCTTCCACCATAAAAAACCCTTACAAACAGGCCCTTCTTTCTATGATCTAGCCCCTGACTTCTCTAGTTTATAGCACCCGAGGTCCTTTTCTTTTCGTTTTACATGTTAGACTCTCTGTTTATATACATAATTATGTTTTAAGTCCCCGGTTTCTTTCAAATAAGCCCAGAGAGCCTAGTTTTCTTTCAGAAAAGCCCCTGCATCTTGTTTTAATCATATCTTTCACATTTTAACTATGTTTTTCGCATATAATATATCAAAATGATCGTATCAGTGCGTAGAACCTTTTTATCAGTGTGTTCTTAGCATATAGCTTTGTTTGGTGTACTGTTTTATTTATTTATTGTATGTTCATGCTTGTGCGTAGATCTCGTGCCTGTTTCAACTGAGCAACCTGTCGGAGAAGATCAAGAAGAACCTTTCTTCGAAGAAGAGGGTTCCCAGTTTGTAGAGGAAGGCAAGTGGACTTCCCCCTCTGCATTTTCCTCTTTGTCCTAAATAACTGCATATTAAATAATATTTACTTTTATTTGTTGCTATGCATAAATTGATGGGAAAACCACCTTTTTAAGGACATGACTAGAGCTTTGCCCTATCACCTTGATCAACCCTTTTTAATAAATGTTTTGGGTAGATAATTGCTTAGATGCTTACATGGGTTGGTTAGAAGTGGTTTTATGAAAAAGACTTTCATGCTTAAGTGATGAAGGTTTTGTTTAACACAAGAACACTAAGATTTAATTGGAACATGGAGAACCACCCAAGAAAACAGTGCAACCACAGTGGCATATGGCTCTGCCCTTACCCAATTAATTAGGCATGTGAATTATCTGACAACCTTTCATGAAAGGGGCACAGGGGGCCGGAGTTGAAGGGGTATAGCCCGGTTCTTTTGGAGTAGCAGCCTTTGCTAAGGTGCTGATCACTAGGGAGGGTTATGGTCCGCTCCGCTGCTGTAACTATTGTAGGTTGTTGGTCTTTTGCATTGCCTTTGTAAAGGCTTCGTAGTAGACCCCTAGCCACTCACCTCGAAAGTATTTAAGGGTCTAGCTAACTCGGGCAACATGGGGAACACGAGCTGTGGGTAAAGTGTACAACCTCTGCAGAGTGAAAACTGATCGATCAGCCGTGCTCACGGTTAAGAGTGGCTTGGACCCTCACATGATAATTAAACTTGAAGATGAATTCAAATTGTGGTTTCTTATGGTTTTGAGATGTTGTTACAAACACTTAATCTTTGGGGTTGGTATAAACTTACATTTAGTAAATAGGCTTGCTAATAAAATTTGACCAACATTAAAATGCTAACCGCTGTAAACCCCTAGCCTATCCTTGACAGCCTTGCATGTTTTCCCCCACTTGCTGAGCTCCAACCATAAGAGTGCTCACCCTTGCTTACCGCTATTCAGATGAGAACAAAGGTGAGGAGTACTTCAGCAACTTCGAGGAGTTCTGAGGAATGCGATCCCCCAGTTATGTGCCTGTGGAAGCTGAAGATGAAGTTGTTCGTCTAGTTATCATTTGTTTTATGGGACCTTCGACTCCACCGTCTGAGTGTAATAATGGATAATGTAATGGTTTAACTCTTGTACGTTTGTTTACTATTTATGATATTACACTCTTTTGTCTATCGTATGTGTGTAAATTGATCCTAGCGCACATATGAGATGTGTAACACCCTGGGTTTTCAGAATCGGAAAACCCAGCTTTCTGTCTCGTGTTAATCCCTGGATCAGACGCTAACAAGCACAGGCATTCATCACAGATAAATATCACAGTCATACAACGAAATATAGCATCAGAGTACGAATAAAAATTTGATTATTACATATCCTGAATAATGGAGTACATCAACACACGCCTCTTGGCGGAATAACAAGAATAAGAGCCTACGCAGCGGTAGCTAGCTCCCAAAATGTGTCTCCATCTTCATTCGTCTCCCACAGGCATCCTTGAGCGAAGTGACGTGCCCCTCAGTCGTACCATCCGTCGGCGTTGTTGTCGAAGTCTGACTCGTACCCTGCAAGCTCAGGGGCTATCCCCAAGGATCGGGATAGGTCCACGTCACCAACCGTATGCACGCTTTAGGTGGCCTACTTCTAAAGGTAAAGAGAGGAACAAGGTAGAGGCTGGGTTTCCTAAGCAGCAGCAACATCAATATAAAAGAAATATCATCTCCATATTCCCACCAATTCCCATATCACTCATCCTCAAACAGTTACACCTGGTCACCCAGATCACCGTCACCATCACCTATCTCCAGCTAGGGTCGATGCAAGAACTCCCACTCCTCGCACCTTAATGGTTGCACCCGGATCCGCGAGGCAGAGGGAGCAACTCTCCTCTCCCCGAATACAACCACGGCTCAACATACACTATCATCCTATAAGGGGGTAGGTAGAAATCCCAAAACGTAAGAGTCAAAGTATACATCGGGCATGTCCATGACTGTGGACGCGGCTATACGTATAGATCTAAACTCTGCAGAGTGTGTACACCAGTACCCAACTCAGAATAGTACCCGGACGGTGTATGGCCGAATGAGCCTACCCTACCGAACGAACACCTAGGAGTTACGATTCCATCCTACATTCGGGTCTCGCTGCGGTCCTTCGCAAAGGACCACCCCAGAACTGTGAAAATGCCCCCGTGTGGCCGCACGGGGAGCACCCAATAGGGAAGGGACTTCACCCTAACCCTCTCACTAATACCCTCTATCCTACTAGCAGGTATGGTAACGCACTTGCTAGGGTCGAGCGGCCCTATCCCTTTTCTCGGCAAGGTGGTGTGTATGAAAGTCCCGTGTAACAAGGCGACCCACTCGGTTTCAGACCGGGGCGAGATCCTATCCTCCAAGTCATCATAAAATCCCCAACTCCTGTGCTCCTAAAATAGTGTACCCGCCATAAGTAACAAACTGGGCAACGTCCAAGAAGACGATCCCTGGCCCCCGATCCCGGATCGGGTTGTCTTGAGCTCACCCCCGCCAAAATATCCCAAAACACCTTCTCCTGCCGGTTTTTCCCCACACACGCCAAGAAACTACCACAATAATCCCAACACATGCATAGCAAGCTCAGCGTATCATCACACGTAAATAAAGTAGTAGTAGTAGTAGGTCAATCAAGGACAGGGTTGTAAAAAGGGCAGTGCAAAGGTTTCATCACAATCATCATCATGCATAAGTAAAGCGCTAGCAGTTCTAAAGCAATGCCTAATGGGCATTCAAAGTAGGTCGGGCGTGAACCTGGGTGCGAGTAGTCGTCGTAGCTGAGGTCGTCGTCGTAGTCCCGGTTCAGCTCTCCGGCTCCGACGGCTCCTAGAATCGCATAAAATAAATAAACACAGATGCTAATTACAATAAATCCAAGACGAAGAGCAAATAAGACCCAAAAAGAGGCAAACTCTAGCCTAGCACGGAGTTTGGAATTTTAGAAGATTTCCAGAAAAGGTTTTGTATTTTTCGGAGTTAAAATGGATTTAATATGAATTTCCAAAGATAAAATAGATTTCTGAAAATCAAATACGCATATACAATATTGCAAACCTTAGGCTAGCTTTTACCTAACTCTAGCTGACTCATAACAGGCTTAAAGCCGGCTTCAGGCCAGCTCCAGCCGCCCATGTGGCTGCCACGGCGCGGCTTAAAGCCAACGCCAGCCCACGTGGCGGCCTGCGTGGCGTCGTGCGTGGCGGGGCGCGCGGGATCCGGAATGGATCCCTGTGGCACGACGCCATGTGTGCGTGCGTGTGGCTTGGCCGGGAGTGGCCAGCCGCACGGGATCCCGGCGGATCGTCTACGGTCACTTGCGCGTGTGGGCATGCGTGTGGATCAAAACCCCAGGGGTTTAGGTCTGCGCCGGAACGTGTTCGACGGAATGCCCCAGAGGAGCTCCGGCGTGGCAAAGCTTGCCGGCGGCGAGGCGTGCATGGGGTTGACCAACCAGTGGCAGGGCTCGACTCGGGGATAGATTGCGCACATGCCCTGGCTAAGAAAGGCCGGACCTTTGGCCGGAGATGAGCTCGACGACGGTGGCGCAGAGACGGGTGTGGCGGTGCAGTGCGGCGACGGCCGGTGACGGCGTGTGGGTACGCCAAAAGGCCAGCTGCACGCGTGCGTGCATCAAGTGAGTCCATACGCGACCAAAAACTGGGGCTTTGTCCCTTGCCGATACGCACCGGGCCGGCTCGGCCATGGCGGCGCCCTGGCCAGCACGTGCGACGGCGACGGGCAGCGCTCCACAGCGAGGCAAAGGTGTGTGTGCATGTGCGATTGCATTGGCAGGCATGCGAGCACGGTGAGACCCCAAAGGCGAGGCCTTCCCCCTTCCTGCGCACACGTGCTCAAGGGCAAACCGCGCACGGGCAGGACGACGGGCTTACCGGCGATCACGGGAAAAGGGAACAGGGCCAAGCAGCGTATACGCGTGTGTTGTCAACGGCAGTGGCACCTGCAGGCGTAAGGCACGGCTCGATGGCCGGCAACACAGGCGACGGCGGTCTGCAGCGGCGGCGCGGCACGATGAGGTCGAACACATGGTCAAGGTGGGGTCTTTCTCCCCTTCAGTGCGAAGGCCGGCTCCACAGATGAGAGGAGTACGACAGCGCTCACCTGGTGACCACGGGTCGATGTGTAGAGCGGCGGTGAAGAGGGATGAAGCGGGACGGCGGCGCGGCGAGCCGGAGCAGAGGAAGCAGAGAAGGCGACGCGGTATGTGGCTTCGCGGCGAACGGGTGCTCCACGGGCGGCCTCCGGCTTCACGGCGTCGACGGTGATCCACGGACGGCCTCCCCGCTCCCTTCTTCTCCCCCTTCTCCTTCTTCTTCAGGTGCGGCAGCAGAACAGGAGAATACCCCAGGGCGGATTAGGTTAAGGGGGGTGTGGCCGCGGCGGGTCTTATAGGCGGGCGCGCGACGTGTGAGCGCTTGGATGGGACGCAGCTGAGGTGTCGTGCATCCACGGCTCTGCCACGGCGAGTACAGTGAGCTATGCTGAGGTGGAGGGCGCGGGATTGGTCGCGGCGCGGCGTAGAGAGGAAAAGGTGAAAAAGCGAGGAGGAAGAAGACATCGCCGTGGCGCCTGTCGAGCGGGCCCCGACTGTCGGCGAGAGAAAGAGAGGGAAGGCGCGCGCGGGCTTGCTGGGCCGCGGTGCTTGCTAGGCCGGGGAAGTGCAGGGTGTGTTGTTGGTCGTGGGAAAAGAAACGAGGGGCCTCCGGTGGACTTCCTTAGATGGACCAGAGGCCCAAGCATGGGTTGTTTCCCCTCCCCTTTTTCTTTTATCTCTAACCCTTTTCTATTTTGATTCAAATTTGAATTATGAGTTCAAATTTGAATCCCCCACCAATAAATCCAAAATAAATCCAAATAAACTCCAAGGTTCTCACACTAGCATTTTATATTTCCTAGGAATTTTAATTAGCTCAAAAATAAATCTAGGTATTTAGGAGAGAAAATAGAAGACATCCTTAATTTAATTATCAAGCACTCAAATAATTCACCAAAAATTTTAAATCCTCATTTTTATAATAAACATTCTGTAATAAAATTGCGGGATGTTACAGACTCCCCCCTCAAAAGAATCTCGTCCTCGAGATTAAGAACTTACTTCCGTCTCGAAGAGATGCGGGTACTTCTCTCTCATGACCGATTCTTTCTCCCACGTCGCTTCTCGCTCGGTGTGATTGCTCCAAAGCACCTTGCAGAAGCGAGTGGTGGTACATCTTGTAGCTTTCTCGGCCCAATCCAGTATCCTTACTAGATACTCCAAGTACTCCAGATTGTCTTGCAAGTCGATAGCATCAGTGGAGACATGCTTGTCAAGCTTCGGGTCGAGGCACCTCCGGAGTTGTGAGATGTGGAACACAGGATGCACTCCGGCAAGATCAGATGGTAACTCCAGCCTATACACAAGTTTCCCCACCTTTGCCACAATCTGGTAGGGTCCAACGAACCTCGGGGCTAGCTTCCCCTTCACATGGAACCTCTTCGTGCCTCTAAGCGGTGACACTATCAGAAAGACAAAGTCACCAACCTCGAAGGAGACATCCCTTCGCTTAGGGTCAGCATAGCTCTTTTGCCTGCTCTGAGCTATCTTCAGGTTCTCTCTAACCTTAGCCACATTCTCCTCAGCCTCAACTATGGAAGCAGGACTGAGGAAAAATCCTCTCCCCCACCTCAGACCACATCAACAGGGTCCTACACTTTCTGCCATACAGAGCTTCAAAGGGTGCCATTTGCAAGCTCGCTTGATAGCTGTTGTTGTACGAGAACTCAGCGTAGGGTAGACTCTTCTCCCAATCATTGCTATAAGTCAACACACAAGCTCTCAGCAGATCTTCGAGAACCTGATTCACTCATTCAGTGTGTCCATTTGTCTGAGGGTGGAAAGCTGTACTGTAGTCCAAGTGTGTGCCCATCGAATCGTGCAGGCTCTTCCAGAACTGAGTTTTGAACTGAGCACCACGATCGGACATGATGCTGCGGGGTGCTCCATGTAACCTCAGGATATGCTCTATGTAGAGGTCGGCCAACTGACTCACAGTGAACTTGTTCTTTACCGGAAGGAAGTGTGCTACCTTGGTCAAACGGTCCACAATCACCCAAATTGAGTCATTTCCCTTCTGAGTGCGGGGTAAACCCACCACGAAGTCCATGCTGATATCATCCCATTTCCACTGAGGTATCTCAAGAGGCTGTAGCAATCCGGCGGGTCTCTGATGTTCCGCCTTCACTCTCTGACATGTGTCACATCGGGCAACATACTCAGCTATGTCCTTCTTCATATTCTCCTACCAGAATCGACACTTCAGGTCTTGGTACATCTTGGTGCAACCGGGGTGAATAGAATACCGGGAATCATGAGCTTCCTTCAGAATCATTTTCCGAATATCCTCACTAATAGGCACACATATGCGATCCTTCAACCACAACATGCATTGCTCATCAATGCGGTAGTCAGGAGCCTTGCCTCTCGTCAGAAGGTCTTTCACTTCCTCAATCTCCGGACACTTCTTCTGGGCTTGCCTGATTTGGTCTTCCAGTCCGTACTTCACCCTCAACTTGTTGAGCTATCCCTTCTCGACGGTGTCAAGCTTCAATCTCTCCATCTCTTTGTATAACTCTGGCTGTTCCTCCTGCACCATCAGGTTGTTGCAATAACCTCTTCGGCTCAAAGCATAGGCCACGACATTTGCCTTGCCGGGATGGTAGTGAATGTCGAGGTCATAGTCCTTTATCAACTCCAGCCATCTACGTTGCATCAAGTTCAACTCTGACTAGGTGAAAATATACTTCAGACTCTTGTGATCCGTGTAGATATCACACTTATTGCCCATCAAGTAGTGCCTCCATATATTCAAAGCATGAACAACAGCTGCTAACTCAAGATCATTTGTCGGGTAGTTCTCTTCGTGCTTCCGAAGCTGCCTTGAAGCATAGGCGATTACCTTGTCTTCCTGCATCAGCACACAACCAAGACCCTACCTCGAAGCATCACCGTAAACCACAAAGTTCTTGTTGTCATCGGGAAGTGTCAACACAGGAGTTGTGGTGAGTCGGGTCTTGAGCTCTTGGAAGCTTGCTTCACACTTCTCTGACCACACGAACGGCGTGTTGTTCTTCAGCAACTCGGTCATCGGCTTCGCAATCTTGGAGAAGTTCTCGATGAAACGGCGGTAGTACCCTGCCATCCTGAGAAAACTCCTGATCTCTGTCACTGTCTTGGGCGACTGCCACTTTGACACAGCTTCGATCTTCGAGGGATCAACTGCCACTCCCTCACCTAACAACACATGCCCAAGGAAAGCCACTTCTTCTAGCCAGAACTCGCACTTGCTGAACTTGGCATACAACTGATTCTGCCTCAGCTTCTCCAGCACTATCCTCAGATGCTCTTCATGCTCTTCTGTAGTTTCCGAGAAGACCAAGATGTCGTCAATGAAAACCACGATGCACTTGTCTAACTTGTCCATGAACACCTTGTTCATCATGTTCATAAAGTAAGCAGGTGCGTTCGTAAGACCGAACGATACAACAGTGAACTCGTACTGCCCGTATCGGGTCACAAATGTTGTCTTGTAGATGTCCTCGGGGCGAATCTTCATCAGATGGTAGCCGGATCAGAGGTCAATCTTGCTGAAGTACTTGGCCTTCCTCAACTGATCAAGCAGGTCATCAATGCATGGCAACGGGTACTTGTTCTTGATGGTCACCGCATTAAGAGCGCGGTAATTGACGCACAGCCATTGCGTCCCATCCTTCTTCGGTACAAACATCACCGGTGAAGCCCAAGGTGATGCACTCGGTTGGATGTACCCCTTCTCACGGAGAGCTTCTAACTCCTCCTTCAGCGTTGCTAGCTCTAACTTGCCCATTCTGTAAGGACTCTGTGCCACGGGTGCTATACCTGGCACAAGGTTGATCACGAACTCTACATCGCGGTCTGGTGGTAACCCCGGCAGATCATCAGGAAAGACATCGGGGGTACTCACAAACCACTGGAACATCGGCCACTGTCTTCGTAGTGAGGTTGTACACAGCTGGTACTTCTCGAGACTTCAGCAGCTCGAACGTGATCTTCGTCCCCTTCGGGTGTATCAGGGTCACTTGTCGGGATGACGAGGAGATAACCCCTTTGTGAGCAGTGATCCAATCCATGCCCAGAATAACATCAATTCCATTGGACTTCAGCACAGTTAGATCTCGGAGGAACTTGTGACCCTTGATGAACATTTCCACCCCTTTGCATAGTAGGGTGCATCTGATATCTCCGAGCAGTGAGCTCGTCACAATAGGTTTCGGTCAGGGAGTCATGGGGAGAGATAGTTTGTTTACAAAGTTAGAGGACACATATGAACTAGTTGCACCAGTATCAAACAGAATCAAAGCTTTAGTACCACAAACTAAAAACTCACCGATCACGACGTCAGGAGCGTCGACAGCTTCCTCCTCAGTCAGGAGGTTGAGCCTCCCGCGGTCAGCGGCAGGCTGGGGAGCAGCCTGAGGTGGCCTCCTTCCTGGGGCTGGTGCCCTGGCAGGTGTAGCAGCGGTCTTCTTGCTGGGGCACTCGTACGACTTGTGGCCTTGCTTGCCACAGGCGTAGCACGTCGGGGTGAAACCTCCGGTGCCGGGTCTCGACGCGCTCTGTTGCGAGCGGTTGTAGCCTCCACCCTACTGCTGGTAGCCGGAGCTCCTTCCTCCAGCGTACGGTGCACGGCTTCCTCCGTAGCCTCGTCCGGGCTGGTTGTTCCCCGGGTGGTAGCTCCCTCTCAGCAGGTTGCTCTGCCCACTCCTCAGCCTCTGGAAGGATCGGTCGCCATGGTCCCGATCTCCATACCTCTTCTTGCCCTTCATGCGCTCCTCATGCCCCCTCCTTTCTTCCTCCAGTGCGATAGCCCTGTTAACCAGGTGGCGAAGGGACTTGTGCTCACTGGCCTTCAAGCCCTGGCGGAGACCATGATGGAGGCCTCGCAGAAACAAAACTGCTTCTTGTTGTCGAAGTTGGTGTCGTCGGGGGCGTAGCGCATCATCTTAATGAAGTGCCTCTCGTACTCCTCCACCCTCATCGCACCCTGAGTCATGGTGCGGAACTCCTATGCCTTCTGACTCATGAGTTCCTGCGGCAAGTACTGCTCGCGGAACACCTCACAGAACTCCAGCCAGGTAATGAAGGCTGGGTTCGGGTGGCTGTCGGAGTAGTTGTCCCACCATGACTTAGCAGGACCCTCGAGCTGGTGGACGGCGAGTGCCACACACTCTTCGATGGTGTAGGCGGTGAGGTCGAGCTTCGTCTCGATCACACGGAGCCAGTCGTCGGCGTCGAGAGGATCGTCCAAGTAACTGAAGGTAGGGGGCTTCAGGCGGAGGAACCTCTCGATCTTCTTGGCGAAGTCCTCCTCCGACGGAACGTTGCGGTTCCCACCATTGACTCGGTTCTCAACGGCTTCAGCCATCCTCTGCATCAGCGCGTCTGAGAGGCCATCACCTCAGCCAGGTTAGGCGGTGGCGGTGGTGGTGACTCTCCACGGCCGCGACCACGCCCACGACCCTAGGGAGCTGGTGGCAGTTCGGGTACTTCTTCAGCTTCTTCCTCTCCATCTCCATCGCCTTCGCCGATGGGCGGAGGCGGTGGTGGTGGCACCACAATGCCTCGGCCTCGCCCTCGGACAGGTGCGTGTCCACGACCACGAGCGTATCCACGCCCACGAGCGGGAGCGCGGCCACGTCCACGTCCACGGACTGGCGGGGCTTGCTCTTACTCGGCTTCGGCCTCCTCAAGGCAAGCCAACAGATGTCCTGACCTCCTGATGGACATCTTACAGAAAACAAGACCAAGGGCATAGGAAACCTTAGATACGTCTCTCACCAACAAATTGAGTCTGATATACAATCATGAAAATATTTCTAATGTAATTCTAACACTCAAGAGGAAAAAGCAATAAGAATAATTAACTACATTAAGACCAAACAAACAGCATCCATTATGAGTACATAAGTTTCTTCGAGGCTGACTCAAGCCTTGGAGGTCACACACAGCAGCGATCTAATATAGCGTTACATGATCTCAAAAGGGTGTGCACATCTAGGTGTGAAAAGACTCATAACTCTTCATGCACCGGAACAGGCTCTCGGCTGCATGGAACAACTCATGGAAACTACCTATATTACAACTCTACTTTTATTAGCATGATCATGCCTCAGCACGCTACTCGAAGCGAGCCTTCTTGTACCTCATGGGGTAACGGTCCTCCTCAGGAAAGTCTCTGGGGAACATCCTCGACAGCCTGGCGTGAGCAGCCCTCACCTCTTGGGTCTCAACCGGAGCGGGCATGTCAGCCATCGGACACAGGTGAAGCTTGAGGGCGGATGTGTGGAGCTTGAAAATCCCCTTGCGGATCGCCTGCTGGTGCTCAGGAGGTAGCAAACTGTTGAGCTCCTAAAGCTCGTCCACATGAAGAGAGTCAGCGTCCTCCCAAGTCCTAGCCTTCTCACGAATAAGACTGCGTCCCTGCGTGGCGAACTGGGCATCCTTCTGGTCCAGCTTGGCGAAGAGACGGGTGAACCTGGCCTCCTGCTTGCGTAGATCCTCCTTAGCGTAGAGCATCTCCTCACGTGCGGTCACCCTCTCAACCATTGCCTGCACTGCCAAAGAGTTGGCATGGTGTAGTCCTCGCTCGAGTTGCTCGACTCGCTGGCGCAGGGTAAGGTTCTCCACGAGCAAACTCTAGCTGCGGGGCTGAAGCTCCTTCAGCTCCAGGGTAGTGTACTCCAGCCTGCTGAAGAGTGCACTCGTCTGCTGGCTCAGTCGGCGGGCGTGAGTGTCGAGGTCCACAAGGTAGCTCCCAGTGGTGACGAGCGTGTCGTCGGACTTGCATAGAGGCCCCTGAACAACCTCCTCCTCGTAGAGTGCTGAAGGGTCTGGCAGTCCATCCACGATCGGAGCCACTCTGAAGTAGTCCTGGGGGATCAGCCACAGGTCTCCAGTCTTGTAGTCGTCGCGGTACCTAGCCAGCAGGTGGCGAAGTACGTGGCTGCAGGCAGTGTCCACAGCATTCCTGACGTTGAGTCCTGTGCTGTGCTCGAGCATCCCGGGGAAGTCTGGACGTGCCGGGTGGGGTAGGACGGCCACCGTGCAAAGCACCAGTGGGCCTGACAGAGTGCAGACGTCCTCAACACGGTAGGTGACGTGCGTAGGGGGAATCCCCAGCCTGAGGACGACCCGGTCTACCCAACTGGCGAGTCCCTCCATGTGCTCCGGGAGTAACTTGATCTCCTGTCGGTCCATTTCCTGTGACACGGAAGAATTTTCTAGTTAGCGTAGGTGAGATAGAACTTTTTCAAAGAAGGATAAGTTTTTGCAATATAAGACAAGAGTTGTATATAGCAAAAGAGATTCGTTTAGAGTCCTAATTTTCTATCGACCATTTCTAAGGGCACGTACTACGGTCTAGTACAGCTCTGATACCATCTGTAACGCCCTGGGTTTTCAGAATCGGAAAACCCAGCTTTCTATCTCGTGTTAGTCCCTGGATTAGACGCTAACACGCACAGGCATTCATCACAGATAAATATCACAGTCATACAATGAAATAAAGCATCAGAGTATGAATAAAAATCTGATTATTACATATCCTGAATAATGGAGTACATCAATACACGCCTCTTGGCGGAATAACAAGAATAAGAGCCTACGCAGCGGTAGCAAGCTTCCAAAATGTGTCTCCATCTTCATTCGTCTCCCACAGGCAGCCTTGAGCGAAGCGACGTGCCCCTCAGTCGTACCATCCGTCGGCGTTGTTGTCGAAGTCTAACTCGTACCCTGCAAGCTCAGGGGCTATCCCCAAGGATCGGGATAGGTCCACGTCACCAACCGTATGCAAGCTTTAGGTGGCCTACTTCTAAAGGTAAAGAGAGGAACAAGGTAGAGACTGGGTTTCCTAAGCAGCAGCATCATCAATATAAAAGAAATGTCATCTCCATATTCCCACTAATTCCCATATCACTAAGAGGGTCGGTCAGATCACCGTCAACATCACCTATCTCCAGCTAGGGTCGGTGCGAGAAATCCCACTCCTCGCACCTCAATGGTTGCACCCGGATCCTCGAGGCAGAGGGAGCAACTCTCCTCTCCCCGAATACAACCACGGCTCACCATGCACTCTCATCCTATAAGGGGGTAGGTAGAAATCCCAAAACGTAAGAGTCGAAGTATACATCGGGCATGTCCATGACTGAGGACGCGGCTATACGTATAGAACAAACCTCTGCAGAGCATGTACACCAGTACCCAACTCAGAATAGTACCCGGACGGTGTACGGCCGACCGAGCCTACCCTACCGAACGAACACCTAGGAGTTACGATTCCATCCTGCATCCAGGTCTCGCGCGGTCCTTCGCAAAGGACCACCCCAGAACTGTGGAAATGCCCCCGTGTGGCCGCTAGGGGAGCGCCCAATAGGGAAGGGACTTCACCCTAACCCTCTCACTGATACCCTCTATCCTACTGGCAAGTATGGTAACGCACTTGCTAGGGTCGAGCGGCCCTATCCCCACTCTCGGCGAGGTGGTGTGTACGAAAGTCCTGTGTAACAAGGTGACCCACTCGGTTTCAGACCGGGGCGAGCTCCTATCCTCCAAGTCATCACAAAATCCCCAACTCCTGTGCTCCTAAAACAGTGTACCCGCCATAGGTACCAAACTGGGCAACATCTGAGAAGACGATCCCTGGCCCCCGATCCCGGATCGGGTTGTCTTGAGCTCACCCCCACCAAAATATCCCAAAACACCTTCTCCTGCCGGTTTTTCCCCACACACGCTAAGAAACTACCACAATAATCCCAACACATGCATAGCAAGCTCAGCGTATCAGCACGTGTAAATAAAGTAGTAGTAGTAGTAGGTCAATCAAGGACGGGGTAGTAAAAAGGGCAGTGCAAGGGTTTCACCATAATCATCATCATGCATAAGTAAAGCACTAGCAGTTCTAAAGCAATGCCTAATGGGCATTCAAAGTAGGTTTGGCGTGAACCTAGGTGCGAGTAGTCGTCGTAGCCGAGGTCGTCGTCGTAGTCCCGGTTCAGCTCTCCGGCTCCGGCGGCTCCTAGAATCGCATAAAATAAATAAACACGGATGCTAATTGCAATAAATCCAAGACGAAGAGCAAATAAGACCCAAAAAGAGGCAAACTCTAGCCTAGCACAGAGTTTGGAATTTTAGAAGATTTCCAGAAAAGGTTTTGTATTTTTCGGAGTTAAAACGGATTTAATATGAATTTCCAAATATAAAATAGATTTCTGAAAATCAAATACGCATATACAATATTGCAAACCTTAGGCTAGCTTTTACCTAACTCTAGCTGACTCATAACAGGCTTAAAGCCGGCTTCAGGCCAGCTCCAGCCGCCCACGTGGCTGCCACGGCGCGGCTTAAAGCCAACGCCAGCCCACGTGGCGGCCTGCGTGGCGTCGTACGTGGCAGGGCGCGCGAGATCCAGAATGGATCCCTGTGGCGCGACGCCGTGTGTGCGTGCGTGTGCCTCGGCCGGGAGTGGCCAGCCGCACGGGATCCCGGCGGATCGTCTATGGTCACTTACGCGTGTGGGCATGCGTGTGGATCAAAACCCCAGGGGTTTAGGTCTGCGCCAGAACGTGTTCGACGGAATGTCCCAGAGGAGCTCCGGCGCGGCAAAGCTCGCCGGCGACGAGGCGTGCAGGGGGTTGACCAACCAGTGGCAAGGCTCGACTCGGGGATAGATTGCGCACATGCCCTAGCCAAGAAAGGTCGGACCTTTGGCCGGAGATGAGCTCGACGGTGGTGGTGCAGAGACGGGCGCGGCGGTGCAGTGCGGCGATGGCGTGTGGGTGCGCCAAAAGGCTAGCTGCGCAAGTGCGTGCATCAAGTGAGTCCATACGGCGTGTGGGTGCGCCAAAAGGCGGCGCCCTGGCCAGCATGTACGACGGCGACGGGCAGCGCTCCGCGGCGAGGCAAAGGCACGTGTGCATGCTCGGTTGCGTCGGCGGGCATGCGAGCACGGCGAGACCCCAAAGGCGAGGCCTTCCCCCTTCCTATGCATGCGTGCTCAAGGGCAAACCGCGCGGTCATGGCCGCGGCGGTGCACGAGCAGGACGATGGGGTTACCAGTGATCTCGGGAAAAGGGAACAGGGCCAAGCGGCATATGCGCATGTGTTGTCAACGGTAGCGGCACCTGTAGGCGTAAGGCATGGCTCGATGGCTGGCAACACAGGCGACGGCGGTCTGCGGCGGCGGTGCGGCGCAGCGAGGTCGAACACGAGGTCAAGGTAGGGTCTTTCTCCACTTCGGCCCGAAGGCCGGCTCCACAGATGAGAGGAGGGTGACGGCGCTCACCTGGTGACCACGGGTCGATGTGCAGAGTGGTGGTGAAGAAGGATGAAGCGGGACGGCAGCGCGGTGAGCTGGAGCAGAGGAAGCAGAGAAGGCAACGCGGTACGTGGCTTCGCGGCGAACGGGTGCTCCACGGGCGGCCTCCGGCTTCACAGCGTCGACGGCGATCCCACGGATGGTCTCCCCGCCCCCTTCTTCTCCCCCTTCTCCTTCTTCTTCAGGTGCGGTGGCGAAACAGGGGAATACCCCAGGGCGGATTAGGTTAAGGGGGGCGCGGCCGCGGCGGGTCTTATAGGCGGGCGCACAGCGTGTGAGCGCTTGGATGGGACGTAGCTGAGGTGTCATGCATCCACGGCTCCGCCACGGTGAGTACGACGAGCTATGCCAAGGTGGAGGGCGCAGGATTGGTCGCGGTGCGGTGTAGAGAGGAAAAGGGGAAAAACGAGGAGGAAGAAGACATCGCCGTGGCGCCTGTCGAGCGGGCCCCGGCTGTCGGTGAGAGAAAGAGAGGGAAGGCGCGCGCGGGCTTGCTGGGCCGGGGAAGTGCAAGGTGTGTTGTTGGGTGCGGGAAAAGAAACGAGGGGCCTCTGGCGGACTTCCTTAACTGGGCCAGAGGCCCAAGCCTGGGTTGTTTCCCCTCCCCTTTTTCTTTTATCTCTAACCCTTTTCTATTTTGATTGAAATTTGAATTATGAGTTCAAATTTGAATCCCACACCAATAAATCCAAAATAAATCCAAATAAACTCCAAGGTTCTCACACTAGCATTTTATATTTCCTAGAAATTTTAATTAGCTCAGAAATAAATCTAGGAATTTAGGAGAGAAAAATAGAAGACATCCTTAATTTAATTATCAAGCACTCAAATAATTCATCAAAAATTTTAAATCTTCATTTTTATAATAAACATTCCGTAATAAAATTGCGGGATGTTACAATGCATTTGGTTTCTCTTCAGAAACCAGGTGTGCCAAAGTGGTATCAGAGCAGTAATGACTGTAGGACGCAGCCTTAAGTTAGAAATGGTCAAAAATTAAGGATTCATGATCTAGAAAGCCATGTCATCTTTCAAAATTTACATATTTATGCTTAAAAACTAATTTATTCAGTTTTTCTTTATTTAAATGCTATCATTTTGTTTTATCTATGCTGAGTCTCCTTTGTGCTTATCAGATGGCCAGAACCAAGAACACAGCACGCAAGAGCACCGGTGGCCGTGTCCCCACTGGTCAGCTGGCACCTCGCTACCCACTTGTTGAGCCAGAGGAGCAGCCTGAGGTTCAGATGGAAGATCAGGTTGAGGAAGATCCAGAAGAGAGGATATTCGAGGATGACGCTGAAGATCACCGTGGGCAGCCACAGTTGTATGATGGCACCTACTTGGTTGTGGATGCCGATGGCGACATGGTGATACCTCCAGCTGCCCCTGCTCCTGATGCTCCTCCGTCACCACCAGCGGATCTTGTGCAGGATGCTCCCGCACAGGAGGCTGCTGGAGGGGACCCAGATGATTCCAGGGATGACAACAGTGATGACAACAGTGGAGATAGTAGCAATGGAGATGGCAGTGATGATGATGATTGCAGTGATGGCAACAACGAGAACGAAGATGAGGAGGTTGATGTCGATGGGCACGAGGATGACAACAGTGCTGTGAATGATAATCAGGTGGATGATGACCCTCGCTTTCATGGAGCAACATACCACTACCACCATACCAAGGAGGATGAGGGACAGTTTGTTGTCCTACTGGACACCTTGACTTCACAGAGAGGCCCCTCTATGTCACCAAGCACTACTCGGAGCCTGGGTTGGAAGATTACTACACCACTGTGGTTCACATCTGTGTGCCTCTTCGTGGAGGTGTCAAGCACAGTATTCACTCTTCACACTTCAGCTCAGCTCCTACGTCAGTGCAGGCTGCTTCGGTTAATGATGCAACAAGAAGGGCCCTGTGGTCCATCAGTCACAGATATCGTGAGCGGCTGCACGACTCCAACTTCCCCCACGTCCTCAGCCATCCTAGAGGGAGCACGAACACCATTGTTCCCGTGCAGAATAACAGGGATGGTCGCATGGATATTTAGGCCCGTGTTGCTTCTGCACTCAACACAGACTTGGAGGGTTCATACGACGAGGTGGATCGTCTCCACGATCAGCTTCAGAGGGCACAGGCTCGAATCGCTCAGCTTGAGGCGTAGGTTGCTGGGCGACATCCTCTAGAGGAGGAAGCAACCTTCTATCCTCCAGAGTCTTCGCCTCACAAGAGGACTCGCTACAGTTCCGATGAGGCCACTACAAGTGTGCAGCAGGACTAGGAGATTAGGAGACCCACCTTTACTTTTGTTATCGATAGAGCGTTCCTGTGAGAACGAGTCTTGTAATAATGGTTGTTGCATGCAAACATGTTTTTTTGGTTCTTTGTTTGAGTGTGTTGTATTGTGGAGTGATGGCCACAATGCGACGAGAACAGAAATCATTTAGTTAATTAAGGGTTGGGTTATCCTTATCTATGATGTTTTCCTTTTAAGTTTGGTTATAAAATCTGTTCACGCAGCTTTTTGACATAGCAGTCAAGTTTTAATTTTATCTTGAGCTACAGAACTCCGTTTGATGTGAAACTAGTTGGGTTGGCTTTGCAATTTCACACTACATATTTTGATTAATTTTCATAATTTTTGGAGAACATCATTGGGACTTACACATGATTTATTGAGACTAGCAGAATCTGTTCAAATTAAAAGTTCAAACATCCTTATCCATTGAGTTTACTCTTCATGCATCACTTGTGCTTATCTGAAATATATTTCTGTAACAATCAGATGGTACAAACCAGGTCAGGAGGAGGTTAAGACATTCCGCCAGTGATTCGTGCTCACATAGCCAATCAACAAGCTCAAGCACCACCACCTCCACCCCCACCACTTTACCAAATGGATCCGGCTATGCTGCAATTGCTTACCGCCCAAACCCAGCTGCTGCAGAACCTCACTGCCACAGTCCAAAACCTTCAAGCTCAACAAAACTAGCCAGCACCACCTCCCCCACCTCACCCATAGCCGAGGGACAAACATAAGGAGTTTATGAGCCACAACCCTCCCACCTACTCTCACTCTACTGATCTGTTGGATGCTGATGATTGGTTGAAGACGGTTACCAAGAAGCTTGAGATCGTTCAATGCACCGACCGAGAGATGGTCCTTTATGCTGCAGACAGACTGATAGAATAAGCTAGTGATTGGTGCGATGCATATTCGACTGCACATCCTAATAGAAACAATATTACTTGGCAGGAATTCCGGGATAATTTCCGTACATATCACATTCCTTCAGGAGTGATAAAACTTAAGCAGAAGGAATTTCTTGCACTGAAGCAAGGGAATATGTCTGTCACAGAGTATCTCGACAAGTTCACTCACTTGTCCCGTTATGCTCCTGATGAAGTCAACACTGATCCAAAGAGGCAGGAAAGGTTCCTGGATGGCTTGATTGGGCCACTTAACTATCAGCTACAAAGCCATATATTCCCTGATTTCCAGACATTGCTCAATAAAGCTATTGGACTGGAGAGTAAGAGGAAGGAACTGTGCGAGCAAAAATGTAAGTTCCAATCTCATGGGCAATCCAGCAGTAACACTCATCCTCGCTACAGTTCACAGCAAGGCTCTTCCCAGTATCGTTTTGGTGGTCAAGGAGGGAAATATCCTTAGAACTTGCAGTTGCAGCGCTCATTTCAACCACAACGCTTCAACCCACAGACACCACGAACTCCCACTCCTTAGCAGAATCGCTATAACAATGGTTCTGGGGCACCTATTAGAAACACGACTCCTATTCAGCCCAGTGGATGTTTCAAGTGTGGTGAGCTGGGACATTATGCCAACAATTGTGCCAAAAGAGGGATGCAGACTCCTCAGAAGGACAATGGCCAGAGGCCTGGTCAGTCATCGTCCCAACCTCGCACTCCACAAGCTCCAAACAATAGACGCCAGCAGAACTATATGTGTGGCCGAGTGAATCATGTATCAGTGGAGCAAGCCCAGAATGACTCCGGCGTTGTACTAGGTACGTTTCCCGTCAATTCTATACCTGCTACAGTTTTATTTGATTCAGGAGCATCGCATTCATTCATTACTGATCAATTTGTGGCAAAACATAACATACCTATGAGTCCTATGAATACACCATTGATAGTTAGTTCCCCGGGTGGTGAAATGAGAACTGGTCATATATGCCCACAAGTGAATATTAATATCATGGGAGTAGACTTTCTGGCTAACCTAGTAGTCTTAAAGTCATGGGGAATAGATGTGATCTTAGGTATGGATTGGTTACGGAGTTGTGATGGAGTTATAAAGTGCCGTAAGAAGTCAGTATTATTAACCAGTCCGCATGGAGAAAGAATTGAGTATGTGGGTACCCCCTCATCCAATAGTGGCACTGTGAATTCAGTTGAAGGCAAAGCCTTGGAAGATGTAAAAGTAGTAAATGAGTATCCTGATGTGTTTCCAGATGATTTACCAGGTATGCCACCTGACTGTGACATTGAATTTAGTATTGAACTTATACCTGGTACTGCTCCTATATCAAAAAGACCATATAGAATGGATGTTAAAGTCTTAGCTGAACTAAAGAAACAAATAGAAGAATTACTCAGTAAAGGGTTTGTCTGTCCTAGTTCTTCACCATGGGGAGCCCCCACTCCCTTCGTGGATAAAAAGGATGGATCTAGGAGGTTGTGTATAGATTATCGATCTCTTAATGAAGTTACCATCAAAAATAAATACCATTTACCCCGGATAAAGGATTTGTTTGATCAAATGAGAGGAGCAAAAGTTTTCTCTAAGATAGATCTCCGATCGGGTTACCATCAGTTGAAAATTCAAATGGAGGATATTCCAAAGACGGCATTCACGTCTAGGTATGGGTTATATGAGTTCACTGTGATGTCATTTGGCTTGTCCAATGCTCCAGCATACTTCATGTATTTGATGAACAAAGTGTTTATGGAGTATCTTGACAAGTTCGTCGTGGTATTTATTGATGATATTTTGGTGTTTTCTCGGAGTGAGGAAGAACATGAAGAACACTTGAGACTCGTGTTGCAGAAGCTTCGGGAACATCAACTCTATGCCAAGTTTAGCAAGTGTGATTTCTGGTTAAAGGAGGTCTCTTTTCTCGGACACATTATCACTGATGGTGGGATTGCAGTGGATCCAAGCAAAGTCCGAGATGTGTTGAATATCGAGGGATTTTCGAAGATTGTGAAACCCCTTACAACTTTACTAGAGAAGGGTAAAGAGTTTAAGTGGGATGACAAGTGTCAAGCCAGTTTTGAAGAATTGAAGAAAAGATTGACCACAGCTCCTGTGCTGATAATGCCGGATATTCACAAAGGATTTGATGTGTACTGTGATGCTTCTCGGCAAGGACTAGGTTGTGTGTTGATGCAGGAAGGAAAGGTCGTAGCTTATGCTTCAAGATAGTTAAGGAAACATGAACAGAACTATCCTACTCATGATCTCGAGTTAGCTGCAGTTGTGCATGCTCTCAAAATCTGGAGGCATTATATGATTGGAAATAAGTGTCAGATTTTCACCGACCATAAGAGTCTGAAGTATATCTTTACACAGAAGGATCTTAATCTAAGGCAACATAGATAGTTAGAATTAATCAAGGATTATGATTTGGATATTCAGTATCACCCTGGGAAAGCAAACGTTGTAGCAGACGCATTGAATCGGAAGAATCAGGCCGATATGCTAATAGGTCGCTTGATGCCTCAGGAGTTATGTTGGGAAATGGCACAACTTAACTTGGGAATTGTTGCTCAGAATGAGACCTGAACATTAGAAACTGAGTCGACACTTGAGCAGGAAATTAGGAAAGGGCAATTGACAGATGAGAAGATTAAGGAGTACAAGAAACTGATAAAGTTGGGTAAAGTTCCAGAATTCAGGGATGATGAACAAGGAACAGTGTGGTTTAAGAACAGAATTTGTGTGCCCGAGATTAAAGAATTGCGTGAGACTATATTGAAGGAAGCACACGATTCAGCTTATTCTATTCATCCTGGAAGTACTAAGATATACCAAGATTTAAAACAAAGGTATTGGTGGTACGGAATGAAAAAGGATGTAGTAGCTCATGTGGCTTTATGTGACACATGTCAGAGGGTAAAAGCAGAGTATCAAAGACCAACAGGGTTGCTTCAAATACCTGAGTGGAAATGGGAAGAGATTAGCATGGATTTCATTGTAGGTTTACCTTGTACTCGTGATGGGTATGACTCTATATGGGTTATTGTGGATAGGCTAACCAAGGTTGCACATTTCATACCAGTGAAGACGACATACACTAGGGTCAAGTTAGCAGAGCTATATAATTCAAGAATAGTGTGTTTACATGGAGTTCCAAAGAAGATAGTATCAGATCGAGGGACTCAATTCACTTCATGTTTTTGGTAGAAGCTTCATGAATCAATGGACACAAAGCTAAATTTCAATTCAACATATCACCCTCAAACAGATGGACAAACAGAAAGAACAAATCAGATCTTAGAGGATATGTTAAGAGCTTGTGCTTTGAAGCATGGAGGCAGTTGGGACAAGAGTTTGCCTTATGCAGAGTTTGCTTATAATAACAGCTATCACTGTAGCATTAAAATGGCACCTTTTGAAGCTTTGTACGGAAGAAAATGTAGAACACCTTTGTTCTGGAATCAGACTGGAGAAAGTCAGCTCTTTGGACCGGACAGCATAAGAGAAGCCGAAAAGCAAGTAGAGATAATTCGAGAAAATCTCAAAGCTACACTATCACTACAGAAGAGTTATGATGATCCCCGTAGAAGAGAAGTGGTATTGGAAGTGGGTGACTATGCATATCTTAGAGTGTCACCTATTCGAGGTCTGCGAAGGTTTAATGTCAGATGGAAGTTGTCACCTCGTTTTATTGGACCATTTCGGATCGTGGAAAGGAGAGGAGAGGTAGCTTATCAGCTGGAGCTGCCAGCACAGTTGTCAGGAGTTCATGATGTGTTTCACGTATCACAGTTAAAGAAGTGCACAAGTGAGGTCAGGATAGAACCAGTACAACAGGAAGATATTGAGATGGAAAAAGATTTGACTTATAAAGAATATCCTATTAAAATATTGGATACCTCGGAGAGGGTTACTTGGAGCAAAGTCATCAAGATGTGTAAAGTGCAGTGGAGTCATCATACAGAGGAAGAGGCAACTTGGGATAGAGAGGATGAACTCATGGAAGATTTTCCTTAGCTATTCTCTAATCCTTCTGAATCTCGGACGAGATTCTCTTTAAGGGGGTAGGATTTGTAACACCCTAAAATTCCATCACTAAATTTACTGTAAGCAACATAGTGTACTAGGATTAGTCTTAAGGACTTAATTAAAATTTGCTAATTAATTTGGGCTCTAAAGTAATTAAATACCATTTAAATAATTTAGAACCAAAAAGTGCATGTGCATCATTATTTGGCTTGGCATGATGTTTATGAATGATGGTGTGAAGTTTTAAAAGTTTATAAAATAATTTGAAAATTTGGAAAAGTTTGAAAAGAGTTTGAATTTGAAAAAGATTTGAATAAAAGGTTTGAAAAGGAAAAAGAAAAAAACAAACCCTTCCCTTCCTCCCTTTCAGCCCACCCCGGCCTGTCAATCCCTCTTCCGGCCCAGCGCCACCCCGCGACCAACCTTCCTCCTCCCCCTCTCTCCCGCTCGCTGACACACCGGCCCCGCAGGTCAGCTTCGTCCCCTCCCCCGGCCTCCTTCCCCAGCTTCACCACCGCAGATTCCGCCGCCCTGCCCCGCGCCTCCTTGCCTCCACCTTCCATCCTTGAGCCACAATTAAGGGCAGTTAAGCCCGCAGGCCACATCACCATCAAATACCCTTCCGTTTCTCCTTCTTTCCTCCATAACGCCCCGGATGAGTGTGACAGAACCGCCCAAAATAAATTCGGATTATCACCTAAGCCGGTCCACTTGGCTCATAAGTGATAACCAGGAGCTATTTTGTCACCTCTGCCGGGTCATGCCCGGTAAATCACTTACACAGGATCGAGATATGCGCTAAGCCCACACGAAGGCGGGACCAGAGTACATCATTACATTACATACAAGCCCACAAGTACTTAATATTACAAACTAGGTTTTTTAGAACATAAAAGTAAACATAGTTCAGAGTTCAAACAGCAGAAATTAAACTAAACGCGGGACACACATGGGAGGCCATCCAAGTATATCACTCCTCATCATCGTTCTCCCATTCAATCTCCCATCCATCTGGAATAACACCAGGCCAGATGGGGTTACCTGAAAACAACAAATTAAGCAAGGCTGAGTATACTAATACTCAGTAAGACTGACCCGTCAAAAAATAAAAGACACAGCTAGACATGCAAGGCTTTCTGGCTGGTGGGTTTGTTTTGCCAAAAGCAACTATGAGTTGATCCTTACTTTCAAGTTTTAGCTCAAGTTCTAGTATGTTAACCATTCTAGGTAAGCACCTAGCTAAACAAGCATGGTTGTGCAAACAAGATTAATCAATCAACAATATTAATCCAAAATGTTCCATAAATAAACATGGGGTAGCCAGTGGTCAAGCCGACTCAGATAACGGCGAGTGACCGACGATCAATCGATTTATATCCTTGCAAGGTAAACCCAAGATACACGAAAGAAGGTAGACCCCAAAGAATCCAATGAAAAACAAATGCGGGGTCTACCCCGACCAGGCGGTTCCCGTCACTCCCCAGATTAGGGACAGGCGCCACAGTCCTAAGTACAAGGTTACTGGAACGCCCTCACACGGCACGTCCAGACTCACACTTGCACTACCGGAATCAAACCAGGAGATGCATCTCAAGATTAGTAGCGATAAAGTCCCCGCACTGGTTCATTAGGTACTAGGCTTACCGGTCCCATACCCGACAAGCACTTGGTACGTTCAATAGCTTAGACCAGCACCATGCTACTCGGTTGAGACCGAACCCATTGCTCTTACCACATGAGCGAGTCAATTTAACCAACTTATGATTCCAACATAAGCATCCTATATCTCGCGAGCAATGAGTCATTACTCGACTTCTACCGTATCCTTAGAGCATGGCACTAGCATTCCTAACATACTAGTAAAAGAGCATAGGAGTCCTAAGGATCATGCATCTAGGTTTCAAACAACTCCTAAAACTTAAATGCACAAAGTAAAGAATAAATTCTAAAAAGTAAGGGTGGAGTGAGATTTTGTTCAAAAAGGTTATATGCATCCGGTGCTTGCCTTCCTCGGCCTCAACAACAGCCTTGGGCTCTTCTGGCCTTTGGTCCAGGTCTTGATGCCCACTAGCTTGATTTAGCTCTCCACTAGCGGATCCCTCCTCCTCCTGAGTGAGTGTGTACATCCTGTCGGATAGATCTACACGTTATGCATATGCATTAATCTTAAGGTGAAGGTGAGAGATTTTAATTAAACCCAACTCTTGTGGGCCACATTCATCAACACAACTAAGAAAACTCACAAAAGTATGGTGTGTGGTGAGAGTGAGCTAACAACCATCTTAAAGGGGATTGTGTGCACATTTAAACAAATTAAACTATTAAACTTTATTAAAATTAATGGGTGGATGTTGATGAACTAAACATGCCTTTGATGGTGACTATGTGCATATCTAACAAAATTAAACTAATAAACTTCACCATCAGCATGGGGGTGTGCTTAAAATTATTTTAAACAGCAATTAAACTTAAACACCTTTAAATCAAATTAAAAGATAAAATAAATTTATCTATTCCATTATAACTAGTCATTCATCCATAACTCATAATAATTAAATTATGACTCCAACTGGTATGAAAATTTTACCACATCAGCATATGACCAAAATAAACTTAAATATAAATGTTCAGCTCAAGATCATTTATACATTAATTTAAATGAAAAAGACAAGACTCAGCCTAGGTAAACTTCATTAATTCGTACAAAAAGATTCACTAATCCTTTTGACCCCAAACTTTTCCTGCAGACCCAATATGCAAAAACTAAGTTCCAACCTAACAGATTCATGTGGATTCATCATATATTTCATGTTATGAATTTGACATCCATCACAAGCATAAATACCAAACACTAATTAAACAGACTCCTAAAATCACCATTATTTTTGCTGGGGTGCTTAACATCATGAAAAAAGCCTAGGGTGCATTGGTGCTGAAAGAAGTTATGTTTTGAGGGAACTATAAAAAGCATCAAGCTTAAATTAGCATACATCTTCCAAAAATGATAACTAGAGTTCTACACAGCAAAAATGTGTGAAACTGGGTCACACAACTGAACATGGAGTACACAACAACATATCCAAATTTCATTTCATTTTAATGGGTACATTTTGAATTACAAAAAAAAGATCTCAAACTGAATTTGAATTTACATTTAAAAACTACTCAGAAAAACCCTATACAACTTTTGTAGAAGTTGTAGATCTGTTCACAATGAATCCAAAATAATTGGATTTACATTTTTCCAAATTTTCTACGATTTTTAATGAATTTTTGAAATTGCTGCTAAAACCCTAAACCACTTTTACAGCCGGGCCCTCGAACTTATTTTCCGAAATTATGCAAGGGTCCCTGGTTTACGGAAACAACCCTAGAAAGAATGAAATCAACGCAATGTAGTCCTCGCCGGTGAGGAGGAGCTCGCCGGCGGCGGCTCGCTGCCGGAATCGGCCGGGGAAGTGTTGGGGAGTGACGAGGGCTCACCTAGGATTCGATTTGAGGCTGTCCGGAGGTCGGGAGGTGCTCCGGGCGGCTGGCGGAGCTCTGCTGCAACGCAGGAATGACGAGGTGCGGCTAGACGCATGGGGTCGATGCACGGGGTGGTCGCAGGGGTGGAACCGGAGCAGAGGGAGGGTGACGGAATGGCTGCAGGGCTTGGCTCGGCAGGAATCGAACGGCGACGGCGGTGCTGTGTCAATGCTCGGCGGAGCTCTGACCTGCGCGAGCTGGAGCGGTGGCTTGCGAATAGACAGGACAACAACACGTGCGGCTCGGGTATGAGCTCTAGGACGACGACGCACGTGACGGCGTGGTGTTAACCGGCTTGGCCAGGTGGACGGGCTAGCTGGCCGTGCATGCGCGCAGACGCTCGCGCGCACGGGCGTGTGGCCTGTCCCGCGGCGCGGATGAGCCCTAGGCGTGGCGCACGGGAAAAATGCGAGGCGGAGGGTCCACAGCGGGGCGTTCGGTCCACAGCGACGTTGCCCAGGCATCCGGATCGATCCGCAGACGCCACGTGGACTGCCCGCGGATGCGCGCTCTGCTCTGCGACGACGTCGGCGTCGTCTGTTTTAATTCCAAGTGCCAGTCTTCTAAATTGCTAAACTCCCAAAAATGATAACTAAGTAAAAAAACTCCAAACATAAAAGTTGTAGAGGAGCTATGGACCTACATCTTTCACAAAGGGCGACATATGTTTTGATGTTTGGTTTGACAAGAAAAATGCGACGAAGATGCAGGAATTCTCAGCCCTGTAACACTGTTCACAGCATGTTCATCTCGAATTTAAGCGAACTTCTGCTCAAAATTTGAATGTCCGCCAATTATGAAAAATGTGTTCCCGGAAATAAGGAACAACTTTTATATTGGCCGATTTTGAACTTCTATAGTGAAATTTGGAGAACGTGCAAGAGAACCGAATCAGCCTCTTGGATCCTTATGGGTTTGACCACGTATTTGGACTTTGACCAAGAGCTTTTGTGCAAATGTGTGCATAATCGTGTCAAACATGATTAGGTGCTAATTAATCTTGATTAACACAACTAATTGAGGTATTTATCTTTAATAAACACCTAGGGTGTTACAGTCTACCCCCTTAAAAGAAATCTCGTCCCGAGATTTGACAACAAGATTAGAGGAAAACCTCCAGGAGAGATATGAATGTACAAATGAAAAGCTAAAACCATCAAGAACTAGAATGCAAAGCAGTCGTACAGTTCTACTAGAGTCCAGCGGACGGAATCAAACATCTCCAGAAAACGAGCCATGGTTGGCGACATCGGGTTGGATCCTTATTGTGGCCTTCTTCTAAACTTCTTCTTTGGTTCACCGAGGAATGAGGGAAAGCTTGCTCTGCGAGGAATGGCATACGCGTCGGTGGGCTAAGAGCGGCCGAAGGGATGGGAGAGGGGCGGGGATGTCAAGCTCAAAAGGAGACAAGGCTCAGTGGTGGTGGACTCCCTTTTTATGGACGGTCGCCGTGGCACGGTGGCGGTGGTGCTCATGGCCACTTGAAAGAGGGGCCGGCTGATCGATGCAGTGGTGGCGGCGCGTGGCACGGTAGTGGCCGGCATCGAGATGCCTCGGTGATGTGATTGCGGCCATGGTGGCGTGTGCGGAAGCGGCAATCAGCTGCTGTGGTAAGAAGGTGGCAGAGCTGTGCTGTGCAATGCAGTCATGGCGCAAAAAGGGGTCAAATGGCTCGAGAGAAAGGATCATGACTTCTGAGGAAAACGAGAAGAGATTGGTTATCCACCATCTAGGAATGAGATTTATCGAGGAGAATTTAGCAAAGGATTTTTGCCTGTCTAATGTTTGATTAAATCCTGATTCCTTTTATTTGGAAGAAATGTGTAAAAGGATCATGGATTGGTGATTGACCGCAAACTCCTCATTTCTTGACTTATGGAGAACCTTGAATGCTTATGAAAAACTTTGCTCATCCTCTTTCAATTTAACCCAACTGGCTGGATTAGGTATTAGTCAAACTCTGAGATTTTTGGAAAGACAGAAACCAAGTCGAGTGGTTCCACAGAGGTTTCTATGAAGAAAGGGAAGACTAGTAAACAAACATTTTGTTAAGTTTGTTTACTAAGATTTTTAAAATTAATTTAGGATGCAACAAAGACCTAAATTTAGGGAGTGTCGCCTGTCGGCCCTATGATCTTAAAATTTGAGCTTTCATCAAACACATATTCTTAAACTTGTTCATACAAAGGTAAACAAGTAGAACATGTATGACGAAAACTCAATCTGCAGTAATTTCAGAAGCGGAACAGCTGCACTACCCTGAAGCATAAAATTCATAACTCTCAGGTCAGAGGTCACATAATGCTCATCTTTGGTCAGAATGTGCATAAATTTTTATGCTCCAACATTGGTATTCAACTCAGAGGCAAACACTGAGGTTAATATACCCGAAAAATTCAGAGACCGATGCTATGTCTTGGCTGTTGGACAGCAGGCAGAGGGTTACTAAAATTTCCATAACTCTTAGCACAAAATTGCAACGATGCTGAATTTTTACGATCATACAAAACATAGAGTTCTAGAGAACTTTGGTATTGATTTCATAGCCCAGAAATAAAAAGAAACTAGATTAATATTTTCATTATGATTTTTGCTGCGAAAAGCTCACAGCTATCAAATGATTACGTCTAGTACCAAGTCTTTTGGCCATGCTCCCATCACCATGTGGTAACAATGCAGCACATGCCATGTGAAAGCATACTCAACCTAGGCGATATTGAGAGTTGTCATGAACAGTGAGAAGAGCCTCACGTTCGACCCATGTCCAGAATGTTACTCATGTAAGGGAATTACCTTGGCCGCAGTGCGAGCTACAAAGGCAGAATGTTTCCCACAAAAGCGTAGAAAACCCAGCCTTGTGAAGGCAATTAGGGTGAGTTCATCCCTTAGCATCAATGTTCAGAAAACTGAGGTTGGGTCATCTGGAGAGAGAGATATATGTTAGAACCAAGATGGATTTAGGTGCACAAACGGTAGATTCTGGCAGTGATAGAGAAAGAAGTGTACCTTGAAAACCAAAAACCTAGAGGTTCTCAAAATTCACCAGAAGCTCAGTGAGGTTATGAGGCACATGTTTGGTATTCTGAGTTTGGGATAAAACCGATTGCAAGATAGGTGATTAAACCAAAATTCAGTTTGTTGTTGCCCAGAAAATTTCAGCAGGGCAGAGCTTCCCTAAAAAGATCATAGCTCAAAAACCGAGTACCAAATTACCATGAAATTTTTACAGCATGAACTAGACTAGATAATGAACATTTTTGCTATAGATTCTCTGGTCATAAACATTTAGGAACTATATGTAAAAATTCAAGTTTTCAGACTAACTCAGGAATTTGACAGCATTTCAGCATGACCTATGCATAGCAATTTGATCACAACTTCAGTTTTAAGCATCCTAAAATCATGAAAAATTCATGGACCAAGATTAACAAGATGATGAGCAATTTACCTAAAGATCACCCAGTCAAGAATTTTCTAGATAATCCTTAGAAAATTTTGGACAACATCTAGTTACAATTTTTGCTTAACACCACATCAAAGCATCAAACTAGCATGATTGGTCCTTAAGAAAGATGAATTAAGTAGAGACCAAGTAACACATGATTTAAGTTCAGTTTGAGTGTGGTAGATTTTATATGATGCAAAAAGCATCCTATACTTCCTCACAAAGCTTTTAAGCTTATAACGAGGTTAGTGCCGGTGGTAAGGCATACATATACGTCTCTCCCTATAATAGCTAGTCGGAAACTATTTGTTTCTTAATTACCGTACCTAACAACTGTGGTTAGTGTACCTGCAGAAAATCACAGATATTCAAGACCTTTTGTGCTAGCACTCACAAAAGCGTCCACATTCATTTCCGTTCACTATAGAAACGGTATCCATGCATAAAGCCGCTGCATGGACAGCGTCCAACCTCAGACACCTCCGTTTGAATGGAGTTATCCTTTCCGCCTATTGCGGGATCGCACATGTATGGCAAAACATGGCTAGACATAGACGTGAGGTGGGTTCCCATTGGAATAGGTCCCATCCATCCCTCATGGACTTTCCCGTGGTACGAGCACGTATGGCAAAACGTGCTGCTCTAGTAAAGTTGTGCATGAAAGTAAGTTTTGACAGGAGTAAAATGTGCTGGAAGTCAGTTTAGATACACCATAAAGTACTAGCCACCTGAAAGAACCCAAAAATTCCCTCTAGGGCCTCTCGGACTAGATTAAACCTTAACGTCCTACTCACTTCACAAGATTATTAATCTTGCCAAATTTTATTCGAAAAACAAGTTTGTTAAGGTATTTTAATTACTCTAGTGCATAATCTTGCTCTGGTACCAGCTGTGACAGAACCACCTAAAATAAATCCGGATTATCACCTAAGCCGGTCCACTTGGCTCATAAGCGATAACCAGGAGCTATTTTGTCGCCTCTGCCGGGTCATGCCTGGTAAATCACTTACACAGGATCGAGATATGCGCTAAGCCCACACGAAAGCGGGACCAGAGTACATCATTACATTACATACAAGCCCACAAGTACTTAATATTACAAACCAGGTTTTTCAGAACATAAAAGTAAACATGGTTCAGAGTTTAAACAACGGAAATAAAACTAAATGCGAGATACACATGGGAGGCCATCCAAGTATATCACTCCTCATCATCGTTCTCCAATTCAATCTCCCATCCATCTGGAATAACACCAAGCCAGATGGGGTTACCTGAAAACAACAAATTAAGCAAGGCTGAGTATACTAATACTCAGCAAGACTGACCCGTCAAAAAATAAAAGACACAACTTGACATGCAAGGCTTTTTGGCTGGTGGGTTTGTTTTGCCAAAAGCAACTAAGAGTTGATCCTTACTTTCAAGTTTTAGCTCAAGTTCTAGTATGTTAACCATTCTAGGTAAACACCTAGCTAAACAAGCATGGTTGTGCAAACAAGATTAATCAATCAACAATATTAATCCAAAATGTTCCATAAATAAACATGGGGTAGCCAGTGGTCAAGCCGACTCAGATAACGGCGAGTGACCGACGATCGATCGATTTATATCCTTGCAAGGTAAACCCAAGATACACGAAAGAAGGTAGACCCCAAAGAATCTAATGAAAAACAAATGCAGGGTCTACCCCGACCAGGCGGTTCCCGTCACTCCCAGATTAGGGACAGGCGTCACAGTCCTAAGTACAAGGTTACTAGAACGCCCTCACACGGCACGTCCAGACTCACACTTGCACTACTGGAATCAAACCGGTAGACGCATCACAAGATTAATAGCGATAAAGTCCCCGCACTGGTTCATTAGGTACTAGGCTTACCGGGCCCATACCCGACAAGCACTTGGTATGTTCAATAGCTTAGACCAGCACCATGCTACTCAGTCGAGACCGAACCCATTGCTCTTACCACATGAGCGAGTCAATTTAACCAACTTATGATTCCAACATAAGCATCCAATATCTCGCGAGCAATGAGTCATTACTCGACTTCTACTGTATCCTTAGAGCATGGCACTAGCGTTCCTAACATACTAGTAAAAGAGCATAGGAGTTCTAAGGATCATGCATCTAGGTTTCAAACAACTCCTGAAACTTAAATGCACAAAGTAAAGCATAAATACTAAAAGGTAAGGGTGGAGTGAGATTTTGTTCAAAAAGGTTATATGCATCCGGTGCTTGCCTTCATCTGACTCAATAACAGCCTTGGGCTCTTCTGGACTTTGGTCCAGGTCTTGATGCCCACTAGGTTAATTTAGCTCACCACTAGCGGATCCCTCCTCCTCCTGAGTGGGTGTGTACGTCCTGTCGGATAGATCTACACGTTATGCATATGCATTAATCTTAAGGTGAAGGTGAGAGATTTTAATTAAACCCAACTCTTGTGGGGCACATTCATCAACACAACTAAGAAAACTCACAAAAGTATGGTGTGTGGTGAGAGTGAGCTAACAACCATCTTAAAGGGGATTGTGTGCACATTTAAACAAATTAAACTATTAAACTTTATTAAAATTAATAGGTGGATGATGATGAACTGAACATGCCTTTGATGGTGATTGTGTGCATATCTAAGAAAATTAAACTAATAAACTTCACCATCAGCATGGGGGTGTGCTTAAAATTATTTTAAACAGCTACTGAACTTAAACACCTTTAAATCAAATTAAAAGATAAAATAAATTTATCTATTCCATTATAACTAGTCATTCATCCATAACTCATAATAATTAAATTATGACTCCAACTGGTATGAAAATTTTACCACAGCAGCATATGACAAAAATAAACTTAAATATAAATTTTCAGCTCAAGGTCATTTATACATTAATTTAAATGAAAAAGACAAGACTCAGCCTAGGTAAACTTCATTAATTCATACAAAAAGATTCACTAATCCTTTTGACCCCAAACTTTTCCTGCAGACCCAATATGCCAAAACTAAGTTCCATCCCAACACATTCAAGTGGATTCATCATATATTTCAAGTTATGAATTTGACATCCATCACAATCATAAATACCAAACACTAATTAAACAGACTCCTAAAATCACCATTATTTTTCCATGGGTGCTTAACATCATCAAAAAAGCCTAGGGTGCATTGGTGCTGAAAGAAGGTATATTTTGAGGGAACTATAAAAAACATCAAGCTTAAACTAGCATACATCTTCCAAAAATCATAACTAGAGTTCTACATAACAAAAATGTGTGAAACTTGGTCACAAAACTGAACATTGAGTACACAACAACATATCCAAATTTCATTTCATTTTCATGGGTACATTTTGAATTACAATAAAAAGATCTCAAACTGAATTTGAATTTACATTTAAAAACTACTCAGAAAAACCCTATACAACTTTTGTAGAAGTTGTAGATCTGTTCACAACGAATCCAAAACAATTAGATTTACATTTTTCCGAATTTTCTACGATTTTTAACAAATTTTTGAAGTTGCTGCTAAAACCCTAAACCACTTTTACAGCTGGGCCCTCGAACTTATTTTCTGAAATTATGCAGAGGTCCCTGGTTTACGGAAACAACCCTAGAAAGAATGAAATCAACGCAATGTAGTCCTCGCCGGCGAGGAGGAGCTCGCCGGCAGCGGCTCGCTGCCGGAATCGGCCGGGGAAGTGTTGGGGAGTGACGAGGGCTCACCTAGGGTTCGATTTGAGGCAGTCCGGAGGTCGGGAGGTGCTCCGGGGGGCCGGCGGAGCTCTGCTGCGGTGCAGGAATGACGAGGTGCGGCCGGACGCACGAGGCCGGTGCACGGGGTGGTCGCAGGGGTGGAACCGAAGCAGAGGGAGGGCGACGGAACGGCTGCAGGGCTTGGCTCGGCAGGAATCGAATGGCGACGGTGGCGCTGTGTCAATGCTCGGCGGAGTTCTGACCTGCGCGAGCTGGAGCGGTGGCTTGCGAATAGACAGGACGACGACGCGTGCGGCTCGGGTATGAGCTCTAGGACGACGACACACATGACGACGAGGTGTTAACTGGCTCGGCCAGGTGGACGGGCCAGCCGGCTGTGCATGCGCGTAGACGCTCGCGCGCACGGGCGCGTGGCCTGTCCCGCGGCGCGGATGAACCCTAGGCGCGGCGCACGGGAAAAACGCGAGGCGGAGGGTCCACGGTGGGGCGTTCGGTCCACAGCGATGTTGCCCTGGCATCCGTACGTCGGATCGACCCGCAGACGCCACGTGGACTGCCAGCGGACGCGCGCTCTGCTCTACGACGACGTCGGCGTCGTCTGTTTTAATTCCAAGTGCCAGTCTTCTAAATTGCTAAACTCCCAAAAACGATAACTAAGCAAAAATCTCCAAAAATAAAAGTTGTAGAGGAGCTATAGACCTACAACTTTCACAAAGGGCGATATATATTTTGATGTTTGGTTTGACGGGAAAAAACGTGACGAAGATGCAGGAATTCTCGGCCCCGTAACACTGTTCACATTGCGTTCATCTCGAATTTAAGCGAACTTCTGCTCAAAATTTTAATGTCCGCCAATTATAAAAAATGTGTTCCCGGAAATAAGGAACAACTTTTATATTGGCCGATTTTGAACTTCTATAGTGAAATTTGGAGAACGTGCAAGAAAACCGAATCAGCCTCTTGGATCCTTAGGGGTTTGACCACGTATTTGGACTTTGACCAAGAGCTTTTGTGCAAATGTGTGCATAATCATGTCAAACATGATTAGGAGCTAATTAATCTTGATTAACACAATTAATTGAGGTATTTATCTTTAATAAACACCTGGGGTGTTACAATGAGCCGCCGGCCATTGATGGCATTGCCGCCGCCGCCGGAGCTCCTCTCGCTTCCCCTTCCCCCTCTCTTGCTCTATATAAGCCCGACATGAGCTCCTGCTTCGCTCTTTACTTAGATGCGCCCCCGCATTGCTTCCTCACTTCCACACGCGCTGCCGCCGAAGCTTGTCTGCGCTGCTGCCGAAGCTTCTCTGCGCAGCCATGCCATCGTCGCTGCCGTAGCAAACGCCGTCGGTGGAAAGCCCCTGCTCCCTTCTTTGTTCTTCTTCCTTCATCTGCACAGGTCATCGAGCTCTTCTTGCTCCAGGTCCCCGCTCTCATCACCGGATTGTGTTGCGCCCTGCTTCTCCGCCGGAGCGCCGCCGCCGCCGAACTTCGCCACCGCTTCATCCCCGCCGTCCCTCTCCTCGGCCGTAGCTTCAACGCAAGATGAATTCAAATTGTGGTTTCTTATGGTTTTGAGATGTTGTTACAAATGCTTAATCTTTGGGGTTGGTATAAACTTACATTTAGTAAATAGGCTTGCTAATAAAATTTGACCAACATTAAAATGCTAACCGCTGTAAACCCCTAGCCTATCCTTGACAGCCTTGCATGTTTTCCCCCACTTGCTGAGCTCCAACCATAAGAGTGCTCACCCTTGCTTACCGCTGTTCAGATGAGAACAATGGTGAGGAGTACTTCAGCGACTTCGATGAGTTCTGAGGCATGCGATCCCCCAGTCATGTGCCTGTGGAAGCTGAAGATGAAGTTGTTCATCTAGTTATCATTTGTTTTATGGGACCTTTGAGTCCACCGTCTGAGTGTAATAATAGATAATGTAATGGTTTAACTCTTGTACGTTTGATTATTGTTTATGATATTACACTCTTTTGTCTATCGTATGTGTGTAAATTGATCCTGGCGCACATATGAGATGCATTTGGTTTCTCTTCAGAAATCAGGTGTCACAAAAAGTATCTTCGAAAAAGGATATGGGCTATGCAAAAAAAAACATGCTCAAAGCATGTACGAAAAAAATACTCAAAAAAAAAAGAAGAGAAAAAAAGAGAGATAGCCCATGTCCAAAAGAAAGAAGATAAAGGAGAGAGATAGAATCATGCAAAAGGAGTTCCAACATATATATGGTAATATCTAGCACCCATTCCGGGCCTAGTATCCACCATACCATATCCATCACATCCATACATGTGCACATCTTGATCTGATTGTATGACTTGATTTGCTCCTTGGATCTGGTTTTTGACTTTGCGATATATGTGATGCAAGTATGCTTTATCATTCATATCCTACCCTGAGCTCCACATATATAGCCATCATTAGAAGTAGGGTGAAAGAAAGGAAATCCTAATGCCTTGCTGAGGATAGATACACATTGAGCGATCTAAGAGAATCAAATGAGGAGCTAAGCAAAGTTTGTTTTAAAAACTTATTGCAAAACCCCAAGTTACTTGAACGACGAGCGGAGGTAATTTGATTCATTACCATTTCACTCCTCAACTACCCAAGATGGCATGATAGACACTCCACAAAGTTCACAAGTAAAGGTATGGTTTGGAATATCTCTTATGCTTGCTTCATACATTGGATATCATGTCTCCTTCACTCGAGGACGAGCAAAGGTCAAGTGTGGGGGTGTTGTTGACGGCTGTTAAGTACCACTTTTATGCTGTCAACTCCTGTATAAAATGAATGAAAAGTGATCATCAACACTAGAATAGGCCTTTATACTGACAAGTTCCACAAGTGTTGGTGTTTCAAACTTTTGTTGCAGGACAACCCAAAAAGCGTGTGAAATGATATAGTTGAGAGCAAGTGAACCAATGGCATGAATATGACATCATCATAAACAGTCTCAAATGACAAATTGGATTGCACCATTGTGATGGGCTCGTCAAGACGATCGAAATGGATATATTATTTGCCTACGTCGGAGTTCGTATGAAGGAGATATGTGACTCACAAGATCACATCATGTGGGCCTGGTGTAACACCCCGTGTTTTTAATCGAGTGTCATTAGGTGCTAATCACATCCTTAATCACATTGTGATCATTAGTGCTTAAGCCCTTAATCACCTTTGAAGTCAAACCCCTAGTCAAACCCCTTGAGCCATGAACCCCTAGATAAACACTTCAAAATCAGCAAATACAAAAGTTGTGCAGTTTTTGAAGACTTACAACTTTGCTGTTGAGTGGCAAACCAAATTTGAAGTGGAAATGTGTGTAAAACCTTGGTCAACGCATGAACTTCCTGTTCACTGGCGTCGAGAAAATCAGCAAGTTCACTTGCTGTTTACGCTCGATTCCTTGGATAAAACACCTATCGGTCTTTGTAGAAGTTGTAGAGGGATGTTTGATCTACCACTTTGTCAATTGGAGCTCAGTCCACTTCTATAGCATTTTGTCGAGTTTGAGCTGGTCAAACAGGGGTACTCTGAACATTTTTGTGCCAGAAACGCCGCCCGCACAATGCCGTCGCGCGCACGCATGCACGCCACGTCGGAGCGCCACCAAGCGACCGGGCACAAACGTCGAGGCACCCAGGGGCCCACCGGTCCATTGGTGTCGCCGTAATGTATTGGACGCGATGGCCGGTGCCACACGCCGCGCCAGCAGCCGCCGGAGCGCGCACGCCGAGGCAGCCATTGGCCGGCCGCGTCCACCCACGTCGCCGTTGCTGTAGCCACGCCGCGACTTCACCAATGCGGAGACTTGAGTGGTTACCACCTCAGCACGCCGAGCCCCCTATAAAACCCCCTCTTCCCTTACCGGTGCACACACAGAGATCGCCGCCGCCGTCCGCCATTGCCGCCGTCGGTGAACTTCGTCCTCCGCACGTGCTCGTGAGCAACAAGCCATCTCGAGCTCCCCCTAGAACTCCCTTGAGCCTCTCCAAGTACACATTTACCAGCTAAACCCCTCACCTTGCTGGAATCCGAGCAGAGGTGGTCAAGCCGCCACTGCCTCACTACCGCCGCTCGCCGGAGTCGTCCCTGGTCGCCCCACCACCACCAATCGACTCCTAGTGAGCTCAATCACGCATCCCCGTCATTTGTTTGCCTCCTCCGGCCGCCGTTCGCCGACGGCGAGCTTGCTCCACCTTGGAGGGCACGGTTGTGAAGGTTAAGTCTGTGTAGGGTTCGATCTGTTAATTCCAGGACCTATCTGTGAAGATTCAAATCTTTCTAGGGTTCACGTTGAAAGAAGATTCTTCACCTTTTTCCTTTAAGTCTAGAAAACTGTAAAAATTGTAGAAAATCATAGAAAACTTCTAAAAATGCAGAACCAATTTTGTTGGTTTCCTTGTGAAAAGATCTACATCTTTTAGAAAGGCTATATATACTTTTGAGGCATGGTTTTTGAATGAAAATTCAAACTCAATTAGCATAGGGATGTTCATAACTTGAGTTGTACACATGTGCTAGACTTGATCTTTGGATATGTTGGTAGTTAGTACTAGTATAGGCTATACCTAAGTTTTTGCACAAAGTTACTAAGTGGATATCTAGTTATGTTTTATTTTGCTTTATGGCTAGATCTGAGTATATGCTTTGTACCACTTCATATATATGTTTTCTGTGGTTCATCTTGGAGATGCCATCTTGTGATGCTCATATGTGCTGCTAGTAATTTTATCATGAGTTTAGGAGATGTCTATATATCTGTTTTTGAATGATGCTTGTTTAAAAAGTTAAATCTATAGCTCAGTTTCTTTTGCTCCACTGATGCTTCTCTTTGGCCTAGATGATGTGTATATCATGTTCATGCTATGGTAGAAAGTTGGGCTACAGTTGAGTCATATATTTCTCTGAATAAATCCTTTGTGATTAAATAGGCTGAAAAATGGTTATTTTTGTGAAGCATGTTTGAAATAGGTTCTGGAGCTAATTTCTGGTGTGTAGCTTAGTTTTAGTCCCTGGAGGCTCTGTGTAAAATTTGAGCACCAGTAAATGAGTAGTTTTCTCTATAATTAATATTCTTGCTTTCTCTATGAATAAAGTGTCATATTTTTCATGCTCAGTATGTAACTTTGATTGCCATGCAATTTTACCAGTGGCTCTGTTGTAGTACTTTGTACTCACACAAAAATTTTCACTATAAGATGTTGCATGGTTTAACCAGAATAATTTTTGGAAGAAACTAAGTATAATAAAAGGAGAAATGGTTGAATAGTTTAACCTTTAAGGAAGACTATGCTGGATATATTATTGTCTATGTGAATGTGGTCAACATGACAGCCTAGGCATAATGTATGCTGACATGCTTACTTGTACCACCATCACCATTTAACTCCTGCATTTGCATTCCTCCATATAGAAGTCCCTGACGGTAGCTACACGCTCGTACCGGCTAAAGTGGACGAGGGAGCAGGAGGGGAAGTACACTTCGTGACTGTTGATCAAGACTCGAACCAAAGTCCAGAAGATTGTCTGACTGCTAGAGCTGCCGAAGGCAAGCCCCGGTTTAACTTTTACCTATGAGTTTCATTTTCAAATTCTGAACTTATACTTGATTATCTATGTGCATTTACGTTCAGGAGTTGATTGGAAACCCTCGATGCATGATCCATAAGTACATATGATCTTTTACTAGTATGCTAGGTCGATAGTTGCTATGCACTAAGGACCCGGTACAAGTCGAGTGATGTACTTCGCTCGCGAGAATAGGTTCTTATGTTGGAATCATAAGACTTGTTAAATTGAATTGCTCACATGGTAAGAGCATGGGATTTTGGGCTCCAGTCCAATGGTTAAGAGATTAAGCATTTGAAAGTACTAAACATTTGTCGAACATGGGTACGGTAAACCTAGTACCTGAATGATGTTGTGCGGGAACTTTAGGCTACTAATCTTGGGTTGCAGCCCCAGTCTTGCAAACTGTGGTGCATGTGTGACGCTGGATGCTAGTGTGAGGCATGCCAACTAGCCTTGTACCTAGGACTGTTCATCAGCTCCTAATCCAAAGAATGACGGGAACCGTTTGGTTGAATGCACTCATTGCGAGTGTTTTCTCCCGTATGTTTAGGTTCACCTTGCAAGGTTATTAATCGATCGATCGTCGGCCTCTCACCGTTATCCGGGAATTGCTTAACCCTCTAGCCATGATAATCCCTCTATGATGAAATATTGTAAACTTGATGTTTGATTAATTGTTTGCACAATTATGCTTGAATTAGTTGCTTATCTAGTAATAATTCCATCTACTAGAACTTGAGCTAAAATCTTGAAAGGAAGGATTAACTCCTTAGTCACTTTTTGGCAAAACAAACCCACTAGCCAAAGCCCAGCATGACTGGAAGGATAAATCATTTATTTTAGATGGGTAAGCCTTGATGAGTATTAGTATACTCAACCTTGCTATAAATGTTGATTTCAGGTGATAATGTTTGGCCTCGTGAAATCCCACCCGGCTGGGAGCTGGAATGGGTGGATGATGAGGAGTAATGGCATTATGGGTGGCCTCCCATGATGCCAAGTTACCAATTAGTATTAATTCTGCTGTTTCAAAACTCTAAACCATTTACCTGTGATGCAAGGACAATGTTTGTAATAATTAACCCTACGGGGAATTTGGATTATTTTTTAAGGTACTCTAGACTCTCCTTCGTGGGAGTTTTAATGTATGTGTTTCGATCCTCTGTGTGGTTTACAAGTGATTTACCGGTCTATGACCTGGCAACACTCAATGGGATAATTCTTTATTATCACTTAATGATCAAAGTGGATTGGTTTAGGTGATAGTACGAACTTAACTCGGATGGGGTTGTCACAGTTGGTACCAGAGCATCCGTATACACCGGAGTAATTAGTTTAATCACTAATCACAATGATTTACAAATAAAACTTGCCATGATTGATTGGATTTGAAAATACGTTGGATCATTAAGGAATGTTTAGACCGAAAGGCCCTAGAGGGAATTTTTGGGTTCTTTTAAGGTGGCTAGTAATTATGGTTTATTTATGCTAACTTCCAGCACTTCTTAAACCACGTGTTTCATACGTGTGTGATACCGCATCACGAGTATGCGAGGGTCGATAGGGCAATCCATTCCATGGATCCTATCTTCTCGGTTGGATGTGCACATGTTTTATACGTGTGCTACCATATGCAAGTCATACGAAGGATGCCATATTCTATTCAAGATGAACATGTCATGGGTTGTGATGTCGCCACGTTTTGCTATACGTGTGCATGATTCCGCATTACGAACATGCGAAGGGGGGCACCCTCTATTCAAAAGGGGCGTGTCTTAGGTTGGACGCTGTCCATGCGGTGCAAAATGCATGGATACCATTTCTATAGTGAATGGTAATGTATGTGGATGCTCCTGTGACGTGCTGGCATGGAAGGTTCTTTTCTGCAGGTACACTAACCACGTTATACGATCGTATGTGAACGATGTGTAGCTCCGACTAGTTATTATAGGGAGAGTCGTTTAAAAAGCTTGCCACCGGCATTGACTACGTCTTTTTAGCTCATTAATTGTGAGGACATTTAAGACATGTGCATGCATCATAAAAATGGGTTGAACCTAAAATTTTGCTGTTATACACTTATGTTATGCTTCTAAATTGTTGCTTGATCGTAGAAAGGTTTTTCCTCTCTTTTTGATCCTAGTTGTTTTCCATCAAGTTAGGATGTTGTCTGTTCACGAATTTTTAGAGCCATTTCTAGGATGTTTCTGACCAGGTGACTTTTACGAAAGTTGTTCCTCCTCAAGTCAAGCATCTACTGTGAATTGTTCACAATTTTAGGATTTCTCAGTCTAGAGTTATGATCAAATTAGTAAACCTCTATTCTGCTGTTTTTCCTGTGACCTTACTCTGAAACTAGATTTTTTTTGGAGCTTTTTCCCATCTGATCTAGTTCTACCCTTGAATACCAAATATAACATTTATATCACTGCTTTGCTTTAAAAAATTTGGGAAATCTTGGGGCTCTGGTTGTCGAGATATGAATATTTGTTCATACCTCCAGATTTTTATACCCTATGCATGTTATACTCCTTTTTTAGTTTTAACGTGTTGTACCCATTTTTGTATAGATGGAGTACCCGGAGTTTTTCGAGAACGACGCGGATGGTACCTTGTGTCTCCACTAGGAGGGTTTTCCCCGTGTTCTGTGGGACACCCTGCGCGAGGTGGGCTACACCGCCCCACCGACGTACAAGGTGCTCCACTTCTGAGACTGGGGTGTGCCCTATGCGCGTACCGTCGCTACGGTGCCGCAGCACCCTAAGCACCCCCAGAGTGGCCCGACTTGAGCATGGTGTTCTACGGACACCGTGGCGTCAAGTCACAAGAGTCCGCGGCTCTGAGGGTTCTCCACACCTTCTACGAGCAGCACCCGAAGGAGGTGATGCTCACCGCTCTGGGGTTGTTCCCAGCGCTGGACCCACACGACGAGGCTTGGTGTGAGCGCGTGTCGCTCACCGGCGTGTTGCTCACTACCGATCCTCTGGCAGTCACGGTACAGCAGCTTCCGAGGCTACTCGAGGCACTGTACAATGTGCAGGTCTTCCGCCTGGCCACCGAGGCTATGCTTGCGGGTGTGATTCGCGAGACGTCCGCACTGACCAAAGTCATCTACCGCGACTTACAGCAGGAGCGCCAGACCTCTGCTCACTTGCAGCAGGAGGTGGTGTTCTTCTAGGACTAGCGTACGCAGTGGGAGCAGGAGCGAGCTCAGTACATCGAGCAGTTGTATGCTCGTGACGACACCATTGACAGGTTGTGTGAGGAGAACGATGGTCTACGGGCAGAGTACATCCAGGCCGAGACCCAGCGTTTGGTGTTAGTGCAGAATGTAGCTGAGATGCAGAACCATGTTATTGACATGGAGGTAGAGGTAGAGGTGTGGCAGGCGATGGCACACCAGCACCAGCAGCCACCAGTTCCTCCTCCAGCAGCACCTGCCGCTCCGGACGAGATGCAGGGAGCTTTGGGCTTGGACGAGGATAGCGTCGAGGGACCACCCCTAGCTTCTCCTCAGTCCAGCGCTGGCTCCGTTGTGGGCTACTAGGTTGCCTAGATGTTGTTTTATGGAGCTACCATGTACTCTTCACTTAGCCTTTTCAGCTGGATTTTGTGGAGGGATTAGGCTTCCCAGAGAGTATGTGGGATGTATTTTATTCCATGTAATTCATGCTATTTTAGGTGATCCACAAACTATGCATCATGTAATGCTAATGGATGAACACCTTGGCATGTATGTTTCATGAATTAATTCGGGTTGTCGTGATCAAATTTGGATCTTGCGCTGAATACCAAAGTTGTGTGAAATATTCTCAAGATCATGCTCACCAAAATTCATCATGTTTGCATGAGCATACCAAGAGTTATGACAAATTTTGTACAGCTCGGCCTCCTGTGAAAACAGTGAGGCAGAAGCTCGGTTACGGAATTTTTCGGGCATGTGAGCATCGGAATTTGTCACACCTGTTTTTCTAAAGAAAACCAAGTGCTAACCTATATGCATGACAGGATCAAGTTTCGTGCATATAGTTGACATAAGTGAATAACAGAAACAATATCAAGTAAGAAAAACAAAGATTATCGGAGATTTACGCTTTATCCTGGAAACGAAGGCACCAAACTTCACAGGCACTCGACTGGGAGCTGTGTACGCCTAGCAACAACACTATCTTCAATAGCTTCACACATCTTCTCCTTCTGAGCAGCAGTTTAGCAAGGTTGAGTACACTTATGGTTGGTACTCAGCAAGGCCACAAGAAATAACCAGAAACGATTTAAAGTCCATCTTTAAGTATATTAATCATGTGAGGGTCCAGGCCGCTCTTGACCATGAGCACGGCTAATCAATTAGTTTTAAACTCTGCAGAGGTTGTACACTTTCACCACAAGTCGCGTAAAAGCTCAAAAGAACTTTGGACCCAACCATGCTGTGCAAAAGTAGGCACAATACCACACTACCTAGGTGTGGTTGCATAGGGACACTATGAGGCCTTTACAGAGATTCCCAGATGTATAGCAACCCCCTAGGTTTCAGGCTGTAGTAGGGCATAAAGTCCCCTAGTAGGTACCATGTCTTAGCCAAGTCTAACTCCCTACTAGAGCGAGTCTATACTCTATCAACACCTCCCCTTTTGTCTCTTTCGAGTAAGATCACTACAACATCAAGGTCTCTAATTATTCAGCCAAGACAGAGCTATATGTCTTGTGATTGCACTGTTTTCCTGGGTAGTCGCTCCATGTTCCAATTAATGCATAGTATTCTTATAAATAAAGCATAGGTATAAGGATTGTTAGGGACACTTGCCTTTCTCCAACGAAAATCTACTCTTACTGCTCTTCAGCTCGTACTTTCTCGGAACTCTTTATCTTCAAAGCAAACGAACAACACTTCTTCTACTCGAAGCAACCATCGGACACAGACATACAAAGCAAACAGACAAGTACAACTAAGAACAATGCACCAAACAAAAGAAAAGCATTAAAAGAGCATGCTAAAAGATAGGCTCGATTCTATGGTTACGCAACGCTGAGAACGTAACTAAGGTTGAAGAGACAAAAGCTATCGAGGGATTTTTATCAAACAACAAGAGACTATGAGCTTGGTTTATTTTTAATTAGCAAAAGATATGTAAATTATATTTCATAAAGAAAATACACTAAGTTAGAATTAAAGCAAATTATACTTTATTTATAAAACTGGTGTAAAGAACTAGTCAACTTTTATTTATAAAGATTCATATATAAGATATACCAATTAAATATTTAATTTTAGAAAAGCTAAACTATATGAATCTCCTAAACGTAACATTGTGATTCGAGTGGATCATATTATTATTGAAAACATCATGGCATTGGTATTAATCAATTAATATTTATTGTAAAAACCGGTGTAAAAGCCTATTCAACTTTTAATTAGAAAAGTTAATTAAATTTTAAGCAAATTAATATTTGGCTTATGAAAAACCGAGATATAACACTAATTAGATTTTATTTACAAAAGCATGTATAATAATCATTAATAAAATTAACATTAATTATGAAAAACGGTGTATAGCACTATATAGCTTTTATTTAGAAAAGGCATGTTTAATAAGCATTAATCAAAATTAATATTAAATTTATTTTTAGAAAACAAACATGCTCAAAATTCACCACTAATGTGTACTTCATGTCATTATGAACCTAACACAACTTGAACAGACGAAAACAGAGCTCAAACGTAGAAACTATGGAGAAAACAAGGTGTAGGGACCTACTGGCAAGGTTTAGAAACTTCTAGGGGTATAACTGCAAGAAACCGAGGGCATATACATAATTTCGTATATAAACCTGAGGGCTTACATGTAAAGACTCCGGAGAGGACTAGATCTAGAGAATCTATTAGATCCAGGGGGTTTTCTAGAAAAGATGCAAGACACAAGAATTGATCTATGGATTACCCAAAGGTCAGGGGTCTGGGTGCAAAACGGACAGGGAGCTTTTCTTCTTCCTCTGTCCATGGCGGACAGGGGCAGACGGCGGTCACTGGCAGCCAAATCACCGGCAACGGGGACCTCTAGCTGCCAGGCTAGGGTGGGAAATAGGTGCAGGAGGACGAGGGGATCACGAAGAGATGCTCACTCACGGCGGATACGGACGGGGAACAACCAGCGGCGGGAGCTCTGCGGTGGCCTGCGGTGGTTCCTACGTCGGCAGCACTCTGGCATTCCTCCAGCGACGGGAAGTGGCTGAGGAAGTGCAGCTCGGCTCGGTGAAGCTCCTGGTGGCGTCGGCTTCACCCGGCGGTATCCCGGTGCGGCACAACAGGAGATGGCCGGCGGCGGAACTCCTCGGCGGCGGCGCTGCTTGCACGGTGAGGTGGCGGTGCTCCGGCACAGGGACGGCGGCACGCGGCGAGGGCAGCAACAGGGGGCAGGCGCGCAGACTTTATGGGCGCGGACCAAGGGGGCCGTGGCGCGCACAGACGCCGAGAGCGGCGGCGGTCGTGTCCCGGACTCCGGCGTGTCTGGGTCTTGCACGCCATGCTAGATGGGCCCGGGTGGGCCTCACGTGGGCTGGGCTGCAGCGGGTCGGCGGAGCGGATCGGGGCTGGGTCGGGCCTACGGGCTCGGCCCAGAAAGAATAGGATAGATTTTTTTTCCGAAATAATTTTCAGTGCCAAAACAAATTCAGAAAAAGCCTAGAAAATGTTTAGAGGCACGAAAAATACCAAAAAATTTCCAAAAATTCTAGGAAAATTCCCAGAGCTAGATTGGAGCACGAACAACCCAAATAAAATATTTAGAGCTCATGAAAAGGATTTTAGAGCCTTCTAATAAATAGAATAAGCTCAGAGAAAATGAGAATAAATTCCAGAAAAACCCGAAAAATTCTCGGAAGGATTTGGTCAGCACCTAAGCACATTTTAAAACATGTTGCACTCATGAAACACCAGATGCATCGGCATGAATGCTACACTCACATAATCATTTTATTTAATTTGGAAAATCAAACAATAGATTTTTCTTATACTATATTTTCTGTAAAGAAAATAAATGTTGGAAAATTTTAAAATTTAGACAAAATTATTGTTTTAATTATTCTTTTTATTCACATCTTGAAATTGGAAATTTCAGGGTGTGACAGAATTTGACCCTGAGTTGAATATCAATGTTGGAGCTTACGAAATTCTACACGTGCTGACCAAAAATGAGAATTTTCCCATGTATGGGCAGAGAGTTATGAATTTTTCACTAAAAACAGCTGTGCTGTCCGGTTCCTCATTTATGGATGTTTACGAGTTTTCGTCTAACATATTCTTCTTGTGGATCGATGTGAGAAAGCTTGTGAATATGTGGCTAATTGAAACTCCATGAATTTCAGATGGTTGGACCGACATGCACCTCCCCTAACGGTTTTGGTGCTAGTGGGAGTGAGGTTCCGCCACCTCCTCCTACCATGACGATCCAAGAGCAGTTCATGGCCACACAAACTGAAGTAATGCGCCAGATACTGCAGACCCAGCAGAAAATTGCTCAGCAGCTGCAGCAAGCCCCTCGCAGAGGAAATCAGGATGGCCTACCTTTGGTCACCAAGTACGAACACTTCTATGGCATGAAACCCCTAATGTTCGAGGAGGACAAGGAGCCTCTAGCTGCTGAAGCATGGATCAGGGCCATTGAGGTCAAGTTCTCAGTGTTCACCCTACCGTGCTTTGAAGAGCGTAAGGCTAGCTTTGCCACCTTGCAGCTCCGTGGTGCCGCACTGATGTGGTGGGAGCACTACAAATCTATGGTCCCGGCTGGGCATCAGGTCACATGGGAGGAATTCAAGCGAGCCTTTAAGGAACATCACATTCCTAAGGGTCTCATGGACTGCAAGACGAAGGAGTTGCTGGCACTGAAGCAGGGGACCAACATGGTGTACAAGTACGCCAAGAAATTTAACTCCCTGTGTCAGTACGGTGGGCATCACGTTGATAATGATGCTAAGAAGATAGAGTGTTTCCGTGATGGTATGGATGGAGAGCTCTATGAGAGGCTTAATCTTTGTGAGCCGAACAACTACCAAGACCTTGTGAACAAGGCCATCTCTCAAGAAGACGCTATGAGAAGGGCCCAAAGAGACAAGAAGAGACAGGCCGGATTCACCACTTCCGGTGGATCAGGCAAGAAGTTCCGCTTCGTTAAGAAGAGTAACCAGGGGTCCTCCCAGTCATCATCATCTAGACACTGGCGAGTGACCCAGTCTCGGAACAAGCCTTCTGGAAATTTCCAGTACCGTAAGGCGTAGCAGCAACCTTACAAGCCTATTGCACCCCCGGCCAACAATAATGCTATCAAGGACCATCGCTGCTACAATTCTGGGCAGCCAGGGCACTATGCTAATGACTGTTCCAAACCAAAGCAGATCAAGACCTACCAACAAGGTGAAGGGTCAGGAGCCAAACAGGGCAACCAGGGCAAGAAGCCTACTGTGCAAGTGAAGTAGGGCAAGCTGAACTTCACTTCTCTGATGGAGATGCCAGAAGGAGCACCAATGTTGACGGGTACATTCTCTATCCGAGGCTATGCAGTTAAAGTACTGTTTGATTCTGGTGCAACGCATAGTTTTATAAATGTACAAATTTTGAACAAGTTGGGTGTGAAAAGTTGTCAAACAAAACAACCATTCTTGGTAACCACACCTGGTGGCCGAGTTTCTACTAGAGACCTATCCTGGAAGGTGCCGATTGAACTAGGTAGCAAAATCTTCCCAACCAATCTCATTGTTCTGAACCTAGAGGGCATCGATGTGATCCTAGGCATGAACTAGTTAGCACACCATCAAGTCATTTTGGACCTCACTACCAGAATGATAGAAATCAACTCACCTGCCGTGGGCACATCTACTCTATACTTACCTCCAAATGGCAGTGGAAATTCGTAAGCTTTCGCAACCATCACTTCTTCACTTGAGGACATTCTGATAGTCTGTGATTATTCGGACGTGTTTCCCGATGACTTACCTAGCATGCCACAAGACAGAGACATCGAGTTTGTGGTAGAACTTCAACCGGGCACTGCCCTATCTCCAAAAGACCTTACCGTATGCCACCTAAGGAGTTAGCCGAGTTGAAGGAGCAACTACAAGAGTTGCTTGATAAAGGGTACATTCTCCCAAGTTCATCTCCTTGGGGAAGTCCTGCACTTTTTGTGAAGAAGAAAGATGGCAGTCTGCGGATGTGCGTGGACTATCATCCACTCAATGCGGTGACAATCAAGAACAAATACCCCTTGCCCCGCATTGATGTTCTCTTCGATCAGTTGGCTGGTGCCAAAGTCTTCTCCAAGATTGATCTTCGATCTAGCTATCATCAAATTAAGATTCGATTGAGTGACATTCCAAAAACAACATTCTCTACCACATAAGGTATTTATGAATTTCTGGTGATGTCTTTTGGTCTCACAAACGCACCTACCTACTTCATGTACCTTATGAACTCTATATTCATGAATGAATTGTACAAGTTCGTAGTGGTCTTCATTGATGATATCCTCATTTATTCCAAGAACGAAGAAGAACATGAGAAACATCTTCGGATTGTTTTACAATGTTTAAGAGACCATAAGCTTTACACTAAATTCTCTAAATGTGAATTCTGGCTAGATAGTGTGAAATTCTTGGGTCACACTATTACTAAGGATGGTATCTCCGTGGATCCTAGCAAAGTGCACAAGGTCATGGGTTGGAAGCCACCTAAGTTCGTGCATCAGATTCACAGTTTCCTGGGTCTAGCTGGCTATTACCGTCGATTTATTCTGGACTTCTCCAGAATAGCTAAATCTATGACTGAACTGTTGAAGAAAGGTGTCAAGTACGTATGGGATGAAGCTTGCGACAAGGCTTTTCATACCCTGAGGGGACATCTCACATCAGCCCCAGTACTAGCACAGCCAGATATGGCAAAGCCGTTCAACGTGTATTGCGACGCTTCTGGCACTGGCCTTGGTTGTGTGCTCATGCAAGACAACAAGGTTATTACCTTGCCTCACGGGCACTTCGACCTCATGAGAAGAATTATCCTACCCATGACCTGGAGCTAGCAGCGGTTGTGCATGCCTTAAAGATTTGGCGGCATTATCTGATGGGAAATCGTTGCAATATTTTCACCAATCACAAGAGCCTTAAGTATATCTTCACTCAGTCGGATTTGAATATGAGGCAAAGAAGGTGGTTGGAACTGATTAAGGACTATGATCTAGAAATCCAATATCATCCCGACAGAGCCATCATGGTCGCAGATGCGCTTAGTCACAAACATTGCCACAATGCAACGATAGAGCCATACAATGAAGCTTTATGTGAAGAGATGAGGAAGCTCAACCTCGAGGTTGTCGAGCATGGAAATCTGAATGCCATCTCCCTTGAATCCCTTCTCTATGATAGAATTGCCTTAGCTCAGCTCACTGACGAAGGTATCCAGTTAATCAACCAGAAATTGTCTGAAGGAGACCCTAAGTACGCTTATTTCTGGAAGGATGAGAAAGGAGTAATATGGTTAGATCAGAGATTAGTCGTTCCCCAGGATCCGGAACTAAGGAAGGAAATTTTAGATGAGGCTCACCTCTCTAAATTTACCATTCACCCTAGTAGTACAAAGATGTACAGAGACCTTAGGGAGAATTTCTTGTGGTCAAATATGAAGGGTGAAATAGCACAGTATGTGTCCGGTTGTGATACATGTCAAAGGATCAAGGCTAGTCACCTAAAGATCGCAGGCCAAATGCAACCTTTATCCATACCTGCTTGGAAGTGGGATGACATCAACATTGATTTCATCATAGGATTACCCCTTACTCCCAAGAAACACGATTCCATCTAGGTTATTGTAGACCGACTTACCAAGACTGCTCACTTCGTCGCTGTCCACACTACCTATTCAGTTGAACGTTATGCCGAAATTTATGTTGATCTCATTGTGTGTTTGCATGGTGTTCCAAAGACTATCCTATCTGATAGAGGCTGAGGACCAGGTGTGTCCGAGTACTAGTGGAGGGTCGCTCCTTAGTGATGAGTGATTGCCAACATTGTGTGGACTGATGCTTGGCTAAGTGTGCAAGTACAGGTTGTGGTTTGACTCGTGTCGGTGCAGGTGAAGAACAAGCGTGAAAGGCCTTAGCCGTGGTAGCCTCCGGGTGATGGAGAGGCAAGTAGGCTTGATTCGATGGACCTGGTGGCCGATAGGGTCAAGTGCGAGCCGTGTTGTGCAAGACTAGCGGGATGAAGTCGTGAACATGGGCCGGTGCAAGGTAGCGGATCGAGCCCTAAGCTCGCACGCGGGGTTTGTTGGTTTGCCCACAAAACCATCGGTGGACGGTTTCTTGGTTTGGGCCGCAAAACCAAGTCGGAGGCCCGATGCAACGGAGACGGTGATCCGGGAGCATCAGGAAGCTTCGAGATGGGGGACACATGGCGTGATCGCGGGGCTTGCGTCGAGGCTAAGCAAGTCCGTGGTGGAAGCGTGTCCGCTCGATGAAGACTTGATCATATTGCCCCTGAGGGGTGTGTATCTTCTATTTGAGTTGTAGGGGTAGCTTGGTCATTTGCCTCCTCCGGTGGACCTCGTATAAATAGCGGAGAGGTGGATGGCATCTCTCTCTCTTGGACTCTAGGGTTTCCTCCCCCGGTAGATCGCTCTGGACTGCTTCTTTTCCTCTGCTTTCCTTAGGCTAGATTCTTGTATAGACTCTGACCTCTGGATGTATGGAAGCATTCGGTGTTGCGGTGATCTCCTAGCTCTCTGTGATTTTCATGTCACTTTCAGGGCTATTTTGGGGAGTTTTGTTCTTCGCTTGATTCGGGGATTTGAGGGTGTTTCTTCTCGGATTTCTTTGAGGGATCATGGGTGGATGCCTTGCGCATCTTTGTGTGTGATCTTGACTCCTCAAACGCCAGGAAACCCCTTTGATTCGTGAGTTTTTGTTCGGAGACCGAGTTCTTGGTGGTTGTTCATGTGATCCGCGATTCCCAGTGATTTAGGGAGTTAGAGGTCGAGATTTTTGGGGCATAGCTTCCTCTTGTGACGCTTCTTACCTCCCCTAAATCTTGTCTCAAGAGCTCTAGACGTTTGGGATATCCGGTGATGGATTTGGAGAGTTGACCTCGTGGGGTCGGGCTTTTTCTGCTCTGTCCGCGCTTGGCGGACTGTCGGCAAGTGGCGTGCGGACTGTCCGTGTGACACCAACTCGTCGTGTGTTCTTCCGTGTTCGTGCGCGCTCCTGTTTCGATCGGTTTTGGCTCGAGGGTTTTGTTGCAAGAGGTTTGTGGACTATTCGCGTGTGGCGTGTAGATTGCCTGCGTGGCTCTGAGTTTTGTCTGGGGTTGGGTTGTGGTTTGTCTGGGGTTTGCAGCAAGTTTAGCCGGACCGTCCGCCAGGTGGGGCCGGACCGTCCGCGAGGTGCCGGACTGTCCGCGGTGCTTGCCCGGACTGTCCGAATTTCCTCGGTGTAGTACTGGAGGTTCGGGGTCCTTTTTCGGACTGTCCGCCGAGGGTCCACGGACTGTCCGCCAGTCTCGCGGACCGTCCACCGTACTCGTGCGGACCGTCCGCCTAGGGCCTCGCAGACTCGCTTAAGTCCTTTGGTTCTTGTCTTGTGCTTCCGCTCTTTGCTTCTAGGCTTGGCTCTAGGACTTGTAGGCTTGTGTGTGCCTTGTCTAAAGCTTCTGTGGTGTGTGCGAGTACTCAGAGTGGCAATCGGGGTATAGGCCGAGTTCGACCTTCGGGAAGAATTTTTATTGGTTCCCATTCACTCCCCCCCTCTGTGGTTGCCTATTCGGTCCTTCAATTGGTATCAGAGCCGGTTATGGATCTTCTTGATTCTAACCAGTCTAAGATCCAAACATGGGTGATTGTGGCAAGGGGTCGGGTCCTCCGCACTTCAATGGCAAGAATTACCCGATGTGGGAGAGGCGCATGGGCGCATTTTTGCGTGGGAAGGGAACTCTGATCTGGTAGGTCACTCAGAATCCTCATTATGTCATCCCACACAGTTTTCTGCTTCCAGGTTCACGGGACATGTGTGAGGCCAACAGTAAGGCCGTTGATTACTTGTTCCGTGCTCTCTGTGCATCGGAGTTCGAGCGAGTGTACGGAGAGAATGTGGCCAGAAAGATTTGGCTTAAGTTGAGAAATGCTCATGTTGGCAATGAACAAGTGCAAGCCCGTTTGTTTTCCACTTACCGGAGAGAGTATGAGAACTTCACTCATCTCCTCGGTGAGTCGACCAATGCTATGTTTCAGCGCTTCACTAGCATAGTCAACAATATGAGGGCCAATGTGACTGTGCTCCCATACACGGATCAATGTCAAGCTATCAAGCTTTTGCATGCCCTGGATAGGTCTGTGTGGAGTGCCAAGGTCGAGGCCATTGAGGAGTCGAGCGTGTATGACATATTGTTGCTTGATGAGCTGTTCTCCAAGCTCAGGTCTTAAGAGGTTGATCGTGGCTTGAGAGCCCCACTGATCCTCATAGTTTGTCCCTTGTCTCAGGATCAAGGTCTAACGCTAACTCTGTTGGCTTCTCTTTGTCTTTTCTTGTGTCCTTGCCAGATGAGGACTTTGAGGTGCTGAGCGAGGATGATCTCGCCTTGTTGAGCAAAAGGTTTGGGAGAATGTACGAGAACTGCAAGAATGCAAGGCGGAGCTCAGGGATGTGCTGTCGGTGCGAGAAGCACGGGCACTTCATCACCGAATGCCCTGAAGCCATGGAGATCAAGAACGACTACAAGGGCTAGCCCAAACACGACTACAACAAGCACCGTTCCCAGAACGACTACAAGGACAAGCGCAAGGACAAGGGCTAGAGAAGGCCGAAGAAGAGTGGCAGCTACAAGAAGAAGACGGCTCGAGCGATGGTTGCCGGAGCGAGCGATATCGACTCCACATCAAGCGATGCTTCTTCCGACTCGAGCAACGAGGAAGAGCAAGAACGGCGCAAGGACAAGCAGCACACGGGCAAGAACTTCACTAGCCTCAGCTTCGTCGCACAAGGTGGATTTTGCGGCATGGCGCACTCCAAGAAGGGTGGGAAGCACATCTCGAATTCGAACTCCGACTCCGAGGAAGACGTACGACATGATCCCAACTTCTTGCTAGAGGAGAATGCTAGGCTCAATGAGTTGCTTGATAATCGTGATGATGTGCTTAGGAAGACCAACAAGGAGAAGAGAGAATTTAGGTCTCTATTGGGTGATGCTAAGGACAAGATAGCTGAGCTCGAGTCCTTGCTTGTTGATGCTAGAAATGAGATACGCTCTTTGAAATCTGCTCCTGTTGTGTCTGATGAGATTGATTGTAGTGATTGCGCTATTTTTCTTGCTGATTTGACTGCTCTCAAGGAGAAGCATGCCTCTACTGTTGAGGAACTAGATGTGATTAGGGTTGAGTGTGATGAATTGAAATCTAGACCAGCTTTGTTGGGTGCTTGCAATTCTTGCCCTATGTTGCATGCTAGGCTAGATGAATCTCACACTAGAATAGTTTCTCTTGAGGCGGCATTGAAAGCTCCTCTTCCTACATCATGCTCTACCTGTGAATTGCATGCTTTGAAAAACATGGAACTTGCACACTATGTTGATCGTCTGCAGGATGAGAATGATGAATTGAGGAAAATGATGGGGTGGTTGTCTGGGCATGAGCCACAATTGAGTTTGATGTTGGCTCAGTTTAAGAGGTTTGATGGTCAGGCGTTGGGGGCTGACAAGTGTGGTGAGAAGAGTGGTGAGGGAGAGGAGAAAGCTAGAGAGATTCCAATTCCACCACATACCACACCCATGAACAAATTTGCACCCAAGCCAAATCACCTCAGAAACAAGCTAGACACAACACCAGATCCACCAGTGTTCCCCCATAAATCTGAAAACTACCAAAAACCCATCAAGTTTGTGAGCACCCAGGGGAGTGTCTTTGGTGAGAAGTAAGGAGAGAAAGCTGTTGAGAAGCCCACAGAAAAACCACCGCCTAAGCCACAGCCGATCCGCTTCCATTTTGAGTATTGTGAGAGGGATGGGCATAAAGATGAGTTCTGTTTTAGGAGGAAGAGAGATGAGAGGTTTGCTAGGGAGATGGCAAACAAGGACTGGTACCACCTTTCTCGTGGTGTGCCTGAGCCTCGTAGAGGGCCTCTATCTAAAGGTGAGGTGTTTATGCGTACAGTTCCCACTCGTGGAGGTGGAGGTGGTTTTCCTCAAAGAGATAGGCGTGTTGGGTTTGGGCGTGGTGAGTTGGCTCGACGTGCTCCTTCTCGTGACCGTTACGAGTTTGGGAGGCACGATTGGAGCTTTGGGTCTCAGATGGACTACGGGCCACGTTTTCCCCCTCGTGGTGCGCGTACTCCTCCAGTGAGACGTGACAGGTCCTTTGGTGGTAGGCGTGAGAGGGCTCCACCTAGAGGTTTCGGTAGGATGGACTTTGCTAACCCTTCTTTTGAGCAGATGGCTCAACACTAGTTTGACTCCTTTGGTACGAACCCCAGTGTTGAGTCGCTTGCTCATTCTCGTCCTCATTTTTTATTGCAAGTGGGAGGCTTGGAGAACTTTTGGTTGATCGACTCCGGTTGCTCACGACACATGACTAGAGATCGTGGGGTGGTTCTCCAGCCTCACCCCGGTGAGTACGAGGGAGTACATCACTTTCGGGGAAACCAGGAGAGGACGAGTGCTTGCTGAAGGTATGGTGAAGGTGAGTAGCAAGGTGACCTTAAGAAGTGTGGCTTTGGTCAAGTCACTTGGTTTTAACTTGTTCTCAGTATCTTAGTTACTTGACGAAGGTTTTGAGGTTCGTTTTAAGTCGGGCGCTTCTCGTGTGCTTGATTCTCGAGGCGATCTTGTCTGTCCGATCGTCCCCAGGGTCAAATCTTTCATGCCGATTTTTCTTAGTCTGTTGGTCCTCCTTGATGCTTTGTTGCTGGCTTTTTGACTGAGTTTTGGAAATGGCATAGGAGGTTGGGACACTTGAGCTTTGAGTTGCTTTCCCGCTTGAGTGGTCTTGATCTTGTCCGAGGATTGCCTAAGTTGAAATTCGAGAAGAATTTGGTTTGTGCTTCTTGTCGGCATGGAAAGATGGTTGCTGCTTCTCACGCCCCTCTGACTGCAGTCATGACCGAGCGACCTTGTGAGCTGTTGCACATGGATTTGGTTGGGCCAGCTCATGTTCGCTCTGCGAGTGGGAACTGGTATGTTCTTGTTGTGGTTGATGATTTTTCGAGGTACTCTCGGGTTTTCTTTTTGGAGGATAAGAGCGAGACATTTGGCTTTGTTCGGGACTTGATCTTGAGGTTGAAGAATGAGAGACATGGTGATGCCATTCGAGCTATACGTAGTGTCAATGGCACAAAGTTCAAGAACTTGCATTTTGATGCCTTTTGCAGTGAGCTTGGTCTCGATCATCAGTATTCTTCTCCATACATCGCTTGCCAAAATGGCGTAGTGGAGAGGAAGAACCGGACCCTTTGTGAGATGGCCAGGACGATGCTCGATGAGCATAGGACTCCTAGGCGTTTCTGGGCCGAGGCGGTCAATACCTCTTGCTATGTCTCAAATCGCATCTTCCTTCGTGCCTTTAAGAAGAAGACCTCTTATGAGTTGATGCATGGCCGATAACCCAAGGTGAGTCACTTTAGAGCTTTTGGTTGCAAGTGCTTCATTCTGAAGAAGGGCAAGTTGGATAAGTTTGAGTCTAGATGTTCGGATGAGATTTTCCTTGGTTACGCGATTCATTCTAGAGCATATCGTGCGCTCAACCTTGACACTAACCGAATCATAGAGACTTGCGATTTAACCTTCGACGAGACATAGCCATGTAGCTCTTCTGCTTTTGTGTGTGCAGGTGACGAGGAGATTAGAGCGAGGATCTTTGAGGATGAGAAGGATGGAGATGGAGACGACGACGATGATGGTGGTGATGCTCCCGTGGCTGATCGTGTACATGCTACTTCCACTACGACGATGACGATCGAGGATGGTCCATCCCCTACACCCACTACGACTGAGGCTGTTCGAGTGGAGGCTGCTGCTGAGGGGGAGATTGTGTCAAGTGGATCACCAACTGACGACGATCATAGATGACCTTCACGAACAAACTACGTAGTCGAGGTCAAGGAATACTTCTCATTTCGCTCACTCTGCTTTTGTTGTATCGTTTGAGCCCAAAGATATTTGACATGCTTTGTCTGACGAGAATTGGGTGAATTCCATGCATGAGGAGTTGGAGAATTTTGAGAGAAACCAAGTTCGATCCACCACCAAATTGCCGTCCCATAGGTACCAAGTGGGTGTGGAAGAACAAAGAGGGTGAGAATGCGATGGTTGTGAGAAACAAGTCGAGGTTGGTGGCTTAGGGGTTCAACCAGAAAGAGGGTATAGACTATGAGGAGACATTTGCTCCTGTGGCCCATTTGGAGGCAATTAGGATCCTTCTATACTTTGCAGTGGCTAAAGGGTTCAAGTTGTACCAAATGGACGTGAAGAGTGCTTTCTTGAATGGGGTGACAGAGGTAAAAGTGTATGTGAGGCAACCCACAGGGTTTGAGAGCGAGAAATACCCACACCATGTATACAAACTCCAGAGAGCGCTCTATGGGTTGAAACAGGCACCTAGAGCTTGGTATGGCAGGTTGAGAGGCTTTTTGCTGAGTAAGGGGTTTGTGATGGGCACGGTTGATAAGACCCTGTTTCTCCTTAAGCATGGGAATGACCTCTTGATTGTTCAGATTTACGTGGATGACATAATCTTTGTTGGCTCTTCTCATGATCTTGTTGCCAGATTTGCAGATGACATGAGCAGGGAATTTGAGATGTCCATGATGGGCGAGCTACAGTTTTTCTTAGGACTCCAGATCAAGTAGTGCAAGGACGGGACGTTTGTACATCATGCGAAGTACACCAGGGACATGGTGAAGAAGTTTGGCATGAACGACTCCAAGCCGCTGACTACACTGATGGGCACCACTACGGCTTTGGACGCAGATGAGGATGGTGAACCCGTGGACCAGAAGGAGTACCGGAGCATTATCGGCTCCCTTCTCTACTTGACGGCGACGAGGCCGGACATACAGTTCAGTGTGTGTCTGTGCGCTCATTTTCAGGCTTCACCGAGGACTTCACATCGGCAGGCCGTCAAGGGGATTTTCAGGTACTTGAACTACACTCTTGAGTTTGGTCTTTGGTATTCTGCCTCCTCGACACTCAGACTTCACAGGTACTCTGATGCTGATTTTGCTAGGTGTCGATTGGACCGCAAGTCTACCTCTGGGTATTGTCAGTTCCTAGGTTCTTCTTTGGTCTCTTGGTCATCTCGCAAGCAATCCAGTGTAGCCCAGTCCACTACAGATGCTGAGTATGTAGCTGCTGCTAGTTGTTGTTCCCAGCTGCTTTGGATGACCTACACTATGAATGATTTTAGTGAGGAGTGCTCCCAGGTTCCACTCTTTTGTGGCAGCACCAGTGCCATAAGTGTAGCCAAAAACCCAGTCCTTCACTCCAAAACGAAACACATAGAAGTGAGATACCACTTTCTGAGGGACAATGTTGAGAAGGGAAACATATCCTTGTCCTATGTACCTACCCAAGATCAGCTAGCCGACATATTCACCAAACCACTTGACCAAGTCACTTTCACTCGCTTGCGGGGTGAACTTGGAGTGTGCTTTCCTTTCTAGCTAGGTCTTGGAGCTTCTCATGTATAAATGTGATATATGTTTCATTTTGTTGCATTCCATGCATGCATCTTACTTTCTGTACAAAACTTGGTAGGATAGCCATCTTTGGATCACTTGTGCTAGGAAAAGCTTCTCACATATACTTTGATCACTGATGTGCTATATGTGTGATGTGTGCATGTTTGGTAAATGGTGATGTAAATGCTATGCTCTTGATGGTTTTGCCATATATGTATGATGAGATAGCTTTATGTTTGTGAAAATGATAAAATTACTTCACTCATGAGTAGGTACTTGTCTATGCTCAATTTGTGCTCAAATGCCTCTATCATTTTTAGTTTGTGCTCGAGTATCATGTTCTCTTTGCTTGGGGTCAAAGACCCATTTGTCATTGTAAATGTTTAGCCCATTTGTTCACTTGTGGAGGTGCATAAGCTTCTTTTTGCCGCAAAGGCATTTCATGTACCATGTTTAAACTTGAAAATGAAATTTGTGTATGAATTGCCTTATGCTTGAAAAATGAGCTCTTAATCATGTTCTTATGTTTTGATATTCATATCTTGGGTGCTAAACCGCTGCATGTTGTCTACCATGAGAAGTCTCATTTTAAGAAGTAGACACATGGCTCGGTGGCTTTGACATGACTTGAGTGGCTTGTGGGCATTTACCATGATCTTGTGATGAGAATTTGTGATCTTGTATAAACTTTGGATGATCTAGTGTATTTGTGTTCAAATTGCCATGGATAGGGCTTTGCTCATGAGATGAATATTTCTTTGTAAAAATTGCTTAAAATTGCTTTTGGCCATGTCACATGCTTATATGTCTCTACCTTCTTGATGGCAATGTGCTAACTACACCATGTCTACTTTGCTTGCTCTATGTCTCATTTGTAGCATTTTGTTGTGCTCTTTGTATATTTGAGAAGCTTGGTAGATTGTATATATGCTTTGACATGCATTTTTCATGAAAACAAGGGGATGATTTTCATATACCTTGATTCATGCATTGTCAACAAGGGGAAGAGTTTTAGGAGATATGTATGATAGGGGGAGATTTTTTGTGGAAAATTGGTATATATTTGTGAGATGTTGCATGTGAGGAGAAAAATTTGAGAAAAGAGGTTGCATTTGCTCAGGGGGAGTTTGCATGTGTGCAGGGGGTGCTCCCTTGGTTTTGCTTGAGTTTTGTGCTTTGTGGTGTGCTCTTTGTGAGCTTTGTTTGTCTCGGCTGTGTTGAGCCGTTGCCCTTGCCTTAGGGGGCTGAGACTTGGTCTGGCGAGTGATCTTGTTTTCGCTTATTCTTTGGCTTTGGATCACTTGCTTGGAGGTTTGCGTTCATGATTGTTTTCTTTTCTTTTTCTTTATAATGGTTACTATGGGTGTTGTCAATGAACTCATCAAGCAGGAGATTGAGGACCAGGTGTGTCCGAGGACCAGTGGAGGGTCGCTCCTTTGTGATGAGTGATTGACAACGTTGTGTGGTCTGATGCTTGGCTAAGTGTGCAGGTACAGGTTGCGGTTTGACTCGTGTCAGTGCAGGTGAAGAACAAGCATGAAAGGCCTTAGCCATGGCGGCCTCCGGGTGATGGAGAGGCAAGTAGGCTTGATTCGATGGACCCGGTGGCTGATAGGGTCAAGTGCGAGCCGTGCGGTGCAAGACTAGCGGGCTTGAGGACAAGGAGTTTCCGAGGACCAGTGGAGGGTCGCTCCTTAGTGATGAGTGATTGACAACGTTGTGTGGACGGATGCTTGGCTAAGTGTGCAGGTACAGGTTGCGGCTGGACTCGTGTCAGTGCAGGTGAAGAACAAGCGCGAAAGGCCTTAGCCGTGGAGGCCTCCGGGTGATGGAGAGGCAAGTAGGCTTGGTAAGATGGACCCAGTGGCCAATGGGGTCAAGTGCGAGTCGTGCGGTGCAAGACTGGCGGGCTAAAGTCGTGAACATGGGTCGGTGCAAGGTAGCGGATCGAGCTCAAAGCTTGCATGTGGGGTTTAGTGGTTTGCCCACAAAACCATCGGTGGGCGGTTTCTTGGATTGAGCCGCAAAACCAAGTCGGAGGCCCGATGCGACGGAGACGGTGATCCGGGAGCGTCGGGAAGCTTCGAGGCGGGGGGCACGTGGCGTGATCGCAGGGCTTGCGTCGATGTTAAGCAAGGCCGCGGTGGAAGCGTGTCCGCTCGATGAAGACTTGACCAAAATGCCCCTGAGGGGTTGTATCTTCTATTTGAGTTATAGGGGTAGCGTGGTCATTTACCTCCCTCCGGTGGACTTTGTATAAATAGCGGAGAGGTGGATAGCATCCCTCTCTCTCTTGGACTCTAGGGTTTCCTGCCCCGGTAGATCGCTCTGGACTGCTTCTTTTCCTCTGCTTTTCTTAGGCTAGATTCTTGTATAGACTCTGACCTCTGGATGTATGGAAGCATTCGGCGTTGCGCTGATCTCCTAGCTCTCTGTGATTTTTGTGTCATTTTCGGGGCTATTTTTGGGGAGTTTTGTTCTTCGCTCGATTCGGGGATTTGAAGGGGTTTTCTCTCGGATTTCTTTGAGGGGATCATGGGTGGATGCCTTGCGCATATTTGTGTGTGATCTTGACCCCTCAAACATCGGGAAACACCTTCGATTCGTGAGTTTTTGGTCGGAGCCCGAGTTCTAGGTGGTGGTTCATGTGATCCGCGATTCCCGGTGATTTAGGGAGTTAGAGGTCGAGATTTTTGGGGCATACCTTCATCTAGTGACGCTTCACATCTCCCCAAAGTATTGTCTCAATAGCTTTAGCCGTTTGGGAGATCCAGTGATGGATTTGGAGGTTTGACGTCGCGAGCTCGAGCTCGAGCTGTTCTGTTCGGGGGTAGCAGACAGTCTGCAAGGACCCCGCGGACAGTCTGAGAGTCTAGGGTTCTTCGCGTGTTCGTCGCCTGTGCTTGAGAACTCGTGTTTTGATCCGTCGCGGCGCTAGGGTTTTTTTGCAAGCGGTTTGCGGACGGTCCGCGAGTCCTTCACGGACAGTACGCGTGGCCAACTTTTTGTCTGGGGTTGAGCTGAGTTTGTCTGGGGTTTCCAGCGAGTTTGCAGGACAGTCCGCAAGGCCCTCACGGACGGTCCGCGACACTGGCGGACAGTCCGCTTGGTCCATCCAGACAGTTCGAATTTTCCAGTGCATCTCTGGTGGTTCGGTTGCGTTTTTCGGACAGTCCGCAAGGTTGGTCCGGACAGTCCGCCTGTGCATAGCGGACAGTCCGCCCGTACCATACAGACAGTCCGCACAGACTGTTTCCAGAATTGGCCAAGTGCTTTCATTCTTGTCTTGTGCTTCTGTGGTTTGTTTCAAGGCTTGTCTCTAGGACTAGTAGGCTTGTGTGTGCCTAGTCTAGAGCTTCTCTGGTGTGTGTGAGTACTTAGAGTGGCAATCAGGGTATAGGCCGAGTTCGACCTTCGGGAAGAATTTTTTTGGCTCCCATTCACTCCCTCCCTCTCTGGTTGCCTACTCGGTCCTTCAATTGGTATCAGAGGCGGTTACGGATCTTCTTGATTCTAACCAGTCGAAGATCCAAAGATGGGCGATTGTAGCAAGGGGTCGGGTCCTCCACACTTCGATGGCAAGAATTACCCGATGTGGGAGAGGCGCATGAGTGCGTTTTTGCGTGGGAAGGGAACTCTGATCTAGGAGGTCACTCATAATCCTCATTATGTCATCCCAAACAGTTTCCTGCTTCCAGGTTCGCGGGACAAGTGTGAGGCCAACAGCAAGGCTGATGATTACTTGTTCCGTGCTCTCTGTATCTCGGAGTTTGAGCGAGTGTACGGAGAGAATGTGGGCGGAAAGATTTGGCTTAAGTTGAGAAATGCTCATGTTGGCAATGCCCAAGTGCAAGCCTGTTTTTTTTCGACTTACCGGAGAGAGTACGAGAAATTCACTCATCTCCCCGGTGAGTCAACGATGCTATGTTTCAGCGCTTCACTAGCATAGTCAACAACATGAGGGCCAATGTGACAGTGCTCCCATACACGGATCATGATCAGGCTATCAAGCTTTTGCATGCCATGGATAGGTCTATGTGGAGTGCCAAGGTCGAGGCCATTGAGGAGTCGAGCGTGTATGACACGTTGTCGCTTGATGAGCTGTTTTCCAAGCTCAGGTCTTCAGAGGTTGATCGTGGCTTGAGAGCCAAGAGCGAGAGCCCCACTGATCCTCATAGTTTGGCTCTTGTCTCAGGATCGAGAACTAATGCTAACTCTGTTGGTTTCTCTTTGTCTTGTCTTGTGTCCATGCCAGATGAGGACATTGAGGTGCTGAGCGAGGATGATCTTGCTTTGTTGAGCAAGAGGTTTGGGCGGATGTATGAGAACCGCAAGAATGCAAGGCAGAGCTCGGGGATGTGCTATCGGTGCGGGAAGCATGGGCACTTCATCGTCAAATGCCCCGAAGCCATGGAGATCAAGAATGACTACAAGGGCAAGCCCAAGCACGACTAGAACAAGCACTGCTCTCAGAACGACTACAAGGACAAGTGCAAGGACAAGTGCGAGAGAAGGCCCAAGAAGAGTAGCGGGTACAAGAAGAAGACGGCTCGAGCGATGGTTGCCGGAGCGAGCAACATCGACTCCACATCAAGCATGCTTCTTCTGACTCGAGCAACGAGGAAGAGCAAGAACGGCGCAAGGACAAGTGGCACACGGGTAAGAACTTCATCGGCCTGAACTTCGTCGCACAAGGAGGCTTTTGCGGCATGGCGCACTCCAAGAAGGGTGGGAAGCACAGCTCAAATTCGAACTCCGACTCCGAGGAAGAGGTACGACATGATCCCAACTTCTTGTTAGAGGAGAATGCTAGGCTCAATGAGTTGCTTGACAACCGTGATGATGTGCTTAGAAAGACCAACAAGGAGAAGAGGGAATTTAGTTCTCTATTGGGTGATGCTAAGGACAAGATAGCTGAGCTCGAGTCCTTGCTTGTGGATACTAGAAATGAAATAGGCTCTTTGAAATCTGCTCATGTTGTGACGGATGAGATTGATTGTAGTGATTGCACTATTTTTCTTGCTGATTTGACTGCTCTCAAGGAGAAGCATGCCTCTACTCTTGAGGAACTAGATGTGGTTAGGGTTGAGTGTGATGAATTGAAATATAGACCAGCCTTTTTAGGTGCTTGCACTTGATGTCCTGTGTTGCATGCTAGGCTAGATGAGTCTCACACCAGGATAGTTTCTCTTGAGGCTGCTTTGAAAGCTCCCATTCCTACATCATGTTCTACCTGTGAAATGCATGCTTTGAAAAACATGGAACTTGCAGACTATGTTGACCGTTTGCAGGATGAAAATGATGAGCTTAGGAAATTGATGAGTTGGTTGTATTGGCATGAGCCACAGTTGAGTTTGATGTTGGCTGAGTTCAACAAGTTTGATGGTCAGTCTTTGGGGGCTGGCAAGAGTGGTGATAAGAGTGGTGTGGGAGAAGAGAAAGTTGAAGAGATTCCTACTCCACCACACACCATACCCATGAACAAATATGCACCCAAGCCAAACCACCTCAGAAACAAGCTTGATACAACTCCAGACCCACCAGTGTTCCCCCACAAAACTGAAAACTACCAGAAACCCATCAAGTTTGTGAGCACCTAAGGGAATGACTTTGAGGGGAAGTCAGGAGAGAAAGCTGTTGAGAAGCCCACAGAAAAGCCACCGCCTAAGCCACAGCTGATCCGCTTCCATTATGAGTATTGTGGGAAGGATGGGCATAAGGATGAGTTCTGTTTCAGGAGGAAGAGGGATGAGAGGTTTTCTAGGGAGATGGCAAACAAGTACAGGTACCACCATCCTAGTGGTGTGCCTGAGCCTCGTAGAGGGCCTCTACCTAGGGGAGAGGTGTATGTGCCTACAGTTCCCACTCGTGGAGGTGGAGGTGTTTTTCTTCAGAGAAATAGGCGTGTTGGGTTTGGGAGTGGTGAGTTGGCTCGACGTGCTCCTTCTCGTGACCATTATGAGTTTGGGAGACAGGATCGGAGCTTTGGATCTCAGATGGACTACGGGCCACATTTTTCCCCTCGTGATGCATGTACTCCTCCAGTGAGACGTGACAGGTCCTTTGGTGGTAGGCGGGAGAGGGCTCCGCGTAGAAGTTTCGGTAGGATGGACTTTGCTAACCCTTCCTTTGAGCAAATGCCTCGACACTGGTTTGACTCCTTTAGTACTAACCCTAGTGTTGAGTCGCTTGCTCATTCTCGTTCTCGTTTTTTATTACAGGTGGGAGGCTTGGAGGACTTTTGGTTGATCAACTCCGGTTGCTCACGACACATGACCGGAGATCGTGGGTGGTTCTCCAGCATCACCCCGGTGAGTATGAGGGAGTAGATCACTTTCGGGGACAATGGGAGAGGACGAGTGCTTGCTGAAGGTATGGTGAAGGTGAGTAGCAAGGTGACCTTAAGGAGTGTGGTTTTGGTCAAGTCACTTGGTTTTAACCTGTTGTCAGTATCTCAGTTACTTGATGAAGGTTTTGAGGTTCGTTTTAAGTCGGGCGCTTCCCGTGTGCTTGATTCTCGAGGCGATCTTGTCTGTATGTTCGTCCCCGAGGGTCAAATCTTCCGTGCCGATTTTTCCCAGTCTCTTGGTCCTCCTCGATGCTTTGTTGCTGGCGTTTTTGTCGAGCTTTGGAATTGGCATAGGAGGTTGGGACATTTGAGCTTTGAGTTGATTTCCCACTTGAGTAGTCTTGATGTTGTCCAGGGATTGCCTCAGGTGAAATTCGAGAAGGATTTGGTTTGTGCTTCTTGTCGGCATGGAAAGATGGTTGCTCCTTCTCACACGCCTCTGACTGCGGTCATGACCGAGCGACCTTGTGAGCTGTTGCACATGGATTTGGTTGGGCCAGCTCGTGTTCGCTCTGCTGGTGTGAAGTGGTCTGTTCTTGTTGTGGTAGATGATTTTTTGAGGTACTCTTGGGTTTTCTTTTTGGAGGATAAGAGCGAGACATTTGGCTTTGTTCGGGACTTGATCTTGAGGTTGAAGAATGAGAGACATGGTGATGCCATTCGAGCTATACGCAGTGACAATGGCACGGAATTTAAGAACTCTCATTTTGATGCCTTTTGCAGTGATCTTGGTCTCGATCATCAGTACTCTTCTCCATACGTCGCTTGCCAAAATGGTGTAGTGGAGAGGAAGAACCGGACCCTTTGTGAGATGGCCAGGACGATTCTTAATGAGCATAGGACTCCTAGACGTTTCTGGGCCGAGGCGGTCAATACCGCTTGCTATGTCTCAAATCGCATCTTCCTTCGTGCCTTTAAGAAGAATACCTCTTATGAGTTGATGCATGGGCGACAACCCAAGGTGAGTCACTTCAGAGCTTTTGGTTGCAAGTGTTTCATTCTAAAGAAGGGCAAGTTGGATAAGTTTGAGTCTAGATGTTCGGATGGTATCTTCCTTGGTTATGCGATCCATTTTAGAGCATACCGTGTGCTCAACCTTGATACTAACCGAATCATGCAGACTTGCGAGGTAACCTTTGACGAGACACAGCTATGTAGCTCTTCTGCTTTTCAGTGTGCAGGTGACGAGGAGATTGGAGCGAGGATCTTTGAGGATGAGAAGGATGGACATGGATACGACGACGATGATAGTGGTGATGCTCCAGTGGCTGATCGTGTACATGCTACTTCCACTACGACGACAACAAACGAGGATGGACCATCCCCTACACCCACTACGACTGAGGTTGTTCGAGTAGAGGCTGCTGCTAAGGGGGAAATTGTGTCCAGGCGAGAGGCTCCCCGGCGGGTACAGGTGGATCACCCACCGACGACGATCATAGGTGACCTTCATGAACGCACTACACGGTCGAGGTCAATGAACACTTCTCATTTTGTTCACTCTGCTTTTGTTGTGTCGTTTGAGCCCAAAGATATTCGACACGCTTTGTCTGATGAGAATTGGGTGAATTCCATACATAAGGAGTTGGAGAATTTTGAGAGAAACCAAGTCTGGGTGTTAGTCGATCCACCACCCAATTGGCGTCCCATAGGTACCAAGTGGGTGTGGAAGAACAAAGAGGGTGAGAATGGGATGGTTGTGAGAAACAAGTCGAGGTTGGTGGCTTAGGGGTTCAACCGGAAAGAGGGTATAGACTATGAGGAGACATTTGCTCCTGTAGCCCGTTTGGAGGCAATTAGGATCCTTCTAGCCTTTGCCGTGGCTAAAGGGTTCAAGTTATACCAAATGGATGTGAAGAGTGCTTTCTTGAATGGAGTGATAGAGGAAGAAGTGTATGTGAGGCAACCCCCGGGGTTTGAGAGTGAGACATACCCACACCGTGTATACAAACTCCAGAGAGCGCTCTATGGGTTGAAACAAGCACCTAGAGCTTGGTATGGCAGGTTGAGAGGGTTTTTGCTGAGTAAGGGGTTTGTGATGGGCACAGTTGATAAGACCCTATTTCTCCTTAAGCATGGGAATGATCTTTTGATTGTTCAGATATACGTGGATGACATAATCTTTGGTGGCTCTTCTCATGATCTTGTTGCCAGATTTGCAGATGACATGAGGAGGGAATTTGAGATGTCCATGATGGGCGAGCTGTAGTTTTTCTTAGGACTCCAGATCAAGCAGTGCAAGGACGGGACATTTGTACATCAGGTGAAGTACACCATGGACGTGGTGAAGAAGTTTGGCATGAACGACTCCAAGCCGCTGACTACACCAATGGGTACCATTACGGCTTTGGACGCGGATGAGGATGGCGAACCCGTGGACCAAAAGGAGTACCAGAGCATGATCGGCTCCCTCCTCTACTTGACGGCGACGAGGCCGGACATACAGCTCAGTGTGTTTCTGTGTGCTCGTTTTCAGGCTTCACCGAGGACTTCACATCGGCAGGCCGTCAAGCGGATTTTCAGGTACTTGAACTACACTCCTGGGTACTCCGATGCTGATTTTGCTGGGTGTCAATTGGACCGCAAGTCTACCTCTGGGTGTTGTCAGTTCCTTGGTTCTTCTTTGGTCTCTTAGTCATCTCGCAAGCAATCCAGTGTAGCCCAGTCCACCACAGAGGCCGAGTATGTAGCAGCTGCTAGTTGTTGTTCCTAGCTGCTTTGGATGACCTACACAATGAGCGACTTTGGTGAGGAGTGTTCCCAGGTTCCACTCTTTTGTGACAGCACCAGTGCCATAAGTGTAGCCAAAAACCCAGTCCTTCACTCCAAAACAAAACACATAGAGGTGAGGTACCACTTTCTGCGGGACAATGTTGAGAAGGGAAACATATCCTTGTCCTATGTACCTACCCAAGATCAGCTAGCCGACATATTCACCAAACTACTTGACCAAGTCACTGTCACTCACTTGCGGGGTGAACTAGGGGTGTGCTTTCCTTTCTAGCTGAGTCTTGGAGCTTCTCATGTATATATGTGATATATGTTTCATTTTTGTGGCATACCATGCATGCATTTTAGTTTATGTACAAAACCTTGTAGGATAGCCATCTTTGGATCACTTGTGCTAGGAAAAGCTTCTCTCATATACTTTGATCACTGATGTGCTGTATGTGTGATGTGTGCATGTTTGGTAAATGGTGATGTAAATGCTATGCTCTTGATGGTTTTGCCATATATGTATGATGAGATAGCTTTATGTTTGTGAAAATGATAAAGTTGCTTCACTCATGAGTAGATACTTGTCTATGCTCAATTTGTGCTCAAATGCCTATATCATGTTTAGTTTGTGCTTGAGTATCATGTTCTCTTTGCTTGGGGTCAAAGACCTTTTTGTCATTGTAAATGTTTAGCCCATTTGTTTACTTGTGTAGGAGCATAAGCTTCTTTTTCCTTATGCTTGAAAAATGAGCTCCTAATCATGTTTTTATGTTTTTGATATTCATATCTTGGGTGCTAAACCGCTGCATTTTGTCTACCATGGGAAGTCTCATTTTAAGAAGTAGACACATGGCTCGGTGGCTTTACCATGACTTGAGTAGCTTGTGGGCGTTTACCATGATCTTGTGATGAGAATTTGTGATCTTGTATAAACCTTGGATGATCTAGTGTTTTTGTGTTCAAATTGCCATGGATAGGGCTTTGCTCATGAGTTGAATGTTTCTTTGTAAAAATTTGCTTAAAATTGCTTTTGGCCATGTCACATGCTTATATGTCTCTACCTTCTTGATGGCAATGTGCTAACTACACCATGTCTACTTTGCTTGCTCTCTGTCTCATTTGTAGCATTCTCTTGTGCTCTTTGTATATTTGAGAAGCTTGGTAGATTGTATATATGCTTTGACATGCATTTTTCATGAAAACAAGGGGGAGAGTTTCATGTACCTTGATTATGCATTGTCAACAAGGGGGAGAGTTTGCGGAAATATACATGAAAGGGGGAGAATTTTCATGCATTGGGAGATTTTGTGGAAAATTGGTTTGCATTTGTGAGATGTAGCATGTGAGGAGAAAAAATTGAGAAGAAGATGTTGCATTTGCTCAGGGGGGAGTTTGCATATGTGCAGGGGGAGCTCCTTGGTTTTTCCTGAGTTTTGTGCTTTGTGGTGTGCTCTTTGTGAGCTTTGTTTTGTCTCGGCTGTGTTGAGCAGTTGCCTTTGCCTTAGGGGGGCGAGACTTGGTTTGGCGAGTGATCTTGGTTTCGCTTGTTCTTTGGCTTTGGATCACTTGCTTGAAGGTTTGTGTTCGTGGTTGTTTTCTTTCCTTTTTCTCTATGATCGTTACTATGGGTGTTGTCAATGCACTCATCAAGGGGGAGATTGAGGACCAGGAGTGTTCGAGGACCAGTGGAGGGTCGCTTTTTTAATGATGAGTGATTGACAACGTTGTGTGGACTAATGCTTGGCTAAGTGTGCAGGTACAGGTTGCGGCTTGACTCGTGTCGGTGTAGGTGAAGAACAAGCGCGAAAGGCCTTAGCCGTGGAGGCCTTCGGGTGATGGAGAGGCAAGTAGGCTTGGTTCGATGGACCCGTTGGCCGATGGGGTCAAGTGCGAGCCGTGCAGTGCAAGACTGGCGGGCTGAAGTCGTGACCATAGGCCGGTGCAAGCTAGCTGATCGAGCCCGAAGCTTGCACACGGGGTTTGGTGGTTTGCCCACAAAACCATCAGTGGACAGTTTCTTGGTTTGAGCTGCAAAACCAAGTCGGAGGCCCGATGCGACGGAGATGGTGATCCGGCAGCGTCGGGAAGCTTTGAGCCGGGGGGCACGTGGCGTGATCGCGGGGCTTGCGTCGATGCTAAGCAAGGCCGCGGTGGAAGCGTGTCCGCTTGATGAAGACTTGACCAAAATGCCCCTGAGGGGTTGTATCTTCTATTTAAGTTATAGGGGTAGCGTGGTCATTTACCTCTCTCAGGTGGACTTCGTATAAATAGCGGAGAGGTGGATGGCATCCCTCTCTCTCTTAGACCCTAGGGTTTCGTCCCTTGGTAAATCGCTTTGGACTGCTTCTTTTCCTCTGCATTCCTTATGCTAGATTCTTGTATAGACTCTGACCTTTGGATGTATGGAAGCATTCGGCGTTGCGGTGATCTCCTAGCTCTCTGTGATTTTCGTTTCATTTTCGGGGCTATTTTTGGGGAGTTTTGTTCTTCGCTCGATTCGGGGATTTGAAGGGGTTTTCTCTCGGATTTCTTTTAGGGGATCATGGGTGGATGCCTTGTGCATCTTTGTGTGTGATATTGACCCCTCAAACGCCGGCAAACACCTTTGATTCGTGAGTTTTTGGTCGGAGCCCGAGTTCTTGGTGGTGGTTCGTGTGATCCGCGATTCCCGGTGATTTAGGGAGTTAGAGGTCGAGATTTGTGGGGCATAGCTTCATCTAGTGACGCTTCACATCTCCCCAAAGTCATGTCTCAAGAGCTTCGGCTGTTTGCGAGATCTAGTGATGGATTTGGAGGTTTGACTTCGCGAGCTCGAGCTCGAGCTGTTCTGTTCGGGGGTTGCGGACAGTCCGCAAGGACCCCACGGATAGTCCACGCGTCTAGGGTTCTTCGCGTGTTCGTCACCTATTCCTGCGAACTCGTGTTTTGATTCATCGCGGCACTAGGGTTTTGTTGCAAGCGGTTTGCGGACGGTCCGCGTGGCCAAGTTTTTGTCTGGGGTTGAGCTGAGTTTGTCTGGGGTTTCCAGCGAGTTTGCCGGATGGTCTGCAAGGCCCTCACGGACGGTCCGCAACACTGGCGGACAGTCCGCGTGGTCCATCCGGACAGTCCGAATTTTCTAGTGCGTCTCTGGTGGTTCGGTTGCGTTTTTCGCACAGTCCGCAAGGTTGGTCCGGACAGTCCGCCTGTGCATAGTGGACAGTCCGGCCGTACCATACGGACAGTCCGCACTAACTGTTTCCAGAATTGGCCAAGTGATTTGATTCTTGTCTTGTGCTTCTGCGGTTTGTTTCAAGGCTTGTCTCTAGGATTAGTAGGCTTGTGTGTGCCTAGTCTAGAGCTTCTCTGGTGTGTGCGAGTACTCAGAGTGGCAATCGGGGTATAGGCCGAGTTCGACCTTCGGGAAGAATTTTTATTGGCTCCCATTCACTCCCCCTCCCCCCTCTCTGGTCGCCTACTCGGTCCCTCAGGGCTGAAATCGTAAACATGGGCCGGTGCAAGGTATCGGATCGAGTCCGAAACTTGCACATAGGGTTTGTTGGTTTGCCCATAAAACCATCGGTGGACGGTTTCTTGGTTTGGGCCGCAAAACGAAGTCGGAGACCCGATGCGACGGAGACGGTGATCCGTGAGCGTAGGGAAGCTTCGAGGCGGGGGACATGTGGCGTGATCATGGGGCTTGCGTCGAGGCTAAGCAAGTCCGCGGTGGAAGTGTGTCCGCTTGGTGAAGACTTGACCATATTGCCCCTGAGGGGTGTGTATCTTCTATTTGAGTTGTAGGGGTAGCTTGGTCATTTGCCTCCTCCGGTGGACCTCGTATAAATAGCGGAGAGGTGGATGGCATCTCTCTCTCATGGACTCTAGGGTTTCCTCCCCCGGTAGATCGCTCTGGACTGCTTCTTTTCCTCTGCTTTCCTTAGGCTAGATTCTTGTATAGACTCTGACCTCTGGATGTATGGAAGCATTCGGTGTTGTGGTGATCCCCTAGCTCTCTGTGATTTTCGTGTCATTTTTGGAGCTATTTTTGGGGAGTTTCGTTCTTCGCTTGATTCGGGGATTTGAGGTTGTTTCTTCTCGGATTTCTTGGAGGGGATCATTGGTGGATGCCTTGCGCAACTTTGTGTGTGATCTTGACTCCTCAAACGCTGGGACACCCCTTCGATTCGTGAGTTTTTGGTCGGAGACCGAGTTTTTGGTGGTTGTTCGTGTGATCCGCGATTCCCGGTGATTTAGGGAGTTAGAGGTCGAGATTTTTGGGGCATAGCTTCATCTAGTGACGCTTCACATCTCCCCGAAGTCATGTCTCAAGAGCTTCAGCCGTTTGGGAGATCCAGTGATGGATTTAGAGGTTTGACTTCGCGAGCTCGAGCTCGAGCTGTTCTGTTCGGGGGTAGCAGATAGCCGCAAGGACCCCGCGGATAGTCCGTGCGTCTAGGGTTCTTCGCGTGTTCGTCACCTATTCTTGCGAACTCGTGTTTTGATCCATCGTGGCACTAGGGTTTTGTTGCAAGCGGTTTGCAGACAGTCTGCGAGTCCTTCACGGACAGTCCGCGTGGCCAAGTTTTTGTCTGGGGTTGAGCTGAGTTTGTCTGGGGTTTCCAGCGAGTTTGCCGGATGGTCCTCAAGGCCCTCACGGATGGTCTGCGACACTGGCGGACAGTCCGCGTGGTCCATCCAGACAGTCCAAATTTTCCAGTGTGTCTCTGGTGGTTCGGTTGCGTTTTTCAGACAGTCCACAAGGTTGGTCCGGACAGCCCGCCTCTGCATAGCGGACAGTCCGGCCGTACCATACGGACAGTTTGCACTGACTGTTTCCAGAATTGGCCAAGTGCTTTGATTCTTGGCTTGTGCTTCCGCGGTTTGTTTCAAGGCTTGTCTCTAGGACTAGTAGGCTTGTGTGTGCCTAGTCTAGAGCTTCTCTGATGTGTGCGAGTACTCAGAGTGGCAATCGGGGTATAGGCTGAGTTCGACCTTCGGGAAGAATTTTTATTGGCTCCCATTCACTCCCCCTCCCCCCCCTCTAGTCACCTACTCGGTCCTTCAAGGCTTAAGTCGTGAACATGGGCCAGTGCATGGTAGCGGATCGAGTCCGAAACTTGCACGTAGGGTTTGTTGGTTTGCCCATAAAACCATCGGTGGATGGTTTCTTGGTTTGGGCCGCAAAACCAAGTCGGAGGCCCGATGCGACGGAGATGGTGATCCGGGAGCGTCGGGAAGCTTCGAGGCAGGGGACACGTGGTGTGATCGTGGGGCTTGCGTCGTGGCTAAGCAAGTCCGCGGTGGAAGTGTGTCCGGTTGATGAAGACTTGACCATATTGTCCCTGAGGGGTGTGTATCTTCTATTTGAGTTGTAGGGGTAGCTTGGTCATTTGCCTCCTCTGGTGGACCTCGTATAAAAAGCAGAGAGGTGGATGGCATCTCTCTCTCATGGACTCTAGGGTTTCCTCCCCTGGTAGATCGCTCTGGACTGCTTCTTTTCCTCTGCTTTCCTTAGGCCAGATTTTTGTATAGACTCTGACCTCTGGATGTATGGAAGCATTCGGTGTTGCGGTGATCTCCTAGCTCTCTGTGATTTTTGTGTCATTTTCGGAGCTATTTTTGGGGAGTTTCGTTCTTCGCTTGATTCGGGGATTTGAGGTTGTTTCTTCTCGGATTTCTTTGAGGGGATCATGGGTGGATGCCTTACGCAACTTTGTGTGTGATCTTGACTACTCAAACGCTGGGAAACCCCTTCGATTCGTGAGTTTTTGGTCGGAGACCGAGTTCTTGGTGCTTGTTCGTGTGATCCGCGATTCCTGGTGATTTAGGGAGTTAGAGGTCGAGAATTTTGGTGCATAGCTTCATCTAGTGATGCTTCACATCTCCCCGAAGTCATGTCTCAAGAGCTTCAGCCGTTTGGGAGATCCAGTGATGGATTTGGAGGTTTGACTTCGCGAGCTCGAGCTCGAGCTGTTCTGTTCGGGGGTAGCGGACTGTCCGCAAGGACCCCGCGGATAGTCCGCGCGTCTAGGGTTCTTCGCTTGTTCGTCGCCTATTCTTGCGAACTCGTGTTTTGATCCGTCGCGGCACTAGGGTTTTGTTGCAAGCGGTTTGCAGACAGTCCGCAAGTCCTTCACGGACAGTCCGCGTGGCCAAGTTTTTGTCTCGGGTTGAGCTGAGTTTGTCTGGGGTTTCCAGCGAGTTTGCCGGACAGTCCTCAAGGCCCTCACGGACAGTCCGCGACACTAGCGGACAGTCCGCGTGGTCCATCCGGACAGTCCGAATTTTCCTGTGCGTCTCTGGTGGTTCGGTTACGCTTTTCGGACAGTACGCAAGGTTGGTCCATACAGTCCGCCTCTGCATAGCGGACAGTCCGGCCGTACCATACGGACAGTTTGCACTGACTAATTCCAGAATTGGTCAAGTGCTTTGATTCTTGTCTTGTGCTTCCGCGGTTTGTTTCAAGGCTTGTCTCTAGGACTAGTAGGCTTGTGTGTGCCTAGTCTAGAGCTTCTCTGATGTGTGCGAGTACTCAGAGTGGCAATCGGGGTATAGGCCGAGTTCGACCTTCGGGAAGAATTTTTATTGGCTCCCATTCGCTCCCCCTCCCCCCTCTCTGGTCGCCTACTTGGTCCTTCAGGGCTGAAGTCGTGAACATGGGCCGGTGCAAGGAAGCGGATCGAGTCCGAAACTTGCACGTAGGGTTTGTTGGTTTGCCCATAACACCCTTGGTAGACAGTTTCTTGGTTTGGGCCGCAAAACCAAGTCAGAGGCCCGATGCGACGGAGACGGTGATCCGGGAGCGTCGCGAAGAGTCGAGACGGGGGACACGTGGCGTGATCGCGGGGCTTGCGTCGAGGCTAAGCAAGTCCGCGGTGGAAGTGTGTCTGCTTGATGAAGACTTGACCATATTGCCCCTGAGGGATGTGTATCTTCTATTTGAGTTGTACGGGTAGCTTGGTCATTTTCCTTCTCCGGTGGACCTCGTATAAATAGCGGAGAGGTGGATGGCATCTCTCTCTCATGGACTCTAGGGTTTCCTCCCCCGGTAGATCGCTCTGGACTGCTTCTTTTCCTCTGCTTTCCTTAGGCTAGATTCTTGTATAGACTCTGACCTCTGGATGTATGGAAGCATTCGGTGTTGCGGTGATCTCCTAGCTCTCTATGATTTTCGTGTCATTTTCAGATCTATTTTTGGGGAGTTTCGTTCTTCGCTTGATTCGGGGATTTGAGACTGTTTCTTCTCGAATTTCTTTGAGGGGATCATGGGTGGATGCCTTGCGCAACTTTGTGTGTGATCTTGACTCCTCAAACACTGGGAAACCCCTTCGATTCGTGAGTTTTTGTTCAGAGACCGAGTTCTTGGTGGTTGTTCGTGTGATCCGCGATTCCCGGTGATTAAGGGACTTAGAGGTCGAGATTTTGGGGGTATTGCTTCATCTAGTGACGCTTCACATCCCCCCAAAGTCATGTCTCAAGAGCTTCAGCCTTTTGGGAGATCCAGTGATGGATTTGGAGGTTTGACTTCGCGAGCTCGAGCTCGAGCTGTTCTGTTCGGGGGTAGCAGACAGTCCGCAACGACCCCGCGGATAGTCCGCGCGTCTAGGGTTCTTCGTGTGTTCGTCGCCTGTTCTTGCGTACTCATGTTTTGATCCGTCACGGCACTAGGGTTTGGTTGCAAGCGGTTTGCGGACAGTCCGCAAGACCTTCACGGACAGTCCGTGTGGCCAAGTTTTTGTCTGGGGTTGAGATGAGTTTGTCTGGGGTTCCCAGCGAGTTTGCCGGACGGTCCGCAAAGGCCCTCACGGACGGTCCGCGACTCTGGCAGATAGTCTGTGTGGTCCATCCGGACAGTCCGAATTTTCCAGTGCGTCTCTGGTGGTTCAGTTGCATTTTTTGGACAGTCCGCAAGGTTGGTCCGGACAGTCCTCCTGTGCATAGTGGACAGTCCGGCCGTACCATACGGACAGTCCGCACTAACTGTTTCCAGAATTGGCCAAGTGCTTCGATTCTTGTCTTGTGCTTCTGCGGTTTGTTTCAAGGCCTGTCTCTAGGACTAGTAGGCTTGTGTGTGCCTAGTCTAGAGCTTCTCTGGTGTGTGCGAGTACTCAGAGTGGCAATCGGGGTATCGGCCAAGTTCGACCTTCGGGAAGAATTTTTATTAGCTCCCATTCACTCCCCCCCTCTCTGGTCGCCTACTTGGTCCTTCAGGGCTGAAGTCGTGAACATGGGCCGGTGCAAGGTAGCGGATCGAGTCCGAAACTTGCACATAGGGTTTGTTGGTTTGCCCATAAAACCATCGGTGGACGGTTTCTTGGTTTGGGCCGCAAAACCAAGTCGGAGGCCCGATGCGACGGAGACGGTGATCCTGGAGCGTCGCGAAGCTTCGAGACAGGGGACACGTGGTGTGATCGCGGGGCTTGTGTGGAGGCTAAGCAAGTCCGCGGTGGAAGCATGTCCGCTTGATGAAGACTTGACCATATTGCCCCTGAGGGGTGTGCATCTTCTATATGAGTTGTGGGGGTAGCTTGGTCATTTGCGTCCTCCGGTGGACCTCATATAAATATCGGAGAGGTGGATGGCATCTCTCTCTCATGGACTCTAGGGTTTCCTCCCCCGGTAGATCACTCTGGACTGCTTCTTTTCCTCTGCTTTCCTTAGGCTAGATTCTTGAATAGACTCTGACCTCTGGATGTATGGAAGCATTCGGTGTTGCGGTGATCTCCTAGCTCTCTGTGATTTTCGTGTCATTTTCGGAGCTATTTTTGGGGAGTTTCGTTCTTCGCTTGATTCGGGGATTTGAGGTTGTTTCTTCTCGGATTTCTTTGAGGGGATCATGGGTGGATGCCTTGCGCAACTTTGTGTGTGATCTTGACTCCTCAAACGCTGGGAAACCCCTTCGATTCGTGAGTTGTTGGTCAGAGACCGAGTTCTTGGTGGTTGTTCGTGTGATCCGCAATTCCCGGTGATTTAGAGAGTTAGAAGTCGAGATTTTTGGGGCATAGCTTCCTCTTGTGACGCTTCTTACCTCCCCTAAATCTTGTCTCAAGAGCTCTAGCCATTTGGGAGATCCGGTGATGGATTTGGAGAGTTGACCTCACGGGGTCAGACTTTTTCTGCTCTGTCCGCGCTTGGCGGACCGTCCGCGAGTGGCATGCGGATTGTCTGTGTGACACCAGTTCGTCGCGTGTTCTTCTGTGTTCGTGCGTGCTCGTGTTTCGGTCTGTTTTGGCTCGAGGGTTTTGTTGCAAGAGGTCTGCGGACTATCCACGTGTGGCATGCGGACATCCGCGTGGCTCTGAGTTTTGTCTGGGGTTGGGTCGTGGTTTGTCTCGGGTTTGCAGCGAGTTCAGCTGGACCGTCCGCTAGGTGGGGCCGGACCGTCCGCGAGGTGCCAGACTGTCCGGGGTGCTTGCCCGGACTGTCCGAATTTCCTCGGTGCAGTACTGGAGGTTCGAGGTCCTTTTTTGGACCGTCCGCTGAGGGTCCACGGACTGTCCGCCCGTCTCGCAGACCGTCCGCCCAGGGCCTCGCAGACTTGGTAAAGTCCTTTGGTTCTTGTCTTGTGCTTCCGCTCTTTGCTTCTAGGCTTGCCTCTAGGACTTGTAAGCTTGTGTGTGCCTTGTCTAGAGCTTCTGTGGTGTGTGCGAGTACTCGGAGTGGCAATCGGGGTATAAGCCGAGTTCGACCTTCGAGAAGAATTTTTATTGGCTCGCATTCACTCCCCTCTCCCTCTCTAGTCGCCTATTCGGTCTTTCAGAGGCACGCAGTTTCTTGCTCGATTTTGGGCGCAAGTGCATGAATCCTTGGGTACCAAGTTGATCCATAGCTCTAGCTATCACCCTCAAACCGATGGTCAGACAGAAAGGGTAAATCAGATAGTGGAAGACATGCTAAGAGCTTGTGTCATTCATTTTGACAAAACTTGGGATAAATGCTTAGCCTTGGCAGAATTTGCTTACAACAACAATTATCAAGCTAGTTTGAAGATGGCTCCTTTCGAAGCCTTGTATGGACGGAGGTGTCGCACCCCTTTGGATTGGTCACAAGCGGGTGAGAGGACACTATTTGGTCCCAAACTAGTACAAGAAGCCAAAGAGAGAGTGGAAGTATCAGAGAAAAATTGAGAGCCGCTCAAATGAGGCAAAAGAGTTATCATGACAAGGCTAAGGCACCCTGAGAGTTTGAAGTTGGTAATTATGTATACCTGAAGGTATCACCAACCAATGGTGTACAAAGATTCAGAGTAAAAGGAAAGTTAGCGCCACGCTACATCGGCCCTTATGAAGTCACTGAGAAGTTCGGTACGGTTGCATATCGTATCAGACTCCCAGATGGACTCTCCGCAGCACACGACGTATTTCACGTCTCACAACTGAAGAAATGTGATCAAATACTGGAGGCAAAGATAATCGACGAGACCAATGCAGAAGTAGAACCTGACCTATCACTAGCAGAATACCCTATGAGAGTGCTAGATCAGAAAGAAAGACAGACCCGAAGACAAACGGTGAAGATGTACAAGATACAGTGGAGTCACCACACAGAAGAAGAAGCCACTTGGGAAACCGAGCAATTTCTCAATACCAAGTACCCAGGTTTCCTTCAAAGCCAACATCCTACGTAATCCTTCCCAGCTATCTTTAAATTCGAATCTCGTGATGAGATTCCTTTTAAGGGGGTAGGCTGTAACACCCCGTGTTTTTAATCAAGTGTCATTAGGTGCTAATCACATCCTTAATCACATTGTGCCAGAACGCTGCCCGCACGACGCCGTCGCGCGCGCGCATGCACACCACGTCGGAGCACCGCCAAGCGACCGAGCACAAACTTCGAGGCACCCAGGGGCCTGTTGGTCCATTGGTGTCGCCGTAATGTATTGGACGTGATGGCCGGTGACAGGCCTAGGACGCTAGGCCGGTGACAGGCCTAGGACGCTAGGCCGGTGCCACACGTCGCGCCAGCAGCCGCCGGAGTGCGCACGCTGAGGTAGCCATTGGCCGGCTGCGCCCGCCCACGTCGCTGTTGCTGTAGCCATGCCGCGACTTCACCATTGCGGAGACTTGAGCAGTTACCGCCTCAGCGCGCCGAGCCCCCTATAAAACCCCCTCTCCCCTCACCGGTGCACACGCAGAGATCGCCGCCGCCGTCCGCCATTGCCGCCGTCGGTGAGCTCCATCCTCCGCACGCGCTCGTGAGCAACAAGCCATCTCGAGCTCTCCCCTAGAACTCCCTTGAGCCTCTCCAAGTACACATTCACCAGCTAAACCCCTCACCTCGCCAGAATCCGAGCAGAGGCGGCCACGCTGCCACTGCCTCGCCGCTGCCGCTCGCCGGAGTCGTCCCCGGTCGCCCACCGCCACCAATTGACTCCTGGTGAGCTCAATCACGCATCCCCATCATTTGTTGCCTCCTCAGGCCGCCGTTCGCCGCTGGTGAGATTGCTCTACCGCATAGGGCACGGTTGTGAAGGTTAAGTCTGTGTAGGGTTCGATCTATTAATTCCAGGACCTATCTGTGAAGATTCTAATCTTTCTAGGGTTCACGTTGAAAGAAGATTCTTCACCTTTTTCCTTTAAGTCTAGAGAACTGTAAAAATCATATAAAATCGTAGAAAATCCTAATAATGCAAAACCAATTTTGTTGGTTTCCTTGTGAACAAATCTACATCTTTTAGAAACGCTGTATATACTTTTGAGGCATGGTTTTTGAATGAAAATCCAAACTCAGTTAGCATAGGGATGTTCATAACTTGAGTTGTACACATGTGCTAGACTTGATCTTTGGATATGTTGGTAGTCAGTACTAGTATAGGCTATACCTAAGGTTTTGCACAAAGTTACTGAGTGGATATCTAGTTATGTTTTATTTTGCTTTATGCCTAGATCTGAGCATATGTTTTGTACCACTTCATATGTATGTTTTCTGTGGTTCATCTTGGAGATGTCATCTTGTTACGCTCATGTGTGCTGCTAGTAATTTTATCATGAGTTTAGGAGATGTCTATATATCTATTTCTGAATGATGATTGTTTATAAAGTTAAATCTATAGCTCCGTTTCTTTTGCTCTAGTGATGCTTATCTTTGGCCTATATGATGTGTATATAATGTTCATGCTATGGTAGAATGTTGGGCTACAGTTGAGTCATATATTTCTCTGGATAAATCCTTTGTGATTAAATAGGCTGAAAAATGGTTATTTTTGTGAAGCATGTTTGAAATAGGTTCTGGAGCTAATTTCTGGTGTGTAGCTTAGTTTTAGTCCCTAGAGGCTCTGTGTAAAATTTGAGCACGAGTGCACGAGTAGTTTTCTCTGTAATTAATATTCTTGCTTTTGCTATGAATAGCTTGTCATATTTTTCATGCTCAGTATATAACTTTGATTGCCATGAAATTTTACCAGTGGCTCTGTTGTAGTACTGTGTACTGAAACAAAAATTTTCACTGTAAGATGTTGCATGGTTTCACCAGAATAATTTTTGGAAGAATCTGAGTATAATAAAAAGAGAAATAAAGAAATCTCCTTTTGATGAATTTATGAGTGGTATAACCTTGGAAAATGTTCCTAATGAACCTGAACACTAACTTGGATGCTTGTGTGATAATTTTGTTTTATTTATATAAATATGCACACAATCACTATTAAAATAATAATTAAATAAATGGTTGAATAGTTTAACCTTTAAGGAAGTGTATGTTGGATATATTATTGTCTAGGTGAATGTGGTCAACATGACACCCTAGGCATAATGTATGCTGACATGCTTACTTGTACCACCATCACCATTTAACTCCTGCATATGCATTCCTCCGTATAGAAGTCCCTGACGGTAGCTACACGCTCAAACCGGCTGAAGTGGACGAGGGAGCAGGAGGGGAAGTACACTTCGTGACTATTGATCAAGACCCGGACCAAAGTCCGGAAGATTGTCTGACTGCTGGAGCTGCCAAAGGCAAGCCCCGGTTTAACATTTACCTATGAGTTTCATTTTCAAATTTTGAACTTATACTTGATTATCTATGTGCATTTACGTTCAGGAGTTGAATGGAAACCCTAGATGCATGATCCATAAGTACCTATGATCTTTTACTAGTATGCTAGGTCGATAGTTGCTGTGCACTAAGGACCCGGTACAAGTCGAGTAATGTACTTCGCTCGCGAGAATAGGTTCTTATGTTGTAATCATAAGACTTGTTAAATTGAATTGCTCACGTGGTAGGAGCATGGGATTTTGGGCTCTGGTCAAATGGTTAAGAGATTAAGCGTTTGAAAGTACTAAACATTTGTTGGACATGGGTACAGTAAACATAGTACCTGAATGACGCGGTGCGGGAACTTTAGGCTACTAATCTTGGGTTGCGGCCCCAGTCTTGCAAACTGTGGTGCATGTGTGACGCTGGATGCTAGTGTGACGCATGCCAGCTAGCCTTGTACCTAGGACTATGGCATCAGCTCCTAATTCGAAGAATGACGGGAACCGTTTGGTTGAATACACTAATTGCGAGTGTTTTCTCCCGTATGTTTAGGTTCACCTTGCAAGGTTATTAATCGATCGATCGTCGGCCTCTCACCGTTATCCGGGAATTGCTTAACCCTCTAGCCATGATAATCCCTCTATGATGAAATATTGTAAACTTGATGTTTGATTAATTGTTTGCACAATTATGCTTGAATTAGTTGCTTATCTAGTAATAATTCCATCTACTAGAGCTTGAGCTAAAATCTTGAAAGTAAGGATTAACTCCTTAGTCGCTTTTTGGCAAAACAAACCCACTAGCCAAAGCCCAGCATGACTGGAAGGATAAGTCTTTTATTTTAGACGAGTAAGCCTTGCTGAGTATTAGTTACTCAGCCTTGCTATAAATGTTGATTTCAGGTGATAATGTTTGGCCTGGTGAAATCCCACCCGGCTGGGAGCTAGAATGGGTGGATGACGAGGAGTAATGGTGTTATGGGTAGCCTCCCATGATGCCAAGTTATCGATTAGTATTAATTCCGCTGCTTCAAAACTCTGAACCATTTACCTGTGATGCAAGGACAATGTTTGTAATAATTAACCCTACGGGGAATTTGGATTATTTTGTAAGGTACTCTGGACTCTCCTTCGTGGGAGTTTTAATGTCTGCGTTTCGATCCTCTGTGTGGTTTACAAGTGATTTACCGAGCTATGACCCGGCAACACTCAACGGGATAATTCTTTATTATCACTTAATGACCAAAGTGGATTGGTTTAGGTGATAGTACGGACTTAACTCGGATGGGGTTGTCACACCTGGTGGGACCCACACGAGGCCACGTGGCGACGTGTTGCCACGTAGGATGCCATGTGTCCGTGACACATCACCAATCCAAAGAAACACACCTTCGACCAATAAGGAGCCACTTCGCGGATTCAAGAGCCCACATATCCTCGAAAACGAGATAAAAACACCACATACACACCACTATGCGGATTCAAGGGCCCAGCCGACGCGTGCCAGCTCTCCATTGGTTCCTCAAGGCATTCTGGGGTGTTTTGGAGTCATTTGGCACTCCGAGCAAGCCACCCCTTGCCTATAAATAGAAGGGGAGGGGTAGGAAATGGGACACACTTCACCCATCCAAGGCTCCTCTCCTAGCTAGTGCTTAGAGTAGAGAGGGAGAGGTTGTTGTTGTTCATTTAGACTAAAGTGAGTATTCTTGTATTTTTCTAATTAGACTAAAGTAGCATTCATGCATAGGTGATATGTTCTTGTGTTCTTCGTGTGTTCTTGATTTAGAGGCTTGTGTTCTTCGCGAACACAACCCTTGCATCTTGTGGGCACAAGTTCATAGTTCTCATATCCATTTGTATGTGTGTTCGTCAATTAGAATATAGTGGATATTCCTGCATGTTCTATTTAGACCAAAGTGACATTCGTGATTCCTTCTAGTTTATGCTTGGTTGCATAAGTAGTCTTTCTCCTCTGCTAGTGCGTAGATCCTAGGTTTATGCATTCGTCTACTGCAAGTCGTTCGTATACGTTGGAAGCATAGTACGGGGTCGAGTTCTCTCCTGTATGCCTTTAGTATAAGCTAGTAGTACCTATAGTGAGTGAGATCAGTTCTCTTCCGTGGTTGTAGTTCTATCAGTACAGAGTGCCGTAGTCCGTTGGCTATAGTAGTAACCACAGTATTGACGCAGTGTCACGCTACCGGTTATCATTCGTTCGGCTTATCCCAAGGTTAGGTAGTGGCAGTCCAGGTGGTGGTGACAGCCCGTCTGGCCCTCATTGATCCTCCGCGGCTGGATATAGTCAGAGCTTCGTTCCACATAGATCCGCGTGCTGTAGTCGCCTGTTAAGACAGGGCTATCGGTACCCTAAGCCAATGTCTTTCTAGAGATCGACCTTTAATCTCATCTATAGTGCTATCTTTAGGAATCCTCTCTATCCTTGCCTCTTATCTGGGTGTGTCCTTGGACCGACTAGTACGAAGTAAGTGCACACACATTCTCTTGGATTCGATACCCTTGGAATACTCTGAGGTGAAAGCTAGAATGGTATCCGTGCGCTTGCAAATTTATTTCGTGTGACGCTAAAATACCTAACAGTAACCCACCCAGGTGGTGGCGGCACGCAACATGGTGGATTATCCAACAAAGAGAACAGGGCCGAACCAGTGACACGATCAATACCCAAAATTAAGTTTCTGGTGTAAATACCCATTAGGCCAGCCCAAACAAACAGTGCAGTCAAATGGTGGCAGACCCTTTGGGTCATTCAGGTAACCCAACAAAAAATCGATTCCCTTATCCCCTCTGATGAACCCCGACCCCGCCACTCGGTGTGGCGGTGCAGCCATGTCCGTCGCCGACCTTGCACCGCCCGACCACTGCATCGGTTCCACACTCGTCCCTCCATCGGCGTCACGGGCCGCGCCGTCCGCATCTCCAATGGCACCACTTCCTCTGACCCAACCGCGCCCCTCGTCCAGACTGTCATCGGACCCAACTATCCAGGCCGTCGTTGAACGTCGCCAGAACCAGGTGATTCTTTCTTTCTTCCTTCTCTTTCTCTGTTGATGCGAATTTGCGGCGTGCCATGCGTCGACCTGGGGTTTCCCTTAGCTTGGTCGACTGCTTTGCTTCGAAGAACCTGGGGAATCCGGCCTGGTGATCCAAGAGACTACTTTTTCAGTTAATATTTTTTTCTACTGTCGTTTGAGGCGATTAGGAGCTGCTCTAATTGTGCTTGTTGGAGCAAATGATGTTGTACACACCCCGTCCGTAAACACTGCTGCACATTCACAATAATGCTCACAAACAACAAGAGTACTCTTTGGATATCTTGCGCCTGCAAATATAATTTATTTGATGTTGCCACCAGATATACTATCAAGATAAATGTTCTGGTGTGTTCTTTTAAATTAAGCCGGTGGGGGTAAGACTGCCCCCACGGTTTTCATTAAGAAGAAGAAACCTTCTCCCGACTTAGAAAACCCCCTGAACCCTGGTTTCACGGGATTTTTTAAAAATCAACTCCAATGATGAATCGAACCTGGGTGGTTGCGACCATACCTCAGCTCCTCTAACCAACTAGGCTAGAGGGCTTTGGTTTGGTGTGTTCTTTCTATAGGCCAAAGAAGTAGTATCTATTAAATACTCAGTTTCTAGTACATTAAAAATCTCTATCTATCTGATGGAGTTTAATTGTAGGTTGCACAAACAATGGAGATACCTCCTCTGGCTAATCCTTCAGTTACAACTCCAGTGGTCAAGGTCATATATTGTATCTATTAAATACATAGTTTCTAGTACATGAAAAATCTTTATGTATCTGATGAAGAATGACTTTCTTGATACTTCTCCATCAGTTACATCTCTAGTGGTCGAGGTCATAATGCCAAGTCCCAGAAATTATCCAAGAGCCAAGCGAACAAGATCAAGTTTCAACAACAAGCTCAGCAAGAATTGACCAAGCACCAAGTTACCAAGTCATGTCCACAAGAATTGATCGAGCACCAAGTTTTTACCAGGCCCCTTGTGAATGGAATTGGCCATCTTCACTTATGATGTCTCGATAGATAAAGTTGCATAGTCACCCTGGAATGGAGACAAAGTCAGCTCTTCTTAGCTCATTTCTTTGAATACTGAACTTCTATTTGTAGCAAACAAAACTTAGTGGACAATTATCTGTTATGTGTACCTGAAGTGGACATTGTTCCCTCATTAGTCCTTAATATATTATTTGTTGAACTAACAACAGTTTTGTTTGCTACAAACAGAAGTTCAATGTTCCAAGAAATGAGCTAAGAAGCGCCGACTTTGTCTCCATTCTAGGGCGACTATGCAACTTTATCTGTCCGGAAATCATAAGTGAGGATGGCCAAGTCCATTCACAAGGCGCCCGCTAATAAACGTGTTTTCTTGTGGACATGACTTGGTAACTTGGTGGTCGATGATGTATGTACTCAAGTCCTGCTAATTCAAGTTCATCACCATGGGCCAGAAACTGAAATCGTATGACATGGATAGCAAGGAGGTGTACACTCTCTGCACTTTTGGGGTGGGCCCTCAGTATATTTTGCTATAAGTTCCCTACTATGCGGAGACATTGGCCCTTGGTAATATGCACTGAAATGGTGCCTTTTGAGGTTGAGGTATTCCCTTTGTCCGTCCCAAATTACTAGTCAATTTTGATGTTCCAAGTATGGAGACAGGAGCTATATCTGTAGAATTAGGCTATGTGCTCTGAAGGTGCTTCGATGATATCAAACACTTGGGCATGTCATAAGTTACCATTACATATGTAAGCAATTGCCTGAGTTGCACAATGCATGATGTTTGGACTTCAAGTTCCAATGCATCATTTGTTTTGAATGCAAAAATGCTTAAGGAAATGGATTTTATGTTGCATTTTTTTGAACAACATCGGTGTGAAGATCCCCACCTACATATATTTCATTGAACGAAACAGAACAGAGTGTACAAAGTCAGCCTAGCAAGTCAGCTTAGCAAAGGAGAGAAGAAAAACAGACAGGAGGAGGAAACAGGTTACAGAACGCAGATAAGCAGCCCATGCTTGCCAAAGGCGGAACTTCTTCTTGTAGCGGCAGCTCTAGCTTTCCATGTCGTGTAGCACCCATCTGAGAATTGAAGTGACTGAGGAGTTAACTTGGTCGAAGAAGAGCGCATTCCGCGCCTTCCAGATATGCCAAAGGACCAGGATCATCACATCCGCATGAACTGCTGACGGTAGTTGCAGCTCACGCCCCAGAAGCCATGGCATCCAGAATTCCTCTGGGTGAGGTTTGATTCCAAAAAGATGCCAAACTGCAGCTGCGACAGAACATTCAGAGGAGATGTGTGTATCAGTCTCAAAGACTAGGGGGCATTTCTCACAATAGGATTCTTCTAGTACGCAGATGTGTTGCATTTTCGCACTAGGGTTTGAGCATTTTCTAACTATATATGTAGGCTCCTGATAGATGCCCTGAGTACTATTGGCAAAGGGAGTAATTCGTGAAGCTTATCAGTATCAAGAGGATCATAGTGCATGAGGAACTAGAAGAAGAATCGACATGCGATGTGGAAGTTGTTTTAAGGAGCATCATGCAAGCTGACAATGGTATGCAACAGAAGACATGAAGATGCAATGAAGTAATTAAATTTGTAGCTATATCAATGATATAGTTTGTTGTTTTTTCCTTTTCTTTCTTTTTCCTACCTACTATGATCTCCTGGGATCGTAGTCTTGTATTTGCTGCTATATCAATGAAATGTGCTACACCGTGTCAGGCCCGCACATCAAGAGGGAACAGAGGGGTCAAGAGGCCTCCTAAGTTGGGCACATCAAGAGACGGGAGGTGAAGTGGAATGCGTAATCTGCATAGTGTTGGTTACGCATGGTGCAACCTCGTGTTGGACCTGTGTAACCGATACCTTTTGGTGGCAGTGCCCGGCAGGTTACGCACGAGGAACCATGATGGATGCGTGGAGCAACATGGCTCGCGGTTGGGTTACCATAGCATATGCCTTTGATCAAATCATGCCATGTAACCCAGGCGTCCACGCATGTAACCAAGGTAGTGCAGGTTACACTGATGGCCGCATGGGTTACGCATGCCAGTATCGCGGTTGCCGCGGGACACGGCGGGTGGTGTCAACTAAGCGTGTAACTTGCAAGGTCTCGGTTACGCAGGTGCCATTTAGCGGGCTGCGCACTAGAGAATTCCATGGATGATGCGTTAGCCTCCTGGGCGTGAGCTTCACTTCGGGGAGAAGCAAACTGCAGTGTGGGCAGGCCGCTGTGGGCCACGTTGTGCACCATCATTATTACAATGGACGACGGGACGGGCCTCCCTCCTCTGCTCCCCTCCCGTCGTGTCGTCCGCAGCCACAGCCGGCGCCCACCTTGAGGAGTAAGCTGGACCCGCTGCATTACGTGTGCCACACGGTGCTTCAGCCTAGGTTACGTGGCTTGCTCCAAAGCCAAGGTTACGCACAGTCACTGTGTCGTGTGTACAGCCTCAACGGGATGGGCCTGCTGCTGCAGGTGCCTCCGCTCCCGTGCTGTCGTGTCGTCCACAGCCACAACAGCGCTACCCGCCCCAAGGAGTAAGCTGGACCCGCTGCGTTACGTGTGCCACGCGGTGCTTCAGTCTAGGTTACGCGGCTTGCTGCCAAGCCAAGGGTTACGCACGGTCACTGTGTCGTGTCATGTGTACAACCTTGACGGACGCGACGGGCCGGGCCTGCTACTGCAAGCACCTCCGCTCCCGTCCCATCGTGTTGTCCACAGCCACAACATCACCTTCTGCCCCGAGGAGTAAGTTGGACCCGCTAGGTTATGCACAATCCATGACGCACACGCGGTGCTTCATGTGTTGTTGCATGATCAAATTCCATTGACATACTGTAAGTTGCAGTGCAACTCATCATCATAGAAAACACGTAAAATATTAGTCAGGTGGGAAGCGATTAGTCTAGAGAAACAATCTGGTTAGGTCTGGTTGATAGTAGCTGAGATAGGTTTGGGCCGATTTGGTTTGGTTCTGAATGGTCGCATGGGCAATTCCTTCAAGCTCGACGCCTCGTGTCCTCATCTGTCGTCTCCCTCGATCGTCCCAGTCTCCGACCATGTCGACACCGCACGCCGCTGCCCGCTACCATGGAGCTTGCAGTATTCGCGTTCCTGATGGCTATCGTCGATGAGTCACCATAGGTTCACTATCGAGTATCGACGAGCTCCGTCAGCGGTACCGGTGCCGTGGCACTCTTTGTAGCTCGACACCACCGAGGAACCGACCATGTTCTGTGGCAACAATCTAGCCACATCGACTAGGTTACGCACTGCGCCATGCAGAACGTATGGTGTGTTGTCGAACCGTGTGTAACCGAGCTGGTGCAGGTGACGCGCAGGATCCGCACAACCGGATGCAGCGTGGATTGTGCGTAACCTATATTTGTGTAACCCAGCGTGGTGATGATCTGCCCCCTTTGTTTACTTTGTTTATTGATTATTATTTATATATAAAAAATATTAGGGGAGAGCTCCTTAAGCGGTCAAGAGGGTGACCCACTTGTCTTCACCACTTGTCACCTTCTTTCACCTTCTTGTCATCTCCTCCACTCCCGTCTGCCATCTTTGCTCGTAGCCATGGCTCGCAGGTAGCATGCCCACTGCGTGCACATGCCGTCACCGCCTCCCTATGAGGCGTGGGTTGCTTCCCTCTTGTGCTCCACTATCCTGAGGCCGGAGGACTTAATGACGATCGAGGCCGTGCTTCCCCCTGCCAGTGCTAACGGGGGGGATCGATCCGTGTTGCCACCAACCTCACCTCACTAGATGAACCGCAGGAAGTGATGATGTTCCTCCACTTCTTTTTGTGCGGCCTGGTAGCGTCGTTATCTGTTTTCTTCTGCCGCGTGCTGGAGGTGCACGAGATACACTTGGTGCACCTCACCCCAACACCGTTCTCAGGCTGGCGATATTCGCACATTTGTGCGAGATATTCGTCGGTGTACAACCCTCCGTCGAGCTCTTCCGCTTCTTCTTCCAACTCTCCTGCAGGGGTACCTCACGTTCGGTGGTTGGCGCGTGCCTTTTTACGCTCCGACAGTCACGCGCAGCCAAGTATTTACCCATGCGCATCCACTCCATGTGGGAGGAATGGAAGCGGTGGTGGCTTCACATGGATGGCGCGCGTGATACATCCCCTTCTCTGCCTTCCTTCCTCCCACATGATGCCCGCTGCTCGTATCTGGACCGACGAGCCCGTCCTTGCCAAGGAGTGGAGTCCGGTGCGGAATCAGATCTTGGTGCTTCTGCCAGCGTGGCTCACCTCCACCGTGGTGGTGGCACACTTTCTTCGCCGGCGCATCGCTCTGCTCCGCGCTCGTCTTCATCCGGCTTGGTTCTACACCGGCGTCGAGGACCCGACCTGCACGGTGCAGGGACCCCTGCATGTACCCTCCGAGCACGAGGTGCAGGAGCTCCTACACCGGATCTTGGACGTGCAGGACCCTTCGCTAGGGATGCTCCCGGACGAGGTCAGGCCTCTGTGCGACGACCCAGCACGCGAAGCCCTTCAGCTCTCGCTCCCAAAGATGGATGAGGATGGGATCGTCGTTCGTCCTCCTCCGTCGTCTAAAGCTTGCGCTACGCAGCGTACGCCTCCGCGCCAGTGTCCCAATGCTACGCTGGTCGAGAAACAGCCCCGAACGCCATCCCTCCTGTCGTCACCGTCATGGGACGGGGCTCGCCGTCGACTGCGGGGTCCTCGGGCGTGCTCTACCTGCCATCCAAGCATGCGAGAAGCAGTACAAATATGGTGGCGGTGCAGGCAAAATGGGTTTACCGGGAGCATCCCCCACCTGTCCTGATCATAAGGTTAAAACATCATATCTCCTACAAACCAGCTCCCAAACCACAGTTCCACCACTGTGATCCACCCGAACCACCAACTAACCATGTGAGGGCACAGGCTGCTCTTGACCGTGAGCACGGCTGTTATAACAATTTTTAACACTCTACAGGGGTTGTACAATGTAACACCCTAATTTTACAAAAATTTGTTTTAATAAAATTTGAATAGAAACAAGGCTTTGATTTAAGGATCATAAGGTGTATTTGGATTTTTAGGCATTTAAAAATATTTTTGAAAATTAAATAAATAAATATAGGAGTTTATTGTTGCATTTCATGCTGGTGCATTAATTTTTGGTTGGTTGAATTCAAATTTGCATTTGAATTCATATGTTTGAATCCCTTTTAAAAATTTCAAAACTCCTCTCCTCTTATTCTTAAACCCTTTCTCTTTCGGCCCGGTTCTAGGTTGCAGCCCAGCCAGCAAAGAAGTCTAGCCCCGCTCCCTCTACTCTTTTTCTTAGTGCAGCTCAGCCCCCTCTGCTCGCAGCCTAGTCCTGCTCAGCAGCCCAGTCCGCAGAAGTCCGCCGCAGCCCCTCCTTTTCCCTCGCGCGCTCGATTTTGCTCGCAGCCCAGCCATAGACGGCCCAGCGCGGCCCGCCTGTTCTCCGTCGCCCGCAGCCGCTGACCGGGGGGTCCCGCTTGTCATCCCCTACCCCCGGCCGTGTTCGGCCCGGACTCCGTCGCGCCCCGTGACCGAGATGGAGTCCCGGCCGTTCCCGTCTCGGAGTGGCCCTACCCCATACCCCTGCGCCCGGCCTTTATAAGCCGCGGAGCACCTGTCCCCTCCCCAATCCAATCGCGCCACCGCCTTCGAGCTCCGCAACCGTGTCAGAACCCTAGGTGACCGCCACCGCAGTTGATCCGCTGGACCGCCACCGTCCCGTCGTGGTGAAGAGCACCAAGAGATCCGCAAGGAGGTGAGGGTCCCGTAGGTGTCGTGCATTCACGTCCAGGCGCCCTGTACCGTGTACGCGAGCTCGCCGGAGCGAGTTTTCCCGCCGCCGTCGCTGCGCCGAGCACAGCGCCGTCGCCGTTGCTCGAGTCGCCTCCCCAAAGCCTTAGTTGAGTTTGCCGTCGCACCCGCAACCTCCCCGGCCACTTCCCGTCGCCAGTCGAGTCCCCCAGCTTGAGATCCCATCTTGCCGGCGAGTTTTCGCCGCAGTGCCGCCGCTCACCGCCGCCGCCTTGCGCCTGCGCAACACCGTGGCCCTCCGTTTCAGATCTGACGGTCTAGATCTATTCCAGGCGAGGTCAACCGAGGTCAATACCGGTCAAAGGCCGTTTGACCGTGGTGTTTTGCAAAAACAACCCCGTTCTTTTTTTTAAAATACCAAGCCGATCCTTCCACCATAGAAAGATCCTTACAGATCAGCCTTTTTTTCTTTTGTTTTAACCCCTGGTTTTTATGAAATTAGTGCCCGAGGTCTAAAACCCTAGTTTTCACCCAAGCCTTTCTGTTTTTTAGTTTCTTTACGCTTAAGCCCTCGGTTTCTTGCAGTTAGGTCCCTAGAACCCAAGTTTCTTCACAAATATGCCCCTGTACCTTCCTCTAGCCATATCTTTTCCGTTTCAACTCCGTTTTTAGCGTTCTTTATGTCCAAACGATCGTATCGAAGAGTAGTTTAGCTTTTTGCCCCTGTTTTGATCTGATAATACTGTTTGGTGATTGTTTCTTATTTTATTCTTTTGTTTGCTTGTATGTACTTGATGTGATGCATAGAGAACGTTTGGGCTGAAGGATTTGAAGACTAAGAAGCTCAAGTGTCTGAACAGCAATAGGGATCTATTGAAGGCAAGTCTACCTTGATGCATACCCATTTACCTATACAACATGCATTTGATTCACTGTTCTTACTTTTGCATGCATTAAATTGATGGGATCCTTTTTAAGGACATGACTAGATTATTTTTATCCCTTTACCTTGAACAACCTGGGTATTTACTTTTATTGTTGGGTAGTTCTCGCTATGCTTAACTTGGTGGATGGTATTAATGAAACTTTATGAAACTTGATTTATTTATGCTATACCTTCATTAATACAAGATCACCTTGTTTAAATGGAACATGGAGCGACCACCCAGGACAATAGTGCAACCACAAGGGTATATGGCTCTGCCTTGGCTAATTAATTAGTGACTCTAGTGTTGGGGTGATCTTACCTGATAAGGGCAAGGGGGAGTGCCAATGGGGTATATACTCGCTCTAGTATGGAGTTGGTCTTTGCTAAGTCACGGTACCTACTAGGGGACTTTATACTCTGCAACGACTCGGAACCTTCGCGGGTTGCTTCACACTAGGGAAACTTTGTAAAGGCCTCATAGCATCCCTATGCAATCACACCTAGGTAGTGTGGTATGATGCTTGACCGGCATCGCATGGTTGGGTTTAAAGTTCCTAGAACTTTTACGCGACTTGTGGTGAAAGTGTACAATCTCTGCAGAGTGTAAAACTAATCGATTAGCCGTGCTCATGGTCACGAGCGGCCTGGACCCTCACGTGATTAATCTATGCAAGTCAATGATTAACCTGATGCATCTATCTTTATTTATGCTGTTTATTCTCTTATGTTTATTGTGGGTTTGGTATAAACTTACAGTTGCTAGTATTTATGTTGCTAATAAAACTTGACCAACTAAAATGCTGAATGCTTGAACCCATCAGCCTCCACTATAAAGCCTTGCATGTTATATTATGTTTCCGCTTACTGAGTACGGTATGTGCTCACACTTGTTTTCATTATTGCAATGACACAATCCGGATGCTGTTCGGACTTGGAGAGATTTGAAGATTTCCCTGGAGACTTCGACGAATTCTAGGCGGGTGTGCCACCAGTCAGCTGCCTGTGGTGTTGACCCTATCCGCTGCATTGCTACTCGTTAATTATTAGTTCGTTTATGAGACATTTTGGTTTGTAATAATGTTTAATACTCTCTTTACGTTTTGGCACTGTGTTTTGGTTATCACTGAGTTGTTATATGTGTGAACTTTGATCCTGGCGCACATATAATATGAGCATTCGAATTTGCCTTTAAATTCAGGTGTGACAAAGTGGTACCAGAGCTGTGTTGACTGTAGGACATTAGCCTAGTTAGAAAATGGTCGTATTTAAGGATTATAATATCTTAGAAGCCATTCTTGCCTTATGCTTCCTTTATTTCTAATAATTTCATCCTTGCTTTATCTCATCCTTGATCTCTACTTGGTTCTCTCCTTTCTAGTATCTTATCTTGACATCTATCTCACCCATCACATCTTTCTTTTTAGATGGTTCGTCAGTTGCAGACATCTCGTACAGGCTCTTTTCAGTTTCCCTGCCACCTGGAGGATCAAGATTATTACTATTATCCTATGGAGAGTAGAGAACATGAAGGGGATACTGACGAGGAGATAATGCTGGAAGCACCACCTGTAATGTCGTTTCCAACACCTGCTCCGGAGATCATCCTAGTGTCTGATGATGAAGAGCCAGAGGAGGAACCAGCTGAGGAGGCCACTGAGGAACCTGAGGAAGACCCAGAAGAGTTGGTTCCAGAGGGAGAGGATGGTGATCAAGGAGATGATCAAGATCAGATGGAGGAGCAAGCTGAAGAGGGAAGAGAGTCAGCTGAGGAAGTGGGATGGAAGGTGTTCCACTACAAGAAAGATGGAAGAGGCATCCTCATGGCTGACAATATAAGGAGGACAGTGTACCGTTTGGCCTATGGTGAAGATCCAATCTACCATTGTGTGAAGTGGACCCATCTTTGGTTTGAGCCTCACTGGGAAGTAACAGTCATCGTGTATAAAAGAGTTGAAGACTATGGACCTATGGAGGTATCCAGGCATGACGACGTTGCTACCAGAGATACTATGGAAGCTGGGATTGCTGAAGCTGCTAGAAGAGCACTCTATGTTCTCTCTCACAGGGAGCGTTCTGAGTTGATACACACTCGCAGTCTGTATACTCCTTACAGAGCTAGTGGTGAAGCCAAGACCTACATCGCATCAGCTAATGGTCACAGTCCCACCATAGACAACCTCCGCGAGTTACTAGCTGCTGTCAACACTTCTTTGGATGACACCAACAACATGCTTGCCGCAGCTCAACAGAAGATCTATGAAACAGAGATAGAGAAGCGTCAGCTAGAAGCTACTCTGGCAGGAAGGGAGTCCCCTGTGGTCCATGACAGCAAAGAGGAAACTCATCATTCTCCATCACCCAAGAGGCCTCGCTACAACTCCCCAGACGCCCACACTAAAGAGCTTCCTTAGGATCTAGGAGTTCTTAAGCTTAAGATCTTTGTAATCGCTAGTTCTAAATGATCATTTAAGTGTGCTTAGTCTAGTGGTGTGTTTGGATGCTTGATCTTGTGTTAATGTTTGAGTTGGAATTTTGTTTGAGTGCAATGTGTTATGGAGTGATGACCACAATGACATTGGTTCTTTAGTAAAGTGTTAGTTGGGTTTATCTCTGTCTCAATCTATATCTCTCTTATCCTAATCTCTTAATCTCTATGCTCTACCCCCACTATAATCTAGTAAATCTCAATCTGCTCGCGAAGTTTTCTGAGTTAGCAGTACTGTTCTATTTTTATCTTGGGCTACAGAACTCCGAATATAGTAAATCCAATTGGAAAAGTTCAGCAATTATATGAGGGTTCATCTGTAAAATTGCAGAAATTGAGGAGTTATATACAGAGAGTTATATACGAAACTTTGGAGCTATCAGAATCTGTAAACTCAGCTGACCCAGACGTCTTGTTTATTTCATAACTAAATCTACAGACCTTGGATTGAAGTGATTCCAGTTGGAATACTTCTGTAATTTCATTATACTTCTCTGGTTAAAATTTCATAATTTTTGGATTCCGGTACTAAGAGTTACATCTGATTGTTTGGAGTCAACAGAATCTGTCCAGAATTGAAAGTCTTTACTGCCTTGTCTTTCAGAGTTTTACTCTTAGTGCAAACATCTAGTAATGTTCCTAACACTCCGATGGTGAAAACCAGGTCAGGATCCGGAGTCGATCAAACCCTAGTGATTCGCCAAAGGAGAAGCAGTAACTCCAGCAGTTCATCTCAGCAATCACAAATGGATCCAGTCATGCGCCAGTTTCTGGAAGCCCAGACTCAGCTATTGCAGAACTTGACCAACATTATGGCCTACATACAAGCTCCAGCCAATAACCAACCCCAGCAGCAGGCTCCGGTGAACACGCATAGAGTGTTCATGAGCCATCAGCCACCAGTGTTTCTCATGCTACTGATCTGCTAGAAGCTGAAGACTGGTTGAAGACCATTGAGAAAATGCTTACCATTGCTCAATGTGATGATAGGGAGAAGGTCCTATATGGTTCAGGCCGACTCCAAGGATCTGCATCGGCATGGTGGGATGCTTTTGTCGCTGCCCATGCCAATCCCAATGCTATCACCTGGCAAGAGTTTACCACCAACTTCAGGAGCCACCATATTCCTGCTGGTGTACTGAAGCTTAAGAAAAAGGAGTTTCTTGCTCTTAAGCAGGAAAAGATGTCTGTGCCAGAATTCAGGGACAAGTTCATGGAGTTGTCTCGCTACGTGCCTGAGGATGTTGATATTGATAGAAAGAAGCAAGAGCTATTCTTGGAAGGATTAGCTGGACCACTTCAGTATTAGCTAATGTCTCACACCTTTCCAACTTTCCAAGAGTTGATTGACAGAGCAACATGCTTGGAATCTAAGCGCAGAGAGTTGGGAGAGATGAAGAGGAAGGCTACTACTTCAGGAACATCAGGAAGCAACACTCGCCCTCCCTACAACAATCAACAGTGGACACCATCTCGCTATGGAGGCTCAAGTGGGAGTTATGGACAACAGCAGTATCCGCGTTCAGCTTCACAGACTCAACGTCCAGTTCCGCAGGCCAATGCCCCCGCTTATCAGCAGAACCAGCAGACCGTCCCAATCGGTACTCCTGCGAGGCCAAGTGGACCATATACTCCAGGGAATAACACGTGCTTCAAGTGTGGAGAGGTTGGTCACTATGCCAACAACTACCCCAAGAGGACTATTCCTAGCACTCCAGTACAGGGCACACCTAACAAGAATGGTGGACAGACACCCCAAAGCAGCAGAGGACAGCAGAACTATGCACGTGGTAGAGTGAATCATGTGAGTGCAGATTCCGCTCAGGAGAATCCACAAGTAGTGCTTGGTATGTTCCTTGTTAACTCCACCCCCGCATCTGTCTTTTTTGATTCTCGAGCATCCCATTCTTTCATTACTTCATAGTTCGTAGCTCAGCATAATATACCCATTAGTCCTATGACTCGCAACATGCTAGTTAGCTCACCTGGGGGGATTGAAAGCATCATATCAGTGTGAGAAGGTCAGTCTCAAAATAATGGGCAAAGATTTTTATTGATGTGATACTTGGGATGGGATGGTTAGCTGCATGTGATGCAGTAATCTAGTGCTCTAAGAGATCAGTACTACTCACTAGTCCTGCTGGAGAGAGGATTGAATTTCCAGCCACATCATCACCATCTTCTGAGAGTACAGTGAACCAACTTGATGGGAAAGTTCTGGAGGATATTATAGTAAGGTGTGATCATTCAGATGATTATCCAGATAGGACGTCAGGTATGCCACTTGATCAAAAAAAGAGGATAGGTTGAAGAAGAGTCTACTAAATCTTTTTCTCAATCTTTCCGAATCTCGGGGACGAGATTCATTTTAAGGGGGTAGGATTTGTAACACCCTAATTTTATGAAAATTTGTCTTAATAAAATTTGAATAGAAACAAGGCTTTGATTTAAGGATCATAAGGTGTATTTGAATTTTTAGGAATTTAAAAATATTTTTGAAAATTAAATAAATAAATATAGGAGTTTATTGTTGCATTTCATGCTGGTGCATTAATTTTTGGTTGGTTGAATTCAAATTTGCATTTGAATTCATATGTTTGAATCCCTTTTAAAAATTTCAAAACTCCTCTCCTCTTATTCTTAAACCCTTTCTCTTTCGGCCCGGTTCTAGGTTTCAGCCCAGCCAGCAAAGAAGTCTAGCCCCGCTCCCTCTACTCTTTTTCTTGGCGCAGCTCAGCCCGCTCTGCTCGCAGGCCAGTCCTGCTCAGCGGCCCAGTCTGCAGAAGTCCGCCGCAGCCCCTCCTTTTCCCTCACATGCTCGCTTTTGCTCGCGGCCCAGCCATAGACGGCCCAGCGTGGCCCGCCTGTTCTCCGTCACCCGCAGCCGCTGACCGGGGGGTCCCGCTTGTCATCCCTTACCCCCGGCCGTGTTCGCCCTGGACTCCGTCGCGCCGCCGTGACCGAGATGGAGTCCCGGCCATTCCCGCCTCGGAGTGGCCCTGCCCCGTATGCCTGCTCCCGGCCTTTATAAGCCGCGGAGCACTCGTCCCCTCCCCAATCCAATCGCGCCACCGCCTTCGAGCTCCGCAGCCACGCCGGAACCCTAGGTGACCGCAGCCGCAGTTGATCCGCTGGACTGCCACTGCCCCATCGTCGTGAAAAGCACCAAGAGATCCGCAAGGAGGTGAGGGTCCTGTAGGTGCTGCGCATTCACGTCCAGGCGCCCTATACCGTGTACGCGAGCTCGCCGGAGCGAGTTTTCCCGCCGCCGTCGCTACGCCGAGCACAGCGCCGTCGCCGTTGCTCGAGCCGCCTCCCCGAAGCCTTAGTTGAGTTCGTCATCGCACCCGCAACCTCCTCGGCCACTTCCCGTCACCAGCCGAGTCCCCCAGCTCGAGATCCCATCTTGCCGGCGAGTTTTCACCGCAGCGCCGCCGCTTGCGCCGCCGCCTCGCGCCTGGGCAACACCGTGGCCCTCTGTTTCCGATCTGACGGTCCAGATCTATTCCAGGTGAGGTCAACCGGGGTCAATACCGATCAAAGGCCGCTTGACCGTGGCATTTCGCAAGAACAACCCCGTTCTTTTTTAAAATAGCAAGCCGGTCCTTCCACCATAGAAAGATCCTTACAGATCAGCCCTTTTTCTTTTGTTTTAACCCCTGGTTTTTATGAAATTAGTGCCCGAGGTCTAAAACCCTAGTTTTTCACCCAAACCCTTCTATTTTTAAGTTTCTTTACGCTTAAGCCCTCGGTTTCTTGCAGTTAGGTCCCTGGAACCCAAGTTTCTTCACAGATATGCCCCTGTACATTCCTCTAGCCATATCTTTTTCGTTTTAACTCCGTTTTTAGCGTTCTTTATGTCCAAACAATCGTATCGAAGAGTAGATTAGCTTTTTGCCCCTGTTTTGATCTGATAATACTGTTTGGTGATTGTTTCTTATTTTATTCTTTTGTTTGCTTGTATGTACTTGATGTGATGCGTAGAGAACGTTTGGGCTGAAGGATTTGAAGACCAAGAAGCTCAAGTGTCTGAACAGTAACAGGGATCTGTTGAAGGCAAGTCTTCCTTGATGCATACCCGTTTACCTATACAACATGCATTTAATTCACTGTTCTTACTTTTGCTTGCATTAAATTGATGGGATCCTTTTTAAGGACATGACTAGATTATTTTTATCCCTTTACCTTGAACAACCTAGGTATTTACTTTTATTGTTGTGTAGTTCTCGCTATGCTTAACTTGGTGGATGGTATTAATGAAACTTTATGAAACTTGATTTATTTATGCTATACCTTCATTAATACAAGATCACCTTGTTTAAATAGAACATGGAGAGACCACCTAGGACAACAGTGCAACCACAAGGGTATATGGCTCTGCCTTGGCTAATTAATTAGTGACTCTAGTGTTGGGGTGATCTTACCTGATAAGGGCAAGGGGGAGCGCCAATGGGGTATAGACTCGCTCTAGTAGGGAGTTGGTCTTTGCTAAGTCACGGTACCTACTAGGGGACTTTATACTCAGCAACGACTCGGAACCTTCGCGGGTTGCTTCACACTGGGGAAACTTTGTAAAGGCCTCATAGCATCCCTATGCAATCACACCTAGGTAGTGTGGTATGATGCTTGGCCGGCATCGCATGGTTGGGTTTGAAGTTCCTAGAACTTTTACGCGACTTGTGGTGAAAGTGTACAACCTCTGCAAAGTGTAAAACTAATCGATTAGCCATGCTCACGGTCAAGAGCGGCCTGGACCCTCACATGATTAATCTATGAAAGTCAATGATTAACCTGATGCATCCATCTTTATTTATGTTGTTTATTCTCTTATGTTAATTGTGGGTTTGGTATATACTTACACTTGCTAGTATTTAAGTTGCTAATAAAACTTGACCAACTAAAATGCTGAATGCTTGAACCCATCAGCCTCCACTATAAAGCCTTGCATGTTATATTATGTTTCCTCTTGCTGAGTACGGTATGTGCCCACGCTTGTTTTCATTATTGCAACAACAGAATTCGGATGTTGTTCAGACTTGGAGAGATTTGAAGATTTCCCTGGAGACTTCGACGAATTCTAGGCGGGCGTGCCACCAGTCAGCTGCCTGTGGTGTTAACCCTATCCGCTGCGTTGTTACTCGTTAATTATTAGTTCGTTTATGAGACATTTTGGTCTGTAATAATGTTTAATACTCTCTTTACATTTTGGCACTGTGTTTTGGTTATCACTGAGTCGTTATATGTGTGAACTTTGATCCTAGCGCACATATAATATGAGCATTCGAATTTGCCTTTAAATTCGGGTGTGACATACAACTTTACCCACGAGTCGCGTAAACGTTCGAAAGAACGTTAAATCCAACCATGCTGTGCCGGCCAAGCACATTCACACTTCCTTTGGTGTGATAGCAGAGGGACGCTATGAGGCCTTTACATAGGTTCACCAGCGCGTATTAACCGGGTTACGGAGTGTCAGCGACACCCGAGGTTCCTTGCCGGACTCTTGGGAACTACACCCTCATCCAGCCCAGACAGCTTAACACAGACCGCTGGTTTACCCTACTTACATGGCCAAGACCATAGCCCATTAGTTCTCGTGGTTGTACTGTAAGTCCTGGGTGGTCGCTCCACAGATCAGTCCTTATAAGGTTGACTCAGGCAAGACCAACATCAAACATCACAAGCCACCATCCAACCACTTGTCTGAGTCGGCTAGGGTGTTCATATGTTGCTAACCATAACCCACATTGACAAGTTGCATAATCATTAATCAAGTTAAGATTATAACCCAACCCTGTTGAGCAAGCTAAGCATAAACTACCCATATAGGTAAGCACTAAGGGCAAGCAAGGAATATCATGAAAAATCTAGTAAACAGTTGTTAATAGGATCCCCATCAATTTAGACATCTAATGCACAAAGCATAAATAAAAGCAGTGATTATGGTGTATAAGAGGTAAAGGTTCAAAATAGCAAGATGTTCAAGGACACTTGCCTGTTTCCCGATGTTCCACTGCTCAGAAGCGTCCTCAGCGTACAACAATCATCTGGAACAAAGCAATGGTACAACTAAGAACAATACACCAAGTAATAAATAATTTTATGAAAGCGTACAACTGGATATCTCGAGCTACAACGGAAACAAGCGCTAGAACCAACTAAAACGAAGCCATGATAGGAATTTTGGAAGAGGGAGTGGTGACAAGATATTATCAAGGGTGTTGATATGCAGTTGTAGAACATATCGAGGAGATAACATTGTGTGTGAAGGGGATGGCTAGAACTTGTGGATCGCAGTGACTGCTGAAACATGGATGGCAATGGCGTGAAAGAAGTATTCTTGTATGCTGGATGTTTCTTTAAAGGCAAAGAGAATTAATTCCAACTGAGTATAGGAGACATGGGAACAAAACATGGCCAAAAGATGCATTGATATAATTTCTAGATCAGTATGAGACATGGATACAATTTGAGTGTATGTGCTGATTTTTTTAGGCAGCACAACACTAAGCATGATGAGCACAAAAGGAGAGGTTTGGTTGTATGAATGGATGTGCAAATTAATTTGCAGGGTTGTGCAAGGACTATTGGCATGCTCTGGCTGAAAAGGATCACTGAATATGATCAAGTATGAGGGGAGACGTGATCGGTATTGTAGTGTGTGTATCAAGGATGGCGACATGACAGTAGTATGGCGGTCTGCGGTAACTTTATCTTTGCTGCAACAACTTGATGATCATGGTTACTAAGGAATATGAGGGCTGCACACTGGACAAATGGCATGCTATCTGGAGCACTGATTCAGTACGGAATGCAAGATCATGATTAGGGTACAGCTGTTGTACAAACAGCATGAGCTGGGTGCATGGCGAGATTTATATCTTTGTACTTGCAAGTCCTTTTGCTTTACCAAATTGCAGAGACATGTGCAGGTATAAGATACATGTTGTGTCCAAAGTTCATGATGTTCAGACAATCGGATCGGTAGCGAATGCGACGCAGGGCAGGATGTCATGGCTGTGTGGACAGCAAGGGCAGCGAGGATGAGAAAATCATTTTCTCTAGATCTGTAAGTCCGATGTCCTAACCATTATGCAGAGACATGCATAGGTGTAGGAGGCACATGCTGGTCGAAGGATTTTACAAGAAGAGCAAAAGGTTACCGGGAGTGTTGTGGCCAAGAGGTGGTTGTACAGCGGCTCGCGAGGACAGCGACAAGATTAGCTCGGGATAGCATACATGACGAGATCAAAATCTTAGGAACCATGGCACAAATGAAGGATCCATATTGCAGGTATCATAGGCACATGGTGGTAGAAGGGTTTGGGGATTCGATGCACAGATAACTGTGGAGCACAATTAGAAAGGAGTGCAAGCAGAGCAATGGGTGACAGCAGGACTGCAGGAGCAGCGAGTGTGGAGAATTTATTTTCTCTAGTTTTGCAGGTCCTATGGTGGATCCATGTTGTAGGTCTATGTGCAGATATAAGTGGCACGTGGTGGCAAAAGATCTTGACCACCGGACACTAGGATCAGTGAGGAACGCAATGCTAACGGGGGTACACTGCAAGCTGGACAGCAGGGACAGCGAGCACAAGGATCATCCGAGAACCTTGTCTCCACATGTTCGATGAGAAAACCACTAAGCAGGGGCGTGTGCAGGTACGAGGGATATGTCATGGTAAAAGGATACGATCATCGGAGCACTAGATCAGCGGGGAACGCACGCCAACCAGCGATGGGAAATCTGGTCGTGAAAGCAGACAGTGGGTTTGCGAAGAAATCTTGCCGGGGATTGATGGATCTCGCCCTACATTACGTGATTCATGATCTGGAACAGAAAAAACATGGAGAGGATGGAGAGGGGGTCTCACTTTTGGGTCGTGGTGTAGTTGAAGAGGGCAGGTCGAGAGGAGGCAGCGATGGTTGACGACGACACGCAGGTGAAGGAGGGGGTCGGCGGCCTGCCCACAAATCAGCAGCGGCTCGACTTCGGCACGGCGCCATGGGTGATCATGAGGATGTCCTTGGGGCCTGTGTTTAGAGCACATCAGAGAGGTAGGAGATGGGGTAAAGGAGAGGGGGGGCACCACATACCCAAGGTGACCAGGGCCTTCATGTGCAGCAACCAAGGCAGACAACGGTGATGTTCTTCCCTGATGTGCAGCAGTCTTCTAGGGGAGAGGTTCAACGGCAAAACGGAGTCATGGCTGCGAGAGGTCTTTGTTTTGGTGGATTGGATGAGTAGGGAGGGGTGGATGTGGTAGGGGCGGCCATTGATAGGAGGGAGGGAGGGCACGACCATGGGGGGTTTCTGTCTCCTCCTCGTGATCTGATTGAGATGGGGGAACAGAGGAAAGGGGTGCCTCGTTAAGGAAGTGGGACCAAGGGAGGGCGTGAGGAGGGGAGGGGATTGTGCTTGCCATACTTGATGGTGTCCAGGTTCACTTGATCAAGGAGGGGTGCGGCATGAGGGGTGGAGGGCGACGTGGTTGCTGGTGCGTGGAAGGGAGAGGGAGGGCGTCGTGAGGGGGAGAGGGTCGGCCAGGGAAGGAGGGGTGACGTGGGGGAGGGGGAGGAGAGAGGGGAGAGGTCAGTTTGGGCCTTGGCCCATGTCGAAATTGATTTGTATCAAAAGAGAAATAAGTACTAAATTCAGAAATTTAAAATGGATTCAACCAGCGGGAAAATGAGATGGGGAAAGTTCAATACATGAGTTTGGAGCGAGATTAAGTTCGTGTAGATAGAGAAGGAAAAGGATAGTGAGTTGATTGAAGAGAGAGGGATTAGATGGTCACCATTCAAGATTGGCACAAGAGAAGATTAGTTTGTATGCACATGCCCTTGCTTGAGAGGAAACATAGTCGGAAAGGGAACGAAGGGTTAGGTAGGTTTTGGTTGGCGAAGATTTGATTTAGAGAAGTTTGAGAATTGGATTTGAATTGGGAAGGTTGATATCAGATCGGAACCTACGCGTGTTTGGAAATACTTTAAATCATTTTTTTACATGCAAAACACAATGCAAGCGGCATGAATGCAACAAACATGTTTTATAACCTATGTTCATTTGATTTGCATTTAGAAAGTAGTTTGTTTTTAAAAGGTGGTTCACACTCTTTCTATTTTAACTCTAACAATTTTTATTAAAAAAGTTTTGAAAATCCTCACAAAATTTCAAACTAGGGTGTTACAAATACTACCACGCTTAACAGGAATCTCGTCTCGAGATTCTGCAAAAAGGTTAGCTAGAGAGAGACGGTTAGCAGTAGGAGGAGACAAGGTTACCTTGCATTTGTCATCTTGTCTTGTTCTTCACACCTTCATGTCACTCATTGGGGATGCTTCAACCCTGGTTAACGGTCCATCATGAAGATATTTTGTGAGTCCTTTCTGTTGATTTTTCTGAGCAACGATCACCATGAAACTTCTCCATGTGGTCTTCTTGTTGCTACAACTATCGCGGGTATCTTCCAACAAATTGTCCACGTAGAAACTCTTAGTGGCATAAGTTTGCTGAAGTTTCTCAATCTCCGGCTTGCTCGGTGGCAATTCTTCATTCATGTTCACTTTGTCCATCATAGAGAGAAGCATGGTGAATCTACCCCTCTTAACAAAAACTTTCTTAACAACATGTGGCCTTTGAAGAGGGTGATCCTTTCAGTCAGCACTTGTTGGTTAGGATAGAAAGGGATCAATGGCTGAGGAGGGAGAAAGACTCAAGGTTTATTGGGAGCAAAAGATTGGAAACCCAACCTACAATCTAAACATATATAACTAACTGATGTCATTGCGAACAAGAGTCCAACAACACATCAACACTCATCACAAAGATCCAAATCAAGCATTGTAGAAAAACAAGCAAACAACAACAGACAAGAACACACTAACGTGCCACCTGTCCTTAGTCTAGCACACTAGCAATTAATACCTTAACATCGATGTCTATCGATAAAAGAAACTTAGGTAGGCTTCTTATAACTACTAAGACTAAAACTATCGATGGCTTTAAGTTAGTAGTCTTGAGGTCTTCAACGCGACACTTCTAGCTTGATGGAGACTCTTCATTCTTCAATCTTGAAATTCTTCGAGCGACTACTTGTTGAAGCATGGTCGTCTTGAGCATCTTCAGGAACCTCGTTCTAGATCATAGGGTAGTTAGTGACTAAGGATTATACAAGGAGGAGGGAGATACAAATTGTTTTCACAATAGAAAGGAATAGGAGGGATCAGAGTACAAATTGGGAGACAGAAAGTCAAGGAGGTGAAAATTTTCAAAAAATAGATAGCAATATAACCTTAACGTCGACCAGATCTATCTAGGTTTGTGTCCTACAATCGATATAGCTCTAATACCACTTCTGTAACACCCGATTTTAAAGGACAAACCGAATGCACCCTTTATGCATGCCCAGGATCAAATTCATGCATAAAGTGACATCATCAGTGAATATCACAACATATATCATTACAAGCGTAAAATTATTACAAAATGACCAGAGGGTCTAAAATAAAAGATTACACATCGTACATCTATCGCAGCGGGCTAGGCACCATCTTCCATAGGAACGTCGACTAGGGGCACGCCAACCTAGAATTCCAGGTCTTCAAGGTCTTCATGAATCCAGTTTCTTCTTCTTCTTCTAGCTTCTAACTATCTAAGCAGCAGTGGGGAGACAACAGCAGGGGTTGAAAGAGAAAATGGTGAGTACACCTGGAGGCATGTACTCCGCAAGTGGAGGGAAAAGTATGCATAACATGCAGGCTTAAAGCAAGAAAGGCTTTATGTGGTGGACTGCAAAGCTCAAGTTTTAGTTGGTCAAGTTTTAATTTAGCACCGAGATATTAAGTGTATTTAAGGCTTCCCAAACCAATCATGGTGCAGGTACCCACCTGTCCTGATCCTAAGGTTAAAACATCATATCTCCTACAAACTAGCTCCCAAACCACAGTTCCACCACTGTGATCCACCCGAACCACTAACTAACCATGTGAGGGTCCAGGCCGCTCTTGACCATGAGCACGGCTGTTATAACAGTTTTTAACACTCTGCAGAGGTTGTACAACTTTACCCACAAGTCACGTAAATGTTCGAAAGAACGTTAAACCCAACCATGCTGTGCTGGCCAAGCACTTTCACACTTCCTTTGGTGTGATAGCATAGGGACGCTACGAGGCCTTTACATAGGTTCACCAGCGCGTATTAACTGGGTTACGGAGTGTCAGCGACACCCGAGGTTCCTTACCGGACTCTTGGGAACTACGCCCTCATCCAGCCCAGACAGCTTAACACAGATCGCTGGTTTACCCTACTTACTTGGCCAAGACCATAGCCCATTAGTTCTCGTGGTTGTACTGTAAGTCCTGGGTGGTCGCTCCACAGACCGGTCCTTATAAGGTTGACTCAGGCAAGACCAACATCAAACATCACAAGCCACCATCCAACCACTTGTCTGAGTCGGCTAGGGTGTTCATATGTTGCTAACCATAACCCACATTCACAAGTTGCATAATCATTAATCAAGTTAAGATTATAACCCACCCTGTTGAGCAAGCTAAGCATAAACTACCCATATAAGTAAGCACTAAGGGCAAGCAGATTAATTCAAGCAATCGTTCATTAGTTTATTATTTTTATAGTGATTGTGTGCATATTTACACAATAAATTAGAATTACCACACAAACAACCAAGTTAGGTTTCAGGGGTTCATTGGAAGCATTTTCCAAAAGTTAAACCACACATAGGTTTGTAAAGAGGAGATTCCTTTATATCTCTTTTTAATATACTTAGTTTCTTCCAAAAATTATTCTGGTTAACCCAGGCAACATCTTAGAGTTAGAATTTTTGTATGAGCACGCAGTACTACAACAGACCTACTGGTAAAAATTCAGGGCAAGCAAAGCTATACACAGAGCATGAAAAATACGAGAAGTTATTCATAGAAAAAGCAAGAATATTTAATACAGAGAAAACTACTCATGCACTGGTGCTCAAATTTTATACAGAGCTACTATAGACTAAAACTAGGCAACACACGAAAAATTAGCTCCAGAACCTATTTCAACCATGCTACACAAAAATAACCATTTTCAGCCTATTTATTCACAAAGTATTTATACAGAGAACTATATAACTCAACTGTAGCCCAACTTTCTACCACAACATAAACATGATATAAACATCAGCTATCCTAAAGATGAGCATCACTAGAGCAATAGGAACTGAACTATAGGTTTAACTTCATAAACAAGCATCATTCAGGAAAAGATATATGGACAGCTCCTAAATACATGATAAAATCACCAGCGACACATCTTAGCCTAACAAGATGATATCTACAAGATGAGCCACAGAAAGCATATACATGAAGCTGTACAAAACATTAACACAGATCTAGCCATAAAACAAAATAAATCATAACTAGATATCCACTCAGTAACTTTGTGCAAAAACATAGGTATAGCCTATACTAGTACTGAGTACCAACATATCCAAAGAACAAGTCTAGCACATGAGTACAACTTAAGTTATGAACAACCCTATACAAACTGAGTTTGAATTTTCATTCAAAAACTATACATCAAAAGTATATATAGCCTTTCTAAAAGATGTAGATCTATTCACAAGGAAACCAACAAAATTAATTTTGTATTTTAAGGATTTTTCTACGATTTACTACGATTTTTACAAGATGCTGAACTTAAAGGAAAGAGAAGAGGAATCTTCTTTTAGCACAGACCCTAGGAAGATTCAAAAGATCACGGATAGGTCCCTAGCTTTTACAACCCGAACCGTACAGAATTTTCCCCTTCACAACCATACCCTCCCGCGGTGGAGCGAGCTCGCCGACGGCGAAGGATGGTCAGAGGTGATGAATAAGCGGCACGGGGTTGCGATTCAGCTCACCACGGATGAATTGGAGGTGGTGGCAGGGTCGGGGAAGTCTTCGGCGAGCGGCAGCGGTGATGCAGTGGCAGCGCGGCCGCCTCATCTCGAACTCCGGCGAGTGCTAGGGTCGAGCTCGGCAATGTGTGTTCGGAGAGGCTTGAGTGAGTCCTAGAGAGGAGCTTTGGGGTGCTTGTTGGTCACGGGCACGATCGGAGGGAAGAATTCACTGGAGGCGGCAAGGGCGGACGGCGGCGGCGGCCTCTGATCGTGCACCGGTGAGGGGAGGGGGAGTTTTATATGGGGTGTGGCGCTCTGAGGCGGTCACCGCCCAAGTCGTCGCATTGGCGGGGTCGCGGTGTGGCTACAGCAGCGGCGACGTGGGGTGGCACGGCCGGCCAATGGCGGCCTCGGCGTGCGCGCTCCGGCGCGTGCGGGCGCGGCGTGTGGCACCGGCCTAGCAGCCTAGGCGCGTCACCTACCTCTACGCACAGTGATCACGGCGACCTCCTTGAACCGCTGGTCACTCCGGTGCATCGGCGTGTGTGCCCCGGCGTACGGCGGTGATCTGACGTGGCGGGCGCGTGCGCGCACGACGGCGGCGTGCGAGTACGCGTTCTGGCGCCAAAACAGTTCGGAGTGCTACTGTTTGACCAACAAAAACACGAGATTTCGCTATAGAAGTGAACCAAGCGCCAATTAGCAAAGTTGTAGATCATCCATCCTTCTACAACTTCTACAAAGACCGATAGGGGTTTTACTCAAGGGATTGAGCATAAACAGCAGGCAAAGTTCCTGTTTTTCTCGGCGCCCATGAACAGGAACTACACACGTTGACCGGGGTTTTTCACACATTTACACTTCGAATTTGATCTGCCACTCAACAGCAAAGTTGTTGGTCTCAAAAAACTGCACAACTTTGGTATTGGGTGATTTTGAAGTGTTTAGTTGAATTTTGGAGAATGCACCAAAAGTTCTAGATAGGGTTTAGGGCTCAATGGGTTTGACCTAGGGTTTGACTTCAACATTGGTTAAGGGCTTAAACAAAAATGCTTAGGAAGTGATTAAGAGTGTGATTAACATTCCTTGACACTTGATTAAAAACACGGGGTGTTACAGCCTACCCTCCTTAAAAGGAATCTCATCCCGAGATTCAAATTTAAAAGATAGCTGGGAAAGGTTACGTACGATATTGGCTTTGAAGAAAACCCGGATACTTGGTATTGAGAAACTATTCGGTTTCCCACGTGGCTTCTTCTTCCATGTGGTGACACCACTGTATCTTGTACATCTTCACCGTTTGCCTTCTGGTCTGTCTTTCTTTCTGATCTAGCACTCTCATAGGGTATTCTGCTAGTGATAGGTCAGGTTCTAGTTCTGCATTGGTCTCGTCGATTATCTTTGCTTCCGGTATCTGGTCACACTTCTTCAATTGTGAGACGTGGAACACGTCGTGTACTGCGGAGAGTCTGTCTGGGAGTTCGATACGATATGCAACCATACCGAACTTCTTAGTGACTTCATAAGGACCGATATAGCGTGGTGCTAACTTTCCTTTCACTCCGAATATTTGTACACCTTTGGTTGGTGATACCTTCAGGTATACATAATCACCAACTTCAAATTCTCGGGGTGCTTTAGCCTTGTCATGATAACTCTTCTGCCTCATTTCAGCGGCTCTCAAATTTTCTCTGATTGCTTCCACTCTCTCTTCAGCTTCTTGTACTAGTTTAGGACCAAATAGTGTCCTTTCACCTACTTGTGACCAATTCAAGGGGGTGTGACATCTTCGTCCATACAAGGCTTCAAAAGGAGCCATCTTCAAACTAGCTTGATAACTGTTGTTGTAAGAAAACTCTGCCAAGGCTAAGCACTTGTCCCAAGTTTTGTCAAAATGAATGACACATGCTCTCAACATATCTTCCACTATCTGATTTACTCTTTCCGTCTGACCATTGGTCTGAGGGTGATAGCTAGAGCTATGGATTAACTTGGTACCCAAGGACTCATGCACTTGTGCCCAAAATCGAGCAAGAAACTGAGTGCTTCTGTCAGATAGGACAGTCTTCAGAACACCGTGCAAACGCATAATGAGATCAACATAAATCTCGGCATAACATTCAGCTGAATAGGTAGTGTGGACAGCGATGAAGTGAGCGGTCTTGGTAAGTCGGTCCATGATAACCCAGATGGAATCATGTTTCTTGGGAGTGAGGGGTAAACCTACGATGAAATCCATGCTGATGTTATCCCACTTCCATGCAGGTATGGATAAAGGTTGCATTTGGCCTGCGGTCTTTAGGTTACTAGCCTTGATCCTTTGGCATGTATCACAACTGGACACGTACTTGGCTATTTCACCCTTCATGTTCGACCACCAGAAATTCTCCATAAGGTCTCTGTACATCTTGGTACTACCAGGGTGAATGGTGAATTTAGAGAGGCGGGCCTCATCTAAAATCTCCTTCCTTATTTCCGGATCCTGGGGAACGACTAATCTCTGATCGAACCATATTACTCCCTTCTCGTCCTTCTGGAAACAAGCGTACTTGGGGTCTCCTTCAGACAATTTCTGGTTGATTAACTGGATATCTTCGTCAGTGAGCTGAGCTAAAGCAATTCTCTCATGGAGAGGAGATTCAATGGAGATGGCACTTAGATTTCCATGCTCGACCACTTCTAGGTTGAGCTTCCTGATCTCTTCGCATAACGCTTCATTATGCGGCTCTACCATTGTGTAGTTGCAATACTTTCGACTAAGCGCATCTGCAACCACGTTGGCTTTGCAGGGGTGATATTGGACTTCTAGATCATAATCCTTAATCAACTCCAACCACCTTCTTTGCCTCATATTTAAATCCGATTGGGCGAAAATATACTTAAGGCTCTTGTGATCGGTGAAAATATTGCAGCAATTTCCCATCAGATAATGCTGCCAAATCTTTAAGGCATGCACAACCGCTGCTAGCTCCAGGTCATGGGTAGGATAATTCTTCTCATGAGGTCGAAGTGCTCGTGAGGCATAGGCAATAACCCGGTTGTCTTGCATTAGTACACAACCAAGGCCAGTACCCGAAGCGTCACAATACACGTCGAACGGTTTCGTCATATCTGGCTGTGTTAGTACTAGGGCTGATGTGAGGTGTTCCCTCAGGGTATGAAAAGCCTTGTCACAAGCTTCATCCCACACGTACTTGACACCTTTCTTCAATAGTTCCATCATAGGTTTAGCTATTCTGGAGAAGTCCGGAATGAATCGATGATAATAGCCAGCTAGAACCAGAAAACTGCGAATCTGATGTACGGACTTGGGTGGCTTCCAATCCATGACCTCCTGCACTTTGCCAGGATCCACGGAGATACCATCCTTAGTAATAGTGTGACCCAAGAATTTCACACTATCCAGCCAGAATTAACATTTGGAGAATTTAGCATAAAGCTTATGATCTCTCAAACGTTGTAAAACAATCCGAAGATGTTTCTCATGTTCTTCTTTGTTCTTGGAATAAATGAGGATATCATCAATGAAGACCACTATGAACTTGTCTAACTCATGCATGAAGACAGAGTTCATAAGGTACATGAAATAGACAAGTGCATTTGTGAGACCAAAGGACATCACCAGAAATTCATCAAGACCATATCTGATGGAGAAAGCTGTTTTTGGAATGTCACTCGATCGAATCTTAATTTGATGATAGCCGGATCGAAGATCGATCTTGGAAAAGACTTTGGCACCAGCCAATTGATCGAAGAGAACATCAATGCGAGGCAAGGGGTATTTGTTCTTGATTGTCACCATATTGAGAGGACGATAACCCACGCACATCCGCAGACTACCATATTTCTTCTTCACAAAGAGTGCGGGGCTCCCCCAAGGAGATGAACTTGGGCGAATGTACCCTTTATCAAGCAATTCTTGTAGTTGGTCCTTCAACTCGGCTAACTCCTTAGGTGGCATACGGTAAGGTCTTTTGGAGAAAGGTGCAGTGCCCGGTTGAAGTTCTATCACAAACTCGATGTCTCTATCTAGTGGCATGCTAGGCAAGTCATCGGGAAATACATCCGGGTATTCACAGACTACCGGAATGTCTTCAAGGAGAGAAGTGATGGTTGCGAAAGCATACGAATTTCCACTGCCATTAGGAGGTAAGTATAGAGTAGATGTGCCCACGATAGGTGAATTGATTTCTATCATTCTTGTAGCAAGGTCCAAGATGACTTTGTGTTGGGTCAACCAATCCATCCCTAGGATCACACCAATACCTTCTAGGTCCAAAGCAATAAGGCTTGTCGGAAAGACTTTGCTACCAAGCTCGAGTGGCACTCTCAAAGCTAAGTCTCTAGAGGTAACTCTCCCACCAGGTGTTGTTATCTGATAGGGTCGGTTTGTGCGAAAACTACCCAACCCCAATTTGTGCAGAATTTTCCCATTTATGAAACTATGTGTAGCACCAGAATCAAACAACACTTTAACTGAATAGTTTCGGATAGAAAAGGTACCCGTCAACACTGGTGCTCCCTCGGGCATATCCATCAAGGACGTGAAGTTCAGCCTGTCCTGCTTCACTTGCACAGTGGGCTTCTTGCCCTGATTGCCCTCCTTGGTCCCTAACCCTTCACCTTGCTAGTTGGTCTTGATCTGCTTTGGCTTGGGACACTCATTAGCATAGTGCCCTGGCTGCCCACAATTGTAGCAGCGACCGTCTTTGATAGCATTATTGTTGGCCGGGGGTGCGTTTGGCTTGTAAGGCTGCTACTGTGCCTTACGGTACTGGAAATTTCCAGAGGGCTTATTGTCGACCGGGCATCCCTGGACCCACCACACATGTGGGCCACACCCGGGAGATAAGGCCTGCACACCTGGACTACTCGACTAGTGGGCCACGGTGCAAGATTACCGTGGGCCACAAGGCAAGACAAGATGGACAAGGACTTGTACTAAGATTAGGATAGCTTTATATAACTCGTATAGGCTACTCCTAGTCCTACTCAATTAATACTCTTGTTCCAATCCAACTTGTAACCCTGCCTCCCGTGGCATATAAGGCGAGGCAGGGACCCCTGTCAAAACATACGCAATCAATACAGAGCCACGCAGCATACAGGATGTAGGGTATTATGCACATTGCGGCCCGAACCTATCTAATTGTGTGCCCCATGTCTCACCATCGTGTTCCTGATCTCGGCGAGCCCCACCGCACAATCTACTACTTCGGGTACTCTGTGGTAGGCTCGGTGTCTGAAACATTGACAGCTGGTGCACCAGGTAGGGGATCTCGTCGCTGATCCACTGGCGAACTCGATGGCTCTTGTCATCATCAAGCCGACCGTCGCTTTCCAGCAAGGTGACACCTTCGTTTTTGGCTCTTGGGTTTGTGTTGCTGACGGCGCTGGATCGTTCCTGCGTTTCTTAGCATCAACTCTGGAGTCAAAGCTCAAGTCCTTGACGCTTATGCAAGCTTTGATGGAAGATCTTGTCGAAAATTTTGGCGAAATTTTGCTCTCTGATTCGCTCAGAGAACTCGAGTCGGAGTCCGAGTACAACTCGACTTCGTCTCCAATTCAGCCTGAGTTGCTCTCTTCAGCTTCACAGCTTGCGCTCAGTCTAGATTGTCTTCCAACACCACCCCTCTTTGGCCATGGCCATGTCAGCGCTGCTTACCAAGCTGCGTTGGACATCCTCATGCGCCCTGGTTTGAAAACTGTGCTCGAGTACTCTTCGGATTCAGAAGTCAACCTCGACTACTTCGATTCAGATTCATCTGACTTCGAGTTTGATTACGGTTTAGATTCTACTAAAGTACAACAATTGTCTGGCCCTGCTCAAGGACTGGTGATCACATCGACACCTGAGGGTAGATTCGTCTACTGGCCTGAGCATGTGCCTGCTGATCTCACCTTGGATGGTTAGGAGCGCTTTATCGCTTGTCTCGACAACTTACCCTTCCAAGAAGGTGCCAAACTTGTTGACTATGACACCGATACTGAGCTCATTGAGAGTACGGGTACTCACACATCCTATCGAGAAGTTTTCGTCGTCGATGCATCTACTCCGCAAGGGCATCACGCTAATTATCACTTTCTGGATGATGTATCTAATGATGAACTCTCTGTCAATGCTCCTGCTGATGAAACTGCGGAGGCCAAGACTGCACGTCGTCAATGCAACACTAATCGTGTAATCCTTCATCCTGAACTCGCGGAAGCTCTAACTACTCGTAACCTTCAAGAGGATCTGGATGCGGTTGCTACTCGACAATATCGCACTCCAGAGGAAGCTATCAATGCGATCAACTTGCTGCTCGTTCTATGCCTCATGACAGGGTGGCTGCAGAAGTCGCAAAGCTGGCTGAACTAGCCTACACTATGCTATGTCAAGGCACCAGTACTCCTAGTCACCATGGCAGCAGTGGGGGTGCTCGTTGCACTAACCACACTTCTAATCGTACACGTCCGGAAGCTAGCAACAAGGACAAAGGCGGTGATGGTAGTGTCAATAGCAAGTCGGGTGACTCTCGCTATGATGCTCGCACAACAATCAACGCCAGGGGTGCTGAGCGTGAGAAGCAAAAGGATGTTGATTCTGATTCCTTTCCAGCCTTCTCTGCTCGACTTCAAGATTTGTTTCTTCCGGAGAAGTTCAAGCCCTATGGTATCTCTAAATACGATGGCAAGCAAGATCCAAGGCAGTGGTTGCGCTGTTATGCTCTGTCTATCACCAATGCTGGGGGCAATGACGATACTAAATGTATCTTTTTCCCTTTTTGTCTGTTGCAAGAACCCCTCACATGGTTCGAATCTCTCAAGCGAGGCTCCATCGACAATTGGGGACAACTCAAGCAAGGCTTCACCAGCAATTTTGCGGGTTCTTTAGGCCGTCATGGTACTCGTATGGACCTTGCGTTGATCAAGCAAAAACAAGGTGAGACTCTTCGCGAGTACATGCGCTGCTTCTTTGAAAAAAAGAGCCACCTAAAGGACTGAATAGGCGACCAGAGAGGGGGGGAGTGAATGGGAGCCGATAAAAATTCTTTGAAAAGAACTTGGCCAAAACCCCACTCAAATCCGAGTCACACACGGAAGATGGATCGAATCAAACACCAATTGCCAAGACAACGAGGTTATGGATCAACCACAAGTCTTCGGAATGATTCCTTGAAGCACACGCGGAAGCACAAAAGAAGAATCAAAGAACCGATCAAACTTGGCAAGTTCCTGCGTCCAGGTCGGATGGTCCACCTAGCTGCCACGGACAGTCCACCGGGGTGGGGCGGACAGTCCGTCAGGTAGGCGCGGACAGTCCGAAATGAACTCGGGAACTAACAGAGACTCTGGTGAAAAATCCACCCACGCGGACAGTCCGACCAGGTCACGCGGACAGTCCGCCAAACTCGCGGAAAACCCCAGACAAACACAGACCACCCCAGACAAAAACTGATCCACACGGACAGTCTGCAAAACCTCCTACAGCAAAACGCTAGGGGCGGAACGGATCAAAACACGAGCGTGCACGAACACGCGACAAACTGCGACGAACACGAGCCACATGAACTGTCTGCCGCAGCCCCGCAGACTGTCTATGGCTCACAAACAGAGTAGGAACAGCACGCGTGCGGGAGGAACCCTTCACCAAGCCATCACCGGATCTCCCAAATAGCTACAGCTCTTGAGATAAGATTTGGGGGAGATGAGAAGCGTCACAAGAGGAAGCTTTGCCCCAAAAATCTTAACCTCTAACTCAATAAATCACCAGGAATCGCGGATCACACGAACCACCACCATGAACTCGGGCTCCGACCAAAAACTCACGAATCGAAGGGGTTTCCCGGCGTTTGAGGGGTCAAGATCACACACAAACATGCGCAAGGCATCCACCCATGATCCCCTCAAATAAATCCGAGAGAAAACGCCCTCAAATCCCCGAATCGAGCGAAGAACGAAAATGCCCAAAAATAGCCCCGAAAATGACACGAAAATCACAAAGAGCTAGGAGATCACCGCAACGCCGAATGCTTCCATACATCCAGAGGTCAGAGTCTATACAAGAATCTAGCCTAAGGAAAGCAGAAGAAAAAAAGCAGTCCAGAGCAATCTATTAGGGGAGGAAACCCTAGAGTCCAAGAGAGAGAGATGCCATCCACCTCTCCGCTATTTATACGAGGTCCACCGGAGGAGGCAAATGACCACGCTACCCCTACAATTCAAATAGAAGATACACACCCCTCAGGGGCAATATGGTCAAGTCTTCATCGAGCGGACACGCTTCCACCGCGGACTTGCTTAGCCTCGACGCAAGCCCTGAGATCACGCGACGTGCCCCCGCCTCGAAGCTTCCCGACGCTCCCGGATCACCGTCTCCATTGCATCGGGCCTCCGACTTGGTTTTGCGGCCAAAACCAAGAAACCGTCCAACAATGGTTTTTTAGGCAAACCAACAAACCCCGCGTGCAAGCTTCGGGCTCGATCTGCTACCTTGCACCGGCCCATGTTCACGACTTCAACTTGCTGGTCTTGCACCGCACGGCTCGCACTTGACCCCATCGGCCTCCAAGTCCATCGAACCAAGCCTACTTGCCTCTTCATCACCCGGAGGCCGCCAGGGCTAAGGCCTTTCACGCTTGTTCTTCACCTGCACCAACACGAGTCAAGCCGCAACCTGTACCTGCACACTTAGCCAAGTATCAGTCCACACAATGTTGTCAATCACTCATCACTAAGGAGCGACCCTCCACTGGTCTTCGGACACACTTGGTCCTCAATCTCCCCCTTGATTAATGCATTGACAACACTCATAGTAACAATCATAGAGAAAAAGAAAAGAAAACAACCATGAACACAAACCTCCAAGCAAGTGATCCAAAGCCAAAGAACAAGCGAAAAACACGATCACTCGCCAGACCAAGTCTCGGCCCCCTAAGGCAAGGGCAACGGCTCAACACAACCGAGACAAACAAAGCTCACAAAGAGCACAAAGCACAAAACTCAAGAAAACCAAAGGAGCTCCCCCTGCACATATGCAAACTCCCCTGAGCAAATGCAACCTCTTTTATCAATTTTTTTTCTCACATGCAACAATCTCACAAATGCATACCAATGCTCCACAAAATCTCCCCCTATCATACATATTCTCCCCCTTATTGACAATGCATGAATCAAGATAGTATGAAGCTCTCCCCCTCGTTTTCATGAAAAATGCATGTCAAAGCATATACAATGTACCAAGCTTCTCAAATATACAAAGAGCACAACAAAATACTACAAATGAGACATAGAGCAAGCAAAGTAGACATGATGTAGTTAGCGCATTGCCATCACGAAAGTAGAGACATATAAGCATGTGACATGGCCAAAAGCAATTTTAAGCAATTTTCACAAAGAAACATTCATCTCATGAGAAAAGCCCTATCCATAGCAATTTGACCAAAAATAAACTAGATCATACAAAGTTTATACAAGATCACAAGTTCTCATCACAAGATCATGGTAAACGCCCACAAGCTACTAAATGTCATGTCAAAGCCACCAAGCCCATAGGCTAACATGCAACGGTTTAGCACCCAAGATATGATCAAAACATAAAGACATGATTAAGAACTCATTTTTCAAGCATAAGGCAATTCATACACCTATTTCATTTTCAAATTTAAGCATGGTACATGAAATGCCTTTGCGGTAAAAAGAAGCTTAAGCTCCTCCACAAGTGAACAAATTGGCTAAACATTTACAATGACAAATGGGTCTTTGACCCCAAGCAAAGAGAGCGTGATACTCAAGCACAAACTAAGCATGATATAGGCATTTTAGCACAAATTGAGTTTAGACAAGTATCTACTCATGAGTGAAGCAATTTTAGCATTTTCAACAAAAGAAAGCTATCGCATCATGAAAATATGGCAATACCATCAAGAGAATAGCATTCACATCACCATTCCAGAGCATGCACATATCTCACATATAGCACATCACAGTGATCAAAGTATATAGGAGAAGCTTATCCTAGCACAAATGATCCAAAGATGGCTATCCTACGAGGTTTTGTACAGAAAGTAAAATGCATGCATGGAATGCAACAAAATGATACATATATCACATATATACATGAGAAGCTCCAAGACCAAGCTAGAAAGGAAAGCACACTCCAAGTTCACCTCGCAAGCGTGTGAAGGTAACTTGGTCAAGTGGTTTAGTGAATATGTCGGCTAGCTGATCTTGGGTAGGTACACAGGACAAGGATATGTTCCCTTTCTCAACATTGTCCCTCAGAAAGTGGTATCTCACTTCTATGTGTTTTGTTTTGGAGTGAAGGACTGGGTTTTTGGCTACACTTATGGCACTGGTGCTGTCACAAAAGAGTGGAACCTGGGAGCACTCCTCACCAAAATCTCTCATAGTGTAGGTCATCCATAAAAGCGGGGAACAACAACTGGCAGCAGCAACATACTCTGCTTCTGCAGTGGACTGGGCTACACTAGATTGCTTGCGAGACGACCAAGAGACCAAAGAAGAACCAAGAAACTGGCAACACCCAGAGGTAGACTTGCGGTCCAATCGACACCCAGCAAAATCATCATCGAAGTACCTGTGAAGTCTGAGTGTCGAGGAGGCAGAATACCAAAGACCAAACTCAAGAGTGTAGTTCAAGTACCTGAAAATCCGCTTGACGGCTTGCCGATGTGAAGTCCACGGTGAAGCCAGAAAACGAGAGCACAGACACACACTGAACTGTATGTCCGGCCTCGTCGTCAAGTAGAGGAGGGAGCTGATCATGCTCCGGTACTCCTTCTAGTCCACGGGCTCGCCATCCTCGTTCGCGTCCAAAGCCATAGTGGTACCCATCGGTGTAGTCAGCAGCTTGGAGTCGTTCATGCCAAACTTCTTCACCATGTCCCTGGTGTACTTCGCCTGATGTACAAACGTCGCGTCCATGCACTGCTTGATCTGGAGTCCTAGCAAAAACTGCATCTCACCCATCATAGACATCTCAAACTCCCTGCTCATGTCATCTGCAAATCTGGCAACAAGATCGTAAGAAGAGTCACCAAAGATTATGTCATCCACGTAAATCTGAACAATCAACAGGTCATTTCCATGCTTAAGGAGAAACAGGGTCTTATCAACTGTGCCCATCACAAACCCGTTACTAAGCAAAAAGCCTCTCAACCTGCCATACCAAGCCCTCGGTGCCTGTTTCAACCCATAAAGTGCTTTCTGGAGTTTGTATACACGGTGTGGGTATTTTTCACTCTCAAACCCCGGGGGTTGCCTCACATACACTTCTTCCTCTATCACCCCATTCAAGAAAGCACACTTCACGTCTATTTGGTACAACTTGAACACTTTAGCCACGGCAAAGGCTAGAAGGATCCTAATTGCCTCCAAACGGGCTACTGGAGCAAATGTCTCCATATAGTCTATACCCTCTTTCTTGTTGAACCCCTGAGCCACCAACCTCGACTTGTTTCTCACAACCATCCCATTTTCACCCTCTTTGTTCTTCCAAACCCACTTGGTACCTATGGGACGGCAATTTGGTGGTGGATCGACTAACACCCAAACTTGGTTTCTCTCAAAATTCTCTAACTCCTCATGCATGGAATTCTCCCAATTCTCGTCAGACAAAGCATGTCGAATATCTTTGGGCTCAAATGAAGCGACAAATACAGAGTGAGAAAAATGTGAAGTGTTTCTTGACCTCGACCATGTAGTGTGTTCAAGAAGGTCACCTGTGATCATCGTTGGTGGGTGATCCACCTGTACACGCCGGGGAGCCTCTCGCCTGGACACAATCTCCCTCTCAGCAGCAGCCTCCACTCAAACAACCTTAGTCGTAGTGGGTGTAGGGGATGGACCATCCTCGATCGTCATCGTAGTAGTGGAAGTAACATGTAATTGATCAGCCACGGGAGCATCACCACCATCCTCGTCTTCATCTCCATCTCCATCCTTCTCATCTTCAAAGATCCTCGCACCAATCTCCTCGTCACCTGCACACTCAAAAGCAGAAGAGCTACATGGCTGTGTCTCGTCGAAGGTTACCTCGCAAGTCTCCATGATTCGATTAGTGTCAAGGTTGAGCACACGATATGCTCTAGAGTGAATCGCATAACCGAGAAAGATACCATCTGAACATCTAGACTCAAACTTGTCCAACTTGCCCTTCTTCAGAATGAAACATTTGCAACCAAAAGCTCTAAAGTGAGTCACCTTGGGTTGTCGCCCATGCATCAGCTCATAAGAGGTCCTCTTCTTGAAAGCACGAAGGAAGATGCGATTTGAGACATAGCAAGCGGTATTGACCGCTTCGGCCTAGAAATGCCTAGGAGTCCTATGCTCATCGAGCATCATCCTAGCCATCTCACAAAGGGTCTGGTTCTTCCTCTCCACTATGCCATTCTGGCAAGTGACGTATGGAGAAGAGTACTGATGATCAAGACCAAGATCACTGCAAAAGGCATCAAAATGAGAGTTCTTGAATTCCGTGTCATTGTCACTGTGTATAGCTCGAATGGCATCACCATGTATCTCATTCTTCAAGCTCAAGATCAAGTCTCAAACAAAGTCAAATGTCTCGCTCTTATCCTCCAAAAAGAAAACCCAAGAGTACCTCGAAAAATCATCAACCACAACTAAAATATACAACTTCCCACCTGCAGAGCGAACACGAGCTGGCCCAACCAAATCCATTGCAACAGCTCACAAGGTCGCTCGGTCATGACCACAGTCAGAGGGGCGTGAGAAGCAACAACCATCTTTCCATGCCAACAAGAAGCACAAACCAAATCCTTCTCGAATTTCAACTTAGGCAGTCCTCGGACAAGGTCAAGACCACTCAAGTGGGAAAGCAACTCAAAGCTCAAGTGTCCTAACCTCCTATGCTATTTCCAAAGCTCGGCCGAAACACCAGCAACAAAGCATTGAGGAGGATCAATAGACTAGGAAAAATCAACACGAAAGATTTGACCCTTGGGGACGATCATACAGACAAGATCGCCTCGAGAATCAAGCACACAAGAAACGCCCAGCTTAAAACGAACCTCAAAACCTTCGTCAAGCAACTGGGATACTGACAACAGGTTAAAACCAAGTGACTTGACCAAAGCCACACTGTTCAGGGTCACCTCGCTACTCACCTTCACCATACCTTCAGCAAGCACTCGTCCTCTCCCATTATCCCCTAAAGTGATGTACTCCCTCGTAATCACCGGGGTGAGGCAGGAGAACCACCCACGATCTCCGGTCATGTGATGTGAACAACCGGAGTCGATCAACCAAAAGTCCTCCTAGCCTCCCACCTGCAATCAAAATGAGGACGAGAATGAGCAAGCGACTCAACACTGGGGTTAGTACCAAAAGAGTCAAACTAGTGCCGAGCCATTTGCTCAAAAGAAGGGTTAGCAAAATCCATCCTATCAAAACCTCTAGGCGGAGCCCTCTCACGCCTACCACCGAAGAATCGGTCACATCTCACTTGAGAAGTATGCGCACCACGAGGGGGAAAACGTGGCCCGTAGTCCATCTGAGACCCAAAGCCCCGATCGTGCCTCCCAAACTCGTAACGGTCATGAGCAATAGCACGGCCAGCCAACTCACCACGCCCAAACCCAACACGCCTATCTCTCTGAGGAAACACACCTCCACCTCCATGAGTGGGAACTGTACATACAAACACTTCACCCCTAGGTAGAGGCCCTCTACGAGGCTCAGACACACCATGAGGAAGGTGGTACTGTCCTTGTTTGCCATCTCCCTAGCAAACCTCTCATCTCTCTTCCTCCTGAAATAGAACTCATCCTTATGCTCATCCCTCCCACAATAAGCGGATCAACTGTGGTTTAGGTTGTGGCTTCTCTATGGGCTTCTCAACAGCTTTCTCTCCTGACTTCCCACCAAAGACACTCCCCTAGGTGCTCACAAACTTGATGGGTTTCTGATAGTTTTCTGGTTTGTGGGGGAACACTGGTGGATCTGGGGTTGTGTCTAGCTTGTTTATGAGGTGTTTTGGCTTGGGTGCAAATTTGTTCATGGGTGTGGTATGTGGTGGGATAGGAATCTCTCCAACTTTATCTTCTCCCTCACCACTCTTCTCACCACTCTTGTCAGCCCCCAACGCCTGACCATCAAACCTCTTAAACTGAGCCAACATCAAACTTAGTTGTGGCTCATGCCCAGACAACCACCCCATCATTTTCCTCAACTCATCATTCTCATCCTGCAAACGGTCAACATAGTGTGCAAGTTCCATATTTTTCAAAGCATGCATTTCACAAGTAGAGCATGATGTAGGAAGAGGAGCTTTTAATTCCGCCTCAAGAGAAACTATCTTGGTGTGAGATTCATCTAGCCTAGCATGCAACACAAGACAAGAAGTCCAAGCACCTAACAAAGCAGGTCTAGATTTCAATTCATCACACTCAATCCTAAGCACATCTAGTTCCTCAATAGTTTAGGCATGTTTGTCCTTGAGAGCAGTTAGGTCGGCCAGAAAAACATTGCAATCACTACAATCAACCTCATCAGAAACAACAGGAACAACTTTCAAAGAACCTATCTCATTTCTAGCATTAACAAGCAAGGACTCAAGCTCAACTATCTTGTCCTTAGCATCACCCAACAAAGACCTAAATTCCCTCTTCTCCTTGTTGGTATTCCTAAGCACATCATCACGGTTATCAAACAACTCATTGAGCCTAGAATTCTCCTCTAGCAAGAAGTTGGGATCAAGACGTACCTCTTCCTCGGAGTCGGAGTTTGAGTCCGAACTGTTCTTCCCACCCTTCTTGGAGTGCGCCATGCCGCAAAAGCCTCCTTGTGCGACGAAGCTGAGGCCAGTGAAGTTCTTGCTCGTGTGCATCTTGTCCTTGCGCTGATTTTGCTCTTCATCACTGCACGAATCGGAAGAAGCATCACTTGATATGGAGTCGATGTCGCTCGCTCCAGCAACCATCACTCGAGCCGTCTTCTTCTTGTACCTGCCATTCTTCTTTGGCCTTCTCTCGCCTTGCGCTTGTCCTTGTAGTCGTTCCGGAAGTGGTGCTTGTTGTAGTCGTGCTTGGGCTTGCCCTTGTAGTCGTTCTGGATCTCCATGGCTTCAGGGCATTCGGCGATGAAGTACCCGTGCTTCCCGCACTGATAGCACATCCCTGAGCTCCGCCTTGCATTCTTGCGATTCTCATACATCCGCTCAAACCTCTTGCTCAACAAGGCGAGATCATCCTCACTCAGCACCTCAAAGTCCTCATCTGGCAAGGTCACGAGACATGACAAAGAAAAACCGACAGAGTTAGCATTAGTCCTCGATCCTGAGACAAGAGCCAAACTATGAGGATCAGTGGGGCTGTCGCTCTTGGCTCTCAAGCCACGATCAACCTCTGAAGACCTGAGCTTAGAAAATAGCTCATCAAGCGACAACGTGTCATACACGCTCGACTCCTCAATGGTCTCAACCTTAGCACTCCACACAGACCTATCTAGGGCATGCAAAAGCTTGATAGCTTGATCATGATCCGTGTATGGGAGCACTGTCACATTGGCTCTCATGTTGTTGACTATGCTGGTGAAGCGCTGAAACATAGCATCGGTCGACTCACTGAGGAGATGAGTGAAGTTCTCGTACTCTCTCCGGTAAGTGGAAAACAAACGTGCTTGCACCTGGGCATTACCAACATGAGCATTCCTGAGCTTGAGCCAAATCTTTCCGACCACATTCTCTCCGTACACTCGCTCAAACTCCGAGGCATAGAGAGCACGGAACAAGTAATCAACGGCCTTGTTGTTGGCCTCACACATGTCCCGCGATCCTGGAAGCAGAAAACTGTTTGGAATGACATAATTTGGATTCTGAGTGACATCCCAAATCAGAGTTCCCTTCCCACGCAAAAACACGCCCATGCACCTCTCCCACATCAGGTAATTCTTGCCATCGAAGTACGAAGGACCCGACCCCTTTCCATAGTCACCCATCTTTGGATCTTAGACTTGTTAGAATCATGAAGATCCGTAACCAGCTCTGATACCAATTGAAGGACCGAATAGGCGACCAGAAAGGGGGAGGGAGTGAATGGGAGCAGATAAAAATTCTTTGAAAAGAACTTGGCCAAAACCCCACTCAAATCTGAGTCACACATGGAAGATGGATCGAATCAAACACTAATTGCCAAGACAACGAGGTTATGGATCAACCACAAGTCTTCGGAACGATTCCTTGAAGCACACGCGGAAGCACGAAAGAAGAATCAAAGGAACCGATCAAACTTGGCAAGTTCCTGCGTCCAGGTCGGACGGTCCGCCTGGCTGCCACAGACAATACGCCGGGGTGGGCGAATAGTCCGTCAGGTAGGCGCGGACGGTCCGAAATCCACCCACGCAGACAGTCTGACCGGGTCACGCGGACAGTCCGCCAAACTCGCGGAAAACCCAAGTCAAATGCAGACCACCCCCAGACAAAAACGGATCCACGCCAACAGTCCGTGAACCACACGCGGACAGTCCGCAAAAACTCCTACAGCAAAACCCTAGGGGCGAAACGGATCGAAACACGAGCGCACACGAACACGCGACGAACTGCGACGAACACAGGCCACGCGGACCGTCCGCCGCAGCCCCGCGGACTGTCCGTGGCTCACGAACAGAGCAGGAACAGCACGCGCGCGGGAGAAACCCTTCACCAAGCCATCACTGTAACATCCTGGGTTTTTTCGGAATGTTAATGTTTGCAAAAATGTGGATTTTCAAAAATTTTCATGCTTGATGTAATTGCTTGGAAATCATAAGAGTGTCTTCTCGTGCTCTCTCAAATTCTTAGTAATAAAATTAATTAATTTGCTTTGTGTGCTAACGATACATTCCATGTTAGTGTGATTTGAGTCTTAATTGGATTTTTCTTAAATCTTTGAGTGTGATTTATATTTGAAATCTAGTTTCAAATATAAATCAAAAGCTAATTGGACTAAGTATCCTCTCTAACCTTCGGACCCACCTAAACCATCTCTCGGGTCTTAACCTGCTAACTCAGTGGACCCGCCAACTTTTTCGGCCCTTTAATTCTTCCCGGCCTAATCTCTTTCAAAAGTGCTATGGAATTTATTAAATGGATTATAGAATTATTTTCCGACTCTTCGAATTAATCTTTTGCAATTGATTCGATTTCGGGGAATAGACTATAAATCCTTGAATTAAATTTTCGAGAGCTCATTTGAATTACGACGATGTTTTTCGGGTTCTTGAATAGATACTTTGATATTTGATTCGTTCCGGAAAAATAGTCTAAATTCATTTTTACCAAATTTACGAAATAAATTGCTATCAATTTATTTCACGAGGATTATTTGTTTCGGCCCAAATATCCGAACCATCCAAAAGCCCACCTAATCTAACCCTAATATCCCTCACCCCTCTCTCTCTCCACTTCCCTTCTTTTCCTGCTGCCGCCGCAAGCTTCTTCTCCCTGCTCTGTTCTTTCTTTTTTTTTCTCTCCCCTCCGAACAGCACCCTCCTCTGTTTCCTTTTTCCTCTCGCAAGAACAGCAAGCCGCTGCATCCTCTTCCTTCTGCTGATTCACGCATCAAGCAAAGCAGCAGCAATCCTCTTCTCTTCCTTTCCCCAAATCGTCAAGCACCAAGCTGCTCTCTTCCTTTGATTTCCCCATCGCAAGAGCCACATCCTTCCTGCTTTTTCACTTGCGCCGCCACCAAGAAGCTGAGGCAGCAAGTGCTGCATCGTCGCCGTTCAGATGCGCCGCGCCGCCGCCGCCTGGACGCGCCGCGTCGAACCATCACTGTCCGGGAGCGCCGTGAGCTCGACGCCTAGAGCGTCACTGTCGAGCTGGAGGTGCCGTCGTCCACCTCGAGCTACGCCCACACCACCGTCGACGTCGTCGCTTCAGACCCCTACGACGACACCGCCACAGCGAGAAGAGGCAGCTCTGATGAAGTCCAGAGGGGAGCCGAACAAGACGTTGCCGATCCCCTCACCATGTCCCTGGTTTTTACCTCGCCTGCAACCTGCACGATGCTATGGCTAAAAGGCCAAGACGGCGGGGCTGAAGTTGCTGCCATCGCACGTCCTCTACCAGGAACCCAAGTAGCCGAAGCCGACGCGTACGGGCACGACGCCGCTGCTGTACCGTGAGCCGAACCAAGACCCAAAGCTGAACCGCAAGCGGCTGCCGTCCGCCTCGCCCACGACATGTTCGACGGAATGCCGGAACGCCCCATCGAGCCCATAGGTGAGCTTCCACCCCCTATCTTGCTATCCTTGTGTGCCGACCTTCGTGACAAAGGGTGTGACATGCTGTGACGCTTGCTCCGCGCCGCCGCGCAACTGCAGTCGCTTGTGTGCCGACCTTCGAGTCGAGCCTTACGCCTTTAGGTGTCGCTGACGTCGTCCGCGCGCGCGCCACCGCTTGACCGCCACCCCTGACCCTTTCCACCATCGTGTGCACGTCGGGCCGAGACGTCGTTGTGGCCTAGTCGCCGGCTTGTACGCGCACGCTTTCACCCATGGGAGGCAAAGGTTTCACCTTTAAGCCTTGTTTCTCCACACGAACACATGCACACACGTGAATAAGCATGCCGCCGCCAGCGCCCTAACCAGCGCCGCCGTCCTGCTTGCCCGCCCACTCTGTCCTGCCAAAAGCTGAGTCTTTTTGCTACCCTAGGTGCATCCTTGGGACGCCTCAAGCCTCGCCATTACCTTATCCTGATAGCCGCCGCTAAAGTCGTCGCCGGCCAGCCATTTTCATCACGGAGTGCCTCTCAGGCATTAGCTCGAAGCACCTTATGAGCACTCCTGTCTCTAGACCTCTATGCCCTTCTGCCGCCTTTCTTTTCCAAGCTACCGTTGAAACCATCACCGGTCGAGTGCCATGACTGTGGACTGCCTCTGCAGCATTCCATCGAGCACTAGCCGTGTACCCAAGGACAAAGTTTGGGAGCCGTTGAACACCACCAAGCCGACCTTGCTGCCACCTCCTTGTTTTGCCATCCCACGCAAAACAGCAAGCTAGTAGCAGCAACAACAATCTGTTCCACACTGTGAAGCTCGAGTCTGTACAAAAGCTAGCAACTCATGAGGCTAATTTATGTTGGCCTTATGGTTTGGATGCACTCTAAAACTCATGTGCGTGCTAGCTGAGAAGGGAAATTCTTTTGCTACAGATCCTTGCACTGTTTTTCTTGGCCTTGTGCTTGACCGACCCTTTCTGACACATGCCCTATGTATAAAATGCACTTGCAACTTAAGCAAGACAACAACCCTGTTGGCTGCCAATAGCACGGCCTCGCCATGAACCTGTACCATGTCTCCCCTCAGCTGCTACCCCACCTGGCTGCAACCACCTCGAGCTTATGCACGAGCATCCTGCAGTGGTGGCAATCTTTGTCTCTCTGATTTTCGGCCAAGCGACCTCTTTTTCCTCTCGAGTGAACTACCAACCACTCGTTCTCTCTATCCATGAAGCCTTCCTCACATGGCATGCCCTTGTGTTGGCTGACGCTGTCGTGTTGCTCACAACCGACGAGCAGCACGCCTTGCCATGAGATGCCACAAGCACCACACCTGCACAAGCTTGCTAGTAGCAAGTAAAATTCCTTGATCTCCTGCAGCCCTGGACGCAGCATGCATACAAGCAACCTTCAAGTGGATGCCATTGTGGCATTTCAGCAAGCAGTCTGCTTGCCAGCCTGAATTCTTTTCACCTATAGCTGAACCTGCACAAACCATGTATGAGCTGCCATGTCCTATCCTATTTGCTACAGCCGCAATACCATGCTAGATGCTAGCAAGGCTAAGGCATTTCATGAATGGTGTGCATGCCATGGTTAAGAATAACTTTACCTATATCTTCCTGGTTGCTCAGTTCCATCACGTGAGCATACTGATGCTACAGAATTGTAGTGCTAGTTCTTGTTTCTACCACAAACCATACAAGCAAAAGCCAATGCATGTGTTCCAGTAACATGCTAGCTTGTGGCATATCTGATCCACACCATGAAGCCACAACCAGTTGCAAATGCTAGCAGCTGCCATCTGTTTTCTTCCAAGCCTGATATGTTTGACAGATTAACCATGATCTTTACTCTTTCTGTCATGTGCATTGCTCGCTATCGAGCAGTGAGCCAAGACTCCAATCTGCTAAAGTTGTAGTGTTTCCTAGCTTGTCATCAGACTACAGTCATGCAAGCCTAGCTGCTGCATGTTCTAACCAAGACCATGTCAATGGCCAACAAACCTTCAGTCTTCCACCTGCTTGCCAGTCCTATGTTGACCATGTGTTCTAAATCAGCCAGGTGCTCGTCCAGTTTGAAGCTCTATCTTGCTTCCTGCACAAACCTGAGACCTTTTATCTACACCTACTCAACCTCTGTGCTTTATTGCCAGCCGGTGTACAGTCCACATGCTAGTAAGCAGTAGCAGGTGTATGTGTTGGAAGGCCATGTACATGCTAACTATCTCTGGTTCTTAATCCATCCAGTATGTATGTTTGCTTTGCTAAAAAGCAGCACATACCCTTTTTCCACCGAGCCTTAGTTTGTGAACCAGGTGCCTGTCCTCAATCTTTTAAGCACCTGTCCTACCTTTTTGCCGTGGTCGTGCCACGCCTTCGTCGTGCACGACGCGTGCGCTAACTAAACCATCTGCCATACCATAGATAAATCCATCCTCACCACACTTCTGCCATGTTCAGTTTAAGCCAAGTTTCTCACCACGCTACATTGGCTCTAGCTGATTAATCCTGCTCAATCCCTCTAATCTGACCAAAGGGGTCCACAGACTTACTGCTGGGTCCCACTAACATCTGAGACCGCTAACTGTCTAATAGGAGCCCAGGGCTTAGAATACCTATCCGAAGCCCCGGCCACGCGCCCCACCCGCCCGACCAGCCAGGCCCCGCCGCGCGCCTCGCCCTGGGACCCGCGCGCCCCGCGCTCACGCGCCGAGCGCCGTGCGCCTCGCCCTGGGAGCCGCGCGTGCCGCGCCCCCGTGCACCCGTGGGCCCCGACCCCGCAGCGCCGCACGCCCCCCACCGCGCCTCGGGTCATACAAACCATTGGGTTTCATTTTTTCCAAATTTTCGAATTAAAAATTTTATGTGACCGTATATACCTGATGACATGTATGTATGTCCCGGACCGCAGATTTGTATGATCCAAACTGCCGGTTTCCATGACCCGGACTGAAGGTTTGTATGAACCATAACGACGGATTTCTATGATCCGGACTACAAGCTTCTATGACCCGCGACGACATGTTTCTTAATTTTTTGGGATAATTCTTGGCACGAGAATTTAATTCAGAAATGGCCTTAGAACCAGACGACAGGTATGTATGACCCAACTGCAAATTTGTTTGTCGTGAACCGAAGGTTTGTATGACCCACGACGACGCTTTTTTACGCGAACTACAAGTTTGTATAACCCAAATGTATACTTCTACGACCTGGACTAGTACAGGTTTGTATAACCCAAATGATATGTTTCTAAGACCCAGTTAATAGGTTTGTATGACCTGAAAGACAGATTTGTATGATCCAAGTAACAAATTCCCCGTGGTCCCCGCACCACCGCGCTCCGCGTGTCCATGCCTTCCCACTATTTCAAAATGCAACCCTACCTCTCTCATCTCCCCACCAGTCATTTGAATCACCATCCTCTCGACATCAAAAAAAATCACCATCCTCTATCTCTCCTTTCCTCTACCAGATGGCGACGGCGGCCTAGGCGCAGGGCGCGCGTCGTAGAACCCGCGGGCCGACGCAGATCTTGGTGGCGCTCCCCCACGACGGCGAGAAAGGACGCGGCCTCGGATCGACGCGGATCCCGCGGCGCTCCCTAAGGCGGCGCGGATCCTGCGGCGCTACCTGAGGCGGCGAGGGAGCCCGCGGCCTAGGCCCGACATGGATGATGGCGGTGCTCCACCACGCTCTCCCTCGCGCTCCCGGAGGAGCAGTGCGCCGCCACCGCCCTTGCTGCCTCCGCGTGTGGGCTCGACAAGACGGAGCGCCCCCTGCGAGATCCCCACGGCGACGACCAGAGCGGCCCCCTGCAAGATCCTCCTCCAAGACGTGCGCCCGGGAAAGCTCAGCGGCTCCTGGTGACCTCCACGTGCGGGAGCCAGGAGCCCTCGACAGATGGCGACGACACGTCGGGAGCCTGGCGACCTGCCTCCAGGAGGGAGCGGCGCACGGGACAGGCGACGTCCCAACGTGGGAGTTGGCGATGGCGCGTCGCGACGTGCGTCGGCAGGCCGGCAACCTCCTTGTGTGGGATCTAGCGGCGACTGAAGCAGCCCCCAGCGAGCTCCCCGCACGGGACTCCCCCGGCAAGCGTCTAACCGTGGTAGCAGGCAAGCGAATTTTATTTCCCATCCTTGTTCTTGCATATTGAAATCAGTTTGTTTTTGCAGATCTGCTATGCAAAGTTTCTGAATCCTCTATACGAGCAGAGAGATGCGGCTTAATCCCATCATCGTCTCCTTCCCGCGTCGCTCTCCGCGATGGGTGTCCTGCCGATGGTGCTTCCTGATCTCATCAGCTGCAATGACCCAGGGCAAGATTAGTGGCTTGTCTTTTTGCTCTTTTTCCTGCTAATCTCTTCGATGAGCTGCTGTAGTATAGGATTGTATGACTAATTCTATAGGATTCTATGCTTCTGCCCACCTTTTCCCTATGAACTATCATGCTTGCTGAGCATATAATCTGAACTCCTTATTTTGATGCATAAAAATTGTATTTTTGGGCATTGAAATCAGGGATTTTGAAAAGTTTTCCAGCAGTTTCTTGTATTTATATGATTTCATCTTGTTGTTTCTATGCCTTCGATTTTATATACTTGGCAAGGATTTGATTCTTGTTTGATCATAGATACTATCTGTTGCCTGAGATAATACATTAGATTGCATCTTAGTTGTTGATCATATATGTGCTACTGTATGATCATAGATACCATCTGCTCTTGAGTGTTTTTTTTTGTAATTAGGCTCCTGAATAATGATGTAATATTAGACCGATCACTAGTTTGAGCATAAAAATTTCAGTTGCCTGATTCTATGATTGTGCTAACAGGATTCTATGACATTTGGATGGTGTCGATGCATAGTAGAAGCTGCCAAAGGTGTTGCTCGGCCAGCGACAAGAACGACTACAAGCTCCTGTTTTCTGAACATGTGGTGGATGTGCTGCTCCTGAATTGTTTTTTATGGATCTCGAAACTTTTGTGCATGAATGCAGAATCCATGTTTATATGATGCTTCTCACTTGTATATATGACTATCAAAGCTTGTATTCAAATTTCAAATTCGGTGGTTGCATGCGTCAGATTTATATGACCGCATGTGTCTGGTGCATCAGGTGGCAAGTGCATGAGAAGGCATGTGTCTGTTCTGTCCACTTGTATTCAAATTTCAAATATGAAAAATTAGTGGCTCAACATTTATATGATCATGTTGTAGGTTTATATGTTCATTTCTGTACGTTTTTATGCTCCAATTCATATATTTATATAACCTGCATGGTAGGTTTCTATGACGCGAAGACATGTTTCTATGATTCATGTCATAGAAATATGTTGTCCATGTCATAAACCCGGCAACGAGTGGTTTCTATGACCCGAACGAGAGGTTTGTCTAACCCGAACTGCAGATTCGTATGACCCGGACGACATGTTTGTATGACCCGGACGATAGATTTCAATGATCCGGATGACAGATTTCAATGCTCCGATGAACTGTGATTAGAAAGAAGCATTGGATTCAAGGTTCTGATGTGAGGTGGCTTATATGGTTATATGATGAGGTTTCAATGCATGAAGAAAATATAGGTCACATAATGAGTTCTACCAAAATTTTAAATTAAAAAGAAATTTGAGCTGGTTAACATTTATATGCTCATGTCTTTGTGTTTCTATGCTCGATAATGTTCTCCCATAGAAACATATCTCCGGTTCATAGAAATTTATGAATTCAAGCATACAAACATTCAAACACGGGCATATAAACCCATGAGCACAAGCATATAAATATATACATAGTTTGAAATTTGAATACAAGTGAATATATGTGACACTCATATAGTTTAAATTTGAATCCAATGGAATCCGGGTCATAAAGTAGTGTTGACGTTCTTTCCTTTTCCCATAAAGTTTAAAATTAGATTTCTTTTTTCTTTGAAGTTTAAATCAAAAGAGTTCGAGTTCTTTCTTTTTCTCTCAAGTTTAAATTTTGATTTCATTTTCGTAAGTTCAAAATTTGAAATTGATCAAAGCTTAACACACCATACAAAGCAGTGTTGTCACTCGTATAAATCGGTGAGGATGATGATACAAACATAATGTGTAATGCACCACGCATCAGAAGTAATACAAAGCAGTGTTGGCACTCATATAAATCGGCTAGGATCATCATATAAACATAGAATTTACAGCCATGCACAAGAGTTTTGAGATCTATGCCGAAAATAGACCATTTCTATGCACAAGGCAGCGACACCTTCAACAAAAGCTCAACACGAAGGTCGGCACACATAGATGACGACGAGCAGCACATCCTTTGCATGTTAATGACCGTAGTCGTTCTTGCCGCGGGTCGAGCGGCACAGCCAAATGTCATACAACCTTGTTTATTCAGTCATAGATTCCTGAAAAAAAAACCAAAGCTTGATGGCCGAACACAGAGGTACTGCAGAAAAACACGGCTCGATGGCCGAACAAGAGTTTCGAGATATATGTCAAAAAACAATTTCTATACTCGCAGTGGCACCTCAACAAAACCTCGGCAGGACAAACAGCCAAATGTGATACAATCTTGTTTACTTAGACATAGAATCTTGAAAAAAACAAAACTTGATGACCGGACACAGAATCATACCACCGGACACAGAATCATACCACAGAATCATAGCATGCATGCAAACATCCACTTATGATGAGCCACTATTATTTTGTTTTCCAGTTTCAAAATTGATTACCACGGATTCACGGTTAAAATTTCATTGTGCATAGAAACATATGCTTGTAAGCATAGAAACCAATTTGCATATAGAAACCTATCGTCCAGATCGTATAAATCTACCAGTCGGGTCATACGAACTTACCGGTCATTGAAACATGTCATTCTAGTCATAGAAAACTTGACGTGCTGGTTCCATGCCATTATAGTCATAGAAACTTGACGTCCATGTAATACAAACTAATTTGATTTCCTTTTCCTCTAAATTTTAAAATTTGAAAGTGTTTCAGTAATTTCTTCTCTAAAGTTTAGATTTAGATTTTGTTTTTAAATTTTCAAATTGATCACAGTAATATATAACATGCACATAGGTCATAGAACGCAATATTCAAACATGCTATCTCTTCCTGGCCATTTCGTCGAACATGATGCTAGCAACTCGGGTGCTCTGGCTGCTGTCATACATACCTTGCAGAGGGAGGGTGTCGTCGTCTCCATGCTGCTTCGCCGCTCTCGGCAGCCGCGACGGCCGACTCGCTCCCGTGCTGCAGGTCGCCGGACCCGGCGCCGATGTGGTGGAGCCATGGAGGAGAGGAAGAGCAGGACCCGCGGCGTCCACGGGGAGCTCGCGCGCGCCGGCTCTCCGGCGGCGGATGCGTCATCGTCGCAGCAGTAGCCTCGCACAGCACACCCACACCGAAGCTCCTGTGATGGCCATCTCGCCGGAGCTCGCCAGCGACAGCGCTCCCGCCGACAGCTGCCGGAGCCAGCGCCGCCGCTCCTCGATCAGATTAGGCCTCCCTGGAATAAACTGCGGTGGCTCCGCCACCACCCCAAATTAGTTTCGATTCCCAGGGACGGGCCTCGATATTTGATGCTTCTTCATCAGGATCTTGCTGAGATGACTGCAGATATGAAAAAAGGGGAAATAGAGAGAAAGATTAAAAAAATCACATTTGGGCCGGCGAGCACCACTTGCTCCAATCCAAATCATAGCATACAATGGAATCGACAATAGCGACTGACCTGCAGGGAAACTGCATGGTTTGCAGAGCGTCCTTGGCAGGCAACGCCGTAGCTGCACGAAGGGCCAAGTCCGTCTCAAACAGCGCGGAGGGGAACGACGCTGCTTCAGCATGGAGAGGTCTGCTTGATCTCGGACGGCGAGCGCGGATGGGGCAGGCGGCTGCTGCTTCCAGCATCCACGCCGCAGCTCCCCGTCGGTGGCAGCTCTCAGGTTCTCCCGGTACCTGCACAGCAGCAGCAGCAGATCCAGTCACGGGGAGTTCAAAATCACGACGCCGACGTAGACGGACCGGGACGGCGAGTGTACCAAGTGGTGAAGAACGTGAGGGACGTCGCGTGCCCCTCGAGACGTAGCAGGTCGCCGTCGCGTGCACCCCGGGATGGAGCAGGTCGAGGCGGTCGTCGCCTGCACCGCCCCGCCTGCCCGGAGATGACGGGTCGCCACCGCGAGGCCCTGAGCCCGGAGCTCGCCGGGCGTTCGCACGTGCTCCGGTGAGGGGAGGTCGCTGGGCACGCGGCTGATGCGTGCTCCAGCGAGGGGACCTCGCCGCCCCCCGGTCGGCAGCTCGCTGGTGGGAGGTGATTTGAATGGGGTGGGGATGGTGGGGATTGAGGGAAGGGAGAAGATAAGGTGGGGCCCACGCACGTGGATGGCAGCACGCAAGGGTGACCGAGGTTGCAGGTTCGATGGGCGGGCCGGAGCGAGCCGGTTGGGTTGCACCGGATGGTCAGGGCTTTCAATTGTTACAGAAAGCCCTAGGCTCCTAATATATATACTATATACTATATATATATATATGCGTGTATATACGCTGAGCTTCGCTAAGCATGTGTTTGGGATGTGTGGATAGATTCTTGGATTGTGTGGGGAAAACCGGCAGGAGAAGGCGTTTTTGGGTGACTTGGCGGGGGTGAGCTCAAGACAACCCGATCTGGGATCGAGGGCCGGGGGTTCGTCTTCTCAAGCGATCCCTATTTCGTGCTTATGGCAGGCACAATGTTTTCGGAGCACAGGTGTTGGGGTTTTGTGATTACTTTGGAGGACAGGAGCTCGCGCCCGGTCTGAAACCGAGTAGGTCGCTTTGTTTTCACGGGACTTTCATACACACCACCTCGCCAAGAGTGGGGATAGGGCCGGGTCTACCCTAGCAAGTGCGATACCATACCTGCTAGTAGGATAGAGGGTATCAGTGAAAGGGAAGCGGGTGAGGGCCCCTTTCCTTTGCGGCGCTCCCCGTGTGGCCACAAGGGGGCATGTTCACAGTTCCGGGGTGGTCTTCTGCGGGGGACCGCAGCGAGACCCGGATGTAGGGTGGAATCGTAACTCCTAGGTGTTCGTCCGGTAGGGTGGGTTCAGTCGACTAGCTACCAGCTGGGCTCCATCCCGAGTTGGGTACAAGTGTACACACTCTGCAGAGTTTAGATCTATACGTATAGCCGCGTCTTCGGTCATGGACATGCCCGATGTTTACGCCGACTCTCATGTTTTGGGATTTCTACCTCCCCCTTTAGGTTATGAGTGTGGTGAGCTGTGGTTGCATTCGGGGAGAGGAGAGTTGCTCCCTCTGCCTCGCGGATCCGGGTGCAATCATTGAGGTGCGAGGAGTGGGAGTTCTCGCACCGACCTTAGATGGAGATAGGATTTGGAGACGGTGATCTGGGTGACCAGATGTATCCGATTGTGGATGAGAGACTTGGGATTGGTGGGATATGGAGATTTATTCTTTTTGCTTTGCTACTGCTGCATAGGAAAACCTGAGCCTACTCCTTGACTACTTTTGATACCTTTAGCTTTAGGCCACTTAAAGCTTCCATACAGTTGGTGATGTGAACCAATCCCATTCCTTGGGGATAGTTTGTGAGTGTGCAGGATTGGACTTGGAGTGAAAGTCCATTTATGAAGAATCCATGGAGAAAGGGTTGCGTTGTTTCGCTCAAGGATGCCTGTGGTGAAGATAGAGGATGAAGACTTGAAACCTTAGCTACCGTTGCGCAGGGTTTCTACTTGTCGTTTGGCCCAAGGGGCTTGTACTAAAATCGTATACCGAGCTGTATTCGGATGTAAATACTCTATTTTGTACTCTGATTTCGTTGTATGGAAATCATATTATACTGTAATGAGTTCTGTACGTGATAGCTACTGATCCAGGGATTATCACAAGGGTACAGGGAGTCGGGTTTTCCTCACCGAAAACCCGGGTCATTACAGGTGGTATCAGAGCCGTACTTGACCGTAGCACGCAACCTTAGGTTGGTCGTTAGTCTAGGATCATTCTGAACGCTCTATTTTATATATACCCCCTTGAATTATTTGAAATATACCTTACCTACCTTGAAAAAATTCCATCGTTGAAGCAATTTCTTACGTGGACTAGACAGGATGAGTTAGAAGACAACTTGGATGAAATGAGAAGATCATGAACCATTAAGAATAGAGTCTACCTTGTTTGACATACCTCGAAGTAAATAGACCGGTTAGTGTGCGAGATCTCAACGGTTATGAGTCAGCCTTGAGATAGCACCATCTATAATGTCTTTAATGTTTGAGTGCTTGGTTTTTATGGATCTTATTGGATCTTCTGAATCTTACTATTGAGTGTAGGACTATATATTAGTAAATATTTTCATGCTTGTACTTGACTTCTAGAGTAGGTGACCCCAGCGTTATCCAAGTTAGAAAAGACCCCCACTACGAAATGCTTTGAAGACTATTAGCCTAAGGAACCCTGAGGTAACCCACAGAAGGAGGACAAGTTATCACTATAAGCCAGGAATAAGGAGTATCGGAGTCATGCCTATTCAGCCGAAGTTGAAGAAGAGTACGACACTGCAGTCTATGAGACTAAGGTTTTGGTTAAGCCATCATGTGCGTATCGGAATCAAGTTCACTAATATGGAATGGAGACCGCTAAAGTTGGAACCACCCACTACCTCGAGACTGCCAGTATTTGAAGAAGCATATTAGTAAAGATCATAGCCCATCAAGTTTACTCAGGAAGAAAGATGCAGGATCACTATGCTATGGATCAAGAGATTGATATCAAGATCTACCTTACCTCAGAACATTTTCAATTGCAAAGAATTTGATGCATGCACACTATTGGAATTGACAAGTGAGCAACTACAATTGAAGATACCTGAAGCTTGCATACACCTTGAAGAAGCGGGTACACCAATGTACCTAGTGAAGCTTTAATCTCGAGGACGAGATTCTTGTAGGGGGGAGGGAGTCTGTAACATCCCGAATTTTTCCAGAATGTTAATGTTTGCAAAAATGTGGATTTTCAAAAAATTTCGTGCTTGATGTGATTGCTTGGAAATCATAAGAGTGTCTTCTCGTTCTCTCTCAAATTCTTAGTAATAAAATTAATTAATTTGCTTTGTGTGTTAAGGATACATTCCATGTTAGTGTGATTGGAGTCTTAAATGGATTTTTCTTAAATCTTTGAGTGTGATTTATATTTGAAATCTAGTTTCAATATAAATCAAAAGCTAATTGGACTAACTATCCTCTCTAACCTTCGGACCCACCTAAACCATCTCTCGGGTCTTAACCTGCTAAAGCCTCGTTCGGTTGCTGGGGGTCGGTTCCTCTCCCTTAACCGATCCTGGCCAGGATCTAGTGGATCCACCGGATCCACTCATTCCTGCCTGTTGCAATCCACCTTTCTGTTTTCATTCCAGCACACAAAAAAATCTGTTCGGTTGGACCAGGTTATCAAACGATCCAACCAAGACTCTCTCAGCTAGCTATTGCTCTGAAATAACCACACAGCATTCACTAGATGGAAACATTCAGTTGATTGATGTAATTTACATAGATGAAAGCATTCGGTAGTACTTGCGGCCAGAACACTAACCACACAGCTAATTTAATTCTAACTCCAAGTAATTTAGACTTATAATATACTACACATAATTTAGTTCCATGTAGCTAAAAGCTAAACTCTCAAACTCTAAGTGCTAGAAGTGTAATATCTGATAGTAAACATAATCCAAGTCAGAATTTAAAAAGGATCCAACTATCCAAGTCATCGAATTTAAACAGCAGTTTGTTGGATTCATGGATACAATCTATGCACACCCAAGAAATATTTCACCTTACTGCATCTACAACAGTTTGCAAAAGGAAAGGCAGACATCAACTAACCGGTTCCACAGCTGGACAGGTAAAAGCTAAGCAAAAACTCGGTGAAAAGGAGACACCCAAAACAAGGCAGCTGTCTGGCCGTATCTTGTATTTATCTTGATGAGAAACTGATATTGCAGCAGAACTGGCTATTGGCTGCATAACTCCATGCTTGAAAGTTTTCATTTTAAGAATTTGTGATTGAAACCAATTATGATGATCTTTAGTTGTTTGAGGTTCTAGACATTTGTGTAAACTAAGGCCTCTACATCCTTTCACATGGCAGAACTATCGAGCATCTTTAAATAATGGACGGTAATAGATGTGCAATAAAAAACAGCTACTACTTATAGAAAGTAACTTGCAGAGTACATCTACATGTTTTGTAACTAACAATAGTCTACCTATGTGCTTATTTTCCGGTAGGTACCTACCACTTGAACTCAAAAGGCATGAACAAGGCTTTTTTTCCGTCACTGACTTTTAAATCCAATAATGGAATGCTGAAAGTAAAGCCCCATAGCATGACTCACGGAAGTTATGAATTAGAACCACAACACGTCAATCACCAATATGATTGTACTTGCTACTTTGTTTGCGCTGCTCTTGTGCGTGACAAAAATATTTGTGATAATATTCATAGAGCAATGATGAGCCTTAACAATCAGGAGAAAGACAGCAAGCACAAATCTGACAGCAAGCACAAATCGGGGAGTCTGCTTCCGCCCAAAGGGATATACTTGCTCACTCATGTGCTAAAATAAACTGAAAGAGATATACTCAAATCTGACAGGATTAATTCCTACCATAGAGTTGTACCAAGCGTAATCAAGGAACCACTATTGTGAAGAAGCAAATAATTCTACATATCTGTCCAGGGCAGCTACTGTAAGATAACAAGCTAGACATTTAAGGACATTGTGCACATTTGCAGCTACCAACAGAATTTGGGTGAAGAGTGTATAGCAGAAGTTCACGTGGCTTATGAACATTTAAGGACATGACACAGGTGCAGTCAGGTTCAGCCATTTGATTCTGAAGAAAACATGTAACCCTGCAATGTATACGATGTGAACTCATCTATGCACTGAGCATGGCGCAAAGCCATTTGATCCTTCAATCAAGAAAAATGTAACCCTGGTGTGTATGAGATGGGAACTCATGTATTGTTTGAGAAGGATTAGCCATTCACAAGACATTGTGCACATTTGCAGGTATCCGCTGAATTTCTTTTGTTGCCCTTACACATTGCATTGCAATCAAACAAAACAATAGCCAAATTTACACTCGTCACTTCTAATCGGCACAACCATCCAAATCTGACAGCAAGCAACTCAGCTAGTCAGCTCACCAGCACTACACCACGAGCAACGACAGAAGGTGAGAGAGAGAAAAAAAGGAACCAGGAACAAATCAAGAACTCCTGAAGAAAAAAGTTGGCCGCAGCGGCTCCGGAGGCAAGCCCATCACCTGCAACCGACGAGGAGTAGGCAGAGTGTGGACGTCCTGAGAGGCTGAGACGCGGATGGAGCTTTCGGGAGGGCGGCGCGAGGCAGAAGTGCCGTGGCTAGCCAGGACGAGGACGGGGAGGATGCGGCGGCACCGGTGACGAGCGTCAGCGGCACTCAGGGGTCGGGGCAATCGGGACCAGACGAACCAAGAAGGACGCGCGCGGTCGATCTGACCTCCCACGCCGGCCGCACGCGATTGATCTCGACTCCCACGCCGGCCGCCGGAGAGGGGAAAGAAGGAGAGGGCGGAAGAGGGGAAGGCGCTTACCGGAGAGAAACCGGCGGCGGAGTTCTGGATGCACTACGGGAGGAGCTCGTCGGCGAGGATTCGCGCCTCCACCTCGCGCCGCCGCTTCGTCGCGTGCCGCCTCGCGCCTCCTCCGCCTCGCGTTGCGGCAGCCGGCCGGTGGGTTCGATCCAGAGGGGGCGACACGGGGATCTGATCTCACCGTGCAGGCTGGGCTCAGAAATGAAGCCGCTGTGGTTTTTTTTCAAACCAGGCCAAAACGAATGCTACTTTTAGAATTTTTTTATATTTAATTTTTTTCGATTTTACGAAAATAAATAGTTAGATTCAACATTAGCAGAAATAACCACGAACCGCCGTTTGAACTGCCAAACCAACCGGCGGCTGGGCCGCGCCTATATAAGGGCCGACGCCCCTGCAGCCGGTGGCTGCACCTCCTCCCTTCTCCTCTTGTCTTTCTCCTTGGTGGCCTTCTTCGGTGTCCATAGGTATGTTTCTAATACTTTCCTCGTATATTTAGTAAATATGATAGAAATAGTTTAGAAATCCTATAAATAGTTTAGAAAAATCTAGAAATAGTTTAGAAAATATAGAAATAGTTCAGAAATCCTAGAAATAGTTTAGCAAATCTAGAAATAGTTTAGAAAAATCTAGAAATTGTTTAGAAATTATAGAAATACTTTAGAAATAGTTTATAAATTATAGAAATACTTTAGAAATTTTTAGAAATTCTTTGGAAATATAGAAAAACTTTAGAAATTGTAGAAATAGTGTGGAAATTTTTAAAAATACTTCAGAAATTGTAGAAATACTTTAGAAATTGTAGAAATCCTTTGGAAATTCCTAGAAATATTATAGAAATTGTAGAAATGCTTTGAAAATTCCTAGAAATACTATAGAAATTGTAAAAAATGCTTTGGAAATTCCTAGAAATACTTTAGAAATTGTAGAAAATACTTTGGAATTGCTTAGAAATACTCTAGAAATTATAGAATTACTTTGAAAAAATCTAGAAATACTTTAAAAATTATAGAAATACTTTAGAAATTGTAGAAATACTTTGGAAATTCCTAAAAATACTTTAGAAATTATAGAAATACTTTGAAAATGCTTAGAAATTATGTGTGACTTTATATTTCATTTTTTTGCAGCTATGGCTCAGCAGTAGGCGGCGGGTCCGCAGCCCCCTGTTGGTGCTGTTCGTCGTCCTCGGGAGCCCCTGCCGTACGTGCTGCCCGAGCTCTTCGACGAGCGGACAAACAGGGCGCACCGGTCCTACCACTTCGCGATCTGCAGGGCAGAGCTAGGGACCGTGCGTTTTAGAGGCTCGGGGCACTACATGCCGCTTCACTCCGGCTGGTGTCCGAAGTATGTAATACGACACCTTCGTATCTTTGTATTTCCTCATTTAAATTCGTAATTAATTTTTATTTTCGTTTTGTGGTGCAGGCTACGCGTAGCAGGGCTTCTTCCCCTAGCGCGCTTGGTTGAGGGGGACCTCATGCGGGCTGCTTTGCGACCGCCGGAGCGCAGGTCGCGCTTTGGCTTCGACTACCAGCTGGTCTGCGCGCTCCTGGACCGGTGGCGCCCCGAGACGCACAGCTTCCACTTCCCTTGGGGAGAGATGACGGTGACTTTGGAGGACGTGGCCCTCCTCTTCGGGCTACCGTGCTTAGGGGAGCCCATGGGGGCTGTTGACCCCCCCTGAGCCGTGGCGCGACGAGATCGGTGGTACACAGCTGACAGGAGTCCCGCCCGTGACCCAGCCGACGCAGCAGACGCAGGAGCAGCAGCGCGCGATGATGGAGGACTTCTACGACTCGGCACGGCGTGCAGGCGAGGCGTTGGACGCGGCAGCGTCGGTGGAGGCGGAGGCGCGGGCGACCGGACGGGGGCCGCCCCGTCGGGCTTGGCGACTCCACAGGCACCGACCGGAGGCGGGCCGTCCCGTCGGGCTCGGCGACTCCACAGGCAGCGACCGGAGGGGGTTGTCCCGTCGGGCTCAGGTGCTCCCTTAGCGACACCGCCCCCCGAGTCGGCGGTCGGAGGACACGATCGCCATCCACGCGACCCCCTCACGTACCCGACCCACCACACGAGGGCTGCACAGAGGGCGGCGGCAGCGGCGAGGAGGAAGGAGCACCAAGGTCCGCCACGACCGACGAAACGCGGTCGTATTTAGATTTGTATTTAGACACTTGTCGTGTAAAGTACTTTGTTTGTTCTGATTATTTTATGTATTTTCATATTCAGTTGCCTGTTATTTCGCATTTATAGTATTGAGAAAAAACAAAAACCAAAAAACCAAAAACAAAAAAAGAAAAAAACCAAAAACAAAACCTACCGCCAGTTGAATCGGCGGTAGGCTTAACGAAACCGCCGTTTCAACTGGTGGTAGCTGCCAGCTAGCCTGCCGCCACCCATACCGGCCCTGCCGCCACTGTTGCAATCCTACCGCCACTTGAAATGGCGGTAGGTACTTACCGCCGTGTGAGGCGGCGGTAGGTTCCTACCGCCGTTTGGAACGGCGGCAGGGATCCAACCGCCGGTTGAAACGGCGGTTCGTGGCTATTTCTGCCAATGTTGAATCCGACTATTTATTTTCGAAAAATCGAAGAAAATTAAATATAAAAAAAATTCCTACTTTTGCTCCGCATCTGGATTGGAATCGGCCCAAAAAAATCCCCCTGATTGAGCCTAATCCGACACAACCGAACGAGCCCTAACTCAGTGGACCTGCCAACTTTTTCGGCCCTTTAATCCTTCCCGGCCTAATCTCTTTCAAAAGTGCTATGTAATTTATTAAATGGATTATAGAATTATTTTGTGACTTTTCGAATTAATCTTTTGCAATTGATTCAATTTCAAGGAATAGACTATAAATCCTTGAATTAAATTTCCGAGAGCTCATTTGAATTACGACGATGTTTTCCGGGTTCTTGAATAAATACTTTGCTATTTGATTCGTTCCGGAAAAATAGTCTAAATTCATTTGTACCAAATTTACAAAATAAATTGTTATGAATTTATTTCGCGAGGATTATTTGTTTCGGCCAAAATATATGTGCCCATCCAAAGACCCACCTAATCTAACCCTAATATCCCTCACCCCCTCTCTCTCCGCTTCCCTTCTTTTCCTGCTGCCGCCGCAAGCTTCTTCTCCCTGCTCTGTTCTTTCTTTTTTTTCTCCCCTCCGAACAGCACCCTCTTCTGTTTCCTTTTTTTCCTCTCGCAAGAACAGCAAGCCGCTGCCTCCTCTTCCTTCTGCTGATTCACGCATAAAGCAAAGCAACAGCAATCCTCTTCTCTTCTTTTCCCCGAATCGACAAGCACCAAGCTGCTCTCTTCCTATGATTTCCCCATCGCAAGAGCCACATCCCTCCTGCTTTTTCACTTGCGCCGCCACCAAGAAGCTGAGGCAGCAAGTGCTGCATCGTCGCCGTTCAGATGCGCCGCGCCGCCGCCGTCTGGACGTGCCGCGTCGAACCATCGCTGTCCGGGAGCGCCGTGAGCTCGACGCCTAGAGCGTCACCGCCGAGCTGGAGGTGCCGTCATCCACCTTGAGCTGCACCACGCCACCGTGGACGTCGTCGCTGCAGACCCCTACGACGACACCGCCACTGCGAGAAGAGGCAGCTCTGATGAAGTCCAGAGGGGAGCCGAACAAGATGCTGCCGATCCCCTCATGTCCCTGGTTTTAACCTCGCCTGCAACCTGCCCGATGCTATGGCTAAAAGGCCAAGACGGCGGGGCTGAAGTTGCTGCCATCGCACGTCCTCTACCAGGAACCCAAGTAGCCGAAGCCGACGCGTACGTGCACGACGCCGCTGCTGTATTGCGAGCCGAACCAGGTCCCGAAGCTGAACCGCAAGCGGCTGCCGTCCGCCTCGCCCACGACGTGTTCGACGGAATGCCGGAACGCCCCGTCGAGCCCATAGGTGAGCTTCCACCCCCTATCTTGCTATCCCTGTGTGCCGGCCTTTGTGCCAAAGGGTGTGACATGCTGTGACGCTTGCTCCGCGCCGCCGCGCAACCGCCGTCGCTTGTGTGCCGACCTTCGAGTCGAGCCTTACGCCTGCAGGTGCCGCTGCCATCGTCCGCGCGCGTGCCCCTTTCCACCGTCGTGTGCACGCCGGGCCGAGACGTTGTTGTGGCCTAGTCGCCGGCTTTCATTTGCACGCTTTCACCCATGGGAGGCAAAGGTTTCACCTTTAAGCCTTGTTTCTCCCCACGAACACACGCACGCACGCGAACATGCATGCCGGCGCCAGCGCCGCCGGCCTGCTTGCCCGCCCACTCTGTCCTGCCAAAAGCTGAGTCTTTTTGCTACCCTAGGTGCATCCTTGGGACGCCTCGAGCCTCGGCGCTACCTTATCCTGATAGCTGCCGCTAAAGTCGTCGCCGGTCAGCCATTTCCATCACGGAGTGCCTCTCGGGCATTAGCTCGAAGCACCTCGTGAGCACTCCTGTCTAGACCTCTATGCCTTTCTGCCGCCTTTCTTTTCCAAGCTGCCAGTGAAACCATCACCGGCCGAGTGCCATGACTGTGGACTGCCTCTGCAGCATTCCATCGAGCACTGGCCGTGTACCCAAGGACCAAGTTTGGGAGCCTTTGAACACCACCAAGCCGACCTTGCTGCCACCTCCCTATTTTGCCATCCCACGCAAAACAGCAAGCTAGTAGCAGCAACAACAATGTGTTCCACACTGTGAAGCTCTAGTCTGTACAAAAGGTAGCAACTCATGAGGCTAATTTATGTTGGCCTTATGGTTTGGATGCACTCTAAAACTCATGTGCGTGCTAGCTGACACGGGAAATTCTTTTGCTACAGATCCTTGCACTGTTTTTCTTGGCCTTGTGCTTGACCGACCCTTTCTGACCCAAGCCCTATGTATAAAATGCACTTGCAACTTAAGCAAGACAACAACCATGTTGGCTGCCAATAGCACGGCCTCGCCATGAACCTGTACCATGTCTCCCCTCAGCTGCTACCCCACCAGCCTGCAACCACCTCGAGGTTATGCACGAGCATCCTGCAGTGGTGGCAATCTTTATCTCTCTGATCTTCGGCCAAGTGACCTCTTTTTCCTCTCGAGTGAGCTACCAACCACCCGTTCTCTCTATCCATGAAGCCTTCCTCACATGGCATGCCCTTGTGTTGGCTGACGCTGTCGTGTTGCTCACAACCGATGAGCAGCATGCCTTGCCATGAGATGCCACAAGCACCACACCCGCACAAGCTTGCTAGTGGCAAGTAAAATTCCTTGATCTCCTGCAGCCCTGGACGCAGCATGCATACAAGCAACCTTCAAGGGGATGCCATTGTGGCATTTCAGCAAGCAGTCTGCTTGCCAGCCTGAATTCTTTTCACCTATAGCTGAACCTGCACAAACCATGTATGAGCAGCCATGTCCTGTCCTGTTTGCTACAGCCGCAATACCATGCTAGATGCTAGCAAGGCTAAGGCATTTCATGAATGGTCTGCATGCCATGGTTAAGATTAACTTTACCTATATCTTCTTGGTTGCTCAGTTCCATCACGTGAGCATACTGATGCTACAGAACTGTAGTGCTAGTTCTTGTTTCTGCCACAAACCATACAAGCAAAAGCCAAGGCATGTGTTCTAGTAACATGCTAGCTTGTGGCATATCTGATCCACACCATGAAGCCACAACCAGTTGCAAATGCTAGCAGCTGCCATCTGTTTTCTTCCAAGCCTGATATGTTTGACAGATTAACCATGATCTTTACTCTTTCTGTCATGTGCATTGCTCGCTATCGAGTAGTGAGCCAAGACTCCAATCTGCTAAAGCTGTAGTGTTTCCTAGCCTGTGATCAGACTACAGTCATGCAAGCCTAGCTGCTGCAAGTTCTAACCATGGCCATGTCAATGGCCAACAAACCTTTAGTCTTCACCCTGCTTGCTAGTCCTATGTTGACCATGTGTTCTAAATCAGCCAGGTGCTCGTCCAGTTTGAAGCTCTATCTTGCTTCATGCACAAACCTGAGACCTTTTATCTACACCTACTCAACCTCTGTGCTTTATTGCCAGCCGGTGTACAGTCCACATGCTAGTAAGCAGTAGCAGGTGTATGTGTTGGAAGCCCATGTACATGCTAACTATCTCTGGTTCTTAATCCATCTAGTATGTATGTTTGCTTTGCTAAACAGCAGCACATACCCTTTTTCTACCGAGCCTTAGTCTGTGAACCAGGTGCCTGTCCTCAATCATTCAAGCACCTGTCCTACCTTTTTGCCATGGTCGTGCCACGCCTTCGTCGTGCACGACGCGTGCGCTAACTAAACCATCCGCCATACCACAGATAAATCCATCCTCGCCATACTTCTGCCATGTTCAGTTTAAGCCATGTTTCTCACCACGCTACATCGGCTCTAGCTGATCCATCCTGCTCAATCCCTCTAATCTGACCAAAGGGGTCCATTGACTTACTACTGGGTCCCACTAACATCTGAGACCGCTAACTGTCTCACCTAATCCCATCTGACATATGGGGCCCACAGGATGACTTGTGGGGTCCGGTTGACCTTTGACCTTTCCCTTTGACTTCGTCAACAATGATCGTTGACTAAGTCAACTGAGCTTGCAAACCAACCTGAAACCTAGCATATGTTCTCTACCTTGCTAACTTATGTTTTGTTTGTGCTTTATCACAATTAATTAAATTCATAAAATATTTCTTTATTTGAAAATCAATAATAAATTGATTCTAGCATTAGAAAAATATGATATAAGTTTATTTATTCTTCTAAAATGATGAAGCACCCTTTAGACTGGCTTTTGGAGTTATTAGGTTCTTTATTGCTTCTCTTTGGAGTTTATTTGCATTTAGCTCCGATATTTATTTATTTTTCCGAATCTAGGATTTCCCATAGCTGAGGAGACGAGCCAAAAGATCAAGTACAACTACGGAAACTACGATGACTACTTGCAGACAGGTGTTCACGCCCGACCGACTCTGAATTCCCTTTAGGCATTGCTATGTAGAACGGGTAGCACTTTACTTCATGCATGATGATGGATATGTTGAACCTTGCACTGCCTTCTTTATTTACCCTGTCCTTGTTTGCCCTACCACTACTATATATATATATGCATGCATATACGCTGAGCTTCACTAAGCATGTGTTTGGGATGTGTGGATAGATTCTTGGAGTGTGTGGGGAAAAACCGGGAGGAGAAGACGTTTTTGGGTGGCTTGGCTGGGGTGAGCTCAAGACAACCCGATCTGGGATCGAGGGCCGGGGGTTCGTCTTCTCGGGCGATCCCTATTTCCTGCTTATGGCAGGCACAATGTTTTCGGAGCACAGGTGTTGGGGTTTTGTGATTACTTTGGAGGACAGGAGCTCGCCCCGGTCTGAAACCAAGTGGGTCGCTTTGTTTTCACGGGACTTTCGTACACACCACCTCGCCAAGAGTGGGGATAGGGCCGGGTTGACCCTGGCAAGTGCGATACCATACCTGCTAGTAGGATAAAGGGTATCAGTGAAAGGGAAGCGGGTGAGGGCCCCTTCCCTTTGCGGTGTTCCCCGTGTGGCCACACGGGGGCATGTTCACAGTTCTGGGGTGGTCTTCTGCGGGGGACCGCAGCGAGACCCGGATGCAGGGTGGAATCGTAACTCCTAGGTGTTTGTTTGGTAGGGTGGGTTCAGTCGACTAGCTACCAGCTGGGCTCCATCCCGAGTTGGGTACAGGTGTACACGCTCTGCAGAGTTTAGATCTATACGTATAGCCGCGTCCTCGGTCATGGACATGCCCGATGTTTACTCCGACTGTCATGTTTTGGGATTTCTACCTCCCCCTTTAGGTTATGAGTGTGGAGGGCCGTGGTTTCATTCGGGGAGAGGAGAGTTGCTCCCTCTGCCTTGTGGATCCGGGTGCAATCATTGAGGTGCGAGGAGTGGGAGTTCTCGCACCGACCCTAGATGGAGATAGGATTTGGAGACGATGATCTGGGTGACCAGGTGTATCCGATTGTGGATGAGAGACTTGGGATTGGTGGGATATGGAGATTTATTCTTTTTGCTTTGCTACTGCTGCATAGGAAAACCTGAGCCTACTCCTTGACTACTTTTGATACCTTTAGATTTAGGCTACTTAAAGCTTCCATCCGGTTGGTGACGTGAACCTATCCCATTCCTTGGGGATAGTTTGTGAGTGTGTAGGATTGGACTTGGAGCGAAAGTCCATTTATGAAGAATCCATGTAGGAAGGGTTGCGTTGCTTCGCTCAAGGATGCCTGTGGTGAAGATCGAGGATGAAGACTTGAAGCCTTAGCTACCATTGCACAGGGTTTCTACTTGTCGTTTGGCCCAAGGGGCTTGTACTAAAATCGTATACCGAGCTGAATTCGGATGTAAATACTCTGATTTGTACTCTGATTTCGTTGTATGCAAATGATATTATAATGTAATGAGTTCTGTACGTGATAGCTACTGATCCAGGGACTATCACAAGGGTACAGGGAGTCAGGTTTTCCTCACCGAAAACCTGGGTTGTTACAATCACCGGATCTCCCAAATGGCTAGAGCTCTTGAGACAAGATTTGGGGGAGATGAGAAGCGTCGCAAGAGGAAGCTTTGCCCCAAAAATCTCGACCTCTAACTCACTAAATCACTAGGAATCGCGGATCACACGAACCACCACCATGAACTCGAGCTCCGACCAAAAACTCACGAATCGAAGGGGTTTCCCGGTGTTTGAGGGGTCAAGATCACACACAAAGATGCGCAAGGTATCCACCCATGATCCCCTCAATGAAATCCGAGAGAAAACACCCTCAAATCCCCGAATCGAGCGAAGAACGAAACTCCACAAAAATAGACCCGAAAATGACACGAAAATCACAAAGAGCTAGGAGATCACCGCAACGCCGAATGCTTCCATACATCCAGAGGTCAGAGTCTATGCAAGAATCTAGCCTAAGGAAAGTAGAAGAAAAAAAGCAGTCCAGAACGATCTACCAGGGGAGGAAACCCTAGAGTCAAAGAGAGAGAGATGCCATCCACCTCTCCGCTATTTATACGAGATCCACCGGAGGAGGCAAATGACCACGCTACCCCTACAATTCAAATAGAAGATACACACCCCTCAGGGGCAATATGGTCAAGTCTTCATCAAGCGGACATGCTTCCACCGTGGACTTGCTTAGCCTCGATGCAAGCCCCGTGATCACGCCACGTGCCCCCTGCCTCGAAGCTTCTCGACGCTCTCGGATCACCGTCTCCGTCGCATCGGGCCTCCGACTTGGTTTTGCGGCCCAAACCAAGAAACCGTCCACCGATGGTTTTGTGGGCAAACCAACAAACCCTGCGTGCAAGCTTCGGGCTCGATCCGCTACCTTGCTGATACGGATGTTGTCCCGATCTTCACGACCTAGGATCTTGAACAAGATAACTAGCTAAAATTCAGCCAAGATAAATAGCTGCGAACAGCCGGATAGTAGTGCAACCTGATGACACGCACAAGAAGCCAACCATCGTCTCTATACGGCAGCCTGAATCAAGGATTCGCCCAATCACACTCTCAAAGAACCAACCTACGCAACCTGAACACGTAGTAGCAGGAGCACAGATTGGGTGCTGCTGAAGCGGCAACCTATGTAATCCCACAGGGAAATCACCAGAGCAAAGTGGTAGAGAATCACTCTCTAAATTTGTTAGCACATAGCTGAACAAAGGGGGTTCTATTTTATTATCAAAGTCTTGATTATTTAGAGATACATGGGGGTATTTATACAAGGAAGAACGCTCCTTGTTGGGTGTGAATGGACCTTTGAGTTCCTGAAGTTACACTATGTGAAAAGTCACTGTGAACTGAAATCCCGAACAGCCTCGCGTGGCTGTTGGCCTTCTGAGCAGTCTCCACTAAATCGGTCATAACTCTTTATTGGAAAGTCTAATAGACGTGAGGTCTCTTACGTTGGAAAGTTAACTTCAAGCCCGTTCCATCAAGTACTCATGGAGCTCCAGAGCTGTCGGGAACAAAGAGTTATGTCCAAATCTTTATGTAGGTCCGAACTGGCAGCAACATTGTTGGTCTTCACGTAACTCGTCCTTGGCTTTATGTAACCTTCTCCTTTGTGCACGTACTTCTTCTCTACTTGAGTGTAGTCCATGTCTTGATGTGTAAACCTTAACACAACAAGAGTACAACACTTAGATAGTAAACAATTCTCGTTTGTATGTAACTGAAATTCGGCTAGGAGAGAATTCACCTTTTGTTCTAGTTTCTTGGCATGACTTCGTGTAACCAATTCTTGGTTTTTATTACTTGGTATAGATTCTTCTAGTGTAAATAGATGATTGGTGTGGATGTCCGCATCATCCTCCCTCTCTTGAAAAAGGAGTCGTCCTTGACTCTAATTATTGTAGGCTTGGTCATGTTGATGATCATTGTTGTAGTCGAATATTACACTGTGCTTGAATCTGTAATCATACAAGCCAAGTAGCAGCCTTGCTAAAATAAAACAATTTGATTTTGGGTCAAGTATAGCTTCCACCTTGTATGAATGTTCAATATTGAGAGTATTTGTTGAATTCTTTGACCGGGCTGCATCATCCTCCCTTTGTTGAAGAAAAGTTGTCCTCAGCTTTTGTTGACCTAGAATCAACCTATAAAAAGTAGAGGGTGGATATATATAGCATTTTTCATGATCAATCAAGTTAGATCCCTCATTACTTCCTTTCTCATCCATATTCATAGGTGCACAATGATAACATGACATATATGAGTTATGCACTTTATTAGGATGAGCTTGAAACATCAAATTCACTTTTCTAAACTCATATTGAAAATTTTTCCTTGGTGTTTCTAATTCTGTAAACAACTTAGTAGATGAAAGAACAACAATTTGTTTCAAGCAACACAATTGATTTGAAATCTCTGATTTCATCATTGCAGCATTAAGCATTTCAAAATTTGAAAAAAACTTTGATCTCTTGTCATTCTCACAATTATTTTTGTACAATTCTCCTGAAGGTTTAGATGCATACCTTGCCAATTCATTGCTTTCTGATCTGAACAAAAAATTTTTGGGTGAAGAGCTAGTTGTACTTTGCACATGCTCTCTTTCTTTTGATGGACAATATGAGCATGAGAATGATATTTTTCTCTCAATATCACAAGCATTAAACAATTTATTCAGTTTAGGATCAGAAAATATGGCACAAAAGGATTGTCGTCTGGCATGTTCAATTTAAATTCAGCAAGCTTGTCACATGTTATGCACATAGAACTTACAAAAAACTTATCAACAACATGTTCAACAATCAAATTGAAAGTAAACTTGCAGCTATGAACATTATTCAAAGATGTCATGGATGTTAGCATAAACACATTCTGAAACATTTCATTAATCTCAATAGGTTTATCAAGCATAGTGTAACTAAAACAATTAGAAGATAATATTCTTTTGAAAAATTCAGCATGAGTAATCAATTGAACATGGTGAAATTTATTATCATGTAAAGCATCATAATTATCAATAAAAATAGAATAAGTGTTATGCATTCTAGAACAATGGCTATTAACTTTTGAAAGAATTGAATTAACATGAAACCTTTGAGTAAGATCAATTAAATTTGCAGCAGATGTTTTATCATGATTACTCAATAGTGTACCTTGCAATTTCAGATCTGAGTTATTTTTATTGCCTTTCAGTTTTGATGTTTGTCTATGTACAATGGGTTGCACTTCAGAATTTTTACATCCTTCATCTTCATGCTTCATGTTTATGGTAGCAACAAATTAATTTTCTACAGCAGCAATATTCTCACCTCTCTCAATAAGTGTTGTTGTGTGATGAGCAATTGTCTCTATCTCAACTTCTTTGCAAACCTGCACACTTTTTGATATAACACTAGAAGTATGGATGAGTTGGTTAGATTCATAAACATCCTCACACATTTTGCAATCATGCTCTCTTTTTATGTGGTGTATATCTCTCACTCTCATTGTGGATGCTCTCAATCTCACATTTTGTGGAATCACACAACTCGCTTTTGTTTTCTCTTGTACTCAATTCGGCTTTGTGGCTCTCAGTCTCACATGGGTTTTGATGCAAACCTTTCACAACTATATTTAGAGCAGTAACTGCATGATCACTTTTATTCATGAATTCCTCAACTAAACATTGAGCAGCAAAAGTCAAAGTGGAACAACCAACTTTAACAAGTTCCGGTGGTAATGAGACACCAACAATTTCAGTGGAATCATTAATATCAGTTATGCCTTCAATCTGAACTTCATGAGGCATATTATCACACTTAATTTCAGCATCTCTGTCTAATAATTCCTCGCATACTACAGTTGATGGTGTAGTACATGTTGACATCTCTTCCATGATTGGAACAACATCATTTTGCAACAATTGATCAGGTGGAACATGTTCAATTTGCTTTTGGACAGATTCATCAGTCACACTTGGTGATGCACTAGCAACATATTTCTTCTCCAAATCTTCTCTCAAACCAAACATTTGGTCTCTCTTTTCATTCAGATTATATGCAACTCTAAAAATGGGTGTCGAAACACACTCTAAATCTTGTAGTGACACTGATTCACCACATTGCTGCATATCACAACTATCAATAACATTGCAACACTTAATTTCATCACAAATGGCACTTGAAAAAGGCATATAACTCGTATGAAAATTAGCTCTTAGAATCTGAACCTGAGAAGATGTTTCTTCAGGTTTTTGCTGAATCAAATGATCACCTTCACTTTGAAAATCAACAACAACCACCTCTTTCTTGCCTTCAATTATTTCTCTTGCTTGCAAATGATTGTGGCACTGTCCATCCTCATCTTGCACGCTATGTGCAGCAACATCTCCAAATGGTTAATGCTCAGATTTCAAACAATCATTGCTGAGAACTTCATTGACTTCAGTTTTCTCAAACTCAGAGTCCAAACTAAAATTTTAGACAGCCATAACACTAGGATAAGTTGTACCACTAGAATTGGTAGAAAGATCATTCACTATATCACTTCCTATGTCAACTTGTGGCACAAACTTCTCTTCTTGCTGCACAGTAAAGCTCTTGTTTTCAGCACACTTAACATTAGCATCAATTGATTCACATATGGTTACAGTAGATCGTTTCTTCTTGCATGGAGTTGATGCTTGTTTACTTTCAACAACAAATGGCACTTTCGGCTTCAAATCAGCATGTAACCTTGTAGCAATGTCTTTGCACAGATTAATGCAATTTGAAATATTATCTTGTTGCAGCTCTTTAATTTTTCTCTCTTCTTTGAGTGCGTATACCAAAAGATTTTGCACACTTCTCGCATACTTTCCCTCAATAGCAGCAGCAATATTCGGATTAAGACCTCTCTTGAAATTTTCTTTTGCATCCATGTCATCAACAATATTTGCTCGGTGCATAGCAAAAGATAGCTCATCATGATAAGACCGGACCGATTTACTTCCTTGTTTTATGCGCTTCAAAGAACAAAGTAAAATCAGCTCATACTCACGTGGAACAAATTCATTTCTCATAGCTTTCTTCAAGTCTTCCCAACACTTGACAAAGCGCTTATGTGGATACTTCTTCCACCATTCATGAGCATAGTCTTCAAATTCAATTACAGCTCATGACACCTTCTTCGCTTCCGGAAAATCTTGGAGTTCAAGTTCATACTCCATTTGTTCATTCCAATTCAAAAATTCTTCCGGATCAACACTTCCATAGAAAAGAAGTCGTGTATATACTCGACCTGCCATGGTTAATGTCTAAAAAAATAGCAAGCACATATGTGGAATAGGACAATATGTGGAACTCACAACCTCACCTTCTCTTACCAACCAAAGCTCTTATGCTTCCCTGTAGGTTACTAAGGCAATCCGTTGGTGGTAAAGAGTAGTGATAATTGAGTGAATACAAGATCAGAAAAACCGTTCACGATGGCTTTTATGTGGAGCTCGGTAGGGTATAAAACACAAGGACCAATCTGAATTCTAGTTGTTGTAAAGATAAGTAACAATCCAAACTACATATCAATGCCTAGTGCTGATCAAAGATATGAATGATGTAACCAAACCAACACACGCACAAAAAGAAATTTCAGAATTGATGCAAACAAGGGTTACTCTAGGGAGTCGTGGGTTACGTGTAGGAACTCACCTAGCGAAAGATGCACCAAAAGGATGATAGCAAACTGGTTACACAACTTGATATAAAAGTTCAACACTTGTGCATACCAACAATCTGATCCCTCTCCTTTCTTTCGAACATTTTTTTTACTTTCTCAACACTTTTTTTTCAGCGTTCTTTCTTCTCTTTTTTTATACTTTTTTTTGCACGATACTAAACAAGATCAGATATAACACTTGCACAATTTATAGATGATAGAACCAAATATAACCAGCAGTTATCTTAATAGGACAAAAGTTTTCACAAAGGATAGAAATAGTTTAGTTTTTGTGGGGATTTTCAGATATATGGAAAGGCACAAATGGACACGCAAAGGATGATATGATCAGCAACTAAACAAAGACTCTAATGGACTGAAACTTAAACAAACTCACTAGATAGACAGATTGTAACAAAAGGCTATGATAATTTTTTATGGCTTTTTGGTGGATAGGACGAAGACAAAAATATATGTAGCTAAGGGTAAAGAAAATCCTACCGTGGCAACGATAGCTCTTAATACCCGATGATACGGATGTTGTCCCGATCTTCTCAACATAGGATCTTGAACAAGATAACTAGCTGAAATTCAGCCAAGATAAACAACTGCGAACAGCCGGATAGTAGTGCAACCTGACGACACGCACAAGAAGCCAACCACTGTCTCTATACGGCAACCTGAATCAAGGATTCACCCAATGACACTCTCAAAGAACCAACCTATGCAACCTGAACACGAAGTAGCAGGAGCACGGATTGGGTGCCGATGAAGCAGCCGCCTATGTAATCCCACAGGGAAATCACAAGAGCAAAGGGGTAGAGAATCACTCTCTGAATTTGTTATCACACAGCTGAACAAAGGGGGTTCTATTTCATTATCAAAGTCTTGATTATTTAGAGATACATGGGGGTATTTATACAAGGAAGAACCCTCCTTGTTGGGTGTGAATGGACCTTTGAGTTCCTGGAGTTACACTATGTGAAAAGTCACCGTGAACTGAAATCCCGAACAGCCTCGCGTGGCTGTTGGCCTTCTGAGCAGTCTCCACTAAATCGGTCATAACTCTTTATTGAAAAGTCTAATAGACGTGCGGTTTCTTACATTGGAATGTTAACTTCAAGCCCGTTCCATCAAGTACTCATGGAGCTCCAGAGCTGTCGGGAACAAAGAGTTATGTCCAAATCTTTATGCAGGTCCGAACTGGCAGCAACCGTGTTGGTCTTCACGTAACTCGTCCTTGGCTTTATGTAACCTTCTCCTTTGTGCACGTACTCCTTCTCTACTTGAGTGTAGTCCAAGTCTTGATGTGTAAACCTTAACACAACAAGAGTACAACACTTAGGTAGTAAACAATTCTCGTTTGTATGTAACTAAAATTCGGCTAGGAGAGAATTCACCTTTTGTTCTAGCTTCTTGGCATGACTTCGTGTAACCAATTCTTGGTTTTTATTACTTGGTGTAGATTCTTCTTGTGTAACTAGATGATTGGTGTGGATGTCCGCATCACTTGCACCGGCCCATGTTCACGACTTCAACTTGCTAGTCTTGCACCGCATGGCTCGCACTTGACCCCATCGGCCACCGGGTCCATCGAACCAAGCCTACTTGCCTCTTCATCACCCGGAGGCCGCCACGGCTAAGGCCTTTCGCGCTTGTTCTTCATCTGCACCAACACGAGTCAAGCCGCAACATGTACCTGCACACGTAGCCAAGCATCAGTCCACACAACGTTGTCAATCAGTCATCACTAAGGAGCGACCCTCCACTAGTCTTCGGACACACCTGGCCCTCACCACCATTGTTGATGTCACCGAGAAAGAAGTCATAGACACCTTCCAGGATGGTTTCTATGATGACAAGCTATTCCAAGACTTCGGTCGCGCTCGCCCAGCCAACATCACCAAACTCAAGGAGATGATCACTCATTGGGCGGACGAGGAAGTTCAAGCACCTTCGCAACAACAAAAATCTCTGTACTGGCGATAGCAGTAAGACGACTATGATTAGTGCATAGCTTGATCCTAAATAGGAAGACGCACTCGTCAACTTCTTTCGGGCTAACCGTGATATCTTTGCATGGAAACCATCTGACATGCCAGGTGTGCCCAGGAGGTTGATCGAGCACTCACTCAACATCGATCCTAATGCTACCCCCAAGAGACAACATCTCCGTCGCTTTGCTGATGACCGCAGGGATGCTATCAAGAAGGGGCTTGCCAAACTACTCGTGGCTGGCTTCATCCGGGAAGTCTTTCACTCGCAATGGCTTGCCAACCCTGTGCTTGTTAGAAAGAAGAACTCTAATGATTGGAGGATGTGTGTCGACTACACAGATCTTAACAAACATTGCCACAAGGATCCTTTTGGGTCGCCGCAGATTGATCAAGTCATTGATTCCACGGCGAGCTGTGCTCTACTCTGCTTCCTTGACTGCTACTCGGGCTATCATCAAATTGCAATCAAGGAATCTGATCAAGAGAAGACCATGTTCATCACCCTGTTTGGCGCTTATTGTTACACAACAATGTCCTTCGGGTTGAAAAACGCTGGTGCTACTTATCAAAGAGCTATCCAAGCGTGCTTCAAGAAGCAACTTCACAAGAATGTGGAAGTATACGTGGATGACGTTGTTGTAAAGACTAGGTATCCAAACATGCTTATCGTGGATCTTGAGGAAACTTTCGCTTCACTACGAGAGTAATAATGGAAGCTCAACCCCAACAAGTGGGTCTTTGGCGTATCATCGGGAAAACTACTCGGGTTCATCATCAGCCATCGTGGCATCGAAGCAAATCCCGAGAAGATTACTGCCATCTCCAACATGTAAGCTCCGACTACTATCAAGGATGTCCAGAAGCTTACTGGATGTATGGCATCACTCAATCGCTTCATCTCGCGACTTGGAGAATGGGGTCTACCTTTCTTCAAGCTACTCAAGCGGCAAGAGAAGTTTATGTGGACAACTGAAGCTGATCAAGCTCTTTCTCAGCTCAAGGAGTTTTTATCCAAGCCTCCAGTCCTCACAGCTCCTCTGCCAAATGAAGAGCTCTTGCTCTACATTGCTCCGACTACTAATGCCGTCAGCACTGCTATTGTCGTTGAGGGGCAGGAGGAAGGCCATGGCTACCTTGTCCAGAGGCCGGTTTACTTCGTCAGTGAAGTACTTTCAGAATCCAAAGCTCGCTACCCTCCAGTACAGAAGCTACTTTATGCGGTCCTGATTACTTCACGGAAGCTCCACCACTACTTCGATGAGTACAAGATTTCTGTGGTCACTAGCTACCCGCTTGGTTCGATTTTGCACAACCAGGATTCCACAGGAAGGATTTCTAAATGGGCCGTAGAGCTCGATGCTCTATCGCTCGAGTTCAAGTCTCGCACTGCTATCAAGTCTCAAGCCTTGGTTGATTTCATGGCTGAGTGGCGGGAGAATCAAGTTCCAACTCAAATTGAGCGGCCAGAGCATTGGGTCATGTACTTTGATGGTTCCCTCAAGCTGGAAGGCACCAGTGCTGGAGCACTTCTAATTTTCCCCAAGGGCGAGCAACTCAAATATGTTTTGTAGATCTTTTGGAAGGTCTCAAACAATGAAGCTGAATACGAAGCTCTACTGCATGGTCTTCGCCTTGTAGTTTCTCTTGGCATCACACGACTACTCGTTTACGGTGATTCTTTGGTGGTCATCAATTAAGTCAACGATTCATGGGATCGTAATGCTGAGAACATGGATGCGTACTGTCAGGAGGTACGCAAACTTGAGAACAAATTTTATGGTCTCGGGTTCCATCATGTTGTTCGCAACAACAATGTTGCTACGGACGTCTTGTCGAAGCTAGGATCTACACGAGCTCAAGTGCCAGCGGTAATCTTCGTCCATGAACTTCACAAACCATCAATTCCGGAGCAATCATCTGCACCCACGACTACTTCAATTCAAACTGATCGAGAAGTGCTTATGATTGATGTGGACTGGAGAACTCCGTTCATCGACTATATTAAAAATCAGTTGATTCCTAAAGACAAGTCAGAAGCCAAGTGCATCTCACGCCGCGTCAAGGTTTATGTTCTAGTTGGAGATCAACTCTACAAGCGAGGCGTAAGTTCTGATGTACTCATGAAATGCGTCTCTCGCGAAGAAGGCAACGAAATCTTGGAGGAGACACACAAAGGAATCTGTGGTAATCATGCTTCTTCGCGCACCTTGGTGGGAAAAGTTTTTAGACGTGCTTTCTACTGGCCTACAGCTCTAGCCGATGCAGAAGAACTAGTCAGAAAATGCCATGGATGCCAATTCTTCGCCAAGCAACAACACGTTCTAGCCTACAAGCTCATCACGATATCACCAACTTGGCCTTTCGCTTGCTGGGGCTAGACATGATTGGTCCTCTCCCAAATGCGCCAGGGAGATTCAATAGAGTCCTGGTGGCTATCGACAAGTTCACCAAGTGGATTGAGGTCAAGCCTGTTACTTGCCCCAAGGCTGATAGAGTCCTCGACTTCTTGGATGAAATCGTACATCACTATGGGTTCCCCAATCGCATTATCACAGACTTGGGTTCGAATTTCAACAATCACCAGTTCTGGGAGTACTACGAGAACAGTGGAATTGACGTTCGGTACATTTTCGTCGCTCATCCACACGCCAATGGCCAGGTGGAACGCGCCAATGGGATGGTACTCGACGCCCTCAAAAAGCGACTGTATGATGCTGCAAACACCAAGGGCGGCAAGTGGATTAAGGAACTACTCAATGCACTCTAGGGGCTCCGTACTCAGCCTACTGCTCCCACAGGGCAATCACCCTATTTCCTGATCTACGGCTCTGAAGCCATCTTGCCTGCTGATGTCATGTGGCGATCTCCGGCGGTTGACCAATACGAAGAAGGCGTAGCTGAAGAAACAAGACAGACAGATGTCGATAGTCTCGAAGAAGCTCGCTGCAACGCACTTGTTCAATCAGCCCGATATCTTGAGAAGATTCGCAGCTACCATGACCGCAACATTAAGGAACACTCCTTCAACGTTGGTGACTTAGTCCTTTGTCGTATCCAGAACACGACAGGACTACATAAACTCAACTCGCCATGGGAAGGTCCTTTCTCTATTGCGAAGGTTACCGGCCCTGGCTCATATCGTCTTCAAACACTTAAAGGCGAAGAAGTCGACAATTCTTGGAACATCGACTAGCTTTGTCGCTTCTACCCGTAGGGGGTCATGACAACCCTCTCCAGGCGGCTACGACTGCTAAAACTCGTAGGGGATCACGACGATCCTCTCTAGGCAGTTTCGGCTGTGACTACTCGTAGGGGATCCCGGCAATCCTCTCCATGCGGCTTTGGCTGCGACTACTCGTAGGAGATCACAATAATCCTCTCCAGGCAGTCTCATTCTACGACAACCCGTAGGGGGTCATGACAACCCTCCCCAGACGACTCCGTGTCGTATAGAGCAATAAGTGGCACATGCTGTCCTTGTTTCTATTTTCGATAAGAGGCTACGGCCTAGAGTAACAACTTTCATAGTAGGGTCTCAATGGAACTCTCACACAAGTTGCTGCTACAGCAAGGATGAGTTCATCACACTGTCTCCTACGGTCTTACTCGTTCTTCGGAACATTCTTGCGAGTACTCTCTCACTAGGCTCATAGCCTCAGAGGTACTTAAGGCACTATTACTCAATAGTGTATCCAGACATTGTAAACTTAATACAATGTACACATTTATCAAGACAGTAATAAAGTGGTTATTCTATATATCGACTTGTTACTGTGTCTTTGCTTATTTCACAACAAAGCCTTCTTTTACGCTGCTACAACTAAGGTTTTCTATTTTGTTGTGATTAAGCTAACATTCTTCGGAACACATCTAGACTTGAGTACTTCTACTCGAGTACCGTATCTCTTTTTGCAGCCGTACACTCATTGATCATGAACTCGAGTACATGGCATTCACACAAGCAAACAAGAGATCCAGATAATTGACTTACTCAAGTTTTCAATTATATTACATAAACACTTCTTTGGAATTACACTTGTTTTTTCCATAGTGTTCATATCCTACAGGTTCATCTAGCGCAGATCAATGGACTTGGAGATAGCTTCTGTGATAGGAGATGTCTGCTGCATCAATTCGTTCAGCCTATCGTCGGTACAATCTCCAGATCTTCCGCCCATGATGACCGTCAGATCCGCGTCTACGTAGAAAGAATTGATGAAGCTCAGCACTTGAGTGGGAATCGTGAAAGCCAGCTGCTGAGCGTACTCTAGTATCTTCTTTGGCATGTCCTTCAACCTTTCCACAAGTGGACGAGGCTGTACTCCTGCTACTCTGGGCTCAAAGAGATTGGCTACTGGCTTAGCTGCCTCCATCAAGACTTTCAACTCTGCACGCAGACACTCGGATTCTTCAATCTTGATCTTGAGCAACTACATACAAGTTAGCAGGTCATTCCAACCGTCATGTCGAATCTGCATTTCATGCTCAAGTTCCATACAGCGCACCTTATAATCTGCCTCGAGCTCAAGGCGAGTTGCTTCTTCATGTTTAAAGGCCAATTGCCAGTCAAGAGACTTCCTCTTGTACCTCTCAACCTCTTCAGCCAGCTTTGCAATAGACCAAGACAACTTATAAGGATGTAGTCTACAAGAAATAAGTACTCGAAAATAAGTTCAAAAAGGGGGAATACCTTTATTCTTCTGGCGCATTGACTTGTTCTTCCCGACAATGTCATCTTTCTGTGCCGTCAGCTTCTGATTTCATTGTGGTACTCGGCGGCATTACCATCAAGTTTCTCTTGCAGCCTCAGAGCTAATTGTTTTTGCTCCTTGAGCTCTTCTCTGAGCTGCGAGACCTCTTCTATGTCCGCCGCATATTGCTCAAGCAGACGAGTCTTCCGTTTCGACTGCTTGACAACTTCCTGAAAAAGCAAACAAATCAAGGGTCAAAGACAAGTTATCTTTGGCTAAACTACTCTACAAAGGACTATGGTCTCAAACTTACCACAAAGAGCTTCTCTACACTGCGGAACATCTCGGAGTGCGCTTGCAGGTTATCCTCATCCAGGCATGTGTCATCATATGGCATTAAACCTTCAGCTCTGGATTGAGTACTTGTGCCCGCCTCCGAGTTCATCGTAGCGCTACGCAGAGGAGCCAGGTCTTCAATTTTTGGCTCATGTGGCACTATGCGACCTTCCGGGCTGTTTTCCAGCACTAGCCGTGCATTTGTCTGATGCACGGGGGCTTCAGCAACTAAGGCTTCTTCATGGCGCAATCCGGCTTCTGGATCAACCTCCAAGCCTTCATTCGCCACCGCCTCTATGTCTTCTGGTTGCTGAGCCCTTGGCTTGGAATCTGCATCCACTGCTGCCTTGACTACATCACTCCAAAGTAGGTGCAGTGCATGTGCGGCATTGGCTTCAGCAGCTACCACTTGGGGTTCTAGGAGAACATCTTCTTGTTCTGCTGGAGGGTTCTGATTTTCCCCAGCAGGACTACTTCTCGAAGCTCCCCACTTCACATCAGTGGATTTCCTGCATCAACAAGTTTGTCAGCAGCTACCACTTGGGGTTCTGGGAGAACATCTTCTTGTTCTGCTGGAGGGTTCTGATTTTCCCCAGCAGGACTACTTCTCGAAGCTCCCCACTTCACATCAGTGGATTTCCTGCATCAACAAGTTGGTCAGCACATTCAAATTTAACAACTTCAAGAAGTACTCGAGTACTCGGGTACTTACAGAGCATCACGAGGCACCACAGTTCTTGGTCCCAGCATATCAAAAAATGTGAGCGCTGCCGGCTCCACTGGGACACTCTCTACCGGTGGCACGTTTCCCGGCCCTACGGCTTCTTGTTGCTCAGGTATCACCGTCTCGACGGCTGATGTTGGAACCACCTCGGGTTCTGTTGACCTTGCAGGGCTACTCGCGGGTACATGAGTAGTACTCTCGATAACCTGTACAAGTGAAAATTACAAGCCATTACAACAATTACAAGTACCCAACAAGATATTGGTTACTTAGTTATCAAAACTAACCGTAATGGACGGCAAGGCTGTGATTTTCTTCACAGCATGTTTCCCCACAGTGGTCCTTTTCTTCCGCGGTGACTGCGTCACATCATCTGCAAAAGATGAAGCAGTCCTCTTCAATGCCCCTGTGGACACACCACTGGGGATTAGCGCTCCAGAGTACCCGTAGTGAGCCTTCACTTCAAAACGCTGTTGAAGTGTTTGCTCGTCATCATCACTCGAGGAGGCATCCTCCACCAATACTTCATCTTCCCCTTCAGCAGAACGACTACTCTCGGGGGCTTGAGCCTCAACTTGTGACTGCTCTTCTTCTGGCACCTGTAGTGGATCACGGGGACGAGGAGGAGGGATGGAGACAAACTTCATAACATCCTCCTGCAAAACAAGGCAAATAAGCTAAGTTCACGACTACATTCAAATAAGTACTCGGGGGCTACTTACCAGACGCGGAGGATTATCAGCACTGAACTCTTGAATAGCTGCTGGTATCCCATGATGGTTCTTAAAGATCCTCTGCAGCCTCTCCAACACGAGATCATCGCTGATCTCCGCTGTAGACATCCTTGAACCATCATCAAGGCCCGTGTACTGGAATCCTAGATGCTCCCTCTGCATCAAGGGTTGTACCCAGCACTTCATGAAGCTGAAAGCTACCCTCTCAGCTATCAATCCTTGCGCCTTCTTCTAGGCAATCTTTGCTAGCAGTTCAGGGATCTAGATGCACTCTTGCATCGACGGCTCGTCTTTCCAGATCATCTCGTACACTAGTGCGAACATACTTGGCTTGGGCAGTTGAGGTGGGGCGTTGTCAATGTAAACCCACTTGGTTTTCCAATCTTGGTTGGAATCTATCAGATCATACTTGAAGTACAATTCCTATGCCTTCTGGCACATCTGAAGACCAGCTCCACCGACTACTACTGGGAAGTTGGCGTTAGGCTACGGATTCAATTGGAATATCTTCCTGAAGAAGGCCTAATGTGGGCTGATTCCAAGAAAAGCTTCGCAGAAGTCCACATACACTGCGATTTGGAAGATGCTGTTTAGATTCAAGTGCAAGTGCTCTAGCTTGAAGAAGTCGAGGAACCCTCTGAAGAAATCCGAGGCCGGCAGAGTCAACCCACACTCGACGAAGTGGCCAAACATTGGGATTTCATCTGGATTCTTCACCATGGTCCACGCATCCCCAGCGGCGGAGTTCCAGCCTGCGACTGCCTTCTCGTGTAGCAAGCCAGCAACCTCAAGGGCCTTTATGTCCTCCTCCTTCATCTTGGACTTCTTCCAAGAGGCGGCCAGGCTCGGTGGTTTCTTAATCACCACCGTCTTGTATTTTGGCTCTGGCAATTGATTTTTGCCGCGGCCAGAATTCTTCTTCTTTATCTGTCCCTTGGATGGTGCAGACTTCATCCTTCCAGTCACAAGAGTCTTCTTTCGCATCTGCTCAGGGGCTGCAAGAGGGTGGAGGTGGAGGCTCTTAGCGACGTAGACACTCAAACTCTGTGGCAGCTACGGTGGCTAAGGCTTTCTTTCTGGATCTAAGGGCGAATGGAAGCAGTAAAACCCTAGGGGATACCCCCTCTGGTATTTATAAGACAAAACCCTAACGGTTCGATCTGGTGACCCTTCGTATTCAACAGATTGGTTTCACACAGGGCAATATTTTTTGGCTAAGTTAGTGGATTTTTTACAAATTCCAAGACCTGCTCGGCTCCATCTCGGGGGCTCGACTACTCGATGGGATTGGTTTTCACTCAGCTACAGTACACTGAACTCATGCCACTTTCTACAGTCAGATTGGATCCTTCAATTCGAGAAAGCACTCGACTCAAGGCTCGGGGGCTCCGTGCCATGTGTCCTTCAGTTTTTCTCAGGATTTTGTGGGATTATTTGACGAAGACTTCAGATTGACCCTCAGCTTGAACTTACAATTCGAACTAAGGCTCGGGGGCTACATCCATATGGGATGCGATTTTAGTAATCGCATTCCCATATGATTTCTTCAGATTTTCTATGTATTTTTCGGAGCAAGATCAAATGCTAGAAGATTGACCCTCAGCTTGAATCCTGGATTCGACCTAAGGCTCGGGGGCTATATTCCATATGGAATGCGATTTTAGTAAATCGCATTTCCATATGGATCTTTGATGCAAAGATTTCAAGAATGAAGCGGGTATTATTGAAGACCTTCAAGGGAAGTACTCGGGGACGCTTGGGAACAACTCGAGAAGACTTCAAGACTATTCGTGGAGTTAGCTGGAGTACCTTCCAGCCTCGTGATGATTCAAGTATTATTGAAGATCAAAGCTTGCAGAACTCGGGGACGCTTGGGAACTACTCGTGGAGACCTTCAAGACTACTTGGATACATCATACTCGACTACAAAGTACTCAGGGGCTTGTCGACCGGGCATCCCTGGGCTCACCACACATGTGGGCCACACCCGGGAGATAAGGCCTGCACACCTGGACTACTCGACTAGTGGGCCACGGTGCAAGATTACTGTGGGCCACAAGGTAAGACAAGACAGACAAGGACTTGTACTAAGATTAGGATAGCTTTCTATAACTTGTATAGGCTACTCCTAGTCCTACTCGAATAGTACTCTTGTTCCAATCCAACTTGGAACCCTGCCTCCCGTGGCATATAAGGCGAGGCAGGGACCCCTATCAAAACATACGCAATCAATACAGAGCCACGCAGCATACAGGACGTAGGGTATTATGCACATTGCGGCCCGAACTTGTGTAATTGTGTGCCCCATGTCTCACCATCGTGTTCCTGATCTCGGCGAGCCCCACCGCACAATCTACTACTTCGGGTACCCCGTGGTAGGCTTGGTGTCTAAAACACTGACACTTATTCTGTGACTGGGTCACTCGCCAGTGTCCAGATGATGATGACTGGGAATTCCCCTAGTTACTCTTCTTGACGAAGCGAAACTTCTTGCCTGACCCACCGGAAGTGGTGAATCCGGCCAGCCTCTTTTTGTCTTTCTGGGCCCTTCTCGTGGCATCCTCTTGAGATATGGCCTTGTTCACAAGGTCCTGATAGTTGTTTGGCTCACAGAGATTGAGCCTCTCATAGAGTTCTCCGTCCAGCCCGTCACGGAAATGCTCTATCTTCTTAGCATCATTATCAACATGATGCCCACCGTACTGACACAGAGAGTTAAATTTCCTGGCGTACTCGTACACTGTGTTAGTGCCCTGCTTTAGCGTGAGCAACTCCTTCATCTTCCGGTCCATGAGACCCTTAGGAATGTGATTTTGCTTGAACGCTAGCTTGAACTCGGCCCATGTGACCTGATGTCCAGCTGGAACCATAGATTTGTAGTGCTCCCACCACATCAGTGCGGCACCACAGAGCTGCAAGGCAGCGAAGCTAGCCTTACGCTCTTCTGAGCACGGTAGGGTGAACACTGAGAACTTGGCCTCAATAGCCTTGATCCATGCTTCAGCAGCTAGAGGCTCCTTGGCCTCCTCGAACGTCGGGGGTTTCATGCCATAGAAGTGCTCATACTTAGTGACCAAAGGTAGGACATCCTGATTTCCCCCACGTGGAGCTTGCTGCCATTGCTGAGCGATTTGCTACTGCGTCTGCAGTAGCTGGCGCATCACCTCAGTTTGGGTGGCCATAAACTGCTCTTGGATCATCATGTTGGGAGGAGGCGGTGGAGCCTCACTCCCACTTGCACCGAAACCATTAGGGGAGGTGCGTGTCAGTCCCACCATTTGAAATCCAGGGAGTTTTCATTAGTCACATATTCGCAAGCTTGCGTACATTATTTCAAAAGAAGAATATGTAAGACAAAAACTCATAAACATTCATAATGTAAGAACCGGATAGCGTCGCTGTTTTTGGTGAAAAATTCATAACTCTCTGCCCATACATGGAAAATTCTCATTTTTGGCCAGTAAGTGTAGAATTTTGTAAGCTCCAACATTGGTATTCAACTCAGGGTCGAATTCCGATGTTATCATGCCCGAAAAATTCCGTAACCGAGCTTCTGCCTAGCCGTTTTCACAGGAGGCCGAGCTGCGCAAAAATTGCTATAACTCTCGGTACGCTTATGCAAAAATAAAGAATTTTGGTGAGCATGATCTTGAGAACATTTCACACAACTTTGGTATTCAGCGCAAGATCCAAATTTGATCACGACAACCCGAATTAATTCATGAAACATACATCACAAGGTGTTCATCCAATAGCATTACATGATGCATAGTTTGTGGATCACCTAAAACAACACGAAATACATGGAAATGAAACACATCCCACATACTCTTTGGGCAGCCTAATCCCTCTACAAAATCTAGCTGAAAAGGCTAAGCTAAGAGTACATGGTAGTTCCCTACAACAACATCTAGGCAATCTAGTTACCCGCGACGGAGACAACGCTGGACTGAGGGGAAGCTGGGGGTGGTCCGTCAACGCTATCCTCGTCCAAGCCCGAGGCTCCTTGCAGCTTGTCCGGAGCGGCAGGTGCTACTGGAGGAACAACTGGTTGCTATTGTAGTTGGTGTGCCATCGCCTGCCACACCTCCACTTCGACCTCCATGTCAATAACCTGGTTCTGCATCTCTGCCACATTCTGTACTAACACCAAATGCTGCATCTCTGCACGGACGTAGTCTGCCCGTAGCCTGTCGTTCTCCTCACGCAACCTGTCAATGTTGTCGTTGCGGGAGTACATCTGCTCAACATACTGAGCACGCTCCTAGTCCCACTGACCACACTGGTCCTGGAAGAGCACCACCTCCTGCTACAAGTGAGCAAAAGTCTGGTGCTCCTATTGCAAGTCGCGGTAGATGACGTCGGTCAGCATGAACGTCTCGCGTATCACACCCGCAAACATAGCCTCGGTGGCGAGGCAGAAGACCTGCATGTTGTACAGCGCCTCGAGTAGCATCTGAAGCTGCTGTACAGTGACCTCAGGAGGGTCGGCAGTGAGCAACACATCTGTGAGTGTCACGCGCTCACACCAAGCCTCGTCCTAGGGGTCTAGTGCTGGGAACAACCCCAGAGCAGTGAGCATCACCTCCTCCGGGTGCTGCTTGCAGATAGTGTGGAGAACCCTCAGAGCTGCAGACTCGAGTGACTCGACTCCACGGTGTCCATAGAACACCATGCTCAAGTTGTGTCACTCGGGGTGCTCAGGGTGCTGTGGCACTGTCACGACGGTGCGCGCGTAGGGCACAACCCGGTCCCAGAAGTGGAGTACCTCGTACATCGGTGGTGCGGTGTAGCCCACCTCACATAGGGTGTCTCACAGAACACGAGGAAAGTCCTCCCAGTGAAGACCGTTGGTACACAAGGTACCATCCGCATCGATCTCGAAAAACTCATGGTACTCCATCTGTACAAAAATGGGTACAACACGTTAAAACTCAAAAGGAGTATAACATGCACAGGGTACAAAAATCTGGTGGTATGAACAAAAATTCATAACTCGACAACCAGAGCCCCAAAAATTCCCAAATGTTTACAACAAATCAGTGATATAATTGTGCATATTTTTGGTATTCAAAGGTAGATCTGGATCAGATGGGAATATGCTCGAAAAAATATACTTCCAGAGGATGGTTACAGGAAAAACAGCAGAACGGAGGTTCACTAATTTGATCATAACTCTAGACTGAGACATCCTAAAATTGTGAAAAATTCACAGCAGATGCTTGACTTGATAAGAAACAACTTTCGTAAAAGTTACCTAGTCGAAAACATCTTAGAGACTACTAGGATCAACAAGAGAGGAAAAACCCTTTCTAAGATCAAACAACAACTTAGAAGCATAACACGAGTGTAGAACAGCAAGTTTTTAGGTTCAACAAAATTTTATGATGCATGCACACGTCTTACACGACCACACAAACCATGAATCTTAAAAGACGTTGTTAGTGCCGGTGGCAAGGCTTATAATCGACTCTCCCTATAATAACTAGTCGGAGCTACATGTCGTTCACATACGATCGTATAACGTGGTTAGTGTACCTGCAGAAAAGAACCTTTCGTGCTAGCACTTCACGGAAGCGTCCACATACATTACCATTCACTATAGAAATGGTATCCATGCATTTAGCATCACATGGATGTCGTCCAACCTGAGACACGCCCCTTTTGAATGGAGGGTGCCCTCTTCGCATGTTCGTAATGCGAAATCATGCACACGTATAGCAAAATGTGGCGACATCACAACTCATGACATGTTCATCTTGAATAGAATATGGCATCCTTCGTATGACTTGCATACCGTAGGACACATATAAAACACGTGCACATCCAACCGAGAAGATAGGATCTGTGGAATGGATTGCCCTATCAACCCTCGCATACTTGTGATGCGGTACCACACACGTATGAAACACGTGGCTTAAGAAGTGCTATAAGTTAGCATAATTAAACCATAATTACTTAGCCACCTTAAAAAGAACCCAAAAAAAATCCCTCTAGGGCCTTCTGGTCTAAACATTCCTTAACGATCCAACGTATTTTCAAAATCCAATCAATCTTGGCAAGTTTTATTTGTAAATCATGTGATTAGTATTAAACTAATTACTCTGGTGTATGCAGATGCTCTGGTACCAACTGTGACAACCCCACCCGAGATAAGTCTGTACTATCACTTAAGCCAATCCCTTTTGGTCATTAAACAATAATAAAGATCATCCCGTTGAGTGTTGCCGGGTCATAGCCCGGTAAATCACTTGTAAACCACACAGAGGATCGAACACGCATACATTAAAACTCCCATGAAGAAGAGTCCAGAGTACCTTACAAATTCATCCAAATTCCCTGTAGGGTTAATTATTACAAACATGGTCCTTGCATCAAAGGTAAATGGTTCAGAGTTTTGAAGACAACGGAAAATTATACTAATTGATAACTTGGCATCATGGGAGGCCACCCATAACGCCATTACTCCTCGTCATCCACCCATTCCAGCTCCCATCTGGGTGGGATTTCACCAGGCTTTATACTAATACTCAGCATGGCTTACCCGTCTAAAATAAAGACTTAACATTCTAATCATGCATGGCTTTTGGCTAGTGGGTTTGTTTTGCCAAAAAGCGACTAAGGAATTAATCCTTACTTTCAATGTTTTAGCTCAAGTTCTAGTAGATCAAGTTATTACTAAATAAGCAACTAATGCAAGCATAATTGTGAGGGGTTAAGCAATCTCAGATAACGGTGAGGGGCCGATGATCGATCAATTAGTAACCTTGCAAGGTGGACCTAAACATACGAGAGAAAGCCCTCACAAAGAGTTCATTCCACCAGGCGGTTCCCGTCATTCCTTGGATTGGGATCGGAAGCCACAGTCCTAAGTACAAGGCTAGATGGCATGCCTCACACTAGCATCCAGTGTCACGCATGCACTATAGTTTGCAAGACTGGGGCCGCAACCCAAGATTAGTAGCGTAAAGTTCCCGCACCGTATCATTCAGGTACTAGGCTTACCGTACCCATGCCCGACAAATGTTTAGTACGTTCAAACGCTTAATCTCTTAACCACTGGACCGGAGCCCAAAATCCCATGCTCTTACCACGTGAGCAATTCTATTTAACAAGTCTTATGATTCCAACATAAGAACCTATTCTCGCGAGCGAAGTACATCACTCGACTTGTACCGGGTTCTTAGTGCAGAGCAACAAGCGACCTAGCATACTAGTAAAAGATCATAGGTACTTATGGATCATGCATCTAGGGTTTCCATTCAACTCTTGAACGTAAATGCACAAAGATAATCAAGCATAAATTTGGAATTTGAAAATGGAACACATAGGTAAATGTTAAACCGGGGCTTGCCTTCGGCAGCTCCAGCAGTCAGACAGTCTTCCGGACTTTGGTCTGAGTCTTGATCAATGGTCACGAAGTGTACGTCCCCTCCTACTCCCTCGTCCTCGTCAGCCAGCACGAGCGTGTAGCTACCATCAGGGACCTCTATACGGGAAATGCATATGCTGGAGTTAATAGTTGATGATGGTGTAAACAACACAACAACACACATTAAGTCTAGGGTGTCATGTGGATCACATTCACCTAGACAAGAATATATCCAGCATACTCTTCCTTAAAGATTAATTCAAGCAACCGTTCATTAGTTTATTATTTTAATAGTGATTGTGTGCATATTTACACAATAAATTAGAATTACCACACAAACACCAAGTTAGGTTTCAGGGGTTCATTGGAAGCATTTTCCAAAAGTTAAACCACACATAGGTTTGTAAAGAGGAGATTCCTTTATTTCTCTTTTTAATATACTTAGTTTCTTCCAAAAATTATTCTGGTTAACCCAGGCAACATCTTACAGTGAGAATTTTTGTATGAGCACGCAGTACTACAACAGAGCTACTGGTAAACATTCAGGGCAAGCAAAGCTATACACAGAGCATGAAAAATACGACAATTTATTCATAGCAAAAGCAAGAATATTTAATAAAGAGAAAACTACTCATGGACTGGTGCTCACATTTTACACAGAGCTACTATAGACTAAAACTAGGCAACACACCAAAAATTAGCTCCAGAACCTATTTCAACCATGCTACACAAAAATAACCATTTTCAGTCTATTTATTCACAAAGTATTTATACAGAGAACTATATGACTCAACTGTAGCCCAACTTTCTACCACAGCATAAACATGATATAAACATCAGCTATCCCAAAGATGAGCATCACTGGAGCAATAGGAACTAAACTATAGGTTTAACTTCATAAACAAGCATCATTCAGGAACAGATATATGGACAGCTCCTAAATACATGATAAAATCACTAGCAACACATCTTAGCCTAGCAAGATGTTATCTACAAGATGAGCCACAGAAAGCATACACATGAAGCTGTACAAAACATGAACATAGATCTAGCCATAAAACAAAATAAATCATAACTAGATATCCACTCAGTAACTTTGTGCAAAAACTTAGGTATAGCCTATACTGTTACTGACTACCAACATATCCAAAGATCAAGTCTAGCACATGAGTACAACTTAAGTTATGAACAACCCTATACAAACTGAATTTGAATTTTCATTCAAAAACTATACATCAAAAGTATATACAGCCTCTCTAAAAGATGTAGATCTATTCACAAGGAAACCAACAAAATTAGTTTTGCATTTTTAGGATTTTTCTACGATTTACTATGATTTTTACAAGATGCTGGACTTAAAGGAAAAAGAAGAAGAATCTTCTTTTAGCACAGACCCTAGGAAGATTCAAAAGATCACGGATAGGTCCCTGGCTTTTACATCCCGAACCCTACGGAATTTTCCCCTTCACAATCATACCCTCTCGCGGTGGAGCGAGCTCGCCGGCGGTGAAGGATGGCCGGAGGTGATGAATAAGTGACACAAGGTTGCGATTCAACTCACCACGAATGGATTGGAGGTGGTGGTTGGGTCGGGGAAGTCTCCGGCGAGCGGCAGCGGTGATGCAGTGGCGGTGCGGCCGCCTCAGCTCGAACTCCGGCGAGTGCTGGGGTCGAGCTCGGCAATGTGTGTTCGGAGAGGCTCGAGTGAGTCCTAGAGAGGAGGTTTGGGGTGCTTGTTGGTCACGGGCGCAATCGGAGGGAAGAATTAACCGGCGGCGGCAATGGCGGACGGCGGCGGCAGTCTCTGATCGTGTGCCGGTGAGGGGAGGCGAAGTTTTATAGGGGGCGTGGTGCTCTGAGGCGGTCACCACCCAAGTCATCGCATTGGCGGGGTCGCGGTGTGGCTACAGCAACGGCGACGTGGGGTGGCGCTGCCGGCCAATGGCGGCCACAGCGTGCGCGCTCCAGTGCGTGCGGGCGTGGCGCGTGGCACCGGCCTAGCGGCCTAGACGCGTCACCTACCCCTGCGCATAGTGATCACGGCGACCTCCTTGAACCGCTGGTCACTCTGGTGCATCAGCGTGCGTGCCCGGGCGATGGTGGTGATCCGATGTGGCGGGCGCGCGCGCGCACGACGGCGGCATGCGAGTACTCATTCCGGCCCCAAAACAGTTCAGAGTGCTCCTGCTTGACCAACAAAAACTCAAGATTTCGCTATAAAAGTGAACCAAGCGCCAATTAGCAAAGTTGTAGATCTTCCATCCCTCTACAACTTCTACAAAGGCCGATAGGGGTTTTACTCAAGGGATTGAGCATAAACAGCAGACAAAGTTCCTATTTTTCTCGGTGCCCATGAACAGGAACTGCACGCATTGACCGGGGTTTTTCACAAATTTACACTTCAAATTTGATCTGCCGCTCAACAGCAAAGTTGTTGGTCTCGAAAAACTGCACAACTTTGGTGTTGACCCATTTTGAAGTGTTTAGGTGAATTTTGGAGAACGCGCCAAAAGTTCTAGATAGGGTTTAGGGCTCAAGGGGTTTGACCTAGGGTTTGACTTCAACATTGGTTAAGGGCTTAAGCAAAAATGCTTAGGAAGTGATTAAGAGTGTGATTAACATTCCTTGACACTTGATTAAGAACATGGGGTGTTACAAAAACCCTTTGCAAAGCTCCTCTTTGATATGCCACCGTCCTACCAAAGCCATATGATGTTTTTCTTAGTTGAAAACCTTATACTCATATGCTTCTTGTTATTGCATTGAGCTTTGTCAAATTTTGTGACCCTTGTGAGAATTCTTTTCATTACTCTCATGATCAAGATTCATGTGCACACCACCATTTCCCTCTTGCTATGCTTCTACATTGGAAGTTAGCATTGTACCATTCATCCATTCCACCAAATAAAGTTCCATACATTGTTTCATGATTTATCCCTCTCCAAATATCTCCAAAAGAGGCTGGGCTATAAAAAAGAAAAAAGAAGAGAAAAGACATGCTCAAAGCATGATGAAAAAAAGAAGAGAGAAAATAAAGAGAGATAGCCCATGTCTTGTAATTTCAAAAAGGGGAGAGGAGAAAATCATGCAAAAAGGAGACCCATGACTTAGATGGTAATAACTAGTACCTATTCCGGGGCTAGTGTCCACCTTACCATCACCCAGCTCTCATCATATATGGTAATATCTAGCACCTATTCCGGGCCTAGTATCCACCTTACCATACTCATCATATTCATACACATGCACATCTTGATCTGATTGTGTGATTTGATTTTCTCTGTGGATCCAGTCTTTGACCTTGCAATACATGTGATGCAAGTATGCCTTATCATTCATATCCTACCTTGAGCTCCACATAAGCCATCATTAGAAGTAGGATGAATAAAGGCAATCTAATGCCTTGGTGAGGATACATATACATTGAGTGATACGAGAGAATCAAATGAGGAGCTAAGCAAGGTTTGTTTTGAAAACTTATTGCAAAACCCTAAGTTGCTTGACATGATGAGCAGGAATGATTTGATTCATGACTGTTCCATTCCTCAACTACCCAAGATGGCATGATAGACACTTCACAGAGTTCATAGGTACAAGGTATGGTTTGGAATATCTCTTATGCTCGCTTCATACCTTTGGATATCATGTCTCACCTTGATTTGTTCCCCTTTACTCGGGACGAGCAAAGGTCAAGTGTGGGGGTGTTGTTGACGGCTGTTATCCACTCATTTCATACCCGTCAACATATACATTTTGGCATGAGAAATGGTCATCAACACTAGGATAGGGCCTAAACTAATTATTTCCACTAGTGTTGGTGTTTATTCGAATACATGCAATTAGCACTAGAAAGAGGAGTAAAAGCACAAGTCTTTGATCCAAGTACTTCAAGCTCAGTGTTGACAGCTGTTAAGTGCTACTTTTACACCGTCAATACCTGCATAATATAATGATAAAAGGATCATCAACACTAGAATAGGGCTTGATACTGATGATTTCCACAAGTGTTGGTGTTTCTAGCTTTTGTTGCAGGATGCACCGAATTGCATGCCAATTGGTACAATTGAGAGCAAGTGATCCAATGGCTATTAAAGGACGTCATCATAAATAACCTCAAATGCCAATTTGGTCTGCACCATTGCGACGGGCTCGTCAAGACGATCAAAACGGATATATCATTTGTCTATTTCTGAGTCCGGATGAAAGAGATATGCACAAGACAAGATCACCATCTTGATATCATGTGGACCCGGTGGGACCCACACCAGACCACGTGGTGACGTGTTGCCACGTTGGATGCCATGTGTCCATGAGACATCACCGATCTAAGGAAACACACCTTTGACCAATCAGGAGCCAGTACGTGGATTCAAGGGCCCACATCCCCACGGAAACGAGCTAAAAACACCGCATAACGCCCATACACGCCTGAGGACCCACCTAGCAGTCACCTGGACGAAAGGCGGCGCGAGGGGAGCTACCTGGGGGTCGGCCGACCCCACTTTGTCACCCCTCGTGTCGCCCTTCCACATGTCGGCTTGTCGTGACGAACCAAAGGCGGTGCCAGGTGCTTGCTCGTATATTCCTCCGGGATCCTGCAGCTCCTTCTCATGGAAGATACACCAACTTGGCCCCCACTCCTCTTCGCCACGTGTCATCACCCTAATGGTGGCTCCTGCAGCAGCCAAGGGGGCTCCTCCTACTCTCCTTGGCCTATAAATAGAAGTGGAGGGGGTAGAGAATAGGACACACAACTCTTCTCCTCCTCTCTCATTTTCTCTCTTGAGAGGAGAGGCTCTCCTCTCCTCCTTCTAGAGTGTAAGTGTGGAGTAGTTGATTAGATCAAAGCTAGGGAGAGAGTGAATGGGATGTACCTCTATGGATGCTCGTTCTTCAATTAGAGTAAAGTGAGTATTTCTGCATTTTCTATTTAGACCAAAGTGCAAGTGATATGTTCTTGTGTTCTTCACCTGTTCATCATTTAAAGGCATGGGGCATGTGTTCTTCACGAACACGCCCCCTCGATCTAGTTGATTAGGTGCACAAGTTTGTATCTTGTTTGTATGACTAGTCTTTTAGTATAAAGTGGATGTGCTTGCAAGCTCTAATTAGAATAAAGTGTGTTCGTGATTCCTTTCTAATAGTTTATGCTAGGTTACATGAGTAGACTTTTTTCCTCTGCTAGTGTGTAGATCCTGGGTTTATGCGTTCGACTGCTGCAAGTCGTTCGTATATGTTGGAAGCACAGTACGGGGTCGAGTGCTCTCTCGTATGCCTTTAGTATAAGCTAGTAGTACCTATAGTGAGTGAGATCAGTTCTCTTCCGTGGTCGTAGTTCTATAAGTACAGAGTGCCGTAGTCCGTTGGCTACGGCAGTAACCACAGCGTAGACGTTGTGTCATGCTACCAGTTATCATTCGTTAGGCTTATCCCAAGGTTAGGTAGAGGCAGTCCATGTGGTGGTGACAGCCCGTCTAGCCCTCGTTGATCCTCCGCAGCTGGATATAGTCAGAGCTCCGTTCCACATAGATCCGCGTGCCGGAGTCGCCTATTAAGTTAGGGCTTTCGGAACCCTAAGCCAAGTTCTATCTAGAGATTGACCTTTAATCTCATCTATAGTGCTATCTTTAGGAATCCTCTCTATCCTTGCCTTTTATCTGGGTGTGTCCTTGTACTGACTAGTACGAAGTTAGTGCACACTGTTCCCTTGGATTCGATACCCTTGGAATACTCTAAGGTGAAAGCTACAACGCTATCCGTGCGCTTGCGGATTTATTTCGTGTGACGCTAAAATACCCAACACTCAGCCAATGAGGGGATGCCACATAGGATTCCCCTGGATCAATGACGTCATCAATCCAAGAGAGGCAAGCCCGACGAATCACGTATCGACACATGGACATCACATGGATTCAAGGGCCCACTTGCTACCCAAACCGCCAGGAAACTTGGCATGCATGGGGGAGTGACCATGGGGCCCATCTGCCAGCCTCCTCGAGAAAGCACAGGCCAGATGGCCTCCCGGGAGGGTCGGCCGACCCTAGGATCGGCCGAACCGATCTAGGGTCGGTTGATCCCCACCTTCCACGTGTTGCTCCATGATTGGTCACTTGTTGCAATCCCGTGCATTTTGGAGCACTTTGAGCCTCGGAGCAAGCCACTCCCTTGCCTAAAAATTGAAGGGGAGGGGCCTCATTCTTGGACACACACTTCTCCTCCTCCTCTTCATTTTGGCCTTGGAGCCTCTCTCTTCAGGAGAGGAGAGCTCTTTGTATAGGATTAGTGCTAGGAAGTGAGGGGGAATGCTTGGGGCCATGTCATGTTCATGACATCTTCCTCAAGAACGATCCTCGGCGGTGCCTTTGTTCTTCATTTAGACTAAAGTGAGTATTTTGACATTTTCTATTTAGACTAAAGTTCTATGCATGCTTAGGTGCTTTGTTCTTGTGTTCTTTGTTTGTTCTTGATTTAGAGGCTTGTGTTCTTCGAACACAACCCTTTCGATCTAGTAGAGCTAGATCATAAGTTTGCATCTTGTTTGTATGCTAGCTTGTCTAGTAGAGTAAAGTTGATCCTCCTTCATATCTCTAATTAGATCAAAGTGCATTCGTGATCTTGCATAAGTGATAGAGCATACCTTGAGCTAGTGCTAGTATCTCCCTCGTGGATTCGTAGTTCTGTATTTATACGGAGTGCTATAGTAGGGCTATCATTACGTCAGACGGTGTCCGGCTATAGTAGTAGTCAGTGGTGTAGACGTGGTGTCTGGACCACAGGTTATCCTTCGAATACCAAGTACATTCGTGTAACGATAGAGGTAGGCCGCAATGGTGACAACCTGTTGGACCCTTTGGAACCCTCCGCGCCTGTGTACTGTTGACGGCTGTCATCCACTCATTTTATACCCGTCAACATGTACTTGTTGGTGATTATGCAAATACAGGTGATTAGCACTAGAAAGAGGAGTGAAAGCACAAGTCTTTGATCCAAGTACTTCAAGCTCAGCCAATGAGGGGATGCCACCTAGGATTCCCCTGGATCACTGACATCATCAATCCAAGAGAGGCAAGCCCGACGAATCACGTATCGCCACGTGGACATCACCTGGATTCAAGGGCCAACTTATACCCCAAAACCGTCGGGAAACTTGGCATGCACGGGGGAGTAACCTCAGGGCCCACTTGTCAGCCACCTAGAGGAAACACAGGGCGACACGTGGCCCCGAGGGTTTGGCCGAACCCTAGATCGGTCGAACCGACTTTGGTTCGGCTGATCTCGGCCCTCCACGTGTCAGCTCCTGATTGGTCCCCTGCTGCTATCCCGGGCGTTTTGGGGCACTTTGAGCCTCCGAGCAAGCCACCCTCTCCTCTATAAATAGGAGGGGAGGGGCTCCCATTTGAGACACACACTTCTCCTCCTCCTCTTCATTTTGGCCTTGGAGCCTCTCTCTTTAGGAGAGGAGAGCTCTTTGTATAGGATTAGTGCTAGGAAGTGAGGTGGGAGGCTTGGGGCCATGTCATGTTCATGACATCTTCCTCAAGAACGATCCTCAGCGGTGCCTTTGTTCTTCATCTAGACTAAAGTGAGTATTTCAACATTTTCTATTTAGACTAAAGTCGTATGCATGCTTATATGCTTTGTTCTTGTGTTCTTCGTTTATTCTTGGTTTAGAGGCTTGTGTTCTTTGAACACAACCCTTTCAATCTAGTAGACTTAGATCATAAGTTTGCATCTAGTTTGCCAGTTTGTCTATTAGAGTAAAGTTGATGCTTCTGCATATATCTAGTTAGATCAAAGTGCATTCGTGATCTTGCATAAGTGATATATTATACCTTGAGCTAGTGCTAGTATCTCCCTCGCGGATCCATAGTTCCGTACTTATATGGAGTGCTTTAGTCGGGCTATCGGGACGTCAGACGGTGTCCGGCTATAGTAGTAGTCAGTGGTGTAGACGTGGTGTCTGGACCATAGGTTATCCTGCAAATACCAAGTACATTCGCGTTACAATAGAGGTAGGCCGCAGTGGTGACAGCCTGTTGGACCCTTTGGAACCCTCCGCGCCTGTGTACCGAGTAGGGCCCCGTTGCCAGAACATATTTCCTAGCCTTAAACAGCTAGGGTGGGTTGGCACCCAAGGCGAGTGTTTTACCTGAGAGACAGTGCTACTGCACTCAGTCAAAGCAGATCCTTTCTACCTATCCTATCAATCAGTGTTGTGTCCTTAGACCATCTATACTAGAGTAGAAGATAGTACACATCGTTCCTTGGATTCGATACCCTTGGAATATTCTCCTTCCTTGGGGAAGTGCTACAGCGGTATTTCTGTGCGCTTGCGGTATACCTGGTTGCTCTTATACTCTCCCTCTAGGTGTACAACTAGAGGTGACATTAAGAAGCGCCAACAAGCATTTCTGGCGCTATTGCCGGGGGCATATTTTCAAGCCTTAAACAGCTAGGGTGGGTTGGCGCCTAAGGCGAGTGTTTTACCTGAGAGACCGTGCTAGACTCTGCGCTCGGTCAAAGCAGATCCTTTCTATCTATCCTATCAATTAGTGTTGTGTCCTTAGACCATCTATACTAGAGTAGAAGATAGTACACATCGTTCCTTGGATTCGATACCCTTGGAATACTCTCCTTTATTGGGGAAGTGCTACAACAGTATTTCCGTGCGCTTGCGGTATATCCGGTTGCTCTTATACGCTCCCTCTAGGTGTACAACTAGTGGTGACGTTAAGAAGCGCCAACAAGCATTTATGGCGCCGTCGCTGGAGAACGGTTGCTGTATCTATCTTCGAGCCTGGTGGTCTTCGTATCTTTTTACCTTTTCTTTTTATTCTACCTTTACCCCAGTTACCATGGGGCAACTCTCTATCCAAAACCTTTCTGCTCCCAAACCTGAGTTGTTAGAGCCTCCGCCATCGGAACATCCAATTACCACATCTAGCTATCAACTCAGTACAAATCTTATCTCTTGGATTGGGAAATCATATTCCTTTTCTGGGGACCGTCAAAACCGCTATGACCATTTGTGAGAGTTTGAGCATTTGTGTTCATGTTATGCCTTTGCTGGCATGACACACGATACTGTTCATTGGAAATTGTTTCCTTTTTCCCTCACAGGAAGCGCGAGGTAGTGGTACAACGAACACGTAGGCTCTGTTGGTGGCAGATGGTCGAAACTTGTCGGTAATTTCTGTCGACGGTTTTTTCCACCTACTCGTCTCATCGCCCTACGAAAGGATGTGCTCGGATTTAAGCAAACTGATAAGGAAACCTTGGGTGCAGCGTGGGAAAGACTCTTACATTTAGTAAATTCAGGTCCCACCCTGTCAATACTCGACCATGTGCTCTATCAGCATTTCAATGCGGGATTGGACGTCAAGTCCGCCAGGCACCTTGACGATGCCTCGGGAGGCTCCTTTCTGGATAAGACTCCAAGTGAGGGAAGGCAGATTCTCGACCTTATAGCTGCTAATGCCTCCTTCACGGCCGAGCCGGAAGACCCTCGAGAGGAATGCGTACCTGAAGAAGAGACCACTCCTGAATCTGAGCCCGAACCTTCATCATCCAAATCCATAAGCCCAGTTCAGGAGGCCACGACACCGGAGGAAGAGGCAATTCAATCTCCGGAGCCCCTTCCGAAGTTTGAGGATGATATAGTTGGTGACTTTGGAAATACCTCAAACTGTTATTGTGAGAGAAAACCACCATCACCCGTGTCTCCCCCAGATCCTGTGGAAATTGCCTTCCTCAGGGACAACGTTCGAAAGATAACGGCCATCATGACCCAACAATGGTCGAGAGAGTCAGAATCAACAGCTGGAACTTTCCAGCTCCTTTCGTCTCGATCGACCCTTCCTTGTATTATGAATGGAAAGGTAGTGAAAGTTCTCTACAACCCCCTGGTAGGAGTCAACAATATGTCCAGTACCTATGCTTTGAGAAACTTTATGGACGAACCTCTGACTCCTACCCAGACGTCTATCAGGACTCCTGAAGGAGAAATCCTAGAAGGAGTAGGGATCTTGAAGGCTATCCCTGTCATGTATAAGGAGGCCGACTTTGCTCTTGATTTCCATACCTATGATGTCCTTAGCTTCGACCTCATGATAGGATTGCCCCTCAAGAATCTTCTCGTAGAGGCCCCTACTCAAGGTAAGATTAATGTTTGCCGTGGGAGGGAGGTCTTCTCTATAGAAATTTCAAGAGCGAAAAATGCAAGAACTGACCCTCCTGATGACTCTACACAAACTTAGGAGGTCAAGGCAATCATTCCGGGAGATTCGCCAGAATCCCTCCTTGACAAGTGGGCACCTGAGTTCATAGATGAGATAGAAGAGCCTGATGAGCCTATAGATATATCTGAATCCCAGGCTCCACCTAAGCCTCCTATCGAACTCAAACCTCTGCCCACCGGCCTTCGATATGTTTTCCTCCACGGGGACACTGAGTCCCTAGTGATCATTAATGACGATCTTTCTGACGAGGAATCCAGAAGGCTCGTCTCCGTCCTAGAGAAGCACCGATCTGTGTTCGGATACTCTCTTCAGGATCTTAAGGGGATAAGCCCGACTCTCTGCACCCATCGCATCCTCGTAGATACAGACATACCACCGACGAGGGAGCCTCAGAGAAGGCTGAACAATGCGATGAGAGAGGTCATGAAGAAAGAAGTTCTTAAACTTCTTCACGCTGGGATCATCTATCCAGTGCCCTATAGTGAATGGGTTAGCCCCGTTCAATGCGTACCCAAGAAGGGAGGAATGATGACAGCTCCCAATGAGTTTGGCGAGCAGATTACTCAACGCCTTCCCACAGGGTGGAGGATGTGCATAGATTATAGGAAGCTCAACAAGGCTACAAAGAAGGATCACTTCCCGCTCCCATTCATCGATGAGATGCTTGAGCGGTTGGCGAATCACTCCTTCTTCTATTTCCTTGACGGGTATTCTGGCTACCATCAAATCCCTATCCACCCTGATGATCAAAACAAGACCCCCTTCACCTGCCCTTATGGAACCTATGCTTATCAGAGAATGTCTTTCGGGTTGTGCAATGCACCCGCATCGTTCCAGAGGTGCATGATGTCTATCTTCTCAGACATGATCGAGCAAATCATGGAGGTTTTTATGGACGACTTCTCTGTCTATGGTAAAACTTTCGATGAGTGTCTCAGGAATTTAGACAAAGTCTTGCAAAGGTGTCATGAGAAAGACTTAGTTCTCAACTGGGAGAAATGCCATTTCATGGTTAAAGAGGGCATCGTGTTAGGACACCTGGTGTCCGAACAAGGGATAGAAGTGGATCATGCAAAGATCGAGGTAATAGAAAAGCTTCCCCCTCCTGTTAGTGTCAAGGGCATCCGTAGCTTCCTTGGCCATGCTGGGTTCTACCGACGGTTCATTAAGGACTTATCGCAGGTCGCTAGACCCCTTACCAATCTCTTGGCCAAGGATGCTCCCTTTGAATTCCCAAAGGAGTGTATGGAATCCTTTCTCACCCTCAAGAACGCGCTCATCTCTGCCCTAGTCATTGTTGGCGTTTCTTAATCTCAACACTAGGCGCCGTGGTAGCGTGAGCATGTAAGAAACTCCCGGGTACACTGATGAGTGCGAATGAATCCGCAAGCGCACGGATACACCGCTGTAGCACTTCTCCCTAGGAGAATGAGTATTCCCGTCGGGTTTCATTCCTAGGACAGTGGGTAACCAGAGAGGGTCTATCCAAGGACACCAGCTTCCGCTGGGATAGGTCAGGATACAACAAGCACTTCCTTAAGGGACTTAGCTCTCAAGATGCATCTGTCAGGTCTCAGTCATCCCCGCGGGGCGACAGCACTTCAATGTACTGGCAAGCGAGCCCAACTTGGAATGCGACATAGAGGGTTGACAAAGGGTCCAACAGACTGTCACCACTGCGGCCTACCTCTACGCTACGATCGTACGTGGTCTTCGCAGGAAAACCATGGCCCAGACACCACGTCCGTACCCCAGATAAATACTATAGTGCGGTTATGTCTGTCGACCCGCTAACTACACTATAGCAATCGTATAGATACGGTCCCACGACCAAGGGAAAGATCGGATTCAGATCATCTTATCATTCATTGAACTACGGAGCAGAAAGGAAGCTATGGATGCAGATAAACGAGATACATCGGACTTACTTAACTAAACAGGATCAGAGCATGCAAAAAAGTATATGAACTAGTGCTCTGGCTCTAAAGGATCGAAGCATTGTGCCATGAAGAACACAAGCCTCTAACTTATGAACGAGCCACGAACACAAGAACAAATCAAACATGCATGATGTCCACTATAGTCTAAATAAGAAATGCTGAAATACTCACTTTGATCTAAATGAAGAACAAGCATCCATGAGGACATCAACTCACTCCTCACCCCTACTCTACCTCTTAACTAATCCTAATCTAGATCTCTCCTCATCACCATTCTGCCACATAGAGGTGAGAATCACCTCTCATGGGCAGCATTAGAGAGAGGGAGAGAGAGCTACACAAGAGAGAAGTGGAACTTGAGAGCTTGGTGGTGTGTGTGAAATGGAGCCCCTCCCCTCCTATTTATAGACAAGGAGGTGGCTTGCTCCGAGGCTCCAAGTGCTCCAAAACACCCCGGGATGCAGCCAAGGACCAATGAGCGAACAACACATGGAGGGAGGAGATCAACCGACCCTAGGTCGGTTCGGTCGATCCTAGGGTCGGCCGAAGCTCCTGGCTGGCCATCTGGCCTGTGCTTCCTTTGGCTCGCTTCCATGTGGGCCCTAGTGCCTCTCCTCCGTGCATGGCATGTTTCCTGGTGGTTTAGTTGGCAAAGTGGGCCCATGGATCCATGTGATGCTGATGTGGCAGCGTATGATTCGTCGAGAGTCCCTCCCACGGATTGGTGACATCATGGATCCAGGAGAATCTATGTGGCAGCCCCTGATTGGCCAGCATTTGAGTGCCTTGGATTGGAGTGGAGTGAAAGTGCATGGATTCCTCTCATTTCTTATGCTAAATAACTGCATTCGAATAGACATCGACACTGGTGGAAAGTATGAGTTTAAGCTCCTATTCTAGTGTGAATGTGCAATTCATGCTCCAATTTGCAGGAGTTGACGGCCATAAAATGCAAATATCAGTCGTCAACAACACCCCCACACTTGACCTTTGCTCGTCCCGAGTGAAGGGGAAACAAAGCCAAGTGGGTCATGAATACCAAGGAGTAAGACAGACATAAGAGATATTCCAAGTCATACCTTGTTCCTGTGAACCTCTGTGTAGTGGTTATCATGTTCCCTTGGGTCATTGAAAAGTAGAATAGCTGTGAATCAAGTCACTTATGCACATGATGATAAACACCTTGGGGTTTTGCAAGATTTTCATAAACAAAACTCTTGATGGTTTACTCATTTGATTCTCTCAGATCGCTCAATGTGTATATGTTCTCACCAAGGCATTTGCCTTTTTTCATCCTACTTCTAATGATGGCTATATGTGGAGCTCAGGGTAGGATAAAGAGAAAGCATACTTGCATCACATATTTTGCAAAGTCAAAGACTGGATCCACAGAGAAAATCAAATCATACCATCAGATCAATATGTGCACCGGTATGGCTATGGTGTGTATGGTAAGGTGGATACTAGGCCCGGAATGGGTGCTAGATATTACCATACATATATATGGTGAGAACTTGTGAGTTGATGGTAAGGTGGACACTAGCCCCGGAATGGACACTAGTTATTACCATAAAAAATCATGGAACTCCTTTCTGCATGGCCATCCCTCTCCTTTTTTCCTTCTTTATTTTGGATATGGGCTATCCTTGCTCTCTTTTTTTTCATAGCCCATATCTCTTCCTTGAAGGATACTTTTAGAGAGAGCGGTCATACCACATATGGAGCTTTTACTTTTGTGCTATGAATGATACAATGCTAACTTCCAGTGTAGAAGCATAGCAAGGGGAAATAGGTGGGGTGCACATAAATCTTGATCATGAAAGTAATGAAAAGAATTCTCATAAGGGTCACAGAATTTGACAAAGCTCAAAGCAATAACAAGTAGCATATGAATCGAAGGTTTTTGCCTACAAAGATCATATGGCTCTAATGGGATGGAGGCATATCAAAGAGGAGCCTTTCCAAGAGGTTTTAACTTTTCAAAAAATAAATTCCCCAAGAGAGTTAGTCATCAGAGGAATAGATCGTATCATCCAGCCATATCATACTTGTCAATTACTTAGGTAAACATGCTTGTCCTTAAAGAGGTTATGGTTCACAAGCATCGGGTAGATAACAAGGAATAAAACATATGTAAGTCTACTCAGGTATAGGCGAGCTGGGTGATCTTTAGCATCATCATTCGAGTTTCAGTTTAGAGATAGACAGATATAGCTTATAAAACTCAGGAATGAAAGAGAGTGAGTTGTCGAGATGCAAACCGGCGCTATGCTTGGGAGATGAACCGTGAGAGGCTCTCCATAGGAGTGAACTTGTGCAGGTCCGTTCAAGTTCTCTGTAGGTGATCGATTAGCTAGCGTGGAGTGCTCGCAGTGAGTACGTATGGGAAATGTCGTGCTTGCATTGGGAGAGTCGTGGCTCTTCCCCTACACTGTCTCGAACCTAGATGTCCTCTAAATCAAAGAGACCAAAGTAATGACACAATGGGTGGCTAAACCGGGTTACATGACCGGTGAGCCAGTTTATTCAAATCCAAATGTTTCAAATGAAATGATTTGGCACTTACACACATGCAAAGGAAATAAATGAAATAAAGGGAAATCAAACCTAGATCTAGACTAGCGCCTAATGAACTAAAGCTGGGGCTAATCCCCTCTACTCAGCATCATAGAGAGCTGCATGCCCCATAGCCGAGAACAGTCTCCTCATCTTCGCACAAAGGCCGCGGCGAAGGTCACGCATGTCGTCTCTCAGCTCGTCCAGGTCCAACTTCTGCTCTGAGTAAGCAGTTCTGAGCTTCTCGTTGCTGGCCTCTAATTCTTTCATCAGCGGGGTCAGCTTGGCCACTGAGGAGAGCTTAGGGAGTTGCTTGGTTGCCCGAGTCCTCTCCCTGGACCTCCTAGTGTAGGGCGGCGGTGGCAACCCGTCGTCCAGGCCAAAGTTTTCCTCCTCTTCTGGCAGAACTGGAGCTGGGCGTGCCTCAGGGGCCTTCTCCTTGGGCAGTGCCAGCTTTATGGTCACCGGTGGCTGCGGTGAAGGAGCGGACTGCGCTGAGCTCGTCTGCCCTCCAGCTAGCGATGATCCAGGTGTGCTAGGTGGAGCGAGCGGCAACCCCCTGGGGCGAAGCTGAGCCGTGGTCGGCCTGCCGTAGGGGCTGGCCGCCCGTCTCATGTGCCTCTTCCCAGGCGAGGCGGAGCGCCTTGAGGGCGGCATGCCTGGAATCCTCCCGCCCGGCGGGATGGTGGCGAGCGGAGGAACATCCAGGACACTAGCCACCATTGCGAGGTCCGCAGCGGGGGCGGCAACGACGGAGGGGTTGCCTCTTGCCCCGGGACCGGTGGACGAGGTGGAGCCGTCGAAGGGGACAACACTCCTTCCTGCCATGGATGCGGTGATGAGGATGGTGAGGTGGAGGAGATGGATCTTCGTGACGCGACATCTCGTCGGGCGGCAGAGAGAAGGTTTCTGGAGGAGAATGAGACGCACACGCGAAAGAAGAAGGGGAGAGGCTGCACCAGGGTTTCGGCCGAACTAGGGTTTGGCTGGCCCCAGGTGGGCCCCTCTGGTCCTCCCCTTTCTCGTGTGGGCTCCAGCAAGTCTCAGGATCGAAGGCCCAGGTGGATTCCTCGAGATGGAAAGATTGGCTTAGGCTTAAGGCTAGGATAAGGTTCCTGTGGACCTTTTGCCTACTCCTCTTTATCTTGGCAATTTCTTTCTCCTGCATGACCGCAGTCCACAAGATACCCGGAGGATAATTCTTCCTGGGGAAACGAGATGAGTCCCAAGAGTACTCAGGATGCGGGTGTCTTGTGATCTCCTGTCTCAACTTATGACCATCTCCTTGCAGACAATGTTGATATGATGATAAGCTCTGATCTGCAAGGGTAGTGCATATACGAACTCGAGCCCAAAAAGGTATATCAAGGCTGAAGGCAAACATGATCATCCCAGAGAGGCCGAGGCATTCCCTGAGGTGATCACGAGACTCGAGGACTATAGCACTAGGGTCGCGGAACTCGGAGATGAAAAGATCGAGCACTGAGGCTAGTGCTTCACCAAAAGGTACCGATCTCCGAGTGAACTCAAGCTCGGAAAGACACTTGGCCTTCAAAGAGGATAGAGCATGGACTTCCAGAGGCCGGTGTACGATCAGGAACCAGAGTTTGGACGAAGAGCAAGATTTAACTCGCTCTCACCTTAGGCAGAGGGTTCGATGTTCTCATTAGGGTGATGGAAAATATTCCGAAGTCTGGCCTAAGCTTCCAATGGGGGGTTATGGATAAGCTGAAAAGTGCACCACCCATTGGGCATCGATGAAGTCAGGCATAAGATACGAAGTGCAAGCTTCTCCTGACTGATCGGCATCGATCCATGTGCTCGGGATAAAAAGTGAATGCACTCCATTCGATCAGTAGATGATTGTGCTCCTTCGGTCTGATGGATGAATCCAATGGATTATAAAGCAGAGACCGATGTCTTGGTTTATACGAAACTTCAGTGCAAAGCACTTCAGCTCAAACCTCGATGTAGAAACACGATAGGCCTCTCATACCCTCCTTAGGAGATAGTAGTGAGGATCGAACAAGTCATCCTGGCCGGGAATGGTCATTCTTTCCGAACTACTCTCTCCATCCTCCCACGAGACAAAGTCTCGGGGAGAAGGTCTAAGAATATGCATGAGAGGGGAACCCAAGGGTAGATCTCGCACCACAAAATCTTTCCCTTAGACTCCTGCCATTCAGAAATGACATCTTCAGCCAGAGCTCAGAAAGAATGGATATGAAATCTCGGGCTTGGCTGATGATGGATCTAGGTGGCTTAACATTTCCTCTGGTGGGCGCCTCATTGACCGAGATGCAAGGGGAGCTGAAATCCCGGAGATCATCCAGGATCTCTTTCCCTTCGACAGCATCTAGGTGCACAAAGGATCCTCCGGAGAGAGTATTAAGCCTCATGGCATCATCCTTCCGCAATCCAAACCAGAAGTGCTGAAGCAACATCCGATCGGGAATGTAGAGGACTGGGCAATCTTCCACCGCGGAGGCGAAACGATTCCATGCCATTCCTAGTGATTCCTCCTCACATTGCTTGAAACAAAGAATCTTTGCCCTTAACGAGATGACACGTCGTATTGGGAAGAAGTGGGAGCAAAAAGCTACTCTCAACCTCTCCCAAGTGAGGTAGTCTCTACGAAAACAACGGTGCCAATCCCGTGCTTCCCTGACGAGGGATAGCGGGAAGAACTCTCTTTTCTGAGCATCCGGTGATTCTCCAGTTTTACCCTGAGTTTCAATCAGACACTCGTAGTCTCCCACATGATCAAAGGGGTTCTCATGACTTAACTCCGAGAGGGATAGGTCCTGAATTTGCTTCATGAGAGAGGGGTGAAGCCAAAGGCCAGATGTAAGAGTGGGTCTTGACGAAGATGGCTCTGAGGGTTCACTCCTCGAAGGTGGAAGGTGTTTACAAGGATAACCTTCCATGGGTAGCGGGGTTAGAGGTAGAAGTAAAGAAAACAAAAAGGGATATCTCAAAAAGGGTAACAGGGGTGAAGTTAGAAGAAAAAGGAAAAAGATACATATGAGGATAGACGGGCTCGAAGGTTAACAACAGCCGTCCCTGGCAACGGCGCCAGAAATGCTTGTTGGCATTTCTTAATCTCAACACTAGGCACCTGTTGGCGTTTCTTAACGTCACCACTATGGCACCGATTAGCGGGAGCGTGTAAGAATGACCGGGTATACCACAAGCGCACGGAAATACCGCTGTAGCACTTCCCCAAGGAAGGAGAGTATTCCAAGGGCATCGAATCCAAGGAACGGTGTGCACTATCTCCTACTCTAGTATGGATGATCCAAGGCACAACTCTGATGGATAGGATAGGTAGAAAGGATCTGCTCGGACCGAGCGTAGAGTCTACTTACGTTCTCTCAGGTATAACACTCAATTAGGGCACCAAGCACAAGGCCTTTGTGCTGACTCGAGCCCAACTCGGTACTCGACATAAGAGGGTTGACAAAGGGTCCAACAGGCTGTCACCACTACAGCCTACCTCTACGCTACTATCATACGTGGTCTTCAAAGGGTAGCTTATGGTCCAGACACCTCGTCTACACCACTCACTATTCCTACGAATCCGTGAGGGAGATACTAGCACTAGCTCAAGGTATGCTCTATCACTCATGCAAGATCACGAATGCACTTTGCTCTAACTAGAAATATGCAGGAGCTTCACTTTACTCTAATAGACAAGCTGGCAAACTAGATGCAAGCTTATGATCTAAGTCTACTGGATCGAAAGGGTTGTGTTCGAAGAACACAAGCCTCTAAACCAAGAACAAACAAAGAACACAAGAACACAGCATTCTAAGCATGCATACAACTTTAGTCTAAATAGGAAATATCGAAATACTCACTTTAGTCTAGTTGAAGAACAAAGGCACTACTGAGGATCGTTCTTGAGGAAGATGTCATGAACATTACATGGCCTCAAGCCTCCCACCTCACTTCCTAGCACTAATCCTATACAAAGAGCTCTCCTCTCCTAAAGAGAGAGGCTCCAAGCCAAAATGAAGAGGAGGAGGAGAAGAGTGTGTTCCAAATGAGAGCCCCTCCCCTCCTATTTATAGAGGAGGGAGTGGCTTGCTCGGAGGCTCAAAGTGCCCCTAAACGCCCGGGATCGCAGCAAGTGGCCAATGGGAGTCCTCCATGTGCAAGGCCAGGATGAACCGACCCTAGGTCGGTTCGGCCGATCCTAGGGTCGGCCGAACCCCTAGGGCGGCCTCCTGGCCTATGTTTTCTCCAGGTCGCTGACAAGTGGGTCCTGAAGTCACTCCACCGTGCATGCCAAGTTTCCCAATGGTTTTGGGGGATAAGTGGGCCCTTGAATCCATGTGATGTCCACGTGGCGATGCTTGATTTGTCGGGCTTGCCTCTCTTGGATTGATGACGTCAGTGATACAGGGGAATCCTAGGTGGCATCCCCTCATTGGCTGAGCATGAAGTACTTGGTTCAAAGACTTGTGCTTTTACTCCTCTTTCTAGTGCTAACCACCTGTATTTGCATAATCACCAACACTTGTGGAAATGGTTAGTTTAAGCCCTATTCTAGTGTTGATGATCCTTTTACACTTATTTTATGCAGGTATTGATGGTGTAAAAGCAGCACTTTTCGACCGTCAACAACACTCCCACACTTGACCTTTGCTCGTCCCGAGTAAATGGAGTCAGGTCAAGGTGAGACATGATATCCAAAGGTATGAAGCGAGCATAAGAGACATTCCAAACCATACCTTGTACTTGTGAACTCTGATGTGTTTATCATGCTATCTTGAGCAGTTGAGGAATGGAATGGTCATGAATCAAATCACTCCTGCTTATCATGTTAAGTAACTTGGGGTTTTGCAATAAATTTTCAAAACAAACCTTGCTTAGCTCCTCATTTGATTCTCTCAAATCGCTCAATGTGTATATGTCCTCACCAAGGCATTAGATTGCCTTTCTTCATCCTACTTCTAATGATGGCTATATGTGGAGCTCAGGGTAGGATAAAGGATAAGGCATACTTGCATCGCATATATTTGCAAAGTCAAAAACTAGATCCACAGAGAAAATCAAATCACACAATCAGATCAAGATGTGCACGTGTATGGATATGGTGAGTATGGTAAGGTGGATACTAGGCCCGAAATGGGTGCTAGATATTACCATCTAAGATATGGAACTCCTTTTTGTATGACCATCTCTCTCTTATTTCTCCTTTATTTTGGACATGAGCTATTCTTTTTTCTTCTTCTTTTTTTTCTTTCATCATGCTTTTTGAGCATGTCTTTTTTTCTTTTCTTTTTTTTTCTTCTCTTTTTTTTTCATAGCCCATGTCTCTTTTTGAAGGATACTTTTGGAGAGAGATGTCACACCACATATGGAGCTTTATTTCATAAAACGGATGAATGATACAATGCTAACTTTCAGTGTAGAAGCATAGCAAGGGGAAATAGGTGGTGCACATGAATCTTGATCATGAAAGTAATGAAAAGAATTCTCACAAGAGTCACAAAATTTGACAAAGCTCAATGCAATAATAAGCAGCATATGAGTAGAAGGTTTTCAACTATGAATATCATATGGCTATAGTGGGATGGTGGCATATCAAAGAGGAGCTTTGCAAAGGGTTTTCATGATTTTCAAATAAAATTCCCATGCACTCAGACATAAAGAGCGAATATCATATCATCAAACCATATCACAAACACCAACTACTTAGATAAGCATGAGTTCCCTAATGATATTTGTTCACAAGCATCAAGATGATGAGTAAGGAATAAAATATATGCAAGCCAACCATAGGAATCATGTAGAGCAAGCATAGCACAGTTTGATTTCAAATGATAGGAATTGAAATTCAATCAAACTCATGGATAGGATAGAGTGAGATAGAGGGTGCACATACCATCACTTCTGAACGATAAGAGATCAAGGAAGACCAGTGGTGATTTGGCTGACCAGAGGGCAGCCGGGTCACTCTAGTTTACCTTGCTCTTGTCATGAAGGTGTAGTCGATGTTGTGCAGCGCCTGTGTGGGAGTTCTCGAGTGGATATGTCGATGATGAGTTCGAGAGAACTCCCCCACACTAGTGCTTGAACCTGGTGCTTGTTCTTCAAACAAAAAGTGGAAACAGAAGAGGGACTCTACAGGTTCGAGAACCATAGAGCCTTTATTCAAATTTAAATATTTTTGTTGTTTTTTTATATTTATTGTCACCATGTCATTTACTCAAGAAGGGTAAGACCAAGGTTACACGTTATATACGAAGGGGAATTTACTTACCTTGGACCTTTGAGAGGTCATATGTACCACCTTTGCATGATGTGCAACATGAATCTGACACCTCATCTTACCTTCCCATTTGAATTTAGCTCAATGACTTACCCATTCAAATTTGATAATTCTCTATAGGGGTTAGTCAGCATATATGCAACCAAGATCTATGAAAATATAACTCTAAGGTTCATCAATCAAAACTCGACACCATGTCTTGTTTTGACTGAAGAAGACATATTTTAACCTAAGCACCATGCTTAATTTAAGATAATCTATGAATGCGTGTGTACCCAAACATCCAAACCAAAGCATATGAACAAAGATAAAGGAAACACGCATGCATGATCAAGCTATCTTCAAAAGGGACAATAGCATGAGCATAAGACGGTGAACCTCGGGAACCTCCCGGAAGGGCTTTGTTTAATGTCAAAAGCAGGACTTACCTAGCTAGTGGGCAAGGTGCAAGAGCTGACATCATCACCACACCAGGATAAGATTTGGTAGAGGAGGAACTTTACTCAGGATGCTCACATACCTCCCCCACACTTGAAGTTTGCATTGCTAGGCAACATAACTCAAGTGTGCGGTGATCAAGCTTCCTTTTGTAAATGTTCCCTCACCAGAGCTTATCTAGGTGTTGCAGGTGATGTGGCTCACATGTTCGTAGGCATCACCTGTCCATCTTTCTTTTCAATCTCCACCTGAAAGGTTAGTGACCAAAAATACCTGAAGGACAACTTATCCTAAAAACATGTTCTTGCTTTTATTCGAAAAGGGAAATAAAACCTATGCTAATCCAGGCTATCTCCTGAGAGTGCTTTGTTTATTTAAGGTCATAAGCTCGATCATGGGAACTTCATCTTGCAGCTATCGTTGGTGGTGTCGTTCCCGTCTCACCACCAATCCTTGATGTATCAGTGAAGCTTTAGCTGCAAGGTTAGTGACACAATGCACACATGAAATATGATATGCTTATGATAGACATATGCATCTACAATCAGCCTTCTAAACTTTCTGCAAAAGAGGACCATAAGGTGATTGCAGCCCTCATGTGTGCTCAGCGCACTAAGCAAGTCTGACTCTGGAGGGACATGATGCGAGTATGGTTTATGTGGTAGATCAAGGATGAAACTACCATGCTCATCAATGCAGTCTTTTCCTCCCAACTCCGGAGTCAGTGCTTCGAAAGGTTCCGTGGCCCATGAATTCTCCGTCTCAAGAGAGTCATCGTGGAAGCTCGATGTTGACTCTCAATCATGATCGAAAACAACATGATACGGGCCAGAGGGGAGAGGCTGAAACTCGGTCGAGAGTGGTGACGATCGTTCGTCTTCACAAAGGTGAAGAGGGTCTTCCGAGTCATCCTCATGAGGGGTAGAACATTCTACAACCTTAATGAGAACGGACTCGGATGATGCGAAAGGAGATGTATGTGTCATCTTCTCGAGCGGGTTTTTTCTGTGGAAAAAGCCTTGCCATGGGATGTCCAAAACAAGGGGTAGCAGTGGCGTAAGTGGTTTCCCCAAGATTACCATCTAGGCTCCCTATGGATTCCTCAAAGAATTTCTCAAGCGGGGAGCCTAGGAGTAGATCAGGATCGAGGACATCGAAGATGTGAAAGTCTAAGCCAGCCTCAATCCCGTCTATGATGAGTGGCACGGCACTTGCAATCCCCCGACATTCAAGAACATGCCCAAAGGGGCAAGTCTCAAGGAGCATGTCGGATGGTGCTAGCAGAACTTTGCCTAAAAGAGTTTCCGCTAAGTGCCATGGTATGATGTTAACCTCCATGATGGGGTCACAAAGGGCCTCTACGGTAATCCCTCTCACAAAACAAGGAATAACCAGAGAGGATGTACTATCCCAAAATGCTTCGGAAAAGCATATTGCTCCATCTGGCCATTCCTCCTTCATGGCCTCCTCATGAAATGCTTCGTCAGGAGGATCGGGAGGCGAAGGAGATACCGTAGTTCTAGGGAAAGGCTCTGTCAAAGGATGTCTAGATGGTTCAGCATGGACAGAAACGGTTTCCCTAAGCTCTTCTTCCGAGTTTCCTTGGGATTTATCAAGAAGTTTTTCTAAGGGGAAACCTAGGAGAAGATCAAAATCCATGATGTCATAGATGTGGAAATCTAACCACACCTCTATGTCATCAATAGTGATTGGCACATCCCTATCAATCCCTTTACATGGAAAAACGCAGCGCCACCTGGGGCTATGGAAAAGTCCATCAGTCGGGATCAAGGGCACGTCACCCACCAGAGTATCCAAAAGGGTCTCTGGTATGATGCAAGCCCCAATAGTAGGGTCATGAACAGCATCTACGGTGTTTCCTCTCATGGAACAGTGGATGATCGTAGAAGTCGAGCTAACCAGAATTGCTTCGGATGTATGCTTCTGAGGTGACCAATCCACTATCGTCCCGTGATTCCAAACTTCATCAAGGACCTCATAAAAGTCCAACGATGCCGTAGGCTTCTCGTGCCAAGAGTGATCTGAGGTATTTCTGATGTTTTGAGAAGGATCATCCTCAAATCGGGAAGAGAACTCCGAAGGTTGAATTTCTTCTTCCTTAGATGTTCGTGGTTCGGGAGAGGGCTCAACAGAGGAATCAAGGAATTCAGAGAATGAAAGCTCAGATTCGGCTATTGAGAGACTCTCATGGACCAACTCAGACTCCAGATGGGGTTTGTTGTAAACGATATGGGAAGAAGAGGTTTCTAAGAAGAATTCTAGGATCTCTCTACTTTCCACTAGAGTTTGGTTTTCGAACGAACCTCCAGCTAAAAGGTCGAGCTCTCATGCAGATTCCATGTCTATACGAGTATAAAAGGTGTACATCGCTATATCATCGGGTATAGACATGTCTGGGATAGATGTCATAAGATGTAGGAACCTAGCCCAAGCTGCACCTATGGACTCACCCTCTAATTGCTCAAAGTCAAGGAGTTCACACGGCAAGAGCTCTATGCGTTCACAAAGGGAGAACGAGTCACAACAGTTTTCTCGTAGTTCTCCCCAATTATTCACATGCTCTGCTGTGTGGGTGTACCATTGCTCCGCTCTATCTACGAGAGAGAAAGGGAACTATTTCCACCTCAAAGTTTCATGTGTCATGCCTGGAATTACCAAGCACGAACACAAGTCCTCGAACTCCTCTAAATGAACATTAGGATCATCACTGATCGATCCAGAGAAAGGTCGATTCCGAACCATGGCTATAAAGCCGGGACGAAGCTCGCAGCAAGATGAGGAAGTTGATGGTTGCTCTAAGACGAACTCACCCCTAGGGGTTGAGAGGCTTTGACAGGAAGGCATCTCAAAGGGTAACGGGGGTAAAGGTAGAAGAAAAGAAACAAAAAGGATAACTCGATGGGTAACGAGGGTGAAGGTAGAAGAAAATGAAAAAGATAAATACGAGGACCACTAGGTTCGAAGATAGATACAACAACCGTTCCCCGGCAACGGCGCCAGAAATGCTTGTTGGCATTTCTTAACATCACCACTATGGCACCGGTTAGCGGGAGCGTATAAGAATGACCGGGTATACCGCAAGCGCATGGAAATACCGCTGTAGCACTTCCCCAAGGAAGGAGAGTATTCCAAGGGTATCGAATCCAAGGAACGGTGTGCACTATCTCCTATTCTAGTATGGATGATCCAAGGACACAACTCTGATGGATAGGATAGGTAGAAAGGATCTGCTCGGACCGAGCGCAGAGTCTAGTTACGTTCTCTCAGGTATAACACTCACTTAGGGCACCAAGCACAAGGCCTTTGTGCTGGCTCGAGCCCAACTCGGTACGCGATGTAAGAGGGTTGACAAAGGGTCCAACAGGCTGTCACCACTGCGGCCTACCTCTAAGCTACGATCATACGTGGTCTTCGAAGGATAGCTTTTGATCCAGACACATCGTCTACACCACTCACTATTCCTACGAATCCGCGAGGGAGATACTGGCACTAGCTCAAGGTATGCTCTATCAATCATGCAAGATCACGAATGCAGTTTGATCTAACTAGAAACATGCAGGAGCTTCACTTTACTCTAATAGACAAGCTGTCAAACTAGATGCAAGCTTATGATCTAAGTCTACTGGATCGAAAGGGTTGTGTTCGAAGAACACAAGCCTCTAAACCAAGAACAAACAAAAACACAAGAACACAACATTCTAAGCATGCATACAACTTTAGTCTAAATAGGAAATATCGAAATACTCACTTTAGTCTAGTTGAAGAACAAAGACACCGCTGAGGATCGTTCTTGAGGAAGATGTCATGAACATGGCATGGCCTCAAGCCTCCCACCTCACTTCCTAGCACTAATCCTATACAAAGAGCTCTCCTCTCCTAAAGAGAGAGGCTCCAAGCCAAAATGAAGAGGAGGAGGAGAAGAGTGTGTTCCAAATGAGAGCCCCTCCCCTCCTATTTATAGAGGAGGGAGTGGCTTGCTCGGAGGCTCAAAGTGCCCCTAAACGCCCAGGATCGCAGCAAGTGGCCAATGGGAGTCCTCCACGTGCAAGGCCAGGATGAACCGACCCTAGGTCGGTTCGGCCGATCCTAGGGTCGGCCGAACCCCTAGGGCAGCATCCTGGCCTGTGTTTTCTCCAGGTCACTGACCAGTGGGCCCTGAAGTCACTCTCCCGTGCATGCCAAGTTTCCTGACGGTTTTGGGGGATAAGTGGGCCCTTGAATCCATGTGATGTCCACGTGGCGATGCATGATTCATCGGGCTTGCCTCTCTTGGATTGATGACGTCAGTGATCTAGGGGAATCCTAGGTGGCATCCCCTCATTGGCTGAGCTTGAAGTACTTGGATCAAAGACTTGTGCTTTTACTCCTCTTTCTAGTGCTAATCACCTGTATTTGCATAATCACCAACACTTGTGGAAATGGTTAGTTTAAGCCCTATTCTAGTGTTGATGATCCTTTTACACTTATTTTATGCAGGTATTGACGGTGTAAAAGTAGCACTTTTCGACCGTCAACAGCGCCGTGGTAGCGTGAGCATGTAGGAAACTCCCGGGTACACTGACGAGTGCGAACGAATCCGCAAGCGCACAAATACACCGCTGTAGCACTTCTCCCTAGGAGGATGAGTATTCCCGTCGGGTTTCGTTCCTAGGACGGTGGGTAACCTGAGAGGGTCTATCCAAGGACACCAGCTTCCGATGGGATAGGTCCGGATATAAGAAGCACTTCCTTAAGGGACTTAGCTCTCAAGATGCATCTGTCAGGTCTCAGTCATCCCCGCGGGGCGACAACACTTCAATGTACTGGCAAGCGAGCCCAACTCGGTACGCGACGTAGAGGGTTGACAAAGGGTCCAACAGGCTATCACCACTGCGGCCTACCTCTACGCTATGATCGAACGTGGTCTTCGCAGGAAAACCAGGGCCCAGACACCACGTCTGTACCCCAGATAAATACTATAGTGCGGTTACGTCTGTCGACCCACTAACTACACTATAGCAACTGTATAGATACGATCCCACAAACAAGGGAAAGATCGGATTCAGATCATCTTATCATTCATTGAACTACAGAGCAGAAAGGAAGCTATGGATGCAGATAAACGAGATACAGCGGACTTACTTAACTAAACAGGATCAGAGCATGCAAACAAGTATATGAACTAGTGCTCTGGCTCTAAAGGATTGAAGCCTTGTGCCATGAAGAACACAAGCCTCTAACTTATGAACGAGCCATGAACACAAGAGCAAATCAAACATGCATGATGTCCACTATAGTCTAAATAAGAAATGCTGAAATACTCACTTTGATCTAAATGAAGAGCAAGCATCCATGAGGACATCAACTCACTCCTCACCCCTACTCTACCTCTCAACTAATCCTAATCTAGATCTCTCCTCATCACCATTCTGCCACATAGAGGTGAGAATCACCTCTTATGGGCAGAATTAGAGAGAGGGAGAGAGAGCTACACAAGAGAGAAGTGGAACTTGAGAGCTTGGTGGTGTGTGTGAAATGGAGCCCCTCCCCTCCTATTTATAGACAAGGAGGTGGCTTGCTCCGAGGCTCCAAGTGCTCCAAAACACCCCAGGATGTAGCCAAGGACCAATGAGCGAGCAACACGTGGAGGGAGGAGATCAACCGACCCTAGGTCGGTTCGGCCGATCCTAGGGTCGGCCGAAGCTCCCGGCTGGCCATCTGGCCTGTGCTTCCTCTGGCTCGCTTCCATGTGGGCCCTAGTGCCTCTCCTCCGTGCATGGCACGTTTCCTGGCAGTTTAGTTGGCAAAGTGGGCCCATGGATCCATGTGATGCTGACGTGGCAGCGTATGATTTGTTGAGAGTCCCTCACACGGATTGGTGACATCATGGATCCAGGAGAATCCATGTGGCAGCCCCTGATTGGCCAGCATTTGAGTGCCTTGGATTGGAGTGGAGTGAAAGTGCATGGATTCCTCTCATTTCTTTTACTAAATACCTGCATTCGAATAGACATCGACACTGGTGGAAAGTATGAGTTTAAGCTCTTATTGTAGTGTGAATGTGCAATTCATGCTCCAATTTGCAGGAGTTGACGGCCATAAAAATGGCAAATATCAGCCGTCAATAGTCATCCAGCCTCCCGACTGGACGGTGCCTTTCAAGATTATGTGTGATGCTAGTGATTATGCTGTAGGGGCCGTCTTAGGCCAAACTAAGGATAAGAAACACCATGCTATAGCCTATGCTAGCAAAACCATGACAGGAGCTCAGCTAAACTATGCCACTACTGCGAAAGAGCTCCTTGTTGTTGTCTTTGCTATAGACAAGTTTAGATCCTACTTAGTAGGAGCCAAGGTAATAGTTTATACCGATCATGCTGCTCTTAAATACATTCTCACTAAGAAAGATGCTAAACCCCGTCTGATTAGATGGATTCTGCTCCTTCAAGAGTTTGATTTAGAAATAAGAGATAAAAAAGGAGTAGAAAATTCTATTGCTGATCATTTGTCTCGTATGCGTACTACTAACCTGTAGGAAGCACCCATCAATGACTCTCTACGAGACGACATGTTGCTGAAGGTCACGGATAGCAACCCCTGGTATGCGAACATTGTGAATTATATGGTTACAGGGTATATACCCCCAGGAGCCGATAGGAAGAAATTGATCCATGAAGCCAAAAGGCACATGTGGGATGATCCGTACCTATATAAAGTCTGCGCTGATGGGCTGCTGAGAAGATGTGTGCTGAGTACTGAAGGAATGCAGATCATTGAAAAATGCCATGCTGGGCCATATGGTTGCCACTATAGCACTTACCGTACACATGCAAAGATATGGCAAAGTGGGTTCTTCTGGGCGACCATGTATGACAACACGAGGAATTTCATCCAAAGATGCAAGGCTTGCCAGAAGAACGAAGGAATTACGACCAGAGATGCAATGCCCATGATAATTTGCAAGTGGAACTTTTCGACGTATGGGGTATTGATTACATGGGCCCATTCCCAAAGTCTGAGGGAGCTGAATATATCTTAGTGGCAGTCGACTATGTGTCAAAATGGGTGGAAGCTATAGCCTGCAAGTCGGCCGATGCCAAGCAGTCCAAAAAGATGTTCAATGAAGTGATATTCCCTCGCTTCGGCATTCCAAGGATGGTAATTAGTGATGGGGGATCCCACTTCACTAACACAAATTTTAGAAGATTTCTGCAAGGATGTGGGATCCAACACAGCATCACCACTCCATACCACCCCCAGACTAATGGCCAAGCCGAAACCTCCAATAAGCAGATCAAGAATATTCTATAGAAAACAGTACAAGAGGCTGGCAGAGCTTGGAGGAAGCATCTCCCTGATGCCTTATGGGCCTATCGAACAGCTTACAAAACCCCACTGGGAATGTCTCTGTATCAATTGGTATATGGGAAAACATGTCACCTACCAGTGGAGATAGAACATAAAGCTCATTGGGCAATCAAAAGGTTTAATCTGGAATTCCTGAAGTCCGGAAGGAACAGGAAGAAACAATTAGCAGAATTGGAAGAGTGGAGAGAGAAAGCCTATCACAGTGCAAAGATCTATAAAGAAAGAACCAAGAGGTGGCACGATAAGAAAATCAAGAAGAAAGAATTTGCACCAGGTGATAAAGTGCTACTGTTCAACTCCCGATTCAAGCTATTTGGAAAAGGGAAACTGCACAGCAAATGGGAAGGACCATTCACAGTAGTAGAGGTAGCCCCTCATGGAGCTATCACTCTACAAAATGATGAATGCAACTATTTTAAGGTGAATGGCCATCGGTTGAAAATCTTCCTCGAGCCGGACGACATTGAATATGAAGTGATCAACTTCGTCGAGGATGAATAAAATGGGCAAGGGCGTGCCCAGACATCAGGTAAGTCCCCCCTTCTCTACTCTCTTTATCTTTTCAACCTTATTTTCATTTGTTAGAAGAAGACACTGTTTGGGAAATCCCCAACCTGCAGAATAAAAGGATCTGAGGTACGCATCTTCCCTATCTCATTCCCCTGTATCTTTGTGTTTGTTTGAATCTCAAAATCAATCTTTTATATCAAACTCAGGAGATATTTTTCCATGTCATGCATGAATCCCAAGGTTGGCTTGCATATGTTTTATTCCTTACTAATCATCTTGTTGCTTGTGAACCAATATCATTAGGGAACTCATGCTTATCTAAGTCGTTGGTGTTTGTGATATGGCTTGATAATTTGATCTTCGCTCTTTATGTCTGAGTACTTGGGAAATTTATTTTGAAAATCTGAAAATCCTTTGCAAAGCTCCCCTTTGATATGCCACCATCCTACTAGAGCCATATGATGTCTTTAGTTGAAAACCTTACAATCATATGCTGCTTGTTATTGCATTGAGATTTGTCAAATTTGGTGACCCTTGTGAGAAGTCTTTTCATTACTTTCATGATCAAGATTCATGTGCACCCCACCTATTTCCCCTTGCTATGCTTCTACACTGGAAGTTAGCAGTGTATCATTCATCCATAAAAGCTCCATGCGTGGTGTGACTTCTCTCTCTGAAATATCCTTCAAAAAGAGACATGGGCTATTAAAAAAAGAGAAAAAAAAGAGAAAGGATAGCTCATGTCCAGAAATAAAAGAAGAATAAGGAGAGGGATGCTCATACAAAAAGGAGTTCCATAACCTTGATGGTAATAACTAGTGTCCATTCCGGAGCTAGTGTCCACCTTACCATCAACTCGTAGTTCTCATCATATATGTACGGTAATATCTAGCACCCATTCCGGGTCTAGTATCCACCTTACCATACTGGCCATAACTATACTGGTGCACATCTTGATCTGATAGTATAATTTGATTTTCTCTGTGGATCCCGTCTTTGACTTTGCAATATATGTGATGTAAGTGTTGTTTCTCTTTATCCTACCCTGAGCTCCACATATAGCCATCATTAGAAGTGGGATGAAGAAAGGCAGCAATGCCTTGGTGAGGACATATACACATTGAGTGATCCGAGAGAATCAAATGAGGAGCTACGCAAAGTTTGTTTTGAAAACTCTTGCAAAAACCCCAAGATACTTAACATGATGAGCAGGAGTGATTTCATTCATGGCCGTTCCATTCCTCAACCACCCAAGATAGCATGATAGACAATTCATAGAGTTCACAAGTGCAAGGTATGGCTCAGAATATCTCTTATGCTTACTTCATACCTATGGATATCATGTCTCACTTTGATCTTGTTCTTCCCTTCACTCGGGACGAGCAAAGGTCGAGTGTGGGGGTATTTGTTGACGGCTGTTATCCACTCATTTTATACCCATCAATGTTGACGGCTGTTAAGTGCTACTTTTACACCGTCAATACCTGCATAATATAATGATAAAAAGATCATCAACACTATAATAGGGCTTGATACTGATGATTTCCGCAAGTGTTGGTGTTTCTAGCTTTTGTTGCAGGATGCACCGAATTGCGTGCCAATTGGTACAATTGAGAGCAACTGATCCAATGGCTATTAAAGGACATCATCATAAACAACCACAAATGCCAATTTGGTCTGCACCATTGCGACGGGCTCGTCAAGACGATCGAAATGGATATATCATTTGTCTACTTCTGAGTCCGGATGAAAGAGATATGCACAAGACAAGATCACCATCTTGATATCATGTGGGCCCGGCTGAGGACCCACCTAGCAGTCACCCATACACACCGCATACACACCCATACATGGCTGAGGACCCACCTAGCAGTCACCTTGACAAAAGGCGGTGCGAGGGGAGCTACCTGGGGGTCGGCCGACCCCCCAGGTCGGCCGACCCCACTTTGTCGCCCCTCGTGTCGCCCTTCCACATGTCGACTTGTCATGACGAACCAAAGGCGGTGCCAGGTGCTTGCCCGAATATTCCTCCGGGATCCTGCAGCTCCTTCTCATGGAAGATACACCAACTTGGCCCCCACTCCTCTTCGCCACGTGTCACCACCCTATTGGTGGCGCCCATGGCAGCCAAGGGGGCTCCTCCTACTCTCGTTGGCCTATAAATAGAAGTGGAGGGGGTAGAGAATAGGACACACAACTCCTCTCCTCCTCTCTCATTTTCTCTCTTGAGAGGCGAGGCTCTCCTCTCCTTCTAGAGTGTAAGTGTCGAGTAGTTGATTAGATCAAAGCTAGGGAGATGGTGAAAGGGATGTACCTCTACGGATGCTCGTTCTTCACTTAGAGTAAAGTGAGTATTTCTGCATTTTCTATTTAGACCAAAGTGCAAGTGATATGTTCTTGTGTTCTTCACCTGTTCATCATTTAGAGGCACGTGTTCTTCACGAACACACCCCCTTGATCTAGTTGATTAGGTGCACAAGTTCGTATCCTGTTTGTATGATTAGTCTTTTAGAACAAAGTGGATATGCTTGCATGCTCTGATTAGAATAAAGTGTGTTCGTGATTCCTTTCTAATAGTTCATGCTAGGTTGCACGAGTAGACTTTTTCCTCTGCTAGTGTGTAGATCCTGGGTTTATGCGTTCGTCTGTTGCAATTCGTTCGTATACATTGGAAGCATAGTACGGGGTCGAGTGCCCTCTTGCATGCCTTTAGTATAAGCTAGTAGTACCTATAGTGAGTGAGATCAGTTCTCTTCTGTGGTCGTAGTTCTATAAGTACAGAGTGCCGTAGTCCGTTGGCTATGGTAGTAACCACAGTGTAGACGTTGTGTCACGCTACCAGTTATCATTCGTTCGGCTTATCCCAAGGTTAGGTAGAGGCAGTCCAGGTGGTGGTGACTGCCCGTCTGGCCCTTGTTGATCCTCCGCAGCTGGATATAGTTAGAGCTCCGTTCCACATAGTTTCGCGTACCGGAGCCGCCTGTTATGTCAGGGCTATCGGTACCCTAAGCCAAGTTCTATCTAGAGATCGACCTTTAATCTCATCTATAGTGCTATCTTTAGGAATCCTCTCTATCCTTGCCTTTTATCTTGGTGTGTCCTTGGACTGACTAGTACGAAGTTAGTGCACACTTTGCCTTGGATTTGATACCCTTGGAATACTCTGAGGTGAAAGCTACAACGGTATCCGTGCGCTTGCGGATTTATTCGTGTGATGCTAAAATACCCAACAAGCTTTCTGGCGCCGTTGCCGGGGAACGATTGTTGTATCTATCATCGAACCTAGTGGTCCTTGTATTTTTCTTTTTTGTTTCCTTCTACCTTTACCCTGCTACCCATGGTGAAGCTTTCCTGTAAAAGCATCACTACCCCTAGGGATGAGCTCCCAGAGCCACCACCTTCGGTGTGCCTTTTTCTCACATCTGGCTGTGAGCCCCTTCCTGCGACTATCGATGTCGTTCAGTACACTATCTTCTCTATTGTATCGAGCGAAAACCCATATGACCATCTTCGTGACTTCGAGAACTGGTGTTCTCTTATCTACACTATGGGTATGACGCTGGATACCTTCAAGTGGAAGTTGTTTCCGTACTCTCTTGTAGGGAAGGCCGAACAATGGTACACATACACCGTAGGTAGCGTGAACGATAGTTGGGGAGAGCTTAGAGACAAGTTTTGTCTTGAGTTCTTCCCTCCATCTCGTGTTGCTGCTCTACGGGAAGATATCCATTGTTTTCGACAGAAAGAGAAGGAAATGATAGACTTGGCCTGGGCTAGATTTACACGCTTAGTGTATTATGGACCGCCCTTGTCGATACCTGATTCTCAGTTGCTTCGCAATTTTTATGATGGTCTCGACAAAAGGTCTGTCTGTCATCTCGACCGTGGAAAACCATTTCTTGAAAGGGGACCAGCTGAAGGTATGGATTTCCTGAACTCCTACTTCAAAGTCGATCCTAGATCCTACCGAGAGGAATCCGAGTCAAGCCATGAGAGCCCCTCAACATCCAAGTCCGAGTCTTCATCTTCCGAATCCCAAGACTTGTCTGTTGAGCCCTCTCCTGAACCCCAAACACCAAAGGAAGAAGAAATTCAATCTTCGGTGTTCACTTGCAAATTCGAGGATGACCCATCTAGAAACCTTTCAGACACCACGAATTCTGTTGATGCCCAATTAGGGGAGGATCCTTATTCCGTCCACACCGATCATTCTAGAAATCTTTCAACAGAACCTTCCCTTAGGCCTGCGATGCCACCTCTACCTCCTGATCCTCCCGACGAAGCATATCCTGAGGAGGCCATGAGGGAGGAATGGTCAGAGGGAGTGACACGATATTCTGAAGCAATTTGGAATAGTTCACCTTCTCTGGTTGTCCCTTGCTCTATTAGAGGCACTGTCGTAGAGGCCTATTGTAACCCCATCATGGAGGTTAACATTTTGTCATGGCACTTAGCAGAAACTCTTCTGGGCAAAGTTCGGCTAGCACCATCCGACATGCTCCTCGAGACTTGTCCCTTTGGACACGTTCTGGAATGTCGGGGGATCGCAAGTACCGTGCCACTTATCGTAGACGGGATCAAGGCTAGCTTAGACTTTCACATCTTCGATGCCTTTGATCTCGATCTTCACCTAGGCTCCCCTTTCGAGCAGCTCTTCGATACATCTTTAGGGAGCCTAGATGATAAGCTTCGGGGAGTCACTTCTGCCACTGCTACCCCTTGTCCGGGACATCCTATGGCGAAGCCTCTTCCCCAGCAAAATCCGCTCGAGAAGATGACACATACATCTCCGTTCACGTCATCTGAGCCCGTTCTCATTAAGGTTGTAGAATCTTCTACTCCTCATGAGTACGACTCGGAAGACTCTCTTCACCTTTGTGAAGGCGAACGACCATCACCACTCTCGGCCGAGTTTCAGCCCCTTCCCACTGGCCCGTATCATGTTGCTTTCGATCATGATCAAGAGTCAACATTGAGTTTCCACGATGACTCTCTTGAGATGGAGAATTCATGGGCCATGGAACCATTCGAGGCACTGACTCTAGAGTCCGGAGGAAAGGATTCCACACACGAGCATGGTAGTCTCATCCTTGATCTATCATACAGACCATGCTCGCATCATGTCCCTCCAGAGTCAGACATGCTTAGTGCGCCGAGCATGCATGAGGGCTGCAACCACCTTATGGTCCTCTTTTCTAGAAAGTTCAGAAGGTTGGCTGTAGATGTATATGTCTATCATAAGCATATCAAATTTCACGTGTGCACTATGGCACTAACCTTGCAGCTGAAGCTTCACTGATACATCAAGGGATTGGTGGTGAGACGGGAATGACACCACCAACGATAGCTGCAAGATAAAGTTCCCATGGTCGAGCTTATGACCTTAAATAAACAAAGCACTCCCAGGAAATAGCCTAGATAAGGTTAGGTTTTATTCCCCTTTTCGAATAAAAGCAAGAACATGTTTTTAGGATAAGTTGTCCTTCGGGTATTTTTGGTCACTAACCTTCCAGGTGGAGATTGAAAAGAAGAATGGACAAGTGATGCCTACAAACATGTGAGCTGCATCAAATGCAACGCTTGAGGTAAGCTCTGGTGAGGGAACATTTACAAAAGGAAGCTTGATCTCCACACACTTGAGTTTTGTTGCCTAGCAATGCAAACTTCAAGTGTGGGGGGAGGTATGTGAGCATCTTGAGTAAAGTTCCTCCTCTACCAAATCTTATCTTGGTGTGGCAATGATGTCAGCTCTTGCATCTTGCCCACTAGCTAGGTAAGTCCTGCTTTTGACATTAAACAAAGCCCTTCCGGGAGGTTCCCGAGGTTCACCGTCTTATACTCATGCTTATGTCCCTTGTTGATGATAGCTTGATCATACTTTCATATTTCCTTTATCTTTGCTCATATGCTCTGGTTTGAATGTTTAGGAATCCACACATTCATAGGTTGTTTTAAATTAAGCATGGTGCTTAGGTTAACACTGCCTTCTTTAGTCAAAACAAGACATGGTGTCGGGTTTTGACTTATGAACCTTAGAGTTATATTTTCATAGATCTTGGTTGCATATATTCTGACTAACCCCTACAGAGAATTGTCAAATTTGAATGGGTAAGTCATTGAGCTAAACTCAATTAGGAAGGTAAGTTGAGGTGTCGGATTCATGTTGCACAACATGCAAAGGTGGTACATATGACCTCTCAAAGGTCCAAGGTAAGTATATTCCCCTTTGTGTATGGAATGTAATGTTGGTCTAACCCTTTCGAGCAAATGACATGGTGACAATAAAAAAACCCAAAAATATTTTAATTTGAATGAGGGCTCTATGGTTCTCAAACCAGTAGAGTCCATCTTTTGTTTTCATTTGTCATTTGAAGAACAGCACCAGGTTCAACCACCAGTGTGGGGGAGTTCTCTCAAGCTCATCATCGATATATCCACTCAAGAACTTGCACACAGACGTTGCACAACATCGACTACGCCTTCATGACAAGAGCAAGGTAAACTAGAGTGACTCGGCTGCCCTCTGGTCAGCCAAATCACCACTAGTCTTCCTTGATCTCTTATCCTTCAGAAGCGATGGTATGTGCATCCTCTACCTCACTCTCCTTTATCCATGAGTTTGATTGAATATCAATTCCTATCATTTGAAATCAAACTCAGCAATTTGTGATATGCTTGCTGTACATGATTCCTGTGGTTGGCTTGCATATGTTTCATTCCTTACCTATCATCTTGATGCTTGTGAACAAATGTCATTATAGGGAACTCAGGCTCATCTAAGTAGTTGGCGTTTGAGATATGGTTTGATGATATGATCTTCGCTCTGAATGTCTGAGTGCTTGGGAATTTCTTTGAAAAATCATAAAACCCTTTGCAAAGCTCCTCTTTGATATGCCACCATCCCACCAAAGCCATATGATGTTATAGTTGAAAACCTTCTACTCATATGCTGCTTGTTATTACTTTGAGCTTTGTCAAATCCTGTGACCCTTGTGAGAATTCTTTTCATTACTCTCATGATCAAGATTCATGTGCACACCACCTACTTCCCCTTGCTATGCTTCTACACTAGAAGTTAGCATTGTACCATTCATCCATTCCATGAAAATAAAACTCCATATGTGGTGTGACCTCTCCCTCCAAAAGTACCCTTCAAAAAGAGACATGGGCTATGAAAAAAAAGAGAGAAGAAAAAAAAGAGAAAAGACATGCTCAAAAAGCATGATGAAAAAAAGAGGAAAGAAAGAATAGCCCATGTCCAAAATAAAGGAGAAAAAGGAGAGAGATGGTCATGCAAAAAGGAGTTCCATAACTTAGATGGTAATAACTAGTATCCATTCCGGGGCTTGTGTCCACCTTACCATCTACCAATTCTCATCATACATGTACGGTAATATCTAGCACCCATTCCGGCCCTAGTATGCACCTTACCATACTCACCATATCCATACAAGTGCACATCTTGATCTGATGGTATGATTTGAGTTTTCTCTGTCCAGTTTTTGACATTGCAATATATGTGATGCAAGTATGCTTTATCCTTTATCCTACCCTGAGCTCCCCATATAGCCATCATTAGAAGTAGGATGAAGAAAAGCAATCTAATGCCTTGGTGAGGACATATAGACATTGAGCAATCTGAGAGAATCAAATGAGGAGCTAAGCAAGGTTTTGTTTTGAAAATTTATTGCAAAACCCCAAGTTACTTAACATGATGAGCAGAAGTGATTTGATTCATAACCATTCAATTCCTCACCTATCCAAGATAGCATGATAAACACTTCAGAGTTCACAAGTACAAGGTATGGTTTGGAATATCTCTTATGCTCGCTCCATACCTTTGGATATCATGTCTCACCTTGATCTGACTCCCTTTACTCGGGACGAGCAAAGGTCAAGTGTGGGGGTGTTGTTGACGGCTGTTAAGTGCTACTTTTACACCGTCAATACCTGCATAATATAATGATAAAAGGATCATCAACACTAGCATAGGGCTTGATACTGATGATTTCCACAAGTGTTGGTGTTTCTAGCTTTTGTTGCAGGATGCACCGAATTGCGTGCCAATTGGTACAATTGAGAGCAAGTGATCCAATGGCTATTAAAGGATGTCATCCTAAACAACCTCAAATGCCAATTTGGTCTGCACCATCGCGACTGGCTCGTCAAGACGATCGAAATGGATATATCATTTGTCTACTTCTGAGTCCGGATGAAAGAGATATGCACAAGACAAGATCACCATCTTGATATCATGTGGGCCCGGTGGGACCCACACCAGACCACGTGGCCACGTGTTGCCACGTTGGATGCCGGTGTCCATGACACATCACCGATCTAAGGAAACACACCTTCGACCAATCAGGAGCCAGTACGCGGATTCAAGGACCCACGTCCCCACGGAAACAAGCTAAAAACACTGCATACACACCCATACACGCCTGAGGACCCACCTAGCAGTCACCTGGACAAAAGGCGGCGTGAGGGGAGCTACCTGGGGGTCGGCTGACCCCCCAGGTCGGCCGACCCCACTTTGTCACCCCTCGTGTCACCCTTCCACGTGTTGGCTTGTCGTGATGAACCAAAGGCGGTGCCAGGTGCTTGCCCGAATATTCCTCCGGGATCCTGCAGCTCCTTCTCATGGAAGATACACCAACTTGGCCACCACTCCTCTTCGCCACGTGTCACCACCCTATTGGTGGCGCCCATGGCAGCCAAGGGGGCTCCTCCTACTCTCCTTGGCCTATAAATAGAAGTGGAGGGGGTAGAGAATAGGACACACAACTCCTCTCCTCCTCTCTCATTTTCTCTCTTGAGAGGAGAGGCTCTCCTCTCCTTCTAGAGTGTAAGTGTCGAGTAGTTGATTAGATCAAAGCTAGGGAGAGAGTGAAAGGGATGTACCTCTACGGATGCTCGTTCTTAAATTAGAGTAAAGTGAGTATTTCTGCATTTTCTATTTAGACCAAAGTGCAAGTGATATGTTCTTGTGTTCTTCACCTGTTCATCATTTAGAGGCACATGTTCTTCACGAACATGCCCCCTTGATCTAGTTGATTAGGTGCACAAGTTTGTATCCTGTTTGTATGATTAGTCTTTTAGAACAAAGTGGATATGCTTGCATGCTCTGATTAGAATAAAGTGTGTTCGTGATTCCTTTCTAATAGTTCATGCTAGGTTGCATGAGTAGACTTTTTCCTCTGCTAGTGCGTAGATCCTGGGTTTATGCGTTCGTTTGTTGCAAGTCGTTTGTATACGTTGGAAGCATAGTACGGTGTCGAGTGCCCTCTTGCATGCCTTTAGTATAAGCTAGTAGTACCTATAGTGAGTGAGATCAGTTCTCTTCCGTGGTCGTAGTTCTATAAGTACAGAGTGCCGTAGTCCGTTGGCTACGACAGTAACCACAGCGTAGACGTTGTGTCACGCTACTGGTTATCATTCGTTTGGCTTATTCCAAGGTTAGGTAGAGGCAGTCCAGATGGTGGTGACAGCCCGTCTGGCCCTTGTTGATCCTCCGTAGCTGGATATAGTTAGAGCTCCGTTCCACATAGTTCCGCATACCGGAGTCGCCTGTTAAGTCAGGGCTATCGGTACCCTAAGCCAAGTGCTATCTAGAGATCGACCTTTAATCTCATCTATAGTGCTATATTTAGGAATCCTCTCTATCCTTGCCTTTTATCTGGGTGTGTCCTTGGACCGACTAGTACGAAGTTAGTGCACACTGTTCCCCTGGATTCGATACGCTTGGAATAGTCTGAGGTGAAATCTACAACGGTATCCGTGCGCTTGCGGATTTATTCGTGTGACGCTAAAATACCCAACAGTCAACATGTACCTTTTGGCATGATAAATGATCATCAACACTAGAGTGGGGCTTAAACTAATCATTTCCACAAGTGTTGGTGATTATGCAAATACAGGTGATTAGCACTAGAAAGAGGAGTGAAAGCACAAGTCTTTGATCCAAGTACTTCAAGCTCTGCTAATGAGGGGATGCCACCTAGGATTCCCCTGGATCACTAACGTCATCAATCCAAGAGAGGCAAGCCCTACGAATCACGTATCGCCATATGGACATCACATGGATTCAAGGGCCCACTTATCCCCCAAAACCGTCAGGAAACGTGGCATGCACGGGGGAGTGACCTCAGGGCCCACTTGTCAGCCACCTGGAGGAAACACAAGGCGACACGTGGCCCCGAGGGTTCGGCCGAACCCTAGATCGGCCGAACCGACTTTGGTTCAGCTGATCTCGGCCCTCCACGTGTCAGCTCCTGATTGGTCCCCTGCTGCTATCCCAGGCATTTTGGGGCACTTTGAGCCTCCGAGCAAGCCACCCTCTCCTCTATAAATAGGAGGGGAGGGGCTCCCATTTGAGACACACACTTCTCCTCCTCCTCTTCATTTTGGCCTTGGAGCCTCTCTCTTTAGGAGAGGCGAGCTCTTTGTATAGGATTAGTACTAGGAAGTGAGGTGGGAGGCTTGGGGCCATGTCATGTTCATGACATCTTCATCAAGAACGATCCTCAGCGGTGCCTTTGTTCTTCAACTAGACTAAAGTGAGTATTTCGACATTTTCTATTTAGACTAAAGTCGTATGCATGCTTAGTTGCTTTGTTCTTGTGTTCTTCATTTGTTCTTGGTTTAGAGGCTTGTGTTCTTCGAACACAACCCTTTCGATCTACTAGACTTAGATCATAAGTTTGCATTCTAGTTTGCCAGTTTGTCTATTAGAGTAAAGTTGATGCTACTGCATATCTCTAGTTAGATCAAAGTGCATTCGTGATGTTGCATAAGTGATAGAGTATACCTTGAGCTAGTGCCAGTATATCCCTCGCGGATTCATAGTTCCGTATTTATACGAAGTGCTTTAGTCGGGCTATCAGGACGTCAGACGGTGTCCGGCTATAGTAGTAGTCAGTGGTGTAGACGTGGTGTCTGGACCATAGGTTATCCTGCGAATACCAAGTACATTCGCGTAACGATAGAGGTAGGCCGCAGTGGTGACAGCCTGTTGGACCCTTTGGAACCCTCCGCGCCTGTGTACCGGGTAGGGCCCCGTTGCCAGAACATATTGCGTAGCCTTAAACAGCTAGGGTGGGTTGGCGCCCAAGGAGAGTGTTATACCTGAGAGACCGTGCTAGACTCTGAGCTCGGTCAGGCAAATCCTTTCTACCTATCCTATCAATCAGTGTAGTGTCCTTAGACCACCAGCTAGGCCAGAAACCAGAGCTCCTCCGTCCTAGGAACGAAACCCGACGGGAATACTCATTCACCGAGGGAGAAGTGCTGCAATAGCACACTCGTCAGTGTACCCGGAAGTCTCTTACACGCTCACGCTACCCACGACACCTAGCGGTGACGTTAAGAAACGCCAACATTAAGCATCATCAACAGGAAGGTACGATAGATATAAGATCCAAACGAGAGTGGGTGACTACACATCAAGATCTATTACAACTCCATGGACAAACGATTACTTTACCCCATCAAGACGCTAGGCATGGCACTATTGAACATGGTGGATGCCCCTAATGGTGTCCGTTTCTTAGTGTCCTTCAACTCTGGCGGCGCTGTGGCAGGGCCTCAGCATCCTTCTTCCTCGTGGTGGCCTCCCTTGATCTCGACGATGATCCTCTTCAATGCTCACTCCCTCGATCAACCCTCTTCCTTGTGGTTGATCTCCCGAGGCTTCTCTGGTCGTCTTTCGTGAATGGCTCCTCTCCCCCAACAATTAGGGTTCCGCGATCTTATCACCGAAGAAAGGCGGCGGCGAACTAACCCCGAATGGGGGTGGGCCGACCGGCCTGGCCCATTCCCAACCCGGTTCACCTCCGTCTTTTGCCACGTGTCATCTTTTGCACTTTTGGGTTTTTCCTCCTTCGGATGTGGGCTTTGGACATCGTTAGCCCCGCGACCAATTTAAGGGGTCTTTACGCATGATCTTTCGGTCTTTTCATCTTGGTCCTCGAAGATTCTTTGTTGAAGCACATTGGTCCTTGCCACCTTTGGAGTCAAGTTCATGCATGGTTGGAGCCTCTTGATCATCATGTAAATCGTCCTCCGAACCGAGTGCATCTCTTCTCATTTAGTGCATGAATTCCTGCGTAAACATTATACTCCAAAACACACATCCAACGATGAACTTGTTATATCATTAGTATGCCTAGTGGCGGGTTAGTTCCAAAATTAAATCCAAACTATAACATAACAAGTGTTCTTGGTTGACGGAAATCGACCACCAACAGGGAGCGTCGGGAAGCTTCGAGGTGGGGGGAACATGGCGTGATTGCGGGGCTTGCGTTGAGGCTAAGCAAGTCCGCGGTGGAAGCGTGTCCGCTCGATGGGAATATCTTAAGTTTAAGTTGTAGGGGTAGCGTGGTCATTTGCCTCCTCCGGTGGACTTCGTATAAATAGCGGAGAGGTGGATGGCATCTCTCTCGCTCTTGGACTCTAGGGTTTTCTCCCCCGGTACATCACTCTGGACTGCTTCTTTCAAGTATTTCCTTAGGCTAGATTCTTGTATAGACTCTGACCTCTGGATGTATGGAAGCATTCGGCGTTGTGATGATTTCCCTCTCCTAGTCCCTTGTGATTTTCGTGTCATTTTCGTGGCTATATTTGGGTGTTTTGTTCTTCGCTCGATTCGTTGATTTGAGGGTGTTTTTCCTTGGATTTCTTTGAGGGGATCATGGGTGGATGCCTTGTGCATCTTTAGGTGTGATCTTGACCCCTCAAACCCTGGGAAATCCCTTCAATTCACGATTTCTTGGAAGAGCATGAGTTCTTGGAGGTAGTTCATGTGATCTGCGTTTCCTGGTGTTTTAGTGAGTTAGAGGTCGAGATTTTTGGGGCATAGCTTCACCTAGTGATGCTCCTCTTCTCCCCCAAATCTTGTCTCAAGAGCTCAAGGGGTTTGGGAGATCCGGTGATGAGTTGTTGAGGTTGACCTTCCCACGCGCCCTGTTTCTGCTCCTGTCCGCGCTTGGCGGACCGTCCACTACGGTCTTGCGGACCGTCTGCGTAGGGCATGTTCTTCGCCAGTTCGTTCGTGTTCGTGTGCGCTCGAGTTTCGATTCATCGGGTTCAAAGTTTTCGTTTGGGAGGTGTTTGCCGGACTGTCCGCCAGGTGGGGCCGGACTGTCCGCGAGGCACAGACTGTCCGCGGTGCTTGCCCGGACTGTCCGAATTTCCTCGGTACAGTACTGGAGGTTTGGTGCTCTTTTTCAGACTGTCCGCCTAGGGGTCACAGACCGTCCGCCCATGCTCGCGGACTGTCCGCCGGACTCCTGCGGACTGTCCGCACTGTACCTCGCAGATTTGGTTAAGTTATTTGATTCTTGTCTTGTGCTTCCGCTCTTTGATTCAAGGCTTGTCTCTAGGACTTGTAGGCTTGTGTGCGCCTAGTCTAGAGCTTCTTTGGTGTGTGCGAGTGATCGGAGTGGCAGTCGGGGTATAGGCCGAGTTCATCCTTCGGGAAGAATTTTTATCGGCTCCCATTCACTGCCCCCCTATCTGGTCGCCCATTCGGTCCTTCAATTGGTATCAGAGCCAGTTATAGATCTTTGTGATTCTAACCAGTCTAAGATCCAAAGATGGGCGACTACGGTAAGGGGTCAGGTCCTCCGCACTTCGATGGCCAGAATTACCCGATGTGGGAGAGGCGCATGGGTGCGTTTTTGCGTGGGAAGGGGACTCTGATTTGGGATGTGACCCAAAATCCTAACTATGTCATTCCAGACAGTTTCCTTCTTCCATGATCGCGAGACATGTTTGAAGCCAACAGCAAGGCCGTTGATTACTTGTTCTGTGCTCTCTATGCCTCGGAGTTTGATCGAGTGTACGGAGAGGATGTGGCCGGAAAGATATGGCTTAATCTTAGGAATGCACAAGTTGGCAATGCTCAGGTGCAAGCTCGTTTGTTTTCCACTTACCAGAGAGAGTACGAGAACTTCACTCATCTCCCCGGTGAGTCGACTGATGTGATGTTTCAACGCTTCACCAGTATTGTGAACAACATGAGGGCCAATGTGACAGTGCTCCCATACACAGATCATGATCAAGCAATCAAGCTTTTTCATGCATTGGATATGTTTGTGTGGAGTGCCACGGTCGAGGCCATTGAGGAGTCGAGTTTGTATGATACCTTGACGCTGGATGAGCTGTTCTCTAAGCTCAGGTCTTCGGAGGTTGATCGTGGCTTGAGAGCCAAGGGCGAGAACTCCACTGATCCTCATAGTTTGGCTCTTGTCTCAGGATCGAGGACTAATGCTAACTCTGTTGTCATGCAGTTTTCTTTGTCTTGTCTTATGTCCATGCCAGATGAGGACTTTGAGGTGCTGAGCGAGAAGGATCTTGCCTTGTTCAGCAAGAGGTTTGGGCGGATGTACGAGAACCGCAAGAATGTAAGAAGAAGCTCGGGGATATGCTATCAGTGCGGGAAGCACAGGCATTTCATTGCCGAGTTCCCTGAATCCATGGAGATCAAGAACGACTACAAGGGCAAGCCCAAGCACGACTACAACAAGCACCACTCTCGAAACGACTACAAGGACAAGCGCAAGGACAAGGGCGAGAGAAGGCCAATGAACAGCAGCGGGTACAAGAAGAAGACGACTCGAGCGATGGTTGCTGGAGCGAGCGACATCGACTCCACTTCAAGCAACGCTTCTTCCGGTTCGAGCACTGATGAAGAGCAAGATCGACACACGGGCAAGAACTTCACCGGCCTCAGCTTCATTGCACAAGGTGGCTTTGCGGCATGGCGCACTCCAAGAAGGGTGGGAAGCATAGCTCGGATTCGAACTCCGACTCTGAGGAAGAGGAACGACATGATCCCAACTTCTTACTAGAGGAGAATGCTAGGCTGAATGAGTTACTTGATAACCGTGATGATGTGCTTAGGAAGACCAACAAGGAGAAGAGAGAGTTTCGGTCTTTGCTAGGTGATGCTAAGGACAAGATAGTTGAGCTTGAGTCTTTGCTTGTTGATGTTAGAACTGAGATAGACTCTTTGAAAGCTGCTCTTGTTGTTTCTGATGAGGTTGAATGTAGTGATTGCAATGTTTTCCTGGCTGACTTGACTGCTCTCAAGGAGAAGCATGCCTCCACTCTTGAGAAACTAGATGTGCTTAGGATTGAGCGTGATGAGTTGAAATCTAGACCTGCTTTGATAGGTGCTTGCACTTCTTGTCCTATGTTGCATGCTAGGCTAGATGAATCTCATACTAAGATAGTTTCTCTTGAGGCTGCATTAAAAACTCCTATTCCTACATCATGCTCTACCTGTGAAATGCATGCTTCGAAAAACATGGAACTTGCGCATTATGTTGACCGTTTGCAGGATGAGAATGATCAGTTGAGGAAATTGATGGGTTGGTTGTCTGGGCATGAGCCACAATTGAGTTTGATGTTGGCTGAGTTTAAGAGGTTTGATGGTCAGGCGTTAGGGGCTGGCAAGAGTTGAGGGAGAAGAAAAGGTTGGAGAGATTCCTATTCCACCACACACTACACCCATGAACAAATTCACACCTAAGCCAAACCACCTCAGAAAGAAGCTAGACACAACCCCAGATCCACCAGTGTTCCACCACAAAACAGAAAACTACCAGAAACCCATTAAGTTTGTGAGCACCCAGGGAAATGTGTTTGGGGGGAAGTCAGGAGAGAAAACTGTTGAGAAGCCCACAGAGAAGCCACAACCTAAACCACAGCCGATCCACTTCCATTGTGAGTATTGTGGGAGGGATGGGCACAAGGATGAGTTCTGTTTCAGGAGGAGAAGGGATGAGAGGTTTGCTAGGGAGATGGCAAACAAGAACAGGTACCACCCTTCTCATGGTGTGCCTAAGCCTCGTAGAGGGCCTCTACCTCGGGGTGATGGGTTTGTGCATACGGTTCCCACTCGTGGTGGTGGAGGTGGTTTCCCTCAAAGAGATAGGAGTGTTGGGTTTGGGTGTGGTGAGTTTGCTGGACGTGCTCCTGCTCGTGACCGTTACGAGTTTGGGAGGCACGATCACAGTTTTGGGTCTCAAAGGGACTACGGGCCACGTTTACCACCTCGTGGTGCGCATTCCCCTCTAGTGAGATGTGACAGGTTCTTCGGTGGCAGGCGTGAGACAGCTCCGCCTAGAGGTCTTGATAGGATGGATTTTGCTAACCCTTCTTTTGAGCAAATGGCTCCACACTGGTTTGACTCCTTTGGTACTAACCACGGTGTTGAGTCGCTTGCTCATTCTCGTTCTCGATTTTGATTTGCAGGTGGGAGGCTTGGAGGACTTTTGGTTGATTGACTCCGGTTATTCACGTTACATGACCGGAGATCGTGGGTGGTTCTCCAGCCTCACCCCGGTGAGTACGAGGGAGTACATCACTTTCGGGGACAATGGGAGAGGACGAGTGCTTGCTGAAGGTATGGTGAAGGTGAGTAGCAAGGTGACCCTGAAGAGTGTGGCTTTGGTCAAGTCACTTGGTTCTAACCTATCGTCAGTATCCAAGTTGCTTGACGAGGGTTTTGAGGTTCGTTTTAAGTTGGGCACTTCTCGTGTGCTTGATTCTTGAGGCGATCTTGTCTGTACGATCGTCCCCGAGGGTCAAATCTTTCGTGCCGATTTTTCCTAGTCTGTTGGTCCTCCTCGATGCTTTGTTGCTATGTTTCGGCTCAGCTTTGGAAGTGGCATAGGAGGCTACGACACTTGAGCTTTGAGTTGCTTTCCCTCTTGAGTGCTCTAGATCTTGTCCGAGGATTGCCAAAGTTGAAATTCGAGAAGGATTTGGTTTGTGCTCCGTGTTGGCATGGAAAGATGGCTGCCGCTTCTCACACCCCTCTGACTGCAGTCATGTCCGAGCGACCTTGTGAGCTATTGCATATGGATTTTGTTGGGCTAGCTCGTGTTCGGTCTGTGGGTGGGAAGTGGTATGTGTTGGTTGTGGTTGATGATTTTTCTAGGTACTCTTGGGTTTTCTTTTTGGAGGATAAGAGCGATACATTTGTCTTTGTTCGGGACTTGATCTTGAGGTTGAAGAATGACAGACATGGTGATGCCATTCGAGCTATACACGGTGACAATGGCACGAAATTTAGGAACTCTCATTTTGATTCCTTTTGAGGTGATCTTGGTCTCGACCATCAGTATTCTTCTCCATACGTCACTTGCCAGAATGGCGTTGTGGAGAGGAAGAACTGGACCCTTTGTGAGATGGCCAGGATGATGCTTGATGAGCATAGGACTCCTAGGCGTTTCTAGGCCGAGGCGGTAAATACCACTTGCTTTGTGTCATATCGCATTTTCCTTCGTGCTTTCAAGAAGAGGACTTCATATGAGCTGATGCATGGGCGAAAACCCAAGGTGAGCCACTTTCATGCTATCGGATGCAAGTGTTTTATTCTGAAGAAGGGCAAGTTGGAAAAGTTTGAGGTTAGATGTTCGGATGGTATTTTTCTCGGTTATGCGATTCCCTCTAGAGCATATCGTGTGCTCAACCTTGACACTAACCGAATCATGGAGACTTGCGAGGTAACCTTCAACGAGACTCAGCCATGTAGCTCTTCTGCTTTTGAGTGTGCAGGTGACGAGGAATATGGTGCGAAGATCTTTGAGGATGAGAAGGATGGGGATGAAGAAGAAGATGGTGGTGGTGATGCTCCCACGGCTGATTGTGTACACGCTACTTCCACTACGATGACAACGATCGAGGATGGTCCATCCCCTACACCCACTACGACTGAGGTTGTTCGAGTGGAGGCTGCTGCTGAGGGGGAGATTGTGTCCAGGCAAGAGGCTCCCTGGTGTGTACACGTGGATCACCCACAGATGACGATCATAGGTGACCTTCATGAACGCACTACACGGTTGAGGTCAAGGAATACTTCTCACTTTGCTCACACTACATTTGTTGCTTCGTTTGAGCCCAAAGATATATTCAACATGCTTTGTCTGATGCGAACTGGTTGAATTCCATGCATGAGGAGTTGGAGAACTTTGAGAGAAACCAAGTCTAGGTGTTAGTAGATTCACCGCCAAATTGCCGTCCTATAGGTACCAAGTGGGTGTGGAAGAACAAGGAAGTGTGAATGGGATGGTTGTGAGAAACAAGTCGAGGTTGGTGGCTCAGGAGTTCAACCAGAAAGAGGGTATAGATTATGAGGAGACATTTGCTCCTGTGGCTCATCTGGAGTCTATTGGGATCCTTCTAGCCTTTGTCGTGGCTAAAGGGTTCAAGTTGTTCCAGATGGACGTGAAGAGTGCTTTCTTGAATGTGGTGATAGAGGAAGAAGTGTATGTGAGGCAACCCCTGGGGTTTGAGAGTCAAAAATACCCACACTGTGTATACAAACTCTAGAGAGCGCTTTATGGGTTGAAACAGGCACCGAGAGCTTGGTATTGTAGGTTGAGAGGCTTTGTGTTGAGCAAGGGGTTTGTGATGGGCACAATTGATAAGACCCTGTTTCTCCTTAAGCATGGAAATGACCCGTTGATTGTTCAGATTTACGTGGATGACATAATCTTTGGTGGCTCTTCTCATGATCTTGTTGCCAGATTTGCAGATAACATGAGCAGGGAATTTGGGATGTCTATGATGGGCGAGCTGCAGTTTTTCCTAGGGCACCAAATCCAGCAGTGCAAGGACGGGACGTTTGTACATCAGGCAAAGTAAACCAAGGACATGGTGAAGAAGTTTGGCATGAATGACTCCAAGCCACTGACTACACCAATGAGTACCACTACAGCTTTGGATGCGGATGAGGATGGTGAACCCGTGGACCAGTAGGAGTACCAGAGCATGATCGGCTCCCTCCTCTACTTGACGGCGATGAGGCCGGACATACAGTTCAGTGTGTGTCTGAGCGCTCGTTTTCAGGCTTCACCGAGGACTTCACATCGGCAGGCCGTCAAGAGGATTTTCAGGTACTTGAACTACACTTCTGAGTTTGGTCTTTGGTATTCTGCATCCTCGACGCTCAAACTTCACAGATTCTCCGATGCTGATTTTGTTGGGTGTCGTTTGGACCGCAAGTCTACCTCGGGTTCTTCTTTGGTCTCTTGGTCGTCTCACAAGCAATCCAATGTAGCCCAGTCCACTACAGAAGACGAGTATGTTGCTGCAGCCAGTTGTTGTTCCCAGCTCCTATGGATGACCTACACTATGAGTGATTTTGGTGAGGAGTGCTCCTAGGTTCCACTCTTTTGTGACAGCACCAGTGCCATAAGTGTAGCCAAAAACCCAGTCCTTCACTCTAATACTAAACACATCGAAGTGAGATACCATTTTCTGAGGGATAATGTTGAGAAAGGGAAAATTTCCTTGTCCTATGTATCTACCCAAGATCAGCTAGCCGACATATTCACTAAACCACTTGACCAAGTTACCTTCACACGCTTGTGAGGTGAACTTGGAGTGTGTTTTCCTTTTTAGCTAGATCTTGGAGCTTCTCATGTATATATGTGATATATGTTTCATTTGTTGCATTCCATGCATGCATTTTACTTTCTGTACAAAACATGGTAGGATAGCCATCTTTGGATCATTTGTGGTAGGATGAGCTTCTCCTTTATATCTTGATCACTATGATGTGCTATATGTGAGATATGTGTATGCTTTGGGAATGGTGATGTGAATGCTATGCTCTTGATGGTATTGTCATGTGTTCATGATGAGATAGCATCCTTTTTGTGAAAATGCTAAAAATGCTTCACTCATGAGTAGATACTTGTTTCTGATCAATTTGTGCTCAGATGCCTATATCATGCTTAGTTTGTGCTTGAGTATCATGCTCTTTTTGCTTGGGGTCAAAGACCCATTTGTCATGGTAAATGTTTAGCCTGTATGTTCACTTGTGGAGGAGCATAAGCTTCTTTTTATCACAAATGCATTTCATGTACCATGTTTAAACTTGAAAATGAATTTATTGTATGAATTGCCTTATGCATGAAAAATGAGCTCTTAATCATGTCTTTTTGCTTTCATGTATATGTATCTTGGGTGCTAAACTGTTGCCTGATGTCTACCATGAGAAGTCTTATTTTAAGAAGTAGACACAAGGCTATGACAACCCGCCCAGGATAATACCGTACTATCACCTAAACCAATCCACTTTGGTTATTAAGCAATAATAAAGTATCATCCTGTCGTTAGTTGCCGGGTTATCGCCCGATGAAATCACTTACATAGCAACAAGGATCGACATATATGCATTAAAACTCACGCGAAGGCGAGTCCAGAGTACAACCCAGGATTGACATCCAAATCTACCCCGAGGGGTTTAATTATTACAAAACCAAGGTACTTGACATGATAACAAGTTCAGAGTTTTGAAAACAGCGGAAATAAACTAAACGGCACGAGGAACATCACAGAAGGCCTGCCATGATGCCTTTAATCTTCGTCTTCCACCCACTCCAGCTCCCAGCCAGGCGGGATCTCTCCAGGCCACACATCAGCAAAAGCATTACCTGGAGCAACAGATTACAGCAAGGCTGAGTATACTAATACTCAGCAAGACTTACCTGTCGGTGATAACTACATTACCAACTCTAGACATGAAAGGCTTTTTGGCCACTGGGGTTTCTTTAGCGGAAAAGCAACAAAGAGTATGTCCTTACTTTCAAGATTTTAGCACAAGTTCTATTTGATTATTCTCTTCTAAATTAGCAAGCTATTGCAAGCATAAGTGGTGCAAAATAATTAATCAAGCATAAATATTCATCAACTTCCATCATTAGGGATCTCATGGCCAGTAGGATAAGTAGTCTCAGATAACGGTGAGAGGCCGACAATCGATTGGTTTAAAGCTTGCAAGGTAGACCTAAACACACGATAGGGTGCCCCCGCGAGGACAACCACCAGGCGGTTCCCGTCATTCCTCGGATTGGGATCAGATGTTACAGTCTTAAGTACAAGGCTTACTGGGCTACGCCCCAAGGTCACCCAGCCTCTCACATGTACTCGGGTGGCGAGCCCGAGGCCGCAACCCTAAGATTAGTAGCGCAAAGTTCCTGCACCGCCTCAGTTAGGTACTAGGCTTACCGTACCCATTTCCGACAAGTGTTTAGTACGTTCAAACACTTAACCCACGAAAGCCATTGGACCGGAGCCCACATCCCATGCTCTTACCACATGAGCAATCCATTTATAAAGATCTTATGATTCCAACATAAGAACCTAATCTCGCGAGTGACAAGCATCACTCGACTTGTAACGGTCCTCTAGCATAGCAGCTATCGACCTAACATACTAATATAGACATAGGTACCTAGGGATCATGCATCTAGGGTTTCATTCAACTCCTGAACGTAAATGCACAATCATCCATAGATAGTTGCATAAGATTTCAAAAACACTTAGGTTAATGCACCGGGGCTTGCCTTCGTCAGCACAGTTAGCCTGAGGGTCCTCAGTGTCCTCGCTCACTTCCACGTACTGCAGCTCCGCGTCAGCTCCTCCTTCCTCGGGTTCCGGCACGAGAGCGTAGTTACCGTCAGGGAGTTCTACACGGCATGCAATGCAAGGTTCAGGTGGAGTGAGAGATTAATTACATCCAACTCTTGTTGGCCATATTCACCTTGACAAACATTTAATTACTAATTCTTTTCATTAAAGTTATCATATGTGAAGGCTTATTATTTTAATCATTTTAATAGTGACTGTGTACATATTTATGTAATTGATTTAATTTAATTTCACAAAACAACAAGGGTGTATTTGTAGACCCGAATTAAGCTAGGCAACCATTTAATGGGGTCACAAAGAAACAAGGATTAATTTTTCCTAATCAATTTTTAATAGAAAGCTTATGTGCACCCTAACTTTTAAATACAAACAAACTATAAAAACAAGGACAAGGGTCCTTGCTGGCCCAAAAGGTTCTAAACATGCCACTGGACCAAACTTCAAGTTTAAAAGAGCCACAAATTAATTATACCCAAAAAGACTTTTCCTAGCTACCCAAAATTAGGAGAAAAGCATAAATAATTAAATAAAGTGCTCCTGCACCCTAACTCTTTCCTACTACTTCTCTGGCCTAAAACAAGTCTAGGAAACCAGCATGTTCATCAAAAACACATTTGAAATTTAAACTATGCATTTAAATGTAAATCTAAGCATAAATCAAGACTAAATATTTCTAGCAGAGGTAAATTCATGATAAAATCAGGAAAGCTGCATGTAGGCATAACATGAACATAGCCACAAGTTGAGCACACAAATCAATTTACATTTTGCTACAAAAATCAATAAGACAGGAATGGCATAAATACAAAGTAATTCATATAAAAAGATCTACACAGTAACTTTGTGCAAATTTTTGTCCAGACCCTACAAATGATATAACTAGCAACATATCCAAAGTTTAGCTCCATAGCCTTTCTAGATTTTGAACTACAACAAAATGATGTCAAACTGAATTTGAATTTCTATTCAAAATCTGTAAGTCAAAACTATGGTCATGCTTTGCAAAAGTTGTAGGTCTAGCCTCACTGAAACCAAGTCTAGCCTCACTGAAACCAACAAAATTGGTTTTGCATTTTTCTGATTTTTCTATGAATTTCTATGATTTTTCTAAGGTGCTGGACTGAGTTGTGAAGAAACTAAGATAACTATCACCACAAACAGGTCCCTGGTTTACAAACAAGTCCCTAGAATTCACATCCGTGCCCCTCACGGCGGCGGCGAGCTCGCCGGCGGCGAACGGCAGCCGGAGGAGGGCAACATGTAGCACGGGTGCTCGATTGAGCTTACCAGGGAGTGATTGGCGGTGGTGGCTCGGCTTGAGACGGCTCCGGCGAGCGGCGGTGGCGAGGCCGCGGCGGCGCGCCCGCCTCGGCTCGGGTTCCGGCGAGGGCAGTGGCAACGCCGGCCAACAAGCGATGGTTTAGGCACGAGTGAGGTCCAGGAGTGAGCTTGGGGTGCTTGGTCAGCGGCGGGAGCGGGCGGAGGGGTGTGCTCCCCGTGGCGGCGGCAATGGCGGGGCGGCAGATGTGCTTCCGCGCGCGAGAGGCCACGGGCGCCCTTTTATAGCAAGAGGAGGGAGAGAGGGGGACCAGGCCTTGGCTGTGAAGGCAAGGGAGCCGGTGGAGGGAGCCCGAACACGGCGGAACTGGGTCGGCGGCGGCCGGCCGACATGGGCGGCACGGGGCACGGCGGCGGCGCGCGCACGGACGCCACGCAGCACGTGGGAGCCGGGGCCGTGCGAACGGTCGGGAGGAGGGGAACGCAAGGATGTTGTCGGCATCCACATCGACGCAATGGGTCGGGGCGGGGCCCGGACACCGGGGCGGGCAGCGGCCGCGTGGTCGCGACACGCGCGCCGCGAGAGCGCGAGCCGGGCGGCGTCGGCACCGGTCAACGCCGAAACATTTCGGTTTAACCCCGTTTGACCGTGTTTATCTCAAAATTTCAAATTGAAACTCTGACTTTGACAAAAAGGAAACTTGTAGAGGGGATAACCACCTACAACTTTCACAAAGGCCGACATATGTTTTGAGCAAACGTTGGAGCATGCACTGCTGGCGAAGTTGCTGATTTAAATGGTGCCGAGGAACAGTGTTTGCTGCAGTTGACCAAGATTTAGACCTATTTCCACTCTAAAACTCGAATGCCGCAAATTATGAAAAGTGTGTCCCTCGAAAAGATGAACAACTTTTATATTGGTAGAATTTTGAGTGTTTAGACAAAATTTGGAGAACGTGGTCAAAGTCCTAATGTAAGGTCATGACATCGAGGGGGTTTGACCACTTTAACTAGGGTTTTGACCAAGGGAGGAAGTGTTGAATTGCTTAAGGAGCTTAGGGGTGAGCGTTGGCTAGGTTTTCGAGGTGATGACCCAGGTTGACCATGCTTTGACCAAAGTCAACAGGTTTGACCAGCAGTTAGGGTTAATTGAAAACCTGGGACGTCACAAAGGCTCGGTGGCTTTGACATCACATGTAGTTGCTTATGGTCGTTTGCTATGATCTTGTGATGAGAACTTGTGATCTTGTATGAGCTTTGTATGATCTAGTTCATTTTTGCTTAAATTACCATGGATAGGGCTTTGCTCATGAGATGAATGTTTCTTTGTGAAAATTGCTTTTGGCCATGTCACATGCTTATATGTCTCTACTTTCTTGATGGCAATGCGCTAACTACACCATGTCTACTATTGACGGCTGCTAAGTACCACTTTCAGCCCTCAATATTGTCACATAAATGGAGGAATATGCATTATTTACTTGCATTTTGGTTTGAATAATGTAGTCCCACTTGTCCTTGGAGATTATTTGTATGTAGGTGAAATACCCATTAAAAGATATGGAAACCCACCTTCTATGGAGAAACCATGCCAACTCAGCTGAGGAGGTGGCTACCACCAAGGAAACACATGGCAGTCCACATCATTGATCCAAGGGAGGCACTCACCAACGAATCAAAGAGCGCCACATGGACTTCACATGGATCAAGGGGCCCACCTTGGATACCAAATCAAGCCATGCACTGGGGAAGGATCAAAGGGCCCACTAGTCAGCCACCTGGACGAAGCACAGCCGAGATGGCCGCCCTAGGGGTTCGGCCGACCCTAGGATCGGCCGAACCGACCTAGGGTTGGTTCATCTCGGCCTTGCACGTGTCACCTCCCCATTGGTCACTCACCTCACTCCCGGGTGTTTTGCTGGAGTTTGAGTCCCGAAGCAAGCCTCCTCCTTGCCTATAAATAGAAAGGGAGGGGCTCCTATTTCTCACACACCACTCTCTCATTCTCCTCTCACTTTTAGTCTCCTAGGCTAGGGGGTAGGCTCGAGTTGCTCTTCTTCAAATTCCAAGTCTTCTTTGGAGTCTAGGTATGAGTTCTCTTTTATCTTTATTTCATTGTATGACTTTGATCCACTTTAGTTATTCAGCTATTTCATATAAAGTCATGGTAGATCATATGCTTGATATGTTCTTGAGTTCATCCTTTGTTCATCATTTAGAGGCTTCTGTTCTTCACGAACACTACCTTTTGACCCACTTGAAGCATGATAAACTTATTCCTTATGTGTTTGTTCATAAGTTAGAGGCTCGTGTTCTTCACGAACACGACCCTTCGATCTTGTTGACTAGACATAAGAGAGTTCGTATCCATTCGTATGTCTAGCCTTTAGTTGATCTTGTTAGATGGCATGACAGTGTTGCATGAGGTTTGTGTTCAAGCTACGGCACTCGGTATAAGTTGACTAGTCTTCTGGTGGCTCTCACCCTGGGTTACAATAGCCCGAGCCGGGTGAAGTCTAGCAGCAACGTAGGCATGGTGCCTGTGTTGTGTGGCTATGTTAGTTATGAGCATACCCCCTGTAACGATAGAGGTAGGCCGCAGTGGTGACAGCTGTTGGACCCTTTGGAACCCTCCGCGCTGGGGTACTTGCTGTAGGAGTCTAAAGTCTAGTTGCATAGAGTGCTGGTTGTCGCGGGCTAGCTCCCCGTTTGTACCTGGGTGCTGAACCTTACCCTCCCATGCAATGCTCATACCTATCTCCTATATCTTCTAGCTTTGTATGTTTAGTACATTAGAACCTAGAGCTAACTCGTATGTTCCCCCTAAGCCGCGGTGTGCTAGTGTAGAGGTAGATCTGAGTGTGTGTTGCACTACCCTTTTATATCTTTATCTTACCCCTGCCTTTGAGTTTGTTGTTTCCTATATCTATCTCTTAGTTTACATTCAGTGCAAAAGCATAAGTCTATGATATCTACCATTGCCTTCCACAGATACGATACCCTTGGAATATTCTCCTTCCTTGGGGAAATGCTACAATGGTTTATCTGTGCGCTTGCGGATTCGTTCATGATCGTTTAGATTAACCTTTTCCAAGTCTTGATGTTCACGCTAACTCGGCGTCGTTAGTTGTGACGTTAAGAAATGCAAACAGGCATTTCTGGGTGTTGTCACTAAGGATGGATTCCAAATATGTTCTTAAAGTGATGGCACCAAGAAACGCCAACAAGCATTTCTGGCGCCGTTGCCGGGGAAGGTACAGGATTATCATGACTATGCTTTGCATTTGTTTATAAGCTATGAGTTGGTTAGGACAACTCTCAATGCAGGCTAACCTTGATTGTCTTCTTTTATCTTTGGATGATGAAGACAGATAGTGTATGACTGGTTTCGACTTACCAGAGAATTTCACTGAAGATCCCGAGTCACTTGTGAGGAAAGCTCGAATTCATTTCGACTCACCTCGTCGTACTCGTCCAGAAGGCGAACCAGCTTCCTTTGTACCATCCACATCAAACGCTATGGCCCAGAAGACACTTCGTGAGTACTCAGCTCCTTCTGCTGAACAGGTGCTGCAAGGCCCTGAGGTGGCAATGGAGACTGAAAATTTTGAGATCAAGACGGGTCTAATTACGATCTTACAGGCTAGCCCATTATGTGGCAAGCCAAATGAGGATGTCAATGCCCATTTGCAGCAATTCCTAGAGCTATGCAGCACTTTCATCATTAGGGGTGCAAATATGGATGTTGTTTGTCTCCGACTATTTCCATTCTCTCTCCTAGGGAAGGCCAAGAAATGGTTCTATGCGAATCGTGATGCTATTAACACTTGGGATAAGTGTTCAGAGGCATTCCTCAAGAAGTTCTTCCCATTGGGTAAAACCAATGCTCTTCTTGGAAGAATTTCTGGTTTTCAGCAAGTAGCATGTGAATCTATTCCAGAGGCTTGGGAAAGGCTTCAGGAGTATATCCTTACCTGTCCTCACCATGGGATGGAGGATTGGCTCATTCTTCAAAACTTTTATAATGGGTTGACTCCGACAACCCGAGGCCATATTGATGCTGCTGCTCAAGGAGCATTCTTCTCACTCACGGTTGATAATGCTAAATTACTCATTGAGAAGATGGTTTCCAACCAAGGGTGGAGTGATGAACGACTCCAACCACGACCGAGGGGTACTCATACTATCAAGGAAGTAGACATGATTACTGTCACGTTGGATCTTCTTATGAAAAGATTGGATGACTGCACCAGCGAGAAGGCTGCCATGGCCACCACTACTCTGCCTATGGATTCTCATATGACTTGTGAAGTCTGTGGCAACACTGGGCACTCAGGAAATTATTGTCTGGAGACTCAGGAGGAAGTGATGTACATGAATGGAAACAACAATGGTTATCGTCCACCTCAACAAGGAGGCCAATCGTGGAATCAACAACGCCCTCATTATCAAGGAGGTAACCAAGGTAATTCCTACAATCCTAACCAACCTTCCTTGAGAGATCTCGTTTTTGGGCAAGCTAAGATTAATGAAGGTGTTAACAAAAAGCTAGCTGCCCTTGATAAAACCCTGGAAAGTCTCAACGTTAAGCTTGATAGTTTTTCTTCTGCTCAGAAGAGCCAGCTGAGTTTCAACAAAATGTTAGAAACCTAATTGGCTCAGCTAGTTGCTTTGGTTCCATCTGCTGATAACGGGAGGATCCCGGGGCAACCCGTATCCTCTTTTGAAAATGTTAGTGTAGTGTCAACTAGGTTGGTTAAGCCGCCGAGGAAGACGCGTGCTTCTAACTATGCAGGAAAGCCCATACAACAAATTCTATATCCATGGGAGGAATCAGCAGTTGTGCACAAGAAAGATCCTGGCTACCCAACTGTCACTTGCACAATCTATTACAATACTATCAGGCATGCCCTTTGTGACCTTGGTGCAAGTGTTAATCTCATGTCCAAGGCCATGTTCGAGCAACTGGGATATCCAGCTCTCTCTCCAACAGCACGGACTATCCAACTCGCTGATTCAACGATATGATATCTAGAAGGAGTTGTTGAGAGTATATTGGTTAAGGTCAAGAACTCTTATGTCTTCGCGGATTTCATAGTCCTTGATATGGAAGATGAGGGAGGAATGCCGCTCATCCTTGGGCGACCATTTCTCAGTGATGTCTGGGCTAGAATCAATGTGGGATCTAGAATAATCCGTTTTCGCACTGGGAAGAGGAACTTGACGTTCAAGTTTCAGGACAAAGAGGAGCAATGCTATTTGGTGCAGGATAGTGTTGAGTAGCTTGGGGGAAGGACGGAGCCTTCACCCCCAAAGAAGAAATCTCCGTTAAATAAGCAAAAGAAAATTCATAAAGAATGGCGAAAGATTGAGAAGGCACCACCCTCTACTTCTCAGGAGTGCGGTGCTGAGTGGAATTGATAACTGAGAAGAGTCCAACTCGTCAGACTAAAAATGATGGGTCTTTTCTACCAAAAAGGTTAAAGCTGGTATTTATCTCATATTTCTCTTTCCAAAATTTGATTTCCAAAATTGCATATTTGATTTTCCAAAACCTTGCATCTGCATGCTAGATTTATCTAGCCCTTTTCCAAATAAAATTTCTGAAAATAATTTCTGAGTTGGAAACCTTAGAAAAATCATTTGGGCAATTTCTGGAGCAAACTTTGGCCGAGGCACCCAGGCATAACCTCATATAGCCGTTGGGAGGCTGCCGGCCAAAGAGGGCAGCCAGGTGGGCCCACTAGGGTTCGGCCGACCTGGGAGCAATGACTCTCGGGTCCCACCGGCACCAACGGCTAGTAGCCGTTGCCTCTGGTCGGAATCTTGCCGTTGAGCCCCCATTGCTCTATAAATTAGACCCGAGAGGGGTGTTCTCCACCCATTCAACTCATTTCATTCACCCCCTCTCTACTCCTTGCTCTCTTGGTTTTCTTGGATTTCTTGCTCGAGATTGGATCATCAAGTAGTCTCTCTTTTGTGTTGCTGAAAGTATTGCTATTGGTGGAGCAAGCTCGGTAAGAATTTCATTCGACTTTACTAATCCATCACCGACTTGCTTTTGTTGTCCCTTGTTGTTGTGCTAGCATGAATTGGGCGACGAACACTCTCCGGAGGGTGATACACTCCTGTTCGTGGGCAAGCGCGAGTTCATCCGTCCCCGCCGAGTCGACGCCGAGCCCATCGACGATGGATTATGAAGAAGAGAAAGAAGAGCAAGCCGAGCCACGAGTGGCGAAGGAGGTCATCAACGACACCGCCTACCTTAGCTTGCGGGGTGCTCGAGAGGATCAAGCCTATGCTCTCCTGAAGGACCGAGTCTTCGCCCACACCCGGGACTTCGACCCGGCCCTCATGGAGAAAACAGGTATGAATCTCGAGTTCGCTTCCATTTGGCATGCTCTTGGTTGGGAGGATTTTGCGCCAGTTACCGAGCTTAGCTCTCGGCCCCTCACCATCCAGTGTCTTTGCTCTCTTACCGAGATTCCGGATGGCATTGAGTTTCGTCTTTTTGGGACCGATTATCGTGTTTCTTGGAAGGAACTTAGTCGTCTTCTTGGTTTTAATTCTCGTTGTGCTGTTTCTTTGAAGAAGGCTTGTGAGGGTTTTGTTCGAGGCTCTTTCTGGGTGGACATCTCTGGTCTTGTTTACAGTGGCAAGTTTGTGCCTCGGTGCAATGATATTGTGCATCTCACTCTCCGTTTGTGGCACAAGTGGCTTGCCATTACTCTCTTTCCATGAGAGGATGTTCGGCCCGTGCGCAGCGATGAGATGATGCTATTATACGCCGCTGTTAACCAGATCAAGGTCTCTCCCGTTAAAGCTATGATTCGGCAGTGGATGATGAATTTCAAGATGATAGGTCCTATTGAGTGTACGTCTTTGGTGACTCGTATTGCTCCCAGACTCAGGGTTCTTAGTGGGAATCCCGTACCCTTCATCGGGACGCCCCGAGTTCTCATTGATGAGGCATACTTGATCCAAGGGCATATACTCAAGAGAGGCCCAAATGATTCTTTGACTTTCTTCTTCCCGGGTTATGCAAATCAAATCCCGTTACCTAACCCGGGGTTTCGATTGTATAGCTCGGAGTCACTAACCATTCCCCTTGTTACAGAAGAGGAAAGCCGTTGTGCTAGTGTTTCAGGCAGGTCCACCATAAGCGTAACGAAGAGAGCACACATGCAGCAGCAGCAGCAGTCACAGCCACCACCACAGCCACAGCCTGCTACACCACTGGTGGCATGAGGGGCCCCTGCGGGGTACATGTTCGGGGTTACCCCTGGATACGCACCTAATTGGGACCAGCCCACCTACCAGTCGAGTGCGAGTGGCGCGGCTTGGGCGAGTGCGAGCGGTGCTCAGTGGGCTACACCCACTAGTTCCAGCTCCAGCGGTCCACCTCCGTCTTCGTCTTTCCGGCGGCACTTCTCAGCCTCTGCACGTGATGCTCAGCTCGCGCAGCAGATGGGAGAGCTCACCATCCAGGTCACGGGACTGGAGGAGACGCTGAACACTCACGTCGAGTCTACCTCAGCGTGGCAGCGTCAGGTTGGTGAAAGGATCGAAGCCATGCAGCAGAACCAGCAGCGATACCTGGAGGAGCAGAGGGCTTACTACGCAAGTCAGGGATTCTTCTTCCCTCCTCCGCAGTGAGCCTGGAGCTAGCTTGGGGGAGGACCCCCATCCTGAGGTAACTTGTATCTTCCTTTGTTTTCAGAATATCTTATAATGAAAACCCAAAAAATTCTGCAAAATAAAAAGAACAAAAATATTTATTTGCTTTCATCATCATCATTTGCTTAGTTTGCTTTGATATGCATAGTAAGAATGCTTTGCCTCTATGGTTGAAATGATGAATAGTTGTTTTGTTTATTCTTCTCGTATGTCTTGCTTACAACTTTGTATCCTACCTAAGTTTTGAGTTTGTTGGCTTGCATGTTCAAACCTTAACCTGAAAACTGTGGGTAGCAAAAAGCATGATCCTTGCCAAAGTTGCTGTGAGATATGATATGGTAGAATAGAGTGCTATGATCTTGTGCTTAGTGATGCTTGACATCCAGAGTTTTTCTTTTGGAAAAATCAAAACATGATGAGTTCCTCAATGATGAGAATTTCCTATCCAAGGCCATATGTAGATTCCAGCTCTTAGCCTCCACATATGCAGCTTGTTCTCTCATTGAGCTTTGTCAAATTGTTGTGACCCTTGTTAGAACTCATACTCCCCTGATCAAGATCACGTACACATTCATGCTAAACTTCTACACTGGAAGTTAGCATTCATCATTTTGCTCCATTTTGCTTATGCATTCTTCTACAAAATAAAACTCTATGTATCTTTCTATCATTCATCCCTCTCCAAATATCTCCAATAGAGACAAAGGACTAGCTAAAAAAAGAGAGAAAAAGAAAAGCATGCTCAAAAGCATGGCAAAAATAAAATAAAGAGAGCTAGCCCAAGTCTCGAATAATTTCAAAAGGAGAAAAAGGGATTGATATGTGCAAGAGAAAGAGTTCCACCATATAGATGGTAATAACTAGTACCTACTCCGGGGCTAGTGTCCACCTTACCATCAATCCCTCATTTCCTCATATAAAACATGGTAATATCTAGCACCCATTTCCGGGCCTAGTATCCACCTTACCATGCTCATATCCATCACACACATATGCACATCTTGATCAGGATGTATGTTTGGTTCTTCCAAGGATTCGGTTTTTGACTTAGCAAAATATGAGAGACAAGTATGCCACATTTCCCTACCTACAGCTCCACATAAGGCTATTAGGAGTAGGATGTGAAGAAAGGCAGCATTGATGCCTTGGTGAGGAACCATACACTTTTGAGCAATCCGAGAGTATCATTTGAGGAACTCTTATTTTCTTTCGAAAATTTTGCAAAACCTCCGGATTGATGGCTGATCAAGGTATGAGTGATTATGCATTTGCTATATAACCATTTTGTCTCTCAACCGCCTAAGGAAGGTGAAGCTATATGCCCCATGACATCAGGTGAAAGGTAAGAACATTGCCAACTTGCTCAACTCTTGGTAGAATACTTAGTTGTATGTTCGCCATAAGTTAAGAGTACAACATCGTAGCAACTCCTGATCAACCAACCTAAGTCTCTAATGTCTTGCTTCGAGACGAGCAAGAGGTTAGCTTGGGGGTGTTTGTTGACGGCTGTTAAGTACCACTTTCAGCCCTCAATATTCTCACATAAATGGAGGAATATGCATTATTTACTTGCATTTTGGTTTGAATAATGTAGTTCCACTTGTCCTTGGAGATTATTTGTATGTAGGTGAAATACCCATTAAAAGAGATGGAAACCCACCTTCTATGGAGAAACCATGTCAACTCAGCTAAGGAGGTGGCTGCCACTAAAGAAACACGTGGCATTCCACGTCATTGATCCAAGGGAGGCACTCACCGATGAATCAGAGAGCGCCACATGGATTTCACATGGATCAATGGGCCCACCTCAGATACCAAATCAAGCCATGCACCGGGGAAGGATCAAAGGGCCCACTAGTTAGCCACCTGGAGGAAGCATAGCCGAGATGGCCGCCCTAGGGGTTCGGCCGACCCTAGGATCGGCCGAACCGACCTAGGGTCGGTTCATCTCAGCCTTGCATGTGTCACCTGCTCATTGGTCACTTACCTCACTCCCGGGTGTTTTGGTGGAGTTTGAGCCCTGAAGCAAGCCTCCTCCTTGCCTATAAATAGAAGGGGAGGGGCTCCCATTTCTCACACACCACTCTCTTACTCTCCTCTCACTTTTAGTCTCCTAGGCTAGGGGGTAGGCTAGAGTAGTGTTAGCGTTTCCTAGCGCCGTCACTTTAAGAACAGATTTCGAATCCATCCTCAGTGACAACACCAAGAAATGCCTGTTGGCATCTCTTAACATCACAACTAATGACACCGAGTTAGCGTGAACATCAAGACTTGCCAAAGGTTAATCTAAACGATCATGAATGAATCCGCAAGCGCATAGATAAACCATTGTAGCATTTCCCCAAGGAAGCAGAATATTCCAAGGGTATCATATCTGTGGAAGGCAATGGCGGATATCATAGACTTATGCTTTTGCACTGAATGTAAACTAAGAGATAGATATAGGAAACAACAAACTCAAAGGCAGGGGTAAGATAAAGATATGAAAGGGTAGTGTGACACACACACTCAGATCTACCTCTACTCTAGCACACTACGGCTTAGGGGTAACATACGAGTTAGCTCTAGGTTCTAATGTACTAAACATACAAAGCTAGAAGATACAGGAGATAGGCATGAGCATTGCATGAGAGGGTAAGGTTCAGCACCTAGGTACAAACGGGTAGGTAGCCCGCGACGACCAGCACTCTGCGAAACTAGACTTTAGACTCCTACAGCAAGTACCCCAGCGCGAAGGGTTCCAAAGGGTCCAACAGCTGTCACCACTGCGGCCTACCTCTATCGTTACGGGGGGTATGCTCATAACTAACGTAGCCACACCACCCAGGCACTATGCCTGCGTTGCTGCTAGACTTCACCCGGCCCGAGCTATTGTGACCCAGGGTGTAACGACCCGGGTTTTCAGGGAGGAAAACCTGTCACCCTGTACCTTGCGATAGTCCCTGGATCAGACGCTATCACGTACAGAATTCCATCACAGATTAATAATACAACCATACAACGAAAATAAGCATCCAAAAGTATTACTTTTGTTACAAATCCATTAAAGGAGTACATCATTACACGCCTCATGGCGAAATAACATGAATAAGAGCCTACGCAGCGGTAGCTAGCTTCAAGAAGATGTCTCCAGCTTCATTCTTCTCTCCCACAGGCATCCTTGAGCGAAGCGTCACTCCCTTCAATCGTGCCATCCATCGGCATTGTTGTCGAAGTCTGACTCGTACCCTGCAAGCTCTGGGGCTATCCCCAAGGATTGGGATAGGTCCACGTCACCAACTGTATGCAAGCTTTAAGTGGCCTACTTCTAGAGGTATAAAAAGGTTCATGGAAAAGGCTAGTGTTTTCCTAAGCAGCGACAGCAACATATAAAGAGTGACATCTCCAAATCCCACCATTTCCCAAGTCTCTCATCCACAAACGGTTACACCTAGACACCCAGATCACCATCACCAAGTCCTATCTCCATCTAGGGTCAGTGCGAGAACTCCCACTCCTCCCACCTCAATGATTGCACCCGGATTCGCGAGGCAGAGGGACCAACTCTCCTCTCCCCGAATGAAACCACAGCTCACCATACACTCAAAACCTATAGGGGGAGGTAGAAATCCCAAAACGTAAGAGTCGGAGTAAACATCGGGCATGTCCATAACCGAGGACGCGGCTATACGTATAGATCTAAACTCTGCAGAGCGTGTACACCTGTACCCAACTCGTAATGGCACCCGGCGGTGATCAGCCAACCAAGCCCATCCTACTGGACAAACACCTAGGAGTTACGATTCCACCCTGCATCCGGGTCTCGATGCAGTCCCCCGCAGAAGACCACCCCAGAACTGTGAACATGCCCCCGTGTGGCCACACAGGGAGCGCCTGCAAAGGGAAGGGGTCCTCACCCACTTCCCTCCCACTGATACCCTCTATCCTACTAGCAGGTATGGAATCGCACTTGCCAGGGTCAACCCGGCCCTATCCCCACTCTCGGCGAGGTGGTGTGTACGAAAAGTCCAATGAAACAAAGCGACCCACTCGGTTTCAGATCGGGGCGAGCTCCTATCCTCCAAAGTACCACAAAACCCCAACACTTGTGCTTCGAAAACATTGTACCCGCCATAGGCACGAAATGGGAAACGCTCGAGAAGACGAACCCCTGGCCCCCAATCCTGGATCGGGTTGTCTTGAGCTCACCCCCGCCAAGTCACCCAAAAACACCTTCTCCTGCCAGTTTCCCCACACACACCAAGAATTTAACCACATTTCCCGTACACATGCACAGCAAAGCTCAGCATATATACACGCATAAATATAGTAGTAGTAGTAGGTCAATCAAGGACAAGGTATATAAAAGGGGCAATGCACGATTTCAGCATATCCATCATCATGTAATAAAGTAAAGCGCTAGCAGTTCTAATAGCAATGCCTAATGGGCATTCAAAGTCGGTTGGGCGTGAACCTGCGAGCGGGTAGTCGTCGAAGGCGAAGTCGTCGTCGTAGTCCTGGGTCAGCTCTCCGGCTCCGGTAGCTCCTAGATTCGCGAATATAGATAAATACCGATTCTAATTGCAATTAACACCAAATGAAGAAGCAATAAGGGCCAAAGAGAGCAAATACCTAACTAATGGGTGCGTCATGATTTTAGAAAGATTATGAAAGTGGTTTCATATTTTTCGAAGCTCGTATGAATTAGTTATGAATTTTTGAGGGTTAAAACCATTTATGAAATTAAATTGCGCATCCACAATATATATATCTATAACTTAGTTATAAGCTGGCTCTAGCTGACTCTGACTAGGCTATAAGCTGACTATTGGCTGGTTACTGCCCTCCACGTGGCAGCCACGCAGCAGCTAAAAGCTAGCTGCAAGAGGAGGTGCCAGCCAGGTGGCAGCTGAAGCACGGGATCGGTTGTGGCGTGCGGTGAGGTGGTGTGTGGTCTGCGGTGTGGCTTGCGCAGGGATTGGCCGGGTGAAGGACCGATTCGGGCGACCAGAGAGGGGGGGAGTGAATGGGAGCCGATTAAAAATTCTTCCCTAAGTTCGAACTTGGCCTATGCCCCGATTGCCACTCAACGAATCCGTGCTCACACAAGAAGCTCCAAACAAGGCACACACAAGCCAAGAAGATCACTAGAGAAGCCTAGGAGCAAAGAGCAGAAGCACCAAAGCAAGAATCAAAGGAACCGATCAACTCGAGTTAGTTCCTACGTCTGGGACGGACGGTCCGCCAGGCTGCCGCGGACAGTCCGCCAGGTAGTCGCGGACAGTCTGACGGCCAGGCGCGGACAGTCTGAAATTGACACAGAAGCTAACAAAGAGTTCGGGAGAAAATACACTCCTCGCGGACTGTCCGACCGTGCACCGCGGACGGTCCGCCAAAGCCACTGGAAACCCCAGACAAAAGACGAGTCCCCCAGACGAAATCTCAGGCCGCGCGGACAGTCCGCCAGGACCACGCGGACGGTCCGCGAACTGCCTACAAAATAAAAGCCCGAAACCAACAGATCAAAATGGTCCTCGCGAAGAACAAATGAAGAACACGATGAACAGTCGCGCTATCGACACCTCGCGGACAGTCCGCATGAGACCAGCGGACGGTCCGTCGGGCTCGACCAGAGCAGAAAAAGCTCAAGCTCGAGAGTCAACCCAACCTTTCCATCACCGGATATCCCAAACGGTTGAAGCTCTTGAGACAAGATTTTGGGGAGATGTAAAGCGTCACACAAGGATGCTATGCCCCAAAAATCTCGACTCTTAAGCCACTAAATCACCGGGAATCGCGGATCAACCGAACCACCACCATGACCTCGGGTACCAACCGAAACCACATGAATCGAAGGCTCTTCACGGTGTTTGAGGGGTCAAGATCACACACAAAGATGCGCAAGGCATCCACCCATGATCCCCTCGAAGAAATCCGTGAAGAAACGCCTCCAAAATCACGAATCGAGCCAAGAATGAAAACTCCCAAAAATAGTCCCAAAAATGACACGAAAATCACAGAGGACTAGGAGATCACCGGGACACCGAATGGTTCCATACATCCACAGGTCAGATTCTGTACAAGAGTCTAGCCTAAGGAATCCAAAGGAAAAGAAGCAGTTCAGAGAAAATCTACCGAGGGATAGAACCCTAGGGAGCCAGAGAGAGAGAGATGCCATCCACCTCTCCGCTATTTATATGAGATTCATCGGAGGGAGGTAAATGACCACGCTACCCCTACTGCTTGAAATGAAGATACCACCCCTCAGGGGCATTTTGGTCAAGTCTTCATCGAGCGGACACGCTTCCACCGCGGCCTTGCTTAGCTTTGACGCAAGCCCCACGATCACGCCACGTGCCCCCCGCCTCGAAGCTTCCTGAAGCTCCCGGATGATCGTCTCCGTCGCCTCGGGCCTTCGGGCTTGGTTTTGCGGCCCAAACCAAGAAACCCTCCACCTGATGGTTTTGTGGGCAAACCACCAAACCCCGCGTGCAAGCTTCGGGCTTCAACCGCTACCTTGCACCGGCCCATGTTCACGACTTCAGCCCGCCAGTCTTGCATCGCACTGCTTGCACTTGACCCCATCGGCCACCGGGTCCATCGAACCAAGCCTACTTGCCACTCCATCACCCGGAGGATGCCACGGCTAAGGCCTTTCGTGCTTGTTCTTCACCTGCACCGACACGAGTCAAGCCACAATCTGTACCTGCACACTTAGCCAAGTATCAGTCCACACAATGTTATCAATCACTCATCACTAAGGAGTGACCCTCCACTGGTCCTCAGACACACCTAGTCCTCACCGGGCGTATAGGATCCCGACAATCCGGTGTGGTTGCCGGCGGTGCGGTCCCTCATGTGCAACAAAACCACCAGCTGGTTCTTGGGCAGGTGCCATGTGTTCGAGCAAAAGCCCGAGAAGATGTGGCGGCGTGGCAAGGCTTGGCCGGCGGCGAGCTTTCCGGCGACCAGTGAAGATGAGCGGCGGCGAAGCTTGGGGTGGTCCAGGGACGCATCGAAACTGGTCAAAGGCCCGTGCTTGGCCAGCTTCAAGGCACGGAGGTCCTTATGCCGTCGGAAGAACCGCGAGCGGTAGCGTGACAAGAAGCAAAGTGGCAGCACAGCAACAAGATGGCGGTGCTGGTTTGCACTCGGGCTCCGGCGTGCTAGCATGGGAAGGAGGTTCGAGATTGGCCGACACTTGGGTGTGGCACACCCCATGACTGGCGGCTCGCACAGAGGGCGGCGGCGCGTTGAGTGCGCGCGCAGACTTGGCGAGGTGCTTGGGTGAGGCGAGGGCGCGAGCATGGGCAGGCGGTGACGCTCGTCTAGGTGAGCAGCGGGGAAAGGAAAAAGGGCTCGGCCTGGCGGGTGTTGGCAGAGGTGCGCGCGGCGAGCGGGTGCGCCCACGGTGATGCGAACACGGGTGCGCGATAGGGTTTTCAGGTGGCCAAGGTGAAGGCTTGGGCCTTCCTGGGTGCGTGCATGCGAGCTAAAGGCAGAGCCCCTTGTGCCTTCCTGCGCGTGTGCGCACTTGCGAGCAAGCCGGTGGCTTGGCCGCGACGGCGTGACGGGCAGGGTAGCACGCCCGATGGTGAAAGGAGGACGTGTGGCCGTGGCGTGCGCGTGGAGACGCCGGTGACTCGGCCACGACGGCGAACAGATGCAAAACACGGCGAGGGTCACGGGCAAGACGGTCGTGCGGGCTTGTGGATTTGGACACCGGTGTGCGCGCATGGTTGCGCGCATGCTGGGTGCTTGTGTGTGCGTTCAAGTGCGAGGGCGCAACCCGACTGGGCACGCTGGCGAAAGGCAGAGCGGTGGCAATAGATGTGCGCACGTGAGCAAGCTGGGAACTGGACCACAGCGCCCGAGGATAGGATGGCGGAACGACAAGAGCGGCGGCTCAGTCGCTGGCACATGCGTGTAGGTGAGCGAGTGCGCCAGGACATGCAAGGGTGTGATAGGTGTGGATCAAGACCCAAAAAGATGGCTTTGCCTTCCTGTGCGTGAGCGCGTGTGTGCGGATGCCAGCGACTAGCCACGGCAGCGCGACGAACAGGGCGGCGACAAGGGCCGGCAGAGCAGGGAGAAAAGGACAGTCCAACGGGTTTGCGCGCGCATCAGAGTAGGCAGCGACACCTGCAAGCGATGATGCTCAGCTCGAAGGCTGGCTCACATGGCGACAGCATTTTGCGTGGCGGCGCAGAGCAGAGCGGCCGGAACAGGGCAAGTTGCGGGTTCATCTTCCCTCGGTGCGAAGACCGAGTTCACAGTAGAGAAGGAGAGGTCGGGCTCACCTCTTGACCCTGGTCGGGACGAAATGCGGTGGTGGATAGGCGCGGAGCAGGGTCGGCGGCGGATCCTGGAAGCAGAGCAGGCGCGGCTTGAAGCAGAGGAGCAGAGCGGGGTCATCGCGGTCCTCGACTTGAGCAGCTCCGGCTCCACGACGGTGGTGTCGAGGTCTTCGCACGGGCGGCTCCAGTCTCCTCTCCTCTCTTCCTTCTCCGTCCCCCCTTCTTCTCATCTTTGGTGGAGAACAGGAGAAAACCCCAAGAGCAGCGGCAGATCCTAGGGAGTAGAGGGTGCGGCGTGGCTTTTATGCGGAAGAGCTAGGGCTTCTGGGACGGCTGCGAACGGCGGGGATCCTCAGCATCCGTGCTGAAGCCACGCATCGTGCATCCGGTGGTGCGAGTGCGGCTCCTCGTGGTGCTCGTCGCCTTTTTCCCCCGGCGTGCGTCAGCGAGAGGAAGGGGAAAAGAGAACAGGGAACCGTCTGACAGGTAGGGCCCACATGCAAGTGGCACAAGGAGAAGGGGTAGGTGGGAGCTGGACTGAGTTTTAAGCGGGCCGGCGGATTTGATGGGCCGGCGAACGAACGAACTTGGGCTAGGAGTTGGAGGAGACACGGTGGACTTCAACAAACTGGGGTTAAGGAAGGTTTAGGCCCAAGCGAGGACAGGGGTGCTTCCTATTTTCCTTACACTACTTCAAACACATTTCAAATCTGAATTTGAATTCAGATTTGAATTCCACACAAATAAAATCCAAATAAAATCAAATAAACTCCTAAAATATCACACTAACATTTATAATTCCTAAAATTTATTATTTAGCTCAAAATAAATCTAGGAATTTAGGGAAGGATCAAAGAAGACATCCTTAATATTTTAATCATGCACTCAATTTCAATCAAAAATTTTAAAATCCACATTTTTGCTTAAATTAACATTTCGGAAAACTCCGGGATGTTACAGACTCCCCCCTCACAAGAGTCTCGTCCCCGAGATTAAGAGCTTACCCCCCGTTTCCAAAGAGAAGAGGATAAAAGAGAACTAGCTGCACCAACATCGAAAAAGAGATAAAACTAATGCACCGAAAACTAAAACTCACCAACCACAGCATTAGGAGCATCAGCCGCCTTTCCTTCCTTCAGGTGGTAAAGCCTTCCACGGCCAGCAGACTACTGAGGAACAGACTGAGGAGGTCCTCCTCCTGGGGCCGATGCTTTGGCGGGTGTAGCAGAGGTCTTCTTGTCAGGGCAGAAGTACGACTTGTGGCCTGGCTTGCCACAGGTGTAACACGTGGGCACGAACCCTCTAGTGTTCGGTCCTGGTGCGAACTGGGGTGGGCGGTTGTATCCTCCATTCTGCTGATGGTAGCTGTAGTTTCCTCCTCCCGAGATGTTGCCTCCAGGCTGGCTGTGTCCATCTCTCGGCCTCTGGATTGACCGGTCTTGGTGATATCCCATTCTCTTCTTGTCCTTCATACGATCTTCATGGCCTCTTCTCCCTTCTTCAAGAGCGATGGCGTGCTTCACCAGCTGGCGTAGGGACTTGTGCTCACTTCCTTTCAAAACCTGGCGGAGACCATGGTGAAGGCCTCGCATGAACCAGAACTGCTTCTTGTCGTCGGTGTTGGTGTCATCTGGGGCATAGCGCATCATCTTCATGAAGTGCCTTTCATACTCCTCCACCCTCATCGCACCCTGTGTCATGGTGTAGAACTCTTGGGACTTCTGAGTCAAGAGCTCCTTCGATAGGTACTGCTCGCAGAACACCTCGCAGAACTCTAGCCAGGTGATGAAAGCTGGGTTCGGGTGGCTGTCCGAGTAGTTGTCCCAGCAAGACTTGGCAGGACCCTCGAGCTGGTGGACGGCGAGAGCCACACACTCTTCATCAGTGTAGGCGGTGAGGTCGAGCTTTGTCTCAATCACCCAGAGCCAGTCGTCAGCTTCAAGGGGGTCATTCGAGTAACTGAAGGTAGGGGCCTTCAGCCGGAGGAACCTCTCGATCTTCTTGGCGAAGTCTTCTTCCGGCGGGATGCTGCGGTTCCCACCATTTACTCGGTTCTCGACGGCTTCAGCCATCCTTTGCAGTAACTAAGTCTGAGCGGCCATCACCTCAGTCAGGTTAGGTGGCGGCGGTGGCGGTGCTCCTCCACGGCCACGGCCACGCCCCTGGGGAGCTAGTGCGGGCTCAGGTTCAGGCTCACCCTCGGCTTGTTCTTCTTCTTCAGCATCGCCTTGACCGATAGACGGAGGCGGTGGCGGTGGTGTCGCAGCGCCTCGGCCTTGGCCTCGACCTCCTCTACGGGCAGGCGCGTGTCCGTGACCACGAGCGGGAGTGTGTCCACACCCACGTGCTGGATATCAGCCACGTCCACGGCCATGAACCAGTGGGACTTTTTCTTCCTCAGTAGCTTCTTCAAAGCGTGCCAGCAAGCGTCCGGACCTTCTGATCGACATCCTTCTGAACACTCGATCAAGGAGAGAAAACTTTAAACAACGTCACTCACCAACAAGTTGAGTCTCATAAGCAAGTATGAAAATATTACTAATTATATTTTCCTACACTCACTGGGAAGATCCAACAAAACTCAACTAACTCCATTAAGAGCCGATCATTCAACAATCATTATAGTTATATATGCTCCCTCGAGGCTGACTCGGGCCTGGGAGGTCACAACACTTCAACGGTCTAGTTTGTCGGGAAACAAGCTTAGGAAAAAGGTAGTGCCTACCAAGGTGTCACAAAAACTTCTCCACTTCAGTGTGTGCTGGACATGCTCTCGACCAAATGGTCATGTCCTCGTGAGAATGGTGGAGCCCCGTAGGTAAGAAAGAAGCTTTTCAAAAGAGGAAGGCTTTTATAAAATAATGCAAGGAGTATATATAAAGCAAAGAAACGTAGAGAATCCTTATTCACTAACGACCATTTATAAGGGCACGAGCTACGGTCAAGTATGGCTCTGATACCATCTGTAACAACCCGGGTTTTCGGGGAGGAAAACCCGTCACCCTGTACCTTGCGATAGTCCCTGGATCAGATGCTATCACGTGCAGAATTCCATCACAGATAAATAACACAACCATACAGCGGAAGTAAGCATCCAAAAGTATTACTTTTATTACAAATCCATTAAAGGAGTACATCATTACATGCCTCATGGCGGAATAACATGAATAAGATCCTACGTAGCGGTAGCTAGCTTCCAAAAGATGTCTCTAGCTTCATTCTTCTCTCCCACAGGCATCCTTGAGCAAAGCGTCACACCCTTCAATCGTACCATCCATCGGTGTTGTTGTTGAAGTCTGACTCGTACCCTGCAAGCTCTGGGGCTATCCCCAAGGATCGGGATAGGTCCACGTCACCAACCGTATGCAAGCTTTAAGTGGCCTACTTCTAGAGGTATAAAAAGGTTCAAGGAAAAGGCTAGTGTTTTCCTAAGCAGCGGCAACAACATATAAAGAGTAACATCTCCAAGTCCCACCATTTCCCAAGTCTCTCACCCACAAATGGTTACACCTGGACACCCAGATCACCGTCACCAAGTCCTATCTCCATCTAGGGTCGGTGCGAGAACTCCCACTCCTCGCACCTCAATGATTGCACCCGGATCCGCGAGGCAGAGGGAGCAACTCCCCTCTCCCCGAATGCAACCACGGCTCACCATACACTCAAAACCTATAGGGGAGGTAGAAGTCCCAAAATGTGTGTACGTGTGTGCGTTCGAGCACGAGGGCGCACCTCGGCTGGGCACGGCGGCGAAAGGTAGAGCGGCGGCAACAGATGTGCGCGCACGAGCAAGCCAGGAACTTGACCATGGTGCCTGAGGACAGGACGGTGGAACAACAAGAGCAGCGGCTCAGTTGCCGGCGCATGCGTGTAGGTGAGCGAGTGTGCCAGGACGTGCAAGGGTGCGATAGGTGTGGATCAAGACCCAAAAAGAGGGCTTTGCCTTCCTGTATGTGAGCACACGCGTGCGGATGCCAGCGACTGGCCATGGCGGTGCGACGAACAGGGCGGCGACAAGGGCCAGTAGAGCAGGGAGAAAATGATGGTCCAGCGGGTTTGCGCGCGCGTCAGAGTAGGCAGCAGCACCTGCAAGCGAAGATGCTCAGCTCGAAGGCTGGCTCACATGCCGACAGCGTTTTGCACGGTAGCACGGAGCAGAGCGGTAGGAACAGGGCAAGGTTCAGGTTCATCTTCCCTCGGCGCGAAGGCCGGGTTCACAGCAGAGAAGGAGAGGTCAGCCTCACCTGGTGACCCTGGTCGGGGCGAAATGGGGCGGTGGATAGGTGCGGTGTAGGGTCGGCGGCGGATCCTGGTAGCAGAGCAGGCGCGGCTTGAAGCAGAGGAGCAAAGCGGGGTCGTCGCGGTCCTCGACTTGAGCAGGTCTGGCTCCATGGTGGCAGTGTCGAGGTCTTCACACGGGCGGCTCCAGTCTCCTCTCCTCTCTTCCTTCTCCTCCCCCCTTCTTCTTTTCTCTGGTGGAGGACAGGGGAAAACCTCAAGAGCGGCGGCGTATCCTGGGAAGAAGAGGGTGCGGCGCGGCTTTTATGCGGATGAGCTAGGGCTTCTGGGACGGCTGCAGATGGCGAGGATCCTCGGCATCCGTGCAGAAGCCATGCGTCGCGCATCCGGCGGTGCGAGCGTGGCACCCCGTGGTGCCCGTCCCCTTTTTCCCCCGGCGTGCGTCAGCGGGAGGAAGGGGAAAAGAGAACAGGGAACCAGCAGATAGGTGGGGCCCACATGCAAGCGGCACAAGAAGAAGGGGTAGGTGGGAGCTGGACTGAGTTTTAAGCGGACCGGCGGATTTGGTGGGCCGGCGAACGAACGAACTTGGGCTAGGAGTTGGAGGAGACTCGGTGGACTTCAACAAACTGGGGTTAAGGAAGGTTTAGGCCCAAGCGAGGACAGGGGTGCTTCCTATTTTCCTTACACTACTACAAACACATTTCAAATCTGAATTCGAATTCAGATTTGAATTCCACACAAATAAAATCCAAATAAAATCAAATAAACTCCAAAAAGATCACACTAACATTTATAATTCCTAAAATTTATTGTTTAGCTCAAAATAAATCTAGGAATTTAGGGAAGGATCAAAGAAGACATCCTTAATATTTTAATTATGCACTCAATTTTAAAATCCACATTTTTGCTTAAATTAACATTCCGGAAAACTCCGGGATGTTACACAGGGTGAGAGCCACCAGAAGACTGGTCAACTTAGACCGAGTACCGTAGCTTGAACACAAACCTCATGCAACACTCTCATGCCATCTAGCAAGATCAACTAAGGCTAGACATACGAACGGATACAAACTCTCTTATGTCTACTCAATAAGATCAAAGGGTTGTCTTCGTGAAGAACACGAGCCTCTAACTTATGAACAAACACATAAGGAATGAGTTTATCATCCTTCGTGTGGATCAAAAGGTAGTGTTCATGAAGAACACAAGCCTCTAAATGATGAACAAAGGATGAACTCATGAACATATCAAGCATATGATCTACCATAACTTTATATGAAATAGCTGAATAACTGAAGTAGATCAAAGTCATACAATGAAATAAAGATAAAAGAGAACTCATACCTATACTCCAAAGAAGACTTGGAACCTGAAGAAGAGCTACTCTAGCCTACCCCCTAGCCTTGGAAACTAAAAGTGAGAGGAGAATGAGAGAGTGTTGTGTGTGAAATGGGAGCCCCTCCCCTTCTATTTATAGGCATGGACCAGGCTTGCTCGGAGCACCAAATGGCCTCAAAACACCCGGGAGTGAAGCAAGTGACCAATGAGCAGTTGCCACGTGGTCCCCTAGGCTCCCCACTCGTGGTGGTTTTCCTCTAGGTGGCTGCCCTCTGATCCATCCCCGGTGCATGGCTTGATTTGGTATCCGAGGTGGGCCCTTTGATCCATGTGAAGTCCATGTGGCGCTCTCTGATTCGTCGGTGAGTGCCTCTCTTGGATCAATGACGTGGAATGCCATGTGTTTCCTTGGTGACAGCCACCTCCTCAGCTGAGTTGGCATGGTTTCTCCATAGAAGGTGGGTTTCCATCTCTTTTAAGGGGTATTTCACCTACATACAAATCATCTCCAAGGACAAGTGGAACTACATTATTCAAACCAAAATGCAAGTAAATAATGCATATGCCTCCATTTATGTGAGAATATTGATGGCTGAAAGTAGTACTTAACAGCCGTCAACAAACTCCCCCAAGCTAACCTCTTGCTCGTCTCGAAGCAAGACATTAGGGACTTAGGTTGGTTGATTAGGAGTTGCTACGTGTTGTATTCCTAACTTATGGCAAACATACAGCAAAGTACTCTACCAAGAGTTGAACAAGTTGGCAATGTTCTTACCTTTCACCTGACGATGTGGGGCATATAGCTTCACCTACCTTAGGCAGTTGAGAAACAAAATGGTTATATAGCATGTGCATAATTACTCATACCTTGATCAGCTATCAATCCGGAGGTTTTGCAAAAAAAATTTCAAAAGAAAATCAGAGTTCCTCAAATGATACTCTCGGATCACTCAAATGGTTCCTCACCAAGGCATTAATGCTGCCTTTCTTCATATCCTACTCCTAATAGGCTTATGTGGAGCTGTAGGTAGGGAAGAAATGTGGCATACTTGCCTCTCATATTTTGCTAAGTCAAAAACCGGATCCTTGGAAGAAACAAACATATATCCTGATCAAGATTTGCATGTGTGTGATGGATATGAGCATGGCAAGGTGGATACTAGGCCGGGAAATGGGTGATAGATATTACCATGCTTTATATGAGGAAATGAGGGATTGATGATAAGGTGGACACTAGCCCCAGAGTAGGTACTAGTTATTACCATCTATATGGTGGAACTCTTTCTCTTGCACATATCAATCCCCTTTTCTCTTTTTGAAATTTTTCGAGACTTGGGCTAGCTCTCTTTATTTTATTTTTGCCATGCTTTTGAGAATGCTTTTCTTTTTCTTTCTCTCTTTTTTTTAGCTAGCCCTTTGTCTCTATTGGAGATGTTTGGAGAGGGATGAATGATACAAAGATACATAGAGTTTTATTTTGCCGAAGAATGCTTGAGCAAAATGGAGCAAATGATGAATGCTAACTTCCAGTGTAGAAGTTTAGCATGAACGTGTACGCGATATTGATCAGGGGAGTATGAGTTCTAGCAAGGGTCACAACAATTTGACAAAGCTCAATGAGAGAACAAGCTGCATATGTGGAGGCTAAGAGCTAGAATCTACATATGGACTTGGATGGGAAATTCTCATCATTGAGGAACTCATCATGTTTTGATTTTTCAAAAAAAGAAAAACTCCGGATGTCAAGCATCACTAAGCACAAGATCATAGCACTCTATTATACCATATCATGTCTCACAACAACTTAGGCAAGGATCATGCTTTTTGCTACCCACAGTTTTCAGGTTAAGGTTTGAACATACAAGCCAACAAACTCAAAACTTAGGTAGGATACAAAGTTGTAAGCAAGACATACGAGAAGAATAAACAGAGCAACTATTCATCATTTCAACCATAGAGGCAAAGCATTCTTACTATGCATATCAAAGCAAACTAAGCAAACGATGATGATGAAAGCAAATAAAACTTTTTGGTCTTTTTATTTTTGTATATTTTTTTGGGTTTTCATTATAAGATATTCTGAAAACAAAGGAAGATACAAGTTACCTCAGGATGGGGGTCCTCCCCCAAGCTAGCTTTAGGCTCACTGCGGAGGAGGGTAGAAGAAACCTTGACTTGCGTAGTAAGCCCTCTACTCCTCCATGTGTCGCTGGTGAGCCTGCTGCATGGCTTCTATCCTCTCACCAGCCTGACACTGCCACGCTGAGGTAGACTTGACAGGGGTGTTCAGCGTCTCCTCCAATCCCGTGACCTGAACGGTGAGCTCTCCCATCTGCTGCGCGAGCTGAGCATCGCGTGCAGAGGCTGAGGAGTGCCGCCGGAAGGACAAAGACGGAGGTGGACCCCCGGAGCTGGAACTAGCGGGTGTAGCCCACTGAGCGCCGCTCACACTCACCCAAGCCATGCCACTCACACTCGGATGGTAGGTGGGCTGATCCCAACCAGGTACATATCTAGGGGTGACCCCAAACATGTACTCCGCAGGGGCCCCTCCTGCCACTGGTGGTGTAGCATGCTGTGGCCGTGACTGCTACTGCTGCTGCATGTGTGCTCTCTTTGCCGCGCTTCTGGTGGACCTGCCTGAAACACTAGCACGACGACTTTCCTCTTGTGTAATAAGGGGAATGGTTAGTGACTCCGAGCTATACAATCAAAATCCCGGGTTAGGTAACAGGATTTGATTTGCATAACCCGGAAAGAAGAAAGTCAAAGAATCGTCTGGGCCTTTCTTAAGTATATGCCCTTGGATCAAGTATGCCTCATCAATGAGAACTCGGGGCGTCTCAATGAAGGGTACAGGATTCCCACTAAGAACCTCAAGTTTGAGAGCAATACGAGTCACCAAAGATGTACACTCAATAGGACCTATCATCTTGAATTTTTATCAACCACTGCCGAATCATAGCTTTAACGGGATAGACCTTGATCTGGTTAACAACGGTGTATAATAGCATCATCTCATTGCTGCGCGCAGGCCGAGCATCCTCTCGTGGGAAGAGAGTAATGGTGAGCCACATGTGCCACAAACGGAGAGTGGGATGCACAATATCATTGCACCGAGGCACAAATTTGCCACTGTAAACAAGACCAGAGATGTCTTCCCAGAAAGAGTCTCGAACAAAACCCTCACAAGCCCTTTTCAAAGAAACAGCACAACGAGGACTAAAACCAAGAAGACGACTAAGTTCCTTCCAAGAAACACAATAATCGGTCCCAAAAAGACGAAACTGAGTGCCATCCAGAATCTCAGAAAGAGAGCAAAGAAACTGGATGGTGAGGGGCCGAGAGCCAAGCTTTGTAACCGGCACGAACTCCTCCGAACCAAGAGCATGCCAAATGGAAGCAAACTCAAGATTCATACCTGTTTTCTCCATGAGAGCCGGGTCGAAGTCCCGGGTGTGGGCGAAGACTCGGTCCTTCAGGAGAGTGTAGGCTTGCTCTTCTCGAGCGCCCCGCAAGCTGAGGTAGGGGGCGTTGTTGACGACCTCCTCTGCCACTTGTGGCTCGGCTTGCTCTTCTTGCTCTTCTTCATAATCCATCGTCAATGGGCTCGGCGTCGGCTCGGTGGGGACGGATGAACTCGTGCTTGCCCGCGAACGGGAGCGTGTCACCCTCTGGAGAGTGTTCGCCGCCCAATTCATGCTAGCACAGTAACAAAGGACAACAAGAGCAACTCGGTGATGGATTAGTATAATCGAATGAAATTCTTACTGAGCTTGCTCCACTAATAGCAATACTTTCAGCAACACAATAGAGAGAACACTTGATGATCGAATCTTGAGCAAGAAATCCAAGAAATACAAGAGAGCAAAGAGTAGAGAGGGGAGTGTGAGTAAATGGGTGAAGAGCACCCCCTCTCGGGTCCAATTCATAGAGCAAAGGGGTAGCACACCGCAGACTAGCTGTTCCATAATGACTAGGAGCCGTTGGCCAAAGCTGGGCCCACATGACCGTTGCCAGGGTTCGGCCGAACCCTGGTTCGGCCGGCCCGGCTGTGGGCCCGGGGCTGGCCCCCTTTAGAAGGCGTGCCACCAACGGCTATATGAAAATATACCCAGGTGCACCGGCCAATGTTTGCTCCAGAAATTGCCCAAATGATTTTTCCAAGGTTTTCAAACTCAGAAATTATTTTCAGCAATTTTATTTCGAAAAGGGAAAAGGGCTAGATAAATATAGCATGCTGATGCAAGGTTTTGGAAAATCAAATATGCAATTTTGGAAATAAAATTTTGCAAAGGGAAATATGAGATAAGTACCAGCTTTAACCTTTTTGGTAGAAAGGACCCATCATTTTTAGTCTGATGAGTTGGACTCTTCTCAGCAGTTAATTCCACTCAGCACCCCACTCCTGAGAAGTAGATGGTGGTGCCTTCTCAATCTTCCGCCATTCTTTCTGAATTTTCTTTTGCTTCTTTGACGGAGATTTCTTCCTTGGGGGTGAAGGCTCCATCCTTCCCCCAAGCTGCTCAACACTATCCTGCACCAAATAGCACTGCTCTTCTTTGTCCTGAAACTTGAACTTCAAGTTCCTCTTCCTAATGTGGAAATGGACGCCCAAGGATGAGCGGCATTCCACCCTCGTCATCCATATCAAGGACCACGAAATCCGCGAAGACATAAGAGTTCTTGACCTTAACCAATATGCTCTCAACAATTCCTTCTGGATATCGTATCGTTGAATCAACGAGTTGGATAGTCCATGCTGTAGGAGAGAGAGCTGGATATCCCAGTTGCTCGAACATGGTCTTGGACATGAGATTAACACTTGCACCAAGGTCACAAAGGGCATGCTTGATCGTCTTGTAATAGATTCTGCAAGTGATGGTTGGATAGCCTGGATCCTGCTTATGCACAACTGCTGATTCCTCCCATGGATCGAGAATTTGTTGTATGGGCTTTCCTACATAGTTAGAAGCACGTGTCTTCCTAGGTGGCTTACCCCACCTAGTTGACACTACACTAACATTTTCACAAGAGGACACAGGTTGCCTCAGGATCCTCCCGTTATCAGCAGATGGAACCAAAGTAGCTAACTGAGCTAACTGGGTTTCTAACATCTTGTTAAAACTCAGCTGGCTCTTCTGAGTAGAAGAAAAACGATCAAGCTTAACGTTGAGACTTTCCAAAGTTTTAGCAAGGGCAGCTATATTTTTGTTAACACCTTCATTAATCTTAGCTTGCCCAAAAATGAGATATCTCAAGGAAGGTTGGTTGGGATTGTAAGAATTACCTTGGTTACCTCCTTCATAATAAGGGTATTGTTGATTCCACGATTGGCCTCCTTATTGAGGTGGACGATAACCATTGTTGTTGCCATTCATTTACATCACTTCCTCTTGAGTCTCCGGACAATAATTTCCTGAGTGCTCAGTGTTGCCACAGACTTCACAAGTCATATGAGAATCCTTAGGCAGAGTAGTGGTGGCCATGGCAGCCTTCTCGCTGGTGTAGTCATTCAATCTCTTCATAAGAAGATCAAACTTGGCAGTAATCATGTCTGCTTCCTTGACAGTATGAGTACCCCTCGATCGTGGTTGGAATCTTTCATCACTCCACCCTTGGTTGCAAACCATCTTCTCAATGAGTGATTTAGCATTATCAACAGTGAGTGAGAAGAATGCTACCTGAGTAGCAGCATCAATATGGCCTCGGGCTGTCGGAGTCAGCCCATTATAAAAACTTTGAAGAATAAGCCAATCCTCCATCCCATGGTGAGGACAAGCCAGGACATACTCCTGAAGCCTTTCCCAAGTCTCTGGAATGGATTCACTTGCTGCTTTCTGAAAACCAGAAATTCTTCCACGAATAGCATTGGTTTTACCCAATGGGAAGAACTTCTTGAGAAATGCCTCTGAACACTTATCACAAGTGTTAATAGCATCACGATTCACGTAGAACCATTGCTTGGCTTTCCCCAGGAGAGACAATGGAAACAGTCAGAGGCAAACAACATCCATATTTGCACCCCTGATGATGAAAGTGCTGCATAGCTCTAGGAATTGCTGCAAATGGGCATTGGCATCCTCATTTGGCTTGCCACAAAATGGGCTAGCCTGTACCATCGTAATTAGACCCGTACTGATCTCAAAATTTTGAGTCCCCATTGCCACCTTGAAGGACCGAATCGGGCGACCAAAGAGGGGGGGAGTGAATGGGAGCCGATAAAAATTCTTCCCTAAGGTCGAACTCGGCCTATACCCCGATTGCCACTTCACGAATCCGTGCACACAAAGGAAGCTCCAAACAAGGCATACACAAGCCTAGAAGATCAACCAAGAAGCCTAGGAGCAAAGAGCGGAAGCACCGAAGCAAGAATCAAAGAACTTGAGCACTGCTGCGAAGCCCTTGGCGGACTGTCCGGGGTGACCGGGTGGACCGTCCGCGAGGAGGGCGCGGACTGTTCGGCAGGTGACGGTGGACCGTCCGCAAAAACGTCTCGAGCCACCAGTAGCGCACCCCTGAAATTTGGACTGTCCGTGGTGAGCACGCGGACCGTCCGCCAGAAAACCAGCCACGTGGACCGTCCGTGAGACCACCGCGGACTGTCCGCCAAACGCTTTCCAGCCAAACCCTGGGATCCAACCAGATTGAAACGAAAGCGCTCAAGAACACGTGACGAACACGAAGAACACAGGACGAACCCTAGCCGCGCGGACCGTCCGCCAGGGACCCGCGGACTGTCTGCCTAGCACGAGCAGAACAGAAAAAGCTCGAGCTCGAGAGTCAATCCAACCTTTCCATCACCGGATCTCCCAAACGGTTGAAGCTCTTGAGGCAAGATTTTGGGGAGATGTAAAGTGTCACACAAGGATGCTATGCCCCAAAAATCTCGACTCCTAAGCCACTAAATCACCGGTAATCGCGGATAAATCGAACCACCACCATGAACTCGGGCACCATCCAAGAACACACGAATCGAAGGCTCTTCACAACATTTGAGGGGTCAAGATCACACACAAAGATGCGCAAGGCATCCACCCATGATCCCCTCAAAGAAATCCATGAAGAAACGCCTCCAAAATTACGAATCGAGCCAAGAACGAAAACTCCCAAAAATAGTCCCAAAAATGACACGAAAATCACAGAGGACTAGGAGATCACTGGGACGCCGAATGCTTCCACACATCCAGAGGTCAGATTCTGTACAAGAGTCTAGCCTAAGGAATCCAGAGGGAAAAGAAGCAGTTCAGAGAAAATCTACCGGGGGAGAAAGCCCTAGGAAGCAAGAGAGAGAGAGATGTCATCCACCTCTCCACTATTTATACGAAGTCCATCGGAGGGAGGTAAATGACCATGCTACCCCTACCCCTTGAAATGAAGATACAACCCCTCAGGGGTATTTTGGTCAAGTCTTCATCGAGCGGACACGCTTCCACCGCGGCCTTGCTTTGCTTCGACGCAAGCCCCGCGATCACGCCACGTGCCCCCGCCTCGAAGCTTCCCGAAGCTCCCGGACCACCGTCTCCGTCGCCTCGGGCCTCTGGGCTTGGTTTTGCGGCCCAAACCAAGAAACCGTCCACCTGATGGTTTTGTGGGCAAACCACCAAACCCCGCATGCAAGCTTCGGGCTTCAACCGCTACCTTGCACCGACCCATTTTCACGACTTCAGCCCGCCAGTCTTGCACCGCACGGCTCGCACCTGACCCCATCTGCCACCGGGTCCATCGAACCAAGCCTACTTGGCTCTCCATCACCCGGAGGCTGCCACGGCTAAGGCCTTTCGCGCTTGTTCTTCACCTGCACCGACACGAGTTAAGCCGCAACCTGTACCGCACACTTAGCCAAGCGTCAGTCCACACAACGTTGTCAATCACTCATCACTAAGGAGCGACCCTCCACTGGTCCTCGGACACACCTGGTTCTCAATCTCCCCCTTGATTAGTGCATTGACAACACCCATAGTAACCATCAGAGAAAAAGAAAAGAACACAACAAACCTCCAAGCAAGTGATCCAAAGCCAAAGAACAAGCGAAAACGAGATCACCCGCCAATCCAAGTCTCGCCCCCCTAAGGCTAGGGCAACGGCTCGACACAGCCGAGACAAAACAAAGCTCTCAAAGAGCACATCACAAAGCACAAAACTCAAGAAAGTCAAAGGAGCTCCCCCTGCACATATGCAAGCTCCCCCTGAGCAAATGCAACCTCTTCTTCTCAATTTTTTCTCCTCACATGCACACATGCATACCAATTTTGCATAAAAACTCCCAATGCATGAAAAATCTCCCCAAATGCATGTGTATTCTCCCCTTATCATACAAACCTCTCCCCCTTGTTGACAATGCATGAATCAAGGTATATGAAATTCTTCCCCTTGTTTTCATGAAAAATGCATGTCAAAGCATATAGACAGTCTACCAAGCTTCTCAAATATATGAGCACAACAAAATGCTACACATGAGACATAGAGCAAGCAAGGTAGACATGGTGTATCTAGCACATTGCCATCAATAAGGTAGAGACATATAAGCATGTGACATGGCTAAAAGCAATTTTAAGCAATTTTCACAAAGAAACATGCATCTCATGAGCAAGATCCTACCCATACCAATTTGAATAGAAAGGCACTAGATCATTCAAAGTTTATGCAAGATCACAAATTCTCATCACAAGATCATTATAAACGCCCACAAGCTACTCAAGTCATGTTAAAGCCACCGAGCCATGTGTCTACTTCTTAAAATGAGACTTCTTATGGTAGACAAGCATGCTACGGTTTAGCACCCAAGATATGAATGTCAAAACATAAAAACATGATTAGGAGCTCATTTTTCAAGCATAAGGCAATTCATACACCAATTTCATTTTCAAGATTAAACATGGTACATGAAGTGCCTTTGCGGCAAAAAGAAGCTTATGCTCCTCCCCAAGCAAGCAAAAGGGCTAAACATTTACAATGACAAAGGATCTTTGACCCCAAGCAAAGAGAATATGATCCTCAAGCACAAACTGAGCATGATATAAGCATTTAAGCACAAATTGAGCATGGACAAGCATCTACTCATGAGAGAGGTAGTTTTATCATTTTCACAAGCAAAATGCTATCTCATCATACATATATAGCAAAATCATCAAGAGCATAGCATTTACATCCACAATTTACCAAACATGAACATATCTCAACCATAGCACATCAGTAATCAATGTATATAAGAGAAGCTCAATCCTAGCTCAAGTGATCCAAAGATGGCTATCCTACCAGGTTTTGTACAGAATGTAAAATGCATGAAGGAAATGCAACAAAATGAACATATGACACATATATACATGAGAAGCTCCAAGACCCAAGCTAGAAAGGAAAGCACACCCCAAGCTCACCCCGCAATCGAGTGAAAGTGGCTTGGTCAAGCGGTTTGGTGAAAATGTCAGCTAGCTGGTCTTGGGTAGGAACATAGGACAAAGATATGTTTCCCTTCTCCACATTGTCTCTCAGGAAGTGGTACCTCACTTCTATGTGTTCCATTTTGGAGTGGAGGACAGGATTTTTGGCTACACTTATGGCACTGGTGCTGTCACAGAAAAGTGGAACCTGGGAGCACTCCTCACCAAAGTCACTCATGGTATAAGTCATCCAAAGCAGCTGGGAGCAACAACTAGCAGTAGCTACATACTCAGCCTCGGTGGTGGACTGGGCTACACTCAATTGCTTGCGAGATGACCAAGAGACCAAAGAAGAACCCAGGAACTGACAACACCCAGAAGTGGACTTGCTATCCAATCGACACCCAGCGAAATCCGCATCAGAAAAACCATGAAGCCTGAGTGTCGAAGAGGCAGAGTACTACAGGCCAAACTCAGGAGTGTAGTTCATGTACCTGAAGATCCGCTTGACGGCCTGCCGATGTGAAATCCTCGGTGAAGCCTGAAAACGAGCGCACAGACACACACTGAACTATATGTCTGGCCTCGTCGCCGTCAAGTAGAGGAGGGAGTCGATCATGCTCCGGTACTCCTTCTGGTCCACGGGTTCACCGTCCTCGTCTGCATCCAAAGCCGTAGTCGTACTCATCGGTGTAGTCAGTGGCTTGGAGTCGTTCATGCCAAACTTCTTCACCATGTCCCTGGTGTACTTCGCCTGATGCACGAAGGTCCCGTCCTTGCACTGCTTGATCTGGAGACCCAAGAAAAACTGCAGCTCGCCCATCATGGACATCTCAAATTCCCTGCTCATGTCATCTGCAAATCTCGCAACAAGATCATGAGAAGAGCCACCAAAGATTATGTCATCCACGTATATCTGAACAATCAAAAGGTCATTCCCATGCTTAAGGAGGAACAAGGTCTTATCAACTGTGCCCATCACAAACCCCTTACTCAGGAAAAAACCTCTCAACCTGCCATACCAAGCTCTAGGTGCCTGTTTCAACCCATAGAGCGCTCACTGGAGTTTGTATACACGGTGTGGGTATTTTTCACTCTCAAACCCTAGGGGTTTCCTCACATACACTTCTTCCTCTATCACCCCATTCAAGAAAGCACTCTTGACATCCATTTGGTACAACTTGAACCCTTTAGCCACGGCAAAGGCTAGAATGATCCTAATTGCCTCCGAACGGGCCACAGAAGCAAATGTCTCCTCATAGTCTATGCCCTCTTTCTGGTTGTACCCCTGTGCCACCAACCTCGACTTGTTCCTCACAACCATCCCATTTTCACCCTCTTTGTTCTTCCACACCCACTTGGTTCCTATGGGATGGCAATTTAGCGGTGGATCGACTAACACCCAGACTTGGTTTCTCTCAAAGTTTTCCAACTCCTCATGCATGGAATTCACCCAATTCTCATCAGACAAAGCGTGTCGAATATCTTTGGGCTCGAAAGAGGCAACAAATGCAGAATGAGAGAAATGAGAAGTATTCTTTGACCTTGACCGTGTAGTGCGTTCATGAAGGTCACCAATGTTGGTCGTCGGTGGGTGATCAACTTGTACTCGTCGGGGAGCCTCTTGCCTGGACACAATCTCCCCCTTAGCAGCAGCCTCCACTCGAATAGCCTCAGTCGTAGTGGGCGTAGGGGATGGTCCGTCCTCGATCGTCGTCATAGTAGTGGAAGTAGTACGTACACGATCAGCCGCTGGAGCATCACCACCATTATCGTCGTCGTCTCCATCTCTGTCCTTCTCATCCTCGAAGATCCTCGCTCCAATCTCCTCGTCACCTGCACACTCAAAAGCAGAAGAGCTACATGGCTGTGTCTCGTCGAAGGTTACCTCGCAAGTCTCCATGGTTCGGTTAGTGTCAAGGTTGAGCACACGATATGCTCTAGAATGAATTGCATAACCAAGGAAAATCCCATCCGAACATCGAGACTCAAACTTATCCAACTTACCCTTCTTCAGAATGAAACACTTGCAACCAAAAGCTCTAAAGTGACTCACCTTGGGTTGTCGTCCATGCATCAGCTCATAAGAGGTCTTCTTTTTAAAGGCACGAAGGAAGATGCGATTTGAGACATAGCAAGCGGTATTGACCGCCTCGGCCCAGAAATACCTAGGAGTCCTATGCTCATCGAGCATCATCCTGGCCATCTCACAAAGGGTCCGGTTCTTCCTCTCTACTACGCCATTCTGGCAAGCGACGTATGGAGAAGAGTACTGATGATCAAGACCAAGATCACTGCAAAAGGCATCAAAATGAGAGTTCTTGAATTCCGTGCCATTGCCACTGCGTATAGCTCGAATGGCATCACCATGTCTCTCATTCTTCAACCTCAAGATCAAGTCTCGAACAAAGCCAAATGTCTCACTCTTATCCTCCAAAAAGAAAACCCAAGAGTACCTCGAAAAGTCATCAACAACCACAAGAACATACCACTTCCCACCCGCAGAGCGAACACGAGCTGGCCCAACCAAATCCATGTGCAACAGCTCACAAGGTCGCTCGGTCATGACAGAAGTCAGAGGGGCGTGAGAAGCGGCAACCATCTTTCCATGCCGACAAGAAGCACAAACCAAATCCTTCTCAAATTTCAACTTAGGCAATTCTCAGACAAGATCAAGACCACTTAAGCGGGAAAGCAACTCAAAGCTCAAGTGTCCCAACCTCCTATGCCATTTCCAAAGCTCGGCCGAAATGCCAGCAACAAAGCATCGAGGAGGACCAACAGACTGGGAAAAGTCGGCACGAAAGATTTGACCCTCGGGGATGATCGTACAGACAGGATCACCTCGAGAATCAAGCACACGAGAAGCACTCGACTTGAAACGAACCTCAAAACCTTCGTCAAGTAATTGAGATACTGACAACAGGTTGAAAGCAAGTGACTTGACCAGGGCCACACTTCTTAAGGTCACCTTACTACTCACCTTCACCATACCTTCAGCAAGCACTCGTCCTCTCCCATTGTCCCCGAAAGTGATGTACTCCCTCGTACTCACCGGGGTGAGGCTGGAGAACCACCCACGATCTCCGGTCATGTGTCTTGAGCAACCGGAGTCGATCAACCAAAAGTTCTCCAAGCCTCCCACCTGCAATCAAAAACGAGGACGAGAATGAGCAAGCGACTCAACACTGGGGTTAGTACCAAAAGAGTCAAACCAGTGCTGAGCCATTTGCTCAAAAGAAGGGTTAGCAAAATCCATCCTCCCAAAGCCTCTAGGCGGAGCCCTCTCACACCTACCACCGAAGGACCTGTCACGTCTCACTGGAGGAGTACACGCACCACGAGAAGGAAAACATGGCCCGTAGTCCATCTGAGACCCAAAGCTCCGATCGTCTCCCAAACTCGTAACAGTCACGAGAAGGAGCACGCCAAGCCAACTCACCACGCCCAAACCCAACACGTCTGTCTCTCTGAGGAAACACACCTCCACCTCCACCTCCACGAGTGGGAACTGTCCTCACAAACACATCACCCCTAGGTAGAGGCCCTCTACGAGGCTCAGGCACACCACGAGCAAGGTGGTACCTGTCCTTGTTTGCCATCTCCCTAGCAAACCGCTCATCCCTCTTCCTCCGAAAACAGAACTCATCCTTGTGCCTATCCCTCCCATAATACTCACAATGGAAACAGATTGGCACTGGCTTAGGCTGTGGCTTCTCTACAAGCTTCTCTCCAGCTTTCTCTCCTGTCTTCCCATCAAAGACACTCCCCTGGGTGCTCACAAACTTGATGGGTTTTTGGTAGTTTTCAGCTTTGTGGGGGAACACTGGAGGATCTGGGGTTGTGTCTAGCTTGTTTCTGAGATGGTTTGGCTTCGGTGCAAATTTGTTCATTGGTGTGGTATGTGGTGGAATGGGGATCTCTCTGGCTTTCTCTTCTCCCTCACCACTCTTCTCACCACACTTGTCAGCTCCCAACGCCTGACCATCAAACCTCTTAAACTGAGCCAACATCATACTCAATTGTGGCTCATGCCCAGACAACCACCCTATCATTTTTCTCAATTCATCATTTTCATCCTGCAGGCGATCAACATAGTTTGCAAGTTCCATGTTTTTCAAAGCATGCATTTCACAGGTTGAACATGATGTAGGAAGAGGAGCTTTCAATGCCGCCTCAAGAGAAATAATTCTAGTGTTAGATTCATCTAGCCTAGCATGCAAAATAGGACATGATGTACAAGCTCCTAACAAAGCTGGCCTAGACTTCAATTCATCACACTCAACCCTAACCACATCTAGTTCCTCAAGAACAGAGGCATGTTTCTCCTTGAGGGCAGTCAAGTGAGCAAGAAAAATTGAGCAATCACCACAATCAATTTCATCTGACACCACAGGAGCAGACTTCAAAGCAGCTATCTCATTTCCAGCATCCACAAGCAAGGATTCAAGCTCGGCTACTTTGTCCTTAGCATTACCCAACAGAGACCTAAATTCCCTCTTCTCCTTGTTGGTCTTTCTAAGCACATCATCACGGTTATCAAGCAACTCATTGAGCCTAGCATTCTCCTCTAGCAAGAAGTTGGGATCATGTCGTACCTCTTCATCGGAGTCGGAGTTCGAATCCGAGCTATGCTTCCCACCCTTCTTGGAGTGCGCCATGCCGCAAAAGCCTTGTTCGACGAAGCTCAAGCCGGTGATGTTCTTGCCCGTGTGTCGCTTGTCCTTGCGCTTCTCTTGCTCTTCCTCACTGCTCGAGTCGGAGGAAGCATCGCTTGATGTCGAGTCGATGTCGCTTGCTCCGGCCACCATCACTCGAGCGGTCTTCTTCTTGTAGCCGCCACCCTTCTTGTGCCTTCTCTCGACCTTGTCCTTGTGCTTGTCCTTGTAGTCGTTCCGGGACCAGTGCTTGTTGTAGTCGTGCTTGGGCTTACCCTTATAGTCGTTCTTGATCTCCATGGCTTCAGGACATTCGGCGATGAAGTGCCCGTGCTTCCCGCACTGATAGCACATCCCCGAGCTCCGCCTTGCATTCTTGCGGTTCTCGTACATCTGCCCGAACCTCTTGCTCAACAAGGCGAGATCGTCCTCGCTCAGCACATCAAAGTCCTCATCTGGCAAGGACACAAGACAAGACAAAGAAAAGCCAACAGAGTTAGCGTTAGTCCTCGATCCTGAGACGAGAGCCAAACTATGAGGATCAGTGGGGCTCTCGCTCTTGGCCCTCAAGCCACGATCGACCTCTAAAGACCTGAGCTTGGAGAATAGCTCATCAAGCGAAGGCGTATCATACGCGCTCGACTCCTCAATGGCCTCGATCTTGGCTTCCCACACAGACCTATCTAGGGCATGCAAAAGCTTGATAGCTTGATCATGATCCGTGTATGGAAGCACTGTCACATTGGCCCTCATGTTGTTGACTATGCAAGTGAAGCGCTGAAACATAGCATCAGTCGACTCACCGGGGAGATGAGTGAAGTTCTCATACTCTCTCCGGTAAGTGGTAAACATCCGGCTTGCACTTGGGCATTGCCAACATGAGCATTCTTCAACTTGAGCCAAATCTTTCCGGCCACATCCTCCCCGTACACTCGATCAAACTCCGAGGCACAGAGAGCACGGAACAAGTAATCAATGGCCTTGCTGTTGGCCTCAAACATGTCCCGCGATCCTGGAAGTAGAAAACTATCTGGGATGACATAATGAGGATTCTGAGTGACCTCCCAGATAAGAGTTCCCTTCCCTCACAAAAACGCGCCCATGCGCCTCTCCCACATCAGGTAATTCTTGCCATCAAAATGCGGAGGACCCGACCCCTTGCCGTAATCGTCCATCTTTGGATCTTAGACTGGTTAGAATCAAGAAGATCCGTAACCGGCTCTGATACCAATTGAAGGACCGAATCGAGTGACCAGAGAGGGGGGGAGTGAATGGGAGCCGATAAAAATTCTTTCCTAAGGTCGAACTCGGCCTATACCCCGATTGCCACTCCATGAATCCGTGCACACAAAGGAAGCTCCAAACAAGGCATACACAAGCCTAGAAGATCAACCAAGAAGCCTAGGAGCAAAGAGCGGAAGCACCGAAGCAAGAATCAAAGAACTTGAGCACTGCTGCGAAGCCCCTGGCGGACTGTCCGGGGTGACCGGGCGAACCGTCCGCGAGGAGGACGCGGACTGTCTGGTAGGTCACGGCGGACCATCCGCAAAAACGCCTCAAGCCACCAGTAGCGCACCCCCAAAATTCGGACTGTCCGTGGTGAGCACGCGGACCGTCCGCCAGAAAACCAGCCACGCGGACCGTCCGTGAGACCACCGCGGACTGTCCGACAAACGCTTTCCAGCCAAACCCTGGGATCCAACCGGATCAAAATGAAAGTGCTCAAGAAAATGTGATGAACACGAAGAACACAGGATGAAACCTAGCCGCGCGAACCGTCCGCCAGGGACCCGCGGACCGTCTGCCTAGCACGAGCAAAACAGAAAAAGCTTGAGCTCGGGAGTCAACCCAACCTTTCCATCACCGGATCTCCCAAACGGTTGAAGCTCTTGAGGCAAGATTTTGGGGAGAGGTAAAGCATCACACAAGGATGCTATGCCCCAAAAATCTCGACTCCTAAGCCACTAAATCACCGGGAATCATGGATCAACCGAACCACCACCATGAACTCAGGCACCAACCAAAAATGCACGAATCGAAGGCTCTTCACAGCGTTTGAGGGGTCAAGATCACACACAAAGATGCGCAAGGCATCCACCCATGATCCCCTCAAAGAAATCCGTGAAGAAACGCCTCCAAAATCACGAATCGAGCCAAGAACGAAAACTCCCAAAAATAGTCCCAAAAATGACATGAAAATCACAGAGGACTAGGAGATCACCGGGACACCGAATGCTTCCATACATCCAGAGGTCAGATCCTGTACAAGAGTCTAGCCTAAGGAATCCAGAGGGAAAAGAAGCAGTTCAGAGAAAATCTACCAGGGGAGAAAGCCCTAGGAAGCAAGAGAGAGAGATGCCGTCCACCTCTCCGCTATTTATACGAAGTCCATCAGAGGGAGGTAAATGACCATGCTACCCCTACTGCTTGAAATGAAAATACAACCCCTCAGGGGTATTTTGGTCAAGTCTTCATCGAGTGGACACGCTTCCACCGCGGCCTTGCTTAGCTTCGACGCAAGCGCCGCGATCATGCCATGTGCCCCCCGCCTCGAAGCTTCCCGAAGCTCCCAGATCACCATCTGCGTCGCCTCGGGCCTCCGGGCTTGGTTTTGCGGTCCAAACCAAGAAACCGTCCACCTGATGGTTTTGTGTGCAAACCACCAAACCCCGCGTGCAAGCTTCGGGCTTCAACCGCAACCTTGCACTGGCCCCTGTTCACGACTTCAGCCCGCCAGTCTTGCACCGCACGGCTCGCACCTGACCCCATCGGCCACCGGGTCCATCGAACCAAGCCTACTTGCCTCTCCATCACCCGGAGGCTGCCACGGCTAAGGCCTTTCGCGCTTGTTCTTCACCTGCACCGACACGAGTCAAGCCGCAACCTGTACCTGCACACTTAGCCAAGCATCAGTCCACACAACGTTGTCAATCACTCATCACTAAGGAGCGACCCTCCACTGGTCCTCGGACACACCTGGTCCTCACACCTCAGGGCCTTGCAGCACCTGGTCAGCAGAAGGAGCTGAGTACTCACGAAGTGTCTTCTGGGCCATAGCGTTTGACGTGGATGGTACAAAGGAAGCTGGTTTGCCTTCCGGATGAGTACGACGAGGTGAGTCGAAATGAATTCGAGCTTTCCTCACAAGTGACTCGGGATCTTTAGTGAAATTCTCTGGTAAGTCGAAACCAGTCATACACTACCTGTCTTCATCATCCAAAGATAAAAGAAGACAATCAAGGTTAGCCTGCATTGAGAGTTGTCCTAACCTACTCATAGTTTATAAACAGATACAAAGCATAGTCATGATAATCCTGTGCCTTCCCCGACAATGACTCCAGAAATGCTTGTTGGTGTTTCCTAGCGCCGTCACTTTAAGAACAGATTTAGAATCCATCCTCAGTGACAATCACCAAGAAACGCCTGTGGGCACTTCTTAACGTCACAACTAACAACGCCGAGTTAGCATGAACAACAAGATTTGCCAAAGGTTAATCTAAACGATCATGAACAAATCCGCAAGCACACAGATAAACCATTGTAGCATTTCCCGAAGGAAGGAGAATATTCCAAGGGTATCGTATCTGTGGAAGGCAATGACGGATATCATAGACTTATGCTTTTGCACTGAATGTAAACTAAGAGATAGATATAGGAAACAACAAACTCAAAGGTTGGGGTAAGATAAAGATATGAAAGGGTAGTGTGACACACACACTCAGATCTACCTCTACTCTAGCACACTACAGCTTAGGGGGAACATACAAGTTAGCTCTAGGTTCTAATGTACTAAACATACAAAGCTAGAAGATACAGGAGATAGGCATGAGCATTGCATGAGAGGGTAAGGTTCAGCACCCATGTACAAACGGGGAGCTAGCCCGCGACGACCAGCACTCTGCGAAACTAGAATTTAGACTCCTACAGCAAGTACCCCAGTGCGAAGGGTTCCAAAGGGTCCAACAGCTGTCACCACTGCGGCCTACCTCTATCATTACGGGGGGTATATATGCTCATAACTAACGTAGCCACACAACCTAGGCACCATGTCTGCGTTGCTGCTAGACTTCACCCGGCCCGTGCTATTGTGACCCAGGGTGAGAGCCACCAGAAGACTATTCAACTTAGACCGAGTACTGTAGCTTGAACACAAACCTCATACAACACTCTCATGCCATCTAACAAGATCAACCAAGGCTAGACATAAGAATGGATACGAACTCTCTTATGTCTAGTCAATTAGATCAAAGGGTCATGTTCGTGAAGAACACGAGCTTCTAATTATGAACAAACACATAAGGAATGAGTTTATCATCCTTCAAGTGGATCAAAAGGTAGTGTTCATGAAGAACACAAGCCTCTAAATGATGAACAAAGGATGAACTCAAGAACATATCAAGCATATGATCTATCATAACTTTATATGAAATTACTAAATAACTGAAGTAGATCAAAGTCATACAATGGAATAAAGATAAAAGAGAACTCATACATAGACTCCAAAGAAGACTTGGAACCTGAAGAAGAGCTACTCTAGCCTACCCCCTAGCCTTGGAAACTAAAAGTGAGAGAAGAATGAGAGAGTGGTGTGTGTGAAATGGGAGCCCCTATCATTCTATTTATAGGCAAGGACCAAGCTTGCTCGGAGCACCAAATGGCCTCAAAACACCCGGGAGTGAAGCAAGTGACCAATGAGCAGCTGCCACGTGTAGGGACGAGATGGGGGGACACTAGGTCAGTTTGGCCGATCCTAGGATCGGCCGGCCCCCTAGGCCCCCCACTCGGGGTGGTTTTCCTCTGGGTGGTTGCCCTGTGGGCCCTCTGATCCATTCCCAGTGCATGGCTTGATTTGGTATCCGAGGTGGGCCCTTTGATCCATGTGAAGTCCATGTGGTGCTCTCTGATTCGTCGGTGAGTGCCTCCGTTGGATCAATGACGTGGAATGCCATGTGTTTCCTTGGTGGCAGCCACCTCCTCAGCTGAGTTGCCATGGTTTCTCCATAGAAGGTGGGTTTCCATCTCTTTTAAGGGGTATTTCACCTACATACAAATAATCACCAAGGATAAGTGGAACTACACTATTCAAACCAAAATGCTAGTAAATAATGCATACACCTCCATTTATGTGAGAATATTGATGGCTGAAAGTAGTACTTAACAGCCGTCAACAAGTAGCTCTTCTTCAGGTTCCATGTCTTCTTTGGAGTCTAGGTATGAGTTCTCTTTTATCTTTATTTCATTATATGACTTTGATCTACTTCAGTTATTCAGCTATTTCATATAAAGTCATGGTAGATCATATGCTTGTATGTTCTTGAGTTCGTACTTTATTCATCATTTAGAGGCTTGTGTTCTTCATGAACACTACCTTTTGATCCACTTGAAGGATGATAAACTTATTCCTTATGTGTTTGTTCATAAGTTAGAGGCTCGTGTTCTTCACGAACACGACCCTTTGATCTTGTTGACTAGACATAAGAAAGTTTGTATCCGTTCGTATGTCTAGCTTTAGTTGATCTTGCTAGATGGCATGAGAGTGTTGCATAAGGTTTGTGTTCAAGCTACGATACTCGGTCTAAGTTGACCAGTCTTCTGATGGCTCTCACCCTGGGTCACAATAGCCCGGGCCGGGTGAAGTCTAGCAGCAATGCAGGCATGGTGCCTGGGTTGTGTGGCTACGTTAGTTATGAGCATACCCCCCGTAATGATAGAGGTAGGCCGCAGTGGTGACAGCTGTGAACCCTTTGGAACCCTCTGCGCTGGGGTACTTGCTGTAGGAGTCTAAAGTCTAGTTTTGCAGAGTGCTGGTCGTCGCGGGCTAGCTCCCCATTTGTACCTGGGTGCTGAACCTTACCCTCTCATGCAATGCTCATGCCTATCTCCTGTATCTTCTAGCTTTGTATGTTTAGTACATTAGAACCTGGAGCTAACTCGTATGTTCCCCCTAAGCCGTAGTGTGCTAGAGTAGAAGTAGATCTGAGTGTGTGTCGCATTACCCTTTTATATCTTTATCTTACCCCTGCCTTTGAGTTTGTTGTTCCTATATCTATCTCTTAGTTTACATTCAGTGCAAAAGCATAAGTCTATGATATCCGCCATTGCCTTCCACGGATACGATACCCTTGGAATATTCTTCTTCCTTGGGGAAATGCTATAATTGTTTATCTGTGCGCTTGCGGATTCATTCATGATCGTTTAGATTTACCTTTGGCAAGTCTTGATGTTCACACTAACTCGACGTCGTTAGTTGTGACGTTAAGAAATGCCAATAGGCATTTCTTGGTGTTGTCACTAAGGATGGATTCCAAATCTGTTCTTAAAGTGACGGCGCTAAGAAACGCCAACATCTACCTTGCTTGCTCTATGTCTCATGTGTAGCATTTTGTTGTGTTCTTTGACATGCATTTTTCATGATAAGAAGGGGAAGAGTTTCATGATACCTTGATTCATGCATTGTCAACAAGGGGGAGAAGTCGTATGCATTTGTGGAAAATTTTGTGAGATTTTGTGCATGTGGGGAGAAAAATTGAGAAAAGAGGTGGCAATTGCTCAGGGGGAGTTTGCATATGTGTAGGGGGGCTCCTTTGGTTTGCCTGAGTTTTGTACTTTGTGGTGTGCTCTTTGTAGAGCTTTGTTTTGTCTCGGCTGTGTTGAGCCGTTGCCCTTACCTTAGGGGGCCGAGACTTGGTCTGGCGAGTGATCGTGTTTCTCGCTTGTTCTTTGGCTTTGGATCACTTGCCTGGTGGTTTGTGTTTATGGTTGGTTTCTTTTCCTTTTTTCTATGATGGTTACTATGGGTGTTGTCAATGCACTCATCAAGGGGAGATGGAGGACCAGGTGTGTCCGAAGACTAGTGGAGGGTCGCTGCTTAGTGATGAGTGATTGACAACGTTGTGTTGACTGATGCTTGGCTCAGTGTGTAGGTACAAGTTGCGGCTTGACTCGTGTTGGTGCAGGTGAAGAACAAACGCAAAAGGCCTTAGCCGTGGTGGCCTCCGGGTGATGGAGAGGCAAGTAGGCTTGGTTCGATGGACCCGGTGGCCAATGGGGTCAAGTGTGAGTCGTGCGGTGCAAGACGAGTGAGTTGAAGTCGTGGACATGGGCCGGTGCAAGGTGGCAGTTCGAGGCCGAAGCTTGCACGTGGGGTTTGGTGGTTTGCCCACAAAACCATCGGTGGATGGTTTCTTGGTTTGGGCCTCAAAACCAAGTCCAGAGGCCTGACCCGACAGAGACTGTGATCCGGGAGCATCGGGAAGCTTCAAGGCGTGGGGCACGTGGCGTGATGGCGGGGTTTGTGTCGAGGCTAGGCAAGTCCGCGGTGGAAGCGTGTCCGCTTGATGGGAATATCTGAATACTTGACCAAAATGCCCTGAGGGGTGTGTATCTTAAGTTTAAGTTGTAGGGGTAGTGTGGTCATTTGCCTCCTCCGGTGGACTTCGTATAAATAGCGGAGAGGTGGATGGCATCTCTCTCGCTCTTGGACTCTAGGGTTTTCTCCCCCGGTAGATCACTTTGGACTGCTTCTTTTCTAGTATTTCCATAGGCTAGATTCTTGTATAGACTCTGACCTTTTGATGCATGGAAGCATTCGGCGTTGTGATGATTTCCCTCACCTAGTCCCTTGTGATTTTCGTGTCATTTTCGTGGCTATTTTTGGGTGTTTTGTTCTTCGCTCGATTCGTTGATTTGAGGGCATTTTTCCTCGGATTTCTTTAAGGGGATCATGGGTGGATGCCTCGTGCATATTTGGGTGTGATCTTGACCCCTCAAACCCCGAGAAATCCCTTCGATTCACGATTTCTTGGAAGATCATGAGTTCTTGGTGGTAGTTCATCTGATCCGTGTTTCCTGGTGTTTTAGTGAGTTAGAGGTCGAGATTTTTGGGGCATAGCTTAACCTAGTGACGCTTCTCTTCTCCCCCAAATCTTGTCTCAAGAGCTCAAGTGGTTTGGGAGATCCGGTGATGAGTTATTGAGGTTGACCTTCGCGCACGCCCTTTTTCTGCTCCAGTCCGCGCTTGGAGGACTGTCCGCTAGGGTCATGCGGACCATCCGCGCGGGGCGTGTTATTCGCCAGTTCATTCATGTTCGTGCACGCTCGAGTTTTGATCTGTCGGGTTCGAAGTTTTCGTTTGGGAGGTGTTTGCCGGACTGTCTGCCAAGTGGGGCCGGATTGTCCGCGAGGCACGGACTGTCCGCGGTGCTTGCACGAACTGTCTGAATTTCCTCGGTGTGGTACTAGAGGTTCGGTGCTCTTTTTCGGACTGTCCACCTAGGGGTCACAGACCGTCCGCCTAGGCTCGCGGACTGACCGCCTGACTCCTGCGGACTGTCCGCCCTGGACCTCGCAGATTTGGTTAAGTTGTTTGATTCTTGTCTTGTGCTTCTGCTCTTTGATTCAAAGCTTGTCTCTAGGACTAGTAGGCTTGTATGTGCCTAGTCTAGAGCTTCTTTGGTGTGTGTGAGTGATCAGAATGGCAATCGGGGTATAGGCCGAGTTCATCCTCCGGGAAGAATTTTTATCGACTCCCATTCACTCCCCCCTCTCTGGTCGCCCATTCGGTCCTTCAAACCTCTTAAACTCAGCCATCATCAAACTCAACTATGGCTCATGCCCATACAATCAATTCATCAATTTTCTCAACTCATCATTCTCATCCTGCAAGCAATCAACATAGTGTGCCAGTTCCATATTCTTAACAGAATGTAATTCACATGTAGCGCATGATGTAGGAATAGAGACTTTCAAAGCAGCCTCCAAGGAAACAATCCTATCATGAGATTCATCTAGTCTAGCATGCAACATAGGACAAGAAGTGCAAACACCAAGTAAAGCAGACCTAGATTTCATCTCATCAAGCTCAGCCTTAAGCAAATCTAGTTCCTCCAACTTGGAGGCATGCTTCTCCTTAAGCACAGTCAAATCAGCCAAGAAAGCATTGCAATCATCACAATCAGGAGCATCAGCAACAACAGGAGTAGTCTTAAGGGAATCAATTTCAAGTCTAGCATCAAGATTCATAGATTCTAGCTCAGCTATCTTCTCCCTAGCTTCCTCTAGCGAGGCCCTAAGTTCTTTCCTAAGCTTCTTGGCCTCTCTAAGCATGCTATCACGGTTGTCAAGTAAAGCAACCAACTCTGCATTCTCCTGGTGCAAGGAAGAGAGCTCATCACATACCTCATCCTCGGATTCTGATCTCGAGTCATCCTCCTGGCTCTTCTTGCTACCAGAGATGTGGGCCATGCCGCAGAAGCCGTCCTCTCATGCAAAGCAACTCAGGCCACTCAGGTTCTTTGAACCGTGCTTCTTGCTCTTGCGCTTGCCGTCGTCGTCACTATTGCTGGAACTCGACGAGGTGTAGCAGGAGCTGGAGTCGACGTTGCTCGCTCCCACCTTCGCCCAAGCCTTCTTCTTCTTGTGATAGCCACCGCCCTTCCTCGATCTTCGCTCGTCCTTGTCCTTGTGCTTGTGCTTGTGCTCACGCCTCGAGCAGTGCATGTTCTCGATCCTTGGGCGGTGTTTGTACTCGTTCTTGGGCTCGATCTCCTGCGGGCACTCGACGATGAAGTGTCCCTGCTTGCCGCATTTGTAGCACGTACGCGTGGTCCTCCTCATGTTCACACGGTTCTCATGCAACCTCTAAAACTTCCTGGTCAGCAGGGCCAACTCGTCCTCTCCAAGCTTGTCGAACTCCTCATCTGTCAAGGACACAAAGGAAGACAGAGAAAACATCCTCGAAGAGGAGTTAGTGTTAGTCCTTCCACCAGATCCTGACACAAGAGCAAGACTATGTGACTCAGTCGGGCTCTCAGCCTTGGTTCTCAGGGCAAAATCCACCTCTAACGACTTGAGCTTAGAGAACACCTCATCCTCAGTCAATGTCTCATACACATTCGACTCCAAGATGGCCTCGACCTTGGCACTCCACATGGATCTGTCAAGTGAGTGCAAGAGCTTGATTGCTCTATCATGGTCCGTGTATGGGAGCACTATCACATTGGCCCTCATGTTGTTCACAATACATGTGAAGCGCTGGAACATGGCATCAATTGATTCACCGAGGGAGATGAGTGAAATTCTCGCACTCTCTCCAGTGAGTGGCAAATAAGCAAGCCTACACCTCAGCGTTCCCAACATGAGGATTCCTCAGCTTTACCCAAATCTTGCCAGCCACATCCTCTCCATACACGCGATTGAACTCTGCGGCACAAAGAGCACGGAACAAGTAATCCACAGCCTTACTGTTGGCCTCAAACATGTCTCGAGTACTTGGAAGGATGAAACTGTCGGGAATGACATAGTTTGCATTTTGCGTCACTTCCCAGATCAGTTGTCCTTTCTCGTGAAGAAATGCGCCCATGCGCCTCTCCCACATCTGGTAGTTCTTGCCATCGAAGTGCGGAGGACCCAGCCCCTTTCCGTAGTCACCCACCTTTGGATCTCAGACTGGTTAGAATCAAAAAGATCTGTAACCTACTCTGATACCAATTGAAGGACCGGATTGGGCAAATAGAGAGGGGGGGAGTGAATGGGAGCCGATAAAAATTCTTCTCGAGAGAGATGACTCCTCTAACGAGATGAACACGGCCTCGAACCCAAAATCACTTTCTCCACTCTATCTGCATGTTTGCGAAGATCACATAGCCACTTGAGTGCTACTGATCCTAGGAGCAAACCTCACCTACAAGCCACTCAAACACAGACACATCGCAGCAGAAACCACACACGGGAAAACTTCCTGTCAGGGGTGGTCAGACCGCATGGACAGGGCGGTCAGACCGCCTAGGCATGAAAAATTCCCCCAACCTCCAAACAAAGCACACGACCTCGAATCGACCCAAGATGTCGCCTAGAGACTCCTCTAATCAAGGCAAACAAGCTATCATAGAAATCCCCCGGAAAACCAAACTTTCATCACGAAATCCTCTAGGGTGGTCAGACTGTATACCCCAGGTGGTTAGACTGCCTACCACCCAGAAACCTGGCCGCAGGTCAACTCTCAACTTCCCATCACCCGATCTCCCGATTCACCCCACGGATTGCAGTGAAACTTCGGGGATAGCTGGGTCACCTACTGGATGTCCTCTCCACCAAAGGATATCCACCCAAACGCACTCAATAAAGAGGAATCATGAAATAAAGGGCTCTAAGTCATGAACTCGAGGAACACCGAAAACCACCCAAATCGAAGGTCTTCGTATACAAAAAAGAATAATTATGATATTCCATACAATGACCTTCTACATGTAGAATATTTTGGTGCATTGCAACTGTGAATGCAGCAAAACGAATCTAACAAATGTGAATCACAATCTACTGTTGCTGCGCTCATAATAGTGTGACTAGCATTAATTCAAGATAGCACAGCCTAACACAGCCTCACTTCTGACTGGCACCAAATAACGAAATCCAATCTACAAAAGGAACAAAGGCAAAATTTGTACTCCCTAAATCCCACATCGTGTAGCTGTACTAACCCTCGAGTACAGTTATATACCAATCTATAAATGACTGGAAATGATGGAAGGGGCTTGGTCACCTGGTTATTATTGATGCGTGATGATGGGGCAGCAGCGGCGGCGGTGGTGCTTGCACCACCCGCTGCATCACCTTGGTTCTTGGGGGTGGCGGCACTTGCTCTCACTTCATGTCCTTTCTTACTGGCCGAAGACGCGGCGATTGCTCCAAATCCCGTGGTTGATGTGGTGCCGCGGCGTCGCGACGACAACCCAGAGGAGGACGTCACCGGACTTCGCGAGAACCAACCTCGTGTGTCGTGTAACTACCTCAGGGAATTGTGGTTCTTACGTCTCGACATCATCGCACTCCAGGTGGATGAGAAGGATGCGGCCGGTGGTGGGGAAGGCGATGCGTCTGGCGAGGGGATTGGCGAGAAAAACCCAGTGTTTTGGGGGAGAAGGGAAAAAGGATAGGAGGGCGGTTTTTGGCTTCTTTTGGAAAAATATATACACCATAGTTCTTTCCATCCTAAGGCACTGACATATGAGGCTGGGAAAGCTAGGGCCCACACTGCCTATAATCTCCTATAATTTGTACTTTTTCATTTTTTGCATATAATCTCCTACACAGAAGTTGAAATTTAAAAATTGGACGTGGATTTTGTGAGTATAGGAAGCGTGAAGGGACGCATGTACAACAACCGCTGTTTCGCATGAATTTGTGTAAATTATTTGTGTTGATACCAAAGATGCTTATATGTCATTTGAGGTAGCAAATCATCTTGTGATCAACCACGGGTATAAATTTGTGTAAATTATTTGTGTTGATATACATGTTTGTGTTGAAGTACATGTTGTTGTCTTTACCTTTTGTCTGTTCCTGCTTCAACAGTATGCTCTATAGATATATTGACTAGATTCTAAGCTATGTCCATGTTAGATTGAAATTTCAAAATTTGAGATTTTCACAAATTTTTAGGGTCCTAAATGATGTCAAATTAAAAACTCATGAATGACCAAAAGTGTAGAAGTCATCAAGATCTACAAACTTTATTCAATTCATTAATACATTTTAGATTTTTGAAGACTAAGCCATGTGAAATCGATGGTGCAGAAAAATAACTTAAACAAAGTCCGAAAATTAGTACAACAGAAGGTGTAGCACACTGGTAAGGCTCCAATATCTTAATCACACCTTGACTTGTTCTTAGGGTAGCACATTATTACTACACAGTTCTGAATAATTGTTTACATAAATTGGTAATCATGCTTGAGCACAAGTTGATATGCAATCTCAAATGACAGAAATGCATCATGGGTTGCGTAATTAACTTGCCAGCTTGTCAAATACCTCAAACCCCACAGAGTGTGATCGAACCCATAATCCCTGTACAAAGGTAGTTTCAGTACTCGAGCTCCCAACTTCTCCAGTGATGATCTCGTACCATTTTTGCTTAGACATCTGTACTCCTCAGCAACTTCAGGTACAGTCAATTGAAGGTTTGTCCAATTAGTGATTGTGATGCCGCAGTCCTGCTCTAAGAGTGCAACATCATTGGATACATGAGCTCCAACGAAGACGTGGCCTTCCTCTGTGAGAAACTTGACAAGGACATCAGGGATATTGTAGCCGGCATAGAGCACCTGGAACATAATGCAACGTGGCCTGACGCACAATTGCAACAATGTGGTCTTGTACCCGCCGCTCTTGGCGAGTTCAACCCACTCTGTGTCCAACACGACGAGCAATCATTTTGTAGGGGTGCTACATCGGATTTCTTTGATGAACTGCTCCACCACAACTGCATCGCAAGTGATAGTTGTACGGATGATGGGATACTTCTCCTTGAAGAAGACGATGTCGTGGTTTGAAGTAGCTGGTACCGAATCCTAAACTGAAGGTCTTGCAATGACGGAGGGGCGCCATGGTTCCCACCCTTCGCTACGGCGGCGCTTGCGATGCTATAGTTCCAAATCAAGAAACAGAGTTCGCAATCTGAAATTAATCCATGACTATATATATGTGGAGATGCTGGCTGGGATTGGCTCACCTCACTGACATGCCCTGCTGACGTTGTGGCACTTGCGCCCGGTGCATCTCCTTGGTTCGTGATGTTGGGAGCGGCGGCGCTTGATGCCAGTGCGTCCCATTGGTTCATTCTTGCGGTGGTGCTGCCTCCCGGTGTGTCGCATTGGGGCAATGCAGCAGGTATTCTTGCATCAGAGCAAGGTGGCACAGCCATGGCGGCCGAACAATCGATGATTCGAGTCGGCCCACCCCATCCCCCAGTAGTAGATGTGGCACCGCAACTTGACGATGCCCCCGAGGTCGCCGAACGTCGCGATAAGCGACCTCCTGCGTCACAAAGCTAGCGCCCCATCGTCGCACTCAAGCGGGCGAGGAGGAAGAAGTCCGGCACTCCGGTGATGGGAAGGGAAGAAGGCCGGCCACCGGCGATGGGTGAAGGCAAGAAAACCCCAGTTGTGATGGGACAGTTTGGGGGAAGAGGCAGAAAGGCAATATTCTATGATGTCGGTTCAGCTTCGTGTATAAACTAAAAGGAAGTGGGGACACAGTTTCCATGAGGAAGCCGCATACAAATGAACTAGTTTTTAATTTCTTTTAATGATCTGAAATGTATTTAAATTCTAAGACATAAAAAAAGAGTTCAAACGAGAAAGTTGTCAATACAATAGTTTTAGTACTTATCGAGATCTACAACTTTTGTTTTGGGCATTTCCCCATCCGAGTTACCTTCAACTATTTAAATTTTAGATTTCATCAGTTTAGAAATTCTCAAATTTAGTTGGGGCAACAAATGATTTCAAATGAAAAAGTCATGAATACGAAAGTTGTAGAACTCATCAACTTCTACAAACTTTATTTAAGTCACTACTCCATTTGACAGAGTTTGAACAATCCAAATTGTAAATTTCAATAATTCTCAACTTCCAGCAAGATTTTTCATACATAAATGATGACGTGGAAAAGTGATGAATACCAAAGTTTAACAATTCATAAAGGTCAACAATCTTTGTTTAGGTCATGTTGCCATTTTCGAAAGGTGTAGTATACATTGGTCATGAATCCTATATTGACTTAGATAGTTTAAGAAACTATCTAAGAGGTCTGTCAATTTTGTACTTCATGTTATTACCACTTTATAAAATGACAGAAAGACCTAAATAAAGTTTGTAGATCTTGATGAGTGTTGGCGTTTCGTAGCACCGTCATCTTAAGAATAGATCTGGGATCCATCCTTAGTGATAACACCAAGAAACGCCTTGTAGGCACCTCTCAATGTCACAACTAACAACGTCGGGTTAACGTGAACATCAAGACTTGCCAAAGGTTAATCTAAACGATCATGAATGAATCCGCAAGCGCACAGATAAACCATTGTAGCATTTCCATAAGGAAGGAGAATATTCCAAGGGTATCGTATCCGTGGAAGGCAATGGCGGATATTTTAGACTTATGCTTTTGGTCTGAATGTAAACTGAGAGATAGATATAGGAAACAACACACTCAAAGACAGGGGTAATATAAGAGATATAAGGGTAGTGTGACACACATACTCAAATCTACCTCTACTCTAGCACACTACGGCTTAGGGGGAACATACGAGTTAGCTCTAGGTTCTAATGTACTAAACACACAAAGCTAGAAGATACAAGAGATAGGCATGAGTATTGCATGAGAGGGATAAGGTTCAGCACCCAGGTACAAACGTAGAGCTAGCCCGTGACGACCAGCACTCTGCGAAACTAGACTTTAGACTCCTACAGCAGGTACCCCAGCGCGGAGGATTGCACAAGGATCCAACAGCTGTCACCACTGTGGACCTACCTCTATCGTTACCGGGGGTATGCTCATAACAAACATAGCTAGACAACCCAGGCACCATGCCTGTGTTGCTGCTAGACTCCACCCGGCCCGGGCTATTGTGACCCAGGGTGAGAGCCACCAGGAGACTGGTCAACTTAGACTGAGAACCGTAGCTTGAACACAAACCTCATGCAACACTCTCATGCCATCTAACAAGATCAACTAAGGCTAGACATACGAATGGATATGAACTCTCTTATGTCTAGTCAATAAGATCAAAGGGTATGAGTTTATCACCCTTTGAAGAACACGAGCCTCTAACTTATGAACAAACACATAAGGAATGAGTTTATCACCCTTCAAGTGGATCAAAAGGTAGTGTTCATGAAGAACACAAGCCTCTAAATGATGAACAGAGGATGAACTCAAGAACATATCAAGCATATGATCTACCATGACTTTATATGAAATAGCTGAATAACTGAAGTAGATCAAAGTCATACAATGGAATAAAGATAAAAGAGAACTCATACCTAGACTCCAAAGAAGACGTGGAACCTGAATAAGAGCTACTCTAGCCTACCCCCTAGCCTTGGAAAATAAAAGTGAGAGAGAATGAGAGAGTGGTGTGTGGGAAATGGGAGCCCCTCCCCTTCTATTTATAGACAAGGACCAGGCTTGCTCGGAGGCTCAACGTGCTCCAAAACACCACGGGATGCAGCAAGTGACCAATGAGCAGCTGTCACGTGTAGGCCCGAGATGGGGCGGCACTATGGTGGTTCGGCCAATCCTAGGATCAGCCGGCCCCCAAGCCCCCCACTCGGGGTGGTTTTCCTCTGGGTGGCTGCCCTGTGGGCCCTTTGATCCATCCCCGGTGCATGGCTTGATTTGGTATCCGAGGTGGGCCCTTTGATCGATGTGAAGTCCATGTGGTGTCCTCTGATTCGTTGGTGAGTGCCTCCCTTGGATCGATGATGTGGAATGCCATGTTTCCCTTGGTGGCAGCCACCTCCTCAGCTGAGTTGGCATGGTTTTTTCGTAGAAGGTGGGTTTCCATCTCTTTTAAGGGGTAAATCACCTACATACAAATAATCTCCAAGGATAAGTAGAACTACATTATTCAAACCAAAATGCTAGTAAATAATGCATATGCCTCCATTTATGTGAGAATATTGATGGCTGAAAGTGGTACTTTTTAGCGTTCAACAAACTCCCCCAAGCTAACCTCTTGCTCATCTCGAAGCAAGACATTTGAGAATTAGGTTGGTTGATCAGGAGTTGCTACGATGTTGTATTCTTAACTTATGGTAAACATACAGCAGAGTACTCTACCAAGAGTTGAACAAGATGGCAATGTTCTTACCTTTCACCTGATAATGTGGGGCATATAGCTTCACCTGCCTTGGGCGGTTGAGAGACAGAATGGTTATATAGTAGATGCATAATCACTCATACCTTGATTAGCTAACAATCCGGAGGTTTTGCAAATTTTTCAAAAGAAAATCAGAGTTCCTCAAATGATACTCTCGGATCGCTCAAAAGTGTATGGTTCCTCACCAAGGCATCAATGTTGCCTTACTTCTCATCCTACTCCTAATAGGCTTTATGTGGAGCTATAGGTAGGGAAGATGAGGCATACTTGTCTCTCATGTTTTGCTAAGTCAAAGACCGGATCCTTGGAAGAAACAAACATACATCCTGACCAAGATGTGCATATGTGTGTGATGGATATGAGCATGGCAAGGTGAATACTAGGCCCAGAAATGAGTGCTAGATATTGCCATGCTTTATATGAGGGAATGAGGGATTGATGGTACGGTGGACACTAGCCCCGGAGTAGGTACTAGTTATTACCATCTATATGGTGGAACTCTTTCTCTTGCACATATCAATCCCTTTTTCTCCTTTTAAAATTTTCGAGACTTGGGCTAGCTCTCTTTATTTACTTTTGCCATGCTTTTGAGCATGCTTTTCTTTTTCTTCTCTTTTTTTTAGCTAGCCCCTTGTCTCTATTGGAAATATTTGGAGAGGGATGAATGATACAAAGATACATAGAGTTTTATTTGTGGAAGGAATGCATAAGCAATATGGAGCAAATGATGAATGCTAACTTCTAGTGCAGAAGTTTAGCATGAATGTGTACGTGATCTTGATCAGGGGAGTATGAGTTCTAACAGGGATCACAACAATTTGACAAAGCTCAATGAGAGAACAAGCTGTATATGTGGAGGCTAGGAACTAGAATCTACATATGGCCTTGGATGGGAAATTCTCATCGTTGAGGAACTCATCATGTTTTGATTTTTCAAAAAGAAAAACTCTGGATGTCAAGCATCACTAAGCACAAGATCATAGCACTCTATTGTACCATATCATGTCTAACAACAACTTAGGCAAGGATCATGCTTTTTGCTACCCACAGTTTTCAAGCTAAGGTTTGAACATACAAGCTGACAAACTCAAAACTTAGGTATGGTACAAAGTTGTGTGCAAGACATACGAGAAGATTAAACAGAGCAACTATTCATCATTTCAACCATAGAGGCAAAGCATTCTTACTACGCATAACAAAGCAAACTAAGCAAACGATGATGATGAAAGCAAATAAATATTTTTGGTCGTTTTTTGTAGATTTTTTTTGGGTTTTCATTTATAAGATATTCTGAAAACAAAGGAAGACACAAGTTACCTCAGGATGGGGGTCCTCCCCCAAGCTAGCTTCAGTTTCACTGCGGAAGAGGGAAGAAGAATCCCTGACTCACGTAGTAAGCCCTCTGCGCCTCCATGTATCGCTGCTGATCCTGCTGCATGGCTGCTATCCTCTCACCAGCCTGACGCTGCCACGCTGAGGTAGACTCGACGTGGGTGTTTAGCGTCTCCTCCAATCCCGTGACCTGGACGGTGAGCTCTCCCATCCGCTGCGCGAGCTGAGCATCACGTGCAGAGGCTGAGGAGTGTCGCCGGAAGGACGAAGACGGAGGTGGACCACCGGAGCTGGAACTAGCGGGTGTAGCCCACTGAGCACTGCTCGCACCTGCCCAAGCCGTGCCACTCGCACTCGGGCGGTAGGCGGGCTGGTCCTAACCAGGTGCATATCCAGGGGTGACCCTGAAAATGTACCCTGTAGGGGCCCTTCCTGCCACCGATGGTGAACAGGCTGTGGCTGTGGTTGAGGCTGTGACAAGTTAGTACCATGGTACAAGCTCAAGGAATGTCCGGATGGACATCACTCCTGAGCTTGCCCCAGCAAGAATGCAGAAGACACAAAGCAGAAGTAGATAGCTTTTCCTGAATCAAAATTTTATTATAATGGAAAAATAAGGATAACTTACCGAACTTACCTGTCAGCGCAGAGCTCATTGTTTTGAGTCTTTAGAGCTAGACTTGGTTCCAAAGTTCTCACCTTGGCATTGAGGCAGTCGTTTCCTTCGGAAGAGAAGTTGGCTTCCTATTCACCTTCCTCCACATCTTCTGAGTGTCATGTGGGTTGTGTTGTGTTGGGGGTGTTTTCTTGGACTGGGACTGAGATTTCCAATACTGTTTCTGTCCCTCACCCAAGAGTTGGCGTTCTTCCTTCCAAAAATTCTTCATGAATGCAATGAGGCTGTCTACTTGCTGTGGTGGCACTTTGACCTCTCATGCTGGGGTGTCAGGAGTTGGTAAATCCTTGATCATTGAGCATTGCTCCTTTCTTGGACGAAATTCGAACCTCTCCTCCTTGCCATTGATGTAGAGACGGATCACACCCGCCCCCACATCAATTTGTGCATCAGTTGTACTCAGAAATGGTCGCCCAAGTATGAGCGACACTTCCTTGGCGATCTCCATGTCTAGGACCACAAAGCAACGGGGACAAAGCACTCTCAGACTTTCACTGGAATGTCCTCGGCTATCCTCGCTGGGTATCGGACCGAAGAATCGGCTAGCTAGAGCTGTAAAGTGGTTGGAGATAAACTCATGTAGTTAAGTTGATCAAAGACTACCTTAGGCATGACGCTGACGCTGGCCCCTAAGTCACAGAGAGCATGGTCGAAATGTTGGGTCCCAATCATACAAGTGAGTGTGGGACACCCTGGATCCTTCTTCTTCTCAGGAAGGCGGTTGAGTATGGCGGCACTGCATTCCTCCGTGAGTCGTACCACTTCGGTTGTAGGAAGAGCTCGCTTCTTGGTTAAGATGTCCTTGAGATAACACGCGTAAGTAGGTATGCGTATTGCCTTGAGCAATGGGACATTGATATAAACTTTTTGAATCATGTCCATGAAGCGATTGAACTGTTCACCTACTATTGCCTTCCTGCTCTTTTGAGGGAAAGGCATCACGTTGGCTTCTCTGAATTTCGGATGTGCCGTCACTCCTTCAGGTGCTTTATCTTTTGGTGGTACCTTCCCTACCTGGGGGGTTCTTCCGAGTCGGATGAATCCTCATGAATATTCTCAACTTCTGTTATGCCTTTCTTATCTGTCCCTGCATGATTAGAATATGGTGGATCCCGAGTGGACTTACCTCCTCTCGTGGTCACAGCATTTGCATTTTCAACAGAGGGAACAGAAGTAGCCAGCTGAGCCAACTGGGTTTCTCTCAAGGAAGGTTGGTTGGGATTGTAAGAATTACCTTGGTTACCTCCTTGATAATAAGAGTGTTGTTGATTCCATGATTAGCCTCCTTGTTGAGGTGGACGATAACCATTGTTGTTGCCATTCATGTACATAACTTCCTCCTAAGTCTCCGGACAGTAATTGCCTGAGTGCCTAGTGTTGCCACAGACTTCACAAGTCATATGGGAATCCATAGGCAGAGTAGTGGTGGCCATGGCAGCCTTCTTGCTGGTGTAGTCATCCAATCTCTTCATAAGAAGATCCAACTTGGCAGTAATCATGTCTGCTTCCTTGACAGTATAAGTACCCCTTGGTCGTGGTTGGAGTCTTTCATCACTCCACCCTAGGTTGGAGACCATCTTCTTAATGAGTAATTTAGTATTATCAACTGTGAGTGAGAAGAATGCTCCCTGAGCAGCAGCATCAATATGGCCTCGGGCTGTCGGAGTCAACCCATTATAAAAGCTTTGAAGAATGAGCCAATCCTCCATCCCATGGTGAGGACAGGCCAGGACATACTCCTGAACCCTTTCCCAAGCCTCCAGAATAGATTCACTTCCTGCTTGTTGAAAACCAGAAATTCTCCCACGAAGAGCATTGGTTTTACCCAATGGGAAGAATTTCTTGAGAAATGCCTCTGAACACTTAGTCCAAGTGTTAATAGCATCACAATTCACATAGAACCATTGCTTGGCTTTCCCCAGGAATGAGAATGGAAACAGCCGTAAACGGACAACATCCATATTTGCACCCCTGATGATGAAATTGCTGGACAGCTCTAGGAATTGCTGCAAATAAGCATTGGCATCCTCATTTGGCTTGCCACAGAATGGGCTAGCCTGTACCATCGTGATTAGACCCATCTTGATCACAAAATTTTCAGTCCCCATTGCCACCTCAGGGCCTTGCAGCACCTGGTCAGCGGAAGGAGCTGAGTACACACGAAGTGTCTTCTGGGCCATAGTGTTCGACGTGGATGGTACAAAGGAAGCGGGATCGCCTTCTGGACGAGTATGATGAGGTGAGTCGAAATGAATTCGAGCTCTCCTCACAAGTGACTCGTGATCTTCAGTAAAATTCTCCGGTAAGTCAAGACTAGTCATACACTACCTGTCTTCATCATCCAAAGATAAAAGAAGATAGTCAAGGTTAGCCTGCATTGAGAGTTGTCCTAACCTACTCAGAGTTTATAAACAAATGCAAAGCATAGTCATGATAATCCAATGCCTTCCTCGGCAATGGCGCCAGAAATGCTTGTTGGCGTTTCGTAGCACCATCATCTTAAGAACAGATCTAGGATCCTTCCTTAGTGACAACACCAAGAAACGCCTTGTAGGCACCTCTCAATGTCATAACTAACGACGCCGGGTTAGCGTGAACATCAAGACTTACCAAAGGTTAATCTAAATGATCATGAACGAATCCGCAAGCGCACAGATAAACTATTGTAGCATTTCCCCAAGGAAGGAGAATATTCCAAGGGTATCGTATCCGTGGAAGGCAATGGCGAATATCTTAGACTTATGCTTTTGGTCTGAATGTAAACTGAGATGATAGATATAGGAAACAACACACTCAAAGACAGGGGTAAGATAAGAGATATAAGGGTAGTGTGACACACACACACTCAAATCTACCTCTACTCTAGCACACTACGGCTTAGGGGGAACATACGAGTTAGCTCTAGGTTCTAATGTACTAAACACACAAAGCTAGAAGATACAGGAGATAGGCATGAGTATTGCATGAGTGGGATAAGGTTCAGCACCCAGGTACAAACGGGGAGCTAGCCCGCGACGACCAGCACTCTACGAAACTAGACTTTAGACTCCTACAACAGGTACCTCGGCGCGGAGGATTGCACAAGGATCCAACAACTGTCACCACTGCTGACCTACCTCTGTCGTTACGGGGGATATGCTCATAACTAATGTAGCCTGACAACCCAGGCACCATGCCTGCGTTGCTGCTAGACTCCATCCGTCCCGGGCTATTGTGACCCAGGGTGAGAGCCACCAGGAGACTGGTCAACTTAGACCGAGTACCGTAGCTTGAACACAAACCTCATGCAACACTCTCATGCCATCTAACAACATCAACTAAGGCTAGACATACGAACGGATACGAACTCTCTTATGTCTAGTCAATAAGATCAAAGGGTCATGTTCGTGAAGAACATGAGCCTCTAACTTATGAACAAACACATAAGGAATGAGTTTATCACCCTTCAAGTGGATCAAAAGGTAGTGTTCATGAAGAACACAAGCCTCTAAATGATGAATAGAGGATGAACTCAAGAACATATCAAGCATATGATCTACCATGCCTTTATATGAAATAGCTAAATAACTGAAGTAGATCAAAGTCATACAATGGAATAAAGATAAAAGAGAACTCATACCTAGACTCTAAAGAAGATTGGAACCTGAATAAGAGCTACTCTAGCCTACCCCCTAGCACTGGAAACTAAAAGTGAGAGGAGAATGAGAGAGTGGTGTGTGGAAAATGGGAGCCCCTCCCCTTCTATTTATAGGCAAGAACCAGGCTTGCTCGGAGGCTCAAAGTGTTCCAAAATACCCCGAGATGCAGCAAGTGACCAATGAGCAGCTGCCACGTGTAGGGCCAAGATGGGGCGGCACTAAGGCGGTTCGGTCGATCCTAGGATCGGCCAGCCCCCTAGGCCCCCCACTTGTGGTGGTTTTCCTCTGGGTGGCTGCCTTGTGGGCCCTCTGATCCATCCCCGGTGCATGGCTTGATTTGGTATCTGAGGTGGGCCCTTTGATCCATGTTAAGTCCATGTGGCTGTTGACATTTCTTAACGCAATCACCTAAGAACAGGTTTGGAACCCATCCTGGTAACGGCGCCAGAATTGCTGGTTGGTAATTCTTAATGTCACAGGAGTCCGCAAGCGCACGGAAGTACCATTGTACCATTTCCCCAAAAGAGTATTCCATTGTATCGAATCCAAGGAAGGCATTGGCGGAATGACAAGATCAACTCTATTGCAATGAGTATAGATCATAAACGGAAATAAATCAGACACTCAAGTGCAGGGGTAAAGATATGATAATAGGGGTAGTGTGATCACACACACACTCACTCTCTCTCTAAGGGGTCCTAGGCATAGGAGGCGACATACAAGTTAGTTCTAGGTTCTTATGTACTATACAAATAAAGCTGGTCAGAACGAGTTAGATACACTAGCGTTGAAGAACATTAACTTAAGCACCCAGGTACCACGGGGAGATAACCTCCCGCGTTGCTTCCGCACAACTCCGGTTGTTATATTTTAGACTCCTACAGCTTATCCGAACATGGGGGATTTCAAAGGACCAACGGCTGTCACTACCGCGGCCTACCCCAAGACAAACCATGGGATAAACTCATAAGTAAGGTAGCTACGCAACTCAAGCACCATGCTTACGTTGTTAGCCGGACTTGACCGGCCCGGGCTATTGTGACCCAGGTCAAGCCACCAGATAAACCAGCCAATTACACCGAGTACCGTAGCTTAAGCACAGACTTCATACAATGCAATCATGTCATCTAATTAGATCAAACCAGGTTAGGTACACAAACGTATTTTTGTTTTCCTATATCTGTTCAACTGGATCAAAGGGTCGTGTTCGCGAAGAACACGAGCCTCTAACTTATGAACAAACACCAGAAACATGTGAAAGTCACCCGTCAAGTGGATCGAAAGGCCTTGTTCATCAAGAACAGGAGCCTCTAAATTATGAACAGGTGAAGAACACATGAACAAATCACTCATGTATGCTAACACAACTTTATATGAAATAGATAAATAACTGAAGTAGATCAAAGTCATACAAATAAAATAAGATACAAGACAACTCATACCTAGATCCCAAAGTAGACTTGGAACCTGAATTAGAACTACTCTAGCCTACCTCCTAGCCTTGAGACTAAAAGTGAGAGAGGTGTTGCAAGTGTGGATGTCTCATAAGTGAGCCCCCTCTCCTTCTATTTATAGGCCCGGGCAACGGCGAGGAATGAATGCAAACACCCCGGGAATGGCGCCTAGGACCAATAGGGAAGCACCACATGGAAGCACATGAGAGGCCGAGCCAAGGTCGGTTCGGCCGACCTGTGGGGTCGGCCGACCCCCGGGTGGGCCCCCTGGCTCGTGCTTTCTCTTGGTGGCTGTCCTGTGGGCCCTTAGGTCGGTTCCCGGTGTCCACCCTTTTTTGGCGCGGTTTGCATGCCTTTGTGGGCCCTTGGATCCATGTGATGTCCACGTGTCACACTCTGATTCGTCGAGGGTTGCTTCACTTGGATTGCTTGCATGGCATGCATGAATGGCTCCCTAGTTGGCAGGTGTGCATGCATGGCATCCTTGTTGGCAGCCCACCTAGGATGAGGTGATTTGGCATGGACCATAGAAGGTGAGTTTGTCACTCTTTTCCTGCTTATTTTCCTGCAATCAAATAATCTCCAAGGACAAGTGGAACTACATTATTCTTAACTAAATACGTGTAAGAAATGCCTTATGCTCCTTTATTCTTGAGTATATTAACGGCTAAAGTAGGCACTTAACAGCCGTCAACAATTCCCCCAAGCTAGCCTCTTGCTCGTCCCGAGCAAGAGATCACGAACTTAGGTTGGTTGATCAGGAGTTGCTATGATGTTGTATTCCTAATGTATGACAAGATACAGCTAGGTACTCTATCAAGAGTTGAAGAAGTTGGCATTGATCCTACCTTACACTCGATTGATATGGGGCATGTAGCTTCACCTGCCTTGGGCTGTTGAAAGATAGAATGGTTGTATAAAGATTACCAATCACATGTACCTTGATCTGTTATCAATCCAGAGGTTTTGCAGGTTTTTCAAAAAGAAATCAAAGTTCCTCAAATGATACTCTCAGATCGCTCAATGTGTATGATTCCTCACCAAGGCTTTGTTTTGCCTTCTTTCACTACCTACTCCTAATAAGCTGATATGTGGAGCTGTAGGTAGGGAAAACATGTGGCATACATGTTTCTCATGTATTGTCGAGTCGAAAACCGGATCCTTGGGAGAACAAGTCATACACCCTGATCAAGATGTGCAGAAGTGTGTGTATGGTGGATGGATAATGAACTCCTATTTGCATGATTTTACTCTCCTCATTTTCGAAATTTTTTGAGACTTGGGCTATGTCTCTTTATTCTTTCTCTTTTTTTATGCGTGCCCTTGGGCATGTTTTCTCTCTTTTTCTCTTTTTTTTCTTTTTTTACATAGCCCATAGTCCTTGCTGAATGTTTTTGGAGGGAGGATAATCATAGAACATGCGCGGAGCTTTATTTTGTGGAATGGATGGGAAATGGATGAAATGATGCTTGCTAACTTCCAGTGTAGAAGTTTCGCATACGGTGGTGTGTAAGTGATCTTGATCATAGGAGTATGACAAGTTTACTCGCCGAGGGTCACAACAATTCGACAAGACTCAACGAAGAAATCAAGTAGCATATGTGGAGGTTAACAGAAGCTAAGATCTACATATGGCCTTGGGTAGGAATTTCTTATCATTGAGGAACTTATCATTTTAACATTTTTCAAACGAAAACTCCGAATATCAAACATCACTTAGTACTAGCTCATAGCAACTCTATTATACCATATCATACCTCGCAACAACTTAGGAAAAGATCATGCTTTTTGCTACCCACAAATTTCAAGCTCAGGTTCGATCAAACTAGCCAACAAACTCAAAACTTGGATAGGATACTAAGCTGTAAACAAGGCATACAAGAGGAATAAACAGAGCAACTATTCATCATTTCAACCATGGAGAATAAGAACACTCTTACCGCGCATATGAAAACAAACTAGTTTAAGAAAAAAATAAATATTTTTGGTCTTTTTAACTTTTTCAGATTTTTATGTGTTTTTAGCATATGGGGTTCTGAAAACAATAGAAGATACAAGTTACCTCAGAATGGGGGTCCTCCCCCAAGCTAGCTTCAGGCTCACTGTTGTGGAGGGTGGTATCCCATCCACGCGTAGTAAGCCCTCTGCTCCTCCAGCTGTCGCTGCTATCTCTAGTATAGTTTAGACTCAAGGGAGTTGTCCGGATGGAGTTCACCTATGAGCTTGTATCTTGACAAAGCGCGAACAGAATGGAGCAAGGATATCTTGATTCTTCTTAGAGGTTAGAACTTTTATTGAATAGGATAACTTACCGATCTTACCTGTCTCAAAGGGCTCTTTTGTTTTAAGTCTTCCAGAGCCAGACTATCTCCCACATTACTTACCTTAGTGTAGGGTCAGCTGCTCTTGGAGATGAGGGAGTCGGCTCCTTGTCCACTCTTTTCCACACCTTCTTGGTCGTCTGTGGTATACGAGGTGCGGGGAGTGGTGCCTTGGACTGGGACTTGGATTTCTAATATGATTTCTGTCCTGCACTCATTTGCTCTTGCTCTTGCTTCCAGAAATTCTTCATAAAGGCAATGAGGCTGTCTACTTGTGGTTGCGTAGTTTCACTTCTTTGGGTAGGAGTGCCCGTCCCTGGTGTGCCTTCAACCATTGAGCATTGTTCCTTACATGGGCGGAATTCAAACCTTTCTTCCTTGCCATTGATGTGGAGACGGGTTACTCCATCGCCAACATCAATTTGTGCATCAGCCGTGCTCAGGAATGGACATCCCAGAATGAGTGGTACTTCATTACCAATGTTCATGTCAAGTACTACAAAGTCCACTGGAATGAAGCAGTCTCGGACCTTCACCGGGATGTCCTCGGCTATCCCCGCTGGATACCGGACTGAGGAATCGGCTCGCTGCAGCTGCAAGGAAGTTGGGGATAATTTTGTATAGTTGAGTTGGTCGAAGACTACCTTTGGCATGACGCTAACACTGGCACCAAGAACACAGAGAGCATGGTCGAATCTCTGTGTTCCAATTGTGCATGTGATCGTGGGGCACCCTGGATCCTTCTTCTTTTCTGGAAGACCATTGAGTATAGCTGCGCTACATTCTTCTGTGAGCTTTACCACCTCCAAGATGGGTAGAGCTCGCTTCTTGGTAAGGATATCCTTGAGGTAACGTGCGTACGGGGGTACACGCATTGCCTTAAGGAGTGGAACATTTATATATACCTTTTGAATCATGTCCACGAAACGAGTGAATTATTCATCCACTATTGTCTTCCTATTTCGCTGAGGGAATGGCAATAAATTTGTTTCAATAAACTCGAGTTTATCTACCTTGTCTTTAGGTGCTCTTGCTTGTGAGGACTCCCTCATGCCAAGTGGTTCTCCACTGGGCTCTTCATCCCCTCTTGTGCTTCTCTTTGTTCCTGCATGGTGAGGATAGGGCGGATCGCGAGTGGTCTTACCCCCTCTCATGACTACCGCTTTTGCATTTTCAACTGGTGGAACCATAGCGACTAATTGAGCCAACTGGGTTTCTATCATCTTATTAAAGCTCAACTGGTCTTTAAGAGCAGAAGAAAGGCTATCAATTTTAACATTAAGGCTCTCAAAAGCCTTATCATAGGCAGCTATTTTCTTATTAAAACCTTCATTAATCTTAGCTTGCCCAAAGACTAGATCTTTCAAGGAAGGTTGGTTTGGGTTGAAAGAATTACCTTGATTACCTCCTTGATAATAAGGGCGCGATTGATTCCACATTTGACCTCCTTGTGGACGATAACCGTTGTTGTTGCCGTTTATGTACATCACATCCTCCTGAGTAGTAGGGCAGTAATTCCCTGAATGCCTGGTATTACCACAGACTTCGCAAGTCATGTGAGCATCCATAGCTTGAGTAGTGGTGGCCATGGCGGCCTTCTCATTGGCTAGATCATCCATTCTCTTCATCATTAGATCCATCTTGGCGTGCAACATATCCGCTTCCTTGACGGTATGTGTACCCCTTTGACGTGGCTGGAGTCGATCATCACTCCACCCTTGATTGGTAACCATCTTCTCAATTAGTGTAGTAGCTTCAGTGATAGTAAGAGAGAAGAAAGCCCCTCCAGCTGCAGCATCAATATGGCCTCGGGCTGTCGGAGTCAGCCCATTATAGAAACTCTGAAGAATAAGCCAGTTGTCCATCCCATGATGAGGACAAGCCAGGATGTACTCCTGGAGTCTCTCCCAAGCTTTGGGGATAGTCTCATTTGCTACTTGCTGGAAACTCAAAATTCGCCCCCGAAGGACATTGGTTTTGCCCAACGGAAAGAACTTCACGAGGAATGCTACGGAGCACTTTGCCCAAGTGTTAATCTCTGCACGGTTAGCATAGAACCACTGCTTTGCCTTTCCCAAGAGGGAGAAGGGAAACAGTCGCAGACGAATAGCATCTTCCTCCACTCCTCGTATAGTGAAGGTACTGCATAGTTCCAGGAACTGCTGCAGGTGGGCGCTCATGTCTTCATTAGGCTTGCCACAGAATGGGCTAGCCTGTACCATCGTAATTAAGCCAGTCTTGATCTCAAAGTTTCCATTCCCAGTGTTGATCACAGGGCCTGTCGGCACCTGGTCAGCAGAGGGAGCGGAGTACTCACGGAGAGTCTTCTCGACAGGGTTGGCCATGGAAGTTGATGCGGATGGCACAAAGGAAGCTGGATCGACTTCCGAACGTTCACACGAAGGAGAGCCGAAATGAGTTTGTGCCTTCCTTACGAGTGACTCAGGATCTTCAGTAAAATTCGATGGCAAGTCGAAACCAGTCAAGCACTACATGTCTTCATCATCAATAGACAAAGAAGACATTCCAAGTTAGCTTGCATTGAGAAATGTTTTATTCCTGTCATGATTATAAACATATGCAAAGTGTTGATATGTCATCCTTAAGCCTTCCCTGGCAACGGCACCAGAAATGCTTATTGACATTTCTTAAAGCAATCACCTAAGAACATGTTTGGAACCCATCCTGGTAACAGCGCCAGAAATGCTGGTTGGTAATTCTTAATGTCACAGGAGTCCGCAAACGCACGGAAGTACCATTGTAGCATTTCCCCAAAGAAGTATTCCAAAGGGTATCGAATCCAAAGAAGGCATTAGCGCAATGACAAGATCAACTCTATTGCAATGAGTATAGATCATAGACGAAAATAAATCAGACACTCAAGTGCAGGGGTAAAGATATGATAATGGGGGTAGTGTGATCACACACACACACTCACTCTCTCTCTAAGGGGTCCTAGGCATAGGAGGCGACATACAAGTTAGTTCTAGGTTCATATGTACTATACATATAAAGCTGGTAAGAACGAGTTAGATACACTAGCGTTGAAGAACATTGACTTAAGCACCCAGGTACCACGGGGAGATAACCTCTCGCGTTGCTTCTGCACAACTCCGGTTGTTATATTTTAGACTCCAACAGCTTATCCGAACATGGGGGATTTCAGAGGACCAACGGCTGTCAGTACCGCAGCCTACCCCAAGACAAACCGTGGGATAAACTCATAAGTAAGGTAGCTACACAACCCAAGCATCATGCTTACGTTGTTAGCCGGACTTGACCGGCCCGAGCTATTGTGACCCAGGTCAAGCCACCAGATAAACCAGCCAATTACACCGAGTACCGTAGCTTAAGCACAGACTTCATACAACGCAATCATGTCATCTAATTAGATCAAACGAGGTTAGGTACACAAACGTATTTGTGTTTTCCTATGTCTGTTCAACTGGATCAAAGGGTCGTTGTTGACAAATTTTATCTATGCATTTTATCCCTCACATTCATTGGAAAAAGGACTAAAATATAATTAGATCACCTTATTAGGATTTATATTAACAATTTCCACGAGTTTTGGTGAATCTACGAATCTACAGGGACTATTCAGAAAATATGCAAGGAAACCACTCTAGAAGACTCCAGAAGGCTCCGGAACTCAACGTGGCACATCACCTAAAAAAGAAGCATCTAGAAGGATCAAGAGACCACCTGGCCGAAGTGGGACCCGAGGGGGGCCCACCCCAGACCGATCGGCCTGGTGGTGGGGCCGGTCGGTCCCCCCCGGGCCCCGAACCGCATCATCTTCTGGAATGTTCCTCCACCACCTATGAGAATCAATCGAAACCACATGTTTAGGTCAGTTTGATCCTACGGCGCACGTCCACCCCTCTGGACTATATAAGCAGCCCCCCTGCCCCCTGGCAGAGGCATCTGAATCTGTCATACGTCAGATCAAGTCATCAAGTCAGAGACTCTACGCCCTAGAAACACCATATAGCAGAGTAGCTAGCTAGTTTAGATCTAGGAGGAGGCAAGGCGTCTACTTGTCTCCTGATCGTCTAGAGGCTGATCTAGCTTCGCTCTTGTAAGTTCTTATCTAGTTCTTTACATTTGTTATATAGACATATGTTCTTATTAATGATTATATTCGACATTATATGCTTTGGTGTTTATTATGATTACATGTTTAGCATAGTTGATTTGCCTTTATATTCATGTATGGAGTCGTATAGCCCTCACCTAGATCATTTGTTAACATGGGTGAACGGTAAAGACAGTGTAAGTGTGGTGCTTATACTGTATTTATCTGCGATTGCACACTATATGCCGGGTCGTGTGGTAGATCGTGGTGGTGACAGCACTATTGAGTCCTTCGTAGTCCACCCCCCGTGTATAGGACTAGTGGAGCCTTATACTGTTTGGGTTGTTTCAAGTTTCGGCCTTGATCCTCCTGGATAGTCTCCCCATGCATTGATATAATAGTTCTTCTTCCATGATTGCTAAATGTTTGCACTAATCATAGTTTGCATTGACATGTAGTTTAGAATTACCTAGGAGTATCCTCTCTAGCTAGGCTTTGCTACGTTTCTCTTGCTATAATGATACTTTCTAGCTGCTCATGAAGTTATGACTTGAACAGTGCTATCATTCTCTATATTTTATGTGACTTACCCCTATTTATAGCAATTGATATATTTTGGCCACTCTACATTATAAAACTGAGAGATGAGCATGTATTAGCTATTATGGATTAGAAAGACTTCTTTCCCTGTGGTAGAATATAAATACGATACCTGGTTTTACTCCTGGTTAAAATGCTACAATGGTATATTCATATCTGTGCGCTTGCGGATACCCTGTTTATATATATATCTTCTTTTCTAGAGATCCAAGGCATATGTAAGAGTACCATATCCATGCGTTTTCAGGCACACCTGTCAGGCTGACAACCTATATCGAGTTGTGCTATGAATCGTGTCGGAATTCATCTTTTAGTTTATCTGAAAGCAACATCTGATATACACTTAGCATCATGTTAAGATATACCTCTGCATTCCTGGTGTCGTCGATAGAGATGGATCTTATATCCGTTTCTAGTCGATGACGTTAGCAATGTCAACAAGCATTTCTGGTGCCGTTGCCGGGGAAAGAAAGTCTGTAGCCTAGATGAAAAAAATTTCAGTAATAGCATGCATGCATCTCTCACATATAATGTATCGAGAATCCAAATAATCATTGCTTAAACAGGCTTACCCTTGTTCTTTCCACTTTTGTCTATCTTATTTCAGGGTAATGTATGAATAAGAATCTTCCAGAGAACTTCGTTTCAGATCCAGAGAAAATCTTAAGGAAGGCAAGGTTAAAGCTCAGGTCTCCTGATTCTCGGCCCACGACTTCTGCCTTGGGAGATTCAACAGCGCGAAGCTTAACACCCACATTTGAAGTAATGGCAAACAAGTCCCTACGTGAATACTCCGCACCGACCCCGGACAACATTCGTACTGGTCTAACAGTCGTTGTTGGAGATGCTGCTTTTGAGCTCAAGCCTGCGCTGATCAATATGGTACAAGCTAGCCAATTTTGTGGAAAAACTCATGAAGATGCCAACAAACACCTTCAAAATTTCTTGGAGATATGTGGCACCTTCACGATCAAAGATGTTCCAAGTGATGTAGTCCTACTTTGTTTATTCCCATTCTCACTATTGGGGCGAGCGAAGCAATGGTTTTACTCCAACAAAGACAAATTTACAACTTGGACATTGTGTTCTACTGCCTTTCTGGCAAAGTTCTTTCCTATAGGCAAAACCAATGCCTTACGGGGGAAAATTTCGAGTTTCCAGCAGCAACACGAGGAATCTGTTCCTGAAGCATGGGAGCGCTTTCAAGACTACATTGCAGATTGCCCACATCATGGAATGGAAAACTGGTTGCTCTTGCAGACCTTCTACCACGGGCTCTCTACCAACACCCGTGAAACGATGGATGCTGCAGCTGGAGGTGCTTTCCTGTCCCTTACACTTACTCAAGCTACTAACCTTATGGAAAAGATGGCATCCGTCAACCCCGCAAGAAAGAAAGAGGAATGCACCAGCTCAAGGAGATAGACATGCTATCTGCCAAAATGGATTTACTGATGAAGAAGCTTGAAGACAGAGCCCCTGAGAAGAAGGAAGTCATGCAACTCTTCGAATCTCGCATGACCTGTGAAGAATGTGGAAACACTGGACACTCAGGGAGTCAATGCCTTCAGCTGGAGGAGGACGTGAACTACATCAACAACAACAACCAATATCGTCCCCAGCAGAATCAAGGATGGACTCAGCAGAGAACCAACTACCTAGGTAACTATTCAGGTAATTATCAAGGTAATAATTCTTCCAATAATTTCTCACCATTAAGAGACTTAGTCCAAAACCAGGGTAGAATTATGGATAATCTGTCTAAGAAGTTAGCTTCCAATGATAAAATGCTCGAAACTATTAGTAATAAAATGGAAAGTTTTTCTTCTGCCATCAAGAACCAACATAGCTTTAATAAGATGCTAGAATCTCAGCTTTCTCAGCTGACATCATCTGTTCCCACGGCTAACCCAGGTAAGATTCCGGGCCAGCCGGAAGAATTAGAATCTGCAAATCTTGTCGATATCTATTCTGCAGATCTGTGTTCGAATGAGATAGAAGAAGGCCCAAGATGGACTGACTGGGGCATGCCCGCCAAAAGAGGAGATCCAGGAAGGCCCGTCATCACCATCACAATTGGAGCCTACACCTTCAAGAATGCACTTTGTGACTTTGGGTCTAGCGTCAACATAATGCCTAAGGTAATATATAAGAAAATTAATGGTTCACCTTTATTGTATACAACCATGTGCTTGCAGCTTGCAGACCTGTCACTATGCCACCCCGAGGGTATCCTAGACGACGTATGTCTGGGGATAGGACGCTCCTACGTGGCTGCCGACTTCGTTGTTGTCGAGACTGGGGGAAGTGAGAATGCTCCAATCATTTTGGGACGTCCTTTCCTTGCCACAGCCAAAGCCATCATCTACGCCGACGCCGCTAAGATCATCTTCTCCGTCAATGGGAGAAAGGAGAGATTCAATTGCAAGAACAAAATCCTAGAAGCTCCTGCGCACCCCCAATATCCTTACCCTCAAGAACACGAGCCAGTTGTCGAGAAGAAGAGAAGAGATAGAAGGAGGAATAAGAAGAATAATCAACCTCAATCGCATGTGAAGGAAGTTTGGATGATCAACACGATTCAATCAGAGAATAAGAACCTGTTCCCTTCACCATTACTGCGAAAGCTTGAAGACCCTGGAGTTCCATCAATCCACTGCTCCATCAATCAATGGAACTTCCAGCGAGTTATCTGCGACACAGGATCGGGTGTCAACCTAATCTCTAAGGTAACCTACGAATTAATATATGGTGACCTACCTTTGTATTCCACATATATAATGTTGCAGATGGCGGATCAATCACAACGGTTCCCGGAAGGAATTGCACGAGATGTACCTATCAAGAAAAAGGACAACTATGTCTTGACTGACTTTTTAGTCATAGACATGGGAGATGAGCAAGATCCTCCCATCGTGCTTGGAAGACCGTTCCTGAACACGACAAGAGCAATCATCTACATCAGGACTGGCTAGATCCACTTCCAGTTCAGAACTGAAAAGGTACGCTGCTATTTCAATACTTACACTAATCCTGAGCAGCCTAAGAAGAACAAGACGCGGAGACGCCTTCAGAGATTACAACGCAAGCTGAACACAAAGTTGACGGATGTCAAGAACATTGAAGAAGAGATTAAGGAGAAGTCCGCTCAGCTTCTGCCTGCCCAGTATTCTGTACCTGTTACTCCAGAAAGGTCTCCACCGAAGAAACAAGTTTGGAGGAAGAAAGATAAGAGTACATCTTCGGAAGACCAATCACTACCCGTGTCATCAACTGATCAATCAATGGCCACTACATCTCCACCATGGGAGTAAGTACTCTAAGCTCTCGCCGAGAGGTAACTCGGTATTTATCTTTATATTCTGCACTGCATATTTAGATTAGCATGTTTATTTCCCTATACCTACATTGAAAAAAATCATAAAAATATTTTCTATTTTTGCATTCACATGTTTTTGCATTTAGCATCCCTTTTGCATATAAAAATTCACAAAAATACGTGGGCACATGAAGGTCCACACATTTCAGAAAAACCCAAAATGAAGTGGGCACATGAAGGCTCACAGCATAATCCTAGAATTTGTTCCTTCGGGTATGTGCGAGACTAATATTTACAGGGAGAATTTAATAAGGACCTAAAGGTAAACAAGTTCCAAGGATGAATCAAGAATCACTTCAAGATCCAGCTTGGGGGAGAGCACCCCCAGTTATCACGATAAGTATCTCTATCCTATGTTTTTAGCTAGTTGAGTTTTAGTTAAAAGTCATAGTTTGAATAAAATGCTAGAGTCTGCTAGTTGGTTTTTCTTTTTAATAATGATCTTGATGATATATGCTTGGAGATGATGAATAGTTGCTCTGTCGTAATTCCTTTTAAAGTGCTTAGTTTTCAAACCTAGATTCTCCTGAAGTTTAAATGCTTAATTTGCTCTAAACCCAAAACCTGTGCAAGTATATGCTTAATCTGAGTCTAGGCTTTGAAAGATGATTCATGAAAAGTTGAGTGGCTATTGATCATTTTCTTAGAGAAGCTAGATTCCTGGATTTATCTTAAATGAAAAATCTTATATGATGAGTTCCTGTGTCAATGATCCTTAAGAGCTTGTCATACACATCAAGATCATTCCATTCCGCCATTTATGCTGCTTCTGATAGGGAAGTACACATTTTCCATCAAGCCATACAGCTCATGCAACTCTAGGATATATCTCTCTATGAGAAAAAAAGATTCTGGGGCTACTTTCGAAAAAAAGAAAAAAAAGAGAAAGAGAGGAAAAAGTGAGAAGAGAGAGGGAGAGAAAAGGACAAGTGTCATACTAGGCGAGAAGGGCCTACCTCCCTAAAAGAAATAAATTTTAGAGATGAATAACGGACACGTGTCCGAGGGCGAGTAGAGCCCACATCTCTAAGGAGAGAGAAAAATGGACAAAAGTCCGGGGCGAGTAGAGCCCACCTCTCCAAGAATGGAAAGCCCAGATCTTAAAAAAATCTTAGAAAGAGAGGTATAGTCCAAGAGCTAGGCTAAAAGGCTTACCACCTTTCACACTCATCCATTCAACACTATCATCCATATCTTGTTAAGTGTGACTCCATGCTTGAGAAGGTCATACACAGGATCTCTGAGTTTTATCTAAAAAAAATGTGCAAAACCCCAGGATGATAGCTGATCAAAGAATTTGAGATATACTGCTTGACTTGATTGTTTTGTCTTTTATCTGCTAAAGATTTATGAAAAGGCTATGCTTAAAGGTTGAAGGTAAGAGAGAGCAATCTTGTTGAGGAGAATTGGTTTTTGAAGACCATAGTACTTTTGAGGTGTGAAAGCATTGTAGCAACTCCTGATCCTGCTAAAGCATATCTTTGCTAGGGACTAGCAAAGGGTAAGCTTGGGGGAGTTTGTTGACACATTTTATCTATGCATTTTATCCCTCACATTCATTGGAAAAAGGACTAAAATATAATTAGATCACCTTATTAGGGTTTATATTAACAATTTCCACGAGTTTTGGTGAATCTATGAATCTACAGGGACTATTCAGAAAATATGCAAGGAAACCACTCTAGAAGACTCCAGAAGGCTCCGGAACTCAACGTGGCTCAGCACCTAAAAAAGAAGCATCTAGAAGGATCAAGAGACCACCTGGCCGAAGTAGGACACGAGGGGGGCCCACCCCAGACCGATCGGCCTGGTGGTGGGGCCGGTCAGTCCCCCCGGGCCCCGAACCGCCTCATCTTCTGGAATGTTCCTCCACCGCCTATGAGAATCAATCTAAACCACATGTTTAGGTCGGTTTGATCCTACGGCGCACGTCCACCCCTCTGGACTATATAAGCAGCCCCCCTGCCCCCTGGCAGAGGCATCTGAATCTGTCATACATCAGATCAAGTCATCAAGTCAGAGACTCTACGCCCTAGAAACAGCATATAGCAGAGTAGCTAGCTAGTTTAGATTTAGGAGGAGGCAAGGCATCTACTTGGCTCCTGATCGTCTAGAGGCTGATCTAGCTTCGCTCTTGTAAGTTCTTATCTAGTTCTTTACATTTGTTATATAGACATATGTTCTTATTAATGATTATATTCGACATTATATGCTTTGGTGTTTATTATGATTACATGTTTAGCATAGTTGATTTGCCTTTATATTCATGTATGGAGTCGTATAGCCCTCACCTGGATCATTTGTTAACATGGGTGAACGGTAAAGACAGTGTAAGCGTGGTGCTTATACTGTATTTATCTGCGATTGCACCCTATATGCCAGGTCGTGTGGTAGATCGTGGTGGTGACAGCACTATTGAGTCCTTCGTAGTCCACCCCCCGTGTATAGGACTTGTGGAGCCTTATACTATTTGGGTTGTTTCAAGTTTCGGTCTTGATCCTCCTGGATAGTCTCCCCATGCATTGATATAATAGTTCTTCTTCCATGATTGCTAAATGTTTGCACTAATCATAGTTTGCATTGACATATAGTTTAGAATTACCTAGGAGTATCCTCTCTAGCTAGGCTTTGCTACGTTTCTCTTGCTATAATGATACTTTCTAGCTGCTCATGAAGTTATGACTTGAACAGTGCTATCATTCTCTATATTTTATGTGACTTACCCCTGTTTATAGCAATTGATATATTTTGGCCACTCTACATTATAAAACTGAGAGATGAGCATGTATTAGCTATTATGGATTAGAAAGACCTCTTTCCCTGTGGTAGAATATAAATACGATACCTGATTTTACTCCTGGTTAAAATGCTACAATGGTATATTCATATCTGTGCGCTTGCGGATACCCTGTTTATATATATATCTTCTTTTCTAGAGATCCAAGGTATATGTAAGAGTACCATATCCATGCGTTTTCAGGCACACTTGTCAGGCTGACAACCTATATCGAGTTGTGCTATGGATCGTGTCGGAATTCATCTTTTAGTTTATCTGAAAGCAACATCCGATATACACTTAGCATCATGTTAAGATATACCTCTGCAATCCTGGTGTCGTCGATAGAGATGGATCTTATATCCGTTTCTAGTTGATGACGTTAGCAATGTCAACAGTCGTGTTCGCGAAGAACACGAGCCTCTAACTTTTGAACAAACACCAGAAACATGTGAAAGTCACCCGTCAAGTGGATCGAAAGGCCTTGTTCATCAAGAACAGGAGCCACTAAATGATGAACAGGTGAAGAACACATGAACAAATCACTCATGTATACTAACACAACTTTATATGAAATAGATAAATAACTGAAGTAGATCAAAGTCATACAAATGAAATAAGATACAAGAGAACTCATACCTAGATCCCAAAGTAGACTTGGAACCTGAATTAGAACTACTCTAGCCTACCTCCTAGCCTTGAGACTAAAAGTGAGAGAGGTGTTGCAAGTGTGGATGTCTCATAAGTGAGCCCCCTCTCCTTCTATTTATAGGCCCAGGCACCAGCGAGGAATGGATGCAAACACCCCGGGAATGGCGCCTAGGACCAATAGGGAAGCACCACGTGGAAGCATAGGAGAGGTCGAGCCAAGGTCGGTTCGGCCGACCTGTGGGGTCGGCCGACCCCCTGGTGGGCCCCCTGGCTCGTGGTTTCTCCTGGTGGCTGTCCTGTGGGCCCTTAGGTCAGTTCCCGGTGTCCACCCTGTTTTGGCGCGGTTTGCATGCCTTTGTGGGCCCATGGATCCATGTGATGTCCACGTGTCACACTCTGATTCGTCGGGGGTTGCTTCACTTGGATTGCTTGCATGGCATGCATGCATGGCTCCCTAGTTGGCAGGTGTGCATGCATGGCATCCTTGTTGGCAGCCCACCTAGGATGAGGTGATGTGGCATGGACCATAGGAGGTGAGTTTGTCACTCTTTTCCTGCTTATTTTCCTGCAATCAAATAATCTCCAAGGACAAGTGGAACTACATTATTCTTAACTAAATACATGTAAGAAATGCCTTATGCTCCTTTATTCATGAGTATATTGATAGCTAAAGTAGGCATTTAACAGCTGTCAACAGTGGCGTCCTCTGATTCATCAGTGAGTGCCTCCCTTGGATCAATGATGTGGAATGTCATGTTTCCCTTGGTGGCAGCCACCTCCTCAGCTGAGTTGGCATGGTTTCTTCATAGAAGGTGGGTTTCCATCTCTTTTAAGGGGTAAATCACCTACATACAAATAATCTCGAAGGACAAGTGGAACTACATTATTCAAACCAAAATGCTAGTAAATAATGCATATGCCTCCATTTATGTGAGAATATTGATGGCTGAAAGTGGTACTTTTTAGCCGTCAACAATGAGTTTTGAAGCTTTGGTATTCATCACTTTTCTTGTTGACTTCATTTTGTGTGTACAAAAGTTTGCTTGTTGTTGTCAATTTGTTAAATTATTGAAACAGACCAATACGAGTAGATTTTTCAAAATATTAGCCGTAACAAGTTGATAACTTGATACAACATGATTTTAGGAATTTTTAGGAAAAACAATGATCTAATTTGCAGTTCATATGAGGAAGAAATACTAGATACAAGGTTCATGCAGAGATTAAAAAGAAAAAAATGTGCTTGGTCTTCAAGAAGTCAAACACACTTCTGAATCTGGGGACAATAGGTGGGACCCACTGAGACTTTGTGAAGAGCACGGACGACGTGGTTTTGGGGGAGGAGAGGCAAAAAGGAAAGAGAAGAGGGCAGTTTGGCTTCTTGAGGAAATCTAGATACACTGCACTTGTTTCCATCCTAAAGGCAATGACATGTAGGCCTAGGGAAGCAAGGGCCCACACTACCGACAGGTGCGCCCTTCGTGGTGGTCTCCATTTGTCAACCGCTTGGTGCTGAAACAACTTCCCTACTTTTCTTGAATAAACTATAGAAGGCGAACAGTCTCGCCGCCTACTACTACCTATTCGCCTACTCCGCCGGAACTGTCCCATCAACCGCTGTGGTTTTCTTCCTCCCTCTAGCTCCGAACGCATCGCCACCTAGGTTTCTCGCTACCCATTGCTGATTGCATCCTTGTCGCCCAACTGCATTTCCCTGATGCCGCGCTCGAAGATCACCCCTGAGAAGCAGGTGCACGCCGACATCGACGTGAACCCTACCCCTGCCCCGGCAGAGAGGCAGGAAGCAATCCAACAGGGCGGCACCGACATCAACGTCGAGCCTGTACCTGCGGTGGCCCAGCAAGCAGTGCACTCCGGCGGCATCGACATCAACGTCAACCCTACCGCGGCGATGGCCCACGAAGCAGTGCACCCCGGTGCCGCCGCCCTCAACATCATTCATGTCCCGGTGGTGGCTGTGGAAGGAATGCACCCCGGTGCAGTCGCTGGAGCAGCGGAGCGCCGCAAGAACAAAGTGAGCTAAACCCCTATTTCTTTTAGCTTAGATTCTGAGATGTGAGATAAAATGTAGGATTTTGTTGATTCCTCCAGGTTTGTGGATTTATTTGGGTTTTTTGGATTACATTAATGACGGATGTACTGATTACATGGAACTAGATAAAGTGTAATGAGGGATGTACTGATTAATTGAGGGGGTTTTCTTGGATTGGATTTCATAGTTACTTTTTAAAGGCATCTGGAAAACTCTGCAAGCAATGTTTTGATGTACTTTAGCATGTGAGTAGATAAATCAATGTATGAAGTTTCCATGTCAGATCAATGGTAGGAATTTTGGTGATTCCACCAGGTTTTCTTGGAGTGGATTTCAAATTTGGGGTTAAAATGCATCTTCTAAATACGGCTTTGTTCTAGAAAAGACAGTTTGTACATACAAAACATTACTTTCAGACACATTTCTTATTATCATACTCTGTAAACAATTTTGTCACATTGGTTCGATTTGAGTAGAGATCAAATGGCCTCTTGGTCCAGCAACAAAGAAAAGGCTGACATTCCAGCCCAACACGTGCCTCCCTCCTGTTCAATCTTTGTTTTTCAATTACTCGATGCATGTTCTAAATACTGATTTGTTCTAGAAAAAGGCATGCCACATCTTCACTGAGAGCAATTATACAGATGAAGATGGGAAGTCATTTGTAGATTGCAAAAAGTTTCCAGCAACCTTGGATGAGGTATGTTCCTTGTTTGTCAATAAATTTATTCATCTAGTTAACTTGAATTCTTTACAATAAGCAAAAAATGACATGTTCTTGTTGTGGTATGAATTTTAGACATGATTCATCTTTGGATCTGCCTGTTTTGTTTGTAATGCAGTCTAAAGGCACAAAGTATGAAATAGTTCTATCAAAGAAGTGTTCAGTCACGATGATGATAGACTTGTGGAGTGATGACGACGACCATGATGGACCAACTAAGTCTAACGCGGAGGTGATGTCCTAACCATGTTAAATTTAGCATTAGTTTGATATTTGTAAATGCAAGATCATAAGAATTCAGATTGTGAGGTAACCGAGTCCCTTCTAAAATGTCAGCTTCGAGCCATGGCATCGACGTTCCGCACAGAGGTCAAGCAGAAGATCTGGAAGGGCGAGCACTACTGTTTGGACTCTGACGAGGAAAAAGATTCCTCAGACTCTGACGAGGACTGAAGTGGAAGCTGAAGTGCTTTTGTGTAGTTTGTCTGTTGCTTTTGTGTAGTTTGTATGATGAAACAAGTAATAGCTTTGTTAAATGGGGTTGTATGCAGTGATGTGGTCAAGTACTCTGCCTGTTATGCAGTGATGTGGTCAAGTACTCTGCTTGTTATGCTCTATTTATGTGTGAACCTTAGTGTTATATGTAATGGAATTTAGTTGTGGCTCCTGCTCATCAACTGCTTGGGATTTATGTGTCCCTGTTAAACTCCAGTAACTGGGCCTATTGTATCTGTCATGGTTGGAATACGTTCTGATGAATTTACTATACATTTGATCAAGCAGCATATTCAATATCTTACTGGTCCTCTTGTTGTGTTTTTAAAAATTGGATGAAAATTGAATTGAGTGACTTGTTGTTCACATCTGTACTCCTCAGCAACTTCAAGTACAGTCAATTGAAGGTCTGTCCAATTAGTGATTGTGACGCCGCAGTCCTGCTCTAAGCGTGCAACATCATTGGATATATGAGCTCCAACGAAGACGTGGCCTTCCTCTGTGAGGAAGTGGGGACACAATTTCCATGAAGAAGCCGCATACAAGTGGGACCCACTAGACAATGTAGAGGATCTACTTGCAGGAAAAGTAGTAGGGACACAAAGAAGCCACTGACAAGTGGGACCCACTAGGTAGTCAACTCGTTTGCGTTTACTATTAGTTACTAGTCACCTAAGTGAACCAGTGTTTAATTTCTTTTAATGATTTGAAGTGTATTTAAATTCTAAGACATAAAAAAAGAGTTCAAACGAGAAAGTTGTCAATACAATAATTTTAGTGCTTATCGAGATCTACAACTTTTGTTTTGGGCATTTCCCCATCCGAGTTACCTTCAACTATTTAAATTTTAGATTTCATTAGTTTAGAAATTCTCAAATTTAGTTGGGGCAACAAATGATTTCAAATGAAAAAGTCATGAATATGAAAGTTGTAGAACTCATCAACATCTACAAACTTTATTTAAGTCACTACTCCATTTGACAGAGTTTGAACAATCTAAATTGTGAATTTCAATAATTCTCAATTTCAAGCAGGATTTTTCATACACTAAATGATGACATGTGGAAAAGTGATGAATACCAAAGTTTCATAATTCATAAAGGTCTACAATATTTGTTTAGGTCATGTTGCCATTTTCGAAAGGTGTAGTATATATTGGTCATTAATCCTAGATTGACTTAGATAGTTTCTATCTAAGAGGCCTGTCAATTTTTTACTTCATGTTATTGCCACTTTAGGAAATGATAGAAAGACCTAAATAAAGTTTGTAGATCTTGATGTGTTATGAAGCTTTCATATTCATCACTTTTCCTGTTGACTTAATTTTGTGTATTAAAAAGATTGATTGTTTTTGTCAATTTGTTAAATTGTTCAATCAGACCGACTAGAGTAGATTTTTCAAAGTATTAGCCTTAATAAGTTGATAACTTGATACAGCATGATTTTAGGAATTTTTAGGAAAAACAATGATTTTTTTGAGCAAGAAACAATGATCTAATTTGCAGTTCATATGAGGGTGAAATACTAGATAAAAGGTTCATGCAGAGATTAAAAAGAAAAATGGGGCTTGTTATTCAAGAAGTCAAAAACACATCTAATTCTGGGGCGTGCGCGGAGGACCTGGCGTGTGGGCCCTTCGTTGTGGGACCATTTGTCATCTGAATGGGGATGTGAACTGTACTACTTCTAGAATAGAAGGCTGAAGGATCGATTAGGCGAACCAGAGAGGGGGTGAGTGAATGGGAGCCGATAAAAATTCTTCTCGAAGGAGATGGGAACTCCAACAAGACGAACACGGCTTCCGAAACACTTCTCCAACTCAACTACCCAAGTTGGTCAAGACCACGCAACCACTGGAGTGCTACTGGTCCTAGGAACCAACACACAACCCTCCGAGCCAAAACTCACCAAAACACACAGAGGAAACTTGCACGGCTTGCTACCTGTGCTACACCGGTCAGACCGATGGCCTGCGCCGGTCAGACCGGTGACACCGGTCAGACCGGTGGACAATGCCGGTCAGGCTGGTGGCTACAGCAGCCGCACAGCAAACGATCCAGGAAGCCTCAGTGACTCCTCTAGGCCCTGGAACAAAAACCACCTCCGAAACACAACCTGGAAGGAAGAAGAAGCCCTCACAAAACCTAGCAAAACAACTCCAAACACGCCAAGAACTGACCAGTAGGACCACGGGACAAAACCACACGGACAAGGCTGTTCCCTGAGACAAATCCCACCAAGGGCTAGCACTGGTCAGACCGGTCAAGAGCACCGGTCAGACCGGTCGCGCCTGGGCAGCTCGGGATGAACAGCGCCCGCGAGTCAACTCCCCCAAATCAAACTCCCAATCTCCCGATTCCCTCCACGGATTCGCACAAGACTTTAGGGATAGTAGGAACACCTCATGGGCACTCCATAGCCAAGATTTGGTCCACCAAAACTCGTTGAATCAAGAGGAATCGAAGGATTTCCGCCAAGAACACCACGAACCCTAGAACCACGAAAACCCCAAAATTGAGCCCCTTTACTCACGGATTTGGGAGGGGAATCAACGAGAAAAGAACCACGAGGGGTTCATGCATACATCCCCCACCAAATCCCAAAGAGAAAGGTCTCAAAACCGCCACAATAAATTCGACAAAGAAAAGCCTCCGAAAATCACCAAAAAGGAGAAACGGGAAAGACACAACCAAGCCTTGAGGAACCACGCCGAATCATCTAAACATACCAAAGAGGTTCATACAAGGTCTAGCTTGCCGCCCGATCATCCTTCCCTCTCACAAGATCTCACCATGAAGCTCTCAAGCTAGTCCTATGAAAATCCTAAGGAAAATAGGAAGAGAAAATTGGAAAACCAAATGAGCTAGGGTTCCAAGAGATGGATGCCAGCCTCTCACCCCTTGGGTTATATGGAGGCAACCGAAAGACTAAAATACCGTTACTAGCTAACTAGGGATACATGCCTCTCAAGGGCGGAATCGGAAATCTTTGTCTTCGCACCATCGGACGGATACCCAGCGACCGCAAACTTGCTTAGCCTCGATGCAAGTCTTGCAATCCGGACGCGTGTCCTCCGCTTCGAAGATTCCGGACTGCGTCATCGCACACCGGTCAGACTGGTGCTCCTCACCGGTCAGACCGGTACCCACCGGTCAGACCGGTCAGACCGGTCTGGAGCTGTTGCACCTCTATCTTCGGTTCTTCGGTCTTGGCTTTGTGGATCAACAAAGGAACCCAGTGGTTTTCTGGTGAATCACTGGAAACCCCGTGAACTCGGTGTAGCCTCCGCCAATCACCACTCATGACTCGGCTCCCACGTAGTCCTGGCTCAACCTTGGTTTTGAGGCTCAACCAAGAAACCGTCCACGACTTCATCTTGCCGTTCTTGCCACCATGCGGCCCCGCACTTGACCCCGCTGGCCACCGGGTTCCTCGAACCAAGCCTACTTGTCTTCTCCACACCTGGAGGCCTCACCGGCAACGGCCTTTCGCGCTTGTTCTTCACCTGCACCAACACTAGTCAAGCCGCAACCTGCACCTGCAATACTTAGTCAAGAGTCAGTCCACACCACGTTGTCAATCACTCATCACACCAGGAAGCGACCATCCACCGGTCCTCGAACCACACCTGGCTCTCAATCTCCCTCTTGATGAGTGCATTGACAACACACACGTTTTGGTAACCAAGAGAAAAGGAAAAGAAAATAAACGACTAAAAGAGACTCCAACAAGCGATCGAAAGCCAAAGAAAAGGCAGAGAGCAAGATCACTTGAAGGAGACAAGTCTCGGACCCCTTAGGCAAGGGCAACGGCTCGACACATCCGAGACAAAACATGCTCAAGCAAAGAGCACAAACCACCAATCCAAAGCTCGAAAACCACAAAGAGCTCCCCCTACACACATGCAAGCTCCCCCTGAACCAATGCAACTCCCCCTGGACGAATGCATGCGAACCACTTCACGAAACAGAGCAGCTGCAACAGCTCAGCTCGGACCGGTCAGACCGGTCGACACCACCGGTCAGACTGGTGCTCAACATGTGAACAGGACTAGCACACCTGACCGGTCAGACCGGTGACCTCAACCGGTCAGACCGGTGCACAACAGAGCCCAGAAATGGCTCGAAACCACCTGAAAACCTTCCAAATGCATCCAGTAGGCCAAAACAGGCTCAAACTTCTCCCCCTTGTTGACAATGCATGAATCAAGCCAAAAAAGCAAAAAAAATGCAACCTAGAGCTTCTCAAATAGACAAAATTCAACATAGGATGCTACACATGTCCAAATGAGTAAGTTGGATACTCTATAGCTTCGTAAAGACATCAACTACATGATCACCAAGTTTCACAACCATTGGGCGAAACTAAGATAGAATTGAGCAATTTTACGAAAATTCACCCTCTCATGAGCAAAATCCTAAACATGAGCAAAACATGTCAAAATGGCACAGCCACACAAACTTCATGCTAGGACAACCATTCTAAGCATAAGACCATCATAAACACCCACAAGCACCTCATGTCATGTCAAAGCCACCGAGCCATGTGCCTACTTCTATATATGAGACTTCTCATTGGTAGGCATCATGCAACAGTTTAGCACCCAAAGCAAATTAAAATTAGCACATATGACATGGGAGCACATTTTCCAAGCAATTTACATTTCATTTTCAGATTTAAAATTGGTACATGAAATGTCTTTGCGACAAAAAGGAACTTATGCCCCTCCACAAGATCAAGCATGGGGGCTAAACATTCATGATGGCAAATGAGCCTTTGGCCCCATATGATCAAAATAAGCTATCCAACCACAAATTAAGCATAGCCAAGCCACTAAAACATATCAAGATCATATAAAGGCATTTACTCACAAGAGAGCATACATGTGATATTTTTCAAAAACATAGCTATCAACCATGGATATAAACCAAGATTATCAAGAGCTAAGCCAAACTAACCATAGCTTACCAAACTAGCTCACAAAGTCATACATATCATTCCATGGTGAACAATGTATATAGAAGAAGCTTTTCCTAAACAATGCATATGATACAAAATTCATGCAACCTAAGATACAAAGATGCCTATACATCATGTTACATATGCCATGCCAAATGCAAGAAATGCACAAAGGAAAGCTATACATATGCTACAAAGGAGCTCCCACACACCAACTCAAGAAATCAAACAAACACCAAGCTCCCCTCGTAAACGAGTGAAAGTTGCCTGATCTAGGGGTTTGGTGAAAATATCGGCTAGCTGGTCATGTGTGGGTACATGGATTAAAGCGATTTTTCCTTTCTCTACGTTGTCTCTCAGAAAATGACACCTCACTTCTATGTGCTTGGTTTTGGAATGGAGCACTGGGTTCTTTGCAACGCTTATGGCACTTGTGCTATCACATTGAAGTGGGACATGGGTATACTCCTCACCAAAGTCACTCATGGTGTATGTGATCCAAAGGAGCTGAGAGCAACAACTAGCTGCGGCCACATACTCTACCTCGGTAGTGGATTGAGCAACACTCGACTGTTTGCGGGAAGACCAAGACACCAAAGAAGAACCCAAGAACTGGCAAGTCCCAGAAGTGGACTTCCTATCCAACCGACACCCGGCAAAATCTGCGTCTGAAAAACCATGAAGCGCTAAAGAAGAAGACACAGAGTACCAAAGGCCGAAGTCGGGAGTGTGTCACAAATACCTAAAAATGCGCTTGACCGCTTGCCAATGCAAAGTCCTTGGAGACGCTTGAAAACGAGCGCACAGACATACCGAGAACTGGATGTCCGGCCTCGTCGCCGTCAAGTAGAGGAGTGACCCGATCATGCTCTGGTACTCCTTCTGGTCCACGTGTTCACCTTCCTCGTCCGCATCAAGAGCTGTAGTCGTACTCATAGGCATCGCCATGGCCTTGGAGTCCTCCATCTTGAACTTCCTCACAATGTCCTTGGTGTACTTAGCTTGGTGCACAAATGTTCCTTCCTTTGATTGCTTGATTTGTAGCCCGGGGAAGAACTGCAACTCACCCATCATACTCATCTCGAATTCCCTGCTCATGTCTTCTGCAAACCTTGCAACAAGAGAGTTAGACGAGCCACCAAAGATAATATCATCCACGTATACCTGCACAATCAGGATATCTCTGCCCTGCCTGAGGAGAAACAGGGTCTGATCGACCTTCCCCATCTCAAACCCTCTCTCAAACAGGAACCCCCTCAGCCTACCATACCAAGCTCTAGGCGCCTGCTTCAACCCATACAGCACCTTCCTCAACTTGTACACCCGGTGGGGGTACTTCTCACTCTCAAACCCCGGTGGTTGCCTCACATACACCTCTTCCTCCAACACACCGTTCAGGAAAGCACTCTTCACATCCATCTGGTACAACTTGAACCCTTTAGCCACGGAAAAGGCTAGAAGGATCCTGATCGCCTCCAAATGAGCTACAGGAGCAAAAGTCTCCTCGTAGTCGATCCCCTCTTTCTGACTGGACCCCTGAGCAACAAGTCTTGACTTGTTCCTCACCACTTCTCCTTTCTCTCCCTCTTTATTTTTCCACACCCATTTTGTCCCAATCGGCTTACACCCTGGAGGAGGGTCAACCAACACCCAAACTTGGTTCCTCTCAAAATTCTCCAACTCCTCATGCATCGAATTAACCCAATTATGATCGGATAGCGCGTGTCTAATGTCTGTGGGCTGAAAGGTGGCAACAAATGCAGCATGAGCGAAATGAGAATTGTTTCGAACCCTCGACCGTGTAGTATGTTCATTCATGTCGCTGATGATTCTCGAAGCTGGGTGATCCACTTGCACTTGACGGGGAGGTTCTCGCCTTGATGCTACCTCCCGCTCAACAGCAGCTTCGCCTTGATCTAGGTTTGTCGTTGTAGGTGTGGGAGAGGGCCCGTTCTCGATCGTCATCGAAGTAGTAGGTACATGTTCATCATCTCCATGTTCATGCTCCTCCTCCTGAAAGATCTCCTCGCCAAGTTCGTCGTCACCTGCACACTCAAAAACAAGCTGACTACGTGGCTGTGTCTCGTCGAAGGTTACCTCGCAAGTCTCCACGATTTGGTTAGTTTCAAGATTGAGCACACGAAATGCTCTAGAAAGAGATGCATAACCAAAGAAAATGCCATCGACAGACCTAGCCTCGAACTTGTCCAATTTCTTCCCTTTCTTCAGAATGAAGCATTTACAGCCAAAGACATGGAAGTGACTCACCTTGGGTGTGTGACCGTGCATCAACTCGTAACAGGTTTTCTTCTTGTGAACCCTGAGGTAAATCCTGTTTGACACATAGCACGCGGTATTGACCGCCTCAGCCAGAACCTTCTCGGAGTCCTGTGCTCGTCGAGCATCGTCCGAGCCATCTCGCACAAGGTCCTGTTTTTCCTTTCCACCACGCCATTCTGGGGAGACGTATACGGACTCGAAAACTGGTGTTCAAGACCCAAGTCATGGCAAAAGGTTTCGAAGCGAGAGTTTTTGAATTCTGAGCCATTGTCACTGCGGATCGCTCGTATGGCATCCCCGTGCCTCTCGTTTCTTAACCTCAAGACAAGATCTCGAACAAAACCAAACGTCTCCCCTTTCTCCTCAAGAAAGAACACCCACGCATACCGAGAGTAGTCGTCCACCACAACAAGGACATACCACTTCCCACCCGCAGATCGCACACGAGCTGGGCCAACAAGGTCCATATGGAGCAGCTCGCATGGACGCTCAGTCATCACATCGGTGAGAGGCGGGTGAGAAGAGGCTACCATCTTGGCATGCCTACACGGCGCACAAACCAACTCTTTCTCAAACCTCAACCGTGGCAATCCTCGGACCAAATTGAGTTTACTCAAGCGAGACAAAAGGTCAAAGCTCAAGTGACCCAACTTCCTAGCCACTTCCATAACTCACTCGAAGAACCAGCCAAAAAGCAACGTTCCACACCAGAAGACTGAGAGAAATCAGCTCGGAACACTTGACCCTCGGGAACGACCATGCAAACAAGGTCCCCTCGAGAATCTAAAATCCAAGAACCACCAGGCCGAAACAACACCTCAAAGCCCTCATCCAACAACTGGGACACGGAAAGCAAATTAAACCCCAGCGATTGAACAAGAGCAACACGCCTGAGAGTGACCTTGTCACTTACCTTGATCTCACCTTCTGATAGCACACGCCCTCGCCCATTGTCCCCAAAGGTGATGTATGTCCTAGACACCACCGGGACGAGACTTGAGAACCACCCCTTGTCCCCGGTCAAGCAACCGGAGTCAATCAGCCAAACGTTCCTCAAGTCTCCCACCTGAAATTCAAAAGCGAGCACGTGAGTCAGCAAATGACTCAGCACTGGGGTTAGTACCAAAAGAGTAAAACCAGTGCCGAGCCATTTGCTCTAAAGTGGGGTTAGCACAAACCAAATCATCACGCCTATCAAAGCTACCACCACGAATACCACCACGATAACCACTACGAGGGAACCAACCCTCTCTAGCTGGAGGAGGACGAAAGCCACGAAAAGAAGACCGTGGACCGTTCCTCCTCTCCATCTCAAAGCTACGACTCCTCCCACCCTCATATTGAGCACGAGGTGGAGAACGCCTAGCAAACTGACCACCTGCACACTTTCCAGACCAACCACCAGAACCACGACCACCAGAACCAAACCGAGCATCCTCACAAGCACGAAAACCAACTCGCTGTCTGCCCAGACCTGCACCGGTCTGACCGGTGTAGCACACCGGTCTGACCGATGTAGCTCGGCCAGCAGCACCACCTGCTGCCTTCCGGTCTCCCCAAACCGGAACCGTCCTCACAATCGCCTTGGCCCAGGGCATCTGCATACGAGGCTCAGGTACACCATTAGAGGGGTGGTACCTGTCCTTGTTAGCCCACTCTCGAGCCATTCTCTCCTCACGCTTCCTCTTGAAGCAAAACTCATCCTTGTGCCCATCTCTCCCACAATACCCACAATGGAACTTCATGGGTTGTGGCTTAGGCTTAGGCTTGGGTTGGGGCTGCTCACTCGGCTTCTCACCCTTCTTCTCTTCCTCACCTCCCTTTGAGCTCACAAACTTCATCGGTTTTTGGAAATCATTTGTTGGATGAGGGAATATGGGTGGATCTGGGGTTGTGTCAAGTTTATTTCTCAGTGGGTTGGGCTTAGGAGCATAGGCATTTTTGTAGAAGGTTTTTGGTGGAGCTTGGATATCACCAATCTTCTCTCCTCCCTCACCACTAGACTCTCCAACTTTCTCTGAGCCAAGCACTTGCCCATCATAGCGCTTGTATGCCTCAATCATCATCCTAAGCTGCGGTTCATGACCCGACAACCAACCCATCATTTTTCTCAAGTCATCGTTCTCATCCTGCAAGCGATCCATATAATGTGCAAGTTCCAGATTTTCCAAAGCATGCAATTCACAAGTAGAGCAAGAAGTGGGAATAGGCCCTTTCAACTTAGCCTCAAGCGAAACAGTGTAAGCATGCATCTCATCAATCTTTCCATGCAAAACAGGGCAAGAAGTACAAGCACCTAGCAACACAGGTCTAGACTTAAGCTCAGCCACTTCAACTCTAAGCACATCTAGTTCATCACAAGTAGAAGCATGCTTATCCTTAAGAGCAGTAAGATCAGCTAGGTACACAGAGCAATCAACACAATCAACATCATCAGAAACCACAAGAGAAGCCTTAAGCGAATCAATCTCAAGCTTAGCATCTAGGTTCTGGGTTTCTAGCTCAGCCACACGGTTCCTAGCATCTTCTAGTGAGGCCCTAAGCTCTTTCCTCATCTTCTTGGCCTCTCTAAGCATGTGATCATGATTATCAAGCAAGTCAACCAACTCCTCATTCTCCTTGCGCAAAGAAGAGAGCTCATCACATACCTCATCCTCGGAGTCGGAGTCCGAGTCGCTCTGATGACTCTTCTTGCTGCCGGAGCTACGTGCCATGCCGCAGAAGCCATCTGCCGTGAAGCAGCTCAACCCGCTCAAGTTCTTGGATGACTTCTTGTTCTTGCGCCGATCACCTTCGTCTTCACTGCTACTCGAACTCGAGGAAGAGTAGGCGGAGCTGGAGTCGACGTCGCTTGCTCCGACCATCGCTCGGGCCTTCCTGTCGCGGCCGTCCTTCTTCCTCGACCGTCGCTCGTTCTTGTGCTTGTGATCACGCCTTGATCGGTACTTGCCGTCCCTGCTCGACCGGTGCCTATAGCCATCCTTGTAGCCGTCCTTGTTCTCCGTCTTCTCCAGGCAGTCGGCGACGAAGTGTCCTGGCTTGCCGCATTGAAAGCACGTCCGTGCTGCCCTCCTCGTGTTCACCTGGTTCTCATGCAGCCTCTCGAACCGCCTGGTCAGCAACGCCAGCTCGTCCTCTCCAAGCACGTCGAACTCGTCATCTGGCAAAGACATCAAAGAAGATAGAGAGTACATCCTGGAAGATACGTTAGCGTTAGACTTAGCTCCTTTGCCACCAACGAGAGCAAGACTATGAGAATCAGTCGGGCTCTCGGTCTTGGCTGTCATACCATGGTCCAACTCAGCCGACTTGAGCTTCGAGAACAGCTCGTTCACAGTCAAGGTGTCATACTTCTCAGACTCAACGATAGCCTCAAACTTCCCGTCCCATACGGTACGATCCAACGAGTGCAAGAGCTTCACGGCTCTATCATGATCATCATATGGGAGCACGGCCACATTGGCTCTCATGTTGTTCACAACGACCGTAAACCGCTGGAAAAGGGCATCGACGGACTCACCGGGGAGATGAGTGAAGTTCTCGTACTCTCTCCGGTAAGTCACGTACATCCAAACCTGAACCTGAGCATTCCCAGCATGTGCATCCTTCAACTGCTCCCAAATCCTACAGGCTAAGTCCTCTGTCTGAACCTGATCGAATTCAGGCTGACACAGAGCACGAAACAAGTAGTCGACCGCCTTGTTGTTGGCTTGGAACATATCCCTCGATCCTGGAGCAAGGAAGTTCATCGGATGAATATAAGCTGTGTTCACCGTAACGTCCCAAAGGATCTTACCTTTTCCGCGGAGGAACGCTGCCATCCGCCTCTGCCACATCTGGTAGTTCTTACCATCGAAGTGCGGAGGACTCGAACCCCATTCCTGGTACGCCATCTTTGGATCTTAGACTGGTAAGAGTCAATGAAGACCCGAACCTGCTCTGATACCAATTGAAGGACCGATTAGGCGAACCAGAGAGGGGGGAGGGAATGGGAGCCGATAAAAATTCTTCTCGAAGGAGATGGGAACTCCAACAAGACGAACATGGCTTCCGAAACACTTCTCCGACTCAACTACCCAAGTTGGTCAAGACCACGCAGCCACTAGAGTGCTACTGGTCCTAGGAACCAACACACAACCCTCCGAGCCAAAACTCACCAAAACACACAGCGGAAACTTGCACGGCTTGCTGCCTGTGCTACACCGGTCAGAACGATGGCCTGCGCCGGTCAGACCGGTGACATCGGTCAGACCGGTGGACAGCGCCGGTCAGGCAGGTGGCTATAGCAGCCGCACAACAAACGTTCCAGGAAGCCTCAGTGACTCCTCTAGGCCCTGGAACAAAAACCACCTCCGAAACACAACCTGGAAGGAAGAAGAAGCCCTCACAAAACCTAGCAAAACAACTCCAAACATGCCAAGAACTGACCAGCAGGACCACGGGACGAAACCACACGGACAAGGCTGTTCCCCGAGACAAATCCCACCAAGGGCTAGCACCGGTTAGACCGGTCAAGAGCACCGGTCAGACCGGTCGCGCCTGGGCAGCTCGGGATGAACAGCGCCCGCGAGTCAACTCCCCCAAATCCAACTCCTGATCTCCCGATTCGCTCCACGGATTCGCACAAGACTTTGGGGATAGTAGGAACAACTCATGGGCACTCCATAGCCAAGATTTGGTCCACCAAAACTCGTTGAATCAAGAGGAATCGAAGGATTTCCGCCAAGAACACCACGAACCCTAGAACCACGAAAACTCCAAAATTGAGCCCCTTTACTCACGGATTTGGGAGGGGAATCAAAGAGAAAAGAACCACAAGGGGTTCATGCATACATCCCCCACCAAATCCCAAAGAGAAAGGTCTCAAAACCGTCACAATAAATTCGCCAAGAAAAGCCTCCGAAAATCACCAAAAAGGAGAAACGGGAAAGACACAACCAAGCCTTGAGGAACCACGCCGAATCATCTATACATACCAAAGAGGTTCATACAAGATCTAGCTTGCTGCCCGATCATCCTTCCCTCTCACAAGATCTCACCATGAAGCTCTCAAGCTAGTCCTATGAAAATCCTAAGGAAAATAGGAAGAGAAAATAGGAAAACCAAATGAGCTAGGGTTCCAAGAGATGCCTGCCATCCTCTCACCCATTGGGTTATATGGAGGCAACCGAAAGACTAAAATACCCTTACTAGCTAACTAGGGATACATGCCCCTCAAGGGCGGAATCAAAAATCTTTGTCTTCCCACCATCGGACGGATACCCAGCGACCGCAAACTTGCTTAGCCTCGACGCAAGCCTTGCGATCCCGATGCGTGTCCTCTGCTTCGAAGATTCCGGACTGCGTCATCGCACACCGGTCAGACCGGTGCTCCTCACCGGTCAGACCGGTCTGGAGCTGCTGCACCTCCGTCTTCGGTTCTTCGGTCTTGGCTTTGTGGATCAACCAAGGAACCCAGTGGTTTTCTGGTGAACCACTGGAAACCCCGCGAACTCGGTGTAGCCTCTGCCAATCACCACTCATGACTCGGCTCTCACGTAGTCCCGGCTCGACCTTGGTTTTGAGGCTCAACCAAGAAACCGTCCACGACTTCATCTTGCCGTTCTTGCCACCATGCGGCCCGCACTTGACCCCGCTGGCCACCGGGTCCCTCGAACCAAGCCTACTTGTCTTCTCCACACCTGGAGCCCTCACTGGCAACGACCTTTCACGCTTGTTCTTCACCTGCACCAACACCAGTCAAGCCGCAACCTGCACCTGCAATACTTTGCCAAGAGTTAGTCCACACCACGTTGTCAATCACTCATCACACCAGGAAGCGACCATCCACCGGTCCTCGAACCACACCTGGCTCTCAAAGGCAAACGGTCTCGACGCCTAGCAATTCGCCTTCTTTCCCCAAAGTGTCGACTCTTGATGCGCAAAACCGCCGCCACCGCCGCGTCCATCTCCCCCATCTCTTGCCGCAGCATGCCAAGGAGAGGAGCAGAGCAACGACGATGGCTGAGCGGAGGGAGCACAACTCTAGGAGGCAAGTGCGCGACGCAAAAGGGCGCTTCATGCAGTCCCCGGCGACCTCAGTGCCTCCGTCCACACGCGGGCCGGTGGCGCTGCTTCCTTCTCCAATCTGCCACCGCTCTACCACCCTAGGCGCATCTACAGGCGGCCGCGCAAAAGGCCGGTACAGCCACTCGCTACCCCGCATGGTGGTCGATGAGGACGTGCAGCACGAGGATCCTACTACGCCACCAAGCAATGTAGGATTCACCCCAAGCCCAAGCAGGGTCGTTGAGGTAAGTGTGCTAGGTTCTCTGAATCTAGATGAAGATTCACTTTTGGTAGACAAAGATTCACTTTTGCTTGGTTCCCTGATACTAGATAAAGATCCACTTTTGGTAGGTCTATTGCAGATGCTAGATAACTTAGTTTTTTGAAGCATGAAATAATCTCAATTTACGCATTTGTGAGTACTTTTTTGGTAGATTCTTGTGCTAGATCTCTTGTTATGGTAACATGATTCAAGCACTATTTCTGTTAGATCGAACCTGCAGAGTTTCCTGCCACTTGGTTGCGAGGGGACACATGCACCTACCCTGAATGCATTGGCTATGATGATGAGATCGACCCGTCCCGTTGTTCGTATTGCCACGAACTCTGGGCAGCAGGCTTTCGAGTTAGAAAGCTGCCATGGTATGACAATGAGAAGGGGAAGCAACAGAAGAAGGTGAACTAGTCCCCCCTCGAACCATCATATTTTTAATTCCTCATATTTTGTTTAGGTTTGTATCACTTTGCATGATGTATTTTTTAGTGTGAGTTAACTTAATCGTAGGTTGTTATAACATAAACTAGCTCATATGGTTAGCTTGTTCTTTGGTCAAATAGAAACTAGTTCATATGCTGATTTAGTTGGTAGTTTTTATAACAGAATCATTGTTTGTTTTTGGTATTTTCTGTCAATAACAATAGAAAATGCTGAATGCTAGTCTTACACACACTATTTAGGTAAAAAAAAGGCTTTTAGGAAAATTGCTTCATAACTCAATTTGATGCCAAAGAGTTCTTGCAGGACATGAAGAAGAAGCATTAAAGATTTGTGATGGCTAGAGGAAGAAGAAGAAGAAGGATGAATGGCTAGCTTAACTTTTGTAGAGAGAACTTTGCCTTATCTTAAGTATCATGAGAGACTTGGATTGTAATAATCTATCTTATCTATGTGTTAGACTTGAGAACTTTATTTTAATGTGTGATATTGTGTGTAATGTCTATCTGTAATGCACTAAGTGACTCAATGCTAGTGTGTAATGAATGTTTATTTGATGACTTCATCTACCACTATTGATATGGTCATTTCTATATGACTGTTTTTGGTAATTATTTTATATGACTTTGCTTGGTCAGTTCTAATGTTGGCTTTTGTGTAGTGACCTACTCCCTCCATATATTAGCAAAAGGAGGTAGAGATGAACAAGTAGGTTTGATGAATGGGGCTTTTGTGTAATGACCCTTGTGAAGTGACATTCCTTAAGTGGAAATATATGGTCCCTGGTGAATGCTTGTGTAACAACCCTTGATGAATGGGGCTTTCATTATATTATATGTAAATTAACTATTTGTCGATGGTGAGTGCTTGTGATATTGAGTGTCATAATCCTATCATTATTTTGAGTCAGTATTATTTGAGTTAAAATGGAGCTCTACTAGAATTCTATCAGTGGTTGTGTTCTTCTTTTTTTAAGTACAAATCAGCAAAGCAATAAATAAATTAATAAACACATTACTTTGTGATCTTGAGTGGCATAATTCTATCATGTGTTTTGACATCTGTTATAAGGCGCATTACTTTGTTATAAGGCAATAGGAAAAAATTCTCGAGAAACACTAGTCAATTTGACATCTGTTTGGTCAAGCAACTGATTTATCCTGTACCAGGATCCTTTTTGTGTTTACAAAATCGGAGCACAATCAAGAAAAGTGCGGCCCCATCCCCATTGCGATATTCGAAGCCACCAAGTTGCAATTTTGTCGCCTGGCCATTTCACCAGGTCCCAAAAATCTCGCGCGCTTTCTTCCTTCCTCGCCAACTATAACTTCCACCGCTCCCATCTCCGCCTCCACCGTTTCACCCACCTACATCACAACGATGGCCCGACGCACGCACACATCTCGCAAGCAGCCACGCGACGTTGCTGGTCGCTTCTCACGAAGTCCGTCATCAACATCGTCGACTTCATCGAGCCGCCGCCACTCCTTATCCACCCCACGACCACGAAGGAGCCGTCGGCATGTCGTGGAGGCACGCGTCGAAGTTGACCTGGACCACGCTGTGAATGTAGAAGTCCCCTTTGTCCCAACGGGTTTCCGATCTACCATGACCGCCCCTAGGAAGAACGGAAGAATAGTTATCATCACTGAAGACTCGTCGTCGCGCAGGAAGACCAAGGTGAGCCAGACCCTATCCTGCGTCTTTATCATTGGATGATAGTTTGTAATGTTACGTAGTGGCAGTAATTTTCGTGCTAGCATATTTATACAATCTGTCAATGACAAATTGAAAAAATTGTTTCGATGTAGCAAAAGAGCCGCCACTTATACACCCAGGCTTGGCCCACTACTGAATCGGACGCGGAAATGGGAATCGACGATTTTGGCCTATGAGGATGCTTGTATGAGGTGAGGGAGCAACACTAATTGTTTAGATGAAATGGAGTAAATTTGGTTCATAATTATTGTGTGTGCCTTATGTTCTGATCAAGATTTGCATGTAATTCAGTCAAAAGGAAAGAAGTATGAGTTTTGTTTCCCAAAGATTTAATGCAAGATGATGCTGAATTACGACAGTGATGAAGATGAATACGATGGACCTACTAAGTCTCTTCGTGAGGTGATGTTACTATCCTTCAAGTTAAACATCACTCGGAGATTTTCTGAAAACATAATTTGCTACTAGCATGAATGCAGTTGATGACCTTCTATAAATGCTTACTGTGACGCCCTTGTGAAATGTCAGATTTTTCAGATGGTTGAAGATCTTCGCATTGCAGTGAAGCGGAAGCATCAGAGGGGTGAGTTCTACACCTAGGAATTTGATGGGGAATGAAGTGGAGGATGAAGCGATCTGAACTGAAGAAGTAGATATGATATCTTCTTCTCTGTCTTTTGTCTGTTGCTATTTTATCTCTATGATGAACAAAGATGTTGGGGGCATGATGCTACCTTAATAAGAAGAAGCAGATGTGTCCTTAGTCTACTGAATTACGCAACCTTAAATATTTCATACATATATTGTCTTTTGACTATCGCTTTTGCTTTGTTTGTTCATGAGAATAATGGTGATATACAAATTAAGGCCATGAAGCAGTCGTCATAAACATAAACATGAACGCATAGAAATACTATATAACAAGACTCAAGCCAATCTTGCATACAAAACTCCAATCTTCACCAAAATTTATTTATTGCACACAAACTTTGGACCTATTGCTTCAAAAAAAAGTAAACAAAGCAACCCTTAATTATTGAGAAAAACAGCTACCCCTAATTATGAAAAAAAACCGTCGTCGTCTTGTCCATCGGAATTGGCTGGAGCAACTACTCCGTCGCCAGTGTAGGTGTCATCAGCATCGTCGTCATCTTCAGGTATGTCTGTGTGATCTAGTTTAGGCATCGGTTTAGCAAGATCAACAACAGAAGCATCAACACTTGTCCCTTCCACATCTGGCCTCCTCCAAGTTGACACATCCTCTTGGTCCACAACAGAAATTTTTTCAAAACCTATAACAACCTCGTCCATATCAATATCACCAACATTAATGTCAGTGTCTTTCTCTCCTTCAGGCATGGCCAATAGGTTCCTAGGTTTCATTCTGAGGACGCTACACCACTTTTCTTTCTTCGGATTCCTCCTTTTCACAAAGCACACTTGCTCCACTTGTGTTGCCAGAATGTAAGGCTCACCTGAATAGTGACGCTGAGAAGTATCAATATCGATAATCCCAAATTTATCTTTACTGTACCCTTTTGATCTATTTGTTCCTGGTCTAGGAACATGATACCACTCACACTAGAACAATGTGACTTCCTGCCTTTCATGAAAGTCAAGGATGTAGATTTTTTTAATCTGTCCAAACCATTCCATGCCATCTTTACTCTTGACGACAACACCACTGTTCTGTGTTGTTAGATTTTTCTACACATGTGATGCTCGAAAATAGAAACCATTGATTGAGCACCTATTCTTCACAGTAGCTATATTTGTTTCAGGACCGCAAGATAGAGAATAAATCATGGCATTTGCTTTCCCCTCGCTATGCAGGTTCCTCATCTACACTCACATATGTTTTGACAATATGTTACAACCACATTCAAAATTGACGAGTTTAAATTTAACACAAATGTATATTACTCACCTTTCGCTCGAACCATGATACAAATTCCTCGGTGTGCCTCCTTTCAACATTCTTTGATCCAGCTTTCTCCAATTCGGCCTTATGCTCACTGCAACATTTTTTAAGAGAAAAATAATCACAGTGAGATATGTAGTGTGGACCATGTAACAAGATTCAAATAATTTACATGTGTTACTTACTTTATCCATGGAAGGGCCTCCTCACAGTTTGATATTATGTAGTGCCTCATCATCTACAAAACTTCGGAACCTAGTACCTGCATATTATGCATAGAAGTAGTTCTCTTTCTATACATGTCCCTGCTCGCAAATACACTCAGACCAGCAGGTGGTTCATTAACAGCGCTCTTTTCTTGACGCTCTGGCTGATCAATCTTCATACTAACACCTTCAAAGAACCAAGTATAGAATGTAAGGCACTCCTCCAATATATATCCCTCTGCTATTGAACCCTCCGGGTACGCTTTGTTTGTCACATATCCTTTGACTGTACGTAGGTACCTCTCAACTGGATACATCCACCTATAGCAAGCAGGGCCTCCGCATTCAGCCTCCCAAGCAAGATGAACAGGTAAGTGCATCATAATATCAAAAAATGCTGGAGGGAAAATCATCTCAAAACGACAAAGGGTCTCTGCAATTGATTTGCTAAGTTCTTGCATCTCAGTCACGTCAATCTCCTTTGAACATACCGAGTTAAAAAACCTGCTGAGCTGGATCAACGGGAGCGCTACTTGATCAGGCAATATTTTACGTACCACAAAACGTAGGAGTTTTTGTAAGATAACATGGTAGTTATGACTTTTCAAGCCAGAAACCTTGCACCCATCGACATCAACACATCTCCTGATATTAGCGGCATAACCATTGGGCATCTTAACACCTTGTAGAAAGTTGCACAGGATTTTCTTTTGATCACGACTTAATGTGTACAACACTAGTGGCATTTCGTATTTACCTTTCTCATTAAGAACTGGATGTTGATCCTTCCTTATACCCAATTCTTGCAGATCAAGTCGAGCCTTCTCACTGTCCTTACTTTTACCAGATATGTCGAGCAAAGTCCCAAGCAAGCTCTCACAAATGTTCTTCTCAATATGCATCACATCTAGATTATGGCGTACGAGCAATGAATCCCAATATGGAAGTTCAAAGAAAACACTCTTCTTCCTCCAGTTGTGCCATCTAGTATGTTCATCACACTGCTTCCTCTTCTTAGAGGTAGTGCCTCCATAGATGACTTGCTCAAATGTAGTGTGCTGCTGGCGAACTTGTTCACCGCTGAGTGGCACTGGTGCCTCCTCATCTCAACCAAGTTATTGAGGCTGGCCTTGACCCTTCGCCACTTGTGGTTTGTAGGCAAAAAATGCTGATGCCCCATGTAGCAATGCTTTGACCCGAATTTTAACCACATGCACTCATTGTCCTTGTGACAATAAGGACAAGCAAACCTCCCTTTGGTGCTCCAGCCAGATAACATTACGTAAGCAGGAAAGTTGTTTATTGTCCAGAGTAACATGGCACACATTTTAAAATTGTGCTTAGCCTTCGCATCCTAAGTTTCAACTCTGTCTTTACTCCAAAGCATTTTGAGCTCATCAATCAGAGGCTGCAAATACACATCAATGTTAATCCCTAGAGATTTAGGCCCAGGAATTAGCATGGACATGATCCAATAGGATTATTTCAAGCACAACCAAGGAGGTAGGTTGTAAGGAATTAGGATAACTGGCCATGTAGAGTAAGCCAAGCTCAACATCTCGAATGGATTGAAGCCATCTGATGCAAGTCCTAGCTTGACATTACGTGGATCCTCTGCAAAGTCCTCGTGCGTCTCATTCCCAACCTTCCATGCCCTTGAGTTAGCTGGGTGTCTCAGTTTTTGATCATCAATCAATTCGTCCTCGTGCCAACACATATATGTCATTCTTTCCTCATTCATAAATAATCTTTGCAGTTGAGGAATCAATGGAAAATACCTTAGTATTTTACAAGGTATCTGCTTCTTTTTTGCTGCATCAGTGACAACCACGCCAGTCCCCTGTTCTGAATCTATAAATTTCCACCTACTGGCAATGCAAGTTGGGCAGTTGTCCATGTCTACGTACACTCCACGGAATAACACACAATCATTGACACAAGCATGAATCTTTTGGTAGTCCAAGACAAGGTCTCGAACCACCTTTCGAACTTTGTCCAGAGAATCCGGGAGACAATGCCCTTCAGGCAGCACAAGACGGAATAATAACAGTATTTGCTCCATTGCAGCGTTGCTAATACCACACATGCACTTGATCTGATATAGTCTGACAATGAAAGAAACCTTTGAAGCCTCCTTGCAACCAGGGTACAACTCTATCTTAGCTTGTTCCAATAAATCAAAAAATTTGCGTGCTGACTCATTTGGCTCCTCTACATTACCACCTTTAATTCCACCATGTATGGCACCACTGATCAGCGAGGTAAACAATTTATTGGTGGCCCCCCGATCGTCATGATCGTAAAGATTGTCGTAATCATCCACATGGACGATAGGATCAGCAGCAAGATGATGACATTTTTTTTGCTCTTTTATGAAATCCCTGTCAAACCCTGATCTAACCAAGTGACCTTCGATAGTGTCTCTGTTATGATATGCCATGTGACGACACTTACAACACGGACATTGCTGAGACTCTCCTTCATCTTCTACTTCAAACAGATCATCCATAAACTTCTCGAAGCCGCGTTGCCATGCATCATCTGTAGCCGGCAATTCCATCCAACTACAATCCTCTTCACTTGCCATTGCAAGAAAACCAACTACAGCAGATTTTAATCTCCTAGAATAGTGAGGACAAAGTGTGTGCTCGATCAGTATTACATATTATAGTATTAAAATTAGATGTATATACAAACTAATTAACAAACAAATAAAATTCCATGCACATGGATCTCATAATTGATTATACCTTGGCGGATTGGATCCGAAGAATAGAATTTTTCCCGTCATGATGCAGGTGATCGCACTTGCGCTCGTGGTTCCAGAAGATCGCAGCTTGCAGCGTCACCCCGGCGGATTGCGTGACGACAACAAGCAAGGATGTGTTGTTTGGGTATTCTTCGTTCCTCGTATTACAGGTCGATATATATTGTTGGGTTACGATGGGTGATACAACATATTATTGGGTTAGGACTCGGTGAAACGAATAGAGTTGGGTTAGGACTCGGTGTACAAAGATAGATAGTCATGTGCAGGAGGACATGGTCCAGGCCTACAGGCCATCGAACAGGCCCACATGGTTCCGCCGAACCAGTGGTTCGGCCGACCCATCTGTGGGTCCGTTAGGCCTCCAATTTCGCTAGTGGTTTAGAGTTGAGCAAATGTCGATTTCATTGATGGGCCTCGGTTTTTTGCAAGGTTTACAAAATAGGTCTTGGGCTAGACACACACGAACGCATCAATTGTGACTAATAGTGCATTTGATCGCAACAGGTTATATTTTTGTTGCAGTAGCATCTTCTCTAGCGTGATGATTACGTGTTAGCGTCGCCATACCCCTGTCTAGTTTGCAACAATTTCGATGGACGTTGCAATATCAAATATTTTAGTTGCAACGAGTGCATTTTCGTCACTAAAATTAATTCTCTTTTGCAACACATGGCACAACTAATAGCGACGTGTCATAGTCGTTGTGATATGGGCAACTACTGCAACCGTTACCAATAAGCATCGCAATACCGACGCCGCAATCGCAACTGAGGCCCATTATTGACGGCTGTTAAGTGCTACTTTTACACCATCAATACCTGCATAATATAATGGTAAAAGGATCATCAACACTAGAATAGAGCTTGATACTGATGATTTCCACAAGTGTTGGTGTTTCTAGCTTTTGTTGTAGGATGCACCGAATTACGTACCAATTGGTACAATTGAGAGCAAGTGATCCAATGGCTATTAAAGGACGTCATCATAAACAACCTCAAATGCCAATTTGGACTGCACCATTACGACGGGCTCGTCGAGACGATTGAAATGGATATATCATTTGTATACTTCGGAGTCCGGATGAAAGAGATATCCATAAGATAAGATCACACTATATCATGGACCCGGTGGGACCCACACCAGGCAACTTGGCGACGTGCTGGCACACAGGATGCCATGTGTCCATGACACCTCATCAATCCAAGAGAAGCATTTCTCGACGAATCAAACACCGACACGTGTCCAGCACAAGGATCCAAGGGCCCACAACCCGAGCAAACCGCCTCCAAACAACCCATACATCGGGAACCGTCATAAGGGCCCACATACCAGTCACCCAGAGAAAGCACAAGGTAGAACGTGGTGGGCCCAGGTCGGCTGACCCCATGGATCGGCCGACCCGGGATTTCCTCCGTTCGCCATCTGCTTCCACATGGTGCTCCCTAAGTGGATCCTTAAGCCAGTCCGGGGGTGTATGGGGTGTTCTCACACCGGTACTCGGGCCTATAAATAGAAGGAAAGGGGGTAGAGAATATGACACACACTTCTTCTCCTCCTTCTCACTTTTGGCCTTAGAGCCTCTCTCATTAGGAGAGGAGAGCTCTTTGTATAGGATTAGTGTTAGGAAGTGAGGTGGGAGGCTTGGGGACATGTCATGTTCATGATATCTTCCTCAAGAATGATCCTCAGTGGTGCCTTTGTTCTTCATTTAGACTAAAGTGAGTATTTCGACATTTTCTATTTAGACTAAAGTCGTATGCATGCTTAGTTGCTTTGTTCTTGTGTTCTTCGTTTGTTCTTGATTTAGAGGCTTGTGTTCTTCGAACACAACCCTTTCAATCTAGTAGACTTAGATCATAAGTTTGCATCTAGTTTGCCTGCTTGTCTATTAGAGTAAAGTTGATGCTCCTACATGTCTCTAGTTAGATCAAAGTGCATTCGTGATCTTGCATGAGTGATAGAGCATACCTTGAGGCTAGTGCCAGTATCTCCCTCACGGATTCGTAGGTTCGTATTTATACGGAGTGCGAAGACCACGTACGTTTGTAGCGTAGAGGTAGGCCACAGTGGTGACAGCCTGTTGGACCCTTTGCAAACCCTCTGCGCCAGCGTACTGAGTTGGGCTCGTTGTCAGTACATTGGACTCTCCCTAAAAAGTTAGGATGTGCTGGCGCCCAAAGGGAGTGTTATACCTGAGAGACCGTGCTAGACTCTGCGCTCGGTTGAGGCAGATCCTTTCTACCTATCCTATCAAGCAGTATTGTGTCCTTGGACCATCTATACTAGAGTAGAAGATAGTGCACATCGTTCCTTGGATTCGATACCCTTGGAATACTCTCCTTCCTTGGGGAAGTGCTACAGTGGTATTTCCGTGTGCTTGCGGTATACCCAGTTGCTCTTATACGCTCCCTCTAGGTGTGCAACTAATGGTGACGTTAAGAAACTCCAACAAGCATTTCTGGCGCCATTGCTGGGGAACGGTTGCTGTATTTATCTTCGAACCTAGTGGTCCTCGTAGTTACCTTTCTCGTTTTCTTCTACCTTTACCCTAGTTACCATGGAGCAAACTTCTATCCAAAACCTTTCCGCTCCCAAACCTGAGTTGTTAGAGCCTCCGCCATCAGAACACCAAATTACCACACCTAGCTATCAACTCAATACAGATCTTACCTCTTTGATTGGGAAATCATATTCCTTTTCCGGGGACTGTCAAAACCCCTACGAGCATTTGCGAGAGTTTGAGCGTTTGTATTCATGTTACACCTTTACTAGCATGACACACAATACCCTTCATTAGAAATTGTTTCCTTTTTCCCTCATGGGAAGCGCGAGGCAATGGTATAATGAACGCGCGGGCTCTGTCGGCGGTGTAACACCCAGGGTTTTCAAACACGGAAAACCCAGCATTTTGTCTCGTGATAGTCCCTGGATCAGACGCTATCACTCACAGGCATTCATCACAGATAAACATCACAGTCATACAACGAAATACAAGCATCAGAGTACGAATAATAATCTGATTATTACAAGTTTGAATAATCAGAGTACATCAATACACGCCTCTTGGCAGAATAAAAAGGATAAAAGCCTACGCAGCGGTAGCTAGCTCCCAGAAGGTGTCTCCGTCTTCATTCGTCTCCCACAGGCATCCTTGAGCGAAGCAACGGGCCCCCTCAGTCGTACCGTCCGTCAGTGTTGTTGTCGAAGTCTGACTCGTACCCTGCAAGCTCAGGGGCTATCCCCAAGGATTGGGATAGGTCCACGTCACCAACTGTATGCATGCTTTAAGTGGCCTACTTCTAAGGGTAAAGAAAGTATCAAGGAAGTAGCTGGGTTTCCTAGGCAGCAGCAGCATCATAAATAGAGTAGTATCTCCATATTCCCACCAATTCCCATATCTCTCATCCGCAAACGGTTACACCTGGTCACCCAGATCACTGTCACCATCACCTATCTCCATCTAGGGTCGGTGCGAGAACTCCCACTCCTCGCACCTCAATGGTTGCACCCGGATCCGCGAGGCAGAGGAAGCAACTCTCCTTTGAGAGCCATGTGTGGTTCGAGGACCGGTGGATGGTCGCTTCCTGGTGTGATGAGTGATTGACAATGTGGTGTGGACTGATTCTTAGCTAAGTATTGCAGGTGCAGGTTGCGGCTTGACTGGTGCAGGTGCAGGTGAAGAACAAGCGCGAAAGGTCGTTGCCGGTGAGGCCTCCAGGTGTGGAGAAGACAAGTAGGCTTGGTTCGAGGGACCCGGTGGCCAGCGGGGTCAAGTGCGGGCCGCATGGTGGCAAGAACGGCAAGATGAAGTCATGGACGGTTTCTTGGTTGAGCCTCAAAACCAAGGTCGAGCCGGGACTACGTGGGAGCCGAGTCATGAGTGGTGATTGGCGGAGGCTACACCGAGTTCGCGGGGTTTCCAGTGGTTCACCAGAAAATCATTGGGTTCCTTGGTTGATCCACAAAGCCAAGACCGAAGAACCGAAGACGGAGGTGCAGCAGCTCCAGACCGGTCTAACCGGTGGGTACCGGTCTGACCGGTGAGGAGCACCAGTCTGACCGGTGTGCGACGACGCAGTTCGGAATCTTCGAAGCAGAGGACACGCGTCGGGATCACAAGGCTTGCGTCGAGGCTAAGCAAGTTTGCGGTTGCTGGGCATCCGTCCGACGGAGCGAAGACAAAGATTTCCGAATTCACCCTTGAGGGGCATGTATCCCTAGTTAGCTAGTAAGGGTATTTTCGTCTTTCGGTTGCCTCCATATAACCCAAGTGGTGAGAGGATGGCAGCCATCTCTTGGAACCCTAGCTCATTTGGTTTTCCTATTTGCCTTAGGATTTTCTTAGGACTAGCTTGAGAGCTTCATGGTGAGATCTTGTGAGAGGGAAGGATGATCAGGCGGCAAGCTAGACCTTGTATGAACCTCTTTGGTATGTATAGATGATTCGGCGTGGTTCCTCAAGGCTTGGATGTGTCTTTCCCATTTCTCCTTTTTGGTGATTTTTGGAGCCCTTTCTTGACGATTTTCTTGGAGCGATTTCGAGGCCTTTCTCTTTGGGATTTGGTGGGGGATGTATGCATGAACCCTTCGTGGTTCTTTTCCCTTTGATTCCCCTCCCAAATCCGTGAGCAAAGCGGCTCGATTTTGGGGTTTTCGTGGCTCTTGGGTTAGAGGCGTTCTTGGTGGGATTTCTTCGATTCCTCTTGATTTAGCAAGTTTTGGTGGACCAAATCTTGGCTATGGAGTGCCCATGAGGTGTTCCTACTATCCCCAAAGTCTTGCACAAATCTGTGGAGCGATTCGGGAGATCGGGAGTTGGATTTGGGCGAGTTGACCCGCGGGTGATGTTCATCCCCGAGCGGCCTAGCCTGACCGGTCTGACCGGTGCTGCTCACCAGTCTGACCGGTGCAGAGGCTCTGTGGGTTTTGCCTCGGGTGAACATCAGGGTGAGTTCGCTGTTGTCCCGTGTTGCTGCTGTTTCGACTTTGGGTCAGTTTGGAGCTCGGTAGGCCTGTTCGGAGGATTTGGGATTTCCTGGCTCGGACCGGTCTGACCGGTGAGCTACACCGGTCTGATCGGTGTAGGGGCCTCCTGTGGAAGTTCTCAGATTTTGCCAGCAGGGACCGGTCTGACTGGTGGTGCTCACCGGCCTGACCGGTGTAGGTCAGTGGTGCTCGAGTTGCTGTTCCGCTGCGTTCTCGAGTCCGTGAAGGTGGTTGTTGGTTCCTAGGACCAGTAGCACTCCAGTGGCTGCGTGGTCTTGGCCAACTTGGGTAGTTGAGTCGGAGACATGATTTGGAAGCCGTGTTCGTCTTGTTGGAGTCCTCATCTCCTTCGAGAAGAATTTTTATCGGCTCCCATTCACTCCCCCCTCTCTGGTTCGCCTAATCGGTCCTTCAATTGGTATCAGAGTCGGTTCGGGTCTTTATTGACTCTTACCAGTCTAAGATCCAAAGATGGCGTACCGGGAACGGGGTTCGGGTCCTCCGCACTTCGATGGGAAGAACTACCAGATGTGGCAGAGGCGGATGGCAGCGTTCCTCCGCGGAAAGGGTCAGATCCTTTGGGACGTCACGGTGAACACAACTTATGTTCATCTGATGAACTTCCTTGCTCCAGGATCGAGGGATATGTTCGAAGCCAACAACAAGGCTGTCGACTACTTGTTTCGTGCTCTGTGTCAGCCTGAATTCGATCAGGTTTAGACAGAGGATTTAGCTTGTAGGATTTGGGAGCAGTTGAAGGATGCTCATGCTGGGAATGCTCAGGTTCAGGCTCGGATGTACGCGACTTACCGGAGAGAGTACGAGAACTTCACTCATCTCCCCGGCGAGTCCGTCGATGCCCTTTTCCAGCGGTTTACGGTCATTGTGAACAACATGAGAGCCAATGTGGCCGTGCTCCCATATGATGATCATGATAGAGCCGTGAAGCTCTTGCACTCGTTGGATCGTACCGTATGGGATGGGAAGTTTGAGGCTATTGTTGAGTCCGAGAAGTATGACACCTTGACGGTGAACGAGCTATTCTCGAAGCTCAAGTCGGCTGAGTTGGACCGTGGTATGACTGCCAAGATCGAGAGCCCGACTGATTCTCATAGTCTCGCTCTCATTGGTGGCAAAGGAGCTAAGTCTAACGCTAACGCATCTTCTAGGATGTACTCTCTGTCTTCTTTGATGTCTTTGCCAGACGAGGAGTTCGACGTGCTTGGAGAGGACGAGCTGGCGTTGCTGACCAGGCGGTTCGAGAGGCTGCACGAGAACTGGGTGAACACGAGGAGGACAGCACGGACGTGCTTTCAGTGCGGCAAGCCAGGACACTTCATCGCCGACTGCCCGGAGAAGACGGAGAACAAGGACGGCTACAAGGACGGCTACAGGCACCGGTCGAGCAAGGACGGCAAGTACCGATCGAGGCGCGATCACAAGCACAAGAACAAACACAAGGACGAGTGACGGTCGAGGAAGAAGGACGGCCACGGCAGGAAGGCCCGAGTGATGGTCGGAACGAGCGACGTCGACTCCAGCTCTACCTACTCTTCCTCGAGCTCGAGTAGCAGTGAAGATGAAGGTGATCGGCGCAAGAACAAGAAGTCATCCAGGAACTTGAGCGGGTTGAGCTGCTTCGCGGGAGATGGCTTCTGCGGCATGGCTCGTAGCTCCGGCAGCAAGAAGAGTCACCAGAGCGACTCAGACTCCGACTCTGAGGACGAGGTATGTGATGAGCTCTCCTCTTTGCGCAAGGAGAATGATGAGTTGGTTGACTTGCTTGATAATCGTGATCACATGCTTAGAGAGGCCAAGAAGATGAGGAAAGAGCTTAGGGCCTCACTAGAAGATGCTAGGAACCTTGTGGCTGAGCTAGAAACCCAGAACCTAGATGCTAAGCTTGAGATTGATTCGCTTAAGGCTTCTCCTGTGGTTTCTGATGAGATTGATTGCTGTGATTGCTCTGTGTACCTAGCTAATCTTACTGCTCTTAAGGATAAGTATGCTTCTACTTGTGATGAACTAGATATGCTTAGGGTTGAGGTGGCTGAGCTTAAGTCTAGACCTGCTTTGCTAGGTGCTTGCACTTCTTGCCCTGTTTTGCATGGAAAGATTGATGAGATGCATGCTTACACTGTTTCGCTTGAGGCTAAGTTGAAAGAGCCTATTCCCACTTCTTGCTCTACTTGTGAATTGCATGCGATTAAGAATTTGGAGCTTGCGCATTATGTTGATCGCTTGCAGGATGAGAATGATGAGCTGAGGAAATGTATGAGCTGGTTGTCGGGTCAGGAGCCTCTGCTTGGTATCATGATAGCGGCTTTCAGATGCTATGATGGTCAGGCACTTGGGGCTGACAAGCTTGGAGAGAACAGTGGTGAGGGAGTTGAGAGAGTTGGAGAGATTCCTATCCCACCACCAAACAGATACAAGAATAAGTTTGAGCCCAAGCCTAACCATCTCAGAAACAAACTTGACACTACTCCAGAACCACCCATATTCCCTCACCCAACAAATGATTTCCAGAAACCGGTGAAGTTTGTGAGCCCAAAGGGAGGTGAGGAAGGAGAGAAGAAGGGTGAGAAACCGAGTGGGCAGCCCCAACCCAAGCATAAGCCTAAGCCACAGCCCATGAAGTTCCATTGTGGGTATTGTGGGAGAGATGGTCACAAGGATGAGTTTTGCTTCAAGAGGAAGCGTGAGGAGAGAATGGCTAGAGAGTGGGCTAACAAGGACAGGTACCACCCTTCTAATGGTGTACCTGAGCCTCGTATGCAGATGCCCAGGGCCAAGGCGATTTTGAGGACGGTTCCGGCTTGGGGAGACCGGAAGGCAGCGGGTGGTGCTGCTGGCCGAGCTACACCGGTCAGATCGGTGCACTACACCGGTCAGACCGGTGCAGGTCTGGGCAGACAGCGAGTTGGTTTTCGTGCTCGTGAGGATGCTCGGTTTGGTTCTGGTGGTCGTGGTTCTGGTGGTTGGTCTGGAAAGTTTGCAGGTGGTCAGTTTGCTAGGCGTTCTCCACCTCGTGCTCAATACGAGGGTGGGAGGAGTCGTAGCTTTGAGATGGAGAGGAGGAACAGTCCACGGTCTTCTTTTTGTGGCTTTCGTCCTCCTCCAGCTAGAGAGGGTTGGTTCCCTCGTAGTGGTTACCGTGGTGGTTTTCGTGGTGGTAGCTTTGATAGGCGTGATGATTTGGTTTGTGCTAACCCCACTTTGGAGTAAATGGCTCGGCACTGGTTTTACTCATTTGGTACTAACCCCAGTGCTGAGTCATTTGTTCACTCACGTGCTCGCTTTTGAATTTCAGGTGGGAGACTTGAGGAACGTTTGGTTGATTGACTCCGGTTGCTCGAGGCATATGACCGGAGACAAGGGGTGGTTCTCAAGTCTCGTCCCGGTGGTGTCCAAGACATACATCACCTTTGGGGACAATGGGCGAGGGCGTGTGCTATCAGAAGGTGAGATCAAGGTAAGTGACAAGGTCACTCTTAGGCGTGTTGCTCTTGTTCAATCGCTGGGGTTCAATTTGCTTTCTGTGTCCCAGTTGTTGGATGAGGGCTTTGAGGTGTTGTTTCAGCCTGGTGGTTCTCGGATTTTAGATTCTCGAGGGGACCTTGTTTGCATGGTTGTTCCCGAGGGTCAAGTGTTCCGAGCTGATTTCTCTCAGTCTTCTGGTGTGGAGCGTTGCTTTTTGGCTGGTTCTTCGAGTGAGTTATGGAAGTGGCATAGGAAGTTGGGTCACTTGAGCTTTGACCTTTTGTCACGCTTGAGTAAACTCAATTTGGTCCGAGGATTGCCACGGTTGAGGTTTGAGAAAGAGTTGGTTTGTGCGCCGTGTAGGCCCGCCTCTCACCGATGTGATGACTGAGCGTCCATGTGAGCTGCTCCATATGGACCTTGTTGGCCCAGCTCGTGTGCGATCTGCGGGTGGGAAGTGGTATGTCCTTGTTGTGGTGGACGACTACTCTCAGTATGCGTGGGTGTTCTTTCTTGAGGAGAAAGGGGAGACATTTGGTTTTGTTCGAGATCTTGTCTTGAGGTTAAGAAAGGAGAGGCACGGAGATGCCATATGAGCGATCCGCAGTGATAATGGCTCGAAATTCAAAAACTCTCGCTTCGAAACCTTTTGCCATGACTTGGGTCTTGAACACCAGTTTTCGAGTCCGTATACACCTCCCCAGAATGGTGTTGTGGAAAGGAAAAACAGGACCTTGTGCGAGATGGCTCGGACGATGCTCGACGAGCATAGGACTCCGAGAAGGTTCTGGGCTGAGGCGGTCAATACCGCGTGCTACGTGTCAAACAGGATCTACCTCAGGGTTCATAAGAAGAAAACCTTTTACGAGTTGATGCACGGTCGCACACCCAAGGTGAGTCACTTCCATGTCTTTGGTTGTAAATGCTTCATTCTGAAGAAAGGGAAGAAATTGGACAAGTTCGAGGCTAGGTCTGTCGATGGCATTTTCTTTGGTTATGCATCTCATTCTAGAGCATTTCGTGTGCTCAATCTTGAAACTAACCAAATCGTGGAGACTTGCGAGGTAACCTTCGACGAGACACAGCCACGTAGTCAGCTTGCTTTTGAGTGTGCAGGTGACGACGAACTTGGCGAGGAGATCTTTCAGGAGGAGGAGCATGAACATGGAGATGATGAAGATGGCGGTGTGGTGCCCGCAGCTGAACATGTACCTACTACTTCGACGACGATCGTGAACGGGCCCTCTCCCACACCTACAACGACAAACCCAGATCAAGGCGAAGCTGCTGTTGAGGGGGAGGTAGCATCATGGCGAGAACCTCCCAGGTGAGTGCAAGTGGATCACCGAGCTTCGAGAATCATTAGCGACATGAATGAACGTACTACACGGTCGAGGATTCGGAACAATTCTCATTTTGCTCATGCTGCTTTTGTTGCCACCTTTGAGCCCAAAGACATTGGACACGCGCTATCTGATCATAATTGGGTTAATTCGATGCATGAGGAGTTGGAGAATTTTGAGAGGAACCAAGTTTGGGTGTTGGTTGACCCTCCTCCAGGGTGTAAGCCGATTGGGACAAAATGGGTGTGGAAAAATAAAAAGGGAGAGAAAGGTGAAGTGGTGAGGAACAAGTCGAGACTTGTTGCTCAGGGGTACCGTCAAATAGAGGGGATCGACTACGAGGAGACTTTCGCTCCTGTAGCTCCCTTGGAGGTGATCAGGATCCTTCTAGCCTTTTCCGTGGCTAAAGGGTTCAAGTTCTACCAGATGGATGTGAAGAGTGCTTTTCTGAACGGTGTGTTGGAGGAAGAGGTGTTTGTGAGGCAACCACCGGGGTTTGAGAGTGAGAAGTACCCCCACCGGGTGTACAAGTTGAGGAAGGCGCTGTATGGGTTGAAGTAGGCGCCTAGAGCTTGGTATGGTAGGCTGAGGGGGTTCCTGTTTGAGAGAGGGTTTGAGATGGGGAAGGTCGATCAGACCTTGTTTCTCCTCAGGCAGGGCAGAGATATACTGATTGTGCAGGTATACGTGGATGATATTGTCTTTGGTAGCTCGTCTAACTCTCTTGTTGCAAGGTTTGCAGAAGACATGAGCAGGGAATTTGAGATGAGCATGATGGGCGAGTTGCAGTTCTTCCTCGGGCTACAAATCAAGCAATCAAAGGAAGGAACATTTGTGCACCAAGCTAAGTACACCAAGGACATTGTGAGGAAGTTCAAGATGGAGGACTCCAAGGCCATGGCGACGCCTATGAGTACGACTACAGCTCTTGATGCGGACGAGGAAGGTGAACACGTGGACCAGAAGGAGTACCGAAGCATGATCGGGTCACTCCTCTACTTGACGGCGACGAGGCCGGACATCCAATTCTCGGTATGTCTGTGCGCTCGTTTTCAAGCGTCTCCGAGGACTTCGCATCGGCAAGCAGTCAAGCGCATTTTCAGGTATTTGCGACACACTCCCGACTTCGGCCTTTGGTACTCTGCGTCTTCTTCTTTGGCGCTTCATGGATTTTCAGACGCGGATTTTGCCGGGTGTCGGTTGGATAGGAAGTCCACTTCTAGGACTTGCAAGTTCTTGGGTTCTTCTTTGGTGTCTTGGTCTCCCCGCAAACAGTCAAGTGTTGCTCAATCCACTACCGAGGCAGAGTATGTGGCCGCAGCTAGTTGTTGCTCTCAGGTCCTTTGGATCACATACACCATGAGTGACTTTGGTGAGGAGTATACCCATGTTCCACTTCAATGTGATAGCACCAGTACCATAAGCGTTGCAAAGAACCCAGTGCTCCATTCCAAAACCAAGCACATAGAAGTGAGGTATCATTTTCTGAGAGACAACGTAGAGAAAGGAAAAATCGCTTTGATCCATGTACCCACACATGACCAGCTAGCCGATATTTTCACCAAACCCCTAGATCAAGCAACTTTCACTCGTTTGCGAGGGGAGCTTGGTGTGTGTTTGATTTCTTGAGTTGATGTGTGGGAGCTCCTTTGTAGCACATGTATAGCTTTCCTTTGTGCATTTCTTGCATTTGGCATGGCATATGTAACATGATGTATAGGCATCTTTGTATCTTAGGTTGCATACATTTTGTATCATATGCATTGTTTAGGAAAAGCTTCTCTTATATACATTGTTCACCATGGAATGATATATATGTCTTTGTGAGCTAGCTTGGTAAGCTATGGTTAGTTTGGCTTAGCTCTTGATAATCTTGGTTTATATCCATGGTTGATGGCTATGTTTTTCAAAAATCTCATATGTATGCTCTCTTGTGAGTAAATGCCTTTATATGATCTTAACATGTTTTTGTGGCTTGGCTATGCTTAATTTGTGGTTGGATAACTTATTTTGATCATATGGGGCCAAAGGCTCATTTGCCATCATGAATGTTTAGCCCCCTTGCTTATCTTGTGGAGGGGCATAAGTTCCTTTTTGTCGCAAAGACATTTCATGTACCAATTTCAAATCTGAAAATGAAATGTAAATTGCTTGAAAATGTGCTCCCATGTCATATGTGCTAATTTTAATTTGCTTTGGGTGCTAAACTGTTGCATGATGCCTACCAATGAGAAGTCTCATATATAGAAGTAGGCACATGGCTCGGTGGCTTTGACATGACATGAGGTGCTTGTGGGTGTTTATGATGGTCGTATGCTTAGAATGGTTGTCCTCGCATGAAGTTTGTGTGGCTTTGCCATTTTGACATGTTTTGCTCATGCTTAGGACTTTGCTCATGAGAGGGTGATTTTTCGCAAAATTGCTCAATTCTATCTTAGCTTCGCCCAATGGTTGTGAAACTTGGTGATCTTGTAGTTGATGTCATTACGAAGCTATAGAATGTCTAACTTGCTCATTTGGACATGTGTAGCATCCTTTATTGAATTTTGTCTATTTGAGAAGCTCTAGGTTGCATTTTTTGCATTTTTGGCTTGATTCATGCATTGTCAACAAGGGGGAGAAGTTTGGGCATGTTTTGGCTTGCTGCATGCATTTAGAAGGTTTCCAAGTGGTTTCGAGCTAGTTTTGAGCTCGTGTAGTTCCCAGTTTTTCCCAGGTGGTCATCGGCCTGACCGGTGAGGTACACCGGTCTGACCGGTGTGAGGTTCAGGTGCTAGGCGATCTAGCACACCGGTCTGACCGGTGTGGTTGACCGGTCTGAGCAAAGCTGAAGCAGCTACTCTGTTTTGCGAGGTGGTTTGCATGCATTCGTCTAGGGGGAGTTGCATTGGTTCAGGGGGAGCTTGCATGTGTGCAGGGGAAGCTCTTTGTGGTTTTCTTTGTGGATTGATGGCTTGTGCTCATTGCTTGAGCATAGTTTTGTCTCGGATGTGTCGAGCTGTTGCCCTAGCCTAAGGGGTCTGAGACTTGTCTTCTTCAAGTGATCTTGCTCTTTGCCTTTCTTTGGCTTTCGATCGCTTGTTGGAGTTTCTTTTAGTCGTTTCTTTTATTTTTCTTTTCTCTTGGTTACCAAAATGTGTGTTGTCAATGCACTCATCAAGGGGGAGATTGAGAGCCATGTGTGGTTCGAGGAATGGTGGATGGTCGCTTCCTGGTGTGATGAGTGATTGACAACGTGGTGTGGACTGATTCTTGGATAAGTATTGCAGGTGCAGGTTGTGGCTTGACTGGTGCAGGTGCAGGTGAAGAACAAGCGCGAAAGGTCATTGCCGGTGAGGCCTCCAGGTGTGGAGAAGACAAGTAGGCTTGGTTCGAGGGACCCGGTGGCCAGCGGGGTCAAGTGCAGGCCGCATGGTGGCAAGAACGGCAAGATGAAGTCATGGACGGTTTCTTGGTTGAGCCTCAAAACTAAGGTCGAGCCGGGACTACGTGGGAGCCGAGTCATGAGTGGTGATTGGCGGAGGCTACACCGAGTTCGCGGGGTTTACAGTGGTTCACCAGAAAATCACTGGGTTCCTTGGTTGATCCACAAAGCCAAGACCGAAGAACCGAAGACGGAGGTGCAGCAGCTCCAGACCGGTCTAATTGGTGGGTCTGACCGGTCTGACCGGTGGGTACCGGTCTGACCGGTGAGGAGCACCGGTCTGACCGGTGTGCGACGACGCAGTCCGGAATCTTCGAAGCGGAGGACACGCGTCGGGATCGCAAGGCTTGCGTCGAGGCTAAGCAAGTTTGCGGTTGCTGGGCTTCCGTCCGATGAAGCGAAGACAAAGATTTCCGAATTCGCCCTTGAGGGGCATGTATCCCTAGTTAGGTAGTAAGGGTATTTTCGTCTTTCGGTTGCCTCCATATAACCCAAGTGGTGAGAGGATGGCAGCCATCTCTTGGAACCCTAGCTCATTTGGTTTTCCTATTTTCCTTCCTATTTTCCTTAGGATTTTCTTAGGACTAGCTTGAGAGCTTCATGGTGAGATCTTATGAGAGGGAAGGATAATCGGGCGGCAAGCTAGACCTTGTACGAACCTCTTTGGTATGTATAGATGAATCGGCGTGGTTCCTCAAGGCTTGGATGTGTCTTTCCCGTTTCTCCTTTTTGGTGATTTTCGGAGCCCTTTCTTGAGATTTTCTTGGAGCGATTTCGAGGCCTTTCTCTTTGGGATTTGGTGGGGGATGTATGCATGAACCCTTCGTGGTTCTTTTCCCTTTGATTCCCCTCCAAAATCCGTGAGCAAAGGGGCACGATTTTGGGGATTTCGTGGCTCTAGTGTTAGAGGCGTTTTTGGTCGGATTTCTTCGATTCCTCTTGATTTAGCAAGTTTTGGTGGACCAAATCTTGGCTATGGAGTGCCCATGAGGTGTTCCTACTATCCCCAAAGTCTTGCACAAATCTGTGGAGCGATTCGGGAGATCGGGAGTTGGATTTGGGGGAGTTGACCCGCGGGTGCTGTTCATCCCCGAGCGGCCCAGCCTGCCCGGTGCTGCTCACTGGTCTGACCGGTGCCGAGGCTCTGTGGGTTTTACCTCGGGTGAACGTCTGGGTGAGTTCGCTGTTGTCCCGTGTTGCTGCTGTTTCGAGTTTGGGTCAGTTTGGAGCTCGGTAGGCCTGTTCGGAGGATTTGGGATTTCCTGCCTCGGACCGATCTGACCGGTGAGCTACACCGGCCTGACCGGTGTACGGGCCTTCTGTGGAAGTTCTCAGATTTTGCCAGCAGGGACCGGTTTGACCGGTGGTGCTCACCGGCCTGACCGGTGTAGGTCAGTGGTGCTCGAGTTGCTGTTCTGCTGCGTTCTCGAGTCCGTGAAGGTGGCTGTTGGTTCCTAGGACCAGTAGCACTCCAGTGGCTGCGTGGTCTTGGCCAACTTGGGTAGTTGAGTCGGAGACGTGATTTGGAAGCCGTGTTCGTCTTGTTGGAGTCCTCATCTCCTTCGAGAAGATTTTTTATCGGCTCCCATTCACCCCCCCCCCCTCTCTGGTTCGCCTAATCGGTCGTTCATCCTCTCCCCGAATACAACCACGGCTCACCATACACTCTCATCCTATAAGGGGGAAGGTAGAAATCCCAAAATGTAAGAGTCGGAGAAACAACGGGCATGTCCATAACCGAGGACGCGGCTATACGTATAGGTCTAAACTCTGCAGAGCGTGTACACCGGTACCCAACTCGGAATAGTACCCGGACGGTGTACAACCGACCGAGCCTACCCTACCGTACGAACACCTAGGAGTTACGATCCCATCCTACATCCGGGTCTCGCTGCGGTCCTTCACAAAGGTCCACCCCAGAACTGTGAACATGCCCCCGTGTGGCCACACGGGGAACGCCCAAAGGGAAGGGACTTCACCCTAACCCTCTCACTGATACCCTCTGTCCTACTGGCAGGTATGGTATCGCACTTGCTAGGGTCGAACGGCCCTATCCCCACTCTCGGCAAGGTGGTGTGTACGAAAGTCCCGTGTAACAGGCGACCCACTCCATTTCAGATCGGGGTGAGCTCCTATCCTCCAAGTCATCACAAAATCCCCAACACCTGTGCTCCTAAAACAGTGTACCCGCCATAGGCACCCAACTGGGCAACGTCCGAGAAGACGATCCCTGGCCCCCGATCCCAGATCGGGTTGTCTTGAGCTCACCCCCGCCAAAATATCCCAAAACACCTTCTCCTGCCGGTTTTCCCCACACACGCCAAGAAACTACCACAATAATCCCAACACATGCATAGCAAGCTCAGCGTATCATCACGCATAAGTAAAGTAGTAGTAGTAGGTCAATCAAGGACAAGTATGTAAAAGAGGCTATGCACGGGTTCATCATATCCATCACTATGCAGTAATTAAAGCACTAGCAGTTCTAAAGCAATGCCTAATGGGCATTCAAAGTAGGTCGGGCGTGAACCTGGGTGCGAGTAGTCATCGTAGCTGAGGTCATCGTCGTAGTCCTGGCTCAGCTCTCCGGCTCCGGTGGCTCCTAGAATCGTAATAGAATATAACCACGGGTGCTAGTTGCAATAAAATCCAAGAGGGGAACAAATAAGAACCAAAAAGAGGCAAACTCTAGCCTAGCACGGAGTTTGGATTTTTAGAAGATTTTCAGAAGAAGTTTCGTATTTTTCGGAGTTAAAACGGATTTAATATGAATTTCCAAAGATTAAATAGATTTCTGAAATTAAAATACGCATACACAATATACCAATCTTTTAGCTAGCTCTAAACCATCTCTAGCCAGCTCTAAAAAGACTCTTGGCCGGCTGCAGGCCAGCTCGCAGCAGCCACGTGCCTAGCTTAAAGCCGGCGGCTGCTGGCGTGGCAGCCCGCGTGGTGGCCCCGCATGACGCGGCGCACGGCGAATCCCAGCGATCCGCTGCGGTGGCGTGCGGTGCAAGCACGGTTGTGGCACGGCCCTGGGTAGCCAGCCGCACGGGATCCAGCCGGATCTTCTGTGATCCCACACGCGTGTGGGCAGCCGTGTGAGCTAAGACCCTGGGGTTTTGACCAGCGTCGGCACGTGTTCGAGGAATTGCCCCAGAGGTGTAGCGGCGTGGAAAGAGGGTCGCCGGCGGCGAGGTGTGTCTGGCCACCACAACGAGTGACAGAGGGAGGTCAGGGAGCTCCAAGGGCTCATCTATGCAGCATTAAGGTGGCAGCTTGGCCGGCGAAAATGCGGCGGCGGTGAGGCAGGGGCCACGGCGGCGAGGTGGTCGCGTGGGCGCACGGCGGCGAGCACCGGCGACGACGTGCGGGCGACCCAGATGCCCAGAAGTGTGCGTGCGTGCAACAAGGGAATCCAACGAAACAAAAACCGGGGCTTTTAGCCCCTTTGCCAGTGTGCTCACACCGGGCAGCCATGGTGGAGCGGCGGCGGTAGCATCACGGCGACGACATGGTGCTGGACGCGCCGGCGTGCAAGGATCTGCCGCATGCGTGCATGGGTGCGCACACGGGTGTGTGCTTCGTCGGGTGGCCCCAAAGACTGGGCCTTCCTCTCTTGTGCGCGTGCGCGTGAACGCGCGAACTTCGGCTCGACCACGGCGCACAGGGGGAGACGGCAGACCGGCGGGATGGCGACGTGTGCGACTAGGGAGCAAGGAAAACGGCAGAGGCAAGCGCACGCACGTGGTGAAGGCGGCGGCACCTGCAAAATCTCGGCACGGCTCGATGGCTAGTTTCACACAGCGGCGTGCGCGGCGGCGGCGACATGGACAGGGGTGTTCCCCCTCGGCTCGAAGGCCGGGACCTAAATAGATTAGAGGGAAGGCGTGGCCTCACCTCGGTGACCACTGGTCGAAGCGCAGGCGTCGGTGAAAAGGGTTGGAGCGGGGTCGTCGGCGGTGAGGAAGACGGGCGGCGCCGGGCAGAGGAAGCAGAGGAGGCAGTCGACGTCGCGGTTCGTGGCTTCACGGCGACCAGGAGCTCCACAGGCGGCCTCCGGTCCTCGCAGCGGCGTCGGCAATCCCCCTCGAACGGCCTCTGGTCTACTTCTCCTCTCCCCCCTTCTCCTCCTCCTCCGGCGAGCAGGGTGGTGTGGACAGGGGAAAATCCCCAAGGCGGCTAGGGTTGGGAGCTCCGGGGGCTGCGGCGGCGGCCTTTATATAGGACAAGGTGCGGCGCGGGACGCGTGGACGGCGCAGATGCAAAGGAGGGCACGGGGGTGCGTCGCGACGGCGGCCATGGGTGGCGCGGCGTTTCTTTGGCGCGCCGGTCGTCAGCGAAAGGGGAAAAGGGAGGAAGACGGGGTGACGTCGGGCGTGACGCGAGTGTGACGTCGCGTCGGGCCCGCCTGGCAGCGACACGGCGCGGGAGCGGTTGGTGGTACGCGGGGCGGGGTTAGATGGGCCGCGTCGGGCTGGGCCGTGAGGAGTGTGGGGGTGTGCGGTGATCCCAGAAAAAGAGGAGGGCCTTGAACAGACTTAGTCGTGGGGTTCGAGGCCCAGCAGAGTTAAACCCTTTTCTCTTTTCTTTTCCTTCTAAACCCTTTTCTAATTTTGGTTCAAATTTGAATAAGAATTCAAATTTGAAACCCACACAATTAAATCCAAATAAATCCAAATGAACTCCAAGTTTCTCACACTAACATTTTATATTTCCTAGAAATTTTATTTAGTTCAAAAATAAATCTAGGAATTATAGGAGAGAAATTGGAAGACATCCTTAATTAAATTGACAAGCACTCAAATAATTCACCAAAAATTTTAAATCCTCATTTTTATAAATAACATTCCGTAATAAAATTGCAGGATGTTACAGGCGGCAGCTGGTCGAAACTTGTCGGTGAATTCTGCTGACGATTTTTTCCACCTGTTCGTCTCATCGCCCTGCAAAAGGATGTGCTCGGATTTAAGCAAAATGACTGGGAGGCCTTGGGTGCGGCGTGGGAAAGACTCTTACGTTTAGTAAATTCGGGTCCCACGCTATCAATACCCAACCATGTGCTCTATCAGCATTTTTATGCGGGATTGGACGTCAAGTCCGTCGGGCACCTTGATGATGCCTCAGGAGGCTCCTTTCCGGATAAGACTCCAAGTGAGGGAAGGAAGATTCTTGACCTTATAGCAGCTAATGCCTCCTTCAAAGCCGAGCCGGAAGACCCTCAAGAGGAATGCGCACCTGAAGAAGAGACCACTCCTGAATCTGAGCCCGAACCTTCACCATCCAAATCCATAAGCCCAGTTCAGGAGGCCACGACACAGGAGGAAGAGGCAATTCAACCTCCAGAGTCCCTTCCGAAGTTTGAGGATGATATAATTGGCGACTACGGAAACACCTCAAACTATTATTGCGAGAGAAAACCACCATCACCCGTGTCTCCCCCAGATCCTATGGAAATTGCCTTCCTTAGGGACAACGTTCCAGAGTTAACGGCCGTCATGACCCAGGAATGGTTGAGAGAGTCGGAATCAATAGCCGGAATTTTCCAGCTCCTTCCGCCTCGATCGACCCTTGCTTGTGTCATGAATGGAAGGGTAGTGAAAGTTCTCTACAACCCTCTGGTGGGAGTCAATATCATGTCCAGCACTTATGCTCTGAGAAACTTTGCGGACGAACCTCTGACTCCTACCCAGACGTCTATCAGGACTCCTGAAGGAGAAATCCGAGAAGGAGTAGGGATCTTAAGGGCTATCCCTGTGATGTATAAGGAGGCTGACTTTGCTCTTGATTTCCATACCTAGGATGTCCGTGGCTTCGACCTCAAGATAGGATTACCCCTCAAGAGGTTTCTCATAGAGGCCCTTACCCGAGGTAAGCTTAACATTTGCCTTGGGAAGGAGGTTTTCTCTGTAGAAATATCAAGAGCGAAAAACTCAAGAACTGATCCTCCTGATGACTCTACACAAATTGAGGAGGTCAAGGCTGACGACCAGGTGTGTTCGAGGACCAGTGGAGGGTCGCTCCTTAGTGATGAGTGATTGACAATGTTGTGTGGACTGATGCTTGGCTAAGTGTGTAGGTACAGGTTGCGGCTTGACTCGTGTCGGTGCAGGTAAAGAAGAAACGCGAAAGGCCTTAGACGTGGCAGCCTCCGGGTGATGGAGTGGCAAGTAGGCTTGGTTCGATGGACCCGGTGGCCGATGGGGTCAAGTGCGAGCCATGTGGTGCAAGACTGACGGGCTGAAGTCGTGAACATGGGCCGGTGCAAGGTAGCGGTTGAAGCCCGAAGCTTGCACGCGGGGTTTGGTGGTTTGCCCACAAAACCATCTGGTGGACGGTTTCTTGGTTTGGGCCGCAAAACCAAGCCCGGAGGCCCGAGGCGACAGAGACGGTGATCCGGGAGCTTCGGGAAGCTTCGAAGCGGGGGGCACATGGCGTGATCGCGGGGCTTGTGTCGAAGCTAAGCAAGGCCACGGTGGAAGCGTGTCCGCTCGATGAAGACTTGACCAAAATGCCCCTGAGGGGTTGTATCTTCATTTCATGCAGTAGGGGTAGAGTGGTCATTTACCTCCCTCCGATGAACTTCATATAAATAGCGGAGAGGTGGATGGCATCTCTCTCGCTCTTACCTCCTAGGGTTTTCTCCCCTGGTAGATTTTCTCTGAACTGCTTCTTTTCTTCTGGATTCCTTAGGCTAGACTCTTGTACAGAATCTGACCTCTAGATGTATGGAAGCATTCGGCGTCCCGGTGATCTCCTAGTCCTCTGTGATTTTCGTGTCATTTTTGGGACTATTTTTGGGAGTTTTCGTTCTTGGCTCGATTCGTGATTTTGGAGGTGTTTCTTGACGGATTTCTTTGAGGGGATCAAGGGTGGATGCCTTGCGCATCTTTGTGTGTGATCTTGACCCCTCAAACGTCGTGGAGAGACTTTGATTCGTGCGTTTTTGGTTGGTGCCTGAGTTCATGGTGGTGGCTCGGTTGATCCGCGATTCCCGGTGATTTAGTGGCTTAGGAGTCGAGATTTTTGGGGCATAGCATCCTTGTGTGACGCTTTACATCTCCCCAAAATCTTGTCTCAAGAGCTTCAACCGTTTGGGAGATCCGGTAATGGAAATGTTGGGTTGACTCCCGAGCTTGAGCTTTTTCTATTCTGTTCGTGCTTGGCGGACGGTCCGCGGGACCCTGGCGGACGGTCCGCGCGGCTAGGGTTCGTCTCGTGTTCTTCGTGTTCGTCGCGTGTTCTTGAGCGCTTTCGTTTCGATTCGTTTTGGCCCTAGATTTTGGTTGCGAGTGGTTTTGCGAACAGTCCGCGAGTGCCTCACGGACGGTCTGTGGGACCAAGTTTTCATCTGGGGTTGGGGTTGTTTTGTCTGGGGTTTCCAGCGAGCTGGACGGACAGTCCGCGCTACCCCCACGGACGGTCCGCGACACTGGTGGACAGTCCGCGAGGCATAGACGGACGGTCCGAATTTCGGGGTGCGGCACTGGTGGTTCGGTTGGTTGTTTCGGACAGTCCGCCCTGGGCTTGCGGACAGTACGCCTGAGTCCCGCGGACAGTCCGCCTGGTGCTTGCGGACGGTCCATCCTGGACTTCGCAGACTTGGCAAAGTCTTTCGGTTCTTGCTTTGGTGCTTCCGCTCTTTGCTCCTTGGCTTCTCCAATGATCTTCTTGGCGTGTGTGTGCCTTGTTTGGAGCTTCTTGTGTGTGCACGGATTCGTGGAGTGGCAATCGGGGCATAGGCCGAGTTCGACCTTAGGGAAGATTTTTTAATCGGCTCCCTTCACTCCCCCCTCTCTGGTCGCCCGAATCGGTCCTTCAATTGGTATCAGAGCCGATTACGGATCTTCATGATTCTAACTAGTTTAAGATCCAAAGATGGGCGATTACGGCAAGGGGTCGGGTCCTCCGCACTTTGATGGCAAGAATTACCCGATGTGGGAGAGGCGCATGGGCGCGTTTTTGCGAGGGAAGGGAACTCTTATCTGGGAGGTCACTCAGAATCCTCATTATGTCATCCCAGATAGTTTTCTACTTCCAAGATCGCGGGACATATTTGAGGCCAACAGCAATGCTGTTGATTACTTGTTTCGTGCTCTCTGTGCCTCGGAGTTCAATCGAGTGTGCAGAGAGGATGTGGCTAGAAAGATTTGGCTCAAGTTGAAGAATGCTCATGTTGGCAATGCCCAAGTGCAAGCCCGGATGTTTACCACTTACCGGAGAGAGTACGAGAACTTCACTCATCTCCCTGGTGAGTCGACCGATGCTATGTTTCAGCGCTTCACTTGCATCGTCAACAACATGAGGGCCAATGTGACTGTGCTCCCATACAGGATCATGATCAAGCTATCAAGCTTTTGCATGCCCTGGATAGGTCCGTGTGGGAAGCCAAGATCGAGGCCATTGAGGAGTTGAGCGCGTATGATACGCTTTCGCTTGATGACCTATTTTCCAAGCTCAGGTCTTCAGAGGTCGATCGTGGCTTGAGAACCAAGAGCAAGAGCCCCACTGATCCTCATAGTTTGCCTCTCGTCTCAGGATCGAGAACTAACGCTAGCTCTGGTGGTTTCTCTTTGTCTTGTCTTGTGTCCTTGCCAGATGAGGACTTTGATGTGCTGAGCGAGGACAATCTCGCCTTGTTGAGCAAGAGGTTTGGGCGGATGTACGAGAACCGCAAGAATGCAAGGCAGAGCTCGGGGATGTGCTATCGGTGCGGGAAGCACAGGCACTTCATCGCCGAATGCCCTGAAGCCATGGAGATCAAGAACGACTACAAGGGCAAGCCCAAGCACGACTACAACAAGCACAGCTCCTGGAACGACTACAAGGACAAGCACAAGGACAAGAACGAGAGAAGGCACAAGAAGAGTGGCGGCCACAAGAGGAAGACCGCTCGAGCGATGGTGGCCGGAGCGAGCGACATCGACTCGACATCAAGTGATGCTTCCTCCGACTCGAGCAGCGAGGAAGAGCAAGAGAAGCGCAAGGACAAGCGGCACACGGGCAAGAACATCACCGGCCTGAGCTTCATCGTGCAAGGAGGCTTTTGCGGCATGGCGCACTCCAAGAAGGGTGGGAGGCACAGCTCGGACTCGAACTTCGACTCCGAGGAAGAGGTACGGAATGATCCCAACTTCTTGCTAGAGGAGAATGCTAGGCTGAATGAGTTGCTTGACAACCGTGATGATGTGCTTAGAAAGACCAACAAGGAGAAGAGGGAATTCAGGTCTTTGTTGGGTGATGCTAAGGACAAAGTAGCTGAACTTGAATCCTTGCTTGTGGATGCTAGAAATGAGATAGCTGCTTTGAAATCTGCTCCTGTTGTGTCGGATGAAATTGATTGTGGTGATTGCTCAGTTTTTCTTGCTGACTTGACTGCCCTCAAGGAGAAACATGCCTCTGTTCTTGAGGAACTAGATGTGGTTAGGGTTGAGTGTGATGAATTGAAGTCTAGGCCTGCTTTGTTAGGAGCTTGTACTTCATGTCCTATTTTGCATGCTAGGCTAGATGAATCTCACTCTAGAATTGTTTCTCTTGAGGCAGCATTGAAAGCTCCTCTTCCTACATCATGTTCAACCTGTTAAATGCATGCTTTGAAAAACATGGAACTTGCAAACTATGTTGATCGTCTGCAGGATGAAAATGATGAATTGAAAAAAATGATGGGGTGGTTGTCTGGGCATGAGCCATAATTGAGTATGATGTTGGCTCAGTTCAAGAGGTTTGATGGTCAGGCGTTGGGGGCTGACAAGTGTGATGAGGGAGAAGAGAAAGCCAGAGAGATCCCCATTCCACCACATACCACACCAATGAACAAGTTTGCACCCAAGCCAAACCATCTCAGAAACAAGCTAGACACAACCCTAGATCCTCCAGTGTTCTCCCACAAATCTGAAAACTACCAAAAACCCATCAAGTTTGTAAGCACCCAGGGGAGTGTCTTTGTTGGTAAGACAGGAGAGAAAGCTGGAGAGAAGCTTGTAGAGAAGCCACAACCTAAGCCAGTGCTGATCCGCTTCCATTGTGAGTATTGTGGGAGGGATGGGCATAAGGATGAGTTCTGTTTCCGGAGGAAGAGGGATGAGAGGTTTGCAAGGGAGATGGCAAACAAGGATAGGTACCACCTTGCTCGTGATGTGCCTGAGTCTCGTAGAGGGCCTCTACCTAGGGGTGATGTGTTTGTGAGGACAGTTCCCACTCGTGGAGGTGGAGGTGGAGGTGTGTTCCCTCAGAGAGACAGGCGTGTTTGGTTTGGGCGTGGTGAATTGGCTCGACGTGCTCCTTCTCGTGACCGTTACGAGTTTGGGAGGCACGATCGGAACTTTGGGTCTCAGATGGACTACGGACCACGTTTTCCCTCTCGTGGTGCGCGTACTCCTCCAGTGAGACGTGATAGGTCCTTCGGTGGTAGGCATGAGAGGGCTCCGCCTAGAGGCTTTGGGAGGATGGATTTTGCTAACCCTTCTTTTGAGCAAATGGCTCAGCACTAGTTTGACTCTTTTGGTACTAACCCCAGTGTTGAGTCGCTTGCTCATTCTCGTCCTCGTTTTTGATTGCAGGTGGGAGGCTTGGAGAACTTTTGGTTGATCGACTCCGGTTGCTCAAGACACATGACCGGAGATCATGGGTGGTTCTCCAGCCTCACCCCATTGAGTACGAGGGAGTGCTTGCTGAAGGTATGGTGAAGGTGAGTAGTAAGGTGACGAGGAGATTGGAGCGAGGATCTTCGAGGATGAGAAGTATGGAGATGGAGACGACGACGATGATGGTGGTGATGCTCCAGCGGCTGATCATGTACGTACTACTTCCACTACTACGACGATGATCGAGGACGGACCATCCCCTACACCCACTACAACTGAGGCTGTTCGAGTGGAGGCTGTTGCTGAGGGGGAGGTTGTGTCCAGGCGAGAGGCTCCCCGGCGAGTACAAGTTGATCACCCACCGATGACCATCATTGGTGACCTTCATGAACGCACTACACGGTCGAGGTCAAGGAATACTTCTCATTTTGCTCATTCTGCATTTGTTGCTGCTTTCGAGCCCAAAGATATTCGACACGCTTTGTCTGATGAGAATTGGGTGAATTCCATGCATGAGGAGTTGGAAAACTTTGAGAGAAACCAAGTCTGGGTATTAGTCGATCCACCACCAAATTGCCATCCCATAGGAACCAAGTGGGTGTGGAAGAACAAAGAGGGTGAGAATGGGATGGTTGTGAGAAACAAGTCGAGGTTGGTGGCGCAAGGGTACAACCAGAAAGAGGGCATAGACAATGAGGAGACATTTGCTCCTGTGGCCCGTTTGGAGGCAATTAGGATCCTTCTAGCCTTTGCCGTGGCTAAAGGGTTCAAGTTGTACCAAATGGATGTCAAGAGTGCTTTCTTGAATGGGGTGATAGCGGAAGAAGTGTACGTGAGGCAACCCCCGGGGTTTGAGAGTGAGAAATACCCACACCATGTATACAAACTTCAGAGAGCGCTCTATGGGTTGAAATAGGCACCTAGAGCTTGGTATGGTAGGTTGAGAGGCTTTTTGCTGAGTAAGGGATTTGTGATGGGCACAGTTGATAAGACCATTTTCCTCCTTAAGCATGGGAATGACCTTTTGATTGTTCAGATATACGTGGATGACATAATCTTTGGTGGCTCTTCTAATGATCTTGTTGCCAGATTTGCAGATGACATGAGCAGGGAATTTGAAATGTCCATGATGGGCGAGCTGCAGTTTTTCTTGGGTCTCCAGATCAAGCAGTGCAAGGACGGGACCTTTGTGCATCAGGCGAAGTACACTAGGGACATGGTGAAGAAGTTTGGGATGAACGACTCCAAGCCGCTGACTACACCGATGAGTACGCCTACGGTGTTGGATGCGGACGAGGACGGCGAACGCGTGGACCAGAAGGAGTACCAGAGCATGATCAGCTCCCTCCTCTACTTGACGGCGATGAGGCCAGACATACAGTTCAACGTGTGTCTGTGCGCTCATTTTCAGGCTTCACCGAGGACTTCACATCGGCAAGCCGTCAAGCGGATCTTCAGGTACTTGAACTACACTCCTGAGTTTGGCATGTGGTACTCTGCCTCCTCGACACTCAGGCTTCATTATTTTTCTGATGCGGATTTCGCTGGGTGTCGATTGGATCGCAAGTCCACTTCTGGGTGTTGTCAGTTCCTGGGTTCTTCTTTGGTCTCTTGGTCATCTCGCAAGCAATCGAGTGTAGTCCAATCCACCACCGGGGCTGAATATGTGGCTGCGGCTAGTTGTTGTTCCCAGCTGCTTTGGATGACCTATACCATGAGTGACTTTGGTGAGGAGTGCTCCTAGGTTCCACTTTTCTGTGACAGCACCAGTGCCATAAGCGTAGCCAAAAATCCTGTCCTCCACTCCAAAACGAAACACATAGAAGTGAGGTACCACTTCCTGAGAGACAATGTGGAGAAGGGAAACATATCTTTGTCCTATGTTCCTACCCAAGACCAGCTAGCTGACATTTTCACCAAACCGCTTGACCAAGCCACTTTCACTCGCTTGCGAGGTGAGCTTGGGGCCTGCTTTCCTTTCTAGCTTGGGTCTTGGAGCTTCTCATGTATATATGTGTCATATGTTATTTTGTTGCATTTCCTTCATGCATTTTACTTACTGTACAAAACCTGGTAGGATAGCCATCTTTGGATCACTTGAGCTAGGAATGAGCTTCTCTTATATACATTGATCACTGATGTGCTATGGATGAGATATGTGCATGATTGGTAGCTTGTGGATGTGAATGCTATGCTCTTGTTGGTTTTGCTATATATGTATGATGAGATAGCATTTTGGTTGTGAAAATGATAAAACTGCCTCTCTCATGAGTAGATGCTTGTCTATGCTAAATTTGTGCTTAAATGCTTATATCATGCTCAGTTTGTGCTTGAGGATCATATTCTCTTTTCTTGGGGTCAAAGATCCTTTGTCATTGTAAATGTTTAGCCTTTTTGCTTGCTTGGGGATGAGCATAAGCTTCTTTTTGCCGTAAAGTCACTTCATGTACCATGTTTAATCTTGAAAATGAAATTGGTGTATGAATTGTCTTATGCTTGAAAAATGAGCTCCTAATCATGTTTTTATGGTTTGATATTCATATCTTGGGTGCTAAACCGTAGCATGCTTGTCTACCATGAGAAGTCTCATTTTAAGAAGTAGACACATGGCTCGGTGGTTTTAACATGACTTGAGTAGCTTGTGGGCGTTTATAATGATCTTGTGATGAGAATTTGTGATCTTGCATAAACTTTGAATGATCTAGTGCCTTTATGTTCAAATTGGTGTGGATAGGATCTTGCTCATGAGATGCATGTTTCTTTGTGAAAATTGCTTAAAATTGCTTTTAGCCATGTCACATGCTTATATGTCTCTACCTTCTTGATGGCAATATGCTACATACACCATATCTACCTTGCTTGCTCTATGTCTCATGTGTAGCATTTTGGTGTGCTCTTTGTATATTTGAGAAGCTTGGTAGATTGTCTATATGCTTTGACATGCATTTTTCATGAAAATAAGGGGAAGAGTTTCATATACCTTGATTCATGCATTGTCAACAAGGGGGAGAGGTTTGTATGATAAGGGGAGAGAATTTTCATGCATTGGGAGAGTTTTTATGCAAAATTGGAAAATTGGTATGCATGTGTGGCATGTGAGGAGAAAAATTTGAGAAGAAGAGGTTGCATTTGCTTAGGGGGAGTTTGCACATGTGCAGGGGGAGCTCCTTTGATTTTCCTGAGTTTTGTGCTTTGAGGTGTGCTCCGTGTGAGCTTTGTTTTGTCTCGGCTGTGTCGAGCTGTTGCCTTTGTCTTAGGGGGCTGAGACTTGGATTGGCGAATGATCGAATTTTCGCTTGTTCTTTGGCTTTGGATCACTTGCTTGGAGGTTTGTTGTTTTCTTTTCTTTTTCTCTATCATGGTTACTATGGGTGTTGTCAATGCACTCATCAAGGGCGAGATTGAGGACCAGGTGTGTTCGAGGACCAGTCGAGGGTCGCTCCTTAGTGATGAGTGATTGACAACGTTGTGTGGACTGATGCTTGGCTAAGTGTGCAGGTACAGGTTGCGGCTTGACTCGTGTCGGTGCAGGTAAAGAACAAGCACGAAAGGCCTTAGCCGTGGCGGCCTCCGGGTGATGGAGTGGCAAGTAGGCTTGGTTCGATGGACCTGGTGGCCGATGGGGTCAAGTGTGAGCCATGTGGTGCAAGACTGGCGGGCTGAAGTCGTGAACATAGGCCGGTGCAAGGTAGCGGTTGAAGCCCGAAGCTTGCATGCGGGGTTTGGTGGTTTGCCCACAAAACCATCTGGTGGACGGTTTCTTGGTTTGGGCCGCAAAACCAAGCCCGGAGGCCCGAGGCGACGGAGACGGTGATCCGGGAGCTTCGGGAAGCTTCGAAGCGGGGGGCACGTGGCGTGATCGCGGGGCTTGCGTCGAAGCTAAGCAAGGCCGCAGTGGAAGCGTGTCCGCTCGATGAAGACTTGACCAAAATGCCCCTGAGGGGTTGTATCTTCATTTCATGCAGTAGGGGTAGCGTGGTCATTTACCTCCCTCCGATGAACTTCATATAAATAGCAGAGAGGTGGATGGCATCTCTCTCGCTCTTACCTCCTAGGGTTTTCTCCCCCGGTAGATTTTCTCTGAACTGCTTCTTTTCTTCTGGATTGCTTAGGCTAGACCCTTGTACAGAATCTGACCTCTGGATGTATGGAAGCATTCGGCGTCCCGGTGATCTCCTAGTCCTCTGTGATTTTCGTGTCATTTTTGGGACTATTTTTGGGAGTTTTTGTTCTTGGCTCGATTCGTGATTTTGGAGGCATTTTTGACGGATTTCTTTGCGGGGATCATGGGTGGATGCCTTGCGCATCTTTGTGTGTGATCTTGACCCCTCAAACGCCGTGGAGAGCCTTCGATTCTTGCGTTTTTGGTTGGTGCCCGAGTTCATGGTGGTGGCTCGGTTGATCCGCGATTCCCGGTGATTTAGTGGCTTGGGAGTCGAGATTTTTGGGGGCACATCATCCTTGTGTGACACTTTACATCTCTCCAAAATGTTGTCTCAAGAGCTTCAACCGTTTGGGAGATCCGGTAATGGAAAGGTTGAGTTGACTCCCGAGCTCGAGCTTTTTCTGTTCTGTTCGTGCTTGGCGGACGGTCCGCGGGACCCTGGCGGATGGTCCGCGCAGCTAGGGTTCGTCCCGTGTTCTTCGTGTTCGTCGCGTGTTCTTGAGCGCTTTCGTTTCGATTCGTTGACCTGCTAGGGTGAGTTATTTTCTATGGTGGGGTATTGACCTGCTAGGGGACTTTATACCTTGCTAACTGATCTGGACCTTGTGGGTCACAACTTGTTGGGGAACCTTTGTAAAGGCCTTGTAGCGTCCCTATGCAACCACACCTCGGTAGTGTGGTATGGTGCCTGATCAGCATCACATGGTTGGGTTCAAAGTTCTTCGGAGCTTTTACGCTGCTTGTGGTGAAAGTGTACAACCTCTGCAGAGTGTAAAACTAATCGATTAGCCGTGCTCATGGTCAAGAGCGGCCTGGACCCTCACGTGATAATTAAACTTGAAGATGGACTTAAATTGTGGTTATGGCTATGCTTGCCATATTCTTATGGTGTATCTTACCTTTATGCTTAGTGTGGGTTGGTATACACTTGTATCATAGTAATCAGGTGCTAATAAAATTTGACCAACTAAAATTGCTTAATGCAGTCAACCTGTCAGCCTTTCCTTGTTCAAGCCTTTGCATTCATACTTTCCCCACACTTGCTGAGTACGACATGTGCTCACCCTTGCTATAAACAATGTTGCTCAGAAAGAGAAGCTGCTTTGAGGATGTTGCTGGTGCTAGGCGTACGCAACCCCCAGTCGACTGCTTGTGGAGTTTGGTGCCTTCGTTTCCAGGATTTAGCGTAATACTCTGATAATCTCCCTTTTTCTTACGTGATACTGTTACTGTTATTCACTTATGTCAACTATATGCATGAAACTTGATCCTGGCATGTATATAGATCTGCACTTGGTTTTCTTTGAAAAAACAGGTGTGACATGTAAGGCGAGAAGCAGCTTGGCGGCGGCGCCGGTCATCGTCGACTACCCAGCCCCTAACTAACCGAGATGTAGATTGGTTTTGCGAGGGGATTAGGGAGCGAAACTAAAGACGCACGACTTACTACTCTAATAACCCAGCGTTTGTCGCAACAACGTGGTGGCCCCAGTCATGGTAGAACAGTAGTTTGGGCGTTTGTTAAATATTTCGGATGGAAAAACTGGCGCCACATTCCAAATTGTTGGCTACCAAATTTTCTGAACGCTTGGCATATTTGAGGGGTGCGTTTTCGTGTGTCCTGCTGACGAGTGGGTCCCACTCAGTTTTATATATATTTGTAAAGACGATGCGTTGGACATAATCAAGTTTTATAAATATAGTTTTATATAAGTTATACTAGTTTACTTCTTGTTTACTATGTAACTGCACAAGATGACACATGTTATTGTATATTGCTTTTAGAAAAGCTTTTGTGGTCAAAGTAAATTTTGATTATCATCTTTCCTCCAACTTTAGCAGAATAACATTCCTCACATCAATTTCGTACCAGAGTAATATGCATCACACAAATTAAGTAACCAACATAAAGATCGGTAGCCAGTGCGTACGATATATGAGGACTGAGTTTACACATAGGCTTCCCGAGCCAGGATGACACCACAGCAACTAAGGATCATCAAAAACATGCTCCACATGGACACAAGTTGAGAGACACATCGACCAAAGACACAACTTCAGAGACATGCTTCAAGTTTATTTGCTGGATTTCTTCAAAGTTCTGCCTAAAATGACGCCAAAGCCTCTCCGCAAGGTCCCTCCTCAGTGCCAGATAAATTTCCTGAAAAAAGAAAGCATTCACCGAACCATCAGAACAATTCAATTCCTGATAACTGAAATCCTGTGAATTGAAAGAATTTTAGCAGTCAGCTGAAGTTTCAGAACATAAGAATTCCAGATGTAAAGTGAATTCCTGATGAGTAGCAGACAAGAAAGAAAGCAAACATGTAAACTGAAATCCTGAATGTCTTTTATGGTGCATCATGTCTGGAATAAATTAATCAAAACATATCAGCAATCACAAACTTTTTACCTTGTATCAGATCATTAATGCTTCCTTGAGTGTGAAGAAGAACCAATCACACTCGTTTCGAATCCTACACTGCTCGCTGCAGAACCTACACCATGAGTACCAAGCATGCCATCCTGTGTGGTTGCCACACCCGCGACCTGCACACTGAAAATCGTCCTGGCGAGGTACGAGCGCCGGCACCGGCGGCACGACAACCGCCGCCGACGGCCGTAAGTCCCACATCACCGAAATGATCCTGGAGCAGCATTTCGTACAAGTCAAGTTTTTCCAAGGAAGCGCCGTCGCCCCCTCTTCGGGTCCCTCTACCAAGAGCAGGAGCCGTCGGGCCTCGTCGTCGTCGGCCTCACTGCTGTTGGGCCTGTAGAGGAAGAGGGCGAGGGTGTACATCGATACATTGTGGCCCACCTCTGCGGCGCGCCTTAGCTGGTCGAGGCATGACATGATTACGCTGCGTTTGTTCCCCAATAATGCGAGGCACAACCCGCTGCGGGACAAGGCCTCCGGGTTGCCGACGGTGGCCAATGTGGTGATGAGCGCCGCGAGATAATCCGGGCCGAGGTAGAATCGACACCGCAGAACATGTTTCAGGGCTAGGCGTCGTCCGACCGTGGCGGCGCTGCACACCACGCACATTACCTTGCAGGTTGCTCACAGGTTGCGTGGAGGTTGCGGAGATCCGCCATGGCGTCCTCTGACTGAGCAGCGACTCGGGAGACGATGTCAATCATCAGCTCCGTTGGCAGTTCCACCAGCCTCGACGCCTCGTAGCGTGCCGCGGCGACCTTTTCCATGGAGTGATTGCAGTTCGTCACACACGGGGGCTGATTGGATGTGCGAGGCTGTGCTCCCCAGCGAGGATGAGGTAGAAGATGAAGGCGAGATGTGAGGGGAGATGGAAAAGAACCGCCGCCGCCAGATCAGGTTGCTGATTGAATTAGGGGGGTCCCAGGGTATATTGGGTTTAAGAAAATTGCGCTTTCATAGGGAGGAAACATAATCACAGAGTTATGGGTCCCACCTGTCGGCGCCCAGATTGTGATGTGTTCTTGAGTTGTTCATGGACCTAATTAACTTGATTCTTTGATTCGTATAATCATAGCTACAAATTTGATTAGATTTCACAAATGACGTCCAAATCAGGAAATTTTTTTTTCGTACATTCTTATAAAACAATAATCTAGCTCATGGTGTCCACTGCATCTCATGTTAGTATGTTTCAACAATCATAATTAAGAAATAGAACAATTCAAAACAAGAATCAAGATTTTCAAATAGTAGATGATGTCAAATGAAAAAAGTGATGAATACCAAAGTTTCATTGCTCGTCGAGATGAACAATCTTTATTTTGGTCGTATTTTCATTTGACGAAGTGGTACTACACATTGTTCATTAATCCTAGGTTCACTCACATAGTTTAAGAAACTTGGTTGGAGACATGTCAATTTTGTACTGCATGATAGTACCAATTCGTCAAATGAAAAACCGACAAAAATAAAGATTGTTCATCTCGAGGAGCAATGAAACTCTGGTATTCATCACTTTTCCATTTGACATCATCTACTGTTTGAAAATCTTGATTATAGTTTTGAATTGTTCTATTTCTTAATTATGATTGTTGAAACATACTAACATGAGATGCAGTGGACACCATGAGCTAGATTATTGTTTTATAAGAATGTAGGAAAAAAATTTCCTGATTTGGACGTCATTAGTGAAATCTAATCAAATTTGTAGCTATGATTATACGAATCAAAAAATCAAGTTAATTAGGTCTATGAACAACTCAAGAACACATCACAAAATGGGCGCCGACAGGTGGGACCCACAACTCTGTCGAATGGGGAAATCTCTTGCGGGTTTAGGCCAATAGGTTGGATCCACAACCCTGCCGACAGGTGGGACCCACAACTCTGCCGACAGGTGGGACCCACAACTCGGTCGAATGGGGATATCTGTCGCCCCTTTCCTCCTGATTTCTCCTCAATCTCTGTTCCAGTTTTACAGCTATTTCACAATCTCTGCCTCGCTCTCGCCGCCGACTTCCTCCAACGCCGATGATGGTTGGCTCCACCCCGGGTGCAGTGGGCCGTAGCATGCAGAGTCGCACCCGCATTGCCGCCTCCCCTCCAGCGGCCGCCATTGTTGCGGGGCCTCGAGTGGAGCACCAGTCCACCAACCAAGGGCGCGACTCGCGAGGAAGATTCGCGAGGAGCGGACGCACTAGGAACCCGATGCCCCCTCCTCCTCAGCCCCCCAGGTTAGTACCGATCCTCTGGTATAATAGTTTTGTAATTGGGATTTCCTACAGTAGACATGGATTTGTGGTAAACCTAGGTGAATGGGATCAGTCTTAACTATAATAACTAGACATGGATTTGTGGTAAACCTAGTCTTAACTAGTCATGGATTTGGGGTTTACTATTTTAGACATGGATTAGTTGCGCTCCTGGTGGACCAAGATTCACTTTTCCTAGGTTCTCTAATGCTAGATAAAGAACTAATTTCATTTACTTCTGCTAGATGCACTCATGGATGACTAAGTCTGTTAGGGAGGTGATGTTCCTAACAAGAAATGTTGAACTCATTCCATATATTGCTTCAAATGTCCAGCATCTCTGTATGAATTGATCAAATGTGCTTGTATCTTCACTGATCCATGGTTGTAATGCATCAGTTTGCATTTGTTTTAGGTAGTTGGTGTAACTCCACATGACATTGACTCAATTTGGGACGCAATCCACACGTGGAATGCAAGGATGGAAGGCCTTGGGACAATGCTTCGTGCTGTAGCACAATGTCATGAAAGACTAGAATCATTCTTGGTGGATCAGCTTGCCGAAGCTGGAAAAAAGAATGCTGTGCTGGCAGAAAGAGTGGCAAAACTAGAGGCAAAGGTTGCTGAACTTGAGGCAACAACAAAATAGAAGCTTCTTTAGTAATGTGCTTGCTATAAACAATGGAATGTAGTGTGTATGACTTAGTTTGGTGGTCAGCTTGTGATGTTGGCCTGCACTTGTTTAGTTATTACTTTTGTTAAGAAGCCTTGAGCTTGTTGAGGTCGATGGACTTATGGAGTCTTGATGAACTGATGTATGATGCTTCTGTGCGCAAGTCTTGCTTGTGCCTGATGGACAACTAATAAATGGTTGTGTTCATGCTTGCTTATGTACATCTCTGCAAGAATGGCTGTGTTCATGATATGATTTCCTTTTTTCGTCCATGAGATGTTCTCATCCTGCTTGTACTTTTTTCATTTCTATGCTTTATAATTATTTTGCTGTATACTTGTCAATCAGAAATACACATAAAATGCTCATGAACGAACTAGAATGAGGAAGTTCAAAAGCAGAGGACACTCGCTACCCTTAGCCTGACTCAAGCTAAGATACTCGCTCCTCTACCATCCCAGGTCTCCCAAGATCACAGCTATAGAACAGAGTTAAGAAAAGGCCACGTGAATTGATGCAAGGTTATCTCCTTGTCTTCGCAGAGATCAAAGAGCACTGGGGCTATTATACAAATTGGGCTATCAAATAGCCAAGGATCAAGCCAAAACAGAAGGATGATCAAGGGTAATAATAATAGTAGCATTCACTAGCTACCATATATTTCCACTAAAGTAATGCCATTATACAAGTTCATTAAAAAAAGTCTCATTCATCAAATCTAGATGTTCATGAGGGAGTAGTTCACTACACAAAAGCTATCTATCATTCCTAGCAGGCGTGCCTACGGGAGTGCCCAGCGCTTGATCGCCAGCCGGAGGTCCTCCACCTTAGCCTCAATCTGAAATGGCTTTACAATGCATTATCAGTGTGATAAGTACATCAAAATTTGAATAAAACTGAACATAGTCAACACTGGGAATAAAGGTAATACATCGGCATCAGTAGGACGTTTTCGGTTGGGGCCCAGGAGGCAGAGCTCATCGTCGCTGTCGTCGTTGCATTCCACGAACAGCTTAACTCGTGCGAAGTTGAACTCATATGTCACCTTCAGCCCAAGATCCTGAATTAAGAAATCAAGACATGAACATCAATATTCCACTTGTGAACTTAAGATTAATCATGTTGCAATCAGAGGTGAGCAAAAATTTGTTTCAAACTGTCCAAGATAAAATTCACATAAACACTAGTGTACCAAGAATGCTACAACACAAAATGTGGAGAAGAATTTGCTCACTGATTCTTAACTAGATGATCTCTACCAAAAATTTCCACATGTACCCTAGTCAAGAAATCCTAAATTGCAAGTCCAGAATTGATTATGACTCAGAAACAATTTCGTACTCACACAAAAATAATCACTTCAATGTACTAAGCAACAACCAGTGCAATTTGAGGCGAGTAAGAAAAGTTACCGGACGCTCCCATCCGAAGTCCTGCCATTTGCGGGGGTACAACTCCTCGCCGAACTCCTCCGCCAGCTTCGACTTCTTGGCGTTGGGGTGCTGAAAACCCTCATCGTCGGCATGCCGCTTCCGAGGCATCCTAGCGGATTCAGCATCCGCTTCCTCGGATGCCCGGCGAATATCGAGGCAAGGAAACCACCCCAGCATCGCCACCTCCGCCGCCGGTCCCATCGAGGACCTCGTATCCCGGCTCGTCGAGGATGCCGCCGGCAATGCGGCATTCGCCGAGGAAGGGCGACGGGAAACCCACAACGCCGCGGGCGAGCCCGACTCCATCTTGGCGTGCGGGTCCGGCGGTGGGGAGGTTTGAAAAGTAGTCGGAGTTGGGCGGTGGTGGGGAGGTTTGCAAAGTAATCGGGGTTGGGCGGCGGTGGGGTGGTTTCTACTGTAGCGAGGCGCCTGGGAAGGGGTGAGACAAGAAGCGAAATGTCGGGGCAGGCGGGGGCGTCTAGGCACACACAGGGTGTAGTTGACACCAGTTGTTTTCCACCCCAAGCGGCTGAGAAATGGAGCCCACCACGAAGGGCCCACACAGAAACCCCATACCAAAGGGATGTGACCCACGGATCGAGGAGACGACTACCTCGCGGTTGCTTTTTCTTCCTTGCGTTTGACTTGCGGGTCCCACATGTCGGCAAGTGATGAACTTATTTTTGCATTTTGATTCATAATCAAAACTTAAAACATGTTTATATTACACGTATGATGTCCAACTCAGGTGGTTTTTTCTGCCACATTCTTAGAAAACAAAAATCTATCTCATGAGTCCAGTGCAATTCGAAATTACAAAGTTTGAACCATCAAATTTTCGAAATTCAAAGATTGATATCTAAAATTGATTTTTTTCAAACACTAGATGATGTCAAATGGAAAAGTGATGAACACCAAAGTTTCATAGCTCATCGAGATGAACAGTGTTAATTTTGGACGGTTTTTCATTTGACGAAGTGGTACTATCATGTAGTAAAAAATTGACATGTCCCCAACCAAGTTTCTTAAACTATGTGAGTGAACCTATGTTAATGAACAATCTGTAGTACCACTTTCTCAAATGAAAATCCGACCTAAATAAAGTTCGTAGATCTTGTTGAGATATGAAACTCTAGTATTCACCACTTTTCCATTTGACATCATCTGGTGTTCAAAAATATCGATTGTAGATATCATTTTTTGAATTTCGAAATTTGTCTTATTCAAACTCTGTCAAATGGATTAATGACTTAAATAAAGATTGTAGGCCTTGACGAGTTGTAAAGGTTTGGTATTCAAGAAATTTTCATTTGACAACTTTTGACAACTATATTCAAACTCTGTCAATTTTTCAAGGTTTTTGATAACAGAAGCAATTTGCGTCATCGTCCCCACGTGTGGGACCAGTTAGCCGCACGACTGCACGAGCGCTCGTGGTGTGGACGAAGCTGTGTCCCCACTTCCTTTTAGCTTATAGACGAAGCTGGACAGACAGCATAGAATATTGCTTCATCCCTATTCCCCCAAACTGTCCCATCAAAACTGGGGTTTTCTTGCCTTCCGCCATCGCCGGCGACCGCCAAGCTTCCAATCTCGGTCGCCATTGCCACGCCACCTAGTTGTGAAGGAAGATTGGCACCCGCGATGACCCGATGCGAGGCAGCGGAAGGCAGCACCGCCCCTCAATGGAAGGGGGATGAAGTCGGGGCAACCGCCAGCCCCCACACCAACCAAGGTGCTGCAGGCGGAGCAAGCGCCACCACGTCAGCAGAGCATGTCAATTTCCAGGTCAGCCCTTCGCGGTACATTGTGTAGGTAGTAGTGGATTTGAAGCGAGGTTGAACTGTTTGATTAAGATTCTGAACTCTGTTTTCTTGGATTGGTACTGTAGGGTGGCAAGCGTCGCACCGTGGATGTGTGGAACGCCGCTGCCGATGCTGTCGACATTCGAGTAGGCAGTGGCTGGGATGAATGGCGCCCCGCCGTCATCCGTCCACGGCGTTCGTCGAATCCGGGACCACCCCCAACTTCGGTCCATGAGGTCGAATTCTTCAAGGAGCGGTACCCAAGCATCAAGACCACAATCACTTGCGACGCGGGAGTAGTGGCGGAGTACATCAAAGAAATCAAATGTAGCCCTCCTCCAGATCGTTTGCTCATCAGATTGGACACCGAGTGCATTGAGCTTCACAGTGGCGAGCTCAAGGTCGCATTGTTGCAATTGTGCGTCGGGCCGCGTTGCCTTATTTACCAGGTGCTCCATGCCGGCTACAAGCTACCTGATGTCCTGAGCAAGTTTCTCAGCGAGGAAGGCCACATCTTTGTCGGAGCGCATATCTCGAATGATGTTGAACGCCTAGAGCAGGACTGCGGCATCACGATTTCTAATTGGAAAGACCTTCAACTGCTTGTTTCTGAGGTTGATGACAAGTACAGCAATTTGTACCAAAATGGTTACAGGTCTTCACTGGAGAAGATTGGAAATGCGGTACTAGACCTACCTCTGTTCAAGGACAGAAGAGTGAACCACAAGCTGTGGGGTTTAAGGTGTTTGCAAGACTGGCTGGTGAATTACACCACCAAGGATGTATTTCTGTCTTTTGAGATTGCAAATTAGCTTGAGATCAAGCATGGTTACCGATTTGTGCCAGATGATATATAGTTAGAATTATCTAGTAATGTAATAATCCATAGTAACAAGTAGCATTTCTAGGTTGTGAGAACAAGTATCTGTGTATGTATATCTAGTAATGCAGTGATGTAGTCAATGCTAGTACACTGCTACTACTTTGGTATATATGTGCAAGTCTTTATTATGATGTCAAATTGAAACTTTGGTATTATAAGTTGCCACCACACCACATGAAATGACACCCAGCCACACCACGACACGCTAGTTCGAACCCACGGCACGACACGCCAGTTCGAACCCACGCCACGCCACGCCATGCCAGTTCGAACCCACGCCACGACATGGCAGTTCTGATGTTTAGTTGTTAATTTCTCTGGAAATAACTTGAGAGGCTGCCGCCGGTTATTGGAAACTAGAAAGACGGCGCCGGTTCTTGGAAAGTCCTCTCTGCCCACATCTCACGCTCCCCCGCCGCGCCCTCTCCGCCCACATCTCACGCTCTGTCGTCGCGCCCTTTCCGCCCACATCTCACACTCCGCGCCATGCAACTTCCCTTCCATGGCATCGAGGGAGCACCCCCGGTCGCTCGCGGAACTCCCGATTGAGTTGCGGGCAATCATCGCTGGCCGAGTCGGTGCGACATCGAATCGGCTAATGGAGGACCTCCGGATCCTACGTGCCACCTGCAAGAGCATGCTCGGCCCCTGCCACGACAGAGACGTCGGTAGGCACCTGGCACTAGGTCAGGTTCTAGTCGAGCAGATGCAGAACGCCGACCCTGACGGCTACGACGTCTTCGTTCGTAGCCTGGCTACAGCCGGCAACCTGGTGGCCGGCTTTCTCGCCGGGATGGATGACATCTTCGGCAGGAACCGCAGCCGGCGTCCTCCCCTCAACAAGCTACACCGCGCTACCCAAGCCAGGAACAGAGGGGCAGCCTATGCGGCGGCCGTCCTCCTCTACAGGTTCTACAGCGGGGCTGACGCCGACGCCACTGCATTTGCATACATGAAACAGGTTGAGGGCGAGGCTCAAGGGCAGTGGCGTCTGCGGATGATCATCAACAGGCATTCTCAATATTTTCGGACTCGTGGGGTTAATCTTGCAAAGCAAATGAGGATTATTGCCCTCCGCTAGGGCCGCTGCCGGCCGACGCTTCCACCGGCGGTGGCGCGAGGCAACATTCAACACTGCGTTGGCCGAACCTTCTGCGGTAGGGAGTCGAGCCGGAGGGGGTTTGCCATGTATTTCTGTAGTGATGAATGTAGGCTTCGTTTCGAATGCGATGCCTTCTTCTTTAGTGTTAATCATGTTTACAGAGGCTAAAATGGTGTAAAGTGTATCATCTGCTAGAACTTCCTATTAAGCTTCATGCTCATGATGTGTCCCAACCAGAATAAAGAAATAACAAGTTATGTTTTTCTAGAGATTCTTCTACACTGGTAGGAACCTACCTTTGCCAAAATTACAGTACTTATTATTCAAATGCAGTGAGAATGTAACAGCTTGGGAAAAGTGACCACAAATACACCTCATGCTTTAGTTTTGAGGCACGACATAATAATTTAATAAATGTTGAAAACAATTGTCATGGCAAGAATAAATTGTCTCTTAACACGCCAAACAAAATCGACTAAGTATCAATCGAAAAATTCATCATCTTGGGCATCTTGAACAATTGGTGCAACAACTCCATCATCAATGTACATGTCATCTGCATCATGTTCAACATCAAATACATCATCGTCTGGTTCATCAACTGCCTCAGCCCGCACCTGATTAATAACTGAGTCATCCCCGGTTGTGCCTTTCTTGTCCGATCTTGACCAATTTGTCAAATCCTGGTGTTCACCGAGCAAATTAATAACTTCGATACCCACAGTAATTGAGTCCTCAAGATCTAATTCAGGCATGGCAAACAAGTTCCTTGGTTTCAATGAAATAACACTGCTCCAACCGGGTTTGTTCACTAGATTCACATAAAACACCAGTTCTGCCTGTGTTGCCAGAATATAGGGTTCATTCTTATACCTGTGTCGAGTAGTATTGATGTCAATCACCCCAAATTTATCTTTACTGTATCCTTTGCCTCTGTTGGTACTTGTGGCAGCAGGCACATCAAACCAGTCACACTGGAACAGAATAACTTCTTTTTGTCTAGGAAATTCCAGTGAGATCATTCTTTTAATCACCCCATACCAGTTCGTGCCTCCTTTCTTACCCTTGACAAGCACACCACTGTTTTGTGTCACGAGGGTTTTCTCAATGTTAACGGTTCGAAACAGCCAATTATTGATATGACATCTATTCAATGTACGAGGTCGGGGATCCGGTCCTTGAGCAACTGCAAACAACTCTGAACTTACTTCCCCTCTCGCATGTAGACCTCTGATCTTGCCTTCAAACAATCTTACGAGTTGATCCTGATATCACTGATCAAGATTTCTGGTTCCATATTCCTTCAGTTCTTCCAAATGCGCACTGCATACAAATGAATATTACCGTTAGTTTGAAATTTAAAATTACAAGCAATAAATGATGTTGAGTAGTGTATCTTACTCGACATAAGGTCTAGCTTGATCACAATTGCAAATTAGGTAGTGTTGGTATTTGTTAAGCCTACAAAAATATTATGATGGATAATCTACAAGCGCACAGATACCGGTGAGCATTCCACCCGGGAGAGGGTTTTAAATATCGAATCCACAAGGAGAATGGTAAAGAGAGTATCTGAGGTATATAACTAATCACTGAGTAGCTATCAAGGACTTGACAGAAAGAGAGATAAGAAAAACTTAAGGATGTCTGGTTCTTATTCTCACAAGCTATGTCTATATTGTTCTTATGGGGTGATTGTCTGAAGGCACACTTAGGAAAGGGAACCTCCCGAGAATCTATGGGGGGAGTCCTACGGTTTCTATAGATGGGAGGTGGACTGCAAAGGACAGACGGGAACAAGGTCACTTCCCGCTTCTACCACACGATTCGGGATATAGAAGGCATTCATAAGCTAGCTAGTCTAAGCACCACGCTTACACTAAACATGCAACTTTAACTCAAGAGTGACAGGAATTAAAGTACTCAAAGAGTTATGAACCGTAAGAACAATAAAAACAATGTTACTCACTTGAATAAGAAGTCGATCTTTCCACAAGGTCTCAGGATCAGGCTCCAATGGAGTTGATCCCAGAGGTAGAAGATGAAGAGGCGACACCGATAGGTCTGGGCCTTCCTTCAGCTCTGCCTCTACCGCTCTCTAATCCTCTCAAACAAGATTAGCTAGATCTAAATAGATCGCGGCTCTAATCTCTCAACTTGATACTAACTCTCCAACTCTAATTCTAATCTAGAGCTCTAATGTCAGATAGGCATGGAGGATCTGATAGAATGAATTGTTCTCTGCCCTGGGGTCAGGGGGTCTGCTTATATAGCCCGGAGGAGACGACGTGCACCGTACGATCAAACCGACCTTAACTTGTGGTTTAGATTGATCCTCATAGGCGGTGGAAGAACATTCCGGAAGCTGTGATTTGCCAACCGCTCTAACATTTCATCAATGAAGGGCAGTGGAAAGTGATCTTTCCTTGTGGTTTTGTTGAGTTTTCTATAATCTATGCACATACGCCAACCAGTGATGGTTCTCTGAGGAATTAATTCATTCCTCTCATTTTTCACAACTGTCATGCCTCCCTTTTTAGGCACAACTTGCACGGGGCTCACCCACTCACTATGTGACACAGGATATATAATCCCGACGTGTAAGAGTTTCAGAACTTCTTTCTTCACTACCTCTCTCATCGCATTGTTGAGTCTTTGTTGTGGCTCTCTAGATGGTAGAACATTAGGGTTTGTAGGAATGCGATGAGTGCAAAGGGCAGGACTGATGCCCTTAAGGTCTTGGAGCGAGTAGCCAAAGGCTGAGCGATGTTGTTCTAAGATGGTTATCAGCCTATGAGTCTCTTCCTGAGTGAGTTGGTCATTAATGATCACAGGAGACTCAGAATCATTGTGCAAAAAGGCATATCTAAGACCAGGTGGTAAAGGTTTAAGCTCAATGGGAGGTCTCGAGGGTTCCTCGGCTTCATCGAGGGGCTCAGATTCTGTAGGATGTTCTTCTTCCTCCTCGATGAAGAATTCAGTGGCATCTTCTTGATTGGATTCTACGAAATGTTCTAGAGATGCTTCATTCACCTCTTCCATTGGGTCAGGTTCAGGACTGGGTTCGGTCTTAGTATGGATCGAATGTGAGAATTGTAAGGGAACTTTAATGGTTTTGCCTAGGCAAACATCAAGTTTCCCTGTGTGTCCTTCTTTAAGGAGTTTTTCTAAAGGATAGCCTATTAAAAGATCAAACTCCTTAATATCACAAATGTGAAAGCTCAGGTGAATTGACATGTCGTAAACTGAAATAGGTAAGACATAGAGAATTCCCGAACTTTGAATAATTTGTCCTGAGGAGCACTTTAATAATTTTGTTGTGGGAGATAATGGCTTGTTTTTGATAAACTGATGGAAAAAGGATAAGGTCATTATATTGATTCCCACAACTGGATTATAAAGGGCATCAAAGGGGGTTCCATTGATTGTACATTGAATTGGTATAGAAGGTGAATCCAAATGGACTACATCAGAGGAAAGCTCTGACTCTTCTAACCATTCCCCACTAATGATGGATGCAAGCTCCACAGTGTTTTCTCTTGAGAAGGTTTGCTCAAAAGGGTCTATCTTCTCATGTGAAGAAGATGTGTGCTTTCGAGGCCTCTTCTCTTTATGATATTTCGAGGTGTTTCCATAATCAGAAAATAAATCATCCTCGATATCATTTATAAAATCAGGTAGAGGAATTTCTTCCTGTGGTGATTCTATATATTGGATAGCTATAGGTTGAGATGTTTCTGGCATAGGTTCTGGTGTAGCTATCTCTGGAATCTCTTCTTCTAAAGTTTTCTCTTCTAAAGGACCATCATTAGTGCTGGCTAGAATGTTGTCTAGGACAGTTCTAGCTTCACTAGATGTAAGGTGTATGAATGATCCATGAGAGGAGACATTCAAATAGGCTCTAGATTCCTTATTAAGACCAATATAGAAATGTTGAAGGAGAATATGGTCTTGAACGCTTAGATCTGGTCTGGATTTGCAAAGGAGTTCAAAACGTTCCCAGGATGAACTCATAGACTCATTATCCCCCTGTTTGAAGGATATGATCTTGATTCTGAGGTCGATTACTTTAGATAAGGGATAAAAATCCATGCAAAAATCTGCACGGAGAGTTCCCCAATCGCCTTTCATCTTCTCTTTGGTCCGGTCGTACCATTGGCGAGCTTTTCCTTTCAGAGTGAATGGAAAAAGCTTCCAACAGATAGTCTCGTCTGACATACCCTCAATGTGCAGGCAGTCACAAGTTTGCTCAAACTGCTGGAGATGATGATAAGGGTCTTCGTCTTCTATTCCTAAGAAAGTGTTGGTTTGGACCATCTCTATTAACCGCGGGCGCAGCTCATAGGCATCAGATAGGATTGGTTTCGATGATGGCATAGGCCTAAGGCTGAGCTCTGAGGGTGCCGAAAAGTCTTTAATGAGGGTAGCGTCCATAACGACAGTAGGTAATCTAAAACTAAAAAGAAAAAAGAAAGATACAAGATTAGTTATACTCGAAGAGTTTTCTCTTAATTGTTCTCCCCGGCAACAGCGCCAGAAATGCTTGTGGGTATTTGTTAAGCCTACAGAAATATTATGATGGATAATCCGCAAGCGCACGGATACCGGTGAGCATTCCACCTGGGAGAGGGTTTTAAATATTGAATCCACAAGGAGAATGGTAAAGAGAGTATCTGAGGTATATAACTAATCACTGAGTAGCTATCAAGGACTCGACAGAAAGAGAGATAAGGAAAACTTAAGGATGTCTGGTTCTTATTCTCACAAGCTATGTCTATATTGTTCTTATGGGGTGATTGTCTGAAGGCACACTTAGGAAAGGGAATCTCCCGAGAATCTATGGGGGGAGTCCTACGGTTTCTATAGACGGGAGGTGGACTGCAAAGGACAGACGGGAACAAGGTCACTTCCCGCTTCTACCACACGATTCGGAATATAGAAGGCATTCATAAGCTAGCTAGTCTAAGCACCACGCTTACACTAAACATGCAACTTTAACTCAAGAGCGACAGGAATTAAAGTACTCAAAGAGTTATGAACCGTAAGAACAATAAAAACAATGTTACTCACTTGAATAAGAAGTCGATCTTTCCACAAGGTCTCAGGATCAGGCTCCAATGGAGTTGATCCCAGAGGTAGAAGATGAAGAGGAGACACCGACAGGTCCGAGCCTTCCTTCAGCTTCACCTCTACTGCTCTCTAATCCTCTCGAACAAGATTAGCTAGATCTAAATAGATCGTGGCTCTAATCTCTCAACTTGATACTAACTCTCCAACTCTAATTCTAATCTAGAGCTCTAATCTCAGATAGGCATGGAGGATCTGATAGAATGTATTGTTCTCTACCCTGGGGTCAGGGGGTCTGCTTATATAGCTCGGAGGAGACGACGTGCACCGTACGATCAAACCGACCTTAACTTGTGGTTTAGATTGATCCTCATAGGCGGTGGAAGAACATTCCGGAAGCTGGGCCCATTTGGTGCCAGGGGAGGCCGACCGGCCCCACCACCAGGCCGATCGGGCTGGGGTGGGCCCCCCTCGGGGTCCACTTCGGCCAGGTGGGTCCTTGATCCTTCTAGATGCTTCTTTCTTAGGTGCTAAGTCACGTTGAGTTCCGGAACCTTCTGGAGTCTTCTAGAGTGGTTTTTTTGCATATTTTCTGGATAGTCCCTGTAAATTCATAGATTCACCAAAACTCATGGAAATTGTCAATATAAATCCTAATAAGGTGATCTAATTATATTTTAGTCCTTTTTCCAGTAAATGTGAGGGGAAATATTTATAGATAAAATGTGCCAACAGGTAGTGCCTCATCTTCCGAAACTCATCTGGTGGAATTTCGTCGACCGTCTGTCCTCTCCTCTTGTAATCCATTTCAGAAAAAATGCTCAAACCAGATGGTGGCTCATTCACAGTAACTGCTTCATGTCAATCAACACGATTCTCTTTGGTGTCCACGTCCAAGAATCTTGAGCAGAATGTAAAGCACTCCTCGAGTATGTATCCCTCAGCAATTGAACCTTCAGGGTGAGCCTTGTTCCTCACATATCCTTTCACAGTGCGTAGGTACCGCTCCACTGGGTACATCCATCTGTAATACACTGGCCCCCCAAGTTTAGCTTCTTCAGCTAGATGAATAGGCAAATGGATCATGATATCAAAAAATGCAGGTGGGAATATCATCTCAAGTCGACAAACAGCCTCCCAAACTGAACAGCTTATCCTGTCCAATTCTGCTTCCACCAGCTCCTTTGAACATAGTGCATCGAAGAAATTACTAAGCTGAATCAATCCGATGACAACAGCTTCTAGCAAAATCCTACGCACCACTAAGGGTAAAAGTTTCTATAGAATTAGATGGTACTCATGAGTTTTCAAGCCAGACACCTTACGTGACTTTACGTCAACACATCTTCTTATATTTGAGGAAACCCCATCAGGCATCTTCACTCCATATAGAAATTTACACAAAGTTTCCCTGGCATCCTTATCTAACTCGTACAAGGCTGATGGCAAGGTATACTTATCATCTTTAATCACAGGGTGCTGATCTGGTCATATCCGTAGATGCTCCATGTCAAGCCGTGCATTCTCCCCGTCCTTACATTTGCCGTCCAATTTAAGCAGAGTACCTAGTATGCTCTCGCATATATTTTTCTCAATGTGCATGACGTCCAAATTATGCCTGATGAGCAAAGAAGACCAGTAAGGGAGCTCAAAAAAATACTCTTCTTCCTCCAGTTGTGCCATCTGTTGTCTTCGTCACGCTTCCTTTTTTTTGATAACAAGGTCTTTCCAAATTGTACTTGTTCAAAAGTATCATACTGCTCAAGTACCTGTGCACCAGATAGTGGTTCTACTGCCTCCCTGGTTTCGACCTTGTTGTTGAAGCTGACCGCGTTGTTGCGCCATGGATGGTCGGGGGGCAAGAAACGTCGATGTGCCATGTAGTAGTGCTTCTTCCCATGTTTCAACCACAAATAGTCAGTATGTTTGTGGCAGTATGGACATGCAAACTTTCCTTTAGTGCTCCAACCAGACAGCATAGCATAAGCTGGGAAGTCATTAATTGTCCAAAGAAGGATAGCGCGCAATGTAAAATTCTTCTTAGTCCCTGTATCTCTTGTTTTAACACCATTATTCCAAAGCTCCTTGAGCTCCAGTATCAGGGGCCTCAAATATACATCAATATCCATTCCAGGAGATTTTGGACCAGGTATCAACATTGACAAGATCTAGTTAGATTGTTTCTGACACAACAATGGAGGCAAATTATAAGGTATCAGGATGACAGGCCATATGGAGTATGTAAGACTTTGCATGCCAAAGGGATTGAACCCATCAGAAGCAAGACCCAGCCTAACATTACGACCTCCTTTTTCTGAAAACCATTTAAACTCTGAATCCACGTGCTTCCATGCCTTTGAGTCAGCAGGGTGATGCATTTTCCCATCGTTCACCAATTCTTTCTTGTGCCACTGCATATCCTCTGACATTTTCTTTGACATATACATTCTTTGCAACCGAGGAATAAGAGGAAAGTAGCGTAGGATCTTAACTGGTAACCGCTTCTTAACAGTAGTAGCACCAACTGCACTGCCATTATTACCACAAGTTTTTTCAACAACTTTCCACCATGACTGCTTACAAATGGGACATGTCTCCAGATTTGCGTGTTTATCAAAAAATAACACACAATCATTTTCACATGCGTGTATCTTGACATAGTCCAAGCCCAGGTCTCGAACCACCCTTTGCACTTTATCCAAGGAGTCAGGAATACAATGCCCTTCAGGGAGAACCTTTCCAAAGAGCTTAAGTATGGCCTCCAACACCGCGTTACTTAAGCCATACATGCACTTTATCTGAAAAAACTCCACGATAAAAGAGACCTTAGTTGCATTTTTGCATCCTGGATACAATTCCTTCTTTGCCTGGTCTAATAGTTTCAAAAAAATCTCTGCCTGCTTATCTGCCTCCTCATCATCTCTGGTTCGTCCATGATGTATAGTGCCACTGATAATGTTTCTAATCAGAGTATTGGTGGCAGCAGGGTTATCATCACAACCGTCTTCTTCATCGTCTTCTCCAAAATAAGGTGTTGTATCATCAGCTGTAGGTTGTGCATCATGATTATCAGGAGTGACATCATGATTCACACGACCCTCAGCTGATGAAGTATTAGTTCGGCCTTGAATGATACCATCATCGATGAAACAATCAGCAAACCCTCTAGTCACTAAATGAACTTGAATGGGAAACACTGTGTCATGTCTGATCATGCATTGACACATAGTACATGGGCACGCAATAGATCGACCTCGCGCTGATGTGGCGGTAAAGGTTTGAAAAAAAAGATCTGAGAGACATGGGTACCCATGGGTCCCCACCAGCTAGGGTCCCAGGGGCCCCTGACAAGTGGACCCGACCTTCCAGGAGACCCGCCGACCTGTCAAGTGGGCCCAGCGACCTTATCCATACGTCCGACGACCGCGGGCGACCTGATCAGGATCCCGGAAGACCCGCGAAGCCTGGCGTGCAAGTCAAGACACCACGACCTGGCGCGCCGCTGCCTGTAGCTCCGAGTATCATGGGATACTCCTTGTAATCCGGGAGATATGCTTCCCGTAGTTGTAACCGACCCCGACACAGGTCAACCGACCTGGCATGCAAACCCTAGCCTGTCCTCCCCATATAAGGCGGCCTAGGGCTCCATGCACAAGGGAACTCATCTTCAACCTCCTGCATAATCCACCATAACTGGACATAGGGTATTACTCTCCAGAGGCCCGAACTAGTATAAACCCTTTTCTCCTTGTTCCACACCGCCATACTCGCCTAGTTCCGTGTGCATCTCGTGCATAACCACCTACGCTCTTAGGTCCCGATCCTCCATTAACCTGCAAACCACTAGGGCAAACCCCTAGCGGATCTGTCTAGGTCTCACCCCCTGACAGTTGGCACGCCAGGTAGGGGCGATCGGGAACTCGCTGTGCAGCACGGTGGCCCAATCTGGCGTCGTCTTCCCATCGAGCATGGCGGCCTTCCTCGCCGACCCGTGGAGATCTGCTTTGGATCCTTCACGTCGACCTCTCCTGCTCCGGTAGCCTCGACTCCTCCAGCGACCTCCGAGCAGGTCGTCACGGTGTCCGCCGCCGTCACCGTTCCCGATCTAGTATCGGAGACCCACCCGCCCAGACCCAGTGACCTTGTCCAGGGGATGGAAAGCGTCATCAACTCGATGAGGGAAACCCTGGAGATCTACGAGCGAGCTCAGTGCTCGGTGCAGACAGCGCTACACCATGACACATTCCCCTTCGGCCTGAAGTCTGCGCCCGGCCTTCGCCTGAGCCAACTCTCCATGCCTCCCTAGATCCAATCTAGGCGGCGACCTTCTCGCGACCCTAGGCCTGCACCTCGCGCAAGGCGCGACCCTCTCGACGTGCCCTGCACCTATCACAAGGGTGCAAAGCACACCCTCCGCGGATGCCGCCTGCAGAAGAAGATCGACAACAAGCTTCCTCGCCGAGCTAAGGGACCTACCCAGTCTCCGGACTACGGGGAGTTCCAAAAGATCCGGGTCCGCATCTCCCCAACGAGTCGGAGATCGTCTTTCGCCAGGTGCTCGTGATCTCAGAGAATGAGCCACCCCGTGCGGGCGCGACCAACTCTGAGGAAGCGGCCCGCATCCAAGCCAACGCCCGCCGCGCTCAACGACATGCGGAAGAGCAGCAGCGCGTCTTGCCCTGTGCTCGGGACCTGCATTTGGAGTTCGAGAAAGCTGGGATCCTGACCTTCAACAGCCCCCAGGCCAACCTGGGTGCGGCCATTACCCGGCTCCAGCAAGCCCAGATGACGCCTGAAGCTGAGCAGGCCCTCGCGTACCTCCGGGTCGCCAACGCCCTAGTGGAAGAGAAGAGCGTGGCCTCCAAGTCCACTGCATCTTCATCGACCCGCAACTCGCGCAGTCGATCTCATCGACCTCAGTGCAGCCATCTCTCCCCCATCCGGGAGGAGGTCGCTCAGCACAACCTTGAGCAACCCGTGCAGCAGCCTACTACTGCTCGGGACCTTCACGTCAACCTCGACACCAATAGGAGCACCTGCGACGCCCGTGGCTACGTCGACCAGCGCCACTGAGAGCGCGAGGAGCGCGAGCTCCGCCGCCACCTGGACTACGACCGCGAGTACGGCGCACCCGGGGGCATTCACCACACCATGGAGCGCGAGCTCCGTGATCAACACAACATCGAGAACAGGCGGCGTGCCAACTACGACGCCGAGCACGGCGACCCCACCATCGTCCAGACCAACTGGGATCAGCAGCCGCATTCCCAGGTTGTCGTTCCGGAGCGTAGCGTCCACTCCGCGCCGAGGGAGGCCGCCCCGGCAAGAGGCTCCAGCGACGACCTTGACCTCAACGCCTTCCCAACGCTGGATGTCCGTTTCAAGAGGGTGGAGTACCCCGACAACTTCAAGCCCAACATCAAGCCGTATGATGGGCGCTCCGACCCTAACATCTGGCTGTCGACCTACTACATCGCCGTCAAGGCGGCCGGTGGTAGCTTCGACCGTATGACGGCCTACTTTCCACTGGTGATGGGCAAGGCCCCTTCGCTGTGTCTCAACAACCTCGAGCCTGGCAGCATCAAGACTTGGGCCGATCTGTCCCAAGCCTTCACGTCCAACTTCCAGGCGACCTACGATCGCCCTGGAAACGCCTTCAACCTGGGGCGGGTCGTGCAGAAGCCTAAGGAGCGACTCCGCGACTACAACCACCGGTTCTTCGAGAATCGGAATGAGTGCGTTGGCGTCATGGACGACCAGATCGTCGACAGCTACAAGAAAGGCCTCAAAGACTGCAAGGTCTTCGAGAAGATCCACGAGTCTGGCACCACCAACGTCAAGGAGCTGATGCACGTCGTCAACAAGCTGAGGGACACAGAAGACGCGCTCCAGAATCAGTTCGACACTGATAACGCTGGTGCATCTGGCACTGGAGCAGACAAGCTCCGTAAGCGACCTTCCAAGGTCCTAGCGGTCGAAGGGCGACGCGGTTCGACCTTCAACCAGGAGGAATTCGACCTGGCGCTCGACAGCATCTGCGGGTTCCACGAGGGGGCCACCCACACTCTCCGCGAGTGCTCCCAGATCAAGAGAGCCTTCAGCACCCCCACGGACCCCAAGCGACCCAGAAATGATGACAGGCACCGCGACAACCGCCCCTACAACAACAACTACTGCTGTGACGACCGGCGAGATCGGCACGATGACCGCCGTGAGGAGCGATATGACGATCGCCGCCAGCCACCTCGCAGCAACACACCTCGCAGCGACCCTCCTCCAGCGGCTCCCCGCGAAGAGACCAACCTGCCTCCTCCACCAATAGTAGGCAACCCCAACGGGCCTTTCTAGCCCGCAAACCGCACGATCAACATGATCGTGGGAGGCATCAAGTCCAGCGCCAGCAAAAGGCGCTACCGCAAGGACAAGCGCGAGGTCAACCTCGTCCACACTCAGCCAAAAGCGCCCCTGCGTTGGTCTGAGCAGGCGATCACGTTCTCTAGAGCTGATCACTAGGTACACATCCCAGACCCCGGGTCCTACCCGCTTGTCGTCGAACCTACGGTGGATGGGGCCTTCCTCTCCCAGACCCTGATTGATGGGGGGAGCCGGCTCAACATCATCTTTGTCGACACTCTCAAGAAGATGGGCTTTGACTTTGACAAGCTCACGAACTCCGACGAGCCCTTCTACGGCATCATCCCCGGGAAGGTGGCCTACCCCCTAGGTCGGGTCTCCCTCCCTATCAGTTTTGGTACGGAGGCGAACTTCCACATGGAGTACCTCAGCTTCGAGGTCGCCAACTTCAAGTCCTCCTACCACGCGATCCTAGGTCGCCCGATGATGGACAGGTTCATGGCCATCCCGCACTACACCTACTTGGTGTTGAAGATGTCGACTCCAAATGGGGTCCTCTCCGTCTTCGGGGACCTCAACATCTCCTTCAAGTGCGATACGAAGGCTCTCGACCTTGCCGCGACCTCCGCCGCCATCGATGCCTCTGTAATTTTGGTCTCTGAGGCCAAGACCGTCGACCCAGTCGACCTACCTGTCCCGGAGCAGAAGCGCACCGACACCGCCCTGGACGCGGCCCCCTCGACGAAGAAGGTCTGCCTCGGCCTTGCCGATCCAGAGAAGATGGTGGTCATCGGCGATGGGCTAGACCCCAAATAGGAACTCGCACTCACCAGTTTCCTCTGGGATAACACCGACATATTCGCACAGAGTCCATCGGATATGATGGGTGTCCCCAGAGAGCTGGCTAAGCACTCCTTGGATGTAAGCAAGACGGCCAAGCCTGTCAAGCAGAAGCTTCACCGCTTTGCGAAAGATTGCAAGAACATCATTAGGGTAGAATTAATAAAGCTCCTAGCTGCCACATGTATCTGTGAGTGTAAAAACCCGGTTTGGCTCGCCAACCTGGTCCTTCTACCCAAGAAAACCGGTCAATGGAGAATGTGTATCGACTACACTGACCTCAACAGGCACTGCCCTAAAGACCACTTCCCTCTTCCGCGCATCGACCAGGTTGTGGACTCCACAGCCGGTAAGACAAGACGGCGTTCATAACGCCCCATGGCATCTACTGCTACACGGCCATGACCTTTTGCCTCAAGAACACTGGTGTGACCTACCAGAAGGCCATCCAGAAGTGCCTCGCTAGCCAGATCAGCAAAAATGTAGAAGCCTACGTCGACGACGTGGTCGTCAAGACCACCGACAAGGAAAAGCTCATAGCTGACCTCGCGGAAACCTTCGCCAACCTCCGCACTTACCGCTGGAAACTTAATCCAGAGAAATGCGTCTTCGGTGTCCCGTCTGGCAAGCTCCTGGCCTTCATGGTCAGCAACCGGGGCATCGAGGCCAATCCCACCAAGGTGGATGCCATCCTCAGGATGAAGCGACCTATCAGCAAGAAGGACGTCATGAAGCTCACTGGCATGATGGCGGCCTTAGGCCGATTCATTAGCAAACTTGGAGAGAAAGGTCTGCCCTTCTTCAAGCTGCTAAAAAGGCAGACAAGTTCGTCTGGACTGAGGAAGCGGACCAGGCCCTTGAGCAACTCAAGACCTTCCTCACGACACCCCCGGTGATGGTGCCCCGACACCTAAGGAGCCTTTACTGCTGTACATCTCGGCAACCACCCTGGTGGTCAGCTCCATTCTGGTGGCTGAGTGACCTAAAGAGGGGCGACATTACCCTGTCCAGCAACCTATATACTATGTCAGCGAGGTCCTGACCGATAGCAAGACCAGGTACAGCCAGCCCCAGAAGATGGTCTACGCACTACTCATGACCTCCCGCAAGCTCCGGCATTACTTCCAGTCGCACAAGATCAAGGTCGTCTCGACCTTCCCCCTTGGTGAGATCCTACGGAGCTGTGACACCACTGGGCACATCGTCAAGTGGTCCATCGAGCTAGGCAAGTTCGACCAAGAGTTCTGCCCTAAGCAGGCCATCAAGTCCCAAGTCATCGTAGACTTCGTCTCGGAGTGGACAGAGATACAGCAGCCTCCACCGTTGGAGTGACCTGAGCACCGAAAAATGTACTTCGATGGTTCCCTGAACCTCGAAGGAGCCGGCACGGGCGTCCTGTTCATCTCCCCCCAGGGCGACTACCTCTAGTACGTCCTGTAGATCCACTACAAGGTGTCCAACAACAGCACTGAGTATGAGGCCCTCATCCACGAGCTACGCATTGCTGTCTCCCTGGGGATCAAGCGCCTTATGGCCTACGGTGATTCCAAGGTCGTCATTGACCAAGTCAGCAAGGACTCTGAAGCCAGGAAGGACATGATGGATGCCTACTGTGCTGAGGTGCGCAAGGTTGAGCATCACTTTGAAGGGCTCGAGTTCCACCACATCTGCCGTAACAACAACATCACGGCCGATGTCCTCTCCAAGCTCGGCTCGAAGCGTGCACTGGTTCCTGCCGAAGTGTTCGTCCAGGACCTACGCAAGCCGTCCATCAAACTCATCCCTGACCCAGAGTCACCTGATGACGAGGTGACCTCGCCTGAGGGTCGCGAGATCCTCATGATCGACACAGAAGAAGACTGACACCTTGACTTCATCGCCTTCCTCCTCGAACATCGAGTGCCTGAGGATAAGGCGGAGCGCAAAAAGATCACGAGGCATAGCGCCAACTACGTCGTTGTCGGCAACGAACTCTATAGGAGGTCTGCCTCCATTGGAGTACTGATGAAGTGCATCTTACGATCTGAGGGCCTCAAGCTCTTGGACGAGATCCACGGCGGCAAGTGCGGCAACCATGCCGCCTCTTCCAACGTGGTGGGCAAGGTCTTTAGGTCTAGCTTCTACTAGCCCACAGCCATGCCTGATGCCCAGGAACTTGTATGTCACTGCAAAGGATGCCAGTTCTTCACCAAGCAGCAGCACATCCCGGCTCAGGCCCTGAGGACCATCCCTCCGTCGTGGCCCTTCACAGTGTGGGGTCTCGACTCTGTGGGACCTTTCAAGACCGCCCCCGGTAGCTACAAGCACATCATCATGGCGGTGGATAAGTTCACCAAGTGGATCGAGGTTCGTCCCGTATCCAGCGTCACATCGAAAGAGGCGGCCAAATTCATCGAGGAGATCACCCACCGCTTTGGGGTGCCAAACAGGATCGTCACCGACCTTGGCACTGCCTTCACAGAAGCCGATTTCTGGGACTTCTGCCAAGACAACCTGATCGACGTGTACTACTCCTCGGTGGCGCACCCGCGGTGCAACGGCCAGGTCGAGCGGGCCAACGGCATGGTCCTACAGGCCATCAAAGACCGTATCTTCGACGGCTTAGTGCCTTATGCAACCAGGTGGCTCTCAGAGCTCCCCCACGTGATCTGGGGTCTCAGGACCTAGGTCAGCTGGGCTACAGGGTACTCACCCTTCTTCCTAGTCTACAGGTCAGAGGCTATCCTCCCCACCGACGTGGCCTTCGGGGCTCCTCGAATCCAGAACTTCGACGAAGGAGAAGTAGAGCAAACTCGTCGGCTCGACCTCTGAGGACTAGGTGTGTCCGACCAGTCAAGGGTCGCTCCTTAGTGATGAGTGATTGACAACATTGTGCGGACTGATGCTTGGCTAAGTGTGCAGGTACAGGTTGCAGTTTGACTTGTGTCAGTGCAGGTGAAGAACAAGTGTGAAAGGCCTTAGCCGTGGCGGCCTCCGGGTGATGGAGAGGCAAGTAGGCTTGGTTCAATGGACCCGGTGGCCGATGGGGTCAAGTGTGAGCCGTGCGGTGCAAGACTGGCGGGCTGAAGTCGTGAACATGGGCCGGTGCAAGGTAGCAGATGAAGCCCGAAGCTTGCACGCGGGGTTTGGTGGTTTGCCCACAAAACCATCGGTGGACGGTTTCTTGGTTTGGGCCTCAAAACCAAGCCCGGAGGCCTGAGGCGACGGAGACGATGATCCGGGAGCTTCGGGAAGCTTCAAGGCGGACGGCACGTGGCGTGATCACGGGGTTTGCGTCGAGGTGAAGCGAAGCCGCGGTGGAAGCATGTCCGTCTGATGAAGACTTGACCAAAATGCCCCTGAGGGGTTGTATCTTGATTTAAGCAATAGGGGTAGCGTGGTCATTTACCTCCCTCTGATGGACTTCGTATAAATAGCGGAGAGGTGGATGGCATCTCTCTCTCTTGGACTCTAGGGCTTTCTCCCCCGGTAGATTTCTCTGAACTGCTTTGTTTTCCTCTGGATTCCTTAGGCTAAACTCTTGTACAGACTCTGTCCTCTGGATGTATGGAAGCATTTGGCGTAGCGGTAATCTTCAAGTCTTTTGTGATTTTCGTGTCATTTTCGGGGCTATTTTTTGGGAGTTTCATTCTTCGCTTGATTTGGGGATTTGAGGGCGTTTCCTCACAGATTTATTTGAGGGGATCATGGGTGGATGCCTTGCGCATGTTTGTGTGTGATCTTGACCCCTTAAACTCTGTGGAGAGCCTTCGATTCGTGCATTTTTGCTTGGAGACCGAGTTCATGGTGGTGGTTCGTGTGATCCGCGATTCTCGGTGATTTAGTGGCTTAGGAGTCGAGATTTTTGGGGCATAGCATCCTTGTGTGACGCTTTTCATCTCCCTAAAGTCTTTTCTCAAGAGCTTCAACTGTTTGGGAGATCCGGTGATGGAAAGGTGGAGTTGACTCCTGAGGTCGGGCGTTTTTCTGCTCTGTCCGCACCTGGCGGACAGTCCGCGGCCTCTGTGCGGACGGTCCACGAGGTGCCTGACAGGCCAACTATTCTTCGTGTTCTTCGCATGTTCTTGAGCACCTTTCGTTCGATCCGTTGAGCCGATTGGTTTTTGGTGCGCGAAGTTCGCGGACGGTCCGTACTCAAGTGCCGGACGGTCCGTGACGAGCCGTACGGTCCGCGGGTCCATGACGGACGGTCCGTTTTTCTCGGTGCGCCCCTGGAGGTTCGGGTGGCTTTTGCAGACAGTACGCAGTGACCTCACGGACAGTCCGCACCCTCCATGCGGACGGTCCGCCCGGTCACCCCGGACAGTCCGCCAGGGACTTCGCAGCAGTGCCTAAGTCCTTTGGTTCTTGCTTTGGTGCTTCTGCTCTTTGCTCCTAGGCTTGTCTCGTGTTCTTCTAGGCTTGTGTGTCTTGTTTCGAGCTTCTTTTGTGTGCGCGAGTACTTGGAGTGGCAATCGGGACATAAGCCAAGTTCGACCTTTGGGAAGAATTTTTATCGGCTCCCATTCACTCCCCCCCTCTCTGGTCGCCTGATTCGGTCCTTCAATTGGTATCAAAGCCGGTTACGGTTCTTCGTGATTCTAACCAGTCTAAGATCCAAAGATGGGCGATTACGGCAAGGGGTCGGGTCCTCCGCACTTTGATGGCAAGAATTACCCGATGTGGGAGAGGCGCATGGGCGCGTTTTTATGAGGGAAGGGATCTCTTATTTGGGAGGTCACTCAGAATGATCAATATGTCATCCCAGATAGTTTTCTGCTTCTAGGATCGCGAGACATGTTTGAGGCCAACAGTAAGGCCATTGATTACTTGTTTCCTACTCTCTGTGCCTCGGAGTTCGAGCCAGTGTACGAAGAGAATGTGGCCGGAAAGATATGGCTCAAGTTGAGAAATGCTCATGTTTTCCACTTACCGGAGAGAGTACGAGAACTTCACTCATCTCCCCGGTGAGTCGACCGATGCTATGTTTCAGTGTTTCACTAGCATTGTCAACAACATGAGGGCCAATGTGACAGTGCTCCCATACACGGATCATGATCAAGCTATCAAGCTTTTGCTTGCCCTGGATAGGTCTGTGTGGAGTGCTAAGGTCGAGGCCATTGAGGAGTCGAGCGTGTATGATACGCTGACTCTGGATGAGCTGTTTTCCAAGCTCAGGTCTTCAGAGGTTGACCGTGGCTTGAGAGCCAAGAGCGAGAGCCCTACTGATCCTCATAGTTTGGCTCTTGTCTCCGGGTCAAGGTCTAACGCTAACACTGGTGGTTTCTCTTTGTCTTGTCTTGTGTCTTTGCCAGATGAGGACTTTGAGGTGCTGAGTGAGGACGATCTCGCATTGTTGAGCAAGAGGTTTGGGCAGATGTACGAGAACCGCAAGAATGCAAGGCGGAGCTCGGGGATGTGCTATCGGTGCGGGAAGCACGGGCACTTCAGCGCCGAATGCCCTGAAGCCATGGAGATCAAGAACGACTACAAGGGCAAGCCCAAGCACGACTACAACAAGCACCACTCCCAGAATGACTACAAGGACAAGCACAAGGACAAGGGTGACAGAAGGCACAAGAAGGGTGGCGGCTACAAGAAGAAGACCACTCGAGCAATGGTGGCCAGACCGAGCGACATCGACTCGACATCAAGCGATGGTTCTTCCGACTCGAGCAGCGAGGAAGAGCAAGAGAAGCGCAAGGACAAGCGGCACACGGGCAAAAACTTCACCGGCCTAAGCTTCATTGCACAAGGAGGCTTTTGCGGCATGGCGCACTCCAAGAAGGGTGGGAAGCACAGCTCGGATTCGAACTCTGACTCTGATGAAGAGGTACGACAAGATCCCAACTTCTTGCTAGAGGAGAATGTTAGGCTCAATGAGTTGCTTGAAAACCGTGATGATGTGCTTAGAAAGACCAACAAGGAGAAGAGGGAATTTAGGTCTTTGTTGGGTGATGCTAAGGACAAGGTAGCCGAGCTTGAAGCCTTGCTTGTGAATGCTAAGAATGAGATAGTCTCTTTGAAGTCTGCTCCTGTGGTGTCTGATGAGAGAGATTGTGGTGATTGCTCAGTTTTTCTTGCTGATTTGACTGCCCTCAAGGAGAAACATGTCTCTGTTCTTGAGGAACTAGATGTGGTTAGGATTTAGTGTGATGAATTGAAGTCTAGGCCAGCTTTACTAGTTGCTTGTACCTCATGTCCTGTCTTGCATCCTAGGCTAGATGAATCTCACACTAGAATAGTTTCTCTTGAGGCGGCATTGAAAGCTCCTCTTCCTACATCATGTTCAACCTGTGAAATACATGCTTTGAAAAATATGGAACTTGCACACTATGTTGATCGTCTGCAGGATGAAAATGATGAACATAGGAAATTGATGAGTTGGTTGTCTGGGCATGAACCACAATTGAGTTTGATGTTGGCTCAGTTCAAGAGGTTTGATGGTCAGGCGTTGGGGGCTGACAAGTGTGGTGAGAAGAGTGGTAAGTGTCGGGCATACACCCCAGGTACCGCAAGGAAGGAAGAACACAGACTCCTACTAGAATTCCCCTGTAATCCTACTAGGACTCGTTCCGTGTAATCCTACTAGGCCTCCTACCTTGTAACCGACTAGGCACCCACCCCCTGGACTATATAAAGGAGGGCTGGGTACCTAGGAGGACAACAAAATCCCTCCGGGGACAACACCAAGCGCAGGGCGTGATATACTACACCAAACAGGACGTAGGGTAGCTACTCTGGCTACCCGAACCTATATAACTCTATGCCTCGTGTCCTTGCCTTCACCTTCGAGTTCTAGGTCTGGTGATCCCCCACTATCTACTCTCCGACGGGTACCCCCTATGGAGGTTGCCGGACATAAAACTCCGACATTGGCGCCCATCGTGGGGCGATCGTCGAGATCATCAGGCGAATTCGAAGGACCATCATCAAAATCAATCTATGACATGACAATGTTGCTGTTCAGTTTCTGTCTATCGGCGACGCAGCATGCAACTGTGTCGTATCCGAGGCGGGTTCAAGCAAATTTTTGTCTTGCTGAGTTCGAATTACAGTACGGAACGGATCAAGGCAACTATTGTTTCCTGCATTAAGTCCAAGATGGATTCGGTACCGTGCCTTACTGAGATTCGTGCATCACGGCGCAGTGGAGAAAGTTGCCGAGTCCAATGCCAATTCGGTTCTGAGCAATTAAGCTTTGGACCTATGGTTGCATTACATGCACCTCAAGACCGTTCGAGTCTCAAGCGACAGCTACAACGGAGACCAAGACAATAAAGCAACATTGCTTGCGTGCGAGTACAGAAATCAACTTTGTAGGCAAATTACTACTCGCACACACAGAAGCTCCTGCCTCTGTATTCGTACGGCCAGAAAATCAACTTTGTAGAGTTCTGCTACACACACACGGAGGCTACCAACAAAGCTCCAAGATTTTCGCTTGCTATACACAGGAAGATGTACACGACTACGACTACTTCACCATCCGGCTGCATCAACTCGTCGCACGACCACTTCGACTACTCATCTCGACTAGTTTAAACTAGAAAACTAGTCGAGACAGGCTCTCATGTCATCAACAACTAGTCGGATCCGCCTCCGACTAGTCGACTTCAGCAACAACCGTCGCGGATACCGCCACGGCTTCGTCGACGCTCGTCCGTGAATCAAGCTAAGTCACTTATTTCAATAATTTTTTCTTTGGCTTGTTTTCTACATACAGGAACCAACGCCGAAGACTACTTCGTGTACACCTCTCGACGGCTACTTGCCAGCAGAGCTACACAGCGCACAACACACGCTCTCTTCTCTCCGCCACGCGGAACAGTCTCAATGACTACTTTACGAGCAATCACGCTCTCTCTTGTCGCCATGCCGACTACCTTCGTCTACCTCTTAATGGTCTCGCTCCAGTAGCACACGCCTCGATCCGCGCAAAGCCTTAGCTCTCCTGTCATGCCTTCACGCCCCAGAGGCTATGGCTAAACAGGATTCCTTAGAGACCGGGTGCTTAAACCAGCTCTCCTGTCATGCCTCCACGCCCCCAGCGGCTATGGCTAAATAGTGACCAAAGAGACTGGGCGCTTAATCGCATCAGGCTAACTACTCGACGCCTTACGACCGAAACAAGAGAATGACGCATGACATTTACATTTACATACACATTTGTATCTTGTATCTGTCATTAGTAGAATCAATTTCTACAAATATGCTACATAATGTACGCATCTTTACTTTCAGGTCAAGCTTCGGCGACGACTTCCCTGGACGCTCCGCGTACCTCCACCGGCGCGGCTAGTTCCCAAACTCGGGGGCTACGCACCAAATCACTACTCGACAACAACTCGAGTAGTCTCTGCTAGCTCTCTAGCTCGGGGGCTCAGTACCAACAACTACTTGACGTGGCTCCTACGGCTCACCTGGCGACGAGCTCGGGGGCTGAACGCTACAAGAGTACTCAGATGATGACTTCCGCAAACACTGAAGACCCTTGGATTGATTCTTCAATCGTTCCAAGGCTCGGGGGCTACTAGGCTACACCCATCAGTTGATTTTTTCAAGACGGAAGCAGAATCAACATTGACCCTCAGCCAGAGTCCACAACTCAACCTAAGGCTCAGGGGCTACTCCATATGGAGTGCGATTTTGCAATCACACTTCCATATAAATCTCGACTTCAAGACAGATGAGCTAGACCACCTTCCAACCTCGTGGCAGTTCAAGTACTATTGAAGAATTCTCTAAGCAGTACTCGAGGACGCTCAAGAACTACTCGAAGAGGCTTCAAGACAACTCGAACTACTACTCTCGACTACAAAGTGCTCTGGGGCTTGTCGGGCATACACCCCGGGTACCGCAAGGAAGGAAGAACATGGACTCCTACTAGAATTCCCCTGTAATCCAACTAGGACTCCTACCTTGTAACCGACTAGGCACCCACCCCCTGGACTATATAAAGGAGGGCCGGGTACCTAGGAGGACAACACAATCCCTCCGGGGACAACACCAAGCGCAGGGCACAATATACTACAACAAACAGGACGTAGGGTAGCTACTCTGGCTACCCGAACCTGTATAAATCTATACCTCGTGTCCTTGCCTTCACCTTCGAGTTCCAGGTCTGGCGATCCCCCACTATCTACTCTCCGATGGGTACCCCCTATGGAGGTTGCCGGACATAAAACTCCGACAGTGAGGGAGAAGAGAAAGATGGAGAGACACCTACACCACCCCACACCATACCCATGAACAAATATGCACCCAAGCCAAACCACATGAGAAACAAGCTTGATACAACTCCAGACCCACCAGTGTTCCCCCAGAAAACAGAGAATTACCAGAAACCCATCAAGTTTGTGAGCAACCTGGGTAATGTCTTTGAGGGGAAGTCTGGAGAGAAAGGCGTTGAGAAACCCACAGAAAAACCACCGCCTAAGCCAGTGCCAATCCGCTTCCATTATGAGTATTGTGGGAGGGATGGGCATAAGGATGAGTTTTGTTTCCGGAGGAAGAGGGATGAGAGGTTTGCTAGGGAGATGGCAAACTAGGACAGGCACCACCTTGCTCGTGGTGTGCCTGAGCCTCATAGAGGGCCTCTACCTAGGGGTGATGTGTTTGTGAGGACAGTTCCCACTCGGGGAGGTGGAGGTGGAGGTGTGTTCCCTTAGAGAGATAGGAGTGTTGGGTTTGGGCGTGGTGAGTTGGCTCGACGTGCTCCTTCTCGTGACCGTTACGAGTTTGGGAGGCATAATCAGAGCTTTGGGGCTCAGATGGACTACGGGCCACGTTTTCCTCCTCGTGGTGTGCGTACTCCTCCAGTGAGACGTGACAGGTCCTTTGGTGGTAGGCATGAGAGGGCTCCGCCTAGAGGTTTTGGGAGGATGGATTTTGCTAACCCTTCTTTTGAGCAAATGGCTCAGCACTGGTTTGACTCTTTTGGTACTAACCCCAGTGTTGAGTCGCTTGCTCATTCTCGTCCTCATTTTTGATTGTAGGCGGGAGGCTTGGAGAACTTTTGGTTGATCGACTCCGGTTGCTCAAAACACATGACCGGAGATCGTGGGTGGTTCTCCAGCCTCACCCCGGTGAGTACGAGGGAGTACATCACTTTCGGGGACAATGGGAGAGGATGAGTGCTTGCTAAAGGTATGGTGAAGGTGAGTAGCAAGGTGACCTTAAGAAGTGTAGCCCTGGTCAAGTCACTTGGTTTTAATCTGTTGTCAGTATCTCAATTACTTGACGAAGGTTTTGAGGTTCGTTTTAAGTCGGGTGCTTCTCGTGTGCTTGATTCTCGAGGTGATCTTGTCGTACGTCCCCGAGGGTCAAATCTTTCGTGCTGACTTTTCTCAGTCTGTTGGTCCTCCTCGATGCTTTGTTGCTGGCATTTCGGCCGAGCTTTGGAAATGGCATAGGAGGTTGGGACACTTGAGCTTTGAGTTGATTTCCCGCTTGAGTGGTCTTGATCTTGTCCGAGGATTGCCTAAGTTGAAATTCTAGAAGGATTTGGTTTGTGCTTCTTGTCGGCATGGGAAAATGGTTGCTGCTTCTCACGCCCCTCTGACTGCGGTCATGACCGAGCGACCTTGTGAGCTGTTGCACATGGATTTGGTTGGGCCAGCTCATGTTCGCTCTGCTGGTGGGAAGTGGTATGTTCTTATGGTTGTTGATGATTTTTCGAGGTACTCTTGGGTTTTCTTTTTGGAGGATAAGAGTGAGACATTTGGCTTTGTTCGGGACTTGATCTTGAGGTTGAAGAATGAGAGACATGGTGATGCCATTCGAGCTATACGCAGTGACAATGGCACAGAGTTTAAGAACTCTCATTTTGATGCCTTTTGCAGCGATCTTGGTCTCGATCATCAGTACTCTTCTCCATACGTCGCTTGCCAGAATGGTGTTGTGGAGAGGAAGAATCGGACCCTTTGTGAGATGGCCAAGACAATGCTCGATGAGCATAGGACTCCTAGGCGTTTCTGGGCCGAGGCGATCAATACCGCTTGCTATGTCTCAAATCGCATCTTCCTTTGTGCTTTCAAGAAGAAGACCTCTTATTAGCTGATGCATGGCCGACAACCCAAGGTGAGTCACTTTAGAGCTTTTGGCTTCAAGTGTTTCATTCTGGAGAAGGGCAAGTTCGATAAGTTTGAATCTAGATGTTCGGATGGGATTTTCCTTGGTTACGCGATTCACTCTAGAGCATATCGTGTGCTCAACCTTGACACTAACCGAATCATGGAGACTTGCGAGGTAACCTTCGATGAGACACAGCCATATAGCTCTTCTGCTTTTGAGTGTGTAGGTGACGAGGAGATTGGTGCCAGGATCTTTGAGGATGTGAAGGATGGAGATGGAGACGAGGATGATGATGATGCTGGTGCTCCCGTGGCTGATCGTGTACATGCTACTTCCACTACTACGACGACGATCGAGGATGGACCATCCCCTACACCCACTACGACTGAGGCTGTTCGAGTGGAGGCTGCTGCTGAGGGGGAGGTTGTGTCTAGGTGAGAGGCTCCCCAACGAGTACAAGTTGATCACCCACCGACGACCATCATTGGTGACCTTCATGAACGCACTACACGGTCGACGTCAAGGAACACTTCTCATTTCGCTCATTCTGCCTTTGTTGCATCGTTTGAGCCCAAAGATATTCGACATGCTTTGTCTGACGAGAATTGGGTGAATTCCATGCATGGGGAGTTGGAAAACTTTGAGAGAAACCAAGTCTGGGTGTTAGTCGATCCACCACCAAATTGTCGTCCCATAAGTACCAAGTGGGTGTGGAAGAACAAAGAGGGTGAGAATGGGATGGTTGTGAGAAACATGTCGAGGTTGGTGGCTCAGGGGTTCAACCAGAAGGAGGGGATAGACTATGAGGAGACATTTGCTCTTGTGGCTCGTTTGGAGGCAATTAGGATCCTTCTAGCCTTTGCCGTGGCTAAAGGGTTCAAGTTGTATCAAATGGATGTCAAGAGTGCTTTCTTGAATGGGGAGATAGAGGAAGAAGTGTATGTGAGGCAACCCCTGGGGTTTGAGAGTGAAAAATACCCACACCGTGTATACAAACTCCAGAGAGCGCTCTGTGGGTTGAAATAGGCACCTAAAGCTTGGTATGGCAGGTTGAGAGGCTTTTTGCTGAGTAAGGGGTTTGTGATGGGCACAGTTGATAAGACCATGTTCCTCCTTAAGCATGGGAATGACCTTTTGATTGTTCAGATATACGTGGATAACATAATCTTTGGTGGCTCTTCTCATGATCTTGTTGCCAGATTTGCAGATGACATGAGTAGGGAATTTGAGATGTCCATGATGGGTGAGCTGCAGTTTTTCTTGGGTCTCCAGATCAAGCAGTGCAAGGACGGGACCTTTGTACATCAGGTGAAGTACACCAGGGACATGGTGAAGAAGTTTGGCATGAACGACTCCAAGCCGCTGACTACACCGATGAGTACGACTACAGCTTTGGACGCGGACGAGGACGGCGAACACATGGACCAGAAGTAGTACCGGAGCATGATCGGCTCCCTCCTCTATTTGACATCGATGAGGCCGGACATACAGTTCAGTGTGTGTCTGTGCACTCGTTTTCAGGCTTCACCGAGGACTTCACATCGGCCGGCAGTCAAGCGAATCTTCTGGTACTTGAACTACACTCCTGAGTTTGGTCTGTGGTACTCTGCCTCCTCGACACTCAGGCTTCTTGGGTTTTCTGATGCGTATTTTGCTGGGTGTCGATTAGATCGCAAGTCCACTTCTGGGTGTTGTCAGTTCCTTGGTTCTTCTTTGGTCTCTTGGTCATCTCGCAAGCAATCGAGTGTAGCACAGTCCACCACCGAGGCTGAGTATGTAGCTGCTGCTAGTTGTTGTTCCCAGCTGCTTTGGATGACATATACCATGAGTGATTTTGGAGAGGAGTGCTCCCAGGTTCCACTTTTCTGTGACAGCACCAGTGCCATAAGCATAGCCAAAAATCCTGTCCTCCACTCCAAAACGAAACACATAGAAGTGAGGTACCACTTCCTGAGAGACAATGTCGAGAAGGGAAATATATCTTTGTCCTACGTCCCTACCCAAGACCAGCTAGCTGACATTTTTACCAAACCGCTTGACCAAGTCTCTTTCACTCACTTGTGGGGTGAGCTTGGGGTGTGCTTTCCTTTCTAGCTGGGTCTTGGAGCTTCTCATGTATATATGTGTCATATGTTCATTTTGTTGCATTTCATCCATGCATTTTACATTTTGTACAAAACCTGGTAGGATAGCCATCTTTGGATCACTTGAGCTAGGATTGAGCTTCTCTTATATACACTGATCACTGATGTGCTATTTGTGAGACTTGTGCATGTTTGGTATTTTGTGGATGTGAATGCTATGCTCTTGATGGTTTTGCCATATATTTATGTTGAGATAGCTTTCTTTTGATGAAAATGCTAAAAAGATGTCTCTCATGAGTAGATGCTTGTCTATGCTCAATTTGTGCTTAAATGCCTATATCATGTTTAGTTTGTGCTTGAAAATCATGTTCTCTTTGTTTGGGGTCAAAGACCTTTCTGTCATTGTAAATGTTTAGCCCTTTTGCTTGCTTGGGGAGGAGCATAATCTTCTTTTTGCCGCAAAGGCACTTCATGTACCATGTTTAAACTTGAAAATGAAATTGGTGTATGAATTGCCTTATGCTTGAAAAATGAGCTCCTAATCATGTTTTTATGGATTGATATTCATATCTTGGGTGCTAAACCGTAGCATGCTTGTCTACCATGAGAAGTCTCATTTTAAGAAGTAGACACATGGCTCGGTGGCTTTAACATGACTTGTGTAGCTTGTGGGCGTTTATAATGATCTTGTAATGAGAATTTGTGATCTTGCATAAACTTTGGACGATTTAGTGTATTTAAGTTCAAATTGGTATAGAGAGAGTCTTGCTCATGAGATGACTATTTCTTTGTGAAAATTGCTTAAAAATTGCTTTTAGCCATGTCACATGCTTATATTGTCTCTACCTTCTTGATGACAATGTGCTAGAAACACCATGTCTACTTTGCTTGCTCTATGTCTCATTTGTAGCATTTTGTTGTGCTCTTTGTATATTTGAGAAGCTTGGTAGACTGTTTATATGCTTTGACATGCATTTTTCATGAAAACAAGGGGAAGATTTTCATATACCTTGATTCATGCATTGTCAACAAGGGGGAGAATTTTGGGAGATACATGCAAGGGGGAGAATTTTTCATGCATTTGTGAGATGTGGCATGTGACGAGAAAAATTGAGAAGAAGAGGTTGCATTTGCTCAGGGGGAGTTTGCATATGTGCAGGGGAAGCTCCTTTGATTTTCCTGAGTTTTGTGCTTTGTGATGTGCTCTTTGAGAGCTTTGTTTTGTCTCGGCTGTGTCGAGCCGTTGCCCTTGTCTTAGGGGGCCGAGACTTAGATTGGCGAGTGATCGAGTTTTCGCTTGTTCTTTGGCTTTGGATCACTTGCTTGGGAGGTTTGTGTTCGTGGTTGTTTTCTTTTCTTTTTCTCTATGTGATTTCTATGGGTGTTGTCAATGCACTCATCAAGTGGGAGATTGAGGACCAGGCGTGTCTGAAGACCAGTGGAGGGTCGCTCCTTAGTGATGAGTGATTGACAATGTTGTGTGGACTGGTGCTTGGCTAAGTGTGCAGGTACAGGTTGCGGTTTGACTCGTGTCGGTGCAGGTGAAGAACAAGCGCGAAAGGCCTTAGCCGTGGCGGCCTCCGGGTGATGGAGAGGCAAGTAGGCTTGGTTCGATGGACCCGATGGCCGATGGCGTCAAGTGCGAGCCGTGCGGTGCAAGACTGGCGGGCTGAAGTCGTGAATATGGGCCGGTGCAAGGTAGCGGATGAAGCCCGAAGCTTGCACGCGGGGTTTGGTGGTTTGCCCACAAAACCATCGGTGGAAGGTTTCTTGGTTTGGGCCTCAAAACCAAGCCCGGAGGCCCGAGGCGACGGAGATAGTGATCCGGGAGCTTCGGGAAGCTTCGAGGCGGAGGGCACGTGGCGTGATCACGGGGTTTGCGTCGAGGTGAAGCGAAGCCGCGGTGGAAGCGTGTCCGTCCGATGAAGACTTGACCAAAATGCCCCTGAGGGGTTGTATCTTCATTTAAGCAGTAGGGGTAGCGTGGTCATTTACCTCCCTCCGATGGACTTCATATAAATAGCGGAGAGGTGGATGGCATCTCTCTCTCTGACTCTAGGGCTTTCTCCCCCGGTAGATTTCTCTGAACTGCTTCGTTTTCCTCTGGATTCCTTAGGCAGACTCTTGTACAGACTCTGTCCTATGGATGTATGGAATTATTTGGCGTAGTGGTAATCTCCTTGTCCTTTGTGATTTTCGTGTCATTTTCGGGGCTATTTTTGGGAAGTTTCGTTCTTCGCTTGATTCAAGGATTTGAGGGTGTTTCCTCATGGATTTCTTTGAGGGGATCATGGGTGGATGCCTTGCGCATGTTTGTGTGTGATCTTGACCCCTTAAACGCTGTGGAGAGCCTTCGATTCGTGCGTTTTTGCTTGGAGACCGAGTTCTTGGTGGTGGTTCGTGTGATCCGCGATTCCCGGTGATTTAGTGGCTTAGGAGTCGAGATTTTTGGGGCATAGCATCCTTGTGTGACGCTTTTCATCTCCCTAAAATCTTGTCTCAAGAGCTTCAACCGTTTGGGAGATCCGGTGATGGAAAGGTGGAGTTGACTCCCGAGGTCGGGCATTTTTCTGCTCTGTCCGCACCTGGCGGATAGTCCGCGGCCTCCGTGAGGATGGTCCGCGAGGTGCCTGACAGGCCGACTGTTCTTTGTGTTCTTCGCGTGTTCTTGAGCGCCTTTCGTTCGATCTGTTGAGCCGGTTGGTTTTTGGTGCGCGAAGTTTGCGGACGGTCCGCACTCAAGTGCCGGATGGTCCGTGACGAGCCGAACGGTCCGCGGGTCCATCACGGACGGTCCGTTTTTCTCGGTGCGCCCCTGGAGGTTCTGGTGGCTTTTAGGATAGTCCGCAGTGACCTCAAGGACAGTCCGTGCCCTCCACGCAGACGGTCCGCCCGGTCACCCCAGACAGTCCACCAGGGACTTCGCAGCAGTGCCTAAGTCCATTAGTTCTTGCTTTGGTGCTTCCGCTCTGTGCTCCTAGGCTTGTCTCGTGTTCTTTTGGGATTGTGTGTGCCTTGTTTGGAGCTTCATTTGTGTGCGCAAGTACTTGGAGTGGCAATCGGGACATAAGCTGAGTTCGACCTTTGGGAAGAATTTTTATCGGCTCCCATTCACTCCCCCTCCCTCTCTGGTCGCCTGATTCAGTCCTTCAACCTCGACAGTGTCGAGGAACATCGTGTGGTTGCGCTCATGCGCCACACCTATCACGAGCAGCAGCTACGTCGCTACCATGACCACAACGTGTGGGAACATTCCTTCAACGTTGGCGACCTAGTCCTGCGGTGGATCCAGAACACCAAGGACATGCACAAGCTCTCTGCGCCTTGGGAAGGCCCCTTCATAGTTAATGAGGTCATTGGACCGGTGACCTATTGCATCCAATGGGCCGATGGCCAGGGCATCCCGAACCCCTAGAACATCGAGCACTTACGTCGCTTCTATCCTTAGGAGCCTTGTATCAATAAAAAGCTATGTACTCTATTCTTTGTACTTCGATATATATATATAAAAAGATCACCTTTTCGACCTGCTCTTATGCGTTTTTATCTGTTTCCCCCTCCCCTTCAACACGCTCGGGGGCTTGGTTTAAAATCGGACCCCTCACGCTCGGGGGCTTGGTGTTAAGCTCGGCCCTTCATGCTCGGGGGCTTGGCTTTGACAACCAAAGGGTCGTTCGACCTAGGGGTTTTTACTTTGCTTTCTAACAGTGTTCCCTTACAACAACTTCTTGTACACCTTATAAGTATTCCTAGGTCATGGGGTTGCTCGACCTTGGGTCCCTGACCCTCCCCGCGCGCTGACCGCACGTAAGCCTCCGCCGAGCTGTGTAGTCAGTAAGCCGTTCCTCCACTGAGTTGGTTTAGCAGGGTGAAAAGGGTTCTTGCAACTTCGCTACCTTTGCGTTCTTATAAGGGGTGCACGAGTCAAATAAGGGATCACACCAACTTAATTAAACATGCCTTTTCATTCATGCAAGGTTTATCTTACATCAAAAGCGTCCACGACCCATCGGCACTAACCGTCTGCTACGTCCTAAGTTACATCTCCAGGTCTATTTTCTTCATAATTTCATCCGCGACGGCCTGGATATCTTCAACGCCCACGAGCCGAGACAGGTCCAGTTCCTCCTTGACCTTCTCAAGGTCGAACGTTGGCACGTGGTGCCTCACCGTAGCCAGCGCGATAGCAGCAGCAAGCTTACCGCTGTCTATCAGCAAGGTCTTCATGCGACCTTCCGCCTCCTCCAGCCGTGCGACGAGCTCTTGTGGCCCGCCTTCGACCTTGGGGATGTAGACGTCCACAAGGTACTCAGCGGCCTCCTTGAGGTCGTCCAGCTCCTTCTGAAGATCTGCAGTCATCTCTTGATGGTCAATGAGGGTTTGCATCGCCCGGCCAAGGTCGATCTCTAGATCCCTACGCATGCCAAATTCATATGCAGCTTTTCGGGTGAAGTAAGACTCACTGGCGACGACCTCCATGTGCTTCTCCTTGAGGGTCTTCACCTGATCTTTGGACTCCTTGAGGTCCTTCTTCAAGGTGGACTCGCTCTTCTTGGCATCTGCGATCAACAAAGCCAAAATCAGCACTGCACGACGTAAAACTCAAGAAAATAGACTAAGGGCGTTCCCAGAACGTACCCGTGGCGGCGACCTTCACCTCGTCCTCCGCTTCCTTTGCCTTCAGCTTGGCAGCCTCAAGCTCCTGCTTCAAGGCCTCCATCGCCTTGTCCTTCAAGGCCGCCTCGTCCTTGAGACGCTTTATTTCTTTCGCGGCCTCAATCTTGGCCTGGAGCACGGCCTCCCGCGTCGTGGATCGCTCCACGTGAAGCTTTGCACCCTCCGTCAGCAGGCTCGCCCTGCCTTGTGCCCGCTCGGCAAGAGTCTGCACCCAGACGTTATGAAAAATCGTCAAATCAAGGTGCCTGAATGAATTAATGACCTAGCCCCAAAGGCAATGTTGACTCACCATGAGTGTCCTGACGATCGTCTTCGCCACCTCCGTGATCGTCGCTTGGGCCGCCTTGAAATCTACAAGGTCACGGCCATCGGCGAGAATGTCCTCCTCCCATGGAGTGCCGGTATAGAGGCACCATTCCCGGTTGTCCTCCTCGCCTCCTCCTCCGGTCTCCGCCAATTGCGTCTGCGGAAGGCTCGACTCGGGCGGGTCCTGCTGGTGAAGACCTTCCCCCAGCTGAGCACGGTCAGCAGCGACCTTGGCCGCCACTGATGATGCCGCCCCCACAGTCTCAAGGACCCTACTGGTAACATCCCCGCCTGAGGTCACCGGCGACTGCCCCACCGATAACTTCTCAAGCTTCCGCCCAAAGGCCTCTTGGCCAGAGGCGTTCTTGCTGGTACCCGATGCAGCGGGAGTGCCCCTGCCCAAAGTGCACAAATTTGTCAGCTCGACATACTCAACAAGCCGCGAAGATCAAGCAAAGCAAGAAAATCAATTTTAACGACGTACCCGCTGCTGGATTTCAACCGGACCTGAAGCGGCCTGGGTGGTGCCCACCTTGGTTTCTTTTGCGACCCTTGGTCGCTCACACCTTCCGTGCTCGGCTTCGGCTGCTGCTCACTTATAACACCGAGAGTGGTGTCATCTCCTCCTGCGACCACTGCGGCACCCGACCCTGGGCCGATGTCATGCGACCGCGCGTCATCCTGCTCCTCGAAGACGACCTCGGTGCTAGTTGTTGCCGTCTCCGACGAAGCAGTGATGTCCTTCCTCTTCGTCTTCTTCTTCTTCTCTGCCTCAATGGTCGCGGAGATGATCTTGATGCCCTTGTGCGCCGGGATCTTACCGGTGACCTGCCACGTACGCCGAGTCATTGGCACCGAACTCACCACGGGTGGATCATCATCATCACTACCTCCCACTGATGAGTCGGAGAGGTAGTTGTCGAAGTACTCTTGCGGCGGAGTCCAGATGTCCTCCACCGCCCGGACCTTGAAGCTGCACTCACCTTCGTCTGCGAGGGGAGCCGAGCTCCAGAACAAGCCCTCACGACCCTGCAACAGGCGACCTTCATCTTAAAAATGGTGGAATGCAAACTCAAAAAAAAGGAACCAAGGTCGATCAGCGACTTACCACTTCGGTGGACCGCTTTAGGGAGAACGCCTTGGGGCACGTCCAATTCCGGATCACCCCATTGAAGAGTTCCCTCACCCACGCCACCATCTCCTCCTTGGAGACCTTGTGCTGCGCCATGCCGGTCGGGTCGGCCTGGCCCCAGTACTCGTAGGCCGGATGCACCCGATCTTGGATCGGCTGCAGCAACCTCCGGCTGAAGCTGATGGCCACCGCGCCACCCGTTAGCCCCCTCCCCCCCCACCTTCAGTGCAGTGAGGTCCTCCAGTAGCATCACGATGGTGTCCGTCTCCCTATGGTGGCCAGTGCCGGCTTTGGGTTGTCCATGTAGAACCACCCTCGCCTCCAGCCTTGGGTGTTGTCCGGCAGCTCCATGTTGATGTACACCGTCTTCATGTGACAGCGTAGCATGAAGCCGACGGCCCCAACGACGGCATTCTTCCCTGTCTTCTTCACCTCAAAGAAGTACCGCCACAGGTCGAAGTGTGGTGGTATCCCCAAGTATGCCTCGCACAAGTGGATGAACAAGGAAATTGTGGTGACGGCATTGGGGACGAGGTGTACCAGGTCGATGGAGTAGAAGTGGAGCAGCCCGCGGAAGAAGTCGCCCACCGGAACTCCAAATCCGCGCTCCACATGCGTGTTGAAGGCGACGGTCTCCCCAGTCTCCTAGGAGGGGAAGGCTTCACCGGCGGCTGGCCTCCAGCCCACCTGCTCCCTGGGCTTCAGCAGCCTGCGCTCCACCAGACCTTTGAGCTGCGCCTCCGTCACCGTCGAGGGCTCCCAAACGCGCTACGGGGCCGGCGCATGCTCTGGGGCCATTTCTTCTTCGTCGAAACCGGTGGATCTAGCTCTAAACACCACCAAAGACTTCTGGCGCATACGGCGGCGCTGGGCGCGGTGGATCTAAGCACGGCGGCACCGGCGAATCTGCGCACTAAAGCCTACAGCGGCAGATCAGAAACCCTAGCTATGCGGAGGAATGGAAGTGAGTGGGGTCCCCGACCCTTTACTCAGCCTTTTATAACTGAGCCGCATCAGTGCGGTGGGCCGCGACGCCCCAAACGTCCCTTCGAGTCTACCTCAGCATGGCAGCATTAGGATGGTGAGAGGATTGCAGCCATGCAGCAGGCTCAACAGCGACACATGGAGGAGCAGAGGGCTTACTACGCGAGTCAGGATTTCTTCTACCCTCTTCCGCAGTGAGCCTGATGCTAGCTTGGGGGAGAACCCCCATCCTGAGGTAACTTGTATCTTCCTTTGTTTTCAGAATATCTTATAAATGAAAACCCAAAAAATTCTGCAAAAATAAAAATACCAAAAAGATTTATTTGCTTTCATCATCATTTGCTTAGTTTGCTTTGATATGCATAGTAAAAATGCTTTGCCTCTATGGTTGAAATGATGAATAGTTGCTCTATTTATTCTTCTCGTATGTCTTGCTTACAACTTTGTATCTACCTACGTTTTGAGTTTATTGGCTTGCATGTTCAAAGCTTAGCTTGAAAACTGTGGGTAGCAAAAAGCATGATCTTTGCCTAAGTTGTTGTGAGACATGATATGGTATAATAGAGTGCTATGATCTTGTGCTTAGTGATGCTTGACATCCGGAGTTTTTCTTTTTGAAAAAAATCAAAACATGATGAGTTCCTCAATGATGAGAATTTCCTATCCAAGGCCATATGTAGATTCTAGCTCTTAGCCTCCACATATGCAGCTTGTTCTCTCATTGAGTTTTGTCAAATTGTTGTGACCCTTGTTAGAACTCATACTCCCCTGATCAAGATCATGTACACGTACATGCTAAAACTTCTACACTGGAAGTTAGCATTCATAATTTGCTCCATGTTGCTTATGCATTTTTCCACAAAATAAAACTCTATAAATCTTTGTATCGTTCATCCCTCTCTAAACATCTCCAATAGAGACAAAGGACTAGCTAAAAAAAGGGAGAAAGAAAAAGAAAAGCATGCTCAAAAACATGGCAAGAATAAAATAAAGAGAGCTAGCCCAAGTCTCAAAAATTTCAAAAGGAGAAAGGGATCGATATGTGCAAGAGAAAGAGTTCCACCATATAGATAGTAATAACTAGTACCTACTCCGGGGCTAGTGTCCACTTTACCATCAATCCCTCATTTCCTCATATAAAGTATGGTAATATCTAGCACCCATTTCGGGGCCTAGTATCCACTTTGCCATGCTCATATCCATCACACACATATGCACATCATCATCAGGATGTATGTTTGTTTCTTCCAAGGATCCGGTCTTTGACTTAGCAAAACATGAGAGACAAGTATGCCACATTTCTTCCCTACCTACAGCTCCACATAAGCCTATTAGGAGTAGGATATGAAGAAAGGCAGCATTGATGCCTTGGTGAGGAACCATACACTTTTGAGTGATCCGAGAGTATCATTTGAGGAATTCTGATTTTCTTTTGAAAAATTTGCAAAACCTTCGGATTGATAGCTGATCAAGGTATGAGTGATTATGCACATGCTATATAACCATTCTGTCTCTCAACCGTCTAAGGCAGGTGAAGCTATATGCCCCACGTCATCACGTGAAAGGTAAGAACATTGCCAACTTGTTCAACTCTGGGTAGAATACTTTGCTGTATGTTTTTCATAAGTTAAGAATACAACATCGTAGCAACTCCTGATCAACCAACCTAAGTCCCTAATGTCTTGCTTCGAGACGAGCAAGAAGTTAGCTTTGGGGAGTTTATTGACAGCTGTTAAGTACCACTTTCAGCCCTCAATATTCTCAAATAAATGGAGGCATATGCATTATTTACTTGCATTTTGGTTTGAATAATGTAGTTCCACTTGTCCTTGGAGATTATTTGTATGTAGGTGAAATACCCCTTAAAAGAGATGGAAATCCACCTTCTATTGAAGAACCATGCCAACTCAGCTGAGGAGGTGGCTGCCACCAAGGAAACACATGGCATCCCACGTCATTGATCCAAGGGAGGCACTCACCGACGAATCAGAGAGCACCACATGGACTTCACATGGATCCATGGGCCCACCAGAGCACCAACTTATCAAGAAACTTGGCATGCACAGAGGACAAGCATTAGGGCCCACATGTCAGCCTCGCTGAGAAAGCACAGCCGGGAAGGCCGCCCTAGGGGTTCGGCCAACCCTAGGATCGGCCGAACCGACCTAGGGTCGGTTCATCCCGGCCTTTCACGTGTCACTTGCTCATTGGTTGCTGGCTGCATCCCGGGGTGTTTTGGAGCACTTTGAGCCTCCAAGCAAGCCTCGTCCCTGCCTATAAGTAGAAGGGGAGGGGCTCCCATTTCACACACACCACTCTCTCATTCTCCTCTCACTTTTTGTTTCCGAGGCTAGGGGGTAAGGTAGAGTAGCTCTTCTTCAGGTTCCAAGTCTTCTTTGGAGTCTAGGTATGAGTTCTCTTTTATCTTTATTTCATTGTATGACTTTGATCTACTTCAGTTATTCAGCTATTTCATATAAAGTCATGGTAGATCATATTCTTGATATGTTCTTGAGTTCATCCTTTGTTCATCATTTAGAGGCTTGTGTTCTTCATCAACACTACCTTTTGATCCACTTGAAGGGTGATAAACTCATTCCTTATGTGTTTGTTCATAAGTTAGAGGCTCGTGTTCTTCACGAACACGACCCTTTGATCTTATTGACTAGACATAAGAGAGTTCGTATCCGTTCGTATGTCTAGCCTTAGTTGATCTTGTTAGATGGCATGAGAGTGTTGCATGAGGTTTGTGTTCAAGCTACCGTACTCAGTCCAAGTTGACCAGTCTTCTGGTGGCTCTCACCCTGGGTCACAATAGCACAGGCCGGGTGAAGTCTAGCAGCAACGCAGGCATGGTGCCTGGGATGTGTGGCTACATTAGTTATGAGCATACCCCTCGTAACGATAGAGGTAGGCCGCAGTAGTGATAGTTGTTGGACCCTTTGGAACCCTCCGCGCTGGGGTACTTTCTGTAGGAGTCTAGAGTCTAGTTTCGCAGAGTGTTGGTCGTCGCGGGCTAGCTCCCCGTTTGTACCTGAGTGCTGAACCTTACCCTCTCATGTAATGCTCATGCCTATCTCCTGTATCTTCTAGCTTTGTATGTTTAGTACATTAGAACCTAGAGCTAACTCGTATGTCCCCCCTAAGCCGTAGTGTGCTAGAGTAGAGGTAGATTTGAGTGTGTGTGTGTCACACTACCCTTTCATATCTTTATCTTACCCCTGCCTTTGAGTTTGTTGTTTCCTATATCTATCTCTTAGTTTACATTCAGTGCAAAAGCATAAGTCTATGATATCCGCCATTGCCTTCCACGGATACGATACCCTTGGAATATTCTCCTTCCTTGGGGAAATGCTACAATGGTTTATCTATGCGCTTGCGGATTCGTTCATGATCGTTTAGATTAACCTTTGGCAAGTCTTGATGTTCACACTATCTCGGCGTCGTTAGTTGTGACGTTAAGAAGTGCCTACAGGCGTTTCTTGGTGATTGTCACTAAGGATGGATTCTAAATCTGTTCTTAAAGTGACGGCGCTAGGAAACACCAACAGTATCCACCTTACCATACTCTCCATACCTATGAACGTGCACATCTTGATATGATTGTGTGAACTGATTTTCTCTGTGGATCTAGTCTTTGACTTTGCAAAATATGTGATATAAGTATGCTTTATCATCTATCCTACCCTGAGCTCCACATATAGCCATCATTAGAAGTAGGATGAAGAAAGGCACTCTAACGCCTTGGTGAGGACATATACACTTTTGAGCGATCTGAGAGAATCAAACAAGGAGCTAAGCAAAGTTTGTTTTGAAAACTCATTGCAAAACCCCAAGTTGCTTAACATGATGAGCAGGAGTGTTTTGATTCATGACTGTTCCATTCCTCAACTACCCAAGATGGCATGATAGACACTTCATAAAGTTCACAAGTACAAGGTATGGTTTGGAATATCTCTTATGCTCGCTCCATACCTTTGGACATCATGTTCTACCTTGATCTTATTCTCCCCTTCACTCGGGACAAGTAAAGGTCGAGTGTGGGGGTATTTGTTGACGGCTATTATCCACTCATTTCATACCCGTCAACATGTACATTTTGGCATGAGAAATGTCCACCAACACTAGAATAGGGTTGAAACTAATCATTTCCACAAGTGTTGGTGAGGCACGATCGGAGCTTTGGGTCTGAGATGGACTACGGGCCATGTTTTTCTCCTCGTGGTGCGTGTACTCCTCCAGTGAGACGTGATAGGTCCTTTGGTGGTAGGCGTGAGAGGGCTCCGCCTAGAGGTTTTGGGAGGATGGATTTTGCTAACCCTTCTTTTGAACAAATAGCTCAGCACTGGTTTGACTCTTTTGGTACTAACCCCAGTGTTGAGTCACTTTCTCATTCTCGTCCTCGTTTTTTATTGTGAATGTGATTGTGGAGATTTGCATAGGAGAAATATAGATTTGTGTGATGCCTTGCGTAGGAAGAATGAGAAGATAAAATGTTCCCTTGCTAGGTTGAAATGTGGTATGGCTCATTGGAAGTCTTGTGCTTTAAATTCTTGCACTTCTTGTAAAACCATGCATGCTAAGAATGATGATTTGAACTCTTCTCTTGCTAGCTTGAAATCTGAAATTAAGTTGTTGAAATTCAATGCTTCTTTGCCATGCAAATCTTGTGATGCTTTGCTTGCTCAAATTGAGGTGCTAGAAGGAGATATGTTTGAGTTTGCTAGTGAATGTGGTAACTTGAATGATGATCTTGCTAAGGCTAGAAATGAGATTGCCTTGTTGAAGTCAGATGCCTCTAGGCCATGTGTTTCTTGTGAGTCTTTGCATGCTGAAATTAATGAACTAAAATTGACTCACACCATATGTGTAGATGAACTTGAGCATGCTAGGGCTGAAATTTGTGATATGAAATCCATGCCTTGTAGAAAGTGCTCTTTGTTGCTAGAAGATTATGCTTGCCATACTTCTTATGATGATGGTGGTGCTCCCGTGGCTGATTGTGTATGTAACATACCAGAAAATTTGACTGTTTTCCCATGAGTAAATTTTCGCTAAAATTTAAAACTTTTTGTTTGAATATGTGTGGTACCAAATTTTTAACCAATTTACTAGCCTCTCATCTCAAATTACTAAATATAAACCCTATACTTATTTTCAAAATATGGTTTAATTGTGAGTTGGATTTTAAATGGTTCTTATTTGGATTTTGAAATTGTGTGGAGTTTGAATTTGAACTGTATTCAAATTCAAACTAATATAAATGCTAACCTTGTGTGACTAACTCTAACCTTGCACCCGAGCTAATATTGACCAATTAGCTCGGCTTCACCAGTGTTTAAGTGCTATCTCTTTCTCTAACCTCTCCCTCTATCTTCTTTGTCTCTTTGGATCTTAAATCTTGAGCTATCACAGCCGGCTAATATCTTTCTCTCTCTCTCTAATACCTTTTCAGCTAATCTTGTGTATGGGATTAGTTGGACCTAAACCCTGCTAATCATGTATGGCACTTAATCAACCAACGAAGCCCGCTAACAATGGCTTTGCCCGTCTATCTCTTCCTTTTCTTCTTTGCTTGCTAACTTACCTGCTAACGTGTTTTGCTAATCACAATTAGCACCGTCACGTTTGACACCAAGTTTAACCAACGCAGCCAGCTTGCTTCCTTTCGAAGCTGACCTGCTAATCTCTCTCTTTTTCTATATTCATCACTCCATCACGAGTTGTGGCCCAACATGTTTTTATTCTGGGGACAAGCCGAGATGCTAATCGCAGCCACCAGCCCAGCTGCCGCCATCGCTCTGCATGCCGCGGTTGCCACGCCAGCATCATCCTCGCATCGTCTTCACGCAGAACCGACATCGCCCGTTCTCTCTGAACCCCGTTCCGTTCCCTCTGTCCCGTCTGGCAAAACGGATCGGCGAGGATGCCTGTTCCGCAACAGGGTGACGCCGCGGCCGCCCCGCTTTCCAGCTCATGTGCACCGCGAGCTTCAGGTGCTCCCGCACCCGCGTGCCTCCAACGCCACCTCTCGGATGCTAGCCGCGTGGCCACCAGCTCGTGAACCAAGGATCGCCGCCGCCCGTCACATCCTGGCACCCCTGCGAACCCTAGCTCTCGGTCGATAAAAACCCCAAGTCGCTGCACTCCTCTACATCCTCCAAGCCGCTGCCGCTTGCCCCCATCTCTTTTCGCCAGTACATCCACGCAAGCTGCCAGAGAAGATGAGGAGAGGAAAATCGAGCTCAGGAGCGCCGAGTCGACGCCTCACCGCCGGTACAAGGAGGAGCTGCTCCGCGCCGAGCCCATCGCCATCCTGCAGCCCCTATCCCGGCATGCGCGGAGGAGGGACCTGAAGCCGCCGGGACCGCGCCGCGCTGAACGCCACCGTGCCCGTGAAGACGCCGAGCACCATCGCCAAGATGACGCCAACAACACCACTGAAGCCTCGAACCAGGCCACACTGGAGCTGCACCACGGCCAGGACCAGGAGGCCAAGGAGCACCTTAGCGCGGCGGAGCTGCACCCTCGCCATCAGGAACGACGACGCCGAACTGAAGCTGACGTCGTGAACGACGACGACCGTGAGAGAGAGTTGCCGCTCTGAAGCACCGTCGAGCCGTGTCACCATAACTAGGGACGTCTACACCAAGTGAACCGCGAGCAAGTGATGACAAGCTGCTGCCCCTCTTCTTCCCCAGCATGGCATCCGTCCACCTCGCCCACGACGTGTTCGACAGAATGACCTTCCTGTCCATGAGCCTGTTAGTGAGCCATCCGACCAAGCCAGCTCCTTTTTACCCTCCTATGCAAGCCTGTGTCGCCAGCTTTCATGCTGTGCCTGTTCCCTGTGAACGCTAGTGACCTTAGATGCATGTTCTGTAGCTCCACCGTGACATACCCACCACCTGTTCGATGTTTTGCCTAAATGAAACCTTGAACTGCCAGTGTTGATGGGAGCGTACCCCAGCGTTACGCCGCCAACCGCTATGCCATGCTTGAACATGGGAGCGTACCCCTGTGTTACGCCGCTGGCCGTCGTGCCGCGCATGAACCGGCGTTCGTCACCGTATGTGAGCCGGGCTTCGTCCCGTGTACCCTTTTCTGCAGGATCCAAAGTCCCTCTTTTGAACCCATCCAAACCCGCGCCGCCGTGCGCCACCCCGATGTCGTGCCCGTCGTCGGCATCAACGTCGATTGGCGTGCCTAGACCATCAAGGCTAGGGATTTCGCCCCTCTAACAACCTCCTGACGCACGGCTACACCGTCGTCGATGCTAACTAACCTACCAAGACAATCCTGTGACCGGTCCTTGCACCCAACCGAGCTGCTCACTGCTATCATGACCTTCTCTACTCTTGCCCTTGAACCGAGCCCCTTTTCGCCCAGCGTTCTTGGTGCAGAATTCGTGCCCGTTATCCGCCACTGCGCTATTGTGGGTCTGGGACGCCGGAGCCCCGCAACTAGCCATTGGTGTGCCGCTGACAGGAATCCTTCCCCAAGTTCGCATCACTTGTCTTTCCTACACCCCTGCCACTGCTTTGTGCTTTGCGCATATCCGCTCTCCCTCTACTTGGCTTCGTGCTGTGAAGCGTGTACCGTGCCATGTGCTTGAAACCAGGATGCCACACGTGATGGACGGCCGTGTCGTGAGCAGAGGCCTCTGCTTCACAAACGGCAACCCCGAGCCGCAACCTAGCTTCCTCGCCATGGATGTTGCCGCATCACGAGTACATGCCTCGTGGCGCTCTTAAGCATGGCTTTCCGCATTGTCACCTGATACCGGTTACAAGTTGATCCGTCCATCCCCTTTGAGCTGCCGCCGCATTTCTTGGCATGGTAATGCCTTTTCTAGTTTATCTTTGTCTCGCTTTGCTATCACCATCCTTTGAGCTACCGCTTTGACCCTCTGAGCTTAAACCTTGCAAGTGCTTGATCTCAGCCTTTCAAGCAGCACCTAATGCACGTGTTCCTGTAGGCCATGGACATGCTAGCTAGTTCCCTGTTCCACCAAATCCTTTCAGTCCAGAAAGCTAGCAACCGTGGCACTAATACTCTTCCAATCCTTAGCCAAGCTCTGGCTGGTGAGACCGAGTGTTGTGACCTTGAGCAGCTGTTTCATCCTGCAAAACCCGCTAATCTAACCAAAAGGGGCCTACGGACTTATTGCTGGGTCCCACTAGCTTGTGAGGCCGCTAACGTCCAACCTAGTCCCATCTGGCGTACGGAACCCACAGGGTGACTTGTCGGGTCCAGTTGACCTCTGACCTTCCTTTTTTACCTGGTCAACACTGATAGTTGACTAGTCAACTTACCATGCAGACCAACCCAAAACCTAGCTTATGGTTTTCTAACTTGCTGACTTGTGTTTTCTGTGCCTCATCGCAATTAGTTAAATTAGTAAAATATTCCTTTATTTGAAAATCCATAATAAATTGATTCTAGCTTACAAAAATATGAAATCGGTTTCTTTATTCTTCTAAAATCATGAAGCACCCGTTAGGTTAGCTTTCTGGAGTTATTTGGTTCTTATTGCTTCTCTTTGGAGTTATTTGCAACTAGACATCATGTTTATTTATGTCTGCGAATCTAGGAAATCCCGAAGCCGAGGAGTCGAGCCAGAAGACCGAGAACAACTACGGAACTACGACGACTACTTGCACACAGGTGTTCACGCCCGACCTTCTTTGAATGCCCATTAGGCATGGCTATTAGAACTGCTAGTGCTTTATTTACTGCATAGTGATGGATATGATGAACCCGTGCATAGCCTCTTTTACATACTTGTCCTTGATTGACCTACTACTACTACTTTACTTATGCGTGACGATACACTGAGCTTGCTCGCATGTGTTGGGATATTGTGGTAGTTTCTTGGCGTGTGTGGGGAAAAACCGGCAGGAGAAGGTGTTTTGGGATATTTTGGCGGGGGTGAGCTCAAGACAACCCGATCCGGGATCGGGGGCCAGGGATCGTCTTCTCGGACATTGCCCAGTTTGGTACCTATGGCGGGTACACTGTTTTAGGAGCACATGTGTTGGGGATTTTGTGATGACTTGGAGGATAGGAGCTCGCCCCGGTCTGAAACCGAGTGGGTCGCCTTGTTACACGGGACTTTCGTTCACACCACCTCGCTGAGAGTGGGGATAGGGCCGTTCGACCCTAGCAAGTGTGTTACCATACCTGCCAGTAGGATAGAGGGTATCAGTGAGAGGGTTTGGGTTAAGTCCCTTCCCTATTGGGCGCTCCCCGTGCGGCCACACGGGGGCATTTTCACAGTTCTGGGGTGGTCCTTTGCGAAGGACCGCATCGAGACCCGGATGCAGGGTGGAATCATAACTCCTAGGTGTTCGTCCGGTACGATGGGCTCGGTCGACTTGCTACTGTCGGGTGCCATTCCGAGTTGGGTATAGGTGTACACGCTCTGTAGAGTTTAGATCTATACGTATAGCCGCGTCCTCGGTCATGGACATGCCCGTTGTATACTTCGACTCTTACGTTTTGGGATTTTCTACCTCCCTCTTATAGGATGAGAGTGTATGATGAGCCGTGGTTGTACTCAGGGAGAGGAGAGTTGCTCCCTCTGCCTCACGGATCCGGGTGCAACCATTGAGGCGCGAGGAGTGGGAGTTCTCGCATCGACCCTAGATGGAGATAGGTGATGGTGACGGTGATCTGGGTGACCAGGTGTAACCATTTGAGGTTGAGTGTTATGGGAATTGGTGGGAATTGGAGATTCTATTCTTTATGAGATGCTGCTGCTGCTTAGGAAACCCCCAGCTCTTACCTTGATACCTTTTTACACCTTTAGAAGTAGGCCACTTAAAGCTTGCTTACGGTTGGTGACGTGGACCTATCCCAATCCTTGGGGATAGCCCCTGAGCTTGCAGGGTATGAGTCAGACTTCGACAATAATGCCGACGGATGGTACGATTGAAGGGTGCGACGCTACGCTCAAGGATGCCTGTGGGAGAGAAGGATGAAGCTGGAGACATCTTCTGGAAGCTAGCTACCGCTGCGTAGGCTCTTATTCTTGTTATTCCGCCAAGAGGCGTGTAATGATGTACTCCTTTAATGGATTGGTAATAAAAGTAATACTTTTGGATTCTTTATTTCGTCGTATGGTTGTGATATTTATCTGTGATGGATGTCTGTGCGTGATAGCGTCTGATCCAGGGACTATCACGAGTACAGGTCGACCGGTTTTACTCTTCTGAAAACCCGGGTCGTTACAGATGGTATGAAAGCCGTACTTGACCGTAGCACGCAACCTTAGTTTGGTCGTTAGCCTAGGAACATTCTAAATGCTCTATTTTATATATATCCCTTGAACTATATTAAATTCTGCCTCTCCTACTTTAAAAAACTCTATCTTACCTACGTTGATGCAACATCTTATGTGGACTAGTCAGGATGAGTCAGAAGATAGCTTGGATGCTATGAGAACACCTTGAACCACTAAAGAGTAGAGTCTACCTTGTTTGAAATGCCATGAAGTAATTAGACCGATTAGTGTGCGAGATCTCAACGGTTATGAGTCAGTCTTGAGATAGCACTATCTATAATGCTTTGAATGTTTGAGTGCTTGATTCTTATGGATCTTATTGGATCTTGTGGTTCTTACTATTGAGTGTAGGACTATATATTAGCGATTATTTTCATGTTTGTACTTGACTCCTAGAATAGGTAACCCGAGTGCTACCCTTCATAGGAAAGACCACCACAATGCAATGCTTTGGAGGTTTTTGGCCTAAGGAACACTGAGATAACCCAAAGAAGGACAAGTCATCTATAAAAGCCAAGTATAAGGAGTATCAGAGAAAAGCCTCTTCAACCGAAGACGCAAGGACAACACTGCCATACGAGGTCTAGATTTTGGAGAAGCCACCTCATGCATTTTGGAATCAAGTTACTAATTTGGATTAGAGAGTACTCGATTTGGAACCACCCACTACCTCGAAGTTGTCAGTATTTGAAGAACCATACAAGGAGTAAAGGAGCTACAACCAGAGCCCCTCAAGTATACTCAAGCGGAGACATGAAGAACCACTCTGCTATGGATCAACAGATTGAGGTCGAGATCAACCTTACCTCAGAACAATTTCTAATTCCCGAGACTTTTTGTTGTGTGCATAATAATGACCAGAAAGCATCTACAATGAAGCTGAAGATGCTCGAAGCTCAGAAGTGCATGTACCCCTATGGAAGCATATAATGGTTAAGCTCAATTGAGTACCCTAAGATGACAGTGATGCATTTTGGATAATTCCAGTCGGAACTCAATTATCGGATAAAGATGAAGTACTCCATATGGAGCAACAATCAATACTGGAAATTTTATTTGAGTACTTTAGCTTCCGTAAGGTACCTTATGAATGGCCCGCTTTGGAATTGCTAATGGAATACAGAGTTTGCCGATAAGGTTCTTCACCTAAACGCGAATTGACCCTTGTGGAGACTCGAAGGATCTTGGTAACCTCATATCTTGGTAATGGATTCATCGATGAGAGTGACTAACATATCAGAAGACAACCCAATATAACGAGGGAGTGGATGTAAGCGCATCGAACTCTCCACGGATGGACAATCGCGTGAGTTTTATGGAATTGCACCCTCGGTCCTGCTTTCGGAAGTAACGAATCCATGCATAAGGGATTACAACTAGGTAGACAATACCTCGACCTGAAAGGCATTATTGGAGTTTTGGGTTTAATTCGGACGAGGGAACTCAAAGGATACAAGGTTTGCACTACCCGAGTAGTCGTCCTAGAGACATTTTTGTTGGATTAATCACTCTTACGCCCCTAAGTAGATCTTTTTGGGACTATTGTGTAAGCAGTATAACAGCTACGCACCGCAAGGGGTGCTTTTGGAATATGATGCATGAAGGACATCTAAAGGAATTATGAGGTCGACATTTGGAATGAGATACGAAGCTCAGTCGATCCCACTTTTGGAATGAGCAGATATTAAAGAAGCCCTACTGGACACCATATAATGAACTAGTGGGAAAAAGAACTAACTCGACCACTACTGGACACAAGTTATCTATACGACCGCGCATCTGGCACCTACCACACCATTGGAGAATATGTAAGAAGACTTTGTGGGCACAAGTGTGGAATATTGCTCACTTACACAAGTGACATTATTTGGAATTGTTGAATAGCACGGCAAGGCCTTAAAGCGAAGAATATTTCCAGGATACCAGAAGGTGAGAATACCATCCCGAGGAATAAGACAAAGAAATTGCGAAGGATCATGATCTACACCACGGTTGGATAAGAGAACTAATCCTTCCTCACGGATATGACAACTAAGGACGTTCTAAGGAATTGATTAAAGATTTGATGGTATTCCTAAGGGTTGACATCAGCTATGTATCCTGAGTTTGCTAAACGTGCATGAGTAAAATAGATGTGACTTCGTCGAGAAGGTCTATCTGGAGAAGTTGGAAGGAAGTTGTGTTCACGCAGATTCAGCCAGTTGCTGAGAGTGCACACTATAAGAGGTGCGACTGCACTAATACTTTGGAAAACCAGGATATCTACCTTTGGAAGAAGGCTCAGTATATGCTTAGTGTGCTGAATATGGACAAGCAAATAGTTTTGGACAAAGATAATCTTATGGATACACTAAGAACGCAAGCTTGATATATGACAACCATTTGGATTAGAGCTTGCCATACGCAGTCCAACTATATACATGCTATGAGAATGTGGCCAAGTTTATAAGCAATAATGTTGGAATGAGCTGAATTAATAGGAAGGGTGTGACCTCCAACACGAGGATTAGAATAACATAAGAATACCATATTCTACCACGGGAGAATTTAATCCTAAGCTTACCAAGCTTATGCAGCATGGCTAGATGAAGTTGATTGTGTTAAGGGAAATCTAGCCCGTAGATGGAATTTCTCACATGCTTGAACCAGAGTTTAGTCGTGAGATATATGTGTTATTTTGGAGAGCACTTAAGGATGCTAACAGAAGAGGACACACATTGGCACTTAACTACAGAAGCCTTCACATGGGAACAAGCTAAGTTAAGATAAAGACTTATGTTATCAAGAACCACAACATCTTGAAGCTAAAGCTAAATAAGAAAGAGAAGACATATTGAAGAGAAGACCCCATCACACCAGGTACGAGCTTAATCTCGAGGATGAGATTTTTGTGAGGGGGGAGTCTGTAACATACCAGAAAATTTGACTGTTTCCCATGAGTAAATTTTCGCTAAAATTTAAAACTTTTTGTTTGAATATGTGTGGTACCAAATTTTGAACCAATTTGCTAGCCTCTCATCTCAAATTACTAAATATAAACCCTATACTTATTTTCAAAATATGGTTTAATTGTGAGTTGGATTTTAAATGGTTCTTATTGGGATTTTGAAATTGTGTGGAGTTTGAATTTGAACTGTATTCAAATTCAAACTAATATAAATGCTAACCTTGTGTGACTAACTCTAACCTTGCACCCGAGCTAATATTGACCAATTAGCTCGGCTTCACCAGTGTTTAAGTGCTATCTCTTTCTCTAACCTCTCCCTCTATCTTCTTTGTCTCTTTGGATCTTAAATCTTGAGCTATCACAGCCGGCTAATATCTTTCTCTCTCTCTAATACCTTTTCAGCTAATCTTGTGTACGTGATTAGTTGGACCTAAACCCTGCTACTGCTAATCATGTATGGCACTTAATCAACAAACGAACCCCGCTAAGAATGGCTTTGCTCGTCTGTCTCTTCCTTTTCTTCTTTGCTTGCTAACTTACCAGCTAACGTGTTTTGCTAATCACAATTAGCACCATCACATTTGACACCAAGTTTAACCAACGCAGCCAGCTTGCTTCCTTTCGATCCTGACCTGCTAATATCTCTCTTTGTCTATATTCTTCACTCCATCACGAGTTGTGGCCCAACATGTTTTTATTCTGGAGACAAGCCCAGATGCTAATCGCAGCCACCAGCCCAGCTGCCGCCATCACTCTGCATGCCGCGGTTGCCACGCCAGCATCATCCTCGCATCGTCTTCACGCAGAAGCGACGTCGCCCGTTCTCTCTGAACCTCGTTCCGTTCCCTCTGCCCCGTCCGGCAAAACAGATCGGCGAGGATGCCTATTCCGCAACAGGGTGACGCCGCGGCCACCCCGCTTTCCAGCTCATGTGCACCGCGAGCTTCAGCTGCTCCCGCACCCGCGTGCCTCCCACGCCACCTCTCGGATGCCAGCCGCGTGCCCGGCAGCTCGCGAACCAAGGATCGGCGCCGCCCGTCACATCCTGGCACCCCTGCAAACCCTAGCTCTCAGTCAATAAAAACCCCAAGGCGCCGCACTCCTCTACATCCTCCAAGCCGCTGCCGCTTGCCCCCATCTCTTTTCGTCAGTACATCCACGCAAGCCGCCAGAGAAGATGAGGAGAGGGAAATCGAGCTCGGGAGCGCCGAGTCGACGCCTCGCTGCCGGTACAAGGAGGAGCTGCTCCGCGCCAAGCCCATCGCCGTCCTGCAGCCCCTATCCTGGCACGCGCGGAGGAGGGACCTGAAGCCACCGGGACCACGCCGCGTCGAACGCCACCGTGCCTGTGAAGACGCCGGGCACTGTCGCCAAGATGACGCCAACAACACCACTGAAGCCTCGAACCATGCCACACTAGAGCTGCACCACGGCCAGGACTAGGAGACCAAGGAGCACCTTAGCGCGGCGGAGCTGCACCCTCGCCGTCAAGAACGACGACTCCGAACTGAAGCTGCCTTCGTGAACGATGACGACCGTGAGAGAGAGTTGCCGCTCTGAAGTGCCGTCGAGCCGTGTCACCATCACTGGGGACATCTACGCCAAGTGAACCACGAGCAAGCGAGGACAAGCTGCTGCCCCTCTTCTTCCCCAGCACGGCATCCGTCCACCTCACCCACGACGTGTTCGACGGAATGACCTTCCTGTCCATGAGCCCGTTGGTGAGCCATCCGACCAAGCCAGCTCCTTTTTACCCTCCTATGCATGCCTGTGTCACCAGCCTTTGTGCTGTGCCTGTTCCCTGTGGACGCTTGTGACCTTGGATGCATGTTCTGTAGCTCCACCGTGACATACCCACCACCTGTTCGATGTTTCGCCTAAATGAAACCTTGAACTGCCTGTGTTGATGGGAGCGTACCCCAACGTTATGCCACCGGCCGTCGTGCCTTGCTTGAACATGGGAGCGTACCCCTGCATTACGCCGCCGGCCGTCGTGCCGCGCATGAACCGGTGTTCGTCGCCGTCTGTGAGCCGGGCTTCGTCCCGTGTACCCTTTTCTGCAAGATCCAAAGTCCCTCTTTTGAAACTATCCAAACCCGTGCCGCCGTACGCCACCCAGACGTCATGCCCGTCATCGGCTTCAACGCCGATTGGTGCGCCTAGACCATAAAGGCTGGGGATTTCGCCCCACTAACAACCTCCTGACGCACGGCTACGCCGTCGTCGATGCTAACTAACCTACCGAGACAATCCTGTGACCGGTCCTTGCACCCAACTGAGCCGCTCGCTGCTATCATGACCTTCTCTGCTCTTGCCCTTGAACCGAGCCCGTTTTCGCCTCGCGTTCTTGGTGTAGAATTCGTGCCCGCTGTCCGCCACTGCGCTATTATGGGTCTGGGACGCCGGAGCCCTGCAACTAGCCTTTGGCGTGCCGCGGACAGGAATCCTTCCCCAAGTTCGCATCACTTGTCTTTCCTACACCGCTGCCACTACTTTGTGCTTTGTGCATATCCGCTCTCCCTCTACTTGGCTTCGTGCTGTGAAGCGTGTACCGTGCCATGTGCTTGAAACCAGGATGCCGCACGTGATGGACAACCGTGTCGTGACCAGAGGCCTCTGCTTCACGAACGACAACCCCGAGCCGCAACCTAGCTTCCTTGCCATGGACGTTGCTGCATCACGAGTACATGCCTCGTGGCGCGCTTAAGCATGGTTTTCTGCATTGTCACCTGATATCGGTTACAAGTTTATCCATCCATCCCCTTTGAGCTGCCGCCGCATTTCTTGGCATAGTAATGCCTTTTCTAGTTTATCTTTGTCCCGCTTTGCTATCACCATCCTTTGAGCTACCGCTTTGACCCTCTGAGCTTAAACCTTGCAAGTGCTTGATCTCAGCCTTTCAAGCAGCACCTAATGCACGTGTTCCTGTAGGCCATGGACATGCTAGCTAGTTCCCTGTTCCACTAAATCCTTTCAGTCCAGAAAGCTAGCAACCGTGGCACTAATACTCTTCCAATCCTTAGCCAAGCTCTGGCTGGTGAGACCGAGTGTTGTGACCTTGAGCAGTTGTTTCATCCTGCAAAACCCCGCTAATCTAACCAAAAGGGGCCTACGGACTTATTGCTGGGTCCCACTAGCTTGTGAGGCCGCTAACGTCCAACCTAGTCCCATCTGACGTACGGAACCCACAGGGTGACTTGTGGGGTCCGGTTGACCTCTGACCTTCCTTTTTGACCTAGTCAACACTGATAGTTGACTAGTCAACTTACCATGCAGACCAACCCAAAACCAAGCTTATGGTTTTCTAACTTGCTAACTTGTGTTTTCTGTGCCTTATCGCAATTAGTTAAATTCGTAAAATATTCCTTTATTTGAAATTCCATAATAAATTGATTCTAGCTTAGAAAAATATGAAATCGGTTTATTTATTCTTCTAAAATCTTGAAGCACCCGTTAGGTTAGCTTTCTGGAGTTATTTGGTTCCTATTGCTTCCCTTTGGAGTTATTTGCAACTAGACGTCATGTTTATTTATGTCTGCGAATCTAGGAAATCCCGGAGCCGAGGAGTCGAGCCAAAAAACCAAGAACAACTACAGAACTACGACGACTACTTGCACACAGGTGTTCACGCCCGACCTTCTTTGAATGCCCATTAGGTATGGCTATTAGAGCTGCTAGTGCTTTATTTACTGCATAGTGATGGATATGATGAACCCGTGCATAGCCTCTTTTACATACTTGTCCTTGATTGACCTACTACTACTACTACTTTACTTATGCGTGATGATACACTGAGCTTGCTATGCATGTGTTGGGATATTGTGGTAGTTTCTTGGCGTGTGTGGGGAAAAATCGGCAGGAGAAGGTGTTTTGGGATATTTTGGCGGGGGTGAGCTCAAGACAACCTGATCCGGGATCGGGGGCCAGAGATCGTCTTCTCGGACGTTGCCCAGTTTGGTACCTATGGCGGGTACACCGTTTTAGGAGCACAGGTGTTGGGGATTTTGTGATGACTTGGAGGATAGGAGCTCGCCCCGGTCTGAAACCGAGTGGGTCGCCTTGTTACACAGGACTTTCGTACACACAACCTCACCGAGTGGGGGGATAGGGCCGTTCGACCCTAGCAAGTGTGTTACCATACCTGCCAGTAGGATAGAGGTATCAGTGAGAGGGTTTGGGTGAAGTCCCTTCCCTATTGGGCGCTCCCCGTGCGGCCACACAAGGGCATTTTCAAAGTTCTAGGGTGGTCCTTTGCGAAGGATCGCATCGAGACCCGGATGCAGGGTGGAATCGTAACTCCTAGGTGTTCATCCGGTAGGATGGGCTCGGTCGACTTACTACCGTCGGGTGCCATTCCGAGTTGGGTACAGGTGTACACCCTCTGCAGAGTTTAGATCTATACGTATAGCCGCGTCCTTGGTCATGGACATGCTCGTTGTATACTTCGACTCTTACGTTTTGGGATTTTCTACGTCCCTCTTATAGGATGAGAGTGTATGGTGAGCCGTGGTTATACTCGGGGAGAGGAGAGTTGCTCCCTCTGCCTCACGGATCCGGGTGCAACCATTAAGGTGCGAGGAGTGGGAGTTCTCACACCGACCCTAGATGGAGATAGGTGATGGTGACGGTGATCTGGGTGACCAGGTGTAGCCGTTTGAGGTTGAGTGTTATGGGAATTGGTGGGAACTGGAGATTCTATTCTTTATGAGATGCTGCTGCTGCTTAGGAAACCCCCAGCTCTTACCTTGATACCTTTTTACACCATTAGAAGTAGGCCACTTAAAGCTTGCATACGGTTGGTGACGTGGACCTATCCCAATCCTTGGGGATAGCCCCTGAGCTTGCAGGGTATGAGTCAGACTTCGAGAACAACGCCGATGGATGGTACGATTGAAGGGCGCGACGCTACGCTCAAGGATGCCTGTGGGAGAGAAGGATGATGCTGGAGACATCTTCTGGAAGCTAGCTACCGCTGCGTAGGCTCTTATTCTTGTTATTCCGCCAAGAGGCGTGTAATGATGTACTCCTTTAATGGATTTGTAATAAAAGTAATACTTTTGGATGTTTTATTTCGTCGTATGGTTGTGATATTTATCTGTGATGGATGTCTGTGCGTGATAGCGTCTGATCCAGGGACTATCACGAGTATAGGTTGACCGGTTTTCCTCTTCTGAAAACTCGGGTCGTTACAGTGTACACGCTACTTCCACTACTACGACGACGATCGAGGATGGACCATCTCCTACACCCACTATGACTGAGGCTGTTCGAGTGGAGGCTGCTGCTGAGGGGGAGGTTGTGTCCCGGCGTGAGGCTCCCCGGCGAGTACAAGTTGATCACCCACCGACGACCATCATTGGTGACCTTCATGAACGCACTACACGATCGAGGTCAAGGAACACTTCTCATTTCACTCATTCTGCCTTTGTTGTGTCGTTTGAGCCCAAAGATATTCGACACGCTTTGTCTGACTAGAATTGGGTGAATTCCATGCATGAGGAGTTAGAAAACTACGAGAGAAACCAAGTCTGGGTGTTAGTCAATCCACCGCCAAATTGCCGTCCCATAGGTACCAAGTGGGTGTGGAAGAACAAAGAAGATGATGTACCTCATCGAGGACTATCAAGATGGTGATCTCAAGAAGGGAGAGCTCTACCACATGCTAAGGGACATGAACCAAGGTACGCTTGCCAAAGGCATCTTGATCCTATGTGATAGGTTGAATGTTTGTGATGGGCGCAGTTGATAAGACCTTGTTCCTCCTTAAGCATGGGAATGACCTTTTGATTGTTCAGATATACGTGGATGACATAATCTTTGGTGGCTCTTCTCATGATCTTGTTGCCAGATTTGCAGATGACATGAGCAGGGAATTTGAGATGTCCATGATGGGCGAGCTGCAGTTTTTCTTGCGTCTCCAGATCAAGTAGTGCAAGGACGGGACCTTTGTACATCAGGCGAAGTACACCAGGGACATGGTGAAGAAGTTTGACATGAATGACTCCAAGCTGCTGACTACACCGACGAGTACGACTACGGCTTTGGACGCAGACGAGGACGGCAAACCCGTGGACCAGAAGGAGTACCGGAGCATGATCGGCTCCCTCCTCTACTTGATGGCGATGAGGCCAGACATACAGTTCAGCGTGTGTCTGTGCGCTCGTTTTCGGGCTTCACTGAGGACTTCACATCGGCAGGCCGTGAAGTGGATTTTCAGGTACTTGAACTACACTCTGAGTTTGGTCTTTGGTACTCTGCCTCCTCGACACTCAGGCTTCATGGGTTTTCTGATGCGGATTTCACTCGGTGTCGATTGGACCGCAAGTCTACTTCTGGTTGTTGTCAGTTCCTTGGTTCTTCCTTAGTCTCTTGGTCATCTCGCAAGCAATCGAGTGTAGCCCAATCCACCACTGAGGCTGAGTATGTAACTGCTGCTAGTTGTTGTTCCCAGCTACTTTGGATTACAACCAAATCTTTGGGCGTCACACGTTCTGAAATCAGCTCAGGACAGTTTGCACCAACAAAGTAAATAGGGCGTAACTCTTTTGTTCGGAGTCCAATTGGGATAAATGACCACATATTGGAAAGATAATTTCAAGCACTTCGTAGTGGAGCAAAGGTTCAGTACATGTTCTGTTCTGGAAGTAGAAGAAAAATTCGTGGAAGGTGAACCAACAGTGAGAGACGACATGGAAGGAGGTGAAGATGGGATAAGAAACGATTGGGACAAAGGTTCGTGACGAAGGACGGACATTGAAGGACAATAAAGGCAACAAAATTGAAGAGCATGACGATGACCTCCTCGCATGGCGGTAAGACTTCAAGAACACAAGATGCTCACCTTCTTCATGCCTAGCAACATGCTAAGCATGGGGGAGGAATTGGTGGACAAGAGAAGACCGCATGGAGTACAAGGATCACGGTTGCCACAAGATGCCGATCTTCCTTCTTCCATGATAACCACAATGCTTAAGCATGGGGGAGGACGCACTACACTACAAACATCAAAGGACAGTAAAAATTCCTAAACCCTTGTTTTGTCCTTGTCTTTCCGAATGTCTGCACATATGTATATGCCTTCAACACACCTTAGATGCAACCTTTATATATCTCTCTTGTTAATAACATGGCTTCTAGGAGTACAACCTAGTTTTTGTTTTGTTTAAGGTCATGATCACCATCACCTTGTGCTCACCATGATGATATTCAAATTGGCATGATCTTGCTTGTGGAAAGATGATGAAAGTTGCCGCTTTGTTTTACCCACATGATGTTGTATATGACTTGACTAGTTGCTCTCAATTAAATTATCTTAAATTTACTAAATATCAACTCTTTTATTTGTGGAGGTTAAATGACTAAAATATAGACCCACATACTTTATGTTGCACTTTGACTTAAAGTTTACGATTGACCCCATAACTTGTCTTTTTATTTAAAATTTAATTCCTATGCTATCTACATTTGTGAATCTCTTGCAAAGTTCAACCTACCAAAGCCTATATACTTATGATCTTTCTTGATGAAACCAGGGACGGAGCCATAAAAATTTCTAGGAGGGGCTGAACTAAAGCGGCCTGCGCACCCACCGACGCCTGTCGTTGTTGCTCTGTGCCTCTGTTTGTTGACTACCAGAGGCAGGCCCGGAGGTCAGAGCTAGAGTAGTACCGCGGCGCCGCCCCTAGGGCACTACGGGATCGGAGATGGGGGTCACAGGGTCTGGACCTTGCCGCCTCGGTGGAAATCAGGAGAGAGAGACAAGAGAGTATTGGGGCGACGGGAGACGGCTGACGGCGCGGTGATAGGAGGCGACGGGGGATAGGTTTTTTTCTGTTGTTGGGCTTTGGACTTTGATTGGAAAATATTGGTTGGTTGGCCTAATAAACCAAAATACGTCTTTTTTATATTTAGTGTAATCTCAGCCTCTCTTGTAGTATTACTTAGGCCCTGTTTAGTTGGCCAAAAGTTTGGCAAAAGAGGTAAAAATTTTGCACTGGGTCACGTACGTAGAGAGAAGAAATAAACTGACATGGTTCTCTAAGTGAGAAATTTGGTGAAAATTTTGAATTTTTTGGGAACTAAACGAGACCTTATACGTACATGGAAAAAAAATTGAAAGGCTGGTAGGGCTCCACGTACCGGCGACCGGTAGGGGGGCTCGAGCCCCTTCCCCCCCCCTCCCGGTTGCCTCCGTCGCTGGATGAAACCCTTTAGATTGCAAACTTATATGTTAATGAGTTGGATTAAGATTGATTTTCTGTGGTATGAGACTTAGAAGCTGGTCATTCTGTTTTGCGTAACTTCTTTTCGCTAGCCTTTCTATCCGTGCATTGTGAGTTTCCACATTGGGAATTTTGTAAACCTCGCCGGATATCCACCCTTAAACCCAAAATATCTTTTTTGTGATGCCCTCCTTGTCCACAACCCAATACTTGGGTATGGATTATTATTTTGAGGAAAATATGAAGGAGTTAAGGTGCTACATTAGAGTAATTTTTGAAGACCTCCAAGATGACGCAAGAAAAATTCAAGATTTTGCGTGAAGGAGTCTTAGAAGATTTCAAGTATTTTTCGGAAAATATATGGGATTATCTACACCTTTCTTAGCTAGATTTACACTAGTACAGAAGTTCACATCAATGACAAAACACTTTCGTCATGGAACAACCCAAATTCGTCATTGAAAACCTTCTGTGACGAATTTATGATGATTCTGCAATCGTCATAGAACACGCGTCACATTTAACGCACCATGACGAATTCGGCAATTTCGTCACAGAACTGCTCCTTTTCCGTGACGCACACATTTTTCATCATGTAACCACTCATCTTCTATGACTAGAGAACATCGTCACTAATTTCGTCATGAAAGTGACCGCCACGTGGCGCCGTGCATGCTGGCAGCTGACATGGCTCGGTGCCACGCTGGCAGCTGATGTGGCTCGATGCCAAGCTGGCAGCTGTGCCATGCTGGCTGCTGATGTGACTTGGCTCCACGCTGGCTGCTGATGTGGCTCAGTACCATGCTAGCTGCCTACATGGACGATGACGTGGCTTGCCTACGTGGATGATGACATGGCTGCCTACATGGACGATGACGTGGCAGTTGATGTGGCAATAATAACGTCATCACCACTACACAATTCATAGATGGGCCTAAATTGGGTCAATTATTTCACTGATTCACTTTTTTATTTCAGCTCATCTAGCAATACTAAAAATTCAGCCCACCAAAATTCACCAAATTTAAACCCACTTATTACAAAACAAGTTACAACCCATGGTACACATAATTTCAGCAAATTACAGAGCCCAAATCACATACATCCTCACAACAGTATAGTTCAATATCTCATAAATCTAAAAAAAAGAGATTCGACATCTCAGGTTACATTTAGAATCACATCACCATATAGTTTCATCTTGCATCCACTAGACCTCTTTGTCAATAACCTGCAATCAACATAAAAATATACATTAGCACCAATGTATATAGTACTCAGCTGCTAATTGATCTGTACAGATCAAGGGAAGAGAATGAGATACACTAATAGGTGCAGTCAAACATAATGGCCAACAAACATCAGAACAAGAAATACAAATACTTGAAGACTTTTTATTATATGCTAACTCCTACTACAACATTTCTATACCGAAAGTAAATTCTAGTGGAAATAAGTATTTGTTTCAATGAATCCTGGAGCATTTCACAGTAATTCAAACCGTTTGAGCAATAAACCACACATGTAAAAACAGTTTCTACTAGCATCAAATTTGAACAGATTACAGTAACATCAACTATAAATGAAAATTTTTACTTTGACCACACCATATTTAAAAAACATGCATATCGATGGAAAATATAACAAACAAGTCGAAAATGGAATTATCCAATCCATCGACGAATATCTAGACACTGACTGCACCTATAGTCACTCAAAAATCATATCTTAACAAATTATTCAGTAAAAAATGGACACTAGTCATATTATCCTTTGTTAAATCTTTAATATAGTACATGAAAGAGAAATTCTGCAGTTGAATAGACAAGTGACCAGAGGATATCATCTGAATATTAAATGCAAGTAAGCCTCATGTTTAGATCAAAGTTCAAATATATTGAAAGGTACTCAAACTTGAAAACCTAAATTTCATGTATGAACACTTGCACTGATGCACAACCAAGGAGGCACTAATTTGACTGATAAAGAAAATCTTGACAAACTGCTCAGAGTAGTGTGCACATGAACAAGCAATCAAAAAGCCTATTACATAAGTGATACAGGTGAAATAGTAGTGACATTTAGCCCTAGTAGTGCAGAAGGTGAAATCTATCAGAAGGTAGATAAGTTTCTAGGCATATTCCTAAGCATAAGATAAGTATTAAGAGTATGAACATTGCTGTGGGCAGGACTGTAAGTGCTAAATTTTGGACAGAACAAACTTCCTTGCCTGGTTTATGAGATGACCGAACAAGTCCTTCCTAAGTCGAGCGACTACTCTCTCACTAGCACAATTAAATAGCCATCCACGAAGTGTCGTGGAAACTGAACTGAAACAAGGCAATAGATGGTCTTTAACAATTCAAGGCACACAACAAAAAGTTAAGTTGGTAAACACATAGGCATAACTCTCTTTTTCTAAATGAGTGTATTTGGCAAATATAGTCTAATTAGTACAAAGTAAGATTGCAGCATAACTGGGTCCACTAAACATAATGTGAACAGACAAAAGTTGCAGTATAGAACATTTCATATTATTTTAAAATTCAAGTTCAGAAGAAAGAAGATACCCGATTACAATGATTAACACAATGTACAAAATTGAGCCCTTGACATCCTCCAGCGCTTAAACTTATCTTCTGGGCGCCGAATATCTCTTGACACAATGTCAATTATCTTGCCACCATATTTCGGCTGTAGGAAACCACAAGATGATCCATCCATTACACCATGAAAAGAAAAATGTTTGGTGATCATGCTCTTTAAGAATAAGAATAGTACTTGCACTGAACGCTATCATATTATACTCATCACTGAACACTGACTCATACTACGTATCTACAGGATCAACATATGTCAATTCAGTCAAGATTGTGGTACTAGCTGAACTTAAATCAACATGCATGGCAACTGTTAATAGAGGAGCCAGAGCTCTGCAAGCACAGTGCTCAGCCTTCATGGAGATAGAAACAACTTAACACTGAAATTCAGCACATATCCTTGTTTTTACATAACAATTACCAATGTTCAGCAGAATAATCAGTATGAAGGGTAACAGAGGAAGCTGTTTATATAGAATCACTAATAGAAACCATCGCATGTAGAGATGTTAGTTTGATGAAGATCAACTCAAACCCCAACCTTTCATACTAAACTCTGCATCCTCCTAATAGCTATTTCTCTTTTTTCCCTCTCTTTTTTTGCTTGAATCTATATATCAAATGAACTCATGGGTCAGCTGAGCCATTTGCATCCCAAATCACATATTCTAGCATGGTAAAGAGAACATAACTGAACATAACATCACATTCCTCGCTAGTGATTAAAAAACAATGAAACAATTCAGAAGTCGAGTGATGTCAAATCACACTATCAAAGCAATAATACATGTTACAAGATCTAACACACTAGTAAAGGAAAGGCAAGCTAGAAGCTACAACACTTGTTTTACAGTGTGAATGCTGAATCAAGAAGCATCCGACACAAAAGCTTCCAAATCAGTGTCTAAGGCATGATCTATAGGTATGGACGAATAATAAAAACTAGCATCAGTAAAGCATCGCTGCACTGCACTGAAGGAAATGAAGAAGAGAGAGGGAGGGATAGAGGCATACCTGTGACGATGGTGGTGAGATGGGTGGCGTCGACACCGGCGGTGACCTCCTCGGTGGTGGAGGCCGAGCCGAAGCCCGACGGGCCCCGCCGCCCCCACGGCCAGCCCCAGAGCCCCATCCCCGATGCCACCTCCTTAGCCAGCCACCAGTAGTCAACCACCTGCTCAAGCATCAGTCATCACACATCGGGGAAGAAGCAGAACAGCGAGCGGCAGGGGGAAGGAGAGGAGAGAATCTGAAGCCGAAGGGGAAGGAGCGACCTCGATGAGGTAGCCGTTGTCGTCAGGGTCCTGATGGCCACGGCGCTCCCGCGCTCGATGAAGCCCCGCAGCCGCTCGAGCTCCCCGTATGCCACGACAGAGTACACGTCCACCACGGGGTCCGGCTCCCCTATCACGGGTACATCCCCGCCCTGTCACATCGCGGAGCCACCATCGGTCACCACCTCGATCTCCGCCATGGCCGCTAGTGGGAGGAGGCGCGACTGCGGGGAGGAGTGGTGGGCACAGGATGCGGCCGGATCTGTCGTCGGGCAGCAGTGGAGGGCGGGCAGCGGAGGCGGCGGCGGTGTCGAAGACCGTGTGCGCGGCATCGGGGTTGCGGAGGTGGGCGTAGCGAGCGACGAGGAATGAGGCGAGGTAGCCGTTGGCGGCGAGGCCGGAGACAACGGCGAGCATGTGGGGGAGGCGGGGGTCGGCGGTGTGGATGGAGAAGGAGGAGGTGATGGCGGCGGCGATGGATTCCTTGAGGGGTGGTTGGAGAGGAGGAGGGCGGAGGAAGGCAGGAGAGTGCGGCGCAGGAGGGTAGCGGCGGATCTGGGGAGGAGGTGAATGGGACGGGAGGTGTTAGGGTTTGGCAGGTTGCCCCCTTTTATTATCATTTTTGAGCCGTTGAATCAAAGATGGATGGCCGGGATGAGTTGGGCTATTTGGGCTTACCTGGGCTTCTCTACTTACCATTTTTCTTTTTTCTTTTTATTGCACCATTGTGAAGTAACACTTAGAACAAATTATCTTATATGCACAAATATATTTTTTACATATAATAGTATACATAAAAGTAGTCACCTAGGAGTTTCAAGAATTTTGAAGTAGATTTGCTATTTTCTAACATATAAATGAATTTATGCATGTTTATAGAAAGTAATTCCAAATTGTTTCTAATAACTCAACACAAATGATAACTAGAAACAAGTTTTTTAACACAAAATGATGTCAAATCAATACGTGATGAATACTAAAGTTTCATAACTCATCAAGATGTACAAACTTAATTTTGGTCGTTTCTCCATCCGACTCGTTTGAACAATCTAAATTTTGAATTTCAAAAAATGACAACTAGATGCAAGTTTTTCAAACACTAAATGATGTGAAATCAAAAAAGATGAATACCAAAGTTTCATAACTCATCAAGATGTATAAACTTTATTTTGGTCATTTCTCCATCTGACTCTGTTTGAATAATCCAAATTTTGAATTTCAAACAATGACAACTAGATGCAAGTTTTTCAAACACTAAATGATGTCAAATCAAAAAGTGATGAATACCAAAGTTTCATAACTCATCAAGATCTACAAACTTTATTGAAACCACTTTATCATTTGAGAAAGTGGTTACAATACTTAGTTCAGATTTGACAAACCCCTCATATAGTTTCTTAAACTATGTGAGTGAACATAGGATTAATGAGTGATGTACACTATCACTTTCTCAAATCAAAACATGAAGTAAATAAAGTTTGTAGAGCTTGACGAGTTATGAAACTTTGGTATTCATCACTTCTTTAGCTGAATCATTTCGGGTTTCAAAACCTGGTCTAAAATTGTCACTTTTAAAAACAATTCAAATTTTGAATTATCAAACTTGATCACATGAAACAAGACCAAACTCAACACATTATCTTGATAGAACATGATTTTAGAAAATTTTAGGAAAAATAATCATCCGATTTGGAGTTAGTATGAAGGAGAAAAACTAGTTACAAGTTTTAGTCAAAGATTAAAAAAGAGAAACCACACTTGTTCATCCCAGTTCATCCATAGCTGTGAGGTAGATGTGTCGACTTTTACCCCTGTTTCAATTCAAAATATAAAAAGAATTTGATGTTGGTTACAAAAGCAATATTGTGGATCTTTTCACGATGGACAATATTGGTATTTTGAGTTTTCAAACTTTTCATATAAAATTTAAATAATTTTGAATCTCGAAAATTTTAAAAAGTTTCAATTAACATATACAAATCCGCGATCAAATCAAAAGGTTTGATTTTAGAAAAAATTGAAATAAAGAATCATCAAATTTGGAGTTTCTATGAAGGAGAAATACCCGATACAAATTTAAATTTCGAATCAAAATGAGAAACACGAACTGTTTGGTGTTCTTCGAACAAGCCACATGTTCCATTAAAATGTTTAATGAAAGGAACGACATACACCAAAAAGACACAAAATGTGTTATAGCTCAGTGGTAACTCCCTCCCTTCCCACCGAGCAGACCAGGGTTCAAATCCCCCCGGCCACTCCTTTTTTGGCGCTCATTAAAGCAAAAACAAATAACTACTAGGCCGCTGTGCTACTGGGCCGAGCTGACGTGGGCCGCCGCTACTGTGGGCCGATGTGTTAGCTAGAAAGAAGCTAATATGTATAACTTTAAAACAAAAACATAGTACTACTTGTGGTGTAGTGGTTTGGGGTTGTTGGTTGGAGTGCCCATGACCCAGGTTCGAACCCTGGGTTTCACAATATTTTTTATTAAATTTTGGTCCACTTGTGGTCGCCCACATGTGGGACCATGCGCTGGTGGGGCCCACATGTGGGACCATGTGTTGGTGGGCCCACGTGTGGGATCATGTGCTGGTGGGGCCCATGCGATGGTGGGGCCCACATGTGGGGCCACGTGATGGTGGGGCCCACATATGGGAACATGCCCTATTAGGGCCCACATGTGGGACCATGCGCTGGTGGGACCATGTGATGGTGGGAACCCGAACCCACAATTACATGTGGTTGCATGTGGGACCATATCCTTGTTTTCTTTTTTTAAGTTGTTTTGTGACGATAACGTTGTTGTTCTGTGACGCCAGTTTGCTTTCGTCATTAGTTCCTCACGGGCAGAACTGGAATGATTCATCTGTGATGAAACATGTTCATTGTTCGGTGACCATCATGTGAGTTTCGTCATTATTTTGAGTGGCTTGACACTGTCACTCGTTATCTGTGACGAAGTTCCAAAATTCGTCACGGTAGAGACCACTTCCATGACGAATAAACAGAATGTCACTACAAAATCGTCATAGATATTAACATTTCTACTAGTGTTAGTCCGCCCCTTTGCTCGAGGACGAGCATTGTCTAAGCATGAGGGGAGGAGTTGCTAAGAAGGTGTTATGTTGCCTAGAGTTTGGGAGAGCATAAAGAAAAAGAAAAAAAAGAGAAAAAAATATATAGCTCCCTTGTTCTATAGTTTCATTTAAATTTTCAAGAGGTGCTTCAAGATCAAATTCCATACTCATTTTTCCAACCATGTGCAATCTGATAAAGATAACTTCATTTGTGCCTTGGGATCATCCACATGCCACTTGCACATGTCTACTTATCTAAATGTGTGTGTTCCATCTCTCTCCCTCATCAACATTATTTCCCATGGCCTTTTTGACAAGTCTCAGTAAATCCAATAGATCTCTCTTTTAGTTTGACAATATTTCAAATATAATTTTTTGCTAGGATTGTTTTTACCTAACGAGCTCCACATATGCCTTCCACTTTCATATATGAGTAGTAGAGGTTGAAAATAATCTAGTATAGGTTTGAGAGACTTGATGAGATGAGCGTTTTCGTGAGCTATTGCAAGAGAACCTCACTTATGTTGGATGTGCAACTTTTTGAAAAACTCTTCATGATTGAGCAAGATAAAAGTTTGAAGTTTGCTTAAAATCAAGGAGCATTATATTTTTTGTGGCATGATCTTTATTGCTAGTATACCTTCCATAATGATAAAGTAGTCGGTCCAAACTTGAACCTAAATGCTAAAAACTTGATAGAGCAATATGTTTTGTTATGTATGATTGAGTGTAGGGATTACATCGAAGGGCAATGCTGATTTCTTGATCAAGTAAGTTTCCTAGACTTGCTTGAGGACGAGTGAAGCACTAGAATGGCGACTAGAGAGGGTGGGAGTAAATGAGAGCTGATAAAAATTCTTCTCCGAAGAGTCGAACTCGGCCTATGGTCCCAAACGAAACTCCAAGGTCCTCAACACCCCACTAGCCAAATCCACGTAGCCACTGGAGTGCTACTGGACCTAGGAACTAGTCACACACCCAAATTACTCGAGCATGTAGCTGCACAAACAACTCGAGTGCCGACACTAGCCGCCGGTCAGACCAGTCTCTGGCACTGGTCAGACCGATCCGGAGCAACCTGCTCTAAATTCTCTTAAACTTGCCCAACAAACCTAGATGGCAATTCTAGAATGTGGAACAACAAGGAGAAATCCAGAAACCAACCAGGCTAGAGAAAACCACACCAAAACTACAGAACACCGAAACACACAACAGTCAAACTTGCACCAGAAGCACTATGCGAGCAAGTAGCAAGAACCAACCAAGAAGCAGCCGAGTCTTCACTGGAAGCCCTACACTGGTCAGATTGGTGGACAACACTGGTCAGACTGGTCTGGCTCAGAAACCTCCAAACACCAAGAACTCGATCTCCAAAGGTCAAAACGGCACGAAATTGAAACAGCACCAAGCCATGAGAACAACCAACACCCTGGTGATGAATTCCCCAAGCAAAGCCACAGCAGGGCCGCACAAGTCAGATCGGTCCAATGCACCGGTCAGACCGGTCACGCCTGGGCGGCTCGGGACGAACTCCACCCGCAGGTCAACCCCCTCCTTTCGATGCTCCGATCTCCCGATTCGCTCCACGGGTTCAAGTAAAACTTTGGGGATAGGTGTAACACCTCATGGACAAGCCATGCCTAAGAGATCGTCCCCAAAGATCCACTAAATCAAGTGGTATCGAAGGATGAACACCAAGAACACCTCTTCCCGGAACCACAAAGAAAACCCCAAATTGAGCACCTTTTCCCACGGATTTGAGAAGAAAAGAACAACAAGGGGCTCATGTGTGCATCCCTTAACAAATTCGTGAAGGAGAGGCCTCAAAACCACCAAAGGAAAATAGCCAAGAAAAAGGCTCCAAAAATCACCAAAAAGGAAAACGGGAGAGACAACTAAAAATACTAGAGGAATCATGATGAACCTTCTATACATCAAAGGAAAGATTCATACAAGGTCTAGCTTACCTCCCTAGCATGCAACCCTCTCTAAAGATATCACCATGAAGCTCTCAAGCTAGTCCTAGAGAAAATAGGTAGCTAAAAAAAGAAAATGCTAAGAGAAAATGAAAACCCTAAAGCCCAACAGATGGCTGCCAACACCCTTCCACCAAGTTCATATATGAGGTAAATCGGTGCGGGCGAAAGACTAAAATGCCCTTAGGTGATACAACCCCTTGGAGGGCAAATTAGGAAACCCAGACAACTACAGACGCCCAGCAACCGCACCTCGCGTAGCCTCGACGCCAAGCATGCGATCCCGACACATGTCCACCGCTTCGAGTTCAGACCGGTGTCCACCACCGGTCAGATTGGTCCACACCAGTCAGACCGGTCAGGTCCACTGGTCAGACTAGCCCGATGTAGCGTCGAGGCATCGACCACTCGGACTTGGCTTTGAGGATCAACCAAGGAACCTAGTGGTTTTGTGGTGAACCACTGCAAACCCCGCGAGCTTGTTACAGCCTCCACGCCGAGCTCCTCGACTTGGTCGCCATGGTCTCTCCGGCTCGATGTTGTCTTTTAGATCAACCAACGAACTTGCTATACGACTTCGACTTGCTCTTCTCGCATCATGTGACTCGCACCTGATCCCGTCTGGCCATCAGGTCTATCGAACCAAGCCTACTTGTCCCTCTAGTCCTTAGGAGGCCCAGCAAGGCTAAGACCTTTCACGCTTGTTCTTTAGCTGCACCAACGCAAATCAAGCCGCATCCTAGATCCACAAGACAAAGGACAATGTCAGTCCACACAACGTTGTCAATCACTCATCACTAAGGAGTGGCCATCCAATGGCCGTCAGACACTCCGGTCCTCATCGAGCAACGTTTAAGCATGAGGGTATGCTGGCGATCAATTTCCGTCAACCTAGAGCACTTGTTACACTTTGGTTTGACCTTTTATTTGTAACTAACCTGCCACTAGGCATACTAATGAAGTAACAAATTCACCTTTGCATGTGTCTTCTGTAGCATAATGTTTATGCAGGAAATCATGCGCTTAATGGATAAATCTATATCAAGTTCGAAGGGTGTTATGCAAGAGAATTAAGGAGCTCCATTCGTGTATGAACTTAGTGAGTGCATTGACAACACACCACGTAACCAATACATAAATAAAAGTAAAAGCAAAAGACAAGCAAAAAACAAGCCAAACAAGTGATCCAAAAACCAAACAATACAAACCCTTGATCATTTACTATCCAAAGTCTCGGTCCTCTAAGGCAAGGGCAATGGCTCAACACAACCGAGACAAACCACCAAAGCTCTCAAAGAGCAAACAAAAGCTCACACAGAGCAAACCAACACAAGGAGCTCCCCCTGAACCTATGCAGCTCCCCTTGAGCAAATGCAACTCCCCCTAAACCAAGCTATGCAAACGTACCTTCAAGACCGAGCTCTCAGCTCACACTGGTCAGACCGGTCCAGGCGCCACTCAGACCGGTCCAGGCACCGGTCAGACCGGTTGCAATACATGCAGCAACTCATTAGACCGGTACCCCCCACCGGTCAGACCGGTGGTCACCTAGGAAATGCACATGCCCACTTTTTGTTCGGAATGCCACCAAAACTTTCTAAATGTATGCAGCAAGCTATTCCATGCCCAAACTTCTCCCCCTTGTTGACAATGCATGAATCAAGGCATTTCTACAACAACCTAGAGCTTCTCAAACAGACAATGAGCACCACAAAATGCTACAAGTGAGCAAATGAGCAAGCAAGACATTCCAAAGTTGCGTATAAGCATAGCCATCAAGATAGTAAAGCTATATGAGCATATGAGCAAGCCATGATAAAAAAATGAGCAATTTTGTGAAAAATTTCCCTCTTATGAACATAAGACCTACACATGAACAAAATATGCAAAAGTGAATCTAGTTCACACAAACTTCAAGCTAGTTCACATATCCTCAACACAAGGTCATTGTAAACACCCATAAGCATCTCATGTCATGTTAAAGCCACCGAGCCATGTGTCTACTTCTTAAAATGAGACTTCTCATGGTAGACGTCATGCAACGGTTTAGCACCAAAATTAGCAATTTTAAAACATTTATGACATGGAACAAGTGAGAGCATAACTTCAAACATAAGCATTTCATACCAATTTCATTTTTCACATTTATGCACAAAATGGTACATGATGTGCCTTTGCGGCAAAAAGAAGCTTATGCTCCCCCACAAGGTATCACATGGGCTAAACATTCAAAATGACAAATGGGTCTTTGACCCCAAGTGAAAAGCACATGGTATCCAAACACGAATTAAGCATAATATAGACCACCAAAGTACACTAAGATCATGCAAAGCCTTATACTCACAAGAGAGAGCCTATCTAGCAATTTTCAAAAACTAGCCATCACATTATGCAAATATAGCAAGACTATCTAGAGCATAGTTATGCATCATCAAGTCATATCAAACATGCTTAAAGGCTCACAACTAGCATATCATGGTAATCAATGTATATAGGAGAAGCTCATCCTACCAAAATGCATATGATACAAATGCAATGCAAAGCTATACATTCAAGATACAAAGATAGCTACCATGGTACATAAAAGACACATGCATGCTATACATCAAAGTAAATATGTATAATACATATGCTACAAAGTGAGCTCCCAATAACCAACTCAAAAAGGACAACACACACCAAGCTCTTTCTGTAAAGAGCAAAGGTAGTTTGGTCAAGTGGTTTTGTAAAGATAGCGGCCTTTTGGTCTTGGGTAGGTACATGGCTCAACACTATGGTTCCCTTCTCAACATTGTCCCTCAGAAAGTGGTACCTCACTTGGATGTGTTTTGTTCTAGAATGGACCACAGGGTTTTTGGCTACACTTATAGCACTGGTGCTATCACAAAGAAGTGGGATCTGAGTGCACTCCTCACCAAAGTCTCTCATGGTATAGGAAATCCAAAGCAGCTAGGAACAACAACTAGCGGCTGCAACATACTCGGCTTTTGTGGTAGACTGAGCTACACTTGACTGTTTACGAGAAGACCAAGAGACCAAAGAGGAACCAAGAAACTGGCATGAACCATTGGTAGACTTGCACTCCACATGACACCTAGCAAAGTAAGCATCGAAAAATCAGTGAAGTGTGAGTGTCGAGGAGGCAGAATACCGAAGACCAAACTCAAGAGCATACTGCAAATACCTGAAAATCCTCTTGACGGCCTACCAATGTGAAGTCCTCGGGGAAGCCTGAAAACGAGTGCACAGAGACACACTGAACTGTATGTCCGGCCTCGTTGCCATTAAGTAGAGGAGGGAGCCGATCATGCTCCGGTACTCCTTCTGGTCCACTGGTTCACCATCCTCGTCTGCATCCAAAGCTGTAGTTGTACTCATCGATGTTGACACGGGCTTCGCATCATTCATGTTGAACTTTGTCATCATGTCCGATCCTTGGTGTACTTGCTCTGGTGCACGAAGGTCCTGTCCTTGACTTGCTTGATCTTGAGCCCTAGGAAAAACTGCAGCTCCCCAATCATAGACATCTCGAATTCCCTGCTCGTGTCATCTGCAAACTTGGCAACAAGGTTATGAGAGGAGCCACCAAGCCCTCGGTGCCTGCTTCAACCCATATAGCGCTCTCTGGAGTTTGTTCCAACGGTGTGGGTATCTCTCACTCTCAAACCCTGGTGGTTGCTTCACATACACTTCTTCCTGTATCACCCCATTCAAGAAAGCACTCTTCACATTCATCTGGAACAACTTGAACCCTTTAGCCACAGCAAAGGCTAGAAGGATTCGAATTGCCTTCAGTCTGGCCACAGGAGCAAATGCCTCCTCATAATCGATCTCCTCTTTCTGGTTGAACCCTTGAGCCAACAACCTAGACTTATTCCTCACAACCCTCCCTTTCTCACCTTCCTTGTTCTTCCACACCACTTGGTACCTATAGGACGACAATTTGGTGGTGGATCAAGTAACACCCAGACTTAGTTTCTCTCAAAATTCTCCAGCTCCTCATGCATGGAATTCACTCAGTTTGCATCAGAAAGTGCATGTCCAATATCTTTGGGCTCGAAAGAGGCAACAAATGCATTGTGAGCAAGGTGAGAAGTATTTCGTGACCTCGACCGTGCGGTTCTCTCATTGATGTCGCCAATGATCCTCGAAGGAGGGTGACCCACTTGCACACACCTAGGAGCCTCACGCCTGCAGACCACCTCCCCCTCCACAACAGCTTCCGCCCTTGCTTGCTGTACATGTTGATGCATAGTAGTCGAAGTAGAAGGCCTACCATCAACTGTAGTCATCGTCGTGGAAGTAGTTGGTACACGATCGTAGTAGGTACACGATCCTCACCATCTCGATCACCAATTTCTTCTGTCTCCTCAAATAGCATCTCAGCCATCTCCTCATCACCGCACATTCAAAACCAAGAGAGGTACATGGCATTGTCTCGTCGAAGGTCACCTCGCAAGTCTCCATGATTTTGTTAGTCTCAAGATTGAGCACCCTATAAGCTCTAGAATGGTTAGCATACCCAAAGAAAATATGATCACTGGATCTAGCCTCAAACTTATCAAGCTTTCCCTTCTTGAGAATAAAACACTTGCTACCAAAGACTCGGAAGTGACTCACCGTAGGAGCTCAACCATGCATGAGCTCATAGCTTATTTTCGTCTTGAATGCTCGAAGGAAGATCTTGTTCGAAACATAGCATACGGTACTCACTGCCTTAGCCCAAAACCTCCTTGGAGTCCTGTGCTCATCAAGCATCGTCCTAGCCATCTCACATAGTGTCTGGTTCTTTCTTTCAACAACTCCATTCTGAGGGGGCACATAAGGAGTCGAGTACTGATACTCAAGACAAAGATCACAGCAAAAGACATCAAAATGAGAGTTCCTAAACTCAGAGCCATTATCACTCCCGATTGCTCGAATAGTGTTCACATGCCTCTCATTTTTCAACCTTATAGTCAGATCTCGAACAAACCAAACGTCTCACTTTTATCCTCCAAGAAAAACTCCCAGGCATAGCGAGAATAGTCATCCACCACAACCAGGACATACCACTTCCTACCCACTGAGCGAACTCGAGCTGGCCCAACAAGGTCCATATGCAATAGCTCTGTCGGACGCTCTGTCATGACAACAGTCAGGGGTGGATGAGAAGTAGCGACCATCTTGCCATGCCTACAAGGCACACAAACCAACTCTTTCTCAAACCTCAACCTCGACAATCCTCAGACCAAATCGAGACCACTCAAGCGGGAAAGCAAATCAAAGCTCAAGTGTCCCAACCGCCTTTGCCACTTCCACAAATCGGAAGAACCAGCCACCAAACACCGTGCAGGACCATCGAACTGAGAGAAATCAGCTCGAAAAATCTGACCCTCGGGAACAACCATACAAACAAGGTCACCTCAAGAATCAAGCACCCGAGACGCACCCAACTTAAACTGAACCTCAAACCTCTCATCAAGCAGCTGAGACACAGAAAGCAAATTGAACCCCAGCGACTTAATAGGAGCAACACACCTCAGAGAAACCTTCTTGCTCACCTTTACCATAACATCACCTAGAACTCGTCCCTTACCATTATCCCCAAAAGTGATGTACTGCCTGGTACTCACTGGGGGTGAGGCTTGTGAACCACCCCCTGTCTCTGGTCATGTGTCGTGAACAACCTGAGTCCAACAACCAAATATTCCTCAGGCCTCCCACCTGCAATTCAAAAACGAGGACGAGAATGAGCAAGCGACTCAACACTGGGGTTAGTACAAAAAGAGTCAAACCAGTGTCGAGCCATTTTCTCAAAAGTGGGGTTAGCTACATCCATCCTATCACGACCACCAAAGCTACGACCACCACCAAATGGAACCACCTCACGTCTCGCTGGAGGAGTACGATCACCACGAAAAGAAGAGCGTGGCCCGTACCTCCTCTGAGACTCAAAGCCGCGACTACCTCTCCCATCCACATATAGACCATGAGGTGGAGAACGTCCAGCAAACAGCCTATGACCAGACTCAAACTGCCTACCACCTGTACCATAGCCACTAGAATCGAATCGATCAACACCTGTTGGCGGTCGATTTGTGTCAACCTAGCCATGAGTTTACCTTCAATGTTGGTATTAATTTGATATTCAAACTAACGATCCTAACCCTCGTGATGTATCAAGTTCGCACTCGCATGTTGTTGGTGTTTCTTAACGTCACTACCAATGACGCCGAGTTAGAGTGAACATCAAGACGTGCCAAAGGTAAACCTAACGATCATGAACGAATCCGCAAGCGCACAGATAAATCATTGTAGCATTTCCCCAGGGAAGTGAGTGTTCCAAGGGTATCGAATCCGTGGAAGGCAATGGCAGATATCAAGACTTATGCTTTTGCACTGAATGTAAACCAAGAGATAGATATAGAAGACAACAGCTCAAAGATAGGGGTAAGATAAATGATATGATAAGGGTAGTGCCACACACTCTGATCTATCTCTACACTAGCACAGTATGGCTTAGGGGGGACATACGAAGCTAGCTCTAGGTTCTATGGTACTAAACATACATAGTTAGATGATACAAGAGATATACATAAAGCATTGCATGAGAGGAAGGTTCAGCACCTAGGTACAAATGGGGAGATAGCCCGCGACGACCAGCACTCTGCGAAACTATCCTTTAGACTCCTACAGCAATAACCCAGCGCGGAGGGTTTCAAAGTGTCCAACAGCTGTCACCACTGCGGCCTACCTCAATCGTTATGGGGGGCAAGCTCATAACTAACATAGCCACACAAACCAGGCACCATGCCTATATTGCTGCTAGACTTCACCCGGCCCGGGCTATTGTGACCCAGGATTAAGCCACCACAAGACTGGTCAACTTAGACCGAGTACCGTAGCTTAAACACAAACTTCATGCAACACAACAATGCTATCAAACAAGATCAAACTAGGGCTAGTCATACGAATAGATACGAACTCTCTTATGTCTAATCAACAAGATCAAAGGGTCGTGTTCGTGAAGAACACGACCCTCTAACTTGTGAACAAACACATAAGGAATGAGTAAATCATCCTTCAACTGGATCGAAAGGTAGTGTTCATGAAGAACACGAGCCTCTAAATGATGAACAATGGATGAACTCAAGAACATATCAATCATATGATCTACAACAACTTTATATGAAATAGCTGAATAACTTAAGTAGATCAAAGTCATACATAGAAATAAAGATACAAGAAAACTCATACCTAGACTCCAAAATAGACTTGGAACCTGAATAAGAGATACTCTAGCCTACCCCCTAGCATTGGAAACTAAAAGTCAAAGGAGAGTCAAGAGAGATGTGTGTGAGAAATGGGAGCCCCTCCTCTTCTATTTATAGGCAAGGACCAGGCTTGCTCAGAGCACTAAATGGCCTCAAAACACCCGAGGATGCATCAAGTGACCAATAGGGAGCAAGCACATGGAAGACCAGGATCAACCGACCCTAGGTCGATTCGGTAGATCCTAGGTTCGGCCGACCCCCTCGGGAGGCCTCCTGCCTTGTGCTTTCTCAGGGTGGCTGACATGTGGGTCCTTTGATCACTCCTCCATGCATGCCAAGTTTCCTGATAAGATGGAGCTCTGGTGGGCCCGTGGATCCTTATGAAGTCTATGTGTCGCTCTCTGATTCGTCGGTGAGTGCCTCCCTTGGACTAGTGACATGGATGCCACATGTTTTCTAGGTGGCAGCCATCTCCTTAGCTGAGGTGGCATGGACAACTCATAGAAAGGTGGGTTTCCTTCTCTTTTTATGCTTATTTCACCTACATACAAATAATCTCCAAAGACAAGTGGAACTACATTATTCAAACCAAAATGCAAGTAATAAATGCATATGCCTCCATTTATATGAGAATATTGATGGCTGAAAGTAGTACTTAACAGCCGTCAACAAACTCCCCCAAGCTAACCTCTTGCTCTTCTCGAAGCAAGACATTAAGGACTTTGGTTGGTTGATCAGGAGTTGCTACGATGTTGTATCCTTAACTTATGGCAAACATATAGCAAAATACTCTACCAAGAGTTGAACAAGTTGGTAATGTTCTTACCATTCGCTTGATGATGTGGGGTGTGTAGCTTCACCTGCCTTGGGTGGTTGAGAGACAGAATGGTTATATAGTAAATGCATAATCACTCATACCTTGATCAGCTACTAATCTGGAGGTTTTGCCAATTTTTTCAAAAGAAAATCAGAGTTCCTCAAATGATACTCTCGGATCACTCAAAGTGTATGGTTCCTCACCAAGGCATTAAGTTTCCTTTCTTCACATCCTCCTCCTAATAGACTTATGTGGAGCTGTAGGTAGGGAAGAAAAGTGGCATACTTGTCTCTCATATTTTGCTATGTCAAAAACCAGATCCTTGGAAGAAACAAACATACATCCTGATCAAGATGTGATATGTGTGTGATGATAAAGTGCATGGTAAGGTGTATACTAGGCCCGTAAATGGGTTCTAAGATATTACCATACTTTATACGAAAAATGAGGGGTTGATGGTAAGGTGGACACTAGCCCCGGAGTACGTACTAGTTATTACCATCTTCATGGTGGAACTCTTTTTCTTGCACATATCAATCCCCTTTTCTCCTTTTGGAATTTTTCTGGACTTGAGCTAGCTCTCTTTATTTTATTTTGCCATGCTTTTGAGCATGCTTCTTCTTTTTTTTAAACTAGCCCTTTGTCTCTTTTGGAGATATTCAGAGAGGGATGAATGATACAAATATGCATAGAGTTTTATTTGTGGAAGAATGCATAAGCAAATGGAACAAATGATGAATGCTAACTTCCAGTGTAGAAGTTTTAGCATGAACGTGTACGTGATCTTGATCAGGGGGGTATGAGTTCTAACAAGGGTCACAACAATTTGACAAAGCTCAATGAGAGAACAAGCTGCATATGTAGAGGTTAACAAGAGCTAGAATCTACATACGGCCTTGGATAGGAAATGCTCATCATTGAGGAACTCATCATGTTTAGATTTTTTTTCAAAAATGAAAACTCCGGATGTCAAGCATCACTAGGTACAAGATCATAACACTCTATTATACCATATCATGTCTCACAACAACTTAGGCATGGATCATGCTTTTTGCTACCCACAGTTTTTAAGCTAAGGTTTGAACATGCAAGCCAACAAACTCAGAACTTAGGTAGGATACAAAGCTATGTGCAAGACATATGAGAAGAATAAACAGAGCAACTATTCATCATTTCAACCATAGAGGCAAAGCATTCTTACTATGCATATCAAAGCAAACTAAAGCAAACTTGATGATGAAAGCAAATAAATCTTTTTGGTCTTTTTATTTTTACAGATTTTTATGGGTTTTCATTATAAGACATTCTGAAAACAAAGGAAGATACAAGTTACCTCAGGATGGGGGTCCTCCCCCAAGATAGCTTCAGGCTCACTACGATGGAGGGTAGAAGAAAACCCTGACTCACAAAGAAAGCCCTCTGCTTCTCTATCTGTCGCTGTTGCGCCTGCTGCATGGCGTCGATCCTCTCGCCAGTCTGACGCTACCACACTGAGTTAGCCTCAACGTGTGTTCAACATCTCCTCTACTCCTGTGACCTGGACGGTGAGCTCTCCCAGCTGCTGCGCGAGCTGAGCCTCTCGTGCAAGGGCCGAAGAGTGTCGTCTGAAGGACGAAGACGGAGGTGGACCACCGAAGCTGGAACTAGTGGGTGTAGCCCACCGGTCTCTGCTCGTGTCAGCCCAAGCTGTACTACTCGCACCCTGATGGTAGGTGGGCTGGTCCCAACCAGGTGCATACCCAGGGGTTACCCCAGCCATGTACCCCGCAGAGGACCTACTTGCCATAGGTGGTGCAGTAGGTTGTGGCTGTGGTGTTGTGGGAGGTTAGTACCATGGTACAAACTCAAGGAGTGTGCAGGTGGACATCACCCTTGAGCCTGCCCCAGCAAGAATGCAGAAAACATAGAGCGAAAGTAGCTTGTTTTTCTAAGATAAGAATTTTATTGGAATGGAAACTAAGAATAACTTACTGAATTTACCTGTCGGCGCAGGGCTCACTATTTTGAGTCCTTAGAGCTAGACTCTTGTTCCAAATTACTTACCTTGGCAGTGAGGCAATCGTCTCTTTTGGAAGAGAAGTCGGCTTCCTATTCACCTTTCTCCACACCTTCTGAGTGTCCTGTGGGTTGTGGTGTGTAGGGGTGATTTCTTGGAATGGGACTGAGATTTCCAATATTGCTTCTGTCCCGCACTCATATGCTGAAGTTCTTCCTTCCAATAATTCTTCATGAACGTAATGATGCTGTCCATTTCCTGCCGTGGTGTTCCGACCTCTCGTGCTGGAGTGTTGGGAGTTGGTGAATCCTTGATCATTGAGCATTACTTCTTTCTTGGACGGAATTCAAACTTCTCCTCCTTGCCATTGATGTAGAGACGGATCAAACCAGCACCCACATCAATTTGTGCATCAGCTGTGCTCAGAAATGGTCGCCCAAGTATGAGAGCCACTTCCTTGGCAATCTCCATGTCTAGTACCACAAAGTCAATGGGGATAAAGCAATCTCAGACTTTCACTAGAATGTCCTCGCCTATTCCTGCTAGGTATCGGACTGAAGAATCAGCTAGCTGCAGCTACAAAGTGGTTGGAGACAAATTCGTGTAATTGAGTCAATCAAATACTACCTTAGGCATGATGCTGACGCTGGCCCCTAAGTCATAGAGAGCATGGTCGAAACGTTGTGTCGCAATCATACAAGTGATTGTGCGACACCCTAGATCTTTCTTCTTCTCAGGAAGGCGGTTGAGTATAGCGGCACTACACTCCTCAGTGAGCCGTACCACTTCCGTCATAGGAAGGGCTCGCTTCTTGGTTAAGATGTCCATGAGATAACACGCGTATGTGGGTACGCGTATTGCCTCGAGTAATGGGACGTTGATATAAACCTTCTAAATCATGTCCACAAAGCGATTGAACTGTTCATCTACTATTGCTTTCCTGTTCCTTTGAGGGAACAACATCACATTGGCTTCTACAAATTCCGGATGTGCCGTCACTCCTTCAGATGCCTTCTCTTTTGAGGGTACCTTCCTTAGCTGGGGGAGTTCTTCCGAGTCGGATGAACCTTCATGAATGTTCTCAACCTCTTGTGTGTTTTTCTTGTCTGTTCCTGCAGGGTTAGGATATGGTGGATCTTGAGTGGACTTACCTCCCCTCATAGTTACCGCATTTGCATTTTCAATGGGAAGAATAGAAGCAGCTAACTAAGTTTCTAACATTTTATTAAAACTTAGTTGGCTCTTCTGAGCAGAAGAAAAACTTTCAAGCTTAACGTTGAGACTTTCCAAGGACTTATCAAGGGCAGCTAACTTTTTAGTAACACCTTCATTAATTTTAGCCTACCCAAAGACAAGATCTCTCAAGGAGGGCTGGTTAGAATTGTATGTATTACCTTGGTTACCTCCTTGATAATAAGGGTGTTGTTGATTCCACGTTTGGCCTCCTTGTTGTTGGGGATGATAACCATTATTATTGCCATTCATGTACATCACTCTCTCTCGAGTTTCAGGACAGTAATTTCTCGAATGGCCAGTGTTGCCACAGACTTCACAAGTCATATGAGAATCCATAGGCAGAGTAGTGGTGGCCATGGCAGCGTTCTCGCTGGTGTAGTCATCCAATCTTTTCATAAGAAGGCCAGCTTGGCAGTAATCATATCTACTTCCTTGACAGTATGAGTACCCCTCTGATGTGGCTGGAGTCTTTCATCGCTCCACCCTTGGTTGGGTACTATCTTCTCAATAAGTGATTTGGCATTATCAATAGTGAGTGAGAAGAATGCTCCCTGAGCAGCAGCATCAATATGGCCTCGGGCTGTCGGAGTCAGCCCATTATAGAAGCTTTGAAGAATTAGCCAATCCTCCATCCCATGGTGAGGACAGGCCAGGATGTACTCCTGAAGCCTTTCCCAAGCCTCTGGAATAGATTCACTTGCTGCTTGCTGAAAGCTAGAAATCCTTCCACGAAGAGCATCAGTTTTGACCAACAGAAAGAACTTCTTGAGGAATGCTTCTGAACACTTGCCCCAAGTATTAACAGCTTCACGATTTGGATAGAACCATTGCTTGGCTTTCCCCAGGAGAGAAAAAGGAAACAGTCGAAGATGAACAACATCCATATTTGCACCCCTGATGATGAAAGTGCTGCATAGCTCTAGGAACTACTGCAGATGGGCATTAGCATCCTTATTTGGCTTGCCACAAAATGGACTAGCCTGTACCATCGTGATTAAACCCGTCTTGATCTCAAAGTTTTCAGTCCCCACTGCCACCTCAGGGCCTTGCAGCACCTGGTCGGCAGAAGGAGCTGAGTACTCATGAAGTGTCTACTGGGCCATAGCGTTTGACTTGGATGGTACAAAGGAAGCTGGATCGCCTTCTGGACGATTACGATGAGGGGAGTCAAAATGAACTCGAGCTTTCCTCACTAATGACTCGGGATCTTCTATGAAATTCTCCGGTAAGTTGAAACTAGTCATACACTACCTATCTTCATCATCCGAAGATAAAAGAAGACAATCAAGGTTAGCCTGCATTGAGAGTTGCTCTAACCTACTCATGATTTATAAACGGATGGAAAGCATAGTCATGATAATCCTATGCCTTCCCTAGCAACGGTGCCAGAAATGCTTGTTGGCGTTTCTTAACGTCACTACTAACGATGCCGAGTTAGAGTGAACATCAAGACATGCCAAAGGTAAACCTAACGATCGTGAACGAATCCGCAAGCGCACAGATAAACCATTGTAGCATTTCCCCAGGAAAGTGAGTGTTCCAAGGGTATCGAATTTGTGGAAGGCAATGGCAGATATCAAGACTTATGCTTTTGCACTGCATGTAAACCAAGAGATAGATATAGAAGACAACTACTCAAAGACAGGGGTAAGATAAATGATATGATAAGGGTAGTGTGACACACACTCTAATCTATCTCTACACTAGCACACTACGGCTTAGGTGGGACATATGAAGCTAGCTCTAGGTTCTATGGTACTAAACATACAGAGTTAGATGATACAAGATATAAGCATAAAGCATTGCATGAGAGGAAGGTTCAGCACCCAGGTATTGTAACACCCCATGTTTTAATTAGTGCTCATTAGTGCTAAGTACCTTCCTAATCAAGTCATGATCATGAGTTCTTAAACACTTGGTCAAAGATCTAGTCAAACACCTAGTCAAACCGCTTGGAACCCACTCTCTGTCTAGAACTTTTGCCGCGTTGTTCAAAATCCGCCAATATAAAAGTTGTGCATCTTGTTGTGGGACACAATTTTCATGTTTGTCAACATTGCAAATTTTGAGTGGAACTTGGTCAAATTGGTGGTCAATGACAGGAACCACTTTTCTCTGGTGCCGAGCAAAGTGCCAACTTGGCATGCTTTTTGTGCATGATCTATTGTTCAAAACACCTATGTGTCTTTCTGAAAGTTGTAAAGGGTTGATAGATCTACAACTTTTGTGTTCACACCAGAGTGCACTTTAGTTGCAAAAAATTGAGTTTTTCTAGGTCAAATAGTGCCAGTCGAAATTGAAACCGCGCCGGTGCACGTGCTGCCGCACGACGCCGTGCCGACAGCGCCTGGCCGCGCACCCACCGCCGTCGGGCCTGCACGCAGAGGGACGCACCTCCCCACGTGCTCGTGGACCTCCGAGCCAACCGACATTTCGTGCGCCCTTTGCACGGCCGACATGTGTCGCGCGACCGCTGGCCGAGCCGTGCCGCCCAGTCTGCCGTCTAGCCAATGACGTCACCGCCGTACGTAGCCCATGCCGCGACCGACCGTCCCCGTCAACGCGTCCCGGTCGTCGAGTCATTATGCGCGAGCACATAAGAACCCCTCTTGGAGCTTTCTTGCACGTGCGCCGCTCCACAGCCGCTGGCTCTACTCCGCCGCCGGTCCACCATTAGCGCTCACGGCGAGCTCCACCTCCCGGCTGTCACCACCGCCGCCCAAGCCTATCTCCCTCTCCACAAACACCCCCTGACGCTTCCCAGACCGCCACTTGGCCCGGCCGAGTCGCGCCAGAGCCAGCATTCCAGCGGCTGCCACCGTCGGGCGCCGCCAAGCTACCTCGCCAGCGCTGGCTCTGACCCCGCCGAGCCTCGGAATCGAACCCCTAAGGGTCGAGGACCATCTCCCCGCCGCTTCCCGACCAAGTCCGGCCTCCCCCTCGCCGGATTCTGGCCAACCTCACTGGCGGGTGCGCCAGGGACCGATTTGCAAGGTCCATTTTCTTTCCGAGGGCCTATCTATAATGATCTTCATCTTAGTTTTCTTTCAACTCAGTCCAGCGCCTTGTAAAATCCATATCTATTAGCAGAAAAATTAGAAAAATGCATATGATGACTTTTTGGAATCCTTGTGAGGAGTACTGTAATTCCTAGAAAACATGTATAGGGTTTTTCTGGATAGTTTTTGAATAAATTTGAAAAGTCAGTTTGAACTGTTTTTGCTGTAGTTTAATTTCTAGATGTGAGTTTGACTTGAAATTTGGATATCTAAGGGAATGTGACCAACCATGCACCCTAGGATAGTCATGTGATGTTTTGTCATTAAAGAACTTAATGTCACCAATTAATTCTTCCATGTGCATCTCCGTGTAGAATCTTCTGACGGTAGCAGCGAGCTTGTCTCGGAACGAGCTGACAGACCGTTCGAGGGAGAAGTGAACTAGGTGGAAGTGCAGCAAGACCCGAACCAAAGTCCGGAAGACTTTCCTACTAACTTTGCTAGTGAAGGCAAGCCCCGGTTTGTCATTGTCCTATTATAGTTTCCTTTTAACTTCTGAATTTATGATTGATTATCTATGTGCATTTACGTTCAGGAGTTGAATTGGAACCCTAGTTGCATGATCCTTAAGTACCTATGTTTGTTTACTAGAATACTAGGTCACTAGTTGCTATGCACTAAGGAACCGGTACAAGTCGAGTGATGTTCGTCACTCGCGAGAATAGGTTCTTATGTTGGAATCATAAGACTTGATAAATTGGATTGCTCACGTGGTAAGAGCATGGGATTTTGGGCTCCTATCCAGTGGTTAAGAGATTAAGCATTTGAACGTACTAAGCACTTGTCGGAAATGGGTACGGTAAGCTTAGTACCTGATTGACACGACAAGGGAACCTTTTCCTATTACCCTGGGGCACATGATGTGTCCCCCTACTTGCAACAGAGTGGTACCTGTGTGAACCTGGACGTTCGTGTGTGAGTGATCCAGTAATCCTTGTATCAAGGGATGTAGGTTCCGCTGCCGAACTGAAGATTGACGAGAACTGCCTGGTCGGTGTGTACCCCGTTTCGTTGTTTATTTGATCTTCTTGGGGTATGCATTCTTCTGTGTGTTTAGGTCCACCTTGCAAGGTTATTAATCGATCGATCGTCGACCTCTCACCGTTATCTGAGATTGCTTATTCATCTGGCCATTGTGATCCCTTTATGATGGAATATTGATAAACTTGATGTTTGATGAAATTGTATTGCACAACTCATGCTTGCAATAGTTGCTTATTTAGTAATGAATTAGTCCACTAGAACTTGAGCTAAAATAGGGAAAGTAAGGATTCACTCTTTAGTAGATTTTTGGCAAAACAAGCCCACTAGCCAAAAGCCTCGCATGATTAGAGGTTAAATCTTTTATTTTAGACAGGTAAGCCTTACTGAGTATTAGTATACTCAGCCTTGCTATATATGTTATTTTCAGGTGAAATTGTTTGGCATAGTGAGATACCCCACGACTAGGAACTGCAGTGGGTGTCGGACGCTGAATAAAATCATCATGGATGGCCTCCTATGATGATGATCACGTTACTTAGTTTATTTTTCTGCTGTTTAAAACTCTGAACCATGGTTTATCATGTTATGAACTATGAATTGTAATAATTGACCCTACGGGGAAGATTAGTCTTAATTTGTAAGGTACTCTGGACTCTCCTTCATGGGAGTTTTAATGTATGCGTGTTCGATCCTCTGTGTGTTGATTCAAGTGATTTACCGGGCTTCGACCAGGCAACACTCAACATGATGGTTCCTTATTATCGCTTAATGACCAAATGGTGTGGTTTAGGTGATAGTACAGAATTATCACGGGTGGGGTTGTCACAGTTGGTACCGAGCATCCGTATACATTAGAGTAATTAGTTTAACACTAATCACATGATCTATAATAAAACTAGCCAAGATTGATTGTATTTTAAAAATATGTTGGATCGTTAAGGAATGATTTAGACCGAGAGGCCCTAGAGGGAATTTTGGGTTCCTTGAGGTGGCTAAGTATCTATGGTTTATTTATGCTAACTTCCAGCACTTCTTAAGCCACGTGTTTCATACGTGTGCTGTGCCGCATCACGAGTATGTGAGGGTTGATAGGTCAATCCATTCAACGGATCCTATCTTCTTGGTTGGATGCTCACGTGTCTTATACGTGTGCTTTCCGTATGTAAGTCATACGAAGGATGGCATGTTCTATTCAAGATGAACATGTCATGAGTTGTGATGTTGCCAAGTTTTGCTAGACGTGTGCATGATTCCGCATTACGAACATGCGAAGGGAAACACCCTCCATTCAGAAGGAGCATGTCTCAAGTTGGGCGCTGTCCATGCAGTGCAAAATGCATGGGTACCATTTCTATAGTGAATGGTAATGTTTGTGGACACTTCCGTGATGTGCTGGCATGGAAGGTTCTTTTCTTGCAGGTACACTAACCACGTTAGTGCGATCGTTATAAATGACGTGTAGCTCCGACTAGTTATTATAGGGAGAGACGTTTAAAAGCTTGCCACCAGAATTAACTACATCTTTTTAGATCCATAAGTTGTGAGGTCGTTTAAGACGTGTGCATGCATCATAAAATTTTGTTGAACCTAAAAACTTGCTATCCTACACTTGTGTTATGCTTCTAGAAATGTTGCTTGCTCTTAGAAGGGGTTTTCTCTCACTTTGATCCTAGTAGTTTCTGCTAAAAATCCTCGGCAGTCAGCTCATGTATTTTTAGAGCCAAATCCAAGATGTTCTGACTAGGCAACTTTTACGAAAGTTGTTCCTTATCAAGTCAAACATCTACTTTGAATTTTTCGTGATTTTAGGAATTCTTAATCTAGAGTTATGCTCAAAATAGTGAACCTCTGTCTTGCTGTTTTTCCTTATTAACCTCACTCTGGAGATAGATTTTTCAAGCATGTTCCTATCTGACCTAGATGTACCTTTGAATAACAAAAATGTGCATAACTATCTCACTGAGTTTTTGTAAAAATTTGGGAATTTTTGGGGCTCTAGTTTTTGAGTTGTGAATTTTGTTTGCAACCGTTAAAAACAAACCCCAATACCCAAATTGCTGTGGTTCTTGAGTCATGATCATATTCTGGAAATTCGGTTGTTTGAGTTTTCGTGCATGTTCTACTTGTTTAATTTTGTATGAACAAGCTTATGAATATGTGTTTAACGAAAGCTCGACCCTTTTCCAGATGGTGGGCTCAACCCGCAGCACTCCTGGTGGTTTCGGTGATTCCTGTGGCCGTAACCAACCCCCAACACCACCGAACGTAAACCTTTCGGAGATGTCCGTTTCTACTCAAGCTGAGTGGCTGCGCCAAATTCTTCTACATCTACAGCAGCAGCCCTAGGTGAATCAAAATGATGCACCACCTCAAGTGGCAACATATGAGCATTTCCGGACCATGAAGCCACCGCAATTCATTTAGGCGGAAGAACCCCTTGATGCGGATGCTTGGTTCCGGGCTATTGAAGCCATGTTCACGTTGTTCACTTTACATGCTCAGAAGAACACAAGGCCAGTTTTGCAGCATTGCAGCTACGTGGTCCTGCCTTGATGTGGTGGGAACACTACAAGCCATGCAGCAGTCTGGGCATGGAATCACCTGGTCTGAGTTCAAAAAGGCTTTTAGAGACCATCACATCCCTAAAGCACTCACAGATAGGAAAATGAGAGGGTTGCTGGCTCTCAAGCAAGGGTCAGATACCGTGTACCAATATGCACAGAAGTTCAGCAACCTATGCCAATATGGAGGATATCATGTGGATACTGATGCGAAGAAGATGGAGTGTTTCCGTGATGGCCTGAATAGTGATTTGTATGAACGGCTGAATCTGGTAGAGCTTGACAGCTATCATGAGATGGTGCATAAGGCTATCTCACAGGAGGATGCCATGAATAGGGCTCAAGCTGAGAGGAAGAGGAAGACTAACTTCACGCCTAATAATGCACAGATTCGAAAGTTTCGCATGATGCAGAAGCCCTCACCAGATTTCCAGTTGTCTTCACAGTCGGAAAGGTGGGTGGTTAAGCAATCCCAGGATCGACTTCAGGAGAAGTTTCTTTTCCCAAATCTCCAGCCGCAGTTCCCAAAGCCTCCTATACCTACACCTCCTAGTGTTAGTAATTGGCGTAGTTGTTTCAAATGTGGTAGTCTAGAACACTTTGCTAAGAAATGCCCACACCTTCGCTAGAACCATAAACATAACAAGCCAAATCAGCCGAACCAGAGACAAGATTCCAAACCTAGCAACAAGGGTAAGAAGCAGATTGCCCAAGTCAAGTAGAGTAGACTCATTTTCACTTCTGTAGTAGATATTCCAGAAGGAGCACCAGTGTTGATGGGCACATTCTCTATTCGAGGAAAACCTATCAAAATCTTGTTTGATTCTGGTGCTATGCATAGTTTCATGAATGGGAAGACCCTAAGCAAATTAGGACTAAATCCTTGCAATACCAATAAGGCATTCATGATAAAGACGACTGGAGGAAAATTTTCTTCCGAGCTAGTGACCAGAGGGGTACCATTGGAATTAGGCAGCAGAACGGTTAACACAGACCTTATCATTCTGGGTTTGGAAGTGAGAGCCAGGTGTGGTTCGAGGACCGGTGGATGGTCGCTTCCTGGTGTGATGAGTGATTGACAACGTGGTGTGGACTGATTCTTGGCTAAGTATCGCAGGTGCAGGTTGCGGCTTGACTGGTGCAGGTGCAGGTGAAGAACAAGCGTGAAAGGTCGTTGCCGGTGAGGCCTCCAGGTGTGGAGAAGACAAGTAGGCTTGGTTCGAGGGACCCGGTGGCCAGCGGGGTCAAGTGCGGGCCGCATGGTGGCAAGAACGACAAGATAAAGTCATGGACGGTTTCTTGGTTGAGCCTCAAAACCAAGGTCGAGCTGGGACTACGTGGGAGCCGAGTCATGAGTGGTGATTGGCGGAGGCTACACCGAGTTCGCGGGGTTTCCGGTGGTTCACCAGAAAACCACTGGGTTTCTTGGTTGATCCACAAAGTCAAGACCGAAGAACCGAAGACGGAGGTGCAGCAGCTCCAGACCGGTCTGACCGGTGGGTCTGACCGGTCTGACCGGTGGGTACCGGTCTGACTGGTGAGGAGCACCGGTCTGACCGGTGTGCGACGACGCAGTCCGGAATCTTCGAAGCGGAGGACACGCGTCGGGATCGCAAGGCTTGCGTCGAGGCTAAGCAAGTTTGCGGTCGCTGGGCATCCGTCCGATGGTGCGAAGACAAAGACTTCCAATTTCGCCCTCGAGGGGCATGTATCCCTAGTTAGCTAGTAAGGGTATTTTAGTCTTTCGGTTGCCTCCATATAACCCAAGTGGTGAGAGGATGGCAGCCATCTCTTGGAACCCTAGCTCATTTGGTTTTCCTATTTTCCTTCCTATTTTCTTAGGATTTTCGTAGGACTAGCTTGAGAGCTTCATGGTGAGATCTTGTGAGAGGGAAGGATGATCGGGCGGCAAGCTAGACCTTGTATGAACCTCTTTGGTATGTATAGATGATTCGGCGTGGTTCCTCAAGGCTTGGATGTGTCTTTCCCGTTTCTCCTTTTTGGTGATTTTCGGAGCCCTTTCTTGGCGTTTTTCTTGGAGCGATTTCGAGGCCTTTCTCTTTGGGATTTGGTGGGGGATGTATGCATGAACCCTTCGTGGTTCTTTTCCCTTTGATTCCCCTTCCAAATCCGTGAGCAAAGGGGCTCGATTTTGGGGTTTTCGTGGCTCTAGGGTTAGAGGTGTTCTTGGTGGGATTTCTTAGATTCCTCTTGATTTGACAAGTTTTGGTGGACCAAATCTTGGCTATGGAGTACCCATGAGGTGTTCCTACTATCCCCAAAGTCTTGTGCAAAACCGTGGAGCGGATCAGGAGATCGGGAGTTGGATTTGGAGGAGTTGACTCGCGGGCGTTGTTCATCCCGAGCTGCCCAGGCACGACCGATCTGACCGGTGCTCTTGACCGGTCTGACCGGTGCTAGCCCTTGGTGGGTTTTTGTCTCGGGGAATAGCCTTGTCCGTGTGGTTTTGTCCCGTGGTCCTGCTGATCAGTTCTTGGCGTGTTTGGAGTTGTTTTGCTAGGCTTTGTGAGGGGTTCTTCTTCCTCACAAGTTGTGTCTTGTGGTGGTTTTGTTCCAGGGCCTAGAGGAGTCACTGAGGCTTCCTGGAACGTTTGCTGTGCGGCTGCTGTAGCCACCGGCCTGACCGGCTCTGTCCACCGGTCTGACCGGTGTCACCGGTCTGACCGGCGCAGGCCATCGGTCTAACCGGTGTAGCACAGGCAGCAAGCCGTGCAAGTTTCCGCTGTGTGGTTCGGTGAGTTTTGGCTCGGAAGGTTAAGTGTTGGTTCCTAGGACCAGTAGCACTCCAGTGGCTGTGTGGTCTTGACCAACTTGGGTAGTTGGGTCGGAGACGTGAGTTGGATGTCGTGTTCGTCTTGTCGGAGTTCTCATCTCCTTCGAGAAGAATTTTTATCGGCTCCCATTCACTCCCCCCCTCTCTGGTTCGCCTAATCGGTCCTTCAATTGGTATCAGAGCCGGTTCGGGTCTTTATTGACTCTTACCAGTCTAAGATCCAAAGATGGCGTACCATGAACGGGGTTCGGGTCCTCTGCACTTCGATGGGAAGAACTACCAGATGTGGCAAAGGCGGATGGCGGCGTTCCTCCGCGGAAAGGGTCAGATTCTTTAGGATGTCACGGTGAACACAGCTTATGTTCATCCGATGAACTTCCTTGCTCCAGGATCGAGGGATATGTTCGAAGCCAACAACAAGGCTGTCGACTACTTGTTTCGTGCCCTGTGTCCACTTGAATTCGATCGGGTTCAGACAGAGGACTTAGCTTGTAGGATTTGGGAGCAGTTGAAGGATGCTCATGCTGGGAATGCTCAGGTTCAGGCTCGGATGTACGCGACTTACCGGAGAGAGTACGAGAACTTCACTCATCTCCCCGGCGAGTCCGTCGATGCCCTTTTCCAGCGATTTACGGTCGTTGTGAACAACATGAGAGCCAATGTGGACGTCCTCCCATACAATGATCATGATAGAGCCGTGAAGCTCTTGCACTCGTTGGATCGTACCGTGTGGGACGGGAAGTTTGAGGCTATCGTTGAGTCCGAGAAGTATGACACCTTGACGGTGAACGAGCTGTTCTCGAAGCTCAAGTCGGCTGAGTTGGACCGTGGTATGACAGCCAAGATCGAGAGCCCGACTGATTCTCATAGTCTCGCTCTCGTTAGTGGCAAAGGAGGTAAGTCTAACGCTAACGCATTCTCAAGGATGTACTCTCTGTCCTCTTTGATGTCTTTGCCAGACGAGGAGTTCAATGTGCTTGGCGAGGACGAGCTGGCGTTGCTGACCAGGCGGTTCGAGAGGCTGCACGAGGAGGACAGCACGGACGTGCTTTCAGTGCGGCAAGGCAGGACACTTCGTCGCCGACTGCCCGGAGAAGACGGAGAACAAGGACGGCTACAAGGACGGCTACAGGCACCGATCGAGCAAGGATGGCAAGTACTGATCGAGGCGCGATCACAAGCACAAGAACAAGCACAAGGACGAGCGACGGTCGAGGAAGAAGGATGGCCGCGGAAGGAAGGCCCGAGCAATGGTCGGAGCGAGCGACGTCGACTCCAGCTCCGCCTACTCCTCCTCGAGCTCGAGTAGCAGTGAAGATGAAGGTGATCGGCGCAAGAACAAGAAGTCATCCAGGAACTTGAACGGGTTGAGCTGCTTCGCGAGAGATGGCTTCTGCCGCATGGCCCGTAGCTCCGGCAGCAAGAAGAGCCACCAGAGTGACTCGGACTCTGACTCCGAGGATGAGGTATGTGATGAGCTCTCTTCTTTGCGCAAGGAGAATGATGAGTAGGTTGACTTGCTTGATAACCGCGATCACATGCTTAGAGAGGCCAAGAAGATGAGGAAAGAGCATAGGGCCTCACTAGAAGATGCTAGGAACCGTGTGGCTGAGCTAGAAACCCAGAACCTAGATGCTAAGCTTGAGATTGATTTGCTTAAGGCTTCTCCTGTGGTTTCTGATGAGATTGATTGCTGTGATTGCTCTGTGTACCTAGCTGATCTTACTGCTCTTAAGGATAAGCATGCTTCTACTTGTGATGAACTAGATATGCTTAGGGTTGAAGTGGCTGAGCTTAAGTCTAGACCTGATTTGCTAGGTGCTTGCACTTCTTGCCCTATTTTGCATGGAAAGATTGATGAGATGCATGCTTACACTGTTTCGCTTGAGGCTAAGTTGAAAGAGCCTATTCCCACTTCTTGCTCTACTTGTGAATTGCATGCGGTTAAGAATTTGGAGCTTGCACATTATGTTGATCGCCTGCAGGATGAAAATGATGAGCTGAGAAAATGTATGAGCTGGTTGTCGGGTCAGGAGCCTCAGCTCGGTATCATGATAGCGGCTTTCAAACGCTATGATGGTCAGGCACTTGGGGCTGACAAGCTTGGAGAGAACTGTGGTGAGGGAGTTGAGAGAGTTGGAGAGATTCCTATCCCACCACCAAACAGACACAAGAACAAGTTTGAGCCCAAGCCCAACCATCTCAGAAACAAACTTGACACTACTCCAGATCCACCCATATTCCCTCACCCAACAAATGATTTTCAGAAACCGGTGAAGTTTGTGAGCCCAAAGGGAGGTGAGGAAGGAGAGAAGAAGGGTGAGAAGCCGAGTGGGCAGCCCCAACCCAAGCCTAAGCCTAAGCCACAGCCCATAAAGTTCCATTGTGGGTATTGTGGGAGAGATGGTCACAAGGATGAGTTTTGCTTCAAGAGGAAGCGTGAGGAGAGAATGGCTAGAGAGTGGGCTAACAGGGACAGGTACCACCCCTCTAATGGTGTACCTGAGCCTCGTATGCAGATGCCCAGGGCCAAGGCGATTGTGAGGACGGTTCCGGCTTGGGGAGACCGGAAGGCTGCAGGTGTTGCTGCTGGCCGAGCCACACCGGTCAGACCGGTGTACTGCACCGGTCAGACCGGTGCAGGTCTGGGCAGACAGCGAGTCGGGTTTCGTGCTCGTGAGGATGCTCGGTTTGGTTCTGGAGGTCGTGGTTCTGGTGGTTGGTCAGGAAAGTTTGCAGGTGGTCAGTTTGCTAGGCGTTCTCCACCTCGTGCTCCATACGGGGGTGGGAGGAGTCGTAGCTTTGAGATGGAGAAGAGGAACGATCCACGGTTTCCCTTTCGTGGCTTTCGTCCTCCTCCAGCTAGAGAGGGTTGGTTCCCTCGTGGTGGTTACCGTGGTGGTGTTAGTGGTGGTAGCTTTGATAGGCGTGATGATTTGGTTTGTGCTAACCCCACTTTGGAGCAAATGGCTCGGCACTGGTTTTACTCTTTTGGTACTAACCCCAGTGCTGAATCGTTTATTCACTCACGTGCTCGCTTTTGAATTTCAGGTGGGAGACTTGAAGAACATTTGGTTGATTGACTCCGGTTGCTCGAGGCATATGACCGGAGACAAGGGGTGGTTCTCAAGTCTCGTCCCGGTGGTGACAAAGAAGTACATCACCTTTGCGGACAATGGGCGAGGGCGTGTGCTGTCAGAAGGTGAGATTAAGGTAAGTGACAAGATCACTCTCAAGCGTGTTGCTCTTGTTCAATCGCTTGGATACAATTTGCTTTCTGTGTCCCAGTTGTTGGATGAGGGTTTTGGGGTGTTGTTTTGGCCTGGTGGTTCTCGGATTTTAGATTCTCGGGGGGATCTTGTTTGCATGGTCGTTCCCGAGGGTCAGGTGTTCCGAGCTGATTTTTCTCAGTCTTCTGGTGTGGAGCGTTGTTTCTTGGCTGGTTCTTCGAGTGAGTTGTGGAAGTGGCATAGGAAGTTGGGTCACTTGAGCTTTGACCTTTTGTCTCGCTTGAGTAAACTCAATTTGGTCCGAGGATTGCCACGGTTGAGGTTTGAGAAAGAGTTGGTTTGTGCGCCGTGTAGGCATGCCAAGATGGTAGCCTCTTCTCACCCGCCTCTCACCGATGTGATGACTGAGCGTCCATGCGAGCTGCTCCATATGGACCTTGTTGGCCCAGCTCGTGTGCGATCTGCGGGTGGGAAGTGGTATGTCCTTGTTGTGGTGGACGACTACTCTCGGTATGCGTGGGTGTTCTTTCTTGAGGAGAAGGGGGAGACGTTTGGTTTTGTTCGAGATCTTGTCTTGAGGTTAAGAAACGAGAGGCACAGAGATGCCATACGAGCGATCCGCAGTGACAATGGCTCGGAATTCAAAAACTCTCGCTTCGAAACCTTTTTGCCATGACTTGGGTCTTGAACACCAGTTTTCGAGTCCGTATACGCCTCCCCAGAATGGCGTGGTGGAAAGGAAAAACAGGACCTTGTGCGAGATGGCTCAGACGATGCTCGATGAGCATAGGACTCCGAGAAGGTTCTGGGCTGAGGCGGTCAATACCGCGTGCCATGTGTCGAACAGGATCTACCTCAGGGTTCACAAGAAGAAAACCTGTTACGAGTTGATGCACGGTCGCACACCCAAGGTGAGTCACTTCCATGTCTTTGGTTGTAAATGCTTCATTCTGAAGAAAGGGAAGAAGTTGGACAAGTTCGAGGCTAGGTCTGTCGATGGCATTTTCTTTCGTTATGCATCTCATTCTAGAGCATTTCGCTCATGCTGCTTTTGTTGCCACCTTTGAGCCCAAAGACATTGGACACGCGTTATCTGATCATAATTGGGTTAAATCGATGCATGAGGAGTTGGAGGATTTTGAGAGGAACCAAGTTTGGGTGTTGGTTGACCCTCCCCCAGGGTGTAAGCCGATTGGGACAAAATGGGTGTGGAAAAATAAAGAGGGAGAGAAAGGAGAAGTTGTGAGGAACAAGTCGAGACTTGTTGCTCAGGGGTACAGTCAGAAAGAGGGGATCGACTACGAGGAGACTTTCGCTCCTGTAGCTCGTTTGGAGGCGATCAGGATCCTTCTAGCCTTTTCCGTGGCTAAAGGGTTCAAGTTGTACCAGATGGATGTGAAGAGTGCTTTTCTGAACGGCGTGTTGGAGGAAGAGGTGTTTGTGAGGCAACCACCGGGGTTTGAGAGTGAGAAGTACCCTCACCGGGTGTACAAGTTGAGGAAGGCGCTGTATGGGTTGAAGCAGGCGCCTAGAGCTTGGTATGGTAGGTTGAGGGGGTTCCTGTTTGAGAGAGGGTTTGAGATGGGGAAGGTCGACCAGACCTTGTTTCTCCTCAGGCAGGGCAGAGATATCCTGATTGTGCAGGTATACGTGGATGATATTGTCTTTGGTGGCTCGTCTAACTCTCTTGTTGCAAGGTTTGCAGAAGACATGAGCAGGGAATTTGAGATGAGCATGATGGGCGAGTTGCAGTTCTTCCTCGGGCTACAAATCAAGCAATCAAAGGAAGGAACATTTGTGCACCAAGCTAAGTACACCAAGGACATTGTGAGGAAGTTCAAGATGGAGGACTCCAAGGCTATGGCGACGCCTATGAGTACGACTACAGTTCTTGATGCGGACGAGGTAGGTGAACACGTGGACCAGAAGGAGTACCGGAGCATGATCGGGTCACTCCTCTACTTGACGGCGACGAGGCCGGACATTCAATTCTCGGTGTGTCTGTGCGCTCGTTTTCAAGCTTCTCCGAGGACTTCGCATCGGCAAGCAGTCAAGAGCATTTTCTGGTATTTGCGACACACTCCCGACTTCGGCCTTTGGTACTCTGCGTCTTCTTCTTTGGCGCTTCATGGATTTTCAGATGCGGATTTTGCCGGGTGTCGGTTGGATAGGAAGTCCACTTCTGGGACTTGCCAGTTCTTGGGTTCTTCTTTGGTATCTTGGTCTTCCCGCAAACAGTCGAGTGTTGCTCAATCCACTACCGAGGCAGAGTATGTGGCCGCAGCTAGTTGTTGCTCTCAGCTCCTTTGGATCACATACACCATGAGTGACTTTGGTGAGGAGTATACCCATGTCCCACTTCAATGTGATAGCACCAGTGCCATAAGCATTGCAAAGAACCCAGTGCTCCATTCCAAAACCAAGCACATAGAAGTGAGGTATCATTTTCTGAGAGACAACGTAGAGAAAGGAAAGATAGCTTTGATCCATGTACCCACACATGAACAACTAGCCGATATTTTCACCAAACCCCTAGATCAAGCAACTTTCACTCGTTTGCGGGGGGAGCTTGGTGTTTGTTTGATTTCTTGAGTTGGCGTGTGGGAGCTCCTATATAGCATATGTATAGCTTTCCTTTGTGCATTTCTTGCATTTGGCATGGCATATGTAACATGGTGTATAGGCATCTTTGTATCTTAGGTTGCATGCATTTTGTATCATATGCATTGTTTAGGAAAGGCTTCTCCTATATACATTGTTCACCATGGAATGATATATATGTCCTTGTGAGCTAATTTGGTAAGCTATGGTTAGTTTGGCTTAGCTCTTGATAATCTTGGTTTGTATCCATGGTTGATGGCTATGTTTTTGAAAATTTCATATGCATGCTCTCTTGTGAGTAAATGCCTTTACATGATCTTGACATGTTTTTGTGGCTTGGCTATGCTTAATTTGTGGTTGGATAGCTTATTTTGATCATATGGGGCCAAAGGCTCATTTGCCATCATGAATGTTTAGCCCCCATGCTTCATCTTGTGGAGGGGCATAAGTTCCTTTTTGTCGCAAAGACATTTCATGTACCAATTATAAATCTGAAAATGAAATGTAAATTGCTTGAAAAATGTGCTCCCATGTCATATGTGCTAATTTTAATTTGCTTTGGGTGCTAAATCGTTGCATGATGCCTACCAATGAGAAGTCTCATATATAGAAGTAGGCACATGGCTCGATGGCTTTGACATGACATGAGGTGCTTGTGGGTGTTTATGATGGTCTTATGCTTAGAATGGTTGTCCTAGCATGAAGTTTGTGTGGCTTTGCCATTTTGACATGTTTTGCTCATGTTTAGGACTTTGCTCATGAGAGGGTGATTTTTCGCAAAATTGCTAAATTCTATCTTAGCTTCGCCCAATGGTTGTGAAACTTGGTGATCATGAAGTTTATGTCATTACGAAGCTATAGAGTATCTAACTTGCTCGTTTGGACATGTGTAGCATCCTATGTTGAATTTTGTCTATTTGAGAAGCTCTAGGTTGCATTTTTTGCATTTTTGGCTTGATTCATGCATTGTCAACAAGGGGGAGAAGTTTGAGCATGTTTTGGCCTACTGAATGCATTTGGAAGGTTTTCAGGTGGTTTCGAGCCATTTTTGGGCTCTGTTGTGCACCGGTCTGACCGGTTGAGGTCACCGATCTGACCGGTCAGAGTGCTGGTCCTGTTCACATGTTGCGCACCGGTCTGACCGGTGGTGTCGACCGGTCTGACCGGTCAGAGCTGAGCTGTTGCAGCTGCTCTGTTTCGTGAAGTGGTTCGCATGCATTTGTCCAGGGGGAGTTGCATTGGTTCAGGGGGAGCTTGCATGTGTGCAGAGGGAGCTCTTTGTGGTTTTCGAGCTTTGGTTTGATGGTTTGTGCTCTTTGCTTGAGCATGTTTTGTCTCGGATGTGTCGAGCCGTTGCCCTTGCCTAAGGGGTCCGAGACTTGTCTTCTTCAAGTGATCTTGCTCTTTGCCTTTTCTTTGGCTTTCGATCGCTTGTTGGAGTTTCTTTTAGTCGTTTCTTTTCTTTTCCTTTTCTCTTGGTTACCAAAACGTGTGTGTTGTCAATGCACTCATCAAGGGGGAGATTGAGAGCTAGGTGTGGTTCGAGGACCGGTGGATGGTCGCTTCCTGGTGTGATGAGTGATTGACAACGTGGTGTGGACTGATTCTTGGCTAAGTATCACAGGTGCAGGTTGCGGCTTGACTGGTGCAGGTGCAGGTGAAGAACAAGCGTGAAAGGTCATTGCCGGTGAGGCCTCCAGGTGTGGAGAAGACAAGTAGGCTTGGTTCGAGGGACCCGGTGGCCAGTGGGGTCAAGTGCGGGCCGCATGGTGGCAAGAACGGCAAGATGAAGTCATGGACGGTTTCTTGGTTGAGCCTCAAAACCAAGGTCGAGCTGGGACTACGTGGGAGCCGAGTCATGAGTGGTGATTGGCGGAGGCTACACCGAGTTCGCGGGGTTTCCGGTGGTTCACCAGAAAACCACTGGGTTCCTTGGTTGATCCACAAAGCCAAGACCGAAGAACCGAAGACGGAGGTGCAGCAGCTCTAGACCGGTCTGACCGGTGGGTACCGGTCTAACCGGTGAGGAGCACCGGTCTGACCGGTGTGCGACGACGCAGTCCGGAATCTTCGAAGCGGAGGACACGCGTCGGGATCGCAAGGCTTGCGTCGAGGCTAAGCAAGTTTGCGGTCGCTGGGCATCCGTCCGATGGTGCGAAGACAAAGACTTCCAATTTCGCCCTCGAGGGGCATGTATCCCTAGTTAGCTAGTAAGGGTATTTTAGTCTTTCGGTTGCCTCCATATAACCCAAGTGGTGAGAGGATGGCAGCCATCTCTTGGAACCCTAGCTCATTTGGTTTTCCTATTTTCCTTCCTATTTTCTTAGGATTTTCGTAGGACTAGCTTGAGAGCTTCATGGTGAGATCTTGTGAGAGGGAAGGATGATCGGGCGGCAAGCTAGACCTTGTATGAACCTCTTTGGTATGTATAGATGATTCGGCGTGGTTCCTCAAGGCTTGGATGTGTCTTTCCCGTTTCTCCTTTTTGGTGATTTTCGGAGCCCTTTCTTGGCGTTTTTCTTGGAGCGATTTCGAGGCCTTTCTCTTTGGGATTTGGTGGGGGATGTATGCATGAACCCTTCGTGGTTCTTTTCCCTTTGATTCCCCTTCCAAATCCGTGAGCAAAGGGGCTCGATTTTGGGGTTTTCGTGGCTCTAGGGTTAGAGGCGTTCTTGGTGGGATTTCTTCGATTCCTCTTGATTTGACAAGTTTTGGTGGACCAAATCTTGGCTATGGAGTACCCATGAGGTGTTCCTACTATCCCCAAAGTCTTGTGCAAAACCGTGGAGCGGATCAGGAGATCGGGAGTTGGATTTGGAGGAGTTGACTCGCGGGCGCTGTTCATCCCGAGCTGCTCAGGCACGACCGGTCTGACCGGTGCTCTTGACCGGTCTGACCGGTGCTAGCCCTTGGTGGGTTTTTGTCTCGGGGAATAGCCTTGTCCGTGTGGTTTTGTCCCGTGGTCCTGCTGATCAGTTCTTGGCGTGTTTGGAGTTGTTTTGCTAGGCTTTGTGAGGGGTTCTTCTTCCTCACAAGTTGTGTCTCGTGGTGGTTTTGTTCCAGGGCCTAGAGGAGTCACTGAGGCTTCTTGGAACGTTTGCTGTGCGGCTGCTGTAGCCACTGGCCTGACCGGCTCTGTCCACCGGTCTGACCGGTGTCACCGGTCTGACCGGCGCAGGCCATCGGTCTGACCGGTGTAGCACACGCAGCAAGCCGTGCTAGTTTCCGCTGTGTGGTTCGGTGAGTTTTGGCTCGGAAGGTTAAGTGTTGGTTCCTAGGACCAGTAGCACTCCAGTGGCTGTGTGGTCTTGACCAACTTGGGTAGTTGGGTCGGAGACGTGAGTTGGAAGCCATGTTCGTCTTGTCGGAGTTCTCATCTCCTTCGAGAAGAATTTTTATCGGCTCCCATTCACTCCCCCCCCCTCTCTGGTTCGCCTAATCGGTCCTTCAGGAAGGCATGGATGTAATCCTGGGGATGGATTGGATGGAACGACATAAAGTTATCCTAGATATTTCTGAAAGGGTAATAGAGATTCGTTGGTCACACCACCTTGTATTTACCTAGTAAGGAAGGTGTACACCCGTGTTCATATGTGACCGTTATCAACCTTTTGGAAGAGATTCCCGTGGTACGAGAGTACCCGAATGTGTTTCCCGATGACTTGCCTGGCATGCCACCAGACAGGGACATCGAATTTTTGATAGAGCTTCAACCTGGTACTGCACCTATCTCGAAAAGACCTTACCGTATGCCACCTAAAGAGTTAGTCAAGTTGAAAACTCAATTGCAAGAATTGCTTGATAAGGGGTATATTCGCCCAAGTTCATCTCCATGGGGAAGTCGCGCTCTTTTTGTGAAGAAGAAAGATGGTAGTTTGCGGATGTGCGTTGACTATCATCCTCTCAATGTGGTGACTATCAAGAATAAATATCCTTTACCCCGCATAGATGTTCTCTTCGATAAATTGGCTGGTGCCAAAGTATTTTCTAGCATCAACATTCGATCTGGTTATCATCAAATCAAGATTCGACCATGTGAGATCTCGAAAATAGCTTTCTCCAGCAGATATGGCCTTTATGAATTTCTGGTGATGTCCTTTGATCTCACAAATGCGCCTGTCTATTTCATGTACCTTATGAACTCCGTCTTCATGACTGAATTGGACAAGTTCGTAGTGGTCTTCATTGATGATATTCTGATTTATTCCAAGAATAAAGAAGAACATGCAGAACATCTTCGGATTGTTTTGCAGCGTTTGCGAGATCATAAGCTCTATGCTAAATTTTCCAAATGTGAATTCTGGCTGGATAGTGTGAAATTATTGGGTCACACTATTTCCAAGGATGGTATATCTGTGGATCCTAGCAAAGTGCAGGAGGTCATGGATTGGAAGCCACCCAAGTCTGTGCATCAAATTCGTAGTTTTTTGGGTCTAGCGGGCTATTATCGTCGATTTATCCTGGATTTCTCCAGGATAGCTAAACCCATGACCGAACTATTGAAGAAAGGTGTCAAATTTGTGTGGGATGAAGCTTGTGACAAGGCCTTCCACACCTTGAGAGAACACTTAACATCAGCCCCAGTGCTAACACAGCCAGATATGATGAAACAGTTTGAGGTGTATTGTGACGCTTCAGGCACTGGCCTTGGTTGCGTGCTTATGCAAGAAAACCGGATTATTGCCTATGTTTGACGAGCGCTTCGACCTCATGAGAAGAATTACGCTACCCATGATCTTGAGCTAGTAGCGGTTGTTCATGCCTTAAAAATTTGGCGGCATTATTTGATGGGGAATCATTGCAATATCTTCACCGATCACAAGAGCCTTAAATATATTTTCACCCAATCAGATCTGAATATGAGGCAAAGAAGGTGGTTGGAATTGATAAAGGATTATGATCTGGAAGTCCAATATCACCCCGGCAAAGCCAACGTGGTTGCAGATGCGCTTAGCCGCAAGGTTCATTGCAATGGTAGAGCCGTATAATGAGACTTTATGTAAAGAGATGAGAAAGCTTAACCTACAAATGGTCAAGCACGGAAATCTATATGCCATCTCCACAGAATCTCCTCTCCATGAGAGAATTGCTTTAGCTCAACTCAAAGATGAAGGTGTCCAAACAATCAAACAAAAATTATCTGAGGGAGACCCCAAGTACAATTGTTTCCGGAAAGATGAAAAAGGAGTATTGTGGTTTGATCAGAGATTGGTCATTCCCCAGGATCCGGAAATAAAGAAGGAGATTTTAGAGGAGGCTCATCACTTTAAATTCACCATTCACCCTGGTAGTACCCAAATGTACCGAGACCTTAGGGAACATTTCTGGTGGTCAAACATGAAGGGTGAAATAGCCAAGTATGTGTCCGGATGTGATACATGTCAAAGGATCAAGGCTAGTCACTTGAAGACCGCAGGTCAAATGCAACCCTTGTCATACCCGCTTGGAAGTGGGATGACATAAGCATAGATTCCATTGTAGGTTTACCCCTTACCCCTAAGAAACATGATTCCATCTGGGTCATAGTGGACCGACTTACCAAGACCGCTCACTTCATCGCTGTCCACACTACCTACTCAGCTGAGCGTTATGTAGAGATCTATGTTGACCTCATTGTGCACTTGCACGGTGTTCCAAAAACTATCCTATCCGACAGAGGCACCCAATTCCTTGCTCGCTTTTGGGCACAAGTGCATGAATACTTGGGTACCAAATTGATCCATACCTCCAGCTATCATCCCCAAACTGATGGTCAGACAGAATGAGTAAATCAAATAGTGGAAGATATGTTGAGAGCTTGTGTTATTCACTTTGATAAGACTTGGGACAAATGCTTAGCTTTGGCAGAGTTCGCTTATAACAATAGCTACCAGGCTAGTTTGAAAATGGCTCCTTTTGAAGCCTTGTATGGACGAAGACGTCGTACCCCCTTGATTTGGTCACAAGCGGGTGAGAGGACATTATTCGGTCCTAAGCTAGTACAAGAAGCCGAAGAGAGACTGGAAGTAATCAGAGAAAATTTGAGAGCCGCTCAAGTGTGACAAAAGAGTTATCATGACAAGGCTAAGGCACCCTGAGAGTTTGAAGTTGGTGATTATGTGTACTTAAAGGTGTACAAAGATTTGGAGTAAAAGGGAAGTTAGCAGCAAGCCATATTGGCCCTTATGAAGTCACTGCGAAGTTCGGTATGGTTGCATATCGTATTAGACTCCCAGACAGACTCTCCGCGGTACACGATGTGTTTCACGTCTCACAGTTGAAGAAGTGTAATCAAATAACAAAAGCGCAAATCATCACTGGGACCAATGCCGAGATAGAACCTGACCTATTACTAGTGGAATAGCCATTTAGAGTACTAGATCAAAAAGAAAGACAAACAAGAAGACAAACGGTGAAGATGTACAAGATACAATGGAGTCACCACACTGAAGAAGAAGCCACGTGGGAGACCGAACAGTTTCTCAACACCAAGTATCCGGGTTTTCTTCAAAGCCAACATCGTAAGTACTTTCCCCACCTATCATTTAAGTTCGAATCTCGGGACGAGATTCATTTTAAGAGGGGTAGGCTGTAACACCCCGTGTTTTATTTAGTGCTCATTAGTGCTAAGTACCTTCCTAATCAAGTCATGATCATTAGTTCTTAAACACTTGGTCAAAGATCTAGTCAAACACGTAGTCAAACCCTTTGAAACCCATTCTCTGTCTAGAACTTTTGCCGTGTTCTCCAAATTTCACTTAAACACTTCAAAATCCGGCAATATAAAAGTTGTGCATCTTGTTGTGGGATACAATTTTCATGTTGGTCGGCATTGCAAATTTTGAGTGGAACTTAGTCAAATTGGTGGTCAACGACAGGAACCACTTTTCTCTGGCGCCGAGTAAAGTGCCAACTTGGTATGCTTTTTGTGCACGATCTATTGATCAAAACACATGTGTGTCTTTGTGAAAGTTGTAGAGGGTCGATAGATCTCCAACTTTTGTATTTACACCAGAGCGCACTTTAGTTGCAAAATTTTGAGTTTTTCTTGGTCAAATAGTGCGAGTTGAAATTGAAACTGCGCCGGTGCGCGCGCTGCCGCACGACTCCGCGCCGACGGTGCCAAGCCGTGCACGCGCCGCCGTCGGGCCCGCACGCCGAGGGACGCGCCTCCCCATGTGCTCATGTGGATCCCGCGGGCCAACCGACCATCCACGCGCCCTTTGCCCGGCCAACATGTGTCGCGCGACCGTTGGCTGAGCCGCGCCGCCCAGTCCGCCCTCTAGCCAACAACGTCGCCGCCGTACGTAGCCCATGTCGCGACCGACCGTCCCCATCAACATGTCTCGGTCGTCGAGTCGTCGTGCGCGAGCACATAACAACCCCCTGGAGCTTCCTCGCATGCGCGCCGCTCCACAGCCACTGGCTCTGCTCCGCCGCCGGTCCGCCATTGGCGCCCATGGCGAGCTCCACTTCCCGGCTGTCACCACCGCCACCCAAGCTTGTCTCCCTCTCCACAAACACCCCCTGACGCTTCCAGGACCACCGCTTGGCCCGGTCGAGTCCCCGACGTGCCAGAACTAGTGTTCCAGCGGCCGCTGCCACCGGGCGCCGCTGAGCTACCTCGCCGGCGCTGCTCCGACCCCGTCGAGCCTCGGAATCGAAACCTTAAGGGTCAAGGACCATCTCCCTGCCGCTTCCCGGCCAAGTTCGACCTCCTCCTCGCCGGATTCCAGCCAACCTCGCCGGCGGGTTCGCCAGGGACTGATTTGCAAGGTCCATTTTCTTTCTGAGGGCATATCTATGAACTACGGGCCTATCTATAATGGTCTTCATCTTAGTCTTCTTTCAACTCAATCCAGCGCCTTCTAAAATCTATATCTATTAGCAGAAAAATCAGAAAAATGCATATGATGACTTTTTGGAATCCTTGTGAGGAGTACTGTAATTCCTAGAAAACATGTATAGGGTTTTTCTAAATAGTTTTTTTAATAAATTTGAAAACTCAGTTTGAACTATTTTTGCTGTAGTTTAAATTATTGATGTGAGTTTGACTTGAAATTTGGATATGTTGTGCAAAATGATGTTCATGAGCCCTGGATAAAATTTTGCACAAAGTTACTGAGTAGATATTGAGTTATGCTTTATTTAGCCTTTATGCTAGTAGTAGCTTCATCTTTTTGCCTAGCACTGTATAGGGTTGCTCTCTGGCTAATTTCTGTACCTTGAGCTGTTTATGCTGAGTTGAGACTCTGGTAAATTTTTTGTGCTGGTTTGGCTCTGTCAAAATAGGTTTTTGATTTATACATGCTAAGGAAACCTATGTGTATATTAGAAGTTATGTGTAGATTTAGGACTTGAGCCTTGGTGTAGGCCCTTATTTTGGTGATGTTGTCCTCTGGTGAAAATTTGAAGTCTTTTACATGAGTAGTTTTGCCTAGATTAAATTGTGTTTTAATTACTAGACTGGTTTTGTTATTTTTGTTAGATTTAATATAGATTTTTCCTATGCATGATTTTTGGTGTGAGAGCATGTTTTGTGGTCGTCTTGCTGTATGAGAAAAATCAGGACCAGATGAGCTATATTTATTTTTATATGCTTAGTGGCAGTTTGAGTAGTTATAAAATGCTTGATAAGGTATGTTATACACATGTTGATCTTGACATATTTAATTCAGTGGATTGTTAATAAGTTTTAGTGGATGTGTGAAAGTTTATTTACTGTTGTAAAGAAATTTTATTTTGTTTGTATAGATGCGCACACAATCACCATCAAAAAGAATGTTAATAAATGATTGTTTGCCTTCTTCCATTTCTTTGGAAAAATATGTCGAATATATGTTTATCTAAGGGAATATGACCAACCATGCACCCTAGGATAGTCATGTGATGTTTTGTCATTAAAGAACTAAATGTCACCAATTAATTCTTGCATGTAAATCTCCGTGTAGAACCTTCTGACGGTAGAGCTTGTCTCGGAATGAGCTGACGGACCGTTCGAGGGAGAAGTGAACTACGTGGAAGTGCAGCAAGACCCGAACCAAAGTTCGGAAGACTTTCCTACTAACTTTGCTAGTGAAGGCAAGCCCCGGTTTATCATTGTCCTATTATAGTTTCCTTTTAACTTCTGAATTTATGATTGATTATCTATGTGCATTTACATTCAGGAGTTGAATTGGAACCCTAGTTGCATGATCCTTAAGTACCTATATTCACTTAGTAGTATACTAGGTCGCTAGTTGATACGCACTAAGGACCCGGTACAAGTCGAGTGATGTTCGTCACTCACGAGAATAGGTTCTTATGTTGGAATCATAAGATTTGATAAATTGGATTGCTCACGTGGTAAGAGCATGGGATTTTGGGCTCCGGTCCAGTGGTTAAGAGATTAAGTGTTTGAACGTACTAAGCACTTGTCGGAAATGGGCACGGTAAGCCTAGTACCCGATTGACATGGCAAGGGAACCTTTCCCTACTACCCTAGGGCACATGATGTGTCCCCCTGCTTGCAACAGAGTGGTACCTATGTGAGCCTGGACATTCGTGTGTGAGCGATCTAGTAATCCTTGTATCAAAGGATGTAGGTTCCGCTCCCAAACTGAAGATTGACGGTAACCGCCTGGTCGGTGTGTACCCTGTTTCGTTGTTTATTTGATCTTCTTGGGGTATGCATTCTTCCGTGTGTTTAGGTCTACCTTGCAAGGTTATTAATCGATCGATCATCGGCCTCTCACCGTTATCTGAGATTGCTTATTCATCTGGCCATTGTGATCCCTTCTATGATGGAATATTGATAAACTTGATGTTTGATTAAATTGTACTGCACAACTCATGCTTGCAATAGTTGCTTATTTAGTAATGAATTAGTCCACTAGAACTTGAGCTAAAATAGGGAAAGTAAGGATTCACTCTTTAGTAGCTTTTTGGCAAAACAAACCCACTAGCCTAAAGCCTCACATGATTAGAGGTTAAATCTTTTATTTTAGATGGTTAAACCTTGCTGAGTATTAGTATACTCAGCCTTGCTAGATATGTTGTTTTCAGGTGAAATTATTTGGCTTGGTGAGATACCCCACGGCTGGGAGCTGCAGTGGGTGTCGGACACTGAATAAAATCATCATGGATGGCCTCCTATGATGATGATCGCATTACTTAGTTTATTTTTCTACGGTTTAAAATTCTAAACCATGGTTTGTCATGTTATGAACTATGAATTGTAATAATTGACCCTACGGGGAAGATTAGTCTTAATTTCTAAGGTACTCTGGACTTTCCTTCGTGGGAGTTTTAATGTATGCATGTTCGATCCTCTGTGTGTTGATTCAAGTGATTTATCGGGCTTCGACCCGGCAATACTCAACGTGATGGTCCCTTATTATCGCTTAATGACCAAATGGTGTGGTTTAGGTGATAGTATGGAATTATCGTGGGTGGGGTTGTCACAGGTACAAACAGGGAGATAGCCCACGACGACCAGCACTTTGCAAAACTATCCTTTACACTCATACAGCAATACCCCAGCACGAAGGGTTTCAAAGGGTCCAACAGCTGTCACCACTGCAGCCTACCTCAATGGTTACGAGGGGGCAAGCTCATAACTAATGTAGCCACACAACCCAGGCACCATGCCTGCATTGCTGCTAGACTCCACCCGGCCCGTGCTATTGTGACCCAGGATGAAGCCACTAGAAGACTGGTCAACTTAGACCGAGTACCGTAGCTTAAACACAAACTTCATGCAACACAACAATGCTATCAAACAAGATGAAACTAGGGCTAGTCATACGAACATATACGAACTCTCGTATGTCTAATCAACAAGATCAAAGGGTCATGTTCATGAAGAACACGCCCCTCTAACTTATGAACAAACACATAAGGAATGAGTAAATCATTCTTCAACTGTATCGAAAGGTAGTGTTCATGAAGAACATGAGCCTCTAAATGATGAACAACGGATGATCTCAACAATATATCAATCATATGATCTACCACAACTTTATATGAAATAGCTGAATAACTTAAGTAGATCAAAGTCATACATAGAAATAAAGATACAAGAGAACTCATACCTAGACTCCAAAGTAGACTTGGAACCTGAGTAAGAGCTACTCTAGCCTACCACCTAGTCAAGAGAGATGTGTGTGAGAAATGGGAGCCCCTCCCCTTCTATTTATAGGCAAGGACCGGGCTTGCTCGGAGCACCAAATGGCCAAAAAACACCTGGGGGATGCAGCAAGTGACCAATAGGGAGCAAGCACGTGGAAGGCCAAGATCAATCGACCCTAGGTCGGTTCGGCCGATCCTAGGGTCGGCTGGCCCCCTCAGGAGGCCTCCTGCCTTGTGCTTTCTCAGGGTGGCTGACATGTGGGTCCTTTGATCACTCCTCCGTGCATGCTAAGTTTCCTGATAAGATGGAGCTCTGGTGGGCCCGTGGATCCTTGTGAAGTCCATGTGTCGCTCTCTAATTCATCGGTGAGTGCCTCCCTTGGATTAGTGACATGGATGCCACATGTTTCCTAGGTGGCAGCCGTCTCCTCGACTGAGGTGGCATGGACCACTCATAGAAAGGTGGGTTTCCTTCTCTTTTTATGCTTATTTCACCTACATACAAATAATCTCCAAGGACAAGTGGAACTTCATTATTCAAACCAAAATGCAAGTAATAAATGCATATGCCTTCATTTATGTGAGAATATTGATTGTTGAAAGTAGTACTTAACAACCATCAACACATGTGGTTTTTGGAGTTTATTATTTACATAGGAATTAAGCGCCTAAATGAGGACTTCCAGGTAAAGTTCATCAAGCACTTTACGAGGTGAAGATGACTCCAAAGGAACCAAGGACTGAAGCATGAAGCCGTGAAACTTTGAGGACCTAAACAGAAGATGCTGGAGTTCGCGCGCCAAGCACCCTTATCTAAACCGCAGGGCAAATGACGTCAAGGACCCACATGCAGTTTGGCAAAAACTCAAGAAAACACAAGAAGCTTCGGGAAGCGAGACGGGGGCGAACTAGGCCGGTATGGGCCTAGGCTGGTGGGCCCAGGCCGGCCAGCCCAGCCCATTTTGGTCCCGCTTCGCTGCTCCTTGGAGGCATGAGGAGTACACGAAGCTCGTCCTTGCGGTACACCGAACCGCAAGAGCACACAGAGGAGCTACCCATTCGATGCTTAACTCGTTCATCCGCTCCGTCACCATATACTTCGAGGCACTCCAAGCTTGGTTTCATCATAACAACGGAGGATCAACCATCGGAGGAAGAGTGAAGGAATGAAGAAGAAATAATGCTTTCAAGTTTGGATTGATTTTTCCTTCTCCTTTCTTTATTTTTCAGTTTGTGTGCAAATTTGTGCATGTGTAGCATTTTCAGTTTTTCAGCATGTGTGGGGTAGTAGTAGTTTTTATTTTCCATCACCATGAAAAAATTTCACCATCGTTTTATGATCCTTAATATGGATGGAAGATTGTGCCAAGTTGATATATGATGGTCGTTGCCTATTTGCTCAACTTTGTACTTGTTTTATGCATGATTAAGCTAGTGCTCTCATTAATGCAAATCTGAAATTAATTTAAACGCTAGCTTAATCCTTTGCGAAGGTTATCATAAAGATGAGACCCATAGTTTTTCTCATGCTCTCAATTTTGGATGGGTTAAAGATGATTTATTTTTGTTCTCAAAAGTAATGCTAACCTTGTCATTTTTACCTCTTGCATTTTGCTCTACCTATCCAAAGCCATATATTTAATTGAGTGCAAAAACCTTAGTGTACAAGATTTATTTTTGGGTGCATTGATTCAAGACTTGATTTCTCTGGCCCGAGACTAAGAAGCTAGTCATTCGGTTTTTGTGTATCTATCTTTATTCTAGCCTTTTCTATCCATGCATTGTATGTTTCCCCCTTGAGAATTTTGCAAACCTCGCCGGATATCCACCCACAAACCCAAAACATCTTTTTATGTTTACCTCCTTGACCACAACCCAATTTTTGAGTAAGGATGAATATTTGGAGGAAGATCACAAGAATGAAGGTGCCAAAGATTGAAGTATAATTTTGGGAGACCTCCAGGACGACATATCGGGTGCGTGGAGGATCCCTAGAAGATTTCAAGTGTTTCTCTCCAGAAAAATATAGGTCTTTTAGTACCTACCTTGGCACAAAATTCCACATCTTTTCCTGAGGACGTGCAATCATCCAAGCATGGGGGGAGATGCCAAGAAGGTAGGTACCAATGTAGTCTAGAGTTCAAGGGGGGTATAAAAAAGAAGAAGAAAAAATATGAAAGAAAGAAAGAAAGAAATAAAGAAAAAAAGAGAGAGGAGAAAAAATATGTGTATATATAAAAAAGAAAAGAAAAGGGAGAAAAAAGAGAGAGAAATAAAAAAATATATAAATAAAGCTCCCCATCTCTCTAGATGCATTAGGAATTTCAAAAGGATTCAAGATCAAGACCCATACTCATCTTTCCAACCATGTGCAATCTGATAATGAGGACTTCGTTTGTGCCTCAGGATCACTCTTTGCCATTTGCACATGTCCACCCAGCTCAAAGTGTGTGTATTTTTCTATTCCCCTCCTTGAGAATATTATTCTTCCAATGACCTTTTTGACGAGTCTTGGTAAGACCATGAGAAGCTTGTCTTGTTTTGATAATATCTCGATTATAATATCTTGGTAGGACTAAACTTTTCCCAAAACTCCAGATAAAGCCTTCCACTTATATATATTTTGAGAGGGGAAAGGAGTAGAACAAATAGGCTTGAAAGACTTGATGAGATGAGAGTTCATGAGCAAGATGCAAGGAGGTTTAAATTCTTGAACTTGGTTTAGTTCTTTTTCTTCAGCTTGCACTTCATTTCAAAATTTCTGAGACTCACTTAAAATTTGGGAGCATGATTAACTTCTTGTGGGAAGAGCTTAATTGATATCCACCCTCCGTAGGGATGAAAGCTAGTTACATTATGGGACCTTAACAAATATAAATTTAGAGAGCATTATGTTTTCTCATGTATGATCGAGTACAAGGTATGAACATTGAAAGGCAACACTGATATCCATTGAAGGCTCACTCGAGGATGAGCAAGGTTTAAGCATGGGGGGATGTTGGTGGTCGATTTCAGTCAACCTAGCCATGAGTTTACCTTCAATGTTGGTATTAAATTGATATTAAAAATAACGATCCTAACCCTCGTGATGTATCAAGTTCGCACTCGCATGTGGTTTTTGGAGTTTATTGTTTACACAGGAATTAAGTGTCTAAATGAGGACTTTCGGGTAAAGTTCATCAAGCACTTTATGAGAAGATCGTGAAGCCCAACACAAGTCAAGACACGAGGTGAACATGACTCCAAATGAACCAAGGAATGAAGCATGAAGCTGTGAAACTCCGAGGACCTAAACAAAAGATGCGGGAGTTCACACGCCAAGCACCCTTATCTATACCGCGGGGAAAGCGACGTCAAGGATCCACATGCAGTTCGGCAAAAGCTTAAGAAAACACGAGAAGCTTCAGGAAGCGAGACAGGGGCGAACTGGGCCGGGATGGGCCCAGGTCAGTCGGCCCAGGCTGGCCGACCCAGCCCATTTTGGGCCTGGTTCACTACCCCCTTTGACCTAGCACCCCTTCAGGCTATTTATAGTCCCCGTGTGAAGAGCCACGCATCAAGCCATTCGTCATCTGCTGCTGAGGAGCAAAGAAGGTAGGGACACCATCTCGGAGAGGAGGGTCATGCTAGTTGTCTAGGGTTTCCCTAGCCGACGTGGGAACCTTGCATCGAAGACCACGTCAGAGTTCCGGAGCTGGGATCAAGATCAAGGTAGGATCCCGGTTGTGTCTAGTTCATGTAAATGTTCATGGTGAAGCTTTCTTGTGAATCCGGTTTCTAGCGATCAAGTGCCTTCTCTATGATTTTGACTCCTCTTGGTTTTGCTCTTTCGTCAATCTATACTTAAGATAGATTGCTTAGGATGCTCTTGTAGCCGCGGTGGCTAGAGGTGCATACCGGATCTACCAAGTGTTTTCAACACGTTCCTCGCGAAGGTGCTCTTAGGTTCACCAACACAATAAGCTGGGCATCATGACAGGATGTCGTTCATGTGTACGGTAGGTGCCTTTAAGGATTGGAACGGAGGCCTTTGTTTAAAGACGCTTTTTATGAGATTCGCATTGCTATCTTCATTTCTCATTTGGAACTACAGCAAAGGCATGGTCTAGACTCTCTAGATCGGTTATCTCTATTCTTTCTCGCGCTACCTCTTGTGTTTAGTAGATTAGATGCAATTCAACCTCTCAAGAAGATAGTGTTTTCTCGCTTTATTGGATTGAATCTTGCGTTGCACATATTCCATAGATTCGATACCTTGGGTTTACACTTAAAGGAAAAAGGGTCCCATGTGATCCGTATGCTTGCGGATCGAAGTTTGCAACGATAAACAAACGTCAACAACACCACGACCTCGAAACCCGAACTGCACACCTCTCTGGGGTGCACTGGTCTGACCGGTGCCTCCCTGCTAGCAACACGGTCCTGTAACATCCCGGATTTTTTCGGAATGTTTATGATTTCAAAATTTTGGATCTTCAAAAAAATTGTGTGTTTTTGTGTTTGCTCATAATCATAAGATTGTCATCTTTGATCCTTCTCCAATTCTTAGGTTTATTTTGACGCAAGAATCGAAACTTAGGAATTATAAATGCTAGTGTGAATAAATTTGGATTTTATTGGATTTTCATTGGATTTTATTTGTGTGGGGATTCAAATCTGAAATTAAATTCAGATTTGAATTCATATGTATAGGTATAGGAAATAGATAGGAAATAGGAAAGGCCCCAAAACAAGCTGGGCCTAATCTCCCTCAAAAACCAGGCCGCTAAGTTCTCTGGTCACCCCTAACTTCATCACTAAAGTTTACCAGTGCACCTCCAGCTTTTGTCGCCGGCCCACCTTAACCACCGGCCCATCTCCCACCTTCTCCTTTAACCGCAGTGACCGCCATGTGGTCCTTGCACATCAGCCCCAGCGGCCCTGTTCCCTTTTCCCCTTCCCCACTGACCCGCTGATGCCCACACATCCGAAAATGACTGCGGTCGCGGCACACCGCGAGCTCGGGGCCCCTCCATGGCCGCCGCACATGCCAGCCACGTGCCCCGCGTGTCGATCTGCCGTCCGTGCCCGCGCCCCACAACCCTAGCAGCCGCGCTACAAATCCCCTCTGCTCGGCCTCTTCCCACGGTCCGCTGCCGCCCTTGGGGATTTCCCCTTTCTTGCCGCCGTCGCCGTGGAGAAGAAAGAGGAGAGGGGAAGGAGTCGCGGGAGAAGCGGAGAAGAAGGAGAGCCTAGGAGGATCGACGCTGTCGCCACCGACGGTGCCGCCGGAGCACCGCCGAGGACCCGAAGCCACACGCGTGCGTGTCCACCGCCCTGTTCCACGCCAAGACGCCGACGCCGCCAGTACCACGTCGTCATCCCTGAACACCACAAGCCGAGGAGCCGCTGCACCGTGAACCGTGAGCTCGAGGCGTTGTTGCCTTGCTTCCTCTGCTCCCCGTTCTGCTCTGCATCCTCTTCACCAACGCCTCCACCGCCGCCGCCCGAAGAACCGGAGCCGCCCGTGCCAGGGACGCCCCCGTCGATGTGAAGCTGAGCAACTTGTGACCCGGAGGAGTGCCGGAGACGCCCGTTCTGCAACACCGGCGCCACCCCTCTGTCCCCTTCGTCCAGCCTCGGCCACGCCCACGAACTGTTCGTCGAAATGCCTGCACGACGACAGCAAGCCCTCAGGTGAGCCTAGTTCCCACCTTGCTGTTCCTGTGCCGGCCTTCGAGCCGTTTGTTGCTCTGTGAACAAGCTGTGGCTTTGCCCGGCCTTTACCTCTAGCTGCTCTGCTTCGTGCTGCCGCGCAAACGCTGTCGCTTGTGTGCCGACCTTCGAGTCGAGCCTTACGCCTGCAGGTTCTGCTGCCGTCGTCCGCGCGCACGCCACCGCTTGTCCGCTGTCCCTGACCCTTCCATCGTCGTGTGCTCCGCCGCATGCACATCTAGCCTGCATCCTGGCGGTTTGCCTGCTTGTCTGGACGTCAAGCTGCAGCTATGTTCCTGATGCCCAAGCCATCTCCATCTTAAGCCAACCTTGGTCATAATTTGGCCTGTTGGTGCTCTAATGGACCATGTGTTCTTTCTCTACCAGCGATGTGTTAGCTTGTGGCCTTTCTTGACCAAACCCAAGGGCTACAACCTGTATACGAAACTGTCCATCGTATCAGTGCCGGTTTTATTCCAAGCCATGTTCTTAAACCGAGCAACATCGTGGTCCTTTTGCCCCTGTCAAGCTGCACTTGTGGCTTTCCGATCCAAGCTGTGAAAACTGTAATCAAGTGCTAGTCCATCTTGAAGCAATCTGTAGCAGCCCAGAACTTCTTTTCCTCCACACGAGCGAGAAGTCCACCAGAGCAGCTGGTGCTCATGAAGGCCATATGTGTGTGCAAAAATTCACCATGACCCTTGGCCATGCTTGCCCGTGTGTGGCATGCTGCCTGTGCCCAGCTCTCGATCTCGCTGCATGCTGTCCTGCAGCGAGCCGCCGCTGTCCTGCAACCAAGCGCAGCCGACTAGCCCTCCCACGGTTGTTGCCAGCACGACACATATGAGTGCTGTGCTGCTGCCCTTGCTCTGCTGCCTAAAGCCCTTGATGCTAACTCGTGCCCACCACATGTTCGAGTTTATGGCTAAACCTTCTATGTGCTTGCTTCACAAAGAGATGACCTGGCCACCCTGCTGGAAGTGGCTCTATTCTGCCTTACACACGCACACGCTTGTGGCAGGCGAGTAGCACGCCAGCCGCGACCAAGCTATCCGTCCACCTTGTTTCTTGACCTTCAGCTAGACCTAAGCCTGTTAGCTTAACCAACCGGATGGCTTGCCTGATCTAGTTTAAGCACCAGCTAAACCTATTTAGACCCAGCCCACCTTTTGCACATCTTGTTCCCCTGAGAAGTCCATCCAGTAGCTAAGACCCTGCAGATCTTTTTCCTAAACACCAAAGCCAGCCGTACCACCTCCTCCACTTTCACCCCTAAGCCTGTTAGCTTCTAGATAGCAGCAAGCTGCAGCCAGTGCAAAAGCTAACAAGCTGGCCATGATCTCTTCTTTTTCCAAGCCATTTGCATCTAATCATGAGCCTTTATCTTTCTTTCGTGTGCATTGCTCGCTATCGAGCAGTGTGCCAAGGGTCTAATCTGTTAAAGTTGTAGTGTTTACTAGCTTGAGCTCAGGCCACGGTCATGCATGCTTAGCTGCTGCATGTTCTGACCAAGGCCATGTTGGTGTCCAACAAAACTTCTGACATAGAAGCCTGCTGGGATGTGCTGACCGTCGTACCGGCCGATCAGCAAGCAGGAACACGCACAGGCATGTGCTGCAGCCACTGAGAGTTTTCCCTCATGCTGCTGCCTTATGCTCGCCTTGTGCTGTGTTCTAAAACCATCCATGGCACTGCAGCCCCTTGCTAGAAAGCTAGCAAACGTGAGACCAAATTATTTTGGTCTTATAGTTCTGTTGCTCGTGGATTTGACCATCCTGCTGCAACCGCAGTTGCCTTGAGAGCAGAACCTAGCCAAGTTCCGAAGCCACCATATCTCATACCGACAAACAGGAAGCTCTAACCCAAACTTCTAACCTGCACCCTATAGAGCTAGCTTATGCTCTGACCTTGCTTGGTCATAGCCGGCCAAGCCTTGCAGCTGCCGGCCACAAGTGACAGCAATTCACTTAGTGACATGAAGCTTATGGTTTATGTGCCTCGCTTTTGACCAAGCTGCTACATGTTTTCCTCTTTTTTTACCCCTAACCTATAGTCTGTTCTGTTTCAAATCATGAAATTGCAATCCCATGCTAGAAGCTAGCCTACGTGCTAATGCCTAGTACCTGCTTCGTCTGGTTGCTGCATATGCTTGCCTAAAACTGTGTGTGTGCTACCGAAACCAACAGCCTAGTCCTTTTTGCTCTTTAACCTGCTGGCTTGAGTCCCCTTTCTGGCCCAACCAAGGAGCTACATCCTGTGCCGGAAAATAGCAAGTCTGGTCAGACCCTATTATGCTTCCAACCTTAGCCCTTTATCTATCTTGTTTAGGTGTTGCTTGTTAGTAGCATCACTCGCCCTTTTCACCAAGCTTTAATATTTGTGCTTGGTGCATGCTCTCAATCTTTCTAGTCTCTGTTTCGAACATCAAACCATATACGCAGCAACTACTTGTTGTTCTTCCTTTGTGCCTATAGCTAAGCCAGCACAAGCTCTGTTCTAGCATGTGTCTCCAGCCACACACATCCTTAGTTTAGTTGCTGCATGAGCTTGCCTAAAGTCATGTATGTGCTAATCTATCCTTTGGTCCTTAATCCATCTTATGGGTTGCTGCTAGCAAGCAAGTTTTGCCTTTTACTCTAGACTTAATGGTGGTGCCTTGTTGCTTGTGTTTAACCTTTCAAGTCCCGACCTTACCTTTCGCCATAGCCGTGTGACGCTTTCGTCATGAACGACGCGTGCGCTAACTAAACCATCCGCCATACCACGGATGAATCCATCCACGCCACACCTCTGCCATGTTCAGTTTAAGCCAAGTTTCTCACCACGCTACATCAGTACTAGTTGATCCATCTTGCTCTATCTCTCTAATCTAACCAAAGGGGGCCCACGGACTTACCGCTGGGACCCACTAACTTGTGAGACTGCTAACTATCCAACCTGGTCCCATCTGGCATACGGGCCCGCAAGATGACTTGTGGGGTCCGGTTGACCTTTGACCTTCCCCTTTGACTTGGTCAACAATGGCCGTTGACTAGTCAACTAAGCCTTGCAGACCAACCCAAAACCTAGCCTTTGGTTCTCTAACTTGCTTTATCACAATTAATTAAATTCATAAAATATTTCTTTATTTGAAAATCAATAATAAATTGATTCTAGCTTAGAAAAATATGAAATCAGTTTCTTTATTCTTCTAAAATGTTGAAGCACCCGTTAGTCTATCTTTTGGAGTTATTTGGTTCTTAATTGCTTCTCTTTGGGTTTATTTGCATTTAGCTCCGGTATTTATTTACTTTTGCGAATCTAGGAATTCTCGGAGCCAAGGAGACAAGCCAGAAGATCAAGTACGACTACGGAAACAACGACGACTGCTTGCACACAAGTGTTCACACCCGACCTACTTTGAATGCCCATTAGGCATTGCTTTAGAACTGCTAGCGCTTTACTTATGCATGATGATGGATAAGATGAAACCTTGCACTGCCCTTTTAAATACCTTGTCCTTGGTTGACCTACTACTACTACTATATTTATGTGTGTTTATACGCTGAGTTTCGCTGTGCATGTGTTGGGATTATGTGGTAGTATTCTTGGCGTGTGTGGGGAAAAACTGACAGGAGAAGGTGTTTTTGGGTGACTTGGTGGGGGTGAGCTCAAGACAACCCGATCCGGGATCGGGGGCCAGGGTTCTTCTTCTCGGGCGTTTCCCATTTCGTACCTATGGCGGGTACACGGTTTTAGGAGCATAAGTGTTGGGGTTTTGTGATGACTTGGAGGATAGGAGCTCGCCCCGGTCTGAAACCGAGTGGGTCGCTTTGTTTTCACGGGACTTTCGTACACACCACCTCACCGAGAGTGGGGATAGGGCCGAGTCGACCCTAGCAAGTGCGATACCATACCTGCTAGTAGGAGAGAGGGTATAAGTGAGAGGGTATCGGGTGAAGTCCCTTTCCCTTTGCGGCGCTCCCCGTGTGGCCACACGAGGGCATGTTCACAGTTCTGGGGTGGTCTTCTGCGGGGGACTGCATCGAGACCCGGATGCAGGGTGGAATCGTAACTCCTAGGTGTTCGTCCGGTAGGATGGGCTTGGTTGGCTGATCACCACTGGGTGCCATTCCGAGTTGGGTACAGGTGTACACGCTCTGCAGAGTTTAGATCTATACGTATAGCCGCGTCCTCGGTTATGGACATGCCCGTTGTTTACTCCGACTCTTACATTTTGGGATTTCTACCTCCCCCTTTAGGATGTGAGTGTATGGTGAGCCATGGTTGTACTCAGGGAGAGGGGAGTTGCTCCCTCTGCCTCACGGATCCGGGTACAATCATTGAGGTGCGAGGAGTGGGAGTTCTCGCACCGACCCTAAATGGAGATAGGGCCTGGTGACGGAGATTTGGGTGACCAGGTGTATCCGATTGAGGATGAGAGTTTGGGATTGGTGGGAAATGGAGATTTATTATTTATGCTTTGCTACTGCTACATAGGAAAACTTGAGCCTACTCCTTGACTACTTTTTATACCTTTAGCTTTAGGCCACTTAAAGCTCGCATATGGTTGGTGACGTGAACCTATCCCATTCCTTGGGGATAGTTTGTGAGTGTGCAAGATTGGACTTGGAGCGAAAGTCCATTTATGAAGAATCCATGGAGGAAGGGTTGCGTTGCTTCGCTCAAGGATGCCTGTGGTGAAGATCGAGGATGAAGACTTGAAGCCTTAGCTACCGCTGCGTAGAGTTTCTACTTGTCGTTTAGCCCAAGGGGCTTGTACTTAAAATCGTATACCGAGCTGTTTTTGGATGTAAATATTCTGTTTTGTACTCTGATTCCGTTGTCTGGAAATGATATTATACTGTAATGAGTTCTGTACGTGATAGCTACTGATCCAGGGACTATCACAAGGGTACAGGGAGTTGGGTTTTCCTCACCGAAAACCCGGGTCGTTACAGTCCCGATCAGCAACGCTCCTATTTCCCCAAGCTGGTAGATCTCACCACAGCCTCTCTCCTAGGTAGTGGCATATGAGGCTCAGGCACACCATGAGTGGGGTGGTACCTGTCCTTGTTCGCCCACTCCTTAGCCATCCTCTCATCACTCTTCCTCTTGTAGCAAAACTCACCTATGTGACCATCTCTCCCTACAATACTCACAATGGAAGCTGGCTTGCTTTGGCTTTGACTGTGGGTTCTCACTGGGTTTCTCTTCCTCTTTCTTCTTAGGCTTTCCCTCAAACACATTCCCAACGTTACTCACAAATCTCACTGGTTTTTAGAAATTGTCTGTTTTGTGGGGGAACACGGGTGGATCTGGAACAGTGTCAAGTTTGTTTCGTAGGTAATTCGGCTTGGGTGCATACTTGTCTGTGGGTGTAAATTGTGGTGGCACTGGGATATCTTCGATCTTCTCCTCACTCTCACCACTACACTCACCAATCTTCTCTGACCCCAAAGCCTAGCCATCAAAGCGCTTAAACGCAGCCATCATCACACTCAACTGAGGCTCATGACCCGACAACCAACTCATCATCTTCCTCAACTCATCATTCTCATCCTGCAAGGGATCAACATAATGTGCAAGCTCCATATTCTCAATAACATGTAATTCACAAGTAGAGCAACTAGTAGCAATGGGAGCTTTTAACTCAGCCTCTGGGGAAACAATCCTAGCATGTGAATCATCTAGTTTTACATGCAACATAGGACAACACTTGCAAACACCAAGCAAACTAGATCCAGATTTCAACTCATCCAACTAACTCCTAGCCACATCTAGTTCCTCAACTGTGGAGGCATGCTTCTCTTTCAGAATAGTCAAATCAGACAGGAAAATAGAGCAATCACTGTAATCAACCTCATCACTAACAATAGGAGCAAACTTCATAGCATCCAAAGCAAGCATATCATCAAGATGCCTAGCCTCTAACTCAGCCACTTTTTCCTTAGCTTCCTCTAGAGAGGCCCTAAGCTCTTTCCTCATCTTCTTTGCATCTCTAAGCACACTATCACGATTATCTAGCAATTCATTCAATGTAGCATTCTCCTCAAGCAACGAGTCGATGGTGGGGGGAAGTACCTCATCCTCGGAGTCGAAGTCTGAGACGTCCTTGTTGCTCTTCTTGCTACCTGAACTGTGTGCCATGCCGCAGAAGCCACTTGCCACCATGAAGCTCATGCTGTTGAAGTTCTTGCTTGTGTGCCTCTTGCCCTTGCGCCTTCTGTGGTCTTCATCTTCAATGCTGGAGCTTGATGTGGTGTAGCAGGAAGAAGAAGTGTCGACGTCACTCGCACCGACCACCATCGCTCTGGACTTCATCTTGTGGTAGCCGCCCTTCTTCTTGTCTTTGTACTCGTCCTAGCTCTTGTGCTTGGAGTGGTAGTTCCGAGATCAGTGTTTGTGCTCGGTCTGCTTGTACTCGTTCTTTGGGCGATGCTTGTACTCTTGCTTGTACTTCTGCTTCTACTCGGGCTTCTTGTACTCGATCTTGTGCCCATCTCCCTCTGGACACTCGGCGAAGAAGTGCCCATGATTGCCACACTTGTAGCACATCCCTGAGTTCCTCCTAAAGTTCTTCCTGTTCTCGTTCAGGCACCTGAACTGCTTGGTTAGCAAAGCAAGATCTTCATCATCCAGCATCTCGAACTCCTCATCTGGCAAAGAAGTAAGAGCAGACAGAGAAAACAACCGAGAAGAGTGATCAGTATTAGTTCTCGGTCCTGACATAAGAGCCAAACTATCATCAGTAGGGCCCTTGCCCTTCTTGGCTCTCAAGCCTCGGTCCACCCCGGACGACTTTAGCTTAGAGAACAACTCATCCACCGTCAGGGTCTCATACACACTGGACTCCTGAATAGCCTCAACCTTTGCACTCCATACATCGAGATCCAGCACGTGTAAGAGCTTGATAGATCTATCACGATCATCGTATGGGAGTTTGGTGATATTGGCTTTCATGTTGTTCACAATCAGTGTGAAGCGCTCAAACATGGCATCCACAGACTCTCCGGGGAGATGAGTGAAATTCTCGTACTTTCTCCGGTAGGTTATAAAGCGACACGCCTTCACCTGATTGTTTCCACCATGGGAATTCCTCAACTAGGTCCATATGCCATGTGCCAACTTCTCCTCGTACACCTGACTGAATTCAGATGCACAGAGAGCACGATGGAGATAGTCCACGGCCTTGTTGTTGGCATCGGACATATCCCTAGTCCCGGGCAAAATGAAAGAGTCTGATATGACATAGTTCTCGTCAACCGTCACATCCCAAATGAACTAACCCTTTCCTTGCATGAATGCGCCCATCCGGGCTTCCCACATCTGGTAGTCTTCCCATCAAAGTGGGGAGGACCCAAACCCTTCCCGTAGTCCGCCATCTTTGGATCTCAACCGGTCAAGGTCTCAATGATCCATATCCGACTCTGATACCAATTGAAGGACTAGAATGGCGACCACAGAGGGGGGGAGTGAATGGGAGCCGATAAAAAATTTTCTCCGGAGAGTCGAGCTCGGCCTATGGTCCCAAACATAACTCCAAGATCCTCGACAACCCACTAGCCAAATCCACATAGCCACTGGAGTGCTATTGGACCTAGGAACTAGTCACACACCGAAACTACTTGAGCACGTAGTGGAACAAACAACTCGAGCGCCGACACTAGCCGTCGGTCAGACCGGTCTGTGGCACTGGTCAGACCGGTCCGGAGCAACCTGCTCTGAATTCTCTCAAACTTACCTAGCAAACCTAGATGGCAATTCTAGGATGTGGAACAGTGAGCAGAAATCCAGAAACCAACCAGGTTAGAGAAAACCGCACCAAAACTCCAGGACATCGAAACACACAATAATCAAACTTGCACTAGAAGCACTCTGCGAGCAAGTAGCAAGAACCAGCCAAGAAGTAGTCGAGTCTCCACTGGAAGCCCTGCACCGGTCAGACCGGTGGACAACACAGGTCAGACCGGTTTGGCTGAGAAACCTCCAAACACCAAGAACTCGATCTCCAAAGGCCAAAACTGCATGGAATTGAAACAGTAGCAAGCCACGAGAACAACCAACACTTTGGTGATGAACTCCCCGAGCAAAACCATAGCAGGGTCGCACCGGTCAGACGGGTCATGCCTGGGCGGCTCGGGGTGAACTCCACCTGCGGGCCAACCCCCTCCTTTTGATGCCCCGATCTCCCGATTTGCTCCACAGATTCAAGCAAAAACTTTGGGGATAGGTGTAACACCTCATGGACAAGCCATGCCTAAGAGATCGTCCTCAAAGATCCTCTAAATCAAGATAAATCGAAGGATGAACACCAAGAACACCTCTTCCCAGAACCACCAAGAAAACCCGAAATCGAGCGCCTTTTCCCATGGATTTGAGAATGGAATCACCAAGAAATTCGTGAAGGAGAGGTCTCAAAACCACCAAAGGAAAATCGCCAAGAAAAGTCTCCGAAAGTCACCAAAAAGGAAAACGGGACAGACAACCAAAAACACTAGAGGAATCATGCCGAACCTTCCATACATCAAAGGAAAGATTCATACAAGGTCTAGCTTACATCCCTAGTATCCAACCCTCTTTAAATATCTCAGCATGAAGCTCTCAAGCTAGTCCTAGATAAATTAGGTAGCTAAAAAGAAAGAAAATGCTAAGAGCAAATGAAAACCCTAAAGCCCAAGAGATGGGTGCCAACACCTTCCACCAAGTTTATATATGAGGTCCATCGGTGGGGGCTAAAGACTAAAATGCCCTTAGGTGATACAACCCTTGAATGGCAAATTAGGAAACCTTGATAGCTTTTCCATCGGACGGACGCCTAGCAACCGCACCTCGTGTAGCCTCGACGCCAAGCCTGTTATCCTGACACGTGTCCTCTGCTTTGAGTCACCCGGCGCTCCTCGGCCACCACCGGTCAGATCAACCTGATGCAGCGTCGAGCCGTCGACCACTCGGACTTGGCTTTGAGGATCAACCAAGGAACCCAGTGGTTTTGTGGTGAACCACAGCAAACCCCGCGAGCTTGGTGCAGCCTCCACGCTGAGCTCCTCGACTTGGCCGCCACAGTCGCTCCGGCTTGATGTTGGCTTTCGGATCAACCAACGAACCCGCCATACGACTTTGACTTGCTCTTCTCGCACCATGTGACTCGCACTTGATCCTGTCTGGCCAACGGGTCCATCAAACCAAGCCTACTTGTCCCTTGAGTCCTTCGGAGGCCCAGCAAGGCTAAGACCATTCGCGTTTGTTCTTCACCTGCACCAACGCAAATCAAGCCGCACCCTACATCCACAAGACAAAGCACAACATCAGTCCGCATAGCGTTGTCAATCACTCATCACTAAGGAGTGGCCATCCACCGGCCGTCGGACACTCCGGTCCTGAACGAGCAAGGTTTAAGCATGGGGGTATGTTGGCGGTCGATTTCCGTCAACCTAGAGCACTTGTTAAACTTTGGTTTGAGCTTTGATTTGTAACTAACCCGCCACTAGGCATACTAATGAAGTAACAAGTTCACCTTTGCATGTGTCTTTTGAAGTATAATGTTTATGCAGGAAATCATGCACTTAATGGATAAATCTATATCAAGTTCGGAGGGTGTTATGCAAGAGAATCAAGGAGCTCCGTTCGTGTATGAACTTAGTTCCAAAGGTGGCAAGGACCAAGGTGCAATGATGAAATATTCCTGAGGACCGAGACGAAAGACCGGAAGTTCAAGCGACAAGACCCCTTATCTTGATTGCAAGGATAATGACGTCTAAAGCCCGCATGCAAAGGAGCCAAAAAGTCAAAATGTAGAGAAAAGCCGATCGGGAGATAATTGGATACGGAGCACTCAAGGGAGATATTCGCGCAGCCTGGAACAACATGATCTTTCGATGCAGATTCGGAGACTTAAACGGACTCTAATGGCAAAACATTAAATACCAAAGTTGTGGGACTTGTTGAGAGCTTCAATTCGGACATATGGAAGGCCCAATTCAGATCAGGGAGCTAGGATATATGGCCCCCGAAATACCTGCTGCGCAGACAAGTCCGAAATCAGACAGATTATCTTCTGAGACCATTTTGGGGATCTTATCTTCGTTTCCAAGAAAAGCAATGAATACCAATGTTGGAGACAATTTCGTGCCATACAATCTAGATACCGAATTTGCATTATTCGGTGTCTGGACGTGGGAGATATGATGTCGGGAAGGAAGGTCTATGAAACAGGAAAATCTTGACGAGGCTAATTTTATGGAAACCAAGTTTGCTCCACACCCATGCAAGATCTCGTGCAAGGAAAGGTAGAGCATGCGGGATCCCCAAGGGCATAAATACGACCCCCTAGACGTCCAAGGAGGGGGATCCATTCACGATATCTCGGCGAAACCTGGAAGGAAGCATCAGAGGGAGACGACAGCGGCCGTGAGTCCTCGAAGTTGTCTAGGAAATGGCCTAGGCCGACCCTAATCGCCATGGCTACCCTGCGTGGTTATGCCATGGGGGAGTTCCAGAGCTATGCGTTCATCATCGTAGGTATGGCATCCGTGGTAATGATGTAATGTATACTTTCATGTGAGCAATGATAGTCTTGTCATCCGATCTATTAAGCGATTCCATGTCTCCGTCTTTACTTTCTACCTATCGTGAATATGATTTGATCCCTAGTCTAATGCTAGGTTAGACTACATCGCATGCTTTATGTAATCATGGTGATTATATCTAGTATGTCGACCCTTCATGGTTTGTAGACATGTCCATGTATGGGTGTGCCCTTAGACTACCCGCATCATTAAGGGTGCACCGTGACAGGATGATACCCTCGAAAGTGTGGATGTCTTTGGGAGGTAGGCCGGAGGTAGGAGTTTAAGGATGCTTTTAAATGAGATGCCTTATTTGTTGCTCGTTTGTCGGAACTACAACTAGAAGGCACTAGGCTTAGTTGTCCCCTTGGTGGCGCTTTACCTTGCCTATGTTCGTGAATGTGATCAAACTTGTGCTATAATATATATATCTTTGAGGTTTATCTCTCATGTGCAATCTATGCTTCATGTTAGGTTAGATCGGTTAGATTAGGTAGAGAACCTTAGTCAGTTTGCTTCCGATCCACAGATTGATACCTTGTGTCATACTCTGATGGAAGAAGGTACTACGATGATCCGTAAGATTACGGTGAACCTTGGCACGTTATTGAACCGTCAACAATACCCCACTCAAGAGAAAACTAGCCGTTAGCTGTCAGGTGGCACCGGTCAGACCGGTGCCCCACACCGGTGAGACTAGTGTTTGAAAAACTAGCCGTTAGAGCCTAGGGGCACCGGTCAGACCAGTGTAGGTAGAGTTAGTCCCAAAACCCTTTCTCTCACGCGCACACTTCACCAAAGATATGAAATGGCTTAGGTTAGGTTTGATAGGACAGTTAGCACACTCTTGGGCACTCAAGGCTATTTCTCACAAAGTTTTACTAAGAGCACATTTGACTTGGTCATAAAACTAATGTTGCATCCCTCTTGATAGTACGACATTCCTACACTCAAGGATAAATAGAAATACCAAGTTGATCTCTTGAGCTTGAATATCTTCAATCTTGCCATACTTAAACAATTTCCACTTGAGGGCTTTCAACATTGCTAATTGTCTTGAGCACGTCCATACTTGAGCTATTGACTTAAGATCTTTCCATAAAACATAAGAATGCACGCTTAGATCCTTAAGCCACTCCACATTGCCGATCATAACATACAGTTGAGTTGCATTGCTTCCCTCGGTTAAGGCATGAGTATGATTCTTCGAGACCTCACGGATACTAGTTACTTCACGTTAGCAAAACACTAATGGTAGCCACGCTAGACCATAAGATTGCTTAGTACCCTGCTCTAGTCTTCTCGGTTGATCTCTTCGTCACTTACCCAAGCCACGTTGAGTTCGGCTTTGCTTCACAAACATTTAATCTTCATTTCAAATACTACTTCAAAATGCTTATTCTTAATTGACAATGAATATGCGACCTTCCAATTGAGGATCAACAAATATATACTCATCCTTGTATCCTTTTTGTAATTACCACATGAAGCCTTGCATTGTTTCTTAGTAGAGAGCACCATTTCTCTATATCTGTGCCTTGCAAGTTTCCAAATGTAGAACCATTAGTATCGAAGTATCCACATGTTCCTTAAAGTGTTCATAGGAAACATTGCAAAGTCGTTTGGTGCAAAATAATCATTTCTCACAAAATGGTCCCTTTTATTTGTACCCAAGCTATCACACGTATTGGAGACCTTATAAGTCAATCTTGAAACAAACTCCAACATCTTATTCAATTTATCTTGATATTCATTAATATTCACACAAGAGTTCACACGCTTGCTTGCTTTGTTTGATGTGAGCCATACAATATTCAATCTCATATAAGTGACAACAATATCTCATAAACATTTTAAATTAAAACCTGCTCATATTCTTAAACAATCAAGTTAGTCCTTTAATCGCTTTGTCGTTCAATTCACCAAAATCCACTTAGGGGCCTAGATGCACTTTCAATCTCCCCCTTCTTGGTGATTGATGACAACTCGATTAAAGTTTACAAATAAATCATTAAAGCGCAATTCGATTCTTAGATATAGCTATAGCCCCCCCTTAATTTGTGCTTTGAATGGAATTTCAAAACTTGGCCTCAAATGCCAAAAGCACAATTTAGGAGAAAAACATGAGAGTTCCCCCCTATATCTTTGAATCAGTGGAGTGCAATAAGTGTGTGTGACAAATAAAAACACATGATGCATATGACAAGTTAAGCACACAACAAAATAGACATGTCTGCTTCCTTTGCCACACCGGTAAGACTGGTGCGCCTGACCAGTCAGACAGGTCAGGACTAGTCAGCACTCAAAAACAACCATCATCCAATACATGCATCACAAACTATCACCAAGTCACTTAGGATACATAAATGAGTTCAACACACATAAAAGCACTCATACAAAGTTCTCTTATCCAATATGCACTAGCCAGACCGGTGCTGGTCACCGGTCAGACCGGTGACACCTGCCAAACTACACGAAGCTGAAACTGAAGCTTTAAATCCATTCTTCTCCCCCTTTGTCATCAAGCATCCATAAAAGGGCCTGGATAAGGTATAGCTACGGATCACGACCAACGGTCCCATCCCGAACCATCTCCAATTTGAGAACTCCCTCCTATGTGAGAATTAATCAAAAGAGCCAATGCATAGGAGAGTTAAGATAAATAGATTCAGATATGGTGATTCCAGTGAATGAATCTAGAGGTCCATCAACCATACCATGAGAAGGAGGACGAAGGGTGAAACCAAAGATTTCTATGGACATACGAGGAACCCAATCTTGAGGAGTCTCCATGGTCTGAGATGACCCTGCTGCATTAGGTTGAGGAGGAGGAGGAGGAGGAGCTGAAGATGAACTTCCTTGGCCTGACTCGAAAAACATGCTACCAAACTCATTTATGATCCCGGAGTTAGCCATACTCTTCGCTCTCTCCTCGAAAGAAGGTAACTCAACCTCAAGAGGTGTAGGAGAGATAGGAGAGTGAGACGGCTAAAGCCCAAAGTGTTCATGCATCATCTTAATCGAATCTCTTGTTTTCTTGCTCTCCTTTCTTTGCCTTTACTGCTCAACCTCAATGTCATGCTGACTCTTGCACATGCCAAAGAGGAAATTCAGGAACTTTCAGAGTGGAGAGGTGGATCTACGGGGATGGCATGACTACCTAGACCCCCATCGGTCAGACCGGTGGAGGCCACCAATGAGTCCGGTGTCCGTCTGGGTGCCAGGCCATTGCTGGAACTACTGCTATTCTTCCCTCCTCTCTTATTTCTTCTGTGATGGAACTCTAGGTTCTTTGACTGGATTTGGCCTCAAAGGTTTATGCTTGATATTTTAGGAAAATCCACCTTTGACACTTTCTCAACCATATACATGATGTAGGGGCTATAGCTGCAAACCTTCTTAGGATCCTCAGTTCAATTCTTTGATTTCTTGCCAAATAAAGCCCCCCACACTAAATGGTGGTGCCCCTGGTCTCAAGGCTATCATCAAATTTTTCATGAATGTGGAGACATCAGAAGGTCTTCCATCTCTAGGAGTAATAGACACACAAAGTAGCCTATTTAGGACAGCATAGTAGGTGTAAATATCATTCACCTTTCCCACATTCCCTTGTTTGTTCCTAGGATACATGAAGTACATAGTATCCAACTCAAGAAGATCTTCATCATGCAGCTTTGGGTAGTCAATATCATTTGCATTGATCTTGAAAAGAGATAGAAATTGAGTGGAAGTAATCCAAAGCCTTTGTCCATTTGTCATCCAAAACATAGCTCTTTCACCATTTTTGTACCCAAAGTGCACTGTGGCAAAGAACTGAGCAATGATCTCCTTATTACAATCATATTTGAAACCCATAGGGTATTTGACCCTTTGCCTCTTACAAGTGTTAATGATCTCATTAAAAATGGGGTCATCCTTCCTAGCCATATCCCCCAATCCACATATTAGGCCATGTGTGTGATCTTGGGCTTCTTAATGATCACTATAGTGTAGTAGTCTTGATGAAATTGAGCCTAAAGTCTAGAATCTGAGGCGGTCTTTGCACCTTCATAAGGATTGACTTCCCTCAACTTCATCAAAGCCTTGGTCATACCTGCTCCATCAAATTTCATTGGTTTAGTTCCGTACAAGTAGTTAGGCTTAGTGATTTTGACCCTGCAATCATCATCAACATTCATGCCATCCTCATCACTGTCATCCTCATCTCCATCTCCCTCATTTCCACCAAGGTCATCTTCCTCATCTTGTCCTTCATCATTTTTAGGGCTTTCCTCCATAGTAGCTGGCCCCTTTCCATGACGGTGCCTCACCTCAAAGCCACTGTAACCTACATAGGTCTCATCTTCCACATCATTGTCACTACTAGTCTCTATGTCACCACCAATGACATCCTCTGTCTCATCTCTTCTTTATGGTGCATGTGGTCGCACTCTTCTTCCACTGTCACTGCCACTGCCACTATTTCCTACCCTAATGTCATAGGAAGGAATCCCTCTAGGAGTCAACACATTCCTCTTTCTAGCTCCCACTCTTTTACTTAGGCATAGTTTCTGTCCCGAGTCACAAATAAATATGACAAGGGTGTATAAGACACCAGGAAGAAGATTGAGTTAATATAGGAATTGAAATTTACAATTTAGACCGGTGCGCCCGACCAGTAAGACCTGTCAAGGCTGTCCAGCCATAAATCTAGAGTTCTCAGAATATGTCCAACCAAATTACATGAAACTCTAGGGATGTCTTCTATAGGTTGCTAGGAGATGATGTACCAAAGGAATCTCAAAACTTTCTAGGGAGTAAAGAGATCGAGTGAAGGTAAGATTTGAATAACTTTGGAGAAAAGAACTCAAATGGAATCTGAAAAACTTGATGGGGAATCAGTAAAGGAGCCTTGGGAGAGCTATTTCCACCAAAAATCCAAGCGTTTCCAAGGTTGAATCTTCAAATCTCCATGGATGTGAGAGGCGGTGATTTTGGAGGAGGGAGGTGTTCACAGGGTAGACTAGGGTGGAATGATTGAGAAGAGAGAGAGAAAAAGAGGGGGTTAAAGGATATTTTTGCTACTATAGATTCACGGGGTGGTAGCTGTATCTCCCAGGAGCTACCGGTTAGATCGGTGAGCAGCACCAGTCAAACCGGTGCTCCCCAGGGCAACTGATTTTGTAAGATTTTGAACTTCACACTTCCACAGAGATTAGATATAGGGCATTGACATGATTTTGATCCAAATTTTGGCATAACTTAGAAGAATATAGGATAATCCAATTTATTCGATAAATTTTGATTCTTCCAAGATTGAGAGAGATAGATAACATAATTATGGACTTGAGAAAATCTTCTCATTTGTGACTAGCCATCAATCAATCAAATGGAACAATAGTCACAAATAAGTCGATTGGGTCATAAGGACCAAGAACCAAATATTTTTGAAATTTCACACTTCCTACACATGTGAGGACCGGAGTGTCTGATGGTCAGTGGATGGCCACTCCTTAGTGATGAGTGATTGAGAACGTTGTGTGGACTGACGCTGTGCTTAGTATTGTGGATGTATGCTGCGGCTTGGTTCACGTTAGTGCAGGTGAAGAACAAGCACGAAAGGTCTTACCCCTGCTGGGGCCTTCGAAGGACTAGAGGGACAAGTAGGCTTGGTTCGATGGACTCAGTGGCCACATATGGGATCAAGTGCGAGTCACATTGTGCAAGAAGAGCAAGTCGAAGTCCGGTGGGTTCGTTGGTTGATCCAAAATCCAACATCGAGCTGGGGCGACCGTGGTGGCCAAGTCGAGGAACTCGGCATGGAGGCTGCACCAAGCTCGCGTGGTTTTCAGTGGTTCGCCAAAAAAACACTGGGTTCATCGGTTGATCCACAAAGTCGACCTGGAGACTCGATGTGTCTGCTGCGAGATGCCAGGCGGTCTGACCGGCCCCCAGGGGCGGCCTGACCGGCCCAATTGGTCTAACCGCCTACGAGGGGCGGTCTGACTGCCGGTGCATAGGAGCGCTGGGTGCATTGAAGCAGACGACACACGTCGGGATCGCAAGCTTGGCATCGAAGGTACGCAAGGTGCAGTCATTGGGCATCCGTCCGATGGAAGAAATCATCAAAATTCCGGAATTTCCCTTGAGGGGTATGTATCGACTTAGGGGTATTGGAGCCATTTGCCACCACCATGGGAACCGATATATATATACTTGGTTGGTGGGAGTTGGCTGCCATCTCTTGGTTTAGGGTTTTCATTTTCCCTTCCTATTTTCTCCATAGGACTAGCAAGAGAGCTTCATGTACACATATTGAGAGAGGGAGGATGATTGTGGTGATTGCTAGACCTTGTATGAACCTTTCATGGTATGTATAGAAGGTTCGGTGTGGTTCCTCAAGTGCTCTAATTGTTTCTCCCGTTTTTCCTTTTTGGTGATTTTTTGGAGAATTTTCTTTGGAATTTCGTGGAGAGGATTTGGAGGTGTTTTCTTGCATGATTTGTTGGTGGATTCTATCATGAGGTGGTTGTGCCTCTTTTCTTGGTGATTTGTCCCCTCCAAACCGGTGGGAAGGCCTTCGATTTTGGTGGTTTTCAGAGTTGCTTGAGTTCTTGAGGTTGAGAGCTTTGATTCATGATTCCCTTTGATTGAGAGCGATTCGATGGATTTCCTTTGGTGGAGAGGTCATCCAGGAGGTGACCCAGCTATTCCCGAAGTTTCGCTGCAATTTGTGGGGTGAAACGGGAGATCGGTTGATGGGAAGTTGAGCGTTGACCTGCTGTTCGTTTTCTGGGTAGGGGGCGGTCTAACTGCCCTAGGATCTTCGCCCAGGAAAGTTTGGTTTTGTGGGGATTTCTCTATGAGTTTGTTCGCCTTGATCAGAGAAGTCTCTAGGTGAAATCGTGGTTTGTTTTGGGGTTCTCTTCATCGAGTTCTTGGTTTTTCAATTCAGACAGGGGGAGGCGGTCAGACCGCCATTGACACCAGGTCTAACCGCCCCAAGGGCAAGTTTCAAGGGGGAGGCGGTCAGACCACCCCTGGAACATAGTGTAACTAACCCAGGCAGGAACTGGTGTTTCGTGTGTGTTTTCATTGTGATTTCGAGTCGGGGTGTTGAAAGGGTTTCTGCTTGCTCCTAGGTCCAGTAGCACTTTAGTGGCTACATGGATTTGGCTAGGAAGGTGTAGAGGATCTCAGATATCTCCATACCACTTATACAAATAATTGTTTCGGATCACACATGACACATTATTATCAATGAACACAGAACAGCCACAAGCAGATTGTCAGTAGGAGCTCACAAACCAATACACATGATATCTCCCTGCTCACAAATAAAGCTGGTCTTGAAATAGAACCCACTAAGATAATAAAGCTCAGTACTCACAAACCAGCACAACTAGTTGGGAGGACACAAGCAGAAGACTATGAAACAAAGTGGCCTTACCCAAGACGCGAGCTTAGCAGTTGATGAAGGAGGGTCTCAGTAGTTTCTAATCATTTCATCAACCACTCAATCTCATTAGTCTGCACTTTCATTGCCACATCTGAAGCTTGTGCCTTGATCTTCAAGTCTGTCAAAACTTGGTCCTGTTCAACAAAGATTTCACCAATGTCAGCAGCTTCATCTAGCCCTCCCAAAGAAACTTCAGGTCTTGAGCATGTAGCGGCGGCTGGGTAATCTCGAGGCATGTAATCAATGAATGGCTTTGACTTCACATTAGAGGGACAAGAATTTGATATTTGAACCACAAGGATTGCCCTCAATATTTGAGCCTAAAAATGAAAGGAGAAGTCAAACTTGAACCTCAAAGAAAGCAAGCAAATAAACTTAAGATTAATTCTAAGATTAAACTAGCAGGATAATCATGTGTTCTGTTACATACCACGACATGTGATTGAATCTCAGCAATGCAGGAACGAGATGCTAGGCCCTGCACAATAAGTATTAGGTCAATTGCCTTAGATATCTGGAATAGAGTGTACTGTGACCATTAGTAGCCTTGCGGATAGATCTAGACACTGGTCAGCTGTCAATTGCAAAGAGTATTGATCATCTACAAATTGATGCTTAGAAATTAAAAAATGAGTTCATGAAACAACATATGAGTACTAATGGCGCCCTCCTGACACAATACACCAATTAATTTACTTTTTAAGCCAACAAAAATACTCCTAGGGGACTAGAGAGAAAAAGAAAATGAGATTCTCACTTGTGAAGCTCCAAGATTCAGGGGCTCGTGGATTGAGAGGGCATCCGGAGCCGGTGCTTGCGCCGCATCCTCGCTCAACTGCTCAGCTTGGCCAGCATGAGGACCAGGTGTGTTCGAAAACCAGTTTAGGTTCGCTCCTTAGTGATGAGTGATTGACAACATTGTGTGGACTGATACTCGGCTTTACTCGTATTGGTGCAGGTGAAGAACAAGTGTGAAAGGCCTATGCTGTGGTGGCCTCTAGGTGATGGAGAGGCAAGTAGGCTTGGTTCGATGGACCCGGTGACCAATGCGGTCAAGTGCGAGCCGTGTGGTGCAAGAGGAGCATGTTGAAGTCATGGATATGGGCCGGTGCAAGGTAGTGGTTCGAGGCCGAAGCTTGCACTTGGGGTTTGGTGGTTTTCCCACAGAACCATCGGTGGAGGGTTTCTTGGTTTGGGCCTCAAAACCAAGGCCGAAGGCCCAACACGACGGAGACGGTGATCCGGGAGCGTCAGGAAGCTTCGAGGTGGGGGGAGTGAGGCGTGGCGTGATCGCAGGGCTTGCGTCGAGGCTAAGCGAGTCCGTAGTGGAAGCGTGTCCGCTCGATAGGAATATCCGAAGACTTGACCAAAATGCCCCTGAGGGGTGTGTATCTTAAGTTTAAGTTGTAGGGTTAGCGTGGTCATTTGCCTCTTCCGGTGGACTTCATATATATAACGTAGAGGTGGATGGCATCGCCCTCTCTGTGGCTTTGGACTCGATTTGGACTGCTTCTTTTCCCAGTATTTCCTTAGGGTAGATGCTTGTATAGACTCTGACCTCTAGATGTATGGAATCATTCGGCGTTGTGATTCAATCCCTCTCTTAGCTCTTTGTGATTTTCGTGTCATTTTCAGAGCTATTTTTCGTTGCTTTTGTTCTTCACTTGATTCGTCGATTTGAGGGTGTTTCTCCTTGGATTTCTTTGTGGGGATCATGGGTGGATGCCTTGTGCATCTTTTGGTATGATCTTGACCCCTCAAACACCGAGAAAACCCTTCGATTTGCAAGTTCTTAGAGGAACCCGAGTTCATGGAGGTGGTTTCATGTGATCCACAATTCCTGTCGATTTAGTGAGTTAGAGGTCGAGATTTTTGGGGTATAGCTTCACCTAGTGATGCTTCTCATCTCCCCCCAAATCTTGTCTCAAGAGCTCAAGTGGTTTGGGAGATCTGGTGATGGCTTTAGAGAGTTAACTTCGCGAGGAGCTTCATTTCTGTTCTATCCGTGCTTTGCGGACTGTCCGCGCGGCCTATGTTCGTAGCGAGTTCATCTGTGTTCGTGCATGTTCGTGTTTCGATTCGTTGCCTCAGGTGTTTGTGGTCGCACGAAGTTTGCGTACGGTCCGTACTCGAGTGCTAGACGGTCTGTGAAGGGCCGGACAGTTCGCGATCTTCTCGCGGACAGTCTGAATTTCCGGGGTGCGCTACTGGAGGTTCTGTTGCAGTTTTCAGACGGTCCGGGGTGACCGTGCGGATAGTCCGCCTATGTCTCGCGGACGGTCCGCCCAGAGCTGCCGGACTGTCCACACCTACCCTGTCCAGATTTGGCTAAGTGCTTTGATTCTTGTCTAGTGCTTCCGCTCTTTGATTCATGGATTATCTCTAGGACTTGTAGACTTGCTTGTGCCTAGTCTAGAGCTTCTTTGGTGTGTGCGAGTGATCGCAGTGGCAATCGGGGTATAGGCTGAGTTCATCCTTCGGGAAGAATTTTTATCGGCTCCCATTCACTCTCCCCCTCTCTGGTCGCCTATTCAGTCCTTCAATTGGTATCAGAGCCAGTTACGGGTCTTCGTGATTCTAACTAGTCTAAGTTCCAAAGATGAGTGACTATGGTAAGGGGTCGGGTCCTCCACACTTCGATGGCAAGAATTACCAGATGTGGGAGAGGTGCATGGGCGCATTTTTGAGAGGAAAAGGTACATTGATCCGGGAAGTGACTCAAAATCCTCATTATGTCATTCCCAACAGTTTCCTTCTTCCTAGATTGCGGGACATGTTTGAGGCCAACAACAAGGCCGTGGATTACTTGTTTCGTTCTCGTTGTGCCTCGGAGTTTGATCGAGTGTACAGAGAGGATGTGGCCAGAAAGATTCGGCTGAAGCTTTAGAATGCTCATGTTGGGAACGCTCAGGTGTAGTCTCGTCTATTTGCCACTCACCGGAGAGAGTACGAGAACTTCACTCATCTCCCCAGTGAGTCGATTGATGTGATGTTCCAGCGCTTGACTTGTATTGTGAACAACATGAGGGACAATGTGGCGGTGCTCCCATACACAGATCATGATAGAGCTATCAAGCTCTTGCATTCACTTAACAGATTTGTGTGGAGTGCCAAGGTTGAGGCCATCTTGGAGTCAGGCGTGTATGAGACCCTCATATTGGATGAGCTGTTTTCTAAGCTCAAGTCTTCAGAGGTTGATCGTGGCTTGAGAGCCAAGAGCGAGAGCCCCACTAATCCTCATAGTTTGGCTCTTGTCTCAGGATTGAGGACTAACGCTAACCCTGCTGCCATGCAGTTTTCTATCTTGTCTTGTGTCCGTGCCAGATGAGGACTTTGAGGTGCTGAGTGAGGAGGATCTCACCTTGTTGAGCAAGAGATTTTGGCAGTTGTGTGAGAACCGCAAGAATGCTAGGAGGGGCTCGGGGATGTGCTATCGGTGCGGGAAGCACGGGCATTTCATCACCGAGTGTCTGGAAGCCATGGAGATCAAGAATGACTACAAGGTCAAGCCCAAGCACGACTACAACAAACACTGCTCCTAGAACGACTACAAGGACAAGCGCAAGGACAAGGGCAAGAGAAGGCCAAGGAAGAGCAGCGGTTATAAGAAGACGGCTCGAGCGATGGTTGTCGGAGCAAGCGACATTGACTCCACTTCGACTGGCTCCTCATCCGGTTCGAGCAACAAGGAAGAGCAAGATTGGCACAAGGACAAGTGGCACAGGGCAAGAACTTCACCGACCTCAGCTTTGTCACACAAGTTGGTTTTTGCGGCATGGCGCACAACTCCAAGAAGGGTGGGAAGCATAGCTCAGATTCGAACTCCGACTCCGAGGATGAGGTACGTCAAGATCCCTACTTCTTGCTAGAGGAGAATGCTAGGCTGAATGATTTGCTTGATAATCGTGATGATGTGCTTAGGAAGACCAACAAGGAGAAGAGAGAGTTTCGGCCTTTGCTAGGTGATGCTGAGGACAAGATAGTTGAGCTTGAGTTTTAGGCATCAACTGCATCTGGAGAAAGAGATTAGTTACTGAAAGGTTGCATAATGCGATAAGATCGACCGGATGGTCCTTGTGTTGTCCCACATATGGTGTAGGATGAAATGACAAGTCCTCCTCGATCAGGTATGCTGCATGAGTCATGACTAAAAAGGTCTGTGAATGGTCTATATTCACACTTGATGATTCCTACATGACTCAAACTGAGAAACATGATGAATTGGTCAATGCGACAAAGACCAAAATGGAATAAGCAATATATACATATATATACATATATGTTTGTGTGTCTGTTTGTGTACGTCTATGTAAAATTAACATGCATAGAAGCACAAAAGGGCGTATCGAATGGGCATTTGGGGGACGACACGCTCCCACAAGTTCATACACGTGTTGATCATTGCGAATCGTAATTAAGGACTACTAGAACTAGGAGTTCATGACCCGAGCGTGGGCACACCCACACTAAAGGGACGCATACGTTCTGGGTGGTAATTGATCTCCACGAACGGACATTTCGGAACAACACAGTGACCCAACACCAACTATAATGAGAGATAGTTTATGCACAAGTCGGTCATTGCCATTTGCGTTCATGGCTTTAGACGCTAAAATGGTTCCTTCCATGCAAGTCGACTTCTCAGTCTCAATCGAGGAAGTAAAATCAGAAGGAACCATGGGGCAGTACAAGGAATTCGGTACATTCATGGTGGGAGGCCGTCAATGGAGGCTACGTTGCTATCCTATAGGTATGAAGGATCATCACTGGATATCTGTACCAGCTGGCATTGTCGTCCTCCTCGTTCCTATGAACAGGGCCCAAATGGTACATGTCTCGTTGTTGCATGCTATCGAGACACACATTTGCACATGCATATATGCTCGCATATATATTGTTGTCAATCCTGTGACTGCATTTTCCACATAGGTGCAAGTATTGTTGTGTGCGGTGACTAGAGACCCAACCGATGAAGATGATACATGTAACACCCTTGGTGTTTAACTTTATCTAAACAAAGGGGTTAAGCCCTAATTGATGAGTTAAACCCTATAAGCCCCCTAACCCCTTTTGATGGCTACTTAACATCCTTGATGTCTAGAAAGCCATAATTCAAATATGAGAAAAGTGATTAAGCACTATTATCATGATCAAGTTCTCAAGCCTCTAAACCGTTTTTATTAGCTCAGCTGAAACCCAAGATTTTCTATAACAACTTGAAAATCGTCCAATAGGAAAGTAGTTCGTTATCTTCAGGAACACATTTCTCTAAATTGGCGGCATTCCAAATTTTGAGTGGAAGATGCCCAAAATCTTGGTCAAAGCCCTGCTGCACAGTAATCTCGAGCCGAGAATTCTTCAGTCTTGTGCAGATGTTCCTAGCCCAACTAGATAGTTTTCACTAGGTCACCCTTTGTAAAAGTTGTAGCCTGTTGAAGGAGCTACAACTTTAGTTTTTGGAGATTTTGAACTTCAGTTCAATTTTTCTATAGTTTTTACCAGTCAAACCGGCACTGATCGACGCACCCAGCGCTCTAGCGCTTCATAGCGCAGCGTCGCATGCCCCTGTGCACGCTGAGAGTGCGGCCCGCTACCACGCGTCACACAGGCACCGTTTTCTTGGCGCGGACGTCGAGGCCAGCGTACAGCCGACCAAGGGACCCCACAACAGCACTTGTGTCACGACCCATGTCCTGGGCCTTGTAATAGGATTATGTGTGGGCTGTCGGCCTTGCAAGTTGTGCTAGAGGAGCAATGTAAGTTGGCCATGTCAGCACTACTTGTATCCGGGTTGAACCCATGAAGGGGTATCGATTAATATCACAACCACTATCTCCTTCTTCTACCTCTCGCTGCAGGCGAACTCTCGCCTTCCTCCCGGATCCTGCTGTGCCCACGCCACCGAGCCACTTCTCCGTGCGCAATTCGCCATAGCAACCCTCTAGCTATCCGTCCGATCTTAGGATCGTGACATTTGGTTATCAGAGCTATCGATTTAGAGGCCCTCACCACACCGAAACCCTAGCTCCACCACTGCATCCCATCTGCCCACCACCGCCGCATCCCATCCATCCACCACCACCGCATTCCCATCAGCCCACCACCGCCGCATCCCCATCCACCCACCATCACTGCATTCACATCCACTGAGACCCACGACCGCCATTGCTGCGACACCACCAGCACCACCGTTGCTGCACCTACACCAGCACCATTTCTGTCGTACCACAACACCGCTGCCGCTGTAGCTTCGAGCCATCCTGTGCCTCCAAAAACCTTAACCCACCACGATGCCGCAAAAATCCCCAACCCTAGCCAAGGCCACCATGACCATCTTCAACTACAATGAGCTCACCTACGTCGAGTTCCTCAACCGGGATGTGCAGCACCGGAGGCAAGAAATTGACGAGATGTAGAGTGCCTACCCAACCGCGGCCCTACCAATCGACAGAACCAAGAAGTTGGAGCCATTCACCATCACATCAGTGGGGACAGCGGCACCTTCTCCGGCGCCTGTGGCCTCCCTAAGCTCGCTGCCGTCATCCACGACTCCCCTTCCTGCTACCGTTGCTGTGTCGCATCCAGTTTGGCATGAGCTGCCCTTGGTGCACAGCAGGACACCTTCATCACCACAACACCTATCAAGTGTTCGGCAGAGTGTGGCAGCCAAGATAAAAGGTCTCTACCGCCTAGGATTGTTGTGCTAAGGATAGAGGAGTCCCACAAGGATCACCTACCTTGATCAAAGCTCATGGAGTACTCGACGACATGCATCAAAGGTATATCACCAATTTCACCTACTCGAGCTTATTTGATGTGATGTTGCCCCCTCTGGCCACTAGAGTATGGAGTATGCAGAAAGTGGAAGGAATGAATTTGCATAATTTAGTTCTTCTAGAGCCATTGCCTGCTATTTTTGCTGATAAGGAATCTGAGCCAAACATTCTACATTTTGAGCAAGTGAACATCTCGCCCAAGCCCCCATGGTCAACACTTTGTCTAGAAGATGATAGTGAACAGGGTAGTTTCAATTATCAGTCATGCCTTGGATTTCTGTTGTGGTTCACTAATGATTGGAGTGCTAGGCAACTAAGACCACCTTGGCCACCACCCAAACAACCACAATTGTAGTGTGTTGATGTTCAGCTTAGACCTTCCCTTGATTTTCTTTTGGCTGTGCAATTTGAGCAAGGTCTCTCAAACAATTGGAATATTATTCAATTTGTGCAACTATATCAGGATGATAGATGGCTGCTCCACCTTGTGACAAAATCTGTCCTGCTTGATATGCTGTTGCTAAATTCATTCCCAGTAGTGTTTGTTAATTACACAGTAAAGGCACATGTCTTGAGATACTTCCAAATGACCACACAGTTCAAAGGCCCACCTAAATGTTGCACGCTAGAGTGTTGGCTATTCAAAATAGATATGCTGATAGTGGGCAGCTCAGTTAATTTTCTCTTTTGTGATACATGTGGATGGTATTTATGGCATTGGCTTGAGTGTACTGTCAAATGTCATTGGATGCAGTGGGATATTTCTTGGTTAGTCCCTCTGGTTGTGCAATATGTAGTGTCTTGCCACATATTCAATCAACATTTCTAGGGTCTTTGCACTTATGCTGGATATTATCAATCAATTATTCAGGGGAATTCAAGTACAATAAATTGCTGGAAGCATTGGCTAACATCACTAGAAAGCTCAATGCAAGTGATGGTTGTTCAACTCAGGCCAGAACCTCTGCTATCTTGTATTTGTCAGGTTGTGCTTCTAAAATGGGAAGTGCATTTGTCGTATAGAATTCAACCAGATGACCAGATGGCTCAAGTAATGGTGGTATTTCATAATGAAACATTTGGTTTTGTTCGAGAGTTGATCGTGAGGATGAAAAATGAGAGGCATGAGAACACTATTCGAGCAATCCGTAGTGATAATGGCTTCTGAGTTCTGGAACTCTCGTTTTGACACCTTTTGCTGCAATCTTGGCCTTGAACATCAGTACTCAACTGCTTATGTGCCTCCTCACAATGGAGTTGTGGAAAGGAAGAACCAAACGCTTTGTGAGATGGCCAGGACGATGCTATATAAGCATAGGACTCCTAGGAGGTTTTGGGCTGAGGAAGTCATTACCGCATGCTATGTTTCCAACCAGATCTTCCTTCGAGTGTTCAAGAAGAAAAACAAGTAATGAGCTCATGCATGGCCGAGCTCCTAAGGTGAGTCACTTCTAAGTCTTTGGTTGTAAGTGTTTTATTCTCAAGAAGGTTAAGCTTGATAAGTTTGAGGCTAGATCTAGTGATGGTATCTTCATTGGGTATGCTAACCATTCTAGAGCCTATAGGGTGCTTAATCTTGAGACTAACAAAATCATGGAGACTAGCGAGGTAACCTTCGATGAGACAATGCCATGTACCTCTCTTCGTATTAAGTGTGCAGGTGATAAGGAGATGGTTGAGACACTCTTTGAGGAGGAGGAAGAAGCTGGTGATGAAGACGGTGAGGATCGTGTACCCTCTACTTCCACGACGACGACGATTGATGGCGGGCCTTCGACTTCTACTACTACACATCAACAGGTACCGCAAGCAAGGATAGAAGCTATTATGGAGGGGGAGGTAGTCTCCAGGAGAGAGGCTCCTAGGCATGTGCAAGTTGATCACCCTCCTTCAAGAATCATTGGTGACATCAACGAGAGAAGCACACAGTCAACGTCACAAAATAATTCTCCCTTTGCTCACTCTGCATTTGTTGCATCGTTTGAGCCCAAAGATATTGGACATGTACTTTCTGATGCAAACTGGGTGAATTCCATGCACGAGGAGCTTGAAAACTTTGAGAGGAACCTAGTCTAGATGTTAGTTGATCCACCTCGAAATTGTCGTCCTATAGGTACCAAATGGGTGTGGAAGAACAATGAAGGTGAGAATGGGATGGTTGTGAGAAACAAGTCAAGGCTTGTTACTCAGGGGTTTAACCAGAAGGAGGGGATAGATTATGAGGAGACATTTTCTCCTGTGGCCAGACTGGAGGCAATTTTGATCCTTCTAGCCTTTGTTGTGGCTAAAGGGTTCAAGTTGTTCCAGATGGATGTGAAGAGTGCTTTCTTGAATGGGGGAATTAAGGAAAAGGTGTATGTGAAGCAACCACCGGGGTTTGAGAGTGAGAGATACCCACACTGTGTGTACAAACTCCAGAGAGCACTTTATGGGTTGAAACAGGCACCGAGGGCTTGGTATGGCAGGTTGAGAGGCTTTTTGCTTAGTAAGGGGTTTGTGATGGGCACAGTTGATAAAACCTTGTTTCTCCTTAAGCATGGAAATGACCTATTGATTGTACAGATTTTTGTGGATGACGTAATCTTTCGTGGCTCCTCTCATGACCTTGTTGCCAAGTTTGCAGATGACATGAGCAGGGAATTTGAGATGTCTATGATGGGCGAGCTGTAGTTTTTCCTTGGGCTCCAGATCAAGCAAGTCAAGGACGGGACCTTCGTACACCAGAGCAAGTACACCAAGGACATGCTGAGGAAGTTCAACATGAATGATGCAAAGCCCATGTCGACACCAATGAGTACGACTACATCTCTAGATGCAGACGTGGATGGTGAACCAGTGCACTAGAAGGAGTACCGGAGCATGATCGGCTCCCTCCTCTACTTGATGTCGACGAGGTCGGACATACAGTTCAGTGTGTGTCTGTGCGCTCATTTTCAGGATTCACCAAGGACTTCACATTGCAGGCCGTTAAGAGGATTTTCAAGTATTTGCAGTATGCTCCTGAGTTTGGTCTTTCATATTCTGCCTCCTCGACACTCACACTTCACAGATTTTCTGATGCTGACTTTGCTGGGTGCGTGTGGAGCGCAAGCCTACCTTTGGTTCTTGCTAGTTTCTCAGTTCTTCTATGGTGTCTTGGTCTTCCCGCAAACAGTCAAGTGTAGCCCAATCTACCACCGAAGCCGAGTATGTTGCAACTGCTAGTTGTTGTTCCCAGCTTCTTTGTATATCCTATACCATGAGAGACTTTGGTGAGGAGTACACCCAGATCCCACTTCTTTGGGATAGCACCAGTGCCATAAGCATAGCTAAAAACCTAGTGCTCCATTCTAGAACAAAACATATAGAAGTGAGGTACCACCTTCTGAAGGACAATGTTGAGAAGGGAACCATTGGTTTGAGCCATGTCCATACCCAAGACCAAAAGGCGGATACCATCACAAAACCACTTGACCAAGCTACCTTTGCTCATTTATGGGGAGAGCTTGTTGTGTGTTGTCCTTTTTGAGTTGGTTCTTGGGAGCTCACTTTGTAGCATATGTATCATACATGTCTACTTTGATGTATAGCATGCATGTTTATTTTGATAGGATAGCCATCTTTGTATCATGTTGTATAGTCATCTTTAGGTTGTTTGCATTTGTATCATATGCATTTTGTAGGAATGGCTTCTCCTATGCACATTGATCCCTATGATATGCTATGTTTGAGCTTGTGGATGTGCTTGATTGATATTTGGGATGATAGGCTATGCTCTTGATAGTTTGGTTGTATCTCGATTTTGAGATAGCTTGTTTTCGACAAAAATGGTAATATGCTCTTTATCATGAGTAGAGGCTTGTATATGTTCATTATGTGCTTTGAATGGCTATATCATGCTTAGATTATGTTTGGATGCATGTTTTGATTGGATGGGTCAAAGACCATTTGTCATGATGGATATTTAGCCCCTTTTGCACATCCTGGAGGAGCATAAGCTTCTTTTTGCTGCAAAGACATTTCATGTACCATTAACTTGTTAAATTGAGGAAAAAGAAGAAGAAAAAGAAATGAAATGAATATGGAGTGAAGAATGTCCTCCATCATGTTTTTATGCCTTATTTGCTACATTTTCATAACAATGGGTGCTAAATGGTAGCTTTGATTCCATGGCTTTGACATGACTTGATTGGCTTGATGGGTGTCCTCCATGATCTTTGAATGAAAATATGTTGTCGTCACATGATCTTTGAGTGATTTAGTTTATTTTGAGCTCATTTTGTGCATGTGTAGGACTTTGCTCATGAGAGGAAATTTTCCCCAAAATTGCTAATTTTATCCATGGCTTGATCTTGTGTGTATGTAACTGAACATTCATGATGGCAATGCTTTTTCGAACCTTTGTCAAGTCTAAGTGCTTCATTTTCTCATTCCTAGCAAATTTTATGGCTCTATGTTCATTTGAGAAGCCTCTATTTGAAATTTTCGTAGAAATGCCTTGATTCATGCATTGTCAACAAGGAGGAGAGGTTTGTGCATGGAAAAGCTTGATGCACACATTTAGAGAGTTTTGGGGGAATTCCGAACGAAATTTGAGCATGTGCATTTTCCCAGATGGTCATCAGTCTGACCGGTGCGTGGACCGGTCTGACTGGTGTGAGCTGAGAGCTTGGTCTTCAAGGTAAGTTTGCATGCTTGGGTTCAGGGGGAGTTGCATTTGCTTAGGGGGACCTGCATGTGTTCAGGGGGAGCTCTTTGTGTCGTCTGAGTTGTTGCTTTGGTGGTTTGCTCTGTGTGAGCTTTGGTGGTTGTCTCTGTTGTGTTGAGCCGTTGCCCTTGCCTTAGGGATCTGAGACTTTGGTTTGCAAGTGATCAGGTGTTTGTGTTGTTTGGCTTTTGGATCACTCGTTTGGATTGCTTTAGGTTTCTGTTGTTTTTCATTTTCCTTACGTATCGGTTACGTGGTGTGTTGTCAATGCACTCATCATGGGGGAGATTGAGGACCGGAGTGTCCGACGGTGAGTGGATGGCATCTCCTTAGTGATGAGCGATTGACAACATTGTGTCGACTGGCGCTGTGCTTTCTCTTGTGGATGTAGGCTGCGGCTTGATTTGAGTTGGTGCAGGTGAAGAACAAGCGCGAAAGATCTTAGCCTTGCGGGGCCTCCAAAGGACTAGAGGACAAGTATGCTTGGTTCGATGGACCCCGTGGCCAGATGAGATCAGGTGCGAGTCACATGGTGCGAGAACAGCAAGTCAAAGTCGGATGGCGGGATCGTTGATTGATCCAAAAGCCAACATCGAGCCGGGGCGAACGTGGCGGCCATGTCGAGGAGCTCGGCGTGGAGGCTGCACCAACCTCACGGGGTTTGTAGTGGTTCACCAAAAAACCACTGGGTTTCTTGGTTGATCCTCAAAGCCAAGTGTTGACGGTTGTTAAGTACTACTTTCAACCCTCAATATTCTCACATAAATGGAGGCATATGCATTATTTTGGTTTGAATAATGTAGTTCCACTTGTCCTTGGAGATTATTTGTATGTAGGTGAAATACCCATTAAAAGAGATGGAAACCCACCTTCTATGGAAGAACCATACCAACTCAGCTGAGGAGCTGGCTGCCACCAAGGAAACACATGGCATTCCACGTCACTGATCCAAGGGAGGCACTCACCGATGAATCAGAGATTGCCACATGGACTTCACATGGATCAACAGGCCCACCTCAGAAACCAAATCAAGCCATGCATCAGGGAAAGTTCAAAGGGCCCATAGGGTAGCCACCTAGAGAAAACAAGGGCCAGGGGTCCACCCTAGGGGGCCGGCCAATCCTAGGATCGGCCGAACCGCCTTAGGGCCCCCTGATCCTGGCCTTCTACGTGGTAGCTCCCTATTGGTCAATTGGCACATCCCCGGGTGTTTTGGTGGAGTTTGAGCCCTGAAGCAAGCCTCCTCCTTGCCTACAAATAGAAGGGGAGGGGCTCCCATTTCTCACACGCTACTCTCTCATTCTCCTCTCACTTTTAGTTTCCAAGGCTAGGGGGTAGGCTAGAGTAGCTCTTCTTCAGGTTCCAAGTCCACTTTGGAGTCTAGGTATGAGTTCTCTTTTATCTTTATTTCATTCTATGACTTTGATCTACTTCAGTTATTCAGCTATTTCATATAAAGTCATGGTAGATCATATGCTTGATATGTTCTTGAGTTCATCCTTTGTTCATCATTTAGAGGCTTGTGTTCTTCATGAACACTACCTTTTGATCCACTTGAAGGATGGTAAACTCATTCCTTATGTGTTTGTCGTGTTCCTCACGAACACGACCCTTTGATCTTGTTGACTAGACATAAGAGAGTTTGTATCCGTTCGTATGTTTAGCCTTAGTTGATCTTGTTAGATGGCATGATAGTGTTGCATGAGGTTTGTGTTCAAGCTACGGTACTCGGTCTAAGTTGACCAGTCTTCTGGTGGCTCTCATCCTGGGTCACAATAGCCCGGGCCGGGTGAAGTCTAGCAGCAACGTAGGCATGGTGCCTGGGTTCTGTTGCTACGTTAGTTATGAGCATACCCGCCATAATGATAAAGGTAAGCCGCAGTGGTGACAGCTGTTGGACCCTTTGGAACCCTCCGCGCTGGGGTATTTGCTGTAGGAGTCTAAAGTCTAGTTTCGCAGAGTGTTGGTCGTCGTGGGCTAGCTCCCCGTTTGTACCTGGGTGCTGAACCTTACCCTCTCATGCAATGCTCATGCCTATCTCTTGTATCTTCTAGCTTTGTTTGTTTAGTACATTAGAACCTAGAGCTAACTCGTATGTTCCCCCTATGTCGTAGTGTGCTAGAGTAGAGGTAGATCTGAGTGTGTGTCACACTACCCTTTCATATCTTTATCTTACCCCTGCATTTGAGTTTGTTGTTTCCTATATCTATCTCTTAGTTTACATTCAGTGCAAAAGCATAAGTCTATGATATCCGCTATTGCCTTCCACAGATACGATACCCTTGGAATATTCTCCTTCCTTGGGGAAATGGTACAATGGTATATCTGTGCGCTTGCGGATTCGTTCATGGTCGTTTAGATTTACCTTTGGCAAGACTTGATGTTCACGCTAACTCGGCGTCGTTAGTGGTGACGTTAAGAAATGCCAACAGGCATTTCTGGCGAGGTTGCTAGGGATGGATTCCGAATCTGTTCTTAAAGTGATCGCGCTAAGAAATACCAACAAGCATTTCTGGCGCCGTTGCCGGGGAAGGCACAGGATTATCATGACTATGCTTTGTATCTGTTTATAAACTATGAGTAGGTTAGGACAACTCTCAATGCAGGCTAACCTTGATTGTCTTCTTTTATCTTTGGATGATGAAGACAGGTAGTGTATGACTAGTTTCGACTTACCAGAGAATTTCACTGAAGATCCCGAGTCACTTGTGAGGAAAGCTCGAATTCATTTCGACTCACCTCGTCGTACTCGTCCAGAAGGCGAACCAGCTTCCTTTGTACCATCCACGTCAAACGCTATGGCCCAGAAGACACTTCGTGAGTACTCAGCTCCTTCTACTGACCAGGTGCTGCAAGGCCCTGAGGTGGCAATGGGGACTGAAAATTTTGAGATCAAGACGGGTCTAATTACGATGGTATAGGCTAGCCCATTCTGTGGCAAGCCAAATGAGGATGCCAATTCCCATTTGCAGCAATTCCTAGAGTTATGCAGCACTTTCATCATCAAGGGTGCAAATATGGATGTTGTTCGTCTCTGACTGTTTCCATTTTCTCTCCAGGGGAAGGCCAAGCAATGGTTCTACGCGGATCATGATGCCATTAATACTTGGGATAAGTGTTCAGAGGCATTCCTCAAGAAGTTCTTCCCATTGGGTAAAACCTCTGATCTTCGTGGGAGAATTTCTGGTTTTCAGCAAGCAGCAAGTGAATCTATTCCAGAGGCTTGGGAAAGGCTTCAGGAGTATGTCCTGGCTTGTCCTCACCATGAGATTGAGGATTGGCTTATTCTTCAAAGCTTTCATAATGGGTTGACTCCGACAGCCTGAGGACATATTGATGCTGCTGCTCAGGGAGCATTCTTCTCACTCACCGTTGATAATGCTAAATTTCTCATTGAGAAGATGGTATCCAACCAAGGGTGGAGTGATGAAAGACTCCAACCACGTCCGAGGGGTACTCATACTATCAAGGAAGCAGACATGGTTACTGCCAAGTTGGATCTTCTTATGAAGAGATTGGATGACTACACCAGTGAGAAGGCTGCCATGGCTACCACTACTCTGCCTATGGATTCTCATATGACTTGTGAGGTCTGTGGCAACACTAGGCACTCAGGAAATTATTGTCCGGAGACTCAGGAGGAAGTGATGTACATGAATGGCAACAACAATGATTATCGTCCACCTCAACAAGGAGGCCAAATGTGGAATCAACAACGCCCTTATTATCAAGGAGGTAACCAAGGTAATTCTTACAATCCTAACCAACCTTCCTTGAGAGATCTCGTTTTTGGGCAAGCTAAGATTAATGAAGGTGTTAACAAAAGGCTAGCTGCCCTTGATAAAATCTTGCAAAGGCTCAACGTTAAGCTTGGTAGTTTTTCTTCTCCTCAGAAGAGCCAGCTGAGTTTTAACAAAAATTTAGAAACCCAGTTAGCTCAGTTAGTTGCTTTGGTTCCGTCTGCTAATAACAGGAGGATCCCAGGGCAACCCATATCCTCTTGTGAAAATGTTAGTGTAGTGTCAACTAGGTGGGGCAAGCCACCTAGGAAGACACATGCTTCTAACTATGCAGGAAAGCCCATACAACAAATTCTTGATCCATGGGAGGAATCGACAGTTGTGCACAAGAAAGATCTAGGCTATCCAACTATCACTTGAACAATCTATTACAAGACGATCAAGCATGCCCTTTGTGACATTGGTGCAAGTGTTAATCTCATGTCCAAGGCCATGTTCGAGCAACTGGGATATCCAGCTCTCTCTCCAACAGCACGGACTATCCAACTCGCTGATTCAACGATACGATATCCAGAAGGAATTGTTGAGAGCTTATTGGTCAAGGTCAAGAACTGTTATGTCTTTGCAGATTTCATGGTCCTTGATATGGATGACAAGGGAGGAATGTCACTCATCCTTGGGCGACCATTTCTCAGTGATGTCCGAGCTAGAATCAATGTGGGGACCGGAGTAATCCGTTTCCGCATTGGGAAGAGGAACTTGAAATTCAGGTTTCAGGACAAAGAAGAGCAATGCTATTTGGTGCAGGATAGTGTTGAGCGGCTTGGGAAAAGGATGGAGCCTTCGCCCCCGAAGAAGAAATCTCCGTCAAAGAAGCAAAAGAAAATTCAGAAAGAATGGCGGAAGATTGAGAAGGCACCACCCTCTACTTCTCAGGAGTGGGGTGCTGAGTGGAATTAACCGCTGAGAAGAGTCCAACTCGTCGGACTAAAAATGATGGGTCCATTCTACCAAAAAGGTTAAAGCTGATATTTATCTCATATTTCCCTTTCCAAAATTGCATATTTGATTTTCCAAAACCTTGCACCTGCATGCTAGGTTTATCTAGCCCTTTTCCCTTTTAAAAATAAAATTTTTGCAAATAATTTCTGAGTTTGAAAATCCTAGAAAAATCTTTTTAAAAATATTTCGAGGGAATTTGGGCCGAGGCACTCAGGCAGCCCCCAGCTAGCTGTTGGGGAGCCACTGGCTAGGGCAGAGGGTAGGTGGGCCCGGCCTGGGGTCGGCCGACCCCAGGTTCGGCCGAAGTAGCCCAATGGCTGCTGGGCCCCACCTTGCTCCAACGGCTCCTAGCTATTGCCCAACGGCTATGTCTGGATGCCCGACGCATTTGCCTATAAATAACAGTGGGAGGGGGGTGTTCTTCACCCATTCAACTCATTTCACTCACACTCCCCTCTCTACTCCTTGCTCTCTTGGTTTTCTTGGATTTCTTGCTCAAGATTGGATCATCAAGTGTTTTCTCTATTGTGTTGCTGAAAGTATTTCTATTGGTGGAGCAAGCTCGGTAAGAATTTCATTTGATTTCACTAATCCATCACCGAGTTGCTCTTGTTGTCCCTTGTTGTTGTGCTAGCATGAATTGGGCGGTGAACACTCTCCGGAGGGTGACGTACTCCCGTTCGTGGGCAAGCACGAGTTCATCCGTCCCTGCCGAGCCGACGCCGAGCCCATCAACGATGGATTATGAAGAAGAGGAAGACGAGCCTCAAGCAGCGGAAGAGGTCGTTACCTCAGCTTGTGGGGCGCTCGAGAGGAGCAAGCCTATGCTCTCTTGAAGGATCGAGTCTTCGCCCACACCCAGGGCTTCGACCCGGCTCTCATGGAGAAAACAGGTATGAATCTCGAGTTTGTTTCCATTTGGCATGCTCTTGCTTGGGAGGAGTTTGCGCCGGTCACAAAGCTTGGCTCTCGCCCCCTCGCCATCCAGTTTCTTTGCTCTCTTACCGAGGTTCTGGATGGTATTGAGTTTCGTCTTTTTGGGACCGATTATCGTGTTTCTTGGAAGGAACTTAGTCGTCTCCTTGGTTTTAGTCCTCGTTGTGCTATTTCTTTGAAGAAGGCTTGCGAGGGTTTTGTTCGAGACTCTTTCTGGGCAGACATCTCTGGTCTTGTTTACAGTGGCAAATTTGTGCCTCGGTGCAATGATATTGTGCATCCCACTCTCCGTTTGTGGCACAAGTGGCTCGCCATTACTCTCTTTCCACAAGAGGATGTTCGGCCCGTGCGCAGCGATGAGTTGATGCTATTATACGCCACTGTTAACTAGATCAAGGTCTCTCTCATTAAAGCTATGATTCGGCAATGGTTGATGAATTTCAAGATGATAGGTCCTATTGAGTGTACTTCTTTGGTGACTCGTATTGCTCTCAGACGCGGGGTTCTTAGCGGGAATCCTGTACCCTTCATCGAGACGCCCCGAGTTTTCATTGATGAGGCATACTTGATCCAAGGGCATATACTTACGAAAGGCCCAGATGATTCTTTGACTTTCTTCTTTCCGGGTTATGCAAATCAAATCCCGCTAGCTAACCCGGGGTTACGATTGTATAGCTCGGAGTCACTAACCATTCCCCTTGTTACACAAGAGGAAAGCCGTCGTGCTAGTGTTTCAGGTAAGTCCACCAGAAGCGCGGCAAAGAGAGCACACATGCAGCAGCAGTCACAGCCACCACCACAGCCACAGCCCGCTACACCCTCGGTGGCAGGAGGGGCCCCTGCGGGGTACATGTTCGGGGTTACCCCTGGATATGCACCTGGTTGGGATCAGCCCACCTACCACCCGAGTGCGATTGGCGCAGCCTGGGTAGGTGCGAGCGGTACTCAGTGGGTAACACCCGCTAGTTCCAGCTCCGGTGGTCCGCCTCCGTCTTCGTCCTTCAGGTGGCACTCCTCAGCCTCTGCACGCGATTCTCAGCTCGCGCAGCAAATGGGAGAGCTCATCGTCCAGGTCATGGGATTGGAGGAGACGCTGAACACCCACGTCGAGTCTACCTCAGCATGGCAGCGTCAGGCTGCTGAAAGGATTGAAGCCATGTAGCAAGCTCAGCAGTGACACATGGAGGAGCAGAGGGCTTACTACGCTAGTCAGGGTTTCTTCTACCCTCCTCCGCAGTGAGCCTGAAGCTAGCTTGGGGAGGACCCCCATCCTGAGGTAACTTGTATCTTCCTTTGTTTTCAGAATACCTTATAAATGAAAACCCAAAAAAATCTGCAAAATAAAAAGACCAAAAAGATTTATTTGCTTTCATCATATCGTTTGCTTAGTTTCCTTTGATATGCATAGTAAGAATGCTTTGCCTCTATGGTTGAAATGATGAATAGTTGCTCTGTTTATTCTTCACGTATGTCTTGCTTACAACTCTGTATCCTACCTAAGTTTTGAGTTTGTTGGCTTGCATGTTCAAACCTTAGCTTGAAAAACTGTGGGTAGCAAAAAGCATGATCCTTGCCTAAGTTGTTGTGAGACATGATATGGTATAATAGAGTGCTATGATCTTGTGCTTAGTGATGCTTGACATCCGGAGTTTTCCTTTTTGAAAAATCAAAACATGATGAGTTCCTCAATGATGAGAATTTCCTTTCCAAGGCCATTTGTAGATTCTAGCTCTTAGCCTCCACATATGCAGCTTGTTCTCTCATTGAGCTTTGTCAAATTGTTGTGACCCTTGTTAGTACTCATACTCCCCTGATCAAGATCACGTACACGCTCATGCTAAAACTTCTACACTGGAAGTTAGCATTCAACATTTGTTCCATTTTGCTTATGCATTCTTCCACAAATAAAACTCTATGCATCTTTGTATCATTCATCCCTCTCCAAATATCTCCAATAGAGACAAAGGGCTAGATGAAAAAAGAGAAAAAAGAAAAGCATGCTCAAAAGCATGGCAAAAATAAAATAAAGAGAGCTAGCCCAAGTCTCGAAAAAATTCAAAAAGGAGAAAGGGATCGAAATGTGCAAGAGAAAGAGTTTCACTATATAGATGGTAATAACTAGTACCTACTCCGGGGCGAGTGTCCACCTTACCATCATTCCCTCATTTGCTAGTATAAAGCATGGTAATATCTAGCACCAATTTCTGGGCCTAGTATCCACCTTACCATGCTCATTACCATCACACACATATGCACATCTTGATCAGGATGTATGTTTGTTTCTTCCAAGGATCCGGTCTTTGACTTAGCAAAATATGAGAGACAAGTATGCCACATTTCTTCCCTACCTACATCTCCACATAAGCCTATTAGGAGTAGGATGTGAAGAAAGGCAACTTTGATGCCTTGGTGAGAAACCATACACTTTGAGCGATCTGAGAGTATCATTTGATGAACTCTGATTTTCTTTGAAAATTCTGCAAAACCTCCGGATTGATAGCTGATCAAGGTACGAGTGATTATGCACTTGCTATATAACCATTCTGTCTCTCAACCGCCTAAGGCAGGTAAAGCTATATGTCCCATGACATCAGGTGAAAGGTAAGAACATTGCCAACTTGTTCAACTCATGGTAGAATACTTAGTTGGATGTTTGCCATAAGTTAAGAATACAACATTGTAGCAACTCCTGATCAACCAACCTAAGTCTCTAAAGTCTTGCTTCGAGACGAGCAAGAGGTTAGCTTGGAAGAGTTTGTTGATGGCTGTTAAGTATTACTTTCAGCCCTCAATATTCTCACATAAATGGAGGCATATGCATTATTTACTTGCATTTTGGTTTGAATAATGTAGTTCCACTTGTCCTTGGAGATTATTTGTATGTAGGTGAAGTACCCATTAAAAGAGATGGAAACCAACCTTCTATGGAAGAACCATGCCAACTTAGCTGAGGAGGTGGCTGCCACCAAGGAAACACATGGCATTCGACATCACTCATCCAAGGGAGGCACTCACCGACGAATCAGAGAGTGCCACATGGACTTCACATGGATCAAGGGGCCCACCTCAGATACCAAATCAATCCATGCACCGGGGAAAACTCAAAGGGCCCACAGGGCAGCCACCTAGAGAAAACATAGGCTAGGGGGCCACCCTAGGGGGCCGGCTGATCCTAGGATCGGTCGAACCGCCTTAGGGCCCCCTAATCCTGGCCTTCCATGTGGTAGCTCCCTATTCGTCAATTGGCACATCCCTGGGTGTTTTGGTGGAGTTTGAGCCCTGAAGCAAGCCTCCTCCTTGCCTATAAATAGAAGGGGAGGAGCTCCCATTTCTCACACACCACTCTCTCATTCTCCTCTCACTTTTAGTTTCCAAGGCTAGGGGGTAGGCTAGAGTAGATCTTCTTCAGGTTCCAAGTCCACTTTTGAGTCTAGGTATGAGTTCTCTTTTATCTTTATTTCATTGTATGACTTCGATCTACTACAGTTATTCAGCTATTTCATATAAAGTCATAGTAGATCATATGCTTGATATGTTCTTGAGTTCATCCTTTGTTCATCATTTAGAGGCTTGTGTTCTTCATGAACACTACCTTTTGATCCACTTGAAGGATGGTAATCTCATTCCTTATGTGTTTGTTCATAAGTTAGAGGCTCATGTTCTTCACGAACACGACCCTTTGATCTTGTTGACAAGACATAAGAGAGTTCGTATCCGTTCGTATGTCTAGCCTTAGTTGATCTTGTTAGATGGCATGATAGTGTTGCATGAGGTTTGTGTTCAAGCTACGATACTCGGTCTAAGTTGACCAGTCTTCTGGTGGCTCTCACCCTGGGTCACAATAGCCCAGGTCGGGTGAAGTCTAGCAGTAATGCAGGCATGGTGCCTGGGTTGTGTGGCTCCGTTAGTTATGAGCATACCCCCTGTAACGATAGAGGTAGGCCGCAGTGGTGATAGCTGTTGGACCCTTTGGAACCCTCCTCGCTGGGGTATTTGTTGTAGGAGTCTAAAGTCTAGTTTCGCACAGTGCTGGTCGTCGCGGGCTAGCTCCCCGTTTGTACCTGGGTGCTGAACCTTACCCTCTCATGCAATGCTCATGCCTATCTCTTGTATCTTCTAGCTTTGTATGTTTAGTGCATTAGAACCTAGAGCTAACTCGTATGTTCCCCGTATGCCATAGTGTGCTAGAGTAGAGGTAGATCTGAGTGTGTGTCACACTACCCTTTCATATCTTTATCTTACCCCTGCCTTTGAGTTTTGTGTTTCCTATATCTATCTCTTAGTTTACATTCAGAGCAAAAGCATAAGTCTATGATATCCGCCATTGCTTTCCACAGATACGATACCTTTGAAATATTCTCCTTCCTTGGAGAAATGCTACAATGGTTTATCTGTGTGCTTGCGGATTCGTTCATGATCGTTTAGATTTACCTTTGGCAAGACTTGATGTTCACGCTAACTCGGCGTCGTTAGTGGTGACGTTAAGAAATGCCAAGAGGCATTTCTGGCGAGGTCGCGAGGGATGGATTCCAAATCTATTCTTAATGTGATCGCGCTAAGAAATGCCGACACCAAGTCCGAGTGGTCGACGACTCGAAGCTGCATCGGGTCGGTCTGACCAGTGGGTCTGACTGGTCTGACCAGTGTGGACCGATCTGACTGGTGGTGGACATCAGTCTGACTGGTGGTGGACATTGGTCTGACCGTTGGCGGACGAGGAGCGCCGGGTCACTCAAAGCAGAGAACACACGTTAGGATCACAAGCTTAGTGTCGAGGGTATGCAAGGTGTAGTTGCTGGGCGTCTGTCCGATGGAAAAGCTGTCAAGTTTCCTAATTTGCCCTTCAAGGGGTATGTATCGCCTAAGGGCATTTTAGTCTTTCTCCCCCACCGATGGATCTCATATATAAACTAGGTGGATGGGTGTTGGCAGCCATCTCTTGGGCTTTAGGGTTTTCATTTCCTCTTAGCAATTTCTCTTCTTAGTTTCCTATTTTCCTTAGGACTAGCTTGAGAGCTTCATGGTGAGATCTTTAGAGAGGGTTGGATGCTAGGGAGGCAAGCTAGACCTTCTATGAATCTTTCCTTTGATGTATAGAAGGTTCGGCGTGATTCCTCTAGTGTTTTTGGTTGTCTCTCTCATTTCTCTTTTTGGTGATTTTCGGAGCTCTTTTTGGTGGAATTTTTGGACAGGGATTTGAAGCGGATTTCTTTGGGTTTGTTTGTGGAGATCACTCATGAGTGCCTTGTGCCTCTTTGCTTGGTGATTTGGCTCCACAAACTGCACGAAATCCACTCGAATCGGTGGCTTTTTGGATGAATGTTTTGGATCTTACTTTCGATTCCTATTGATTTAGTGGATCTTTGGGGACGATTTCATAGGCATGGCTTGTCCATGAGGTGTTACACCTATCCCCAATGTTTTACTTGAATTCGTGGGGCGAACCAGGAGATCAGGTGATCATAAGGAAGGGGTTGACCCACGGGTGGAGATTTTCCTGAGCGCCCAGGCAGGACCGGTCTGACCGGTGCCACCCACCGGTCTGACCAGTGCAAGCCTTTGTGGGCTTCTTGGGGAAAAACTTTGCTGTGGGATTTGGAGTTCATCCAGGGAAGGTTTCCTGTGTAGTTATGGTGCGTGTCTTCCTCAGGAGTTCGAGTTCTTGCACTTAAGGTTTTCCTCCCCTTGACCGGCCTGACCAGTACAGGGCACCGGCCTGACCCGTGCCAAGGGTTTATGTGGAAAGTCTCCATGCTACTCGGGTGACCCGGCTAGGGGTGTGTGGGTGACCCGGTTCGTCTCTGTTCCGCTGCGTTCTGGAGTAGTTTGCGTGTGTTGCTAGTTCCTAGGTCCAGTAGCACTCTAGTGACTGTGTGGATTTGGCTAGCGGGGTGTCGAGGATCTTGGAGTTGTGTTTGGGACCATAGGCCGAGTTGACTCTTCGGAGAAGAATTTTTATTGGCTCCCATTCAGTCCCCCTCTCTAGTCGCCATTCTGGTCCTTCATGCTTGCTTCTAGGTTTTGTTGAATTCTGGTGGATGGATGTGGCGGCCGTGGGAGCTAGGCACTATTTATCGACCGAGGGAACCCTTCCGAATGGGAGGCCGAACCGACAAAATAAGGGGTTGGGCCGACCTTCCTGGGCCCACTCTGGACCACCTCGAGCCCATCTTCCTTGTGCACGCTCCTTTTGTCGATTGGACCTTCCGCTCCTTTACATGTGGGCTTTAGAAATCATTAGCCCTGTGATCAAGAAAGGGGGTCTTGTTGCATGAACTCTGGTCTTTTATCTTGGTCCTCAGGAATATCTTGTCATTGCATCGTGGTCCTTGTCACCTTTGGAAGTAAGTTCATCTTGTATTCACATAGGAATGGAGCTCCTTGATCCTCTTGCATAGCATCCTCCAAACTCAATGCGAACTTATCCATTAAGCATGTAATTTCCTGCATAATCATAACACTTCCAAAAGCACACTCAAGAGTGAACTTGTTACATCATTACTATGCCTAGTGGCAGGTTAGTTCCAAATAAAGGCCGAAACCAATGCGTAACAAGTGCTCTAGGGGTGTCATATTTGACCGCCAACACACATCACCCCCTGTCCGCCGGCACCCAACAGTGCCAGCGAGCGCGCGCCACACACCTATCCTCTGCCTACCACATGCCGCCATGATGTTGTGCCAACTCCCAACCGAGTCTTTGCTGTGAAGCATCCTCCTCCCACGTCTCGTCCCCGACTGCCTATAAATGGCGAGCTGCCGGAGCTCCAAGTGCGCCCACCAGAGCGCCATTGCCACCCGCTCCAGCTCCATGACAAGCTCCTCCTCCCGGTTTAGTATCAGTAGCCTATCTTTTTTCAGTAGCTTGTTTATACCTAGTTATAACTCTGATAAATAGAGAAATTGCTTTTGACATGTTTAGCTTGCACGAATAAATATATGTTGTAGATGTGAGTAGTTTAAGTTGAGCTAGTTGCACTAAATTTTTTGAGTAATCTAGATCTAGTCCTGTGTTGCTGTAGAAAACGTTTCAGCTCAAAATCATGCTTAGATCTTTCTGTGTATTTTATTTGTGTTTTCAGCTAATGCAACTTCTTAGATTTGTCATGCTTAATCTATAGCTCCTGTTTATCTAAGTTTTTGTTAGTAGCTTAGTTATGCCATGATGTTCATATCTATAATGTTTCATGTTCTGATTGTTTATGCTTCTGCCAGTTTGAATTTTCTAAGTAAATCAAGCTTTATTTAAGTAAATAATAGGGAAATGAAGATCACTTTGCTTACAACTTGAACCATATGTTTATGCTTCACCCATTTCGACCCTGAGCAGCACCCCTTTACTTTCGTGAAGTTTAATTGTTTAAGAATAATACATCACACTCACCCACCTTTTCTTTTATAACGAAATAAATGTTAAGTTTTTATCAAGGTGAATGTGGCCACTCATTCACCTTGAGTTTTTACTTCAGTTTTTCATAAATATAATCTTGCTCTTTTGTTCAATTAAATCTTATGAATGTGCATCTCATGTAGAACTTCCTGACGGTAGTTATACAATGCTTTCGGAGAGTGGAGAGGAAGAATACGAGGGAGGAGTGAGCTACATGGAGTCCCACAAGACTTGAACCAAAGTTCAGAAGAGCCCAAGGCTAGCTATGTTGACGAAGATAAGCACCGGAGCATGTTGGCGGTCAATTTTCGTCAACCTAGCCATAAGTTTACCTTCAATGTTCGTATTAATTTGATATTCAAACTAACCATCCTAACCCTCGTGATATATCAAGTTCGCACTCACATGTGGTTTTTGGAGTATGTTGTTTATGCAGGATTTAAGCACCTAAATGAGGACTTCTTGGTAAAGTTCATCAAGCACTTTATGAGAAGATCATGAAGCCCGACACAAGTCACGACATGAAGTGACCACAACTCCAAATGACCCGACGACTGAAGCATGAAGCCATAAAACTCCGGGTACCTAAACAGAAGATGCAGGAGCTTGCGCGCCAAGTACCCTTATCTAAACCGCGAGGAAAACGACGTCAAGAACCCACATGCAGTTCGGCAAAAACTGAAGAAAACACGAGAAGCATCTAGAAGAAAACCAGGGGTGAGACGAGCTATTTATAGTCCCCACGCGAAGAGCCACACATCAATTCATTCGTCATCCGCCGCCAAGGAGTAGAGAAGCTAGAGGGACACCATCTCGAAGAGGAGGGTCGTGCTAGTTGTCCAGGGTTTCCCTAGCTGATGTGGGAACCTTGCATGGAAGACCACGACGTAGTTCCGGAGCTAGGATCAAGATCAAGGTAGGATCCCGGTGGTGATCTTGTTCATGTAATCATTCATAGTGAAGCTTTCTTGTGAATCCGATTCCTAGTGATCAAGTGCCTTCTCTACAATTTTGTCTTCTCTTGGTTTTGCTTCTTCCTCAATCTATCCTATAGATAGATTGCTTAGGGTGCTCTTGTAGCCGCAGTGGCTAGAGATGCATACCAGATCTACCAAGTGTTTTCAACACGTTCCTCGTGAACGTGCTCTTAGGTTCACCTACACAACAAGCGGGGCATCGTGGCAGGATGTCGTTCACGTGTACGGTAGGTGCCTTGAGGATTTGAATGGAGGCCACGGTTTAAAGATGCTTTTTATGAGATTTGCATTGTTATCTTCACCTCTCACTTGGAACTACAAGAAAAGCATGATCTAGACTCTCTAGATCGGTTATCTCTACGTTTTCTCTCACTACCTCTCATATTTAGTTGATTAGTTGCAATTCAACTCCTCAAAAGAAATTTTTTACCGCCTTATTAGATTGAATCTTGCGTTGCACATGTTCCACGGATTTGATAACCTTGGGTAATACTCGAGGGGAAAAGGTACTACATGATTCGTAAGCTTGCGGTGAACTTGACGCGTTATTGAACCGTCAACAAGCCCCTTTTTTGGCTTTGTTGTCGGGGAACAAGCAATCAAGATCCGATCTAGTATCGCGTTTGTAAGTATTTTTCTGTTGTTCTTTTGGTTTTTCTTTTGCATCCATTTACTTTGGTCATCCTCAAAAATCAATCTAATCTAGTTTTTGACTAACCCTAAATTTTTCTTTTTGATTTTTGTATATTTTGTTTATCACTAACCCTAACGGGAGATGGATGGCTACCTCTCCAACAAACCCAAAATTTTCTTTTGTGGATGATCCAGAAAAAAACTTTACAGGCAAAGGAGACATGCAATACAAGCTAAGGAATTTGTTGATCCAAAAGCCGAGGCCAAAGGGTCATCAGAATCTCTAAGGGAGTCACCACCTCCAAGTCCAAAGGGAGATCAACCTCAACAGCCACCCATGGGAGAACCGCAGCCGAAGCGCAAAATCGGGGAGCTATGCACCCCAGACATTGTTGATCTAACAATCCTAAACCTTCAAGACATCGGAAGGCCGTTCAAGGTCAAGGTCTCAACTATCTGTATGGTGCAACATTCGCCTTTCACTGTGGTAAAGAGGATCCGAACCTTCACCTCCAAGCATTTGTTCAACTATGTCAAACTTTCAATGTGGATGGGGTGACTCAAAATCAAATGAGGGCAAGGCTTTTTTCTGTTGTCATTACTTGGAAAAGCTTTGCGTTGGTTCCACACTCTACCGGCGGAGTCAAAACTAAATTGGGAAGCAGTGATGAGGGCCTTCATGAAGGAATTTTATTCGTCAGCCAAGACTCAAAGTTTGCGCAACAAGATTAATACGTTTGCTCAATTTCCCACAGAGATGATTGAAGAAGCTTTGGAGCGTTTCAATGAATACATGCGAGCTGAATTCCTTGAATGGCATATTGGTTCACTTATGAGGAGGTTGGAGAAGATGGAGATAGAGAAGAGAGAAGCTATAAAGGTCGTCGAAGCAAGATCCACATGTGAGGAGTGTGGGGAGTACGGCCATGTCCAAGGAGATTGTCCGGAGGAAACAAAGGTGCTCGACTACATGAGGAAAGGAGGGTTGCCAAATTTCCGCTACGGGCAAGATAAACTTCAATTTAATGCAAGCTCATCCATTCAAAATTTGGTTCCTCTTCGTATACAATTGAATGACTTCATGGACGAGCAAGCTAAGATCACCAAGGACACCGTCACTAAGTTTAAGGCTATTGACAAAATACTAGAGAATATAGACGGCAAGGTGACGAAGCTCAGAAGCTGTAACCATCAAGTGCTCAACATGATGAAGATGCTAGAGAAGCAAGTGGGACAACTTGCCAGGCGCCTAATGGGCAATGAAGGAAGATTGTCGAGACAGCTCCAAGGTCCCGAGACGATGAAGGCCATTCAAACTCGTTCGGGAAAGGAGACGGAAGACCCCGAATATCCAGCCAGAGCAAGGAAGCCTAAGCCAGCTGCTGAGACAGAAGATCACATTATGGAGAAGGTGACCACTACTCCGGAGATCACTACTGAAGAGCCCGATTTTGAGATGCCGAGACAAGACATGAAGATACCTCCACTAAAGCCACACTACTTCTGAGGTAAAATTGATAATCACTTTGTAAAGTTTGTGGAAGTGGTGCGCAGGTTAAGCATCAACATGCCGCTATTGGATGCTTCCCAAGTTCCTACATACTCTCGCTACTTCAGAGTCATACTTGCCAAGTTCAAGGAATGCGGTGCTGTTATTGCAAATCAAGGACCTGAGAAGCAAAGAGACCCCGGATGTCCGACCATCTTGTGTTCCATTGGCTCGTTCAAGTTCAAGAAGGCATTATGGGAACTTGGAGCAAGTGTGTGTCATGCCAAGAGACATGTTTGAAAAGCTATGCCTACCGGAGGTAGAGCCTACGGCCATGTGTCTAGAGTTGGGCGACAACTCTATTCGCTATACCGTGGGAATCACCGAAGATGTACCTGTAAAAGTTGGAGATCACTTCATCCCTGTCGATTTTGTGGTGCTCGAGATGGGAGAAAGGGAGAAGCTGTCACTCATCCTTGGGAGGCCATTCCTCAAAACCATCAGAGCGACAATCGACGTTGGCAAGAGAAAGATCAAGTTTAACATCAATGGCATAAGCAGTGTATTCAAGTATCGTCCACGTTTCGAGGTATACAACATGATCAATGTTAAATATGTTCCACCTCATTATTGCATTAGTAAGGAAGATCCAAAGAAGAAGAAAGCAAGTCAAGGAAGTTGTTGCATCTGTCAAGACCAAAGAACAAAGTCAGGCTGTGAAGACCAAAAAGATGACTAAGCCGAAGAAGAAGCTGCGCCCAAGCCAAGGATGGTGCAGAAACAGGTACCCAAGATTGCAACACCCACAAAGAGTGCTGATCTGAAGTGAAGAAGAGAAGAAGTCTAGCTATGGACTATAATCGAAGCGCTTTGCGGGAGGCAACCCGTTCATCGAATCAAGAATAAGCTACCAGGAGGACAACCTGATGAAGAATAAAGCTACCAGGAGGGCAACCCGGAAGATTTCCGCATTCCAAGTAAGTTGGTCATAGAATTTACTACGCAAGACTTGGTATAAACTCTTAAGTGCTTGAACTTATTTCTGAGACTATTAATTTGCTCAGTTGTTTTATTTGGATTTTTCTATCTTAAACCAATGACATGAGCCATCCTATGTTTTATTTGCCTCTTTTTGAGAAACTAGTACCAAAAATTCAGAACCTATCCAAGCCTTTCATCTTCTCAATGATGGTAGGGTTGGCTTGATTTACATGTTAAAAACACACGAGTAGAGCCTCACTATGTTCCTTAATGATTTTTGATCTTTGATGCATGGTAGGACTTGCGTGAACCTAGGAAACTTGATTTTTGGTTTCATTCAACTTGACATCCACCGGTTTCTCTAGAATTAGAATTTTTCTAAGCCTCATTTATTTTGTTTATTCAAAACACCTCTCTTGTGTTTGGGAAAATTTAGAACCTAAATCCATACCCTCACGGTCAAGCCTGAGGACCTTGCTATCAAAAAATGAATGAAAATGATCTCGGTGCAACCAAAATAAATGTAGACGAAAAGTTTTCGACTTACAAATGTTTTTGATGCTTAAAAACTCCTCTAAGAATACATTTGGACTCATTGCTAGCTCTGAGTTATTTTTCAATTTTCAAAATTAGAGTGATTAGCGTCAAAACATGATTAAGGCGAGGATTTTAAGTTTGCTTAACATCTAGTGCTCCATAATGCATCACGGGAAGGCATCCATCATTTGGCATCTTGGGCACATGCAAAGGACAAGCATGGGGGGCAGCAATGACTTTGTTTTGCAGAAAATAAGTGACAGCACATGAAGCATGAAAGACAAGATTGACACAAAGTAAAGGAGGGAGTCATTGATCTCATCATTCAAAACGAAGGAGTGGCTGAGAGTGTTTGGGCAGTGGATTCTCGTGGATCATGAGGACACAAGGCGACAAGGAAGCAAGGAGCATCTCAGGAAAAAATCAAGGCAAATGGGGCCGCAGGGACCCCAGGCCGGCCGGCCTGGCCTCTTTTTATGGCCCCAGTGTCCTTCTTCCTCGGGTAAGCCTGTCATTCATTTGCCAGTTCATGCCCCCGAGTTCATAGTCCATAGACCTCACGAACCACCCAGAAAAATTCGTGCCTCACTTCCTTCTCTAAAAATCCCCGAAAAATCATTACAAATCTTGCCCTACCATATACTTGTGCATTTTTCTACCGGCGAGAAACCCTCGGGAGAGTTGTTTGTGAATTTGTGCACCAAGACATGATGATAAAGGCCATGAACATCATCCTCAGAAGGAAGACACGATCATCATCGTCGAAGGCGCCCTCTAGCTCTTCGCGGAGGCACTCTATCTCCAAGTCTTCGCGAAGCATGGAGGAGGACGTGGCACTGCCGAGGCGCGACACACTGCTCATTGGTGGCATGAGGAGTACACGAAGCTCGTCCATGTGGTACACCGAACCGCAAGGGCACACGAAGGAGCCGCCCATTCAACCTCAACGCTCAACTTGTTCATCTGCTCCGCCACCATATACTCCGAGGCACTCCAAGCTTGGTTTCATCATAAAGATGGAGGATCAACCATCGGAGGAAGAGTGAAGGAAGGAAGAAGAAATAATGCTTTCAAGTTTGGTTAGATATTTCCTTCTCCTTTCCTTTATTTTTTAGTTTGTATGCAAATTTGTGTGTGCGTAGCATTTTCTGTTTTAATTTATTTTCAGCATGTGTGTGGTAGTAGTAGTTTTTGTTTTTCATCACCATGAATAAATTTCACCATCATTTTATGATTTTTAATATGGATGGAAAATTGTGCAAAGTTGATATATGATGACCATGGCCGCTTTGCTCATCTTTGTACTTGTTTTATGCATGATTAAGCTAATGCTCTCTTAAATGCAAATCTGAAATTAAGTTAAATGCTAGCTTAATCTTTGCGGAGGTTATGATAAAGATGAGACCCATAGTTTTTCTCGTGCTCTCAATTTTGGATGGGTTAAAGATGATCTATTTTTGTTCTTAAAAGTTATGCTAACCTTGTCATTAATACCACTTGCATGTTGCTCTACCTATACAAAGCCTTATATTTAATTGAGTGCAAAAACCATAGTGTACAAGATTTATTTTTGGGTGTATTGATTCAAGGCTTGATTTCTCTGGCCTGAGACTAAGAAGCTGGTCATTTTGTTTTTGCGTATCTATCTTTATGCTAGCCTTTTCTATCAGTGCATTATAAGTTTCCACATCGAAAATTTTGCAAACCTCGTCGGATATCTTTTTGTGTTTACCTCCTTGACCACATCCCAATTTTTGAGTATGGATGAATATTTGGAGGAAGATCACAAGAATGAAGGTGCCAAATATTGAAGTATAATTTCGGGAGACCTATGAGACGACATAAAGGTTGCGTGAAGGATCCCCAGAAAATTTCAAGTGTTTCTCTCCAGGAAAATATAGGACTTTTAGTACCTACCTTGGCACAAAAATTTCACCACCTCTCTGCCTGAGGATGTGCAATCGTCTAAGCATGGGGGGGGAGCTACCAAGGAGGTAGGTACAATGTAATCTAGAGTTCAAGGGGAGTATATAAAAAATGATGAAAAGAAGAAGTACGAAAAAAGAAAGAAATAGAATAAAAGAGAAAAAAGAAAAAAAGAGAGAGAAAGAAAAAATAATAAAATAAAGCTCCTCGGCTCTCTAGATGCATTAGGAATTTCTAGAGGATTCAAGATCAAGACCCAGACTCATCTTTCCAACCATGTGCAATCCGATAACAAGGACTCTGTTTGTGCCTCGGGATCACTCTTTGCCATTTGCACATGTCCACCTATCGCAAAGTGTGTGTATTTTTCTCTCCCCCCTCCTTGAGAACATTTTTTTCCAATGACCTTTTTGACGAGTCTCAGTAAGTCCATGAGAAGTTTGTCTTGTTTTGATAATATCTCAATTATAATATCTTAGTAGGACTAAACTTTTCCCAAAGCTCCAGATAAAGCTTTCCACTTATATATATTTTGAGAGGGGAAAGGAGTAGAACAAATAGGCTTGAGAGACTTGATGAGATGAGAGTTCATGAGCAAGATGGAAGGAGATTTAAATTATTGAATTTGGTTTAGCTCTTTTTCTTCTTCATCTTGCACTTCATTTCAAAATTTCTGAGACTCATTTGAAAGTTGGGAGCATGATTAACTTCTTGTGGGAAGAGCTTAATTGATATCCACCCTCTGTAGGGATGAAAGATAGTACATTATGGAACTCTAACAAATATAAATTTAGAGAGCATTATGTTTTCTCATGTATGATCAAGTGCAGGGTATGAAGAATAAAAGGCAACACTGATATCCATTGAACGCTTACTCGAGGACGAGCAAGGTTTAAGCATGGGGGGATGTTGGCGGTCAATTTCCGTCAACCTAGCCCTGAGCTTACCTTCAGTGTTTGTATTAATTTGATATTCAAACTAACGATCCTAACCCTCGTGATATATCAAGTTTGCACTCGCATGTAGTTTTTGGAGTATGTTGTTTACGAAGGATTTAAGCACCTAAATGAGGACTTCCGGGTAAAGTTCATCGAGCACTTTATGAGAAGATCATGAAGCCCGACACAAGTGAAGACAAGTAGTGAACATGACTCCAAATGACCCGAGGACTGAAGTAGGAAGCCGTAAAATCTGGGGACCTAAACAGAAGATGCGGGAGCTTGCGGGCCAAGTACCCTTATCTAAACCGCAGGGAAAACGATGTCAAGGACCCACATGCAGTTCGGCAAAAACTCAAGAAAACATGAGAAGCATCTAGAAGAAAACCGGGGGCGAAATGGGCCTAGGTCGGTCGGCCCAAGCCAGCCGGCCCAGCCAATTCTAGGCTCGGTTCGCTGCCCCTTTTGACCAAGCACCCCCTCGGGCTATTTATAGTCCCCACGTGAAGGGCCACGCATCAGTTCATTCGTCATCCGCCGCCGATGAGTAGAGAAGCTAGAGGGACACCGTCTCGAAGAGGAGTGTCATGCTAGTTGTCTATGGTTTCTCTAGCCGACATGGGAACCTTGCATGGAAGGCCACAACGGAGTTCCAGAGCTAGGATCAAGATCAAGATAGGATCCCAGTGGTGATCTTATTCATGTAATCATTCGTGGTGAAGCTTTCTTGTGAATCCAGTTTCTAGAGATCAAGTGCCTTTTCTACGATTTTGTCTTCTTTTGGTTTTGCTTCTTCCTTAATCTATTCTATAGATAGATTGCTTAGGGTGCTCTTGTAGTCGCGGTGGCTAGAAGTGCATACAGGATCTACCAAGTGTTTTCAACACGTTCCTCGTGAATGTGCTCTTAGGTTCACATACACAACAAGCGGGGCATCGTGACAGGATGTCGTTCACGTGTATGGTAGGTGCCTCCGAGGATTGGAATGGAGGCCATGGTTTAAAGAGGCTTTTTATGAGATTCACATTGTTATCTTCATCTCTTGCTTAGAACTACAACAAAAGCATGATCTAGACTCTCTAGATTGGTTATCTCTACGCTTTCTCTCGCTATCTCTCATATTTAGTAGATTAGATGCAATTCAACTCCTCAAAAGAAAGTGTTTTCTGCCTTATTAGATTGAATCTTGCGTTGCACATGTTGCATGGATTTGATAACATTGGGTAATACTCGAGGGAAAATGGTACTACATGATCCGTAAGCTTGTGGTGAAACTTGACGTGTTATTGAACTGCCAATAGAGCATAACCCATCTTTCTAACTTAATGCAACTATCTTTGTTATGTTTGTGCATTTACGTTTAAGGAGTTGAATTGAAACCCTAGATGCATGATCCCTAGGTACCTATGCTTTATACTAGTATGCTAGGTCGATAGTCGCCATGCTCTAAGGACACGGTACAAGTCGAGTGATGTTCGTCGCTCACGAGATATAGGTTTCTTATGCTGGAATCATAAGACTTGATAAACTGAGGTGCTCGGTGGTAGAGATACCATGGGATTGGGCTCTGGTCCAGTGGCTTTTGTGGGTTAAGATTTCTAACGTACTAAGCACTTGTCGGGAATGGGATCGATAAGCCTAGTACCTGAATAAGGCGGTAAAGGATCTTACTACTACAAATCTTGAGGTGCGCCTCCGGGCTCGCCACTTGTGGTACATGTGTCAGGATGGATGACCTGTGTGGCATAGTCCAGATAAGCCTTGTACCTAAGACTGTAGGATTCGATTTTCAACTGAAGAATGATGGGGATCGCATGATTGGTGCCAACTTTGTGTAGCACTCTTCTGTGGGCTTAGGTCCACCTTGCAAGGTTTATTAATCGATCGATCTTCAGTCTCCCACTGTTACTTGAGCCTGCTTATCCAATTGGCTACTATGATGCCCCTTAATGATGGATAATATGGATGTTTGATTAATTACATTGCACAACTTTTGCTTGCAGTAGTTGCTCACTTAGAAATGGATAATCAACTAGAATTTGAGCTAATATTTTGATAGTAAGGACCTGCTCTTTGTTGCTTTTCAGCAAAATATAACCTACCAGCCAAAAGCCAGATTTCTCTTGGTTGGGAGTAGGAATTGGAAGATGATGAGGAGTGATGGCATTATGGATGGCCTCTGTTGACAATCCTTAACGCAACTTCCAAAGAATGGATCTAGAAACCATTCTAAGCAATGGCGCAAGAAACGTGATTGGTATAAGAGCCTACAGAAATATTATGATAGATAATCCGTAAGCGCACGGATACCGGTGAGCATTTCACCCGGGGTGATGGGTTTTAAAATATCGTATCCACAGGGAAGATGGATGGATGTAACAACAGACATAGGGATGGCAATAGATTACTTTATGGACTTTGATGGAATGGCACATACTTTAACAGGGGTAAGCCAAATAATAAAGTAATGATAAATAGACAGGCAGAGGCACATGTGGAGCATAGCATAGACTATTCCTAGTCTAGATTAGAATTGGATTTACTTAAGAGAGACAATTCTATATAGCATACAAAGACTGAGTTTGTTCATCTATTCTAATGTAGCATATCATCATATATAGCATAGTCATGGATAAGTGTGAACACCCTGAAGATTACCCAAGAGAATCAAGGACGGAACTTGATCTTCCCAAGAACCATTGTTCGACTAGTCTTATACTCGGGGGGTGGACTACAAAGGACTCAATAGGCCAGTCACGCCTACGATCTACCACACGACTGCTGGTATTTGTTAAGCCTACAGAAATATTATGATGGATAATCCGCAAGCGCACGGATACCGGTGAGCATTCCACCTGGGAGAGGGTTTTAAATATCGAATCCACAGGGAGAAAGGTAGAGAGAAAGGTCTGGAGTAAAAGACTAATCCCTGAGAAGCAATCAAGGACTTGACAGAAAGAGAGATAAGGAAAACTTAAGGATGTCTGGTTCTTATTCTCACAAGCTATGTCTATATTGTTCTTATGGGCTGATTGTCTGAAGGCACACTTAGGAAAGGGAACCTCTCGAGAATCTATGGGGGGAGTCCTACGGTTTCTATAGACGGGAGGTGGACTACGAAGGACTCAATGGTGCTGTCACCACCACGATCTACCACACGATCCGGAATATAGAAGGCATTCATAAGCTAGCTAGTCTAATCACCATGCTTACACTAAACATGCAACTTTAACTCAAGAGCTACAAGAATTAAAGTACTCAAAAGAGTTATGAACCGTAAGAACAATAAAGACAATGTTGCTCACTTGAATAAGAAGTCGATCTTTCCACAAGGTCTCAGGATCAGGCTCCAATGGAGTTGATCCCAGAGGTAGAAGATGAAGAGGAGACACCGACATGTCCGGGCCTTCCTTCAGCTTCGCCTCTACCGCTCTCTAATCCTCTCGAACAAGATTGGCTAGATCTAATTAGACCATGGCTCCAATCTCTCAACTTGATACAACTCTCTCCAACTCTAATTCTAATCTAGAGCTTCTATCTCAGGTAGGCATTGGTGATCAGAATGAATTGGATGCCTGCCCTGGGGTTAGGGGGGCTGCTTATATAGTCCTAAGGGAGTGCCTCGCCACCATACGATCCAACCGACCTTGATCTACGGCTAAGATGTGGTTTTCTAGGTCGGTTGAGGAACCTTCTGGAACATACCCGAAGCGGAGCGACAACAGCGGCAGGGGGCGGCCGATCGGTCTCCTCATGAGGCCTGTCGGTCCCTGGTGGGCCCCACTTGGGCTCATCTTTGACGGGTGCGTGCGTGTCGTCGTGCCGTTTTCAAAAAGTATTAATTCACGTCAAACGGAGTCCGTATGAGAGAGTTAAGCCCGTTTTACCGAACCCCGCTCTGCGACTGATATCTTCTGATTCTGAACTCCGAATATGGCAAATGATATATCCGTTTCGATCAGCTCGACAAGGCCTTCGTAATGTTACACTTCAATTCTTCATTTAAGATACTTCTAGGTTGCTCTTTTGTAGGAGTTGGATCGGAGTACGATTGGGACACGTCTTGGAGTCGTATGACTTGATAATTCTCGCTGTTTTCCTGTTTAGTCCCTGCAAATCATAACTTCACCAAAACTCATGGAATTCATTAGTAGCAAACCCCTAAGTCTATATTGATATTTATTTTATGCCCTTTTCTTTATTTAGTTGACAAGTAAAAGTATACGTTAAGATGTGTCAACAAACTCCCCCAAGCTTACCCTTTGCTAGACCCTAGCAAAGATATGCTTTAGCAGGATCAGGAGTTGCTACAACGCTTTCACACCTCAAAAGTACTATGGTTTTCAAAAACCAATTCTCCTCGACAAGATTGCTCTCTCTTACCTTCAACCTTTAAGCATAGCCTTTTCATAAATCGTGAGCAAATAAAAGACAAAACAATCAAGTCAAGCAGTATATCTCAATTTCTTTGATCAACTATCATCCTGGGGTTTTGCACATTTTTCAGATAAAACTCAGAGATCTTGTGTATGACCTTCTCAAGCATGGAGTCACTCTTAGCAAGATATGTATGGATGATAGTATTGGATGGATGAGGGTGAAAGGTGGTAAGCCTTTTAGCCTAGCTCTTGGACTATATCTCTCTTTCTAAGATTTTCAAGATCTGGGCTTTCCATTCTTGGAGAGGTGGGCTCTACTCACCCCGGACTTTTGTCCATTTTTCTCTCTCCTTAGCGATGTGGGTTCTACTTGCCCTCGGACACGTGTCCATTATTCACCTCTAAATTTATTTTTTCAGGGAGGTAGGCCCTACTCGCCTAGTATGACACTTGTCCTTTTCTCTCCCTCTCTCGTCTCACTTTTTCCTCTCTTTCTTTTTTTTTCTTTTCTTCTTCTTTTTTTTCGAATGTAGCCCCAGAATCTTTTTGACATTGAGAGAGATATATCCTAGAGTTGCATGAGCTATATGGCTTGATGAAAAATGCGTACTTCCATGTCAGAAGCAGCATAAATGGTGGAATGGAATGATCTTGATGTGTATGACAAGCTCTCAAGGATCAAACACAGGAACTCATCATGTAGGATTTTTCAAAATTTTTGAGATATATCCAGGAATCAAGCTTCTCTAGGAAATTGATCAATAGCAACTCAACTTTTCATGAATCATCTTTCAAAGCCTAGACTCAGATTAAGCATGCACTTGCACAAGTTTTGGGTTTAGAGCAAATTAAGCATTTAAGCTTCAGGAGAATCTAGGTCTGAAAACTAAGCACTTTTAAAAGGAATTACGGCGGAGCAACTATTCATCATCTCCAAGCATATATCATCAAGATCATTATTTAAGAGAAAAGGCAACTAGCAGACTCTAGCATTTTATTCAAACTAAGACTTTTAACTAACACTCAAATAACTAGCTAATATTAAACACTTAGGATAGTGATACTTATCGTGATAACTGGGGGTGCTCTCCCCCAAGCTGGATCTTGAAGTAGTCCTTGATTTATCCTTGGAACTTGCTGGCCTTCGGGTCTTCCTTAATTTCCCTGTAAATATTAGTCACGCACATACCCGAAGGAGCAAATTCTAGGATTATGTTGTGAGCCTTCATGTGCCCACTTCTTTTTGGGTTTTTCTGAAATGTGTGGACCTTCATGTGCCCACGTATTTTTGTGAATTTTTTTATATGCAAAAGGGATGCTAAAACAAAAACATGTGAATGCAATTTTTTTAATATTATTTTTTTATGCCGCCACGGTACGGAGTACATGGGGTCTTAAAGAATGCAAAATCAGAAAATATTTTTATGATCTTTTTCAATGCAGGTATAGGGAAATAAACATGCTAATCTAAATATGCAGTGCAGAATATAAAGATAAATACCGAGTTACCTCTCGGCGAGAGTTTAGAGTACTTACTCCCATGGCGTAGATGTAGTGGCCATTGATCAGTTGATGACGTGGGTAGTGATTGGTCTTCCGAAGGTGTACTTTTGACGTCCTCCTTAGCATGGACTGAGTGTTCGGTTGGTTAGGGTTGAGCGAACTTCTTTTTAATCTTCTTAATTTCTTCCTTGTCTGTCAACTCCGTTCCAACTGGGCTTGTGAATTCCGGGAACGTCTCCGCGTCTAGTTCTTCTTGGGTCTTGTGGTGTTCAGGAACAGTCTTGAATCTTGATGGGGATGTTTTGCACAAAATTGTCCCAGAGTTAGTGGTCTTGGCCCGCCATCTTTGACATTGAGTAATGCATGTTCCCGTGTTGTGGACAACTTCTCTAGAAGCTTCTTTGGTTGATGGAGCGGTGTATGGTCGGCATTCCAGGGTCGTCCATCTTAGGCAGTAGTGGTGAAGGGAGTAGGTGCTCATAGTCTGATTTGATCGGGTTGATCATCCAGCCTCCCTCCACGTCTCTCTGTTCTTCTTATTTTATCAGCTCGGTCATCCTTGAGTATATCATCTGATCTTGATAGCCACTTGGTGATGGTGTCGCCCATGTCCTTTGCTGATTTAGCTACTCGAAGGAGGGTTGGATAGTGGCAGTTGGCAGCGTCTTGTTTAGTGTGCATGTTTGTAGGTCGTGGACTTGTAGGATTTGGGGAAGTAAGACTTCTCCTTTTTTTACGTAAAGTGAGTCCTGCTTGCAAAGACAAGGTAGAGATCAAGTGCATGGGTTCTGTTGGTGGAAAAACACCAACAGAACCATAATTTCATTTATTCTACTCTAACCTTGGGCACATTGAACAAGATAACAATAAAGCATAGATTTATTTTATGACAAGGGTAGCAAGATCAAAAAATGAATCTAGCACGTAAATCTCTTTTTTTAGCAAAATAAAGAGTGATCAAGAAAGTGATGCTGGAAACAAACAAAAAGACAACATGTTGAGCCAACAAGATTGGTTCATGTGAAATTGTAACTCTAGCATGTTTGACTTTTCATTTATTAGGATGCCAGAGAAAAGGGAAATGACAATTTACCTCAAGGTGTTACCTTTATTATGATGTTACTATGACATCTTGTGGTGGTCTCTCCCTTGAATGTATACAACTTGTGGAGTGACAGGTGCATGTGAGGAGGCATGGCTTGATCGTCTTTAATGGAATTAGCCTCCTTCCTTTATGCCTCCATCATCCAGGAATCCCCCCTTTGAGTGAGTGCTTCTGATTGTGGATCTTGTTTGCATCACTCTTCTTCTTCTTGGTTCATAGGGAATTCTTCTCTCTCACGTGTCTTGCTCCATCTCTAGTGAGTTCATCTCGACCTCTCCCAAACTTGTCTCGAGTTTATTCTGTAGGGGCTAGTCCAGAAAATATACCATTGTCTACACAAGCAATTCTAGTTCAATAACCAAACCAGACTCCATGCCTAATCAGATTAAGGAAGGCTATTTAACCTAAGCACCACACTTAATTTAAAAGCCAATGGAAGTATGAACGTACTTCCAAACTAAAGCTTACTATGGTAGACAAAAGGTAACATGAAGGCATATAGAGATTTACTCAAACAGAGACGGTAGAGCATGATCAGTTTTTTAACAGAGTGAGCATGTAATAAAGGTAGAGATAACCAAGCTAGCGTAGCAACATCATAGGAGATGTTTCTATGCATATGATTCAATGTTGCGTAACGACTGGTTGGACATACCTTGTATTGTCATCCTTCATTCTCTTTGTTCCAAACCTGTAATGGTTAGTGACAAGAATACCCGAAGGAATATTTTTATAACTAAACCTCTATGCTCACTACGCAGGGGTATATGCAAGTCTTATAGAATTTCCCCCTAGCGTACTTGTTTTTGGACAAAAAGCTCGTCCTTGGGAAACCTTCAAAATATGGTTCAAGATGGTGAAGTGGTTTCCCTTACATTGCTAATCTCAAGATTTCAAGCCATTGGGACAACCACCCTTTCTAAATTTGTAGAGAAAAGAAGCATAAGGGGGTTGGAGATCTTATTGTGCGGCTCGCAATTGAATTCAGGAGTTTTCTCAAATGAGCATGGACTAGGTGGAAAAGTTCCATTTGTGAAGTAGCTTTCATGCTCATTGATGTTCTCCAAGTAATGTGCTCCTTCTGGTCTTCCTTAGATCCTTCTTTTAGGATCGTGAGGGGACGCAAGAAAAAGGGCACAAGAGGATTCATTGGGCTCAAGGATGAGGTTAAAGAAAAGTTATCTAATCCGAACATTGAAAGAGAGAGACAAAAATGGCTTCTTGATGGCTTTGCTCTCTTCCTATGGCATGATTAGATATGCTATCCTTGAGGTTTCTCCAATGTCCTTGTGTAGCAAAAAGGTTGCTTTCTAAGAGACTATCTCCTTAGGGAAATTGCATGCTCAGAAGTCTCTTGTGAAGCTTGAAGTTTCACGATCTTCCCAAACGCATCATCTACAAGGGTTGAATTTCTTCTTCCCTTTAAGGTTTTCAGGACATTAATGGTTTGGGTTTGATAGCTAAGCCTTGGGATTGGAGTGATGGTGATATAGCTATCAGAACTTCCCTTTTGTGGCTAGAGGATGACTTCTTTTCTTCCTTTGGGTGGTCATAAAGAATGCTAGTGTAAGGGTTCCACCCGCTGAGTTCGTCAAAGACAAACCTCGCCTTAGAAAAGAAAGAAAAGCTCCTCTAGATACTGCATGATGGTCATGCGCACAACATTCATAGGATGGGGCCAAAGATTCACTACCCTTAGAGGTAATGATACAAAGATTCGTTACCCTATTAAGGATATGATCCTGGCTCCTGCGGTGAACTATGGGGTAAAGGTCTACACTAAGGTAGAACATATGGTTTCCCAGGCTCTTTCTTGCTTCATCTCTTCAGTTCCGGACCATCAAAGATGAAGACTAGAGTTTTCGTCTGTCGCTCCTAAGAAGGATTGTTTCATGATCATTTCGACCAACCGTAGGCGTAGCTCATGGCCAGATGTAAGGATAAGATCTAAAGTCTCTAGTGGCCAGAGCTTCCGCTTTAGGGTGCAGCTTAAGATAGATAAAAGTGGAACCAAGTGATCCCACAAAGATAGCAACAGGTGAGAAGATAGGAAAAAGATAAAATCTAAACTAAAGTATGGTACAAGATTAGCTATACTCAAGAGTTCTCTCTTAACCGTTTCTCCCCGGCAACAACGCCAGAAATGCTTGTTGGTATTTGTTAAGCCTAAGAAATATTATGATGGATAATCCGCAAGCGCACGGATACCGGCGAGCATTCCACCCGGGAGAGGGTTTTAAATATCGAATCCACAGGGAGAAAGGTAGAGAGAAAGGTCTGGAGTAAAAGACTAATCCCTGAGAAGCTATCAAGGACTTGACAGAAAGAGAGATAAGGAAAACTTAAGGATGTCTGGTTCTTATTCTCACAAGCTATGTCTATATTGTTCTTATGGGGTGATTGTCTAAAGGCACACTTAGGAAAGGGAACCTCCCGAGAATCTATGGGGGGAGTCCTACGGTTTCTATAGATGGGAGGTGGACTACGAAGGACTCAATGGTGCTGTCACCACCACGATCTACCACACGATCCAGAATATAGAAGGCATTCATAAGCTAGCTAGTCTAAGCACCACGCTTACACTAAACATGCAACTTTAACTCAAGAGCTACAGGAATTAAAGTACTCAAAAGAGTTATGAACCGTAAGAACAATAAAGACAATGTTGCTCACTTGAATAAGAAGTCGATCTTTCCACAAGGTCTCAGGATCAGGCTCCAATGGAGTTGATCCCAGAGGTAGAAGATGAAGAGGAGACACCGACATGTCCGGGCCTTCCTTCAGCTTCGCCTCTACCGCTCTCTAATCCTCTCGAACAAGATTGGCTAGATCTAATTAGACCATGGCTCCAATCTCTCAACTTGATACAACTCTCTCCAACTCTAATTCTAATCTAGAGCTTCTATCTCAGGTAGGCATTGGTGATCAGAATGAATTGGATGCCTGCCTTGGGGTCAGGGGGCAGCTTATATAGTCCTGAGGGAGTGTCTCACCACCATACAATCCAACCGACCTTGATCCACAGCTAAGATGTGGTTTTCTAGGTCGGTTGGGGAACCTTCTGGAACATACCCGAAGCGGAGCGACAACGGCGGCAGGGGGAGGCCGATCGGTCTCCTCATGAGGCCGGTCATTTCCTGGTGGGCCCCACTTGGGCTCATTTTTGACGGGTGCGTGCGTGTCGTCGTGCCGTTTCCAAAAAGTATTAATTCACGTCAAACAGAGTCCGTATGAGAGAGTTATGCCCATTTTACCGAACCCCGCTCTGCGACTGATATCTTCTGACTCTGAACTCCGAATATGGCAAATGATATATCCATTTCGATCATCTAGACGAGGCCTTCGCAATGTTGCACTTCAATTCTTCATTTAAGATACTTCTAGGTTGCTCTTTTGTAGGAGTTGGATCGGAGTACGATTGGGACACGTCTTGGAGTCGTATGACTTGATAATTCTCGCTGTTTTCCTGTTTAGTCCCTGCAAATCATAACTTCACCAAAACTCATGGAATTCATTAGTAGCAAACCCCTAAGTCTATATTGATATTCATTTTATGCCCTTTTCTTTATTTAGTTGACAAGTAAAAGTATACGTTAAGATGTGTCAACAACGACACGGAGTATAAGGTGAATCCGCAAGTAAATTATATCTAAGCACCATGCTTACATACTTTCTACTACCTAGCATATGCGCATAAAATACTAGGAGCTCTACGAATAAGTGCGTACACTTATCATTGATCATGACTATATCAAATATACTACTAGAATAACATAAGAACTTAGCAATTGCACACATAATATTGAAATAGCATAAAGTCATTGAGAAACAATATAAGAACTGAATCTTGATAACTTACAGATCTGAACTGGAGCAAAGCTCAACTCTACTCGAATCTGACTCTCTATCTAGAACTAGGTTCTTGATCTAGAAATTAGATCTTGAACTATGAAGTAGCTATCCTATCTCTGATGTATCCTCTTCTTCTCCTGTCTTGGCCTGATGATGATGATCTTTTGAGAGATGCATACCATGCCCTGGGGGGTCTGGGGTTGCTTATATAGTCCTGAGGGATAATCTGTCACCATAGGATCAAACCGACCTAAACAAGTGGTTTTGATTAACCCTAAGAGGCGGTGGAGGAACCTTCCCGAAGCAGGTCCTGATCGGGGCCAGGGGGCCCGATCGGCCTCCCCACTGGGCCGGTCGGCCTGGGCTGGGCCCAGGCCGGGCTCCGCCTTCGCATGTGGGCCTCTTGTCCCTTCTAGATGCGTATTTTCTAGGAGCCCACTTCGGTTGAGTTCGGGAGCCTTCTAGAGCCTTCTAGAATTCATTCTTTTCGCATTTTCCTGAATAGTCCCTGAAAATATATAATTCACCAAAACTCGTGGAATTCATTAGTCCAAGGCCCTATACTACTGTTGATTTATCTTTTTGGTCCTTTTTTATGTATTGTTGATGCATAAAAATAAGAGTTAGTGAGCATCAACAACTCCCCCAAGCTTACCTCTTGCTAGTCTCTTAGCAAGACTCAGTGTTACCACAATAAATTCTTTTCCAAGGTAGGATGAAAAAGTCAGATTTTTAAAACCTGCTTATATCTGCTTGAGAACATGGGGCTTTTATCTGTACTTGGGTCTTGAGCAGTTGAAGGATATAACAATTAAGTCAAGCACCATATCTCAAGTTCATGGTTTCACTAAAATTCTGGAGTTTTGCAAAAGATGTTCAAGTTAAAGCTCAGAGTACTCCTGTATGACAACTTGATATGATAAAATTTTGAAAACTTTCAACTTTAGCCTGCTTTTGATTCTTTTGTTCCTAAAATATATCTCTCTTTCTAGCAATAATCTTAAGAGAACCTTGGGTTACATGACATTAGGAGAGGTGGGTCCTACTCACCCTGGACTTTTGTCCATTTTTCTCTCTCCTTAGAGATGTGGGCTCTTCTCGCCCTCGGACTTGTGTCCATTATTCATCTCTAATTTATTCTATTTAGGGAGGTAGGCCCTTCTCGCCTAGTAGAACACTTGTTCGTTTCTCTCCCTCTCTCATCTCACTTTTTCCTCTCTTTCTTTCTTTCTTTCTTTTCTTTTTTTTATGTTATACCCAAGTCTCTTTGAAAGCATAGAGAGATATAAAACTGGAACACTCTTAGCAAATTTTCAACGAGGCTTTCTCTTTTTTTTTAACAGGACATAACATCTTATGTCATACAGGAGACTCGTTATATATAAATCTTATGATTAAAAAGTGAATCTCCAGAATTTAGTGTTACTTTGAACAAGATAAACAGTAGCTCAACTTAATCATGTCAATCAATCAATCACCTAGACTTAGATCAAGAAATTGCTCCCACAAGAATCTCAAACTCAAAGCATGTTTCAAAAATCTAAACAATTGTATCCATGTCTTGGGAGAACTTCAAACGATGGTAAGCTAGGCATTTGCAGCAATGAAGAGCATTTGTTTATCATGTCCATTTAGCATACTTCTCCAGTTCTTTATTTATTTTAAACAAGGTAAATTTTTATTTTATTTTATTATTATTTCAAACTTATCGAGCTAAACAAAAACTTAAAATATAGAATATATAAAATAGATAGTGATACTTACCTTGGGGGCTTCTCCCCCAAGCTGCTTGATTCTACATCCCCCACTGGCGAAATCTCCTTGCCAGTACTTCAGCATTTGCATCTGCGGTTTCTTGTATGTCTTCTAATCGTTGTCCCGCCTGGTCCATCCACTGTTGATGTTGACGTAACATGTTGGTGTGGATATCCTGAGTGTTCATTTGCGTCCTCATGTTGTCATGGACACCTTGGCGGAATGTCGCAGTGTACTGATGGTCGAATCCTGAAAAAGAGTTACGGGCAGGTACAAAATTCGAAGATGATGCGTAAAACCTGCCACTTCCAAACTCCTGTCCTCCGAGGTTGCTTGGTCCCTGCGGTGGTAAATCTCCTCCTTGGTACGCGCAACAAGGGTATGTTGGCACGAAGTTCTCATATGATCGATACGCAGCGTCTTGGGGCAGTGGGTCAGCTCCTGCGTAGTTTGACGATGAAGCTCGAGCTGTCATTCATGGAGGTCGCTGCTGAACCGGTTGTGCCTGCTCATAAATCGAAAAAGATTGCACAGAATATATACCCAATCCTGGGTTAGGTAACGGGATTGCATTCTTATGGTGGATGTAATGCAATTTTTCTTGAATTCTCTTGACCCATCTTCCTTGGCGGAAGTAATCGTAGCCGATGATCTCACGAGGAGTGTCAATGTCGATGATAGTGGCATCTCCAAGGATGCCCAAGTCATCGGCTATCCGGGTGATCAGAGAGGTGCAGCTTACGTCTCCAACAAGGTTGGGGAACGAAAGCCAGTGCTCTACTAGCATCTTAACAGGGGACACAGCTTGTCTTTTCAGGGCAGCATAAATCAGCTGCATATCCCCTACTCTCACGCTGATATTATCATTGTGTGGAAAAAGAACAAGGCTTATCCACTTGTGAAAGAATCGGAGAGTGGGAGGCTGAATGTCATTGGTGCGCGGTTTGTGTGTGTTCTCTTTCCCTGTAACATCCGTCCAGAGGATTAGCCTATCAAAATCTTCAAGAGATGAGTCTAAATCTAAGGCACATCCTTCTGCGAACCCTAAGGCGTTGCTCAGCTTTCTCCAAGATAGAGTGTGCTCTTGACGGAATAACCGAAAGGTTACCCCATCATTAGAGGATTTCAAAGTGCAAAGGAACTCTAAAGTGAGGAGCCAGCTACCCCTTTCAGAAGTGTTATAAAAAGAGGTCCACCCCAACAAAGCAAGAATTTGGCTGAACTCAGAGTCCAAGCCTGCTTCTTGCATAAATTCTTCGCTAAACATGGGTGTAAGGACAAAAGAACGTTTCTTCAGTTTCTCATACCATTCCTTCTCTTCTCCTCTCCTGATGTGCAAATACACATCAGCGGTTAGGATCTTTCCTTGTGATTGCGATGCTGACGGAGAGGGGTTAGAGACCGGTGAGGGAGACTCCTGAGAGTCTACACTCATCGACCGTCAGGAGCTGGCTTTGGAGCTAGAGCGTCCAAGGATTCTCCCGAACATGGTGTCTAAGGTTTTCAAGAAAAGTTTAGAGCTAGACTTCCCTTAGATTTCTTCTCCACTCTCTTCCTAAACTTCCTTTCTCTTGAGGCTGAACTGCAAAGGCTCGAAGGTGTGGTTTTCTGGGCTGTTGAGTGTGTGAAAAACTGGGCAGGAGGTGGCTATTTTTATAGGGCCAAGGGGGGTGGCCGGTCGGCCTGCTGGTGGGGCCGGTCGGCCCCACCTGCCCTCCACTCGGGCGCTCTCTCCTCCATCCATTTCCTGCTGTCTTCCAACGCTAGAATAAATGCCTTGTGAGTGGGAAAAAGAGGTGCTAGTGGAAGAAGTGATAAGATAAGGTAGGTAAAGATTTGATATGTATTCCTATGACATGTGGGTCCCAAGCCTAAGGGTAATAGCAAATATAATAGCAAAAATATGGTAGTAAAAATATATTTTTATGCCACCACGAAAAATTATTATACGGGTTTTGACAAACCGTAAAAATTATTTACCACGGGGCGTGAAAAAGTTTTTACTATAGCAAATGTGAAATTCAGAAATATATTTTTGTGTTTTTACCGGTTACCTTTGGCGAGGGTTCGGGACTTCCGAGTCTTCTAATCTTCAGATGCATTCTCCGTCTTCAGAGATGACGGTCCTTCTGACGATGTCTTTTCTTGATCGATTCTGTTCGTGTTGATGCTGAGCTCTAGTCTGGGTTTGAAAGCAAACTTCTCCTCCCTTCCATTGATCTCAAATGTGATCTCTCCTCCGCCTACATTGATGTGTGCATTGGCGGTGCTCAGGAATGGTCGCCCAAGAATCAGTGAAACCCTGGAGTCCGGGTGCATATCAATACCACGAAATCAACTGGCACCAAGAACTCTCGGATTTTCACTGGCACATTCTCGGTGATTCCTGATGGGTAGCGAACTGATTGATCTGCCAATTGGAGACACATTGATGTTGGAACCAAGGTAGGATGCTTGAGCTTGTCGAAGACAACCTTGGGCATCACACTGACACTTGCTCCAAGATCACAGAGTGCATTGTTGAAGTATTGATTTCCAATGGAGCACTCTATAGTGGGGCATCCTGGATCCTTTTTCTTGATGAGTGATGTGTTCAGGATTGCCGCACTACATTCTTCGGTCAACTTGATGATCTCCGTAGTTGGCAAAGGTTTCTTCTTATTCAGGATGTCTTGGATGTACTTGGCATATGTCGGAACTTGCATGGCATCCAATAGAGGTATGTTGACATAAAGCTTCTGGATGACTTCGACGAACTTCCCGAATTGATCATCAACTTGAGGTTTTCTCACTCTTCTTGGATATGGTATGAAGTTGGTGTCGTGGAAATCTTGTCTTGCTGAGTCTTGTTCTTCTTGCACGACTTCTTCTACGTTATTATCCTTCTCTGGAGCTTCGGCTGGTGCCACAGGTACTGCAGGTGTTGCAGGTGCTGTGTGTGTTCTAGCCGGTGGTCTTGCTGTGCCCTTGGGATATGGTGGATCTATTGTTTGCTTGCCACCTCTTGTTCGGACATTAAATACCTGCTCAGGGTTAGTGGCAACACGTGCAACAGCAGACAATTTTGATAGCTTTGATTCTAGTTTAGCATTAAAGATAGCTTGATCTTTTAAGATTTCAGAAAAATTATCTATCTTAACATTTATGTCTTCTAGAATCTTATCATTAGCAACAAGCTTCTTAGAGAGATTATTGGTTATTTTATCCTGTTCTTCAATTAACTCTCGTAGCGAGGGTCGCTTGGAATTATTACCTGTATACTTACCTACGTAAGTCGGTCGTGGTTGTAGGTCTTTTTCTTGGGTTGGTGCTGACTTGTGAACCACTAAGCTTGAATTTCTTGAAGTATTCATTGAATCTTATAAAGCTTGTCGATCCTTCTTGAAGTTGGCTCGTTCCTCAAGCCTATTCAACAGCACATCCATACTCATTGATAGTTCTTTCAACTCTTCATCTTCTTGTACTTCTTCACTCTGATGACATTGTTGAGTGTTCTTCTAGGTCCAGCCTTGATTTTCAGATATCTTCTGCATAAGTGTATTGGCTTGTCTCGTAGTGAGTGACAAGAATGATCCTTTAGCAGCTGCATCTAGATGCTTAGACGCTTTTTGATTTAATCCATGGTAAAAGCTTTGTAGGAGCATCCATTCTTTTATTCCATGGTGAGGGCAATCTGATATATATTCTTGCAAACGTTCCCATGCCTCTGGAATTGACTCGCCTTTCTGCTACTGGAAATTGGTGATTTTTCCACGTAAAGCATTGGTTTTGCCTGTGGGGAAAAACTTTGACAGGAAGGTTGTAGAACATTCCTCCCATGTGTTGATTTCATTGGAGTAGAACCATTGTCTCTCCCTTCCCTTTAGAGAAAATGGGAATAAGCGGAGTAGGATCGTTTCCATGGGAATGTCTTTGATGGAGATGGTGGCGCCTTTCTCCAAAAAGTTCTGGAGATGAGCACTTGCATCTTCATGTACCTTTCCACTGAATAAATCAGCTTGTACCATGTTGATGAGGCTAGGCTTAAGCTCGAATTCATGATCGATTGTTGGTCTAATGCGAATATTATTGATGTTTGGAGCAGAGAATTCCAACAATGTCTTCTCAGCCATGGCTTCAGAACTTGGTGTAAAGCTTCCTTGGTTGATTTGACTCGAATTATTGAAGTGTGGTGAATCACAATCAAACCTGTTAATACCCTGCAAATAAGATAGACAAAAACAAACAAGGGTAATTCTGTTTAAGCAGAGGTGCCAAATTACAAAGTCTCATTAAAGTATCTAGCCATCGATTTTCAAAAGGTAGCCATCCAATCTTCCCCGGCAACGGCGCCAGAAATGCTTGTTGACAATTCTTAACGCAACTTCCAAAGAATGGATCTAGAAACCATTCTAAGCAATGGCACAAGAAACGTGATTGGTATAAGAGCCTACAGAAATATTATGATAGATAATCCGCAAGCGCACGGATACCGGTGAGCATTTCACCCGGGGTGATGGGTTTTAAAATATCGTATCCACAGGGAAGATGGATGGATGTAACAACAGACATAGGGATGGTAATAGATTACTTTATGGACTTTGATGGAATGGCACATACTTTAACAGGGGTAAGCCAAATAATAAAGTAATGATAAATAGACAGGCAGAGGCACATGTGGAGCATAGCATAAACTATTCCTAGTCTAGATTAGAATTGGATTTACTTAAGAGAGACAATTCTATATAGCATACAAAGACTGAGTTTGTTCATCTATTCTAATGTAGCATATCATCATATATAGCATAGTCATGGATAAGTGTGAACACCCCGAAGATTACCCAAGAGAATCAAGGACAAAACTTGATCTTCCCAAGAACCATTGTTCGACTAGTCTTATACTCGGGGGGTGGACTACAAAGGACTCAATAGGCCTGTCATGCCTACGATCTACCACACGACCCGGAGTATAAGGTGAATCCGCAAGTAAATTATATCTAAGCACCATGCTTACATACTTTCTACTACCTAGCATATGTGCATAAAATACTAGGAGCTCTACGAATAAGTGCATAGATTTATCATTGATCATGACTATATCAAATATACTACTAGAATAACGTAAGAACTTAGCAATTGTACACATAATATTGAAATAGCATAAAGTCATTGAGAAACAATATAAGAACTGAATCTTGATAACTTACAGATCTGAACTGGAGCAAAGCTCAACTCTACTCCAATCTGACTCTCTATCTAGAACTAGGTTTTTGATCTAGAAATTAGATCTTGAACTATGAAGTAGCTATCCTATCTCTGATGTATCCGCTTCTTCTGCTGTCTTGGCCTGATGATGATGATCTTCTGAGAGATGCATACCATGCCCTGGGGGTCTGGGGTTGCTTATATAGTCCTGAGGGATAATCCGTCGCCGTAGGATCAAACCGACCTAAACAAGTGGTTTTGATTAACTCTAAGAGGCGGTGGAGGAACCTTCCCGAAGCAGGGCCTGATCAGGGCCAGGGGGCCCGATCGGCCTCCCCACTGGGCCGGTCGGCCTGGGCTGGGCCCAGGCCGGGCTCCGCCTTCACGTGTGGGCCTCTTGTCCCTTCTAGATGCGTATTTTCTGGGAGCCCACTTCGGTTGAGTTCGGGAGCCTTCTAGAATTCATTCTTTTCGCATTTTCCTGAATAGTCCCTGAAAATATATAATTCACCAAAACTTGTGGAATTCATTAGTCCAAGGCCCTATACTACTGTTGATTTATCTTTTTGGTCCTTTTTCATGTATTTTTGATGCATAAAAATAAGAGTTAGTGAGCATCAACAGCCTCCCATAATGCTACTTAATCGTTTAGTTTATTTCCGCTGTTTCGAACTCTGAGCATTTTACTCTTATGCAAGAACTCAGTTTGTATTAAAAGAACCCCTGTGGGAAGATTTGAATAATGTAATCTCTAGATTGACCTTCTGTTGACACTCAAAATTGGTAGCTAAGCCATATCAAGCTGGACCAGGCGGTCAGACCGTGATACCAGGCAGTCTGACCACGGTCCCTGTAGCCAGTCTGGCAACAGGAGGTCAGACCTCATCCCTAGGGCAGTTAGAACACCCTGGTCAAAGTCACCAAAAAGCAATTTGGACTTCACCATTGGATAGGTCTCGTCGAGAAGATCAAGATTCATATATGGAACGTCCAAATCGGAGTTCGGATGAGAGAGTTATGGCTTCTGGAAGATCTACACGTCACGCAGGCAATTAGACCGCCCCACCTAGGAGGTTAGACTGCCTATCCCTGTAGCCGGTCTGCAAAAGAGCCCAGGCGGTCTAACCGCGTGCCCCAGGTGGTTAGATGGCCCTCCTCTGAGTCCGACTAAAATTGAGGAGTCCTAGTAGATTTCGAGTTGTAAAGGATTTCCTTGCGGGGTAAGACCTCCCCACCCTATATTAAGAAGGGCCACGACAGATTGAGGAGCTATCACCTAATCGAATAAACATTTATCTTAATTTTATCTCCAAATCCTACTTTTCTAACACCTTTGCTTCCTTCTTCGTCCGTACGGCAATTTAGGGCGTTCTAAGTGGCCTGCCGACCTTAGAACAACCCTAGGCGCGCTACTCCCGACGGGGTCCCTCCCGGAGCAGCGATCTTAGGTTTTCGCTGACGTCTCTGACCAAGGTGCTCAGACCGCCCTCTATAGGCAGTTAGACCAGCCCGTGCCCGGGACCTCAACGAGGAGCGATTTCGACTACCGCGCGATCCAGCGCACTCGTGTGTTCGACCGTAAAAAGCGTCAATACACTTTTGGCGACTCCGCTGGGGATCGAACCCAGAATCTCTGGTTTTATAACCGTTTTGTCAAATGTCATCATGTCAAGCATTGAAGAACTCAGTGAAGAGGATTAGAGGAAGTATGTAGAGCTTCAAGAGTACATCAAGCAGCAATTCCTCTCCCACGCCAAGAAAGATCGTTCAGGCAAGGTGACGATGGCTCAAGAATTCGAGGTGCCGTCGATCAAGCTGAACAACGACAAGGTTGAGGTAATCACCACTGTAAGCAAACCTGAATCTGATATATCTACAAAGCTTGCTGCATTGTCTGATAAATTCCAGCGTGCTTTTAGTAATCAGGATAGTCAGGTTGCTAGTATGATTACTCGCCTAGAAAATGTTGAGGGTAAAAGTAGTAGTTGTAATATTCCTGATAATTTTATCTCTCAATTAGATTCACAAGGGGTGTTACAAACAAACTTGTCGGCAGCACCAGGAACCTCATTTTAGATACCTATGTACAACATGTCGACTGGTTTTTATCCGGGACAATCATCACTGCCAAAGCTGACCTCGGTCAGACCGCCCCCTATGGCCGGTCGGACCGCCCCGTTTGGCCAGGTGATGACTATTTCAAATTTTAATCCACCCTTTGTGAATAGAGTAGATATGTCAGCTACAATGCAATCCCAGCTAGATGTTATGAGTGAATTTGCTAAATTTAAGGAAGAGGTAGCTAGCATGGTAAAAAATAAACTCGGTGTTGATATGGGTAATTCTAGATTATATCAAAAACCTTATAAAGCCGAATTTGATCTTGTGGCTTGTCCCCTTGGTTGGTGTATGCCCGATTTTGTTAAATTTAGTGGTGAGGATAATCGTACAACTTGGGAGCACATAAGTCAATACATTGCTCAACTAGGTGAAGCAAGTACCTATGATGCTTTGAAAGTGTGTTTATTCCCTTTGTCTTTAACGGGTACTGCCTTTGCTTGGTTGTCGTCTTTAGCCCCTAACTCTATTGATTCTTGGAATCAATTAGAACAAAAATTCCATGATCACTTCTTTAGTGGGGACTATCAATTAAAATTGAGAAATTTGACATCGGTTAAACAAGGTAGAGATGAAACAATCTCTAATTATATTAAGCATTTTAAAGAGGTTAAAACCCGTTGTTTCAATTTGTCACTTTCTGATTCCGACCTAGCTAATCTTGCTGCTAAAGGTTTAAAATCTGCTATTAGAGAAAGATTAGAAGGTGTGGATTTTAATTCGCTTGATTCTGTTCTTGTGAGGGGCATGGCACAAGATTTGAAATTGAATAAAGAAAATGAAAAACTTGAGTCTCATCGGTCTGATATTAATGTGATTGATTATGTTTATAATAATTTGAATGATGAGAATGAAGTCTATAGTGCTGAATTTGTATGGCCTTCTGAAGATAAATCTTTTTCTTGTGCATCACTTAAGCCGGCTAGTAAAGGTCGGCAAGAAGAATTAAAATTTACTTTTGATGTTTCTAAGTGTGATCGCATTTTTTATGAATTGCTTAAACTTGGAAATATTAAAATATCTCATACCATGCCTCCACTTGATGAGATAAAATAGCGTGCATATTGTAAATATCATCATTCTTATTCTCATGGTACTAATGATTGCAATGTGTTTCGTTGTCAGATTCAATCGGTCGTAAACGAAGGTCGTTTGATGTTTCTTGAGAAACGAGTGGACAAGCATCCTTTTCCTATCAACACCATGGAGTTGCAGCAGCCTAAGGTTCTGGTTCAGCCACATCAAGTCAAAGCAACCAAAGGAAAAAATGTGGTGGTCGGGGAAGAGCGACCCGATTTGAGAGGAAAAGAGCTAAAAAGAAAAGTTGCTTATGAGAAGACCCGTGATGGTAGAGAAACATTCAAGATCACTATCAAAGCTTCTGGACATGGGGGGCAAGGGTCGTCCGCTTTGTCTTCTCAGCGACCGTTTGAGCCTAATCAAGTCCAAGCGGTTAGACCGCGTGAGGAGGGCGGTCAGACCACCCCTGCCCATGGTCATCCCAAGATGCTAAAACCGAAGCGACCGGAGATTGGAAACTGGAAGCTCAATGTTGCAAAAAATCAGGGGAGTGCTCCAAAACAAAAGGTCACATTTGACATGGTATTTGACAAATATTCCAAACAAAAGGCCGTTATAGGTGATCAGCCATTAAAAAAGTATGAGATCACCTACACATCAAGAGAGGTCGTCCTCGCCTCCATGAGCAGCAACAAGGTTCAGAAGTGAATCATCTCAGCATGGGGGGCACTTCGTTTCTTCATGGGCATCTTCAAGTTCAAATCCACCTCGTCTGATCTATGACAATAATGGAATAATGTGGGTGCCATATCACCAATTCTTTCATCCTAGATGGGGAGGACCAAGAAAATCAGCCTTGGACAAGATTTCACGATATACTCAAGACCATTTGGCATCTGGGCATCAATCTAGTCAGAATCGCCAGGCTGATGCGGTTAGATTGCCCCCTGTAGGAGGTCAGACCGCCCTACCCAGAAATTTTGCTCAATCTTCTCCGAAGCAAGTTTACAAACCCAAGATCGGAGAGGAGGAGGTTGAAAAGATGGATGTCAACCCAAAGAGGACTACTAGTCAAGATATCATCCAAATTGGGACGATGGACGTTCCCGTTGAGAAATGTGGCAAAGGACCGGTTGTGCTAAGCAATCAGGTTATGACAACTACTCAGAAAGGATCTGTTGTTGCAAATAATCATGAGGCCAGTGGAAGTGGTTCTAACTCTAAATACTTTTTGCCAAGATGGTGTCCTCCCGGATTGACTCATACTCAAAGGAGGAAGCTTCAACAATTGAGGTCTCATGAGAAGAAAGAAAAAGAGCTGGAGCAGCAAAGAAATGAGATGTTCAATAACTACAGACCCATGGTGCCGCAAGGGAAGGAGTGGAGAATCAAGACTGGTGACCAAGCAAAACTGATCAAACCGGTGGAGGAGACAGTCAGATTGACTGAGGTGGTCAAACCGGATGATGGGCCAGTTAGACTGGCTAGTTCAGAGATATCACCTAGTGTTTCTTCTTTGATTCAAATGGTTTGTGACAATGAGGTGTCATTGGTGCCTACTTTAGAAGACGATGAGAAACTCATTGATTACAGTTCTTCTTCGGAGCACATGGATCTTGAAGACGATTGAGAAGATACAGCCGATTTCGATGAGAATCGCCCTTAGGACAAAATGGCCGGTGGAAAGTGTTACATCGACCTTAGATTTGTTTTTAATATGCAAGCTTTACTAAAAACAGGAGGGCATATGTTGACACTCAAAATTGGTAGCTAAGCCAGATCAGGCTGGACCAGGCAGTCAGACCGTGATACCAGGCGGTCTGACCGCGGTCCCTGTAGCCGGTCTGGCAACATGAGGTCAGACCTCATCCCTAGGGCGGTTAGACCGCCCTGGTGAAAGTCATCAAAAGGCAATTTAGACTTCACCATTGGATAGGTCTCGTCGAGTAGATCAAGATTCATATATGGAACGTCCAAATCGGAGTTCGGATGAGAGAGTTATGACTTCTGGAAGATCTACATGTCACGCAGGCGGTTAGACTGCCCCTCCTAGGAGGTTAGACCGCCTATCCCTATAGCCGGTTCAGAAAAGGGCCCAGGTGGTCTAACCATGTGCCCCAGGCTGTTAGACCACCCTCCCCTGAGTCCGATTGAAATTGAGGAGTCCTAGTAGATTTCGAGTTGTAAAGGATTTCCTTGCGGGGTAAGACCTCCCCACCCTATATTATGAAGGCCCACGGCCGATTGAGGAGCTATCACCCAATCAAATAAATATTTATCTTACTTTTATCTCCAAACCCTACTTTTCCAACCCCTTTGCTTCCTTCTTCGTATCTACGGCGATTTAGGGCGTTCTAAGTGGCCTGCCGACCTTAGAACAACCCTAGGCACGCTACTCCCGATGGGGTCCCTCCCGGAGCAGCGATCTTAGGTTTTCGCTGACGTCTCTGACCAAGGTGGTCAGACTGCCCTCCATAGGTGGTTAGACCAGCCCGTGCCCGGGACCTCAACGAGGAGCGATTTCAACTACCGCGCAATCCAGCACACTCGTGTGTTCGACCGTAAAAAGTGTCAACACCTTCGTGTGAGTTTTAATGCAAATTGATTCGATCATGTGTTGTAAGTGATCCACCGGGCTTGACTTGACAAATATGACAAATTAACTCTTCTTCATTGCTTAAGGGCCAAAAGGATGGTTTATGTGATAATTAGGAATTAATTTGGACGTGTCTGTCACAATACATTTCGAGTTCAAGCTACAAAAAAACTTTATTTCTTCAATCTGTCTCTACGAGAACAAGGCTTTATATGCCTGGTGGAGGATAATGACATTGAGCGCGTGTGCTCCAGTTATCGCATAAACATATTGTGTTTTGTTACAGTACTGGAGGACTACTACATTGAAGTTCCTCCTCCGTCACGTAGAAGCATATGTGAAAGTGTTGCAGCCCAAGCCCATTTTGGCATTGTCTTCCACATAGAAGCAGAAGTCAGCCGGGTGATACGTGCTGATGTGGTGACAGTATCTTGTGTGATTGAGACAATGCTCTACGCCCGAGGAGTGGAGTCAAACTCAGAAAAAGTTACAATTAGAGACACACACCCTGATGGCTTCTCGGTTTTGATCAAATTTGCCATTGATGGATTACTCCCGGAGGAGGTTGATTTATGGGACACCCCGGCCAACGCATGGCCTTTGCTACTCTTAGTCACTGACATATACCAAGTCCAAAGGTTGAAGTTGCACTGTGCGTCCAGGATGTATGCATTGAGCATAGAAAATTTATGCAAGGTCTCCATAGAAGATTAGACGGAGCATACCAGGGTCCCAATAGTCTGTAGTTTTTATATTTTATTAAAGTGTGTTTAGTCATTTAATAAATAGTTGAAATAGTATGTTTATTTGTTGCAGTGAAGTACATTTGTAATGCAATAATCAGATCATTTGTCAAACATGAATATGAAATAGAGGATACTCCTATGTGTGCTGATCAGTTCCATGATCCACGGTGGCACAGACAACCCTGTCACCAATTTGCTTGTCTACGTATAGTCACTCGCATTTTGGTCTGACACCCAAGCGGTCCAATGTGTCAGTGAACAAAATTATGGTGGCAGTTTCCAAAGTCTTTCATTTCCCGCTCCGGAGCAGAAAGGCGGAATTCCCCGCTCCTCCCTGTTATATATAAAACAAAGAGGGAAACCAGGCGGCTAGGTCTTCCAATTCCCTCTTGGTAATTTTCCAAAATCAGGGTATCTTCTCCTCTACCACTGAAGAGACCTAGTAGATCTAAGGTGGAAGTACCAAGGGGGACCTCGATAGAGATGACACTTTCCTCTGCTACAAGCGCCAACCTTCCTTTGCTATGAGCGGCGGCCTTCCTCAGCAACATCCTTGAAGCTGCAAGATGGTTCGAGGCCAATGCTCTGTCATCTTCCCTGAGGCTGATGCTGGCAGCCACAGATTTACAACACGTGCCAAGAATATCGTATTCAGGCGCAGGTTCGAGCTACTAAATCTCGACAACTCCTTCCCTTCATGTTCCTCATGTCTGTGGTCTCCTCCTTGTATTGCTAAATTCAATTAGATTGCTTCCCCGTGATCTTTCGTATTCAATTTTGTTCTATCATGCTTGGGTGATTGTGGATCTATTATACTGTATTGCAAGAGTTTGTTCGAAGTCATTTTATTTTAGGTTTGTAGAAATTTGTAAATAAAATTATTAGATATTTTCCCAATGCTCTTTGACTTTGAATATTGTTGTTGCATGCTTGTGTGATTGTGGATCTCTTGTTCCCTATTGCAAGAGATTGTTCCAAGTCAACTTATTTGAGGTTTGTAGAAATTAAAAGATGAAATTATTAGATTTCTTACCCATGCTCTTTGGATTTCCATATTTTTGTTGCATGCTTGGGTTATTATGGATCTGCTATGATCGTTCATGTACTGCATTGAACTTAATGGATGAAATTTCTTCCAATTGTGAATGATCTTACCCTTACATTTTGTTCTTGTACTTGTTTCAGCGGACCAAAGGGTCAACATTTGTAGTCCACTACGTGGTTTTGTGGCTAATAAAACAAAGAAAATGAGTTGCAATATGCCCTATTTGGTTGCAATAGCAGCAAATGCAACCAAATTATTTCGTCAAACAAGTGCTACGAAAGGTCGCGCTGCAATAGGTTGTAGCGACGATGGTCTTTTTAAGGTTGCAAAAGTGTTTCTATTGCAACGCAATGCGGCGTTGCAACTAGCATCTTCGACCGTTCTTGTGTTGGTTGCAAATTACCTTATCGCGACGCGTCTAGGGTTGCCATAGGTAATGTTGCATCGTACACAACGCATTGCAATTCCAAAAAACTTTCATTGCAAAGTATGGTATTGCTACGCTCTATTTCTGGTTGCTATAGGGGAAGCACCTCTATTGCCACGAAAGGGTTTTGGGTGCAATACGTGAAAACCTCTATTCCCACGATGTTGATTTCGTTGCCATAGGTAGTGTTGTATATTGCCTCGAACTATGTTTGGTTGTTGTAAGTGCTTCACTCTATTGCTACGAAGTTGATTACGGTGCGATAGTGGTGTCCTCTATTGCCACACAACATGGATGGTTGTTATAGGTGTAACATTCTATTACAACCAAAATATATAGGATGGAGGCAATAGGTTGGGCACTCTAATGCCTCCTAGTTTGCTTGGTTGTAAGATGTGTCCTCTATTGTTGCTTCGAAAATGGTTTGGTTGCCAAAAGTTCATGTGTCTATTACCACCATGATACAGGGTTGCTACAAGTAGAACTTACTATTGCCACGTTCCTTTTTGGCACTGAGAAATGTGGGTTGTGATAGGATGAATTATCTTTTGCAACGAAAGGTGTATTCTACCATGCTCATTTATATAGCAGCAATAATTTAAAACATTAAATAACATGATCAGGTATAATTATGCATTTATATTTCATGAAACAACATTCAATCATCCACTGATAAATTACATGACACACAAAGTACTGAAATACTGAAAAGTTTTGGACAGGACATTATTTCAACACATAGTAGGCTAATTTGATAGGAAATGAAGATCTTGGTCAGCAAATGGTCACTTTGAGAGGATCCCAACACTTGATCAGCAAAGGGTGACTTCAATGCAAGGAGCTCCCATCACCTGTTTGCTCCATTCGACATGGCTTAGTCTCCTGAGAAGAATCAACAACATTTTGAAGCATCAAATAATCTATAATATTGGAATTGGTGCAACAACAGCATGTAGCAAACCAAAGTTTGATTGTGATTCATAAAATTATCAGAATGACATCAAATAATTATCACAACCATAAACACACTTTGACAGCTGAAACATGAACATTCACAGTAGGAAGAGGAGTTACAAAAATTTCACCTCTTGTCTTTTTGGTGCTTTGTCGTCTCCTTAGTGCAGCTTGTCCCAGTAGCTATTGAGATGAAATTTTTTTAACAGGCGGGATGATGGATTGTACTTCAGGATTGTTAACAGCTTTATTACTTCTGGTTTTGTGACTGACTTGTTTAGCAATGACTTCAGATTCCTTCTCCTAGGAACCAATCATTTGGAAGGAAAAAATTAGGCGCCATTTTGATCAGTAACTAATGATATATAGAAGTAAAAAGTTGTGAATTCAAGAACAACCTAACTAGAAGAGAGCACATTCTGTACATTTCCAGTTGTCATGATTGATGCAGCCGCTGCCACGTCTGCAGATTCAGTGACATTGTTGTTTGGCTGGGTGATTGATGCAACTGCCACCATGTCTGCAGATTCAGTGACATTGTTGTTTGGCTGGGTGATTGATGCAGCCACCGCCATGTCTGCAGATTCAGTGACATTGTTGTTTGGCTGGACAGATGTTGGCATGACAATCTATGAAAGGATACAGACATTCAGATATACAACCTAAGGAAAGAAATTCATTCATGCAACTAGCTTGACCAGTACCTGTAGAAATTGTGCCTATCCATTTGCTGCTTGCGGCATTGATAGGAACTCTTGCCTAAGCTGTTCCAGATCAGCCTCCCTTTTCTTGTTACCTTTTTCAATTTGTCATGCATGTTCTCTCCTTTTTGCTTCCCATGTTGACATTTGTTGTTGTAGCAGCCCAAATGATTCCATGAGCTCGACGTGTTCCTGATGCTGTTGCTCTTCCCTACGAATTTGTTCCTGGCAATCCGCATTGAGCAGTTGCCTTCTAGTTGGGTTTTTTGCTAGGTACCCATTACCATGCAACTTGGTTGATTTGCACTTTGTGACTTCCTTGTATGCCTTCTGGAACATCTCATTTTTTCCTTTTGGGTATCGAAGTTGTTCTCTACATTTGATTCCCTCAGCAATAATGTTGCTTGCTTTGTCCTAACATTTACAAGGCACAGATGGAGGAGTTTTGAACAAGAAATTGCATGCATTCTATAATTGCATGGACAATATATAGTAATGTATGTACACATTCATTGAGAACTCATATAGACATTTTTAGATTGTTCATCTATCCATTGCCCATCCTTACTGTGAGTTAACCACCAAAGTTCCATATCATTGGGTTCTTCACCAGTTTCGGGGTCTCTCTGTTAAGCCAAGAACATAACAAATTAGTAATTCATCCTGCAAGATAGCTTGGAGATGTGCTTCTCTAGTTATTACCTTCTCATAGCTGCGCTGAGAATAAGGCTTACAGATTGACAAATGTCTTGTCATTTGTTGGCCTCGAATCGCAGAATTTTGTACGCTCCTTTCCTATAGAATGTCAAGATTTCTACAATAATCTTAAAGACTCAGACATAGCCATTTCTATGAAAGATGTATTGTTTAGTAATAGTAACAATGTGGAACAAACCTGGAATTTAGCAGTACTAAAATACTTCAACACATAGTGCCATTCAACAATATCTAATTCTTTAGGCTTATGTAACATTCTCTGGTGGCAGCTGTTGTATGTCCTGGCCGTAGCACTGAAAGTTGAACGCCATCCTTTGTAATGCTCCTTAGCAATGTCCCATATCTTGTTCCTTGAATCATCATTATCCTCCATGTCCCACCTTGCCTGTTATATAATCACAATAAAATGCAAATACTATGTGAGTTGTTACGTTAGTTTAAAATTGAAATGTATACAAAAGCAATGTTTATGATTACCAATATATCAGTTGCTATTGTCTCTTTGACTTTTTCATGACATGTTTCCACGATTTCACTCCAATGAGTGGCGTCCTTTTCTTTGTAAACATGACTACTTCATCAATGAATGAGTGGTAGTTATCACTTACCGGTCCTCCGAGTTTGGAGAATTCAATTTTCAACTTCTGATTGCCCGACTTGATTCTCTAGGAGATTACCTTCAAGCCTCCTACGGGACCGTGTCCTCTTTTCTTCACAGTTTGTGAGCCTATTCCATGGGAACAAAATGTAATAATACCCACAAAAAACATACTATGCATAGACAGTTAATTCCTAATAAACACAAGTTACCATCTCCTTGCCCCTGCTGTTTCCAACGTCGAGCATGAGATGGAGGCTACACTGGAGGTGTTGGGTTGCTGTCTTGTCTGTACTGCATATGAATGGTAGGGTCCACATACGCTTCTGCAGACAATTTTGTGACATGATGAGCTAGCATAATTTGTAGTTTGACAAAGAATGGTAATTTGTTTGCCAATTAGGAGAGGGATATTACCAATGTCATCAAGTTGTCCTGCAACCATCAACCATTCTTGGTATGTCTTGATTGTGTCCTCCCTGTATATGTCTTTTAAATCTGAAAAAGGTTCCATGATATCAATCATGAGTGAACTGCAAAATCATGAGTATATATATACAAATATTGGGTTGTACCATATCTTACCCATGGCTTTCTTCTCTTTATGCATATGAGCTAGCCAATCTTTGTATTCATCTAATTCAGATTCTTCGACTTGTTCTTCATCATCATGTGTGGAAACTCTTTTGGATTTCAATGGTGTTATGGCCACAATTTGGCATGGTGTTGGATTTCTGGATATAACTAATCTGATATCCATCTCCTCCTCGTGACTCTTTTTCATTTTTTCTATATCACAATTGTACTCGATCTTAGTTAGTGTTGCTTCCACAGGAGATTCAGCAATTCTCGTCTTGTAGTAAATCAAGTCCCTGTTCTGATACCCCAATTTTAATTTCAATGTGTTTATGGCACTAATCGTGATTTGTCTCCCTAAAAGTCTAGTTGTATGTACATCTCCCTCCTCATCACTGCCCTTGCAAATCAGATACATGGTCCATGTATCGTCATCTGTTGATTTGCGCATTCATTGATGGCATTTTGATAATTTGAATAAATTTGGTGCAAATCACGTGCACAAATGCATGAAATCTAGGGTAGTAGTGCATGCACAAATGCATGAAATATAGGTGGCAGTACCTGGCCTCGGTCTCGTCCTGAGACGTATGTATCACATCTTCTACATCTTCGCCGTCGACGAGTGCTTCTTCGTCGACCGAACGTTGTGATGCTCTTTGGGACGAAGGTGGCCCAAAGAGCACAGCCGTCGCCCTAACCCTAGTGGACATGCTGGGAGGTTCACCAGTCACCGTACCAGAGGTTGCTGTGAACATTGGAGGTAGCATCACCGACACAGGTATGCGCAACGCTTCAGACGAGGAAGGGGTCCCCCTTGCCGCCTCGCTGGACGTCGGCATCCTCTTCACCCCAGTGGTGTAAGGCGAGAAGCAGCTTGGCGGTGGCGCGGGTCGTTGTCGACTACCCCTAACTGACCGAGATGTAGATTGGTTTTGTGAGGGGATTAGGGAGGGAAAGACGCACGACTTACTAATCTAATAACCCGGTGTTTCGCAACAACGTGGCCCCAGTCATTGTAGCGCGGTAGTTTGGTGCTTTGTTAAATATTTCAGATGGAAAAACTGGTGCCACTTTCCAAATCGTTGGCTACTGAATTTTCTGAATGCTTGGCATATTTGAGGGGTGCCTTTTCGTGTGTCCCGCTGACGTGTGTTGAACCTAATCAAGTTTTATAAATATAGTTTTTATGTAAGTTATACTAGTTAACTTGTTTACTATGTAACTGCACAAGATGACACAAGATCTTATTGAAATTTTCCAACACTTAACATGACACATATTATTGTATATTACTTATAGAAAAGTTTTTGTGGTCAAAGTAAATTTTGAATATCATCTTTCCACCAACTTTAGCAGAATAACATGCCTCACGAAAATTTCGTACCAGAGTAACATGCATCACACAAATTAAGTAACCAACTAAAGATCGGTAGCTAGTGCGTACGATATATGAGGACTGAGCTTACACATAGGCTTCCTGAGCAACGATGACACCACAACAACTAAGGATCACAAAAAACATGCTCCATATCGACACAAGTTGAGAGACACATCGACCAAAGACACAACTTTAGAGACATGCTTCGAGCTTATTTGCTGAATTTCTTCAAAGTTCTGCCTAAAATGACGCCATAGCCTCTCTGTAAGCTCCCTCTCCTCAGTGCCAGATAAATTTCCAGAAAAAAGAAAGTATTAACCGAACTGTCAGAACAATTGAATTCCTGATAACTGAAATCCTGTGAACTGAAAGAATTTTTAGCAGCCAGCTGAAGTATCAAAACATAAGAATTCCAGATGTAAACTGAATTCCTAATGAGTAGCAGTTAAGAAAGAAAGCAAACATGTTAACTGAAATCCTGAATGTCTTTTATGGTGCATCATGTTTGCAACAAATTAATCAAAACATATCAGTAATCAAAAACTTTTTACCTTGTATCAGATCACATTAAACGCTTCCATTACTGAAGAAGAACCAATCACACTCGTTCCGGATCCTACACTCCTCGCTGCAGAACCTACACCACGAGTACCAAGCATGCCATCTTGCGTGATCGCCACACCCGCAACCTACACACTGAAGAACGTCCTGGCGAGGTACAGACGCCGGCACGAGAAGCGCGCCGACAGTCGTAAGTCCCACGTTCCTGAAATGACCCTGGAGCGGCATTTCGTACAAGTCAAGTTTTTCCAAGGAAGCGCCGTCGCCCCCTCTTCGGGTCCCTCGACCAAGCGCAGCAACCACCGGGCCTCGTCGTCGTCGCCCTCGCCGCTGTTGGCCCTGTAGAGGAAGAGGGCGAGGGCGTACGTCGATACCTTGTGGCCCGCCTCCGCGGCGCACCTTAGTTGGTCGAGGCATGGCATGATTACACCACGCTGGTTCCCCAATACGAGGCACAGCCCGCTGCGGAACAAGGCCTCCGGGTTGCCGACGGTGGCCAGTGTGGTTATGAGCGTCGCACGAAAATCTGGGCCGAGGTAGAATCGATGCTGCAAGACACGTTTCAGGGCTAGGCGTCGTCCGACCATGGCAGCGCCGCACACCGTGCACATTGCCTTGCAGGTTGTGGAGATCCGCCATGGCATCCTCTGACTGAGCAGCGACACGGGAGACGATGTCAATTGTCAGCTCTGCGGCAGTTGCACCAGTCTCGACGCCTCGTAGCGTGCCACGATGACCTTTTTCCATGGAGTAATTGCAGTTCATCACGCGCGGGGGCAGATTGGATGTGCGAGGCGGTGCACCCTGGCGAAGATGAGGTAGAAGATGAAGGCAAGATGTCAGGGGAGATGGAGAAGAACCGCTGCCGCCAGATCAGGTTGCTGATTTAGGGGGGTCCCAGGGTATATTGGGTTTAAGAAAATTTCACTTTCATAGGGAGGACACGTAATCACAGAGTTGTCGGACAAACAAATTTACGTTTCCATTTTGAGAACACGTAAAGCTGCCATTGTTATCAATTTCAAATGTTTGCCACTGCTTTAAAGATGAAAGTTGTCAGTACAATAGTTTTAGAACTCATCGAGATGTGCAACTATAATATTGGGCATTCACACATCCGAGTTAGATTGAAATACTTGAATTTGAAATTTTTGAATTTGGAAATTCAAAATTTAAATAGGGTCGTAAATGATGTCAAATGAAAATGTCATGAATACCAAACTTGTAGAACTCGTAAAGATGTAAATCTTTATTTTAGTCATTAATCCGTTTGAAAGGGTTTGAACAACTGTATTTTCAAAATTATAAAATTCAAAATTAGAATCAAGATTTTCAAACACTAGATGATCTCAAATGGAAAAGTGATGAATACCAAAGATTCATAGCTCATCGAGATGAACAATCTTTATATAGGTCATTTTGTCATTTTCAGAAGTGGTACAATCATGTAGTACAAAATTGACATGTCTCCAACCTAGTTGCTTAAACTATGTGAGTGAACCTAGCATTAATGAACAATGTGTACTACCACTTTGTCAAATGAAAAACTGACCTAAATAAAGATTGTTGATCTTGATGAGTTTTGAAACTTTGGTATTCATAACTTTTCCATTTGGCTTCATTTAGTGTTTCAAAATATTGATTCTAGTTTTGAATTGTTAAATTTCAAAATTATGATTGTTGAAACATACTCACATGAGATGCACTGGACACCATGAGCTTGATTATTGTTTTCTAAGAATGTAGGAAAAAATTTCCTGATTTGGACATTATTTGTGAAATCTAAACAAGTGTGTAGTTATGATTACGAATCAAAGAATCAAGTTAAGTAGGTCCATGAACAACTCAAGAACACATCAGAATCTGGGCGCCGACAGGTGGGACCCAATGAGACGAATGGGGAAATCTCGTGGGTTTAGGCCCACATGACACGGGTTTGGCCCATTAAAGCACAAAAATATGGGATAACAAAATATTGACAACCAAAATCAACAAATAATTAGTGGACTAATGGCAGATGTGTTTATCCTCGAGCTATGCTGCCCAGGTTCGAATCCCAGGAGGAACTTTATTTTTTTCCTGTACTCTCCTATACAGAAGTTGAAATTTACAACTTGTATAGATAATGTGTTTGTCCAAGGTGGGGCCCACGAGTATGACCCTTTACATGCGTAAATCCTGCGGGCACCTTTGTTGCTAAATGAATTTCTGGAGATACTATATGTCCGCAAAGATTTAAGAGATAAAAGTTTCATGGCAAAGAACTCATGCTTTCTTTTGTACTGTTATCGAAAGACAACAGGTAAATTTCATAATTTTGAAAATACGGTTGTTCAAACCCTTTCAAACGGATTTATGATTAAAATAGAGATTCTACATCGTTACGAGTTCTACAAGTTTGGTATTCATGATATTTTCACTTTTGAAATCATATTTGGATTTATTTGAGTTTAATACAATTTTACCATTCTAATAAAATAAAAAAGCAGAATAGCTCGGTATATTACTGTGTTTCGAGCTGTGATTAAGGTAACATTTTTGTGGTGGGTGGGACCCACGACTTCATCCCCTTCCTCTTCAAGTAAAGACAAACCCAACTGGACTCTCTGACGAGTGGGTCCCATGATGCTAGGGCCCACGAGTCAGTGTCTGATCGCAAGATTGTGTCCCTTTACATGCGTAAGAGTAGCGGCGCCGGCGGATTCCACCGAATGTCTCGACCCTTTCCTCCAGATTTCTCCCCAATCTCTGTTCCAGGCTTCCAGCTACTCTCGCTCTCCGCCTCGCTCTCGCCACCGGCTTCCTCCATCGCCGGTGATGGTTCGCTCCACCCGCTCTCGCAGCTACACTCCCGCCTCCACCCCAGGTGCAGTGGCCCGCAGCATGCAGGGTCGCACCCGCATTACCGCCTCCCCTCCAGCGAGCGCCATTGTTGCGGCACCTCGAGTGGCACTCCACCCACCAGAGGTGCGACTTGCGAGGAGCGAACGCACTAGGAACCCTCTGCCACCCACCAGGTACGTGTTCGTTGTTTTCGACGCTGAGGACGAAGAGGTGGCGCCGGTCGTCATCTCCGACTCGAAGGACAGATTAAGAGCCTTCCCCCCCTCCCCCTCTGGTTAGTATCGATCCTCTATTTTTTTGGTGGTAAGATCAATTTGGAATTGGGGTTTTCTACTGTAGACATGGATTTGTGGTAAACCTAGATGAATGTGATCAGTCTAGACTATACATTTTGTTTCTGTCATCAATCTTGACTATGTATGTGATTAAAATGATTCTAAATATTTTTGGATTGTTTTAAATAAAATTATTCCACAACTGTCCCTTAACTAGATTATAACTTGTCAGAACCTTATTGTTGATGGGCAGCCAAAGATAAACTTGCATGTTAATTTGAAATTGATTGGTATTACCTTAACTAGATTGTAACTTGTCAGAACATTATTGTGGATGGGCAGCTAAAGATAAACTTGCATGTTAATTTCAAATTGATTGATATTATGATAGTTCTTGCATTCATGATTCTGATATTGATAACTATTTTTGGCGATGAAGACTCCTCAGCACGACCATGTCTACGTGGTCAACGAGAAGGTCTCGATTCACTACACGTTCTCACACGAGAGCGATGAGGAGACTAGAGAATGGCCATAGGCGTCAAGGAGGGTAGTCAGATATGGCGGTCCATGTTGTAGTCATTTCTAATTTCCTAGTATATACATGCTAACTTCAGTAATGCCAATTAACAGCTCAAGGGAATGGGTGAGCAGCTTCGCGTCCTTCTGAACCGAAAATATTTCAACCCCTGAAGAGCTTCATGGTCAGCTTCTGATGTTAGCCTGCACTTGTTTAGTTATTCCTTTTGTTAACAAGCCTTGAGCTTGTTGTGATCGATGGACTTATGTAGTACTGATGAACTGATGTATGATGCTTTTGTGCGCAAGCCTTGCTTGTGCCTGATGGACAACTAATATATGTAGGAAAATTATATATCTTTTATGTATATCTCTGCTGAATGGTTGTGTTGATGAGATGATTTCCTTTTTTCTTCCATGAGGTGTTCTCGTCCTCCTTTTACTTTTTTCGTTTCTATGTTTTACAATTATTTTACTATACTTGTCAATCTCATATTCGTACACAAATATTCACAATCATTTATTGCGCAAAACCAGATCCATAATCATCCATCCATTCACAACCACATCCACTCACAGCGCAATGACTCACAATCAGAAATCCACATAAAATGTACATGAACACATCAATAATAAGAGCAAATTTCTTGTGAGCAAATGGAGAACACATCTGCAATCACAAGAACGATCAAGGGTAATAATAATACTAGCATTCACTAGTGACCATATATTTCCACTTAAGTAGTACCATTATACAAGGCCATTACACAAAAGCCTCATTCATCAAACCTAGTTGTTCATTAGATCCTACTTGTTCATTAGTACCTCCGTTTTCTAATATATGATAGAATGGAGGGAGTAGTTCACTATACAAAAGCTATCATTCCTTGCAAGCGTGCCTACGAGAGTGCCCAACGCTTGATCGCGACCCGGAGGTCCTCCACCTTAGCCTCAATCTGAAATGTTTTTACAATGCATTATCAGTGATAAGTACATCAAAATTTGAATAAAACTGAACATAGTCAACATAGGGAATGAAGGTAATACCTCGGCATTAGGAGGATGTCTTCGCGAGGGGCCTGGGCGGCAGAGCTCATCATCACTGTCGTCATTGCATTCCACGAATATCCTAACTCGTGGGAAGTTGAGCTCATAAGTCACCTTCGGCCCAAGATCTGATTAAGAAATCGAGACATGAACAGCTAAATTCCACTTGTGAACTTAAGATTAATCATGTTGCAATCAGAGGTGATAAAAAATTTGTATCAAACTGACCAACATAAAATTCACATAAGCACTTATGTACCAAGAATGCTACTGACTAAAATATGCATCAAACTGAGCAAAACATTGCACAAGAAAATTTCATCAGTTTGTAGCAGAAGAAAATTTAACATTTTTGGGTCTAAGATTTAGCAAAGGTGAAACTACTCACAAACAAACTACTGCAAAATGTTGAGATGGATTTGCTCACTGATTCTTAACTGGATGATCTCTACCAAAAATGTTCCATATGTACCCTAGTCTGAGTTGCTGACCAAAATTGGCAATCTGACAAGGTACCAGTCACTGAATTCCTCAGATGGTTCCTATCTTTTTTTGCAATTTTTGTTCAGAACTATTTACGACAAAGTTTTGTTCACATTTCCATAGTCAGCAGCCATGAATGCCTGAATTTTGGCCAAGAAATCCTAAATTGCAATTCCTAGAATTGATTACAACTCAGAAACAATTTCGCAATCACACAAAAAGAATCACTTCAATGTACTAAGCAACCAGAGGAATTAAAGATAGAGTTCTCGAATAGTAAAGGGGGAAATTAAATTCGGTATGAGTAAGAAAACTTACCAGACGTTCCCATTTGAAATCTGGCCATTTGCGGTGGTACTCCTCCGCCGGCTTGGACTTCTTGGCATTAGGGTGCGGAAAACCCTCATCGTCGGCCTTCCGCTTTCGTGGCATCCTAGCAGATTCAGCGTCCGCTTCCTTGGATGCCTGCTGAACATCGGACCAGGGTAACCACCCTAGTAATGCTGCCTCCGCCGCCGGTACCCTCGAGGCCGCCGCTGCCCCCATCTCCCGGCTCCTCGAGGATGCCGCCAATGCGGCTATGGACGAGGAACGGCGATACGAAACCCTCGACTCCGCTGATGAGTCTGGCTCCATCTTGGCGTGCGGGTCTGGCGGTAGGGTGGTTTGGAAACTGATCGGAGTGGGGTAGTGGTGCGGTGGTTTCCACTGTAGCGAGGCGAAGGGAAGGGGCGAGACAAGCAGCGAGACGAAGGGGCAGGCGGCGGCGGCGGCTCTGTAAGGAGTGCGAGACGAAAGGGGAGGTGGTGGTTCCACAAAAGTCAATGACGTGTGGACATAGCAACGTCTAGGCCCACATAGGGTGCAGCTTCAATGGAAATTCAACCGCCTGACCCACATGTCTATGACTCTGATATCATGACCACTTATAATTTTGAAAAATGACAAACTCAAGCAAGATTTTGTCACACAAAATGAGGTCAAATGGAAAAGTGATGAATACAAAAGTTTCATATCTCATCAAGATCTACAATCGATATTCAGGTCATTTTACCATTTTCAAAAGTGGTAATAACTTGTACTACTTATTTGACAAGTCTATGGCTTAGTTTCCTATAACACGTGACTGAATCAAGCATTAATGAACAAAGTATTGTACCACTTTGTCAAATACAAAATTAACATAAATAAATTTTGTAGATGTTGATGAGTTCCACGACTTTGGTATTCACGACATCTTTCATTTTGACATCATTTCAGACTCAAGAAAAATATGTGAATTTCTCAACTTTTGACATTTGAAATTGAAATACTTCTATCTAACTCGAATGGGGAAGTGACCAAAACAATAGTTATAGATCTCGATAAGTTGTATAACTTATCTATATACAACTTTGTGATTAGAAGTTATTTTTGATGTCTTAAAATTTAATACATTTCTACCATCAAAAATTAGGGGGAAAAATCTACATCAAGGGATCGAACATGAACATCACGGTTGGTCATAATTAGCCCTACCACTGCACCAAGTGTCAAAATTCTATGATGCCTCCTTTCGGATATATAACAAAACAAAATTCTAATTTCAACTTTTTTTCCATTTTGCCATCAGTGAATCATCAACCGCCGCAATTAATGGAAACTGAAAGGCTTCGTTTTTGTGACTACAAATACAAATCATATGATAGTGATGAATGTAGGCTTCTTTACGAATGCCATGCCTACTTCTATCATGTAAAGTATCGCTCCATACGATAATGGTGTGAAGTGTATCACCATATGAAAAGAGCCAAAAAAATGTGACTACAAATACAGATCATGCTTTAGTTTTGGGGCACAACATAATGTAAATATTGTTCAAAACAACCACATTCATTAAATTGTCTCTTGAGACGCCTAACTGTAACATCCCTCATGTTTATGTGGCTAATCAAGTGCTCAAGTTGCTAAACATGCTTAATTAGTGAAGCTAAACCCTAATAACTTTGGTCAAACCTAGTCAATGAGGTCAAACCCTTAGGTTCATGTGACTCTTCTTTGGTGTTCTAGCTAGATCTCAAAATTTTCCTTAAGCACTGAAAATTCTGCCAAAATAAAAGTTGCTCAGAATTTCTAGGGACACAATTCATCTAATTACTGGCATTTCAAATTTTGAGTGCAAAAGCCTCAAAAACTTGGTTGAAGTCCAGAGCACCCTGCTGACTGCACCGAGAAAATCCCAAAGTTCAAGCAAATCTGGTGCTCAATCCTTTGATCTTTTCATAGGTCGGCCTTTGCAAAAGTTGTAGAGGGATATCTCATCTATAACTTTTATATTGGTCGAATTTCAAGTTTGAATTGTTTGAACCGATCAAACACCCCTAAGCTGAAATGCTCGTCAAGCCAGAGCGCCAGAGCACGCACTCTCGCGCATGTGTCGCGCCGTGCGCCGCACCCCGGTGTCCGCGCCGTCACGTGTGCGCCCACCCATACACCATAGCTAGTGGGCCCCACCTGTCGCTAGCTCTCCACTTGTCCAACGTGGCACCCCCAAAACACCTGGCAGCCCATCGTGTCACCCGCGCCATCTCTCTCCCCCGCGATTCTCGTCGAGACTCGCTGATGCAAGCTCCGCCGCGCGGCCACACCGTCAAGATGAGACTGGCAAGCCGGAGTGGGTCGTCGAGTCCTTCTCCGCTTGCTACTATCGCCGTATCATCTAGCGCCTGCGCACTCGAGCAGTCTACGCCAGCTAGCCGCCCACGCGCCGCACCGCCGAGATGCCATGGCGCCAAGCTTGTGAGGCTGCCAGCCAGCTGGTCCGCGAGGTGGCACTGGTGCATGTCGAGCAACTCGTGCCACGCCTTCAACTCCGCCCGGCTATAAAAGGAAGCCTCAGACCCGCTCGTGCGACTTCCCCTACTCCGTTGTCCACCATTACCGCCTCCATGGCGAGCTCCCCCTTCCACCCCTTCTGTGGGACATGGGTACCCTGGGCTCCTCACCGACCAGTCTCACAGCCGTCCCCGACAAGTGGGTCCGGCCCACTAGAAGACCAACCAACCTGACAGTGGGCCCAACAAACCTGATCTGTGGCCCACACGACCTCCTGAAGATCTTATCCGGAACGACTACAAGACTTGGAGTGCAAGACAAGACAGCGGTGGATCCGACAGGCAGTCCGGGATATATGGAAATAGTTGTAATCAACTAGACTTAGGTCTCCTGGTCGTAACTGACTAGGAGTCTGGGCGCCGACCTTATCCGCTGGCCAATATAAGGTAGGTAGGGCGACCCCCATTGTATCCACGCAATCCTCAAGCAATCTACACCAACAACTAGACGCAGGGTTTTACTCTCCGGAGGCCCGAACCAATATAAACTCACCGTGTTCCGTGAGCTCTTGTACAACCATCGAATCCTTAGCTTCCGATCACCCCCATCCGAATCTAAACCACCAGGGTTAACCCCCCTGTGGACTGTGCTGATCTAAACCTCCGACATTTGACGTGCCAGGTAGGGGCAGATCGAAAGTTCTCTGTGCGACTTCGATGGCTTCGTTCAATGACGTCATCTTCCCCACCAGCATGGCGAACTTCCTCTCCAATCTCGTCAACATCAGCTTTGGCTCTATGCCGTCGGGATCCACTGCTCCAGCCGCCGGCCAAGTCGTCCTCAACAACACCGCGGTCCACCCTGTTCAGCAGGTCAAATCCAGCTTGTTGACGGAAACCCACCCACCCACTCCTCGCGACATCGTCGCGGGGCTCGATCGTGTCGCAACCATGCTTGCGGACACGATCAAGATCTGCGAAGGCATCCAGTGCTCCAGCAGTTCGACTTCGACTCCTGTTGGGGCAGAAACCGTCCTCAAAGGGAGGCCAACACTCATAGGGAAAGGAAAACAAGTGGGAGTGAACCAAGCCAAGTGAGGGGGGAAGTCACCTCTCTCAACCCCCCTTGGGTTGCTTATATAGTCAAGGGGAGGAGTGCAAATTTAGCCCCAAGCCCCTGGTGGGTACAATAATTACAACCTAGCCCCTATTTTGTACAAAATGGGCTGAATAGGGGGTGCCTAGAGAATCATTTTCCCCAATAGTAGCCCCTCAGCTACTTTGGTTTGGACGGTACAACAAAGCGAAGTAGCTGAAAACAAGGGGAAAGCCTAGGCACACCCTACTTCGGCCCCGAGGACACGCCCTCAGGACCACCCACCCATACGCCTCGCGGATTTACACATACATATTCACCAGCTAACCCAAATGAAGTCATCTTCAGTCTTTATTTGACGATGAAAAGTTTCTTCGATGGCGACGTCAGCTTCTCTGACCCCGCTGAAAAAGTCTTCTCCCTTCGGTCTTGCTTTATCCTCCCGCGGTCGTTCCTTCCGCGTACTCAGTGCAGCCGAAGTAGAGGAGAGTGTGATGCTTTCTTCGTCCTACCAAAGCTCTTGGGTCTTCGTTCATATGCATTAGGCAAGATGGGTGAATTGGTCCTCCATGATCCCTCCATAGCCCCCTTGGTCGATGCTTGTGGCGAAGACCGTATGTCGTGGAAGTAGTAGAGCGGTCGATGCAGAATATAGTTGATGTTGATGTGAAGATGAAGCCGCTGATGAGCCGTATAGAGATGTCCAAAGAGTCATATAGATTAAACCGAAGAGTCAATGCTGGAATGCCCGAAGAACCATATAGAGATAGCCGAAGAGCCGATGCTGAAATACCCGATGCACCTAGGCCGAAAATTCAATTCTGAAATACTGGAGTCACTTGTGCCATAGAGCCATATGGTGTTGAATACTCGAAGAACCAATATTGAAATAGCCAACAAACTCGGCTAGAAACTCATTATTCAGAAGATCAATTCCACAAAATATCCAGGAATTCCAAAGTTAAGCCGTGCAACTCCTTCAGCTTGATGTATTAGTATAGAAAATTGATTGTATTTTGCACCATAATATGAACCCTAAAAAAATTTTCATGACAAGAAACCACTTTGGAAGTAACAAGTTTTCATGCTGAGAAGTTAGTGAACATGTAACTTGGATTAAATAACATAAATCATGCATAGCAGGTGGCTAGCCTGCTCGATGTGGCTCCTTAGCTCAACTTCGATTTCAATTCCACTCGAGTATTAAGTGCTTCGAGCATTCACCGCCGAAGGCTCTCCTCTTTTTTTTCTTTTTTTTGACCCGAGGTGGCTCGTCAGCCCTGCCTCGCAATTTGCTTCACGCATTCACCGCCGAAGGCTTTTTCACTTGTGCTAAAGCGGTTGATTTTGCGACCACGCCGTTTAACGAGTCGACTTATCCCTGCAGTTTTCCCAAGGGGCTTCGCGCATTGGCTGCCGAAGACTTTTTTCCTCATCTCATGGAACTTGAGCCTTAGGTGAACCATTTACATTTTGCATTTGTCAGAGCCAAACGTAAATGTTCACCTAACCTATTAAATATTTTTGTTCCCCTGTGCCGAAAGTGAAAACACTGAACTATTCGAGTTGCGTCACTTCGGTCTTTCCGATGGCATACCGGTGATTTGGATAGTCGTTGCTTACGTAGCAATTGAATGGTCCCTTTTCACTTAGACAATCATTAGATGAACTTGATTTCTGTTCACAGTGATAACCGAAAAGTCATAAAACGATTACCGAAGGTCAGGTGGAAAATTCAAGAGTTCTGAGCTAAATCCTCGTGGAGGGATAGATGGTTGAAGGTGCATATATTCTATGTGTTAGCAAAATGACACAAGAATCGAGAACATATATTCTATTTCTTTGGTGAAACACATAAGCCCCGAATTGATAAAGACTAGGTAAGAGCAGGTATCTTGGTTACGAAAAACAAAGTCGCCAGGTGTCGGGGTTTGTTACCGCTGGCAAGTAAATTTATAAGAACGCGTGTACTGATCCACACGGTAGCACAAGAGACACTCGAGATTATACTGGTTCGGGCCTCCGGAGAGTAATACCCTACGTCCAGTCTGAGAGGGGGTGTTCTTTATGCTAGGGAGTTTGTAGTAGGGGATACAAACAAGGCGGGAGAGGGTTTCGAGCCCAAGTCCCTGTCGTGCGAGTGGTTCTTGTAGCAGGAGTCTGCGTACGTGAGTACGTGAAAGTTTGTGGGATTGTATGAGATGAGATATCGATACTAAGTGCGTGTGGGGCTGGAAACAAACGTGTCTTGTAAGTATCCCTGTCCTCCCCTTTTATAGACACAAGGGAGAGGTCCAGGGGGGTTACATCGAAAGTGTAAGCTGGTCTACAGTCTAGGGCGTCCTTCTTCCGCATCGGACTGTCAGCAGCAGCGGCGAACTGTTTCGGTGCTCCAGGTGACGGTGTAGACTTCTTCTGAGTCGTGCGTCCCAAGTAGCCATCCCGAGTCCCACCGCACCCTTCTACGAGTAGTTAGTCGGCTACAGGAGGCAGGATCTGTATCCTGATCCCGTTAGTGGATCAGGGGCTTGTCTTTTCTGGGTACTATGGAAATTTAGTAGTCTGTGCCACGACGATCGAGGGATAGGTGACGGCTTACACTGTGCTGTTCGTGGCACAGCGTTTCCCGTGCTGTCCGTAGTACGATACGTACTGCTCCTGCTGAGGAGCGGCAGGAGGATCCGCCCTCTGACACCAGATCGACCTGGTCAGGGCAGACCGGTGTGGAGGGGTCAGCACATGGTGAGTCACGTGCATGGGTATCACGGGACATCAACGGGGCCCGTGTACCTGCGACCTTGACAGCTAAGTCTTGGACAGGTCAGAAACGGAAAACTACTCGTGCGAGTATGTAATCTATGCCGCGTCTTCCAATGCTTAGGGTGTAGCGTGTACTGCACCGTGCGTTGCCCAGTGTCCCTTATGCCGTTAGCAGTACGGCGGCCACTGTGCCGTCCGTGGCAGGGTTTGACGAATCCGTGTCCTAACACCGAATTGGTCGGGCCCGGGCGGACCGCTACGGTGGTGCAGACACGTGGCGACGCATGGGGAGGTGTGGGAGGAGATCCCAGGATCTCGATTTGGAGGGACCCACGCGCTCTGCGCCTTCCTTGCGAAGCCTACGCGAGTTGGTGCGGAAACTACTCATGCGAACGAGTAGTCAGGAGCGGGAGGCGGAGACTACTCATACGAGTAAGTAGTCAGAGGCAGAGGTGGAGACTTGTCGTCGGGGCCATCATGTACTCGGAGGATAATGTGCTGGTGGCCGTGGGCCACCTGCCTTTCGGCCCATGACGGAAACTGGTTGTACGGGCCCTTGGGAACTCGGTGGCCTAATACTCGTTGTATTAGCCGCCAAAGTATACCGTACGTGGGTCCGTACTGCATTTTTTAGAGGTTTTGATGGGCGCTGGTCCATGGCCTCGTCAGTAGCCCCCGAGCCTGGTGAGGGAGTCTAAGACTCGCTCCCAGGCTCAATTGTCATGGAGATGAGGAGGCTTATTGTGTTTTTTCTGGCGGGGGCGCGCGAGCGGACCCGCGGGTAGTAGCCCCCGAGCCCACGGACAAGTCGGAGACTTGTGCATGGGGTTAAATATTGAATTCTTGGACAAGTCAGAGACTTGCAACTTACCACGTTGTGCGCATCGTGGGGTAAATGGTGGAGATCTCGCGCCAGTTCGTGAGATTTGCAGGCCCTGCTCCGGATGATGTGGCGGCACAGTCGTGGGCGGCGGGCAGTAGTGGGCGTGCCTTTTGAGGGGTGATGCTTCGGCGGGTGGAGGACGTGGCCCGAGGCGGCCCGGGCATTAACTGCTGGGGAGGGGTAATCATTTCCCATCTTTTTATACTGCGGCCGTCGGCCAGAATTCCCCCTTCCGCTTTCTTGTGCCCTCCACTGTCGACACCTCTGCCTTTGCTTCCATACTCGCCGCGCGCAAGCCACTGAGCTCTTCTCGCCTTCTCTCGCAAGCTAGCCCCGCCCACTGCTGCCACCATGGCCGACGCTATGTCGAACTGGTCGTCCTCGACGGTGACCTGGTCCAAGCTCGACCACCTCGCCTCCGACGGCATGCTGCCATCGCTGACTGAAGCGGAGGAGTGGAAGGTGCCTGGACCGGAGCGCGGCCCCCAGCCCCGAAGGGGTATGTAGTCTCGTTCATGCTGTTTCACGAGCGCGGCTTCTCCGTTCCAGCGGGGCGGTTCATCCGCGCCGACCTCGAAGAGTACGGCCTGGAGCTCCACAACCTCAACCCGAATGGCGTTCAACAGATGGCGGCGTTCAAAGCTTTGTGTGAAGGGTACTTGGGACAGGGAGCCCACTGGGACCTGTTCCGGTACTTCTACAAATTTGTCTGCGTGAAGGACGATCACACCACGGTAGTCATCGGGTGCACCGGTCTCCACGGGAAGCAGGGGAGGATGGACGAGTACATCCCCACCTACCTGACCAGCTCCAACAGTGGGTGGCACCGAGATTGGTTCTACCTCAAGAATAATCTCGAGAACCCGCTGCCCGAGTTCACCTACCGTTGGTACGATCGGGCACCGGCGAAGTGGAGCTACGGGCCGCAGAAGAAGGATCGGCCTCGGTTCCTCGATGACGCCCTCGCTGCCCTCGAGATACTCCGCGACAGCGGGGTGAACTTCATCACCCTGATTGGCGGTTACCACGCCAGAGGGATTGTCCCACTCCGTCGTCGCACTCTGCGCCTCTGCGAGATGACGGACGACCGGGCTCCTTTTGAGGGGACGGTGACCGCCAATCCCCTACCCTTGTGGGACGAGATTCAGCGCCGGGTGACCCAGGCCACTGGGGTCACTCATCTGTTCTGGCCGCCGCCGAACATGTTGTCGATGCTTCCTTCCCCGATTACTGCAGGCCTGGTACACTTTTTCTCGACTTCTTTTCGTTTTGTCTTCTATGACTGTGGGTGTTGATTATCTTGTGTTCACACAGATGGGGGCTGTGCGCATCCTCGCCTCACGTCCTCCGCTGGAAGAGGACCGGGTGCTCACTCGAGAGATCGCTGCGCGGCAGCAGCGGCGGGGGGAGCGCAAGAGGGCCCACTAGCGAGAAGGAGATCGAGAAGCGATCGAGGAACGACGGCCGCACCTCACATCGGCGCGCCGGGAAGGCCAACGTCTCCGAGAACGAGGACCCCTCTGTTGACGGTCAATATTTGCCATTTTCAAGACCGTCAACTCCTGCAAATCTGAGCATAAATTGAACATCCACACTAGAATAGGTGCTTAAACTCATACTTTCCACCAGTGTCGATGTCTATTTGAATGCAGACATTTAGCATAAGAAATGGGAGGAATCCATGCACATTCACTCCACTCTAATCCAAGGCACTCAAATGCTGGCCAACCAGGGGCTGCCACATGGATTCTCCTGGTCCATGATGTCACCAATCCATGTGAAGGACTCTCGACGAATCATACGCTGCCATGTCAGCATCACATGGATCTATGGGCCCACTTTACCAACTAAACCACCAGGAAGCGTGCCATGCATGGAGGAGAGGCATCAGGGCCCACATGGAAGTGAGCCAGAGGAAGCACAAGCCAGGAGGCCACCGGAGGGGGCTGGCCGACCCTAGGTTCGGCCGAACCGACCTAGGGTCGGTTCATCCTGGCCCTCCACGTGTTGTCCTGCCATTGGCTCCCTGCTGCAGTCCTGGGCGTTTAGGGGCACTTTGAGCCCCGGAGCAAGCCTCCTCCTTGTCTATAAATAGGAGGTGAGGGGCTCTATTTCTCACACACCACCAAGCTCTCAAGTTCCACTTTCTCTTGTGTAGCTCTCTCTACCTCTCACCAATTCTGCCCATGAGTGGTGATTCTCACCTCTTTGTGGTAGAATGGTGATGAGAGATCTAGATTAGGATTAGTGAGAGGTAGAGGAGGGGTAAGGAGTGAGTTGATGTCCTCGTGGATGCTTGTTCTTCATTTAGATCAAAGTCAGTATTTCAGCATTTCTTATTTAGACTATAGTGGACATCATGTGTGGTTGCTTTGTTCTTGTGTTCTTGGCTCATTCATAAGTTAGAGGCTTGTGTTCTTCGTGACACAAGGCTGCGATCCTTTAGAGCCAGAACCGTAGTTCATTTACTTGTTTGCATGCTCTGATCCTGTTTAGTTGAGTAAGTTTGCTGTATCTCGTTCAGCTGCATCCATAGCTTCCTTTCTGCACCCAGTTCAATGATATGATCTGATTCCGATCTTTCCCTTGTTCGTGGGACCATATTTATACGGTGGCTATAATGTAGTTAGCGGGCTAGCATACGCCGCATTATAGTATTTATCTGGGGTACAGACATGGTGTCTGGGCCTTGGGTTTCCTACGGAGACCACGTACGATCGTAGCGTAGAGGTAGGTCGCAGTTGTGACAGCCTGTTGGACCCTTTGTCGACCCTCTTACGTCGCGTACCGAGTTGGGCTCGCTTGCCAGCACCTCTGAGTGTTCTCACCCCGCGGGGACGACTAAGATCTGACAGGAATACATCTTGAGAGCTAAGTCCCTTAAGGAAGTGCTTGTTGTATCCCAACCTATCGCAGCCAAAGCTGGTGTTCTTGGATAGACCCTCTCTGGTTACTCTCCGTCCTAGGAACGAAACCCGATGGGAATATTCATTCTCCTAGGGAGAAGTGCTACAGCAGTATTTCCGTGTGCTTGCGGTATACCCGGTTGTTCTTATCTGCTCCCTCTAGGTGTACAACTGTTGGTGACGTTAAGAAACGCCAACAAGCATTTCTGTCACCGTTGCTAGGGACGGCTGTTGTTATCCTTCGAGCCCGTCTATCCTCGTATTTATCTTTTTCTTTTTTTTCTCTACCTTCACCCCTGTTACCCTTTTTGAAATATCCCTTTTGTTTTCTTTCTACCTCTACCCCCGCTACCCATAGAAGGTTATCCTTGTAAACACCTTCCGCCTTCGAGGAGTGAACCCTCAGAGCCATCTTCGTCAAGATCCACTCTTACATCTGGCTGTAGGATTCACCCCTCTCTCATGAAGCTAATTCAGGACCTATCCTTCTCGGGGCTAAGTCATGAGAACCCCTTTGATCATGTGAGAGACTACGAGCGTCTGATTGAAACTCAGGGTAAAACCGGAGAATCATTGGATGTTCGGAAAAGAGAGTGTTTCCCGCTATCCCTCTCTGGGGAAGCTCGGGATTGGCACCATTGTTTTGGTAGGGACTACCTTACTTGGGAAGGGTTGAGAGCAGCTTTTTGCTACCGCTTCTTCCCAATACGACGTGTCATCTCGTTAAGGGCAAAGATTCTTTGTTTCAAGCAATGTGAGGAGGAATCACTTGGAATGGCATGGAATCATTTCGCCTCCGCGGTGGAAGATTGCCTAGTCCTCCGCATCCCCGATTGGATGTTGCTTCAGCACTTCTGGTTTGGATTGCAGAAGGATGATGCCATGAGGCTTAATGCTCTCTCCGGAGGATCCTTTGTGCACCTAGATGTTGTCAAGGGAAGAGAGATCCTGGATAATCTCTGAGATTTCAGCTCCCCTTGCATCCCGGTCAACGAGGCACCCACCAGAGGAATTGTTGAGCCACCTAGATCCATCGTCAGCCGAGTCCGAGACTTCATATCCACTCTTTCTGAGCTCTGGCTGAAGATGTCATTCCTGAATAGCAGGAGTCTAAGAGAAAGGTTTCGTGGCGCGAGATCTACCCTTGGGTTCCCCTCTTGTGCATCTTCTTAGACTTTCTCCCCGAGACTTTGTCTCATGGGAGGACGGAGAGAGTAGTTCGGAGAGAACAACCATTCCCGGCCAGGATGACTTGTTCGATCCTCACTACTACCTCCTAAGAAGGGTACGAGAGGCCCATCGTGTTTCTACATCGAGGTTTGAGCTAAAGTGCTTTGCACTGAAGTTTCGTATAAACTGAGACATCAGTCTCTGCTTTATAATCCATTGGATTCATCCATCAGACCGAAGGATCACGATCATTTACCGATCGAATGGAGTGCACTCACTTTCCATCTCAAGCACATCGATCGATGCCGATCAATCTGGAGAAGCTTGCACTATGTATCCTATGCCTGATTTGATCGATGCCCAATGGGAGGTGCGCTTTTCAGTTTATCCAAAACCCCCCATTGGAAGCTTAGGCCAGACTTGGGAATGTTTTCGTCACTTTGATGGGAACATCGAACCCTCTGCCTAAGGTAAGAGTGAGTAAATCTTGCTCTTCGTCCGAACTCTAGTTCCTGATCGTACACCGGCCTCTGGAAGTCCACGCTTCATCCTTTTGAGAACTGAGTGTCCTTCCGAGCTTGAGTTCACTTGGAGATCGGTACCTATTGGTGAAGCGCTAGCCTCAGTGCTCAATCTTTTCATCTCCGAGTTCCACGACCCCAGTGCTATAGTCCTCGAGTCCCATGACCACCTCAGGAAAGGCCTCAGCCTCTCTGGGATGATCATGCTTGCTCTCAGCCTCGATATACCTTTTTGGGCTCGAGTTCGTATATGCACTACCCTTGCATAGCAGAGCTTATCGTCATATCAACATCACCTGTAAGGACACGGTCATAAGTTGAGATAGGAGATCACAAGACACCCACACCCTGAGTACTCCGGGGACTCATTTCGTTTCCCCAGGACGAATTATCCTTCGGGTATCTTGTGGACCGTGGTCATGCAGGAGAAAGAAAGTGCCAAGATTAAGAGGAGCAGCAAAAGGTCCATAGAAGGCAGCACCTTTGTGGCGACCCGAACACTTCGTGACTACCGCCAGAAGTGCTTACACTTCTGACGAACCCAGTGTGTCACCAAGGTGATTTCCCCTAGATTCTCTTTGGATATATCATGGTTCGGCCAAGGTTGGTATATAGTTGAGGATGAATTTTCAACCTCAACCTTATCTTAGCCTAAAGCCTAAACCAATCCTTCCATCTCGGGGAATCCACCTGGGCTGTCAATTCTAAGACTTGCTAGAGAACCACATGAGAAGGAGGAGGACCAGAGGGGCCCACAGGGGGCCGACCGAACCCTGGTTCGGCCGAAACCCTGGTGCCGCCTCTCCCCTTCTTCTTTCGCGTGTGCATCTCATTCTTCTCCAGAACCCTTCTCTCTGCCGCCCGACGAGCTTTTGCATCGTGAAACCCATCTCCTCCACATCAACTCATCAACTCATCGCTGCATCCATGGCCGGAAGGAGTGTTGTCCCTTTCAACGGCTCCGCCTCGTCCACCGGCCCCGGGGCAGGAGGCAACCCCTCCATTGTTGCCGCCCCCGCTGCGGACCTCGCAATGGTGGCCGGTGTCCTAGATGTTCCTCCGCTCGCCACCATCCCGCCAGGCGGGAGGATTCCAGGCACACCGCCCTCACGACGCTCCGCCTCGCCTGGGAAGAGGCACGTGAGACGGGCGGCCAGCCCCTACGGCAGGCCGACCACGGCTCAGCTCCGCCCCAGGGGGTTGCCGCTCCCTCCACCTAGCACACTTGGATCATCGCTAGCTGGAGGGCAGACAAGCTCAGCACAGTCCGCTCCTTCACCACAGCCGCCGGTGACCATCAAGCCGGCACTAGCCAAGGAGAAGGCTCCTGCAGCACGCCTAGCTCCAGTTCTGCTAGAAGAGGAGGAAGACGTTGGCCTGGACGACGGGTTGCCACCGCCACCCTACACTAGGAGGTCCAGGGAGAGGACTCGGGCAACCGAGCAGCTCCCTAGGCTCTCCTCAGTGGCCAAGCTGACCCCGCTGATGAAGGAATTGGAGGCCAGCAACGAGAAGCTCAGGGCTGCTTACTCGGAGCAGAAGTTGGACCTGGCCGAGCTCAGAGACGACATCCGTGACCTTCGCCGCGGCCTTTGTGCGAAGATGAGGAGGTTGTTCTCGGCTACGGGGCATGCAGCCCTCTATGATGCCGAGTAGTGGGGATTAGCCCCATCTTTAGTTCATTAGGTGCTAGTCTAGGTCTAGGTTTGATTTCCCTTTATTTCATTTATTTCATTTGCATGTGTGTGTAAGCGCCTAATCATTTTGATTAAAACATTTGGATTTGAATAAAGTGGCTCACCGGTCATGTAACCCGGTTTAGCCACCCTTTGTGTCGTTACTTTGGTCTTTTTTGATTTAGAAGACATCTAGGTTCGAGACAGTGTGGGGGAAGAGCCACGACTCTCCCAATGCAAGCACGACGTTATCGTACGTACCCACTGCAAGCACTCCGCGCTAGCCGATCGATCACCTACCGAGAACCTGAACTGGACCCGCACGAGTTCACTCCTGTGGAGAGCCTCTCACGGTTCATCTTTAATGCATAGCACCGGTTTGCATCTTGACAACTCACTCTCTTTCATTCCTGAGTTTTATAAGCTATATCTGTCTATCTCTAAACTAAAACTCGAATGATGATGCTAAAGATCACCCAGCTCATTTCTACCTGAGTAGACTTACATATATTTTATTCCTTGTTACCTGCCTAATGTTTGTGAACCAAAATCTTCTTAAGGATAAGCATGTTCACCTAAGTAATTGATGAGTATGATATGGCTGGATGATATGATCTTTTGCTCTGATGACTAACTCTCTTGGGGAATTTATTTTTGAAAACTCAAAACCTCTTGGAAAGGCTCCTCTTTGATATGCTTTCGTCCCATTAGAGCCATATGATCTCTGTAGGTAAAAACCTTCGATTCATATGCTGCTTGTTATTACTTTGAGCTTTGTCAAATTCTATGACCCTTGTGAGAATTCTTTTCATTACTTTCATGATCAAAATTTATGTGCACCCCACCTATTTTCCCCCTGCTATACTTTCACCCTGGAAGTTAGCAATATTTATCCATTTCACAAAAAAATAAAGCTCCATATGTGGTGTGACATATCTCTCCAAAAGTGTCCTTCAAAAAGAGACACGGGCTAGAAAAAAAATATACATGCTCAAGGCATGATGAAAAAAAAATAGTCCATGTTCAAAATAAAGGAGGAATAGGAGAGAGATGAGAGCATGCAAAAAGGAGTTCCATATCATAGATGGTAATAACTAGTGTCCATTCCGGGGCTAGTGTCCACCTTACCATCAACCCACATTTTCACCATATATATGTATGGTAATATCTAGCACCCATTCCGGGCCTAGTGTCCACCTTACCATACACACCATAGCCATACTAGTGCACATCTTGATCTGATGGTATGATTTGATTTTCTCTGTGGATCCAGTCTTTGACTTTGCAAAATATGTGATGCAAGTATGCTTTCTTTTTATCCTACCCTGAGCTCCACATATAGCCATTATTAGAAGTAGGATGAAGAAAGACAAAATGCCTTAGTGAGGACATATACACATTGAGCGATTTGAGAGAATCAAATGAGGAAGCCACCAAGAGTTTTGTTTATGAAAATCTTGCAAAACCCTAAGGTGTTTATCATCAGGTGCATAAGTGACTTGATTCACAGCTGTTCTACTTTTTAATCACCCAAGGGAACATGATAGCCACTACACAGAGGTTCACAGGAGCAAGGTATGACTTGGAATATCTCTTATGTCTGTCTTACTTTTCGATATTTATGACCCGCTTGGCTTTGTTTCCCCTTCACTCGGGACGAGCAAAGGTCAAGTGTGGGGGTGTTGTTGACGGTCAATATTTGCCTTTTTTCAAGACCGTCAACTCGTGCAAATCTGAACATGAATTGAACATCCACACTAGAATAGGTGCTTAACCTCATACTTTCCACCAGTGTCGATGTCTATTTGAATGCAGGCATTTAGCATAAGAAATGGGAGGAATCCATGCACATTCACTCCACTCCAATCCAAGGCACTCAAATGCTGGCCAATCAGGGGCTGCCACATGGATTCTCCTGGATCCATGATGTCACCAATCCATGTGAAGGACTCTCGACGAATCATACGCTGCCATGTCAGCATCACATGGATCCATGGGCCCACTTTACCAACTAAACCGCCAGGAAGCGTGCCATGCACGGAGGAGAGGCATCAGGGCCCACATGGAGGCCACCCGAGGGGGCCGGCCGACCCTAGGTTCGGCTGAACCGACCTAGGGTCGGTTCATCCTGGCCCTCCACGTGTTGTCCTCCCATTGGCTCCCTGCTGCAGTCCCGGGCGTTTAGGGGCACTTGGAGCCCCGGAGCAAGCCTCCTCCTTGTCTATAAATAGGAGGGGAGGAGCTCTATTTCTCACACACCACCAAGCTCTCAAGTTCTACTTTCTCTTGTGTAGCTCTCTCTCCCTCTCACCAATTCTGCCCATGAGAGGTGATTCTCACCTCTTTGTGGTAGAATGGTGATGAGGAGAGATCTAGATTAGAATTAGTGAGAGGTAGAGGAGGGGTAAGGAGTGAGTTGATGTCCTCGTGGATGCTTGTTCTTCATTTAGATCAAAGTGAGTATTTCAGTATTTCTTATTTAGACTATAGTGGACATCATGTGTGGTTGCTTTGTTCTTGTGTTCTTGGCTCATTCATAAGTTAGAGGCTTGTGTTCTTCGTGACACAAGGCTTCGATCCTTTAGAGCCAGAACCGTAGTTCATTTACTTGTTTGCATGCTCTGATCCTGTTTAGTTGAGTAAGTTTGCTGTATCTCATTCAGCTGCATCCATAGCTTCCTTTCTACTCCTAGTTCAATGATATGATCTGATTCCGATCTTTCCCATGTTCATGGGACCGTATTTATACGGTGGCTATAGTGTAGTTAGCGGGCCAGCATACGTCGCACTATAGTATTTATCTGGGGTACAGATGTGGTGTCTGGGCCTTGGGTTTCCTACGGAGACCACGTACGATCATAGCGTAGAGGTAGGTCGCAGTGGTGACAGCCTGTTGGACCCTTTGTCAACCCTCTTACGTCGCGTACCGAGTTGGGCTCGCTTGCCAGCACCTCTGAGTGTTATCGCCCCGCGGAGACGACTAAGATCTGACAGGAATACATCTTGAGAGCTAAGTCCCTTAAGGAAGTGGTTCTTGTATGCCAACCTATCCCAGCGAAAGTTGGTGTCCTTGGATAGACTCTCTCTGGTTACTCTCCGTCCTAGGAACGAAACCCGACTGGAATATTCATTCTCCTAGGGAGAAGTGCTACAGCGGTATTTCCATGCGCTTGCAGTATACCCGGTTGTTCGTATCCGCTCCCTCTAGGTGTATAACTAGTAGTGACGTTAAGAAACGCCAACACCCCCATCGGCGCAGCCGGACACGGACGAGGCCAAGTCCGAGTTCGAGTGGACCGACGACGAGGCGGCGGCGGCTCGCGGCCATGCAGCGGGTCGGTGCCCGCCTCGACCACAGCTGGCGCCGGCTCGAGCCAGCAGGTGTCACCCCTGTCCTCCGGGGCTGACCAGCCCGGAACGAGTAGCCGTGTTTCTCGGCGGAGCCACCGCGAGAGGAGTAGGAGCTCTCCGCGGCGTAGCGACCCCAGTCGCCACACATTGAGGCGCGACACCTCGCGCCGCCACTCTTCGCACCGGAGGTCCCGTTCGCCCTTGGTGCGCCCGTCTTGGAAGCCACGAAGTGCGCTGGTGGTTTCCTCTCCACCTGCAGCCCAGAGCGGGGGGCCGGCCCCGACCTAGCTGCGTCTCGCATCAGTCGTCGTTGCTGGGGGCGGATCGATGCCCTCTCCGACATCTGCTCCGTCTGCAGGGAGCAAGAGGGTAGTGTCTCCACACAACCCGACCATCGGCTCCATGCGGCCCCGCCACGTCGCAGAGAGGTGAGCCCCGAGTTGCGACCTTTCGGCTTTTGCTTCGTGTCCATAGCGAGTACGTGTTTTGCTTGTTGTTGTGACATTCTTCTCATTTCAGGGTGCCTGACCGCCATACCCTGAGGCCGGCGCCCGTGAAGTCCTTGCGCCGCCCAGCCCAGGTGGTCAGGGACACGCCGTCGTCGAGCGACTCACCAGCCTCCCTTCAGTCGGGGCGGCGGTTGAAGAAACAGATGGGTCTAGGACCCAAGTGATGACAGTCCCCCCACAGGGAACTGTGAGCCCGGCTCGCAGCGACCTGTCAGTGGGGACGATGGGTTTGGGGGGCGAGGTCCCTACAGAAGAAGCGCTCTCGGCCCACACGGCCGAGTTAGCGAGGTGCCTGTCCGGGGCCCAGGAGCAAAACCAGGAAGATCCTGCTCTTGAGGCGTGGGCGGGCGATGCTGAACAGCCGGCCCCCGAGTCGTCGATGGGGGCGGGCGATGATGCGAACGTCAAGCGGCCAGCCCCCGAGTCGTTGGAGGGGACGGCCGATGCCGCGGTGGACATCGAGACCCTAGCCCCTAAGACGCTGGTGGGAGCGAGGGGCGCTGCGGTGGTGGTGGAGACGGTTGCCCTTAGCTCCGAGGAAACCCCTGCTGCGGCGGCCATCGTGGTGACCGAAGGGGTCGTTCGGATTTCGTCGGTCGCCGCATCGGACGCTGCTTCTGTGGAGGTGGTCATCATCCCGGCATCGCCTTCTCCGGTCGACTCTCCCGTCGCGGTGGTGGATGAGCAGATGCCACCCCCGACTTCGGAGGTTGGGGAGAGCTCGAAGGGGCCGGGGCCGACCTCGCCGACGTTGGAGGAGGAGATGGAGGTTTCGCCGCTCTGGCCGATGCCCATCTCGCGAGTTCGGGCCTCTGTCAGTTTGGATGTCGACGGCGATGCGGAGCTGGCGGCCCGTCGCAACTTGGAGCGCGGCCTGCGCTTGAGCGAGTTGGCGCTGCGTCAGTTGGAGCGGGCGATCAGGGATCTGATCCAGCCCGCCACGAGGGTGAGTCTTAGTCCTTCCTTTTTCCTCCTCTCTGATTTTCATGCTTGTTTTCTCTTCTTCCTTGACCGTGAAATTCACATGAGGTCTAGGAGCTTGTCAGGCGTTGTGACGACAAGTCGCGGGCCCTCAAGGCACTCCATGCGGAGAAAACCCAGCTGGAGGCGCAGCTGGCCACGACCTGTTTCGTGGCGGCGACCGGTGAGGTCAACCGGTTGGCTGAGCGCGCGACCCTCGAGGTGAGGGCGAAGGCTGCTGAGGACCGCGCGGCCACAGCGCAGGCAGAGAAGGCTGCCCTGGAGGAAAAGCTGGCTGCGGCGGAGCAGGCGGCAGCGGAGCTGCGCTCCAACACCGAGACCGCTGCCCGTGCCGCCCATCAAGAGAAGATGGAGCTCGAAGCCAGGGCGGAGCTCTCCGCGTGGCCCGCACCGACTTGGAGAAGCAGATCGCTGACCAGGAGAGTGCCGCAGCCACCCGCCTCGTCGAGAACCAGAAGCTGGTGGAGCTAGCTCGCGAAGCTAATGAGAGGCTCAATAGTAAGAGCCACGTCCCCTCATGCTTTTGCCTTCTTTGAATCAGGATGTCTTTCACTAACATTGGTCTCTTTATTTTCCTTCAGAGGTCGTGACTGAGCTCGAACAAGAAAGGAAATCGCACGGGGAGACCAAGACTGAACTCACGCGGGTGCAGACGATCCGCGATAGGATGGGGGTGGCTATTATCAAGGCGATGGACGACCTTGGGGTTCCTTCCGGTCACATCAAGGATCGCTTGGAACAGGTCGCTGTGACAGCCCGCCAGCAGTCGATGGATGTGGCTCGCGACATTGTCCGCAAGGTGGTGGCCATCTTCCTGTCGCATTATCCGGACATGGACAGGGAGTTGCTGGGCCAAGGATGGTGTCCGGGTTATGACAACGACAGGTACGACTGCATCGAGGAAGGCGCTGTCGACTTTGCCCGGATTATGATGGGTCACGCTCTCCACGACCTGGGCCTGTAAAGAAGAAGAAACAGTGTCGCCTTGCCAAGGCTTTAAGTTATGCTAATGGGTGCTTGTAATAAACTTATGGATCGAGCCCTTGTGGCAGACTCGTGAGTCGAGTACCCAATTTTATTTCAAGCCAAGCACTTCGTTTGTTCGTTAACCTTCCCCGAGTAGTTAGGGAGTTTGCGAGCCCGAGCGGTGCAGCTTAAGACTTCGCTGGCAGTGTCTTGTTCTGTAGCTGCGGGGGTGTAGGAACCTGGTGACTCGACCGTGCTTAGTTTTGAAGCATTATTACTTGGGCGGGCAGCCCCCGAGTACTTTGGAGAAGGATAGGTGTGTGTATGTTTTTGCAAACAAGAAAACTCTTCAGAGTTCACTTAGACGGTTACCTGGCAACCTTTAGAGGGGGTGAGTGATCGACAATCTTGATGTCACAGACTTTGCTCGTGGGTCTTTGTACCGTAGCCGCGAGGGCGTAGGTACTCGGGGCCCAGACGGGCGCAGGTTCGTAACCACTAGAGTCGTCGTTCATCTCCCTTTAAGGAGTGCGAGCGTACCGCGACGATCATACGAGAAACCGTAGACGGTTTTTGATCAAAAAAAGATTTCAAAACGTTCAGGGGAGGGGTGTCATAGCCCCGGGTAGCCCCCGAGCCCATGGACAAGTCAGAGACTTGCCCATGGGATGAGACAAGCATAAAGACATTTTTCTTGAGTAAAAACGCAAGCTTGAGGAAGATATCATCTCACGGAAAAAGAAAGTAGCTCGGAGCTCTTGCATTATCATAAGATGAAATAAAGTGAAGTACTTAAGGGTAAAAACAACGTAGCTGTTCTATGTTCCAGGCGCTGGAGATGACCCTGTCGTCTTCGTATTTGAGCTTGAAAGTTCCCGGTCGGAGCACCTGATCGATGATGAACGGACCCTCCCATGGCGGTGAGAGCTTGTGTCGCCCCTCGTTGCTTTGAACTCGTCAGAGGACGAGATCGCCCACTTGGAAGTCGCGCTCACGTATGTTGCACTCGTGGTAGCGACGCAGGGCCTGCTGGTACTGTGCCGAGTGGAGGAGAGCAACGTTGCGTGCCTCGTCGAGCTGGTCGATGGCATCTTCGAGGGCAGCCTGATTGCCTTCTTCGGTGTAAGCTTGAACTTGTGGGCTGCCGTAGTCGATATCCGTCGGGAGGATTGCTTCTGACCCGTGGATAAGGAAAAAAGGCGTGCAGCCAGTAGCCCGACTTGGTGTGGTGCATAGGCTCCATAGGACAGACAGGAGCTCCGCGGCCCACGTTGCTCGAAACTTCTCGAGGCGCTTGAATATTCGCGGCTTCAGACCTTGCAAGATCATGCCGTTGGCCCTCTCCACTTGACTATTGGCCCTTGGGTGGCTGACAGCGGCCCAGTCCACGCAGATGTTGTTGTCATCGCAGAACTTGAGGAATTTCTTGCCGGTGAACTGGGTACCGTTGTCGGTGATGATGGAATTTGGAATCCCAAAACGGTAGATGATGTCGGTGAAGAACGGAACGGCCTCCTCGGAGCGGACATTTGTTATGGGCTTGGCCTCGATCCACTTGGAGAACTTGTTGACGGCGACGAGCACGTGGATGTAGCCCCCGGGTGCTTTTCTTAGTGGTCCGACAATGTCCAGGCCCCAGATCGCGAAGGGCCAAGTGATTGGAATGGTTTGTAATGCTTGCGATGGGAGATGAGTTTGTCACGCATAGAATTGACAGCCTTTGCAGCTACGCACGATCTGAGTTGCATCGGTAACCGCGGTTGGCCAGTAAAAGCCTTGTCGGAAAGCTTTCCCGACAATGGTCTTTGGGACGGTGTGATGCCCGCATGTGCCTGCATGTATCTCCTGCAGCATCTCCTTGCCCTGGTCGGCCAGGATGCAACGCATGAATATGCCTTCAGCGCCTTTTCGACGGAGCTCGCTGTCGATCAGTTTGTACGACTTGGCCATCCGAGCAATGCGTCGAGCTGTCTCCTTGTCGGGCGGCAACTTTCCTTCCACCATCTATTCGAGGATCGGAATCCTCCAGTCTGGGTCTTCGAGGTTGGGCTCTCGTACCTCATCGATCTCCATGACCTCTTGTGTTGACGGCTCTAGCGCCTTGTCCTCCTCAGAGCGAACGGATGGCTCGTGCTGGTCGCTGGCGAAGACCCCGTGCGGGACGGGCTTCCGATTTGAGGCCGCTTTGGCGAGGGTATCTGCGGCCTTGTTGTACTCGTGTAGTACATGATTGAGCTCGAGCCCATGAAACTTGTCCTCCAACTCGCGCACCGCCCGGCAGTACGCGGCCATTTTCGGGCTTATACAGCTTTTCTCCTTCATCACCTGCCCCACGACCAGATCGAAATCTCTCCTGATGTCGAGGCGCCAGATTCCTAACTCGAGGGTGATTCAGAGACCATTGATGAGTGCCTCGTACTCTGCGACGTTGTTGGAGGCCGCGAAGTGTAGTCGTACCATGTACTCTATTCGTACGCCAAGGGGCAAGATGAATACAAGTCTGACCCCGACTCCTTCCTTCATGAGGGATCTGTCGAAATACATGAGCCACGTCTCGTGCTCGATGGGGGCAGGGGGCGTCTGGACCTCCGTCCATTCGGCGATGAAGTCAGCTAATGCCTGCGACTTGATGGCGGTGCGGGGAGCGTACTCGATGTTCTGTCCCATCAGCTCAAGGGCCCACTTGGCAATTCTCCCTTCTGCCTCCGGGCTTTGTATGATTTCGCCAAGCGGGTACTTGGACACCACCGTGATCCGGTCTGAGTCGAAATGGTGCCGGAGCTTCTGCTTAGTGATCAGGACAGCATAGATCAACTTCTGGATTTGCGGGTATCACGTCTTTGAGTCGGAGAGGACTTCGCTCACAAAGTAGACGGGGCGGTGTACCTTTTGTGTTTTCCCAGGCTCGTCTCGCTCGACTACTAACGCTGCGCTCACGACTTGAGTCATGGCAGCGATGTATAGGAGCATCAGCTCTCCCTCCGCTGGTGCGGTGAGAACTGGTGGGCTCTCGAGTAGTTTCTTGAGCGAATTGAGTGCCCCCTGTGCCTCAGGCGTCCACTGAAAGTGTTCCGACTTCTTCATGATCTTGTATAGTGGCAGGCTGTGTTCACCTAGATGAGCGATGAACCTGCTGAGAGCAGCGAGGCATCCGGTGACGTACTGCACTCCCTTCAGATTCTTGATGGGTTCCATGCTCGTGATCGCAGAGATCTTCTCGGGTTTGGCTTCGATGCCGCGTTCTGACATGACGAAACCGAGTAGAATGCCCCTGGGGACCCCAAAGACACACATCTCGGGGTTTAACTTCACACCATGCTCCCTCAGCTTCTCGAAGACCGCGTTGAGGTCGGGGATCAGGTCGCCCGCCTTCTTTGATTTGACCACAATATCATCGACATAGGCCTCTATTAGCCGTCCGATGAGATCACCAAAGACACGTCGTATGCATCTTTGAAACGTGGCTCCTTCATTCTTCAACCCGAAAGGCATGGAAACGTAGCAGTACGCGCCAAAAAGGGTGATGAATGAGGTCGCGAGCTGGTCGATCAGATCCATCGCGATCTGATGGTATCCGGAGTAAGCGTCGAGGAAATAGAGGGTTTCACTCCCAGCTGTTGAATCAACTACTTGATTTATGCGCAGCAACGGGAATGGATCTTTTGGACATGCCTTGTTCAGGCTCGTGTAATCAACACACATCCTCCATTTTCCATTCTTCTTCTTAATGAGTATAGGGTTTGCTAACCACTCGGGGTGGTATACTTCACCAATGAACCCTGCACTAATAAGCTTCTTGATCTCCTCACCAATGGCCTTGCACTTGTCGGAATTAAAGCGGTGCAGATGCTGCTTGATCGGCTTCGAGCCAGGCTTAATGTTAAGCTTATGCTCGGCGACCTCCCTTGGAATCCCTGGCATGTCGGAGGGTTTCCATGCGAACACATGGAGATTCGCATGGAGGAAGTCGACGAGCGTCCTTTCCTAGTCGGAACCGAGCGTCATCCCGATACAGAGCGTACGTCCGTCGTAGGAGACGGGCACCTCCTTGGTGTCCTTGGCGGGCTCGAAAGAACAGGCCGCTCGCTTGGACGACTCAGGGATTTCTTGGTCCTCGGAGGGGGGCTCAGCAGCGAGCTTCTCAGACCGGATCAGTGCTTCAGCGAACTGCAAGCACTCAGCATCACATTCGTACGCGTACTGGAAAGTTGTACCTGCCGTGATGATGCCTTTCGGTCCGGGCATCTTCAACTTGAGGTACGTGTAGTTAGGGACGGCCATGAACTTAGCGTAAGCTGGCCTTCCGAGTATCGCGTGATACGTCCCCGGGAACCCTACCACTTCGAAGGTGAGGGTTTCCTTTCGGAAGTTGTTCGGAGTTCCGAACGTGACGGGCAGTTCGATCTGCCCGAGGGGGACCGCCTCCATCTCGGGGACGACCCCGTGGAAAGGCGCCGTCGACGGCCGCAGTCGGGACCGCGGGATCCCCACGTCATCCAAGGTCGACATGTAGATGACGTTGAGGCTGCTATCTCCGTCCATCAGTACCTTGTGCACACACTTGGTGCTAAACAAGGGTGACACGACTAGCGGGTAGCTACTGGTCGTGGTATGTGGTCGGGATGATCTTGCCGGTCAAACGTGACCGGCGTCTCTGGCCACTTTAGGTACGTCGGGGTTGCGCGCTCGACTTAATAAACTTCTCGCTGGATCAGCTTCTCCTGGCGTCTTGGTGGCCGCGCCTCTGATCCCCCAAAGATCATCATAACAGCTCTGTCTCCGTGGGGGTAAGCAACCTCATCGTTGCCCTTGTTCTTCCCTCCGTCACTGGCCGGAGCAGTGTTTCGCTTTTTCAGCGTGCCCGAGAGGTAGGACTTCATCAAATTGTAGTCCTTGAGGTGTGCTTGACCGGGCCCTCGTGGTTGGGGCATGGGGCCTCCAACAGCTTCTCGAAGTGATCCGTCGGCGGGTTACTTCTGGGTCTTGCTGTCTTTCGATCGACAGCAGCCACCAAGGTGTCTTCACGGTATCTTTTATCTTTATTCTTCTTTTTCTTGTTGGTTGGTGCGGACGGACTGTCATCAACTTCGACCGGCTGCTTCCCCTTGCTGGTACCGGGGCTAAGCGTCGCGGCTACAGCTTCCTCCCCATTGGCGTGAACGGTCGCGATGTCGATCAGCTCCCGAGTAGATCGCAGCTTCCGTCGCCTGGTCCGATGGATCAGCGTGGCACACGTGGTGCTGTTCTGGAAGGCCGAGACGATGTTCGTGTCGGTGGTGCTGGGCAACTCGGTGCATCGCTTGGAGAAGCATCGGATGTAGTCACGTAAGCTTTCGCCCTTCATCTACTTGCAGTTGCGTAGATCCCAGGGGTTCCCTAGTCGGGCGTACGTGCCCTGGAAGTTGCCGACGAAGGCGTCACGTAACTGCGACCAGCTGTCGATCTTGCCTCGTGGTAAGTGCTCGAGCCACGTACGAGCCGAGTCCGCGAGATGCAGCGGGAGATTCTTGATGATGAACAGGTCGTCTCGTGCCCCGCCGGCGTTGCACGCCAGTCGGTAGTCCTCTAACCAAACACTGGGGTTGGTTTCACCGTCGTACTTAGGTACGGAGGTCGGAGCTCTGAAACGCGAGGGGAAATGAGCATTGCGCACATTCCTCCCGAAAGCGCGGCACCCTTGGGCGTCAGGCGAGTTGCTCCGGCTCCGATCTTCGTCGCTGTCGTATCGGCCGCCGCGCCGCCGACTGTATTCCTTACGAGGCTGCTGCTCGTAACCGTCGTCGTGGCCCACGTCCACCCTCCGTCGCGCCTTGATGGTATCGCGCGCGTCACGGTTAGGGCCCAAGCGGCTCTTGACCGGTATGTTGACCTCCTCAGACCGTCGCGGCTGCTGCGATGGCGCCTCGGGCTGTCGTGGTTCGGAGTGCCCGCGGCCCTGCGAGCCCCGCTATCGAGAAGTGGAGCTCTCTGCCTGCTGCATAGCGGCAGTCTCGAGGAGCGTCTTGATCTGTATGTGCATCTCTTTTTCTTGAGGCGTGGCGGGCTCCGGTATCTTTCGGAGAAGAACTGCTGCCGCCACCAGGTTCTGCGACACCCTTTTGAAGACGGGCGTGCCGTCAATGACGTCCCGATCATCATTGATGATGCGTTGCTGGACATCCCTCGCGCGTACGCTAGAGGGAGTTGGATTTGCGTCCTGCCCGAGTTGTTGGTGGAGTTGGGCCCGTTCGTCGTCGAGCTGGCGCTGCGCATCCTCCAGCTCGTCCAGCCGGGCACGTTGCGCGGTGGCGTCGGGAGGAACCCGGGCCTCGGCCGCACTATCCGCCGTCGAGCTGTGAGCGGAGTGGACCGCCCCATCCAGAGTGCGGGCCGGCGCCGATGCCACTGGGGCGTTGCCAACGACGAAGCACTCGCGTGAGAAGTCGTAACCCCCGTCGTCGGAGTCGTCGGAGTAGCTGAAACAGTAGTCCGCCACCGTCTGGAAATGCCAGAAAGCGCTTGCATCCCGAAGTTCGGAGCAGTCCCACTACGAGTCGATGATGTCGTCTGTGCTATCGGTTTTGAGGTACTGCTCGTTGGGCAAGGTTGCCGGGAGCCTCCTGTTGCCCCACAGATGATGGCTCGGGTAGTTGTCGTATGCGGCCGGGTCCGTGCTTGACGAAGAGGAGTATGCTGCTGCGTAGCGTGCCCTTCGGGAAAGAGGTAGCTTCGGCGCGCTCTCTCTAGCGATGCGCTCCGTCGAGTCCGACGGCAGCGAGTCCCCCGCCGCGTCGGCAGTCGGTGGTGCGCCAGTCTCGACCCGCGGAGGGGAGCTGGCACGTGCCGCCGTACGTCGGTCGGCCTTGGCCTGCTTCGAGCGCTTGCCCGAGCGCCTCTTGCGTCGGGGCGTGTGTGTCGTGGTGGTCGGAGCAGGAATCGGTGCATGAGCGTCGGTAGTCTCGTTGACGAGGCGCATGAGATAGCCGTCCCCAGTCGCCTGGAAGTTCAGGCTCCCGAAGCGGATCTCGAGCCCAACCTGGAGTGAGTCCGGTGATCCCACGGGGGAGTCCATCAGCGGCAGCTTGGCGATGGCTTCCGTCGAAGCGGACGATGGGAGGGCCGTGTGGACCCTAAAAAGAACGTCGAAAACACGCGAAGCCCCCTACCTGGGGCGCAACTGTCAGGGTTTGTTACGGCCGGCAAGTAAATTTATTAGAACGCATGTACTGATCCGCACGGTAGCACAAGAGACACTCGAGATTATACTGGTTCGGGCCTCCGGAGAGTAATACCCTACATCCAGTCTGAGAGGGGGTGTTCTTTATGCTCGGAAGTTTGTAGTAGGGGATACAAACAAGGCGGGAGAGGGTTTTGAGCCCAAGTCCCTGTCGTGCGAGTGGTTCTTGTAGCAGGAGTCTGCGTACGTGAGTGCATGAACGTTTGTGAGGTTGTATGAGATGAGATATCGATACTAAGTGCGTGTGGGGGTGGAAACGAACGTGTCTTGTAAGTGTCCCTGTCCTCCCCTTTTATAGTCACAAGGGAGAGGTCCAGGGGGGTTACATCAAAAGTGTAAGTTGGTCTACAGTCTAGGGCGTCCTTCTTCCACGTCGGACTGTCAGCAGCAGCAGCGAAGAACTGTTTCGGTGCTCCAGGTGACGGTGTAGACTTCTTCTGAGTCGTGCGTACCAAGTAGCCATCCCGGGGCCCCCCGCACCCTTCTCCGAGTAGTTAGTCGGGTACAGGAGGCAGGATCCGTATCCTGATCCTGTCAGTGGAGCAGAGGCTTGTCTTTTCCGGGTAGTGTGGAAATGGAGTAGTCTGTGCCACGACGATCGAGGGATAGGTGACAGCTTACACTGTGCCGTTCGTGGCGCAGCGTTTCCCGTGCCGTCCGTAGTACGATACGTACTGCTCCTGCTGAGGAGCGGCAGGAGGATCCGCCCTCTGACACCAGATTGACCTGGTCAGGGCGGACCGGCGTGGAGGGGTCAGCACGTGGCGAGTCGCGCGCATGGGTATCACGGGACATCAACGGGGCCCGTGTACCTGCGACCTTGACAGCTAAGTCTTGGACAGGTCGGAAACGGAAAACTACTCGTGCGAGTAGGTAATCTATGCCGCGTCTTCCAATGCTTAGGGTGTAGCGTGTACTGTACCGTGCGTTGCCCAGCGTCCCTTACGCCGTTAGCAGTACGGCGACCACTGTGCCGTCCGTGGCAGGGTTTGACGAATCCGTCTCCTGACACCGAATCGGTCGGGTCCGGGCGGACCGCTGCGGTGGTGCAGACACGTGGCGGCGCACGGGGAGGTGTGCGAGGAGATCCCGGGATCTCGATCTGGAGGGACCCACGCGCTCCGCGCCTTTCTTGCGAAGCCTGCGCGAGTTGGTGACGGAAACTACTCGTGCGAACTAGTAGTCGGGAGCGGGAGGCGGAGACTACTCGTACGAGTAAGTAGTCGGAGGCGGAGGTGGAGACTTGTCGTCGGGGCCATCATGTACTCAGAGGATAATGTGCCGGTGGCCGTGGGCCACCTGTCTTTCGGCCCATGACGGAAACTAGTCGTACGGGCCTTGGGAACTCGGTGGCCTAATGCTCGTTGTATTAGCCGCCAAAGTATACCGTACGTGGGTTCGTACTGCATTTTTTAGAGGTCTTGATGGGCCCTGGTCCATGGCCTCGTCACCAGGACCACAACATTTTTTTCTATTGCACATGACCGAAGCTAATTTTAATAGACGGAAAGTCTGCATGATTTTAAATGAAAGTAAGATGGATAAAATATCTTTAAAACGATCGTGTTAAAGCCATCATGACACGAAAATGAAGTGATGAACTACTTGATAAGCTCTTCGGGAACAGAATAAAAAATTCATTCAGATCAGAAGACTTTTTGTAAAAACGACCGAAGGTTCCTGGGCATTTAGCGGAGCAAGGCTTGTCGTTGCCGAGACAAAAAGCTGTGTGCTCTTCGGTATACTATATCTCGAAAGAAGCTGTGTGCCAAAAACCACTTTTGTTCCTATGTACTGATATGTGGTGCTCTAGTACAGCCCCCGAAGTTATTTTCAATCGAGTCAACACCCGTAAACATTTTTTTATTCCTATCCGGCCAAGTGACGTGTGTGTGATGTTCTATTCTAGCCTCCAAAGGCACTGCTAGAAAACGGCTACCTATGTTGTTTAGTAACGATACTTCGCGGTTTTATTTGGTAGGATATGAAAACCACTTCGGTTGCAGAATTTTGAGAGCATAGATTACGAAAAACGAGAGCAAGGTGATCTGGAGATGTTCCATTCCAGTTTACGTATGTACGTGAGACCGAAGCAAAGTACCATCGAAACACTGACGCGAAGTGTGCTCTCTGTTCTTTAAACTTGGCATAACCCAGATAAAGAAAACGAAGTTGAAACGACTCGACGCAAGTATAAGTAGCTAACGAAAGTAAAGAAAAAGATAGCCTGTTTCTTCGCAAAAATATCAAGCTATACAAAGCGAACTCAACTCAGCAGGACCAGCCTTGTTTTTCCAAACATTACAAACTGAAAGGGCATAACCTAAGGGTACGGTGCAAACATGACAAGATATTAAAGTGTACGTTTTTTTAACACTGCACCATATAAAATTTAAGGCGCGAAATTGGAAACTGTCTTGGTTATTCTTCAGCGAGCTACAACACTCAGAATTTAACATTTTTAAATAAAGTTGAAGCTAGTTGCTAGGAGATATTGGTCAGGTTTTTTTATGTAGTTCAATGAAACAAAAACATTCAATTCAGAATCAGCTAGTGACATATGCTTTTGTTGTGAGACGACCAGGACAGCAATATGGAATTCTGATGTGATGTGCATTCTACAAACAAGATGCTGTGATGATTTTCATATTAATAAAATAAAGTATTCCATTCTGGCATCTATGCATACGTGACTTTCAAAAGTGGATACAGATCAGTAACAGCTTGCAACTAGAGTTCACTACTGCAACTGCAGGATGCAGCTATTAAGCCATGGAAGTTAAACAACACATTGGCAAAGAGAAACACATCTGAGTACGATGACCAAAAATCATGTTTTGGTTTGGGTTTTTCTTAAGAAGGTAAAGAAAAGCATCGTGAGAACTCCAAACATTGCTTTAAATAGCACCACATATTAATCACACAGTTACAACAAATATCTTAACCAAACCAGCCTCACATTACTGCAGCCTAAAACAGTACCCAGAATGCTACATTTCAGACTTGTTTATCTATTTATTTATTTACAGAAACCAAACTAGTAAAGGGAAAACTCACAGCTCCTCTTACTGCACATAACAACAAATGTTAGATATCCAAGATAATACAGATATTGCATTAAGGTGGCATTACAAATTGAAATGGTCTTCGGCTTCACATGTTTTAAGATCAGATGTACTGATGGTGTATTTTCTAGGCCTTGGGTTCTGAAGGTACAGGTTCAAATGTAACCAGCTTACGAGCAAAATCAAACCTTCATTCAAGAGGTGTATAACAGCATTCCGAAGGAAAATATCATTTATGCAAAACGAAGTAATGAAAAGGATGATGTCATGTTGTACCTTCACGCGAAGAGGTGACACGAGATGCTTCATTGAGTTCTGAAGATGAATCTTAGATGTCCCAATGTGATAGATGATTTGCCAATTGTATTTTATCCGCATGGGCCAAGACTGACCTGGCTCCATCGATCCCATTGCATGATTGCCCAATTTGACCAAATGTTGAACCCCGTAGCGAAGACCCAACATTTAAATTTGGTAACCAAAAAACCATGATATAATCAGCAAAGAGCCATAAGGCTATCCTGAGCAGATTTGAAGGAGAAAGGAAGGCGTGCCTACTTCCCCTCTGATGTGCGCGGGCATGGTCCCCTCAAACGAGATGAGAGAGGGGGGGCTTCTCTGATGCGTGCAGTGGGGGATGAGAACCCCTGCTTCGATGAGGGAGAGGAAGTGTGCCCACTGTTCTCCAGCACCACCGCGGAGGCAGCTGTCCGGGGTGGAGCTGGGCGCTCGCGTGCGCCGGATCGGGAGATCGAGGGCGCGGCGAGGCATTGGAGCGGGCTTGTCATCCTCTGGTATCGTGCACGGGGAGGAAGAGACCGAGCTGGGAGAGGTCGCGCTTGGCGGTGGCGTCGACGACGTGCAGCACTTCAGCAGGGCACCTCGGGAGCACCGACAACGGCGACGGTGGCGAGATCGAGGCCCCCACCGGCAGCCCGAAAATGTATTTGGGTTTTGACGACGAGCTTCGGGTGGGGGAGCTTTGGTGCTTGGCTTCGGTCGGTATTGGCCCGAAGGCATGTTGGCAACTGGCTTCTTGAGCTGGGCTGAAGACTTGTTGGGCCGAAGAAAGCCGCAAGCCAGGCTTCGGTGTCATCTGGGCCGAAGAAGGCTTCGGTGCACTCCCTCGCGAATTGGTTCTGAGGGAATTTTTGGTGGGCTTCTTCGCTGATGTACCCAAAGTGGACTTTGCAAATTGAGTCGTGGACCGATGTACTGAAGAAGACTTCGGGGTGAACCAAAGGTAGGCCGAAGGAGACTTCGGGATGGGCCGAAAGGGAAAATTGCGTTGCTGCTGGACCGAAGAGCTGGTGCCAAAGGAGACTTCGGCGCTGTGGTTGGACCGAAGAAGAGCTGTTCCAAAGAGCTGGGCTTCGGTGGTTTGGGCTTCGCGCGAAGTGAGTCAGCTTCACAAGGTGGGCTGACGAATGCTTGAAGAATTGGGATGAACGACTTCGATGGTTGCTCTTTGGTGAGCCTGGTCCGAAAGGACTTCTCTTCGGTGGGTGAGCTGCCGAAGAAGCTACAGCTTGTGGCCCGAAGTGGGCCTTCGGTAAGCTGCGCTAGCTTGTGGTCTAATGGGACGACGAACGGTGGGCGCCAAAAATGTTGGGGCAAAAACCGTCATCAAAGGGAGGCCAACACTCATAGGGAAAGGAAAACAAGTGGGAGTGAACCAACCCAAGTGAGGGGGGAAGTCCCCTCTCTCAACCCCCTTGGGTTGCTTATATAGTCAAGGGGATGAGTGCAAATTTAGCCCTAAGCCCCTGGTGGGTACAATAATTACAACCTAGCCCCTATTTTGTACAAAATGGGCTGAATAGGGGGTGCCTAGAGAATCATTTTCCCCAACAACTCCAACTCGCATGCCTCTTGGCTTGCGTAGTTCAGCTCGTGTGGCTTCCACCCACGTGAGGAAGAAGATCCAGATCCAATCTGGATCGGACTCGACTACTCCCTAAACTCAGGTCTACGAGTGCCGCAGGGACCTCAATGATGATCCCTAAGCTCTCCACAAGAAAGCTAAGCACACTGCCCGCTAGTGTCATACTTTGAAGAAGCTCCACCGCCCTACACCGCCTACAGCGACCTCAGGTCTCCCGATCCATCTACCCGTGCAGTCTCCGGACTGTGGCGAGTTTCAAGTCGCTCGTGTCATCCTCACGCCTAACACCTACGGTGACGAGGTCTTGGCACATCGCGGTCTCTCCAATCGCGAGGTCCTTGTGGTCTCAGCGGATGTGCCAGTCCAACCTTGCGAAACCGACGCTCAGCACGCACAACGCGAAACTGACAACGCAAATAGAGCCCTCTACCACCAGGCCGAGGTCGACCAAGCCAACGCAGCAGCTCAGGCAACCGCAGCTATAGCACCAGGTGGTGGCCAAGTGCCACAGAACAACGCACAGAACAACGATCAAGGTGCACCCCCGGGGGGTCAAGGCGTGGTCCAGTCGCAGGAGTAAGTTCAGATGCCACCTCCTCGAGGTCGCATGCACGCACGCGACCTGCGCAAAGATTTTGAAGATGCTGGCCACGAGATCTACGACTCCCCTCAAGCCAACTTGGGGGCATCACTAGCAGAGATCCAACAACTGGGGGATACCCCACAGATGCGGCGAGCTATCACCAAGATCAGGGTCGCCATGGCCCAAGTCAAGGAAAGAAGCCAAGGCTACAGCAGGTCGACATGCACTGCGCACTCAAGGAGTAGGTTGGTGCGAAACCTGAACAACAACAATGCCAGGCAAACTCCTCAGCAACCCACTGCCGAGGGAGGCGGCGAGAACGAAGTGGTGCAACAACCCAACCCAAGACCTCAAGGTGGAGGACCTCAAGCTACAGGGAACGTGCTGATCCAGGTCGCACAGGCTCCTTCAGCCAACCCCCAGCAGCCACTACGTGACGAGCACGAGATTCGACGCCGTGCAGACTACAATCGCATCAATGGTCGCCCAGACCCTCTTGATGCCAAAAATCTAATCCAAGCAACCGACCTCCGAGCGATGCACGATGCAGAGCTCCAGCGGCGTGCCAACTACGACCAAGTCAATGGCGCACCTGACAATCTGTATGTCATTCCCTCGGGACCTCGTGCAGCCGACTAGCCACGCTCCAGCACCGTCAACAACTTCGTGGCCTTCTCACGATGTCTTCGCAAGTTGACTTATCCCAAGGAGATCAAGCCGAACATCGACAAGTACGACGGTCGCTCCGACCTGAGTATCTGACTGAAGATGTACACCATTGCTGCTCAGGCGGCAGGTGGCAATGAAGACCACATGGTAGGATACTTCCCTTTAGCCATGGGCCAAGCGCCACTCCTATGGCTCAACAACTTTCCAGATGAGTGCAACTAATCCTGGGCAAGTCTATCACGGTTGTTCACCATGAACTACCAGGCGACCTACAATCGACCCGACAGCACACATCACCTCGCAAGTGTGACCATGAAGACTGGTGAAAGCCTCCGGGACTACACCAATTGGTTCTTCAAGAACCGCAACACACTCACTGGAGTCACAGATGACGATGTCATCAACGCATACAAGAAAGGCATCACTAATATCAAACTCTTCGAGAAGATCCACGAAGCTGGAACTAAGACCATCGCCGAACTCATGGAGTACGTCGACAAGCTCGTGGATACTCAAGACGCGGATCCACAACTTCAAGGGCAACAGAACCGACGAGATGTCTGGGGCCCTGGCCTCTGACGGTGCTGGAAAGTCGCGCAAGCGCTCCAACAAGGTCTTAATGGCCAATTCCAGCTGCATGTGACCCGAGTTCCAAGCAACTCTGGACGACGTATGCCAGTTCCACCATGGAGCCAAGCACTCCATGTGTGATTGCATCGAGCTAAATCACACTCTGGGTGTGCCAGAAGAACCCAAGCCGGCAAAGAAGGCCATCAGCAACGACAACCGCTACAACAACAACCGGCGCTACGACAACCAGTACTGCCAACCTGATTGGCGCGATGACCATGACAGGCGACCTTATCGCCGTTATGACCGCCGTTATGACCGTCGCGATGATCGTCGTGATGACCGCCGTGATCATTGTTGTGATGCTCACCGCGATGACCGCCGCGACGACTGTAGGAACTACAGCAGCAACGACCGTCGCAAGGACGATGACTGGTGCAAAGAGAGAATGCCACCACCACCACCGACGAGCAGCAACCCTAACGGTGCCTACATGGCACCCAATAGGGAAATCAACTTCATCGTGGGAGGTTGTAGGGCCGCCCAAACACAAAGACAGCAACGTGCCGGAGTTCAGAAGCTCCAAAACCCCTGAGGTGGTCCGAGTATCCCATAACCTTCTCCAGGGAAGACCACTGGGTAGACATACCAGACCCCAGGACCTACCTGTTGGTCATCAACCCTACAGTGGATGGAGCCACACTCCCCAAGATGCTCATCGATGGAGGCAACAACCTCAACAACATATTCACCGAGACGCTGAAGAAGATGAAGTTCGACTTCAGCAAAATGACAGCCTGCGATGAACCCTTCTATGGGGTCAAGCCCAGCAAGGCGGCATATCCTCTGGGACGTGTCTGCCTCCCAGTTACCTTCGGGACGGAAGCCAACTACCACATAGAGTGGCTAACGTTTGAGGTCGCAGACTTCCGCTCCTCCTACCATGCCATCCTAGGTCATCCGATGCTGGCTCGGTTCATAGCCATCCCGCATCACACGTACCTCATCATGAAAATGCCGGCGCCCAACGGAATCCTTTCCGTCTACAGGGACATTATGGTCTCCTATAGATGCGAGGACGAGACCATCGACCTCGCCTCGACGACTGCCTACGTAGCTGCTGCTTCGATCATGGTCGCTGAAGCCGCCAAGGTCGACACCTCGACGCTCATGGTGCCTGAGCAAAAGCGCACACCAACTACCTTGGATGCTAATCCAGTAGTAAAGAAAGTTTGCCTCGGCCTGCCTGACGCAACCAAGGAAGTCACCATCGAGGCCAACCTAGACCTGAAATAGGAACTCGCGCTCACCAGCTTCCTCCGGGACAACGCTGACACATTCGCATGGAGTCCATCTGATATGCCCAGTGTCCCGAGGAATCTGGCTAAGCACTCCCTCGACGTAAGCAAGACCGCAAGACCTATGAAGCAGAAGCTCCAACGCTTCGCAAAAGATCGAAGGGAGGCCATAGGGGTAGAGATCTGCAAGCTCTTAGCTGCAGGATTCATTAGTGAATATAAACACCAGGTTTGGTTAGCCAACCCGGTGCTTGTACCCAAGAAAACTGGGGGATTAAGGATGTGTATCGATTACACCGACCTCAACAAGCACTACCCTAAAGATCCTTTCCCTCTCCCACACATCGACCAAGTTGTGGACTCCATGGCCAGTAGCACCCTGTTGTCCTTCCTTGACTGCTATTCAGGGTATCACTAGATACCCCTAAATCCCGACGACCAAGATAAAACGGCATTCATAATGCCCCACGGCATCTATTGCTACAAGGTCATGACCTTTGGCCTGAAAAACACTAGTGCCACGTACCAGAAGGCGATCCAGAGGTGCCTAGCATCTCAACTCCACGACAATGTGGAAGCATATGTCGACGATGTAGTCGTCAAGACCAAGATCGAGGAAAACCTTATTGCTGACCTCGAGAAGACCTTCAACAACCTTCGCACCTACCAATGGAAGCTGAACCCGACTAAGTATGTCTTGGGTGTCCCCTCTGGGTTGCTCCTGGGCTTCGTGGTCGGGAACCGAGGCATTGAAGCAAACCATGTGAAGATCGAGGCGATATGCAACATGGCCCGCCCATCATGCAAGAAGGACATCATGGAACTCACCGGCATGATGGTGGCCCTAGGTCGTTTCATCATCAAGCTCGGAGAAAAAGGCCTACCCTTCTTCAAGCTATTGAAGAAGGCTGACAAGTTCGTGTGGGATGATGAAGCTCAGCAAGCCTTCGACAAGCTTAAGGAGTCTCTTACCTCGCCGCCGATCATGACACTGCCAAAACTGAAGGAAACGCTCCTCCTCTACATCGCTGTGACCACTAATGTGGTCAACACCGTCTTCGTTGCTGAACGAATAGAAGAAGGGAAGGCCTATCCAGTCCAATGACCTGTTTACTATGTGAGCGAGGTCCTGGCTGACACTAAAACGCACAGCCTCAAAAGTTGCTCTACACGCTTTTGATCACATCAACAAAGCTTCGGCACTACTTCCAAGCTCACTCCATCATGGTGCCATCAGCCTTCCCGCTAGGGGAGATTCTTTGCAACAGAGACGCCAATGGCCGCATCATCAAATGGTCCATTGAGCTCGGTGAGTTCGTCCTTAAATTCTGCCCAAGGCAGTCTATCAAGTCTCAAGTCCTCGCTGACTTTGTGTCAGACTGGACGGAAATCCAGATCGCTCCGCTTGCGGAACGACCTGAGCACTAGATCATGTACTTCGACGGTGCACTCAACCTTGAAGGTGTCGATGCTGGTGTGCTGTTCATCTCGCCTACAGGTGATCATCTCAAGTATGTGCTTCAGATCCACTATAAGGCCTCCAACAAAGGAGCTGAGTACGAGGCTCTCATCCATGGGCTCCGTATCGCTGTGTCCCTAGGCATCAAGCGACTCATCACCTATGGCGACTCCAAGGTCGTCGTAGAGCAAGTCAACAAAAACTGGGATTGTGTCAAAGACACAATGGACGCTTATTGCGTCGAGATTCAAAAACTCGAAGAACACTTTGAGGGAGTAGAATTCCACCACGTTCCGCGTGAGAACAATGTCGCAGCTGATGTCCTCTCTATATGGGCTCAAAACAAGCACTGGTCCCGGCCGGTGTGTTCGTTCAAGACCTGCGCAAATCGTCGATTAAGATCGTGGACACGGACAACTCGGTGCCAGAGCAACCAGACCTAGTGCCTGCACCTCTCCGAGACGTGCTCATGGCGAACGCAGAAGATGATTGGCACCAACCTTTCCTAGACCTCCTGATCCACCAGTTGGTTCTAGAGGATAAAGTACAACAGGAAAAGATCACGAGGCATGGTGCTAACTATGTCGTGATTGGAGAAAAGCTCTACCGTAGAGCAGCCTCTACTAGTGTGCCGATGAAGTGCATCTTGCGATCAGAAGGTCTTCAGCTCTTAGCTGAGATTCATGGCGGCGAGTGTGGCTGCCACGCAGCGCAGCCAATTTGGTCGGCAAGGTGTACCGATCTGGTTTCTACTGGCCCACGGCCATGAGCGATGCCAAAGACCTCGTCAAGAGGTGCAAAGGATGCCAATTCTTTGCTAAACAGCAGCACCTGCCCGGTCAGGTCTTACGCACGATTCCCTCGTCATGGCCCTTCGCCATGTGGGGTTTGGACTCTATAGGTCCATTCAAAACCGCTCCCGGCGGCTACAAGCACATCATTGTTGTTGTAGACAAATTCACCAAGTGGATTGAGGTTCGACCTGTCATCAAGGTCACATCAGAGGAGGCGGCAAAATTCTTCAAGGAGATCACCTATCGCTTCGGTGTGCCCAATAGGATCATCACCGACCTAGGGTCAGCTGTAACACCCTGTGTTTTTAATTAGTGCTAATCACACCTTTGACCAAGTCAACATCATTAGTGATCAAGCCCTAGTCAAACCCTTGGTCAAAATCCTAGCCAACATGGTCAAAACCCTAGTGCCCATACTCTCTGTCTAGAACTTTTGCCGCGTTCTCCAAATTTGGCCTAAACACTCAAACTTCCACCAATATAAAAGTTGTTCATCTTGTTGAGGGACACATCTTTCATGTTGGTCGGCATTGCAAATTTGGATTGAAAATTGGTTGAAATTATGGTCAACAGCAGGGACCACCTTTCCCTAGCACCGAGCAAAGTACCAACTTGGCATGCCTTTGGTGCACGATCCATTGAATAAAACACCTATGTGCTTTTGTGAAAGTTGTAGAGGGTACTTGGATCTTCAACTTTGATATAGGCCGATTGGTGCATTACAGTTGTGAATTTTGGAGAAAACTTTGGTCGAACAGGGCTACATGGAATTCTGTCCATGCCAGCCAGCGCTCTAGAGCACCAGAGCGCGTGCACCGGCGCCGAGCCGCACGCCCACACTGCGCACGTTGCGCTGCTGTCGTGGGATCCCCTGGGCTAAGAAGTTGATGAACATCGCATCCACGTGGCGTGCCTCGACTCGTTGGACGGCACCGACCCGGCCCCACACCCCACGCACCGCCCATACCGCGTCGCGCCGCTCGGCCACTCCCGTGCACGCCGTACGCCCGCGCAGAGCACGCCCTTGTGCCCTCCCTCACGACTTTCTCTCCAAGTCTTCGTGGTCGTCGAGTTGTCACCGCGCTCCTTTAAAAGCCCCCGGAGCTCCTCGCTCGCACGCGCGCCACCGCCGTGCTCTGCTTCCGCCGCCGGTCCGCCATTGGCGCTCACGGTGAGCTCCATCTCCCGGCTGCCCTCACCGCCGCTTGAGCCTGCTCGCACATTCACAAGCACCCCGTAGACCCTCCAGGACCGCCACATTTCCCTGGCCGAGCTCCTGTTCGCCGGCATCCATCCCGCAGCGGCCGCCGCCGCAGGGCGCTACTGAACCCCCTCGCCGACGTGATCCCTAGCCCCGCCAAGCACCGGAATCAGACCCCAGGGAGTCCACGACCACTTCCCCCTCGTGTGTTGCCCAGGCCGAGCCTCCACCTCGCCGGATTCCGGCCATCTCCGCCGACCGACGCGCCAAGGACCTATTTGTGAGCTTTGATTTCTGGCCGAGGGCATTTCTGTGAACCAGCGACCGTTTCGTAATGATCTTCTTCTTAGTTTCCTTGCATCTAAGTCCTGTACCTTCTAAAATCCATATAAAATTGTAGAAAAATTAGAAAAATGCAAATAAGCACTTTTTGGAATCCTTGGGAGGAGCACTACATTTCCTAGAAAGCATGCATATAGTTCTTCTGAATAGTTTTTGGATAATTTTGAAAACTCAGTTTGAAATGTTTTCGCTATAGTTTAAATTCTAGATGTGATTTTGACTTGAAATTTGGTATGTGGTGCATTATGATGCTCATGAGCTCTGAATAAAAATTTGCACAAAGTTACTGAGTAGATTTTGAGTTATGATCTATTTAGCCTTTATGCTAGTAGTATCTTCATCTTTTTGACTAGCACTGCATAGGTTTGCTCTGTGGCTACTTTTTTACACCCTGATCTATGGATGGTTTGTTGGTTCTCTGGTAATTTTTGCATGATGGTTTGACTCTATTAAAATTGGCTTTTGATTTATGCATGCTAGAAGGACCTATGTGTATATTTAAAGTTATGTGTAGATTTTGGACTTGAGCCTTGGCGTATGTCCTTGTTTTGGTGATGTGGCGCTCTGGTGAAAATTTGAAGACCTTTGGATGAGTAGTTTTGCCTAGAATAAATAGTGTTTTATTTACTAGACTGGTTTGTTATTTTTGTTAGAATTAATCTAGATTTTTCCTATGCATGATTTTTGGTGTGAGAGCATGTTTTGTGGTGATCTTGCTGTATGAGAACAATCAGGACCAGAGGAGCTATATTTATTTTTATATGCTTAGTGGTAGTTTGAATAGTTATAAAATGCTTAATAAAGTATGTCATATACATGTTAATCTTGAGATATTTTATTTAGTGGCTTGTTAATAAAATTCAGTGGATATGTAAAAGTTTATTTACTGTTGTGAAGGGATTTTGTTTTGATTGTATAAATGTACACACAATCACCATCAAAAAGTATATTAATAAATGATTGTTTACCTTTTTCTCTTCCTTTGAAGAGTATGTTGGATATATGTTCATTTAAGTGAATATGACCAACCATGCACCCTATGATAGTCATGTTATGTTTTGTCATTAAAGAACTAAATTTCACAAATTAATTCTTGCATGTGCATCTCCGTGTAGAACCTTCTGACGGTAGCAGCGAGCTTGTCTCGGAAAGAGGTGACGAACCGTTCGAGGGAGAAGTGAACTACGTGGAAGTGCAGCAAGACCCGAACCAAAGTTCGGAAGATTTTCCTACTAACATTGCTAGTGAAGGCAAGCTCCAGTTTATCATTTACCTATGAGTTTTCTTTTTAACTTCTGAATTATGTTTGAATATCTATGTGCATTTATGTTCAGGAGTTGATTTGGAACCCTAGTTGCATGATCCCTTAAGTACCTATGATCCTTTACTAGTATGCTAGGTCACTAGTTGCTATGCACTAAGGACCCGATACAAGTCGAGTGATGTACTTCACTCGCGAGAATAGGTTCTTATGTTGGAATCATAAGATTTGATAAATTAGATTGCTCACGTGGTAAGAGTATGGGATTCTGGGCTCCAGTCCAGTGGTTAAGAGATTAAGTGTTTGAACGTACTAAACACTTGTCGAAAATGGGCTCGGTAAGCCTAGTACCCGATTGACACGTCAAGGGAACCTTTCCCTACTACCCTGGGGCATACGCCTCCCTGCCTGCAGCAGTGTGGTACCGGGAGAGCCTGGATGTTCGTGTGAGGGCGATCCAGTAATCCTTGTATCAAGGGATGTAGGTTCTGCTCCCGAACTGAAGATTGACGGGAACCGCCTGGTTGGTGTGTACCCTGGGGGTATGCATTCTTCCGTGTGATTAGGTCCACCTTGCAAGGTTATTAATCGATCGATCGTCAGCCTCTCACCGTTATTAGAGATTGCTTAACCCTCTAGCCATTGTGATCCCTTTATGATGGAACATTGTTAAACTTGATGTTTGATTAATTGTTTGCACAACTTATGCTTGCAATAGTTGCTTATCTAGTAATAACTTGATCTACTAGAACTTGAGCTAAAATATTAAAAGTAAGGATTAAATCCTTAGTCGCTTTTTGGCAAAACAAACCCACTAGCCAAAAGTCAAGCATGATTAGAAGTTTAAGTCTTTTATTTTAGATGGGTAAGCCTTGCTGAGTATTAGTATACTCAACCTTACTATATATGTTGTTTTCAGGTGAAGTTGTTTGGCCTGGAGAAATCCCACCTGGTTGGGAGCTAGAATGGGTGGATGACGAATAATAATGGTGTTATGGGTGGCCTCCCCTGATGCCAAGTTATCGTTAGTTTAATTCCGCTGTCTTTTGAAAACTCTGAACCATGGTTGTCATGTTATGAACTATGATTTGTAATAAATGACCCTACGAGGAAGATTAGTCTTAAATTGTAAGGTACTCTGGACTCTCATTCATAGGAGTTTTAATGTATGCGTTTCGATCCTCTGTGTGGTTTACAAGTGATTTACCGGGCTATGACTCGGCAACACTCAACGGGATGATTCTTTATTATCACTTAATGACCAAAAGGGATTGGCTTAAGTGATAGTACGGACTTTTCTCGGGTGTGGTTGTCACAGTTGGTATCAGAGCCGACTCTCGCGGTTTCACGGGCGCGTGTGGTCGCAGTTGTGCAGGCATGGTGTGCATAGCTGGTGTGAGCCCTGTGTGGTCACACAGCATGGCACATGCGCTGGCACTGGGCCCACGGACGTGGCCAAGAGAGGACGTTCCTGGATTGGGGTTGATCAACGAGAACGTCGATCTTCTAAGGGGGGTTGTATGTGACATCCCGGCCCAAGGCCTAATAGGATTGATAAGGATACTCATACCAACAAGTTGCAACTTCTTTTTCGGAAGCCTATCACAAAAAACTCCAAAGTTAAGCGTGCTTGGCCTGGAGTGATGGGTGACTGACCGGGAAGTCCTTCCCGTGTGTGCATGAGTGAGGACAAAGTGCGCAGAAAAGACATGTCTTGGTCTGTGAGGAGATTCTTGGGGTCCTAGAGAGCTGCCATGTTCTATTCAAGATGAATATGTCATGGGTTGTGATGTCGCCACGTTTTGCTATACGTGTTCATGATTCCGCATTACGAACATGCGAAGGGGGACACCCTCCATTCAAAAGGGGCGTGTCTCAGGTTGGACGCCGTCCATGCGGTGCAAAATGCATGGATGCCACTTCTATAGTGAATGGTAATGTTTGTGGACGCTCCCGTGACATGCTGGCACAGAAGGTTATTTTCTTGCAGGTATACTAATCACGTTATACGATCGTATGTGAACGACGTGTAGCTCTAACTAGTTAATATAGGGAGAGTCGATTATAAGCCTTGCCACCGGCACTAACTATGTCTTTTTAGATCCGTAAGTTGTGAGGTCGTTTAAGACGTGTGGATGGATCATAAAATTTTGTTGAACCTAAAAATTGTTGTTATACTCTTGTGCTATGCTTCTAGAAATGTTGCTTGCTCTTAGAAAGGGTTTTCTCTCAGTTTGATCCTAGTAGTTTTCTGCTAGAATCTTCTACAGTCAGCTCATGAATTTTTAGAGCCAAATCCAAGATGTTTCTGACTAGGCAACTTTTACAAAAGTTGTTCCTCATCAAGTCAAGCATCTACTGTGAAAGTTTCACAATTTTAGGAATTCTTAATCCAGAGTTATGCTCAAAATAGTGAACCTCTGTCTTGCTGTTTTTTTCCTGGATAACCTCACTCTGAAGCTAGATTTTTCAAGCATGTTCCTATCTGATCTAGACCTACCCTTGAATACCAAAAATGTGCATAACTATCTCACTGAGATGCTGTAAAAATTTGGCAATTTTTGGGGCTCTAGTTTTTGAGTTGTGAATTTTTGTTTGCAACCGTCAACGACCAACCCCAGTTTCCAAATTGGTGTGGTTCTCGAGTCATGTTCATATGCGGGAAATTCGGTTCTTTGAGTTTTCGTCGTGCATGTTCTAATTGTTTACCTTCATATGAACAAGCTTATGAATATGCGTTTAATGAGAGCTCAACCCTTTTTCAGATGGTAGGCTCAACCCGCAGTACGCCTGGTGGTTTCGGTGATTCTGGTGGCAGTAATCAACCCCCACCGCCCCCGAACATAAACCTTTCGGAGACGTGCATTGCTACTCCAACTGAGTTGCTGCACCAAATTCTTCTATATCTACAGCAGCAACAGCAGCCCCAGGTGAATCAAAATGATGCACCAAATCAAGTGGCAACGTATGAACATTTTCGGACCATGAAGCCACCGCAGTTCACCAAGGTGGAAGAACCCCTTGATGCGGATGCTTGGGTCCGGGCAATTGAAGCTATGTTCACGGTGTTCACTTTACCATGCTCAGAAGAACACAAGGCCAGCTTTGCGGCATTGCAGCTGCGTGGTCCTGCCTTGATGTGGTGGGAACACTACAAGTCCATGCAGCAGTCCGGGCATGAAATCACCTGGTCTGAGTTCAAAAACGCATTTAGAGACCATCACATCCCTAAAGCACTCACAGACAGGAAAATGAGAGAGTTGTTGGCTCTCAAGCAAGGGTCAGATACTGTGTATCAATATGCACAGAAGTTCAGCAACCTAAGCCAATATGGAGGTTATCATGTGGATACTGATGCGAAGAAGATGGAGCTTTTCCGTGATGGCCTGAATAGTGATTTGTATGAACGGCTGAATCTGGTAGAGCTTGACAGCTATCCTGAGATGGTGAATAAGGCTATCTCATAAGAAGATGCCATGAAGAGGGCTTGAGCTGAAAGGAAGAGGAAGACTAACTTCACACCCAATAAAGTGCAGATTAGAAAGTTTCGCTTGATGCAACAACCCTCACCAGACCCCCGGCTGATTTCTCAGTCGGAAAGGTGGGTGGTGAAGCAATCCCAGGATCGACTTCAGAAGAAGTTGCTTTTCCCAAATCCCCAGTAGCTTTTCCCAAAGCCTCCTATACCTACACCTCCTAGTGTTAGCAATGGGTGTAGTTGTTTCAAATGTGGTAGTCCAGAACAGTTTGCGAAGCAATGCCCACACCTTCACCAGGACCATAAGCATAACAAGCCAAATCAGCCGAACCAGAGACAAGATTCCAAGCCTAACAACAAGGGCAAGAAGCAGATTGCCCAAGTCAAGCAGAGCAGACTCAATTTCACCTCTGTGGTGAATATTCTAGAAGGAGCACCAGTGTTGATGGGCACATTCTCTATTCGAGGCAAACCTATCAAGATCTTGTTTGATTCTGGTGCTATACATAGTTTCGTAAATGGGAAGACACTGAGCAAATCAGGACTAAAACCTTGCAATACCAATAAGGCATTTATGATAAAGACAGCTGGAGGAAAAATTTCTTCCGAGCTAGTGACCAGAGGGGTACCATTGGAATTAGGTAGCAGAACAGTTAACTCAGACCTTATCATTTTGAGTTTGGAAGGCATGGATGTAATCTTAGGGATGGATTGGATGGAACGACATAAAGTTATCCTGGATATTTCTGAAAGGGTAATAGAGATCTGATCCCCAACCATTGGTCACACCACCTTGTACTTACCTAGTAAGGTGTACACCCGTGTTCTTATGTGACCGTTATCAACCTTTTGGAAGAGATTCCCGTGGTACGGGAGTACCCGGATGTTTTCCCGATGACTTGCCTGGCATGCTACCAGACAGAGACATCGAGTTTGTGATAGAACTCCAACCTGGTACTGCACCTATCTCAAAAAGATCTTACCGTATGCCACCTAAAGAGTTAGCCGAGTTGAAAACTCAATTGCAAGAATTGCTTGATAAGGGGTATATTCGCCCAAGTCCATCTCCTTGGGGAAGTCCTGCTCTTTTTGTGAAGAAGAAAGATGGTAGTTTGCGGATGTGCATTGACTATCGTCCTCTCAATGCAGTGACTATCAAGAATAAATATCCTTTACCCCGCATTGATGTTCTATTTAATCAATTAGCTGGTGCCAAAGTCTTTTCGAAGATCGATCTTCGATCTGGTTATCATCAAATCAAGATTCGACCAAGTGACATTCCGAAGTCAGCCTTCTCCACCAGATATGGTCTTTATGAATTTCTGGTGATGTCCTTTGGTCTCACAAATGCACCCGCATATTTCAAGTACCTTATGAACTCCGTCTTCATGAATGAATTGGACAAGTTCATAGTGGTCTTCATTGATGATATTCTGATTTATTCCAAGAATGAAGAAGAACATACAGAACATCTTCAGATTGTTTTGCAACGTTTGAGAGATCATAAGCTTTATGCTAAATTCTCCAAATGTGAATTCTGGCTAGATAGTGTGAAATTCTTGGGCCATACTATTTCTAAGGATGGTATCTCAGTGGATCCTGGCAAAGTGCAGGAGGTCATGGATTGGAAGCCACCCAAGTCCGTGCATCAGATTCGTAGTTTTCTAGGTCTAGCCGGCTATTATCGTCGATTTATTCTGGATTTCTCTAGAATAGCTAAACCTATGACTGAACTATTGAAAAAAGGTGTCAAGTATGTGAGGGATGAAGCTTGTGACAAGGCATTTCACACCTTGAGGGAACATCTCACATCAGCACCAGTGCTAGCACAGCCAGATATGATGAAACCGTTTGAGGTGTTTTGTGACGCTTCTGGCACTGGCCTTGGTTGTTTACTTATGCAAGACAACAAGGTTATTGCATATGCCTCACGAGCACTTCGACCACATGAAAAGAATTATCCTACCCATGACCTGGAGCTAGCAGCGGTTGTGCATGCCTAAAAGATTTGGCGGCATTATCTAATGGGAAATCGCTGCAATATCTTCACCGATCACAAGAGCCTTAAATATATTTTCACCCAATCAGATTTGAATATGAGGCAAAGAAGGTGGTTGGAATTGATAAAGGATTATGATCTAGAAGTCCAATATCACCCTGGCAAAGCCAACGTGGTTGCAGATGCGCTTAGCTGCAAGCATTGCAACTGCATGATGGTAGAGCCGTATAATGAGACCTTATGTGAAGAGATGAGGAATCTTAACCTAGAAATGGTCGAGCACGGAAGTCTATATGCCATCTCCACAAAATCTCCTCTCCATGAGAGAATTGCTTTGGCTCAACTCACTGATGAAGGTGTCTAGTTAATCAACCAGAAATTGTCTGAAGGAGACCCCAAGTATAATTGTTTCCGGAAGGATGAACAAGGAGTAATATGGTTTGATCAAAGATTGGTCATTCCCCAGGATCCGGAAATAAAGAAGGAGATTTTAGAGGAGGCTCACCTCTCTAAATTCACCATTCACCCTGGTAGTACCAAGATGGACAGAGATCTTAGGGAGAATTTCTGGTGGTCAAACATGAAGGGTGAAATAGCCAAGTATGTGTCCAGTTGTGATACGTGTCAAAGAATCAAGGCTAGTCACCTAAAGACCGCAGGCCAAATGCAACCCTTTTCGATACCCGCTTGGAAGTGGGATGACATCAGCATGGATTTCGTAGTAGGTTTACCCCTCACTCCAAAGAAACATGATTCCATCTGGGTTATAGTGGACCGACTTACCAAGACCACTCATTTCATTACTGTCCACACTACCTATTCAGCTGAGCGTTATGCAGAGATCTATGTTGACCTCATTGTGCGTTTGCACGGTGTTCCAAAAACTATCCTATCCGACAGAGGCACTCAATTCCTTGCTCGCTTTTGGGCACAAGTGCGTGAATCCTTGGGTACCAAATTGATCCATAGCTCTAGCTATCATCCCCGGACTGATGGTCAGATAGAAAGAGTAAATCAAGTAGTGGAGGATATGTTGAGAGCTTGTGTTATTCATTTTGACAAGACTTGGGACAATTGCTCAGCTTTGGCAGAGTTTGCTTATAACAATAGCTACCAAGCTAGTTTGAAAATGGCTCCTTTTGAAGCCTTATATGGACGAAGATGTCGCACCCCCTTGAATTGGTCACAAGCAGGTGAGAGGACATTATTTGGTCCTAAGCTAGTACAAGAAGCTGAAGAGAGAGTGGAAGTAATCAGAGAAAATTTAAGAGCCGCTCAAATGAGACAGAAAAGCTACCATGACAAAGCTAAGGCACCCAGAGAATTTGAAGTTGGTGATTATGTGTACTTAAAGGTGTCACCAACCAAAGGTGTACAAAGATTCGGAGTAAAAGGGAAGTTAGCTCTGCGCTACATTGGCCCTTATGAAGTCACTGGGAAATTCGGTAAGGTTGCATATCGTATTAGACTCCCAGACAGACTCTCCGCGGTACATGATGTGTTTCATGTCTCCCAGTTGAAGAAGTGTAATCAAATACCAGAAGCACAAATAATCACTGAGACCAATGCAGAGATAGAACCTGACCTATCACTAGTAGAATATCCAATGAGAGTGCTAGATCAAAAAGAAAGACAAACAAGAAGACAAACAGTGAAGATGTACAAGATACAATGGAGTCACCACACTGAAGAAGAAGCCACGTGGGAAACCGAGCAGTTTCTCAACACCAAGTATCCAAGTTTTCTTCAAGGTCAACATCGTACGTAACCTTTCCCTGCCTATCTTTTAAATTCGAATCTCGGGACGAGATTCCTTTTAAGAGGGGTAGGCCGTAACACCCCGTGTTATTAATTAGTGCTAATCACACCTTTGACCAAGTCAATATCATTAGTAATCAAGCCCTAGTCAAACCCTTGGTCAAATTCCTAGCCAACATGGTCAAAACCCTAGTGTCCATACTCTCTGTCTAGAACTTTTGCCGCGTTCTCCAAATTTGGCCTAAACACTCAAAATTCCACCAATATAAAAGTTGTTCATCTTGTTGAGGGACACATCTTTCATGTTGGTCGGCATTGCAAATTTGGAGTGGAAATTGGTTGAAATTATGGTCAACAGCAGGGACCACCTTTCCTTGGCGCCGAGCAAAGTACCAACTTGGCATGCCTTTGGTGCACGATCCATTGATCAAAACACCTATGTTCTTCTGTGAAAGTTGTAGAGGGTACTTGGATCTTCAACTTTGATATAGGCCGATTGGTGCATTACAGTTGCGAATTTTGGAGAAAACTTTGGTCGAACAGGGCTACTTGGAATTCTGTCCCTGCCAGCCGGTGCTCTAGAGTGCCAAAGCGCGTGCACCGGTGCCGAGCCGCACGCCGCCGGCGCGCCCACGCCGCGCGCGCTGCGCTGCTGCCGTGGGACCCTCTGGGCCCAGACTCGATGAACGTCGCACCCACATGGCAAGCCTCGACTCGTTGGACGGCGTCGACCCGGCCCCACACCCCTCGCACCGCCCATACCACGCTGCGCCGCCCAGCCAGTCCCGCGCACGCCGTACGCCCGCACAGAGCACGGCCATGTGCCCTCCCTCGCGACTTGCTCTCCAAGTCTTCGTGGTCGTTGAGTCATCGCCGCGCTCCTTTAAAAGCCCCCGGAGCACCTCGCTCGCACGCGCACCACCACCGTGCTCTGCTTCCGTCGCCGGTGCGCCATTGGTGCTCGCGATGAGCTCCATCTCCCGGCTGCCCTCACCGCCACTTGAGCCTGCTCGCACATCCACAAGCACCCCCTAGACCCTCCGGGACCGCCACATTTCCCTGGCCAAGCTCCTGTTTGTCGGCATCCAGCCTGCAGCGGCCGCCGCCGCTGGGCGCCGCCGAACCCCCTCGCCGGCGTGATCCCCAGCCCCGCCAAGCACCGAAATCGGACCCCATGGAGTCCGCGACCACTTTCCCCTCGCGTGTTGCCCAGGCCGAGCCTCCCCTTCGCCGGATTCCGGCCATCTCCGCCGGCCGGCGCGCCAAGGACCTATTTGTGGGGTTTGATTTCTGGCCAAGGGCATTTCTGTGAACGAGGGACCGTTTCGTAATGATCTTCTTCTTAGTTTCCTTGCAACTAAGTCCTACACCTTCTAAAATCCATATAAAATCGTAGAAAAATCAGCAAAATGCAAATAAGGACATTTTGGAATCCTTGGGAGGAGCACTACATTTCCTAGATAGCATGTTTATAGTTTTTCTGAATAGTTTTTGAATAATTTTGAAAACTCAGTTTGAAATGTTTTTGATGTAGTTTAAATTCTAGATGTGAGTTTGACTTGAAATTTGGATATGTGGTGCATTATGAAGTTCATGAGCTCTAACTAAAAATTTGCACAAAGTTACTGAGTAGATTTTGAGTTATGATCTATTTAGCCTTTATGCTAGTAGTATCTTCATCTTTTTGCCTAGCACTGCATTGGTTTGCTCTGTGGCTACTTTTTTACACCTTGATCTATGTATGGTTTGTTGGTTCTCTAGTAATTTTTGCATGATTGTTTGACTATGTTAAAATAGATTTTTGATTTATGTATGCTAGCAGGACCTATGTGTATATTTAAAGTTATGTGTAGATTTAGGACTTAAGCCTTGGCGTATGTCCTTGTTTTGGTGATGTGGCGCTCTGGTGAAAATTTGAAGTCCTTCGGATGAGTAGTTTTGCCTAGAATAAATAGTGTTTTATTTACTAGACTGGTTTGTTATTTTTGTTATAATTAATCTAGATTTTTCCTATGCATGATTTTTGGTGTGAGAGCATGTTTTGTGGTGATCTTACTGTATGAGAAAAATCAGGACCATAGGAGCTATATTTATTTTTATATGCTTAGTGGTAGTTTGAATAGTTATAAAATGGACACGGTAAAAGTCGAGTGATGTTCGTCACTCGCGAGCTATAGGTTTCTTATGTTGGAATCATAAGATCTTGTTAAACCTACCTGCTCATGTGGTAAGACCATGGGATCGGCTCTGGCCAGTAGATGTCTTTGGTTAATCGTTTGAACATACTAAACATTTGTCGATAATGGGACCGGTAAGCCCAGTACCCGATTGGCACGGCAAGGGAACTTTAGTGCTACCACTCTTGGGTTTGTCCCCTACTGCAGCTTAATTGTGGTGCATGAGTGAACCTGGCCTGGCGTGGTCCGTGGCCAGTAAGCTTTGTACCGAGGACTGTAGCCCCTATTCCCAAACCGAGGATTGACGGGAATCGCCTGATTGGTGCGTACCCCGCCCATTTGGGCTTTAGTTGTCATTATGGCGTATGCATTGTCCTACGTGTCTAGGTCCACCTTGCAAGGTTAATAATCGCTACATCGTCCGCCTCTCACCATTATCCGAGATTGCTTAACCATCACTCTATGTCCCTTAATGATGGAATTAGAGAAGTAATATGGACATATGCTTAATAGTTTGCACAACTCATCCTTGTAATGGTTGCTCACTTAGTAATGGTTAATCAACTAGAAGTTGGAGCTAAAACTTGAAGGGAAATTTTGCTGCTGGACACTGTAAAAATGCTTAATATGCTGATAGACACCGCAACGAGCGAAATCTGCTCAGTACCATTACAAATTTGAGGTTTTTTGATGTAACACACCGCACCCATTATTTTATTGTTTTCTGGTATTCGCGGAGAGAGAAGGTGAGAGAAATGACTTTGTTGCCCTCTCTTCAACCTTCAGGTGTTCATTGTTTTTTGCCGTAACACACCGCCGCCGGCAATTCATGGTCGTTCTTCTCTGACCACCTACCCGGCGAGGGCTACTCGAGGAAGCTGTGGTTGTACATCGATGTGGTGTCCGCCATCGTCTAGGCCACCATCATTGAGGGCTTCGACTGCGCGGCCCTCTCCAATCACGAGCGGCGGCGGCGGCGCGGCTCCTTCCGGCCTCGGTCGAGCAGCGGTGCGGGCCCCTCCCCGGCCTCGCGCGGCGGCGGCCCGGCCACCTCTAGCCTCGCACGAGCGGCTGCTCGGCCTCATGCGAGCAGCAGCGGTCCCTCTCCAACCTCGAGCGGCTGCGCCGATGCGGTTCCTCCCGGCCTCGCACAAGCTGCGGCAGCGGCCCCAGTTACCCCTGGCCTCGTGTGGGTGGCGTCGCGACCTCATGCGAGCAGCGGCGGTCTCCATCCTCGAGCGGCAGCAGAGTCCCAGTAGTATGTGTGCCTGCTCGAGTGCTTGTCATGCCGGCGCCCGGCGGGTAGGGTAGTGTGTGGTTTATTACCATGATGATGATGGGTGTTGAGCTCCGGATTGCCCTCCAACCACACGCGAGCAGCAGTGCAGGTGGTCAGACCTCGCCGGAGAAGAAAAGACAGTGATGATGTGTTACGGCAGAAATAACAGAACAACCAGAGGTTGAAGACGAGGGCAACAAAATCATTTCTCTCACCTTCTCTCTCCGCAAATACGAGAAAGTATTAAAATAATGAACGTGGTGTGTTAGAATCCCAACTTTGTAATGGTACTCGGCAAATTTCGCTTGTTGCGGTGTCCCTCAGCATATTATGCATTTTTACGATGTCCCGCGGCAAAATTTCCGAAACTTGAAAGTAAGGACCTACTCTTTATTGCTTTTCAGCAAAAGAAACCCAGTAGCCATAAAGCCTTACATGTCTAGAGTGTTAGTGATCTCACATCACCTGACGGTTAAGTCTTCCTGAGTATTAGTATACTCAGCCTTGCTTTGTTGATAATTTTTGCAGGTGTTGATGTGAGTGATGGTTTTTCGTGGCCTGGTTCTCTCCCACCTGGTTGTGAAGTTGAGTAGGAGGATGATAGTGCTTAGTGACATTCATGGATGGCCTCCTATGATGTCTCTTATGACATTTAGTATTTTATTTCTGTTGTGTTTCGAACTCTGAACTATTTACTTTCATGCATGCAACTTGGTTTGTAATAATGAACCTTTGATGGACATGATGTAATAAATTGTGACTTGTTTATCTCTGGACTCGCCGTCGTGTGAGTTTTGATGTACAACGTTTCGATCATTTGTTGTAAGTGATTTACCGGGCTTGACCCGGCACACTCAACAGGTTAACTCCTCTTTAACGCATGATGACCAAGTGGATGGTTTATGTGTTAATTAGGAATTAATTTGGGCGGTTCTGTCACAGCTGGCATCAGAGCTCGTTTGTACATCAGAGATCTTAATACACCCTTAATAACATGCTTTTGGAATAAAACTTGCAAGATTAAGGTGTTTTGCAAAATGCGTTAGGAATGCTAAGGATTAACTAGTCCGAGAGGTCCTAGAGGGATTTTGGGTTCTTTCAGGTGGCTAGTAATCTATGGTTTATCTAAACTAACTTCCAGCACATCTTAAGCCACGTGTTTCATACGTGTGCTTTGCCGCATCATGAGTATGCGAGGGTCGATAGGGCAATCTATTCAACGGATCCTATCTTCTCGGTTGGATGCCCACGTGTTTTATACGTGCACTTTCCGTATGTAAATCACATGAAGGATGATGTGTTCTATTCAACATGAACATATCATGGGTTGTGATGTCGCCACGTTTTGCCATACGTGTGCATGATTCCGCATTACGAACATGTGAAGGGGGACACCCTCCATTCAAAAGGGGTGTGTCTTAGGTTGGACGCTGTCCATGCAGCGCTAAACATATGGGTGCCGTTTCTATAGTGAACGGTAATGTATGGGGACGCTTTCGTGACGTGCTGGCACAGAAGGTTCATTTTCTGCAGGTACACTAACCGCGATTCGTAAGAGCTAAGATCGCTTAGAAATTCGACTAGCTATTATAGGGAGAGTCATATATTGTGCCATGCCACCGGCATTAACTTTGAATTTTAGGCATGGATTTGCCTTGTGAGAACGTTTAGGATGCTCTTGCATCATGCTAAAATTATAAGAAAGAAAATAAGTCATCCTTAAAATCCATGTTAAATCACCTCACCAAAGACACATCCAAATCTTCCCTATCTTAGTGTCTGTTTCTGTTTCTCAGTTTGGGTTACTCTGCTGGTCTGAATCTTTGGACCCCCTAAACCAAGTTTTCTGGAGAAAAGTTAGATACAAAAGTTGTGCCAAATCTTGTCAAGATCCTGCTGTAAAAATTTCAGAATTTTGGAGCAAGGACATCTGGCGTTATGCTCAGTTTAGTGCAGGTCTGTTTGCTACTTTTCCTGGGTGACAGTAAACTGAACTGCGGTCTTTATGAGCATCTTCCTTTGATTTTTAGCTCAGCTTTTGAATACCGATCTTGTGCTAAATAATGTAACTGGGTAGCTGGAAAAGTTTGAGAATTTTTGTCCTACCAGATTATGAGTTACATGCATTTCTATGCCCTGGACAGAATATGTCATCTTCGCAACTCACGCTAATTGGTGCGAGTTTTTGTTGATACAGATGGCTGGACAGGTGTTCTGGGAGGTACGCCCGGACGGTACGGTCCGCACTGACGGACTACACCTAGAGGGGTTTGCCCGCATTTTGTGGGACACTCTTCACTCGTCGGGCTACGTCACTCCTCTGATGTATGAGGCGTTGGAAACCACGCAGCTTGGAGTGCCTCGCTGTTGTGTTCGTGTGACCGTGCAGCTTCACCCCGCCCACCCAAACTGGCCAGACCTGAGCACAGATGTGAGGAGTATCCAGATGATGGAGACTCTTGAGGTTGCCACCTTGAGAGTGTTGAACACCTTTGGTGATCAGCACCCTCTCGAGGTGTCGTCGACTCTAGTGGGACTACTTCCGACTATGGACCCTGAGGACCCCGCATGGAGGGACCGTATGGGGAACATGGCCGCGCTCCTGACTGAGAGGACCCCACTTGACGTACTGCAGGGGACGGCCCGGTGCATGCAGGCACTGTACCGTCTTCAGGCTTTTCGCAGTACGGCTACCACAGCCGTGTCTACCGTTGCTCTCGACACTACAAGAGTGTTGGGAGTACAGACTCGCCACCTGCGCTCTATCTGCTTTAGCTACATCTGGAGCGAGACCTTGCAGAAGCACGACTAAGGATTACAGGACTGGAGGATAGTGTGGCTCACTGGGTGAACCGTGAGGCACAGTGGGTGGATCAGCTTGCTGCTCGTGTTTAGACTATTGTGGGACTACAGGAGCAACGAGGGCAGATGCAGGTTGAGATGGATCAGATGAGAGATGAGCGCCTATAGCACATACAGGCACTGGCCTAGATGCAGGAGCAGATAGAGCTGATGGACGAAGACTTAGAGGCCGCCAATGCCCTGATCATTATGCTGCAGCAGCCACCGCGGCCGCCATAGCCACCGGTTCCGGGAGCTATGGAGGGAAACCCGGACGACGCTCAGTCCATGGTGGACAGTGAGAGGGAGTCTCCGCAGCTAGTGCCGATGGAGATTGGTACGCCTGCTTCGAGTGGCTCCTCAGTGGGCAACTTAGATGACTTCTAGATTTTAGTAGTCAGTGTAGCGTGCATACTCTTACGGGTGGCCTAATTTTGGTCCGTGGAGGGATAGGCTAACGTAGACAGAGTATTCTTTTGTGTAGTCAGCTGCTACATGCAGGGCCGTCCCGGCAAAAATCAGGGCCCTGTTCATAACTTCAAAGTGAGGCCTGCGAGGGTAACGATGTAGAACAATAGTAACCTATATAGTATGATATATTCATAGCAACAAAATACTAAAAATAGTACATATTAATCTTGATTTTTTAGTCTTCATCATTATGCTTTTTGTGTTCCTTAAAAATGAAATTTTCAATGATACATAATTAATCTTATACAACATATCATTCTCGATGAAAGGGATAAAAAAAAGGACACACCGTCAAAACAATAACCAAGCTAGTTTATCTAATCATCATCTCAATAAAATAAAAGTAGCCATGCAAGCTGTGTCATGTCTTGGTTGTACCTGCAGTATATTTAATCATCTTGAGATCCTCCACATTCAGGGCCCTACCCCTCTACAGACATAATGAATTGCATAGCAGCGTACGGAGTATCTCATACGCCTTCGCCTGGCCCTGTTAGGGTGTGCAACATTCACAAGAAGTAACTTTGGAGTAATTAAGCCTAATGAACTGCATATCTCATAATTGGGGGCCTTTAAAAATTAGAGGCCCTGTTCGGCCGAACAGGTCGCACGTCCTTCGGGACGGCCCTGCTACATGTTAACCACTATGTATGTTGAACCAAGACCTTGGTATGTGTGTAACCTTGTGCTGTAATTAGGTGTGATCCAAATGTTGCATGACTTTCTGCAGTAGTTTATGTAATGTGTAATTTGAACCTCCTTATGGTCAAATATGGGCTATGCAATAAATATCAAAGTTGTTGGAAATTTCATTGTGTGCATGCTTGTAAAATTTCAGCCTTTTTGCCTTTAGGAACTGAGAGTTATGAATATTTTCGTGACCTTCGGTTTTCTGAAAATCAGCCTGGACAGAGAGTTAAGAATTGAATTTTTCGGGCATGTTAACCTCAAATTTCGTATTTCGGATGAATACAAAAGTTGTAGTGCATGAAATTATGCTCCTTCTGACCAAGTTTGAGCATCATCTGTTAATCGCGCCGAGAGTTATGAACTTTACACTTCAGCGTATTGTGGCTGACCCCTCTGAAAAATTTATGTTGTTGGATAGAATTAATTCACATGTTCTACTTGTTTATGCTTTTATCAGCAAGATTATGAATATGTGACTAATCTCAGTTCCAATAATTTTTCAGATGGTAGGTCCAACTTGCAATACTCCTCATGGGTTCGGTGGTGCTAGTAGCAGCAACCCACCGCCACCACCTCCCCCTCCGAACATGACGCCCATGGAGGCATTCCTTGTTGCTCAAGCTGATGTCATGCGCCAAATCTTTCACAATCAGCAGCAGCATCAGCAACAACAACAACGCAGCAATCTGCGTGATGACCAGCCACAAGTGGCCAAGAATGAGCACTTTACGGCATTAAAGCCACCAACTTTCGCCAAAGCAGAAGAACCCTTGGAGGCTGATGCTTGGATTCGTGCCATTGAGGCTAGGTTTGATGTTCTCACTTTGCCATGCTCGGAGGAGCGCAAGGCCAGCTTTGAAGCCTTACAACTCTGTGGCCCTACTTTGATCTGGTGGGATCATTTCGAGATGACACAACCAGCTGGACATGCCATTACTTGGGATGAATTCAAAATAGTGTTCAAGACTCATCACATTCCTCAAGGAATGGTTGATCGAAAGATAAGTGAATTACTAGCATTGAAGCAAGGTTCAGACTTTGTGTATCAGTATGCACAAAAATTCAACAATCTGTGTCAGTATGGGGATGTGGATAATGATGAGTAAAAGATGAATCGTTTCCGACGTGGTCTTGATCCCAACCTTTATGAAAGGTTGAACCCCACCAAGCCTGACACCTATCATGAGATAGTGAACTTGGCTATTTCCCAAGAAGATGCTATGAAGAAGGTAAAGAACGAAAAGAAAAGGAAGGCTGCGTCCAACTCTAACAACGCACCCAATCGGAAGTATCGCATTGTGAAGAAGGTTTTCTAGAGTTCTAATAGGAACCAGCAATCTGGACGTTGGGTGGTTAGGCCTCCCCAGAATCAGCAGCGGGGAGACTATCGTTCTTCTGCCTCCCAGCGGTAGAATTACAAGCCCAATGCTTCACAGCCAAACTGCAACACTAGGGATGGCAAATGCTACAATTGTGGAGAGGCGGGACACTATGCTAACAAGTGCCCTCGTCCCAAGAAGCAAAATCAGCAGAACCAAAGACGTGGACCAAATCAGAACAACAAGGACAAGGGAAAGAAGCGGACCGTGCAAATCAAGCAAGGTCGCCTCAACTTCACCACCATGGTGGGAATTCCAGAGGCACTACTACAAAACAGGCCTTCTGTAACACCAGTATGTGTTACTATAAATCAAGAAAAATGTTACCAAGACTAATAGTAACACATTTATTAAGTGTTCTTATTTTCAGCGTTACGATAGTAAGACCTATTGTAACACAATGTATGTGTTCTTAATTGCTAAAAAATGTGTTACAATCAAGTTGTAGTAACACATTTAACGTGTTCTTATATATAAGAAAATGTGTTACAACCATTTGGTAACACTTTTTAAAGTGTTACCATAATTTTGAAATATGTGTTACTTATCAAATGTCCTAATAACTCTTTTTTTGGCAATAGTAACATGTATCATAGTAAGCTAGTAACACTTTTCCTAGTTTCGACTAGCTCCTGGTAACACAATCAATCTACAATAACACCATTAAATAAACATAACCAATTGAAAAGTAATTGCCTATATTCTTAGATAAAATTTGGAGAACCATCCCGTGTCATACAATTGAAAAAATCAAATAATGAGTAATAGTAGCTCTGGGTACATGCACTCCACAATTTACATTGACTCAGTGCATATAGAAATGCATTCCTAACACATAACATGGTTTCATAATACTAAACTTGAAATGAATGAATTATCCCTATCTATTCCTTGAGGTCCTTTGACTATTGATCCCCTGGTATGGCAGATAACAAAAGAGCTGCTTTGAACATTAGCATTGGGAAACCTGCATGCAACGAAGAAAAAAAACATCATGACTTGCAGAAAGTATGATATAGTTCCTTTGTTTCATACATGAACACCGAAAAAATGGGCTATGTATACAAATTATTAAATTAAAGAAAGTAAAATCCTAAAAATATCAGATGAAGTATAAAAGTAAATTTCAAAGCTTTCTGTAATTTGCGTTGACGTAGTGATTCAAGAGAATCTAGATATGTGAAAACCCAAAACCAACTAATTTGAGTTTATTATAGACCATGAAACTGTAATAGAAAGGTATAATGGAAGTAGCATACACATCTGTACATTTGCAATTCTGAACAAAGACGGATTGCATATCTGAATTATGACAAGTTCATTTAAAAATGGACAGGAAAATACGTCCATAGAACTTTCCATTAGATGAAAATGAATATTGAACCAAGTAAACAATTGATGCTACATGAAACAGAAAAAAATGAACCTGTTAGCATATATAAATCCTTGCAGGGATCGGGATGGTACAAATCAATATAATCAAAACTATCCAACCATCTACATTACCAACAATCATTCATGCCAGCATCTACATCTGATCATGATATCATTCACTTAACAAACCACATTGAGTCATCAGGTGTTTCAGAAATATGTGACTGGCTTCAAAAAGAATCTAATCTGAATTTCAAACTAATTACCCAAGGGTAGGACTAGGAGTTGCATACCAGAAGGGGAGATCGGTGGAGGGTGACTGAGTGAGGGGTGTGATGTGCCACTGCACTGTATTCATGAATTGACCTCCCAATGTTAAGAAATCAAAGACCATGTCAGGGTCCTCCTCCTCCAGAATATTTTTCTTTACAAACAAGTCTTGTGCTTAAGACCAGCAATTGTATGAATTTTCCTAGACAAGGGCACAAGTGCTCAATTTTCAGTAAATATATGCATTAACAATTTGCAGCAGAGCCAAGATATCCAATATCCCAGTAATGGTATAAGTGTGACTTTGAAGGGAAACTAGCAGTAGATAAAAAAATGTAACATATCTATATGCTTTGTTCAACCAGGAATCAACTTGCACTCATATTTAATGGCAAGCACCTGTGAGCAGCTGGTGGTCTTTCAGATTGCCTGCACGGTCAAGGTTAGTGTAGAATGGAAGTGACCCATAACCATACCTTAGTACAGGGGAGACAGGATTTTAAGTCAAAAAAAATTGAAAACAAATTAAAAAATGTACTGAAACTAGTCGCAAAGAACGAAACCAATCTATTTGAGTAGTGTGATGCCATCTCTTAGTCTTACCTTTCTGTGTGCACATTGAGGTTTTGTATTAATCTATTGAGGCATATAGTCGAACACCATGTTTGATTTGGCAGCCCCAGTTTCACCCCATGGATCAACAGCTACCTCGAAGGCGGACTACAGCAAGGGCCCCTGGCGTCCTCTTGGGCGGAGGGAGCGGCACGGAGGAAGATCGGTGTCGAAGAAGGGGACAGTGGCGGGGCTACGGCTCCGCGCAATGCGGGTGGGCGAAGGTGACGTCCGGCGCCGGCGCTGCCGGACGGAGATGGCAGCGCCGCGAGCGAAGGGCGGTGGCTCCAGATGGCTCCACGCCTCCACGTGGGGGGGGTGGCTCGTGCAGGACTAGGCGGATGGCGGCAGCCACCAGGGCAGACCGGCAGAGGCTCGGCATGGAGGCGAGGGTGGGCGGCGGTGTGGGGCACATCGAAAGAGGAGAAGCAGCCTAGTAGAATTGCGGTTGCTAACTTTTTTTCAGGAACGTGGGGATCGATGTTTCCCTTATGCGGGCCCACCTTAAGCTACCGCGTTAGAATCAGGAGGGTGAGTCATTCTTAAATGGAATGGGAGGACGAATCACAATTCGGCTTGCCTGCCATGACCCATGCATGGTGCTTGGGAATTGAGACCACTAGGATGATAATAAGAAACTATAAAGTGACAATCAAATAAAGTGAATGATTTTTATATTTTTATTTCCTTGATGAAACTCTTTTAGGGGCGTTACAGAGATGTACTTTAGTCCTTGAATTTTCAAAGAAGATTCATGTATTGTTAAAAATTTTAACTACTAAGTACATAAGAAAACTAGATATGCATGTGTTTACTAATTATACAATTTTTATAATCTAAAGATCCTTGTTGTGGCCTGTGTAGTTCAAATGTGAATTAATCAGAATAAATTGCCAAAAATACATTTTAAATCAAATAAATCATATTGTTACCAATCTTCCAATTTTGATTCCATGTGTATTTTTAAAATATTGGAACAGATACTTACGATTGCTTAAGAATTTCTTAGTTAAAGCCACTCAAATAGCATAATAGATATAGTGGCGGTATCATAGTATTTCAGTTTGTGTATATAGTTGTAACATTATAACATTAATTTTGTGGTACTATAATTAGACACAAAATTGAAAAAGAGGTATATGTGTTACAACCTTCATTCGTAACACATAATTTTGTGTTACTATTAGACTTCTTTGTAACACATTGATGAATGTGTTACAAGAATGTGTTATAGAAATTAAGTTTTGTAGTATGTGTTACCACTTTCATTCGTAACACATAACTTTGTGTTCCTATGAAAATTCTTTGTAACATATTCATGAATGTGTTACAAGAGTGTGTTACAGAAACTAAGTTTTGTAGTAGTGAGGGAACGCCAGTTATGACAGGTACATTCTCTATTTTAGATCAACCTATTAAGATTTTGTTTGATTCTGGTGCCACCCATAGTTTTGTGAATGGAAATATACTAGACAAATTGGGATTGGTTCCTCATCGCACTAATGGGGCATATTTGATTGCAACCCTAGGAGGGAAAATTTCTTCCAAAAAAATCACCCAGAGGGTACCTCTTGCAATAGGTAGCAAGATATTTAAAACCAATCTTATCATTTTGGGGTTGGAAGGCATATATGTTATTTTGGGAATGAACTGGATGACTCAGCATAGGGTTGTCCTGGATATTTTAGAGCGGATGATAGAAATCAATTCATCTGATGTCAGAGCCTCAACACTCTACTTGCCCTCTAGAGAGTCTGTAAATCCTTGTGCCTTTGTGGCCATAACTTCACAATTAGAAGAAATTCCAGTGGTTTGTGAGTATCCGGATGTGTTCCCTGATGATTTGCCTGGTATGCCACCAGACCGCGACATTGAATTCGTTATCGAACTTCAACCTGGTACGACACCTATCTCAAAAAGAGCCTACCGAATGCCACCTAAGGAACTGGCTGAGTTGAAGACCCAGCTTCAGGAATTGTTGGATAAGGGTTATATTCGCCCAAGTTCTTCTCCTTGGGGATGTCCTACTCTCTTCGTTAAGAAGAAAGACGACAGTTTGAGGTTATGTGTGGACTACAGACCTCTTAATGCGGTGACTATTAAAAATAAATACCCCCTTTCCCGCATTGATGTGTTTGTTTGATCAGCTATCAGGGGCAAAAGTCTTTTCCAAGATTGATCTTAGATCTGGGTATCATCAGATAAAGATTCGACCTTGTGATATTCCTAAAGCTACCTTTTCCACACGATATGGGCTATATGAATACTTAGTCATGTCCTTCGGTCTGACTAATGCACCTGCCTACTTCATGTACCTCATGAATTCCATATTCATGAACGAACTGGACAAGTTCGTGGTAGTTTTCATTGAAGACATCTTAATTTATTCCAAGAACGAAGAAGAACATGCCAAACATCTCCACATTATTCTACAACATTTGAGAGATCACAAGCTTTATGCTAAATTCTCAAAATGTGAATTTTAGCTGGATAGTGTGAAATTCTTGGGCCACACTATTTCTAGTGATGGTATGTCAGTGGATCCAAGCAAAGTGCAAGAAGTGATGGATTGGAAACCACCTAAATCCATATTTCGAAGCTTTCTTGGGTTAGCAGGTTATTATCGTCGCTTCGTTCCGGATTTTTCTAGAATTGCCAAACCTATGACTGAACTTTTGAAGAAAGGGGTAAAATTTGTGTGGGATGAGAAATGTGAGAAAGCCATCCACACCCTAAAGCAGCACTTGACTTCAGCACCTGTGTTGGCTCAACCCGACAACTCTAAGCCATATGAGGTTTATTGTGATGCCTCAGGTACTAGTCTTGGATGTGTTCACATGTAAGAAAATAGAGTCATTGTGTATGCTTCCCGAGCACTTCGACCTCATGAAAAGAAATATCCCACTCATGATCTTGAGTTAGCAGCAGTTGTTCATGCTCTCAAAATTTGGAGGCATTACTTGATGGGAACCCATTGCAATATATTCACTGACCATAAAAGCCTCAAGTATATTTTCACTCAAGCCAACTTGAATTTGCGCCAGACACGGTGGTTAGAACTTATTAAAGATTATGATTTGGAGGTACATTATCACCCCGGCAAGGCAAATGTCGTTGCAGATGCTCTTAGCCGTAAGGTTCACTGCAACTGCTTGTCCGTGGAAACATATAGTGATACCCTATGCAACGATCTGACTAAACTCCGCTTGGAAATTGTTCCTCAAGGCATGCTAAATGCTATTTCCATTGAATCCACCTTGTGGGATAAAATCATCGCGGCCCAATCTAGTGATGAGGGAATCAAAACAATTAAGCAGAAATTATCTGAAAATAACCCCAAAGTCAATTGCTTTCGCCAAGATCCTAATGGAACCATCTGGTTTGAACAACGTCTTGTTGTTCCAGAGGATGCTAATCTCCGGAAAGAAATTTTGGATGAAGTACACCTCTCTAAATTCTCCATTCATCCTGGAAGTAGTAAGATCTACTAAGACTTAAAGGAAAAGTTTTGGTGGTCCAATATGAAGGTGGACATAGCCAAATATGTCTCCGAATGTGATACTTGCTCAAGAATCAAAGCGAGTCAATTGAAAACAGTGGGTACTCTTCAACCCTTGCCCATACCTTCCTGGAAACGGGATGATATAAGCATGGATTTCATCATGGGTTTACCTCTTACCTCTAAGCACCATGATTCGGTGTGGGTCATTGTGGATAGACTCACCAAGACTGCGCATTTCATTCATGTGCATACCTCATACTCAGCAAAGCAATATGCAGAATTTTATTTTGAACACATCGTGAGCTTACGCGGAGTTCCTAGGACTATCATTTCTGATAGAGGTGCTCAGTTCATCACACGTTTCTGGCAACACCTACATGACTCAATGGGACCCAAATTAATTCGCAGTTCTGCCTATCATCCTCAAACAAATGGTCAGACTGAGAGAGTTAATCAAGTCCTAGAGGATATGTTGAGGGCTTGCATTATCCATTTCGACAAGAATTTGGATGCTTGTCTGTCCTTGGCGGAATTCTCCAATAATAATAGTTACCAAGCTAGTTTAAAAATGGCACCTTTCGAGGCTCTTTATGGACGGAGATGTCGCACCCTGTTGAATTGGTCCCAGACAGGGGAACGGAAATTCTTCGGTCTTGCCTTAGTTAAGGAAGCAGAAGAAAAGGTAGAAGTAATACGTGAAAACTTGAAAGCTGCACAGATGAGGCAAAAGAGTTATCATGATGAAGGGAAAGCACTTAGAGAATACCAAGTTGGTTAAAAGGTGTATTCGAAGGTTTTACCAACCAAAGGAGTGTAGAGATTTGGAGTAAAAGGAAAACTGGATCCGTGTTACATTGGACCCTATGAGATCATTAAAATATGTGGACCGGTTGTAATCGCATTCGCCTTCTGGATCGACTTACTACTGTCCACAATGTGTTCCATGTGTCTCAACTAAGAAAATGTGTCTATGAGCCGGAGACAAAGGTTATAAATGAAGCAAATGTGTGGATAGAACCTGATCTTTCTCTAGTTGAGCACCATAAGCGAATTCTCGATAAAAAGGAGAGGAAGACAAGAAGAAAGTCAGTGACAATGTACAAGATACAATGGAGTCACCATACTGAGGAGAAAACTACATGGGAAACTGAACACTACCTCAATACCAACTACCCTGGTTTTCTACAACCTCGAAATCATAAGACCTTTATCCTATCTTGGTCTTTACTTTGCGAATCTCGGGACGAGATTCTGTTTAAGGGGGTAGGTTGTAACATCCTTGATGTTTATGTGGCTAATCAAGTGCTTAAGTTGCTAAACATGCTTAATTAGTGAAGCTAAACCCTAATCACTTTGGTCAAACCTAGTCAATGTGGTCAAACCCTTAGGTTCATGTGACCCTTTTTTGGTGTTCTAGCTAGATCTCAAAATTTTCCTTGAGCACTGAAAATTCTGTCAAAATAAAAGTTGCTCAGAATTTCCAGGGACACAATTCATCTAATTACTGGCATTTCAAATTTTGAGTGCAAAAGCCTCAAAAACTTGGTTGAAGTCCAGAGCACCCTGCTGACTGCACCGAGAAAATCTCAAAGTTCAAGCCAATCTGGAGCTCAATCCTATGATTTTTTCATAGGTCGGCCTTTGCAAAAGTTGTAGAGGGTATCTCATCTCTAACTTTTCTATTGGTCAAATTTCAAGTTATATTCAAGTTTGAATTGTTTCAACCAGTCAAACACCCCTAAGCCGAAATGCTGCGTCGCGCCGTGCGCCGCGCTTCGGCGTCCACGCCATCACGTGCGTGCCTGCCCATACGCTGTCGCTAGTGGGCCACACCTATCGCCAGCTCTCCACTTGTCCAACGTGGTGCCCCCAAAATATCTGGCAGCCCACCGTGTCACCCGTGCCGTCTCTCTCCCCCGTGATTCTCGTCGACATACGCCGCTGCAAGCTCCGCCGTGCGGCCACGCCATCAAGATGAGGCTGGCAAGCTGGAGCGTGTCATCGAGTCCTTGTCTGCTTGCTGCTGTTGCTGTATCGTCCAGCGCCCACGCACTCGAGCACTCTATGCCGGCTAGCTGCCCACGCTCCGCGCCGCCAAGATGCCATGGCGCCAAGCCTGTGAGGCCGCCGGCCAGCTGGTCCGCGAGGTGGCACCGGTGCATGTCGAGCAGCTCGTGCCACGCCTTCAACTCCGCCCGGCTATAAAAGGAAGCCTCAGACCCGCTCGCGCGATTTCCCCTGCTCCGCCGTCCGCCATTGCCGCCTCCATGACGAGCTCGCCCTTCCACCCCTTCTTGTCAAGCACCTGTGCCATCTAACCTTTCCTAGTGACCCCGTGAAGCTCCTAGCTAGCACACATTGCACATAGACGCCGTCGTTTCACTGGTGTTTGAACCGCAGCGGCCGCTCTGCCTCTGCCTCACCGCTGGCCATCGCCGAAGCTCTCTCCGACCGAGCCGTCGCCGCCAATCTACCGAGGGTGAGCTCAAACCCCCGCCTAGCCGCTCACCCGACCAACTCCGGCAGCCCCTCGCCGCCGGCGATCTCCCCTGCGCCGCCAAGGATACCCTTGTGAAGATCAAACTCTTTCTAGGGTCTGTAGTGTAAAAGTCCAGGGGGTAAATGCAAATAGATTCTGGCCATGATAATTTATGAGTAGGCCAGTGATGCCATGTAATTGCTCTGTGTGATTTCTTGATGCTAGATCATGTGTAGATCTTTCTATAGAAATTAATTATTTTTATACTAGCTAGAACTTGCTAGATTTTTCATGTGCAGTTCATAGCTTAGTTTAATGCAAATTTTGGGCAGTAGCTTTGATGCCATGTCATGTGCTTGTATAAATTTTCTCTCTGTCAATCTATGTGTAGATTAGTCAGAAATAATTTTTGAAGTAAAACAAGCTTAATAAGTAGAATTAAAAGAAAAACAAAAATCACCTTGAATGGGGATTGAATTTAAATTACAAAGTTTAATAAAATCTTATTTAAATTACAAAGTTTAATAAAATCTTATTTAAACAAGCTTTGGTGAAGTAAAATAAATTAATTAATTTAAATGTGCACACAATCACCATCAAATGAGAATAATAATTCTAACCTACACATCCACTTTTCTTGTGTAAAGAAAAGTTTAATAAAATCTTATTTAGGTGAATGTGGCCAACAATACACCTCATGTTTGCCTATAATTTTAGAAGTGGTATTAATTCTTAAAATGGAATAATTGAAGTCATGCATATGCATATCGTGTAGAACATCCAGGCGGGAACTACGAGCTGGTGTTGGAGGCTGAAGGAGAACCAGCTGAGGGAGAAGTGCACACAGTGGAAGTACAGCAAGACCCGAACCAAGCTTCAGAGAACCTTCCCACTGACTGTGCTAGTGAAGGCAAGCCCCGGAGCATAACCTAGTTTTTCCAACTTATGCAATTATATTTGATTATGTTTGTGCATTTAAGTTTCAGGAGTTGAATTGAAACCATAGATGCATGATCCTAGGTTTCTATGTTATTATGCTAGTATGATAAGTCGCTATTTGCCATGCTCTAAGGACACGGTAAAAGTCGAGTGATGTTCGTCACTCGCGAGCTATAGGTTTCTTATGTTGGAATCATAAGATCTTGTTAAACCTACCTGCTCATGTGGTAAGAGCATGGGATCGGCTCCGGCCAGTAGATGTCTTTGGTTAAGCGTTTGAACGTACTAACCATTTGTCGGGAATGGGATCGGTAAGCCTAGTACCCGATTGGCACGGTAAGGGAACTTTAGTGTTACTACTCTTGGGTTCGTCCCCTGCTGCAGCTTAATTATGATGCATGAGTGAACCTGGTCGGGCGTGGTCTGTGGCCAGTAAGCTTTGTACCAAGGACTGTAGCCCCTGTTCCCAAACTGAGGATTGACGGGAACCGCCAGGTTGGCGCGTACCCCACCCCTTTGGGCTTTAGTTGTCATTTTGGGGTATGCATTCTCCCGTGTGTTTGAAGGACCGATTAGGCGAACCAGAGAGGGGGGGAGTGAATGGGAGCTGATAAAAATTCTTCTCGAAGGAGATAGAGACTCCAACAAGATGAACACGGCTTCCAACACACGTCTCCGACTCAACTACCCAAGTTGGCCAAGACCACGTAGCCACTGGAGTGCTACTGATCCTAGGAACCAACAACTCAACCAACCGAACCAAACACCCCAAACACACAGCGGAAAACTGAACAGCCTGCTGTCTGTGCCACACCGGTCAGACTGATGGCTCCTGCCGGTCAGACCGATGGCACCGGTCAGACCGGTGGACTCTGCCGGTCAGGCCGGTGGCAAACCGTAGATGCACAGCAAAGTTCCAGGAAGCCTCAGTGACTCCTATAGGCCCTGGAACAAAAACCACAACCAAAGAACAACCTGTCAAGAAGGAAAACCCCTCACAAAACTTAGCAAGACAACCCAAACGGGCCAAGAACTGGACAGCAGGACCACAGGACAAAACCACACGAACACGGTAGTTCCCCGAGACAAAACCCACCAGGGGATCGCACCGGTCAGACCGGTCAAGAGCACCGGTTAGACCGGTCGCGCCTGGGCAGCTCGGGATGAACAGCGCCCGCGGGTCAACTCCCCCAAATCCAACTCCCGATCTCCCGATTCGCTCCACGGATTCGCACAAGACTTTGGGAATAGTAGGAACACCTCATGGGCACTCCATAGCCAAGTTATGGTCCACCAAAACTCGTTGAATCAAGAGGAATCGAAGGATTTCCACCAAAAACGCCTCTAACCCTAGAGCCAAGAAAACCCCGAAATCGAGCCCCTTTACTCATGGATTTGGGAGGGGAATCAAAGGGAAAAGAACCACGAGGGGTTCATGCATACATCCCCCACCAAATCCCAAAGAGAAAGGTCTCAAAACCGCCACAAGAAATTCGCCAAGAAAAGCCTCCGAAAATCACCAAAAATGAGAAACGGGAAAGACACAACCAAGCCTTGAGGAACCACGCCGAATCATCTATACATACCAAAGAGGTTCATACAAGGTCTAGCTTGCCGCCCGATCATCCTTCCCTCTCACAAGATCTCACCATGAAGCTCTCAAGCTAGTCCTATGAAAATCCTAAGAAAAATAGGAAGAGAAAATAGGAAAACCAAATGAGCTAGGGTTCCAAGAGATGGCTGCCATCCTCTCACCCCTTGGGTTATATGGAGGCAACCGAAAGAATAAAATACCCTTACTAGCTAACTAGGGATACATGCCCCTCAAGGGTGAATTCGGAAATCTTTGTCTTCGCTCCATCGGATGGATGCCCAGTGACCGCAAACTTGCTTAGCCTCGACGCAAGTCTTGCAATCCCGACGCGTGTCCTCTGCTTCGAAGATTCCGGACTGCGTCGTCGCACACCGGTCAGACCGGTCTGGAGCTGCTGCACCTCCGTCTTCGGTTCTTCGGTCTTGGCTTTGTGGATCAACCAAGGAACCCAGTGGTTTTCTGGTGAACCACCGGAAACCCCGCGAACTCGGTGTAGCCTCCGCCAATCACCACTCATGACTCGGCTCCCACGTAGTCCCGGCTCGACCTTGGTTTTGAGGCTCAACCAAGAAACCGTCCATGACTTTATCTTGCCGTTCTTGCCACCATGCGGCCCGCACTTGACCCCGCTGGCCACCGGGTCCCTTGAACCAAGCCTACTTGTCTTCTCCACACCTGGAGGCCTCACCGGCAATGACCTTTCGCGCTTGTTCTTCACCTGCACCAACACCAATCAAGCCACAACCTGCACCTGCAATACTTAGCCAAGAATCAGTCCACACCACGTTGTCAATCACTCATCACACCAGGAAGCGACCATCCACCGGTCCTCGAACCACACATGGCCCTCAGTGTTTAGGTCCACCTTGCAAGGTTAATAATCGATCGATCGTCAGCCTCTCACCGTTATCCGAGATTGCCTAGCCATCACTCTATGTCCCTTAATGATGGACTTGGAGAAGTAATATGGACATATGCTTAATTGTTTGCACAACTCATGCTTGCAATAGTTGCTCACTTAGTAATGGTAAATCAACTAGAAGTTGGAGCTAAAACTTGAAAGTAAGGACCTACTCTTTGTTGCTTTTTAGGAAAAGAAACCCACTAGCCATAAAGCCTTACATGTCTAGAGTGTTGGTGATCTCACATCACCCGACGGTTAAGTCTTGCTGAGTACTAGTATACTCAGCCTTGCTTTGTTGATAATTTTTGCAGGTGTTGATGTGAGTGATGGTTTTCTGTGGCCTGGTTCTCTCCCACCTGGTTGGGAAGTTGAGTGGGAGGATGATAGTGCTTAGTGACATTCATGGATGGCCTCCTATGATGTCCCTTATGACGTTTAGTATTTTATTTCCGCAGTGTTTCGAACTCTGAACTATTTACTTTCATGCATGGAACTTGGTTTGTAATAATGAACCTTCGATGGACATGATGTAATAAATTGTGACTTGTTTATCTCTAGACTCGTTGTCGTGTGTGTTTTGATGTACAACGTTCGATCCTTTGTTGTAAGTGATTTACAGGGCTTGACCCGGCAGACTCGGCAGGTTAACTCCTCTTTAACGCATGATGACCAAGTGGATGGTTTATGTGTTAATTAGGAATTAATTTGGGCGGTTCTATCACACTAACAAAATAGACTAAGTATCAAATGAAAAAATCATCATCTTGGCCACCTACCCCATCAGAAACAATTGGTGCAATAACTCCATCATCAATGTACGTGTCATCTGCATCATCTTGACATAATAACTTCTTTTTGTCGAGGAAATTTTAGTGACATCATTCTTTTAATCACCCCATACCAGTTCATGTTGCTAGTCGCACCCTTGAAAAGCACCCCACTATTTTGTGTCATGAGTAAGGCTGCCAATGGTTTGAGAACCGCCCCAAAACCAAACCATACCATACATAAAAGAAAAATTAATTTGAAACCACACCATCCAACCCATTTCTCTTATGTATCCAAACCAAACTAACTAAGTGGTGTAGAAGACCACAAACCAAACCAAACTTCTATCTCAAACCAGTTCTATGGCAGAGAAAATCCATTTTCCATATATATCATATGTGTGGATCTAGCTGTACCAAATTGCACAAAATAGCGGACTGTCATTCTAAGACATTTTCAACAAATTTCAAACAAATTCATTGAAATTTTAAGGTGTGAACGCGAGCTTTTAGTTTCAGGGTCCGGCTCTCGACGTGGGGCCCACGTGTGGATCTAGGTATGATAATTTGCACAAAGTAGCGGACCGCTATTTTAAGACATTTTCAACAAATTTCAGTCAAATTCGTTGAAATTTTAGGGTGTGAACGCGAGCTTTTAGTTTTAGGGTCCGACTCTCAATGTGGGGCCCACGTGTGGATCTAGGTACGATAATTTGCACAAAGTAGTGGACTGCTATTTTAAGATATCTCCAACAAATTTCAGTCAAATTCGTTAAAATTTTAAGGTGTGAACGCGAGCTTTTAGTTTTAGGGTCCGGCTCTCGACGTGGGGCCCCCGTGTGGATCTAGGTATGATAATTTGCACAAAGTAGTGGATTGCCATTTTAAGATATCTCCAACAAATTTCAGACAAATTCGTTGAAATTTTAAGGTGTGAACGCGAGCTTTTAGTTTTAGGGTTCGGCTCTCGACGTGGGGCCCACATGTGGATCTAGGTATGATAATTTGCACAAAGTAGCGGACTATCACTCTAAAACATCTCCAACAAATTTCAGTCAAATTCGTTGAAATTTTAAAGTGTGAATGCGAGCTTTTAGTTTTAGGGTCCGGCTCTCGACGTGGGGCCCACATGTTGATAGAGGCGGAGTGCCCGATCTTTCGGTGAGTGGAGATAACTTCGATCTGGTGGGAGGCGACCCTCACGATCCGACTACGACGAGCGAGACTCGAAGCGCCAATGCAATCAATGAACCAACTCCCGATGGTTACCAACCTTGCCGGTGCAAGATCAGCCTGATCCCGAAGATCAATTCCTGTACGCAATCGAAGAACGAACAAGAATCTGAGGCGAGCAATCTTAATATCACTCGAAGGTGGAGTTCTGAATCACAGAGGACAGCACGTATTTGTGCGTGGTCTGGTGTTGCTAAAGCTAGATGTAAAACAAAACTCAAGTCTGAAAAATAAGAGAGGGGTCTATCTAAATAGGGGTCGCAGCCCCCTAGCGGCCAGGAGGGCGGCGGCGGCGGAGCTGCTACAGTACCGCGGGTACTGTAGCGCGCGGGAACAGTACCCTAGGCACCCACGTGGGCCTCCTGTTGGACCAGCCTTTATTCTTCTGGGCCTTCATTCTTTAACAGTAGGACGAAGTTCAATTCACACGCACGGGCCCGAGTGAGTGGCCCACAAGGTGGCGCCTAGAGTGGAGGATCAACTGGAGGCGCCTGAGGTGCTGCTAGTGTAGATGTACTCGTGGTGTCCGCATCAGCTGGTGTAGATGTACTCGTGGTGTCCTCATCATCCGCCCCTTCTTGAACTGAAGTCATCCTCGACGGCAGCTCCTCATCTTCGCCCGCATACGGTGTCAAATCTGCAACATTAAAACTAGTGGAAACACCAAACTCCGCAGGCAGGTTAAGGATGTAAGCATTATCATTAATCTTGGTTAGCACTTTAAAAGGACCAGCAGCACGTGGCTTCAATTTAGAACGACACAAAGTAGGAAAACGGTCCTTCCTCAAATGCAACCAAACCATATCACCAGGTTCAAAAGTAACAAGTTTTTGGCCTTTACTACCAGCAACCTGATATTTAGCATTAGCAGCAGTAATGTTTTGTTGAGTTTGTTCATGCAGGTTAATCATTTGTTCAACATGTGCAATAGCATCTAAGTGAGGGGCGTCCGCAGCATCAAGAGAAAACAAATCAATGGGCGCCCGAGGGATGTAACCATACACAATCTGAAAAGGGCACATCTTTGTAGAGGAATGCATGGCATGATTATAAGCAAACTCAACATGAGGCAAGCAATTCTCCCAACGTTTCAAATTTTTATCTAAAACAGCCCTAAGCATAGTGGACAAGGTTCTATTAACCACCTCAGTTTGTCCATCAGTCTGAGGGTGACAAGTTGTGCTAAACAGCAATTTAGTTCCCAATTTATTCCACAAAGATCTCCAAAAATGACTGAGAAACTTAGCATCACGATCAGAGACTATAGTATTCGGAATACCATGCAAACGAAACAGGAACCCATCCTGCATGTGAAATTTACCCCATGGTTTGCCATTAATACAATGGGCGAAAGCATCTTTAAAATCAGCATCATCTACATATTGAGCTTTCACAGTTTGCAAGCCAAAGATTTTAAAATCTAACTGTGACAACATGGTGTAGCGACGAGACAAAGCATCAGCAATGACATTGTCCTTTCCGTTCTTGTGTTTAATAATGTAAGGGAAAGACTCAATGAATTCTACCCATTTAGCATGACGACGGTTCAGATTTGTTTGGGTGCGAATATGTTTCAAAGCCTCATGATCAGAATGAATGATGAACTCGCGATGCCAAAGATAGTGCTGCCATGTATGCAAAGTGCACACTAAAGCGTAAAGCTCCTTATCATAAGTAGAATATTTCAGACTAGCACCACTTAATTTCTCACTAAAGTATGCAACCGGTTTGCCTTCTTGTAACAAAACAGCACCTAGCCCAATACCGCTAGCATCGCATTCAAGCTCAAACACTTTATTAAAATCAGGCAACTGCAAGAGAGGAGCATGGGTTAACTTATCTTTCAAAGTGCTGAACGCTACCTCCTGCGAATCACTCCAAGCAAATGGCACATCTTTCTTTATAAGCTCATGTAGAGGCGCTGCAATGGAGCTAAAATCACGAACAAACCTGCGGTAGAAACCTGCAAGTCCAAGAAAACTCCGAATCTGTGTGACTGTCGTCGGTGTAGGCCACTCCCGAATGGCAGCAACGTTGCTGCTATCCACCTTGATGCCCTGTGGAGTAACAACATAACCAAGAAACGAGACACGTTGTGTGCAAAAGATGCATTTTTCCATGTTAGCAAATAAGTGGGCAGCACGCAACGCGTCAAAAACAGCACGCAAATGTTCCAAATGCTCTTCCATAGACTTGTTGTAGATAAGGATATCATCAAAATAAACCACTACAAACAATCCTATGAAGGGCCTCAGAACTTCATTCATCAAACGCATAAAGGTGCTGGGAGCATTAGTCAATCCAAACGGCATAACCAACCATTCATATAAACCAAATTTCGTTTTAAAAGCTGTTTTCCATTCATCACCCAATTTCATGCGAATTTGGTGGTAGCCACTACGCAAATCAATCTTAGTGAAAATAATGGCACCACTAAGCTCATCTAGCATATCATCAAGGCGTGGTATAAGGTATCGATAACGAATGGTGATGTTATTAATAGCACGACAATCTACACACATACGCCATGATCCATCTTTCTTTGGAACAAGCAACACAGGAATGGAGCAAGGGCTGAGAGACTCACGAATGTAACCCTTGTCAAGCAATGCTTGTACCTGGCGCTGGATCTCCTTGGTCTCATCCGGATTTGTACGGTACGGGGCGCGATTTGGAAGCTGTGCGCCTGGAATGAGGTCGATCTGGTGCTCAATGCCACATAGTGGTGGGAGACCTGGTGGCAAGTCTTTGGGAAAGACATCAGCGTACTCCTGCAAAAGGTTAGCAACCACAGGGGAAACATCCATAGACGGTGCATCATCAAGTGAAACGAGCAGACTAGAGCATACTAGTGCGTAGCAAGGCAATTGAGCATCACATAAATCATCAAAATCAGCACGTGTAGCAAGTAAAACAGGAGCATTCAATTTGATTTCAGAATTAATCGATGGTGATGGTTCAAGTTGTTTAGCAGTTTTAGCAGCTCTAGCAATATCATCTTTGAGAATCTGTTCAGGTGTCATGGGATGTATAATTATTTTCTGACCCTAAAACATGAAAGAATAATGATTCGAACGACCATGATGCAAGCAATCAGTATCATATTGCCAAGGTCTACCAAGTAACAAGGAACATGCTGCCATGGGAACGACATCGCAATCAACAAAATCAGAATAGGCACCCATGGAGAAATGAACACGCACCGTTTGTGTTATTCTAATTTTCCCACCATCATTAAGCCATTGAATGTGATATGGATTCGGATGCTTACGAGTGGGTAAAGATAATCTTTCAACCAGCGTGGTACTCGCCAAATTGTTGCAGCTACCGCTGTCGATGATGATGCGAATCGACCGCTCCTGCACAACACCCTTTGTGTGGAAAAGGTTGTGTCGCTGATTCTTCTCGGGCGAGGCGACCTGTGCACTGAGAACACGCTGCACAACAAGAGTTTCATACCTATCAGCATCAAACGGGTTGACATGTACATCCGTCTTTGCTGCATGGTCAGTGGCAAGCATAGTATGTTGAATATCCTCGGAATCACTAGCGGAAGAGTACTCACCATCGTCACGAATGACCAAAGTGCGCGTGTTCGGGCAGTCCCGAGCCATGTGGCCACGTCTGCTGCAACGAAAACACGTGATATCCCGTGTACGGCCTGTGGTGGGAGTCGCGCCTGTGGATGGAGCGGCGCCTGCGGGTTTGGCCGCCTTATCATGGGATGTAGACGTGGCAGCAGATGGTGCAGGAGTAGTGGCCGCGGGGCTGGATGTCGAGCTTCTTCCTGCAAAAGAGTTAGAAAATGGCCTCGAGCGGCGTCCCTGCACTTCACGTTCAGCTTTGCAAGCATATGAAAATAATGTAGTCATGTCATCATATTCCTTATAGTCAAGTATATCCTGGATTTCACGGTTTAAACCACCACGAAAACGTGCCATAGCAGTGTCGTTTTCCTCTAATAACCCACACCGAATCATACCTTTTTGTAGCTCCTGGTAATAGTCCTCAACAGATTGAGAACCTTGCTGAAAACGCTGCATATTGTTAAGCAAATCACGAGCATAATATGAGGGTACAAATCTATGTCGCATGGCAGCTTTCAATTCATCCCAAGTGGTCGGAATGGTAGTGGGATGTTTAGTTTTATACTCACGCCACCAAATTAAAGCAAACTCAGTAAATTCACTAATAGCAGCTTTAACTTGAGAATTTGCAGCAATATCATGGCATGAAAATTTCTGTTCAACTTCTAACTCCCAATCAAGATATGCAGTAGGATCATACTTGCCATTGAAAGATGGGATTTTAAATTTAATCTTAGAAAAGGAATCATTACCGGGGCGGCGTGGTACACGGCGGGCTTTGCCGCGGCGGTCAGCATCCTCCTGCTCATCGTCACCAACACATCCTTGGGCCACCAAATCAGTGACCACCGTGTTCAATGCATCGAGTCGTGACATGATGGTGTCGAGCGTCGTCCTGGTGGCCGTCTGCGTGAGGTCGAGCTGGTCGAACCGCTCGTTGGCCGTAGTGACCGTGGAGTCCATCCGTTCATGTATCGTCTTGATGTCCGTGACAAGGCCATCAATCTCTGTCCGCATGTCCTGCAGCTGTTTCTTGTCATCGTCGCCTGACATGGTTAGCGCAAACACAAAACAAAAACAAACACCAAAACAGGGTGGGACAGCTCACAAGGCGCTCACACTAGTGCTGTTATCAAATTCTTATCTATTCTTACCACGCACACAGGGGCGACCTGCAACCAACCAGTGGAACTCGCGAAAGATTGGAGGAGCGATTGCTTGGAGAAACAAAATCTGCTCGTCGTAGAAATATGTGGAGTTCTGGGTAGGCTGCACTCAAGTCAAGGATTAGCACACTCAAACAATAATGCAAAGTTGAATTATAGTGCTAAACACGAAACAAACGCTGCTAGCAACAAGTGAAATCTAAAAGATAGAGGCAAGGGAGGTGGCAAAGGTGTAGAATGCAGCACAAAAATCCTCCTTTTTCGGATTTCTTTTTTTGAATTTTTTTTCGATTTTTTTTGCGAAGGTCCTCAAAACTGATAATATGAATACAGAGGATCTCAAATATCAATTCACCACACACACTTTTCCCGAAAGTATAGGGGTATTTCGGTAACACGAAGATACTCTCTCTCTCTCTCTCTCTCTCTAAAGTAAAGCTCACCTCAGAATATGGTGTAAATGCAGAGAGAGACAGATATGAAACACTGAGTGCGCAAGGTGGGGGGTGGGGGCGATCCAGGGGGAGGAAGGGCGTGGCTTGCTTGGTGGAGAAAGGGTAGCACGGTAGTGTCCAGGGAGGACACGGCGTGCGTGGAGGGGGAAAGGGGCGCTCGGTCTGGTGGAAAGAACGCAACCCAGGGAGAGGCTCGCAGCCACGATGGAGAGGCGTGGCGTGCCCACAAGGATCGCGAGCCAGGAAGGCAGCGGCACGCGTGAGGACTCCGGATCGGTCCCGTCTCCAGTTCGGTTGTCTCTTTTTTTTCTTTCTTTTTGCACTTTCCTTTTTTTTGTTTCTTTTTTTTGCACTTTCCTTTTTTTTGACACGGAGGGGGCAATCGGAGGGGTGGGATGGCGCGGTGCGGTTCTCTGGTCGCGACCAGGGGGTGCGGCGCGAGGGGTGGGGGTTTGCGTGAGGGAACAACGCGAGGGGGTAGGGCGGAAAGCGTGTCGTGGTAGGATTGGCGAGCAGCGGAACGGCGGCGGCGAAAACTAGGGTTAGAAGAAAACGAGAAACAAGAGATTAAACACAAGTAACCAGCAACAATTGAACGAGTAAGCACACAAATTCAACAAAGACACTTATTGAAAGAATGTGCAAGGCTAAACGGTGGTTGCTGGGACAAGGATCTAACCTGAAATAAATTTTTGTTTGGTTTTGTGGACTGTAGGAAGGGAAAAAAACACTTGATAAACTCACCGATCAACCTGGAATCCTGATACCACTTGATAGAGGCGGAGTGCCCGATCTTTCGGTGAGTGGAGATAACTTCGATCTGGTGGGAGGCGACCCTCACGATCCGACTACGACGAGTGAGACTCGAAGCGCCAATGCAATCGCTGAACCAACTCCCGATGGTTACCAACCTTGCCGGTGCAAGATCAGCCTGATCACGAAGATCAATTCCTGTACGCAATCGAAGAACGAACAAGAATCTGAGGCGAGCAATCTTAATATCACTTGAAGGTGGAGTTCTGAATCACAGAGGACATCACGTATTTGTGCGTGGTCTGGTGTAGCTAAAGCTAGATGTAAAACAAAACTCAAGTCTGAAAAATAAGAGAGGGGTCTATCTAAATAGGGGTCGCAGCCCCCTAGCGGCCAGGAGGGCGGCGGCGGCGCTACTACAGTACCCGCGGGTACGGTAGCGCACGTGAACAGTACCCTAGGCACCCACGTGGGCCTCCTGTTGGATCAGTCTTTATTCTTCTGGGCCTTCATTCTTTAACAGTAGGACGAAGTTCAATTCACGTGCACAGGCCCGAGTGAGTGGCCCACAAGGTGGCACCTGGAGTGGAGGATCAACTGGAGGCGCCTGAGGTGCTGCTAGTGTAGATGTACTCGTGGTGTCCGCATCAACTGGTGTAGATGTACTCGTGGTGTCCTCATCACATGTGGATCTAGGTATGATAATTTGCACAAAGTAGCGGACTCTCACTCTAAGTCATTTCCAACAAATTTCAGTCAAAATTCGTTGACATTTTAAAGTGTGAACGTGAGCTTTTAATTTTCGGGTTCGACTCTCAACTTGGGGCCCACGTGTGGATCTAGGTATGATAATTTGCACAAAGTAGCAGACTGTCACTCGAAGACATCTCGAACAAATTCTAGTCAAATTCGCTGAAATTTTAAGATGTGAACGCGAGTTTTTAGTTTTAGAGTTCAGCTTTTAATCTAGGTGACACATACAACCAATCCAAACCATTTCAAACCGATCCAAACTATTAAGATTGCTAAACCAAACCAAACCAAACCATTATGTATATCACCACATTATTCACCAAACCAACCAACACCAATTAGGAAAACCCAACCATTGAAACCGGTTTAAAACCAAACCATTCTCAGGCTTAGTCATGAGGTTGTTGTTGCGCCATGGATGGTCGGGGGGCAAGAAACGTCGATGTGCCAGGTAGCAGTGCTTCCTCTCATGTTTCAACCACAAATACTCAGTATCTATGTGGTAGTATGGACATGCAAACTTTCCTTTAGTGCTCCAACCAGATAGCATAGCATAAGCTGGGAAGTTATTAATTGTCCAAAGAAGAATAGCGCGCAATATAAAATTCTTCTTAGTCCCTGCATCTCTTGTTTTAACACCCTTTTCCCAAAGTTCCTTGAGCTCCAGTATAAGGGGCCTCAAATATACATCAATATCCATTCCAGGAGATTTTAGACTAGGTATCAACATTGACAACAACCAGTTAGATTGTTTCTGACACAACCATGAAGGCAAATTGTAAAGTATCAGGATGACAGGCCATATGGAGTATGAAACGTTTTGCATCCCAAATGGATTGAAGCCATCAGAAACAAGACCCAACCTGATATTACGACCTTCTTTTGCAAACCATTGAAACTCTGAATCCACGTGCTTCCATGCCTTCGAGTCAGCAGGGTGACGCATTTTTCCATCATTCACCAATTTTTTCTTGTGCCACTGCATTTCCTCTGATGTGCACTTTGACATATACATTCTTTGCAACCGAGGAATAAGTGGAAAGTAGCATAGGACCTTAACTGGTAACCGATTGTTAACAGTAGTAGCACCAACTGCACTGTCATTATTACCACAGGTTTTTTCTACAACTTTCCACCTTGACTGCTTACAAATAGGACATGTCTCCAGATTTGCGTATTCCTTAAAAAATAACACACAATCATTTTGACATGCGTGTATCTTGACATAGTCCAATCCTAGGTCTCGAACCACCCTTTGCACTTTATCCAAGGAGTCAAGAATACAATGCCCTTCAGGGAGAACCTTTCCAAACAACTTAAGTATGGCCTCCAACGCCGCGTTACTTAAGCCATACATGCACTTTATCTGAAAAAGCTCCATGATAAAAGAGACCTTAGTTGCTTTTTTGCATCCTGAATACAATTCCTTCTTTGCCTGCTCTATAGTTTCAAAAAAATATCTACCTGCTTATCTGCCTCCTCATCATCTTTGGTTTGTCCATGATGTATAGAGCCACTGATAATGTTTCTAATTAGTGTATTAGTGACAGCAGGGTTATTATCACAAGCGTCTTCTTCATCGTCTTCTCTAAAATAAGGTGTTGTATCATCAGCTGTAGGTGCATCGTGATTATTGAGAACAGGAGTGACATCATGATTCACACGACCCTGAGCTGATGAAGTAGCAGTTTGTCCTTGGATGATATCATCATCGATGAAACAATCAACAAACCCTTTAGTCACTAAATGAATTTGAATGGCAAATAAGGTGTGATGTCTGATCATGCATTGACATTCAGTACATTGGCACGCAATAAGATATGGTAAAGGTTTGAAAAAAGATCGGAAATTGGTCTGCCACACCTCTGAATGTCGAGGCAAGCGCATCCAACTCCGATCTTCGTGTGATGCCATTAATTTGCATTGATGTTTCAAACGACCTAGATCATGATATAGCAATATGCATATATATGCAGGCGAGATATATACGAGATCAAGACAACCGTACCGGCCGTGGCATCGCACAGATGTTGATTGATCACCGTGGAGATCTATACATATGTCGTGGAGATCTAGAGGGAGACCTAGACGCCGTTGTGGAGATCTTGATGGAGAACAATGTCGTGGAGCACCTACGCCCCCCCCCCCAGATGGAGATCAAAGACTTGGAATTTTGGAACGGTCCCGATCAAGGATGGCTCCCTATCTGATCGTCGTTGATCTCCTGCAAAAGCATCGTGATAGACAAATGAAAGTGCAACCAAGGAAGACCTCGTTGCAATAATTCTCATAAAGTTGCAACGACCATGAGAAATAGTGCAACCACTAAATTTCGTGGCAATACAGACATGCTATTGCATCTTGAGGCTAGTAATGAAGCAATAGCCCTCTATCTATTGCAACAACACACCGATAAATTTGCAACCCAAATCAGACATTGCGATATAGCCGTTCAAAAGCAACCAACCCTAGTATGGTCGCCATAGCAACTTTCTATTGAAACACATGAAATGCTAATGCAACATACAAATGGTGTAGTAGTATTTCCAATCAATTGCAACACAAATCCTCCAAATGGGTGCATTAGCGTCAACCAGTTGCAACACAAAAAATAAATATGGCAACTCAAATTTTGTGTAGTAATAGACACGCATATTACAACCAAATCACTATTTCAGTGCCATAGTACCTGTTGACGCAAAAAACGGAATCAAGTTTTTCAACGGCAACACGTAACGGATCCCTGAGATGTAACAAGGCGTGCCAGCCGACCTGACCTGTTGATCGGCACAGAAAGATAGGAAACGTTAGATGCAGGTTAGATCGGCTAGAGAACCGATGTGGGTCTTCAATAAGAAACAGCCCGACCTGACCGATCTGTTTCCCGTATCGGCTACCTAGCTAATACGATTTCATCAGAAGACACATCGGCTCTCTAGCCGATTCACCCGCTATTTAACGTTTCCAATCTCTTCCGTGCCGATCAACAGGTCAGGTCGGCTGGCACGCCTTGTTACATCTTGGGGATCCGTTACGTGTTGTCATGAAAGACTTTATTCCGTTTTTTGCGTCAACACGTCTTGGTCCGCACCTGAAAACGCGTTTCCAGGTGCGGCTCGTTCACCCGCTCTTAGAAATCGCTATTTGTAAAAGCGACAGCTAGGAGCGGTTTTCAAGCCCGCACCTGAAAATGTGTTTTCGCCTGCTCCTACAAACATTTTCTGTAGTAGTGAACGCCATTGAGGTTAGTTAACAGTTTGGCAGAACGATCAGTTGCCGCGACAGCCTGCGTTGGCTAAATTGAGCGAGCATGCCGGAGTCAAGAGGCAAGCGAAAGAAATAACGTCTAAGGAAGCTCCAGCATCTCCTGATCAAATAATTCCTGATGGATGGTTTCTTTCTCATGATACATCGGCTATTCCTTAATTAAGCCGAATACTCATGCATGATAATCAAATCAGAAGCTTGAAAGGACCAGGACGCATGTATCATAAAATTCAAAACACGGTACAGGTGTTACAGACTGATGCAAATATATAGTTGAAAATCAGATACGCATATGAAGAGCAGAAAAATCAGTAGATGATTGGAAACTATGCAACAAAGATAGTCGATATTTCCTAGTATCGGCTCAAGTATACTTCGTCTCATGATTTTTGGGGTTTTCGAGGGTGGAAGTTGCTGATTCAAAAACAAGTCGATAGCAGGAACTTCTTGGGCCTTGCTGCTTCTTATTCTACATACAACCAAGGGCCAAGAAAACTAGAGGATCTCAATATGTCAACTATCCGCAAAGGCCATATTTATGGTCACAGAAGAAACTTGCTGGTTGCTAATACTGAAGTCGAGCCGATATAAATATACATGCAATGCACCGACTACTAATGATGGACTTGAGCAGATATAAAGACGCAAACTATGTGACATCGGCCAAATGGTGCTTGTCCTAGACCTATGCATGTCATTGTTGGGTGGATTGACTCAATTCTCCATCAATAATGATGCTGACATAACACTGAACTTGGCCGAGGGAATGCTGTCTATATCAATGTGCCAATCAGCTGGTTGATTGGAGCTAGAGGAGAAATACAAGTAGAACATCGGCTGATAGTAGTAATAGCCGGTAGATGCCACAATGCATATTCCCCTCGGCTGGGGCGACATTCTCAACATCTGCAAATGTTTTGCTCATTCTCATACTTATCAAGACAAGACGGTCAGATGGTTGGCAAGGCAACGCCTGGAATAACAATAGAGGATTGCAAATTAAATCAGCTAGTTTCCTCCCTGAAACACGGAGGTATTAGCTGATACAAGATCAGCTACTGGAGGAATGGCATTGCCGACACCTCAAGTATTCAGAGTATGGTAACCAAAGAGGTAATTAGAGCAAGGTGATGTCTCGTACAGTATCGGATCATGCAGACCACTGAGAGAAGAGCGCAGATTGCATGATTAACTTCAAAGCCACAGTCTATGTCAGTAAAAATGCCAACAAGAATCGAGTGATCATTCTGTTAATCGGCAACTCAATGGCCGACACACATCTTCTGATCACTCAGAAGCCAATATATGGTGCCAAATAAACATCTCGTTGGCCTTAGAGAATATTGATGGTCACTTCCAGTTACTACACGGTCAGGATCATAAATAAATCTGATTTAAAATCGGCTGGTTACAATGATCGGTTGATTATTCTATCAGCCAATATAGCAATCAGCTGGTTCAATGAAGATAGAGCCAATCCTGTGTCACGGAACAGTTGCACATGACATCTACAGAGTATGAAAATACATTGGCCATAATTAATTGCCCGCTGCAATGGGATTACTTATTTTGGTCGGTGGGGTCATTGGAGAAACAAAGATAGTGTGGCCAATAATGAGCGGCAACAAAAATTAGATAATAGCCAATGGTTGGAATTTTTGAGCTAAAAGACTGCCAATGGAATTACTAATTGAAGTAAAAAGGTTGCTGACAGAATCACTTGATTACCACAAATCGGAAGGTCATACCTCGGCAAGTACACATGACGGTGCTGGGTGTACTGCAGCTACTGAAATATAAAGCTACCTGGTCAGCTCGGCGAGATCATACTCCAGACAATGATGAGGTTGAATAATGAAGCTGTTGAAAATCGGCATCAAGATGATGATATTAAGTGACCAGTAAGACGATACCTACAACAACAATGAAGACTTGAGAACATGGTGCTCGTATCCCTGCCAGCGGCAATTCTTCATTAGACACAATACCTCGTTACCATCAGTCTCATGACCAATGACATGGACAAGGGCAGCAGGACGACATTGTCAACAAGCGCGGTGCTGCGAAGGCCATCAATGAAGAGATAGCCGGATTATTTTTCGGTTACCAATAAGCTGATGACATATCTACTAAAAGATATTTAGAAGCTGACTGTGCCAAAGTTCAATGGACAGCCAATGGAGATGTTACAAAAGCTGGGTTGCGACATAAACTTACCAATTCCTACAAAGTTTAGCGTGTCAAGAGACATAAAGGAGGAAACTAATGAGATTGGTGGGAAATAATCAATCTGTTCGACTTTTACGATTGGTAGATAAAAAACAGAGGACATGCTGCAAGGAGATTTATCAGGAGTGCCTTCGAGAGGTCAATAACAAGTCGGCATGATGATGACGAGGTTGATATAGACCTGATTCTCATCAGAAGAAGCAAAGATGGTGTGGCCAATGATGCAAAGCAGTAATGATTGAGGATTCATAGCATCATGACTAACTCAAAAATCAATCTCAGATAGGCCAATAGGAACAGAGTTATCTTTATTCATATTGGCCAAGATATTGTGATAGATGTCAGCTATGAAAGAGCGCCGCCGGAAAAATCGAAGTATTAAATCCATGGAGTAGTTGGTAGCAGTCGGAAGATGGAGGTTCCGGAGTTACATAATTTCGAAGTATGAATCCTTCATTCTCCGAAACTGAGGGGCTTGTGTTGATACCATTTTTTTGCATGTGTCAAGACTGACGTCAAAATGAAGCAGAAGGACCAATGCAGTGCATGACATCATCTGCTGATGAAAGGCATAAGTAACACAGTCGATTGAAAGGCAGTAGAGGCTCAGTTGATGGTCAGTAAATCCGATATGGCCTACAGAGCGATCATCTATTGGCACATCAACATACGATGGGCAACGAAGTTGAGGCATGCAAAGTCATGAATTACTACAGGCTAATGCAGGCAGGTAATCGGCTGCTGACGTATGCCTATAGGAGCAAATAAGCTGGTGGTTATTCTCTCCAAAATAAAGGTGATAGGTGGCCCGATTGATTAAAACTAGTCTCTACGTATTCAAAGAAGGAAGCAAAGCAATCAGTAGAGGCAAAATCGGCAAGGACTAAGCTATGCATGAGGCAATCGGCTGGAACAATTGGCTGCCAGCACGTCGACAAAGGAATTACAGCATGGATGTGCATCGGCAATAAATACGTGAGCTCACGTACATGTGCAAAAGGGTGACACCTCCATAGAAGCTTAATGGAATTAAAACATTATTTGGTTAAAATAATGATTCCGGCTATTAGGGATAAATATTATTTCCTAGTATAGTTGCTTTGGCTGAATCATATTCAAGGCAAAGGAAAGAGGAGTCTGAACCAACTGGAGTTAAGTACAAGGTGTGAATACGTGACTAGCCAGAATAAAGGAGTTCAAGATGGAGTTACGTAGATACCAAAGCTAAGAAAGAAGTCCAAGTTTTATCACGTAACCGGATGGATCGATTGTTAGCAGGATGGAAAATAGCTTAATTAGCAAGAACTCTACAATAAATTGAAATAGAGTCTATATATTTTTAATATTTCTTTTATTAGGAGAGTTTGTTGGCGTAACTTGCCGGGAGTTGTTTAATTAGGAGATTTAAGCCCTTCCGGCCGTAGGAGTTCGAGAAAGCCCAAGGGTATAAATATAAACCCCCGACTATTGTATCAAGACTCATCACACGATCAATATACAAACTCTACTTTACCTTTCAAGTCGGCGACTTCGTCAAAAGTTTTATTCTTCTTATTTTCTTGTTTCTTCAAGCGTCGTTCTTCGAGTTCGCCGGGCTGCATCGATCGACCTCTGGCAGACTTGTGAGTACCCCTTTACCGAGTAATTTCTAAGCTTTAACCTCCGGGCGTATCGCTGTGGTTTCGTCTAGATTTATTCACAACTTACCGATATATGCTAGATCTGCAAGTTTTATCTTAATTCTTGTTTATTTAGCTTTTATCACCAGTTATCCAGCTTGAGCTTGCATCCTGTCGGGTTTCACTATATTATTATATTTTAATCATCATGCATAGCCGATTAGATCTGTTTCAAGTGTTGCCTATGTAGCTTTGTTTAAAGTTGCATCTGGTAGCTTACACAATACCTACGTCGTCATATCGGCCGACCTGGTCGATCTGTTTCCCGTATCGGCTACCTAGCTAATACGATTTCATCAGAAGACACATCGGCTCTTTAGCCGATTCACCCGCTATTTAACGTTTCCAATCTCTTCTGTGCCAATCAACAGGTCAGGTCAGCTGGCACGCCTTGTTACATCCCAGGGATCCGTTACGTGTTGCCGTGAAAGACTTTATTCAGTTTTTTGCGTCAACACATCTTCAGCGGCAACACGTAACGGATCCCCGGGATGTAACAAGACATGCCAGCCGACCTGACCTGTTGATCGGCACGGAAAGAAAGGAAATGTTAGATGCGGGTTAGATCGGCGAGAGAACCGATGTGGGTCTTCAATAAGTAACAGCCCGATCGGTTGATACAACTGTAGAGCGAATCGGCTAGCTGTAACAGCCGAAGTGCAAGTATATCCAAAACGGCTAGATCAGCAGATTTGATGGCGTAGGCAAAGCGCAAGCAAAAGCAGAGCAAACTAAGCACTACGAGACAACACTCGAAACCAATCTAGATCGGATGTATCGTGATGAAACGATGCAAGAGCAAAGATAGCCGATACGATATGATTACGAGCTGGATAAATTGGTGATAAAAGCTAAATAAACAAGAAAAGACTTGCAAACCTAGCTGATATCGATAAGTTATGAATAAAACTAGACGAAACCACAGCGATGCGCCCGGAGGTTAAAGCCTAGTTATTATTCGATAAAACGGTACTTACAAGCTTGCCGGAGGTCGATCGATGCAACCCGACGAGCTAGAAGAACGGTATTTGAAGAAACAAGAAAATAAGAAGAAGTAAAAAAGGATGGTGAAGTCGCCAACTTGAAAAGGTAAAGGTTTTGTGTATATTGGTGTGTACAAACTTTCTCTGACCACGCAGGGTCGCTATTTATGTCCTGAGGACAACTTGACTCCTAGTCGATGACGTCAAAGCTTACTTGAAACTAAAGAAATAAAACTATAAAAAACTTAACGATTCTCATAGGAATCAGACTCTCTAAACTGACTTTGACCCGATGTCAACTTGATTGTTGACCCGCCTCCGTCTTCCTTCCTATGGCGTATTCTTCTTCTGCCACGTTCCTTCTCCATCAACCAGCTGATCCCAGATCGGCTGGTCGCTTCTCTCCCTTTCTTCATCGGCTTTGAGGTCTTCCCAATGTCTCTTCGGCTATTCTCTGACACGTGTCAAAAAACAGTGTCAACACATGCCCCCCTGTTTCGGAGTAAATATCTTTTGCTCCAAAATTCTTTTGATTTCGGTTTCTTTCTCCAGATATATCTCTTAAACTTCGAGTTTTTAGAGGCCATAAAATATCACCCCCTTGGCTATTTTCTCTGCATATGCTACCTTTTCACTGTCATTTCATATCTTCCAAATTGGTTAAATCTGTGATTGATCTTTTCACCGTATTCAATGGCTTCTGCTGATGACGACTGTCATAACAATTCAAGTAACCTCTTTATTGACCTTCTCGATCTGAAGTGGTTAACCAACCAATTATCTTTCTGAAGTTATCCAAGATTTGGTCATGAGATCCTAAAGATTTTGCTGATATCTCAGGTACCACAGCTCCTAAAGCTCCTCAGGAAAGAAAGGTAATTGCTAGGAAGATCTTAAACAATGATTCGAAGAAAATTAGTGTCTGCTGATGCTTCTGTTGGTGATGTATCTGTTGAAACTGGATCTACGGTTGGTACATCAGCTGATGTAACGATGGTGCGGATCCCTTTTTCTTTTCTTTAGATATGTTCTCCATTACCTTGTTCTTCTCTATTTGTAGTCTTCTGGTATGTTGAGCAAATTTTTCTCAGGACAAAGCAAAGGATTCATCAGCGCAAGACATTGTGTCAGAGTCAAAGCAAACCGAAGAAAATCCAACATCTGCCAATTCTCTTCAGGGACATCAAGCTGATGTTGACATAGAATCAGCTTTTTATAATGAGTCTGCAGATGTTATCTTGATTGATGAAGATGAACCAGTCACATTGAGACCTGATTCAGCTGTAAGCATCTCCTTCTCTTTGTTAATATCACCATATATTTTCTTAATAATCCCCCTTTTTTTATCTGCTTTTTGTCTCTTTTAGATCCAAAATGATTCCTCCATCAGCAGTTCTTCCCATTTATTATCTTTAAATCCTCTTCCTGACAACGTTCGGGCACGTTTTCGAGAGATGTTGCTTCTCCTTGATCAGAATATCAGTCAATTGGTTCAAGAAGCAGAACCAGTCAGACAAATTTATAAGCAAATCAGAGGACAATTGCCAACTGAAGTGAAGAATAGGATCCATCCGGTTGCTTTCATAGAAAGTTATTAGCTTCATGTTGAACATGCACAACATCGTCTGGAGGAGAGGATCCATCAAGAGCAGTTGGTTTGGGATCGAGAAGTTCTTGATTCTCAGGTGGTTGACTTGGATAATAGAATCCAGATTTTGTCCTCTTCTCGTCCTGAGATTGTTGCTACTGTCGATCGAATGAAGAGCAGGCGAGTAGATCTTCTTGCAGAATTAAAGCAACTCGAGGAAGATTTATCCTTGGAGGAGAAAAAACTACCGGACCTTCCAAACCTGATCAATAGTATGGAGCATCAGAAAGCCATTATTGTCAATAAGGCCCAAAACATCAGTCGAGAAGAACAGCTGATTTCTGGTTCAGCTGATGCCGATCGACAAAAAATAGAAGAAGTTGACCAGCTTCATCTGGATGCCATCAATGTTATCCATTCGCTCGGCATAGCTTAACTGCCCTTTGTATATGTAACTCTGGAATCTATAGCTGGCTTAAATATTTGGCTAATCCCCAATGCTCTTCTTGTATTACTTTACTCTTCATTGTATTTCATCTTAAAAAATCAACCATCTGTATGATTCATGTATTCCTTCTGGATGATTCTCTTTTCTGACAATATGTACTGTTGATCTTTCTGAATCATGACAAATGAATGTTGGTCATGTGACTCTGAGTTGTCTTGTTTCTCTTTTCTCTATAAAATGCTCTTTCTAGTCCAAAAATCTCTTCAGAAGTCCATTAGAATCATAGCAAGTTTCAGCCGATGGTTCAGATCAGCTATCTCAAATCTTTGGGAATGAGAGGCGTTTACTCTTAAAAGAGTTTTCAGGAAGAAAAGACTTTTACTTAGACTGACTTTGCTCCTTGATGGTGCCATAAAGATTGCAGTCTTCATCTATGACTTTGAGAGGACATCAACACCAAAGTATGCTCTGCAGTTTGTGGACGAGCATAATTTCCCAATTTGATGTATTAATGTTGGCCTCATTTTTCGGGAACTGCTTCCCTGAACTCATGTCAGCCTCTTGAACACCGCGTCATTCACGGAGCGTCTGTTCCTCTTTTGACCGGATCTGGTGCTTCTGTTCCCGTCTTCTCCACTCTTCTTCCGCCTTATCTCTTTCTGGTGTTTGGGCTATAAATAGACCCTGCATCTGTTGAGGAGAAGCGTACCTCTCAACCATGGCTCAAAATATAAGTCTGATAGATTGCCGACTTCTTCTCTTGATATTTCTTCTTTCTTCTTATTTCTCGATGGCTAGAAGAATTCTTGTGAAGTAGTATGGGGTATGCTTCTCTCCCTGGTCTTATCTCGTGAAGCCAGGAGGTCCAACAGCTAGAAGAACCCTTGTGACGCGTCTTGGGTTCATCAGTTGGTGGAGGAGAGTTTGCGTATAGTCCCTTTGGCATCAGGAAGAAGAACACGCCTATGTCTTGTTCACTTCCTTTTGCTTTTTAGTATCTGCTTCCCCTGTATACCTTCCTTCCTGGCAATCATGAATTGCCCAGTGATGATGAACGTAATCGGCTGATTTGTCATCCTTATCAGATTTGTAATATCACCATGTACTGAAATATGAGAGAGAGAGATATATATATATATATATATATATATATATATATATATATATATATATATATATATATATATATATATATATATATATATATATATATATGCTCATATTTTTTGTTCTAAGGGTGATTGTTACATCGGCCATTATCCGAATCATAGATCGGCTATAAATGCTTGAACATTCTTTGATTTTTTACAATTTTGTCCACTAAAGGTGATAACTTAGTATCGGCTATCATTTGAAATCTAAATCGACTAAGGAGCCAGAAGTAGTAATCGGCTAAGTAATTGATCTAATTTAATGTTCCAACTTGCTTTGGTCTTTATGAGCATCGGCCTAGTCTTGTTGAAGTCCAACCTTCTCAATCGACCGATGCAGCCTTTATTCTTTCTTTTATATTTGAGAACCGATCGCCTGGATCGGCTGAAGCTCGAAGTCAGACATCTTGAGAAAATTTGTCTCCCATACTTTCCCTGATATGCAGATCACTTTATCAAAATTCCAGTGCGTATCGGCTGCTACAATATGGAAAGAGGAATCGACGTTGACTACTTCCACCGAATCTCCAATCCATTGGATCACACACTGATGCATAGTAGATGGAATGCAGCAATTGGCGTGAATCCAATCTCTTCCAAGAATTAAATTGTATGATCCCTTCCCCTTGATGATGAAAAAGGTGGTTGGAAGGGTCTTGCTGCCGATTGTCAGATCCACACATATAGCACCCATTGCGGATGATGAGTTTCCTTCGAAATCAAGTAGCATGATGTCGGTCTTGGTTAAGTCTTGCTCACTTTTCCCAAATCTTCAAAGCATTGAGTAGGGCATGAGATTGACCGATGCACCACCATCCACTAGGAGCCTTGTGACTGGCTTCCCATTTACAAGTCCTTTGAGAAACAAAGCTTTCATATGTTGACGTTTTTCTTCATCTGGTTTCTCGAAACTGGCCAGCATTGGATCCAAGGATAACTGAGCTGACCCCAACTCTTCATCTAAACTTTCTTCATCTGAGTTGTCTTCAATAGTCATGAACTTCTTGGGTAGCATGAAGACCATGTTAACATCTGCCACTGGTTGACCTTCTCCCATTTTATTAAGTTTGGGTTTAGGTCGCCAGATTTGGGATCGGACCTTCTTCTTATCCAGTGCTTGCTTCTCAATTTCTTCGTGATGTTCCAATTGTCGCAAGCGCTGGACTCTTCTCTTTTGAGATCTGGTCAATCCTTCTGAGCACCACCTAGGTTGACGAGCTTCATGTTGGCTTTTATCTTCGCATGTAGCATTACGCCGTTCTGGATTTCTTGCTAATACGTCTTCGTCAGGGACCCTGCTGTTAGCCATATCCTCTAGCCAATTAGGTCGGCTATCTTGGTGCTTGCCCCCTAGCCGATCATGTACTGAGACGCGTTGCTTGTGATGCTCTGGCTGATCTTGATTGGCAGGCTTTCTGCCCGAGTTATCAAAACAGGCCCTTTTGGAAGATTGTCCTTCAGAATAAAAACCATTGCACTCTGGACAATTATCCATTATTGGAAGTTTAATCCCTTCTTCCCAATAGTATCTGAAGAATGGGCATCTCCAGTGATTTGAATTACACCTTGCCCATTCTTCTCCTTCTCTGATCCTTTGTTGATGGCGTCGATATTTGTTCAGAAGAAACTGGGATTGAGTAACATTGCTTGGTGCTCTTGGATTATTCTCCTCAAGCAGTCCTTTACCTTTTGCTTCTTCTATTGTTATCTGAGCCTTGGGATCGATGACCTTTTTATTCTGAGCCGATTTAGATGTCAACACCTTTGTTTGTGAAGTTGATTCCACTACATTAGTAGGGAAAGGATGCTGATCAATCTTCATCGACTTTCCTGACTTGGAAGGTGTCTCAAATTTAAGCTTCCCTTGATCTATTGTGTTTTGAATCTGTTGACGAAACACCTTGCATTCGTTAGTGTTATGGGATGTAGCATTATACCACTTGCAGTACTTGATCTTCTTAAGCTCTTCAGCACTTGGAATAGTGCGATTCTGAGAGAGTTTAATCTGACCCTGCTGAAGAAGGAGATCAAATATCTTGTCAGCTTTAGTTATATCAAAACCGAATTTCTCAGGTTCCTTCTTGCCAAAGGGACATGCAATCGGCTTCCTATTTGACACCCACTTGGCTAAATTAGTCTCGGCCTCTTCCTCTGAATCAGAATCTTCCACATAAGCTATTTTCTTCTGATAATTCCTTCGAGGTTCATAAGGCTGTGAAGAGCTTTCATGGCTTAATCAGTGCACCAACTGGCTAATGTTCTCGAACTCCTGTGAAGCATATTTCTCTTTGATTGAAGGCAAGAGTCCTTGAAAAGCCAATTTTGCCAATTGTTTGCCAGTCAAAGATAGGCTGAAGCACTTGTTCCTCATCTCTCTGAATCTCTGAATAAAATTTACCACCGACTCATCATTCCTCTCCAGAGAAGAAATAACCATGGAACTTCTTCTCAAGATCTTCCCAACTTTGGATAGAATCAGCCGGTAGCGACGTAAACCAAGCAAAGGCTGGCCCTGACAGAGAGAATGAGAATAATCAAACTCTTAAGGCCTCATTTGATCCTGCATCTCCACATTGAATAATAAATCGACTGATATGCTCGATGGTGGAGGTGTCATCTTGACCAGTAAACTTGGTGAAGTCGGGTACTTTATATCTCTGAGGGAATGGAATCTGATTGAAATAAGCAGGATATGGTGTCCGATACATGTTGGTTTGCTGCTTTGGCTTCAACCCGAATTGATTTTGTATCAAATCTATAATCTCAGCCATAAATTTCTTATTTTGATCAATCGGCTGATTACCTGCCGAAGGACTTGGCCAATTCTGCATAATTCCAATCGTTCCTGGCTGTTCATACATAATTGGCTGTGAAGCCAAAGGTGTCTGCAAAGCCGTATATTGAGGAATCCCACCTGAATGAGGTGCTCTATGTTGAGTTCCTTGTTGTATATATTGCCTGTTTGGAGTACCTTGCATATGCTTTTCTGGCAATTGATACGACGAATTCATAGGTTGAGCCATTTGATCCCATAAAGCTACCTGATACATGGTATTTTTGTATTGCTCCTGTAAATTCGCAGCATAGGTTCTAACTGCATAAGCTTGATCAGCAGGGCTCATCTGTTCTGGCGTCAATGGATGACTTATGATCGGTTGACCAGCTGCTGCTCCACTAGAAGTTACTTGTGTTGGAGTTTTCTGCATGCTAGAATTCTCTTGAGCCGATTGAATAGGCTTGACCATGTGCATATGTAACGGCTGAATGTCATAATGCTGCGCTTTGAGAGTCTTGGGTTCAATGAAAGCGAATGTGATTCCTTTGTCATGCTGCACTGCAGTTCCAATTAAGTCTCCAAACCTTGTAGCATATGGACCAGTAGGGGTTTCTCCTACTTTTTGGGTTGTTTCAGTTGCAACGCCCTTCCCATTTGTGTCTTTTTCTGAAAGAATCATTGGCGCATCAGGGATAACAGGAGCGTCGTCACTCAGAGAACCTAACAAATCAACAATTCCAGTCGTGGTTGCTGACAGAATAGGTGCCGTATGAAAAACACCATCTGAAGTGAATTGTCCTGGCTGAAAAGCTGATTTTTCATGACTAAATCTCATGGTAGCAAAAGTTAGAATTGTTGTACCATGTTGATAATACACCGGTCCTTTGTATCCACTTGCGAGTTCATCTCTGAGTACTTCTTTCACAGAATTTTGCACTGTGCTGTTGAAAACAGAAGACTGATCAATAAAAGATTGGTGCATGGCCTTTGTCATCATGTCTTGCAGCTTCCCAGGGTCGGCTTGTATTATCAACTCATGAGGTCTTGGAAGAGGAGTTTTCTTGATAGCTCCTTCCTTGGTTAAGCCGAAACTGCCCATCAAAAGCTGACCATATTCCGCCATGCGCTCATCGAACTCAGCTTTGTCTTCTTCACGAAGTTGATCTAACGTGATGGCTTGGGTCTTGTCTGTACCAGATTCTTTAGGAAGTTTTGGTCCTGACATTGTGAAGTAGTTCTTCATGTCCCACCAGGTGTGCCAAGATGTGTTGATGCAAAAAACAGAATCAAGTTCTTCAACGGTGACACGTAACGGATCCCCGGGATGTAACAAGGTGTGCCAGCCGATCTGACCTATTGATTGGCACGGAAAGATAGGAAATGTTAGATGCGGGTTAGATCGGCCAGAGAACCGATGTGGGTCTTCAATAAGTAACAGCCCAATCGGCCGATACAACTGTAGAGCGAATCGGCTAGCTGTAGCAACTGAAGTGCAAGTATATCCAAAACGGCTAGATCATCCGATTTAATGACGTAGGCAAAGCGTAAGCAAAAGCAGAGCAAACTAAGCGCTACGAGACAACACTCGAAACCAATCTAGATCGGCTGTATCGTGATGGAACGATGCAAGAGCAAAGATAGCCGATACGATATGATTACGAGCTGGATAAATTGGTGATAAAAGCTAAATAAACAAGAAAACACTTGCAAACCTAGCTGATATCGATAAGTTGTGAATAAAACTAGACGAAACCACAGCGATGCGCCCGGAGGTTAAAGCCTAGTTATTATTCGATGAAATGGTACTTACAAGCTTGCCGGAGGTTGATCGATGCAACCTGACGAGCTAGAAGAACGGTATTTGAAGAACAAGAAAATAAGAAGAAGTAAAAAAGGTGGTGAAGTCGCCGACTTGAAAAGGCAAAGGTTTTGTGTATATTGGTGTGTACAAACTTTCTCTGACCACGCAGGGTCATTATTTATGTCCTGAGGACAACTTGACTCCTAGTCGATGAGGTCAAAGCTTACTTGAAACTAAAGAAATAAAACTACCAAAAACTTAACGATTCTCATAAGAATCAGACTCTCTAAACTGAATTTGACCCGATGTCAACTTGATTGTTGACCCGCCTCCGTCTTCCTTCCTTTGGCGTATTCTTCTTCTGCCACGTTCCTTCTCCATCAACCGGCTGATCCCAGATCGGCTGGTCGCTTCTCTCCCTTTCTTCATCAGCTTTGAGGTCTTCCCGATGTCTCTTCGGCTATTCTCTGACACGTGTCAAAAAACGGTGTCAACAGTACCCCCTATTGCAACCAAATTAGTGGTGTTGCCTAAACATTTTGTGGCAATAGGGGGAAAACCACGTAGTGGTCGCTCATGTTTAGACCTGCTCCAAGGTAACAAACTTAACACCTTCTTTGTTTTCTTAACTTGAATCAATTACAAGATCTGAATCTGACTTGGGATTCACAGTTTCTAGATGGAAGCTACCAAGTTAATGATGCTTCTTGCCGAACAAGTTAAAACAGAGGCAGCGGAGGACTCAAGAATGTGCACCAAATCCTTATGCAGTAGTGTTAATGAAGAGCGAGTTGACACTCCCAATCAGGATGGGGCACAACTTCGACAATAGTTTGTTGCTCACCAGAAAGAGTTAGGTAGCTTAAAGAAGAAGACCAAAGAAAAGAATCAGAATCAACTCTGAAAATGCAGTCGGCTGAGGTTAAGAGGTTGCAGAAGCTAACCGAAGACAGTGAAGACCACCTTCGTCTACTGCTTAGCAACAAAAGATGAAGATGTTAAGATCATTAGATCAATGCTCCACTATCTCTTGAGATTATGACCTAGGTTTAGCTTTGTTAATAATGTTCCTTGTGAGACTGATATTCTTTAATATATAGTTTGTGTGTCATGAACAATATGGTCGTGCTTAATGGGAAACAACAGTTTGTTTTATTATATAAAGAAATATGTGTTGATTACTATTTTGCCAACCAGATCGGAATTGAAATGAAATCAATTAATATTGATGCATGATTAGTTAATTTTATGTTGGCCTTCAATTGGCTTAGCCCAGTTATAATTGGACCAAAAGTCAATTTTATTCAAATTAACATGACATAAAGGGTTGAAAACAATATGCGCAATTGTTGGACTCGACCCAATAAAAACGGGCTCACTAGAATCAAATTTGGGCCGAATCAACAACAAATGGGCGAACCAAAATAATTTTTGGACTATCTGAACAACACCGGCCTACGGGAACAGTTTTAGGCTCGACCCAACAAAAAACGGGCCAAATTCGTTTTTATGATGAAACAGTTCGTCATAATTGGGATGCCACATCAGATTCTGTCCAGCGTGGCAAAGCTGCAGGAACCAAGTTATGACATTTTGTAATGATGATTTTTACGGACCATTACATTAGTGACACTGCGAAGTTAGGTCTCGTCATTAATCACAGTTTGTGATGCTCGATTAATGACGGAGGATTTTCGTAACAACTGGCGTCATAAATCGCGGTTTATGATGAGAGAAACACTCTTTTTTGCGTCATTAGTCGGCGTTTTCCTTGTAGTGCCCGTATAAAAATACAAATCCTAACTCGGACTACACAAACCAAACACTACAAGGAAAATGCCGACTAGTGACGAAAAAAGAGCGTTTCTCATTATAAACCGCGATTTATGACGCCGGTTGTTACGAAATCCCTCCGTCATTAATCGAGCATCACAAACCGTGATTAGTGACGAGACCTTACTTCACCGCGTCACTAATATAATGATGCGTACAAATCATAACTACAAATCGTCATAACTTGGTTCCTGCAGCTTTGCCACGCTGGACAGAATCTTATGTGGCATCCGATGTGGCATGCTAATTGTGACGAAATATATCTTCATAAAATGAATTTGGCCTATTTGTTATTGGGTTTAGCCTAAAATTGTTCTTGTAGCCAGTGTTGTTCACATAGATCAAAAATGGTTTCGGTAGGCTCATTTGTTGTTGATTCGGGTCTAAATTTGATTCTCATGGGTCCACTTTTTTGGGTCAAGTCCAACAATTACGTACATTATTTTCGGCCCTTTATGTCACGTTAACTTGAATAAAATTGACTTTTGGCCTAATTATAAGTGGGCTAAGCCCACTGAAGGCCAACATATTAAATTAACTAATCGTGCATCAAATCTAATTGATTTCATTTCAATTCTGATGTAGTTGACAAAATAGTAATCAACACATATTTCTTTATACAATAAAATAAACTGTGGTGCGGTGGTAAATAACGTAGTCATATTACTGTAGGTCTCTAGTTCTAACCCTTGCAATATCAAATTATTGACATTGTTTTCCTTTTTATTTTCCTCCTTTTTTATCACACTAATTGTGGCCTTGCGGGATTTGTTTAGACTGGGATTTTTTTAAGTTTTATGATGACTTGGAACACTCTAGTTTTAAACAAATATTTACATGTGGGACCCTGCAAAATTTTATGACGACTTGGAACACTCTATTTAAAAAAAATGCTTACATGTGGGACCCTTCTGAATTTTATGACGACTTGGAACACTATTTTTAAAATAATACTTACATGTGGGACCAAAGCTGGTTTATGACGATTTTGTGGAGCTTATGGCGTCATAAAAGAAGCATGTAACAGGGAATGCCTAGCTACAGTAGCAACCTTTATGACCACATGTTTTTTTGTCTAAATTTGCTAAGAAGTAAATTTTAATGGCGAGATCAGCCAGGAACGTCATAAATCAATGACGGAAAAATTAGGTTGCGTCACTAGTCAATATTTTTCTTGTAGTGGGCTCTGGATGGGGTTCCTGGGCTGAGTCTATGGATTTGGGTGATGATGGTTCGGACTCAGTTTATAGGATCTCCTCTTGCTTAGGCTCACTCATCTCTAAGAGGGATTCTAACTCGGCCAAGAAGGAGATATTATCGGTGATACGCTGTAAGATTTCCCTTCCTTCGGTCGGAGTTTTCACAAGGAACGATCCTCCAGATGCGATGTTGAGATACTTAGCGAACTCCTCATCAAGACCCGTGCAAAAATGTTCAAGAGCACATTTTTGGGTAACGACAAGGTAGGACCGGAGTTCACAAGTGTGAAAACCTTTCCCATGCCGCACCTAAGGATTCCTTTTCCTTTTGCTGGAAGCTGAGAATGGCCCTCTGTAGGTCAACAAGGCGACGAGGGGAGAAAAACCTATGGCAAAACTTGTCGACAAGTTCTTTCCAACTGCCGTTTGTACTACCTACGTTCAAGGTGTACTAGTGTTTCGCCCCGCTTCTAAGGAGAAAGGAAACAATTTCCACCTAAAGGTATCGTGTGTCATGCCATGAATTGGGTGTTGAGATGGTGATGGCTCTAACAACTCAGGCCTAGGAGCGGAAAGATCTTGAATAGAAGGTTGCTCATGGCCTAGGAGCGGAAAGATCTTGAATTGAAAGTTGCTCCATGATAACGGAGGTGAAGGTAGAATAAAACGAAAAAGATAAAAGATACGAAACATTTTCAATTCTCGGTCCATATGTGAAGCTCTACCAAACACTTTGCTCAAAAATGATTCCACCATTGAAGCACTAGAAGAGCCGGAGTCTTTTCGTATGGAGAAGCCAAAGTAAAAAAAAAAAAATCATTCGGCTCCTTCCCCTTTTTTAGAAGCCGGATCCCTACCAAAAGGGGCCATCTTCATAGCAAAAATGATTTATTTAGTAACAAATGTACGTATTTAAGTTAGGTTTAGGCCCCCTTTGTTTGGTACAAAAAACACAGTTCATTCCTGCAACTTCTGATTCATCTATGTAAACATCATTCTGCTGAACACAGTTCATTGCAGCAGCCAGACTCGGTGAGGTTAAGTAGCAACTAATGCACACAAAAGAGAGCAATGTGACCGTTGCAGTTAGTCCCTTCTCAATCTCTGATGGAAGGGCATTTTCTTTAATTTCTACAAGTTTATAACACCACACCATCCTTTGTCAGAGAACACAAACGAGCATGTGACACATTAGCACATTTGTTCAGGCACCCTACCTCATATCTGTACCACCTATTTTCCACATTTCCACCTTTGTAACTGTTGCCATCCGTCCTAACATCTTGTCTTTTAGTATGGAAAATGGACAGGCCTCTTTGGATTACTATCTGCAGTCATCATTCTTTGTGCCAATAAAGTGAAGACCACAATGCACGGTCTTGACTTCACCCATTGAATTCTCATACATTTCCTTCGCAACATGTACCCTCAACTCAGTCCCGTGATCAAGTATGTCATTAATTCAGAAGTCATGATTGCTTATTATGCACAGAATCTCCGCCTCTGTGTAAACAAGTAAAATAGTGAGACAAACAATGCAATGACAAGGTAATCTAACTTGGAAGACAAAAAATTGAAAACAGGAGCAGTTCATCTTACCCTTAGATTTGATCTAATCACTTCCTCTAGTGATTCCGCAATTTCCAGTTGCTTCATCACCGTAGCTTGCAACACCTGATGAGCAAAAGAGGGAGTCTCTTAATTTCACTTGAGATTGGAAGCAACATTTGTAAACTAATTTCTTTGGACCGTCTTAAATCATCTTTCTCAAGGATGTATGCTAATTATATTCTTATTTATGTGCTTCTATTATATCTTTTATTAAAAATAGGAATATTTAGTTGCCTTGTACTCATAAATACTCCCTTCATCCCGAAGTACCAATCATTTTCTATGTATCTAGACATAATATATGTTTAGATGCATAGCAAAAGCTATGTATCTAGAAAACCCAAAACAAATAGTAATTTGGGACAGGGGGAGTATTTGAACATTGGTGTTCTTACACCCAACATTTTGAATGCCTTTATATATACTTACACCTTGTTTAACAATCAAAGATTTTCAAAAATATTCCCAATTTTTGTATGGATTCTTGTAGCTGATGCTTTCATGAAGTTAGAAATGGAGATAAACTAATATACCTAATGGAGATTTACCTTTTTTGTTCGCTCCAGATCAGATTCGATACATTTTATTCTATTCCATGACTCCAACAGGGATCGTTCTTTCTCCAGGGGAATCTCTGGGGGCTTGCTGCCAAGTTCATCAACCTTCCCTTCGAGCCTCTGAAGGCGCTCTATGATAGGACTGATGTGGTCTACACTGAAAGTCTCTACTGCCGGATAATCGTCAGACACGGGTTCTGGTTCAGCTGAATGTAGTGGGTTGTTGACTATCATCTCCTGCTGACCATATGCTATGTGAAAGAAGGCAAAGACTTTGACAATCAAAGCCAGAAGTAGTTTGATGAAGCGATGGAATGTTCCTTCATCCAAAACATCTTTAGGTACTACAGTACCCCATCTATTAGTTGAGGGACCTATAGAGAGCAAAGATATAAGAATCAGTGGTTGAACTCAAAAGAATAAATGCAACAGCTTGTTCCATAGGGGTAAACACTTGAGCAGCATGCTATCCTGGGTAACAAGAACATCAGCAATGTTGTTGGTGTCTCTAACCCAACATTACTGCTGAGCTGGTTGTTGAGGTCTCTTTATAGTTCTACAGATAGCCAAAGGCATGCTTGAAATGTAAAGTTAGCATTTTACATGTGCTCATCGTTAGGATCTGCCTAGTTCACCGTATGAGTCCATGGTGATGATATGTCTTTTAGAAGTTAGGAGAGTGAATGCAGATGTCCGGGGAAGAAATAGTTGCAGTTTCAATACATTACAGAAATTTATATTTCAGAAAAAATCAACAACCACATACCTGCCATGTGTGTTACTGTGCTGGTATCCACTGGCCGAACTTTAGCTCTTGCTTCTGAAGCACTGCTTTTATCTGACATGGGTCCTCCTCGACCATAGTCAACCGTTTTGTCCACCACAACAAAGTGATCGTCGCAACTATAATAAGCTGCAGAGTCTCGTGCTCTCATCTGCATCTATGTAAAACACAAGTTTCAGCACAAATGTTTTTTTTGGCAACAAGCCAACAATGACAAGCTGGACTGCCGGAACTTAAAACCTCACCTCTTCACGGACTGGAGCCAATCGACTACACCCCACTGTGCTTCTCTCTACTGTGCTTCTCATCATCGGAGAACCTAGATCATCAATGTCAGATCCTGACTCCACAGTTGATGTGTCACTGTTTCTACCCTGTCATACAAAATAAGAAAAAGGAAAAATGGTTGTAATTAGTTGCCTGAATAAATGTGGCTGATGGACTAAATGGCTTCATAGTAGATAATAAAGAATATAGAATGATTCAGTAAGTGGTTGAGAGCGTAGGGTTTACCTTCAACAGATGCAACCTAGCAAACGAACTCCTCCTTTGCTCAATCTCGGATAAACGCCTGGTATGTCTTGTAAATTTTGCTTCCTTGTTATGTGCAAGCTACAAGCAAACACACGAAGTACTACAGTTGTCAGACAGTGTTTGGACAAAACAAGGTTATCACAACATCTATCAAATACAGTGATGATATTCTACCAAAGGTGCAGATAAAAATGCCCACCATGTTTGCAAAGAGCTTGATTAAACTAGATTGAGGATATTTGGCCTAATTGGTATGTTCATCTGAGAGTCAAGCACACATTGCACAAAATTTATGTTCATATTTAATCTGAAGAAAGGTATATATGCTTGACCAGCATAGAATACTAAATGTCCTAAGAGATTAATTCCATCTGAACTAGTTTCATAGGGGGGTAGGGGGCATCCAATTTTTAACTACGACCAGCACAAGATGTATGCAATTTAGTACATCCATACTATATGTTTTCCATCTGAAAAAGGAAAAATTATCTTAAACTATAACTCATTATAAAAACAGAAACTCATAAAGCAATAATAATAAGTAATAAGAAGCACATATGTGGCCAAATGGGTATATGGTTATGAACTAAATTAATGCAATTTACCTTCATTATATTTGGATCATTCCATGGACCTTTGTTAGACCTGAGACATCCTCCCTCAGAAGCACAGGTGCATGTCCCACCCAAAAATTCAGGAAGTTGGCTATAAAAGCAAAAGAAAACACACTCAATTTAAGATAACTGGATTTAATCATTATGATCAAGAAATATAAACAGATCATAGAAATCGTACCTTGCATCTATTACTTCAAGAAGTCTGTTCTGAAACTTTGTTCCCAAAACCTACAACCGAAGCTCCGTGAAAATCTCTACCATTTATTTGGACAAAAGCAGGGAATAAAGTAGCTCAGGATTTCATTTATGCTCACATGTATCTTTGAAGCAGTTTTGGGGTCAAGAAAGCCTTTCACAGAGTTCCATAGTAGCTTGAAACCACTACCAGCATTCACAACAAACATCTGGTGCAGTGTCTGAGCATACAAATAAAGTGTTACCTGATCTGGCACCGAGTATTGACCAAGAAAAGCAACAAAATTACACATACCTCAGGATAATAGTCACTGTCAATCTTCTGCATTCTACTTAACATATCTCTTGCTGTTTTGCTGAAGTTCTTGAGACCCTGCCACATGATTCATTATCAGTAGCGGGAATGTTGCAGCAATCTAGTCGTTACGGACATGATGTTTGGTTGCAAACTAATCTTTTACAAAGAGAGAAATCATTTCAATATGAGAAGAATCATCATACCACACCATCAACATCTAGTATAGTGGTTGTTGAATCAATATGCCTTTTCGCTGCAATAGAGCATGCAGGAAACCTGTCCCTGAAGGCTCTCTCAAATTCTTGCACATGATACTTCATGTAGCGGTCAACCGTAGTAATGTGCATCAGTTTGTTTGGTTCCACTTTCCCTAATCTTTCAATGTATACCGGTCTTCCCTGCCTGTCAACTCCATGGTAGCCCTGAGGATAATAGCATAGCACCTCGTCTAGCTCTTCAAAATTGAAGTCCTGCAAGATTTATTTGCAATTGATAGAAATGAATTATAACTTTTCATGGTTAGATGAAGAATAAAAACATATTTGAGATCAGAGATGCAACTCTGCAAATAAAGACATGATACTAGTTATCACTTGTATGTTAAAAATAACTTTAAGATGGTGAGAGGTATTTCCCACACTAAGACCGTGTAACCTTATGAACCTGCAGAAAATTGCAGCAAGAGTATATGGTCATAATATTACTTTATCAACTACCCAAGAAGCATTAACCTCACCTCTAGTATTGTATCTGCTCCAAACTCTTTCCTCCACTGGAGCATCTCAGACCACATTTGGATTGCCTTCTCTATGTCAAATTTTCTAGCCTTCAAAAACCTGCAGAGACAACACGAATGCGGAATTGCAACTGTCAATTTTATGCTGACAAGGAGTTATCCATGATTTTGTACCTTTCAGTGTGTAGTGTATTCATAGCGCACTGACCTGAGCAGCAAGTGATAATCATTCTGCTTGTCAGGCAGCAAGTTCCTGTTCAAAAGTTCTTGCTGGAAGGTAAAGACAGCAAGCTCCTCTTGCTCGTCCCTGACATCTTCTATTGTGAAGGATGAGGCCCGATGCTCCACCTTTCTTTTTCCCCTCTTCTTAAGTGAGTGCGTGAGCTTGTTTGATGCATTCAGCGCCTTTTTCTTCAGTGACCCAATAGATAGCCGCCTTCTCTCATCCTCTGAGTTCTCCACATCTGATCTCCGTTCTTTCCTGTCATCAAGCGTGAACAGCCCTTCCATGCTTGTTGAGCGCCGCCGCACTACAGAAAGAGCAAGAGGATGTAAGTTAGTGATATGAATGAACAATTGTACACTGTAACTAAGACAAAAAAAAATAGTATGCATATGTACCTGACATTTTGTATTTCTGTAGAATCTGTAGTTCTGTAAAGAGATCGCACAGATAGACCTGGAATGGAGTAGAGATTGAGCAAAGTATCATGGGAATATGACAGCCAGAATTCAGACTACAAAACAAGAAGGAAAACTTCAAAGGCGCTGCATTAGGTTTTCCCTGTTTAGTTCCCCGAAGTTTCACCAAAATTCTCACCTAGAAGACTGTGTCAGTTCATTTCTTCACTCTGCGCGCGCTCTTCCAAACGCCAAAATTTCACCGTTTCACGGAACTAAACAGAGCCAACGCACTGCATCATACGCCTTGGTTTGATAACCATCAGCTCAGTAATTACATATTAAAGAGCCATAAAAATACGTGCTCAGCAAAAGTGCAGACAACTCCTGTACTGTATCAGCCTCCCGGATGCAGAAAAAGGAGGGTCAACAAAGTAATTTTGACGAGCTATCAGTGGGTGAGAATGCAAGAAAAACAAGAAATAAATAGTACTCCTAAATGAGAATTTTATTCCAAAGAAACAATAAAACGTGCCTTGTTAAGAAGACTTTTGGTAACCATTAGTGGTGGTTAATTTCCAAGACAGCGCATCATACAGCACGCATGAACGTGAAAACACATTGGTTCTTGCACAACCAAGACATAACTACATAAGCAGCTGTGTGCAAGCTGTGGTGTTTGGCCTGCAAGGAATCCAGGATTGCAGTTGCAGAGAAAGGAGCGTGGTCTACAGCCAGCCTTTGACCAGGTCAGAGTTAATCAGAGCCAGCAATTGCTCCGACGACATTAAACCATGTCAATGCTGCTGATAACTGGCGAGCAACGCACATTTGCGTGATCTGGACGGGTGGACGCCATTCCTGAAGCCGAATGCTGAAGCTGAAAGAGAGCTACAAATACGGAGTGAATTTCAACGAAGATGACTTGCACTGGTGCCGACAGTGGGTACTACAGGTCAACCACTCGTTTTCAGGACATGTTGGTATGGCACCACCGGAATGAATTAGTTCTTGCTTTACCAAAAGGGCTCCTGTTTTTGAGGCGTGCCAAAAGGACTATGTTCTGGGGTAATGTGATCAGCAGAACATGTAGTACTAATTATGCATTTCCGGACACTTCAGCATATAAATTTAGCAAAAAAGAAATTGTGGAATTTGCATGGATGTCAGACAAGCGTGGATTCTGAAGTAAAAATCTTTCCCTCATCAAACCCTCTGAAAGGTCGAGAAAAATTTCAGGATTGACCGTGAGAGGAAACGAGAATTCGGCTCTGGCGAGAACATGCCAAGTGATGGGGTTTGAGAAGTGAAATGAGAGGCCTAAAAGGCAGCAATTGGCTGGATTGAGATGGCGATTAAACACTCGATTTCAGGACGCGTTTTTGTATCGGCAGCCGAAGGGAAGGGACGGGACGGGAGACCGGCCATCATGAAATCGCGAAACAGAGGAGCTGGATTGCTGTATCATCCACAAGGAGTGGAGGCAAAGCAAGCGCCGACGAGAAAGGGGAGCGGAAACGCAGGCACGCCGCGCGCTCGAGGCCAAATTCAGCACCAACCCGAGGAGATTCCGCCTCGAAACGGCCAACGAACGGGACGAATCCCATCCCAGTTCTTCGAAGAAAAAAGAAAGAAAGAAAAGGCAAAACGATAACACAGGCCAGCGCCAGAACGACGAACAGGGGAAGCGACAGGGCAGGAGGAGAAAAGCTCACCTCCTCCGCGCCGGCCGCGACGAGGACAACCCGCGGACTCCTTCCTAGGCCGACCGCTCCCGGCGCCGGCGACCGCGCTCAGATCCTCCTCCCCCAGCGCCTCCGGCCAAAAACCCAGGGCGCGAGCGAACACGCCACACAACGCGCCTATATCCTTGGGGCGACGACGCTGATGGGCGACGGCATGGAAGGCGAGACGGGCTGGGAGGAAGAGGACAGGGTGTCCGCTTGTCTAGTCCTCGGCGTCGTCGGCCGTTGCCCCGTCGCGCTGCGCTGCGCCTTGCTAATTATACGCGGAGAAGGGGTGGGGAGGTCGCTTCTGTGATCGTTGCGTTGCGAGTTGCGACGACGGCAGAGGAGCTTCTGCTTCTGCCCCTTGGGCCTTGGCGCTTCCGTGGAGCCCGGCCGTGCGATTTCGCGGGTGTCCGGAGGGGGTTTATGCAAAATCGCGCCTGCGTTGCCGGCCAGTTGGTTGTTGGTCTTCCAGTTCTGGGCGTGGGGCCTACCTGTTTCATGTTCTGCGGGCGGGCCCAGTTGCAGGGTAGCAGCTCATACCGTGGGCCCGCCACCTCTGGAATAAAGGCCGCGTGCTGCCACCTCATCTTTGGTTTGATTTGATTTCCTGGCGGCGCCCTTGATTTTAGAGGTTCGCTTACTTTCCTTGCTTAAAATTTGTTGATGGTATTGTTTTGTTTGGAAAAAATTTATGCGCTGTTCTTTTGTCAACAACCGAGAGCAACTTCAACAATTTGCTATCTTAGTTTGATATTTATCTAATTTTAACAAAACATGAAAAAAATTAGCTTTTAACAATTTGGCAAAACAACTTAGCATCAATAGCAACTTGACATCTCTGTCCCTCCCCGCGCGTATATATGCGCCCAGCTATCCGCGACGCATCCTTCCGTAATAGAAGAGGGGGAAGGGTATAAAAATAATTTTATTTTTTCTAAGATTCCTGATTTAAGTTTTAAGAGGTGAAAGGGTAGAAACATATTTTTGTTTCTCTCTTAGGGTTCTTGATTTAAGTTAAATCTAGATTTAGCAAGTGAATTATGCTAAACTGTTGGAGATGAACTCTTTTTTTACTTGGCATATCTTTTTAGAAGTTGACAAAACACCAGATTTGCCAAGTAAAATTTGGCAAATTCTTCGAGATGCTCTAAGGCCTCCTTAGCAAGTTTTGGAGAAATTTTTTGAGTCCCTTTTCAAGACTCATTAGGAGTAGTAAATGTAGACTAATTACAAAACTAATTACATAAATAGACGGGAAATCGCGAGATGAATCCATTAAGACTAATTAATCTATCATTAGAGATTGTTTACTGTAACACGACGTTATCTAATCATGGCATAATTAGACTCGTTAGATTGGTCTCGAAAAATTAGGAAGGTTGTGAAATATGTTTTGTCATTAATCCACGTTTAATACTTCTAATTATTATTTGAAAATTGATGTGACGGGTAGTTGGGAAAAAATCTGGGAACTAAACAGGGTCTAAGAGCAACTTCAACAGTTTGCTATCTTAGCTTGGCATCTATTTAATTTTGGCAAAACATAAAAAATTAGTATCCAACAGTTTGGTAAAACAACTTAGCATCAATAGCAACTTAGCATCTCTCCCCTCGACGTGCGCATATATGCGCACTTGTTTTCGCGGCGCATCTCTTCCGTAACAGAAGAGGTGGAAGCACATAAAAATATTTTGTTTCTATCTCGGGGTTCCTGATGTAAGTTTTCAAAAGGTGGAAGGGTATAACATAATTTTTGTTTCTCTCTCAGGATTCCTGATGTAATTTAGATATGGATTTGGCAAGTGAATTATGCCAAACTATTGGAGATGAGCTCTCTTTTCACTTGTCATATCTTTTTAGAAGTTGGCAAATCACAAGATTTGTCATTTAAAATTTGACAAACTCTTAAAGATACTCTAATAGGACAAATATTTTATTATTTTTTCCCCAAAAACTATTACTTTCTATTTTGGAATTAATAGGGTGCTTCAATGCTTCGTCTCATCAGCAAACACTCTCGTTTGCTAGCAAACTAAGGGCGGAGCCAAACAAGGTTTCTATCGCCCTGCCAATAAAAAGAAATTTCTGAGAAACGTGGATATTTCAAAGATTATCCACACATGTCCTCGTCCCGCGTTTCTAGGGCTTGGGGAACCGAGAGTTACAGGGGTGACACGGGCGATGCCATTACCTCCGGGACGGTAGACAAGAACGAAGAACATGAGCACGAATCCATTGCCAAAACAAGTGTGAGCTTATTCAGACACTCCTTATCTATCTCAATTGATCACTACTGATGAAGATGGAGTTCAGCGGACCCTATCTGTTGTATTGATGTCAACATCTACATAACCCACTATCTGTACTGTTAGGGAATGGGAGCTTCGGAACCACCATCATCGGACACTCGTGCTTTTAGCGAAATCTCCCCTGATGCGAAGTTGGTTCGCTACGAAGTAGTTTCGCCACAATATTAACTCATTAACCCATTTTCTGTCCATTGGGGAAGAATTGTTGAGCAGGTCATGATCGCGAAGCCCAGGAAGGGAACTGCAAGGATCGAAGTGCCTTCGATCCACGGTTGCTTCGAACCAGAGGCAACGATGACCGATGAAGGCGAAGGGAATGGCGTGGAAGCATGGCGCCGTGCAGGAAATGGACGTGGCGCTGTCCGTACGAAGTCACGGTGGAGGAATGCCCGTGTAAAGGAGTCATCAACGTGGAAGCAAGCTGGCATGACCGTACGAAGGAGCTGGCATGACCGTACGAAGGTTGTATTCCCTGTAATGCCCCTTAAAAGGTGTCGAGAACTAGCCGTTGTGGGAAAAAAGGTGTAATTGTGTTAGAAAGCGTTGGCTGCGCCCCCTATAAATACAGGGGCTCCCTGTAATTGATGTGACCCGCGTTGAATGAAAAAGAGAGCTCAGAAGTTTATGTTCCTGTCTCTGCAATTTACTCATTCTTAGCTGTAGTAGTAGAAGTAGAAGTAGTAGTTTTAGTAGTAGGTTCGAAGTAGGATAGTTGGTGAGGTCGAAGGGGGCTTCCGAAGGGCAGTCACTCAAGCCCTTCGGAAGGAAGAGTAGGAGCTGTTGTTTCGGCGTCCACCTTCGGGCCCGAGCTACACCAACAGTTGGCGCCCACCTCGTGGCAGAACTTCGTACCAAATGGTGAGAGGAAGGCCACTGAGGCAGCCTTCGGCGACGAGTCCAACAGCTAACGAAGAGCTGGAAGATTGAGAGATTGAGCACACAGCGGACGGGGCCTTTGAGGTAAGCCTCGAAGGCTTGGGGGTTCCTGTGGAGGACATTGAAGCACTTCGAAGGATCTAGATTTTGATCGCCGAAGCAACCACAAGAGCCGCTCAGGAGCAAGAGAACGCCCCGTCCACATCGCAGGTGCAGACCTACAGCAAGGCTGCCGCAGGGGCAGCAGATGGTGATGCAGAGGAACGAAGGAGAAACGAACAGAACCTGAGGCAGGCCGAGTGAAGCTTCGCCATACTACGCAATCAGCTGACACGAAGTACAGCCATTCGCACGGACCCAAACCAGCCACCAGCTGCAGAGCAGGTACCGCTGGTGTTGCCGCGACAGGAGAGGCAACCGGAACCGCAGCATGAGACGCAAGACCCAACATGGCAAACGCTGCAAGCGTTGCAGGTGCAGATTGATCAGTTGAGGCAGTGCAGAGAAGGGCCCGAAGATGTAGGCTCTTGCAGAAGGGATGTGCACGCGTAGCACGATGAGCCATTTGGAAATGTGGTACCCATTTCGCCGTTGTCCGTCGATCTAGAAAATGCCCCATGGCCACGTCGTTTCAATGCAACTACCTTGCCACCGTACGACGGCGAAACCGACCCCAAGGAATTCTTGATGAAATTCGAGGTGGCTGTCGAGTCCAACAACGGCGACTCCACGATGAAGGCCAAGGCACTGGTGTTGGCCTTGAAAGGCCCAGTGCAGTATTGGTATGCAAACATGCCAAAGGGAAGCATCACATCTTGGTACCAGCTACGAAGCAAGCTGCTCGCCGGCTTCAAGGGTATGCAGATCGAAGAGCTTAACTCGAATGACCTGGCCAATGCATGCTTGCAGGAGGATAAAGAGTCACTATAGGAGTATATGCACAGGGTAGTGAAATTGGTGGCACGAGCTCCAAGGGTTTCGGAGGACAGCTTCATCGACGCTGTGGTGGGTGGCCTTCGGGTAGGCTCGTGTCAGGACCTGTTGGACAGGGAGAAGCCAAAGTTGGTTCAAGAACTTTTCGAAATAATGCAAGAATATTGCAAGTCTGACAAGGGTAGGCGTTGCAGAATCGAGCGCATGAACGCGGCCAAGAAGCCGAAGCAGCAGGGTCCGTGGGACACACCGAAGAACTGGAAGAATACTCTACCGAAGCAGCCTTATAGGCAGGTAAACAATGTGTCTAATGGGCAGGGGGTGAAGCCGCCTCGCAACAATAACTCAAATCATGGGGGCAATGGAAATGGGGGACCGAAGCCGAAACCACCTGCACCGTCGCACTCTCAGGAGAGATTTTTCTGTTGGTTGCACGGAACGAACGCGTATCACCATACGCATCAGTGCCCTCCGGCCGTAAAGATGAAAATGCAATGGGAGGCAGAGGAGAAGGCGAAAGCATCAGGATCCATAGTCAATCACGTCAAGGCTCAGGCTCATAGCCTACCAATGCCATACCCTTCGCAGCATATGTATCAGCACCAATACGCTCAGCCCTCAGCACCGCAACTGCCGCTGCCTCCGCCGTTGCCTCCACACTTCAGCCAGCCTTCGGTATTTGTACCATCTTGGCCAGCCATGGCATCTTCGTTGCAGGGGGGCACAGCCTGTCGAACTACCACATGCCAGTCCCGCCGAAGCAAGAGGCACAAGAGCAGCCAGTTTCGGGCCCCATGGGCACAGTCAATATCATCAATGCTATCACTAGTGGGTCTCATGAGCCAGTGCATGAAAACAAGAGGCAGAGGCAGGACTACTTTCGTAGCGTGTTGCATATTTGCTCTGGGAAATATTTCCACCTACCATGGTCGCACATACCCATCTCTTTCATAGCAGCAGATGTCAGGCTGCAGCATTACCCGCACAACGATCCATTGGTGATAAGGGCGAACATTGGCAAGAATACAACCAACTTCTTCGGCAACAATGTAGGCCGAGTGCTCGTGGATAATGGGAGTTCAGCAGATATCTTAACATGGTAGTGTTTCACCGGAATGGGATTCACGAAGGAGGATTTGCAGAAGTCCATGCACCCACTATACGGCTTCGGAAACAAAAGGATACAGGCATTGGGCAAGATCAGCGTCAATGTAACCTTCGGTCAGGGACCAACCATGCGGACAGAGGTCATAACCTTCGACGTAATCGACTTCGCCTACCCATATAATGCGATCTTCGGCAGAAACACAATTAACAGCTTCGCCGCAGCAATACATCAGGGGTATCTGTTAATGAAAATTCTGACGACAGGGGGTGTATTTTCAGTGTACGGGGACCAGTTCGAAGCCCGTAAGGCAGAGTCAAACACGTCCACCATGAATCGACAGGTGCACGTAATCGAAGAACAGCATGACCCAGACACCTTGTCTGAGGCAGACCGAAGAGCTGAGCAGCAAATGCGACAGGCCATGAAGCACTCCGAGGCAGAAAGAATGACAGCCCTGGATGACACAAAGACTATGCCGCTCTGTGAAGATGTCCCCGGAAGAACTGTCATCGTAGGCACCGAAATGTCTCAGGACGAAGAGCACCGATTAATTGAGTTCCTTCGCAATAATCAAGATGTCTTCGCATGGTCAAAGGCAGACTTGACAGGGGTGCACAGGGCAGTGATCGAGCATGCACTTAACACAGACCCGAAGTTAAAACCGAGGGTACAAAAGCAAAGGCCCATGTCAGAAGATAGAGCGAAGGAGGCATAGGCTGAAGTACAAAAACTCCTTGATGCCAAAATAATAAGAGAAGTCCAGTACCCTGTATGGGTAGCCAATGTTGTCATGGTACCGAAGAAGAATGGCAAAATGCGCATGTGCATTGATTTCACTGAGCTCAATAAAGCATGTCCGAAGGACCCATATCCGCTGCCGCGCATTGACATCGTCATTGATCAGGCTGCGGGCTGTGAAATGTTAAGCCTCCTCGACTGTTTCTCGGGTTATCATCAGGTTTGGATGCGAAGGGAGGATGAGGCTAAAATAGGATTTACCACACCATTTGGAATCTACTGTTTCGTCAGAATGCCAGAGGGCTTCGCAATGCAGGGCCTACTTTCAACCGTATGATGAAGGTGATTCTGGGCAGCCAGCTGGGCAGGAATGCTTTGGTGTATGTGGACGATGTCGTTATCATGAGTGTCAAGGATACAGACCACATGGCAGATCTTCGCGAGACTTTCGAGAACATGAGGCAACGCGGGCTGAAATTAAACCCGGAGAAGTGCATCTTCGGCATCCGAAAGGGGTAGTTGCTGGGCTGCATGGTCTCGAAGAGGGGCATAGAAGCGAACCCGTTGAAGATTGAGGCGCTGCGAAGAATGAGCCCACCCAGAAACAGGAAGGAAGTCCAGAGGCTGACAGGGAGAATAGCTTCGCTCAACCGCTTCATCTCTCGCGTGGCTGAACGAAGTTTACCCTTTTTCAAGACCCTTAAGGCGAACACAGCTTTCCAGTGGGGACCGAAACAGCAGCAGACATTTGAGGATCTGCGAAGCCACCTCGAAAAGGCGGCAGTCATGACCAGTCCCACACCAAAAGCAGCGCTGTTATTGTACATTGCAGCCGGCGAAGCAGCCGACAGCGCGGTCTTGGTCGAAGAGCGCCAAGAGGGTGATGCTACGAAGCAGGTGCCAATATATTATGTGTCTGAGGCCCTCAGTGGGTCCAAACTGTTCTACTCCCAGATGGAGAAGATGGCCTACGCTGTGGTTATGGTGAAGAGGAAGTTGCGGCATTACTTCCAGAGCCACAACATCACGGTTCCAACGTCGTATCCCCTTCGAGACATGTTCGAAAACAGGGAATCAACTGGAAGATTGGGAAAATGCGCAGCGGAGTTGGTAGAGCACGTAATCAATTTTGTGTCACGAAGCGCGATCAAGTCTCAGGTGCTGGCAGATTTCGTGGCCGATTGGACACCGGCAAGGGCAAGCGAAGGTACTGAGTTGACAGAACCAGTTTGGGAGGTATAGTGTGATGGGGCTTATTGCCACAAGGGGTCAGTGGCAGCAGCTATACTCAAATCACCATCGGGGATGAAGTTGCGGTACGCATCGAGGTTGGAGTGTGGTCAGTGAACAAACAATGTGGTGGAGTATGAGGGATTGCTTTTGGCCCTTCGCAAAGCCAAAGCAGTAGGAGCACGTCGGCTCCTCATCCTCACGAACTTCGAGCTGATCGCTGGCCACGTGGACAAGTCCTATAAAACCAAGAAGCCGGAGATGGCGAAGTATCTGCAGGCTGTGCGAAGCATTTAGAAGTTTTTCTTCGGCATATCTGTAAAAAGCTTTCCCTGAAATTTCAATAAGGAAGCAGATGCTCTGGCCAAGGCTGCAGCCATGAAAGAACCGTTACCCTCCGATGTGTTCTATGAAGTGCTCTCACAGAAGTCAGCTTCGTTGGACGAAGCGCCACCAAGTTTCGTTAATGCAAGATTGGAGAGCCCCAATCGTGGCGTTCATCAAGGGCTATTACGAAGAAGAGGATGAGGTGGAAGTGAAGAGAGTGGCTCTTCAGGCAAGAAGCTATAGTCTCGAAGGAGACAATTTATACCGGATGGGTGTGTGCGCACCACGGTTGAAATGCATTTCGGCAGAAGAAGGGAAGTAGCTGCTGCACGAGATCCACAGCGACATGTGCTCACATCACATTGGCACTAGAGCCTTAGTGCAGAAGGCGTTTAGACAGGGTTTCTATTGGCCTTCGGCTGTAGCAGATGCGCACGAAATAGTAAGAAGTTGCCCTGAGTGCCAGAGGCATTTCCCCTACAGCAAGTTTGTGGCGAACGAGATACAGATCATACCACCGGTATGGCCCTTCGCAAGGTGGGGCGTGGACATCGTGGGCCCCTTACCGGTTGCGCCTGGAAACTACAAGTACACTGTAGTGGCTGTTGAGTACTTCTCCAAGTGGATCAAGGCGAAGCCCATACAAAACATCACTTTGGCGACCATACAGAAGTTCTTTTGGCAAAATATAGTGTGTCGCTTCGGAGTGCCGTACGAAGTCACCGTGGACAATGGCAAGCAGTTCGACAGCGCCGATTTTCGAGAATTCTGTCAGTACCTGGGAACTAAGCTGTACTTCGCCTCCGTGTATCACCCACAGTCAAATAGCGCAGTTGAGCGAGCCAACGGCGTAATCTTCGCCAGCATTAAGAAAAACATCACGGAATTGCTGAAGGAAAAATGGGTTGAGGAGCTGCCAAGGGTAATCTGGTCCCATAACACTACAGATTCTAGAACTATGAAGTTCTCCCCGTTCAAGCTGTTATATGGGGAAGAGGCAATGTTGCCTGAAGAGGTATGCCTGGGAGGAGCAAGGGAGCAGCCCAGCTCATACGAAGACATATTTCCATCCATACAGAACATCGAGGAAGTCAGGCTGCAAGCAGCAGATAACCTAAAAGACTACCAGGAAGAAACGAGGAGGTGGAAGAACAAGAATATACGTCCGAAGGGAATTCAACTGGGAAACTTGGTGCTTCACCGGATTCCGAAGGGAAAAGACGCAGGAAAGTTGCACATCAAGTGGGAAGGCCCGTTCATTGTCGAAGGAACCGAGAACCCTGCTGCGTTCAAGCTCCGAAGGTTGAGCGGCGAGGAGGAGCCATACACATGGAATGCTGACATGTTGAAGAAGTACTTCATTTAAGTAGTAGTGATTTAAGTTTTCAGCCTTTGTAATTTTTCTTCGTTATTTCTCTTTTTTTAGAATTTGAGTCTGTATAAACTGTTGGTGGGTCCCGTACTCTTTTCCTCACAGGGGAAGCTTCGCGACTCCTTTCTGGAGTTGCGAAGTGTGAGGTTTTTAATGAGGCGGAACCTAGTGTAACCCCCTGTGCAATATAAGCAGGTATTCCCCAAAACATGAGCAAGATGCAAGCGAAGCAACTACCCCTAAGCTTCGGCAAGGGGAGTCGTCTTCGCAGTCTGTATGAATGATGGTGTAGGTGAATGACTATGGGCTTCGCACAAATAAGACCATCGTTCACCTACAAGTGGCATGAGTTTCGCCACGAGGCTCGAAGCTAACGAGCGCGATTAGCAGCATGAGTGGCTGCAAAAGGTGCAAAATGTACCTGTGGAGTGGCATGAGTTTAGCCACGAGGCTTGAAGCTAACGAGCGCGATTAGCAGCATGAGTGGCTGCGAAAGGTGCGAAATGTACCTGCGAAGTGGCACGAGTTTCGCCACGAGGCTCGAAGATAACGAGCAAAATGAGCGGCATGAGTGGCCGTGAAAGGTGCGTAATGTACCTATGAGGTGGAACGAGTTTCACCACAAGCCATAAAGGAAGTGAGCGCAATCAGTGTAAGTAACCGCGGGGGATGCGAAGTTTATTTGCGAAATAGTGTAAGTTATGCCCCGACGGTTTGAAACGAAAGAAGAATGGGCAATGACGCGAATCCTCATGAGACACGCGAAAGGCGACTCTCAATACACGAGTATACGGCAACAACGTCCAAACACACAGTACGAACAGGCATCAACCATAAGAAGAGCGCAAAGAAGAAACACTTCGGCAATTGTTCGCCCCGAAGGCTTGCGGGGGGAGTTCCGAAGCACAAGTTAATAAGCCTTCGCGCCGATCAAAACCGCGAAGCGTACAAAACATCATACATTTCGCGCACAAGTAATCCATCTTTATTTCCAAATATGTGTAGGAGTCCCGAAAAACATAAATAAACAAATACATACATCCATATAATACAATGTGTGTATTAGTCTTCGCGCAGAACATCCTCGCACACTTCCTCAAACACTTGACACATAGCTTTATCAGCAATTTCCAGGGCCATGGTGCGAAGCTCAGCTTCGGTGGGCATACATCTTGTGTCAGAAACAACACGTCCTAGGTTAGGAGAACCATCTTTATTTACCTTACTTTCACTTACAACTATACGACATTTTCATTTTCCGGGGCCGAAGGTATCAAGTATACGTACTCGAAGGGACCTATTACCCCCCCCATCAATAGGTTCCTCCTTCGGAACAACAGTTACAACATCGAACAGAGGGTCTGCTTCGAGTCGTTTCAAGGTGTGTTTCGCAGCATGTTCCCGAAGAATGGCATCGCGCCGAGCGGGGTCTCGGGAAAATTCAGCAAAGAAAGCTGTCGAGGCCCGGTTATGAGCTTCGTACTACTCATGTCGCCACGAAAGAAACTTATCGTGTGATACACCAGGATTACGAATACTAAACTTCGTCCAGACATTAGGCGAAACAAACAGTGAATCCACAAAAGGAGCATTTGGTCTCACACCTTCGACTATCCGCGTAGGTACACTCGAAAGGACCTGTGCACAAGCACCCGCATCAGTACGAAACATTTTAAGTACAGCAAGAAGCCCACATCACGAGCAGTATCTACAAGCACTCTCCCAAGCCGCGCTCACACCTCATCTTCGGCTGTCGCCTAGGGGTCAGCACCGTCGTGGTGGGGGGCAGCATCACTCGAAGCAATGTCTTTAGCCACACGAGGGGCGCCCGACTCAGGGACGGGGGGATCTTCAAGCGGCATCTCACGGTCCCATGGAGTTGAAGGCAGTATGTTTACAGTCCCCTCCGCCGAGCCGGAGAGGGGCGGAGATGTGATACCGCCACCAGTAGCAGGGTTGCCATCAACTTCGACAGCATGAACGACAGCTTCTTGCTCAGTATCCCTAGGTGCGCGAGCTTCGTTGGCATCCTCGGACGTGCGGGCTTCGTCAAGGTCCGCGAGTGTGTACGTTTCGCCAGCATCCGTGGGCATGCGGGTGTCGGCGACAGCTTCGGGTGCGCGAGCTTCATCAGCGGCTGGTGGTGCTTCGAGAGGGCGAAGCGCCACTCTGGTCATATCGATGCATGCTTCGTCCGACGAGGCAGGCGGCGGAGGAAGTTGATGCCAAGCGTGCCTTTTGTTAACACGAGCCACGACAGTCGCCTGAAGTCGAGCGGCGATCTGCAAGAAAGCCTTCATCAAATATGGCCTCGAAAATACGAATGGTAAAACAAGTGGCAGTAGGAGCGAAGAAGCAAACGCAAACCTATGGAGCCAGGCGCTCAGCCTCGAGAAGGGTGAGCTGGGCCCCTCTCTCAGCGAAGAAGGTGTTCAGGAAATTCCTGGCTAAGTTCTTGGGGAGCACGGGAAGCGAGGACGCGACAAGTTCTTCGTCAGATGGCCAAGCGAATGTGTCCTTCGTAAGAGAATGAAGGTCACTTTTGCTCAAAACCTTCTCCGAAGCGGGACGGTCAGGAGGCAGCAGGGAACAGATGGAGTACGCGAGGGTCCTCACTCCAACAGCAACACTCAATTCACCGAAGATCTTCGTGTTCAAGCCCAGGAGGTCAAAACATGAGTCAACCCAATCGTGAAAGGCACTGATGCTGCACTGCGGAAATGACGAAGGCGGCGGGGTAAGGTTGTAGTGATCGAGGAGGGACAAGATGTCATCCCGAAGCATTTGGGCACTCTCGGTGTGTCTCTTGCGAGTCGTGTCCATTTTCTTCTGCAGCGAAGCAGTCTGGGATTTCTGTTCATCAAGTTCGGCCAGCAGCAACTGGCGACTTCATATTAGCGCCTCCTTTTCAGAGTGAAGGATAGACAGAGCGGCTTCAGAAGTAGTGGTGGCATCTTCTTTTTCCTTCTCCAGACACTGCGCATGACTTTTCTTTGCGGTCAGCTGCTCTTCCAGTTCCCGCACACGTGCCTCCAGAGTGGACACGGGTTTCTCAGACGAAGTCGAAGCCGCCTCCCGATCCGCAACATGCCTTCGTTCCAGGCAGCGTGAGGCGACAAAGCTCTTCAAAGCCAAGTCACCACAAGCTGCAGCGAGCTCGTCGGTGGTTAGCTATCCGAACCGTTCTTCTTCATGTGGAAAGCTGAAGGACGAACCCGCTTTGGATAAGAATTTCCGCTCGTGACCACCACTAACTAGGCGAAGAAAACCTATCTGTTTTCCGCCAATCAGTCGGGCTTCGGTAGGAACACCCAAACGAAGGGCTGCAGCTTTGGGTGCCTCAGGGGTAACATGATAGTTGCTGCTATCAGGCTCATCCTCTTCGTTGGAGACAGTGCCCACGGTGATGGCGCGGTCCGGGGAGTTAGCGCAAGTAGGGGAGTCGGCAACCCCAGCCTGACCGTCGCCGGAAGAAGCACTAGGCAAAGCCGACTGTCCCGTGGCGAGGGAGCTTGATGAAGTCCCGGACAAAGACGGAGCTTTCTCTTTGTCGGCCCGAGGGCTCAAGTCAACGGGGCTGCCAGTCCGCGGAGCATCGCCGGTTGATGACACAATCTTCACATCACTCTCATCTTCGTCACTATCTTTTTCTGGGGGCTGAGGGGGACCATGAGAGCCCCTTTGTTGAGCGTCGATGCAACCGGAGGGGGCTGAACTAAGCGAAGGGGCGCCACCATAATAGGGGCAGCTTTCGAGCTCTGGGCCGGCTTCGTGAATCGGGCTTTCTTTGGAACGCGAGGCGCGGCGCTTTTCTGAGTCTTCTGTCGCTCCAGCCGTTTGGTCACAGTGACTTCGACTACAGCGACAGGCGCGCGGTGACTTTTTGAACGACCAGCACCAGGGGGCAAGGTAGCAGTCTATTCGCGAGACGGACCAGCCCCCCAGACTTCTTCGTGACAGTGGCACGATGCTTCGCAAAGCCTTCACGCTTAAGTAGTTGCACTTGGAAAAACTCGTACACACGGTTCGTGCGCGAACCGTTGAGGCGGCACACAATTCCTTGTACTCTGCAGTAGACACGAGCCCCAAGACGAACTCACCATGTTTCTCCACCTTGCGTTTCCTCAGGACTGCATAGGAAAAGTGAAGCACAGTCATAGCACAGTTAGAGACGATTCCAAACGCATAGTTTTAGTAAAGTCGACAAGTGCGGTACCCTTACCTTCGATGGCAAACCCGAAGGCCTTTTCTCAGTCAAGGCAGGGAATTGACCCTATAGGATCTGCCCAGCAGTCATCCGGCACAGCCCATCCGTCTTGAAGGGGAAAAGCCGAACCGTCCGATATTCTTCAACAATGTCGTGCGTGCTATACTTGCGTGCGAATAAGCGGAACATGTTGATAAAGGCGTCACCTTCTTCGCACGACGGATCCAATCTTATCTCGAAGTCCAAAGGCATCAAGACGGTCGGCACTAGGGGATGAGGAGCACCTTCGACCAGGGGCTCCAAGTTGTGGTACATCTAGTGTTGTTGCCAATCCGAAGGCCACATGTTGCGGTAGGCAATCACAGGGGCCAGAACACCCGTCTTGTATACGAAGTTCAGGCACCCAAACTGGCAGTCCTTCTCTTCGGCCTCATCACCATCCCCCTCCATCACGGTTCTTGTTTGGTGGTGAACCTTGTGGGCAGCGGTGAAGCCCTCGGCAGAAGGCTTGATCTTCATCGTCCAGCATATCCACATGTATACCGAAAGTCGCAAGATGGCGTTCGGTGTAAGCTGATGTAGGTACACCTTGAAATACCGAAGAATGTCCACTACCACAGGGTGAAGGGGAAAGCGAAGGCCGGCGCAGAGCAGATCTCGAAAAATTACGGCTTGATTCTCTTTTGGTTTCGGGATATCCTCATCGCTCGAGGCTTCGCCATCAACGATCATGTTGTTCGCCGCTAGTTCGGCGATGTTAGCAGGCTCGAGCAGGCTGCGGTCGAAGGTGAAGGTCTTTGGTAGACCGCCGGAGGCGGTGGAATTGCGCTTGCGCTTCGGAGGCATGTTCAATCGAAGGAAACTACGGGTCTAATTTTAAGAGAACAACGGAAGGCTTACTTGCGTCAGTTGCTTCGAACCTCTCGGGAGCAGGCACGGTGAAAAGGGTGTGTGGGAATGGTCCCGCGGGGGGGGGGGGCTTTTTATAGGAGGCTCAGTGAAGGGCAGTTACCATAGCATAAAAAGACCATTATGCCCCTAATCACCTTACATAACCGCCGCAAGGGAAAGGACAGAATAGTATTTTATTAAAACAGCGGGCCATCCTCTGGGAGTTCCAAAGCCCATTTCCGCCATTTTGAAGGGGGTATCATAAGTTCGAGCCTTTAGCAAAGAGAGGGAGGACGGCCCTCACTTCCGAGGGGCTACTGTTGGGGAATGGGAGCTTCGGAACCACCACCATCGGACACTCGTGCTTTTAGCGAAATCTCCCCTGATGCGAAGTTGCTTCGCTACGAAGTTTCTGTCCATTGGGGAAGAATTGTTGAGCAGGTCGTGATCGTGAAGCCCAGGAAGGGAATTGCAAGGATCGAAGTGCCTTCGATCCACGGTTGCTTCGATCCAGAGGTAACGATGACCTATGAAGGCGAAGGGAATGGCGTGGAAGCATGGCGCCGTGCAGGAAATGGACGTGGCGCTGTCCGTACGAAGCCACGGTGGAGGAATGCCCGTGTAAAGGAGTTATCAACGTGGAAGCAAGCTGGCATGACCGTACGAAGGAGCTGGCATGACCGTACGAAGGCCGTATTCCCTGTAATGCCCCTTAAAAGGTGTCGAGAACTAGCCGTTATGGGGAAAAAGGTGTACTTTTGTTAGAAAGCGTTGGCTGCGCCCCACTATAAATAGAGGGGCTCCCTGTAATTGATGTGACCCGCATTGAATGAAAAAGAGAGCTCAGAAGTTTATGTTCCTGTCTCTGCAATTTACTCATTCTTAGCTGTAGTAGTAGAAGTAGAAGTAGTAGTTTTAGTAGTAGGTTCGAAGTAGGATTGTTGGTGAGGTCGAAGGGGGCTTTCGAAGGGCAGTCACTCAAGCCCTTCGGAAGGAAGAGTAGGGGGCTGTTGTTTCGGCGTCCACCTTCGGGCTCGAGCTACACCAACATGTACTACTCTCTTTCTTTTGTAGTATATTTGGAAAACTCGAAATGATCAACGCTTCCAAAGAAAATCTTGGACTTCTTTTCGGGTTCACAAGGCTGCAGCAGCTCGTCAACAAACCCATCTTGCAGCCTGCCAAGACCATCGCTATTCCACAACCTCTCAACAACAAACAACCGGCCCACAAGTCATCTGGCTGACACACACCAGGCCAACCCCTCAGGACCAAATCATCACCAACATGTGCCCGACAGGTACCTTGTCGAGTTTCCTTTTGAGCTGCAGGGCTACAAATGCTATTTTGATGCATCAATCTCTCCAGACCTTCTGGTGTGGAGGCAAGGCAGCCAGAAATAGGCTTATTCATTATCAACACAGATATGTCTCCTCCTTGTAGCTTCTTCATCAAGGCGCCAATGGATCAAGCTTCATCAGTTCTCATGGCGGAATCTGCAGCCTTAGGTTTGGCTGCCTCTATCATAAACAGGATGCACATAACTGATGCTCATCTTCTTGTTGACAACTGGTTACTTGTAAACTACATCAATGTGTCTGATCACTCCAATCCTCCGGATTGGGAGATCAAACCATTTACTCAAGTTGTCAACTCTCTTCTGGCAGGTACAACCACTAGTTTACAAGATTAAAAGATAAAATAATCAAATGGCTGATTTGCTAGGAAAGCAAAGTCTTTCTTCTTCACAGGCCAATCAGTTAGACTATTCAGTATTATGTGTCAATTCTAACTATGTTCAAGAATGTCCGTTTCTAGAGGCACTCCAATTTGTAACCATTAACGATGTAATGGTTCTAACAATTTCATGCTGTTAAGTTATGAAACAAGTGTTTGTTGTAAAAAAATGCGTTGTCACCGGAGGAAGGAAACGGATCGTGAGAGCTAGTGGGCAAGGCAAAAGGGAGAGAAAAAGACCGAGGAACATGCCATGAAGGCACGAACATTCTCTCGCGTCGTACGGTTACTCTTTCATGCCATGTACAACACAGTAGTACTTTTTTTGTTCGGGAGCATGGGCACCAGTCGTTAGTGATTCCGGCACGGGCTACTCCGTACGTGGAGTGTGGAGACCGCGCGGGTGCAGTAGCGCCGTCGGCCGGCGCGCTTCGTCGGGCGTGACTTTTGAGGCGGTCGTGTCGAATTGCTGCTGTTCTCCACCACCCACATACCGTACCATACGCCAGCGAACCCGGTGATGCCCGAGCGTACGCGAGCGCGACATTCACAACTACCCCCTCCGTGCAGGGATAGAGGTAGCCGGTGGGGCGGGATGGGCTCGAGCTTCCCTACCGCTGTGCGCTTCATTGAAAAGAAGAAGAAAGTAAAAAATGAAGGAGAGGAAGAAGGAGAAAGGAGGGGCTGAAGGAAGGGGAAGAGGAATGAGCCCCCAACTCAACAATCTAAGCTCCGTCACTACCTCCGTACCAAAATGATAGTCGTTATTGGTGTTCATGCCACAAATTTGACCAAATATTGTAAAATATATGTGTAACATTTGTATATCTTCAAATAATTTTGTTAAAAACCTATACTCAAATATCTATCTGATGATATATATTTTGTATCATAAATATTAATATATTTATATATATATATATTTAGTCAAAATTATTTCTCGGGAAGTGAAAACGACAGTCATTCTGGGACGGAGGGAGTAGCCAACTACTCGTCGGTCCCTCCCTCATATCCTTGTTTTGTCGCCTGGTCCAGACGCCATCATGACTCTTTCGATTTTTCCCTTGTTTTTTAGTTTGTTTGGCACAGCTGTGGTTGTGGCTGTAGCAGCTCCGACTGTAGTTGTGCCGGTGGAGCGAATTCTCCGGAAAAGCTTAAATTGTTTTAAAGAAACGTTTGGGAAAACAGCTTCTTCTGGCTGTGGAAGGTGGATAAAAAAGAAATGTCCATAATAACCTTCCCTTTTCTCTTTTTCTTCTTTTATTTTCTATTTTCTATTTTTTCTTATTTTTTCTCTTCTTTTTCCCTTTTCTCTTTCCTTCTTATCCTTTCCTTCTCTCTTCCTCCTCCTCCATTCTCCTCCACTCCCTCTCCCCCATGCAGACGCGCCTGCCGACCGCTGGCCATCGCCAGCAGCTCTATGCCCTCCACCGCGCCCACCGGCCTCCTTTGTCTCCTTCCCCTAGCTCCGCTGCCTCCATCTCGTTCCCCCGGCTCCGCCGCCGCGTCTTCCTACACCAGCACCGCCATCCAGCCACCTCCGCTTCCATCTCTGCGTTCCCCGCGCCCAAGACGATGTCCATCGACGTCCATCTCCACTGTCGTTCGCTGGCCGGCCCATGCTGCTGAATCCACTACTGACCGCCACCTCCCATGGGCCCCACCTGGGTGCAGGCTTGGCAAAGGGAAGGGTGAAGCGGGTGAAGCTGCCCTTTGCAGCTTCGCCCCGGCTGAACTGCTCTAGAGTGGAGGGGATCGAGGCGAATTGCCGACTGAGATTGTTAGGGGTTGAGACCTGGACAGATCCTCTAGGGGTACACCTAGTGGTTTGTAGGTTAAAGAAGGAGATCTGAGAACTAAGGACGTGAATGGTTGCATGTGGGGCGCACGGAACTCGGCGAGACACAGGGGACATGAGGGTTTATACTGGTTCAGGCCTCTAGAGAGTAAAACCCTACGTCCAGTTGTTGGTGTTGTATTGCTGTATGCGAGGGAACCTGAGATGTCCTCGGAAGGGTGCCCTAGGACAGTGGCGGAGAAGCGCCTAGGGCCAGTATGGCCATGGCCCTAGGCGTTGGGCCACATTCTCCACACTGTTGGACACTGTAGCAACGAAGGCCCAGTCCAACTAGCCCATCAACTCCACTAAGTGGCCCTAGGCGTGATGCAGCCCAGGTTCGCCCCTGCCCTAGGCCACTTTATATAGCCAGCGGACTAGGGTTGCCAAGGTCGGTGAGACCAGAGTCCTGGTCGGTAACAACAGAGAAACCTATCTCTACGGATTACAAGGAGAAGCCTCTAGTGTCTTTTCTTGCACGCCAAGTATCTAGGAGGTCTTGCGGATAAGGTCTCTTGGGGAGTTTGCCTAGACAAGTGGATAAGGTCTGGGCCCACTCACAAGTCAGCGGGTCTCCTGACAGGTCGGTCCCACCTGTCAGGGACCTTTGAGACCTTGGTTGGTGGGGACCTCGGAGTACCCATGTCTCTCAAGCCTTCGATTGACATGTAGGCGGGCCGACCTGGATGGAGCCATGATGAAGCTTGAAGAAGTCTTGGCACTAGCGACAGGTCGACAAGGGTGCACGGCGATCCAAAACGAAGAAAAATGTCTCCTCCAACGAAGTTAAACACCAAATTGTCGGGAGCATGCTTCTGGTAGGTCGGAGTAGAAGATGAGTTGCCCAATCTGTAGACCGGCCGAACTGATTCAAATCATGCCGCCCGTTGTGAAGATGTAGGAGATGTATGACCTCTGGGATGCCAGAGCAACATGTAGCGAGGTCGAGCGCCGGACTATCAGAAGCAGGCTTCCAATGGGTCGAAACGACATGACGAAATCAGAGGGTGTTGCAAGACGCACTCTAGAAGTAGCCCCCCGAGCAGTAAAGCGGGCAGTATGGCCGGTTTGATGGTCCAAAAAAGAAGAAAAGAACCTACGATCTTCACGTTATCAGCATGACGCGCTGACCAACTGAGATAGTAGGCCAAAACAAAGAGAATCTTGAGGAAAACGCCAAACAACAAAGAGACATCGTGACCTGAGTCACAGGGCACTGTGTGATCACGGGAGCTCCATCCACCAGAGAAGGACATAGTGCGCTAGGTGGTTGTCATGGAGGGCAAAGGCGCGCCGCACATCCTCACGTGGTGTACAGAGACCCGTGTTTCACGTGGAAACAGTGCTGGATAAGGACGAGCACAATCGGAACTGGCTTGGGCTATAGATAGGGACTTGAACCCTGAGGCAAACCAAGTCTAAGTAGATCATGGGGGCTTGGTGTAGTAATTTCTCCACTCCATGGACGTGCGTCCGTCCACCAGAGCATAGGAGGCAATGTTGTAGGAGCTTGGAGCTAGAAGAATGCTTGCGAAGTGTGAAGGGCTATATCAGCTTCTTCTCCCACGCCTGGCGGGAGATCCAGGAGAGGCCTGAGGTGATGCTGGAGTCCACCCTGGCGATGAGTGTGCTATGACCCAGAAACTAGCACACACACGTTGTGAAGCTTGTGTCTGCATTCCAAAGTCAAGCACTAGAGGAGGCCTGCCGGCCACAGCATCGTCCACGTGCTCTCTGGGATGTCTTCACAAAGATCTCGAAGCTAGAAGAAAACTTGCGATATACCCTGCTATAGTAGGAAGCATAGCAAGAATTGCCTAATGTAGTTCTGGGTCGCTACCATCTCTATTGTGGGGATGAACGTGTTTGTATCTTGTAATTGGCCAAGAGCCAAATGCCTCAGTTATAAAGAGTAATTACATCGATAATCTTGGTCATCTTGGTGCCTCAACTATGATGTAGAGACGCCTATAACTCAAGGCATAACTACCAAGAGCCTAGCAGGGCTATCGTAGCACACCGACCTCATGGAGGCCTCAGAAATCATAGTGGGAGGCGTGCCAACCTGGAGTCGAGACACAGCATTTGTGTTGTGGCACAACACGTTACCAACCTCTTTCAGGTCAAAAGTCAGCTCAGGAAGACCTGAAGGCAGCAGGGCCTGGACGACCTCGTAGGGGAGCAAAATTTGGCCAAGAGGCCTACCAACGGGCAGAAGACCATTAAGCATAGATGTCGTCCATTTCCCAGGCAGAAGTGGGAGATGCCGCCAACCTCCCAAGAGCAAGAGGCCATCGACCTCCTGTTGGAAGACGTCGACAAGCTGAAGGAGGAGGGGCTGATAGCAGGCGCTGTAGCGATCAGCTTCAGTCGTCGCCTGGTGCAGCCGATCAAGGACTGCGTGCACCCGACGTACGAGTACCAGGGGCAGGTCGATCTGACTCAGGAGGTGAACCGGAAGGTCTCCAAGGAAGAGATGGTGGTGCGTGTCAGTTTGTTCTTGTGCGGGACGATCTGCAACAAGACGCGCCCCAAGGCATATTCGCTGATCCATCCAGCCGACCTAGTAAGTACCTGAATCGACCTGGTTGATTGTGTCGTGGTTAGGTCATTTGATGTTTGTCCGACATTATAGGAATAGGAGATGCAATTCTGGTGCCCAGCACCTTTGCCCGGTGGCGTGGAGCTCTGCTCCAAGCTCCGAGCGAGGGAGGATTTCTGGGCACCACCCGCCGACCTCTTGGAGGGCTACATCTTGGACTCATCCATCAAGGCGGATGACGAAGAGGAGGACGTCGCCACAGGTGACCAGGCTCCGGCGATGTCGATGGGCACAAGGCGAATGAGGAGCACTATGCGCAAGAAGTCGGCCTCCAAGGCCAGCGCCTCGAAGACTGACAAGCTGGAGATGGAGAAGAAGAGGAAGAGGAGGGAGTCTTCCCCTAAGCCAGAGAAGAGTGCTACCGACGTGGGATCGAAGTCCACGTCGAATGTTGAAGAGAATGCACCAAGGTCACTGAGTCCAGAGACCAAGCACAAAAAGGAGGATATGGAGAAGGTCACGGACGAGGACATCCATCGTTTTAGGGAGTGACTCAAGGCCAAGGTCGGCGTTGAGCGCAAAGTGATAGCCAGGCTGCCTCTGCGGCCGTTGTGCTCAAAGTCCAAGTGGACCATCAAGTAAGTCATGCCTCTTTTTTCGGTGGTTAAGTGCTCCTTTTCTGTGTATGTGCCTGACTCAGGTCGTTCGAGCAGGTCAACCGCGTCAAGTGGCGCGGCTAATACTTCAACTGGTGCCTCCGCGGGGGAGGAGGCTACCGCAACCTCCACGGCCTTGAAGTCACCAACGAGGCCTGCCGAGGACAAGGCAGAGAAGGTCACTGCGACCTCTACGGCCCAGATGTCGGCAACAAAGGTCGCTGTTGACAAGGGTAGCCAACGGGAGCCGATCGAGGTGGTGCCGGACGCGACCGTGCTATGTGTGGATCACCCACAGCCGGAGTAGTCACTGCCGGAGGCAAGGGATGGGCCAACCCACTTCGAAGAGGTCGAGGAGTGCCGACCCGAGGACACGGTTCTTGACTTCGAGGGAACGCCCTTCGAGGACGAGATCCACAAGGACCAAGAGGACCTTGCGGAAATCCGGGAGGGCAGCCGTGTAATGAGCAACAAGCTTTATGTAAGTGATTCTCCTGGTGTAGATGTAGTTTTGTCCGTTTGTTACATCGTGACGACCTAACGGTGATGCTTCTGCAGGGCATAGGCCATGGCGGAGCGGGCCCGAGCCAAGGCTGACCTATGTCATTAGGCTGCCACGATGCAAGTGAAGGCGACTGCTGCAGAGCAGCAACTTTATGACGTCAAGGTCAATGCGGCGGAGGAGGTCTATCGCATGAAAGACGAGATGGCCAAGCAGGCGGCCAAGGAGGCGGCAGAGGCCAAGAAGGCATTCGAGGCCCAGCTTGAGGCCGAAAGGAAGAGGTACACTGACCTCAAAGAAAACTTGGAGGCAATGATTAAAGGTAAGCCTAGGCTCACTTGTAATATTTCCAGATGCAAAGCAGGTTGCTGGACCTGTACTGATTGTTGTCGACATGCAGGGGTGGACCAGAAGGAGAAGAGCATGGCCAAGGACCTCAAGGAGGCCGAAGAGACGATCAAGACGCTCATAGAGAGCACAAAGGCTGCCAACGACAGTGAGTATGCCATGACTCGGAAGTTAGCATATGAGAAGCAGGTTAGGAGGGACCTGGAGGTCGACCTTGTAGTGGCCATGCAAACCTTACAGAATGACCAAGTGACCATTGTAGGGCTTGAAACGGAGGTAGCTGATTTGACGGAGGCCGCCGGGTACATCGTGGACATGGTCATCCCACAGGCGAAGCCGACGGAGCCGACTCTGTTGCTGGATCGCCTGATGGCCGCGCTTGAACGTGTGAAGGAGTTGCTAATGTCGACCGACCGGTTGGCTGCCGTTGAATCCTTGACTTGGTTGAAATCCCACTATCCAGAGGTGGAGGTCGCCAAGGTGAACAAGGATGTCGACCTGGAGGCCTTAGAGGTAGAGGTGCAGGTCGCCCCTGACAAGGTCGTAGAGCACCTTGATCTATAAAGTAGATAAACTAGGTGTATCAAACTGTAAATGAAACTTTAGAAGTAATGAAGTTGTCAGCCTAAGTAGGCTTCTCAGATCTCTTGTTTTATTTGTTTGAAAGTATTTCCCTTTTTAATGTCATGCATGAATTATGCGAAGTTAGAGCTATGGAGCTGCAAAGTGTTTCACCCTGCTAACCATTGCTCATGAAGAGGACGGCTTACCAACTACACAGCTCAGCGTGGAGGCTTACGTGCAGCCGACGCATGGGGGTAGTCATGGACCCAGGTTTTGCAACCACACAACAAAAATTCTCATAATAGGATAGGGACACCTTAAGAGCAAATACACAGAAAAAGAAAGGAACCCCCGGGTTTGACGACCCTGAATCTGGCGAGGCCAAGCCCCCGAGCGTGTCGAGGGTGAGGGGGAGAGAAAAACATGCAAGATGACAAGAGGTCTGGCAAGATGAAATATTTTTATTATAACTTATCAAGGAAAGAGTACATAGATTTATTGTAATCTTGTCAGTGTCCGGATTAGCTCCAGCACTAACTAGTGAATCACGCTACGATCTGTCTCTCGATGGTCAGTGTGAATGTTAACACTGGGGCACAAGTTTATCCTGGTTCCGGCCACGGGGCCGTACGTCCAGCAAGGTGCGCGCGCACACAGTATTAGCTTGCACCAGTGGTGCTCGTAGAGAGGGGCTACAAGCAAGACGAGAGAGGAGGCGAGCCCTCCAGGTCCTTGCTAAGGATGATTGAGGCGAGTGTCAATATCATGAATGGTGGGATGCAGAATGAGCGAGTGCGTGTGTGTGCGTATATGGGTGTGCCCGCGGCCGGGCGTCTGCCTCCTCCTTTTATAGGCCAAGGAGGGGCAGTTACAGGGGAGCCGCGCAGTAATGTGTACAGTGATAGTGTATTGGCGATCATGGCGCCAGGGATCATTGTCCTCGCAGATCCTTGCTCCTGGCGAATTGATGGCGAGTTCCGGCTTCTGCGGGCATCGTGGCGGCTCCTGTGCTTGTCCGGGAGCGATTTCGAGGGTGTGTTTCTGCTTGTTCGAGGGTCTCACCACGGGGGGAGGACGGGAGTTGGCAATATAGGGCAGCAGAATGATGCCGGCCTGTCCGCATAGGACTGTGCAGCTTGCCGCTCAGGGACGGGGATGGCCGCACAGTACCGGGGATGGCCGCATAGTGTCAGGGATGGCCGCACAGCGCCGGAGTTGGTGGTTAAGACGCGGCGCACGTTGTCCGTACGGTTGCACCGGTTAGCGCGTGCATCTGCTCGCCACCTGTACACCTTTTGAGGGTGTCCCCATACTCGTTCGAGGGTCTCACCATGGGGGAAGGACGGAAGCAGGTGGCAGAGTGCCGCGGAGTGACGCCGGCCTGTCCGCACAGGGCCGCGCAGTGCCTACACAGGGCCGGGGATGGCCGCACAATGACGAGTTCGGCTGCACAGTGACGGTGTTAGGTATTCAGACCGTGTCAGCTGCGCAGTGTGGGAGGAGATTTGCTTTTTGACTTTGGTGTCCCGCCACAGATCCAGGCATTAAATGCCCTTGTCAGGCGGAGTGGAGAGGTAGGGCGCCGTTGGCCGAGGGATGACCTCGAGCAAGGTGGAGCTGGACATCCGCTCGAGGGGTGGCGAGCCCCTCGAGCGAAGTAGAAAATTGCTCAAGGGGACCATGACCATCGAGCGAGGCGGAATCCCGATCGAGGGGGTCGTGGCTTTCGAGCGAGGCGGAGAGTTGGGGCGTACGGGCAAGCGCTCTTGATGGGGAGGCCCGAGCTGCTATTGGGTCGTAGCAGGTCGTGGGCCTGACGTGCGCCTTGTCCCCTTTTTTGGGCCCGCAGTGATTTGACCGTTGGTATTTTGTGTTTAACGAAGGTGATTATCCCCTTAGTTAGGGGGCCCCTTATGACCATTCCCGACAGTAGCCCCCGAGCTTTTGCGGGAATGGGAACCAGTCTGACAAAGGCTAGAGGTCCCGAGGTGAGGTCCTCAGGCGCTATGTGTGAGACTTTCCCCTTGATCATGCAGGAATTTCCGTGAGGGCGCGCTAGCGCACCCGCAGGTGTAGCCCCCGAAGCCCTGCAGGAGTGCGTGCACTTGTGCAGGGTTTATAAGCGTCGAGTGATGGGCTCATCTTGCATTTGTTTCGGCCGGCCTCGGTGATATTTCAGCCGGCATCAGCGATCTATGTGGGTGGAGCGGCGTCGAACTCATCCAAGGCGCCCTTGGGCGGAGTTGCTTATTCATTTGGGGGTGGACCCTCCACCGGTCCTCATGACTGAGTGACGCGATCAGTGGGGATGGTCATGGTGCGAGGAGCCCCCGAGCCCTGGACCAATTAGGGATGATCAGGTAAAGCCCTCAGCTTTGTTTTACGACCCTCGTCGCCCTTTTGCAGGGAGGAGGGGTGAGGCGATCCATGCTTCCCTCGAGCGGGAAATGAATCATGGATGTCTCAGTGCGCTGTTGACGGATGGTTCAAGTGGGCGTTTGTGCCCCATTCGATAGGGGTCGGCTCATGGTCCAGAGACACGTCCATGAGAGTGCTCGCAAAGGTTTGCTAAGCAGGGTTCGGTCCCATTCGTTAGGGGCCGAGGGCGTGGAAGCACTCCCTCGATGGGATCCCTCGATTAGCTGCCTTTGTCTGGCCTTGAACATGACATGTGGGGCGCCCCTGAACTTCGCGTTCGGGGATAGGCTCGATCGCACACGCCCTGGTCGTTCCTGACTCTATTGATCTGAAGCACCTGTTTGAACCCTTCACGAGTCAGTCTTTGTAGCTCTGGTCAGTAGGGCCTTGCGGGGAGCACCGCGTGTCCCTGTCTTTCTGCATTTGTGGTGCCTGTTGAACCCTCAGCGGGCCAAGCCTCGAGCCACTGATCAGTAACAATTTGGAGGGGGAATGCAGGACGTCCCTTGAACTCCGTATTCAAGGGTATGCTCAAGTGAGCGCTTCCTAAGGCATCCCTGACTCCTTCGATCTGGGGCGCCCGTCAAACCCTTTCGTGGGTCCGGGCCTCGAACCCCTGATCAGTTGGGTTCAAGGGGTCTTCCTTACTCGGGAAGGAACCCTTGGTGTTTGGTCTCCGGTCGTGGATCGATTTGTGGCCACGCTCGCGTGGTCGTGGGCGATGTGGCACAGAGCGGGCAGAGTGGGCGCGCCTTTTTAGGCGAGCGTTGGGTATTTTAGCGTCACACGAATAAATCCGCAAGCGCACGGATACCGTTGTAGCTTTCACCTCAGAGTATTCCAAGGGTATCGAATCCAAGAGAACGTGTGTGCACTAACTTCGTACTAGTCGGTCCAAGGACACACTCAGATAAGGAGCAAGGATAGAGAGGATTCCTAAAAATAGCACTATAGATGAGATTAAAGGTCGATCTCTAGATAGAACTTGGCTTAGGGTACCGATAGCCCTAAATTAACAGGCGACTCCAGCACGCGGATCTATGTGGAACGAAGATCTGACTATATCCAGCTGCGGAGGATCAACAAGGGCCAAAAGGGTTGTCACCACCTCCTGGACTACCTCTACCTAACCTTGGGATAAGCCGAACGAATGATAACTGGTAGTGTGACAACTGCGTCTACGCTGTGGTTACTACCGTAGCCAACGGACTACGGCACTCTGTACTGATAGAACTACGACCACAGAAGAGAACTGATCTCACTCACTATATGTACTACTAGCTTATACTAAAGACATGCAAGAGAGCACTTGATCCCGTACTATGCTTCCAACGTATACGAACGACTTGCAGCAGACGAACGTATGAACCCAGGATCTACGCACTAGCAGAGGAAAAAGTCTACTCATGCAACCTAGCATAAACTATTAGAAATGAATCACAACACACTTTATTCTAATCAGAGCATCCAAGCATATCCACTTTATTCTAATAGACTAGTCATACAAACGAGATACAAACTTGTGCACCTAATCAACTAGATCGTGGGGGCGTGTTCGTGAAGAACACGCGCCTCTAAATGATGAATAGGTGAAGAACACAAGAACATATCACTCAAGTATGAATAACACTTTAGTCAAAATAGAAAATGCAGAAATACTTACTTTACTCTAATTGAAGAACAAGCATCTATAGAGATACAACTCTCTCTCTCTCTCTCACTCTCCTATTCTCTAATCTACCAAGGAGAGGCCTCTCCTTTGAACGGAAGCTCTCATCCTTGGGTGAGATGGTGTGTCTAAAATGACCCCCTCCCCTTGTATTTATAGGCAAAGAGGAGGCTTGTCTTGGGGGTGTTTGAGCACCATTTTCCACTTGTTTCCCCTGTTCCTGCGCGCCACATGTACAGGAAAAGTGCAGCGCACGTTTCCTGGCCTCCTTGCGTCGTACGCTGCTTGACCGGTACGACTCCCGCGCCACGCGATCACGTGCTGGACTGTGACAACCCCATCCAAGATAAGTCCGTACTATCAGTTAAGCCAATCCCTTTGGGTCATTAAGCGATAATAAAGAATCATCCCGTTGAGTTTTGCCGGGTCATAGCCCGGTAAATCACTTGTAAACCACACAGAGGATCGAAACGCATACATTAAAATCCCATAAAGGAGAGTCCAGAGTACCTTACAAATTAATCCAAGTTCCCCTTAGGGTTAATTATTACAATATTGTCCTTGCATTAAAGGTAAATGGTTCAGAGTTTTGAAGACAACGGAAATTAAACTAATCGATAACTTGGCATCATGGGAGGCCACCCATAGCGTCGTTACTCCTCGTCATCCACCCATTCCAGCTCCTAGCCGGGTGGGATTTCACCAGGCCAAATATTATCACCTGAAATCAACATTTATAGCAAGGCTGAGTATACTAATACTCAGCAAGGCTTACCCATCCAAAATAAAAGACTTAACCTTCTAATCATGCTTGGCTTTTGGCTAGTGGGTTTGTTTTGCCAAAAGCGACTAAGGAGTTAATCCTTACTTTCAATATTTTAGCTCAAGTTCTAGTAGATCAAATTATTACTAGATAAGCAACTAATGCAAGCATAATTGTGCAAACAATTAATCAAACATCAAGTTTATTAATATTTCATCATAGAGGGATTATCATGGCTAGAGGGTTAAGCAATTCCCGGATAACAGTGAGAGGCCGATGATCGATTGATTAATAACCTTGCAAGGTGAACCTAAACATATGAGAGAAAACACTCGAAATGAGTGCATTCAACCAAATGGTTCCCATCGTTCTTCGGATTAGGAGCTGATGCCACAGTCCTAGGTACAAGGCTAGCTGGCATGCCTCACACTAGCATCCAGCGTCACACATGCACCACAGTTTGCAAGACTGGGGCCACAACCCAAGATTAGTAGCCTAAAGTTCTAGCATCACGTCATTCATGTACTAGGTTTACCGTACCCATGTCCGACAAATGTTTAGTACTTTCAAACGCTTAATCTCTTAACCATTGGACCGGAGCCCAAAATCCCGTGCTCTTACCACATGAGCAATTCAATTTAACAAGTCTTATGATTCCAACATAAGAACCTATTCTCGCGAGCGAAGTACATCACTCGACTTGTACTGGGTCCTTAGTGCATAGCAACTATCGACCTAGCATACTAGTAAACGATCATAGGTACTTATGTATCATGCATCTAGGGTTTCCATCAACTCCTGAACGTAAATGCACATAGATAATCAAGTATAAGTTCAAAATTTGGAAATGAAACTCATAGGTAAATGTTAAACCGGGGCTTGCCTTCGGCAGCTCCAGCAGTCAGACAGTCTTCCAGACTCTGGTCCGGATCATGATCAACGGTCACAAAGTGTACGTCTCCTCCTGCTCCCTCGTTCTCGTCAGCCGGCACGAGCATGTAGCTACCGTCAGGGACTTCTATACCGGGGAATACATATGCAAGAGTTAGAAGTTGATGATGGTGTAAACAATACAACATCACACATTAAGCCTAGGGTGTCATGTTGACCACATTCACCTAGACAAGAATATATCCAGTATACTCTTCCTTAAAGATTAATTCAGCAGCTATTTATTAGTTTATTATTTTAATAGTGATTGTGTGCACATTTATTCAAATAAATTTGAATTACCACACAAGCATCCAAGTTAGATTTCAGGGATTCATTAGAAAAATTTTCCAATGTTATACCACACATAAGTTCATAAAGAGGAGATTCCTTTATTTCTCTTTTTAATATACTTAGTTTCTTCCAAAAATTATTCTGGTTAAACCATGCAACATCTTATAGTGTGAATTTTTGTATGAGCATGCAGTACTACAGCAGAGCTACTGGTAAAATTTCATGGCAAACAAAGCTATATACAGAGCATGAAAAATACGACAAGTTATTCATAGCAAAAGCAAGAATATTAGATATAGAGAAAACTACTCATGCACTGGTACTCAAATTTTACACAGAGCCTCTAGGGGCTAAAAATATACTACACACCAAAAGTTAGCTCCAGAACCTATTTCAAACATGCTACACAAAAATAACCATTTTCAGCCTATTTATTCATAAAGTATTTATACAGATAAATATAAGGCTTAACTGTACCCCAACTTTCTACCAAGGCACAAACATGATATACACATCATCTATCCCAAAGATAAGCATCACTGAAGCAACAGAAACTGAGCTATGGATTTAACTTCATAAATAAGCATCATTCAGAAACAGATATATAGACAGCTCCTAAATCCATGATAAAATTTCTAGCAACACATCTTAGCCTACCAAGGTGATATCGACAAGATGAGCCACAGAAAGCATATATATGATGCGGTACAAAACATGTACACAGATTTAGCAATAAAGCAAAATAAATCATAACAAGATATCCACTCAGTAACTTTGTGCAAAAACTTAGGTATAGCCTATACTAGTGGTGACTAACAACATATCCAAAGATCAACCTAGCACATGAGTACAACTCAAGTTATGAACAAACCTATACAAACTGAGTTTGAATTTTCATTCAAAAACTATACATCAAAATATATACAGCCTTTCTAAAAGATGTAGATCTGTTCACAAGGAAACCAATAAAATTTGTTTTGCATTTTTAGAATTTTTCTACAATTTACTATGATTTTTACAAGATACTAGACTTAAAGGAAAAAGAAGAAGAATCTTCTTTCACAGACGACCCTAGGAACATTTTGAACTTCACAGATATGCCCTCGGTTTTTACAGATCGACCCCTCCACAATTTCTACTCTCACATCCGTGCCCTCCCGCGGCGGAGCAAGTTTGCAGGCGACGAACGGCGGCCGGAGGTGATGAACAAATGACCGGGATGAGTGATTGAGCTCACCAGAAGCCGATTGGTGTTGGCGGTGAGGTCGGAGGAAGCTCCGGCGAGCGATGGCGGCGAGACCGTGGTGACATAGCCGCCTCGGCTCAAATTCCGGTGAGGTGAGGGGTTGAGCTGAGCAATGTGTGTTCGGAGAGGCTTGAGGGAGTTCTAGGGAAGAGCTCGAGAGTGCATGTGGCTCATGAGCGCGTGCAGAGGACAGAGCTCACCGGCGGCGGCAATGGCGGATGGCGGCGGCACTGTGGGCTTGCATAGGGGAGGAGGAATGGGGCTTTTATAGCTGCCGTGGCGTGGAGAGGCGGTTAGTCTTCTCATAAGTCGCGGTCGTGGCATGGCTACAACGGCGGCAATGTGGGGTGGTGCAGCAGGCCAATGGCGGCCTCGGCGTGTGTGCTCCAGCGTGTGCAGGCGCGGCGCGTGGCACCGGCCTAGCGGCCAAGCCTTGCCACCGACCCGCTCCACTAGTGCTTTACGGCGACGCCTATGGACTAGCGAACCCCCGGGTGCATCGACGTCCATGCCCGATCGCTCGGCGGCGAACCGACGTGGCGCGTGTACGTGCGCGACGGCGTCGTGCGGGGTGGCATTCTAGCACGACACAATTCGATGTGCCCCTGTTCGACCGCTGCAAACTCGACTTTTCGATACATAAGTGATCCAAGTACTAATTAGCAAAGTTGTAGATCATCTATCCCTCTACAACTTCTACAAAACTTCTACTAAGGCCGATAGGTGTTTCACTCACAGGATTGAGCATAAACAGCAGGCAAAGTTCATGTTTTCCTCGGCGCTTGTGAACAGGAACATCATGCGTTGACCAGGGTTTTTCACACATTTCCACTTCGAATTTGATCTGCCACTCAATAGCAAAGTTGTTGGTCTTGAAAAACTGAACAACTTTGGTATTGGCTGATTTTGAAGTGTTTATGTGAATATTGGAGAACGTGCAAAAAGTTCTGAATATGGTTTATGGCTCAAGGGGTTTGACCTCCTATTTGATTAAGGGCTTAAGCACTAATGATCAAGATGTGATTAAGGATGTGATTAGCACTCATTTACACTTGATTAAAAACACGGGGTGTTACATTGACCCGGGGCGAATCCGTGCCTGCCCCATGGCTGAGCAACGGTGGCCTCCAGCACGCCTCGCACGCGACCCGCGTGAGGGCCAGTCTCGCTCTTCCACGTTGCCCGGCCTGCAGACCGCTCCCGCACGCCTCCGAGGCGCGATCCCGCGCGGAGGCGGGGCCAACCCGGAGCCGCCACATTGCCTGGCAGGTCCCATCCCGTGCACCGCGTGAGCGCCACGGCGGCCACTGGCCGCCTGCCACATGCGTGCTGATGCATGCCCCTACGCGCCCGCCTGGTGCGTTGACTGCGCCGGTGGGTCCCGTGGGCCCATGTGACGTCAGCATTTGGGTCTTATTTTGTGATTTGCGCATCTCCTTCATCCGGGCTCTAAAGTAGTCAAATGATATATCCATTTTGATCGTCTGGACGAGCCCGTCGCAATGGTGCAATCCAATTTGGCATTTGATACTATTTGTGATGATGCCATGTTCATGCCATTGGATCACTTGCTCTCAACTATATCATTTAATGCATATTTCAGTGCGTTCTGCAACAAAAGCTAGAAACACCAACACTTGTGGAAATTGTCAGTATAAAGCCCTATTCTAGTGTTGATGATCACTTTTCATTAATTTAATGCAGGAGTTGACGGTATAAAAGTGGTACTTAACAGCCATCAACAACACCCCCACACTTGACCTTTGCTCGCCCTCGAGTGAAGGAGAAAGGATCAAGGTGAGACATGATATCCAAAAGTATAAAGCGAGCATAAGAGATATTCCAAACCATACCTTGTACTTGTGAACTCTGTGGAGTGTCTATCATGCCTTGTTGGGTAGTTGAGGAATGGAACGGTCATGACTCAAATCACTTATATTCCTCATGTCAAGTAACTTGGGGTTTTGCAATAAGTTTTCAAAAATAAAACCTTGCTTAGCTCCTCATTTGATTCTCTTAGATCGCTCAATGTGTATATGTCTTCACCAAGGCATTAGAATTGCCTTTCTTTCATCCTACTTCTAATGATGGCTATATGTGGAGCTCAAGGTAGGATAAAAGATAAAGCATACTTGTATCACATATATTGCAAAGTCAAAAACCGGATCCAAGGAGAAAATCAAGTCATACAATCAGATCAAGATGTGCACATGTATGGATGTGATGGATATGGTAAGGTGGATACTAGGCCCGGAATGGGTGCTAGATATTACCATATATATGATGAATGTTGTGGTGATGGTAAGGTGGACACTAGGCTCGGAGTGGGTGCTAGTTATTACCATCAAATTCATTGGAACTCCATTTTGCATGATTCCATTTCTCTCCTTTTTCTTCTTTCTTTTGGACATGAGCTACCTCTCTCTTTTTTTTCTCTCTGTTTTTTCATGCCCTGGGCATTTTTTTTCACTCATGCTTTGAGCATGTTGTTTTTTTATTCTTTTTTCATAGCCCATAAACTTTTTTTCAAGAATACTTTTGGAGAGAGAGGTCACACCACATATGGAGCTTTATTTTTGCGGAATGGATAGATGATACAATGCTAATTTCTAGTGTAGAAGCATAGCAAGGGGAATGTGGTGTGCACATGAATCTTGATCATGAAAGCATGAAAAGAATTCTCACAAGGGTCACACCAATTTGACAAAGCTCAATGCAACAATAATCAGTATATGAGTAGAAGGTTTTCGAGATAACTCATCATATGACTTTGGTAGGACTTTGGCATATCAAAGAGGAGCTTTGCAAAGGGTTTTCAAGTTTTCAAATAAAATTCCCAAGCACTCCAACATTCAGAGAGAAGATCATATCATCAAACCATATCGCAAGTGCCAACTACTTAGATGAGCATGAGTTCCCTAATGATATTTGTTCACAAGCATCAAGATAATAAGTATGGAATAAACATATGCAAGCCAACCATAGGAAACTTGTAGAGCAAGTCAAGCATGATTCCACGAGTTGATTTAGCATATAAGAATTGAAACTCATTCAAACTCATGAATCAGAGAGAGTGAGATAAAGGGTGCACATACCATCGCTACTGAAGAAATGGTGATAAAGGAGAACCAGCAGTGGATCAGCTAACTCGTGGGGCAGCCTACTCACTCTAGTTTACCTTGTCCCTTGTCATGAAAGCGCAGTCGATGTTGTGCAACGCCTGTGTGGGAGATCTCAAGTGTGTATGTCGATGATAAGCTTGGGAGATCTCCCCCACACTTGTTCATGTACCTGGTGTTGTCTACAAACCAAAAGATGAAAACCAAAAGATGGACTCTGCTGGTTCGAGAAACAGGAAGTCTTTATTCGAATACAAATATTTTTTTGTTTTTGTTGTTTTTTATTCACCATGAGACATAGCTCAACAAGACTGACAGGTCTTGGCTTACCTTCCCATTTGGATCAAGCTCGATGACTTACCCCATTTTGATTCGAAAATTCCTGCAAGGGTTAGTCAGCATATACAATCAATATCCATGAAAGCATTAACTAGGTTCATCAATCAAACTCGACACCATGTCTTGTTTGATTGAAGAAGACAGTTTTAACCTAAGCACCATGCATAATTTAAAACAACCTATGAATGCACGTTAGCTAAACATGCACTCAAACCATAGCATTACAAACATAGATAAAGGAAGCATGAAAGCATGATCAAGCTATTTCCAAAGGGACATAAACATGAGCATAAGATGGTGAACATCGGACAACCTCCCGGAAGGGTTTTGTTTAAAGTCAAAAGTAGGACATACCTAACTGGGCAAGATGCAAGAGCTGACATCATCTCCAAAATAGGATAAGATTTGGTATGAGAAGGATTTTACTCGAGATGCTCACATACCTCCCCCACACTTGAAGTTTGCATTGCTAGGCAACAAAACTCAAGTGTGTGGAGATCAAGCTTCCTTTTGTAAATGTTCTCTCACGAAAAACTTACTAAGGTGTTGTAACTGATGTAGCTCACATGCTCTTAGGTGTCACTTGTCCGTCATTCTTTATAATCTTCACCTGAAAGGGTTAGGACCAAAAATACCTGAAGGACAACCTTATCCTAAAAACATGTTCTTGCTTTTATTTGAAAAGGGAAAAACAAACCTATGCTAATCCAGGCTATCTCCTGGTAGTGCTTTGTTTACAGTCATAAGCTCAACCATGGGAACTTCATCTTGCAGCTTTCATTGGTGATGTCATTCCCGTCTCACCACAAATTATTGTTGTTCAGTGAAGCTTTAGCTGCAAGGTTAGTGCCATAGAACATACACGAAATCTGCAATGCTTATGGTAAACATATGCATCTACAACCATCCTTCTAAACATCAAGCAACAGAGGACCATAAGGTGGTTGTAGTCCTCATGCATGCTCCGTGCACTAAGCATGGCTGACTCTGGAGAAGCATGGTGCAAGCATGGTTCCTGAAGTATATCAAGAGTGAAGCTACCATGCTTGTCAATGGAATCCTTTCCTCCGAACTCCAGAGTCGGCGCCTCATAGATTTCCATGGCCCATGAATTCTTCATCTCAAGAGATGCATCGCGGGAGCTCGATGTTGATTCCCGATCAAGGTCGAGAATAACATAATGTGGGCCAGTGGGAAGAGACTCGAATTCGGTTGAGGGTGATGATGATCGTTCTTCTTCACAAAGGTGAAGAGGGTCTTCCGAGTCGTACTCCCGAGGAGTAGAGAATTCAACACTCTCAATGAGAACGGGCTCGGACGATGCGAACAGAGATACATGAATCATCTCCTCGAGCGGATTTTGCTTGGGAAGAGGATTCTCCATAGAAATTTCTGAGAACATGGGAGTGGTGGAAGAAGCGGCTTCCCTAAGCTTTTCATCTAGGCTCCCTCGAGATGCTTCGAGAAGTTTTTCTACAGGGGAGCCTAGGAGGAGATCAAGATCGAGGACATCAAAGATGTAGAAATCTAGATTAGCCTTGATATTGTCTACTAGGAGCGGCACAGCACGTGCAACCCCTTGACACTCAAGAATGTGTCCCGAGGGACAAGTCTTGAGGAGTTTGTCGGATGGTCTTAGTGTAATATTGGCCAACAAAGTGTACGCTAGGTGCCATGCCAAAATATTAACCTCCATAGTGGGGTTAAGATGGGCTTCTACGATAATCCCTTTTATGGAACAAGGAATGATCGTAGAGGGTGAACTAATCCAAAGTGCTTCAAAAAAATGTCCCACCCCAGTCGACAACTTATTTTCCATGGCCTCCATGATAGATGTTCCATTTGGAGGATCGGGAGGCAAAGGAGGTACCGTAAGCCTAGGGGAAGGTCCTGTCAAAAGATTTCTAGCTGGCTGGATTTGGACAGAAAAGGGCTCCTTCCCTATTGGGTCATCTAAGAAATTCGAGGTGTTCTTGATATTTTTAGAAGGGTCATCCTCGAATTGATGAAGGAACTTTGGAGGTTGAATATCTTCTTCCTCCATTGTTCCTGGATCAGGTGAGGGTTCTATGGCTGAATAAGAGGATGTGGAAGGTGATGGATCGGATTCAGCCACTAGAAGATCCTCATGGCTCGACTCAGATTGGCGGGGTTCGCTATGATTGGTGGGGAAGAAAGAGCTCACCATGAGGGAATCAAGGATCTCTCTTACTTCTCCTAGAGTTTTGTGAACAAATGAATCGCTGATGGTGTCATCGAGATCTAAGGCAGCATCCGTGTCTAGACCCGTGCAAAAGATGTATAGTGATACATCTTCGGGAAGAGAGAATAAGTGTAGGTCAGAAGCCAAAAGGCGTAAGAACCTAGCCCATGCTGCACCTGTAGACTCCTCCTCTAATTGCTTGAATTCGAGAATGTCCATTGGGAGAGAGGCTATGCGAGTGTACCATTGCTATGTCCTCTCCATGAGAGAGAACGAGCTACAGAAGTCATCCCGAAGCTCTTCCCAAATACCGTTCACACTCCTTACAGTATGAGTGTACCATTGTTCCGCTCTCCCCATGAGAGAGAAAGAAAACAACTTCCACCTCACAATTTTCTGTGTCATGCCTGGGATAGCCAAACATGAACACAAATCCTCGTATTCTTTCATATGGATGTAGAGATCTTCATTGATCTCTCCAAAGAAGGGTCTATCCTGAACCATGTCTATAAGGTCGGGGTTGAGTTCATGCTTGGATGAAAACATTGATGGATCATGCATTGTACTCGTAAGTTGAGGTGGAGAGGTCATGAAAGGATGACCTCTCCATGGGTAACGGGGGTAAGGGTAGAATAAAGAAAAATGAAAAGATACGAGGACCACTGGGTACGAAGATAGATAAAGCAACCGTTCCCCGACAACAGCACCAGAAAGCTTGTTGGGTATTTTAGCGTCACACGAATAAATCCGCAAGCGCACGTATACCGTTGTAGCTTTCACCTCAGAGTATTCCAAGGGTATCGAATCCAAGGGAATGTGTGCGCACTAACTTCGTACTGGTCGGTCCAAGGACACACTCAGATAAGGAGCAAGGATATACAGGATTCCTAAAGATAGCAGTATAGATGAGATTAAAGGTCGATCTCTAGATAGAACTTGGCTTAGGGTACCGACAGCCCTGAATTAACAGGCGACTCCAGCACGCGGATCTATGTGGAACGTAGATCTGACTATATCCAGCTGCGGAGGATCAACAAGGGCCAAAAGGGCTGTCACCACCTCCTAGACTGCCTCTACCTAACCTTGGGATAAGCCGAACGAATGATAACCGGTAGTACGACAACTGCGTCTATGCTGTGGTTACTGTCGTAGCCAACGGACTACGGCACTCTGTACTGATAGAACTACGACCACAGAAGAGAACTGATCTCACTCACTGTAGGTACTTCTAGCTTATACTAAAGACATGCAAGAGAGCACTTGACCTCGTACTATGCTTCCAACGTCTACGAACGACTTGCAGCAGACGAACGCATAAACCCAGGATCTACGCACTAGCAGAGGAAAAAGTCTACTCATGCAACCTAGCATAAACTATTAGAAAGGAATCACAACACACTTTATTCAAATCAGAGTATGCAAGCATATCCACTTTATTCTAATAGACTAGTCATACAAACGAGATACAAACTTGTGCACCTAATCAACTAGATCGAGGGGGCGTGTTCGTGAAGAACATACGCCTCTAAATGATGTACAGGCGAAGAACACAAGAACATATCACTCAAGTATGAATAACACTTTAGTCAAAATATAAAATGCAGAAATAATTACTTTACTCTAATTGAAGAACAAGCATCTATAGAGATACAACTATATCTCTCTCACTCTCCTATTCTGTAATCTACCAAGGAGAGGCCTCTCCTTTGAAGGGAAGCTCTCATCCTTGGGTGAGATGGTGTGTCTAAAATGACCCCCTCCCCTTGTATTTATAGGCAAAGAGGAGGCTCGTCTTGGGGGTGTTTGAGCACCATTTTGCACTTGTTTCCCTGTTCTTGCACGCCACGTGTACAGGAAAAGTGCAGCGATCAGTACGGCTCCTGCGCCACGCGATCACGTGCTAGACCCGGGGCGAATCCGTGCCTGCCGTGTGGCTGAGCAGCGGCGGCCTCCAGCACGCCTCGCGCGTGACCCGCGTGAGGGCCAGTCCCGCTCTTCCACATGGCCCGGCCTGCGGACTGCTCCCACACGCCTCCGAGGCGCGATCCCGCGCGGGAGGCGGGGCCAACCCAGAGCCGCCACATTGCTCGGCAGGTCGCATCCCGCGTGCCGCGTCAGCACCGCGGCGGCCACTGGCCGCTTGCCACGTGCATGCCGATGCATGCCCCTACGCGCCCGCCTGGTGCGTTGACTGCGCCAGTGGGTCCCGTGGGCCCATGTGACGTTAGCATTTGGGTCTTATTTTGTGATTTGTGCATCTCCTTCATCCAGGCTCTAAAGTTGTCAAATGATATATTCATTTTGATCGTCTGGACGAGCCCGTCGCAATGGTGCAATCCAATTTGGCATTTGATACTGTTTGTGATGATGCTATATTCATGTCATTGGATCACTTGCTCTCAACTATATCATTTAATGCGTATTTCGGTGCGTTCTGCAACAAAAGCTAGAAACACCAACACTTGTGGAAATTGTTAGTATAAAGCCATATTCTAGTGTTGATGATCACTTTTCATTAATTTAATGCAGCAGTTGATGGTATAAAAGTGGTACTTAATAGCCGTCAACAGCGAGGTGGCGTGGGCGGCGGGCAGTTTGATGTGACGTGTCACAACGTCCCCTGTTTTACCACGCTGAAGGACCGAATAGGCGACCAGAGAGGGGGGAGTGAATGGGAGCCGATAAAAATTCTTTCCGAAGGTTGAACTCAGCCTATACCCCGATTTCCACTCCGAGTACTCGCCCACACCAAAGAAGCTCTAGACAAGTCACAAACATGCCCTCAAGATCAAGAGACAAGCCTAGAAGCAAAGAGTGGAAGCACAAGATAAGAACCAAAGGACTTAGCCAAATCTGCGAAGGCCTGGGCGGACGGTCCGCAAGGGTACGGCGAACAATCCGTGTCACTCGCGGACAGTCCGTGTGGACACGGCGGACAGTCCGTAATAACACACCGAACCTCCAGTAGCGCACCGAGGAAATTCGGACAATCCGGGCAAGCACCACGGACGGTCCGGCACCTCGCGGACAGTCTGGCCACCCATGGCGGACAGTCCGACCAAACTCGCTGGACACCCCAAACAAACTTCAAGCCACCCCAGACAAAAAACCAAGCCACGCAGACAGTCCGCACTCCTCACGCGGACAGTCCGCAAACCTCCTGCAACAAAACCCTAGCAGCACCACAGATGAAAACACGAGTTCGCAAGAACAGGCGACGAACACGCGAAGAACCCTAGACACGCGGACTGTCTGAGGCCACCGCGCGGACTGTCCGCGAGCCACAAACAGAACTAAAAACGCCCGACCCGCGGGGTCAACTGCTCAAACTCAACACCGGATCTCCCAAACGGCTGATGCTCTTGATACAAGATTTTGGGGAGATGTGAAGCGTCACTAGATGAAGCTATGCGCCAAAAATCTAGACTTCTAACTCCCTAAATCACCGGGAATCGCAGATCACATGAACCACCACCAAGAACTCGAACTCCGGCCAAAAACTCACGAATCGAAGGCTTTCCCCGGCGTTTGAGGGGTCAAGATCACACACAAAGATGCGCAAGGAATCCACCCATGATCCCCTCAAAGAAATCCGAAGGAAAACACCCTCAAATCTCCGAATCAAGCGAAGAATGAAACTCCCCAAAAATAGCCTCGAAAATGACACGAAAATCACAGAGGACTAGGAGATCACCGCAACACCGAATGCTTCCATACATCCAGAGGTCAGAGTCTATACAAGAATCTAGCCTAAGGAATACAGAGGGAAAAGAAGCAGTTCAGAGCAATCTACCGGGGGAGGAAAAACCTAGAATCCAAGAGAGAGAGATGCCATCCACCTCTCCGCTACTTATACGAAGTCCATCGGAGGGAGGTAAATGACCACGCTACCCCTACAACTTGAAATGAAGATACAACCCCTCAGGGGCATTTTGGTCAAGTCTTCATTGAGCGGACACACTTCCACCACGGCCTTGCTTAGCATCGACGCAAGCCCCGCGATCACGCCATGTGCCCCCCGCCTTGAAGCTTCCCGAAGCTCCCGGATCACCATCTCCGTCACCTCGGGCCTTCGGACTTGGTTTTGCGGCCCAAACCAAGAAACCGTCCACCGATGGTTTTGTGGGCAAACCAACAAACCCCGCGTGCAAGCTTCGGGCTCAATCCGCTACCTTGCACCGGCCCATGTTCACGACTTCAGTCCGCCAGTCTTGCACCACATGGCTCGCACTTGACCCCATCGGTCACCGGGTCTATCGAACCAAGCCTATTTGCCTCTCCATCACCCGGAGGCCACCACGACTAAGGCCTTTCGCGCTTGTTCTTCACCTACACTGACACGAGTCAAGCCGCAACCTGTACCTACACACTTAGCCAAGCATCAGTCCACACAACGTTGTCAATCACTCATCACTAAGGAGCGACCCTCCACTAGTCCTCGGACACACCTGGTCGTCATACACCATGATAATTACCCCTGTGCACGCGCGCGTTGGTTTCGGGCCCGTGGGGCCCTGCTGTCAGCGACATGTGGCACCCACCGCATTTACTGCGGCTACCCACCGCGCCCTCAGGTATACCGTCTCCCCTCCCTACTCTATAAAAATAGGAGGCGTGGGAAGGGGATTTTTTAACTTAGCCATTCGCAAACGCCACTCCCACTTCACCTTCTTCTTCCACGAGCTCTGTCGCCTTAGATCTGTAAGAGCACACCCGCTTCGCTTCCACCTGGTTTTGCTCCCTTCCTCCCCAGCCATGGTTCAGTTGGGAGATGTCGTGGCATGGAGCTGGTCTTCGATGGACGAGCACACCCTGCAGGGGCTCGTCGCCGGCGGGCAGCTGCCGCGGCTTGTCGATTCGGAGAAGCCGGAGTGGATCGTGCCACTGGCGGGGATCGGGCGCCGAACCCGCCGCCGGGGTATGTTGTGAGCTTCGCGCGTCTGCATGAGCGGGGGTTCAACGCCCCCGCGAGCAAGTTCATGCGGAGCTTGTGCTACCACTACGGGGTGGAGCTCCACAACTTCGCCCCCAACACCATTTCGCAGGCGGCAACTTTCGTCGCCGTCCGCGAGGGATTCTTAGGAATCGAGGCGCACTGGGACTTGTGGATTCATTTCTTCTGAGGTGAACTCCACACGGTCGCCAGTGGGGTGAAGGGGCTGCGCAGGCCCGTTCGTGCCGGCGGCCTCACGTTTGCGGTGCGAGAGTCGAGGAAGCACCTGAAGGACCGATTAGGCGAACCAGAGAGGGGGGGAGTGAATGGGAGCCGATAAAAATTCTTCTCAAAGGAGATGGAAACTCCAACAAGATGAACACGGCAACCAAGCACGTCTCCGACTCAACTACCCAAGTTGGTCAAGACCGCGTAGCCACTGGAGTGCTACTGGTCCTAGGAACCAACAACTCAACCAAACGCCCCAAACGCACAGCGGAAAACTGAGTAGCCTGCTGTCTGTGCCACACCGGTCAGACCGATGGCTCCTGCCGGTCAGACCGATGGCACCGGTCAGACCGGTGGACTCTGCCGGTCAGGCCGGTGGCAAACAGCAGAAGCACAACAATGTTCCAGGAAGCCTCAGTGACTCCTCTAGGCCCTGGAACAAAAACCACATCCAAAACACAACTTGCAAGGAAAAAGAACTCCTCACAAAACCTAGCAAACCAACTCCAAATACGCCAAGAACTAACCAGCAGGACCACGGGACAAAACCACACGGACAAGGCTGTTCCCCGAGACAAATCCCACCATAGGCTCGCACTGGTCAGACCGGTCAAGAGCACCGGTCAGACCGGTCACGCCTGGGCAGCTTGGGATGAACAGCGCCCGCGGGTCAACTCCTCCAAATCCAACTCCCGATCTCCCGATTCGCTCCACGGATTCGCACAAGACTTTGGGGATAGTAGGAACACTTCATGGGTACTCCATAGCCCACCAAAACTCGTTAAATCAAGAGGAATCGAATGATTTCTGCCAAGAACACCACTAACCTTAGGACAACGAAAAACCCCAAAATTGAGCCTCTTTACTCACGGATTTGGGAGGAGAATCAAAGAGAAAAGAACCACGAGGGTTTCATGCATACATCCCCCACCAAATCCCAAAGAGAAAGGTCTCAAAACCGCCACAAGAAATTCGCCAAGAAAAGCCTCCGAAAATCACCAAAAAGGAGAAACGGGAAAGACACATCCAAGCCTTCATGAACCACGCTGAATCATCTATACATACCAAAGAGGTTCATACAAGGTCTAGCTTGCCGCCCGATCAACCTTCCCTCTCACAAGATCTCACCATGAAGCTCTCAAGCTAGTCCTATGAAAATCCTAAGGAAAATAGGAAGGGAAAATAGGAAAACCAAATGAGCTAGGGTTCCAAGAGATGGCTGCCATCCTCTCACCACTTGGGTTATATGGAGGCAACCGAAAGACGAAAATACCCTTACTAGCTAACTAGGGATACATGCCCCTCAAGGGCGAATTCGGAAATCTTTGTCTTCGCTCCATCGGACAGATGCCCAGCGACCGCAAACTTGCTTAGCCTCGACGCAAGCCTTGCGATCCCGACACGTGTCCTCCGCTTCGAAGATTCCGGACTGCGTCGTCACACACCGGTCAGACCGGTGCTCCTCACCGGTCAGATCGGTCAGACCCACCGGTTAGACCTGTCTGATGCTGCTGCACCTCCGTCTTCGGTTCTTCGGTCTTGGCTTTGTGGATCAACCAAGGAACCCAGTGGTTTTCTGGTGAACCACCGGAAACCCCGCGAACTCGGTGTAGCCTCCGCCAATCACCACTCATGACTCGGCTCCCACGTAGTCCCGGCTCGACCTTGGTTTTGAGGCTCAACCAAGAAACCGTCCGTGACTTCATCTTGCCGTTCTTGCCACCATGCGGCCCGCACTTTACTCCGCTGGCCACCGGGTCCCTCGAACCAAGCCTACTTGTCTTCTCCACACCTGGAGGCCTCACTGGCAATGACCTTTCGTGCTTGTTCTTCACCTGCACCAACACCAGTCAAGCCGCAACCTGCACCTGCAATACTTAACTAAGAATCAGTCCACACCATGTTGTCAATCACTCATCACACCAGGAAGCGACCTACCACCGGTCCTCGAACCACATAGGCTCTCAATCTCCCCCTTGATGAGTGCATTGACAAAACACATATTTTTGGTAACCAAAGAGAAGAGGAAAAGAAAAGAAACGACTAAAAGAAACTCCAACAAGCGATCGAAAGCCAACGGAAAGGCAAAGAGCAAGATCACTTGAAGAAGACAAGTCTCGGACCCCTTAGGCAAGGGCAACGGCTCGACACATCCGAGACAAAGCATTCTCAAGCAAAAAGCACAAACCATCAAACCAAAGCTCAAAAACCACAAAGAGCCCCCCCTGCACACATGCAAGCTCCCCCTGAACCAATGCAACTCCCCCTGGACGAATGCATGCGAACCACTTCACGAAACAGAGCAGCTGCAACAGCTCAGCTCTGACCGGTCAGACCGCTCGACACCACCGGTCAGACCGGTGCTCAACATGTGAACAGGACCAGCACTCTGACCGGTCAGACCGGTGACCTCAATCGGTCAGACCGGTGCACAACAGAGCCCAGAAATGGCTCGAAACCACCTGAAAACCTTCTAGTTGCATTCAGTAGGCCAAAACATGCTCAAACTTCTCCCCTTTGTTGACAATGCATGAATCAAGCAAAAAATGCAAAAAATGCAACCTAGAGCTTCTCAAATAGACAAAATTCAACATAGGATGCTACACATGTCCAAATAAGCAAGTTAGATACGCTATAGCTTCGTAATGACATCAACTTCATGATCACCAAGTTTCACAACCATTGGACGAAGCTAAGATAGAATTGAGCAATTTTTCAAAAATTTACCCTCTCATGAGCAAAGTCCTAAACATGAGCAAAACATATCAAAATGGCAAAGCCACACAAACTTCATGTTAGGACAACCATTCTAAGCATAAGACCATCATAAACACCCACAAGCACCTCATGTCATGTCAAAGCCACCGAGCCATGTGCCTACTTCTAGATATGAGACTTCTCATTGGTAGGCATCATGCAACGGTTTAGCACCCAAAGCAAATTAAAATTAGCACATATGACATGGGAGCACATTTTCCAAGCAATTTACATTTCATTTTCAGATTTGAAATTGGTACATGAAATGTCTTTGCGACAAAAAGGAACTTATGCCCCTCCACAAGATCAAGCATGGGGGCTAAACATTCATGATGGCAAATGAGTCTTTGGCCCCATATGATCAAAATAAGCTATCCAACCACAAATGAAGCATAGCCAAGCCACTAAAACATGTCAAGATCATATAAAGGCATTTACTCACAAGAGAGCATACATGTGACATTTTTCAAAAACATAGCCATCAACCATGGATATAAACCAAGATTATCAAGAGCTAAGCCAAACTAACCATAGCTTACCAAACTAGCTCACAAAGATATACATATCATTCCATGGTGAACAATGTATATAGGAGAAGCTTTTCCTACACAATGCATATGATTCAAAATGCATGCAACCTAAGATACAAAGATGCCTATACATCATGCTACATATGCCATGCCAAATGCAAGAAATACACAAAGGAAAGCTATACATATGCTACAATGGAGCTCCCACACACCAACTCAAGAAATCAAACACACACCAAGCTCCCCCCGCAAACGAGTGAAGGTTGCTTGATCTAGGGGCTTGGTGAAAATATTGGCTAGTTGGTCATGTGTAGGTACATGGATCAAAGCTATCTTCCCTTTCTCTACATTGTCTCTCAGGAAATGATACCTCACTTCTATGTGCTTGGTTTTGGAATGGAGCACTGGGTTCTTTGCAACGCTTATGGCACTGGTGCTGTCACATTGAAGTCGGACATGGGTATACTCCTCACCAAAGTCACTCATGGTGTATGTGATCCAAAGGAGCTGAGAGCAACAACTAGCTGCGACCACATACTCTACCTCGGTAGTGGATTGAGCAACGCTCGACTGTTTGCGGGAAGACCAAGACACCAAAGAAGAACCCAAGAACTGGCAAGTCCCAGAAGTGGACTTCCTATCCAACCGACACCTGGCAAAATCCGCGTCTGAAAATCCATGAAGAGCCAAAGAAGAGGACGCGGAGTACCAAAGGCCGAAGTCGGGAGTATGACGTAAATACCTAAAAATGCGCTTGACCGCTTGCCGATGCGAAGTCCTTAGAGATGCTTGAAAACGAGCGCACAGACATACCGAGAACTGGATGTCCGACCTCGTCACCGTCAAGTAAAGGAGTGACCCGATCATACTCCGGTACTCCTTCTGGTCCACATGCTCACCTTCCTCGTCCGCATCAAGAGCTGCAGTCATACTCATAGGCGTCGCCATGGCCTTGGAGTCCTCCATCTTGAACTTCCTCACAATGTCTTTGGTGTACTTTGCTTGGTGCACAAATGTTCCTTCCTTTGATTGCTTGATCTGGAGCCCAAGGAAGAACTGCAACTCACCCATCATGCTCATCTTAAATTCCCTGCTCATGTCTTCTGCAAACCTTGCAACAAGAGAGTTAGACGAGCCACCAAAGACAATATCATCCACGTACACCTGCACAATCAGGATATCTTTGCCCTGCCTGAGGAGAAACAAGGTCTGATCGACCTTCCCCATCTCAAACCCTCTCTCAAACAGGAACCCCCTCAACCTATCATACCAAGCTCTAGGCGCCTGCTTCAACCCATACAGCGCCTTCCTCAACTTGTACACCCGGTGGGGGTACTTCTCACTCTCAAACCCCGGTGGTTGCCTCACATACACTTCTTCCTCCAACACACCGTTCAGGAAAGCACTCTTCACATCCATTTGGTACAACTTGAACCCTTTAGCCACGGAAAAGGCTAGAAGGATCCTAATCGCCTCCAAACGAGCTACGGGAGCAAAAGTCTCCTCGTAGTCGATCCCCTCTTTTTGACTATACCCTTGAGCAACAAGCCTTGACTTGTTTCTCACCACTTCTCCTTTCTCTCCCTCTTTGTTCTTCCACACCCATTTTGTCCCAATCGGCTTACACCCTGGGGGAGGGTCAACCAACACCCAAACTTGGTTCCTCTCAAAATTCTCCAACTTCTCATGCATCGAATTAACCCAATTATGATCAGATAGCGCGTGTCCAATGTCTTTGGGCTCAAAGGTGGCAACAAAAGCAGCATGAGCGAAATGAGAATTGTTCCGAACCCTCGACCGTGTAGTACGTTCATTCATGTCGCCGATGATTCTCGAAGCTGGGTGATCCACTTGCACTCGCCGGGGAGGTTCTCGCCTTGATGCTACCTCCCCCTCAACAGCAGCTTCGCCTTGATCTGGGTTTGTCGTTGTAGGTGTGGGAGAGGGCCCGTTCTCGATCGTCGTCGAAGTAGTAGGTACATGTTCAGCTGTGGGCACCACACCGCCATCTTCATCATCTCCATGTTCATGCTCCTCCTCCTGGAAGATCTCCCCTCCATGTTCGTCGTCACCTGCACACTCAAAAACAAGCTGACTACGTGGCTGTGTCTCATCGAAGGTTACCTCGCAAGTCTCCATGATTTGGTTAGTTTCAAGATTGAGCACACGAAATGTTCTAGAATGAGATGCGTAACCAAAGAAAATACCATCGACAGACCTAGCCTCGAACTTGTCCAACTTGTTCCCTTTCTTCAGAATGAAGCATTTACACCCAAAGACATCGAAGTGACTCACCTTGGGTGTGCGACCGTGCATCAACTCGTAATAGGTTTTCTTCTTGTGAACCCTGAGGTAGATCCTGTTCGACACATAGCACGCGGTATTGACCGCCTCAGCCCAGAACCTTCTCGGAGTCCTATGCTCGTCGAGCATCGTGCGAGCCATCTCGCACAAGGTCCTATTTTTCCTTTCCACCACGCTATTCTAGGGAGGCGTATACGGACTCGAAAACTGGTGTTCAAGACCCAAGTCATGGCAAAAGGTTTCGAAGTGAGAGTTTTTGAATTCCGAGCCATTATCACTGCGGATCGCTCGTATGGCATCTCCGTGCCTCTCGTTTCTTAACCTCAAGACAAGATCTCGAACAAAACCAAACGCCTCCCCTTTCTCCTCAAGAAAGAACACCCACGCATACCGAGAGTAGTCGTCCACCACAACAAGGACATACCACTTCCCACCCGCAGATCGCACACGAGCTGGGCCAACAAGGTCCATATGGAGCAGCTCGCATGGACGCTCAGTCATCACATCGGTGAGAGGCGGGTGAGAAGAGGCTGCCATCTTGGCATGCCTACACGGTGCACAAACCAGCTCTTTCTCAAACCTCAACCGTGGCAATCCTCGGACCAAATTGAGTTTACTCAAGCGAGACAAAAGGTCAAAGCTCAAGTGACCTAACTTCCTATGCCACTTCCACAACTCACTCGAAGAACCAGCCAAAAAGCAACGCTCCACACCAAAAGACTGAGAGAAATCAGCTCGGAACACTTGACCCTCGGGAACGACCATGCAAACTAGGTCCCCTCGAGAATCTAAAATCCGAGAACCACCAGGCCAAAACAACACCTCAAAGCCCTCATCCAACAACTGGGACACGGAAAGCAAATTGAACCCCAGCGATTGAACAAGAGCAACACACCTGAGAGTGACCTTGTCACTTACCTTGATCTCACCTTCTGATAGCACACGCCCTCGCCCATTGTCCCCAAAGGTGATGTATGTCCTGGACACCACCGGGACGAGACTTGAGAACCACCCCTTGTCCCCGGTCATATACCTCGAGCAACCGGAGTCAATCAACCAAACGTTCCTCAAGTCTCCCACCTGAAATTCAAAAACGAGCATGTGAGTGAACAAACGACTCAGCACTAGGATTAGTACCAAAAGAGTAAAACCAGTGCCGAGCCATTTGCTCCAAAGTGGGGTTAGCACAAACCATATCATCACGCCTATCAAAGCTATCACCACGAATACCACCACGGTAACCACTATGAGGGAACCAACCCTCTCTAGCTGGAGGAGGACGAAAGCCACGAAAAGAAGACCGTGGACCGTTCCTCCTCTCCATCTCAAAGCTACGACTCCTCCCACCCCCGTATTGAGCACGAGGTGGAGAACGTCTAGCAAACTGACTACCTGCAGACTTTCCATACCGACCACCAGAACCACGACCACCTGAACCAAACCGAGCATCCTCACGAGCACGAAAACCAGACCGTTGTCTGTCCAGACCTGCACCGGTCTGACCGGTGTAGTGCACCGGTCTGACCGGTGTAGCTTGGCCAGCAGCACCACCTGCTACCTTGCGGTCTCCCCAAGCCGGAACCGTCCTCACAATCGCCTTGGCCCTGGGCATCTGCATACGAGGCTCAGGTACACCATTAGAGGGGTGGTACCTGTCCTTGTTAGCCCTCTCTCTAGCCATTCTCTCCTCACGCTTCCTCTTGAAGCAAAACTCATCCTTGTGACCATCTCTCCCGCAGTACCCACAATGGAACTTCATGGGCTGTGGCTTAGGCTTAGGCTTGGGTTGGGGCTGCTCACTCGGTTTCTTACCCTTCTTCTCTCCTTCCTCACCTCCTTTTGGGCTCACAAACTTCACTGGTTTTTGGAAATTATTTGTTGGGTGAGGGAATATGGGTAGATCTGGAGTAGTGTCAAGTTTGTTTCTGAGATGGTTAGGCTTGGGCTCAAACTTGTTCTTGTGTCTGTTTGGTGGTGGGATAGGGATCTCTCCAACTCTCTCAACTCCCTCACCACTGTTCTCTCCAAGCTTGTCAGCCTCAAGTGCCTAACCATCATAGCGTTTGAAAGCCGCTATCATGATACCAAGCTGAGGCTCCTGACCCGACAACCAACTCATACATTTCCTCAGCTCATCATTCTCATCCTGCAAGCGATCAACAAAATGCGCAAGCTCCAAATTCTTAACCGCATGCAATTCACAAGTAGAGCAAGAAGTGGGAATAGGCTCTTTCAACTTAGCCTCAAGCGAAACAGTGTAAGCATGCATCTCATCAATCTTTCCATGCAAAAGAGGGCAAGAAGTGCAAGCACCTAGCAAAGCTGGTCTAGACTTAAGCTCAGCCACTTCAACCCTCAACACATCTAGTTCATCACAAGTAGAGGCATGCTTATCCTTAAGAGCAGTAAGATCAGCTAGGTACACAGAGCAATCATAGCAATCATAGCAATCAATCTCATCAGAAACCACAGGAGAAGCCTTAAGCGAATCAATCTCAAGCTTAGCATCTAGGTTCTGGGTTTCTAGCTCAGCCACACGGTTCCTAGCATCTTCTAGTGAGGCCCTAAGCTCTTTCCTCATCTTCTTGGCCTCTCTAAGCATGTCATCGTGGTTATCAAGCAACTTGCCAAGATGCTCGTTCTCCTCACGCAAGAAGGGAAGCTCGTCATGTACCTCATCCTCGGAGTCGGAGTCCGAGTCGCTCTGGTAACTCTTCTTGCTGCCGGAGCTATGAGCCATGCTGCAGAAGCCATCTCCCGCGAAGCAGCTCAACCCGCTCAAGTTCTTGAATGCCTTCTTGTTCTTGCGCCGATCACCTTCATCTTCGCTGCTACTCAAGCTCGAGGAAGAGTATACGGAGCTGGAGTCGACGTCGCTCGCTCCGACCATCACTCGGGCCTTCCTGCCGCGGCCGTCCTTCTTCCTCGACCGCCGCTCGTCCTTGTGCTTGTTCTTGTGCTTGTGATCGCGCCTTGATCGGTACTTGCCGTCCTTGCTCGACCGGTGCCTATAGCCGTCCTTGTAGCCGTCCTTGTTCTCCGTCTTCTCCGGGCAGTCGGCGACGAAGTGTCCTGGCTTGCCGCACTGAAAGCACGTCTGTGCTGTCCTCCTCGTGTTCACCCGGTTCTCGTGCAACCTCTCGAACCGCCTGGTCAGCAACGCCAGCTCGTCCTCTCCAAGCACGTCGAACTCATCATCTGGCAAAGACATCAAAGAAGACAGAGAGTACATCCTAGAGGATGCGTTAGCGTTAGACTTAGCTCCTTTGCCACCGATGAGAGCAAGACTATGAGAGTCAGTCGGGCTCTCAATCTTGGCTGTCATACCACGGTCCAACTCAGCTGACTCGAGCTTCGAAAATAGCTCGTTCACGATCAGGGTGTCATACTTCTCGGACTCAACGATAGCCTCGACCTTTCCGTCCCATACGGTACGATCCAACGAGTGCAAGAGCTTCACGGCTCTATCATGATCATCGTATGGGAGCACGGCCACATTGGCTCTCATGTTGTTCACCACGACCGTAAACTGCTGGAAAAGGGCATCGACGGACTCGTCGGGGAGATGAGTGAAGTTCTTGTACTCTCTCCGGTAAGTCGCGTACATCCGAGCCTGAACCTGAGCATTCCCAGCATGAGCATCCTTCAACTGCTCCTAAATCCTACAAGCTAAGTCCTCTGTCTGAACCCGATCGAATTCGAGCTGACATAGAGCATGAAACAAGTAGTCGACTGCCTTGTTGTTGGCGTCGAACATATCCCTCGATCCTGGAGCAAGAAAGTTAATTGGATGAACATAAGCTGTGTTCACCGTAACGTCCCAAAGGATCTGACCCTTTCCGCGGCGGAACACCGCCATCCGCCTCTGCCACATCTGGTAGTTCTTCCCATCGAAGTGCGGAGGACCCGAACCCCGTTCCTGGTACACCATCTTTGGATCTTAGACTGGTAAGAGTCAATGAAGACCCGAACCGGCTCTGATACCAATTGAAGGACCGATTAGGCGAACCAGAGAGCGGGGGAGTGAATGGGAGCCGATAAAAATTCTTCTCGAAGGAGATGGAAACTCCAACAAGATGAACACGGCAACCAAGCACGTCTCTGACTCAACTACCCAAGTTGGTCAAGACCACGTAGCCACTGGAGTGCTACTGGTCCTAGGAACCAACAACTCAACCAAACACCCCAAACACACAGCGGAAAACTGAGCAGCTTACTGTCTGTGCCAACCGGTCAGACCGATGGCTCCTGCCGGTCAGACCGATGGCTCCTGCCGGTCAGACCGATGGCACCGGTCAGACCGGTGGACTCTGCCGGTCAAGCCGGTGGCAAACAGCAGAAGGACAACAACGTTCCAGGAAGCCTCAGTGACTCCTCTAGGCCCTGGAACAAAAACCACCTCCGAAACACAACCTGCAAGGAAGAAGAACCCCTCACAAAACCTAGCAAACCAACTCCAAACACGCCAAGAACTGACCAGCAGGACCACGGGACAAAACCACACGGACAAGGCTGTTCCCTGAGACAAATCCCACCAAGGGCTCGCACCGGTCAGACCGGTCAAGAGCACCGGTCAGACCGGTCACGCCTAGGCAGCTCGGGATGAAGAGCGCCCGCGGGTCAACTCCAAATCTAACTCCCGATCTCCCGATTCGCTCCACGGATTCGCACAAGACTTTGGGGATAGTAGGAACACCTCATGGGTACTCCATTGCCCACCAAAACTTGTTGAATCAAGAGGAATCGAATGATTTCCGCCAGGAACACCACTAACCTTAGGACAACGAAAAACCCCAAAATTGAGCCCCTTTACTCACGGATTTGGGAGGAGAATCAAAGAGAAAAGAACCACGAGGGGTTCATGCATACATCCCCCACCAAATCCCAAAGAGAAAGGTCTCAAAACCGCCACAAGAAATTCGCCAAGAAAAGCCTCCGAAAATCACCAAAAAGGAGAAACGGGAAAGACACATCCAAGCCTTGATGAACCACGCCGAATCATCTATACATACCAAAGAGGTCCATACAAGGTCTAGCTTGCTGCCCGATCATCCTTCCCTCTCACAAGAGCTCACCATGAAGCTCTCAAGCTAGTCCTATGAAAATCCTAAGGAAAATAGGAAGGGAAAATAGGAAAACCAAATGAGCTAGGGTTCCAAGAGATGGCTGCCATCCTCTCACCACTTGGGTTATATGGAGGCAACCGAAAGACGAAAATACCATTACTAGCTAACTAGGGATACATGCCCCTCAAGGGCGAATTCGGAAATCTTTGTCTTCGCTCCATCGGACGGATGCCCAGCGACCGCAAACTTGCTTAGCCTCGACGCAAGCCTTGCGATCCCGACGCGTGTCCTCCACTTCGAAGATTCCGAACTACGTCGTCGCACACCGGTCAGACTGGTGCTCCTCACCGGTCAGACCGGTACCCACCAGTCAGACCGGTCAGACCCACCGGTCAGACCGGTCCGATGCTGCTGCACCTCCGTCTTCGGTTCTTCGGTCTTGGCTTTGTGGATCAACCAAGGAACCCAGTGGTTTTCTGGTGAACCACCGGAAACCCCGCAAACTCGGTGTAGCCTCCGCCAATCACTACTCATGACTCGGCTCCCACGTAGTCCCGGCTCGACCTTGGTTTTGAGGCTCAACCAAGAAACCGTTCGTGACTTCATCTTGCCGTTCTTGCCACCATGCGGCCCGCACTTGACTCCGCTGGCCACCGGGTCCCTCGAACCAAGCCTACTTGTCTTCTCCACACCTGGAGGCCTCACCGGCAATGACCTTTCACGCTTGTTCTTCACCTGCACCAACACCAGTCAAGCAGCAACCTGCACCTGCAATACTTAACCAAGAATCAGTCCACACCACGTTGTCAATCACTCATCACACCAGGAAGCGACCTACCACCAGTCCTCGAATCACACAGGCTCTCGGCACCTGTACTCGGCCTGCACCATGGCATCGAACAATGCAGACTGGGAGAAGGGTTGGTTCTACCTACGCAACGATAGCGCTGGGCTCCCGCCGTACACCAGGAAGGTGCTGACAGAGAAGCCAGATGCGTGGGTGCACGAAGTGTCCCCGCCGGCGAGGGAGAAGAAGCTCGAGCCTTTCATCGACGCCCTGAGCTCGTTGGTGAAGTCAGGGCTGATCGCCGCTCCGTCATCGCAAATTTCCATCTGCGGCGGGTGGTGCCGCTCATGGAAAGGGCGCTCCCCATTTTCGAGACGACGAAGAACACGGACCCCGCAGCCCTGGCGTGCTCGCGGATGCTGGAGGAGCTGCTTACCTTGACATATGCGGCCGCGATGGCGAGGCACGCGGTGGACATCAAGAAGATGGGGAACAACAACGATGACCTGTGGACATTCAAGATGTGCCCCGAGGAGGGCTACATTCACTTGGTAATAAATCGCCCCCCGCCATGCCTGATTCGGTTGGATTTGCCAAGAAAAGCCATTGCCTTTGATCACTGTTACAGGGATTGAGCCTCTCGGCCCACCCATTGGATCCTCTAATGCCCAGATCTCGCGCTGCTCATCACACCGAGCAGCGGATGCAGAAGGCGAAGGCGAAGGCAGACGAGGTGAAGGCGAGGAAGAAGAGGAGGAAGGAGCGGCAGAAGGCGTACGAGGCGGAGTACCGAAGGCGGGAGGAGGAGGGTCACTCCTCTCCGCTGCCCCCGGAACACTCGCCGGAGCCGGACGAGGACAGCAGCGACGGGGAGCGGACCGTCTTGGATAGGGAGGAGGAGCTCCCGACCTCGACGTCGAAGGGCAAGGGGGCCCTTGTTGAGTTCGTGTCCTCGCCGTCGTGGGTTCGCACCACGCCCGCCTTCACGGCAGACGCGGCGCCCCTCGATGAGGGTGCATCGTCGAGGAGGCTGACCGGTTCGGGGGACGCACCGCCCCCAAATCCCTCGTAGAAGCGCAAGCGGCAAGTGTCCACCCTGCGGTAAGGCGTATCTTGCCCTCTGTGTTCTTGATATCATCGATCTGTTTGTCGATTTCCCTCTTTTGCTTTTGCTTGCTGGTCGCTCGCCGTTCCCAGGCTCGCACCCACCAAGGCACTCAAGGCAGGGGCGCAAGACGCGCCGCCTGTGATGGGGCTCCGCTCGAGAAGGACATTGTGATCAGTGGTGGCGGCCACGGGGGCGCCATGATTAGAGGTGGCGGCCGTGCCGGCTCTTCGGGCGGCGATGGAGCGAGGGGCCGAGCGGGAGAGATAGCTACTCCATGCCACCAGCAGGAACGTCGAGGGCCGCCGGGGTCATGCGGCTCCTGCTGATGGTGATTCGACCTCTGCTGGGGGTCAGGATGCGGTGGCAGCCGTGCCAGTTCCCGGACCTGCGTCCTGGATGTTACAGGTGCGGCCTGATAGCCAGGTGGTGCTGCCGGCGTCGACAGCCGGTGCCAGAGCGGCGCAAGGGGCTAGTGCATCAATGTCATGCTAGACCGAGCCCCTCAACGATTACGACGCTTGGGATCTCAGGTTCGACCACCCCGGGGTCCCAAACTCGATCGTGGAGAGCACGGATGTGGAAAGGGCCTTGTGGCATGAGTCTCGCCAGATCGGCGTCTCTCTACAGAACGCCCTCACCGAAGCTTACAGGCTCCACATGAGCAGAGCGCTCGGGGTTTTCTGGGTAAGTGTGTTTACGTTTTCGTTGCTTGATTTCTCGGTATGTGCTTCATCCAAACCCTTCCCCCTTTGGTAGCAACTCCGAGATCATGCGGGGGATAAGGTCTCTTACATCACCGATGTGTGTGCCTTTGCTCACAAGCTCAAGGAGGTGAACGAGGACCTGGGCACGACGGTGACTGGGTTCAAGTCCCAGTGGAGGCATTACAGGCGGACCTTAGCACGCGCAATGATGCCTTGCTCCGTGCGGAGCAAGAGCGTGACGCTCAGCGGACTGTGGTAGAGCAGAAGGCCAAGGAAGTCGACCAGCTGGGTGTCGCGCTTCAGGGGAAAGAGGAGGCACTGGTGGTAATGAAGGAAGAGCTCCAGCAGGCACACGTGGTGCTTGCCGAGGCCCAGTCTCAACTCGTGCAAAAGGACTCGGCCCTCACCGAGGTGCAGGCTCAACTCCAGCAAGATCGCACGACCCTCGAAGAGGCGAAATCCTGGTAGGCCAAGGCCAAGCAGAAGACCCAGGAGGTCAAACGGCTGGGCTCTGCTCTCCACGAGAAGAGCGAGGCGCTCACAGGGGCCGAGAGCCAGCTCTAGCAGGAGCGCATGGCATGTGAGGAGGCACAGACCCAGCTCCAGCAGGAGCGCACGACGCTTGAGGAGGCCAGGTCCGTGCTTCAACAGCAGGACGTAGAGGTGGTGGCGGTGGGCACCCAGCTCCAGGTCCGGCAACTAGCAGCTGAGCTGCTCACCCGGGCCCTGGTTTGGGAGAGCTGCACCGTCAAGACCTTGCGGGCCACCGTCGAAGAGAAGGATGCTTCGATTCTGTAGCTGCAGCAAGAGGCCGAGGCCGTGCAAGCAGAGCTCCAGAGGGAGAAGGGGCGGACCGAGGGTAAGTTGTAGGCCCCATGCCCTTGATTGTTTCAAGTTCGCCAAGATCCGTCTTGACATTTTTTTTGGTGTTTCAAGGCTGCAGAATGCTTTGGCGTAGTCGTCGATGCAGGCATAGACCCTCCAGGTCACTTACACAAAGGCTCAGGAGGAGCACGAGGCCCTGGAGGGTGCAGCCCTCGACTTGTGCCGGGAGATCGAGGGGGTCGCGGGTCCATCAGGTAGCTCGCTGGTGAGCCGCTTGAGATCTTTGGGTAGCCGCGTCGTTGAGTGCTTGAAGGGTGCTCTTCGACTTGGCGTCCAGAAGACCCTGGGTGTGGTGTCGACCCACTACCTCATCGACTTCGAGGCATTGGCGACGGGCTACATTATCGCCGATGGACTTGACGACGACGGCACGAACGCCACCATTGATCAAGTTGATCCCGCTGCCGCTGTTCCTGCTGCAGAGCTCGCCGACGTGTTCGAGGATGACCTCTTCCCTGACGCTACCGAGGGCAGGGATGCCGCCGCCGCCGCGATCCCTTGTGCACCCTGAAAGAGACTGGGTGCGGAAGCCCATAGTTTGTAATTAGGATTTCAGCCAAGTGGCTTTTGTGATGAATAGATTGTTATTCAAGTGTATGAACTTGTTCACAATTTGTTTTATATGCTATCGTGTTTTCCTCGTATCCTTAGAGAAATTTCAGCCGGGAAAGTCGCACTCATGAGTAACTTAAGCGTAGGGTAGTGAGGGGGATGCCGTATCTTGCTAGAGGCGTAGGCAGTCCCACGACTCGACCGGCCCCAGCCTTAGTTATTTCACGTCCTGCTTCTATTTTCCTAAGCGTTCGAGGCATAACACGTTAGCATTTTCGAAAGAAAAGGTTTGTGAAAAAATAGGACCATTTAGGGGGCATCCCCCGTTGTAGCCCTGAGGGGGACTTGGTTTTCGAAGGAAAGCAGAGTCTCCCTGACTTTATTCACGACCTTACTTTATTTACAACTGATAAGGAATCAGATATGTACAAAACTAGTTGGAAATTCATGGATAGAAGTGATGTAGCTGCTGAATGTTCCAAGCGTTGGTGAAGACTTCTCCCTTCTTGTTTGCGAGCTTGTACGTGCCAGGCTTGAGGACTTCGGCGATGATGTATGGTCCCTCCCATGGAGGCGTGAGCTTGGGCCGGCCTTCATTCTTCTGCCGAAGCCTCAGCAACAGATCTCCCTTGCTGAGGTCTTGAGGACGGACCTTTCACGCTTGGTATCGCTGGATGGATTGCTGGTACTTTGCTGAGCGTAGGATCGCCACGTCCCGAGCCTCATCGATGTAGTCCAGCGAGTCTTCGCAAGCTTGCTGGTTCTGCTCCTCTTGGTAAGCTTTGACCCTCGGGGACCCGTAGTCCAAGTCCGGGGGGAAGACGGGCTCGGCGCCATAGACAAGGAAGAACAGGGTAAAGCCCGTGGCTCTGCTCGTGGTGTTTCTGAGGCTCCAGACGACTAAGGGTAGCTCCTGGATCCATCTCCGGCCAAACTAGTTCAGTTTTTTGAAGATTCTTGGCTTCAGGCCTTGTAAAATCATGCCTTTGGCATGTTCTACTTAGCCGTTTTTTTGTGGGTGTGCTACGGCTGACCAATCCACGCAGATGTGGTAGCTGTCACAGAACTCCAGGAATTTCTTGCCGGTGAACTGGGTGCCATTGTCGGTTATGATGGAGTTTGGTACCCCGAACCGGTGGATGATGTCTGGGAAGAACAGCACGGCCTGCGTGGACCTGAGGCTGCTGATGGGGTGGACCTCGATCCACTTAGAGAACTTGTCGATGGCCACCAACACGTGAGTGAAGCCCCCGGGCGCCTTCCGTAGGGGCCCGACCATATCCAGACCCACACGGCGAAAGGCCACGTGATGGGAATGGTCTGGAGCGCGTGAGCTGGGAGATGGGTCTTGCGGGCGTAGTACTGGCTCCCTTCGCAGCGCACGACCTCATTGGCATCAGTGACCGCCGTCGGCCAGTAGAAGTGCTGGCGGAACGCCTTGCCCATGAGGGTGCGTAGTGCGGCATGGTGACCGCATTCGCCGGCGTGGACGTCTCGAATCAGCTCACAGCCCTCGAGGATGGAAATGCATCACTGCATAATCCCCAAGGGGCTGCGCTTGTACAGCTCGCCGTCGATCACGACGAAGGACTTGGCCTTTCTGGCGATACGCCTTGCCTCAGTTCGATCCAGTGGTAGCTCCCCCCGGTTAATCCAGGCAAGGTACTCGTCCTGCCAGTCCCGACGAGGGGGTGGGGCCACATCAATCTCCATCGCCTCGGCTTCATTGTCCAAGGCCTTGAGTTCCCCCTTCGAGGAGTCCTCGTCCATGGGCTCAACGCCTGAGGCCTTCAAGGGGCTAGCCCCCGAGGCCTTGCCAGGAACCTTGGCCGGTTTGTTGAGGTCGATGGAGGGCTCGACGAGGTCACGGGCGAAGACGTTCGGGGGAACGGTGATTCGCCCCGACACGATCTTAGCCAGCTCGTCCGCCTCTTTGTTGTATTTGCATGTGATGTGGTTGAGATCGAAGCCAAAGAACTTGTCCTCGAGCTTGCACACCGCATTGCAGTATGCTTCCATCTTCTCGTCGTGGCAGCTCGCATCCTTCATCACCTGGTCCATGACCAGTTGAGAATCTCCCCGAATATCAAGGCACTTGATGCCAAGCTCATTGGCGATGCGGAGGCCGCTGAGAAGGGCCTCGTACTCCGCCATGTTGTTGGATGTGGGGAAGTGCAAGCGTACCACGTAGCGCATGTGTTCTCCGAGGGGTGAAACGAAGAGCAGGCCCGCACCTGCGTCTGTTTTCATCACTGACCCGTCGAAGTACATGGTCCAGCATTTGGCCTGAATCTGGAGAGGGGGTAGCTAAGTGTCGGTCCACTCAGTAACAAAATCTACCAAGACTTGCGATTTTATTACCTTGCGTGGCGTGTAGGTGAGAGTTTTGCCCATGAGCTCCACTGACCACTTAGCTATCCTACCCGAGATGTCCTGATTGTGAACTATCTCTCCCAGGGAAAAGATGAGACCACTGTGACGGATGGGCCTCGAAGTAGTGCCACAGCTTGCGCCGTGCGAGCACCACCACGTAGAGCAGCTTTTGGATCTGCGGATATCGCATCTTGGTCTCAGACAACACCTCGCTGATGTAGTACACTGGCCTCTGGATAGGTAAGGTGTGTCCCTCCTCTGCCCTCTCCACGACGATGACCGCACTAACCACCTGGGTCATTGCGGCTACGTAGAGATAGAGGGGCTCGCTGTCCTAAGGCGGTGTCAGTATCAGAGCATGGGCAAGTGTCGCCTTCAGCTTGTCGAGAGCTTCCTGGGCCTCGGTGGTCTAGGAAAAGCGCTCATGCTTCTTCAGGAGCCGGTACAAGGGTAAGCCTTACTCACTAAGATGTGAGACAAAGTGGCTCAGGGCCACCAGGCAGCCCAGGACCCTTTGTACCCCCTTTAGGTCTCGAATCGGCCCCATCCGTTCGAGGGCCGAGACTTTCTCGGGCTTGGGCTCGATGCCTCGCTGGGAGACAATGAAACCCAAGAGCATGCCACGCAATACCCCAAAGACGCACTTTTCGGGGTTTAACTTCACCCCATTTGCCCAGAGGCAATCGAACATAGTGCGTAGGTCGTTGACCAGGGCATCTGCCTTCCTGAATTTTACAACAATATCTTCGACGTATGCCTCAACGGTCTGCCTAATGTGATCCCCAAAAACGTGGAGCATACATCGCTGGTATGTTACCCAGGCATTTCGGAGACCAAATGGCATTGTCATGTAACAAAACATACCAAATGTCATGATAAAAGAGGTCACGAGCTGGTCGAACTCTTTCATCTTGATTTGGTGATAACCGGAATAAGCATCAAGGAAACATAGCAATTCACATCCCGCAGTAGAATCTACTATTTGATCGATACGTGGCAAAGGAAAATGAACTTTTGGACATGCTTTATTTAAACCAGTGTAATCTACACACATCCACCATTTCCCATTCTTTTTCTTAACTAGTACAGGATTAGCTAGCCACTCGGGTTGGAATACCTCCTTGATGAATCTGACCTCTAAGAGCTTGCGCAGCTGCTCTCCGATCACTCGGTGCTTCTCCTCATAGAATCATCGCAGGCGTTGCGCCACTAGCTTAGAATTGGGCTGGATATCAAGAGAGTGCTCGGCGACCTCCCTCGGAATGCCCGGCATGTCCGAGGGACTCTACGCAAAGATGTTGGCGTTGGCGCAGAGAAAGCCGATGAGCACCACTTCCTATTTCGGGTTGAGGGTGGAACTAACCCACAACGCCTCCCTCGGTGGCACTAGGGTCGAGGAGTACAGCCTTGGTGTGCTCAGCAACCTCAAAGTTGCCCGCGTGCTTGTTGGGGGAGTCGAGGACCTCGTTGGCCATCTTTTCCAGGTCAGCCACGAGGGCCTCGTCATGCGCGAGCGCCTCGGTGTGCTGAACACACTCGACGTCGCACTGAAATGCGTGTTGTAACACCACATGTTTTTAATCAAGTGTTAATTAGTGCTAATAACCTTCTTAATCAAGTCAAGGTCATTAGTGTTTAAACCCATGGTCAATGAGAAGGTCAAACCCCTAGTCAAACCTTGGATCCTAAAACCCTGCCTAGAACTTTTGCCACGTTCTCCAAATTTCTCCTAAACACTTCAAATTCTACCATTATAAAAGTTGTCCAGTTTTTCATGGGACACAACTTTGCTTTTGGCTAGCATGTCAAATTTGAAGTGGAAAATGGTGCAAAACCCTGGTCAACGGCACATGTCACTATTTACCGGTGCCGAGAAGATGACCAAGTTGGCTGGCTATTTATGCTCGATCTGTCGAGAAAACTACACATTGACCTTTGTAAAAGTTGGAGAGGATCAGTTGATCTACAACTTTGCTAATTGTACCTTGGTACAGTTTTGTATCAAAATCTTGAGTTTGAGCCGGTCAAACAGGGGTACTTCGAAACACATCAGAGCCGGGAGCGCACCCTCGCATGCCGCTGTCGCGCGCGTGCGCCACATCAACCCACCTCCGAGCGACTGGGCACGAACACTGAGGCACCGGGAGACCCACCAGTCTTAAGCCATCACCGTGGGCACTGTGCTGGGCGAGTAGGTGACGCGGCTAGCGCCACAGGCTGGTGCCACGCGGCGTGTTCGCACTCGCCGACGTGCGCACGCCGAGGCCGCCATTGGCTGGAGCTTCCCCGCATGTTGCCACCGACCCAGCGCCCATGCCATGACCTCAAGTGGACGATGAAGGTCGGGCGAAACCGCCTCTACGCACCGCGCTCACTATATAAACCCCTCCCCTCCTCTGGCGCACGGGAAGCCACCGCCGCCATCCGCCATTGCCGCCACCGCCGGTGAACATCTCCCTCAGCTCACGCCCGTGACAAACCCACACCTCAGAACTTCTCTCTAGCACCCACTCAAGCTTCCACGAGCGCGCATGGCCTAGCTTCGCCCCTCATCTCGCCGGAGTTCGAGCAGAGGCGGGTCTGTTGCCGCTGCCTCGCCGCCGCCGCTCACCGGAGCTATCTCCATCTAAGCCACCACCGCCAATCGATCCGTGGTGAGCCCAATCACACTCCAGTGCCGCTTGTTTGCCAGCTCCGACCGCCCTTCGCCGCTGGCGAGCTCGCCCCACCGCCGAAAGGTATGGTTGTGAAGCAACTTTCTTTGTAGGGGTCGGGATGTAAATCCGAGGGCACATCTGTGCTTTTTGAATTTTTCTAGGGTCGGCACTGTAAATAGATTCTTCATCTTTTTCTCCTTTGGTCCAGAGAATTGGAAAATGCCTAGAAAATCGTATAAAAATAGGAAAAATGTAAAACCAAATTTGTTGGTTTCCTTACGAGTAGATCTACATCTCTTAGAAAGGTTGTCTATATTTTTGATGAGTAGTTGTTAAACAAAAATTCAAACTCTGTTTGAATGGGTTTGTTCATAACTTGAGTTGTACTCCTGTGCTGAGCTTGAGCTTTGGATATGTTGTTAGTCATGTCTAGTATAGGCTACTTCTAAGTTTTTGCACAAAGTTACTGTGTGAATCTCCAGATATGATTTATTTTGTATTTATGCTAGATCTATGTATATATTTTGTACAGCTTCATGTGAATGCTTTCTGTGGCTCATCTTGTGGATATCTTCTTGTTAGGCTTAGATGTGCTCCTAGAGAATCTATCATGTATTTTTGAACTACCTAAATATGTTTTTCTGAGTTATGCTTGTGTATAGGTTTAAATTCATAGTTCATGTTCTAATGATCCAGTGATGCTTATCTTTTGGCTAGTTGGTGTTTGTGCCATGTTTGTGCTGTAGGAGAAAGTTGGACTACAGTTTAGTTATGTTTGTCTCTGTATTATTTCTTGGTGAATAACTAGGCTAAAAATAGTTATTTTTGTGTAGTTTGATAGAAATAGTTTCTGAAGCTAAATTTTGGTGTGTAACCTAGGTATAGTCTAGAGAGTCTCTGGTTAAAATTTGAGCTCCAGTGCATGAGCAGTTTTCTCTGTAGTAATTATTCTTGCTTTTGCTAGTATTAACTTGTTGTATTTTTCATGCATAGAATAGAGCTCTGCCTACTATGAATTTTTGGCAGTAGCTCCATTGTTATCCTGTGTGCTTACACAAAAATTCTCACTGTGTTTTACTACATGATTTAACCAGAATGATTTTTTAGAAGAAACTAAGTGTTATAAAAAGAAAAATAAAGAAATCCCTCATTCAAGGACTTAGGTGTGTTTTCACTTTAGAAAATACTCATGTTGGATCCCTGAAGACTAACTTGTTGTTTTGTGAATTAATTCTAATTTGTTTGTATAGATGTGCACACAATCACCATCAAAATAATCAGTAATAAATGGTTGTTTAATTTATCTTTATGGAAGAGTATGCTGAATATATTCTTGTCTAGGTGAATGTGGCCAACATGCACCCTGTGCTTGTCATGTGATGTTGAGTTTACTTAATGCACATTCACCAACTAATCCCTACATATGCATTCCCCGTGTAGAAGTCCATGACGGCAGCTACACGCTCGTGCCGGCTGATGAGGACGAGGGAGCAGGAGGAGACGTTGTCGACCGGGCATCCCTGGGCCCACCAACACATGTGGGCCATACACGGGAGATAAGTTCCTGTACACTTGGACTACTCGACTAGTGGGCCACGGTGCTGGTACCATGGACCACAAGGCAAGACAAGACGGACAAGGACTTGTACTAAGACTAGGATAGCTTTCCATACCTTGTATATGATACTCTGGGTCATACTCGAATAGTACTCTTGTACCAATCTGACTTGTAACCCTGCCTCCCGTGGCATATAAGGCGAGGCAGGGACCCCTCTCAAAACATACGCAATCAATACAGAGCCACGCAGCATACAGGACGTAGGGTATTACGCACATTACGGCCCGAACCTGTCTAATTGTGTGCCTCGTGTCTCACCATCGTGTTCCTAATCTCGGTGAGCCCCACCACACAATCTACTACTTCGGATACCCCGTCGTAGGCTCGGTGTCTAAAACACTGACAGCTGGCGCACTAGGTAGGGGATCTCGTCGTTGATCCACTAGCGAATTCGATGGCTCTCGTCATCATCAAGCCGACCGTCGCTTTCCAGCAAGGGGACACCTTCGTCTTTGGCTCTTGGGTTTGCGTTGCTGACGGCGCCGGATCGTTCCTGCATTTCTTGGCATCAACTCCGGAGTCAAAGCTCAAGTCCTTGACGCTTACGCAAGCTTCGATGGAAGAACTCGTCGAAAATTTTGGTGAAATTTCGATCTCTGACCCGATCAGAGAACTCGAGTCGGAGTTCGAGTACAGCTCGACTTCGTCTCCTATTCAGCCTGAGTTGCTCCCTTCGGCTTCACAGCTTGCACTCAGCCTGGATAGCATCCCAGTACCACCTCTTTTCGGTCATCGCCATGTCTGTGCCGCTTACCAAGCTGCGTTGAAGTGCCTCATGTGCTCTGGCTCGAAGATCGTGCTTGAGTACTCTTCGGATTCGGACGTCAACTTCGACTACTATGATTCGGATTCACCTGAGTTCGAGTTCGACTACGGTTCGGATTCTACTGAAGTGCAACAACTGACTGGCCCTGCTCAAGGATTGGTGATCACATCGACGCCTGAGGGTAGATTCGTCTACTGGCCTGAGCATGTGCCTACTGATCTCACCTTAGATGATCAAGAGCACTTTATCGCTTGTCTCGACAACTTACCTTTCCAGGAAGGTGCCAAGCTTGTTGATTATGACACCGATACGGAGCTCATTGAGAGTACGGGTACTCATTCACCTTATCGGGAAGTTTTTGTCATTGACGCATCTACTCCGCAAGGACATCGTGCCAATTACCATTTTTCGGATGATGTGTCTAATGATGAACTCTCTGCTAATGCTCCTGCTGATGAATCTGTGGAGGCCAAAACTGCACGTCACCAACGCAATGCTGATCGTGCTACCCTTCGTCGGGAACTCGCGAAAGCTCTACCTACTCGTAATCTCAAAGAGGCTCTAGATGCGCTAGCTACTCGTCAATATCGCACTCCAGAGGAAGCTATCAACGCGATTAATCTACTTGGTCACTCTATGCCTCGTGACAGGGTGGCTGCTGAAGTCGCGAAGCTGGCTGAACTAGCCTACACTATGCTACGTCAGAACACCAGTACTCCTAGTCACCATGGCAGCACTGGAGGTGCTCATCGTACCACTCCCAGTCCTCAACGCACGCGTCCGGAAGCTAGCAATAGGGGCAAAGGTGGTGAAGGCAGCGTCACTAGCAAGTCGGGAGACTCTCGCTATGATGCTCGCACAACAATCAACGCTAGACATGCTAAGCGTGAGAAGCAAAAGGATGCAGACTCTGATTCTTTTCCTGCTCTCTCTGCTCGACTTCAAGCTCTGCTTCTTCCGGAGAAATTCAAGCCCTATGGCATTTCTAAATATGATGGCAAGTAGGATCCAAGGCAGTGGTTGCGCTGTTATGCTTTATCTATCACTAATGCCGGGGGCAATGATGATACTAAGTGTATCTATTTCCCTTTTGTTCTAGAGCAAGAACCCCTCACATGGTTTGAGTCTCTCAAACACACCATCGACAACTAGGGACAACTCAAGCAACGCTTCACCAACAACTTTGCGGGTTCTTTGGGACATCATGGTACTCGGATGGACCAGGCCCTGATCAAACAAAAACAAGGCAAGACTCTTCGCGAGTACATGCGCCGCTTCTTCGAAAAAATGGCTACTGTTGGTGATGTCACCGAGAAAGAAGTCATAGATACCTTCCAGATGGTTTTTATGACGATAGGCTTTTCCAAGACTTTGGTCGCGCTCGCCCAGCCAACATCACCAAGCTCAAGGAGATGATCACTCACTGTGCAGACGAGGAAGACAAGGCTCAAAATCGGTTCAAGCATCTTCGCAACAACCAGAACAACAACAACAACAATAATGCTGGTGGAAGCAACAATGGCAAGCAACAGCAGGGCAATCGCATGGGTAATAACTACTCGAGCAATCCTAATCGCAAGCGCAAGTCCGACAATACTGTTGCAGCCATGGAAACTACTGCCAAGACTAAAGATGATTCTCACTAGGCAACATTGACCAAGCAGAAATGCCCATGGCACCCAGAGGGCGATGATACTACAGAGAAGTGTTACCAACTTCGTCGTGCGCTGAAGAATACACCTGAGCCAACACACCCAAACCCAAGGTTTCGTAAACACAAGGGGAAGAAGGCTAATAATGACAAAGACACTGGGTTGCAACACCCCTCCAACACTGTCAATGTCATATTTTCTGGGATTCTAACCAAGCGCATGCAGAAACTTGCATTTAGGGAGATTATGTCCATCCAACCAGCATCTCCCACTTTTCTAAAGTGGTCTGAAACTCCCATTACCTTTTCAAGGGTGGATCAATGGACTAGTTTCTCTGAGCGAGGACGATATCCTCTCGTTTTGCACCTAGTGGTGACAGGCTCCAGACTTACTAAGGTTCTTACTGATGGTGGCAGCGGTCTCAATGTCCTGTTTGCCAAGACCTTGAAGAAGATGGGCCTAGATATCACCAATATGCTTACCAAGACCAACTCGCCGTTCTATGGTATCATCTCAGGCAACACAGCTATTCCTTTGGGTTCAGTTGTACTACCCGTCACCTTTGGGACTAAGGATCACTACCGCACCGAGTACATCAAGTTCGAGATTGCCGACTTTGAGACTTCTTATCATGCCATCCTCGGCAGACCTGCCTTGGCCAAGTTCATGGCTATTCCACACTATGTGTACCTTGTACTCAAGATGCCAAGCCCCAAAGGAGTTCTTTCATTGCAAGGGGATTTGAAGCATTCTTACAACTGCGATACTGAAGCCGTAGAACTTGCTTCGACAACTCAAGTACCCAATGCTATGATGGAAGTCTTCGCTGCAACTAAAAAGCTTGCTCCGAGCGAGATGGAGGTTCCTGAGAAGACAGACAACAATAACAAGCCTGCACCGACTGGTGATGTCCTGCTCAAAGCCATTGACCTTGGTACTGGTGATAGCAGCAAGACGACCATGATCAGTGCACAGCTTGATCCTAAATAGGAAGACGCGCTCGTCAACTTCCTTCGGGCTAACCGTGATATCTTTGCGTGGAAGCCATCTGACATGCCAGGTGTGCCTAGGAGGTTGATCGAGCACTCACTCAACATCGATCCTAACGCTACCCCCAAGAGACAACACCTTCATCGCTTTGCTGATGACCGCAGGGCTGCTATCAAGAAAGAGCTTGCCAAACTACTCGTGACTGGCTTCATCCAGGAAGTCTTTCATTGGCAATGGCTCGCTAACCCTGTGCTCGTCAGAAAGAAGAACTCTAATGATTGGAGGATGTGTGTCAACTATACTGATCTCAACAAGCACTGCCCCAAGGATCCTTTCAGGTTGCCGTGAATTGATCAAGTCATTGACTCTACGGCGGGCTGTGCTCTACTCTGTTTCCTGGATTGCTACTCCGGATATCATCAAATTGCAATCAAGGAATCTGATCAAGGGAAGACCGCATTCATCAACCCGTTTGGTGCCTATTGTTACACAACAATGTCCTTCGGGTTGAAAAATGCTGGTGCTACTTATCAAAGAGCTATCCAAGTGTGCTTCAAGAGGCAGCTTCACAAGAACGTGGAAGCATACGTGGATGATGTCATTGTAAAGACTAGGGATCCAGACATGCTTATCGCGGATCTTGAAGAAACCTTTGCTTCGCTACGGGAGTACCAATGGAAGCTCAATCCAAACAAATGCGTCTTTGGTGTATCATCTGGAAAACTACTCAGGTTCATCATTAGCCATCATGGCATTGAAGCAAACCCTGAGAAGATTACTGCCATCTCCAACATGCAAGCTCCGACTACTATCAAAGATGTCCAGAAGCTTACTGGTTGTATGGCGTCACTCAATCGCTTCATCTCGTGACTTGGAGAACGGGGTCTACCTTTCTTCAAACTACTCAAGCGGCAGGAGAAGTTTACATGGACAACTGAAGCTGATCAAGCTCTTTCTTAGCTCAAGGAGATTACACGGAGTTTACAAGATATCTTTGGCTTAAACTACTCTACAAGAGATTACAACTTACCACGAAGAGCTTCTCAACATTGCGGAACATCTCGCCATGTGCTTGCAAGTTGTCCTCATCCAGGCAGGAGTCATCATACGGCATCAACCCTTCAGCCATGGATTAGGTACTTGTGCTTGCCGTAGAGTACTTTGCAGCGCTGCACAGAGGAGCCGGGTCTTCAATGATTGGCTCATGCGGCACTATGCGATCTTCTGGGTTGTCTTCCAGCGCCAGCTGTGCATCAATCTGATGCACAGGGGCTTCAGCAACTGGAATTTCTTCGTGGCGTAGCTCGGCTGGATCAGCCTCCAGGCCCTCATTCACCATGGCTTCAATATCCTCGAGTTGCTGAGCCCTGAGCTTGGAAGCTGCCTCCACCGCTGCCTTGACCACGTCGCTCCAGAGGAAACGTAGTGCCTGCGCAGCATCAGCTTCAACAGGTACTTCTTGGTGCTCTGGAAGCACATCTTCTTATTCCTCTTGAGGATTCTGCTCTTCCTCAGCAAGACTACTTCGAGAGGCGCCCCACTTCACATCAGTGGATTTTCTACATCAACAAGTTGGTCAGCAAATTTAGAGTAAACAATATTAATAAGTACTCGAGTACTTGAGTAGTTACAGAGCAGCTTGAGGTACCGAGACTTTCGGCCCCAGCATGTCGAAAAATGAAGGTGCCGCCGGCACCTCTGGCACACTTTCCACCGGCGGCACACTCCCTGGTACCACGGCTTCTTGTTGTTCATGCGCCACCGTCTCGACGGCTGACGCTGGAACCAACTCGGGTTCTGTTGCTCTTACAGGGCTACTTGAGGGCACATTGGTTGCACTCTCGATAATCTGTGCAAGACAAAATTCAAGGCATTATAATAAGAAAACAAGTATTCAACATGATATTGGCTACTTAAAGTTCCCGGAACTTACTGTAATGGATGGCAGGGCCGTGATCTTCTTCACAGCTCACTTTCCCACCGTAGTCCTCTTCTTCCATGGGGGCAGCGTCACATCATCTGTGAGAGATGATGCTGGCCTCTTCAATGCTCCTGCGGTGAGGCCACTGGGGATTGACGCCCAAGAGTACCCATAGCGCCTTTTCACTTCAAAACGCTGTTGAAGTGTCTGGTCGTCATCGTCGCTTGAGGAGGCGTCCTCCACCAAGACTTCTTCTTCTTCCCCTTGAGCAGATTGACTACTCTCAGGGGCTTGAGCCTCCACTCCTGTTGGCTCTCCCTCCAGCGCTTGTAGTGGGTCCTGGGGACGAGGAGGAGGGTTGGACACAAACTTCAAGACATCCTCCTGCGCAACAAAGCAAAATGTTAGCTATTCGACTACTTCTCAAAAGTACTTGGGGGCTAATTATTGGAAACTCACCAGACGCGGAGGGTTGTCAGCACTGTACTCCTGGACAGCTGCAGGAATTCCGTGAAGATTCTTGAAGATCTTCTGCAGTCTCTCCATCACAAGATCATCACTGATCTCTTCTGAAGACAGCCTCGAGCCATCATCAGCTCCAGTGTACTCGAACCCGAGATGCTCTCGTTGCATCAAGGGTTGTACCCGTCGCTTCATGAAGCTGAAGGCTACTCTCTCAGCAGTCAAGCCTTGCGCCTTCTTCTGCACAATCTTCACCAACAGCTCTGAGATCTGAATACACTCCTGCATCATTGGTTCATCCTTCCAGAGCCTATCATATACCAGCGCAAACATACTAGGCTTCGGTAGCTGAGGCGGGGCGTTGTCGATGTAGAACCATTTGGTCTTCCAGTCTTGATTTGAATCAATCAAGTCGTACTTGAAGTACAACTCTTGTGCCTTCTGGCACATCTGGAGACCGGCACCACTGACTACCACCAAGAAATTGGCATTGGGCTACGGCTTCAAGGGAAAAATCTTCCTAAATAGAGCCCAATGCGGGCGGATTCCAAGGAAGGCTTCATAGAAGTGTATGTACACTGCAATCTGAAATATGCTGTTTTGATTGAGGTGCACGTGCTCCAACTTGAAGAAGTTGAGGAAGCCCCGGAAGAAATCTGATGACGGCAGCATCAACCCACGCTCGACGAAGTGGCCAAACATCAGAATTTCATCGGGACTCTTCTCCATTGGCCACGCATCTCCAGTGGCAGCACTCCATCCAGCAATCGCTTTCTCGCGCAGCAACCCGGCGGCTTCGAGGGCCTTGACATCATCTTCCCTCATCTTGGATTTCTTCCAAGAGATGGCCTGGCTTGGTGGCTTCGTGATCACCATGGTTTTGTACTTGGGCTCCGGCAACTGATTTTTGCCGCGGTCGGACTTCTTCTTCTGACCCTTGGACGGCGCTGGCTTCATCCTTCTAGTCACGTGGGTCTTCTTTCGCATTGACTCGAGGGCTGCGAGGGGGTGGAGGTGGAAGCACTTGGCGGTGTGGACGCTCGAACTCTACGGCGGCTACAGGTGCTAGGGCTTTTTTTCTGGATCTAAGGGCAAATGGGAGCAGTGAAACCCTAAGGGATACCCCTTCGGGTATTTATAAAACCAAAACCCTAAAGGTTCGACCTGGTGACCCTTCATATTCAACAGATTGGTTTCACACATGCACAATTTTTGGCTAAGTCAGAGGACTTAAATCCAAGACCTGCTCGACTCCATCTCGGAGGCTCAACTACTCGATGGAATTGGATTTTACTCAGCTACAGTTCACTGAATTCAGGCCACTATTCTACAGTCAGATTGGATCCTTCAATTCGAGAAAGTACTCGACTCAAGGCTTGGGGGCTACGTGCCATGTGTCCTTTAGTTTTTCTTAGAATTTTATGGGATTATTTGATGAAGACTACTGATTGACCCTCAGCTTCAATTGTCAATTCAAACTAAGGCTCGGGGGCTACATCCATATAGGCTACGATTTTTATAAATCGCATTCCTATATTATTTCTTTGGATTTTCTGCGGACTTTTCGGAGCAAGATCAAAGAGTAGAAGATTGACCCTTAGCTTGAATCTTGGAGTCGACCTAAGGCTCGAGGGCTACATTCCATATGGAATGCGATTTCAGTAATCGCATTTCCATATGGATCTTTGATGCAAAGATTTCAAGAACGAAGCGGGTATTATTGAAGACCTTCAAGGGAAGTACTCGGGGACGCTTGGGAACAACTCGAGAAGACTTCAAGACTACTTGTGGAGTTAGCTGGAGTACCTTCCAGCCTCGTGATGATTCAAGTACTATTGAAGATTGAAGTTTGTAGAACTTGGGGACGCTTGGGAACTACTCGTGGAGACCTTCAAGACTACTTGGAGCATTGCACTGGACTACAAAGTACTCGGGGGCTTGTTGACCGGGCATCCCTGGGCCCACCAGCACATGTGGGCCATACCCGAGAGATAAGTTCCGGTACACTTGGACTACTCGACTAGTGGGCCACGGTGCTGGTACCGTGGACCACAAGGCAGGACAAGACGGACAAGGACTTGTACTAAGACTAGGATAGCTTTCCATACCTTGTATAGGATACTCTAGGTCCTACTCAAATAGTACCCTTGTACCAATCTGACTTGTAACCCTACCTCCTGTGGCATCTAAGGCGATGCAGGGACCCCTCTCAAAACATACGCAATCAATACAGAGCCACACAGCATACAGGACGTAGGGTATTACACACATTGCGGCCCGAACCTATCTAATTGTATGCCCCGTGTCTCACCATCGTGTTCCTGATCTCGGTGAGCCCCACCGCACAATCTACTACTTCGGGTACCCCATCGTAGGCTCGGTGTCTAAAACACTGACAGATGTACACTTTGTGACCGTAGATCAAGACCCGGACCAAAGTCAGGAAGATTGTCTAACTGCTGGAGCTGCCGAAGGCAAGCCTCGATGTATCACTTACCTATGTGTTTTCCTTTTAACTTCTGAATTTATGTTTGAGTTTCTATGTGCATTTATGTTCAGGAGTTGAATTGAAACCCTAGTTGCATAATCCTTAAGTACCTATGATCTTTTACTAGTATGCTAGGTCGCTAGTTGCTATGCACTAAGGACCCGGCACAAGTCGAGTGATGTACTTCGCTCGTGAGAATAGGTTCTTATGTTAGAATCATAAGATTGTTAAAATGGATCACTCACGTGGTAAGAGCATGGGATTTGGGCTTCGGTCCAGTGGTTAAGAAATTAAGCGTTTGAACATACTAAACATTTGTCGGAAATGGGTACGGTAAGCCTAGTACCTAAATGATGCGGTGCGGGAACTTTGCGCTACTAATCTTGGGTTGCGGCCTGTGACAACCCCATCCAAGATAAGTCTGTACTATCACCTAACCAATCCACTTTGGTCATTAAGCAATAATAAAGAATTATCCCGTTGAGTGTTGCTGGGTCATAGCCTAGTAAATCACTTGTAAACCACACAGAGGATCGAAACGTATACATTAAAACTCCCACGAAGGAGAGTCCAGAGTACCTTACAATTTAATACTAATCTTCCCCGTAGGGTCAATTATTACAATTCATAGTTCATAAAATATTAAACCATAGTTCAGAGTTTTAAATAACAGCGGAAATAACTAAGATAACTTGGCATCATGGGAGGCCACCCATAACGTCATTATTCTTCGTCATCCACCCGTTCCAGCTCCCAGCCGGGTGGGATTTCACCAGGCCAAACAATATCACCTGAAAACAACATTTATAGCAAGGCTGAGTATACTAATACTCATCAAGGCTTACCCATCTAAAATAAAAGACTTATCCTTCTAATCATGCATGGCTTTTGGCTAGTGGGTTTGTTTTTGCCAAAAAGCAACTAAGGAGTTAATCCTTACTTTCAATATTTTAGCTCTGGTTCTAGTAGATCAATTATTACTAGATAAGCAACTAATTCAAGTAGACTTGTGCAAACAATTAATCAAACATCAAGTTTATCAACATTTCATCATATAGGGATTATCATGGCTAGAGGGTTAAGCAATCTCGGATAACGGTGAGAGGCCGACGATCGATCGATTAATAACCTTGCAAGGTGAACCTAAACATACGGGAGAAAACCCTCACAAAGAGTGTTTTCAACCAAATGGTTCCCGTCATTCCTCAGATTAGGATCAGATGCCACAGTCCTAGGTACAAGGCTAGCTGGCATGCCTCACACTAGCATCCAGCGTCACCATGCACCACAGGTAGCTAGCCTGGGGCAGCAGCCCAAGATTAGTAGCCTAAAGTTCCTGCACCGTATCGATCAGGTACTAGGTTTACCGTACCCATGTCCGACAAATGTTTAGTACTTTCAAATGCTTAATCTCATAACCACTGGACCGGAGCCCAAAATCCTATGCTCTTACCACATGAGCAATTCAATTTAACCAGTCTTATGATTCCAACATAAGAACCTATTATTGTGAACGAAGTACATCACTCGACTTGTACTGAGTCCTTAGTGTAAAGCAACTATCGACCTAGCATACTAGTAAAAGATCATAGGTACTTATGGATCATGCATCTAGGGTTTCCATTCAACTTCTGAACGTAAATGCACATATATAATCAAACATAAATTCAGAAATTTAAAGAGAGGAAACACATTGGTGAAATGTTAAACCGGGGCTTGCCTTCACTAGCAAGTCAGAAGGAAAACTTCCGAACTTGGTTCGGGCCTTGTTGCACGTCCACGTAGTCGATTCCTTCCCTCGTACGGTCCGTCACCTCGATCCGGGACGAACTCGGGGCTAACGTTGGAAGGTTCTACACATAGAATGCATATGCAATGATTGTGTGCATATTCATTCAGATAGAATGTATTCAGCATACTCTCCCATAAAGATTATTCAAGCAACCATTTATTAAGTAATTATTTCAAAGGTGATTGTGTGCATATTTATGAAAACAAATTAAAAATTACCACACAACATTTGAGTTACATTTCAGAGGTCCAAGGTAGCACTTCTTAGGGATAAAGCACACTTAAGCTCTTAAAGAAATGATTTTCTTCATTTATCTTTTTATATATACTAGATTCATTCCAAAAAATCATTCTGGTAAAACTATGCAGTAAAACACAGTGAATCTTTTTGTGCAAGCACACAGTACTACCACAGAACCACTGTTAAAATTTCATAACATTCAGAGCCATATACAGAGCATGGAAAATACAACACTTTATTCATAGGGAAAGTAAGAATATTAAATACAGAGAAAACTACTCATGCAATGGAGCTCAAATTTACACAGAGCTTCTAGGGACTAAAACTAGCTTACACACCAAAATTTAGCTTCAGAACCTGTTTTAATCATGCTACACAAAAATAGCCATTTTCAGCCTAGTAAAACCTAAAGAAATTACACAGGCTTATATATAACTAAAAGGTAGCCCAATTTCTATCATAGCACAAACATGGTATGAACAACCACTGGACCAATGATAAACATCATTTGACTAGCAGACATTGAGATATGGATTTTACTTCACAAACAAGCATCATTCAGAATAGATATTTAAACAGTTCATAAGTACATGATAAATTTTCCAAGAGTATATCTAAGCATGACAAGATGATACCCACAAGATTAGCCACAAAAAGCATATATATGAGGCTGCACAAAATAAATACACAGATCTAGCAAACAGGTAAAATAAATCATAACTAGAGATTTCCTCAGTAACTTTGTGCAAAAACTTAGGTATAGCCTATTGAAGTATTGACTACCAACATATCCAAAGATCAAGCCTAGCTCATGAGTAGAACTAAGTTATGAACAAACACATTCAAATTGGTTTTGATTTTTCATTCAAAAACTATTCCTCAAAAGTATATACCATCCTTGTAAAAGATGTAGATCTACTCACAAGGAGACTAACAAAATTGGTTTTGCATTTTTACAATTTTTCTGTGATTTTATATGATTTTTCAAAGTTACTAGACCAAACATGAAAAAGGGATAGAATCTAATTTCAGACAGGACCTTGGAAAGATTTGAAGCTTCACAACTAGGTCCTCGGTTTGCACAAAACTCCCTGAGAAGAATTCGGTGCTTACAATCTGGCCCTTGGGGTGAACGCCGGCGAAGCTTGCCGGATTCTGGTGAGGGGAGGTTCGGTCCTGGTCGGGGAAGGGCAGAAAGGTGGTCTACGACCTCTAGGGGGGTCGATCTCGGGGTTCAGCAGGGTCGTGGGGTGCACCGGGGAGGTGGTTCGTCGGTACCCAGCGGCAGCGGCCGCTGCAGGAGGAACTCTGGCGAGCAGGAGCTCGGATGGGGAAAGGTGACGGTCCGGGAGTATTTAGATGCGGCTTGTGGAGGTGGGAGCAGGCTCGAGTGGCGATGATGATCACAGAGAGGCGGAGCTCGCCGTGGACGCCAATGGTGGCGGCGGCGGAAATAAGAGCAGCAACGACTGGCAATGGCGGGAAGGCACGCTTGCATGGAAGCTCGGTGCTTCTTATAGGTGAACGAGGAAAGGGTCCACACACCGACGCGGCCACGGCATTGGTCCCGAAAGGCGGTGGCGACGTGCCGCACGTACAGCAGCGACGCGAATGGTCGGCCGGCGCATGCTCGGTGCGGCGGGGTCGAATGGAGGCAATGCACGTGGCGGCCTGGTGTTGGAGCTCGACGTCAGTTTGAGGACGTGGGTCCCCGCGCGCGTGTGTGGCCGTACCTCGGCGTTCGGATCAGTGGGTCCTCGGCGGTTGCGCCCAGTGCGTGGGCGACGTCGCGACGGCATTGTGCGACGCAGCTCCAGAGCGCGGGGTGCCAGAAACGTTTCGGAGTAGCTTGCTTTGACCCGGTTTTTCTCCAAACTTCGAAACCAAAGTGCACAAAGGGGTAATAAGCAAAGTTATAGATCTCACATTCCTCTACCACTTTAACAAAGGCCGATAGGCATTTCGATCAATGGATCAAGCATAATCCGCAGGTAAGAACCGGGATTTTCTCAGCACCCTGAATAGTACTTGCAGACTTTGACCAAGATTTTCACCATCATCCACTCAAAATTAGCAATGCCGCCCAAAAGCAAAGTTGTGTGCCTTGAAAAGATGAACAACTTTTATTTTGGACGATTTTGAAGTGTTTAGATGAAATTTGGAGAACGCGACAAAAGTTCTCGAAAGAAACTAGGGTCAAAGGTTTAACTAGGGTTTAAGAAGGGGTTTTGACCAAGCTTGACCAATTCTTGACCAAGCTTGACCATTAGGGATTGTTTGCTCAGTTTTCGAGGTGATGACCCAGGTTGACTAGTGTTTGACCAAAGTCAACGTGGTTGACTCGGTTGACTAGTCATTAGCGTTAATCAACCCTAATTGGAAACCTGGGGCGTCATAGCCTACCCCCCTTAAAAGGAATCTCGTCCCGAGATTCGCAGTTTCTATACAAGATAGGGGAATAGTGATGTCAGGAGGAGTGTACCTGTGGTTCCATTGTTCCTTTCGGTAGGCCTACTGTAGTTGAAATCTTGGCTTGGGGAAGTTGTCTCCTGAGCTTCTTATTCTCAATCCCTTCACTTGGGTCCCACTGAGGTTCTAGACACTCTTTGGCTATGTGCCCCTGTCGTTTACAATTATAGCACCGAGGTTTCCAATGATTGCATGGAGACGGAAGTGCACTGGGATTTGGGAACTGCTGAGTTTTACTGTTTTGCTTTGTAGCACATGGCTTGAATTCGGTGCAGGTAATTTCCCATCCACTTAAATCCATTTCCGGCAAAATTTGCTTGGAATTCTTACTCCTTCTCTCTTCCTTCCTAAGATCCATAGGTAGCTTTGATGGTGGTAGTAGAGAGTCGGAGGTGTTGGATTGATCTTGATTCATATGATCCACTAGTACATTGTAGAGACGGGCCTGTTCAGCCACTGATGCAAACAACGACCCAGCGAAGCTGGCAGTTAAACTAGTTTGAGACAACCCTTGATAAAATCCATGGGTAACATTGTATACTATCTGACTAAGTACTGCATTTTGTTCTCCCAACTTCTGGATTGTACCGGCGATTGTATCTATATCTGCTTGGGCCAGGGCTTGGGATGAGCCAGGCTCATAACGACGAGGTTCATCTGGATTCGCTCTGATGGAGTTCCTAGCCTCAGTGTATATTTCTGGTGTATGTGAGGTGGCACCAACTGTAGGTTGCGGTTTTAGCATCTGAAAGATTTGCTGTTGCATCTGGAGGATTTGGCGTACCACTTCCATTTGAGCAGTTGTAAAACCTTCTGGTATTGCCATGAGCGGTGGTTGGAGAACTTTCATATTGCTACCACTTGGTTCACCAAAATGGTTGGAGAAGTTGTGTGTCGGTTCCACCATCTAAAAGATTGAGGTTTCATTAAACACATACTCATAGGCTTGTTTATAAACATAAACGAGTAGCATATGTACAACAAAAGCTCTTTCATGATAAGTCCTTCGAGACCAGACAGGAACAGTTAGTGCGAGGTACTTAACCAGTCAGGGTTACACAGGAAGAAAGACATAGCAGATTACGCTTCTCGGCATCGAGAATTCAGACACGGTAAAGATACATGGGGCTACACTCACTTGTCTCTATGCCGCTCATGAGGAAGCGGGCGATGGATATATACATGAAAAACTAAAAGCAGATAGATCTCGCCGGCAATACAGAGATACATCACTACCAGTGTCCAGCGAATCTACTCAAACATCTCCAGAAACTGAACCATGGTTGGTGGTGTGGGCTTGGGTCTTCTTCTGATCTTCTTACGAGCTTCTCCTTGGTGTCGTTGGAGAGGACGGGAAGAGAACTTTGCTCGGCGAGGAATGGTGCAGACGGCGGAGATGGCTGGTGGCGGTTGCCAAAGAACAACCGGAGGAGAAAGGAAGGTGACGGTGATATCAAACTCAACTGGGAGGAGAGATTTGAAACTGGCAGCATCGAGGGAGGGTTTCCTTTTTATGCTATGGTAGAATTGTAACGGTCGTCCAAGATCATCTGCGGCAGGGACTGGCGGAGTGATCCGGTGGTGACGACACGTGTCTCGATATTACTCGTCCTCAAGAGAGCTTAGCGACGGGATCGCGGCTGCGGAAAGAGATGGCAGGGCGACTCTACGGCGTGCGTTCATGGCACGGAAAAGGATGAAGTTCAACGGTTTGGAGAAACGATCGTGGTGACGGTGGGAACACGAAATGTTCCGGATATCCACTATCGAAAATTTGAACTTGTTGTAACAAGAATTTTTGTCCAGAGACTCTACTATTCCTTTGCTGTTTGATCTTCGGATCCCTAAGATTTGGAGTGCGCAAACAACAGATCATAGATTGAGAAGTGGTGAGAAACTCTCGTATCGTTAACCTTTTAGAGAACCATGACTGCTCAGGAACACTACTACTTCTTCTTCCACTTAGCCGGTTGACTTGCAATTCTGTGCAGAGATTGTTGCGATTGAATAGACAGATAGTCAACTTCACAAGTTCCATAGTGATTTTGATGAAGAAAGGGAAGGCTAGTAAACAATGTTTGTCGACTTGTTTACTATGATTCTTGGTTTTATTCAGAAGAGCAACAAACAGGGTGATGATGGATAAGGATTTCCATCATCAGGATTCGAGGTTAGGTCCATGCCAACACTGGAAGTCACAGAGAATGGTTGCAAGGTGTCGTTCAGGGTTAGAAGATAACAATGGTTCGAACGGATAGGTTGATACGGAATTTCGAAAAATGCTTGCTCACTAGTTACTTAATTAGGTGAGCTTGATGACATCATTTCTTTTATTAAAGATGCAAGAATTTATTTAACTTGATGGGTTGTAGCAACTGAACCTATGGTTGTACAACTAAGTGTGTTGTGCACATGTTGATGCTCATGACGTGGTGCATGAGTAGAATGCACGTGGGAATGAGCATATGATGCGGGTGCATATGACTCATGGTGCATATGCCTTGATTCATAGTGCGAGATACATAGGCTGGGTGCATGATGCACAGGTTTGTGAATGCACAATGTACATGTTCATGAGATATGATGCTCATGTCATAAAGTTAGCATGCATGTTTTCCTTTAAAATACTTGAAAAGAGGTTTGGAACATAAAGTTGAAAAATATTTTCTGCGGCGGGTTGCATTCTCACAACGAAGATACCTAGCGCACACCTAATGATAATCACATGGCTGCAACACACATGATACCCTAGGTTCTGACGCGACACCTTTGTCATGAAATGGCAACATTACCGATCAAACAATTTGGGGTAGAGGGATTTAAATCTTTAACGCGTATGCATGTTAGTTCTTCAAAGGTTTCCATGCATATGTTGTGCATTGCATGATCATGCAGGTGAGTGGTTTCATGAAGAGTGTGACACATGCAACAACTTAAGTACTTTAGTTACTCCTTACTCATGTTTTAGGTACTGAAACATTTTTGTGAGCAAGCTAAGAATAGAAGCTCAAGGTTGATGAGATCCAAGGGAGCATGGCAAGAATATTTAACAAGGAAGCCAAGTACTCCTAGAAAATTTAACCGAAACTCTCACTGTCAGTTAGAGATAAAATCTTCCACATGATCTTCCTTAGGTTTTCACTTAAATTGAGAATGGATCACAACAACATTATTCAAACATCCATCTAATTACAGTGATAATGTGGTTGCCCATAACATTACATCAATGTCAAGTTTGGAAACATCACAACAGATTGGGTTACACTGCAACCCAGTTGCGAAAAGCATACTCCTAGGTCAACCTACCAACATCCTTCCAAAAGCGGTTGCACCTCCTAGAGTATGTCCTTCTACTACAACATTCCAACATGTCATTACTCTACTACAAACAAATTGGCTTCCACTGGAATCAACTAGCCTTTGCTCCACCTTCTCTTATTCGGTCTCCTCAAGGTGAAACAAGCTCAAGGGGAGGCGGGTCCAGACTCTACTCCCGACTCTCCCTGAGAGTCCTCTGGGTTTTCTTCCTCTTCTGGTTCAAGAGCGACAGGAGGTGCTGCTGCGGCTTCTAGCTGATTCTCTAGGTCCAACATGTACTGGTCATTATGTTGTAGCATGAAATTCTACTCGAGAATAGTTTGACCCATCTCACACATTCTTCTCTTATCCTTGCGTCTTCTTTTCTTGAGAGACGCTATCTAGGCTCTAGCTTCTTCCAACTCTTGTGCAGTATTATTCCCTTCTAGAACATGCTGCCTATAGATCTGGTGTCTATAGAACACACCTTCTCCCACCATCAGTTGATAGGTGTCAAACATGGTCTTGGAGAAGTGGGCTGAGGTAGCAAGATTGGGATTGTAGTGAGCATTGCCCTGATCGGGGAGAAATGCTTCACGTTCCACCCATTGCCCGGAGTATTATGCTCCGATGGGAATCACCTTGGCTGGAGTACCAGCTACTGAGGCAGAATGCTTTCCACAAAAGGTGGTGAGAGCTTCAAGAGTGGCCTTCTATATGGTGTTGGGCATTATCAAGCCTAGGGCTGTACAATCCCATTCTTCCCAGTCCGGATTCATTGGACAAGTGGGAATCTTCACCTTCACCTGCCAATGAAGGATTTGTCCTGAAGTCATGAACTCACGTCCCGCGTATTCTGGGTACGTGGTATATCCAAAGTCCCTTAAGGTGTCCCACAAAAGTGCAGGAAAACCACCCTCCTTAAGGCAGTTCAAGGAAGTCCACACCGGTGGGTTGATAGTCATGGATCCGGAGTTGGACGTCTTGATAAAATGACAATTGTAAGTATTTTGACGAAAGATTGTGCACAAGGATGAATTCATAACTTTGATAGTGAGTTGCATGCAAAAAATCACACTAAGGAATCTATCATTCCTTGAGTTCTTAAGTAGGTACTCAGGAACGATTTGGATCCTTATATGGGTTAACTTTGGGGTTGCCATCTATACGAAGGTATAGAGTATGCCTAGACTCAATGAGCGTGACATACAAACGGCCTAAAGTTCTGTCAGTTGTGAACAAAAATTCATAACTCAGAAACTACAATCCCAAAAATTCTCAAATTTTTGTAGCAACTTTGTAAGGTTATGAGGCACATTTTTGGTATTCAAAGGTAGTTCTAGATCAGACAGGAACAGGCTTGAAAAATTGCCAGTTCAGAGTGAGGTCTCCAGGAAAAACAGCAAGACAGGGTGTCGCTATTTTGGGCATAACTTGGGATCTATAAAAGCTATGATCATGAAATTTTGGCGGAAGAAAATAGATTAGATATGGAGCAACTTCGGTATAGATCGTCTAGTCAAGTTCTTTTTAGATCAGGGGTAAAAATTAAGCAACAGATCAATCTACTAGTTGCTTAGCAACAGATCCATCTACTAGTTGCTTAGCAACAAGCAACTATACCTGCAACCTATTTTTGAACATCAAGGGAGTAAGGTAGCACCTAGAGAGCATACACAAGTATGATTGCAACATTATAGGGTTTAACAAAATTTTAGCATGATGCAAAAGCGTCACATATGTCCTCATACGGTGATCAAGCCAAAAATCGAAGTTAGTGCCGGTGGCAGGGCTTTTATACTTCTCTCCCTATAATAACTAGTCGGGGCTACACTTTGGTCACATAACGATCGTACGAAACGTGGTTAGTGTACCTGCAGAAAAAGAACCTTCCATGCTAGCATGTCACGGGAGCGTCCACATACATTACCATTCACTATAGAAATGGTATCCATGCATTTTGCACCGCATGGACGGCGTCCAACCTGAGACACACCCCTTTTGAATGGAGGGTGTCCCCCTTCGCATGTTCGTAATGCGGAATCATGCGCACGTATAGCAAAACGTGGCGACATCACAACCCATGACATGTTCATCTTGAATAGACCATGGCATCCTTGGTATGACTTGCATACGGTAGCACACATATAAAACACGTGCACATCCAACCGAGAAGATAGGATTCGTGGAATGGATTGCCCTATCGACCCTCGCATACTCATGATGCGGTATCACCCACGTATGAAACACATGGCTTAAGAAGTGCTGGAAGTTAGCATAAATAAACCATAATTACTAGCCACCTTAAAAGAACCCAAAAAAATTCCCTCTAGGGCCTTTCGGTCTAATCATTACTTAACGATCCAACGTATTTTCAAAATACAATCAATCTTAGCAGTTTTATTTGTAAATCATGTGATTAGTGTTTAAACTAATTACTCTGGTGTATACGGATGCTCTGATACCAACTATGACAACCCCATCCGAGATAAGTCTGTACTATCACCTAACCAATCCACTTTGGTCATTAAGCGAAAATAAAGAATTATCCTATTGAGTGTTGCCGGGTCGTAGCCCGGTAAATCACTAGTAAACCACACAGAGGATCGAAACGTATACATTAAAACGCCCATGATGGAGAGTCCAGAGTACCTTATAATTTAATACTAATCTTCCCCGTAGGGTCAATTATTACAATTCATAGTTCATAAAATATTAAACCATGGTTCAGAGTTTTCAATAACAGCGGAAATAACTAAGATAACTTGGCATCATGGGAGGCCACCCATAACGTTATCATTCTTCTCCATCCACCCGTTCCTGCTTGTCGGTGCAATGAACTGGCAGTCCACCATGGGGTAGGCTATGGTGGTAGATTGTTTGGTGGGGATCGCCGAGACTAGAGCTAGATGGTGAACAAAGGACACAGGGTTTATCCAGGTTCAGGCCGCCGGGAGGCGTAATACCCTACGTCCTGTGCTCGGTGTGTTGTATTGATGGTTCCACGATTGGGAATCAGATGGCGTTGTTTTTGAAGTGGGGTCCCTGCCGCCCTTATATAGCCTGGGGGGCAGGGTTTACAGATCTCAGGGAATCTATAGCTAACCGATTACAAGATTGGCCTTCCGGCTCAAGCAATATCTTTCCTAACTAACCGGTCCTTGTTCATGGGATGATATCTTCTCGGGCGCCGCCTCATCCTGATCTGTACGCCGTACCGTATCCCCACTCGGATGGGCCTGTACATGTACAAATACACGTCATGAAGCCCCTCCATGTGGGACCCGGGGGGTATATCCCCCACAGCAGTCCCCGAGCGCTTCTTAACCAGACTGCAACTTCGATCTTCAGCTCTGTGCGTCTTCTCGTGTACTTTCGTCATTCAGCTGAGTGCTTAATGCCTTTCGTCCGAGTGCTTTGAACGTCATCTGACCTGATCTTCCGTGCAGCCGAGTGGTCTTGAAACTGAAACTCGTGGTTGTCGGGTGGTTGAGGAGAGCTCTTCACCACGTTTGCGATTTATTCAGATCATCCGGGATTGGAGATTGTACACTTTCGTCGAAGACGAAGTGTACACACTTAGTCCCTGAGCCTAGATAAAGATCGAAGAGGTTTATCTAGGGTCAAAAGAGAATCAAAGCGACCGCTCCCTAATGTCTTCTATAATGGGTGCCCTTTTGGAAAAAGGGTACCTCTGATCGCCTACCGTATCCCCGACCTTAACTTTAGTCAATGAGACCTTGTCTTGGCATGATCCCGGGTGATCGCGGTGGCCGGTTTTAGCCGCTGAATGGGCGCATGATGCGCCCATTAGGGCAGTCCCCGAGGTTTGGAATAGTTAAAGTAACTATTTCGAAGCTCTAAAAAGGGTTTAGTTCGGTATTACCATCATCCCATTTGGGAGAGTACCACTCGGATCATCTGACCCGATACGGTGTTTGGTTAGAGCTCCAACCCTATGCCAAATTTGCCATATGGCCCACCGTGTTCTCACGAAGCACTCGCGTGAGGTCACCTGCCCTAGTCATCATAATCGTGACTTCTGAACAGCTTTGGCCTGTGTATGGCATGCCTCCGGGAGAACACTCATGAGCTAGCAGATTTTTGAAACTCTTTTAGGAGTTAAAACCGAATTTTCGAGGGTGGGTTATCTGATAACCTGGCAGTACATGACTCTAGGTCACGGCCTCTGAGTGTTTTAAACCAACCAATAATTTTTGGAAGGCTATTTTTAATTTTAAGGGTGTCTTCCCGTAGAAGGGAAGGTTTTAACCCTTCGGCCCAATTAGAGCCACGGCCCGGTAAGGCCCAGCGACCAGAATCTGAAGCGTTGCGAATAAGGTTTGAGCTGGCGCGCTGTACGCGAGTCGTACTTGTGAGTTTCTCGCGAGAAGAATCTCCCGCGCCGCGGCGACGTGACCGCACGAGTGGTGGGGCCCGCCACGACCACCGTTCCGTCTGCCGCATTTAAGGCAGTCCAGAGGCATGGCTCGCCACGCGCTCCTACAGTCACGTCACGTTGCTTTGCTTCCCATAGGAAACCACGCAGCCGCCCTTCTCTCCTCCTTCTCCGGCCGCTCCGCCTCCGATCCGCCGGATCCGTCGCCACATTGGCTCAATCCGCACCGGATTTAGCTCCGGTGAGGCTGCAGATATCGATCCGCCGCCGCGCCGCACCTAAGCCGCAGCTCCCGGGGAGTCCCCGAGCGTGGCGAGGGTGTAGACCACTCCCCGCCCGAGTCCCTGAGTGCAGCGAGGATGACATCCGGTGGATCTCGCCGGCACTCCAAGAAGTCGAGGCGCGGCGCCTCTGAGGCGAGGCGCTCACCATCTCCGTCGTCGTCGTCCCCGCTTCCGCCGCCGATACAGAGCGAGGAGTGGGTGCGCTCCGTCTCCACGATGGAGCACCTCACCACCCTGGTGTTGGGGGGCGTGCTTCTCGAGTCCGCCGTAGAGGGGTGGCGGCCTGCAGTGGGGGAGGAGTTCCCCACGCCGTCGACCAACGACGCTGTCGTCTTCGAGTCGGCCTACCTCCGCGGGTTCGGCCTCCCCGTGCATCCCTTCTTCCTTGGTCTGCTCTACTACTACGGTTTGGAGCTGTGCCATCTCAACCCCAACTCCATTTTGCACATATCCATCTTTGTGCATTTGTGCGAGGCGTTTCTTGGAATCGCCCCGCATTTTGATCTTTTTCGCTATTTCTTCTGGGTGAAGCCCCACTCGAATGCCAAGAAGCCCCAAGTGGTGGGCGGCGCTGGATTCCAGCTCAAGCAGAGGCACTCTGCCGAGTACATTCCAGTGCCGCTCGTCAGCTCCAACAAGGGCTGGCACTCGGAGTGGTTCTACACCACCAACCATGCTCCGGCGGTGCCCTGCAACATCGACGCGCGGCCAACTCCTCTCCCATGCTGGGATGAAGAGCTTGACCAGGTGGAGATGGGGCAGGTGTTCGTGCTACTGGAGCATATCCAGAAGCTAAAGGAGGCCGGGCTCACTGGCGTCGCGGTAATGGCGAGCTTCGCCGTCCGGTACACGCAGCCGCTCCGGGAGAGGGTGCGCCCGGCGTACGAGTATGCCGGCATTGACCACGACACAGCGCGGTGAGCGACAGAGCCGGGGAGAGTGATGGAGCTGAAGGAGCACGTCCGTCAGTGCTTCGTTCCCAGCACCGTCATCTCCAACCGCGGTGCGCCGAAGCTGTTCAACCTGGCGAACTATCCGCCTGAGGTAATGGTTTTTTCTTTTATGGAGCGCCCATTAGGGCATGAACATGTGCCCACCAGATGTTTGATGAAATGGTTCTGTTTGTTTGTCTGCGAAATTGTAGGATCGCAGGGCATTTGTCTCTGTGGCGCCTGTGCCTGGCTCGTTGGCCGAGCAGGGTCTTTTGGCCGGTCGCCTTGGCAAACTGCAGCGGATGGAGCGCGCCAGGGCTCACGTTGCTGGTGGCGGTGAGGCGATCCAACCTGAGCCCCATCGGCCCACAGCCCCTACTCTAGAGGAGAAGCGTGCCACACCGGCCGGCAAGGGCAAGGAGCGCAAGGGCAGCCGGAATCCTGAGTCACGGCGTGCGCCCCCTGGGTCACTCAAGATCAACGAACCAGAGGTGCGCCGGCGCCAGCTTGTGCTATCGGAGGACGAGGAGGAGGAGGTCCCCCTCTCCTTTGACATTGGCGAAGCTCCCTCGGTGATGATGGCTAAGTCGGCACCGGTGCCTACGGGTCACTTCACTTCTTCTCTTCCTTCTCAGCCATCGGGCCAAGTGCCACTAGTGGCGGACACTGCGCGCCCCACCCCTCAGACTGCACAGGCTGCCGCTGTAACATCGTCACCAGCACCTACGGCAGCAGTTAGTGGGGTGAAGCGATCCGCCTCCTCTGGTAGTAGTTTTCTGTGTTGTACCCGTGTCCGCGTATCCTCCGAGTAAGTTTTCTTGGAATCGTCCATCCTTTTTTGCTCATAAGGTTGGAAAGCGATCTTTATGTTTCGTCTGTACGAACAGAGGTCCCTGCAACCTCCCTTCTGAAGTCACCGAGTCGTCCCTGCTGCCTGCCGCCCCGGTGTCACCATGCCCGAGTGCTTCTGATGGGCACCCGGCTGTTGCGTCGGGGGTTCCTGATGCTGCTGCAGTCGGTACTGATGCTGCTATTCGTGACTCCAGTCCCCAGCGTGGGGCTGGACACGTTGCAGCTCTCGGCGCTGCTGCGGCTGAAGCCTCTGGCATCGAGGAGATCCAGCGGGAGCTCCCTCAGCCGCGTCTCAGCCCGTCACGCCCTGGACACGTCGCCCAGGTGCGTGGCAGTCGTGTGGATGAAGTGCTTGGGGATCCGGCGATCGATGTCGAGAACCGCGCGGAGCTCGTCACCATTGCGCGGAGGACCCTCCAGCTTGCCGAGGTAATTCTTTCTTCCTCTTGTTGTTGTGAACGCTTGCTAGTTGTGGTTTGTTGATCTCTTGCGGTGTCTTGACAGACCGTGGCCTCAGAGTCTGCGCGCAAGAGCGCTGTGCTTGAGCGCGTCGGCACCGCAGCTGATCTGAACACCACTCTGCACGCTCGGTTGGAGCGTCTCGAGCAGCAAGCAGTCGCTCAGCGAGACAGCAGCAACCGGGAGGTGGAGAGGCTGCATCAAGAGAAGGCGGCTGCTGAGGTGAGCGAGGCGACGCTCCGAGCGACGGCGGAGGAAAACCAGCAAGGTATGTTGATTATGGTTTGCTTTTGTTTCGCCGTTGCTCGAGTACTTCGTGTTGATCATCTCTTGGCAATAGCTCAGGCCAAGGCAGAGGAGGAGCTCAAATCCCTTTGGGGCCGCATGAAGAAGCTCCGGGAGGATGGCCAGGAGGTGTGCAGGCAGGCGGCTGTGGCGAGAAAAGAGCTGTCAGGTTGGTTACCTTGCACTCCCGTGTTATTCCTGAATGTTTCGTCTATAGGTGCTCCTGACATTGAGCAGATTTCCGGCAAAAACAATTTGCCCAATATGCAGATCTTGAGGCCCGCATCGCATCGGAGAGGGCTCACTTCAAAGCTCCCAGCGAGGCGCTGTGCCCCATCCTGGACGAGCTTGCGCCCCTTGCCGAGTCCTCCTCCGTGCGGCAGTTCGGTGATCCAGTGGTGCGCCCGCCCAACCTTCTGGAATGTGCCTAGGCGGCAGCGGCGTGCTTCCCCAGTTGTCTTCGTGAGGTCGGCGTGGCAAGTGCCAGCCACTGCCTCGCCGTCTTCCGCTCCTTCTACCCCTCGATCAGCGTGGATCGCTTCCGTGGTGGCTTTGCTCGCGGCACATCGCCACAGCAGGCTGAGCACTGCTGGAGGAGGTGAAGGACACGGCGGAGCAGCTTGCCGACGACGTCGTGGCGGTAGCTGATGAAGAAGCTGATGGTGATGCCCTCCTGTCCCAGCCATAAAAACTTTAAAAGTTAAAAGTTGTAATATTTTGTGGTGCTGTGGGTGCACCAGTACTTTGGTTCGTTGACATTTGGTAGTTTTAAGTAGGTGCTTTACTTTGACGGTGTCTTTGTACTGTTAATTTCTCCGGTAGTTAGTCTATTACGGGAAATCGTAGGCTCGTTGGCCTCAGTTTCCTAGCGTAGAGGGCGTACTCTCATACACGCGTAGTACCTTAGCTTGGCGAAGAACTCGACCCACGATTTAAGACGTATGCTACCGAATACTTTATGAGTCGTAAGATCCGTGTTAGATGAGTGTTTATTTAGTTTTAACATGGAAAACATTGTTGTATGTAAAGCAGTCCCCAGGTTTCAGAATTGAAACTTGGGTGAAAACGGGCATGTAAGCAGATGTAAGAGAGAAGTAAGAAAACTTCACGAGATATGAAACTGAATTCATTGCCACAGACTGGTAACATGGATAATGTACAAAATACTTTGAATGGAAAGTGATACATAGCTTTATTATGGGTAGAAGCGGCGTAAGTGCTCGATGTTCCATGAGTTGGGCACATCCGAGCCGTCCTCCCGCATCAGCCGATAAGCACCCGACCTACTGATTTCCTTCACTATGAATGGCCCCTCCCATGGGGCTGCGAACTTGTGCATGTCCTTCTTGCTTTGGATCCTGCGTAGGACTAGATCTCCGAAGCAGAATGCTCTTTCCTGCACATTTTTATCGTGGTAACGCCGCAAAGCTTGGGCGTACCGAGCTACCTGAATCGTTGCCGCGAGCCGTCCTTCCTCGATGATGTCGATATCCTTGATCCACGCCTTCTCAGCCTCATTTTCGTCGTATACTTCAACTCTCGGTGCATTGAACATGAGGTCAGTGGGGAGGACTGCCTCAGATCCATATACCAAGAAGAAAGGAGTCTGACCAGTGGCACGACTCGGCTGTGTCCGCAGTCCCCAGAGTACTGCAGGGAGTTCGCGTAAGCAGCGGGTCGCGTACTTTTTCTGGTGATCGAAGATGCATTTTTTGAGTGCTTCGAGCACTGCTCCGTTAGCTCGCTCAACTTGACCATTGGCGCGTGGGTGCGCGACTGAGGCGCGTGCCACCTTGATGAGGAGTTCATCGCAATATTCCTGGAACTCCCTTCCTGTGAAGTTTGTACCCAGGTCGGTTATTATCCTGTTGGGGACACCGAATCTATGCACAATTTCTCCTATGAACTCGGCCGCCTTGGCAGCCGTGAGCGCCTTGATTGGCTTGACCTCTATCCATTTGGTGAACTTGTCAACTGCTACAAGGATGTGGTCATACCCTCCGGATGCTTTCTTGAAAGGCCCGATCATGTCAAGTCCCCAGCACGTGAAGGGCCATGAAACGGGTATCGTCTGCAGAGCTTGGGCTGGAACGTGTATTTGTTTTGCGAAGAATTGGCATCCCTCACAACGTTTCACCAATGTCTCAGTGTCTGCGACGGCCGTGGGCCAGTAGAAGCCAGACCGGAAAGCGTTTCCAACAATGGTTCTTGCTCCGGCGTGGTTGCCACACATGCCACCATGAATCTCCGCTAGGAGTTGTCGTCCTTCTTCCTTCGGTATGCACTTCTGGAGTACTCGGGACTGTCCGCCTCGGCGATACAGGTTATCACCGATCAGGACATAGTTCTTGCTCCTGTGACTGATCTGTTCATGCAACACTCGCGTCTCCCTTTCCTGACCTGGTAAAGGATTCGGGAGCGTGCCGTCCTTGATATACTCGACCATCTCTGAGATCCACTCGGGTTGTGGCTCAATCATTAGGACTTCGCCGAGTCCTTCTGATGGATCGACTTGCGCATCGAGGTTCTTGATGGAAGGCTTGATCAGGTCTTGAACAAAGACACCCAGTGGTACCTGGGCTCTCGTGGATCCCATATTTGCCAGCTCATCGGCCACCTTGTTATCATCACAGAGTACGTGCTGAAACTCCAGGCCGTAGAACTTGCCTTCAAGTTTGCGGATCTCCGTGCAATATGCGTCCATCTTCTCACTGGTCCGGTTCCACCTCTTGTTAACCTGGTTCACCAGCAAGGCTGAGTCACCCTTGACCATCAAGTATTTTATCCTGAGTGATACGGCGATACGGAGCCCGTGGAGGGCCGCCTCGTACTCGGCCGTGTTGTTCGAAACCTTGAACATGACCTGCAGGACGTATCGTAGTTTCTCTCCTGTTGGGGAGATGAAAATTATGTCGGCCCTGCCTCCTTGAATCCTGAGTGATCCATCAAAGTACATGGTCCAGTACTCAGGTTCAGCGGCCGTGGATGGCGTCTGGATCTCCGTGTATTCCGCCACGAAGTCTGCGAGTACCTGCGACTTCATCGTGTTGCGCGGTACGAAAGTTATGTCATGTGCGGCCAGCTCGATGGACCACTTCACGATCCTTCCCGTGGCATCTCTGTTGTGCAGGATGTTGCCTATGGGGTAGTCAGAAACTACGATGATTTTGTGAGCTTCGAAGTAGTGCTTCAACTTGCGTGTGGTGATCAGTAGTGCATAGAGCAGTTTCTTCGCCAGATTGTACCGCACCTTGGAGTCGGTCAGAACCTCACTTATAAAGTAGACTGGCCTCTGGACGGCGTACGCATGTCCTTCCTCTTTGCGCTCCACCACTAATACCGTGCTGACCACGTGCGTGGCAGCCGAGATGTAGAGGTAGAGAGTTTCCACCTGTTCTGGTGCTGTGAGGATGGGGGCCTTTTGCAGATAGCTCTTGAGTTCCAGGAAAGACTTCTAGGCCTCCTCATCCCACTTGAAATCATCATTTTGATGCTTGAGGAGCTTGAAGAAGGGCAGTCCGCGTACACCGAGTCGAGAGATGAACCGGCTGAGTGCTGCCATGCACCCGGCCAGCTTTTGTACATCCCTCTGGCATCTAGGGGGCTTCATCCGAGTTATCGCGTGGATCTTCTCTGGGTTTGCCTCTATGCCGTGGTTGCTTACAAGGAATCTGAGTAGTTTTCCTAAGGGAACGCCAAAAACACACTTTTCCGGGTTGAGCTTCCACCAGTAAACTCTCAGGTTAGCGAAGGTTTCGGCTAAGTCCTTGATAAGATTATCGGGGTCACCAATCTGGACCACGACATCATCTACATATGCTTCGCAGTTTACACTGATTTGTGTCTTCAGGCATGCCTGGATGGCATGCTGATACGTCGCACCGGCGTTCTTCAGACCAAAGGACATTGTCAAGTAACAGTACGTGCCGTGGGGCGTAATGAACGACGTCTTGATCTGGTCTTCAACCTTCAGGCTAATCTGGTGGTAGCCTGAATAGCAATCAAGGAAATAGAGCAGGGCACAGCCTGCCGATGAATCAACGACTTGGTCTATTTACGGGAGGGTGAAGGGGTCTTTGGGGCAGTGTTTGTTGAGATTGGTATAATCAACGCACATTCTCCATTGCTTATTCTTTTTGGATACAAGAATTGGATTAGCCAGCCAGTCTGGGTGATACACCTCTTTGATAAACTTGGCAGCTAACAGTTTCGTAACTTCTACCCCTATTGCCTCCTTGCGGTCAGCCGCGAACCGACGAAGCTTTTGCTTGATCGGCTTAGCATTCGGGTCAACCTTCAAGGAGTGCTCGGCGAGTTCTCTGGGCACTCCAGGCATATCCGCTGGTTTCCAGGCGAATATGTCGGAGTTGGCACGCAGGAACTCGATGAGCACGCTTTCCTATTTGGGGTCCAGATTGGCACCTATGGTTGCCGTCTTCGAGGGATCCTCAAGGTTGAGTGACACCTTCTTCACGGCCTCCTTCTCCCACTGGATCGCCTTCGTCGCCGGCTTGTTGGTCGGGATCTCCAGATCTACCGGGTCGAGCTTGCTGGCAGCCGCCAGGACTTCCGCAGTACGCCTAGAAAGATCCAGGGTGGTAGCGATGTGGAGGTTCTCCTTCTCACAGGCACTGGCTGTGTTGCAGTCACCTTTGAGGGTAATAACCCCGTTTGGCGCAGGCATCTTCAGCACCATGTAGGTATAGTGGGGCACCGCCATGAACTTGGCTAGCGCCGGCCTGCCGAGTATGCCATGATAGGCCATCTCAAAGTCCGCCACTATGAAGCGGATGTACTCTGTCCGGTAGTTCTCGATCGTGCCTAAGGTGACTGGCAGAGAGATCTGACCGAGTGGTACTGAAGGATCTCCGGGTACGATCCCGAAGAAAGGCTTGTCGGTCGGGCTCAAGTCCAGGGGAGTGAGGCCCAACTCCTTGAGTGTGCTGGCAAACAATATGTCGAGGCCACTGCCTCCGTCCACCAGCATCTTGCAGAGTCCCACGTTACGAATCGTGGGTTTCAACATGAGGGGGTACCGCCCGGGCCTGACGACGGCCTCCGGGTTGTCCTCCCTACTGAAGGTGATCAGGACTTCCGACCACCGCAGGAACTGGGGCGTGCCATGCTGGGCCGCGTACACCAGTAACCTATCTGTGAGTTTAGCCTTGCGCTTCCCCTCGATCTGGTCCAGGCCGCCGTAGATCATGTTGACCGTACAGTCGGCGACCTGGAAGTCTTCCTCGTCATCATCCGCTGGGGGAGCGCGTTTCCCCTTCCCCTTTTCGTTCTTGGAGGGACCTTTGGGGCGTCCCTTACCGGAGAAGTAGTTCTTGAGGCCGAAGCAGTCGCAAGCCGAGTGCTTGTGGTTCTTGTGGTACGGGCATTGCATGTCTAGCATCTTCTGGAACTCAGACGGGTCCATGCACTTCGGGATGGGCTCTACAGCCGCCACGACCTCAGTCGGCTTGCGCCTCCTGTTGCGCCGCGCGCCCTACTGGGAGGTCTCTCCCTCTCGGTCCGGATTGTGGTGTGGCTGACGCGGACGTGGGGAATCATCATCTTCCCAGCGAGACTTGATGTGCTTCAGCTGCTCGCGTTCTGCCTCTTCACCGTCAGCCTCCTTGTTGGCTGTGGCGAAGAGCTCGTTTACGGTCCTCGGGGGCTTCTGGGCCCACCTGTTCACCAGCTTGCCGTAAGCCAGTCCATGCTGGAAGGCGCTGATGACATTGTGCTCCTCGACGAAAGGAAGAGAGTTCTTCTTCTCGGAGAAGCGCCGAATGTACGAGCGTCCAGCATCCTCCTATTCCCCGGTTTCTCCCATGTACTGGAGTATTGGCTCGTGAAGAACTTGCAGAGGTCGTTCCAGGACGTAATGGAGTTCCTCGGGAGCCCCGCAAGCCAGTTTCTGCACCCCTTTGTGAGCATTATGGGCAGGTAATTTGCCATCACGTCGGTGTTTCCTCCTGCGGCCTTGACCGCGGTGGAGTAGATCTGGAGCCATTGCGCGAGGTCCGACGTGCCATCATACTTGTCGACGTCAGACAACTTGAAGCCTCGGGGCCATGTCACCCGACGTAGCCTTTTCGAGAGGGAGAGGAAGCCGTCGTAGGACGGGACACGCTCTCGACCTCCGCGGCGTCCGTCGGCCGGCCGCTCGTAGGAGCTGTAGCTGTCCCCGGACTCCTCGTAGGAATCCGAGTAGTAGTCTTCGTACCCGCTCTACGAGTCGCCACGTCTTTCTCGGCGATGGGGAGCCCCGTGCTCCCTGTCGTAGTCATCGCGTCGCCTCGATTCCTGGCGGTGGCGCTCGTCGTGGCTGCGGTTGATCGTGGTCCTTGCGTCGCGGCGGCGGAGCCGGTCGCGCAAGTCTTCACCTTCGTCGCGTCGCGCTCTTTTGTGGCGCGAGCAGCGGGTACCCTCCGTCTCCCCCTGCCCGACCGGCGGGGAGGGATCGATGCGGTTGTGCTGGGTCGCAGCAGCCTGCACCAAGGCCCGTATGCGCCCAATGTCTGGCGTAGTCGGAGGCAGCCTCTCAACCACCTCATTTAGTACTATGAGGTTCGCTTTGGGGGTCGCGTAGACCTCGTGCCCATCATAGTTGAGGGTGAAGTCATCCTTGAGCCTTCGGGGCGGAATTCTGCTCGAGCGGCGGGTGCGACGCCGCCGTCTATTGCGGCGCGGGCTGTCAGAGCTCTGGAAGTCCTCGTCCTCCTCCTCGTCGCCCTGGGCCTCTCGACACCATCGCGCTCGGTCCGCATTCTTCCGTAGTCGTTCAGCCTTTTGTGCGGCCGTCTCGTTATCCTGAGTGCGCTCGTCCTCGGAGATTGCTGGCGGAGCCCCTGGTGCTGCTGCGTAGACAAAGGCAGGCGACCAGCTCCCATCAGACAGATTGGAAGGCGAGCTTGAAGAGCTGATCAGGACCGTGTCGTCAGTCCCACGGGAGGGAGAGCTTCCGTCCAGGCCGAGAGCTGCCTCGAGGGACGCAAAGGACCCATCCGAGACGTACTTAGGGCCAGATCGCCCAGTAGATCGGTCTGAGCGGCGCTCAACCTTTGACTCATACGTGGTCCAGTCGCAGAGTTGACCATCCTCTTCCTCTTCCAGTATGGGGAGGAGGGGCGCGGCGCGGTTCGCCTCTCGTACGGGGGAGGGAACCACGTTCACAAAGCGCAACGAATCGTGATCCGAGTGGTATTCAATCGGCTCGGGTGTAGGGTTCACCACTAGGTTTCGCTTCACCTCCTCTGTGATTACGGAGGCGGCGGTGCTCTTCAACCCGAAGGGAAAGCACTCGGACTGCGGGGTATCCAGGGTTGCCTAGCAGATGGCGATGGTGTCAGCCATATGACTGATGACCCGGTTGAAAGATTCAACCAGATCATTCGCGGGAGGGTTCGATGACCCTTCCACCGTCAGATCTTTAACCGGGAGGGTTGACCTCCAGTCTTGCTGCGACGTGCCGAAAAGGACTCGGCAGGCTTTGGGCTTGTCCAGATTGGATCAGGCAGCTAGTCTTCTCCTTGCGGGCAATGTGGAAACCGCTTCGGAAGGCTTTTCCATGGTGATCACGGTGTTGGCGAGAACGCATGGGATCTCTCCGATGATGATGTGACCCTGAGGAGGAGTCACGTAGCCGGCCGCCTGCTCGTCGACGGTGGAGACGGGATTGAGGCTCCCGAAAGGGATTCCCGCTCCCAACGTGGCGAGGGTAAGGCAACTAGCAGGGATCTTGACTGCGGCCATCAAGCTCGCCAACTATCGTGGTGAACCCCTACCTGGCGCGCCAACTGTTGGTGCAATGAACCGGCAGTCCACCACGGGGTAGGCTATGGTGGTAGATTGTTTGGTGGGGATCGCCGAGACTAGAGCTAGATGGTGAACAAAGGACACAGGGTTTATCCAGGTTCAGGCCGCCGGGAGGCGTAATACCCTACGTCCTGTGCTCGGTGTGTTGTATTGATGGTTCCACAATTGGGAATCAGATGGTGTTGTTTTTGAAGGGGGTCCCTGCCGCCCTTATATAGCTTGGGGGGCAGGGTTTACAGATCTCAGGGAATCTATAGCTAACCGATTACAAGATTGGCCTTCCGGTTCAAGCAATATCTTTCCTAACTAACCGGTCCTTGTTCATGGGATGATATCTTCTCGGGCGCCGCCTCATCCTGATCCGTACGCCGTACCGTATCCCTACTCGGATGGGACCGTACGTGTATGAATACACGTCATGAAGCCCCTCCGTGTGGGACCCGAGGGGTATATCCCCCACACTGCTCCCAGCCGGTTGGGATTTCACCAGGCCAAACATTATCATCTGAAAACAACATTTATAGCAAGGCTGAGTATACTAATACTCAGCAAGGCTTACCCATCTAAAATAAAAGACTTATCCTTCTAATCATGCATGGCTTTTGGCTAGTGGGTTTGTTTTTGCCAAAAAGCAACTAAGGAGTTAATCCTTACTTTCAATATTTTAGCACTGGTTCTAGTAGATCAATTATTACTAGATAAGCAACTAATTCAAGCAGACTTGTGCAAATAATTAATCAAACATCAAGTTTATCAACATTTCATCATATAGGGATTATCATGGCTAGAGGGTTAAGCAATCTCGGATAACAGTGAGAGGCTGACGATCGTTCGATTAATAACCTTGCAAGGTGAACCTAAACATACGGGAGAAAACCCTCACAAAGAGTGTTTTCAACCAAACGGTTCCCGTCATTACTCGGATTAGGATCAGATGCCACAGTCCTAGGTACAAGGCTAACTGGCATGCCTCACACTAGCATCCAGCGTCACCATGCACCACAGGTAGCTAGCCTAGGACAACAGCCCAAGATTAGTAGCCTAAAGTTCCTGCACCGTATCGATCAAGTACTAGGTTTACCGTACCCATGTCCGACAAATGTTTAGTACTTTCAAACGCTTAATCTCTTAACCACTGGACCGAAGCCCAAAATCCCATGCTCTTACCACATGAGCAATTCAATTTAACCAGTCTTATGATTCCAACATAAGAACCTATTATTACGAGCGAAGTACATCACTCGACTTGTACCGGGTCCTTAGTGCAAAGCAACTATCGACCTAGCATACTAGTAAAAGATTATAGGTACTTATGGATCATGCATCTAGGGTTTCCATCCAACTCTTGAACGTAAATGCACATATATAATCAAGCATAAATTCAGAAATTTAAAGAGAGGAAACACATAGGTGAAATGTTAACTGGGGCTTGCCTTCACTAGCAAGTTAGTTGGAAAACTTCGGAACTTGGTTCGGGCCTTGTTGCACGTCCACGTAGTCGATTCCTTCCCTCGTACGGTCCGTCACCTCGATCCGGGATGAACTCAAGGCTAACGTTGGAAGGTTCTACATGTAGAATGCATATGCAAAAGTTTATTGGTGGAGTGAGTTTATTCATTTATAAAACCTCACATGACAGTGCAAGGTGTTAAGTTGTCCATATTCATTCATATAGAATGCATTCAGCATACTCTCCCATAAAGATTATTCATGCAACCATTTATTAAGTAATTATTTCAAAGGTGATTGTGTGCATATTTATGAAAACAAATTAAAAATTACCACACAACATTTGAGTTACATTTCAGAGTTCCAAGGTAGCACTTCTTAGGGATAAAGCACACTTAAGCTCTTAAAGAAATGATTTTCTTCATTTATCTTTTTATATATACTAGATTCATTCCAAAAAATCATTCTGGTAAAACTATGCAGTAAAACATAGTGAAACTTTTTGTGCAAGCACACAGTACTACCACAGAACCACTGTTAAAATTTCATAACATTCAGAGCCACATACAGAGCATGGAAAATACAACACTTTATTCGTAGCAAAAGTAAGAATATTAAATACAGAGAAAACTACTCATGCAATAGAGCTCAAAATTTACACAGAGCCTCTAGGGACTAAAACTAGCTAACACACCAAAATTTAGCTTCAGAACCTATTTTAATCATGCTACACAAAAATAGCCATTTTCAGCCTAGTAAAATCTAAAGAAATTACACAGGCCTATATATAACAGAAAGGTAGCCCAACTTTCTATCATAGCACAAACATGGTATGAACAACCACTGGACCAAATATAAACATCATTTGACTAGCAGACACTGAGATATGGATTTTACTTCATAAACATGCATCATTCAGAACAGATATTTAAACAATTCATTAGTACATGATAAATTTTCCAGGAGTATATCTAAGCATGACAAGATGATACCCACAAGATTAGCCACAGAAAGCATATATATGAGGCTGCACAAAATAAATACACAGATCTAGCAAATAGGTAAAATAAATCGTAACTAGAGATTTCCTCAATAACTTTGTGCAAAAACGTAGGTATAGCCTATTCAAGTACTGACTGCCAACATATCCAAAGATCAAGCCTAGCTCATGAGTAGAACTCAAGTTACGAACAAACACATTCAATTTGGTTTTGATTTTTCATTCAAAAACTATTCATCAAAAGTATATATAGTCCTTGGAAAAGATGTAGATCTACTCACAAGGAGACTAACAAAATTGGTTTTGCATTTTTACGATTTTTCTGTGATTTTATTCGATTTTTCAAAGTTACTGGACCAAACATGAAAAAGGGATAGAATCTAATTTCAGACAAGACCCTGGAAAGACTTGAAGCTTCACAACTAGGTCCTCGGTGTGCACAAAACTCCCTGGGAAGAATTCGGTGCTTACAATCTGGCCCTTAGGGCGAACGCCGGCGAAGCTTGCTGGATTCCGGCGAGGGGAGGGTTGGTCCCGGCCGGGGAAGGCCAGAAAGGTGGTCTACGACCTCTAGGCGGTCGATCCCGGGGTTCAGCAGGGTCGTGGGGTGCGCCGGGGAGGTGGTTCGTCGGCACCCTGCGGCGGCGGCCGCTGCAGGAGGAACTCCGGCGTGTAAGAGCTCGGTCGGGGAAAGGTGACAGTCCGGTAGGGTTTAGAGGTGGCTTGTGGAGGTGGGAGCAGGCTCAAGTGCCGATGATGATCACAGAGAGGTGGAGCTCACCGTGGACGCCAATGGCGGCGGTGGCGGAAAGCAGAGCAGCAACGGCGGGCAATGGCGGGCCGGCACACTTGCATGGAAGCTCGGTGCTTCTTATAGGCGAATGAGGAAAGGGTCCACACACCGACGCGGCCACGGCATTAGTCCCGAAAGGCGGTGGCGACTTGCCGCGCGTACGGCGGCGACGTGAATTGTCGGCTGGCACATGGTCGGTGCGGCGGGGTCGAATGGAGGCAACGGACGTGGCGCCCTAGTGTTAGAGCTCGACGTCAGTTTGAGGATGTGGGTTCCAGCGCGTGTGCGTGGCTGTACCTCGGCGTTCGGACCGACGGGTCCTCAGCAGTCGTGCCTAGTGCATGGGCGATGTCGCGACAGCGTTGTGCGATGTGGCTCCAGAGCGCGGGGTGCCAGAAATGTTTCGGAGTAGCTTGCTTTGACCCGGTTTTTCTCCAAACTTCGAAACCAAAGTGCACAAAGGGGTAATAAGCAAAGTTGTAGATCTCACATTCCTCTACCACTTTCACAAAGGCCAATAGGCATTTCAATCAATGGATCAAGCATAATCCGCAGGCAAAAACTAGGATTTTCTCGGCACCTGTGAATAGTACTTGTAGACTTTGACCAAGATTTTCACCATCATCCACTCAAAATTAGCAATGCCGCCCAAAAGCAAAGCTGTGTCCCTTGAAAAGATGAACAACTTTTATTTTGGCCGATTTTGAAGTGTTTAGATGAAATTTGGAGAACGCGGCAAAAGTTCTCGAAAGAAACTAGGGTCAAAGGTTTAACTAGGGTTTAAGAAGGGGTTTTGACCAAGCTTGACCAATTCTTGACCAAGCTTGACCATTAGGGATTGTTGGCTCGGTTTTGGAGGTAATGACCCAGGTTGACTAGTGTTTGACCAAAGTCAACGTGGTTGACTCGGTTGACCAGTCATTAGCGTTAATCAACCCTAATTGGAAACCTGGGACGTCACACGGCCCTAGTCTTGCAAGTTGTGGTACATGTGTGATGTTGGACGCTAGTGTCAGGCGTGCCAGCTAGCCTTGTACCTAGGACTGTGGCATCCGATCCCAATCCGAGGAATGACGGGAACCGCCTGGTTGAATGAACTCTTTGTGAGGGCATTTCTCCCGTATGTTTAGGTCCACCTTGCAAGGTTATTAATCGATCGATTGTCAGGCTCTCAGCGTTATCCGAGAGTGCTTAATTATCTGGCCATGATAATCCCTCTATGATGAAATATGGATAAACTGGATGTTTGATCAATTGTTTGCACAACTCATGCTTGCAATAGTTGCTTATCTAGGAATAAATGAATCTACTAGAACTTGAGCTAAAATATTGAAAGTAAGGATTAAGTCCTTAGTACCTTTTTGGCAAAACAATCCCACTAGCCAAAAGCTTGGCATAACTAGAGGTTAAGTCTTTTATTTTAGACGGGTAAGCCTTGCTGAGTATTAGTATACTTAGCCTTTCTATAAATGTTGTTTTCAGGTGATAATGTGTTGCCTGGTTAAATCCCACCCGCCTGGGAGCTGGAATGGGTGGATGACGAGGAGTAATGCTGTTATGAGTGGCCTCCCATGATGCCAAGTTATCGCTTAGTTTAATTCTGCTGTCTTTGAAACTTTGAACCATTTACCTTTCAAATCAAGAACAATGGTTGTAATAATTTGACTCTATGGGGATAATTGAATTAAGTTGTAAGGTACTCTGGACTCTCCTTCGTGGGAGTTTTAATGTATGCGTGTTCGATCCTCTGTGTGTTATGCAAGTGATTTACCGGGATTTGACTCGGCAACACTCAACGGGATGATTCTTTATTATCGCTTAATGACCAAATGGAGTGGTTTAGGAGATAGTACGAAATTATCTCAGGTGGGGTTGTCACAGTTGGTATCAGAGCATTCGTATATACCAGAGTAATTAGATTAACACTAATCACATGTTTTATAATAAAACTTGCCAAGATTGATTGGATTTTGAAAATACGTTAGATCGTTAAGGAATGATTTAGACCGAGAGGCCCTAGAGGGAATTTTGGGTTCTTTAAGGTGGCTAAGTAATCTATGGTTTATTTATATTTACTTCCAGTACTTCTTAAGCCACGTGTTTCATACGTGTCTTGTGCTGCATCACGAGTATACGAGGGTTGATAGGGCAATCCATTCTACGGATCCTATCTTCTCGGTTGGATGCTCACGTGTCTTATACGTGTGCTTTCCGTATGCAAGTCATACGAAGGATGGCATGTTCTATTCAAGATGAACATGTCATGGGTTGTGATGTCACCATGTTTTGCCAGACATGTGCATGATTCCGCATTACGAACATGCGAAGGTGGGCACCCTCCATTCAAAAGGGGGTGTCTCAGGTTGGGCGCTGTCCATGCGGTGCAAAATGCATGGGTACCATTTCTATAGTGAATGGTAATGTTTGTGGACACTTCCGTGACATGCTAGCATAGAAGGTTCTTTTCTTATAGGTACACTAACCACGTTAGTGCGATCGTTATGAACAACGTGTAGCTCTAACTAGTTATTATAGGGAGAGTCGTTTATAAGCTTGCCACCAGCATTAACTACGTCTTTTAGATCCATAAGTCGTGATGTCGTTTAAGACGTGTGCATACATCATAAAATTTTGTTGAAACTGAAATTTTGCTGTTCTACTCTTGTGCTATGCTTCTAAGTTTGTTGCTTGCTCTTAGAAAGGGTTTTTTTTTCTCTCACTTTGATCCTAGTAGCTTCTGCCAAAATTTGTTGCTCTCGGCTCATGAATTTTTAGAGCCAATTCTAGGATGTTTCTGACTATGCAACTTTTACGAAAGTTGTTCCTCATCAAGTCAAGCATCTACTGTGAATTTTTCACGATTTTAGGATTTCTCAATCTAGAGTTATGATCACATTAGTGAACCTCTGTTCTGCTATTTTTCCTGTTAACCTTTCTCTGAAAGTAGATTTTTCGAGCATGTTCCTATCTGATCCAGTTCTACCTTTGAATACCACAAATGTGCACAATTATCTCACTGCATTTCTATAAAAATTTTGGAATTTTTGGGTCTCTGGTTGTCACATTATGAATTTTTGTTCATATCTACTAGAATTTTGTACCCGTATTCATGTTACACTCGTATTGAGTTTTAACGTGTTGTCCCTATTTTGTACAGATGGAGTACCCACAGTTTTTCGAGATCGACATGGACGGTACCCTACATACCAATGGCCTTCATTGGGATGGTTTTCCCCATGTTTTGTGGGACACTCTCAGGGAGGTTGGCTACACCGCACCACCGGTGTACGAGGTGCTTCACTTCTGGGACCAGGGAGTCCCCTACGCGCGTACCACCGCGATCGTGCCACCGCACCCAGAGCACCCCGAGTGGCCAGAATTGAGCATGATGTTCTATGGACATCGTGGTGTCGAGTCATTGGAGTCTGCGACGATGCGGATGCTCCACACCTTCAGCGAGCAGCACCCGGAGGAGGTGATGCTCACCGCTCTGGGGTTGTTCCCGGCACTGGACCCACAGGACGTGGCCTAGCGTGAGCGTCTGTCGCTCACCGACGTGTTGCTCACAGCCGATCCTCCTGAGGTCACCGTGTAGCAGTTGCTGAGGCTACTTGAGGCACTTTACAATGTGCAGGTCTTCCGCCTCACCACCGAGGCTATGCTTGCGGGTGTGATCCGAGACACCACCGCCCTGAGCGACGTCTTCTTCCACGACCTGCAGTACGAGCGACAGACTTCCACTCACTTGCAGCAGGAGATTGTGACCCTCCAGGACGAGCATGCTCAGTGGTACGAGGAGTGTGCTCAGTACATTGAGCAGCTGTACGCTCATGACCACGACAACGACATGTTGCGTGCGGACAACGACGCACTACGGGCAGACTTGGTGCACTCCGAGACCCAGCGTTTGGCCTTGGTGCAGAACGTGGCGGAGATGCAGAACCAGATCATCGACATGGAGGTCGAGGTGGAGGTGTGGCAGGCCATGGCACACTAGCTGCAGCAGCCACCAGTTGTTCCACCCGCAGCACCTGCCGCTCCAGACGAGTTGCAGGGAGACTCAGGACTGGACGAGGACAGCGTCGACGGACCACCCCCGGAGTCTCCTCAGTCCAGCGCTGGCTCCGTTGCGGGCGACTAGGTTGCTTAGACAATGTTGTAGGAAATTGACATGTACTCTTGGTTTAGCCTTTCAGCTAGATTTTGTGTAAGGGATTAGGCTGTTTGGAGAGTATGTGGGATGTGTTTCTTTTCCTTGTAGATCGCGTTGTTGTAGGTGATCCACAAAACTATGCATCTTGTAATGCTTGGATGAACACCTTATGATGTTATGTTCCATTAATTAATTCAGGTTGTCGTGATCAAATTTGGATCTTGTGCTGAATATCAAAGTTGTGTGAAATGTTGTCAAGATCATGCTCACCAAAATTCATCATGTTTTCATAAGCGTACCCAGAGTTATGGTAATTTAAGCACATCTCGGCCTCCTGTGAAAACAGCTAGGCAGAAGCTCGGTTACGGAATTTTTCGAGAATGATAACCTTGGAAGTCGACCCTGAGATTAATACCAATGTTGGAGCTTACAAAATTCTACACTTACTGACCAAAAATGAGAATTTTTCCATGTATGGGCAGAGAGTTATGAATTTTTCACCAAATCTGCTGCGCTGTCCGGTTCCTAAAATGTGGATATTTACGAGTTTTCGTCTTGCATATTCTTCTTCTGGATTAATGTAAGCAAGCTTACGAATATGTGGCTAATGAAAACTCCATGAATTTCAGATGGTGGGACAGACACGCACCTCCCCAAATGGTTTCGGTGCAAGTGGGAGTGATGCTCCGTCACCTCCTCCCAACATGACAATCCAAGAGCAGTTCATCACCACCCAAACCGAGGTGATGCGACAGATACTGTAGACGCAGCAGCAAATTGCTCAACATCTGCAGCAAGCTCTACGTGGAGGAAATCAGGATGGCCAATCCTTGGTCACCAAATATGAGCACTTCTATGGCATGAAGCCCCCAACGTTTGAGGACGCCAAGGAGCCTCTAGCTGTTGAGGCATTGATCAAGGCCATTGAGGCAAAGTTCTCAGTGTTCATCTTACCGTGCTCAGAGGAGCGTAAGGCCAGCTTCACTGCCTTACAGCTTCGGGGTGCTGCACTGCTGTGGTGGGAGCACTTCATGTCCATGGTTCCAGCTGGACATCAAGTCACTTGGACTGAGTTCAAGAGAGCCTTCAAGGAACATCACATTCCTAAGGGTCTCATGTACCGAAAGATGAAAGAGTTGCTTGTGCTGAAGCAAGGTACTGACACAGTGTATGAATATGCCAAGAAATTCAATTCCTTGTGTTAGTACGGTGGGCATCATGTTGACACTGATCCCAAGAAGATAGAGTGTTTCCGTGATGGGTTGGATGGAGATCTCTATGAGAGGCTTAATCTCATTGAGCCGAACAACTATCAAGACCTTGAGAACAAGGCCATCTCGCAGGAAGATGCCATGAGAGGGGCACAGAAGGATAAGAAGAGGCAGGCTGGATTCACCACTACTGGTGGATCAAGCAAGAAGTTTCGCTTTGTCAAGAAGAGTACACAGGGGCATTCCCAGTCATCATCATCTAGACACTGGAGAGTGACCCCGTCTCAGAACAAGTCTTCTGGAAACTTCCAGTACCGTAAGGCACAACAGCAGCCTTACAAGCCTAATGCACCCTCGGCCAACAATAGCACTGTCGAGGACCGTTGCTCCTACAATTGTGGGCAGCCAGGGAACTATGCAAATGAGTGTCCCAAGCCTAAACAGATCAAGACCTACCAACAAGGTGAAGGGTCAGGGGCCAAGCAGGGCAATCAGGGCAAGAAGCCCACTGTACAAGTGAAGCAAGGCAACCTGACCTTCACTTCCATAGTGGATATGCCTGAAGGAGCACCAGTGCTAACGGGTACCTTTTCTATCCGAAGCTATTCAGTTAAAGTGTTGTTTGATTCTGGTGCTACACATAGTTTCATAAATGGGAAATTTCTGCACAAACTGGGATTGGGTAGTTGTCACATGAACTGACCTTTTCTGATAACAACACCTACTGGAAAGGTTGCCACTTGAGACCTAGCTTTGAGAGTGCCACTCGAGCTAGGGAGCAAAGTCTTTCCAACAAATCTCATTGCCTTGGGCCTAGAAGGTATTGATGTGATTCTAGGGATGGATTGGTTGACCCAACATAAAGTCATCTTGGACCTTGCTACAAGAATGATTGAAATCAATTAACCTACTATGGGCACCTCTACTCTCTACTTACCTTCCAATGGCAATGGGTTGTCTTATGCTTTTGCAGCTATCACTTCTCTACTTGATGACATTCCGGTAGTTTGTGAATATCAGGATGTGTTTCCCGACGACTTGCCTGGCATGCCACCAGATAGGGACATCGAATTTGTGATAGAACTTCAATCTGGTACTGCACCTATCTCTAAAAGACCTTACCGTATGCCACCCAAAGAGTTAGCTGAGTTGAAAGATCAATTGCAAGAGTTGCTTGATAAAGGGTATATTCGCCCAAGTTCATCTCATTGGGGAACTCCCGCTCTTTTTGTGAAGAAGAAAGATGGTAGTCTACGGATGTGCGTTGACTATCATCCTCTCAATGCGGTGACAACCAAGAACAAGTATCCCTTGCCCCGTATTGATGTTCTTTTCGATCAATTGGCTGGTGCCAAAGTCTTTTCCAAGATCGATGTTCGATCGGGCTATCATCAAATTAAGATTCGACAAAGTGACATTCCAAAAACAGCCTTCTCCACCAGATACGGTCTCTATGAATTTCTGGTGATGTCCTTTGGTCTCAAAAATGCACTCGCCTATTTCATGTACCTTATGAACTCCGCCTTCATGAATGAGTTGGACAAGTTCGTAGTGGTCTTCATTGATGACATCCTTATTTATTCCAAGAATGAAGAAGAACATGCAGAACATCTTCGGATTGTTTTGCAGCGTTTGAGAGATCATAAGCTTTATACTAAATTCTTCAAATGTGAATTCTGGCTGGATAGTGTGAAATTCTTTTGTCACACTATTTCCAAGGATGGTATCTCCATGGATCCTAGCAAAGTGCAGGAGGTCATGGATTGAAGCCACCCAAGTCTTGCATCAAATCCGCAGTTTCCTGGGTCTAGCGGGCTATTACCGTCGATTTATTCCAGATTTCTCCAGAATAGCTAAACCCATGACTGAACAATTGAAGAAAGGTGTCAAGTATGTGTGGAATGAAGCTTGTGACAAGGCTTTTCACACCTTGAGGGAACATCTAACATCAGCCCCAGTGCTAGCACAACCAGATATGATGAAACCGTTTAATGTGTATTGTGACGCTTTAGGCATTGGCCTTGATTGTGTGCTTATGTAAGACAACAGGGTTATTGCCTATGCATCACGAGCACTTTGAACACATGAGAAGAATTACCCTACTCATGATCTTGAGCTAGCAGCAGTTGTTCATGCCTTAAAATTTTGGCGGCATTATTTGATGGGAAATCGCTGCAACATTTTCACCGATCACAAAAGCCTTGAATATATTTTCACCCAATCGGATCTGAATATGAGGCAAAAAAGGTGGTTGGAGTTGATAAAGGATTATGATCTAGAAGTCCAATATCACCCCGGCAAAGCCAACATGGTTGCAGATGCGCTTAGCCGCAAGTACTGCAACATCATGACGGTAGAGCCGCATAGTGAAACCTTATGTGAAGAGATGAGGAAGCTCAACCTAGAAGTGGTCGAGCATGGAAATTTGTATGCCATTTCTACTGAATCCCCTCTCCATGAGAGAATTTCTTTAGCTCAACTCACTGATGAAGGTGTCCAGTTGATCAACCAGAAGTTATCTGATGGAGACCCTAAGTATAATTGTTTCCAGAAGGATGAGAAGGGAGTGATATGGTTCGAGCAGAGATTGGTCATTCCCCAGGATCTGGAAATAAAGCTGGAGATTTTAGATGAGGCTCACCTCTCTAAATTCACCATTCACCCTGGTAGTACTAAGATGTACAGAGACCTTAGGGAAAATTTTCTGGTGGTCAAACATGAAAGGAGAAATAGCCAAGTATGTGTCCGGATGTGATACATGTCAGAGGATCAAGGCTAGTCACCTAAAGACCACAGGCCAAATGCAACCTTTGTCTATACCCGCATGGAAGTGGCATGACATCAGTATGGATTTCATTGTAGGTTTACCCCTCACCCCCAAGAAACATGATTCCATCTGGGTTATAGTGGACAGACTTACAAAGGCCGCTCACTTCATCACTGTCCACACTACCTACTCAGCTAAGTGTTATGCAGAGATCTATGTTGACCTCATTGTGCATTTGCACAGTGTTCCAAAAACTATCCTATCCGATAGAGGTACTCAGTTTCTTGGTGGCTTTCGGGCACAAGTGCATGAATCCTTGGGTACCAAGTTGATCCATAGCTCTAGCTATCATCCTTAGACCGATGGTCAGACAGAAACAGTAAATCAAATAGTGGAAGATATGTTGAGAGCTTGTGTCATTCATTTTGACAAAACTTGGGACAAATGCTTAGCTACCAATATCTAGTTTGAAAATGGCTCCTTTTGAAGCCTTGTATGGATGAAGATGTCGCACCCCCTTGAATTGGTCACAAGCGGGTGAGAGGACATTATTCGGTCCTAAACTAGTACAAGAAGCCGAAGAGAAGGTGGAAGTAATTAGAGAAAATTTGAGAGCCGCTCAAATGAGACAAAAGAGCTATCATGACAAGGCTAAGGCACCCAGAGAATTTGAAGTTGGTGATTATGTATACTTGAAGGTATCACCAACCAAAGGTGTACAAAGGTTCAGAGTGAAAGGGAAGTTAGCTCCACACCACATCGGCCCTTATGAAGTCACTGAGAAGTTCGGTACGGTTGCATATCGTATCAGACTCCTAGACAGACTCCGCAGGACACGACGTGTTTCACGTCTCACAATTGAAGAAATGTGATCAAATACCGAAAGCAAAGATAATCACTGAGACCAATGCAGAGATAGAGCCTGACCTATCACTAGTGGAATATCCCATGAGAGTGCTAGATCAGAAAGAAAGGCAGACAAGAAGACAAACGGTGAAGATGTACAAGATACAATAGAGTCACCACACTGAAGAAGAATCCACATGGGAAACCGAGCAGTTTCTCAACACCAAGTATCCGGGTTTTCTTCAAAACCAACATCGTACGTAACCTTTCCCCAGCTATCTTTTAAATTCGAATCTCGGGAGAAGATTCCATTTAATGGGGTAGGCTATAACACCTCGTGTTTTTAATCAAGTTTTAATTAGTGCTAATAACCTTCTTAATCAAGTCAAGGTCATTAGTGTTTAAACCCTTGGTCAATGAGAAGGTCAAACCCCTAGTCAAACCTTGGATCCTAAAACCCTGCCTAGAACTTTTGCCACATTCTCCAAATTTTCCCTAAACACTTCAAATTCTGCCAATATAAAAGTTGTCCAGCTTTTCAAATTTGAAGTGGAAAATGGTGTAAAACCCTGGTCAATGGCACATATCACTATTTACTAGTGCCGAGAAGATGACCAAGCTGGCTGGCTGTTTATGCTCGATCTGTCGAGTAAACCACCCATTGACCTTTGTAAAAGTTGGAGAGGATCAGTTGATCTACAACTTTGCTAATTGTACCTTGGTACAGTTTTGTATCAAAATCTTGAGTTTGAGCCGGTCAAAAAGGGTTACATAGAAACACAGTAGAGCCGGAGCGCGCCCTCGCATACTGCCGTCGCGCGAGTGCGCCACGTCAACCCGCCGCCAAGCGACCGGGCACGAACACCGAGGCACCGGGAGACCCACCGGTCTAAAGCCGTCGCCGTGGGCACTGTGCTGGGTGATGAGGACATGACACCCATGCATACGACCATGATTGGTGCATGGAATGGAGTAGCAGAAGTCCAGCAAGGGTGTCCAAGTCGAAGAGGTGGCACGAGGCTAATCCGGTTCGAGTCCCCAAGGTGGAGGCCCAAAAGAATTCAAGTTCGAGCCCAGTTCGGAGTCCAGGACCGGTGCGCACTAAAAATGACGCCCAGGTCGCATACGAAGTCAGTTTTGGACGTTCTTTATATGGCTAGAAGCAGAATTTCATAAGGCTTCCAATGACACTGGTTTGAGGCCCAAATTCGTCCCGAGTCAAAGGGAATCGTCGAAAGAAGTTGACGTCCAGAATCTGCCAAGGTGCTGCGTCGCCGGTTTGTTGGGCCTTAAGCCCAAGTTGAGGGCGCCCCATCCTAGGTCGCCCTCAACCCTAGGACGCCCCTCTTCATATACTCAGTAGCCACCGCATTTAGAACTTGAGTTTGTTTTACAAGTTAGCTTTAGCTACAAACGAACAGCCGCATAGCGCTGCCTTCGTGTATTGCAGACTCCACCTTCGAGTGATAGTAAGATTGCTCGCCTCCTTTTCTTGTTCATTCTTCGATTGCATGCAGGAAACGATCTTCTTGATCAGGCTGACTCTGCACCGGCAAGGTTGGTAACCATCGGGAGTTGGTTCAGCGATTGCATTGGCGCTTCGAGCTCGCTCGTCGTAGTCGGATCGTGAGGGTCGACAACCACCAAATCGAATTTATCTCCACTCACCGAAAGATCGGGCACTCCGCCTCTATCAAGTGGTATCAGCTTTCCAGGTTGATCGGTGAGTTTTTATCGAGTGTTTTTAATTCCTATAGTCCACAAAAACCAAACAAAAATTTGTTTTACCTTGTCCCAGCAACCCCTTTAGCCTTGCACTTTCATTCAATAAGTGTCGTTGTTGAATTTGTGTGCTTGATTCGTTTTAATCATTGCTGGTTTCCAGTGTTTCTTTTTTTTCGTCTAAACCCTAGCCGCCGCCGTCTTTCGCCGCCACCTGCCTCCTCACATCATCCTCAACAACACACCCCCTTCCTCGCGGTACGGTTCCTGGCACACGCGCCCCCTCCCTCGCGGTTTGTCGCGTAGGCCGCGTCGTGCCCCATCGTGTGCCGCTAGGACTCCTAGTCCGTTTCCCCCTCGCGCAGTTGGGCACCGTGGGCTGTGCGTCGTGCGGACTCAGAGTCCGTGTTCCCCACGACGCCCTAGCGCTACCCCCACTCGCGGTTGAATCACGCACCGTCCCCCCTGCCCCGATCGTCCCCTGGAGTCCGTGAAAAAAAGGAAAGGAGTCAATCAATCAAAAAAAGGAAACAAACAAAAAAAAGTGGATGTTTCCAGCAACGAGAAGGGAGGCTAGTCCGGTTCGGCAGGGTTTCCCCGACACGTGCCGTTTCCCCACGCCGCACCCCCCTATCGTGAGAGACCAAGGCTGTGGCCCTCACGCCGCGCCCCCCCTCCCCCTCTCTCACGCCGTGGTTCCTGCCGTGGGTCACCACGCGCTTTCCCCCCTCCACGCCGTGGCCGCTGCCCTCCCCGTGAGCACATCACCGCGCCGCCCACCCCCGTTGCCCCCTCGTTCGCTCTTCCTTTCTTTTTCCGCACTTGTAATCAGCAACGCTTGATCATGTGAAGCACTATTATTCAACTTTGCATTATTGTTTGATTGTGCTAATCCTTTAATTGAGTGCAGCCTCCCCAGAACTCCACATATTTCTACGACGAGCAGATTTTTGTTTCTCCAGGCAATCGCTCCTCCAATTTTTCGCGAGTTCCACCGGTTGGTTGTAGGTTTCCCCTGTTTGCGTGGTAAGAACATATAAGAATTTGATAATAGCATTAGTTTGAGAGCTTTGTGAGCCGTTCCACCCCTGTTTTGGTTCTCGTTTTGTTTTGTGTTTGCGCTAACCATGGCAGAAAACGTAGACAAGAAGGATGAACAGCCGCAGGCCACTAAGACCAAGCTCGACACCATTGTGTCACACCTCGATGCAATGAAAACACTGATCACAGGTTTACAGAAGGAGGTGGACGCTGGAGACCTCCGTGGACGCGCTCGCTGTGCGTTCATCCGTGGTGGTAATGATTCTTTTGCTGAGCTTACATTTAAAATCCCACCTTACAGTGGCAAATATGATCCTGCTGCATATCTTGATTGTGAATTAGAGGTCGCATAGAAATTTTCATGCCATGATATTCCAGCTAGTTCTCAAGTTAAAGCTGCTATTAGTGTATTTACTGATTTTGCTTTAATGTGGTGGCGTGCATATGAACAAAAACATCCCACTACCACTCCCACAACTTGGGCTGATTTAAAAGCTGCTATGCGACACAGATTTGTGCCTTCCTATTTTGCCTGAGATTTGCTTAATAAATTGTAGCGTTTTCAACAAGGTCAACAATCTGTGGAGGAATATTACCAAGAACTACAAAAGGGTATGATTCGTTGTGGTTTAGTTGAGACGGATGCCGCTGTTATGGCATGTTTTCGTGGTGGTTTGAACTGTGAAATTCAGGATATACTTGATTATGAGGAGTATACTGATATGACCACATTATTTGAATATGCTTGCAAAGCTAAACGTGAAGTGCAGGGACGTCGCTCGAAGACATATTCTAACTCTTTTGCAGGAAGAAGCTCGACATCCAGCTCAGCGGCCGCTCTCCCTGCGCCATCCATGCCCACTGCTACACTGCGTGAGAGGACAGCCGCACCTGCAGGCGCATCCTCATGTACAAATTCAGAACCATCACTCCACAATGCACTGAATACTCCTACTGAGAACATAGGTAATGCCCATGGTGCTGCACTCACAGAAGGTGAGAATTTTGTTAATGTGCTGAATTTTTCCACAAATCATGCTTTAGTTGAGGAATTCATAGTGGAACCATCTCTTGATTTATCTTTGTCCCATGGTGATTTGCTTGATGTTTGTTGTGATAAAGATGACTTGTGTGCTAATACTTCAGTTTTACATGCAAGTGCTGAAAATAAACATGTTATGTATGTTGCTAGTAAAAATGATGAGCTACATTTGTTGTCTTCTTTACATACCTTAGGTTACATTGCATTCGATGATTTGTGTAATCTAGATTGTTTAGAGGAGAGAATTTTTGCATATGCTGATTTGCCATGGTTGTCTAGACATTCATATCATGTTATTGGCAAATATAATAACAAAGGACAATATATGGTACATCGGGTTTACATTTGTACAAATCTGAATTCTCCCTTTGTTGTGCACGTTTGTGATCGATTAGAGGGTAACCATCCTACAAATATTTTCACATGTTCCTCTAGTAGTTTTGTTTCACACGAAGGGAAGCATTACTGGTGGCTCCCTATGATTTTTGGTGCTAAATTTTCTTGCAAGCAACCAGCCATTAGTGTTGTGTCTTTTGTTGGTGCTAATATTTTGCAGGATAGTAATGACAAACCTCATGCGTTTTTCGATAACGAATTCTCTAGAGACGTTGACAATTTGATGCGACATGACATGATACACATTTGGAAACATGGTCACATTCCTCCTCGCAATTGTTTTGGTTTGCTTTATTTGCGCAACCCTGTTCTCCCTTGTGTTGTGCAGGATCGTTTTCACGTACACTCGACGTCGAGGACGACTTTTCTTCAAGAAGGGGGGGAATGATGAGGACATCACACCCATGCATATGACCATGATTGGTGCATGGAATGGAGTAGAAGAAGTCCAGCAAGGGTGTCCAAGTCGAAGAGGAGGCACGAGGCTAATCCGGTTCGAGTCCCCAAGTTGAAGGCCCAAAAGAATTCAAGTTCGAGCCCAGTTCGGAGTCCAGGACCAGTGCGCACTAAAAACGACACCCAGGTCATATACGAAGTCAGTTTTGGACGTTCTTTACATGGCTGGAAGCAGAATTTCATAAGGCTTCCAATGGCACCGGTTTGAGGCCCAAATTCATCCCGAGTCAACGGGAATCATCGAAAGAAGTTGACGTCCAGAATCTGCCAAGGTGCTGCGTCGCCGGTTTGTTGGGCCTTAAGCCCAAGTTGAGGGCACCCCATCCTAGGTCGCCCTCAACCCTAGGACGCCCCTCTTCATATACTCAGTAGCCGCCGCATTTAGAACTTGAGTTTGTTTTACAAGTTAGCTTTAGCTACAACCGAACAGCCGCATAGCGCTGCCTTCGTATATTGCAGACTCCACCTTCGAGTGATAGTAAGATTGCTCGCCTCTTTTTCTTGTTCGTTCTTTGATTGCGTGCAGGAAACGATCTTCGTGTTCAGGGTGACTTTGCACCGGCAAGGTTGGTAACCATCGAGAGTTTGTTCAGTGATTGCATTGGCGCTTCGAGCTCGCTCGTCGTAGTCGGATCGTGAGGGTCGACAACCACCAAATCGAATTTATCTCCACTCACCGAAAGATCGGGCACTCCGCGTCTATCACTGGGCGAGTAGGTGACACGAATAGCAGCATAGGCCGGTGCCATGCGGCGTGTTTGCACCCGCAGGCGCGCACATGCTGAGGCCACCATTGGCCGGTGCTTCACGGCATGTCGCCACCGACCCAGTGCACATGCCATGACCTCTTGTGGACGACGAAGGCCGGGCGAATCCGCCTCTACGCGCCGCGCTCGCTATATAAACCCCTCCCCTCCTCTGGCGCATGGGAAGCCACTACCGCCGTCCACCATTGCCGCTGCCACCGGTGAACTTCTCCCTCCGCTCACGCCCGTGACCAACCCACACCTCAAATTTTCTCTCTAGCACCCACTCAAGCTTCCAGGAGCGCGCATGGCCTAGGTCCGTCCCTCATCTCACCGGAGTTCGAGTAGAGGCGGGTCCGCCACCGCTGCCTCGCCGCCACCGCTCACCGAAGCTATCTCCGGCCAAGCCACCATCGCCAATCGATCTATGGTGAGCCCAATCACACTCTAGTGCTGCTTGTTTGCCAGCTCCGGCCACCCTTCGCCGCCGGCGAGCTCGCCTCACCGCCGGAGGGTATGGTTGTGAAGCAACTTTCTTTGTAGGGGTCGGGATGTAAATCCGAGGGCATATCTGTGATGTTTTGAATCTTTCTAGGGTCGGCACTGTAAATAGATTCTTCATCTTTTTCTCCTTTGGTCCAGAGACTTGGAAAATGCCTAAAAAATCGTAGAAAAATCGGAAAAATGCAAAACCAATTTTGTTTGTGTCCCTATGAGTAGATCTACATCTTTTAGAAAGGTTATCTATACTTTTGATGAGTAGTTTTTGAATAAAAATTCAAACTCAGTTTGAATGGGTTTGCTCATAACTTGAGTTGTACTCCTGTGCTGAGCTTGAGCTTTGGATATGTTGTTAGTCATGTACAGTATAGGCTAGTTCTAAGTTTTTGCACAAAGTTACTGAGTGAATCTCTTGATATGTTTTATTTTGTATTTATGCTAGATATGTGTATATATTTTGTACAACTTCATGTGAATCCTTTCTGTGGCTCATCTTCTGGATATCATCTTGTTAGGCTTAGATGTGCTCTTGGAGAATTTATCATGTATTTATGAACTATCTAAACATGTGTTTCTAAGTTATGCTTGTGTATAGGTTTAAATTCATAGTTCATGTTCTAATGATCCAGTGATGCTTATCTTTTGTCTAGATGGTTTTTGTGGCATGTTTGTGCTGTAGGAGAAACTTGGGCTACAGTTTAGTTATGTTTGTCTCTGTATTATTTCTTGGTCAATAACTAGGCTGAAAATAGTTATTTTTGTGTAGTTTGATAGAAATAGTTTCTAGAGCTAAATTTTGGTGTGTAACCTAGTTATATTCCAGAGAGTCTCTGGGTAAAATTTGATCTCCAGTGCATGAGTAGTTTTCTCTATAATAATTATTCTTGCGTTTTCTAGTATTAATTTGTTGTATTTTTCATGCTTAGAATATGGTTCTGCCAGCTACGAATTTTTGGCAGTAGCCCTGTTTTTATCCTGTGTGCTTGCACCAAAATTCTCACTATGTTTTACTGCATGGTTTAACCAGAATGATTTTTTGGAAGAAACTAAGTGTTATAAAAAGAAAAATAAAGTAATCCCTCTTTTAAGGACTTAGGTGTGTTTTCACTTAAGAAAATACTCCTGTTGGATCCCTGAAGACTAACTTGTTGTTTTGTGAATTAATTCTAATTTGTTTGTATAGATGTGCACACAATCACCATCAAAATAATCAGTAATAAATGGTTGTTTAATTTATCTTTATGGAAGAGTATGCTGAATATATTCTTGTCTAGGTGAATGTGGCCAACATGCACCCTGTGCTTGTCATGTGATGTTGAGTTTACTTAATGCACATTCAGCAACTAATCTCTGCATATGCATTCCCCGTGTAGAAGTCCCTGACGGTAGCTACACACTCGTGCCAGTTGACGAGGACGAGGGAGCAGGAGGAGACGTACACTTCGTGACCGTAGATCAAGACCCGGTCCAAAGTCCGGAGATTGTCTAACTGCTGGAGCCGCCGAAGGCAAGCCCCACTTTATCATTTACCTATGTGTTTTCTTTTTAACTTCTGAATTTATGTTTCAGTATCTATGTGCATTTCTGTTCAGGAGTTGAATTGAAACCCTAGTTGCATAATCCTTAAGTACCTATGATCTTTTACTAGTATGCTAGGTCGCTAGTTGCTATGCACTAAGGACCCGGTACAAGTTGAGTGATGTACTTCGCTCGTGAGAATAGGTTCTTATATTGGAATCATAAGATTGTTAAACTGGATCGCTCACGTGGTAAGAGCATGGGATTTGGTCTCCGGTCCAGTGGTCAAGAAAATAAGCATTTGAACGTACTAAACATTTGTCGAAAATGGGTACGGTAAGCCTAGTACCTAAATGACGCGGTGCAGGAACTTTGCGCTACTAATCTTGGGTTGCGGCCCCAGTCTTGCAAATTATGGTGCATGTGTGATGCTGGACGCTAGTGTGAGGTGTGCTAGCTAGCCTTGTACCTAGGACTGTGGCATCCGATCCCAATCTGAGGAATGACGGGAACCGCCTGGTTGAATAAACTCTTTGTGAGGGCATTTCTCCTGTATGTTTAGGTCCACCTTGCAAGGTTATTAATCGATCGATCGTCGGCCTCTCACCATTATCCAAGAGTACTTAATTATCTAGCCATGATAATCCCTCTATGATGAAATATGAATAAACTTGATGTCTGATCAATTGTTTGCACAACTCATGCTTGCAATAGTTGCTTATCTAGCAATAAATGAATCTAGTAGAACTTGAGCTAAAATATTGAAAGTAAGGATTAACTCATTAGTAGCTTTTTGGCAAAACAATCCCACTAGCCAAAAGCTTTGCATAACTAGAGGTTAAGTCTTTTATTTTAGATGGGTAAGCCTTGCTGAGTATTAGTATACTCAGCCTTGCTATAAATGTTGTTTTCAGGTGATAATGTGTGGTTTGGTGAAATCCCACCCGGCTAGGAGCTGGAATGGGTGGATGGCGAGGAGTAATGGTGTTATGGGTGGCCTCCCATGATGCCAAGTTATTGCTTAGTTTAATTCCGCTATCTTCGAAACTCTGAACCATTTACCTTTCAAATCAAGAACAATGGTTGTAATAATTTAACTCTATGGGGAAAAATTGAATTAAGATGTAAGGTACTCTGGAGTCTCCTTCGTGGGAGATTTAATGTATGCGTGTTCGATCCTCTGTGTGTTATGCAAGTGATTTACCAGGCTTTGACCTGGCAACACTCAACGAGATGATTCTTTATTATCGCTTAATGACCAACCTCCGGAAGCCATCTTTGCCCCCGTCGCCTGCATCCTTCTTGACGTTGTCCTCCTTCACTGCGACTCGGTTGTAGTACTTCTTGAGCATGTCACACTACTCGAGGGTGTGAGAGATCGGGGTCTTGTGGTACGGACAGGGCTTCTTCAACATGTCGTCGAACACGCTGCCTCGAGGGGGGCCTCGAGCTCCCTTGTTGGCGGGGTCGACAACGTGGACTTCATCGGAGCCCTCACCTTGCTCCTGGGGCTTCTTGCCCTAGTTCTTCTTACCCTTCTTACCCTGCTTCTGCTTCTTCGAGGAGTCCTTGGGCTTGCTGCCCTCCGCGGGCGCGTCCTCCGCTCGCTTGCCCTTCTTGCCGTCGAAGATCGACCCAACTGCCTCCTCCCCGGAGGCGAAGATGGTGGCAATGTCGAACAGCTCGTTCATGCTGGCGGGAGAGTTCTGCACAAACTCGCACACCAGATCCCGACAAGTCGTGCCTACAAGGAAGGCGTGTACGACCTCAGACTCATCGACGCTTGGGAGCTCGTTGCAGCGCTTGGAGAAGCAGCGGATGAAGTCCCTCAAGGACTCGCCAGCCTTTTGGGAATAGCCTCGAAGGTGCCAGAAGTTTCCAGGGTGCACGTATGTGCCCTGGAAGTTGCCCACGAATGTTCTGACCAGGTCATCCTAGTCGTGGATCTGGTTCGCGGGCAGATGCTCGAGCCATGTCCGCGCGGAGTCTGCGAGATGTAGAGGCAGGTTGCAGATGATCATGGCGTCGTCGGTGGTGCCGCCCAGCTGACAGGCTAGGCGGTAATCATTGAGCCACACCCGGGGGTCTGTCTCCCCTGAGTACTTGGTCACGATCACAGGTTGCCAGAAGTGCGGGGCAATCGTGGCCGCATGGATCACCCGGCTGAACACACAGGTTCCCAGGGGCTCCGGTGTCGGGCTCCTATCCTCCCCACTGTCGTTGCGACCACCACGTCGAGGGTGGTAGCCGTGCGATGCCGTGGCGTCCTGCTTCTTCTTGTTCAGGATGTTGCGGGCGTCGCCATCGTTGGCTTTGCCACGTGTGTCCTAAATCCGCTCCTTAGCGGGCCTTCTCTGGTTGCCGTTGTGGATAGTGGGTGCCCGGTGTGGGGTGTGGACTGATGCCTCCAGGTCCCGGCCGCCTACAGCAGTTTTTACGCTAGACTGGTGGCACATGCGGGACGGGGAGCTCTCGGCTTGCTGCACCGCGGCTTGCTCGATGAGGGCCTGCGCCTCACGGCGCAAGTTGCATCCCTCGGGCGTCGATGGTTCAGGCATGGCCCGAATCAAGGTCATCGCAGCAACGAGCTTCTGGCTGGCTCTCGCTAGCTTCGGCAGGCTGTCCACGTCAGCATCAGCTTCAATACGGTCGCGGGCGATACACCCCGCGTCTCTAGCGCGTCTGCCATGCGATGAGGGTCCGACCCTCTGGAGCATGGCCTGCAGCTACCGCACTTGCTGGCGCTCTGCCGTGAGCTTTGCCTCCATCTCGCAGACCTAGACCAGCTGTGCAGCGAGCGCAGCGTCGTCCGGCAGCATTCCTGCCCACCGGTTCGCCACTGGGTTGTTGCAAGCCGCCGCGTCACCCGCTCCGTTTCCTCTGTCTTTGTTCTCCCTGATGACGATGACAAAGCACTCGCGCGAGGGATAATAATCCCCCTCGCTAGAGTCATCGGAGCAGGTGAGGCAGTAGTCTGCTGCGGCCTGAAACCTCCTAAAGGCCTCGGGGTCCCGGAGTCCGGAGTAATCCCATTCCGGCCCCCTGTGCCCATGCTCGCGTTCCTCGCTGTCGGAGTCGCGGTAAGACTCGCCGAGCGAGGTAGCGATGAGGTTCCGGATCGACATGAAGTGATGACCCGGAAGATCCTCGCACGCAGCCAGGTTGGTGCTGACCGATGAGGAGTACGCCATGGATGAGTTGTGCATTCCATAGGGAAACTGCGGCTGCGCGGCCGTGCGGCCGCGGCTTCCCGACAGGACGCGCCGCTGGGTTCGCTGGTGGGGATGCGACTCCTTCCGCCACAACGGCAGGCAGGAGCTCGCCGGCTTCGACATGGTGAGGGGAGCCGGCGTGCGCCACCCTGCATTGCTATGCGCACGCTCGTCGTGAGCGCTGGCCCGAACACCTGAGGCGTCAGGGTGGCTGTGGGGCTGGCACCGCGACTGCCATGATCACATCCCTATTGAGGATACGCATGAGGTAGTCATTGCCTGTCACCTGGAACTCCAGGCTCCCGAACCGGATCTCGAATTTGGTTGGGAATGGGTCGGAGCAACCCTAGGGGTGCCACCTCGATGACTTTGCGCGGATCACCATCGATGAAACTGGTAGATGATCATAGCGTGTGCCCCCTACCTAGCGCGCCAGCTGTCGGTGTCCGGATTAGCTCCGGCACTAACTAGTGAATCACGCTGCGATCTGTCTCTCGATGGTCGGTGCGAATGCTAACACTAAGGCACGAGATTATCCTGGTTCCAGCCACGGGGCTGTACGTCCAGCAAGGTACGTGCGCGCACTGTATTAGCTTGCCCTAGTGGTGCTCGTAGAGGGGGGCTACAAGCAAGACGGGAGAGGAGGCGAGCCCTCCAGGTCCCTGCTAAGGATGATTGAGGCGAGTGCTAATATCTTGAATGGTGGGATGCAGAATGAGCGAGTGCGTGTGTGTGCATATATGGGTGTGCCCGCGGCCGAGCGTCTGCCTCCTCCTTTTATAGGCCAAGGACGGGCAGTTACAGGGGAGCCGCGCAGTAACGTGTACAATGATGGTGTACTGGCGATCGTGGCGCCAGGGATCATTGTCCTCGTGGATCCTTGCTCCTGGTGTGAATTGATGGTGAGTTCTAGCTTCTACGGGCATCATGACGGCTCCTCTGCTTGTCTGGGAGCGATTTCGTGGGTGTGTTCCTGCTCGTTCGAGGGTCTTACCGTGGGGGGAGGACGGGAGTTGGCAGTACAGGGCTGCGGAATGACGTCGGCCTGTTCGCACTGGACTGCGTAGCTCGCCGCTCAGGGACAGGGATGGTCGCACAGTGCCGGGGATGGCCACACATCACCGGAGTTCATGGATAAGACGCGGCACATGTTGTCCATACGGCTACACCGGTTAGCGCGTGTGTCCGCTCACAGCCCGTACACCTTTTGATGGTGTCCCCATACTCGTTCAAGGGTCTCACCGCGGGGGAGGGACAAAAGTAGGTGGCATAGTGCTGCGGAGTGACGCCGGCCTGTCCGCACAAGGCTGCGCAATGCCTGCATAGTGTCGAGGATGGCCACACAGTGACGGGTTCGGCCGCACAATGACGGTGTCAGGTGCTCAGATTGTGTCAGCCGCGCAGCATGGGAGGAGATTTGCTTTTTGACTTTGGCATCCCACACGGATCCAGGCATTAAATGCCATTGTCAGGCAGAGCAGAGAGGCGGGGTGCCATTAGTCGAGGGACAGCCTCGAGTGAGGCAGAGCTAGACATCCGCTCGAGAGGGGGAGGAGGGGGGCGAGCCCCTCGAGCGAAGCGGAAAATTGCTCGAGGGTACCGTGACCCTCGAGCGAGGCGGAATCCCGCTCGAGGGGGTCGTGGCTTTCGAGCGAGGTAGAAAGTTGGGGTGTACGGGCAAGCGCTCTTGATGGGGAGGCCCGAGCTGCTATTGGGCCGTAGCAGGCCGTGCGCCTGACGTGTGCCTTGTCCCCTTTTTTTGGCCCGCGGTGATTTGACCGTAGGTGTTTTGCGTTTAACGAGGGTGAGTATCCCCTTAGTTAGGGGGCCCCTTATGATCGTCCCCGACAAATCTCCTAATGCTAGAAGCGGCATAGGTGTTCTATGTTCCATGGTTCGGGACGCCGGAGCCGTCACCCTATTGCAGCCGATACGTAGCAGGTCTGATGACCTTGATCACGATGAACGGGTCTTCCCATGGTGCTGACTGCTTGTCCATGTCTTTGGTTTTCTGGATCCTGCAGAGGACCAGGTCGCTGACATTGAAGGAATGCTCCCTGACATTACGGTCATGGTAGTGACATAGCTATTGTTCATGGTGGACGTGCCGCATGATGGCCGCCACTCTATGTTCTTCCAGGCTGTCGATGTCGACCTGCCTGGTCTTCTCTTCTTCACCTTTGTCGAAGTACTGTATCCATGGAGCTCTGAAGGTGACATCTGTTGGGAGGACGGCCTTCGAGCCGTACACCAGGAAGAAAGGGGAGAACCCCGTTGCAGAGCTGACCTAAGTCCGGAGACCCCAGATCATGTGAGGAAGCTCGGCTAGCCACCTTGTGGCGTAGGGTGATGCATCGTCAAAGATGCGATCTTTGAGGGCCTGGAGGACCATGCCGTCGGCGCCTTCGACCTGACCATTGCACCACGGATGTGTAACCGACTAGTAGTAAGTCGATAAGGTTTTCATGGTAAAAGTGCCAGAATTGGGAGCTGGTGAAGGCCGAACCGAGGTTGGTGATGATTCTATTTTGCACACCGAAGTAGTGCGTTATCTCTTTGATGAATTCGGCCGCCTTTTCAGACGTGATGCTAATCACCGGTTTGACCTTGATCCACTTGTTGAATTTATCCCCTGCAACCAGGATATGCTTGTATCTACCCGGAGCCATCCTGAATGGGCCGACGGAGTCTAGGCCCCACATCGCGGAGGGCTAAGAGGGAGGGATGGTGCGTAGGGCCCGAGCCGGCAGGTGCTGCTGCTTGGAGAAGAACTAGCACCCCTTGCACCTCTTGACGAGCTCCTAGGTATCAGCCATGGTCGTGGGCCACTAGAATCTGGACTTGTATGCCTTGCCGACCAGGTTGACTGAGGCTGCATGGTTGCCGCATTCGCCACTGTGAATGTCAGCTAGGAGATGTAGTCCTTCATAGCGTAGGATGCACTTCATTAGAATACTGTTTAAGGCGGACCTCCGGTATAGCTCTTTTCCGATGACGACGTAGTTGGCACTACACTGGGCAACCTTCTCGCACTCTGCTTTGTATTTTGGTGCCTGAAGATCAACGGTGAAGGCTCTGAGGTCAGTGTGCTAATCATCTTCAGCGTCAACAATGTTGACGTCGCGGTCGTTGGGCTAGCCAGGGGAGTCGTCTGGTGCATCGGAGTCTAGCAGCTTGATCGACAGCTTGCCCAGGTCTTGGATGAACACATCGGCCGAAACCATGGCGCGTTTGGAACCAAGCTTGGAGAGGACGTGGGCAGCGATGTTGTGGTCGCAAGTCACAAGGTGAATCTCGAACCCCTCGAAATGGCTTTCAAGCTTATGTACTTCAGCACAGTAGGCGTCCATTGTGTCTTTCTTCGTATCGTAGACCTTCTTGACCTGCTTGACAACGACCTCGGAGTCCTAGTAGGCTGTAAGGCGCTTGATCCCGAGGGACACGACTATGCAGGGCCCGTGGATAAGGGCTTTGTACTCAACTCCATTGTTGGATGCCTTGTAGTGGATCTGCAGGACATACTTGAGCTGGTCTCCCTAAGGAGATATGAAGAGGATACTTGCGTCAGCTCCTTTGAGGTTGAGAGAACCATCGAAGTACAACATCCAGTGCTCCGGCTTCTCTGTGGGCGGTGGATGTTGGGTTTCCGTCCACTCCGAGACCATGTCGGCGAGGAGCTGTGAATTGATCACATGTCTTGGGCAGAATTCAAGGTCAAGCTTGCCCAGCTCTATGGACCACTTGACGATGCAGCCATTGGTGTCGCGGTTGCGAAGGATCTCCCCTAGCGGGAAGGCTAAAACCACACGGATCTTGTGTGATTAGAAGTAGTGCCTGAGCTTCCGTGAGGTAACCAGGAGTACGTAGAGCATCTTCTGGGGTTGCATGTACCACGTCTTGGAGTCTGCCAGGACCTCACTAACATAGTAGACAAGTCGCTGGACAGGATAGACTTGACCTTCTTTGTTGCCCTCTGCCACAAGAATCATGCTGACCACATGGGTGGTTGCTGAGATGTACAATAATAGCATCTCGTTCGCGACCGGAGGCACCATCACTAGAGGCGATGAGAGGAAGCGCTTGAGCTCATCCAGGGCTTGGTAGGCCTCATCACCCCAGACGAACTTGTCGGCTTTCTTCAATAGCTTGAAGAAGGGGAGGCCCTTTTCACCGAGCTTGCTGAGGAATCAACCTAGGGCTGCCATCATACTTGTATGTTTCATGATGTCTTTCTTCCCGGTAGGTCATCGCATGTTGAGGATGGCATCAACCTTGATAGGTTTCGCCTCGATGCCTCTGTGGCTAACCATGAAGCCCAAAAGCTTGCCAGAGAGGACACCGAACTTCGACAGGTTAAGCTTCCACCAGAACCGTCAGAGGTTGGTGAAGGTCTCTGCCAGGTTGGCGACGAGATTGTCCTTAACTGTGGTCTTGATGACAACGTCGTCGATGTAGGCCTCAATGTTCTTGTTGAGTTGCGACTCCAAGCACTTCTTGATTGCCTTCTAGTAGGTCGCTCTGGCGTTTTTCAAGCCAAACATCATGGTGGTATAGCAGTAGATGCCATGGGGCGTTATGAACACCGTCTTGTCTTGGCCGGAAGGTTTAAGGGCTATCTGATGATACCTTGAGTAATAGTCGAGGAAGTATAGTAGGATGCTTCCAGCCGTGGAGTCCACGATTTGGTTGATGCACGGACGATGGAAGGGGTATTTAGGGTAGTGCCTGTTGAGATCGGTGTAGTCGATACAAATTCTCCATTCACCGGTTTTCTTTGGTACAAGGACCAGATTGGTAAGACAAACCAAGTTTTTACATTCACTGATGAATCCAACAGCTAGGAGCTTTATTACTTCTACCCTAATAACTGAAGGACCAAAATGGCGACCAAAGAGGGGGGGAGTGAATGAAAGCCGATAAAAATTCTTCTCCAAATAGCAGAACTCGGCCTATGGTCCAAAAAGCAACTCCAAGATCCTCGACACCCGCTAGCCAAATTCACGCAACCACTAGAGTGCTACTAGACCTAGGAACTAGCACACCACCGAAAAACACTCGAGAACGCAGGGGAAAACAACTCGAGCAAAACTCCAGACCCAAACCGGTAAGACCGAAAACTCAAACCGGTCAGACCGGTCTACTCAGACATAGCCTCTCACAGCATAGGGGAAACCAGTCAGACCGGTTTGGCAAACCGGTCAGACCGCTTTTGCCAGGAAAAACCCCACAAGATCCTCAAGGCCAAAAACTAAGCAACTGAACTCAAAACTGAACGAAACTTGGACCAGGAAACCTTCTGGAGGAGACAAACTTGCCAGCCAAAAATCTCCATGAAAACCCACTGTGAGCAAAACCGGTCAGACTGGTTTGGGCCTGGGCACTCGAGAAGAACTCCACCCACGGGTCAACACCCTCGATGTCTCGATGTCCCGATTCGCTCCTTGGATTCAAGTAAAACATTGGGGATAGGTGTATCACCTCACGTACAAGCCATGCCTAAGAGATCGTCCCCAAAGATCCAATAAATCAAGAGAAATCTAAGGATGAACACCAAGAACACCTTTTCCTGAAACCGAACGAATACCCCAAAATCGAGCACCCAAACCCATGGATTTAGAGGAGGGATCACCAAGAAAAGAACCACAAGGGGCTTATGTATTCATCCCACAACAAATTCGCAAATGGAAGGCCTCAAATCAACCACAAAAAATTCACTAAGAAAAGGCTCCAAAATACACAAAAAGGAAAACGAGAGAGACAACCAAAAGAGCTAGAGGAATCATGCCGAACCCTCTATACATCAAAGGAAAGATTCATACAAGGTCTAGCTTGCCTCCCTAGCATCCACCCTCTCCAAAGATCTCACCATGAAGCTCTCAAGCTAGTCCTACAGAAAATAGGAAACTAAAAAGAGAAATTGCCAAGAGCAAATGAAAACCCTAAAGCCCAAGAAATGGCTGCCACAACCCTTCCACAAAGTTTATATATGAGGTTCTCCAGTGGGGGTAAATGACTAATATGCCCTCTAGGCGATACAACCCCTCGAAGGGCAAATTTGGAAACTTGACAGCCTTTCCATCGGACGGACGCCCAGCAACCGCACCTTGCGTAGCCTCGACGCCAAGCCTGCGATCTCGACGTGTGTCCTCCGCTTTGATGACTTCTGGCCACACCACGACCAAACCGGTCAGACCGGTTCTGGTGTCTTGGTCGCACCGGAACCTCGGGTCGGCTTTCTGGAGCAACTGATGAACCCAGTGATTTTGTGGTGAACCGCTGCAAACCCCGCGAGCTTGGTGCAACCTCCATGCCGATCTCCTCGACTTTGCCACCACATTCTTCCCGGCTCGATGTTGGCTTTTGGATCAACCAATGAACCCGCTATTATCTGACTTTGACTTGCTCTTCTGGCACCATATGACTCGCACTTGATCCCGTCTGGCCACCGGGTCCCTCAAACCAAGTCTACTTGTCCCTCCACTCCTCAGAGACCCCGCAAGGCTAAGACCTTTTGCACTTGTTCTTCACCTGCACCAATGCAAATCAAGCCGCAGCCTACATCGATAAGATAGAGCATAGCGTTAGTCCACACAACGTTTTCAATCACTCATTGAAGGACCGATTAGGTGACTAGAGAGGGGGGAGTGAATGGGAGCCAATAAAAATTCTTCTTCAAAAAACTCGGTCTATGTCCCAATTGCAACTCCAAGAGTCTCACACAAACAAGCAGAAGGAAACACACACCTCTCTAGAGACCCTAGAACAAAGATCGAAAGCTAAGAGGCACTTCAGAAGCAACCACAAACAAAACGGAGCAAAACAGGGTGCTGCTACGCCCTACCGGATCATGTGACCCAAAGTTCAGATCACGCGAAAACTCACCGAGCACGACCAAATCAACCAACCAGATCTTTCGGCTCTTATTGGATGATCTTACCTAAAGTTTGGATCATCCGGCCCCGACCAGATCACCCAGAGCAGAGCGAAAAACAGCGAGTTGGAGGAGAAGGAAAATACCAAAACTCCATCAAACGGACTCCAAAAATCACGAAAATTTAACCACAACTCCACCACAACCTAGAGAGACTTCTCCCAAAAAATCACCTCAAAAGAATGACCGGATCATCCGAACCTTACACCAGATCATCCGAGACAGCCCAGAAAAATCTCCTGCGGGTCAACTCCAAACTTTCGATCGAAGGATCTCCCAAACAGCTTGGCGGATTGAAGCCAAATTTTAGGACAAGTAGAAGTGCCTTTAGGAGAAGCTATTATTAAAATTTCATGGCCCCAAACCCACTCAATGTCGTGTAATCGCTAATCTTGGCCAAGAACACAATGAACTAGGGTTCATCCAAAAACTCACGAATCGAGGGCAAATCCCGGCGTTTTAGGGGTCAAGGTCATCCACAAAGATGCACTAGACATCCACCCATGATCCCCTCAAAAAAATCCAGAGAGAAACACCCTCAAATGGACGAATCAAGCGACAAACAAAAACACCCAAAAATAGCTCCAAAAATTACACGAAAATCACAAAGAGCTATGAGAGGGAAATCATCACAACGCCGAATTCTTCCATACATCCAGAGGTCTGAGTCTATACAAGAATCTAGCCTATGGAAAGTACTGGGAAAAGAAGCAATCCAAAGCGATTCTAGAGCCAGAGAGAGAGATGCCATCCACCTCTCCGCTATATATATGAAGTTCATCAGAGGAGGCAAATGACCATGCTACCCCTACAACTTAAATTTAAGATACACACCCCTCTGGGGCATTTTGGTCAAGTCTTCGGATATTCCCATCGAGCAGACACACTTCCACCGTGGACTCGCTTAGCCTCGACACAAGCCCCGTGATCACGCCACGTGCCCCCTGCCTCGAAGCTTTCCGACGCTCCTAGATCACCATCTCCATCGTGTTGGTCCTCCGGCCTTGGTTTTGAGGCCCAAACCAAGAACCCCCCACCAATGGTTTTGTGGGCAAACCAACAAACCCTGTGTGCAAGCTTCGGCCTCGAACTGCTACCTTGCACCGGCCCATATCCATGACCTCAACTTGCTCCTCTTGCACTACACGGCTCGCACTTGACCCCATCGGCCACTGGGTCCATCGAACCAAGCCTACTTGCCTCTCCAGCACCCGGAGGCCACCATGGCATAGGCCTTTCGCGCTTGTTCTTCACCTGCACCAACACGAGTCAAGCCGCAACCTGTACCTGCACACTGAGCCAAGTGTCAGTCCACACAACATTGTCAATCACTCATCACTAAGGAGCGACCCTCCATTGGTCTTCGGACACACCTGGTCCTCAATCTCCCTCTTGATGAGTGCATTGACAACACCCATAGTAACCAACATAGAGAAAAAGGAAAAGAAAACAACCATGAATACAAACCTCCAACAAGTGATCCAAAGCCATAGAACAAGCGAAAACAAGATCACTCGCCAGACCAAGTCTCAGCCCCCTAAGGCAAGGGCAACGGCTCAACACAACTGAGACAAACAAAGCTCCACAAAGAGCACACCACAAAGCACAAAACTCTGCCAAACCAAAGGAGCTCCCCCTGCACATATTAAACTCCCCCTGAGCAAATGCAATCCTTTTCTTTCCACAAATTTCTCCCCACATGCAAAACTTATCATTTTTCTCCACAAAGTCTCCCCCTTGTTGACAATGAATCAATCAAGCTACCATGAGAGTGCACAAATGCATGTCAAAGCATATACCAGCTACCAAGCTTCTCAAATATACAAAGAGCACAACAAAATGCTACAAATGAGACATAGAGCAAGCAAGTAGACATGGTGTAGTTAGCGCATTGCCATCAAGAAAGTAGAGACATAGATACACGTGACATGGCCAAAAGCATTTTAAGCAAATTTTCACAAAAAGACTTCATCTCATGAGCAAAGCCCTACTCATGGTCAATTTGAGCAAAAATGAACTAGATCACACAAAGCTCATACAAGATCACAAGTTCTCATCACAAGATGATAGCAAACGCCCATAAGCTACTATATGATATGTCAAAGTCACCGAGCCATGTGTCTACTTCTAATTGAGACTTCTCATGGTAGACATCATGCAATGGTTTAGCACCCAAGATATATACATGAAAGTATAAAGACATGATTATGAGCACATTTTTTAAGCATAAGGCAATTCATGGACCAAATTCATTTTAAAATTTAAGCATGGTACATGAAATGCCTTTGCGGCAAAAAGAAGCTTATGCTCCTCCACTAGTGAACATATGGGCTAAACATTCACCATGACAAATGGGTCTTTGACCCCAAGTGAAAAGAGCATGATACTCAAGCACAATCTAAGCAAGATATAGACATTTGAGCACAAAATGAGCATGAACAAGTATCTACTCATGAGTGAAGCATTTTTAGCATTTTCACAAAAGGAAGCTATCTCATCATGAACATATGACAATACCATCAAGAGTATAGCATTCACATCACCATTCCCAAAGCATACACATATCTCACATATAGCACATCATGGTGATCAAAATATATAAGAGAAGCTCATCCTACCACAAATGATCCAAAGATGGCTATCCTACCATGTTTTGTACAAAATGAAAATGCATGCAATGTAATGCCACAAATGATACATATATCACATATATACATGAGAAGCTCCAAGATCCAGCTAAAAAGGGAAACACACTCCAAGTTCACCTCGCAAGCATGTGAAGGTAACTTGGTCAAGTGGTTTAGTGAATATGTCGACTAGCTGATCTTGGGTAGGTACATAGGACAAGGAAATGTTTCCTTTCTCAACATTGTCCCTCAGAAAATGATATCTCACTTCGATGTGTTTAGTCTTGGAGTGAAGGACTGGGTTTTTGGCTACACTTATGGCACTAGTGTTGTCACAAAAGAGTGGAACCTGGGAGCACTCCTCACCAAAATTGCTCATAGTGTAGGTCATCCATAGGAACTGGGAACAACAACTGGCTGCAGTGACATACTCGGCTTCTGTAGTGGACTGGGCTACCCTGGATGAGTCTTTCTTCAGTGTGGTTGGCATAAAGTGACGTAAAGGATTGTTAAGCCAATCATGTTGCGATAGGTGGACCACATTTTCGGGCACGCGTAAAGGTGCAGAGAGACCTTCGAGGGTAGTACCATCGTTTTACAGCTGTGGTCTATTGGGTTCCTTGCACACAGCCACCGTGTTTATCCTTGCTTCCCAGAGAAGAGAGTTGGTACGATGCAAAGTGCCATGGATTACGCACCACACCGGTGAGTTACGCATCAACGAAGGAGCTTCAGAAGGGTTAGGTTGGTGGTCAGGCGCTGCCGCCGGAGTGTGTCATTTTTACTCTCAATAGCATTGGTTACGTTGTCGGTCTCGTGCCTTACGTGCGTAAATAGTGGTTACAGTAGGAATCTCCTGTGTGCATGTGGAACAGACGATCCAAACTTCTTGGTCACATGAAAACACTGATGGCTTACGTATACGATGCGTAATCCATTAGGAAAGTGAATGATACAAGACCTCATCACAGAAGATCCAAAATTACTAGGTTACGCGAAAACTCTACTGGTTACATACGACGTCGTCGAAACAAATTCCTAGCATATGAGCATAGAAGATTTCCTGTGTCGTAATTGTATACGTCATTAGTAAATCAAGTGATAATATGATGGGCCTGGGCCATCTAGTACGGGCCACGTAGTTGGCACATGTATTTGGTGTCTGTATTGCTAATGAGCCCTTTGTACTGATAATAATTAGGTATACAGTTAAAAAATGGTTTTAGTGGTATGAACTCATTCTTCTTAATAAATACACGAACTTACATACTATTTGACTTGGTACCAGTATAATTTCCCGAAATAACTTTCGTATCCTCCGCCGCTGAGGCCGTAAAATACTACATTGTTTTAGGAAAAGAGTCCTCCCAAAACAGGCACGGATGGAGGCGGCGGGAACGCGCTCCCACGCCGCAACGAATTCTTCCCCTGCCGCTCGCCATGAGGCACAGAGGAAGGTCGCGCACATTTAAGAGCACCAGAGATGATGTGGACATCCCAGCCGTAGGTAACCCAGCTCCCTTGTTATACAAGATGCATCACGAATTACACTAAGTCCACCTTGGGTTACGCATGAAGATTGAAGAATCAAATGCAAGCGATTATGCAGGAACAAGCATTGGATACACAAGCATATGTGTATGAAGGACAGGTTACAAGCAGCCATGCTAAGAAACTCCAACAAGAGGTTAATCAGTGAATGCTTTAAGTTCCTCTCTGTGTTACATTTCAATAATGATGAGAGTCATATACTACCTTACTAGTCTTGTACTTTACTCCTAGTCAGGTTTACAAGAGTTACATGGAAGACACATAGGGTTACATGGAGGACACCAAGTTCGCTGCCTAAGCGGAGAAGGATTAATCACACAAGACTCTGGGTTACATGAGAAGCTTCACGTCCAACTCTGTACCATCATATTGCTGAAATACTTCTTGAAATCTGGAATTTATGTCAGAAAATTCCTGTACATCTAACAAGTTGCGTCGTGGAGTAGTTTGAAGCTCCTTCAAGTCAAGATTCCAATGCAACAAATAGTGCATCATTTGGACTTCCTAGCTAGGAGTTATGGCAAAATTACTTACGGGTGCATAGACGATGGAAAAACGTGCGTGAACTGAGGTATAAACTAACCAGCGACCGAAAACCGATCCGAAGTACCCTTACAAAAACCAAAATGCCGATCCGAAAAAGTCAAAATACACGACCGAAAAAAGTTCCCTGGTCTTTTCGGGTTTCCACGCCCCGACCCATCAGATTGTTGGGTCGGGTCAGCCCCGGTATTTCGAGATTCGGGACAAAACTCCGACCCGTTATGTGGTTGGGTCGGGTTGGGCTTGTCGGGTTATTTGGGTCATGAATACCTATGACTACAATCGCTTTTGTAAAATATTGGTCCGTCCCTATCAACTTTTAAGACTACTAATATTTTTTATATACAAATTTGAAATCTGAACCTCAGAGTTATGTATAAACATACTAAGATTTTGTTGGCATCAAGAAATTTGATGGAGAAAAGCAAACAAACATGCTTCCATTCACTGTAGAGCGGCATTGGAAATTAGGACTTGAGCTCTATGCCATTGGCTGTATTTTTTGATGTGCTTTATGCCATTTGTTGCATTTTTCGAACACTTATCATTAAATAAACACTTTTTTAGATGTATCATTAAGTAAACACTTATGTAGTCATTTATTATAGAAATAGCTATCTGAGTTTTTTACTAGGCCTGCGTGCCTAACTCCTTGTTGGGCTGAGCCCATGTAGGCATCGATGAATCATTCAGTGTTAGTTCTTTTATTTGTCCATAGTTAAGCAGCAGGGCCGTCCTAGGGGGGTGGGCAGCCAGGGCGATGGCCGCGGGACCATGAACGAGGGGGGCCATGGTGTATGTATTTGTAGAGTGTTTACTATATGTATTTTCATCATTGCGATGAATATTCAAAAGTCCATATATATGCATGTTGTCCCTTTCTGAGGATTAGCTTGTTGTCGCCTCCTATTTTAGTATTTAGCTATTCTCTTTTGCTTTCAAAATATGCCACTAGTTAACTCTTTCGTTGTACCATAAACTTTAATCATCATATTTCAGACTTGTTTGGCATGATTCTTGCAACGACGCGAAGCCACCAGCTTGCAACGACGCGGTGCCGGCCACTCGAAGCAGGCGGCCTTGACGTGCATCATAGCACTACCCCTGACAGTTGAAACCGCAGCACCGAACCCAAGAGATAAGCCTCACCACTGGGCCTTCGACGAACATTACTGCGCTTATAACTCAGCCACCACCACAATCTCTACTTGCTTAGCACAGTGCATGGGGAAGAGAAGAAGATGTGGTCGATGGAATGTTAGCAGCAGGTAGTAGGGAAGGGATTGGAGAAGGGAATCAGAGGGGAAACAACAGGTAACCGAGATCAGGAAGAAGACAGAAGGGGAATCGAGAGGAGAACGGCGCAGGAGCACCAAGAGGAACAAGAACAGTTCATCTGTTTGATATTATATGTTGATAAATAAATGCCAATGCCTCCTACGGCTTCAGCTTATATAGCGGATATGGCCAGCAGGCCGGACATCGTACACAAGCCCAATGGCCCACGGTGGCACACAGGCCCGCTACCCTATTATAGGCCCAATAACAGCCTAGTGTAGGTAGATGGGGTCCTTACATGGAATCGAGGGGATCCAACGACAAAGTCCAAATCTGATGGATCCATCGAAATAGCATGCGTTTGGAATGGAATAACGAAATGAAACAAATCCAAAATACATAATCTCTAAATTAGACACATAACACTATTATAGCAAGTTCATTATAACAAAGTATGAAATTAAGATACATAAAGTATGGATCAAAATTACATATAGCGAAAATAGTAAACCTAGATAGATTAAGATAAAGGGCAACCCTACCCTAGTACGGACACCGCTGGAGCATCCTTCCATGCATCTCACTATCTGTGAGTCGCAGCCTACCAGCTGGCACCTCCGTCGGGACGCTTGTCGCCGGGGAGATGGTAAGCCGCCATGCACTATGAGAAGAGGAAGACAAAGTTTAAAATGGGAAAAGCATTTCGAATGTAAAGTACAACGTATTGTGCGAATAAAGAACGAATCAAAACCTTGCTCTTGCGCTTCGCCGCCTTCACCCGGTTGGCCGCGTGGATGCGGTCCCTCTCTGCCTACACGGTGAGGTTGCCACCGCAGTCACCAATGTGAGCGATCTCGCACTCACAGGCCAGTTCGCTGCTTTAGAGGATGCAGTCAGCGAGCGCCTTGTGCTGCGGCCCCTTCAGGCCATTACCTCTGGTGGACAACCCGGTGGCGTGGTTGAGCAACTCGAGGAGGCTCCAATTGCGCTGCATCCGGCCGGGATAGAAGGTACAATGATAGTACCCTCCGACACGACGGACACAGCACTGACCAGAGGCGAACTCGTTGGCCATCTCGGTGACCATCTCATTGAACTCCTCCTCGCCGTTGTAGGAGTTGCAGTCGTCGGAGTCGTTGCTGTTGGACATCTTCTCAATGGCGAATAGGAGAAATGAACAGATGAAATGGAGAACGCAAGCGGAATAGAAGAGGAATGCTAGATGCTATGGATGCCACGCCTTGCCTGCTCTACTTAAGAAGGGGCACGGGGGCTGGATGGTGAGTCCCGAGGTGCGCGCAGTTCGAGTCGTCCGTGTGAACGGACACTTGACATTTCAAAATTCACAGAGAGACACGTTGGGCACCTGTGTAACCGCAAGCCATGTTGCTCCACGCATCCATCATGGTTCCTCATGCGTAACCTGCCGGGCGCTGCCAACAAAAGGTATCGGTTACGCAGGTCTGACACGAGGTTGCACCATGCGTAACCGACACTGTGCAGATTACGCATTCCACTTCACCTGCCATCTCTTGATGTGCGGGCCTGACACGGTGTAGCACATCTCATTGATATAGCAGCAAATACAAGACTACGATCCCGGGAGATGATCACAGTAGGTAGGAAAAAGAAAGAAAAGGAAAAAACAACAAACTATATCATTGATATAGCTGCAAAGTTAATTACTTCATTGCATCTTCATGTCTTCTGTTGCATACCATTGTCAGCTTGCATGACCCTCCTGAAAACAGCTTCCACATCGCAGGTCGATTCTTCTTCTGGTTCCTCATGCACTATGATACTCTTGATACTGATAAGCTTCGCGAATTACTCCCTTTGCCCTCAGGGCATCTATCAGGAGCCTACAAATGGCAGCAAGCCACGTAACCTAGGAGTAGGCTGAAGCAGAGCGTGTGCGTCATGGATTGTGCGTAACCCACCGGGTCCAGCTTACTCCTCCTCAGGGCGGGCGGCACTGTGGCTGTGGACGACACGACGGGAAGGGAGCGGAGCAGAGGCGCCTTCAGGCCCGTCCCGTCCCATCAAGGTTGTACACAGTTTTCTTCTCCTCGAAGCGAAGCCCGCGCCAGGGTGGCTGCTGACGTGTCGTCCATGGAATTCTCTAGAGCGCAGCCCGTTGAATGGCACCTGCGTAACCAGACCTTGCAGGTTATGCGCTTAGTCGACACCACCCATCGTGTCCCGCGGCAACCGTGATGCTGGTGTGCGTAACCCAGTCAGTGATGCATGCGCCAATGGATGGTGCGTCGGCGAACCATGCGTAACTGAGCTGGAGCAGGTGACACGTAGAATCGACACGACCAGATGCAGCATGGATTTTGCGCAACCAATCAGTGTGTAACCCAGTCAGTGTTGAGCCACGCAGCGTGGATTTTGCAAAGTGGATGCAGTATGCATGTGCGTCATGGATTGTGCGTAACCCAGCGGGTCCAGCTTACTCCTCGGGGCGGGCGGCGCTATTGTGGCTGTGGACGACACGACAGGACAAGAGCGGAGGCGCCTGCAGCAGCAGGCCCGTCCCATCCCGTCCCGTCCCATCAAGGCTGTACACACGACACGACATAGTGACCGTGCATAACCCTTGGCTTGGAAGCAAGTCGCGTAACCTAGGCTGAAGCACTACGTGGCACACGTAACACAGCGGGTCCAGCCTACTCCTCGGGGTGGGCGGCGGCTGTGGCTGCGGATGACACGACGAGAGGGGAGCGGAGGAGGGAGACCCGTCCCGTCGTCCATCGTAATAATGATGGTGCACCGCGTGTCCCACAGCGGCCTGCCCTCGCCACAGTTTGCTTCTCCCCAAAGCGAAGCCCGCGCGGGGGGGGGGGGGGGGTGGAGGCTGCTGACGCATCGTCCATGGAATTCTCTAGTGCACATCCTGCTGAATGGCACCTGCATAACCGAGACCTTGGAGGTTACACGCTGAGTCGACACCACACTTTTGCATCACCACCTCAGCGCAAGAAAACTCCATCGGCATCTCCTCCTCTCGGCGCAAGAAGACCCCAATGGCATCTCCTCCTCTCGGCGAAAGTACCATCGTCCTCTCTCCCAAATCAATCGATTTCGTTGTTCTTTAGACTGTTCTGCCTCTTTCATCAAACTAATTTCTATGTGCATTTTAGAGTATCTCCCCCAATGGACGGCGAGAATCCTCGTGTGCCTCGTGTGGCGCACGCTCTCCAACCATCCACACCGGTTAAACCTACGGCGGGGCCGAGATGCGGCGACTGTGGCAGGACAAAATCGCCTCAACGGAGGGCCGGCTTGATGGGGCCCAGCACGCTCTGCGCCAACTGCGGTAGTCGTCGCTGGCATGTCGGGGAGCGGTGGGGCATGTGCCGTTCACGTCGCGGCAAGAAAACCACGATTCCCGTCTCAACGTCTCCACCAGAAGCTGCCGTGCAGTGGGTGGGGTGCCCAAGAGGTCAGGCCGTCCGTGCATAGCTGTCGTGGCTGTCCACTCCGCCACTGATGTCAAGCGCACCTGTTGCGTCGACTGTCCTATCCCTGCTCGATAGGCTGGCGGCGTTACCAGCCGCTCGGCAATGATGTCAAGTGCGCTCATCGTGTCGACTATCCCGGGGAGCTCTGGCGCACGGCCATTCCCAGCCCTGACCGACAGGCCGGCGGCGTTGCCAGCCGCTCAGCCATTGATGTCAGGTACGCTCGCCGAGCCGACTGTCCCAGAGAGCTCAGGGGCACGACCGTTCCCGTCCCTGCTTGACAGGCCGGCAGCGTTGCCAGCCGCTCAGCCATTGATGTCAGGTGTGCCCGCCGCGCCGACTGTGCCGGAGAGCTCAGGGGCACGGCCGTTCCCAACCCTGCTCGACAGACCAGCTGCATTGCCAACCGCTCGGCCACTGATGTTGCCCCTATCCCTGCTCGAAGGCGAGGCGACACCCATGACCATCGACGAACCAGACTGGATGAAATGCTAATTGCCAACAATAACAAGTGTTGCATTGCTGTAATGATAACTACTACTCCGTAGTTTCTGATTAAGTTTGGCCCCTCCTTATTTGATTGTGCTGCTATTTTTTGGTTGTAAGATCACTGGACTCTGTTTCCTACTACGGAGGAGTACTTTGGATGGATGTTCGTTCGAAAAACGTGAACCTATTTTGCCAACAAATCAACAAATAATTCAGTCTAGCTTGGTCACTTTTTCTTATCAGTAAGACAGTACATTGTGGATTTTGCGTAACCTACATCGTGCGTAACCTAGTAAGTGTTAACACAGTTGATGTTGCAGGAACAATGCAGCATGACTGGTGGGTAACCGAGCGAGTGCAGGTTACACGCTAAATCGACTCGACCCCATCGGGGGTTGCAGGTTGCAGCATGCAGCACGAATGCTTCATAACCTAGCTAGCGCAGGTTACACGCTAAATCGACTCGACCCCGTCGGGAGTTGCAGGTTGCAGCATGCAGCACGGATGCTTCGTAACCTAGCCAGCACATGTTACGCGCAGAATTGACACTAATTTAAACGAATGCTGAACCATTTTCTAATTGGCACTTAACCATTTTTAATCAGCACTTAACCATCTGCCTACACCATTGTTATTTCCTCAGGTGTTGGTGGTGAACTACTCTTCATTTGAGATCGTGTTCTATTTTGCAACTATATCTCCATACTTGTCTCTTGTTTTTCCTCATTGGGTAGAAGGAGATTTGCCTTGTTGCTTTGTGCGTGCTTGAATGTCCACTTTTGAGGCTCCAACCTCAGTTTCCTAAGGTGATCAGAGGATAATAAATATATCTGAATTAAGATTAGATCGATTCACATATAGTAGGTACTAGTAATCGAATATGCTTAGGAAATGAATAACTAATCATCAACAAGAATAGGAGTATTGTAAGATTCTCTCTGAATCTTGTTGTGTTCAGAGAGAATCAACCTACAGCACATCTGCTTCCTAAATGCATCCATTTGTTCCTAAAGATTAAAGTTAACAAATGACTGCAAAAACTTACTGCGTTATTCACAAATGTATCCGTTGTGAAATGATAATAAAATGGACGAGCGTACGGACTTGGGTGAATGTTGCATTAAGTGTACTCCCATTCCAATGCATCATGTACTGATGATGTAGACGCCACATGACGCACTTCAAAATGCTCATGTTACATATATGGTATATACAGTAAATATTTTTAGTGCAACAATATATCTTACATGTCTTGTTGCATTGGTATGTCTCTAATATGTAGGGTATCCCACTTTGTGACATCAATCTTTTTTTGGAGGGGGTGACATCGATCTCTAAAGATCCACTCACATTTCTTTGTGAAATGTAGGTTTCAATGCAATGCTGCACTAACTGTACCTGAATCAAAGAATTAGGTGCATATGGTTAAAAGAGCTAACTACATTTGCACGACATCTACATAATACAGAGTACTCACCAGCGACAGTTCCATCTTGCCATCCCACGTTCCATTACAAACTAACGAATTCAGGACCTGCACCTCCTTCATCATGATGTTGAACACAAGAAGAACCCAATGATTACCTCTGACATTTACAAGGATATATACCTGAGATGCAGGAATGCTGTTATAATCTTGCGATGTACTATCAAGTGTCGAAGGTAGCATCAAGAACAGACCATAGCACATTTAAAGAAGTATTCTCCAGTTTTGGCAGTCCAACCACTGTGAGAGGATTTCAATTCTTCTGGAGATAGTAATTCCGTAGCAAGAAAAGTGTTGACGTATGCCACCTTTTCATTTAGTAGTTTTCTGGCTATTACGTACACATCTATTACCTGTCACACTCAAACACCGTGATAGATTAGGACGTACAGTAGGTAAAATAGAACGCAACATTGTAACATATTGCATGTAGAGCAAAACAGAAACATAAATAAAACGCACTCACATCATCAAGCATCCAGCCATCTTTATTGGAGATCTAGTCTTTTTTATCAGTAGCCATTCCCGTCAATGTTTTGACCGGAATTTCTATGTCATTGATACGGACGACAATTACATCTTCACAGCTGTTTAGGACAAAGTTTAAAACTTCTTTATCCTTAGCATTCAGGCTGTAGTCATCGTCATATTCACAGGCAGGAGAGTATGCTCCAGGACTGTGCACATTTGTCGTCTCGTGCCTGCCCTGATGTGTGTAAAAAAATTTCTAGTTTTGTCATGACAAATAAACTTATTCAGGGAGATGTCGTTTTCTATATACTAGGTGAAACCCCGCGCGTTGCTGCGGAAATTTTTGTTTGACTAAAGTAAAATGTTGACACAACAATTATTAATCAGCAAAAGTAATAGAATGAAGAAATTTCATTAAAATTGTACACAAAAAAGTCGAGAAAGAAAAATCAGTAAAAAAAGTTTTATGAAAAACTTAGAACAATTTTTTTAAAATATTATACATAAAAGTTTTAAACAGAATCACTATTTTCTTTTGGCAAACTTAAAAAAAAATCACCTACCGTTGAGCACTGCCGTTGTGGTCCTTGCAGCACCCTGCCGAGCCTCACCGCATAGCTCCCCGCGGGACCCCACCTACACCTCGCACTTCACCATGACGCCCGCACGTTGGAGCTCCCACTGCTCGCCGGAGCTCGTGTGCCAGTCAGCCCACTCCGGCCGTCCGCCTCGGGCGCTTGCGTGGGGAGCACGCGGTGCCACTCCGGCTCGTCCAGCTCTATCTGCGCCCCTCCCACACGGAGCTCATAGCCACCGGCCCACCGTGACTCCTTTAGGGCAGAGCGTCGTGCCCACCGCTGCCCTCGCGAAGGAGCCCGCCGTCGCCGCCGCAACACAGGAGCACACCACGCCCACTGTCGTCACTATCTCCTCTCCTGCAGGGAAAGCCCACCACCGGCTCGTACTCCGTTGTTGCCGTTGCTCGAGATAAAAAGCAGCTAGTGATGGCACCGAGAGGAGAGGAAAAGATAAGGAGAGAGATGGAAAGAAGATGAAGCGCTCTGCCGGCTGCTATGCTCTACCGAGGAACCAAGCCGTACATCGCTCGCTGACCCTCGCGCAAAGTATTATGAGTGCGGCCTGTTGAGCTACCATGGTGGGACACAGTGGGAGTAAATAAGGTTGAGCTTGCATTGGTGGGAGTAAATAAGAGAAAGGCCCAGCCACTTTGCATGTGAACCGCTTGAGCTGCCGTGCCCGCGACTAATGGATGGGAATCAGTGCGGCGGGGGGCGAGGGGTAAATTATCTGTGAGTGGATGACGCCAGTGATGACATGGCTAGCTGAGAGCTCAAAGAATTCCTTAGTGGGGACAAAAAACTAAGTTTTGTATGATTGGGACCAATTACTGGTGATGTATAGCAGGGATTGTACCTGGCAATCATTTTCATCAAGCTGTTGGGTGTTCAAGCCAGAGTATTTACCAATTATTGAAGAATGTCATGTCAGAATAAGAACATTTCTTAAAATAATATTTATGAAAATACAAATTCTGAAATTCACAAGTCGAATTATGTCTTTTAAACAACGTGACAACAGAAATTTAACCTGGCTGTGATTTATGTCGTGTTGTGTTGTGCCGTGGTTGGAGTATTTGCCAAGGAATTTATAAATGTCCTATCACCACAACAACTTTAATAATAAAAATAGGCAATGCAGTTCTGAAATACTGGCGTATCAAAAAATACTAGCATAAACAGAACTTTTACCTGTGAATAATTTCCGTGATGCAGTGGGGTGCCAATGTTGTATTTTGTAAGGAATTTTGAAATTTCCTGACATAAGCATAAATAATATAAAATAAAATTTTGGTTGCAAAAAAAACTGAACATTTATGAACCATGTAGTTGTGAGTACATACGTTGACAGTGGCACCCGTCTCATTCCCGTGGTAGTAGTCGCTGCTTTTGCCGAATCTAGCAACGTCGTCATCATTTGCAGAGTAGTTGTTTGAGGATAAAAACGTCTGGGCATGTGAACTGGTGTCGTGGCTTCTGTCCGGATGTACATTCCTAGTAACGTCATCATGTTTGTTTTGCTTCTCTCGGTTGTATGGAAGTTTCTTGAAAACCTTTTGTCACAAAAGATTGAAAATAACTGTCAGACATGAAACCCACAGTTACAAGAGTACTAGTAATTAGCAAGCAAGAGACATAGACATATAATTCCGTTAGCGATACCATCCATTGAGGCGATCTCCAGTCACTTCTTTGCTAAACGTTCTGTCCAATGCCTCATTAATGGGTACTCTCGTTGTCCAGGATAATCGATTTTGTGGTGGCTACATGCGTGGACATGCTCGAGGTACCAGTACTGCACAATTAGGAATCGGTGTTAAACATATCCTGTGTGAATCCAAATATTAGTCCTGAAACTGGTAATGAAATGGAAATTTATTACCTGCAACAAGATCAGGCTGCCTTTAGGAGTACTACCAGGTGTCGGATTATTCCCTTGCCTTTTGTAAGCAGCCAGACCATCTTGTAGATTCTTAAGAGTATAAACACCCCAGTTCATCAAATGTTAGTCACCAACATTCTCGACTAGCCGCTGGACTTTTGCTGGAATAGCTGGGTTGGTATCAGGGTCAAATAAAACCTTGTGGCAAAACATGAAGAAATCTCGAAGAAACGAATCATCGGCAGGCCCGTCCTTTTGCTTTAGTCTGTTTTCAACCTCAGACAATGTTAGTGACGACCTTGTTTTTTCTCGACCACAACTAGTCATATTGACCTCTTTTCCCTCGATTGGTAGAACCATGATGTCCTTCACATCTGATGGCGTCAACTGGACCAGCTCGCTACCAAGCTTGAAACCTGCTTGATCCGGATCGTACGTGTTGACAAGCGACATCAGCAATGGACGATCTATGGTGATTGGTTTGATGTGTAGCAAGAAGTCGAACTTGATAGACTCTAGCTTTTTCTTTCTTGCTGTTGAAAGCAGCCCAAGGACATTCGCCAGTCGTTTCGACGTGCCTAGAATGCATAGGCTCAAGCGCTTTGAAGAAATGGTAGAAGTAGAACGGATTGGTATCTGGTCACAGAGAGAGAATAATCAATAAGCGCGCACTGTGCAGGGATAGGTAGTGCGTCATATGGAATCTGGATGTTGTGTTAGATTACATACCTCCGGAGTAGATGACGACAATGGGCCGTCGGAGTTGAAGTTGTTGGGCCGCCGCCTCCGAGGATGGGCGGCGCTGCCGGTCGGAGGTGCTACCTTTTCTTTGCTAGGGCTAGGAGGCCGCTTCCTTGACGTCGTTGTCGACTCTGGTTTGGCATCGGAAGTCACCGTTGATCTGCTGTCAGAACTCTGTGTCATCAGCGTCGCATTTCCGTCCGGTGTGCCTTGCTTGCCAAGATGAGGGACACGAGACGATTTCTTCGGCGCGACCGACATGAGCACAAACCTCTTCCTCCGCCGCGCTTCTGAGATCTGAACTTGCAGGGTCTATGATAATGGATATATAGTTAGTTTTCGTTAAACGGATATCTCGAAAATCTCGCAAAAACGTGAAATCATCAGCTCAAAAGAAGGAACGTAAAGCTTTTGTTTACGTGCGCTACTAAACCACAACCCTTGCAGCACGCAACGTGGCATCAGCGTAACCGTCAGTTCCCACCCACTACCTGCTACCATGTGGGTCATGGAATGCTTGCCCGGTGTCAGCCGTTGGAGGTATGGAAAGGCGACGCATGGCAGCAACAGCTGAAGATGAAGAGTTTGGTGGCACGTTTGATAGGAAACACCGGGATGGAGGGTGTATCTAGCTCAGGGCGTAATCTCGGTTACGCAGGATCGACACGACCCGCCGTGCTCCTCGTCGAGCGCGATGCTGCGTGCGTAACCCAAGCGGCCTTTTACATGGCTGTGTGTGTAACCCTTGCGATTGCACCAAGCAGCGTGCGTGGTCCCAGCATAACCGAGACCATGCAGATTACGCATTCCTCTCAGGAGGCCTCTTGACCACAATGATGCATGCGTAAGCAAAACGGCCCTTTACATGGTCGTGTGGGTAACCCAGGCGGTTGCAGCATGCAGCTTGGATCCTGTGTTACCGATATCGGGTAGGTGACGCATTCCTGTCCAGGTATGTTATAGAACCCTGGGAGTAGGAGACGATCCATGCTGCGTCCTACACGATTTGGAAGGAGGGGAGCTGATTTTCCTGCACCTTCTCTTCATCCATGGCTGAAAATTTTAGAGGAGCTGCAGGATGCTCCAATGGACCCCCAGCGCCCACACTGGATCCGCCCCGGACAGCAGGTCGTATCTAATCTGCCTTAACCTCTAACCTCCAACATCGTTTGGACATGCTTCGCCATTCATAAAATATTATTCTTGTCATAGAGCAGGTGAAGTGCAAGCAATTGAAATAATATAACAGATTAACAGTAGTTCATACCAGTTTGCAATATTTGTGATTTAACTGGCATACAGGAACCAACAAGTCATGAAACTCCCAACATTTCGGCTCGACACTCATTGCCCAGAAATTTACATGTCAGGATATTGAGTTGCATGCACCAACCAGTTCGACCCAATAGCTTAAGCTGATAGGAAAAGGTGGGCAACGATAGGACAAAATGGAGGGGTGGAAACACGGAAGCATTGGAGATGTTTCTGCATGTTACTCCAAAAACCATGAAATTAGAGCAACTGAGAAGGTGTTTGATTTTAATTAATGGACAATACGAAACAGAGGGTATGATTGAAGCAATGTTAGAGCACATAGCCTAATTCTACAGATATAGCTCCTGTCTCCATTCTTGAAACATCAAAATGGACCAGTAATTTGGGACGAAGGGAATGCCTCACAGAGTCACAGGGCACCATTTCAGTGCTTATTACCAAGGGCCAATGTCTCCACATAGTAGGGAACTAATGGGAAAATATACTGAGGGCCCACCCCTAGAGTGCAGAGAGTGTACACCTCCTTTCTATCCATGTCATATGATTTCAGTTTCTGGTCCCAGTCAAGAAAGAAAAAGATCAAATTGTGATCTGGGTGAATGGCAACCACAGTGTATTTAAATTAAACTCCGTAATTCATTCTTTCAAACAGCTTGAAAAATTCCACACTGTGCTTCAGAACCCATTCTTTTGCATCATAGTCCTGAAGGACCCAAATGGACAGTTCAGTCATCTGGTGAGTGTTGTCTTTATGTTCACTCATGCAATGCACAAGTCCTTGGGATTCACCAACAAAAACAACATCCAAAAGCTTCACGGCCCCCCTGAGGCTCCTACAAACATTCCCTTCCCCATCAACTGCAAGTATTAGGTCCTAGAGTGTACCATTATGTGAGCCGAAGGCACTAAGATGCAGCATGCCATTAACAAAGGTGCTTCCTACGAAGAATGATGTGATGTGATATGAAGACAACCAATCGCAGTCACACCATACCCAAGTTTCAAATGAGTATGCGTTGACTTCTTCCACGGTTGTGCCATGATCAGAAATGAACTCAACCAACTGAAAGTGCGAGGACACAGCAGGGTTGAAAATCAAAAAGGTGAAAATATGTTTGTCATCATCAAGTTCCAGGCCCTCATCAGTCTCACTAGTGGAAAGAGGTTCGAAGCCGGAGCTAGGCACGGCCACCCATGGCTCGGTGGTGGGGTTGCAGACGACATAGCCCAGTGAAGGGTAGGTGTCTCCAGCCCTACCGTGCCCGAAGAGGAGGAGCCCATTGTAGGAATCCAAGAGGTGGCATTCCTCAATGCCTGGCTGGTTCCACAGGAAGGTGTAGGAAGCGAGGGGAATGTATCTACCAAACGTGTTGATGAAGTGCCTGACGACGCCATCCGAGCCGTCACCATCACGGTCAATATTGGGCACAAGGTCGGTGTTGACGAAGAAACCTTCGAGGGTTTGGGGGAGCTTCTTGCAGTGGAGGCAGTCGATGATGAGGTCGCGCCAGGCCCGGGAGACACACTTTAAACGACAGAGGGAGTTGGCGGGGACGCGAAAGAGGATCTCCACTAGGACGTCGTCGGGCAGCAGAGGAACCACCGCCGTGCTCCTCTGTCTCTTGCCACTGCGAACGGATGGGAGGAGCAGGAGGTGAGGGGATGAGCCGTGAGCGTGAGGTAGGAGTGTGGCGCTCGCGGATCTGGGGAAGCTTACCAGTCGCCGGGGAGGACGATGGGGATCGCAGGGCGTAGCCGACCCAACATCGCTGCCTTGTTGCTGAGCATGTTGACAGGCTCAGCTCCAGCGAGGCGTGCTAACGACGACCGCAGGCGACGAATGGGCAAGGGCGGCGGGGACTGAACGGGGGGTTGCACACGCGGCGTGATGGAATCACGTGGCGGGAGTGATGGTGGCGGCGCGGGGAGGCACGACGCAAGGGTAGGGGTGATGCGCGAGGAGCTACGAGGCCAATTGGATCTGAGAAGGCAGCATAATAAGAGGATTAGGATCTAATATTTTCTTCCTAAAAATATGAAGTTTTGGAACTTAAAGATCATATCCAAGACTTCCTAATAATCCTCCTCTAAAATGAGACAATTTTGCATGGCAACTACCAGTTTTGAATCACATTCCGACCAAGGGTGGCACTGGCTCCCGACGGCGAGCAGCAGTACCTACGAAAAGGGCGGCTGTTCTCGAGACTGGGCACCATGAGATCGATGTAGGGGATGGTGAAGAGCTCGATGCACCGGGTCCTCGCAGGCTAGTGCGCGTCGGCCAGCGACCCGTGGGACTCGCGGCGGTAGCATCCTGCAGGCACCATGTGAGGATGTTGACAACAAGCTCTGCATCTTTCTTCTGCAGGTAGGGAGTCCATGACCTGAGCAACAATGGACATTTTCAACAGAGCAAGCTGCATCGGCAGCTACAGAGCAGCAGTTGCAAGCTGCTTGTTTTTTGTGTGTGCACTTGTTGTTTTGTAGGTGACGAGCAAACATCGGCAGCAGGCTTGAGCAATAATAAGCTCAATCACGAACACAAGGTGTTCGACGTTTCGTGCGGCCGGGAGTGAGTTGCTACTGCCGAACGGATAAAGCAAAACAAAAATTAAAATATTTGAATATTGTTTTAAAAGTATATGTAGAGTCGATTTGGCTAGTCTGTTGGATTGTACTGAAATATAGAGTGGAAATCTTAGCTAAATGGTTAGCTAAATTGAAATATGAAGAGTGAGATTTAGCTACTCTCTTGGAGTTGCTCTAATAAGTAGTAACCCAATTTGCATTGGATATTTACATGGTAGCATACCGTATAACCCAATGGGTGCAGCTATTATAATTAACTACGCTTCCTCTTGAGCCTATGTGATTGTCTCATGACGAACTGGGCAGCTTCCTTCAGGGTTGCTTCCCGGTCCTCCTTGTAGTTCCACAATAATTGTACTGGGTAGCAGCCATTCGCATTGTGCTCGTTAACCTCAAGTAGGGCCTTTGTTACCAAGGCAAAGATCTCTTGACCATGCTCTCCTCTTAGATCCTGGAGCTTACTATCGGCTTCGTCAATAACATCCTTCAAAAGATCACTTGCCCCACGATTAGACTGGATGGACATGGAAACTCACAGAACATAATCCGTCAGTAATAAATGAAAATAATCAATAAAAAGGTGCACACCATCTCTCTGTCGTCAACCATGTCAACCTTAAAAGGATGCCAATTTGGATCTGATATCTCAGCCTCCCATTTTGAACAGATAAGTGCTGCTTCGTAATCCGATAACCCACCAGTGTCTGCGATCGCCTTGCGATCAACGACGCCCATCCTCTTGACACCTATGTTGGCTCGGCCAGTTCTGCCATCTGACAATCTCTGCAGATCATGTGTATTAACTAGTTGATACCCCGTGTGTTGCTACAGCAATTTTTTAAAACAAATTTCTAAGGTGAAAAAAATGTAATTAGAAAAACTACGATGATTCCATGGCAACATTCTATGAAATTTGAAAGTATAAGGTGATTGCGTGACAACATTCTTTTGCAAACAATATTACATGAAAACATGTTCATTTTGTTGATAGAGACTGACTATTTAATGATTGATCCTCCATGTAGTTCTAGAATATGTTATGTTTGAGCACAAAATGTAATGTCCGTGGTCACTCATAGAAAGACAAATCACCACATCAATTAATTTCTGATACTTCCCAAGAAACAACAACATGATACTATATCACCAACAGCTGAAACGCAAAAGTATATTCACCATCAATTGTAGCACAAGGATGATTTCTTACCTTGATTAACTCTTTCCGAAGCTCCTGCAACTCGGTATTTTTGTTAAATTCATTAACGGCCAAAACCGTGCACAGAGACTGCAAATCATGGAGATCATCCCTTAACTCTTGCATCTCCTGAGCAAATTTGTCCTTTAATTTTGATTCTAGTTCTTGCAACTTATGCTTCAGTACTAAATTGCTCTCAGAAATGCTGGTAGCTTCTGCAGGTGCCTCCAGGTTCCCAGCGCTCAAGGTTTGGCTATTGTCCATTGCACCAGCGGCATAGTGCATGAATCCTTTGCCCGCACCAGCATCGGACATGACTATGGTGGTCGTCACTTTTCAGCCTCTAGGCAAGGTTAAACAGTTCAAATTACCATGTGTGGCACTTTCATATGTACAATTGAAATTAGAATACTATCAGGGTGCATAAGATTTTCCAGACCAGAAAAAAAACTAAACCATACGTATGATCAGAGTACAAATGAAAGTCAGGTTCATGGTTCCAGTGTCAGAAAATCCCATGTCCTTGTACCAGGAGTATTTGTTATGATCTAACGGATTACTCCATATATTCTTAGGCTCAATTAATTAACGATAAGTTATGATAAAATAATTATGATCCAATCAATCGAAATTACTATGAAATGAAGTCTACTCTAAATAATATGCCAAGCTAAGCAGGAAATATGCACAACAGTCAACTCTAAATAACATAATCGCTTAAAATTGAGTGTAGAATATAATCCCAAAGGATTCAAGACTACTGTGGCCCCCCGCCTACTGTCCTCTTCTCTTTCCCATCCCTTCTTCCGTCCAGTAGCAATGCACAACAATGGCCCACCTCCGCCAGCCTATACCACTACCCGCTGCGAGCGACAATCGCGGCGACCGCCGCCGCCGCTGCGCCATCAGTCACCAGGGCGGCTCAGCTTGTAAACTCTTAAATGCCGTATAGATTATTGACAAAAAGAACTCATCAAAGACGATCTCAACCTCGTCGCCGTTAAATAAACGAGCACTGGAGGAAAGCCGCGGCCGTAAACACGAATAGCAGTAGCATAACGCGCTAGAATCAGGCAAAATTAGTCCAGACCAGCAATGGCATGGACACGGAATTGAAGAGGAAGACGAAGGGGGAACAGGCACACTTACAGAATGAATCTCCTTCACCTATTAAAAATAAAAAACTTGTGGGTATCAATAATCAGAATTAAGAGAGTGGTTTTAAAAGGCACGGAGAAGGGGCCTTGGGTTTTCCTTTTCCTTTTTTATATAATGTGTGTGTGTGTCTGAGTGAGAGAGAGAGAGGAATTTAAAATGATCTGTGAACCAACCGAGCAGACTGATCCCAACGTACAAATGGTAGCAAGCCGTGTAACCTAGGCTGAAGCAGCGCGTGTGCGTCATGGATTCTGCATAACCCAGCGGGTCGGGGCGGGCGCCCCTGTGGCTGTGGACGACACGACAGGAGGGGAGCGGAGGCACCTGTAGGCCTGTCCCGTCTCGTCAAGGCTGTACACACGACACGACATGACACAACACGACACAGGGATCGTGTGTAACCCTTGTCTTGGCAGCAAGCCACGTAACCCGGGCTGAAGCAGCGCGTGGCACCCGTCTCGTCGTCCATCGTAATAACAATGGTGGTTCACGGGCACGCGGCGCCCGCAGTCCCACAGCGGCCTGCCCTCGCCGCAGTTTGCTTCTCCTCGAAGCGAAGCTTGCCCTGTCATGCTACACTATTTTCGTATTGCAGACCGTGCTACCTCTCACAGAACACGCTTCACAATACAAAAATTTCACCACTTTCACCAAAATTTCACGGAACTAAACAGGGCCTAAGCAATCATCTCCAAGAGCTCTTGTTTATATGAGTAGCTAAAATCCTAATTTAACTGTATTATGTAAAATGAAAGATGATGAAATCCAACAGCTCCTCTAAATAGAAAACAGGATAGCTAGCTGAGTAAAATACAAAGTCTGTTGGATCCGAGTTTTGATAAAATTCTTCTTTTTTTAGCTAACTCGTCACATATACTAGATTACAAGAGCTCGGATTAATTAGTCCTAATATATTTGTCTCGCTATTTTCCATCCATCCGTGTAATTAGTTTTACAATTAAATCATGTTTAGGCCTCCTAATCTTCGATTTACAATTGCTATGGTTATTTTTCACAAATTTCGTGATGGTGCGTAACCTTCTCACGGTACGCGATGATTCAACACGACCTAGTCTGTGTTCCACATGCCGTGCAGAACGGATGGTGAGTAGCCGAACCGTGCGTAACCGAGCTGAGGTGACGCGTTACCTGCACCCGCTCGGTTACACACCATCCGTGCGTGGATGGTGCTCACGTTCTCGGTTACACACCATCAGTTAACACACGTTCTCGGTGTTTTTCCTTTTATAAATACTTGGGCATTCAATTGCACTACCGCAAGATTTCGAATAAAGATCGGAGGAATGTGGAAGAAAGGTTTCAAAAAAATGAAGTAGTTGGAAGAGCAAACTACTTTCTGTAGGAGGGAGACTAGTTTTAATAAACTTAGTTCTTTCTAGACTGCCAATGTATATATTGTGTGTGTGTGTGTCTGTGAGAGAGAGGAAGAGAGAGGAATTTAAAATGATCCGTGAACCAACCGAGCAGACTGATCCCAACGTACAAATAGCAGCAAGCCGCGTAACCTAGGCTGAAATAGCGAGTGTGCGTCGTGGATTGTGCATAACCCAGCGGGTCGGGGCGGGCGCCCCTGTGGCTGTGGACGACACGACGGGAGGGGAGCAGAGGTGCCTGCAGGCCCATCCCGTCCCATCTGTAGGAGGGAGTCTAGTTTTAATAAACTCAGTTCTTTCTAGCCTGCCAATGTATATGATGTCTTTTTCTAGAATTCCTAAAGGAGAGTGCTAAAAAAGTTGGATTATTTTAGATCAAGGTTCTTTTGGCAGTGCGATGAACAAAAGAAGAAATATACGTAATAGATTAGCAAAGTGGAGTATCCTGTGTCAAACCAAGAGTTTGGGTGGCTTCCAGGGATGTGGGAAGGCAGAGCCATGTCAAGAAGAAAAAGAAGAAGAAGAAGAAGAAGAAGAGTACCGGCCTCAGGGGCCCCCCACGGCCCCACACACGCCACCACCACCCCAGTCTGAACGTGTCACGTTGAATCTGAAGCGGCCCGACCCAGTTTTAAGTGTGAAGCGTCTTCCGTTTGCCTGCGCGTATTCCAAGACATGGTGGGGCCGGGGAGGCGAACTGCTAAACCCACCACCCCGGAAAATCCCTGGCTTTCGACTCGATCGTGGTATACTCCTACGTATATATAACTACTACATCACGAAAGGTTCACTTCACCTTCGCCATCATATCGGCTGCCCTTCCTTCTTTAAGCCTCAGATCCTCACGCACCTGCATCAATATTCACCCTCTTAGTCGCCACCGTGTGCCATGAGCTTCGTGGGTGAGCCCTCTCCGAAACGCACACGGGTTGGCGATGAAGCCGTGCCCGTGGTTGAGCCACTGCGCGCCATGAGCTCCATGGGCGAGCCCTCTGCGGAACGCGCACTGGTTGGCGATGAAGTCGTGACCGTGGTTGAGCCACCGTGTGCCATGAGCTCCGTGGGCGAGCCATCTCCGGAATGCGCACCGATTGGCGATGAAGCCGTGACCGTTGTTGAGCCATCGCGTGCCATGAGCTTCGTGGGCGAGCCCTCTCCGGAACACGCACCGGTTGGCGATCCCGTGGTTGTGGCAGCTCCAATCAATGAAAGTGTTGCCCGTGACGCGCAATGGGCCATAAGCATCATGTAGCCCGCCTTCATCAAGATCAACGCTCTGCTTCGTGACCTAGATCTAGGCACCGTCAACAAGCCACTGGAGGAAACAGTGCGGCATTATGCCTATGCATTTGACCGTCTCGCCGAAGTCCTGGACAAATTGCCGGACTACCTGACGGCCCGCTTGAAGGAGGACAGACACACCAGCGCGGTTGCCACGGCGGAATACATCATGGCCTACTACAAGTGTCGTCTGATTGATGGCTTTGACCCCAGCGTCGCGCTTCTGGGAATCAGCACTGCCGGCGACATCGACCAGGATCACTGGCACGAGATGGTTCGTGACGATGCTCAGGGTGTGGCCAACCTTCTCGTTGCTGACATGGAAGGTGATGCCGAATAATAAGAGCGAGGGACTGAGGGAGGAGTGCACATGCCGCATGCCGGAGACTACGACGAAATGAAGTAGAGGGGGTTGTGCCGGACTACCGGTGATCTCAGTACGTATGTAGCTAGCTACTAGTTTCTACTTGCTTGGTCGCCATCTTATTAAGTACTCGTATGTATTTTAGGGCTGAAGCAACATGTATTTCTTATGCACTAGTAATTGCTTGCGATCTCACTCTAGTGACTCTACTACTGTTACTGTATCGATAGCCGACGGCGGCTATGAACAATAACCACCAATCCACCACCACCATCTTCTAAATCTTATGTCAAAAAAGACTTGTAGTAGCGCCTAGTACTAAATTTACCTATCTCAAAAAAAATGTCATGAGCGAGCCTCTGTAGGTTGCGTGCTAGCTAGTGGTGCAACATATAGAGGCTTGCGTAACCGAGAGCCCCGCTGCGCACTGCAACCACCTGGGTTGTACCTAGGTATTGGCGTATAGCAACCTCCTCGGGATAAGCAGACTTTGAGAGTCATGCGTAACCTGTTCGGTATCGGTTGCGCTGGAGCCATGTTGTGTTCTGCGTGCAACCACCCACATCTGCCGCAACCAAAAGGCGCACCGCATCTGCCTTGACGATTCCCGCTCGCAGCTTGACGCACTTCCGGCATATGCGTGCGTCAGTTTTAGTTTTTTCTGCCATTTTAGAAGTCATTTATTAGAAACTGTTGGAGATGTCATTCTTTTTTCTCCCAATATCATTTTAGGAGTTCTAAAACTGCAAGGTTTTAGGAGGAAAGAATAGAGAACTCATGCTCTTAGGGTCATGCAACAGCCAGTTCTGCATCATGGATGGTGCGTAACCGTATTCGTGGATAATCCCAGGGCTATAGGTTACGCGCAGAATCGACACCACCCTATCTGATGGTGCATAACCGAGTCCGCTGACATTCTGAGACGGTAAGCTCTAAGAGAGGAATGCGTGGCGCCGTAGCCTGCAGGGTCTCGGTTACGCTGGAGTCGCACTGCTTGGAGCAAACTAATATAAACGAATGAAAATAACCATTCCTATTCAGCATTTAACCTGCGTAATTTGTATGTTGGGATCGATCATCATCGGGTGACACGCTATCGATCCCATGGTGCATGTTGCAACCTTCCCGGGATACACAGACTTTGAGATGATGAGTGCGCAACCTGTCTGGTCTAGCCATGCTGCGTGCTGCGTGCAACCGCCTGGGTTGCCCACACGGCACCCGTGCGGCCCTCGTGCGGTACGCACGCAGCATAGAATCTCGATCGTGCGTGTTGCAAGTTTGTTGTTGCTCGCATTCCATGGCCAGCCCTGGCAATTTCGGGATCGTGGTGCACGGAGGCTTCCCTAATGAGACTATCGTTTCCATCTCTCTCCTAGATTCTGTTGGCCCTTTCACTGCAGTAGCTATATAAACAGGGACCCGGAGGTGCATTGGTCCATTATTCATTCATACTATAGCGTCTCATTTTACTGTAGGTTTACTAGAAACAATTAGTGGTTTTCCCAGCGGATGCAGGCAGTATAGTCGTCGTAGTACAGTAGTACTTATGACTACACCAGCAGCGCCAGAAGAGGTGGTTGTTGGTGCCTCCAGGCCTAGGCAAACACCTTCGAAGCGCCGACCCGAGACTTCTGATACTGATGATGTAAGTTCCCCGGCCAAGCGTCTGCAGACGATGGACACACCGCCGCCGCCACCCACCGCCAAGCGTCTACTGTTTGATGAGCCGGCCGCTCCTACTCATCCCACCATCGAAGAACCGCCTGTGCATGAAGACGACAGTGAGGTACGTACGTACTGGTGGGATGCTCGATCTGGTGGTGTTCCACCCGCACTACACTCTGCGCGGTTTAATTATTTTAATTTCCATCTCCTCATTTTCTTGTTCTTCATGCATGCGCACGCGCAGTTGATGAGTGAGTTGGAGAAGGAACTTTTGGATGTTCTGGCCGCAATTGGTGTGATGTACAAGGAAGATGATGATGACATCTCGACGGATCAGTACATCCTGCACGATCCACCTGCAGCTCCAGATGCTCCATCCATTGAGGTTGACGAAGACGATCCCTCCAGTATGGCAGGTGCTAATAATATACATATATACTCTGTCATCGTGTATATATATATCAACGAGTGTGCTTCTGCTGCCTCTAACTTGGTTGCCTTTTCTTGTCTCGCAATAATATAATACAGGCGGCGACGACGAGTAGTAATCTTCGGGCCGGGAGATCGAGCAAATAATAAACACCAGGTCAAGGAAGGTGTGTGCAACATGGGCCACCCCACCAGATCCCACACCACTGCGCTACTGGCTGATGATATGATGCAGTAGTTAGTTTGCTGGTGGAGACGAAAAGGCCGGCCTCTTGTCTAGTACTAGCCGTAGTAGTAATAACAAGAATGGAGAACATCAATCTAGTGCCTTCGGATGAATTCAGAATTCATAATATATATATATATGTTAACCCTGTTTTGGATCGGATCGATGCATGCATGCATCCATATTATATTAGTGCCTTTGCACCCTTTTCTATTTTTGCTGTTTTATATTCACTGCTAATACAAATAAAAGTAGCAAATAACCCAGACCGGCGTAACCTACACCCAGCCGATCACCGATTCGGCGTAACCATCCCTGCTGCATCCGGTCCTGTCGATCCTGCGAGTAACCTACACCCGCTCGGTTACGCACTATCAGTGCTGCCTGCACCTGCGAGTCGGTGTTGCCTGAATGGTGCGTAACCGAGTCTATGTGTTACCCAGTCGTAGTTGCCCTATGCATGCAGCAGCACTGATGGTGCATAACCTAGTGGGTGTAGGTTACGCATACGGAGTACAACTGAAGCCTATTTCTTATGTTATTACGTGTCGCGCCATGAAGAACGGATGGTGCGTTGCCGAATCGTGCATAACCAAAGCTAGTGCAGTGCAGGTGACGCGCAGGATCAACACGACCGGATGCAAGTTACGCGCCGAATCGGCACCACCCAGTCGGTGTTGCAGCATCAAGGTGCGTAACCGAGTCTGTGCGGGTACGAGCGGGTTCAGGTTACGCATACATCTAGAACCAGTGGTGTTGCATCAAGCAGAATGGACGGTGTGTACGCGCTGAATCATCACGACCCAGTCGGTGTTGCACGCGCCATGCAAAACGGATGGTGCGTAGCCGAACCGTGCGTAACCGAGCTGAGGTGATGCGCAGAACCGACACAACCGGATGCAGGTGACGCGCAGGATCGACACGACTGATTTGCGTAACAGACCTCGTGCGTAACCCAGCCAGTGTTGCACCATGCAACCAGTACTCTTAAACTTCTCTTCTATCCAATGGCATTCTACTCATGATACTCATTGTTATCTGTGCCATTTATTGCCACGGCCCACACCAATGGCAAATAGGACTATCATTTGTAAATATCTGATTTCTGGAAATACGGAGTATTCCTATCAAAAGAGAATGGAGAGAGTGCCATATAAAGTTGATCTGTTTTGTGGCCTTCGAGGTACGTTGCCAAGAAGCCGGCATCCAAGGCACCTGCACCCAGCTGAGGGTTACGCACCATCCCTGCTGCATCCGGTCCTATCGATCCTGCGAGTAACCTACACCCGTTCGGTTATGCACTATCAGTGCTGCCTGCACCTGCGACCCGGTGTTGTGTGCAGCATGGATGGTGTGTAACCTAGAGGGTACGGATTTGCTGGAGGTTGCACCATGCGTACGTAACCATCAACGTGAGTAACGCAGTCAGTGTTGCACCATGCAGCTAGCCGTCTTAAAGGTGTGTAACCTAGTCCGTGCTTAATCGAGTCGGTGTTGCTGCTCAAGCAGCACGGACGGAGCGTAACCTGTGCAGCTTACATGCTGATTCGACACGAGACAGTCCGTGGTGTTGCATCAAGCAGCACAGACGGCGCGTATCCTGCAAAGGTTACGCGCATATTCGAGACGACCGGATGCAGCGTGGATTTTGCGTAACCTTATCGGCTCAAGGTTACACGATGAAACGACACAACAGAGGATACAACGTGGTTTTTGCGTAACCGACACTCTACGTAACCCAGTCAGTGTTCCACCATGCAACCAAGTCGGTGTTGCATCAAGCAGCACGGACGGTGCATAACCCAGTCAGTGTTGCACGCGCCATGTAGAATGGATGGTGCATCACCGAAGCTGGTGTAGGTGACACGCAGGATCGACATGACCGGATGCAGGTTACGTGATGAAACGACACCACCTAGTCGGTGTTGCAGCATGAAGGTGCGTAACAGAGTCCGTGCATGTCTGAGCGGGTTCAGATTACACATACATCTGGAGCCTATAGGTGCGCGTGCATATTCCAGGCGGTTGCAGCCTGGATGGTGCGTAACCAAGCAGCAAGTGCAGGTAATGTGCAGAATCACCGAAGCTGGAGCAGCTGGGCAGCCGGATGCAGCATGGGTCAGGTTACGCATACATCTGAAGCCTCTTTGTGCGTAACGCAGTTGGTGTTGCAGGAACAATGCAGCCTAGATGCATGCTAGCTAGTGGTGCAACCTACAGAGCCTGTTTGCAGGAACAAACAATACAGAGGCTTAGTGCAACCTGGGTTTTACATGCGTAACCTATGGTTACGTGCGGGCCATGGTGCGTATTAGCGTATTGCAACCTCCCCTTGATAAGCGGACTTTGAAGGGCATGCGTAACCTGTCCAGTATCGGGCTGCGTTCTGAATGGTGTTGCCCGATACCTACGAGATGGTGTTGCCTGCACCATGAAGCCTGAGTGGTACGTAACCATGGTGATGCGAGACGGTGAATAGTATGCCATGAAGCACTAGAAAGGTCAGGTACCTGGAGGCGAAGGGTGGTTCCTCCGGCCAAAAACAACAAATTCTATGGGTTCTAAATTGGATGTTGAGCAGGAGCTTCTAATCACTTTTATTGGAAAGACGTTGGACAAGACGCGGCTCTGATCCGCAGAGCCCCACAATCTAACAAAAAGCCCAACTGAAAACGGAGTAAAAACCTGAACATGAGTTTATTCCTAACACCCATCTTGATCCTTGTTTCCCAGGGCTTTGGTTACCACATCTTCCTGGTTTGCCGAAGGACACCGGCTCTGTGAATGTTCAGAGGAAACTTACGCTGCAAGGTTACAATATTTTGTTAGTAACTTGCTTATAAGTACTGGTCGATGAACAACATTAGTGTGTCATTTTGTTATCTTACAGTGCGCTGGAGCACCTCCTCGTACCTAGGGCTTTTGGATACGGTTTCACCTGTAGCTGGAGGTGTGGTATCTTCCCACCTCACTTGTACCCGGCTACTCTACTCTTTGCTACAGTTCTAAAATTCTTCTGACTTCTTTGCCTGGACAAAGCTGTTCCAATCTGCTTTTGTAATAATACCATCGTAATATTGCAGAGGCGACACACCCTTTTTTGATTAAGTCGGATTTTAATTTAATTTTTCTTCAGTGCTGCAGCCTTCACAGCTTCCTTTGAAGGCTCTGGTATCTTAAACCTAGGCTTCAAAGGAAGCTGTGAAGGCTTAGAAGCCTAAGTTTAAGATACCAGAGGCTTCAAAGGAACCTGTGAAGGCTATAGTGCTAAAGAAAATTAAATTCAAATCTGACTTAATCAAAAAAGTTGTCAAGAAGGGTGTATCGCCTCTACAATATTATGAGGGTATTATTACAGAAGCAGATTGGATTTGAAACAGCTTTGTACAGGCAAAGAAGTCAAGAAGATTTGGCAATGTGCTTTGAGCTTCTACACGCCGGATCTCGATCGGAGAGAGAGGGCAAAGAAGGGAGCTCGCGCCGCTGTTCCTCCCGCCTCACCTCGCGCCCCTGCTCCGCCTGTTGGGGACGGACCTCGCCTCGCGCCCTCTCCGGGGAGGCCGCCTCCGGCGCCGCCGCGGTCCCCACCTCCCCGCGTCGCCGCCGAAATCCCCGAGGGTGAGGCCGCCACGCGCCGGATCCGGGCCTGCCAAGGGGAGAGGGAGGTCACTGATGGCGGGGGAAGAGGAGGTGGGGGGGATCGAGGAGGTGACGGCAGCCTGCGAGTGAAGCAGGCGTGCGGGTCGCGGGAGGAGGAGAGAGAGAGATGGCAGCGGGGACCAAAGGTCGAGCTGCGCGAAGGAGAGATAAAGGGCAAACAAAAACCCTAAACCGACCGTGTTTGGTTGGAGGAGTAAAAATTGTTACTCCTCGTTCGACCGTTAATTAGAGGTATTGATAGAGGCGGAGTGCCCGATCTTTCGGTTAGTGGAGATAACTTCGATCTGGTGGTTGTTGACCCTCACGATCCGACTGCGACGAGCGAGCTCGAAGCGCCAATGCAATCGCTGAACCAACTCCCGATGGTTACCAACCTTGCCAGTGCAAAGTCAGCTTGATCACAAAGATTGTTTCTTGCACGCAATCGAAGAACAAACAAGAAAAAGAGGCGAGCAATCTTACTATCACTCGAAGGTGGAGTCTGCAATACACGAAGGCAGCGCTATGCGGCTGTTCGTTTGTAGCTAAAGCTAACTTGTAAAACAAACTCGAGTTCTAAATGTGGCGTCTACTAAGTATATGAAGAGGGGCGTCCTAGGGTTGAGGGCGACCTAGGATGGGGCGCCCTCAACTTGGGCTTAAGGCCCAACAAACCGGCGACGCAGCACCTTGACAGATTCTGGACGTCAACTTCTTTCGACGATTCCCGTTGACTCGGGAAGAAATTGGGCCTCAAACCGGTGCCATTGGAAGCCTTATGAAATTCTTCTTCCAGCCATATAAAATACGTCCAAAACCGACTTTGTATGCGACCTGGGCGTCGTTTTTAGTGCGCACTGGTCCTGGACTCCGAACTGGGCTCGAACTTGAATTCTTTTGGGCCTCCACCTTAGGGACTCGAACCGGATTAGCCTCGTGCCTCCTCTTCGACTTGGACACCCTTGCTGGACTTCTTCTACTCCATTCCATGCACCAATCATGGTTGTATGCATGGGTGTCATGTCCTCCTCATTCCCCCCTTCTTGAAGAAAAGTCGTCCTCGACGTCGAGTGTACGTGAAAACGATCCTGCACAACACAAGGGAGAACGGGGTTGCGCAAATAAAGCAAACCAAAACAATTGTGAGGAGGAATGTGACCATGTTTCCAAATGTGTATCATGTCATGTCGCATCAAATTGTCAGCATCTCTGGAGAATTCGTTATTGAAAAACGCATGAGGTTTGTCATTACTATCCTGCAAAAGATTAGCACCAACAAAAGACACAACACTAATGGCTGGTTGCTTGCAAGAAAATTTAGCACCAAAAATCATAGGGAGCCACCAGCAATGCTTCCCTTCTTGCAAAACAAAACTACTAGAGGAACATGTGAAAATATTTGTAGGATGGTTACCCTCTAATCGATCACAATCGTGCACAACAAAAGGAGAATTCAAATTTGTACAAATGTAAACCTGATGTACCATATATTGTCCTTTGTTGTTATATTTGCCAATAACATGATATGAATGTCTAGACAACCATGGCAAATCAGTATATGCAAAAAGTCTCTCTTCTAAACAATCTAGATTACACAAATCATCAAATTCAACGTAACCCAAGGTATGTAAAGAAGATAACAAATGTAGCTCATCATTTGTACTAGCAACATGCATAATATTTTTATTTTCAACACTGGCATGTAAACCTGAAGTAGTAGCACACAATTCATCTTTATCACAAGAAACATCAAGCAAATCAGCATGGGACAAAGATAAATCAAGAGATGGTTCCACTATGAATTGCTCAACTAAAGCATGATTTGTGGAAAAATTCAGCCCATTAACAGAATTCTCACCTTCCGTGAGTGCAGCACCATGGGCATTACCTATGTTCTCAGTAGGAGTATTCGGTGCATGGTGGAGTGATGGTTCGGAATTTGTACAGGAGGATGCGCCTGCAGGTGTGGCTGTCCTCTCGCGCGGTGTAACGGTGGGCGTGGATGGCGTGGGGAGAGCTACCACTGAGCTGGATGTCGAGCTTCTTCCTGCAAAAGAGTTAGAATATGTCTTCGAGCGGCGTCCCTGCACTTCACATTCAGCTTTGCAAGCATATTCAAATAATGTGGTCATATCAGTATACTCCTCATAATCAAGTATATCCTGAATTTCACGGTTCAAACCACCACAAAAACGTGCCATAGCAGCGGCATCCGTCTCAACTAAACCACAACGAATCATACCCTTTTGTAGTTCTTGGTAATATTCCTCCACAGATTGTTGACCTTGTTGAAAACACTGCTGTTTACTAAGCAAATCTCGGGCAAAATAGGACGGCACAAATCTGTGTCGCATAGCAGCTTTTAAATCAGCCCAAGTGGTGGGAGTGGTAGTGGGATGTTTTTGTTCATATGCACGCCACCACATTAAAGCAAAATTAGTAAATACACTAATAGCAGCTTTAACTTGAGAACTAGCAAGAATATCATGGCATGAAAATTTCTATGCGACCTCTAATTCCCAATCAAGATATGCAGCAGGATCATATTTGCCATTGTAAGGTGGGATTTTAAACGTAAGCTCAGCAAAAGAATCATTACCACCACGGATGAACGCACGTCGGGCGTGTCCACAGAGGTCTCCAGCGTCCATCTGCTTCTGTAAACCTGTGATCAGTGTTTTCATTGCATCGAGGTGTGACACAATGGTGTCGAGCATGGTCTTAGTGGCCTGCGGCTGTTCATCCTTCTTCTCTACGTCTTCTGCCATGGTTAGCGTAAATACAAAACAAAACGAGACCAAAAACAGCGGTGGAATGGCTCGCAAGGCTCTCAAACTAGTGCTGTTATCAAATTCTTATACGTTCTTACCATGCAAATAGGGGCAACCTGCAACCAACCGGTGGAACTCACAAAAGATTGGAGGAGCGATTGCCTGGAGAAACAAAAATCTGCTCGTCGTAGAAATATGTGGAGTTCTGGGTAGGCTGCACTTAAGTGAAGGATTAGCACAATCAAACAATAATGCAAAGTTGAATTATAGTGCTAAATATGAAACAATCACTGCTGGAAACAAGTGAAAAAGTGGACAAGAACAAAGCAAGCACAAGCGGTGGGCGGGTGGTGCGGTGTTGCCCAGAGGCGGAAAACCGCGAGCAGGGAGGGAGAGGCGCGGTGGAAGGGGGGCGACGTTGCCCAGGGTGGGGCTTGTGACTAGGGGCGAGCAGCGTGTGCAGCGTGTCCAGGGAGGACTCGCGACCAGGGATGGGCACCGACGTGCCCAGGGCAGACTCGCGACCAGGGCAGCGTGCGGCGTGCGTTGGGGGAACTCGGTGGAGCTTTCTTTCTTTTTTTTTGATTGCCGTCTCCTTTTCTTTTTGACTTTCCTTTGTTTTTTTGATACCTTTCCAAAGCACACATGGCAGGGAACAACCGCAGTGCGCACTGCCCACAGGTGGCGATCAGCTGGATCAGTCTCGGTCTCCTCCTCCCGGTTGTACTCCCTTTTTTCCTTTTTTTAACTTTTTTTTCACTTTCCTTTTTTTGTTGGCACTTTCCAACCGAGACAGGGAGGGGCGATCACGGAGGGTGGGGGTCGCGGCGTGCTCGGGTAGAGACCGAGGCGCGCGAGGGGGTGGAGTCCCGCGGCGCTACGCAAAGCGCGTGGCTAGGGAGTTACGGTGCGTGGGGGGTGTTTGGCGTGGGTGGGTAAGCAGCGGAAAACAAAAAGATGAGGTGGCGGCTAGGGTTAGAAGAAAAAACAAGGAATAAAGGATAGAATCACAAGTAACCAGCAACATTTGAACGAGTAAGCACACAAATTCAACAAAGACACTTATTGAAAGAATATGCAAGGCTAAACGGTTGCTGGGACAAGGATCTAATCTGAAAATAAATTTTTGTTTTGGTTTTTGTGGACTGTAGCAATTAAAAACACTCGATAAACTCACTGATCAACCTAGAAAACTGATACCACTTGATAGAGGCGGAGTGCCTGATCTTTCGGTGAGTGGAGATATCTTCGATCTGGTGGTTGTTGACCCTCACGATCCGACTATGACGAGCGAGCTCGAAGCGCCAATGCAATCACTAAACCAACTCCTGATGGTTACCAACCATGCCGGTGCGAAGTCAGCCTGATCACGAAGATCGTTTCCTGCACGCAATCGAAGAATGAACAAGAAAAAGAGGCGAGCAATCTTACTATCACTCGAAGGTGGAGTCTGCAATACACGAAGGCAGCGCTATGCGGCTGTTTGGTTGTAGCTAAAGCTAACTTGTAAAACAAACTCGAGTTCTAAATGCAGCGCCTACTGAGTATATGAAGAGGGGCGTCCTAGGGTTGAGGGTGACCTAGGATGGGGCGCCCTCAACTTGGGCTTAAGGCCCAACAAACTGGCGACGCAGCACCTTGGCAGATTCTGGACGTCAACTTCTTTCGACGATTGCCATTGACTCGGGACGAATTTGGGCCACAAACTGGTGCCATTGGAAGCCATATGAAATTCTGCTTCCAGCCATATAAAGAACGTCCAAAACTGACTTTGTATGTGACCTGCGTGTCATTTTTAGTGCGCAGTGGTCCTGGACTCCGAACTGGGCTCGATCTTGAATTCTTTTGGGCCTCCACCTTGGGGACTCAAACCAGATTAGCCTCGTGCCTCCTCTTCAACTTGGACAGCCTTGCTGGACTTCTTCTACTCCATTCCATCCACCAATCATGGTCGTATGCACGGTTGTCATGTCCTCATCAGGTATTAAATAAAGTCAGTTTGCAAAACTATTTTCACAACTCCGTGCAAAATCACGAGATAAAATTTAGTACTCCATGCATGAAAGATTCCCTGAACTGTGGTTGAGCACGCACTAGGTTATGCACCTTCATGACAAGTTGTGCCATGTGTACCGACACGGTGCAGGTTTCTGTGATAACCGCCTGGGTTACGCACGGAGCATCGCGATTGCCGCGCAACACGGCGGGCCGTGTCATGTCGAACCCCTAGTTCATTTGGCTCCTGCCCCTGGTCTGCAGGGTTACGCACCATCTATTCTGCGTGGCTCCTGCAACACCGACTAGGTTACGCACGTAGACCTGGTTACGCACCATCCATGATGTGCATCCGGTCCTGTCGATTCTGCGAGTAACCTACACCCATTTGGTTACACACCATCCATGCTGCACGGCTCTTGCTCCTGCAACACCACCGACACCGACTGGGTCATGTCGAACCTGCGTAACCCTCGCCTAGGAGGTTATGCACGAGCCATGGTGTCTACGGAGGGAGTACAAGTAGCATGTAACCAAACCACAGGTCGGCTAGTAGTATACTCCGTATGGCGTCTCTTCGGAGACATCCTATAAAATAGGAAGGATACAGAGTTCTATGGCAGTTGACGCATATATACAGTCAGTGCGCACAATGCGGCGAGATGGATGGGATCTGTTATCATGTAATACTATATACTTTATATACTAGTATATATAGAATATTATAAATGCGACAATTACTATGGTCGGCCTCCGCCTCTTCGTGCCCCTGCCTCTCCCACTTCGTCCTCTCTCGCCCTTGGCCATACTACCCTAAACACCGCCGTCCCCCCGTGATCTGGTTCTCTGATCCCCCTTGTTGACAATGCATCAATCAAGCTACCATGAGAGTGCACAAATGCATGTCAAAGCATATATCAGCTACCAAGCTTCTCAAATATACAAAGAGCACAACAAAATGCTACAAATGAGACATAGAGCAAGCAAGTAGACATGCTGTAGTTAGCGCATTGCCATCAAGAAAGTAGAGACATAGATACGTGTGACATGGCCAAAAGCATTTTAAGCAAATTTTCACAAAAAGACTTCATCTCATGAGCAAAGCCCTACTCATGGTCAATTTGAGCAAAAATGAACTAGATCACACAAAGCTCATACAAGATCACAAGTTCTCATCACAAGATCATAGCAAACACCCATAAGCTACTATATGATATGTCAAAGCCACCGAGCCATGTGTCTACTTCTAATTGATACTTCTCATGGTAGACATCATGCAACGGTTTAGCACCCAAGATATACACATGAAAGCATAAAGACATGATTATGAGCACATTTTTCAAGCATAAGGCAATTCATAGACCAAATTCATTTTCAAATTTAAGCATGTCACATTAAATGCCTTTGCGGCAAAAAGAAGCTTATACTCCTCCATTAGTGAACATATGGGCTAAACATTCACCATGACAAATGGGTCTTTGTACAAAATGAAAATGCATGCAATGTAATGCCACAAAGGATACATATATCACATATATACATGAGAAGCTCCAAGATCCAGCTAAAAAGGGAAACACACTCCAAGTTCGCCTCGCAAGCATGTGAACGTAACTTGGTCAAGTGGTTTAGTGAATATGTCGGCTAGCTGATCTTGGGTAGGTACATAGGACAAGGAAATGTTTCCTTTCTCAGCATTGTCCCTCAGAAAATGATATCTCACTTCGATGTGTTTAGTCTTGGAGTGAAGGACTGGGTTTTTGGCTACATTTATGGCACTGGTGCTGTCACAAAAGAGTGTAACCTGGGAGCACTCCTCACCAAAATCGCTCATAGTGTAGGTCATCCATAGGAGATGGGAACAACAACTGGCTGCAACAACATACTCAGCTTCTGTAGTAGACTGGGCTACCCTGGATGAGTCTTTCTTCAGTGCGGTCGGTATAAAGTGATGTAGAAGGATTGTTAAGCCAATCATGTTGCGACAGGTGGCACCATATTTTCGGGCATGCGTAAAGGTGCGGAGAAACCTTCGAGGGTAGTACCATCATTTTACAACCGCGGTCTATTGGGTTCCTTCCACACAGCCACTGTGTTTATCCCCGCTCCCCGGAGAAGAGAGCTGGTACAGTGCAAAGTGCCATGGATTACGCACCACGCCGGTGAGTTACGCATCAATGAAAGAGCTTCAGAAGGGTTAGGTTGGTGGTCGGGCGCCGCCGCCGGAGTGTGTCATTTTTACTCTCAATAGCGTTGGTTACGTCGTCGGTCTCGTGTCTTACGTGCGTAAATAATGGTTACGGTAGGAATCACCTGTGTGCATGTGGAACAGACGATCCAAAATTCTTGGTTACACGAAAACACTGATGGCTTACGTATACGATGCGTAATCCATTGGGAAAGTGAATGATACAAGACCTCATCACAGAAGATCCAAAATTACTAGGTTACGCGAAAACTCTACTGGTTACGTACGACGTCGTCGAAACAAATTCCTAGCATATGAGCACAGAAGATCTCCTATGTCGTAATTGTATACGTCATTAGTAAATCAAGTGATAATATGATGTGCCTGGGCCATCTAGTACGGGCCACGTAGTTGGCACATGTATTTGGTGTCTGTATTGCTAATGAGCCCTTTGTACTGATAATAATTAGGTATATAGTTAAAAAATGGTTTTAGTGGTATGACCTCATTCTTCTTAATAAATACACGTACTTACATACTATTTGACTTGGTACCAGTATAATTTCCCGAAATAACTTTCATATCCTCCGCCGCTGAGGCCGTCAAATACTACATTGTTTTAGGAAAAGAGTCCTCCCAAAACTCGCACAGATGGAGGCGGCGGGGACATGCTCCCACGCCGCAACGAATTCTTCCCCTGCCGCTCACAATGAGGCACAGAGGAAGGTCACGCACATTTAAGAGCACCAGAGATGATGAGGACATCCCAGCTGTACGTAACCCAGCTCCCTTGTTATACAAGATGCATTGCGAATTACACCAAGTCCACATTGGGTTACGCATGAAGATTGAAGAATCAAACACAAGTGGTTACGCAGATACAAGCATTGGATACACAAGCACATGTGTATGAAGGACAGGTTACAAGCAGCCATGCTAAGAAACTCCAACAAGAGGTTAATCAGTGAATGAAGAAACTCCAACAAGAGGTTAATCAGTGAATGCTTTAAGTTCCTCTCTGTGTTACATTGCAATACTGATGAGAGTCATATACTACCTTACTAGTCTTGTACTTTACTCCTAGTCAGGTTTACAAGAGTTACATGGAAGACACATAGGGTTACATGGAGGACACCAAGTTCGCTACCTAAGCTGAGAAGGATTAATCACACAAGACTCTGGGTTACATGAGAAGCTTCACATCCAACTTTGTACCATCACATTGCTGAAATACTTCTTGAAATCTGGAATTTATGTTAGAAAATTCTTGTACATCTAACAAGTTGTGTTGTGGAGTAGTTTGAAGCTCCTTCAAGTCAAGATTCCAATGCAACAAACAGTGCATCATTTGGACTTCCGAGCTAGGAGTTATGGCAAAATTACTTAAGGGTGCGTAGAAGATGGAAAATGCGTGTGAACTGAGGTATAAAATAACTGCGACCGAAAACCGATCTGAAGTACCCTTAAAAAAACCAAAATGCAGATCTGAAAAAGTTGAAATACACAACTGAAAAAAGTTCCCTTGTCTTTTCGGGTTTCCACGCCTCGACCCATCAGATTGTTGGGTCGGTTCAGCCCCGGTATTTCGAGATTCGGGACAAAACTCCGACCCGTCACGTGGTTGGGTCGGGACGGGCTTGTCGGGTTGTTTGGGTCATGAATACCTATGATGATGCCCGTGCGTCAAGCGCCTCGGAGTCTGTCTGGTCCTGTGTATTCTTTTCTTTTTCTTTTTTTTGCAAATTGGGGGATTGGAGCATGGTCGCTGTCGATGTATAGAATTGGGGGTGGTAGATAGCTATGCTACAACACAATATTAGCATCAGAAGTTTGACGCTAAAAATATAGAATCACCGTTGAACTGTTGATCTTGTGGAAGAATTTGGTATTCCAGTCTGCTTGATGCACCCATTGCTTCTTCTATCTTTGCTTGTGCTATTTAGTATGCTTTTAGATTAGGTGATGGTGTTGGAGGGTGAGATTTTGTTCTAGGGAATTGTTTCTTGTCTACCTCCTGTGTAATAGACTGGGCACAGGTTACGTAGGGCTGTGCATAATAACCAAATCTGTGTTGCAGGAGCCATGCAAAATGGATAGTGCGTAACCGAGGATGTGGCTAACCGAGCGCGTGCATGCAGGTTACACGCATAATCGACTCTGGACCGTCCTACCATCGTATTACAAGCCAACTCACAAAAAAATGTTGGGCATGGCTGGCTGACGCATAAACGTTTGGGCGCAGGTTTCGCCACCCATCATTTCATGCATGCGGCTAGCTAGTGGTACAACCGCCTGGGATACACGCACCCAAACCTTCATGGTCCTGAATGCCCGGGGAATACGTGTGGAGTGCCATGTTGTTATGTCGAATTTGCATTAAACTTCTCTTCTGTCAAATGGCATTGTACTCATGATATTCAAATTCAAAACTAGTGAAACAATTCCAGCATCGACACTATACACTACCGGATGCAAGCCGTGCAGCATAGATGGTGCGTATCCCACTGACCGGGTGCAGAAGCCAGGTAGCACAGACAGTGTGTAACCGAGCAGCGGGTGCAGGTTACACGCAGCATCGACACGACCGGATGCACTGAATGGGTAGTGCGTAACCCGGTCGGTGTTGTAGGACACACGCATGCAGAATAGATGGTGCCGCACAATAAGAGGAAGGATGTTCTTGTCTACAAAACACGAATTTATCATGTCAACTCTGAGTAACCTACGCTATGTTGTTATGTCAAATTTGAACTTCACTCAAATTGACTCATGAAAGGCATTCATTTCATCGAGGGTTGTAGCTCCTCTATTCTCTTTTGATAGGGACATTTCATCTTGACACAATGACCAAGAAAAACAATCCTGTTTAGAAGTGGAGAAGACTACAAGGAAATGGTTGTCGATAATGAAGAAAGATTGCAACCGCTTTTGTAAAATATTGGTCCGTCCCTATCAACTTTTAAGACTACTAACTTTTTTATATACAAATTTGAAATCTGACCTGATGCTTCTTTCATGACTATGTTTTCAATTGCAGAGCCTAGCAAAGAAGAATGCTGTTTCACATCCTGAAGTGCCAAGGAAACAAAGAAAGATCACTTTTGCAGATGAAACTGGAGGAACACTCTGCCATGTTAAGGTCTTTAAGGATGGACAAACCTCTCTTCTTTCTGAACCTCAGAGTTATGTATAAACATACTAAGATTTTTTTGGCATCAAGAAATTTGATGGAGAAAAGCAAACAAACATGCTTCCATTCACTGTAGAGCGGCATTGGAAATTAGGACTTGAGCTCTATGCCATTGGCTGTATTTTTTGATGTGCTCTATGCCATTTGTTGCATTTTTCGAATACTTACCATTAAATAAACACTTTTTTTAGATATATCGTTAAGTAAACACTTATGTACTCATTTATTATAGAAATAGCTATCTGGGTTTTGTACCGGGCCTGCGTGCCTAACTCCTTGTTGGGCTGAGCCCATGTAGGCATCGATGAATCATTTAGTGTAAGTTCTTTTATTTGTCCATGATTAAGCAGCAGGGCCGTCCTAGGGGGGTGGGCAGCCAGGGTGACGGCCGCGGGCCCATGAACGAGGGGGCCCATGGTGTATGTATTTGTAGAGTGTTTACTATATGTATTTTGCTCATTGCGATGAATATTCAAAAGCTCATATATATGCATGTTGTCCCTTTCCGAGGATTAGCTTGTTGCCGCCTCCTATTTCAGTATTTAGCTATTCTCTTTTGCTTTCAAAATATCCCGCAAGTTAACTCTTTCGTTGTACCATAAACTTTAATCGTCATATTTCAGACTTGTTGGCACGATTCTTGCAACGACACGAAACCACCAGCTTGCAACGACGTGGTGCCGGCCACTCGAAGCAGGTGGCCTTGACGTGCATCATAGCACCGCCCCTGCCAGTCAAAACCGTAGCACCGAACCCAAGAGATAAGCCTCACCACTGGGCCTCCGACGAACATTGTTGCGCTTATAACTCAGCCACCACCACCATCTCTACTTGCTTAGCACAGTGCATGGGGAAGAGAAGAAGATGTGGTCGATGGATTGTTAGCAGCAGGTAGTAGGGAATGGATTGGAGAAGGGAATCAGAGGCAGGAAGAAGACAGAAGGGGAATCGAGAGGAGAACGGTGCAGGAGCACCAGGAGGAACAAGAACAGTTCATCTGTTTGATATTATATGTTGATAAATAAATGCCTATGCCTCCTACGGCTTCAGCTTACATAGCGGATACGGCTAGCAGGCCGGACAGCGTACACAAGCCCAACGGCCCATGGTGGCACACAGGCCCGCTACCCTATTACAGGCCCAATAACAGCCTAGGGTAGGTAGATGGGGTCCTAACATGGAATCGAGGGGATCCAACGACAAAGTTCAAATCTGATGGATCCATCGAAATAGCATGCATTTGGAATGGAATAACGACACAAAACAAATCCAAAATACATAATCTCTAAATTAGACACATAACACTATTATAGCAAGTTCATTATAACAAAGTATGAAATTAAGATACATAAAGTATGGATCAAAATTACATATAGCGAAAATAGTAAACCTAGATAGATTAAGATAAAGGGCAACCCTACCCTAGTACGGACACCGCTGGAGCATCCTTCCGCGCATCTCACTATCAGTGAGCTGCAGCCTACCAGCCGGCGCCTCCGTCGGGATGCTTGTCGTCGGGGAGATGGTAAGCCTCCATGCGCTATGAGAAGAGGAAGACAAAGTTTAAAATGGGTAAAGCATTTTGAATGTAAAGTACAACTCATTGTGCGAATAAAGAAAGAATGAAAACCTTGCTCTTGCGCTTTGCCGCCTTCGCCCGGTTAGCCGCGTGGATGTGGTCCCTCTCTGCCTGCACAGCGAGGTTGCCACCCCAGTCACAAACGCGACCGATCTCGTGCTCGCGGGCTAGTTCGCTACTGTAGAGGATGTAGTCAGCGAGCGCCTTGTGCTGCGGCCCCTTGAGGCCATTGCCTCTGGTGGACAATCCGGTGGCGTGGTTGAGCAACTCGAGGAGGCTCCAATTGCGTTGCATCTGGCCGGGACAGAAGGTACAATGATAGTACCCTCTGACGCGGCGGACACAGCACTGACCAAAGGCGAACTCGTTGGCCATCTCGGTGACCATCTCATCGAACTCCTCCTGGCCGTTGTAGGAGTTGCAGTCGTCAGAGTCACTACTGTTGGACATCTTCTCAATGGCGAATGGGAGAAATGAACATACAAAATGGAGAACACGAGCAGAATGGAAGAGGAATGCGAGATGCTATGGACGCCACGCCTTGCCTACTGTACTTAAGAAGGGGCACGGGGGCTGGACGGCGAGACCCGAGGCGCGCGCGGTTCGAGTCATCCGTGTGAACGAACACTTGACGTTTAAGAATTCACAGAGAGACGCATTGGGCACCTGCGTAACCGTGAGCCATGTTGCTCCACGCATCCATCATAGTTCCTCATGCGTAACCTGCCGGGCGCTGCCACCAAAAGGTATCACTTACGCAGGTCCGACACGAGGTTGCACAATGCATAACCGACACTGTGTAGATTACGCATTCCACTTCACCTGCCGTCTCTTGATGTGCAGGCCTAACACGGTGTAGCACATCTCATTGATATAGCAGCAAATACAAGACTACGATCCCGGGAGATGATCACAGTAGGTAGGAAAAGAAAGAAAAGGAAAAAAACAACAAACTATATCATTGATATAGCTGCAAAGTTAATTACTTCATTGCATCTTCATGTCTTCTGTTGCATACCATTGTCAGCTTGCATGACCCTCCTGAAAACAGCTTCCACATCGCAGGTCGATTCTTCTTCTGGTTCCTCATGCACTATGATACTCTTGATACTGATAAGCTTCACGAATTACTCCCTTTGCCCTTAGGGCATCTATCAGGAGCCTACAAATAGCAGCAAGCCGCGTAACCTAGGAGTAGGCTGAAGCAGAGTGTGTGTGTCGTGGATTGTGCATAACCCACCGGGTCCAGCTTACTCCTTCTCAGGGCAGGCGGCGCTGTGGCTGTGGACGACACGATGGGACGGGAACGGAGGCGCCTGCAGGCCCGTCCCGTCCCGTCAAGGCTATACACAATTTTCTTCTCCCCGAAGCGAAGCCCGCGCCGGGGAGGCTGCTGACGCGTCGTCCATGGAATTCTCTAGTGCGCGGCCCGCTGGATGGCACCTGCATAACCAAGACCTTGCAGGTTACGCGCTTAGTTGACACCACCCCCCGTGTCCCGCGGCAACCGCGATGCTGGCGTGCGTAACCCAGTCGGTGATGCACGCGCCAATGGATGGTGCGTCGGTGAACCGTGCGTAACCGAGTTGGAGCAGGTGACGCATAGAATCGACACGATCGGATGCAACGTGGATTTTGCGCAACCAATCAGTGCGTAACCCAGTCAGTGTTGAGCCATGCAGTGTGGATTTTGCAGAGTGGATGCAGTACGCCTGTGCGTCATGGATTGAGCGTAACCCAGCGGGTCCAACTTACTCCTCGGGGCGGGCAGTGCTGTTGTGGTTGTGGACAACACAACGGGACGGGATGGGACGGGCCTGCAGCAGCAGGCCCGTCCCGTCCCGTCCCGTCCAGGCTGTACACACGACACGACACAGTGATCGTGCATAACCCTTGGCTTGGCAGCAAGCCGCGTAACCTTGGCTGAAGCACCGCATGGCACACATAATGCAGCAGGTCCAGCTTACTCCTCAGGGCGAGAGGTGGCTGTGGCTGCGGACGACACGACGGGAGGGGAGCGGAGGAGGGAGGTCCGTTCCGTCGTCCATCATAATAATGATGGTGCACCGCGTGGCCCACAGCGGCCTGCCCTCACCGCAGTTTGCTTGTCCCCGAAGCGAAGTCCGCGCCCAGGAGGCTGACGTGTCGTCCATGGAATTCTCTAGTGCGTAGCCCGCTGAATGGCAACTGCGTAACCGAAACCTTGTAGGTTACGCGCTTAGTCGGCACCACCCACCGTGTCCCGCAGCAACTGCGATGCTAGCGTGCGTAACCCAGTCGGTGATGCACGCACCATGGGATGGTGCGTCGCTGAACTGTGCATAACCGAGATGGAGCAGGTGACGCGTAGAATCGACACGACCGGATGCAGTGTGGATTTTGCGCAACCAATCAGTGTGTAACCCAGTCAGTGTTGAGCCATGCAGCGTGGATTTTGCGCAACCAATCAGTGCGTAACCCAATCAGTGCGTCATTGATTGTGCGTAACCTAGTCAGTGAGCTGGGTGCAGGTTATACCAGTCTGGGTTGTTTTCTATTTTTATTTTTATTATAGTAGTAAATATATAAAACAATAAAAATAGAGAATGGTGCAAAGGCACTACTAGTACTACCCAGTGGCCAGTAGTCATAGACCATGCATCCGATCCAAAATAGGGTTAATATATATTATGAATCCTGAAATCATCCAAAGACATGATCTAGCGGTCGTTACTACAAAAAGTTGAATATGGAATTACGGGGCGGACTTAGCAGTACTAGAGTAGATAGTAGTAGAAGTACTACAGTAGAAGGTCTTCTCCGATCCAGTCCCGTTGTTACTAGGAGTACAGTAGAGAAGGTCGGCCGGCCGTTTCGTCTGCTGCAAAGAACTAATTGCTGCATATCATCACCCAGTAGTAGCGGCGTGGATCTGGTTCTTGTCGCACACACCTTGACATAGCTGGTGTTTATTATATATTTGCTCTCCCAGCCTGGAGATTACTACTCATTGTCGCCGCCTGTATTCATTATATTATTGTGATGACATAAGCAAAAGTAACCAAGTTAGAGGCAGCAATAGCCGACAGCCACGTGCTGCAGGTGGAAGTGCAAAAGCTAGACGGTACCATGATTATGTGATGACATGTATTTGGTATATGTGGCTAAACTTTATCCGGTCCAAAGTTACAAGTTTGACCACTAATTACGGGTATTAGACAAACTCAGTTTTAAAACTATCATCACAAATTCAGGCTAATTTGTTAGAATAATCTTACTGCAGCAAAATCGTAGATTAATTATGCTCATTAGATTTCGTCATGCAAAGTTTCACAGGTTTAGCAAATAAACTTCGTTTAGTACATCATGCATAGAAGAGACATTGAGACTAAAACTATGTTAGTATAGAACATACACGGCAATTACAAATGTCGCTGTGAAAGTTCAGTAAGTACACAATAAGATGTGGCAATTACAAACGTCGCTGTGAAAGTTCAGTAATTACCAATAGGATTGCAAATTAGTTAATAGTTTTTAATCCAACCAATAAGATGTGGCATGCACGGGAAGTGGATTACACAAGTGATGCATGACGTTCACACATCTGCAATCGTGTGTCTATCGCGAACCCCACCGTGCTATACCCCACACGTCATCGACCGAAATGGAGGGGCATGGATGTCACAGTAACATCTTTCCTGTCAATGGTAGTCAAAAGGGTAGAGTCCCAAGACATGGCGACTGGCATTGGTCATGAAAGCCTCCCTTATAGAAGGTACTCCCATCAGCTGGTACCCAGGCATCACCAGGTCTATGGCTCCTGTGTCAATCATCTCCTCTCTCATCTAGTATCTCTGACAGTTCGCGCAGGGTAGGCCAAGAACAGGCAATGGCAGATTTGAACTTCGAACAACTAGAGTTCTTCAAGATTCATCTTCCTGGCATGTACGACACCCTGGTAAGTGCTAGAATCGCATACTTTGTTTAGGTTGCGAATCTGATCCGTCCGCTCTGGGAGCAAGAGATTTCGCTGACACATATCAATCTTGCTACTTTCAGAAGCTGCCGAATAAGTTCGTTCAGGAGCTTGGAGATGCCAAGATCTTGAAGATGTGGCTAGTCGGTGAGGGGATGCCGCCATGGAACGTGGAGATCTTGGGCGACGATTGGGACAAGTTCGCACGCGCCCACGAACTTCAGGACGGCTATGTTCTCTTGTTTCGCTACAACAGCGTCGCCGCTACGCTCGCCATCACGGTCTTCGACCCGAGTGCTTGCCGCAAGATGTACGCTCACGGTGGCGCAGCTGGTACGTCCCACTCCATGCATTTAGGTAGCTTTTGGATGTTGGCATTGGAGTGTAGAACTAGGATTTGGAATCTAGGGACACCAATTCGGTTGTTGGTTGTTTGGACGTCCTATGAATTGGAAACTCAAACAATGATCCAATATCACGCGGCATCAGCTTCACTTGCGTGGCGTCCTACGCGGCTGGGCGGAGGAACGGCTGGCGGCGGCGTCGCGTGCGCGGTTGGCGGGTAGTGTCCTGCGCACGCCTAGGTTGTGCGCAGTAAGCATCGGCGTCCTTCACACCACTGAGCGGATCATCGACCGGTGACATCCCACACGTAGGAGGCGAGCGCCACCGCGTAGCTCCCTTCCGCCCCAAAATCCGGCACCCCTCCTCTCCACACCACGACCCTCCCTTCTTGCAAACCTACACCAGTGACCCGTGTGGTCGATCCTCTCTGCCGGCAAGCCATCCGGCGGCGAGCTCCGCGACTTTCCACCGGCAAGTGCCTCGCCTGCTGACCTCTGGTGCTATGGAAGAATGGTCTAATACCAATACCATGCTTCTGTACACCCAACCAGCAATTGTATCTGATTGCTTATTACAATTCGAAAATAGAATACAATAGTCACCCAAACAATAGCATTTGAATTGCTTTTAATTTCAATACTTTTGTGTAACTTATACTGAACTTAATCGAACACTAAACCTTTAGTCTTGGGAAAATTAGATTTGTACCATCAAAAGATGCAGACTTTGGAAAAATAGCATGGAAAGATTCAACTCTAGAAAAATAGCATCAAAAGTTTACTCAGTTATGGATTTTTACCATTCACGTTAGCTCACCGTTACCAGCTGCCTTCCTCTCCCTGTGACACATACTCCCTCCGTCCCAAAATATTTGCACCATTTGACTTTATAGATCACATTTGACCATTTGTCTTATTCAAAAAATTTGTGAAAATGTAACAATAATTATGATACACTCAAAAAATATATATGATGATAAAACATATCATAGCAAAATAAATAATACTTTCATAAATTTTTTAAATAAGACGAATGGTCAAATGTGAAGAGCAGAAGTCAAAATGTGAAAATATTTTGGGACGGAGGGAGTAGACCCCACTCGTCATCCCTAACCTCCAGCCGCCGCCAATCGGAGCAAAGGCTCCCTGCCCGTGACCTCCAACCCCACACCCTTGCGTGCCTCGCCTTGCTCACCAACCACCCTGCACGCCAGCGGCCGCGCATGCCTGGACCCGCCCCTGCCCCGCTCGCCACCGGCCCCACGCCTGGACCCGACCGTCGGCTGCCTCGCTCGCCGCTAGCCTGCGCACATGCCCTCATCCGCCAGCTGCCCTGCACAGTAGTGTCTCCCACCGACCGGACCCACACGCCGGCAGCCCCGCGCGCCAGCTGTGGTCGGGCAATCTGCGTTCGCCATTGCCGTCGGCCCCGAGCGGGCGCCGCCAGTGAACTTCCCGTCCCGGCCACCTCTTCCCCATCCGACCTGCAAATAGGAATCACGGTGAGCCCCTGCTACTGCAGTCCCCATTCCCTGTCTCCTCTGCCACTGAAATCGCCGGAATTGGCACCGGAAGACACAGTCTACAGTCTGTACTGCCGTGGTGAATGTGTTTGGGAGGCCTGGGAGGACGAGCATTAGCTCGGGTGGTTGGCGCTGCGGTTCTGCAAGCCAACAACCTGCGTTCGATTCGCTATCGGCGCTGGTTTCCCTCAGTGGGGATTTATTTCCCGAAAAAAATCCCCTCACCGGTGAAACCCGGGTTCGGGGATTTTCTAAGCCGGGAGTTGGCTTTCTTCTCTTAATGAAAACCGTGGGGGCGGTCTTACCCCCACCGGCTTAGTTTAGTTGTTTGGGAGGCCTGGTAACGTTGAGTTCACGGTTGTGCTAGAAATCAATAACGGACAACACTTTCGGTGCTTGATCTTTCAATGCTTTTTTTTCTAAAGACCAGTTCTTTTAATGGTACACATCTAATTTTCCCTTTAGTCTTTTGCTGCATGTCATTGACGACATAGCATGACATTCTCTATTATTGTACGCAGATAACGTGTTCGAGTTCTACAAGATCTTGCTCCCTGGGATGTACCAGGAATCGCTGGTAAGTGCTGCTTCTAATTAAAAGTGATATCCGAGTGTTGTGCTTACAAATTAATTGTTGATCAGCATTTTTGACCATGGTGTGTAGGTGCTGCCGCCTAAGTTTGTGCAGCACCTCGGAGGTCACCGGATGCTGAACCTGTGGTTCGACGGCGCAGGCTTGGGTACGTGGGGCGTCAGCATCTCCGTCGGCGACAACATCGGCTCCATGTACCTAGCCGAAGGTTGGGAGGAGTTTTATCGCGCCCACGACCTGCGTGATTGCCAGCTGCTCGTGTTTCGGTACGACCGTGCCACGACCACGCTCGATGTAACTGTCTTCGACACGTCCGCCTACCGCCATCGATACCTGCAGGCCAACGTCTTGCACAGAGGGAACATCGACGCTAGGTTGCTGCCCGTGGCTAAGCCCTCTCAATTTATCGTGTGCCTGAAGCCGTGCAACTTGCCGTCAAGGGAGTCCCAGTACTTGGTGACTTGCCATTGCTGCAAGTTTTTTCTTTACTACATTATGCAGTGCATCCACATCTAACTCGCGCGTCGTCTCGGTGATGCCGTCGCAGAACGTGCCATTGCACTTTCAGGAGGCTCATGGGTACGCTCGACGGCGGCTCGTGGAACTGCGTATGCGCGGTCAGTTGTGGATAGTGAGCTTGAACTACGCGCAGGGGGTGACAGGTGTCAGAGCACACTTCAAGTACGGCTGGTACCATGTCATTCAGGACAACCAACTCAACGTCAGCGACACCTGCTTCTTCAAAGCCATCCGCGAGGGCGAGTGAGTCGACGACGATGACGAGTGGGAGGACCAGTCGGAAGACGACAACCATGTGCTGCAGGTGGAAGTGCGAAAGCTGGACGATACCATGATTATGTGATGACATGTATTTGGTATATGTGGCTAAACTTTATCCGGTCCAAAGTTACAAGTCTGACCACTAATTACGGGTATTAGACAAACTCAGTTTTAAAACTATCATCACAAACTCAGGCTAATTTGCGAGAATAATCTTACTGCAGCAAAAATCATAGATTAATTATGCTCATTAGATTTCGTCACGCAAAGTTTCACAGGTTTAGCAAATAAACTTCGTTTAGTACATCATGCATAGAAGAGACGTTGAGACTAAAACTATGTTAGTATAGAACATACATGGCAATTACAAACATCGCTGTGAAAGTTCACAAATGACACTAAAAATTCATAGCAGCCCATCTCTATAAGATCATTTATTTGTTTACAAAGAAAGAATCCTAAAAAATTGGAAAGTCGACCACTCATACATACGCCCATCTCTATAAGATCGTTTATTTGTTTACAAAACCATACGCCTATGAAAGCCCAGCCTGCCTACCTGACGGGACGGGCGGGGCCGCGGGGGTGACCATTAATTACTATTAACCAATGAACGAGAGAACCAAACGAAGTAAACCTGACGAAAACTGAAAAAGGCATTCCGAAAAGTCGTCCACCGTTCGAAATAACCGGCCCATCGAAAAGTTCCTGGTCGGTGGTCGGGTCCTTCGAGTTACCATGCCCGACCCATTAGTTTCGAGTAAACAATCCAACCCGTCACATGGTTTGGGTCAGGCGGGTCTGGTGTCTCGGCTCCATGCTGGGCGCTCAGAGCATCTCCTGCTTCGACGCCCGCCCGGTTGGCACTCCGGAGTCTGCAGGACCAATGTGTGGTCCTTTCTATGTGCCCTACCTTCACTTGTTGGGCGTCCCCTCCGGAGGTTACATGATCTTCTACTTCTACCTTGGTCTTTAGCAGCTAGTCACACAGTTGTTTTTGGGTGCTTCAGTGCTTCGTTGTTATCACTACAGGAAGGTACCGATGTATGCACACATATTTTCATGCAGTATAAATGCATATGTACGTACACTCATTTATATATACTGCATGAAATGATGTGTGTGCACCTGAAGCTGTGTAACCGCTAGTGATCGTGTTCCGCATCTACTATATGATTGCTTCCGCAAAATTTTTTGATCTACAGGCCTAGCAGCGGATCGGATGTGTTCATCATACCGTGGTGTGTTCAATGCAGTTGCATCACTCCACTGCCTCAACTCAACCAAAACAAAACAAAACACACGTATACAACACGGATCTACCACAGTACGACCCGATAAGCTCCATACCACGACTTGCGGCCACCACCGGCCGGCACCGCCGCACCGTCATCATTATAGTCGAATAGTCGATGTCCCAAACTGAGCAACCCACTACAACATGAGAAGAAGCGGTAGTTGTGCCGCCACCATTGGACATTTATTGACACGCTTTCATAAAACACATGTGAGCTGTTGTGTCTATCTACCTCTCTCTCTATGATCTTCGTAACCTGGACCACTCAGTTTCGCACGAGCCATGTACTCTCCTGAGGAACGCGCGTAACCTATCACTTGGTTCGACTATTGGTTGCCTCCTCTCTTGTCTCGTCTAGATGGCCGCCTAACTATGTAACCTGTTGTAAATCGGTCACTACACATGAGACATCAAGGCAGATTGGGTTACCGCCACCGTTCGTACGTATAATGGTGATGAATGGACCTAATTGTAAGCACCGATGATAGGATCAAGCACTGATGCAAAAGATTTCATCATGTTCAGAGATTTTAGGGACCAATCACATTCAGAGAAGTCATCCGATCTGCATAGCTTTGAACCACCCCCACCCCACAAACAATCCGTTCCTGGACTCCAAGCCATCAAGCCCATGTACATCCGAATCAATCAGCCTGCCTCAACAAAAAAAGTGGAAGGATATATTAAAAATAAATACTTTGGCCTTGGATCCTTATTTTTCGAAACATTGAGGTCAATACTGTAAAAACGTGATTCAACGTTTACTTAATTATAGTGTACGCTAAGGGCTCATTAACAAAAGGGGCACCGTATACGGTAGACAAGGCCGCCAAGATGCAACATGGTCGCTCAATGATTAATTTGGGCCTTAATCGTGTTGGCCCACACGCACGGCAAGAACCCATGATCGTAACCTTCGGAATTACGGTGGATCTTCTGTGGTTATATCTCAATATTTCATACGTATCTGATGTACGTAAACCACGATATTACGACTTGTCAAAAGAGTAAATGGATCATTGAAGATCTTCTGTGACCACTTGCACAGATGGTGCGGGGTAACTGCTACGTAACAGATATGCAAATAATGTAAAGGGATCCTCTGTGCAGCATGTTGCGGCGGAACAGATAGCACGACATCTAATCCTGAGAAAACGTTATGTGTAACTCACCGGCCTGGTGCGTAATCCATGGCACTTTGCATCAGCTCTCTTCTCCGGGGATAAACATAATGTAAAGGGATCCTTTCTGCAGCATGTTGCGGTGGAACAGATAATCTAATCGTGAGAAAATGTTACGTGTAACTCACTAGTGTGGTGCGTCATCCATGGCACTTTGCACCAGCTCTCTTCTCCGGGGATAAACACGGTGGTTGTGCAAGGAACCCAATCATGAAAAAACATTTTGCGTAACTCACCGGAATCGTGCGTAATCCATGGCATGGCGACAGTATCCTTCGGTATCGGGTAATGCAATGGATAAATGACCGTGTTGCCCCTGCGTAAAGCTTTATGCAGCAGAATAAAGTATTTACGAGAGGGAGCCGGAGGAGGCTCCGCAACATTGTTTTGGTAACACATCGAGCGCATTGTAGAATTCGTGACCCTGGATTGCTTGCGAGACGACCAAGAGACCAAAGAAGAACCAAGAAACTAGCAACAACCCGAGGTAGACTTGCGATCCAAACGACACCCAGCAAAATCAGCATCGGAGTATTCGTGAAGTCTGAGTGTCGAGGAGGCAGAATACCATAGACCAAACTCAGGAGTGTAGTTCAAGTACCTGAAAATCCTCTTGACGGCCTGCCGATGTGAATTCCTCGGTGAAGCCTGAAAACGAGCGCACAGACACACACTGAACTGTATGTCTAGCCTCATCGCTGTCAAGTAGAGGAGGGAGTCGATCATGCTCTTGTACTCCTTTTGGTCCACGGGTTCGCCATCTTCATCTGCATCTGTGACAACCCCACCCAAGATAATTTCATACTATCACCTAAACCACTCCATTTGGTCATTAAGCGATAATAAGGAACCACCACATTGAGGGTTGCCGGGTCAAAGCCCGGTAAATCACTTGTACAACACACATAGGATCGAACACGTATACATTAAAACTCCCACGAAGGAGAGTCCAGAGTACCTTACAAATTAACTCTAATCTTCCCCATAGGATCAATTATTAGAAACCACCATTCTGGCCCTGGAAATAAAAGGTTCAGAGTTTAAAAGGACAGCGGAAATAACTAAACGGTACAGTGGCATCATGGGAGGCCACCTATGATGCCATCACTCTTCGTCATCCACCCATTCAAGCTCCCAGCCGGGTGGGATTTCTCCAAGCCAAACATTATCACCTGAAAACAACATGTATAGCAAGGCTGAGTATACTAATACTCAGCAAGGCTTACCCATCTTAAAATCAAAGACTTAACCTCTAATCATGCAAGGCTTTTGGCTAGTGGATTTGTTTTGCCAAAAAGCTACTGAGGAGTTAATCCTTACTTTCAATATTTTACCTCAAGTTCTAGTGGATTAATTCATTACTAGATAAGCAACTATTGCAAGCATGAGTTGTGTAATACAATTTAATCAAACATCAAGTTTATCAATGTTCCATCATAAAGGGATCACAATGGCCAGATGATTAAGCACTCTCGAATAACGGTGAGAGGCTGACGATCGATTGATTAATAACCTTGCAAGGTGGACCTAAACACACGGAATAATGTGTACCCCAAGAAGATCAAATAAAAATGAAACAGGGTACACACCGACCATACGGTTCCCACCAATCTTCTGTTCGGGAGCCCATGATACAAGGCTTACTGGATCGCTCCCACACGAACGTCCAGACTCACACCGGTACCTGTTGACGTTTCTTAACGGCACTACTAATGGCGCCTGTTAGCGTGAGCGTCAAGAGGTGTCTGGGTACACCGACGAGTACGAACGAATCCGCAAGCGCACGAAAATACCGTTGTAGCACTTCACCTAGGAAGGAGTATTCCAAGGGTATCGAATCCACAGGACGGATGAGCTCCGGCTCGAACCCAGCTGGTGGTCTAAGGACACAACACTGATTGATAGTATAGGTAGAAAGGATCTACCTCGACCGAGCGTAGAGTCTAGCACGGTCTCTCAGGTATAACACTCGCTTTGGGTGCCAACCCACCCTAGCTATTTAAGGCTAGGCAATATGTTCTGGCAACGGGGCCCTACTCGGTACACAAGCGCGGAGGGTTCCAAAGGGTCCAACAGGCTGTCACCACTGCGGCCTACCTCTATCGTTACACGAATGTACTTGGTATTCACAGGATAACCTATGGTCCAGACACCACGTCTACACCACTGACTACTACTATAGCTGGACACCGTCTGACGTCCTGATAGCCCGACTATAGCACTCTGTATAAATACGGAACTACGAATCCGCGAGGGAGATACTGGCACTAGCTCAAGGTATGCTCTATCACTCATGCAAGATCACGAATGCACTTTGATCTAATTAGACAAATGCAGGAGCATCAAGTTTACTATAAAAGACACGCTAGTAAACAAGATGCAAACTTATGATCCAAGTCTACTAGATCGAAAGGGTTGTGTTCGAAGAACACAAGCCTCTAAATCAAGAACAAACGAAGAACACAAGAATAAAGCAACTAAGCATGCATAGAACTTTAGTCTAAATAGAAAATGTCTAAATACTCACTTTAGTCTAAATGAAGAACAAAGGCACCGCTGAGGATTGTTCTTGAGGAGGGTGTCATGAACATGACATGGCCCCAAGCCTCCCACCTCACTTCCTAGCACTAATCCTATACAAAGAGCTCTCCTCTCCTGAAGAGAGAGGCTCCAAGGCCAAAATGAAGAGGAGGAGAAGTGTGTGTCCAAGAATGAGGCCCCTCCCCTTCTATTTATAGGTAAGAGGGGGGCTTGCTCTGAGGCTCAAAGTGCTCCTAAACGCCCGGGATTGCAGCAAGTGGCCAATGGGAGACCTCCACGTGCAAGGCCAGGATGAACCGACCCTAGGTCGGTTCGGCCGATCCTAGGGTCGGCCGAACCCCTAGGGCGGCCTCCTGGCCTGTGTTTTCTCCAGGTGGCTGACCAGTGGGCCCTGAGATCACTCCCCGTGCATGCCAAGTTGCCTGACGGTTTTGGGGGATAAGTGGGCCCTTGAATCCATGTGATGTCCATGTGGCGATCCGTGATTCATCGGGCTTGCCTCTCTTAGATTGATGATGTGAGTGATCCAGGGGAATCCTATGTGGCCTCCCCTCATTGGCTGAGCTTGAAGTACTTGGATCAAAGACTCGTGCTTTTACTCCTCTTTCTAGTGCTAATTATCTGTATTTGCATAATCACCAACACTTGTGGAAATGATTAGTTTAAGCCCTATTCTAGTGTTGATGATCATTTCTCATGCCAAAAGGTACATGTTGACGGGTATAAAATGAGTGGATAGCAGCCGTCAACAGTACCACAATGTTGTAAGCAGGGGGACACATCACTGTGCCCCAGGGTAGTAGGGAAAGGTTCCCTTGCCGCGTCAATCGGCTTTTTCATCCATATATTTTACCCTTAGTTGTGGATGGATCTCAGTTTTGGACCGAGGTTGGGATACCTCGGAATTCTTGCGTGTGTATTGGGTGAGTGTGTATCCTTGACGTGTTACCGCGTGAGCAAGCCGCTTTGGTTACTTGTGAATGCCTGTCTAGGGGAGATGCGACCTGGCCTCTCGTCCTAGCGGTGTGTCGGACGGTTGGAGTTGGTGAGTGCTCGCTCTTGCAATTAAGGACCGATCGACATTTTAACCATGATCTTTGGGCTATTTACGTGCAAACCGTTCGCCTTGTTATGGGCGGGGTTCGGTCCAAGAACTACTAGGTGGATGGCATCCAGCCTGTAGGCAGATCGGTGTGGTCGTGTGAGGGGGACAGGTTATACCCCCCGAGTAGACGTCACCCCGGCTCCTCCGGGGATGGTTTCACAGCTTCGAGACCCTGCTGGCAAGTTTCGCGCCCCAGTCTAGACGAGTCAGGCTCGGAGATGCAAGAGAGTGCCGTCCACTGCTAGGTCTCAGGCCGTTAGGTAGAGAGGTGGATCGGGGGCGCCCGATCCTGCTCTACTCGGCGGGTCCAGTTGTAAAACCTCTGCAGAGTGTTAAACCTATAGCTATAGTCTGTGTCCACTGGTATGGACAGCCCACGGGTCTGTTACTCTGGCTAGTATTCTTTTGTGCTGCTTTCTCTCCCCTGTGTGTGTGTGAGCCCGGCTTCGTGCCATTGAGACGTGGGGATAGGAGTTGGTGACCCGACATCGCAGATAAGAGTGGGATGCTGTGACTCGGTTGAGATCCAGTGTTTGGTGTCCTTTCCTTGTTGGGGTGTTGACCCCGGAGGCGTTGTCCTCGGAGGTGTGGATCTCCTCAGGAGATGGAGACCTCTCGGCTATTCTGCTTACCTTGATGATGCTACCGCTGCTTGCATAACCTTCTACAGCCATAAATAGGATTACTCATGCATATTAGAATTATTCTCTTTTGCTTATGCTCTTTTTTGGGAAGCTGACATGACCTACTCGCTTATCGAGTAGATGACAGGTTTTCAGACCAGGAGCCGGACTACGACTTTGAGCCCGATGGATGGGAGGACTGAGGCTTGCCCTACACTCGAGTTGCCTGCGGATATGGAGTCTACTTTGCTATGAGAGCCGCTGCGTAGATGTTTACTCTATTTGATTTAGTCCCGTTGGACTTGTACCCGGCATGTGCCGTAATGATGTACTCAGATGCTTAATTATTATAATATTATGTGGACCTTCATGTATTCCCTTTTGTTGTACGGTTTTTTTCTTTACTTTCTGAGATAGGGATTTGAGACGTGATAGCCTCCTGGGACTATCACAGAGGTGCAGGGATTGGGTTCCCTTCTTTGGAAACACGGTTCGTTTTAATGTCCTTGGTGTATTTCGCCTGATGTACAAACGTCCCATCCTTGCACTGCTTGATCTGGAGCCCTAGGAAAAACTGCAGCTTGCCCATCATAGACATCTCCAATTCCCTGCTCATGTCATCTGCAAATATGGCAACAAGATCATGAGAAGAGCCACCAAAGATTATGTCATCCACATAAATCTGAACAATCAACAGGTCATTTCCATGCTTAAGGAGAAACAGGATCTTATCAACTGTGCCCATCACAAACCCCTTACTCAGCAAAAAGCCTCTCAACCTACCATACCAAGCCCTCGGTGCTTGTTTTAACCCATAAAACACTCTCTGGAGTTTGTACACACAGTGCGGGTATCTCTCACTCTCAAACCCCGGGGGTTGCCTCACATACACTTCTTCCTCTATCACCCATTCAAGAAAGCACTCTTCACGTCCATCTGGAACAACTTGAACCCTTTAGCCACAGCAAAGGCTAGAAGGATCCTAATCGCCTCCAGACGGGCCATGAGAGCAAATGTCTCCTTATAATCTATACCCTCTTTCTGGTTGAACCCCTGAGCCACCAACCTCGACTTGTTTCTCACAACCATCCCATTCTCACCTTCCTTGTTCTTCCACACCCACTTGGTACCTATAGGACGACAATTTGGTGGTGGATCAACTAACACCCAGACTTGGTTTCTCTCAAAATTCTCCAACTCCTCATGCATGGAATTCACCCAGTTTGCATCAGAAAGTGCATGTCGAATATCTTTGGGATCAAACAAGGCAACAAATGCAGAGCGAGCAAAGTGAGAAATATTCTGTGACCTCGACCGTGTAGTGCGTTCATGAAGGTCACCTATGATCGTCGATGGTGGGTGATCCACCTGTACATGCTGGAGAGCCTCTCGCCTAGACACAACCTCCCCCTCAGCAGTAGCCTCCACTCGAACAGCCTTAGTCGTCGTAGGTGTAGGTGATAGACCATCTTCGATCGTTGTCGTCGTAGTGGAAGTAGCATATACATGATCCACCGCAGGAGCATCACCACCATCATCATCCTCTTCTCCATCTCCATCCTTCTCATCCTCAAAGATCTTCTCACCAACTTCATCATCACCTGCACACTCAAAAGTAGAAGAACTACATGGTTGTGTCTCGTTGAAGGTTACCTTGCAAGTCTCCATGATTCGGTTAGTGTCAAGGTTGAGCACATGACAAGCTGTAAAGTGAATCGCATAACCGAGAAAAATGCCATCTGAACATCTCGCCTCAAACTTGTCTAACTTGCCCTTCTTTAAAATAAAGCACTTGCAACCGAAAACATGAAAGTGACTCACCTTGGGTTTTCGCCCATGCATCATCTCATACGAAGTCCTCTTCTTGAAAGCACGAAGGAAAATGTGATTCGACACATAGAAAGCAATATTGACCGCCTCGGCCCAGAAACACCTAGGAGTCCTATGCTCATCAAGCATCGTCCTAGCCATCTCACAAAGGGTCTGGTTTTTCCTCTCCAGTACGCCATTCTTGTAAGCGACGTATGGAGAAGAATACTGATGGTCAAGACCAAGATCACTGCAAAAGGCATCAAAATGAGAGATCCTAAATTTCGTGCCATTATCACTGCGTATAGCTCGAATGGCATCCCCATGTCTCATTCTTCAACCACAAGATCAAGTCCCGAACAAAGCCAAATGTCTCGCTTTTATCCTCCAAAAAGAAAACCCAAGAGTACCTCGAGAAATCATCAACCACTACCAACTCATATCACTTCCCACCCTGAGAGCGAACACGAGCCGGCCCAACCAAATCCATATGCAATAGCTCACAAGGTCGCTCGGTCATGACCGCAGTCAGAGGGGTGTGAGAAGCAGCAACCATCTTTCCATGCCGACACGGAGCACAAATCAAATCCTTATCGAATTTCAACTTTGTCAATCCTCAAACTAGGACTAGGCCACTCAAGCGGGAAAGCAACTCAAAGATCAAGTGTCCTAGCCTCCTATGCCACTTCCAAAGCTCGGCCAAAACGCCAGCAACAAAGCATCGAGGAGGACCAACAAACTAGGAAAAATCGGCACGAAAGATTTGACCCTCGGGGACGATCGTACAGACAAGATCGCCTCAAGAATCAAGCAAACGAGAAGCGTCCAACTTAAAACAAACCTCAAAACACTTGTCAAGTAACTGAGATACTGACAATAGGTTAAAACCAAGTGACTTGACCAAAGCCACACTCTTTAAGGTCACCTTGCTACTCACCTTCACCATACCTTCAGCAAGCACTCGTCCTCTCCCATTGTCCTCGAAAGTGATGTACTCCCTCGTACTCACTGGGGTGAGGCTGGGGAACCACCCACGATCTCCGGTCATGTGGCACGAACAACCAGAGTCGATCAACCAATAGTTCTCTATGACTCCCACCTGCAAATCAAAAATGAGGACGAGAATGAGCAAGCGACTCAACACTGTGGTTAGTACAGAAAGAGTCAAACCTGTGTTGAGACATTTGCTCAAAAGAAGGGTTAGCAAAATCCATCCTATCAAAACCTCTAGGCAGATCCCTCTCACGCCTACCATCGAAGAACCTGTCACGTCTCAATGGAGGGGAATGCGTACCACGAGGGGGAAAACGTGGCCCGTAGTTCATCTGAGAACCAAAACTGTGATCATGCCTCCCAAACTCGTAATGGTCACGAGCAGGAGCACGTCCATCAAACTCACCACGCCCAAACCTAACACGCCTATCTCTCTGAGGAAACCCATCTCTACCCCGAGTAGGAACTGTACGCACAAACCCCTCACCCCGAGGTAGAGGGACCACACGAGGCTCAGGCACACCATGAGAAGGGTGGTACCTATCCTTGTTTGCCATCTCCCTAGCAAACCTCTCATCTCTTCTCCTCCTGAAATAGAACTCATCCTTATGACCATCCCTCCCACAATACCCACAATGGAAGCGGATTAGTTTTGGCTTAGGCTGTGGTTTCTCGGTGGGCTTCTCAATAGCTTTCTCTCCTGGCTTCCCCCCCAAACACATTCCCCTGGGTGCTCACAAACTTCACCGGTTTCTGGTAGTTTTCTGTTTTGTGGGGAAACATTGGTGGATCTGGGGTTGTGTCTAGCTTGTTTCTGAGGTGGTTTGGCTTGGGTGCATATTTGTTCATGGGTGTTGTGTGTGATGGGATAGGAATCTCTCCAAATTTCTCTTCAGCCTCACCACTATTCTCACCACTCTTCCCAGCCCCCAACGCCTGACCATCAAACCTCTTAAACTCAGCCAACATCAAAATCAACTGAGGCTCCTGCCCAGACAACCAACTCATCAATTTCCTCAACTCGTCATTCTCATCTTGCAAACAGTCAACATAATGCGCAAGTTCCATGTTTTTCAAAGCATGCATTTCACAGGTAGAGCTTGATGTAGGAATAGGAGCTTTCAACGCAGCCTCAAGAGAAAGAATTCTATCATGAGATTCATCTAACCTAGTATGCAACACAGGTCAGGAAGTGCAAGCACCTAACAAAGCAGGTCTAGATTTCATCTCATCAAGCTCAACCCTAAGCAATTCTAGTTCCTCAATCTTGGAGGCATGCTTCTCCTTGAGAGCAGTCAAGTCAGCCAGGAAAACATTGCAATCACCACAATCAACCTCATCAGAAACAATAGGAGCAGCTTTCAAATAGTCTATCTCAATTCTAGCATCAACAAGCAAAGACTCAAGCTCAACTATCTTGTCCTTAGCATCACCTAGCAAAGACCAAAACTCTCTCTTCTCCTTGTTGGTCTATCTAAGCACATCATCACGGTTATCAAGAAACTCATTCAGCCTAGCATTCTCCTCTAGCAAGAAGTTGGGATCTTGACGTACCTCTTCCTCAGAGTCAGAGTTCGAATCCGAGCTGTGCTTCCCACCATTCTTGGAGTTGTGCGCCATGCCGCAGAAACCACCTTGTGCGACGAAGCTGAGGCCAGTGAAGTTCTTGCCCGTGTGCCACTTGTCCTTGCACTGATCTTGCTCTTCCTAGCTGCTCGAACCAGATGAGGAGTTACTTGAAGTGGAGTCGATGTCGCTGGCTCCGGCAACCATCGCTCGAGCCGTCTTCTTCTTGTACCCGCTGCTCTTCCTTGGCCTTCTCTCGCCCTTGTCATTGCGCTTGTCCTTGTAGTCGTTCCGGCAGCGGCAAATGTTGTAGTCATGCTTGGGCTTGCCCTTGTAGTCATTCTTGATCTCCACGGCTTCAGGGCACTCGGCGATGAAATGCCCGTGCTTCCCGCACTGATAGCACATCCCCGAGCTCCTCCTTGCATTCTTGTGGTTCTCGTACATCCGCCCAAACCTCTTGCAAAACAACGCGAGATTCTCCTCGATCAGCACCTGAAAGTCCTCATCAGGCATGGACACAAGACAAGACAAAGAAAAACTACATGGCAGCAGGGTTAGCATTAGTCCTCGATCCTGAGACAAGAGCCAAACTATGTGGATCAGTGGGGCTCTCGCTCTTGGCTCTCAGGCCACGATCAACCTCTGAAGCCTTGAGCTTTGAAAACAACTCATCCACCGTAAGGGTCTCATAAACACCCAAGTCCAAAATGGCCTCGACCTTGGCACTTCACACGAATCTGTCAAGAGAGTGCAAGAGCTTGATAGCTCGATCATGATCCGTGTATGGGAGCACTGTCACATTGGCCCTCATGTTGTTCACAATACAGGTGAAGCGCTGGAACATCACATCAATTGACTCACCTATGAGATGAGTGAAGTTCTCGTACTCTCTCCGGTGAGTGGCAAACAAACGAGCTTGCACCTGAGCATTCCCAACATGAGCATTCTTAAGCTTCAGCCAAATACTTCCGGCCACATCCTCTCCGTACACTCGATCAAACTCTGAGGCACAAAGAGCACGGAACAAGTAATCCGTAGCCTTGCTATTGGCCTCAAACATGTCCCACGATCCTGGAAGAAGGAAACTATCGGGAATGACATAATGAGGATTCTGAGTCACTTCCCAGATCAGTGCCCCCTTCCCACGCAAAAAAGTGCCCATGCGCCTCTCCCACATCTGGTAATTCTTGCCATTGAAGTGCGGAGGACCCGACCCCTTTTCGTAGTCGCCCATCTTTGGACCTTAGACTGGTTAGAATCACAAAGATCCGTAACCGGCTCTAGTACCAATTGAAGGACCGATTAGGCGACCAGAGAGAGGGGAGTGAATGGGAGCCGATAAAAATTCTTCTTCAAAGAACTCAACATATGTCCCACGTAACTCCAAGAGTCACACACAAACAAGCGGAAGGAAACACACACCTCTCTAGAGAACCTAGAACAAAGATCGAAAGCTAAGAGGCACTTTAGAAGCAACCACAAACAAAACGGAGCAAAACAGGGTGTTGTTGCGCCCTACCAGATCATCCGACCCAAAGTTTGCATCATCTGAAAACTCACCGAGCACGACCGGATCATCCAACCGCATCTTCCGGCACCTATCGAATCATCCGACCTAAAGTTCGGATCATCCGGCCCCGACCGGATCACCCGGAGCAGAGTGAAAAACAGCGAGTTGGAGGGAAGGAAAATACCAAAACTTGATCAGACGGGCTCCAAAAATCACAAAAATTTAACCACAACTACACCACAACCTAGCGAGGCTTCTCCCAAAAAATCTCCACAAAAGGATAACTGTATCATCCGAACCTTACACGGGATCATCCAGGACAGCCCAAAAAAATCACCCACGCGTCAACTCCAAACTTTCGATCGAACGATCTCCCAAACGGCTCGGTGGATTGAAGCCAAATTTTAGGAAAAGTAGTAGTGCCTCTAGGAGAAGCTATTCCTAAAATTTCATGGCCCCAAACCCAATCAAACTCGCAGAATTGCTAATCTTGGCTAAGAAGACTATGAACTAGGGTTCATCCTAAAACTCACGAATCGAGGGCAAATCCCGACGTTTGAGGGGTCAAGATCATCCTCAAAGATGCACAAGACATCCACCCATGATCCCCTCAAAGAAATCCGGAGAGAAATACCCTCAAATCGACAAATCAAGCGACGAACGAAAACACCCAAAAATAGCTCCGAAAATGACACGAAAATCACAAAGAGCTAAGAGAGGGAAATCATCACAACGGCGAATTCTTCCATACATCCAAAGGTCAGAGTCTATACAGGAATCTAGCCTATGGAAAGTACTGGGAAAAGAAGCAATCCAAAGCGATTCCAGAGCCAGAGAGAGAGATGCCATCCACCTCTCCGCTATATATATGAAGTTCACTGGAGGAGGCAAATGACCACGCTACCCCTACAAATTAAACTTAAGATACACACCTCTCAGGGGCATTTTGGTCAAGTCTTCGGATATTCCCATCGAGCAGACATACTTCCACCGCGGACTTGCTTAGCCTCGACGCAAGCCCCGCGATCACGCCACATGCCCCCCGCCTCGAAGCTTCCCAACGCTTCGGGATCACCATCTCCATCGCGTTGGGCCTCCGGCCTTGGTTTTGAAGCCCAAACCAAGAAACCCTCCACCGACGGTTTTGTGGGCAAACCAACAAACCCCGGGTGCAAGCTTCGGCCTCGAACCGCTACCTTACACCGGCCCATGTCCATGACTTCAACTTGCTCCTCTTGCACCGCACGGCTTGCACTTGACCCCATCGGCCACCGGGTCCATCGAACCAAGCCTACTTGCCTCTCCATCACCCGGAGGCCACCATGGCATAGGCCTTTCTCGCTTGTTCTTCACCTGCACCAACACGAGTCAAGCCACAACCTGTACCTGCACACTGAGCCAAGTGGCTGTCCACACAACGTTGTCAACCACTCATCAATAAGGAGCAACCCTCCACTGGTCTTCGGACACACCTGGTCCTCACTCATCACTAAGGAGTGGCCAACCACTAGCCATCGGACACTCTGGTCCTCAATCTCCCCCTTGATGAGTGCATTGACAACACACCACATAATCAATACATAAGGAAAGGAAAAACAAAAGACAAACTAAAACAACCCAAACAAGTGATCCAAAAACCAAACAATACAAACTTTTGATCACTTGCAATCCAAGGTCTCGGTCCCTAGGGCAAGGGCAACGACTCAACACAACCGAGACAAACCACCAAAGCTCTCAAGGAGCAAACCAAAGCTCACACAGAGCAAAACAACCAAAGCAAGAACTCAAACGACATAAGGAGCTCCCCCTGAACACATACAACTCCCCCTAGCAAATGCAACTCCCCCTGAACCAATGCGTGCAAACTTACCGAGCAGCACCAACCAATCTGGTCAGACCGGATTACCAAATCGGTCAAACCGGTTCTGACACCATTTTCCAAACTAGTCTGACCGGTCTCGACACCGGTTTTCCTGTCAGAAAAAAATGCTCTAATGCAACCCGAAAATGCATGAAAACCTTCTAAAAGCTCCCAGCAAACTTTTCCATGTACAAACTTCTCCCCCTTGTTGACAATGCATGAATCAAGGCATTACTACAAAAAATTCAACTAGAGGCCTCTCAATGGTCATAGAGCCATAAAATGTGCTAGGAACAAGCAAGTGAACTATTTAGACTTGACAAAGGTTCAAAATAGCATAGCCATCAAGAATATTCAGTTGTATACACACAAGTTCAAGCCATGGTAAAAATTAGCATTTTTGTGAAAAATTTCCCTCTCATGAGCTAAAGACCTAAACATGAGCAAAGCATACCAAAGAGAATCTAGAACACACAAACTTCATGCTAGGTCACATATCCTCATCACAAGATCATTACAAACACCCATAAGCATCTCATGTCATGTTAAAGCCACCGAGCCATGTGTCTACTTCTTAAAATGAGACTTCTCATGGTAGACATCATGCAACGATTTGGCACCCATATAATTTCAGATTTAAAGCATTTATGACATGGAATAAATGAGAGCATAACTTCAAGCACAAGCATTTCATACCAATTTTATTTTTCACATTTAAACACAAAATGGTACATGAAGTGCCTTTGCAGCAAAAAGAAGCTTATGCTCCCCCACAAGGTAACACATGGGCTAAACATTCATAATGACAAATGGGTCTTTGACCCAAAGTGAAAAGCACTTGATATCCCACCATGAATTAAGCATGATATAAACCACCAAAGCACACTAAGATCATGCAAAGCCTTATACTCACAAGAGAGAGCCTATCTAGCATTTTGATAAAAGTAAGCTATCTTATTATGAATATACAACCAAACTATCAAGAGAACAGCTTATCATCCCAAATATCAATCAAGCACATCCACAAGCTCAAACATAGCATATTGTAGGGATCAATGTACATATGAGAAGCCATTCCTAACCAAATGCATATGATACAAATGCAACATGCTTATCTTACAAAGATGCAAAACTATACATCAAGATACAAAGATGGCTATCCTATGAATTTAAACATGCACGCTATACATCAAAGTAAACATGTATGATACATATGCTACAAAGTGAGCTCCCAAAGACCAACTCAAAAAGGACAACAAACACCAAGCTATCCCCGTAAACGAGCAAAGGTAGCTTGGTCAAGTGGTTTAGTGAATATATTGACTTTTTGGTCTTGGGTAGGTACATGGCTCAACACTATGGTCTCCTTCTCAACATTGTCCCACAGAAAGTGGTACCTCACTTCGATGTGTTTTGTTCTGGAATGGAGCACTAGGTTTTTGGCAATGCTTATGGCACTGGTGCTATCACAAAGAAGTGGGATCTGAGTGCACTCCTCAGCAAAGTCTCTCATGGTATAGGAAATCCAAAGCAGCTGGGAACAAGAACTAGCGGCTGCAACATACTCGGCTTCTGTGGTAGACTGAGCTACACTCGACTGTTTATGGGAAGATCAAGAGACCAAAGAGGAACCAAGAAACTGGCAAGAACCAGAGGTAGACTTGCGCTCTACACGACACCCATCAAAGTCAGCATCAGAAAATCTGTGAAGTGTGAGTGTCGAGGAGGCAGAATACCAAAGACCAAACTTAGGAGCATACTGCAAATACCTGAAAATCCTCTTGACAGCCTGCTGGTGTGAAGTCCTCGTTGAAGTCTGAAAACAAGCGCACAGACACACACTAAACTGTATGTCCGGCCTCATCGCCATCAAGTAGAGGAGGGAGCTGATCATGCTCCGGTACTCCTTCTGGTCCACTAGTTCACCATCCTCGTCTGCATCCAAAGTTGTAGTCATACTCATCGGTGTTGACATGGGCTTCGCATCACTCATGTTGAACTTCCTCAGCATGTCCTTGGTGTACTTGCTCTGGTGCACGAAGGTCCCGTCCTTGAACTGCTTGATCAGGAGCCCTAAGAAAAACTGCAGCTCATCCATCATAGACATCTCAAATTCCCTGCTCATGTCATCTGCAAACTTGGCAACAAGATCGTGAGAAGAGCCACCAAAGATTATGTTATCCACGTAAATCTGTACAATCAATAGGTCATTTGCATGCTTCAGGAGAAATAGGGTCTTGTCAACTGTGCCCATCACAAACCCCTTACTTAGCAAAAACCCTCTCAACCTACCATGCCAAGCCCTCGGTGCCTGTTTCAAACCATAAAGCGCTCTCTGGAGTTTGTATACACGGTGTGGGTATCTCGCACTCTCAAACCCCCGTGGTTGCTTCACATACACTTCTTCGTCTATCACCCCATTCCCGAACGCACTCTTCACATCCATCTGGAACAACTTGAACCCTTTAGCCACGGCAAAGGCTAGAAGGATTTCAATCGCCTCCAGATGGGCCACAGGAGCAAATGTCTCCTCATAATCTATACCGTCTTTCTGGTTAAACCCTTGAGCCACCAACCTCGACTTGTTTCTCACAAGCATCCCATTCTCACCTTCCTTGTTCTTCCACACCCACTTGGTACCTATAGGATGACAATTTGGCGGTGGATCAACTAAGACCCAGACTTGGTTTCTCTCAAAGTTCTCCAACTCCTCATGCATGGAATTCACCTAGTTTGCATCAGAAAGTACGTGTCTAATATCCTTGGGCTCGAAAGAGGCAACAAATGCAGAGTGAGCAAAGTGAGAAGTATTTCGTGACCTCGACTGTGTAGTTCTCTCGTTCATGTCACCTATGATCTTCGAAGGAGGGTGATCCACTTGTACATGCCTAGGAGCCTCTCGCCTGGAGACTACCTCCCCCTCCACAACGGCTTTCACCCTTGCTTGCAGTACATGTTGACGCGTAGTAGTCGAAGTAGAAGGCCCGCCATCAACTGTCATCGTCGTCGTGGAAGTAGTATGTACACCATCCTCAGCATGTACACGATCCTCGCCATCACCATCACCATTTTCGTCTTCCTCCTCAAAGAGCGTCTCGGCCATCTCCTCGTCACCTGCACAATCAAAGCTAAGAGAGCTACATGGCACTGTCTCGTCGAAGGTCATGATTAAGCACCCTATAAGCTCTAGAATGGTTCGCATATCCAAAGAAATGCCATCACTAGATCTAGCCTCAAACTTATCAAGCTTTCCCTTCTTGAGAATAAAACACTTGCAACCAAAGACTCGGAAATGACTCACCTTAGGAGCTCTACCATGCATTAGCTCATAGCATGTCTTCTTCTTGAACGCTCGAAGGAAGATCCTGTTCGACACATAGCATGTGGTGCTCACCACCTCAGCCCAATGCCTCCTAGGAGTCCTGTGCTCATCAAGCATCGTCCTAGCCATCTCACACAATGTCCGGTTCTTCCTTTCCACAGCTCCATTTTGAGGGGGCACATAAGGAGTCAAGTACTGATGCTCAAGACCAAGATCACAACAAAAGGCATCAAAATGAGAGTTCCTGAACTCAGAGCCATTATCACTGCAGATTGCTCGGATAGTGTTCCCATGCCTCTCATTTTTCAACCTCACGATCAAGTCTCGAACAAAACCGAAAGTCTCACTCTTATCCTCCAAGAAAAACACCCAGGCATAGCGAGAATAGTCGTCCACCACAACCAGGACATACCACTTCCCACCCACCCAGCGAACTCGAGTTGGCCCAACAAGGTCCATATGCAACACCTCTGTCGGACGCTCTGTCATGACAGCAGTCAGGGGTGGATGAGAAGCAGCGACCATATTACCATGCCTACAAGGCGCACAAACCAACTCCTCAAACCTCAACCTCGGCAATCCTCGTACCAAATCGAGACCACTCGAGTAGAAAAGCAAATCAAAGCTCAAGAGTCCCAACCGCCTATGCCACTTCTACAAATCAGAAGAACCAGCCACTGAACACCGTGCAGGACCATCAGACTAAGAGAAATCAGCTCAAAAGATCTGACCCTCGGGGACGACCGTACAAACAAGGTTGCCTCGAGAATCAAGCACCTGAGATGCACCCAACTTAAACCGAACCTCAAAACCTTCATCAAGTAGCTGAGACACAAAAAGCAAATTGAACCCCAGCGACTTGACAAGAGCAACACGCCTCAGAGACACCTTCCTGCATACCTTTACCATTCCTTCACCAAGAACTCGTCCCTTCCCATTATCCCCAAAAGTGATGTACTCCCTGGTACTCACTGGGGGTGAGGTTTGTGAACCACCCCCTGTCTCTGGTCATGTGTCGTGAACAACCGGAGTTCAACAGCCAAACATTCCTCAAGCCTCCAACCTGCAAATCAAAAAAAGGGATGAAAGTGAGCAAGCGACTCAACACTGGGGTTAGTACAAAAGGAGTCAAACTAGTGTTGAGCCATTTGCTCAAAAGAGGGGTTAGCAACATCCATCCTACCATATCCACCAAAGCTACAACCCCTACCAAATTGAACCACCTCACATCTCGCTGGAGGAGTACGATCACCACGAAAGGAAGAATGTGGCCCGTACCTCCTCCGAGATTCAAAGCTGCGATGACCTCTCCCATCCTCATATCGACCATGAGATGGAGAACGTCCAACAAACAACCCACGACCAGACTCAAACTGTCTACCACCTGCACCACGACCACCAGAACCAACTCCACGGCGTCGAAACCCAAACTCAGCACCTCTTTGGGGTGAACCGGTCTGACTGGTTTCCCAAACCGGTCTGACCGGTTTCCCCCTAGCATCACCCTGGTCTCGATCAACAACTCTCTTACCACCCCAAGCTGGTATAGACCTCACCACAGCCTCTCCCCTAGGTAGTGGCATACGAGACTCAGGCATACCATGAGAAGGGTGGTACCTGTCCTTGTTTGCCCACTCCTTTGCCAACCTCTCATCCCACTTCCTCTTGTAGCAAAACTGACCAATGTGACCATCTCTCCCACAATACTCACAATGGAATCGGACCTGTTTTGACTTTGGCTGTGGGTTCTCAATGGGGTTCACTTCCACTTTCTTCTCACTCTTGCCCTAACAAATTTCCCATGTTGCTCACAAATCTCACTGGTTTTTGGAAGTTGTTTGTTTTGTGGGGGAACACGGGTGGATCGGGAGTGGTGTCAAACTTGTTTCATAGGTGATTTGGCTTGCATGCATATTTGTTTGTGGGTGTAGTTTGTGGTGGCACTGGGATATCTCCAATCTTCCCCTCACTCTCACCAATACACTCACCAATCTTATCCGACCCCAAAGCCTAGCCATCAAAGCGCTTAAAAGTAGCCATCATCACACTCAACTAAGGCTCACGACCCGATAACCAACTCATCATTTTTCTCAACTCATCATTTTCATCCTGCCAGCGATCAACATAATGTGCAAGTTCTAGATTTTTCAACGCATGCAATTCATATGTAGAACAAGTAGTAGGAATAGGAGCTTTCAACTCAGCCTCTAGGGAAACAATCCTAGCATGTGAATCATCCAATTTAGCATGCAACACAGGATAGGATTTGCAAGCACCAAGCAAACTAGATCTAGCTTTCAACTCATCCAACTCAACCCTAGCCATATCTAGTTCCTCAACTGTGAGGGCATGGTTTTCTTTTAGAGCAGTCAAGTCAGACATGAAAACAGAGCAATCACTGTAATCCACATCATCGGTAACAATAGGAGCAGATTTCAAAGCATCCATAGCAAGCATGTCATCAAGATGCCTAGCCTCTAACTCAGCTACTTTTTCCTTAGCTTCCTCAAGATAGTCCCTAAGCTCTTTTCCCTTCTTCTTAGCATCTCTAAGCACACTATCACGATTATCTAGCAGTTCATTCAATGTAGCATTCTCCTCAAGCAACAAGTCAATGGTGGGTGGAAGTACCTCATTCTCGGAGTCAGAGTCTGAGTCGTCCTTGTTGCTCTTCTTGCTACCCGAACTGTGTGCCATGCCGCAGAAGTCGCTCGCTGCCATGAAGCTCAACCCATTGAAGTTCTTGATCGAGTGCTTCTTGCTCTCGTGCCTCTCATGGTCTTCATTTTCACTGCTTGAGCTCGACGTGGTGTAGCAGGAAGAAGCGGTGTCCATGTCGCTCGCACCGGCCACCATCACTCTCGACTTCTTCTTGTGGTAGCCGCCCTTCTTCTTGCCCTTGTACTCGTCCCGGCTCTTGTGCTTGGACTAGTAGTTCCAGGATCGGTGCTTGTGCTCGGTCTGCTTGTACTCGTTCTTCGGGCGATGCTTGTACTCTTGCTTGTACTCCTGCTTGTACTTGGGCTTCTTGTACTCGGTCTTGTTCTCGTCTCCCTCAGGACACTCAGTGAAGAAGTGCTCGTGCTTCCCACATTTGTTGTACGTCTCTGAGTTCCTCCTGAAGTTCTTCCTGTTCTCGCTCAGGTGCCCGAACCGCTTGGTCAGCAAAGCAAGGTCCTCATCATCCAACGCCCCGAACTCCTCATCTGACAAAGAAACAAGAGCAGACAGAGAGAACATCCTAGAAGAGTGATTAGAGTTAGTTCTCGGTCCAGAAACAAGAGCAAGGCTGTCATCAGCAAAGCTTCTTGGCTCTCAGGTCTTGGTCCACCTCGGACGACTTGAGCTTAGAGAACAGCTCGTCCACTGTCAGGGTCTCAGACACAATGGACTCCTGAATAGCCTCAACTTTTGCTCCCCATACATGAAGATCCAACGCGTGTAAGAGCTTGATAGCTCTATCATGATCATCGTATGGAAGCTCGATGATGTTGGCTCTCATGTTGTTCACAATCAGCATGAAGCGCTCAAACATGGCAACCACAGACTCTCTGGGGAGATGACTGAAGTTCTCGTACCCTCTTCGGTAGGCCATAAAGTGACGCACCTTTACCTAACTGATTCCACCATGGGCATTCCTCAGCTGGGTCCATATCTGATTTGCCAACATCTCTCCATACACCCTATTGAACTCGGATGCACAGAGAGCACGATAGAGATAGTCCACGGCCTTGTTGTTGGCATCGAATATATCCCTAGTCCCGGGCAAAAGAAACGACTCCGGTATGACATAGTTCTCGTCAATGGTGACGTCCCAAATCAACTGACCCTTTCCTCGCATGAACGCGCCCATCCGAGCTTCCCACATCTGGTAATTCTTCCCATCGAAGTGGGGAAGACCCGAACCCTTCCCATAGTCCGCCATATTTGGATCTCAACAGGTCAAGGTCTCAATGATCTGTATCCGGCTCTGATACAAATTGAAGGACCAGAATGGCGACCAGAGAGGGGTGAGTGAATGGGAGCCGATAAAAATTCTTCTCCGGAGAGTAGAACTCGGCCTATGGTCCCAAAAGCAACTCCAAGATCCTCGACACCCTGCTAGCCAAATCCACACAGCCACTAGAGTGCTACTGGATCTTGGAACTAGCACACCACCGAAAAACACTCAAGAATGCAGCGGAAAACAAATCGAGCAAAACTCTAGACCCAAACCGGTCAGACTGAAAACTCAAACCGGTTAGACCGGTCTACTCAGACTTAGCCTCTCACAACACATGGGAAACTGATCGACCGGTTTGGCAAACCAGTTAGACCGCTTTTGCCAGGAAAAACCCCACAATATCCTCAAGTCCAAAAACTAAGCAACCGAAATTGAAACTAAACGAAACTTGGACTAGGAAACCTTCTGGAGGAGACAAACTTGCCAGCCAAAAATCTCCAAAAAACCCACTGTGAGCAAAACCGGTCAGACCGGTTTGGGAAACCGGTCAGACCAGTTTTGGCCTGGGCACTCGAGAAGAACTCCACCCGCAGGTCAACACCCTCCTACAGATGTCTCGATCTCCCGATTCGCTCCAAGGATTCAAGTAAAACTTTGGGGATAGGTGTATCACCTCATGGACAAGCCATGCCTAAGAGATCATCCCCAAAGATCCACTAAATCAAGAGGAATTGAAGGATGAACACCAAGAACACCTTTTCCCGGAATCGAATGAAAACCCCAAAATCGAGCACCCAAACCCACGGATTTAGAGGAGGGATCACAAGAAAAGAACCACAAGGGGCTTATGAATGCATCCCACAAAAACTTCACAAAGGGAAGGCCTCAAATCAACCACAAGAAATTCGCTAAGAAAAGGCTCCAAAAATACACAAAAAGGAAAACGGGAGAGACAACCAAAAGAGCTAGTGGAATCACGCCGAACCTTCTATACATTAAAGGAAAGATTCATACAAGGTCTAGCTTGCCTCCCTAGCATCCACCCTCTCCAATGATCTCACCATGAAGCTCTCAAGCTAGTCCTAAAGAAAATAGGAAACTGAAAAGAGAAATTGCCTAGAGCAAATGAAGCTCTCACCATGAAGCTCTCAAGCTAGTCCTAAAGAAAATAGGAAACTGAAAAGAGAAATTGCCGAGAGCAAATAGAAACCCTAAAGCCCTTCCACCAAGATTATATATGAGGAACTCTGGTGAGGGTAAATGACTAAGCTGCCCTCTAGGCGATACAACCCCTCGAAGGGCAAATTTGGAAACTTGACAGCCTTTCTGTCGGACGGACGCCTAGCAACCGCACCTTGCGTAGCCTCGACGCCAAGCTTGCGATCCCGACGCGTGTCCTCCGCTTCGATGAATTCCGGCCGTACCACGACCGAACCGGTCAGATCGGTTCTGGTGACTTGGCTGCACCGGAACCTCGGGTCGGCTTTCTAGAGCAACCGGTCAACCCAGCGATTTTGTGGTGAACCGCTGCAAACCTCGCGAGCTTGGTGCAGCCTCCACACCGAGCTCCTCGACTTGGCTACCACGTTCGCCTCGGCTCGATGTTGGCTTTAGGATCAACCAATGAACCCGCTTTCATCTGACTTCAACTTGCTCTTCTCGCACCATGTGACTCGCACTTGATCCCGTCTGGCCACCGGGTCTCTCGAACCAAGCCTACTTGTCCCTCCACTCCTCAGAGGCCCCGCAAGGCTAAGACCTTTCGCACTTGTTCTTCACCTGCACCAACGCAAATCAAGTTGCAGCCTACATCCACAAGATAGAGCACAAAGTTAGTCCACACAACGTTGTCAATCACTCATCACTAAGGAGTGGATAGCCACTAGCCATCGGACACTCTAGTCCTCAATAATGTCCTTGCAATCCTTCACGAAGCGACGAAGGTTCTGCTTGATAGGCTTCGCTATTTTGCTAATGTACAAGGACTGCTCAGCCATCTCTCTTGGGACACCAGGCATATCCGATGGACTCCATGCGAATATGTCCGCGTTATCTCAGAGGAAATTGGTGAGCACGAGTTCCTATTTCGGATCCAGGTCAGATCCGATGGTAACCTCCTTGCTTGTGTCGGGCAGGCCGAGGCAGACCTTCTTAGTTGACGGGCTGGCATCAAGGGTGGTGGCAGTGCGCTTCTGTTCTGGGACCGTCATTGCGTCGGTGTTGACCGTCTTGGCTTCGGTGACGAGGGCGGAGGCCGCAGCGGAGTAGGTGAGAGCCATGTGTAGTTCGAGGACAGGTGGATGGTCGCTTCCTGGTGTGATGAGTGATTGATAACGTGGTGTGGACTGATTCTTGGCTAAGTATTGCAGGTGCAGGTTGCGGCTTGACTGGTGTTGGTGCAGGTGAAGAACAAGCGCGAAAGGTCGTTGCTGGTGAGGCCTCCAGGTGTGGAGAAGACAAGTAGGCTTTGTTCGAGGGACACGGTGGCTAGCGGGGTCAAGTGCGGGCCGTATGGTGGCAAGAACGGCAAGATGAAGTCATGGACGGTTTCTTAGTTGAGCCTCAAAACCAAGGTTGAGCCGGGACTATGTGGGAGCCGAGTCATGAGTGGTGATTGGCGGAGGCTACACCGAGTTCGCGGGGTTTCCAGTGGTTCACCAGAAAACCACTAGGTTCCTTGGTTGATCCACAAAGCCAAGACTGAAGAACCGAAGACGGAGGTGCAGCAGCTCCAGACCGGTCTGACCGGTGGGTCTGACCGGTCTGACCGGTGGGCACCGGTCTAACCGGTGAGGAGCACCGGTCTGACCGGTGTGCGACGACGCAGTCCGGAATCTTCGAAGCAGAGGACACGTGTCGGGATCGCAAGGCTTGCGTCGAGGCTAAGCAAGTTTGCGGTCGCTGGGCATCCGTCCGATGGTGCGAAGACAAAGACTTCCAAATTTGCCCTTGAGGGGCATGTATCCCTAGTTAGCTAGTAAGAGTATTTTTGTCTTTCGGTTGCCTCCATATAACCCAAGTGGTGAGAGGATGGCAGCCATCTCTTGGAACCCTGGCTCATTTGGTTTTCCTATTTTCTCTTCCTATTTTCCTTTGGATTTTCATAGGACTAGCTTGAGAGCTTCATGGTGAGATCTTGTGAGAGGGAAGGATGATCGGGCGGCAAGCTAGACCTTGTATGAACCTCTTTGGTATGTATAGATGATTCGGCGTGGTTCCTCAAGGCTTGGTTGTGTCTTTCCCGTTTCTCCTTTTTGGTGATTTTCGGAGGCTTTTCTTGGCGAATTTCCTGTGGTGGTTTTGAGACCTTTCTCTTTGGGATTTGGTGGGGGATGTATGCATGAACCCCTCGTCGTTCTTTTCCCTTTGATTCCCCTCCAAATCCGTGAGTAAAGGGGCTCGATTTTGGGGTTTTTTTGGCTCTAGGGTTAGAGGCGTTCTTGGCGGAAATCCTTCGATTCCTCTTGATTCAACGAGTTTTGGTGGACCATAACTTGGCTATGGAGTGCCCATGAGGTGTTCCTACTATCCCAAAAGTCTTGTGCGAATTCGTGGAGCAAATCAGGAGATCGGGAGTTGGATTTGGGGGAGTTGACTCGCGGGCGCTGTTCATCCCGAGCTGCCCAGGCGCGACCGGTCTGACCGGTGCTCTTGACCGGTCTGACCGGTGCGAGCCCCTGGTGAGTTTTGTCTCGAGGAACTGCCGTGTTCGTGTGATTTTGTCCCGTGGTCCTGCTGTCGAGTTCTTGGCCCGTTTGGAGTTGTCTTGCTAGGTTTTGTGAGGGGTTTTCCTTCTTGGCAGGTTGTTCTTTAGTTGTGGTTTTTGCTCCAGGGCCTAGAGGAGTCACTGAGGCTTCCTGGAACTTTGCTGTGCATCTGCGGTTTGCCACCCGCCTGACCGGCAGAGTCCACCGGTCTGACCGGTGCCATCGGTCTGACCGGCAGGAGCCATCGTTCTGACCGGTGTGGTACAGACAGCAGGCTGTTCAGTTTTCCGCTGTGCGTTTGGGGTGTTTGGTTCGGTTGGTTGAGTTGTTGGTTCCTAGGACCAATAGCACTCCAGTGGCTACGTGGTCTTGGCCAACTTGGGTAGTTGAGTCGGAGACGTGTGTTGGAAGCCATGTTCATCTTGTTGGAGTCTCTATCTCCTTCGAGAAGAATTTTTATCGGCTCCCATTCACTCCCCCCCCTCTCTGGTTCGCCTAATCGGTCCTTCAATTGGTATCAGAGCCAGTTCGAGTCTTCATTGACTCTTACCAGTCTAAGATCCAAAGATGGCGTACCAAGAACGGGGTTCGGGTCCTCCGCACTTCGATGGGAAGAACTACCAGATGTGGCAGAGGCGGATGGCAGCGTTCCTCTGCGGAAAGGGTCAGATCCTTTGGGACGTTACGGTGAACACAACTTATGTTCATCCGATGAACTTCCTTGCTCCAGGATCGAGGGATATGTTCGAAGCCAACAACAAGGCGGTCGACTACTTGTTTCGTGCTCTGTGTCAGCCTGAATTCGATCGGGTTCAGACAGAGGGCTAAGCCTGTAGGATTTGGGAGCAGTTGAAGGATGCACATGCTGGGAATGCTCAGGTTCAGGCTCGGATGTACGCGACTTACCGGAGAGAGTATGAGAACTTCACTCATCTCCCCGGCGAGTCCGTCGATGCCCTTTTCCCGCGGTTTACGGTCGTTGTGAACAACATGAGAGCCAATGTGGCCGTGCTCCCATACGATGATCATGATAGAGCCGTGAAGCTCTTGCACTTGTTGGATCGTACCGTATGGGACGGGAAGTTTGAGGCTATTGTTGAGTCCGAGAAGTATGACACCTTGACCGTGAACGAGCTGTTCTCGAAGCTCAAGTCGGCTGAGTTGGACCGTGGTATGACAGCCAAGATTTAGAGCCCGACTGATTCTCATAGTCTCACTCTCGTTGGTGGCAAAGGAGCTAAGTCTAACGCTAACGCATCCTCCAGGATGTACTCTCTGTCTCCTTTGATGTCTTTGCCAGACGAGGAGTTCGACGTGCTTGGAGAGGACGAGCTGGCGTTGCTGACCAGGCGGTTCGAGAGGCTGCACGAGAACCGGGTGAACACGAGGAGGACAGCACGGACGTGCTTTCAGTGCGACAAGCCAGGACACTTCATCGCCGACTGCCTGGAGAAGACGAAGAACAAGGACGGCTACAAGGACGGCTACAGGCACCGGTCGAGCAAAGATGGCAAGTACCGATCAAGGCGCGATCACAAGCACAAGAACAAGCACAAGTACGAGCGATGGTTGAGGAAGAAGGACGGCTGCGGCAGGAAGAACCGAGCGATGGTCAGAGCGAGCGACGTCGACTCCAGCTCTGCCTACTCTTCCTCGAGCTCGAGTAGCAGCGAAAATGAAGGTGATCGGCGCAAGAACAAGAAGTCATCCAAGAACTTGAGCGGGCTTAGTTGCTTCGCACGAGATGGCTTCTGCGGCATGGCTTGTAGCTCCGGCAGCAAGAAGAGTCACCAGAGCGACTCGGACTCCAACTCCGAGGACGAGGTATGTGATGAGCTCTCTTCTTTGCGCAAGGAGAATGAGGAGTTGGTTGACTTGCTTGATAATCGCGATCACTGCTTAGAGAGGCCAAGAAGATGAGGAAAGAGCTTAGGGCCTCACTAGAAGATGCTAGGAACCGTGTGGCTGAGCTAGAAACCCAGAACCTAGATGCTAAGCTTGAGATTGATTCGCTTAAGGCTTCTCCTGTGGTTTCTGATGATGTTGATTGTGTTGATTGCTCTGTGTACCTAGCTGATCTTACTGCTCTTAAGGATAAGCATGCTTCTACTTGTGATGAACTAGATATGCTTAGGGTTGAAGTGGCTGAGCTTAAGTCTAGACCTACCTTGCTAGGTGCTTGCACTTCTTGCCCTGTTTTGCATGGAAAGATTGATGAGATGCATGCTTACACTATTTCGCTTGAGGCTAAGTTGAAAGAATCTATTCCCACTTCTTGCTCTACTTGTGAATTGCGCGCGGTTAAGAATTTGGAGCTTGCGCATTATGTTGATCGCTTGCAGGATGAGCATGATGATCTGAGGAAATGTATGAGTTGGTTGTTGGGTCAGGAGCCTCAGCTTGGTATCATGATAGCGGCTTTCAAACGCTATGATGGTCAGGAACTTGGGGCTGACAAGCTTGGAGAGAACAGTGGTGAGGGAGTTGAGAGAGTTGGAGAGATTCCTATCCCACCACCAAACAGACACAAGAACAAGTTTGAGCCTAAGCCTAACCATCTCAGAAACAAACTTGACACTACTCCAGATCCACCCATATTCCCTCACCCAAGAAATGATTTCCAAAAACCTGTGAAGTTTGTGAGCCCAAAGGGAGGTGAGGAATGAGAGAAGAAGAGTAAGAAGCCGAGTAGAGAGAAACCAAGTGAACAGCCCCATCCCAAGCCTAAACCTAAGCCCGTGCGGTTTCATTGTGACTATTGTGGGAGAGATGGTCACAAGGGTGAGTTTTGCTTCAAGAGGAAGCGTGAGGAGAGAATGGCTAGAGAGTGGGCTAACAAGGACATGTACCACCCCTTTAATGGTGTACCTGAGCCTCGTATGCAGATGCCCAGGGCCAGGGCCATTTTGAGGATGGTTCCGGCTTGGGGAGACCGGAAGGCAGCAAGTGGGGCTGCTGGCCGAGCTACACCGGTCAGACCGGTGCGCTACACCGGTCAGACCGGTGCAGGTCTGGATAGACAGCGGTCTGGTTTTCGTGCTTGTGAGGATGCTCGGTTTGGTTCTGGTGGTTGGTCTAGAAAGTTTGCAGGTGGTCAGTTTGCTAGGCGTTCTCCACCTCGTGCTCAATACAAGGGTGGGAGGAGTCGTAGCTTTGAGATGGAGAGGAGGAACGGTTCACAGTCTGCTTTTCGTGGCTTTCGTCCTCCTCCAGCTAGAGAGGGTTGGTTCCCTCGTAGTGGTTACCGTGGTGGTATTCGTGGTGGTAGCTTTGATAAGCGTGATGATATGGTTTGTGCTAACCCCACTTTGGAGCAAATGGCTCGGCACTGGTTTTACTCTTTTGGTACTAACCCCAGTGCTGAGTCGTTTGTTCACTCACGTGCTCGCTTTTGAATTTCAGGTGGGAGACTTGAGCAACGTTTGGTTGATTGACTCCGGTTGCTCGAGGCATATGACCGGGGACAAGGGGTGGTTCTCAAGTCTCGTCCCGGTGGTGTCCAAGACATACATCACCTTTAGAGACAATGGGCGAGGGCGTGTGCTATCAGAAGGTGAGATCAAGGTAAGTGACAAGGTCACTCTCAGGCGTGTTGCTCTTGTTCAATCGCTCGGGTTCAATTTGCTTTCGGTGTCCCAGCTTTTAGATGAGGGCTTTGAGGTGTTGTTTCGGCCTAGTGGTTCTCGGATTTTAGATTCTCGAGGGGACCTTGTTTGCATGGTCGTTCCCGAGGGTCAAGTGTTCCGAGCTGATTTCTCTCAGTCTTCTAGTGTGGAGCGTTGCTTTTTGGCTGGTTCTTCGAGTGAGTTGTGGAAGTGGCATAGGAAGTTGGGTCACTTGAGCTTTGACCTTTTGTCTCGCTTGAGTAAACTCAATTTGATCTGAGGATTGCCACGGTTGAGGTTTGAGAAAGAGTTGGTTTGTGCGCCGTGTAGGCATGCCAAGATGGTAGCCTCTTCTCACCCGCCTCTCACCGATGTGATGACTGAGCATCCATGCGAGCTGCTCCATATGGACCATGTTGGCCCAGCTTGTGTGCGATCTGCGGGTGGGAAGTGATATGTCCTTGTTGTGGTGGATGACTACTCTCGGTATGCGTGGGTGTTCTTTCTTGAGGAGAAAGGGGAGACATTTGGTTTTGTCTGAGATCTTGTCTTGAGGTTAAGAAACGAGAGCCACGGGGATGCCATACGAGCGATCCGCAGTGACAATGGCTCGGAATTCAAAAACTCTCGCTTCGAAACTTTTTGCCATGACTTGGGTCTTGAACACCAGTTTTCGAGTCCGTATACGCCTCCCTAGAATGGCGTGGTGGAAAGGAAAAATAGGACCTTGTGCGAGATGGCTCGGACGATGCTCGACGAGCATAGGACTCCGAGAAGGTTCTGGGCTGAGGCGGTCAATACCGCGTGCTATGTGTCGAACAGGATCTACCTCAGGGTTCACTAGAAGAAAACCTGTTACGAGTTGATGCACGGTCGCACAACCAAGGTGAGTCACTTCCATGTCTTTGGTTGTAAATGGTTCATTCTGAAGAAAGGGAAGAAGTTGGATAAGTTCGAGGCTAGGTCTGTCGATGGCATTTTCTTTGGTTATGCATCTCATTCTAGAGCATTTAGTGTGCACAATCTTCAAACTAACCAAATTGTGGAGACTTGCGAGGTAACCTTCGATGAGACACAGCCATGTAGTCAGCTTGTTTTTGAGTGTGCAGGTGACGACGAACTTGGCGAGGAGATCTTTCAGGAGGAGGAGCATGAACATGGAGATAATGAAGATGGCGGTGTGGTGCCCGCGGCTGAACATGTACCTACTACTTCGACGATGATCGAGAACGGGCCCTCTCCCACACCTACAATGACAAACCCAGATCAAGGCGAAGCTGCTGTTGAGGGGGAGGTAGCATCAAGGCGAGAACCTCCCCAGCGAGTGCAAGTGGATCACCCAGCTTCGAGAATCATCGGCGACATGAATGAACGTACTACACGGTCGAGGGTTCGGAACAATTCTCATTTCGCTCATGCTGCTTTTGTTGCCACCTTTGAGCCCAAAGACATTGGACACGTGCGATCTGATCATAATTGGGTTAATTCGATGCATGAGGAGTTAGAGAATTTTGAGAGGAACCAAGTTTGGGTGTTGGTTGACCCTCCTCCAGGGTGTAAGCCGATTGGGACAAAATGAGTGTGGAAAAATAAAGAGGGAGAGAAAGGAGAAGTGGTGAGAAACAAGTCAAGACTTGTTGCTCAGGGGTACAGTCAGAAAGAGGGGATCGACTACGAGGAGACTTTCACTCCTGTAGCTCGTTTGGAGGCGATCAGGATCCTTCTAGCCTTTTCCGTGGCTAAAGGGTTCAAGTTGTACCAGATGGATGTGAAGAGTGCTTTCCTGAATGGTGTGTTGGAGGAAGAGGTGTATATGAGGCAACCACCGGGGTTTGAGAGTGAGAAGTACCCCCACCGGGTGTACAAGTTGAGGAAGGCGCTGTATGGGTTGAAGCAGGCACCTAGAGCTTGGTATGGTAGGTTGAGGGGGTTCCTGTTTGAGAGAGGGTTTGAGATGGGGAAGGTCGATCAGACCTTGTTTCTCCTCAGGCAGGGCAGAGATATCCTGATTGTGCAGGTATACGTGGATGATATTGTCTTTGGTGGCTCATCTAACTCTCTTGTTGCAAGGTTTGCAGAAGACATGAGCAGGGAATTTGAGATGAGCATGATGGGCGAGTTGCAGTTCTTCCTCGGGCTACAAATCAAGCAATCAAAGGAATGAACATTTGTGCACCAAGCTAAGTACACCAAGGACATTGTGAGGAAGTTCAAGATGGAGGACTCCAAGGCCATGGAGACGCCTATGAGTACGACTACAGCTCTTGATGCGGACGACGAAGGTGAACACGTGGACCAGAAGGAGTACGGAGCATGATCGGGTCACTCCTCTACTTGACGGCGACGAGGCCGAACATCCAATTCTCGGTATGTCTGTGCGCTCGTTTTCAAGCATCTCCGAGGACTTCGCATCGGCAAGCAGTCAAGCGCATATTCAGGTATTTGCGACACACTCCCGACTTCGGCCTTTGGTACTCTGCGTCTTCTTCTTTGGCACTTCATGTTTTTTCAGACGCGGATTTTGCCGGGTGTCGGTTGGATAGGAAGTCCACTTCTGGGACTTGCCAGTTCTTGGGTTCTTCTTTGGTGTCTTGGTCTTCCCGCAAACAGTCGAGTGTTGCTCAATCCACTACCGAGGCAGAGTATGTGGCCGCAGCTAGTTGTTGCTCTCAGCTCCTTTGGATCACATATACCATGAGTGACTTTGGTGAGGAGTATACCCATGTCCCACTTCAATGTGGTAGCACAAGTGCCATAAGCGTTGCAAAGAACCCAGTGCTCCATTCCAAAACCAAGCACATAGAAGTGAGGTATCATTTCCTGAGAGACAATGTAGAGAAAGGGAAGATAGCCTTGATCCATGTACCCACACATGACCAGCTAGCCGATATTTTCACCAAACCCCTAGATCAAGCAACTTTCACTCGTTTGCGGGTGGAGCTTGGTGTGTGTTTGATTTCTTGAGTTGGTGTGTGGGAACTCCTTTGTAGCATATGTATAGCTTTCCTCTGTGCATTTCTTGCATTTGGATGGCATATGTAACATGATGTATAGGCATCTTTGTATCTTAGGTTGCATGCATTTTGTGTCATATGCATTGTTTAGGAAAAGCTTCTCCTATATACATTGTTCACCATGGAATGATATATATGTCTTTGTGAGCTAGATTGGTAAGCTATGGTTAGTTTGGCTTAGCTCTTGATAATCTTGGTTTATATCCATGGTTGATGGCTATGTTTTTGAAAAATCTCATATGTATGCTCTCTTGTGAGTAAATGCCTTTATATGATCTTTACATATTTTTGTGGCTTGGCTATGCTTAATTTGTGGTTGGATAGCTTATTTTGATCATATGGGGCCAAAGGCTCATTTGCCATTATGAATGTTTAGCCCCCATGCTTGATTTTGTGGAGGGGCATAAGTTCCTTTTTGTCGCAAAGACATTTCATGTACCAATTTCAAATCTGAAAATGAAATGTAAATTGCTTGGAAAATGTGCTCCCATGTCATATGTGCTAATTTTAATTTGCTTTGGGTGCTAAACCGTTGCATGATGTCTACCAATGAGAAGTCTCATATATAGAAGTAGGCACATGGCTCGGTGGCTTTGACATGACATGAGGTGCTTGTGGGTGTTTATGATGGTCTTATGCTTAGAATGGTCGTCCTAGCATGAAGTTTGTGTGGCTTTGCCATTTTGACATGTTTTGCTCATGTTTAGGACTTTGCTCATGAGAGGGTAAATTTTCGCAAAATTGCTCAATTCTATCTTAGCTTCGCCCAATGGTTGTGAAACTTGGTGATCATGTAGTTGATGTCACTACGAAGCTAGAGTATCTAACTTGCTCATTTGGACATGTGTAGCATCCTATGTTGAATTTTTCTATTTGAGAAGCTCTAGGTTGCATTTTTGCATTTTTGGCTTGATTCATGCATTGTCAACAAGGGGGAGAAGTTTAAGCATGTTCTGGCCTACTGAATGCATCTAGAAGGTTTTCAGGTGGTTTCGAGCCTTTTCTGGGCTCTGTTGTGCACCAGTCTGACCGGTTGAGGTCACCGGTCTGACCGGTCAGAGTGCTGGTCCTGTTCACATGTTGAGCACCGGTCTGACCGGTGGTGTCGACCGGTCTGACCGGTCAGAGCTGGGCTGTTGCAGCTGCTCTGTTTCGTGAAGTGGTTCGCATGCATTTGTCCAGGGGAGTTGCATTGGTTCAGGGGGAGCTTGCATGTGTGCAGGGGGAGCTCTTTGTGGTTTTCGAGCTTTGGTTTGATGGTTTTTGCTCTTTGCTTGAGCATGGTTTTTGTCTCGGATGTGTCGAGCCGTTGCACTTGCCTAAGGGGTTCGAGACTTGTCTTCTTCAAGTGATCTTGCTCGTTGTCTTTTCTTTGGCTTTCGATCGCTTGTTGGAGTTTCTTTTAGTCGTTTCTTTTCTTTTTCTTTTCTCTTGGTTAACAAAACGTGTGTGTTGTCAATGCACTAATCAAAGGGGAGATTGAGAGCCATGTGTGGTTCGAGGACCGGTGGATGGTCGCTTCCTGGTGTGATGAGTGATTGACAATGTGGTGTGGACTGATTCTTGGCTAAGTATTGCAGGTGCAAGTTGTGGCTTGACTGGTGTTGGTGCAGGTGAAGAACAAGCGCGAAAGGTTGTTGCCGGTGAGGCCTCCAGGTGTGGAGAAGACAAGTAGGCTTGGTTCGAGGGACCCAGTGGCCAACGGGGTCAAGTGCGGACCGCATGGTGGCAAGAACGGCAAGATGAAGTCATGAACGGTTTCTTGGTTGAGCCTCAAAACCAAGGTCGAGCCGGGACTACGTGGGAGCCGAGTCATGAGTGGTGATTGACGGAGGCTACACCGAGTTCGCAGGGTTTCCAGTGCTTCACCAGAAAACCACTAGGTTCCTTGGTTGATCCACAAAGCCAAGACCGAAGAACCGAAGACGGAGGTGCAGCAGCTCCAGACCGGTCTGACCGGTGGGTACCGGTCTGACCGGTGAGGAGCACCGGTCTGACCGGTGTGCGACGACGCAGTCCGGAATCTTCGAAGCGGAGGACACGCGTCGGGATCGCAAGGCTTGCGTCGAGGCTAAGCAAGTTTGCGGTCGCTGGGCATCTGTCTGATGGTGCGAAGACAAAGACTTCCAAATTTGCCCTTGAGGGGCATGTATCCCTAGTTAGCTAGTAAGGGTATTTTCGTCTTTCGGTTGCCTCCATGTAACCCTAGTAGTGAGAGGATGGCAGCCATCTCTTGGAACCCTAGCTCATTTGGTTTTCCTATTTTCTCTTCCTATTTTCCTTAGGATTTTCATAGGACTAGCTTGAGAGCTTCATGTTGAGATCTTGTGAGAGGGAAGGATGATCGGGCGGCAAGCTAGACCTTGTATGAACCTCTTTGGTATGTATAGATGATTCAGCGTGGTTCCTCAAGGCTTGGTTGTGTCTTTCCCGTTTCTCCTTTTTGGTGATTTTCGGAGGCTTTTCTTGGCGAATTTCTTGTGGTGGTTTTGAGACCTTTCTCTTTGGGATTTGGTGGGGGATGTATGCATGAACCCCTCGTGGTTCTTTTTCCTTTGATTCCCCTCCCAAATCCGTGAGTAAAGGGGCTCGATTTTAGGGTTTTCTTGGCTCTAGGGTTAGAGGCATTCTTGGCGGAAATCCTTCGATTCCTCTTGATTCAACGAGTTTTGGTGGACCATAACTTGGCTATGGAGTGCCCATGAGGTGTTCCTACTATCCCCAAAGTCTTGTGCGAATCCGTGGAGCGAATCGGGAGATCGGGAGTTAGATTTGGGGGAGTTGACTCGCGGGCGCTGTTCATCCCGAGCTGCCCAGGCGCGACCGGTCTGACCGGTGCTCTTGACCGGTCTGACCGGTGTGAGCCCCTGGTGAGTTTTGTCTCAGGGAACTGCCGTGTTCGTGTGGTTTTGTCCCGTGGTCCTGCTGTCCAGTTCTTGGCCCGTTTGGAGTTGTCTTTCTAGGTTTTGTGAGGGGTTTTCCTTCTTGGCAGGTTGTTCTTTGGTTGTGGTTTTTGCTCCAGGGCCTAGAGGAGTCACTGAGGCTTCCTGGAATTTTGCTGTGCATCTGCGGTTTGCCACCGGCCTGACCGGCAGAGTCCACCGGTCTGACCGGTGCCATCGGTCTGACCGGCAGGAGCCATCGGTCTGACCGGTGTGGTACAGACAGCAGGCTGTTCAGTTTTCCACTGTGCGTTTGGGGTGTTTGGTTCGGTTGGTTGAGTTGTTGGTTCCTAGGACCAGTAGCACTCCAGTGGCTACGTGGTCTTGGCCAACTTGGGTAGTTGAGTCAGAGACGTGTGTTGGAAGCCGTGTTCATCTTGTTGGAGTCTCTATCTCCTTCGAGAAGAATTTTTATCGGCTCCCATTCACTCCCCCCCTCTCTGGTTTGCCTAATCGGTCCTTCAGTAGGCGAGGTCGACTGCTTCGAGGTCGCACTTGTAGGAAACCATGAGGTCACCGTAGACTGAGGATCCTGTTTGGCGCCGGCATCTTGAGGAGAAGATATGTGTAGTGCGGGATCTCCATAAACCTAGCCAGCATAGGGCGGCCTAGGATGGCGTGGTAGGATGACTTGAAGTCAGCCACCTCGAAGATGAGGTACTCCATGCGGTAGTTCTTGATAGTACCAAATGTCACGGGCCGGGAGACCCGACCCAGGTTGTAGGACGCCTTCCCTAGCACGATCCCTGTTGACGGTCGATTTCCGTGAACCAAGAGCGCTTGTTACACTTTGGTTTGAGCTTTGATTTATAACTAACCCGCCACTAGGCATACTAATGATGCAACAAGTTCACACTTGCATGTGATTTTTGGAGTATGTTGTTTACACAGGATTTAAGCACCTAAATGAGGACTTCCGGGTAGAGTTCCTCAAGCACTTTATGAGAAGTTCACGAAGCCCGGCACAAGTCGAGACACGAAGTGAACATGACTCCGAATGACCCGAGGACCGAAGCATGAAGCCGTGAAACTCCGAGGACCCGAACAGAAGATGCGGGAGTTTGCGCGCCAAGCACCCTTATCTAAACCGCAGGGAAAACGATGTCAAGGACCCACATGCACTTCGATAAATATTCAAGAAAGTGCAAGAAGCATCGTGGAGGAAGATGGGCCCGAACCAGGCCGAAAAGGGCCTGGGCCGGCTGGCCCATGCCGACCGGCCTAGGGTGTTTCAGGCCCGGTTCGTGACGCCCTTTGACCTACATGCTCCTCAGCTCATTTATATCCCCTGCTCCGACGGCCGCCACATCCATTCACCAGAACTCAGCGAAACCTAGAAGTGAGCACCAGAGGGAGACAACGGCCGCTGCAAGTCCTCGAAGTTGTCTAGGAGATGGCCTAGGCCGACCCTAGCCGCCATGGACGCCCTGCGTGGTTGTGCCATGGCGGAGTTCTAGAGCTAGTTGAGGTCTTCTATGATATGTATTTGGTGGCGATGACCTAAACGCATCTACTATGTGAGTAAAGTACTTCATGTCATCCGATCTTTAGCGACTCAATTCCTCCTTTTTATGATTTTGTGCTTTCTTGGGTTTGCTTTATTTCATTCTACCTTTAACTTAGATTGCTCGGGGTGATCTCATAGCCATAGGGGCTAGGTGTTCATACCGGATCCACCAAGGAGTATGACATGCTCTCTATGAGTGTTCTCTTATGTTTACCTATACAAGAAACAGGGCATCGTGACAGGATGTCGATCAGGTATACGATGGGTGCCTTAGAGGGTTTGACCAGAGGGTAGTAGTTTAAAGATGGCTTTTAGATGAGATGCTTGTTGCACTTGCTCTTTCAGCTATAACTACAACTAGAAGATGTAGGCCTTAGTTATCCTTGCTTGTTCCCTTATGTTGCCTATGTTATGGATGTGATCAACCTTTACACTTCTCTCATATATCTATTAGGTTTATCTTTTATGCAATCAACGCTACATGTTAGGTTAGCTTGGCTAGACAAGGTAGAGAACCTTAGTGGTTTGCTTCCGATCCTTAGATTGACAAACCTTGGGGACCCTCGGTGAAAAAGGCACCAAGTCACCTGTACACTTGCGGTGAACTTCAACACGGTTTTGAACCATCAACAAGCCCTTTTTCTGGCGTCGTTGCCGGGGATCGGCAACTCGAACCCTAGGGTGATCTACCTTTCTTTTGGACTAACCCTAATTTTTATTATTGCATATACGCTTGTTTTCTTGTTTGTGTCCTTGAAAGCAGGTCAAAAGCTAGACACAAGATGTTCGAGGAATTCTCTACACCCACACTTCAATAACATGAAGATTCCCTCTTTAGTGATAGGTGCTAACTTTTGTTAGTGGCCCATCATCCGCTATCGAGCCCACACCTTACACAAGAGCACATGAACAACGTGTCTATTAAAATTTTAAAACTAATGCTTTGTGGAGATTTATTTGATCAAGCAATAGGTATTGGATGCAATCACGATGCCCCCGAGATCACAAGATCAAGCTCGTCAACATCTTCAAAGTTTCTGTTCGCATCAAGTTTTGCATAGCCTCATGGGAAGAACAATAGGAAATCTTTGGATATTTAGAAGCCCCACAAAGTTACGCTTCCAACGAGTAAAGAATCAAGTCGATCGGAGGTTCCTACAAGCGGATATGGCCGAATCACCAATGGTTGCACGTCCTGAAAATTTCTGGACAGCAAGCAAAGCTGAAGTGAAATGACCATAACTCCCTCATATGAACTCCGATTAAGATGAATGAGTACCCGTTGGAAAGGTAATTTCATAAACCCTTCAATAGAATCATATTTTAGTATATGTTCTATTATGTATACAGGGGAAAATCCATGAGGAAGAGGCAGCAGCAACACGATGGGGACAAGATAATGAAGATGAGGATGACAGCAACGAAGAGGAGCTTGGGGAATGCTTCCATTAGACCACACATGAAGAAATTCAGAGACTTGGAACAAAACAAAGACCCCTAGAGCATTGGCAAATTAAGCCACAAGTTGGCAACATCCGACGCAAGAAGATGTTTGAAGAAGATAACGAAAGATTACACACAAAGGACGACATCCAATGGCGCGGATGTTTAGGGTTCTCACACGAAGGTTCATGGAGATACAATTTTCACAACCAAGATGTGTGAGCCCACAAGTGAAGAGGAGTGATCCTACACAAAGCAACATTGATGACATGTGGCACGAAGGAAGGAATTGAGAAAAATCTACGCGAGCCACCTCTGATCATCAAGGATTGTTCGCTTTTAACTCCGGAGGATTACTCACGATGAAAAGCTCGAAGGCTAAGGTACACATTAATCTCTCAAGATACTTTTGGTGATGATAATGTCCATTTGATATTTTGATGTCCATCCAAAAGTATAATTCGATTCTATGCCTTGCTCCTTTGATGATCATGATAGGCTAAAATTTCTTGAGATCAATAAAGAGGCTATGTTGTGCTTTAACTTTGTTAATTACTTGCCTAATGAACCCATGCCTATGAGAGCCTTAGCGCTGAGCAAGAAACTCATGCTACCTTTAATCACAACATGCTTTGTTCATCCAATTTAAATTGTGCTTATGGTTGCACATGTTTTCTTTAGAACTTGCAAATCTTGGACTTGCTTTGTGCTTGGTCAAGCTAATGACTTTAAAAGAGCAAATGTCGGGAGAAAACCCGAATTTCACTAACCATGTAGGGCATGAAGTTTGAATCAAGAGGAGAAAAGCTATGCCCCAAAGATCGGGCAAGCCTCTCATCAAGTAAAATGATCGTGTCAAGCATGGAGAGTGGATCAAAGCTGCATGGACATCTTCAAATCTTACATGAAGGACCATGGCTTCACGACCACGAGGAGGTACGTAAGAAAGTCGAACTCTATGACTTTGAATGAAGCACTTTGCGGGAGGCAACCCGTTTTCTTTTCATTTGTTTATATATAATATGAGTGTCTACATTGTGATCTTAAACTGAAACATCAAGTAGCATTGTACCATTGCTCTAATAAATACCACAACACCATATTGTTTGATTTAATTGCTATTGAGAGAGCACTTTGTTCATAATCTTGGAAAACTTGTAGACCCTTTTGTGTGCCTATTAGTGTTTAGTGTCTTTTTCTTTTGAGTCTTTTTAGAGAGAGCTATGAAGTTGGCACCATCCTTTGACTCTAAGCTTGTGGCTAGTTAATTTAGGCTAACTCTTGCATTTGTTTTAAACCACCATATCATGTCATTTTGTTTGACCATGTCATATTGCATTGCATGTTTTGATTTGATCTAACTTTCTGCCAACCAACCTAAGCCTTCCTATAGCCCCCACCAAAAACCCGTAGCCAACAAGGGTAGAGTTGACTTGTGTCAATTGGCTTGCACAATTCCGATTGGCCAAGCCCACCTCTATCCCTTGTTCTAACTAAAAACTTTGACTAGCCCTCCTATGAGAAAATTTTTCTCACCTTTAGCCTTCCCAAAACCATAGGTTTGTTTTTCATAAAAAGACTCTTAACACCACCTTAGATAGAATTTCTATACTTGACCTCCCTCTCTTCAAAATTCTTATTTGAGCCAAAAACATAGGATACCCATAACCTACCCTTAAACCTTGTTAGTTTGGTTGATTGATTCTTTAAAGGCCAAGTTTTGTTCTTTGCTTATTGTGGACCTTATCAAAAATCTTTCAAACTTTGCTAACATTTGCTTGTGCTAACTCTTTGCATTTTCATTTTGTATCCCCCCCATTGTCATCATCCGCTTTATGTTAGTTTCGTCTTTTTGTAAAACTTTATGATGAATGCTTTCATATTTATGTTAAATGCTTCGTACGACATTTTTACCTTTACAATCTTGTGTGAACATGGTGTTTAGACATGATTGAAGACCACCATCATTCAGTTTTATATACTTTGCTATCATATTGCTTTGGTTGGTTTGAAAACTTTGCAATGCGCCCTACTTTTCTTGCACTATAAGGAATTACTAATCTTGGGATAAGCATGGTGTTTTGATCCTGGTTTGTAAATCTTTATGGCAAGAGAAAAGTTTGGCAACCACTTTGTAAGCATGGAGCTTAGAATTTGGTGTAAATATTATTTTGTTTTTTACCATCCTTTCATTTGCATGCACCCTTGCATACACGTACACCCTCTAGGTTCTTAACTTTTCTTTCACTAGATTAACTATGCCACAAGTTAAGATCTTAGGGGATGTCTTTGGTTTGTCAGCATAGAGTGAGTATTCCTGACCGTCACCTCAGGGGTACTTTGTGCTTTACAATTGTTTTGCAGGCATCGTGAATCACTCGCATAAGTTCGTGATGAAAGGCTGAAATCAAGATCATCAACACCTCCAAAATCTCGAAAGAAGTGCTGCTGTTTTCATCAAGATTAAACACAGATTCAGAAGTGTAAAAAAGAGGAAAATTGGACATTGAGGACCTCCATTTAATCTTCTTTCCAACATATCAAGATTCAACATTTTAGGATACCCGTGCAAGGAGTTACAACCAAATGTTTGGGCGTCACACATTCTGAAATCAGCCCAGGACTGCTTTCACTCACGGAGTAAAAGGGCATAACTCCTTTGTTCGAAGTCCGATTTGGATGAATGACTACTCATTGGAAAGATAATTTCAAGCACTTTGCAATGGAGCAACAGTTCAGTACATGTTCTGTTCTGGAAGTATAAGAAAAATTCGTGGAAGATGAACCAGCAATGAGGGACAACATGGAAGGAGGTGAAGATGGTATAAGAAACGATTGGGACGGAGGCTTGTGACAAAGGGTGGACGTTGGAGGACAATCAAGACAAAGTCAAGAGTGTGATGATCCACACATGGCAGTCGGACTTCAAGATGGTTCATCATCTTCCATGCCTAGCAACATGCTAAGCATGGGGGAGGATTTGGTGGACATGAGAAGACCGCGTGGAGTACAAGGATCACGGTTGCCACGAGATGCTGATTTTCTTCTTCCATGTTAAGAACAATGCTTAAGCATGGGGGAGGCCACGCTACACTTCAAGCATCAAAGGACGGTAACAATTCCTCAACCCACTTTTTGTCCTTGTCTTTCTATATGTCTGTTCATATGTATATGCTTTCCACAACCTTAGATGCAACCTTTGTATATCTCTCTATAGAATAACATGGCTACTAGGAGTACAACCTAGGTTTGTTTTTTTTTCAACAATAATTACCGTCACCTTGAGCTAACCATGAAGATAACTTGTATGCTCTTACTTATGGATATATGATGATTGTTGCCACTTTGATCATTCTTGTGCTTGGTTTTTATATGATTAAGCTAGTGCTCTCTTTAGTATGATCTGAAATTTAAATTAATGCTAGCCTAATCTTTTGTGGAGGTTATGATAACTTAAGTCTCATAGTTGTTTTTTCGTTGCTCTCAATTTTGAATAAGTCAAAGATCATTTATTTTTGTTCTTAAAAGATATGCTAACCTTGTCTTTGATACCACTTGCATTTTGCTCTACCTATCCAAAGCCTTATATAAGTGCAAAAACCTTAGTTTACAAGATTTATTTTTGAGTGCATTGATTCAAGGCTTGATTTCTCTAGCTCGAGACTAAGAAGCTGGTCATTCCGTTTTTGCGTATCTATCTTTTTGCTAGCCTTTTCTATCCGTGCATTGTGAGTTCACATTGGGAATTTTGCAAACCACGCCGGATACCCACCCACAAACCCCAAATATCTTTTTGTGTATACCTCCTTGACCACAACCCAAAACTTTGAGTACGGATGAATATTTCGAAGAAGATTACAAGGAAGGTGCCGTCAATTGGAGCAAGATTTTGGGAGACCTTCGTGAAAGGATCCCTAGAAGGTTTCAAGTATCTCTCTTCAAGAAAATATAAGAATTTCAGCACTTGCCTTGGCACAATCATCACCTCTTTGTTCGAGGACAAGCAACGTCTAAGCATGGGGGGTTGCCAAGGAAGTACTAGTGTAGTCTAGGGTTCAAGGGGAGTAAAAAAAGAAAAGAAAGAAAAAAAGAAAGAGAAAGAAAGAGAAAAAGTATGATGAAAAAAGTGATGAAAATAAAAAAAAGAGAAGAAAAAAATAATAATAAAATAAATAATAATAAAACTCCTCGGTTCTCTAGCTACATTTGGAGATTTCAAAAGGACTTCAAGGTCAAGACCCATACTCATCTTTCCAACCATGTCCAATCCGATAACGAGGACTTCGTTTGTGCATCGGGGTCACTCTTTGCCATTTGCACATGTCCACCTATCTTAAAGTGTGTGTATTTTTCTCTCCCCCTCCTTGAAAACATTATTTTTCCAATGACCTTTTTGACGAGTCTTGGTAAGTCCATGAGAAGCTTGTCTTGTTTTGATAATATCTCAACTATAATATCTTGGAAGGACTAAACTTTCCCATAGGTCCATATAAAGCCTTCCACCAAATATTTGAGAGAGGAAAGGAGTAGGACAAGTAGGCTTGAGAGACAAGAGGAGATGAGAGTTCATGAGTAAGATGCAAGGAGGTTTATTATTGATCTTGGTAAAGCAATTTTTTCTTCATCCTGCTCTTTATTTTCAAAATTTTTGAGATTTGTTTAAAATTTGAGAGCATGATTAATTACTTGTGGGAAGAGCTTAAATAATATCTACCCTCCATAGAGATGAAAGCTAGTTACATTATGAAACTTTAACAAATAAACTTGGAGAGCATTATGTTTTCTCATGTATGAACTAGTGCAGGGTATGAACATTGAAGGGCAATACTGATATCCATTGAAGGCTTACTCGAGGACGAGCAAGGTTTAAGCATGGGGGTATGTTGACGATCGATTTCCATCAACCAGGAGCGCTTGTTACACTTTGGTTTGAGCTTTGATTTATAACTAACCCACCACTAGGCATACTAATGATGTAACAAGTTCACACTTGCATGTGGTTTTTGGAGTATGTTGTTTACACGGGATTTAAGCACCTAAATGAGGACTTCCGGGTAGAGTTCATCGAGCACTTTATGAGAAAGTCACGAAGCCCGGCACAAGTCAAGACACGAAGTGAACATGACTCCAAATGACCCGAGGACCGAAGCATGAAGCCGTGAAACTCCGAGGACCCGAACAGAAGATGCGGGAGTTTGCGCGCCAAGCACCCTTATCTAAACCGCGGCAAAAACAACGTCAAGGACTCACATGCACTTCGGCAAATATTTAAGAAAGTGCAAGAAGCATCGTGGAGGAAGATGGGCCCGAACCGGGCCAAAAAGGTCCTAGGCCGCCGGCCCATGCTGACAGGCCTAGGGTATTTCGGGTCCAGTTCGTGACGCCCTTTGATCTACATGCCCCTCAGCTCATTTATATCTCCTGCCTCTGACGGCCGCCACATCTATTCACCAGAACTCGACGAAACCTAGAAGTGAGCATCGGAGGGAGACGACAGCCGCCGCAAGTCCTCGAAGTTGTCTAGGAGATGTCCTAGGCCAACCCTAGCCACCATGGACGCCCTGCGTGGTTGTGCCATGGCAGAGTTCTAGAGCTAGTTGAGGCCTTCGATGGTATGTATTCGGTGGCGATGACCTAAACACATCTACTATGTGAGTAAAGTACTTCATGTCATCAGATCTTTAGCGACTCGATTCCTCCTTTTTATGATCTTGTGCTTTCTTGGGTTTGCTTTATTTCAATCTACCAGTAACATAGATTGCTCGGGGTGATCTCGTAGCCATGGGGGCTAGGGGTTCATACCGGATCCACCAAGGAGTACGACACACTCTTTATGAGCGTGCTCTTAGGTTTACCTATACAAAAAACGGAGCATCATGACAGGATGTCGATTACGTGTACGATGGGTGCCTTAGAGTGTTTGACCGGAGGGTAGTAGTTTAAAGATGGCTTTTAGATGAGATGCTTGTTGCACTTGCTCTTTCGGCTAGAACTACAACTAGAAGACGTAGGCCTTAGTTATCCTTGCTTGTTCCCTTATGTTGCCTATGTTATGGATGTGATCAACCTTTACACTTCACTCATATATCTATTAGGTTTATCTTTTATGCAATCAACGCTACATGTTAGGTTAGTTTGGCTAGACAAGGTAGAGAACCTTAGCGATTTGCTTCCGATCCTTGGATTGACAAACCTTGGGGACCCTCCTTGGTGAAAAAGGCACCAAGTCACCCGTACACTTGCGGTGAACTTCAACACGGTTTTGAACCGTCAACAATCCTGTAGAAGGGCTCGTCGCAAGCTGTCATCTTGGAGAAGTTGAACTTCATCTTCTTGAGGGTCTCAGTGAAGATGATGTTCAGGCTACTCCCGTTGTCGATGAGGGTCTTGGGCACCAGGGTGTAGTCAGCAGTGGGCTTGACAACCAGCAGGTAATGGGGTACTCTAACCAGCGTAAGGGCTGGGCAGTTTGTGTGTATGTTGATGAGGACGACCTAGCGCTCCTAAGCGTGATGCTTCATGTTGTTGATGACGGTCTTGGGTCCGCCGAGGATGATGTTGATCTGTCGGTTGGCACACTGGAAGGCACCGATGGGGTTGCCTCCCGCAGGTGGTGGTGGCAGGTCGCGCTCATTGTGGTTGCCGCCGTCATCACGGTGACCTCCGTCGTCACGACGGTTTTCACGGTCATCACGCCTGTCGCGTCTGTCGTGGTCGTCGTGCCGGTTACGATCATTGCGGTCATCACGACAGGTGTAGCGGTCATTGCGGTCATCACGATCGTCATGGTGGGCCTAGCATCAGCCACGATCGTCATTGTGATGGTCGTTGTAGCACCCCTTGAAGTGCCGGTCGTTGTAGTCGTTGTCGCGCGGCTACTTGGGCTCCTCAAGGACGTCGAGCTCCTTCTTCAGGATGGTGCAGTCATGGAGCAAATGCTTTGCACCAACGTGGCATGGGCATGTATCCTCCGTGGTGTCCTTGAATTCTTGCTCGAGGAAGGTCAATGCAGGTCGATCATTGACGCAAGAACCTCCGCTGGGCACTTGCGGAGCTTCAACCCGGACTCAGCAACTGGTGCTGGAGCAGATGTACTGGCTACGTCATCACTGAACTGGTTGACCACCACCTCTTGGATGTCGGCCAACTTGTTGACCACCACCATGAGGTCGGCTATGGTATGAGCGTCGACTTCATGGATCTTCTCAAAGAGCTTGATGTCCTTCATGCTCCTCTTGTAGTACTCAACGACCTGGTCGTCTCTCACGCCAACGCACTTGTTACGATTCTCAAAGAACCGATTCGTGTAGTCCCACAGGGACTCCTTGGGTCGCATGGTGACCTGCCCGAGGTGGTTGGAGTTACCAGGTCGGCTGTAGCTCGCCTAGAAGTTGGAGATGAACTACCGAGACAAGGAGGCCCAGGAGTTGATGCTTCCCGCTGGGAGGTTGTTCAGCCAGAGCAAGGGATCATCGTCCATCACTAGAGGGAAGTATGCCGCCATGTGGTCATAGGTACCACCATATGCATGGGCAGCGATGGTGTAGGTCTGAAGCCAGATGTTGGGGTCGGAGCAGCCGTCATACTTCTTGATTGCCGACTTGAAGTTCTCTGGGTAATCGATGTGCTCGAGGAGCTCAGAGAAGGCCGGGAAGTTGTTGATCGCCAGGGCATCAAGGTCGTCGTCCTTGCTAGTGGGCAGACACCTGGGTGGGACGTAGGCATTAGGTAGTGCACCATGGTGTTGTTCGTAGTCCACGCGGCGTTGAAGCTCAGCCTCATGGTGACGCCGGTCTTCAGCTTTCAGGTCGCACGTGATGCGGTTGACGTCACCCGAAGGGCCGTAGTCGCGGTCGTAGATCGCTCTCCTGTGGAGCTCAGGTTCCTCGCGCTCACAATGGTGCATGTCAAGGTCGGCACAAGCATCGCGGCCACACCTGGCCTACTCGACATTGCCCCGCAGGTCGCGCCTGTTGGCGTCCTTGATGTCGACGTTGCCGCCGACGTTAGGCCGAACGCCGACAATGTTCTATTCGACCTTCTCCGTGAGGGTCATAGAGGAGACTGGATGACTCCGCGGGACCGATGGGATCGACTCCGCGAGTGGTGTGTCGATGCAGTTCTAGATGAAGAAGCCACCCTGCTACGCTCCTCCACCTGAGCATTAGTGACATGGAGGTAAGCTAGGGCTCGTCGGACCACCGTTGTGTCGCCTTCATAGGCTAGGTCGGCCATGGTGGCACCTAGGTTGCCTTGACGACTGTTGAAGATCTGATGGCCATCTTCTTCGAAGTCCCTCTGAAGGTCTCTAGCACGGAGCCCTACGTGCCAGGGTGCTTCTGGTGGTGGGCGATGAGCGTCTCCCCCTTGCTGTTGAGTGTTGGCGTTGATGCTATCGTTGGCACCTCCATCACCGCCAGCTGGAGCACCGGTGTTTCCAGTGGTAGCAGCCACCTCTTGCCGACAAAACATGATTATCGTACTACTATATTATTAAATTAATTTGCTTTCTTTGTTTAAGGTTGATGTTTGACTTCTCCTTTCATATGTAGGCTCAAATATTGAGGACAATCCTTGGGGTTCAAATATCAAATTCCTGTCCCTACAATCTAAAGTCAAAGACATTCATTGATTACATGCCTCGAGATTATCCAACCGCCGCTACAAGCTCAAGATCTGAAGTTTCTTTGGGAGGGATAGAAGAAGGTGCTGACCTTGGAGAAATCTTTGTTGAACAAGATCAAGTTTTAACAAACTTGAAGGTCAAAGCACAAGCTTCAGAAGCAGAATTAAAGTGTAGACTGATAGGTTGAAGCGACAAGTACAAGCTACTGAGACCCTCCTTCATCAACTACTACACTGCTAAGCAACCGCCTTGTGAAAGGACATTGTGTTCTTAGTCATATGCTTATGTCCTCCCAGCTAGTTGTGCTGGTTTGCAAGTATTGAGCTTTGTTATATTAGTGGGTTCTACTTCAAGACCAGCTTTGTTGGTGATCAGGGAGCTCTCACGTGTATTGGTTTGTGAGCTCTTAGTGACAATCTGCTTGGGGTTGTTCAGTGTTCATTAATAATAATCAGACATGTGTGATGATGAATTAATTTGTTTGCAATCAGTTTTATAGAAATATTATCTGTGATGTCAATTACCGAATTTATTGGCATGTAATATGAGATTGAATTAAATTTTAATTAAGCGCTATCTCGACTGCAGCCCAAAATAAGAGGACCAAAAATTATATGGGCTTACCCCCTCGGCCCATTATTTTGTTTTCTTACAAAATCTAAAAACAATCTAAAATGAACTGGACCGAAACAGAAAATGACGTCAGCGATTATTGGGCTTGGTCCAACATTAATAGGGCCTAAGACAATCTATGACGTCAATGAATATTGGACTCGCTCCAACCAGTTTTGGGCCTAAAACAATTTAATGACGACAACATTTATTGGGCTTGGTCTAGGGATGGAACCGGATACCAATTCGGATATCATTTTTTAGCCGTTCTTTTTTTATTTTAGCTAAATTAGGCATAATATTTTGTATCCAAAATTTATATTCTTGTTCTTGCCATTGTGCTTGTTAAGATTCATACAAAATAAACCCTAAATGTGTGCTATATTTTAATCAAATGATGAAAAGAAACTCGCATATCTATTCAGATTCAGATACGGATGTTTTTTCACCTTTTTCTCTATCGAAAGCAAATAATCCATAAAAATTGTAGCTAATTTTTTTTATTTTTTCCAGTAATTAGCTGGTTATAATGCATAAAAAATTAGCACCAAATTTATTTTATTGTGATCTAAAAGTATCAATCTATTACACAATTCGGATGTTTTGGTTCCATCCCTAGCTTGGTCCAACTAGAATAGGGCCTCAAACATTCTATGTCGACCGCAATTATTGGGCTTGGTCCAACCAGAATAAGGCCTAAAACAATTTATGACGACCCGAACTATTGGGCTCAACACAACATTAAAAAGGCCTAATTCAATCTATGACGACAACTTTTTTTAGGCTTGGCACAACAAGAACAGGGCCTAATTCACTTAGTGACGAACAGATCGTCACAAACCGTCGTGCCACATCAGATTTTGGTCCAACGTGGCATGCAGTTCATGACGACAGGTGTTACAAATTTGTACGCATCATTACTTTTGTGACGCGAGGATATAAGGGGTCATCACTAATCACAGTTTATGACGCTCGATTAATTACGAAGGGTTTTCGTAACAACCACCGTCCAAAAATCATGGTATATGACGAGAAACACTCTTTTTTTGCATCACTAGTCGATGTTTTCCTTGTAGTGTAATTCTAACTTTTCCATACAAAGAGGTTTTGGGAAAATAGCCTTCAACAGCGGATGAACCGACGGCCCAATGGTGCAAGCGTCGGTGTAATTCTGACATAAGATCCAATGGCTAGTCCACTGAGATAGAGACACCAGATGAACTGATAGTCTGAGATGGAAATCTTCGGTGCAAGTGTTGGATGAAGGGCACATGATGAACTGGTGGCCTAGAAAAGTATAGCATCGGTTCATCCAATGGTATGTTCTTCTGCAGCTTTTAGACAATGGCTAGTTTGTTGGCTTGGGCTATTTATACCCCTTCCACCCGATCATTTGAGGTTGCTGAATGGAGTGGAAGTGCAGAGAAGTGCAAGACACATTGGATATCACATCCATGCTATCTTAGTGCTTAAGTGAACATCCAAAGGCTTAGCACTTGCTTAGAGAGCGTTTAGTGCAAGCATAGGCTTAGAGCTGTGTTGTGTGTAAGATGTGCCAACCTTGTGAGGTGATTCTTGAGTGGATCAACATGTACAAGGTGTGCCAGAGCCTTGGGTCCTAAGTGGCTCTTTGGGAAGTCTTCGACCCTCACTACAAGGAATGTGCCGACTAGTGATGCAAAAAGGGCGATTCTCGTCATAAACCGCGATTAATGACGAGACCTTATTTCGCGACGTCATGAGTTTAATGATGTGTATAAAATCATCCTTACAAAACATCATAACTTCGTTCTTGCATCTTTGCCATGCTGGACATAATCTGGTGTGGCATCTGATGTGGCATGCCAATTGTGATGAAGCATTTGCGTCATAAAACGAATTTGGCCCGTTTAAAGCTGGGTTGAGCCCAACATTGTTACTATCTGTCGGTGTTGTGTAGATAGCCCAAAAAAGATTTTGTTGGGCCCATTTGTTGTTTTTTCGACCACAATTTGATTAGGTTGGGCCCATTTTTGTTGGGTTAAGTCCAACAATTGCGCACATTATTTGCGGCCTTATATGTCACGTTAATTTCAATGAAATTGAAATTTTGGCCCAATAAATAGTGGAATAAGCCCACTGAAGGCCAACAGAAAATGAACTAATCGTGCATCAATATTAATTGATCTCATTTCAATTCAGATCCTTTTTTTAGAATAATTCCGATATGGTTGGCAAAATAATGATCAGCACATATTTCTTTGTACAATAAAACAAACTGTCGTTTACTATCAAGCAAGACCATATTGTTCATCACATATCACAAACTATTACAAGATAACAGTCTCACAAGGAACATAGATTAACAAAGCTAAATCCAGGTCATAATCACAAGAGATATTGGAGATTTGATCTAAGGATCTTAACCTCTTCATCTTTTACTGCTAAGCAGTAGATGAAGGAGGTCTTCACTGTCTTCGGTAAGCTTCTGCAACCTCTTAACCTCAGCTGACTGCATTTTCAGAGTTGATTCTGATTCTTCGGTCTTCTTCTTCAAGCTACATAAGTCTTTCTGGTGAGCAACAAACTGTTGTCGAAGTTGTACCCCATCCTGATTGGGAGCGTCAACTCGCTCTTCGTCAACACTACTACATAAGGATTCGGTACACATTCTTGAGTACTCCTCTGTTTTAATTTGTTCGGGAAGAAGCATCATTGACTTGGTATCTTCCATCTAGCAATAGTGGATCCCAAGTCAGATTAGGAACTTGTAATTGATTCGAACTAAGGAAACAAAGGTGTTAACTTTGTTACCTTGGAGCAGGTCTGAACAGGAGCGACTACAGATGTTGACCCTTTGGCCCGCTGAAACAAGTACAAGAACAACAGGTAAGGGTTGAGATCATTCACAATCAGAAACAAAGAAGGTGTTAATTAAGTTCATTACCTTGGAGCAGGTCTGAACAGGAGCGACTACAGATGTTGACCCTTTGGCCCGCTTAAACAAGTACAAGAACAAGAGATAAGGGTTGAGATCATTGGCAATCGGAAGCAATTTCATCTATTAAGTTCAATGCAGTACATGAACGATCACACCCAATCCATAATCACATGCAACAAAAATATGGAAAGCCGCAGAGCATGGGTAAGCAATATAATAATTTTATCCTTTAATTTCTACAAACCTCAGATAAGTTGACTTCGAACAATCTCTTGCAATAGGGAACAGAAGATCCATAATCACCCAAGTATGCAACAACAATATTCAAAGGCAAATTGCATGGGGAAGTAGTCTAATAATTTCATCTACAAATTTCTACAAACCTCAAATAAAATGACTTCCAACAAACTCTTGCGATAGGGTACAGTAGATCCACAATCACCCAAACATGAAAGAATATTATAAAATGCCAAAGAGCATGGGGAAGCGATCTAATTGAATCGATCAATACAGGGAGGAGCCCGCAGACCTGACTAATAGGAAGGGAAGAAGGTGTCGAATGCCGTCTTGATTTAGCAGCCCGAACTTGCGTCTTGAACACGTTCTTCGCAACTGTTGCAGATCTGCGGCCGCCAGGGTGAGCCTCGGGGGAGCCAACAGAGCAACAGGTTTGAACCATCTTCCAGCTTCAAGGATGTTGTCGAGGAAGGCCGTTGCTCGTAGCAGAGGAAAGCCGCCGCTCGTAGCAGAGGAAGCCGACCGCTCATAGCACAGGAAGGCGTCGTCGGTAGCTAGGTCGTCGTTGTTGCTTCCGCTGCAGATCTACTAGTTCTCTTCGGCGGTAGAGGAGAAGATCCCCTAATTTTGGAAAATTACAAGGAGGGAATTGGGAGGCCTGGTTTCCCTCTTCGTTTTATATATAACACGGAGGACCAGGAGGAGGAGCGGGAAATTCAAAATTTCAAGTCCCGCCTCTCTGCTCTAGAGCGGGAAATGAAAGACTTTGTATCATGGACCCAAACGTCAGTGACCCAAACGAAAGACCGCTTTGGTGTCGGACCCAAACATCACTGATCATACGTAGAGAGGCAAGTTGTTGACTGTGGGTTGTCCGTGTTTCCATGGATCATGGAATTGACAAACACAAACAGGACTATACTCTACTTCATATTCACGTTCGACGGATGATCTAATTATTGCATTACAAATGTACTCACTGCAACAAATTAACGTATTGTTTCAACTGTTTATTACATGACTAAACATACTTCAATAAAACATTAAAACTACAGACTAGAGGGACTCTACTAGTACCACCCTCCATGTAATCTTCTACGGAGATCATGCATAAATTCGAGATGTTCGATGCATATGACCGCCCAATCATGTGTGAGTATTCCTTGAGGAAAGATTCGCTCTAAGAGAGACATGCACTTGTCCTACAATTGTGTGCAGTTAGCCTGAATTGTCCATCATAGAAATGAGGTCATAATTTCCTCGCTTGCCATGTCCCACATCTTTGACGCATAGTGTAGCTTCAACCTTTCAACTCGGTACATGTCGGCAACCCAGAGTACATAAGGCTAGGCATTGGCAGGAGTGTCCCATAAATCAGCCTCCTCCATGAGTGATCCTTCCCTAGCATATTTGATCAGGAGTGAGAAGCCATCAGGGTTTGTTTCTGTAATTGTAACAGTTTTAGAAAGTGACTCCACTCCTTGGCCGTAGAGCATTGCCTCCATCACACAAGATACTTTCGCCACATCAGCATGTTTCGCTCGTATCACCCGGCATTCTGCACCTACGTGGAAGACAACGTCCATAGGGGCTTTGACTGCAACGCTTTCGCATATGCTTGTTTGTACTGATGGAGGAGGAACTTCAATGTAGTCGTCCTCCGGTACTGTAACACTGTATGATATGTGTATGCGATCTTCATAGGAGGTCACACGATCAATGTCATGATGCTCCACCAGACATTCAAAGCCTTGTACATGTCGATTAGTGAAAAACACTTTTTTTATAGCTTGAACTTGAAATGTATCATCTTCATCGTTTGGGTCTCCAGCCATCGCACGCAACAATACTCGCACCTACATTGAAGGAAGTAGTCACAAGCTTGAAAACAATAATATAATGCGACTGTATCGCCATGTGTGAGTGTGTGTATTCATAGCAACAACGAGACACGTACCATTCGGAATTTGTGCACAGGAACGAGGATGACGGCAATACCGTATCCAACATCCATCCACTAAGGATCATTCATACCTGTAGGATAGCAACGTAGCCTCCAATGATGGCCTCCCGCCACGAACGTACTGGATTCCTTGTATTGCCCCACAGTTCCTTCTGCTTTCACTTCCTGGCTTGAGACTGAGAAGTCAACTTGCATGGAAGGAAACATTTTAGTGTCTAAAGCCATGAACGCAAATGGCCTGTGTGCAATGATCATCTCGTGCATAAACTGTCTCTTATTATAGTAGTAGGAGTGAATGTGTCATTCCGAAACGTCCGTTCATGGACATCAGTTACCACCCAGAATGGACGCGTCCCTTCAGTGCGGGTGTCGCCACGTTTGGGTCATGAACTTCATGGTTCTAGACCTTAAGTGCGATTCACAATGATTGACACGTCCGTTCAGAGCGGGTGTGCACACAAGTTCGTAGGTTAACGCCCGGTGCTAGTCCTTAACTGCAATTCTCAATGATCAACATGTGGAACAACTTGTGAGAGTGTGTCATCCCCAAACGCCCATTCGAGTGCCCTTCTGTGCTTATATGCATGTTAATATTACACACACACACAAACATATATTGCTTTTCCAATTCCCAACTTATTCCGTTTTGGCCTTATTGCATCAACAAGTTCACCATGTTTCTCAGTCTCCAAGGCCTCCGGGAATCATCAAGTGCAAATCCAGACCATTCGTATACCTTTTCAGTCACGACTCACGCAGCGTACCTGATCGAGGAGGACTTGTCAAGTCATCCTATACTGTGTCTGTTGCAATGCAAGGACCATTCGGTCGATCTAATTGCCTTGTGCAGCCCTACAACACCCAATCTGTTTCTCCAGATGCAATTGACGCCTAAAACTTTTCATAAACAAATGGTAGAGAGTTGTCTCGAAGTTGATGCAGCATGAGCTGATGTAGTTGAGATGATCGTTAGATGCAGCTGATGTGGCTTGAGTTGTCTGCATGACTTTCTTGTGGTCTAGACCGGAGAGTCCAGAAATGAACACATACCTAGACACGTCAGGCTCATCCTGTGATACCCATCGTCCACACATGTAATCAATGTGCGCCACTAAAGATTCTAACCAAGATAGATTTGTATCAGGCGTAGGCCTGACTATATTCTGACCATCTCACATTTTGTTGCACTTCGTGCAGCGACGGGATTGTCATGAGGTCGTGATGGTAGTAGTTGTTGTGATGGTAGTAGTATGAGCCAAGATGGTAGATTGCTAGTAGTATGTCATTAAGAGTATGTCGTTGTACTTCCACCGATAGTGGATCGATCCGTCGTCATGTGTAATAAATGCGTATGCATGCATTTGTGTCGTTTGTATTTGGATTCTGTTGTTTCTAATAATAATGGTAATGTGTGTGTCTACTCCTTCGGTATAAATTCAGTCAAAACGGAAAGTCTGTTCCCTTAATTTCGAACACAAGGTGAAAGTTCTTTTTGTAGCAAATATCATAAGATGATTAGGTAGCAACAAGTTTCTCAACTCATCACAACAAAGTTCACACCACCAAGTAGAAAACATCAACATATCATCAATTCTCCCCGCATATGATAAAACCTAACATCTTGAAAAAATAGTAGTAAAAGAAAAGATAAAACAGAGCCGAACAGTAGTCATTCTATGCAATGAGATTGCATGAACAACAGGCAAAAGTCTGTTGTGCAGTATTCAGTCAGACCAGATTAAAGTGTCACTGCTACGCAACATTTTATAAGGAAAACCCAACATCTTACAATTTAGTAGTACGCAATGATAAAACCCAACATCTTGAGAAAACAATAGTAAAAGAAATGATAAAACAGAGCCGCTGGTCTACTCCTTCTAATCCATCTACTAGTAGCAATTACCACTAATTGTGGCGCTGCTTCTTGGTCGATGGTGCACCCGGCACGTTGTTGCAACTGCTCACGAACGAGGTAGTCGTTCTGTTGCCGCCGCCCATGGAAGATGGTGGCGGACCACCCCGGGCATCGACCACATATGAAGTCGTCCCTCCATTAGCGCCTCCTGGGGGTGATGGTGCCGCTCCGTGGCGGTCGGTTGAGCATGGTGGATGATGGCCTCTGCACTGCCTAGGATGGTAGAGATTTACTGCCACCGACCGTTGAGGATGAGATAGGATGTTGGTGCTTGGAGAAGATAGTTTGCCGGCTAGTGGTGGTGCTTCCACGCCCCTGACCCCTAGCACCTCTTGCTGACCTGTGAGGGGTGCGATGTTTCAGAGGCACCCCATCTTGGATTTCCACTTATTCCACAAACTCTGAATCATCAGATGATGTGTCCACCAGCACTCGAATGGGGCTCTGCTCTACCTCCTCTTCATCAGATGACTGGGGATCCTCCCTTTCATTAGAAGAAGAGGAGGATGTGGCTTGCGCTGCACCTCTAGGAGACAATGGCTCCATGGGGAGAGGAGGAGGGCGATGTGCGAGAATGGAGTTTGTTGTTGGTTGCCAGAGTGGGGAGAGGAAGGGAGAGGGCGCTGTGCGAGAATGGGGTTTGTTGTTGGTTGCAAGAGTGGGATATTTATGGGGAGAGGAACCCATTCAGCCATTATTGACAAGACGTCCCTCGAAAAGATTACTTTTTCTATAATGTGGGAAATATTTGCTAAGAAAGGGGGAAAGTCCGTTTGGCGAAATGTTAACGGACCGGAAGAAACGTTGTACTCCCTCCATCCCAAAATAATCACACATTGTACTCCGTATCTCATTTTTCGAGGAGTCAAAATGTGCACTTATTCGTCCCAAATTAAGTGCACGTCTCAATTTTCGAGGAGTGAAAAATATGCACTTGTTTGAATTCGGTTGTCATGGGTTATTGGCATGAGAAACTCTTCTCTACCCGAAGCTCAAGACTGATTGTTCATTGTTGTTTTAGAGGAGAAAGAAGCTGAGATGGTCGAATTAGTTCTGCATTCATTCATCAGGGACATTTGGCAGTCAATTCCCTAGGACAGAGCTCTTGAGTTCCAGAATAAGATCATCTTCTTTGGTCCTGACAAGTGCATGGTTACGCAAGAGCATGCCATTTCTGGCTTGCTAGACCCGAGGGCAAATCACATTTACTTCTTACGAACTTATCAGCATGATGAAGAGGATCAGTATTGGATCTACAAGCAGGGAATAGGAAATGTTCTAGGCATCAACACTACTCCTGCAATCCGAAACAAGCAGGTTCCTAGGGATTGCATTTGGTTGCGAGGAACATGGATGTTGCCTAGATATGCATAATGTGGATCTTCAATTATGTAACCATCTGTAACACATTTCTATATATAACATACAAATATCTATATTATTAGTCTTCCTCAGTTATGCAGTGCATTAGTTTTAAATGGTAAATATGATGCAACAAAACATCAAAAGATCGGACCTTCCTCATTCCTAACTTCCCCCTTGTATCACTATATTATTATGACATATCCGTTGTTCTCCCTCTACCTTCTTTTTTGCCTAGTTCCGCAGTTATGCAATGCTTATAAATTTAGAATGGTGATTAGAAGTATGTTCGAATCAATTTGAAATCGATTAAACAAAATCAGCATAATTAGATGGCATCTCATAGGAACTCATCACCACAAAGTTCACACCACCGAGTATCAAACATCATAAGATGATGAGGTAGCAACAAGTTTCTCAACTCATAACAAAAAAGTTGACACCACCAAGTAGCAAACATCAACATATCGACAATGGTAGAAAAAACTAATATAAGATATCTATTTGGCTCAAATAACACAAACTACATCATGTCTCAGTGGTAGTGTTGCCTACCTCTTCAGAATAAAGGTCATGGGTTCGACCTTTGTTATTGACGTTGTTTCTTTTTTTATTTTCCTCCTTTTTTGTCACACTAAATTGTGGCCTTGTGGGACCTTGATTTTTTTGCAGACTGGAATAGGCGACACTTGGAAACAAGCAGTTAGGCATTTGTTACTCAGGAAGGTCCTCCTTGCAAAATATCAACAGACCGTAGCTTCCTCGTCCATATCTTCCTCATCCATAAAGTTCGTTCTGTAGTATTCAGTCGGACAAGATTAACCATTCGACTAGATGACCCATATAGCAACCAATTTGAGGCATTGCGAATTGTCCAAAACGTTGTAGTGGAGGTTGCAAGTTCGATTCATGGTTGGCCCTCTTGGCTATAGTTTTAGCTTCTTTTTACAATTTTAGCTTCTTTTTTTAGGTAGCAACAAGTTTCTCAGCTCATGACCACAAAGTTCACAACACCAAGTAGCAAACATCATAGGATGATCATCATTACAATTTTCACAATAATCATAATGATAAGAACTAATCATCAATTTCCATCAGTAGACGTTGATTCTCCTTCCATAGCTCCATCCTACAGCTGTCCCTCCACCTTCTGTAGCTCAGTGGCTGTAGCTTCAAACTTCATGCTATCTTCTGAGGTTCCTTCCCATTGCCGATCCATTTCTCGCTTGCGTGACCAACAAGTTTCATAACACTACGTGTCATGGTAGTGTCATACAAGCATGATACAAGTTTCACAATAGTCATAACTACCCATTCCTAATCATAACGATTGCCGGAACTTCTCCATCACATATTTGGCCTCCTGTAGCTGTTCCTTCACCTTCTGCATCTCGTACCATGAATTTTTGGTCTTGCAGGTCTCTTGCATTTCTTAATGTTGATTCAGAAGAGCTGGATGTCTCGTCCCTGGGCGAGGACTCTTCTACGATCTCCAAAGAGATTGAACACTTAAGATCTCAGTTAGCTATGAAAGAGAGAGAGCTTCAGCACTTACCTAAGAACAAGAAAACTAAGGGCGATGCCTTCAGAGCTAGCTCTTCCCTTTGTTTTTTGTTCTTAGGTAAGTGCCGAAGCTCTTCCTCTTTCATATCTAATTACCGAGATCTTAAGTTTTCAATCTCTCTAGAGATCGTGAAGAATCCTGCCCCGGGACGAGACATCTAGATCTTCTAAAGACCATTAAGATGTTCTTATACCATTCAAATCTTGGATGTTCTTATACCATCCACAGCAACATCAACAGCATGCTCCTCAGTATGTTCTGCACTTGCAATTTTTCAGTCTGCTGCTTCGTCCTTGGAGAAAACTCATCTCGATCTGAAAAATAAACTCATCTTAGTCTATAATAAAAACCTCAATCCCTTGAACCCAAATTGTATGAGTACAGTAAAACAAGTCCACCAAACGTCACAGAACCTGGTTGTTTGCTACCTACATAAACTCAGCAAGGGCATGGTTGTCCTAGCATACCATTCAGCATCATGAGGCCCCGATCTGCCACTACCAGTACCTTGGAGCACCTTCAGATGATAGTAAAATACAAGAACCTATCGATCCATCAAACGATGCAAATTGGAAACTAACTGAATCTAACACGATCTAGACATCATTCAATCTCTTCAATCTATCAAGCCATAAAATGATGCAAATTGAAAATATAAGAACCTATGAATCCTATCAATTGTGCACCTCCAGAAAAATCCCTAAAACATGTGGTTTGAAGCACATCCAAAGCTATTAAAATAAAAGAACCTATCGTAAGACGATGCAAATTGAAAATTAACTGAATCTAACACATACAAATTGTCTATAGCCTATCAACTTCTAACACCAACCGAAGTGCAAATCTAAGGATACGATGAAATCTGAATGTAACATATATTATCATCAATCCTCCAGATCTCTAAATCTCGATATCCCCAACCCTAGGAATATAGGGGAACATATAGCGGCTCTAACCAGAGGACTGACCTCGTCGTGTTGTTTCATCCTCTCGTTGCTTGGATGTGGCGGCGCAACCATCTTCCCATCGCCGCTAGGATCCACCATTCGTGCCACGAGCCATTGTTGATCTGCGTAGCAAAAGTCGAGAGTCTTTGCGAAGGCTGTGAAGCGTTTCGCCTTCGAATTACCAATTTATATTAAAGACTCACCTGAAATTTACAGGTGGGACCTGGTCAATGTAAAAAATTCCCCTTCGAGTGGTAATAGGTTCGACCCATGGGACGAGCACATTTTCTCCTTGTTTTACCGCTATATTTATCTGCTTCAACTTACATGGGCATGCAAAATAATATAAACACAAATAAACTAATATAAAAAATCTTCTTGGCTCAAATAATACAAATTGCATCATGTCTTAGTGGTAGTGCTGCCTTCCCCTTCCGAATCAAAGGTCCCGGGTTCGACCCTTGCTATTGACATTGTATCCTTTAAATTTTCCTCCCTTTTTTACCAAACTGACTTGGGGGACCCTATTAAATTTTATGATCAGTTGGAACACTCTATGTTTAAAAAAATGCTTACATGTGGGACCCTGCAAAATTTTATGACGAGTTGGAACACTCTATTTTCAAAGGAATGCTTACATGCGGGACCCTTCTAAATTTTATGACGACTTGAAACACTCTATTTTTAAAATAATGCTTACATGTGGGACCAAAGTTGGTTTATGACTCTATTGTGGAGCTTATGGCGTCACAAAACTAGCTTGGAACAGGGAATGCTCGGCTACAGTACCAACCGTTATGACGAAAGTTTTTTTTTGTCACTAAATTTGCTTGGAAGTGAAATTTAATGACAAGATCAGCCAGGAACATCATAAATCAATGATGCTAAAATGTGGTTGTGTCACTAGTCAGCGATTTTCTTGTAGTGCCTCCCGCTTGGTGTGGAGAGGCGAGTACGTTTTGTGCGGGGAACGTGGAGACTCCCTCCCTTGGTGGAGAAGCTCCTTAGTGGAGACGACATCGAGGTGACCAAGGGGCTTGGCGAGTGCCTTCGTGGATGAGCCTATGTGGCAAGTCAAGTTGGCCTTAGAAGAGACTTGGTGACCAGGAAGCAATACTCTTGTGTGGAGTGCTTCAACAACATGAACTAGTGGTGGCTTAGTGCCTACCGATACCACGAGATAAATCACTTGTCAAGAATTTGCTTCCTCTCATCCCTCTTTACGTTTCTACATTTCATACTTGCAATCTTTGCTTGCCTTTACTTTTATAGAGTAGTATCTTGATAGGATTGTCTATAGGTTCCAAAACTATTTGGGATGGAATTTCACACTAGAACTAACTTTAGATGCACATCTAGTTAGTATGTTCTAGTTTATGTTTTGAGCAAATAGTGATAACCCTAGCCTTAAGGAATTAAGTTTGTCTAATTCACCCCCTCCCCCTCATAGGCTACGAGCATTCAATTCCTTACAGGTTTGCGTACATGTGTTCATAGGGGTGAGTGTGTGTGTTATACAAGTGTTTGTGGTGTACTGTGTAATTCTAAAAAAACTTTCGTTTAGACAATCTACGTCTAAACCTGTTTTGAAACAAGAACTAGTTTAGTCAGTTATACTATGCTATTCGGTTCAATTTACTTGTTAAACATGTGTCTGTGGTGTACTGTGTACTTCTAAAAAACTTCCGTTTAGACAATCTACGTCTATACCTATCTCGAAAAAAAGAAGAACTAGTTTAGTCAGGTATACTATGCTATTCAGTTCAATTGAGCTCTTAACACAAGTAAGAAGAACTAGTTTAGTCAGGCATACTATGGTATTCAATACAATTTACCTCTTAACATAAGTTGTCATTTTTGTTTCTCCATGCACAAGTGGTGTCTGTAGTTCAAATTTGGCACATGATAGAAAACATCATAAGACAAGTTAGGAAATTACATAACATTTTTTAATCATTGTTTTGATAGGATAGGATATTTAATAATAAAATGTATCATTGAGATACAAAATTATATATACACTACAAGAAAATCGTTGACTAGTGACGCAACCACATTTTAGCATCATTGATTCATGACGTTCCTGGCTGATCTCATCATTAAATTTCGTTTCTGAGAAAATTTAGTGACAAAAAAACTTTCATCATAATGGTTGGTACTGTAACTGAGCATTCACTATTCCATGTTTGTTTTGTGATGCCATAAGCTCCACAATAGCGTCATAAACCAAGTTTGGTCCCACATGTAAGCATTATTTAGAAAATAGAGTGTTCCAAGTCATCATAAAATTCAGTAAGGTCCCACATGTAAGCATTTTCGCCAGGTCAGCGGAGGCCAGGTCACGAACATGTAAGCATTTTTGCCAGGTCAGCAGAGGCCAGGTCACGAAATGTTGCAAACACAATTTGCCATGGCATGGGTTCGAACCAGAGACCTGGAGGAACAAGACTGTGTTGTTTACCACTGCAGTACTTCTTGATTGTGTGACTTTTATGGGAAACTCAACTAATAGTTCATGTGAATTATTTACTATGACCAGGTCCCACATGTAAGTTTCAGGTGAGTGTATAATTACGTATCGAATGGCTGGTAAGACACTTCACTCAGACTTCACAGATTTTCGACCTCCACTACGCAAATCTGTAATGGCTCGTGGTAGGAATGGCGGATCCTAGCGGTGAGGGGCAGATGGTTGCGCCGCCACCTCCCAGCAACAAGAGGATGAGACAGCACGATGAGGTCGGTCCTCTGGTTTGAGTAGCTATATTTTCCCCTATCTTCCTAGGGTTAGGGATATCTAGATTTGGGGATCTGGAGGATTGATGAGCATATATGGTAGATTCAGATTTCATTATTGTACCTTTAGATTTGCACTTCGATTGGTGTTAGAAGTTGATAGGATATAGACAATTCATGTTAGATTAAGTTAGTTTTCAATTTGCATCGTCTTACGGTAGGTTTTGTATTTTAGTAGCTTCTAGATGTGCTTCCAGCCACTCGTTTTATGGATTTTTGTTGATGTGCACAATTGATAGGATTGATAGGTCCTTCTATTTTCAATTTGCATCGTTTTATGGATTGGTAGATGGAAGATACTATTTCGGAGTTGCAGACCATGAAGGGACATCTGGATTCTACCACGACTATTAGTGTTTGAACAATTCATAGGTGTTAGATTTAATTAGTTTCAAATTTGCATCGTTTGATGGATCGATAGGTACAGTTAGGATAGCCATGCCCTTGCTGAGTTTATGTAGGTAGCAAACAACCAGGCTCTGTGGCATTTGGTGGTTGTTTTACTATACTCATACAATTGGGTTCAAGGGATTAAGGTTTTTTATAGACTAAGATGAGTTCATTTTTCATATCGAGATGAGTTTTCTCCAAGGATGAGTTTATTTCTCCAAGAACATCTTAATGTTATTTTACAAGATCTGGATGTCTTGTCCCGGGAGAGGACTCGTTAGGATCTCTAGGGAAATTGAAAACATAATATCTCAGTTAGCTATGAAAGAGTGAGGACCTGTGTGGTCCGAGGACTGGTGGATGGTCGCTCCTTGGTGATGAGTGATTGACAACATTGTGTGGACTAACTCTTGGCCTAGTATTGCAGGTACAGGTTGCGACTTTATTCGCGCGGTGCAGGTGAAGATCAAGTGCGAAAGGTCTATGTCTGTGTGACCTCCCAGGAGCGGAAAGACAAGTAGGCTTCGATCGAGGTACTTAGTGGCCGATGGGATCAAGTGCGGATTGTATGCTAGCAAGAAGAGCAAGACGACGTCGAGAGGGATGGAGCCTGTTCAAGGTAGCAGCTAACAACTGAAGCTTGCACGCGGGGTTTGCAGTGGTTTGGCCACAAAACCACTGAGTTACTTGGCTGAGCCACAAAACCAAGGCCAAAGGCTCGACAGGCGAACCAGCCTGCTCAGGCCAGTCTGACCACCCAGGAATGCCGGTCTGACCGCCTGGCTCACAGCGTGTCGAGAAGCTTTGCAGCGGAGGACACGCGCTCGCGATCGTGAGGCTTGCATGGAGATGAAGCGGATTGCGGGCAGCGGATGTCCGTCCGATGGAGAAAACGAACAAAGTTCCCAAAGTGCCCTTAGTGGGCTTGTAACTTAAGTAAGTAGGGGTACTTTGGTCATTGGTTGCCCTCCATATAAACTCAAGTGAGAGGAGATGGCAGCCACCTCTTGGAACCCTAGTTCATTTGCTTTCCTCCTTTGTTTTTCTTAGGCCTAGCTTGAGAGCTTCATGAGAGATCTTGTGAGAGGGTTGGATGTTCATGCGGCTTGCTATACCTTGTATGAACCTTTCATGGTATGTATAGAAGCTTCGGCGTGGTTCATCTAGTCTCTCTTTGTCTCTCGACGTTTTCCCTTTTGGTGATTTTCGGAGCTCTTTTTGGGGATTTTCGTGGTGGCTTGTTTGAGGGGTTTCTTGGAGGTACTCTTGTTAGGTATCACACATGAGGTCTTTGTGCCTCTTTTCTTGGTGATTTTACCCCAGCAATCTCTTGGGAAATCCTTCGATTTGGGTGGATTTCGGAGTTCTTGGAGTTCATGACCTAGAGGCCTTCGATTCGCGATTCCTCTTGATTAGATGTGTTTCGATGGATATCCTTTGGTGGAGAGGTCTTCCATGAGGTGACCCAGCTATCTCCTAAGTTTCGTTGCAATCCGTAGAGTGAATCGGGAGATTGGGTGATGGGAAGTTCAGGGTTGACCCGCGGCCAGTTTTCGGAGGTGAGGCGGTCTGACCGCCCTGGGGATTTCACGAGGAAAGTTTTGGTTTTCCGGGGATTTTCTCTGATAGCGTGTTTGCCTTCATCAGAGGAGTTTCCAGGCGAAATCTTGAGTCGATTTGGAATCGTGAGCTTCAAGTTGTGGTTTTGGGGAAATTCCAGGCCTAGGCGGTCTGACCGCCCTGTCCATGCGGTCTAACCGCCCCTGGCAGGAAGTTTCCCGTGTGTGGTTTTCGCTGTTGTGTGTGCGTAGTTGCGTTGCTTGCTGGTGAGGTTTGCTCCTAGGATCAGTAGCACTCCATTGGCTATGTGGTCTTGGCAAACGTGCGAATAGAGTGGTGAAAGTGATTTCGGGATCGAGGCTGTGTTCATCTCGTTGGAAGAGCTATCTCTCTCAAGAAGAATTTTTATCGGCTCCCATTCACTCCCCCCCTCTCTAGTCGTCCAATCTGGTCCTTCAATTGGTATCAGAGCCGGTTACAGATCTTTTTGATTCCAACCAGTCTAAGATCGAAAGATTGGTGACTATGAAAAGGGGTCGGGTCCTCCGCACTTCGATGGGAAGAACTACCAGATGTGGGAGAGGCGCATGGGCGCGTTATTGTGTGGGAAAGGACAACTGATCTGGGATGTGACGCAAAATGCAAACTATGTCATTCCAGACAGTTTCATCCTTCCAGGTGCTCGGGACATGTTTGAGGCCAACAGTAAAGCCGTGGATTACTTGTTCCGTGCTCTTTGTGCTGCGGAGTTCGATTGCGTGTACAGAGAGGATGTGGCCAGCAAGATTTGGGTTAAGTTGAGGAATGCTCATGTTGGGAATGCTCATGTGCAGGCTCGCTTATTTGCCACTCACCGGAGAGAGTACAAGAACTTCACTCATCTCCCCGACGAGTCGATTGATGCCATGTTCCAACACCTCACCTGTATTGTGAACAAAATGAGGGCCAATATGACAGTGCTCCCATACACAGATTATGATAGAGCTATCAAGCTCTTGCTCGCACTTGACAGATCCGTGTGGAGTGCCAAGGTCGAGGCCATTGAGGAGTCGAGCGTGTATGATACATTGACCGAGGATGAGCTGTTCTCTAAGCTCAAGTTGTCAGAGGTGGATCATGGCCTGAGAGCCAAGGCTGAGAGCACGACTGAGTCCCATAGTCTTGCTCTTGTGTCCAAATCTGGTGGAAGGACTAACACTAACTCCTCCTCGAGGATGTTTTCTCTGTATTTCTTTGTGTCCCTGCCGGATGAGGAGTTCGACGAGCTTGGAGAGGACGAGCTAGCCCTGTTGACCAGGAAGTTCGAGAGGCTGGACGAGAACCGCATGAACATGAGGAGGACCACGCGTACGTGCTACAGATGCGGCAAGCAGGGACACTTCATCGCAGAGTGCCCGCAGGAGATCGAGCTGAAGAACGAGTACAAGCACCGCCCAAGGATCGAGAACAAGCATCGCTCGAGGCGTGAGCACAAGAGCAAGTATAAGGACAAGGATGAGCAGATGTCGAGGAAGGGTGGCGGCTATGACAAGAAGAAGAAGGCTCGGGCGATGGTGGGAGTGAGACGTCGACTCCAGTCCCTGCTACACCTCGTCGAGTTCCAGCGACAGCGACGACAATGGAAAGCGCAAGAGCAAGAAGCATAGTTCCAAGAACCTGAGTGGCCTGAGTTGCTTCACACAAGAGGACGGCTTCTGCGGCATGGCCCACAGCTCCAGTAGTAAGAAAATCCAGAAGGATGACTCGGGATCAGAATCCGAGGATAAGGTATGTGATGAGCTCTCTTCCTTGCACCAGGAGAATGTTGAGTTGGTTGCTTTGCTTGACAACCGTGATATCATGCTTAGAGAGGCTAACAAACTTAGGAAAGAACATAGGGCCTCACTAGAAGCTAGGGAGAAAATTCTGAGCTAGAATCTGTGAATCTTGATGCTAGACTTGAGATTGATTCCCTTAAGATTGCTCCGGTTCTTGTTGATGCTCCTGATTGTGATGACTGCAATACTTTCTTGGCTGATTTGACTGTGCTTAAGGAAAAGCATGCCTCAAAGTTGGAGGAACTAGACTTGCTTAGATGAGCTTGATGAGTTGAAATCTAGGTCTGCTTTACTAGGTGCTTGCACTTCTTGTCCTGTGTTGCATGCCAGACTAGATGAATCTCATGTAGGATTGTTTCTTTGGAGGCTGCTTTGAAAGTTCCTATTCCTACATCATGGTCTACATGTGAATTACATTCTGTTAAGAATATGGAACTGGCACACTATGTTGACCGCTTGTAGGATGAAAATGATGAGTTGAGAAAGTTAATGAGTTGGTTGTCTGGGCATGAGCCACAGTTAAGTTTGATGATGGCTGAGTTTAAGAGGTTTGATGGTCAGGCGTTGGGTTCTGACAAGATTGGTGAGAGTAGTGGTGAGGGAGAGAAAGTTGGAGAGATCCCTATTCCACCACAAACTACACCCATGAACAAATTTGCTCCAAAACCCAACCACCTGAGAAACAAGCTAGACACCACTCCAGATCCACCAGTGTTCCCCCACAAAACCGATAACTTCCAGAAACTAGTGAAGTTTGTGAGCACCCTTGGGAACATCTTTGGGGGGGAAGTCAGGAGAGAAAGTGGTAGAGAAACCGAGAGAAGTTGCACAGCCAAAGCCAAAACCAGTTCGCTTTCATTGTGAGTATTGTGGAAGGGATGGTCACCTCAGAGAGTTTTGCTCTTGTGTCCAGATCTGGTGGAAGGACTAACTCCTCCTCGAGGATGTTTTCTCTGTCTTCCTTTGTGTCCTTGCTAGATGAGGAGTTCGACGAGCTTGGAGAGGACGAGATGGCCCTGCTGACTAGGAAGTTCGAGAGGTTGCACAAGAACTGCATGAACATGAGGAGGACTACGCGTACGTGCTACAGATGCGGCAAGCAGGGACACTTCATCGCAGAGTGCCCACAGGAGATCGAGCCGAAGAACAAGTACAAGCACCGCCCAAGGATCGAGAACAAGCACCGCTCGAGGCGTGAGCACAAGAGCAAGTACAAGGACAAGGACGAGCGGAGGTCGAGGAAGGGTGGCGGCTACGACAAGAAGAAGAAGGCACGAGTGATGGTGGGAGCGAGCGACGTCGACTCCAGTCCCAGCTACACCCCGTTGAGTTCCAGCAACAGCGACAACGACGGCAAGCGCAAGAGAAAGAAGCACAGTTCCAAGAACCAGAGTTGCTTCGCACGAGAGGACGGCTTCTGCGGCATGGCCCACAGCTCCGGTAGCAAGAAAAGTTAGAAGGATGACTCGGGATCAGAATCCGAGGATGAGGTATGTGATGAGCTCTCTTCCTTGCACCAGGAGAATGCTGAGTTGGTTGCTTTGCTTGACAATTGTGATACCATGCTTAGAGAGGCTAAGAAACATAGGAAAGAACTTAGGGCCTCACTAGAAGAAGCTAGGGAGAAAATTGTTGAGCTAGAATCTGTGAATCTTGATGCTAGACTTGAGATTGATTCCCTTAAGATTGCTCCAATTGTTGTTGATGCTACTGATTGTGATGATTGCAATGCTTTCTTGGTTGATATGACTGTGCTTAAACAAAAGCATGCCTCAAAGTTGGAGGAACTAGACTTGCTTAGGGCTGAGCTTGATGAGTTGAAATCTAGGTCTGCTTTACTAGGTGCTTGCACTTCTTGTCTTGTGTTGCATGCCAGACTAGATGAATCTCATGATAAGATTGTTTCTTTGGAGGTTGCTTTGAAAGTTCCTATTCCTACATCATGCTCTACATGTGAATTACATTCTATTAAGAATATGGAACTGGCACACTATGTTGACCTCTTGCAGGATGAAAATGATGAGCTGAGAAAGTTAATGAGTTGGTTGTCTAGGCATGAGCCAGAGTTAAGTTTGATGATGGCTTAGTTTAAGAGGTTTGATGGTCAGGCGTTGGGTTCTGACAAGATTGGTAAGAGCAGTGGTGAGGGAGAGAAAGTTGGAGAGATCCCTATTCCACCACAAACTACACCCATGAACAAATTTGCTCCAAAACCCAACCACCTGAGAAACAAGCTAGACACCACTCCAGATCCACCAGTGTTCCCCCACAAAACTGATAACTTCTAGAAACTAGTGAAATTTGTGAGCACCCTTGGGAACGTCTTTGGGGGGAAGTCAGGAAAGAAAGTGGTAGAGAAACCGAGAGAAGCTGCACATCCAAAGCCAAAACTAGTTCACTTCCATTGTGAGTATTGTGGGAGGGATGGTCACCTCGGAGAGTTTTGCTACAAGAAGAAGAGGGATGAGAGGATGGCTAAGGAGTGGGCGAACAAGGACAGGTACCACCCTTCTCATGGTGTGCCTGAGCCTCGTATGCCACTGCCTAGGGGTCAGGCGGAGGTGCGTGCAGTTCCCAGTTGGGGAACGAGAGGAGTTTCCACCTGTCAATGTTTTAGACACCGAGCCTACCACGAGGTACCCAAAGTAGTAGATTGTGTGGTGGGGCTCGCCGAGATCAGGAACACGATGGTGAGACACGGGGCACACAATTAGACAGGTTCAGGCCGCAATGTGCATAATACCCTATGTCATGTATGCAGCGTGGCCCTTGATTGATTGCGTATAATCCTTGAGGGGGGTCCCGACCTCATCTTATATGTCACGGGAGGCAGGGTTACAAGTCGGATTGGTACAACAGTACTATTCAAGTAGGACTAGGAGTAGCCTATTACAGGTAATATGAAGCTATCCTAATCTTAGTACAAGTCCTTGTCTGTCTTGTCTTGTCATGTGGCCCACGGTAATCTTGCACCACGGCCCAGTAGTCGAGTAGTCCAGGTGTGCAGGTCTATCTCCCGGGCACGGCCCACATGCATGATGGGCCCAGGGATGTCCGGTCGACAAGCCCCCGAGTACTTTGTAGTCCAGTGCGATGTGTCCAAGTAGTCTTGAAGGTCTCTGCGAGTAGTTTCCAAGCGTCCCCGAGTTCTGCAAGCTTCGATCTTCAATAATACTTGAATCATCACGAGGCTGGCAGGTACTCCAGCTAACTCCACGAGTAGTTTTGAAGTCTTCTAGAGTTGTTCCCAAGCATCCCCGAGTACTTCCCTTGAAGGTCTTCAATAATACCCGCTTCATTATTGAAATCTTTGCGTCAAAGATCCATATGGAAATGCGATTACTAAAATCGCATTCCATATGGAATGTAGCCCCCGAGCCTTAGGTCGAATCTAGGATTCAAGCTGAGGGTCAATCTCCTAGCACTTGTGACCTTGCTCCGAAAAGTCTGTAGAAATTCCGAAGAAAAACATATGGGAATGCGATTACTAAAATCGCATCCCATATGGATGTAGCCCCTGAGCCTTAGTTCGAATTGTAAATTCAAGCTGAGGGTCAATCTGAAGTCTTCGTCAATTAATCCCGCAATTTCCAGAGAAAAAACCGAGGGACACGTGGCACGGAGCCCCCGAGCCTTGAGTCGAGTACTTCTCGAATTGAAGGATTCAATCTGACTGTAGAAGGTGGCCTGAGTTTAGTGTACTGTAGCTGAATGAATTCCAATCCCATCGAGTAGTCGAGCCCCCGAGATGGAGCTGAGCAGGTCTTAGAGTTTGTAAAAAGCCCACTGACTTAGCCGAAAAAATTTGCCCGATGCGTATCCAATCTGTTGAATACGAAGGGTCACCGGGTCGAACCGGTAGGGTTTTAGGTTATAAATACCAGAGGGGGTATCCCCCTAGTGTTTCCACTGCTTCCATTCGCCCTTAGATCCAGAAAAAAGCTTTTGCCGCCGTAGCCGCCATAGAGTTGAGCACCTACGCCGTCAAGTGCCGCCACCTCCACCCCCTTGCAGCCCCCGAGCAGATGCGAAAGAAGACACTCATGACTGGAAGGATGAAGAGTGCGCCATCCAAGAGACAGATGGAGAAGAAGAGATCCGGCCGTGGCAAAAATCAGTTGCTAGAGCTGAAATACAAGACGGTGGTGATTGAGAAACCACCAAGCCAAGCCGCTTCTTGGAAGAAGTCCAAGATGAAGGAGGAGGACATCAAGGCCCTTGAAGTTGCCAACTTGTTGCGCGAGAAAGCCGTTGCTGGTTGGAACTCCGCCGCTGGGGATGCGTGGCCCATGGAGAAGAATCCGGATGAAATTCCAATGTTCGCCTACTTCATCGAGCGTGGGTTGACTCTGTCGACTTCGGATTTCTTCAGAGGCTTCCTCGACTTCTTCAAGTTGGAGCACGTGCACCTAAATCCGAACAACATCTTCCAGATCGCAGTGTACGTGCACTTCTGTGAAGCCTTTCTTTGAATCCGCCCACATTGGGCCTTGTTTAGGAAAATTTTTCGGTTGAAGCCGCAGCCTAATGCCAACTTCCCAATAGTAGTCCGTGGAGCCGGTATTCAGATGCATCAGAAGGCGCAGGATCTGTACTTCAAGTATGAGTTGATAGACTCCAACCAAGACTGGAAAGCCAGATGGTTCTACATTGAGAATGCCCCGCCTCAACTACCCAAGCCCAGCATGTTCGCGCCAGTGTACGAAGCGATCTGGAAGGACGAGCCGTCAATGCAAGAATGCATCCAGATCCTAGAGTTGTTGGTGAAGATTGCCGAGAAAAAGGCGCAAGGCTTGACAGCTGAGAGAGTTGCCTTCAGCTTTATGAAGCGCCGTGTACAACCCTTGATGCAGAGGGAGCATCTTGGGTTCGAATGCACGGGTCTTGATGATGGCTCGAGGATGTCTGCAGAGGAGATCAGTGATGATCTCGTGATGGAAAGGCTGCAGAAAATCTTCAACAACCTTGACGGGAAACCAACAGTTGTCCAAGAGTTCAGCACCGATAATCCTCTGAGTTTGGTAAGTAGTCGCAAACTAGCCCCTGAGTACTTATCTGAAAGTAGTCGTAGACTAACAGATTTGCCTTGTTTTTGCAGGAAGACGTTTTGAAGTTTGTCTCCATACCACCTCCTCGTCCCTGTGAAGCAGAGCAAGTGCAAGAGGCAGAACCATCACAAGTTAAGGCTCAAGCACCCGAGAGTAGTCGTCCTACTCAAGGGAAAGATGAAGTGCTGGTGGAAGATGCCTCCTCAAGCGATGATGACGAACAGACGCTGTCACAACACTTTGAAGTGAAGGCACGATACGGGTACTCTGGAGTACCCATCCCAGGTGGTATCTCCGCGGGATCGTTGAAGAGAGCAGCTTCATCACTTGTTGATGATGTGACACAGCCGTCGCGGAAGAAAAGAACCACCGTCGTGAAGCGCGCTGTGAAGAAGATCACAGCCTTTCCAACCATTAAGGTTAGTTGTAACAAAAACCAAGTAGTCAATATCTTATTGAATACTTAGAATCTTGTATGATGACTTGTAATTTTGACTATGCAGATTATCGAGAGTATCACTCAAGATGTAGGGTCTTCCAGTCCTGTGGAAGTACCCGTGAGCAACCCCACAAGGCCAACTAAACCCGAGGCGGTTCAAGCATCACCTGCAGTGTCGGGTCGTAGTGCCGGGAAGTGCGCCACCAGTTGAGAGTGTCCCAGTGGTTCCGACAGCGCCCACATTTTTTGATCTACTGAGACCAAGAACTGTGGTTCCTCGTGCTGCTTTGTAAGTACCCGAGTACTCGAGTACTTCTTGGTGTTGATAAATTTTAATATGCTGATCGACTTGTTGATGTAGAAAATCCACGGATGTGAAGTGGGGAGCCTCAGGGAGTTGTTTTGCTGGGGATAATCAGAACCCGCCAGCAGAACAAGAGGATAATCTCCAAGAACCCCAAGCAAAATCCGCTGAGAATTTGGTAGCAGCTGAAGCCGATGTCGCGCAGTCTTTGCGCCTGCTCTGGATCGATGTAGTCAAGGCAGCGGTGGATGCAGCCTCCAGGCCCAGGACCCAACAACAGGAGGACATAGAGGCAGTGGTGAATGAAGGCCTGGAAGTTGATCCAGAAGCCGTGTTGCGCCATGATGATGTCCCGGTTGCTCAAGCCCCCGTGCGTCATATAGATGCACGGCTATTATTAGAATAGAATCCGGAGGGGCGTGTGGTACTGCATGAGCCAGAGATTGAAGATCCGACTTCTCTGCACAGTGCTACGATGAGCTCCGAGGTGAAAATAAGTACTCATTCCAGGGTAGAAAATCGGATGCCATTTGATGACTCATGCCTAGATGAGGACAACTTGTTGGCGCACGCCGAGATGTTCCGTAGTGTGGAGAAATTCTTTGCAGTAAGTTTGAGAACATAGTCCCTTGTAGAGTAGTTGTAGTTGAAAATAACTTGTATCTGACTCTTGAGTTGTTTGCATTTTCAAGAAGTTGTCAAGCAGTCAAAGCGGAAGACTCAACTGCTTGAGCAACATGCCGCGGACATAAAGAAGTTGCGCAGCTCAGAGAAGAGCTCAAGGAGCAAAAAGCATTAGCTCTAAAGCTGCAGGAGAAGTTTGATGGCAATGCCGCCGAGTACCACAATGAGATCTAGAAGCTGATGGCGCAGAAGGACGACATTGTCGGGAAGAACAAGTCGCTGCGCCAGAAGAATAAAGGTATTCCTCCTTTCTGAACTTGTTATCGGGTACTTATTTGTTGCAAACTTTGCCCTCATAAGTTGTCGTGGTCTATTGCAGAGCTGATTAAAGAAGTTGAAAGGCACAAGAAGAAGTCTATTGACTGGCAGTTGGCTTTCAATCATGAAGAATAAGCTCGCCTTGACCTTGAGGCAGATTATAAGGTGCGATGTATGGAACTTGAGCGTGAGATGCAGATACGACTTGATGGATCTTATGACCTGCTGACTTGTATGTAGTCGCTCAAGACCAAAATCAAAGAAGTCGAGTCCCTGTGTGAAGAGTTGAAGGTCTTGATGGAAGCAGTTGAGCCAGTGGCAAGTCTCTTCGAACCTAGAGAGGCAGGAGTACAACCCCGTCCACTTGTGGAGAGGATGAAGGACACGCCGAAGAAGATTCTGGAGTATGCTCAGCGGCTGGCTTGCACAAATCCCAATCAACTGCTGAGCTTCATCAAGTCATTCTACGCTGACGCGGATCTGATGGTCGTCATGGGCAGAAGATCTGGAGACTACACCGATGATAGGCTGAACGAGTTGATGCAGTAGACATCACCTATCGCGGAAGCCGTCTCCAAGTTTATTGATCTGCGCTAGATGTACCTGTAGGACAAAAAACACTATGGAGAACAAATGTGATTCCATCAAGTGTTTTATGTAAAAATATAATTGAAAACTTGTGTAAGTCAATTATCTGGATCTCTTGTTTGCTTGCCTTGGATGCCATGTACTCAAGTTCATGATCAGTGAGTGTATGGCTGCAAAAAAGAGATGCGATACTCGAGTAGAAGTACTCAAGTCTAGATTTGTTCTGAAGAACGTTAACTTAATCACAACAAATAGGAAACTTAGCTGTAGCAGCGTAAAAGAAGGCTTTGTTGTGAAATAAGCAAAAACACAGTAATACGTCGATATATAGGATAATCACATTATTACTGTCTCGATAAATGTGTACATTATGTCAAGTATAATGTCTGGATACACTATTGAGTAATAGTGTCTGAAGTACTTCTGAGGCTTTGAGCCTAGTGAGAAGTACTCGCAAGAATGTTCCGAAGAACGAGTAAGACCGTAGGAGACAGTGTGATGAACTCATCTTGCTGTAGCAGCAACTTGTGTTAGAGTTCCACTGAGACCATATGTAATGACCTAGGTTTTCGGTGAGAAAAACCCGACTCCCTGTACCCTTGTGATAGTCCCTGGATCAGTAGCTATCACGTACAGAACTCATTACAGTATAATATCATTTCCATACAACAAAATCAGAGTACAGAACAGAGTATTTACATCCGAATACAGCTCGGTATACGATTTAAGTACAAGCCCCTTGGGCTAAACGACAAGTAGAAACTCTACGCAGCGGTAGCTAAGGCTTCAAGTCTTCATCCAAGATCTTCACCACAGGCATCCTTGAGCAAAGCAACACAACCCTTCCTCCATAGATTCTTCATAAATGGACTTTCGCTCCAAGTCCATTCCTGCACACTCACAAACTATCCCCAAGGAATGGGATAGGTTCACGTCACCAACCGTATGCAAGCTTTAAGTGGCCTAATGCTAAAGGTATAAAAAGTAGTCAAGGTGTAGGCTCAGGTTTTCCTTTGCAGCAGTAGCAAAGCATAAATAATAAATCTCCATATCCCACCAATCCAAAGTCTCTCATCCTCAATCGGATACACCTGGTCACCCAGATCACCGTCTCCAAGTCCTATCTCCATCTAGGGTCGGTGCGAGAACTCCCACTCCTCGCACCTCAATGATTGCACCCAGATCTGTGAGGTAGAGGGAGCAACTCTCCTCTCCCCGAATGCAACCACGGCTCACCATACACTCGAATCCTATAGGGGGAGGTAGAAATCCCAAAACGTAAGAGTCGGAGTAAACAACGGGCATGCCCATATCTGAGGGTTTCGTCTAAATTTTATTCACAACTTATCGATATTAGCTAGGTTTGCAGGTCTTTTCTTGTTTATTTAGCTTTTATCACCAATTTATCCAGCTCGTAAACATATCGTATCGGCTATCATTGCTCTTGCATCATTTTCCTACAATCTAGTCGATTCAGATCAGGTTCGAGTGTTGTCTCGTAGCGCTTAGTTTGCTCTGCTTTTGCTTGTGCTTTGCCTACGTCATCAAATCAGCTGATCTAGCCATTTTGGTTTTACTTGCACTTCGGCTGCTCCAGCTAGCCGATTCGCTCTACGGTAGTATCGGCCGATCCGGCTGTTACTTGTTGAAGACCTACATTGGTTCTCTAGCTAATCTAACCCGCATCTAATGTTTCCTATCTTTCCGTGCTGATCAACAGGTTAGGTCGGCTGGCACGCCTTGTTACATCCCGGGGATCCGTTACGTGTTGCCGTTGAAGAACTTTATTCACTTTTTTGCGTCAACACATCTTGGCACGCCTGGTGGGACACAAAGAACTATTCCACGATGTCAGTTCCTCAATAGCCTAAAGGTGTTGATCAATCCAACATCCAACCGATCGCTTTGGATCAACTCCGTAAGGAAGATAGAGATGAATATGAAGAACGCATGAAAGAATATCGCCAGCTTTTATTGGGAAGTTTCGGCTCAGGCAAGGAAGGAGCATTCAAAATGAGTCCTCTTCCGAGGCTCAACCAATTGATAGTACAGGCCGAACCAGAGAAGCTTCAAGATATGATGACAGAAGCTTTACGGCAAACGCTGGTGGATCAAGCCCCTGTTCTCAACAATACTGTTCACAATAGTATAAAGGAGGTTGTCAGAGAACAGCTTGCAACGACCATGGAAATACCTGGTCAATCAGAATCTCAAAGCTATAAATCTCCTTCATCAGCTGCATTAGTATATCCAGCGATAAGGGATGCAAGTGGAAAATTGATTGGGTTTGATTTGCCGAAAGATTCTGCGGAGGGATCAAAACAAAAATCAAAGGAATTTCCTCTTCCTTATTTAGCAGTCTTCAATGATCTGAGGGGATTTGCCAGTAAGCATGACAAGGGGATTTCATTCACATACTTTAATCCTGAAGCTCAAATATCTCAACATGTTGAAGTAGCAGCTATACATGCTCATCTTGTCAAACCAATACAAGAAGATTCCTATGAAATCCCTACAGCGTCTCAGTTTTCAACATTTGAGACGACATCGGCTGAAAAGCCGATTTCCAGTTATTAGTTCATACCAGAGCAGACGAGTCTAGTTGATAAAGCATATGCAGTAAGCGTTTATCCTGCAAAAATTCAAGAAGATTATAACAAAGCAATGCATCAAGCCATACTGCTCGATCAGATTGCTCAACCTATATCTTCAGTTTCTCAACACCCAAAACAGTCAAAAAACACGAATGAGCAACTGATGCATCAAGAAACTTCGAATAGAATACTTCATTCAATTGGATTTCCTCGGTATACAGCTATACATACTCCTTTGTCTTCACACCCAATTACGTATGAACAACCAGGAACAATTGGAATTATGCAAAATCGGCTAAATCCTTTGACAGATAGTCAACCGATTGATCAGAATAAGAAATTTATGGCTGAAATTACAAATTTGGTGCAAAAATAGTTTGGGTTGAAACCAAAGACACAAACTGATGTGTACCGGACTCCTTATCCTACCTATTTTGATCAAGTTCAATTCCCTCAAAAGTATAAGGTACCTGATTTCACCAAGTTCACTGGCCAGGACGACACCTCCACTATTGAGCATATCAGTCGATTTATCATCCAGTGTGGAGTGTAGGAACAAATGAATTATTGATGGTGCTTCTATTCTCATCTTCACTATCAGGGCCAGCCTTTGCTTAGTTTGTATCGTTGCCAGCTGATTCTATTCAGAGTTGGGAGGATCTTGAAAGAAAATTTCATGGATATTTCTTCTCTATGGTACATGAGATGAAGATTACTGATTTGACCAGTCTGAAACAGAGGAAAGATGAATCAGTGTCAAACATTATCCAAAGGTTTAAAGAGACGAAGAACAAATGTTATAGTTTATCTCTGACCGACAAACAATTGGCAGAATTGGCTTTTCAATGACTCTTGTCTTTAATCAAAGAGAAGTATGCTTCGCAAGAATTTGAGAGCATAGACCAGTTGGTACATCGATTGAGCCATGAAAGTTATTCTCGGCTTTATGAACCTCAAAGGAGTTATCAGAAGAAGATATCTTATGTAGAAGATTCTGATTCAGAAGGAGATGTCGAGATTGATCTTGTTGAGTGGTTGCCGAATAAAAGGCTGATTACGCATTCCATCGGCAAAAGGGAAAATGAGTTGCTTGATCAACATTCTTTTCCAACCAATATGGTCGAAGTGGCCAAAGATTCAATCTCACAAGCAAGAGTTTTGACATCTGGATTGGCCAAAAGCGAAGGAGTCGTCAACCCTCAAGATCAATCAACTGCAGAAGAGTGGGCCAATCCAAGTGGCCAGTTCCAAAATTATGGTTTAATGGATCAGTTTATAAAAGACGAAGGAAAGCTTGGGCACGGGTTTACATCGGCCGATGAGTTGGAAAAAATAGATCTTGGTGATAAAAGTAAACCGAGACTGATGTTTATTAGTGCCAGTTTAGAGGCAGATTATAAAGTAAAGCTGATCTCATTATTGCAAGAGTTCAAGGATTGCTTCGCATGGGAGTATTATGAGATGCCTGGTTTAGACCGATCAATTGTAGAACATCTGCTGCCGATCAAGCCAGGGTATCGGTCGTTTAAGCAAAGGCCGAGACCATGCAACGACAAAATTCTTCCAGATATAAAAGCCGAGATAACTAAGCTACTCGAAGCTGGTTTCATTCGGCAATGTCGATACACCGAATGGATTTCAAACATAGTTCTTGTCTACAAGAAGAATGGCAAACTTCATGTATGCATTGATTTCAGATATCTGAATAAAGCAACACAAATGGATGGATACCCAATGCCGATAGCTAACGCACTGGTGAATGCTGCTACTGGACATAAAATCATCAGCTTCATGGACGGTAACGCCGGTTATAATCAAATATTTATGGCTATTGAAGATATTGCGAAAACGGCTTTCAGATGTCCTGGTCACGTCGGCTTATATGAGTGGGTAGTCATGACATTTGGTTTGAAAAATGCGGGTGCTACATATCAGAGAGCAATGAATTATATTTTCCACGACCTTATTGGTAAGATAGTGGAGATATACATTGATGACGTAGTCGTGAAATCTAAAGATCATGCAGAACATCTGGCCGATCTACGAAAGACACTGGAAAATACAAGAAAGCATGGTTTGAAGATGAATCCTCACAAGTGTGCTTTTGGTGTATCGGCTGGTCAATTTCTAGGCTTCATGATTCACGAGCGGGGCATCGAAGTTGGAGAAAAATCGATTACTGCAATTGATAAGGTGGTTCCTCTGACTAATAAGAAAGAATTGTAATCACTTATTGGCAAGATCAACTTTATCAGAAGGTTCATATCCAATTTGTCCGAAAGAATTCGATCATTCACCCCTTTGTTGAAGTTGAAGCCAGATCAAGAGTTCATATGGGGACCAGAATAGCATGAAGTGTTGGATGATATCAAGCAATATTTAAAGTCTCCTCCTATGTTGGTTCCTCCTCAGCATGGTAAGGCATTCAAATTGTACTTATCAACTGCTGATGATGCTATTGGTTCAGCCTTGGTCCAAGAATTTGAAGGGGTAGAAAGGGTAATCTACTTCTTAAGCAGAAGGCTTTTAGATGCGGAAACTCGATATCCACCAGTTGAGAAGCTATGCTTATGTCTGTACTTCTCCTACAAAAAGTTAAGACATTACCTTCTATTGGCTGAGTGTACAGTAATATGCAAAGATGATGTGATCAAATATATGTTATCTCTGCCGATATTGAAAGGATGCATTGGCAAGTGGATGTTAGCTTTATCAGAATTTGATCTCAGGTATAAGTCAGCACGAGCAATCAAAGGACAAATACTGGCTGATTTTGTCACACAACATTTGGGATCAAATGAAATTGATATTGCTCCTTGGACATTATTCTTTGATGGGTCATCATGTGGTGCTGGAGCTGGAATTGGTAGTGTTTTGATTTCTCCTACAGGACAATCATATGAGCTTTCTGTGCCAATTGAGAAAACTTCTACCAATAATCAAGTCGAATACATAGCTTTGTTGAAAGGGCTTACATTGCTTCGGGAAGAGGGAATTGAAGCAGTTGAAATTTTTGGTGATTCCTTGTTAGTCATTAAACAACTGACTGGAGAATATGAATGCAAAGATGATGTCCTAAGAATTTATCATGAGGCTTGCTTGGATTTGCTCAAAAAATTCAGGACGGCAACATTATGGCATATTCCAAAAGCACAAAACGAAGATGCTAATTGGTTGGCCCAAAATGCTTCTAGTTATCAGCCGATTCTAGTCGCAGAATATGATACTAATGAATGAAGAAAAGAGCTGGCCGATTATCTTTCGGATCCTTCAAAAAAGGTGGATTGTCGTATTAAACTCAAAGCTCTCTAATATGTGTTGTTAGATGGTCAACTATATTATCAGACGCTTGATGGAGTTTTGCTCAAATGCCTGAGCGAAGAAGAAGCAAAAATATTAATGGGTGACATTCATGAAGGGGTATGTGGAGCTCATCAATCAGCTTTTAAGATGAAGTGGATGATCAAGAACAATGGGTCCATTAATATTTCTGGCCAACCATACTAGAAGATTGCTTTAAGTATTACAAAGAGTATCAAGACTGCCAGAAATTCAGAAGTATACAAAGAGCTCCGGCATCAGCAATGAATCCAATAATCAAACCATGGCCGTTCAGAGGATGGGCAATTGACCTTTTTGGACAAATATTCCCTCTGTCAAGCAAAGGACATAAGTTCGTACTCGTGGCTACCGATTACTTCACCAAGTGGGTTGAGGCGATTCCTCTCAAGAATGTGACATCAGGCAACATGATTGATTTTGTGAAAGGGCACATCATCTATCGATTTGGAATACCCCAAACGATTACGACAGATCAAGGAAGCCAATTTACGTCAGGAGAGTTCGATGAATTTGCTACTGGTATGGAAATCAAAGTACTGAATTCTTCTCCTTATTATGCTCAAGCCAATGGACAAGCTGAAGCTTCCAATAAAAGTATTATCAAATTGATCAAGAGGAAGATTGATCAAAGCCCAAAGTGATGGCATACCATACTTGATGAGGCATTGTGGGCTTACAGGATGGCTTGTCATGGGGCCACTAAAGTTTCTCCTTATCAACTAGTCTATGGACATGATGTTGTTTTGCCTTGGGAAGTAAGAACAGGATCCAGACGCATATCATTACAAGACGAGCTATCGGCTGATGATTATTCAAATTTAATGAAAGAAGAGTTAGAAGATCTAGCCGGTAGTCAGCTCAGGGCCTTGATCAATATTGAAGAAAATAAGAAAAGGGTATCCAAGTGGTATGATAAGAAGGTTAATATCAAAGAATTCTCTGAAGGAGATTTAGTATGGAAACTTATATTGCCGATCAGAACCAGAGATCCTAAATTCGGCAAATGGTCACCCAATTGGACAGGACCCTTTCATATTAGTCAAAGTGCTCCAGGCAATGCGTATATTTTGGAGACACTAGAAGGAGAAAAGTTTTCAAGAGCTTTGAATGGGAAATATCTAAAGAGATATTATCCAAGCATTTGGGTTGGTGCTTAAACTACTTCCGGCTTCTAGCCGATTTAGTTGTGGACATTTTAATCGGTTTCACCTCAGATTGTTAACCGAGTATTACTACTGATTTTTAGCCGATTAGAATTTCGGATGGACAGCCAATTTCTTAGCAAATCATTCTTAAGATAGATAGCCGATACCCAGTTATCGCCTTTAGCAGAAAAAATAAAAGGATAAAGTATTTTTCACAGCCGATAAGAGATTCGGATCATGGCCGATATAACAATCGCCCTTAGAACAAAAAAATGAGAAATATATATATTTCTTTCATATTTCAATACGTGGTGATTACATCTGATCAAAGATACTACGGATTACACAAAGGGTTCATCATCTCCAGTATGATGAGGATATAGAATCAATGAATGCCAGAGAAGAAGAATTGGTGAAAAATCTTCTCCAGATTCTGTGACCTTCCTCCAGAAATCGCCGAGTTGATGACCAAGATGGTTCACCTCCCCTTGTGGTGCTCTCCACTGGTAATGTGTAACTAGCACTCTCTCTTACTACTGCCTAACAGCCGTTGAACCCAAGCTTTTCACAAGTGTGCTTCTAGCTGTTGCACCTCCTGGCTTCACAAAAGATGCCAGCGAGAGAAACATGCCACTACACTACTTCACAAGAATTCTTCTAACTGCAAAGAAAAGAAAGAGAAGAAGAGAGACAGGCAAAAAGGAGGAGCCTACATCCTATCAGATCTACTTGTTGTGCCATGGCTGAAGTTGTGAGGAAGCCGATGGCTTCGGGTGCTATTTATAGTCCAACAAGGGGGGGCAGGGAAATGAAAGGATAGGAAGGAATCTCAGAAGACGCTGAGTATAGTCAAAATGGAACATTTTTTCTGTGAAAAGCTCTACTTTCAATGGTTCATAATGAGGTCAGTGATATGTTTCCCTAAGAATGAGGAAAAAGGATTTGAAAGCCTCTACAGGAGGAGATGTACTCTGAACTCCAGAAGAAGAAGATCACAAGGAATCCTTAGGGATTGAAAGGAAGAAAATAAGAATTTCAGAGCAAAAGAAATTTACTCTGAAACTGGGGGGCATGTGTTGACACTGTTTTTTGACATGTGTTAGAAGAATAGCCGAAAAGACATCGGGGAGACCTCAAAGCCGATGGAGAAAGGGAGAAAAGGGACCAGCCAATCTGGAATCGACCGATTGATGGAGAAGAAACGTGGCAGAAGAAGAATACACCAAAAGGAAGGAAACGGAGGTGGGTCAACAATCAAGTTGACATCGGGTCAAAACCAGTTTAGAGAGTCCTATTCCTATGAGAATCGTTAAAGTTTTTGGTAGTTTTATTTCTTTAGATTCAAGTAAGCTTTGTCGTCATCAACTAGGAGTCAAGTTGTCCTCAGGACATAAATAGCGACCCTGCATGGTCGGAAAAAGATTGTACACACCAGTATCAACAAAACCATTACTTTTTCAAGTCAGCGACTTCGCCACCTCTTTTTTACTTCTTCTTATTTTCTTCTTTCTTCAAATGTCGTTCTTCTAGTTCGTCAGGCTGCATCGATCGACCTCCGGCAAGCTTGTAAGTACCGTTTTATCGAATAACAACTTGGCTTTAACCTCCGGGCGCATCACTGTGGTTTTGTCTAAGTTTTATTCACAACTTATCGATATTAGCTAGGTTTGCAAGTCTTTTCTTGTTTATTTAGCTTTTATCACCAATTTATCCAGCTCGTAATCATATCGTATCGGCTATCGTTGCTCTTGCATCATTTTAGTACAATCTAGCCGATTCAGATCGGGTTCGAGTGTTGTCTCGTAGCGCTTAGTTTGCTCTGTTTTTGCTTGCGCTTCGCCCACGTCATCAAATCGGCTGATCTAGCCGTTTTGGTTTTACTTGCACTTCGGCTGCTCCAGCTAGCCGATTCATTCTACGGTAGTATCGACCGATCTGGCAGTTACTTGTTGAAGTCCCACATTGGTTCTCTAGCTGATCTAACCCACATCTAACGTTTCCTATCTTTCCGTGCCGATCAACAGGTCAGGTCGGCTAGCACGCCTTGTTACATCCCGGGGATCCGTTACGTGTTGCCGTTGAAGAACTTTATTCCATTTTTTGCGTCAACACGCACTTCATGAGTACCTCAGAACTTGTGCCTTGCTTGTAGAGTTGATCCCCGACTAGTGCATAAGCCTTAACACGGCGTGAGATGCGTTCGATTTCTGACTTGTCTTCAGGAATCAGCTGATTTTTATGTAGTTGATGAAAGGAGTTCTCCAGTCTACATCAATCATAAGCACTTCACAATCAAGCTGGACTGAACCAGGATTAGTAGTCGCGGGTGCAGATGATGACTCTGGAATTGATGGCTTGTGGAGCTCAGGGATGAAGATTCCCGCTGGTACTTGAGCGCGTGTAGATCCTAGCTTCGACAAGACGTCCGCAGCAACATTGTTGTCGTGGATAACATGATGGAACTCGAGACCATGAAATTTGTTCTCAAGTTTACGTACCTCTTGACAATACACATCCATATTCTCGGCATTGCGATCCCAAGAGTCGTTGACTTGATTGATGACCACCAAAGAGTCACCATAAACAAGTAGTAGCATGATGCCAAGAGAGACTGCAAGGCGAAGACCATGCAGTAGAGCTTCATATTTAGCTTCGTTGTTTGAGACCTTCCAAAAGATCTACAAAACATATTTGAGTTGCTCGCCCTTGGGGGAGATTAGAAGTACTCCAGCACTGGCGCCTTCCAGCTTGAGGGAACCATCAAAGTACATGACACAATGCTCTGGATGCTCGATTGGAGTTGGAACTTGATTCTCCCGCCACTCAGCCATGAAATCAACCAAGGCTTGAGATTTGATAGCAGTGCAAGATTTGAACTCGAGCGATAGAGCATCGAGCTCTACCGCCCATTTAGAAATCCTTCCTGTGGAATCCCGGTTGTGCAATATTTCACCAAGCGGGTAGTTAGTAACCACGTAAATCTTGTACTCGTTGAAGTAGTGGCAGAGCTTCCGTGAAGTAATCAGAACCGCATAAAGTAGCTTCTGTACTGGAGGGTAACGAGCCTTGGATTCTGAAAGGACTTCACTAACGAAGTAAACCGGACGCTGAACAGGGTAGGCGTGGCCTTCCTCCTGCTGCTCAACAACAATGGCAGTACTAACAACATTAGTAGTCGTAGAAATGTAGAGCAGTAGCTCTTCCTTTGGCAGAGGAGCTGTGAGGATTGAAGGCTTGGATAAGAACTCCTTGAGTTGTGTAAGAGCTTGATCAGCTTCCATTGTCCACACAAACTTCTCCTGCCGTTTAAGTAGCTTGAAGAAAGGTAAACCCCGTTCTCCAAGTCGTGAGATGAAGTGATTGAGTGCTGCCATACATCCAGTAAGCTTCTGAACATCCTTGGTAGTAGTCGGAGCTTGCATGTTGGAGATGGTAGTAATCTTCTCGGGGTTTGCTTTGATGCCGTGATGGCTGATGATGAACCCGAGTAGTTTTCCAGATGATACGCCAAAGACACACTTGTTGGGGTTGAGCTTCCATTGGTACTCCCGTAGCAAGGCAAAAGTTTCCTCAAGATCCGCGATAAGCGTGTCTAGATCCCTAGTCTTTACAATGACGTCATCCACGTACGCTTCCACGTTCTTGTGAAGTTGCCTCTTGAAGCATGCTTGGCTAGCTCGTTGGTAAGTAGCACTAGCGTTTTTCAACCCGAAGGACATTGTTGTGTAACAATAAGCACCAAATGAGGTGATGAACACGGTCTTCTCTTGATCAGATTCCTTGATTGCAATTTGGTGATAGCCCAAGTAGCAGTCGAGAAAGCATAGTAGAGCACAGCCCGCCGTGGAGTTGATGACTTGATCAATCCGCGGTAACCCGAAAGGGTCATTGGGGCAATACTTGTTGAGATCCGTGTAGTCGACACACATTCTCCAATCATTTGAGTTCTTCTTTCTGACAAGCACAGGGTTAGCAAGCCATTGAGGGTGAAAGACTTCCCGGATGAAGCCAACCACGAGTAGTTTGGCAAGCTCTTTCTTGATAGCATCCCTGTGATCATCAACAAAGCGATGAAGATGTTGTCTCTTGGGGGTAGCGTTAGGATCGATGTTAAGTGAATGCTCGATCAACCACCTGGGTACACCTGGCATGTCAGATGGTTTCCATGCAAAGATATCACGGTTAGCCCGAAGGAAGTTGACGAGCGCGTCTTCCTATTTAGGATCAAGCTATGCACTAATCATGGTCGTCTTGCTGCTGTCGCTGGTACCAAGATCAATGGCTTTGAGCAGGACGTCACTAGTTGGTGCAAGTTTGTTGTTGATGTCCGTCTTCTCGGGCACCTCTAGCTCGCTCGGAGCAAGCTTTTTAGCTACAGTGAAGACTTCCATGATAGCATTGGGGAGTTGATTTGTGGAGGCAAGTTCCACGGCTTCAGTGCCACAGTCGTAAGAATGCTTCAAGTCCCTACGCAATGAGAGTACTCCTTTGGGGCTAGGCATCTTGAGTACCAGGTACACATAGTGTGGAATAGCCATGAATTTTGCCAGACCAGGTCTGCCGAGGACGGCTTGATAAGAAGTCTCGAAGTCAGCAACGTCGAACTTTATGTACTCGGTGCAGTAATGTGCCTTAGTCCCAAAGGTAACGGGTAGTACGACTGAACCCAAAGGAGCAGCAGCATTGCCCGGGATAATACCATAGAATGGCAAGTTGGTCTTGGTAAGCATGTTGATGATATCAAGTCCCATCTTCTTCTAGGTTTTGGTGAACAGGACATTGAGACTGCTGCCACCATCAATGAGAACCTTGGTAAGCCTGGAGCCTGCTACCACTGGATCCAGAACGAGAGGATATCGTCTTGGTTCAGAGAAACTAGTCCATTTATCCGCCCATGAGAAGGTGATGGGGGTTTTAGACCACTTTAGAAAAGTTGGAGCTGCGGGTTCAATGGACATAATCTCCCTGAGAGCAAGTTTCTGCATGCGATTGGTTGGAATCTGAGGACCTGTGTGGTTCGAGGACCGGTGGATGGTCGCTCCTTAGTGATGAGTGATTGACAACATTTTTTTTTGAGAATCGTGATTGACAACATTGTGTGGACTAACTCTTGGCCTAGTATTGCAGGTACAGGTTGCGGCTTGATTTGCGTGGTGCAGGTGAAGATCAAGTGCGAAAGGTCTATATCTGTGTGACCTCCCAGAGCGGAGAGACAAGTAGCCTTCGATCGAGGTACCCGGTGGCCGACGGGATCGAGTGCAGACCGTACACTGGCAAGAAGAGCAAGACGACGTCGAGAGGGATGAAGCCGGTGCAAGGTGGCAGCTAACAACTGAAGCTTGCACACGGGGTTTGCAGTGGTTTGGCCACAAAACCACTGGGTTACTTGGCTGAGCCACAAAGCCAAGACCGAGGACTCGACAGGGCGAGCCGGCCTGCCTGGGGCGGTCTGACCGCCTGGTCAGGGCGGTCGACCGCCTGGCCAGGGAAAGACCATGGGCAGGGCGGTCTGACCGCCCAGGAGGGGCGGGCCGCAGCGTGTTGAGAAGCTTCGAAGCGGAGGACGCGTGGCGTGATCGTGAGGCTTGCGTGAAGAGGAAGCGGGTTGCGGCCAGCGGGAGTCCGTCCGATGAAGTAAAAGATCAAAGTTCCCAAAGTGCCCTCGGAGGGCATGTATCTTAAGTTAAGTAATTAGGAGTAGTTTGGTCATTGGTTGCCCTCCATATAAACTCAGTTGAGAGGAGATGGCAGACACCTCTTGGAACCCTAGTTCATTTGCTTTCCTCTTTAGTTTACCTTAGGCCTAGCTTGAGTGCTTCATGAGAGATTTTGTGAGTGGGATGGATGTTTGGGCGGCTTGCTAGACCTTGTATGAACCTTTCATGGTATGTATAGAAGCTTCGGCGTGGTTCATCTAGTCTCTCTTGGTCTCCCGGCGTTTTCCTTTGTGGTGATTTTCAGAGCTCTTTTTGGAGATTTTCTTGGTGGCTTGTTTGAGGGGTTTCTTGGAGGGATTCTTGTTGGGTGTCACACATGAGGTTTTCGTGCCTCTTTTCTTGGTGACTTTGCCCCAGAAATCCTTTGGGAAATCCTTTGATTTGGGTGGATTTCGGAGTTCTTGGTGTTCATGACCTAGAGACCTTCGATTCGCGATTCCTCTTGATTGAATGGGTTTCGGTGGATATCCTTTGGTGGAGAGGTCATTCATGAGGTGACCCAGCTATCCCCGAAGTTTTGTTGCAATCCGTGGAGTGAATCGGGAGATCGGGTGAAGGGAAGTTGGGAGTTGACCCGCGGCCAGTTTCTGCAGGGGAGGCGGTCTGACCGCCCAGGGGACGCGGTCTGACCGCCCTGGGGATTTCACGAGGAAAGTGTTGGTTTTCCGAGGATTTTCTCTGAGAGCTTGTTTGCCTTGATCAGGGGAGTTTCCAAGCGAAATCTTGGGTCGATTTGGAGTCGTGTGCTTCGAGTTGTGATTTTGGGGAATTTCTCAGCCTAGGCGGTCTGACCGCCCTGTCCATGCGGTCTGACCGCCCCTGGCAGGAAATTTCCCTTGAGTTGTTTCCGCTGTTGTGGGTGAGTAGTTTGAGTGTTTGCTGGTGAGATTTGCTCCTTGGATCAGTAGCACTCCAGTGGCTACGTGGTCTTGGCAAACGTGCGGATAGAGTGGAGAAAAGTGATTTTGGGATCGAGGCCGTGTTCATCTCGTTGGAGGAGCTATCTCCCTCGAGAAAGAATTTTTATCGGCTCCCATTCACTCCCCCCCCCCCCCTCTCTGGTCGCCCAATCCGGTCCTTCAATTGGTATCAGAGCTGGTTACGGATCTTTTTGATTCTAACCAGTCTAAGATCCAAAGATGGGTGACTACGAAAAGGGGTCGAGTCCTCCGCACTTCGATGGGAAGAACTACCAGATGTGGGAGAGGCGCATGGGCGCGTTCTTGCGTGGGAAAGGACAATTGATCTGGGATATGACGCAAAATGAGAATTATGTCATTCCGGACGATTTCATCCTCCCAGGTGCTCGGGACATGTGTGAGGCCAACAGCAAGGCCGTGGATTACTTGTTCCGTGCTCTGTGTGCCACGGAGTTTGATCGCGTGTACTCAGAGAAGGTGGCTGGAAAGATTTGGGCTAAGTTGAGGATTGCTCATGTTGGGAACGCTCAGGTTTAGGCACGCTTGTTTGCTACTCACCGGAGAGAGTACGAGAACTTCACTCATCTCCCCGGTGAGTCGATTGATGCCATGTTCTAGCGCTTCACCTGTATTGTGAACAACATGGGGGCCAATGTGGCAGTGCTCCCATACACGGATCATGATAGAGCTATCAAGCTCTTACACGCACTTGACAGATCCGTGTGGAGTGCCAAGGTTGAGGCCATTGAGGAGTCGAGCGTGTATGACACGTTGACTGAGGTCGAGCTGTTCTTTAAGCTCAAGTCGTCAGAGGTGGATCGTGGCCTGAGAGCCAAGGCTGAGAGCACGACTGAGTCCCATAGTCTTGCTCTTGTGTCCGGATCTGGTGGAAGGACTAACACTAACTCCTCTTCGAGGATGTTTTCTCTGTCTTCCTTTGTGTCCTTGCCAGATGAGGAGTTCGACGAGCTTGGAGAGGACGAGCTGGCCCTGCTGACCAGGAAGTTTGAGAGGCTGCACGAGAACCATGTGAACATGAGAAGAACCACTCGTACGTGCTACAGATGCGGTAAGCAGGGACACTTCATCGTCGAGTGCCCACAGGAGATCGAGCCCAAGAACGAGTACAAGCACCGTCCAAGGATCGAGAATAAGTACCGCTCGAGGCGTGAGCACAAGAGCAAGTACAAGGACAAGGACGAGCGGAGGTCGAGGAAGGGCGGCGGCTACGACAAGAAGAAGAAGGCTCGAGCGATGGTGGGAGCGAGCGACGTCGACTCCGGTTCCTGCTACACCTTGTCGAGTTCCAGCGGCAGCGACGACGACAGCAAGCGCAAGAACAAGAAGCATGGTTCCAAGAACCTGAGTGGCCTGAGTTGCTTTGCACGAGAGGACGGCTTCTGCGGCATGGCCCACAGCTCCGGTAGCAAGAGAAGCCAGAAGGATGACTCCGGATCAGAATCCGAGGATGAGGTATGTGATGAGATCTCTTCTTTGCACCAGGAGAATGCTGAGTTGGTTGCCTTGCTTGACAACCGTGATACCATGCTTAGAGAGGCTAAGAAACTTAGGAAAGAACTTAGAGCATCTCTAGAAGAAGCTAGGGAGAAAATTGCTGAGCTAGAATCTGTGAATCTTGATGCTAAACTTGAGATTGATTCCCTTAAGATTGCTCCTGTTGTTGCTGATGCTCCTGATTGTGATGACTGCAATGCTTTCTTGGCTGATTTAACTTTGCTTAAGGAAAAGCATGCATCAAAGTTAGAGGAACTAGACTTGCTTAGGGCTGAGATTGGTGAGTTGAAGTCTAGGTCCGCTTTGCTAGGTGCTTGCACTTCCTGTCCTGTGTTGCATGCCAAACTAGATGAATCTCATGATAGGATTGTTTCTTTGGAGGCTACTTTGAAAGTTCCAATTCCTACATCTTGCTCTACATGTGAATTATATTCTGTTAAGAATATGGAATTGGCCCACTATGTTGACCGCTTGCAGGATGAAAAAGATGAGCTGAGAAAGCTATTGAGTTTGCTATCTGGGCATGAGCCACAGTTAAGTTTGATGATGGCTGAGTTTAGGAGGTCGGATGGTCAGGCATTGGGTTCTGACAAGATTGGTGAGAGCAGTGGTGAGGGAGAGAAAATTGGAGAGATTCCCATCCCACCACAAACAACACCCATGAACAAATTTGCTCCAAAACCCAACCATCTGAGAAACAAGCTAGACACCACTCCCGATCCACCAGTGTTTCCCCACAAAACCGATAACTTCCAGAAACCGGTGAAGTTTGTGAGCACCCTTGGGAACACATTTGAGGGAAAATCAGGAGAGAAAGAGGTAGAGAAACCGAGAGAAACTCCACAGCCAAAGCCTAAACCAGTTCGCTTCCATTGTGAGTATTGTGGGAGGGACGGTCACCTTGGAGAGTTTTGTTACAAGAAGAAGAGGGATGAGAGGATGACAAAGGAGTGGGCGAACAAGGACAGGTACCATCCCTCTAATGGTGTGCCTAAGCCTCGTATGCCACTGCCTAGGGGTCAGGCTGAGGTGTGTATAGTTCCGGGTTGGGGAACGAGAGGAATTCCCAACCGAAGTGGTTCGCGTGTTGCTGCCCAGGGGAGGGCGGTCAGACCGGCCTGGGCAGGCGGTCTGACCGCGTCCCAGCTAGGAGCAAGGGGTGCTGATGCCCGTGGTCCTGATTTTGATCATGGTGGTTCCTATGGTCGTGGTACAGACAGTAGGGGGTTTGTTTCTAGTGGTGGTGTGTTTGCTGGACGTTCTCCTCCTCGTGATCGATATGAGGGTGGTAGAGATCGTCGCAGTTTTGGGGGTCAGAGGAGCTACGAGCCACGCTTTCCTTTTCGCGGTAGTCGTTCTCCTCCAGCTAGACGTGAGGTGGTTCAGTGTGGTGGTCGTAGCTTTGGACATAATAGGATGGATGTTGCTAACCCCACTTTTGAGCAAATGGCTCGACACTGGTTTGATTCCTTTTGTGCTAAACCCAGTGTTGAGTCGCTTGCTCATTCTCGTTTTCATTTTTGATTTGCAGGTGGGAGGCATGGAGAACGTTTGGTTGATTGACTCCGGTTGTTCGCGACACATGACCGGAGACAAGAGGTGGTTCTCCAGCCTCACCCCGGTGGTGTCAAAGGTGTATATCACTTTCGGGGATAATGGACGAGGACGGGTGATTTCAGAAGGTGAGGTTAAGGTGAGCAAGTTGGTGACCCTAAAGCGTGTGGCTCTGGTCAAGTCACTTGGGTATAACCTGTTGTCAGTATCTCAGTTGCTGGATGAGGGTTATGAGGTGTGTTTTAAGTTGGGGGCTTCTCATGTTCTCGACTCTCGAGGCGATCTTGTTTGTACGATCGTGCCCGAGGGACAAATCTTTCGTGCTGATTTTTCTCAGTCTTTTGGTCCCCCGAGGTGTTTGGTTGCTGGTCCTTCTTCTGAGTTGTGGAGGTAGCATAAGAGATTGGGGCACTTGAGCTTTGAGCTTCTTTCCCGTTTGAGTGCACTCGATCTTGTCCGAGGATTGCCCAGGTTGCATTTTGAGAAGGATTTGGTTTGTGCGCCTTGTAGGCATGGCAAGATGGTAGCTACTCCCCATTCACCCCTGACTGCTGTCATGACAGAGCGTCCAACAGAGCTGTTGCATATGGACCTGGTTGGGCTAGCTCGAGTTCACTCGGTGGGTGGGAAGTGTTATGTCCTAGTTGTAGTGGACGATTACTCTCGCTATGCCTGGGTGTTTTTCTTGGAGGAGAAGGGTGAGACATTTGGTTTTGTTCGAGACCTGATCTTGAGGTTGAAGAACGAGAGACATGGGGATGCCATTAGAGCGATACACAGTGACAATGGCACAGAGTTTAAGAACTCTCGTTTTGAGACCTTCTGTCGTGATCTTGGTCTTGAGCACCAGTTTTCAACTCGGTACACCCCTCCTCAGAATGGTGTTGTGGAAAGGAAGAATCGGACCCTGTGTGAGATGGCTAGGACGATGCTTGATGAGCACAGGACTCCTAGGAGGTATTGGGCTGAGGCGGTGAATACCGCATGCTATGTGTCAAACCGGATTCTCCTCCGAGCTTTTAAGAAGAAAACCTGCTATGAGCTGATGCATGGGCGAGTACCCAAGGTGAGTCACTTTCATGTCTTTGGTTGCAAGTGTTTCATTCTTAAGAAGGGCAGAAAGTTGGATAAGTTTGAGGCTAGGTCGGTCGATGGTATTTTCTTTGGTTATGCTACTCACTCTAGAGCATTTCGTGTGCTCAACTTGGAAACTAACTAAATCGTGGAGACTTGCGAGGTTACCTTCGACGAGACACAGCCGCGTAGCTCTTTGGTCTTTGACTGTGCAGGTGATGAGGAGTTCAGCCAGGAGATCCTTGAGGAGGAGGTGCAGGAAGATGGTGAAGAAGATGATGGTGGTGGTGCTCCCGCAGCTAATCGTGTACCTACTACTTCCACGACTACGACGATGTTTGAGGATGGTCCTTCAACCACACAAACGACGACAGAGGCTGTTCAAGAGGTTGCTGCTGCTGAGGGGGAGCTGGTCTCCAGACGTGAGGCTCCCCGGCGTGTTCAGGTGGATCACCCACCTTCGTTGATCATAGGTGAAATTCATGAACGCACTACACGGTCCAGGTCACAAAGGCATTCTCATTTTGCTCATTCTGCATTCGTCGCTTCTTTTGAGCCCAAAGATATTGGACACGCACTTTCCGATCCAGATTGGGTGAACGCTATGCATGAGGAGCTTGAGAATTTTGAGAGGAATCAGGTGTGGGAGTTGGTTGAGCCTCCACCAAATTGCAAACCTATTGGGACAAAATGGGTGTGGAAAAACAAAGAGGGAGAACTTGGGGAGATTGTGAGGAACAAAGCGAGGTTGGTTGCTCAGGGTTGTAGCCAGAAAGAGGGGATAGAGTATGAGGAGACATTTGCTCCTGTCGCCCATTTGGAGGCAATTAGGATCCTTCTAGCATTTTCAGTTGCTAAAGGGTTCAAGTTGTACCAGATGGATGTGAAGAGTGCATTCCTGAACGAGTTTTTAGAGGAAGAAGTGTATGTGTGGCAACCCCCGGGCTTTGAGAGTGAGAGATTTCCCCATCGGGTATACAAACTCAGAAAAGCACTATATGGCCTTAAACAAGCTCCCAGGGCATGGTATGGTAGGCTGAGAGGGTTCTTGTTTAGTAAGGGGTTTGTGATGGGAAAAGTGGATCAGACTCTCTTTCTTCTCAGACAGGGTATTGACATTTTGATCGTGCAAATATACGTGGATGATATAATCTTTGGTGGCTCCTCTCACACTTTGGTTGCCAGGTTTGCAGATGACATGAGCCGGGAATTTGAGATGTCCATGATGGGTGAATTGCAGTTCTTTCTCGGGCTCCAGATCAAGCAGTGCAAGGACGGGATGTTCGTGCATCAAGCCAAGTACACAAAGGATATAGTGAAGAAATTCAAGATGGATGACTCGAAGCCGATGGCTACGCCGATGAGTACGACTACAACATTGGATGCGGATGTTGATGGCGAGCCTATGGACCAGAAGGAGTACCAGAGCATGATCGGCTCTCTGCTCTACTTGACGGCGACGAGGCCGGACATACAGTTTAGTGTGTGTCTGTGCGCTCGTTTTCAGGCTTCACTGAGGACTTCACATCGGTAGGCCGTCAAGAGGATTTTCAGGTACTTAAACTACACCCCTGAGTTTGGTCTTTGGTATTCTGCGGCCTCGACACTCAACCTTCACGGGTTTGCGGACGCTGACTTCGCTGGGTGTCGTTTGGATCGTAAGTCTACTTCTGGTGGGTGTCAGTTTCTTGGGTCTTCTTTGGTTTCTTGGTCATCCTGCAAGCAGTCGAGTGTAGCCCAGTCCACTACAGAGGCCGAGTATGCTGCTGCAGCCAGTTGTTGTTCCCAGCTCCTATGGATTACCTACACTATGAGCGACTTTGGTGAGGAGTGTTCCCATGTCCCACTCTTTTGTGACAGCACCAGTGCCATAAGTGTAGCCAAGAACCCAGTTCTCCATTCCAAAACCAAGCATATAGAGGTGAGGTACCACTTCCTGAGAGCCAATGTGGAGAAGGGAAAGATTGCTTTGATCCATGTGCCCACCGAGAACCAACTAGCTGATATCTTTACCAAACCCCTTGACCAAGCTACTTTCTCTTGCTTGCGGGGTGAGCTCGGTGTGTGTTTGCTTTCCTGAGTTGGTGGTGGGAGCTCCTGTGTAGCATATGTATCATATTTATCTTTTGCATGGCATTGCATTTGTATAATGATGTATAGTCATCTTTGTATCTTAGGGTGTCTTTTCCTTTGTGATATATGGAAGGATGAGCTTCTCCTATATACATTGATTACTATGATATGCTAGTTGTGAGCTTGTGAGCATGTTTGATGTGACTTGTGAATGATAGCTATGCTCTTGATAGTCTTGCTATATTTGCATGTTGAGGTGGCCAGTTTTTGGAAAAAATGTTTAGATAGGCTCTCTCTTATGAGTTTAAGGCTTGGCATGATCTTAGTGTGCTTTGGTGGTTTATGTCTCACTTAATTCATGGTTGGATATCATGTGCTTCTCACTTGGGGTCAAAGACCCATGTGTCATTATGAATGTTTAGCCCATGTGTTACCTTAAGGGGGAGCATAAGCTTCTTTTTGCCGCAAAGGCACTTCATGTACCACTTTATGCTTAAATGTAAAAATTTAACTTGGTATGAAATGCCTTGCTCAAAATGGTGCTCTCAATTGACCCATGTCATAAATGTTTTAAATCCGATTTTATGTGGGTGCTAAATCGCTGCATGTTGTCTACCATGAGCAGTCTCATTTTAAGAAGTAGACACATGGCTCGATGGCTTTAACATGACATGAGATGCTTATGGGTGTTTATAATGATCTTGTGTTAAGAATATGTGACCTAGCATGAAGTTTGTGTGATTTAAATTCACTTTGGTAGACTTTGCTCATGTTTTGGTCTTTTGCTCATGAGAGGGAATTTTTTCGCAAAATTCTATATCTTGATCATGGCCTGCTCATTTGCTCATATAGCTTTACTATCATGACGGCAATGCTCATACGAATCTTTGGAATGTCTTGCTTGCTGATTTGCTCACTCGTAGCATTTTGTAGTGCTCTTTGTCTATTTGAGAAGCTCTAGGTTGTAATTTTTGTAAAAATACCTTGATTCTTGCATTGTCAACAAGGGGGAGAAGTTTGTGCATGGAAAATAGGTCTGAACATGTTTAGAAGGTTTTCGGCTGGTTTCGCACTTTTTCGGAACAAGTTTTCTAGGGGTGGTCACATAGGGCGGTCAGACCGCCCTGTCTGTGATGTGACCGGCCCAGACGGTCTGATCGGCCTGGCTAGGCGGTCTGACCGGCCTGGGTCAGTGAGAGCAAGTTTTGCTCATTTTTCATGCATCTGCAGTAGTTCTTGCATGCATGTGTTCAGGGGGAGTGCATTTGCTCAGGGGGAGCCTGCATGTGTTCAGGGGGAGCTCCGTGTGTCGCCTGAGTTCTTGCTTTGGAGGATTGCTCTTCGTGAGCTTTGGTTTTTGTCTCAGTTGTGTTGAGCCGTTGCCCTTGCCTTAGGGGACCGAGACATTGGTTTCAAGTGATCAGGGTTTGTGTTGTTTGGCTTTTGGATCACTTGATGGATTGTTTGTTGTTTCTTTCTTTCTCTCTTTCTTTGATGATTTCTACGTGTGTGGGTGTTGTCAATGCACTCATCAAGGGGGAGATTCAGGACCTGTGTGGTTCGACTACCGGTGGATGGTCGCTCCTTAGTGATGACTGATTGACAACGTTGTGTGGACTAACTCTTGGCCTAGTATTGCAGGTACAGGTTGCGGCTTGATTCGCGTGGTGCAGGTGAAGATCAAGTGCGAAAGGTCTATGTCTGTGTGACCTCCCAGAGCGGAGAGACGAGTAGCCTTCGATCGAGGTACCCGGTGGCCGACGGGATCGAGTGCAGACCATACGCTGGCAAGAAGAGCAAGACGACGTCGAGAGGGATGAAGCTGGTGCAAGGTGGCAGCTAACAACTGAAGCTTGCACGCGGGGTTTGCAGTGGTTTGGCCACAAAACCACTGGGTTACTTGGCTGAGCCACAAAGCCAAGACCGAGGTCTCGATGGGGCGAGCCGGCCTGCCTGGGGCGGTCTGACCGCCTGGTCAGGGCGGTCTGACCGCCTGGCCAGGGAAAGACCGCGGGCAGGGCGGTCTGACCGCCCAGGAGGGGCGGTCTGACCGCGTGGGCCGCAGCACGTCGAGAAGCTTCGAAGCGGAGGATGCGTGGCGCGATCGTGAGGCTTGCGTGAAGATGAAGCGGGTTGCGGCCAGCGGGAGTCCGTCCGATGAAGTAAAAGATCAAAGTTCCCAAAGTGCCCTCGGAGGGCGTGTATCTTAAGTTATGTAATTAGGGGTAGTTTGGTCATTGGTTGCCCTCCATATAAACTCAGTTGAGAGGAGATGGCAGCCACCTCTTGGAACCCTAGTTCATTTGCTTTCCTCTTTAGTTTACCTAAGGCCTAGTTTGAGTGCTTCATGAGAGATCTTGTGAGAGGGATGGATGTTCGGACGGCTTGCTAGACCTTGTATGAACCTTTCATGGTATGTATAGAAGCTTCGGCGTGGTTCATCTAGTCTCTCTTGGTCTCCCGGCGTTTTCCTTTGTGATGATTTTCGGAGCTCTTTTTGGGGATTTTTTTAGTGGCTTGTTTGAGGGGTTTCTTGGAGGGATTCTTGTTGGGTGTCACACATGAGGTTTTCGTGCCTCTTTTCTTGGTGACTTTGCCCCAGAAATCCTTTGGGAAATCCTTTGATTTGGGTGGATTTCGGAGTTCTTGGTGTTCATGACCTAGAGACCTTCGATTCACGATTCCTCTTGATTGAATGGGTTTCGGTGGATATCCTTTGGTGGAGAGGTCATTCATGAGGTGACCCAGCTATCCCCGAAGTTTCGTTGCAATCCGTGGAGTGAATCGGGAGATCGGGTGAAGGGAAGTTGGGAGTTGACCCGCGGCCAGTTTCTGCAGGGGAGGCGGTCTGACCGCCCAAGGGACGCGGTCTGACCGCCCTGGGGATTTCGCGAGGAAAGTGTTGGTTTTCCGAGGATTTTATCTGAGAGCTTGTTTGCCTTGATCAGAGGAGTTTCCAGACGAAATCTTGGGTCGATTTGGAGTCATGTGCTTCGAGTTGTGATTTTGGAGAATTTCTCAGCCTCGGCGGTCTGACCGCCCTGTCCATGCGGTCTGACCGCCCCTGGCAGGAAATTTCCCTTGAGTTGTTTCCGCTGTTGTGGTTGAGTAGTTTGAGTGTTTGCTGGTGAGATTTGCTCCTAGGATCAGTAGCACTCCAGTGGCTACGTGGTCTTGGCAAACGTGCGGATAGAGTGGGGAAAGTGATTTTGGGATCGAGGCCGTGTTCATCTCGTTGGAGGAGCTATCTCCCTCAAGAAAGAATTTTTATCGGCTCCCATTCACTCCCCTTCTCTCTGGTTGCCCAATCCGGTCCTTCAGAATCCCACCGAAGATGACATTGACAGTGTTAGATGGGTCTTGAAACCCAGTGTCTTTGCTTGTGTTAGCCTTCTTCCCCTTGTTCCTGCGAAACCTTGGGTTTGGGTGCACTAGTTCTGGTGTGTTCTTCAATGCACGGTGAAGTTGGTAACACTGCTCTGTAGTGTGACCGCCCTCTGGATGCCATGGACATTTCTGCTTGGTCAACATGGCCTAGTGAGAATCCTCTTCAGGCTTGGCGGTGGGTTCCATGGCTACAACAGTATTGTCGGGTTTGCGCTTGCGATTAGGATAGCTCGAGTAGTTATTACCCGTGCGATTGCCCTGCTGTTGCTTGCCACTATTCTTTCCACCAGCATTGTTGTTGTTGTTGTTGTTGTTGTTTTTGTTGTTGTTGTTGTTGTTGTTGTTCTGGTTATTGCGAAGATGCTTGAACCGATTCCGAGCTTTGTCTTCCTCGTCCGCCCAGTGAGTGATCATCTCCTTGAGCTTGGTGATGTTAGCTGGGCGAGCACGACCGAAGTCTTGGAATAACCTATCATCATAGAAACCATCCTGGAAGGTGTCTATGACTTCTTTCTCGGTAACATCAACAACAGTGGCCCTTTTTTCAAAGAAACGGAACATGTACTCGCGAAGAGTCTCGCCTTGTTTTTGCTTGATCAATGCAAGGTCCATACGAGTACCATGTCGACCCAAAGAACCCGCGAAGTTGCTGGTGAAGCGTTGCTTGAGTTGTCCCTAGTTGTCGATGGAGCCTCGCTTGAGAGATTCGAACCATGTGAGTGGCTCTTGCTCCAGACTAAAAGGGAAATAGATACATTTAGTATCATCATTGCCCCCGACATTAGTGATAGACAAAGCATAACAGCGCAGCCACTGCCTTGGATCTTGCTTGCCATCATACTTAGAAATACCATAAGGCTTGAATTTCTCCGGAAGAAACAGAGCTTGAAGTCAAGCAGAAAAAGCAGGGAAGGAATCAGAGTCAGCATCCTTTTGCTTCTCACGCTCAGCACACCTGGCATTGATTGTGGTGCGAGCATCATAGCGGGAATCCCCCGACTTGCTATTGACACTGCCATCACCACCATGGGCCTTGTTGCTAGCTTCTGGACGTGTGCGATTAGGAGTGTGAGTATTACGATGAGCACCCCCACTGCTGCCATGGTGACTAGGTGTACTGGTTTCCTGTCATAACATAGTGTAGGCTAGTTCAGCCAGCTTCGCGACTTCTGCAGCCGCCCTGTCACGAGGCATAGAACGACCAAGCAAGTTGATCGCATTGATAGCTTCCTCTGGAGTACGATATTGACGAGTTGTAACCGCATCCAGAGCCTCTTGCAAGTTACGAGTAGGTAGAGCTTCCGCGAGTTCACGACGAAGGGTTGCACGATCAGTATTGCACTAACGACGTGCAGTCTTGGCCTTTACAGATTCATCAGTAGGGGCATTGACAGAGAGTTCATCATCAGAGACATCATCCGAAAAGTGATAATTGGCGCGGTGCCCGTGCGGAGTAGATGCATCGACGACAAAAACTTCTCGATAGGACGAGTGAGTACCCGTACTCTCAATGAGCTCAGTATCGGTGTCATAATCAACAAGCTTGGTGCCTTCCTGGAAGGGTAAGTTGTCGAGACAGGCGATAAAGCGCTCCTGACCATCCAAGGTGAGGTCAATAGGCACATGCTCAGGCCAGTAGACGAATCTACCCTCAGGTGTCCATGTGATCACCAGTCCTTGAGCAGGGCCAGACAGTTGTTGTGCATCAGCAGAATCCGAACCGTAGTCGAACACGAACTCAGACGAATCTGAATCAAAGTAGTCGAGGTTGACTTCCGAATCTGAAGAGTACTCGAGCACGGTCTTCGAACCAGGGTGCATGAGGATGTCCAACGCAGCTTGGTAAGTAGCACTAACATGGTGGTGCCCGAAGAGGGGTGGTGGTGGTAGACAATCCAGGCTGAGTGCGAGCTATGCAGCCGGGGAAAGCGACTCAGTCTGAATTGGAGGCGAAGTCGAGTTGTACTCGAACTCTAACTCGAGTTCTCTGACCGGGTCAGAGAGCGAAATTTTACTGAAATTTTCGACAAGATCTTCCATCGAAACTTGAGTAAGCGTCGAGGATTTGAGCCTTGACCCCGGAGTTGATGTTAGGAAAAGCAGGAACGATCCAGCGCCGTCAGCAACACAAACCCAGGAGCCAAAAACGAAGGTGTCGCCTTGCTGGAAAATGACGATCGGCTTGATGATGACAGGTGCCATCGAATTCGCCAATGGATCAGTGACGAGATCCCCTACCTGGCGCGCCAGCTGTCAATGTTTTAGACACCGAGCCTACCATGGGGTACCCGAAGAAGTAGATTGTGTGGTGGGGCCCGCCGAGATCAAGAACACGATGGTGAGACATGGGGCACACAATTAGACAGGTTCGGGCCACAATGTGCGTAATACCCTATGTCCTGTATGCAGCGTGGCTCTTGATTGATTGCGTACATCCCTTGAGGGGGGTCCCTGCCTCGCCTTATATGTCACGGGGGGTAGGGTTACTAGTCGGATTGGTACAAGAGTACTATTCGAGTAGGACTAGGAGTAGCCTATTACAGGTAATGAGAAGCTATCCTAATCTTAGTACAAGTCCTTGTTCGTCTTGTCTTGTCTTGTGGCCCACGGTAATCTTGCACCACGGCCTACTAGTCGAGTAGTCCAGGTGTGCAGGCCTATCTCCCGGGCATGGCCCACATACGTGATGGGCCCATGGATGTCCGGTCGACACCACCCGAGGTGGTTCGCGTGCTGCTGCCCGGGGGGTGGTCAGACTGGCCTGGGCAGGCAGTCTGACCGCATACCAGCTGGGAGCAGGGGGTTTCGATGCCCGTGGTCATGGTGTTGATCGTGGTGGTTCCTATGGGCGTGGTACAGGCAGTAGAGGGTTTATTTCTGGTGGTGGTGTGTTTGCTGGATGTTCTCCACCTCGTGATCAATATGAGGGTGGTAGAGATCGTCACAGCTTTGGGTTTCAGAGGAGCTACAAGCCACGCTTTCCTTTTCGTGGTAGTCGTTCTCCTCCAGCAAGGTGTGAGGTGGTTCAGTGTGGTGGTCGTAGCATTGGACGTGATAGGATGGATGTTGCTAACCCCACTTTTGAGCAAATGGCTCAACACTGGTTTGATTCCTTTTGCGCTAACCCCAGTGTTGAGTCGCTTGCTCATTCTCGTTTTCGTTTTTGATTTGCAGGTGGGAGGCATGGAGAACATTTGGTTGATTGACTCCGGTTGTTCGCGACACATGACCGGAGACAAGGGGTGGTTCTCTAGCCTCACCCCGGTGGTTTCAAAAGTGTACATCACTTTTGGGGATAATGGACGAGGACGGGTGCTTTCAGAAGGTGAGGTTACGTGAGCAGATTAGTGTTTAAAGCGTGTGGCTCTGGTCAAGTCACTTGGGTATAACCTGTTGTCAGTATCTCAGTTGCTGAACGAGGGTTATGAGGTGCGTTTTAAGTTGGGGGCCTCTCGTGTTCTTGACTCTCGAGGTGATCTTGTTTGTACGATCGTGCCCGAGGGACAGATCTTTCGCGCTGATTTTTCTTAGTCTTTTGGTCCACCGAGCTCCTTTCCATTTGAGTGCGCTCGATCTTGTCCGAGGATTGCCCAGGTTGCGTTTTGAGAAGGATTTGGTTTGTGCACCTTGTAGGCATGGCAAGATGGTAGCCACTCCCCATCCACCCATGACTGCTGTCATGACAGAGCGTCCGACAGAGCTGTTGCATATGGACCTTGTTGGGCCAGCTCGAGTTCGCTTGGTGGGTGGGAAGTGGTATGTCCTAGTGGTTATGGACGATTACTCTCGCTATGCCCGAGTGTTTTTCTTGGAGGATAAGGGTGAGACTTTTGGTTTTGTTCGAGACCTGATCTTGAGGTTGAAGAACGAGAGACATGGGGATGCCATTAGAGCTATACGTAGTGACAATGGCATGGAATTCAGGAACTCTCATTTTGAGACCTTTTGTCGTGATGTTGGTCTTGAGCATCAGGTTTCGACTCCGTAGACCCCTCCTCAGAATGGTGTTGTGGAAAGGAAGAATCGGACCCTGTGTGAGATGGCTAGGACGATGCTCGATGAGCACAGGACTCCTAGGAGATATTGGGCTGAGGCGGTAAATACTGCGTGCTATGTGTCAAACCGGATCCTCCTCTGAGCTTTCAGGAAGAAAACCGGATATGAGCTGATGCATGGGCGAGTACCCAAGGTGAGTCACTTTCATGTCTTTGGTTGCAAGTGTTTCATTCGTAAAAAGGGCAGAAAGTTGGATAAGTTTGAGGCTAGGTTGGTTGATGGTATTTTCTTTGGTTATGCTACTGATTCTCGAGCATATCGTGTGCTCAATTTGGAAACTAACCAAATCGTGGAGACTTGCGAGGTTACCTTCGACGAGACACAGCTGCGTAGCACTTTGGTCTTTGATTGTGGAAGTGATGAGGAGTTCGGCGAGGAGATCTTTGACGAGGAGGTGCAGGAAGATGGTGAAGAAGATGATGGTGGTGGTACTCCCACAGCTGGTCGTGTATCTACTACTTCCACGACTACGACGATGATTGAGGATGGTCCTTCACCTACATCGACAACGACCGAGGCTGTTGGAGAGGTTGCTGCTACTGAGGGGGAGGTGGTCTCCAGACATGAGGCTCCCCGGCGTGTTCAAGTGGATCACCCACCTTCGTCGATCATAGGTGACATTCATGAACGTACTACACGGTCCAGGTCACAAAGGCACGCTCATTTTGCTTATTCTACATTTGTCGCTTCTTTTGAGCCCAAAGATATTGGACACGCACTTTCCGATCCAGATTGGGTGAATGCTATGCATGAGGAGCTTGAGAATTTTGAGAGGAATCAGGTGTGGGAGTTGGTTGAGCCTCCACCAAACTGCAAACCAATCGGGACAAAATAGGTGTGGAAGAACAAAGCGGGAGAAAATAGGGAGATTGTGAGAAACAAGTCGAGGTTGGTTGCTCAGGGTTATAGCCAGAAAGAGGGGATAGATTATGAGGAGACATTTGCTAATGTGGCTCGTTTGGAGGCAATTAGGATCCTTCTAGCATTTTCAGTTGCTAAAGGGTTCAAGTTGTACCAAATGGATGTGAAGAGTGCCTTCCTAAATGGGTTTTTAGAGGAAGAAGTGTGCGTGAGGCAACCCCCGGGTTTTGAGAGTGAGAGGTTTCCCCGTCGGTTATACAAACTCAGAAAAGCACTATATGGCCTAAAACAAGGACCCAGGGCGTGGTATGGTAGGTTGAGAGGGTTCTTGTTTAGTGAGGGGTTTGTGATGAGGAAGGTGGATCAAACTCTCTTTCTCCTCAAGTAGGGCGATGACATTCTGATTGTGCAGGTATACGTGGATGACATAATCTTTGGTGGCTCTTCTCACACTTTGGTTGTCAGGTTTGCAGATGACATGAGCAGGGCATTCGAGATGTCCATGATGGGTGAGTTGTAGTTCTTTCTCGGGCTTCAGATCAGGCAGTGCAAGGATGGGACGTTTGTGCATCAAGCCAAGTACACCAAGGACAGTGAAGAAATTCAAGATGGATGACTCGAAGTAGATGGCTACGCCGATGAGTACGACTACAGCTTTGGATACAGATGTTGATGGCGAGCCCGTGGACCAGAAGAAGTACCGGAGCATGATCGACTCCCTCGTCTACTTGACAGTGACAAGGCCGGACATACAGTTCAGTGTGTGTATGTGCGCTCATTTTCAGGCTTCACTGAGGACTTCACATCGGCAGGCCGTCAAGAGGATTTTCAGGTACTTGAACTACACCCTTGAGTTTGGTCTTTGGTATTTTGCGGCCTCTACACTCAACCTTCACGGGTTTGCGGACGCTGAATTCGCTGAGTGTCGTTTGGATCGTAAGTCTACTTCTGGTGGGTGTCAGTTTCTTTGGTCTTCTTTGGTTTCTTGGTCATCCCGCAAGCAGTCGAGTGTAGCCCAGTCCACTACAGAGGCCGAGTATGTTGCTGCAGCCAGTTGTTGTTCCCAGCTCCTATGAATTTCATACACTATGAGCGATTTTGGTGAGGAGTGTTCCCATGTTCCACTCTTTTGTGATAGCACCAGTGCCATAAGTGTATCCAAGAACCCAATTCTCCACTCCAAAACCAAGCATATAGAGGTGAGGTACCACTTCCTGAGAGACAATGTGGAGAAGGGAAAGATTGCTTTGATGCATGTACCCACCCAAAACCAACTAGTCGATATCTTTACCAAACCACTTGACCAAGCCACTTTCACTCGCTTGTAGGGTGAACTCGGTGTGTGTTTGCTTTCTTGAGTTGGTGGTGGGAACTCCTTTGTAGCATATGTATCATATTTATTTTGTGCATGTCATTGCATTTGTAACATGATGTGTAGTCATCTTTGTATCTTAGGTTGTTTTTACATTTGTATCATATAGTAGGACGAGCTTCTCCTATATACATTGATCGCTATGATATGCTAGTTGTGAGAATGTTTGATATGATTTGATGAAGGATAGTTATGCTCTTGATAGTTTTTCTATATTTGCATGATGAGGTGGCTAACTTTTGGAAAATACTAGATAGGCTCTCTCTTGTGAGTTTAAGGCTTTGCATGATCTTAGTGTGCTTTGGTGGTTTCTGTCATCCTTAATTCATGGATGGATATCATGTGCTTCTCACTTGGGGTCAAAGACCCATTTGTCATTATGAATGTTTAGCCCATGTGTTACCTTGTGGGGGAGCATAAGCTTCTTTTTGCCGCAAAGGCACTTCATGTACCATTTTATGCTTAAATGTGAAAAATTAAATTGGTATGAAATGCCTTGCTTGAAGATGTGCTCTCAATTGTTCCATGTCATAAATGCTTTAAATCTGAATTTATATGGGTGTTAAACCGTTTCATGTTGTCTACCATGAGAAGTCTCATTTTAAGAAGTAGACACATGGCTCGGTGGCTTTAACATAACATGAGATGCTTATGGGTGTTTGTAATGATCTTGTGTTAAGGATATGTGACCTAGCATGAAGTTTGTGTGATTTAAATTCACTTTGGTATACTTTGCTCATGTTTTGGTCTTTAGCTCATGAAAGGGAAATTTTTAGCAAAATTGTATATTTTGATCATGGCTTGCTCAGTTGCTCATATAGCTTTACTATCATGATGGCGATGCTTATACGAATCGTTGGAATGCCTTGCTTGCTCATTTGCTCACTCGTAGCATTTTGTGGTGCTCATTGTCGATTTGAGAAGCTCTAGGTTGTAATTTTCATAGAAATGCCTTGATTCATGCATTATCAACAAGGGGGAGAAGTTTGTGCATGGAAAATGGATCTGAGCATGTTTAGAGGGTTTTCAGCTGGTTTCGGAATTTTTCGAACCATGTTTGCAGGGGGTAGTCTGACCGCCCTGCCTGTGGTGTGACCGGCCGAGGCAGTCTGACCGGCCTGGCTAGGCGGTCTGATCGGCCTGGGTCAGTGCAGAGCAGCTTTGCACATTTTCATGCATTTGCAGTAGTTCTTTGCATGCATGGGTTCAGGGGGAGTGCATTTGCTCAGGGGGCTGCATGTGTTCAGGGGGAGCTCCTTGTGTCGCCTGAGTTCTTGCTTTGGTGGTTTGCTCTTTGTGAGCTTTCGTTTTTGTCTCGGTTGTGTTGAGCTGTTGCCCTTGCCTTAGCGGACCGAGACTTTGGCTTCAAGTGATTAGGGTTGTGTTGTTTGGTTTTTGAATCACTTGATGGGTTGTTGTTAGTTTCTTTCTTTTTCTTTTCCTTGTTGGTTACTATGTGTGTGGGTGTTGTCAATGCACTCATCAAGGGGGAGATTGAGGACCTGTGTGGTCCGACGACCAGTGGATGGTCACTCCTTGGTGATGAGTGATTGACAATATTGTGTGGAATGACTCTTGGCCTAATATTGCATGTACAGGTTGCGGCTTTATTCGTGTGGTGCAGGTGAAGATCAAGTGCGAAAGGTCTATGTCTGTGTGACCTCCCAGGAGCAGAGAGACAAGTAGGCTTCGATCGAGGAACCCGGTGGCCGACGGGATCAAATGCGGACCGTATGCTGGCAAGAAGAGCAAGACGATGTCGAGAGGGATGGAGCCGGTGCAAGGTAGCAGCTAACAACTGAAGCTTTCACGTGGGGTTTGCAGTGGTTTGGCAACAAAACCACTTGGTTACATGGCTGAGCCACAAAGCCAAGGCCGAAGGCTCAACGGGGCAAACCAGCCTGCTCAGGTCAGTCTGACCGCCCATGAGGGGCGGTCTGACCGCCCGGCCAGGAGTGACCGGGGGAGGCTGGTCTGACGGCTTGGCTCGCAGCGCATCGAGAAGCTTCGAAGCGGAGGACACGCGGCGCGATCGTGAGGCTTGCGTGGAGATGAAGCGGATTGCGGCCAGCGGGCGTCCGTCCGATGGAGAAAATGACCGAAGTTCCCAAAGTGCCCTTGGTGGGCTTGTATCTTAAGTTAAGTAAGTAGGGGTAGGTTGGTCATTGGTTGCCCTCCATATAAACTCAAGTGAGAGATGGCAGCCACCTCTTGGAACCCTAGTTCATTTGCTTTCCTCCTTTATTTTTCTTAGGCCAAGCTTGAGAGCTTCATGAGAGATCTTGTGAGAGGGTTAGATGTTCGGGCGGCTTGCTAGACCTTGTATGAACCTTTCATGGTATGTATAGAAGCTTTGGCGTGTTTCATCTAGTCTCTCTTTGTCTCCCGGTTTTTCCCTTTTGGTGACTTTCAGATCTCTTTTTGGGAATTTTCGTGGTGGCTTGTTTGAGAGGTTTTTGTAGGGATTATTGTTGGGTATCACACATGAGGTCTTTGTGCCTCTTTTGTTGGTGATTTTGCCCCAGCAATCTCTTGGGAAATCCTTCGATTTGGGTGGATTTCGGAGTTCTTGGATTTCATGACCTAGAGGCCTTCGATTCACGATTCCTCTTGATTGGATGGGTTTCGGTGGATATCCTTTGGTGAAGAGGTCTTCTGTGAGGTGACCCAGCTATCCCCGAAGTTTCGTTACAATCCATGGAGTGAATCGGGAGATCGGGTGAAGGGAAGTTCAGGGTTGACCCGCGGCCAATTTCTGGAGGTGAGGCGGTCTGACCACCCAGGGCACACGATTTGACCACCCTGGGGATTTCGCGAGGAAAGTTTTGGTTTTCCGGGGATTTTCTCTGATAGCGTGTTTGCCTTCTTGACCAGAGGAGTTTCCAGGCGAAATCTTGGGTCGATTTGGAGTCGTGAGCTTCGAGTTGTGGTTTTGGGGAAATTCCAGGCCTAGGCGGTCTGACTGCCCTATCCATGCGGTCTGACCACCCTTGGCAGGAAGTTTCCTCGTGTGTGGTTTTCACTGTTGTGTGCGTGTAGTTGCTTTGCTTGCTGGTGAGGTTTGCTCCTAGGATCAGTAGCACTCCAGTGGCTACGTGGTCTTGGCAAACGTGCGGATATAGTGGTGAAAGTGATTTCGGGATCGAGGCCGTGTTCATCTCGTTGGAGGAGCTATCTCTCTCGACAAGAATTTTTATCGGCTCCCATTCACTCCCCCCTGGTCGCCCAATCCGGTCCTTCAAAGAGAAAGAGCTTCAGTACTCACCTAAAAAAAGGAAACTACGGGCAGAGATGGCTCTGAAGGCCAAAGACATTGGAATAAACGCGCCAATGAATGGGTAGAACATTGAGTTTGTTTGGCTAGTCTTTTCTTTTAAATGTTTGAGAAGTTCGTTGTCAGTTGGACTGAAATGGGTACCCTTGCCTATGGTACCCGTATCAGTCCAACTGACAACGAACTCCTTAAACATTTAAAAGAAAAGACTGACCAAACAAACTCGATGCCCTACTCATTCATTGACGTGTTTATTCCAATGTCTTTGGCATTTAGAACCAGCTCTGCCCTAAGTTTTCTTGTTCATAGGTTAGTACTGAACCTCTTTCTCTTTAGTAGCTAATTGAGATATTAAGTTTTCAATCTCCCCGGAGATCCCGACGAGAGCTCTTCCTGGGACGAGATATCCAGCTCTTCTGAAAGAACTTTAATAAATCCAAGAGAGACTCGCAAGACTAAAAATTCACAGCATGAGATGCAGAAGGTGAAGGAACAGCTGCAGGAGGCCAAACATGAGATGGAGAAGTTCCAACAATCGTTATGATTATGAATGGGTAGTTATTGTTGTGAAACTTGTATCATGCTTGTATTTTGGTGTTTGCTATCGGATCATCTTATGATGGTTGCTACTTGGTGTTGTGAACTTTGTGGTCATGAGTTGAGAAACTTATTGCTACCTGAAAAAAGAAGCTAAAATTGTAAAAAAAAAGCTAAAACTATAGCCATTTGGTCGAATGGTTAATCTTGAGCTCTTACGATGTTTGCTAACACGTATGATAGCAAAAACTTGTTGCTACTACTTCTACTATTTTTTCATTGTTAGATGTTGGGTTTTCTCATTACGTAGTAGTGATATTATAATCCTGTCCGACTGAATACTACAGAACGGACTTTATCGATGCGAAAGATATGGACGAGGAAGCTATGGTCTATTGATATTTTGCAGAGAGGACCTTCCTGAGTAACAAATGCCTAACTGCTTGTTCCCCAAGTGTCGCCTATTCCAGTCTGCAAAAAAAGCAAGGTCCCACAAGGCCATAATTTAGTGTGACAAAAAAGGAGGAAAATAAAAAAAGAAACAATGTCAATAACAAAGGTCCAACCCATGACCTTTATTCTGAAGAGGTTGGCAGCACTACCACTGAGACATGATGCAGTTTGTGTTATTTGAGCCAAACAGATATCTTATATTAGTTTTTTCTACCATTGCTGTTATGTTGATGTTTGCTACTTGGTGGTGTCAACTTTGTTATTATGAGTTGAGAAACTTGTTGCTACCTGATCATCTTATGATGTTTGATACTGAAGGACCGAATAGGCGACCAGAGAGGGGGGGAGTGAATGGGAGCCGATAAAAAATTCTTCCCGAAGGATGAACTCAGCCTGTACCCCGATTGCCACTCCGATCTCTCACACACACCATGAAAGCTCTAGACTAGGCATACACAAGCCTACAAGTCCTAAAGACAAGCCTCGAATCAAAACGCGGAAGCACAAGACAAGAGTCAAAGCACTTAGCCAATTCTGGAAAGCCTAGCGCGGACTGTCCGGCTGGTGCGGGTGGACCGTCCGCTAGACCCAGGCAAACTGTCCAGACCGTCCGTGTGGACTGTCCGAAAACACCAACGGAACCTCCAGAGACGCACCGAGAAATTCGGACTGTCCGGCTGAGCCACACGGACTGTCCGCTAGTGTCGTGGACTGTCTGTGTAGGCCTCACGGACCGTCCGGCCAAAACACCCGAAGCACCAGCTCAAAACTTGCCCACGCGGACCGTCTGTCACTGACCGGCAGACTGTACGCAAAACCGCCTGCAACCAAACCCTGGGGGCGCTACGGATCGAAACACGAACTCGCACGAACACGCGACGAACTGCAATGAACACAGGCCACGCGGACTGTCTGCCACAGCCCTGCGGACTATTCGTGGCTCACGAACAGAGCAGAAATAGCACGCGCGCAGGAAGAAAAGCTCACCAAGTCATCACCGGATCTCCCAAATGGCTTGAGCTCTTGAGACAAGATTTGGGGGAGATGAGAAGCGTCATAAGCGGAAGCTATGCCCCAAAAATCTTAGCCTCTAACTCACTAAATCACCGGGAATCATGAATCACATGAACCACCACCAAGAACTCGGGCTCCAACCAAAACTGGCGAATCGAAGGGGTTTCCCGACGTTTGAGGGGTCAAGATCACAGCCAAAGATGCACAAGGCATCCACCCATGATCCCCTCAAAGAAATCCGAGGAAAAACGCCCTCACATCAACGAATTGAGCGAAGAATAAAACCACCCAAAAATAGCTCCAAAAAGACACAAAAATCACAAAGAGCTAGGAGATCATTACAACGCCGAATGCTTCCATACATCCAGAGGTCAGAGTCTATACAAGAATCTAGCCTAAGGAATAGCAGAGAAAAGAAGCAGTCCAGAGCGATCTACTGGGGGAGGAAACCCTAAAGTCCAAGCGAAAGAGATGTCATCCACCTCTCCGCTATTTGTACGATGTCCACCGGAGGAAGCAAATGACCACGCTACCCCTACAACTTAAATTGAAGATACACACCCCTCAGGGGCAATATGGTCAAGTCTTCGAATATTCCCATCGAGCGGACACGCTTCTACCACAGACTTACTTAGCCTCGACGCAAGCCCCACGATCACGCCATGTGCCCCCGCCTTGAAGCTTCCCGACGCTCCCGGATCACCGTCTCCGTCGCATCGGGCCTCCGAACTTGGTTTTGCAGCCCAAACCAAGCAACCGTCCACCGATGGTTTTGTGGGCAAACCACCAAACCCCGCGTGCAAGCTTCGGCCCCGAACCGCCACCTTGAGCCGGCCCATGTTCACGACTTCAACTTGCTAGTCTTGCACCACACGGCTCGCACTTGACCCCATCGGCCACCGGGTCCATCGAACCAAGCCTACTTGCCTCTCCATCACCCGGAGGCCACCACGGCTAAGGCCTTTCACGCTTGTTCTTCACCTGCACCAACACGAGTCAAGTCTCAACCTGTACCTGCACACTGAGCCAAGCATCAGTCCACACACACAACGTTGTCAATCACTTATCACTAAGGAGCGACCCTCCACTGGTCCTCGGACACACCTAGTCCTCAGATACTCGGTGGTGTGAACTTTGTGGTGGTATTATGCTGATTTTGTTTAATCTATTTCAAATTGATTCAAGCATACTCCTAATCACCATTCTAAATTCATAAGCGTTGCATAACTGCGGAACTAGGCAAAAAGAAGGTAGAAGGAGAACAACAGATATATCGTAATAATATAGTGATACAAGGGGGCATGCTCTTGTGTAACCAAGCACTTGTCTTGAGCTTCGAGTAGAGAAGAGTTGCTCATTCTAATAACCCATGACAACCGAAGTCAAACAAGTGCATATTTTTCACTCATCAAAAATTGATATGTGCACTTAATTTGGGACGAATAAGTGCACATTTTGACTCCTCGAAAAATGAGATACGGAGTACAGTATGCAATTATTTTGGGACGGAGGGAGTACAATGTTTCTTCCGGTCCCCATAAATATCCCACTCTTGCAACCAATAACAAACCCCATTCTTGCACAGTGCCCTCTCCCTTCCTCTCCCCAGTCTTGCAATCAACAACAAACTCCATTCTCGCACATCACCCTCTTCCTCTCCCCATGGAGCCATTGTCTCCTAGAGGTGCAGTGCAAGCCACATCCTCTTCTTCTGATGAAAGGGAGGTTCCCCAGTCATCTGATGAAGAGGAGGTAGAGCAGAGCCCCATTCGAGTGCTGGTGGACACATCCTCTGATGATTCAGAGTTTGTGGAACAAATGGAAATCCAAGATGGGGTGCCTCTGAAACATCGCACCCCTCGCAGGTCAGCAAGAGGTGCTAGGGGTCAGGGGCGCGAAAGCATCTCCACTAGCCGGCGAACTATCTTCTCCAAGCGTCATCATCCTATCTCATCCTCATCGGTCGGCGGTAGTCAATCTCTGCCATCCTTGTCGAGCAGAGGCCATCATTCACCATGCTTGACCGACCGCCATGGAGTGGCACCATCATCCTCAGGAGGCGCTAATGGAGGGACGACCTCATCTGCGGTCTATGCCCGGGGTGGTCCGCCGCCATCTTCATGGGCGGCTGCAACAGAACGACTACCTCGTCCGTGAGCAGCTGCAACAAGGTGCCGGGTGCACCATCGACCAAGAAGCAGCGCCACAATTAGTGGTAACTGCTACTAGTAGATGGATTAGAGCAGTGGCTCTGTTTTATCATTTCTTTTACTACTGTTTTTTTCAAAATTGTAAGATGTTGGGTTTTCATTATAAAATGTTGTGTACCAGTGACACTTTAATCCGGTCCGACTGAATACTGCACAATGGACTTTCGCCTGTTGTTCATGCAGTCTCATTGCGTAGAATGACTACTATTCGACATTGTTTTATCTTTTCTTTTACTACTATTTTTTCAAGATGTTGGGTTTTATCATATGCGGGGCGAATTGCTGATATGTTGATGATTGCTACTTGGTGGTGTGAACTTTGTTGTGATGAGTTGAGAAACTTGTAGCAACCTGATCATCATATATGTTAGATTCAGATTTCATCATACCCTTAGATTTGTACTTCGGTTGGTGTTAGAAGTTGATAGGCTATAGACAATTCAAAGGTGTTAGATTTAGTTAGTTTTCAATTTGCATCGTCTTACGATAGGTTCTTGTATTTTAGTAGCTTTTGGAAGTTTGCTACAAAACGAACTTTCGCCTTGTGTTCATCCAGTATTTAAGAAATCAAGGGAACAGACTTTCCGTTTTCACTAAATTTATACCGAGGGAGTAGACACACATTACAATTTTTATTAGAAACAACACAATCCAAATACAAACGACATTACAAGACAAATGCATGCATACGCATTGATTACACATGAGGATGGATCCATCCACTATTGGTGGAAGTACAGCGATCCACTATCACGGCTCATACTACTACCATCAAGACATACTACTACAATCACGACATACTACTACCATCACGGCCTCATGGCAATCCCAACTGCTCCCGCTTCCCCGACTCCTCCAAGTTCCATGCTCCGTCCCTTCCTTGCCCGGCCATTCTCCACATACTTCATACACAAACGAAGAACAAACCCTACATAAGCTAACAATATAATGAGACTGTCTCAATACCATGCATACATAAAGTAAACAAGATTAGCTAAGAAAATGATTTCAACCTTGTATCCCACTGAACTTGAGACATGCAAGATGAATGGTGTGCCGCACTCGCTTATTTATCGAGGACTACGGCGGGCACGTGAGCACGGTGTAGCATTGCTAAAGTTACTATGGAAAATGTGAGATGCTCGGAATATAGTTAGGCCTACGCCTGATATGAATCTATCTAGGTTCAATGGCGCACATCGATTACATGTGTGGACGATGGGTATCACGGGATGAGCACGACGTGTCTAGGTATGTGTTCATTTTCGAACTCTCCGGTCTAGACCACAAGAAAGTCCTACGGACAACTCAAGCCGCATCAGCTGCATCTAATGGCCGTCTCAACTGCATCAGCTCATGCCGCATCAACTGTGAGACAACTCTCTACCGTTTGTTTAAGAAAAGTTTTAGGCATCAATTGCATTAGGAGAAACAGATTGGGTGCTGTGAGGCTGCACAACGCAATTAGATCGATTGGATGGTCCTTGCATTGCAACACGCACGGTGTAGGATGACTTGACAAGTCCTCCTCGATCAGGTACGCTACGTGAGTCGTGACTGATGATTCCCAGAGGCCTTGGAGACTGAGAAACGTGATGCACTTATTGATGCAACAAGGCCAAAACGGAATAAGCTTGGAATTGGAAAAGCAATATATGTTTGTGTGTGTGTAATATTAACATGCATATAAGCACAGAAGGGCATCTTGAATGGGCATTTGGGGATGACACGCTCTCACAAGTTGTTCCACGTGTCGATCATTGAGAATTGTAGTTAAGGACTGGCACTGGGCGTTAAGCTATGAACTTGTGTGCACACCTGTACTGAATGGACGTGTCGATCATTGTGAAGGGACGCCTACCGAACGTGACGACACCCGCACTGAAGGGATGCGTCCTTTCTGGGTGGTAACTGATATCCATGAATGAACATTTCGGAACCCCACTACTATAATAAGAGACAGTTTATGCACGAGACGATCATTGCACACAGGCCATTTGCGGTCATGGCTTTAAACGCTAAAATGTTACCTTCCTTGCAAGTTGACTTCTTAGTCACAAGCGAGGAAGCGAAAGCAGAAGGAACCGTGGGCTAGTACAAGGAATCCGGTACGTTCATGGTGGGAGGCCGTCAATGGAGGCTACGTTGCTATCCTACATGTATGGATGATCCTAAGTGGATGCATGTTCGATACAGCATTGCCGTCGTCCTTATTCCTGTGCATAAATCCCAAATGGTACGTGTCTCATTGCTGCTATGAATACACACACTCACACATGGTGATACAGTGACATTATATTATTGTTATCAAGCTTGTGACTGCTTCCTTCGATGTAGGTGTGAGTATTGTTGCGTGCGATGGCTGGAGACCCAAACGATGAAGATGATAGGTTTCGAGTTCAAGCTACAAACGAAGTGTTTTTCACTAATCGGCATGTACAAGAAAGAGGCTTTGAATGTCTGGTGGAGCATCATGACATTGATCGCATGACTTCCTATGATCATCGCATACACATATCGTGTGGTGTTACAGTACTGGATGACGACTGCATTGAAGTTCCTCCTCCATCAGTACAAACAAGCATATGTGAAAGCGTTGCAGCCCAAGCCCCTGTGGATGTTGTCTTCCACGTAGGTGCAGAATGCCGGGTGATACGAGCGATACGTGCCGATGTGGCTAAAGTATAATGTGTGATGGAGGCAATGCTCTACGGCCAAGGAAGGGAGTCACGCTCTGAAACTGTTCCACTTATAGAAACAAACCCTAATGGCTTCTCGCTACTAATCAAATATGCTACGGAAGGATCACTCCCAGAGGAGGCTGATTTATGGGACACTCCTGCCAACGCCTGGCCTTATGTACTCTGGGTTGCCGACATGTACCAAGTCAAAAGGTTGAAGCTATACTGTGCGTCAAAGATGTGGGACATGGCAAGCGAGGAAACTGTGACCTCATTTCTACGATGGGCAATTCAGACTAACTGCACACAATTACAGGACAAGTGCATGTCTCTCTTAGAGTGAATCTTTCCTCGCAGAATACTCACACATGATTGGGTGGTCATATGCATTGATCATCTCGAATTTATGCATGATCTCCGTAGAAGATTACACAAAGGGTGGTACTAGCAGAGTCCCTCTAATAGTTTGTAGTTTTAATATTTTATTGAAGTGTGTTTAGTCACGTAATAAGCAGTTGAAACGGTACGTTAATTTGTTGCAGTGAGTACATTTGTAATGCAATAATCAGATCATCTGTCGAACGTGAATATGAAGTAGAGTATAGTCCTGTGTGTTTGTCAATTCCATGATCCACGGTAGCACGAACAACCCAGTCAACAACTTGCCTCTCTGCGTATGGTCACTGACGTTTGGGTCCAACACCCAAGCGGTCTTTCGTTTGGGTCACTGACGTTTGGGTCCATGATCCAAAGTTTTCATTTCCCGCTCTGGAGCAGAAAGGCGGGACATGAAAATTTGAATTCCCTGCTCCTCCCCCCCGTTTTATATAAAACAAAGAGGGAAACCAGGCCTCCCAAAGTGCCCCTGGTAATTTTCCAAAATCAGGGGGTCTTCTCCTCTACCGCCGAAGAGACCTAGTAGATCTGTGGCGGAAGCAGCAACGGCAACCTAGCTACTGACGACGCCTTCCTCTGCTACGAGCGGTCGGCTTCCTCTGCTACGAGCGACGGCCTTCCTCTGCTATGAGAGGCGGCCTGAGTCGGCAACCTCCTTGAAGATGCAAGATGGTTCAAACCCGTTGCTCCGTCGGCCAACCCGTGGCTCACCCTGGCGGCCGCAGATCTGCAACAGTTGTGAAGAACAACGTGTTCAAGGCACAAGTTCGGGCTGCTAAATCGAGAAGGCATCCGGCACCTCCTTTCTTTCCTATTCATCAGGTCTGCGGGCTTCTCCCTATATTGATCGATTCAATTAGATTGTTTCCCCATGCTCTTTGGTATTCTATAATATTCTTTCATGTTTGGGTGATTGTTGATCTATTGTACCCTATCACAAGAGTTTGTTGAAAGTCATTTTATTTGAGGTTTGTACAAATTTGTAGATGAAATTATTAGACTGCTTCCCCATGCTCTTTGCCTTCGAATATTGTTGTTGCATGCTTGAGTGATTGTGGATCTTCTATTCCCTATTGTAAGAGATTGTTTGGAGTCGACTTATTTGAGGTTTGTAGAAATTAAAGGATAAAATAATTATATTGCTTACTCATGCTCTGTGGTTTTCCATATTTTTGTTGCATGCTTGGGTGATTATGGATTGGGTGTTATCGTTCATGTACCGCATTGAACTTAATAGATGAAATTACTTCTGATTGCCAATGATCTCAACCCTTATCTCTTGTTCTTGTACTTGTTTCAGCGGGCCAAAGGGTCAACATCTGTAGTCGCTCCTGTTCAGACCTGCTCCAAGGTAATAAACTTAAGTAACACCTTCTTTGTTTCCGATTGCGAATGATCACAACCCTTACCTGTTGTTCTTGTACTTGTTTCAGCGAGCCAAAGGATCAACATCTGTAGCCGCTCCTGTTCAGACCTGCTCCAAGGTAACAAACTTAACACCTTCTTTATTTCCTTAGTTAGAATCAATTGCAAGATCCTAATCTAACTTGGGATCCACTGTTGCTAGATGGAAGCTACCAAGTCAATGATACTTCTTCCCGAACAAATTAAAACAGGGGAGTACTCAAGAATGGGTACCGAATCCTTATGTACTAGTGTTGATGAAGAGCGAGTTGACGCTCCCAATCAGGACCGGGTACAACTTCGATAATGGTTTGTTGCTCACCAGAAAGAGTTATGTAGCTTGAAGAAGGAGACCGAAGAATCAGAATCAACTCTGAAAATGCAGTCGGCTGAGATTAAGAGGTTGCAGAAGCTTACCGAAGACAGTGAAGACCTCCTTCGTCTACTGCTTAGCAGTAAAAGATGACGAGGTGGAGATATTTAGATCAAATCTCCAATATCTCTTGTGATTATGGCCTGGATTTAGCTTTATTAATCTATGTTCCTTGTGAGACTGTTATCTTTTAATAGTTTGTGATATGTGATGAACAATATGGTCTTGCTTGATAGTAAACAACAGTTTGTTTTATTGTATAAAGAAATATGTGTTGATTACTATTTTGCCAACCGGATCGGAATTATTCTAAAAAAAAGATCAGAACTGAAATGAAATTAATTAATATTGATGCACGATTAGTTAATTTTCTGTTGACCTTCAGTGGGCTTAGCCCACTATTTATTGGGCCAAAAGTCAATTTCATTGAAATTAATGTGACATATAAGGCCGCAAACAATGTGCGCAATTGTTGGACTCGACCCAACAAAAACGGGCCCAACCTAATCAAAATTGTGGTCGAAAAAATAACAAATGGGCCCAACAAAATCTTTTTTGGGCTATATGCACAATGTCGGCCGACAGTAACAGTATTGGGCTCAACCCAATTTTAAACGGGTCAAATTCATTTTATGACGCAAACGGTTCATCACAATTGGCATGCCACATCGGATGTCACATCAGACTATGTCCAGCGTGGCAAAGATGCAGGAACGAAGTTATGATGTTTTGTAAGGACAATTTTATACGCGTCATTGAACTCATGACGCTGCGAAATAAGGTCTCGTCATTAATCACGGTTTGTGACGCTTGATTAACGACGGAGGGTTTTTGAACACCCGACGTCATTAATCGCGGTTTATGACGAGAATCGCTCTTTTTTACGTCACTAGTCGGCACATTCCTTGTAGTGATAATATATATAGATTATGATATCCACTATTAGATTGTAGAGTATCAAATTAAAATTTAACTTGTGTATGTATGAAGAAAAATTACATTATGGGATAAGTTGAATCAAATACCATAATTTTTTTTGGGGGGGGAGTGTTATTGAACCAAAACATATGTTAGAGGTTATATGAACTTTGGCTATACTTGAGAGGTTTTTTACGGTGGGCCATACCACTAGATAGTGGTATGCAGTATGGATCTATTTTTAGTAAGGGTAACTAGGTAATTATTACAAATTTACTAATTTTTGCAGCCTCCTAATTCCACCCCGCCGCCGCCACTGTTGTCGCCACCGCCAACTTCCTTGTTGCCGCCGTCACTCCTGCCGCCATCGCTGTTGCCGCCACCGGTGCCGCCGTTGCCGCCACCGGCGCCGTTGGATCATATAATTCGTTTATGCCACCAAGATAAAACTTCCAATAATACTCTTATACCACATATACAACCTATGTATACCACCTTATATCACAGGTGCAAGTTGTGGTGGTATACAATTAATCTCAGCCGTCAGTACTGGTCTTTTTTCAACAGTGGCATAGAGTGGTATGGTCCACCGTAAAAAAACACATACTCGAAGGGAGCAATTTGGATTTTTTCATAGTCACTTATGGTAAATTTATTGATTCGTGAGGAACAAATGTGCAAATGCTTATACGTGACCATCTACGTACATCTGTAATTTTTTAGACAATCTACATCTATACCTGTTTCGAGAAAAAAAAACTAGTTTAGCCAGGTATACTTGACTATAGTCCAAATTAGTACAGAAAATTGCCAACTATTTTAATGCGGTCGCTCAAACTGAACATTGTCCAAAATATAAGTGAGCAACAACCGAAGTAGGCGAACAATGTAGCCTTGCTCGCAATCATGAGCATTAGCGCCATCAATCATGAACGCAGGAACGCTAGTTCAGCAACTGACCAAATGATTTACATTAAACTACAACACAACAGAAACTGGTCTCGAAACCTTGACTGAAGCTAACATACGTTTAAGTTTGAACATCTGTTTTATTATTTCATTAGTTTTGTTTCCCAATGGTATCGTGATGAGGACCAATCTAATGCATGATCAGGGACAAATCTCTCTGGAATATTATAGACAACCACCATGGACTTGGTTACACAGTCCATAAACTTACCAAAATATTACATCTTTCTAGTATGAACTCACAAAAAAAAACAAATCCACAGCTAGGCATACAACTTACTAACCACTCATTATTCTGTTAGTGTTAGACAGAAATCCCCTAAGTACACCTTTGTTTAAAGATTCGCACATCTTCCTCCATCTGAAGGGAAACCTCCAAAGAATAAACAATTTTCTATTCCGGGGGTCAAATCATCACCAAATAAAGTATGACAATGTTCAGATATAGTATATCAGATTTACCAGTGCTCACTCTTTTTTAGTGGCACTGGGACCTAGCTGGTCCTATCTGATATGGTCTGAATTTTCTAAGCTTATGCCATCTTTCGGACTCATGTGCTTCTATCTATAGTTTATTTACTCCGGCTCATTTGTAATTCTGCAATTTTCCTGTTTGAATTCACATATTGCCTCTACATAATTCCTATTTTAAAACGGGATCTTAGCTGTTGTGTCATTTGTGTTAGAGTTGGAGTCTAATGTGCGTACATGAGTACATCAGTGTTTTCTATTCGTTTTTCGTAGTCCATGTTGCTAATTTGACATGCTAAATTTGTCTTCAAGGACAATACTAATTATGAACCCCAAAACCTAAAGCAAGATTTCGGTATTCAAAACTAATCAATGCATTCTGAAGAGTAAAGTAGTACACAATCAGTACAACGTACATCAAAATTTAGTGACAACGTTTTTGAAGAATAAAGATTCCCCTACTCATCATTCTAGGAAGCAAAGTGTTGTCCTAATAAGTCCTAACAAGTTAGCAACAGACACGTACTCCCTCCGTACCAATTTACTTGTGGTCCTCGCGCTCCATTTTTTGTCCAGACGCATTTCATCATCCATGCACTTACTATTACTCACGTCCTGGTTCAAGCAATAAATTTTGTACTTGATTCCCATCTAAAACGACAAGTATAATGGTACAGAGGGAGTATATTGGTATGCTAGCTCCTACGAAAATCGAAATCCTAATCATTGTTAGGGAATAATTAAACATCACTAGATACATGTCTCGTTTCAGCGGTACTTGCAGTATTTGCATTATGTTATAGTAAAGATGTGATATTATGCAATGTTCTTTATAGTGATCAAATGCAACCTATGAACTGAAATTCGCAAACGTAATGAAAAAGAAACAATAGCAATTTCTGTATACGTAATTTTAAAAAAAAGACTAAAAATGCTGCTTACAAATACGTGCTTATAAGTAATATTAATGAGCAAAAAATAGACACTTAAATTCGAGCACAAGACGACCATAAATGGGTGATGGGGTGTGTGCGCCAGCATCCCCATCCAAGTTAGGCTAAGAAGTTAGGCAATTAGTTCCTGTGACTAAAAAATTGCATCCTGACCTATGACTAAAGCTTAAAAATTGTTTACATTTGTATGTCAGTTGTATCACTGGATTTTTTTCTGAATATTTGATCATTCAGTTATGATCATGAAAAGAATCCAATTCATTCATGATCAGGGGCCAAATATCTGAATATTAAAGTTACTAACACTGAATTAGATGGGAATCAGGACGCTGTAGTATTAGCATCCCTTTCAACATGCACATCCCTGACTACAGCTGAAAGAAATATCTTCAGAAAAACAGAGCAAATGGAGGGTCAAATCATCACCAGATAAAGTATCACAATGTTGAGATCTTACCATGCGCCTCCTACAAAGTTTATTCCATGTTGCAACTAACAACTTACTGTGATGATGTTTAGGACAAGCAAATTAGTTCAACAATGAACTAATTAGCTTATCTTAAACGTCATATATTTAAGGACGAAGGAAGTATCATGTTTTCTACTTTTCTAGGTGGATTTCTGTTCTGAATGTATTTAGATTATGCCATCTAGCAGAAATACGAGTTGACACGGTCTCGCAATTTAGGGTGTGTTTGGCAGAGCTCCAGCTCTGAAAAACAGCTCCAAAGCTGCAGATTTGTGTAGCTCCAGAGCTGCAGATCCGTGTAGCTTCACTGTGGATCTGAGATCTAGTAAAGTATTTGGTACAGCTCCAGATTTCCCACCATCCCCATGACATCTAGGGCCCACATGTCATGTGAATAAAAAAGAAAAAACTCCTCTTCTTCCTTCGTGTATCTGTGACGCGCACAATGGAAGGGGCAGCAGGGCGGGGCCTCACCGATGGGCGGGCAGGCGACCTCGCCGGCGTGGCGGCCTCGCCGGGGCGGCAAGGCGCGGCGAGCCAGCGAGGCGGTAGCAGAGCGCAGCGGGCACAGCGAGCCGGCGAGGCGGTAGCAGGGTGCCGCAGGCGCAGCAAGCCGGCAAGGGCAGGTGGCCTCAGGGCCGGGGCAGGCACCGCGCCGGCGGACCTCCTCCACTTGCGTCGGTGGACCTCCACCAAATCCCCAGATTCCCATGCACGAGGCGGCCGTGCAGCAGACACACAACAGCGACAGGCTCGCAGGCCCAAGGACGGCGACGGGAGGACTACAACCACTACAGTGAGAAATCATCCGCACGCAGGGAGGCAGGCACCAGCAGCTCAGGCCGCCGTCTCTGCTCCACACCGCTGCTGCCGCGAGGACGGCCATCGGAGCTCGATCCGTCAGCTTGAGACCCCAAGCTGCTCGATGCGTCGGCCAACCATCATCTCCCTCGCTGTTGATCCGACCCTGTGACGCCCTAGGTTTTTAATTAGTGTTAATTAACACTAATGACATTATTAACCAAGTCAAACACCTTGTCCTTGGTCAACTCTTGGTCAACCTTGGTCATAACCTCAAAACCCTAGTCAACATGAACATTAGTCCCTAATCACACAAGTGACCCTTGGACAAACCCCTAGAACCTTGGTCAAACCCCTTGAAGCTTGGTCAACTCCCTTGAACTCCCGACCCTGTCTGGAACTTTTGCCATGTTCTCCAAATTTCACTTAAACATGTCAAAATCGGCTAATATAAAAATTGTGCATCTTTTCATGGGACACAATTTTCATAATTGGCGGCATTTCAAATTTCGAGTGGAAATTGGTCTGGTCAACGACAGACACTGCATTTTGCCAGCGCCGAGAAAATCTCCAACTTTGCCTGCAATTTATGCAAGATTTGTTGAGCAAAACACCTATGAGCCTTTCTAAAAGTTGTAGAGGGTTCAGAGACCTACAACTTTGATATATACACTTTGGTGCACTTTAGTTGCAAAATTTTGAGTTAAACACGGTCAAACAGGGCATGACAGAGCAATTTCTGTGCACCGGCGCTCTAGCGCGTGCTCCCGTGCGACGCCGTGCCGACGGCGCCGGCCACGCGTCTGCACCGTGGTTGGGCCTGGACGCCGAGGGGCACGCTCCCCACATTTGCGCAGTGGGACTGCCCTGCATTTTCCACTGTCCACGCCCCATTCCCATGCCGCCACGCGGTCATGGGCCAAGCCGCGCCATCCACCGCCGCCCGACGAACTGCGTCGCCGCCGTACTCCGCCGCACTCTGCCGCATGTCGCCGTGACCGCCTCACCTCCGTTGACGTGCCTTGGTCTCCAAGTCGTCGTGCACACCACCTATAAAAGGTCCGACCGGTCTCGCACACACACAGCCCCGCCGCCACCACCTTCCGCCATAGTCGCCGCCACCGCAGAGCTCCTCACCTCCACTGCCGCTCCACACCACGAGAACCTTCTCTAGAACCCACTAGAGCTTCCCCCACCACCCATTGCCCCGCCTTACCTCGAGCCTCGCCGGAATCCGAGCCGCGACGGCCGCACCGCCGCTGCCTTGCCGCCGGAGCTCACCGGCGCTGCCTTTGTTCCGGCCACCTCCTCCTATCGAACCAAGGTGAGCTCGCCGTGTCTCCTAGGCCACTCCCCGGCCAAGTCCGGCCACCCTTCGCCGCCGGCGAGCTGCCCCTGCGCCGCCGGGGGTACCCTTGTGGTGATTGAAATCTTGTAGGGTCACTGGAGTAAAAGCCAGGGACCTAGTTGTGAAGGAAAGAGAACTTCCAGGGACTTCTCTGTAATTAGATTCTTCAAACTTGGGATGTTTTGGCTGAATCTTGTAAAAATCATAGACAATTGTATAAAAATCCAAAAAAAAGCAAAACCAATTTTGTTGGTCTCCCTGTGTCGAAATCTACCTTTTCTAGAAAGCGTGTCTATAGTTTTGATGTGTAGTTTTTGAATTAAAATTCAAACTCAGTTTGAATGAGATTTGTCATAACTTGAAGTGTACAATTGATCTGGTTCTGATTTTTGGATATGTTGTTTTTGATGTCTTAAGTAGGCTTGTATCCAAATTTGCACAATGTTACTGAAGGAATCTTTAGTTATGATTTATTTTGTAGTTATGCTAGTTTATAGATTCAAATTCATAGTTCAAATTCGGCTGATTCAGAAGTGCTCATCTTTGGGCTAGATGATGTTTTTGATATGTTTGAGCAGTAGGAGAAAGTTTGACTACAAAATAGTTATAGATTTCTCTGTCTAATATATTTATGCTTTGCTAGGCTAAAAATTATTTTTGTGTAGCTTGATAGAAATGGTTTCTGGAGCTAATTTTTGGTGTGTAGCCTAATTATATTTCAGAGTTGCTATGTGTAAAGTTTGAGCTCCATTGCATGAGTCGTGCTTCCTGTATGAGTAAATCTTGCTTTTGCTAGCTATAACTTGTCGTATTTTTCATACTTAAGATATAGTGCAGTTTGTTGTGAATTTTTGGCAGTGGGTCAATTGCCCCACTGTGTCCTTGTATAAAATTTCTCACTATGAAATCATGCATGGTTTAAACAACATTAGTTTTCGAGGAAAGTAGGTGTTATAGAAAGGAAATAAAGAAATCGACTCTTTAATCCTAAATACATCTTTAACCCTAGGTTAAAGCTTTTTAACTCTTATTCAACCAACCTTGTTTTCTTTGGGAAGAAAAAATAAATGTAATTAAATAAATATGCACACAATCACCATCAAAGGAAAAGTTAATAAATGGTTGTCTACCTTTTTCTTTTTAGGAAGAGTATGTTGAATATATGTATCTAGGTGAATGTGACCAACTATATATGCACCCATGTTTGTCATGTGTTGTTTTGTAATTAATTAAATCAGTTGCACCAATTAATTCTTGCATATGCATAATTCGTATAGAAATCCCTGACGGTAGCTACACGCTCGTGCCAAGTGGAGAATACGAGGACGCTGTCAATGTAGTGCACTACATTGCAGTAGATCAAGACCAGGACCAAAGTGCAGAAAAGCTACAAGCTAGCTTTGCTGACGAAAGCAAGCCCTGGTTCATCATTGACCTATTTTGTTCTTTTTAACTTCTGAATTTATCATTGAATATCGATGTGCATTTACGTTCAGGAGTTGAATTGAAACCCTAGTTGCATGATCCTTAAGTGCCTATGTTCTCTTACTAGTATGTTAGGTCGCTAGTTGCTATGCACTAAGGACCCGGTACAAGTCGAGTGATGTTTGTCACTCGCGAGAATAGGTATTTATGTTGGAATCATAAGACTTGATAAACTGGACTGCTCACGTGGTAAGAGCATAGGATTTTGGGCTCCAGTCCAGTGGCTTTCGTGGGTTAAGCGTTTGAACGTACTAAACACTTGTCGAAAATGGGTACGGTAAACCTAGTACCTACATGAGCCGGTACGGGAACTTTAGGCTACTAATCTTGGGTTGCGGCTCCGGGCTCGCCACCCGTAGTACATGTGTGAGGCTGGACGCCGATGTGAGGCCTACCAGATAAGCCTTGTACTTAAGACTGTGGTATCTGATCCTAATCCGAGGAATGATGGGAACCGCCTGGTTGGTGTATACCCCGTTTCGCTTTTATTTGACATTCTTAGGGGTATGTATTCTCCCATGTGTTTAGGTACACCTTGCAAGGTTATTAATCGATGATCGTTGGCCTCTCACTGTTATCCGAGATTGCTTAATCAACTGGTCATTGTGATCCCTTTATTATGGAATACAGACAAACTTGATGTTTGATTAATTGTATTGCACAACTCATGATTGTAATAGTTGCTTATCTAGTAATAATTTAATTCACTAGAACTTGAGCTAAAATATGGAGAGTAAGGATTCACTCCTTAGTAGCTTTATGGCAAAACAAACCTACTAGCCAAAAGCCTTCCATTAATAGAGGTAAAGTCTTTTATTTTAGACGAGTAAGTCTTGCTGAGTATTAGTATACTCAGCCTTGCTATATATGTTGTTTTCAGGTGAGAATGTGTGGCTTGGTGAGATACCCCCTCGGCTAGGAGCCGTAGTGGGTGTCGGACGATGAGTAAGATCATCATGGACGGCCTCCTATGATGATTATCGCATTGCTTAGTTTATTTCTGTTGTTTTAAAACTCTGAACCTTTTAAGTATCATGTCATGAACCATAATTTGTAATAAATGACCCTACAAGGAAGATTTGGATTTAATTTGTAAGGTACTCTGGACTTGTCTTCGTGTGAGTTGTAATGTATATACTTCGATCCTTTGTGTGCTACGTAAGTGATTTACCGGGCTTTGACCCGACAACACTCGACGTGATGGTTCCTTATTATCGCTTAATGACCAAATGGTGTGGTTCAGGCAATAGTACGGAATTATCTCAGGTGGGGTTGTCACAGGCCCGACGCTGCAGCTCCGAGACGCCGCCGTGGAGCAGAGGGAGGCCGCCACCCTGGAGCCGGCGGGCCTCTCTGGGCGGATGGATGTGCGGGCCCGTGAATATGGGCATGCACTTGCACCTCGCCACCGCTGGTGGACATGTTTGGCTGAAAAACCTTGGAGCAGAGTTGGTTTTTCATATCTGAAGGTGTGTGGAGCTCTACTAAACACACTCTTAAGCCTTATTTGGAATATCCTTTCCATTTCTTGCAAAAACTAAGGTGTCTCTGCGTTTGTGGTTAAATGTTCGGATTAGTTAGCAATATATGAGATAAATGATTATGGATACACGACATTCCAATCTTTTATGTTCACTACTTTTCTGGGTGGCATTTAGAATATATAAGATTAACAGATTGTAGATCTGTGTTCTGAATGTATTAAGAATCTGCCATCTAGCCCCACGAAGCGACCTCGCTCCTGCCTAGGCTCCCCCGCCCTTTCTCGCTCGGGCCCCTCCCTTCCTCCCTCCCCTCCGGTGAGCTCGCCGGCAGCGAGGAGGGCAGGGTCCCCCCTCTCAGCTGTAGATCTACCTTTACTTAGTAAGTTTTTGTTCCCTTTTGTGCCTTTTATGGCTTATTCCCTTTGTGGTATGCGCCGTCATGGAGCTACCACCGGATGCGTCGTCGCCGGGGTCTGCGTCGGTCTATCCGTCGCCGCCGTCTTCACTCCACTGGCGAGTCAAAATAATCTTATCTCCTCTCCATCCCCTCGCCTCGCTCCGCCCCCGTCGCCACTACATCTGTCTCTTCTTCCTCTCTTTCCCCTGCTTGGATCTCCTCCCTGTTTCCCCTGCTCCGCCGGATCCAAGCGGTTCCCCTCTTTTTCTTCCACCTCCGCCTCCTCCTCCATGGCTGATGTATGCCTCGATCTGGCCGGCGTGGAGCCTTTCCGGATGCTGCTACCTCTGGATCCACCCCCCCTGTTGGATTTGGTCCTGGTGGCCTCCAATCGATGGTTGTTCCAACAAATTTTGTTGTTGAACGAATCGGCTGGGCTTCCCCTTCTGCTCTACCGCCACCTCTGGCATCTTCACTGCTGTAGTTCCCTGGCTGGCCGAGATTTGGTTAGTGCTCTTCCGGTGATGCCTATTTGGTGGTTGTTCCGATGAAGTTCGTTGTTGAACACATCGAATTTGCTTTGCATCCTTCTCTATCGACGCCTCTGGCCTTCTCAGGATCGACGGTTGTTCCAACGATCTCTGTATCGTTGTCGAACGCGTCGCTCGGCTCCAGCGCCCGCCTTCGCCTCCATCTGCTATCAAGCAACTTGTCTTACTACGGCATCGAGCATCCTCCGCCATCGGCTCCGCAGATTGCCTTCCACAGGCTTTGAGGATGACAACCTTTTAATCGTCGGCGACAGACTCTACTACATCCATGGTTCGCCGGCGACACATCACCTCGACGTCGTCCACAAGCTCTTCAAGCCTCCACTACGTGAGGCCCTCCCGCATCTATGGCTCCATGTGTCGGTGACGCCCCTGCAGCTGTTCACCAGCAAACTGCTCTGCGGTGGCTTCTTTGGATTTGTGTCCTTTAGGGACCTCGTTGTAATAGGTTCCTTTATCAAGGGCCTTACTGTAAGACTATTGCTTTAATATAATGCAAGTGGTTTGTGTCAAAAAAAAATAATTCGCCATCTATCAGAAATACGAGTTGACACAATCCTGCAATTTAACTTTTCCAGTTCTTGCAAAAACTAAGGTGTTTCTGCCTTTCTGGTAAAATGCCTATACACTGAAAAGGATTGCATTGTTATGTTAAGTATGTTTGTCTGTATTCTTGTTTCACAATACGTCCTCCTAATCATTTAGACTAAAATCATCTTCAATTACAATATCATTGTGAACTCGCCCCCAGCAAAAGAAAATATATTGGATATTCAGAGCAATCAGAAGAGTTCTGAACTACTCGTACGAAATCAGCAACACAAATCAATGTCGGTTACATCTATCAAAGATTCCCCCCTGCTCATCATTCTATTAAGAGATAAATGTTTAGGTTAGTTAGCAATAACATAGTGCTAACTACAAAGCACTCTGACGTCCTAATCATTTGTCAGCAAATAACTGAAGGGCGGCACATAGATATCTTAACCGCTTTAGTTCAGTGATACTTGCAGTATTTGCAGTGCGTCATGACTCATGATTAAGATTCTTTCGTTTCTTGCAAAACTATTTCTACTGAAGTCATTTCAAATGTGATCCACCATGTATTGAAGCCACATCTGTCAAGGAATGATAGCATCCAATTCAGCATCATATAAACCAAAAAAAAACAGACAATATAGTGGTACTTAAATGAGGAGTGCTTCTGTACTAACCAAAATAGGAACTACATGTATAATTTAAATGGTAGCTGCCAAGCAATCATTAGTCATGCAAATTATTCAAGGGATACTGGAAAAGTATACTCACTGCAGAAGGTTGGCACCTCCACACTCACACTTGTCCCTTTGAACTCATGAACTGTTGAGTAGGGACCATGTACTAGATGTACCTTCATTTTGATCCAGTTAGTGATGCCTACAAAGGTTTTCCTGTGTTCATCTTAGGACCACCACTCTTTAACTAATTGCTTGAACTAGAAGCAAGTGGAATCTCTCGAAGCAACAAAAGGATGGTTCAAAGAAGTGAAATTAGGCCACACTTTAAGTGCACATGGGAAGCACACAATGAAAAAGCATCATTTTGAGCTAGTCATGCTTGGAGTGGTCTTGATTCTACCTAATCCAATTGTTGTTTGCTCAAATGTAGTCACTGATTGGAGAATCCGTAGGAACGCAATGTAGCTGATAGGATGCATATGGTCATGGTTGTTAACACCAATTTAGACATTTCAGTTAACCATAGGAGATAAGGCTCTATGATTACAAGTTTAGGCTTAATTGAGGTTAGTGGTTAGACGCCTAACAGCATGATTGTGACTTGTGACTAAAAGAAAATAAAAGAAATGGGAAAGAAAGTCTTCTGATTTCTTTTTCCTGCATGATGCTTGCATTCAGTAAGCAATACCACCAACTCACACCTTTTTTTTTTACAAAAGCAAGAAGGAATGACTTATAATTTAGAATGGAGTATGAAAATTGTGCAGTGGCAATCACAAGTGTCCTGTTATATCTTCTAAACTAGCGAACCACATGAAAGCTGCAGAGAAGAAAACGATTGCCGATCAGAACTATCAAAAAGACCCTCAGAAAAAGAAACACAATGAAATGGCCACACATTATACTATGCCATCAAGTACTAAAAAAGGAACATATCAGGTGGAAACCAACCCTTCCGTGCAAACTATGTAAATTTCAATCTGAGTCACACGATGTTGATCCAAGGGAAGACTTATGAAAGGTGGGAGGGGTGATGTGCAAAACTCATGAGAGGTGGGAGGGATGATTTGCAAATGCACTTTTGCAAATCACCCCTCCCACCTCCCATAAGCCCTCCTTTGGATCAACATCGTGTGGTTCAGATTGAAGTTTCCATAGTTTGCACGGAGGGGTTGGTTTCCACCTGATACGTTCCCAAAAAAGTGATGCTCAAGTAATAGCATGAGCCAACTCAAATTCTGCTCTGATTTCTTTTCTGAATGTGGTTAAATCATAGTGTTGCAACTGAATTATATAGTCAGGTCTCAGAATGTACATATACCTTGCTATGATAAAAGCATTGTTATTCAGCTCAATTCAGTTTCGGCAGAGAAGCTATTGGGAAAATTTCACTACAAACACCTAAATAATCAGTCAGCATATGTATAAAGATACAGCCTTGGACAGAGATTATAATCCAGAGATTATAATCCAAGGAATTCTTGGAAAGCAAAATATCCAAAAAGAGGAACCTTCAAGCCCATCCTCAGTCTCATTTGATTTATACATGCTATAAACCTATGCAGCGTGAGCAACGGGTTCTGACCCAGCAGCAGCTTCAGATCTGCAGGAACAAAAACATTGGTCAAAAGTTGATTATATGGTCTACTAGGGCATACAGAAATGCAATGAAGGTTTATGAATGAGTTACTAAAAACAATCAAGGTGGCACATTGATACAAGCCAAAACAAAATAAAAATCCATGTTTGAGTAAAAACAATTGGTGTCAAATAAAATATAATTTGTATGTAAACAATAGACATCATTTCATTTGGTGCATATGCTGCTGCTGGCTTTGATGCTGATATTCAACACACCAAAAGTTTAACAACCAAAATCACCATCCTACCCACCAGCTATGCACATCAATGCAACCAAAAAAAAGAACTTATTGATGGAGATGACACGGGACAAATATATTGTACCTCTCAATTCCTTCACCAACTTGCATTCTGAAAAAATTACCAATTGTTACTTTAGAACCAACCTCCTTTGACAAATCATTCAGCGCAGTCTGAAAAGGATGACACCAGAAACAAAAGCTATTAGCAACAAACAGTTCAGAGCAATACATCATCAAATAGATTTTTTTTATCAATTTACCTTAATGTTTGTGCTATCATTGAGAATATATTTTTGCTCCATGAGCACCACCTCTTCAAAGTACTTCCTTAATCGACCTTCCACCATTTTATCCATAGCCATTTGGGCTTTCCCTGAACTTTCAGCCTAACATGTTGCAAGACATCAAGTCATTTAATTTCTAGTGCAATCTGACACTGAAGTTGACTTTGGTACGAAGGATATGAATTCCATGTGTTTAGAAGAAAATCAAACATAAAAGATACTGTCAGTAGACTCATACAAATTAAGGTCCAATACTATCTAATACTCACAAGGTATTCTCAGATATTAACTCATCCAATCAGGATCATACTGCCTTCCTTCCACAATCTCATCTATGAAACTTGACTCTTGCATATTGAGTTGCATGCACTAACCAATTCAACCTAAAAGGTTAAGCTGATGAGTAAAGGTGGGCTATTCACTTATACTCCAACACCCCCCTCACGTGCAGGCACTAACCAATTCAACCTAAAAGGTTAAGCTGATGAGTAAAGGTGGGCAATTCACTTATACTCCAACACCCCCCTCACGTGCAGGCACCCTTAGGCCGCATACGTGGAAATTGGAGTGGGCTGCAATCATTTTATTTTAATAGCTCCCGCTAGGATTCAAACTCGAGACCTCTGGCCTCTGATATTGTATTGGGCTGCATGGACCAACCAATTCAACCTAAAAGCTTTAGCTGGTGAGGAAATGTGGGCAATTCACTTACACTCCACTTCTTACGGACAAAAAAGCTTTATTGTACAAGCCAGAAACAGGTCCACATGTACCAATTACCTTTCAATCCAAAAAACTTAGCCAATGCGTGTGTTTTCTTTTAATTATTTATTCTGTTATTCATCATCAGATGTTTCTATCATGGAACTGTTCTCTCATGAAAGCAATAGAGTATGATTTTACTTCTCTCCTAAGGCACATCCAAATGCCATATTTTTTTAGTCATAATGAACTACGGAAATGCACGCATTTGGTCAATATGGATCTTTTTCAATACAGTGTCACCCATTCTTTCTTAATCATTTTGTTTATTCTATGTTGAGCAAGAAAGACACCAATCACAAATTTATGGTCTGGCTTGTCATAGTAGCCACATTGTTATGGTGAACACTGAACAGACAACATAACCATGGCTAAATTGGGCAAATAACATGGAGTATGGAACACCACATTTGTGGCCGAACTAAATCCTGCTGAAAAATAATACTGGTCGAAATAAAGTACCTGAGTTCGGAGTATCTCACGTTCATTTTCTAGAGCTGCAGCAGAAACCAATTCTTTCGATAGAAATAATGGCTTTGTTGCAACAATATGCATCGCAATGGATGACCCAACTATCTTGAGAGCATCAAGGGAAACATTACTATCTTCTGCTTCTAGTGTAACCAATCCAGCAATACGACCCAAACCTGAAAAGAAAAGGAGAATGCTGAGTTATGTAAATGACCAAATACATCATCCTAGTTGAAAAAAACAGAAGTAAAAGCATTCCTTTGTTAATGAGGGAACCAGAAAGGACGTATAAACAGCAACTCAATAAGTAACAGATTTGGGATCAGCAGAGCAAACAGCAACTAGGACTAATATAACATGCTAAATATTGTATTATCATGAGTGAAAAAAATATGTGTTTCCCCCTCTTGGATGTAAAGGCGTTTTTCTCTTGTTTTATTTTGGAAAAAGATAGTGTAGTGCTGTTGAAGCATTGGAAAGAGATGTGTGTTGAAATTGTAGTCTGACGGTAGTGCAAGTAAACTGAGGACTTGCATTCTTCTAATAATGAGGGGAAAACATTGATCAGGAAGAAGCCCAACAAATTGATTAATTACTACAATTATGAAAAAAGCAGAAAAAAATCTACCACCATACTTAGTGTCTACAAAATTTTAGATTGGTGAAAACAATTTGAAGATATAACCATGCTTCTAGTAGAAAACTACTTCTGGGTACTGGTTATGCTTAATCTAACTTACCCGAAAAGGGGTGAAAGGGGGGAGGGGACAAAAGTGGTCAGAAGAATAAAGAATGTACATTATTCATAAATCTGAAAACACACCTGGCTGAGGACAGGTATGCAAATAAGACGAAACGACACCATGAGCCGTTGTTGATAATATGAAACCTCTTCTGAGTTTTACATTCTCCCCAACCATGGCAGCAACTTCGGTAACAGCACTTTGGACGGTTGTTTCCCCACTGAGCTTAGGATGATCTAGATTGATAGACATGTTCTGCAAGGTTGGAGAGATGACCAGTCAGGATTTAATCTCCTTTGTTGCATTGTTAGACGCAATCAATTGCAATCTCAAATTCATCATGGCAACTCTTGTCAGTCGCCATTCTACATATATGTTAAGCTTGTACATCAACCTCAACATATCCTCATCCAATCATCTGTGCTAGAAGTCACATAAACATGCTTTGAAGCATTCATTTTCATTTCCTTTTATTTAGTCAACACAAAATCATGATCAAAAGTGTAGAAAGGTGGAATTGGTGTAACTGGATGGATGTATTGCATTGAGGCCTTGGCCGGTATATATGAGACTACAAGGCTTGGGGTGCAAGACACCCCAGATACATATGGTAGTCTACAATACGTATATCTACAACTACCAATATACTCTAACATCCCCCCGCAGTCACAGCGGGAGCGAGACTGGAGAAGAAGCCGAAGGCGGAAGCCGGCGGACTGACATCCCCCTGCAGTTGGAACGTCGGTGCGGTGCAGACGCTGCGACTAGAGAGAAAACCGACGAGTAACTCATGCGGATGGTAGCCCTTTGTACCGATGCCAATGAAGCCGAACTGGAGGGTGAATAGCCGTGGTTGATGACGCCGTGCGTAGGGTAGCCATGGTCGACGTGGAGCTATCAAGATTACCGAGGGTAAGGAGCCGCACAGGAAGCCGCGGGCACCCGAGGAGGCGACGAGAGGACGGTGGCGCGAAGGGAAGCCACCAAGGACGAAGTCGGCAACGCGTCGAGGCAGTCGAAGAGGAGGTCGATGCCGAAGTCGATGCAGTCAGGAGCCGACGGGCGAGACATTCTCGGGTTTGCCAGGCCCGAAAAAGTATCGAGGACGATGGCACGAACCGGTGTTGCCAATACCGAACGTGTGAGGGAGGGTGCACCACCAGGCGCTATCGTCTGAGGGACCAGTAGAGAAGGCCTCCACGACGGTCGTAGGCGCACAATGGCGGGGTAGAAGATGCCGATGCAGCCAGCTGTTGTCGGAGTAGACGACGAGGTAGAACGAGACGGCGACGCTGGCGACGAGGTGGTGCTGGACGAAGCAAAGAGGAGAACCCGGACGATCTGGCACGAAGCCTGATGATCCGGATGACGCGGCAGCGGAGCTCAAAGGAGATGACGAAGAACTCGAACAGCTTGATGAAGACCATGCGCACAAAGCGCACACTGACGTAGTCGTGGACGAAGTCGAGGACGTAGTCATAGGTTGGATCTTAAACCCTAAACTCGTGATACCATGTAGAAAGGTGGAATTGGTGTAACTGGATGGATGTATTGCATTGAGGCCTCGGCCGGTATATATGAGAGTACAAGGCTTGGGGTGCAAGACACCCCGGATACATATGGTAGTCTACAATACGTATATCTACAACTAACAATATACTCTAACAAAAAGCAGCAGTGCCGGTATAACCCATCAAAATGACTCCATAGGAAACAAAATTCTAAGGCATATAAGGGTCAGCTTGGATCCTTTGCTAACCTGATGGCCTCTCCAGGCAAGGCTAGCTCGGCAAAGCAAAACAAGTATTTGCTGGTGTGTGTGATTGGTTCCCTTGCATCAGTTTCTGGCAGCTCACTGTCCGTGTGTCAGAATTCACTGTAGGGGGAGCTCGCCAGAGCAAGCAAATATTGCTGGCGCAGGAGAGCCATTTTGGCTCGCCCATCCGGGCAAGAAAATCCTTGCTGACTGGAGCAAGATTGCTGAGCAAAGCTAGTTTTTACCTGCCCTACCAAACACCTATCCTGCTGAGCTAGGCAAAACAGTGCTCGGCAAGAGTACCAAACACGCCCTAAGTATCATGTGGGATATCAATCCCTAATGATATAAGTTTCAGGACAAAAGTTCAATTGAAAATACTGATTAAATGGAATCTAACACAATATGGATTGTTACGGTGGGTCCAAACTCAACCTGACAATTATTGCTTGCTTTTTGATTGACACATCTTTGTTTATATAGAGAGGCTTTCATGAACCCTAGGCAGGAGACTTAAAGGGTTAGAACATAGGAACCTGTCAGGATCCAAGGGGAATCGGGACCAAAAGGAAGTAGAGATCGCAGGATTCAGAACGAAAGGGACAGAGAACAGGGGAAAATCAGCAGCAGTAACTAGCAATATGCAACAATCCAAGGTTCACATCACAGGAATGAAGCAATCCGAGGTCAAGGAGACGACGGCGGCGCTAGCTACTCTACTCTAAACTACTAGGGTTCATCCCCCATTCTCAATCCATACCCATTACAGCAGGGGCCATGGCCTTTAACATAGCCGGCAAAGTAACGTTTAACTGCAGTAAAACACTATTGACGGTTCGACAACGGTTAAAAGAAGAAGGCTCAGCAGCCGTTGAAACGGTGATGAGCGGCATCCGTTGCATTTGGCGAACCGGTATCCTCTGATAACTGAATGGCGTTGCCAAGCCTGACAATGCCCCCCTCTTGACATCCTTGTCCTCAAGGATGGAAGGATGGAAAGACCTTCCTGATGAAATCTGCATCTTCCCAGGTAGCTTCTGATTCCGGCAAATTGACCCAGTGGATAAGCCATTGAACGACCGGCTCATTGTTGCGTGGGATCATTCGTCGCTGCAGTATAGCTTGAGGGGCAACTTGGATGGTACCTTTGGCATCAACCAGTGGTAGTTCCTTGCTTGGTATAGCAGTAGGCCCCAAATGTTTCTTCAGTTGACTAACATGGAATGTATCATGTAACTGGCATCCTTCAGGCAACAGTAGCTTATATGCAGAAGGACCAATTCTCTGTAACACTCGGAATGGACCATAAAACTTGGAATGTAGTTTAAGGCATCTGTGTGCACTCAAAGAAGTGTGTCTGTATGGTTGTAACTTGAGATAGACCATATCTCCCACTGCAAATACTCTGTCTGACCTGTTTTTGTCAGCTTGATGTTTGATGCGAGCTTGAGCTTTGGACAAATTATCTTTGATCACTTGAGTGGCGACTTGTCTGTTCCTCAGCTGCTCTTGTGCTGTAATGTCAGGGCAGTCAACAGAAATGTCTTCAGCTACTAATGGTGGAGGGAAACCATATAGGGCTTCAAATGGAGTGAGGTTCAGAGATGTGTGATAGGAGGTGTTGTACCACCATTCTGCCATAGATAGCCAATAGATCCATCTCTGAGGGTTGTTAAAACACATGCACCTAAGGTAGTTCTCAGGCACTGATTGACCCTCTCTGTCTGCCCATCTGTTTGAGGATGGTGGGCTGAGGAAAGATGCAGCTCAACTTTCATGTTCTTCAGCATAGATTGCCAGATGGAACTAGTGAAAATAGGATCCCTATCGGTGACAATCACTTTGGGCAGGCCATGGAGTTTAAAAACATTATCCATGTAGAGATCAACCACATCTTTAGCAGTGTAAGGGTGGCTGAGTGCAATGAAGTGAGAATATTTTGTGAATCTGTCAACAACCACCAAAATAACATCTTTTCCTTGAGCTTTTGGGAGACCTTCCACAAAGTCCATGGATACATGTGTCCATGCTTGTTCAGGAACTGGTAAAGGTGCCAATAACCCAGGGTAAGGAGTGTGTTCAGCTTTGTTTTTCTGGCATACTGGGCAAGTTTTGACATATTCTTTCACAGTTTGTTGCATTTGAGGCCAGTAGAAGAGTAATTGCAGTCTCTTGCAGGTTGCCCTTTCTCCAGAATGTCCACCTAAGGCAGACTTGTGAAAAGTGTCCAACAATTGCTCTTGTAGTTTGTTATCAGTGCCAATATATAGCTTACCCTTATATCTCAAAATGCCATCAGTGAGAGAAAAATTTGGTACTGCTGTAGGATCAAGGCTTAGCTTCTCTAACAATTGCAAACATTTAGGGTCTTGGCTGTAGCTTTCAATGACTTGCTCCATCCAAACAGGTACAGCAGCTGAAAGAGCAAGAGTTTCATGTGCATGACTGGCTCTAGAGAGGGCATCAGCAACTATGTTCTCCTTGCCCTTCTTACATTCCACTGTATAGTTAAATCCTAACAGTTTGACTAGTAACTTATGTTGAATGCCTTCCACAAGCCTTTGATCATGAATGTATTTGAGGCTCTGTTGATCAGTCCTGATAATGATGGATGAACTGGCAAAATAATGCTTCCACTTTTTGATAGCTTCTAGAATAGCCATAGCTTCCTTTTCATAGGTGGATGCAGCTGAAGCTTTGGGTCCAAGAGTCTTGCTTAAGAATGAAATTGGTCTTCCATTTTGCATGAGGACAGCACCAATTCCAGTGCCACTAGCATCAGCTTCCAATACAAATGGTTGAGTGAAGTTGGGTAAAGCCAAGACTGGAGGAGATGACATTATGTGCTTTATGTGCTGAAATGCCTCTTCTTGTTCAGATCGCCATTGAAAAGAATCCTTCTTTAGTGCATTGAACAGTGGCCTGCAAATGATGCCATAACCTTGAATAAAACGCCTATAATAGCCGGCCATACCAAGGAAAGCCCTGACAGTTACTGTCTGTGGAGGTGGCCAATTTTTAATAATAGTGATCTTAGAGGGATCTGTAGCAACTCCATTAGCACAAATAATATGTCCCAGGTATTCCACTTCCTGCTGAGCAAAAGAGCATTTGGTGAACTTGGCAAAGAGACTATTTTCTCTGAGGATTTGCAGAACAGTTCTCAGATGAATGACATGGTCTTGAAGTGAACTGCTATAAACCAATATATCATCAAAAAAGACAAGTGCAAATTTCCTCAAGACTTCAGCCAGAATAGTGTTCACGAGGGTTTGGAATGTGGCTGGTGCATTTGTTAACCCAAAAGGCATCACCACATATTCAAAGTGGCCCATGTGAGTTGTGAATGCAGTTTTTTGAATGTCCTCCTCTTTCATCCTGATCTAATGGTATCCAGACCTTAGATCAATCTTTGGGAATATTTTGGCACCAAATAACTCATCCAATAAGTCTTCAATTATGGGTATAGGATATTTGTTCTTCAGTCTTAGAGTTGAGTTGCCTATAATCAACACATAGCCTCCATGTACCATCTTTTTTCTTCACCAGAATGATAGGAGAAGAATAAGGGCTGACACTTGGCCTTATCATATCTGATTGGAGGAGTTGTTTAATTAAAAGCTCCATTGCATTTTTCTGATGGTGTGGCAGTCTGTAAGCTCTTTGGTTGACAGGACTTGCATTTGGTGCTAAAGGAATGGCATGATCAACAGGTCTTGATGGTGGTAATTGGCTTGGTGCTTGGAACACATCTTCAAACTCTTGTAAAACTGCTGAGATCTCAGGTGGTATCTGAGAGGTAGCTGGTGTACTTGAAGAGTTTGAGTTGTTGAGAATGACCACAGCCCATATAGCTTTCTTTTTCAATAGTTGACACTGTTTCTTTGGCCCAATAACCAACTTGTTATCCTCCCATGTTTCATCAATAAAAGTGATCAATTCTCTGCCATTTTTGGTGATTGTGAACTCCCTTTTTCTTAAGTCCAAACCAACAGGACTATGAGTATATATCCAGTCAGCTCCTAGGATAATATCATATCCCTTAAGATCCAGTAATCTGAAATCTGAAACAAATTGCTGTGCTTGAATGACATAATTGCAGTTGCTGAGCTTAACATTTGTTTGCCTTGTGTTGCTGCTACTTTGACTGTTTCTGCTGCTGATATAGGACAGTTGAGTTTCAGAGCAGTTTTTGCATTGATGAAAGAAACATCACTTCCACTGTCAACTAAAGCAGTGACTGTAGCATTGCCTATCTGCAGTCTGAGTGTGAAGGTGCTAGCCTTAGATGGAGTGCCAGTCAGAGCCTGCACTGAGATCTGAAAAGTTTTTATGGGCTCAGTAAGTTGTTCTGGTGTATCAGATGGATCATGATCCTCCACAACTGCCACTTCTTCTTTCCCTTCATCATTTTCCACAAGAATGACAGAGTAAACCTGCTTGGCTTTGCATACTTTACTATGGCCAGGGATCCAAGGCTCCCTGCATTTGAAACACTTACCAGCAGCTTTGAGTTCAGACAAAGTTTGTGGAGATAGTGGCTTGTCTTTTGCTTCAGGGGGCTTGGTAATAGTCTTGTTCCGAGGTTGGAAGGTAGTAAACTTCTTGTACCCTGTGGTTGAGTGCTCCAACCTCTTGGAATACCAGAATGCTTGTGCCAAGGTAGCAGGTTTGTGACACTGGACATGTAGCTGGATTTGTTCTTTTAACCCAGAAATGAAACTACTAATGAAGTAGTTGTCAGATAATGAAGGGTTATGTCTCTTGACCATACTAACCATTTCCTCAAATCTGTCAACATAATCTACCACTGTGCCAACTTGCTTGAGGTTGTGGAACTGACCCACAATGTCATACTCAGATGTCACATTAAACCTGTCAGAAACCATTCTGCAAAAGTGATGCCAAGGTAGTGTTCTAGGTTGGCAACCAGTGCCTCTCCACCAAAATTCAGCCTTGCCAGAAATATACATGACAGCAATTTGTACCCTGTCTTCATTAGGGACTCCCACTAATTCAAAATACTTTTCTGATTTCCTTATCCATCCTTCTACATCTTCACCACTGAAATCAGGAAACTGTAATTTGGGACCTCTTGCTATGGCCTTGTGTTGGTAGTGCATCTGTTGGGTAAAGTTTTGAGGATTTGGCTGGAAGTGATAGGTATTGTTCGTGGGCTGGTGGTTTTGGTTTGGGTTATATTGGTAATTGTGGCTTTGGAATTGTTGGAATCTGTCTTTGGGAGGCTGGTTTGAGTGGGTGGTATAAGATTGATAATTATGTGGGGGATTGGGTTGGTTCTAAGGAATATATGTTGGGTTTTTCTGGAGTTGTGTGTGTGAGGTGTGGGGAGTGGGATTTGGTGGTGGGGTGTATGTTGTGGCTTTTGGAATGGCTCTTCATGTTCATGTAAATTCCATGGGTGTTCAAGGTAGTCATCACCCTCATCATACTCAGTATAATCTTCTCCATATTGACCATCCTGGGACCAAACTTGGTAACGGGTAGGATCTTGGGTAGATGGTTTATGAGCCATGTTACTGGAAGTAGAGGCAAAGTTTACTCTCTTCAAAGCATTAGGGTCTCCACTGTATCCCTCATTCCTCCTTAACTGTGGGATCAGATAACTTGGAGCAGTATTCTTACCTTTGACATTGGATCCTTTGTCCTCAGGGTAGTTGTCATGTATCTTGGCACCAGAATTTTCAGCAAGCTTCAAAAGCTTCTCCAAGCTACTGTTCATTGCCTTGTTTTGAGCATCTTGGTTCTTCATAAACTCGTCCAGGGTATTTCTGATGCCATTCACTTCCACAGCTGTAGCATAGATCTCTGGGTGCCCAGCTCCATTTCCTTCTGTGTTCACCATAGTGTACTATGTGATTGGTTCAGGTAAGCACCCTCCCCAGTGTATCACACAGCACGTTCCACCGCCGCCGAAGGCTCGGATTCGGTTTGGGGATTTTACGCAAACACCTGGTCTGCAACCTTTGCCGAAGGGAGCCTCTACACCAACGCCGCCGCAATTCAGTCGGATCCAGCACCCGGAATTTTACGCCGAGACAAGTGCTCGACAACCCTAGCTTGTTACCGATTGATCGCTAGATTTGGGGGAAATTGGGTGTTTTCCTCGAATCGGGGTGGGACGGTGGGATTTCACGCTGGTGGGCAGCAACCACCTTCCACCGCGCCGATCAGTCACGAATCGAGGAACGGGCTCTGGAAGCGAAATTTTTCGCCGAGGATGGATGGCTCTGTATACCAATTGTCAGGATCCAAGGGGAATCGGGACCAAAAGGAAGTAGAGATCGCAGGATTCAGAACGAAAGGGACAGAGAACAGGGGAAAATCAGCAGCAGTAACTAGCAATATGCAACAATCCAAGGTTCACATCACAGGAATGAAGCAATCCGAGGTCAAGGAGACGACGGCGGCGCTAGCTACTCTACTCTAAACTACTAGGGTTCATCCCCCATTCTCAATCCATACCCATTACAGCAGGGGCCATGGCCTTTAACATAGCCGGCAAAGTAACATTTAACTGCAGTAAAACACTATTGACGGTTCGACAACGGTTAAATGAAGAAGGCCCAGCAGCCGTTGAAACGGTGATGAGCGGCATCCGTTGCATTTGGCGAACCGGTATCCTCTGATAACTGAATGGCGTTGCCAAGCCTGACAGAACCAGACTGTCACAGTGGGTCTGTGGCACCAAAGAAGCAGCTACACACACGAGTGTGGATGACTCGGCTAAGCCCCACTTGTCATATCCCAGTTGGTTAGGAGGTCTATTTAGATATTTTTTTCTCTCGAACTACGCAGGAGAGCTGCATGTCATTTCATTTAAGGTAGAAGAAAAAGGAGTACACGAGTCCAGGATGGACCCAACCCAAGTACAAAGAAAAACACACCCACACACACAAGGGTACTAGGCTACAGGCGCACCACAAAGACACAGAGAGCCAACCAGATCCTAGAGCTTAGGCTCCCTGGGTCAGCAACCTAGCCAGGAGTGCCTGAAGCTTAGAAGCACCTGCCAAGCACCAAAAACTAGACTCATTGCTAACAGCCGTGAGAACCTCCTGAATATTTGGCCTAGCGTTCTCAAGCACACAAGCATTGCGGCCCCTTTTAGCGAGACGATTGGCCGTCCAACATTGGTTGTGGAAAACCAACCAAATAAAGAATTTGCAACGTGGAGGTTCCCATCCTTCTCCAAGGGCCAACTTAATGGTTCCTACAAAGAAGGCCGCATATGCTTATTTACTGCTGGAGGAACCAGATTGGCTTAGCTTCCATGATTCCATCGAAACTGATCTGGCACCTCATCTTGTAAACAACCCCATCCACAAAGTCCCAAATTTGAAGAAATTGGGGTTATCAAACTATGCGGTCTTCTTATTAGGAGACTACCAGCCTCATCAAAATCAAGAAATAGCAAGCCCCTTCCCTTGTCTTGCACCCCAGCACACTCATCCACACCCACAGGGAGTCAGGATCTATGCCCAGAAAAAAAGGTCATACAACAGACCAACAACATACACTCACCAACTAAGACGGCCATCAAGTAACATGACATATGACATACCTCCAAATATTCAGGTCCAAAAGGCAAAAACAATTGACCAGGACCCTCAGAACACAAAGCCATATTTGCCAGTGATGAAGCCTGCATGGTGAATGAAATTGGAATATATAAATAAACAAAGGCTGAAGATCTTTGCACCTGTGCAAGGATGGATGATTATTAATAGAAGCAACAAAGGAACTAAAAAACATGGCGTCGCACCCGAAATGTAAAAAGATAAGGTATTATCAACATAAGAGAAAAAAAATAAGAGAAAGCAAAAGGATCCAGGGTAAAGCAGACAATATGTTTAAGTAAACATTACAATCCAATGAGTGAACACGAGCAAAAATGATGTAAGTAGAATCTTCTTTCCGTAATAAAGCATGACAGCAAAGGATGGAAATACCAAGCCGTACTGGTTGTAAATAAATACCACCCACAAGAGAGGCAAGAATTTACTTTCAAATGATTTAGATGCTAAATAAGAACAACTTTAATTTCCCAAACACAATGTACTCATTTAATGAAATAAATCTAAAAATATCTTTATCTCCAAATTGCTAACATGATCTGTGCATTGTGCTTTTTAGGTGCAAATTTCTTAAATATAAACCAACAAAGCAGCTCAGTTCGCTATCCATAGACCATAAGATGAAATATTACAGGGAATGAAACAAACCAGATACTGGAAAACATCATTTCTTGCTACGAAATCAGTTTCACAATTAAGCTCAATCACAGCTACCCTTTTCTCATCTTGTGCAATAGCTAGCAAACCTTCCGCAGCGGTTCGTGAAGAGTTTTTGGAAGCAAGAACCTCCCCTCTCTTCCGCAGGTCTTTCTGTGCAGCCTCTGAAAGAAATAAAAAAACTCAAATAGAATAAATGGAAATAATTAAAGTACATTAACACAGTGAGAAAGAAGAGCCAACCAATATCCCAGTTGCAGCTAACTAAGGAAGCCTTGACATCTTTAATTGGAGCACTCGTTCTTTCTCGGAGTTGTTTAATAAGGCTCATTTGCTCTGAAGAAGATACTTGAGAGCTGAATCTCCTAAGAAACATGCCATTTTGGGGAGCATCAACGCCCAATAGATGAGTCTGGAATGCTGAAGAAGAGTATCCCCTAGCCGCTTGTTGAGCACGAAACAGAAGCCCCAATATGGGCTTTCTAGCACCTTGACCCCAAGCCATCCTCAGAATATACTGCACATCGCACAAGGCACTTTTTCAGTAACTAAACAATTATTAGTGAACATTGCATGCAGAACATATTGTATCGTTCTCTCCCGAACTGTATTATTCCAGCAATGGAGGCATTTACACTTATTGGGCAGAGCACCACAGAAAAGTTTGGATTTGATTGCCCGCACCAGAGACAAGAGTGGAGAGATCAAATGAGGGTAAACTCAATGAAAAAAGTGGGTCTCAAAGCAAAAGCAATAACAGATTAGCTACATGCCAAATCAGAAGTTTGAATAAATATGCCCTCCAGCGAGCACAACTATCAATAAACAGCTCAGTTTTATTTCAAAAAAAAATTAACAGCTCAGTAGGGAGATCATTTCAAGTAAAAATAAAACACTCGTAACATTCGAAGAAATGTACTCAGAGCCTAAGCACCGGAATGGAGCTATCGACCCAAATCTGGGCAAACGCCACCACACAAGCATCTCCAAACTAGCATGATCATCCAAAATCAAATCCTACGGCAAAATTTCGCCTTGCCCAGCAATAAGAACTACCGCATGATAAACCCGCAGGCAATCATCAAGAAGGCAGCACAAGACTAAGAGAGATGATAAGAAGGAGATTGTTATCGCCATTACTTTATGGAGAGACGCCGCGAGCACGAGGCGAGGCAGTGGCGAGCGATTGATCGAGGGCGCCGCCGGCGAGAGTGGGTACGGCGGCGGAAGGCGCACGTGTGTGGGTCGACGGGGCTAGGTTTTCCTCAACCCTTTTCTAGCCCAATAGATTGGCTATACACACACAGTTATTAAAGAATTGGGCTGGGCCAAGACAATCAGATTTACAGAAAAAGTCCTTTTGTCGTCCCTCAACTATCGTTGAAGTCTGATTTTCATCCCTCAACCTGAAAACCGGGTGTCTAGCATCCATGATATGTCTAAACCATTTGTTTTTAGTCCGTGAGCTGTTTCGGCCGTGGTTTAGGTTTACGTGGCGTTTGAGTCCCACATGACAGACACCAGGTGGACCCACCAGTAAATGTGTTCTCCCTCCTTTTTATCTCTTCTTCCTACTCCCCATACTCACTGGTCCCGCTGGCCGCCGAGTCCCAGCCCTCACAACGGCGGCCGCAGTCGGCCGAGGTCTTCTGGTAGCGTCCCGATGGCGCGATGCCTAGCCATGGCTCTCGACGGAGGTGGACGCCAGCGCGGCCGCCGGATCTGCCCCAACGGCGACAGTGGCGGCCGGCCGTGGTCCCCTGGCGGCGCGCGACACCCGGCCATGGCCCTCAGCAGTAGTGGTAGAGGCCAGCGCGGTGCCGCCGGTGCAGACGCGGGTGCCGCACGGGGGCAGGCAGAAGCAGCAGGGACCGCGCGTCGCGGTTGACGCCGTACCGCGCGTGTCGCTCGCTGATGGCGACATCGCGGGTGCAGAGGGAGTTGATCTTGCCGGTGAGGCAGCGGCGTGGCAGGAGCGTCCCGAGCAAGCGTTCCGACCTTGCGCGTACGCTGTCACCGGAGCTGCGTTGTGGCCACTGGCCCTGCCCCCACAGCAGCCGGCGGGTGAGAGACGAAAGAGAAGGTAGGAGGAGAGGAGAGATGGGATGAGAGAGAAGAGAGAGCCACATGGCATGTGGGCCCATTGCCACATATGATTTGACAAGTGGAGTCCATGCCACGTCAGCCTAAACAACCATAAAAACCATCGAGGGGCGTGATTTGCACGGTATTGCAAAGTTCAGGGTGTCAAACATCCGGTTTTGCAGATGAAGGATGAAAACCAGACTTTGACGGTAGTTGAGGAGCGTCAAAAAGACTTTTTCCTTAAGATTTCCTTGCCTAGAAAATCTATTGGGCCACAAACAGGGCTCAATCCTAGAAATTCTGCCGCTTGCTGGATTCAGCAGCATCAGACCATCATCAGGAATGCTCGTCCCCTCTCGTAGGGTTTGAGACTTTTGCTGGCATGCCGTTGTGACCTGTGTGCCACTGATTCGCACCCTTATACTCTTAGCCTAATTTTTTTTTGACCCACAAGCCATTCTGTCTCCAATATGTTGGTTTTGCACCGTTTGAGGGTCCTCACATGTGGGACCAGACATATGAAATATCCATCTTGCCCTTCCCACCCTCCCTGATTCTCTCTGTTTCCGTTCTCGCTACTCACGCACGCGTGCTGTGTCGGCTGACCGAGCTCCCCCGCGCACCACGACGGCCAGGGTCAAGCTCGCCCCCGCGCGCGTCACGGCGGCTGTCCGTGGTCGAGCTCGCTTGCACGTGCGCACGCGGCGGCCGGTGGAGCTCCCATGCAAGCTGTTACACCCTAGGTGTTTATTAACCTTGACAACATGATTAATAGCTTAATTACCTTCAGTAAAGCCTTTGAAACCAAGTTAATTTTGGTCAAAGCCTCCAACTCTTAGTCAAACCCCTAGTTTCGAAACCCCTTTCCAGAGCTTTCGACCATATCTTCGAATTTCACTTAAACACTAGAAAATCAGCAAATACGAAAGTTGTTTTTTATCTCCGGGAACAGTTTTCTTCCGATTGGCGGCATTGCAAATTTTGAGTGAAAGACCTTCAAAATTTTGGTCAAAGCAGATCTGCACAGTTTCACTGAGCTTTGCATCCTGCCAACTTCAACAGGCGTTCCCGGCCAAATCATAGCTCAAACACCATGTCACCCTTTGTAAAAGTTGTAGGCTATACTTCAATATACAACTTTGGTATTTTGAGATTTTGGACTTTAGTTCAAATTTCGAGAGTTATAGCTGGTCAAACACGTGTTGACTGCACGCTCCCGCACGCTCTAGAGCGCTGACCCACGCTGACGCCCGCGCGTCATCCGCGCCGTCCACCTAGCACGGACGCTGAGGGGGAGGGCCCACACTGCTCTTGCCGTGCGCGCCACTCTGCCTGTTTCCCGTCGACCAGTCGCAAGCCATCGACGTCCGCGCCCGGTCCTCGTGCGCCACGCGTCCCACCGCGACTCGCTGGCCGCCGACCGACCAGCACCGCCCGGGATGGCCAATGGGCAGCGGTTCCTTGGCCCCTACTTCTCTCCCTGCCTTGGCCGCTGATAAAAGGCGAGCTCCTAGAGTTTCCACGCGCGCGCACACAGACCGTCGTCGCTCCCCATTGTCATCCGCCCAAGCTCCACGGCGAGCTCCCCCTCCCGAACCACCTCCTGGCCTTCAGAGGGAACCATGGCCGCGCCAAGACTCCACCGCACATTCCCGACCCTTCAGCCTGTCTTGCACGACGTCCTGTTCGCTGGAGACAGAGCTCCTGCGCCTGCAGAACCACGGCGCCGCCATGGACCACCGCCGGCACCTCCTCCGGTCCCTCCAAACCTCAGAATGGAACCCTAGGTGAGCCTACATCACCCCTAGCCCCTTTACCGGCCAAGCCCAGCCTTCCCCTCGCTGGATTCTGGCCATCTCCACCGCTGCCCGCATCCAGGGACCCCATTGCGATTTGAGTGTTCGTTCTGAGGACCTATCTGCGAAATCCGAGGACCTCTTTGTAATCTGTATCTTCTAGATCTAGGGTCTCGAGCCTGAATCTTGTAAAATCTTTAGAAACTCATAGACAAATCATAAAAATACAAATCAAATTTTGTTAGTCTCTTTGTGCTGAGATCTACCTTGTATAGATAGCACGTATATAGTTTTGATGTGCAGTTTTTGAATTAAAATTCAAACTCAGTTTGAAGATGATTTGTCATAACTTGAGATGTACAACTGATTTGGTTCTGATTTTTGGATATGTTGTTTGTGATGTCTTGAATAGGCTTGTATTCAAATCTTGCACAAAGTTACTGAAGGAATCTTTAGTTATGATTTATTTTGCATGTATACTAGATCTGAGTAAATGATTTGTGTAGCCTCGTTTAAATATATTTTGTGCTAAAATTTTGTGCACTGTCTTGAAATATTTAGTTCCGCCTCTGATAAATTTATCATGTTTTTAGAAACTGTCTAAATGTATGTTTCTGAGGTATGCTTGTTTATAGATTTAAATTTATAGTTTAAATTTTGCTGATCCAGAAATGCTCGTCTTTAGGCTAGATGATGTTTTTGGCATGTTTGAGCTGTATGAGAAAGTTTGACTGCAAAATAGTTATAGATTTCTCTGTATAATTTATTTATGTTTTGCTAGGCTGAAATTTGTCATTTTTGTGTAGCTTGATAGAAAGAGCTAATCTTTGGTGTGTAGCCTAGTTATATTCCAGAGTTGCTATATGTAAATTTTGAGCTCCATTACGTGTGTAGTGTTTCCTGTATGAGTAAATCTTGCCTTTGCTAGCTATAACTTGTCGTATTTTTCATGCTTAAGATATAGCTCAGTTGGTTGTGAATTTTTGGCAGTGGTTCATTTGTCCCACTGTGTGCTTGTATAAAATTTGTCACTGTGAAATCATGCCTGGTTTAAATAGAATTAATTTTCGAAGAAAGTAAGTGTTATAAAAAGGAAATAAAGAAATCAACTCTTTAGTCCTAAATATATCTTTAACCCTAAGTTAAAGCTTTTTAATTCATCTTTAACCAACCTTGTTTTCTTTGTGAAGAAAAATAAATACAATTAAATAAATGTGCTCACAATCATCATCGAGCAATAAATATACAACACCTCTTTTCACCTTTTCTTTTATAAAGAAAATGGTGTTAAATCTTGATATAGGTGAATGTGACCAATCATGCACTCCATGTTTGTCATGTGTTGTTTTGTAATTAATTAAATTAATTTCACTAACTAATTCTCACATATGCATCCTTCGTATAGAAATCCTTGACGGTAGCTACACACTCGTGCCAAGTGGAGAATACGAGGATGCTATTTGTGAAGTGCACTACGTGCCAGTAGATCAAGACCTGGACCAAAGTCCAGAAGAGCCACAGGCTAGCTTTGCTGACGAAGGCAAGCCCCGGTTCATCATTGACCTATTTTGTTTCTTTTTAACTTCTGAATTTATTCTTAATTATTTATGTGCATTTACGTTCAGGAGTTGATTTGAAACCCTAGTTGCATGATCCTTAGGTACCTATGTTCTTTACAAGTATCCTTAAGTATGATCCTTCGTCACTCGCGAGAATAGATTCTTATGTTGGAGTTGAAGGACCGAATAGGCAACAGAGAGGGGGGGAGTGAATGGGAGCCGATAAAAATTCTTCCCGAGGGATGAACTTGGCCTATACCCCGATTGCCACTCCGATCACTCGCACACACCAAAAAGCTCTAGGCTAGGCACACACAAGCCTACAAGTCCTAGAGACAAGCCACGAATCAAAGAGCGGAAGCACAAGACAAGAATAAAAAAACTTAGCCAAATCTGCGAAGACCTGGGCGGACAGTCCGCATGGGTACGGCGGACAGTCCGTGAAGCTTGTGGACAGTCCGTGAACACACGGCAGACAGTCCGGAAAAGCACATTGAGCCTCTAGTAGCGCACCGAGGAAATTCGAACAGTCCGGGCCAGCACCGCGGACGTTCCAGGCCTCGCGGACAATCCGGTCCCACCTGGCGGACGATCCGGCAAACCACACCCAAACAAAAACTTCAACTCCGACGGATCAAAAACTCGAGCGCGCAAGAACACGAACGAACTGTCGAAGAACACGCCACTCGCGGACAGTCCGCAGGACCCTCGCGGACGGTCCGCCAAGCTCGGACAGGAACAGAAACACCACACGCGCGAGGTCAACCCCTCCTTTCCATCACCGGATCTCCCAAACGGCTTGAGCTCTTGAGACAAGATTTGGGGGAGATGAGAAGCGTCACTAGATGAAACTATGCCCCAAAGATCTCGACCTCTAACTCACTAAATCACCGGGAATCGCGGATCACATGAACCACCACAATGAACTCAGGCTCCAACAAAAACTCACGAATCGAAGGGGTTTCCTGGCGTTTGAGGGGTCAAGATCACACACAAAGATGCGTAAGGCATCCACCCATGATCCCCTCAAAGAAATCCAAGGAAAAACGCCCTCAAATCAACGAATCTAGTGAAGGACGAAACCACTCAAAAATAGCTCCAAAAAGACACGAAAATAACAAAGAGTTAGGAGATCATCACAACGCCGAATGCTTCCATACATCCAGAGGTCAGAGTCTATACAAGAATCTAGCCTAAGAAAGTACTGGAAAAAGAAGCCGTCCAGAGCGATCTACCGGGGGAGGAAACCCTAGAGTTCAAGCGAGAGAGATGTCATCCACCTCTCCGCTATTTATACGATGTCCAACGGAGGAGGCAAATGACCACAGTACCCCTACAACTTAAAAGAAAGATACATACCCCTCAGGGGCAATATGGTCAAGTCTTCGGATATTCCCATCGAGCAGACACGCTTCCACCGAGGACTTGCTTAGCCTCGACGCAAGCCCCGCGATCACGCCACGTGCCCCCTGCCTCGAAGCTTCCTGACGCTCTCGGATCACCATCTCCGTCACATCGGGCCTCCGGACTTGGTTTTGCGGCCCAAACCAAGAAACTGTCCATCGATGGTTTTGTGGGCAAACCACTAAACCCCGCGTGCAATCTTCAGCCTCGAACCACCACTTTGCAGCGCCCCATGTCCATGACTTCAACTTGCTAGTCTTGCACCGTACAGCTCGCACTTCACCCTATCGGCCACCAGGTCCATCGAACCATGCCTACTTGCCTCTCCATCACCCGGAGGCCACCACGGCTAAGGCCTTACGCGCTTGTTCTTCACCTGCACCTACACGAGTCAAGTCGCAACCTGTACCTGCACACTGAGCCAAGCATCAATCCACATAATGTTGTCAATCACTCATCACTAAGGAGCGACCCTCCACTGATCTTCGGACACACCTGATCCTCAATCTCTCCCTTGATGAGTGCATTGACAACACTCGTAGTAACCATCATAGAGAAAGAGAAAAGAAAATAACCACGAACACAAACCTCCAAGCAAGTGATCCAAAGCCAAAGAACAAGCGGAAAACACGATCACTCGCCAGACCAAGTTTCGGCTCCCTAAGGCAAGGGCAACGGCTCAACACAGTCGAGACAAACAAAACTCACAAAGAGCACAAAACTCAGGCAAACCAAAGGAGCTCCCCCTGAGCAAATGCAACCTCTTCTCAATTTTTCTCCTCACATGCAACAATCTCACAAATTCACAAATTCTCCCCCTTTCATACATATTCTCCCCCTTGTTGACGATGCATAAATCAAGGTACCATGAAAATGCAGAAATGCATGTCAAAGCATATACAAGCTACCAAACTTCTCAGATATACAAAGAGCACTACAAAATGCTACAAATGAGACAGAGCAAGCAAAGTAGGCATGGTGTAGTTAGCGTATTGCCATCAAGAAAGTAGAGACATAGATACATGTGACATGGCCAAAATCAAATTTAAGCAATTTTCACAAAGAAACATTCATCTCATGAGCAAAGCCCTATCCATGGCAATTTGAGCAAAAATAAACTAGATCATCCAAAGCTCATACAAGATCACAAGTTCTCATCACAAGATCATAGCAAACGCCCATGAGCTACTAAATGTGCTGTCACAAAAGAGTGGAACCTAGGAGCACTCCTCACCAAAATCGCTCATAGTGTAGGTCATTCATAAAAGCTGGGAACAACAACTGGCTGCAGCAACATACTCGGCTTCTGTAGTGGATTGGGCTACACTGGATTGCTTGCAAGACGACCAAGAGACCAAAGAAGAACCAAGAAACTGACAACACCCAGAGGTAGACTTGCGGTCCAATCGACACCCAGCAAAATCAGCATCGGAGAATCTGTGAAGTCTAAGTGTCGAGGAGGCAGAATACCAAAGACCAAACTTAGGAGTGTAGTTCAAGTACCTGAAAATCCTCTTGACGGCCTGCCGATGTGAAGTCCTCGGTGATGCCTGAAAACGAGCGCATAGACACACACTGAACTGTATGTCCGGCCTCGTCGCCGTCAAGTAGAGGAGGGAGCCGATCGTGCTCTGATACTCCTTCTGATCCACGAGTTCGCCATCCTCATCTGCATCCAAAGCCGTAGTGGTACCCATCGGTGTAGTCAGCGGCTTGGAGTCGTTCATGCCAAATTTCTTCACCGTGTCCTTGGTGTACTTCACCTGATGTACAAACGCCTGGTCCTTGCACTACTTAATCTGGAGTCCTAGGAAAAACTGCAGCTCACACATCATAGACATCTCAAATTCCCTGCTCATGTCATCTGCAAATCTAGCGACAAGATCATGAGAAGAGCCACCAAAAATTATATCATCCACGTAAATCTGAACAATCAACAGGTCATTTCCATGCTTAAGGAGAAACATGGTCTTATCAACTGTGCCCATCACAAACCCCTTGCTCAGCAAAAAGCCTCTCAACCTACCATACCAAGCTCTCGGTGCCTGTTTCAACCCATAAAGCGCTCTGGAGTTTGTATACACGGTGTGAACCCTGGGGTTTGCCTCACATACACTTCTTCCTCTATCACCCCATTCAAGAAAGAACTCTTCACGTCCATCTGGAACAACTTGAACCCTTTAGCCACGGCAAAGGCTAGAAGGATCCTAATTGCCTCCAAACGAGCCACATGAGCAAATGTCTCCTCGTAATCTATGCCATCTTTCTGGTTGAACCCTTGAGCCACCAACCTGGACTTGTTTCTCACAACCATCTCATTCTCACCTTCCTTGTTCTTCCACACCCACTTGGTACCTATGGGACGACAATTTGGTGATGGATCGACTAACACCCAAACTTGGTTTCTCTCAAAATTCTCCAACTCCTCATGTATGGAATTCACCCAGTTCGCATCAGACAAAGCGTGTCAAATATCTTTGGGCTCAAACGAAGCAACAAATGCAGAGTGAGCAAAATGAGAAGTACTCCTTGACCTCGACCGTGTAGTGCGTTCATGAAGGTCACCTATGATCGTCGTCGGTGGGTGATGCACTTGTACACGCTGGGGAGCCTCTCGCCTGGACACAACCTCCCCCTCAGCAGCAGCCTCCACTCAAACAGCCTCAGTCGTAGTGGGTGTAGGGGATGGACCATCCTCAATCATCATCGTCATAGTGGAAGTAGCGTGTACACGAGCAGCCGCTGGAGCATCACCACCATCATCTTCGTCTTCATCTCCATCCTTCTCATCCTCAAAGATCTTCGCACCAATTTCCTCGTCACCTGCACACTCAAAAGCAGAAGAGCTACATGGCTGTGTCTCGTCGAAGGTTACCTCGCAAGTCTCCATGATTCGGTTAGTGTCAAGATTGAGCACACGATGTGCTCTAGAGTGAATCGCATAACCGAGAAAAATGCCATCTGAACATCTAGCCTCAAAGTTATCTAACTTGCCCTTCTTCAGAATAAAGCACTTGCATCCGAAAGCTCGAAAGTGACTCACCTTGGGTTTTCGCCCATACATCAGCTCATACAAAGTCCTCTTCTTGAAAGCACGAAGGAAAATGCGATTCAACACATAGCAAGCGGTATTGATCGCCTCGGCCCAGAAATGCCTAGGAGTCCTATGCTCATCAAGCATCATCCTGACCATCTCACAAAGGGTCCGGTTCTTCCTCTCCACTACGCCGTTCTGGCAAGCGACATATGGAGAAGATGGTCGAGACCAAGATCACCACAAAAGGCAACAAAATGAGAGTTTCTAAATTCCGTGCCATTGTCACTGCGTATAGCTCGAATGGCATCACCATGTCTCTCATTCTTCAACCTCAAGATCAAGTCTCGAACAAGGCCAAATGTCTCGCTTTTATTCTCTAAAAAACCCCAAGAGTACCTCGAAAAATCATCAACCACAACCAACACATACCACTTCCCACCTGAAGAGCGAACACGAGCTGGCCCAACCAAATCCATGTGTAACAGCTCACAAGGTCGCTCGGTCATGACCGCAGTCAGAGGGGCGTGAGAAGCAGCAACCATCTTTCCATGCCGACACGGAGCACAAACCAAATCCTTCTCGAATTTCAACTTAGGCAATCCTCGGACAAGGTCTAGGCCACTCAAGCGGGAAAACAACTCAAAGCTCAAGTGTCCGAGCCTCCTATGCCACTTCCAAAGCTCGGCCGAAACACCAGCAACAAAGCATCGAGGAGGACCAACAAACTGGGAAAAATTTGCACGAAAGATTTGACCCTCGAGGACGATTGTGCAGACAAGATCACCTCGAGAATCAAGCACACGAGAAACCCCCAACTTAAAGCGAACCTCAAAACCTTCGTCAAGCAACTGGGATACTGACAACAGGTTAAAACCAAGTGACTTGACCAAAGCCACACTCTTCAGGGTCACCTTGCTACTCACATTCACCATACCTTCAGCAAGCACTCGTCCTCTCCCATTGTCCCCGAAAGTGATGTACTCCCTCGTACTCACCGGGGTGAGGCTGGAGAACCACCCACGATCTCCGGTCATGTGACGTGAACAACCAGAGTCGATCAACCAAAAGTCCTCCAAGCCTCCCACCTGAAATAAAAAATGAGAACGAGAATGAGCAAGCGACTCAACACTAGGGTTAGTACCAAAAGAGTCAAACCAGTGTCGAGCCATTTGCTCAAAAGAAAGGTTAGCAAAATCCATCCTATCAAAACCTCTAGGCGGAGCCCTCTCACGCCTACCACCGAAGATGTCACGTCTCACTGGAGGGGAACGCGCACCACGAGGGGGAAAACGTGGCCCGTAGTCCCTCTGAGAACCAAAACTGCGATCGTGCCTCCCAAACTCGTAACGGTCATGAGCAGGAGCACGTCTAGCAAACTCACCACGCCCAAACCCAACACGCCTATCTCTCTGAGGAAACACACCTCCACCACCACAAGTGGGAACCGTATGCACAAACCCATCACCCCTAGGTAGAGGACCTCGACGAGACTCAAGCACCCCACGGGAAGGGTGGTACCCGTCCTTGTTTGCCATCTCCCTAGCAAACCTCTCATCCCTCTTTCTCCTGAAACAGAACTCATCCTTATGCCCATCCATCCCACAATACTCACAATGGAAGCGGATCGGCTGTGGCTTAGGCTGTGGCTTTTCTGTGGGCTTCTCAACAGCTTTCTCTCCTGACTTCTCACCAAAGACATTCCCCTGGGTGCTCATAAACTTGATGGGTTTCTGGTAGTTTTCTGTCTTGTGGGGGAACACTGGTGGATCTGGGGTTGTGTTTAGCTTGTTTCTGAGGTGGTTTGGCTTGGATGCGAATTTGTTCATGGGTGTAGTGTGAGGTGGAATAGGAATCTCTCCAACTTTCTCTCCTCCCTCACCACTCTTGCCGGCCCCAACGCCTGACCATCAAACCTCTTAAACTCAGCCAACATCAAACTCAATTGTGGCTCATGCCCAGACAACCAACCCATCAATTTTCTCAACTCATTATTCTCATCCTGCAAACGGTTAACATAGTGCGCAAGTTCCATGTTTTTCAAAGCATGCATTTCACAGGTAGAGCATGATGTAGGAATAGGAGCTTTCAATGCAGCCTCAAGAGAAACTATCTTGGTATGAGATTCATCTAGCCTAGCATGCAACACAGGACAAGAAGTGAAAGCACCGAACAAAGCAGGTCTAGATTTCAACTCATCACACTCCATCCTAAGTACATATAGTTCCTCAAGAGTTGAGGTATGCTTCTTCTTGAGAGCAGTCAAGTCAGCCAAGAAAACATTGCAATCACCACAATCAACCTCATCAGAAACAACAGGAGCAACTTTCAAAGAGTTTATCTCAGTTCTAACATCAATAAGCAAAGACTCAAGCTCAACTATCTTGTCCTTAGCATCACCTAGCAAAGACCGAAACTCTCTCTTCTCCTTGTTGATCTTCCTAAGGACATCATCACGGTTATCAAACAACTCATTCAGCCTAGCATTCTCCTCTAGCAAGAAGTTGGGATCATGTTGTACCTCTTCCTCGGAGTCGGAGTTCGAATCCGAGCTGTGCTTCCCACCCTTCTTGGAGTGCGCCATGCCGCAAAAGCCACCTTGTGCGATGAAGCTGAGGCCGGTGAAGTTCTTGCTTGTGTGCTGCTTGTCCTTGCGCCGATCTTGCTCTTCATTGCTGCTCGAACCGTACGAGGCATCGCTTGAAGTGGAGTCGATGTCGCTCGCTCCAGCAACCATCGCTCGAGCTGTCTTCTTCTTGTACCCACTGCTCTTCTTTGGCTTTCTCTCGCTCTTGTCCTTGTAGTCGTTCTGGGAGCGGTGCTTGTTGTAGTTGTGCTTGGGCTTGCCCTCGCAGTCGTTCTTGATCTCCATGGCTTCAGGGCATTTGGCGATGAAGTGCCCGTGCTTCCCGCACCGTAGCACATTCCCGAGCTTCTCCTTGCATTCTTGCGGTTCTCGTACATCCGCCCAAACCTCTTGCTCAACAAGGCGAGATCCTCCTCGCTCAGCACCTCAAAGTCCTCATCTGGCATGGACACAAGACAGGCCAAAGAAAAAGCAGTAGAGTTAGCATTAGTCCTCGATCCTGAGACAAGAGCCAAACTATGAGGATCAGTGGGGCTCTCGCTCTTGGCTCTCAAGCCACGATCAACCTCTAAAGACCTGAGCTTAGAGAACAACTCATCCAGCGTCAGGGTATCATACACGCTCAACTCCTCAATGGCCTCGACCTTGGCACTCCACACAGACCAATCCAGTGCATGCAAAAGCTTTATAACTTGATCATGATCTGTGTATGGGAACACTATCACATTGGCCCTCATGTTGTTCACTATGCTGGTGAAGCGCTGAAACATCACATCAGTCGACTCACCGGGGAGATGAGTGAAGTTCTCGTACTCTCTCCAGTAAGTAAAAAACAAACGAGCTTGCACCTGAGCATTGCCAACATGTGCATTCCTGAGCTTAAGCCATATCTTACCTGCCACATCCTCTCCGTACACTCGATCGAACTTCGAGGCACAGAGAGCACGGAACAAGTAATCAACGGCCTTGCTGTTGGCCTCAAACATGTCTCACGATCCTGGAAGAAGTAAATTCTATGGAATGACATAGTTCGAATTTTGGGTCACATCCCAGATCAGAGTCCCCTTCCCACGCAAAATCGCGCCCATGCGCCTCTCCCACATCGGGTAATTCTTGCATCAAAGTGCGGAGGACCCGACCCCTTACCATAGTCTCCCATCTTTGGATCTTAGACTGGTTAGAATCACGAAGATCCGTAACTTGCTCTGATACTAATTGAAGGACTGAATAGGCGACCAGAGAGGGGGGGAGTGAATGGGAGCCGATAAAAATTCTTCCCGAGGGATGAACTCGGCCTATACCCCGATTGCCACTCCGATCACTCGCACACACCAAGAAGCTCTAGACTAGGCACACACAAGCCTACAAGTCCTAGAGACAAGCCACGAATCAAAGAGTGGAAGCACAAGACAAGAATCAAAAGACTTAGCCAAATCTACGAAGCCCTGGGCGGACAGTCCGCATGGGTACGGCAGACAGTCCGTGAACACACGGAGGTCAGTCCGGAAAAGCACACCGAGCCTCCAGTAGCGCACCGAGAAAATTCAAACAGTCCGGGCAAGCACCGCAGACGGTCTGGGCCTCACCGACAGTCCGGCCCCACCTGGCGGACGGTCCGGCAAACCACACCCAAACAAAAACTTCAACTCTGACGGATCAAAAACTCGAGCACGTAAGAACACGAACGAACTATCGAAGAACACGCCACTCGCGGACGTTCCGCAGGACCCTCGTGGATGGTCCGCCAAGCTCAGACAGGAACAGAAACACCACGCGCATGAGGTCAACCCCTCCTTTCCATCACCGGATCTCCCAAACGGCTTGAGCTCTTGAGATAAGATTTGGGGGAGATGAGAAGCGTCACTACATGAAGCTATGCCCCAAAGATCTCGACCTCTAACTCACTAAATCATCGAGAATCGCGGATCACATGAACCACCACAATGAACTCGGGCTCCAACAAAAACTCGCGAATCGAAGGGGTTTACCGACGTTTGAGGGGTCAAGATCACACACAAAGATGCGCAAGGCATCCACCCATGATCCCCTCAAAGAAATCTGAGGAAAACGCCCTCAAATCAATGAATCTAGTGAAGAACAAAACCACACAAAAATAGCTCCAAAAAGACACGAAAATAACAAAGAGCTAGGAGATCATCACAACGCTGAATGCTTCCATACATCCAGAGGTCAGAGTCTATACAAGAATCTAGCCTAAGAAAGTACTGGGAAAAGAAGCCGTCCAGAGCGATCTACCGGGGGAGGAAACCCTAGAGTCCAAGCGAGAGAGATGCCATCCACCTTCCTCTATTTATACGATGTCCACCGGAGGAGGCAAATGACCACGCTACCCCTACAACTTAAAAGGAAGATACATACCCCTCAGGGGCAATATGGTCTTCGGATATTCCCATCGAGCGGGCATGCTTCCACCACGGACTTGCTTAGCCTAGATTCAAGCCCCGCGATCACACCACGTGCCCCCCGCCTCGAAGCTTCCTGACACTCCCGGATCACCGTCTCCGTCGCATCGGGCCTCCGGACTTGGTTTTGCGGCCAAAACCAAGAAACAGTCCACAGATAGTTTTGTGGGCAAACCACCAAACCCTGCGTGCAAGCTTCGACCTCGAACCGCCACTTTGCACCGGCCCATGTCCATGACTTCAACTTGCTAGTCTTGCACCGCACGACTCGCACTTGACCCCATCGGCCACTGGGTCCATCGAACCAAGCCTACTTGCCTCTCTATCACCCGGAGGCCACCACGGCTAAGGCCTTTCGCGCTTGTTCTTCACCTGCACCAACACGAGTCAAGCCGCAATCTGTACCTACACACTGAGCCAAGCATCAGTCCACACAACGTTGTCAATCACTCATCACTAAGGAGCGACCCTCCACTGGTCTTCGGACACACCTAGTCCTCAGGAATCATAAGACTTGATAAGCTGGATTGCTCACGTGGTAAGAGCATGAGATTTTGGGCTTCGGTCCAGTGGTTGGTAGGTTAAACGTTTGAATGTACTAAACATTTGTCGGGAATAGGACCGGTAAGCCTAGTACCTACATGAGCCGGTGCAGGAACTTTAGGCTACTAATCTTGGGTTGCGGCTCTGGTCTCACCACCCGTAGTACTTGTGTGAGGCTGGACGCCAATGTGAGGCCTACCAGATAAGCCTTGTACTTAAGACTGTGGCATCTAATCCTAACCCGAGGAATGACTGGAACCGCCTGGTTGGTGAACTCTTTGTGAGGACACTAATCCGTGTGTTTAGGTCCACCTTGCAGGGTTATTAATCGATCGATCGTCGGCCTCTCACCGTTATCCGGGATTGCTTAACCAACAGACCATGATGATCCTTTTATGATGGAATATGGATAAACTTGATGTATGATTAACTGTATTGCACAACTCATGCTTGCAATAGTTGTTTATCTAGTAATGAGTTAATCCACTAGAACTTGTGCTAAAATATTGAAAGTGAAGATTCACTCCTTAGTAGCTTTTTGGCAAACCACCGGCCAAAAGCCTTGCATGCTTAGAAGTAAAGTCTTTCATTTTAGAAGGGTAAGCCTTGCTGAGTATTAGTATACTCAGCCTTGCTATATATATTGTTTTTAGGTGAAAATGTGTGGCCTGGAGAAATCCCACCTGGCTGGGAGCTGGAATGGGTGGATGATGATGAGTGATGACGTTGTGAGTGGCCTCCCATGATGTCACTTTATCGTTTAGTTTAATTTCCACTGTCTTTGAACTCTGAACCATTTACTTTCATGTCAGGAACCATGGTCCTACGGGGAATTTGGATTTAATTTGTAAGGTACTCTGGACTCGCCTTCGTGTGAGTTGTAATGTATATGCTTTGATCCTCTGTGTGCTATGTAAGTGATTTACTGGGCTTCGACCCGGCAACACTCGACGGGATGGTTCCTTATTATCGCTTAATGACCAAATGGAGTGGTTTAGGCGATAGTATGGAATTATCTCGGGTGAGGTTGTCACACAAGTACCACGACAGTCGTGGTTGAGCTCGCCCGCGCGTGCGCATGCGGCGGCCGGCAAAGCTCCCACGTGCGTGCCGTGAGGACCATGGTCAAGCTCGCCCACGCGCGTGCTCGTGGTGGCTGACAGAGCTCCGGCGCGCACACCGTGGCGGCCGTGGTCGAGGTCGCTCGCGCATGCACGCGGTAGCCGGTAGAGCTCCCCTATGCGCGGCGGTAGCCACCGTCCAAGTCACCAACCGCGCCTTGCTGCTGCAGCTGACGGATGTCGGCCTCTCCGTCGAGGACCCAACGACACCGCCATCTGGTGTTTCCTCTACCTCCGTGTTCGAGGGTCGACAAGCTCAACAATGGCGGCCCTGCAGAGCGGGCAGTTGGTGGTGGCCTAGAGCACAGCGTCGATGCAATTGATGTGGAAGGTGTGGAGACAGCGGCAGCAGATGAAGCCATTCCTCATCGCGGAAGCGCGAGGCAGCCAACGCACTCGATTGTGATGTCGACCTTGTGGTGTTGTAGGGCACCGTGGGTAGAGCTGCATGGTCTGCTTCCGCAGCTGCTTGACAGCCGGCGTATGTGGCGCATGTCGACCAGAGCAGGCAGCAGCGTCGGCAAGCAAGCGCCGCATGGTCCCGAGGACGAAGTTGTCGCTGGCTCGTCGGCGCTCTCCCTTCCACACCCGCAAGTTGTGGTCGGGATTGAGCTTGCTCGCGGTTGCGCGAACCGCGCATGAGGACGGCGGTGCGGGCCTTAAGGAGGGACGAAGCAGGTAGGGAGAGCAGGCGTGCGCAGGGCCGGTCGCAATGCAGGAATGGCTGGTAGCAACGACGGGGGACGGTGTGGAAATGTGGAGCAGAGGGGGTTAGAGGAAGCAGAAGTTTGGTGGGGCCTACAAGGGGTAAAATGGTCATTGCACCTGTCAAATTTGACACCATTGGCTCAAAAATGGACTGAATGGCTTGTGAGTCAAAAAAGTTTAGACCAATAGCATAGGAGTGTGAATGAACTTTTCAGTGGTATACATGTCACAACGAACTTTTATAATGTCATACAGGTCTCGTAGAGTTTGAGCTACTCCCTGGTGGCCGTCACGGTAGGACTTCGTGACGCTGCTCTTCACCTACGATGGATTGGGGATGCTACTCGGGCTGACCAAGGGGTTGATTTTGCTCAACTACCCGACCTTGGCAAGGTTTCTTGATCTGATCTGCAGGGGGAGAGATCAGAGCGGGTATGGCGGTGGAACCATCGCGATCTGGATCTGCGAGGAAGGAGGTTGGCGTGGCAGAACTGCTCTAGAAACTCCAACTCACCGAGGCAGAGTGGGAAGGGGTGGTTCTGAAGGAGGAAAACAAGAACTTGCCGTCCATCAAGTGGATGGTGGCAGCGAGGCTCGTGGCGACAAAGTCTTTTAGTGAGGCGTCGCTGATCAATGCCATGCATTCGGCATGGAACCTCGCACGAGATGTCACTTTCCAGCCGTGTGGTGAGAACTTGTTCATAGTACAAGTTTTCTGTTTAGGTGATTGGAAGAGGATCATGGAGGGAGGGCCGTGGATTTTCCGCGGCTGTGCTCTGATGTTGGAAGAATTCGATGGGTCGATGACTATGCCGGCTACTGCCCCCCAAAAAGTACCGTCTTGGGTGCAAATTCATAATATTCCCCATCTATATAGAATGGAGGCTATTCTAAAGCAGTTGGCAAGGAGGATTGGGGAAGAGGTGATGGTGGAGATGAGGGCTGTTCCAACTGCTAATGGAGATTTTCACAAGGTTAGAGTCAATCTGGAAGCCCATAATCCTTTGGTCTGTTTTGTCACTTTGACATTAGAGGGAAAGGAGATCTGACTTCTTCGAATTAAATATGAGAAGATACCCAGGCACTATGCTCACTGTGAGTTGATGGGACTTGGCTATCTTGAGTACGACACTTGGGAGTTCAAGGAGGATGAACTACAGTTCGGGAGCTGGATGTTAGCAGAGGAGTCTACGTGGTGTCCGGGCACTCCTAGGGTGTAGAGTCAGCTATTCGGCAGGCAGACCGAGTAGAGAGACAAGAGCGTTGGACGCGTTACAGGAAGGGGACGCGAGGGCACTCGTGTCGGACGAGCATCAGGCTCGTGGGAGATGTTCTGGAGGGCTAAACGTGCAGAACGAATGGAGACAGGGGACAGCTCAGGCTCCCGCAAGCGCTTGTCGAAGGTGGCGGGGATGAGTACGGAGAAGGATGAGATTGCAGATACCGCGAGCAGACCAGCGAAGAAGCTATCTTATGTCAGTTCTAAGGTGGGCACTAACGGTGTGCGCAAGCAGCTGAACCTGGAGGAAGGGGACGGGATGGCTGGGGGTGATGTGGTTTGAAGGACCGGATTGGTGACCAGAGAGGGGGGGGGGAGTGAATGGGAACCGATAAAAATTCTTCTCCAAAGAGAGAACTCGTCCTATGCCCCGATTGCCACTCCGAGCACTCGCACACACAAGAGCGGCTCTAAACTAGGCACACACAAGGCTACAAGACCTAGAGACAAGCCACGAATCAAGAAGCGGAAGCACTAGATAAGAATCAAACCAATCGAGCAAGTCCGCAGAACCCCAGGCGGACAGTCCGGAAGAGCCGGGCAGACGGTCTGCGATGGCCTGGCGGACGGTCCACGGCTACAGGGGGGACGGTCCATGGCTACAGGGCGGACAGTCCAAAAAAGCACTCCGAACCTCCAGTGGCTCTCGAGGAAATTCAGACAGTCTGGGCAAGTACCGCGGACGGTCCGAGCCTCGCGGATAGTCTGGCCACCCCGGGCGGACAGTCCAGCAAACTCCTTCCAACCGAAACCAAATCACTCGACGGATCGAAGCGAAGAGACTCAAGAACTCACGATGAACTCGACGAACTGACACCCGGGCGGACAGTCCGCAAGGGCACCGTGGACAGTCTGCGAGGGCTCCAGAAACAACCACCGAGCCTGCACGAAAAACACCTCCAACTTCCGATCGACGGATCTCCCAAACCGCTGGACGGATTGAGCCCAAATTTTGGGTAGATGAGAAGCGTCTCCAGTAGAAGCTATGCCCAAAATCTTGGAGCCCCAAACCTATCCAATCAACCAAAATCGCAAATCTCTTGCACTCAACAACAACTCGAGTTCATCCAAACCTCACCAAATCGAGCCCGAGTCCCGGCGTTTGAGGGGTCTAGATCATCCACATAGAGGCACAAGGCACTCACCCATGATCCCCTCAAAGTAATCCGAGACAAAATGACCTAGAAACGATGGATCGTTCCAAGGACGAAAATAGCACAAAAAGAGCTCCGAAAAAGCAAGAAAAGGAACTCAGGAATAGAAGAATTGGCACAAGATTAAGAGGAAGAATTCACTATGAATCTCTTGTCCAATCAGTTACAAGCCACTCCAAGAATTGCAAATCTTGGATGGCAAAAAGCTCCAAACAAAGAGCCACTCACTCCTCTCTCCTTCTCTCCCAAGAGCACCCCAAAATGAAAGAGCACTCCCACCCCTAGCCAAAGAGTTAGCTGAAAATTCAGCCCCCTCCTCCTATATATAGACCCTCCGAAAAAGAACGAAGTGCCTCTACAATAGGAGATACAATACAAGCCCTCACAAGGGCATTTTGGTCAACACATGAAGTTCACCATCAGACGGCCGCGCATCCATCGGGCCTTTGCGTCCTCCCGACGCAAGCACCTCGATCATGCCGTGTGTCGCCCGCCTCGAAGCTTCTCGACACTCTCGGATCCCCGTCTCCGTCGCGTTGGGCCTTCGGACTTGGTTTTGAGGCCCAAACCAAGAAACCATCCTCCTATGGTTTTGTGGCCAAACCACCAAACCCCACGTACACGGCCCGGCTTCACCACGCCAAGCATCAAGCCCGTCAAGCCTTTCACCTCCGGTGCCCGGACGGTCTACTCGGTCTTGCCTCGTTCCTTGACTTGGCTGCCACCGATGCACCGGCTCCATGTCCACGACTTCGTCTCACTCTTCTTGCACCATGCGGCCCACACTTGATCCCGTCGGCCACCGGGTCCCTCGAACCAAGCCTACTTGTCTCTCCATCACCCCGGAGGCCACCTTGGCATAGACCTTTCACGCTTGTTCTTCACCTGCACCAAAGCAAACCAAGCCGCAACCAACACCTGCAATACTAGGCCAAGAGTCAGTCCACACAACGTTGTCAACCACTCCTCACAAGTGCATTGACAACACACCACATAAACATATGAAGTTACACAACCGACAACACAACCCGACGAAACACACTCAACACAAAGCCTAAAAACATCCGGTCAATCTCTCATCATATACGAACCAAGGCACATATCAACTTGGTTTCTCATGGTTCCTCCACCCCCACTAGCATACGTCCCGCCAAGAGACAGGAATAAGGACAAGAAGGATACGACATCAGAGAAATCAAAGGAAGTGGCGGGCTCCATTCCGGGGCACCGCCAGGAGCAATGAGTTGCCTAAGTCTTAACTATCGCGGCTTGGGCAATGCTGCGATAGTCAAGGAGCTTCGCAATCTAGCGAAGAGATTTGCCCTAACGATGCTTTGTGTCCTTGAAACTCAAATTCACAAAGATCGGGTTGAGTCATTAACGAATACTCTTGGTTTTGATAATTCTTTTCCTGTTAGTAGTTCTAGCCGCAATGGTGGTCTTGGGATTTTCTAGAATAATAAAATGAGAGTTGAAATTTTACCGTACTCAGAGTACCAGATTGATGCGATTGTGACTGAGTCGGGGAAGGAGCCATGGAGGCTGACATGCGTTTATGGGAAGCTCCTAAGCAACATAAAACATGGGATATGCTGAAGTTCATCAAGGCATCTGCACATTTGCCTTGGGTTTGTATCGGCGATTTCAATGAACTCTTGCATAGAGATGAGCACTTGAGGGTGCTAGAAAGGAGCCATGCACAAATTGCAGGCTTCCGTGAGATGGTTGATGTGTGTGGATTTTATGACCTTGGTTTTGAGGGATGCAAATGGACTTATGAGAAGAAAGTATCAGGAGGCTCGTATTGCCGAGTGCATCTGGACCGGGCGCTGGTGATAGTGGACTGGTGCTCTCGCTTCCTATTTGCACGGGTTTCGCACCTCACTGCGGCAGCTTCAGATCATGACCCATCCTTTTGCGATGGGAAGGGGAGACAAAGCGGAGGCGAAGGAAGTGGAGGAACAAGATGTTTCAATATGAGTTGATGTGGGAGTCGCATGAGGAATTTATGGCTAAGCTGGCGGAGACGTGGCAGAACATAGGGGTGGCGCACACCCTCAAAGAGTTGCATGACAAGCTCACATCGGTTGCTGGGAGCCTGATCACTTGGGACTCCCAGACGTTTGGCCATGTTCGACATGAGTTGAAGTCTTTAACTAAGGAACTTGATCGCTTGAGATCGGACCCCATGCATGTGGGTAGTCTGTCACATGCGGAGATCAAGGTTGTGGAGAGAACAATGGAGCTCGACCACAGAGAATAAATTATGTGGAAACAACAATCTAGAATAATGTGGCTCTTTGAGGGTGACAAAAATACTCGCTTCTTCCATCTCAGGGCGAGCCAGCAGAGGAGGAAAAATAAGATATCCAAGCTGAGAAAGCCAAATGGCTAGATCATTGAAAATGAGGAGGAGATGGGGGTCATGGTGACAGTTTTTTACAAGGTGTTGTACCAGTCAGAAGCCACAACTGAAATGGAGCATGTCTTGAGCACGGTCCCATCTAAGGTAACAGCGGAGATGAATGAAGGCCTTTTAGCACACTTTGAGAAGGATGAAGTTAAAAGTCTCTGTTTCATATGTTTCCGACCAAAGCACCAGGGACGGATGGCATGCCAACACATTTTTCCCAACGCAATTGGGATTTATGCGGGGATGAGGTAACGACGGTTGTGCTTAGGTTATTGCGAGGGGAGGATGATCTAGCAGTCATCAATAGCACATGTATTGTGCTCATACCGAAGGTGGAGAGTGCAGAGGAGCTTGGCCAATTTAGGCCGATAAGTCTGTGCAATGTTGTTTATAAGATTGCATCCAAGGTGATGGCCAACAGGTTAAAATAAGTACAACCTGAAATTATTTCGGAGGAACAATTAGCCTTTGTGCCAGGGAGAATGATCACATATAATATTATTGCAGCTTATGAGTGCATGCATTTTATGAAGAAGAAAAGAGCTCGTGAGAGCCGGTTCTGTGTGCTTAGGCTCGACATGAGGAAGGCCTATGACAAGGTCGAATGGGAATACCTTAAAGCTGTTATGATCCGGCTTGGCTTCCATCGTTTGTGGGTTGACACGATCATGGGATTGGTAACTTCAATTTCTTTCTCAGTACTATTTAATGGGGAGCGGCAGGAGTGTTTTATACCTTCCAGGGGGATCCGCCAGGGGGATCCAATCTCACCCTATTTGTTCTTGTTAGCAACAGAGGGCCTTTCGTGCCTCTTGAAATCTAGAATTCGGTCATCGAACCTCAACGGAATTACAGTGGCTGCCTCGGCTCTGATGGTTGGCCACCTCTTGTTTGCAGATGATAGCCTATTGTTCTTTCAAGCAAACAGGGAGAGTGCGAATGAGGTGAAGGACGTACTAAATGTTTACTGTCAAGCCTCGGGCCAGCGGATCAATATGGATAAATCTTCTATACACTTTGCCAAAGGAGTGAGTGGCAGTACACATGTGGCGATCATGGACTCTCTTCAGGTCCACAGTGAAGCTCTCAGTGAAAAGTACTTGGGCATGCTTTTGGATGTCAGTGCTTCAACGAACAAGCTTTCATGTGTTTAAAGGACAGGGTGTGGAAGCGGGTTCAAGGTTGGCTGGAACAAACTCTATTTGCTGGCGGCAAGGAAGTCTTGATAAAGGCGGTGGCGCAAGCCGTGCCAATGTTCTCAATGTCATGCTTCAGATTGCCACAGGGCCTATGCTAGCACATTGATGGTTTACTTCGAAGTTTCTGGAGGGGAAGCAAGGAGGGAAAGCGATGTATACATGCTGGGTAGCATGGGAGGAGATGACCAAGCCTAAATACATGGGCGGCTTGGGCTTTAGACACAAAAATTTTCAACCTTGCACTATTGGCACAACAGGCATGGCGTATACTACAGCAGCCAGGCTCGCTGAGTGCAAGAGTTCTCAAGGCCTCCTATTTTCTGAATACTGATTTTTTTGGAAGTGAGATTGAGCATAGCTGAAGGACCGAATTGGCGACCAGAGAGGGGGGAGTGAATGGGAGCTGATAAAAATTCTTCTCACACGGAGCAAGAACTCAACCTAAGGTCCCAAATCACTTTCAAGGCCTCAAACACCTTGCTTGCCAAATCCACGTAGTCACTGGAGTACTACTGGACCTAGGAACAAGCCAACCACCAAATCAAGCACACACACAAACAACAGAGGAAGAAAATGCTCGAACTGAATGACTCTGCCTGGGGCGGTTAGATCGCATGCCAAGGGCGGTCTCACCACCTCCCCTTCCTGAACAAAAAACTCCGGGAAACGACACACACAACTGACTCAAGATTTCATCTGGAGAATCCTCTAACCAAGGCAAACTTTCTCCCAGAAGAAAACCCCGGAAAACCAAACTTTCCTGGGCGAAACCCTTAGGGCGGTTAGACCGCCTCCCCCATGCGGTTTGACCGCCTGGCTCCAGAAGCTAGAGCACGGGTCAACCCTCAACTTCCCATCGATTGATCTCCTGATTCACCCCACGGATTGTAGCGAAACTTTCGGGATAGGTGGGTTACCTCCTGGACAACCTCTCCACCAAAGGATATCCACTGAAACGCTCTTAATCAAAGGGAATGACGATCTTAGGCCTCTAGGTCATGAACTCAGGCAACTCCAAAAACCACTAAAATCGAAAGCCTTCACACAGGTTTGGAGGGGCAAGATGACCAAGAAAAGAGGCACAAGGTCCTTATGTGTGATTCCCACTATGAATCCCGCAAAGAAATGCCTCCAACACTTCCCAAGAAAATTCCCAATAAAAGGGCTATGAAAATCACAAAAAGAAAAGCCACGGGAATCACAAGCACATCAACAAGAGGCACAAGGATGAACTCGAAATCTTCCATATAAACCGAGGAATGATTCTTTACAAAGAGGCTAGCAACCTCCCTAACATCCTTCCCTCTTCCGGATTTGCAACAAGCACTAGCTAGCCTAAGGAAACCAAAGAGAAGGGGGAAAAACAAAGGCAAATGCAAAGGTGTCCCATGAGTTGGCTGCCATCTACCTCTTCCTAGGCTTATATAGGTGGAGGCCAAATGACTAAACTACCCCTAGTACATGAAAGTAAGATACACACCCGCGGATGGCACTTTGGGAATCCTTGTCGAATCTCCATCAGACGAATGCGCATCAACCGCAAGCCCGCTTCATCTCCACACAAGCCTTGTGATCATGCCGTGTGTCCTCCGCTTCGAAGCCTCGCGACGAACCGCGACCCACGCGGTCAGACTGCCCCTCCTGGGTGGTCAGACCACCCCACCCAGTCAAACCGCCCTGGCCAGGCGGTCAGACCGGCCTGGGATGGCCGTCCAAGTCTCGTTGCATCTTCGGTCTTGGCTTTCAGGCTCAACCAAGGAACTCAGTGGTTTTCTGGCCAAACCACTGCAAACCCCCGCGTGCAAGGCATAGCCTCACTTCGCCAAGCCTCGAGCCCGCCAAGCCTTTCACCTCTGGCGCTCGGACAGTCTACTCGCACTTGCCTCGTTCCTTGACTTGACCGCCACCATTGCATCGGCTCCATGTACTCGACGTTGTCTTGCTCTTCTTGCCACCATGCCGCCCGCACTTGATCCTGTCTGCATCCAGTCCCTCGAACCAAACCTACTTGTCTCTCCACTCCTGGAGGTCACACAAACATAGACCTTTCGCGCTTCTTCTTCACCTGCACAACGCAAATTAAGCCGCAACCTGCACCTACAATGCTAGGCCAAGAGTTAGTCTACACCATGTTATCAATCACTCATCACTAAGGAGCGACCATCCCTCGGTCCTCGGACCACACAGGTCCTCACTCACCCCCTTGATGAGCAATGACATCACACATAGTCACCAATAATGAAAATAAAAGAAAAAGAAGAGAAACTAACAAAGGGTCAAACAAGTGATCAAAAGCCAAACCAAAAGCGAAAACCAGATCACTTGAATGACGAAGTCTCGATCCCCTAAGGCAAGGGCAACAGCTCAACACAACCGAGACAAAAACCAAAGCTCACCACAAAGGAGCAAACCACCAAAGCATAAACTCAGACGACACAAGGAGCTCCCCCTAAACACATGCAGGCTCCCCTTGAGCAAATGCAAACTCTCCTTGAACAGATGCATGCAAAGAACCACTTGCAAATCCATGACAAAGAGCAAAACTTGCTCTGCACTGTCCAGGCCAGTCAGACTGCCTGGCCAATCACATTCCAGGCAGGGGCGGTCAGACCGCCCTATGTGAGTGGCCTATCAAAACTTGCTTCAAAAATTGCCGAAACAATTTGAAAACCTTCTAAACATGCCCAGATGCATTTTTCATGCAAAAACTTCTCCCCCTTATTGACAATGCATGAAAGGCAAAATTTGAAAAATTCTGCTAGGAGCTTTTCAAATAGACAATGAGCACCACAAAATGCTGCAGGTGAGATAATGAGCAAGCAAGACATTCCATAGATTCATAAAAGCATAGCCATCAAGATAGTAAAACTATATAGGCATAGGACAAAGCTAGGATCATTTTGAGCAATTTTGCGAAAAATTTCCCTCTCATGAGCAAAAACCTAAACATGATCAAAACAAGCTAAAGTGAACTAAACCACACCAAGTTTATGCTAGGTCACATATTCTCATCAAAAGATCATTGCAAACACCCACAAGCCATCTCATGTCATGTCAAAGCCACCGAGCCATGTGTTTACTTCTTAAAATGACTTCTCATGGTAGACAACATGCAACGGTTTAGCACCAAAATTAAATTACTTCAAGCATTCATGACATGGATCAATTGAGAGCAAAATTTTCAAGCATAGGCATTTCATTTTCAGATTTGCATAAATGGTACATGAAGTGCCTCTGCAGCAAAAAGAAGCTTATGCTCCTCCACAAGGTAATCACATGGGCCAAACATTCACAATGACAAATGGGTCTTTGACCCCAAGTGAAAGGAACATTGAACGACCGGATTGGGCGACCAGAGAGGGGGGGGGGAGTGAATGGGAGCCGATAAAAATTCTTCTCGAGAGAGATGAGATGAACTCGGCCTCGATCCCGAAATCACTTTCACTACTCTATCCACACGTTTGCCAAGACCACGTAGGCACTGGAGTGCTACTGATCCTAGGAGCAAACCACACCTACAAGCCACTCAGCAACGCATACACCACAGTGGAAACCACACACAGGAAAACTCCCTGCCAGCGGCGGTCAGACCGCCTCAGCCTGGAGTTTCAACAAAACCACAACTCGAAGCTCACGACTCCAAATCGACCCAAGATTTCGCCTTGAAACTCCTCTAATCAAGGCAAACAAGCTATCAGAGAAATTCCTCAGAAAACCAAAACATTTCTCACGAAACCCCAAGGGTAGTCAGACCGCGGGCATTGGGCGGTCAGACCGCCTCCCCTCCAAAAACCCGGTCGCGGGTCAACCCTCAACTTCCCGTCACCCGATCTCCTGATTCACTCCACGGATTGCAGCGAAACTTCGAGCATAGCTAGATCACCTCTTGGACGACCTCTCCACCAAAGGATATCCACCGAAACTCACCTAATGAAGAGGAATCGCTAATCGATGGCCTCTAGGTCATGGACTCCAAGAACTCCAAAAACCACCCTGTTGACGCTTTTTCTGGCCGAACACACGAGTGCGCTAGTTCGCACGGACGTCGGAAATCAACTCGTCGAAGCACCCAGCACGGGCCGGTCTGACCGCCTGGGAGACGCGGTCTGACCGCCTTGGACAGGAACGTCGCCGAAAACCTAAGTTCGTCGCTCCGGGAGGGACCCCGTCGGGAGAAACGCGCCTAGGGTTGTCCTGAGGTCGGCAAGGCCACTCAGAACTTCCTCAACCGCTGTGGAGACGAAGGAGGAGAGCAAGGGGGTTGGAAAAGCTAGGGCTTGGAGAAAATAAAGTAGTAAAATGATAATTCGATTGGATGATGGCCTCTCAATCGGCCACGCCCCTTTATATTTATAGGGGGGAGGTCTTGCCCTGCAAGGAACCCTTTACAACTCGTAACTAGCTAAAAACTCCTAACTTGAGTCGGACTCGGGGAGACCCGGTCAGACCTCCCGGGTTAGGTGGTCAGACCGCCTGGCGGCCTTTGTGCCAGATCGGCTACAGGGCACGCGGTCAGACCGCCAGAGCGACCCAGTCTGATCGCCTGGCCTAGCCTGATCCGGCTTTTGCCAAATTTGAGTGTCAACATATGCCCCCTATTTTTTAATAAAGCTTGTGTATTAAAAAATAAATCTAAGGACGATGTGACACTTCATCGGCCATTTTTTTTGAACTTAGGGCGATTCTTATTAGAAATCGGCCATATCCCCTTCAAGCGTCTTGCCATACACTTGGGTAGAACTTCTTCAAGTATCTTCCATTAAGAGCCCGAGGTAGTTGCTGTCCTTGCAAAGTTTCCACCATATAAGAATTCCCAGAGCAAACTCTCACAATTTTATACAGTCCTTCCCAACTTGGAGACCACTTGCCGAACTTGTTACTCTTAGATCCTATAGGTAGAATAGTCTTCCAAATCAAATCACCTACCTGAAAAGACTTGGCTTTTACCTTCTTGTTGTATGCTCTAGCAACTCGCCTTTTATCTTTCTCAATTGCTTCTAAAGCCTCTAATCACTTATCAGTCACTTCATCAATATTGTCCATCATCAAAGCATAATATGTATCAAAATCAAGATCATTTTGCTTTGCAAGTCTATATGCGCCTAGATTCACCTCAATAGGTAAAACGACCTCTTGACCATACACAAGCTCATATGGAGTAGCTCTAGTAGCACCATATCTAGAAATACGATAAGCCCATAAAGCTTCAGATAATACCTCATGCCATCTTCTAGGATTATCTTCTATCTTCTTCTTAATGAGCTTAATCAAAGTTTTATTGCTAGACTCGGCTTGACCATTAGCTTGAGCATAATATGGGGATGAATTGAGCAACTTAATACCGTAAGAATTGACAAAATCACGCACCTCTTTAGCAATGAATGAAGTACCCTGATCCGTAGTCAAAGTTTGTGGAATGCCAAATCTATGGATAATATGTTCCGTAATAAACTCAATTACCTCTCGATGTGTCATATTCTTGAGAGGTATAGCTTCAGTCCACTTGGTAAAATAATCAGTAGTCACGATCACAAAACAATGCCCCTTTGACGAAGGTGGATGAATCTTGCCAACAAAGTCCAAACCCCATCCTCTAAAAGGCCAAGTCTTAATAATCGGATGCATCAACGCAGCAGGCACCAACTGAATATCCCCATGCTCTTGACACTCTTTACACCCTTTGTAATACCGAAAACAATCAACTATCATGGTAGGCCAATAAAAACAAGCTCTCCTGAGGAGCCACTTCATCTTAGGAGCCGATTGATGAGTACCACAAATGCCTTCATGAACTTCCGCCATGCTAGCCTTGCTTGATCAGGACCTAAACACTTTAAAAGCAAATCATCTGCAGTCCGACGATACAACTCATCGTTATCTAAAACAAACTTTAGAGCCCATCGTCGGACTTTTCGGTCACTTGTACCTTTAGGATCCTGTAAATATATAATCAAAGGCTTTCTCCAGTCATCTACTTCGTCCTCAACAGTTTTGGAAGAAACAACGGCCGAAGTAGTTTTTTCCTCTGTAGGGCGGTCAGACCGGGTAGGGTGGTCTGACCGGGTGGAGGGCGCGGTCTGACCAACTCCTCCAGGACATAACCCTCGGCTTTGCCAAACACCGGTTTTCGTCCTTGAAAATTTCTTTTCTGAACATCATAACCAGATGCTTGCTGAGCCAGAGCATTTGCCCTTGGATTCTCTTCCCGTGGCACATGATTAATCACAAACTCATCCATACAAGATATGATGTCTAAACATTTATCAAGATAAGCATTTAAAGCACCATTTAAACATTGACATACCTTAGATACTTGCTGTACCACCAACAAGGAATCACCATATGCTTCTACATGTTTTACTTCCATATCATGTAAAATTTGCAAGCCAAACAAGAGAGCTTCATATTCCGTTTGATTGTTAGTGCAATCTTGATCCAAACGGTTAAGAGCTTCAAAACACCCCCATTGGGTGAAATAATAATAACTCCAATACCACAACCAATTCTACAAACCGATCCATCAAAGTGCAACTTCTATGGAGTAAAAGTTAAATAACCGACATCTAAATGAGGTTGTTCATTAATTCTATGTTCTACAATAAAGTCGGCCATGATTTGACCTCTCATTGATTTGATTTGTTCACAATGTAAATCATATTCAACAAGAGCATAAGCCCATTTGCCGACTCTACCACTTAGAATAGGTTTTTGCAACATGTATTTAATTATGTCGGTTTGACAAGCTACATAGCAAGTGCTTGATAATAAATGATGCCTCAACTTAGTACAGGCATAATATAAAGATAAACACAATTTTTCAATAAAATTGTACCTTGTTTCGGCATCCAATAATCTTCTACTTTCATAAGCAACAACATACTCCTTGCCATCGGTCTCTTGAGTCAAAACAGCCCCAATAACGCTTTCCTCAGCCGCCACATATAATCTAAAAGGAACACCACTCTTGGGTGCTTGAAGAACAGGCGGCGTAGTTAAATAATTCTTGATCTCATCAAAAGCCTCTTGCTGTTTTGCTCCCCAAGTAAACTCTGATCCAACTTTCAACCGAAGTAAAGGAGTAAAAGCATTCACCTTCCCAGACAAGTTACAAATGAATCGCCTCAAATAATTTACCTTGCCCAAGAACTTTTGCAAATCTTTCTTGCAAGTAGGAGCTTGAACCTTTTTAATTGATTCAATCTTTTTAGGATCAATCTCCACACCTTTCTCATGCACAATGAAACCCAAAAACTTGCCAGCTGATACACCAAAAGCACATTTGAGTGGATTCATTTTTAAGTTATATCGACACATTTTTTCAAATGCTAGTCTTAAATTGTCTAAATGGGAATTTAAACCGGCCGACTTGACAACAATATCATCGATATAGACTTCTACGATTATACCAAGCAAGTCATGAAAAATTAAATTCATAGCTCTTTGATAAGTAGCACCAGCATTTTTTAAACCAAAAGTTATGACAACCCACTCAAACAAACCTACAAATCCTGGACATATGAAAGCCGTTTTGGAGATATCCTCTTCGGCCATAAAGATTTGATTATATCCAGCATTACCATCAAGAAAACTAGGAATCTTATGTCCAGATGCAGAATTAACAAGAAAATCGGCTATAGGCATAGGATATTCATCTTTAGGAGTAGCTTTATTAAGATCTCTAAAGTCTATGCAAACACAAAGCTTTTTAGTTCCTTTTTTCTCAACAGGCACAATATTAGAGATCCAATCAGCATAACGACAAGGCCTTATAAAATTAGCAATAAGCAACTGATTGATTTCTTCTTTCACTCGGTCATATATATCAAGATTAAAATTCCTACGTGGTTACTTATAAGGCTTAAAACTTGGTTTAATAGGCAAATTATGCTCAACTAAATCACGACTTAAACCAGGCATTTCAGTGTAATTCCATGCAAAGCAGTCGACATACTCCTTTAATAACTTTATTAATTCTGATTTAAAGACAGGATCAAGACTCTTGTTTACAAATGTCGGCCTAGGTATAGTGCCATCACCAATATCTACCTCCTCCAGAGGATCAGCCGACGTAAGCCCTTGTCCTAACTTTCCCAAATCATCCAAGTCATCGATGGCTTCACACGTATCGTTCTTATGCGCCCGATAGTGATCAATCCTTTGCTGCAACCACTCTTTAGTTGAACTCATTGATTCACATGAAGTGGTTTAGCAGATTTTCGACCGGCTTTATGACAGCAGGGATGAAACCATCCTTGGAACAGCTTACAAACTCATAATCAGTTAAATCTAAGCCAGATAAACATTTTACATCATCATGCACATTTATAAAATGACTATCAGCTACAGCTACACAAGCAGAATTATCTCCATGCACAACTTCTACCTCATTGCCTATCCATTGTATTAAAAATTGATGCAAGGTAGAAGGCACACATCTATTTGCATGAATCCAATCATGACCAAGGATTAAGCTAAAGTTACCTTGTGTCTCAACGATGAAGAAGGCCGTAGCTAGCGTCTTGCTTCCAATGGTGAGCTCCATGGAGATAACACCTTTGGCACTATCGGCTAATCTCCTCCCACACCGCTGACGGTCATGTTGGTCTTGATCAACTCCTCATCTGAACCTCCAAGCTTCTTGAACAGAGAATACGGCATCAGGTTAACAATTGCACCTCCATCCACCAGCATCCGAGAGATAGGCTTCCCATTGATGTGACCCCTCATGTACAAAGCCTTCAGATGATTATCAGTGTCTTTAGGCTTCTAGAATACAACATCCTTTGGCCCAAAGTCAAGATGAGCGAAGTCCTCCTTTGAAGGTGCAGAGTCATCCTCGAATAAATGAACCACATTAATGTCAAGGTTCATGCACTCTGGAGAAGAACTGTAATCAATGAGTTGCTCGTCGTCTTCTGATGTAGGCACTGACAACAACCCATCATTGCGAACCATAGAAGCCAAAGAAGTGAAACCGGGCGGCGTTTCTAGAGAACCCGGTTTGACCGCCTCCAGGGCCGGTCTGACCGCGGGGGCCGGTCTGACCACTTTGTTAGACGATCTGACCGCCTCTGCTGGCGGCTGAACCACCTCATGTGGTCTGACCGTATCCTCTGGCGGTTTGACTGCCTCGGTCTGTGATGCAGCTTTAGCTCTCCACTCCTTCCCTTATGGCACCATGGGTCTGTAGTTGTTGAACATCTCATCTCTTTTTGCCTCCATCTCCTTTTCCTTCTTCTCCCAGAACCTCAGTCTTTGAAGCTTTCTCCTTTGTGTATGGGTTAAACCGGGAGGACACCACCTTGGCAAGAAGTTATTGGAGTTGGAACCACTCCCACTGGCCTCATGATCATTAGCAACACATCCTTTCTGAGTAGGTGTCACAACCTGATTATTTAGCACAATCGGTCTTTTGCCACTTTTCTCAATAGGAACATCCATTGTCCCAATCTATATGATGTCCTGGCCAATAGTCCTCTCTGGATCAATATCCATCTTCTGAACCTCCATCTCTCTGATCTTGGGCTTGTACACTTGTCGTGGAGGAGATTGAATGTTTTTTCTAGGCAGGGCGGTCTGACCGTGTGTAGGGGGCGGTCTGACCGCGTTGGCCTGCTGATGCTACCCTGACCAACGTGGAGCCCAATGATCTTGTGCAGGTCATGAAATTCGATCCACTGCTGGTCTTCTTGGTCCTCCTCATCCAGGATGGAAGGACTGCTAATAAGGCACCCATATCACTCCATTGTCATCATAAACTGAGCGAGGTTGATTCGAAGAAGGCGCCCATTGTGGAGTAAAGTGTTGCCCTTGCTGTGATGATTCACCTCTGAATCTTGTAGCTGCTCTTGGAGGCAACGACGACCTCTCTTGATGCGGAGGTGATCTCATCCTTTTTTTAATGGCCGATCGCTTGTAACGGCCTTTTGCTTAGAGTATTTGTCAAATTACATATCAAATGTGACCTTTGACTTTGAATCACTCCCCTGATTCTTGGCAATATCAAGCTTCTAGTTTCCAATCTCCAGCCACTTCGGAATAAGCATTTTTGGTCGACCGTGGGGAGGGGCGGTCTAACCGCCCTGGGGCGCCGGTCTAACCGCCCTGGGCTGACCAGGCTCGGTTGTTTGTTGACCAGACAACGTGGACGATCCTTGCCCCCTGTGTCTAGAAGGTTTGATAGTAATCTTGAACGTCTCTCTGCCATCAGGGGTCCTTTCACATGAAACCTCTCTCACCAACTCTTTTCCCCTCAAGTCGGGCTTAGCTTCCCCGACTACCACGTTCTTGCCTTTAGTTGCTTCGACTTGGTGTGGCTGAATCAACACTTTAGGTTGCTGCAGATCCATGGTATTGATAGGAAAAGGCTGCTTGTCCACTTGCATCTCATGAAGCATCAAACGACCTTCATTTATGGCCGATTGAATCTGACGACGAAACACATTACAATCGTTAGTAGCATGAGAATAAGAGTTATGGAATTTGCAATATGCACTTTGTTTAATTTCATCAAGTGGAGGCATGATATGAGAAATCTTAATATTTCCAAGTTTAAGTAATTCATCAAAAATACAATCACACTTAGAAACATCAAAGGTAAACTTCAATTCTTCTTGCCGACCTTTAGTAGCCGGCTTATTAAGTGATGCACAAGAACTAGGTTTAGTCTTAGAAGACCACACAAATTCAGCAAAATAAACTTCACCCTCGTCGTTCGAGCTATCAGAATCATATTCAACCAAATACATGTTAGACCGACGAGGTTTATAGTTTTCTTTTTCTTTATTCCGTTTTAGTTCTTGTGCCATACCTCTTACAAGAACAGTAGCAAGAGAATAAAATTCTACACCTTCTAACCTTTTTCTAAGAGCAGATCTTAAACCTTTAGCAGCAAGGTCAGCAAGGTCAGAATCAGAAAGCGCAAGATTAAAACAACAGTTTTTAACTTCTTTAAAGCGCTTAAGATAATCAGAGACTGACTCATCTTTGCCTCGTCTAACCGATGTTAAATCTGTTAACTTTGATTGATAGCTCCCACTAAAGAAGTGATCATGAAACTTTTGTTCTAATTGATCCCACGAATCAATAGAGTTAGGAGCTAATGAAGAAAACCAAGTGAAAGCGGTACCCGTCAATGACAAGGAAAACAAATGTACTTTCAAAGAATTATAAGTACCAGCTTCACCTAGTTGAGCAGTATATTGACTAATATGTTCCCATGTTGTGCGGTTATCATCACCACTAAATTTAACAAAGTTAGGCATATGCCAACCAGGGGGGAAATTCACATAATCAAACTCGACTCTATGGGGTTTTTGATAAAGCTTAGAATTGCCAAAGTCAATGCCGAGCTTATTTTTCATCATATTAGCTACTTCTTCTTTAAATTGAGCAAATTCATTCCTAGCAGCTAATTGAGATTGCATTGGAGTTGATGTATTAAATCTACTCGCATATGGTTGATTAGGATTTTGAACACGATGCAAGTCGGAAAACACATCATTAGGCACACCATAAGATGGAGCAACATTAGGTATAGGTGGTGATGTGTGAGCAATAGTACTGAACGCATAAGGTGCAATACCAACATTACTACACCTAGGAATCTGAGTATTAGGCGCAACCGACAAAGGCACCGACTGTTCTGGCAGCAAAACCATCTAGCCGGACTGGGCGGTCAGACTGCCTATAGGGGGCGGTTTGACCGGGGACGTCTGGGTGGATGGTGTTTGCTCAGGATAAAACCCTGTCGGCATACCGTACATAAATGTATCACCTGAAGAATTAGGTGATGCCGACATGGTTTGGTGCAGAACCCCATGTGTATCAACTTGAGGGATAGAATCATCAGTAATATCAGTACTAACACGTTTACCCTCTAGTTTTTCAAGGCGAGTAATAACACTAGCCACTACATTATTCTGATCACTAAACGCATGATCAAACTTTTCAGATATAGAAGAAAATTGCGTTACTAGATCAGGTGGAGTTTGGCTTACAGTGGGTATTACCTCAACCTTGTTGTTGTTCAACTTCAACGCAAGCATCTCAAAGTCTTGAGCTAAGGTCACCTTGCCTGCACGATCTTTCTTGGCGCCAGAGAGAAACTGCTTCTTGATGTACTCTTGAAGCTCCGTGTACTTCCTCCGGTCCTCTACACTGAGTTCTTCGTTGTTCACCATGATGAGGTTCTTGGGATCGAGTTTACAACGCGCTCCCATGCAATGATTGACAAAATGGTTGTAAAAACCAGATCTGTCCCCAGCGGAGTCGTCAAAAATGTGTTGACACTTTTTCTGGCCGAACACATGAGAGTGCTAGTTCGTGCGGACGTCGGAAATCAACTCGTTGAAGCACCCAGCACGGGCCGGTCTGACTGCCTGGGAGACGCGGTCTGACCGCCTGGGACAGGAATGTCATCGAAAACCTAAGTTCGTCACTCCGGGAGGGACCCTGTCGGGAGAAACGCGCCTAGGGTTGTCCTGAGGTTAGCAAGGCCACTCAGAACTTCCTCAACCGCTGTGGAGACGAAGGAGGAGAGCAAAGGGGTTGGAAAAGCTAGGGTTTGGAGAAAATAAAGTAGTAAAATGATAATTCGATTGGATGATTGCCTCTCAATCGGCTACGCCCCTTTATATTTATAGGGGGGAGGTCTTGCCCTGCAAGGAACCCTTTACAACTCGTAACTAGCCAAAAACTCCTAACTTGAGTCGGACTCGGGGAGACCCGGTCAGACCGCCCGAGGTAGGCGGTCAGACCACCTGGCGGTCTTTGTGCCGGACCGGCTACAGGGCACGCGGTCAGACCACGTGAGTGACCTGGTCTGACCGCCTGGCCCAGCCTGACCCGACTTTTGCCAAATTTGAGTGTCAACAAATTGAAGGTCTTCCCGAGAGATTGCTGGGGCAAAATCACCTAGAAAAGAGGCACAAAGACCTCATGTGTGATACCCAACAAGAATCCCTCCAAGAAACCCCTCAAACAAGCCACCACGAAAATCCCCAAAAAGAGCTCCGAAAATCACCAAAAGGGAAAACGATGGGAGACAAAGAGAGACAAGATGAACCACGCCGAAGCTTCTATATATGCCATGAAAGGTTCATACAAGGTCTAGCAAGCCGCCCGAACATCCATCCCTCTCTCAAGATCTCTCATGAAGCTCTCAAGCTAGCCTAAGGAAAACAAAAGCGCAAGATCAAATGAACTGGGGTTCCAAGAGTTGGCTGCCATCTCCCCTCAAGTGAGTTTATATGGAGGGCGCCGAATGACCAAACTACCCCTACTTACTTAACTTAGATACACACCCACCAAGGGCACTTTGGGAACTTCAGTCGATTTCTCCATCGGGCGGACGCCCGCTGGCCGTAATCCGCTTCAACTCCACGCAAGCCTCACGATCGCGCCGCGTGTCCTCCGCTTCGAAACTTCTCGACGCGCTGCATGCCACACGGTCAGACCGCCCTGCCCTAGTCACACCCCGGCCAGGCGGTCAGACCGCCCTGACCGGGCGGTCAGACCGGGCCAGGTAGGCCGGTTCGCCCCGTCGAGTCTTTGGCCTTGGCTTTGTGGCTCAGCCAAGTAACCTAGTGGTTTTGTGGCCAAACCACTGCAAACCCCGCGTGCAAACTTTAGTTGTTAGCTGCTACCTTGCACCGACTCCATCCCTCTCGACGTCATCTTGCTCTTCTTGCCAGTGTACGGTCCTTACTTGATCCCGTTAGCCACTGGGTACCTCGATCGAAGCCTACTTGTCTCTCCGCTCCTGGGAGGTCACACAGACATAGACTTTTCGCACTTGATCTTCACCTGCACCACGCGAATCAAGCCGCAACCTGCACCTGCAATACTAGGCTAAGAGTCAGTCCATAGAACATTGTCAATCACTCGTCACCAAGGAGCGACCATCCACCGGTCCTCGGACCACACAGGTCCTCAATCTCCCCCTTGATGAGTGCATTGACAACACCCACACATATAGTAACTGTTGGGGATCAGCTACCCTCGGAGTCTTCCAAGAAGACACACGTCATCAAAATAATCAGCAAACAGGAAGTTCCGAAGTATTCGCAGATCTCTGAATATAATAAGGGTCGCTGTTTTTCATGATTAGAGAAAGGCTTTCTACAAATAAAGTAATCTGATAAGATGAATTTTTATATATAAACATAATACTGACCCTCAGAATTCCTAAGAAACCAGGATTCCTTTTGTTCTTGTATACTTTGTGTGATGTTCAGGAAACAGGGAATTCCAGGAAAACTTCTCTACTCCTAAGCTATCAGGAAAAGGCAACATATTGGCATTAGAGAATAGAGTCTCTTTCCGAATCTAGTGATTGAGGATTACCGAAGCTCGTGAAGATATTCAGGAAAGCCGAGGCTAACTCAGTCAATGACGTATTCGGGAAGATACAGAAAGATGTGAGAAGCTTGGCTACGCAAGAAGAAAGAAGATGGGACACGCTAGGGCATGTTTGTAATTTAGATGAGACCTCCGTGATTGCCGCGGACGAATGTACCCTTAGGATTTCCTTCTATATGCATTATTGTTGAGGGTAGAATTGGAATGTAAAAGTGACCCTCGGGCACTATAAAAGGAGCCCCCATGCCTCCGTGTAAAGGTATCACCTTTTTCAAAACGAAAGACCTTTTGACAAACCAACTTTCGCTTTATTGTCTGGAGATCTCGGAATTTCCAACATTGGCGTGTAGTTCAAGTACCTGAAAATCCTCTTGACAGCCTACCGATGTGAAGTCCTCGGTGAAGCCTGAAAACGAGCACACAGACACACACTGAACTGTATGTCCGGCCTCGTCGCCGTCAAGTAGAGGATGGAGTCGATCATGCTCCTGTACTCCTTCTGGTCCACGGGCTCGCCATCTACATCCGCATCCAAAGCTGTAGTCCTACTCATCGGTGTAGCCATCGGCTTCGAGTCATCCATCTTGAATTTCTTCACTATGTCATTGGTGTACTTGGCTTGATGCACAAACGTCCCATCCCTGCACTGCTTGATCTGAAGCCCGAGAAAGAACTGCAACTCACCCATCATGGACATCTCGAATTCCCTGCTCATGTCATCTGCAAACCTGGCAACCAAAGTGTGAGAAGAGCCACCAAAGATTATGTCATCCACATACACCTGCATAATCAGAATGCCAACGTCCTGCCTGAGGAGAAAGAGAGTCTGATCCACCTTCCCCATTTCATACCTCTTACTAAACAAGAACCCTCTCAACCTGCCATACCACACCCTGGGTGCTTGTTTTAGGCCATATAGTGCTTTTCTGAGTTTGTATAACCGATGAGGAAACCTCTCACTCTCAAAGCCCGGGGGTTGCCTCACACACACTTCTTCCTCTAAAAACCCATTAAGGAAGGCACTCTTCACATCCATTTGGTACAACTTGAACCCTTTAGCAACCGAAAATGCTAGAAGGATCCTAATTGCCTCAACGAGCCACATGAGCAAATGTCTCCTCGTAGTCTATGCCTCTTTCTGGCTAAACCCCTGAGCAACCAACCTCGCTTTGTTTCTCACAATCTCCCCATTTTCTCCCTCTTTGTTCTTCCACACCCATTTTGTCCCAATAGGTTCGCAGTTTGGTGGAGGCTCAACCAACTCCCACACCTGATTCCTCTCAAAATTCTCAAGCTCCTCATGCATAGCATTCACCCAATCTGGATCGCAAAGTGCGTGTCCAATATCTTTGGGCTCAAAAGAAGCGACAAATGTAGAATGAGCGAAATGAGAATGCCTCTGTGACCAGGACCGTGTAGTACGCTCATGTATGTCACCTATGATCGACGAAGGTGGGTGATCCATCTATACACGCCGGGGAGCCTCACGTCTGGAGACCACCTCCCCCTAGCAGCAGCATCCACTCGAATAGCCTCAGTTGTCGTTGGTGTAGGGGATGGACCATCCTCGATCGTCGTCATAGTCGTGGAAGTAGTAGGTACACAGTCAGCTATGGGAGCACCACCACCATCATCTTCATCACCATCTTCCTGCACCTCCTCCTCAAAGATCTCCTCTCCAAACTCCTCATCACCTACACAATCAACGACCAAAGAGCTACGTGGTTGTGTCTTGTTGAAGGTAACATCGCAAGTCTCCACGATTTGGTTAGTTTCCAAATTTAGCACACGAAATGCTCGAGAGTGAGTAGCATAACCAAAGAAAATACCATAGACAAACCTAGCCTCAAACTTGTCAATTTTCTACCCTTCTTAAGAATGAAACACTTGCAACCAAAGACATGAAAGTGACTCACCTTGGGCTCATAGTAGGTTTTCTTCTTGAAAGCTCGGAGGAGGATCCTGTTCGACACATAGCACGCGGTATTCACCGCCTCCGCCCAATACCTCCTAGGAGTCCTATGCTCATCGAGCATCGTCCTAGCCATCTCACACAGTGTCTGATTCTTCCTTTCCACAACACCATTCTGAGGAGGGGTGTACGGAGTCAAAACCTGATGCTCAAGACCAAGATCACGACAAAAGGTCTCAAAACGTGAGTTCCTGAATTCCGTGCCATTGTCACTGCGTATAGCTCTAATGGCATCCCCGTGTCCCTCGTTCTTCAACCTCAAGATCAGGTCTCGAACAAAACCAAATGTCTCACTCTTATCCTCCAAGAAAAACACCCAGGCATAGTGAGAGTAATCGTCCACAACCACTAGGACATACCACTTCCCACCCACCGAGCGAACTTGAGCTGGCCCAGTAAGGTCCATATGCAACAACTCTATCAGACGCTCTGTCATGACATCAGTCAGGGGTGGATGGGGAGTGGCTACCATCTTGCCATGCCTACAAGGCAAACAAACCAAATCCTTCTCAAAACGCAACCTGGGCAATCCTCGGACAAGATCGAGCACACTCAAGCGGGAAAGCAACTCAAAGCTCAAGTGCCCCAACCTCCTATGCCACCTCCACAACTCGGAAGAAGGACCAACAACCAAACACCTCGGGAGACCAAAAGACTGAGAAAAATTAGCGCGAAAGATCTGTCCCTCGGGCACGATTGTACAAACAAGATCGCCTCGAGAGTCAAGAACACAAGAAGCCCCCAACTTAAAATGAACCTCATAACCCTCGTCCAGTAACTGAGATACTGACAACAGGTTATACCCAAGTGACTTGACCAGAGCCACACGCTTTAAGGTCACCAAGCTGCTCACCTTAACCTCACCTTCTGAAAGCACACGTCCTCGTCCATTATCCCTGAAAGTGATGTACACCTTTGACACAACTAGGGTGAGGCTGGAGAACCACCCTTGTCTCTGGTCATGTGTCGCGAACAACCAGAGTCAATCAAAAAAACATTCTCTATGCCTCCCACCTGCAAATCAAAAACGAAAACGAGAATGAGCAAGCAACTCAAGACTAGGTTTAGCACAAAAGGAATCAAACCAGTGTCGAGCCATTTGCTCAAAAGTGGGGTTAGCAACATCCATCCGATCACGACCAAAGCTACGAGCACCACACTGAACCACTTAATGCCAGCCTGGAGGAGAACAACCACCACGAAAAGGAAAGTGTGGCTCGTAACCCCTCAGAGACCCAAAACCGCGGCGACTTCTCCCATCCTCATATCGATCATTAGGCAGAGAACGTCTAGAAAACACACCACCACCAGAAACAAACCCTCTACTGCCTGTACCACGACCATAGGAACCAACACGACTAACACCACGATCATGGGCACCGAAACCCCCTACTCCCAGCTGGGACGCGGTCAGACCGCCTGCCCAGGCTGGTCTGGCCACCCTCTGGGCAGTAGCACCCGAACCACCTCGGTTGGGAACTCCTCTTGTTCCCTATCCCGGAACTGTACACACCTCTGCCTGACCCCTAGGCAGTGACATACGAGGCTCAGACACACCATGAGAAGGGTGGTACCTATCCTTGTTCGCCCACTCCTTAGCCATCCTCTCATCCCTCTTCTTCTTGTAGCAGAATCTTCTAGGTAACCATCCCTCCCACAATACTCACAATGGAAGCGGACTGGTTTTGGCTTTGGCTGTGGAGCTTCTCTCGATTTCTCTACCACTTTCTCTACTGGCTTCCCCCCAAACACATTCCCAAGGGTGCTCACAAACTTCACCGGTTTTTGGTAGTTTTCTGTTTTGTGGGGGAACACGGGTGGATCTGGTGTGGTGTCTAGCTTGTTTCTCAGGTGGTTGGGTTTGGGTGCAAATTTGTTCATGGGTGTAGTTTGTGGTGGGATAGGGATCTCTCCAATTTCTCTCCTCCCTCACCACTGCTCCCACCTATCTTCTCAAATGCCTGACCATCAAACCTCTTAAACCTAGCCATCATCAAACTCAACTAAGGCTCATGCCCAGACAACCTACTCATCAATTTCCTCAACTCATCATTCTCATCCTGCAACCGATCAACATAATGTGCAAGTTCCATATTCTTAACAGAATGTAATTCACATGTAGAGCATGATGTAAGAATAGGAACTTTTAAAGCACCTCCAAGGAAACAATCCTATCATGGGATTCATCTAGTCTGGCATGCAACAGAGGACAAGAAGTGCAAGCACCTAGTAAAGCAGACCTAGATTTCATCTCATCAAGCTCAGCCTTAAGAAAATCTAGTTCCTCCAACTTAGAGGCATGCTTCTCCTTAAGCATAGTCAAATCAGCCAAGAAAGCATTGCAGTCATCACAGTCAGTAGTATCAGCAACAACAAGAGCACACTTAAGAGAATCAATTTCAAGCCTAGCATCAAGATTCATAGATTCTAGCTCAGCTATATTCTCCCTAGCTTCTTCAAATGAGGCTCTAAGTTCTTTCCTAAGTTTCTTAGCCTCTCTAAGCATGCTGTCACGGTTGTCAAGTAAAGCAACCAACTCTTCATTCTCCTGGTGCAAGGAAGAGAGTTCATCACATACCTCGTCCTCGGATTCTGATCCCGAGTCATCCTTCTGGCTCTTCTTGCTGCCAGAGCTGTGGGCCATGCCGCAGAAGCCGTCCTCTCGTGCAAAGCAACTCAGGACGATGAGGTTCTTGGAACTGTGCTTCTTGCTCTTGCGCTTGCCGCCGTCGTCGCTGTCGCTGGAACTTGACGAGGTGTAGCGGGAACTGGAGCCGACGTCACTTGCTCCCACAATCGCCCGAGCCTTCTTCTTATTGTCGTAGCTGCCGCCCTTCCTCACCCTCTGCTCGTCCTTGTCCTTGTACTTGTGCTTGTGCTCGCGCCTCGAGCGGTGCTTGTTCTCGATCTTTGGGCGGTGCTTGTACTCGTTCTTGGGCTCGATCTTCTACGAGCAATCGGCGATGAAGTGTCCCTGCTTGCCACATCTGTAGCACGTACGCGTGGTCCTCCTCATGTTCATGCGGTTCTCGTGTAGCTTCTTGAACTTCCTAGTCAGCAGGGCCAGCTCGTCCTTTTCAAGCTCGTCGAACTCGTCATCTGGCAATGATACAAAGGAAGATAGAGAAAACATCCTCGTAGAGGAGTTAGTGTAAGTCCTTCCACCAGATTCAGAGACAAGAGCAAGACTATGTGACTCAATCGAGCTCTCAGCCTTGGCTCTCAGGCCACGATCCACCTCAGACGACTTGAGCATTGAGAAAAGCTCATCCTCAGTCAACGTCTCATACACACCGGACTCGAAGATGGCCTCGACCTTGGCACTCCACATGGATCTGTCAAGTGAGTGCAAGAGCTTGATAGCCCTATCATGATCCGTGTATGGGAGCACCATCACATTGGCCCTCATGTTGTTCACAATACAGGTGAAGCGCTGGAACATGGCATCAATCGACTCGCCGGGGAGATGAGTGAAATTCTCGTACTCTCTCCGGTGAGTGGAAAATAAGCGAGCCTGCACCTGAGGGTTCCCAACATGAGCATTCCTCAGCTTTACCCAAAATCTTGCCAGCCACATCCTCTCCATACACGCGATCGAACTCCGCAGCACAGAGAGCACAAAACATGTAATCCACAACCTTGCTGTTGGCCTCAAACATGTCCCGACCACCTGGAAGGATGAAACTATCGAGAATGACATAGTTTGCATTTTGCATCACTTCACAGATCAGTTGTCCTTTCCCACGAAGAAACGCGTCCATGCACCTCTCCCACATCTGGTACTTCTTCCCATCAAAGTGCGGAGGACCCGACCCCTTTCCATAGTCACCCATCTTTGGATCTTAGACTGGTTAGAATCAAAAAGATCCGTAACCGGCTCTGATATCAATTGAAGGACCGGATTGGGTGACCAAAGAGGGGTGGAGTGAATGGGAGCTGATAAAAATTCTTCTCAAGAGAGATGACTCCTCAAACGAGATGAACTCGGCCTCGGTCCTGAAATCACTTTCACCACTCTATCCGCACGTTTGCCAAGACCACGTAGCCACTAGAGTGCTACTGATCCTAGTAGCAAACCACACCTACAAGCCACTCAACAACGCATACACCACAGCGGAAACCACACACGAGAAAACTCCCTGCCAGGGGCGGTCAGACTGCATGGACAGGGCGGTCAGACCACCTCAGGCTGGAGCTTCCCCAAAACCACAACTCGAAGCTCACGACTCCAAATCGACCCAAGATTTCGCCCGGAAACTCCTCTGATCAAGGCAAGCAAACTATCAGAGAAATTCCCCAGAAAACCAAAACTTTCCTCGCGGAACCCCCAGGGCGGTCAGTCGCGGGCACAGGGCGGTTAGACTGCCTCCCCTCCAGAAACCTGGCCGCGGGTCAACCCTCAGCTTCCCATCACCCGATCTCCCGATTCACTCCACGGATTGCTGTGAAACTTCAGGCATAGCTGGGTCACCTCCTGGACGACCTCTCCACCAAAGGATATCCACCGAAACTCACCAATCAAGAGGAATCACAAATCAATGGGCTCTAGGTCATGCACTCCAAGAATTCCGAAAACCACACAGATCGAAGGTCTTCCCGAGAGATTGCTGGGGCAAAATCACCAAGAAAAGAAGCACAAAGACCTCATGTGTGATACCTAACAAGAATCCCTCCAAGAAACCCCTCAAACAAGCCACCATGAAAATCCCCAAAAAGAGCTCCGAAAATCACCAAAAGGGAAAACACTACGTGACAAAGAGAGACAAGATGAACCACGCCGAAGCTTCTATACATGCCATGAAAGGTTCATACAAGGTCTAGCAAGCCACCCGAACATCCATCCCTCTGTCAAGATCTCTCATGAAGCTCTCAAGCTAGCCTAAGGAAAACAAAAGAGGAAGAGCAAATGAACTAGGGTTCCAAGAGTTGGCTGCCAGCTCCCCTCAAGTGAGTTTATATGGAGGGCGTCGAAAAACCAAACTACCCCTACTTACTTAACTTAAGATACACACCCTCCAATGGCACTTTGGGAACTTCGGTCGATTTCTCCATCAGACGGACGCCCGCAGGCCGCTATCCGCTTCAACTCCAGACAAGCCACACAATCGCGCTATGAGTCCTCTGCTTCGAAGCTTCTCGATGCGCTGCGTGCCACGTGGTCAAACCGCCCCTCTTGGGTGGTCAGACCGCCCTGCCCTGGTCACACCCCGGCCAGGTGGTCAGACCGCCCTGACCGGGCGGTTAGACCGGCCCAGGCAGACTGGTTCGCCCCGTCGAGTCTTCGTCCTTGGTTTGTGGCTCAGCCAATTAACCCAGTGGTTTTCTAGCCAAACCACTGCAAACCCCGCGTGCAAGCTTTAGTTGTTAGCTGCTACCTTGCACCGACTCCATCCCTCTTGACATCGTCTTGCTCTTCTTGCCAGCGTACGACCCGCACTTGATCCCGTCGGCCCCCGGGTACCTTGATCGAGCCTACTTGTCTCTCCGCTCCTGGGAGGTCACACAAACATAGAACTTTTGCACTTGATCTTCACCTGCACCACACGAATCAAGCTGCAACCTGCACCTGCAATACTAGGCCAAGAGTCAGTCCACACAATGTTTTCAATCACTCGTCACCAAGGAGCAACCATCCACCGATCCTCGGACCACACAGGTCCTCAAACATTCTATCCAAGAACAAATTAAGCATGAAAAATAGGAGAAGCTCATCCTACCAAAATGCATATGATACAAATGCAAACAGGTCTATGATACAAAGATGCCTATACATCATGATACAAATGCAATGCAATGCAGAACTCAAATATGATACGAAGGACCAGATTGGCGACATGAGAGGTGAGGAGTTAATTGGAGCCGATAAAAATTCTTCTCAAAGAGATGAACTCGACTATGCCCCAGAATCAACTCCAACTCCAAATCCAAGCACACAAGATGAAGAACAAAAATCCAACCAAAACATCAAGGTCGTGCAGTCACATCGGACCTACCAACCCTAGGAATGATTCACCAAACACCAGACAAAGAAGCAGAAGCACAACTCAAGAAGCACAACACTTAGCCTATTCTGCGAGGCCAGGACAGACCGTTCGTGAGAAGGGTTCGGACGGTCTTTGGGTCTCCAACGTACCATCCGTGGGTCAAGGACGGACCGTCTGAATAAACCAATTGAACCTCCAAAAACTCACTGAGCTATATGGACCATCTGTCAAGATAGCACGGACCATCCGAGCTCTACGAACCGTCTGACCCTTGCACACGGACTGTCTGTCAAACCCATTCGAGCTCAAAACCGAAACGCACATAGATCAAATGACGCGACGCAAAAACTCACGACGAACACGCAACCAACTGCAAGCCCACTGACCTCCGTATGGACAAGACAGACTGTCCGTCAGGTTTACAGAGCGCAAGCTCGAGTAGACCGTGCGGTCAACCCCAACTTCCCAACAACGGATCTCCCAAAGCACTGGATGGATTGAGCCCAAATTTTAGGTAGATGAGAAGTGTCTCTATGAGAAGCTATGCCTTGAAGCTTATGGCCTCAAACCAACTCAATCACTCGGAATCGCAAATCTCGTGCACACAAGCCACAAACTCGAGTTCATCCAATCCTCACCAAATCGAGACCGATTCCCAGCGTTGAGGGGCCAAGGTCATCCACAAAGAGGCACAAGGCACTCCCCATGATCCCCTCAAAGAAATCCGAGATTAAACGACCTAGAAATCGCTGAACGAAAATCACCCAAAAATAGCTCCGAAAATGACACGAAAATAACAACACGAATTCTACAGTGCGCTCGAGTATGCAGTCTACCACGTGTCCCTAGAACAACATTGCGGAGCCTCCTCCGGCTCCCTCCCCATAAATACTTTATTCTGCTGCATAAAGCTTTACGCAGGGGCAACACGAGCATTTATCCATTGCATAACCCAATACCGAAGGATACTGTCGCCGTGCCATGGATTACGCACGATTCCGGTGAGTTACGCAAACCATTTTTTCGCAATTGGGTTCCTTGCATAGCCACTGTGTTTATCCCTGGAGAAGAGAGCTGGTGCAAAGTGCCATGGATTATGCACCAAGCTGGTGAGTTACGCATAACGTTTTCTCGTGATTAGATGTCATGCTATTTGTTCCACCACAACATGCTGCACAGAGGATCCCTTTACATTATTTGCATATCAGTTACGTAGCAGTTACCCCACACCATCTGTGCAAGTGGTCACAGAAGATCTTCAATGATCTGTTTACTCTTTTGACAAGTCATAATATCGTGGGTTACGTACATCAGATACGTATGAAATATAGAGATATAACCACAGAAGATCCACCCTAATTCTGAAGGTTACGATCATGGGTTCTTGCCGTGTGTGTGGGCCAACACGATTAAGGCCCTAATTAATCATTAAGCGACCATGTTGCATCTTGGCGGCCTTGTCTACTGTATATTGTGCTCCTTTTGTTAATGAGCCCTTAGCATACACTATAATTCAGTAAACGTTGGATCACGTTTTTACTGTGTTGACCTCAATGTTTCAAAAAATAAGGATCCAAGGTCAAAGTATTTATTTTAATATATCCTTCCACTTTTTTTGAGGCAGGCTGATTGATTCGGATGTACATGGGCTTGGACAACAGGAACAAGTTGTTTGTGGGTTGGGGGTGGTTCAAAGCTAAGCGGATGACTTCTCTAAACATAGCTTCTCTAAACATGCAAAAGATTTCATCATGTTTGTGGGGTGGGGGTAGTTCAAAGCAATGGGGGTGGTTCAAAGTATTTATTTTTAATATATCCTTCCACTTTTTTTTGTTGAGGCAGGCTAATTGATTCGGATGTACATGGGCTTGATGGGCTTGGAGTCCAGGAACGGGTTGTTTGTGGGGTGGGGGTGGTTCAAAGCTATGCGGATCAGATAACTTCTCTGAATGTCATTGGTCCCAAAAATCTCTGAACATGATGAAATCTTTTGCATCCGTGCTTGATCCTATCATCAGTGCTCACAATTAGGTCCATTCATCACCATTATACGTACAAACGGTGGTGGTAACCCAATCTGCCTTGATGTCTCGTGCGTAGTGACTGATTTACAGCAGGTTACGTAGTTCGGCGGCCATCTGGACGAGATAAGAGAGAAGGTAATCAATAGTCGAGCCAAGTGTTAGGTTACGCACGTGCCTCAGGAGAGTACATGGCTCATGCGAAATTGAGTGGTCCAGGTTATGAAGATCATAAAGAGAGGTAGATACAGCTGCAGGTACACACATTTGGCACAACAACTCCACATGTGTTTTATGAAAGCATGTCAATAAATGTCCAATGGCGGAGGCACAACTACCGCTTCTTCTCATGATTTAGTGGCTTGCTCAGTTTGGGACATCGACTGTAATGACGACAGTGCGGCGGTGCCGGCCGGTGGTGGCTGCAAGTCATGGTATGGAGCTTATCGGGTGGTAGATCCGTGTTGTACGTGTGTTTTGTTTTGGTTGAGTTGAGGCAGTGGAGTGATGCAACCACATCTAACACACCACGGTATGACGAACACATCCGATCCGCTGCAAAGCCTGCAAATCAAAAATTTGGCGGAAGCAATCATATAGTAGATGCGGAACATGATCACTAGCTGTTACACAGCTTCAGGTGCACACACATTATTTCATACAGTATATATAAATGAGTGTACGTACATATGCATTGATACTGCATGAAAATATGTGTACATACATCGGTACCTTCCTGTAGTGATAACAACCAAGCACTGAAGCACCCAAAAACAACTATGTGACTCACTGCTAAAGACCAAGGTAGAAGTAGAAGATCTTGTAACCTCCAGAGGGGACGCCCAACAAGTGAATGTACGGCACATAGAAAGGACCACACAGTGGTCCAGCAGACTCTGGAGTGCCAACCGGGCGGGCGTCAAAGCAGGAGATGCTCCGAGCTCTCGGCGTGGAGCCGAGACACCAGACCTGACCCAACCATGTGACGGGTCGGATTGTTTGCCCGAAACTGATGGGTCGTGCGTGGTAACCCGAAAGGACCCGACCCGCGGACCAGGAACTTTTCGATGGGCCAGTTATTTCGAACGGTGGACAACTTTTTAGAATGGCTTTTTCAGTTTTTGTCAGGTTTACTTTGGTTTGGTTTTTGTTCATTGGTTAATAATAATTAATGCTCACCCCGTCCCATCCAGCAGGCATGCCGGCTAGCGGGGAGGAGTCAGAGCAACTTCACTCATTATTGGGTTGAATGCCACGGCCCATGGATTTTATTAATTATGATTAGGTCTAGTAATTGCTTAGTTGTTTGGCATTTTTTACTCAATTGGCGGCTGGCGGGGCTCCTAATTATACGATGTCTGCCAGCATCCCCCCATAGCACCATACATGCATGAGCCTGATGAAGCCCTACGGCCAAATGGTCATATAGTCGGCCTGCCCGAGAAGCCACTGGAGATCCCACCATTTGATCTCGTCATGGGCAAGTCCTCACCGAATGATCAATCTATTTTATGAGAATTTTGCTTGCTTTTTCCAAACAACACTAGGTACCCGCTGGACCTTTAATGCTGTTGGTTCTCCATCAATTTATCAAGCAACCATTCTGAAACTAATCATGTGTGTGTGAAAAAATACCTGCAGGGAGCAAGACCCTGGCAGGAGCTGCATCGGCGGCATGAGGGACACACAGGAGATGATCGACATGGTGGTGAACCATGGTGTGACGGCGGACGTCGAGGTGGTAGGAGCGAACTACGTGACCACAACCATGGAGCGCCTCACCAAGGCCGACGTTAGGTACTGCTTCGTCATCGACATTAGCAACATTCTCAAGAGCTCCGAGTGATCACAATATGAGAAATTGGCATCAGTTAGTTTCTGTTGTTGCTTTGTGCCTCGGCTATAGGACGGTTTAATTTTCAGTCAGTGATATTGTGCCTCGGCTATAGGACAAGGTGGATAAGGGTTGAAACTTCAACCCATAAAAGCCCATCTAAACTTACTCCCTCCATCCATTTGTCCAAGGCCCGTTTGTACTTGACTCAAAGACCAAGCAAAATAAATCAAGTCCCTCCAGTCATCAATGTCCAGAGTATTTGCAGATTCAACGTGGCGGCTTCAAATGAAGAGTGGTGGGGCTGGGGGCAGGGTGGTGGTGGTGTGTGGGTGTGTGACCTGTACGGTTTTCGAGATATCTTGTAATGACAGCCTGCTATCTCGTAGTAATTTTATCGAACAGACTTGTAGAATCGACAACACCGAGTCGATGTTGCACCATGCAGCATGGTGGGTGCAGGTTACGTGCAGAATTGACACGACCAGATGCAGCATTGGATGGTGTAGTAAAGAAGACGACGAGAGACTCTTGATCTGCGATGTGGCTCACTGGTACTAATGAAGAGGAGGCTCTTGATTTTCTGATACCTTTGTGTTTACCAAAAAAATTTAGGTATTAAATGCGACTTTGACCGCTAATTAGGCCAAGTCTTAGTGGAGTTTCATGAGAGAGTTTCATGCATTAAATTTTGCTGATGTGGCAATGAGAGAGAATGATGGAGTTTCATAAGATGTGAGGAGAGTTTCATCACCTTGAAATTCTACTGGCACATTTACCTAGTTTTTCAGTCTAGATAACTGTGCAATGAAACTTGCACTGAGACTAGTTCTTTGAACAGCATGACCAGAGGAGTGTCAATCGTCAGCTGCTGTCTTGCACTACTAGTAGCAGCTAAAGGAGGACACATACAGGGGCACAACTGCACAACACAACATAGAGTGGCGATATTTGTTCTTAAAAAACTATTGTTTAAAAAACCTACACTTTCCCGGTTACACACCATGCCTCGCACAGCTTGGACTACAAGCAGAGGTTTCCCACTTCGATTCCTCTTCCCCCCACCCACCCATCCACCTTCCGTTCCGCCATCTCGGAGAACTGAAAGCTCACATATGCCCCACTTCCCCCTAATGGCTAACTCTCCTAGGGCCCCCGCCTACCTGACATCCAACAAGGAGACCGACGACCGCATGATGATCAGTGATGGATGCAGGACTTTCCCATCGCCAAATCCTGGCTCCTCCACCGACGAGGATGAGGTGTCAATCCTTGAGGCACAAGACCTGGCAAATGCCCATGACACCCAGTACCGCCTCGCCATGTTCTCGTCCGAGGACAAAGATGAAGACGAGAAGGAGGAGGAGGAAGAGGACATTGATGCTGTCAGGCGTGGGCGCGCAAGGAGTGGCCGTGAACATGGCCATGGACCTATACGTGCCGGTCGTGGCTTTGGGGATGGCCATGAACACGTATGCTCCCATCGTCGTATCCGTGTAGATGGGCACGGCGACCCAAGAAGACTACAGAGTGAGCGGAGACTAGATTTAAGGCTTGACGGCGAGATCATGCCGGCTGGGGTTGGATGCCCACGACGAGGCTCCAGTGCGGAGCAGAAGGCGGCAGCTGCCAGTGCCAACAGGTTTGGCTTTGATCAGGCTCTGCTCATCAGGCTCATATATTATACTTGAAACTCTACAATTCTGCAACAGACCCTTCTGACCTGCATTCCTCTTTTCGCCCTCTTCAGTTAGTCATATCCAGTAGATCGATGAAAGCAAAATGTTATATGGTTCGAAAAAAGCAAAATGCTATCCTTTCTCAGACATTTTTGGGACTAGTAGTATTCATGTTATTAGGAACGTCCTGATCGAATTCGGAGTACACAGATGAGTGATGACTGATCCTATGATAAGATATATTGTATGTGTGCATCTGTGCAGAGATGGCATGGAAGACAAGATGGCAGGTCTGAGCTAGAGTGACATGGAATTCATCAAGATCTTGCTGCCAAGCCAAGGGTTATGCACGCTCCCTGTGTCGTGTCATGTGTACAACCTCGACGGGACAGGTCGGGCCTGCAGGCGCCTCCACTCCCCTCCCGTTGTGTCGTCCACAGCCACAGCGCCGCCCGCCACGAGGAGTAAGCTGGACATGCTGGGTTACACACAATCCATGACGCACACGTGGTGCTTCAGCATAGGTTACGCGGTGCTTCATGTGTTGCTGCATGATCAAATTCGCTAACATACTGTAAGTCGCAGTGCTGGTCTGAATGGACTGTCAAGGCTGAAGTCGAAGCTATTGAAGGACCGAATAGGCGACCAGAGAGGGGGGAGTGAATGGGAGCTGATAAAAATTCTTCTCCAAAGAGAGAACTCGGCCTATACCCCGATTGCCACTCCGATCACTCGCACACACCAAAGATGCTCTAGACTAGGCACACACAAGCCTACAAGACCTAGAGACAAGCCACGAATTAAAGAGCGGAAGCACTAGACAAGAATCGAAGGAAAGGAAGCGAGTCTGCAACAGACCAGGAGGACAGTTCGGGTTGTACGGGCGGACTGTCCGGATGGCCTGGGCAGACTGTCCGCAAGGCCTGCGCGGACCGTCCGCAAAAGCGGACAGAACCTCCAGAAGCGCACCTCGAAAAATCTGACTGTTCGCGAGGGACCTGCGGACTGTCCGGCCCTTCACGGACCATCCGGCACTCAAATACGGACCGTGTGCAAACTCTGTGCAACCAAAACCACCTGAGGCAACGGATCAAAACACGAACTCGGAAGAACACGCGAAGAACACCTGCACTGTTCAAGGGCTTGTGGCCATCCGCCAAAGTCCTGCGGACTATCCGCGGGTTACGAACAGAAGCAGAAAACGCATAGTCGCGAGGGTCAACCTCACCAAGTCATCACCGGATCTCCCAAACCACTTGAGCTCTTGAGACAAGATTTGGGGGAGATGAGAAGCGTCACTAGGTGAAGCTATGCCTCAAAAATCTCGACCTCTAACTCACTAAATCACCGGGAATCGCGGATCACATGAACCACCACCAAGAACTCGGGCTCCTACAAAAACTCGCGAATCGAAGGGATTTCCCGGCGTTTGAGAGGTCAAGATCACACCCAAAGATGCACAAGGCATCCACCCATGATCCCCTCAAAGAAATCTGAGGAAAAACACCCTCAAATCAACGAATGGAGCGAAGAACAAAACACAAAAAAATATCCACGAAAATGACACGAAAATCACAAGGGACTAGGAGAGGGAAATCATCACAACGCCGAATGCTTCCATACATCCAAAGGTCAGAGTCTATACAGGAATCTAGCCTAGGGAAATACTGGGAAAAGAAGCACTCCAGAGCGATCTACCAGGGGAGGAAACCCTAGAGTGCAAGAGAGAGAGATGCCATCCACCTCTCCGCTATTTATACGAAGTCCACCGGAGGAGGCAAATGACCACGCTATCCCTTCAACTTAAAATGAAGATACACACCCCTCAGGGGCAATATGGTCAAGTCTTCGGATATTCCCATCGAGCGGGCACGCTTCCACCGCGGACTTGCTTAGCCTCGACACAAGCCTCGCGATCACACCATGTGGCCCCTCCTTGAAGCTTCCCGACGCTCCCGGATCCCCGTCTCCGTCTCATCAGGCCTCCAGACTTGGTTTTGAGCCCCAAACCAAAAAACAGTCCACCGATGGTTTTGTGGGCAAACCACCAAACCCCGCGTGCAAGCTTCGGCCTCAAACTGCCACCTTGCACCAGCCCATGTCCATGACTTCAACTTGCTAGTCTTGCACCGCACGGCTCGCACTTGACCCCATCGGCCACCGGGTGCATCGAACCAAGCCTACTTGCCTCTCCATCACCCGAAGGCCACCACGGCTAAGGCCTTTCGTGCTTGTTCTTCACCTGCACCAACACGAGTCAAGCCGCAACCTGTACTTGCACACTAAGCCAAGCATCAGTCCACACAACGTTGTCAATCACTCATCACTAAGGAGCGACCCTCCACTAGTCCTCGGACCCACCTAGTCCTCAATCTCCCCCTTGATGAGTGCATTGACAACACCCATAGTAATCATCATAGAGAAAAAAGAAAAGAAAACAACCACGAACACAAACCACCAAGCAAGTGATCCAAAGCCAAAGAACAAGCGAAAAACAAGATCACTCGCCAGACCAAGTCTCGGTCCCCTAAGGCAAGGGCAACGGCTCAACACAGCCGAGACAAACAATGCTCTACAAAGAGCACACCACAAAGCACAAAACTCAGGCAAACCAAAGGAGCTCCCCCTGCACATATGCAAACTCCCCCTGATCAAATGCAACCTCTTTTCTCAATTTTTCTCCCCACATGAAAAATCTCACAAGAACCTCCGCAAAATGCATACAACTTCTCCCCCTTGTTGACAATGCAAGCATCAAGGTATTTGAAATTTCTCCCCTTTGTTATCATGAAAAATGCATGTCAAAGCATATACAATCTACCAAGCTTCTCAGATATACAAAGAGCACAACAAAATGCTACAAATGAGACATAGAGCAAGCAAGGTAGACATGGTGTAGTTAGCGCATTGCCATCAAGAAAGTAGAGACATATAAACATGGGACATGGCTAAAAGTAGTTTTAAGCAATTTTCACAAAGAAACATTCATCTCATGAGCAAAGCCCTATCCATTGCAATTTGAGCAAAAAGGGACTAGATCATACAAAGCTCATACAAGATCACAAGTTCTCATCACAAGATCATAGCAAACGCGCATAAGCTACTAAATGTCATGTCAAAGCCACCGAGCCATGTGTCTACTTCTATTTTGAGACTTCTCATGGTAGACATCATGCAACGGTTTAGCACCCAAGATATGTACATCAAAGCGTAAAGACATGATTAAGAGCTTATTTTTCAAGCATAAGGCAATTCATACGCCAAGTTCTTTTTCAAGTTTAAGTATGGTACATGAAATGCGTTTGCGGCAAAAAGAAGCTTATGCTCCTCCACAAGTGAACATATGGGCTAAACATTTACCATGACAAATGGGTCTTTGACCCCAAGAAAAGAGAGCATGATACTCAAGCACAAACTAAACATGATATAGGCATTTGAGCACAAATTGAGCATAAAAGAGCATCTACTCATGAGTGAAGCATTTTTAGCATTTTCACAAAAAGGAAGCTATCTCATCATGAACATATGAAAATACCATCAAGAGCATAGCATTCACATCGCCATTCCCAAAGCATACACATATCTCACATATAGCACATCATAGTGATCAAAGTATATAAGAGAAGCTCATCCTACCACAAATGATCCAAAGATGGCTATCCTACCATGTTTTGTACAAAATGAAGGACCGAATAGGCAACCAGAGAGGGGGGAGTGAATGGGAGCCGATAAAAATTCTTCTCCAAAGAGAGAACTCGGCCTATACCCCGATTGCCACTCGAATCACTCACACACACAAAAGCGGCTCTAAACTAGGCACACACAAGCCTACAAGTCCTAGAGACAACCTTCGAATCAAAGAGAGGAAGCACTAGACAAGAATCGAAGGAAAGGAAGCGAGTCTGCAACAGACCAGGCGGACAGTCTGGCTGGTACGGGCGGACCGTCCGCAAGGCCTGGGCGGACTGTCCGCACGGACGGGTCGAACCGTCCGAAAAAGGCAACCGAGCCACCAGAGATGCACCATGAAAAATCGGACTGTCCGCGAGGGACCTGCGGACCATCCGCCACGACACGGACCGTCCGGCACTCAAGTACGGACCGCCGCAAACCTCTTGCCACCAAAAACTCCTGAACCAACGGATCAAAAAATGGGCGCGCAGGAACATGCGAAGAACTTGATGAACACGCAGCGAACACTGTCCTCGCGGTCCATCCGCCCCGCACTCGCGGTCCGTCCGCCCTGCACGCAGAAGCAGAACCGCGAACCCCGCGAAAACACCTCCAACTTTCGATCGACGAATCTTCCAAACCGCTGGATGGATTGAGCCCAAATTTTGGGTAGATGAGAAGCGTCTCTAAGAGAAGCTATGCCCAAAATCATGGAACCCCAAACCTATCCAATCAACCGGAATCGCAAATCTCGTGCGCTCAAAGCATAAACTCGAGTTCATCCAAACCTCACCAAATCGAGCCCGATTCCCGGCGTTTGAGGGGTCTAGATCATCCGCAAAGAGGCACAAGGCACTCACCCATGATCCCCTCAAAGAAATTCGAGACAAAACGACCTAGAAATGATGGATCGAGCCAAGCACGAAAATAGCACAAAAAGAGCTCTGAAAAAGCAAGAAAAGGAACTCAGGAATAGAAGAATTGGCACAAGATTAAGAGGAAGAATTCACTATGAATCTCTTGTCCAATCGGTTACAAGCCACTCCAAGAATTGCAAATCTTGGATGGCAAAAAGCTCCAAACAAAGAGCCACACACTCTCTTCTCCCTCTCTCCCCAAGAGCACTCCCACCCACTAATCCAAAGAGTTGGATGAAAATTCAGCCCCCTCCTCCTATATATAGGCCCTCTGGAAAAGACCGAAGTGCCCCTACACTAGGAGTACAATACAAGCCCTCACAGGGGCATTTTGGTCAACACATGAAGTTCACCATCGGACGGCCGTGCATCCATCGGGCCTTCGCGTCCTCCTGAAGCAAGCACCTCGATCATGCCGTGTGTCACCCGCCTCGAAGCTTCCCGACGCTCCTGGATCTCCATCTCCGTCGTGTTGGGCCTTCAGACTTGGTTTTGAGGCCCAAACCAAGAAACCGTCCTCCGATGGTTTTGTGGCTAAACCACCAAACCCCGCGTACATGGCCAGGCCTCACCACGCCAAGCGTCGAGTCCGTCAACCCTTTCACCTCCGGTGCCTGGACGGTCGACTCAGTCTTGCCTTGTTCCTTGACTTCGCCGCCACCGATGCACCGCCTCCATGTCCACGACTTCGTCTTGCTCTTCTTGCACCATGCGGCTCGTACTTGATCCCGTTGGCCACCGGGTCCCTCGAACCAAGCCTACTTGTCTCTCCATCACCCCGGAGGCCACCTTGGCATAGACCTTTCACGCTTGTTATTCACCTGCACCAACGCAAACCAAGCCGCAACCAACACCTGCAATACTAGGCCAAGAGTCAGTCCACACAACGTTGTGAACCACTCCTCACGAGTGCATTGACAACACACCACATAAAGATATGCATAAAAGACACACAACCGACAACACAACCCGACGAAATACACTCAACACAAAGCCTCAAAACATCCGGTCAATCTCTCATCATATACGAACCAAGGCACATATCAACTTGGTTTCTCAATCTCCCCCTTGATGAGTGCATTGACAAAAGATGGTTTGAAAGCAAAGGGAAAACCCATTCAAGTGCCCAAAAGCCAAGAAAAAGCAAACCCAAGGCAACTTGAAATGAGAAGAGCTCCAACCAAAGACTCTCGGAACCAAAGGAAGCACAAAGGCTAAACACCACTGAAGAGTCAAGCAATCCACAAGAGCTACAAGCAATCCCGAACACCATCAAACTAATTTCAGCTCTTAACAAAGCACTTGTCAACCGCTCATCACCATCAAATCAAGGTTCATATCAACTTGATTTTCCAAATCTCTCCCCCTTGAGGAGTGGGTTGACAACATGCGAGCACAAAGAAATGGTTTGAGAAAGCAAAGGCCAAACAACTCATCCAAGTGAATGAAAGCCACACAAGGCAAAGAAAAAAAACACTTGGCATGAGAAAAACCATAAAGGCTAACACCATTAACAATCTCGGCCCCCAAAGACATGGGTAACGGCTCGACACAACCGAGACAAGAACGCATGATCCCTCAAGAAGAGGCACAAAGGGCTCAACACCAATCATGGACAAATGAAAGCACATGATCCCTCAAGAAGAGGCACAAAGGGCTCAACACCAATCATGTGACGATCGAAAACTCAAATCAACCGCCGGCTCCTCAAGAAGAGGCAAAGAGGCTCAACACCACCGGCAAAAGAGCACAAAACTCACAAGCTCCCCCTAAACACATGCACTAGGGCCAAAGAGCATACAAAGCTCACCCTAAACACATGCGATAGAGCAAAGAGCACACCAAGCTCACAAGCTCCCCCTAAGCACATGCACTAGGGCCAAAGAGCATACAAATCTCACCCTAAATGTATGTGATATAGCAAAGAGCAAAAACACCAAAGCACAACTCAGGCAAACAAAGGAAACTCACCAAAGCTCCCCCTACACAAATGCATACTTCCCCTGAACATGTGCATGCAAACTCAAGTTCTCCCCCTGAACTGAGTATCCCTCTGGATGCAACACATGCATGAAAACTAAATCAAATTTTCCCTCAAATGCAACTTTTCCTCGTTGATGACAATGCATGAAACAAGGCAATTTTGCAAAAGATTCAACTACTAGCTTCTCAAATATACAAAGAGCACTATAAAATGCTACAAGTGAGATAATGAGCAAGCAAGATAGTTCATAGTTCCATAAAAGCATAGCCATCAAGATAGTAAAGCTATATAGGCATAGGACAAAGGAATGATCAAGTTAAGCATTTTTGCGAAAAACTTCCCTCTCATGAGCAAAGATCTAAACATGAGCAAAACATGCCAAAGTGAATCTAGATCACACAAACTTCATGCTAGGTCACACATTGTCATCACAAGATCATTACAAACACCCATAAGCATCTCATGTCATGTTAAAGCCACCGAGCCATGTGTCTACTTCTTAAAATGAGACTTCTCATGGTAGACATCATGCAACGGTTTAGCACCCAAATTATTGCAATTTTAAAGCATTTATGACATGGAACAAGTGAGAGAATAACTTCAAGCATAAGCATTTCATACCAATTTCATTTTTCAAATTTAAGCACAAAATGGTACATGAAGTGCCTTTGCGGCAAAAAGAAGCTTATGCTCCCCCACAAGGTAACACATGGGCTAAACCTTCATAATGACAAATGGGTCTTTGAGCCCAAGTGAAAAGCACATGATATCCAAGCACAAATTAAGCATGATATAGACCACCAAAGCACACTATGATCATGCGAGGCCTTAAACTCACAAGAGAGAGCCTATCCTAGCATTTTCCAAAAATAGCCATCTCAACATGCACATATAGCAAAACTATCAAGAGCATAGCTATCCATCACCAAATCATATCAAACATGCTCAAAAGCCCACAAATAGCATATCATAGTATTCATGGCATATAGGAGAAGCTCAACCTACCATGCATATGATACAAATGCAATAAAGGTAGATATGTACATCAAATGCAACATGATATATGACACAATGCAATGCAAAATGCATGGGGAGACACGGAACTTGACTTAACACCAAGAATGCTCACAAGGGGAAACACCAACCAAGAACCGCTCCAAGCGAGAGAAGAGCCACCAAAGGTCCCAATTGAGTACCATAGAAAAGATACCAATTGCAAGACGGCCAAAGATCCCAATTGATTACCATAGAAAGGATACCAATTGAAAGATCACAAATGACTACCAAAAGCCACAACACTCCTTGGAACCAAATTCCCCATCGAAAGAAGCCAAGCTCCCCCTCAACCAAAGACAACTAGCAAAGCAAAAGCTAGGAAAAGAAAGAGCAAGGAAAAAACTCTAAAACCAACCGAAAAAGGGAGAAAAACAAAGAAGGAACAAAACACAACCCGAAGACAAGGCAAGCCAAAAACCCAAACAACGCTCAAAACATGCTACATAATGCATTGACAATACCAAACAAAATAAATAAAGCATTGTAACATGATTCAACATATGAATATAAGCATGGGCTAGCAAGCATGTCAACAAGGTGCATAACTATAAAACTAGCCCAACCAAAAAGATACCAAAGAACAACATGCCAAACAAGATACAAGAACTAAACAAAGGCATGATACAAGTTCATATGGATCATCCACCAATCATATATTACAAAGCTAGCATGACAAGATATACATGGGGGAACAAACATGCTAACAAGAAAGGTACCATAGAGCTAGCCAAACATGATATAGATGAACAACATGACATATCCAAGCAATCAACCATAAAGCATGACATGATGTTCATAAATATCATCCACCACAATATCACCTCTCCGACTCGTCGGTGGGAGGCAGTGACGACGAGGATGCTTCCGCGGGAGGTTCCGCGCCAGTGGCCCGGCGCACATAGTTGGTCGCCGGGAAGATGGCGGCATCCAAGGCCGCCAAAGTGGTCGCCGCCACTCAGGTGGCGGAGAAGAAGAAGAGGAAGAGGAAGGATACCACTACGTCGTCGGAGACGGCGACAGTAAGTGTCGAGGTCGGCACCGGCACTGGCGAGGATGACGATGCGGGGTCGCGTGATGTCGGCGCGAGGTCGGGCAACACGCCGTCCGTGCAAGAAGACGAGACCCCCCTCGGGGTTCTGGAGGAATAGCGTCCGAAGCCAAGTGCTGAGGGTGTGAGCGACCAAGGGTCGCAGAAGAAGCAAAGGCGGGTGCCGCCCAGGCTGATAAAGCTTGGGTTGAAGCTCGACACCAGGTACGTCACCGAACTGTTTTCTCATCTGCTGGACCTTACTATTTCTGTGTATGCTGACGAGATTTACTCTGTGGACAGGGGGACCCCTGCCACATCGAATAGCGGCAAGAATGCCTCAGGCCAGGAGGCCTTTGGGCATAAGCTGGAGAAGGCACCGGTGGGGTAGTCACCAGCTGCATCGGGCGGAGACGTCTCAAGCTAGGCCCCTGGGCCATGGGGGCGGCATCATCGGTGGCGGTCAAGGTCGCTTCCGATGATGCGCAACAGGTAGAAGGCCTTCGACAGGAGGACCTGCCACTGACACATGAGGCGGAGGCCGAAGGAGGCAGCGGACCTGGCGATCGGGACAGGTGTCTCTACTCCGGCACCCCGTGGGAAGAGGACATCCTTGCTGACGGTCGGGACCTGGACGAATTCAAGGCGGCGCAGCAAACAATTGGTAGGACACTCATTGTAAGCTTAGGTTTTGCCTTGGATTTAGGTCTTCATTTTGTTCTGATAACTCGGTCTGATGACCCTTGGCATTGTGTTTACACAGTCGCTCACCGCGCGAGCACAGGGTAGGGCGGACCTGCTGAAGGAAGGCGCCAAGCTTCACGCAGAGGCCACCACGGCCCGGGAGGCCGTGCTGAAGGCCAAGGTCGAGGCCGTGCTGAAGGCCAAGGTCAAGGCCGTAGAGGAGATCCGGCACCTTAAGGACGAGATGGTCCTGAAGGACAGGACAATGGCCGCCTTGAAGGAGGAGCTCGAGGCCACCAAGGTGAAGGCAAAAGATGCCGAGGACGAAGCCAAGATCGTCGCGGCAGGTAGGTTGGATACATCCCCGACCTTGATTTCTGGAGTTTACGACGTCGTGTGTTGTCCTTGACCTTGCTGATTGCAGAGGCCAAGAAGAGGGAGACCGCCTTGAAGAAGGAGCTCAAGGAGTCCAAAGACCAGGTCAAGACCCTCAAAGAGAGGACCAAGGAGGTTGAAGCCAGTGAGTATTACTATACTCGGAAGGCTGCATATGAATCCGGTGTACGTCGAGACCTGGAGATCGACCTTTCCCGAGCGATCCAAACTCTTATTGATCATCAAGAGATGACTGCAGATCTCCAGAAGGAGCTGGACGACCTCAAGGAGGCTGTTGAGTATCTTGTGGACGTCTATGTCCCCAAGGTCGAAGGCGGGCCACAAGATCTTGTTGCTTGACTGGAGGAAGCAGAAGGTCGGATGAAGACTCTGCTGATGGACAGCGGCAAGCTCGCCGCAGCTGCAGCACTGGCCACAGTGAAGCACCACGAGCCGGCGTTCGACCTACGAAAGGTCACGGAGGAGATCAACCTGGCTCCGTTGGTGGGCGCTGAAGATGTCCAGGTCACCGCGGAGGAGATCGTGAAGAAATTAGATCTCTGAAATGTAACTTAGAATGTAGCAGACTGTTAGTGTAGATGGGTCATAGACCCTTTTGATGTAAGATAAACCTTGCATGAATGAAAAGGTCATGTTTAATTAGCGACTGTGATCCCTTATTTGACTCAGATACTTGTTGTAAGAATGCCAAAGTAATGGAGCTGCGAAAGCCTTTTCCCTCCCTAACCCAACTCATTAGAGGAACGGCTTACCGACTACACGGCTCAGCGCGGAGGCTTACATGCAACCGGCGCGCAGAGGAGGGCCTTAGACCCGAGATCTCGCAACCACATGACTTGAGAATACTTATAAGAGGCATACAAGCGATAGTAAGGAAAACACTTGTAAAAAGGAAAGGTGAAACCCCTAGGTCAATCGACCCTTAGGTTGCCGAAGCCAAGCCCCCGAGCGCACCGGGTCTGGCATTAAACCAAGCCCTCGAGCGTGTCGAGAGGGATGGGTGAACAGAAAGTAAAAAAGAGACCCAAGAAGTAGGTCGACAGGAAAACTGTCAAAAGGGAATCTTTATATTTATTGATTATGAATTACAAAGGATATAGTACATAGCTTTTTATTGTGATACAAGGCTCCTAAGGATAGAAGCTGTAACATCCCACAATTTTATTACGGAATGTTAATTATAAAAAAAAGAGGATTTAAAATTTTCGGTGAATTATTTGAGTGCTTGATAAATTAATTAAGGTTGTCTTCTTATTTCTCTCCTAAATTCCTAGATTTATTTTTGGAGAGCTAAATGAAAATTTCTAGGAATTATAAAATGCTAGTGTGTGAACCTTGGAGTTTACTTGGCTTTATTTGGTTCTTATTTGTGTGTGGAACAAATTTGAATTCTAAATTCAAATTTGAATCCAAATAGTTTAGGGTTTAAGGAAATAGGAAATAGGAAAAAGGTTAAAGCAAAGCTGGGCCTCGCGTTTGCTTGAGAAGTCCACCAACAGCCCCTCTACTCTTTCCCCTGGAAAACCTAAACACCCCGCACACCCCTCAGTCCAGCCCACCGCGGCCCGTCTAACAGCTGGCCCGCGTAACACCTACCGCTTCCGTGCCGTGCCGCTGCCAGGTGGGTCCCGCCTTGACATCACGCCTGCATCATTCGCGACGTCACCCCGTCTTCCTCTTTTAGCACTTTGCCTGATGTCGCGCGCGCCAAAGCGACGCCGCGCCGCCCATGGCACCGTCGCGACGCGCCCCGCGCCCCTCCTTTGCATCCCGGCCGTCCACGTGCCCCCGCTCCACACTTTGCCCCATAAATAGGTCGCCGCTGCAGCCCCAGGGCCTCCCAACCCTAGCTGCCGAGGAGTGTCCCCATTCGCCACCTCTCAGAGCCCGCCGGAGAAGAAAGAGAGGGGGGGAAGAAGAGAAGGGAGCCTGGAGGCCGTCCGCGAGCACGCCGCTGCCGCGAAGCCGGAGGACCGCCCGTGGAAGCCCAGGGATGCCGGGAAGCCAAGGACCGTGACGCCCCTACTTCCTCTTCTTCCTCTGCTCGGCGCCGCCCGTCTTCGTCCTCGCCGACGACCCCACTCCGCCCCTCTACACCGACGCCTGCACTTCGGCCAGTGGCCACCGAGGTGAGGCCGCGCTCTCCCGCTCATCTGTTAAGGTCCCGGCCTTCGAGCCGAGGGGGGGGGGAACGCCCAGTCCGCGTCGTCGCTGCCGTCGCACCGCCGCGCACGCCGCTGTGTGAAGCCGGCCTTCGTGCCGTGCCGGGATATCTTGCAGGTACCACCGCCTTCACCACGTGCATGCGCTCGCCTCCGCTGCTTGCCTTGACACCCTTAGGTCACGCATGTCGCCGTCCTCCCCTGCGCCGCGGACGAGCCAGAGCTCGCGTGCCCACGCGCGTGCGTGCAGGGAGAGAAGGCCTGGCCTTTGGCCGATCCGACGACGTACTGCTTCGAGCGCTCATGCACGCGGCCGCCGTCAATCCGTCGGCGCGCCCACGACCCGTCCTGTGCCGCGCCGACGCCGTGTCACCCTCACCGCCGCTCCGCCATGGCTGCGCCGATGTGGAGCGCACAGGCAAAGGGGCTAAAAGCCCCGGTCTTCATTTCCTTGTAACCCCTTGATGCACGCACGCACACGTCTGGACTTTTGGGGCACCCGCGCGTCGACGCCGGAGCCCACCGCCGTGCGCCCGTGCAAGCTCGTCGCCACCGCGGCCCCTGTCACGCCGCCGCACCGAACCTCGGCCCAAGGCCGTTCTTTTTCTGCACGATCTTAACCACCTGGTGCACCTCATTAGCCCCCTGCCGTTTGTTGGTCAGCCGGTCACACCTCGCCACCGGCGAGCCCTTGCCCGCGCCGCTGCTCCTTAGGGGCATTTCATCGAACACGACACGACACCGGGCGTTAAACCCAGGGGTTTTACCCCGCACGCGCGCCCACACGCGCAGGTGCTCGCAAGGGATCCGACCGGATCCTGTGAGGCCGGCCAACCACGGCCCGGCCACACGCTCGCCGCTTCGCGTGGAGCCGCAGAAACGCCGGGGCGGTTTCCCGTGCTCCGCGCCGCGTGGGCGTCCCCGTCAGCGCCACGCGTGCAACCGGCAGCTATAAGCCGCCTACGTGGCTGCCCCGTCAGGCCCTGGAGATGGCTACCAGTCGGCTATAGGCCATGCTAGAGACAGCTGGAGTTAGCTTGTAGCTAGCCAAAAGTTAATGCTATTGTGTATACGTATTTTAATTTCAGAAATCTATTTAATCTTTGGAAAATCATATTAAATCTGTTTTAACTCCAAAAAATACAAAACTTCTTCTGAAAATCTTCTAAAAATCCAAACTCCGTGCTAGGCTAGAGTTTGCCTCTTTTTGAATCTTATTTGTTACTCCTCTTGGATTTATTGCAATTAGCTGTCGAGTTATTTATTTAAATACGATTCTAGGAGCCGCCGGAACCGGAGAGCTGAAACAGGACTACAACGACGACCTCGGCTACGACGACTACTCACACCCAGGTTCACGCCCGACCATTCTTTGAATGCCCATTAGGCATGGCTATTAGAACTGCTAGTGCTCTATTTTACAGCATAGTGATGGATGAGATGAACCCGTGCATAGCCTCTTTTACATACTTGTCCTTGATTGACCTACTACTACTACTTTACTTATGTGAGATGATATGCTGAGCTTGCTATGCATGTGTTGGGATTATTGTGGTAGTTTCTTGGCGTGTGTGGGGAAAACCGGCAGGAGAAGGTGTTTTGGGATATTTTGGCGGGGGTGAGCTCAAGACAACCCGATCTGGGATCGGAGGCCAGGGATCGTCTTCTCGGACGTTGCCCATCATGGTGCCTATCGCGGGTACATTTGTTTTAGGAGCACAGGTGTTGGGGTTTTTGTGATGACTTGGAGGATAGGAGCTCGCCCCTGTCTGAAACCGAGTGGGTCGCCTGTTACACGGGACTTTCGTACACACCACCTCGCCGAGAGTGGGGATAGGGCCGGTCGACCCTGGCAAGTGCGATACCATACCTGCTAGTAGGATAGAGGGTATCAGTGAGAGGGTTAGGGTGAAGTCCCTTCCCTTTGGGCGCTTCCCGTGTGGCCACACGGGGGCATTTTCACAGTTCTGGGGTGGTCCTTTGCGAAGGACCGCAGCGAGACCCGGATGCAGGATGGAATCGTAACTCCTAGGTGTTCATTTGGTAGGGTAGGCTCGGTCGGCCGTACACCGTCCAGGTACTATTCCGAGTTGGGTACTGGTGTACACGCTCTGCAGAGTTTAGATCTATACGTATAGCCGCGTCCTCGGTTATGGACATGCCCGTTGTTTCTCCGACTCTTACGTTTTGGGATTTCTACCTCCCCCCTTATAGGATGAGAGTGTATTGGTGAGCTGTGGTTGTATTCAGGGAGAGGAGAGTTGCTCCCTCTGCCTCGCGGATCCGGGTGCAACCATTGAGGTGCGAGGAGTGGGAGTTATCGCACCAACCCTAGATGGAGTTAGGCGATGGTGACGGAGATCTGGGTGACCAGATGCATCCGTTTGCGGATGAGAGATATGGGAATTGGTGGGATTATGGAGATATTATTCTATATATATATTGCTGCTGCTGCTTAGGAAACCCAGCTACTACCTTGATCTTATCTTTACCCTTAGAAGTAGGCCACTTAAAGCTTGCATATGGTTGGTGACGTGGACCTATCCCGATACTTGGGGATAGCCCCTGAGCTTGCAGGGTACGAGTCAGACTTCGACAACAACACCGACGGATGGTACGACTGAGGGGGCACATTGCTTTGCTCAAGGATGCCTGTGGGAGATGACTGAAGATGGAGACACCTTTTGGAAGCTAGCTACCGCTGTGTAGGCTCTTATTTCTGTTATTCCGCCAAGAGGCGTGTATTGATGTACTCCAACTATTTAGGACATGTAATAATCAGATTATTTTTCGTACTCTAATGCTTTATTTCGCTGTATGACTGTGATATTTATCTGTGATGAATGCCTGTGCGTGATAGCTTCTGATCCAGGGACTATCACGAGACAGAATGCTGGGTTTTCCGTTTTTGAAAACCCAGGGCGTTACAGAAGCGATGTAAGTGCTCGATGTTCCAGGGATTCGGGATGCCCTGGCCATCAGCCCATTGGAGGCGATAGGTCGCCAGTCCAATGACTTCCTTAACTATGAAAGGGCCTTCCCAAGGTGCAGAGAGCTTGTGCATGTCCTTGGTGTTCTGGATCCGCCACAAGACTAGGTCGCCAACATTGAAGGAACGTTCCCGCACATTGCGGTCGTGGTAGTGACGTAGCTGCTGCTCGTGGTAGGTGTGGCACTTGAGCGCGGCCACACGATGCTCTTCGAGGCTGTCGAGGTCGACCCTGCGAGTCTGCTCTGCTTGTCCCTCATTGAAGTGCTGGATGCGCGGAGCCTCGAAGGCAACATCGGTAGGGAGGATGGCCTCCGACCCATAGACTAGGAAGAAGGGCAAGTACCTTGTAGCCGAGCTGATGTGGGTCCGGAGACCCTAGATGATGTGAGAGAGTTCTGTGAGCCACCTGGTTGCATAGGGCAATGAACCATTGAAGATGCAGTCCTTGATGGCCTGTAGTACCATGCCATTGGCCCGCTCGACCTGGCCATTGCACCGTGGGTGCGCCACCGAGGAGTAGTATATGTCGATCAGGTTATCTTGGCAAAAGTCCCAGAAATCAGCTCCTGTGAAGGCCGTGCCAAGGTCGGTGATGATCCTATTGGGGACGCCGAAGCGATGGGTGATCTCCTCGATGAACTTGGCTGCCTCTTTTGACGTCACGCTGGACACGAGCCTGACCTCGATCCACTTTGTGAACTTGTCCACCGCCAGGATGATGTGCTTGTACCCACCAGGGGCGGTCTTGAAAGGTCCCACGGAGTCAAGGCCCCATACTGCGAAGGGCCAGGATGGAGGGATGGTCCTTAGGGCTTGAGCCAGGACGTGCTGCTGCTTGGCGAAGAATTAGCAGCCCTTGCATCGTCGAACTAGTTCCTGCGCATCAGTCATGGCGGTAGGCCAGTAGAAGCCGGACCTGAAGACCTTACCCACGAGGTTGGCAGAGGCAGCGTGGTTGCCGCACTTGCCACCGTGGATTTCCTCTAAGAGCCTGAGGATCTCAGATCCCAGGATGCACTTCATCAACACCCTGTTGGAGGCGGACCTCCGGTAGAGCTCTGTGCCAACGACGACGTAGTTGGCACTACACCTCGTGATCTTTTCGCGCTCCGCCTTCTCCTCAGGTACTCGATGTTCGAGGATGAAAGTGAGGAAGTCGAGGCACCCATGTGGTGAACTCTTTGTCTGGGATGTCCGTGGTACCCCCTGACAGCCGATCGTAGTACCCCCTGACTTGCCGTCTTCGCGCTCTTTCACTGTAAGATGCAGCTCACGAATAGATCAGAGGGCATAGGTGGGTGGGTCGAAAAAAATTCTAGCACGCCATCCAGAGAATGAAGACGTCGACCTCGCGATTAGATCGGAGAGTGGCAGCGAGAAGGTCGCCGCGATGGAATCTTCCGTGTCGTCGCCGAGGATGATTGCCGGAGCGAACTGCCATCACGCTGCACGAAGTGCTCCCGATCACCCCTACCTGGCGTGCCAACTGTCAGGGGGTGAGACCTAGATAGATCTGCAAGGGAGCTACCCAAGTAGTTTGCAGGTTAATGGAGAGGATCGGGAACTAAGAGCGTAGGTGGTAGTCCACGTGGTGAATTCGGAACTAGGCGAGTATGGCGATGAACACGGGGAGACAAGGGTTTAGATTGGTTCAGGCCTCCGGAGAGTAAAACCCTACGTCCAGTTGCAGTGGTCGATTATGTGAGAGGATGAAGATGTCACCTTGAATGGAGTCCTAGGCCGCCTTATATGAGGGGACGGGCTAGGGTTTCCATTCAAGGTCGGTGGACCCGTATCTGGGTCGGTTACAATTGTGGGAAGCTATCTGCCGGATTACAAGGAGTATCTCGTGATACTCGGACCTACAGGCGGCGGTGCGCCGCATCCTAGTGCCTTGACTTGCACGCCAAGTTCTGCGGATCTTCCAGGATCTTGATAAGGTCGTCCGGAACCATCGGAGTCGCAGATAAGGTCGCTGGGCCCACTTTGCAACCGATCGTAGTACCCATGAGAGACATGGGTACCCATGGATCCCCACCGGCCAGGGTCCCAGAGGTCCCTAACAAGTGGACCCGGCCTTCTAGAAGCCCCGCCGACCTGCAAAGTGGGCCCAACGACCTTATCCGCAACTCCGATGGTTCCGGGCGACCTTATCAAGATCCCGGAAGATCCGCAGAACTTGGCGTGCAAGTCAAGGCACTAGGACGTGGCACACCACCGCCTGTAGGTCCGAGTATCACGAGATACTCCTTGTAATCCGGTAGATTGCTTCCCACAATTATAACCGACCCAGATACAGGTGCACCGACCTTGAATGGAAACCCTAGCCCGTCCCCTCATATAAGGCGGCCTAGGACTCCATTCAAGGGGACATCTTCATCCCCTTGCATAATCGACCACCACAACTGGACGTAGGGTGTTACTCTCCGAGGGCCTGAACCAGTCTAAACCCTTGTGTCCCTGTGTTCATCGCCATACTCGCCTAGTTCTGAGTTCACCACATGGAATACCACCTATGCTCTTAGTTCCTGATCCTCTCCATTAACCTACAAACTGCTTGGGTAGCCCCCTTGCAGATCTGTCTAGGTCTCACCCCCTGACAGTTGGCACGCCAGGTAGGGGCGATCGGGAACTCACTGTGTAGCATGGTGGCTCGATCTGGTGTCGTTTTTTCAGCGAGCATGGCGGCCATCCTCGCCAACCCCGTGGAGATCTGCTTTGGATCCTTCACGGCGACCTCTCCTACTCCGGCAGCCGCAGCTTCTCCAGTGATCGCAGAGTAGGTCGTGACGGCGCCTGTCGCCACCCCCGTTTTTGATCTAGTATCAGAGACCCTCCCGCCCAGACCCTATGACCTTGTTCAGGGATGGAGAACGTCATCGGCACGATGAAGGAAACCTTGGAGATCTGCGAGCGAGCTCAACGCTCAGCGTAGACAGTGCTACGCCACGATACGTTCCCCTTCGGCTTGAAGTCTACGCCTAGCCTTCGACTCAGTCAGCTCTCCACGCCCTCCCAGATCCAATCTGGTCGGAGGCCATATGGCGACCCAAGGCCCGCACCTCACGCACGGCGCGACCCTCTCGACGTGCCCTACACCTATCACAAGGGCGCGAAGCACACCCTCCGCGGGTGCTGTCTGCAGAAGAAGATCGACGATGAGCTCCCCCACCATGCCAAATGACCTACCCAGTCTCCGGACTGTGGTGAGTTCCAGAAGCTTCATGTCTGCGTCTCCCCTAACGACTCGGATATCGTCTTACGCCAAGTGCTCGTGGTCTCTGAGAACGAGCCACCCCGTGTCGGCGCGACCAACTCCGAGGAAGCGGCCCGCATCCAAGGCAACGCCCTGCGTGCCCAGCGATGTGCAGACAAACAGTGCTGTGCGGCCCTCCCCTGTGCTCAGGACCTACGCATGGAGTTCGAGGAAGCTGGGATCCCGACGTTCAACAGCCCCCAAGCCAACCTGGGCGCGGTCATCACCGAACTCCAGCAAGCTCCGCTGACGCCTGAAGCTGAGCAGGCCATCGCGTACCTCCGGGTTGCTAATGCCTTGGTGGAGGAAAAGAGTGCGGCCTCTAAGGCCGCTACGTCTTCATCGATGCGCCACTCACGCAGTCGATCCCGTCGACCTCAACGCTCCCACCTCTCCCCCGTTCGGGAGGAGGTTGCCCAGCACAACCCTGAGCAACCCAACCAGCAGCCTAACGCCTCCAATGGTGGCAACCTTCGCGTCAACCTCGACACCAACAGGCACACTCGTGATATGCGTGGCTACGTCGACCAGCACCACCACGAGCATGAGGAGCGCGAGCTTCTCCAGTGCGCGGAGAACGATCGCGAGTACGTCCCCCTGGTGCTGTCCACCGCATCATGGAGCGCGAGCAGCGCTACCGCCACGACATCGAGAACCTGTGACGTGCTCTCTACGACGCCGAGCATGGCGACCCAGGGGTTGCCTAGGGCAACCGAGATCAGCAGCCGCACTCCCAGGTCGTCATCCCGGAGCGCAGCATCCACTCCACACCCAGAGAAGCTGCTCCAGCCAGAGGCTCTGGTGATGTCCTAGCCGCCACCGCCTTCCCGGCGCTGGCCCCCCACCTCAGGACGGTGGACTACCCTGAGAACTTCAAGCCCAATATCAAGGAGTACGATGGGCGCTCGGACCCCAACATCTGGCTGTCGACCTACTACGTTGCCGTCAAGGCGGCCGCCGGCAGCTTCGACCACATGGTGGCCTACTTCCCATTGGTCATGGGTAAGGCCCCCTCGCTATGGCTCAACAGCCTCGAGCCAGGCAGCATCAAGACCTGGGCCGACCTATCCCAGGCCTTTACCTCCAACTTCCAGGCGACCTATGATCGCCCTAGAAACGCCTTCAACCTCGGGAGAATCCTCATGAAGCCCAAGGAGCGACTCCGCGACTACAACAACCGGTTCTTCGAGAACCGCAATGAGTGCGTTGGTGTCAGGGACGACCAGATCGTCAAAAGGTACAAGAAGGGTATCAAAGATCGCAAGCTCTTTGAGAAGATCCACGAATCTGGCGCCACCACCGTCAAGGAGCTCATGAATGTCGTCAACAAGCTAATGGACACAGAAGAGGCACTGTTGAACCAGTTCGACACTGATGCCCCTGGCATATTTGGCACCGCAGCAGACCCCACATCCAAGCTCCGCAAGCGCTCCTCTGAGGTCCTAGCGGCTGACAGACATCGAGCTTCGACCTTCAACCAGGAGGAGTTCGACGCGGCGCTCAGCAACCTTTGCGGGTTCCACGAGGGATCTACCCATACTCTCCGTGAGTGCTCCCAGTTCAAGAGGGCCTTCAGCACCCCCGTAGACCCCAAGCGACCTAGGAACGACTGCGGTCACCACGACAACCACCGCTACAACAACAACTACCGCCGCGATGACCAGCGGGATCGGTGTGATGATCGCGACAACTGGGACCCCGGCGACGACCGACGTGACGATCGTCGTGACAACCCTCGCAACGACCCACCTCTAGAACCTCGTCGCGATGAGGGTAACCTACCGCCTCCACCTCTGACAGCCAACCCCAACGGGCCTTTCCAGGCCACGACCTGCACGATCAACATGATTGTTGGGGGCCTCAAGTCCAACGTCAGCAAGAGGCGCTACCGCAAGGACAAGCGTGAGGTCCACCTCGTCCACACTCAGCCAACCGCGCCTCTGCGTTGGTCTAAGCAGGCGATCACGTTCGCCAGAGCTGATCACTAGGTCTATATCCCAGATCTTGGGTCCTACCCACTCGTCGTCGAGCCCACGGTGGATGGGGCCTTGCTCTCCCAAACCCTGATCGATGGGGGGAGTGGACTCAACATCATCTTCGTTGAAACCCTTAAGAAGATGAACTTCGACTTCGACAAGCTCACGGAATGCGAGGAGCCCTTCTACAGCATCGTCCCAGGAAAGACGGCCTACCCCCTGGGTCGGGTCTCCCTCCCCATCACCTTCGGTACCGAGGCCAACTTCCGCACAGAGTACCTCAACTTCGAGGTCGCCATCTTCAAGTCCTCCTACCATGCGATCCTAGGTCGCCCAATGCTGGCTAGGTTCATGGCCATCCCGCACTACACCTACTTGGTGTTGAAGATGCCTGCTCCAAACGGGGTCCTCTCCGTCCTGGGGGACCTCATCATCTCCTCCAAGTATGACTCAGAGGCCCTCGACATCGCCGTGACCTCCGCCTGCGTCGACGCCTCCGCAATCTTGGTCGCTGAGGCCAAGAAAGTCGATCCGAGCGACCTAGCTGTCCTGGAGCAGAAGTGCACCGACACCGCCCTGGACACTGCACCCTCCACGAAGAAGGTCTACCTTGGCCATGCCGACGCAGAGAATATGGTGGTGATCGGCGACGACCTCGATAAGAAATAGGAACTCGCGCTCACCAGTTTCCTCCGGGATAACGCGGATATATTCGCATGGAGTCCATCAGATATGCCGGGTGTCCCCAGGGAGCTGGTTGAGCACTCCTTGGATGTAAGAAAGACGGCCAAGCCTGTCAAGCAAAAGCTTCGCCGCATTGAGAAAGATCACAAAGACGTCATTAGGGTAGAAATAATAAAGCTCCTAGCTGCCGGATTTATCCGAGAGTGTAAAAATCCGGTTTGGCTCTCCAACCCGTGCTTGTACCCAAGAAACCGGTCAATGGAGAATGTGTATCGACTACATCGACCTCCACAGGCACTGTCCTAAAGACCCCTTCCCTCTTCCGCGCATCAACCAGGTCGTGAACTCCACGGCCGAAAGCGTCCTCCTATGCTTTCTCGACTGTTACTCAGGGTATCACCAGATAGCCCTGAAGGTCTCCGACCAAGATAAAACGGCGTTCATAACGCCGCACGACATCTACTGCTACATGGCCATGACCTTTGGCCTCAAGAACACTGAAGCGACCTACCAGAAGGCCATCCAGAAGTGTCTGGAGCGCTAGATCAGCAAAAACATAGAAGCCTACGTCGACGACGTGGTCGTCAAGACCACTGAAGAGGATAACCTCATAGCAGACCTCGCAGAGACCTTCGCCAACCTCCGCTGCTATCGCTGGAAGTTGAATCTAGAAAAGTGCGTCTTCGGTGTCCCGTCCGGCAAGCTCCTGGGCTTCATGGTCAGCAACCGGGGCATCGAGGTGAACCCCACTAAGGTGGATGCCATCCGCAGGATGAAGTGACCTACTGGGAAGAAGGACGTCATGAAGCTCACTGGCACGATGGCGGCCCTAGGTTGATTCATTAGCAAACTTGGAGAGAAAGGTCTGCCCTTCTTCAAGCTGCTAAAGAAGGCGGACAAGTTCGTCTGGACCGAAGAGGCGGACCAAGCCCTGGAGCAACTCAAGGCCTTCCTTACGTCACCCCCGGTGATGGTGCACCCGGCGCCTAAGGAAACACTCCTACTCTACATCTCTGTGACCACCCTTGTGGTCAGTTCGGTTCTGGTGGCTGAGCGACCTGAAGAAGGTAGACCCTACCCCGTCCAGCGACCTATCTACTATGTCAGCAAGGTCTTGTCAGACAGCAAGACCAGGTACACCCAACCTCAGAAGATGCTCTACGCCCTACTTGTCACCTCGCGCAAGCTCCGGCACTACTTCCAGTCGCACAAGATCAAGGTCGTCTTGGCCTTCCCGCTTGGCTATATCCTGCGCAACCACGACACCACCAGACGCATCGTCAAGTGGTCCATCGAGCTAGGTGAGTTCGACCTAGAGTTTTGCCCCCAGCAGGCCATCAAATCCCAAGTCATCGCGGACTTTATTTCGGAGTGGACAGAGATCCAGCAGCCTCCACCTTCGGAACGACCTGAGCATTGGAAGATGTACTTCGATGGTTCCTTGAACCTCGAAGGAGCCGGCGCAGGCGTACTATTCATCTCCCCCCAGGGCGATTACCTGAAGTACGTCCTGTAGATCCACTACAAGGCATCCAACAACGGCGCCGAGTATGAAGCCCTCATTCATGGGCTATGCATCGCTATCTCCCTGGGGATCAAGCGCCTCATAGCGTACAGCGATTCCAAGGTCGTCATCAACCAAGTCAGCAAGGACTCCGAAGCCAGGAATGATACAATGGATGCCTACTGCACCGAGGTGCGCAAGCTCGAGCGTCACTTCGAGGGACTCGAGTTCCACCACGTCTGTCGTAACAACAACGTTGCGGCCGATGTTCTCTCCAAGCTCGGCTCCAAGCGTGCGCTGGTCCCGGCCAGCGTATTCATCCAAGACCAATGCAAACCGACTATCAAGCTTCTCCCCGACCTAGAGTCACCAGATGATGAAGCAACCCCACCTGGAGGTCGTGATGTCCTCATGACCGAGTCAAAGGATGACTGGCGCCTCGACTTTCTCGCTTTCATCCTCGAACATCGAGTACCTGAGGAGAAGAAAGATCATGAGGCATAGTGCCAACTACGTCGTCGTCGGCACAGAGCTCTACCGGTGGTCCGCCTCCAACGGGGTGTTGATGAAGTGCATCCTGCGATCTGAGGGCCTCAGGCTCTTAGGGGAAATTCACAGTGGCGAGTGCGGCAACCACGCCGCTTCTGCCAACCTCGTGGGTAAGGTCTTCAGGTCCGGCTTCTACTGGCCTACCGCCATGACTGATGCGCAGGAACTAGTTCGACGATGCAAGGGCTGCCAATTCTTCACCAAGTAGCAGCACGTCCCGGCTCAGGCCCTAAGCACCATCCCTCCATCCTGGCCCTTCGTAGTATAGGGCCATGATTCTGTGGGGCCTTTCAAGACTGCCCCTGGCGGGTATAAGCACATCATCGTGGCGGTGGACAAGTTCACCAAGTGGATCGAGGTCAGGCCCGTGTCCAGCATCACGTCAAAAGAGGTGGCCAAGTTCATCGAGGAGATCACCCATCGCTCAGGTGTCCCAAATAGGATCGTCACCGACCTTGGCACGGCCTTCACAGGCGCTGACTTCTGGGACTTTTGCCAAGATAACCTGATTGACGTATACTACTCCTCGGTGGCACACCCATGGTGTAACGGCCAGGTCGAGCGGGCCAATGGCATGGCACTACAGGCCATCAAGGACCGCATCTTCGATGGTTCATCACCCTATACAACTAGGAGGCTCGGAGAACTCCCTCACGTCATCTGGGGTCTCCAGACCCAGATTAGCTCGGCTACAGGGTACTCTCCCTTCTTCCTAGTCTACGGGTCAGAGGCCATCCTCCCTACCGACGTTGCCTTTGGTGCTCTGCGCATCCAGCACTTCAACGAGGGAGAAGCGGAGCAGACTCGCATGGTCGACCTCGACAGCCTCGAAGAGCATCATGTGGCTGCGCTCATGCACCACACCCGCCACGAGCAGCTGCTACGTCGCTACCACGATCGCAATGTGCGGGAACGTTCCTTCAACGTTGGCGACCTAGTCCTGCGGCGGATCCAGAACACCAAGGACATGCCACAGAGCCTTGGGGCATGTACGGTTCTGGATTTGCCCGGCGAACAACTCCTTCACTCATGCCACCATCTCCTCCTTGGAGACCTTGCGCTGCGCCACGTGGGTAGGGTCGGCCTGACCCCAGTACTCGTAGGCCGGATGCACCCGATCTTGGATCGGTTGCAGGAGCCTCCGGCTGAAGCTGATGGCCACCGCGCCGCTCGTCAGACCTCCTGCCTTCAGCTGCACCAGGTCCTCCAGCAGCAGCTTGATGGCATCTGTCTCCCATGACGTTAACTGATGGTTCTACTCCGGCACCGGGACCGCGCGCGAACCCCAACCTTGTCGCCAACGCCGGCTTCGGGTTGTCGATGTAGAACCTCCCTTGCCTCCAACCTTGGGTGTTGTCCGGCAACACCATTTCGATGTACACCGACTTCATGTGGCAACGCAGCATGAAGCCGACGCACTCGACGACCTCCTTCTTCCCCGTCTTCTTCAGCTCAAAGAAGTACCGCCACAGGTTGAAGTGTGGCGGTATCCCCAAGTACGCCTCATAGAGGTGGATGAAGGAGGAGATCATGGTGATGGCGTTGGGAACGAGGTGTACGAGGTCGATCCTGTAGTAGTGGAGGAGCCCGCGGAAGAAGTCGCCTGTCGGAACTCCGAATCCGTGATCCACGTGCGCAATGAAGGTCACCGTCTCTCTGGTCCCCTCGGAGGGGAAGGGCTTGCCGGTGGCCGGCCGCCAGCCTACTTGCTCCTTCGACTTCAGCAGCCCCCGCTCAATAAGACCTCGGAGTTGCTCCTCGGTCACTGTCGAGGGCTCCCAGATGCTCTCAGGTGGTGGTGCAAGCTCAGGCGCCATCTCCTCTTCCTCAAAGCCGGTGGATCTAGCTCTAAAGGTCACTAGGGACTTCGTGCACATACGGCAGCGCGCAGCGCAGCGAGACTGTGTGCGGCGGCACCGGCGGATTCGCGCGGAAGGCTCTAAGCAGCGGCGGTGGAACCCTAAGCCTGCGCGAAAATGGAAGCGAGTGGGTTCCTCAGCCCTTCACTCGGCCTTTTATAACTAGGCCTTTTATAATATCACCGCTGGTCGTCTCTGACAACCCAAATGAACAGCAGCAAGTTCTGAATCTCAAATCCAACTCAAATAAAAGTCACAGAACTAAGCCATCCGTCCCCAAATGAACGAGCAGAACCGAACTAGGCCTGTGCCTTTGAGGACAAACAAATCACCACCGATGAACAAGAAATCAGCGGCCCAATCCCAAGAACTGAGCCACCGCCGTCGCCAGCGACCACGAACGCCTCTTGAATTCTTCTTGGCTTCGATGGAGATAGAGCAGTGGGTAACTGTGGGGGCATTGGGAGGGGAGAAGCAGAAAAGGCCCGCGCTAGGCCGATGGTGGACAGACACCACCGGTGAAAAAGGAAGGGGAAACACCCAGCAACGCAGATAAAAGAAGGACAAGAAGACAATCCAACAAAGCTAGTGCAAGCAGCCTGACCCTTGTTTTGACTTTTGTGCAAAGTAAAATTTCAAAGAAAATATATAGTTTCCAAATAATGATTTGTTTAGTTCGTCACGAAATTTGTGAAAATTTACTGTAGCAATTGTAAATCGAAGATTAGGAAGACTAAACATGATTTAATTGTAAAACTAATTACATGGATGGATGGAAAATAGAGAGACAAATCTATTAGGGATGTTTCTTACAAAAAAATCTAGATCATACTTCGTCGGGTGGTTCATTGATATAGTTTGTTGTTTTTTCCTTTCCTTTCTTTTTCCTACCTACAACGATCTCCCGGGATCGTAGTCTTGTATTTGCTACTATATCAATGAAATGTGCTACTCCACCGTGCCAGGCCCGCACATCAAGAGGGAACAGAGGGGTCAAGAGGCCTGGGCACATCAAGAGACGACAGGTGAAGTGGAATGTGTAATCGATACCTTTTGGTGGCAGCGCCCGGCAGGTTACGCACGAGGAACCATGATGGATGCGTGGAGCAACATGGCTCGCGGTTGGGTTACCAACTTACCATAGCATATGCCTTTGATCAAAGCATGCCGTGTATCCAAGGCGTCCACGCGTGTAATCGAGGCGGTGCAGGTTACAGTGATGGCCGCCTGGGCTACGCACGCCAGCATCGCGGTTGCCACGGGACACAGCGGGTGGTGTCGACTAAGCGCGTAACCTGCAAGGTCTCAGTTACGCAGGTGCCATTCAGCGAGCTGCGCACTAGAGAATTCCATGGACGACGAGTCAGCAGCCTCCCCCCCTCGGCGCGGGCTTCGCTTCGGGGAGAAGCAAACTGCGGCAAGGGCAGGCCGCTGTGGGCCACGCGGTGCACCATCATTATTACAATGGACGACAGGACAGGGCCTCCCTCCTCCGCTCCCCTCCCGTCGTGTCGTCCGCAGCCACAGCCGCCGCCCGCCCCGAGGAGTAAGCTGGACCCGCTGCGTTACGTGTGCCACGCGGTGCTTTAGCCAATAGGTTATGTGGCTTGCTGCCAAGCCAAGGGTTACGCACAGTCACTGTGTCGTGTCGTGTGTACAACTTTGACGGGACGGGAGCTCCCGTCCCGTCGTGTCGTCCACAGCCACAACAGCGCCGCCCGCCCCAAGGAGTAAGCTGGACATGCTGGGTTACGCACAATCCATGATGCACACACGTACTGCATCCACACTGCAATTAAGCTTATATAAACTATATAATTGGTACCCACTAACGATTTCTCGTGCCTCTCAACGCGCCATGTCATAACCCACTACACGCCATGTCACCATCTAATATAAACCATGTCAACATCCACCAAGACATGTATTTGTGCCTTCATCGATTTTCTGTGACTAATAGCATGTTGTATTTGCGAGTAGCACACCATAGAATTCTCGCAGTTGAAATACATGTAGGATCAATCATTTAAGAATGGTTCTCGCTCAACAAAATTAACATGCTTTCATATATATTATTGTTTACAGATAAATATCGTCATGTAATAGTTTTGGTGTTTCTACTTTTACATTTCACCTTAAAATTCCCGAAGCAACGCGCGGGTTATCACCTAGTTATTAGTTACTCCTACCTCGTCTGTGACATCGCGACGATGATCAATTAAGCTGGACCCGCTGGGTTACGCACAATCCATGACGCACACGCGGTGCTTCAGCCTAGGTTACGCGGCTTGGTGCCATTTGTACGTTGGGATCGTACCACCTGCTCCGCGTCGTCGCGTGACACGCTAGCGCTCCCCCTTGTTTACGCATGAAGGGATTTCACATTTTTCCGGTGCACGGCTCGGTGATTACGAAACCCAAGCTACGGCTACCCCGCGTGGCTGGGTTACACACGCACTGCTCACCGGGACGTGGCACAGGCTACTGTAGGGATTAGGAGATTTTAAGATCCGGATGCCGGAAAACCGCCCGGAGCTACTGTAGATACACGCGGGCCACACCACAACATGGAATGTGCAAGTGCAAACCGCTAATCCCGGTGTTGCCACGGGCACAGGCCCACGGGGTCCGTTTACTACTCCTCATCTTCGACTGTTGCTCGTGTCACCTATCATACCTCTCACAGCTGACAACGGGCCCGCATTCCAGGACCCACATGGTAGCGGGTGGGAACTGACGAGTTTGCCTAGTTTTTTCTTTTTCATTAACGTATTTTCGTGGGGTTGAAAATCCGCGACTGCTTTGGACTTTTTGGATTCCGCCTGCTTGGTTTCCTAGTTTCCACCCCCTCAGAGGACTTGAGCAGTTGAGCTGCAGTCATGGCCGTCGGCGCCGATTGATTCGTTTCTTCGTCACACAGGTCAGGCCCTACGTCCTTGCTCGTACACATCGAAGCTGATGGTTTGCGCTCTTCTAGTTTTGTCTTGGGTTCGACGCGCTCAGATTGTTTCTGTTATGGAGCAATGATTTAAGAACTTGCGTCAGTAATGTACATCCATGTTGCCTTTATTTCAAGAACTTTGGTACTGATCGAGGTTAGCGGTGGAGGCGGGGCCCCAGTCGGCGGCGGCATATAGCGGGGGCGGGGCAAGCAGGATGATGGGGAGGCGGAGGGTGTGGTAGCCCACCACCTCTTCTGCTCGCCACCACCCCCACCCACAATTCAGGAGCATTTGATTTGATTTGATTTTTTTAGTTCCATCCCATAGTTTTGGCGAGTGTAGGAAATCAGAACTTGCTTGGATGCCTTTGAATGTTTGCCCAACCTAATTCTAGGCATGTCTAGAAATTTTGGCTACCAATGCAGTTGTTCTTGTTGTCGTAACCAAGCAGGCGCCTCTCTCTCTTTTTTTTGGAATTAAAGGCAGGAGCACTGCCACATCACATAAGAAGAAGGTGCCTATTTTGTGATTATTTTATCCCTAAAAAGGAAAGTTCTAGTACTTGCCAGGGATCTCCATAGGAGCTTTGATACTGCTGTGGAAATGGATCATTTGAGGAGAGATGCTGAAGGTATCCTGAACTTTCTGTGTTTATGCCTTGTCGTTGTTCCTTTTCCTTTCTATTGTAAGTTAATGCACCATAGTGTCTGATTGCTTAATCTGCTGCCTTGTAGAAGATAGTGGCCATCATCAGGTTGCCGCGGGGCAATACGTGGAGCCCCGTTTCAAGCTATGGGCAAAGGAGGACTTCAGGGCGCCACCTGCCGACCTGATGGAGGGTTATGCGTCGGACTCGTCTGTCGACGCGGACGTCAACAAGGAGGTAGCCACAGATGATCAAGCGACGGCGACATCGGCAGGGGCACGACGGACAAGAAGCATTGTTCGGAAGCAGCCGGCTTCCAAAGCCAATGCCTCAAAGACCGCCAAGCTCGAGTCGGAGAAGAAGAGGAAAAGGAAGAGGGGCGAGGTCGCCCCTCAGTCGGAGAAAGACTCGACCAACGCGGGATCGAAGTCTGCGTCGGACGCTGAGGAAGATGCGTCGAAGTCGCCGAGTCCGGAGACTAAGCGGAAGAAGGAGGAGGCGCAGAAGGTCACGTAGGAGGACGCCCGCAAGGTGCCACCTCCGCGGCCGCTGTAAGTCACGTGCCTTCTCTGAGTATTTAGTTCTTGTGTACACATAGTTTTGGCAAGTGTAGGTCAGAACTTGTTTGGATGCCTTTCAATGTTTGCCCAACCTAATTCTAGGCATGTCTAGAAATTTTGGCTACCAATGCAGTTGTTCTTGTTGTCGTAACCAATTTTGGTGAGTATTTAGTTCTCTCTTTTTTTTGAAATTAAAGGTAGGAGAACTGCCAATGCGAACCGATACAAGTTTATTTTGTGATTATTTTATCCCTGAAAAGGAAAGTTTTACTACTTGCTAGGGATCTCCATAGGAGCTTTGATACTGCTGTGGAAATGGATCATTTGAGCAGAGGTGCTGAAGGTATCCTGAGCTTTCTGTGTTTATGCCTTGTCGTCATTCCTTTTCCTTTCTATTATAAGTTAATGCACCATAGTGTCTGATTGCTTATTCTGCTGCTTTGTAGAAGATAGTGGCCATCATCAGGTTGCCGCGGGGCAATACGTGGAGCCTCGTTTCAAGCTATGGGCAAAGGAGGACTTGAGGGCGCCGCCTGCTGACCTGATGGAGGGTTATGCGTCAGACCCGTCCGTCGAGGCGGACATCAACAAGGAGGTAGCCGCAGATGATCAAGCGACAGCGATGTCGGCAGGGGCACGGCGGACAAGAAGTGTTGTTCGGAAGCAGCCGGCTTCCAAAGCCAATCCTCAAAGACCGCCAAGCTCGAGTCGGAGAAGAAGGAGAAAAGGAAGAGGGGCGAGGTCGCCCCTCAGTTGGAGAAAGACTCGACCGACGTGGGATCAAAGTCCGCGTCGGACGCTGAGGAAGATGCACCGAAGTCGTCGAGTCCGGAGACTAAGCGGAAGAAGGAGGAGGCGCAGAAGGTCATGGAGGAGGACGCCGGCAAGGTGCCACCTCCGCGGCCGCTGTAAGTCACGTGCCTTCTCTACGTATTTAGTTCTTGTGTACACGTAGTTTTGGCGAGTGTAGGTCAGAACTTGTTTGGATGCCTTTCAATGTTTACCCAACCTAATTCTAGGCATGTCTAGAAATTTTGGCTACCAATGCAGTTGTTCTTGTTGTCGTAACCAATTTTGGCAAGTATTAATTCTCTTTTTTTTGAAATTAAAGGCAGGAGCACTGCCAATGCGAACCGATACAAGTATTACTTTGTTATTATTTTATCCCTGAAAAGGAAAGTTCTACTACTTGCCAGGGATCTCCATCTGAGCTTTGATACTGCTGTGGAAATGGATCATTTGAGCACAGATGCTGAAGGTATCCTGAACTTTCTGTGTTTATGCCTTGTCGGCGTTCGTTTTCTTTTCTATTGTAAGTTAGTGCACCATAGTGTCTGATTGCTTATTCTGCTGCTTTGTAGAAGATAGTGGCCATCATCAGGTTGCAGCGGAGCAATTTGATATTGTCACAGAAGGTGAAGTGTACATGCCATATAACTCAAAAGCACAAAGCTCCATATTCTGATTGATTTGTTAATAAATTGTTTAACCATGTAGTAAGTTTGTCCAATTAGGATTGCCAGTCTCAGTGGGGTTTTATGGTGTTCAATTTGCTGACATAAATCTGTAACATAGTGTTGTCATTAATATATCCATCACGAAAATATCGATGCTACTTGTCATGGCACTTGAAAGGTTATTTTACCAAAGTATTTAATTTATTATCTCTGTATCTTTGTATTCCCATTGTGTCGGCCCATTCCCTAACTTTAATTGGTGCATTATTCCTTTTGTTGTATCTAAAGGTTCTGACTCCAAGATGGAATCCAGAAACCGCACCAAAGGCAAAATTAGAAAGTGTGTCACTTAGACTTCAGTATCTCATTCAGAACCCTCAAGTAAAAAACCAAGACAATATCCAACCATCTTGATACTCAGTTTTGACCCAAGTGTACGGATTCAAACTATCTGATTCCATGCAATACTCCTTTTTTTTGGTAATCTGGCTGTTGCCATATATAATTCTGTATGTTGTATTTGCCAGGACAAGGAAGTACGTGTAAGAACAAGGTGCTCTCCACATGCAGTGATTAATGCCAACAGAAAATTGAATACAAACCAGGAAAAAAGAATTAATGATCTTAAACTTGGTGCTTATTTGCAAATGAAGCTCGATCACTCCTTTGAAAAGTTTGGAGCATGGATACTGATCCACTTTGATGAAGAAAACATGTGCTTTAATTTTGGTTCTGCTGGAAGTGTACCTCTAAACAAAAGAAGTCTTGCTAGGTTAACCGGATTACCATCCAATGGGGACAAAATTGTACCACAAACTTGCAGGCAAGAGAATGTCCGTAAGTTCAGTGAAAAACTGGGTATACCAAAAAATGAAAAGGGATTCCCCCATATGAAATTACTCAATGAGATCAATAAGGGCAATGATGATAACCTTTTCGTTACATGTTGGCTTTTGCTTTTATCCGACAGGATATTTGCTCCTGGCACACTTTACAATGTCAGCCCTAAATTCCTGCATATTTGCGAAGACGTGGATCATATAATCTCCTATGACTGGGTTGGCTACATACTGGAAGATATAAAAAATAGTGCCAAGCATATAAAGGAAAAGATTTATAATGATCCAAATTTTAGTTGTTACATGAAAGGGTCAACATATTTGCTTGGAGTAAGGACTATCCATATCAAATCGTAATCCTGTTTCAGGAGTTATTTTTCTTTATTATGGTAGCTCATGCATCTGATGTTTATGCAGTTATATTTGATGGACTGGCTTGAACATGGGAGGGAGATTAAACAATGTGTTAAACTACCTCGTTTTATATTTTGGGATAGCTACAAGGAAACGAAACAGATTGAAAAAGATCATCTGTTCCGATTTGGAGTTTTCAGAGAACTAAAGGTAACTCTTCATTTTATGTCCTTTTGCAACTCATGCTTAGCTATTTTTTTGGCCTAATGCATTTTTGCACTATTTTGATTCATCTCAACTTTTTTCAATGCAGTTGAAAAACGTCAACAGTACATGTTATGCACAAGATTTCCACTGCACAGATTCAACGACATATATCTCAATTGACAATATCGATCTGCCACCAGATGTGAGTTTTGCACACCTTGTTTTCCTTGTTGCTGTGTGACCGTACTTTCATGAATGAAACAATGTAATAATCAAAAACATGTAGTAGAATGTATTTTTATATTTCTGGTCTTGACAGATCATTGTCTGATTAACAGTTGAAGTCGCAAATTGTCAAGAAGATTGAGGATCATAAAATTGCGAATTCGGACCAGATCTCGGGGACTTTTGGTCTCTTGATCAGTTTAATCACTAAATTGGACAATGAAATTAAGAGAACTAACAATCAGAGTGTACAAAAACTTCTTACTGAAATTGCTCTGCTCATTTGTGAGTCAACTAGAACTGAGGAATTGGCTGAACAACAACTCCACCAGGTTCATATCTGCATAGTCTCAGTCTTTGTTTTGCAATTTCTGTAAATTATTGCTGAAATCACAAATCTCAACTGTTAATTGATGGTTGTTATTTCTTAACTTTCAGGAAAATGGAACTGCATCTCTGGATTTTCAGGGACCCCAGGATAAGGTTATAACACAAACTAGCTTGTGATAAGTTTTCAATTATTTGGAGTTTTTGTTGAACAGCTTAAATATTTTGATTCATGCACTTGATAAGCTGTAAAATAGTTTACATGATTTATATGTGTTGTTTGTATAGTTAATTCGAGTAATATATTACAGGAAACATTGGATTCCACCTATAGGCATTGGGCTTCGCTTGAAAAGCAGATTGTCTTGTCCATCTCCAAACTAATTGGGGATGCTAGAGACTACGTCAGGTTCCGTGCTGTCTGCAAGAACTGGAAGGATGCCATCAATCCCATTGCTAACACATGCTTTCAGCCCTGGATCATGTTGTCCTAGTACGATGAATGCCTACAGTTTCAGACGTTGGATGGGACTTGGTCTGCATGCATAAAAGTCCCGGTTCTAGATGGCAAGACGGTGGCTAAGTGTGGCTATTTCCCTGCCCTTGTTCGTGGGAGGATTATCGGTTATGACAGCGGCCTCCTTATCGGGATCGATATTAGAAAGAATGCTAAGGGTGTGATTGTCAACCCGCTGACTGGGTGGAACACCAAACTGCCGCCCCTGCCCAGTTGCATCCATGGCAAGGCTGAATATGGATTTGTCATATCAAACAGTGTTGAGAATAAATGTACTGTCGTTGTCTACACCAAGCACACCGAGTCGGGTGTTCCCATGACCGCAGCGGTATGTGAACTTGGAATTGACGAGGAGTGGAAAACCAATACTCACACCAGCTTCAGGAAGTTCTGGCTGCAGATGGAGGATTGTTTTAAACCATGCCTGCAGAAGCACACAGTCAAACAGGAGGATCAGATGCTCTTCCTCTGTGGATCGTTCAACGACTTCTACACTCCGAACTTAGACACTTCCACCAACACCCCAGTGAGCTTTGTCCTCAGAGACCAGCCCATCAATAACGGTGATGGTATCAGCTGCAGCAGCATGTCCCACCTAAATGGCACAATCATATTGTCGACCCATAATGACTTCTCCTGCTTTGCGTTGCGGCCGACAGATTCGCCGACATCAATAATATATACTACTTCGATTTGGATTTTAGAAGATGCTTGCTGAGGAAGCACAGCATAATGGATGGTGTCGATGTCGTCATGAGAGATAAAACCCTGAAGTCACAGAATGGTTCCAGATCACTGTTTGAATCAGTCAGATGGTTTGTACCTACACTGATGAAGCCAACTGTAGTTCTGATGAAATTGTAACCTTCAGCCACACAGTCTGCGTAACCTTCAGCCACACAGTTATGCATGATATATGCTTCCATGGTACAATCGTACAACAATTTTGGTTACATGACTTTGTTGTTGCACAGTATAATTAATAGTAAATGTAGTGATAGCTAGATTGGATGAACTAAAAATTTAGGATAGATAGTCAAATTCTTGAATCGACAAATATTCTAGTAATGGTGTGTTTCAAACAATGGCGAACTTAGTATAAGAGCAACTCCAGCCAACAAGAGCCTGCAAATTGAGGCCTGCAAGATACATGAAGATGCAATGAAGTAATTAACTTTGCAGCTACATCAATGATATGGTTTGTTGTTTTTTCCTTTCCTTTCTTTTTCCTACCTACAACGATCTCCCGGGATCGTAGTCTTGTATTTGCTGCTACTCCACCGTGTCAGGCCCGCACATCAAGAGGGAACAGAGGGGTCAAGAGGCCTCCTAAGTTGGGCACATCAAGAGACAGCAGGTGAAGTGGAATGCGTAACCGATACCTTTTGGTGGCAGTGCCCGGCAGGTTACGCACAAGGAACCATGATGGATGCGTGGAGCAACATGGCTTGCGGTTGGGTTACCAACTTACCATAGCATATGCCTTTGATCAAAGCATGCCGTGTATCCCAGGCGTCCACGCGTGTAACCGAGGTAGTGCAGGTTACAGTGATGGCCGCCTGGGCTACGCACGCCAGCATCGCGGTTGCCGTGGGACACGGCGGGTGGTGTCGACTAAGCGCGTAACCTGCAAGGTCTCGGTTACGTAGGTGCCATTTAGCGGGCTGCGCACTAGTGAATCTATATAAACTATATAATTGGTACTACCCACTAATGATTTCTCTTGCCTCTCAACGCGCCATGTCATAACCCACTACACGCCATGTCACTATCCACTATAAGCCATGTCAACATCCACCAAGCCATGTCAACATCCATCAAATCATATATTTATGTCTTCGTCGATTTTCTGTAACTAATAACATGTTGTATTTGCGAGTAGCAAGCCATAAAATTCTCACAGTTGAAATACATGTAGGATCAATCATTTAAAAATGGTTCTCTTCCAAGAAAATTAATATACTTTCATATATAATATTGTTTACATATGAATATCACCATGTAATCATTTTGGTATTTCTATTTTCACATTTCACCTTAAAATTTTGTTTAAAAATTCCCACGGCAACGCGCGGGGTATCACCTAGTTCCATGGATGACGCGTCAGCCTCCCGGGCGCGGGCTTCGCTTCGGGGAGAAGCAAACTGCGGCGAGGGCAGGCTGCTGTGGGCCACGTGGTGCACCATCATTATTACGATGGACGACAGGACGGAGCCTCCCTCCTCTGCTCCCCTCCCGTCGTGTCGTCCGCAGCCACAGCCGCCGCCTGCTCCGAGGAGTAAGCTGGACCCGCTGCGTTACGTGTGCCATGCGGTGCTTCAGCCTAGGTTACGCGGCTTGCTGCCAAGCCAAGGGTTACGCACAGTCACTGTGTCGTGTCATGTGTACAGCCTTGACGGGACGGGACGGGCCTGCTGCTGCAGGCACCTCCGCTCCCATCCCGTCATGTTGTCCACAACCACAACAGCGCCGCCCGCCCCGAGGAGTAAGCTGGACCCGCTGGGTTACGCACAATCCATGACGCACATGCGTACTGCATCCACTCTGCAATTAAGCTTAATTGGTACCTACTAACAATTTCTCTTACCTCTCAACGCGCCATGTCATAACCCACTACACGCCATGTCACTATGCCTTTGTCGATTTTCTGTGACTAATAGCATGTTGTATTTATGAGTAGCACGCCATAAAATTCTCGCAGTAGAAATACATGTAGGATCAGTCATTTAAGAATGGTTCTCGCTCAACAAAATTAAGATGCTTTCATATATATTATTGTTTACAGATAAATATCATCATGTAATCATTTTGGTGTTTCTACTTTCACATTTCACCTTAAAATTTTGCTTAAAAATTCCCGCAGCAACGCGTGGGGTAACACCTAGTTATTAGTTACTCCTACCTCGTATGTGACATTGCGACGATGATCAATTAAGCTGGACCCGCTGGGTTACACACAATCCATGATGCACACGTGGTGCTTCAGCCTAGGTTGCTTCAGCCTAGGTTACGCGGCTTGGTGCCATTTGTATGTTGGGATCGTACCACCTGCTCCGCGTCGTCGGGTGACACGCTAGCGCTCCCCCTTGTTTACGCATGAAGGGATTTCACATTTTTCTGGTGCATGGCTCGGTGATTACAAAACCCAAGCTACGGCTGCCTCGCGTGGCCGGGTTACACGCGCACGACTCGCCGGGACGTGGCACAGGCTACTGCAGGCATCGGGAGATTTTAAGATCCGGTTGCCGAAAAACCGCCCGGAGCTACTGTAGATACACGCGGGCCACACAACAACATGGAATGTGCAAGTGAAAACCGCTAATCCCGGTGTTGCCACGGGTACGGGCCCACAGGGTCCGTTTACTACTACTCGTCTTCGGTTGTTGCTCGCATCACCTATCATACCTCTCATGGCTGACACCAGGCCCGCATTCCAGGACCCACATGGTAGCGGGTGGGAACTGATGAGTTTGCCTAGCTTTTTTCTTTTTCATTAACGTATTTTTGTGGGGTTGAAAATCCGCGACCGCTTTGGACTTTTCGGATTCCGTCTGCTTGGTTTCCCAGTTTCCACCCCCTCGGAGGACTTGAGCAGTTGAGCGGTAGTCATGGCCGTCGGCGCCGATTGATTCGTTTCTTCGTCACACAGGTCAGGCCCTACGTCCTTGCTCGTACACATCGAAACTGATGGTTTGCGCTCTTCTAGTGTTGTCTTGGGTTCGAGGCGCTCGGATTGTTTCTGTTATGGAGCAATGATTTAAGAACTTGCGTTAGTAATGTACATCCGTGTTGCCTTTATTTCAAGAACTTTGGTACTGATCGAGGTTAGCAGTGGAGGCGGGGCCCCAGTCGGCGGCATCATATAGCGGGGGCGGGGCAGGCAGGATGATGGGGAGGTGGAGGGTGTGGTAGCCCACCACCTCTTCCGCCCCGCCACCACCCCCACCCAATTCACGAGCATTTGATTTGATTTTTTTGTTCCATCCCGTAGTTTTGGCGAGTGTAGGAAATCAAAACTTGCTTAGATGCCTTTCAATGTTTGCCCAACCTAATTCTAGGCATGTCTAGAAATTTTGGCTACCAATGCAGTTGTTCTTGTTGTCGTAACCAAGCAGGCGCTCTCTCTCTCTTTTTTGGAATTAAAGGCAGGAGCACTGCCACATCATATAAGAAGAAGGTGCCTATTTTGTGATTATTTTATCCCTGAAAAGGAAAGTTCTACTACTTGCCAGGGATTTCCATAGGAGCTCTGATACTACTGTGGAAATGGATCATTTGAGCAGAGATGCTAAAGGTATCCTGAACTTTCTGTGTTTATGCCTTGTCGTTGTTCCTTTTCCTTTCTATTGTAAGTTAATGCACCATAGTGTCTGATTGCTTATTCTGCTGCTTTGTAGAAGATAGTGGCCATCATCAGGTTGCCGCGAGGCAATTTGTAAATGTCACAGAAGGTGAAGTGTACATGCCATATAACTCAAGAGCGCAAAGCTCCGTATTCTAATTGATTTGTCAATAAATTTTTTAACCATGTAGTAAGTTTGTCCAATTAGGATTGTTGCTGGTCAAACTTAGGCCAGTCTCAATAGGGTTTTATGGAGGGTTTTATGGTATTCAATTTCCTGACATAAATCTGTAACATAGTGTTGACGTTAATACATCCATCACGAAAATATTGATGCTACTTGTCGTGGGACTTGAAAGGTTTGCTGTTCACATGCTCTGAATCATCAGCCGGCTTTAGACCATGATAGATGTAAGGCTAAACATTTGGCATGCCAATTTCGCCTTTGTTTGGGTTGCTAGTTGCTACCAGAATCTGTCAACTCATCCCTCTTATTTTACCAAAGTATATTGGCATGTTTGGGTTGGTATCATGCTGTCTAGTTATTATAGCATTGTTAGCATATTACTTTTTTTTAAGGATTCAAGATGGAAACTTATATCAGCAATGTTTTAGATGATGAATTTTCATGTGCCGATGACAAGCCCCAAGTAAAGTTCATTGATTATCAAAATAATGGTGTTCATCAGCATCATGACCCTGATTATGGTCATGTGATGATTACAGATCCTTTCACTTTCATTGAGGGCAAACCAAAATCCATCCTCTTTGGAGAAACATGTTCAGACACCATAAAAATAGAGAATACCTCTCCTGAATCTTTGTTTTTATGTAGGATAAAAATATTTGGTTCAATCCTAGAAAACAACTTTGTTTTATCAATGAGTTCACCACTAGATGGTGGTAAATCTAATCTGGAAGACATTACACTTCTGCCTGGACGGACTAAGACAGTTTGGCTCACATGTATACCTAAAGATACTGGTTTGCATACATTAGTTGTGCATTTTTGTTTCGGAGATACGACGATTGAACGTGTAGCTTGTCTAATGGTCGATGATAATATCTCTAAAGCCTTATATGTTCATACACCTCATTATTGGAGATGCCCTCAAAATATAAAACTTGATTACTCTCCAATTGTGCCATGTATGCATGAGCGTCGTCCAATTAGACGAAGACCTGATGCCTTTTCCTTGGATTTTAGCGTGGCAAACTACTATGAAAGTTTCATGTCTCTTTTAACCATGGAAGAATCCCATCTCAAGGTATTTCAGCATCCATAGTAGATTAATAGTATTAATATGCAAATTTTATTTTGAAAAATTGTTATTTGGTAACTTCAGATGTCCACTTACAGGAGTTAATAAGATCATATGGCATGCGCGGTGTCTCATTAGAACTTTTGAATGGCTTTCCATTTATTGAAGTCCCTGGTTTGGCAGAAAGGAGGCCATCACCACTCCACGGGGACAATATATCTGTTACCTATGTTGGTACACATGCTCAGACTTACAAAGTTAGTAACCTATCATTGATGTTTGAATATTTATTTGTCATTCTTAAAGGTCAGATATAGGTATATATATGCTACCAACAATAAATTATATGTTTGGCATTTTCATCAGGGCACCATTACAAAGGTTGCAGCAAATGGGATATTTGTAGAGTTCGGTTATGAGTTCTACCACAATCACCATAATCACCATCCCAAGTACCAGTACAATGTTCAGTTCGGATACAATGAAGTTGACTGGAGGCTCTACATGTCTTTAAAGAGTGCACAACATTTCAGAGCTAAGATTTTATTTCCCTGCCAATCACCAGTAAGAATTGTGGAAAAGGTGTATTTTTTGCCTTTGATCCCACACTTAAACACCAAGCAAAAAATGCGGTTGCAAGGATACTTGGCTACCGTGGTCTTCCACCATATGTCATACATGGACCTCCAGGAACTGGCAAGACATTGACAGTTGTAGAGGCCATTTCTCAAGCAGTCAAACAAAGGAAAAATGTTCTCGTATGTGCTGCTACCAATGCATCAGCTGACCTTCTATTGAAAAAGCTCCTGCCACATATGACTTGCCGCCCTTGTGATATCTTCAGGCTGAATGCCCCAAGCTATCAATATGAAGATGTAGATCCTATATTGATCCAGTACTGCTTTGTTAAACACAAAAAATTCAAATGCCCCTGTTTGGAAAAATTGAAGCACTACAGGATTGTTATAACAACATACATGATTTCTTATCTGCTGCGACATAAGAACATTACCCGAGATCATTTCACACACATTTTTCTTGATGATGCTGGGCAAGTTTCTGAACCAGAGATGATGATTCCTTTATCCCTATGTGGAAGCGACACTGTAGTTGTGTTAGCAGGAGATCCAATGCAATTGGGGCTGGTGGTTTATTGTACGGAAGCAGAAAAGAATGGTTTGGGGAAATCATATCTGCAAAGGCTGCTTGAATCTGAGCAGTACCAAACAGGGAATTCTAACTATGTGACAAAGCTTGTGATTAATTATTGTTGCCATCCATTAATCCTGAAGCTACCATCGAAGTTTTTCTACAGTGGTGAAATGATCTCTCATGACAAACATAATGTGCCATTGACTTATGATTGTATTGGTCTACGTAATAATCTGTTTCCTATTCTTTTTATCAGAATACATGGATGTGATGAGATGGACAGCACTGATCTATCATGGTTCAATAGGATTGAAGTTAGTAAGGTTGTAAGCCTCGTAAGGAAACTCACAAGTAGCAGTCTTGTCAGTGAAGCTGATATAGGAGTCATTCCTCCATACCGCCAGCAAGTTGCAAAGATTAAGAAAGCCCTTAAAAAACTTGACATGACTCAATTGAAAGTTGGTAATGTGGAACAATTCATAGGTGAAGAGCGGGACGTGATAATCATCTCTACACTCAGGTCAACTGTAAAGTATAATGAATTTGACAAGTTGTTTAATCTTGGATTTTTGAGCAATCATAGAAGGTTCAATGTTGCGATCACCTGTGCAAAATCACTGCTCATCATTGTCAGGAACCCTGATATGATCGCAAAGGTAATACTCTCTCTATCATTATCTATATCAATCAAGATGCACCAATATTTATACTTCCATCAAATTTACAATTTGAGGATTTGCACTAGGATAAGCTCATGCGGTACTGTGCTGATAATGGTTCTTATCAAGGATGCCCACTACCACCATCGCACTATGGGTCTTACTAGTTTTAGTTAGGAGCCTAATAGTTGTTATGAAATGAATACTTTGTGGATTGCTTGTTACACATGCTCGTCTAACAAGTAAATTCAGGTATCCATGATGCTGCAGCAATTTGGTTGCCATGGCAACGGCACAATCTGAACTGGTTGGCATCTCTTGTGGTGGTGGCTATCTCAGTGTGGGACATCGTTGGCAATGACAACGGTGCTGGTGGTTGTTGTCGTCCGAGGTTGCAGCTACCGATACGTGTTTTATTGGTTTGGTTGAGTTCAGCCAGTGGAGTTGTGCATCACGTTGATATTGATTTTACTCATCTAAGGCATGGGAAAATGACAGAATCACCGTCGTCGGACCCAACTATCCAGGCTGCCATTGAACGTCGCCAAAACCAGGTGATTCTTTCTTTCTTCCTGGTTAAAAGTGACGTGATGGGATCTGTTGCTGGACAAGTTAGTGGAGGTGAAGAAGCTATGCCACTATGTTTTAGTGATCTTTTTAGCCCGTTGGTGTGACTCACCTAGTTGCTCAATGTAAGTGATGAACTGATGTCATTGTGAACTGATTTCCCTCAACATTGACTAGGTTACGCACGGCGTCGGATACGGAAAATCCACACTGCGTCCTGTCGTGGTCACTTTCAGGAGTCTGCAGTGTTGCGTTCCTGTTCACTGTTGAGTTATAAATAGAGTGTTGCGTTCCTGGTAAGTGTTGAGTTATAAATAGTGTTGAGTTACGCACCTATAAGACTGCTGGCTGCATGGCTCAACACTGAATGGGTTACGCACAGATCGGTTGCGCAAAATCCACGCTGCATCCGGTCGTGTCGGGCCTGATTGAGAGTCAAATGCGCCCTACCAAAATTGGGGCATGTCAAAACATGGGCATGCCAACATTTTCTACCAAAATCTGGGCAAAAGTTACACATGTTTTAGTGTTAAATGTAATAGCCAAAATTTTGGCACTCAATTGGTTTGATGCCAAAGCACATTTGCCAAAAATATTGGTCATGCCCCAATTTTGGCTCTCAACCAATCAGGCTCACCGATTCTGCGTGCCACCTGCACCAGCACGGTTACGCACGGTTCGGCGACGCACCATCCCATGGCGCGTGCGTTACCGACTGCGTTACGCACCTTGACGGTTACGAATAATCCACGCTGCATTCTAATTCGACGCACCATCCTGCTCGGTTACGCACGTTTCAGCGACGCACCATCTGTTCTGCATGGTGCGTGCATCACCGACTGGGTTACGCACGCAGTCTATCATGCAAAATCCCTATGCATCTGGTCATGTCATTCCGTCGTGTAACCTGGAGCCGATAAGGTTACGCAAAATGCACACTGCATCCGGTCGTGTCGATTCAGTGCGTAGCCTGCCCAGGTTACGCACCGTTCGTGCTGCTTGATGCTACACCATCTGGGTTACGCACCTTTAAGACCGCTGGCTTTATGGTGCAACACGGACTGGGTTACGCAAGGCATCAGATACGCAAAATCCACGCTGCATCCAGTCGTGTCGATCCTGCACGTCACCTGCTCCAGCTCGGTTATGCACGGTTCGGCGACGCACCGTGCATTACCGGCTGGGTTAGGCAAAATCCACGCTGGCTCCAGTCTTGTCGATTCAGTTCGGCCGTTTCCTTGGGCTTTCTATGAATGGACCGAGGCTTTCTTAGGTCTACTCGTCCTCACAGCTATGGCCGAATCCCGCCCCATCCGCCGCCACTGCAGCCACCGGCACCCGCTCCCACCACCATAACCGCGCTCGGTGATGACATCCTCTGTGAAATCTTCCTGCGCCTCCCCGCTATCATGAGCCTCGCCCGTGTGGCATTCACCTGCCGCGTATTTCTCAGCGCCGTCTGCTCCTTCCCCGCCTTCCGACGCCGCTTCCCTGTGCTCCACGCACCACCGCTCCTCGTCCTGTTCATGAGGCCCTACATGAGCGCCATCGTCCATGCAGCTGCAGGCAAGCGCAGCGACATGGTCACCGCCTCCAGTGGTCTACTCGAAAACTCCAACTCCGAGTCTGAGTGGTATATCGAACCCGATGTCCCCTACAGCGAGGGGTATGCCAGCTTCGTTAGTAGCTCCACCTAGCAATGCGCCTCCTACAGCCCGCACTCAAAGGCTCTGAAAATCTACCCCAAGATGGCCAAGGATCTCCGCTTGGACTTCCTCACAGCCGACACCTTTCTTGGGTTCTACACGCTCTCGAAAGACGGCGAGGAGAAGAAGCCATCCTACGTGGTCTGCGTCCACCGGAACAGCGTCTGGACATGGGCGCACGTGGCCGTCTTCTTGTCGTAGACCATGGAGTGGCGGGTCGTTTTGCTGCAGACGCAGACATGGGGAGTGCTAAATGTTCATGAGAAATTCCCCACTGGCACAGTTGTCAATGGCTTCGTCTGTTGGATACACAAGTGGCAGGGATGCATCGTCGCCCTCAACACTGAGGCATTTCAGTTCTCTCGAATGGAACTGCCACCGACCTTGAAATGGCCAATGTCAGTGTTTCAGCTTTGTCAGACCAATGATGGGAAGTTCTGTGTCGTCTGTGCACTGCAATGCATGCTTTCTGTTTGGCTCTGGGAAGCCGATGATGAGGGTGTCAAGAGATTCATGCCGCAGGAGATGATTATATTGCGCCCAACTTTCAATAAGATCACCGAGCTCTCAGAAGAGGCTGATGTTGAAATGCATCCTATGGCAGTTATTAATGGCTTTGTGTACCTATCTGCCTACCTAGGTTGGGACCGTCGGTATTTGTTCCTCTCCTTCTGCTTGGAAACAGGCGAGATGAGCGCAACCTGGAGCCGATAAGGTTACGCAAAATCCACGTTGCATCCGGTCGTGTCGAATCAGCGCGTAACCTGTACAGGGCACCGTATGTGGAGTGTGATGAAACACCGACTGGATCGTGTCGAATGCAGCTTACACACCGTCCTTGATGCTTGATCCAACACTGACTGGGTCGTGTTGTTGCATCGCGTAACCTAAACCCGCAAAGGTTGCGCAAAATCCACAATGCATCCGGTCGTGTAGATTCAACGTGTAACCTGCACTGGTTACGCACCGTCCATGCTGCTTGATTGATGCAACACCGACAGGGTCGTGTCGAATCTGCATGTAACCACAAGAGGTTATGCACCATCCGTGCTGCTTGATTCAACACCGACTGGGTCGTGTCGAATCAGCGCGTGACATGCAGAGGTTACGCACAGTCCGTGCTGCTTGATGCAACACCGACTCGGTTAAGCACGTAGTAGGTTACGCACCTTTAAGACGGCTGGCTGCATGCTCAACACTGATTGGGTTACGCACTGATCGGTCATGTCAATTCTACGTGTCACCTGCTCCAGCTCGGTTACCCATGGTTCGACGACGCACCATCACATGGCGCGTGCATTACCGACTGGGTTATGCATCGTGACGGTTACGCAAAATCCACGTTGGCATCTGATTTGATGCACCATCCTGCTCGGTTACGCACATTTCAGCGACGCACCAGCTCGGTTACGCACGGTTCAGCGACACACCACCACATGTTGCATGCATTACCGATTGGGTTACGCACCATGACGGGGACGCAAAATCCATGCTGCATTCTGATTCGACGCACCATCCTGCTCGGTTACGCACATTTCAGCGACGCACCATCCGTTCTGTATGGTGCGTGCATCACCGACTGGGTTACAAATGGAGTCTATCACGCAAAATCCCCATGCATCTGGTCATGTCATTGCATCGCGTAACCTGGAGCCGATAAGGTTACGAAAAATCCACGCTGCATCCGGTCGTGTCGAATCAGCGTGTAACCTGTACAGGGCACCGTCTGTGGAGTGTGATGCAACACCGACTAGGTCGTGTCGAATGCAGCTTACGCACCGTCCTTGATGCTTGATTCAACACTGACTGGATCGTGTCGTTGCATCACATAACCTAAACCCGCAAAGGTTACACAAAATCCACGCTGCATTCGGTCGTGTTGATTCAGTGCGTAACCTGCACTGGTTACGCACCATCCGTGCTGCTTGATTGATGCATCACTGACTGGGTCATGTCGAATCAGCATGTAACCGCAAGAGGTTACGCACCATCCGTGCTGCTAGATGCAACACCGACTGTGTCGTGTCGAATCAGCGCGTAACATGCAGAGGTTACGCACCGTTCGTGCTGCTTGATGCAACACCAACTCAGTTAAGCATGTAGTAGGTCATGCACCTTTAAGACGGCTGGCTGCATGGCTCAACACTGATTAGGTTACACACTGATCGGTTGCGCAAAATCCACGCTGCATCTGGTCGTGTCGATTCTACGTGTCACCTGCTCCAGCTCGGTTACGCACGGTTCGGCGACGCACATTACACGGCGCGTGCATTACCGACTGGGTTACACACCGTGATGGTTACACAAAATCCATGCTGCCATCTGATTCGACGCACCATCCTGCCCGGTTACGCATGTTTTGGCGACGCACCTCCTCGGTTATGCACGGTTCGGCGACGCACCATCACATGGCGCGTGCATTACCAACTGGGTTACGCACCGTGACGGTTACGCAAAATCCACGCTGCATTCTGATTCGATGCACCATCCTGCTCGGCTACACATGTTTCGGTGACGCACCATCCGTTCTGTATGGTGCGTGCATCTCCGACTGGGTTACGCACAGAGTCTGTCACGTAAAATCCCCATGCATCCGGTCGCGTCGTTGCATTACGTAACCTGGAGCCGATAAAGTTACGCAAAATCCACGCTGCATCCAGTCGTGTCGAATCAGCGTGTAACCTGTACAGGGCACCGTTCGTGGAGTGTGATGCAACACCTACTGGGTCGTGTCGAATGCAGCTTACGCACCATTGTTGATGCTTGATCCAACACTGACTGGGTCGTGTCGTTGTATCGTGTAACCTAAACCCGCGAAGGTTACGCAAAATCCACGCTGCATCCGATCGTGTCATTCAGCTCGTAACCTGCACTGGTCACGCACCGTCCGTGCTTCATGATTGATGCAACACCGACTTGGTCGTGTCGAATCAGAACGTAACCGCAAGAGGTTACGCACCATCCGTGCTGCTTGATGCAACACCGACTGGGTCGTGTCAAATCAGCGCGTAACATGCAGAGGTTACGCACCGTTCGTGCTGCTTGATGCAACACCGACTCGGTTAAGCACGTTGTAGGTTACGCACCTTTAAGACGGCTGGCTGCATGGCTCGACACTAACTGGGTTACACACTGATCGGTTGCGCAAAATTCACGCTGCATCCAGTCGTGTCGATTCTACGCGTCACCTGCTCCAACTCGGTTACGCACGATTCGGCAACGCACCATTACATGGCGTGTGCATTACCGACTGGGTTACACACCGTGACGGTTACGCAAAATCCACACTGCCATATTATTCGACGCACCATCCTGCTCGGTTACGCACGTTTCGTCGACGCACCAGCTCGGTTACGCACGGTTTGGCGACGCACCATCACATGGCGCGTGCATTACTGACTGGGTTACGCACCGTGACGGTTACGCGAAATCCACGCTGCATTCTGATTCGACGCACCATCCTGCTCGTTTATGCACAGTTCAGCGACGCACCATCACATGGCGTGATCATTACCGACTGGGTATGTACCGTAACGGATACGCAAAATCCACGCTGCATTCTGATTCGACGCACCATCCTGCTCGGTTACGCACGTTTTGGCGACGCACCATCCATTCTGTATGGTGCGTGCATCACCGACTGGGTTACGCACGGAGTCTGTCACGTAAAATCCACATGCATCAGGTCGTGTCGTTGCATCGCGTAACCTGGAGCCGATAAGGTTACGCAAAATCCACACTACATCCGGTCGTGTCGAATCAGCGCGTAACCTGTACAGGGCACCGTCTGTGGAGTGTGGTGCAACACCTACTGGGTCGTGTCGAATGCAGCTTACGCACCGCCCTTGATGCTTGATCCAACACTGACTGGGTCATGTCGTTGCATCGCGTAACCTAAACCCGGAAAGGTTACACAAATTCCACGCTGCATCCGGTCGTGTCGTTTAGCTCGTAACCTGAACTTGTTACACACCGTTCGTGCTACTTGATTGATGCAACACCGACTTGATCGTGTCAAATGCAGCTTACGCACCATCCTTGATGCTTGACCCAACACTGACTGGGTCGTGTCGTTGCATCGCGTAACCTAAACCAGCAAAGGTTATGCAAAATCCACGCTGCATCCGGTCGTGTCGATTCAGTGCGTAACCTGCACTGGTTACGCACCGTCCGTGCTGCTTGATAGATGCAACACCGACTGGGTCATGTTGAATCAGTGCATAACCACAAGAAGTTACGCACCATCCGTGCTGCTTGATGCAACACCAACTGGGTCGTGTCGAATCAGCACATAACATGCAGAGGTTACGCATCGTCCGTGCTGCTTGATGCAACAGCGACTCGGTTAAGCACGTAGTAGGTTACGCACCTTTAAGACGGCTGGCTGCATGGCTCAACACTGATTGGGTTACACACTGATTGATTGCGCAAAATCCACGCTGCATCCAGTCATGTCGATTCTACGCGTCACCTGCTCCAGCTCGGTTACGCACGGTTCGGCGACGCACCATTACATGGCACGTGCATTACCGACTGGGTTACGCACCATGACGGTTACGCAAAATCCACACTGCCATCAGATTCGACGCACCATCCTGCTCGGTTACGCACATTTCGGCGACGCACCACCTCGGTTACGCACGGTTCGGCGACGCACCATCACATGGCGCGTGCATTACCGACTGGGTTACACACCGTGACGGTTAAGCAAAATCCACGCTGCATTCTGATTCGATGCACCATGCTGCTCGGTTATGCACGTTTCAGTGATGCACCATCCATTCTGTATGGTGCGTGCATCTTCGACTGAGTTACGCACGGAGTCTGTCATGTAAAATCCCCATGCATCTGTTCGGGTCATTGCATCGCGTAACCTGGAGCCGATAAGGTTACGCAAAATCCACGCTGCATCCGGTCGTGTCGAATCAGCGCGTAACCTGTACAGGGCACCATCCGTGGAGTGTGATGCAACACCTACTGGGTCGTGTCAAATGTAGCTTACACACCATCATTGATGCTTGATCTAACACTGACTGGGTCGTGTCGTTGTATCACGAAACCTAAACCCGCAAAGGTTACGCAAAATCCACGCGGCATCAGGTCGTGTCGTTCAGCTCGTAACCTGCACTGGTTACGCACTGTCTGTGCTGCTTGATTGATGCAACACCGTCTTGGTCATGTCGAATCAGAACGTAACCGCAAGAGGTTACGCACCATCCGTGCTGCTTGAAGCAACACCAACATGCAGAGGTTACGCACCGTTCGTGCTGCTTGATGCAACACCGACTCGGTTAAGCACGTTGTAGGTTACGTACCTTTAAGATAGCTGGCTGCATGGCTCGACACTGACTGGGTTACACACTGATCGGTGGCGCAAAATCCACGCTGCATCCGGTCGTGTCGATTCTACGCATCACCTGCTCCAGCTCGGTTACGCACGGTTCGGCGACGCACCATTACATGGCGCGTGCATTGCCGACTGGGTTACGCACCGTGACGATTATGCAAAATCCACGCTGCCATCCGATTCGACGCACCATCCTACTCGGTTACAGACGTTTCGTCGACGCACCAGCTCGGTTACGCACGGTTCGGCAACATACCATCACATGGCGCGTGCATTACCGACTGGGTTACGCATCATGACGGTTACGCAAAATCCACGCTGCATCCAGTCGTGTCAATTCTACGTGTTACCTGCTCCAACTCGGTTACGCATGGTTCGGCAACGCACCATCACATGGCGCGTGCATTGCAGACTGGGTTACGCACCATAACGGTTACGCAAAACCCACGCTGCATTCTGATTCGACGCACCATCCTGCTCGGTTACGCACATTTCGACGATGCACCATCCATTCTGTATGGTGCGTGCATTACCGACTGGGTTACGCACAGAGTCTGTCATGTAAAATCCCCATGCATCTGGTCGTGTCGTTGCATCGCATAACCTGGAGCCGATAAGGTTACGCAAAATCCACGCTGCATCCGGTCGTGTCGAATCAGCGCGTAACCTGTACAGGGCACCATCCGTGGAGTGTGATGCAACACCGACTGGGTCGTGTCGAATGCAACTTACGCACGGTCCTTGATGCTTGATCCAACACTGACTGGGTCGTGTTGTTGCATCGCGTAACCTAAACCCGCAAAGGTTACGCAAAATCCACGCTGCATCCGGTCGTGTCGATTGAGCGCGTAACCTGCACTGGTTAGGCACCGTCTGTGCTGCTTGATAGATGCAACAACGATTGGGTCGTGTCGAATCAGCGCGTAACCACCAGAAGTTACGCACCATCTGTACTGCTTGGTGCAACACCAACTGGGAAGTGTCGAATGAGCGTGTAACATGCAGAGGTTACGCACCGTCCGTGCTGCTTGATGCAACACCAACTCGATTAAGCGCGTAGTAGGTTATGCACCTTTAAGATAGCTGGCTGCATGGCTCGACACTGACTGGGTTACGCACTGATTGGTCGTGTCGATTCTACGCGTCACCTGAACCAGCTCGGTTACACACGGTTCGGCGACGTAGCATCCCATGGCACGTGCATCACCGACTGGGTTACGCACCAAGACGGTTAAGCAAAATCCACGTTGCATTCTGATTCGACGCACCATCCTGCTCAGTTACGCACCTTTCGGCGACGCACCATCCGTTCTGCATGGTGCGTGCATCACCGACTGGGTTACGCACAGAGTCTGTCACGCAAAATCCTCATGCATCCGGTCATGTCGTTGCATTGCGTAACCTGGAGTCGATAAAGTTACGCAAAATCCATGCTACATCTGGTCGTGTCGAATGTAGCTTACGCACCGTCCTTCATGTTTGATCCAACATTGACTGGGTCGTGCCGTTGCATCGTGTAACCTAAACCCGCAAAGGTTACGCAAAATCAACACTGCGTCCGGTTGTGTCGATTCAGCGTGTAACCTGAACTGGTTACGCACTGTCTGTGCTTCTTGATTGATGCAGCACCGATTGGGTCGTGTCGAATCAGCACGTAACCACAACAGGTTACGCACCATCCATGCTACTTGATTCAACACTGACTCGGTCGTGTCGAATTAGCGTGTAACATGCGGAGGTTACGCACCGTCCGTGCTGCTTGATGCAACACCGACTCGGTTAAGCACGTAGTAGGTTACTCACCTTTAAGACGGCTGGCTGCATGGCTCAACACTGACTGGGTTACACACTGATCAGTTGCGCAAAATCCACGCTGCATCCGGTCATGTCGAGTCTACGCGTCACCTGCTCCAGCTCGGTTACGCACAGTTCGGCGACGCACCATCACATGGCGCGTGCATTACCGACTGGGTTACGCACCGTGACAGTTACGCAAAATCCACACTGCATTCGGATTCGACGCACCATCCTGTTAGGTTACGCACATTTCGGCGGCACACCAGCTCGGTTATGCACGGTTCGGCGACGCACCATCACATGGTGCATGCATTACCGACTAGGTTATGAACCGTGACGGTTACGCAAAATCCACACTGTATTTTGATTCGATGCACCATCCTGCTCGGTTACGCACGTTTCGGCGATGCTCCATCCGTTCTTTATGGTGCGTCCATCACCAACTAGGTTACGCACAGAGTCTGTAATGCAAAATACCCATGCATCCAGTCGTGTCGTTGCATCGCGTAACCTGGAGCTGATAAGGTTACGCAAAATCCACGCGGCATCCGGTAGTGTCGAATCAGCGCGTAACCTACACAGGGCACCATCCGTGGAGTGTGATGCAACACCTACTGGGTCGTGTCGAATGCAGCTTACGCACCGTCCTTGATGCTTGATCCAACACTGACTGGGTCGTGTCATGCATCGCGTAACCTAAACCCGCAAAGGTTACGCAAAATCCACACTGCATCCGGTCGTGTCGTTCAACTCGTAACCTGCACTGGTTACGCACCGTCCGTGCTGCTTGATTGATGCAACACTGACTGGGTCGTGTCGAATCAGCATGTAACCACAAGAAGTTACGCACCATCTGTGCTGCTTGATGCAACACCAACTGGGTAGTGTCGAATCAGCGCATAACATGCAGAGGTTACGCACCGTCCGTGCTGCTTGATGCGACACCAACTTGGTTAAGCGTGTAGTAGGTTACACACCTTTAAGACGGCTGGTTGCATGGCTCGACACTGACTAGGTTACGCACTAATCGGTCGTGTCGATTCTACGTGTCACCTGAACCAGCTCGGTTACGCACGGTTCGGCGATGCAGCATCCCATAGCGCGTGCATCACCGACTGGGTTACGCACCGAGACGGTTACGCAAAATCCACGCAGCATTCTAATTCGATGCCCCATCCTGCTTGGTTACGCACGTTTCGGCAGCGCACCATCCATTCTGCATGGTGCGTGCATCACCGACTCGGTTACGCACGGAGTCTGTCACACAAAATCCTCATGGATCCGGTCGTGTCGTTGCATCGCGTAACCTGGGGCCGATAAAGTTACGCAAAATCCACGCTACATCCGGTCGTGTCAAATGCAGTTTACGCACCATCCTTGATGCTTGATCCAACACTAACTGGGTCGTGTCATTAGATCGCGTAACCTAAACCCGCAAAGGTTACGCAAAATCCACGCTGCGCCGGTCGTGTCGATTCAGCGTGTAACCTGAACTGATTATGAACCATCTATGCTGCTTGATTGATGCAACACCGACTGGGTCGTGTCGAATCAGCACGTAACCACAATAGGTTATGCACCATCCGTGCTGCTTGATTCAACACCGACTGGGTCGTGTCGAATCAGCGCGTAACATGCAGAGGATACGCACCGTCCGTGCTGCTTGATGCAACATCAACTCGGTTAAGCACGTAGTAGGTTACGCACCTTTAAGACAGCTGGCTGCATGGCTCAACACTGACTGGCTTACGCACTGATCGGTTGCGCAAAATCCACGCTGCATCCGTGGAGTGTGATGCAACACCGACTGGGTCGTGTCGAATGCAGCTTATGCACCGTCCTTGATGCTTGATCCAACACTGACTGGGTCGTGTCATGCATCGCGTAACCTAAACCTGCAAAAGTTACGCAAAATCCACACTGCATCCAGTCGTGTCGTTCAGCTCGTAACCTGCACTGGTTACGCACCATCCATGCTGCTTGATTGATGCAACACCGACTGCGTCATTTCAAATGCAGCTTACGCACCGTCCTTGATGCTTGATCAACCACTGACTGGGTCGTGTCGTTGCATCACATAACCTAAACCCACAAAGGTTACGCAAAATCCACGCTGCATCCGGTCATGTCGATTGAGCGCGTAACCTGCGCTGGTTACGCACCGTCCGTGCTGCTTGATAGATGCAACACCGACTGGGTCGTGTCGAATCAGCACGTAACCACAAAAAGCTACGCACCATCCGTGCTGCTTGATGCAACACCAACAGGGTAGTGTCGAATCAGCGCGTAACATGCAGAGGTTACGCATCGTCCGTGCTGTTTGATGCAACACCGACTCGGTTAAGCGCGTAGTAGGTTATGCACCTTTAAGACGACTGGTTGCATGGCTCGACACTGACTAGGTTATGCACTGATCGGTCGTGTCGATTCTACGCGTCACCTGAACCAGCTCGGTTACGCACGGTTCTGCGCGCAGCATCCCATGGCGCGTTCATCACCGACTGGGTTACGCACCGAGACGGTTACGCAAAATCCACGCAGCATTCTGATTCGATGCACCATCCTACTCAGTTATGCACATTTCGGCAGCACACCATCCATTCTGCGTGGTGCGTGCATCACCGACTCGGTTACGCACGGAGTCTGTCACACAAAATCCTCATGCATCCGGTCGTGTCGTTGCATCGCGTAACCTGGGGCCGATAAAGTTACGCAAAATCCACGCTATATCTAGTCGTGTTAAATGCAGCTTGCACACCATCCTTGATGCTTGATCCAACACTGACTGGGTCGTGTCGTTGCATCGCGTAACCTAAGCCCGCAAAGGTTACGCAAAATCCACGCTGCGCCGGTCGTGTCGATTCAGCGTGTAACCTGAACTGGTTATGCACCGTCTATGCTGCTTGATTGATGCAACACCGACTGGGTCATGTCGAATCAGCATGTAAGCACAATAGGTTACGCACCATCCGTGCTGCTTGATTCAACACCGACTGGGTCGTGTCGAATCAGCGCGTAACATGCAGAGGTTACGCACCGTCTGTGCTGCTTGATGCAACACCGACTCTGTTAAGCACGTAGTAGGTTACGCACCTTTAAGACAGCTGGCTGCATGGCTCAACACTGACTGGGTTACGCACTAATCGGTTGCGCAAAAGCCACGCTGCATCCAGTCGTGTCGATTCTACGCATCACCTGCTCCGGCTCGGTTACGCACGGTTCTGCGACGCACCATCACATGGCGTGTGCATTATCGACAGGGTTACGCACCGTGACAGTTACGCAAAATCCACACTGCATTCTGATTCGACACACCATCCTGCTAGGTTACGCACGTTTCAGCGACGCACCAGCTCGGTTATGCACGGTTCGGCGACGCACCATCACATGGTGCATGCATTACCGACTGGGTTATGCACCGTGACGGTTACGCAAAATCCACGCTGCATTCTGATTTGACACACCATTCTGCTCGGTTACGCACATTTCGGCGACGCTCCATCCATTCTGTATGGTGCGTGCACCACCGACTGGGTTACGCACGAAGTCTGTCACGCAAAATCCCCATGCATCCAGTCGTGTCGTTGCATCGCGTAACCTAGAGCCGATAAGGTTACGCAAAATCTACAATGCATCCGGTAGTGTTGAATCAGCGCGTAACCTGTACAGGGCACCGTCCGTAGAGTGTGATGCAACACCGACTGGGTCGTGTCGAATGCAGCTTATGCACTGTCCTTGATGCTTGATCCAACACTGACTGGGTCATGTCATGCATCGCGTAACCTAAACCCGCAAAAGTTACGGAAAATTCACGCTGCATCCGGTCGTGTCGTTCAGCTCGTAACCTGCACTGGTTACGCACCGTCCGTGCTGCTTGATTGATGCAACACCGACTGGGTCATGTCGAATGCAGCTTACGCACCGTCCTTGATGCTTGATCCAACACTGACTGGGTCGTGTCATTGCATCGCGTAACCTAAAGCCGCAAAGGTTACGCAAAATCCACGCTACATCCGGTCGTGTCGATTGAGCGCGTAACCTGCACTGGTTACGCACCGTCCGTGCTGCTTGATAGATGCAACACCACTGGGTCTTGTCGAATCAGCACGTAACCACAAGAAGCTACGCACCATCTGTGCTGCTTGATGCAACACCAACTGGGTAGTGTCGAATCAGCGCATAACATGCAGAGGTTACGCACCGTCCGTGCTGCTTGATGCAACACCGACTCGGTTAAGTGCGTAGTAGGTTACGCACCTTTAAGACAGCTGGTTGCATGGCTCGACACTGACTGGGTTACCCACTGATCAGTCATGTCGATTCTACGCGTCACCTGAACCAGCTCGGTTATGCACAATTCGGCGATGCAACATCCCATGGCACGTGCATCACCGGCTGGGTTACGCACCGAGACGGTTATGCAAAATCCACGCAGCATTCTGATTCGATGCACCATCCCACTCAGTTACGCACGTTTCGGCAGCGCACCATCCATTCTGCATGGTGCGTGCATCACCGACACGGTTACGCACAGAGTCTGTCACACAAAATCCTCATGCATTCGGTCGTGTCGTTGCATCACGTAACCTGGGGTCGATAAAGTTACGCAAAATCCACGGTACATCCGGTCGTGTCGAATGCAGCTTACGCACCGTCCTTGATGCTTGATCCAACACTGACTCGGATGTGTCGTTGCATCGCATAACCTAAACCCGCAAAGGTTACGCAAAATCCACGCTGCGCCGGTCGTGTCGACTCAGTGTGTAACCTGAACTGGTTACGCACTGTCTATGCTGCTTGATTGATGTAACACCGACTGGGTCGTGTCGAATTAGCACATAACCACAATAGGTTACGCACCATCCGTGCTGCTTGATTCAACACCGACTGGGTCATATCGAATCAGCGCGTAACATGCCGAGGTTGCGCACCGTCCGTGCTGCTTGATGCAAGACCGACTCAGTTAAGCACGTAGTAGGTTACGCACCTTTAAGACGGCTGGCTGCATGGCTCAACACTGACTGGGTTACGCACTGATCGGTTGCGCAAAATCCACACTACATCTGGTCGTGTCGATTCTACGCGTCACCTACTCCAGCTCGGTTACGCACGGTTCGGCGACGCACCATCACATGGTGAGTGCATTACCGACTGGGTTACGCACTGTGACGGTTACGCAAAATCCACGCTACATTATGATTCGACGCACCATCCTGCTAGGTTATGCACGTTTCAGCGACGCACCAGCTCAGTTACGCACGGTTCGGCGACGCACCATCACATGGTGCATGCATTACCGACTGGGTTATGCACCGTGACGGTTACGCAAAATCCACGCTGCATTCTGATTCGACGCACCATCCTGCTCGGTTACGCACGTTTCGGCGACACTCCATATGTTCTGTATGCTGTGTGCATCACCGATTGGGTTACGCACGGAGTCTGTCACGCAAAATCCCCATGCATCCGGTCGTGTCGTTGCATCGCATAACCTGGAGCCGATAAGGTTACACAAAATCCACACTGCATCCGGTAGTGTCGAATCAGCACGTAACCTGTATAGGGCACCGTCCGTTGAGTGTGATGTAACACCAACTGGGTCGTGTTGAATGTAGCTTACGCACCATCCTTGATGCTTGATCCAACACTGACTGGGTCGTATCGTTGCATCGCAGAACCTAAACCTGCAAAGGTTACGCAAAATCCACGCTGCGCCGGTCATGTCGATTCAGCGTGTAACCTGAACTGGTTACGCACCATCTATGCTGCTTGATTGATGCAACACCGACTGGGTCGTGTCGAATCAGCACATAACCACAATAGGTTACGCACCATCCATGCTGCTTGATTCAACACCGACTGGGTCGTGTCATATCAGCGTGTAACATGCAGAGGTTACGCACCGTCCGTGCTGCTTGATGCAACACCGACTCGGTTAAGCACGTAGTAGGTTACGCACCTATAAGACGGCTGGCTGCATGGCTCAACACTAACTGGGTTACGCACTGATCGGTTGCGCAAAATCCACGCTGCATCCGGTCGTGTCGATTCTACGCGTTACCTGCTCTAGCTCGGTTACGCACGGTTCGGCGACGCACCATCACATGGCGCGTGCATTTCCGACTGGGTTACGCACCGTGACGGTTACGCAAAATCCGCGCTGCATTCTGATTCAACGCACCATCCTGCTAGGTTACGCATGTTTCGGCGACGCACCAGCTCGGTTACGCACGGTTCGGCGACGCACCATCACATGGTGCATGCATTACCGACTAGGTGATGCACCGTGACGGTTACGCAAAAATCCACGCTCCATTCTGATTCGACGCACCATCCTGCTTGGTTACGCACGTTTCGACGACGCTCCATATGTTCTGTATGGTGTGTGCATCACCGACTGGGTTACACACGGAGTCTGTCACGCAAAATCCCCATGCATCCGGTCGTGTCATTGCATCGCGTAACCTGGAGCCGATAAGGTTACGCAAAATCCATGCTGCATCCGGTAGTGTCGAATCAGCGCGTAACCTGTACAGGGCACCATCTGTGGAGTGTGATGCAACACCGACTAGGTCGTGTCGAATGCAGCTTACGCACCATCCTTGATGCTTGATCCAACACTGACTGGGTCGTGTCATGCATCGCGTAACCTAAACCCGCAAAGGTTACACAAAATCCACGCTGCATCCGGTCGTGTCGTTCAGCTCGTAACCTGCACTGGTAACGCACCGTTCGTGCTGCTTGATTGATGCAACACCGACTGGGTCATGTCGAATGTAGCTTACGCACTGTCCTTGATGCTTCATACAACACTGACTGGGTCGCGTTGTTGCATCGCGTAACCTAAACCTGCAAAGGTTACGCAAAATCCACGCTGCATCCGGTCGTGTCGATTGAGCGCGTAACCTGCACTGGTTACGTAGTGTCTGTGCTGCTTGATAAATGCAACACCGACTGCATCATGTCAAATCAGCACGTAACCACAAGAAGTTACGCACCATCTGTGCTGCTTGATGCAACACCAACTGGGTAGTGTCGAATCAGCGCGTAACATGTAGAGGTTACGCACCGTCTGTGCTGCTTGATGCAACACCGACTCGGTTAGACGCGTAGTAGGTTATGCACCTTTAAGATAGCTGGCTGCATGGCTCGACACTGACTGGGTTACGCACTGATCGGTCGTGTCGATTCTACGTGTTACCTGAACCAGCTCGGTTACACACGGTTCGGCGACGCAGCATCCCATGGCACGTGCATCACCGACTGGGTTACGCACCAAGATGGTTACGCAAAATCCACACTGCATTCTGATTCGATGCACCATCCTGCTCAGTTACACACATTTCGGCAGTGCACCATCCGTTCTGCATGGTGCGTGCATCACCAACTTGGTTACGCACGGAGTCTGTCATGCAAAATCCTCATGCATCCGGTCGTGTCGTTGCATCACGTAACCTGGGGCAGATAAAGTTACGCAAAATCCACGCTACATCCGGTCGTGTCGAATGCAGCTTACGCACTGTCCTTGATGCTTGATCAAACGCTGACTGGGTCGTGTCGTTGCATCGCGTAACCTAAATCCGCAAAGGTTACGCAAAATCCACGCTGTGTTAGGTCGTGTCGATTCAGCGTGTAACCTGAATTGGTTACGCACCGTCTGTGCTGCTTGATTGATGCAACACCGACTGGGTCATGTTGAATCAGCACGTATGCACAATAGGTTACACACCATCCGTGCTACTTGATCCAACACCGACTAGGTCATGTCGAATCAGCGCGTAACATGCAGAGGTTACGCACCGTCTGTGTTGCTAGATGCAACACCGACTCGGTTAAGCACGTAGTAGGTTACGCACCTTTAAGACGACAGGCTGCATGGCTCAACACTGACTGGGTTACGCACAGATCGGTTGCGCAAAATCCACGCTGCATCCAGTCGTGTCGATTCTACGCGTTACCTTCTCCAACTCGGTTACGCACGGTTCGGCGACGCACTATCACATGGCGCGTGCATTACCGACTGGGTTACGCACCGTGACGGTTACGCAAAATCCACGCTTCATTCTGATTCGACGCAACATCCTGCTAGGTTATGCACATTTCGGTGACGCACCAGCTCGGTTACGCACGGTTCGGCGACGCACCATCACATGGTGCATGCATTACCGACTGGGTGATGCACCGTGATGGTTACGCAAAATCCACGCTACATTCTGATTCGACGCACCATCCTGCTCGGTTACGCATGTTTCGACGACGCTCCATATGTTCTGTATGGTGCGTGCATCACCGACTGGGTTACGCACGGAGTCTGTCACGCAAAATCCCTATCCATCCGGTCGTGTCATTGCATCGCGTAACCTGTAGCCGATAAGGTTACGCAAAATCCACGCTGCATCCGGTAGTGTCGAATCAGCGCGTAACCTGTACAGGGCACCGTCCGTGGAGTGTGATGCAACACCGACTGGGTCGTGTCGAATGCAGCTTACGCACCGTCCTTGATGCTTGATCCAACACTGACTGGGTCGTGTCATGCATCGCGTAACCTAAACCCGCAAAGGTTACACAAAATACACGCTCCATCCGGTCGTGTCATTCAGCTCGTAACCTGCACTGGTTACGCACCGTCCGTGCTGCTTGATTGATGCAACACCGACTGGGTTGTGTCGAATGCAGCTTACGCACCGTCCTTGATGCTTGATACAATACTAACTGGGTCATGTCGTTGCATCACGTAACCTAAACCTGCAAAGGTTACGCAAAATCCACACTGCATCCGGTCATGTCGATTGAGCACGTAACCTGCACTGGTTACGCACCGTCTGTGCTACTTGATAGATGCAACACCGACTGGGTCGTGTCGAATCAGCACGTAACCACAAGAAGTTACGCACCATCCGTGCTGCTTGATGCAACACCAACTGGGTAGTGTCGAATCAGCGTGTAACATGCAGAGGTTACGCACCGTTTGTGCTGCTTGATGCAACACCGACTCGGTTAAGCGCGTAGTAGGTTACGCACCTTTAAGGCGGCTGGCTGCATGGCTCGACACTGACTGGGCTACGCATTGATCGGTCATGTTGATTCTACGTGTCACCTGAACCAGCTCGGTTACGCACGGTTCGGCGACGCAGCATCCCATGGCGCGTGCATCACCGACTGGGTTACGCACCGAGACGGTTACGCAAAATCCACGCTGCATTCTGATTTGATGCACCATCCTGCTCGGTTACGCACGTTTCAGCGGCGCACCATCCGTTTTGCATGGTGTGTGCATCACCGACTGGGTTATGCACGGAGTCTGTCATGCAAAATCCTCATGCATCCGGTCGTGTCATTGCATCGCGTAACCTAGGGCCGATAAAGTTACGCAAAATCCACGCTACATCCGGTCGTGTCGAATGCAGCTTACGCACCGTCCTTGATGCTTGATCCAACACTGACTAGGTCTTGTCGTTGCATCACGAAACCTAAACCCGCAAAGGTTATGCAAAATCCACGCTGCGTCCGGCCGTGTCGATTCAGCGTGTAACCTGAACTGGTTACGCACCGTCTGTGCTGCTTGATTGATGCAACACCGACTGAGTCATGTCAAATCAGCACGTAACATGAAGAGGTTACGCACCGTTCGTGCGGCTTGATTGATGCAACACCGACTGGGTCGTGTCGAATCAGCATCTGACCGCAAGAGGTTACGCACCATCCATGCTGCTTGATGCAACACCAAATGGGTCGTGTCGAATCAGCGCGTAACATGCAGAGGTTAAGCACTGTCCATGCTACTTGATGCAACACCGACTCGATTAAGCACGTAGTAGATTACGCACCTTTAAGACGGCTGGCTGCATGGCTCAAAACTGACTGGGTTACACACTGATCGGTTGCGCAAAATCCACGCTGCATCCGGTCGTGTCGATTCTACACGTCACCTGCTCGAGCTCGGTTACGCACGGTTCGGCGACACACCATTACATGGTGCGTACATTACCGACTGGGTTACGCACCGTGGTGGTTACGCAAAATCCACGCTGCATTTTGATTCGACACACCATCCTCCTCGGTTACGCACATTTCGGCGACGCACCATTCGTTTTGTATGGTGCGTGCATCACCGACTCGGTTACGCACGGAGTCTGTCACGTAAAATCCCCATGCATCCGGTCGTGTCGTTGCATCGCGTAACCTGGAGCCGATAAGGTTACGCAAAATCCACGCTGCATCCGGTCGTGTCGAATCAGCACGTAACCTGTATAGGGCAACATCCATGGAGTGTGATGCAACACCTAATGGGTCATGTCGAATGCAGCTTACACACTATCCTTGATGCTTGATCCAACACTGACTGGGTCGTGTCATTGCATCGCACAACCTAAACCCGCAAAGGTTACGTAAAATCCACACCGCATCCGGTCGTGTCGTTCAGCTCGTAACCTGCACTGGTTACGCACCATCCGTGCTGCTTGATTAATGCAACACTGACTTGGTCGCGTCGAATGCAGCTTACGCACCGTCCTTGATGCTTGATCCAACATTGACTGGGTCGTGTCGTTGCATCGCGTAACCTAAACCCGCAAAGGTTACGCAAAATCCACGCTGCATCTGGTCGTGTCAATTCAGCGTGTAACCTGCACTGGTTATACACCGTCCGTGCTGCTTGATTGATGCAACACCGATTGGGTTGTGTCGATTCAGCGCGTAACCACAAGAAGTTACGCACCATCCGTGCTGCTTGATGCAACACCAACTGGGTCGTGTCGAATCAGCGCGTAACATGCAGAGGTTACGCACCGTCCATGCTGCTTGGTGCAACACCGACTCGGTTAAGCACGTAGTAGGTTACGTACCTTTAAGACGGATGGCTGCATGGCTCGACACTGACTGGGTTACGCACTGATTGGTCGTGTCGATTCTACGCGTCACCTGAACCAGCTCGGTTACGCACGGTTCGGCGACGCAGCATCCCATGGCGCGTGCATCACCGACTCGGTTACGCACCGAGACGGTTACATAAAATCCACGCTGCATTCTGATTCGATGCACCATCCTTGATCTGACAATGACTGAGACGTGTTGTTGCATCGCGTAACCTAAACCCGCAAAGGTTACACAAAATCCACGCTGTATCCGATCGTGTCGATTCAGTGCGTAACCTGCACTGGTTACGCACCATCAGTGCTGCTTGATAGATGCAACACCGACTGGGTCATGTCGAATCAGTGCATAACCATAAGAAGTTACGCACCATTCGTGCTGCTTGATGCAATACCAACTGGGTCGTGTCGAATCAGCGCGTAACATGCAGAAGTTACGCATCATCCGTGCTGCTTGATGCAACACCGACTCGGTTAAGCACGTAGTAGGTTACGCACCATTAAGACGGCTGGCTGCATGGCTCGACACTGACTGGGTTACGCACTGATCGGTCGTGTCGATTCTACGCGTCACCTGAACCAGCTCGGTTACGCACGGTTCGGCGACGCAGCATCCCATGGCGCGTGCATCACCGACTGGGTTACGCACCGTGATGGTTACGCAAAATCCACGCTGCATTCTGATTCGACGCACCATCCTTGATACGACAATGACTGAGTCGTGTCATTGCATCGCGTAACCTAAACCCACAAAGGTTACGCAAAATCCACGCTGCATCCGGTTGTGTCGATTCAGTGCGTAATCTGCACTGGTTACGCACCGTCCGTGCTGCTTGATAGCTGCAACACCGACTGGGTCATGTCAAATCAGCGCGTAACCACAAGAGGTGACGCACCATCTGTGCTGCTTGATGCAACACCAACTAGGTTGTGTCGAATCAGCGCGTAACATGCTGAGGTTACGCACCGTTCGTGCTGCTTGATGCAACACCGACTAGGTTAAGCACGTAGTAGGTTACACACCTTTAAGACGGCTGGCTGCATGGCTCGACACTAACTGGGTTACACACTGACTCAGTCGTGTCGAATGCAGCTTATGCACCGTCCTTGATTCTTGATCCAACACTGACTGGGTCGTGTCATTGCATCGCGTAACCTAAACCCGCAAAGGATACGCAAAATCCATGCTGCATTCGGTCGTGTCGTTAAGCTCGTAACCTGCACTGGTTATGCACCGTCCGTTCTGCTTGATTGATGCAACACCGACTGGGTCGTGTCGAATGCAGCATACGCACCGTCCTTGATGCATGATCCAACACTGACTGGGTCGTGTCGTTGCATCGAGTAACCTAAACCCGCAAAGGTTACGCAAAATCCACGCTGCATCCGGTCGTGTCGATTCAGCGCATAACCTGCACTGGTTACGCACCGTCCGTGCTGCTTGATTGATGCAACACCGACTACGTCGTGTCAAATGCAGCTTACACACCGTCCTTGATCCTTGATCCTACAATGACTAAGTCGTGTTGTTGCATCACGTAACCTAAACCCGCAAAGGTTACACAAAATCCACGCTGCATCCGGTCGTGTCGATTCAGCGTGTAACCTGCACTGGTTACGCACCGTCCGTGCTGCTTGATAGATGCAACACCGACTAGGTCGTGTCAAATCAGCGCGTAACCACAAGAAGTTACGCATCATTCGTGCTGCTTGATGCAATACCAACTGGGTCGTGTCGAATCAGCGCGTAACATGCAGATGTTATGCATCGTCCGTGCTGCTTGATGCAACACCGACTCAGTTAAGCACGTAGTAGGTTACGCACCTTTAAGACGGCTGGCTGCATGGCTCGACACTGACTGGGTTACACACTGATCAGTCGTGTCGATTCTACGCGTCACCTGAACCAGCTCGGTTACGCACGATTCGGTGACGCAGCATCCCATGGCGTGTGCATCACCGACTGGGTTACGCACCGTGACGGTTACGCAAAATCCACGCTGCATTCTGATTCGACGCGCCATCCTGCTCGGTTACACACGTTTCAGCGACGCACCATCCATTCTGCATGGTGCATGCATCACTGACTGGGTTACGCACGAAGTCTGTCACGCAAAATCCCCATGCATCCGGTCGTGTCGTTTCATCGCGTAACCTGGGGCCGATAAAGTTTAGCAAAATCCACGCTGCATCCGGTCGTGTCGAATGCAGCTTACGCACTGTCCTTGATGCTTGATCCAACACTGACTGGGTCGTGTCGTTGCATCGCGTATCCTAAACCCGTAAAGGTTACGCAAAATGCACACTGCATCCGGTCGTGTGGATTCAGCGCGTAACCTGCACTGGTTACGCACCGTCCGTGCTGCTTGATTGATGCCACACCGACTGGGTCGTGTCGAATTAGCGCGTAACCACAAGAAGGTACGCACCATTCGTGCTGCTTGATGCAATACCAACTTGGTCATGTCGAATCAGCGCATAACATGCAGAGGTTACGCATCGTCCGTGCTGCTTGATGCAACACCGACTGATTGGTCGTGTCGATTCTACGCGTCACCTGAACCAGCTCGGTTACGCACGGTTCGGCGACGCAGCATCCCATGGCGCGTGCATCACCGACTCGGTTACGCACCGAGACGGTTACATAAAATCCACGCTGCATTCTGATTCGATGCACCATCCTTGATCTGACAATGACTGAGACGTGTTGTTGCATCGCGTAACCTAAACCCGCAAAGGTTACACAAAATCCACGCTGCATCCGATCGTGTCGATTCAGTGCGTAACCTGCACTGGTTACGCACCATCAGTGCTGCTTGATAGATGCAACACCGACTGGGTCATGTCGAATCAGTGTGTAACCATAAGAAGTTAAGCACCATTCGTGCTGCTTGATGCAATACCAACTGGGTCGTGTCGAATCAGCGCGTAACATGCAGAAGTTACGCATCATCCGTGCTGCTTGATGCAACACCGACTCGGTTAAGCACATAGTAGGTTACGCACCTTTAAGACGGCTGGCTGCATGGCTCGACACTAACTGGGTTACGCACTAATCGGTTGTGTCGATTCTACGCGTCACCTGAACCAGCTCGGTTACGCACGGTTCGACGACGCAGCATCCCACGGCGCGTGCATCACCGACTGGGTTACGCACCGTGACGGTTACGCAAAATCCACGCTGCATTCTGATTCGACGCACCATCCTGCTCGGTTACACACATTTCGGCGACGCACCATCCGTTCTGCATGGTGCAAGCATCACCGACTGGGTTACGCACGGAATCTGTCACGCAAAATCCCCATGCATCCGGTCGTGTCGTTGCATCGCGTAACCTGGGGCCGATAAAGTTTAGCAAAATCCACGCTGCATCCGGTCATGTCGAATGCAGCTTACACACCATCCTTGATGCTTGATCCAACACTGACTGGGTCGTGTCATTGCATCGCGTAACCTAAACCCGCAAAGGTTACGCAAAATGCATGCTGCATCCGGTCGTGTCGATTCAGCGTGTAACCTGCACTGGTTACGCACCGTCCGTGCTGCTTGATAGATGCAACACCGACTGGGTCATGTCGAATCAGCGCATAACCACAAGAAGTTATGCACCATTCGTGCTGCTTGATGCAATACCAACTAGGTCGTGTCGAATTAGCGTGTAACATGCAGAGGTTACGCTTCGTCCGTGCTGCTTGATGCAACACCGACTCGGTTAAGCACGTAGTAAGTTACGCACCTTTAAGATGGCTGGCTGCATGGCTCGACACTGACTGGGATACGCACTGATCGGTCGTGTCGATTCTACACATCACCTGAACCAGCTCGGTTACGCACAGTTTGGCGACGTAGCATCCCATGGCACATGCATCACCGACTGGGTTACGCACCGTGAAGGTTACGCAAAATCCACGCTGCATTCTGATTCGACGCACCATCCTGCTCGGTTACACACATTTCGGTGACGCACCATCCGTTCTGCTTGGTGCATGCATCACCGACTAGTTTACGCACGGAATCTGTCACGCAAAATCCCCATGCATCCGGTCGTGTCGTTGCATCGCGTAACCTGGGGCCGATAAGGTTACGCAAAATCCACGCTGCATCCGGTAGTGTCGAATCAGCGCGTAACCTGTACAGGGCACCGTCCGTGGAGTGTGATGCAACACCGATTGGGTCGTGTCGAATGCAGCTTACGCAGCGTCCTTAATACTTGATCCAACACTGACTGGGTGGTGTCATTGCATCGCGTAACCTAAACCCGCAAAGGTTACACAAAATGCACGCTGCAATCGGTCGTGTTGATTCAGCGCATAACCTGCACTGGTTACGCACCGTCCGTGCTGCTTGATTTATGCAACACTGACTGGGTCGTGTCGAATGCAGCATACGCACCGTCCTTGATGCTTGATCCAATACTGACTGGGTTGTGTCGTTGCATCGATTAACCTAAACCCGCAAAGTTTACGCAAAATCCACGCTGCATCCAGTCATGTCGATTCAGTGCATAACCTGCACTGGTTACGCACCGTTCGTGCTGCTTGATTGATGCAACACCGACTGGGTCGTGTCGAATGCAGCTTACACACCGTCCTTGATGCTTGATCCAACACTGATTGGGTCGTGTCGTTGCATCGCGTAACCTAAACCCGTAAAGGTTACACAAAATGCACGCGGCAACCGGTCGTGTCGATTCAGCGCGTAACCTGGACTGGTTACGCACCGTCCGTGCTGCTTGATAGATGCAACACCGACTGGGTCGTGTCAAATCAGCGTGTAACCACAAGAAGTTACGCACCATCCGTGCTGCTTGATGCAACACCAACTGGGTCGTGTCGAATCAGCGCGTAACATGCAGAGGTTACGCATCGTCCGTGCTGCTTGATGCAACACCGACTCGGTTAAGCACGTAGTAGGTTACGCACCTTTAAGACAGCTGGTTGCATGGCTCAACACTGACTGGGTTACGCACTGATCGGTCGTGTTGATTCTACGCGTCACCTAAACCAGCTCAGTTACGCACGGTTCGGCGACGCAACATCCCATGGCGCGTGCATCACCGACTGGGTTACGCACCGTGATGGTTACGCAAAATCCACACTGCATTCTGATTTGATGCACCATCCTGCTCAATTACACACGTTTCGGTGACGCACCATCCGTTCTGCATGGTGCGTGCATCACCGACTAGGTTACGCACGGATTCTGTCACGCAAAATCCCCATGCATCCGGTCGTGTCATTGCATCTCATAACCTGGGGCCGATAAAGTTTAGCAAAACACACGCTGCATCTGGTCGTGTCGAATGCAGCTTACGCACTGTCCTTGATGCTTGATCCAACACTGACTGGGTCGTGTCGTTGCATCGCGTAACCTAAACCCGCAAAGGTTACACAAAATGCACGCTGCATCCGGTCGTGTGGATTCAGCGCGTAACCTGCACTGGTTACGCACCGTCTGTGCTGCTTGATAGATGCAACACCGACTGGGTCGTGTCGAATCAGCGTGTAACCACAAGAAGTTACGCACCATTCGTTCTGCTTGATGCAATACCAACTGGGTCGTGTCGAATCAGCGCGTAACATGCAGAGGTTACACATCGTCCGTGTTGCTTGATGCAACACCGACTCAGTTAAGCACGTAGTAGGTTACGCACCTTTAAGACGGCTGGCTGCATGGCTCGACACTGACTGGGTTACGCATTGATCAGTCATGTCGATTCTACGCGTCACCTGAACCAGCTCGGTTATGCACGGTTCGGCGACGCAGCATCCCATGGCGCGTGCATCACCCACTGTGTTACATACCGTGACGGTTACGCAAAATCCACGCTACATTCTGATTCAACACACCATCCTGCTCGGTTACAAACGTTTCGGCAACGCACCATCCGTTCTGCATGGTGCGTACATCACCGACTGGGTTACGCACGGAGTCTGTCACGCAAAATCCCCATGCATCCGGTTGTGTCGTTGCATCACGTAACCTGGGGCCGATAAAGTTTAGCAAAATCCACGCTGCATCCGGTCGTGTCGAATGCAGCTTACGCACCGTCCTTGATGCTTGATCCAACACTAACTGGGTCGTGTCGTTGCATCGCGTAACCTAAACCCGCAAAGGTTACGCAAAATGCACGCTGCATCCGGTCATGTCGATTCAGCGCGTAACCTGCACTGGTTACGCACCGTCTGTGCTGCTTGATAGATGCAACACCGACTAGGTCATGTCGAATCAGCACGTAACCACAAGAAGTTACGCACCATTCGTGCTGCTTGATGCAATACCAACTGGGTCATGTCGAATCAGCGCATAACATGCAGAGGTTACGCATCGTCCGTGCTGCTTGATGCAACACCGACTCGGTTAAGCACGTAGTAGGTTACGCACATTTAAGATGGCTGGCTGCATGGCTCGACACTGACTGGGTTACGCACTGATCGGTCCTGTCGATTCTACGTGTCACCTGAACTAGCTCGGTTACGCACGGTTCGGCGACGCAGCATCTCATGGCACGTGCATCACCGACTGGGTTACGCACCGTGACAGTTACACAAAATCCACGCTGCATTCTAATTCGACGCACCATCCTACTCAGTTACGCACGTTTCGGCGACGCACCATCCATTCTGCATGGTGTGTGCATCACCGACTGGGTTACGCACGGAGTCTGTCACGCAAAATCCCCATGCATCCGGTCGTGTCGTTGCATCGCGTAACCTGGGGCCGATAAAGTTTAGCAAAATCCCTGCTGCATCCGGTCGTGTCGAATGCAGCTTACACACCGTCCTTGATGCTTGATCCAACACTGACTGGGTCATGTCATTGCATCGCGTAACCTAAACCCGCAAAGGTTATGCAAAATGCACGCTGCATTCGGTCGTGTCGATTCAGCGCGTAACCTGCACTGGTTACGCACCATCCGTGCTGCTTGATAGATGCAACACCGACTGGGTCGTGTCGAATCAGTGCGTAACCACAAGAAGTTACGCACCATTCGTGCTGCTTGATGCAATACCAACTGGGTCGTGTCGAATCAGCGTGTAACATGCAGAGGTTACGCATCGTCCGTGCTGCTTGATGCAACATCGACTCGGTTAAGCACGTAGTAGGTTACGCACCTTTAAGACGGCTGGCTGCATGGCTCGACACTGACTGGGTTACTCACTGATCGGTCGGGTCAATTCTACGCGTCACCTGAACCAGCTCGGTTATGCACGGTTTGGCGACGCAGCATCCCATGGCGCGTGCATCACCGACTGGGTTACGCACCGTGATGGTTACGCAAAATCCACGCTGCATTCTGATTCGACGCACCATCCTACTCGGTTACGCATGTTTCGGCGACGCACCATCCATTCTGCATGGTGCGTGCATCACCGACTGGGTTACGCACGGAGTCTGTCACGCAAAATCCCCATGCATCCGGTCCAGTCGTTGCGTCACGTAACCTGGGGCCGATAAAGTTTAGCAAAATCCATGCTTCATCCGGTCGTGTCGAACGCAGCTTACGCACCGTCCTTGATGCTTGAGCCAACACTGACTGGGTCGTGTTGTTGCATCACGTAACCTAAACCCGCAAAGGTTACGCAAAATGCACACTGCATCCGGTCGTGTCGATTCAGCGTGTAACCTGCACTGGTTACGCACCGTCCGTGCTGCTTGATAGATGCAACACTGACTACGTCGTGTCGAATCAGCGTGTAACCACAAGAAGTGATGCACCATCCGTGCTGCTTGATGCAACACCAACTGGGTTGTGTCGAATCAGCGCGTAACATACAGAGGTTACGCATCGTCCGTGCTGCTTGATGCAACACTGACTCGGTTAAGCACGTAGTAGGTTACGCACCTTTAAGATGGCTGGCTGCATGGCTCGACACTAACTGGGTTACGCACTGATCGGTCGTGTCGATTCTATGCGTCACCTGAACCTGCTCGGTTACGCACGGTTCGGCGACGTAGCATCCCATGGCGCGTGCATCACCGACTGGGTTACGCATCGTGACGGTTACGCAAAATCCATGCTGCATTCTAATTCGACACACCATCCTGCTCGGTTACGCACGTTTCGGTGACGTACCATCCATTCTGCATGGTGCGTGCATCACCGACTGGGTTACGCACGGAGTCTGTCACACAAAATCCACATGTATCCGGTCGTGGAGTTGCATCACTTAACCTAGGGCCAATAAAGTTTAGCAAAATCCACGCTGCATCCAGTCGTGTCGAATGCAGCTTACACACCATCCTTGATGCTTGATCCAACACTAACTGGGTCGTGTCGTTGCATCGCGTAACCTAAACCCGTAAAGGTTACACAAAATGCACGCTGCAACTGGTCGTGTCGATTCAGCGCGTAACCTGCACTGGTTACGCACCGTCCGTGCTGCTTGATTGATGCAACACCGACTGGGTTGTGTCGAATCAGCACGTAACCACAAGAAGTTACGCACCATCCGTGCTGCTTGATGCAACACCAACTGGGTTGTGTCCAATCAGCGCGTAACATGCAGAGGTTAGGCATCGTCCGTGCTGCTTGATGGAACATCGACTCGGTTAAGCACGTAGTAGGTTACGCACCTTTAAGACGGCTGGCTGCATGGCTCGACACTGACTGGGTTACGCAATGATCGGTCGTGTCGATTCTATGCATCACCAGAACCAGCTCGGTTACGCACGGTTCGGCAACACAGCATCCCATGGCTCGTGCATCACCGACTGGGTTACGCACGGAGTCTGTCACGCAAAATCCCCATGCATCCAGTCGTATTGTTGCATCACGTAACCTGGGGCCGATAAAGTTCCGCAAAATCCACGCTGCATCCGATCGTGTTGAATGCAGCTTATGCACCGTCCATGATGCTTGATCAAACACTGACTGGGTCGTGTTGTTGCATCGCGTAACCTAAACCCGCAAAGGTTACGCAAAATCCACGTTGCATCCGGTCATGTCGATTCAGCGCGTAACCTGCACTAGTTATGCACCGTCCGCGCTGCTTGATTGATGCAAAACCGACTGGGTCGTGTTGAATGCAGCTTACGCACCATCCTTGATCCAACAATGACTGAGTCGTGTCGTTGCATCGCGTAACCTAAACCTGTAAAGGTTACGCAAAATTCATGCTGCATCCGGTCGTGTCGATTCAGTGCGTAACCTGCACTGGTTACGCACCGTCCGTGCTGCTTGATAGATGCAACACCGATAGGGTCGTGTCGAAGCAGTGTGTAACCACAAGAAGTTACGCACCATTCGTGCTGCTTGATGCAATACCAACTGGGTCGTGTCGAATCAGCGTGTAACATGCAGAGGTTACACATCATCCGTGCTGCTTGATGCAACACCGACTCGGTTAAGCACGTAGTAGGTTATGCACCTTTAAGACGGCTGGCTGCATGGCTCGACACTGACTGGGTTACGCACTGATCGGTCATGTCGATTCTACGCGTCACCTGAACTAGCTCGGTTACGCACGGTTCGGCGACGCAGCAGCCCATGACACGTGCATCACCGACTGGGTTACGCACCGTGATGGTTACACAAAATCCACGCTACATTCTGATTCGATGCACCATCCTGCTCGGTTACACACGTTTCGGTGAGGCACCATCCATTCTGCATGGTGTGTGCATCACCGACTGGGTTACGCACGGAGTCTGTCACGCAAAATCCCCATGCATCCGGTCGTGTCGTTGCATCGCGTAACCTGGGGCCGATAAAGTTTAGCAAAATCCACGCTGCATCTGGTCGTGTCGAATCCAGCTTATGCACCGTCCTTGATGCTTGATCCAACACTGACTGCATCGTGTCGTTGCATTGTGTAACCTAAACCCACAAAGGTTACGCAAAATGCACGCTGCATCCGATCGTGTTGATTCAGCGCGTAACCTGCACTGGTTACGCACCGTCCGTGCTGCTTGATAGATGCAACACCGCCTGGGTCGTGTCGAATCAGCGCGTAACCACAAGAAGTGACACACCATCCATGCTGCTTGATGCAACACCAACTGGGTTTTGTCGAATCAGCACGTAACATGCAGAGGTTACGCATCGTCCATGCTGCTTGATGCAACACCGACTCGGTTAAGCATGTAGTAGGTTACGCACCTTTAAGACGGCTGGTTGCATGGCTCGACACTGACTGGGTTACGCACTGATCGGTCGTGTCGATTCTACGCGTTACCAGAACCAGCTCAGTTACGCACGGTTCGACGACGCAGCATCCCATGGCGCGTGCATCACCGACTGGGTTACGCACGGAGTCTTTCACGCAAAATCCCCACGCATCCGGTTGTGTCATCGCATCGCATAACATGGGGCAGATAAAGTTACACAAAATCCATGCTGCATCCGATCGTGTCGAATGCAGCTTACACACCGTCCTTAATGCTTGATCAAACACTGACTGGGTCATGTCGTTGCATCGTGTAACCTAAACCTGCAAAGGTTATACAAAATCCATGCTGCATCCGGTCGTGTTGATTCAGTGCGTAACCATCCGTGCTGCTTGATGCAACACCGACTGGGTCGTGTCGAATCAGCGTGTAACATGCAGAGGTTACGCACCGTCCGTGCTGCTTGATGCAACACCGACTCGGTTAAGCACGTAGTAGGTTATGTAGCTTTAAGACGGCTGGCTGCATGGCTCAACACTGACTGGGTTACGCACTGATCGGTTGCGCAAAATCCACGCTGCATCCGGTCGTGTCGATTCTACTTATCACCTGCTCCAGCTCGGTTACGCACGATTCGGCGACGCACCATCACATGGCGTTTGCATTACCGACTGGGTTACGCACCGTGATGGTTACGCAAAATTCACGCTGCATTCTGATTCGATGCACCATCCTGCTCGGTTACGCACGTTTCGGCGACACACCATCCGTTCTCTATGGTGCGTGCATCACCGACTGGGTTACGCACGAAGTCTGTCACGGAAAATCTCCATGCATCTGGTCGTGTCGTTGCATCGCTTAATCTGGAGCCTATAAGGTTACGCAAAATCCACGCTGCATCCGGTCGTGTCGAATTTGATAGAGGTGGAGTGCCCGATCTTTCGGTGAGTGGAGATAACTTCGATCTGGTGGGAGGCGATCCTCACGATCTGACTACGACGAGCGAGACTCGAAGCGCCAATGCAATCACTGAACCAACTCCTGATGGTTACCAACCTTGCTGGCGCAAGATCAGCCTGATCACGAAGATCATTTCCTGTGTGCAATCAAAGAACGAACAAGAATCTGAGGCGAGCAATCATAATATCACTCGAAGGTGGAGTTCTGAATCACAGAGGACAGCACGTATTTGTGCGTGTTCTGGTGTAGCTAAAGCTAGATGTAAAGCAAACCTCGAGTTCTAAATGCGGCGGCTACTGAGTATATGAGGAGGGGCGTCCTAGGGTTGGGAGCGACCTAGGATGGGGCGCCCTCAACTTGGGCTTAAGGCCCAACAAACCGGCAACGCAGCACCTTGGCAGATTCTGGACGTCAACTTCTTTTGACGATTCCTGTTGACTCGAGATGAATTTGGGCATGAAACTGGTTCCATTGGAAGTTTTATGAAATTTTGCTTCCATCCATATAAAGAATGTCCAAAACCGACTTCGTATGCGATCTGGGTGTCGTTTTTAGTGCGCACTGGTCCTGGACTCCGAACTGGGCTCGAACTTGAATTCTTTTGGGCCTCCACCTTAGGGACTCGAACCGGATTAGCCTCGTGCCTCTTCTTCGACTTGGACACCCTTGCTGGACTTCTTCTACTCCATTCCATGCACCAATCATGGTCGTATGCATAGGTGTCATGTCCTCATAATTCTCCCCCTTTTGAAGAAAAGTCGTCCTCGACATCGAGTGTACGTGAAAACGATCCTGCACAACACAAGGGAGAACAGGGTTGTGGAAATAAAGCAAACTAAAACAATTGTGAGAAGGGATGTCACCATGTTTCCAAATGTGTATCATGTCATGTCGCATCAAATTGTCAGCATCTCTGGAGACGTCGTTATCGAAAGACGCATGAGGTTTGGCTTTACTATCCTGCAAAAGATTAGTACCAACAATAGACACAACACGAATGGCTGGTTGATTGGAAGAAAAATTAGCACCAAAAATCATAGGGAGCCACCAACAATGTGTCCCTTCTTGCGAAACAAAACTACTAGAGGAACATGTGAATATGATTGTATGATAGTTACCCTCTAATCGATCACAATCTATATAAACCCGGTGTACCATATATTGTCCTTTGTTGTTATATTTGCCAATAACATGATATGAATGTCTAGACAACCATGGCAAATCAGTATATGCAAAAAGTCTCTCTTCTAAACAATCTAGATTACACAAATCATCAAATTCAATGTAACCCAAGGTATGTAAAGAAAACAAATGTAGCTCATCATTTTTACTAGCGACATGCATAACATGTTTATTTTCAGCACTAGCATGCCAAACTGAAGTAGTAGCACACAATTCATCGTTATCACAAGAAACATGAAGCCAATCACCATGTGACAAAGATAAATCAAGAGATGGTTCCACTGTGAATTGCTCAACTAAAGCATGATTTGTGGAAAAATTCAGCATATTAACAGAATTCTCACTATCTATGAATGTAGCACCATGGGCATGACCTATGTTCTCAGTAAGAGTATTCGGTGCATTATGGAGTGATGGTTCTGAATTTGTACATGAGGATGCGCTTGCAGGTGTGGCCATCCTCTCGCGCGGTGTAGCGGTGGGCGTGGATGGCGCAGGGAGAGCGGCCGCTGAGCTGGATGTCGAGCTTCTTCCTGCAAAAGAGTTAGAATATGTCTTCGAGTGACGTCCCTGCACTTCACGTTCAGCTTTGCAAGCATATTCAAATAACATGGTCATATCTGCATATTCCTTATGATCTAGTATGTCCTGAATTTTGCGGTTCAAACCACCACGAAAACATGCCATTGCATCATCAATTTTCCCTAATAACCCACACCGAATCATGTCTTTTTGTAACACATGGTAATAGTCCTCAACAGATTGAGAACCTTGCTGCTGCATTTTTTTAAGCAAATCTCGAGCATAATAAGAAGGTACAAATCTATGTCGCATAGCAGCTTTTAACTGATCCCAAGTGGTTGGAATTGTACGCGGATGCCTTTGTTTATAATCACTCCACCACATTAAAGCAAAATCCGTAAATTCACTAATAGCAGTTTGAACTTGAGAATTAGCAGAAATATCATGGTATGAAAAGTGATGTTCAACTTCTAATTCCCAATCAAGATATGCAGCAGGATCATATTTGCCATTATAAGGTGGAAGTTTAAATATAATCTTAGCAAATGAATCATTACCATAATGGTGGAGCACATAGCGGGCGCGGTCTCGGCGGTCTCCGTCGTCCTTCTGCAACTCTGTGAGCGTTGTGTGCAAAGCAAAGAGTCGTGCCATGACGGTGTCGAGTGTGGTCTTAGCGGCCGTCTGTGCGAGGTCGAGCGAATCAAACCACTCTGTCGACGAAGTGGTCATCGAATCCAGTCGTGCATGTATGGTCTGAATGTCCGCGGCAAGTCTACCAACGCGTGTCCGCATGTCCTGCAGCTGGTCATCCCTTTTCTCATCGCCTGCCATGGTTAGCGCAAACGCAAAAACAAAATCGATGACAAAATAGGGGTGTAATGGCTCACAAGACGCTCAAACTAGTGTTGTTATCAAATTCTTATCTGTTCTTACCACGCACACAGGGGCGACCTGCAACCAACCGGTGGAACTTGTGAAAGATTGGAGGAGTGATTGCCTGGAAAAACAAAATCTGCTCGTCGTAGAACTTTGTGGAGTTCTGGGTAGGCTGCACTCAAATCAAGGATTAGCATAATCAAACAATAATGTAAAGTTGAATAAGAGTGCTAAACACGTCACAATAGCTGCTGGCAACAAGTGAAATCGAAAGGATAGAAGCAAGGGAGGTGGCAAAGGTGGAGAAGGCACACAAAAATCCTTTTTTCCTGATTTTTTCCTCTGATTTTTTTTCCTTTTTTTCTGCAGAGGTCCTCAAAACTGATAATATGAACACATAGGATCTCAAACAGCAAAACACCACACACACACACTCTTTCTCTCTCTAGAGTAAGGCCAACCTCAAAGTATGGTACCAAGAAAGAGAGATGAAGAGATGGCACGGCGTGGGGAAAGAGGGGAAAAGGCGGTGCTGCCCAGGGAGGAAGCGCGAGCGGGAGAGGAGTGTAGCGACTCGCGGTAGGGGGAAAAACCAGTGCGTGAAGGTTCGGTGGTAAGGGGAAAGTGCAGCACTTGCCCAGGGAGGAAACCCTAGCAGGGGCACAACGTAGCGGGGAGGGGGGGTTTCACGTTGCGGACAAGGGAAAAAAAGTGCCTCGTGATGGGAGAAATGGCGCGCGTGGGGACTCTCCACCGAGCCGGATCAGTCTCCTTCTCCCTGTGGGACTCTTCCCTTTTTTGATTGTTTCTTTCCTTTGTTTTTTTACTTTCTTTTTCTTTGATAGCTTTCTTTTTTTTAACTCGCCAAACACACCAGGCGGTAGGGAGGGGGCGATCAAGGAGAGAGGCGCGGCGCGGCCCTGGTCGAGTTGGCGACGTGAGGAGGGAGGGCGTTGGCGCGAGGGGAGGGTTCGCACGAGGTGGGTGGAGTGGGTTTTGGCGTGCGTGGTGGTAAAAGAGAAGCAGAGAAACGATGGCGAAACTAGGGTTAGAAGAAAAAAACAAGAAACGAAGGATAGAATCACAAGTAACCAGCAACAATTGAACAAGTAAGCACACAAATTCAACAATGCAAAATATTGAATGAAAGTGCAAGGCTAAAACGGGTTGCTGGGATTAGGATCTAACCTGAAAATAAATTTTTGTTTGGTTTTTGTGGACTGTAGGAAATAAAAACACTCAATAAACTCACCGATCAACCTGAAAAACTGATACCACTTGATAGAGGTGGAGTGCCTGACCTTTCGGTGAGTGGAGATAACTTCGATCTGGTGGGAGGCGACCCTCACGATCCGACTACGACGAGCGAGACTCGAAGCACCAATGCAATCACTGAACCAACTCCCGATGGTTACCAACCTTACTGGCACAAGATCAGCCTGATCATGAAGATCGATTCCTGTGCACAATCGAAGAACGAACAAGAATCTGAGGCGAGCAATCTTAATATCACTCGAAGGTGGAGTTCTGAATCACAGAGGACAACACGTATTTGTGCATGTTCTGGTGTAGCTAAAGCTAGATGTAAAATAAAACTCAAGTTCTAAATGTGGCGGCTACTGAGTATATGAGGAGGGGTGTCCTAGGGTTGGGGCGACCTAGAATGGGGCACCCTCAACTTGGGCTTAAGGCCCAACAAACCGGGGACGCAGCACCTTGGTAGATTCTGGAAACCAACTCCTTTCAATGATTCCTGTTGACTCAGGACGAATTTGGGCCTGAAACTGGTGCCATTCGAAGCTTTATGAAATTCTGCTTCCATCCATATAAAGAACGTCCAAAACTGACTTCGTATGCGACCTGGGCGTCGTTTTTAGTGCGCACTGGTCTTGGACTCCGAACTGGGCTCGAACTTGAATTCTTTTGGGCCTCCACCTTGGGGACTCGAACCGGATAAGCCTCGTGCCTCCTCTTTGACTTGGACACCCTTGCTGGACTTCTTCTGCTCCATTCCATGCACCAATCATGGTCGTATGCATGGGTGTCATGTCCTCATCAGAATCAGCGCGTAACCTGTACAGGGCACCGTCCGTGGAGTGTGATGCAACAACGACTGGGTCGTGTCGAATGTAACTTACGCACCATCCTTGATGCTTGATCCAACACTGACTGGGTCGTGTCATTGCATTGCATAACCTAAACTAACAAAGGTTACACAAAATCCACGCTGCATCTGGTCGTGTCGTTCAGCTCGTAACCTGCACTGGTTACGCACCGTCCGTGATGCTTGATTGATGCAACACCGACTGAGTCGTGTCGAATGCAGCTTACGCACCATCCTTGATGCTTTGTCCAACACTGACAGAGTCGTGTTGTTGCATCGCGTAACCTAAACCCGCAAAGGTTACGCAAAATCCACGCTGCATCCGGTCGTGTCGATTCAGTGCGTAACCTGCACTGGTTACGCACCGTCTGTGCTGCTTGATTGATGCAACACCTACTGGGTCGTGTCGAATGCAGCTTACGCACCGTCCTTGATCCTTGATCCAACAATGACTGAGTCATGTCATTGCATCACGTAACCTAAACACGCAAAGGTTATGCAAAATCCACGCTGCATCCGGTCGTGTCGATTCAGCGCGTAACCTGCACTGGTTACGCACCGTCCGTGCTGCTTGATAGATGCAACACCGACTGGGTCGTGTCGAATCAGCGTGTAACCACAAGAAGTTACGCACCATTCGTGCTGCTTGATGCAATACAAACTGTGTCGTGTTGAATTAGCACGTAACATGCAGAGGTTACGCATCGTCCGTGCTGCTTGATGCAACACCGACTCGGTTAAGCACGTAGTAGGTTACGCACCTTAAAGACGGCTGGCTACATGGCTCGACATAGACTGGGTTACGCACTGATCAGTCGTGTCGGTTCTACGCGTCACCTGAACCAGCTCGGTTACGCACGGTTCGGCGACGTGGCATCCCATGGCGCGTGCATCACCGACTGGGTTACGCACCGTGAAGGTTACACAAAATCCACGGTGCATTCTGATTCGACGCACCATCCTGCTCGGTTACACACGTTTCGGCGACGCACCATCCATTCTACATGGTGCGTGCATCACCGACTGGGTTACGCACGGAGTCTGTCACGCAAAATCCCCATGCATCCGGTCGTGTCGTTGCATCGCGTAACCTGGGCCGATAAAGTTTAGCAAAATCCACGCTGCATCCGGTCATATCGAATGCAGCTTACACACCGTCCTTGATGCTTGATCCAACACTGACTGGGTCATGTCGTTGCATCGCGTAACCTAAACCCGCAAAGGTTACGCAAAATGCACTCTGCATCCGGTCGTGTCGATTCAGCGTGTACCCTGCACTGGTTACGCACCGTCCATGCTGCTTGATAGATGCAACACCGACTGGGTCATGTCGAATCAGCGCGTAACCACAAGAAGTTATGCACCATCCATGCTGCTTGATGCAACACCAACTGAGTTGTGTCGAATCAGCACGTAACATGCAGAGGTTACGCATCGTCCATGCTGCTTGATGCAACACCGTCTCGGTTAAGCACGTAGTAGGTTACGCACCTTTAACACGGTTGGCTGCCTGGCTCAACACTAACTGGGTTACACACTGATCGGTCGTGTCGATTCTACACATCACCTGAACCAGCTTGGTTACGCACGGTTCAGCGATGCAGCATCCCATGGCGCATGCATCACTGACTGGGTTACGCACGGAGTCTGTCACGCAAAATCCCCATGCATCCGGTTGTGTCGTTGCATCACGTAACCTGGGGCCGATAAAGTTACGCAAAATCCACGCTGCATCGGGTTGTGTCGAATGCAGCTTACACACCATCCTTGATGCTTGATCCAACACTGACTGGGTCGTGTCATTGTATCGCGTAACCTAAACCCGCAAAGGTTACGCAAAATCCACGCTGCATCCGGTCGTGTCGATTCAACGCGTAACCATTCGTGCTACTTGATGCAACACCGACTGGGTCGTGTCGAATCAGCGCGTAACATGCAGAGGTTACACACCGTTGTTGGCGTTTCTTAATGTCACCACTATGGTACCGGTTAGCGGGAGCGTATAAGAACGATCGGGTATACCGCAAGCGCACGGAAATACCGCTGTAGCACTTCCCCAAGGAAGGAGAGTATTCCAAGGGTATCGAATCCAAGGAACGGTGTGCACTATCTGCTACTCTAGTATGGATGATCCAAGGACACAACTCTGATGGATAGGATAGGTAGAAAGGATCTGCTCAAACCGAGCGCAGAGTCTAGTTACGTTCTCTCAGGTATAACACTCACTTAGGGCACCAAACACAAGGCCTTTGTGCTGGCTCGAGCCCAACTCGGTACGTGACGTAAGAGGGTTGACAAAGGGTCCAACAGGCTGTCACCACTGCGGCCTACCTCTACGCTACGATCGTACATGGTCTTCGAAGGGTAGCTTATGGTCCAGACACCTCGTCTACACCACTCACTATTCCTAAGAATCCGCGAGGGAGATACTGGCACTAGCTCAAGGTATGCTCTATCACTCATGCAAGATCACGAATGCACTTTGATCTAACTAGAAACATGCAGGAGCTTAACTTTACTCTAATAGACAAGCTGGCAAACTAGATGCACGCTTATGATCTAAGTCTACTGGATCGAAAGGGTTGTGTTCGAAGAACACAAGCCTCTAAACCAAGAACAAACAAAGAACACAAGAACACATCATTCTAAGCATGCATACAACTTTAGTCTAAATAGGAAATAGCGAAATACTCACTTTAGTCTAGTTGAAGAACAAAGGCACCACTGAGGATCGTTCTTGAGGAAGATGTCATGAACATGACATGGCCTCAAGCCTCCCACCTCACTTCCTAGCACTAATCCTATACAAAGAGCTCTCCTCTCCTAAAGAGAGAGGCTCCAACCCAAAATGAAGAGGAGGAGGAGAAGAGTGTGTTCCAAATGAGAGCCCCTCCCCTCCTATTTATAGAGGAGGGAGTGGCTTGCTTGGAGGCTCAAAGTGCCCCTAAATGCCCGGGATCGCAGCAACTGGCCAATGGGAGTCCTCCACGTGCAAGGCCAGGATGAACCGACCCTAGGTCGGTTCGGCTGATCCTAGGGTCGGCCGAATCCCTAGGGCGGCCTCCTGGCCTGTGTTTTCTCCAGGTCGCTGACCAGTGGGCCCTGAAGTCACTCCCCTGTGCATGCCAAGTTTCCCAACGGTTTTGGGGGATAAGTGGGCCCTTGAATCCATGTGATGTCCAGTGGCGATGCGTGATTCGTCGGGCTTGCCTCTCTTGGATTGATGATGTTAGTGATCCAGGGGAATCCTAGGTGGCATCCCCTCATTGGTTGAGCTTGAAGTACTTGGATCAAAGACTTGTGCTTTTACTCCTCTTTCTAGTACTAATCACCTGTATTTGCATAATCACCAACACTTGTGGAAATGGTTAGTTTAAGCCCTATTCTAGTGTTGATGATCCTTTTACACTTATTTTATGTAGGTATTGACGGTGTAAAAGCAGCACTTTTCAACCGTCAACAACCGTCCATGCTGCTTGATGCAACACCGACTCGGTTAAGCACGTAGTAGGTTACGCACCTTTAAGACGGTTGGCTGCATGGCTCAACACTGACTGGGTTACGCACTGATTGGTTGCGCAAAATCCACGCTGCATCCGGTCGTGTCGATTCTACATATCACCTGCTCAAGCTCAGTTACGCACGGTTCGGCGAAGCACCATCACATGGCTCGTGCATTACCGACTGGGTTACGCACCGTGACGGTTACGCAAAATTCGCGCTGCATTCTGATTCGACGCACCATCCTGCTCGGTTACGCATGTTTCAGCGATGCACCATCCGTTCTCTATGATGTGTGCATCACCGACTGGGTTACGCACGGAGTCTGTCATGCAAAAATCTCCATGCATCTGGTCGTGTCATTGCATCACGTAACCTGGAGCCGATAAGGTTACGCGAAATCCACGCTGCATCCGGTTGTGTCGAATCAGCACGTAACCTGTACAGGGCACCGTCCGTGGAGTGTGATGCAACACCGACTGGGTCGTGTCGAATGCAGCTTACGCACCATCCTTGATATTTGATCCAACACTGACTGGGTCATGTCATTGCATCACGTAACCTAAACCCGCAAAGGTTACGCAAAATCCACGCTGCATCCGGTCGTGTCGTTCAGCTCGTAACCTGCACTGGTTATGCACCGTCCGTGCTGCTTGATTGATGCAACACCGACTGGGTCATGTCGAATGTAGCTTACACACCATCCTTGATGCTTGATCCAACACTGATTGGGTCGTGTCATTGCATCGAGTAACCTAAACACGCAAAGGTTACGCAAAATCCACGCTGCATCCGGTCGTGTCGATTCAGCGCTTAACCTGCACTGGTTACGCACCGTCCGTGTTGCTTGGTTGATGCAACACCGACTGGGTCGTGTCGAATGCAGCTTACGCACCGTCCTTGATCCTTGATCAAATAATGACTGAGTCGTGTTGTTGCATCACGTAACCTAAACCCGCAAAGGTTACACAAAATCCACGCTACATCCGGTCGTGTCGATTCAGCGCGTAACCTGCACTGGTTACGCACCGTCTGTGCTGCTTGATAGATGCAACACTTACTAGGTCCTGTCGAATCAGCGCGTAACCACAAGAAGTTACGCACCATCCGTGCTGCTTGACGCAATACCAACTAGGTCGTGTTGAATCAACACGTAACATGTAGAGGTTACGCATCGTCCGTGCTGCTTGATGCAACACCGACTCGGTTAAGCACGTAGTAGGTTATGCACCCTTGAGATGGCTGGCTGCATGGCTCGACACTGACTGGGTTATGCATTGATCGGTCGTGTCGATTCTACGCGTCACCTGAACCAGCTCGGTTACGCACGGTTCGGCGACGCAGCATCCCATGGCGCGTGCATCACCGACTGGGTTACGCACCGTGATGGTTACGCAAAATCCACGCTACATTCTGATTTGATGCACCATCCTACTCGGTTACACACGTTTCAGCGATGCACCATCCGTTCTGCATGGTGCGTGCATCACCGACTGGGTTACGCACGGAATCTGTCACACAAAATCCCCATGCATCCGGTCGTGTCGTTGCATCGCGTAACCTGGGCCGATAAAGTTTAGGAAAATCCACGCTGCATCCGGTCGTGTCAAATGCAGCTTACGCACCATCCTTGATGCTTGATCTAACACTGACTGGGTCGTGTCGTTGCATCACGTAACCTAAACCCGCAAAGGTTACGCTAAATGCACGCTGCATCCGGTCGTGTCGATTCAGCGCGTAGTAGTAGTAGTAGTAGTAGTGGTAGTAGTAGTGGTAGTGGTGGTGGTAGTAGGAGTAGGAGTAGTAGTAGCAGTAGTAGCAGTAGTAGTAGTAGTAGTAGTAGTAGTAGTAGTAGTAGTAGTAGTAGTGGTAGTAGTAGTGGTGGTGGTGGTGGTGGTGGTGGTGGTGGTGGTGGTGGTGGTGGTGGTGGTGGTGGTGGTCGTGGTCGTGGTCGTCGTGGTGGTAGTAGTAGTGGTAGTAGTAGTGGTAGTAGTAGTAGTAGTAGTAGTAGTAGTAGTAGTATCAGTAGCAACAAGTTTTTGCTATCATACGTAATGAGAAAACATCGTAAGAACAATAGTAGTGGTAGTAGTAGCAACAAGTTTTTGGTATTCTACGTGTTAGCAAACATCGTAAGAGCTCAAGATTAACCATTCGACCAAATGGCTATAGTTTTAGCTTCTTTTTACAATTTCAGCTTCTTTTTTCATGTGGCAACAAGTTTCTCAACTCATGACCACAAAGTTCACAACACCAAGTAGCAAACACCAAAATACAAGCATGATACAAGTTTCACAATAATAACTACCCATTCATAATAATAATCATAACGATTGCAGGAACGTCTCCATCTCATGTTTGGCCTCCTGCAGCTGTTCCTTCACCTTCTGCATCTCATGTCGTGAATTTTTGGTCTTGCGAGTCTCTCTGGCATTTCTTAAAGTTCTTTCAGAAGAGCTGGATGTCTCGTCCCAGGAAGAGGGCTTGTCGGGATCTCCGGGGAGATTGTAAACTTACTATCTCAATTAGCTGCTAAAGAGAAAGAGGTTCAGTACTAACCTATGAACAAGAAAAACTAAGGGCAGAGTTGGTTCTGAATGCCAAACACATTGGAATAAACGTGTCAATGAATGGGTAGAACATTGAGTTTGTTTGGCTAGTCTTTTCTTTTAAATGTTTGAGAAGTCCCTTGGACTGAAATAGGTACCCTTGCCACTGAAACTGGTACCAATAGGCAATGGTACCCGTTTCAGTCCAACTGACAAGGAACTTCTCAAACATTTAAAATAAAAGACTAGCCAAACAAACTCAATGTTCTACCCATTCATTGACACGTTTATTCCAATGTCTTTGGCATTTAGAGCCATCTCTGCCCTTAGTTTCCTTATTCTTAGGTGAGTACTGAAGCTCTTTCTCTTTCATAGCTAATTGAGATATTATGTTTTCAATTTCCCTAGAGATCCTAACGAGTCCTCTCCCGGGATGAGACATCCAGATCTTGTAAAATAACATTAAGATGTTCTTGGAGAAATAAACTCATCCTTGGAGAAAACTCATTTCGATCTGAAAAATGAACTCATCTCAGTCTCTAAAAAACCTGAGTCCCTTGAACCCAATTGTATGAGTACAGAGAAACAACCACCAAACACCACATAACCTGGTTGTTTGCTACCTACATAAACTCAGCAAGGGCATGGTTGTCCTAACTGAACCTATCGATCCATCAATCGATGCAAATTGGAAACTAACTGAATCTAACACCTATGAATTGTGCAAACACTAACAATCGTGGCAGAATCCAGATGTCCCTTCATGGTCTGCAACTCCGAAATAGTATCTTCAGTCTACCGATCCATAAAATGATGCAAATTGAAAATACAAGGACCTATCAATCCTATCAATTGTGCACCTCGACAAAAATCCATAAAATGAGTGGCTTGAAGCACATCCAGAAGATACTAAAATACAAAACCTACCGTAAGACGATGCAAATTGAAAACTAACTGAATCTAACATGAATTTTCTATAGCCTATCAACTTCTAACACCAATCGAAGTGCAAATCTAAAGGTACGATAAGGAAATCAGAATCTACCATATATGCTCATCAATCCTCCAGATCCCCAAATCTAGATATCCCCAACCCTAGGAAGATAGGGGAAAATATAGCGGCTCAAACCAGAGGACCGACCTCGTCGTGCTGTCTCATCCTCTTGTTGCTGGGAGGTGGCGGCACAACCATCTTCCCCTCACCACTAGGATCCACCATTCCTACCACGAGCCATTATAGATCTGCATAGTGGAAGTCGAAAGTCTTTGCGAAGTCTGAGTGAAGTGTCTTACCAGCCATTCAATACATAATTCTATACTCACCTGAAACTTATATGTGGGACCTGGTCACAGTAAATAATTCACATGAACTATTAGCTGAGTTTCCCATAAAACTGAGACAACCAAGAAGTTCTGCAGTGGTAAACAACATCGTCTTGTTCATCCAAGTATCTGGTTCGAATCCATGCCATGCCAAATTTTTTTTGCAACATTTCGTGACCTGGCCTCCGCTGACCTGGCAAAAATGCTTACATGTTCGTGACCTAGCCTCCGCTGACCTGGCGAAAATGTTTACATGTGGGACCTTACTGAATCTATCTATGTATGATCTATCTATCTATCTATATAATATAATAAACTTTATAATTGGTACCTACTAACGATTTCTCTTGTCTCTCAACGCGCCACGTCATAACCCACCCATTACACGCTATGTCACTATCCACTATAAGCCATGTTAACATCCACCAAACCATATATTTATGTCTTGTGACTAATAGCATGTTATATTTGCGAGTAGCACGCCATATAATTCTCGCAATTGAAATACATGTAGGATCATTCATTTAAAAATGGTTCTCTCTAAACAAAATTAACATACTTTCATATATAATATTTTTACAGATGAATTTCGCCATGTAATCGTTTTGGTGTTTCTACTTTCACATTTCACCTTAAAATTTTGTTTCAAAATTCCTGCGGCAACGCGCGGGGTATCACCTAGTTTTATGATGACTTGGAACTCTTTATTTTTAAAATAATACTTACATGTGGGACCAAAGTTGGTTTATGATGCTATTGTGGAGCTTATGGCTCACAAAACAAGCATGGAACAGTGAATGCTCGGCTACAGTACCAACTGTTATAACAAAAGTTTTTTTGTCATTAAATTTGCTCGGAAATGAAATTTAATGACGAGATCAGCCAGGAACGTCATAATTTGTGGAAAAATTCAGCACATTAATACAAGTCTCACCTTCCGTGAGTGTAGCACCATGGGTATTACCTATGTTCTCAGTAGGAATATTAGGTGCATTGTGAAGTGATGGTTCTGAATTTGCACTTGAGGATGCACCTGCAGGTTTGTCCGTCCTCTCGCGCAGTGTAGTGGTGGGCGTGGATGGCTTAGGGAGAGCGGCCACTGAGCTGGATGTCGAGCTTCTTCCTACAAAAGAGTTTGAATATGTCCTCGAGCGGCATCCCTGCACTTCACGTTCAGCTTTGCAAGCATATTCAAATAATGTGTTCATATATGCATAGTCTTGATAATCAAGTATATCCTGAATTTCGTGATTCAAGCCACCACAAAAGCGTGCCATAGCAGCATCATTGTCCTCCAATAACCCACAACGAATGATACCCTTTTGTAGTTCCTGATAATATTCCTCCATAGATTGTTGGCCTTGCTGAAAATGCTGCATTTTATTAAGCAAATCTCGGGCATAATAGGAAGGCACAAATATGCATCGCATAGCAGCTTTTAATTCAGCCCATGTGGTGGGAGTGGTAGTGGGATGTTTTGGTTCATAACACCACCAAATTAAAGCAAAATCAGTAAATGCACCAATAGCACCTTTAACTTGAGAACTAGCAGGAATATGATGGCATGCAAATTGTTGTGCGACCTCTAATTCCCAATCAAGATATGCAGCTGGATCATATTTGCCATTGTAAGGTGGAATTTGAAATTTAATCTTAGCAAAAGAATCATTACCACCACGGATGAACGCACGGCAGGTGCGTCCACGGAGGTCTCCAGCGTCCATCTCCGTGGTGCCACCGTAATCCTTCTTAGTGGCCTGCGGTTGTTCATCCTTCGTGTCTACGTCTTCTGCCATGATTAGCACAAACAGAAAACAAAACAAGACCAAACACAGGGGTGGAACAGCTCACAAGATGCTCACACTAGTGCTGTTATCAAATTCTTATACGTTCTTACCACGCACACAGGGGTGACCTGCAACCAACCGGTGGAACTCGTGAAAGATTGGAGGAGTGATTGCCTGGAGAAACATAATCTGCTCGTCGTAGAACTATGTGGAGTTCTGGGTAGGCTGCACTCAAACCAAGGATTAGCACAATCAAACAAAAATGCAAAGTTGAATAAGAGTGCTAAACATGATCAAACGCTGCTGGCAATAGGTGAAATCGAAAGGACAGCAAGGAAGGAGGAGAGGACGCAACAATTTGCTTTTTTTTGCTTTTGTTTTTTTGGTTTTTTTTGCAGGAGTCCTCAAAACTGATAATATGAACACAGAGGATCTCCAATAGCAAGTTGCGACACATACTTTTCTCTCTCTCTCTAGAGTAAGGCCAAACTCAGAATATGCCACTAACAAAAGAGAGATGAAGAGCTGGCACAGCGTTGGGGAAGAGGGGGTGCGTGGGGGAGGGGCTCGGAATGTGACCTGAGTAGGTGGCCTCGGCGGCGCCCAGGGTGGTCGCGACCGAGAGGGGCATGTCACACATGGGTCGGTGTCCGTCTCCCTTCCTGTTTGGACTTTCTCTTTTTTTGATTGCTTTTTTTTCTTTCCTTTTTTTGATTGCTTTCCTTTTTTTTCTTTCCTTTCCTTTTTTCTTTCCTTTCTTTTCTTTCTTTTTTTTGAACTTTCCAAACTCACAGGACAGGGAGGGGGGCGAACGCGATGGGCGAACGGGCGCGACGAGAGGGGAGCTGGGTGCGGCGCTGATGGTGAGTGCGGCAGCACCGAAATTAGGGTTAAAAAAATGAGAAATAAGAGATTAAACACAAGTAACCAGCAACAATTGAAAGAGTAAGCACAAAAATTCAATAAAGACACTTATTGAAAGAATGTGCAAGGCTAAACAGTTGCTGGGACAAGGATCTAACCTGAAAGTAAATTTTTGTTTGGTTTTTGTGGACTGTACGAAATAAAAAACACTAGATAAACTCACCGATCAACCTGGAAAACTGATACCACTTGATAGAGGTGGAGTGCCCGATCTTTCGGTGAGTGGAGACAACTTCGATCTGGTGGGAGGCGACCCTCACGATCTGACTACGACGAGCGAGACTCGAAGCGCCAATGCAATCACTGAACCAACTCCCGATGGTTACCAACCTTGCTGGCGCAAGATCAGCCTGATCACAAAGATCAATTCCTGTTTGCAATCGAAGAACGAACAAGAATCTGAGGCGAGCAATCTTAATATCACTCGAAGGTGGAGTTCTGAATCACAGAGGACCGCACGTATTTGTGTGTGGTCTGATGTAGCTAAAGCTAAATGTAAAACAAAACTCGAGTTCAAAATGTGGCAGCTATTGAGTATATGAGGAGGGGCATCCTAGGGTTGGGGGCGACCTAGGATGGGGTGCCCTCAACTCGGGCTTAAGGCCCAACAAACCGACGACGCAACACCTTGGCAGATTCTGGATGTCAACTTGTTTCGACGATTCCTATTGACTCGAGGCGAATTTGGGTGTGAAACTAGTGCCATTGGAAGCTCTATGAAATTGTGCTTCCAACCATATAAAGAACGTCAAAAACCGACTTCGTATGCGACCTAGGTGTCATTTTTAGTGCACACTGGTCCTGGACTCTGAACTGGGCTCGAACTTGAATTGCTTTGGGCCTCCACCTTGGGGACTCGAACCGAATTAGCCTCGTACCTCCTCGTAGACTTGGACACCCTTGCTGGACTTCTTCGACTCCATTCCATGCACCAATCATGGTCGTATGCATGGGTGTCATGTCCTCATCAGGTTTGGGGCTCCAAGATTTTGGGCATAGCTTCTCTTAGAGACGCTTCTCATCTACCCAAAATTTGGGCTCAATCCATGCAGCGGTTTGGGAGATCCGTCGATCGGAAGTTGGAGGTGTTTTCGCGAGGGTCGCGTTCCTGTTTCTGTGTGCAGGGCGGACAGTCCACGGGCACGTGGCAGACGGCCCGCGAGGACAATGTTCATTGTGTGTTCGTTGAGCTCGTTGCACGTTCTTATGAGCTCGAGGTTTGATCAGTTGGGGTCTTTGGTTTTTGGTGCAAGGAGTTTGCGGACGGTCCTTCGGTCCATAACGAATGGTCCGCGAGGTTCGTGTTGAGTTGAAGTTTTCTAGTGCCGGGCACAGACGGTCTGAACTGTAGTGTCGGACGGTCCGCGAGTGCCAAGCAGACAGTCCACGAGGAGAGGGCGGACAGTCTGCGAGGTGCGGTTCGTCTCTGGAGGTTCTGGTGGCAATTTCGGACGGTCCTCCTGTGAGCCGCGGACGGTCCGCCCCACCCTGGCGGATAGTCCGCTCTGGCTGGACAGAATTGGTTGAGAACTTTGTTCCTTTGGTTCTTTGATCCGTGCTTCTGCTAGTTGAACCAAAGTCGCTTCTAGGGTTGGTAGGTGTTGACACATTTTATCTATGCATTTTATCCCTCACATTCATTGGAAAAAGGACTAAAATATAATTAGATCACCTTATTAGTGTTTATATTAACAATTTCCACGAGTTTTGGTGAATCTATGAATTTACAGGGACTATTCAGAAATTATGCAAAGAAACCACTCTAGAAGACTCCAGAAGGCTCCGGAACTCAACGTGGCTTAGCAACTAAAAAAGAAGCATCTAGAAGGATCAAGGACCCACCTGGCCGAAGTGGACCCCGAGTGGGGCCCACACCAGACCGACCGGCCCAGTGGTGGGGCCGGTCGGCCACCCCCTGGCGCCAAATGGGCCCGGCTTCTGGAATGTTCCTCCACCGCCTATGAAGATCAATCTAAACCACATGTTTAGGTCGGTTTGATCCTACGGCACACGTCCACCCCTCTAGACTATATAAGCAGCCCCCCTGCCCCCTGGCAGAGGCATCTGAATCTGTCATACATCAGATCAAGTCATCAAGTCAGAGACTCTACGCCCTAGAAACACCATATAGCAGAGTAGCTAGCTAGTTTAGATCTAGGAGGAGGCAAGGCATCTACTTGGCTCCTGATCGTCTAGAGGCTGATCTAGCTTCGCTCTTGTAAGTTCTTATCTAGTTCTTTACATTTGTTATATAGACATATGTTCTTATTAATGATTATATTCGACATTATATGCTTTGGTGTTTATTATGATTACATGTTTAGCATAGTTGATTTGCCTTTATATTCATGTATGGAGTCATATAGCCCTCACCTAGATCATTTGTTAACATGGGTGAACGGTAAAGACAGTGTAAGCGTGGTGCTTATATTGTATTTATCTGCGATTGCACCCTATATGCTGGGTCGTATGGTAGATCGTGGTGGTAACAGCACTATTGAGTCCTTCGTAGTCCACCCCCCGTGTATAGGACTAGTGGAGCATTATACTGTTTGGGTTGTTTCAAGTTTCGGCCTTGATCCTCCTGGATAGTCTCCCCATGCATTGATATAATAGTTCTTCTTCCGTGATTGCTAAATGTTTGCACTAATCATAGTTTCCATTGACATATAGTTTAGAATTACCTAGGAGTATCCTCTCTAGCTAGGCTTTGCTACGTTTCTCTTGCTATAATGACACTTTCTAGCTGCTCATGAAGTTATGACTTGAACAGTGCTATCATTCTCTATATTTTATGTGACTTACCCCTGTTTATAGCAATTGATATATTTTGGCCACTCTACATTATAAAACTGAGAGATGAGCATGTATTAGCTATTATGGATTAGAAAGACTTCTTTCCCTGTGGTAGAATATAAATACGATACCTGGTTTTACTCCTGGTTAAAATGCTACAATAGTATATTCATATCTGTGCGCTTGCGGATACCCTGTTTATATATATATCTTCTTTTCTAGAGATCCAAGGCATATGTAAGAGTACCATATCCATGCGTTTTCAGGAACACCTGTCAGGCTGACAACCTATATCGAGTTGTGCTATGAATCGTGTCGGAATTCATCTTTTAGTTTATCTGAAAGCAACATCCGATATACACTTAGCATCATGTTAAGATATACCTCTGCATTCCTGGTGTCGTCGATAGAGATGGATCTTATATCCGTTTCTAGTCGATGACGTTAGCAATGTCAACAGTAGGCTTGTGTGTGCCTAGTCTTGTGCCTCTCTTTTATGTGCGAGTGCTTAGAGTGGCAATGAGGACATAGACTGAGTTCTCTCTTTGGAGAAGAATTTTTATCGACTCCCATTCACTCTCCACCCTCCTCTCTGGTCGCTTAATCGGTCCTTCAATTTGTATCGGAGCTGGTTACAGATCTTCATGATTCTAACCAGTCTAAGATCCAAAGACGAACTACTACGGAAAGGGGTCGGGTCCTCCTCACTTCGATGACAAGAATTACCAAATGTAGGAGAGGCACATGGGCGCGTTTCTTCATGGCAAGGGACAATTGCTTTGGGATGTGACACAAAATCCAAATTATGTCCATCTTCTAAACTTCCTTGGCCTAGGTTCTCAAGACATGTTTGAGGCCAACAACAAGGCTGTTGACTATTTGTTTCGTGCTCTTTGTGCCACGGAGTTTGAGCGTGTGTATAGATAGGATGTGGTAGGAAAGATTTGGGAGAAGCTTAGGATTGCTCATGTTGGGAATAGTCAGGTGCAGGCTCGTTTGTTTACCACTCACCGAAGAGAGTACGAGAATTTCACTCATCTCCTCGGTGAGTCGATTAACTCGATGTTTCAGCGTTTCACCTGCATTTGAACAACATGAGAGCCAATGTGGCCCTGCTTCCATACATAGATCATGACAGAGCTATCAAGCTCTTGCATTATCTTGATCGATATGTGTCGAGCACCAAGGTCGAGGCTATTTTGGAGTCGGGCGTGTATGTGAGAGCCAGGTGTGGTTCGAGGACCGGTGGATGGTCACTTCCTGGTGTGATGAGTGATTGACAACGTGGTGTGGACTGATTCTTGGCTAAGTATTGCAGGTGCAGGTTGCGACTTGACTAGTGCAGGTGCAAGTGAAGAACAAGCGCGAAAGGTCGTTGCCGGTGAGGCCTCCAGGTGTGGAGAAGACAAGTAGGCTTGGTTCGAGGGACCTGGTGGCCAGCGGGGTCAAGTGCGGGCCGCATGGTGGCAAGAACGGCAAGATGAAGTCCTGGACGGTTTCTTGGTTGAGCCTCAAAACCAAGGTCGAGCCGGGACTACGTGGGAGCCGAGTCATGAGTGGTGATTGGCGGAGGCTACACCGAGTTCATGGGGTTTCCAGTGGTTCACCAGAAAACCACTGGGTTCCTTGGTTGATCCACAAAGCCAAGACCGAAGAACCGAAGACGGAGGTGCAGCAGCTCCAGACCGGTCTGACCAGTGGGTCGGACTGGTCTGACCGGTGGGTACCAGTCTGACCGGTGAGGAGCACCGGTCTGACCGGTGTGCGACGACGCAGTCTGGAATCTTCGAAGCGGAGGACACGCGTCGGGATCGCAAGGCTTGCGTCGAGGCTAAGCAAGTTTGCGGTCTTGAGGGGCATGTATCCCTAGTTAGCTAGTAAGGGTATTTTCGTCTTTCGGTTGCCTCCATATAACCCAAGGGGTGAGAGGATGGCAGCCATCTCTTGGAACCCTAGCTTATTTGCTTTCCTATTTTCTCTTCCTATTTTCCTTAGGATTTTCTTAGGACTAGCTTGAGAGCTTCATGGTGAGATCTTGTGAGAGGGAAGGATGATTGGGCGGCAAGCTAGACCTTGTATGAACCTCTTTGGTATGTATAGATGATTCGGCGTGGTTCCTCAAGGCTTGGATGTGTCTTTCCCGTTTCTCCTTTTTGGTGATTTTCGGAGCCCTTTCTTGGCGATCTTCTTAGAGCGATTTCGAGGCCTTTCTCTTTGGGATTTGGTGGGGGATGTATGCATGAACCCTTCGTGGTTCTTTTCCCTTTGATTCCCCTCCCAAATCAGTGAGTAAAGGGGCTCGATTTTGGGGTTTTCGTGGCTCTAGGGTTAGAGGCGTTCTTGGTGGGATTTCTTCGATTCCTCTTGATTTAGCAAGTTTTGGTGGACCAAATCTTGGCTATGGAGTGCCCATGAGGTGTTCCTACTATCCCCAAAGTCTTGCACAAATCCGTGGAGCGATTCGGGAGATCGGGAGTTGGATTTGGGGGAGTTGACCCGCGGGTGCTGTTCATCCCCGAGCGGCCCAGCCTGACCGGTCTGGCCGATGTTGCTCACCGGTCTGACTGGTGCAGAGGCTCTGTGGGTTTTGCCTCGGGTGAACGTTCTGGTGAGTTCGTTGTAGTCCCGTGTTGCTGCTGTTTCGAGTTTGGGTCAGTTTGGAGCTCGGTAGGCCTGTTTGGTGGATTTGGGGTTTCCTGGCTTGGACCGGTCTGACCGGCGAGCTACACCGGCCTGACCGGTGTAGGTCAATGGTGCTCGAGTTGGTGTTCCGCTGCGTTCTCGAGTCTGCGAAGGTGGTTGTTGGTTCCTAGGACCAGTAGCACTCCAGTGGCTGCGTGGTCTTTGCCAACTTGGGTAGTTGAGTCGGAGACGTGATTTGGAAGCCGTGTTCGTCTTGTTGGAGTTCTCATCTCCTTCGAGAAGAATTTTTATCTGCTCCTATTCACTCCTCCCCTCTCTGGTTCGCCTAATCGGTCCTTCAGTATGAGACTTTGACTTTGGATGAGCTATTCTCGAAGCTCAAGTTGTCAGAGGTGGATAAGGGCCTGAGAGCCAAGGATGAGAGCCCGACTTACTCCCGTAGTTGTGCTCTATTCTCCGGACGTGGACCAAGGACTAATGCTAACCCATCCTCCAGGACGTATTCCTTGTCTTCTCTTGTGTCCTTGACAAATGAAGATTTTGATGAGCTTGGAGAGGACGAGCTAGCGTTGCTGACCAGGAGGTTCGAGAGGCTGCACGAGAACCACGTGAACATGAGGAGGATCACACAAATGTGCTACAAATGCGACAAGAAGGGACACTTCATCATCGAGTGCCCACAGGAGATCGAGCCCAAGAACGAGAACAAGCACCGCCCGAGAATCGAGAACACGCATCGCTCAAGGTGTGAACACAAGCACAAGTACAAGGACAAGGACGAGCGGGGATCGAGAAAGGGTGGTGACAAGAAGAAGGCACGTGCTCGAGTGAAGATTGTGGAGCTAAGTGACTCAGACTCTGAGGACACATCTTCGAGCTCGAGTAGTGAAGAAGAAGAAGACGGCGAGCGCAAGAAAAAGAAGAAGATTTCCTTCAAGAACCTCACCGGCCCTTGTGTGATGGGCCACAGCACCGGCAGCAAGTCAAGCAAGAAGATTGGAAAGGATGAGTCCGACGTTGACTCCAACTCTGGGGAAGAGGTAACTCCTGATCTTGCTTTCCTACTTAAGGAGAATGCCGACTTGAATGCTTGGCTAGATAATCATGATGATGTGCTTCAAGAGGCTAAGAAGCAGAGGAGAGAGCTTAGAGCCTCTCTAGAGGAAGCTAGGGAGAAAGTGGCTGAGTTAGAGGCTAGGCACCTTGATGACATGCTTGCTTTGGATGCTATTAAGTCTGCTCCTGTTGTTATTGATGAGGTTGATTGCACTAATTGTAATGCTTTCTTTGCTGATTTGACTGTGCTTAGGGAGAAGCATTCCTCTAAGTTGGAGGAACTAGATGTTCTTAGGGTTGAGCTTGAAGAGATGAAGTCTAGGTCTGCTTTGCTTGGTGCCTGCACGTCTTGCCCTATGTTGCATGGAAAACTAGATGAATCTCATGCTAGGATTGTTTCTCTTGAGGCTGCTTTGAAAGCTCCTATTACTACTTCTTATTCTACTTGTGATTTGCATGCTGAGAAAAATCTAGAGCTTGCACAAATTATTGATCGGCTATAGGATGAGAATGATGGGTTGCACAAATTGTTGGGTTGGTTGAATTCGCAAGAGCCACAACTGAGCATGTTGGTGGCTAAGATTAAGAGAGTGGATGGCTGTGGTCTGGGCTTTGAGAAGTTTGGTGAGAGCGGTGGTAAGAAACATAGAGGGATACCGACCAACCTCATCCCATCCAACACCCAGCTGAGTGACTAAGGTGAGAGAGAGAAGAACCCACAACCAAAAGGAAACCCAAAGCCAAGGCCGATCCTATTCAATTGTGGCTATTGTGGGAAGGATGGTCATAAGGAGGAGTTTTGTTTCAAGAGGAGAAGGGATTACAGCTTTGCTAAGGAGATGGAAAACAAGGACAGGTACCACCCTTCTCGTGCTGTGCCTAAGCCTCGTGTTGTGCCTCTACCTTGGGGTGAGGGGTTTGTGCGTACAGTTCCTACTCGGGGTGGTGGTTTTGCTCCTCAGAGAGATATGCGTGTTGGCTTTGGTCGTGGTTTGTTTGCTGGACGTTCTCCTCCTCGTGGTCGATATGAGGATGGGAGAGACTGTCACAGCTTTGAGCCTTAGAGGGGCTACAGGCCACGCTTTCCCTTTCGTGGTGACCGTACTTGTCCAGCAAGACATGAGGTAGTTCAGCGTGGTGGTCGTAGCTTTGGTGGACGCGATAGGTGTGATGTTGCTAACCCCACTTTTGAGCAAATGGCTCGACACTGGTTTGACTCTTTCTGTACTAACCCCAGTGTTGAGACATTTGCTCACTCTCGGTCTCGTTTTTGAGTTTGTAGGTGGGAGGCTTGGAGAACATTTGGTAGATCGACTCTAGTTGTTTGTCTCATGACCGGAGTTAGGGGATGGTTCCCCATCCTCATCCGAGTGGTGTCTTTGGAGCACATCACTTTCTGGGATAATGGACAAGTATTGACTGAAGGGATGTTTCAAGTAAGTGTTGGAGCTAGTTGCTCTTGTTGCTTCTTTTGGTCTTTGTGAGTTGCTCTTTTTAGTTTGAGGCTTTGCCCTATCGCATGTGTTTAGGGTGAGCTTTGTATGCTCTTTGGTCCTGATGCATGAGTTTAGGGGGAGCTTGTGAGCTTGCTTGTTCTTAGCCCTATGACATCTACTTTGGGTGAGTTTTGTATGCTGTTTGGCCCTTATGCATGTGTTTAGGGGGAGCTTGCTAGCTTTGCTTGCTTTTTACCTTGTTGGTCCTTGGGAGCTCACTTTGTAGCATATGTATCATTTGTTACATTCCATGCATGCATTTTTATTTTTGTACCAAAACATGGTAGGATAGCCATCTTTGTATCATAGTTGCTAGGATGAGCTTCTCTTATATACTTTGATCACCATGATGTGCTATATGTGAGATGTGTGTATGCTTTGGGAATGGTGATGTGAATGCTACGCTCTTGATGGTATTGTCGTATATTCATGATGAGATAGCTTCTTTTTGTGAAAATGCTAAAAATGCTTTCACTCATGAGTAGATTCTTTTTCATGCTCTCTTTGTGCTCAAATGCCTATACCATACTTAGTTTGTGCTTGAGAATCATGCTCTTTTCACTTAGGGTCAAAGACCCATGTACCATTGTGAATGTTTAGCCCATATGTTCACTTGTGGAGGAGCATAAGCTTCTTTTTGCCGCAAAGGCATTTCATGTACCATGCTTAAATTTGAAAATGTTTTTGGTTTGCGAAATGTCTATTCTTCGAAAATATGCTCATAATCACGTCTTTATGCTTTGTTGTATATATCTTGGGTGCTAAACCGTTGCATGATGTCTAGCATGAGAAGTCTCTATTAGAAGTAGACACATGGCTCGGTGGCTTTGACATGACATATAGTAGCTTATGGGTGTTTGCTATGATCTTGTGATGAGAACTTGTGATCTTATATGAGTTTTGTGTGATCTAGCTCATTTTTGCTCAAATTGACCATGGATAGGACTTTGCTCATGAGATGAATTTCTTTTGTGAAAATAGCTTAAAATGCTTTTGTCCATGTCACATGTATCTATGTCTCTACATTATTGATCGTAATGCGCTAACTACACCATGTCTACTTTGCTTGCTCTATGTCTCATTTGTAGCATTTTGTTGTGCCCTTTGTTTATTTGAGAAGCTTGGTAGCTTGTATATGCTTTGACATGCATTTGTGCACTCTCATGTTAGCTTGATTCATGCATTTTCAACAAGGGGGGAATTTGTGGAGAAATAGTGGAGATTTTGCATGTTGGGGAGAAATCTTGGAGAATTTGGGGAAAAGAATTGCAATTGTTCAGGAGGAGTTTGACTAAGTGCAGGGGGAGCTCCTTTGTGTTGCCTGATTTTGTGCTTTGCTCCTCGGCAGTGTTGAGGCGTTGCCCTTGCCTTAGGGGGCCGAGACTTTGTCTGGCGAGTGATCTTGTTTTCGCTTGTTCTTTGGCTTTGGATCACTTGTTGGAGGGTTGGTGTTCGTGGTTGTTTTCTTTTCCTTTTCTCTGATTTCGTTACTATGGGTGTTGCTAATGCACTCATCAAGGGGGAGATTGAGGACCAGGAGTGTCCGAAGACCAGTGGAGGGTCGCTCCTTAGTGATGAGTGATTAACAACATTGTGTGGACTGATGCTTGGCAGTATTGCAGGTGCAGGTTGCGACTTGACTCATGTTGGTGAAGGTGAAGAACAAGTGCGAAAGCTCTATGCCTGTGTGGCCTCCAAGGAGTGGAGAGACAAGTAGGCTTGGTTCGAGGGTCCTGGTGGCTGACGGGATCAAGTGCGAGCCGCATGGTGCAAGAAGAGCGAGTTAAAGTCATGGACATGGAGCCAGTGCATTGATGGCGGCCAAGTCAAGGAACGAGGCAAGACCGAGTAGACCGTCCAGGCGCCAGAGGTGAAATGCTTGGTGGGCTCGACGCTTGGCGTGGTGAGGCTGGGCCATGTCCGCGGGGTTTGGCCACAAAACCCCAAAACCATCAGGAGGAGGGTTTCTCGGTTTGGGCCTCAAAATCGAGCCCGAGGGCCCAACGCGACGAAGACGGGGATCTAGGAGCGTCGGGAACCTTCGAGGTGGGGGACACGCGGCGTGATCGCATAGCCTGCATCGGGAGGATGCGAGGTGCGCTGGATGCGTGTCCGTCTGATGGTGAAGACCTACTTGACGAAAGTGCCCCCGGGGGGTGTGTATCTTACGTTCAAGTTGTAGGGGTAGTATGGTCATTTGCCCCACCGGACGAGGAAAACATAAATAGGTAGAGGGGTGGATGGCTAGGGTTATCCTTTCGACTGCTTTTCATTTTCCTTCTCTCTAGGCTAGCCAAAGCGATCATGAGCACATCTTCAAGCGGGTGGATGTGGGAGGATTGCTAGTCTTTGTAAAGAATTTGACCTCTGTGTGTATGTAAGAATTCTTGTGCTAGTTGTCTCTCCCTTTGGTTTCACGAGTTGGTTTTGTGCTTTTTCGGTGGTTTTCGATTCGATCCTTGTGCGTCGATTTCTAGGCTGTTTCTCTCTGGATTTCTTTGAGGGGATCATGGGTGGATGTCTTGTGCATCTTTGTGGATGATCTTGACCCCTCAAACGTCAGGAATCAGGCTCGATTTGTTGAGGATTGGATGAACTCGAGTTCGTGCTTTGAGCACACAAGATTTGTGATTCTAGTTGATTGGATAGGTTTGGGGCTCCTAGATTTTGGGCATAGCTTCTCTTAGAGACCCTTCTCATCTACCTAAAATTTGGACTCAATTCGTCCAGCGGTTTGGGAGATTCGTCGATCAGAAGTTGAAGATGTTTTCACAGGGGTCATGTTCCTGTTTTTGTGTGTAGGGTGGACAGTCCGCGGGCACGTGGCGGATGGTCCGTGGGGACAGTGTTCGTTCCGTGTTCGTCGAGTTCGTTGCATGTTCTTACGAGCTCGAGGTTTGATCCATTGGGGTCTTTGATTTTTGGTGCAAGGAGTTTGCGGCCGGTCCGCCGGTCCATGACGAACGGTCCGCGAGGTTCGTGTTGAGGTGAAGTTTTCTAGTGCCGGGCACGGACGGTCCGAACTGTAGTGTCGGACGGTCTGCGAGGAGAGGGCAGACAGTCCGCGAGGTGCATTTCGTCTTTGGAGGTTTTTATGGCAATTTCGGACGGTCCGTCCTTGACTCATGGACGGTCCGCCTGTGACCCGCGGATGGTCCGCCCCACCCTGGCGGACAATCCGCTCTAGCTGGACAGAATTGGTTGAGAGCTTTGCTCGTTTTGTTCTTCGATCCGTGCTTCCGCTAGTTTTACCAAGGATCACTTCTAGGGTTAGTAGGCTTGTGTGTGCCTAGTCTTGTGCCTCTCTTGTGTGTGCGAGTGCTCGGAGTGGCAAACGGGGCATATGCCGAGTTCTCTCTTTGGAGAAGAATTTTTATCGGCTCCCATTCACTCCCCCCTCTCTGTTCACCTAATCGGTCCTTCATTTAGCTTTTCAACCTCTTGTGTGAGTTGATCATTTTCTTGGGTAATGAGGTCATCACAAGACTCTACAACTACATGCTCAATGCGATATTGGCTTGCTTGAGAACAACAAGGTTTAGTACAAGACAATTCAATATTAACATGTGAGTATGTGCATGTGTGTGAGAGGGGTTGAATAGATTTTACTGATGAAAGGACAACCTCATGAGCTATGTCTAGTATAGCATAAGATTCCACAAGCTTCTCATGAGAGCTCTGAAGCTCCTTATAACAAGCTTACAAAGCCATATGCTCACTAGTGAGCTTCTCAAGTTTAGCATTGAGAACTTGCTTATCTTTTTCCAACAACACTACACAAGTGGTCAAATCAGTAGCACAAGCATTATTATTGGACAAGGCATCATACTCATAGACCAAGGTAGCATGTGTGAGCTTAAGTGTCTCAAGCTATTGTGTTAGAGCCTTGATGGTTCCAACTCTTTGATTTTCATCTGTCTTGGTCTTTTTAATCTTTCTGGCCATCATGCCCTTGTGATCACCATCACATGAAGATAATGACTCTAATAATACAGATGCTTGACTTGATCGCCTTCTTGAACATTTCTTTCTCCGCATTGCACTCATCCTATGAAAACTGGTCAAACTGGTTTGTGAAACCGGTCGGACCGCTTTTCGCACAGAGTCACTCAAGTTGCCCTTCTTTTGTTGATGCATGGGTGAAATCACTAGAGGATCACTGCAAGTTTCTGAAGTAGAGCACTTCTCTAATGATACACTTTCCACTTGATCTCACTTGTTGACGACTTGTCAAGCTTAAACCCAAAATCTTCATCTTCACTTTTGCTTTTGCTTTTCTCATCATCTTTAGCCATGAGACCACTGTAAGTATGTGAAGACGAGTGGTTTGCAGCTGTGGCTTCTTCTTGCACACTTTCTCTATGATCTTGATCATCACATTTGGGTTTATCATAAATATCTTGGAAATTTTCCCAAATGTCATGTGCATCTACCACATCTTCACATATCAATTCCTGCACATCACTACTCAAGGTACTGCAAATATAGTTAGTAACTCGAGCATTGAGTTGCCAACATTCTAAGTCCTCTAGAGATAAGATTGACAAGTCAATGTTGTCCACTCTAAGGTGAGGAGGAAGAATACTAGCAACTACAACCTTCTCAACATGTGGACCAATAGTCCTAATTCTATTAAGTACATGAACTGACCAAGAATCATAGTTTGAGCCACCTAACGCTAATGGCTCAAAAGATACCTCATATGTTGCCGACATCTTTTCGCCAAGCGGTTAAGCTCAATTTGGAGCACCTAAGCTTTGATACCAATTGAAAGGATCTTGATGTCGTCTAGAGGGGGTGAATAGACGAATCTGCACTTATTAAAAACTTAAACCCATAGTTAGTGCTAAAACCGGTCAGACCGGTTTCCCAAACCAGTCAGACCTATTTTCCTTTGAGAAAACCAACAGTGGGTCAAGCCCCTCCATGAGTTCTAGCACAAACCAAACTTGGTGAAGGACTTCCACAGGTGTTTCCAAGAGTATCAATGAAGTCCCTGCACATAGCACAATCACACCAAGGTAGATCAAAGTGGAAGCACAAATGATATGCTAGAAAACACAAAGTAAAGCACAACATAAATATGAAGTAAATGCACAAGAGACACAGGATTTATCCCGTCGTTCAGCTTGCCACAAAGGCTAGCCTACGTCCACGTTGTTGAGGTAAGTCACTTCGGACTTTGGGATCTTTTTCAATCCGCCCCTCTCTCACACCTATCACCGAGGCAATAGATGGAGGGTTCCACTATCTCAAATCTGCAATACAACCTTCTTGGAGCTTCCACAAAAATCTTGAAAGCTTCCAAGAGACCTTCTAGCCGTCTAGGAGCAAAAGCTCCAAGAGTAACAAATACTTCACAAGATGGATCAACACAACTAGCAAGTACTCAAGTATGGGATTGCTCACAAAGCTCACAATCAAGTCACTCTCTCAACCCAACTCAAGGATATGTCACTATAGGCTTGAATCTCACTTAGAAAGGTTGGGGAAAGCTCAACTGGGGTTCAGAAAGGTGTAGAAGTCATGGAGAACCAGCAGCCCCTCAAATAGGAGCTCAAGGGTATAAATACCCACCTTACCCAAAACTAGTTGTTAGTCTGTCAGACAAAACCGGTAAGACCGGTTTGCCAAACCGGCCAGACCGGTTTTCAAACCAACTAGCTGTTGGATAGTCAGTGCTCAAACTGGTTAGATCGGTTTGGGACAGAGAACCCCACCAAGGTTTCATCTCACAAGGTTAGTCTCTGTTGTAGGTTTGTATCTGCACAGTCCACAGGAGGGTCAACCCCGGTGGTTTAGATTCGGATGGGGGTGATCTAGAGCTAAGCGCTTGATGGTTATGCGAAAGCACACGGAACACGGCGAGTTTATACTGATTCGGGCCTCCGGAGAGTAAAACCCTACGTCCAGTTGTTGGTGTAGATTGCTTGAGGATTACGTTGTTACAATGGGATCACCCTGCCTGCCTTATATTGGCCAGCGGACAAGGTCGGTGCCCAGACTCCTGGTCGGTTACGACTAGGAGACCTAAGTGTAGTTGATTACAACTATTTTCATATTCCCCGGAGTGCCTGTCGGATCTGCCGCCTTCTTGCCTTGTACGCCAAGCCTTGTAGTCGTTCTGGATAAGGTCTTCAGGAGGTCGTCTCGGTCAGAGACCAGGTCTGTTGGGCCCACAATCAGGTCAGTTGGTCTTCTGGTGGGCCGGACCCACTTGCGGGGACGGCCATGAGACTGGTCGGTGGGGGCCCAGGGGTACCCATGTCCCACAAGCCCCCGAGCGATGTGTAGGCGCGTCGAATTGGATGGAATCATGACGAAGTCGTAGAGCTATCGACAGTCGATAAGCGTGCACGTCGGTCCAAAAAAGAAAGAATCTTTAATAGCTAACCAGTTTGTAAAATCCTGAGTGTAGCGAGGTCGAGTGATGACCTATAGGAAGCAGACTTCCAATAGGTTGAAGCAACGATGAAAAAACAGAGGGCGTTTGAAAAACACACTCATATAGTAGTCCCTAAGCATTGATGTAGGCAGCAAGACTGTTTCGATGATCCCAAAAAGGAGGAGAAGAAGAAATCAGCTCAAGAGCCGACTTGATGAGAAACAAAGTTTCCAGAAGGTCGAAACAACGAGGAAAACTAGAGGGCGTTTGAAAAACACTCTCATATAGTAGTCCTCGAGCATTGAAGTAGGCAGCAAGACTGCTTTCATGATCCAAAAAAGGAGAAGAAGAAGAACTCAGCTCAAGAGCCGACTTGATGAGAAACTAGGTTTCCCAAAAGGTCGAAACAATGAGGAAAACTAAAGGGCGTTTGAAAAACGCTCTCGTATAGTAGTCCCCGAGCATTGAAGTGGGCAGCAAGACTGCTGAAATGAACCAGATTTCCAAAACTGGAAACCCGATCCTCTGCACCTCAGTGATAGTCCCAGGAAGTGGCTATCACGTGCAAACCCTGTCTCAAGTGGTACAAATCCATACAACACAGGAAAAAGGGAAAATTACATAATTTTATTATTACATCAGAGTACAACATTTTGGCATAAGCCGGGTACAAGTCCAACTGGACTAAACAAGAAAGGTAAAACATCTACGCAGCGGATCTATCGAAGCGAAGCGTCTCCAGCTCCACAGGCAAACTTGAGTGTAGGACCAGCTCTAGTCTTCCCATCCTTCCTCGTCGTTGTCGTAGTCGATCACCAAGTCTGAAAGCATCACCATCTACCCGATAAGCGGGTAGGTCATGTCAGCGTCCCAACAAAGAGCAAAAGCGGTGGATGAATTCTAGTATGCATGGGTAAACCTATATATGGCTGTAGAAGGTTTATGCAAGCAGCGGTAGCAACATCAAGGTAAGTAGTAATGCAGAGAGGTCACCATCTCCGAGGAGATCCACACCTCCAAGGCCAACGCCTCCGGGGTCAACGCCCCAACCGAGAAAAGAACACCAACACACTGGGTCTCTACCGGGACACAGCATCCCACTCTCATCTGTGATGTGAGGTCACCAACTCCTATCCCACATCTCAACAGCACCAAGCCGGGCTCACACACTCGGGGGAGAGAAGCAGCACAAGAAAAGTCTAGCCAGAGTAACAGACCTGTGGGCTGTCCATACCAGTGGACACGGACTATAGCTATAGCTTTAACACTCTGCAGAGGTTGTACAACTGGACCCGCCGGATAGGGCAGAAACGGTGGCCGCCGTTCCACGTCCCTACCTAACAACCGGAGACCTAGCAGTGGGCGGCACTCTCCTGCCTCTCCGAGCCTGACTCGTCCTGAACTGGGACACGAAACTTGCCAGTAGGGCCTCAGAGCTGTGAAACCATCCCCGGAGGAGCCGGGGCGACGTCTACTCGGGGGTATAACCTGTCCCCCTCACACGACCACACCGGTGCGCCTACAAGCTGAGCGCCAACCACCAACTAGTTCTCGGACCGAACCCCGCCCATAACAAGGCGAACGGTTTGTACGAAAATAGCCCAAAGATCACGGTTAAACTGTCGATCGGTCCTTAATTGCAAGAGCGAGCACTCACCAACTCCCACCGTCCGACACGCTGCTAGGGCGGGAGGCCAGGTCGCATCTCCCCTAGACAGGCATTCACAAGTAACCAAAGCGGCTCGCTCCCGCGGTAACACGTCAAGGATACACACTCAGCCAAAACACACGCTAGAATACCAAGATATCCCAATCTCAACCCAAACCAGAGATCCATCCATATCACGAAACAGGTAAAATGTATGGATAGCAAATATCAGGGACCAGCTAGGGGTCTGTAGCTAATCCCAAAGGTAGGAAGTTCAATGAACAAGTTATAACAAATCCAAGGCATGGCTAAAACATTGTCTATGCATTTCAAACATCCAAAGCATCATAAATAAAGCACTAGCAACTAAATAGCATGCATGGGTTCTACATGGTCGGGAGTGACATGACACCTGCGCGGTAGTTGTTGTAGAGTAGTAGAGGTTGGGCCCTTCCTTCAGGTCGTCGGTCTCCCCACACGTCACAGTTCGGGTCATCGTCGCAGCTCAGGTCTTCAAACATGATCACAAGCCTACACGAGATGTGACGCAAAAATAAATAACGACAATCATCTAGGCAATAACTCCAAATAACATCAATTTAGAAGAACTAAGTAAATCCGATCTAGCTACAAGCAGCTCTAGTTTGATTTAAGGAAATCAAAGTAATTAGTTTTTATATTAAAATAGTTTTAAGCTACTAGCTTTATATACTAGAAAACAAATTAGAGAGAAGGGTTAGTTCAAGGTTGGGTTGCCGATCAAAGGCTAAGGGCCTTGGTGATTGCGCCTGCAAGGTATTAGCGTAACAGATAGGAGCAACGAAGTGGAAGCTCAGAGGATGAAGAGAGAGGAGTAAGGCGAAACGAGTTAGGTAAGGCATTATCAGAACAAGGTGTGCGGTGGCAGCACCGAGAGAGGGAAAGGATCAACTCGCGGTCGATAAAAGGATGGTGATGCGGTAAGGTGTGCTCAGGAGCACGGCGGAGCAAGTGCTAGCAAGGAGGCAAGGGAAACACGACTCGGGGATGTATTCCTGTCCGCGTCACGTCAGTGGCCAGTTGCGGGGCTCCGACGTCCCAGACCCACAATGGCGCAGTGGCGGTAGCGGCCACGAATCCTACTCCAAGTTTGAGGGCAAAAGAGGTTCAGTTCAAGGGCAAGAGTGGATAAGGATAGGGTAGCAGTGAGCATCTCAGAATTATGAAACCAACACAAGTGGTTTCATAATTTTCGGAGCTCCGGATAATTAGTTATGAATTTTTAAAAGGGAAAAGGATTTATAAAACATTTATTAAATCTGTTTATTAAAACAAAAAATAATTTTATTAAATTAATGCTGACGTCAGCATGACGTCAGCGGTCAGCGGGTTGTGGGCCGAAAGTGTTGGTAGCCCATTAGGCCGGCCCAGTTTGGCCCAAGAATTTAAAAGTCTATAAAAGGTCCCTGATCCAAGCTTGGCTCGGTCTGGTTGGCTATTGGGCTCGAATGGGCTTAAATGGCTCTGATGGGCCAGAGCTCGGCTAAGCCCATTTGGGTTTTTACTTCGCAGAAGTCCAGTATGGCGGCGGCGAGAAAAAGGACGGCGGCGGCACCTGCAGATGATCACGTCGCGACGGTCGGCCGAGATGATGCAAAAGGGAAGGGACGCGTGGCTGCGCTCTTCTCGCACAAAACGTCGAACACTTAGCGGGCGTTCGAAGCAGCAACCGCAGAGCAGCACCCCTGGTCGATATGGCTCGGCACCGGGAGCAAGCAGCTAGGCACGAAGGCCGGCCAACACAGGCATGAACATGAGAGCAAAAAGGGTAACAGAGGGTGGCTTGGGTCTGTGCGGCTCACCGATGGGCTTGCGGAAGGTCAAGGTGAAGCAGGAAGCAGTCGACGCCGTGGTGGTTCGATGCGAGCAGGTTCGGCACGATGAGGTTCGGGGTAATGGTGTCGATCTCCAACTTGGCTTCCTGAAGCTCGCGGTCTTCGGCGTCGTCGTCGATCTCCCGGCGGCACTCCGAGCTCGGCGTCGTCGTCACCACCGTGGACGGCGTCGTGGTACTCGTCGTCGCAGTGGAGTAGCGGCGTCGGTGCTCCATCTTGGTGTCGACTTGGCATCTGGTGGCAGCACTTCAGCTCCTCGTCCCCATGGTCGTTGACGCCCTCGACTCCTTTTCCTCACGAACGGCAGCAGCAGATGGGAACTTGGAGTTTTCCCCTGGGAGAACTTGGTGGTGGCGCTGCGGGGAGAAATAACAAAACTGCGGCTCTGGGGTTCTTATAGCACAAGGCTAGGTTTCGGCAAGGGCTCGGCTGATGGCTGGATGTGCAGCCGTACACGGACGTCGAGATGCTTCCGGGCGCAGCAGCTGGGATGCGACGTCTTGTCGCTGTCGCGAGCGGGTCCTGCGCGGGTGTGAACCAGAGAGGTGGTGGCCTCCTGGTAGGCCAGGGCTGTCGGTGCTGGCGTGCCATCCACGCAAAGCCGCAGCGGCTGACCCGGGCGACAGAACGGAAGGAAGAGCGGAAGGCCTGTGCAGCGCAACGGAGAACGGAGGAGGAGCGGCTGCGTTCCGTCCGTGCGAAGGAAGAAGATAAACAGAGAAGGGGTGGTTGTGCGTGGGTGGTTCTCTAGGATGGGCCGGTGACTTGGGCTGGCGTGCGAATTAGCAGGCCTTGTTAGCTGGGTCAGCAGAAGAAAAGGAAGAGATGGCCTGCTACAGGTTAAGCTCTGGCAATATAAAAAGAAGGAAAAGTCCTTTCCACATCCCTCATGTATCGCCAAAGTTTGGTTTTCGTCCCCCATTCGAAAAACTGGTTTTCTTCCATCCCTCATCTATTAAATCCGGATTAGTTTGGTCCCCGAGGCTGTTTTAAGAGCTGTTTTTGCTTAAGTGGCGCCACATAAGAATAGTTTACGTCGACTGATCCCACGTAAGCATAGTCGATGTGGACCGTGCATTTGGGATGATAGAAGTCGTGACCTGATTTAATCAAAGAAAAAAAGAAGTCGTGACTCGAACCCTAGCATCTGGCAGCCATTCCTCCGTGCCCGCCAGCGGCATTCTTCCCTGCCCCTCGTGTCGCCACCCGCATGCGCCGCCAACTCTTTTCTGCAGATAGCTCCACCCGCAAAGCACCTCCACTCGCCAGTCTCCGCCGCATCTGGTGGTCCGGAACCATCGAATGCATGCTCCACCTCGAACTGTGAAGACATCGATTTGAGGAATTTGTTGCAGGTTAGATCCCGTGAACACTAAAATAGATTGTCTAGGGAACAGGTACAGAAGCAGGTCAAGAAGGTCATAGAATTTTACAGAAGCCCAAGCAAGAAAGGGAAGGAAATAGTCAGTGAAAAGGAGCAAGTGCAGCATGAAGAAAATAACTCTAGCTCAGACAGTGACTATCTTCCTGGAGATGTATGTTCTTCAGAGGATGATGAAGAGGTTGTTGAGATTATGAAGAAATTTAAGGAATTTAAGAAGAAGATGAGAGCTGGTCAAAGGGCCACCTTGGATGATGTAGTCCTGGAAGGGGCTCATCATGGCAGGCAACCTGATGTTTCTTTTGAAGATGATGGCAATGAAACACCATATGCAGATAGTAGTGATGATGAAGACTCTTTTGATGAGGAAGGTTCTGATGGACAGATTGGTAGGAAGCAAGACGTGTTCCCAAGATACAAGAAGACAGGTGTGCCACAGTTTCAGTTGGGAATGAAGTTTAGAAGCAAGAAGCAGTTCAAGAAAGCATTCATCAGATATGGCCTTTCTGACAGAAGAGTCATAAATTTCATCAAGGATGAAAAAAGGCATGGTGATGCAAAAGGCCATGGATGCTATGAAAGGGCAGTACCAAAGGTTGTATGACTACCAATTGGAGCTTCTTAGAAGTAACCCAGGGAGTTCTGTTATAGTGCATAAAGAGAAGGATGTTGAGCCACCAACATTTTACAGGATGTACATATGCCTTGATGCCTTGAAGAAGGGTTTTATTGCTGGGTGCAGAAGAGTAGTGGGGTTGGATGGATGTTTTTTCAAAGGTGCTACTACAGGAGAACTATTATGTGCTATAGGAAGAGATGCCAACAATCAAATGTACCCAATTGCATGGCCAGTGGTTGATAAGGAGACTAATGAGTCATGGGATTGGTTTTGTGATTTGTTGTGCAAGGATCTGCAGGTTGGTGATGGGACTGATTGGGTGTTCATTTCAGACCAACAAAAGGGAGTACTTAATGCAGTAGAAAAGTGGGCTCCTACTGCAGAACACAGGAATTGTGCAAGGCACATGTATGCCAACTGGAAGAAGCATTTTGGTGAGAAGGAGTTCCAGAAGAAGTTCTGGGCATGTGCTAAAGCTCAATGTGTCATGTTGTTCAACCGTGCTAGAGCCAGGTTGGCCAAAGATACACATGCAAGAGCTCAAGCCATATTGAATACACACCCACAACATTGGAGTAGAGCTTGGTTCAGGTTAGGCTCTAATTGTGACTCAGTTGATAACAATTTGTGTGAGTCTTTCAACAAGTGGATACTAGAAGCTAGGTTGTTTCCTATCATAACCATGCTAGAGATCATAAGAAGGAAGGTCTTGGTCAGGATTCATGATAACATCACAAAGTCAGGAAGATGGTCGACCAAGATATGTCCAAACATACTCAAAAAGTGCAACTATTATATCACACTATCAGCCAAGTGTCACGCAATTTGCAATGGAGCTTCAAAATTTGAGGTGCAACACTTTGACAACAGATTCTCAGTTGATTTGGAGAAGAAGGAATGCAGTTGTAGGTATTGGCAACTATCTGGGTTACCTTGTCCCCATGCCATCTCATGTATCTTTTTCAAGACAAACTCCCTGGAAGATTACATTGCACCTTGCTATTCTGTTGAAGAATTCAAGAAAACCTACAGCTATTGTCTTGAACCAGTGGAAGGGATGAATAGCTGGCCTGTGTCTGATAGGCCAAAGTTGAAGGCTCCTGGATATATAAGAATGCCTGGAAGGCCAAAGAAGGAGAGAAGGGATGCCACAGAGGCACCTAAGGGCTCTAGGATGACCAAGGTTGCTACTGTCATTAGATGCAGCAAATGTAAGCAAACTGGGTACAACATATCTACATGTGAAAAGCATGCAGCTACCAATGCAGGTTCTGCCAATGCAGGATCTGCATCTGTCAATGCAGGATCTGCAGCTGGCAATGCAGGTTATGCATCTGGTAATGCAGGTTTTGCATCTGCAAATGTTTGTTCTCAACAGTCCATTGGTACTTCTTCTACTTCCACAAAAAGAAAGGCTTCAGCTGTTGCAAAGGTAACTTGTGCTACATAAATTTTCTAATTTTTGTACATCTAGATATATGATACTAACATCCCATGTTGTATGTTGTCAGACTACTGCTACAGCAAGGGTTGCTACTGCTCCTAGAGGCCAAGCTAGTGTTCAGTTGGTGGCAAATGTACCACGAGCCCATGCTTATTCTTCTGCTACCATCAACATCACATCTGGAAAAGCATCTGCCAAAGTTTCTGCTTCTGCTCCAAATCCAAAGAAAAGCAAGACAAACCTACCAAATCCTTCACCAGTGCTTCTACTTCCTCCCTGGGCTACTGATAAGCTTTGAGTTTAGGCTTGGTGAACCATGTGGTTATGTTATTCAAAACAATGTGTTATGTGTTAAGTGAACCATGTATTCTTATGTTGTTAAGGAACCATGTGGTTATCTTGTTCAGAATATGTGCTGTCAAAAAATGTTCTGTCAAATTCTTATGTTCTTATGTTGCAACTATCATTTGCTTCATCCCTCATATCACTACTTATGGGGATATGCTGTCAAAAAATCCATCAAAAATAACAGAACAAATCACAAGGTTGAAAGGTCACAAGATCATAATTTTCATTCAACTACAAATAGCATTACAACGATCTCCATTACAACTGCAGTCTACTTCTTCAGTACAACTGAAACTATGAACATCACTACCAGAAACATTATGACATGCCAGGGGCAACTTCTGCTTTCTTTGTTCTTCATCTCATCAATTCCCAACTTGATATTGGCCAACTCATGATGCATCTCAGTGACACCCAACTTGACTTGTTCAATTTCTTTCATCACCATGTTAGGGACAGCATCCACTATCATCGCCGGCTGCAAGTAGCCATTGTTCTGAAGGTGCACCTCATACTACTCCTGAATCATGATAATGTTGCATTTGTTAATCACCTGCACAAATCGATCCAATTATGACCATTGCCCACAAATCGATCAAATTGTAGAGTTGAAAGACAAAGGAAAAAAACTCACAACATCTCTCCTTGGGCAGATGAAAAATCTCTTGCCTCGATTTACAGTCCACTTACAGGTGAATGCAATGAGCCTGCAAAGCTTGCACTTCGGGCACATAATCAGTGGCAACCTGGTTACCTCATCAACCACAGGCGGTGGCACAATCTCTAGCGGCGTCGCTGCTCTAATCCATGGCTCCGACGAGCCTCGCCGAACCCTAGCCACTGCCGAACCGCTGCAGCCCGGCATCCAAGATCCTTGCGACATGGGGCGGGCGCCGGAGGGGAGGGCGGCGGTAGAGGAGAGGGCGGCGGACGTGTGTGCTGGCAGTAGGAGGGAAGGCTGGGAGGGCGGGATGCAACGACGGCGGACGGCGGCAACGTGCGCTGGGCGGCGGTGGGGAGCGAACAGGGAAGAACTCGATCCAGGCCGGCTAAAAGGATAAGGTGAGGGCAAAACGGTCTGTTCACTTGAGTTGTAGATGGAAAAAAGATGAAACTAAGCTTACATGGCGCCACGTGGGATCAGTCGACGTAAACTATGCTTATGTGGCGCCACTTAAGCGAAAACAGCTCTTAAAACAGCCTCAGGGACCAAACTAATCCGGATTTAATAGATGAGGGATGGAAGAAAACCGGTTTTTTGAATGGGGGACGAAAACCAAACTTCGGCGATACATGAGGGACGTGGAAAGGACTTTTTCCTAAAAAGAAATAGCAATGTAAGAAGGAATGCTATCTGGGTTTCGTTGGTTGATCAGGTACGTGATTAGCAGATAGGATGTAAGCGAGTTTTTAGGCCCAACTAATCACATACATAAGATTAGTTGAAGAGATACGATGGGGTATAGAAAGGTACTAACCAGTCGTGATAACTCAAGATTTAGGATCAAAGAGACACAAAAGATAGAGGGAGAAGTTGGAGAAAGAGATAGCAGTTAAACACTGGTGAAGCCGAGCTAATTGGTCATTGTTAGCTCGGGTGCAAGGTTAGAGTTAGTCACACAAGGTTTAAATTATTCATAGTTTGAATTTGAATATAGTTCAAATTCAAACTCCAAACAATTTCAAAATTCCAAATAAGAACCATTTAAAAACCAACTCACATTTAAACTATAATTTGAAAATAACTTTTTATGATTTTATTTTATATGGGATTTGAGATGAGAGGCTCGCAAATTGGGATCAAATTCGGTAGCACACAAGTTCAAACAAAAAGTTTTAAATTTTTGTGAAAATTCACACTTGGCAAAATATTCAAAATTCTGGGATGTTACAACCGCTTTGATGGTCCAAAAAAGAAGAAGTAATCTTGGTTGTGAACAAGCGGTTTTTTATTGTAGTCATGCAGAATCAGTTGTAGAGACACCCAGATGTCTTGCATAGCTACAGAGAGTCTAGCAGAGCCAATCGAGGCATGCCGACCTCAAGAAGGTCTCATGCTAAAAGCGCCCAAGTCCCAGAGACACTTGGCAGGGCCAATTTGGCGCGCACCCCACAGGGAGACCTTCATTCCTTGAAGTAATCATTCCAGTAGTGTCTAGAATAGGCTGGTAGGGCTAGAAACGCATACCGACCTGTGAGAGGTCACGCATCCATGGCGCCCAACTAGGTTGGCAGAGCAAAAACAGTACCTTGGTATTGAAAGACCAAGGAACTGAGGCACACCGACCTCCGGAAAGGCCATTTTGGTGCCTAGACAATCAGCATAGCTGCCAATTGCCTAGCAGAGCCTTGGTACCGAGGTATTGCCGACCAAGGTACCGGGCACACTGACCTTCAGCAGGCTCGTCGACTATCGTAGAATACCGTAGACGTGGTTGATATGGACTCCAGGCGCCCTGACGAATCTGGCAGAGCAGTGAGGCACGCCTACCCCGGAAGGTCTTCAATCGAACCTACGACTATTCTGCTTGGGAGACAGAAATATAGGTTGATTGGTACAAGGTGTGTGTACGTGCAGAGCCGTAGCGGGTGCACTAGACGCAGAGCCACAGAGGGTGCAAATAAGATGCAGAGCCATAGCGGGTGCGAATATCATCAGAGGAGGTCGTAGTAGGTTGTAGAACTGAAGGGGTCGTAGAACTGAAGAGGTCATAGAACTAGCAGGTTCAAGACCATGTGGCATCTGGGCTGTCTGACGCGGAGTCAGGCTAGTTGAGGGGTGAACTGTAGGCTCATAGGGGCAATGATGAAAAGTAGCATGAGATCGCCAGCCATCTCGCGCAGCACAACATGACAAAAATCGCATCTGACAAAAGGCAATTGTCTGAGCGCAACAGACAAAAGTCTGGCATAGGCACATACTGATGAGGACATCTCCACCAATGATACATCCCCGACATCGACATCATCACTACCTCAACAGGATTCAATTCCTCTCGCTGGTCCTATTACTCGTGCTCGTGCTCGCCAACTAAATAATCAAGTAAGTTCCCTTCTTAGTTCATATACACCATGTTTATATTGTGGAGACACGTGCACAATTGGTTTGCTTAGGAATCATGGAGAAGAGCGACTCGGAAAAGGATTCGGGTCGGCCGGATTCGGACTGCAGCACAGCACCAACTTTTGACGGACGCCACGGACGCATACGGAGTCGGATTGGAGTGTTTAAGTACTTCCTGGAACCGTGTTGAAGCTAACTTTGATATGGATCTGGACTCATGCCCATATCTGTCCTGAGGCGTCCACAATCTACGAATCCTTGACTGGAGGTCTTTCTGTCCAGGGTGCTGTGCCACCGTATTTTGGCCCAATGGGCTGTGTATTAAGTTGGGTCCATTAGGGACATGTCCTAGGGTTGGAGCACGACCCCTGCCCCCTTGTGGTTGTCCTCCCTCTTTCATATACTCCTTAGCCGCCATCGAGAACACTCGGGTTTTGTTTAGATCAAGTTTAGCCTTTGCTACTTGCTTGTAAGCGCGCGTGCTGGTCCAGCCGCCCGTCTTCGAGTCTTCGGAACCCCACATCATTTGAGATTGAGACCTTCATTCCAATCTAGTAATTTAAGTACTTTTTCAATGCTTGTTCTTGCTAGTTCTCGATTGCTTGCAGGACGAGTGCCCTAGTGGCCGGTGATGCGACCCACACGATCGTGGCAGCGGAGGAGGTGTATCGGTTGCAAGGGTGCAGTCTTTGGAAGGCTGTAGTCGGGCCGAGAGCGTCTCCTCGTTATCAATTGACTTATCTTCGCCTCTCATCGAAGGATTGGGCACAAACCCTACTGGGTTCGCATCACATAGTGTGCAGGTCACGAGCGATGAAATTGGTGGGAGCTCACATGCAAACAGTGTGCATTGCACCAGGTGTGGGACACCTGGTTTTGTCGTCATGTGTCGGGGAAAATGCTAGAGGAAGCTTCACATGTGCACAATAACCAGGATCATGTGTGCACAGTGTGGAGGTCGACTGAGTACAGGGCTCAGCTATAAATGCCCAGAGGCAAAGCCATCACTGTAGAGGAGATCATGAAGTCCCATTGTAGCCAAGATATCATGCCATGGGCATGCCTTCGTCCACCAGAGTGTAGAAGAAAGAAGTTGTAGAAAGTTGAGGCTAGAAGAATACTTGCGAAGTATGGAGTAATTCACCGATCTCTGCACTCGCGTCCACCGAGGAATCCAGAAGGAAACCGGTGTGATACTCCAGGTTCTTGGCGAGTAATAGATACTCATTGAGGCCTGGTGGTACGTAGAGTTGGTGGCGACTGTGCTAGGTCTAGGCGCCTACTACACACTCGGGGTGAGCATCGAATCTGCATGCAAAAGTCGGGGCCCCTAAACGACTTGCTAGGAGTAGCGTCAGGCCACCGATCCCCGAGAGGTCTCCACGAACGTCTGGAAGCTAGAAGAAAACTTGCAATGTGCCCTGCTATAGCAGAAAGCATGGCAAGATTCACTCTATGTAGATCAGGTCTTCAATTATGCCCATTGTGGGGATGATCTAGTTTGTATTGCGTAACTGGTCAAGGACCAGATGGGGCTTATGACGACCATGTAGACATGGAGTCAAGTATGTAAAGTTCACACTCTTTTGTCAAATTATGTGTATTGTCGTTCGTAGAGGAAATGAATCCCCTACGACCTGTTGTGATGCCTTCCGGGGGTCCACCGACCTTAAGAAGGTCAGAGATGCTATTGGGAGGTCCACCAACCTCGAGGAGGTCGTGGACGCTATCAGGACGACCTGATAGCAAATGATGTTGCACCGACCTCAAGAGAGGTCTTGACGACCTGGTAGGCCACCAACGTAGGATTCCGAATAAATTTTGCTAAAATTCTGGAGTAAATTTCCATCGAGCCGTTAGCACAGCCATTCGTTGAGAAATAGCCGTTGGAGAAGAAAATGATTTGCGGCAAATAGCTGTTGGGCTCAGCGACCTGTTGATGTAGAGCCGTTGGGCGCGTTGACCCAGGAACGATCAGATAGGCCGCGGAGGCCTATTAATAGGTCGTGGCTTGCGGGGGCAGACCCCACTTGCACTCTCTCGCATTAGTGTCTCTAGGGCTTCTCATTTCGCCACCACCGCCACTCGTATCCCTTGCGCCGTTGTAGCTAGAGCCAGACCTTGTCGTCGCACGCTGCACGACTGCCACCACCGCTGTATGCGCGCGAAGACCCTCTGCGTCTTTAGGACCAGATCGCAAGGGTTCGCCGAGGAAGAAGATGAGATGGTGCTGGAGCAGATCCCCGCGTCGGAGGGACAGTGGTCCCCGTCGGAGATGACAGAGGCCCGGATCGAGGCGCTGGTGGAGCGTGGGCTGCTGAGGACCAAAGCAGAGGTGGAGTGGAAGGCGCCCACCGGCCACGAGTTCCCTTCGGAGGACGTCACCGAGCAGGTCGTCTTCGTCTCCTTCTTCGAGCGCGGCTTCAACATCCCCACGGGGGATTTCTTTAGAGGGTTGCTGCACTACTATCATCTGGAGCTGGTACACCTTGTCCACAACTCCATCACCACAGTTTCTGCCTTCATCCATATGCGTGAGGTCTATTTAGTCATACCGCCACATTTCAATTTGTGGCGGCATTTTTTCCATGTTAAGCGACCTGGGAAGTCGCTAGTCGTAGGTAGCGTAGGCTTCTACCTTAGAATAGGTCGTAAGGTAGATTATATAGATATGGAGCTACTGGACAGCAATTCTGGGTGGAAGTCCAAGTGGTTCTACATAGCGAACCAGAAGCCGGAGGTCCCGAAGCGCACTGGGTTCGGGCCAACTAAGGTCCCTAAATGGGATCTTACGTTGACATCCCATGAAAATGAGGAGATTGCACCACTCCTCGCCAAGGTCACTGAGCTCAAGGAGGCCGGCATGATGGGAGGCGTGGTGGTGTTTAGCTTTAGTCGTCGCCTGATCCAACTGATCAGGGATCGGGTGCATCCAGCCTACAAGTACTAGGGTCAGACAGACCCAACTCGTGAGGCCAACCGGAAGGCCTCCAAGGAGGAGATGGTCGCCCGGGTGAAGGAGTTGTTTTGCGGACGGATCCGCAACAAGACTTGCCCGAAGGCACACTCGCTGAAGCACCCAGCTGATACAGTAAGTCTCCGACCTTACTGCTGTCTTTCTTGCTGCATTTATTAGGAGGTCAACCTCAATAATAAACTTTTGTGTTGTTTTCTCATTGTGCAGGCACTTGTTGCTGAAATCTAGTGCTCCGCGCTGCTTACCGAGGGCGAGGAAGCACGAAGGAAGATGAGGTCGCTGGAGGATGTCCAGTAGCCACCAGCCTAGTTGGTGGATGAGTACCTGTCTGACTCATCAGTTGATGCGGATGGGGAAGGTGTTCAGGAGGTCGCGCAGAGTGCGAGCCGGCAAACCAGCCGAGCGCGGCAGGCTGCGAGCAAGATTGCTCAGTAGAAGATGGAGGCCGCCAAGATGGCAAAGTTGGAAAGTGCCAAGAAGAAGCGCAAGAGGGGCAAGAGCTCGACCCCGTCACCTGAGTAGTTAAGGATGGCAACAGATCGGGTTCGGGGCGGATATCCACGGATTTCGGATCCGCTAACCTTCGGGTTCAGAGCGGATCTTATATTTCACCCGCGGAGGTCCAATGGAGCTCCGAGAACACTCAACCCAATAGGCCCATATAAAAACCCTAAGTATATAACCATCCCACCCCTGGCCATCCTATCCTTATCCACAGTTCCACACCCTCCACACAGGTGCACCACGGCACCGCGCACAGGTGCACAACACCTAGTCCCAGGAAGACACCCAACGACCAACGTCAGTGCGTCACGGTCTCAGGGGCTTCGGCAACCGCCCGCGCACCTGCGCACACGCAGGACGCAACGATAGCGCCACCGCCACTGCATCCCGTCCCCGGCATGTCAGTGCACACCGCCACACCACCACACCATGTTGCCACTCCGGCACGGGTCAGAGGGTGATGCTCTCCCCCACGCAACCAGCATCTAGGCTCTGGTCCCGGTGCAGGCACACCTCCACGTCACCACAACCCACGTGGCCACATCCCCGGCACCAACAGTAGGTATGACAGCAACAACACATCCCATCCCCTTCCCTGGATCTCGAATTTCCGTCATCATTTAAGTGTTTCTCTTTTGCTTTTCTTTTCAGTAAACAAGCAATGTCGGCTCCTGGTGCTTCAAGTGGATCTGCAACTGCTGCTGCATCTCAATCTTGTCCACGTCTTGAAGCCAACTCAGCAACCCCACCATCCAATTCGGCTGCTGCACCGGCATCTGATTCTGCAACTGTAGGTAATACTGATGATGTGATAGAGATAGAAGATGATGTTGCTGTTGGTAATAAAAGGAAGTTAAGATCTGAAGTATGGAAAGATTTTGATTTGATTAATGTAAAAGGGATTCCGAAAGCAAGATGCCATTGGTGTAAAAAACATTTATGTGGTACATCAATAAATGGTACAACACATTTGAAGAATCATCTTGCTATATGTGGGGATAGAATTACCAGAAAAGGTTTAACACAGTCCACTCTTAAATTATCTACAAACCCACAAGATGGCACAGTCATATTAGAAAAGTATGTGTTTGATCAAGATGTTGCTAGGAAAGAACTTGCTTTAATGATTATTGTCCATGAGTATCCTCTTTCCATGGTGGACAAGGTTAGATTTCGCAAGTTTTGTGCGGCATTACAGCCAGCATTCAAGGTAGTGTCTAGAAACACAATTAGGAAGGATATTCTTGATATGTATCTGTTACTACGGACTTGTGGACAGCAAACCATCAGAGAAAAGGGTACATGGCAGTTACTACCCATTTTCTAGATGAAGATTGGAAGCTAAAAATTTTTCTTATGAGGTAACAAGAAATCACATCATTTTGTGTTCTTATGTTATGCACTTTGTCTATTGATAGCAATCTGTCTAGCACTATCACTTATAACATTTTATTGGTGTATGTTTATTTATGTTCCAGCCACATACAGCAGACGTTGTAGCAGAGGTTCTTCATGAAGTTCGCTTAGATTGGCATATTGAGAGGAATCTGTCCACTATAACTCTTGACAATTGTAGTGTCAATGATAACCTCATGAAGACTATGATTGGCACTGATGGTGATGACCTTGCAAAGAATTATGCTGCTATAGAAGGCAAGTTACCACTCTCCTCTTGTATGCTGAAGGGCAAATTAATTCATATGCGTTGTGCTGCACATATTTTAAATTTGACTGTGAAAGATGGAATGAGTGTCATGGAGAAGGGAATTGATAATGTGTGTGATAGTGTTGCATACTGGTCAGTGATAGAGGCGGAGTGCCCGATCTTTCGGTGAGTGGAGATAAATCCGATTTGGTGGAAGTAGACCCTCACAATCTGACTATGACGAGCGAGACTCGAAGCGCCAATGCAATCATTGAACCAACTCCCGATGGTTACCAACCTTGCTGGCGCAAGATCAGCTTGATCACGAAGATCGTTTCCAGTACGCAATCGAAGAACGAACAAGAAAGTAATGCGAGCAATCACTATATCACTCGAAGGTGGAGTTCTGAATCACAGAGGACAGCACGTATTTGTGCGTGTCCTGGTGTAGCTAAAGCTAGATGTAAAATAAAACTCGAGTTGTAAATGATACAGGACTCTGACTAATAAAGGGGGCGCATCCCCTAGGGGAGGTGCGACCAGCAAAGGGGGTGCCGCCCCTAGCGTCGTGGGTGCGGGGTGCAACCCTAGGCGCCCTCTTGGGCCAGTCCTAGGCGCCCACGCATAAGGCCTCCTGTTGGGCCAGCCTTCAGTCTTCTGGACCTTCATTCTTCAGCATCATGATGAAGTTGAACTCTCTTGCACGGGCCCGAGTAATTGGCCCAGAAGGTGGCAGTGAAGAAGGTGCTGCCGGCGCTGGAGTAGGAGAAGGTGCTGCTGGTGTAGATGTACTCGTGGTGTCCTCATCATCCTCCCCTTCTTGAACTGAAGTCGTCCTCGACGGCAACTCCTCATCCTCACCCAGATATGGCTTCAAATCTGCAACATGAAAACTAGTGGAAACACCAAACTCCGCAGGCAGGTCAAGGATATAAGCATTATCATTAATCTTGGTTAGCACTTTAAAAGGACCAGCAGCATGAGGCATTAATTTAGAATGGCACAAAGTAGGGAAACGATCCTTTCTCAAATGCAACCAAACCATATCACCAGGTTCAAAAGTAACATGTTTTCTACCTTTACTACCAGCAACCTGATATTTAGCATTAGCAGCAGCAATGTTTTGGTGAGTTTGTTCACGCAGGTTAACCATTTGTTCAACATGTGCAACAACATCTAAGTGTGGGGCGTCTTCAGTATCAAATGAAAACAAATCAATAGGCGCTCGAGGGATGTAACCATACACAATCTGAAAAGGGCACAACTTTGTAGAGGAATGCGTTGCATGATTATAAGCAAACTCAACATGAGGCAAGCAATCCTGCCAACGTCTCAAATTTTGATCTAAAACAACCCTAAGTATGGTTGACAAAATTCTATTAACCACCTCAGTCTGTCCATCAGTCTGAGGGTGACAAGTTGTGCTAAACAGCAATTTAGTTCCCAATTTATTCCACAGAGATCTCCAAAAATGACTGAGAAACTTAACATCACGATCAGAGACTATTGTATTTGGGATACCATGCAAACGAATAATCTCTCTAAAGAACAATTCAGCAATATTGCTAGCATCATCAGTCTTATGACAAGGTATGAAATGAACCATTTTGGAGAATCGATCAACAACCACAAAAATGATATCCCTCCCCTTCTTAGTTCTAGGCAATCCCAAAACAAAGTCCATAGAAATATCAAGCCAAGGGGAAGTAGGAACAGGCAAAGGCATATACAAACCATGGTTGTTCAACCGTGACTTAGCTTTCTGACAAGTAGTGCAGCGTGCAACTAGGCGCTCAACATCAGCACGCATCTGGGGCTAAAAGAAGTGGGCAGCCAACACCTCATGCGTCTTGTAGACGCCAAAGTGTCCCATGAGACCGCCTCCATGCGCTTCCTGTAACAGCAAAAGATGAACCGAGCTAGCTGGAATACACAGCTTGTTAGCGCGAAACAAGAACCCGTCCTGTATGTGAAATTTGCCCCATGGTTTGCCATTAATACAATGGGCAAAAGCATCTTTAAAATCAGCATCATGGACATATTGAGCTTTCACAGTTTGCAAGCCAAAGATTTTAAAATCTAACTATGACAGCATGGTATAGCGACGAGACAAAGCATCAGCAATAACATTGTCCTTCCCATTCTTGTGTTTAATTATGTAATGAAAAGACTTAATGAATTCTACCCATTTAGCGTGACGACGGTTCAGATTTGTTTGGGTACGAATATGTTTCAAAGCCTCATGATCAGAATGAATTATGAACTCGCGATGCCAAAGATAGTGCTGCCAAGTATGCAAAGTGCGCACTAAAGCGTAAAGCTCCTTATCATAAGTAGAATATTTCAGACAAGCACCGCTTAATTTCTCACTAAAATAAGCAACTGGTTTTCCTTCTTGTAACAAAACAGCACCAAGCCCAATACCGCTAGCATCGCATTCAAGCTCAAACACTTTATTAAAATCAAGCAATTGCAAAAGGGGAGCATGGGTTAACTTATCTTTCAAAGTGCGGAATGCTACCTCCTGCGAATCACTCCAAGCGAACGGCACATCTTTCTTTGTAAGCTCATGTAAAGGCACTGCAATGGAGCTAAAATCACGAGCAAACCTGCGGTAGAAACCTACAAGTCCAAGAAAGCTCCGAATCTGTGTGACCGTCGTTGGTGTAGGCCACTCCTGAATGGCAGCAATTTTGCTGCTATCGACCTCAATGCCCTGTGGAGTAACAACATAACCAAGAAACGAGACACATTGTGTGCAAAAGATGCATTTATCCATGTTAGCAAATAAGTGGGCAGCACGCAACGCATCAAAAATAGCACTCAAATGTTTCAAATGGTCGTACATAGATTTGCTGTAAATAAGGATATCATCAAAATAGACAACCACAAACAATCCTATGAAAGGTCGCAGAACTTCATTCATCAGTCGCATAAAAGTGCTAGGAGCATTAGTCAATCCAAACGGCATAACCAACCATTCATATAAACCAAATTTCATTTTAAAAGCCGTTTTCCATTCATCACCCAATTTCATTCGAATCTGATGGTAGCCACTACGCAAATCAATTTTAGTGAAAATAATGGCACCACTAAGCTCATCTAGCATATCATCAAGGCGTGGTATAGGGTGGCGATAACGAATGGTGATGTTATTAATAGCACGACAATCTACACACATACGCCATGACCCATCTTTCTTTGGAATAAGTAACACAGGAACTGAGCAAGGGCTAAGAGACTCACGATTGTAACCCTTATCAAGCAATTCCTACACCTGGCGCTGAATCTCCTTCGTCTCATCCGGATTGGTACGGTACGGTGTGCGGTTTGGAAGCTGTGCGCCTGGAATGAGATCGATCTGGTGCTCAATTCCACGAAGCGGTGGAAGACCCGGTGGCAAATCTTTGGGAAACACATCAGCGTACTCCTGCAAAATGTTAGCGACCGCAGGAGGAATATCCAAAGATGGTGCATCATCAAGTGAAACGAGCACACTAGAGCAAACAAGTGCAAAGCATGGCAAATGAGCAGCGCACAGATCAGCAAAATCAGCACGTGTAGCAAGTAAAACAGGAGCATTCAACTTGATTTCAGTATTAACAGATGGCGACAGATCAAGTTGTTTAGTAGTTTTAGCAGCTCGAGCAAGATCATCTTTAAGAATTTGTTCAGGTGTCATCGGATGTATGATTATTTTCTGACCCTTAAACATGAATGAATAATGATTTGAACGACCATGATGTAAGCGATCAATATCATATTGCCAAGGTCGACCAAGTAATAAAGAGCAAGCTTCCATGGGAACAACATCACAATCGACAAAATCAGAATAGGCACCCATGGAGAAAGGAACATGCACGGAACGAGAGATTTTTATTTTACCACCATCATTAAGCCATTGAATGTAATATGGTTTCAGATGCTTACGGGTGGGTAACGACAATTTTTCTATCAGCATGGTACTCGCCAGATTGTTGCAGCTGCCGCTGTCGATGATGATGCGAATCGACCGCTCCTGCACAACTCCCTTTGTATGGAACAAAGTGTGTCGCTAATTCTTCTCGGGCGGAGTGACCTGTGCACTAAGAACACGCTGCGCAACAAGACTTTCATACATATCGGAGTTGCCCGGGGTGACATGTACCTCCTCCTTAACTGCATGGTCAGTGGCAAGCAATGCATGTTCAATTTCTTCAGAATCACTAGCAGAAGAGTACTCACCATTGTCACGAATGAGCAAAGTGCGCATGTTTGGGCAGTCCCGAGCCACGTGGCCACGTCCGCTGCAACGAAAACACGTTATATCCCGCGTACGGCCTGTGGCGGGGGTGCGCTTGTGGATGGAGCGGTGCCTGCAGGTTTGGCCGCCCTATCACGGGATGTAGGCGTGGCCGCAGATGGTGCAGGAGAAGCGGCCGCGGGGCTGGATGTCGAGCTACGACCTGCAAAAGGGTTAGAAAAAGTCTTCGAGCGGTGTCCCTGCACTTCACGTTCAGCTTTGCAAGCATATTCAAATAATTGAGTCATATCATGATATTCCTTATAATCAAGTATGTCCTAGATTTCGCGGTTTAAGCCACCACGAAAACGTGTATAGCAGCGTAGTTGGTCTCCAATATCCCACAATGAATCATAACTTTTTGTAACTCTTGGTAATAGTCCTCAACAGATTGAGAACCTTGCTGAAAACGCTGCATCTTATTAAGCAAATCACGAGCATAATACGAAGGCACAAATCTATGGCGCATAGCAGTTTTTAATTGATCCCAAGTGGTCGGAATGGCAGTGGGATGTTTAATTTTATACTCACGCCACCAAATTAAAGCAAAATCAGTAAATTCACTAATAGCAGCTTTAACTTGAGAATTTGCAGCAATATCATGGCATGAAATTTTTTGTTCAACCTCGAACTCCCAATCAAGATATGCAGCAGGATCATATTTGCCATTAAAAGGTGGGATTTTAAATTTAATCTTAGAAAAAGAATCATTACCGGGGCGGCGTGGCACACGGCGGGCACGACCGCGACTGTCTCCGGCATCCTGCTCCGAATCGCCATAGTCCTTCTGCAACTCTGTGATCGTTGTGTGCATAGCATCGAGTCGGGCCACGAGAGCGTCGAGTGTGGTCTTGGTGGCCGTCTGGGCGAGGTCAAGCTGATCGAAACGGTCGGTCGACGTAGTGATCATTTCGTCCAGTCGTTCATGTACCGTCCGAATGTCTGCGGCTAGTCCTTCAACTTGTGCTCGCAAGTCTTGCAACGGATCAGCCGCGCCGCCATCATCTGCCATGGTTAGCGCAAACACAAAAACAAAACGACGACAAAAACAGGGTGGGACAGCTCACAAGGCGCTCACACTAGTGTTGTTATCAAATTCTTATCTGTTCTTACCACACACACAGGGGCGAGCTGCAACCAACCGGTGGAACTCGCGAAAGATTGGAGGAGCGATTGCCTGGAGAAACAAAATCTGCTTGTCGTAGAAATATGTGGAGTTCTGGGTAGGCTGCACTCAAGTCAAGGATTAGCACACTCAAACAATAATGCAAAGTTGAATTATAGTGCTAAACACGAAACAAAAGCTGTTGGCAACAAGTGAAAACCTGAAAAGACAGCAAGGAAGGTGGAGGGCGCAGCAAATTGCTGTTTTTTTTTCTTCTATTTTTTTTGTAGGAGTCCTCAAAACTGATAATATGAACACAGAGGATCTCCAACAGCAAATCACCACACACACTTTTGCCGAAAGTACAGGGGTATTCCGGTAAGAAAAAGATACTCTCTCTCTCTCTCTCTAGAGTAAGCCCAAACTCAGAATATGGTACCTAGAAAGAGAGAAAGAGTAGCTGGCATGACGTGGGGAAGAGAGGGTGGTGCGTGTGGGAGGGGCTCGGAATGTGACCTGGCAGGTGGCCTCGGCGTCGCCCAGGGTGGTCGCGACCGAGAGGGGCACGTCACGCGTGAGCGGTGTCCATCTCCCTTCCTGTTTGGACTTTCTCTTTGTTTTGATTGCTTTTTTTCTCTTTTTTTTTGATTGCTTTCCTTTTTTTCTTTCCTTTTCTTTCTTTCTTTTTTTTTGAACTTTCCAAACTCACAGGACAGGGAGGGGGGCGAACGTGATGGGCGGGCAGTCGCGGTGTGAGGGGAGATGGGTGCGGCGCTGATGGCGAGTGCGGCGGCAGCGAACTTAGGGTTAGGAAAAAGAATGAGAAACAAGAGATTAAACACAAGTACCAGCAACAATTGAACGAGTAAGCACAAAAATTCAACAAAGACACTTATTGAAAGAATGTGCAAGGCTAAACGGTTGCTCGGACAAGGATCTAACCTAAAAGTAAATTTTTGTTTGGTTTTTGTGGACTGTAGGAAATAAAAAACACTGGATAAACTCACAGAGCAACCTGGAAAACTGATACCACTTGATAGAGGCGGAGTGCCCGATCTTTCGGTGAGTGGAGATAAATCCGATTTGGTGGAAGTAGACCCTCACGATCCGACTATGACGAGTGAGACTTGAAGTGCCAATGCAATCGCTGAACCAACTCCCGATGATTACCAACCTTGCCGGCGCAAGATCAGCCTGATCACGAAGATCGTTTCCTGTACGCAATCGAAGAACGAACAAGAAAGTAATGCGAGCAATCACTATATCACTCGAAGGTGGAGTTCTGAATCACAGAGGACAGCACGTATTTGTGCGTGTTCTGGTGTAGCTAAAGCTAGATGTAAAACAAAACTCGAGTTGTAAATGATACAGGACTCTGACTAATAAAGGGGGCGCAGCCCCTAAGGGAGGTGCGGCCAGCAAAGGGGGCACCACCCCTAGCGTCGTGGGTGCGGGGTGCAACCCTAGGCGCCCTCTTGGGCCAGTCCTAGGCGCCCACGCACAAGGCCTCCTGTTGGGCCAGCCTTCAGTCTTCTGGGCCTTCATTCTTCAGCATCATGACGAAGTTGAACTCTCTTGCACGGGCCTGAGTAATTGGCCCAGAAGGTGGTGGTGAAGAAGGTGCTGCCGGCGCTGGAGTAGGAGAAGGTGCTGCTGGTGTAGATGTACTCGTGGTGTCCTCATCAGTCAGCCACTCCTAAAAGACATGAGAAGTTTGAGAAAATGGCAGCACAAATGAAAGGAGAATATGAAAAAAGAACTGCTCTTGATTGTAAAACTAGATGGTACTCTACTTATATTATGCTTAGCACTGCATTAATGTACCAAGATGTTTTTGAACACCTTGCTTCTCGTACACCATGTGTTCCATCTGATGATGATTGGAAGTTTGCTAGAGAGCTTTGTGATAGGTTAAAGATGTTATATGATGTTACTAAGTTATTATCAGGCACTAAATATGTCATAGCCAACCTTTTCTTCCCCAAAATGTGCAACATTTTTTTGTCAATTAGGAAGTGGCAACATAGTGATATTCCTAAAGTAGAAGCAATGTCTATCAAAATGAAAGAGAAATTAAACAAGTATTGGTCAGATGTGCATGGTTTGATGGCTGTTGCTGCTGTCCTAGATCCTAGGTATAAATTACAACTGTTAAATGCACTTCTTCTCAAAATTCATGGGGTAGAAAGTGTAGCTATGGAAGCTGTCAACAAGGTGAAAGACTTGTTGTACAATCTGATTTTGGAATACCAAAGTTCTAGGGAGTATGTTGCCACAACAGATGGTGCTCAAACTAGAGCAAGTGCTCCTACTGAGATGGTTGATGAGGATTGGATGGACACTTTTGATGATTACATGTCTAAACAGCCAACTGTGAACTCTACTTATGTGTGAATAGAGTTAGATTTTTACTTGGAAGAGACACTAATGCCTAGGACACAAGAGTTAGATATCGTTCAGTGGTGGCAACATGCAGGGCTGAAATATCCAACATTACAAAAAAAATTGCACATGATGTTCTTGCTATTCCTGTGACAACTGTGGCATCCGAGTCAGCCTTTAGCACTAGTGGGAGAATAATTAGTCCACATCGTAGTAGGCTTGCACCATCAATGATTGAGGCACTTATGTGTATGCAGGCATGATCTCAAAATGACATGTTAGGTAAGTGCAATTTCTATAAGTATGTGGTCTTCAATTCGTATAAGTTACAAACTTATAATACTAATTTGTGAATATTGTATTCATGCAGGGAGTCAATCTACTTTTGTTGGTGCTTTGATGACTTGTCTTGATGAAAAAGATGAAGAAATGGTATTTTTCTTTTTTCCTTCTCTACTCAACTTGTGAATTTACAATCTTTTGAACATTCAACTAATTAGTGACTCGATTTTTATTTGATAGGGTGAAGACGATTCCACAATAATTGATGAATGAGAACTATTGGCTGTTATTTGTTGGAGGACTATGGATGTTAATTTGTTGTTTTTCACTTCTATTGAACTTTTAGTGTGATGTTGTTTGTAATAATCAAACTGTGGTGATCTTGTTTGTAATAATCAAACTATGTGTGCTCTGTTTGTTTTATGTATTCTAGACTTGTTGAGATGAAAACTGCTATGTTGTATGTAACTGCATTGCTGATTTATGTGGTACTCGAACTGTGTTTGTGTGTCAATACTGTAACTCTGTTGTGTGCTGTTGGATTTTGGATTATCAGTTGGGTTTTGGATATCCGCGGATTTCGGTTTCGGAGTTGAATTTTCACCCGAAATGGAGTTCAGGTCGGATTCGGGTTTTATTTTCGGGTTTTGGTTTTGGGTGCCCAGACACTTCACCCGCTCCGAATCCGATCCGTTGCCATCCCTATGAGCAGTAGGAAAAGGATAAGGAGGTCACCGCGGATGACGACTCTGAGGATGTGGATGAGGTGATTGAGGACAAGGAGCCGAGTCCTGACACCAAGTGCCGCAAGAAGGAGGTCATGAAGGTCACCCAGGAAGACCTATAGAAGATCAAGGAGAAGTACTGGGCTGAATCTGGAATTCAGTCGCAGGTGGCCCCAAGACCTCCCCCCAAGGCTTTGAAGATATGCCTCAAGTCGATTGCGAAGTAAGTAGATCTGACGACCTTCTTTTGTTCTGTACTTTGTATGGTTGAACGCTGACAGACTGATCTGTGCAGGTCGGCAACATCTTCTCCGAGCGTGTCGATCTCGAAAGATTCGACACAGGAGGTCGATAAGGGAGCCCAAAGCTCCACTCCACCAGCTACGGCCTCAGAGGTCGATGTCAGAGTTCCAAGTTTTGCTCCGCCACCTACGATCCTGGAGGTCATTGTAGATCTGAAGCCGGTCAACATGCTGCCCTCTCAGGGGCTCACGACGTTGCAGCAGACCAATCACAGCTTGAGCCACCACCACGCCAAGGGACAGTCACGCCGGGAGGACAGGGTCTGTCCAAGTACTGGCCTAAGTATGAGACGTACCAGGCCAAGGAGTTGGACTGGAACGGCACCCCTTTTGAGGATGACATCCTTGATAACTATGAGGACACTAAGGTGATCAAAGGCTCCATCGTCAGCTTGTCGCAGTCTTTCGCCGTAAGAAATTTCTGTTATCATAGAGGATACAGGAAGGTCTTTTTATTTTGCTAGCGAGCTAACAATTTTGTTTTGGTCTTTGCAGAGAATGGCCACCTGAGCCAAGGCCCGAGCAGACTTGTGCAGAAGAGCTGCAGCTATAACGCTGGAGGCGAACCAGTTGGACCAAGAGCTCCAACGGGTGAAGAAGGAGGCCACCCTAGAGAAGAAGAAGGTCGAGGATGAGAAGAAGAAGCTCGCTGTCGAGCTGGCAGAGCAGAAGAGCTTGGCTGCCAGTGCTGATGAGCTTTTGAAGAAGGTCAGCAGAGGTAAGACCAAGCTCCTCCCAGGTCGTAAAGCATGTTTATTTTGCAATAAACTTGTCGTGACAACTGTTGATGCAACAGATGCCGAGGTCGCGGAGAAGCACCTGAAGGAAGACCTCCAGGAAGCGGAGAAGGCCATTGCCACCCTCAAGGAGGAGAACAAGGCGTTGATCGGCAGTGAGTACACTATTTGCCAAAAGCTTGCACATGAAAAGCAAATCAGGAGGGATCTGGAGATCGACCTTGTGGTTGCCATGCAGTCACTTTATAATGATCAGGTGATCATTGCAGGTCATGAAGTGGAGATGGGTGACCTCCAAAATGTTGTGGGCTTTATCATGGATAAGGTCGTCCCACAGCCTACAGAAGGAGAACCAATGTCCCTGCTGGAGCGGCTCACGGCGGCTCTAGAGAAGGTCGACGAGCTGCTGCAGTCTGCGAGCAGGGCAGCAGTAGTGGAGACGCTAGTGCGGGTAAAGTCGCACTTCCTTGAAGTAGAAGTCCAGAAGATTATTGATGGTCTGAAAGCTAAAGTCGACCTTCGACAGGTCGAAGTCGAAGTTGAGGACACCACCAACAAGGTCGTAGAGAGCCTTGCCTTTGAAGACGACGAGGAATAGTAGACCTGGCTTTGTAAATAGGTTAGCTTTTGAATGCCCTTGTTGGATGGAGCACAACAGTCTCTGTGCTGTGTACAAATCTTTACAAAGTGAATCCAACTTTATTATGCAAAGTCTTTTACTTATTTGATCTTGACGGCTTGGAAGTACTTGTGTTTTCAATTCACTAACCACTGCTCACGGAGAGGACGGCTTACTGACCATATAGCTCAGCGGGGAGACTTACATATGATCGGCGCGTGAACGGGGCCTAGGACCCAGGTTTAGCAACCTCACAATCAAGGTTGAACAAGCAAAAGATGAGCAATCCAAAGGTAGAAAGACGATCTTCAGGTCGAACTGCCCTTCAGTTGGCAAGGCCAAGCCCCCGAGCATGTTAAGGGGGAGGAAAAAAGTGTACTCTCAGGTCTAACGACCCCGTAGTTGGCATGGCCAAGCCGTCGAGCGTGTCGAGGGGGAGGGAATCAAACACAACACATAGAGAGAAGGACAACAACTTTCAAAGGGTGACAAAAAACTGTCTAAAAACTAAACTTTATTGAACTAACTTTAATAATAGTAGAGAGTACATATCGTAGTATTATATATATATATATATTCTATGGATAGAATCATCGCAGATGTTCTACATTCTAGGGGTTTGGAACCCCTTGACCGTTGCCCCACTAAAGACGATAGGTCGATGGGCTAATGACTTCCGTGATGATGAAGGGGCCCTCCCATGGGGCCGACAGCTTGTGCATCCCGTCGGTCTTCTGGATCCTTCGCAAGACCAGGTCGCCAACATTGAAGGAACACTCCTTGATGTTGCGATCATGATAGCGGCATAAATACTGGTCGTGGCACGCCTGCTACATTATGGCCGCCAATCTATTTTCATCAAGGTTGTCGAGGTCGACCTGATGTGTCTGCTCTGCTTCGCCTTCATTGTAGTGTTGGATGCGGGGTGCACCAAACAATACATCGGTGGGGAGGACAGCTTCCGAGCCGTAGACCAGGAAGAAGGGTGAGAAGCTGGTAACTGAACTGACTTGAGTCCTGAGACCCAGATCACATGTGGAAGTTCAGCTAACCAGCGGGTAGCATAATTGGTGCTGGCATCACAGATGCGATCCTTCAGAGCTTGTAGAATCATGCCGTTGGTACGCTCGACCTGGCCGTTGCACCTGGGGTGAGTGACCGACGAGTAGTAGACATCAATCATGCTGTCCTGGCATAAATCCCAGAATGCAGAGCCCGTGAAGGCTGTCCCAAGGTCGGTGATGATCCTGTTGGGCACACCGAAGCGGTACGTGATCTCCTTGATGAATTTTGCTGCCTCCTCCGATGTGACCTTGGCAACAGGTCAAACCTCGATGCACTTGGTGAATTTATCTACAGCAACAATGATGTGCTTGTAGCCGTCGGGGGTGGTTTTGAATGGACCTATAGAGTCCAAACCCCACATGGCGAAGGGCCATGACATGGGAATCGTGCGCAGGACCTGAGCGGGTAGGTGTTGTGGTTTGGCAAAGAACTGGCATCCTTTGCACCTCTTGACAAGGTCTTTGCCATCACTCATGGACATGGGCCAGTAGAAACCGGATCGGTACACCTTGCCGACCAGATAGCCAGAAGCTGCGTAACAGCCGCACTCACCATCGTGAATCTCAGCCAAGAGCTGAAGACCTTCTGATCGCAAGATGCACTTCATCAGCACACAAGTAGAAGCTGCTTTGTGGTAGAGCTCTTCTGCAATCATGACATAGTTAGCACCACGTCGTGTGATCTTTTCTCGTTGCACTTTATCATCTGGAACCAACTGGTGGACCAGGAAGTCTAAGAAAGGCTAGCACCAATCATCCTCTGCATCCACCATGAGCACATCTCGGGGAGGTGCAGGCGCTAGGTCTGTCTATTCTGGAACTGGGTTGTCCGGGTCCAGAATCTTGATCGATGGCTTACGCAGGTCTTGGACGAACACACCGGCCGGAACTAGTGCTCGCTTTGAGCCCATCTTAGAGAGGACATCAGCGGCGATGTTGTTCTCGCGAGGAACGTGGTGGAACTCTACTCCCTCGAAGTGGCCTTCGAATAGCAGTCGAACAAGCACAATGGGTGCTGCCGGCCGTCGTGACCACGACTTGGTCGATGCGTGGAAGAGGGAAGGGATCTTTAGGACAGTGCTTGTTGAGGTTGGTGTAATCGATACACATCCTTAATTCACTAGTTTTCTTGGGTACAAGCACCAGGTTGGCTAACCAAACCGGGTGTTTACATTCACGGATGAATCCTGCAGTTAAGAGCTTGCATACTTCTACCCCTATGGCCTCCCTTTGATCCTTCATGAAGCGACAGAGCTTCTTCTTGACAGGTCTTGCAGTCTTGCTTACGTCAAGGTAGTGCTCAGCCAGACTCCTCGGGACACCAGGCATATCGAATGGGCTCCATGCGAATATGTCAACATTGTCCCGGAGGAAGCTGGAGCGCGAGTTCCTAATTCGGGTCTAGGTAGGCCCCGATGGTGACTTCCTTGGTTGCATCGGGCAGGCCGAGGCAAACTTTCTTCACTGCTGGATTAGCATCCAAGGCAGTTGGGGTGCAATTTTGCTCAGGCACCGTGAGCGTGGTGACGTCGACCTTGGTGGCCTCAACGACCATGATCGAAGCAACAGCTACGTAGGTAGACGTCGAGGCGAGGTCGAGAGTCTCGTCCTCGCATCTGTGGGAGACCATGATGTCCCCGTAGACGGAAAGGATTCTGTTGGGCATCAGCATCTTCATGATTAGGTACGTGTGATGCAGGATGGCCAAGAACCGAGCCAGCATCGGACGACCTAGGATAGCATGGTAGGAGGAGCGGAAGTCCGCAACCTCGAACGTGAGCCATGCTTTATGGTAGTTGGCTTCAGTTCCAAAGGTGACTAGGGAGGCAAACACTTCCTAGAGGATATGCTGCCTTGCCAGGCACGACCTTGTAGAAGGGCTCATCACAGGCTGTCATCTTGCTGAAGTCAAACTTCATCTTCTTCAACGTCTCGGAGAATATGATGTTGAGGCTGCTGCCTCCGTAGATGAGCGTCTTGGGGAGCGCAATTTTGGTTATCGTAGCATCGGTTGTTGTTGTAGCGGTTGTCGCCACTGTTGGTCTTCTTCGCCGGCTTGGGCTCTTCTGGCACGCCCAGAGTGCGCTTCAGCTCTACACAATCGCGCATAGAGTGCTTTGCACCATGGTGGAACTGGCACACGTCGTCGAGGGTTGACTGGAACTCGTCGCGCATGAAGCTGGAGTTGGCCATTAAGACCTCGTTGGAGTGCTTGCGCGACTTTCTAGCACCGTCGAAGGCCAGGGCCCCAGACATCTTGTCGGTTATGATCCCCTTGAAGTCGTGGACCACTGCATCTTGAGTATCCACGAGCTTATCAACGTACGCCATGAGGTCGGCGATTGTCTTGGCTCCGGCCTTGTGGATCTTCTTGAAGAGCTTGATATTGGTGACGCCTTTCTTGTACACGTTGATGACGTCGTCATCTGTGACCCCAGCAAGCTTGTTGCGGTTCTTGAAGAACCGATTGGTGTAGTCCCAGAGGGTTTCACCAGTCTTCATTGTCACCCTTGCGAGGTGATGCGTGTTGCTGGGTCGATTGTAGGTCGCCTGGTAGTTCGTAGTGAACAACCGCGACAAACTTGCCCAGGAGAAGATGCACTCGTCTGGTAAGTTATTGAGCCACAGGAGTGGCGCTTTGCCCATCGCCAAGGGGAAGTATCCCGGCATGTGGTCTTCGTTTCCTCCTGCTGCCTGGGCAGCTATGGTGTACATCTTGAGTCATATATTCGGGTCAGAGCGACTGTCATACTTGTTGATGTTCGGCTTGAACTCCTTGGGATAGTTCAATTTTCGGAGATGGCGCAAGAAGTCCGCGAAGTTGTTGATGTTGCTGGAGCTTGGTTGGCAGTTGTACAAGGTCCCGAGGGGACGATGTACAGGTCGTCAGGTGCACCATTGACCTGGTCGTAGTTAGCACGACGATGTAGCTCTGCATCATGCATTTCCCGGAGGTCGGTTGCTTGCAGTGGGTTGTTGGCATCAAGAGGGTCCAGGAAACCATTAATGCGATCGTAGTTTGCATGGTGCTGGATCTTGTGCTCATCTCGTCATGGTTGTTGCAGGTTGCCTGAAGGAGCCTATGTGACCTGGGGCGGCATGTTCCCTACAGCTTGAGGTCCTCCAGCTTGAGGTCTTGGATTGACTTGCTGCACCACTTCGCTTTCGCCACCTCCCTCTACAGCCGTGGGCTGTTGAGGGGCTTGTCCAGGATTGTTGTTGTTGTTTTGATCTCGCACCGACCTACTCCTTGAGTGCATGGTGCACGCCGACCTACTGTAGCCTTGGCTTCTTTCATCAACCTGGGTCGTGGCGACCCGGATCTTGGCGATAGCTCGCCGTATCTTTGGAGTATCATCCATGAGTTGGATCTCCGCCAGAGCCGCACCCAAGTTGGCTTGGACGGAGCCAAAGACTTCATGGCCAGCTTCTTCAAAATCCCTCCGCGGGTCACGTGCACGCACGCAGTGCCGGGGTGGTGGCATCTGTAGTTGCTGGTCCTGTTGTTGTTGTTGTTGCTGTTGCTGCTGGGGTACGCCTTGACCCGCAGGGGGTGGGCCAACGGCATTGTTCTGTGTGTTGACCTGAGGCACTGCACCACCACCAGTTGTTGTTGCGGTGGCAGCCTGAGCTACTGCATTGGCTTGATCAGCCTCGGCCTGGCGGTGTAGAGCTCGATTGGCATTGTCAGCTTCACATTGCACGCGTTGAGCGTCGATTTCGCCAACCGGGGCTGGCACATCTGCTGAGACCATGAGGACCTCACGATTTTGGAGACCGCGACGTGCTAAGACCTCATCACCGTAGGTGTTAGGCGTGAGGATGACACAGGCGACCTAGAACTCGCCACAGTCCAGGGATTGCGCGAGAGGATAGATCAGGTGACCTGGGGTCGCTGCAGGAGGCGCAGGTCGGTGGAGCTTCTTCAAAGCACGACACTGACGGGCAATGTGCTTAGCTTTCTTGTAGAGAGGGCAGGAATCATCTGTGAGGTCCCTGCGGTGCCCACAGACTGGAGCCTGGGGGTAGTCGAGTCTGACCCAGATTGGATCTGGATCTTCTTCCTCATGTGGTCGGAGACCACGTGGGCTGTGCTGCGCAAGCCAAGAGACATGCGAGTTGGAGTCGGTTTCGGACTGCTAGAGCGCTGGACGCTTTCGTAGATTTTAATTGTGTCTGCAAGCATGGTTGCGACACAATTGAGCCCCGCGATGAGATCGTGAGGTGTGGGTGGGTTTCTGTCAGCGAGCTAGATTCGACCTGCTGAATGGAGTTGATCGCGGCGTTGTCGAGGACGACTTGGCCGGCGGCTCAAGCGGTGGATCACAATGGCATGTAGCCGAAGCTAATGTTGACGGGGTTGGTGAGGAATTCCGCCATGCTGGTGGGCAAGATGATGCCGTTGAACGAAGCCATCGAAGTCGCACGATGAACTCTAGATCTGCCCCTACCTGGCGCGCCAACTGTCGGAGGTTTAGATCCACACAGTCCACAGGGGGGTCAACCCCAGTGGTTTAGATTCGGATGGGGGCGATCTAGAGCTAAGCACTTGATGGTTATGCGAAAGCACACAGAACACAACGAGTTTATACTGGTTCGAGCCTCCGAAGAGTAAAACTCTACGGCCAGTTGTTGGTGTAGATTGCTTGAGGATTGCGTTGTTACAATGGGGTCGCCCTTCCCGCCTTATATTGGCCAGCGGACAAGGTCGACGCCCAGACTCCTGGTCGGTTACGACTAGGAGACCTAAGTCTAGTTGATTACAACTATTTCCATATTCCCCGAACTGCCTGTCAGAATCGCTGCCTTCTTGTCTTGTACGCCAAGCCTTGTAGTCGTTCCGGATAAGGTCTTCAGGAGGTCGTCTGTGCCACAGATCAGGTCTGTTGGGCCCACAATCAGGTCGGTTGGTCTTCTGGTGGGTCAGACCCACTTGTCGGGGACGGCCATGAGACTGGTCGGTGGGGACCCAGGGGTACCCATGTCCCACAGTCTCTCATGGGTTCACTTGAGCACTTTATGGTATATGTGTATGTCATGTCCCTGACGCCAATGATCTGAAGAAGATGGGTTTTGTGTTTTACGTTTTCACAATGAGTATGATGTAATGCTGTAAGCAGCGCATGACATGTGGAGCCCACTGGGTAGTGGCCGGTTAACATATAACCGGTGGCGTGTAAGAGGCAGACATGTATCGTATTTGAGAATATAACAGAGTTCGCTCTGCTGGGGTTTAGGGTTCATCGCCCGCCCTATGGATCCATCCCTTTTGTGCTTGCTCACATCGTTTGATCCTAGTCGGCGGCCAGGGGTGGTGTCAATTGGTATCAGATTCAGTGTATCCTCGGCAAGCTACTGCTGTATCTCGCGAATCCTTTGGTTGACTCGGCAACACTGAAGTAGAGTGAAATCGAGTGGTGCACCGTGTAAATCCGGTCTCTGCTCTTGATTTCCTAGTAATTCTAGGCACGCTGGTCGATTTGCAGGAGATCTAGTACTAGGATGTCCGATCTACCTCAAGTTGGGGTGGAATTCTTCCTCTAGCCTCAAATCACATGTTCTGGTGGAGAAGGTGTCGAGTTCGTTGGGGAAAGTTTTGGGGGCGATTGGCGGTGGTAGACTGCTGTATTTCTGTGGACAGGCGCGACGTCGATCATCTCCGACGTGTGTATGCAGGAGCGGTGCGGCGACTACGAAATTCCTTCAGATTGAGTGACTGCAGACAAGCCTCCTACATCTAGAGGTAACCTCAATTTTTCCTGCAGTTCGCTTGGCTTTGGGTGTAGTCACCACAGCTCCTCCTAAACCCTCAGTTCAGACGGGATTTCTTCTCGCTAAGATGGAGGAACAGGCTGAACAGGATAATACTAGTTGGGATCATTTGAATCTGGATATGCCGTTTGCCAAAGTGGGTCAAATAGATTCCAATCAGAAGAAGACAGATGTCAGAATTGACATGACAACCAAGGTGTTTGAGCAATTGCTGAAGGATCAACAGATTATGGCCAAGCAGATCGAAGCCACTGGACAGGCTGTAGCGAAGTTGACCATGGCTCAGATGGAAGCAACACAGGAATCCCTACCAAGCCCCACATCATCAGATGCATCATTTGAGAATTTATTTGGGGATACCAAGTACAAAGAGACTATAGACAAGCATCAGAAGTATGCCTATCCTACACACAAAGCTAAGAAAGAAGACAAGTACCAGAATAAGTCATTTCTGCCTAAGATGCAATTTCCTCAGTTCAAAGGGAAACATCCAACCATATGGAGAGACAAGTGTTAGGACTACTTTAAGATCTTTGACATACCTGAGAGTATGTGGGCTACATATGCCTCAATGAACATGGATGACAATGCTGCAAAATGGCTTCAGATGTACAAGAAGAAGCATGGGCTAGGCAGTTGGCTTTCTTTTATCACTGCAGTGGAAAAGAAGTTTGGGGACAATGATTACAGAGCTGCTCTAACACAATTACTAGAGCTACATCAGCAAGATACTCTTGAGGCATACATATTAGAATTTGAAGTCCTGCAGTATCAAATTACAATGCATAATGCTGAGCTGGGAGAGCTGTTCTTTGTGACTCAGTTCATCAAGGGTCTGAAACTGGACATCAGTTCAGTAGTACAGTCTCAAATTCCTGACACTATGGAAAGGGTCATTCTGTTGGCAAGAATTCAGCAACGGGTCTTTGACAGAGGCAAAATGAAATGGCCTAGAGCATCTAGTTCCAACAAGCAACTACAACAGTTGCCAAAACAAGACAGTAAACAAGAGGGTCAGCCAAGTAGCTTGTGGAGGGAGAGACAGACCAGAGATTATAGAAGAGCCAATGGTCTATGTTATTTTTGTGTTGATCATAAGAATGTGTGTGCTAAAAGGCCTCATCCGCAAGCACAAGCTAATGCCCTGATACTGAACAGTTTGGATGTGGTATTAACTGAGGAAGTGTTGAATGAGTTGGCTATAGAAGATGCACTTACTGAAGACTTTGGACAACTATCTCTTAATGGAATCTCTAGTACAGATGTGGGGGAAGTTCTGAAAGTCAGAGCTCTGGTGAGGAACAAAGTAATGCTGACACTAGTGGACAGTGGAAGTTCTCATAGTTTTGTGAGTGAAGCATTTCTGACCACAGTGGGTATTCAAGCTCTTCCTACAAGTACCAAGAAGGTGAAATTGGCTAATGGTGACATTCTAATCATAGATCATTATGTTCCTTAGCTGGAATGGTGGAGTAATGGGCATACTCTGAAAACAAATATGAGAGTGCTACCTTTGGGGACTTATGATGCTATACTTGGGTATGATTGGTTAAAACCCCCACAATCCAATGAATTGTCACTGGGAAAATAGGACAATGGAATTTGTTGATGAAGGCATAAATATTGTGTTGCAAGGAGTTGAACCTCCAAGGCACTAGTTGCAAAAAAATGACTACTGATCAATTGTTGAAATGGAGTAGAGGGAATGATATATGGGCTTTAGCTGTGGTGGAGACAGTAAAGCCAGTACAAGAGGAGGTGGTGAAAGAGGAAGTACAGAACTTGCTGAAGGAATTTGAGGTTGTATTTGAATAGGCTAAAACCCTACCTCCAGCAAGATCCTATGACCATCAAATACCCTTACTGCCAAATGATGTCCCTGTGAATGCTAGACCTTATAAATATTCACCTCAGCACAAGAATGTGATTGAAAGACAAGTCAAAGAACTGTTAGAAGCTGGGTTGATTGAGCACAATACTAGTCCTTTTGCCAGTCCAGTATTGTTGGTGCTTAAAGAGGATGGCAGTTGGAGATTCTGTGTTGAATGTAGGAAGCTAAATGATATGACCATCAAGAATTGGTTTCCTATGCCATTAATTGATGAGATACTGGATGAACTAGCTGGAACTGGATATTTCTCCAAACTTGATATGAGGTCAGGTTACCATCAAGTGAGAATGAAGCTTGGGGAGGAATTCAAGAAAGCATTCAAAACACATCAAGGGCACTATCAATTTAAGGTAATGCCTTTTGGACTAACTAATGCACCATCTACATTTCAGTGCATTATGAATGAGGTGTTGGCCCCTTTTCTTCGCAATTTTGTCATGGTCTTTCTAGATGACATTCTAGTATACAGCCCTACTCTTGAAACACATATACATCATCTAAGGCTGGTCTTAACCAAACTAAGAGAACATGATACGGATGTTGTCCCGATCTTCACGACATAGGATCTTGAACAAGATAACTAGCTGAAATTCAGCCAAGATAAATAGCTGCGAACAGCGAGATAGGTAGTGCAACTTGACGACACGCACAAGAAGTCAACCACCGTCTCCATATGGCAACCTAAATCAAGGATTCGCCCAATCACACTCTCAAAGAACCAACCTACGCAACCTGAACACGATGTAGCAAGAGCACGGATTGGGAGCTGATGAAGCGGCCGCTGATGTAATCCCATGGGGCAATCACAAGAGCAAAGTGGTAGAGATCACTCTCTGAATTTGTTAGCACATAGCTGAACAAAGGCGTTCTATTTCATTATCAGAAGTCTTCCTTATTTCAGAGATACATATGAGATATTTATACTAGGAACATCCCTCCTAGTTGGGTGTGAAATGGAAGTGGAATATCTAGGGATAAGCTATGTGAAAGGTCTTCCCGAGAGGCAACTCCCGTCAGTTCTCGCGGGTCTTTTCAGCTTCTGGCAGTGGTCACTAAAATGATCATTACTCCTTAATGGGAAGTCGAAATGATGAACGGTTTCTTGCATTGAAATCTTGACTTGATGGAGCTTCCAACCATGTATATCATGCACCACGAATCCTGGTATATTGGTACAGACTTGCATGAGAAGTTGTAACATCTGCTGTGTAACCCAAGGTCTTGTACACGTAACCTTCCTTGGCTTGGACAACAACCTTGTTGGTCTTCTCGTAACTTGTTCTTGGCTTTATGTAACCTTCTCCTTTGTGCACGTACTGTTATGGACGGTGCCACCTATGCCAGGAGCAAGAAGGAGTCCAAGAAATTAGATTAGAGATAGAGAGTTTGTTAGAGATAAGTTAAGTAGCTTGAGGAATAAGTTTGTTAGGAGATTTGTTAGGAGTTTCGGTTGGCTAGGGGCATCATATAAGCCCGGTTGGTAGAAGGTTGAGATCAGGCTGTAGATTGATCTACCTATAGCCGTCCGCCTGCCTCCCCGGTGCGGCGTCGAGCTCATGACGTCTCCGACGCGCCGGCGAGGTCCAGGGCCACGTCCTGTAACTTCTTTCCCTTATAATCTACTCCATAATCCCCCTTCCAACTCTCAATCCTCCATTGCCCATCACAACTTGGTATCAGTATTGCCTTGTTCTGTGCCCATGGGTGATGATCTGAAGACTCCGGGCAACGGCCTCCGCGACTTGACGAACACCGTCAACAACTTGGTGACCAAGTTCGACGACCTGGCTGTCACCGTCCGCAACATGGGCGGCAAGGTCGACCGGCTGGCACCACTCGCGCCCATCACCGCCAAGCTCGCTACGCTCCCGGAGAAGGTGGTCACGCTCCAGTCCTCTGCCTTTGAGAACACGGAGCAGCTCCGCGCGCTAAACCTAGTCGGCTCAGTGCGATGGCAAGGCGCCTGTCGAGTCGGCTCTGCGCGATGGCAAAGCGCACGTCGACGAGAACGACATCGACGAACAGCCAAAGAATTTCCCCAAGCTGCCGCCGCGCACCGAGAAGCCCCCTCCGTGCGATTACTACCGTGAGGAGGAAGATGACTACAACGACTCACGGTTCCACCTGCGTCCCCGCCTGGAGTTCCCAATGTTCGACGGCAAGGAGGATCCCCTGCCGTGGCTCCATCGCTGCGAGACCTTTTTCCGTGGCCAGAACACACCAGAGCACCGCCGCGTCTGGTACGCGGTGATGCATCTGTCCGGCACCACCCAGCTTTGGTACTACCGCCTGGAAATCTCGGCGGGCACCCCCTCGTGGAGGTGCTTCTCTCAACTAGTGCAGCAGCGATTTGGGCCGCCGATGACCGACAGGCCAGTGGGCGAGCTGATGCTCCTATGCCGCACGGGATCCGTCGAGGACTACACGGACAAGTTTCTCGCTCTGGCGTGCCACGACACAGATCTCTCGGAATCCCAACTGATACAGATGTTCACCGTCGGGCTGATCAATCCATTGAAGACTGATGTCGCACTGCGTCGGCCACAGTCCGTCGACCACGCCATCATGTTCGCCCGCGCCTACGAGCAGCGGCTCCAGATCGCCCCGGCGGACCAGTACCACGGCCGCAGCACCCGCTCTGCCCAGCAGTCCGCGGCGAGTTCCCCAGCTCCCAAGACGGCGCAGGCGGCCACGACTCCGGCATCAGCATCTTCCGCGGCACCAGGATCAGGCAAGACCACGCCGCTCACAACAACGCTGCCACGCCGCCGACTCTCGCCTGGGGAGATGGCCCAGCACCACGCTGAGGGTATGTGCTACAATTGTGACAAAAAATTCGTCCTAGGCCACCGCTGTAAGAAGCTCTTCATCATCGAGATCGTCGGATTCGAAGATGATGACGAGGAGGTGGACGAGGAGATCGAGTGCTCTGCTCTGTCCGGTGCCCTGGACGCACCAGGCATATCTCTCCACTCACTCACAGGCGTGCGTGCCAAGGGGTACCAGACGATGAAGGTGTACATGTCCGTGGGCGACGCGATGGCCGTGGTGTTACTCGACTCGGGGTCATCGCACAACTTCATCGACGTCAACATGGCGCGGTGTGCGGGCGTCACGATCCGGCCGGGCGCAGGCCTGTCCGTGGCGGTGGCCAACGGCGACAGGATCGCATCGCCGGGGAAGATCAAGGCCTAGGCGGTCTACATAGGGGGAGAGGCATTCCACATCGACATTCATGCGCTCCCCCTCAGCGAGTATGACATGGTGCTCGGCGTGCAGTGGCTCGGCACGCTGGGACCGCTTCTGTGGGACTTCGGGCGCCACACCATGGCGTTCATTCGTGACGGCTGACGCGTCCTTTGGCACGGGGTCGACGTGACGCCCGGGCTGTCCGCGGTGGCTCTCTCCGGCCCTGGTGGCGCCCGACTGGAAGACTTGCTAGAGGAGTTTGGGGACCTGTTCATGGAGCCGCAGGGTCTCCCGCCGCGCCGCCACCTCAGCCACCGCATCCACCTCAAACTAGGGGCTGAGGCTGTGGTGGTCCGGCCGTACCGGTACGCACACACACAGAAGGATGAGCTGGAGAGGCAGTGTGACGAGATGATGCACCTGGGGTCATTCGCCTGAGCTCGTCGGCCTTCTCCTCGCTGGCGCTCCTCATTCGCAAGGCTGACGGCATGTGGCGATTCTGCATGGACTATCACGCGCTCAACGATGCCACGATCAAGGACAAATTCACAATTCTCGTGGTGGAGGAGTTGCTCGATGAACTGCGCGGCGCCAAGTTCTTCACCAAGCTCGATATTCACTCCGGGTATCACCAAGTGTTGATGTTCCGAACGACGTGGAGAAGACGGCGTTCCGCACGCACCAGGGGTTGTTCGAGTTCTTGGTGATACCTTTCAGCCTCACCAACGCGCCGGCGACATTTCAGGCGATGATGAATGATATCGTGCTGCCCTTCCTCCACCGGTTTGTGCTTGTATTCTTTGACAACATCTTAATCTACAACTCATCGTGGTCGGAGCATCACTGCCACGTTCGCACGGTGTTTCGCACATTGCAGGACCATCAACTCTACCTCAAGAAGTCAAAGTGCGCGTTTGAGCAGGAGTCCGTGGCCTACCTAGGCCATGTCATCTCGGCGGAGGGCGTTGCCATGGACCGCCACAAGGTCCAGGCGGTGCTGCACTGGCTGCTGCCCAAGTCTGTGTGGGCGGTGCGCGGCTTCCTCGGCCTGGTGGGGTACTACCGCCGCTTCATCCGCGACTTCGGCACCCGCGCTGCACCCCTCACCGCATTGCTGAAGAAGGAGGGCTTCAAGTGGACGGACGCCACCACCACTGCATTTTGGGAGCTTCAGCGTGCTCTGACTACGGCGCCCGTGCTCCAGCTGCCAGTGTTCGACCGAGAGTTCGTCGTCGAGTGTGACGCGTCGGGCTCTGGTTTCGGCGCGGTTCTGCACCAAGGGGCTGGGCCGATCGTGTTCTTCAACAAACCCATCGCGGCGTGCCATGCTAAGTTGGCGGCCTATGAGAGGGAGCTGATCAGGCTGGTGCAAGCCGTCTGGCATTGGCAGCCGTACTTGTGGGGACATCGTTTCGTGGTGCGCACTGATCACTGGAGCGTGTGTTTTCTTCTAGACCAGCGCCTAACAACGATTCCTCAACATCAGTGGGTCAGTAAGTTGCTTGGCTTCGATTTTGTGGTGGAGTACAAGTCGGGCGTCCTAAATGTCGTGGCTGATGCGCTCTCCAGACGTGATGAGGGTGGGGCTGAGCTACAGGCTTTGTCTGCCCCTCAATTCTCCCTCTTGGATGATGTGCGCCAGGAGATCAATGGGGATGTCGAGCTATCCCAATTGCGAGACGCCATCAGGGGCGGTACCAAGCCGGAGACGTGGAGGGTGGTTGACGGCCTGATTTTGTTCGAGGGTGAAGGACCGATTAAGCGAACCAGAGAGGGGGGAGTGAATGGGAGCCGATAAAAATTCTTCTCGAAGGAGATGAGAACTCCAACAAGACGAACACGGCTTCCAACTCCCGTCTCCGACCCAACTACCCAAGTTGGCCAAGACCACGCAGCCACTGGAGTGCTACTGGTCCTAGGAACCAACACTCAACCTTCCGAGCCAAAACTCACCAAACCACACAGCGGAAACTTGCACGGCTTGCTGCCTGTGCTACACCGGTCACACCGATGGCCTGTGCCGGTCAGACCGGTGACACCGGTCAGACCGGTGGACAGAGCCGGTCAGGCCAGTGGCTACAGCAGCTGCACAGCAAACGTTCCAGGAAGCCTCAGTGACTCCTCTAGGCCCTGGAACAAAAACCACCACGAAACACAACCTGTGAGGAAGAAGAACCCCTCACAAAACCTAGCAAAACAACTCCAAACACACCAAGAACTGATCAGCAGGACCACGGGACAAAACCACACGGACAAGGCTATTCCTCGAGACAAAAACCCACCAAGGGCTAGCACCGGTCAGACCGGTCAAGAGCACCGGTCAGACCGGTCGTGCCTGGGCAGCTCGGGATGAACATCGCCCGCGAGTCAACTCCTCCAAATCCAACTCCCGATCTCCCGATTCGCTCCACGGTTTTGCACAAGACTTTGGGGATAGTAGGAACACCTCATGGGTACTCCATAGCCAAGATTTGGTCCACCAAAACTTGTCAAATCAAGAGGAATCGAAGAAATCCCACCAAGAACGCCTCTAACCCTAGAGCCACGAAAACCCCAAAATCGAGCCCCTTTACTCATGGATTTGGAAGGGGAATCAAAGGGAAAAGAACCACGAAGGGTTCATGCATACATCCCCCACCAAATCCCAAAGAGAAAGGCCTCGAAAACGCTCCAAGAAAATCGCCAAAAAGGGCTCCGAAAATCACCAAAAAGGAGAAACGGGAAAGACACATCCAAGCCTTGAGGAACCACACCGAATCATCTATACATACCAAAGAGGTTCATACAAGGTCTAGCTTGCCGCCCGATCATCCTTCCCTCTCACAAGATCTCACCATGAAGCTCTCAAGCTAGTCCTACGAAAATCCTAAGAAAATAGGAAGGAAAATAAGAAAACCAAATGAGCTAGGGTTCCAAGAGATGGCTGCCATCCTCTCACCACTTGGGTTATATGGAGGCAACCGAAAGACGAAAATACCCTTACTAGCTAACTAGGGATACATGCCCCTCGAGGGTGAAATTGGAAGTCTTTGTCTTCGCACCATCGGACGGATGCCCAGCGACCGCAAGCTTGCTTAGCCTCGACGCAAGCCTTGCGATCCCGACGCGTGTCCTCCGCTTCGAAGATTTCGGACTGCGTCGTCGCACACCGGTCAGACCGGTGCTCCTCACCGGTCAGACCGGTCAGACCCACCGGTCAGACCGGTCTGGAGCTGCTGCACCTCCGTCTTCGGTTCTTCGGTCTTGGCTTTGTGGATCAACCAAGGAACCCAGTGGTTTTCTGGTGAACCACCGGAAACCCCGCGAACTCGGTGTAGCCTCCGCCAATCACCACTCATGACTCGGCTCCCACGTAGTCCCGGCTCGACCTTGGTTTTGAGGCTCAACCAAGAAACCGTCCATGACTTCATCTTGCCGTTCTTGCCACCATGCGGCCCGCACTTGACCCCGCTAGCCACCGGGTCCCTCGAACCAAGCCTACTTGTCTTCTCCACACCTGGAGGCCTCACCGGCAACGACCTTTCACGCTTGTTCTTCACCTGCACCTGCACCAGTCAAGCCGCAACCTGCACCTGCAATACTTAGCCAAGAATCAGTCCACACCACGTTGTCAATCACTCATCACACCAGGAAGCGACCATCCACCGGTCCTCGAACCACACCTGGCTCTCAATCTCCCCCTTGATGAGTGTATTGACAACACACACGTTTTGGTAACCAAGAGAAAAGGAAAAGAAAAGAAACGACTAAAAGGAACTCCAACAAGCGATCGAAAGCCAAAGAAAAGGCAAAGAGCAAGATCACTTGAAGAAGACAAGTCTCGGACCCCTTAGGCAAGGGCAACGGCTCGACACATCCGAGACAAAACATGCTCAAGCAAAGAGCACAAACCATCAAACCAAAGCTCGAAAACCACAAAGAGCTCCCCCTGCACACATGCAAGCTCCCCCTGAACCAATGCAACTCCCCCTGGACAAATGCATGCGAACCACTTCACGAAACAGAGCAGCTGCAACAGCTCAGCTCTGACCGGTCAGACCGGTCGACACCACCGGTCAGACCGGTGCGCAACATGTGAACAGGACCAGCACTCTGACCGGTCAGACCGGTGACCTCAACCGGTCAGACCGGTGCACAACAGAGCCCAAAAATGGCTCGAAACCACCTGAAAACCTTCCAAATGCATTCAGTAGGCCAAAACATGCTCAAACTTCTCCCCATTATTGACAATGCATGAATCAAGCCAAAAATGCAAAAAATGCAACCTAGAGCTTCTCAAATAGACAAAATTCAACATAGGATGCTACACATGTCCAAACGAGCAAGTTAGATACTCTATAGCTTCGTAATGACATAAACTTCATGATCACCAAGTTTCACAACTATTGGACGAAGCTAAGATAGAATTTAGCAATTTTGCGAAAAATCACTCTCTCATGAGCAAAGTCCTAAACATGAGCAAAACATGTCAAAATGGCAAAGCCACACAAACTTCATGCTAGGACAACCATTCTAAGCATAAGACCATCATAAACACCCACAAGCACCTCATGTCATGTCAAAGCCATCGAGCCATGTGCCTACTTCTATATATGAGACTTCTCATTGGTAGGCATCATGCAACGATTTCCCAAAGCAAATTAAAATTAGCACATACACTACAAGAAATGTGTGACTTTTTGACGTATTTAGTATGACAATAGGTCATAATGTCATTATATAATCCAGTTTATGACGTTATATTGTTGACCCTTCGACTTTGTGACACTAAAAGGTTGTACATCATAAAAAACGTCATATAGGTAGTCGAAGTTCATCCAATGACGATATTTGCTACGTCACAGAGACATTTTATGTGTCACAAAGTTTAATTTACAAATGGCGTCAACTAATGACTAACTTTGTGTGTCACAAAATATTTTGATTTAATTTACAAATGGTTTCGTCTTGATTTAATACCGCACCTAACATAATTTTGACACACAAATATATTTATTTTTTATTTACGACTCAGTTCATATTTTTTTATATATATAGCTTATCAAATGAAAAAATCAGAAAAAAAATTTCTCGCATTCTTTTATATATACCTTATTAAATGGTAAATGGAACAAACAGGAAATAAAAAAGAAAAAAATTGTTGAAACCAGGAATCGACCCTGGGTTGTGGAGGTAAGCACGCAGCTCCTTACCACTACACTATGCTCATATTGGTCTCTATTTGCTCAGTTCACTATTTTTATATATGGGTTGTTATTAAAAGGTAAATGGAAAAATCAGGAGACAAATCTAGGCGCAAAGTGAGGTACCGGGATTCGAACACAGGTAGCTGGATACGGCAGCGCGATGCCTTACCACTGCGCCGTGCGTGCTTTTGTGACCAAGTATGGTAATAACAGATTATATACTAATATCCTCCGCCCAAGTGAACACCTCAAAATTGAGCAAAAATATGGGAGCGCAAGGGTTCGAACTGTGGTTTTCGATCACCGATATCTGACCCTTACCACTGCTCTACGCCCGTGTATGTGATAACATTCGTATTATATTATATACATGTTTTGCAACCCCACAGTACCAGCACGACAGATGACCGGCTGCGCGGTGGGGAAAAAAAACAAAGACCCCAGTCGGATTCGAACCCTGGTCTTTGAACTGCCGAAGGGAAGGTTTACCACTGCACTAGACTTTGGTGTTGGCGATGTTTTGTACTCTTCTTTTTATAACAAATCAGTATATAGTGCAACAAGGGACCCAAACCACGTTCGTCCGTTTCGCCCAATACTATTCCGCCACGTGGCCCGGATAGAGATGACGAACACATGACTACTCATCTTTCTTTTTTTAATTCAGAATTAAAACTTGTAACTAGTTTTTCTCCCTCATAAGATCTTCAAATTTGATTGTTATTTTTTCTACATTTTTCTAAAATCATGCTCTTTCGCTTAGTAATGTTTGTTTGTTTGTTAATTGCCATTTTTGGATCTTTTGCATATATTTTATTTTATTTCACCCAAGTAGCAAATAGAAATACCATTTTTCGCATAACAATTGCTAATCTAACTTCATACTTTCTCATGTTAACACAAAAACAATGTTGTGTCCAATTTTGATACGCATACGAGTTGAATAATGTTATGAGGTGTACAAACTTCAAATGTTTAACTATAGTTATAGGAAACTATATGAGAGATGTACCAATTTGTGAACATCTCTAATCTCACTTTATCAAAATCATTTGATTTTTTTATGGCAACATTTTATACTAAAAATATGCTTTCATGTCAATTTGTGAAATGTTTTGGTAAAATTTAGATATTATTAAAATTATTCTATAGTAATTTGGAGATTAATAACTGAATTATACCTAACAAAAAATTGAATTCTTCAGCTATCTTTTGCACATGGACTATAGTGAAACATATGAGAATAAATATATTTTTTCTTAATTTTTTTGAATCTCATTAGTGGTACACGTAGTTCAATTTTGTGTCTAAGTAAGCAATAAAAATAGTCAATGATTTGGTTAAACAGGCCAAAAACTTAAACTGGGCCGTTTTCAGTTAAAGCCCAACTACTTTTGGCCGTTCATCTCTGAACGAACGATTCTGATCTGTCACGAGATGTATAAAAGAGTGTGCCACCTGAAAACCCTAGCACCTTGCGCCCCACCTCTCCATCTCCTCCTCAGATCCGCCGCCGCCCTCCTCATCTTTCCCCTCCCTCCGCGTCCAGCTTCTCCTCCGCGCCCCTCTCTCCCCCCAGTCACTGGCTCGTGCCCCTCAGCCACCGGCGCAGGCGGCGCCGTCCTCATCAGCCACCGCGACCCAGCCTCCCCAAGCTGCCTCCCCGCGCACTCCTCCATGGCCGCCCGCCCCTCCCCTTCGATGCCGTCAGCGGCCACCAGATGCGCACCCCCATCACCACTCACCCACCGCCGCCGCCGCCGTCTCCTCCCCGTCCCCACTGGCGCACACAGCGGCCGCGGCACCGAAGCTGCTCGGCCGGCGGCACTAAGATCCGGCCGCGCCCCCCTCCTCGCCTGCTCGTAGAGGGCATCATGGCCATGGAGACAAGAAGCCTCGCAGGCTGCCGCCGCGGTCGCCAAGCTGAGTACGCCGCGGAAACGACGACCTCGCCGCCGGGGAACTCTACGACAAGCTGGAGTCCGTCCGTGAAGGGAAGGAAGCCTGCTGGACCGAACCGCAAGCACGCCGGCGCCGACGACCCCGCCGAGGCTGGACTGAAGCTGATGCCGCGGACACCAACACCGGACGCGTCTTCACCGACGAGCTGCGCTACCGGGAGCTGCACCACGACGACAAGCTGCAGCCTCCGTCGCCCACGACCTGTTCGACGTTATGCCAGACCGCCCCGTCAAGCTGCTAGGTGAGCCTTCATTGCAGTTTGTGATTCAAGCCTTCATTGCAGTAATTATCATCTGTATAAAGTAAAGAAAACAGTACTTGTTTTCCTTAAATGACCCAACAACTTAATTTTCATGCAGTTGGACACCATGTCTGCTAAAATTTTTTTTAGTGATGCCTGGAATGCTTCATAGTGAAGTAGTTAGTTTGCTAGCTTTGCTTGCTGCATTTACAAAAACAATCTTGCTTTGTGCCTCTCTGATTGGAGTTACTGACTCACTTTGCCCAATTTCAGGACAAGTACGAGCATGTAGCTGACGAGGAGTAGATTTATTACTCTCTCTCCAGCTCCTTTCTTTCAAGGTAGCTTCTTGGCATGGCAATGTACTCTGTTTGTTGACTGTGATTAGACTGTCCAAATGTACACTTTCCATTAGCATGTTAGCGTGTATACTCAAAAAAATCAATGGTTCCTATTGGATACAGTAGTTCTCTTGATTAAGATTTGAAGAGAGTGAAAGCAAGTAAAGCACGGCAATGTAAGATTTGAACTGTAGCCTTGTTCTTAAATTATCTGGACAAAGTAAAAAAAAATGACAATATCTTGTGCAATGTAGGTGTACAGTTCGTCCATGTATACTGCTTATAGGAGTTAAGAGTTAATAGTCTGTTAGTGCTTATAGGAGGTGTATTCTGCTAGTTACTAAAGTTAGTGTTACCGAGATTCGTGGATTTTTTTTTCTATGGAACTTGCAAGTATTACAATACTCTATTTAGTGTGATCTGGACTGAATTGAGTTAATGTTTTTCTTTAGGATGGATATCATGGCCGAAGGGACCTATGGTGATTGCACCCGCTGTGTAGATTCAGATAGCTTGTTCTAAGTCTGATATGAGCATGTTTAAGCTTCAGGTAGGATGGTCTTCGAGATTGCATGTTGTTCCTGCTAGTTTCTATTAGTAGACTGTTGAAAATTGCCATGGTGCAGTTATTGTAAGATCTTGTGCTAGATTAAAACTTCAATTAGACTATGGATTCACGCTCTGTAAAAACTTGTGCTATTGTATGTATATGGGCTGAATTATGTGAGTTAAATTTTGTGGGTTCAAAAACATGTGCTGCATTGTGTGGGCTAAGAAAAAATGGGCTGAAATGGAAGGGAAAAAAATGTGGGCTGAAATGTGCATGGTGGAAGCGTTATGTGGGTTGGATTGATAAAAATAAATTGGCAAAAAAATTATAATAATGGTTTGGGCTGGCTGGGCTGGGCTGGCCAGAAAAAGCCCAAATAAACTGCGAAAACATCGAAAATGAAATAATGGGCCAGCAATTAATGTGGGCTTTAGCAGGCCAAATTTTATTTTGTGACGTTTTTTACCACTGTCATGTCAGCCCATGTCATCTATTGATCCTACGTGGCATTTGACAACGTGGCATGGTTTAGAATTTTGTGAGACAAAAACTAATGTCATACAATTTTATGACACAAAAACTAATGTCATACATTTTTTGACGTTATATTAACAGACGTCACAAATTGATTTTATGACGGCGGCTTTTTGATGTTTTGATTTTCGTCAACTGTATGTCATAAAATAGGATCTATGACATAAATTCTATATATTATGACGTAATAGAATGTCAAAAAGCAAATGATTTCTTGTAGTGATATGACATGGGAGCACATTTTCTAAGCACTTTACATTTCATTTTTCAGATTTATAATTGGTACATGAAATGTCTTTGCGACAAAAAGGAACTTATGCCCCTCCACAAGATGAAGCATGGGGGCTAAACATTCATGATGGCAAATGAGCATTTGGCCCCATATGATCAAAATAAGCTATCCAACCACAAATTAAGCATAGCCAAGCCACTAAAACATGTCAAGATCATGTAAAGGTATTTACTCACAAGAGAACATATATATGAAATTTTTCAAAAACATAACCATCAACCATGGATATAAACCAAGATTATCAAGAGCTAAGCCAAACTAACCATAGCTTACCAAATTAGCTCACAAAGACATATATGTCATTCCATGGTGGACAATGTATATAGGAGAAGCCTTTCCTAAACAATGCATATGATACAAAATGCATGCAACCTAAGATACAAAGATGCCTATACATCATGTTACATATGCCATGCCAAATGCAAGAAATGCATAAAGGAAAGCTATACATATGCTACAAAGGAGCTCCCACACGCCAACTCAAGAATTCAAACAAACACCAAGCTCCCCCCGCAAACGAGTGAAAGTTGCTTGATCTAGGGGTTTGGTGAAAATATCGGCTAGTTGGTCATGTGTGGGTACATGGATCAAAGCTATCTTCCCTTTCTCTACGTTGTCTCTCAGAAAATGATACCTCACTTCTATGTGCTTGGTTTTGGAATGGAGCACTGGGTTCTTTGCAACGCTTATGGCACTGGTGCTATCACATTGAAGTGGGACATGGGTATACTCCTCACCAAAGTCACTCATGGTGTATGTGATCCAAAGGAGCTGAGAGCAACAACTAGCTGCGGCCACATACTCTGCCTCGGTAGTGGATTGAGCCACACTCGACTGTTTGCGGGAAGACCAAGATACCAAAGAAGAACCCAAGAACTGGCAAGTCCCAGAAGTGGACTTCCTATCCAACCGACACCCGGCAAAGTCCGCGTCTGAAAATCCATGAAGCGCCAAAGAAGAAGACGCAGAGTACCAAAGGCCGAAGTCAGGAGTGTGTCGCAAATACTTGAAAATGCGCTTGACTGCTTGCCGATGCGAAGTCCTCGGAGACGCTTGAAAACGAGCGCACAGACACACCGAGAATTGGATGTCCGGCCTCGTCGCCGTCAAGTAGAGGAGTGACCCGATCATGCTCCGGTACTCCTTCTGGTCCACGTGTTCACCTTCCTCGTCCGCATCAAGAGCTGTAGTCGTACTCATAGGCGTTGCCATAGCCTTGGAGTCCTCCATCTTGAACTTCCTCACAATGTCCTTGGTGTACTTAGCTTGGTGCACAAATGTTCCTTCCTTTGATTGCTTGATTTGTAGCCCGAGGAAGAACTGCAACTCGCCCATCATGCTCATCTCAAATTCCCTGCTCATGTCTTCTGCAAACCTTGCAACAAGAGAGTTAGACGAGCCACCAAAGACAATATCATCCACGTATACCTGCACAATTAGGATATCTCTGCCCTGCCTGAGGAGAAACAAGGTCTGGTCGACCTTCCCCATCTCAAACCCTCTCTCAAACAGGAACCCCCTCAACCTACCATACCAAGCTCTAGGCGCCTGCTTCAATCCATACAGCGCCTTCCTCAACTTGTACACCCGGTGGGGGTACTTCTCACTCTCAAACCCCGGTGGTTGCCTCACAAACACCTCTTCCTCCAACACACCGTTCAGGAAAGCACTCTTCACATCCATCTGGTACAACTTGAACCCTTTAGCCACGGAAAAGGCTAAAAGGATCCTGATCGCCTCCAAACGAGCTACAGGAGCGAAAGTCTCCTCGTAGTCGATCCCCTCTTTCTGACTGTACCCCTGAGCAACAAGTCTTGACTTGTTCCTCACCACTTCTCCTTTCTCTCCCTCTTTATTTTTCCACACCCATTTTGTCCCAATCGGCTTACACCCTGGGGGAGGGTCAACCAACACCCAAACTTGGTTCCTCTCAAAATTCTCCAACTCCTCATGCATCGAGTTAACCCAATTATGATCAGATAACGCATGTCCAATGTCTTTGGGCTCAAAGGTGGCAACAAAAGCAGCATGAGCGAAATGAGAATTATTCCGAACCCTCGACCGTGTAGTACGTTCATTCATGTCGCCGATGATTCTCGAAGCTGGGTGATCCACTTGCACTCGCCGGGGAGGTTCTCGCCTTGATGCTACCTCCCCCTCAACAGCAGCTTCGCCTTGATCTGGGTTTGTCGTTGTAGGTGTGGGAGAGGGTCCATTCTCGATCGTCGTCGAAGTAGTAGGTACATGTTCAGCCGCGGGCATCACACCGCCATCTTCATCATCTCCATGTTCATGCTCCTCCTCCTGAAAGATCTCCTCGCCAAGTTCGTCGTCACCTGCACACTCAAAAACAAGCTGACTACGTGGCTGTGTCTCGTCGAAGGTTACCTCGCAAGTCTCCACGATTTGGTTAGTTTCAAGATTGAGCACACGAAATGCTCTAGAATGAGATGCATAACCAAAGAAAATGCCATCGACAGACCTAGCCTCGAACTTGTCCAACTTCTTCCCTTTCTTCAGAATGAAGCATTTACAACCAAAGACATGGAAGTGACTCACCTTGGGTGTGCGACCGTGCATCAACTCGTAACAGGTTTTCTTCTTGTGAACCCTGAGGTAGATCCTGTTCGACACATGGCACGCGGTATTGACCGCCTCAGCCCAGAACCTTCTCGGAGTCCTATGCTCGTCGAGCATCGTCCGAGCCATCTCGCACAAGGTCCTATTTTTCCTTTCCACCACGCCATTCTGGGGAGGCGTATACGGACTCGAAAACTGGTGTTCAAGACCCAAGTCATGGCAAAAGGTTTCGAAGCGAGAGTTTTTGAATTCCGAGCCATTGTCACTGCGGATCGCTCGTATGGCATCTCCGTGCCTCTCGTTTCTTAACCTCAAGACTAGATCTCGAACAAAACCAAACGTCTCCCCCTTCTCCTCAAGAAAGAACACCCACGCATACCGAGAGTAGTCGTCCACCACAACAAGAACATACCACTTCCCACCCGCAGATCGCACACGAGCTGGGCCAACAAGGTCCATATGGAGCAGCTCGCATGGACGCTCAGTCATCACATCGGTGAGAGGCGGGTGAGAAGAGGCTACCATCTTGGCATGCCTACACGACGCACAAACCAACTCTTTCTCAAACCTCAACCGTGGCAATCCTCGGACCAAATTGAGTTTACTCAAGCGAGACAAAAGGTCGAAACTCAAGTGACCCAACTTCCTATGCCACTTCCACAACTCACTCGAAGAACCAGCCAAGAAGCAACGCTCCACACCAGAAGACTGAGAAAAATCAGCTCGGAACACTTGACCCTCGGGAACGACCATGCAAACAAGATCCCCCCGAGAATCTAAAATCCGAGAACCACTAGGCCGAAACAACACCTCAAAACCCTCATCCAACAACTGGGACACAGAAAGCAAATTGTATCCAAGCGATTGAACAAGAGCAACACGCCTGAGAGTGATCTTGTCACTTACCTTAATCTCACCTTCTGACAGCACACGCCCTCGCCCATTGTCCCCAAAGGTGATGTACTTCTTTGTCACCACCGGGACGAGACTTGAGAACCACCCCTTGTCTCCGGTCATATGCCTCGAGCAACCGGAGTCAATCAACCAAATGTTCTTCAAGTCTCCCACTTGAAATTCAAAAGCGAGCATGTGAGTGAACAAACGACTCAGCACTGGGGTTAGTACCAAAAGAGTAGAACCAGTGCCGAGCCATTTGCTCCAAAGTGGGGTTAGCACAAACCAAATCATCACGCCTATCAAAGCTACCACCACGGTAACCACCACGAGGGAACCAACCCTCTCTAGCTGGAGGAGGACGAAAGCCACGAAAGGGAAACCGTGGATCGTTCCTCCTCTCCATCTCAAAGCTACGACTCCTCCCACCCCCGTATTGAGCACGAGGTGGAGAACGCCTAGCAAACTGACCACCTGCAAACTTTCCAGACCAACTACCAGAACCACGACCTCCAGAACCAAACCGAGCATCCAGCACCTGCAGCCTTCCGGTCTCCCCAAGCCGGAACTATACTCACAATCACCTTGGCCCTGGGCATCTGCATACGAGGCTCAGGTACACCATTAGAGGGGTGGTACCTGTCCTTGTTAGCCCACTCTCTAGTCATTCTCTCCTCACGCTTCCTCTTGAAGCAAAACTCATCCTTGTGACCATCTCTCCCACAATACCCACAATGGAACTTTATGGGCTGTGGCTTAGGCTTAGGCTTGGGTTGGGGCTGCCCACTTGGCTTCTCACCCTTCTTCTCTCCTTCCTCACCTCCCTTTGGGCTCACAAACTTCACCGATTTCTGAAAATCATTTGTTGGGTGAGGGAATATGGGTGGATCTGGAGTAGTGTCAAGTTTGTTTCTGAGATGGTTAGGCTTGGGCTCAAACTTGTTCTTGTGTCTGTTTGGTGGTGGGATAGGAATCTCTCCAACTCTCTCAACTCCCTCACCACAGTTCTCTCCAAGCTTGTCAGCCCCAAGTGCCTGACCATCATAGCGTTTGAAAGCCGCTATCATGATACCAAGCTGAGGCTCCTGACCCGACAACCAGCTCATACATTTTCTCAGCTCATCATTCTCATCCTGCAAGCGATCAACATAATGTGCAAGCTCCAAATTCTTAACCGCATGCAATTCACAAGTAGAGCAAGAAGTGGGAATAGGCTCTTTCAACCTAGCCTCAAGCGAAACAGTGTAAGCATGCATCTCATCAATCTTTCCATGCAAAACAGGGCAAGAAGTGCAAGCACCTAGCAAAGCAGGTCTAGACTTAAGCTCAGCCACTTCAACCCTAAGCATATCTAGCTCATCACAAGTAGAAGCATGCTTATCCTTAAGAGCAGTAAGATCAGCTAGGTACACAGAGCAATCACAGCAATCAATCTCATCAGAAACCACAGGAGAAGCCTTAAGCGATTCAATCTCAAGCTTAACATCTAGGTTCTGGGTTTCTAGCTCAGCCACACGGTTCCTAGCATCTTCTAGTGAGGCCCTAAGCTCTTTCCTCATCTTCTTGGCCTCTCTAAGCATGTGATCGCGGTTATCAAGCAAGTCAACCAACTCATCATTCTCCTTGCGCAAAGAAGAGAGTTCATCACATACCTCATCCTCGGAGTCAGAGTCCAAGTCACTCTGGTGGCTCTTCTTGCTGCCGGAGCTACGGGCCATGCCGCAGAAGCCATCTCCCGCGAAGCAGCTCAACCCGCTCAAGTTCCTGGATGACTTCTTGTTCTTGCGCCGATCACCTTCATCTTCACTGCTACTCGAGCTCGAGGAAGAGTAGGCGGAGCTGGAGTCGACGTCGCTCGCTTCTACCATTGCTCGGGCCTTCCTGCCGCGGCCATCCTTCTTCCTCGACCGTCGCTCGTCCTTGTGCTTGTTCTTGTGCTTGTGATCGCGCCTCGATCGGTACTTGCCATCCTTGCTCGATCGGTGCCTGTAGCCGTCCTTGTAGCCGTCCTTGTTCTCCGTCTTCTCAGGGCAGTCGACGACGAAGTGTCCTGGCTTGCCGCACTGAAAGCACGTCCGTGCTGTCCTCCTCGTGTTCACCCGGTTCTCGTGCAGCCTCTCGAACCGCCTGGTCAGCAACGCCAGCTCGTCCTCTCCAAGCACGTCGAACTCCTCGTCTGGCAAAGACATCAAAGAAAACAGAGAGTACATCCTGGAGGATGCGTTAGCGTTAGACTTAGCTCCTTTGCCACTAACGAGAGTGAGACTATGAGAATCAGTCGGGCTCTCGATCTTGGCTGTCATACCACGGTCCAACTCAGCCGACTTGAGCTTCGAGAACAGCTCGTTCACCGTCAAGGTGTCATACTTCTCGGACTCAACAATAGCCTCAAACTTCCCGTCCCATACGGTACGATCCAACGAGTACAAGAGCTTCACGGCTCTATCATGATCATTGTATGGGAGGACGTCCACATTGGCTCTCATGTTGTTCACAACGACCGTAAATCGCTGGAAAAGGGCATCGACGGACTCGCCGGGGAGATGAGTGAAGTTCTCATACTCTCTCTGGTAAGTCGCGTACATCTGAACCTGAGCATTCCCAGCATGAGCATCCTTCAACTGCTCCCAAATCCTACAAGCTAAGTCCTCTGTCTGAACCCGATCGAATTCAGGCTGACAGAGAGCACGAAACAAGTAGTCGACAGCCTTGTTGTTGGCTTCGAACATATCCCTCGATCCTGGAGCAAGGAAGTTCATCGGATGAACATAAGCTGTGTTCACCGTGACATCCCAAAGGATCTGACCCTTTCCGCGGAGGAACGCCGCCATCCGCCTTTGCCACATCTGGTAGTTCTTCCCATCGAAGTGCGGAGGACCCGAACCCCGTTCCTGGTACGCCATCTTTGGATCTTAGACTGGTAAGAGTCAATAAAGACCCGAACCGGCTCTGATACCAATTGAAGGACCGATTAAGCGAACCAGAGAGGGGGGGGGAGTGAATGGGAGCCGATAAAAATTCTTCTCGAAGGAGATGAGAACTCCAACAAGACGAACACGGCTTCCAACTCCCGTCTCCGACCCAACTACCCAAGTTGGCCAAGACCACGCAGCCACTGGAGTGCTACTGGTCCTAGGAACCAACACTCAACCTTCCGAGCCAAAACTCACCAAACCACACAGCGGAAACTTGCACGGCTTGCTGCCTGTGCTACACCGGTCACACCGATGGCCTGCGCCGGTCAGACCGGTGACACCGGTCAGACCGGTGGACAGAGCCGGTCAGGCCGGTGGCTATAGCAGCCGCACAACAAACGTTCCAGGAAGCCTCAGTGACTCCTCTAGGCCCTGGAACAAAAACCACCACGAAACACAACCTGTGAGGAAGAAGAACCCCTCACAAAACCTAGCAAAACAACTCCAAACACGCCAAGAACTGATCAGCAGGACCACGGGACAAAACCACACGGACAAGGCTATTCCCCGAGACAAAAACCCACCAAGGGCTAGCACCGGTCAGACCGGTCAAGAGCACCGGTCAGACCGGTCGTGCCTGGGCAGCTCGGGATGAACAGCGCCCGCGAGTCAACTCCTCCAAATCCAACTCCCGATCTCCCGATTCGCTCCACGGTTTTGCACAAGACTTTGGGGATAGTAGGAACACCTCATGGGTACTCCATAGCCAAGATTTGGTCCACCAAAACTTGTCAAATCAAGAGGAATCGAAGAAATCCCACCAAGAACGCCTCTAACCCTAGAGCCACGAAAACCCCAAAATCGAGCCCCTTTGCTCACGGATTTGGAAGGGGAATCAAAGGGAAAAGAACCATGAAGGGTTCATGCATACATCCCCCACCAAATCCCAAAGAGAAAGGCCTCGAAAACGCTCCAAGAAAATTGCCAAGAAAGGGCTCCGAAAATCACCAAAAAGGAGAAACGGGAAAGACACATCCAAGCCTTGAGGAACCACGCTGAATCATCTATACATACCAAAGAGGTTCATACAAGGTCTAGCTTGCCGCCCGATCATCCTTCCCTCTCACAAGATCTCACCATGAAGCTCTCAAGCTAGTCCTACGAAAATCCTAAGAAAATAGGAAGGAAAATAGGAAAACCAAATGAGCTAGGGTTCCAAGAGATGGCTGCCATCCTCTCACCACTTGGGTTATATGGAGGCAACTGAAAGACGAAAATACCCTTACTAGCTAACTAGGGATACATGCCCCTCGAGGGCGAAATTGGAAGTCTTTGTCTTCGCACCATCGGACGGATGCCCAGCGACCGCAAGCTTGCTTAGCCTCGACGCAAGCCTTGCGATCCCGACGCGTGTCCTCCGCTTCGAAGATTCCGGACTGCGTCGTCGCACACCGGTCAGACCGGTGCTCCTCACCGGTCAGACCGGTACCCACCGGTCAGACCGGTCAGACCCACCGGTCAGACCGGTCTGGAGCTGCTGCACCTCCGTCTTCGGTTCTTCGGTCTTGGCTTTGTGGATCAACCAAGGAACCCAGTGGTTTTCTGGTGAACCACCGGAAACCCCGCGAACTCGGTGTAGCCTCCGCCAATCACCACTCATGACTCGGCTCCCATGTAGTCCCGGCTCGACCTTGGTTTTGAGGCTCAACCAAGAAACCGTCCATGACTTCATCTTGCCGTTCTTGCCACCATGCGGCCCGCACTTGACCCCGCTGGCCACCGGGTCCCTCGAACCAAGCCTACTTGTCTTCTCCACACCTGGAGGCCTCACCGGCAACGACCTTTCACGCTTGTTCTTCACCTGCACCTGCACCTGCACCAATCAAGCCGCAACCTGCACCTGCAATACTTAGCCAAGAATCAGTCCACACCACGTTGTCAATCACTCATCACACTAGGAAGCGACCATCCACCGGTCCTCGAACCACACCTGGCTCTCAAAAGGTCGGCTGTTCATCAGTGCAAGCTCTGGTCTCCGTCAGGCTATTCTGGAGCTAGTTCATGGCGCAGGGCACGACGGTGTGCACAAGACGCTGCATCGGCTCCGTGCGGATTTCCATTTGACTAAGGATCGGGTGGCAGTCCAGGAGTTTGTTCGGGTGTGTGCAGTGTGCTAGCAAAATAAAACAGAGCACCTTCAGCCGGGTGGATTGTTGCAGCCACTAGGGGTTCCGACCTCGGTGTGGGAAGATCTAGCGATGGATTTTGTGGAGGCCTTGCCGAAGGTGAATGGCAAGTCAATTATCCTCACGGTGGTCGATCGATTTACCAAGGCAGCCCATTTTATTCCATTGGGTCACCCGTATTCAGCAACATCGGTGGCCAGGGCTTTCTTTGCTGAGGTGGTTCATCTTCATGGGATTCCATCTTCAATTGTCAGCGACCGTGACCCGGTGTTCACTAGTGAATTTTGGCGCGAGCTGTTCTGCCTAGTTAGGGTCAAGCTGCAGATGTCTTCCGCCTTCCATCCGCAATCTGATGGGCAGTCCGAGGCGACTAACAAGATAATTGCCATGTATTTGCGGTGCTTCACAGGAGACAGGCCGTGCCAATGGGTGGAATGGTTGTCGTGGGCAGAATTTTGTTATAATTCCTCGTATCAGCAAGCTATCAAGACCTCGCCGTTTGAGTTGGTTTATGGGCGGCCACCACCCTCCATCAGGTTCTATACTCCAGGGGATGCCCGGCTGCCTACGGTGGATAAGGCGATGCGGGAGAGGGATGAATTTTTGGGTGAAGTTCGTGACCGTCTGGAGCAGGCACAGTAGCATTACAAAGCTGTGTATGATCGCAGCCATCGTCAGGTTCAGTTCGAGCCGGGACAGTGGTTTGGCTGAGGCTGTTGCACCGTCCGGTGGCTTCGTTACAGGTGCAGGGATGAGGGAAGCTGGGGCCTAAATTCTTTGGTCCGTACAAGGTGTTGGAGCGTATTGGAGATGTCGCTTACAGGTTGGCACTGCCTGTTGGGGCTAGGATTCATGACGTGTTTCACGTCGGGCTGCTCAAGCCCTTCCATGGCATGCCGCCGGAGCAGCCGCCGGTCTTACCTCCAGTTCAGCATGGCCGGGTTCTAACCAAGCCTGACCAGGTGTTATAGGGACGTTTGGCCAGGGGCCGTCGGCAACTGTTGGTTCGCTGGAAGGGAGCTCCTGCGTCGGAAACAGCTTGGGTCGACTGGGAGGACTTCGTGCAACAGTATCCGGCATTCCAGCTCGAGGACGAGCTGCTTGTCCAGGAGGGGAGAGATGTTATGTACGGCGCCACCTATGCCAGGCGCAAGAAGGAGTCCAAGAAATTAGATTAGAGATAGAGAGTTTGTTAGAGATAAGTTAAGTAGCTTGAGGAATAAGTTTGTTAGGAGATTTGTTAGGAGTTTCGGTTGGCTAGGGGCATCATATAAGCCTGGTTGGTAGAAGGTTGAGATCAGGCTGTAGATTGATCTATCTGTAGCCGTGCGCCTGCCTCCCCGGTGCGGCGTCGAGCTCACGACGGCTCCGACGCACCGGCGAGCTCCAGGGCCACATCCTGTAACTTCTTTCCCTTATAATCTACGCCATAATGCCCCTTCCAATTCTTAATCCTCCATTGCCCATCACACGTACTCATTCTCTACTTGAGTGTAGTTCATGTATTCATGTGTAAACCTTAACACAACAAGAGTAGAACACTTAGGTAGTAAACAATTCGTATTTGTATGTAACTGAAATTCAGTAAGGAGAGAATTCACCTCTTGTTGTAGTTTCTTGGCACGACTTCGTGTAACTGGTCCTTGGTTTACATTGCTTGGTGTAGCTTCATCTTGTGTAACCGGCTCATTGGTGGGGATGTCCGCATCATCCTCCCCCTCTTGAAAAGGAGTCGTCCTCGACACTGATTCTTCATCGCCAAAGTACGGTGCTAAGTCAGCAACATTGAATGTTGTGCTAACACCATAGTCTTGAGGAAGTTCAATCTTGTATGCATTTTCATTGATTCGGGGCAGCACTTTGAATGGACCGTCTCCTCGTGGCATCAATTTTGATTTACGTCGATCTGGAAAGCGATCCTTGGGTAGATGTACCCAAACTAGATCACCTGGTTCAAATATCACTTTCTTCTGATGCTTGTCTGCCTTGGCTGCAAAATACTTTGCTTTCTTCTCAAGTTCTTCCTTGGTCTTCTCATGTATCTTCTTTATGTATGCAGCACGCTTGGAGGCTTCCATGTTACTTCATTCCTGCAAAGGTAATGGCAACAAATCTATGGGAGTATTTGGTTTAAAACCATACACAATTTCAAATGGACACATTTTGGTTGTAGAGTGTACTGCGCTGTTTATATGCAAATTCAAAATGTGGCAAACACTCTTCCCACTCCTTCAAGTTCATTTTTATCACAGCTCGCAATAGCCTTGAAAGTGTTCGATTCACCACCTCAGTTTGCCCATCAGTTTGCGAATGACATGTGGTAGAAAATAGCAGCTTGGTTCCAAGTTTTGCCCAAAGAGTCTTCCAAAAATAACTCACAAACTTTGTATCACGATCTGAAACAATGGTCCATGGCATTCCGTGCAACCTCACAATTTCTTTGAAAAATAAAGTAGCTACGTGGGAAGCATCATCACTTTTATTACAGGGTATGAAATGTGCCATTTTTGAGAACCTATCAACAACCACAAAAATAGAATCCCTCCCCCTCTTTGTTCTAGGTAAACCCAAGACAAAATCCATGCTAATGTCCTCCCAAGGAACACTAGGAACATGCAATGGAATGTATAAACCATGAGGGTTTAGTTTTGACTTAGCTTTGTGGCATGTAACATAGCGCTGCACAAGTCGCTCAACGTCTCTTCTCATCTTTGGCCAATAAAAGTGGTCAGCCAGCATCTCATAGGTCTTATCTCGCCCAAAATGACCCATCAAACCACCTTCATGTGCTTCCTACAGCAACAAAAGTCTAACAGAACAATTTGGAATACATAGTTTGTTAGCTCGAAATAAAAATCCTTCGTGCATGTGGTATTTTTCCCAACCTTTCCCTGTTGTACATTTGGCATACGGTATTGAAAATTCTTGATCAGTAGAGTATAATTCTTTTATGCTTTCTAATCCCAACACTTTTACCTCAAGTTGATTCAGCAGAATATTTTTGTGGGATAATGCATCAGTAACAATATTATCTTTACCTTTCTTGTACCTCACAATGTATGGAAAAGTTTCAATGAATTCAACCCACTTCGCATGTCGACAGTTCAGTTTAGCTTGACCTTTCAAGTACTTCAAAGCTTCATGATCTGAATGGATAACAAATTCTTTTGGCCACAAATAATGTTGCCATGTCTCAAGTACTCTTACCAAAGCATACAACTCCTTGTCATACACGGAGTAGTTCAGTTGTGCTCCACCCAACTTCTCGCTGAAGTATGCAACGGGCTTCCCTTCTTGCATAAGCACTCCTCCAATTCCAATCTTACTTGCATCACATTCAACTTCAAAAGTTTTTGCGAAATCTGGTAGCATAAGTAGGGGTGCTTCTGTCAACCGTTTCTTCAATTCTTGCAAGGCATTTTCTTGTGGCTCACCCCATTTGAACACAACACCTTTCTTTGTCAACTCGTTCAATGGAGCAGCTATGGTGCTGAAATCTTTGACAAATCTTCTATAAAAACCAGCAAATCCATGAAAACTTCTCACTTGACTTACATTCTCAGGTGTTGGCCATTCTTTGATTGCTGCAATCTTGGATTCATCCACTTCAATTCCCTGTCTAGAGACAACAAAACCAAGAAATACAACTTGATCTATGCAAAAGGTGCACTTTTCAAGGTTAGCAAATAATTTCTCTTTTCTAAGCACATCAAAAACTTGTTGTATGTGTTCAACATGTTCCTCCAATATCTTGCTGTAAATTAATATGTCATCAAAGTAAACAACAACAAATTTTCCAATGAAAGCTCTCAAGACATGATTCATTAATCTCATGAAAGTACTAGGATCATTAGTCAAACCAAAAGGCATAACTAACCATTCATACAAGCCAAACTGTGTTTTGAAAGCAGTTTTCCACTCATCTCCAATTTTCATTCGAATTTGATGATAACCACTATGCAAATCAATTTTGGAAAATATCAAAGAACCACTTAATTCATCAAGCATATCATCTAGCCTAGGAATAGGATGACGATAGCGAATAGTGATATTATTGTTAGCTCTACAATCTACACACATCCTCTATGTACCATCTTTCTTTGGTACCAACATAACTAGGATAGCACAAGGACTCAAACTTTCACGCACATACCCTTTATCTAAAAGTGCTTGTACTTGCCTTTGAATTTCTTTTGTTTCTTCGGGATTGGTGCGGTATGATGGACGATTGGGCAATGCAGCCCCTGGAATGAGATCAATTTGAAGTTCAATGCCACGCAACGGGGGCAGTCCAGCAGGTGTTTCCTCCGAAAAGGCATCGTTGTAGTCCTGTAAAAGATGTGAAACAACACTAGGAAGAGATGTTATGTCATTAGCTGAAAGCAACATGTCTTTGTACACAAGTACAATGAGTACTTGGCCTGGGTTACTCCTCACATCTCTTATTTCAGATTTAGTGGCTAACATGACTAGATTTTTATCCTCTCTTTTATTTTTATCTCTCTCATTTGGCTTGTGGCTCTCACTCACCAATTTGTGGAGGGCACTCATATTCTTTTTCTCACTCTCAACTCTCACTTCGGAACTCTTTTGCAAGTGCTCAGCTAAGAGTTGTTGCGGTATCATTGGCTTAAGCACCAAGTTCTTTCCCTTCCACTTGATTGTGTATTGATTTGTGCGACCACAATGTAGAGATGAACGATCATATTACCATGGCCTTCCCAACAGCAGATGGCATACTGTCATGGGTGCCACATCACACTCAATGGTGTCAACATACTCACCAACTTTGAATGGAACTCGGACTCTTTGTGCAATCTTGATGGAGCCGGAGTTGTTTAGCCATTGCACATGGTATGGATGAGGATGTTTCAGTAGCTTTAAACCAAGTTTATCAACCATTTCTTTGCTAGCAAGATTGTGGTGGCTTCCACCATCAATGATAACCTTGAAAACTTTGTCTTCAACCTTGGCTCTTGTTTGAAATAAATTATGTTGCTGTCCATTTTCAGCTTCCTTCATTTGCACACTCAAAATTTGAGTAACAACAAGGGCAACACCTCCCTCAAATTCACATGATGTGAGACCATCATTTTCAGTAGCATCCTCAAATTGGCCTTCATCAAAAGCTTCTTGTTCTTCTTCACTAGCAGATTCATATTCTCCTTTGTCATTGACAAGAATGGTCCAATTGTTTGGGCACTCCCTTATAACATGACCACGACCTCCGCACTTGAAGCATTGAATTCCACTACTTTTTGCTGTAGAAGCTATTGATGTAGATGATGATGTTGCAGATTTACTCCTCTCACTAGGAGTAGCCAACTCTTTGCTACTAGAGTTACTCATAGCAGCTGTACGTAAACCTCCACTTGAGTTGGAAATTGCACCTCGATTTGCATTGGTTCTAGGTGTAAACTTGCTTGCACTTGGAGCAGATCTTGTACTGAATAAACCACCTCGATTACTCTTCATATCTTGCTGCAATTGACGCTCAGCTTTGCTTGCTTGATGGACTAATTAAATAAGATTACGGTATGGCTGAAATTCTACAATGTGTTGAATGTTATGATGTAGACTAGCCATGAACCTTGCAATTGATTGCTCTTCATCTTCAAATACATTAGCCCTGATCATTGCTTTCTCCATCTCTTTGTAATACTCATCAACAGAGAGATTTCCATGCTTCAAATTCTGTAGCTTGTCAAAAAGATCACGACGGTAATGTTTTGGTACAAATCTTGCTCTCATTTCTCTTTTCATTTCGGACCATGTTCGGACAGTACCTTGCCCAGCTTCTTCTCTATCATTGAGCATTTGCTCCCACCAGATTAGAGCATAATCATCAAACTCAAGTGCAGCCATTGCCATCTTCTTCTCTTCGGAATAATTATGCAAGCAAAAAATTTTATCAACCTTCAACTCTCATGTAAGATATGTTTCAGGATCAAATCCTCCATCAAACTTAGGAATGGTGAATTTTAACTTTCCAAACCTCTCCTCATTGGGCCGATCACATTCATAATTTCCTCGGCAATGACGACCATAGTTTGGGGGCTGTTCAACCTCTTCTTCTTCATATTCATCCTCGAATTCAGCATGATCATTATCTCCTTGTCCACGACCTCTTCCTCTACCTCGACCACCTCCATTACCTCCATCTCCATGCCCTGGACCAGCAGGTCTTCTAGCATGGAAAGCGGCTCATTGTCGACGTTCTTGCTGTTCTCTTGTAACTCGTTCAGCAGCTTCTTCTGGGATTTCATCAGCTTCATCTTCATGGTTACTCGCATTTTCAGCAACATGAGGAATATGTTGCAGCCGCTCTAAAATAGCTTGCAAATCATTTGCCATTCTATCTTGTCTCTGCTCTATGTTTTGCCTCATCTCATTGAATTGTGTCATGGTGACACATTCTTCAATTTTAGGTCGCTCATCCATCTTCCTGTATGGTTAGTGAAAACACAAACAACAAGTATATGTGGAATGGAAAATTATGTGGATCTCACAATCTCACCTTCTCTTACCAACCAAAGCTCTTATGCTTCCCTGCAGGTTACTACGACAATCCGTTGGTGGTAAAGAGTAGTGATAATTGAGCGAATACAAGATCTAGAAAAACCGTACATGATGGCTTTTATGTGGAGCTTGGTAAGGTATAAAACACAAGGACCAATCTAAATTCTAGTTATTGTAAAGATAAGTAACAATCCAAACTAGATATTAATGCCCAGTGCTTATCAAAGATATGAATGATGTAATCAAACAAACACACGCACAAAAAGAAATTTCAGAATTGATACAAACAAGGGTTACGCTAGGGAGTGGTGGGTTACGTGTAGGAACTCACCTAGCGAAAGATGCACCAAAAGGATGATAGCAAATTGGTTATACAACTTGATATGAAAGTTCAACACTTGTGCATACCAACAATCTGATCCTTCTCCTTTCTTTCCAACAATTTCTTTTTTTTCAACTTTCTCAACACTTTTTTTCAGCGTTCTTTCTTCTCTTTTTTTAATACTTTTTTTTACACGATACTAAACAAGATCAAATATAACACTTGCACAACTTAAAGATGATAGAACCAAATATAACCAGAAGCTATCTTAATAGGACAAAAATTTTCACAAAGGATAGAAATGGTTTACTTTTTGTGAGGATTTTCAGATATATGGAAAGGCACAAAAGGACATGCAATGGATGATATGATCAGCAACTAAACAAAGACTCTAATAGACTAAAACTTAACCAAACTCATTAGATAAACAGATTGTAACAAAAGACTATGACAATTTTTTTATGGCTTTTTGGTGGATAAGACGAAGACAAAAATATATGTAGCTAAGGGTAAAGAAGATCCTACCGTGGCAATGATGGCTCTTGATACCAGATGATACAGATGTTGTCCCGATCTTCACAATGTAGGATCTTGAACAAGATAACTAGCTGAAATTCAGCGAAGATAAATAGCTGCGAACAGCCGAATAGGTAGTGCAACCTGACGACACGCACAAGAAGCCAACCACCGTCTCTATACGGCAGCCTGAATCAAGGATTCGCCCAATCACACTCTCAAAGAACCAACCTATGCAACCTGAATACGAAGTAGCAAAAGCACGGATTGGGTGCCGATGAAGTGGCCGCCGATGTAATCGCACGGGGAAATCACAAGAGCAAAGGGGTAGAGATCACACTCTAAATTTGTTAGCACACAGCTGAACAAAGGGGTTCTATTTCATTATCGAAAGTCTTCCTTATTTCAGAGATACATATGGGATATTTATACTAGGAACATCCCTTCTAGTTGGGTGTGAAATGGAAGTGGAATATCTAGATATAAGCTATGTGAAAGGTCTTCCCAAGAGGCAACTCCCGTCAGTTCTCGCGGGTCTTTTCAGCTTCTGGCAGTGGTCACTAAAATGACCATTACTCCTTAATGGGAAGTCGAAATGACGAATGGTTTCTTGCATTGAAATCTTGACTTGATGGAGCTTCCAACCATGTATATCATGCACCACGAATCCTGGCAGATTGGTACAGACTTGCATGAGAAGTTGTAGCATCTGCTGTGTAACCCAAGGTCTTGTGCATGTAACCTTCCTTGGCTTGGACAGCAACCTTGTTGGTCTTCTCATAACTTGTTCTTGGCTTTATATAACCTTCTCCTTTGTGCACGTACTCCTTCTCTACTTGAGTGTAGTTCATGTATTCATGTGTAAACCTTAACACAACAAGAGTAGAACACTTAGGTAGTAAACAATTCGTATTTGTATGTAACTGAAATTCAGCAAGGAGAGAATTCACCTCTTGTTGTAGTTTCTTGGCACGACTTCGTGTAACCGGTCCTTGGTTTACATTTCTTGGTGTAGCTTCGTATTGTGTAACCGGCTCATTGGTGCGGATGTCCGAGGGGTTTAATGTGATTCTAGTTATTGTGGATAGATTCACAAAATATTCCCATTTTGTGCCTATCAGACATCCATTTTCAGCTAGAACTATAGCTAAAGCTGTGTTTGACAATGTGGTGAGGTTGCATGGTTTACCTAAGACCATTGTTTCTGATAGAGACATGATTTTTAGCAGCACATTTTGGAAGGAGCTATTTTCTTTGATGGGCACTCAGCTGGTGATGAGTTCAGCTTACCATCCTCAAACGGATGGGCAAACCGAAAGAGTCAACCAGTTGTTGGAAATGTACTTGAGGTGTGTAGTTTATGAAGAACCAAAGAAGTGGAAGTCTTGGCTAGCTCAGGCAGAGTTTTGGTACAACTCCTCCAGTCACAACAACCGAATTTGGGTATAAGAGTATAAATGCTCTTTGAGTATACATCACTCAGGTGCTCACCTTTTAAGGCCCTGTATGGTACTGAACCGAATTTGGGTATATTACCACAAGTCACAACAACCACTATAGCATCAGTGGCTGAAGTCATGTCTGAGTTGCAGGCTCAAGCGTCTATACTCAAAGAGCATTTAGCCAGAGCTCAGAACAAGATGAAAATAGTTGCTGACTATAAGAGAAGGCATTAGGAGTATCAAGTTGGGGAACATGTGTTGCTGAAGCTCCAGCCTTATGCCCAAACCTCGCTGGTGAATAGGCCATATCCTAAATTGGTGTTCAAGTACTTTGGCCCCTATCAAGTGCTGGAGAGAATTGGGAAAGCAGCCTACAAGCTGGAGTTACCTGATGACTGTCTCGTCCACCCGGTGTTCCATGTCTCCCAGTTGAAACCATTTATTCCTAACTACACTCCTATTTTTGCTGAATTACCCAAAGTTGCAGAATTGGACACGAAAGACATCACACCAGACGAGGTACTCCAACGTAGAATGGTGAAGAAGGGGAACAAGGTGGTTCCACAGGCGCTGATCAAGTGGAAGAATCTGATAGGGAGCAGTCAACCAAACATAATTTTAAGAAGCATTTGACACGAGGCCAAATTTTAAAGGAAGCAGTCAACCAAATATCTATTAGGTACACAAGAGAGGAACCTTGAAAGGATAACATGCAAAGGATGCACACACTAGCATGAAAAAAGGCCTAAATGATTAAGGTAGAACAAGAGTGCATGAGAAACATACCTTTGCCTCTAACCATTTACTTTTCACATTGGTGAACTGTGAATTTCCATAACTTGTGCATTATCATGATTAGTCCGGATGCTAACTCTTACTTCATAATTTCCTTAAGCACGACATGAGAGAGATAGCATTAAATAGCACAAGCACTAGTTTCAACCTTTAGTGACCTTTTGGATTAGAGAGACAAGACGATCACCAAAACTTAAAACCTCACAATATAGATCAAATTCCCTTTGTGTTTGGTGCATGTGAGAGATTTTTGTGAATGACTAAGGTCATATGTACCAAGTTGGTCAATTAAATCCAACTTAAGGAATTTAAACTATATTGTGGTGAGTAGCTATGCACAAGATTAGTTTCAAAGATCAAATGGAGAGAGAAACCAATATTACTATTTTGAGCACATGTCATAGCATACTCCGGACGAGAGACAAACTCCCTTCTTGAGACTACAAGAATTACTAGAGAAAAAATCATTAGTCTCATAAACACAAATTTTAGAGTAATCTCCTCCTAAATAGGTGCATCATGAATCTGAATCTCATGAGACATGCACTAAATCAAATTAATGGGCTTGAGGAGATCACTTCACAATTTGGTCATGGCACAAGAGAAATAAGTTATTATATTGAAATTTTGCCAGCAGGGCTTACTATCACCCAGATAGCACTTATGTGATGTTCTTAAGATAATTGAGAATTTTCTTTGAATTTCTTGAACCATCCTCTAACTGACTTCTCTCTAGTTGTGAGCTCACTAGGACAAACCGGTTAGACCAGTTTTGCCAGTGTGTCCAACTTGAGAGATGTTGTCTTTCTTTGCACGGCTGTTGGTATTTCTTAACGTCACGACAAATCCGCAAGCGTACGAAAGATACTATTGTAGCACTTCACTCGGTGAGTAGGGTATCGTTATTTATACTTTCCCAAAGGAACAGAGGTGGAGCGATCTACTAGCTAGTCTAGTCCCGGGAGAAGAAAGAGAGTGGAAAATGGTAGCGTGGGTAGCGTGGAAATCTATGGGATAAGTACAAAGAAAGGGGATACTTTGGCTACTATTCGCTTACTTCGGGCACCGGTTTACCCCTGATCTGCCAGGAGCCTCCGGTTCTTAGCTCTACACCCTAGCCCCACGTGGGGGAATACAAGGGATGTACGGGGCTATCACCACCCTACACCTACCCCTGAGACCGTTGACTAGGTGTGCAAACAAAGGAGATATATAGCCTAAACACCACGTCTATGCTAGCTACCTCGACCCTGACCACGGCCAGACTCTGCCAACAGCTAGAGTCCTAAGGCTAGAGCCCTCACCCCGAGAGATGAGCGATGATCCCGCAAACGAATAATAACAAGAATATAACCTTACTAGGTACTCACCACCGAAGAAGTCTTGGGTGCTCGCTCAAGTGCTCACACCCGCCGAAGTACAAGCGGAGGAAGGCCGACAACTCCGGCTCTCCTCCGGCTCTTGCTTCGCACACTCCTCTACTCTAATACAACAAGGAGCCTTTCCTCTACTCTACTCCTCTCTAGAATAGGGTGAAATGATAACTAATGGTGTGTGTGGAATGAGGTAGAGGCCTCCTTGTATAGGGGTGATAGAGGCGGTTCCCATGACCTTTTGGCGCCAACTACACCTCCACCACCATAGACTCTGCACGGAAAGAAATAGCGTGAAAAATTGGCGTGCGCGGCGCTGAAGGCGGTGTTGTTTGTCTTCTGTACGTTGCTGCTATAGGTTCTTGGATTGTGGGCCCTCGTTGGATGGCACGTATTGTTGTTGTTTTGCTTGGTGCTACAGCCCACGCGTGGGAGGCAAGGGCTGGTACGTGGGGCCCAGCTTTGCTCCGTGCATGCAGTGCACTTTTGCATGTGTATGTAGGTGTGTTTGCTTAATCCCTTGTATGCACACTTGATTAGTTGAATAAATGGTCCATGTGGAGCCAGCTGCATGACACTTGCATGGCACCTCTATTTGTTTATATATTTTCTGCTCTGAAATATTCGAAATATATATCCGCTGGGATCGCCTAGATAAGAGGTTCGCATAGATACTGTGGTTCTCTTCTCTTTTAGGCTTGTTCCACCTTTGCTCTCTGAAATAGCAGAAACACCAAAACTCGTGGAACCAGTTAGTTGAAAGCTCCTAATCTAATGATATTAGATATTAAGGATAGGGTAAATATTTGCTGTAAGAGCAGTCAACAAGACTCCCACACACTTTCCCTTTGCTCGTCTCGATTAAAGGTTAAGGACTAAGGTGGATGATCTCCATAGAAGAAAACATGCATACAAGTTATTCCAAGCATTTCCACGGTCCTGTGAACTTTGGAGTGGCTACCACACCTATCTTGGGCGATTGAAAGATTAAACAATATAGACATCAGGTTCCTATCACCCCTTGCTTAGAAACTTGGGTTTTTGAATTTTTTAAAACAAATAATAGGCTTGCTCCTCAAATTATTCTCTCGAGTCACTCTTTTTATATTTGTATTTCTATATCCTCACCAAGGCAAAGGCATTGCCTTTTATTCTCCTAACATCTAAAGGCTTTATCAGGAGCTGCGGGTAGGAATAATGTGCATACTTGCTTCGCATATATTGCTAAGTTAAAAACTGGATCCAAGAAGAAACAAGTCAGGCAACCTTGATCAAGATGTGCAAGTGTGTGGAATGATAATGATAGTGTGGCAAGGTGGATGCTAGGCCTGGAATAGGAGCTAGCTATTGCCACACATGAATACTCGGGATTACCGTAAGGTGGATGCTAGACCCGGAATGGGTGCTAGCTATTACCGTAAATGATGAGTATGATATGATGATGATGGTAAGGTGGACACTAGACTCGGAGTGCGTGCTGGTTATTACCATCTATGTGACACACTAAGGTGATGGCAAGGTGGACACTAGGCCCAGAGTGGGTTCTAGTTATTGCCATCTATGTAGAGTGCTTGAGGTATCACAGTAAGGTGGATACTAGGCCCATAGTGGGTTCTAGGTATTACTGTGTACCTTTATTGATGACTGTCGTACGGGCATCCTAGGGCCCACCACAGGGATGGGTCTACCCGTAAGATAGGTACCCGCAAGACTCTCTGTCTACCTGTGGGCCGCGGCTACTGAAGACGTGGCGCACTCGGACTATTCAAGACTACACAAGGATAGTACTACACTAGGAAAGCTTGTCCTGTATACCGCCTATGGCTAGTCCTAGTCGTACCCGACTAGTATCCTTGTACCAAACTGACTTGTAACCTTGCCTCCCGTGCAACATAAGGCGAGGCAGGGACCCCCAAACAACACTTGAATCATATGCAATCAATCAAGAGCCACGCAACATACAGGACGTAGGGTATTACGCACATTGCGGCCCGAACCTGTCTAATTGTGTGCCCCATGTCTCACCATCGAGCTCCTAGTCTCGGCGATCCCCACCGCACAATCAACTACCTTAGGCACCCCCTGGGTAGGTTTGCCGGGATTAAACATTAACAGCTGGTGCGCCAGGTAGGGGATCTCGTCGTAGATCTGCTGGCGAACTCGATGGCTTCAATCAACATCAAGCCCACCGTCGCTTTTCAAAAAGGTGACACCTTCATCTTTGGCTCCTGAGTTTGTGTCACAGACGGCACTGGATTCTTCCTGCGCTTCCTGGTAGCAACCCCGGAGGCAAGCTCCACATCCACGACGCTCCCCGAAGCTCCGATGGACGATCTCGTCGAAAATTTTTGTGAAACTTCACTCTCTGACCAAGTCGGCGAGTTCTGGTCGGAGTCCGAGTACAACTCGACTACGACTCAAGCTTGGATCGAACCACGGGAGCTCTCCCCCGAGCCCGTGTCTAGTCCGGTCTACCTGCCCCAGCCACTCCTCTTCGGACACCGCTCCACCAGTGCCGCCTACCAGGCCGCACTCCCTGTGCTTCGTCGCCCGGGAAAGGAGCCCGCACCCGAGTACTCGTCGGACTCAGACGTCAACCAGACCCGGTCACTCGTTCGGACTCATCTGAGTTCGAGTTCGACTAGGGCTCGGACATCTCTGAAGAGAAGCTGGTACTCTTAGGCCCTGCTCGGGGACTGGTTGTCACATCGACACCAGAAGGTAGATTCATCTACTAGCCTAATCAGAAGCCTCTGGACCTCATCACTAATTATGACTCACGCATCGTCATTGTACTCAAGACCCTCCCATACCAAGAGGGAGCTGAGCTCTCTCAAGAAGGCAGCGACACCGTACTCGTCACTCAGTCCAGCTCTAGGAACTACTCCCCGAGCCGAGAAGTCTTCGTCGTCAAAGCTGACGGCTCCCGCCAGCACCAACACTTCTCAGAGGACGTCTCTGATGACGAGCTCTCTGCAGACGCACCCACCGACAAAACTACAGTAGCCAAGACGGCAAGACGCAACAAGAATGTTGAGCGCACCACTCGACGTCAGCAACTCGCGGAAGCTCTCCTAGTCCGCAACCTGCAAGAAGCTCTGGATGCCGTCGCTACTCGCGCCAACGACCCCGCAACAAGGGCAAAGGAGGGTAAGGCAACAAAGAAAAAGACGGCAAATTCCAGGATCCTACCAACACTATCAACGTCATCTTCGGTGGCATTCCTACAAAGCGCTCCCAAAAACTTCTGCTAAGGGAGATCATGTCCATCGAACCCGCGGCGCCCACCTTCCTCAAGTGGTTGGAGGTACCTATTACCTTCTCATGCGCAGACCAGTGGACCAGCTTCTCATAGCCAGGGCGGTTTCCTCTCGTCCTGGACCCGGTGGTTGCAGGCTCCAAGCTCACCAAGGTTCTCATCGACGGCGGCAGCGGCCTCAACGTCCTGTTCACCAAGACTTTAAAGAAGATGGGCCTCAACGTCACTGACATTCTCACCAAGAGCAACTCGCCGTTCTACGGCATCGTCCCCGGCAACACAGCTGTCCCCCTTAGACAAGACATGCTGCCTGTCACCTTCGAGATCAAAGACCACTACCGCACCGAGTACATCAAGTTCGAGGTTGCAGACTTCGAGACATCCTACCACGCCATCCTCGGCCGACCAGCTCTGGCCAAGTTCATGGCTATCCCGCACTACGTATACCTCGTACTCAAGATGCCAGGACCCAAGGGTATACTCGCTCTACAAGGGGACTTGAAGCGCTCCTACGACTGTGATACTGAAGCCGTGGAGCTTGCTGCTACTACTCGAGTACCCAACGCCACGATGAAGGTCTTCACTGCATCCAAGAAGCTCGCCCAGAGCGAGCTCGAAATTCCAGAGAAGACTGATATCTTCACCAAGCCCGCACCGACAGAGGAAGTCCAGCTGAAAGACGTCGACCTTGGCACCGACGACAGCTCCAAGACGACCTAGATCAGCGCCTGCTTGGATCCCAAATAGGAAGACGTGCTCGTCAACTTTCTTCGGGCTAACCGCGACATCTTTGCATGGAAGCCTGCTGACATGCCCAGTGTGCCCAGAAGGTTGATCGAGCACTCCCTTAACGTCGATCCTAAAGCTACACCCAAGCGACAGTGTGACAACCCCACCCGAGATAATTCCATACTATCGCCTAAACCACTCCATTTGGTCATTAAGTGATTATAAAGAATCACCCCATTGAGTGTTGCCGGGTCAAAGCTCGGTAAATCACTTGTACAACACATAGTGTATCGAAACACGCATACATTAAAACTCCCACGAAGGAGAGTCCAGAGTACCTTACAAATTAAATACAATCTTCCCCGTAGGGTCAATTATTACAAGCCATAGTTCTTGACATGAAAGTAAATAGTTCAGAGTTTAAAAGACAGCAGAAATAATCTAAACGATAACTTGGCATCATGGGAGGCCTCCCATAACACCATCACTCCTCGTCTTCCACCCATTCCAGCTCCTAGACGGGTGGAATTTCACCAGGCCAAACATTATCACCTGAAAACAACATTTATAGCAAGGATGAGTATACTAATACTCAGCAAGGCTTACCCGTCTAAAATAAGGACTTAACCTCTAATCGTGCAAGGCTTTTGGCTAGTGGGTTTGTTTTGCCAAAAAGCTACTAAGGAGTTAATCCTTACTTTCAATATTTTAGCTCAAGTTCTAGTAGATTAATTCATTACTAGATAAGCAACTATTGCAAGCATGAGTTGTGCAATACAATTTAATCAAACATCAAGTTTATCAATATTCCATCATAAAGGGATCATCATGGCCAGAAAATTAAGCACTCTCGGATAACGGTGAGAGGCCAACGATCGATAGATTAATAACCTTCCAAGGTGGACCTAAACATAAGGGAGAATGTACTCACAATGAGTACACCAACCAGGCGGTTCCCGTCATTCCTCGGATTAGGATTAGATGCCACAGTCCTAGGTACAAGGCTATCTGGTCCGCCTCACACTAGCGTCCAGACTCACACATGTACCACAGGTAGCTAGCCTGGGGCCGCAACCCAAGATTTGTAGCGCAAAGTTCCCGCACCGCATCATTCAGGTACTAGTCTTACCGTACCCATTTCTGACAAATGTTTAGTACGTTCAAACGCTTAATCTCTTAACCACTGGACCTGAGCCCAGAATCCCATGCTCTTACCACGTGAGCAATCCAATTTAACAAATCTTATGATTCCAACATAACAACCTATTCTCGCGAGCGAAGTACATCACTCGACTTGTATCGGGTCCTTAGTGCATAGCAACTAGTGACCTAGCATACTAGTAAAAGATCATAGGTGTTGACGCAAAAAACGGAATTAAGTTTTTCAACGGCAACACGTAACGGATCCCCGAGACGTAACAAGGCGTGCCAGCTGACCTGACCTGTTGATCGGCACGGAAAGATAGGAAACGTTAGATGCGAGTTAGATCGGCTAGAGAACCGATGTGGGTCTTCGACAAGTAACAGCCAGATCGACCGATACTACTGTAGAGCAAATCGGCTAGCTGGAGCAGCCGAAGTGCAAGTATAACCAAAACGGCTAGATCAGCCGATTTGATGACGTAGGCAAAGCGCAAGCAAAAGCAAAGCAAACTAAGCGCTACGAGACAACACTCGAAACCCGATCTGAATCGGCTAGATCGTAGTGAAATGATGCAAGAGCGACGATAGCCGATACGACGAGATTACAAGCTGGATAAATTGGTGATAAAAGCTAAATAAACAAGAAAAGACTTGCAAACCTTGCTAATATCAATAAGTTGTGAATAAAACTTAGACGAAACCACAGCGATGCGCCCGGAGGTTAAAGCCCAGTTGTTATTCGATGAAACGGTACTTACAAGCTTGCCGAAGGTCGATTGATGCAGCCCGATGAGCTAGAAGAACGGTGTTTGAAGAAACAAGAAAATAAGAAGAAGTAAAAAAGGGGTGGTGAAGTCGCCGACTTGAAAAAGTAAAGGTTTTGTTGATATTGGTGTGTACAATCTTTCTTCAACCATGCAGGGTCGCTGTTTATGTCCTGAGGACAACTTGACTCCTAGTCGATGATGACAAAGCTTACTTGAATCTAAAGAAATAAAACTACCAAAACTTAACGATTCCTATAGGAATCGGACTCTCTAAACTGACTTTGACCCGATGTCAACTTGATTGTTGACCCGCCTCCATCTTCTTTCCTTTAGCACATCTTTCTTCTGCCACGTTTATTTTTCATGAATCGGTGGATTCCTAAATCAGCTGGTCACCTCTCTCCTTTTCTTCATCGGCTTTGAAGTCTTTATGATGTCTCTTCGTCTTTTTTTCTGACACGTGTCAAAAAATGGTGTCAACACATGTCCCCCGGTTTCGGAGTAAGATATTACTCTGAAATTATCTCGACTTCAACTTCCTTTTCTGAACCGAATCGTAACCAACTGATAGATTTCCAAACAAACTCGAGAACCCAAGGGTATAAATACAGCTCTATCGGCTAACTCCTGGCTTGCACAGCCCTTTTGCTACGGTTCTGCTGCAACCCTAACTCAAAGCGCAGATCCAAATTGATTTACAGCTTGAACCAATGGCGTCCTCTTCGAATCCGACTGGCGGTGATCCTCAAGAAACTTTCGCGAGCATCCCTGAGGTGACCATGATTTCAATCCCTGAGGTATTTTTCCCCGCCTTTCGTATTTCTTTCCGCCAATTTTCTCCCTCTATTTTTCCGCTGATTCCTCCTTTTCTTAGATCAGGAATATTTTGCAGGAGCGTAGAAATCACATCACTATTCCTTTGAGTGACAAACCTGGAGCAATCTTTGTAGGTCCTATGGGTGATCCAGATCCTACAGAATTAATAAATCTTGAAACTGGTAGAATTCCCTTTAAACATGCTTCCATGGATCTTGAGGATTGGAAAGGTGCTTTCAGAGCTTGGACTGGCTATACTCCTGGCTGGAGGGGATGGTATCATAGGATGGCAGAGAAAATGGGAGGAGATTGGGAAGCTTATAACATCAATCAATGCCTTACTCTTTCTCTGTCAAATATGCAGTGTCATGAACCCATGCTAGTGGCTACTTCATATTTTTGGTCTGATGCTCTAAATGCTTTCCTCTTTGGTCATGGACCGGCATCGCCCAATCTGGTCGATGTAGTTTTGTTGACAGGTTTGAACATCACCTCTGATGATCAGATTTTCTCTTGCTCAAAACCATCTCATCGAATTGAAACCAAAGGATATAATTGGAAAAATTATATCAGCCAATATGCCAAGATGGGTGCTGTTATCCTGAAAGAGCATGTTTCCTTTCTTAACATGTGGCTTGATAAATTCCTCTTTTGTGGTAGAACCATCGGCCCATCCTGCACCTATCAGCCGATTGCTGAACTTTTAGCAGCTAGTAATCATGTTCCTTTAGGAAAACACCTCCTTGGTGCAGTATACAACCTCCTCCACCAAGCTAAAGTCAATTTATCCGCTGGTCAACCTGTAGGTAGTATCGCAGGCCCCTGGTGGTTCATTAATATGTGGTTGAACCTTTATTTCCGTAATCAACTAGCAGTGGACATCTTTTCCATGTCTTTTCCGGTATCTTCACCGGAGGATGATATCCCTGATACCCGCTGACGCCGCAACTTTGGAGAAGCAGTGACTGTCTTCCCTGGCAAAAAATTGGATGGCCCTGAAACATCTGATTTTTTCAGACTCTTCTATATCGGTCCTTCCAAAGAGACCACTATTGTATGCTTATCTAGATCCAGAGGATTCCTTTGAACATGTCTATGATCTTAGAGATCTTTCTGATGATAATACCAAGTCAATGCTTGAGGAAATTATAAAGCCTGGTATTTTGCCTGCCAATTTCTTTGGAAAATCTCTCCCTTCCTCCTATGAATTCTACAACCCTTGTGCATCTGCTCGTCAGTTGGGGTTTGGCCAATTACCAATTGGCCTGTATTTCACTCTCCCTGTTAAACCAAGAGAAACACTTATGAGTGCTCTTCAGTACCGTTATCTGAGAGACCTGCCTCCAGATTCTTCGACCATAAGTTTGGATTCCTGGATCCCTCTTCCCTTGACATCACCTCTCTTCAAAGTTTGGTGGAAGGAATGGCATGCTCATCTATTCTGTGTTGCCCCAAAAGAATACTGCCTTCAATTCAATCTTGCTTACAATAGTCATCCTGATGAGGTAATTTCTGATCCTGATGTGTATCTTCTTCCTTTGCTCTCCTTCTGATGAGTTACTTATTTTTCTTTATTTCTGATTTCAGGGTGACTCTGTTGAGCCTCCAACATTTAGTGTCAGCGGTCAGCCGATCAATTATCTTCCCCCTCGGGAATCTCCGTATATCGGCCATAGTGCTCCTCCTATTGCATCTGTTATGGACGGCGCTGCTCGCCAAGCTGCTAAAAGGAAAGCCGCAGGAAAAGCTGATCATGTATCTCAGAAGGTAATCTCTCGGAAGAAACATGTGAAGAATAATCCTTCTGCTGGTGCAATGCCTGTTGATCCACGCCATGCAGCCGGGCTTCTTGCAAGTGCAGTGGAGGTAGAACTCTCTCCTTCTATGTTTTGTTATTTGCGAATATGGTTCCTTTATGTCTGATGATCTTGCAGTCTGGTGGCTTGATGGGTCGTCATGTCCAAGAAAAAGCAACAGTATTATCATCATCAGATCAGATGCCGGGACCAAATGTCATGGAGAATCCATCTGCCCAAACTTGTGTAGTTGAAGATCAACCTTCATCGGCTGGCCAAACTGAAGGAAGTTTGCCGAACACAGAGCCGATAGATCAAGATGTATTGGCTATACTAGAAGTCGTGAGAATTCTTAAACCTTTTCAACCAAAATTGACCTCTGTATTTTAACTGCTACTAACTCTCTGCTTTCCTGACAGGCTGACGAAAATCTGATCATTAGCACTACTTCTCATGAGGTATCCTTGGGCCTTTTCCCAATGATGTTCAAACTCAGCTTCAAGACTTGCTACCACTTCTTGATCAAGAAATCAGCCAACTAGTTCAAGATGATGAGCCAATCAGGAATATCTATAAGAAGATTAGGGGACACTTGCCTGCTGAGGTTAAGAAAAAGCTTCATGTAGTGGCTTTCATAGAGATCCATGAACCAGAGGTGGAGGAAGCACAAAATCGGCTGGAAGAAAGAAGTCGTCAGGCTAGGCTGATTCAGAATCAGGAGAATTTGGATTCTCAGGCAGCTGATCTGGATAGGCGAATCCAGACTTTATGCAGTTCTCGTTCTGCCATCGTCTCCAATATCGATCTGATGAAGAGAAGACGTGCTGAACTTCTTGCAGAACTAAGGCAACTTGAAGAAGATCTGCCGATCGAAGAGAAGAGACTAGCCGATCTTCCTCAAACCATCAGCAACATGGAGTGCACCAAACAAAATCTTGCCAAGAGAGCCCAAGCTATCCGTCAAGCGGAGCGGCCGATGCCAGGTTCAGCCGATGCCGATCACAAGGCGATAAATGAAGTTGATCAGCTCCGCGTAGATGCTATAAATGCTATTCACTCCTTGGGCATAATTTAAACATTTCTCTATGTAATTCTGAAACTTGGTCCTATATGCCTGGCCTCTTGAATGTATTAGCCAACTTCCAACACCTTCTTTATTGCCTTTGACTCTTCTTTTGACTGACTATTTTGACCAGCCTATAAAAGTAGATGCACTCCTCCCTGATTGCATACCATAATGTCTTCTTCTTCTTCAGTGAATCAGGTATGTTCTAGCTTGTATCCTTCTTATTTGCGAACTTTGCGATGACACTTCCTTTTCTCAGTCCCCTCGCCGTGAAGACGTGGATAGAATTCTGGCTGCCATCAACGCTCATGGCGCAGATCGGCAGGCTCTATCTTCAAGGCAGAAGCAAGGATTGCGACTTGTGATCTCTGCTGATGAGAAGAAGATAAAGTCTCTGGAAGCGAGGAGGACGCAACTTGTTGCTGAATTGACCCAGGTCGATGAAGAAATAACCATTACTCGAGCTGAACTAGATAGGGCCAAGGATTTAGTGAGGCCATAATGTTTTTTTTCTTAGCCGATGCATTCGGCCTTGTATTCAATTTAAGAATCAAATCTTCTTGTAGTGGCCTTTCTGACTATATTTGTCATCTCTTGAGATTCCTTCATACCCTTTTGCTTTCTTGCCCCCTGTGTTTGGCCTCTCAACCGCAGCTAGAAGAATTTCTTGTGACAAACTTGGGCTTAATGGCTGTTCAGAAGGAGCAAGGTAGAATGCCTGCTACACATTCCGGCAGAGGAACGCTCGAAGGGGAGGTGACCCGCCTTGGTTATCAAGTCGCCGAGTTGTGGAGAGGAATCACAGAATCTGGTGAAGAATTGGGCTCTTTCTTCCATTTCTTCTTCGTCATTTCTCTCTCCCTGGTGCTCATTGAATTAATATCCTCATCATACTGAAGATGAGAATCTTTTATGTAGTAAATAGTGTCTTCAAACAGATGTAATCGCCATGTACTGAAATATGAGAGAAAGAAATACATACGTATATACTTATTTTTTGTTCATAGGGCGATCGGCCATGATCCGAATCACTTATCGGCTATGAAATTTCTTTCACTTTTCCTTGAGATGATAACTGAGTATCGGCTGTCTATTCTTCGAAGACGATTGCTAAGAATCGGTTTATCAATTACAATCGATTATAATTCTGAAAGAGTAACTAATAATAATTAAGACTAAAATCGGATGAAAGCCAAAAGTAGTCATCAACCAAGAATAATCCTTCCGATTGATTGTAAATTTATTTGACTCGTTACTCCTCTGATCCGATCACTTGAATCGGTTTATTTTCGAAATCAGACATCTTGAGGAAATCAGTCTTCTTGTCATTTGGCATTTTGGCTTGAGACACCACACTTGGGATTGAACCTTCTTTTATCAAGTGTTTGCTCCTCGATTTCTGCTTTTGTTTGTCTTCAGATTTTGGACATTGTGTCACACTATCAGTATCTTTAGGAACATCAGCCTCAAATATTATCATGCATGAATATCTGTCCGCCAGGGTCCCATGAAAAATAATTTCCAGATGGCGGATGCTTCAGAATAATAATTCCTCTTCCTTGATCACCTAGCTCCCATGAAAATGAACTCTAGATAATCGATACTCTGAAGTAATGTTTTTGAGCAGCGAGCAATAAATATTCCAAAAAATAATATGCCACTCTTTTTCTGTAACCCTGTACTCAACGACCTTTGATTCCTCAATTTTCTTAGATTCTATCATGATAGCTTTGGTTGTTTCCTTCTGGCTGTTGACTTTCACCATATCTCCTAAACAAGGATCTTTGTCGGCTGTAGTTTTCCGAATAGGATTCTTGGAATTAAAATCCTTGTCAGCTTGCTTTTCTCTATCCTTGTAGTTAGCTGAGAACTCTACCATGTGAATTTTTTCAAAGCTATATTCTTCCTCATGCTGGTATTTATTCTTTAACTCATCAACCAAGACTTGCGCTTCACAATTTTTTATTTCCTGCACATGCTCATCAGATACAACCTTCTGTTGCTTAGAAGCCAATTGGACTGATAGCTCTTTTACCAGTTGTGATGACACTTCTATATCCTGATAAGCTAACAATGGTGATTCTTGAGGAGCATATAGTGATTCAATATTCTCATCTTTCTAATAGATTCTTTGCGTGCTTACTTTGTTTGTATCAATCGAACACAGGTCTTTGCCAGTCTTCATCGAATGATCAAGCTTTGTTAATTTTTCTATGACAGATCGACTAGCCTTTGATTGAGGAATCATTAGTCGATGTAATTGGTGAGCAATCGGTTGCAGAATAATAACTCCCGACGGACATGCTTTCTATTGTGAAGTTGATTCTTGTGACCAATATTTTTGTAAATGTTGTTGTTGAGCCGATAGTTGGGCAAATTGCATCTCCCCATGCCAAGATTGTTGAACTATTGGCTGTTGCAGATGTCGAAACGTTGATTGCGGAGCTGATATCTGTGGTTGGTAACCCTCTTGATAATGCAGCTGGATTTTTGTCGGCTGTGGAACAGACGATTGAACCCAATCCTGAACTGTTTGACCACGAATTCCTGATGAACAATAAACAGATGAGGTCTTGAACACCGCTTTAGCTGATAATTCTGACCGTTGATAGTATGGCTCTTCGCAGCTTTGTTATTGAACTGGGTCGTAAGAAAATGTGGTATTAGCCGATGTAATCGGCTGCTGATGATGCAATCCTAGATAACTTTGCTGTTGAGATGGTCTGTGAGAGAACGTATTTCAATAGTGTACAAAATTTGCCAATGCCTGACCGTACGTGATGGACATCGTTGGACTATTTATGGGGGAATATTATCTTTGTGTCCCATCGGGCGTGCCAAGATGTGTTGACGCAAAAAACAGAATTAAGTTTTTCAACGGCAACACATAACGGATCCCCGAGATGTAACAAGGCGTGCCAGCTGACCTGACCTGTTGATCGGCATGGAAAGATAGGAAACGTTAGATGCGGGTTAGATCGGCTAAAGAACCGATGTGGGTCTTCGACAAGTAACAGCCAGATCAGCCGATACTACTGTAGAGCGAATCGGCTAGCTGGAGTAGCCGAAGTGCAAGTATAACCAAAACGGCTAGATCAGCCGATTTGATGACGTAGGCAAAGCGCAAGCAAAAGCAGAGCAAACTAAGCGCTACGAGACAACACTCAAAACCCGATCTGAATCAGCTAGATCATAGTGAAAGGATGCAAGAGCGACGATAGCCGATACGACGAGATTATGAGCTGGATAAATTGGTGATAAAAGCTAAATAAACAAGAAAAGACTTGCAAACCTAGCTAATATCAATAAGTTGTGAATAAAACTTAGACGAAACCACAGCGATGCGCCCGGAGATTAAAGCCCAGTTGTTATTCGATAAAATGGTACTTACAAGCTTGCCGGAGGTCGATTGATGCAGCCCGACGAGCTAGAAGAACAGCGTTTTAAGAAACAAGAAAATAAGAAGTAAAAAGGGGTGGCGAAGTCGCCGACTTGAAAAAGTAAAGGTTTTGTTGATATTGGTGTGTACAATCTTTCTTCGACCATGCTGGGTCGCTATTTATGTCCTGAGGACAACTTGACTCCTAGTCGATGACAACAAAGCTTACTTGAATCTAAAGAAATAAAACTACCAAAACTTAACGATTCCTATAGGAATCAGACTCTCTAAACTGACTTTGACCTGATGTCAACTTGATTGTTGACCCGCCTCCATCTTCTTTCCTTTGGCACATCTTTCTTCTGCCAAGTTTATTTTTCATCAATCGGCGGATTCCAAAATCGGCTTTGAAGTCTTTATGATGTCTCTTCGTCTTTTTTCTGACATGTGTCAAAAAATGGTGTCAAGAATAGGTACTTAGGGATCATGCAACTAGGGTTTCAATTCAACTCCTGAACATAAATGCACATAGATAAGCAAAGATAAATTCAGAAGTTTAAAAGGAAAGCACATAGGTTAATGATAAACTGGGGCTTGCCTTTCAAGCGGATGTTAGTCTAACTCGGCCCTTGGCCCTTCCAAAATTTGGTTTGGGTCTCGTTGTGATCCACGGCGTTCACTGCTCCCTCGAACGGTCCGTCACCTTGTTCCCGGAACAGGTTCGTCGTTACCGTCAGAAAGTTATACATAGAGGATGCATATGCAAGAATTAATTTGTGAATTAATTACAAAAACAGCACCTGACGAACATGGAGTGCATGGTTGGTCATATTCACCTAGATAAACATATATTCAGCATACTCTTCTTATAAAGAAAATGTAAGCAATCATTTATTAATAATTAATTTGATGGTGATGGTGTGCACATTTATTCATTTACATTTATTTTTCTTCACAAAGCAACCAAGTTGGTTAAAGGTGAACTACAAGGGGTGTAACTTAGAGGGAAACACACATTTGGTTTTAAAAAGGTGATTTCTTTATTTTTCCTTTTATAACACTTATTTTCACCCAAAATTTATTCTGCTTAAACCATGCAGGATATCATAGTGAGAATATTTGTACAAGCACACAGTGTAACAACAGAGCTACTGCCAAAAATTCATAGCAACCCGAGCCATATCCTAAGCATGAAAAACATGACAAGCTACCACTAGCAAAAGCAAGAACTATTATTATAGGGAAAACTACTCATGCACTGGAGCTCAAAATTTACACATAGCATCTATGGAATATATCTAACCTACACACCAAAAATTAGCTCCAGAAACTATTTCTATCAGGCTACACAAAAATAACAACTTTAAGCCAAGCCCAGCATAAAGAATTTATACAGAGACATCTATGACTAAACTATAACCCAACTTTCTCCTACAGCACAAGCATCATCTAGTCTAAAGATGAGCATCCCTGGATCATCAGGACATGAACTATGAAATTAAACCTATGCACAAGCATAACTCAGAAACACATATACAGGCAGTTCATAAAAACTTGATAAAATCACCAAAGGCACATCTAAATCTAACAAGATGATAACCACAAGTTGAGCTACAGAAAGTGTTTACACAACGCTGCAAAAATCATTCACACAGATCTAGCATAAATGCAAAATAAATCCTAGAGCACAGCAACATTTTGCAAAAACTTAGATCTAGCCTATACTAGTCATGGCTAACAACATATCCAAAGATCATGCTCAGCACAGGTGTACATTTCAAGTTATGCACAAACACATTCAAATTGAGTTTGAATTTTATTTCACAAACTACTCGTCAAAAGTATAGATAACCTTTCTAAAGGATGTAGATCTGCTCATAAGGAAACCAACAAAATTGGTTTTGCATTTTTCTAATTTTTCTACAATTTTACACGATTTTTCCAAGGTGCACGACCAAAGGGTGAAAAACTTGAAAATCTTTTTCCAGCCGGGACCTTAGAAAGATTTGATTCGTTACAGAAATGCCCTTGGTTTACAGAAAACACCCTGCTAAGAAATTGATGCTCACATCCATGCCCTCGGCAGAGCAGGGGCGGCTCGCCGGCGACGAGGGCCGCCGTACTTGGCTGGGAAAGGGCGGGGGAGTGGTCCTTGCTCACCTATGGGTCGATTCTGGTCGTTGACCGGGTCGGAGAGAGCTCCGGTGAGGTGGCTCGGTGGCACCTGGCGGCGGCGGTCGCTGCGAGCGGGATTCCGGCGAGCTGTGGGTCGGCCAGGGCAAGCTGGCGGTCTGATGAACTTCAAGAGGTGCTGGTGGAGATAGAGTGTAATATCCTTGATATTTTGTTAACATAAGTACCTCCATTAGTTTGGTAAATCAAGATTAATTAGTGCCTAAACATGTTTAGCATGATTATGAGCAACTTTGCAATTAAACCCTTGGTCAAAAGCCCAAAATTCAGTCAAACCCCTAAGTACACCAAAAGGCTGAACCGGTTTTCTTGCGCGTTCTCCAAATTTCACTATAGAAGTTCAAAATCTACCAATATAAAAGTTTTTCCTTATCTCCGGGAATACATTTTTAATAATTGGCGGACATTCAAATTTTGAATGCAAATTCGCTTAAATTTGAGTTGAAGTTCGTGTGCACAGTGTTAGGGGACCGAGAAAAAAACTGAAACTTCATCACAATTTTCCCGTCAATCCATTCACCAAAACATAGGTCGCCTTTGTGAAAGTTGTAGAGCTATAGTTCCTCTACAACTTTTATTTTTGGAGATTTTTCACTTAGTTATCATTTTTGGTGGTTTTGCATTTTTGAAAACCAGCTCGCGAAATCGAATCAAGCGCCGTCGCCAGCGTCGCCGCGCCCGGCGCGCGTGCTCTAGCCGCGCCGGCCACACGTCGCCCATCAATTACTCCGGCGTACGGACAGATCGTGGCCTCCGCTGTGGACCTTTGAGAAACCGTGGGGTCTCCGTCAGGTGGTGGGCCGTACGTCGCGCCTAGCGATGCATTGGCTGCATGTCGTGCCACGCGCCGGGCCGCGGCGAGCGACAACTTCGCACCACGCAAGCGCGCACGACCTAGCCGACCAGCACACACGGGTTTAAGGGGGGAAAGTCCACGGGCGCCGCGTTCTTTCGCCTCGTCCACCTCGCCCCCTCGTCGTGCACGCGCTTGGCTCATTCCTGTGCGTCGCCGCCGTGCCATTACCACCACCGCTCGGTCTCGAGCAGAGTCAAGCCGAGCCGGCCTTCCCACCTGTTCGCGTCGCCCCTCCTCCATCCCTTAGTTTCCCCTGAGCTCCTCGAAGCCCTGGCCATCACCGCTGTCGCTCCCTAGCACCGTCACCGCCCGGACAGTGGGCTCCGACGGGAGCAACACCACGGCCTCACCGCGGTAGGCCGCCGGAGCAGCCCCGGGCCGAGCTACTGCCTCCACCACCCCTTCAGGTAGGCAACACACCCCCAGGGACCGCTTCCCGGCGAAGTTCGGCCACTCATTGCCGCCGGCGGAGCTCCCTGCACCGGCGAGGGTCGAATTGCTAAGATTAGAATCTTTTTAGGGTGTTTCCGGTGAAGTAAGGACCTATACGTAATTTTGAAAAAGTAATACAAGGGTCTGTCTTCAAAAGCTACTTTAGGTATTAGCAGCAACTTAGAAAATCCATTAAAAATCGTAGAAAATTCAGAAAAGTGTAAATCTAATTGTGTTGGATTCCTTGTGAGGAGATCTACAACTTCTAGAAAAGGTGTATAGGGTTTTTTTGGATAATTTTGAAATGTAAATTCAAACTCAGTTTGATGTACTTTTATTGTAGCCCAAAATGTACTCATGCAATGGATATGAAATTTGGATATGCTATCCTTTATGTCATGTTTAGATCTATGATCAAATTTGACACATGTTTGATGTGTAGATGTGTAGTTATGATTTTTGGAATCTTTATATTAGTTTAAGCTTCATGCTTTTTATAGTCCCCTCAAGAAATAATTTCTATAAGCACCAATGCACCCTCGGTCTTTGTCATGATGATTAGCATCTTTGGAAAAATAATTATGATTTTAGGAATTGGTTTGAATGTTGTTTTGTATTTAACTTTGTGAAGAATGATAAATTGATAACTTGAAAAATATGATAGATCCACTAGTGCATGTTGGTCAGGAACTTAGTATTGTCATGAATGAACTGTAGGAGAAGTTTGAGGTCAAAAAGATTAGTAAATCTTTTTGTATGAATTAATGAAGTTAAGTTAGGCTGGATATTGTTTTTTTCATATAAATTAATTTATATATGATCTGGAGCTAAAATTTGGTATTTAAGCTTGAATTAGTCATATGTTGATGTGTGAAAATTTTCATACCAGTTGGACTTATATTTCAATTTATATGAATTTTGGATGTATGGCTAGCTAAGAAGTGAATAAAAAGATTTATATTTAATATTTAAGTTTAAATAAGTATTTCATGTTTAAGTTCCTATTTGAACTCATTTAAACACACCCCATGTTGTTTGGTGAAGTTTGTTAATTTAATTTGCTTAAATATGCACACAATCACCATCAAAATAATAATTAGTCCATCATCACACACCCCATACTGTTGATGAAGTTTAGTAAGTTAAGTTGCTTAAATGTGCACACAATCACCATCACAGTAGTAGTTAATTCACCATCACACCACACTATACTTTTTGTGAGAATTAATAATTGTTTAGATGAATGTGGCCAACAAGAGTTGGTTTGGTGGTAATTCTCCCACCCTCACCTTAAGCTAATGCATATGCATATGAACGTGTAGATTTACCGGATGGCACGTACACGCTCACTCAGGAGGAGGAGGGAGCAGTTGATGGAGTGGTGAACCAAGCTATTATGCACCAAGACCTGGACCAAAGTCCAGAAGAGCCCAAGGCTAGTGCTGAAGTAGAAGAAGGCAAGCACCGGAGTTACATATAACCTTTTTGGATAAAATCTCATAACTTTTACCTTTTAGTATTTATGTTTTACTTTGTGCATTTAAGTTTCAGGAGTTGAATTGAAACCTAGATTAATGATCCTTAGGTTCCTATGCTCTTATACTAGTATGTTAGGATGCTAGTGCAATGCTTTAAGGACCCGGTACAAGTCGAGTAATGACTCATTGCTCGCGAGATATAGGATGCTTATGTTGGAATCATAAGTTGGATAAATTGACTCGCTCATGTGGTAAGAGCAATGGGTTCGATCTCGACCGAGTAGCATGGTGCTGGTTTAAACTATTGAACGTACCAAGTGCTTGTCGGGAATGGGACCGGTAAGCCTAGTACCTAATGAACCAGTGTGGGGACTTTATCGCTACTACTCTTGAGATGCGTCTCCCGGTTTGATTCCGGTAGAGCAAGTGGGAGTCTGGACGTGCCGTGTGAGCGCGTTCCAGTAACCTTGTACTTAGGACTGTGGCATCTGTCCCTAATTTGGGGAATGACGGAAACCGCCTGGTCGGGGTAGACCCCGCATTTGCTTTTATTTGATCTCTTGGGGTCTACCTTCTTCCGTGTATCTTGGGTTGACCTTGCAAGGATATAAATCGATCGATCATCGGTCACTCACCGTTATCTGAGTCAGCTTAACCACTGGCTACCCCATACTTATTTATGGAATAGTTGGATTAATATTGTTGCCTGATTAACTTTGTTTGCACAAACATGCTCGTTTAGTTAGGTGCTTACCTAGAATGGTTAACATACTAGAACTTGAGCTAAAATTGGAAAGTAAGGATCAACTCTTAGTTGCTTTGGGCAAAACAAACCCACCAGACAAAAAGCCTTGCATGTATAGTTGTACTTTTATTTTGTCGAGTCAGTCTTGCTGAGTATTAGCATACTCAGCCTTGCTCAGTTTGTGGTTTTCAGGTAACCCCATCTGGCCTGGCTCTATTCCAGATGGTTGGGAGCTTGAATGGGAGAATGACGATGAGGAGTGATATATTATGGATGGCCTCCCATATGTATCTACCATGTAGTTTTATTTCCGTTGTTTAAACTCTGAAACATCTTTACTTTTATGTATGAAAACCTTGTTTGTAATAATGTAACTTTGTGAACTTTATGTAATGTTGAACTTGTACTCTGGTCCCGCCTTCGTGTGGGCTTTGCGCATATCAGGATCATGTTGTAAGTGATTCACCGGGCATGACCCGACAGAGGCGACAAAATACATCCTTGTTATCGCTTATGAGCCAAGTGGACTGGCTTAGGTGATAATACGGATTTATTTTGGGCGGTTCTGTCACATAGAGGCGGGCTTAGGCGGCGGTTTTCAGGACAAGGAGGTGGAGCTCGCCGTGGGGCGCCAATGGCGGACAGCGGCGACGTGCAAGGCAGGCGGCGGTGTCGTGCGCATGCATGGAAGCTCGGGGCTTTTAAAGGCGACATGACGACGACTTGACGGTTCACGCCATGTTGACGGGGAAGGGTCGGTCACGTGGCGTGGGATGGCGTACAGCGACAACACAAGTGGATGGCAGTGGTGGGCGGCGCGGCGCAGCCGGTGAGCGCGTGGCACGTGGTGGCAGAGCACTGGGCGCAAACGTCGGTGTGGAGCAGCAGGACCCAGCACGCGCACGTGGGGAGGCATGCCCCCTCGGCGTCCGGGCCCAGCCGCGACACTGGTGCGCGGATTGGCGTCATCGGCGCGGCGTCGCGCGGGGTGCGCGTGCCAGAGTGCCAGCACGAGAATTGTTTCAACTAGCACTGTTTGACCGGGTCTAAATCGAAAAACTTGCAACTAACTGCACTAAAGTGTATATAAGAAAGTTGTAGGTCTCTCAATGTCAGGGGGTGAGACCTGGACATATCCGCTAGGGGGTTGCCCTAGTGGTTTGCAGGTTAATGGAGGATCGGGACCTAAGAGCGTAGATGGTTATACACGGGATGCACACGGAACTAGGCGAGTATGGCGGCGTGGAACAAGGAGACAAGGGTTTATACTGGTTCGGGCCTCCGAAGAGTAATACCCTACGTCCAGTTGTGGTGGATTATGCAGGAGGTTGAAGATGAGTTGTCCTGTGCATGGAGCCCTAGGCCGCCTTATATGGGGAGGACGGGCTAGGGTTTGCATGCAAGGTCGGTTGACCCGCGTCGGGGTCGGTTACAACTATGGGAAGCATATCTCCCGGATTACAAGGAGTATCCCGTGATACTCGGAGCTATAGGTGGTGGCGCGCCAGGTCGCCGTGTCTTGTCTTACACGCCAAGGCTTCGCGGGTCTTCCGGGATCCTGATCAGGTCGCCCGCGGTCGTCGGAGGTATGGATAAGGTCGCTGGGCCCACTTGACAGGTCGACGGGTCTTCGGGAAGGTCGGGTCCACTTGTCAGGGGCCCCTGGGACCCTGGCCAGTGGGGACCCATGGGTACCCATGTCTCTCAAGCCCCCGATTGACGTGTAGGCGTAGCGGCCGAGGTGAGGTTGTGTCGAAGGGTAGCAAGGCCCAACACCATCGAGGTCGTGAAGGGTGCACGGGGATCAAAAAAGGAAAGAAACCCCTCCGATGCGCGCACGAAGTTGAACATCGAGCTTCTGGGTCGAAGGACCATGAGGTCGAAGTGAAGACGAGGCGTAGATCTTTCAGAACCACCATCCTGACCTGAGTCAGGCATGTTGTAGTAGCAGCCACGACCTTCGGAAAGGTCAACAAGCCTACCAGGGGTAGGTCGAGTAGAGATGTGATGGAAGCAGGCTTTCATTAGGTCGAGGCGACCTGAAGAAAATAGGGCGTCGAAGACGCACTAGTGTAGTAGTTCCCGAGCAATAAAGCGACCAAGATGGCCGGTTTGATGCTCCAAAGAAGAAGAGAGAAATAATCCGAACCTACGACCTTCTGCTTAGGAAACAGATGCTCTTGTAATGCCGACGCTATAGGACAAAAGCTCCAGAATCTTGCAGAGGTCAGCAGGCGACAGGTCTGGCGCAATCAGAGTCACGAGTGCACTGTACGGTCACGAGCCAGCTTGCAGATCTAGCATAGGTCGCTATCACCCGCAAAAGACAGAGGTGCTCCAGGATGTAGTCAGTTAGGGGACAGGCGCGCCAATGCTTCCCACGAGCGAACAGTAACCTCGTGTTCCACGAGTGTACAGTGACCTTGTGGATGAGGACGCCACACAAGCTGGCTTGCAGATAAGACCGAATGGTAGATGCTTTGTGGTATAAAAAGGCACCCAAACCTTGAAGCAAGCCGCACCAATCGTCAAAGGTGAAGCAAGATGATCCATTGTAGTAATATTGCCATGCCAAGGGCTTGTGTCCGCCCTCCAGAGTGTAGGGTTTATGTAGTTCATGCTTGGAGGTAGAAGAATGTTTGCGAGGCTTGAAGAACTCGATTGGCCTCTTCTCCCAGTCCCGCCGAGGAACCCAGGAGGAGTATGAAGCAGTAGTTGCATCGTCAGCCTTGACACTTTTAGGCCTGATGTGATGCTGGTGAATGCTGTGCTCCACCTGGTGAGGTTGGTGTTAAAGCTCGGACCTTCTGCAATCTTGCAGGAAAGCTCAGACTTGACGCTGGGTGCCGCAGGAGACCGGTTGGTGCGTGAGTAGAGGTGGTTGTGTGGCAGCTGCCTCCATAGTGGCTGTAGAGGTCGTCGAGTAGGACCTGAAGCTAGAAGAAAGCTTGCGACAAGCCTTATTAGTGTAGACTGAGTCGTAAGCACTTTGGAAGGTAATTCAGGACATTTAATATCTTTGTATCTTGTAATTTGGCCAAGGGCCAAACTCCTTGTAGCTTATGAAGCTGTAAATATAGTTTTGCATGAGGAATGTCATGATTTCAGTGGTTGTAAGGGCGCCCAGGCTGCAATGGTACGGATACCAAGGTCCCGGCAGGGCTGTAATAGCACGCCGACCTTCGGGAGGCCTTTCGTAGAGACAGGGGGCCCGTGTCGACCTGGGTCGATACGGCCATTGTGCAGTGACACAACGCAGGTAGTCAGGCTGGAAACTCTAGGTCTACACGACCTACAAGGCAGTAGGGCCTTAGCGACCTCAGGGAGGTGCTACTTGACCAGGAGGTCGCCAACGGGCAGTGGAGCCATTAAGCACAGGGCTGTTGGTATAGCCATTAAGTCAAATTAATAGGTAGCAGGACCTTAGCGACCTGAGGGAGGTGCTACTTGACCCGGAAGTCGCCAACGGGTAGTGGAGCCTTTAAGCACGGGGCCGTTGGTATAAACCAGCCACGAAGGCTAAGGCGATCGAGTAGGTAGCAGGACCTAGGAGCCAGGGGTGTGAACCCGCTAATGAAAGTTGAGGCGACCTACCAAGCGGTAGTACCTATCGACCTTGTGAAGGTGTTGTCATAGACCCGGAGGTCGTCAGAGGCCAGGAGACCTTGAAGAAAATGATGGGGAAGGGGCTTGAAGTAGGGCATAATGAGTCCATGGACGTCGGGCCGTTGGGCAGAAGGCCAACGGTCATGGATTCCCGCACGGCGCGAGCTGTTACTACCTATAACCATTAGGTCGAAAGAGTCATTGGGCGATGTATCCGTTGGGTCGCCAGGGATGTCGCCGAATCCAAAGGGACGTTTGAGGCATCGCGGCCCACCGCACTGATGCGGCCCAGTTATCAAAGGCCGAGTGAAGGGTCGAGGACCCCACTCACTTCCATTCCCCTGCAACAGCTAGGGTTTCCATTCCGCCGCCCAGAGCTTTAGTGCGCAGATTCACCGGCGCCGCCGTGATTAGATCCACCGCGCCCAGCGCCGCCGCATGCGCCAGAAGTCCTTGGTGGTGTTTAGAGCTAGCTCCACCGGTTTCAACGAAGAAGAAATGGCCCCAGAGCATGCGCCGGCCCCGGAGTGCGTTTGGGACCACTCGACGGTGACGGAGGCGCAGCTCAAAGGTCTGGTGGAGCGCGGGCTGCTGAAGTCCAGGGAGCAGGTAGGCTGGAGGCCAGCCGCTGGTGAAGCCTTCCCCTCCGAGGGGGTCGGGGAGACCATCGCCTTCGTCGCGTACATCGAGCGCGGATTTGGAGTCCCGGCGGGCAACTTCTTCTACGGGCTGCTCCACTTCTACCGCATCGACCTGTTACACCTCGTCCCCAACGCCGTCACCACCGTTTCCTCGTTCATCCACTTGTGCAAGGCGTACTTGAGGATACCGCCACACTTTGACCTGTGGCGGTACTTCTTCGAGGTGAAGAAGACAAGGAAGAATGGCGTCATCGGGGCCGTCAGCTTCATGCTTCGCCGTCACATGAAGACGGTGTACATCGACATGGAGCTGCCGGACAACAACCAGGGCTAGAGGCGAGGGTGGTTCTACATCGACAACCCGAAGCCGGCGCTGGCCACCAGGTCGGGGCTCGCGCCGGTCCCGGTGCTGGAGTGGACCAACCAGCTGACGTCGAGGGAGACGGACACCATCGCGATGCTGCTGGAGGACCTCGCTGCACGGAAGGCGGGGGGGTTGATGGGTGGCGCGGTGGCCATCAGCTTCAGCTGGAGGCTGCTGCAGCCGATCCAAGATCGGGTGCATCCGGCCTACGAGTACTGGGGCCAGGCCGACCCGACCCGCGTGGCGCAGCGCAAGGTCTCCAAGGAGGAGATGGTGGCGCGGGTGAGGGAACTCTTCAATAGGGTGATCCGGAACCGGACGTGCCCCAAGGCATTCTCCCTCAAGCGGCCCGCCGAAGTGGTAAGTCGCTGATCGACCTTGGTTCCTTTTTTGTTGAGTTTGCACTCCCCCGATTTTGAGACGATGGTCCCCTGTTGCAGGGTCGTGAAGGCTTGTTCTAGAGCCCGGCTCCCCTCGCTAACGAGGGTGAGCGCAGCTTCAAGGTCCGGGCGGCGGAGGACATCCGGACTCCACCGCAAGAGTACTTCGACAACTACCTCTCTGACTCATCGGTGGGAGGTAGTGATGATGATGATCCACCCGTGGCGAGTTCGGTGCCAATGACTCGGTGCACGCGGCAGGTTGCTGGTAAGATCCCGGCGCACAAGGGCGTCAAGATCATCTCTGCCACCATTGAGGCGGAGAAGAAGAAGAAGAGGAAGAGGAAGGACACCACTGCATCATCAGAGACGGCAACAACTAGCACAGAGGTCGTCTTCGAGGAGCAAGATGACGCGCGGTCGCATGACATCGGCGCAGGGTCGGGCGCTGCGGCGGCCGTAGGAGGAGATGACACCACGCTCGGTGTTATAAGCGAGCAGCAGCCGAAGCCGAGCACGGAAGGTGTGAGCAACCAAGGGTCGCAGAAGAAACCAAGGCGGGCACCACCTAGGCCGCTTCAGGTCTGGTTGAAATCTGGCAGTGGGTACATTGTTAAAATTAATTTTCTTGCTTTGCTTGATCTTCACGGCTTGTTGAGTACGTCGAGCTGACAAATTTGTGCGTTTTGGGCAGGGGCACTCCCGCTGCATCGGGTACCAGCAAGAACGCCTCAGGCCAAGAGGCCTTTGGGCGGAAGCTCGAGAAGTTACTGGTGGGGCAGTCGCCGGCGACCTTAGGCGGGGATGTTACCAGCAGGGTCCTTGAGACCGTGGGGGCGGCATCATCAGCAGCGGCCAAGGTCGCTGCTGACAGCGCTCAACAGGGGGAAGGTCTTCACCAACAGGGCCGGCCCAAGTCGAACCTTCCGCATACGCAATTGGCAGAGACCGGAGGGGGAGATAAGGAGGACGACCGGGAACGGTGCCTCTATACCGGCACTCCGTGGGAGGAGGACATTCTCGCCGATGGCTGTGACTTTGCAGATTTCAAGGCGGCGCAGGCGACGATCACGGACGCGACGAAGACGATCGGCAGGACACTCATGGTGAGTCAACATTGCCTTTGGGGCTAGTTCATTAATTCACTCAGGCACCTTGACTTGACGACCTTTCACAATGTATGGGTGTAGACTCTTGCCGAGCGGGCGCAGGGCAGGGCAAGCCTGCTGACGGAGGGCGTCAAGCTTCACGCGGAGCTGTCCACGACGCAGGAGGTCGTGCTCCAGACCAAGATTGAGGCCGGAAAGGAAATAAAGCGCCTCAAGGACGATGCGACCTTGAAGGACAAGGCGATGGAGGCCTTGAAGCAGGAGCTTGAGGCTACCAAGCTGAAGGCCAAGGAGGCGGAGGACGAGCTGAAGGTCGCCGCCACAGGTATGTTCTGGGAACACCCTTAGTCTATTTACTTGAGTTTTACGTCGTGCAGTGCTGATTTTGGCTTTGCTGATCATAGATGCCAAGAAGAGGGAGTCTGCCTTGAAGAAGGACCTCAAGGAGTCTAAGGATCAGGTGAAGACCCTCAAAGAGAAACACAAGGAGGTCATCGCCAGTGAGTCTTACTTAACTCATAAAGTTGCAATTGAATTTGGCGTGCGCAGGGATCTAGAGATCGACCTTGGCCGGGTGATGCAAACCCTCATTGATCATCAAGAGATGACTGCAGATCTTCAGAAGGAGCTGGATGACCTCAAGGAGGCCGCCGAGTACCTTGTGGACGTCTACGTCCCCAAGGTCGAAGGCGGGCCACAGGAGCTGGTCACGCGGCTGGAGGAGGGGAAGGTCGCATGAAGACCTTGCTGATGGATAGCGGCAAGCTCACCACTGCTACCGTGCTGGCCACGGTGAGGCACCATGTGCCAACATTCGACCTTGAGAAGGTCGAGGAGGAGCTCGACCTGTCTCAGCTGGTGGGTGTTGAAGATGTCCAGGCCGCCGCGGATGAAATTATGAAGAAAATAGACCTAGTGATGTAACTTAGGACGTAGCAAACGGTTAGTGCCGATGGGTCGTGGACCCTTTTGATGTAAGATAAATTTTGCATGAATCGAAAAGGCATGTTTAATTAAGTTGGTGCGATCCCTTATTTGACTCGTGCACCTCTTATAAGAACGCAAAAGTAATGAAGTTGCAAGAACCCTTTCCCCCCACTAACCCAACTCAGTGGAGAAACGGCTTACCGACTACACAGCTCGGCGCGGAGGCTTACGTGCAGCCGGCGTGCGGAGGGGGGTTAGGGACCCAAGGTCGAGCAACCCCATGACCTAGGAATACTTATAAGGCGTACAAAAAGTTGTTGTAAGGGAACACTGTTAAAAAGCAAAGTAGAAACCCCTAGGTCGAACGACCCTTAGGTTGGCAAAGCCAAGCCCCCGAGCGTGAAGGTCCAAGCTTAAACCAAGCCCCGAGCGTGTCGAAGGGGAGGGGGAAACAGATAAAAACGCATAAAAACAGGTCGAAAAGGTAGTCTTTTTATATATGTATTGAATAACAAAGGATAGAGTACATAGCTTTTATTGATACAAGGCTCCTAAGGACAGAAGCGACGTAAGTGCTCGATGTTCCAGGGGTTCGGGACACCCTGGCCATCGGCCCATTGGAGGCGATAGGTCGCCGGTCCAATGACCTACTTAACTATGAAGGGGCCTTCCCAAGGCGCAGAGAGCTTGTGCATGTCCTTGGTGTTCTGGATCCGCCGCAAGACTAGGTTGCCAACGTTGAAAGAATGTTCCTACACGTTGCGGTCATGGTAGCGATGTAGCTGCTGCTCGTGACGAGTGTGGTGCATGAGCGCAGCCACACGATGTTCCTCGACGCTGTCGAGGTCGAGCCAGCGAGTTTGCTCTACTTTTCCTTCGTCGAAGTTCTGGATGCGAGGAGCCCCGAAAGCCACGTCGGTGGGGAGGATAGCCTCTGACTCGTAGACCAGGAAGAAGGGTGAGTACCCTATAGCCGAGCTGACCTGGGTCCTAAGACCCCAGATCACGTGGGGGAGCTCTGAGAGCCACCTGGTTGCGTAAGGCGCTGAGCCGTCGAAGATGCGGTCTTTGATAGCCTGCAGGACCATGCCATTGGCTCATTCAACCTGGTCGTTGCACCGTGGGTACGCCACCGAGGAGTAGTACACGTTGATCAGGTTGTCCTGGTAGAAGTCCCAGAAATCGGCTCCTGTGAAGGCCGTGCCAAGGTCGGTGACGATCCTGTTTGGAACCCCAAAGCGGTGGGTGATCTCTTCGATGAATTTGGCCGCCTCTTTCGATGTGACGCTGGATACAGGACGGACCTCGATCCACTTGGTGAACTTATCCACTGCCACGATGATGTGCTTGTAGCCGCCGGGGGCAGTCTTGAAAGGTCCCACAGAGTCGAGACCCCACACTGCGAAGGGCCAGGACGGAGGGATGGTCCTCAGGGCCTGAGCCGGGACATGCTGCTGCTTAGCGAAGAACTGACACCCCTTGCACCGACGTACAAGTTCCTGGGCATCAACCATGGCCGTGGGCCAGTAGAAGCCAGACCTGAAGACCTTGCCCACCAGGTTGGAAGAGGCGGCATGGTTGCCGCACTCACCGTCGTGGATCTCGTCCAAGAGCCTGAGGCCCTCAGATCGTAAGATGCACTTCATCAGTACTCTGGTGGAGGCGGACCTCTGATAGAGTTCATTACCGACGACAACGTAGTTGGCGCTACGCCTCGTGATCTTTTCGCGCTCCGCCTTGTCCTCAGGCACTCGATGTTCGAGGAGGAAGGCAATGAAGTCAAGGCGCCAGTCTTCTTCTGTATCGAGCATGAGGATCTCGCGACCTACAGGCGAGGTCACCGTGTCATCAGGCGACTCTGGGTCGGGGATGAGTTTGATGGACGGCTTGCGTAGGTCTTGGACGAACACACCGGCCGGAACCAGTGCATGCTTCGAGCCGAGCTTGGAGAGGACATCGGCCGCGACGTTGTTGTTGCGGCAGATGTGGTGGAACTCGAGCCCTTCGAAGTGGTGCTCAAGCTTGCGCACCTCAGCACAGTAGGCATCCATTATCTCCTTCCTGGCTTCAGAGTCCTTGCTGACTTGGTCGATGACGACTTTGGAATCACCGTAGGCCATAAGGCGCTTGATCCCCAGGGAAACAGCAATGCGTAGCCCGTGGATGAGGGCCTCATACTCAGCGCCGTTGTTGGACGCCTTGTAGTGGATCTGTAGAATGTACTTGAGGTAGTCGCCCTGGGGGAGATGAACAGGACGCCCGCGCCGGCCCCTTCGAGGTTCAGGGAACCATCGAAGTACATTTTCCAATGCTCAGGTCGCTCCGAGGGTGGAGGCTGCTGGATCTCTGTCCACTCTGAGACGAAGTCTGCGATGACTTGGGACTTGATGGCCTGCCTGGGGTAGAACTCTAGGTCGAACTCGCCTAGCTCGATGGACCACTTGACGATGCGCCCAATGGTGTCACGACTCCGCAGGATCTCGCCAAGGGGGAAGGCCGAGACGACCTTGATCTTGTGTGACTGGAAGTAATGCCGGAGCTTGCGGGAGGTCATGAGTAGCGCATAGAGCATCTTCTGGGGCTGGTTGTACATGGTCTTGTTGTCAGACAGGACCTTGCTAACGTAGTATATAGGTCGCTGGACAGGGTAAGGTCGCCCCTCTTCAGGTCGCTCAGCCACCAGAACGGAGCTGACCACCAGGGTGGTCGCCGAGATGTACAGCAGTAAAGGCTCCTTAGGCATCGGGGGCACCATCACCGGGGGTGTCGTGAGGAAGGTCTTGAGTTGCTCAAGGGCTTGGTCCGCCTCCTTGGTCCAGACAAACTTGTCCGCCTTCTTTAGCAGCTTGAAGAAGGGCAGGCCTTTCTCTCCAAGTTTGCTAATGAATCGGCCTAAGGCCGCCATCATGCCGGTGAGTTTCATGACGTCCTTCTTGCCGGTAGGTCGCTTCATCCTGAGGATGGCATCCACCTTGGTGGGATTGGCCTCGATGCCCCGGTTGCTTACCATGAAGCCCAGGAGCTTGCCAGACGGGACACCGAAGACGCACTTCTCTGGATTAAGCTTCCAGTGGTAAGTGCGGAGGTTGGCGAAGGTCTCCGCGAGGTCGGCTATGAGCTTATCCTCGTGGGTGGTCTTGACGACCACGTCGTCGACGTAGTCTTCTACGTTCTTGCTGATCTGGCTAGCGAGGCACTTCTGGATGGCCTTCTGGTAGGTCGCACCAGCATTCTTGAGGCCAAAGGTCATGGCCATGTAGCAGTAGAAGCCATGAGGCGTTATGAACGCCATCTTGTCTTGGTCGGAGACCTTCAGGGCTATCTGGTGATACCCTGAGTAGCAATCGAGAAAGCAGAGGAGGACGCTTCGGACATGGAATCCACGACCTGGTCAATGCGCGGAAGAGGGAAGGGATCTTTAGGGCAGTGCCTGTTGAGGTCAGTGTAGTCGATACACATTCTCCATTGACCGGTTTTCTTTGGTACAAGAACCGGGTTGGCGAGCCAAACCGGGTTTTTACACTCTCGGATAAATCCGGCAGCTAGGAGCTTTATTAATTCTACCCTAATGACGACCTTGTGATCTTTCGCAAAGCGGCGAAGCTTCTGCTTGACAGGTTTGGTCGTCTTGCTTATATCCAAGGAGTGCTCAGCCAGCTCCCAAGGTACACCCGGCATATCCAATGGACTCCATGCGAATATGTCGGCGTTATCCCGGAGGAAACTGGTGAGCGCGAGTTCCTATTTGGGGTCGAGCCCATCGCCGATCACCACCGTCTTCTCTAGGTCGGCAAGGCCGAGGCAGACCTTCTTCGTCGAGGGGGCGCGTCCAGGGCGGTGTCGGTGCGCTTTTGCTCCGGGATAGGTAGGTCGACTGGGTCGACGGTCCTGGCCTCAGAGACCAAAACTGCAGAGGCGTCGATGGCGGCGGAGGTCGCGGCGAGGTCGAGAGTCTCCGTGTCGCACTTGAAGGAGATGATGAGGTCCCCGAAGACGGAGAGGACCCCATTTGGGGCCGGCATCTTCAACACCAAGTAGGTGTAGTGCGAGATGGCCATGAACCTGGCCAGCATTGGGCGACCTAGGATCGCGTGGTAGGAGGACTTAAAGTTGGCGACCTCGAAGCTGAGGTACTCCGTGCGGAAGTTCGCCTCCATACCAAAAGTGACGGGGAGGGAGACCCGACCCAGGGGGTAGGCTGCCTTCCTAGGGATGATGCTGTAGAAGGGCTCATCGGAGTTCGTGAGCTTGTCGAAGTCGAAGCCCATCTTCTTGAGGGTGTCGACGAAGATGATGTTGAGCCCGCTCCCCCATCAATCAGGGTCTGGAAGAGCAAGGCCCCATCCACCGTAGGTTCGACGACAAGCGGGTAGGACCCGGGGTCTGGGATGTGTACCCAGTGATCAGTTCTGGAGAACGTGATCGCCTGCTCAGACCAACACAGGGGTGCTGTTCGCTGAGTGTGGACGAGGTTGACCTCGCGCTTGTCCTTGCGATAGCACCTCTTACTGACGCTGGACTTGATGCCCCAACGATCATGTTGATCGTGCAGTTTGCGGGCTGGAAAGGCCCGTTGGGGTTGCCTGCTGTTGGTGCAGGAGGCAGGTTGGTCTCGTCGCGGGGAGCCGCTAGAGGAGGGTCGCTGCGAGGTGGGTCGCTGTGAGGTGGCTCGTGGCGATCGTCATATCGCTCCTCGCGCCGGTCGTTGCGCCAATCTCGCCAATCGTCACGGCGGTAGTTGTTGTTGTAGGGGTGATTGTCGCGGCGCCCAGCAACGTTTCTAGGTCGCTTGGGGTCCACAGGGGTGTTGAAGGCCCTCTTGAACTGGGAGCACTCGCGGAGAGTGTGGGTGGCCCCCTCGTGGAACCCGCAGATGTTGTCGAGCGCCAGGTCGAACTCCTCCTGGTTGAAGGTCGAACCTCGTCGCCCTTCGACCGCTAAGACCTCGGAAGGCAGCTTGCGGAGCTTATCTGCTGTAGTGCTAGATGCACCAGCGTTATAAGTGTCGAACTGATTCTGGAGCACGTCTTCTGTGTCCATCAGCTTGTTGACGACGTGCATCAGCTCCTTGACGTTGGTGGCGCCAGACTCATGGATCTTCTCGAAGACTTTGCGATCTTTGAGGCCTTTCTTGTAGTTGTCGACGATCTGGTCGTCCCTGACGCCAACGCACTCGTTCCGGTTCTCGAAGAACTGGTGGTTGTAGTCGCAGAGCCGCTCCTTAGGCTTCTGCATGACCCGCCCCAGGCTGAAGGCGTTTCCAGGGCGATCGTTGGTCGCCTGGAAGTTTGACATGAAGGCCTGGGACAGATCGGCCCAAGTCTTGATGCAGCCAGGCTCAAGGTTGTTGAGCCACAACGAAGGGGCCTTGCCAATGACCAGCGGGAAGTAGGCCGTCATATGGTCGAAGCTACCACCGGCCGCCTTGACAGCGACGTAGTAGGTCGACAACCAGATGTTAGGGTCGGAGCACCCATCATACGGCTTGATGTTGGGCTTGAAGTTGTCGGGGTACTCTACCCTCTTGAAACGGGCATCCAGCGCTTGGAAGGCGTTGAGGGCAAGGTCGTCGCCGGAGCCTCTAGCCGGGGCGGCCTCTCTCGGCGCAGAGTGGACGCTGCGCTCCGGGATGACAACCTGGGAACGTGGCTGCCAATCCCGATTGGTCTGGACGATGGCGGGGTCACCATGCTCGGCATCGTAGTTGGCACATCGCCTATTCTCGATGTCGTGTTGATCACGGAGCTCGCGCTCCATGATGCGGTGAACACCTCCGGGGGCACCGTACTCGCGGCCGTAGTCCAGGCGGCGGCGGAGCTCGCGCTCCTCACTCTCGGTGGTGCTGGTCGACGTAGCCGTGGGTGTCGCGAGTGTGCCTATTAGCGTCGAGGTTGACGCGAAGGTCCCGGGCAGCAGTAGGCTGTTGCACAGGTTGCTCAGGGTTGTGCTGAGTGACCTCCTCCCGGATGGGGGAGAGATGGCTGCGCTGAGGCCGATGAGATCAGCTACGCGAGTGGCGGGTCGATGAAGACGCAGCGGACTTAGAGGCCGCGCTCTTCTCTTCCACCAGGCGTTGGCGACCCGGAGGTACGCGAGGGCCTGCTCAGCTTCAGGCGTCATCTGGGCTTGCTGGAGCCGGGTAATCGCCGCACCCAGGTTGGCCTGGGGGCTGTTGAAGGTCGGGATCCCAGCTTCCTCGAACTCCAGACGCAGGTCCCGAGCACAGGGCAAGACGCACTGCTGCTCTTCCGCACGTCGCTGAGCGTGGCGGGCGTTGGCTTGGATGCGAGCTGCTTCCTCAGAGTTGGTCGTGCCCGCGCGAGGTGGCTCGTTCTCTGAGATCACGAGCACCTGGCAAAAGACGATCTCCGAGTCGTTGGGGAAGATGCAGACCCGGACCTTCTAGAACTCCCCACAGTCCGGAGACTGGGTAGGTCGCTTAGCTCAGCGAGGGAGCTCGTTGTCGATCTTCTTCCGCAGGTGGCACCCGCGGAGGGTATGCTTCGCGCCCTTATGGTAGATGCAGGGCACGTCAAGAGGATCGCGCCTTGCGCGAGGTGCAGGCCTTGGGTCGCGAGGAGGTCGCCGCCCAAATTGGATCTGGGGAGGCGTGGAGAGTTGGCTCAGGCGAAGGCCAGGCGCAGACTTCAGGCTGAAGGGGAACGTGTCGTGGCGTAGCGCTATCTGCGTCGAGCGCTGAGCTCATTCGCAGATCTCTAGGGTTTCCCTCATCGAGCCGATGACGCTTTCCATCCCTTGGACAAGGTCATAGGGTCTGGGTGGGTGGGTCTCTGATACTAGATCGGGAACAGAGACAGCGGCGGACGCCGTGACGACCTGCTCGGAGGTCGCTGGAGGAGTCGAGGCTGCCGGAGCAGGAGAGGTCGACGTGAAGGATCCAAAGCAGATCTCCACAGGGTCGGCGAGGAAGGCCGCCATGCTCGCCGGGAAGATGACGCCAGATTGGGCCACCATGCTGCACAGCGAGTTCCCGATCGCCCCTACTTGGCGCGCCAACTTTCAGGGGGTGAGACCTGCATAGATCCACTAGGGGGTTGCCCTAGTGGTTTGCAGGTTAATGGAGGATTAGGACCTAAGAGCGTAGGTGGTTATGCACGGGATGCACACGGAACTAGGCAAGTATGGCGGCGTGGAACAAGGAGACAAGGGTTTATACTGGTTCGGGCCTCCGAAGAGTAATACCCTACGTCTAGTTGTGGTGGATTATGCGGGAGGTTGAAGATGAGTTGTCCTATGCATGGAGCCCTAGACCGCCTTATATGGGGAGGATGGGCTAGGGTTTGCATGCAAGGTCGGTTGACCCGCGTCGGGGTCGGTTACAACTGTGGGAAGCATATCTCCCGGATTACAAGGAGTATCCCGTGATACTCGGAGCTACAGGTGGTGGCGCACCAAGTCGCCGTGTCTTGTCTTGCACGCCAAGGCTTCGCGGGTCTTCCGGGATCCTGATCAGGTCGTCGCGGTCGTCGGAGGTATGGATAAGGTCGCTGGGCCCACTTGACAGGTCGGCGGGTCTTCTGGAAGGTCGGGTCCACTTGTCAGGGGCCTCTGGGACCCTGGCCGGTGGGGACCCATGGGTACCCATGTTTCTCACTCAACCCTCTACAACTTTTACAAAGGCACTTAGGTGTTTTAGTCAACAGATTGTGCACAATAGGCATGTCAAGATTGAGTTTTTCTCTGCGCCTGAAAACTGCTGTCTCTGCCGTTGATCAAGGTTTTCACCACTTTACACTCAAAATTTGAAGTGCCGCCCAACATGAAAGTTGTGTCCCATGACAAGATGCACAACTTTTATTTTGGCAGATTTTGAAGTGTTTAGATGAAATTTGGAGAACGTGGCAAAAGTTCTAGGCAGGGCAAAGATGTCAAAGGGTTTTGACTAGGGTTTGACCACATCTTTGACTAGGGTTTTAAACACTAATGATTAAGACTTGTTTAAGAAGATGCTTAGCACTAATTGGCACTTATTAAAAACACAGGGTGTTACAGCCTACCCCCCTTAAACAGAATCTCATCCCGAGATTCGCAGTTTTAAACAATGATAGGGGATTAGTAACGTCAAAAGGAAATGTACTCGTTGTCCCAGTGTTCCTTCTGGGAGGTCAACCGTAGTTGTGATTTTGGGTCTGCACTTCTTGACTAGGGCGAGTTGTCTCTTGCGCTTCTTCTTCTCATTCCATTCAGTCTTGTTCTGCTGAGGTTCTAGGCACTCTTTGGCAATATGCCCATGTTGTCTACAATTATAACAAAGGTGGTTACCATGACCGCGTGGAGGTGGGGGTGCATTGGAACTTGGGCCTGCTGAGTTTTGTTGCTCTTCTTTCTAGCACATGACTTAAATTCAGTGCAGGTAATTTCCCACCCACTTAAATCCAATTCAGGCAAACTTTGTTTGGGATTTCCACTCCTCCTCTCTTCTTTCCTAAGGTCCATGGGTAGTTTTGATGGTGGTAGTAGAGAGTCAGAGGTGTTGAATTGACCCTGATTCATATGATCCACCAATAGATTGCAGAAACAGGCCTGGTCAACCACCGATGTAGACAATGACTGAGTGAAACTAGCAATTAAACTAGTTTGAGATAGCCCTTGATAATGACCATGGATAACATTGTGCACTATCTGACTAAGCACTGAATTCTGTTCTTCCAACATCTGGATCATGCCAGCGATGGTAGCTACTTTAGCTTGGGTAGAGACTTGGGATGAGCAAGACTCATAGGGTCGAGGTTTCTCTGGATTTGCTCTGGTGGAGTTCATGGTCTTAGTGACCAATTTTGATCTATCTGAAATGGCACCAAGGGTAGGCTGCGGTTGTAGCCTCTGAACAATCTGTCGCTGCGTCTGGAGGATTTGGCGTAGCACTTCCATTTGAGCAGCTGTAAATGCCTACGAAAGCGTCATGGGAGGTGGCGGTGGTAGATCTCTACCACTCAGTTCACCGAAATCATTGGGGATGTTGCGTGTCGATCCCACCATCTAAAAGGTTGAGTTTTCATTAAACACATATTCATAAGCTTGCTCATAAACCTTAACAAGTAGAATATGTACAACAAAGCTCATTCATGGCAAGTTTTTCGAGACCAGACAGCAACAGCCATAAATATAAAATTCACATCTCCCTTACTGCCTCAATGTCGCTCATGGGGGAGCGGGTGATGAATGTGTACATGAAAAACTAAGAGCAGATATATGCCGATCGCGACGCAGATGTACATTCCCACCAGCGTCCAGCGAATCGACTCGAACACCTCCAGGAACTGAGCCATGGTTGGCGAGGCAGACTGGGGTTCTTTTCGTAACCTAATCCCGAGCTTCTTCTTGATGTTGTCGATGAAGACAGAGGGAGAGCTTGCTCGGCGAGGAACGGAGCACATGGCGGAGATGGTCTGACAGCGGTTTGGCCAAAGAACAGCCAGAGGGAGAAAGAAGAACGACGGTGCTGTCGAGCTCAAATGGGAGGCGAGACTTGGTAATGGCGGTATCGAGGAAGGGGCTTCCCTTTTTATGCCGCCATGAGGCTGCAACGGTCATCCAAGGTCACCCGAGGTAGGGGCCGGCGGAGTGATCCGGTGGTGGCAGCACGTGGCTCGATAGTGGTCAGCCCCGAGAGGTCTCGGCGACGTGATCGTGGCTACGGAAAAGAGATGGCAGCGTGATGCTATGCCGTCGTGTAGTCGTGGCACGGAAAAGGATGGGGTCCAACGGCCCGAAGAAACGACCGTGATGGTGGGAGTACAAGAAGAGCTCAGGGTACCCACCATCTAGGCTTGAGATCGTAATGAGGAGAATTTAGCAAGAGATTCTACCTGTCCTTTGCTTGCATGTTTCTTGATTCCTAGGATTGGGAGGGTATGATCCACGGATCATGGATTGATGAGCGATGAAAACTCTCATATCTTGACTTCTAGAGAACCTTGACCGCTCGTGAAAAACTCTGCTCATCCTTCTTCAACCTTTGCCGGTTGATTTGATTTGATGCTTAGAGAACTTTGAGATTGGACGGAAGGAGACCAAGTTGAAAAGTTCCATAGAGATTTCTATGAGGAAAAGGAAGGCTAGTAAACAAATATTTGCCAAATTTGTTTACTAAGATTCCTGAATTTATTTTAGAAGAGCAATAAAGGGTGATGATGGATCAAGGTTTCCACCATTATAAGTCCAAGTTAGTTGTCCATAAAACACTAAAAGATGGCAAGGTCATAGAGAGCGGTTGCAAGGAGTTATTCACGGTTAGCAAAAGAGGATGATTTGGAAAGATAGGTTGATATAGAAATTTCAGAAGATGCTTGCTCACATTCTACTTAATTTGTGAGTTTTGGTGACATCAGTCCTTACATTACTGGTGCAACGATTTTAAACTTGATGAACGATGCACCAATGAGATATATGATTGCAATGCCCGTGCATATGGGATACATGGTGCAACAATGGAGTGGTGCACATGTTGATGCTCATGACGTGGTGCATAGAGTATGATGCACATGCGGATGAGCATATGATACTTATGCATATGGCATATGGTGCATATGTCATGATGCATATTGAGAGATGCATATGATGTGTGCATGATGCGGTGTGCGCATGATGCACAAGTTTATGAATGCACAATGCACATGCTCATGAGGTATGGTGCCCATGATACAAGGTCAGCATGACTTGTTTTACCCCTTTAAATCAGTCAAGACAAGGAGAACAAACATAGAGTTGAGAATAAAATCTGCGGTAAATCGCGTTTTCACAACCAAGATACCTGGCACGCTCCTGGTGGTAATCACATGGCTGCAGCACACCTGATTCACTAGGTTCCATCGCGGCACCTTTGGTTATGGAACGACAACTTTACCAATCAAAACGAGGATAGAGTAGAAGGGTTGAAATCCTCAGTGCATATGCATGTTAGTTCATCCAATGTTGTCAAATGCATATGTTGTGCAATGCATTTTCGTGCTCGTGAAGGATTTTAGTAAAGGTGCGACATATGCAAGATATGATGATGCTCCTGCATACTAAAAGACTTTGGACACTCTTTATTCATGTTTTATTTATTCAAAACTTTTGTGAGGCAAGGCTAAGGATAGAAGCTCCAAGTTGAGGTGGTCGATTGGGATCATGGCAAGGAGGTCTCATCGAGGAATAGTCAAGTACTCTAAAAATACTTAACCCAGAACTCTCATTTTCGGGTATAGATAGAGTCCTTCGACAGATACAACTTTGGTATACAATGTAGGTCTAGATTTGATTACAACCAGCGGCATTAGTTCATCTGACAAATCATCGCGGGAAGGTGTTCATCCACAGCATTACATCAATACTGAGTGTGCGACCACCATACACAAACATGGAGTTACAATGCAGCCTTGTTGCTCAAGAGTGTACTCCTACTACAACACTCATACACCTCCTTATTCTACTACAAGCGTACCAGTCTCCATCTGGGTGACAAGCTACTCCTAGGTTCACTTCTACTTATTTTGCCTATCCAAGTCGAAGAAAGCTCAAGGCGAGGCAGGTCTAGACTCTACCCCAGATTCTCCTTGAGTGTCCTCTAGATTTCCTTCCTCTTCCGGTCCAGGAATGACGGGTTCCGGAGGTGGCGCTGCCACAGCTTCCAGTTGATCCTCTAGTTCCAACATATACTAGTCATTATGTTGTAACATGAAATTCTGTTCGTGAAAAGTTTGACCCAATTCACGTATTCTTGCCTTATCTTTGCATCTTCTTTTCTTGAGTGTGGCTATCATTGCTCGGGCTTCTTCCAACTCTTGTGTGGTATCCTTCAATTCCTTAACTTGTTGCCTATAAACTTGATGTCTATAGAATACACTTTCTCCAACCATCACTTGATAGGTGTCATACATAGCCTTGGAGAAACAGACTGAGGTAACCAGATCAGGACTATAGCGAGCATTGCTCTAAGTGGAGAGAAAAGCTTCGCGTTCAATCCATTGTCCAGGGTGTTCTTCCTCCACGGGAATTACCTTGGCCGTAGTGCAAGCTACCGAGGCAGAATGCTTCCCACAAAAAAGTGGTGAAGCGGCCTTTTGCACGGTGCTAGTTAGTGTCAAGCCCTGGGCTTTACATTCCCATATTTCCCAATCGGGATTCAACGGGCAAGCGGAAATTGTCACCTTCACTTCCCAATGAAGGATCTGTACCGAGGTCATGAAATCACGCCCCATGTACTCTGGATAAGCGGTGTATTCAAAATCCTTCAGGGTGTCCAACAAAAGTGCAGGGAATCCACCCTCCTTGAGGTAGTTCAAGTGAGTCCACGCCTGCGCATCAACGGTCATGGAGCCGGAGTTGGACAACTGGATGAAGTGACGAACGTAAGAATCCATACTAATAAAAGTGCACAAGGATATATTCTCATAGCGATAGAAAGAGAGTCGCATACAAAAACCTACTAAAGATTCCAACTTTCACAAACCTCAGGTAGGTACAGAGGAACAAGTCTGATTCTCATGTGGTAAAACTGGGGTAGCCATCTATACAAAGGTATAGAGGTATGCCAGAACTCAAACGAGCGTGACATACCAACGGCATAACGTTCTGGCAGTCATGAACAAAAATTCATAACTCAGAACTATAGCCCCAAAAATCTCTAACTTTTTGTAGCAACTCAGCAAGGTTATGAGGCACATTTTTGGTATTCAAAGGTTGATCTAGATAGATTAGGAAGTTGCTCCAAAGATGCACGCTTCAGAGTGAGGTACCCAGGAAAAACAGCAGGACAGGGTTTCCCTATTTCGAGCATAACTTGAGATCTATAGAAGCTATGACGATAAGATTTTGGCAGAAAACACTAGATTAGATATGAAGCAACTTTAGTATAGATCATCTAGTCAAATTATTTTTAGAACAGGGGGTAAAAATTAAGCAAACAGACGCATCAACTTGACGACTAAGCAACAAGCAAGCTATACATGCATGGTGATATTAAAACATCGAGATAGCAAGGTAGCACCTAGAGAGCATACAAACATGTATGATTGCACATTTTAAGGTTTGACAATTTTTAACATGATGCAAAAGCGTCACATACGACCTCACAAGGAGATTAAGCCAAAAATCAAGGTTAGCGCCGGTGGCAAGGTTTATATACGTCTCTCCTTATATTAACTAGTCGGAGCTACTCGTCGTTCACATAACGATCGTACAAAACGTGGTTAGTGTACCTGCAGAAAAGAACCTTCTATGCAGAAGCGTCCACAATTATTACCGTTCACTATAGGAATTGTATCCATGCATTTTGCACCGCATGGACAGTGCCCAACCTAAGACACGCCCCTTTTGAATGAAGGGTGTCCCCCTTCGCATGTTCATAATGCGGAATCATGCACACGTCTAGCAAAACGTGGCGACATCACAACCCATGACAGACATGTTCATTTTGGATAGAACATGTCATCCTTTGTATGACTTGCATATGGAAAGTGCACGTATAAGACACGTGAGCATCCAACCGAGAAGATAGGATCCGTGGAATGGATTGCCCTATCAACCCTCGCATACTCGTGATGCGGCACAACACACGTATGAAACACGTGGCCTTAAGAAGTGTTGAAAGTTAGTATAAATAAACCATAGATACTTAGCCACCTTAAAGAACCCAAAATTCCCTCTAGGGCCTCTCGGCCTAAAACATTCCTTAACGATCCAACGTATTTTCCAAATCCAATCAATCTTGGCAAGTTTTATTCTAAAACATGTGATTAGTGTTAAACTAATTACTCTAGTGTATACGGATGCTCTGGTATCAACTGTGACAACCCCACCCGAGATAATTCCGTACTATCGCCTAAACCACTCCATTTGGTCATTAAGTGATAATAAAGAATCATCCCGTTGAGTGTTGCCGGGTCAAAGCTCGGTAAATCACTTGTACAACACATAGAGGATCGAAACACGCATACATTAAAACTCCCACGAAGGGGAATCCAAAGTACCTAACAAATTAAATCCAATCTTCCCTGTAGGGTCAATTATTACAAGCTATTGTCCTTGACATGAAAGTAAATAGTTCAGAGTTTAAAAGACAGCGGAAATAATCTAAACGATAACTTGGCATCATGGGAGGCCTCCTATAACACCATCACTCATCGTCTTCCACCCATTCCAGCTCCCAACCGGGTGGAATTTCACTAGGCCAAACATTATCACCTGAAAACAACATTTATAGCAAGGCTGAGTATACTAATACTCAGCAAGGCTTACCCGTCTAAGATAAGGACTTAACCTCTAATCGTGCAAGGCTTTTGGCTAGTGGGTTTGTTTTGCCAAAAAGCTACTAAGGAGTTAATCCTTACTTTCAATATTTTAGCTCAAGTTCTAATAGATTAATTCATTACTAGATAAGCAAATATTGCAAGCATGAGTTGTGCAATACAATTTAATCAAACATCAAGTTTATCAATATTCCATCATAAAGGGATCATCATGGCCAGATAATTAAGCACTCTCGGATAACGGTGAGAGGCCGACGATCGATCGATTAATAACCTTGCAAGGTGGACCTAAACATAGGGAGAATGTACTCACAATGAATACACCAACCAGTCGGTTCCCGTCATTCCTCGAATTTAGGATCAGATGCCACAGTCCTAGGTACAAGGCTATTTGGTCTGCCTCACACTAGCGTCCAGACACACACATGTACCACAGGTAGCTAGCCTGGGGCCGCAACCCAAGATTTGTAGCACAAAGTTCCCGCACCGCATCATTTAGGTACTAGGCTTACCGTACCCATTTTCGACAAATGTTTAGTACGTTCAAACGCTTAATCTCTTAACCACTGGACTGGAGCCCAGAATCACATGCTTTTACCACGTGAGCAATCCAATTTAACAAATCTTATGATTCCAACATAAGAACCTATTCTCGCGAGCGAAGTACATCACTCGACTTGTACCGGGTCCTTAGTGCATAGCAACTAGTGACCTAGCATATTAGTAAAAGATCATAGGTACTTAGGGATCATACAACTAGGGTTTCAATTCAACTCCTGAACGTAAATGCACATAGATAAGCAAAGATAAATTCAGAAGTTTAAAAGGAAAGCACATAGGTTAATGATAAACCGGGGCTTACCTTTCAAGCAGATGTTAGTCTAACTCGGCCCTTGGCCCTTCCAAACTTTGGTTTGGGTTTCATTGTGATCCACGGTGTTCACTGCTCCCTCGAACGGTCAGTCACCTTGTTCCCAGAACGGGTTCGTCGTTACCGTCAGAAAGTTCTACACGGAGGATGCATATGAAAATGTAAGCAATCATTTATTAATTACAAAAACAGCACCTGACGAACATGGAGTGCATGGTTGGTCACATTCACCTAGATAAACATATATTCAGCATACTCTTCTTATAAAGAAAATGTAAGCAATCATTTATTAATAATTAAGTTGATGGTGATGGTGCGCACATTTATTTATTTACATTTATTTTTCTTCACAAAGCAACCAAGTTGGTTAAAGGTGAACTACAAGGGGTGAAACTTAGGGTGAAACACACGTTTGGTTTTAAAAAGGTGATTTCTTTATTTTTCCTTTTATTACACTTATTTTCACCCAAAATTTATTCTGTTTAAACCATGCAGGATATCATAGTGAGAATTTTTGTACAAGCACACAGTGTAACAATAGAGCTACTGCCAAAAATTCATAGCAACCCGAGCCATATTCTAAGCATGAAAAACACGACAAGCTACCACTAGCAAAAGCAAGAACTATTATTATAGGGAAAACTTCTAATGCACTAGAGCTTAAAATTTACACATAGCATCTATGGAATATATCTAGTCTACACACCAAAAATTAGCTCCAGAAACTATTTCTATCAGGCTACACAAAAATAACAACTTTAAGCCTAGCCAAGCATAAAGAATTTATAAATAGACATCTATGACTAAACTGTAACCCAACTTTCTCCTACAGCACAAGCATGGTACAAGCATCATCTAGTCTAAAGATGAGCATCACTGGATCATCAGGACATGAACTATGAAATTAAACCATGCACAAGCATAACTTAGAAACATATATATAGGCAGTTCATAAAAACTTGATAAAATCACCAGAGGTACATCTAAACCTAACAAGATGATAGCTACAAGTTGAGCCACAGAAAGTGTTAACACAACACTGCAAAAATCATTCACACAGATCTAGCATAAATGCAAAATAAATCCTAGAGCAAGATTCCTTCAGCAACTTTGTGCAAAAACTTAGATCTAGCCTATACTAGTCATGACTAACAACATATCCAAAGATCAAGCTCAGCACAGGAGTACATTTCAAGTTATGCACAAACACATTCAAACTGAGTTTGAATTTTATTTCAAAAACTACTCATCAAAAGTATAGACAACCTTTCGAAAGGATGTAGATCTGCTCATAAGGAAACCAACAAAATTGGTTTTGCATTTTTCCGATTTTTCTACGATTTTACATGATTTTTCCAAGGTGCAGGACCAAAGGGTGAAAAACTTAAGAATCTTTTTCCAGCCGGGGCCTTAGAAAGATTCGATTTTTCACAGAAATGCCCTTGGTTTACAGAAAACATCCTGCTAAGAAATCGATCCTCACATCCCTGCCCTCGGCGGAGTAGGGGCAGCTCGCCGGCGACGAGGGCCGCCGGACTTGGCCGGGAAAGAGCGGGGGAGTGGTCCTTGCTCACCTATGGGTCGATTCCGGTGGTTGACCGGGTCGGAGAGAGCTCCAGTGAGGTGGCTCGGCGGCACCTGGCGGTGGCGGTTGCTGCAAGCAGGATTTCGGCGAGCTGCGGGCCGGCCAGGGCAAGGTGGCGGTCTGATGAACTTCAAGAGGTGTTGGTGGAGATAGAGGCGGGCTTAGGCGGCGGTTTTCGGGACCACGCTCGCCGTGGGGCGCCAATGGCGGACGGTGGTGACGTGCAGGGTAGGCAGCGGTGTCGTGCGCGTGCATGGAAGCTCGGGGCTTTTAAAGGCGGCACGACGACGACTCGATGGTTCACACCACGTTGACGGGGAAGGGTCGGTCACGTGGCGTGGGACGGCGTACGGCGGCAACACAAGTGGATGGCGGTGGTGGGCGGCGCGGCGCGGCCGGTGAGCGCGCGGCACGTGGAGGCAGAGCACTGGGCGCAAACGTCAGTGTGGAGCAATGGGACCCAGCGCGCGCACGTGGGGAGGCACGCCCCTCGGCGTCCGGGCCCAGCCGCGGCGCTGGTGCGCGGCTTGGCGGCGTCGCGCGGGGCGCGCGCCAGAGTGCCGACATGAGAATTGTTTCAACTAGCACTATTTGGCCGGGTCTAAATCGAAAAACTTGCAACTAAGTGCACTAAAGTGTATATATGGAAATATATGGAAGTTGTAGGTCTCTCAACCCTCTACAACTTTTACAAAGGCACTTTGGTGTTATAGTCAACAGATTGTGCACAAAAGGCATGTCAAGATTGAGTTTTTCTCGACGTCTGAAAACTGCTGTCTCTGCCGTTGACCAAGGTTTTCACCACTTTATACTCAAAATTTGAAGTGCCGTCCAACATGAAAGTTGTGTCCCATGACAAGATGCACAACTTTTATTTTGACCGATTTTGAAGTGTTTAGATGAAATTTGGAGAACGTGGCAAAAGTACTAGGCAGGGCAAAGATGTCAAAGGGTTTTGACTAGGGTTTGACCACATCTTTGACTAGGGCTTTAAACACTAATGATTAAGACTTGTTTAAGAAGATGCTTAGCACTAATTGGCACTTATTAAAAACACGAGGTGTTATAGACATCACCTTCGCCGCTTCGCCCAGGACCGCAGGGACGCCATCAAGAAGGAACTCGCGAAACTACTCGTGGCCGGCTTCATCAAGGAAGTGCTCCATCCAGAGTGGCTCGCCAACCCTGTCCTGGTTCGGAAGAAGAACACCAACGAGTAGAGGATGTGCGTCGACTACACTGACCTCAACAAGCATTGCCCTAAGGATCCCTTCGGATTACCGCGGATTGATCAAGTCACCGACTCCACGGAGGGCTGCGCTCTACTCTTCTTCCTCTACTGCTACTCGGGGTACCACCAGATAGCAATCAAGGAATCTGATCAAGAGAAGATCGCGTTCATCACCCCGTTCGACGCTTACTGCTACATGATGATGTCGTTCGGGTTGAAGAACGTGGGGGCTACATATCAGCGAGCTATCCAAACCTGCTTCAAGAGGCAACTCAACAAGAACATCGAGGCGTACGTGGATGATGTAGTCGTCAAGAGCAGAGATCCTGACGCGCTCATCACCGACCTTGAAGAGACCTTTGCCTCACTGCGGGAGTACCAATGGAAGCTCAACCCCAACAAGTGCGTCTTCGGCATACCATCAGGGAAACTACTCAGGTTCATCATCAGCCATCGCGGCATCAAAGCTAACCCTGAGAAGATCTCTGCCATCACTAACATGAAGGCGCAGTCTACCATCAAAGACATCCAGAAGTTTACTGGATGCATGGTGGCCCTCAACCGATTCATCTCAAGACTTGGAGAACGGGGTTTACCTTTCTTCAAGCTACTCAAGCGGTAAGAGAAGTTTGTGTGGACTACGGAGGCTGACGAAGCTCTTCATCAACTCAAAGACTTCCTGTCCATGCCTGCACAACCGGAAACGCAAGTGAATTGTGCTTCCCACTATGCAGGTTTTGCCTCCCCTTTTGCATATCATAAGCCTGGCTAAGACCATATGCAGGCTACCAATCACTAGTAAGCTGCATTACACAAGTCTGGATAGAGGTTGTGCAGCCTACCAATCACACCCATAGGTTTCAGCTTTCTTTTGGAACTAACCTACCACTAGACACACTAATAATGTAACAAGTTGACTTTTGCATGTGCTTTTGGAAGTGTAATATTTATGCAGTAAATTACGCACTTAACAGATAAGTTTGCATCAAGTTCGGAGGATGCTATGCAAGAGGATCAAGGGACTTCGTTCGTATGCAAATATAAGATGAACTTACTTCCAAAGGTGGCAAGGACGAAGATGCAATTGCAAGATATTCCCGAGGACCGAGATAGAAGACCGGAGTTGATGCGACAAGTACCCCTATCTTGATCGCGGAAATAATGACGTCTAAAGCCCACATGCAAAAGAGCAGAAGGTTCAAGAGTCGAGGGAAGCTCGCACGCGAAAGATAGGACCGAGGCAGGCCAAAAAGGCCTTGGGCTGGTAGGTCCACCCCCTGTGTCGACCTTCACAACCCATCTTTGAGGCGGTTCGACCTCCCATTTCTTCAGCGTCAAGCACTCAAACCCTAAGCGTATAGCCCCGGCGTCATTCACCAGAGACGCCCATAAATGCCTCCGAGGTCAACCACATCAACGAGGAGAGAGTTGGAAGGCGCTTGAGAGAGATAATTCGCTAAGTCCATAGCCATAAGTAGATTGCCACAAGGAGAGGAGGACGTCGAGGCCCTGCGATGGTGCCACCGAAGTTGAAGGACAACGAGGATCGATCTTTATCAGAGGTGTCTACCATGTTCAACGGTGCCATGACTAGCATCTTGATGGGGGTAAAATCATTGTTTGTCCATGGAGTTGTAATGTATCTTGATTTGTAATCGCCGACTCTTTGTTTGGATCTTATTCTATCGCTGTCTTGTTGATGATGCTTTATTGCCTAAGGTTAGCTACCATGCTTTTGGGTTGCATCGGTCGTATTTGCTCCCGTAGATCGCATTAACATCTCGTGTTTATTTGGTTTGATGATGATTACCTTCGCGTAGTGACAATACGAGAGGAGGGAAATGGTCAACCCATGTTCACATGTTTTGATAGATTAGATCTGCTTTCTCACGTTTGGCGATTGCATCCTCAAGTACCCATAGACTTCATGGACAAATATTCTCCATAACTTGTGCATCTCGCATCTCTTGATTAACTTAGATTAGATTAGTTTTTTAACTTGTTTTTAGTTTACAATTCACCATCTATTCAAAGGTTTCCATCAATTAGATTAACACTTGGTTAAGCGTTAGCAATCCTCTTGCTCTGTGGATTAACAAAATCTTGGAGGAATACTCTAAGCGAAAGAGCTGTACGATCCGTGCGCTTGCGGTGAATCTTGACGCGTTATTGAACCGTCAACAGACAACGTCCCTCCGCCTGTCGTTCTTCCCTCCGTCCGCGCGAGCCATGAGGACATCTTGTCGTAAAGCTTGCTATTACGCCAGCTTACTACGGCTGGCGGCGATCGGCTAGCAGGCAGGCCGATGCTCCCCTCCTCCCCGCGCCCAGCCTCCATGCCGTCAGCCGACAGCGTGGAGGGAGTGGCACGCGCTAGGTGGCAAAAGGAACAACGATGGTTTTTTTCGCCGATGCGATAACTTACTTGGTGGGCCCAACGTGGGTATGGAGAGCGGGTATGTGGGGTGTAGGTGAGAAAAAAATTAAGATTTTGACAGAAATGCTCTTCAAATTGCAATTTTTATGGGTCTTCCAATTGGATGACGTGCAGGACCAGCGTTAAGGGTACATTGACCCCGATTTGAATGAGAAACGTTTTCAATTATTTTCGACAGACTCTGCTTTTTGCCAAACCGACGTCTCATAAGAGCATCTCCAAGAGTTTGCTAAATTTTACTTGACAAATCTTGTGTTTTGCCAACTTCTAAAAAGATATGCCAAGTAAAAAAAGAGTTCATCTCCAATAGTTTGGCATAACTCACTTGCCAAATCAAGATCTAACTTACATCAGGAACCCTGAAAGAGAAATAAAATTATGTTACGCCCTTCCACCTCTTGAAAACTTAAATCAGGAATCTTTTTGTATCCTTTATTTCTTTTTTCACCCTCCCACCTCTCTCCACCCACGGAAGAAACGCTGATGCCAAGTTGTCGCCGCGCGCGCATATATACGCGCTGGAGGCTAGTTTTTGCCAAGTTGCCAAAGATGCCAACCTGATTTGCCAAACTGTTGGAGAAGTATTTTCGGTGTTTTTGCCAAAAATCAAAGATGCCAACCTGATTTGCCAAACTGTTGGAGTTGCTCTAATAAGTGCAATTCTAATTTTTTTAGAACAGATTAGTGGTGGAATGAAAAGATTCTAGTACCCTCATTAGTTTGCCAAATGTAGTAAATTTTACCATGCAAATCAGATCTGACCACTTAATTTAGAAGATAATTAGATCTATTTTCTAAAATTACATTCTATGTGGATTTTTTTTTCAAAAGTTAGGATTGTTGCACTTATTATTGGACGGAGAGAGTAAGATTGAAGTATTCGCTTCAGGCTTTCGTCCGCGGGAAAAAAATTCTGTACAGGAGGGCTGTAAACTGCCCTCCGTGCAGCCCTGGATCCGATAAGTGACACGTGGACACAGAGCAGATCGGTGTGAGGGAACAGCTTGTGCGGCTCAGCACCAAGCGGACTGAGCCGGCTCCACTCTTTCTCCCAAGCCACCGTCTCTGACCTTCGTCTGCCGCCTGCCGCCATCTCCTCGCCTCGCGCCGTGCCGTAAGCGGTGCGTCCCTTCGTCGACTGCTTCGGGTCCGGGATGTGGGTAGTCTTTGTGGATGTCGGCAGCGGCGAGGAGCCGAGGACGATCACGTTCCTCTGCTCTCTCACGAGGTTGTCGAATATACGACACCCACGATCGACGATCTGCGCGGGAAAATCCAGCGTCTAACGAGGCCGGCCGGCCGGGTCCTACACTGCCTCCTCCTGCTCTGTACCTCCACAACATTGCCTACATTTGCGGGCGCCATGATTCAGGTTCAACAGCCGATGCAATGTTGTACGTAGTTGATACAGCACAAATGTTTCTCAGTTTGCATTCATTTGTACAGTCTGATTGGTTGGAACAAGAATTACTTGCAAATTACAGAGATGTTTTCTGCAAAAATTTCAAAAAGTCACATGCTATTCCCAGCAACTAACAATCCACATGCGCTGCTCTGCCAATCTGTGTTGAGCAGCAGCAATCCCCGCTAACATGTTGAGCAGCAGCAATTTCAGCTTTCAGTGTGCTTTTAATTCTTGAACCAAGTTTTTCTTCTGCTAGTCTTCACTTTCAATTGCGCATCCGCTGCTGCAGGTCCGAAGGACGGAGGGAGACGGAGTTGTTCCCTGCGAGTTGCAGAACCACTTGAAAGACGTTGAGCGCCATGACCCATGAGCGCTGGACGAAGTAGTGACCGTCCTCCCCGGCCGGCGCCTACAAGTTCCCCGCTATTATCCGCTACAGATAAATTTGTTTTTGACCGATGAACAACTGCTACACTACAGCTGATTAGTGTGCAATAAAGGCCGAGTGTCGCGATTGCGAGTAAGAGATCGGGCTTCGGCAAGGCTGCATCGCCGGTGAGGCCGTTCAGGACGAGCCGACGAGGAAGAAGCGGCTTGGATCGGGACAGCGTCGCCGCGTCGGTTGGAGGGAAGGAGCTGCGCCTGGCGGAGCCGAGCCATGGACCGGACGAGCCAAGCGAGCGAGAGTCAGGCTACAAGAGATGTGCCGTCTGATCCTGGGGATAGACACGCGGCACTTATCTGATCCAGGGCTGCACGGAGGGCAGTTTACAGCCCTCCTGTACAGAATTTTTTTCCCGTCCGCGAGTCGCGATTTTGTGCTCCGCAACGCTCCCAGCTCGCTTCCCTGCTTCCGTCCTCCGCCTCGTTTCAAACCCTAGAGCGGCTAGAGCCCCTCCTCCGCCAGCACGGCAGCACCCTAACCCTAGCACCACCAGCCCACTCCCCTCTCCGGCTCTCCCCTTCCCGCGCCCCATCCGCCCCGCAGCACCCTACACGCCTCGCTCCGTCCGCGCGAGCCGCCCTACCGCGGCTCGGGACGGCTGCGGAGGCTCTCGGTGTGGGAGGGGGCTGGGCGGAGAGGGAATGGTGTGGCGGCCATGAGCCGTCCCTCGTTCCGGCCGCGGCCGGTGGACATCCACAGGAGGCTCCCCATCGTCCGGTTTTCGCGGGAGCTCGAGGACGATGACCCCACGTTCTCGCTCCGGCCCGCGCCTCCCCTGCTTCGGTACTCTGCACCGGAGCCCGCGGCTGACGTCCAGGTAATGCGCGATCACATAGTGATTGGATTAGAGAGTCGTTGTAATGTTGCTTCCTGAAATGGACTGAATTTTGGGTGTCTTTGGTCGTTCATTGGCTTGAACACGGTGGTCTTATAAGGTGTGTTGTGGGTGAGCACCTCAGCAACAGAGTGATCGCACCTTGCTTGTTGACCTGGGACCCATGCATCCCTTTGTAATGGGATCTAGTGTTAACTATTAACAAATTGGCCCTACTGAGCTTCCAGATATCTCACTGAAGTGAGTCAGAGAACTTAGGAGAACTTATGTCGAACTCATACTTTTTAAGGACCTATTATTAAGACATGATATTACCATGTTATGCACTATTGATTGTAAAATTTGATAAGGGAGTCAAAGAACACTAAAATTTCAAACTCAAAGCTCTTATGACCTACTCCCTCCGATTCTATTTATAAGGTGACACGGTCTCCCATATTATACTTTGACCACTCATTTTTCTTATATTATATTATTTATGGTTATGAATTTATAATCACTCGAAAGTACATTTCATTACAATTCCAACCATGTGAAATTTATATTACAAAAATAAAAAATTGATGGGTAAATTATTGGTAAAAAATTGTAAAGTTTGGATCTTGATATGTGTACACGCCTTATAAACAGGAATGGAGGGAGTATTATTTAGATGTGATGTCTTTAAATGTTACCTCATATCAATTGTTAAATTGAAAGGGAGGCTATCAGGTTATATTTCAAAATTGCTTGATAAATATGGCTTACAATGCTATTTCTATATGATGGCCAAAATGATACCCTATCTCCATAATGGACATCAGGATTAGGAATGAAGGCTTGACATACCAAAGAGTTTAGATGTGGATCATCATCATTCGATAATACATTACCTTCATAGGTTGGTGATCGTATTTTTTTTTTGACCAGAAACTGTGAGGGAAGCCCCCACAGTAGATTTTCTTTAAACAGGAGTTATATATATACAAGCAGAAAATGTACAGAGAAGCTACTAGGAATATACAAAGGACTAGGTTACAAAGCATTCAACCGAGCCATAACAGCTTGATGATGATATTCAGCGTTTATCCTGTACAAATGCAGGATAACCTCCTTTTCTAAAACCTGCTTCAAACCAGCCACATCAGGGACTTCATTCTCAATGACAAAATCATTCCTTCCCTTCCATGTGCACGAAGCTTCCATAATGAATATCTCCATGAAGAAAGGGAGATTGAAGAAAGGGAGATTGGGAGAGGGAATGATTTTATTCCAAATTGCCATAGTCTAGTTGAGTTTTGTACGCTTCTCATGCTGTGCAAGCTTGTTTGTTTGCATGAAGGTGTGCTATCTTATGGTCCTCGGCTAAATCTATTGTTATCTCTTCACCCTCCTGTTCGGATGCAGCTCTAAACCTTCTTTCTGTTTCGTAGTTGATATAAGGCGTAGGATACTGTTATATAGTTTGGCAGATATGATCTAATCTCTGCTTTGCAGGCCCATCTAGCACCTAACAAGAAGAATGCCCAAGAAATACCCACGCCCCAGTATGATGTTGTTGATACATACGAAAGGGACTATACTCGTACTTTTGCACAACCCACAACATACATACGTGGAAGAGGAGGTTTATTTCTTGTGATTTCAATAGTTGAAATTACTGATATGTTCTCTTGAGTGATTTTACTTCTTAGTGTAACTTCTGTTTGCACTTCGCAGCCAGAGCTGAAGTTGGTGATTTTATTGAGTATGACCTGGATAATGAAGATGAAGACTGGCTTGAAGGTTATAACAATGAGCGGAAAAATCTTAACCCTGAAATGTAAGGAATATACTGCAAAGCTAGATATACTATTGTATTGTATACATATAATATTTTGCATATTTTAACTCCATACATTATGAATCAAAGATCAAGATTGATTTGTTCATACAGAAATGCTTACATTTTCTTAGCAATGGGATGTTGCAAATTTTCTCATTGATGAAGTTTATAATTCTCTTTTGATAGCCAAAGTGCAGCTATTTTGAAGTTCAAAGGGCACTTGTTAACTATATCCACTAATCTACAGTTCAAGTTGAACCTTGTATCTCCAGCTTTAGGAAAACTAGTGATAAAATTGCATTCTTGCATGTAGAGTAACTGTAGTCTTGTCAAATGAAATTGTAAGTACCGTTTAAAACATTTAAGGTGACATCACATGTTACAGGTTGGAGGTCCTCCTATTTAAGTTGGAAATTTTGGACCACAAAGCTCGAGAAAGAGCAGGCATCATAACACCTACTATGATTGCACCAATTCCAGTCATTTTGCAGCTTGATTCTGCCTTCGAGGTAATAATTTTATGGGAGCATTATAGCTTGCCCCCTTCCATTCATGTTTTGCTAAATATTGAATCTAAACTTCATTCAGGGGAAATTTCATGGCCACCCCACTTCTTTCCCTTTTCTTTTTTTCTTTTTATTTCTATGTTGCCTGTCCCGTGTATTAGGTTATGAAAATTCAGCCACATAATACCCAGAAAACATTTGAAATTGCTCCAACGCTATTTACAAAAAAATTGCCATCAGGTCATGTTATATGTGCAGGTATTCTTCACAGTTTATGTCCACAAATACTTAACAAACATGAGCTTTTTCATGAGAGAGGGTGTAATATTATGATTTATGAGTGTGGTTACTGTTAACTACTGGTAAGGGTCCTAGACCTGTGCAACATACCTGGTAGTTCGTTTCAAGTTTATTTTCATGTAAGTCAAGTGGCCCCTATAAATGGAGTATAATTTCTTTAATCGCAAAGATTATATAAAATGTTTGTTAAGGTGCTGCAATTACCACATAAATAGTACATGTGATGTGAACACTTCTCTGGAAAGTGCTGGGTCCTCGGCAACGGCAAGTGACATGGTGCCTTGCACCTATTATCTAATTATTAGGTGTGTTAGAAAGTGATTAGGTGCTAGGGGAAGGGTTTATCAAGCTTCTGCATATAGGCTGGCTAGATTGCATTTTTTCTTTGTTTGCTCATTTGTGATCAAAGTGGTTGCCCATATTGCTTCTGATGCATCATTGAATCAAGCTATGATGATGCCACCTGACAAAAAGCATAAGTTGTATAGGAGGGATTTGTAATCAAAGTAGAGACACTCTTTGACTAAAAACATAAGTTGTATTGTTATACCACTATAACAGCTCCACTTAATCCACATCAATTTTAATGTGACATGCCGAAATGAAAATTTCAATTTTTCTTTGTATTATTTGTTAATGAGTGAATTTGTTGTTGTTTCTATTTTTACCTGACTTTTGTGATTTTATTATTATTTGGTGGACTTAATTATGTTAAACAATTAAATAGCAGTGTTTGGAAACTAATTTAAGAACCAGATCTTGGATTTGCTGAATTATTAACGGCTTGTTTAGATAAATCCTTTTCCTCCCAATACATGCAGATTGGAGTGTGAAAATTGACTAATTTCCTTTTCAATCCCTCCCAATATGTATGGATTGGAGAGGATTATGCTATATCCGAACATGTCCCAAATGTTTATGCTTTGAAAGGAATCCTGCTACTATATTGTAACTAATTCACAGTTATTTCAATACTAGCTTATGCTTAAAAGGTGTTTCTAATCCAGGCTTTGCAGTACTTATCTGTCCGATATGCTGTATTCCAGGCTTCATACAGCTATTGGAAGGCAAAGGTACATCTCACCTTCACAATATAGTACATGGATTTGGTTCTTTTCATGTCATGCATGCTCCATCCCATGTCTTATTTTGTCATGGTTTTCAGCTTTCACAATTCTGTACTATCTATCGGTACATCTAACTTATGTATGCAAACTTTTTTAAAGATGACCTTTTTTATATTGTTGACAGCGATCTATTTTCTTGATGTGTTAGTGTTATTTACTGTACCTGTGTTGATTTTTTTTTTGTGTCAGAGAGAGCGGTGGCAAAAGCCTATTTTGAGGCATTTGCAGGTTAGTTTCTTTTGGTACCCTGTCTACATATTTTTTCGTGCAATTTTTTGTTGTGCTGGTTTGGAGGTTTTTTTTTTTAATTAGCCTTATGTGTACTATCTTAAATTCTGAGATCCATGATTTTGTTCATTTTTGGCACTGAGGTAGCTTATTAGAAGTGCTTCTCAGGCTTTTTTAACACTATCTTGTACTATCTTGGAATATTAACACTGTTAGGAGATATGATTCCTGTGTATTCTTCCAACCCTAGAAGGGTGGGCAATATAGTAGCTATACATGGGCCTGTATATGGGCCATATACACATGCCCTATGGGCCACACACATATACACTAACATGCTGACATCCTTTTTCTAGAACCACAACTGAAATATAAACAGAAATTAACTTATTGGCAGGTATTTCCTGCGGCCACATTCCCCACTTTTTTAGATAAGTAAACCAGATCAGAGTTCTAGAGTAAAAGAAGTAACCGAACATTTGGTTCTTTGACTATATTTGTGCTGTTTCCTTATACATTGATTCCTGTTTCAGTATTATGATTTTTTTAATAATGATAAGTCAAAGGAAAACTTTCTGTCGTTTATTGATCATTATGTTCTTAATGTTATTATGTTCTTCTCTGTTATAAGTTGCAGCAAATAGTAAAGAACAGCCAGCCTATTTGTGTGTGCTTTTATTACATTACTTCTTGAGTGACTCTTTAACTTTTTTATTCTTTTTTTTGGTAAAGCCACCTCCACCAACAAGTGATACAAATCCATACAATGTCTTCAGACCAAGAGAGAAGGCTTATCGTCTTCACACAAGAAGGGTCAGTGTTTAGAAACCAGATATGATCATTGAAAAACCTTCTGTTGGTTTTGAGATGTTAAAATCTCAAAGAGATTCTTTGATATATCTGCCTAGTATACTTCTTATTTATACTTCATTCTGATTATTGATTACCTATTTTTAGATGCAACGTCGAGAAAATAGTGCCCAATCATTCGAAAGACTCCGCCTGGTATGTGCAGCAACAATAATTAAGTTTGTGTGATTATTATTTTTTTCAGAGTAGGTTGAAGTGCATGCTATGCAGGTGTATCAAGTCTCTACCAAGGATTTGGTATCATGTTGATATTCTTTTGCGTACTTTTTAATCTCTCCTTCGTATGCATATTGTCTGATGTAATTTCGGGAAAACTTAATTTGATGATAATGCATGTTTTGTTCAAAATGGGTTTATAAATGCAGTTAAATTTCATGTTTTGTTTTGCAAGATAAATGCAGTTAAATTTCGTGTTTTGTTTTGCAAGTTTTGGCATCATCTGTGTTTGCTTTTGCTGCATTTATAATGCACACGAGTTGTGTGTGTGCTAGTAATGGTTTTATATTCCTGTTGTACTTGTAACGTAATGGTACAATCTATCATATGGCCTTTTACTTGTACAATGATCGGCAGGTAATGCTTAAGTAATGATTTACATTTGTATGCTGTGAAATTCAAACAGGTAAGACGAAACCTAGAGCAAGCTAAGGTACTAGTGGAGGCTTTGATTAAGGTATGCTCAGGCATGAAATGTTCTTTAGAATGTCTTGGAAAATAATTTGCTCAAACTAATTGTTTTCCATTACAGAGGGAAGAGAAGAAACGTGAGGCCATGGATTGTGAGGTCCACCTTCGACGTATACAAATGAAATACAAGGTAGAATACTACAAATGGATTCCTTGGAAACTTAATTGCTCACATCTCTTTTCTGCCTATCTCCATAGCGAGTTTTTATTCTTACATGCATGAATTTCTAACTTGAGTTTTACATGTTGAGAAAGACAAATTTTATCGAACTTCAGAAGTTGATCTGGAATTTGAATTCTTATCATGATTAGACTCAAAACAGTAAAAAACTAACTATTGATGATTTGTTTTGTAAAGCATGGTTAGGATATCTGTTCATCTCATAATCTGCTGATTATAACTGATCACTAATAGTGAATTAAAGCTTTGGCTTCTAGTAGTAACTGAGGTGTACCCAGCTGCAGTGGAGAGGACATATTTTCCGTTTACTGTTAGCATGTTCAATCAGCATGCCACCAACGTGTGCCCTTCTGTTATTTTTTTAATGCATGCAGATCATTCCCAAAATGAATGAAATACTTTTTTTTATGAATAACAATGGACAAAGTCTGTATCACCCCCTCACCTATAGAGGGTGGACTACATAACCCCTCAACCTATTAAACTGTCATGGGCAGTTAGGGCCCTCGTGGGCCGGATAGGTGAGCCCATTAAGGTTAGATTAGAGATAAGGTTAGATCCTTTCTTAGAGGTTAAGTTAGCTTCTCTATATAATGAGGGGACTTGTACCAGTTGAGGCAAGTAATGAGAATATCAATCTATTAGGGTTAGCCCCTTTATCCCTGCCCGTGTGGTCCGGCTGCCGCCATCGGCGAGGTCGGGCTGCTAGGGTTCAGGGTCATCCAGAATTGGTACATGACATAAACAGTCTATATCACGCCCTGAACTTTCCAAAACCGTACAAATTACCCCCTAAAGCAGTTTTGAAAAATCATAGTAAATCACAGAAAAATCATAAAATGGAAAATTCAATTGTGTTAGACTCCAAATGAGTAGATCTACACAGTGAACATATAATATGGAATGCTTTAGTACATTTTTTTGTTGTAGCTTTAGATCTATGCTTTTCTCTATAGCTGTAAAAAAATGTACTAAAGCATACCATATTATATGTCACTGTGTAGATCTACTCATTTGGAGTCCAACACAATTGGATTTTCTATTTTATGATTTTTCTGTGATTTATTATGATTTTTCAAAACTGCTTTAGAGGGTAATTTGACCGGTTTTCGAAAGTTCGGGGGTGGGGGGGGGGGGGGGTGATAAATACCGTTTCATAGTTTGGGGGGTTATGTAGTCCGCCCTACATTTTTTTCCCGAATAACAATGTAAAACATCTTTGCTAGTGATTTCTACTTCTATTCAACCTCACGTTTCAACGCTATGTTTAGTTTTAGTGGTTTTGTTTTTTCTTTGATGAATATGGTATGTTGTGAAGATATGAAGTTCAGAAAAGAATAAAAGCAATAATTATGATTTTTGCTGCTGATGTGAACTGTTTATTAATCGTGCACTCCTGGTCACAAAAATAGTGGCATTTTGACATCAACACAGTGATCAAAGAACAAATTTGTATACTATAAATACATTTCCTTGAACAGTAGGTTGAGATAAAATGTCTTATTATCAAAACTAAATTTTTGGACAAATCTACTTGTACCATTTGGAAATGTTTAACTTGATAGACACAAGTAATTGCTGATCAAACAAAGATTTGATATGTTGATAATTGACTGTGCAACCAAAATATCACACTTTTTGTGACTGGAGTACTAAAGTTAACTGGAGTATGTGTTTTAGGATTAATAGGCTATGCTAGGGATACAAGTTTCATTTTGTTGGGTCATTTGGTCAACCCAAAACTCATTCAAATGAACTAATTCTCGGATTTATAAGCAAGAAATTGATATCAAAATGAACTAAGGGGGTCACCCAGACTTTGCATATTTGGTCTTGCATGGTTTTCTGACTGTAGTTTCTAAATTTAATATTTTACATTTTTCTAAGCTGACTAAGGTTAGGCCTTCTGTAATCTACCTCAGTACAATTTGACCCGAACAAAATCATTTGGAGATCACTAGACTTGTTATGACTTATGAGCACATGCTAAGAATACTGGAAAATATAATTTTTGTTTGGAAGCCCTGTTATACCAGTTATCCCTTGCTCCGGTACTTAGTTTGGGATCGCACTATTTGTATTGTTTCCCATAATTACAAGAATTTGATTTCTTCAGCATGAAGCACAACTTGTTGATGACGGGATTGCACTATCAGGCCTTCAGCAAGTTTCTACTCAATATGGATCAAGTGAAGACGATTATTCGGATTCAGATGACACAAGTACTGAGCAACCATATTTACAAACAATTGCTTTTCACCCTCGGCTCCCTGATAAAAAGCTATCGGTCATCTCATCAGTACGTTTAAAACATGAGCACGAGTTGAAGAGAAGGCTGCAGCAGACTGCCTGGTTATTCAAAAGGGTACGCTATTTCTTTTCTTTTTATCATCAGTTGCATCTTTGAAGTGACCTCTGTCCTTTCTTTATGTGTTTTGAAAAGCCTCCTTTCTTTATGTGTTTTGAAAAGCCTCAGTGTTCAGTTCAAAACATGTTTTGAGAAGATTGTTGTTGTGGTGATTTTCTTTGAAAGTTGACCAGATTTCTGAAATGCAGGATCCTGAGGAGCCAGTAATGCTGTTCACAAGACCACTTGATCCTGGTAAGTTGGAGATAGCTGGCATCAGGCCACCACCAGCTCCACCTATTATTGATGGTGTAGCTGCTGCACAGCCATTTCGGTGCCAGGGCAGGATCGGGCGAGGTGGCCGGATCATATTTGACCGTTGGAATCCCCTGCGTATTCCAATTGGTCAACAGACCTCTCAATTTCTGCAGTATAATCATAGACCCCATGTGTTAGAAGGATGAAGCACCATGTTTTGTTATGTATGTCGTCGATTCAACTGGCGAGAGATGAAGCTCGAGCAGCTGTTTCTCCATGAGCCAGTTTTGTCCTCTGGCATGCTCCACTTTTCTGCTGCAGGGAATTTTAAGGCTTACATATCTGATGTGGAGAAATGTTGGACCTATGCTCCTGGATTTGCTCCTGATTCTCACATAACTACAGTGATAGCTGACAATAGGCACATGGGCTGCCTTTTTTCAGCTGTTTGTATAGTTTTCACAGGAGCTGAGATGCCAGCGACTATGTGTCGCTTCAGCGGCGATTGAGCAACTCATCACGCCGCGGGCCCCATGTCGCGGGCCCCACCTGTTAGTGACTGGAGCTTCTTCTTCCCGAGCTTTCTTCTTCCCCGTTGCAGAGGAGGGCGGCGCCGAGAGGAGGCCCCGAGCAGACGGCAGCGGTGGTGGACGGCGACCGGCGGCGAGCCTCCCCTCTTCCTTCTTCAACTCCGGCGGTCTTAGATTGAAGCCGCCGGTTGGGGGAGGCAGGTTGGCCCGGCGGTGGGGATGGGGGTCGGGTGGCCTTTAGGGTCCTGGCGGTGGGGGAGGCGGCCGGGCCAGGTCGGGGCGGGGGTGAAGCTCGCCGGCGGCGCGGGCTAGGGTTCCGGCGGTGGGGGAGGGAGCGCCGGGAGGGGGAAGCTGGAGGCTGCCGAGGCGCGGTAGGGTCTCGCCGGACGTGTTTGGCAGAAAGTTAATGAAAAGGTGAAATCAGAGGGAGCTAGATAGAGCCACCTACAAAGATATCCGTGACTATACAATCGCATATGTGATGCTAATTATTTTGTCAACTGAAGGAGTTTAGTGGGCTGCAGCGTGCACAAAAGCGATAGCAACCTAGTTCAGCACCACCACAGTGCAACGCATGTTACTCCCTTGGTTCCAATTTTTTTTTTAAAAAAACCAGGTTGATATTTCACATATATTCTCCGTGATTACAGCTCATATTACAAAGACACCTTTGAAAGATATAGAAATTACAATCTAGTTCTTGTAACCATCTCCCGGTGTTCCTCGCCACCGGGACCGGAATCTGCCTGAGACCGGCCTCCTCCCCGATGAAGAAACAAAGTTTGTAGTTGCCGTTTTGAGCAGCACATCTACAACGACATGCTTTGTTGTCGTTGAATGATCCGGCCGAAGAAGATGACCGGCGGCCATCACATCGTCGAGTCTTGAGGAACTTGACACCCCACCCCAACCAGAAGTTCCAATCCGCCAGACAACGAAGAACCCCGAAGGGGATCCGAACCACCAAGATTGGTGGCAACTACCAAAACCTGATTTCATCTCACTTTGGTACACAAACCTCTCCAAATCGATGATGACAAGAGAGAGATAAAAGAACCCAAGATCTGGAAGCCGTGTTTGGATAAGGGTGTAACAAATAACACCTAGCATTAAATGCAACTTTGACCACTAATTAGAGGTATTAAATAAAGTCAATTTTCAAAACTACCTCCACAACCCCGGGCAAAATCACGAGACGAACCTAATAAGGCCTTTGACCACATGATCAGAGCATGATACTGTAGCATTACTGTAGCAAATCACTAACTAATTATGCTCATTAGATTCGTCGCGTAAAGTTACACTCATCTGTGAAAGAGTTTTGCAAATAGACTTTATTTAGCACTCCATGCATGTAAGATTCTCTTGGGTGAAATTTTAGCTCGGGAAGATAACATACCCCTTCTTAACCACAGAAAATGGATCCTCGTCGGACGTCGTCGTCACCACGAAAGAGGGGCACAGACACAAACTTCGATATGACGACCTCGATTCGAAGTAGCCAAACCCTAACCTATAGAAACATATGCTAATAGAGGTAGGTATGTACACTGACCATCCATTCTGCATCTCCCCTTAACCTCTAGCGTCGGAGCGACCGCCGGAGGCGAAGAGAAGCCGACGGAATCGATGCCGCGAATGGAATCGCTGCTGGTTTGCTCCGATTGACTGTGGATGGGGAATGAGAGGCGTCTGGAAGACTCATCAACCTTCCCTTCGTTTCAAATTGTAAATCGATTTAGCATTTTTTAGATTCATAGTCTTCGCTATGTAATTAGACATAGTGTGTATCCACATGACTTCTAAAATCTATGAACCTATCAGAATGATCTACAATTTGAAACGGATGGAGTATATTATTATGTTACCGTCACATCGCTTGTTACTTGTGCATGTGCACATGCATTGTCCCTTTTTATGTCTTCTATTATTTTATTTCCAATATATTCTTTCCTTATTTTTATGTTTTGTTTTCTTATTGGTTCACATTTTGCTGTTTTTCTTTTTCTTTTCCTTTCTCTTCCTCTTTTTCTTTTCTTCTTATACTTTATTGTATTTTGTATCACTACTTATTTTCTTATATTTCTCTTCCTCTTTTGTTTTCTTATCTTTTCTTTCTTCTGACTTTTGTTTTAATTTTCAATTACTATAGGCTACTTTCACATTGTTTTTGGTTTCTTTTCCTCTCTTGTTTTCTTTTCCCTCTTGTTAGGTTAATTAATGTTTTCAATGAATAGGGGATCTGGCAGACCTTACTTAGAAATAAATCTCTAAGTTCGAAATGTTTGACGTAGGTAAAAAATAAATTTGGGGACTCACATTTTTGAAAAGGTTTTTAGACTATCTCCAGCAATCCCCTCATCTCTTCCCCATCCTCAAAATGAGGAAGCAAATGACACTGTAGCCCCTCAAGCAGTACCCCCATCTCTTCCCTCAAAAGGAGGAAACCAGCTTCTCTTCCCTCATTCTTGGGATTCTCTCTCCTCACTTCAACCCAATCACCTACGTCCGTCCCCTCCTCCCCATTCTCTACCCACCCGCACCGCCTCCAGCACACCCGCCAGCTCCACCACACTAGCGTCGCCTCCTTCCTCCTTCACCAACCGCCTCCTTCCTCCTTCCCTGATCTGGCCAGCAGGCAGGATCCCTGTAGCGGTGGCGGAGGAGGGGAGAGATCTCGACGGCGGAGAGGAGAGATCCTTCCTACGCCGGAGGGGAGAGATCCCATCAGAGAGATCGTTCCTGCGCCGGAGGGGAGAGATCCCGACGGCGGGCCTCTAGCAAAGGCGAAGAGGGCGCAGGTTGAGGCTCCCCCTCCACGGGCCCACCTCCCCCACCGCAATAATGGAGCTCCCGGCCGTGGCCCTCTGTCGTGGAGCGGCGGCGGAATGGCTCGGGCGCGACGGTGACAGACGACCTCGAGCGATGCGACACGACGGTGGCACATCCAGAGCTTCGTGTCCTCGATCTGCGTGAGCCCAGCCTCGAGTGGCCCCGCACGGAGGTGAAGGAGGAGGAAGACAGCGCCGTGGGCTCCCGACTAGATCAACTATGACGGCGGCGAATCGAGCTCTCCGTCCGGCGGAGCTGCGGCGGCCTCCCCGACGACGGTGGACGGGTCCCCTACTCCGCCTCGCTCCCGGGCGGCGCCCTACCACTCCTCTCTTCCTCCTCTGCTCAATTTCCACCGCTCGCAGGAGCCAACTGCCCCGGGAGATGCGCGACGGGTTTCACAACACTGCTGGAAGTCGAGCTCTTTTGCATGCGCCCTCCGTCTCTCCGCTGTCCGCAAAACTGGATGGGGATGCGCATGTTTGCTGGAGTCAGTCTTAGTAAAAGGCAAGGAAGACATTCTATGTTGCAGGACATTTAAAATAAAAGATGGTTCGCAAACTAGATTCTTTTGTAGGATTTTTTTTCAAATACTAGGATTGCACTCTTCATGGGACGGAGGGAGTATTAAATAAACCTACATTTCAACCAAGTTCCTTAGTTTCAACTATTTTTATTGAGTGTGTTTTGTTTTCTATGATGTGGTTTTCATTTTTTTTAAAAAATTGACCAAAGGACTAGTGCTCATGGAAGGTAGGGCCATGGCAAGCATAGAGACATGAAGTGAGATATCCAGTAATGAAGCCACTTTCTCTAGTTGTAGCAAAGAGGTTAGCAGCACCTATAAATGGCCAAACAGGCCGCCCAGCCCTAGCCCGATTTGGCCCGGCCCGACTAGGCTCGGCACTATACAAGCACTGTGGCTTTTTGTGCCGGGCCGTGTTGGACCACCGGGCCGAACTGCCAGCTCAGGCTCGGCCCTAAGACTCTTTTGGACGTGCCGGGCCAGCCCGAGGCATGGTGAGACATTGATGGGCAACGGTCGGGCCAGCCCGATCAAACAAATTACCACTCAAACAACTCAGCAAAACATATAGAAGCACAATTGCATATTCACATTCATCACAGACCTCACATTCATCATTTGTAATCACATTCATCATTTGATCAATATCACATTCATCACAATTTCACATTCATCATTCATCACATTCACATCTCATTCAGATCACACTTCACAAAATCACAACACAAAGAAGGAAAGAACACACATTTTCAAAAGTTTGAGCTAGTGCAATGGCTGCCTCGTTAAAAACCTATCTAGGTAAAACTCACACCTGGTGAGAAACCCTAGATAGGAAAAGAGTACAGCTTAGCTCAATCAATTAAAATCCATAGTTCAAAGTTATTACAAACCAAGTTCAAGTTTCTAAGTTATTACAGACCAAGTGCCCAGCTCAATCAACTGGATCAGAATGAACATCTAGAAATAAATCAGCAAAAGCCGCTTCCAGTTCCTTGTCCTCCACATCTTACTGAAGCCTTTTTTGCAGCTTCCCAGTCCTTGGTGCATGTGAGGATTTCCACCATCTCTGGGCTCAATCGATGTCGCCACTTCTCGATGATCCTGCCAGATGTACTAAATACAGATTCTGAAGAAATTGTAGAAACTAGCATAGTCAAAACATCTCTAGCTAAGATGGAAAGTACTGGGTAATTAGATTTATGTTCATGCCACCAGTTTATAATGCTAAAGCTATCAGCAAATCGGGTGATAGTATCACCTTCCAAGTAGGTTGACAATTCATTAGCATTACCCATAGAAACTCTAGCAAATGCACTAGTGCTTGCTGCATGCAGCAAGGCAATTGCAGGAGTTCTTCTAGACAGAGGGAGAGGGGGTGCAGAAACTGTTATTAGGACTTGAGAAAATGTCTAATGTATCATCATCATCACCTGCACTTGAAAAATGTCATCCCAAGCAGTTTTTTCTTACCGGTACTGGGTGGTTCTGGAGGCTTTAAAGTGATTGGACCAAACTTGTCATTATAGAGCTTAAATATGTTAGCAATGCTAGCTCTAACCTCAGTAAAAAAATAAGCAGAATAATCAGTACCAGTAAGCTTAGATAACAGACTAAGAACATTCTGAAAACCCTTTAATTTAGCTCTAGGGTCCAATATAAATGCAAAAGAGTATAGCATAGGAATGTCCCTTCAGTACTTAAGATAGACATCTTGCATATCTATAACAACAGACCTAAGCAATTTATCACTCTCATGAGCCTTCAAGTGCTTACTTATCAAATTGAGATGATGCAACATAAGGGGAGCAGTAGGATAATAAACACCAGACAGCTGAACATTAGATTCATAAAACAGTTCAAGGAATGACAATACCTTCTCCACAATAGTCCAGTGGTCATCTGTTAAAAGCAAAGGTTCATCGTCACCTCTAGGATAGTTAGTTTCAATGAAGACACTAAATGTCTTCCTGTAAGGCACCAAATGCTTAAGCATGAGGTATGTAGAGTTCCACCTCACATCCATATCAAGGCCAAGCTTTCTCGGTCGAACATTCACAATAATGCAATACCTCTTAAATGCTACAATGCGCTGGTTAGAGGAATTTATGAAAGAAATAGCAGTTCTAAATGCTTCAAGATATGACTTGATCACATTCAAAGCAGATTTAATAATAAGATTGATAATGTGGCAAGAACAACACTGATGCAAGTACAGAGTACCAACATATTCAGACAATTTAGGAGACATTTTTGGTAATTGCAATGGTATTGGAGGAAGCATTGTCCAAAGTGACAGCAGTTAAATCATACTCCTCTAGGACAACAACCACATGACCAGCAATGTTCTAGCCACTATGAGATTCATCAATGAGCCTAAAACCAATGTTCCTCTTCTCTAATTGCAAGTCATCATTAATAATGTGCAACCACACTAAGATAATCCTCCTTAGCATTACCAGACCATATATCAGAAGTAATAGCAACAGAAGAAATAGATGGCAAAGAAGTAATAAGCTTAGCACGACAATCAGTGAGTACTTTGTGAAATCTCTAGAAGTGGTTTGACTAGAGACAACAGAAAATCTAGGATTATGAGCAAGCTTGATGTACTCCTCAAAAGCATCAGATTCACCAACACAGATAAGTAGATCTAGTCTAGCAATCATACAACACAACTGAGCACGAACTACATAAGCACTATACTCCTAGTGGCGTACACTACCATTAGCACTGAAAGACAACAAAGACTGAGATTGACAAATGTTTTACTTTCTCTCTGGGCAAGAAAGCAGATGCCTATTCAGATGGCTAGTGCTAATACTAGAACGAGCAGCATAGTATTTCCCACAATGAAAGCATTTAGCACCGGTTCTTACCGACTTACCATCGATGATCTCGAAGATCTTCTTGAAGTCATTCCAGGCCTCAGATGTAGTCTTCCACTTCTTGGCACTACTTGTAATCATAGTGCCATCACCAGCAGCATCACCATCCTCAGCATAGACATCTGTTGATGGTTCAAAAACGTGCCAAGATTCACCGCAAGCTTACGGATCATCGTAGTAACTTTTTCCCTCGAGTATGGACCCAAGGTATCGAACCGTGCATCAGAAGCAAACTACCTAGGGTTTTCCATCCAATCTAATCGATCTAACCTAACATGAGGCGTGGATTGCATATGAAGGTAAACCTAATGTGTATAAGAGTTATACAGAATGTAGGTTGATCTCATCCAAGAACTTAGACAAAAAGATAACAAACACAAGCGAGAGTAACAAGGGCCTATCATATCCTAGTGGTAGCTCTAGCTAGATTGGCAAGCAAAACATGATTCTCATTCAAAGCATCATTAAATCTCCATCCTCCGATCTGACTCTCGAAGACATCAACCTTACATGGAGCTACACCCTGTCACGATGCATCCTATCGGCATGGGTAGTCTAAGGGTATGAACATAAAGAACACGTCATACTACTCGATAGGTCCGGTATGCAATTCTAGTCACCATGACTACAAGAACACCCCTTGCAATATATGCTAGCCATAGATTGGAATAAGCAAACTCGAGAAAGTATGAAATCATAAAAGGAGGAACATGGATCGCTAATGAATCAGAACACATATATCACTTCACCATGAATGATTGTTCATCACAAGATATCAACCATGGCCATACCTACTTGTGATTCCTAGGTCTAGAGCTCCGTCATAGCACAACCTCATAGGGAGGCCATGGTGGCTAGGGTTGGCCTAAGCCATCCCCTAGACTACTTCGAGGACTCGCTGCGGTCGTTGTCTCCCTCCGGTGCTTCTCCCTCAAGTTGGCCGCTCTCTAATGGATGGATCTCACTCCTTGGATGTCCAGGGGTTGTATTTATGCCCTTGGGGAGCCTTGGGGTGTGCTCTACCTTGCCTTGCACGAGATCTTGCCTGGGAGCAAAACAAACTTGGTTTTTATAAAATTAGCCTCGTCTAGATTTTCCTGTTTCGTAGTCCTTCCTTCCCGACGTCATATCTCCCACGTCCAGACTCGAAAGAATACAACTTCGGTGTCTAGATTGTGTGGCACAAAATTATCTCCAACTTTAGTATTCATTGCTTTCCTTGGAAATGAAGATAAGATCCTCAAAACGGCCTCGGAAGATAATCTGTCTGATTTCAGACTTGTCTGCGTAGCAAGTATTTCAGGGCTATATCTCCTAGCTTTCTGATCCGAAGTGGGCCTTCTATATGTCCAAATCGAAGCTCTCAACAAGGCTCACCACTTTGGTATTCAATGTTTTGCCATTAGAGGTCGTTTAAGTCTCCAAATATGCATCGAAAGATCATGCTGTTTCGGGTTGCACGAATATCTCCCTTGAGTGCTGCGTATCCAATTCTCTCCCGATCAACTTTTCTCGACATTTTGACTTTTTTGCTCCTTTGCATGCGGGCTTTAGACGTCATTATCCCCGCGATCAAGATAAGGGGTCTTGTCGCTTGAACTTTCAGTCTTTCGTGTTGGTCCTTGGGAATATTTCATCATTGCACCTTGGTCCTTGCCACCTTTGGAAGTAAGTTCATACACAAACAGAGCTACTTGATTCTCTTGCATAACACCCTCCGAACTTGATATAGATTTATCCATTAAGTGCATGATTTCCTGCATAAACATTATACTTCAAAAGACACATGTAATAGTGAACTTGTTACATCATTAGTATGCCTAGTGGCGGGTTAGTTACAAATCAAAGCTCAAACCAAAGTGTAACAAGTGCTCTAGGTTGACGGAAATCGGCCGTCAACAGACCCCATGCTTAAACCTTCCTCGTCCCCGAGCAAGTCTAGGAAATTTGCTAGACCAAGAAATTAGCGTTGCCCTTCAATGTAATCTCTACACTCAATCGTACACAACAAGGCACATTACTCTCTCAAGAATTTAGTATTTAGGTTCGAGGTTTAACCGGCTACTTTATCATTATGGAAGATAGACTAGCAATAAAGATCATGCCACAATAGAGTAATTATAATGCTCCTTAACTTAAGCAAACTTCAAACCTTTACCTTGTTCGATCATGAAGAGTTTTTCAAAAAGTTGCACATCCAACATAAGTGAGGTTCTCTTGCAATAGCTCATGAAAACAATCATCTCATCAAGTCACTCAAACCTATACTAAATTATTTTCAACCTATTCTACTCATATATGAAAGTGGAAGGCTTATGTGGACCTTGGTAGGTAAAAATAATCCCAGCAAAACATTATAGTCGAAATATTATCAAACTAAGAGAGAGATCTATTGGATTTACTGAGACTTGTCAAAAAGGCCATGGAAAATAATATTGAAGAGGGAGAGAGATGGAACACACATATTTAGATAAGTGGACATGTGCAAGTGGCAAGTGGATGATCCCAAGGCACAAATGAAGTCCTTGTTATCGAATTGCACATGGTTGGAAACTCGAGTATGGAGTTTGATCTTGAAGCACCCTTGAAAACTCAAATTAAGCTAGAGAATCGGGGAGCTTTATTATTTTTTCTCATCATCTTTTTTTCCTTTTCTTTTGTTTTCTTTTTTTTGAATCGTTCCCCTGAACTCTAGACAACATAGTACCTTCTTAGCATCCCCCATGCTTGGACACTTGCTCGTCCTTGAGCAAACGGGGGGTTATATATTCTTTTTCTCACTAAGATAGGTACAAAAAATCTTATATCTTGTCTGGAAAATACATGAAATCTTCTGAGATTCCTCCACGTGAACTTGGAGGTTTCCAAAAATTATCCTTCTTGTGGCATCTTGATTCCTTCAGATTTTCCCCAGAATAACACTCCATACTCAAGTATTGGGTTGTGGACAAGGAGGGTATCACAAAAAAGAAATTTGGGTTTAAGGGTGGATATCCGACGAAATTTGCAAAATTCCCGATGTGGAAACTCACAATGCACAGATAGAAAGGCTAGCAAAAAGAAGTTACGCAAAACGGAATGACTAACTTCTAAGTCTCATACCACAGAAAATCAATCTTAATCCAACTCATCAAAATATAAGTTTGCAATCTAAAGGTTCCATCATGAAAGATCATATGTATATAGGCTTTGGTAGGTAGAACTTTGCAAGAGATTCACAAATGTAGATAGCATAGGAATTAAGTTTTAAATAAAACAAAACAAGTTATCTGGTCATTGGTAAACTTAAATCAAAGAGCAACATAAAGTATGTGGGTCTAGAATTTAGTTATTTAGCCTCCACAAATAAAAGAGCCGGTATTTAGTGAATTTAAGATCATTTAGTGGAGAGAAATTAGCCAAGTCATATACAACATCATGTAGGTAAAACAAAGTGGCAACCTTCATCATTTTTCCACAAGCAAGATCATTTCAAAATATTATCATTATGGTGAGCACAAAGTTATGGTGATCGTGATCTTAAAACAAAAACAAAAACTAGATTGTACTCCTAGATGCCATGTTATTAACAAGAGAGATAAACAAAAGTTGCACCTAAGGTTGTTGAAGGCATATACATATGTACAGACATTTAGAAAGACAAGGACAAAGTGAGGGTTGAGGAATTGTTACCATCCTTCGATGTTTGTAGTGTAGCACGGCCTCCCCCATGCTTAAGCATTATGCTTAGTGTGGAAGAAGGAAATAAGCATCCCATGGCAACCGTGATCCTTGTACTCCAGGCGGTCTTCTCTTGTCCACCAAGTCCTCCCTCATGCATAGCATGTTGCTAGGCATGGAAGAAGGTGAACACCTTGTATTCTTGAAGTCCTATCGCCATGCAAGGAGATCATCATCCCTCTTGTTGCTTTGACTGTCCTTTAACATCCGCTCTTTGTCACGAGCCTTGGTCCTAATTGTTTCTCATCCCGTCTTCACCTCCTTCCCTCATTGCTGGTTAATCTTCCACAAATTTGTCTTCTACATCTAGAACAGAATATGTACTGAACCATTGTTCCATTGAGAAGTGCTTGAAATTATCTTCCAATGAGTGGTCATTCATCCCAACCAGGCTCCGAACAAAAGAGTTACGCCATTTTTACTTTGTTGGTGCAAGCTGTCCCGAGCTGATTTCAGAATGTGTGACACCCAAAGATTTGGTTGTAACTTCTTGCATGGGTCTCCTAAAATGTTGAATCTTGATGCGTTGGAAAGAAGACTTAATGGAGCTCCTAAATATCCCACTTTCCTCTTTTGTACATCACTGAACATGTGCTTAATTTTGATGAAAACAACAATGCTCATTTCAGGATTTCAGAGGTGTTGACGATCTTGATTTCTGCTTTTATTACGAACTCATGGGAGTGATCGCCATGCCTGCAAAACAACTCTAATGCACAAAGTACCCCCGAGGTGATAGGCGGGAATACTCACCCTATGCCAACAAACACTACAAGAAAATCGTTGACTAGTGATGCAACCACATTTTAGCATCATTGATTTATGACGTTCCTGGCTGATCTCGTCATTAAATTTCACTTCTGAGCAAATTTAGTGACAAAAAAAACTTTCATCATAACGGTTGGTACTGTAGCCAAGCATTCCCTGTTCCAAGCTAGTTTTGTGATGCCATAAGCTCCGCAACAGCGTCGTAAACCAACTTTGGTCCCACATGTAAGTTGAAGCAATAGTATAGACCAACCTTGGTCCCACATGTAAGTTCAAACAGCTGGAGCCCAACCGCTAGCGCCCCATCGAAATGTTGCAAAAATAATTCGCCATCACGAGGGATCGAACTGAAGACCTGCTGGGACAACACAACATTGTTTTCCAGTACACCACCTCATGGTTCTGTGACTTTTTTGGGAAACTAAACATATATCCGATATTTTCCCACAGTCTCGCGCCACCTCACCGAGCCGCCCGCACCAAGTCAGTTGTGGCCTATGCCATGTGGTCGGCCGCCCGTGCTAGGTCACCAGACACGTCAGTCCTAACCACAGCACGGAGTGGTGCTGGTAAGTTGGCGGGACAAAAGCCCGCGCTGTAGGCAAAAATAGTTTTCCCGCAGCCCGCTGCCCGAAAGGGGAAAAATGAAAACAGAGAGGCGAGTAGGCTACCAAAACAGATCATTCCGGCAGTGATTTGCGCCTTCCAACGGCTGCTCACTCCTACAGGCGCAACCTTGGTGATACTTGCTGCAGCGGCGTGTCAATCTGGTAAGTAATTTTGTGTTAAATCCAGAAAATTTCATTTCGTAGAATGTTCTCTTTTCGATTTGTTCTGTAGTCAGTAATTTTGAGTTGGATTCGCCAAAAACTTTCCGGATGAATAGACGCTGGATAACTGGTTGTACTGGTTTTACCATCGATCATGAGAAAGGGGTCCAGGATTTCTTGGCATTTCTTCGGACAAGATACACTGAGGACGATGAAGAAATATTATGCTCGTGTCATCAATGCCTCAATAACTCTATAGGGACTATAGAGCGAATTGGAGTTCACTTACTTGTGAGTGGGATGGCAACCACTTACACTAGGTGGATCCATCATGGAGAAGCTTTGGAGGATATGGTTGATGAAGATGCAAATGTTCAGGATAATGCAATTCTGCAGGATGATGGGGTTGAGGAAATTTCAATTCCACCGGATGTAGAGGGGGATGTAGATAATGCAGTTCCACGGGATGGTGGTGATCAAGAAACGGTCTAAGAAAACTAATACATATCAGGTATGGAGCAGGATGAAGGCCCTGTAGACGATGGAAATTCTGAATTGATTGCTGACTTGGGCAAGGGTGAGGTGCTCGGTGAGAAAATGTATGAATTTGTAAAGAAACATCCGAACCGTAAGGTGTCACCGACATCTACATATGCACAATTTACATTTGTTGTGAAGTTACTTCATATAAAGTCTTACAGTCGGATGAGCAACGTCGCATTCAATGTGACGATGAAGTTGTTACAAAAGGGATTCCCAAAAGCGTGTCTTCCAAAATCTTTCGATGAGGCAATGAAGTACATACGTTCCATGGGACTTGGTTATGAAAAAAAATCCATGTTTGCAAAGATAATTGTGTATTGTTTCGCAAGGAGAAGTATGTCAAACTTGATGTGTGCCCAGTATGTTGTAAAGCGGATTCAAGATGGAAGGATGCAGGCACAAACAAGCGCATTCCTCAAAAGGTATTGAGGTATTTTCCGATGATTTCCAGGCTATAGAGGATGTTTCTTTCATCAAAAATAGCAAAAGATGCATGATGGCACAAGTCGAAGCGAAAACCGGTGAAGAATGAGCTTAGCCACCCAGCTGATGGTGAGGCATGGACACACTTCGATGAAGCTTGGCCAAAATTTGCAGAAGGTGCTAGGAACCTTAGACTTGGCTTGCAACCGATGGTTTCAATCCATTTGGCAACATGACTAACTCATATAGTATGTGGCTAGTATTTGTTGTGTCGTATAACATGCCACCATGGGTATGCATGGAAGAATCAAACTTCATGATGTCCTTATTGATCCCTAGGCCGAGTTCTCCATCAAAGGATTTTGATAGCTGCAGGAGCATTGGACGGGTGTCAGGGCATTCAATGCTGTTAGTGGTAAAAAATTTAAACTGCGTGCTGCGGTTCTTTGGTGCATACATGATTATCCAGCATTGAGCATGTTGTGTGGGCGAGTCACGAGAGGCTATTTTGCCTGTGTGTGTTGTGACAAGGATCCTTGCTGAAGGAGATTGAAGAACAAGATATGTTACACTAGGCATCATCGTTTCCTTCTCACTGATCATCCATGGAGAAGAAAGAGAGCAGATTTTGATGCTACTGTTGAAAACCGAGAAAAGCCAGGGCAGTTTACCCATGAGGAGCTGATGCAGCAACTGGAGAAGGTTAAAGACGTTAGACCAGGAAAGCACCCTCTACCTCAAGGTAAGAAAAGGAAGCGGGAATCCGGACAGTGCTGGAGCCGAAGGGTTGGTTTGTGGAGCTTGCCGTATTGGTCATCTCTAAAGCTGCCACATAACCTTGATGTGATGCACATTGAGTAAAACATATGCGAAAACCTTATTGGAACGTTGCTTAAAATTTCTGGGAAGACAAAGGACACCATCAATGCTAGGGTTGATTTGGAAGGGATGGGCATTAGATCAAATCTACACATGCTGGCAATTGAGGATGGTAAATCATGCAAAATACCAAAAGCTCCGTATGTACTGAATAAAAAGAAACAGAAGCTGTTTTGTGATTTTATAACTTCGGTGAAGTTCCCAGATGGATATGCTTCAAACTTATCAAGGTGTATTGTTGCAGATGGATGCAAACTACAAATACTAAAAACTCATGATTGTCATATCCTACTCCAAAGGGTTTTGTCGGCTTGTCTTCACGGTTTAGTGGATAAAGAGATATACACAACTATTACAGAATTAGGAAACTTCTTTCGGCAACTATGTTGCAAAACTCTGAAGTTGGATGTGTTGCAAAAAACTGAAAACAGATATCCCACTAATTCTGTGCAAGCTTGAGAAAATTTTTCCTCCTACCTTCTTTGACGTTATGGTCCACTTGGCTGTCCATTTGCCTGAGGAAGCAATCCTGAGAGGTCCAGTACAATATGGATGGATGTATCCCGTTGAAAGAAGGTTATGCACATTGAAGCGTTCAGTGAGAAACCAAGCTAGGCTTGAAGGATCCATTGCAGAAGCATATGTTACTAATGAGGCCTTGACATTTTGCTCGAGGTACTTTGCGGATGGTGATGTGGCCACACGATTCAATTAGGTTGGAAGGAATAGAGAGAATGCTGATTTGTCATTTGATGGAACATCTTGTTTTGACAACAATGTTCAAGTACTTGGAGTAGGGACCATTTAGTGGCTTCGGTCAAAGTACGACAAGGTGGTTTGGTATGTGCTAAACAATTGCGAAGAGGTGAAACCATATATCGAGTAAGTAAATCACAATTGCAATGATAGAACTACAATTATTTCGTGCTAACTTTGAGATGGTACTGCTTTGCAGATTGTTCAAGAATGAATTAAAAGTGGAAGGTGTGTCGGACGAGGCTATTGACCGTCGAATTGTTACATAATTTCGCCATTGGTTTAAATCGCATGTTAGTTTTCTTTGTTTTTGTATGGTAACTAGTTTATATTACCTGGTAAGGACCTTTACACAAGGCTATATTGAAAAAACTATGGCTCTTATGTACAGATTTCAAACAATCCAACGAGCGACGAGAACCTATATGCATTATCAGCTGAACCGGACTTGCGAGCAAAAACATATACAACATGTATTGTAGGCGGTGTCCGGTACCACACAAAGACCCGAGAAGCAAATAGGAAGACACAGAACAGTGGAATTATGACTATAGGATCACATTAAGACATTCGAGAAATTGAGTTTTATGGTTCACTAAGAGACATTATTGAGTTGTGGTACAACTCAACGGGGCTTAGAGATCGAACTGTTGTTTTATTCCACGTTGACTTGTATGATCTGGAAGGGACCAAGAAGGAACCAAAGATTAAAAATGATGGGTACTTCACAAGCGTCAATACTGGAGATTATGGTACCAAGATGATCCATACATTCTTGCTGAACAAGCAACGAAGGTCTTTTACTTGCCAGACACCCTGCTACAACACCCATGGAGAGCGGTGCAAAAATTTGAGCACATGCATTTGTGGAGTTATAATGAAAATGAGGACATAGCTCCCACTAGCATGGTACTTGCATATCAAGATGATGAAATTGACCAAACCTTGCATGATGTTATACGTGATGATGGTGTCGGTGATGGTTCGGAGGTTCCGGTGCCTATTACTGGTGAGGAGGAGACTTTGGTTGCAGCCGCTGAAGTTGACGCAATTCGCCAGCAGGAGCTAACTGATGTGGATGGATTCAATTCTGAAGATGAGGACGACGACACTCTATGGCAATACATCGATGGAGATGAAAATGCTACCGATGAAAGTGACGAGGACTAGGCTGTGAAATCAATTAATGTTTAAGTCGATCCGATCTGAAATCAAGTGGACCTTATGATTTATATGTAATTTATATGTAAATGAAGTCGCACTTTCATAAATATTAAACCTTCCATCGGTGCCTACTATCTCCGGTTCGCTGTATTATGCAGCATCAGAACTTCCTGTAGTAACTTATAAAAAATATACGATCGCGCGTGGGGCTGGCGGATTATCTGTTATGTTGTATTATATCACAACGGAATGTCCTATATGAAAGGGAGAAGTTAGGAAAGCCTAAGAAGAACATAGAAAATAGCCAGTGTACAAAGAAACAAGGCTCCTCCGATTATGGGCTACGTGAATGGTAGATTAGATAATATCCATATAATCCATGACTTGTAGTGGGTCTCCCCTATATAGTTGTTATAGATGCAGGATTATGAATTAAGGCTGCCACTAGGGAGCGTATGGACAAATCCACTTCTTATCCTCTCCAATGTGGGTATGATCGAGTAGTATGCAATGTGCTCATGATCTTGTAGTAGTATGCGAATCGAATCGAGGAAGGAAGGGATGTGTTGATCTCCAATGTGGTCATGATCGAGGAGTATGCAACGGGCTCATAATATTCTAGTAGTATGCGAGTCGAATCGACGAAGGAAGGGATATCTTGATCTCCAATGTGGGCATGATCGAATAAGTATGTGAATGTAATGTCCGGTTCTTTGTATTATGCAGCACAGGACAATCCTGTGACGACTTTCAAACTCATCAACATACGTTCGGATGATGATCTGGTGTTGTATACTTCGGAACGGAGTAAGTTCCTTGTAAACTACGGGTAGGAAAGACGCTTCCCATTTCCTAGCCACAGGGTGCGCACAATGCACTACACACACCTTTATGGCTTTATCCAATGGTGTGTCACTCGTGCTGACCCGCCATTCCCCCATTTACTGCCTTCTCACTTGCCGCGCAACCCCTTGGTAGGGTTCCGCCGCCGCCGCCGCCTGCAGCAGCCTCCACTAGATACCGCAATCTGTCTCCGAAATCAGATGTATGCATCCGCTACCAGACTCCAGCAGATACCGCAATCCGCTGCCGAATTCTTGGAATGGCACTAATTCAAGAAATATATTACAGATGGGCCGAGATGGTGGCAAGAGAGATGGAAAGGCACTTGATCCTCCTCCGGCAAAGCAACAACGAAAGTCACAACCGACTTCTACGGGCACGTCTGGTCGTCAGACGAGGCAAAGGGGCAAGCCTGCGGCACGGGATTCTTCCTCTGCCCCTTCCCGCCGCACACGGGGTGGGTCAAGCTCGGCGCCTTCCTGCCGCACACGGGGTGGGTCAACCGCGGGCCGTCGCCCGCCCCGCCCTTCGGAGTTTCCTGTGCCAGATCCCAGGAAGCAGAAAAAGGTACAACTTTACCCTCCACCAGAAGAGCCACTTAGGATGATTGACCTGCGCTACCACACCTACCAAATGATTAAAGGTCTTAGATGGGTGCCTGAGAAACAATGGTGGGACAAAATGAAGGACAAACGGGTCGAACCAAGATTTATGAATGTCGTTCAACAAACTTTCTATTACAACTACAAATACCTGCGCATGAAACTGTATCAGCACAGGGTTATAAATTGGGATCATATGAACTTGGCCGCGGGAGGGGATATTAAGGTATACTTCGATGATCATCCCGGATTGGCTGATTTGGTCTCATTGCATCATCAGTATGTTGAGGATTGGGTGAGAATATTTATGCTACTACGTACATTGCTGAGACTAGGGAGTACATCATGTTCATGTTTCAGGGATGCCAATATACTCTTTTCCGACACCAAATTGCTGGCACTCTTGGACTGATGGATTGTGAATTTGGAAAGTATGAGGATAAGCCATCCCTACATAGTATTGTCTATGGGGATCGTGAACCACCTCGGCGTAGTTTGCTAGGTGGGTCGTTCCCGTCCGACGATTATGGGCTATGTGAATGGTAGATTAGATAATATACATATAATCACAACAATGCATGATTAAGGATTAAGGCTGCCACTGGGGAGCGTATGGACACATCCACTTCTTATCCTCTCGAATGTGGTCATGATCGAGTAGTATGCAACGTGCTCATGATCATGTAGTAGTATGCGAATCGAATCGAGGAAGGAAGGGATGTGTTGATCTCCAATGTGGGCATGATCGAGGAGTATGCAACGTGCTCATAATCTTTTAGTAGTAATAAGCGAATCGAATCGAGGAAGGAAGGGATGTGTTGATCAAGGTGTATTGATGCAAACTACAAAGACTGAAAACTCATGATTGTCATATCCTACTCCAAAGGGTTTTGCCATCTTGTCTTCACGGTTTAGTGGATAAAGAGATATACACAGCTATTGCAGAATTAGGAAACATTTTTCGGTAATGGAGGAGGAGACTATGGTTGCAGCCGCTGAAGTTGACACAATTCACTAACAAGAGCTGTTTCATGTGGATGAATTCAGTTCTGAGCTACTATCCGGTCTATCCGTTATGTTGTATTATATAATGTAACACCCTAGTTTCCATTTTGGCTATGATTTAAAATTTAATTAAAATTTGTTAGAATTAAATAGGAAGCTTTGTGCAATGATTTCAAAATAAATAATAATTTCTAAACAAGATAAATGAATCATAGGTTATAAATATTTGTTTGATGCATTCATGCTTGAATGCATAGTTTTATTTGTTTGAAAAATGAATTTGAGTTTTAAGCTCGAATAGGATCGTCTCCTCTCTCTCTAAAACACATCTCTCCTCCTCTCTCTACCTATACCCAAAGGTCCTATCTTCTCTCTCTAAAATCTGAGCCCAGTCCACATCTCTCTAATCTCTCTCCCTCTTTCATCTCTAAATCTCTTTCTCGCTCTCTCCCTCTCTCCAACCCATCCTAACCCAAAAGCCATCTCTTCTCTCTCTAATAACTACGCCTAGTCTCTCTCTCTCTCTCTGAACATAACCCACACCCCCCTCTCTCTATCTCTAAAACCTCTCTCTAACATCCTTGGCCCAAAACCCAGCTCAAACCCAGCCCAATCTGGCCCAAACCCCTCCCCTCTCCTCTTCGGGCCCAACCCGGCCCACTCCCCCTCTCCCTCTTAACCAGGCCGCAGCCCACCACCCTTCCCTCTCCCACACCGGCCCAGCCAAACCTCTCTCTTCTCTTGGGCCAGCCCAAGTCCTCCTCCCTCTAACCCCACCGGCCCACCAACCACAGCGGCCCAATCCAGCCCAGCTCTCCCTCCCGCCTTCTCTCTCTGCCGCACGGGCCCCACCAGTCATCCCCTCCACCATCATTTCCTCTCTCTCCTCCTCTGTTCTGCCGAGCAGGGCATGCCGCCGGCACCGCTGGGATTTGAAATCCCCTCGCCCCCGCTCGATCCCGCGTCCACTCGGCCCCATCTCCGTGATCAACACTCGCTCCTCCGCGTCTCCCCTTGCCCCAAGACACCGTCCCGATGCAGCCCCACACCTCGGATGGCAAGGCGAGCTCGGGCCGCGGTAATCACGGCCATGGAAGCCGCCCCCAAATCCCCGGTGACCTGCACACCTGCCCTGCCTATAAAGGCCTTGGCTAGCACCACCGCTCGCCCCTTTTTCCTCTCCTCGCAACCAAGCCACCGCCATGCCGCCATGCGCCGCACATCGCCGCCGGCACCTCCCTGGTAAGCCATGGCCGCCACCCTTCCCTCCACCGTGCGCCCCTCTCTCTCACCCTATTCCCCTCTCCCTCCATCTCAGGACCTCAAGAGCTACGCCCCTTGCTCAGGAGCAGCAACCCGAGGCCGGAGCACCCTCCTCCGCACACGCCCGAGCCGCCGTCCGCCCCTCTCCATCGTGCACCTGCACCACCTAGAACCCGGCACCAACAACACCATGGTGAGCTTCGCCTTTCCCTCCTCTTCCTCCCTGTCCAGACCGCACGCGAAATCGTGCTCCGTAGCGCCCGGGCCGCTCAACTCCGGCGAGCCGCCGCCATGCTCCGCCGTCCCTCGCCTGCTCCGGTGGCCCCCAACCGAGCGGCGCCACCTCTACCGCTCGATCGCCAGTGGACGGCCCAGATCAGAACCCGCGTACCCCTTTCGGCCCCGGTCCACCATGGACCAGTGGACCACGTCCACAGCCGGTCCACGGGCTACATAACCGCCTCGTCAGCACCACATCATCCGCTGCGGCCAACCAGTGGGCACCACGTGGTGTCCAGTCAGCACCCGCGTCTCCGTCAGCTGCGCTTTTACTCAAAACCCCCTGTAGAACTCCGTAATCCTAGCCGCTGTCTCTGTGTCTTGGACCTTTGGCACATAAACACCTAGAAAGATCCCACTTATCACAGTTAAGTCCACCCAAGCGTGTTTTGCTCATAGACCATTGATCTTTCTTCTTTTCGCACTCGGAAATATCTGAGTCTTGCAAATCTTGCCAGTTAGCCCCTGAAAAATATGTTTAATCACACATAAGCCCCTGGAACCTTCAAAATTCCATATCTTTCACATCCTAGCTCCGTTTTAGCTCGTTCAAGTTGCGTTAGCTTCGTTTCGTCGTAGCGCATGTGTTAGTAGCGACCTTCACCATGATTCTTGTTTCTAAAAATTGAACCTTATATTAATTTGATTAATGTCCATTTCAATGCCTTTTGAATAAAAACAAATATAGGTGTAACCCTCGTCTTTTTCTAGATAAAAGTTAATATGATTAATTTGAACATAAACATGTTTTATTTATAACTTGTTTAGCTCAACTCGACACATAAAAATCGTTAGTTGCTCTCACATGGAGTTTCTTTTCTAAAAATAAATGTTAAATTGGTATAAATTCTAATAAACTTTTATAAATAAAATATGACTAGGTTTATCTCGTGCTTTACATTTAAATGTAATTTGGTTAAGATACAACATGCGGTATTTCTCTGAAATACCCATTAAACATATTTCTTTAATTATAATAAATCAAGCATATAGTCCTTTTCTCTCTTATAATGTAAACCCTCCGATAGTTGTGCCTTTTCCCTGTAGCTTCGCTTTAGTCGGCCCTCGCGCTCTCTTGTTCGTAGCTAGCTCGCGTTAGCTAGTAGTACACTTTTCTAAAATGTTTTTATTGTCTGGTGCCCTGTTCTTAGTGTAGCATTGTGTTGTTTCAGATGATTGCTGCACGTGAAGGAACGCTTCTGAGCAGTGGACCATCGGGAAACGGGCAAGTGTCCTTGACATCTTGCTACTTTGTACCTTTACTTTTTATACATCATAATCACTACTTTTATTTATGCTTTCCTGCATTAGATGTCTAATTTTGATGGGAATCCTATTAAGGACTATTTACTAGAATTTCCTGATCATTCCTTGCTTACCCTTAGAGGTTACCTATATGGGTAGATTTTTGCTTAGCTGTGCTCAACTTGGGATGGTTGGTTCTTAGTTAATTTTGATTAATTGAAATATGAAATGTGGGATGGTAATCTTTTTAGAAACCCGAAAATCCTAGGCGGCTCAGACAAATGGAAAGATGTTTGGTTTTTGAGGAATGTTGCGATGGTGGTGCCTGAGCCGAGCTTAAGGTTTGATCTATGGAGTGACCGCCCAGGACTTACAGTACAACCACGAGGACCGGATGGGCAACGGTCTTGGCCAATTAAGTAGGGTAAATCGGGAAATCCAGCGGCCTGCGTTAAGCTGTTGGTTGCGGTGAGGGTGGTTTGGCCCCCAATAGTCCTGCTGGCACGACGAGGGGTACCCGAACCCTGAGTGGGTTAATGCATCGCTGGTGAACCTATGTAAAGGCCTCGTAGCGTCCCTATGCTATCACACCTAAGGAAGTGTGAAAGTGCTTGGCCGACATAGCATGGTTGGGTTTAAAGTTCTTTGGAAATTTTACGTGACTCGTGGTGAAAGTGTACAACCTCTGCAGAGTGTAAAACTATCATGATAGCTGTGCTCACGATCAAGAGTGGCCTGGACCCTCACATGGTTAGCTGGTTTGGTGGATCACAGAGTGGTATCTGTGGTTTGGGAAAGTTATAAGTAGGTTAACCTTAAGTTGGTTTGGTTGGGAAGCCTTACATAATTAATATCTTTAGGTGCTTAATTAAAACTTAACCAACTAAAACTTGAGCTTTGCAGTCCACCAAATAAAGCCTTCCTTGCTTTAAGCCTGCATGTTATGCATACTTTTCCCTCCACTTGCGGAGTACACGCCTCCATGTGTACTCACCGTTTTCCCTTTCAACCCCTCTTGTTCTCTCCCCACTGCTGCTCAGATAGTCAGAAGCTAAAAGAAGAAGAAGCCGGATCATGAAGACCTTGAAGACCTGGAGTTCTAGGTTGGCGGGCCCCCAGTCGACATCCCTGTGGAAGATGGTGCCTACTCAGCTGCGATAGAAATACGATGTGTAACTTTCTGTTTAGACCCTCTGGTCATGTTGTAATTATTAAACGTTGTAATGATATATGTTGTGATATTACACTGATAATGTCACTTTATGCATGAATTTGATCCTGGGCATGCATAAAGGGTACATTCGGTTTGCCTTTATAAACCGGGTGTTACATATAACAACAAAACGTCGTGTATGAAGGGGAGAAGCTAGAAAAGGCTAACAAGGCTCCTCTGATTATGGGCTACGTGAATGGTAGATTAGATAATATCCATATAATCACAAGTATGCATGATTATGGATTAAGGCTGCCACTGGGGAGCGTATGGACAAATCCACTTCTTATCCTCTCGAATGTGGGCTTGATCGAGTAGTATGCAACTTATAGTATGGTAATTAATCGAATCGAGGAAGGAAGGGATGTGTTGATCTCTAATGTTGGCATGATCGAGCAGTACGCAACGTGCTCATGATTTTGTAGTATGGTAATCGAATCGAGGAAGGAAGGGGTGTGTTGATCTCCAATGTTTGCATGATCGAGTAGTATGCAACGTGCTCATGATCTTGTAGTATGCTAATCGAATCGAGGAAGGAAGGGATGTGTTGATCTCCAATGTTGGCATGATCGAGTAGTATGCAACGTGCTCATAATCATGTAGTATGGTAATCGAATCGACGAAGGAAGGGATGTGGTGATCTCTAATGTGAGCATGATTGAACAGTATGCAATGTGCTCATGATCATCTAGTAGTATGCGAATCGAGTCGATGAAGGAAGGGATGTGTTGATCTCCAATGTTTTCATGATCGAGTAGTATGCAACGTGTTCATGATCTTGTAGTATGCTAATCGAATCGAGGAAGGAAGGGATGTGTTGATCTCCAATGTGGGCATGATCGAGTAGTATGCAACATGCTCAGTATCTGACAATCCATCCAAAGTACGCCCTCCCATTCTTTACTACTTAACAACGGACATCAATTTAAGCGAAGTACATAAATGAAATGAGTGGTTCCTAACAAAGGAATATCCTTTGTACCAGTATCTAGGTAAGAGGAACATCCTTTGCCGCCAGTATATAGTGCTGACCAGTCCCCAGAACAAATCGGCGTGCTATTCAAATATTCAGAATTTCGGACGCTCGGGCAAAGCAGATGTTAAATATCCTGTTTGCTTCCCCCTTCCTAGCAGCACCCCATTTCAACCACCACCATAATGAAAGGGTATATTGGTAATCTGACAGGGCCCTCCACCAAAATGGATAAATTACCCCCACCCCGTCCATTCCCTCCATTGTATTCCTCACCATCTCAAATCTTCTGCCCCCATTTTCCCTTTCCTCCTCACCGCCACCCCAAATCTTCACCTCCTCTCCTCCATCGTCCCAAATCTACTACTCATAGCTTCAGCCCCTATCCCATCTGCCTCTGTAGAACCAGCAGGGACGACACAATGGCACCAGGAGGGAAGGATGGATGCCCTTCCAAAACACAACAGGGGCCGCGGGATTCAAGAAGATTGGGTAGAGATCTAGACCGAATTAGCCGAGGCTTAAATGGCAAGATCCCTATACACATTCAAGAAGGGCTCAAACGACCAGAGGCACTAATGCAAGCTGTAAAGTTTGCATCAGAAGGTGGGATCTTAGTACATGGGCACATACCGATCCTTACTTGCTGGAAGGACTACAAGCCAAAGAAGAACCAACAAGATGCTGAAAAGACTGAAGACCATCTCAAGAACTACATGGGCAAATTAGCGGTGTGCATATGTCCACTCATCTACTACCATAGTTCTTTGCATCCATTCTTGTCATCCAATTTTCTGATAATTGTGTTGTGCTAGGGGCAATTTGACATGGACACCACCAGTGAGCCTATAAGGGCAGCGTGCAGTGACATGCTGAAGTCGATACAAAGACAGGCGAGGTATCGCCTGAAGCAAAAGTACTTCAACGATGTTCCAGCAAATGCAGTCCCAACTAAATTTCCTGTGACCAATCTGACCGACACCCAGTGGAAGGCATTGGTTAACATGTGGTCTTCCCTTGAGCAGGGTATGATAGAACTTCAACTTACCACTACCACATTTCCATGTACTGATATATTGTTCTTATTCTTATTTCTTACATGAGTTCTTATTATTGTAAAGCTGAGGTGTAGTACAAACACCTGTAATCGAGGAAAGGTCAAGTACCATCAGTGCACGGGATCTCGAAGCTACGTTGTACAAGGTAATCTTGTTGTAAGCAGATGAACAAGTCATGTTTTTGCTTTGTAGTTCATTTCATGAACCATTTTCAATGCTAGCACTTTAATAATTATGCCTGTTTTTGAAACATATTTAGATGCAGAAGTATTCTGCTGAAGGAGAAGGGATAAGTCCACTTGATTATTTCAAGTCCTTCCACTACAGCAAGAATGGCTTCACCGCTCCAATACAGGCAGCCATTGTAAGTACTTGTTTGCTTTTGCATTCTTCTTTGCAACAATACTAGAAACATGTGTGAGTATTTTATTTTAAACCATTCATTTTATTTCCTGTTTTAGGCTCATATGTAACAACTTGTCGCTGAACCTCAAGGCGACAAACCAGGAAAGACTGCTGCTGAAGCAGAGGCGGAAGTTGTCCAATCTAGGACTTTTCGGGAGGTTGCTGGCATTCTCCCGCCCTTTGTGAAAAAAACTAGGGTTACTACTGCAGTTCAGGTTCAGGAAATACGAGCTGGACTTGACAATGAGAAGGAAGGGGGGCACAACTGCGGTAGAAGATTGTTGAACATGAGGTCGAGATGAGCGAACTGAGATTGAAGGCTCAACAACAGGAGACAACATTGAAGTCTCAAACAGAAGCGCTTGAAGCTTTGAAGAAGAGCACAAATGACATGCATAATCTGATCCAAGGCTTGATAAATTTCAGCCAGGCTTATCCTCCTCTCAACTGAAGTGTGGTCCTAGTGAACTTGTGTTACTGATGACTTGTTGTACATTGATTCGATTCGATGCATACTTGATGTATGTTGCACAATTGTACTGGTTGAACTATTCCCTGCATGTGGTGTGAATTATATGGAAGTGAGAAATATTCTGTTTTGTTGTCTGATTATGTACTGGCGATCAACAGCAAGAATAGTAAACAGTGCCCTGCGAAATGCAATATGGGCCGAGGCCTAGGAAAGGCCCTGGGGATAATTGCCAAAAATCAAATGTCCCTGCATAATGCAATATGGGCCAAGTTCGTTAGATGGACTAGGGCCCAAAATAAAATAGCCCAATATAGCGTGCAACAAACATTTAGGGAATGGCCAAAATATAACACAAAAACCTAAAACGGGCTAAAATTTGCCCAACAATATTAGGCTCACAAAGGCTCTTACATGGACCGGGCCTCAATGTGTGACGAACCGAAATCGTCATAACCCCCTGCCACGTCGGAGCCACGATGGATCTCGGTCTGACGTGGTGCAACAGCCGAAATAGGTTTATGATGACAAGTGTAACGAAATTATACGCGTCATTAAACTCATGACACCGCGAAATAAGGTCTCGTCATTAATCGCGGTTTGTGACGCTCGATTAATGACAGAGCATTTTCGTAACAACCGACGTCATTAATCACAGTTTATGACGAGAATCACCCTTTTTTGCGTCACTAGTCGGCACATTCCTTGTAGTGAAACCAAAAACATCCCTAAGATCTTAACTTATGACATAGTTAATCTAGTGAAAGGAAAATTAAAAGCCTAATGGGTGTATGTGTGTGCAAGTGTGCATGCGAATGAGAGGAAGATATATAACCAAAGACAATGTTTACACCTAGTTTTAAGCACCATGCTTACAACTAAGTTGCTGAGTTTTCCATACCCATAAAGATTTATTTATCAAGGTTTAAACACCATGTCTATCCCAAGATTAATAACTCCATATAGCATAAGAAAAACAAAGTGCATTGCAAAGCTTATAGACCAACCAATGCAATATGGAAGCTAGCAAGGTTTATTGAACTTGATGATGAAGGTCCGCAAGCAAGTTTAAACACCACATTTACACAAGATTGTACAAGGAAAAATGCTCATACGACCATATGAAGCAAGAATATGAAAGCACACATCATAAAGTATTTAGAATAACCAAGCCAACTATATGCAAAGCATGTGTGGAATGCAAAAAGAATGGTGGTGGCAAGATGCAATGCATATGCACAAAACAAAGAAGAACATGATCAAGGTGGTGTTAAACCTAGATTTATTAGTCACAAGTTTAAAAACAAAGGGTGGTGCTATACTTCATATTTCTCACTAAAAAGACGCAAAGAAAAAGACTCTAAACACTAATAGGCACACAAAAAGGGTCTACAAGTTTTCCAAGATCAAAAAACAAAGTGCTCCCTCAATAGCAATTAAAACATAAAACATGGTGTTGCGGTATTTATTAGAGCAAAGGACAATGTTACTTGATGGTTCGATTAAAGAGCATAGTGTAGATGGTCATATTATATATAAGTAAAAACCGGGTTACCTTCCGCAAAGCGCTTCATTTAAAGTCATAGAGCTCGACTTTCTTACGTACCTTCTTGTTGTCGCGAAGCTATGGTCCTTCATGCAAGATTTGAAGGTGTCCATTTAGCTTTGATCCACTCTCCATTCTTGACACGATCATTTATGCTCGATGAGAGGCTTGCCCAATAGTCTCCTTGCATCATCATCACCTTCTTCTCCATCACACTTCATCGCTGCCTCTTCTCTCACGAATTTTCCTCTCTGTCCAGGCCAGATCATGTAGAAAACAATTGCTTCAATGTGTGGCGCATGAAATTGTCTTGCCATCAAGTCTTTATTCACCCCCAACGGACTCCGATCGAGTGAGTTATGCCCGTTTTACTCCAACACTACAATCTGTCCAAAGTGATTTCAGACCGCGCAACGCCCAATGTTTTTGTCATATCTCCTTGTACAGGTCTTCAAATTCATCGATCTTGGAGGCGTTGGAATCGGCACTTGATGGAGCTTCTGATTTTCAATCTTTGCTTCCTCATACATGTCTGACCAGGTGCTCAAAATTGATGAAAACAACAACGTCTGCACTTGAGATTCGGGGAAGGTGATGCTCAGGTTTGCAATTCCCTTGGGGCATAGCTTTTCTCCTCTTGATTCAAGTTTCATGCCCTGCATGGTTAGTGAAATTGGGTTTTCTCCTGACATTTGCTCTTTTAAGGTCACTAGCTTGACCAAGCACAAAGCAAGTCCATGTTTTGCAAAATGTAAAGTAAACTTAAGCAGCCATAATCACAATTTAAATTGGATTAACAAAGAAAGTTGTGATTAAATGTAGCAAAAATTTCTTGCTCAGCGCTAAACTCTCATTAGGCATGGGTTCATTAGGCATGTAATCAACAAAGTTTAAACATAGCCTCCTTATGATTCTCTAGAAATTCTAGCCTATCAACATGATCATCAAGGTGCAAAGCATAGAATCAAATCATACTATTGGATATAAACATGAATATTTCAAAAGAAAGATATCATCTCCAAAAGTACCTTGAGAGTTTAATGTTTACCTTAGCCTTTGAGCTTTTCATCGTGAGTGGTCCCTTGGAGTTGAAAGCAAACAACTTTGATGATCGGAGGTAGCTCGCATCATCCTTTAGCTATTCCTTCCTTCGTCCCACATATCATCAAGGTTGCTTTGTGTGGACTTACTCTTCTTCATTGTGGGGCTCACATATCTTGGTTTTGAAAATGTAACTCCATGATCCATTTTGTGAGAACCCAAAGTATCCGCGCCATTTGATGTCGTCTTTTTTATGTTATCCATCGTGGTTTGCATCAAACATCTTCGTGCGTCGGATGTTGCCAACTTGTGCCTTCATTTGCTAATGCTCTAGAGGTCCATGTGTTGTTCCAAGCTTCTGAATTTCATCACGTGTGGTCTAATGAAAGCATTTCCCAAGCTCCTCTTCATTGTCGTTGTCCTCATCTCCACTATCTTGTTCTCATCGTGTTGCTGTTGCCTCTTCTTCGTGGATTTTCCCCTATGTACATAACAGAACACATAACAAAATATGATTCTATTGAAAGGTTTATGAAATTACCTTTCCAATGAGTCATCTCAATCAGAGTCTAAATGAGGGAGCTATGGCTGTTTCACTTCAGCTTTGCTTGCTGTCCAGAAATTTTCAGGATGTGCAACCTTCAGTGATTCGGCCATATCCGCTTGTAGGAACTTCTGATTGACTTGATTCTTGACTCGTTGGAAGCGTAACTTTGTGAGGCTTCTAAATATCCAAAGATATTCTATTGTTCTTCCCATGAGGCTGTGCAAAAATTGATGCGAACAGAAACTTCTTGCGAATATCGAAGATGTTGACGATCTTGATCTTGTGGTCTTCGGGGCATTATGTCGCACATCCTTCGGCTTCAGGGTCTTCGCCATTGCTGGACCAGTGAGTAGCATGGTGGCAATGGTGCGTCTTCTTCATGATTTTGCTTTAGCCAAAGTGACGGACACTCCTTTCGCGACGTGGTTGCTTCCGATACCTATTACTCGAACAAACAAATCTCCACTAAACATTAGGCTTAAAATTTAATTGACACAATGGCGTACCTTGTTCATTAGTGCTTTTGTGGAGGGTGTGCACTCGATAGCGGATGATGGGTAATTAACAATAGTTAGCACCTACCACTAAAGAGCGAATCTTGATGTTGCATCATCTTATCAGAGCGAACTGCGAACTTCTCGAAGTCCAAGTCTTAATGTCTACTAGCTTTTCACCTTCTTTCAAGGACACAAACAAGAAAACAAGCGTATATGCTATAATAAAAAGTAGGGTTAGTCAAAAAGATAGATGGATCGCCCTAGGGTTCAAGTTTCAATCCCCGACAACGGCACCAGAAAAAGGGCTTGTTGACAGTTCAAAAATGTGCCAAGATTCACCGCAAGCTTACGGATCATCGTAGTACCTTTTTTCCTCGAGTATGGACCCAAGGTATCGAACCGTGGATCGGAAGCAAACTACCTAGGGTTTTCCATCTAATCTAATCGATCTAACCTACATGAGGCGTGGATTGCATATGAAGGTAAACCTAATATGTATAGAAGTTATATAGCATGTAGGTTGATCTTATCCAAGAACTTAGACAAAAAGATAACAAACACAAGCGAGAGTAACCAGGGTCTATCATATCCTAGTTGTAGCTCTAGCTAGATTGGCAAGCAAAACATGGTTCCCATTCAAAGCATCTTTAAATCTCCTTCCTCTGGTTCGACTCCCGAAGACATCCACCTTACACGGAGCTACACCCTGTCACGATGCATCCTATCGGCATGGGTAGTCTAAGGGCATGAACATAAAGAACACGTCATACTACTCAATAGGTTCGGTATGAAATTCTAGTCACCATGACTACAAGAACACCCCTTGCAATCTGTGCTAGCCATAGATTGGAATAAGCAAACTCGAGAAAGTATGAAATCATAAAAGGAGGAACATGGATCGCTAATGAATCAGAACACATATATCACTTCACCATGAATGATTGTTCATCACAAGATATCATCTGGGGCCATACCTACTTGTGATTCATAGCTCCAGAGCTCCGCCATAGCACAACCTCCCAGGGAGGCCATGGCGGCTAGGGTTGGCCTAAGCCATCCCCTAGACAACTTCGAGGACTCGCGGCGGTCGTTGTCTCCCTCCGGTGCTTCTCCCTCAAGTTGGCGGCTCTCTGATGGATGGATCCCACTCCTTGGACGTCCAGGGGTTGTATTTATGCCCTTGTGGAGCCTTGGGGCGTGCTCCACCTTGCCTTGCATGAGATCTTGCTTGGGAGCGAAACAAACTTGGTTTCCATAAAATCAGTCTCGTCCAGATTTTCCTATTTCGCAGCCCTTCCTTCCAGACATCATATCTCCCACATCCAAACTCCAAATAATACAAATTCGGTGTCTAAATTGTGTGGCACAAAATTATCTCTAACTTTGGTATTTATTTCTTTCCTTGTAAACGAAGATAAGATCCTCAAAACGGTCTTAAAAGATTATCTGTTTGATTTCGGACTTGTCTGCGCAACAGGTATTTCGGGGCCATATCTCCTAGCTCCCTAATCTGAATTGAGCCTTCCATATGTCCAAATCAAAGCTCTCAATAAGGCCTGCAACTTTGGTATTCAATGTTTTGCCGTTGGAGACCGTTTATGTCTCCGAATCTGCATCAAAAGATCATGTTGTTCTGGGCTGCGCAAATATCTCCCTTGAGTGCTCCGTATCCAATTCTCTCCCGATCGGTTTTTCTCAACATTTTGACTTTTTTGCTCGTTCACATGCGGATTTTAGACGTTATTATCCCCACGATCAAGATAAGGGGTCTTGTCGCTTGAACTTCCGGTCTTTCGTCTTGGTCCTCAAGAATATTTCATCATTGCACATTGGTCCTTGCCACCATTGGAAGTAAGTTCATACACGAACGGAGCTCCTTGACTCCCTTGCATATCACCCTCTGAACTTGATATAAATTTATCCATTAAGTGCATGATTTCCTGCATAAACATTATATTTCAAAAGACACATGCAAAGGTGAACTTTTTACATCATTAGTATGCCTAGTGGCAGGTTAGTTACAAATCAAAGCTCAAACCAAAGTGTAACAAGTGCTCTAGGTTAACGGAAATCGACCGTCAACAACATCTATGGGAGCAGTTGCACCACCGAACAACTCTTCACTCTCGGCTTTGAGGTCACTCTCGTCATCTCCACACAGGTCAGCCATTTGATAGTCATTGTTGATGGAGTCCCCCTGGTCCTCATCATCGTCACCCATCGTGGGCACTCTAGGCTGTCAACCTGCAACAGAAAGAACCAGAGACAGAGAGAATAGCGATCAGAGAGTGAGAGAGAATTAGAGAGAAGAGTGAGAGAGAGGAGAGATCAGTGGCTTACCTGCTGCGAAACCGGAGCACCAGAGCGGCCGGCGATCCGACCCCCTGGTTCCTCAACGGCTACGTGACGGTTGAGGACCTGCACAAGAAAGGTAAAAGAAGTGAATAGCAAGAACAAAGAACTCAAGATCTAGAGATCTAGAGTGGCTAGCGATTCAGAGCAAGGTGCAAGATCTAGGCTTAGAGCTCGGATTCTCCTCACCTCCGATTCAGAGTGCCAGAGTGGCCGGCGACGTCAACGAACCATGAGAGACGACGAGATGACACCAGAGTGGTCGAAATCTAGAGATCCAGTGAGAGAGGAAGGGTGGAAGGGGGGAGATAGAGAGCTCGAGAAGGAGGAAGAACTACATGTCAAGATGGCTTGCCGACCTTCGGTGCCGGAACCACGCCGTAGAGATCTACACACACCGATCGCCAGAGTAGGAGGAGACGAGAGGGAGGGGCGGAGACCTCGACGAGAGAGTAGTGGGGGCACGGGGCTGTGGGAGGAGGGACTAGGGTTAGAGCGGGGGGGGGGCAGGTTAAATACCACGCCCCCAATAGTGGGGAGGACCTGATCCAACAATTGGGGAGCGCGGTTAGGGGGAGGTGGGCCGCATCAAGCCGGGGGGTTTTCGGGCCATGCTCTTGCTGGGCTGCCATGCTGAGGTAGCGGCCCATGCCTGGTCCGATGTCGTGCTGGGCCGGCCTTGTAACACCCCAGGTGTTTATTAAAGATAAATACCTTAATTAGTCGGGTTAATCATGATTAATTGACTCATAAACATGTTTGACATGATTTGTCGCACTTATGCACAAAGGCCCTTGGTCAAAGTCATAATTCTTGGTCAAACCCCTTTGATCCTAAAAGGCTGAATTGGTTTTCTTGCGCGTTCTCCAAATTTTGCTATAGAAGTTCAAAATCAGCCAATATAAAAGTTGTTCCTTATTTCCGGGAACACATTTTTCATAATTGGTAGACATTCCAATTTTGAGTGCAAAGCCGCTTAAATTTGAGACGAAGTTTCTGCACACAGTGTTACGGGGGTGAGTTTTTCCTGAAGTTCAACATGTTTTTCACACAAATCTGTTGAGAAAAACATATGTCGCCCTTTGTGAAAGTTGTAGGTCTATAGCTCCTCTACAACTTTTATTTTTGGAGATTTTCAACTTAGTTGACAATTTGGGGAGTTACGGAATTTTGAAAACCGGTACACGGTTTTGAAACAGAGCCGGGCGACGTCGACGCCGCGCCAGAGCGCGCGCGTGCGCCAGCGGCTGTCCTGCCACGCGTCGAGTCACGCAAGCGCCGGTGTACGGAAGCCGTGGAGATGCCGCTGTGGACCCGTTCGATACCGTGGAGCCTCCGCCCGTCCGAAACCCCGTGAGCCGTGTTCACGACGAAGCAGTGCCAGATGAGGGGCCATGCGCCGCGCGCACGATGGCATGCGTGCCTTGTCCGCATGCAGTCCGGGCTAGATGGCTCCGCGAGGCCTTAAGGCCGGCCACAATGCCTCAACCGCGTCATTCCTGTGTGCGCACATGGCCAAGACACGAAGACGCTGCGTAGCGCCGCCGTTTCTCGTTCCGCCGCCGCCTGTCCCTGGGCAAGGCCGAGCCGGGCCAATCCGGCAGTCCTGCTCCCTCCATGTCGTGTCCCTCCATTCCTTGTTCCTCCCTCAGTGCCGCCACACCGCCGTCGGACCACCCAGCCATGCCGTCGTCGGCCTGCGGTGTGCCGCAGCGGGCGCACAGGTGCGCCACGCCGCCGGCCACCGACGACGTCGTTCGCAGTCCGGACGAGGCCAGCAACCAACCCTAGCAAGGTCAGTGCAGCCCCGGGATACCTCTTCCGGCAAAGTCCGGCCGGTGCCGGCCTCCAATTCCGCCGCCGGCGGGATGCAGACCCGCCCGGGGACCCAATTGCAGGGTTTGAGATAGTTCTAGGGTGTTTTGTGTAAACCGAGGACCCTTTCATAATTTCTGTTTCTTCTTTCGAGCACTCCTCTGTAAATGTACATTAGGGTTTCGGCTGCAACTTCAAAAATCAGTAGAAAATTGTAGAAAAATCAGAAAAATGTAAATCTAATTGTTTTGGAATCCTTGTGAGTAGATCTACAACTTTTACAAAAGTTGTATAGTGTTTTTCTGTTTAGTTTTTAAATGAAAATTTAAACTCAGTTTGAGGCATATTTATTGTAGTTCAAAATGTACACATGCAAATGCAATGAAATTTGGATTTGTTGTTGTGTTCTCCATGTTCAGTTTTGTGACAAATTTTCACACATGTTTGCTGTGTAGAACTCTAGTTATGATTTTTGTAAGATCTATGCTAGCTTAAGCTTGATGCTTTTTATAGTTCCCTCAAAATAGGATTTCTTTCAGCACCAATGCACCCTAGGCCTTTGTTGTGATGTTAAGCACCTCTGGAAAAATAATGGTGATTTTAGGAGTCTGTTTAATTAGTGTTTGGTATTTATGCTTGTAATGGATGTCAAATTCATAACTTGAAATATATGATGAATCCACTTGAACATGTTAGGTTAGGGATTAGTTTTGGCATATTGGAGCTGTACAAAAAGTTTGGGATCAAAAGGGCTAGTAAATCTTTTTGTATGATTTAATGAAGTTTATCTAGGCTGAGTCTTGTCTTTTTCATTTAAAATAATGTATAAATGATATTGAGCTGAAAATTTATATTTAAGTTTATTTTGGTCATATGCTCCTGTGGTAAAATTTTCATGCCAGTTGGAGTCATATTTTAATTATTATGATATATGGATGCATGGCTAGTTATAATGGAATATATAACTTTATTTTATCTTTTAATTTGAATAGGAGATGTTTAAGTTCAGTTGCTGTTTAAAATGAATTTAAGCACAACCCCCATGCTGATGGTGAAGTTTATGAGTTTAACTTTCTTAGATATGCACACAGTCACCATCAAAGTCATAGTTAGTTCATCATCATCCACCCCTTAATTTTAATGAAGTTTAATAATTTTAATTTGCTTAGATGTGCACGCAATCACCATCTAAGTAAGAGTTACTTCACCATCACTCACCCCATACCTTATAAAGTTTAGTTAGCTTTTTTGTTTAAATGTGCACACAATCCCCATTTAAATAGATGTTAGTTCACTCTCACCACACACCTTACTTTTGTGAGTTTTCTTTGTTGTTTTGATGAATGTGGCCCACAAGAGTTGGGTTAATGATAAAATCTCTTACCTTCACACCATAACAAATGCATATGTAACGTGTAGATCTTCTCGACGGGACGTACACACTTGTTGAGGGGGAGGGATCCGCTAGTGGAGAGTTGAATCAAGCTAGTGGGCAGCAAGACCTGGACCAAAGTCCAGAAGAGCCCAAGGCTAGTGTTGAGTCAGAGGAAGGCAAGCACCGGATGCATATAACCTTTTTGAACAAAATCTCACTCCACCTTTACTTTTCAGTATTTATGCTTTACTTTGTGCATTTAAGTTTCCGGAGTTGTTTGAAACCTAGATGCATGATCCTTATGACTCCTATGCTCTTTTACTAGTATGTTAGGAACGCTAGTGCCATGCTCTAAGGATACAGTAGAAGTCGAGTAATGACTCATTGCTCGCGAGATATAGGATACTTATGTTGGAATCATAAGTTGGTTAAATTGACTCGCTCATGTGGTAAGAGCAATGAGTTTGGTCTCGATCGAGTAGCATGGTGCTGGTCTAAGCTATTGAACGTACCAAGTGCTTGTCGGGAATGGGACCGGTAAGCCTAGTACCTAATGAACCAGTGCGGGAATTTTATCGCTACTAATCTTGAGATGCGTCTCCCGGTTCGCTACCGGTAGTGCAAGTGTGAGTCTGGACGTGCCATGAGTGGGCGTACCAGTAAACCTTGTACTTAGGACTGTGGCATCTTTTCCTAATCTGGGGAATGACGGGAACCGCCTGGTCAGGGTAGATCCCGCATTCGCTTTTATTTGATTTTTTGGGGTCTACCTTCTTCCGTGTATCTTGGGTTTACCTTGCAAGGATATAAATCGATCGATCGTCGGTCACTCGCCGTTATCTGAGTCGGCTTGACCACTGGCTACCCCATATTTATTTATGGAACATTTGGATTAATATTGATGCTTGATTAATCTTGTTTGCACAAACATGCTTGTTTAGCTAGGTGCTTACCTAGAATGGTTAACATACTAGAACTTGAGCTAAAAATTTGAAAGTAAGGATCAACTCTTAGTTGCTTTTGGCAAAACAAACCCATCAGCCAAAAAGCCTTGCATGTCTAGTTGTGTCTTTTATTTTGACAGGTCAGTCTTGCTGAGTTTTAGTATACTCAGCCTTGCTGATTTTGTTGTTTTCATGTAATCCTATCTGGCCTGGTGTAATTCCAGATGGATGGGAGATTGAATGGGAGAACGATGATGAGGAGTGATACATTGTGGAGGGCCTCCTGTGTGTATCATGCGTTTAGTTTAATTTTCCGCTGTTTAAAACTCTGAACCATATTTACTTTTATGTACTCAAAACCTGGTTTGTAATGTTAATGCTTATGGACTTGTATGTAATGTAATCTTGTACTCTGGTCCCGCCTTCGTGTGGGCTTAGCGCATATCTCGATCCTGTGTAAGTGATTTACCGGGCATGACCCGGCAAAGGCGACAAAATAGCTCTTGGTTATCGCTTATGAGCCACGTGGACCGGCTTAAGTGATAATCCGGATTTATTTTGGGCGGTTCTGTCACAGCTGGTACCAGAGCGAGTTTATGCACCAGAGTAATTAAAATACCTTAACAAACCTGTTTTTGGAATAAAATTTGCCAAGATTAATAATCTTGCTAAGTGAGTAGGACATTAAGGTCTAATCTAGTCCGAGAGGCCCTAGAGAGAATTTTTGGGTTCTTTCAGGTGGCTAGTACTTTATGGTGTATTTAATTTGACTTCTAGCACATTTTATTCCTGTCAAAACTTACATTCATGCACAACCATACTAGTTCGTCACGTTTTGCCATACGTGATGGTGCCACGGGAAAGTCCGTGAGGGATGGATGGGACCTATTCCAATGGGAACCTACATCGCGTCTGCGTCTCGTCACGTTTTGCCATACGTGATGGTGCCACGGGAAAGTCCGTGAGGGATGGATGGGAGCTATTCCAATAGGAACCCACGTCGCGTCAGTCTTAATTAGGACGCTGTCCATGCAACAGCTTTAGGCATGGATGCCGTTTCTATAGTGAACGGTAATGAATGTGGACACTTTTGTGAGTGCTGGCATGAAAGATTCGGAATGTTCTGTGATTTTCTGCAGGTACACTAACCACGGTTGTTAGGTACGGTAATTAAGAAACGAATAGCTTTCGACTAGCTATTATAGGGAGAGACGAATATGTATGCTTTGCCACTGGCACTAACATCGTTTTTAAGCTTAAAAGCTTTGTCAGGATGATTAGGACGTTTTTTGCATCATATAAAAGCTACCAAACCAAAACTGAATTTAAATCATGTGTTGTATGGTTTCTACTTAATTTATGTTTCTTAAGGACCAATCATGCTAGTCTGATGCTTTGGTGGTGTTAAGCAAAAATGGTAACTAGATGCTGTCCAAAATTTTTCTAAGGATTATCTAGAAAAATTCTGACTAGGTGCTCTTTAGGGAAATTATTCATCAGCTAGTTAAGCTCCTTCCATGAATGATTTTAGGATGATTAAAACTGAAGTTTTGATTAAATTGCTAAGCTTAGGTCATGCTGAAATTCTGTCAAAATCTTGAGTAAGGCTGAAAACTCGAATTTTAAATATAGTTTCAAAAAAGTATTTGACCATATGATCTATAAAAAAAATGTTCCACATATAACCTAGTTTGTGATGTTAAAATTTCATGGTCATTGGGTTTTTAGTTTTTGAGTTATGGTCTTTTTAGTGAAGCTCTGCCCTGCTGAAATTTCTGGGCATCAGCACTCTGAAAATGGATCTTTTACACCTTTTTCCAATCTGATTTAATTCTACCTTTGAATACCAAAAATGGGAGTTATAATGTTATCGAGTTGCTGACAAAAATTCAGAATTTTTGGGTAAGCATAATTTTAGTTATGCTAAGAATGGTGACTGCCTGTTTGCAGATTTTTCTGGACACAGCAAACTGAATTTTGGTTTAATCACCTATCTTCCAATCGGTTTTATCTCAAACTCAGAATACCAAATTTGTGCCTCATAACCTCACTGAGCTTCTAGAGAATTTTGAAGACCTCTAGATTTTTGGTTTTCAAGGTACACTTCTTTCTCTATCACTGCCAGAATCTACCGTTTGTGCACCTAAATCCATCTTGGTTCTCACATACTCTCTCTATAGATGACCCAACCTCAGTTTTCTGAACATTGATGCTGAGGGATGAACTCACCCTAATTGCCTTCACCAGGCTGGGTTTTCTACGCTTTTGTGGGAAACATTCTGCCTTTGTAGCTCGCACTGCGGCCAAGGCAATTCCCTTGCATGAGTAACATTCTGGACATGGGTCGAACGTGAGGCTCTTCTCACTGTTCACGACAACTCTCAATATCACCTAGATTGAGTATGCTTTCACATGGCATGTGCTACATTGTTACCATATGGTGATGGGAGCATGGCCCAAAGACTTGGTACTAGACGTAATCATTTGATAGTTGTGAGCTTTTCGCAACAAAAATCATAATGAAAATATTAATCTAGTTTCCTTTTATTTATGGGTTATGAAATCAATACCAAAGTTGTTCTAAACTTTATAGCTCACAAAAATTCAGCATTTTTGCATGTGTGGTTTGGGAGATATCAATTTTTTTGTAAGCTCTTGTTGCTGTCAAAACTGCTAGATAGACCTTTGGTAAATTGAATTTTTCGACCCCTGTAAAAGATGAATCTGTTCTGGAGTTGAATACCAAAGTTGAAGCTTATGAAATTCTACACATGCTGACCAAAGTTTAGAAATTTTTGACTTTTGAACAAAGAGTTGTGAATTATTTACTCAGGACTGTGATGCTGCCTAAATTCTGAATTTTCATAAGTTTGGATTTTCGTATGCATATTCTTCTTGTTAATCTTTTAAGCAAGTTTTGAATATGTATCTAATGAAAGTTCAAAATTTTCAGATGGCTGATAATACTCATAATGTTCCTGAGAGCTCTGATGGTCAGGGTGGTGGTGGTCTTCCTCCACCTCCACAGATGACCCCTACAGAAGCGTTCATGGCTACCCAAGCTGAAGTGATGAGGCAAATCCTCAACACGCAGAACCTGATTGCACAGAGGTTTCAGCAGCCCTTCAACCATCAAGGACAAAATCAAGATGGGCCTAATGCAGTCATGTCATATGACAAGTATAGGGCAATGAGGCCACCATTGTTCACCAAGGCAGAGGAGCCCCTAGAGGCTGATGCCTTCATCAGGGCCCTAGAGGCCATGTTTTCCATCTTTACACTGCCTTGCTCAGAAGAAAATAAGGCAGGCTTTGCCGCTCAGCAATTGAGGGGTGAAGCATTAATCTGGTGGGAGCATTTCAAATCTATGCAGCCATAGGGTCACCAGGTTACTTGGGCGGAATTCATGAAGGCTTTCAAAGAGCATTATATTCCTAAGGGGCTTGTTGATAGAAAAATGAGGGAATTGATGCATCTCAAACAAGGATCTGACTCCGTCTATCAATATGCTCAAAAGTTCAACAGTCTCTGTCAGTATGGGGACTACCATGTGGATACTGATAAAAAGAAGATGGAGCGATTCCGTGAGGGTCTTGATGGTGAAATTTATGAGAGGTTGAACCTAATCAAGATTGACAGCTATCCTGAGCTTGTTAATTTGGCTATCTCTCAGGAGGATGCCATGAAGAGGGCTCAACAGGATAGGAAAAGAAAGTTTAATCAGGCCTCGGGCAGTGGGCAGGGAAAGAGGTTCAAGCTGGTGAAGAAGAATGTGCAGGGTTCCACCCAGCCATCTTCATCAGGACGCTGGGTGATGAAGCAATCTCAGAACAAGCCTTCTGGCAATTTCAGCTTTCACAATTCTCAGCAGCAAGCTACCAAGCCCAATGCACCCTACCTCCACGCAACAATGAGGATCTCTGTTGCTTTAATTGTGGACAGCTGGGGCACTATGCCAACAAGTGTACTCGCCCTAGGCAACAGAATCAGCAGAATTAGGGGCAAGGTTCCGAGTCTGGAAATCATGACAAGAAGCAAACTGTTCGGGTGAAGCAGGGAAGACTGAAGTTCACCACAGTAGTTGATCTTCCAGCTAGAGCACCAGTCCTGACGGGTATATTTTCTATCCGAAGTCACCCTGTCACAATATTGTTTGATTCTGGTGTTAACCATAGCTTTATAATTGTGAAAATTTTCTGGGTTTCTTCCATCTAGGCACCATAAGTTTCCACCCCTACCTGTTATCTTTTAATTCCTAATCTCGGGACGAGATTTCTTTTAAGGGGGGTAGACTGTAACACCCCAGGTGTTTATTAAAGATAAATACCTTAATTAGTCGGGTTAATCATGATTAATTGACTCATAAACATGTTTGACATGATTTGTCGCACTTATGCACAAAGGCCCTTGGTCAAAGTCATAATTCTTGGTCAAACCCCTTTGATCCTAAAAGGCTGAATTGGTTTTCTTGCGCATTCTCCAAATTTTGCTATAGAAGTTCAAAATCGGCCAATATAAAAGTTGTTCCTTATTTCCGGGAACACATTTTTCATAATTGGCGGACATTCCAATTTTGAGTGCAAAACCGCTTAAATTTGAGACGAAGTTTCTGCGCACAGTGTTACGGGGCCGAGTTTTTCCTGAAGTTCAACACGTTTTTCACACAAATCTGTTGAGAAAAACATATGTCGCCCTTTGTGAAAGTTGTAGGTCTATAGCTCCTCTACAACTTTTATTTTTGGAGATTTTCAACTTAGTTGACAATTTGGGGAGTTACGGAATTTTGAAAACCGGTACACGGTTTTGAAACAGAGCCGGGCGACATTGACGCCGCGCCAGAGCGCGCGCGTGCGCTAGCGGCTGTCCTGCCATGCATCGAGTCGCGTAAGCGCCGGTGTACGGAAGCCATGGAGATGCCGCTGTGGACCCGTTCGATACCGTGGAGCCTCCGCCCGTCCAAACCCCCGTGAGCCGTGTTCACGACAATGCAGTGCCAGATGAGGGGCCATGCGCCGCGCGCACGATGGCATGCGTGCCCTGTACGCATGCAGTCCGGGCCAGCTGGCTCCGCGAGGCCTTAAGGCCGGCCACAATGCCTCGACCGCGTCATTCCTGTGTGCGCGCGTGGCCAAGACAGGAAGACGCTGCGTAGCGCTACCGTTTCTCGTTTCGCTGCCGCCCGTCCCTAGGCAGGGCCGAACCGGGCCAATCCGGCAGTCCTGCTCCCTCCATGTCGTGTCCCTCCCTTCCTTGCTCCTCCCTCAGCGCCACCACATTGCCACCGGACCACCCAGCCACGCCGCCGCCGGCCTGCGGTGTGCCGCAGCGGGCGCATAGGGGCGGCACGCCGCCGGCCACCGATGACGCCGTTCCCAGTCCGGACAAGGCCAGCAACCAACCCTAGCAAGGTCAGTGCAGCCCCGGGACACCTCTTCCGGCAAAGTCCGGCCGGTGCCGGCCGCCAATTCCGCCGCTGGCGAGATGCAGACCCGCCCGGGGACCCAATTGCAGGGTTTGAGATAGTTCTAGGGTGTTTTGTGTAAACCGAGGACCCTTTCATAATTTCTGTTTCTTCTTTCGAGCACTCCTCTGTAATTGTACATTAGGGTTTTGGCTGCAACTTCAAAAATCAGTAGAAAATTGTAGAAAAATCGGAAAAATGTAAATCTAATTGTTCTGGAATCCTTGTGAGTAGATCTACAACTTTTACAAAGGTTGTATAGTGTTTTTCTGTTTATTTTTAAATGAAAATTTAAACTTAGTTTGAGGCATATTTGTTGTAGTTCAAAATGTACACATGCAAATGCAATGAAATTTGGATTTGTTGTTGTGTTCTCCATGTTCAGTTTTGTGACAAATTTTCACACATGTTTGTTGTGTAGAACTCTAGTTATGATTTTTGTAAGATCTATGCTAGCTTAAGCTTGATGCTTTTTATAGTTCCCTCAAAATATGATTTCTTTCAGCACCAATGCACCCTAGGACTTTGTTGTGATGTTAAGCACCTCTGGAAAAATAATGGTGATTTTAGGAGTCTGTTTAATTAGTGTTTGGTATTTATGCTTGTAATGGATGTCAAATTCATAACTTGAAATATATGATGAATCCACTTGAACATATTGTGCTAGGGCTTAGTTTTGGCATATTGGAGCTGTACAAAAAGTTTGGGATCAAATGGGCTAGTAAATCTTTTTGTATGATTGAATGAAGTTTATCTAGGCTGAGTCTTGTCTTTTTCATTTAAAATAATGTATAAATGATATTGAGCTGAAAATTTATATTTAAGTTTATTTTGGTCATATGCTCCTGTGGTAAAATTTTCATGCCAGTTGGAGTCATATTTTAATTATTATGATTTATGGATGCATGGCTAGTTATAATGGAATATATAACTTTATTTTATCTTTTAATTTGAATAGGAGATGTTTAAGTTCAGTTGCTATTTAAAATGAATTTAAGCACAATCCCCATGCTGATGGTGAAGTTTATGAGTTTAACTTTCTTAGATATGCACACAATCACCATCAAAGTCATAGTTAGTTCATCATCATCCACCCCTTAATTTTAATGAAGTTTAATAATTTTAATTTGCTTAGATGTGCACGCAATCACCATCTAAGTAAGAGTTACTTCACCATCACTCACCCCATACCTTAATAAAGTTTAGTAAGCTATTTTGTTTAAATATGCACACAATCCCCATTTAAATAGATGTTAGTTCACTCTCACCACACACCTTACTTTTGTGAGTTTTCTTTGTTGTTTTGATGAATGTGGCCCACAAGAGTTGGGTTAATGATAAAATCTCTCACCTTCACACCATAACTAATGCATAAGCATAACGTGTGGATCTTCCCGACGGGACGTACACACTTGTTGAGGGGGAGGGATCCGCTAGTGGAGAGTTGAATCAAGCTAGTGGGCAGCAAGACCTGGACCAAAGTCCAGGAGAGCCCAAGGCTAATGTTGAGTCAGAGGAAGGCAAGCACCGGATGCATATAACCTTTTTGAACAAAATCTCACTCCACCTTTACTTTTCAGTATTTATGCTTTACTTTGTGCATTTAAGTTTCAGGAGTTATTTGAAACCTAGATGCATGATCCTTAGGACTCCTATGCTCTTTTACTAGTATGTTAGGAACGCTAGTGCCATGCTCTAAGGATACGGTAGAAGTCGAGTAATGACTCATTGCTCGCGAGATATAGGATACTTATGTTGGAATCATAAGTTGGTTAAATTGACTCGCTCATGTGGTAAGAGCAATGGGTTCGGTCTCGACCGAGTAGCATGGTGCTGGTCTAAGCTATTGAACGTACCACGTGCTTGTCGGGAATGGGACCGGTAAGCCTAGTACCTAATGAACCAGTGCGGGAATTTTATCGCTACTAATCTTAAGATGCGTCTCCCGGTTCGCTACCGGTAGTGCAAGTGTGAGTCTGGACATGCCATGAGTGGGCGTACCAGTAAACCTTGTACTTAGGACTGTGACATCTTTTCCTAATCTGGGGAATGATGGGAACCGCCTGGTCGGGGTAGATCCCGCATTCACTTTTATTTGATTTCTTGGGGTCTACCTTCTTCCGTGTATCTTGGGTTTACCTTGCAAGGATATAAATCGATCGATCATCGGTCACTCGCCATTATCTGAGTCGGCTTGACCACTGGCTACCCCATATTTATTTATGGAACATTTGGATTAATATTGATGCTTGATTAATCTTGTTTGCACAAACATGCTTGTTTAGCTAGGTGCTTACCTAGAATGGTTAACATACTAGAACTTGAGCTAAAAAATTTGAAAGTAAGGATCAACTCTTAGTTGCTTTTGGCAAAACAAACCCATCAGCCAAAAAGCCTTGCATGTCTAGTTGTGTCTTTTATTTTGACGGGTCAGTCTTGCTGAGTATTAGTATACTCAGCCTTGCTGATTTTGTTATTTTCAGGTAATCCTATCTGGCCTGGTGTAATTCCAGATGGATGGGAGATTGAATGGGAGAACGATGATGAGGAGTGATACATTGTGGATGGCCTCCTGTGTGTATCATGCATTTAGTTTAATTTTCCGCTATTTAAAACTCTGAACCATATTTACTTTGATGTACTCAAAACCTGGTTTGTAATGTTAAGTGCTTATGGACTTGTATGTAATGTAATCTTGTACTCTGGTCCCGCCTTCATGTGGGCTTAGCGCATATCTCGATCCTGTGTAAGTGATTTACCGGGCATGACCCGGCAGAGGCGACAAAATAGCTCTTGGTTATCGCTTAGGAGCCACGTGGACCGTCTTAAGTGATAATCCGGATTTATTTTGGGCGGTTCTGTCACAGGCCCGTGGCACGATCCCCTCTGTGCCAGGCTGTGCTCGTGCCGAGCTTTTTTGGGTCGTGCTCGTGTCGGCCCATCGGGACATTTATAGCGGCACCAATAAGATAGCAGGTCTCATTAGCCACATCAGTGTCAATGTCTATAGATTATGTTGTGGCCCCTCTTTTAGACGTGTTGCATTTCAGGATGTCCTCGCCTCGAGACCACCTCCTATTGCTAAGCACCTGCTGCCCATCTCTCTTTTTGTCATATCCAATCTTCTCACCCATCTTCGATTCGATCTGGTTTTCAAGGAGGATTGTGTTGTATTCGAGGAAACGAACTACAACCTGCTCAGAGTAGAAAAGCATGAGGGGAAGCATGTGGGTGGAAAAAAGAGTTGGGCAAATAATTGTACCGATTGCTCACCTTTCCAAAACATAAATTGAAGTTAAACCCATATATGAATAAAAGTTGGATCCTATATGGCAATAGTAAAAAGTTGATACTACAAGGAATGTGCCGACTAGTGACGCAAAAAGGGCATTTCTCGTCATAAACCACGATTAATGATGCCGGTTGTTACGAAAACCCTCTGTCATTAATCGAGCATTAGAAACCGCAATTAATGACGAGATCTTATTTTGCGGCGTCATGAATTTAATGATGCGTATAAATTCGTAATACTTGTCATCATAAACCTGTTTCGGTGGTTGCGCCACGTCAGACCGAGATCCATCGTGGCTCCCACGTGGCAGGGGGTTATGATGATTTCGGTTCGTCACAAATTGAGGCTCGGTCCATGTAAGAGCCTTTGTGAGCCTAATATTGTTGGGCCGATTTTGGCCTGTTTTAGGTTTTTGTGTTATTTTTTTGCCATTCCCTAAATATTTGTTGCACGCTATATTGGGATGTTTTATTTTGGGCCCTAGTCCATCTAACGAACTTGGCCCATATTGCATTATGCAAGGACATTTGATTTTGAGCAATTATCCCCGGAGCCTTTCCTAGAGCCTCGGCCCATATTGCATTTCGTAGGGCACTGTATACTATTCTAGCTGTTGATCACCAGCACATAATCAAACAACAAAACAAAACATTTTCCACTTCCATATAATTCACACCACATTCAGGGAATAGTTCATCCAGTACAATTGTGCAACATACATCAAGTTAGCATCGAACCAAATTAACATACAACAAGTCATCAGGAACACAAGTTCACCAGGACCACACTTCAATTGAGAGGAGGATAAACCTGGCTGAAATTTATCAAGCCTTGGATCAGATTATGCATGTCATTTGTGCTCTTCTTCAAAGCTTCAAGCGCTTCTGTTTGAGACTATAATGTTGTCTGCTGTTGTTGAGCCTTCAATCTCAGTTCGCTCATCTCGGCCTCCTGTTCAACAATCTTCTGCCGTAGTTGTGCCCCCTTGCTTCTCATTGTCAAGTCCAGCTCGTATTTCCTGAATCTGAAGTGCAGTAGTAACCCTAGTCTTTTTCATGGAGGGCGGGCGAATGCCAGTAACCTCCCGAAAAGTCCTAGATTCGACAACTTCCTCCACTGCTTCAGCAACAGTCTTTCCTAGTTGGTCGCCTTGAGGTTCGGCGACAATTTGTTTCATGTGAGCCTAAAAAAGGAAATAAAATTAAAGGTTTAAAATAAAATACTCACACATGTTTCTAGTATTGTTGCAAAGAAGAATGCAAAAGCAGACAAGTACTTACAATGGTTGCCTGTACGAGAGCGGTGAAGCCATTCTTGCTGTAGTGGAAGGACTTGAAATAATCAAGTGGACTTAGCTCTTCTCCTTCAGCAATATACTTCCGCCTCTAAATATGTTTCGAAAATAGGCATTATTATTAAAGTGCTAGCATTGAAAAATGGTTCATGAAATGAACTACATAGCAAAAACATGACTTGTTCATCTTCTTACCACAAGATTAGCTTGTACAATGTAGCTTCGAGATCCTGTGCGCTGATGGTACTTGACCTTTCCTCGATTACCGGTGTTTGTACTACACCTCACCTTTACAATAATAAGAACTCGTGTAATAAATAAGAATAAGAACAATATATCAGTACATGGAAATGTGGTAGTGGCAAGTTGAAGTTCTATCATACCCTGTGCCCATGGGAAGACTACATGTTAACCAATGCCTTCCATTGGGCATCGGTCAGATTGGTCACAATAGATTTAGTTGGGACTGCATTTGCTGGAACATCATCAAAGTACATTTGCTTCAGGTGATACCTCGCCTGTCTCTGTATCGACTTCAGAATGTCACTGCATGCCGCCCTTACAGGCTCACTGGTGGTGTCAATGTCGAATTGCCCCTAGCACAACGCAATTATCAGAAAAATGGATGACAAGAATGGATGCAAAGAACTATGGTAGTAGATGAGTGGACATATGCACACTGCTAGTTTGCCCATGTAGTTCTTGAGATGGTCTTCAGTCTTTTCACCATCTTGTTGGTTCTTCTTCGGCTTGTACTCATTCCAGTAGCAAGGAAGGATTGGTATGTGCCCACGCACTATGATCCTACCTTCTGATGCAAACTTTGTAGCTTGCATTGGTGCCTCTGGGCGTTTGAGCCCTTCTTGAATGTGTATAAGGATCTTGCCATTTAAGCCTCGGCTAATCTGGTCCAGATCTCTGCCCAATCTTCTTGAATCCTACGGCCCCCGTTGTGCTCTGGAAGGGTGTGCATCACCTAACAAGTTTGTTACATCCATACAAGTTAATAATTATTCAGTTAGTAATTAAGGAATTCAAATATGAGATCAAATGATTTACCTTCTGCAGTCATCATGTCGATGATGTTCTCATCATGGGTTGCTGTTGCTTGGCCTTCAGTGGGCAATTCTTGTGTATTAAGAGTTGTCCCACTCCCATCAGCTAAAGCCAATTCCCTTGCCTTGGTCCTTGTCAGTCTAGGAGGCATTCTGGTAGGGTCATCCAGTGCTTGAATTCTCTTGGTCCCTCTTGCTCCATTGATAGGTATGCTATGAGTTGCCTGATTACACAAAATTCAACAAAAAAGAGAAGATCAGAAGCAATCCTGCATAACTAATACATGAAACGAGTTCATGATAAGATTACCTCTTATTGACATGTCTCTTGGTAAGATTCATGTTCATCAGACGGGTTGTACTCCAGATCAGGATCTTGTATTCTTGTATCGTTGGTAACCTTTCTGCTTGGTCAGTCAGGTGGTAAAAGTGATTTAATTTTATCGAGGCCAAGCGTAGAGAAGAATGTGTGATTCCTCAAGACATTAATGTCCCTGTACCACTCGTAATCGTAGCGCACTTCTACTTCTGTTAGGAAAGGAGAGAAACTTCTGTAAGGTTGGCCTACCACTGTAAATAAAACTAGATCTAAAAACTTCTATAAAAACCAGTAGGATGTTCCTAGTCAAAACAAGATCTTGAGAAGAACTAGTGTAGACATGGGATCTGTCAGATCTAAAAACTTCTATAAGAACCAGTAGGATGTTCCTAGACGAATAAGATCCTAAAAGGATGTTCCTAGTCAAAACGAGATCCTAAGAAGACCTAGTGTAGACATGGGATCTACCTGATAAAAAAACTAGTACACACATGGGATCTGCCACATGGGAAAACACGCAAGTACGAATCCACCGGGGAAGCTGAACTGAGGAGGAAAACATTGTACCTTGTTCTAGATATTTCCTTCGCACGACCTTCCATCCTGGTGCCATTGTGTCATCACTACTGGTTCTGCAGAGGCAGAAGAGAAAGGGGCTGAAGCTATGAGTGGTAGATTTGGGACGATGGAGGAGAGGAGGTGAAGATTTGGGTTGGCGGCGAGGAGGGAAGGGGAAATGGGGGTGGAAAGATTTGAGATGGCGAGGAGTAGAAGGGAGGGAAGGGATGGGGCGAGGGTAATTTATCCATTTCGGTGGAGGGCCCTGTCAGATTACCAATATACCGTATCATTATGGTGGTGGCTTAAACAGGGTGTTACTGGGAAGGGGGAACAAAAAACAACATTTAACATCTGCTTTGCTCAGGCGTCCAAAATTTTGAATATTTGAATAGCGCACCGGTTTGTTCTGGGGGTTGGTCAACGCTATATACTGGCAGTAAAAGAGGTTCCTCTTATCAAGATACTGGTACAAAGGATATTCCTTTGTTAGGAACCACTCATTTCGTTTATGTACTTCTGCGCCTAAATTGATGTTCGTTGTTAAGTAGTAAAGAACGGGTGGGTGTACTTTGGATGGATTGTCAGATCATGAGCATGTTGCATAGTAGTCGATTATGCCCACATTGGAGATAAACACATTATTTCTTCCTTCCTCGATTCGATTCGCATACTACATGATCATGAGCACATTGCATACTACTCGATCATGCCCACATCAGAGATCAACACATCCCTTCCTTCGTCAATTCGATTCGCATACTACTAGAAGATCATGAGCACGTTGCATACTGCTTGATCATGCCCACATTGGAGATCAACACATCCCTTCCTTCATCGATTCGATTCACATACTACTAGAAGATTATGAGCATGTTGCATACTGCTCGATCATGCCCACATTGGAGACCAACACATCTCTTCCTTCCTCAATTCGATTCGCATACTACTACAACATCATGAGTATGTTGCATACTACTCGATCATGCCCACATTGGATAGGATAAGAAGTGTATTTGTTCATACGCTCCCTAGTGGCAGCCTTAATCCATGATCATGCATTCTTGTGATTATATGGATATTATCTAATCTACCATTCACATAGCCCATAATTAGAGGAGTCTTGTTAGCCTTTTCTAGCTTCTCCCCTTCATACACAACGTTCCGTTATTATATAATACAACATACCGAATAAACCAGATAACATGCACCGATGGCAGGTTTAATATTTAGGAAAGTGCGACTTCAGCTACTTATGAATCATAAGGTCCACATGATTTCAGATCAGATCGACTTAAACATTAACTGATTTCACATCCTAGTCCTCATCACTTTCATCGGCAACATTTTCATCTTCATTGACGTATTGCCATAGAGTGTCGTCTTCCTCATCTTCATAATTGAATTCATCCACATCAGACAACTCCTGCTAGCGAATTGAGCCAACTTCAGCAGCTACAACCATAATCTCCTCCATTGCCGAAAAAAGTTTCCTAATTCCACAATAGCTGTGTATATCTCTTTATCCACTAAACTGCGAAGACAAGCCAGCAAAACCCTTTGGAGTAGGATATGACAATCATGAGTTTTCAGTCTTTGTAGTTTGTATCCCTTCCTTCCTCGATTTGATTCGCTTATTACTACTAAAAGATTATGAGCACGTTGCATACTTCTCGATCATGCCCACATTGGAGATCAACACATCCCTTCCTTCGTTAATTTGATTCACATACTACTAGAAGATTATGAGCACGTTGCATACTACTCGATCATGCCTACATTGGAGATCAACACATCCCTTCCTTCCTCGATTCCATTCGAATACTACTACAAGAGCATGTGCATGTTGCATTCCTCTCATCAAACATCGGTATGGCGGCATGATTCAAGGATTACATCAAAAACTATAAACAAAAGCATGCACAGGGAGTGTTGGGTTCATTTTATGCATAGCACGACTCATGCATTGCGTGATGTCGAGGCCGTAGAACTCTCTGTTTTGGGTGTGAGGACCAGGATTATTTGAAGACCAGTGGAGGGTCGATACTCAAAAAAAAAAGACCAGTGGAGGGTCGCTCCTTAGTCATGAGTGATTGACAACGTTGTGCGGACTGATGTTTGGCTTAGTATTACAGGTGTAGGTTGCGTCTTGACTCATGTTGGTGCACGTGAAGAACAAGTGCGAAAGTTCTATGCCGTGGTGGCTTTTGGGTGATGGAGAGACAAGTAGTCTTGGTTCGATGGACCTGGTGGCCGATGGTGTCAAGTGCGAGCTGCATGGTGTAAGAAGAGCGAGTTGAAGTCATGACATGGGCCGATGCAAGGTGGCGGTTCGCGATCGAAGCTTGCACGTGGGGTTTGGTGGTTTGCCCACAAAACCATTAGAGGACGGTTTCTTGGTTTGGGCCTCAAAATCGAGGCCGGATATAATTCTTCAATGCTTACAAGCATAGGTTTCTATGCACGATAAAATTTTAACCGTGAATCTATACATGATGAAATTCCTTGAAGCTGCAGGATGCATGTTTATATGACTTCCTTTTGTAGTTTCTATGCCTTTGATTTCAATTGGAAAAATGAGAAATCTTCCCTACATAGAGAGGTTGTATGTTGGACAATGATTTTGAATCTTGTTTGATCATAGATACTATTTGTCGCCTGCTGAGAGACATGGGTACCCATGAGTCCCCACCGGCCAGGGTCCCAGGGGCCCCTGACAAGTGGACCCGACCTTCTAGAAGACCCGCCGACCTTACAAGTGGGCCCAGCGACCTTATCCACACCTCCGAAGACCGTGGGTGACCTGATCAGGATCTCGGAAGACCCGCAATGCTTGGCGTGCAAGTCAAGGACTCTAGGATCTGGCGCGCTGCCTCCTGTAGCTCCAAGTATCACGGGATACTCCTTGTAATCCGGGAGATAAGCCTCCCACAGTTGTAACCGACCCCAACACGGGTCAACCGACCTGCGCATGCAAACCCTAGCCCGTCCCCCCATATAAGGCGGCCTAGGGCTCCATGCACAGGACAACTCATCCCCGCATAATCCACCACAACTGGACGTAGGGTTTTACTCTCTGGAGGCCTGAACCAGTATAAACCCTTGTCTCCGTGTTCCTCACCGCCATACTAGCCTAGTTCCGTGTGCATCCCGTGCATAACCACCTACGCTCTTAGGTCCCGATCCTCCATTAACCTGCAAACCTCTAGGGTAACCCCCTAGCGGATCTGTCCAGGTCTCACCCCCTGACAGTTGGCGCGCCAGGTAGGCGTGATCGGGAACTCGCTGTGTAGCATGGTGGCCGGACCCAACGTCATCTTTGGCGACGACATGGAAGACTCCCTCACGGCGCGTAGAATTTTTTTTTCCGACCCGCCCACTCAACCGGCGAAATCAAGATCAACAGGAGCTAGGCTGTCAAGCGACCGGGCGGCACGTGTACAGCAAGATGGCAGGTCACCCTCAAGTACAGAGACCGGAGTCCTGAGTCCTGATCCTCCACGTCAACAACTCTCGTGCTGCTGCTAAGCTCACGATCTAATCTACACCCGGCTCGGCGGCAAGCGACTTGACAGGATGCTCGACGCGGCTTCGACCACGACATCGTCTACGCGTATCATCCCGGCTCCGGCCTCAATGCACAGGCGATCTGCTCTCCCGAGCACGTGCATCTCGAGGCCCCAGCGGCAGCTAATGGGCGTGTCAGCAACCAGCTCCGGCCACGCATCGCGCGCATAAGTGTGGCAGACTTGATCTTCTTCACGCCTGCAAGCATGCATGACGCATCAATCCACTCGTGCCGTTCACATCGTGAAGCACCTACAGGGAATATTCTATGTTGATTTATTTTATTAGCATTTGATCTAAGTTTGTTTAGCCGGTAGGGATTATTCTAATCCATTTCTGATTTTTTCTACAACGTAACGCATCATGTATGTACGCTCATGCATACGGCCGACATGCTGGCCGGGATCCTCGACGGCAGATCGAAGCCACGCCAAGCTAGAGTCCATGCATCCTCGGTGCAGTCCACACATCATGGACGAGCTGAACCGACGGCGTGAGCTCGGTGTGCTACGTCACCACCACTGCCGCCGGCCGCGGTGACTCGTCCATGAGGTGGTAGGAGCACCCGGAGGCAACCTCAAGACAACAGTACCACGTCCCGTTTGCGGTCGACCTGCTCGACGCGCCGCCGACCTGATGGCATCATCAACGTGCCGCTACTCCTGCAACCAGCTTCGCCGGCCTCCCACAGCCACGTGCGAACCACGACGACGACGACTTCGACTCCGCCGACCACCTCTTCAATACCTTCTCGGCGGCGCAGCTTCGGTTCTTCCGACCTTCAACGACTCATCGCCGACCTCTTCGGCGTCTCGAGCTCACCACGTCGACCTCGACCATGACTCGGCAAGCTAAGTTTTATTTGCTATTAAATATTTTACGTCTTCAATTTCTTTCGTCGACCTGCTTTACATGCTTTTTCCTGCTTTATTTTCCCTCTCCCTTTGACACGCTCGGGGGCTTGGTATAGCCGACCTCGATATGCTCGGGGGCTTGGCTTTGCCAATCTAAGGGTCGTCAGACCTGAGGGACTTAATTAACTTCTGTGCGTTCTTACTTTAAGTGTATTTTACTCATTATGCGCATTGACAGATATCTGCTTCATGGTCTCCTGACCGAGTAACGACCTCCGGGTCTATCGCATCGCCTCCACGAGGTCGATAAGGCCCTACTGCCTCCAAGGTCACCATGACCCATAGTGATAAAATATCACATCGACGGCTCTGTGCTTAATGGCTCCACTGCCCGTTGGCGGCCTCCGGGCCAAGTAGCTCCTCCTTGAGGTCGCTAAGGCCCTGCTGCCTCCAAGGTCACCACGACCCATAGTGGTAAAATATCACACCGACGGCTCCGTGCTTAATGGCTCCACTGCCCGTTGGTGGCCTCCGGGCCAAGTAGCTCCTCCTTGAGGTCGCTAAGGCCCTGCTACCTCCAAGGTCACCAAGACCCATAGTGATAAAATATCACACTGACGGCTCCGTGCTTAATGGCTCCACTGCCCATTGGCGGCCTCCGGGCCAAGTAGCTCCTACTTGAGGTCGCTAAGGCCCTGCTGCCTCCAAGGTCACCATGACCCATAGTGATAAAATATCACACCGACGGCTCCGTGCTTAATGGCTCCACTGCCCGTTGATGGCCTCCGGGCCAAGTAGCTCCTCCTTGAGGTCGCTAAGGCCCTGCTGCCTTCTAGGTCGCGTAGACCTAGATTTTTCAGGCTGACTACCTGTGTTGTGCCATCACACAATGGCCATGACGATCCAGATCGCCATGGACCATTCATCATTTCTCGAGGCCTCCTGGAGGTCGGCGTGCTAATACAGCCCAGCTGGGACCTTGGTAGCTAGGGATGAAAACGGATCGGATACGAACAGATACTGCGGATACAGATACAAATAATTTTTCTTTCTCGGACAGAATTCTCGGATCGAATTCGGATACAAATAGTATATTTTGTGTCGAATAGTGATATTCATCATATTTGGATCATAGAAATTAAATTTTGAATTTCCGGATACTAAAGCGGTACGGATAGTTACGGATATTAAATATCCGGATTCGAATACGGTCTTACCATTTGAGTGTCTGACCCTTTCGGTCGGTCGGTCAGACGGATAATATCTGTACCACTTTCATCCCTATTGGTAGCCATACCATTACCGCCCGGGCACCTCTACATCTACTACAACACACCATTTGTCATACAAGTGTGTATATAAAAGGCTTCAGTAGCTGTAAAGACTTCCCGGCGTCTCCGTCGTTGTCCTCTTCAGGTCGCTAGACCTCCTGGCGTTGTCGTCGTCGTCGGAGGCGAACTTCCGCACGAAATACCTCAACTTTGAGGTCGCCAACTTTAAGTCCTCCTACCACGCGATCCTAGGTCGCCCGATGCTGGCCAGATTCATGGCCATCGCGCACTACACCTATCTGGTGTTGAAGATGCCGGCTCCACATGGGGTCCTCTCCGTCAAGGGGGACCTCATCGTCTCCTTCAGGTGCAACACAGAGGCCCTCGACCTCCGCTGCTGCCGACGCCTCCGCGGTCTTGGTCACCGTGGCCAAACAAGTCGACCCTGTCGACGAATCTGTCCCAGAGCAGAAGCGCACCGAGATCGCGCTAGATGCAGCTCCCTCGACAAAGAAGGTCTGCCTCGGCCTTGCCGACCCAGAGAAGACGGTGGTGATCAGCGACGGGCTCGATCCCAAATAGGAACTCGCGCTCAACAGCTTCCTCCGGGATAACGCCGACATATTCGCATGGAGTCCATCGGATATGCCAGGTGTCCCCAGGGAGCTGGCTGAGCAAGCCTTGGATGTAAGCAAGACGGCCAAGCCTGTCAAGCAGAAGCTTTGCCGCTTTGTGAAAGATCGCAAGGACGTCATTAGGGTAGAGCTAATAAAGCTCCTAGCTACCAGATTTATCTGAGTGTAAAAACCCGGTTTGGCTCGCCAACTCGGTTCTTGTACCAAAGAAAACCGGTCAATGGAGAATGTGTATCGATTACACTGATCTTAACAGGCACTACCCTAAAGACCCCTTCCCTCTTCCGCGCATCAACCAGGTCGTGGACTCCACGACTGGAAGCGTCCTCCTCTACTTTCTCGACTGCTACTCAGGGTATCACCAGATAGCCCCGAAGGTCTATGACCAAGACAAGACGGTGTTCATAACGCCCCACGGCATCTACTGCTACACGGCCATGACCTTCGGCCTCAAGAACGCTGGTGCAACCTACCAAAAGGCCATCTAGAAGTGTCTGGCCAGCCAGATCAACAAGAACGTAGAAGCCTACGTCGACGACGTGGTCGTCAAGACCACCCACGAGGACAAGCTCATAGCTGACCTCGTGGAGACCTTCGCCAACCTCCGCGTCTACCGCTGGAAACTTAATCCAGAGAAGTGTGTCTTCCGTGTCCCATCTGGCAAGCTCCTGGGCTTCATGGTCAGCAATCAGCGCATCGAGGACAATCCCACCAAGGTGGATGCCATCCTCAGGATGAAGCGACCTACAGGCAAAAAAGACGTCATGAAGCTCACCGGCATGATGGCGGCCTTAGGCCGATTCATTAGCAAACTTGTAGAAAAGGGCCGCCCTTCTTCAAACTGCTAAAAAAGGCGGACAAGTTTGTCTGGACTGAGGAGGCGGACCAAGCCCTTGAGCAACTTAAGACCTTTCTCACGACACCCCCGGTGATGGTGCCCCCGGCGCCTAAGGAGCCCTTACTGCTCTACATCTCGGTGACCACCCTGGTGGTCAGCGCCGTTCTGGTGGCTGAGCGACCTGAAGAGGGGTGACCTTACCCTGTCCAGCGACCAATCTACTACATCAGTGAAGTCCTATCTGACAGCAAGACCAGGTACAGCCATCCCCAGAAGATGCTCTACGCTCTACTCATGACCTCCCGCAAGCTCCGGCATTACTTCCAATCGCACAAGATCAAGGTCGTCTCGGCCTACCCCCTTGGCGAGATCCTGTGGAGCCGCGACACCACTGGGCGCATCGTCAAGTGGTCCATCGAGATGGGTGAATTCGACCTAGAGTTCTGCCCTAGGTAGGCCATCAAGTCTCAGGTCATCGCAGACTTCGTCTCGGAGTGGACAGAGATCCAGCAGCCTCCCCCTTTGGAGCGACCTGAGCACTGGAAAATGTACTTCGATGGTTCCCTGAACCTCGAAGGAGGCGGTGCAGGCGTCTTGTTCATCTCCCCCCAGGGCGACTTCCTAAAGTACGTCCTGTAGATCCACTACAAGGCGTCCAACAACAGCGCCGAGTACGAGGCCCTCATCCACGGGCTACGCATAGCCGTCTCCCTCGGGATCAAGCGCCTCATGGCCTACGGCGATTCCAAGGTCGTCATCGACCAAGTCAGCAAAGACTCCAAAGCCAGAAAGGACATGATGGATGCCTACTGCGCTGAGGTGCGCAAGCTCGAACGTCACTTCGAAGGGCTCGAGTTCCACCACGTCTGCCGCAACAACAATGTCGCGGCTGATGTCCTCTCCAAGCTCGGCTCAAAGCGAGCACTAGTTCCGGCCGGTGTGTTCATTCAGGACCTGCGCAAGCCATCCATCAAACTCATCCCTGACCCAGAGTCAGCTGATGATGACATGACCTCACCTGAAGGTCGCGAGATCCTCATGATCGACGCAGAAGAAGATTGGCGCCTTGACTTCATCACCTTCCTCCTCGAACATCGAGTGCCCGAGGACAAGGCGGAGCACGAAAAGATCATGAGGCGCAGCGCCAACTTCGTCATCGTCGGCAAGGAACTCTATCGGAGGTCCGCCTCCACTGGAGTGCTCATGAAGTGCATCCTACGATCTGAGGGCCTCAGGCTCTTGGATGAGATCCACAGTGGCGAGTGTGGCAACCACGCCACTTCCTCCAACCTCGTGGGCAAGGCCTTCAGATCTGGCTTCTACTAGCCCACGGCCATGGCCGATGCCTAGGAACTTGTACGTCGATGCAAGGGGTGTTAGTTCTTCACTAAGCAGCAACACGTCCCGGCTCAGGCCCTGAGGACTATCCCTCCGTCGTGGCCCTTCGCAATTTGGGGTCTCGACTATGTGGGACCGTTCAAGACCACCCCTGGCGGCTACAAGCACATCATCGTGGCGGTGGATAAGTTCACCAAGTGGATCGAGGTCCGTCCCGTATCCAGCGTCACATCGAAAGAGGCGGCCAAATTCATCGAGGAGATCACCCACCGCTTTGGGGTGCCAAACAGGATCGTCACCGACCTTGGCACGGCCTTCACAGGAGCCGAATTCTGGGACTTCTGTCGAGACAGCATGATCGACGTATGCTATTCCTCAGTGGCGCACCCACGGTGCAACGGCCAGGTTGAGCGTGCCAACGGCATGGTCTTACAGGCCATCAAAGATCGCATCTTTGACGGCTCAGCGCCTTATGCAACCAGATGGCTCTCAGAGCTTCCTCACGTCCTTTGGGGTCTCAGGACCCAAGTTAGCTCGACCACAGGGTACTCACCCTTCTTTCTGGTCTACGGGTCAGAGGCCATCCACCCCACCGACGTGGCTTTCGGTGCCCCTCGCATCCAGAACTTCGACAAAGGAGAAGTAGAGCAGACACGCAGGCTCGACCTTGATAGTGTTGAGGAACATCATGTGGCTGCGCTCATGCGCCACACCCACCACAAGCAGCAGCTACGTCGCTACCACGACCGCAACGTGCGGAAACGTTCCTTCAATGTGGGCGACCTAGTTTTGCGGCGGATCCAGAACACCAAGGACATGCACAAGCTCTCCGCGCCTTGGGAAGGCCCCTTCATAGTTAAGGAGGTCATTGGACCGGCGACCTATCGCCTCTAATGGGCCGATGGCTAGGGTGTCCCGAACCCCTGGAACATCGAGCACTTACATCGCTTCTATCCTTAGGAGCTTTGTACCACAATAAAGCTATGTACTCTTTTCCTTTGTAATTCCATATATGAATATAAAGATTTCTCTTTCGACCTACTCGCTCTCTATTCACCCCTCCCCTTCGACACGCTCGGGGGCTTGGCTTTAAGCTCGGCCCTTCGCGCTCGGGGGCATGGCTTTAAGCTCCGCCCTTCACGCTCGGGGGCTTGGCTTTGCCAACCTAAGGGTCGCTCGACCCGGGGTTTGTACCTTTTCTTTTCACCAGTGTTCCCTTACCACAACTTCTTATGTATTTTATAAGTATTCCTAGGTCGTGGGGTTGCTTGACGTTGGGTCCCTGACCCCCTCCGCACGCTGGCCGCACATAAGCCTCCAACATCGAGCCGTGTGGTCGGTAAGCCGTTCCTCCACTGAGTTGGGTTAGCAAAGGAAAAGGGGTCTCGCAACTTCGCTACCTTCGTGTTCTTATAAGGGGCCTACAAAGTCAAATAAGGGACCACGTTAACTTAAAAACATCTCTTTTTTCATTCATGCAAGGTTTATATTACACCAAAAGGGTCCACGACCCATTGTTACTAATAGTTTGCCACGTCCTAAGTTACATCTCCAGGTCTACCTTCTTCATAATTTCCCCTGCAACGGCCTGGATATCTTCACTGCCCACCAGCTCTACCAAGGCGAGCTCCTCCTTCACCTTCTTAAGGTCGAATGATGGCTCGTGGTGCTTCAACGTGGCCAGTGCAGTAGTAGCAGTGAGCTTGCCGCTGTCCATCAGCAAGGTCTTTATGCGACCTTCCGCGTCCTCCAACTGCGCGACAAGCTCCTGTGGGCCACCCTCGACCTTCGGGGCATACACGTCCACAAGGTACCCGGCGGCCTCCTTGAGGTCGTCCAGCTCCCTCTCAATATCTGCAGTCATCTCTTGATGATCAGTAAGGGTTTGCATCGCCCGGCCAAGGTCGATCTCTAGATCCCTGCACGTGCCAAATTCATATGCAGGTTTACGAGCAAAGTAAGACTCACTGGCGACGACCTCCTTGTGCTTCTCCTTGAGGATCTTCACCTGCTCTTTGGACTCCCTGAGGTCCTTCTTCAAGGTAGTCTCCCTCTTCTTGGCGTCTGCAATAGTCAAGATCAGGATGGGCCAACCACGGCATAAAAACTTAAAGACCAAGCATGTCCCGCGATGTACCTGCGGCGGCGAACTTCAGATCGTCCTCCGTTTCCTTCGCCTTCAGCTTTGCAGCTTCAAGCTCCCGCTTCAAGGCCTCGATAGCCTGGTCCTTCAAGATCGCCTCGTCCTTGAGGCTCCTTATTTCCTTCGCGGCCTCAGTCTTGGCCTGGAGCACGGCCTCCCATGTCGTGGCCAGCTCTGCATGAAGCTTAGCACCCTCCGCCAGTAGGTTCGCCCTTGCTTGCGAGCGTGCAGGAAGAGTCTGCTCCAACACATCAAGATCGTCAAGTCAAGGCACCTCAACAAACTTAAGATGTAGCCCCAAAGGTAACATCAGCTCACCATGAGCGTCCTGCCGATTGTCTTCACCGCCTCCGTGATGGTCGCCTGCGCCGCCTTGAAGTCATCAAGGTCCTTGGCGTTGGCCCAGACGTCATCCTCCCATGAGGTGCCGGTGTAGAGACACCGCTGCCGTTCATCCTCCTCGCGTCCTCCTCCGGTACCCACCAATTGCATCTCCGGCAAGCTCAACTCGGGTCGGTCCTGCTGTTGCAGACCTTCCTCCTGCTGAGTGCTGTCCGCAGCGGCCTTGGCCGCCTCTGATGTTGCTCCCTTCACGGTCTCCGGGACCCCACTGGTGACGTCCCCGCCTGAGGTCGCCGACGACTGCCCCACCGGCACCTTCTCAATCTTCCGCCCAAAGGCCTCTTGGCCTGAGGCGTTCTTGCTGCTCCCTGATGCAGCAAGGGTCCCCTTGCCCAAGGCGTGCAAGTTCGTCAGCACTGACGTACCCAACCAGCAACAAAGATGAAGAATAGCATAAAAATCAAGCTCAGTGACATACCCGCCGCTGGTCTTCAACTTAAACGACATCGGCCTAGGCGGCGCCCGCCTTGGGTTCTTCTGCGACCCTTGGTCGTTCACGCCACCCGCACTTGGCTTCGGTTGTTGCTCACTTACAGCGCTGAGTGCGGTGGCATCTCCTCCCACGGCCACTACGTCACCCAATCCCGTGGCGATGTCGTGTGACCGCGCATCGTCCTGCTCCTCGAGGACGACCTCGACGGTGCTAGTCGTTGCCGTCTCCGATGAGGCAGTGGTGTCCTTCCTCTTCCTCTTCTTGTTCTGCACCTCGATGGTGGAGGAGATGATCTTGACGCCCTTGTGCGCCGGGATCTTAGCGGTGGCCTGCTGCGTGCGACGAGTCGTTGGCACGGAGCTTGTCACGGGTGGATCTTCTTCATCACTACCTCCCACCGACGAGTTGGAGAGGTAGTTCTCCAATAACTCTGGCGGTAGAGCCTGCACGTCCTCCGCCGCCCGAACCTTGAAGCTGCGCTCGCCCTCGTCGGCGAGGGGCGCCGGGCTCTAGAACAAACCTTCGCGACCCTGCAACAGGCGACCTTTATTTCAGAAACAGGGGAATGCTAAGCCAACAAATAAATCAAGGTCGATCAGCGACGTACCACGTCGGCGGGCCGTGTGAGGGAGAATGCCTTGGGGCACGTTCGGTTTCGGATCACCCCATTGAAGAGCTCCCTCACTCGCGCCACCATCTCCTGCTTGGAGACCTTGTGCTGCTGTACGCGGGTTGGGTCGGTTTGACCCCAGTACTCGTAGGCCGGGTGCACCCGATCCTGGATCGGTTGCAGCAGCCTTCGGCTGAAACTGATGGCCACCGCACCGCCCGTCAGCCCTTCTTCCTTCCTCGTCTTGAGGTCCTCCCGCAGCGGCTTGATGGCGTCCATCTCCCGCGACGTAGCTGGTTGGTCCACTCCGGCATCGGGACCGGCGCAAGCCCCGACCTAGTGTCCAGCACCGGCTTCGGGTTGTCGTTGTAGAACCACCCTCGCCTCCAGCCTTGGGTGTTGTCTGGCAGCTCCATGTCGATGTACACCATCTTCATGTGACGGCGTAGCATGAAGCCGACAGCCCCGATGACGCCATTCTTCCCCGTCTTCTTCACCTCAAAAAAATACCGCCACAAGTCGAAATGTGGCGGTATCCCCAAGTACGCCTCACACAGGTGGATGAATGAGGACACAGTGGTGTTGGTGTTGGGGACGAGATGCACCAGGTCGATGCAGTAGAAGTGGAGCAGCTCGCGGAAGAAGTCGCCCGCCGGGACTCCAAATCCGCGCTCGATGTGCGTGACGAAGGCGACGGTCTCCCCGGTCCCCTCTGAGGGGAAGGCTTCGCCGGCGGCTGGCCTCCAGCCCACCTGCTCCCTAGGCTTCAGCAGCCTGCACTCCACCAAACTCTTCAGCTGCGCCTCCGTCACCGTCGAGGGCTCCCAAAACTTCTCCGGCGGTGGCGCAAGCTCTGGGGCCATTTCTTCTTCTTCGAAGCCCGTGGACCTTGCTCTAAACACCACCAGAGATTTCTGGTGCATACGGTAGCGCTGGGCACGGTGGATCTAGGCACGGCGGTGCTGGTGAATCTGTGCGCTAAAGCTCTTGGTTGCGGAATCGAAAACTCTAGCTGTTGTGGGGAATGGAAGAGAGTGGGGTCCTTGGCCCTTCACTTGGCCTTTTATAACTGGGCCACATCAGTACGTTGGGCCGCGGTACCCCAAAACGTCTCTTCGGATTCGACATCATTCCCGGCGACCCAACGGATACATCGCCCAACGGCTCTTTCGGCCTAACGGCCACAGGCAGTAACGGCTCGTGCCGTGCGGGAATCCATGCTCGTTAGCCTCCGGGCCAATGGTTCAATGACCATGGACTTGTTATGCCCTACTTCAAGCCCCTTACCCACTATTTTCTTCAAGGTCTCTTGACCTCTGACGACCTCCGGGTCCATGGTAACACCTTCACAAGGTCGACAGGTACTACCGCTTGGTAGGTTGCCTCAACTCTCACTGATTGGGTTCGCACCCCTGGCTCCTAGGTCCTGTTACCTACTACATTGCCTTAGCCTCTATGGCTGGTTTTGCACCAACGGCCCCGTGCTTAAAAGCTCCACTGCCCGTTGGCGGCCTCTGGGTCAAGTAGCACGTCCTTGAGGTCGCTAAGGTCCTGCTACCTATTACATTGCCTTAAATGGCTATACCGATGGCCTCATGCCTAATGGCTCCACTGCCCGTTGGCGACCACTTGGTCAAGTAGCACCTTCCTAAGGTCACTAAGGCCCTGCTGCCTTCTGGGTCGTGTAGACCTAGAGTTTCCAGGCTGACTACCTGCGTTGTGTCACTGCACAACAGCCGTGCCGACCCAGGTCGACACGAGTTCCCTGTCTCTACGAAAGGCCTCCTGAAGGTCGGTGTGCTATTACAGCCCTGCCGGGACCTTGGTATCCGTACCATTGCAGCCTGGGCACCCTCACAACCACCAAAATCATGATATTCTTCATGTAAAACTATATTTACAGCTTTATAAGCTACAAGGAGTTTGGCCCTTGGCCAAATTACAAGATACAAAGATCTTAAAGGTCCTGAATTACCTTCCAAAGTGCTTATGACTCAATCTACACTAATAAGGCTTGTCGCAAGCTTTCTTCTAGCTTCATGACCTACTCGATGACCTCTACAGCCACTGTGGAGGACGCTACCACACAGCCACCTCTACTCGCGTACCAACCAGTCTCCTGCAGTGCCAGCATCAAGTCTGAGCTTCGCCGCAAGATTGCAGAAGGTCCGAGCTTTAACACCAACCTCGCCGGGTGGAGCGCGGTACTCACCAGCATCACATCAGGCCTACAAGTGTCAGGGCTGGCGATGCAACTGCTGCTTCATACTCCTCCTGGGTTCCTCAGCGGGGCTGGGAGAAGAGGCCAATCGAGTTCTTCGAGCCTCGCAAGCATTCTTCTAGCTCCAAGTATGACCTACACCAACCTTCCACTCTGGAGGAGGGACACAAGGCCCTGGCTTGGCTATATTACTACATAGATTGGTGCGGTTTGCTTCAAGCCTTGGGTGCCTATTTATACTCCAGCACCTACCATTAGGTGTTAATCCGCAAGCCAGCTTGCGTGGCGTCCTTATCTGCAAGATCACTGTACCCTCGTGGAGCACGAGGTCACTGTTCACCCGTGGAAGGCATTGGCGTGCTTGTCCCCTACCTGACCACATCCTGGAGCAGCTTTTGTCTTTTGCGGGTGATTACGACCTGTGCTTCGCTTAGGAGCTGGCCCGTGACCGTACAGTGCACGTGTGACTCTGGTTGTGCCAGACTTGTTGCCTGCGGCCCTCTGCAAAGATTCTGGAGCCCTTGTCCTCTAGTGCTGACACTACAAGAGTATCTGTTTCCTAGGTAGAAGGTCGTAGGTTCGGATTTTTCTTCTTCTTCTTTGGAGCATCAAACTGGCCATCTTGGTTGCTTTACTGCTCGGGGGCTACTACACTAGTGCGTCTTCGACACCCTATTTTCTCCAGGTCACCTCGACCTAATGGAAGCCTGCTTCCATCGCTTCTCGGCTCGACCTACCCCTGGTAGGCTTGTTGACATTCCTGAAGGTCGTGACTGCTATTACAACATACCTGACTCCGGTCAGGTCGGCGGTTCTGCAAGATCTACGCCTCGTCTTCACTTTGACCTCATGGTCCTTCGATCCAGAAGCTCGACGCTCAACTTCGTGCGCGCATTGGAGGGGTTTCTTTTCTTTTTTGATCCCCGTGCACCCTTCACGACCTCGGTGGTGCCGCGCCTCTGCTACTCTTCAACACGACCTCGCCTCGGCCGCTGTGCCTACACGTCGATCGGGGGCCTGAGAGACATGGGTACCCATGGGTCCCCACCGGCCAGGGTCCTAGGGGCCCCTGACAAGTGGACCCGACCTTCTAGAAGACCTGTGGACCTTACAAGTGGGCCCAACGACCTTATCCACACCTCCAAAGACCGCGGGCGACCTGATCAGGATCCCGGAAGACCCACAATGCTTGGCGTGCAAGTCAAGGACTCTAGGATCCAGCGCGCCGCCGCCTGTAGATCCGAGTATCACGGGATACTCCTTGTAATCCGGGAGATAAGCCTCCCACAGTTGTAATCGACCCCGACACGGGTCAACCGACCTGCACATGCAAACCCTAGCCCGTCCCCCCATATAAGGCGGCCTAGGGCTCCATGCACAGGACAACTCATCCCCGCATAATCCACCACAACTGGACATAGGGTTTTACTCTCCGGAGGCCTGAACCAGTATAAACCCTTGTCTCCGTGTTCCTCGCCGCCATACTCGCCTAGTTCCGTGTGCATCCTGTGCATAACCACCTACGCTCTTAGGTCCCGATCCTCCATTAACCTGCAAACCTCTAGGGTAACCCCCTAGCGGATCTGTCCAGGTCTCACCCCCTGACACCTGCGATAATATTTTTCTTTACATCTTAGTTGTTGATTATATATGTTCTAACATATGAGAATAGACACTAGTTGTTCTTGAGTTTTTTTGAAATTAGGCCTCTGATTAACGATGTAATATTTAGGACAACCACTGGTTTGTGCATAGAAATCTCATTCGTATGATTATATGATTATGCTGACAGGATTCTATGACATTTGGCTAGTGCTGGTGCATAGTAAACATCCTTGTTTGGTAGCCGCACGTGAAGGCCATCTTGCAGTTCCTCTTCTTCACCACTGGATGAACCAAAATGCCTCTATGTCCGGCCATCAAGCCGTGTTTTCTGCAGGTTTCTAGGATTCAGACATCAGGTTTATATGACTCGACGACAAGGTTCTATGACTCGACGACGAGTTTCTATGACCCGGACGACAGGTTTCTATGACATCGGAAACCTACCATCCGGATCATAGAAACTTGTCATTTGGGTCATAGAAATCCGCCGTCCGGATCATAGAAACTTGTATTTTCAGATCATATATACGCTTGTGTTTGAGCATAGAAATTCTTGTGCATGTAAATTTCAGGTTTGTACGATGGTCCTCACTAATTCATATGACTGAGCTTGTATTTTAAGATCATATATATGCTTGTGTTCGAGCATAGAAATTCTTGTGCATATAAATTACATGTTTATACGATGGTTCTCACTAATTTGTGTGACTGACAACACTGTTTTCTATGGTCCTTCATGCCAAACTTTTGTGGCTCTAATCAATTTCAAATTTTAAACTTTGCTTTTATTATTGATGCCACTTCTTTGGATAAAAAATATTTTTTCATAAATCTCAAAACTCTTGTGCATGAATGCAATTTCATGTTTATATGATGGTTCTCACTTGTTTAAATTACTATCTACATTTGTATTCAAATTTCAAATTCTATGGTTGCACATGTCTTGTTTATATGACCGCATGTGTCAGGTGGCAGGTGCATGACATGTGTTAGTTCTGTCACTTGTATTCAAATTTCAAATCTAGACAAAATGAACGACTCAATATTATATGCTCATGTTATAGGTTTATATGTTCATTTATGTATGTTATTATGCTCGAATCCATATATTTCTATGATCCATTGGTAGGTCTCTATGACCTAGTGACATTTTTCTATCGTCTGTGTAAAAAGGAATATGTTGTCCGTCTCATAGAAGACTATCGTTACAGGGTCATATAAACATGTAGTCTGGTCATAAAAATATGTCATCCAAGTAACAAAAACTTGTCGTCTGTGTTAAAGAAACATGTCGTCAGGGTTATCAAAACCTACTCTGTCATCCAGGTCATAGAAACCTGTGACACCCCAGGTTTTCAATAAGTGTTAATTAACGCTAATGACCTTGTCAACCCAAGTCAAACACTTTGACTTTGGTCAAACCCTTGGTCAACCTGTGTCATCACCCCAAAACCCTAGCCAATGTGAATTTTAGTTTTTGATTCAACTTTGGACACCCTAGAACCCTTGGTCAAAGGCCCAAACCCTTAGTCAAACCCCTAATGTCACACCCTTCTCTGGAACTTTTGCCGTGTTCTCTGAAAACTTCCATAGCACTCAAATTTCCACCAATATAAAAGTTGTGCAGAATTTCAGGGGACATAACTTTGCTTTTGGGTGGACTTGGGGATTTTGAAGTTTTATTGGTCAAAATCTTGGTCGAAGTCCCTGTGCACTGTTTTCTAGGGTCGAGAAAACCGCCATGTTGGTGTGTAGTTCATGCTCTGTGCTTTGATCAAAAGGTGGTTGAGCCTTTGCAAAAATTGTTCATCTATAGCTGCTCTACAAGTTTGGTATTCAAAGATTGTAGAGTTTAAGTCAAGTTTGTGGCGAAATTTGGCTTCCAAGTACCTTAGCTGGATTTTTACCGGCGCTCTAGACACCGAGCCACATGACGTCGCGCAGGCACCCGCGCCGACCGGCGCCAGGAACTTTTCCGTGCTGCGGCCCCACTGGGCCCGGATGCCGAGGGGTGCGTCCGCGCACGCACGGTGGGACCCGCTCCGCCCGGTCACATAGTCCCTATCCGCGAACGCCAGACGCCGCGCGCGCACGGGACGACTGCACCTGCCGCCACTCGCATCGCCGCCGTACGCCGTCCCACATTGCTCGCCATGCCGCCTCGCGTCATTGGTGGTGTCGTGGTCGTCAAGTCATCGCCGTGCCCCTATAAAACGCCCCAGCTCCTTACGCGCACACCCCCGTCGCTGTCGCCACAGGCCGCCGCCGTCCGCCATTGGTGCCCCACGGCGAGCTCCCTCCTCCAGACCTCACAGCCACCCCTTGAGCTTTCCGACATCGCCACACACCCCCATAGAATCTTTCAGCACTGTTTGTTGCCCAGGACGAGCCTCCAGTTCACCAGCGCCTGAGCCTCTGCGGCCGTCGCCGCCTGGTGCCGCCGTGCGTGCTCGCCGGCGCCGTCCCCGCCTCGACTCCGGCCACCAACAGTCCCGGGGTGACCTCCTAGTCCTGCTCCACCCTTCCCCGGGCCATTTCTGCCACCGGTCTCGCTGAAATCCGGCTGGCCGCGCTGCCCTTTTTTCCCCTGGGACCTAATTGCAGAGCCGGTTTTCCTTTCGGGGGCCTGGCTATTAAATGTTGGACCTAGGCGTAAAGTTAAGGGTATGGTTGTGAAGAGGAAAAACCTTTCAGGGACGTCCTTGCAAATAGATTCTTAGTTTCCTTTTGAATAGATCCAGTGCCTTGGAAAAATCGTAGAAAATCACATAAAAATCAGAAAAATGCAAAAATAATTTTGTTGGTTTCCTTATGAACAGACCTGCATCTTTTAGAAAGGTAGTCTATACTTTTGATGAGTAGTTTTTGAACTGCAATTCAAACTCAGTTTGAATGTGTTTGTTCATAACTTGAAATGTACTCCTGTGCTGAGCTTGATCTTTGGATATGTTGTTAGTCATGACTAGTATAGGCTAGATCTAAGATATTGAACAAAGTTACTGAGTGAATCTTTAGTTATGATTTATTATGTATTTATGCTAGATCTATGTAAATGATTTGAGTAGCTTCGTGTGAATAGTTTTTGTAGCTCATCTTGTGGCTACTATCTTGTTATGACTTGATGCACCTCTGGTTATTTTATCACATTTTTATGAACAATCTATGTATATGTTTTTGAGTTAGGCTTGTGCAGAGGGTTAATTTCATAGTTCATATTCTGATGATCCAGTGATGCTCATCTTTAGACCAGATGTTGTCTGTGACATGTTTGTGCTGTAGGAGAAAGTTGGGCTGCAGAATATTTATATATGTCTATGTATAAATTCTTTATGCAGGTCCAGGCTTAAAGTTGTTTTTTTGTGTAGCCAGATAGAAGTAGTTTCTTGAGGTAATTTTTGGTGTGTAGCCTAGTTATATTCCAGAGAGCCTCTGTGTAAAATTTGAGCTCCATTGCATGAGTAGTTTTCCCTGTAATAATAGTTCTTGTTTTTGCTAGTTGTAACTTGTCGTATTTTTCATGCTTAGGTTATGGCTTGGTTTGCTATGAATTTTTGACAGTAGCTCTATAAATTACACTGTGTGCATGTACAAAATTCTCACTGTGATATCCTGTATGGTTTAAACAGAATGATTTTTGGAAGGAATCAAGTGTTATAAAAAGAGAAATGAAGAATTCACTCTTTTAAGGACTTATGTGTGTTTCACCTTAAGATGCACCCCTTTGTAATTCACCATTAACCAACTTGGTGGTTTTTGAAGAAAAATAAATGTAAATAAATAAATATGCACGCCATCACCATCAAATTAAATATTAATAGCTGGGTGCTTACATTTTTTTTATAGAAGAGTATGTTGAATATATTCTTATCTAGGTGAATGTGACCAATCATGCACTCCATGTTTGTCATGTGTTGTTTTGTAATTAATTAATTTAATTTTGCTAATTAATTCTGCATATGCATCCTCCATGTATGTAACATCCCAGAAATTTGATATGTAAAAATGTGAGGAAATTTAAACTTTTATTTATATGATGATGTGTCACCCTAATTTAATCCCAATTCTAACCTCTTCCCTTAATTCTATATAAATAAAACCGAAAATATAAAAATATAATTTCAAACTATGGTAAAGCGTGTGATTTGGATTTTATGGGTTTTATTTGGTTTTATTTGAGTGTGTTTTGAATTTGAATAAATTCAAATTCAAATCTATAGTTTAAACCTAATTCAAAACCTTCCTACTAACATGGGCCAGCTAACTATCCTCCAAGTTCAACCAAACACCCTCATCTGTTGGCCCAGGCCACGGATCATCCCTGGCCTCTTCCTTCACAGCCGAAACCAGCCCAACACGGCCCATCTTCACATTCCCTGCACTTGACTCGCTGACGCGTGGGGCCGCAGCCAGTCATCTCCCACAACCCGTTCGGACCACGCCTCACACCATGGCTTGCACCGCCGCCGCGCTCGCGCGCGCGCGCACTCGGCCGGGGGACAAGCCCCCGACCGCGCCTGCGGCACGGACGCGGAGCCAGGCGACCACGCCTGCACCCCCTGGGCTTTTCCCCATTCTATCCCTGCCCAACGACACGTCCGCGTGCTCGCCAACCTCTCCTGTGCCGCCATGTCAGCAACCGTGTCTCTGCAGCAAGTGGGAGCCCTGTCGTGCCCCGTTTTGCCCCGCCTTGTCGTGCGTGAGCTGCTAAACCCCCGGGCAAGGCCCCTGGGGCAAGCCAACTCACAATTGGGGGTCGCCCCCTTTCCCCTGTTCCGCCGCTGTGTGAGGAGAGGAGGGGAAGGAGGAGGAGAAGGGAGGGAGAGGAGAAGCCGAAGGCGCTTCACCGCCGCGACACCAAGACTAAGCCGACGGTCAAGAAGGTGGTGCCGTCCGTGGTCCGGAGAAGCCCGTCTGCATCGAAGCCGTACCGGAGCAGCGTCGCCGCCACGCCGCCACGAACACCACCGCCGCCTCTTCACCAACGCAGGCTCCACTGCTACGACTCCACCTCCGCCTCATCATGAGACACACCGCCCTCTTCCCCGCTGTTCTTCCCTTACCTTGCATCGGGAGCGCGCCCCTGCGCCACGCCGCCGGCCTTCGTGCCATGCACCTTCCGCGAGCTCGTTGCCGCGATGCACCCCAGTGACGCGCCGGTCCTCGCCGTCCTAACCTTTGCCTGTGACCCAGCCATCGAGCCGTATGCTGTCGTGCGATGGCCACATGCCGCCGTTCTTGCTCCGCCGCGTCGCGACCCTAGAATGCTGGGCACCCCCCACCCCGGTCTTCTGAGTCACGCCGGTGATCACATGTTCATGCTCGCGTATGCCCGGTCATGCACACCCGCATGTGAGCCCGCGGCATTGTGAAGCCTAACTCCCGTTGCGCCTTGCCGTGCACCAACGTCGCCGCCATGCCACGTCGTGGTCCCTCGGCGTCGCGCGTTCGCATGCGCATGGCGACAAATCGTGCGTAAGACCGGCCGAGCACCAAGGCCTAGTGCACCTCAGCGCTAAGGCTTGGGTTCGCCCGGCCTAGTTCCGTCCTCTTCGTGTTTTGCACAAAACCACGCTAGCGCCGTGCGTGGCCCTTTTTGCTCCGCCACGCCGTGCCAGGGTACCGCCGTGTCGCGCCCTGTGCAGGTCCAGATGCTCCTCCCCGGAGCGATGGCCGCGCCAACTAAATCCTCTGACCCTAGCAAATCATGTGCCGCACACGTTTGCGTGATAGAACCGTCGCACCCTCAGAATGCCATCCGCCGTCGCCGCCAGGCGCACACTGGAACGCACCGGTGCACGCGCACGGATGGCAAGGGCGCCCGCTGTCCCCCAGATTAGTTCGGGGAGCAGCGTTGGACTTCGCCAATGCTAATGAAGGGGGTGCCGCTTGGGCCGTAGCCCATTACGACCCAGCGTAGGCCATTTTCCCTTTTCTTTCTCGGGCTATGAAAATAATCCAGGGAGGTCCAGTGGACTCAGCCTATTGGGCTCTATGGGCCGAGTCCATTGGGTCGTAACCAGCCCACTAACCCATCCGGCCCACTAACCCTGTGGCGAACGTCATGCTGACGTCACCGTGACGACATGTTGACGTCACCACGTATTTTCAAAATAAAAACCCTTTTCTGTTTTATAAATGAATTTGGAAATTAATTTATAAATTCTATAACCTTTGAAACTTCATAACTAATTATTTATAACTCTGAAAAATATGAAACCAGTTTCATTATTTTTCTAAAAATGAGACCGTGCTGTTTGTAGGTAGTTTCATTCTGTTTGGATCTTATAAAATTGGGTTTCTTTGGATTTATGCTTAGTTGATTGTCGGTAACTTAGCGTCTCGTAACTCGTGCTGCACAGACCCGAGCTACGACCCGGAGGAGGCCTACGAACCCGACTTCAACCCAGACCAGGACTTCGGACGCCAGCCAGGTGTCATGTCACTCCCAACCATATAGCTCCTATGCTTGCCTTAGTTGCTAGTGCTTAATTACTTTTGATGCAAGATTTTGAATTGCATAGACAATTGATTAGCCATGCTTTGGAATTGTTTATCCTGTCCTTGGAATACCTACTTTTGGAACTATCTACAGACCCCTAGCTAGTTCCCGGCTTTTTCATCCATATATTTTACCCTTAGTTATGGATGGATCTCAGGTTTGGACCGAGGTTGGGATACCTCGGAATTCTTGCGTGTGTATTGGGTGAGTGTGTATCCTTGACGTGTTACCGCGTGAGCGAGCCGCTTTGGTTTCTTGTGAATACCTGTCTAGGGGAGATGTGACCTGGCCTGTCGCCCTAGCGGTATGTCAGACGGTGGAGTTGGTGAGTGCTCGCTCTTGCAATTAAGGACCGATCGACAGTTTAACCATGATCTTTGGGCTATTTACGTGCAAATTGTTCGCCTTGTTATGGGTGGGGTTCGGTCCGAGAACTAGTAGGTGGATGGCATCCAGCCTGTAGGTGGACCGGTGTGGTCGTGTGAGGGGGACGGGTTATACCCCCCGAGTAGACGTCGCCCCGGCTCCTCCGGGGATGGTTTCACAGCTTTGAGGCCCTGCTGGCAAGTTTCGCACCCTAGTCAGGACGAGTCAGTCTCGGAGAGGCAGGAGAGTGCTGTCCACTGCTAGGTCTCCGGCCGTTAGGTAGAGAGGTGGATCGGGGGCGCCCGATTCTGCTCTACTCGGCGGGTCTAGTTGTACAACCTCTGCAGAGTGTTAAACCTATAGCTATAGTCCGTGTCCACTGGAATGGATAGCCCACAGGTCTGTTACTCTAGCTAGTATTCTTTTGTGCTGCTTTCTCTCCCCTGTGTGTGTGTTAGCCCGGCTTCGTGCCATTGAGACGTAGGGATAGGAGTTGGTGACCCCATGTCACAGATGAGAGTGGGATGTTGTGACCCCAGTGTTTGGTGTTCTTTCCTTGTTGGGGTGTTGACCCCAGAGGCGTTGTCCTCGGAGGTGTGGATCTCCTCAGGAGATAGAGACTTCTCGGCTATTCTGCTTACCTTGATGTTGCTACAGCTGCTTGCATAACCTTCTACAGCCATAAATAGGATTACTCATGCATATTAGAATTATTCTCTTTTGCTTATGCTCTTTGTTGGGAAGCTGACATGACCTACTCGCTTATTGAGTAGATGTCGGGTTTTCAGACCAGGAGCCGGACTACGACTTTGAGCACGATGGATGGGAGGACTGAGGCTTGCCCTACACTCGAGTTGCCTGCGGATATGGAGTCTACTTCGCTATGAGAGCCGCTGCGTAGATGTTTACTCTGTTTGATTCAGTCCTGTTGGACTTGTACCCGGCATGTGCCGTAATGATGTACTCAGATGCTTAATTATTATAATATTATGTGGACCTTCATGTATTCCCTTTTGTTGTACGGTTTTTCTTTACTTTCTGAGATAGGGATTTGCACGTGATAGCCTCCTGGGACTATCACAGAGGTGCAGGGATCGGGTTCCCTTCTTTGGAAACCCGGTTCGTTTTAGTTGGTATCAGAGCCGTACTTGACTGTAGGACGGGCCTAGAAACGGACGATAGTATAGGAAAGCCATATACCTTGTGCTTTATATACAATCCATGAAATTTTATATAAGTACCTTGATCTTTACTATATAATACCTTGATTAACCTTACTAACTCTTACTAACTTCCCTAACAACGTGCAGATGGACCAGTTGACGTGGATCCGCCTCAAGACCGATGGCCAGTGGGCCGGAGGGTTCTGCAAGATCCTCAAGAACTGTTTGGAGATAGCTAGAGTGGAGATAAGTGAGGTGTTCTACGAGGGATGCACCACTGCAACCGTGGACCAGTCACCGACAGAGCTGACCTTGAAGATACCAGCCGACCCCCGTGTGCCAGAGTTCTCAGAGATCAAGGTCTCGTGTTTCGACAACTCCACACTAGAGGCTCACCAGTGTTGTGCCAGGCTCGCGCTGAAGAAAGTGTGTCGGCAGTTGGAGCAGAGGTTGAAGGATACACCCTTCGGAGTCCTACCGACAGTAGTGTACAACCACAGCAGGTGGCACAAGGACAAGACAACTTACACCGTGGAGAGCACAGAGGGCAAGGATGAGAAGGACCAGTTGGCTAGCAAGTTCATTCAAGCTCAAGACCATGCACTCTACTGGGCCGATTCAGAGATAGTGTTTCTGAGGCAGAAGTGGGATGACACCTTGGGACGGAACGGTCAGCTGGAGAGGGAGAACAGCCACTTGGAGTTCTTTCTCAATGAGGCACACAGGAGGAACATACAGATCACAGAGTGGGGACTCGCAGCTACCAGATCAACTACAGAGAAGGATGCCTTGGAGATCGCTACCTTGAGAGCAAGACTGGAGGAGACACAGACTGCTCTGAGAGAGTCGGAGGCCGCGACCAGAGAGGAGAGGTTGAGACTGCGAGAGAAGGAGTACTTGGTGGATTCGCTTGGAGCAGCTTGCACAGGCTACCAGTTGAGACTGTGGTGACACGAGGAGAGACTGACACAGAACTACAACCACCTGTGGCACTTAGGAGGCAGAGTGTACGAGGCACAAGACACAGCCAGTCGGACCAGCTTAGCATGGGGAGACTCAGACCTGAGGCGTGTGACAGAGCTTAGAGAGGTTGCAGAGTTGGTACCACCACAGAAGAGGCCTAAGTTGAGAACTGAGACATTCGAGCTACCACCTACTCAGCTTCCAGCACAGCCACCTTACTCGACGATGAGCAAGGTTTAAGCATGGGGGGATGTTGGCGGTCGATTTCCGTCATCCTAGCCACTTGTTTACCTTCTATGTTGGTATTAATTTGATATTCACACTAACGATCCTAACCCCCATTATATGTCATGTTTGCGCTCGTGCATGGTTTTTGGAGTTTATTGTTTACACAGGAATCAAGAGCTTAAATGAGGGCTTCCGGGTAAAGTTCATCAAGGGATTTACAAGGTGATCACGGACCCCGGGACGAGTCAAGATACAAGATGAACATGACTCTAAATGAACCAAGGACTAAAGCATGAAGCCGAGAAGTGCTGAGGACCTAGACGAAAGATGCGGGAGTTCATACGCAAAGCACCCTTATCTAAACCGCGAGGAAAATGATGTCAAGGACCCACATGCAACTCGGGAAAAACTCAGGAAGTCGCGAGAAGCTTCACGAAGAAAACCGGGGACGAACTGGGCCGAGGAGGCCCAGGGCCAGTCGGCCCAGACCGACCGGCCTGGCCCATCCCCGGGTCGGTTCGTCACCCCCTTTGACCTAGACGATGCTCGGGCTATTTATAGCCCCCGTGCAAAGTTGCAACCATCAAGCCATTGGTCATTCGCCGCCGAGGAGCAGAGGAGCTTCAGGGACACCACCCCAGAGAGGAGGGTCGTGTTAGTCGTCTAGCGTTTACCTAGCTGGCGTGAGAACCTTGCAAGGAAGACCACGTCGGAGTTCCGAAGGCGTGAATCAAGATCAAGGTAGGATCCCGGTTGGATCTTATTCATGTATACATACTTTTGATGGAGTTTTAATGGATCCAATTCCTAGCGATCGAGCACCTTCATTTGCAATTCTTGTTCTTGCTTGGTTGTTTTCTTCCTCAATCTATTCTCGAGATAGATTGCATGGCATGTTCTTGTAGCCGTGGTGGCTAGAGGTGCATACCCAATCTACCAAGTAGTTCAACGCACTCCTTGCGGGTGTGCTCTAAGATTCGACCGCGAAGAAAGGGGAACATCGTGACAGGATGTTGACACCGAGTACAGCGGGGCGACTTAGGGGGGTTTGACCGAAGGTCAAGGTTTAAAGACGCTTTCAATCAGATTCGTTTTACTCTCTCTTTTATCTTGCTCGGAATTACGACATAAACACGATCTAGATCCCTCTAGATCGGTACCTCAATGCTTTCTCTTGCTACCTCTCATGATCTTAGTAGATTAGATGCAATCGAAACTTCTTAAAGATGCAAGTGTTTCTCTGTTATTAGATAGAGTCTTGCGTTACACACTGTTCCACGGATTCGATACCTTGGGTGACACTCGAGGGAAAAAGGTACTACATGATCCGTAAGCTTGTGGTGAACCTTGGCGCGTTATTGAACCGTCAACAAGCCCTTTTTCTCGGGATCACTCTTTGCCATTTGCACATGTCCATGTATGTAAAAGTGTGTGTTCATCTCTCCCCCCTCCTTGATAACATTACTTTTCCAATGACCGTTTTGACGAGTCTCGGTAAGACCATGAGAAGCTAGTCTTGTTTTAATAATATCTCAACTATAACATCTTGGTAGGACTAAACTTTCTGATAGCTCCATATAAAGCTTTCCACCACTTTGCTCATGTACTCTCATCTCATCTTGTCTCTCAACTCCCATCTCATCTTGTCCTCTCTCAAAGTAGGCTTGAGAGACAAGATGAGATGAGAGTACACGAGCAAAGTGCAAGATGGTTATTTTTGATCTTGGTAAAGCAATTTTTCTCTTTATCTCATTCTTTATTATTCAAAATTTCTGAGATTTGTTTAAAAGTTTGAGAGCTTGATCAAGTACTTGTGGAAAGAGCTTGAATGATATCTACGCTCTATAAAGATAAAAGTTAGTACATTACGGAAATTAATGAATATAAAACTAGAGAGCATTATGTTTTCTCATGTATGATCAAGTGTGGGGTACAAACATCGAAGGGCAACGCTGATATCCATAGAAGGCTTACTCGAGGACGAGCAAGGTTTAAGCATGGGGGGATGTTGGCGGTCGATTTCCGTCATCCTAGCCACTTGTTTACCTTCTATGTTGGTATTAATTTGATATTCACACTAACGATCCTAACCCCCATTATATGTTATGTTCGCGCTCGTGCATGGTTTTTGGAGTTTATTGTTTACACAGGAATCAAGAGCTTAAATGAGGGCTTCCAGGTAAAGTTCATCAAGGGATTTACAAGGTGATCACGGACCCCGGGACGAGTCAAGATACAAGATGAACATGACTCCAAATGAACCAAGGACTAAAGCATGAAGCCGAGAAGTGCTGAGGACCTAGACGGAAGATGCGGGAGTTCATACGCAAAGCACCCTTATCTAAACCGCGAGGAAAATGACGTCAAGGACCCACAAGCAACTCAGGAAAAACTCAGGAAATCGCGAGAAGCTTCATGAAGAAAACCGGGGACGAACTGGGCCGAGGAGACCCTAGGCCAGTCAGCCCAGACCGGCCGGCCTGGCCCATCCCTGGGTCGGTTCATTACCCCCTTTGACCTAGATGATGCTCGGGCTATTTATAGCCCCCGTGCAAAGTTGCTACCATCAAGCCATTCGACATTCGCCGCCGAGGAGCCGAGGAGCTTGAGGGACACCACCCTAGAGAGGAGGGTCGTGTTAGTCGTCTAAGGTTTACCTAGCCGGCGTGAGAACCTTGCAAGGAAGACCACGTCGAAGTTCCGAAGGCGTGAATCAAGATCAAGGTAGGATCCTGGTTGGATCTTATTCATGTATACATACTTTTGATGGAATTTTAATGGATCCGATTCCTAGCGATCGAGTACCTTCGTATGCAATTCTTGTTCTTGCTTGGTTGTTTTCTTCCTCAATCTATTCTAGAGATAGATTGCATGGGATGTTCTTGTAGCCACGGTGGCTAGAGGTGCATACCCAATCTACCAAGTAGTTCAACGCACTCCTTGCAGGTGTGCTCTAAGATTCGACCACGAAGAAAGGGGAACATCATGACAGGATGTTGACACCGAGTACGGCGGGGCGACTTAGGGGGGTTTGACCGAAGGTCAAGGTTTAAAGACGCTTTCAATCAGATTCGTTTTACTCTCTCTTTTATCTTGCTCGAAATTACGACATAAACATGATCTAGATCCCTCTAGATCGGTACCTCAATGCTTTCTCTTGCTACCTCTCATGATCTTAGTAGATTAGATGCAATCGAAACTTCTTAAAGATGCAAGTGTTTCTCGGTTATTGGATTGAGTCTTGCGTTACACACTGTTCCACGGATTCGATACCTTGGCTGACACTCGAGGGAAAAAGGTACTACATGATCCGTAAGCTTGCGGTGAACCTTAGCGCGTTATTGAACCGTCAACAAGCCCTTTTTCTCGGGATCACTCTTTGCCATTTGCACATGTCCACATATGTAAAAGTGTGTGTTCATCTCTCCCCCCTCCTTCATAACATTACTTTTCCAATGACCGTTTTGACGGGTCTCGGTAAGACCATGAGTTGCTAGTCTTGTTTTAATAATATCTCAACTATAACATCTTGGTAGGACTAAACTTTCCGATAGCTCCATATAAAGCTTTCCACCACTTTGCTCATGTACTCTCATCTCATCTTGTCTCTCAACTCCCATCTCATCTTGTCCTCTCTCAAAGTAGGCTTGAGAGACAAGATGAGATGAGAGTACACGAGCAAAGTGCAAGATGGTTATTTTTGATCTTGGTAAAGCAATTTTTCTCTTTATCTCATTCTTTATATTTCAAAATTTCTGAGATTTGTTTAGAAGTTTGAGAGCTTGATCAAGTACTTGTGGAAAGAGCTTGAATGATATCTACGCTCTATAAAGATAAAAGTTAGTACATTACGGAAATTAATGAATATAAAACTAGAGAGCATTATGTTTTCTCATGTATGATCAAGTGTGGGGTACAAACATCGAAGGGCAACGCTGATATCCATAGAAGGCTTACTCGAGGACGAGCAAGGTTTAAGCATGGGGGGATGTTGGCGGTCGATTTCCGTCATCCTAGCCACTTGTTTACCTTCTATGTTGGTATTAATTTGATATTCACACTAACGATCCTAACCCCCATTATATGTTATGTTCGCGCCCTTGCATGGTTTTTGGAGTTTATTGTTTACACAGGAATCAAGAGCTTAAATGAGGGCTTCCGAGTAAAGTTCATCAAGGGATTTTCAAGGTGATCACGGACCCCGGGACGAGTCAAGATACAAGATGAACATGACTCCAAATGAACCAAGGACTAAATCATGAAGCCGAGAAGTGCTGAGGACCTCGACGGAAGATGCGGGAGTTCATACGCAAAGCACCCTTGTCTAAACCGCGAGGAAAATGACGTCAAGGACCCACATGCAACTCGGGAAAAACTCAGGAAGTCGCGAGAAGCTTCACGAAGAAAATCGGGGAAAAACTGGGCCGAGGAGGCCCTGGGCCAGTCGGCCCAGACCGGTCGGCCTGGCCCATCCTCGGGTCGGTTCGTCATCCCCTTTGACCTAGACGATGCTCGAGCTATTTATAGCCCCCGTACAAAGTTGCAACCATCAAGCCATTCGTCATTCGCCGCCGAGGAGCAGAGGAGCTTGAGGGACACCACCCCAGAGAGGAGGGTCGTGTTAGTCGTCTAGATTTTAGCTAGCCGGTGTGAGAACCTTGCAAGGAAGACCATGTCGGAGTTCCGAAGGCATGAATCAAGATCAAGGTTGGATCCCGGTTGAATCTTATTCATGTATACATACTTTTGAACGAGTTTTAATGGATCCGATTCCTAGCGATTGAGTACCTTCGTTTGCAATTCTTGTTCTTGCTTGGGTGTTTTCTTCCTCAATCTATTCTCGAGATAGATTGCATGGGATGTTCTTGTAGTCGTGGTGGCTAGAGGTGCATACCCGATCTACCAAGTAGACCCAAACAATCCGACAAGCCCGACCCGACCCAACCATGTGATAGGTTGGTGTTTTGTCCCAAATCTCGAAATACTAGGGCTGACCTGACCCAACAATCTGATGGGTCGGGTGTGAAAACCCGAAAAGACTAGGGAACTTTTATCGGTTGTGTATTTTGACTTTTTCGGATTGGCATTTCGGTTTCTGTAAGGGTACTTCGGATCGGTTTTTGATCACTAGTTAGTTTATACCTCAGTTCACACATGTTTTTCCATCTTCTACGCACCCTTCAGTAATTTGGCCATAACTCCTAGCTCGGAAGTCCAAATGATGCATTGTTTGTTGCGTTGGAATCTTGACTTGGAGCTTCCTACTATGTATGACTTGTTAGATGTATAGAAATTTTCTGACATATTTTCATTCCAGATTTCAACAAGTATTTTAGTAATATGATGGTACAGAGTTGGACGTGAAGCTTCTCATGTAACCTAGAGTGTTCTGTGATTAATCCTTCTCAGCTAAGGCAGCGAACTTGGTGTCCTCCATATAACCCTATGTGTCTTCCATGTAACCCAGCAGGAAGCCTCTTGTAAACCTGACTAGGGGTAAAGTACAAGACTAAGGTAGTATATGACTCTCATCAATATTGCAATGTAACATACAGAGGAAAGCATTCACTGATTAACCTCTTGTTGGAGTTTCTTAGCATGGCTGCTTGTAACCTGTCCTTCATACACATGTGCTTGTGTATCCAATGTTTGTTCCTACCTAACCGCTTGCGTTTGATTCTTCAATTATCATGCATAACTCAAGGTGGACTTGGTGTAATTCGTGATGCATCTTGTATAAGCAAGGGAGACAGGTTACGTACAGCTGGGATGTCCTCATCATCTCTGGTGCTCCTAAATGTTGAGGACCTGTGTGGTCTGAGGACTGGTGGATGGTCGGTCCTTGGTGATGAGTGATTGACAACGTTGTGTGGACTGACTCTTAGCCTAGTATTGCAGGTGCAGGTTGCGATTTGATTCACGTGGTGCAGGTGAAGATCAATTGTGAAATGTTTGTGTCTCTCTGATCTCCTAGGAGCGGAGAGAAAAGTAGTCTTCGATCGAGGTACCCGGTGGCCGACGGGATCAAGTGCGGATCGTACGCTGGCAAGAAGAGCAAGACGACGTCGAGAGGGATAGAGTTGGTTCAAGGTAACAGCTAACAACTGAAGCTTGCACGCAGGGTTTGCAGTGGTTTGGCCACAAAACCACTGGGTTACTTGGCTGAGTCATAAAGCCAAGGCCGAAGACTAGACGAGGCGAACAGGCCTACCTAGGCCGGTCTGACCGCCCAGTCAGGGCGGTCTGACCGCCTGGTCGGGGTGTGACTGGGGCAGGGCGGTCTGACTGCCCAGGAGGGGTGGTCTGACTACGTGGCACGCAGTGCGTTGAGAAGCTTCGAAGGCGAGGACACATGGCGGGATCGCAAGGCTTGCATGGAGTTGAAGCGGCTTGCGGTATGCAGGCGTCCGTCCAATGGAGATATCGACCAAAGTTCCCAAAATTCCCTTGGTGGGCTTGTATCTTAAGTTAAGTAAGTAGGGGTAGTTTGGTCATTCAGCGCCCTCCATATAAACTCACTTGAGGGAAGACGGCAGCCAACTCTTGGAACCCAAGTTCATTGGCTCTTCCTCTTTTGTTTTTCCTAGGCTAGCTTGAGAGAGGGACGGATGCTAGACCTTGTATGAGCCTTTCATGGCATGTATAGAAGCTTCGACGTGGTTCATCTTGTCTCTCTTTGTCTCCCAGTGTTTTCCCTTTTGGTGATTTTCATAGCTCTTTTTGGGGATTTTCGTGGTGGCTTGTTTGAGGGATTTCATGGAGGAATTCTTGTCGGGTATCACACATGAGGTCTTTGTGCCTCTTTTCTTAGTGATTTTGCCCCAGCAATCTCTCTGGAAGACCTTCGATTTGGGTGGTTTTCGGAGTTCCTCGAGTTCATGCTATAGAGCCCTTAGATTCGTGATTCCTCTTTATTGGATGAGTTTCGGTGGATATCCTTTGGTGGAGAGGTCGTCCAGGAGGTGACCCAGCTATCCCCAAAATTTCGTTGCAATCTGTGAAGTGAATCGGGACATCGGGTCAAGGGAAGTTGAGGGTTGACCCGCGGCCAAGTTTCTGGAGGGGAGGCGGTCTGACCGCCCTGGGCACAGAGTCTGACCGCCCTGTAGGGTTTTGCAAGGAAAGTTTGGTTTTTTGGGGGATTTCTCTGAGACCTTGTTTGCCTTGATCAGAGGAGTCTCCAGGCAAAATCTTGGGTCTATTTGGAGTCGTGAGCTTCGATTTGTGGTTTCGGGAAAATTCAAGGATGAGGCAGTCTGACCGCCCCTGGCAGGAAGTTTTCCCGTGTGTGGTTTCCGCTGCGGTGTGTGCATGGTTGAGTGGCTTGTAGGTGTGGTTTTCTCCTAGGATCTGTAGCACACCAGTGGCTACGTGGTCTTGGCAAACGTGTGGATAGAGTGGTGAAAGTGATTTCGGGATCGAGACCGTGTTCATCTCGTTAGAGGAGTCATCTCTCTCGAGAAATTTTTTATCAGCTCCCATTCACTCCCCCCCCCTCTCTAGTCGCCCAATCCGTTCCTTCAAATGTGCATGATCTACCTCTGTACCTCATGGCGAGCGGCAGCGGAAGAATTCGTTGTGGCGTGGGAGCGGCCCTGCCGCCTCCATCCATGCGAGTTTTGGGAGGACTCTTTTCCTAACACATTGTAGTCTTTGAGGGCCTCAGCGGCGGAGGATACGAAAGTTATTTCGGGAAATTATACTAGTACCAAGTCAAATAGTATGTAAGTTCGTGTATTTATTAAGAAGAATAAGGTCCTTCCAGTAAGACCATTTTTTAACTGTATACCTAATTATTATCAATGCAAAGGGTTCATTAGCAATACAGACACCAAATACATGTGCCAACTACATGGCTCGTACTAGATGGCCCAGGCCCATCGTATTATCACTTGATTTACTAATGATGTAAACAATTACAAAATAGGAGATCTTCTGTGCTCACATGCTAGAAATTTTTTTCGACAATGTCGTACGTAACCAGTAGAGTTTTCATGTAACCTGGAACCAGTAGAGTTTTTGTGTAACCTGGTAATTTTGGATCTTTTGTAATGCATCCCTAGAGGTGTTGTATAATTCACTATTCCAATGGATTATGCATCATATACGTAAGCCATCAGTGTTTTCGTGTAACCAAGAATTTTGGATCGTCTGTGCCACATGCACACAGGTGTTTCCTGTCGTAACCATTCGAATCCATTATTTACACATGTAAGGCACGAGACCGACGATGTAACCAATGCTATTGAGAGTAAAAATGACACCCTCCGGTGGCATCGCCCGACCACCAACCGTACCCTTTTGAAGCTCCTTTGTTGATGTATGCGTAACTCACCAGCGTGGTGCATAATCCATGGCACTTTGCACCTGCTCTCTTCTCCGGGGAAAACACAATGGCTGTGCAAGGAACCCAACTGACCACGGCTGTAAAATGAAGGTACTACCCCCGTCGGTTTCTTCGCGCCCTTACGTGTACCCAAAAATATGGTGCCACCTGTCACAACATGATAGGCTTAGCCAACCTTTACGTCACTTTATGCCGACCGCACTGAAAAAAGTCTCAAATCACAAAGAGTTAGACGGGATAAATCATCACAACACCGAATTCTTCCATATATCCAGAAGTCGGAGTCTATATAGAGATAGTCTAGCCTATGGAGCAAAGGAAATGAGAGCAGTTCATCCGGGGAGAGAGAGAAAGCCAAAGCGGGGAGAGAGATGCCATCCACCTCCTAGCCACTACATATATGAAGTCTTCCGGTGGTGGAAAATGACGACGCTACCCCTAGTGCATAAATAGAAGATACACACCCCTCAGGGGCAATTTGGTCAAGTCTTCGAATACTCCCATCGAGCAGACACGCATCCACCGCAGCCTCGCTTCACCTCAACGCAAGCTCTGCGATCACGTCACATGTCCCCCGTCTCGAAGCTTCCCAACGCACCCGGATCTCGTCTCCGTCACACTAGGTCCTCGAGCTGTGTTGGTTTTGTGGCCAAACCAACAAACCACGCGTACAAGCTTCAGTCGCTAGCTGCTACGTTGCACCGGCTCCATGTTCGCAGCTTCATCTTGCTCTTCTTGCACCATGTGGCTCGCACTTGACCTCGTCGGCCACTGGATCCATCGAACCAAGCCTACTTATCTCTCCATCACTGGAGGCCACCTCGGCATAGACCTTTTATGCTTGTTTTTCACCTAGACCAACGCAAATCAAGCCGCAACCTACACCTGCAATACTAGGTAAAGAATCAGACCACAAAATGTTATCAACCACTCATCACTGAGGAGCGACCCTCCACTGGTCCTCGGATGCTCCTAGTCCTCAATCTCCCTCTTGATGAGTGCATTGACAACACCCATAGTAACCAATTCAGGAAAGAAAGAAAAAGAAAAGAAAGCGAAAAACAAACGTCCAACAAGTGATCGAAAGCCAAGGAACAAGCGAAAACAAGATCACTTGAGAGTGAAAATCTTTGTTCCCTAAGGCTAGGGAAACGGCTCAACACAACCAAGAAAACAAGCTCACCAGAAAGGAGCAAATCACAAAGCACAAAATCAGACGACACAAGGAGCTCCTCCTGCACATATGCAAACTCCCCCTAAACAAGTGCGTGCAAATCTGAATTGTATACAAGTTCTCAACAATTTCTTCCCAACATGCAATTTCTCCCCCTTGTTTACAATGCATGAATTAAGCTTACATGAGGTGCACACATGCATGTCAAAGCATATACATGCTACCAAGCTTCTCAAATATACAAAGAGCACAACAAAATGCTACAAATGAGACATAGAGCAGGCAAGGTAGACACTGATCAGTTAAGAGCATGGCCACCAAAAACATAGGGACATATATACATGTGACAAAGCTCAAGTCATTTTAAGCAATTTTGACAAAAGAATTCATCTCATGACCAAAGTCCGATTCATGATCAATTTGGGCAAAAATGAACTAGATCACACAAAGCTCATACCAGGTCACAAGTTCTCATCACAAGATCATTAAAAACACCCACAAGCCACTTCATGTCATGTCAAAGCCACCGAGCCATGTGTCTACTTCTAATTGAGATTTCTCATGGTAGACAACATGCAACGATTTAGCACCCAAGATATATACATGAAAGCATAAAGACATGGTTATGAGCATATCTTTCAAACATAGACATTTCGTAGATACCAATTTCATTTTCAAATTTAAGCATGGTACATGAGATGTCTTTGCGGCAAAAAGAAGCTTATGCTCCTCCACAAGATAACACATGGGCTAAACATTCATAATGATAGATGGGTCTTTGACCCCAAGTGAGAAGAGCATGATTCTCAAGCATAAACTAGGCATGATATAGACATTTGAGCACAAAGAGAGCATGAAAAGGCATCTACTCATGAGTGAAAGCAATTTAGCATTTTCACATAAAGAAGCTATCTAAGCATGAAAATATGGCAATACCAATAAGAGCATAGCATTCACCAAGCATACACATATCTCACAAGAGCAAATCATGGTGATCAATGTATATAAGAGAAGCTCATCCTATCAAGCATATATGATACAAAGATGGCTATCCTACCATGTTGTGGTACAAAAAAATGAAAATGCATGCATGAAATGGTACAAATGATACATATATCACATATATACATGAGAAGCTCCAAGATCCAGCTCAAAAAGGGAAACACACTCCAAGTTCACCTCGCAAGCGTTTGAAGGTAACTTGGTCAAGTGGTTTAGTGAATATGTCTGCTAGCTGGTCTTGGGTAGGTACATAGGACAAGGAAATGTTCCCTTTTCCAACATTCTCTCTCAAGAAGTGGTATCTCACTTCTATGTGTTTGGTTTTGGAGTGAAGGACTGGGTTTTTGGCTACACTTATGGCACTAGTGCTATCACAAAATAGTGGAACATTGGTACACTCCCCACCAAAGTCTCTCATGGTGTAGGTCATCCATTGGAGCTGGGAGCAACAACTGGCTGTAGCAACATACTCGACTTCTGTGGTGTATTGGGCTACACTGATTGCTTGCAAGATGACCAAGAGACCAAAGAAGAACCAAGAAACTGGCGACAACCCGAGGTAGACTTGCGATCCAAACGACACCTAGCAAAATCAGCATTGAAGTATCCGTGAAGTGTGAGTGTTGAGGAGGCAGAATACCAAAGACCAAACTCAGGAGTGTAGTTCAAGTACTTGAAAATCCTTTTGACGGATTGCCGATGCGAAGTCGTCGAAGAAGCTTGAAAACGAGCACACAGACACACGCTAAACTGTATGTCTAGCCTTGTCGCCATCAAGTAGAGGAGTGAGCCGATCATGCTCTTGTACTCCTTCTGGTCCACAGGCTCATCATCTTCATCAGCATCGAAAGCCGTAGTTGTACTCATCGGTGTAGTCAACGGTTTGGAGTCGTTCATTCCAAACTTCTTGACGATGTCCTTGGTGTACTTCGCTTGATGCACAAATGTCCCATCCCTTCATTGCTTAATCTGAAGCCTGAGGAAGAACTTCAACACACCCATCATCGACATCTCGAAATCCCTACTCATATCATGTGCAAACCTCATAACCAAAGAGTGAGACGAGCCTCCAAATATAATATCATCCACATACACCTGTAGGATCAGGATGTCATCGCCATACCTAAGGAGAAAGAGTGTTTGATCAACCTTCCCCATCACAAACCCTTTGCTAAACAGAAAGCCCCTCAACCTTCCATACCACGCCCTTGGTGCTTGTTTTAGGCCATAGAGAGCTTTTCTAAGTTTGAACACTCAGTGGGGATACTTCTCACTCTCAAAACCCGGGGGGTTGCCTCACATACACTTCTTCCTCTAGAAACTCATTCAAGAAGGCACTCTTCACATCCATCTGAAACAATTTGAATCCTTTAGCAACATCAAATGCTAGAAGAATTCGAATTGCTTCTAACCGAGCAACCGGAGCAAAGGTTTCCTCATAGTCTATCCCTTCTTTTTGGCTAAACCCTTGAGCAACAAGCCTTGCCTTGTTCCTCACAACCTCTTCATTTTCCTTCTCTTTGTTTTTCCACACCCATTTGGTATCTATAGGTTTACAATTTGGTGGAGCCTCAACTAGTTCCTAAACTTGGTTTTTCTCAAAGTTCTTAAGCTCCTCATGCATAGCGTTCACCCAGTTCGAATCAGATAGTGTGTGTCCAATATCTTTGGGCTCGAAAGACGCAACAAATGCAGAGTGAGCAAAATGAGAGATTTTCTGTGACCTGTACCGTGTAGTGCATTCATGGATATCACCTATGATCCTGGAGGGTGGATGATCCACCTATACACACCGAGGAGCCTCACGCCTGGAGACAACCTCCCCATCAGCAGCAGCTTCCACTCGAACTCCACCAGTCGTTGTAGGAGTAGGGGATGGGCCATCCTCAATCGTCGTCGTCATAGTGGAAGTAGTAGGTACACAGTCAGCTACAGGTACAACACCACCATCTTCATCATCTCCTTCTTCCTCCACCTCTTCTTCAAAGATCTTCTCACCAAGCTCATCATCACCTGCACACTCAAAGACCAAAGAGTTACATGGTTGTGTCTCGTCAATGGTAACTTTGCATATCTCCACAATTTGGTTGGTTTCAAGATTGAGCACACGATATGCTCGAGAATGAGTAGCATAACCAAAGAAAATACCATCAACAGACCTAGCCTCAAATTTATGCTTGCCCTTCTTGAGAATAAAGCACTTGCAACCAAAAGCTCGAAAGTGACACACCTTGGGTTTCCGACCGTGCATCAGTTCGTAGCAAGTCCTCTTCTTCAAAACATGAAGGAAAATGTGATTCGACACATGGCAAGCGGTATTGACCACCTCGGCCCAGTATAGCCTTGGAGTCCTATGCTCATCGAGCATCGTCCTGGCCATCTCACAAAGGGTCCGATTCTTCCTCTCCACAATGCCATCTAGCAGGCAATGTATGGGGAGGAATACTGATGTTCAAGCCCAAGATCACTGTAAAAGGCATCAAACTGAGAGTTTCTGAATTTCGTGTCATTGTCTCTGTGAATTGCTTGAATGGCATCCCCATGTCTCTCCTTCTTCAACCTCGAGATCAGGTCTCGAACAAATCCAAGAGTCTCACTCTTGTCCTCCAAGAAGAAAACCCAAGAATACCGAGAAAAATCATCAACCACAACCAACACATACCACTTCCCATGCACAGAGCAAACACGAGCTAGCACAACTAGATCCATGTGCAACAACTCACATGGTCGCTTAGTCATGACAGCTGTGAGAGGTGGATGAGAAGCGGCAACCATCTTTCCATGCCAACACAGAGCACAAACCAAATCCTTTTTGAACTTCAATTTCGGCAATCCTCGGACGAGATCTAGGCCACTCAAGAGGGAAAGCAAGTCAAAGCTCAAGTGTTCTAGCCGCCTATGCCATTTCCAAAGCTTAGCTAAAACACCAGCGACAAAGCATCAAGGAGGACCGACAGACTGGGAAAAATCGGCACAAAAGATTTGACCCTCAGGGATGATCATGCAGACTAGATCACCTTGAGAATCAAGCACACGAGAAGCACCCAACTTAAACTGAACCTCAAAACCTTCGTCAAGCAACTGAGATACAGACAATATGTTAAAACCAAGTGACTTGACCAGAGCCACACGCTTTAAGGTCACCTTACTACTCATCTTAGCCACCCCTTCAGCAAGTACTCATCCTCTTATGTTATCCCCGAAAGTGATGTACTCACTGGTACTCACCGGGGTGAGGCTGGAGAACCACCGTCGATCTCCGGTCATGTGTCGTGAGCAACCGGAGTCGATGACCCAAAAGTCCTCCAAGCCTCCCACCTGCAAAATAAAAAACGAGAACGAGAATGAGCAAATGACTCAACAATGGGGTTAGAACAAAAGGAGTCAAACAAGTGTTGAGCCATCTGCTCAAAAGAAGGGTTAGCACTATCCATCCAATCATGCAACCTAGGCGAAGCCCTCTCATGCCTCCCACCAAAGAACCTGTCACGTCTCAACAGAGGGGAACGCACACCACGAGGGGTAAAGCGTGGCCCGTAGTCCCTGTGATACCCAAAGTTGCGATCGTGTCTCCCAAACTCGTACCTACCACGAGCATTAGCATGTCTAGCAAACTGACCACACCCAAACCCAACGTGCCTATCTCTCTGAGGAGCAACACGACCACCCCGAGTATCAACTGTACACACAAACCCCTCACCCTAGGGTGGAGGCACTACACGAGGCTCAGGCACACCACGAGAAGGGTAGTACCTATCCTTGTTTGCCATCTCCCTAGCAAACCTCTCATCCCTTCACTTCCTGAAGCAAAACTCCTCATTGTGACTATCCCTCCCACAATACTCACAATGGGAGAAAACTAGTTTTGGCTTAGGCTGTGGCTTCTCACTTAGTTTCTCTCCCGACTTCCGTAACACCTTAGTTTGAATTTTGCTAGGATTTTGAAACTTTTTAATAAAACTTGTTAGAATTAAATTAGAAAGAGTGTGGACAACCTTTTAAAAACAAACTACTTTCTAAATGCAAATCAAATGAACATAGGTTATAAAACATGTTTGTTGCATCCATGCCGATTGCATAGTGTTTTGTGTGTAAAATGGTTTTAATAGTGTTTTCAAAACACGCTTAGGTCTCGACCAACCTCATCTCTTGAAACTCCATCGAATCTAGATGAACCACTTCCTTTTTCTCCTACCTATCTCCTTCCCTTTTCACGCTTAATCTCAATTTCTATCCATGTCAAGTTTCTCTCATCTTTCTTTATCACCTACTCGATAATCAACATTTAATATCCGAATTGAGCCCTTCTCACAACATCTTGCTTCATCCATTCAAATAATACCCAATTCGACCCAACTTTATGTCGACAAGCACTCCTCTCTCTCACCCATTATGTGGCAGCCCTAAAAGATCATTGTTTATGCTAATGGGCCGAGCTTCAATCCCATCCGCCTGCACTCCTCTCTCGACCTCGGACCAAAGCCAAATCATGTAGACTTTTCCCCTCACCTTGGGCCAAGATCAAGCCCTCCACATCTCACAAAAACTCTCCTTGGCCCATCCTCTCTCCCCTCTCTCACATCACCCCTCCCTTCCTGGCCGACCCACCTCCTCCCCACGTCGCCCCCCTCTTCCTCGACAAAAACAGGCACCATGCTTCCCTCTATCGCCTTTTTCTTCCTTGATGCCGCACCTCCCCTGGATCAGATGAACCTGGACGCCATCAAAGATGGCAATCACGTCCCCCCTCCCCTCCTCACACCCTCCCTTGGTCCCACTTCCTTAACGAGGCACCCCTCCCCTCTATTCCCCCATCTCAATCAGATCACGAGGAGGAGACAGAAACTACCCATGGTCATGCCCTCCCTCCCTCCTACCCATGGCCGTCCCTACCACATCCACCCCTCCCTACCCGTCCAATCCACCAAAATGAAGACCCCTCGCAGCCATGACTCTGTTTTGCTGCTGAACCTCTCCCCTAGAAGATTATTGCACATCAGCGAAGAACATCGCCGTCGTCTACCTTAGCTGCTGCACGTGAAGGGCATGGTGGCCTTGGGTATGTGGCGCCCCCCGCTCCTTTACCCCATCTCCTACCTCTCTAATGCGCTCTAAACACAGGCCTCAAGGACGTCCTCATGATCACCCATGGCGCTGTGCTGAAGTCGAGCCGTTGCTGATTTGTGGGTAGGCCGTCGACTCCCTTCTTCACCTCCGTGTCGTCATCAACCATCGCTGCCTCCTCTCGTCCTGCCCATCTTCAACTTCACCACGACCCAAATGTGAGACCCCTCTCCTTCCTATTTACGTTTTGGTCGTCTATATAGAGAATCATGTACCATGAATCGAATCCCCATGATTTCCTTGTTGAGTTTCCCATTGAACCAGTTGTTGCACTCACAGATAGTTTTCCTATCGCTAGATGGCACAGCGTTCCCCGGTGATCTATGCACCGTATCACCAAATCCTTCGACCACCACATGCCACCCATACCTGCACATGTTCCTACAGGAAGAATCCTCCATGCGATTTGCGAAACTAGAGAAAACAAACTCTCTGTACTTTCTGTTCCTGCTGTCCAGCCTGCAGTACAACCCTGTCTTGCTGTCGTGACCCCCGCATATCTTGTAGTGCAATCACCACACCTTTTTACCAACACCTGCATTCTATACCTGCACATGTCTCTGAAAATCGGTGGAGCAAAAGGACTTGCAAATCTGGAGATATCAATCTCGCCATACTCGCTGCCCTCACCGTCACACAGCCAGGTTACCCTGCCTTGTTATTGCGCTCTCTGCCGATTCTTTCCTCTGACCACCAAGACCTTTCACCAACATCTGACTCTAGTACCTGCACTTGATCTTGCCAAGTTTATCAGCTATATCAGCTACATCTCTCGAGATATAAACCATGCCATGCTTGCTGCCCGTTCTGCTTACACAGCCACATAATCTCCCATGTTTCCCACTGATCCAGTGGTCTAAAGGTCAAATCCTTTGGTCACAACGTGTACCTTATACATGCACAGGTCCATGAGTAATTCCTTAGCCATTTGTGCAGCAATTTTGGAGATATGGATCTCATAGAACGTATCATCTCTGTCGTTCTCAGTTGTGCCATCCAACTGTTTCCTCTGCATTCCCAAAGATACACATGTCCAGTTGCTAAACTCTTACACCATGAGGTCCATCTCGTACCTGAACACATCCATGCAAGATGGATCATCCAATTGTGCCAAGATCCTTGTGACATTAATTTCTCCATGCTCCCCGTCCCTGTCGTTCGAACCACCGGTACCACCTCCTTTTCTTTCGTGTTTCTGGCTGAGTTTGTTTTCAAGTGATCAAACCCTTTTTCCACTATGTGACACATGTACATGCACACATGTATGAATAATATCCCAGCCATACCAATCATGATTCCAGAGGTCTACATATCTGGTTGTGCTGCCCGTTCCTACTGCTGCGCTGCCCGGTATGCTCAGCATGTCCACTCCATCTACAACACCCCCACTGTTTCCTTAATTATTTCGATGCACTAATCAGGCACATAGTTTTCCTATACATCCTCATCAATTCCGCAAAACAAATCTTCCATATCCATAAAGCAACCAACATTCCTTGGGAAATATATTCAGCAATAGTCCTCACCTTGTTTCTTAGTTGCTTTGTCCTCTCTGAGTTCTAATTATTCCCACCTCATGCCTTGCTTCTAACTTATCATGTTCAGCATCCAGAAACACAAACTACTCCTCCAAATTCCTATCATGGCTTCATTTTAGTTGGTTCTAGCACTTTTCTGTTGTAGCTCGAGATATCCAGTTGTACGCTTTGATAAAATTATTTATTGCTTGGTGTATTGTTCTTAGTTGTACCATTGCTTTGTTCCAGATGATTGTTGTATGCTGAGGAACACTTCTGAGCAGTGGAACATCGGGAAACGGGCAAGTGTCCTTGAACACCTTGCTATTTTGTACCTTTACCTTTTATACACCATAATCACTGCTTTTATTTATGCTTTCCGCATTAGATGTCTAAATTGATGGGGATCCTATTAAGGACTGTTTACTAGATTTTTCATGATATTCCTTGCTTGCCCTTAGTGGTTCTATATGGGTAGTTTATGCTTAGCTTGCTCAACATGGTTGGGTTATAATCTTAACTTGATTAATGATTATGCAACTTGTTAATGTGGGTTATGGTTAGCAACATATGAACACCCGAGCTGACTCAGGCAAGTGGTTGGATGGTGGCTTGTGATGTTTGATGTTGGTCTTGCATGAGTCAATCTGATAAGGACCGGTCTGTGGAGCGACCACCCAGGACATACAGTACAACCACGAAGACTAATGGGCTATGGTCTTGGCCATGTAAGCAGGGTAAACCCGTGGTCTGTGTTAAGTTGTCTAGGCTGCATGAGGGCATAGTTCCCGAGAGTCCGACAAGGAACCTCGAGTGTCGCTGACACTCCGTAACCTGGTTAATGCGCACTGGTGAACCTATGTAAAGGCCTCGTAACGTCCCTATGCTATCACACCAAAGGAAGTGTGGAAGTGCTTGGCCGGCATAGCATGGTTGGGTTTAACGTTCCTTTGAATGTTTACACGACTCGTGGGTAAAGATGTACAACCTCTGCAGAGTGTTAAAAACTGTTATAACAGCCGTGCTCACAGTCAAGAGTGGCCTGGACCATCACATGGTTAGTTGGTGGTTTGGGTGGATCACAGTGGTGGAACTGTGGTTTGGGAGCTGGTTTATAGGAGTTATGATGTTTCAACCTTAGGATCAGGACAGGTGGGTGCCTGCGCCTTGATTGGTTTGGGAAGCCTTAAATACACTTAATATCTAGGTGCTTAATTAAAACTGGACCAACTAAAACTTGAGCTTTGCAGTCCACCAAATAAAGCCTCCGTTGTTTTAAGCCTGCATGTTATGCATACTTTTCCCTCCACTTGCAGAGTACACACCTCCAGTTGTACTCACAATTTCCCTTTCAACCCCTGCTGTTCTCTCCCCACTACTGCTCAGATAGACAGAAGCCAGAAGAAGGAGATGCTTGATGAAGACTTGGAGTTCTAGGTTCGCGTGCCCCCAGTCGACGTTCCTGTGGAAGATGGTGCCTACTCCGCTACGATAGAATAATGATGTGTAATCTTTTATTTTAGACCCTCTGGTCATTCTGTAATTATTATACGCTTGTAATGATATATGTTGTGATATTCACTAATGATGTCACTTTATGCATGAATTTGATCTTGGGCATGCATAAAGGGTGCATTCGGTTTGTCATTTAAAAACCAGGTGTTACAACTTCCCTCTAAACACATTCCCCAAGTCAGTCACAAAGCTCACTGATTTCTGGAAGTTGTTTGTCTTGGGAGGAAACACTGGTGGATCTGGGACTGTGTCAAGTTTGTTTATTAGGTGGTTTGGCTTGGGTGCAAATTTGTTCTTGGGTGTAGTTTGTGGTGGAACTAGAATATCCCCAATTTTCTTTCCTCCATGACCACTACTCTCACCAACCTTCTCAGATCCCAAAGCCTGACCATCAAACCACTTGTATGCTGCAATCATGATACCCAACTGTGGTTCATGACTATACAACCAACCCATGATCTTACGCAACTCATCATTCTCATCCTGCCAATGAGAAACATAATGCGCAAGCTCTAGGTTTTCACAGCATGAATTTCACAGGTAGAGCAAGTAGTAGCAATAGGAGATTTCAAAGCAGCCTCAAGATAAATAATACGAGCATGAGAATCATCTTGCTTAGCATGCAACACAAGACAACAAGTATATGCTCCTAAGAAAGGAAGTCTAGACTTCAACTCATCAAGCTCGCCCTAACCACATCTAGTTCCTCAGGCTTTGAGGTATGCTTCTCCTTAAGAGCAGTCAAATCAGCATGAAATATGTCACACTCATTGCATTCAGGTTCATCAGTGACAATAGTAGAAGCTTTCAAGGACTCAATCTGAGCTCTAACATCAACAAGCAAAGACTCAAGCTGAGCAACCTTATCCTTAGCACCACCTAGAAAAGACCTATATTCTCTCTTCTCCTTGTTGGTCTTTCTAAGCACATCATCACAGTTGTCAAGCAATTCATTCAACCTAGCATTCTCCTCTAGCAAGAAGTCGGGGTCATGGTGTACCTCATCCTTGGAGTCAGAATCCGAGCTATCCCTCCTGTTCTTCTTGTTGTCGGAGCTGCACACCGTGCCGTAGAAGGCTTCTCTTACGACGAAGCTTAGGCTGGTGAAATTCTTGCTTGTGTACCTCCTGTCCTTGCGCCGATCTTGCTCTTTCTCCTCGCTACTGGAGCCTGACGAAGTGTAGCTAGAACTGTAGTCGATGTCACTCGTGCCTACAACCATCGCTCGGGCTGACTTCTTCTTGTAACCACCACTCTTCCTTGGCCTTCTCTCGCTCTTGTTCTTGTGGTTCTCCTTGTAGTCATTCTGGGTTCGGTGCTTGTTGTTGTAGTCGTTCTTGACCTCCATAGCCTCTAGACACTCGGTGATGAAATGCACATGCTTCCCACACTTGTAGCACATCCCTGAGTTCCCCCTCACACTCCTGTGGTTCTCGTACATGCACCCAAATCTCTTGCTCAACAACGTGAGATCCGCCTCGCTCAGCACCTCGAACTCTCCATCTGGCATGGACAAAAGACAAGACAAGGAAAACTGTGGAGCATATGGGTTAGTGTTAGTACTCAATTTAGAGACAAGAGCCAAACTATGTGGATTAGTAGGGCTCTGGCTCTTGGCTCTCAAGCCCCTATCAACCTCTAAGGACTTGAGCTTAGAGAATGGGTCATCCATAGTCGAGATCTCATATCCACTAGACTCCATGATAGCCTTGACCTTAGCGCTCCACACAGATCGATCAAGTGAATGTAAGAGCTTCACAACTATATCATGGTCTTTGTATGGAAGCATGACCACATTGGCTCTCATGTTGTCCACAGTACAGGTGAAGCGTTGGAACATCGTGTCAATCGACTCATCGAGAAGATGACTGAAGTTCTCATACTGTCTCCGGTGAGTAGCAAAAAAGTGATCCTGCACCTAACTGTTCCCAACATGGGCAATCTTTAGCTTTTCCCAAATCTGACAAACCAACTCCTCTCCAAACACCTGATCAAACAGAGATGCACAGAGAGCACGAAACAAGTATTCAATGCTTTGTTGTTGGCATCAAACATGTCTCGAGATCCTAGGCAAGGAAGTTAGTGGGACGGACATAGTTGACATCTTCTATCACGTCCCAAAGCAACTGTCCCTTGTCATGAAGAAATGTGGCCATACGCCTCTACCGCATCTGGTAGTTCTTACCATCAAAGTGCCATGAAATCAACTCCAAATCCAAGCACACAAGATGGAGAACAAAAACCCAACCAAATCGTCAAGGTCGCATAGTCACAGCAAACCTACCAACCCTAGGAATGATTCACTGAACACCGGACAAAGAAGCGGAAGCACAACACTTAGCCTATTATGCGAGGCCAGGACGGACCGTCTGTGGGTCTCTGGCGGATCGTCTGAATTAACAAACTGGACCTCTAGAAACTCACCGTGCTATATGGACCGTCTGTCAAGATCGCACGGACCGTCTGAGCATTATGGACCGTCTGACCCTTGCACACAGACTTTTCGTCAAACCCCTTCGAGCTCAAAACCAAAATGCACATGGATAAAATGACGTGGCGCAAAAATTCATAATGAATTGCAAGCCCACGGACCGTCCATCGGGTTCGTAGAGCGTGAGCTGAAGCAAGCCGCACGATCAACCCCAACTTCCCACCAATGGATCTCCCAAACCGATGGATGGATTGAGCCCAAATTTTACGTAGGTGAGAAGCATCTCTATAAGAAGCTATGCATAAAATCTTATGGCATCAAACTAACTCAATCACTTGGAATCACAAATCTCGCGCACAGAAGCCACAAACTCGAGTTCATCCAATCCTCACCTAATCGAGACCGATTCCCAACGTTTGAGGGGTCAAGATCATCCACAAAGAGGCACACGGCACTCACCCATGATCTCCTCAAAGAAATCTGAGAGAAAATAGCCTAGAAATCGACGAACGAAAATCACCCAAAAATAGCTCCAAAAATGACACGAAAATCACAAAGAGCGAGAAGGGACAAATCATCACAATGCCAAATTCTTCCATACATCCGGAGGTCAGAGTCTGTACAGAGATAGTCTAGCCTATGGAGCAAAGGAAATGAGAGCAATTCATCCAAGGAGAGAGAGAGAGAGCCAGAGCGGGGAGAGAGATACCATCCACGTCCTAGCCATTATATATATGAAGTCTTCCAGTGGTGGAAAATGATGACACTACCCCTAGTGCATAAATAGAAGATACACACCCCTCATGGGTAATTTGGTCAAGTCTTCAAATATTACCATCGAGCAGACATGCATCCACTGCAGGCTCGCTTCGCCTCGATAGAAGCTCTGTGATCATGTGGTGTGTCCCCCGTCTTGAAGGTTCTCGATGCACCTTGATCCCGTCTCCGTCACGCCAGGTCCTCGAGCTGTGTTGGTTTTGTGGCCAAACAAACAAACCCCGCATACAAGCTTCGGTCGCTAGCATATGTGGCTCGCACTTGACCTCGTCTTGCTCTTCTTGACCTCGTCTTGACCGCGTACAACCTTGCACTGACTCCATGTTCACGGCTTCATCTTGCTCTTCTTGCACCATGTGGCTCGCACTTGACCTCGTCGGCCACCGGGTCCATCGAATCAAGCCTACTTGTCTCTTCATCACCAGAGGCCACCTCGGCATAGACCTTTCACACTTGTTCTTCACCTGGACCAATGCAAATCAAGCTGCAACCTACAACTGTAATACTAGGCCAAGAATCGGTCCACACAACATTGTCAATCACTCATCACTAAGGAGCGACCCTCCTCTGGTCCTCGAAAGCTCCTGGTCCTCATGATACATATGCTACAAAGGAGCTCCCACCACCAACTCAAGAAATCAAACACACACATAGCTCACCCCGCAAACAAGAAAAAGTGGCTTGGTAAAGTGGTTTATTGAAAATATCGGCTAGTTGGTTTTGGTGGGCACATGGATCAAAGCAATCTTTCCCTTCTCCACATTGTCTCTCAGGAAATGGTACCTCACTTCAATGTTCTTGGTTTTGGAGTGGAGAACGGGATTTTTGGCTAAACTTATGGCACTGGTGCTATCACAAAAGAGTGGGACATGGGTATAGTCCTCAACAAAGTCACTCATAGTGTATGTGATCCAGAGGAGCTGGGAGCAACAACTAGCTGCAGCTACATACTCGGCATTTGTAGTGGACTGGCCTACAGTAGATTTCTTGCGGGATGACCAAGACACCAAATAAGAACCAAGAAACTGGCAAGAACCCGAGGTAGACTTGCAATCCAAACGACACCCAGCAAAATCTGCATCAGCAAACCCGTGAAGGTTGAGTGTCGAGGGCACAAAATACCAAAGACCAAACTTAGGTGTGTAGTTCAAATACATGAATATCCTCTTGATGGCATACCAATGTGAAGTCCTTAGTGAAGCCTGAAAATGAGCGCACAGACACACGCTGAACTGTATGTCTAGCCTTGTTGTCGTCAAGTAGAGGAGGGAGCCGATCATGCTTGTGTACTCCTTCTGGTCCACGGGTTCACCTTCCTCATCTACATCCAAGGTCGTAGTCGTACTCATCGATGTAGCCATCAGCTTGGAGTCGTCCATCTTGAACTTCTTGACAATGTCCTTGGTGTAGTTTGCGTGGTGCACAAATGTCCCATCCTTGCATTGCTTGATCTAAAGCCCGAGGAAGAACTGCAACTCACCCATCATCGACATCTCGAACTCCCTGCTCATATCATATGCAAACCTCGCAACCAAAGAGTGAGACGAGCCGCCAAAGATAATATCATCGACATACACCTGTACGATTAGGATATCATCACCCTGCCTGAGGAGAAAGCGAGTTTGAACGACTATCCCCATCACAAACCCCTTGCTAAAAAGAAAGCTCCTCAACCTCACATACCACGCCATGGGTGCTTGTTTCAGGCCATAGATAACTTTTCTAAGTTTGAACACTCGGTGGTGATACTTCTCACTCTAAAAACTAGGGGGTTTCCTCACATACACTTCTTCCTCTAGAAACCCATTCAAGAAGGCACTCTTCACATCCATTTGGTACAATTTAAATCCTTTATCAATAGCAAAAGCTAAAAGAATTCGAATTGCTTCCAAACGGGCCACTAGAGCAAAGGTTCCCTCATAGTCTATCTCCTCCTTCTAGCTAAACCCCTGAGCCACCAACCTCGCCTTGTTTCTCACAAACATTGGGGGATATACCCCTGGGGTGCCACACAGATGGTGCTGGGTGAGTACTTCAAGTGCCACGATAGGGCCCATATGGGTGGCACTCAGCACAGGTGTACGGTTCAAGGATGAGGCGGTGCCTGAAGAGATATACTACCGTAGATAGGACTAGTCGGTTAGGAAAGATATTACTTGTACTTGAAGAAAGATCTGACTACCCGTAACAGACTAGGATAGATCCCACGTGATCTATAACCCTGCCCCTTTGGGTTATATAAGGGGCAGTAGGGACCCCCTCCAAAAATAGCTGAATTCCCATCCGCAAGAGCAATACAATCAACGAGCACATGACGTAGGGTATTACGCTTCGTAGCAGACCGAACCTGGTAAAATCCCTTGTATCCTTTGTGTTCACCATCTAGTCCTAGTTTCGACGATACCCTCGACACAATCTACCACCATCGTCAACCCTTGGTGGACTGCCGGTGTTGTTGTACCGACAGTTGGCATGCCAGGTAGGGGTTCGCCACAACATTAGTGGGCTCGATGGCAGCAGTCAAGATTCCATGCAGCTGCCTCATCCTTGCCGCATTGGGAGCAGTTATCCCCTTCGGGACTCACGGCACCGACTCCACCACCGATGAGAAGGCCGTTGGCTTCACGACTCCTCTCGGGGGTCGGATCACAATCGGGGAGATCACCTGATTCTTCCCCGACACCGCGGACACCACAGAAGCAACCTCCAGAGTGACCCCTAAGTCACCCAAGAGATCCAATCTGGAGAAGCCTAGGGCTTGCCAAGTCCTTTTTAGTACGCCACCACCGATCGAAAGGCCACGCCCTCCGGTCGAAGATCTGATGGTCGAAGGGTCCGCGAACCCTCCCGCGTGCAATCTGGTCCAATCTATGGATTGGGTCATCCATAGCATGGATGAGTGCATTGAATCAGCACCCGATGCTACACCCTATGAAAGCTTTCCCCACGGGTTGAAGAGCACCACCGTCTCCATCGTCGTAGACGCAACGAAGAAAGTTCAAGCAGCGACTTCTCCCCTAACTCCTCCCGAGTACCACTCGGATGAGGACGTACTGTTGTTCACACTTGCGATCATCGCACCCCACAAGCCTGATGACCGAGACGCCTCGCTCCTCCCGATCATCGAGGGTAACAGCCAAGTCAGTGAGTGGTCGACCAACACGCCCGGTCAGGCAACCTCTAGCGGCATGTTGACGGCTGTTAAGTACTACTTTTAGCCATCAATATTCTCACATAAATGGAGGCATAAGCATTATTTACTTGCATTTTGGTTTAAATAATGTAGTTCCATTTGTCCTTAGAGATTATTTGTATGTAGTTGAAATACCCATTAAAAGAGATGGAAACCCACCTTCTATGGAAGAACCATGCCAACTCAGCTGAGGAGGTGGCAGCCACCAAGGAAACACATGGCGATCCACATCACTGATCTAAGGGAGGCACTCACCGACGAATCAGAGAGCGACACATGGACTTCACATGGATCAAAGGGCCCACCTCGGATACCAAATCAAGCCATGCACCGGGGAAGGATCAAAGGGCCCACTGGTCAGCCATCTGGAGAAAGCACAACCGAGATGGCCGCCCTAGAGGTTCAGCCGACCCTAGGATCGACCAAATCGACCTAGGGTTGGTTCATCTCGGCCTTGCATGTGTCACTCTCCCATTGGCCACTTGCTGCATCCCTGGGTGTTTTGGTGGAGTTTGAGCCCCGAAGCAAGCCTCCTCCTTGCCTATAAATAGAAGGGGAGGGGCTCCCATTTCTCACACACCACTCTCTCATTCTCCTCTCACTTTTAGTCTCCAAGGCTAGGGGGTAGGCTAGAGTAGCTCTTCTTCAGGTTGCAAGTCTTCTTTGGAGTCTAGGTATGAGTTCTCTTTTATCTTTATTTCATTATATGACTTTGATCTACTTCAGTTATTCAGCTATTTTATATAAAGTCATGGTAGATCATATGCTTGATATGTTCTTGAGTTTATCTCTTGTTCATCATTTAGAGGCTTGTGCTCTTCATGAACACTACCTTTTGATCCACTTGAAGGATAATTTACTCATTCCTTATGTGTTTGTTCGTAAGTTAGAGGCTCGTGTTCTTCACGAACACGACCCTTTAATCTTGTTGACTAGACATAAGAGAGTTCGTATCCATTCGTATGTCTAGCCTTAGTTGATCTTGTTAGATGGCATGATAGTGTTGCATGAGGTTTGTGTTCAAGCTATGGTACTCAGTCTAAGTTGACCAGTCTTCTGGTGGCTCTCACCCTGGGTCACAATAGCCCGGGCCGGGTGAAGTCTAGCAGCAACACAGGCATGGTGCCTGGGTTGTGTGGCTACGTTAGTTATGAGCATACCCCCCATAATGATTGAGGTAGGCCGCAGTGGTGACAGCTGTTGGACCCTTTGGAACTCTCGGCGCTGGGGTATTGCTGTAGGAGTCTAAAGTCTAGTTTCGCAGAGTGCTGGTCGTCGCGGACTAGCTCCCCATTTGTACCTGGGTGCTGAACCTTACCCTCTCATGCAATGTTTCATGCCTATCTCTTGTATCTTCTAGCTTTGTATGTTTAGTACATTAGAACCTAGAGCTAACTCATATGTTCCCCGTATGCCGTAGAGTACTAGAGTAGAAGTAGATCTGAGTGTGTGTCACACAACCCTATCATACCTTTTATCTTACCTCTGCCTTTGAGTTGTTGTTTCCTATATCTATCTATTGATTTACATTCAGTGCAAAAGCATAAGTCTATGATATCTGCCATTGCCTTCCACAGATACGATACCCTTGGAATATTCTCCTTCCTTGGAGAAATGCTACAATGGTTTATCTGTGCGCTTGCGGATTCGTTCATGATCGTTTAGATTTACATTTGGCAAGACTTGATGTTCACGCTAACTCGGCGTCGTTAGTAGTGACGTTAAGTAATGCCAACACGCATTTCTAGCAAGGTCGCTAAGGATGGATTCCAAATCTGTTCTTAAAGTGATCACGTTAAGAAATGTCAACAAGCATTTCTGGCACCGTTGCCCAGAAAGGCACAGGATTATCATGACTATGCTTTGCATCTGTTTATAAATCATGAGTAGGTTAGGGCAACTCTCAATGCAGGCTAACCTTGATTGTTTTCTTTTATCTTTGGATGATGAAGACAGGTAGTGTATGACTGGTTTCGACTTACCAGAGAATTTCACTGAAGATCCCGAGTCACTAGTGAGGAAAGCTCGAATTCATTTCGACTCACCTCGTCGTACTCGTCCAGAAGGCGATCCAGCTTCCTTTGTACCATCCACGTCAAACGCTATGGCCTAGAAGACACTTCGTGAGTACTCAGGTCCTTCTGTTGACCAGGTGCTGCAAGGCCTTGAGGTGGCAATGGGGACTGAAAATTTTGAGATCAAGACAGGTCTAATTACAATGGTACAGGCTAGCCCATTCTGTGGCAAGCCAAATGAGGATGCCAATGCCCATTTGCAGCAATTCCTAGAGCTATGCAGCACTTTCATCACCAGAGGTGCAAATATCGATGTTGTTCGTCTTCGATTGTTTCCATTTTCTCTCCTGGGGAAGGCCAAGCAATGGTTCTATGTGAATTGTGATGCCATTAATACTTGGGATAAGTGTTCAGAGGCATTCCTCAAGAAGTTCTTCCCATTGGGTAAAACTAATGCTCTTCGTGGAAGAATTTCTTGTTTTCAGCAAGCAGCAAGTGAATCTATTCTAGAGGCTTGGGAAAGGCTTCAGGAGTATGTCCTGTCCTGTCCTCACCATGGGGTGGAGGATTGGCTTATTCTTCAAAGCTTTTATAATGGGCTGACTCCGATAGCCCGAGGCCATATTGATGCTACTGCTCAGGGAGCATTTTTCTCACTTACTGTTGATAATGCTAAATCACTCATTGAGAAGATGGTATCCAACCAAGGGTGGAGTGATGAAAGACTCCAGCTATGTCCGAGGGGTACTCATACTGTCAAGGAAGCAGATATGATTACTGCCAAGTTGGATCTTCTTATGAAGAGATTGGATGACTACACCAGTGAGAAGGCTGCCATGGCCACTACTACTCTGCCTATGGATTCTCATATGACTTGTGAAGTGTGTGGCAACACTGGGCACATAGGAAATTATTGTCCGGAGACTTAGGAGGAAGTGATGTACATGAACGACAACAACAATGGTTATCGTCCACCTCAACAAGGAGGCCAATCGTGGAATCAACAATGCCCTTATTATCAAGGAGGTAACCAAGGTAACTCTTACAATCCTAACCAACCCTCCTTGAGAGATCTCGTTTTTGGGCAAGCTAAGATTAATGAAGGTGTTAACAAAAAGGTAGCTGCCCTTGATAAAACCATGGAAAATCTCAACGTTAAGCTTGATAGTTTTTCTTCTGCTCAGAAGAGCCAGCTGAGTTTTAACAAAATATTAGAAACCTAGTAGCTCAGCTAGCTGCTTTGGTTCCATCTGCTGATAACGGGAGGATCCCGGGGTAACCTGTATCCTCTTGTGAAAATGTTAGTGTAGTATCAACTAGGTGGGGTAAGCCACCTGGGAAGACACATGCTCCTAACTATGCAGGGAAGCCCATACAACAGATTCTAGATCCATGGGAGGAATCAGCAGTTGTGCACAAGAAAGATCCTGGCTATCTGGCTATTACATGCACCATTTATTACCAGACGATCAAACATGCCCTTTGTGATATTGGTGGAAGTGTTAATCTCATGTCCAAGGCCATGTTCGAGCAACTAGGATATCCATCTCTCTCTCTCTGACAGCACGGACAATCCAACTCATCGATTCAATGATATGATATCAAGAAGGAATTGTTGAGAGCCTATTGGTCAAGGTCAAGAACTCTTATGTCTTCGCGGATTTCGTGGTCCTTGATATGGATGACGAGGGAGGAATGCTGCTCATCCTTGGGCGACCATTTCTCAGTGATGTCCGAGCTAGAATCAATGTGGGGTTCGGAGTAATCCGTTTCCACATTAGGAAGAGGAACTTGAAGTTCAAGTTTCAGGACAAAGAAGAGCAATTCTATTTGGTGCAGGATAGTGTTGAGCAGCTTGGGGGAAGGACGGAGCCTTTACCCCCAAAGAAGAAATCTCCGTCAAAGAAGCAAAAGAAAATTCATAAAGAATGGCGGAAGATCGAGAAGGCACCAACCTCTACTTCTCAGGAGTGGGGTGCCGAGTGGAATTAACCGCTGAGAAGAGTCCAACTCGTCGGACTAAAAATGATGGGTCCTTTCTACCAAAAAGGTTAAAGCTGGTATTTATCTCATATTTCCCTTTCCAAAATTTTATTTAATTTCCAAATTGCATATTTGTTTTTTCCAAACCTTGCATCTGCATGCTAGATATATCTAGCCCTTTTCCCTTTTTCAAATAAAATTTTTGAAAATAATTTCTGAGTTTGAAAATTGTAGAAAAATGATTTGAAAAATATTTCGAGGGAATTTGGGCCAAGGCACTCAGGTAGGCCCCCAGCTAGCCGTTGGGGAGCCACTGGCCAGGGCAGAGGCCAGGTGGGCCCGGCCTGGGCTCGGCCGACCCTAGGTTCGGCCGAAGCAGTCCAACGGCTGCTGGGCCCCACCTTGCTCCAACAGCTCCTAGCCGTTGCCCAACGGCCATGTCTAGATGCCCGGTGCATTTGCCTATAAATAGCACAGGGAGAGGGGGTGTTCTTCACCCATTCAACTCATTTCAATCACACCTCTCTCTCTACTCCTTGCTATCTTGGTTTTCTTGGATTTCTTGCTCAAGTTTGGATCATCAAGTGTTCTCTCTATTGTGTTGCTGAAAGTATTGCTATTGGTGTAGCAAGCTCAGTAAGAATTTCATTCAATTTCACTAACCCATCATCGAGTTGCTCTTGTTGTCCCGTTGTTGTGCTAGCATGAATTGGGTGGCGAACACTCTTCGGGGTGACACGCTCCCGTTCGCGGGCAAGCACAAGTTAATCCGTCCCCGCCGAGCCGAGGCCGAGCCCATCAACGATGGATTATGAAGAGGAGCAAGAAGAGCAAGCCGAGCCACAAGCAGAGGAGGAGGTCGTCAGCGACACCCCCTACCTCACCTTGCGGGGTGCTCGAGAGTAGCAAGCCTACACTCTCATGAAGGACCGAGTCTTCGCCCACACCCAGGACTTCGACCCGGCTCTCATGGAGAAAACAGGTATGAACCTCGAGTTTGCTTCCATTTGGCATGCTCTTGGTTGGGAGGAGTTTGCGCCGGTTATAGAGCTTGGCTCTCGGCCCCTCACCATCCAGTTTCTTTGCTCTCTTACTGAGGTTCCGGATGGTATTGAGTTTCGTCTTTTTGGGACCGATTATCGTGTTTCTTGGAAGGAACTTAGTCGTCTCCTTAGTTTTAGTCGTCATTGTGCTCTTTCTTTGAAGAAGGCTTGTAAGGGTTTTGTTCGAGACTCTTTCTGGGCAGACATCTCTGGTCTCATTTACAGTGGCAAATTAGTGCCTCGGTGCAATGATATTGTGCATCCCACTCTCCGTTTGTGGCACAAGTGGCTCGCCATTACTCTCTTTCCACAAGAAGATGTTCGGCCCGTACGCAGCGATGAGTTGATGCTATTATACGCTGCTGCTAAACAGATCAAGGTCTCTCCTGTTAAAGCTATGATTCGTCAGTGGATGATGAATTTCAAGATGATAGGTCCTATTGAGTGTACGTCTTTGGTGACTCGTATTGCTCTCAGACTCGGGGTTCTTAGCGGGAATCCGGTACCCTTCATCGGGACGCCTCGAGTTCTCATTGATGAGGCATACCTGATCCAGGGGCATATACTTAAGAAAGTCCCAAATGATTCTTTGACCTTCTTCTTTCCAGGTTATGCAAATCAAATCCTGTTACCTAACCCAGGGTTTCGATTGTATAGCTCCGAGTCACTAACCATTCCCCTTGTCACAAAAGAGGAAAGCCGTCGTGGTAGTGTTTCAGGCAGGTCCACTAGAAGCGCGGCAAAGAGAGCACACATGCAGCAGTAGTAGTCACAGCCACCACCACAGGCACAGCCACAGCTTGCAACACCACCGGTGGCAGGAGGGGCCCCTGCGGGGTACATGTTCGGGGTTACCCCTGGATATGCACCTAGTTGAGATCAGCCCGCCTACCACCCGAGTGCGAGTGGTGTGGCTTGGGCGAGTGCGATCAGTGCTCAGTGGGCTACACCCACAAGTTCTAGCTCCGGTGGTCCTCCTCCGTCTTCATCCTTCAGGCGGCACTCCTTAGCCTCTGCATGCGATGCTTAGCTCGCACAGCAGATGGTGTCAGTGTTTTGGCCACTGAGCCTACCAAGGGGGTACCCGAGGTAGTAGATTGTGCGATGGAGGATCGCCAGACCTGGAACTTGAAGGACCGCACGAGGACACGGAACACAGATTTATACAGGTTCGGGCCGCCGGAGTAGCGGACCCTACGTCCTGTTTGGAGTATCATGTATGGTGCCCTGCGCTTGGGTGTTCCTCGGAGGGGTTGGGGGATTCACCTGTCCTCCTAGGTACCGGCCCTCCTTTATATAGTCCAGGTGGTGGGTTCCTAGTTGGTTACAAGATAGGAGTCCTAGTAGGATTACATGGTACGAGTCCTAGTAGGATTACAAGGATTTATGGTATGAGATTGTATTCTTCCATGTATGGGTACCCAGGGGTATATGATCGACAAGCCCCCGAGCACTTTGTAGTCTTGAGCAGCGAGTTCGAGTAGTCTTGAAGCTTTGTCGAGTAGTTTCTGATCGTCTCGAGTATTGCTAGCCTAAGTCTTCAATAGTACTTGAATTTCCGAAAGAGGGGAATGTGCTCTAGTTCATCTATGAGTACTTGTGAATCATCCCCAAGTAGTTCCCAGGCGTCCCCGCGTTCTAACCTAGGAAGTCTCCCAAAAATACCCATCTTGTCTTGAAGTCTTGATCTATATGGAGGTGCGAATTGCAAAAATCACACTCCATATGGAGTGTAGCCCCCGAGCCTAAGTTTAAATCAGAGAATCAAGCTGAGGGTCAATCTTGAATCTGCATCTTCCGTCTTGAAAAAAGAGGTTGATGGTTATAGCATAGTAGCCCCCGAGCCTTGAAGTGATTAAATGATCAATCCAAGGGTCTTCAGTTCGCAAAAGCCATCATCCGAGTACTCTTGTAGCATCCAGCCCCCGAGATTATGAGCTATATGAGCCACATCGAGTAGTAATTGGAGTTGAGCCTCTGAGCTGAAGAACGAACGGAGCATGCTGAAGTTGTCTCTTAGTAGTAATTTGGCGTGAAGTCATTGAACTTGAGAAGTAGCATAGACTACTCGAGTCATCTTCGAGTAGTAATGTTGCTGTCAGAGAGGACATTACATGCGACCGAGGTCGACTTTTAGATTGCCATGCGGAGCAGACTTTAGAATGCGACTTTAGTAAGTCAACTTTGTGCTGCGCGGAGCAGACTTTAGAATGCGACTTGAGTAAGTCGACTTGGAGATGCGACTTGAGTAAGTCGACTTTAGATTGCCGCGCGGAGCGGACTTTAGAATGCGACCGAAATTGACTTTGTGCCGCACAGAACAGACTTTGGATGCGACTTGAGTAAGTCGACTTTAGATTGCGACTTGAGTAAGTCGCCTTTATGCCGTGCGGAGCGGACTTTGAAATGCGACCGAAGTCGACTTTGTGCTGCGCGGAGCAGACTTTAGAATGTGACTTGAGTAAGTCGACTTTGTGCCGCACGGAGCGGACTTTGAGTACTTCGAGCCAAGAAAGAAACCCGAGACACAAAGCTTGAAAAGCCAAGAAAGAAAAGCACATTCCGGAAGGCAAAAAAGCAAAATAAAAAACAGAAAAACAAAAAGTTTTGCCTCCGGAGCCGTCTGGAAAAAACACATTGCATCGAGAACAATCTATGGATACACTATTGAGTAATAGTGTCTTAAGTACCTCTGAGGCTATGAGCCTAGTGAGAGAGTACTCGCAAGAATGTTCCGAAGAACGAGTAAGACCGTAGGAGACAGTGTGATGAACTCAATGTGTTGGAGTTCCACTAAGAGCCTACTATGAAGGGTGTTACTCTAGGTTGCAGCCTCTTGATTAAATAGAACAAGGACAGCATGTGCCACTTATTGCTCTATACGAAACGGAGTCGTCTGGAGAGAGTTGTCATTACTCCCTACGAGTTCGCAGAATGAGACTGCCTGGAGAGGATTATCATGATCCCCTATGAGTGATCGCAGCCGAAGCCATGAGTAGTCACAGCCGAAACTGTCTGGAGATGATTATCTTGATCCCCTACGAGTAGTGGCAACCGTAGCTGCCTAGAGAGTTGTAGCTCAGACCCGAGAGCTGCTTACAGCTGAGTAGTCGCTTGGATCAGAAAACTGTTTACAGCTAGGTAGTCGCCTGGACCTGAGAATCACTTATAGCCTGGGATCGGCATAGAAGCAGGAACCCGGAGTAAGGATCGGATGGTAACAGGGAGACCTAGAGTATGGATCGGTACGATAACAGGGAGACCCAGGGTAAGTGGGTAGAGCGAGAGTACTTAGGGCCATGTGTTTCAGACCCATGGTACGAAGTGTAAAGACCACGTGCAGCTAGGTACCATCATTGCCAAGACGCGAGGGCCACTTACAGCTAGGTTACATCGAAGCTTACACACGCAGTATGCCGCCGAAGTGGGCGAAGGTGCGACCAGAGTCGACTTTAGATTGCCACACGGAGTGGACTTTTAATAATGCGACTTGAGTAAGTCGACTTTGTGCCGCGTGGGGCGGACTTTGAAAATGTGATTTTAGAAATCGACTTTATGATGCGACTAGAGTAGTCGACTTGAAGATGCGACTTGAGTAAGTCAACTTTAGATTGCCGCGCGGAGCGGACTTTAGAAGTTGCCTCCTTGGGATAGCCCCCAAGTTGATGGAGTGAGCTCGTGGTGACTTGTTGATATGTCCCAAGAGTAGTCGGCATAGTGTAGCTCTCGTGAAAAATCCATTGAGAAGCGTACACCAATAAGTAGTCCTTGGCGTGTTGTCCTGCATGCACAAAACAAGCCAAAGAAGAAGAAAAAGTAATCATTAAAATAAATGACTTACTGATACCGCAGGAGCGGTCTGGAGATGTGACCGAAGTCGGCTTGTACCGTAGGAGCGGGTTTTGAAAGAACTCGTGGACGAGTGTTGACGAAGTCGACTAGTCGGAGGCGGGTCCGACTAGTTGTGGGGGCGTAGAAGCCATTCTCGACTAGTTTTCTAGTAGAAACTAGCCGAGAAGAGTAGCCGAAGTAGTCCACAATGAGTTGGTGTAGCCGCAAGACGATGTCGAGGCGGTGCACGGCGTAGTCGAAGTAGAGCCGGTGCAACCAGACTATGAGTAGTCGAGCCACGAGACGAAGTGACCGGGCGCACGGCGAGAGCCAGTGCGACCGACCGACGTGAAGTCGAGCGGTGAGGCGACACGTCCGGATGCACAACATAGGCGCAGTAGAGCCGGTGCTACCGGGAGATGAGTAGTCGAGCCGCAAGATGGAGTGACCGGGCGCATGACAAGAGCTAGTGCGACCGACTGACGTGAAGTTGAGCGTTGAGGCGACGCATCCAGATGCACGACATAGTCGAAGTAGAGCCGATGCAACCAGACGATGAGAAGTCGAGCCGCGAGACGGAGTGACCGGGCGCATGGCGAGAGCCAGTGCGATCGACCGACGAGAAGTTGAGCGGCGAAGCGACGCATCCGGATGCACAACATAGGCGAAGTACTTGACGATGAGGTGACGTTGCCGAGCGTCGATGTAGTCGTACTCAGGAAGTCAAAGTAGTCGTACTCGTGTACATCTTGTCTTGTGCAGCAAGCAAATAACTTGTAGCTTCCCGAGTAGCTCGTGTGCGTGAAGCAATTTGCCAACATGCTGAATTTTCAACCGCACATGCAGGGGCGGTGGTAGACTTGTTGCTTGCATGCATTGACCTTGAAAAACCTCCTGGTAGCCTTCTCCGTGTGCGAGTAGAAGAATTGGCGGCTTTTGGTGTGCGTGTAGCACAAGTACGGAGTATGAGAATTTTGGTGATCTTCACGTGCGTGTAGAAGTTGTTGACCAGTTGAATTTCCATCACGTAAAAGTAGGGGGACCACAATAGGTTGGTGTTGTACTATGATTTGGAATCTTCAACTTGGTTTGGGCATCAGACACGCAATCAACGAAGTCCGATACCGCCTCCTTTGGCTTGGTTGACTCAAACCGTTCAGTCTCGAACTCGAATGCAATGAATTCTGTTCGAGTACGGATAGGACCACGGGGACACAGAAATTGATTTCCTGAGATCGTCGAGTTGAGCCACGCTTTGAGTCTGTGGAGTGGACCCAACGAGTAGTTGTTTGTAGTGCCGAGTAGATTGATCTCGTAGATGAGAAACTCCTTCGAATTCGCCCGATGATCTTGACGATCACCACTACCTGGCGTGCCAGCTGTCAGTGTTTTGGCCACTAAGACTACCAAGGGGGTACCTGAGGTAGTAGATTTTGCGGTGGAAGATCGCCAGACCTGGAACTCGAAGGTACGCGCGAGGACACAGGACACAGATTTATACAGGTTCGGGCCGCCAGAGTAGCAGACCCTACGTCCTGTTTGGAGTATCATGTATGGCGCCCTGTGCTTGGGTGTTCCCCGGAGGGGTTGGGGGATTCACCTGTCCTCCTAGGTACCCGACCCTCCTTTATATAGTCCAGGGGGCGGGTTCCTAGTCGGTTACAAGATAGGAGTCCTAGTAGGATTACATGGTACGAGTCCTAGTAGGATTACAAGGATTTATGGTATGAGTTTATATTCTTCCATGTATGGGTACCCAGGGGTATATGGTCGACAGATGGGAGAGCTCACCGTCCAGGTCACGGGATTGGAGGAGACGCTGAACACCCACATTGAGTCTACCTCAGCGTGGCAGCGTCAGGCTGGTGAAAGGATTGAAGCCATGCAGCAGGCTCAGCAACAACACATGGAGGAGCAGAGGGCTTACTACGCAAGTCAGGGTTTCTTCTACCCTCCTCTGCAGTGAGCCTGAAGCTAGCTTGCGGGAGGACCCCCATCCTGAGGTAAATTGTATCTTCCTTTGCTTTCAGAATATCTTATAAATGAAAACCCATAAAAATCTACAAAAATAAAAAGACCAAAAAGATTTATTTGCTTTCATCATCGTTTGCTTAGTTTGCTCTGATATGCATAGTAAGAATGCTTTGCCTCTATGGTTGAAATAATGAATAGTTGCTCTGATTATTCTTCTCATATGTCTTGCTTACAACTTTGTATCCTACCTAAGTTTTGAGTTTGTTGGCTTGCATGTTCAAACCTTAGCTTGAAAACTGTGGGCAGCAAAAAGTATGATCCTTGCCTAAGTTGTTGTGAGACATGATATGGTATAATAGAGTGCTATGATCTTGTGCTTAGTGATGCTTGACATCCGGAGTTTTCCTTTTTGAAAAATCAAAACATGATGAGTTCCTCAATGATGAGCATTTCCCATCCAAGACCATATGTAGATTCTAGCTCTTGTTAGCCTCCACATATGCAGCTTGTTCTCTCATTGAGCTTTGTCAAATTGTTGTAACCCTAATTAGAACTCATACTCCCCTGATCAAGATCACGTACATGTTCATGCTAAATTTCTACACTGGAAGTTAGAATTCATCATTTGTTCCATTTGCTTATGCATTCTTCCACAAATAAAACTCTATGCATCTTTGTATCATTCATCCCTCTCCAAATATCTCTAGTAGAGACAAAGGGCTAGCTGAAAAAAAGAGAAAGAAAGAAAAAGAAAAGCATGCTCAAAAGTATGGCAAAAATAAAATAAAGAGAGCTAGCCCAAGTCTCGAAAATTTCAAAAGGAGAAAAAGGGATTGATATATGCAGGAGAAAGAGTTCCACCATATAGATGGTAATAACTAGTATCTACTCCGGGGCTAGTGTCCACCTTACCATCAATCCCTCATTTTCCTCAAATAAAGCATGGTAATATCTAGCACCCATTTCCGGGCCTAGTATCCACCTTACCATGCTCGTCATCATCACAGACATATGCACATCTTGATCAGGATGTATGTTTGTTTCTTCCAAGAATCCGGTCTTTGACTTAGCAAAATATGAGAGACAAGTATGCCACGTTCTTCCCTACCTACAGGTCCACATAAGCCTATTAGGAGTAGGATGTGAAGAAAGGCAGCATTGATGCCCTGGTGAGGAACCATACACTTTTGAGTAATCCGAGAGTATCATTTGAGGAACTCTAATTTTCTTTTGAAATTTATTTTTTGCAAAACCTCTGGATTGATAGCTGATCAAGGTATGAGTGATTATGCATTTGCTATATAACCATTCTGTCTCTCAACCGCCTAAGGCAGGTGAAGCTATATGCCCCATGACATCAGGTGAAAGGTAAGAACATTGCCAACTTGTTCAACTCTTGGTAGAGTACTTTGCTGTATGTTTGCCATAAGTTAAGAATATAACATCGTAGCAACTCTTGATCAACCAACCTAAGTCCCTAATGTCTTGCTTCGAGACGAGCAAGAGGTTAGCTTGGGGGAGTTTGTTGATGGCTGTTAAGTACTACTTTCAGCCATAAATATTCCCACATAAATAGAGGCATAAGCATTATTTACTTGCATTTTGGTTTAAATAATGTAGTTCCACTTGTCCTTGGAGATTATTTGTATGTAGGTGAAATACCCATTAAAAGAGATGGAAACCCACCTTCTATGGAAGAACCATGCCAACTCAGCTGAGGAGGTGGCTGCCACCAAGGAAACACATGGCGATCCACATCACTGATCCAAGGGAGGCACTCACCGACGGATCAGAGAGCGACACATGGACTTCACATGGATCAAAGGGCCCACCTCAGATACCAAATCAAGCCATGCACCGGGGAAGGATCAAAGGGCCGACTGGTCAGCCACCTGGAGAAAGCACAGCCGAGATGGCCGCCCAAGAGGTTCGGCCGACCCTAGGATCGGCCGAACCGACCTAGGGTCGGTTCATCTCGACCTTGCACGTGTCACTCTCCCATTGGCCACTTGCTGCATCCCCAGGTGTTTTGGTGGGGTTTGAGCCCCGAAGCAAGCCTCCTCCTTGCCTATAAATAGAAGGGGAGGGGCTCCTATTTCTCACAGACCACTCTCTCATTCTCCTCTCACTTTTAGTCTCCAACTCTAGGGGGTAGGCTAGAGTAGCTCTTCTTCAGGTTCCAAGTCTTCTTTGGAGTCTAGGTATGAGTTGTCTTTTATCTTTATTTCATTGTATGACTTTGATCTACTTCAGTTATTCAACTATTTCATATAAAGTCATGGTAGATCATATGCTTGATATGTTTTTGAGTTTATCTCTTGTTCATCATTTAGAGGCTTGTGTTCTTCATGAACACTACCTTTTGATCCACTTGAAGGATGATTTACTCATTCGTTATGTGTTTGTTCAAAACTTAGAGGCTCGTGTTCTTCACGAACACGACCCTTTGATCTTGTTGACTAGACATAAGAGAGTTCGTATCCGTTCGTATGTCTAGCCTTAGTTGATCTTGTTAGATGGCATGATAGTGTTGCATGAGGTTTGTGTTCAAGCTACTGTACTCGGTCTAAGTTGACCAGTCTTCTGGTGGCTCTCACCCTGGGTCACAATAGCCCGGGCCGGGTGAAGTCTAGCAGCAACACAAGCATGGTGCCTGGGTTGTGTGGCTATGTTAGTTATGAGCATACCCCCCATAATGATTGAGGTAGACCACAGTGGTGACAGCTGTTGAACCCTTTGGAACCCTCCGCGCTGGGGTATTGCTGTAAGAGTCTAAAGTCTAGTTTCGCAGAGTGCTGGTCGTCACGGGCTAGCTTCCCGTTTGTACCTGGGTGCTGAACCTTACCCTCTCATGCAATGTTTCATGCTTATCTCTTGTATCTTCTAGCTTTGTATGTTTAGTACATTAGAACCTAGAGCTAACTCATATGTTCCCCCTATGCCGTAGAGTACTAGAGTAGAGGTAGATCTGAGTGTGTGTCACACTACCCTATCATATCTTTTATCTTACCCTTGCCTTTGAGTTGTTGTTTCCTATATCTATCTCTTAGTTTACATTCAGTGCAAAAGCATAAGTCTATGATATCCGCCATTGCCTTCCACAGATACGATACCCTTGGAATATTCTCCTTCCTTGGGGAAATGCTACAATGGTTTATCTCTGCACTTGCGGATTCGTTCATGATCGTTTAGATTTACCTTTGGCAAGACTTGATGTTCACGCTAACTCGGCGTCGTTAGTAGTGACGTTAAGGAATGCTAACACACATTTCTAGTGAGGTCGCTAAGGATGAATTCCAAATCTGTTCTTAAAGTGATCATATGCTAAGAAATGTCACCACAACACTATTGTCGTCATTGATTCCACCCTGAGTGCTTCCTATAGCTTGGATCCACCGACTCCATGGGGACCTAGTCTACTGAGACCGCTCTCTCGGACTACGCCGATGGAGGGCATTCATCGGCTTTCATCTATGCCACGGCAGCCACCCCTCTGGCCATCTCAAAGGATGAGCGCACCGTGGTAGGCGAGACCCAGCAACAAAAGGAAGAACACATCTGCAAGAACACGGATCGTGCGCGCATATGTGCAGAGGCTCAGTGCCGAGGCAAACTGAGATGCTGGTGAGGATGGAGACAACTACTACTACAATGACCATCACCCTTGCTGGAACAAGCACCGGCGGTGCTACACCTGTACCGTGCGTCCCTGAAGGCTTGAAGACGACTTCACCATAGACTTCGGCGAGCATCAGGTCTATGCGACCCCAAAGGAGAACCTCATAGTTCTCAATGAGGAACTCTCTAAGCTACCCCGGCAACTCCAGGCATGCGCGCCTGCAGGCCGTAGTGCAGGCCACTGCCATGCAGGTCAACTGGATGAATCCCTCACCTATGGTAGGAGAAGCTGGTGCACCATGCAGGCCATGCTGTAAGTAGGCATGCCGAGACGGAGAAGAAGACCTACGCGACCGGCTCCACAACCGGGACGCTAGGGAGACTATCAACTGTCACACTTCCGAGAGGCGCCGCAACGAGCAAAGGCGTCACAGGGACTACGACCGGGAGCACAGAGCCCCGCGCAAGTGGGACTGATGCGACTTAACCCTGCCGAGTGACTCATTCAATGGGTACGAGGTTTATTACTCTGACTCCGACTACGGCAAGGATTACGATTCTCGTGACAACTACCACAAGGATCGAGAGAAGGCACCGAACTATGACAGCTTCCTCTTCCTGATGAAGAGGTTGCGCAAGGTGACCTGGCCATGCGGGTTCAAGCTTTCTTATGTTGATAAATACGACGGGAAGTCTGACCCCATGCAGTGGCTGCAGATCTACTCCACCACCGTAAAGGCGGCTGGAGGCAACTCTGATGTGGTGGCAAACTACTTCCCGATCATGCTCACGAAGGAGTGCCAGAACTGGCTCGCGGGGCTACCCCGCAACACCATCAACAGCTGGGAACGGTTCTGTGAACTCTTCATGAGTCCGTACACTAGCACCTGGGAGTGCCCAGGAAACAAGAGGATGCTAGACCAGATCCAGTAGCGCAAGAATGAGTCCTTGCGCTCCTACATCTGTCGCTTGTTCGAGAAAAAGAACTCACTTCCTTTCATTGAGGAGCACGACGTCATCAGCACCTTCCAGCACAGGCTCGCCTACTGGAAGCTCATCAACATGTGGGCTCAAAAGCCCTTGAAGACCACTTAGGCACTCTTCCATGTCGCAAACTTAGAGGCGGATGGCGAGGAAGCTGAGCGCCAGTAGCTGAAGCACGCGAAGTCCCACTGGGAGGATGACAACGACTCTCCGCATCGTCGCCGTAGGTGATCAGGTCCTGATCGAGACAGAGGGACTCACCGCCAGGGCACAAGGCGCATGGCAATGCAATGCCACGAGAAGACCGACACTGTGGCTACAGTACAGACAGGGCCCAAGCGTATGGACCCGTCTGAGTTCTAGAAGATGCTGGACATGCAGTGCCCGTACCACAAGAACCACAAGCACTCGGTGTGATACTTCTTTGGCCTCAAGAACCACTTCTCCGACAAAGGCAAAGGCAAAGGCCGCCCTCCAATGGGCCCGCCCAAAGGAGATAAGGGGAAGGAAAAGTGTGACTGTCGTCCGGACGATGATGAAGACGAGGAATTACAGCACGCCGACATGATGGTCAGCATGATCAATGGCGGTCCTGATCAGCTGGAGTGCAAGCGAAAGGCCAAGCTAACCCAAAGGCAACTGGTCTACACCACCATTCCTGGTACTCCATAGTACTTGGGCTGGGCGAAGGTCCCCATCACCTTCACCAACGAGGATGCCCGACCTCGGTGCCAAAGCCAGGAAGATTCCCCCTAGTGACAAACCCCATGATTCGCAGCGTGGGTCTTGGAAACATGCTGGTAGACGGAGGTAGCGACCTCAACATCCTGTTCGCCAGCACCCTGAAGGAGCTCAGGCTCACCCCACTGGACCTGAACCCAACGGACACAACGTTCTTCAACATAGTACCCGGGGACCCCTCGGTACCACTCGGTGAGATCACCCTGCCGGTTACTTTCGGTAGGCCCGAGAACTACCGCATGGAGTACATCTGCTTCATTGTGCCGGATTTCGAGACGGCCTATCATGGCATACTCGGCAGGCCTGCGATCGCCAAGTTTATGGTGATCCCACACTACACCTACATGATGATGAAGATGCATGCACCCAACGGGGTGATCACCATCAGAGGTGACCAGCTTGTCGCTAGCGCATGCGAGAAGGAGAACATCCACATCGCGGCCACACTTGAACTGTCCAGGCACGCCGCTGAGGTCCTCGCTGCGTCCATGGAGCTGAACCTGGAGGAGCTGGAGATCCCGACCAAGAAACCGGTGACGGAGGCGATTTAGCAAGAGAAGGAGGCTATGAAGAAGGTGTCCCTTGGCCTCGAGGACCCCTCCAAGACAGCAACCATAGGGGCCAACATGGATCCCAAAAAGGAAAGTGTGCTCATCGAGTTCCTACGTGCCAACTCGAACATATTTGCCTGGAAACCAGCAGATATGCCGGGGGTGCCTAGAGAGCCCATCGAGGACTCTTTGAAGGTTGACGGGAAGGCCAAGCTGATCAAGCAGAAGCTTTGTCGATTCACGAATGACTGCAAGGATGCTATAGCGGTATGTTAATGGTTGAATCGCATAAAGAGTTTCGATCTGCAAGCGTACGGATCACCTATAGCCTTTTTCACCTAGGGAGATCCCAAAGGGGTTGTCAATCCACGGAGCAAGGGATATACAAGCGTTTAACCAAGTACTAATCTATTTGATGCAAACCTTTAGATGACAGATTAATCTATGAATTAAAGACAATCTAACCTATGTTAATCTAATATTGAAACCAAGAAACAAGGGTTGATACAAGAGAGAAATAAAGATAGATAAGCATTCCCTCCCTAGAGTCTAGGATCACATAGATATGCATCTATGATATGAAAGAGGTGTTGCCCTTGCTAGCATCCTGGCTTTTATGCGGTCGCTCAAAGCCTTTTCCCTACATAGTAATGTCACTACACAAGGTAATAAAACATTTTCGCTAACGCATCTATATCTAAGCATCCATAGGGTTTGTCTAATCACCATGATTACCACAAACCCTACTAAGATCACATGTTGCACAAACATATGTAAACAAAACACTTGCGAAGACATATACCATGAAGCATCGATACGCATAGAATTCATGTAGCGATTACATATCCAAGATCCATCTAACCCTAGGGATGAACGGAGACATTACCCCAACATTTTACAAGTATTGAAGCCTCCGGAGAACGTCGTTGGTGAAGATGGTGGTGAGGAGGCTTGGGAACAACCCTAGGCCGACGGCTTGGAGTCCTCCTCTTGCTTCCTTCCCTCCGCCGGTGTTGATCTTTGCTACGAACTCATCTCAGCTCTACCCTCATCTTACGGCGTCGAGTTTCTGGTGAATGGACGTCGGTAGAACGATTGGATGCGGTGGCCGTTAGAGGTAGGGACTATTTATGCACCGAGGAGACCCTAGGTCAAAGGGGAGACCGAACCGACACAAAAAGGGTTAGGCGGTCGGCATGGGCCGGCCGGCCTAGGCCCTTTTTGGCCCGGTTCGGGCCCAACTTCCTCCACGTGGCCTTTCGTGACATTTTGACTTTTTACCCCTTCGTAGGTGGCTTTTTGGCATCATTATCCCTGCGACCAAGTTAGGGGGTTTTATCGTATGAAGTCCGATCTTTTCGTCTTGGTCCTCGGGAGTATTTTGTTGTAGCACCTTGCTCCTTGCCACCTTTGTGAGTGAATTTGCCTTGCACTTGAACACGAACGGAACTCCTTGTTTGTCCATTTGAACTTGATGTGTCTCCGCGTCTTTAGTCCATGTTTTCCTGCAAACACATTACACTTCAAAATGCACATGCAAAGATGAACTTGTTATATCATTACTGTGCCTAGTGGCGGGTTAGTTCCATAACAAAGCTCAAACCATAGTGCAACAAGTGCTCTAGGTTGACAGAAATCGACCGCCAACATCCCCCCATGCTTAGATCTTGCTCGTCCTTGAGCAAATTGCTCACAAAATTATTCATCCATGGAGTGTGCTTCGTCAAATATTTCCTTACAAGTTAGTCAATCCTTCATCTTTAATATAAGAAACATGAGACAAAGATCACAATGTAAACATGGGTGTTTAGAAATTAACCAGTTCAAGACTTACCCCACAATTCATATCTTTCACTAGAGATCCTCAACTTCAACCATACTTACATTCTTACTTCCATTGGAGGGTTTTCATGGGTTTTCAAAATAAAATTCCTGCATTAAGTATTAGACAAAGTTCTTCTCCAAGTGCTCACATGTCACTCGTTTAAATTGGCTATCCTAGATAATTCATAAACTCTCACCTCCCATAAGTCTCTCATTCATAATGTAAGGTGGATCTATAGGTATGGCTAGTGAAGTTGACACAAATATTATCAAGCTAAGAAAATCCTCTAATGGTCGTTCACCTTTCGAGCAAATTAAACCATAATGTAAGGGTATCAAGGATGAGAAGATTTAGAATGATGGACATGTGCAAAGGGAAAAACAATAATGACTTCAAGGCACAAATGATGTCCTCGATGTCGGATTGCACATAGTTTAGAACATCGAAGATTCGTTCTCAACAACATCGCAACCTTCTTTGCACTTCTCTTGATCTTCACTTGATTCAACACCCCTCTTTATATCTTCCTTGCTTTTCCTTGAATTCCTCCCTTTTCCTCTTTTCTTTTCTTGTGCACACACACACATCTCTCTTTTTTTCTTTTTTTCTTCTTTTTTCTTTTTTCTTTTTTCTTCTCTCTAGACATCTTGATCTCTTCCCAAAACCTTTTGCTTGTCTCTTTGACATGAACCACAATCTAAATTTTAAATAAATCTTTGCCTAAAAACGGAACAAATCTTCAGGCATAGGTTGTGTTCAAGGAATAAGATAAGAAAAAGATGTTTATGGTTTGGATTATGGAATCCGGTGATATATGGGGCTTTCAATGTGAAAGTCTCGTTACCGAATGTATGACGAGGCTAGCAATAAAAGATATAACATCAAGGACATGATCATTGCTTGAAATTAGACCTTCCAAGTGAGAAAAATCCTAGCCCAATTCATCATGCTAACAACACTTATGGTGGAGGATATATATAATGTAGGCTTTGTATAGGATAAATTTATCTCTCAACTTGGAAAAAGAAATTGCTAACCTTTATTGCAAGGGGTTTTTCATAATTTTTCAAAAATAAATTCCTCTAAATTTAGTATTAATCATAGCATAGTCAAAGTGAGGTCCTAGATCAAAGTTGAGTATGGAAACTTTCGAAGGCAAACTTCCACTAACCACCACGTAAACAATTATTCACAATGCTCAGGATCAAATAATAAAGATAAAAGAAAACTTAACAAGTAAAAATAAGAAAATAACTTGCACGAGCTAGCTCCCCCCCACACGTTTGGATCATACGACGTCCTCGTCATAATTTTACAAAAAGTACAAGAGGGGGAAAACAACCACTACACCGAGGTGAAAACATGGTCATGCTTATTTTAAAAAAAGAAATCTAGGTTGCCCTCCTAGTAGCCATGTTATTTATTGAAAGATAAAAACAAATGTTGCACCGAGTTGAGGTTGAAGGCATAGTTACAGGCATTTGTGTTCGGAAAAGAGAAGGTTCATGGAGGTGTTACCATCTTTTGTAGTTCTTCGTGGTCTTCCCCCAACATCCCCATCTATTGAATGTGACTTTTCTTTTGTCTTGATTTTCCAATACTCCTAAACTTCTAAATTCAACCATGTATGCTTCATGGAACCAATGGTCGCCCTTCTCTTCAACGTTGTCATCACCATCTCCTCTTTCTTGTTCTCATCATATTCTTGTTGTCTCTTCTTCATGGATTTTCCCCTCTGTCCAGAACAGAATATATATCAAAATATAGATTTATTGAAAAGTTTGTGAAATTACCTTTCCAACATGTGGTCACTCATCGAAAACGGAGTTCAGACAAGGGAGTTATGTCCATTTTACTTCAGCGCTGTGTGCTGTCCAGAACTGATTTCACGATGTGCGACATTCGATGATTTGGCTATAATCGCTTGTAGGAACCTCCGATTTCCTTGATTATAAAATAGCAAGATGTCAAGGACACTTACCCATTTCCCGATGTTCCACTGCTCAGAAGTGTTCCTTCATGCGCAACAATCAGCTGAAACATCACAATGCTACACTAAGAAGAGAGCACAAGACAATAAAAACATTTTAGAAAAACGTACTACTAGCTAATGCAAGCTAGCTAGTAAGAGAGCGCAAGAAAGGCTAAAGAGAAGCTACGGGTGAAAAGGCACAACTATCAGTTGGGTTTACATGATTATGAACAAAGGGCTATATGCTTGATTTATTTTAATTAAAGAAATATGTTTAATGGGTATTTCAGAGAAATACCATATGTTGTAACTTAATCAAATTATGTTTGAATATAAAGCATGGTATAAACATAGTCATATTTTATTTATAAAAGTTTATTAGAGTTTAGACCAAATTAACATTTATCTTTATAAAAGAAACTATATGTGAGAGCAACTAACGAGCTAAAACATGTGTCGGGTTGAGCTAAACAAGTTATAAGAAAAACATATTTATGTTCGAATTAATCAAGTTAACCATTGTTTAAAGAAAAGATGAAGGTTAAGCCTATATTTGATTTTATTCAAAACACATTGAATTAGACATTTAATCAAATTAATATTAACTTTAATTTCCAAAAACATGAAACATGGTGAATGTCGCTGCTAACACGTGCTCTACAGTGAAACAAACCTAACGCAACTTAAACGAGCTGAAACGGAGCTAAAACGTGAAAGATATGGAGTTTTGAAGGTTCTAGGGGCTTATCTGCGATTATCTAAAGATTATAGGGGCTAACAGGGAAGATTCACAAGGCACAGAGAATAGTGCTCGAGAATAGGCTAAAACTGAGGGCTGTATGTGCAAAAGAGGCTCAGTCTGGATTGTTTCGCGATAGTTGGGATCTTTCTAGGGGGCGTTCTCACTACAAGAAAATTGTTAACTAGTGACGCAACCACATTTTAGCGTCATTGATTTATGATATTCCTGGCTGATCTCGTCATTAAATTTCACTTCCGAGCAAATTTAGTGACAAAAAAACTTTCGTCATAACGATTGGTATTGTAGCCGAGCATTCCCTGTTCCAAGCTAGTTTTGTGACGCCATAAGCTCCGCAACAACGTCATAAACCAACTTTGGTCCCACGTGTAAGCATTATTTTAAAAATAGAGTGTTCCAGGTCATCATAAAATTCGGAAGGGTCCCACATATAAGCATTCTTTCAAAAATAAAGTGTTCCAACTTGTCATAAAATTTTGCAGGGTCTCACATGTAAGCATTTGTTTAAAAATAGAGTGTTCCAACTCGTCATAAAATTTAATAAGGTCCCACAAGTCAGTCTGGTAAAAAAGGGAGGAAAATTAAAGGGATACAATGTCAATAGCAGGCATCAAACCTGGGACCTTTCATTCTGAAGGAGAAGGCGGCACTACCACTGAGACATGATGCAATTTGTGTTATTTGAGCCAAGAAGATTTTTTATATTAGTTTATTTGTGTTTATATTATTTTGCATGCCCCATGTAAGTTGAAACAGATAAATATAGCGGTAAAGCAAGGAGAAAATGTGCTCCTCCCGTGGGTCGAACCTATTACCACTCGAAGGGAAATTTTTTACATTGACCAGGTCCCACATGTAAATTCCAGGTGAGTCTTTAATATAAATCAGTAATTCAAAGGAGAAACGATTCACTGCCTTTGCAAAGACTCTCGACTTTTGCTACGTAGATCAACAACGGCTCGTGGCATGAATGGTGGATCCTAGCAGCGATGGGAAGATGGTTGCACCGCCACATCCAAGCAACGAGAGGATGAAACAGCATGACGAGGTCTTCCTCTGGTTTGAGCCGCTATATGTTTTCATATCTTCCTAGGGTTGGGGATATCGAGATTTATGGATCTGGAGGATTGAAGATCATATATGTTAGATTCAGATTTCATCATACCCTTAGATTTGCACTTCGGTTGGTGTTAGAAGTTGATAGGCTATAGACAATTCATAGGTGTTAAATTCAGTTAGTTTTCAATTTGCATCGTCTTACGATAGGTTCTTGTATTTTAGTAGGTTTTGGATGTGCTTCAAGCCACTCGTCTTAGGGATTTTTCTGGAGGTGCACAATTGATAGGATTGATAGGTTCTTATATTTTCAATTTGCATCGCTTTATGGATTGATAGATTGAAGAGATTGAATGATGGCTAGATCGTGTTAGATTCAGTTAGTTTCCAATTTGCATCGTTTGATGGATCGATAGGTTCTTGTATTCTACTAGCTTCTGGAGGTGCTTCAAGGTACTGGTAGCGGCAGATCGGGGCCTCCTGATGTTGAATTGTATGCTAGGACAACCATGCCCTTGCTGAGTTTATGTAGGTAGCAAACTACCAGGTTCTGTGGTGTTTTGTGAAAGAGTTGATGTTGTTGTGGATGGTATAAGAACATCCAAGATCTGGATGGTATAAGAACATCTTAATGGTCTTTTAGAAGATCTGGATGTCTCGTCCTGGGTGAGGATTCTTCACGATCTCTAGGAAGATTGAAAACTTAAGATCTCGGTAATTAGCTATGAAAGAGGAAGAGCTTCGGCACTTACCTAAGAACAAAAAAACTAAGGGCAGAGCTGGCTCTGAAGGCATTGCCCTTAGTTTTCTTGTTCTTAGGTAAGTGCTAAAGCTCTCTCTCTTTCATAGCTAATCGAGATCTTAAGTGTTCAATCTCTTCGGAGATCGTAGAAGAGTCGCCGCCCTGGGACGAGACATCCAACTCTTCTGAAACAACATTAAGAAATGCAAGAGAGACCTGCAAGACAAAATATTCACGACAGGAGATGCAGAAGGTGAAGAAACAACTGCAGGAGGCCAAATATGTGATGGAGAAATTCCGACAATCATTATGATTATGAATGGGTAGTTATGACTATTGTGAAACTTGTATCATGCTTGTATGAAACTGCCATGACACACGATGTTATGAAACTTGTTGTTGCTGATGTTTACTTTAGGTCACGCTAGCGAGAAATGGATCGGCAATGGGAAGGATCCTCAGAAGATCACATGATGTCTGAAGCTACTGCCACAGAGCAGCAGAAGGTGGAGGGACAGCTGCAGGATGGATCTATGGAAGGAAAATCAACGTCTACAGATGGAAATTGTCGATTAGTTCTTATCGTTATGATTATAAATGGGTAGTTATGATTATTGTGAAAATTGTAATGATGATCATCCTATGATGGTTGCTACTTGGTGTTGTGAACTTTGTGGTCCTGAGTTGAGAAACTTGTTGGTACCTGAAAAAAGAATATAAAATTGTAAAAAGAAGCTAAAACTATAGCCAAGAGGGCCAACCAAGAATCGAACTTGCAACCTCCACTACAAATTTTTGGACCATTAGCGACGCCTCAAATTGGTTGCTATGTGGGTCATTTAGTCGAATGGTTAATCTTGAGCTCTTACGATGTTTGCTAACACATAGGATAGCAAAAACTTGTTGTTGCTACTACTACAGTTTTTTCATTGTAAGATGTTGGGTTTTCTCATTGCGTAGTAGTGACAGTTTAATCCTGTCCGACTAAATACTACAGAACGGACTTTATGGATGTGTAAGATATGGACGAGGAAGCTATGGTCTGTTGATATTTTGCAGGGAGGACCTTCCTGAGTAACAAATGCCTAACTGCTTGTTTCCAAGTGTCGCCTATTCTAGTCTGCAAAAAAAGCAAGGTCCCACAAGGTCACAATTTACTGTGACAACAATGGAGGAAAATAAAAAAAAGAAGCATCAATAACAAAGGTCAAACCTATGACCTTTATTCTGAAGAGGTAGGCAGCACTACCACAGAGACATGATGCAATTTGTGTTATTTGAGCCAAACAGATATCTTATATTAGTTTTTTCTACCATTGCCGATATGTTAATGTTTGCTACTTGGTGTCAACTTTGTTGTTATGAGTTGAGAAACTTGTTGCTACCTGATCATCTTATGATGTTTGATACTCGGTGGTGTGAACTTTGTGGTGATGAGTTCCTATGAGATGCCACCTTATTATGTCAATTTTGTTTAATCTATTTCAAATTGATTCGAGCATACTTCTAATCACTATTCTAAAATCATAAGCATTGCATAACTGTGGAACTAGGCAAAAAAGAAGGTAGAGGGAGAACAACGGATATATCGTAATAATATAGTGATACAAGGGGGAAGTTAGGAATGAGGATGGTTCGATCTTTTGATGTTTTGTTCCATCATATTTACCATTTAAAACTAACGCATTGCATAGTTGAGGAAGACTAATAATATAGATATTGTATGTTATATATAGAAATGTGTTACAGATGGTTACATAATCAAAGATCCACATTATGCACAGCTAGGCAACATCCATGTTCCTCACAACCAAATCCAATCCCTAGGAACCTGCTTTATTCGGATCGCAGGAGTAGTGTTGACGCCTGGAACATTTCCTATTCCCTACTCGTAGATCCAATACTGATCCTCTTCATCATGCTGATAACTTCGTAGGAAGTAAACATGATTTGCCCTCAGGTCAGGCAAGCCAGAAATGGCATGCTCTTGTGTAACCATGCACTTGTCAGGACCAAACAAGATGATTTTATTCTAGAACGCAGGAGCTCTGTCCCAGGGAATAGGCTGCCAAATGTCCCCGACGAATGAGTGCAGAATTAATTCGACCATCACAGCTTCTTTCTACTCTAAAACAATAATGAACAATCGGTCTTGACCTTTGAGTAGAGAAGAGTTGCTAAAGGACCGAATAGATGACCAGAGAGGGGGGGAGTGAATGGGAGCCGATAAAAAATTCTTTTCGAAGGATAAACTTAGCCTATACCCCGATTGTCACTCCGATCACTCTCACACACCAAAGAAGCTCTAGACTAGGCACACACAAGCGTACAAGTCCTAGAGACAAGCCACGAATCAAGAAGTGGAAGCACTAGAGAAGAATCAAAGGACTTATCCAAATCTGCGAGGGCCGGGCACGGATCGTCCGGACAGGCGGGGCGGACCGTCCGCAGGGAGGGGGCGGACTGTCCGCACGGACACGCTGGACTGTCTGAAAAAGCCAACCGAACCACCACAGACGCACCTCGAAAAATCGGACTGTCCGAGAGGGACCCGCGGACCGTCCGCCTCAAACTTATCTAGCTTGCCCTTCTTCAGAATAAAGCACTTGCAACCAAAGGCTCTAAAGTGACTCACCTTGGGTTTCCTCCCATGCATTAGCACATACGAAGTCCTCTTCTTGAAAGCAAGATGGCAAATGCAATTCGACACATAGCAAGCGGTATTGACCGCCTCAGCCCTGAAACGCCTAGGAGTCCTATGTTCATCAAGCATCGTCCTGGCCATCTCACAAAGGGTCCGATTCTTCCTCTCCACTACGCCATTCTGGCAAGCGACGTATGGAGAAGAATACTGATGGTCGAGACCAAGATCACTGCAAAAGGCATCAAAATGAGAGTTCCTAAACTCCGTGCCATTGTCACTGCGTATAGCTCGAATGACATCCCCATGTCTCTCATTCTTCAACCTCAAGATCAAGTCTCGAACAAAGCCAAATGTCTCACTCTTATCCTCTAAAAAGAAAATCCAAGAGTACCGCGAGAAATCATCAACCACTACCGACACATACCACTTCCCACCCAAAGAGCGAACACGAGTTGGCCCAACCAAATCCATGTGCAATAGCTCACAAGGTCACTCGGTCATGACTGCAGTCAGAGGGGCGTGAGAAGCGGCAACCATCTTTTCATGTCGACACGGAGCACAAACCAAATGCTTCTCGAATTTCAACTTTGGCAATCCTCGGACTAGGTCTAGGCCACTCAAGCGGGAAAGCAACTCAAAGCTCAAGTGTCCTAGCCTCCTATGCCACTTTCAAAGCTCAGCCGAAACACCAACAACAAAGCATCGAGGTTGTGACAACCCACCCAGGAAAATACCATACTATTGCCTAAACCAATCCACTTTAGTCATTAAGCAATAATAAAGTATCATCCTGTCGTTAGTTGCCGGGTTGACGCCCGGTGAAATCACTTTACATAGCAACAAGGATCGATATATATGCATTAAAACTCACGCGAAGGCGAGTCCAGAGAACAACATATGATTAACATCCAAATCTACCCCGAAGGGTTTAATTATTACAAACCGGAGTTTTTGACATGATAACGAAGTTCAGAGTTTTGAAAACAGCGGAATTAAACTAAACAGCACGAGGAAACATCACAGGAGGCCTGCCATGATGCCTTCATTCATCGTCTTCCACCCACTCCAGCTCCCAGCCGGGCGGGATCTCTCCAGGCCACACATCAACAAAGGCATTACCTGGAACAACAGATTATAGCAAGGCTAAGTATACTAATACTCAGCAAGACTTACCCGTCGGTGATAACTACTTCACCAACTCTAGGCATGAAAGGCTTTTTGGCCACTGGGGTTTCTTTAGCTGAAAAGCAACGAAGAGTATGTCCTTAGTTTCAAGATTTTAACACAAGTTCTAGTTGAATATTCTTTTCTAAATTAGCCAACTATTGCAAGCATAAGTTGTGCAAGACAATTAATCAAGCATAATATTCATCAACTTCCATCATTAGGGATTTCATGGCCAATGGAGTAAGTAGTCTCAGATAACGGTGAGAGGCCGACAATCGATTGATTTAAACCTTGCAAGGTAGACCTAAACACACGGTAGGGTGCCCCCGCGAGGACAACCACCAGGTGGTTCCCAAAAGTCCTCGGTTCGGGATAAAAGGCCACAGTCTTCGGTACAGGCTATCTGGTATACCCCGCAAGGCACCCAGAATCGCACATGCACCACCGGTAGCTAGCCGGGGGACACATCCCAAGATTAGTCACAGTAAAATCCCTTACCGTCTCGTTAAGGTACTAGGCTTACCGTACCCATTTCCGACAAGTGCTTAGTACGTTCAAACACTTAACCCACGAAAGCCATTGGACCAGAGCCCACATCCCATGCTGTTACCACATGAGCAATCCATTTAAGGAGATCTTATGATTCCAACATAAGAACCTATTCTCGCGAGTGACAAGCATCACTCGACTTGTAATGGTCCTATAGCATAGCAGCTACCGACCTACATACTAGTAAAGGACATACGTACCTAGGGATCATGCATCTAGGGTTTCATTTCAACTCCTGAACGTAAATGCACAATCATCCATAGATAGTTGCATAAAGTTTCAAAAACACTTGGTTAATGCACCGGGGCTTGCCTTCGTCAGCAGGGTTAGCCTGAGGGTCCTCGGTGTCATCGATCACCTCCACGTACTGCAGCTCCGCGTCAGCTCCTCCTTCCTCGGCTTCCGGCACGAGCGCGTAGTTACCGTCAGGAAGTTCTACACGGAATGCAATGCAGGGTTCAGGTGGAGTGATAGATTAATTATTTCACCCAACTCTTGTTGGCCACATTCACCTTAACAAACAATTAATTATTAATTCCTTTTCATTAAGGTTATTATGGACAAGGGTTTAATCTTTGACCAATAATTCATTAATGTTTACTTTCATGATTGTTATTTCATGTGAGATTTATTATTCAATCTTTTAATAGCAATTGTGTGCACATCTATGTAAATAATTTCAATCTAAGTTCTCAAACAGCAAGGGTGAATTAAAAGACCCTAAAATTAAGCTATGCAACCATTTACAAGGGTCACAAGGTTAAAGGACACATTTTCCTAATTAACTTCTAGTAACAAGCTTATGTGCAACTTAACTTTTAAAAGCACAAATAAAACATACAACAAGGACAGGGGGTCCTTGCTGGCCTAATTACTACTAAGCATCTACTGGATTCAAGCTTGGCCATTAAAAGAGCTACAAAACCTATATATGCAAAGATGACATTTCCTAGCTATTTGAATTAAAGGAAATGCATAACTAAATAAATAAAGTGCTCCTATATCCAAAATAAACCCTACAGCTACTCTGGCCTAAAACAAGATTAGAACACCAACAGGTCCATCACAAACATATTTGAATTTTGAACAAAGCATTTAAAAGTAAATCTAAGCATAAAACAAGATTAAATATTTCTAACAGAGATAAATTCATGATAACATCAGGAAAGTTGCATCTAGGCATAACATGAACATAGCCACAACTTGAGCACAAAAATTCAATTTATATTTTGCTACAAAAATCAGTAAAGCGGAAATAGCATAAATTCAAAGTAATTCATAATAAAAGATTTGTTCAACAAATTTGTGTAATTTTTGGTCCAGAGTCTAGTCATGACAAGTCTAGCAACATATCCAAAATTCAGCTCCATAGCCTTTCTAGATTTTGAATTATAGCAAAAAGGTGTCAAACTGAATTTGAATTTTCATTCAAAATCTATAAGTCAAAACTATGGTCATGCTTTGTAGAAGTTGTAGATCTACTCTCACTAAGACCAACAAAATCGGGTTTGCATTTTTCTGAATTTTTTGTGAATTTCTAGGCTTTTTCTAAGGTACTGGACCAACTTGCAAGAAAACTAAGATAACTATCTTTACAACTGGGCCCCTGGTTTACAAATAAGCCCTTGGCCTTCACACATATGCCCTTGCGGCGGCGGGAGAGTTCGCCGGCGGTGAGGTGGGGCCGGAGCAGATCAACAAGCGGCACGGGCGTGCGATTGGCCTCGCCCAGAGCCGAATGGCGGTGGTGGCACGGTCGGGGAGGTCACCGGCGAACGGCGGCGGCGAGGTCGCGGCGGCGCGCCCGCTGCGGCTCGGGTTCCGTCAAGGGTGAGTGCAATGAGGGACAACAAGCGGCGCTGGGGCTTCACTAGGTCCTTGTGGAGGCGCTGGACTGCTAGGCCGGCGGCGGGAGCGAGCGGGAGGGGTGCTCGCCTGCGGCGGCGGCAATGGCAGGTGGCGGACGGCGGGCTCACGCGCGGAAGGAGAGGGAGGCGGCTATTTATAGCCGAGCGCGTGCAGAGGCGGCCTTGCTTTGTGGCTAAGCGTTCAGGTGCATAAATACGAGGTACGGCGGCGGTCTCGGCGTGCGTGCGCGGCGGGGAGGTGACGACGCCGCGGTGCGCGCGTACTCTCCGCGTGGCGCAGTGCTCCACCGGCCGAGGCGGCTCCTAGGGATGTGCGCGAGGCCGACGCATGCCGAGGTCACGCCTAAACTTCGAGGGCCGGCCGTGGTACGGCGGCGCACGGCGGCAGCGCGACGGCGATGCGTGGACACGCGCGCGCGAGCGTGACGTCGCGCCGAGCGCGTCTCCGGCCCGGTCCGTCCCAAGTGCCCCTGTTTGCTTGCACGATTCTCAAAAAGTTGCATGTAAACTTTAAATCTTGTAGATAGGAAAGTTGCAGATGAGTTGATCCTCTAAAACATGGCTGAAATCGAATTTGAAATGGATTCAAATTGAAAGAGAAATTCAAATGCCAAGTTGAGGATTTTCATGCCTCGGGTGAATAGTGAAACTGAGTTTGACTGGAAGTTTTGAACCTTTTCCACTCAAAATTTGAAATGCCACTCAACATGAAAGTTGTGTCCCATGAAAAACTGGACAACTTTTATATTGGGAGATTTTGAAGTGTTTAGGTGAAACTTGGAGAACGCGGCAAAAGTTCCAGATCGACACAATGACATCAAGGGGTGTGTCCCCCTTAGCTAGGGTTTTGACCAAGGAGAGTGTGCTAGACTTGCTTAAGATGCTAATGGGTGAGTGTTGGTGAGGTTTTCGATGTGATGACCCAGGTTGACCATGATTTGACCTTAGTCAACACGTTTGACTAGCAATTAAGGTTAATTAAAAACCTGGGGCGTCACAGAGGTGGACCAACAGACTGGGAAAAATCGGCACGAAAGATTTGACCCTCAGGGACGATCGTACAAACAAGATGGCCTCGAGAATCAAGCACATGAGAAGCGCCCAACTTAAAATGAACCTCAAAACCCACGTCAAGCAACTGGGATACTAACAACAGGTTAAAACCAAGTGACTTGACCAAAGCCACACTCTTTAAGGTCACCTTGCTACTCACCTTCACCATACCTTCAGCAAGCACTCGTCCTCTCCCATTGTCCCCAAAAGTGATGTTCTCCCTTGTACTCACCAGGGTGAGGCTGGAGAACCACCCACGATCTCCGGGCATGTGGCGCGAACAACCAGAGTCGATCAACCAAAAGTTCTCTATGCCTCCCACCTACAAATCAAAAACGACGATGAGAATGAGCAAGCGACTCAACACTGGGGTTAGCACAAACAGAGTCAAACCAGTGTCGAGCCATTTGCTCAAAAGCAGGGTTAGCAACATCCATCCTATCAAAACCTCTAGGTGGAGCCCTCTCACGCCTACCACCAAAGAACCTGTCACGTCTCACTGGAGGGGAACACGTACCACGAGGGGGAAAATGTGGCATGTAGTCCCTCCGAGAACCAAAACTGCGATCGTGACTCCCAAACTCATAACGGTCATGAGCAGGAGCACGTCTAGCAAACTCACCACGCCTAAACCCAACACGCCTATCTCTCTAAGGAAAACCACCACCACCCCGAGTAGGAACTGTACGCACATACCCATCACCCCGAGGAAGAGGCACTATACGAGGCTCAGGCACACCATGAGAAGGGTGGTACCTATTTTTGTTTGCCATCTCCCTATCAAACCTCTCATCCTTTCTCCTCCTGAAGCAAAACTCCTCCTTATGACCATCCCTCCCACAATACTCACAATGGAAGCGGACTGGTTTTGGCTTAGGCTGTGGTTTCTCAATGAGCTTCTCAACAGCTTTCACTCCTGGCTTCCCCCCAAACACATTCCCAAGGGTGCTCACAAACTTCACCGGTTTTTGGAAGTTATCTATCTTGTGGGGGAACACTGTTGGATCTGGGGTTGTGTCTAGCTTGTTTTTTGTAACACCCAGTTTTTAAAGGACAAACCGAATGCATCCTTTATGCATACCCAGGATCAAATTCATGCATAAAGTCACATCATCAGTGTAATATCACAGCATATATCGTTACAATGTTTAGATTATAAAATGACCAGAGGGTCTAAACAAAAAATTACACATCGTGGCACTATCGCAGTGGAGTAGGCCGTCTTCCACAGGAATGTCGACTGGGGGCACGCCAACCTAGAACTCTAGGTCTTCATGATGTAGCTCCTTCTTCTGTTCTTCTGACTATCTGAGCAGCAGTGGGGAGAGAATACCAGGGGTTGAAAGGGAAAATGGTGAGTACACCTGGAGGCGAGTACTCCGCAAGTGGAGGGAAAAGTATGCATAACATGCAGGCTTATAAGGGAGGCTTTATTTTTTGGACTACAAAGCTCAAGTTTTAGTTGGTCAAATTTTAATTAGGCACCTAAGAATTATTATGTATAAGGCTTCCCAACCCATTCAAGGCACAAGCACCCACTTGTCCTGATCCTAAGGTTAAAACATCCTGCAACTATAACCATCTCCCAAACCACAGTTCCACCACTGTGATCCACCAAAACCACCAACTAACCATGTGAGGGTCCAGGCCACTCATGATAGTGAGCACGGTTGTTATAACAGTTTGTAACACTCTGTAGAGGTTGTACACCTTTACCCACGAGTCGTGTCCTTTTGCCTGGGGTTGCGAACCCCCCCACACATGTTGTGATGTGTGAGTTACTCAGTACACTACGAGGTCTTTTGTCGGTTCTCCAGCGCGCATTGACCCACTCAGGGCTCAACCCATCACTGTGCGAGGCGCATTTATATCTGAGGTGCCGCATGCCCCCATACCCGCTCAATGCAGACCGCTAGATTATCCAACAAGGTAGCCAAGACCGTAGCCCATCCTGTTCTCTACCGGTCCTTAAAAGATCGACTCAGGCAAGGCAAGCAACACACATCACAAGCCACCATTCAAACCACTTGCCTGAGTCGCCTAGAGTGTTCATGTGGCTAACCATAACCCACATTAACACACAACACAAGCATAGAAATTAGTCAAGTTAAGATTAAAACCAACCCATGTTGAGCAAGCTAAGCATAAACTACCCATATAGGTAACCTCTAAGGGTAAGCAAGGAATGATCATGATAATCTAGTAAACAATCCTTAATAGGATTCCCAGCAAAATTAGACATCTAATGCAAGAAAGCATAAATAAAACAATAATTATAGTGAATAAAACATAATGGTATAAAATAGCAAGATGTCAAGGACACTTGTCTGTTTCCTGAGGTTCCACTGCTCAGAAGTGTTCCTTCACGCGCAACAATTAGCTGAAACAACACAACACTACACTAAGAACAGGTCACCAGACAATAAAAACATTTTAGAAAAGCGTACTACTAGCTAACACGAGCTAGCTATGAACAAGAGAGCGTGAGGAATGACTAAAGTGAAGCTACGGGTGAAAAGGCACAACTATCGGTCGGGTTTACACGATTATGAACAAAGGGCTATATGCTTGATTTATTTTAATTAAAGAAATATGTGTAATTGGTATTTCATGGAAATACCAATGGTTGGAAGTGAATCAAATTATATTTGAATATGAAAACACGAGTTAAATCTAATCATATTTTATTTATAAAAGCTTATTAGAATTTATACCCAATTAAGGATTTAATTTAGAAAACTATATACTATGTGAGAGCAACTAACGGAGCTTGGATGTGAAAGATGTAGGATCGGAAAGGTTTTAGGGACTTAGATGTGATTATATAAAGATTACAAGGGCTAACAGAGAAGATTCGCAAGGCACAGTGAATAGTGCTCATGAAAAAGATGTAAACAGAGGGTTATATGGGCAAAAGGGCCTCGATTGAACCGAACTGTGAAGAGTTGGATTTTTCTGAGGGTTTATGTGCAAAGTGGTCAAGACACAGAGAAAGGTGGGTGAGATATCTATGTTCTCCAGGGGCTTAGATGCAAAAGAGTGGCTGACTAGGCGGCGAGGCTGACTGTGCGTCACGTGGCGTTCACTGATTGGCCTGATGCGCTGATGTGGCGCTGGCTGGGCTGTGCACCGGCCGTGGACCACGGGTCTATGGGTCCATGGTGCACTGATTACACACACGAAGGGGTATGTGATCTGGGGCGCTCGCGGGTGATCCAACAGCTGCAGATGTGCCGTCGGTTTTTGGTCACTGGCACTGCCCAGAACAGGGGTGACAGCGGCGGTGCCTCATCAGACTTGAGGGGCGCCGGCGCTACGGTGCACGGGACTCATTAGGGAGTGGCGGAAAGGGGACAGGGGAGGATGGCACATCTCACCACGGGCGAAGAAGGAGCAGTGCCGGCTTGTGGATGACTGATGGCGGATGGTGGCAGAGCGGTTCTCAGGCGTGTGTGGAGGATGGGGTTCCGACTATGAGTTCTTTCTTCTGGGCGTCGTGGCAACCTCCTGGAGTTCTTGCGCGTCCACTGCAGGAAGAGTGGGGTCAGGGAGGGCCGGAGCGATGGAAGACGGCGGCGCCGAAATCCCTTACCGCGGCGACGGTGACAGCGATTTGCAGCCAACGGCGGCACAACGGTGGTCGAGATCATGCAGAGATGCAAAGGGAGGGGAGGGAGTTCAGTTCTGGGCATTTATAGGGCGGGCAGGAGATGGGAGGTGGCCGGGCTCGGAAGACGGCATCTCCGGCCGTGACAGGCGGGGCACGGCCGCACGGGCTCGCCTTGCCATCTGGGGGTGGGGCTCGCACCGTGACGTGGTGTGGGGGTAAGAGGGGGAGCTGGAGCGGGTGCACATGGCTGGAGGTGGGCCTGGGTGGCGGAGATTGTGGGTGGGGCAGCAGGGATTCCAAATCCCAACGGTGGCAGCGCTGTGCCGAGCGAAGCAGAGGAACGGGAGGGGATGGAGGTGGAGAATGACGGGTGGGCTCGGGATGGCGGTGAGAGAGAGAGAGGGTGGTCTGGTAGGCTGGCAGGGTTAGCTGTAACATCTCTGATGTTTATGCAATAGTAATCACCATCATTAACAAGGCTAATCATGGTACTTAACCATGTTGACTTGGTCAAACCCCTAACCCTAGGTCAACCCTCCCAAAACCCAAGTCAAAACCCTAGAGCTCTATACCTTTCATTGATGATCTAGCTCGTTCTCCAAATTTGCACTAAACACTTCAAATTCGGCCAAAATAAAAGTTGTCAAGATTTTCATGGGACACAACTTTGTCCATTGGCACTTTTTGTGTTTTGGCTTGTAGGTGGGAGAAACACCCCAGCTAACTTCAAAACCCCCTAAAGCTCTATTTTGACTTCTTTTGATGGCTCAATGCAAACTCCACTTTTCATATAACAACTTCAAAATCAACCAATATGAAAGTTGCTCATTTTCGCATGGGACACATTTCATTCAATTGGTGACATTTGAAATTCGAAGTGGAAAACCCTCAAAAAGTTGGTCAAAGTTCAGAGCAGTGTTTTGACCAAACAGAGAAAATCCCAAACTTCAAGCCAATTTTGTTCAAAATCCGTGGGGTATCTCATAGGTCGACCTTTACGAAAGTTGAAGAGGGTTATGTACTCTACATCTTTTGTATTTATGGATTTTTAAGTTGTATTCAACTTTAATTTGTTTGGGCCAGTCAAACAGGGCTTCAGCAAAATAATTTGAGCCAGCGCTCTGGGCACGCTCTCGCGTCGCACGCAGGACGCCGCCTGTGCCGCGTCGCGCTGGCGGCCTGTGCCGTATCGCGCTGGCTGCCTTGGCGTCTGCGCTGTCCATGGGCCCACCTGCGCCGTCAGGTGCTCCGTGCCCAGGCGCCACCTCCCTGAGGCCCTACCGGTCCGAGTGGCCCACGCCAGGGGGAGGGCTGCCGCGCCGCGCCACGCGCCGCACCCGCGTGCGTCGCGCGCTGGAGGCCAGGCCTCACGCTGTTTTCCCCGCCCAGTGCTCCGCCACCGCCTATAAAAAGACAAGCCGCGCAGTACCGCCGCCAGTGCTGCTCTGCCGCCGCCATTGGCGCCCCACCGCAGAGCTCGCCGTCCCGCTCAATCCTGCCGACCGTGAGGCCCACCTGAGCTGCCGCTAGACCCCACTGGAGCCTCCCGAGCCGCTCATTGCTCACCACCGCCGCCCAGCTCGCCGGAGTAGAGCCCGCCGCGGCCGCAGATCCCCTGCGCCACCGAGCCACCTCACCGGCGCCTCCCCCGACCCAACTCCAGCTGCCATCCGACCCTAGGTGACCACGCCGACGTCCCCGGCCATTTCCCCGGCCAAGTCCGGTCGTCCCCTCGCTGGAGTCCGGCCAGTCCCGCCGCCCCTGTGGCTAGGGACCACATTGCAAGCCCCTTTTTCTTCCCAGGGTTAAAAACATAAAGGCGAGGGCCTATTTGTAAATGCGAGGGTGTGGTTGTGAATAAAGATCTTTAGCCAGGGACCCTTCGGCAAAAAGGTTTCTTTCTTTTTAATTTCAAACTTCTGAATCTTGTAAAATTCATATAAAATCACAGAAAAATCATAAGAATGCAAACTTGGTTTTGTTGTGATCCTTATGACTAGGACAAACTTTTCTACAAAGGAAGTTTTCAAATTTCTCTGTATGTTTTGAATAATTTTGAATTTACCAGTTTGGCTAGATTTGAAATAATTCAAATTCTATGCATGATCTAAAGCTCAGTTTTGGATATATTGTTCTATATGTAATGTTGGTCTTCTGGTTCATATTTCGCACAAAGTTATCATGCAGATCTTTAGTTATGAATTAAAGTTGATTTTCAGCAATGTTCCTGTTTATGATTTTTGTAAATTAATCTGTTGATCTTTTGGATCCAATCTTTTCGCTATGGTCCTGCTTAATGGTTTTGAACTCATGGTAAATGGTAGAGATGTTTTTATCATTATTTATAGGGTCAAGTAATTTTTGCACAAGTTCAACCTTCCTTCATAAAATTTGAAGTAATTTAAATTTTCTTTGCTGAGTAAGTGCATATCTCTGCAAGGTTAGATGTGTTGAACTTCTACATGAATTCCTAGCTCAAGATGTGGTGTATATATTTTTGTATGATTTATTTTTGTTTTTAATGAATGAATTTAGTTGTATTTTTCATGCTAAATCCGTGGCTTGGATTGATCTGAATTTTTGACAGTAGCTCATGTATAGTATGATGTGCCTCTCTGCAAAGTTTCATGGTCACCTTGTTTATATTTCTTCCAGAATGAATTTTTGAAGTAAGTCAAGCTTAATCCAAGAAATGAAAGGAAAATAAAAATCACCTTTGTTTACATTTCAAATCTTTTGGTTGAGCTTCACCAAATCACACCATGAACAACACCCCTAATTTGGTGAAGAAAAATTATTTAATTAATTTAAATATGCAGACAATCACCAACAAATAAGGGGTTAAACCACGCACACATACCCTTATCTTTGATAGGAAGAGTATGCTGGATATATCATTGTCTAGGTGAATGTGGTCACCCATACACCCCCACATTACCCTTCAATTCTAAACTACGTTCTCACTCCTTAGTTATAAATACATGAAGTTAATGCATATGCATGTCATGTAGAACTTCCGGACGGGAACTACGAGTTGGTGCCGGAATACGAATGAGAACTAGCCGAAGGAGAAGTGAACGTGGTGGAGGTGCAGCAAGACCCGAACCAATGTTCGGAGGATTTCTCCACTGACTTTGCTAGTGAAGGCATGCCCCGAAGCATAACCCAGTTTTCTTACTTTTGCAATTATGCTATGAAATGTTTGTGCATTTACGTTTCAGGAGTTGAATTGAAACCCTAGATGCATGATCATAGGTTCCTATGCTCAAATACTAGCATGATAGGTCGCTAGTTGCTATGCTCTAAGGACACGGTAAAAGTCGAGTGATGCTCGTCACTCGCGAGCTATAGGTCTCTTATGTTGGAATCATAAGATTTTGTAAAATGGATATGCTCATGTGGTAAGAGCATGGGACCGGCTCCGGCCAGTAGCTCTGTGGTTAAGCGTTTGAACGTACTAAACATTTGCCGGGAATGGGACCGGTAAGCCTAGTACCTTCTTGATCCGGAAAGGGATCTATACTCTAAGGACATGGTAAAATTCGAGTGATGCTCGTCACTCGCGAGCTATAGGTCTCTTATGTTGGAATCATAAGATTTTGTAAAATGGATATGCTCAAGTGGTAAGAGCATGGGACCGGCTCTGGCCAGTATGTCTGTGGTTAAGCGTTTGAACGTACTAAACATTTGTCGGGAATGGGACCGGTAAGCCTAGTACCTTCTTGATCCGGTAAGGGATCTATGACCACTAATCTTGGGAAGAGTCCCCTCTGCCTGCAGCAGTGTGGTGCATGTGTGAAGCTGGGGGGCGTGTGTCTTCGTGACCAGCAAGCCTTTGTACCAAATGAGAGCCAGGTGTGGTTCGAGGACCGGTGGATGGTCGCTTCCCGGTGTGATGAGTGATTGACAACGTGGTGTGGACTGATTCTTGGCTAAGTATTGCAGGTGCAGGTTGCGGCTTGACTGGTGCAGGTGCAGATGAAGAACAAGCACGAAAGGTCATTACCGGTGAGGCCTCTAGGTGTGGAGAAGACAAGTAGGCTTGGTTCGAGGGACCCGGTGGCCAGCGGGGTCAAGTGCAGGCTGCATGGTGGCAAGAACGGCAAGATGAAGTCGTGGACGGTTTCTTGGTTGAGCCTCAAAACCAAGGTCGAGCCGGGACTACGTGGGAGCCGAGTCATGAGTGGTGATTGGCGGAGGCTACACCGAGTTCGCGGGGTTTCCGGTGGTTCACCAGAAAACCACTGGGTTCCTAGGTTGATCCACAAAGCCAAGACCGAAGAACCGAAGACGGAGGTGCAGCAGCTCCAGACCAGTCTGACCAGTGGGTCTGACCGGTCTGACCGGAGGGTACCGGTCCGACCGGTGAGGAGCACCGGTCTGACCAGTGTGCGACGACGCAGTTCGGAATCTTCGAATCGGAGGACACGCGTCGGGATCGCAAGGCTTGCGTCGAGGCTAAGCAAGTTTGCAGTAGCTGGGCATCCGTCCGATGGAGTGAAGACAAAGATTTCCGAATTCGCCCTTGAGGGGCATGTATCCCTAGTTAGCTAGTAAGGGTATTTTCATCTTTCGGTTGCCTCCATATAACCCAAGTGGTGAGAGGATGGCAGCCATCTCTTGGAACCCTAGCTCATTTGCTTTCCTATTTTCTCTTCCTATTTTCCTTAGGATTTTCTTAGGACTAGCTTGAGAGCTTCATGGTGAGATCTTGTGGGAGGGAAGGATGATCGGGCGGCAAGCTAGACCTTGTATGAACCTCTTTGGTATGTATAGATGATTCGGCGTGGTTCCTCAAGGCTTGGATGTGCCTTTCCCGTTTCTCCTTTATGGTGATTTTCGGAGCCCTTTCTTGGCGATTTTCTTGGAGCAATTTCAAGGCCTTTTGGGATTTGGTGGGGGATGTATGCTTGAACCCTTCGTGGTTCTTTTCCCTTTGATTCCCCTCCCGAATCAGTGAGTAAAGGGGCTCGATTTTGGGGCTTTCGTGGCTCTAGGGTTAGAGACGTTCTTGGTGGGATTTCTTTGATTCCTCTTGATTTAGCAAGTTTTGGTGGAACAAATCTTGGCTATGGAGTGCCCATGAGGTGTTCCTACTATCCCCAAAGTCTTGCACAAATCCGTGGAGCGATTCGGGAGATCGGGAGTTAGATTTGGGGGAGTTGACCCGTGGGTGCTGTTCATCCCCGAGCGGCCCAGCCTGACCGGTCTGACCGGTGCTGCTCACCGGTCTGACCGGTGTAGAGGCTTTGTGGGTTTTGCCTCGGGTGAACGTTCTGGTGAGTTCGTTGTAGTCTGGTGTTGCTGCTGTTTCGAGTTTGGGTCAGTTTGGAGCTCTGTAGGCCTGTTTGGTAGATTTGGGGTTTCCTGGCTTGGACCGGTCTGACTGGTGAACTACACCGGCCTGACCGGTTTAGAGGCCTTCTGTGGAAGTTCCTAGGTTTTACCAGTAGGGACCGGTCTGACCGGTGCTGCTCACCGGCCTGACCGGTGTAAGTCAGTGGTGCTCGAGTTGGTGTTCCGCTGCGTTCTCGAGTCTGTGAAGGTGGTTGTTGGTTCCTAGGACCAGTAGCACTCTAGTGGCTGCGTGGTCTTGGCCAACTTGGGTAGTTGAGTCGGAGACGTGATTTGGAAGCTGTGTTCGTCTTGTTGGAGTTCTCATCTCCTTCGAGAAGAATTTTTATCGGCTCCCATTCACTCCCCCCCCCTCTCTGGTTCGCCTAATCGGTCCTTCAATTGGTATCAAAGCTGGTTCGGGTCTTCATTGACTCTTACCAGTCTAAAATCCAAAGATGGCGTACAAGGAACGGGGTTCGGGTCCTCCGCACTTCGATGGGAAGAACTACCAGATGTGGCAGAGGCGGATGGCAGCGTTCCTCCACGGAAAGGGTCAGATCCTTTGGGACGTCACGGTGAACACAGCTTATGTTCATCCGATGAACTTCCTTGCTCCAGGATCGAGGGATATGTTCGAAGCCAACAACAAGGCTGTCGTCTACTTGTTTCGTGCTCTGTGTCAGCCTGAATTCGATCGGGTTCAGACAGAGGACTTAGCTTGTAGGATTTGGGAGCAATTGAAGGATGCTCATGCTGGGAATGCTCAGGTTCAGGCTCGGATGTATGCGACTTACTGGAGAGAGTACGAGAACTTCACTCATCTCCCCGGTGAGTCTGTCGATGCCCTTTTCCAGCGGTTTACGGTCGTTGTGAACAACATGAGAGTCAATGTGGCCGTGCTCCCATACGATGATCATGATAGAGCCATGGAGCTCTTGCACTCGTTGGATCGTACCGTATGGGACGGGAAGTTTGAGGCTATTGTTGAATCCGAGAAGTATGACACCTTGACGGTGAACGAGCTGTTCTCGAAGCTCAAGTCGGCTGAGTTGGACCGTGGTATGACAGCCAAGATCGAGAGCCCGACTGATTCTCATAGTCTCGCTCTTGTTGGTGGCAAAGGAGCTAAGTCTAACGCTAACGCATCCTCTCGGATGTACTCTCTATCTTCTTTGATGTCTTTGCCAGATGAGGAGTTCGACGTGCTTGGAGAGGACGAGCTGGCGTTGTTGACCAGGCGGTTCGAGAGGCTGCACGAGAACCGGATGAACACGAGGAGGACAACACGGACGTGCTTTCAGTGCGGCAAGCCAGGACACTTCGTCGCCGACTGCCCGGAGAAGATGGAGAACAAGGACGGCTACAAGGACGGCTACAGGCACCAGTCGAGCAAGGACGGCAAGTACCGATCGAGGCGTGATCACAAGCACAAGAACAAGCACAAGGACGAGCGACGGTCGAGGAAGAAGGACGGTCGCGGCAGGAAGGCTAGAGCGATAGTCGGAGCGAGCAACGTCGACTCCAGCTCCGCTATCTCTTCCTCGAGCTCGAGTAGCAGTGAAGATGAAGGTGATCGGCACAAGAACAAGAAGTCATCCAGGAACTTGAGCGGATTGAGCTGCTTCACGGGAGATGGCTTCTGCGGCATGGCTCGTAGCTCCGGCAGCAAGAAGAGTCACTAGAGTGACTCGGACTCCGACTCCGAGGACGAGGTATGTGATGAGCTCTCCTCTTTGCGCAAGGAGAATGATGAGTTGGTTGACTTGCTTGATAATCATGATCACATGCTTAGAGAGGCCAAGAAGATGAGGAAAGAGCTTCGGGCCTCACTAGAAGATGCTAGGAACCGTGTGGCTGAGCTAGAAACCCAGAATCTAGATGCTAAGCTTGAGATTGATTCACTTAAGGCTTCTCCTGTGGTTTCTGATGAGATTGATTGCTGTGATTGCTCTATGTACCTAGCTGATCTTACTGCTCTTAAGGATAAGCATGCTTCTACTTGTGATGAACTAGAAATGCTTAGGGTTGAAGTGGCTGAGCTTAAGTCTTGCCCTGTTTTGCATGGAAAGATTGATGAGATGCATGCTTAGACTGTTTCGCTTGAGGCTAAGTTGAAAGAGCCTATTCCCACTTCTTGTTCTACTTATGAATTGCATGCGGTTAAGAATTTGGAGCTTGCGCATTATATTGATCGCTTGCAGGATGAGAATGATGAGCTGAGAAAATGTATGAGCTGGTTGTCGGGTCAGGAGCCTCAGCTTGGTATCATGATAGCGGCTTTCAAACGCTATGATGGTCAAGCACTTGGGGCTGACAAGCTTGGAGAGAACAGTGGTGAGGGAGTTGAGAGAGTTAGAGAGATTCCTATCCCACCACCAAACAGATACAAGAACAAGTTTGAGCCCAAGCCTAACCATCTCAGAAACAAACTTGACACTACTCCAGGTCCACCCATATTTCCTCACCTAACAAATGATTTCCAGAAACCGGTGAAGTTTGTGAGCCCAAAGGGAGGTGAGGAAGGAGAGAAGAAGGGTGAGAAACCGAGTGGGCAGCCCCAACCCAAGCCAAAGCCTAAGCCACAGCCCATGAAGTTCCATTGTGGGTATTTTGGGAGAGATGGTCACAAGGATGAGTTTTGCTTCAAGAGCAAGCGTGAGGAGAGAATGTCTAGAGAGTGGGCTAACAAGGACAGGTACCACCCCTCTAATGGTGTACCTGAGCCTCGTATGCAGATGCCCAGGGCCAAGGTGATTGTGAGGACAGTTCCAGCTTGGGGAGACCGGAAGGCAGCAGGTGGTGCTGCTGGCCGAGCTACACCGGTCAGACCGGTGCAGGTCTGGGCAGACAGTGAGTTGGGTTTCGTGCTCGTGAGGATGCTCGATTTGGTTCTGGTGGTCGTGGTTCTGGTGGTTGGTCTGGAAAGTTTGCAGGTGGTCAGTTTGCTAGGCGTTCTCCACCTCGTGCTCAATATGGGGGTGGAAGGAGTCGTAGCTTTGAGATGGAGAGGAGGAACGATCCACAGTTTTCTTTCATGGCTTTCGTCCTCCTCCAGCTAGAGAGGGTTGGTTCCCTCGTAGTGGTTACCGTGGTGGTGTTCGTGGTGGTAGCTTTGATAGGCGTGACGATTTGGTTTGTGCTAACCCCACTTTGGAGCAAATGGCTCGGCACTGGTTTTACTCTTTTGGTACTAACCCCAGTGCTGAGTTGTTTGTTCACTCACGTGCTCACTTTTGAATTTCAGGTGGGAGACTTGAGGAACGTTTGGTTGATTGACTCCGGTTGCTCGAGGCATATGACCGGAGACAAGGGGTGGTTCTCAAGTCTCGTCCTGGTGGTGACAGAGAAGTACATCACCTTTGGGCACAACGGGCAAGGGCATGTGCTATCAGAAGGTGAGATCAAGGTAAGTGACAAGGTCACTATCAGGCGTGTTGCTCTTGTTCAATCGCTGGGGTTCAATTTGCTTTCTGTGTCTCAGTTGTTGGATGAGGGCTTTGAGGTGTTGTTTCGGCCTAGTGGTTCTCGGATTTTAGATTCTCGAGGGGACCTTGTTTGCATGGTCGTTCCAGAGGGTCAAGTGTTCCGAGCTGATTTCTCTCAGTCTTCTGGTGTGGAGCGTTGCTTTTTGGCTGGTTCTTCGAGTGAGTTGTGGAAGTGGCATAGGAAGTTCGGTCACTTGAGCTTTGACCTTTTGTCTCGCTTGAGTAAACTCAATTTGGTCTGAGGATTGCCACGGTTGAGGTTTGAGAAAGAGTTGGTTTGTGCGCCGTGTAGGCATGCCAAGATGGTAGCCTCTTCTCACTCGCCTCTCACCGATGTGATGACTGAGCGTCCATGCGAGCTGCTCCATATGGACCTTGTTGGCCCAGCTCGTGTGCGATCTGCGGGTGGGAAGTGGTATGTCCTTGTTGTGGTGGACGACTACTCTCGGTATGCGTGGGTGTTCTTTCTTGAGGAGAAAGGGGAGACGTTTGGTTTTGTTCGAGATCTTGTCTTGAGGTTAAGAAACGAGAGGCACGGAGATGCCATACGAGCGATCCGCAGTGACAATGGCTCGGAATTCAAAAACTCTCGCTTCGAAACCTTTTGCCATGACTTGGGTCTTGAACACCAGTTTTCGAGTCTGTATACGCCTCCTCAGAATGGCGTTGTGGAAAGGAAAAACAGGACCTTGTGCGAGATGGCTCGGACGATGCTCGACGAGCATAGGACTCCGAGAAGGTTCTGGGCTGAGGCGGTCAATACCGCGTGCTATGTGTCGAACAGGATCTACCTCAGGGTTCATAAGAAGAAAACCTGTTACGAGTTGATGCACGGTCGCACACCCAAGGTGAGTCACTTCCACGTCTTTGGTTGTAAATGCTTCATTCTGAAGAAAGGGAAGAAGTTGGACAAGTTCGAGGCTTGGTCTGTCGATGGCATTTTCTTTGGTTATGCATCTCATTCTAGAGCATTTCGTGTGCTCAATCTTGAAACTACCCAAATCGTGGAGACTTGCGAGGTAACCTTCGACGAGACACAGCCACGTAGTCAGCTTGTTTTTGAGTGTGCAGGTGACGACGAACTTGGCGAGGAGATCTTTCAGGAGGAGGAGCATGAACATGGAGATGATGAAGATGGCGGTGTGGTGCCCGCAGCTGAACATGTACCTACTACTTCGACGACGATTGTGAACGGGCCCTCTCCCACACCTACAACGACAAACCCAGATCAAGGCGAAGCTGCTGTTGAGGGAGAGGTAGCATCAAGCTGAGAACCTCCCCAGCGAGTGCAAGTGGATCACCCAGCTTCGAGAATCATCGGCGACATGAATGAACGTACTACACGGTCGAGGGTTCGGAACAATTCTCATTTCGCTCATGCTGCTTCTGTTGCCACCTTTGAGCCCAAAGACATTAGACACACGTTATCTGATCATAATTGGGTTAACTCGATGCATGAGGAGTTGGAGAATTTTGAGAGGAACCAAGTTTGGGTGTTGGTTGACCCTCCTCCAGGGTGTAAGCCGATTGGGACAAAATGGGTGTGGAAAAATAAAGAGGGAGAGAAAGGAGAAGTGGTGAGAAACAAGTCGAGACTTGTTGCTCAGGGATACAGTCAGAAAGAGGGGATCGACTACGAGGAGACTTTCACTCCTGAAGCTCGTTTGGAGGCGATCAGGATCCTTCTAGCCTTTTCCGTGGCTAAAGGGTTCAAATTGTACCAGATGGATGTGAAGAGTGCTTTCCTGAACGGTGTGTTGGAGGAAGAGGTGTTTGTGAGGCAACCACCAGGGTTTGAGAGTGAGAAGTACCCCCACCGGGTGTACAAGTTGAGGAAGGCACTCTATGGGTTGAAGCAGGCGCCTAGAGCTTGGTATGGTAGGTTGAGGGGGTTCCTGTTTGAGAGAGGGTTTGAGATGGGAAAGGTCGATCAGACCTTGTTTCTCCTCAGGCAGGGCAGAGATATCCTGATTGTGTAGGTATACGTGGATGATATTGTCTTTGGTGGCTCATCTAACTCTCTTGTTGCAAGGTTTGCAGAAGACATGAGCAGGGAATTTGAGATGAGCATGATGGGCGAGTTGCAGTTCTTCCTCGGGCTACAAATCAAGCAATCAAAGGAAGGAACATTTGTGCACCAAGCTAAGTACACCAAGGACATTGTGAGGAAGTTCAAGATGGAGGACTCCAAGGCCATGGCGACGCCTATGAGTACGACTACAGCTCTTGATGCGGACGAGGAAGGTGAACACGTGGACCAGAAAGAGTACCGGAGCATGATCGGGTCACTCCTCTACTTGACGATGACGAGACCGGACATCCAATTCTCGGTATGTCTGTGCGCTCGTTTTCAAGCGTCTCCGAGGACTTCGCATCGGCAAGCAGTCAAGCACATTTTCAGGTATTTGCGACACACTCCCGACTTCGGCCTTTGGTACTCTGCGTCTTCTTTGGTGCTTCATGGATTTTCAGACGCGGATTTTGTCAGGTGTCGGTTGGATAGGAAGTCCACTTCTGGGACTTGCCAGTTCTTGGGTTCGTCTTTGGTGTCTTGGTCTTCCCGCAAACAGTCGAGTGTTGCTCAATCCACTACCGAGGCAGAGTATGTGGCTGCAGCTAGTTATTGCTCTCAGCTCCTTTGGATCACATACACCATGAGTGACTTTGGTGAGGAGTATACCCATGTCCCACTTCAATGTGATAGCACCAGTGCCATAAGCGTTGCAAAGAACCCAGTGCTCCATTCCAAAACTAAGCACATAGAAGTGAGGTATCATTTCTTGAGATACAACGTAGAGAAAGGGAAGATAGCTTTGATCTATGTACCCACACATGACCAACTAGCCGATATTTTCACCAAACCCCTAGATCAAGCAACTTTCACTCGTTTGCGGGGGGAGCTTGGTGTTTGTTTGATTTCTTGAGTTGGCGTGTGGGAGCTCCTTTGTAGCATATGTATAGCTTTCCTTTGTGCATTTCTTGCATTTGGCATGGCATATGTAACATGATGTATAGGCATCTTTGTATCTTAGGTTGCATGCATTTTGTATCATATGCATTGTTTAGGAAAGGCTTCTCCTATATACATTGTTCACCATGGAATGATATATATGTCTTTGTGAGCTAATTTGGTAAGCTATGCTTAGTTTGGCTTAGCTCTTGATAATCTTGGTTTATATCCATGGTTGATGGCTATGTTTTTGAAAAATTTCATATGTATGCTCTCTTATGAGTAAATGCCTTTACATGATCTTGACATGTTTTTGTGGCTTGGCTATGCTTAATTTGTGGTTGGATAGCTTATTTTGATCATATGGGGCCAAAGGCTCATTTGCCATCATGAATGTTTAGCCCCCATGCTTCATCTTGTGGAGGGGCATAAGTTCCTTTTTGTCGCAAAGACATTTCATGTACCAATTATAAATCTGAAAATGAAATGTAAATTGCTTGGAAAATGTGCTCCCATGTCATATGTGCTAATTTTAATTTGCTTTGGGTGCTAAACCGTTACATGATGCCTACCAATGAGAAGTCTCATATATAGAAGTAGGCACGTGGCTCGGTGGCTTTGACATGACATGAGGTGCTTGTGGGTGTTTATGATGGTCTTATGCTCAGAATGGTTGTCCTAGCATGAAGTTTGTGTGGCTTTGCCATTTTGACATGTTTTGCTCATGTTTAGGACTTTGCTCATGAGAGGGTGATTTTTCGTAAAATTGCTCAATTCTATCTTAGCTTCGCCCAATGGTTGTGAAACTTGGTGATCATGAAGTTGATGTCATTACGAAGCTATAGAGTATCTACCTTGCTCATTTGGACATGTGTAGCATCCTTTGTTGAATTTTGTCTAATTGAGAAGCTCTAGGTTGCATTTTTTGCATTTTTGGCTTGATTCATGCATTGTCAACAAGGGGGAGAAGTTTGAGTATGTTTTGGCTTGCTGCATGCATTTAGAAGGTTTCCAAGTGGTTTCGAGCTAGTTTTTAGCTCGGGCAGTTCCCAGGTGGTCATCGGCCTGACCGGTGAGGCACACCGGTCTGACCGGTGTGAGGTTCAGGTGCTGGGCGATCTAGCACACCGGTCTGACCGGTGTGGTTGACCAGTCTGACCGGTCAGAGCAAAGCTGAAGCAGCTACTCTGTTTTGCAAGGAGGTTTGCATGCATTCATCCATGGGGAGTTGCATTGGTTCAGGGGGAGCTTGCATGTGTGCAGGGGGAGCTCTTGGTGGTTTTCGAGCTTTGGATTGTTGGCTTGTGCTCTTTGTTTGAGCATGGTTTTGTCTCGGATGTGTCGAGCCGTTGCCCTTGCCTAAGGGGTCCGAGACTTGTCTTCTTCAAGTGATCTTGCTCTTTGCCTTTCTTTGGCTTTCGATCGCTTGTTGGAGTTTCTTTTAGTCGTTTCTTTTCTTTTCCTTTTCTCTTGGTTACCAAAACGTATGTGTTGTCAATGCACTCATCAAGGGGGAGATTGAGAGCCAGGTGTGGTTCGAGGACAGGTGGATGGTCGCTTCCTGGTGTGATGAGTGATTGACAACGTGGTGTGGACTGATTCTTGGCTAAGTATTGCAGGTGCAGGTTGCGGCTTGACTGGTGCAGGTGCAGGTGAAGAACAAGCATGAAAGGTCATTGCCGGTGAGGCCTCCAGGTGTGGAGAAGACAAGTAGGCTTGGTTCGAGGGACCCGGTGGCCAGCGGGGTCAAGTGCGGGCCGCATGATGGCAAGAACGGCAAGATGAAGTCGTAGACGGTTTCTTGGTTGAGCCTCAAAACCAAGGTCGAGCCGGGACTACGTGGGAGCCGAGTCATGAGTGGTGATTGGCGGAGGCTACACCGAGTTCGCGGGGTTTCCGGTGGTTCACCAGAAAACCACTGGGTTCCTTGGTTGATCCACAAAGCCAAGACCGAAGAACCGAAGACGGAGGTGCAGCAGCTCCAGACCGGTCTGACCGGTGGGTCTGACCGGTGTGCGACGACGCAGTCCGGAATCTTCGAAGCGGAGGACACGCGTCGGGATCGCAAGGCTTGCGTCGAGGCTAAGCAAGTTTGCGGTCGCTGGGCATCCGTCCGATGGAGTGAAGACAAAGATTTCCGAATTCGCACTTGAGGGGCATGTATCCCTAGTTAGCTAGTAAGGGTATTTTCGTCTTTCGGTTGCCTCCATATAACCCAAGTGGTGAGAGGATGGCAGCCATCTCTTGGAACCCTAGCTCATTTGCTTTCCTATTTTCCTTAGGATTTTCTTAGGACTAGCTTGAGAGCTTCATGGTGAGATCTTGTGAGAGGGAAGGATGATCGGGCGGCAAGCTAGACCTTGTATGAACCTCTTTGGTATGTATAAATGATTCGGCGTGGTTCCTCAAGGCTTGGATGTGTCTTTCCCGTTTCTCCTTTTTGGTGATTTTCGGAGCCCTTTCTTGGTGATTTTCTTAGAGCGATTTCGAGGCCTTTCTCTTTGGGATTTGGTGGGGGATGTATGCATGAACCCTTCGTGGTTCTTTTCCCTTTGATTTCCCTCCCAAATCAGTGAGTAAAGGGGCTCGATTTTGGGGTTTTCGTGGCTCTAGGGTTAGAGGCATTCTTGGTGTGATTTCTTCGATTCCTCTTGATTTAGCATGTTTTGGTGGACCAAATCTTGGCTATGGAGTGCCCATGAGGTGTTCCTACTATCCCCAAAGTCTTGCACAAATCCGTGGAGCGATTTGGGAGATCGGGAGTTGGATTTGGGGGAGTTGACCCGCGGGTGCTGTTCATCCCCGAGCGGCCCAGTCTGACTGGTCTGACCGGTGCTGCTCACCGGTCTGACCGGTGCAGAGGCTCTGTGCGTTTTGCCTCGGGTGAACATTCTGGTGAGTTCGTTGTAGTCTGGTGTTGCTGCTGTTTCGAGTTTGGGTCAGTTTGGAGCTCTGTAGGCCTGTTTGGTGGATTTGGGGTTTCCTGGCTTGGACCGGTCTGACCGGCGAGCTACACCGGCCTGACCGGTGTAGAGGCCTTCTGTGGAAGTTCCCAGGTTTTACCAGCAGGGACCGGTCTGACCGGTGCTGCTCACCGGCCTGACCGGTGTAAGTCAGTGGTGCTCGAGTTGGTGTTCCGCTGCGTTCTCGAGTCTGTGAAGGTGGTTGTTGGTTCCTAGGGCCAGTAGCACTCCAGTGGGTGCGTGGTCTTGGCCAACATGGGTAGTTGAGTCGGAGACGTGATTTGGAAGCCGTGTTCGTCTTGTTGGAGTTCTCATCTCCTTCGAGAAGAATTTTTATCGGCTCCCATTCACTCCCCCCCTCTCTGGTTCGCCTAATCGGTCCTTCACCAAAGACTGTAGAAATGGATCCTGAGTCGAGGACGGTTGGGAACCGCCTGGTTGGTGCATACCCCACTGCCTGTTGGTTTCTAGTTTGTTATTTTTGGGGTGTGCATTCTCCTGTGTGTTTAGGTCCACCTTGCAAGGTTATTAATCGATCGATCGTCGGCCTCTCACCGTTACCCGAGATTGCTTAACCATACACTCTATGTCCCTGTTAATGATGGAATTGAGATTCAATTTGGTTATATGCTTAATTGTTTGCACAACTTATTCTTGCAATAGTTGCTTACTTAGTAATGGATAATCAATTAGAATTTTGAGCTAAAACTTGAAAGTAAGGACAAACTCTTTGTTGCTTATCAGCAAAACAACCCACTAGCCATAAAGCCTGGCATGTCTTGAGAGTTGGTGATTTCCTATCACCTGATGGTTAAGTCTTGCTGAGTATTAGTATACTCAACCTTGGTTTTTGATGTTGTTCTCTCCCACCCGGTTGGGAAGCTGAGTGGGAGGATGATAGTGCTTAATGACGTCATGTATGGCCTCCTATGATGTTACTTATGACGTTTAGTATTTTATTTCCGTTGTGATTCGAACTCTGAACTATTTACCTTATGCAAAGGACTTGGTTTGTAATAATGAATCTTATGGAGCTTAATGTAATGTTTGTGAAATAATTGTCTCTGGACTCACCATCATGTGAGTTTTGATGTACGAGTGTTCGATCCTTGTTAAAGTGATTTACCGGGCTTGACCCGGTAGAGGCGACGAATTACTTCGGTATTATTGCTTAATGACAAAATGGAGTGGTTTAGGCAATAATATGGAATTAATTTGGGTGGTTCTGTCACAGCTGGCATCAGAACTCACTTGTACACCAAAGATATTAATACACCCTTAATGACATGTTTTTGGAATAAAACTTGCAAGATTAAGGTGTATTTGCAAAATGCGTTAGGAACACTAAGGATAAACTAGTCTGAGAGGCCCTAGAGGGATTATGGGTTCTTTCAGGTAGCTAGTAATCTATGATTTATCTAAACTAACTTCCAGCACTTCTTAAGCCACGTGTTTCATACGTGTGATGTGCCGCATCACGAGTGTGCGAGGGTCGATAGGGCAATCTATTCAACGGATCCTATCTTCTCGGTTGGATGCCCACGTGTTTTATACATGCGCTCTCTGTATGCAAAGCATGCGAAGGATGATATGTTCTACTCCATATGAACATATCATGGGTTGTGATGTCGCCACATTTTGTCATACGTGTGCATGATTCCGCATTACGAACATGCGAAGGGAGACACCCTCCATTCAAAAGGGGCGTGTCTCAGGTTGGATGCTGTCCATGCAGCGCTAAACACATGGGTGCCGTTTCTATAGTGAACGGTAATGTATGGGGACACTTTCGTGATGTGCTGGCACAGAAGGTTCTTTCTTTTGCAGGTACACTAACCACGTTCCGGTAGATCGAACGGTTAGTTATCTGACTAGCTATTATAGGGAAAGACATATAATTGTGCCTTGCCACCTGCACTAACCACGAGTTTTGGGCATGGATTTGCCTTGTGAGGATGTGTAGGACGTTTTTGCATCATGCTAAAAGTTGTTAAGAAGTAATTAAATCACTCTTAAAATCTATCCTAAAAACCCTCACCAAAACATCTTCACATCGTCCCAATCTTAATAGCTGTCCCGGTTTCTCAGTTTTAGGATGCTCTGTTGGTCTGAATTTTTCGACCATTTGAACAGAGTTTTCTGGAGAAAAGTTAGATACAAAAATTGTGTCAAATCTTGTCTAGATCCTGCTGTAAACATTTCAGAATTTTTGAGCAAGAGAATCTGTAGTTATGCTCAGTTTAGTCCCTGTCTGCTTGCTGTTTTTCCTGGGAGACAGAGAACTAAACCTTGGTCTATTAGGGTATCTTCCTTTTGTTTTTAGCCCAACTTTTGAATACCAATTTTGGGTCAAATAACATCACTGAGTAGCTGGAGAAATTTGAGAATTTTTGGCCTAGCATAATATGAGCTATATGCATTTTTGTGCTTTGGACAGAATTTGTTATCTTTTAGCTCAAACTAATCAGTGAGAGTTTTGTTGATACAGATGACTGGACTGCTATTCTAGGAGGTACGACTTGACGGGACGGTCCGCACCGATAGGCTACACCTTGAGGGGTTTGCTCACATTTTGTGGGACACTCTTCACTCGTCAGGGTACACCACTCCTCCGACGTACGAGGCGTTGAAGACCACGCAGCTTGGAGTGCCTCGCTGCTATGTTCGGGTGACCCTGCCACTTCACCCTACTCACCCGAAGTGGCAGGACCTGAGCATGGACGTGTCAGGCGTCCGCATGATGGATACACTTGAGGTTGCTGCTTTGAGAGTGTTGAATGCCTTTTGTGATCAGCACCCTCTCGAGGTTTCTTCGACTCCATTGGGACTACTTCTGACCGTGGACCCCGCGGATCCCACATGGAGGAACCGCATGGGGAACATGGCAGCGCTTCTGATTGAGAGGACCCCACTGGACGTACTGCACGAGATGTCATGGTGCATGAACGCACTGTATCATCTTCAGGCTCTTCGCAGTGTGGCTACCACAGACGTGTCCACCATTGCCCTCGACACTACTGGAGTGTTGGGAGTACAGACTCACCACCTACGCTCCATCTCCCTTAGCTACATGGGACTGGAGCGAGACCTTGCTGAGGCACGACTGAGGATTGTTGGACTGCAGGCTAGAGAGGCTCACTAGGTGACCTGTATGGCTCAGTGGGCACACCAGCTCGCTGATCGCCTTCAGACTGTTACGGGACTCCAGGAGCAGCGAGAGCAGATGCAGGTTGAGATGGATCAGATGAGGAATGAGCGCTTACAGCACATACAAGCACTAGCACAAATGGAAGAGCAGCTAGAGTTGATGGACGAGGATCTAGGTGCTACCCGTGGCATGATTGCTATGCTACAGCAGCCGCTACAACCACAAGTTCCTGAAGCTACGGAGGATAATCCGGATGACACTCAGTCCATGATAGAGAGTGAGAAGGAAGAACCACACGCAGAGCTGATGGAGATTGCTTCATCTGCTTCTAGCGCCTCCTCAGTAGGTAATCTAGATGACTTCTAGATGGTACTAGCTAGTACAACATGTGTACTCCTACGATGGCCTAATTTTGGTCCATGGAAGGGATAGGCTGACGTAGATGGAGTATCCTTCTGTGTGGCTAGGAGCTGCATGTCAACCACTAGTATGTTGAATGAGGACCTAGCATGTGTTGTAATCATGTGTTGTAATCTAGTGTATGATCCAGTGTTGCAAGACTTTCTGCAGCAGTTCTAGTAATCTATAATTTGAACCTCCTTACGGTCAAATCTGAACTGTGCAATAAGAAGGGAAGTTGTTGAAAATTTTATTTCATGCTCACAAATTTTCACCCTTATTGCTCTTTTGTGCTGAGAGTTATGAATATTTTTGTAACCCTCGGCTGGCTGAAAAACAGCCAGGACAGAGAGTCGGTAAATGAACCTTTCAAGCATGATAACATCAAAATCCGTGTATCAATTGAATACCAAAGTCGTAGTGCACGAAATGATGCTCCTTCTAACCAAGTTTGAGCACCAACTGTTGATCGAGCCGGGAGATATGAATTTTTCATTTTAGCGTTGTGGCTTACCCTTTTGAAGCATTCTGCAATGAATGGATTTGTTTCACATGTTCTACTTATGCATAATTCTATCTGGCAAGCTTGTGAATATGTGACTAATCTCTATTCCAACAATTTTTCAGATGGTGGGTCCCACTCGCAATACTTCCCACGGGTTCGGTGATGCCAGTGGCAGCAATCCGCCACCGCCACCTCCCATGACACCCATGGAGACATTTCTGTTGGCTCAAGCTGATATGATGCGCCAGATCTTGCACAATCAGCAGCAGCAGCAGCAACGCGGCAATCCGCGTGATGACCAACCACAAGTGGCCAAGAATGAGCACTTTACAGCCATGAAGCCACCAATTTTCACCAAAGCAGAAGAACCACTGGAGGCTGATGCTTGGATTCATGCCATTGAGGCCAGGTTCGATGCTCTCACTCTGCCATGCTCAGAAGAGCACAAGGCTAGCTTTGCAGCATTATAACTTCGTGGTCCTGCTCTGATCTGGTGGGAACACTTTAAGATGACGCAACCGGTTGGACATGCCATTACTTGGGATGAGTTCAAGACAGCATTCGAGACTCATCATATTCCTCAGGGGATGGTTGATCAGAAGATTAGTGAATTACTGGCATTAAGGCAAGGTTCTGACTTTGTGTATCAGTATGCCCAGAAATTCAACAACCTTTGTCAGTATGGGGGATATCATGTGGATAATGATGAGAAGAAGATGGATCGTTTCAGACGTGGTCTTGATCCTGAGCTTTATGAAAGGTTGAACCCCATTAAGACCGACACCTACCATGAGATAGTGAATTTAGCTATTTCTCAAGAAGATGCTATGAAGAGGACGCAGAATGCAAAGAAGAGGAAGGCTGCGTTCAACTCTAACAACGTGCCTAATCAGGAGTTTTGCCTTGTGAAGAAGGTTTCCCAGGATTCTCAAAGGAACCAGCGGTCACGACGCTAGGTAGCTAAGCCACCTCAGAATCAGCAGCGGGGAGACTATCATTCTTCTACTTCCCAGCAGCAGAATTACAAGTCCAGTGCTTTGCAGCCTAACCGGAATGCTAGGGATGGCAAATGCTACAACTGTGGTGAGACGGGACACTATGCTAATGAGTGTCCCCGTCCCAAGCAGCAGAACCAGCACAACCAGCAGAACCAAGGACGTGGACCTACTCAGGACAACAAGGATAAGGGAAAGAAGCAGACCGTGCAAGTCAAGCAGGGTCGTCTCAACTTCACCAAAATGGTGGGAATTCCTGAGGGAGCAGTAGTCATGACGGGTACATTCTCTATCCAAGGCAAACCTATTAAGATTTTGTTTGATTCTGGTGCTACGCACAGTTTTATGAACAAGCAAACACAAATCAAGTTGGGTTTAAAGGAAACGCACACTAGGAGTATCTATAAGATTGCTACCCCGGGAGGGAAAATTTCTTCCAACACCCTAATCATTGGGGTACCCTTGGAGTTAGGCAGCAAGGTTTTTCAGACGAATCTTATAACCTTGGGTCTAGATGGAATAGATGTTATTCTAGCAATGGACTGGATGACCTTGCACAAGGTGATCTTGGACATTTTTGAGCAAAAGATAGAAATCAACTCCCCAAGAGTAGGAGCATCAACGCTCTACTTACCTTCCAGAGTATCTGTGGATTCATGTGCTTATGTAACCATAGCTACTCAATTAGAAGAAATTCTAGTGGTGTGTGAATACCCAGATGTCTTCCCTGATGATCTGTTGGGTATGCCACCAGACCGAGACATTGAGTTCATTATCGAACTTCAACTTGGTATGGCACCTGTCTCAAAAAGAGCCTACCGCATGCCACCCAAGGAACTGGCCGAGTTGAAGACCCAGCTTCAGGAATTATTGGATAAGGGTTTCATTCGCCTGAGTTCTTCTCCTTGGGGATGTCCTGCTCTCTTCGTTAAGAAGAAAGACGGTAGTTTGAGACTGTGTGTGGACTACCGGCCTCTCAATGCGGTGACTATCAAGAATAAATACCCCCTTCCCCGCATTGATGTGTTATTTGATCAACTATCAGAAGCGAAGGTCTTTTCCAAGATTGATCTTAGATCAGGATATCATCGGATAAAGATTCGGCCTTGTGACATTCCTAAAACTGCCTTTTCCACACGATATGGGATATTGAATTTTTAGTCGTCCTTCGGGCTGACTAATGCTCCTGCTTACTTCATGTACCTCATGAATTCAGTATTCATGAACGAACTGGATAAGTTCGTGGTGGTCTTCATCGACGACATCTTAATTTATTCCAAAGATGAGGAAGAACATGTTGAACATCTCTGCATTATTCTGCAATGTTTGAGAGATCACAAGCTTTATGCTAAATTTTCTAAATGTGAATTCTGGCTAGATAGTGTGAAATTCTTGGGCCACACTATTTCTAGTGATGGTATCTCAGTGGATCCAAGTAAAGTGCAAGAAGTGATGGATTGGGAACCACCTAAGTCCATTCATCAGATTCGAAGCTTTCTCGGATTAGCTAGTTATTATCGTCGCTTCGTTCCGGATTTTTCCAGAATTGCCAAACCTATGACTGAACTTCTGAAGAAAGGGGTCAAGTTTGTGTGGGATGAGAATTGTAAAAAAGCTTTCCACACCCTAAAGCAACATTTGACTTCCACACCTGTTTTGGCTCAACCAGAACTCTAAGCCATATGAGGTTTATTGTGATGCCTCAGGTACTGGTCTCGGTTGTGTACTCATGCAAGAAAATAGGGTCATTGCTTATGCTTCTCGAGCACTTCGACCCCATGAAATGAATTACCCCACTCATGATCTTGAGTTAGCAGCGGTTGTTCATGCTCTCAAAATTTGGAGGCATTACTTGATGGGAACCCGTTGTAATATATTCACTGACCACAAAAGCCTCAAGTATATATTCACTCAAGCCGACCTGAATATGCACCAAAGAAGGTGGTTAGAACTCATTAAAGATTATGACCTGGAGGTACATTACCACCTCGGTAAGGCAAATGTCGTTGCCGACGCTCTTAGCTGAAAAGCCCATTACAATTGCTTATCCGTGGACACCTATAGTGACACACTGTGCCACGAGATGAAAAAACTCAATTTGGAAATTGTTAGTCAAGGTGAGTTAAATGCTATTGGCATGGAGACAACCTTGTACGACAAAGTTTTGAATGCTCAGTCTAATGATGAGGACGTTAAGAATATAAGGCAAAAGTTGTAAGAAGGTGATCCTAAATACAAGTGTTTCCACCAAGACGCAAAGGGTACAGTTTGGTTTGGGCAACGTCTTGTTGTCCCAAACGATACTAGTCTCAGGAAGGAAATATTGGATGAAGCTCATTTGTCCAAATTTTCAATTCATCCTGGGAGTAGCAAAATGTACCAAGATTTGAAGGAAAACTTCTGGTGGTCAAATAGGAAAGTTGAGATTGCCAAATATGTGTCCGAGTGTGACACATGTCAAAGAATTAAAACCAGTCATTTGAAAGCCGATGGTGTTCTTCAAACCTTGCCGATACCTTCGTGGAAATGGGATGATATAAGTATGGATTTCACAGTGGGACCGCCTCTCACATCTAAGCACCATGATTCCATCTGGGTTATTGTGGACAGACTCACCAAGACCGCACACTTTATTCCTGTTCATACCACATACTCAGCGAAGCAGTATGCAGAAATTTATATCGAACGCATCGTGTGCTTACACGGAGTTCCTAGAACCATCGTTTCCGATAGAGGTTCTCAGTTCATGTCACGTTTTTGGGAACACCTACATACCTCAATGGGAACCAAGCTACTTCACAGTTCTGCTTACCACCCTCAAACGGATGGTCAGACTGAGAGAGTCAATCAAGTCCTGGAGGATATGTTGAGGGCTTGTATTATCCATTTCGACAAGAATTGGGACAATTGCTTGTCCTTGGCTGAATTCTCGTACAATAATTGCTACCAAGCTAGTTTGAAAATGGCACCATTTGATGCTCTTTATGGAAGGAGATGCCGAACTCCTTTGAACTGGTCACAGACCGGGGAAAGAAAATTCTTTGGTCCAGCCTTAGTCGAGGAAGCAGAAGAAAAAGTTAAAGTAATACAGGCAAATCTAAAGACAGCTCAAATACGACAACAACGCTACCATGATCAAGGAAAGAAACCTAAACCGTATCAAGTTGGTGAGTATGTCTATCTCAAAGTTTCACGAACAACAGGAATTCAAAGATTTGGAGTAAAAGGGAAATTAGCACCACACTATATTGGGCCATATGAAATCATTCAAGTTTGTGGACCGGTTCTCAGTTCATGTCACGTTTTTGGGAACACCTACATACCTCAATGGGAACCAAGCTACTTCACAATTCTGCTTACCACCCTCAAACGGATGGTCAGACTGAGAGAGTCAATCAAGTCCTGGAGGATATGTTGAGGGCTTGTATTATTCATTTTGACAAGAATTGGGACAATTGCTTGTCCTTGGCTGAATTCTCGTACAATAATAGCTACCAAGCTAGTTTGAAAATGGCACCATTTGAATATCTTTATGGAAGGAGATGCCGAACTCCTTTGAACTGGTCACAGACTGGGGAAAGAAAATTCTTTGGTCCAGCTTTAGTCAAGGAAGCAGAAGAAAATGTTAAATTAATACAAGCAAATCTAAAGACAGCTCAAATGCGACAACAACACTACCATGATCAAGGAAAGAAACCTAAACCGTATCAAGTTGGTGAGTATGTCTATCTCAAAGTTTCACGAACAAAGGGAATTCAAAGATTTGGAGTAAAAGGGAAATTAGTACCACGCTATATTGGCACATATGAAATCATTCAAGTTTGTGGACTGGTTATCAGTTCATGTCACGTTTTTGGGAACACCTACATACCTCAATGGGAACCAAGCTACTTCACAGTTCTGCTTACCACCCTCAAACGGATGGTCAGACTGAGAGAGTCAATCAAGTCCTGGAGGATATGTTGAGGGCTTGTATTATCCATTTCAACAAGAATTGGGACAATTGCTTGTCCTTGGCTGAATTCTCATACAATAATAGCTACCAAGCTAGTTTGAAAATGGCACCATTTGAAGCTCTTTATGGAAGGAGATGACGAACTCCTTTGAACTGGTCACAGACCGGGGAAAGAAAATTCTTTGGTCCAGCCTTAGTCAAGGAAGCAGAAGAAAAAGTTAAAGTAATACAAGCAAATCTAAAGATAGCTCAAATGCGACAACAACGCTACCATGATCAAGGAAAGAAACCTAAACCGTATCAAGTTGGTGAGTATGTCTATCTCAAAGTTTCACGAACAAAGGGAATTCAAAGATTTGGAGTAAAAGGGAAATTAGCACCACACTATATTGGCCCATATGAAATCATTCAAGTTTGTGGACCGGTTGCCTATCATGTTCAGCTTCCTGAACGGCTTTCGGCGATCCATAATGTGTTTCATGTTTCACAACTCAGGAGATGTGCCAATAAGCCGGAGATAAAAGTTATCATCGAATCCAATGCTTGGATTGAACCCGACCTATCTGTGGTTGAGCATCCTCTGAGGATTTTGGATCAAAAAGAGAGGAAGACTCGATGACATTCGGTAAAAATGTATAAAATCCAATGGAGCCACCATACTGAAGAAAAAGCTACTTGGGAGACGGAACATTATCTCAACACCAAGTATCCAGGTTTTCTACAATCTCGCAATCGTAAGTGTTTCCCCTACCTTTGTCTTTTATTTTCCGAATCTCGGGACAAGATTCTTTGTAAGGGGGGTAGGCTGTAACATCCCTGATGTTTATGCAACAGTAATCACCATCATTAACAAGGCTAATCATGGTACTTAACCTTGTTGACATGGTCAAACCCCTAACCCTAGGTCAACCCTCCCAAAACCCAAGTCAAAACCCTAGAGCTCTATACCTTTCATTGATGATCTAGCTCGTTCTCCAAATTTTCACTAAACACTTCAAATTTGGCCAAAATAAAAGTTGTCAAGATTTTCATGGGACACAACTTTGTCCATTGGCACTTTTTGTGTTTTGGCTTGTAGGTGGGAGAAAAAACCCTAGCTAACTTCAAAACCCCCTAAAGCTCCATTTTGACTTCTTTTGATGGCTCAATGCAAACTCCACTTTTCATATAACAACTTCAAAATTGGTCAATATGAAAGTTGCTCATTTTCGCATGGGACACATTTCATTCAATTGGCGACATTTGAAATTCGAAGTGGAAAACCCTCAAAAAGTTGGTCAAAGTTCAGAGCAGTGTTTTTACCAAACAGAGAATATCCCAAACTTCAAGCCAATTTTGTTCAAAATCCGTGGGGTATCTCATAGGTCGACCTTTACGAAAGTTGAAGAGGGTTATGTACTCTACATCTTTTCTATTGACAGATTTTTAAGTTTTATTCAACTTTAATCTGTTTGGGCCAGTCAAACAGGGCTTCAGCAAAACAATTTGAGCCAACGCTCTGGGCACGCTCTCGCGTCGCACGCCGGACGCCGCCTATGCCGCGTCGCGCTGGCAGCCTGTGCCGCATCGCACTAGCTGCCTTGGCGTCTGCGCTGTCCGTGGGCCCACCTGCGCCGTCAGGTGCTCCGTGCCCAGGTGCCACCTCCCCGAGGCCCTACCGGTCCGGATGGCTCGCGCCAGTGGGAGGGCTATCGCACCGCGCCACGCGTCGCGCACGCGCGCGCCGCACGCGCCTTGTGCCACACCGGGGCGCCGCTTGTGCATGCCTCGCCTCCTGCCCGTGCGCGCACGCGCTGGAGGCCAGGCCTTGCGCCGTTTTCCCCGCCCAATGCTCCGCCACCACCTATAAAAAGACGAGCCACGCATAGTGCTGTCGCTAGTGCTGCTCCGCTGCCGCCATTAGCGCCCCACCGCAGGGCTCGCCGTCCCGCTCAATCCCTCTGGCCGTGAAGCGCACCTGAGCTACTGCTAGACCCCCACTGGAGCCTCCCGAGCCGCTCATTGCTCACCACCGCCGCCCAGCTCGCCGGAGCGGATCCCGCCGCGGCCGCTGATCCCCTGCGCCGCCGAGCCATCTCGCTGGCGCCTCCCCCGACCCAACTCCGGCCGCCATCCGACCCTAGGTGAGCACGCCAACGTCCCCGGCCGCTTCCCTGGCCAAGTCCGGTCGTCCCCTCGCTGGAGTCCGGGCAGTCCCGCCGCCCCTGTGGCCAGGGACCACATTGCAAGCCCCTTTTTCTTCCCAGGGTTAGAAACATAAAAGTGAGGGCCTATTTGTAAATGCTAGGGCGTGGTTGTGAATAAAGATCTTTTGCCAGGCACCCTTCGGCAAAAAGGTTTCTTTCTTTTTGAAGGACCGATTAGGCGAACCAGAGAGGGGGGGAGTGAATGGGAGCCGATAAAAATTCTTCTCGAAGGAGATAAGAACTCCAACAAGACGAACACGGCTTCCAAAACACGTCTCTGACTCAACTACCCAAGTTGGTCAAGGCCACGCAGCCACTGAAGTGCTACTGGACCTAGGAACCAACAACCACCTACACCTACTCGAGAACACAGCGGAAAAACCAACTCGAGCAGCTACTGGGCTGCACCGGTCAGACCGGTCCCTGCTGGCAAAATCTGAGAACTTCCACAGAAGGCCTCTACACCGGTCAGGCCGGTGTAGCTCGCCGGTCAGACCGGTCCAAGCCAGGAAATCCCAAATCCCTCAAACTGACCTACCGAGCTTCAAACAGGACCAAACCCGAAACAGCAGCAACACAGGACAAAAGGGAACTCACCAAGATGTTCACCCGAGCAAAGCTCAACAGAGAGTCTGCACCGGTCAGACCGGTGAGACCTGAGCTCTCGGGATGAACAGCGCCCGCAGGTCAACTCCCCCAAATCCAACTCCCGATCTCCCGAATCGCTCCACGGTTTTGCACAAGATTTTGGGGATAGTAGGAACACCTCATGGGCACTCCATAGCCAAGATTTGGTCCACCAAAACTTGTCAAAACAAGAGGAATCAAGGAAATCCCACCAAGAACGCCTCTAACCCTAGAGCCAAGAAAACCCCAAAATCGAGCCCCTTTGCTCACGGATTTGGATGGGGAATCAAAGGGAAAAGAACCACGAAGGGTTCACACATACATCCCCTACCAAATCCCAAAGAGAAAGGCCTCGAAATCGCTCCAAGAAAATCACCAAGAAAGGGCTCCGAAAATCATCAAAAAGGAGAAACGGGAAAGACACATCCAAGCCTTGAGGAACCACGCCAAATCATCTATACATATCAAAGAGGTTCATACAAGGTCTAGCTTGCCGCCCGATCATCCTTTCCTCTCACAAGATCTCACCATGAAGCTCTCAAGCTAGTCCTACGAAAAATCCTAAGGAAAATAGGAAGGAAAATAGGAAAACCAAATGAGCTAGGGTTCCAAGAGATGGCTGCCATCCTCTCACCACTTGGGTTATATGGAGGCAACCGAAAGACGAAAATACCCTTACTAGCTAACAAGGGATACATGCCCCTCAAGGGCGAATTCGGAAATCTTTGTCTTCGCTCCATCGGACGGATGCCCAACAACCGCAAACTTACTTAGCCTCGACGCAAGCCTTGCGATCCCGACGCGTGTCCTCCGCTTCGAAGATTCTGGACTGCGTCGTCGCACACCGGTCAGACCGGTGCTCCTCACCGGTCAGACCGGTCTGGAGCTGCTGCACCTCCGTCTTCAGTTCTTCGGTCTTGGCTTTGTGGATCAACCAAGGAACCCAGTGGTTTTCTGGTGAACCACCAGAAACCCCGCGAACTCGGTGTAGCCTCTGCCAATCACCACTCATGACTCGGCTCCCACGTAGTCCCGGCTCGACCTTGGTTTTGAGGCTCAACTAAGAAACCGTCCATGACTTCATCTTGCCGTTCTTGCCACCATGGGGCCCGCACTTGACCTCGCTGGCCACCGGGTCCCTCGAACTAAGCCTACTTGTCTTCTCCACACCTGGAGGCCTCACCGGCAACGACCTTTCGCGCTTGTTCTTCACCTGCACCAACACCAGTCAAGCCGCAACCTGCACCTGCAATACTTAGCCAAGAATCAGTCCACACAACGTTGTCAATCACTCATCACACCAGGAAGCGACCATCCACTGGTCCTCGAACCACACATGGCTCTCAATCTCCCCCTTGATGAGTGCATTGACAACACACACGTTTTGGTAACCAAGAGAAAAGGAAAAGAAAAGAAACGACTAAAAGAAACTCCAACAAGCGATCGAAAGCCAAAGAAAGGCAAAGAGCAAGATCACTTGAAGAAGACAAGTCTCGGACCCCTTAGGCAAGGGCAACAGCTCGACACATCCGAGACAAAACCATGCTCAAGCAAAGAGCACAAGTCAACAATCCAAAGCTCGAAAACCACAAAGATCTCCCCCTGCACACATGCAAACTCCCCCTGAACCAATGCAACTCCCCCTGGACGAATGCATGCAAACCACCTCGCAAAACAGAGCAGCTGCTTCAGCTTTGCTCTGGACCGGTCAGACCGTCAACCACACCGGTCAGACCGGTGTGCTAGATCGCCCAGCACCTGAACCTCACACCGGTGTACCTCACCAGTCAGGCCGATGACCACCTGGGAAAAACTGGGAACTGCCCGAGCTCAAAACTAGCTCGAAACCACTCGGAAACCTTCTAAATGCATGCAGCAAGCCAAAACATACTCAAACTTCTCCCCCTTGTTGACAATGCATGAATCAAGCCAAAAATGCAAAAAATGCAACCTAGAGCTTCTCAAATAGACAAAATTCAACATAGGATGCTACACAGGTTCAAAAGAGCAAGTTAGATACTCTATAGCTTCATAATGACATCAACTACAAGATCACCAAGTTTCACAACCATTGGGCGAAGCTAAGATAGAATTGAGCAATTTTGCGAAAAATCACCCTCTTATGAGCAAAGTCCTAAGCATGAGCAAAACATGTCAGAATGGCAAAGCCACACAAACTTCATGCTAGGATAACCATTCTAAGCATAAGACCATCATAAACACCCACAAGGGCCTCATGTCATGTCAAAGCCACCGAGCCATGTGCCTACTTCTAGATATGAGACTTCTCATTGATAGGCATCATGCAACGGTTTAGCACCCAAAGCAAATTAAAATTAGCACATATGACATGGGAGCACATTTTCAAGCAATTTACATTTCATTTTCAGATTTGAAATTGGTACATGAAATGTCTTTGCGACAAAAAGGAACTTATGCCCCTCCACAAGATCAAGCATGGGGGCTAAACATTCATGATGGCAAATGAGCCTTTGGCCCCATATGATCAAAATAAGCTATCCAACCACAAATTAAGCACAGCCAAGCCACTAAAATATGTTAAGATCATATAAAGGCATTTACTCACAAGAGAGCATACATGTGACCTTTTTGAAAACATAGCCATCAACCATGGATATAAACCAAGATTATCAAGAGCTAAGCCAAACTAACCATAGCTTACCAAACTAGTTCATAAAGACATACATATCATTCCATTGTGAACACTGTATATAGGAGAAGCTTTTCCTAAACAATGCATATGATACAAAATGCATGCAACCTAAGATACAAAGATGCCTATACATCATGTTACATATGTCATGCCAAATGCAAGAAATGCACAAAGGAAAGCTATACATATGCTACAAAGGAGCTCCCACACACCAACTCAAGTAATCAAACACACACCAAGCTCTCCTCGCAAACGAGTGAAAGTTGCTTGATCTAGGGGTTTGGTGAAAATATCGGCTAGCTGGTCATGTGTGGGTACATGGATCAAAGCGATTTTTCCTTTCTCTACGTTGTCTCTCAGAAAATGATACCTCACTTCTATGTGCTTAGTTTTGGAATGGAGCACTGGGTTCTTTGCAACGCTTATGGCACTGGTGCTATCACATTGAAGTGGAACATGGGTATACTCCTCACCAAAGTCACTCATGGTGTATGTGATCCAAAGGAGCTGAGAGCAACAACTAGCTGCGGCCACATACTCAGCCTCGGTAGTGGATTGAGCAACACTCGACTATTTGCGGGAAGACCAAGACACCAAAGAAGAACCCAAGAACTGGCAAGTCCCAGAAGCGGACTTCCTATCCAACCGACATCCGGCAAAATCCGCGTCCGAAAATCCATGAAGAGCCAAAGAAGAAGACGCGGAGTACCAGAGGCCAAAGTCGGGAGTATGTCGCAAATACCTGAATATGCACTTGACTGCTTGCCGATGCGAAGTCCTCGGAGACGCTTGAAAACAAGCGCACAGACATACCGAGAATTGGATGTCCAGCCTCATCGCCGTCAAGTAGAGGAGTGACCCGATCATGCTCCGGTACTCCTTCTGGTCCACGTGTTCACCTTCCTCGTCCGCATCAAGAGCTGTAGTCGTACTCATAGGCGTCGCCATGGCCTTGGAGTCCTCCGTCTTGAACTTCCTCACAATGTCCTTGGTGTACTTAGCTTGGTGCACAAATATTCCTTCTTTTAATTGCTTGATTTGTAGCCCGAGGAAGAACTGCAACTCGCCCATCATGCTCATCTCAAATTCCCTGCTCATGTCTTCTGCAAACCTTGCAACAAGAGAGTTAGACGAGCCACCAAAGACAATATCATCCACGTATACCTGTACAATCAGTATATCTCTGCACTGCTTGAGGAGAAACAAGGTCTGATCGATCTTTCCCATCTCAAACCCTCTCTCGAACAGGAACCCCCTCAGCCTACCATACCAAGCTCTAGGCGCCTGCTTCAACCCATACAGCGCCTTCCTCAACTTGTACACCCGGTGGGGGTACTTCTCACTCTCAAACCCCGGTGGTTGCCTCACAAACACCTCTTCCTCTAACACACCGTTCAGGAAAGCACTCTTCATATCCATCTGGTACAACTTGAACCCTTTAGCCACGGAAAAAGCTAGAAGGATCCTGATCGCCTCCAAACGAGCTACAGGAGCGAAAGTCTCCTCGTAGTCGATCCCCTCTTTCTGACTGTACCCCTGAGCAACAAGTCTCGACTTGTTCCTCACCACTTCTCCTTTCTCTCCCTCTTTATTTTTCCACACCCATTTTGTCCCAATCGGCTTACACCCTGGAGGAGGGTCAACTAACACCCAAACTTGGTTCCTCTCCAAATTCTCCAACTCCTCATGCATCGAATTAACCCAGTTATGATCAGATAGCGCGTGTCCAATGTCTTTGGGCTCAAAGGTGGCAACAAAAGCAGCATGAGCGAAATGAGAATTGTTCCGAACCCTCGACCGTGTAGTACATTCATTCATGTCGCCGATGATTCTCGAAGCTGGGTGATCCACTTGCACTCGCCGGGGAGGTTCTCGCCTTGATGCTACCTCCCCCTCAACAGCATCCTCGCCTTGATCTAGGTTTGTCATTGTAGGTGTGGGAGAGGGCCCGTTCACGATCGTTGTCGAAGTAGTAGGTACATTTTCAGCTGCGGGCACCATACCGCCATCTTCATCATCTCCATGTTCATGCTCCTCCTCCTGAAAGATCTCCTCGCCAAGTTCGTCGTCACCTGCACACTCAAAAACAAGCTGACTACGTGGCTGTGTCTCGTCGAAGGTTACCTCGCAAGTCTCCACGATTTGGTTAGTTTCAAGATTGAGCACACGAAATGCTCTAGAATGAGATGCATAACCAAAGAAAATACCATCGATAGACCTAGCCTCGAACTTGTCCAACTTCTTATGCCACTTCCACAACTCACTCAAAGAACCAGCCAAAAAGCAACGCTCCACACCAGAAGATTGAGAGAAATCAGCTCGGAACACTTGACCCTCGGGAACGACCATGCAAACAAGGTCCCCTCGAGAATCTAAAATCCGAGAACCACCAGACCGAAACAACACCTCAAAGCCCTCATCCAACAACTGGGACACAGAAAGCAAATTGAACCCCAGCGATTGAACAAGAGCAACACGCCTGAGAGTGACCTTGTCACTTACCTTGATCTCACCTTCTGATAGCACACGCCCTCGCCCATTGTCCCCAAAGGTGATGTATGTCTTGGACACCACCGGGACGAGACTTGAGAACCACCCCTTGTCTCCGGTCATATGCCTCGAGCAACCGGAGTCAATCAACCAAATGTTCCTCAAGTCTCCCACCTGAAATTCAAAAGTGAGCACATGAGTGAACAAACGACTCAGCACTGGGGTTAGTACCAAAAGAGTAAAACCAGTGCCGAGCCATTTGCTCCAAAGTGGGGTTAGCACACACCAAATCATCACGCCTATCAAAACTACCACCACGAACACCACCACGGTAACCACTACGAGGGAACCAACCCTCTCTAGCTGGAGGAGGACGAAAGCCACGAAAGGAAAACCGTGGATAGTTCATCCTCTCCATCTCAAAGCTATGACTCCTCCCACCCCCGTATTGAGCACGAGGTGGAGAACGCCTAGCAAACTGACCACCTGCAAACTTTCCAGACCAACCACCAGAACCACGACCACCAAAACCAAACCGAGCATCCACACGAGCACGAAAACCAACTCGCTGTCTGCCCAGACCTGCACCGGTCTGACCGGTGTAGTTCAGCCAACAGCACCACCTGCTGCCTTTCGGTCTCCCCAAGCCAGAACCGTCCTCACAATCGCCTTGGCCCTGGGCATCTGCATACGAGGCTCAGGTACACCATCAGAGGGGTGGTACTTGTCCTTGTTAGCCTACTCTCTAGCCATTCTCTCCTCACACTTCCTCTTGAAGCAAAACTCATCCTTGTGACCATCTCTCCCACAATACCCACAATGCAACTTCATGGGCTGTGGCTTAGGCTTTGGCTTGGGTTGGGGCTGCCCACTCGGTTTCTCACCCTTCTTCTCTCCTTCCTCACCTCCCTTTGGGCTCACAAACTTCACCGGTTTCTAGAAATCATTTGTTGGGTGAGGGAATATGGGTGGATCTGGAGTAGTGTCAAGTTTGTTTCTGAGATGGTTAGGCTTGGGCTCAAACTTGTTCTTGTGTCTGTTTGGTAGTGGGATAGGAATCTCTCCAACTCTCTCAACTCCCTCACCACTGTTCTCTCCAAGCTTGTCAGCCCCAAGTGCCTGACCATCATAGCGTTGGAAAGCCACTATCATGATACCAAGCTGAGGCTCCTGACCCGACAACCAGCTCATACATTTCCTCAGCTCATCATTCTCATCCTGTAAGCGATCAACATAATGCGCAAGCTCCAAATTCTTAACCGCATGCAATTCACAAGTAGAGCAAGAAGTGGGAATAGGCTCTTTCAACTTAGCCTCAAGCGAAACAGTGTAAGCATGCATCTCATCAATCTTTCCATGCAAAACAGGGCAAGAAGTGCAAGCACCTAGCAAAGCAGGTCTAGACTTAAGCTCAGCCACTTCAACCCTAAGCATATCTAGTTCATCACAAGTAGAAGCATGCTTATCCTTAAGAGCAATAAGATCAGCTAGGTACATAGAGCAATCACAGCAATCAATCTCATCAGAAACCACAGGAGAAGCCTTAAGCGAATCAATCTCAAGCTTAGCATCTAGGTTCTGGGTTTCTAGCTCAGCCACACGGTTCCTAGCATCTTCTAGTGAGGCCCTAAGCTCTTTCCTCATCTTCTTGGCCTCTCTAAGCATGTGATCACGATTATCAAGCAAGTCAACCAACTCATCATTCTCCTTGCGCAAAGAGGAGAGCTCATCACATACCTCATCCTCGGAGTCGGAGTCCGAGTCGCTCTGGTGACTCTTCTTGCTGCCGGAGCTACGAGCCATGCCGTAGAAGCCATCTCCCGTGAAGCAGCTCAACCCGCTCAAGTTCCTGGATGACTTCTTGTTCTTGCGCTGATCACCTTCATCTTCACTGCTACTCGAGCTCGAGGAAGAGTAGGCGGAGCTGGAGTCGACGTCGCTCGCTCCGACCATCGCTCAGGCCTTCCTGCCGCGGCCGTCCTTCTTCCTCGACCGTCGCTCGTCCTTGTGCTTGTTCTTGTGCTTGTGATCACGCCTCGATCGGTATTTGCCGTCCTTGCTCGACCGGTGCATGTAGCTGTCCTTGTAGCCGTCCTTGTTCTCCGTCTTCTCTGGGCAGTCGGCGACGAAGTGTCCTGGCTTACCGCACTGAAAGCACGTCCGTGTTGTCCTCCTCGTGTTCACCCGGTTCTCATGCAGCCTCTCGAACCGCCTGGTCAGCAACGCCAGCTCGTCCTCTCCAAGCACGTCGAACTCCTCGTCTGGCAAAGACATCAAAGATGACAGAGAGTACATCCTGGAGGATGCGTTAGCGTTAGACTTAGCTCCTTTGCCACCAACGAGAGCGAGACTATGAGAATCAGTCGGGCTCTCGATCTTGGCTGTCATACCACGGTCCAACTCAGCCGACTTGAGCTTCGAGAACAGCTCGTTCACCGTCAAGGTGTCATACTTCTCAGACTCAACAATAGCCTCAAACTTCCCGTCCCATACGGTACGATCCAACAAGTGCAAGAGCTTCACGGCTCTATCATGATCATCGTGGGGGAGCACGACCACATTGGCTCTCATGTTGTTCACAACGACCGTAAACCACTGGAAAAGGGCATCGACGGACTCGCCGGGGAGATGAGTGAAGTTCTCGTACTCTCTCCGGTAAGTCGCGTACATCCGAGCCTGAACCTGAGCATTCCCAGCATGAGCATCCTTCAACTGCTCCCAAATCCTACAAGCTAAGTCCTCTGTCTGAACCCGATCGAATTCGGGCTGACACAGAGCACGAAACAAGTAGTCGACAGCCTTGTTGTTGGCTTCGAACATATCCCTCGATCCTGGAGCAAGGAAGTTCATCAGATGAACATAAGTTGTGTTCACCGTAACGTCCCAAAGGATCTGACCCTTTCCGCGGAGGAACGTTGCCATCCGCCTCTGCCACATCTGGTATTTCTTCCCATCGAAGTGCGGAGGACCCGAACCCCATTCCTGGTACGCCATCTTTGGATCTTAGACTAGTAAGAGTCAATGAAGACCCTAACCGGGTCTTATACCAATTGAAGGACCGATTAGCCGAACCAGAGAGGGGGGGAGTGAATGGGAGCTGATAAAAATTCTTCTCGAAGGAGATAAGAACAACAAGACGAACACGGCTTCCAAAACACATCTCTGACTCAACTACCCAAGTTGGTCAAGACCACGCAGCCACTGAAGTGCTACTGGTCCTAGGAACAAACAACCACCTACACCTACTCGAGAACGTAGCGGAAAAACCAACTCGAGCAGCTACTGGGCTACACCGGTCAGGCCGGTGAGCAGCACCGGTCAGATCGGTCCCTGCTGGCAAAATCTGAGAACTTCCACAGAAGGCCTCTACACCGGTCAGGCCGGTGTAGCTCGCCGGTCAGACCGGTCCAAGCCAGGAAATCCCAAATCCCTCAAACTGACCTACCGAGCTCCAAACAGTACCAAACCCGAAATAGCAGCAACACAGGACAACAGGGAACTCACCAAGATGTTCACCCAAGCAAAACTCAACAGAGAGTCTGCACCGGTCAGACCGGTGAGAGGCACCGGTCAGACCGATGTGACCTGAGCTCTCGGGATGAATAGCGCCCGCGGGTCAACTCCCCCAAATCCAACTCCCGATCTCCCGAATCGCTCCACGGTTTTGCACAAGACTTTGGGGATAGTAGGAACACCTCATGGGCACTCCATAGCCAAGATTTGGTCCACCAAAACTTGTCAAAACAAGAGAAATCAAGGAAATCCCACCAAGAACGCCTCTAACCCTAGAGCCAAGAAAACCCCAAAATCGAGCCCCTTTGCTCACGGATTTGGATGGGGAATCAAAGGGAAAAGAACCATGAAGGGTTCACACATACATCCCCCACCAAATCCCAAAGAGAAAGGCCTCGAAATCGCTCCAAGAAAATCGCCAAGAAAGGGCTCCGAAAATCACCAAAAAGGAGAAACGGGAAAGACACATCCAAGCCTTGAGGAACCACGCCGAATCATCTATACATTCCAAAGAGGTTCATACAAGGTCTAACATGCCGCCCGATCATCCTTCCCTCTCACAAGATCTCACCATGAAGCTCTCAAGCTAGTCCTACGAAAAATCCTAAGGAAAATAGGAAGGAAAATAGGAAAACCAAATGAGCTAGGGTTCCAAGAGATGGCTGCCATCCTCTCACCACTTGGGTTATATGGAGGCAACCGAAAGACAAAAATACCCTTACTAGCTAACTAGGGATACATGCCCCTCAAGGGCGAATTCGGAAATCTTTGTCTTCGCTCCATCGGACGGATGCCCAGCGACCGCAAACTTGCTTAGCCTCGACGCAAGCCTTGCGATCCCAATGCGTGTCCTCCGCTTCGAAGATTCCGGACTGCGTCGTCGCACACCGGTCCGACCGGTGCTCCTCACCGGTCAGACCGGTACCCACCGGTCAGACTGGTCAGACCCACTGGTCAGACCGGTCTGGAGCTGTTGCACCTCTGTCTTCGGTTCTTCGGTCTTGGCTTTGTGGATCAACCAAGGAACCCAGTGGTTTTCTGGTGAACCACCGGAAACCCCACGAACTCAGTGTAGCCTCCGCCAATCACCACTCATGACTCGGCTCCCACGTAGTCCCGGCTCGACCTTGGTTTTGACGCTCAACCAAGAAACCGTCCATGACTTCATCTTGCCGTTCTTGCCACCATGCAGCCCGCACTTGACCCCGCTGGCCACCGGGTCCCTCGAACCAAGCCTACTTGTCTTCTCCACACCTGGAGGGCTCACCAGCAACGACCTTTCGCGCTTGTTCTTCACCTGCACCAACACCAGTCAAGCCGCAACCTGCACCTGCAATACTTAGCCAAGAATCAGTCCACACAACGTTGTCAATCACTCATCACACCAGGAAGCGACCATCCACCGGTCCTCGAACCACACATGGCTCTCACTTTTTAGTTTCAAACTTCTGAATCTTGTAAAATTCATATCAAATCACAGAAAAATCATAAAAATATAAACTCAGTTTTGTTGTGATCCTTATGACTAGAACAAACTTTTGTACAAAGTAAGTTTTCAAATTTCTCTGTATGTTTTGAATAGTTTTGAATTTACCAGTTTGGCTAGATTTGAAATAATTCAAATTGTATGCATGATCTGAAGCTCAATTTTGGATATGTTGTTCTATTTGTCATGTTGGTCTTCTAGTTCAACTTTCGCATAAAGTTATCAAGTAGATCTTTAGTTATGAATTAAAGTTGATTTTCAGCAATGTTCCTGTTTATGACTTTTGTAAATTAATCTGTTGATCTTTTGGATCCAATCTTTTTCCTATGGTCCTGTTTAATGGTTTTGCACTCATGGTAAATAGTAGAGATGTTTGTATCATGATTTATAGGGTTAAGTAATTTTTGCACAATTTCAACCTTCCTTCATAAAAGTTGATGTAATTTAAATTTTCTTTGCTGAGTAAGTGCATATCTCTGCATGGTTAGATGTGTTGAACTTCTACATGAATTTTTAGCTCAAGATGTGTTGTATATATTTCTGTATGATTTATTTTTGTTTTTAATGAATGAATTTAGTTGTATTTTTCATGCTAAATCTGTGTCTTGGATTGATCTGAGTTTTTGGTAGTAGCTCATGTATAGTATGATGTGCCTCTCTGCAAAGTTTCATGGTCACCTTGTTTATATTTCTTCCAAAATGAATTTTCGAAGTAAATCAAGCTTAATCCAAGAAATGAAAGGAAAATAAAAATCACCTTTGTTTACATTTCAAATCTTTTGGTTGAGCTTCACCAAATCACACCATGAACAACACCCTTAATTTGGTGAAGAAAAATTATTTAATTAATTTAAATGTGCACACAAGCACTATCAAATAAGGGGTTAAACCACACACACATACCCTTATCTTTGATAGGAAGAGTATGCTGGATATATCGTTGTCTAGGTGAATGTGGTCACCCATACACCCTCACATTTACCCTTCAATTCTAAACTACGTTCTCACTCCTCAGTTATAAATACATGAAGTTAATGCATATGCATGTCGTGTAGAACTTCTGGACGGGAACTACGAGTTGGTACCGGAATCTGAAGGAGAATTAGCCGAAGGAGAAGTGAACGTGGTGGAGGTGCAGCAAGACCCGAACCAAAGTTCAGAGGATTTCTCCACTGACTTTGCTAGTCAAGGCAAGCCCCGGAGCATAACCCAGTTTTCTAACTTTTACAATTATGCTATGAAATGTTTGTGCATTTACGTTTCAGGAGTTGAATTGAAACCCTAGATGCATGATCATATGTTCCAATGCTTAAATACTAGCATGATAGGTTGCTAGTTGCCATGCTCTAAGGACATGGTAAAAGTCGAGTGATGCTCGTCACTTGCGAGCTATAGGTCTCTTATGTTGGAATCATAAGATTTTGTAAAATGGATATGCTCATGTGGTAAGAGCATGGGACCGGCTTCGGCCAGTAGGTTTGTGGTTAAGTGTTTGAACATATTAAACATTTGCCAGGAATGGGACTGGTAATCCTATTACCTTCTTGATCTGGTAAGGGATCTAAGACCACTAATCTTGGGAAAAGTCCCCTCTGCCTGCAGCAGTGTGGTGCATGTGTGAAGTTGGGTGGCGTGTGTCTCCGTGACCAGCAAGCCTTGTACCAAAGACTGTAGAAATGGATCCTAAGTCGAGGACGGTTGGGAACCGCCTGGTTGGTGCATACCCCACCCCCTGTTGGTTTCTAGTTAGTTATTTTTGGGGTGTGCATTCTCCCATGTGTTTAGGTCCACCTTGCAAGGTTATTAATCGATCGATTGTCGGCCTCTCACCGTTACCCGAGATTGCTTAACCATACACTCTATGTCCCTGTTAATGATGGAATTGAGATTCAATTTGGTTATATGCTTAATTTTTTGCACAACTTATGCTTGCAATAGTTGCTTACTTAGTAATGGATAATCAACTAGAATTTTGAGCTAAAACTTGAAATTAAGGACATACTCTTTGTTTCTTTTCAGCAAAACAACCCACTAGCCATAAAGCCTGGCATGTCTAGAGAGTTGGTGATTTCCTATCACCCGACCTGTTAAGTCTTGCTGAGTATTAGTATACTCAGCCCTGCTTTTTGATGTTGTTTTTAGGTGATGTGAATGATGATGGGTTCCCGTGGCTTGGTTCTCTCCTACCCGGTTGGGAAGTTGAGTGGAAGGATGACAGTGCATAGTGACATCATGGATGGCCTTCTATGATGTTACTTATGATGTTTAGTATTTTATTTCTGCTGTGTTTCGAACTCTGAACTATTTACCTTATGCAAAAGACTTGGTTTGTAATAATGAATCTTATGGAGCTTAATGTAATGTTTGTGAAATAATTGTCTCTGGACTCACCATCGTGTGAGTTTTGATGTACAAGTGTTTGATCCTTGTTAAAGTGATTTACCGGGCTTGACTCGGCAGAGGCGACGAATTACTTCGGTATTATTGCTTAATGACCAAATGGAGTGGTTTAGGCAATAATATGGAATTAATTTGGGCGGTTCTGTCACATTATCTGGGCCTGGCCCAAGGAGGAAGAGGAGGGAAGGTGCGCTGGGCTGTAGTTCGGTGGAGAAGGAGGCCGGGATGGGCTGAGATGGGCCGGTGGGAGGGAGGATATGGCCAGGCTGTTGGTGGGCTTACGGCCTAAAGGGGAGAGGGGGTGCTGCGCGGGCCTAGTTGGGCCACTACGGCTGATGGGCTAGCGGGAGATAGAGGCCGGCTGGCTGAGCTGTTGGGCTGGTTTAAAAGAGAAAGGAGAGATAGTGTGGGCTAGATTAGAGAGGAGAGAGGGAATATGGATTTGCTTGGATAAAGAGAATTATTGTGCCCAAAAAGATTGAGAGATAGAGAAAAGACCCTTAGCTGTAGAGAGAGATGTAGAGGGAGAGAGAGAGTGAGACATTTGGAGAGAGATTTAGAGATCAGAGAGAAGAGAGATGGCTCTTGGGTATAGAGAGAGATAGATTTGGCTCGACAAAAGATTGAGGTGGTTTTATAGAGATACAAGGATTGAACCTGTGGACGAACCTATTCGAGTTTAAAACTCAAATTCATTTTTCACACAATAAACACTATGCATTTAGCATGGATGCAACAAACAAAATGTTTATAACCTATGATTCATTATTTATTAATTTTAGAAAATATTATTTATTTTGAAATAATTGTATACACTCTCTATTTAATTCTAACAAATTTTAATAAAATTTTAAATCCTAGCCAATTTTGCAAACTAGGGTGTTACAAATACTACCCCACTTAACAAGAATCTCATCCCGAGATTCTGCAAAAGGTTAGCAAGAGAGAAGAGGCTAGCAATGAGGAGAGGCAAGGTTGCTTTACATTTATATCATCATGTCTTGTTCTTCATACCTTCATGTCACTCGTTGGGATCCTTCAATTTCTGTTGGTGGTCCATCATGGAGATCTTTGGTGAGTCCTTTATGATGATTTTTTTTCTGAGCAACATTCACCATGCATCTTCTCCATGTGTCGTCCTCTTGTAGTGATCTTTGTTAGCTTCCTCAGGTGTAGTTTACTATGAACGATCCATGTAGAAACTCTTGATTCTATAAGTTTGTTGAAGTTTCTCAATCTGTAGCTTGCTTAGTGGTGATTTCTTCCTTCTTTACCTTCTTAGCACTTACTGGCTCGTTTGGTGGCATTTCCTCTTGTTCAATTTGTTCATCATGGGGAGAAGCATGGCTGGAGCTACCCCTCTTAACAAGATTTTTCTTGCTTCCATGTCGGTTAGGATAGAGAGGGAACAATAGTTGAGGAGGGAGGACTCAAGGTTAGAGGGAGCAAAAGAACAGAAACCCAACCTACGATCTATACATATAATTAACTGATGCTGTTGTGGACAAGGGTCCAACAACACATCAACAATCATTACAAAGAACCAAATGAAGCATTGCACAATAACAAGCAAACAACAACAGACAAGAACACACTAACATGACACATGTCCTTATTAGAGCACACTAGTGATCACACCTTAGCATCGTTGTCTATCGATAAAAGAAAACTTAGGTAGGCTTCTTAAGACTCAAAAGACTGAAACTACCGAGGGCTTAGAGTTAGTGATCTTCAAATCTTCAAGGTAGAGTGATGCTTCTAACTTGATGGAGATTCTTCTTCTTCGATCGTCAAATTGTTCGAGCGATGGCTTGTTGAAGCATGGTTTTCTTGAGCACCTTCAGTAGCTTCTTCTTGATCATACGGGAAGTTAGGGACTAAAGATTATACAAGGATGAGGGAGGAGCAACTTGTTTTCAAAATAGAAGAGAATAGGAGGGATCAGAGTGCAAATCGGGAGACCGAAAGTCAAGGAGGTGAAAATTTTCAAAATAGGGTGAAAATATAACCTTAACGTCGACCATTTCTATCTAGGTTTGCATCCTACAGTCGATATAGCTCTGATACCACTTTTGTAACACCCGGTTTTTAAAGGACAAACCGAATGCACCCTTTACGCATGCCCAGGATCAAATTCATGCATATATCGTTACAACATTTAGATTATAAAATGACCAGAGGGTCTAAACAAAAAATTACACATCGTGGTACTATCGCAGTGGAGTAGACACCATCTTCCACAGGAACGTCGACTGGGGGCACGCCAACCTCGAACTCTAGGTCTTCATGATGTAGCTCCTTCTTCTGTTCTTCTGACTATCTGAGTAGCAGTGGGGAGAGAACAGCAGGGGTTGAAAGGGAAAATGGTGAGTACACCTGGAGGCATGTACTCCGCAAGTGGAGGGAAAAGTATGCATCACATGCATGCTTATAACAAGGGAGGCTTTATTTGGTGGACTGCAAAGCTCAAGTTTTAGTTGGTCAAATTTTAATTAAGCACCTAAGAATTATTATGTATAAGGCTTCCCAACCCATTCATGGCACAAGCACCCACTTGTCCTGATCCTAAGGTTAAAACATCCTGCAACTATAACCAGCTCCCAAACCACAGTTCCACCACTGTGATCCACCCAAATCACCAACTAACCATGTGAGGGTCCGGGCCGCTCATGCCAGTGAGCACGACTGTTATAACAGTTTGTAACACTATGTAGAGGTTGTACACCTTTACCCACGAGTCATGTCCTTTCGCCTGGGGGTTGCGAACTCTCCCCCCCCCAACACATGTTGCGATGTGTGAGTTACTCAGTACACTACGAGGCCTTCTGTCGGTTCTCCAGCGCGCATCGACCTACTCAGGGCTCAACTCATCATTGTGCCAAGCGCATTTATATCCGAGGTGCCGCATACCCCCATTGATGAGGACATCGTCATGCTGGATATGTGCACGCCACGTCCTTCCCCACACTATAAGTCATCTCCAACTCAGTTGCCACGTTCGGTTCGGATTCAGCTGACACCCCTGCACAATTTCAGAGATATCTCCCTCATCCGGCATCGAACGAGGCATATAAGGTTGTGTTGGAAAGGGGACGATGACGTCATCATTTTGGTTCTGGTCCCAGCTCCAGAAGGTTCATGGATCATGTTGTGTGACCACGACAAGGTATAGCGTCAACTTTTTGGGCCAATTTGGCTGTGTATCATGTCTGGCCTTAAGCCCAGGTTAAAAATGCCCCCCCTAGTCACCCCCTCAAACCTAGGTCACCTCTTCAGGGTTTAAACTCATTAGCCATGGTCATTTAGACTCGGGTTTTATAGGTTGTGATTTCCGTCGAGGATCAAACTTTCTTCATAGCCACTCTACCGTCGAGGTCTTTTGCTGTGAATCAGGGCCCCCGTTCTTGTTCGTCACCACTATGTCAATTAGTCCTTTTGTGATCAGAACTTGAACCCCTTTGTCATTTGTTTCAATCCATATTTACAATTGTCAGATTGTGTGCTTTACTTTCTTGCTTGTGTCCTCGATTCGCTTGTAGGGAAAAGACTTCATGGCGAGGTCAATCATGTTGTTTTTGGTTGATAACCAACGGAGCAGTGGTGTAATGGTTGTGGGTCCAAATCGTGTGTTGATTCGAAGCGAAGATCGTTAACGTCGAGTCTCCACCAATCGACTTATCCTCTACCTCGTGGAAGATCGGGCCATCGCCTATCATTTGGTATCAAATTCCTAGGTTTCCCATGAGGTACTCTCGTGTTTCGCTTTAGATTCATTTATGTTCATCAGCTATCGTCCACAAAAACCCCCAAAAACATTTACTTTTCTGCTGTCCTACCGCCCTGTTTAGCCTTGCAATTTCGTTTTCAGATTGCTTTGTTGAGTTTGTGTCCGTGGTCGAGTCTTGTTGCTGGTTTTGGTTGTGTTCGCCCTCGTAGTTCAACGTGCCTGTCGCTATTATTTTGTTTCCGCTGCTAGCCCATCCACTATTAGCCATACAACAAGTTGAGCCACCACATTACTCGATTTGTCCTCGCTAGCCGCCTTGTGTGAACTCTCGCCGTGCAAGCTCTAGATAGGTTGCAAGCCGCTTTAATCGCTTTTGCATCACATACTTGATCCTTGATTCATTATCTAGCGAATACCTATTGCTTTGCATCTACTACCAGGGAGGATCGTACCCCTGTGTTTGTTTGTGCCGCCACTAGGAGGAAGTTTTGCCCTAGCCGCCGCTGCTTTTCCTGTCGAGTTGTGCCTTTCTACAATCATAGGTTGAGATACCTTCCATAAAGCAGTTATAACTTTTCGCTCGGTGCTCTGTTTTTGCTCAAATTTTTATAGGAGCTTGGCAACAAAAAGTTGGACGGACATCTACCAACTTTGTGGGTCAGGCCATTCTCAAAAAATTCAAAAACAATCGGGAAGATAAAGAAAAAAATTGTTTAAGTGTTTTGCGGGGTTTTCATATTTCATTCCTGATTTTCCCTAGGCCACAATATACCTCTGTTTCAGGTGAAATATTGTGTGCTTCCATTCTTTGTGATTTTGGGTCAGTGGTAAAAAATCAGAAAAAGTTGAGTTCATTTGCTGGCACTTCTTTGGAAACGCGCCTTTGCTCTCTACTAGTGCCTTTTTTGCAAGGTTTTCAGCATTAATTATAGAACTGCCATTCTAGTGTTTTTCAGAGTTTTCTGTCCATCGTTCCTTGTTACTTTTACCTTGTTGTGCTATGACTAGGACATGTCTTAGCCAACAATTGTGACTTGTGCTTTGGACATGTATTGAACTTTGCTAATCTGCATTCGTTATTTGCTAATCCTTACTACCATATTGTGCCTACCCATACCTCCATAGATACTTCTGTCAGCACAGTTTTGTCTTGCAACTTGTTACCCACTCTTGACAACTGATTGTGCCACCCTATTAGCTTTGGTAAGAACACTTGTAAGACGGTGGTAAGCCCCTTGAGATATTGCATTTCACTTTCACCACCACCACCCAGTAGTTGTTAGTTGATAGGGATAACCCTTTTTGTGTTGTCTTTTGCTGTCATCTAACCATGTCAGGTACCGGGAAAGGAAAGGAGTCTCCCACAGACTTCAATGAGTGTGTGTCAAAGGATGAGCTTACGAGGCTTGTTACTGAGCAGCGTACCTACATGCAAGAATAGTTTGATGCATTGACTCGACAGATCAACGGTCTAGTGACCCGGATTGAACATGTTGAGCAACGACCTCCACCAGTTCAACCTGAGGATGATGATGAGTCCTAGGATGTTGATCCTGATGAGGAGCGTCTCCGACGAAATCATTTTCAGATGGGAGGAGGTAATCAAAATCGTGGTAATAATGATCCTTTTGCTAAAGTTAAGTTTACCATGATTCCTTTTGCTGGTAATGCTGATTCTAAGGCTTATTTAGATTGAGAACTAGCTGTTGAACCAAAATTTAATTCCCATCAAGTTCCTGATGAGCATAGAGTTAGGCTTGCTACTAGTGAGTTTACTAGTTTTGCTCTCTTTTGGTGGAATGATTTGTACAATGCTTATGCTAATGATAATGCTGCTCCACCTATACCTTAGACTTGGAATTCTTTGAAACAACATATGAAATCTCAGTTTGTTCCTCTATATTATCAATGTGATTTGCGTATGAAACTGCAAACTTTAACACAAGGTGATAAAAGTGTCGAGGTTTATTATCAAGAATTGCTTATTTCTTTGTCACGTTGTGGCATACATGAGGATGATCAGGCTCTTTCTACTAGATTTTTTGGTGGTTTGAACCGTGATATACAGGATATTCTTGATTACAAAGATTGGATAAGGTTCAGCCAATTGTACCATCTTGCTATTAAGGCTGAATGTGAGGTACAGGGATGTCGCCAGCAATTTTCTTTCAGGTCCAACACTGGGAGAACTTTTCAGCATTGTCCGGATGTTGACAAGTCCAAGGCTGCCGCTGCTCCTAAGGCGCCATCACCTACACCGTCTACTACACCAACTTTCGAGGTGAGCAATTTGTCTCCTGTTCAGGTCCAGTCATATAAGAAGCCTTTTACTCTAGGTGTGTCCTAGAGTAGTTCTGCTAGCATCCAGTGCCACCACTGTAAGGGCATGGGACACGTGTCGAAGGAATGCCCAAGTCACTGTGCTTTCATTGCTGCCCCTGATGGTAATGGTTATATTAGTGCTAGTGATGAGGATGATTCTTTGGCTCTTGCTACTAATCTTGTTGCAGATTCTTCGATTGAGCAAGAGGAGGATACCATTGATTCTAATGTTGCAGCCACGGGCTTCCCTAGCCTTCTTGTGCAGCATGTGTTGGCTGCTCAATTGGCTGATGAGGAGGACACAAAGGTACAACGTAATAATTTGTTCCGTATGTTTCTCATTGTCCACGAGCGCTGTGTTCTCACCATAATTGATACCGGGAGTTGCAACAACTTGGTGAGTTCAGATCTGGTCCGAAAGCTTGGTTTGACCACTCGTGAACTACGTCACCCATATCATATACAATGGTTAAACAATAGTGGTAAGGCAAAGGTAACACACTCAACGCGTATACATTTTTCAGTGGGTTCTTATACCGACTATGCTGATTTTAATGTTGTGCCAGTGGAAGCATGTTCCCTTTTATTAGGATAGCCATGGGAATATGATAAAGATGCTACACACCATGGTAGAACTAATACTTACACTTTCGTGCATAAGAATAAAAACATTACTTTGCTTCCTTTATCACCTATTGATGTTAGGAAACATTTTAAAAGCTTGCTGAAAATAAAATGAAACAACATGCTATGAGTGATTCCAATGTTGATAAACGTGAGGGTATTAAATTAAAAGGAGGTGCTTTTATTGCTACTACATCTGCTACTGCTGAACTTTGTGAAAACCATGATGCACCTTGTTATACTATGTTGTCCCAAGATGTTTGTATTCTCGATGCTACTTTGTCTTGTATGCATTCTGCTGTCACTAACCTTTTGCAGGAGGTTGATGATGGGATGGAGTCGAGGACGACTCCAATTCCAGAAGGGGAGGATGAAGAGGACATCGTCATGCTGGATACGCACACGCCACGTCCTTCCCCGCGCTACAAGTCGTCTCCAACTCAGCTGCCACGTTCGGTTCGGATTCAGCTGACACCCCTGCATGGTTTCGGCTATATCTCCCTCATCCGGCATTGAAACGAGGTGTAATAGGATGCGTTGGAAAGGGGATGACGACGCCGTCATTTTGGTTCTGGTCCCAGCTCTAGAAGGTTCATGGATCATGCTGTGTGACCACGACATGGTGCTGCGTCACCTTTTTGGGCCAATTTGGCCGTGTATCATGTCGGGCCTTAAGCCCAGGTGGAGGATGCCCCCCTGGTCGCCCCTCAACCCTAGGTCACCCCTTCAGGGTTTAAACTAAGTAGCCGTCATTGTTTAGACTTGTGTTTTGTTTAATAGGTTGTGATTTCCGTCGAGGATCAAACTTTCTTCATAGCCACTGTACCGTCGAGGTCTTTTGCTGTGAATCAGGGCCCCCGTTCTTGTTCGTCACCACTGTGTCGATTAGTCCTTTTGTAATTAGAACTTGAACCCCTTTGTCATTCGCTTCAATCCATATTTGTAATTGTCAGATTGCGTGCTTTACTTTCTTGCTTGTGTCCTCGATTCGCTTGCAGGGAAAAGCCTTCGTGGCGAGGTCAATCAAGTTGTTCTTGGTTGATAACCAACGGAGCAATGGTGTAACGGTTGCGGGGTCCGAATCATGTGTTGATTCGAAGCCAATATCTTTAACATCGAGTCTCCACCAATCGACTTATCCTCTACCTCGCGGAAGATCGGGGCATCACCTATCACCCATACCCGCTCAACGCAGACCGCTAGATTATCCAACAATGTAGCCAAGACCGTAGCCCATCCAGTTCTCGTGGCTATACGGTAAATCTTGGGTGGTCGCTCCATAGACCGGTCCTTAAAAGATCGACTCAGGCAAGGCAAGCAACACACATCACAAGCCACATTCAAACCACTTGCTTGAGTCGCCTAGAGTGTTCATGTTGCTAACCATAACCCACATTAACATGTTGCATAGAAATTAGTCAAGTTAAGATTAAAACCAACCCATGTTGAGCAAGCTAAGCATAAACTACCCATATAGGTAATCTCTAAGGGTAAGCAAGGAATGATTATGAAAATCTAGTAAACAGTCCTTAATAGGATTCCCAGCCAAATTAGACATCTAATGCAAGAAAGCATAAATAAAATAATGATTATGGTGAATAAAACATAAAGGTAGAAAATAGCAAGATGTCAAGGACACTTGCCTGTTTCCTGATGTTCCACTGCTCAGAAGCGTTCCTTCACGCGCAACAATCAGCTGAAACAACACAATACTACACTAAGAACAGGGCACCAGACAATAAAAACATTTTAGAAAAGTGTACTACTAGCTAACGCGAGCTACCTATGAACAAGAGCGTGAGGAACGACTAAAGCGAAGCTACAGGTGAAAAGGCACAACTATCGGTCGGGTTTACACGATTCTGAACAAAGGGCTATATGCTTGATTTATTTTAATTAAAGAAATATGTGTAATTGGTATTTCATGGAAATACCACTGGTTAGAAGTGAATCAAATTATATTTGAATATGAAAACACGAGTTAAATCTAATCATATTTTATTTGTAAAAGCTTATTAGAATTTATACCCAATTAAGGATTCAATTTAGAAAACTATATACTATGTGAGAGCAACTAACAATGTTTCAGGTGTGGAGTTAAGCTAAACAAGTTATAAATAAAACATATTTATGTTCGATTTAATCAAGTTAATATTTATTAAAGAAAAAGCGAAGGTTAAACCTATATTTGCTTTTATACAAAACATATGGAATTAGAGCATTTAATCTAATTAATGTTAACTTTAATTTCCAAAAACATGAAACAAGGCAAACATCGCTGGAAACACGTGCTCTACGACGAGACGGACCTAACGCAACTTGAACGAACTAAAACGGAGCTAGGATGTGAAAGATGTAGGATCGAAAAGGTTTTAGGGACTTAGATGTGATTATCTAAAGATTACAAGGGCTAACAGAGAAGATTCGCAAAGCACAGTGAATAGTGCTTGTGAAAAGATGTAAACAGAGGGTTATGTGGGCAAAAGGGCTTTGGTTGGACCGAACTGTGAAGAGTGGGATTTTTCTAAGGGTTTATGTGCAAAGTGGTCAAGACACAGAGAAAGGTGGGTGAGATATCTCTATTCTCGAAGGGCTTAGATGCAAAAGAGTGGCTGACTAGGCGGCGAGGCTGACTGTGCGTCATGTGGTGTTCACTAATTGGCCTCATGCGCTGATGTGGCGCTGACTAGGCTGTGCATCGGCCGTGGACCACGGGTCTACGGGTCCATGGTGCACCGATTACACACCCGAAGGGGTATGTGATCTAGGGCGCTCGTGTGCGATCCAACAGCTGCAGATGCGCCGCCGGTTTTTGGTCACCAGTGTCGCCCAGAGTAGGGGTGACGACGGCGATGCCTCGCCAGACTTGAGGGGCGCCGGCGCTATGGTGCACGGGACTTGTCAGGGAGTAGCGAAAAAGGGACAGGGGAGGACGGCGCATCTCACCACGAGTGAAGAAGGAGCGGTACCGGCTTGTGGATGACGGATGGCGGATGGCAGCGAAGCGGTTCTTGGGCGCGTGCGGAGGATGGGGTTCCGGCCGTGTCTTCTTTCTTCTGGGTGTCGTAGCGGCCTCCTGGAGTTCCTGCATGTCCACTGAAGGAAGAGTGGGGTCAGGGAGGGTCCGAGCGATGGAAGACGGTGGCGGCGGAATCCCTTACCGCGGTGGTGGTGACAGCGATTGGCGGCCAATGGCGGCATAGCGGTGGTCAAGATCGTGCGGAGAGGCAAAAGAAGGGGAGGGAGTTTGGTTCCGGGCATTTATAGGGTGGGCAAGAGACGGGAGGTGACCGGGCTCGGAAGGCAGCATCTTCGGCCATGACAGGCAGGGCACGGCCGCACGGGCTCGCCTTGCCATCTGAGGGTGGGGCTCACACCGGGACGGGGTGTGGGGTAAGAGGGGGAGCTGGAGCGGGTCCACATGGCTGGAGGTGGCCCTGGGTGGCGGAGATTGCAGGCGGGGCGCCGGGGATTCGAAATCCAAGCGGTGGCGGCACTGTGCTGAGCGAAGCTGAGGAACAGGAGGGGACGAAGGTGGAGGATGACGTGTGGGTCTAAGATGGCGGTGAGAGAGAGAGAGGTTGGTCTGGTGGGCTGGCGGGGTTAGCTGGGCCTGGCCCAAGGAGGAAGAGAGGGAAGGTGCGCTGGGCCGCAGTTCGGTGGAGAAGGTGCCTGAGATGGGCTGAGATGGGCCTTTGGGAGGGAGGAGATGGCCAGGCCGTTGGTGGGCTTACGACCTAAAGGGGAGAGGGGGCGCTGCGCGGGCCTAGTTGGGCCACTGCGGCTGATGGGCCGGCGGGAGATAGAGGTCGGCTGGTTGAGCTGTTGGGCTGGTTTAAAAGAGAAAGGAGAGATAGTGTGGGCCAGATTAGAGAGGAGAGAGGGAATATGGATTTGCTTGGATAAAGAGAATTATTGAGCCCAAAAAGATTGAGAGAGATTGATAGATTTATAGAGAGAGAGAAAAAGAGAGATAGGAACTTGGTGTGATTTTAGAGAGAGAGAGGAAAGACCCTTAGCTGTAGAGAGAGGTGTAGAGGGAGAGAGAGAGCGAGAGATCTGGAGAGAGATTTAGAGATCAGAGAGAAGAGAGATGGCTCTTGGGTATAGAGAGAGATAGATTTGGCTCGAGAAGAGATTGAGGTGGTTTTGTTGATATAGAGATACAAGGATTGAACCTGTGCACGAACCTATGCGAGTTTAAAACTCAAATTCATTTTTCACACAATAAACACTATGCATTTAGCATGGATGCAACAAAAAAATGTTTATAACCTATGATTCATTATTTATTTATTTTAGAAAATATTATTTATTTTGAAATAATTGTATACACTCTATATTTAGTTCTAACAAATTTTAATAAAATTTTACATCTTAGCCAATTTTTCAAACTAGGGTGTTACATTTCTGAGGTGATTTGGCTTGGGTGCAAATTTGTTCATGGGTGTGGTGTGTGGTGGAATAGGAATGTCCCCAACTTTCTCTTCTCCCTCACCACTATTCTCACCAATTTTCCCAGCCCCCAACGCCTAACCATAAAACCTCTTAAACTCAGCCAACATCAAACTCAACTGAGGTTCATGCCCAGACAACCAACTCATCAACTTCCTCAACTCATCATTCTCATCCTGCAAGCGATCAACATAATGTGCATATTCCATATTTTACACTGCATGCATTTCATAGGTAGAGCATGATGTAGGAATAAGAGCTTTCAAAGCAGCATCAACAGAAACTATACTATCATGAGATTCATCTAGCCTAGCATGCAACACGGGACAAGAAGTGCAAGCACCTAGTAAATCAGGTCTAGATTTCATCTAATCAAGCTCAATCCTAAGCACATCTAGTTCCTCAATAGTTGAGGCATGCTTCTCCTTGAGAGCAGTCAAGTTAGCTAGGAAAACATTGCAATCACCACAATCAACCTCATCAGAAACAATAGGAGCAGCTTTCAAAGAGTCTATTTCAGTTCTAGCATCAACAAGCAAAGACTCAAGCTCAACTATCTTGTCCTTAGCATCACCTAGCAAAGACCAAAATTCCCTCTTCTCCTTGTTGGTCTTTCTAAGCACATCATCACGGTTATCAAGCAACTCATTCAGCCTAGCATTCTCCTCTAACAAGAAGTTGGGATCTTGACGTACCTCAGCCTCGTAGTCGGAGTTCGAGTCCGAGCTATGCTTCCCTCCCTTCTTGTTGTTGGAGTTGTGCACCATGCCGCAGAAAACCACCTTGTGCGACGCAGCTGAGGCCGGTGAAATTCTTGCCTGTGTGCCACTTGTCCTTGCATTGATCTCGCTCTTCCTCGCTGCTCGAACTGGATGAGGAGTCACATGAAGTGGAGTCGATGTCGCTCACTCCAGCAACCATCGCTTGAGCCGTCTTCTTCTTGTACCCACCGCTCTTCCTTGGCCTTCTCTCGCCCTTGTCCTTGCGCTTGTCCTTGTAGTCATTCTGGGAGCGGTGCTTGTTGTTATAGTCGTGCTTGGACTTGCCCTTGTAGTCGTTCTTGATCTCCATGGCTTCCGGACACTCGGCGATGAAATGCATATGCTTCCCGCACTGATAGCACATCCCCAAGCTCCTCCTCACATTCTTGTGGTTCTCGTACATCTGCCCAAACCTCTTGCTTGACAACATGAGATACTCCTCGCTCAGCACCTCAAAGTCCTCATCTGGCATGGACACAAGACAAGACAAGGAAAACAGCATAGCAGCAGGGTTAGCATTAGTCCTCGATCCTCAGACAAGAGCCAAACTATGTGGATCACTGGGGCTCTCGCTCTTGGCTCTCATGCCACAATCAACATCCGAGGACTTGAGCTTAGAAAACAGCTCGTCCATCGTCAGGGTCTCATACACACCCGACTCGAAGATGGCCTCGACCATGGTACTCCACATGGATCTGTCAAGTGAGTGCAAGAGATTGATAGCTCTATCATGATCCATGTATGGAAGCACCGTCACATTGGCATTCATGTTGTTCGCAATACAGATGAAGCGTTGAAACATCACATCAATCGACACACTAGGGAGATGAGTGAAGTTCTCGTACTCTCTCCAATGAGTGGCAAACAAACGAGCTGCACCTGAGCGTTCCCAACATGAGCATTCCTAAGCTTCAGCTAAATCTTTCCAGCCACATCCTCTCCGTACACTCGATCAAACTCCGAGGCACAAAGAGCACGGAACAAGTAATCCATGGCCTTGCTGTTGGCCTCAAACATGTCCCGAGTACCTGGAAGGATGAAACTGTCGGGAATGACATAATTGCATTTTGCGTCAGTTCCCAGATCAGTTGTCCTTTCCCACGCAAAAAACGCGCCCATGCGCCTCTCCCACATCTGGTAGTTCTTGCCATCGAAGTGCGGACAACCCGACCCCTTTCCGTAGTCGCCCATCTTTTGATCTTAGACTGGTTAGAATCACGAAGATCTGTAACCGGCTCTGATACCAATTGAAAGACCGAATAGGCGATCAGAGAGTGGGGAGTGAATGGGAGCTGATAAAAAAGTCTTCCCGAAGGATGAACTCGACCTATACCCCGATTGCCACTCCGATCACTCTAACACACCAAAGAAGCTCTAGACTAGGCACACATAAGCCTAAAAGTCCTAGAGACAAGCCACGAATCAAGAAGTAGAAGCACTAGACAAGAATCAAAGGACTTAGCCAAATCTACAAGGGCCAGGCGTGAACTGTCCGGACAGGCGGGGCGGACCGTCCGCGGGGAGGGGGCGGATTGTCCGCACGGACATGTCGGGCTGTCCGAAAAAACCAACCGAACCACGATAGACGCACCTCGCAAAATCGGACTATCCAAGAGGGACCAGCGGACCATCCGCCTCGTCACGGACCATCCGCCACTCAAGTACAGACCGTCCACAAACTTCTTGCCACCAAAAACTCCTGAACCAACAGATCGAAACACAGGCACGCAAGAACACGTGAAGAACATGAACAACACTACACTGCCAGCCACTCACGGACTGTCCGCCAGGCGCGGACAGAGCTGCCCGAGCTCGAGCCACCCAATGTCAAACCTTCCTTCCCTTCATTCGATCTCCCGAATCAACCAATGGATTGCGACCAAAACATAGGGGAAGATGAAGCGTCTCTTGGAGATGCTATCCCTACGAAATCTTGGCCTCAAACCCACTAAAACGAGAGGAATCGAGATCCTACGAAAACATCTCCATGAACTCAGGTTCCACCAAGAACTCGTAAATCGAAGGGTTTTTTCGGCGTTTGAGAGGTCAAGATCATACCCAAAGATGCACAAGGCATCCACCCATGATCCTCACAAAAAAAATCCGAGGAGAAACGCCCTTAAATCAACGAATCAAGGCAAGAACAAAAGCCCCAAAAAATAGCACCAAAAATGACACGAAAATCACAAGATGCTAAGAAGGAGATAGAATCACAACACCGAATTCTTCCATACATCCAGAGGTTAGAGTCTATACAAGAATCTAGCCTAAGGAAATACTGCGAAAAGAAGCAGTCTGGAGCAATTAACCCTAGCCATCCTCCTCTACCTTCTATTTATACTTAGTCTCCTGGAGGTGGCAAATGACCCTACTACCCCTAGTGCATAAATGTAAGATACACACCCCTCAGGGGCATTTTGGTCCAAGTCAAGCATATTCTCATCGAGCGGACACGCTTCCACCGCAGACTCACTTAGCCTCGACGCAAGCCCCGCGATCGCACCATGGGCCCCCTCTTCGAAGCTTCCCGACACTCCTGGATCACCGTCTCCGTCACGTTGGGCCTTCGGCCTTGGTTTTGAGGCCCAAACCAAGAAACCGTCCATCGATGGTTTTGTAGGCAAACCACCAAACCCCGCATGCAAGCTTCGACCTCGAACCGCCACCTTACACCGGCCCATGTTCATGACTTCAACTCGCTCTTCTTGCAACATGCGGCTCGCACTTGACCCCATCGGCCACCGGGTCCATCAAACCAAGCCTACTTGCCTCTCCATCACCTGGAGGCCTCCACAGCATAGGCCTTTCATGCTTATTCTTCACCTGCACCAACATGAGTCAAGCCGAAACCTACACCTGCAATATTGAGCCGAGCATCAGTCCACACAACATTGTCAGTCACTCATCACTGAGGAGCGACCCAGCACTGGTCTTCAGACGCTCCTGGTCCTTAGTTGCTCATGCCAATAACCCATGACAACCGAAGTCAAACAAGTGCATATTTTTCACTCCTTGGAAATTGAGATGTGCACTTAATTTGGGACGAATAAGTGCACATTTTGACTCCTCGAAAAATGAGATATGGAGTATAGTATGCGATTATTTTGGGACGGAGGGAGTACAATGTTTCTTCCGGTCTGTTAACATTCCGCCAAACGGACTTTCCCCCTTTCCCAGCAAATATTTCCCACATTATAGAAAAAGTAATCTTTTCGGGGGACGTCTTGTCAATAATGGCTGAATGGGTTCCTCTCCCCATAAATATCCCACTCTTGCAACCAATAACAAACCTCATTCTCGCACAGCACCCTCTCCCTTTCTCTCCCCACTCTTGCAACCAACAACAAACTCCATTCTCGTACATCGCCCTCTTCCTCTCCCCATGGAGCCATTGTCTCCTAGAGGTGCGGCGCAAGCCACATCCTCCTCTTCTTCTGATGAAAGGGAGGATCCCCAGTCGTCTGATGAAGAGGAGGTAGAGCAGAGCCCCATTTGAGTGCTGGTGGACACATCGTTTGATGATTTGGAGTTTGTGGAACAAATGGAAATCCAAGATGGGGTGCCTCTGAAACATTGCACCCCTCGCAGGTCAGCAAGAGGTGTTAGGGGTCAGGGGCATGGAAGCACCGCCACTAGCCGGTGAACTGTCTTCTCCAAGTGCCATCATCCTATCTCATCCTCATCGGTCGGCGGCTGTCAATCTCTGCCATCCTCGTCGAGTAGAGACCATCATCCACCATGCTCGACCGACCACCATGGAGCGACACCATCATCCCTAGGAGGTGCTAATGGTGGGACGACCTCATCTGCGGTCGATGCATAGGGTGGTCCACCGCCATCTTCCATGGGTCGCGGCAACAGAACGACTACCTTGTCCCTGAGCAGCTGCAACAAGGTGTCGGGTGCACCATCGACCAAGAAGAAGCACCACAATTAGTGGTAACTGCTACTAGTAGATGGATTAAAAGAAGTAGAGCAGCGGCTCTATTTTATCATTTCTTTTACTACTGTTTTCTCAAGATGTTGGGTTTTATCATTGTGTACTACTAAATTGTAATATGTTGGGGTTTCCTTATAAAATGTTGCATACCAGTGACACTTTAATCCGGTCTGACTGAATACTGCACAACGGACTTTCGCCTGTTGTTCATGCAGTCTCATTGCGTAGAACGACTACTGTTCGGCTCTGTTTTATCTTTTCTTTTACTACTATTGTTTCAAGATGTTGGGTTTTATCATATGTGGGGAGAACTGTCGATATGTTGATGTTTGCTACTTGGTGGTGTGAACTTTATTTGTGATGAGTTGAGAAACTTGTCGCTACCTTATCATCTTATGATGTTTGCTACAAAACGAACTTTCGCCTTGTGTTCATCAGGTATTTAAGAAATCAAGGGAACAGACTTTCTGTTTTCACTGAATTTCATAGTGTTGGAGCCCAAGCCCCTGTGGATGTTGTCTTCCACATAGGTGCAGAATGTCGGTGATACGAGCGAAATGTGCTAATGTGGCGAAATTATCTTGTGTGTTGGAGGCAATGCTCTACGGCCAAGGAGTGGAGTCACGCTCTGAAACTGTTACAATTACAGAAACAAACCCTGATGGCTTCTCGCTCCTAATCAAATATGCTAGGGAAGGATCACTCCCGGAGGAGGCTGATTTGTGGGACACTCCTGCCAACGCCTGGCCTTATGTACTCTAGGTCGCCGACATGTACCAAGTTGAAAGGTTGAAGCTACACTGTGTATCAAAGATGTGGGACATGGCAAGCAAGGAAACTGTGACCTCATTTATATGATGGGAAATTAATGCTAACTGCACACAATTGCAGGACAAGTGCATGTTTCTCTTAGAGCGAATCTTTCCTCACAGAATACTCACACATGATTGGGTGGTCATATGCATTGATCATCTCGAATTTATGCATGATCTCCGTAGAAGATTACATGGAGGGTGGTACCAGCAGAGTCCCTCTAGTCTATAGTTTTAATGTTTTATTGAAGTGTGTTTAGTCATGTAATAAACAGTTGAAACGGTACATTAATTTGTTGCAGTGAGTACATTTGTAATGCATTAATCGGATCATACGTCAAACGTGAATATCAAGTAGAGTATATTCCTGTGTGTGTTTGTCAATTCCATGATCCATGGTGGCATGGACAACCCAGTCAACAACTTGCCTCTCTTCGTATGGTCACTGACGTTTGGGTCTGACACCCCAGCGGTGTTTTGTTTGAGTCACTGACGTTTGGGTCCATGTTCCAAACTTTTCGTTTCCTGCTCTGGAGCAGAAAGGCGGGACTTGAAATTTTGAATTCCCCGCTCCTCCTCCTGGTCCTCCCCGTTTTATATAAAACAAAGAGGGAATCTTCTCCTCTACTGCCGAAGAGACCTAGTAGATCTACGGTGGAAGTAGCAACGGCAACCTAGCTACCGACGACGCCTTCCTCTGCTACAAGCGGTCGGCTTCCTCTGCTACGAGTGGCAGCCTTCCTCTGGTACGAGCGGCGGCCTCCCTCGGCAACCTCCTTGAAGCTGAAAGATGGTTCAAACCCATTGCTCCGTCGCCCCGCCGGTGTGATGGGAACGGGGGTGCCCGATGTTCCGTCAGGAAAAGGATAACTCGTTTTGGTGGAGTGCGACACACCGATCCGGCTTCAGATCCAAAGACCCGAACTCCTGCAACCTTAGCACCACAACTCCTCTAGTTATCAATCGTGTCACAATCCAGTTGACCTCACCACGAAGGCTAATCCCTGCCTGCGAAACGAAGAACACAAGCAAGAACTCGAAAGTACACAACACTCAAATTACAGTGACAACTGTAGATGAATGATTAAGCACTCGAAGGTGGGGTTTCACAAACCGAAGACGGCAACTGTTCGACGACTGATAACTCTAAAGCAAAACCTGAGTCTAAACGGTGGCGGCTACTGAGTTTATACCCTAAATGGGGTGTGCTAGGGTTGGGGCGCATCGGAGGGGGCGCCCACAACTTGGGCTGAAGGCCCGACTCGATACAAGACCTTGTTCGCCCAAAAATAGGTGGCGCAACACCTTTTTGTGGTCACACAGTATGATCCACGAACCTTCTGGAGCTAGGTTCAGAACCAAATCGATGTCATATGATGGAGATATGGTCGAAACCGTGCAGAGGTGTAGGCAGATTCCGAACCAGACGTGGCAGCTGAGTCAGACACGAAGTACAACTTGGGGAAGGTCGTGGTGTGTGCGTGTCCAACAGCTTGACGATGTTCTCATCATCCCCCTTCTTGAATTGGAGTCGTCCCCGACTCCCTCCCAACATGAACAATGTCCTGCAAAAGGTTAGGGGCAACATAATGCAAAGTACAAGACACAAGATCATTAGAAAAAGTCATGACAGAGCATAGTATAACAAGGAGCATCAGGATTATCACAATGTTCAGCAGCAGCAGATGTTGTAGCAATAAAAGTACCTCCCTTTAGCTTAATTGCATCATGTTTTACATCAGGAGATTCACTAGGTGCAGCTTTGGTTTTATCATTAGCAGCAAGATCATGAAAATATTTCCTAACATCAGCAGGTGATAAAGGAAGCAAAGTAATGGTCTTATTCTTAAGCATGAATATATATGTATTAGTTCTACCATAGTGTGCAGCATCTCTATCATATTCCCATGATCGACATAACAAAAGCGAGCATGCTTTAATAGGTACAACAACAAAATCAACAAAGTCTTGATAAGAACCAACTGAAAAGTGGATGCACGCGGTTTCAGTTACCTTTGCCTTACCACTGCTATTGAACCACTCAATGTGGTACGGATGGCGTAGTGGACGAGTGGACAAACCAAGCTTGGCAACTAAATCTGAACTCACCAAGTTGTTGCAGCTCCCTGTGTCGATGATGGTGAGAACACATCGCCCCTCCACGATGAGAAACATGTGGAACAAGTTGTTGCGCTGAGATTTCGTCGCTTCCTCATGTTCCTCCCGTACAGCCAAGGCACGCTGCACAAGAAGATTCGGAAAACCAGCAGAGGCAGTGATGGAGTCAATGGCGTCCACATCCTCCTCCAAATCTACAGTCATATTAGCAGCATAGACCAAATCATCCTCTACATTGTTAGCACTTACATATCCATTACCATCCGATGCAACCATGAAGGCATGAATACTGGGGCAATCCTTCATGACATGTTCCATCCCCTTGCAGCAGTGGCACACGATCTTGGCACATGGACTCGAAGAACTCTTGGGAGAAGGAGATGGTGGCTTGTCTTGGAGATGAGACACATCGCGTACCTCAGGAGCTGCTGCAGATGAACATGTACTCACTGGTGGTGCTGAAGGAGAGGCACCTGGTGACGTAGAAACTGGTGGCCTAGAGATCTTGTGCATGTAGGAGCTCCCAAGTCGTCCGTGCAATTCTTTTTCGGCAAGCATAGCAAGCTGGAACAACGGTTGGTGGTGGTAAACTATTTATAGTCAACAATATCCTGAATTTCACGTCTCAGACCCCATAAAAATGACACACCTTATCCTCAGGATCCTCTACTACCCCAGCCCGAACCATACCCTTTTAAAGCTCAGCATACTACTACTGAACAGACATATCACCCTGCTCTAAACATTGTAATTTCTTACGTAAATCACGCTTATAAGATGCAGGAACAAATCTATGACGCATAGCAAGTTTAAGCTCATCCCAAGTAACAGGTTGTATGTTTAAAGAAGCACATTCATGCTAGCAGATTATAGCAAAATCTTTAAATACACTAGTGGCTTGTGTAACTTTATGTTGATCAGGAACAGATGGGAAGCAAATTTTTGTTCTACTGTCATCTCCTAATATAGATATTCCTCAGCATCATATCTCCCATAAAAACATGGTATAGTGAATTTAACTTTAGCATAAGGATCATCCTTAACATAATGGTGTTTATTTTAATTACCTCCCATACCTTTTCTGTTGTGTGCAAGAAGGCAGCGTGCACGATTTTCGCTTGTCATCTTGTGGTCGACCGTACAATCAGGAAGTAACACAAGTTCCTCAGGATGGCCATCATCATCAAAAGAGTCCTCCTCTTATCCTCGGTCTTGGGAAGGTTGAGTTCAAGCTATTGAATTCTTCTCGTCAGATCTGAAACTCGCTTCTCCACACCCTCAACTGTGTGATTTGTTTTTTGAACTTCATTCGTAAGTGTGCTCATCTCCTTAAAGAAGAAAGCCTTCATCTCATTCTGCATCTCCTGCAACTGACTAGACAAAACAGGTACATCGTCCAGCATGGTTAGCGATTAACAAAAACACTATGAACTATCTAGGGATGTATGTGGAATCACACCCTCACACACGTCTTACCAAGTTCTTACCAACACTAGCAAGGGATGGTACAACCGGCGGCTGGTTCGTGATACTTATGACGCAGTGGTACCAAAAGTTGCAAGAGTCCGTCGCTGTACTGATCTGAAGTAAAATATGTGGAGCTTAGGAGGCCAAAATATATAGCAAGGGTTAGCAAATAACGAATGCAGATTAGCGAAGTTCAATAAGTGTCCAAAGCACAAGTCACAATTGTTGGCTAAAACGTATCCTAGTCGTAGCACAACACGGTGAAAGAAGAAATGAACGATGGACAAAAACTCAAAGAACCAGCTGAATGGTAGTTCTGTTATTAATGTTGAAAACCTTGCTCAAAAGGCACTAGTAGAGAGCAAAGGTGTGTTTCCAAAGGAGTACCAGCAAACGATCTCACCTTTTTCCAATTTTTTTCCACTGAACCAAAATCACAAAAGATGGAAGCACACACAAAATTTCACCTGAAACAGAGGTGTATTGCAGCCTCGGGAAAATCAGAAACTTTTTTGAAAAACCTGAAAACACTTAAACAATTTTTTCTTTATCTTCCCGATTTTGTTTTTGAATTTTTTGAGAACGGCCTGACCGACAAAGTCGGTAGATGTATGTCCAACTTTTTGTTGCCAAGCTCCTGTAAAAATTTGAGTAGAAATAGAGTATCGAGCGAAATGTTATGTCTATTTTATGAAAGGTACCTCAACCTATGTTTCCCAAAGGCACAACTCGGCAGGAAACACAGCAGCGGCTAGGGCTGAGCAAAGCATCTTAGCAAGCAATACAGGTGTACAATCCTCCTTGGTATAAGCAATTGGTAATCGCCAGATAATGAATCAAGAGGGGTTGCGATGCAAGGTGAAACACAAGTGGTTTGCAACCTAATATAAGGCTGGCGCGGCGAGAGTTCACACGAGGCAGCTAGCGGGGCAAGTCAAGTAATGTGGTGGCTCGACTTGTAATCTGGGCAAAGGTGGATGGGATAGCGGTGGAAACAAACAAACAGCGATGGGCATGTTGAACTACAATGATGAACACAACCTAAACCAGCAACAAGACTCAACAAAGCAATCTGAAATTGAAATTGCAAGGCTAAAACGGGTCGTAGGATAGCAGAATTTTTTGTAGGTTTTTTGTGGGCTATGGGATGAAAACAAAATGATCTCTAAAACTAGGGTAAGCCTGACGGTATACCTGAGTCTCTGATTATCACTTGATGGGAACGGGGGTGCCTGATCTTCCATCGGGAGAAGGATAACTTGTTTTGGTGGAGTGCGACACACCGATCCGACTTTTGATCCAAAGACCCGAACTCATGCAACCTTAGCACCACAACTCCTCTGGTTATCAACCATGTCACAATCTGGTTGACCTCACCGCGAAGGCTAATCCCTGCCTGTGAAATGAAGAACACAAGCAAGAACTCAAAAGTATGCATCACTCAAATTACATTGACAACTGCAGATGAATGATTAGGCACTCGAAGTTGGGGTTTCACAAACCGAAGACGGCGATTGTTCAACGACTGATAACTCTAAATCAAAACCCGAGTCTAAACAGTGGTGGCTACTGAGTTTATACCCTAAACGGGGTGTGCTAGGGTTGGGGCGCGTCAGAGGGGGCGCCCACAACTTGGGCTGATGGCCTAACTCGATACAAGACCTTGTTGGCCCAAACTAGGTGACGCAGCATCTTTTCTTGGTCACATAGTATGATCCATGAACCTTCTAGAGCTAGGACCAGAACCAAATCAAAAGCATCGTCGTCCCCATTCCAACGAGTCCTTATATGCCTCGTTCCGACATCGTATGATGGAGATATCACCGAAACCGTGCAGAGGTGTAGGCTGATTCCAAATTAGACGTGGCAGCTGAGTCGGAGACGAAGTACAACTTGGGGAAGGTCGTGGCGTGTGCGTGTCCAGTAGCTTGGCGATGTCCTCATCCTCCCTAATTGGAGTTGTCCTCGACTCCCTCTCGACATGAACAATGTCCTGCAAAAGGTTAGGGGCAACATGATGCAAAGTACAAGACACAGGATCATTGGAAAAAGACACGTCACGACAGAGCATAGTATAACAAGGAGCATCAGGATTATCACAATGTTCAGTAGCAGTGAATGTTGTAGCAATAAAAGTACCTCCCTTTAGCTTAATTGCATCATGTTTTACATCAGGAGATTCAATAGGTGCAGCTATGGTTTTATCATTAGCAGCAAGATCACAAAAATGTTTCCTAACATCAGCAGGTGATAAAGGAAGCAAAGTAATGGTCTTATTCTTAAGCATGGATGTATATGTATTAGTTCTACCATGGTGTGCAGCATCTCTATCATATTCCCATGGTCGGCCTAACAAAAGCGAGCATGCTTCCATAGGTACAACATCAAAATCAGTAGTCTTGATAAGAACCAACTAAAAAGTGGATGCGCACGGTTTCAGTTACCTTTGCCTTACCACTGCTATTGAACCACTCAATGTTGTACGGATGGCGTAGTGGACGAGTGGACAAACCAAGCTTGACAACTAAATCTGAACTCACTAAGTTGTTGCAGCTCCCTGTGTCGATGACGGTGAGAACACGTCACCCCTCCACGATGAGAAATATGTGGAACAAGTTGTTGCGCTGAGCTTTCGTCGCTTCCTCATGTTCCTCCTGAACAGCCAAGGCATGCTGCACAAGAAGACCCGGAAAACCCAAAGAGGTAGTGATGGAGTCAATGGCGTCCACATCCTCCTCCAAATCTGCAGTCATGTTAGCAGCATAGACCAAATCATCCTCTATAATGTCAGCACTTACATATTTGTTACCATCCAGTGCAACATTGAAGGCATGAGTACTAGGGCAATCCTTCATGACATGTCCCATCCCCTTGCAGCGGTGGCACACGATCTGGGCACATGGACTCAAAGAACTCTTGGGAGAAGGAGATGATGTCTTATCCTGCACATGAGACACATTGCGTACCTCAGGAGCTGCTGTAGATGAACGTGTACTCGCTGGTGGTGCTGAAGGAGAGGCTCCCGGTGAGGTAGAAACTAGTGGCCTGGATGTCTTGTGTGTGTAGAGCTCCCGCGTCGTCCCTACAATTCTTTTTCTACAAGCATAGCAAGCTGGAACAACTGGTTGGTGGTGGTAAACTATTTATAGTCAACAATATCCTGAATTTCACATCTCAGACCTCCATAAAAATGACACACCTTATCCTCAGGATCCCCTACTACCCCAGCCTGAACCATACCCATTTGAAGCTCAGCATAATACTCCTAAACAGACATATCACCCTGCTCTGAACATTGTAATTTCTTACATAAATCGTGCTTATAAGATTCAAGAACAAATCTATCACGCATAGTAAGTTTAAGCTCATCCCAAGTAATAGGTTGTATGTTTAAAGAAGCACATTCATGCCACCAGATTATAGCAAAATCTTTAAATTCACTAGTGGTTTGTGTAACCTTATGTTGATCAGGAACAAGATGGGAAGCAAAGTTTTGTTCTACTGTCATCTCCCAATCTAGATATTCCTCAGCATCATATCTCCCATAAAAAGGTGGTATAGTAATTTAACTTTATCATAAGGATCATCCATAACATAATGGTGTTTATTTTTATTACCTCCCATACCTTTTCTATTGTGTGCAAGAAGGCGGTGAGCACGATTTTCGCTTGTCATCTTGTGGTTGACCGTACCATCAGGAAGTAACACAAGATCCTCAGGACGGCCATCATCATCAAAAGAGTCCTCCTCTTATCCTCAGTCTTGGGAAGGTTGAGTTCAAGTTGTTGAAGTCTTCCCGTCAGATTTGAAACTCGCTTCTCCACACCCTCAATTGTGTGATTTGTTTTTCAAACTTCATTCGTAAGTGTGCTCATCTCCTTAAGGAAGAAAGCTTTCATCTCATTCTGCATATCCTGCAACTGACTAGACAAAACAGGTATGTCGTCCAGCATGGTTAGTGATTAACAAAAACCCAATGAACTATCTAGGTTGGTATGTGGAATCACACCCTCACACACGTCTTACCAAGTTCTTACCAACGCTAGCAAGGGATGGTACAACCGGCGGCTGGTTCGTGATACCTGTGAGGCAGTGGTACCAAGAGTTGCAAGAGTCTGTCGCTGTACTGATCTGAAGAAAAATATGTGGAGCTTGGGAGGCCAAAATATATAGCAAGGATTAGCAAATAACGAATGTAGATTAGCGAAGTTCAATAAGTGTCCAAAGCACAAGTCACAATTGCTGGCTAAGACGTATCCTAGTCATAGCACAACACGGTGAAAGAAGCAAGGAACGATGGACAAAAACTCAAAGAACCAGCAGAATGGTAGTTCTGTATTTAATGTTGAAAACCTTGCCAAAAAGGCACTAGTAGAGAGCAAAGGTGCGTTTCCAAAGGAGTACCAGCAAACGATCTCACCTTTTTCCAATTTTTTTACCACTGAACCAAAATCATAGAAGATTGAAGCACACAAAATTTCACCTAAAACAGAGGTGTATTGCAGCCTAGGGAAAAACTAGAACTTTTTTGAAAACCGTGAAAACACTTAAACAATTTTTTTTCTATATCTTCTCGTTTTTTTTTGAACTTTTTGAGAACGGCCTGACCGACAACGTCGGTAGATGTTTGTCCAACTTTTTGTTGCCAAGCTCCTGTAAAAATTTTAGCAGAAACAGAGTACCGAGCGAAAAGTTATGTCTATTTTATGAAAGGTACCTCAACCTATGTTTTCCAAAGGCACAACTCGGCAGGAAACGCAGCAGCGGTTAGGGCTGAGCAAAGCATTTCAGCAAGCAATACAGGGCTACAATCCTCCATGGTATAAGCAATAGGTAATCGCCAGATGATGAATCAAGCGGGGCTGCGATGCAAGGCGAAACACAAGTGGTTTGCAACCTAATCTAAGGCTGGCGCGGCGAGAGTTCACACAAGGCGGCTAGCAGGGCAAGTCAAGTAATGTGGTGCCTCGACTTGTAATCTGGGCAAAGGTGGATGGAATAGCGGCGGAAACAAACAAACAGCGATGGGCATGTTGAACTACAATGACGAACACAACCTAAACCAACAACAAGACTCAACAAAGCAATTTGAAATCGAAATTGCAAGGCTAAAACGGGTCGTAGGATAGCGGAATTTTTTGTAGTTTTTTTTGGACTATGGGACAAAAAACAAAATGATCTCTAAAACTAGGGTAAGCCTGACGGTAATACCTGAGTCTCTGATTATCACTTGATGGGAACGGGGGTGCCCAGTCTTCCGTCAGGAGAAGGATAACTCATTTTGGTGGATTGCGACACACCGATCCGGCTTCAGATCCAAAGACCCGAACTCCTGCAACCATAGCACCACAACTCCTCTAGTTATCAACTATGTCACAATCTGGTTGACCTCGCCGTGAAGGCTAATCCTTGCCTGCGAAATGAAGACACAAGCAAGAACTCGTAAGTACGCAGCACTCAAATTATAGTGACAACTGCAGATGAAAGATTAAGTACTCAGAGTTGGGGTTTCACAAATCGAAGACGATGATTGTTCGACAACAGATAACTCTAAAGCAAAACCCGAGTCTAAACAGTGGCGGCTACTAAGTTTATGCCCTAAACGGGGTGTGCTAGTGTCAGGGCCGCCGGAGGGGGCGCATACAACCTGGGCTGAATGCCCGACTCGATACAAGACCTTGTTGGCCCAAAATAGGTGACACAACACCTTTTTGTGGTCACACAGTATGATCCACGAACCTTCTGGAGCTAGGACTAGAACCAAATCGACAGCAGCGTCGTCCCCGTTCCAACGAGTCCTTATATGCCTCGTTCTGATGTTGTATGAAGGAGATATCGCCGAAACCGTGCAGAGGTGTAGGCTAATTCCGAACTAAATGTGGTAGCTGAGTCGCAGATGAAGTACAGCTTGGGGAAGGTCGTGGCATGTGCATGTCCGGCAGCTTGGCGATGTCCTCATCACCATGGCTCACCCTAGCGGCCGCAGATCTGCAACAGTTGAGAAGAACAATGTGTTCAAGGCGCAAGTTCGGGCTGCTAAATCGAGACGGCATTCGGCACCTTCTTCCCTTCCTATCCATCAGGTCTGCAGGCTCCTCCCTGTATTGATCGATTCAATTAGATTGCTTTCCCATGCTCTTTGGCATTCTATAATATTCTTTCATGTTTGGGTGGTTGTGGATCTACTATACCCTATCGCAAGAGTTTGTTGGAAGTCATTTTATTTGAGGTTTGTAGAAATTTGTAAATGAAATTATTAGACTGCTTCTCCATGCTCTTTGCCTTTGAATATTGTTGTTGCATGCTTGGGTGATTGTGGATCTTCTGTTCCCTATTGCAAGAGATTGTTCGAAGTCGACTTATTTGAGGTTTGTAGAAATTAAAGGATAAAATTATTATATTGCTTACCCATGCTCTTTGGCTTTCCATATTTTTGTTGTATGCTTGGATGATTATGGATTGGGTGTGATCGTTCATGTACAGCATTGAACTTAATAGATAAAATTGCTTCCGATTGCCAATGATCTCAACCCTTATCTGTTGTTCTTGTACTTGTTTCAGCGGGCCAAAGGGTCAACATCTGTAGTCACTCCTATTCAGATCTGCTAATGGTAAGAAACTTAATTAACACCTTCTTTGTTTCTGATTGCGAATGATCTCAACCCTTACCAGTTGTTCTTGTACTTGTTTCAGCGGGCCAAAGAGTCAACAATTGTGGTCGCTCCTGTTTAGACCTGCTCTAAGGTAACAAATTTAACACTGTTGTTTCCTTAGTTCGAATCAATTACAAGATCCTAATCTGACTTGGGATCCACTGTTGCTAGATGGAAGCTACCAAGTCAATGATGCTTCTTCTCGAACAAATTAAAATAGAGGAGTACTCAAGAATGGGTACCGAATCCTTATGTAGTAGTGTTGATGAAGAACGAGTTGACACTCCTAATCAGGATGGGGTACAACTTCGACAACGGTTTGTTGCTCACCAGAAAGAGTTATGTAGCTTGAAGAAGAAGACCGAAGAATCAAAATCAACTCTGAAAATGCAGTCGGCTGAGATTAAGAGGTTGCAGAAGCTTACCGAAGATAGTGAAGACCTCCTTCGTCTACTGCTTAGCAGTAAAAGATGAAGTGGTTAAGATCCTTAGATCAAATCTCCAATATCTCTTGTGATTATGACCTGGATTTAGCTTTGTTAATCTATGTTCCTTGTGAGACTATTATCTTGTAATAGTTTGTGATATGTGATGAACAATATGGTCGTGCTTGATAGTAAACAACAGTTTGTTTTATTGTATAAAGAAATATGTGATGATTACTATTTTGCCAACCAGATCGTAATTATTTAAAAAAAGGATCAGAATTGTAATGAAATCAATTAATATTGATGCACGATTAGTTAATTTTCTGTTGGCCTTCAGTGAGCTTAGCCCACTATTTATTGGGCCAAAAGTCAATTTCATTGAAATTAATGTGACATATAAGGCCGCAAACAATGTGCGCAATTGTTGGACTCGACCCAACAAAAACGGGCCCAACCTAATCAAAATTGTGGTCGAAAAAACAAAAAATGGGCCCAACAAAATCTTTTTTGGGCTATCTGCGCAACGCCGGCTGACAGTAATAGTGTTGGGCTCAACCTAGCTTTAAACGGGCCAAATTCATTTTATGATGCAAACGGTTCATCACAATTAGCATGCCACATCGGATGCCACATCAGATTATGTCCAGCGTGGCACAGATGCAGGAACGAAGTTATGACATTTTGTAAGGACAATTTTATACGTGTCATTAAACTCATGACACCGCGAAATAAGGTCTCGTCATTAATCGCGGTTTATGACACTCGATTAATGACGGAGGGTTTTTGTAACAACCAGCGTCATTAATCATGGTTTATGACGAGAATCGGTCGTTTTTACGTCACTAGTCGGCACATTCCTTGTAGTGTCTGCAAGACAGCCAACACACAGGGAAGGGTGGGTGGACTTTTGGCTTTCTCCAGGGGCTTATGTGCAAAACTGTGGCTGACGCAGCGAAGATGCTGACATGGCACAGCGTGGCGCGCTCTGATTGGCTGGAAGGGCTGACGTGGCGCAGAGTAGGCTGTGGACCGGCCGTGGACCATGGTCCATGGGTCCATGGTGGACCGATTACATAAGGATGAAGGGGTATGCAACCAGGACTGTTGATCTGGCGATGGGCGGCTGAGGACACATAGGCAGGATGGGTCGCCGGAGGGGAGCAGACAACGGCAGCGGCTCGCCGCAGTTGGCCAGTCCAGTCGATATGATGCATGGATTCGCATGAGATTAGGACCAGGAGGAAGAGGAGGACACGGAGAAGCTTACCAGGGGATCGTGGACGGCGGTAGGGCGGCGGAGAGCGCGTGCAACATCTGGAGGCAGATGAGGTCGCGGCCGCTTCGGGGAAGATGGCGTCTCCGTGGCTCCTGAGTGTTTTGGTGGCTTCGTGGAGCATCTGTGACGATGAAGGAAGAGACGGGAGGGTGACTAGTGGGTGTGGTGCGAGGAATTCCGACGGCGGAACTCCTTACCTCGGTGGTGATTGACGGTTAGGGGCGGCACGGCGGTGAGTGATGCTTTTCAGAGAGGCAAAGGGAGGGTAGGGACCTCGGTTCCTGGCATTTATGGGGCAGGCAGTAGACAGGAGGTGGCTGGAATCGGAAGGCGACCGTAGCGGCCGTGATTGCCGCGGTGACGTGGTTCCTGCCGTATGCGCCAAGGGAGTGGATGGGGACGGGGTTGTGGGTGAGGAGGGGACGCGGAGGGGGCAGGATGCGGGTCCACGCGGGCGGGGATCGCGGCGGACGCGCGGGGTCATGAATCCCGATGGCAGCGATGGTGTGGTCTCGGTGAAGCAAAGTAGAGGAGGAAGAAAGGAAAGGGAGGGGGTGCTGACCGGTGGGGCCGAGGTGTCAGAGGGAGAGGCGGGGAAAGCTGGGCTGCTTGGGCTGACGCAAGGGAAAGGAGAAGGAAACTAGTTGACGGGCCAAAAGGGAGGAGAAAGGTGGGCCGGTGTGAGGAGGGGATGGCCAAGCTGTTGGTGGGCTTACGGCCTAAAGGGAAGAGGAGGTGCTGCGTGGGCCTAGTTGGGCCACTGCGGCTGAAGGGCCGGCTGGAGTGAATGGTGGGGGAGGGTGGGCTGCGGCTTGGAAAAGGGGATAGAGATGGAGGTGATGTGGGTCGGGCGAAAGAAAGAGGAGGCGAAGGAGCTCTTGGGCTGACATGTTTTAGCTCGGCAAGAGGAGGTGTTTGGGCCAGATTTGTGAGGGAGACATAAAGAGAGATAGGGCTGGGTTTTTATATAGGTAGTGAGCCCATGAAACATTAGAGAGAGATTTAGAGATGATATGGGCCATGTTCCAGAGAATGAAAGAGGGAGATGGACTGTGCTCTGTTTTTAGAGAGAGAAGAGGGGACCTTTAGATATTGAGGACCAGGTGTGTCCAAAGACCAGTGGAGGGTCGCTCCTTAGTGATGAGTGATTGACAACGTTGTGTGGACTGATGCTTGGCTAAGTGTGCAGGTACAGGTTGCGGCTTGACTCGTGTTGGTGCAGGTGAAGAACAAACGCGAAAGGCCTTAGCCATGGTGGCCTCTGGGTGATGGAGAGGCAAGTAGGCTTGGTTCGATGGACCCGGTGGCCGATGGGGTCAAGTGCGATCCGTGCGGTGCAAGACTAGCATGTTGAAGTCATGGACATGGGCCGGTGTAAGGTAGAGGATCAAGGCCGAAGCTTGCACGCGGGGTTTGGTGGTTTGCCCACAAAACCATTGGTGGACGGTTTCTTGGTTTGGGCCTCAAAACCAAGTCCGGAGGCCCGATGCGACGGAGACGATGATCCAGGAGCGTCAGGAAGCTTCGAGGCGGGGGGCATGTGGCATGATCGCGGGGCTTGTGTCGAGCCTAAGCAAGTCTGCGGTGGAAGCGTGTCCACTCGATGGGAAGATCCGAAGACTTGACCATATTGCCCCTGAGGGGTGTGTATCTTCATTTCAAGTTGTAGGGGTAGCGTCGTCATTTGCCTCTTCCGGTGGACTTTGTATAAATAGTGGAGAGGTGGATGGCATCTCTCTGTCTTGGACTCTAAGGTTTCCTCCCCCCCCCTAAGATCGCTCTAGACTGCTTCTTTTCCCAGTATTTCCTTAGGCTAGATTCTTGTACAGACTCTGACCTCTCGATGTATGGAAGCATTTGGCGTTGTGATGATCTCCTAGCTCTTTGTGATTTTCGTGTCATTTTCAGGGCTATTTTTGGGGTGTTTCGTTCTTTGCTCGATTCGTTGATTTGAGGGCGTTTTCTCTCGGATTTCTTTGAGGGGATCATGGGTGGATGCCTTGCGCATCTTTGTCTGTGATCTTGACCCCTCAAACGCCGGGAAATCCCTTTGATTCACGAGTTTTGGTTGGAGCCCGAGTTCTTGGTGGTGGTTCATGTGATCCGCGATTGCCGGTGATTTATTAAGTTAGAGGCCGAGATTTTTGGGGCATAGCTTCATCTAGTGACGCTTCTTATCTCCCCCAAATCTTGTCTCAAGAGCTCAATCCGTTTGGGAGATCCGGTGATGAGTAGGGAGAGTTGACTTCGCGGCCACGAGCTCGAGCAGTTCTGTCCGTGGGTAGCGGACAGTCCGCAAGGACCCCGCGACAGTCCGCGCGTCCTGTGTTCTTCGCTATTCGTCGTGTGTTCATGCTAGCTCGTGCTTCGATCCGTGAAGTGCCTAGGGTTTTGTTGCAGGAGGTTTTGCGGGCAGTCCGCCGGTCAGTGACGGATGGTCCGCGTGGGTGAAGTTGTGTGAGTGTTTCTAGTGATTTGGCCGGACGGTCCGCGAGGCCTACACGGACAGTCCACGACACTGGCGGACAGTCCGCGTGGCTCAGCCGGATAGTCCGAATTTCTCGGTGCGTCTCTGGTAGTTCTGTTAGGGTTTTCAGACAGTCCGCGTAGGGGGTCCGGACAGTCCGCCCAGGTGCTACGGACGGTCCGCCCGTACTACACGGGCAGTCTGTGCCTAGTCGTCGCAGATTTGGCTAAGTGCTTTGGTTCTTGCTTTGTGCTTCCGCTCTTTGATTCTTGCTTTGTGCTTCCGCTCTTTGATTCGTGGCTTGTCTCTAGGACTTGTAGGCTTGTGTGTGCCTAGTCTAGAGCTTCATTGGTGTGTGCTAGTGATCGGAGTGGCTATCGGGGTATAGGCCGAGTTCATCTTTCGGGAAGAATTTTTATCGGCTCCCATTCACTCCCCCCTCTCTGGTCGCCTATTCGGTCCTTCAGATATAAGTAGAGAGAGAGGAAGATATAGATGGGTTTTAGAGAGAGAAGAGACAATCCTATGGTAGAGAGTTACCTAGACGAACCTATTCGAGTTTTAAAACTCAAACTCATTTTTCACACAAATAAAATATGCACTTGCAGCATGGATGCAACAAACAAATATTTATAACCTATGATTCATTTATTTATTTTGCAAAATGTTATTTATTTTGAAATAATTGTACACACTCTCTATTTAATTCTAACAAATTTTAAATCCTAGTCAAATTGCAAACTAGAGTGTTACAAATACTACCCCACTTAACAGGAGGCAAGAGAGAGAAGGCAAGCAATAGGGAGAGACAAGGTTCCTTTGCAAATCTCATCTTGTCTTGTTCTTCACACCTTCATATCAGTCTTGTTAACTGTCCATCATGGAGATCTTTAGTGAGTCTTTTATGATGATTTTTCTGAGCAACGATCATCTTGCAGCTTCTCCACGTGTTGTTCTCTTGTTGCAACCTTAGTTACTACTACTATCAGGGTATCTTCCAACGAATGGTCCATGTAGAATCTCTTAGTGTTATAAGTTTGTGAAGGACCAGAATGGCGACTAGAGAGGGAGGAGTAAATGGGAGCCGATAAAAATTCTTTTGTGAAGAGTCGAACTCAGCCTATGGTCCCAAACGCAACTCTGAAGTCCTCGACACCTCGCTAGCCAAATCTACACACCCACTGGAGTGCTACTGGACCTAGGAGCTAGCCACACACCCATGCTACTCGAACACGCAACGGAAAACACCTCGAGCAGCAACCAGCTTACACCGGTCAGACCGGTCACCTGCACCGGTCAGACCTGTCCAGAGCAACCAGCTCTGAATTCTCTCAAACTTGCCCAGCAAACCTAGATGGCAATTCTAGGATGTGGAGGAACTGGGAGAAATCCAGAAATCTGCCTGGCAAGCGAAAACACTCCAAAACACAAGCACACCGAAAAACACTCCACAGCCAAACTTGCACCAGAAGCACTCTGCGAACAAGCAGCACAACCAACAACAGCAAAGAGGTTTTCCCACTGGAAGCTTTGCACCGGTCTGACCAATGCACACCACCGATCTGACCAGTCAAGCTCAAGAAACCCCAACTACGAGAACTCGACCTCCAAAGGCCAAAACTGCACGAGACTAAAACAGCAGCAAACCAAGATCGCGACCAACACTCCAGAGAAGAACTCCCCAAGAAACAGCCATAGCAGGCCGTACCGGTCTGACCGGTGGAGGGCACCGGTCTGACCGGTCAAGCCTAGGCTGCTCGGGATGAACTCCACCCGCGAGTCAACTCCCACCTTCCGATGTCTTGATCTCCCGATTCGCTCCACAAATTCAAGTAAGACTTTGGGGATAGGTGTATCACCTCATGAACAAGTCATGCTTAAGAGATCGGCCCCAGAGCTCCACTAAATCTAGAGGAATCGAAGGATGAACACCAAGAACACCTTTTCCGAGAACACAAAGAAAACCCCAAATTTGAGCACCCAAACCCATGGATTTAGAGGAGGGATCACAAGGAAAAGAACCACAAGGGGCTCATGTATACATCCCACATCAAATCCACAAAGGAGAGGCCTCAAATCAACCACAAGAAAATCGCCAAGAAAAGGCTCCGAAAATCCACAAAAAGGAAAACGGGAATCACCACCACAAGAGCAAGAGGAACCACGCCGAACCTTCTATACATCAAAGGAAAGATTTATACAAGGTCTATCTTGCCTCCATAGCATGCATCCTTCTCTCAAGATCTCTCATGAAGCTCTCAAGCTAGTCCTAGAGAAAATAATTAGCTAAAAAGAGAAAATACAAAGAGCAAATGAAAGCCCTAAAGCCTAAGAGATGGCTACCACAACCCTTCCACCAAGTTTATATATGAGGTCCTCTAGTGGGGGTAAATGACTAGAATGCCCTCTAAGTGATACAACCCCTCGAAGGGCAAATCTGGAAACTTGACAGCCTTTCCATCAGACGGACGCCCAGCAACCGCACTTTGCGTAGCCTCGACGCCAAGCTTGCGATCCCGATGCGTGTCCTCCGCTTCGAAGCACCCGACACTCCTCGGCCGCCACCGGTCAGACCGGTGTCCACCACTGGTCAGACCGGTGCCCACCACCGGTCAGACTGATCTGCACCGGTCAGGCCGGTGAGGCCCACCAGTCAGACCGGCCCAGTGCAGCTCTGAGCCGCCGACCCCTCAGACTTGGCTTTGTGGCGCAACCAAGGAACCCAGTGGTTTTCTGGTGAACCACTGCAAACCTCGCGAGCTTGGTGCAGCCTCCTTGACGAGCTCCTCGACATGGCAGCCACGTCCGCTCTGGCTTGATGTTGGCTTTCAGATCAACCAACGAACCCGCTATCATCTAACTTCGACTTGCTCTTCACGCACCATGTGACTCGCACTTGATCCCGTCGGGCTACTGGGTCCATCGAACCATGCCTACTTGTCCCTCCAGTCCTTCGGAGGCCCCGCAAGGCTAATACCTTTCGCACTTGTTCTTCACCTGTACCAATGCACATCAAGCCGCAGCCTACATCCACAAGATAGAGCACAGCGTCAGTCCACACAACGTTGTCAATCACTCATCACTAGAGAGTGGCCAACCACTAGCCATCGGACACTCTGGTCCTCAATCTACCACTTGATGAGTGCATTGACAACACACCACATAATCGATACATAAAGAAAAGTAAAAATGAAAGTCAAACGAAAACCTCCAAACAAGTGATTCAAACACCAAACAACACAAACCCTGATCACTTGCAAACCGAAGTCTCAGTCCCCTAAGGTAAGGGCAACGGTTCAACACAACAGAGACAAACACCACCAAAGCTCACAAAGGGCAAAGCAAAGCTCACACAGAGCAAACCAACCAAAGCAAGAACTCAGACGACATAAGGAGCTCCCCCTGAACACATGTAGCTCTTCCTGAGCAAATGCAACTCCCCCTAAACCAGACCATGCAACTTACCTAGAGCAACCGAGCTCTCAGCTCACACCGGTCAGACCGGTCCTAGCACCGATCAGACCAATGACCGTACCAACAGTGCACCCTGTTCGACCAGTCAGACCGGTGCCCACACCGGTCAAACCAATGACCACCTAGGAAAATGCACCTACCCATTTTTAGTCCAAAACTCCACCAGAACTCTCTAAATGTATGCAGCAAGCCATTTCATGCCCAAACTTCTCCCCCTTGTTGACAATGCATGAATCAAGGCATTTCTACAAAAATTTCAACTCTAGACTTCTCAAATGGACATAGAGCCGTAGAATGTGCTAGGAACAAGCAAATGGACTACTTAGAGTTGACAAATGTTCAAAATAGCACAGCCATCAAGAATGTTCAGTTGCATACACACAAGTTCAAGCTATGGTAAAAATTAGTATTTTTGCGAAAAATTTCCCTCTCATGAGCTAAAGACCTATACATGAGCAAAGCATACCAAAGTGAATCTAGATCACACAAACTTCATGCTAGATCACATATCCTTAACACAAGATCATTACAAACACCCATAAGCATCTCATGTCATGCTAAAGCTACTGAGCCATGTGTCTACTTCTTAAAATGAGACTTCTCATGGTAGACAACATGAAATGGTTTAGCACCCATATAAATTTAGATTTAAATCATTTATGACATGGAACAAGTGAGACCATAACTTCAAGCACAAGCATTTCATACCAATTTCATTTTTCATATTTAAGCTCAAAATGGTACATGAAGTGCCTTTGCGGCAAAAAGAAGCTTATGCTCCCCCACAAGGTAACACATGGGCTAAACATTCATAAAGACAAATGGGTCTTTGACCCCAAGTGAAAAGCACATGATATCCAACCATGAATTAAGCATGATATAAACCACCAAAGCACACTAAGATCATGCAAAGCCTTGAACTCACAAGAGAGAGCCTATCTATCATTTTTGTCAAAAGAAAGCTATCTCATCATGAATATACAACCAAACTATAAAGAGCATAGCTTATCATCCCAAATATCAATCAAGTACATCCACAAGCTCAAACATAGCATATCATAGGGATCAATGTACATAGGAGAAGCCATTCCTAACCAATGCATATGATACAAATGCAAGGCAAAACATATCTTACAAAGATGCAAAACTATACATCAAGATACAAAGATGGCTACTCTATGAAATTAAACATGCATGCTATACATGAAACGAAACATGTATGATACATATGCTACAAAGTGAGCTCCCAAAGACCAACTCAAAAAGGACAACACACACCAATCTCTCCCCGTAAACGAGCAAAGGTAGCTTGGTCAAGTGGTTTTGTGAACATGTCGGCTTTTTGGTCTTGGGTAGGTACATGGCTCAACAATATGGTTCCCTTCTCAACATTATCCCTAAAAAAGTGTACCTCACTTCGATGTGTTTTGTTTAGGAATGGAGCACTGGGTTTTTGGCAATGCTTATGGCACTAGTGCTATCACAAAGAAGTGGGATCTGAGTGCACTCCTCACCAAAGTCTCTCATGGTATAGGAAATCCAAAGTAGCTGGGAACAACAACTAGCGGCTGCAACATACTCGGCTTCTGTGGTAGACTGAGCTACACTCGACTGTTTACAGGAAGACCAAGAAACCAAAGAGGAACCAAGAAACTGGCAAGATCCAGAGGTAGACTTGCGCTCGACATGACACATAACAAAGTCAGCATCGGAGAATCCGTGAAGTGTGAGTGTTGTCGACCGGGCATCCCTGGGCCTACCACACATGTGGGCCATACCTGGGAGATAAGGCCTGCACACCTGGCCTACTCGACTAGTGGACCACGGTGCAAGATTACCGTGGGCCACAAGGCAAGACAAGATGAACAAGGACTTGTACTAAGATTAGGATAGCTTCTTATTACTCGTTATAGGCTACTCCTAGTCCTACTCGAATAGTACTCTTGTACCAATCCAACTTGTAACACTACCTCTCGTGGCATATAAAGCGAGGCAGGGACCCCCTTCAAGAACATATGCGATCAATATAGAGCCACCCAGCATACAGGACATAGGGTATTACACACATTGTGGCCCAAACCGGTCTAATTGTGTGCCCCGTGTCTCACCATCGTGTTCCTGATCTCGGCGAGCCCCACCGCACAATCTACTACTTCGGGTACCCCATGGTAGGCTCAGTGTCTAAAACACTGACAGCTGGTGCGCCAGGTCTGGGATCTCATCGCTGATCTACTGGCAAACTCGATCGCTCCTGTCATCATCAAGCCGATCGTCGCTTTCCAGTAAGGCGACGCCTTCATTTTTGGCTCCTAGGTTTGTTTTGCTAATGGCGCTGGATCGTTCCTGCGTTTCTTGGCATCAACTCCGAAGTCAAAGCTCAAGTCCTCGACGCTTACGCAAGCTTCGATGGAAGAACTCGTCGAGAATTTCGATGAAATTTTGCTTTCTGACCCAGTCAGAGAGCTCGAGTCGGAGTCCGAGTACAACTCGACTTCGCCTACAATTCAGCCTGATTCGCTTTCCTTGGCTGTACAGCCTGCACTCAGTCTGGATTGTCTTCCAACATACCCCTCTTCGGCCATCGCCATGTCAGCGCTGCTTACCAAGCTGCGTTGGAGATCCTCATGCGCCTTGGTTCGAAGACCGTGCTCGAGTACTCTTCAGATTCGGAAGTCAACCTCGACTATTTCGATTCAGATTCGTCTGAGTTCGAGTTCGACTATGGTTCGGATTCTACTGAAGCACAACAATTGTCTGGCCCTGCTCAAGGACTGGTGATCACATCGACACCTGAAGGTAGATTTGTCTACTGGCCTGAGCATGTGCCTGCTGACCTTACCTTGGATGGTCAGGAGCACTTTATCGCTTGTCTCGACAACTTACCCTTCCAGGAAGGCACCAAGCTTGTTGATTATGACATTGATACTGAGCTCATTGAGAGTACGGGTACTCACTCGTCCTATCGAGAAGTTTTCGTCATCGATGCATCTACTCCGCAAGAGCACCGCGCCAATTATCGCTTTCCAGATGATGTCTCTAATGATGAACTCTCTGTTAATGTTGCTGCTGATGAAACCGCAGAGGCCAAGACTGCACGTCGTCAATGCAACACTGATTGTGCAACCCTTCGTCGTGAACTCGCGGAAGCTCTACCTACTCATAACTTGCAAGAGGCTCTGGATGCGGTTGCTACTCGACAATATCGCACTCCAGAGGAAGCTATCAATGTGATCAATTTGCTTGGTCGACCTATGCCTCGTGACAGGGCGGCTGCAGAAGTCGTGAAGCTAGCTGAACTAGCCTACACTATGCTACGTCAAGGCACCAGTACTCCTAGTCACCATGGCAGCAGTGGGGGTGCTCATCACACCACTCACACTCCTAATCACACACGTCCGGAAGCTAGCAACAAGGGCCATGGTGGCGATGGCAATGTCAATAGCAAGTCGGGAGACTCTTGCTACGATGCTTGCACAACAATCAACGCCAGGCGTGCTGAGCGTGAGAAGCAAAAGGATGTTGACTCTGATTCCTTCCCCGCTTTCTCTGCTCGACTTCAAGCTCTATTTCTTCCAAAGAAGAATAAGCCCTATGGTATTTCTAAATATGATGGCAAGCAAGATCCAAGGCAGTGGTTGCGATGTTATGCTCTGTCTATCACTAACGCCGGGGGCAATGACGATACTAAATGTATATATTTCCCTTTTAGTCTAGAGCAATAACCCCTCACATGGTTTGAATCTCTTAAGCGAGGCTCCATCGACAACTAGGGACAACTCAAGCAACGCTTCACCAGCAACTTCGCGGGTTCTTTGGGCCGCCATGGTACTCATATGGACCTTGCGTTGATCAAGCAAAAACAAGGCGAGACTCTTCGCGAGTACATGCGTCGCTTCTTTGAAAAAAGAGCCACTGTTGTTGATGTTACTGAGAAAGAAGTCATAGACACCTTCCAGGATGGTTTATATGATGACAGGCTTTTCCAAGACTTAGGTCGCGCTCGCCCAACCAACATCACCAAACTCAAGGAGATGATCACTCACTGGGCAGATGAAGAAGACAAAGCTCGGAACAGGTTCAAGCATCTTCGCAACAACAACAACAACAATAATGCTGGTGGAAACAATAGTGGCAAGCAACAGCAGGGTAATCGCACAAGTAATAACTACTCGAGCAATCCTAATCGCAAGTGCAAGCCTCACAATACTGTTGCAGCCATGGAAACCACCGCCAAGTCTGAAGAAGATTGTCACTGGGCAACATTGACCAAGTAGAAATGCCCATGGCACCCAAAGGGCGATCACACTACAGAGTAGTGTTACCAACTTCGTCGTGCACTGAAAAACACACCCGAACCAGTGCACCCAAACCCAAGGTTTCGCAAGAACAAGGGGAAGAAGGCTAACACAGGCAAAGACACTGGGTTTCAAGACCCATCAAACACTGTCAATGTCATCTTCGGTAGGATTCCAACCAAGCGCATGCAAAAACTTGCTCTCAGGGAGATTATGTCCATTGAGCCTGCAGCTCCAACTTTTCTGAAGTGGTCTGAAACCCCAATCACCTTCTCAAGGGCGGATCAATGGGCTAGTTTCTCTGAGCTAGGGCGATATCCTCTTGTTTTGGATCTAATGGTGGCGGGCTCTAGGCTTACCAAGGTTCTTATTGATGGTGGCAGCGGTCTCAATGTCCTATTTGCCAAGACCTTGAAAAAGATGGGTCTGTATATCACCAATATGCTTACCAAGACCAACTCGTCATTCTATGGTATAATCCCGAGCAATGCAGTTGTTCCTTTGGGTTTAGTTGTACTACCCGTTACCTTTGGGACTAAGGCTCACTACCACACCGAGTACATCATGTTCGAGGTTGCTGACTTCGAGACTTCTTATCACGCCATCCTCGGCAGACCTGGTCTGGCGAAATTCATGGCTATCCCACATTATGTGTACCTTGTACTCAAGATGTCGAGCCCCAAAGGAGTACTCTCACTGCATGGGGATTTGAAGGGTGCTTACGACTGCGACACTGAAGCCGTGGAACTTGCCTCCACAACTCAAGTCCCCAATGCTATGATGGAAGTCTTCACTACAGCTAAAAAGCTCGCTCTGAGCGAGCTGGAGATTCCTGAGAAGACGGATATCAACAAGCCTGCACCGACTAGGGACGTCCTGCTCAAAGCCATTGATCTTTGTATCGGTGACAGCAGCAAGACGACTATGATCAGTGCACAGCTTGATCCTAAATAGGAAGACACGCTCGTCAACTTCCTTCGGGCTAACTGTGATATCTTTGCATGGAAACCATCTGACATGCCAGGTGTGCCCAGGAGGTTGATCGAGCACTCACTCAACGTCGATCCTAATGCTACCCCCAAGAGACAACATCTCCGTCGCTTCGCTGATGACCGTAGGGATGCTATCAAGAAAGAGCTTGCCAAACTACTCGCGGCTGGCTTCATCCGGGAAGTCTTTCACCCGCAATGGCTTGCTAATCCTGTACTTGTCAGAAAGAAGAACTCTAATGATTGGAGGATGTGTGTCGACTACACGGATCTCAACAAGCATTGCCCCAAGGATCCTTTCGGGTTGCCGCGGATTGATCAAGTTATTGAATCTACGACGGGCTGTGCTCTACTCTGTTTCCTTGACTGCTACTCAAGCTATCACCAAATTGCAATCAAGGAGTCTGATCAAGAGAAGATCGCGTTCATCACCCCGTTCGGTGCTTATTGTTACACAACAATGTCCTTCGGGTTGAAAAATGCTGGTGCTACTTACCAAAGAGCTATCCAAGCGCGCTTCAAGAAGCAACTTCACAAGAATGTGGAAGCGTACGTGAATGACATCTTTGTAAAGAGGATCCAGATACGCTTATCGTGGATCTTGAGGAAACTTTTGCTTCGCTACGGGAGTACCAATGGAAGTTAAATCCTAACAAGTGCATCTTTGGCATATCATCGGGAAAACTTCTCGGGTTCATCATCAGCCATCGCGGCATCGAAGCAAACCCTGAGAAGATCACTGCCATTTCCAACATGCAAGCTCCGACTACTATCAAGGATGTTCAGAAGCTTACTAGATGTATAGCGGCACTCAATCGCTTCATCTCACAACTTGGAGAACGAGGTTTACCTTTCTTCAAGCTACTCAAGTAGTAAGAGAAGTTTGTGTGGACAACTGAAGCTGATCAAGCTCTTTCTCAGCTCAAGGAGTTCTTATCTTAGCCTCCAGTCCTCACAGCTCCTTTGCCAAAGGAAGAGCTCCTGCTCTACATTGCTGCGACTACTAATGTTGTAAGTACTGCTATTGTCGTTGAGCGGCAGGAGGAAGGCCATGCCTACCCTGTCCAAAGGCCGGTCTACTTCGTTATTGAAGTCCTCTCAGAATCCAAGGCTCGCTACCCTCTGGTACAAAAGCTACTTTATGCGGTTCTGATTACTTCACAGAAGCTCCACCACTACTTCGATGAGTACAAGATTTTTGTCGTTACTAGCTACCTGCTTGGCGAGATATTGCACAACCGGGATTCCACAGGAAGGATTTCTAAATGGGCGATAGAGCTCGGTGCTCTATCACTCGAGTTCAAGTCTGGCACTGCTATCAAGTCTCAAGCCTTGGTCGATTTCATGGCTGAGTGATGAGAGAACCAAGTTCTAACTCCAATTGAGCATCCAAAGCATTGGGTCATGTACTTTGATGGTTCCCTCAAGCTGGAAGGCGCCGGTGCTAGAGTGCTTCTAATCTCCCCCAAGGGCGAGCAACTCAAATATGTTTTGCAGATCTTTTGAAAGGTCTCAAATAATGAAGCTGAATATGAAGCTCTACTGCATGGTCTTCGCCTTGCAATCTCTCTTGGCATCACACGACTACTTGTTTACGGTAATTCTTTGGTGATCATCAATCAAGTCAACGATTCTTGGGATCATAATGCTGAGAACATGGATGCGTACTGTCAAGAGCTACGTAAACTTGAGAAAAAATTTCATGGTCTCGAGTTCCATCATGTTGTTCGTGACAACAATGTTGCTACAGACGTCTTTTCAAAGCTGGGATCTACACGTGCTCAAGTTCCACCGGGAATCTTCATCCATGAGCTCCACATTCCAGAGTAGTCATCTGCACCCACGACTATCCAGTCCAGCCTGATCGGGAAGTGCTTATGATTGATGTGGACTGGAGAACTCCTTTCATCGACTACATCAAAAATCAGCTAATTCCTGAAGACAAGTCAGAAGCCGAGCGCATTTCACACCGCATCAAGGCTTATGCTCTAGTCGGGGATCAACTCTACAAGTGAGGTGCAAGTTCTGATGTACTCATGAAGTGCGTCTCTCACGAAGAAGGGAAGGAAATCTTAGAGGAGACACACAAAGGAATCTGTGGCAATCATGCTTCTTCCCATACCTTGGTGGGAAAAGTTTTCAGACATGCTTTCTATTGGCCTACAGCTCTTGCTAATGTAGAAGAACTAGTCAGAGAATACCATGGATGCCAATTCTTTGCCAAGCAACAACACATTCCAGCCTACAAGCTCATCATGATACCACCAACTTGGCCTTTCGCTTGCTGGGGGCTGGACATGATTGCTCCTCTCCCAAATGCGCCAGGAGGATTCAACAGAGTTCTGGTGGCTATCGACAAGTTTACCAAGTGGATTGAGGTCAAGCCTCTTACCTGTCCCAAGGCTGATAGAGTCCTCGACTTCTTGGATGAAATCATGCAAAGCTATGGGTTCCCCAATCGCATTATCATAGACCTGGGTTCGAATTTCAATAATCACCAGTTCTGGGAGTACTGTGAGAATAGTGGAATTGATGTTCGGTATGTCTCCGTCGCTCATCCATGCGCTAATGCCCAAGTGGAACGTGCCAATGGGATGGTACTCGATGCCCTAAAAAAGGGACAGTATGATGCTGCAAACACCAAGGGCGGCAAGTGGATCAAGGATCTACCCAATGCACTCTGAGGGCTATGTACTCAGCCTACTGCTCCCACAGGGCAATCACCCTATTTCCTGGCCTACGGCTCTGAAGCCGTCTTGCCTGCTGATGTCATGTGGCGATCTCCGGCGGTTGACCAGTACGAAGAAGGCGTAGCTGAAGAAACAAGATAGATAGATGTCGATAGTCTCGAAGAAGCTCGCTGCAATGCACTCGTTCAATCAGCCCGATATCTCAAGAAGATTCACCGCTACCATGACCGCAACGTTAAGGAACGCTCCTTCAACGTTGGTGACTTGGTCCTTCATTGTATTCAGAACACGGCAGGACTACACAAACTCAACTCGCCATGGGAAGGCCCTTTCTCTGTTGCAAAGGTTACTGGCCCTGGTTCATATCGACTCCAAACACTTGAAGGTGAAGAAGTCGACAATTCTTGGAACATCGATCATCTTTGTCGTTTCTACCCATAGAGGGTCACGACAACCCTCTCCAGGAAGCTACGGCTGCAACAACTCGTAGGGGATCATGACAATCCTCTCCAAGTGGCTTCAGCTGCGACTACTCGTAGGGGATCACGACAATCCTCTCTAGGCGGCTTCAGCTGCGACTACTCGTAGGGGATCACGATAATCCTCTCCAGACAGTCTCATTCTGCGACAACTCATAGGGGGTCATGACAACCCTCTCCAGACGACTCCGTGTCGTATAGAGCAATAAGTGGCATAGGCTGTCCTTGTTCTATTTTTATTAAGAGGCTGCGGCCTAGAGTAACACCTTTCATAGTAGGGTCTTAGTGGAACTCTCACACAATTTGCTGCTACAGCAAGATGAGTTCATCACACTATCTCCTACGGTCTTACTCGTTCTTCGGAACATTCTTGCGAGTACTTCTCACTAGGCTCAAAGCCTTAGAAGTACTTAAGGCACTATTACTCAATAGTGTATGTAGACATTGTAAACTCGATACAGTGTACACATTTATCAAGACAGTAATAAATTAGTTATTCTATATATCGACTTGTTACTGTGTTTTTTGTTATTTCACAACAAAGCCTTCTTTTACGCTGCTACAGCTAAGGTTTCTTATTTGTTGTGATTAAGCTAACGTTCTTCGAAACATATCTAGACTTGAGTACTTTTACTCGAGTATCATATTTCTTTTGCAGCCATACACTTACTCATCATGAACTCGAGTACATGGCATCCACATAAGCAAACAAGGGATCCAGATAATTGACTTACTCAAGTTTTCAATTATATTACATAAAACACTTCTTTGGAATTACACTTTTTTCCATAGTGTTTTTATCCTACAGGTATCTAGCGCAGATCAATGAACTTGGAGACGGCTTCCGCGATAGGAGATGTCTGCTGCATCAACTTGTTCAGCCTATCATCGGTACAATCTCCAGATCTTCCGCCCATGATGACCGTCAGATCTACGTCTGCGTAGAAAGATTGATGAAGCTCAGCACTTGATTGGGAATTGTGCAAGACAGCCGCTGAGCATACTCCAGAATCTTCTTTGGCGTGTCCTTCAACCTCTCAACAAGTGGACGGGGTGGTACTCCTGCCTCTCTAGGTTCGAAGAGACTAGCCACTGGCTCCGCTGCCTCCATCAAGACCTTCAGTTCTTCACGCAGACACTTGGCTTCTTCAATTTTGATCTTGAGTGACTGCATACAAGTTAGCAGGTCATTCCATCTGTCAAGTCGAATCTACATTTCACGCTCAAGTTCCATACGGCGCACCTTATAATCTGCCTCGAGGTCAAGGCGAGCTGATTCTTCACGGTTAAAGGCCAACTGCCAGTCAAGAGATTTCTTCTTGTTCATCTCAACTTCTTCAGTCAGCTCTGTAATAGACCAAGACAACTTATAAGAGTGAAGTTTGCAAGAAATAAGTACTCAAAAATAAGTTCAGAAAGGGGGAATACCTTTATTCTTCTGGCGCAGTGACTTGTTCTTCCCGACAATGTCATCCTTCTATGCTGTCAGCTTCTGGATTTCATTATGGTACTCGGCGGCATTGCCATCAAGCTTCTCTTGCAGCCTCAGAGCCAATGCTTTTTGCTCCTTGAGTTCTTCTCTGAGTTGTGAGACTTCTTCTATGTCCGCCGCATGTTGCTCAAGCAAGCGAGTCTTCCGCTTCGACTGCTTGACAACTTCCTAAAAAAGCAAACAACTTAAGGGTTAGATACAAGTTATCTTTGGCTACAACTACTCTACAGGGGACTATGTTCTCAAACTTACCGCAAAGAGTTTCTCTACACTACGGAACATCTCGGAATGCGCCAGCGGGTTGTCCTCATCCAGGCACGAGTCATCGTATGGCATTAAACCTTCAACCCTGGATTGAGTACTTGTTTCCGCCTCCGAGTTCATTGCAGCACTACGCAGAGGAGCCGGGTCTTCAATTTCTGGCTCATGCGGCACTATACGGACCTCCGGGCTGTCTTCTAGTACTAGTCGTGCATCTATCTGACGCACGGGGGCTTCAACAACTAAGACATCTTCATAGCACAATCCGGCTTCTGGATCAACTTCTAGGCCTTCATTCACCACCACCTCTATGTCCTCCGGTTGCTGGGTCCTTGGCTTGGAGGCTGCATCCACTGCTATCTTGACTATATCACTCCAAAGCAGGCCCAATGACTGCACGGCATCGGCTTCGGCAACTGCCACTTAGGATTCCGAGAGAGTATCTTCTTGTTCCGCTAGCAGGTTCTGATTATCTCCAGCAGAACTATTCCCCGAAGCTCTCCACTTCACATCCATGGATTTCCTACATCAACAAGTCGATCAACATATTCAAATTTATCAACACCAAGAAGTTCTCAAGTCCTCGGGTACTTACAAAGAAGCACGAGGAACCACAGTTCTTGGTCCCAGTAGATCAAAGAATGTGGGCGACATCGGCACCACTGGGACACTCCCTACTAGTGGCACGCTTCCCAGCACTGCGACTTCTTGTTGCTCAGGCATCACCGTCTCAACGGATGATGTTTGAACCATCTCAAGTTCTATTGGCCTTGCAGGGCTGCTCGCGGGTACATGAGTAGTACTCTCAATAACCTGCATAGTCAAAATTACAAAACCATTACAAAAAATTACAAGTATTCAACAAGATATTGACTACTTAGTTCATACAACTAACTGTAATGGACGCAAGGCTGTAACCTTCTTCACAGCACGCTTCCCAACAGTGGTTCTCTTCTTCTGCGGCGGCTACGTCACATCATCAGCAAGGGACAAAGCTAGCCTTTTTAATGCTCTCACGGAAATACCACTAGGGATGGGTGCTCCAGAGTACCCGTAGCCAGCCTTCACTTCAAAACGCTGTTGAGGTGTCTGCTCGTCATCATCGCTTGAGGAGGTATCCTCCACCAGCACTTCATCTTCCCCTTGAGCAGGACGACTACTCTCGGGAGCTTGAGCCTCAACTTGTGATGGCTCTACCTCCGGCACCTGTTGCGGTTCATGGGGACGAGGAGGAGGGATGGAGACAAACTTTAAAACATCCTCCTGCAAAGACAAGGTAAATCAGTTAGTGGACGACTACTTTCAAACAAGTACTCGGGGGCTAGTTTGCGGATACTTACCAGACGCGGAGGATTATCGGCGCTGAACTCTTGGACAGTTGCCGGCTTTCCATCAAGGTTCTTGAAGATCTTCTCCAGCCTCTTCATCATGAGATCATCGCTGATCTCCTCTACAGACATCCTCGAGCCATCATCAAGACCCGTGTACTCGTACCCAAGATGCTCCCTCTACATCAAGGGTTGTACCCGGCACTTCATGAAGCTGAAGGCTACCCTCTCAGTTGTCAAGCCTTGTGCCTTCTTCTGGGCAATCTTCGCCAGCAATTCAAGGATCTGGATGCACTCTTGCATCGACGGTTCGTCCTTCCAGATCTTCTCATGTACTGGCGCAAACATACTGGGCTTGGGCAGCTGAGGTGGAGCATTGTCAGTATAAAACCACTTGGCTTTCCAATCCTGGTTGGAGTCTATCAAGTCGTCCTTGAAATACAACTCATGCGCTTTCTAACGCATCTGAAGATCAGCTCCACTGACTACTACTGGGAAGTTGCCATTGGGCTATGGCTTCCACCAGAATATCTTCCTGAACAGGGCCCAATGTGGGCAGATTCCAAGAAACGCTTCGCAGAAGTGCACGTACACTGCGATCTGGAAGATATTGTTCGGATTCAAGTGCATGTGCTCCAGCTTGAAGAAGGCGAGGATGTTGACGCATAAAACGGAATAAAGTTCTTCAATGGCAACACGTAACGGGTCCCTAGGATGTAACAAGGTGTGCCAGCCGACCTGACCTGTTGATCGGCATGGAAAGAATATGAAACGTTAGATGTGGGTTAGATCGGCTAGAGAACCGATGTGAGCCTTCAATGAGTAACGGCCTGATTGGCTGATACGACTGTAGAGCGAATCGGCTAGCTGAAGCAGCCGAAGAGCAAGTATAATCAAAGCGGCTAGATCAGCCGATTTGATGACGTAGGCAAAGCGTAAGCAGAAGCAGAGCAAACTAAGCGCTACGAGACAACACTCGGAACCTGATCTGAATCGGCTGTATCGTAGTGAAACAACATAGGGATGAAATTTAGCCAATACGATGAGATTACGAGCTGGATAAATTGGTGATAAAAGCTAAATAAACAAGAAAAGACTTGCAAACCTAGCTAATATCGATAAATTGTGAATAAAACTTAGACGAAACCACAGCAATACGCTCAGAGGTTAAAGCCCAGTTGTTATTCAAAAAACGGTACTTACAAGCTTGCTGGAGGTCGACCGATGCAGCCCGACGAGCTAGAAGAACGGTGTTTGAAGAAACAAGAAAATAAGAAGTAAAAAAGGGGTGGCGAAGTCGCTGACTTGAATAAGTAAAGGTTTTGTTGATTTGGTGTGTACAATCTTCTATGACCATGCAGGGTCGCTATTTATGTCCTAAGGACAACTTGACTCCTAGTCGATGACGATAATCATTTACTTGAATCTAAAGAAACGAAACTTCTAAAAACTTAATGATTCCTATAAGAATCGGACTCTCTAAACTAATGTTGACCCGTTGTCAACTTGGTTGTTGACCCGCCTCCGTCTTCCTTCCTTTTAGCATAATTCTTCTTTTGCCATGTTTCTCCTCTATCAATCGGCTGATTCCAAATCAGCTGGTTACTTTTCCCCTTTTCTTCATCGGCTCTAAGGTCTTCTTGACACATGTCAAAAAATGATGTCAACACATGCCCCCCAGTTTCAGAGTAAATTTCTTTTTGCTCTGAAATTCTCTCTTTTCCTTCTTGCACATGGGGATTACCAGAAGTTCTTTACTATTTTTCTGCTCCTGTTTTGAATGTTTTGGATCTTGCCCTATTGATGCCCGATTTGACCGTGTGATTTTGTCTTGCTTCTTCCTTTATAAACTCGCCTCTTCGTTTCATCAACTCCCATGAGCTTTTCTATCCTCAACATATTAGTCTTCTTTAGCCATGGGAGGCATTTCTCTTTGCAAATATCTTCAGGAAGTATAAATTACTGTCCTTTGATGAACTCCTGTTAATCAGAGTTCTACATCCGGATGATGCTATGAAGTTTGCAGTTGCTTTCAGTGCTGTTGAAGGGCAACCATTCTAGGTGTATGCACTGCAGTTTGTTGACGTATAGAATTCCCAACCTAACTTCGTTGGTGTTAGTCATGACTGCAAGTCAATATTGGCCCTCTAGAAATTAAACCATCAGTAATGCATCTGTTTCCCCTTTCATGAATCAGCCTTTATTTCTTGTGTCTGGTCGATAATTACTTTCTCTTTTCTTCAGCCTTTCGATCATGGGGGTGTAGAGAGGACTTCTGATGATCATCAACACTCAAAGTATGAATCAACAAGCTCTAATGTTGAGGTAGAAGTGATATCTTTGATTCATAACCATAGATAGGAACAAATTAGAGGCTATGGAGGCCAGGAGAACATATCTTCTTGAGGACTTGAATCAAGTAGATGGTGAAAGACATCACCAAGATCCAATTTAGAAAAACCAAAGATCCAAAGAAGATTTGATGTAATGTGATCGGCTTTCAATAAATCTAGCCGATTGTGGTTATCTTCATTACTTTCGGCTGCCTGAATAGTCTCTCTTTCTTCTGACAATATTTATTGTCTATCTTGTGACTCCTCTGTGGCAGATGAATGCTTCCCACCTACTCTTGCATGTTTAATAATCTTTCAACGTCAACATGTGACTCCGAACCATCTTTTCCATGCACCCTTCTTATAAAACTCAGTCTATAACCCAATGGTTCTTCACTGGCTTCTTCTTCATAGACCCCTTTCTTTCTTAGCCGAAATTCTCTGGATCGGCCTGTTATCTTTTGGGATGGGAGGTATCTTCCTCTTGGAGTGTTTACAGGAAGGCTTAGGTCCTTGTTTACTGCAACAGGCGTCTTCTTGAAATAGTTTTGCTTCATGACGCTGCCAGTAAGCTTGTTGATGTTTCCAGCAACATTGAGGGGTACTCCTTTTTGTCTCTTCCTCTTTTAGAGTTCAGAGTGTTTTCCTTCAACAACTTTTGAGTGTCCCTCCCTTTTTTGGGGAAACGTATCACTGAGATCAATGCCGACCCCTGGAAACTGAGCCATTCACGGAAAAATTGTTCCCATCTTGACCGGATCTGGCATCTTTTTCGATTCCTTCTTATCTTCTCCGGTCTCCAATTCCTTTGGTTTGGGCTATAAATAGCACCCATATGTACATCGGTTCTTCATGTTTTTCCATCATGGTACATAGACTAGATCTGATAGGGCGCAGGCTTTTGCTCTTTGATTTTTCCTTCCTCTTCTTCCTTTCTCGCCGTGGCTAGGAGAATTCTTGTGAAGTAGTGCAGCGTTACCTCGCCTTCTCCGACTCTTCTTGCGAAGCCAGGAGGTACAATAGCTAGAAGAATCCTTGTGAAAATCTTGGGTTCAACGGCTGAAGGGAAGGAGCAAGGTAGAATGTCCGCTGCACCTGTATCAGAGGAAGAGCGCGCCAAGGGGACGACCATCTTGGTCATCAACTCTTGGAGCTCTTGACGAAAGATCACAGAATCGGGCGAAGATCTTAGTCTTCCGTTTCCTCTTCGCAGTACCCCATCTCTCTCTGGTGTTCATCGATTCAATATCCTCATCATACGAGAGATATGATAATTATCTTCTAAACTTTGTACTCCATTGCTCTTCCATGAAGATGTGGGTACTCAAATTCCGAAATATTCAGAATTCAAAATTCGAGTTACTATTCATAGTACTATTCAAATTCAGCACTCATTATTCAAATTCAAGGCACTATTCAAAATATTTGCTACTATTCAAATTCGGAATATGAACAGTGCTAGAGCACTCACACCGAGTGGCTCAGGCACTCCAGAATAAGTCGCTTCCACCCAACTATTAGGCACTATGCAAGCACCTCTCTGGATGGTGGGTGAGTGCGCTATTAGTGAATATGTGCGTGATTAGCGAATATGCGGAGTATGCGTGCGTATATTTCTCAGGATCTTCTGCAGGCTGGCGAAACCAACAAATCCGCCGGTCGTGCGTGCAGATGGTTGTGTTGATCCTACACGGTACTCACCGTACTTGTCACAGGTTCGCCTCTGAAGCAGCAGCTAATCCTATCCCTCTAACACTAACCCCAAGACACTCTAGTGCGATACGTAGTGCGAGACGAGGCTTCTGTCGTCTCCCCAGGTAGTTCCACCCGAAGAGAACACTTCTCCACGGACACAGGGTTCTCTACACACACCGCTACCAGGGCTAACATGAGAACATCACACGCAGAGGTTTCTCCTATAGGGTCCCTAGCACAGAGACTCAGTCTATAACGATGGTGCTATGGGGAAGCCGGGATAATCAAAGCTAAAACTGTTCCATTAAAGCAAACAAGCTTTACATACGGTTTTCCCTTTCGGGAAACCCCAAACACTTACACCAACCTCGGTGATTACCTTACAAGCTCAGGAAGTCTGGCGACCTTCCATTATTCCTTAATTTACAAGGGGTGGGCTACTACTTCTACTGCTAGGAGTGGAGTGGAGTGGAGGTGGCGATGGCGATTTCGATGTATGTGTTGCCGGTGTCGAATGCAGGTGACTGGCTTCTCCTTTTATAACAAGAGTGGAGCCTTTGAGACTGCCTCCGTGTCTTCAAATTATTTGCTTTTACTGTTGCCTTGACAACTGGACGGTGCAGCAGGCTCCAATAATTGTCCTGGCTACAGTTGAAGTACTGTTTATTCCTTTTGCACTGTCATTTGTCTCGCACTTGTCTGCCTGTGACTTTTGGAATTTATTGGGTAGGGTCTTTCCCGCCCCAATAATTGATGTTGCAAAACATCAATTGAAATAAAAATATTCTGTCTTATTATATATCCCACGGCCGAATTGTTGATAATACCTTATCAACACATAAGAGAATATATTTATAGTATTATTTCTTATTCATCATTGTCTTCATTGTCTACTTCTTCAGGTTGCCATAAATCATACCAAGACAATAATTCACGATATTCTTTCCTGAGCTGACATTCCTCGCCGTAATTGGGCTTAATTAATCTTCCTACTTCTCTCTGTATGATACTATTTTTGCCATAATATTCTCGTAAAAATATTTTTATTATCTTATTTTGATACATCATATGATATTCAGGATCAAACTTTGTATTTCCTTCTATTTCTTTTAGTCTTTCATTTTGTAATGTGGTATAACCTAATTCAGGATCTTCATCTAAAATAATGTTTGATATGACATTTGCAAAATTATATGGATTACTACCAGCTCTTTTTAATTCTGCATAATACTGAGGATAAGTTTCTACCCATTGTTCCCATAGAACTTTGGCAGATTCTCCTAAAAAGGTTTCTAAGTATGTAATCATATCTTCTACTCTTTCTCCAATATTATGCTGATTTTGTATATATTTTTGGACTATTAGGCATTTTCATATGCTAATAATATTTGGCCAATCTATAGGGTCATGTGCTGCTAGATTTAATATAGCTCCATCACTTTTAGAGTTTTGAAATTGTACAGTTTTTTCAAATTCTCTTCTTTTAGAGCCCATATGCTTATATTGACCAGGTATATAGGTATATGCAGGTTCTTCTTTTTCTGGTGGCCAAGTTCCTGGTCTTCTAGATGATCTATCCTTCTCACCTTCAATCTTTATACCAACATTTCCTTCATTTTCTCTTCTTCTTTTTGAAGGACCTAAATCCATCGCTTCTATAGCATCTTCAATTTTGGAAGAGTATTCATTATGTTCTAAGCTACAAACCATATTTACATCTTCATCCTTTTCTTCATAGCTTTCTAACATAATTTTATTATTAATTTCCTATTGTTCATCTTCACTTATTGTATTGTTTTCTTCTTCTATTATTTTAACTAAATCTTTTTGAGATCTACTTTCTTTATTGTCTATTTTTGAAGCAATTTTATTCTTTTCTACAGATATACTAGGTTTTTCGCTATTTATATCTTTCTTTCTTAATCCTATTAAGCCTATATATTTCTCACTTGAAGTAGAGTTCTTTTTCTCTTATAGCAGGCCATTCACAAAGTATTGGAGTATTATATTCGTCATGAATTTTACTCAACTTATATTCATAATGTTTTATTTCATTTTCTACACTTAATTTTTCCATGAATTCACATACACTATGTCTTCTATTTTCTTCAATATTTGGTTCTGAACTGGATGCTTCTAAATCATCTAGACGTCTTTCTTTATAATCTACAAATCTAATACTAGTTAACCCTTTACTATTTTCATAGCTAATATAATCTTTTCGTTGCTTTAAAACCTTAGGTTCTATTAAAGCACCAATATTCCATTCTTCTCCTGCTCTTTCATCAGAACTTATTTTCAGAGGACTCATGAATTTTATTCCTTTAGATTGCATACTTTCTATTACATTATTGACATTTACCTTATATTTGGTTCCACTTCTATTGGTTAACCTGCCTATAAATTCAATATTTACTAATAAATTTGTTCCTTTGAAGTCTTCATAGCCTTTAGTCTGAAAACCAAATGCCATTTTATCTATAAATTCTTTTACTGGCATTATTAAGTCTGGAGCTATGTATGTTATTAACATATTTTCATTCATATCTCCTTCTAGAAAACCCAAAGCTGCCTTATTTATTGAATTCCATCTTTTATCTAATAGTGTGATTAAAACTTTTGTTCCTAGTTTCTTCCTTGTCATTCCTTTAATTCCTATAATATATATTCCTTGATGCATATATTTGTATCCTGAATATTTTAGACTGTTCTCAAACTGTTTACTAACAATTCTTAGTTGAACTGGTTCTGTTAGAACACTTAATTCTACTTCTCTGGATATTCTATATAAACCACTTTTATTTTCAAACCATCCCATTTGATATATTTGTTGTGGTTTTATCTTTCGTAGAGTATTCTTCTGATATCTTTCAAGATCTCTTTCTACATCTATCATTTCTTCCAGGTTTTCTATATCATCACATCCTCCTTTTAATTTATCCATGATACTTAATGGTCTTGTGTCTTTATTTATTAACTGGAGTGACTTGTCTCTTCTAGACAAGCTCTCAGATACTTCCATTTTTCTGAATTCAAAGATCTATTCAATTCAATTATTCCTGATAATGATAGCATAATATCTGTACTATGCTCAGAAGTATTAATATTATCAAGCTTTTTATATAAACTTGATATATCGTTTTTGATATAATCACTATTTTGGCTAATTCTTCCTAATGAATTTTTACTTTCTTCAATTAATTGTAGGGCTAACTCTAATTTATTATGTGTGATTAAATATTGTTCTACTAGATGCTTATGTTCTTTTTGTAATTTTTCAAATTTTAATTCTAGGTCGTCTTGCCTTTTACCCCAAGCTATATAAAAATTATGTATGAGATCAACTAATAGATTTATCTGACCGTGCGAAGTATGCCAAATATGTTCTTCAGAACTATTTACTTTGCACCTGATATTTATATTCTCTTTAGTATTAACCGTCTTTCCAGTATTTACTTCTAAGTTCAGGTAATGTAACTCCTCTATTTTCGAAAGATATAGCAAGAAAATTCAAATTTAAATCAACCACGGCTCTGATACCAGGCTAACAGGGTACTCAAATTCCGGAATATTCAGAATTCAAAATTCGAGTTACTATTCACAACACTATTCAAATTCAGCACTCACTATTCAAATTCGAGGCACTATTCAAAATATTTGCTACTATTCAAATTCGGAATATGAACAGTGCTAGAGCACTCACACCGAGTTGCTCAGGCACTCAAGAATATGTCGCTTTCACCCAACTATTTGGCACTATCCAAGCACCTCTCTGGATGGTGGGTGAGTGCGCTATTAGTGAATATGTGCGTGATTAGCAAATATGCGGAGTATGCGTGCGTATATTTCTCAGGATCTTTTGCAGGCTGGCGAGACCAACAAATCCGCCGGTCGTGCGTGCAGATGGTTGTGTTGATCCTACTCGGTACTCACCGTACTTGTCCCAGGTTCACCTCTGAAGCAGCAGCTAATCCTATCCCTCTAACGCTAACCCCAAGACACTCTCGTGCGATACGTAGTGCGAGACGAGGCTTCTGTCGTCTCCCCAAGCAGTTCCACCCGAAGGGAACACTTCTCCGCGGACACAGGGTTCTCTACACACGCCGCTACCAGGGCTAACATGAGAACATCACACGCAGAGGTTTCTCCTATAGGGTCCCTAGCACAGAGACCCAGTCTATAACGATGGTGCTATGGGGAAGCCGGGATAATCAAAGCTAAAATTGATCCATTAAAGCAAATAAGCTTACATACGGTTTTCTCTTTCGGGAAACCCCAAGCACTTACACTAACCTCGGTGATTACCTTACAAGCTCCGGAAGTCTGGCGACCTTCCTTTATTCCTTAATTTACAAGGGGTGGACTACTACTTCTACTGCTAGGAGTGGAGTGGAGTGGAGGTGGTGATGGCGATTTCGATGTATGTGTTGCCGGTGTCGAATGCAGGCAACTGGCTTCTCCTTTTATAGCAAGAGTGGAGCCTTCGAGACTGCCGCTGTGTCTTCAAATTATTTGCTTTTACTATTGCCTTGACAGCTGGACGGTGCAGCAAGCTTCAATAATTGTCCTGGCTACAGTAGAAGTACTGTTTATTCCTTTTGCTCTGTTCTTTGTCTCGCACTTGTCTGCCTGTGACTTTTGGAATTTATTAGGTAGCCACCTCCACTCCACTCCACTCCTAGCAGTAGAAGTAGTAGTCCACCCCTTCTAAATTAAGGAATAAAGGAAGGTCACCGGACTTCCTGAGCTTGTAAGGTAATCACCGAGGTTAGTGTAAGTGCTTGGGGTTTCCCGAAAGGGAAAACCGTATGTAAGCTTGTTTGCTTTAATGGAGCAGTTTTAGCTTTGATTATCCCGGCTTCCCCGTAGCACCATCGTTATAGACTGAGTCTCTGTGCTAGGGACCCTATAGGAGAAATCTCTGCGCGTGATGTTCTCATGTTAACCCTGGTAGCGGCGTGTGTAGAGAACCCTGTGTCCGCGGAGAAGTGTTCCCTTCGGGTGGAACTGCCTGGGGAGACGGCAGAGCCTCGTCACGCACTACGTATCGCACGAGAGTGTCTTGGGGTTAGCGTTAGAGGGATAGGATTAGCTGCTGCTTCAGAGGCAAACCTGTGACAAGTACGGTGAGTACCGAGTAGGATCAACACAACCATCTGCACGCACGACCGGCGGATTTGTTGGTCTCGCCAGCCTGCAAAAGATCCTGATATATATACACACGCATAATCTGCATACTCTGCATATTCACTAATAAGCGCACTTACCCACCATCCAGAGAGGTGCTTGCATAGTGCCAAATAGTTGGGTGAAAGCGACATATTCTTGAGTGCCTGAGCAATTCGGTGCGAGTGCTCTAGCACTGTTCATATTCCGAATTTGAATAGTAGCAAATATTTTGAATAGTGCTGAATTTGAATAGTGCTATCAATAGTAACTCGAATTTTGAATTCTGAATATTCCGGAATTTGAGTACCCATGTTAGCCTGGTATCAGAGCCGTGGTTGATTTAAATGTAAATTTTGCTATATTTTGGTTAATATGGAAAGTATAGTAACTCGAATTTTGAATTCTGAATATTCTGAGAATTTATACTGGGAATATTTTGAATTCGACCTAGTATCAGAGCCGTGGTTGATTTAAATTTAAATTTTGCTATATTCTGGTTAATATGGAAAGTATAGTCAGTCAGATACAATTTTAGGAACAAAAGTTTTAATCACACTATTAGATAAAAGATGGGATTCAATAAATAAGGCAGCTTTGGGTTTTCTAGAAGGAGATATGAATGAAAATATGTTAATAACATACATAGCTCCAGACTTAATAATGCCAGTAAAAGAATTTATAGATAAAATGGCATTTGGTTTTCAGACTAAAGGCTATGAAGACTTCAAAGGAACAAATTTATTAGTAAGTATTGAATTTATAGGCAGGTTAACCAATAGAAGTGGAACCAAATATAAGGTAAATGTCAATAATGTAATAGAAAGTATGCAATCTAAAGGAATAAAATTCATGAGTCCTCTGAAAATAAGTTCTGATGAAAGAGCAGGAGAAGAATGGAATATTAGTGCTTTAATAGAACCTAAGATTTTAAAGCAACCAAAAGATTATATTAGTTATGAAAATAGTAAAGGGTTAACTAGTATTAGATTTGTAGATTATAAAGAAAGAAGTCTAGATGTTTTAGAAGCATCCAGTTCAGAACCAAATATTGAAGAAAATAGAAGACATAGTGTATGTGAATTCATGGAAAAATTAAGTGTAGAAAATGAAATAAAACATTATGAATATAAGTTGAGTAAAATTCATGACGAATATAATACTTCAATGCTTTGTGAATGGCCTGCTATAAGAGAAAAAGAACTCTACTTCAGGCGAGAAATATATAGGCTTAATAGGGTTAAGAAAGAGAAAGATATAAATAGCAAAAAACCTAGTATGTCAGTAGAAAAGAATAAAATTGCTTCAAAAATAGACAATAAAGAAAGTAGATCTCAAAAAGATTTAGTTAAAATAATAGAAGAAGAAAACAATACAATAAGTGAAGATGAACAATGGGAAATTAATAATAAAATTTTGTTAGAAAGCTATGAAGAAAAGGATGAAGATGTAAATATGGTTTGTAGCTTAGAACATAATGAATACTCTTCCAAAATTGAAGATGCTATAGAAGCAATGGATTTAGGTCCTTCAAAAAGAAGAAGAGAAAATGAAGGAAATGTAGGTATAAAGATTGAAGGTGAGAAGGATAGATCATCTAGAAGACCAGGAACTTGGCCACCAGAAAAAAAAGAACCTGCATATACCTATATACCTGGTCAATATAAGCATATGGGCTCTAAAAGAAGAGAATTTGAAAAAATTGTACAATTTCAAAACTCTAAAAGTGATGGAGCTATATTAAATCTAGCAGCACATGACCCTATAGATTGGCCAAATATTATTAGCATATGGAAAGGCCTAATAGTCCAAAAATATATACAAAATCAGCATAATATTAGAGAAAGAGTAGAAGATATGATTACCTACTTAGAAACCTTTTTAAGAGAATCTACCAAAGTTCTATGGGAACAATGGGTAGAAACTTATCCTCAGTATTATGCAGAATTAAAAAGAGCTGGTAGTAATCCATATAATTTTGCAAATGTCATATCAAACATTATTTTAGATGAAGATCCTGAATTAGGTTATACCACATTACAAAATGAAAAACTAAAAGAAATAGAAAATTTAACATTAACAAGTTGGAAAGGAATAAAAGAATTCTCTCAACATTATTTGTACAATGCTACAACTGCTAAACAAGGTTATAATAAAGGAATAGTTGAGAGATATTTTAACAAATTACTAGATCCTTTAGGTTCTATGATATTTGAGGAATATAAAAAAGAATCTAATGGTAAAGAATATAATATTTCTCAGGCTATAACATTTGTCTTTAAACAACTAAGAAAGGTATGCACGAACATACAAGCACAAAGATCAATGAAGCAATCTGATTATAATTTTTGCAATAGAATAGTTCAAATACCAATGACATATGGAGAAGAGAGAACAAGAAGTAAGAAATATCCTAAGAATTATAAAAGGGGTAACGTGAGAATAAAGAAAAGATACCTTCTAAGGAGATCAGATAATAGAGCTCCTTTCCTTCATAAAAGAAATGTAAGAAGATATAACCCTAGAAAGAACTATGATAGTACATGCAGATATTTTATTTGTAATTCACCAGATCATTTAAGTAAAACCTGCCCTAACAAAAATAAGAAAAGGTATTCTAATAAACAAGAAGAACAAGAGAAAGTGTTAATAATAGATAGTGTGAATGAAAATATCCTAGTATGTGATGATGATATTATGGATGATGAGTCAATATATTCAATAATAGAGACAGATGAAATAGAATATGATGAAGAAAAAGAGTCTAGTGATGAAGAATTAAATCTAATTGATGAATTAGCTGGATTAAAAATAGAAATGATGGAGCAAATAGATTGTAAAAATAATTGGGACCATAAAAGAAGTGATTTTAATACAAGATGTGTATATTGCATATATTATCCAAAGCAAAGATCAATGTGTAGTCTATGTTTAAAACAAGCATGTATTTTATGTCTAGAACAACAATATAAAAATAATGATAGCTCAAAAGTTAAATATGAAATAAATAAGAAAGAGCCAGTAGAGGAAGCTAAATTAGAAGAAATAAAAAAGGAAAATAAATATTTAACCAATACTCCACAAGAATTTCTTCTTCCTAGAATAAGTTTTAAGACTGAGCAAGTCTTGTCATATTTTACACAAGATATTATAAATATAATTTGGGGAAAATATGTTGAAAGGCAATACAAAACCTTTCAAGATATACAAAATTATTTCATGAAATTATACCAAGGAAAAGAAAGAAATCTAGGAATAATTGTTAATACAAATATTTTCCCTCTACTACATCTTGATGACAAGTTAATTGTCAAGCCTTATCAAAAATTTGTCATATTTAAAGCTGATATAAATTTAAAATATTTTAGAAATATTCAAAAAAATATTGGAGATACTATCTCTTTACAAACCATTATTGATCATGGGTTAATTCATGATATATATGGTACATTGGAAGAAATAATACAGTCAGAACTTGGAAGTGCTATTAAAGAAGCATGTAAGAGATTAGCTTGTGTTCAAGGAAGATATAAAATTAAATTCTATTCCAATCCACCAAAATTTACACCGCCAATAAGACCAGCAAGTCATGATATTTATATTACAAAAGGAATATATAAATTTCCTGCTGTATGGTCAGCAGATGCATGGAGAAATTATGAGGAATTATTTGCCAAAGATACAAATCATGATAACTGGAGAATATTCAGTGAAGCAAAAGAAATAGAAGGAAACCGGAATATCATATGATGTATCAAAATAAGATAACAAAAATATTTTTACGAGAATATTATGGCAAAAATAGTATCATACAGAGAGAAGTAGGAAGATTAATTAAGCCCAATTACGGCGAGGAATGTCAGCTCAGGAAAGAATATCGTGAATTATTGTCTTGGTATGAATTATGGCAACCTGAAGAAGCAGACAATGAAGACAATGATGAATAAGAAATAATACTATAAATATATTCTCTTATGTGTTGATAAGGTATTATCAACAATTCGGCTGTGGGATATATAATAAGATAGAATATTTTATTTCAATTGATGTTTTGCAACATCAATTATTGGGGCGGGAAAGACCGTACCCAATAAATTCCAAAAGTCACAGGCAGACAAGTGCGAGACAAAGGACAGAGCAAAAGGAATAAACAGTACTTCTACTGTAGCCAGGACAATTATTGAAGCTTGCTGCACCGTCCAGCTGTCAAGGCAACAGTAAAAGCAAATAATTTGAAGACACGGAGGCAGTCTCGAAGGCTCCACTCTTGCTATAAAAGGAGAAGCCAGTCGCCTGCATTCGACACCGGAAACACATACATCGCCATCGCCACCTCCACTCCACTCCACTCCTAGCAGTAGAAGTAGTAGTCCACCCCTTGTAAATTAAGGAATAAAGGAAGGTCACCGGACTTCCTAAGCTTGTAAGGTAATCACCGAGGTTAGTGTAAGTGCTTGGGGTTTCCCGAAAGGGAAAACCGTATGTAAGCTTGTTTGCTTTAATGGAGCAGTTTTAGCTTTGATTATCCCAACTTCCCCGTAGCACCATCTTTATAGACTGAGTCTCTGTGCTAGGGACCCTATAGGAGAAACCTCTGTGTGAGTTTGCTCTAGTTAAGCCAAGAGAGTGGCGTTGAGAGAGCATTTGCCGCGGAGAAGTGTTCCCTTCGGGTGGAACTGCCTGGGGAGACGGCAGAGCCTCGTCTCGCACTACGTATCGCACTAGAGTGTCTTGGGGTTAGCGTTAGAGGGATAGGATTAGCTGCTGCTTCAGAGGCGAACCTGTGACAAGTACGGTGAGTACCGAGTAGGATCAACACAACCATCTGCACACACAACCGGCGGATTTGTTGGTCTCGCCAGCCTGCAAAAGATCCTGATATATATACACACGTATAATCCGCATACTCTGCATATTCACTAATAAGCGCACTCACCCACCATCTAGAGAGGTGCTTGCATAGTGCCAAATAGTTGGGTGAAAGCGACATATTCTTGAGTGCCTGAGCCACTCGGTGCGAGTGCTCTAGCACTGTTCATATTCTGAATTTGAATAGTAGCAAATATTTTGAATATATATATATATATATATATATATATATGCTCATATTTTTTTCTAAGGGTGATTGTTACATCGGCCATTATCCGAATCATGAATCGGCTATAAGTGTCTGAATATTCCTTTTATTTTACAATTTTTTCACTAAAGTCAATAACTCAGTATCGGCTATTATCCGAAATCTAAATCGGCTAAAGAGCCAGAAGTAGTAATCGGCCAAGTAATTGATCTATTTTCTTGTTTCTTAAAACCATGTCTTGATCTTGACTACCATCAGCCTGATCTCGCTGAAGTCAAATTATCTCAATCGGCCGATGCAGCCTTTTATTCCTTATATTTGAGAACCGATCATCTGGATCAGCTAAAGTTCGAAGTCAGACATCTTGAGGAAATCTATCTCCCATATTTTCTCTGATATGCAGACAAATTTATCAAGATTCCAATGTGTATCGACCGCTGCAATATGGAAGGAAGAATCGGCATTGACTACTTCCACCGAATCTCCAATCCATTGGATCACGCATTGATGCATTGTAGACGGAATGCAATAGTTGGCGTGAATCCAATCTCTTCCAAGTAGTAAATTGTATGATCCATTCTCTTTGATAACGAAAAAGGTAGTTGGAAGGGTCTTGCTGCCGATTGTCAGATCCACACATATAGCACCCATTGCAGATGATGAATTTCCTTCGAAATCGAGTAGCATGATGTCGGTCTTGGTTAAGTCTTGTTCACTTTTCCCGAATCTCCGAAGCATTGAATAAGGCATAAGATTAACCGATGCACCACCATCTACCAGGAGCCTTGTGACTGGCTTTCCATTGACAAGTCCTTTGAGGAACAATGCTTTCATATGTTGTCGTTTTTCCTCATCTGGTTTCTCAAAACTGGCCAGCATTGGATCCAAGGTTAACTGAGCCGATCCTAACTCCTCATCTGAATCTTCATCTGAATTGTCTTCAAGAGTCATAAACTCTTTGGGTAGCATGAAGACCATATTAATATCAGCTGCTGGTTGATCTTCTTTCTTGTTGTCAAATTTGGGTTTAGGTCACCAGATTTGGGATCGGACCTTCTTCTTGTCAAGTGCTTGTTTCTCAATCTCTTCTTGCTGTTCCAATTGTCGCAAGTGTTGGATCCTCCTTTTCTGAGACTTAGTTAAACCCTCAGGGCACCATTTAGGTTGATGAACTATGTGCTGGCCTTTGTCCTCATATGTAGCATTACGCCTTTCTGGATTTCTTGCCAATACGTCTTCATTAGGGACCCTACTGTCAGCCATCTCTTCTAACCAATCAGAGTCTGTCTGATTCTCTCTGACTTTGCCTCCTAGCCGATCATACATGCTGATCCTGCCCCCCAACCGATCATGTACTGAGACCTGTTGTTCATGAAATTCTCGGTTGTTGTGCATCGCTGGCCTATTTCCTTTGTTGTCAAAGCAAACCCTTTTGGAAGATTGTCCTTTAGAATAGAAACCATTACACTCTGGACAATTATCCATTGTTGGAAGCTTAATCCCTTCCTCCCAACAATATCTAAAAAACGAGCACCCCCAGTGATTTGAATTACGCCTTGCCCATTCTTCTCCTTCCCTGATTCTTTGTTGATGGCGTTGATACTTGTTCAGAAGAAACTGGGATTGAGTAACTTTGCTTGATGCTCCTGGATTCTCTTCGAGCAGTTCTTTACCTTTTGCTTCTTCTGTTGTTATCTGAGCCTTGGGATCGATGACCTTTTTATTCTGAGCCGATTCAGATGTCAATACCTTTGCTTGTGAAGTTGATTCCACTACATTGGAAGGGAAAGGATGTTGATCAATCTTCATCAGCTTTCCTGACTTGGAAGGTGTCTCAAATTTAAGCTTCCCTTGATCTATTGCGTTTTGAATTTGTTGACGGAATACCTTGCACTCATCAGTATTGTGAGATGTGGCATTATGCCATTTGTAGTACTTGATCTTCTTGTGCTCTTCAGCACTTGGGATAGAATGATTCCGAGAGAGCTTAATCTGTCCCTACTGAAGTAGGAGATCAAATATCTTATCAGCTTTAGTTATATCAAAACTGAATTTCTCAGCAATCGGCTTCCTGTTTGGCACCCATTCAGCTAGATTGACCTCAGCCTCTTCTTCTGAATCAGAATTTTCCACATAAGAGATCTTCTTCTGATAACTCTTTCGAGGTTCGTAAGGTCGAGAAGAACTTTCATGGCTTAATTGGTGTACCAACTGGCATATATTTTCAAACTCTTGTGAAGCATACTTTTCTTTGATTGAAGGCAAGAGTCCTTGAAAAGCCAATTTTGCTAGTTGTTTATCAGTTAAGGATAGGTTGAAACACTTGTTCCTTGTCTCTCTGAATCTCTGAACGAAATTCACCACCGACTCATCGTTCCTCTGCTTCAAGCTGGTTAGATTGGTAGTCTTCATTTCATGTATTCCAGAAAAGAAATAACCGTGGAACTTCTTCTTCAGATCTTCCCAACTTTGAACAGAATCGGCCGGTAGTGATGTAAAACAAGTGAAAGCCGGTCCCGACAAAGAAGATGGAAACAACCGAACCCTTAATACCTCATTTGACCCTGCATCTCCACACTGAATAATGAATCGGCTGATATGCTCGATAGTGGAGGTGTCATCTTGACCAGTAAACTTGGTGAAGTCAGGCACTTTATATCTCTGAGGAAAGGAAATCTGATCAAAATAAGCCTGGTATGGTGTCTGATACACGTTGGTTTGCCGCTTTGGTTTTAACCCAAACTGTTTTTGTATCAAACCTGAAATCTCAGCCATAAATTTCTTATTTTGATCAATCCACTGATTACCTGCCGAAGAACCTGGCCGATTTTGCATAATTCCGCCTATCTCTGACTGTTCGCGCATAATTGACTGTGAAGCCAAAGGTGCCTAAAAAGTAGTATATTGGGGAAATCCACTTAAATAAGGTGCTCCAGGCTGAGTTCCTTGCTGTGTATACTGCTTGCTTGGAGTACCTTGTGTACGCTGCTCTGGCAATTGATATGTCGATTTTCCCGTTTGAGCCATTTGATCCCATAATGTTGCCTGATGCATGGCATTATTGTACTACTCCTGTAAATTCGCAGCATAGGTACTGACTACATAAGCTTGAACCGCAGGGCTCATCTGTTCTGGTGTCATTGGATGACTTATGATAGGTTGACCAGTTGCTGCTCCACTAGAATTTACTTGTGTCGGAGTTTTCTGCGTGCTAGAATCTTCTTGAGCCGATTGAATAGGCATGACGATGTGCATATGTATCGGCTGAATATCATAATGCTTCACCTTGAGAGTCTTTGGTTCTATGAACACGAATGTGATTCCTCCGTCATGTTGAACTGCAGTTCCGACCAAATCTCCAAATTTCGCAGCATATGGACCAGTAGTAGTTTCTTCTACCTTTTGAGTTGCCTCCGTCGCAACACCTTTCCCATTTGTGTTCTTTTCTGATATCGACACCTCGAGGACAATAGGTGCATTGCTCGGAGAATTTTACAGATCACCAACTTCAGTCGTGGTTGCCGATAGAATTGGTGTTGTATGAGCAGCACCTCCTAAAGTAGATTGTCCTGGCTGAAAAGTCGAAAACCTCATGGAAGCAACGGTTGGAATTGTTGTACCAGGTTGATAATATACTGGTCCTTTGTATCCACTTGCGAGTTCATCTCTGAGCACTTCTCTCACAGAATTTTGTACTATGTTGTTGAAGACAGATGATTCATCAATCAAGGATCCATGCATAGCCTTTGTCATCATATCTTGCAGCTTCATAGGATCGGCTTGTATTATCAACTCATGAGGTCTTGGAAGAGGAATCTTCTTGATGGCCCCTTGCTTGGTTAAGCCGAAACTGACAATCAATAGTTGACCATATTCTGCCATGCGCACATCGAACTCAGCTTTGTCTTCTTCACGAAGTTGATCTAACGTGATAGCTTGGGTCTTGTCTGCACCAGCTTCTTTAGTTGGTTATGGTCCTGACATGATTGATTCTTCGTGTCCCACCGGGCGTGCCAAGATGTGTTGACACAAAAAACGGAATAAAGTTCTTCAACGGCAACACGTAACGGATCCCCGAGATGTAACAAGGCGTGCCAGCCGACCTGACCTGTTGATCGGCATAGAAAGAATATGAAACATTAGATGCGGGTTAGATCGGCTAGAGAACCGATGTGAGCCTTCAATGAGTAACGGCCCGATCGGCCGATACGACTGTAGAGCGAATCGGCTAGCTGAAGCAGCCGAAGAGCAAGTATAATCAAAGTGGCTATATCAGCCAATTTGATGACATAGGCAAAGCGCAAGCGGAAGCAGAGCAAACTAAGCGCTACGAGACAACACTCGAAACCTGATCTGAATTGGCTATATCGTAGTGAAACAACGCAGGGATGAAATTTAGCCGATACGATGTGATTACGAGCTGGATAAATTGGTGATAAAAGCTAAATAAACAAGAAAAGACTTGCAAACCTAGCTAATATCGATAAATTGTGAATAAAACTTAGACGAAACCACAGCGATGCGCCCGGAGGTTAAAGCCCAGTTGTTATTTGATAAAACGGTACTTACAAGCTTGCCGGAGGTCGACCGATGTAGCCCGACGAGCTAGAAGAATAGCGTTTGAAGAAACTAGAAAATAAGAAGTAAAAAAGGGGTGGCGAAGTCGTCGACTTGAATAAGTAAAGGTTTTGTTGAATTGGTGTGTACAATCTTCTATGACCACGCAGGGTCGCTATTTATGTCCTGAGGACAACTTGACTCCTAGTCGATGACGACAATCATTTACTTGAATCTAAAGAAACAAAACTTCTAAAGACTTAATGATTCCTATAAGAATCGGACTCTCTAAACTGATGTTGACCCGTTGTCAACTTGGTTGTTGACCCGCCTCCGTCTTCCTTCCTTTTGGCGTAATTCTTCTTTTGCTATGTTTCTCCTCTATCAATCGGCCGATTCCAAATCGGCTGGTTACTTTTCCCCTTTTCTTCATCGGCTCTAAGGTCTTCTCGACACGTGTCAAAAAATGATGTCAACAGAGGAACCCTCTGAAGAAATCTGAAGCCAGCAGAGTCAACCCACGCTCGACGAAGTGGCCGAACATCGGGATCTCATCTAGATTGTTCTCCATGGGCCACACATCCCTAGCGGCGGAGTTCCAACTAGCAACTACCTTCTCGCGCAGCAAACCGGCAGCCTCAAGGGCCTTGATGTCCTCCTCCTTCATCTTGGATTTCTTCCAAGAGGTGGTCTGGCTCGGTGGTTTCTCAATCACCACCGTCAGTATTTTGGCTCTGGCAACTGATTTTTGCTGCGACCAGATCTTTTCTTCTCCATCTGTCCCTTGGATGGCGCACTCTTCATCCTTTCAGTCACGAGAGTCTTCTTTCGCATCTGCTCGGGGGCTGCGAGGGGGTGGAGGTGGTGGCACTTGGTGGCGTAGGCTCTCAAACTCTGTGGCGGCTACGGCGGCTAATGCTTTTTTCTGGATCTAAGGGCGAATGGAAGCAATGAAACCCTAGGGGATACCCTCTCTAGTATTTATAACCCAAAACCCTAACGGTTCAACCTGGTGACCCTTCGTATTCAACAGATTGGATTCACACTGGGCAAATAATTTTGGCTAAGTCAGGAGGCTTTTTACAAATTCCAAGACTTGCTCGACTCCATCTCGGGGGCTCGACTACTCGATGGGATTGGATTTCATTCAGCTATAGTACACTGAACTCAGGCCACTTTCTACAGTCAGATTGGATCCTTCAATTTGAGAAGTACTCGACTCAAGGCTCGGGGGCTCCGTGCCACGTGTCCTTCGGTTTTTCTCGGGATTTTACAGGATTATTTGACGAAGACTTCAGATTGACCCTCAGCTTGAATTTACAATTCAAACTAAGGCTCGGGGGCTACATCCATATGGGAGGCGATTTTAGTAATCGCATTCCCATATGATTTCTTCATGATTTCTACAGATTTTTCAGAGCAAGATCAAGTGCTAAGAAGAATTGACCCTCAGCTTGAATCCTCGATTCGACCTAAGGCTCGGGGACTACATTCCATATGGAATGCGATTTTAGTAATCACATTTCCATATGGATCTTTGATGCAAAGATTTCAAGAACGAAGCGGGTATTATTAAAGGCCTTCAAAAGAAGTACTCGGGGACGCTTGGGAACAACTTGAGAAGACTTCAAGACTACTCGTGGAGTTAGCTGGAGTACCTTCCAGCCTCATGATGATTCAAGTACTATTGAAGATCGAAGCTTGCAGAACTTGAGGACGCTTGGGAACTACTCATGGAGACCCTTTAAGACTACTTGGATGCATCACACTCGACTACAAAGTACTCGGGGGCTTGTCGACCGGGCATCCCTGGGCCCACCACACATGTGGGCCATACCCGTGAGATAAGGCCTGCACACTTGGACTACTCGACTAGTGGGCCACGGTGTAAGATTACCGTGGGCCACAAGGCAAGACAAGACGGACAAGGACTTGTACTAAGATTAGGATAGCTTCTCATTACTCATTATAGTCTACTCCTAGTCCTACTCGAATAGTACTCTTGCACCAATCCAACTTGTAACCCTGGCTCTCGTGGCATATAAGGCGAGGCAGGGACCCCCTTCAAGAACATATGCAATCAATACAGAGCCACGCAGCATACAGGACGTAGGGTATTACGCACATTGCGGCCTGAACCTGTCTAATTGTGGCCCCCGTGCCTCACCATCGTGTTCCTGATCTCGGCGAGCCCTACCACACAATCTACTACTTCGGGTATCCCGTGGTAGGCTCGGTGTCTAAAACACTGACAAGTGTCAAGGAGGTAGAATACCAAAGACCAAACTCGTGAGTGTACTGCAAATACCTGAAAATCTTCTTGACGGCCTGCCGATGTGAAGTCCTTAGGGAAGCCTGAAAATGAGCACACAGGCACACACTGAACTGTATGTCTGGCCTCGTCACCGTCAAGTAGAGGAGGGATCCGATCATACTCCGGTACTCCTTCTGGTCCACTGGTTCACCATCCTCGTCCGCATCCAAAGCTGTAGTCGTACTCATCGGTGTTGACATGGGCTTCACATCATTCATGTTGAACTTCCTCAGCATGTCCTTGGTGTACTTGCTCTGGTGCACGAAGATCCCGTCCTTGACCTGCTTGATCTGGAGCCCTAAGAAAAACTACAGCTCGCCCATCATAGACATCTCAAATTCCCTGCTCATGTCATCTGCAAACTTGGCAACAAGATCGTGAGAAGAGCCACCAAAGATTATGTCATCCACGTAAATCTGTACAATCAAAAGGTCATTTCCGTGCTTAAGGAGAAACAGGGTCTTATCAACTGTGCCCATCATAAACCCCTTACTCAACAAAAACCCTCTCAACCTGCCATACCAAGCCCTCAGTGCCTGTTTCAACCCATAGAGCGCCCTCTAGAGTTTATACACACGGTGTGGGTATCTCTCACTCTCAAACCCCGATGGTTGTTTCACATACACTTCTTCAAGAAAGCACTCTTCACATCCATCTGGAACAACTTGAACCCTTTAGCCATGGCAAAGGCTAGAAGGATCCTAATCGCCTCCAGACGGGCCGCAGGAGCAAATGTCTCCTCATAATCTATACCCTCTTTCTGGTTAAACCCCTGAGCCACCAACCTCGATTTGTTTCTCACAACCATCCCATTCTCACCTTCCTTGTTTTTCCACACCCACTTGGTACTTATAGGACGACAATTTGGCGGTGGATCGACTAACACCCAGACTTGGTTTCTCTCAAAAATTCTCCAACTCCTCATGCATGGAATTCACCCAGTTTGCATCAGAAAGTGTGTGTCCAATATCCTTGGCTCAAAAGAGGCAACAAATACAGAGTGAGCAAAGTGAGAAGTATTTTGTGACCTCGACCGTGTAGTTCTCTCATTCATGTCACCAATGATCTTCGAAGGAGGGTGATCCACTTGTACATGCCCAGGAGCCTCTCGCTTGGAGACTACCTCCCCCTCCACAGCTGCTTCCACCCTTGCTTGCGGTACATGTTGATGCGTCGTAATCGAAGTAGAAGGCCCGCCATCAACTGTAGTCATCGTCGTGGAAGTAGTGTGTACACAATCCTCAGCAGGTACACGATCCTCGCCATCACCATCTTCTTCTTCCTCCTCAAAGAGTGTCTCAGCCATCTCCTCATCACCTGCACAATCAAAGCCAAGAGAGCTACATGGCACTGTCTCGTTGAAGGTCACCACGCAAGTCTCCATGATTTTGTTAGTCTCAAGATTATGGACCCTATAAGCTCTAGAATGGTTAGCATATCCAAAGAAAATACCATCACTAGATCTAGCCTCAAACTTATCAAGCTTTCCCTTCTTGAGAATAAAACACTTAAAACCAAAAGACTTGGAAGTGACTCACCTTAGGAGCTCTACCATGCATAAGTGAGAGCCATGTGTGGTTCGAGGACCAGTGGATGGTCGCTTCCTAGTGTGATGAGTGATTGACAACGTGGTGTGGACTAATTCTTGGCTAAGTATTGTAGGTGCAGGTTGCGGCTTGACTGATGTTGGTGCAGGAGAAGAACAAGCACGAAAGGTCATTGTCAGTGAGGCCTCCAGGTGTGGAGAAGACAAGTAGGCTTGGTTGGAGGGACCCGGTGGCCAGCGGGGTCAAGTGCGGGCCGCATGGTGGCAAGAACGGCAAGATGAAGTCATGGACGATTTCTTGGTTGAGCCTCAAAACCAAGGTCGAGCCGGGACTACGTGGGAGCCGAGTCATGAGTGGTGATTGGCGGAGGCTACACCGAGTTCGCGGGGTTTCCGGTGGTTTACCAGAAAACCACTGGGTTCCTTGGTTGATCCACAAAGCCAAGACCGAAGAACCGAGGACGGAGGTGCAGCAGCATCGGACCGGTCTGACCGGTGGGTACCGGTCTGACCGGTGAGGTACACCAGTCTGACCGGTGTGCGACGACGCAGTCCGGAATCTTCGAAGCGGAGGACACGCGTCGGGATCGCAAGGCTTGCGTCGAGGCTAAGCAAGTTTGCGGTCGCTGGGCATCCATCCGATGGAGCGAAGACAAAGATTTCCGAATTCACCCTTGAGGGGCATGTATCCCTAGTTAGCTAGTAAGGGTATTTTCATCTTTCTGTTGCCTCCATATAACCCAAGTGGTGAGAGGATGGCAGCCATCTCTTGGAACCCTAGCTCATTTGGTTTTCCTATTTTTCTCTTCCTATTTTCCTTAGGATTTTCATAGGACTAGCTTGAGAGCTTCATGGTGAGATCTTGTGAGAGGGAAGGATGATCAGGCGGCAAGCTAGACCTTGTATGAACTTCTTTGGTATGTATAGATGATTCGGCGTGGTTCCACAAGGCTTGGATGTGTCTTTCCCGTTTGTCCTTTTTGGTGATTTTTGGAGCCTTTTCTTGGCATTTTTCTTGGAGCGATTTCAAGGCCTTTCTCTTTGGGATTTGGTGGGGGATGTATGCATGAACCCCTCGTGGTTCTTTTCCCTTTGATTCCCCTCCCAAATCCGTGAGTAAAGGGGCTCAATTTTGGGGTTTTCGTTGTCCTAGGGTTAGTGGTGTTCTTGGCGGAAATCTTTCGATTCCTCTTGATTCAACGAGTTTTGGTGGACCATAACTTGGCTATGGAGTACCCATGAGGTGTTCCTACTATCCCCAAAGTCTTGTGCGAATCTGTGGAGCGAATCGGGAGATTGGGAGTTGGATTTGGAGGAGTTGACTCGCGGGCGCTGTTCATCCCGAGCTGCCCAGGCGTGACCGGTCTGACCGATGCTCTTGACCAGTCTGACCGGTGCGAGCCCTTGGTGGGATTTATCTCGAGGAATAGCCTTGTCCGTGTGGTTTTGTCCCGTGGTTCTGCCGGTCAGTTCTTGGCGTGTTTGGAGTTGTTTTGCTAGGTTTTGTGAGGGGTTCTTCTCCCTTGCGGGTTGTATTTTGGAGGTGGTTTTTGTTCCAGGGCCTACAGGAGTCACTAAGGCTTCCTGGAACGTTTGCTGTGTGGTTGCTGTAGCCACCGGCCTGACCGGCGCTGTCCACCGGTCTGACCGGTGTCACCGGTCTGACCGGCGCAGGCCATCGGTCTGACCGGTGTAGCACAGGCAGCAAGCCGTGCAAGTTTCCGCTGTGTGTGTTGGTGAGTTTTGGTTCGAAAGGTTGTGTGTTGGTCCTAGGACCAGTAGCACTCCAGTGGCTACATAGTCTTGACCAACTTGGGTAGTTGAGTCGGAGAAGTGTTTCGAAAGCCGTGTTCGTCTTGTTGGAGTTCTCATCTCCTTCGAGCAGAATTTTTATCGGCTCCCATTCACTCCCCCCCTCTCTGGTTCGCCTAATCGGTCCTTCAATTGGTATCAGAGCCGGTTTGGGTCTTCATTGATTCTTACCAGTCTAAGATCCAAAGATGGCGTACCAGGAACGGGGTTCGGGTCCTCCGCACTTCGATGGGAAGAACTACCAGATGTGGCAGAGGCGGATGGCGGCGTTCCACCGCGGAAAGGGTCAGATCCTTTGGTACGTTACGGTGAACACAGCTTATGTTCATCCGATGAACTTCCTTGCTCCAGGATCGAGGGATATGTTCGACGCCAACAACAAGGCGGTCGACTACTTGTTTCGTGCTCTGTGTCAGCCCGAATTCGATCGGGTTTAGACAGAGGACTTAGCTTGTAGGATTTGGGAGCAGTTGAAGGATGCTCATGCTGGGAATGCTCAGGTTCAGTCTCGGATGTACGCGACTTACCAGAGAGAGTACAAGAACTTCACTCATCTCCCCGGTGAGTCCGTCGATGCCCTTATCCAGCGGTTTACGGTTGTTGTGAACAACATGAGAGCCAATGTGGCCGTGCTCCCATACGATGATCATGATAGAGCCGTGAAGCTCTTGCACTGGTTGGATCGTACCGTATGGGACGGAAAGGTCGAGGCTATCCTTGAGTCCGAGAAGTATGACACCCTGACCGTGAACGAGTTGTTTTCGAAGCTCAAGTCAGCTGAGTTGGACCGTGGTATGACAGCCAAGATTGAGAGCCCGACTGACTCTCATAGTCTTGCTCTCGTCGGTGGCAAAGGAGCTAAGTCTAATACTAACGCATCCTCCAGGATGTACTCTCTGTCTTCTTTGATGTCTTTGCCAGATGAGGAGTTCGACGTGCTTGGAGAGGACGAGCTGGCGTTGCTGACCAGGCAGTTCAAGAGGTTGCACAAGAACCAGGTGAACACGAGGAGGACAGCACGAATGTGCTTTCAGTGCGGCAAGCCAGGACACTTCGTCGCCGACTGCCCGGAGAAGATGGAGAACAAGGATGGCTACAAGGACGGCTACAGGCACCGATCGAGCAAGGACGACAAGTACCGATCAAGGCGCGATCACAAGCACAAGAACAAACACAAGGACGAGCGACGGTCGAGGAAGAAGGACGGCCGCGGCAGGAAGGCCCTAGCGATGGTTGGAGCGAGCGACATCGAGTCCAGCTCCGCCTACTCTTCCTCGAGCTCGAGTAGCAGCGAAGATGAAGGTGATCGGCGCAAGAACAAGAAGGTGTCTAAGAACTTGAGCGGGTTGAGCTGCTTCACGGGAGATGGCTTCTGCGGCATGGCACGTAGCTCCAGCAGCAAGAAGAGTCACCAGAGTGACTCAGACTCCGACTCCGAGGATGAGGTATGTGATGAGCTCTCTTCTTTGCGCAAAGAAAATGAGGAGTTGGTTGACTTGCTTAATAACCGTGATGACATGCTTAGAGAGGCCAAGAAAATGAGGAAAGAGCTTAGGGCCTTACTACAGGATGCTAGGAACCGTGTGGCTGAGCTAGAAATCCAGAACCTAGATGCTAAGCTTGAGATTGATTCGCTTAAGGCTTCTCCTGTGGTTTCTGATGAGATTGATTGTTGTGATTGCTCTGTGTACCTAGCTGATCTTACTGCTCTTAAGGATAAGCATGCTTCCACTTGTGATGAACTAGATGTGCTGAAGGTTGAAGTGGCTGAGCTTAAGTTTAGACCTGCTTTGCTAGGTGCTTGCACTTCTTGCCCTGTTTTGCATGGAAAGATTGATGAGATGCATGCTTACACTATTTCGCTTGAGGCTAAGTTAAAAGAGCCTATTCCCACTTCTTGTTCTACTTGTGAATTGCATGCGGTTAAGAATTTGGAGCTTGCGCATTATGTTGATCGCTTGCAGGATGAGAATGATGAGCTGAGGAAATGTATGAGCTGGTTGTCGGGTCAAGAGCCTCAGCTTGGTATCATGATAGCGGCTTTCAAACGCTATGATGGTCAGGCACTTGGGGCTGACAAGCTTGGAGAGAACAGTGGTGAGGGAGTTGAGAGAGTTGGAGAGATCCCTATCCCACCACCAAACAGACACAAGAACAAGTTTGAGCCCAAGCCTAACCATCTCAGAAACAAACTTGACACTACTCCAGATCCACCCATATTCTCTCACCCAACAAATGATTTCTAAAAACCAGTGAAGTTTGTGAGCCCAAAGGGAGGTGAGGAAGGAGAGAAGAAGGGTAAGAAACCGAGTGAGCAGCCCCAACCCAAGCCTAAGCCTAAGCCACAGCCCATGAAGTTCCATTGTGGGTATTGTGGGAGAGATGGTCACAAGGATGAGTTTTGCTTCAAGAGGAAGCGTGAGGAGAGAATGGCTAGAGAGTGGGCTAACAAGGGCAGGTACCACCCCTCTAATGGTGTACCTGAGCCTCGTATGCAGATGCCTAGGGCCAAGGCGATTGTGAGGATGGTTCCGGCTTGGGGAGACCGGAAGGTAGCAGGTGGTGCTGCTGGTCGAGCTACACCGGTCAGACTGGTGCACTACACGGGTCAGATCGATGCAGGTCTGGACAGACAGCGGTCTGGTTTTCATGCTCGTGAGGATGCTCGGTTTGGTTCAGGTGGTCGTGGTTCTGGTGGTTGGTATGGAAAGTCTGCAGGTGGTCAGTTTGCTAGACGTTCTCCACCTCGTGCTCAATACGGGAGTGGGAGAAGTCGTAGCTTTGAGATGGAGAGGAGGGACGGTCCACGATCTTCTTTTCGTGGCTTTTGTCCTCCTCCAGCTAGAGAGGGTTGGTTCCCTCGTAGTGGGTACCGTGGTGGTATTCGTGGTGGTAGCTTTGATAGACGTGATGATTTGGTTTGTGCTAATCCCACTTTGGAGTAAATGGCTCAGCACTGGTTTTACTCGTTTGGTACTAACCCCAGTGCTGAGTCGTTTGTTCACTCACGTGCTCATTTTTGAATTTCAGGTGGGAGACTTGAGGAATGTTTGGTTGATTGACTCCGGTTGCTCGAGGCATATGACCGGGGACAAGGGGTGGTTCTCAAGTCTCGTCCCGGTGGTGTCCAAGACATACATCACCTTTGGGGACAATGGGCGAGGGCGTGTGCTATCAGAAGGTGAGATCAAGGTAAGTGACAAGGTCACTCTCAGGTGTGTGGCTCTTGTTCAATCACTGGGGTTCAATTTGCTTTCTGTGTCCCAGTTGTTGGATGAGGGCTTTGAGGTGTTGTTTCAGCCTCGAGGTTCTCGGATTTTAGATTCTCGAGGGGACCTAGTTTGCATGGTCGTTCCCGAGGGTCAAGTGTTCCGAGCTGATTTCTCTCAGTCTTCTGGTGTGGAGCGTTGCTTTTTGGCTGGTTCTTCAAGTGAGTTGTGGAAGTGGCATAGGAAGTTGGGTCACTTGAGCTTTGACCTTTTGTCTCGCTTGAGTAAACTCAATTTGGTCCGAGGATTGCCACGGTTGAGGTTTGAAAAAGAGTTGGTTTGTGCGCCATGTAGGCATGCCAAGATGGTAGCCTCTTCTCACCCGCCTCTCACCGATGTGATGACTGAGCGTCCATGCGAGCTACTCCGTATGGACCTTGTTGGCCCAGCTCGTGTGCGATCTGCGGGTGGGAAGTGGTATGTCCTTGTTGTGGTGGACGACTACTCTCGGTATGCGTGGGTGTTCTTTCTTAAGGAGAAAGGGGAGACGTTTGGTTTTGTTCGAGATCTTGTCTTGAGGTTAAGAAACGAGAGGCACAGAGATGCCATACGAGCGATCCGCAGTGACAATGGCTCAGAATTCAAAAACTCTCGCTTCGAAACCTTTTGCCATGACTTGGGTCTTGAACACCAGTTTTCGAGTCCGTATACGCCTCCTCAGAATGGCGTGGTGGAAAGGAAAAACAGGACCTTGTGCGAGATGGCTCGGACGATGCTCGACGACCATAGGACTCCGAGAAGGTTCTGGGCTGAGGCGGTCAATACCGCGTGCTATGTGTCGAACAGGATCTACCTCAGGGTTCACAAGAAGAAAATCTGTTACGAGTGGATGCACGGTCGCACACCAAAGGTGAGTCACTTCCATGTCTTTGGTTGTAAATGCTTCATTCTGAAGAAAGGAAAGAAGTTGGACAAGTTTGAGGCTAGGTCTGTCGATGGCATTTTCTTTGGTTATGCATCTCATTCTAGAGCATTTCGTGTGCTCAATCTTGAAACTAACCAAATCGTGGAGACTTGCGAGGTAACCTTCGACGAGACACAGCCACGTAGTCAGCTTGTTTTTGAGTGTGCAAGTGACGACGAACTTGGTGAGGAGATCTTTCAGGAGGAGGAGCATGAACATGGAGATGATGAAGATGGCGGTGTGGTGCCTGCGGCTGAACATGTACCTACTACTTCGACGACGATCGAGAACGGACCCTCTCCCACACCTACCATGACAAACCTAGATCAAGGCAAATCTGCTGTTGAGGGGGAGGTAGCATCAAGGCGAGAACCTCCCCGGCGAGTGCAAGTGGATCACCCAGCTTCGAGAATCATCGGCGATATGAATGAACATACTACACGGTCGAGGGTTCGGAACAATTCTCATTTCGCTCATGCTGCTTTTGTTGCCACCTTTGAGCCCAAAGATATTGGACACGCGCTATCTGATCATAATTGGGTTAATTCGATGCATGAGGAGTTAGAGAATTTTGAGAGGAACTAAGTTTGGGTGTTGGTTGACCCTCCCCCAGGGTGTAAGCCGATTGGGACAAAATGGGTGTGGAAGAACAAAGAAGGAGAGAAAGGAGAAGTGGTGAGAAACAAGTCAAGGCTTGTTGCTCAAGGGTATAGTCAGAAAGAGGGGATCGACTACGAGGAGACTTTTGCTCCCGTAGCTCGTTTGGAGGCAATTAGGATCCTTCTAGCCTTTTCCGTGGCTAAAGGGTTCAAGTTGCACCAAATGGATGTGAAGAGTACTTTCCTGAACGGTGTGTTGGAGGAAGAAGTGTATGTGAGGCAACCACCGGGGTTTGAGAGTGAGAAGTACCCCCACCGGGTGTACAAGTTGAGGAAGGCGTTGTATGGGTTGAAGCAGGCGCCTAGAGCTTGGCATGGTAGGCTGAGGGGGTTTCTGTTTGAGAGAGGGTTTGAGATGGGAAAGGTCGATCAGACCTTGTTTCTCCTCAGGCAGGGCAAAGATATCCTGATTGTGCAGGTGTACGTGGATGATATTGTCTTTGGTGGCTCGTCTAACTCTCTTGTTGCAAGATTTGCAGAAGACATGAGCAGGGAATTTGAGATGAGCATGATGGGTGAGTTGCAGTTCTTCCTTGGGCTCCAGATCAAGCAATCAAAGGAAGGAACATTTGTGCACCAAGCAAAGTACACCAAGGACATTGTGAGGAAGTTCAAGATGGAGGACTCCAAGGCCATAGCGACGCCTATGAGTACGACTACAGCCCTTGATGCAGACGAGGAAGGTCAACACGTGGACCAGAAGGAGTACCGGAGCATGATCGGGTCACTCCTTTACTTGACGACGACGAGGCCGAACATCCAGTTCTCGGTATGTCTGTGCGCTCGTTTTCAAGTGTCTCCAAGGACTTCGCATCGGCAAGCGGTCAAGCGCATATTCAGGTATTTGCGACACACTCCCGACTTCGGCCTTTGGTACTCTGCGTCTTCTTCTTTGGCGCTTCATGGTTTTTCAGACGCGGATTTTGCCGGTTGTCGGTTGGATAGGAAGTCCACTTCTGGGACTTGCCAGTTCTTGGGTTCTTCTTTGGTGTCTTGGTCTTCCCGCAAACAGTCGAGTGTTGCTCAGTTCACTACCGAGGCAGAGTATGTGGCCGCAGCTAGTTGTTGCTCTCAGCTCCTTTGGATCACATACACCATGAGTGACTTTGGTGAGGAGTATACCCATGTCCCACTTCAATGTGACAGCACCAGTGCCATAAGTGTTGCAAAGAACCCAGTGCTCCATTCCAAAACCAAGCACATAGAAGTGAGGTATCATTTCCTGAGAGACAATGTAGAGAAAGGGAAGATAGCTTTGATCCATGTACCTACACATGACCAACTAGCTGATATTTTCACCAAACCCCTAGATCAAGCAACTTTCACTCGTTTGCGGGGGGAGCTTGGTGTGTGTTTGATTTCTTGAGTTGGTGTGTAGGAGCTCCTTTGTAGCATATGTATAGCTTTCCTTCGTGCATTCCTTGCATTTGGCATGGCATATGTAACATGATGTATAGGCATCTTTGTATCTTAGGTTGCATGCATTTTGTATCATATGCATTGTGTAGGAAAAGCTTCTCCTATATACATTGTTCACCATGGAATGATATGTATGTCCTTGTGAGCTAGTTTGGTAAGCTATGGTTAGTTTGGCTTAGCTCTTGATAATCTTGGTTTATATCCATGGTTGATGGCTATGTTTTTGAACAAAAAAATCACATGTATGTTCTCTTGTGAGTAAATGCCTTTATATGATCTTGACATGTTTTAGTGGCTTGGCTATGCTTAATTTTTGGTTGGATAGCTTTTTTTTATCATATGGGGCCAAAGACTCATTTACCATCATGAATGTTTAGCCCCCATGCTTAATCTTGTGGAGGGGCATAAGTTCCTTTTTGTCGCAAAGACATTTCATGTACCAATTTCAAATCTGAAAATGAAATGTAAATTGCTTGGAAAATGTGCTCCCATGTCATTTGTGCTAATTTTAATTTGCTTTGGGTGCTAAACCATTGCATGATGCTTACCAATGAGAAGTCTCATATCTAGAAGTAGGCACATGGCTCGGTGGCTTTGACATGACATGAGGTGCTTGTGGGTGTTTATGATGGTCTTATGTTTAGAATGGTTGTCCTAGCATGAAGTTTGTGTGGCTTTGCCATTTTGACATGTTTTGCTCATGTTTAGGACTTTGCTCATGAGAGGGTAAATTTTCGCAAAATTGCTCAACTCTATCTTAGCTTCGCCCAATGGTTGTGAAACTTGGTGATCATGAAGTTGATGTCATTACGAAGCTATAGAGTATCTAACTTGCTCATTTGGACATGTGTAGCATCCTATGTTGAACTTTGTCTATTTGAGAAGCTCTATGTTGCATTTTTTGTATTTTTGGCTTGATTCATGCATTGTCAACAAGGGGGAGAAGTTTGAGCATGTTTTGGCCTACTGAATGCATCTAGAAGGTTTTCAGGTGGTTTCGAGCCATTTCTGGGCTCTGTTGTGCACCGGTCTGACCGGTTGAGGTCACCGGTCTGACCGGTCAGAGTGCTGGTCATGTTCACATGTTGAGCACCGGTCTGACCGGTGGTGTCGACCGGTATGACCGGTCAGAGCTGAGCTGTTGCAGCTGCTCTATTTCGTGAAGTGGTTCGCATGCATTCGTCCAGGGGGAGTTGCATTGGTTCAGGGGGAGCTTGCATGTGTGCAGGGGGAGCTCTTTGTGGTTTTCGAGCTTTGGTTTGATGGTTTGTGCTCTTTGCTTGAGCATGGTTTTTGTCTCGGATGTGTCGAGCCGTTGCCCTTGCCTAAGGGGTCCGAGACTTGTCTTCTTCAAGTGATCTTGCTCTTTGTCTTTCTTTGGCTTTCGATCGCTTGTTGGAGTTTCTCTTAGTCGTTTCTTTTCTTTTCCTTTTCTCTGTTGTTACCAAAATGTGTGTGTTGTCAATGCACTCATCAAGGGGGAGATTGAGAGCCATGTGTGGTTCGAGGACCGGTGGATGGTCGCTTCCTGGTGTGATGAGTGATTGACAATGTGGTGTGGACTGATTCTTGGCTAAGTATTGCAGGTGCAGGTTGCGGCTTGACTAGTGTTGGTGCAGGTGAAGAACAAGCGCGAAAGGTCGTTGCCAGTGAGGCCTCCAGGTGTGGAGAAGACAAGTAGGCTTGGTTCGAGGGACCCGGTGGCCACCGGGGTCAAGTGCGGGCCGCATGGTGGCAAGAACGACAAGATGAAGTCATGGACGGTTTCTTGGTTGAGTCTCAAAACCAAGGTCGAGCCGGGACTACGTGGGAGCCGAGTCATGAGTGGTGATTGGCGGAGGCTACACTGAGTTCGCGGGGTTTCCGATGGTTCACCAGAAAACCACTGGGTTCCTTGGTTGATCCACCAAGCCAAGACCGAAGAACCGAAGACGGAGGTGCAGCAGCATCGGACCGGTCTGACCGGTGGGTCTGACCGGTGGGTACCAGTCTGATCGGTGAGGTACACCAGTCTGACCGGTGTGCGACGACGCAGTCCGGAATCTTCGAAGCGGAGGACACGCGTCGGGATCGCAAGGCTTGCGTCGAGGCTAAGCAAGTTTGCGGTCGCTGGGCATCCGTCCGATGGAGCGAAGACAAAGATTTCCGAATTCGCCCTTGAGGGGCATGTATCCCTAGTTAGCTAGTAAGGGTATTTTCGTCTTTCGGTTGCCTCCATATAACCCAAATGGTGAGAGGATGGCAGCCATCTCTTGGAACCCTAGCTCATTTGGTTTTCCTATTTTTCTCTTCCTATTTTCCTTAGGATTTTCATAGGACTAGCTTGAGAGCTTCATGGTGAGATCTTGTGAGAGGGAAGGATGATCGGGCGGCAAGCTAGACCTTGTATGAACCTCTCTGGTATGTATAGATGATTCGGCGTGGTTCCTCAAGGCTTGGATGTGTCTTTCCCGTTTGTCCTTTTTGGTGATTTTCGGAGCCTTTTCTTGGCATTTTTCTTGGAGCGATTTCGAGCCCTTTCTCTTTGGAGTTTGGTAGGGGATGTATGCATGAACCCCTCGTGGTTCTTTTCCCTTTGATTCCCCTCCCAAATCCGTGAGTAAAGGGGCTCAATTTTGGGGTTTTCGTTGTCCTAGGGCTAGTGGTGTTCTTGCTGGAAATCCTTCGATTCCTCTTGATTCAATGAGTTTTGGTAGACCATAACTTGGCTATGGAGTACCCATGAGGTGTTCCTACTATCCCCAAAGTCTTGTGTGAATCCGTGGAGCGAATCGGGAGATTGGGAGTTGGATTTGGAGGAGTTGACCAGCGGGCGCTGTTCATCCCGAGCTGCCCAGGCGTGACCGGTCTAACCGATGCTCTTGACCGGTCTGACCGGTGCGAGCCCTTGGTGGGATTTGTCTCGGGGAACAGCCTTGTCCGTGTGGTTTTGTCCCGTGGTCCTGCTGGTCCGTTCTTGGCGTGTTTGGAGTTGTTTTGCTAGATTTTGTGAGGGGTTCTTCTCCCTTGCGGGTTGTATTTTGGAGGTGGTTTTTGTTCCAGGGCCTAGAGGAGTCACTGAGGCTTCCTAGAACGTTTGCTGTGCGGCTGCTCTAGCCACCGGCCTGACCGGTGCTGTCCACCGGTCTGACCGGTGTCACCGGTCTGACCGGCGCAGGCCATCGGTCTGACCGGTGTAGCACAGGCAGCAAGCCGTGCAAGTTTCCGCTGTGTGTGTTGGTGAGTTTTGGTTCGGAAGGTTGTGTATTGGTTCCTAGGACCAGTAGCACTCCAGTGGCTACGTGGTCTTGACCAACTTGGGTAGTTGAGTCGGAGAAGTGTTTCGAAAGCCGTGTTCGTCTTGTTGGAGTTCTCATCTCCTTCGAGAAGAATTTTTATCGGCTCCCATTCACTCCCCCCCTCTCTGGTTCGCCTAATCGGTCCTTCAATAAGCTCATAGCACGTCTTCTTCTTGAACGCTCGAAGGAAGTTCCTATTCGACACATAGCATGCGGTACTCACCGCCTCAGCCCAATACCTCCTAGGAGTTATGTGCTCATCGAGCATCATCCTAGCCATCTCAAACAACGTCCGGTTCTTCCTTTCCACATCTCCATTCTGAGGGGGCACATAAGGAGTCGAGTACTGATGCTGAAGACCAAGATCACAGCAAAAGGCATCAAAATGTGAGTTCTTGAACTCAGAGCCATTATCACTACGGATTGCTTGAATAGTGTTCCCATACCTCTCATTTTTCAACCTCAGATCAGGTCTCGAACAAAACCGAAAGTCTAACTCTTATCCTCCAAGAAAAACACCCAGGTATAGCGAGAATAGTCGTCCACCACAACCAGGACATACCACTTCCCACCCACCGAGTGAACTCGAGCTGGCCCAACAAGGTCCATATGCAACAGCTCTGTCGGACGCTCTGTCATGACAGCAATCAGGGGTGGATGAGAAGCAGCGACCATCTTACCATGCCTACAAGGTGCACAAACCAACTCCTTCTCAAACCTCAACCTCAGCAATCCTCAGACCAAATCGAGACCACTCAAGCGGGAAAGCAAATCAAAGCTCAAGTGTCCCAACCGCCTATGCCACTTCCACAAATCAGGAGAACCAACCACCAAACACCGTGCAGGACCATCGGACTAAGAGAAATCAGCTCGAAAGATCTGACCCTCGGGGACGACCATACAAACACGGTCGCCTCGAGAATCAAGCAGCTCAAACGCACCCAACTTAAGCCGAACCTCAAACCCCTCATCAAGTAGCTGAGACACAGAAAGCAAATTGAACCCCAGCGACTGGACAAGAGCAACACGCCTCAGAGACACCTTCCTACTTACCTTTACCATTCCTTCACCAAGAACTCATCCCTTACCATTATCCCCAAAAGTGATGTACTCCCTGGTACTCACTAGGGTGAGGCTTGTGAACCACCCCCTGTCTTCAGTCATGTGTCGTGAACAACTGGAGTCCAATAGCCAAACATTCCTCAAGCCTCCAACCTGCACATAAAAAATGAGGACAAAAGTGAGCGAGCGACTCAACACTAGGGTTAGTACAAAAGGAGTCAAACAAGTGTCGAGCCATTTGCTCAAAAGAGGGGTTAGCAACATCCATCCTACCATATCCATCAAAGCTACGACCCTGTTGGCAGTCGATTTCCGTCAACCACCGATGGATATGGCCGAATCACCGATGGTTGCATGTCCTGAAAATTCTGGATAGCAAGCAAAGCTGAAGTGAAACAGCCATAACTCCCACATATGTACTCCGATTAAGATGAATGAGTGCCTATTGGAAAGGTAATTTTATTAAATTTTCAATAGAATTATATTTTGGTATATGTTCTATTATGAATACAGGGGAAAATCCATGAAGAAGAGGCAGCAGCAACGCGATGGGAACAAGAGAGTGGAGATGAGGACGACAACAACGTAGAGAAGTTGGGGCAACGCTTCCATTAGACCACACATGAAGAAATTCAGAGACTTGGAACAAAACAAATACCCTTGGAGCATTAGAAAATAAAGTTGGCAACATCCGGTGCACGGAGATGTTTGAATGAGATCACGAAGGATTACACACAAAGGATAACATCCGATGGCACAGAATATTTGGGTTCTCACACGAAGGATCATGGAGCTACATGAAGACATTTAAGACATGTGTGAAGCCCCTCAAACAAGTGAAGAGGAGTGATTCTACACAAAGCAACCTTGGTGACATGTGGCACGAAGGAAGGAATTGAGAAAAGTCTACACGAGCCACCTCCGATTATCAAGGATTGTTCGCTTTCAACTCCGGAGGACCACTCATGATGGAAACCTCGAAGGCTAAGGTACACATTAAACTCTCAAGGTACTTTTGGAGATGATATCTTTCTCTTAAAATATTCATGTTCATATCCAATAGTATGATTTGATTCTATGCCTTGCACATTGATGATCATGTTGATAGGCTAGAATTTCTTGAGTATGATAAAGAGGCTATGATGTGCTTAAACTTTGTTTCCTTGCCTAATGAACCTTTGCCTAATGAGAGCCTTAGCACTAAGCAAGAAACTTATGCTACATTTAATCACAACATGCTTTGTTCATCTAATTTAAATTGTGGTTATGATTGCACATGTTTTTTTATTACGTCTTGCAAATCTTGGAATTGCTTTGTGCTTGGTCAAGCTAGTGACCTTAAAAGAGAAAATGTCGAGAGAAAACCCAAGTTTCACTAACCATGAAGGGCATGCAACTTGAATAAGAGGAGTGAAGCCATGCCCCAAAGGAATTGCAAGCTCGTGCATCGCCTTCCCCGAATCTCGAATGCGGACATCACTATTTTCATCAGTTTTGAGCACCCGATCATATATGTAGAAGAATGTAAAAGTTGAAAATCAGAAGCTCCAACAAGTGCCGATTCCAACGCCTCCAAGATTGATGAATTTGAAGACACGTACAAGGAGATATGGCAAAAACATTAGGCATTGTGCAGTCTGAAATCAGATTTGGACAGAGCAGCATTGGAGTAAAACGGGCGCAACTCACTCGATCGGAGTCCGTTGGGGGTCAACAAAGACTTGATAGAAAGACAATTTCATGCGCCACACATTGGAAAAGTTGTTTGCTACATGGTCTGATCTGGACAGAGAGGAAAATTTGTGAAAGGAGAGGCAGCGACGAAGAGCAAAGGAGAAGGAGGGGATGATGATGCAAGAGACGATCGGGCAAGCCTCTCATCAAGCAAAATGATTGTGTCAAGCATGAAGAGTGGATCAAAGCTGCATGGACATCTTCAAATCGTACATGAAGGACCATGGCTTCATGACCACTTGAAGGTACGTAAGAAAGTAGAGCTCTATGACTTTAAATGAAGCGCTTTGCGGGTGGCAACCCGTTTTCTTTTGTTTATATATATATAAATATTATGACCGTCTACATTAAAAAAACTCGACCTGCGAGGGGCAAGCCGCCCCCGGGCATTCTGATAAGAAGAAGACCTTCTCACGCAGGCTGAGAAAAGCCCCGAACCCCTACCCCACCCTTACACGGAGGCACCGTAACCTTGTGAGCACGGGCCGGGACCTACTACGTGCTTTGGGAATTGGTGGTAGGCGAGGGGATTTTTTTCCCTCTACCTCGAAAATCCGCTCCCACCGGGAGACGAACTCGGGACCTAGAGGGGTGCCTTGCACTCCTCTAACCAATCGGCCAGAGGAGGCTTGGCATGACCGTCTACATTGTGCTCTTAAACTGAACCATCAAGTAACATTGTACCATTTCTCTGATAAATGCCACAACATCATGTTGTATGATCTAATTTTTATTAAGGAAGCACTTTGTTCTTGATCTTGAAAAACTTGTAGACCCTTTTGTGTGCCTATTAGTGTTTAGAGAGTCATTTTCTTTTGTGTCTTTTTAGAGAGAAATATGAAGTTGGCACTACCCTTTGACTCTAAGCTTGTGGCTAGTTAATTTAGGCTAACTCTTGCTTTTGTTTTAGACCACCACCGTATCATGTCATTTTGTTCATCCATGTCATATTGTATTGTATGTTTTGAGTTGATCTAACTTTTTGTCCAACCAACCTAAGCCTTCCTATAGCCCCCACCAAAAAATCGTAGCCAACAAGGGTAGGGTTGACTTGTGTTGATTAGCTTGCACCATTCCAGTTGGCTAAGCCCACCTCTATCCCTTGTTCTAACTAAAAATTTTAAATAGCCTCCACTAGTACAGAAGTTCACATCAATGACGAAACACTTTAGTCATGGAACAAGCCAAATTCGTCATTAAAAACCTTCTGTGATGAACTTATGATGATTATGAAATTGTCATAGAACACGCGTCACATTTGACGCATCATGACGAATCGATCAATTTCGTCACAGAACTGCTCATTATCCGTGACGAACACGTTTTTCGTCACGTAACAGCTTGTCTTCTATGACTAAGGACTATCGTCACTAAGTTCATCATGGAAGTGACTGCCACGTGGCACCGTGCATGCTGGCATCTGACGTGGCTCGGTGCCACGCTGGCTGCTGACGTGTTCGTTACCACGCTGGCTGCTGACGTGGCATCTTTCCACGCTGGACGCTGACGTGGTGACGTGCACCCGGAAGATGATGTGTAGTTATCTCATTGGTCCACGTGTCGTGATCTGGTTGGTCCACGTGTCATGATCTGGTTGGTCCACGTGTCGTGATCTGGTTGGTCCACGTGTGGTGATCTGGTTGGTCCACGTGTCGTGATCTGATTGGTCCACGTGTCGTGATCTGGTTGGTCCACCATGTCGTGATTTGGTTGGTCCACATGTCCTGATCTGGTTGGTCCACGTGTCCTGATCTGGTTGGTCCACGTGTCGTTATCTGATTGGTCCACGTGTCGTTATCTGATTGGTCCACGTGTCGTTATCTGATTGGTCCACGTGTCATGATCTGGTTGGTCCACGTGTTATGATCTGGTTGGTCCACGTGTCATTACCTGGTTGGTCCACGTGTCCATATTTGGTTGGTCCACGTGTCGTTATATGATTGGTCCACGTGTCATTATCTGGTTTGTCCACATGTCTCGTTCTGATTGGACCACATGTCGTGCTCTGGTTTGTCCACGTGTTATGATATTATTGGTCCACGTATCGTTTTCTGATTGGTCCACGTGTATGCTTCCTGTTGTGCCATGTGGGTACCTTGGGTAACGACACGTGGTCGTTTCTGGTGGCTCCACGTGGCCGTTTTTGTTTGGAACACGTGTTCACTCGTGACTGCAACTCTCTGGATGCAACACAAGTTCACAGTTACAATGCACCATATTCATAAGCTGTTCACCATTCAGATCAACACAATTCACAGTTACATTCATATCACTCCAAGCACCATATTCGGGACACATAACTTAGACAAGTTCATAAGTTGTTCACCCACATAACTTAGACAAGTTCATAAGCTGTTCACCATCACAAGTTCACCATGACATCATGACACAAGTTCATCATGACATCAATTACTCAACAGTTCACATACTCAGTTCACAGACGGCAAAAGGTAGCAGCAACTTGACTAAGTTCCAGCAAAAGACAGCAGCACGCTTTCAAGATGATCAAGATGAAGGACCAGGTAAGTTACCACCACAGTTGAACTGCAGAAGACGCTTAAGCAGTAGATTGTTCTCCTCGACCGCCTTCTTGTTCTCCCCCATTGCCTTCTTGCACTCTTGCAGCTCCATTTGGGTCCTCTGAAGGGCTTCCTCTGTGTTCTGAGCATTCTGCTCCAACACATTCACTTCATCTTGGAGAACAGACGAAGCTTGCTTTTCAGCCGCGAGTTGTTCCTGTAGTGCTTTTTCTTTCGTTGTTGGTGGTTTTGTTGGGCTTGTCGGTTGCAGACCAATATTCTTCAAGAAGATATTACTGCTATTCCTGGGGAGCACCTCGGAGACAATCTGTGCACTTGATAGCGCACTGCCTTTAGCAGGAGGCTGATCCTTCAAAGCTTCCATGTTAGCCTGCCACAATCCAAAGAGTTGTAAAGAACCTAGTTAAACTTGGTAAATTTCAGAATCTCGACTTAAGAGATATTTTTTTATATTATTTGACTACTTCAATGTATGTAGCAGTAGACACACAATACTTTCATCATGTTAGAAAAAGTGAAAGATATGACTAGGGTTCTCGAGATCAGAAAGAACACAAAAACTAATTCACTTGACTAGCTAAAAGAATCGTGCAACAACTAATTCCAACGATTTGCCATTTCATCTGATTCCTAGTACTAAAAGGAAAAATAATTAGAAATTAGCAAAGAGCATGTATCATGTAACCTATCACACTCCCTGTTAAGCAAACAATTATTACACTAGATAAATTGTAACGCCAATAGAACTGGGATCTAGAGATAGCAAATTTATGCACAAAATAACAAGAATATTATTCCTAATAAGCAAACAACAAGAATAATATTTATGTAATATTCCTAGAGCTTATCGTAATACCATTGGTACCCCGCTGGATCACTGATTCAGAGAGCTCAAGCAGAGAGCTGAGAGACAAGCCGACAACACTACTAGCAGAAATTGAACAGCTAGACCAAGAATTCATGGTCATACATGAATGCACAAGAAGGCCACAGTGAAAGTTGCAAACTATTTAGAAACCACTCTAGACTCAAGCCACCTCAGCATAATGAAAACAACTATGGACATTTCAAGCCATCTCAGTTTCAACACAAAGACAGTTTCAATAAGAGATACATAGAAAATGCTGGGAAAATATATAGTGATATTAGACTTACAATTGCTTCTTTTGCAATGTCAGTCATTCATTTCTTACGGCTGGTATGACATTGTTTGAAGATCTCCACCGCATCAAGCTCTCCATCAGCAGCAGCTTCTTGTTCTCCAGCAGTGGCAGCTTCTTGTTCTCCATCAGCATCAGCTTCTTGTTCTCCAGTAGCATTTTCTTGATTTGCACGTGCTGCAGCAGTTTTCTTTTGCCTCTATTTGGCATGACATGCACATAGTCCAAATTAGTTTACTTTGGCACATAGCAGTGGAGTAAAGAAGAAATTGTACAAAATAGTGACGTCTTACATATGCATGGAGATGTGCAACATAGCATCGAGCTCCCGTCGCCTGGTGAAACATGACTTTGGCATGGTTTCCCTTGTTCTTTTCAGCTGTTCGCTGCAACAACAAGTGATATAGATTATAATTAAATCAAAATTATTGGACCTACTGGGCTGCAACATGAGAAACTTATGTAGCATCACTTGTGGGACCTACCAGATAAATCAAAAATAGCTCAAGAATGATAAATGATGTCTGAACAGCAGCAAGAAGAAACATGTCTTTTATTTGAACAGGGTAAAATATCAAAGCAATCAACTAACCATTAGGGTGGCTTCATGTTACTACACCACTTCCACATAGGACTATACTATAGGAGTATGTGCTAGTGTGGCTTTCCCATCAAGAAAAATCAAAGTTTAGCATCTACTCCGTAGTAATTAACATCTTTCCAAAAGAACAAATTGTAATTAACATCCTTTCTCAGTAACACATTTACTTCAATCAAATCATGCATTCATGCTTCATGTGTATTCTATTGGAGGGTGGGGGCTAGATAAACAAAAAGACACTTCTGAAGCAATTTTCTGTACACACATTGATTTACATGGCAACAATAGCTAGCTGTGGAGTTCAGCAGATAGGACATACCATGTTTTTTGGATCTGACCACTTCTGAACCAGTTCATTCCATTGTGCATCATTCATGTATGGTACAGGAGAGGTGGTTCTGATCTGGTCAATTGGGATGCCGGTGAAGTAGGTTTTCTTCAAATTATAGCGCCTCTGCTTTATAGAAGACTGGAGAACATTATAGCAAGCATCCTTAGTTGGCTGTTGATTCATGTCAATGGCCAGCCTTCCCTGAAAATTATTGATTAAGATCATTCATTAGTTGCAGAAGATGATCAACCTCACAGTTAAATGTAACATGTCAATAGTATAGAGGATAAGAGGAACTTACACTTAACCGTCTAACAAAGCCATCGATCAGGTTTTTATCTTGTTTGTAATATTTCCAATGGGTTAGGATAAGAACGGAATCCCTAACAATGACACCAGCCTCCGAAGCGATTTTGCAGCTTGCACAGGGTCATGTGGCCTTTTGAACCCATCAGCAACAGATATGGGCAGCTTCTTCTTCATCGCTCTCGTCATCCTATCAAGTAAGATACCCCTTGTTGGTGGCCTAGGCCTTCTTGGAGCTCTTTGGGCAAGCTCTACAAAATAACAAAAGTTCAGAATGTTAGTACTCCTCAAATATTGGTAGTGGAACTAAATTGCAGAATTTAAATGCAAATGTCATTCACCTTCATGACCCGTTTGCGTCTGTTCTTCATGGAGCTCGTCTTCTTGTCCCTCACGGTGCTCCTCATGTTCTCTGCCAAGACCATCATTGTCATAATCTCCATCATAGGACCAGTCATACTCGTACTCTCTTGGACTGTGCAGACCAGTGTCTTCTTTGGCTATAGAAGGCAATTCTTGCTGAACTTGATCAACTATTTCAGTTGGCTGCTGCCTTGTGGAGGACCTTGTGTTGACGCCACGAGGTCTCTCATTTGAAGTACGTTGCCTGGCTCTCTTAGTTTGTGTTGCTCGTCAGTTGGTATATCTTCAGCAAGTCTCTCATTTGGAGGACAAGTCCTTACTCACTTACTTGATCTTCCACCTCTCGGCGGTATTTCTTCTGTACATCTACTATGAGGAGCCTGCATTAGGAGAAAACATGTGAAATATAAGGAAATGCTACTGTAGTAGTAAAACATGCAACTGTGCATCCCATCTCTTGGTACCTCAATGACCATAAGGGGAACAGGCTCCTCGTCTAATTCTGCATCATCATCGGTGTCTCCCTGAACCTGGTCCTCAGGGAGATACTCCGAATCATCTGTATCTTTAGCATGTCTACCCCGTACCCTTTTCCTAATTCCCCTTGAAGGGGCTGGTTCATTTCCAAATGAATTTACATCTGATGGGAGACCAAGTTCTTCAAACCTTCTCTTAATCTCTGCTATATTGTTGGCATGCTTCCTCTCGTAAGCACATGTTGGAGTTTCTTACACGCGAAATCACATAAGGCAGGTCAGGATGTTGCATTGATGGAAATTCTAATTAATAACACCTCTGATTAATAGACACCTAACAAGCAAAGTTCTGTGTATTAACAAATCCTATAATTTACATGATACATATTCTTGCAAACCATCATAACAGCAAGTTGTCTACCCAACCCATTATCAGTTACAAAGGGAAACCATCATAACAAAAAGCATCATAATCAGCTTAATATGAACTTTCATAGAATCTGATGCTGGACAATCATATTGAACAAAATCATATCTAATCAGCTTAATATCAGCTTAACATGATACAATCATATTGAACTTTCACAGAATTAGCTTAATATCATAATCAGCTTAATATCAAACCGTAGCTGCTAATCATATCTATCAAATCTGATGCCGGACACTCATATTGAACAAAATAAAATCAGGAGCTATAGATATCAATCACATATGTACTAAGTAAACAATAGTCCCTATAGCATATGTATCAGCAGATAAACAGTCAATCAACCAAAGAGTAGGCCTAGCGACATATCAGTGATATTTCCAGTAAGTAAACCATTAGTTTATTTAGTTAGAGCACACCTATAATACTCCACTCAATTATATATCCTCCATTTCCTAGAAAGTAAACCATCTAGGATAGAGTGTGGTACACGGTAATCACATTCAAATCTGAACCCTAATCCACCTCGAGCTCAAAACCCTAATCCACCTTGAGCTCCAAACCCTAATCCACGCATCTCAATCCTAATCCTTTATCACAAATGTACTAGAGCAAAGAAATTGTAGTCACCTCGAGCTCCAAACACTAATCCACACGGCGGCGTTGTAGGGATTTGGCGTACCTGATAGAACACTGCGTCGAGTCTTTACCATACTTCGTCGATGTGGTAGCGGGATCAGGTCAGAGTCGTCGGCGGCGTAGTACTCCGGTTCCGGTGGCGAGATGAGGTAGCAGATCTGAGTCCCAGTGGCAACAGCGAGGAAGCAGACCTGGCCGCAGCGTCGTGCGTCGTCGAGGTGTGGACCCGGCCGGGGCGTCGTGCGTCGTCGAGGTGTGGACCCGGCTGATGCGTCGTGCCTCGTCGTCGAGGTGCGGACCCGGCCGGTGCGTCGTCGAGGTGCGGACCCGGCCGGGGCGTCATGCGTCGTCGTCGAGGTGCGGACCCGGCCGGGCGGTGGGCGTCGTCGAAGAGGCACCCGCGGTGGCGGCTAGGGTTTGGAGAGGGGGAGAGGCAGAGGAGAGGGAGAGGCGAGTGTTTCAGATGGACGGGTGGGTGGGTGGGTGGGGGTGTTTTTGGAATTTCGTCCCGCGCCCACGCTCTGCGCCCGCGGGGCATTTCACTGACAGGTGGGCCCGGTTTTGGAATTAGATGCCCGCGCTGTGCTGCCGAGAGAGAGTGACAGGTGGACCCAGTTTTGAAATGAGATTGGGATAGTATGATTTTTGAGTTTGAACAAATCCATATTTGAAATATATTTGAATGGAGAAATACCTGAAACGGAACTTGTAGAAATTGATTTTAGAAAAAATTAGGAGAAAGAATCAACCGACTTGGAGTTCGTATGAGGAAGAAAAATGGTTTACAAGTTTTATTCGAAGATTAAAAACAGAAATTGCACTTGCTATGAACTGTGATGAACAAGTGTGGTTTCTCTTTTTAATCTTTGACTATAACTTGTAACTAGTTTTTCTGCCTCATACTAACTCCAAATTAGATGATTTTTTTTAAAATTTTATAAAATCATGCTCTAACAAGATAGTGTGTTGATTTTGGTAATTTGTGCTGTGATGAAGTTTGAACAATTAAAAATTTGAATTGTTTTTCAAAGTGGCAATTTTAGACCGCATTTGAAACCCGGAATGAACTAAGATGAAGAAGTAATGAATACCAAAGTTGTATCACTCATCAATATCTACAAACTTAGGTATAATTCAAATGAAAAAAATGATTTCAGTAATAGTTTATTAGGGATAATTCAAACTTACATCTCGAATTTACAGTATAATAATTCAAATAATATCATAAAATGCTCCGATGGTTCTACGAATTGACGTGGTAACATAATTTAGGTCCATAAACTTGTCGTAAAAATTTCAAATGATTTCGATAACAGCGGAACCTACGTTGTTTAGAAATGGATACATGTCTAACATAGTTTCATGAAATGTTACTTGAACATTGGAGTGTATCATACTTTTCGAAATTTTTGAATTCATATGCACTTCAAACTTGACCATAAGCTTGTGTTTAGTTTATTATTGCAAAATACGAAGTTACATTAGTAATGTTTGTGCAAAATAAATAATTTTTCTAATCGATATTTAGAATGAACTAGATAAAAGGATATAAATAGAATCTGCAAAATAGAATCTGTACAAAACAACATCATTAAAGAAAAGAGCGTGATTTTAGAAAAAATTAGGAAGAAAAAACGTCGAATTCGGATTATGTGTGACGAAGAAACACTAGTTACAAAATTTAATTATGGATTAAAAGAATAAATACCAACTATCCATGTGTTCTTCACCTCCAAGATAGTCGAGCCAATAGGGTGCTGACACCTGGTAGCCCTTATAATTATAGTAGAAGTAAATTTGTTTCAACACTTGTACTCGAACTTACATTTGGCGCAGTGGTGGGACTTCTCACTCTTTAGCAATTGGTCCCGGGTTCGAGTCTAGCTCTGCCCAATTTTTGGGCAAGTTTTTTTGAATTTTTTTTTAAAAATGGGGTGACCAACCTAGGATTCGAACCCTGGTCACCAACCTCAGAAACAACGGTCTCACCACTATGCTACTTCAAGTAATGTCGATTGAGCACATCCCGTTATTCTCTTATCCTAGAACGCGGCCATAGACATAAAGTTGTGGCGTCATTTCCTCGCCTCGGCGTTCCTGCAGTCCTCCTCCTCAGCGTCTCCTCCAGTCTCTTCCTCACTGCCCCCTTCTCTTCCTCACCGGCGTCTCCTCACCGGCTGCCCCCTTCCTCCAGCGAGTATGCCGCGGCGTCACTACAATCGCTCTGCCGCGGCCCGTCGCCAAGATCGTGATGAGCAGGGCCGCTTCTACGAGACGCGCCTCGCTTCCCCCTCCATTGACGGGAGCTCCACCGACAGGAGTGTTGATGCTCACTAACTATTATTTTTATGCATCAACAATACATGAAAAAGGACCAAAAAGATAAATCAACAGTAGTATAGGGCCTTGGGCTAATGAATTCCACGAGTTTTAGTGAATTATATATTTTCAGGGAATATTCAGGAAAATGCGAAAAGAATGAATTCTAGAAGCCTCCAGAAGGCTCCCGAACTCAACCGAAGTGGGCTCCCAAAAAATACGCATCTAGAAGGGACAAGAGGCCCACACACGAAGGCGGAGCCCGACCTGGGCCCAGCCCAGGCCGACCGGCCCAGTGGGGAGGCCGATCGGGCCCCCCTGGCCCCGATCAGGCCCTGCTTCGGGAAGGTTCCTCCACCGCCTCTTAGGGTTAATCAAAACCACTTGTTTAGGTCGGTTTGATCCTACGGCGACGGATTATCCCTCAGGACTATATAAGCAACCCCAGACCCCCCCAGGGCATGGTATGCATCTCTCAGAAGATCATCATTATCAGGCCAAGACAGGAGAAGAAGAGGATACATCAGAGATAGGATAGCTACTTCATAGTTCAAGATCTAATTTCTAGATCAAGAACCTAGTTGTAGATAGAGAGTCAGATTCGAGTAGAGTTGAGCTTTGCTCCAGTTCAGATCTGTAAGTTATCAAGATTCAGTTCTTATATTGTTTCTCAATGACTTTATGCTATTTCAATATTATGTGTGCAATTGCTAAGTTCTTACTTTATTCTAGTAGTATATTTGATATAGTCATGATCAATGATAAGTCTACGCACTTATTCGTAGAGCTCCTAGTATTTTATGCGCATATGCTAGGTAGTAGAAAGTATGTAAGCATGGTGCTTAGATATAATTTACTTGCGGATTCACCTTATACTCCGGGTCGTGTGGTAGATTGTGGGTGTGACAGGCCTATTGAGTCCTTTGTAGTCCACCCCCCGAGTATAAGACTAGTCGAACAATGGTTCTTGGGAAGATCAAGTTTCGTCCTTGATTCTCTTGGGTAATCTTCGGGGTGTTCACACTTATCCATGACTATGCTATATATGATGATATGCTACATTAGAATAGATGAACAAACTCAGTCTTTGTATGCTATATAGAATTATCTCTCTTAAGTAAATCCAATTCTAATCTAGACTAGGAATAGTTTATGCTATGCTCCACATGTGCCTCTGCCTGTCTATTTATCATTAATTTATTATTTGGCTTACCCCTGTTAAAGTATGTGCCATTCCATCAAAGTCCATAAAGTAATCTATTGCCATCCCTATGTCTGTTGTTACATCCATCCATCTTCCCTGTGGATACGATATTTTAAAACCCATCACCCCGGGTGAAATGCTCACCGGTATCCGTGCGCTTGCTGATTATCTATCATAATATTTCTGTAGGCTCTTATACCAATCACGTTTCTTGCGCCATTGCTTAGAATGGTTTCTAGATCCATTCTTTGGAAGTTGCGTTAAGAATTGTCAACAAGCATTTCTAGCGCCGTTGCCGGGGAAGATTGGATGGCTACCTTTAGAAAATCGATGGCTAGATACTTTAATGAGACTTTGTAATTTGGCACCTCTGCTTAAACAGAATTGCCCACGTTTGTTTTTGTCTATCTTATTTGCAGGGTATTAATAGGTTTGATTGTGATTCACCACACTTCAATAATTCGAGTCAAATCAACTAAGGAAGCTTTACACCAAGTTCTGAAGCCATGGCTGAGAAGACATTGTTGGAATTCTCTGCTCCAAACATCAATAACATTCGCATTGGACCAAAAATCGATCATGAATTCGAGCTTAAGCCTAGCCTCATCAACATGGTGCAAGCTGATTTATTCAGTGGAAAGGTACATGAAGATGCAAGTGCTCATGTCCAGAACTTTTTGGAGAAAGGCGCCACCATCTCCATCAAAGACATTCCCAAGGAAACGATCCTACTCCGCTTATTCCCATTTTCACTAAAGGGAAGGGCGAGACAATGGTTCTACTCCAATGAAATCAACACATGGGAGGAATGTTCTACAACCTTCCTGTCAAAGTTTTTCCCCACAGGCAAAACCAATGCTTTACGTGGAAAAATTACCAATTTCCAGCAGCAGAAAGGCGAGTCAATTCCAGAGGCATGGGAACGTTTGCAAGAATATATATCAGATTGCCCTCACCATGGAATAAAAGAATGGATGCTCCTACAAAGCTTTTACCATGGATTAAATCAAAAAGCGTCTGAGCATCTAGATGCAGCTGCTAAAGGATCATTCTTGTCACTCACTACGAGACAAGCCAATACACTTATGCAGAAGATATCTGAAAATCAAGGCTGGACCCAGAAGAACACTCAACAATGTCATCAGAGTGAAGAAGTACAAGAAGATGAAGAGTTGAAAGAACTATCAACGAGTATGGATGTGCTGTTGAACAGGCTTGAGGAACGAGCCAACTTCAAGAAGGATCGACAAGCTTTACAAGATTCGATGAATACTTCAAGAAATTCAAGCTTAGTGGTTCACAAGTCAGCACCAACCCAAGAAAAAGACCTACAACCACGACCGACTTACGTAGGTAAGTATACAGGTAGTAATTCCAAGCGACCCTCGCTACGAGAGTTAATTGAAGAACATGATAAAATAACCAATAATCTCTCTAAGAAGCTTGTTGCTAATGATAAGATTCTAGAAGACATAAATGTTAAGATAGATAATTTTTCTGAAATCTTAAAAGATCAAGCTATCTTTAATGCTAAACTAGAATCAAAGCTATCAAAATTGTCTGCTGTTGCACATGTTGCCACTAACCCTGAGCAGGTATTTAATGTCCGAACAAGAGGTGGCAAGCAAACAATAGATCCACCATATCCCAAGGGCACAGCAAGACTACCGGCTAGAACACACACAGCACCTGTAACTATGGCAACAGCCGAAGCTCCAGAGAAGGATAATAACGTAGAAGAAGTCATGCAAGAAGAACAAGACTCAGCAAGACAAGATTTCCACGACACTAACTTCATACCATATCCAAGAAGAGTGAGAAAACCTCAAGTTGATGATCAATTCGGGAAGTTCGTCGAAGTCATCCAGAAGCTTTATGTCAACATACCTCTATTGGATGCCATGCAAGTTTCGACATATGCCAAGTACATCCGAGACATCCTGAATAAGAAGAAACCTTTGCCAACTATGGAGATCATCAAGTTGACCGAAGAATGTAGTGCGGCAATCCTGAACACATCGCTCATCAAGAAAAAGGGTCCAGGATGCCCCACTATAGAGTGCTCCATTGGAAATCAATACTTCAACAATGCACTCTGTGATCTTGGAGCAAGTGTCAGTGTGATGCCCAAGGTTGTCTTCGACAAGCTCAAGCACCCTACCTTGGTTCCAACATCAATATGTCTCCAATTGGCAGATCAATCAGTTCGCTACCCATCAGGAATCGCCGAGAATGTGCCAGTGAAAATCTGAGAGTTCTTGGTGCCAGTTGATTTCGTGGTATTAGATATGCACCCAGACTCCAGGGTTTCACTGATTCTCGGGCGACCATTCCTGAGCACCGCCAATGCAGACATCAATGTAGGCGGAGGAGAGATCACATTTGAGATCAATGGAAGGGAGGAGAAGTTTGCTTTCAAACCCAGACCAGACCTCAGCATCAACGCGAACAGAATCGATCAAGAAAAGACATCGTCAGAAGGACCGTCATCTCTGAAGACGGAGAATGCATCTGAAGATTAGAAGACTCGGAAGTCCTGAACCCTCACCAAAGGTAACCGGTAAAAACACAAAAATATATTTCTGAATTTCACATTTGCTATAGTAAAAACTTTTTCACGCCCCGTGGTAAATAATTTTTACGGTGTGTCAAAACCCGTATAATAATTTTTCGTGGTGGCATAAAAATATATTTTTACTACCATATTTTTGCTGTTATATTTGCTATTACCCTTACGCTTGGGACCCACATGTCATAGGAATACACATCAAATCTTTACCTACCTTATCTTATCACTTCTTCCACTAGCACCTCTTTTTCCCACTCACAAGGCATTTATTCTAGCGTTGGAAGACAGCAGGAAATGGATGGAGGAGAGAGCACCCGAGTGGAGGGCAGGTGGGGCCGACCGGCCCCACCAGCAGGCCGACCGGCCACCCCCCTTGGCCCTATAAAAATAGCCACCTCCTGCCCAGTTTTTCACACACTCAACAGCCTAGAAAACCACACCTTTGAGCCTTTGCAGTTCTGCCTCAAGAGAAAGGAAGTTTAGGAAGAGAGTGGAGAAGAAATCTAAGGGAAGTCTAGCTCTAAACTTTTCTTGAAAACCTTAGACACCATGTTCGGGAGAATCCTTGGACGCTCTAGCTCCAGAGCCAGCTCCCGACGGTCGATGAGTGTAGACTCTCACTCCCGAACCGGTCTCTAACCCCTCTCCGTCAGCATCGCAATCACAAGGAAAGATCCTAACCGCTGATGTGCATTTGCACATCAGGAGAGGAGAAGAGAAGGAACGGTATGAGAAACTGAAGAAATGTTCTTTTGTCCTTACACCCATGTTTAGCGAAGAATTTATGCAAGAAGCAGGCTTGGACTCTGAGTTCAGCCAAATTCTTGCTTTGTTGGGGTGGACCTCTTTTTATAACACTTCTGAAAGGGTAGCCGGCTCCTCACTTTAGAGTTCCTTTTCACTTTGAAATCCTCTAACGATGGGGTAACCTTTCGGTTATTCCGTCAAGAGCACACTCTATCTTGGAGAAAGCTGAGCAACGCCTTAGGGTTCGCAGAAGGATGTGCCTTAGATTTAGACTCATCTCTTGAAGATTTTGATAGGCTAATCCTCTGGACGGACGTTACAGGGAAAGAGAACACACACAAACCGCGCACCAATGACATTCAGCATCCCACTCTCTGATTCTTTCACAAGTGGATAAGCCTTGTTCTTTTTCCACGCAATGATAATATCAGCGTGAGAGTAGGGGATATGCAGCTGATTTATGCTGCCCTGAAAAGACAAGCTGTGTCCCCTGTCAAGATGCTAGTAGAGCACTGGCTTTCGTTCCCCAACCTAGTTGGAGATGTAAGCTGCACCTCTCTGATCACCCGGATAGCCGATGACTTGGGCATCCTTGGAGATGCCACTATCATCGACATTGACACTCCTTGTGAGATCATCGGCTACGATTACTTCCGCCAAGGAAGATGGGTCAAGAGAATTCAAGAAAAATTGCATTACATCCACCATAAGAACGCAATCCCGTTACCTAACCCGGGATTGGGTATATATTCTGTGCAATCTTTTCTGATTGATGAGCAGGCACAACCGGTTCAGCAGCGACCTCCACGAACGACAGCTCGAGCTTCATCGTCAAACTACGCCGGAGCTGACCCACTGCCCCAAGATGCTGTGTATCGATCATATGAGAACTTCGTACCAACATACCCTCGTCACGCGTACCAAGGAGGAGATTTACCACCGCAGGGACCAAGCAACCTCGGAGGACAGGAGTTTGGAAGTGGCAGGTTTTACGCATCATCTTCGAATTTTGTACCTGCCCGTAACTCTTTTTCAGGATTCGACCATCAGTACATTGCGACGTTCCGCCAAGGTGTCCATGACAACATGAGGACGCAAATGAACACTCAGGATATCCACACCAACATGTTACGTCAACATCAACAGTGGATGGACCAGGCGGGACAACGATTAGAAGACATACAAGAAACCGCAGATGCAAACGCTGAACTACTGGCAAGGAGATTTCGCTAGTGGGGGATGTAGAATCAAGCAGCTTGGGGGAGAAGCCCCCAAGGTAAGTATCACTATCTATTTTATATATTTTATATTTTATGTTTTTGTTTAGCTCGATAAGTTTGAAATAATAATAAAATAAAATAAAAATTTCCCTTGTTTAAAATAAATAAAGAACTGGAGAAGTATGCTAAATGGACATGATAAACAAATGCTCTTCATTGCTGCAAATGCCTAGCTTACCATCGTTTGAAGTTCTCCCAAGACATGGATACAATTGTTTAGATTTTTGAAACATGCTTTGAGTTTGAGATTCTTGTGGGAGCAATTTCTTGATCTAAGTCTAGGTGATTGATTGATTGACATGATTAAGTTGAGCTGCTGTTTATCTTGTTCAAAGTAACACTAAATTCTGGAGATTCACTTTTTAATCATAAGATTTATATATAACGAGTCTCCTGTATGACATAAGACGTTATGTCCTGTTAAAAAAAAGAGAAAGCCTTGTTGAAAATTTGCTAAGAGTGTTCCAGTTTTATATCTCTCTATGCTTTCAAGGAGACTTGGGCATGACATAAAAAAAAGAAAGAAAGAAAGAGAGGAAAAAGTGAGATGAGAGAGGGAGAGAAACGAACAAGTGTTCTACTAGGCGAGAAGGGCCTACCTCCCTAAAAAGAATAAATTAGAGATGAATAATGGACACAAGTCCGAGGGCGAGAAGAGCCCACATCTCTAAGGAGAGAGAAAAATGGACAAAAGTCCAGAGCGAGTAGGGCCCACCTCTCCTAATGTCATATAACCCAAGGTTCTCTTAAGATTATTGCTAGAAAAAGAGATATATTTCAGGAACAAAAGAAGCAAAAGCAAGCTAAAGTTGAAAGTTTTCAAAATTTTATCATATCAAGATTATCATACAGGAGTACTCTGAGCTTTAACTTGAATACCTTTTGCAAAACTCCAGAATTTTAGTGAAACCACGAACTTGAGACATGGTGCTTGACTTAATTGTTATATCCTTCAACTGCTCAAGACCCAAGTACAGATAAAAGCCCCATGTTCTCAAGTAGATATAAGCAGGTTTTAAAAGTCCGACTTTTTCATCCTACCTTGGAAAAGAATTTATTGTGGTAATACTGAGTCTTGCTAAGAGACTAGCAAGAGGTAAGCTTGGGGGAGTTGTTGATGCTCACTAACTCTTATTTTTATGCATCAACAATACATGAAAAAGGACCAAAAAGATAAATCAACAGTAGTATAGGGCCTTTGACTAATGAATTCCACGAGTTTTGGTGAATTATATATTTTCAGGGACTATTCAGGAAAATGTGAAAAGAATGAATTCTAGAAGGCTCCAGAAGGCTCCCGAACTCAACCGAAGTGGGCTCCCAGAAAATACGCATCTAGAAGGGACAAGAGGCCCACACGCGAAGGCGGAGCCCGGCTTGGGCCCAGCCCAGGCCGACCGGCCCAGTGGGGAGGCCGATCGGGCCCCCCTGGCCCTGATCAGGCCCTGCTTCGGGAAGGTTCCTCCACCGCCTCTTAGGGTTAATCAAAACCACTTGTTTAGGTCGGTTTGATCCTACGGCGACGGATTATCCCTCAGGACTATATAAGCAACCCCAGACCCCCCCCAGGGCATGGTATGCATCTCTCAGAAGATCATCATCATCAGGCCAAGACAGAAGAAGAAGAGGATACATCAGAGATAGGATAGCTACTTCATAGTTCAAGATCTAATTTCTAGATCAAGAACCTAGTTCTAGATAGAGAGTCAAATTCGAGTAGAGTTGAGCTTTGCTCCAGTTCAGATCTGTAAGTTATCAAGATTCAGTTCTTATATTGTTTCTCAATGACTTTATGCTATTTCAATATTATGTGTGCAATTGCTAAGTTCTTACTTTATTCTAGTAGTATATTTGATATAGTCATGATCAATGATAAGTCTACGCACTTATTCGTAGAGCTCCTAGTATTTTATGCGCATATGCTAGGTAGTAGAAAGTATGTAAGCATGGTGCTTAGATATAATTTACTTGCGGATTCACCTTATACTCTGGGTCGTGTGGTAGATCGTGGGCGTGATAGGCCTATTGAGTCCTTTGTAGTCCACCCCCCGAGTATAAGACTAGTCGAACAATGGTTCTTGGGAAGATCAAGTTTCGTCCTTGATTCTCTTGGGTAATCTTCGGGGTGTTCACACTTATCCATGACTATGCTATATATGATGATATGCTACATTAGAATAGATGAACAAACTCAGTCTTTGTATGCTATATAGAATTGTCTCTCTTAAGTAAATCCAATTCTAATCTAGACTAGGAATAGTTTATGCTATGCTCCACATGTGCCTCTGCCTGTCTATTTATCATTACTTTATTATTTGGCTTACCCCTATTAAAGTATGTGCCATTCCATCAAAGTCCATAAAGTAATCTATTGCCATCCCTATGTCTGTTGTTACATCCATCCATCTTCCCTGTGGATACAATATTTTAAAACCCATCACCCCAGGTGAAATGCTCACCGGTATCTGTGCGCTTGCGGATTATCTATCATAATATTTCTGTAGGCTCTTATACCAATCACGTTTCTTGCGCCATTGCTTAGAATGGTTTCTAGATCCATTCTTTGGAAGTTGCGTTAAGAATTGTCAACAGGGAGCTCCGCCGACGGGAGCTCCTCCGACGTGAGCTCCACCGACGGACAGCTCCTCGGATCTGATCTTCTCCTCGATCTGAGATTAAGGGATGCTCCACCACCGACCGCCGCACCTGAGGCCAGCCATCATCGGGAGATCCGCTCTGCCACGCACCGCGTGCCTGAGGCCAGCCATCGCTGGGAGATCCGCTCCGCCACACACCACACGCCTGAGGCCAGCGCTCCCCGGGGGATCCCCTCTGCCGCCGACCGCACGGCTGAGGCCAACGCGCGCCGGGCTCGCTCCGCCGCCGAGCACGCACTCAGAGCCAGCACGCGCCGGGAGATCCGCTCTGCCGTCGACCGTACGCCTGAGTCTATCGCGTGCCGTCGCCGGGTGATCCGCTCCGGCTCCGGCGTCCTGCAGTGCAAGAAGAAGGGGAAGGAGGTGGTGATAGGGAAGGAGCAGGTGCTGTTGACCTCCAAGAAGACAACCATCGAATTGTTGACCTCTAGAAGTGGCAGCGACGAGTCTAGCAGTGAGGAGGTGGTGCCAGGGGAGGAGATGGTGCTGAAGAGGAAGGAGAAGAAGGTGAACATTATCCCTCTTTCTGTGCTCAACATTGCTCAACATTGAACAAATGCTATCATGATTTACTCATTGTACTGATGTTGTACTGTAGTCTCATTTGTGCTCAACATTGAACTAATGCTATCATCTGATGCCAACAAATGACCTTCTAGGAGTTTCGCGAGGCGGCGGCACAGTCACAGGAGAATGTCAAGTGGCTCGAGGGTGAGCTCAAGAGGGAGCAGGCAAGGAAGAAAAGGCTTTTTCATGCACTCCAAGCTGCATCCAAAAAGGCACAAAACAACAAGTAGTGCATCATGCTAGAAGCTGAAACAAATGGAAGCAGCAAGCTTATTTTGTAGCTGCATCATGCTAGAAGCTGAAGCATCAGTGTGGATGCTTATTTTGTTATCGGCTCACATGATTGCAGGTCTTTGCTGTTTGTGTCTGTAAATAAGGATGGTTGATGGTTCTAGTAGTGATGTGAACTACATCTTTAGCAATCTAGTACTGATGTTTAGTGGTTAACTACTTGTGGTTCAGCTGGTGAATGAAATTTGCTTTGTCTGAAATTTTTTTGTGTCTGAATTTTCTGGTGAATGGAATGTTGCTATGTGTTTGTGTCAGTACTGATGTTTGTGTCTGGAATATATGCTGGTGAGGCTATATTGCTCACTGCTAGCTGCTGCCAGACAGTTTGATCGAGATGTTGATCGAGATGCTGCTGCTGGACTGATATTCAGGCAGCAGCTTGGTAGTAGAGTGTCTGTCCAGCACACAACAGTATATGCAGTTGATGTGCATGGGCAAATGAAGAAGTTGTTTCTCTCAAAAGAAAAAAATAAAGCAAGATATGTTGCATAATTAGTACATCATAGACAGTTTTGCAATACAAGGCATCATCAACTCATCATCTCATAACATTTCAAACATTAACATTTCAACTCATCATCTCATAACATTTCAAACATTAACATTCAAGCTTACAAGCTGGTCTCATACAATGCAAGATACAAAAAACTCAAATCATCTGTGCTACGGGAATATACTAGAGCCACTTGCATCTATCAGACCTACATATGCCATTCCTAGCTCTGGAACAAGCAATCTGTGACCACCAAGCATCCATCTTGCCTCTTCTTCTGCAACATTAATCAGAATGTTAGTTACCAACTATATTCCAGGCAAAATAAACATTATATACATCAGAAATTACAGTAGAAATTAACACATCGTTGTAGATACATATATAAATATAAATACAAGATTTGACAAGCATGGACTAGCTCACTAGCAAAATAAGAATTCAAGCACACAAATAACTGATTTCAGGCTACAATAAGTCCTGCTACTTCAGATTATTACATAGTGGAGTGGCACAACACACAAATATTTGAAAATATTATCAAAAATGAGAGTACCCGAATGGAAGTGTTGCTGACCTTTTTTTTTGTTCTAGCTGTTTCAGTGATCATCATCCTCGCTATCAGCATCTTGGCACATGTCATCTTCAGCGTTTTCATTGCCGCCATCAATCAAATATTCCATTATAGTGTCATCTTCATCTTCCTCCTCATTTTCATCTACAACAATGTTGGCTTGCCTACTCTTTCTTATAAGTTCATCTAGACTACCTTCAAATCTAGTAGATCCTCCACCCTGATTAATGGGCTCAGCTTCAGCACCATCACCATCACCTTGCTGCACTTCGTGCTCTGTAGTAGAACAGTGATCATCTTGGTATACATCATGAGCGAGGTCACTTTTTTCAGCAACATTATACACCTCCCTATGTTCAAATTTCTGCACCACTCGCCAATTCTTTCCCAAAGTTGTGTCTTCCATGTAGAATACCTTTGTCAATTGAGTTGCCAAAATGAAAGGGTCAGACTTGTACCACAATGACTGAATGCTGATGGATTTGAAATGTCCATCATCTCTGATGCCTACAGTCTTGCCTCCTGCCTAATTGTACCAATCACATCTAAAGAGAACCACAGTCCAATCGCATTGTAGATTAGCATTATACTGTAACTCAATAATCTCCTTAAGGACTCCATAAAAATCAGTGGCCTGATCGTCATGAGTACCTTCAATCAATACACCACTGTTCTGAGTCTGCAAGTATTTATCACGGTCCACAGTGTTATACCGGACTCCATTGACAATACAAGATGAGGAAAACCTCACTCGAAGATCAAGACCACAAGACAGAGCAAACAATCCTTCAGTAACCTCTTCTGGATGATCATTGCGCTTCTTCGCAATTTGGGGTTCAAACAAAGAATACAAGGTTACCACGAATGAGATAACTCACATTACAACATACATAAATCCAGTTGGTGACTATAGTGCAGGACACTTACATGGCTCCTAAACAATCTAGGAAATGCCTTTTCAAGCCTTTTGTCAACATCATGTGACCCTTCTGTCAATAACTCTTCCCTGCATATGCTGTCACAAAAAAAGCAAAAATAAGGAAATCTTCACTTGAAAATCAGGAGATTATAATCTTACAAATAAAAACAATACTTACACCAAATATGGCTCAACTTCTTCACAATTATTTAGAACATACCATACTAGCTTATCCATCATCTCATCATCAATGTATTGTCTCCTGTCAGCTCCTATGATTTTCACACCATGCATGAAAACTGAGGTGTCACTAACTAATGGCCCATAACCTACATGCTGGTTGAACTTGGTGTCAACATCCTACATATACCTCGAACAAAATGTCAAGGTGTCACTTGCAGCATAGGCCTCCGCAATTGATCCTTCCGACCTAGCCCTGTTCCTCACAAAATTCTTCAAAGTACCCAATCTCCTCTCTATTGGGTACATCCATCCATACTGAACAGGCCCTCTAAGGAATGCCTGATCAGGTAGATGCATAGCCAGGTGCACCATGACATCCAAAAAGGCTGGCGGGAATATTTTCTCAAGCTTGCAAAGGATTAGTGGGATTTTGAGGTTTAATCTTTCCACCACATCTATCCTTATATTTCTACTACACAATTCTCTGAAGAAGTTCCCGAGCTCTGCAATTGCTTCATACACATCTTTCCTTACCCATCCTCTTAAGGCAGCAGGTATGATCCTTTGTAGTAGTACATGGCAACAATGTGTTTTCGGCCAGCCCTGCAACTTGGTACCATCTGCACTTATGAATCTCCCTAGGTTGGCTGCAAACCCATCTGGAAACTTCACACCTTTGAGGCATTTGAAAAATTTAACTTTATTTTCCTTGCTCAATACATAGAAAGTGTCTGGCTTCACAACTGAGTTGCCATCTTGTTGCAAGTGCAGATTATGTCTAATGCCCATATATTGCAAATCCAACCTTGCATGATCGATGTCTTTGGTCTTGCCCTGAATTTCTAGTAATGTGCCAAGGATGTTTTCACAAATGTTCTTTTCTATGTGCATAACATCAAGATTGTATGGCAGCAACAAATCTTTCCAATATGGTAGCATCCACAACAAAGCTTTGCGACTAAAAATTTTGGGGGTGCTATCCTCCCCACGCTTCCTCTTCCTGGGTGGAGGTGCTGGATGCTTTCCTGGCCTGACATGTTTCACTTTCTCCAGCTGCTCAAGGACCTCTTTAGTATTGAACTGACCCGGTGCATCCCTCATTTCAGGGTGGTCATCAAAAGCCAAGCTTCTCCGCCAAGCATGATCCTTTGGAAGAAAACAGCGATGGCCAATGTACCCAATTTTGCCCCTCAGTGCACGTGATAGAGGATTTTTGTCACAGTGGATACAAGCATAATAGCCTTTAGTGGTTCGCCCCGACAAGGTGCTCAGCGCTGGATAATCGTGTATGCACCACAGCACAGCAGCATGTAGATCAAACTTTTTACCACTCACGGCATCACAAGTGCTTACTCCACCCCAGAGTTGAAGCAGTTCTTCTACTAGAGGCTCCAAATACAAGTCAAAATCTTTTCCAAGACATGATGGACCAAGGATGAGCAAAGACATAAAGCAGTTTGCTGGATTGACACATTCCCATGGCGGCAGGTTCAGAGGTGTAACAAGAACGGGTCACATACTATATTGAGTGCTCATGTTGCCAAATGGATTGAAACCATCTATAGCTAAGGCAAGCCTCAAGTTCCTCGGATCATTTGCAAAATCTTTATACTTCTTATTAAAATCCTTCCAAGCCCTCCCATCAGCTGGATGGCTCATTACATTCTTGACTGGCCTCCTAACCTTCTTGTGCCATTGGGTCTCCTCAGCTGTTTGTTTCATTGCAAACATCCTCTTTAGCCTTTTTATAAGTGGAAAGTGCCTCAAGACCTTATGAGGAACCCGCCTTTTTCCATCCCCATCTTCCCATCTAGATTCACCACAAATTGGGCACACTTCTAGCTTGCAATAATCCTTGTCAAACAACGTAGACTTTCGAAACAGCACACAGTTGTTCTTGCACACATGGATTGATTCATATGCAAGGCCAAGTTCACCAAGATACTTCTTCGCCTTATCATAAGAACTTGGAAATTCACACTGAGGGAATCCCTAGGACAATAGCTTCATGAATGCACTAAACGCTGTACTGCTAACTCGATAGCGAGACTTGATATAAAGAAGTCTCACTAGAAAGGAGAATCTAGAGTGCTCTGATCCTGGGCACAATTGCCGCTTGGCATCGGCAAGAACTTTGGTAAATCTTGGATTGCTTCCATCTGCCTCTAATGATGTGTACAAATCTGCTAGCATCTCTGTGACTCTGTGATCATCATCTCGGTCATCATCTCGGCCATCATCTTGGTCATCCTCGCCCATATTGATCCCTTCATGGTAATCATATCTATCATGCTGCACCTCCTCCTCTCTGGACTCAATAATTTTAGCATCTAGAGACTCCCCATGATGAATCCAATGAGTGTAAGCAGGCGACATTCCAAAGATGTGTATATGGTCATTCACTTCTTACTGATGCCGTAAAACTTGATTAACACATCTGCGGCATGGACATTTTATCTTGCTGTCTTCATGGTATTTTCCTCTAACAAATTCCATGAACTCTTCCACTCCGTCCATGTAGGCAGGTGTGAATGGTTTCAAATGAACCCAACTTCGATCCATCTATTTTGGCAAAAATGTGGAAATTCAGAACACAGCAACATAAGTGCAATATATATTACATTTGTGCAACATAGATAAACATAATAGGATCATTTCTCCAAAAACATACACAGATTCACAGCAATATAAATAAATTGTATGCATCAGTGAAGCTACCTTACATGAATGTCCAAACTGCCTGCTAACTAGTTCCCCCCATCAGTGAAAATATGAATTGGTATTCTAACAGAGCATCAGAAATCAGTAGAATTTCAATAGGAAAACTAGCGAATTGCAGCAGGGGTTACTACTAAGGGAAACAACCAATTGCACACAAAAATTCTACTGAAATCAGGATCAGAGCACTCTAGAATCAGAGCAGCAGGGGTTACTACTAAGGGAAACAACCAATTGCACACAAAAACAACACTCCAATTGCAGCCCATACATAATCCCCAGCAAAAGCACGCTCAAATCTAGATAAATCTAGCAAAAATCACATCGAATTCCACAGATCCTAGGCGAATCCCCAGCCCATACCTGAACTCTATGCTGCGGGGATGCCGTCGTGGGACCGAGCCATCACCTTGCCACCGCGGGGACACCACCGCACTGCCGACGCTGTTCGCTAAGGATGCCGCCACGCAGCCGCCGCCGTCCGCCCGCCGGGGACGCCGCCACGCAGCAGCCTCCGTCCGCCCGCCGAGGACGCCGCCACGCAGCTGCTGCAGCTGCCCGCCGGGGACGACTCTGCCCCCCTCCCTCAACAAGTCGGGGACTCCCTGGACAGAAGTGAGTTTGTTTCGGTTTGTTTGTTTATTGAACATGGGAATTCATGTTATACATCAAATAAATAAATATGTACACTTCCAACAGATAACGTTGAGTGGTGTAGTGGTAAGACCTCATCTCCGGTGTCGTCCCGTCTGTGGTTCGAATCCTAAGGAAAGCACCAATTTTTTGCTGAATAAAAACCTGGGCCACCCAATGGTAAGAAGGCCGTGTCGTCTCCGTGTGCAGTGGTAAGAAAGGCCGGCCCAATGTTTACCTGGGCTGATTACTTAAAAAAAGGCCGGCCCATAGCACCTGGGCTGGTTGAGAGGGAGAACGAAGAAGGCCGGCCCAATAGCTAGTGGCCCAACAGTGCTGGTGGGGTACTTGTTGACGTGTAAAGCCACATGGTCATGGGCTCCATGTTGACGTGGACTGCCACGTGGTCGTGCGGCTGGGCCCACCTACGGTGGCCCACCGAATCTGACCAGCGGGACCAGGGGCAGTGGGCCCACGTGCCACGTGGTAGTGGTCCCACTGCGTCGTGGGACCGTAGTGGTGGGTCCATGTTGACATGGACTGCCACGTGGTCGTGCGACTGGGCCCACCTGTGGGGACTAGGCCTGTGTTATTTTTTCAAGTTGTTTTTGTGACTATTATGTTGTTGTTCTGTGACGTTCTTTCACGTTCGTCATTTGTTCCTCACAGGCAGAACTGAAATGATTCATCTGCGATGAACAGGTTCGTTGTTTGGTGACCATTCGCAGCGTTTTTTCATTATTTTTTGTGGCTTGGCGCCGTCACTCATTATCTGTGACGAAGTTACAAAATTCATCACAGTATAGACCACATCCATGACGAATAATCAGAACGTCACTAGGAAATCATCATAGATACTCACATTTCCACTAGTGCTCCCTATAAAAGTCTTAGTGTCAGGGGGTGAGACCTGGACAGATCCGCTAGGGGGTTGCCCTAGAGGTTTGCAGGTTAATGGAGGATCGAGACCTAAGAGAGTAGGTGGTTATGCACGGGATGCACACAGAACTAGGTGAGTATGGCGGCAAAGAACAAGGAGACAAGGGGTTTTAGACTGGTTCAGGCCTCCGGAGAGTAAAACCCTACGTCCAGTTTGGTGGTGGATTATGCGAGGATGAGTTGTCCCTGTGCATGGAACCCTAGGCCGCCTTATATGGGGGGGCGGGCTAGGGTTTGCATGCGTAGGTCGGTTGACCCGTGTTGGGGTCGGTTACAACTGTGGGAAGCTTATCTCCCAGATTACAAGGAGTATCCCGTGATACCCGGAGCTACAGGCGGCGGCGCGCCAGGTCGTCGTGTCTTGACTTGCATGCTAAGGCTTCGCGGGTCTTCCGGGATCCTGATCAGGTCGCCCGCGGCCTTCGGAGGTGTGGATAAGGTCGTTGGGCCCACTAGTAAGGTCGGCGGGTCTTCTGGAAGGTCGGATCCACCTGTCGGGGGCCCCTGGGACCCTGGCCGGTGGGGACCCATGGGTACCCATGTCTCTCAAGCCCCCGATTGACGCGTAGGCGTAGCGGCCGAGACAAGGGTGTGTCGAAGAGTAGCAAGGCGTAGGACCGTCAAGGTCGTGAAGGGTGCACGGGGATCAAAAAGGAAAAACCCCTCTGATGCGCACACGAAGTTGAACGTCGAGCTTCTGGGTCGAAGGTCCATGAGGTCAAAGTGAAGACGAGGCGTAGATCTTGCAGAACCACCGACCTGACCTGAGTCAGGCATGTTGTAGTAGAAGTCACGACCTTCAGAAAAGTCAACAAGCCTACCAAGGGTAGGTCGAGCAGAGATGTGATTGAAGCAGACTTCCATTAGGTCGAGGCGACCCGAAGAAAATGGGGCATCGAAGATGCACTAGTGTAGTAGCCCCCGAGCAGTAAAGCGACTAAGATGGCCGGTTTGATGCTCCATAGAACGAGAAGTAAAATCCGAACCTACGACCTTCTGCTTAGGAAACGGATGCTCTTGTAGTGTCAACACTAGAGGACAAGGGCTTTCAGAATCTTTGCAGAGGGCCGCAGGCAATAGGTCTGGCGCAACCAGAGTCACGCGTTCACTGTTTGATGATGGGCCGGCTCCCAAGCGAAGCACAGGTCGCAATCACCCGCAAAAGACAAAAGCTGCTATAGGATGTGGTCAGGTAGGGGGACAAGCGCGCCAATGCCTCCCACAGGCGAACAGTGACCTCGTGCTCCACGAGGGTACAGTGATCTTGCAGATAAGGACGCCACACAAGCTAGCTTGCGGATTAACACCCAATGGCATGTGCTGGAGTATAAATAGGCACCCAAGGCTTGAAGCGAAGTACGCAATTGCCAGAAGGTAGCCACGATGATCCAGTGTCGTAATGTTGCCAAGCCAGGGGCTTGTGTTCACCCTCTGGAGGACAGGGTTGATGTAGTTCATGCTTGGAGCTAGAAGAATGCTTGCGAGGCTCGAAGAACTCGATTGGCCTCTTCTCCCAGTCCCGCCGGGGAACCCAGGAGGAGTATGAAGCAGCAGTTGCATCGTCGGCCCTTGTTGGTATTTGTTAAGCCTACAGAAATATTATGATGGATAATCCACAAGCGCACGGATACCGGTGAGCATTCCACCCGGGAGAGGGTTTTAAATATCGAATCCACAAGGAGAATGGTAAAGAGAGTATCTGAGGTATATAACTAATCACTGAGTAGCTATCAAGGACTTGACAGAAAGAGAGATAAGGAAAACTTAAGGATGTCTGGTTCTTATTCTCACAAGCTATGTCTATATTGTTCTTATGGGGTGATTGTCTGAAGGCACACTTAGGAAAGGGAACCTCCCAAGAATCTATGGGGGGAGTCCTACGGCTTCTATAGACGGGAGGTGGACTGCAAAGGACAGACGGGAACAAGGTCACTTCCCGCTTCTACCACACGATCCGGAATATAGAAGGCATTCATAAGCTAGCTAGTCTAAGCACCACGCTTACACTAAACATTCAACTTTAACTCAAGAGCGACAGGAATTAAAGTACTCAGAGAGTTACGAACCGTAAGAACAATAAAAACAATGTTACTCACTTGAATAAGAAGTCGATCTTTCCACAAGGTCTCAGGATCAGGCTCCAATGGAGTTGATCCCAGAGGTAGAAGATGAAGAGGAGACACCGACAGGTCCGGGCCTTCCTTCAGCTTCGCCTCTACCGCTCTCTAATCCTCTCGAACAAGATTAGCTAGATCTAAATAGATCGTGGCTCTAATCTCTCAACTTGATACTAACTCTCCAACTCTAATTCTAATCTAGAGCTCTAATCTCAGATAGGTATGGAGGATCTGATAGAATGAATTGTTGTCTGCCCTGGGGTCAGGGGGTCTGCTTATATAGCCTGGAGGAGATGACGTGCACCGTACGATCAAACTGACCTTAACTTGTGGTTTAGATTGATCCTCATAGGCGGTGGAAGAACATTCCGGAAGCTGGGCCCATTTGGCACCAGGGGGGCCGACCGGCCCCACTACCAAGCCGATCGGGCTGGGGTGGGCCCCCCTCGGGGTCCACTTCGGCCAGGTGGGTCCTTGATCCTTCTAGATGCTTCTTTCTTAGGTGCTAAGTCACGTTGAGTTCCGGAGCCATCTGGAGTCTTCTAGAGTGGTTTCTTTGCATATTTTCTGAATAGTCCTTGTAAATTCATAGATTCACCAAAACTCGTGGAAATTGTCAATATAAACCCTAATAAGGTGATCTATTTATATTTTAGTCCTTTTTCCAGTAAATGTGAGGGGAAATATTTATAGATAAAATGTGCCAACAAACTCCCCCACACTTAGGCATTTACTCGTCCTCGATAAAAGGATGGTTTACAACCGTAGAGACAAGAATCAACATAATTATACTCCTTAGTCATATCTGTACTTAGGGGATATCTGAGCATAGTTAGGAACAGATCACCTTTATTTCTCAAATCAAGTCAATGGAGGGAGTTTGAATAAGTTTTTTTTAAAGAAAATGCAGCCTTGCTTACTCCTTTGTGATACTCTCAAATATATGTGAAATTTTTAGAATATAAAGATGTAGCAAACTTACCTTGCATATATTGCTGGGTCAAAATCTGTATCCATGAAGAGGCCTGTCATAGGTCGTAGATCAAGATATGTGCGTGTGTCAAATTTTAAAAACCACTGCTCTGACTTTAGAATCTTCTATCTTTTCCCATTTTTTAGAACAAGGTATTCAGCTATTTTGTGGAGAGTTGGGTTCTACTCACCCTCGGACACGCATCCATTATTACTCTCTCACTTTTTATTTTGGAGAAGTGGGCCCTACTCACCCTCAGACACATGTCCATTATTCTTCTCTTTTTTTATGCCTTTTTTTCTGAGAGGGGGGCTCTTCTGACCCATAGAACACTTGTCAATTTTCTCCTCTCTCTCACTTTTCTCTCCACTCATAATTTTTTTCTTTTCTTTCTTTGGCTTTTTCTCTCTTCTTCTTTTTTTTAGCTGTACCTTTTTTCATGATATGGGAGACAGAGATCAAAAATCTTAGAGCATAGATACTTTAGTGAAAGTAGTGTACGTGATCTTGATCATAGACTTAGACAAAACTTCAACATAGCTCTAGATTTGACAAAGCTCAATACAAGTAAGCAGCATTTAATCAAATTTATTTTCAATGAAAGCTCTGCTGAGATATATTATTGATCACAAAGGAGAAACTTAGCTAATGATTTTTAAAGCACTCTCCATAGACAAGATAAAAGAAAGATGGTTCTCATTATTCTAACCTCATTCTGATCATCCCAAAAGCAATAAATATTTCTAAGAGCATAAACATGTGAAACTTTATCTTTTAGGTTATTAGGACATTTTAGCAGGGCATCTTTATTTAAATTTGAAACGGAAAGCAAATTACAAAAATTTAAAAAGTTCAGGAAGCAAACCGAGTGGTGGACGAGACGTGGCCGAACTGGGTTCTGTCGTGGTTCGTCATGCGAGTCGTTTGTTCTGTGCTTTTCCCGTTTTTCTTGATTTTGGTCGTGAAAGATGCCGTTTGGTCGTCTGTTCTTCTCCCCCACACTTGTTTTCTGTTATCTTGCATGCACAGTATGGTGGAGACAAAAACATATCCAGAAAATATATATATAGGCAAAAATAGCTCAACTTGTGGAATACTTCTTTATTAAAAGAGAGAGCACTTTATTAAACAACTCTAACAACTAAAGCAAACTAACTAACTCGAACAAACTATCACTAATGTGCTCTCTAACTAAGGTGTTTACAAAGGGCGCTTGCCCTTCTTAAGGTCGCGGCTATGGTCTTCCTCATCGTCCCTTCGCTTCTTTGATTCTAACAGTTTGAGGACGGTCTTAGTGAGGGAAGTGTTGACGCGGTGGATCTCTTTGCAAGTTTCTGCCAGGCTTGCTACTTCCTGCGCTAGCTCAGCTACGGTCTTCCGGGTCTTTTGTTTCTGCGGCATCCGCTGGCTGGCTTCGATGACCGGAATTCTCTTGATTTGAGGTTCTTTGGCACGAACTCCGTTGATGGTGACACGGCTTGAGGAGGTGGTGTACTTATGCACCCTTGTGTTGCCATGCTTGTCCATGCGCACGTCAGCGAGTCGCTCACCATCCCTTGGTTTCTTCAGATCCATGTAGCTAGGAACACGGATCGGCTTCTTCTGAGCTGCTTCACGACGGCGATCGTACGGCTGAGCGTACATCGCCTACTTGCTTTCTGGTGGTGGCGAACGTGGACGACTAGGCGGGAACAATGAGAGAGGGCTGAAATCAGGAGGCAAGGAGGCTAGCGGCTTTGCTTCCTTCTCGAAAGGAACAACCGCCTTGGCTTCAAAGCTAAAGGGGATAAGCTGCTTGTCGGCCATTGCTGCTACTTGGAGGCTTTGGGATGAGAAAAAGGTGGAGGTCTGCCCCTGCTTATATATTGGTCACGGACTTGCAGAGGGGGTTGACCTAGCTTGGAAAGGCTACGGGATATCTCGTAAAAGATCCCCGAACAAGTTTTTCCAAAACTGAGCACCTTAGAGATAGCGTGGGCGAAAGTTGGCGGCATGAGGTGGCGGGCAGGGCCCGATCAGCCCAGTGAGGAGGCCGGTCGGCCCCCCACCACGTCGTCTCACGACGATCTTCAGCGCGGGGTGCTCTAACCGTGTGCTGATCCTTAAAAACCCTAAGACGGCCCATTACGACCTAAAATTAATATTCGTGGGAAAACAAAAGAAATCTATTTCATCTAAATCCTCAGACTCTTTATTGGGCTCTAAAAATATTTTAAGACGTTGACCATTTACCTTGAATAACGTACCTTCGTCGTCTTGAAGAGTGACGGCTCCGTGTGATGATGAATTCACCACCTTGTATGGTCCGTCCCACTTGCTTCGTAGCTTCCCGTGCCCAAAGAGTCGTACCCTGGAGTTAAAAAGTAATACCTGATCGCCTGGGTTGAATTCTTTCTTTATGATTCTCTTGTCGTGCCATCTCTTGGTTCTTTCCTTGTAGATCTTGGCACTGTGATACGCCTTCTCTCTCCATTCTTCTAGCTCGGACAGTTGCATTTTCCATTTTGTTCCGGCTGCTTCAAAGTCCATGTTCCATCTCTTTATTGCCCAATGAGCCTTGAATTCTAGCTCAACCGGCAAGTGACATGTCTTCCCGTAGACCAGTTGGTAGGGAGACATTCCAATAGGGGTTTTATAAGCTGTCCGATAAGCCCAAAGTGCTTCGGGTAGCTTGTCTTTCCATTTTATCCCCATTTGGTCCACCGTCTTCTGTAGAATGTTCTTGATCTGCTTATTGGATGTCTCTGCTTGACCACTTGTTTGCGGGTGGTAAGGAGTAGCGACATTGTGCTGGATCCCATTGTTCATGAGGTATTTCTCGAAGCGCTTGTCGATGAAATGGGATCCTCCATCACTTATCACTAACCTTGGCGTACCGAATCTCGGAAATATTGTCTCTTCAAACATTCTTATTGAGCTTTTGTGGTCAGCAGATCTGCATGGCAGGGTTTCAACCCATTTGGAGACATAGTCAACTGCCACTAAGATGTACTCGAATTTTCCGGATTTTGGGAATAGTCCCATGTAGTCAATTCCCCAGACATCAAAGAGCTCGATCTGAAGGTTGGTTGTCAGTGGCATGGCATTTCTGGAATTGATGTTTCCGTGCCTCTGACAGGAGTTGCACCTTCGTACGAAATCTTTTGTGTCTTGATACATGGTTGGCCAGAAAAATCCGCTTTGCCAGATCTTTGCATGTGTGCGGAAAGCTCCATAATGACCTCCATATGGTGATGAGTGGCACTTCTCAATGATGTTCATTCCTTCTTCTGCCTGTACACACCTCCTGAGTAACCCGTCAGAGCATACTTGAAAAAGGTATGGTTCATCCCACAGGTGATGGAGACTCTCGTAAATAAGCTTTTTCTTGTCAGCTCCTGATCGTACATACCCTGCAACCATAAAATTAACAATAACTGCGTACCAGGGGTCTGACCAGGTGATCCGATAGAGCATGTCGTCCCTCATTGCGTCATTGATGGGTAGTTCCTGTGGTTTCTCAAAATACATTCTAGACAAATGATCAGCAACAGAATTTTCTACTCCCTTCTTATCTTTTATTTCTAAGTCATTGGAGAAGCAGAATCCATCTTATTAATCTAGGTTTAGCATCTTTCTTAGTGAGCAAATATTTTAAAGCAGCATGATCAGTGTAAACAATAACTTTTGCTCCTACTAAGTAAGATCTAAACTTGTCAATGGCATAAACAACAGCTAGCAGTTCTTTTTCAGTTGTGGCATAATTGAGTTGAGGTCCTGTCAAAGTTTTACTAGCATAAGCAATGGCATGATGTTTCTTGTCCTTTGTTTGCCCCAAAACAGCCCCCACAGCATAATCACTTGCATCACACATAGTTTCAAAAGGTAAAAACCAATCAGGGGGTTGTATAATGGGTGCAGAAATAAGAGCATTTTTTAGAGTTTCAAAAGATTTAAGACAAGCATCATCAAAGTCAAAAGGAACATCTTTGGCAAGCAAGTTTGTAAGAGGTCTAGCAATATGAGAAAAATCTTTTATAAACCTTCTATAGAAACCAGCATGGCCAAGAAAACTTCTGATTCCCTTGACATTAACAGGTGGAGGTAGTTGTTCAATTACTTCTATTTTAGCTCTATCTACCTCAATTCCTCTTTCAGAAATTAGATGGCCTAGCACTATTCCTTCTCTAACCATGAAATGACATTTTTCCCTATTAAGGACTAAGTGCTTTTCTTCACATCTTTGCAAAACCTTATCCAAGTTTTCTAGACAATCATCAAAAGTTTTTCCATAAATAGAAAAATCATCCATGAAAACTTCCATGATCTCTTCAATCATATCAGAGAATATAGACATCATACATCTTTGAAAAGAAGCTGGAGCATTACATAGCCCAAAAGACATTCTACGATAAGCATAAGTTCCATAAGGACATGTAAAAGTGGTTTTGCTCTGGTCACTGGGATGGATTGGAATTTGGTGATATCCAGAATATCCGTCAAGAAAGCAAAAAAAAGAGTGATTTGCCAACCGCTCTAACATTTCATCAATGAAGGGCAGTGGAAAGTGATCTTTCCTTGTGGCTTTGTTGAGTTTTCTATAATCTATGCACATACACCAACCAGTGACGGTTCTCTGAGGAATTAATTCATTCCTCTCATTTTTCACAACTGTCATGCCTCCCTTTTTAGGCACAACTTGCACGGGGCTCACCCACTCACTATGTGGCACAGGATATATAATCCCAGCGTGTAAGAGTTTCAGAACTTCTTTCTTCACTACCTCTCTCATCGCATTGTTGAGTCTTCGTTGTGGCTCTCTAGATGGTAGAACATCAGGGTTTGTAGGAATGCGATGAGTGCAAAGGGCAGGACTGATGCCCTTAAGGTCTTGGAGCGAGTAGCCAAAGGCTGAGCGATGTTGTTCTAAGATGGTTATCAGCCTATGAGTCTCTTCCTGAGTGAGTTGGTCATTAATGATCACAGGAGACTCAGAATCATTGTGCAAAAAGGCATATCTAAGACCAGGTGGTAAAGGTTTAAGCTCAATGGGAGGTCTCGAGGGTTCCTCGGTTTCATCGAGGGGCTTAGATTCTGTAGGATTTTCTTCTTCCTCCTCGATGAAGAATTCAGTGACATCTTCTTGATTGGATTCTACGAAATGTTCTAGAGATGCTTCATTCACCTCTTCCATTGGGTCAGGTTCAGGACTGGGTTCGGTCTTAGTATGGATCGAATGTGAGAAGTGTAAGGGAACTTTAATGGTTTTGCCTAGGCAATCATCAAGTTTCCCTGTGTGTCCTTCTTTAAGGAGTTTTTCTAAAGGATAGCCTATTAAAAGATCGAACTCCTTAATATCACAAATGTGAAAGCTCAGGTGAATTGGCATGTCGTAAACTGAAATAGGTAAGACATAGAGAATTCCCGAACTTTGAATAATTTGTCCTGAGGAGCACTTTAATAATTTCGTTGTGAGAGATAATGGCTTATTTTTGATAAACTGATGGAAAAAGGATAAGGCCATTATATTGATTCCCACAACTGGATTATAAAGGGCATCAAAGGGGGTTCCATTGATTGTACATTGAATTGGTATAGAAGGTGAATCCAAATGGACTACATCAGAGGAAAGCTCTGACTCTTCTAACCATTCCCCACTCATGATGGATGCAAGCTCCACAGTGTGTTCTCTTGAGAAGGTTTGCTCAAAAGGGTCTATCTTCTCATGTGAAGAAGATGTGTGCTTCCGAGGCCTCTTCTCTTTATGATATTTCGAGGTGTTTCCATAATCGAAAAATAAATCATCCTCGATATCATTTATAAAATCAGGTAGAGGAATTTCTTCCTGTGGTGATTCTATATGTTGGATAGCTATAAGTTGAGATGTTTCTGGCATAGGTTCTGGTGTAGCTATCTCTGGAATCTCTTCTTCTAAAGTTTTCTCTTCTAAAGGACCATCATTAGTGCTGACTAGAATGTTGTCTAGGACAGTTCTAGCTTCACTAGATGTAAGGTGTATGAATGATCCATGAGAGGAGACATTCAAATAGGCTCTAGATTCCTTATTAAGACCAATATAGAAATGTTGAAGGAGAATATGGTCTTGAAGGCTTAGATCTGGTCCGGATTTGCAAAGGAGTTCAAAACGTTCCCAGGATGAACTCATAGACTCATTATCCCCCTGTTTGAAGGATATGATCTTGATTCTGAGGTCGACTACTTTAGATAAGGGATAAAAATCCATGCAAAAATCTGCACGGAGAGTTCCCCAATCGCCTTTCATCTTCTCTTTGGTCCGGTCGTACCATTGGCGAGCTTTTCCTTTCAGAGTGAATGGAAAAAGCTTCCAACGGATAGTCTCGTCTGACATACCCTCAATGTGCAGGCAGTCACAAGTTTGCTCAAACTGCTGGAGATGACGATAAGGGTCTTTGTCTTCTATTCCTAAGAAAGTGTTGGTTTGGACCATCTCTATTAACCGTGGGTGCAGCTCATAGGCATCAGATAGGATTGGTTTTGATGATGGCATAGGCCTAAGGCTGAGCTCTGATGGTGCCGAAAAGTCTTTAATGAAGGTAGTGTCCATAAGGACTGTAGGTAATCTAAAACTAAAAAGAAAAAAGAAAGATACAAGATTAGTTATACTCGAAGAGTTTTCTCTTAACCGTTCTCCCCGGCAATGGCGTCAGAAATGCTTGTTGGTATTTGTTAAGCCTACAGAAATATTATGATGGATAATCCACAAGCGCACGGATACCGGTGAGCATTCCACCCGGGAGAGGGTTTTAAATATCGAATCCACAAGGAGAATGGTAAAGAGAGTATCTGAGGTATATAACTAATCACTGAGTAGCTATCAAGGACTTGACAGAAAGAGAGATAAGGAAAACTTAAGGATGTCTGGTTCTTATTCTCACAAGCTATGTCTATATTGTTCTTATGGGGTGATTGTCTGAAGGCACACTTAGGAAAGGGAACCTCCCGAGAATCTATGGGGGGAGTCCTACGGCTTCTATAGACGGGAGGTGGACTGCAAAGGACAGACGGGAACAAGGTCACTTCCCGCTTCTACCACACGATCCGGAATATAGAAGGCATTCATAAGCTAGCTAGTCTAAGCACCACGCTTACACTAAACATGCAACTTTAACTCAAGAGCGACAGGAATTAAAGTACTTAGAGAGTTACGAACCGTAAGAACAATAAAAATAATGTTACTCACTTGAATAAGAAGTCGATCTTTCCACAAGGTCTAAGGATCAGGCTCCAATGGAGTTGATCCCAGAGGTAGAAGATGAAGAGGAGACACCAACAGGTCCGGGCCTTCCTTCAGCTTCGCCTCTACCGCTCTCTAATCCTCTCGAACAAGATTAGCTAGATCTAAATAGATCGTGGCTCTAATCTCTCAACTTGATACTAACTCTCCAACTCTAATTCTAATCTAGAGCTCTAATCTCAGATAGGTATGGAGGATCTGATAGAATGAATTGTTGTCTGCCCTGGGGTCAGGGGGTCTGCTTATATAGCCCGGAGGAGATGACGTGCACCGTACGATCAAACTGACCTTAACTTGTGGTTTAGATTGATCCTCATAGGCGGTAGAAGAACATTCCAGAAGCTGGGCCCATTTGGCGCCAGGGGGGCCGACCGGCCCCACCACCAAGCCGATCGGGCTGGGGTGGGCCCCCCTCGGGGTCCACTTCTGCCAGGTGGGTCCTTGATCCTTTTAGATGCTTCTTTCTTAGGTGCTAAGTCACGTTGAGTTCCGGAGCCTTCTGGAGTCTTCTAGAGTGGTTTCTTTGCATATTTTCTGAATAGTCCCTGTAAATTCATAGATTCACCAAAACTCATGGAAATTGTCAATATAAACCCTAATAAGGTGATCTAGTTATATTTTAGTCCTTTTTCCAGTAAATGTGAGGGGAAATATTTATAGATAAAATGTGCCAACAGCCCTGACACTTTCAGGCCGGAGGTGATGCAGGTGGGTGCAGCACTCCACCCGACGAGGTTGGTGTTAAAGCTCGGACCTTCTGCAATCTTGCGACGAAGCTCAGACTTGATGCTGGGCGCTGCAGGAGACCGGTTGGTGCGCGAGTAGAGGTGGCTGTGTGGCAGCTGCCTCCACAGTGGCTGGAGAGGTCGTCGAGTAGGTCCTGAAGCTAGAAGAAAGCTTGCGACAAGCCTTATTAGTGTAGACTGAGTTGTAAGCACTTTGGAAGGTAATTCAGGACCTTTAATATCTTTGTATCTTGTAATTTGGTCGAGGGCCAAACTCCTTGTAGCCTATGAAGCTGTAAATATAGTTTTTCATGAGAAGTATCATGATTTCGGTGATTGTAAGGGCGGCCAAGCCGCAATGGTACGGATACCAAGGGCCTGGCAGGGCTGTAATAGCACACCGACCTTCGGGAGGCCTTTCGTAGAGATGAGGAACCCGTGTCGACCTGGGTCGGCACGGTCGTTGTGTAGTGACACAACGCAGGTAGTCAGCCTAGAAACTCTAGGTCTACACGACCTAGAAGGCAGCAGGGCCTTAGCGACCTCAGGGAGGTGCTACTTGACCAAGAGGTCGCCAACGGGCAGTGGTGCCATTAAGCACGGGGCTGTTGGTACAGCCATTAAGGCAATGTAATAGGTAGCAGGACCTTTAGCGACCTCTTGGAGGTGCTACTTGACCCGGAGGTCGTGAATGAGTGTGTGGACTCATTATTGACATCTGAGGCGACCTACCAAGTGGTAGTACCTGTCGACCTTGAGAAGGTGTTAGAATGGACTCGGAGGTCGCCAGAGGCCAAGAGACCATAAAGAGAATGATGAGGAAGAGGCTCGAAGGAGGGCATAACAAGTCCATGGACACCGAGCTGTTAGGCAGAAGGCCGGCGATCATAGATTCCCGAACGGCGTGGGCCGTTACTGCCTGGAGCCGTTAGGCCGAAAGAGTCGTTAGGCAATGTATCCATTGGGCGATGTAGTAGTGGGTCGCCGTGAATGTCACCGAATCCGAAGGGGCGTTTGGAGCGCCACGGCCCACCGCAATGGTGCGGCCCAGTTATAAAAGGCCGAGTGAGGGGTCGAGGACCCCACTCCCTTCCATTCCCCGCAGCAGCCAGGGTTCTTGATCCGCCACCAAGAGCTTTTTAGCGCACAGTTCGCCGACGCTGTTGTGCCTAGATCCGCCATGCCAGCGCCGCCGCATGCGCCAGAAGTCCCTGGTAGTATTTAGAACTAGATCAACGGGCTTCGACGAGGAAGAAATGGCCCCAGAGCTTGCGCCGCCGCCGGAGAAGGTGTGGGAGCACTCGACGGTGATGGAGGCGTAGCTGAAGTGTCTGGTGGAGCGCGGGCTGCTGAAGCCCAGGGAGCAAGTGGGCTGGAGGCCAACCGCCGGCGAAGCCTTCCCCTCCGAGGGGACCGGGGAGACCGTCACCTTCGTCACACACGTCGAGCGCGGATTCAGAGTCCCAGCAGGTGACTTCTTCCGCGAGCTGCTCCACTACTACCACATCGACCTGGTGCATCTCGTCCCCAATGCCATCACCACTGTATCCTCGTTCATCCACCTGTGCGAGGCGTACTTGGGGATACCGCCACATTTCGACTTGTGGTGATATTTCTTCGAGGTGAAGAAGACGGGGAAGAATGGCGTCGTCGGGGCCGTCGGCTTCATGCTACGCCATCACATGAAGATGGTGTACATCGACATGGAGCTGCCGGACAACACCTAAGGCTAGAGGCGAGGGTAGTTCTACATCGACAACCCGAAGCCGGCGCTGGCCACTAGGTCGGGGCTTGCGCCGGTCCCAGTGCCGGAGTGGACCAACCAGCTCACGTCACGGGAGATGGACGCCATCAAGCCGCTGCTGGAGGACCTCAAGACGAGGAAGGAAGAAGGGCTGACGGGCGGCACGGTGGCCATCAGTTTCAGCCGGAGGCTGCTGCAACCGATCCAGGATCGGGTGCACTCGGCCTACGAGTATTGGGGTCAAGCCGACCCAACCCGTGTACAACAGCGCAATGTCTCCAAGCAGGAGATGGTGGCATGGGTGAGGGAGCTCTTCAACAGGGTGATCCAGAACTGGACGTGCCCCAAGGCATTCTCCATCACGCGGCCCGCCGACGTGGTATGTCGCTGATCGACCTTGATTCCTTTGTTGTTTTTGCATTCCCCTATTTCTGAGACGAAGCTCGCTAGCTGCAGGGTCGTGAAGGTTCGTTCTGGAGCCCGGCTCCCCTTGCAGACGAGGGTGAGTGTAGCTTCAAGGTCCGGGCGGCGGAGAACATGCAGGCTCCACCGCTGGAGTTATTGGAGAACTACCTCTCCGACTCATCGGTGGGGGGTAGTGATGATGAGGACCCGCCCGTGGCGAGCTCCTCACCAACAACCCGGCGGACTCGGTCCGTTGCTGGCAAGATCCCGATGCACAAGAGCGTCAAGATCATCTCCGCCACCGTTGAGGCAGAGAAGAAGAAGAGGAAAAGGAAGGACAGTACTACCTCATCAGAGACGGCAACGACAAGCACCGTCGAGGTCGTCTTCGAGGAGCATGATGATGCGCGGTCGCACGACATCGCCACGGGATCGAGCGACGTAGCAATCGTGGGAGGAGATGCCACCGTGCTCGGTGCTGTGAGCGAGCAACAGCCAAAGCCAAGTGCGGGAGGTGTGAGCGACCAAGGGTCGCAGAAGAAGCCAAGGCGGGCGCCGCCCAAGCTGATGTCATTGAAGTTGAAGGCCGACAGTGGGTACGTTACGGAGCTTGATTGTATGCTTTTCTTCATCTGTGCTGTTTGTTGAGTTCGCCAGTGCTGATGAATTTGTGCACCTTGGGCAGGGGGGCTCCTGCTGCATCGGGCAGCAGCAAGAATGCCTCAGGTCAAGAGGCCACTAGGCGGAAGGTTGAGAAAGCACCGGTGGGGCAGTCGCCGGCAACCTCAGGTGGGGACGTCACCAGCGAGGTCCCTGAGACCGTGGGGACAACATTATCGGTGGCGGCCAAGGTCACTGCTGAGAGCGCTCAGCAGGAGGAAGGCCTGCGCCAGCAAGACCTGCCCGAAGCAAGCCTGCCAGAGATGAGGTTGGCAGAGACCGGAGGTGCAAGTGAGGAGGACGAGCAACATCGGTGCCTCTACACCGGCACTCCGTGGGAGGATGAGGTCATCGCCGACTCCAAGGACCTTGCTGACTTCAAGACGGCGCAGGCGACCATCACGGAGGCGGCGAAGACGATCGGCAGGACACTCATGGTGAGTTAGTATTACCTTTTGGGGCTAGGCATTCAATTCACTTAGGCGCGTTGATATGACGATGTTGTATAACATGTGGATGTAGACCCTTGCCGAGCGAGCGCAGGGTAGGGCGGCTCTGCTGACGGAGGGCGCTAAGCTTCATGCGGAGCTGACCACAACGCGAGAGGTCGTGCTCCAGGCCAAGATTGAGGCCGCGAAGGATGTACAACGCCACAAGGATGAGGCAACCTCGAGGGACAAGGCGATGGAGGCCGTGAGGCAAGAGCTGGAGGCTGCCAAGCTGAAGGCGAAGAAGGCGGAGGACGAACTGAAGGTCGCCACCGTGGGTACGTCGTAGGTCGCCTTTGGTCTTTATGTTTCTGCACTGCGGGTGACCCCATCTTGACCTTGACTTTTACAGATGCCAAGAAGAGGGAGGCCACCTTAAAGAAGGACCTCAAGATCTCCAAAGAGTAGGTGAAGATCCTCAAGGAGAAGCACAAGGAGGTCGTCGCCAGTGAGTCTTACTTCACTCGTAAAGCTGCATATGAATTTGGCGTGCGCAGGGATCTAGAGATCGACCTTGGCCGGGCGATGCAAACCCTTATTGATTATCAACAGATGACTGCAGATCTTGAGAAGGAGCTGGAGGACCTCAAGGAGGCCGCCGAGTATCTTGTGGATGTGTACACCCCAAAGGTCGAGGGCGGTCCACAGGAGCTCGTCGCGCGGCTGGAGGATGCGGAAGGCCGCATAAAGACCTTGCTGATAGACAGCGGCAAGCTCGCCGCTGCTACGGCGCTGGCCACGGTGAAGCACCATGAGCCAACATTGGACCTTGAGACGGTCAAGGAGGAGGTCGTTTTGTCGTAGCTGGTGGGCAGCGAAGATATCCAAGCCGCTGCAGATGAAATTATGAAGAAGATAGACCTGTAGATGTAACTTAGGACGTGGCGAACTGTTAGGAACAATGGGTCATGGACCCTTTTGATGTAATATAAACCTTGAATGAAAAAGACATGTTTAATTAAGTTAGCATGATCCCTTATTTGACTTAGTATACTTCTTGTAAGAACGCAAAAGTAATGAGGTTGCAAGAACTCCTTTCCCCCCGCTAACCCAACTCAGTGGAGGAACGGCTTACCGACTACACGGCTCGGCGTGGAGACTTGCGTGCAGCCAGCGCGCAGAGGGGGGCCGGGGACCCAAGGTCGAGTAACCCCACGACCTAAGAATACTTATAAGATGCACAAGAAGTTGTAGTAAGGGGAACACTATATAAAAAGAGAGGTAAAAACCCCAGGTCGAATGACCCTTAGGTTGGCAAGGCCAAGCCCCCAAGCGTGAAGGGCCAGGCTTAAAGCCAAGCCCCCGAGCGTAAGGGGTCCGGTTTGAAACCAAGCCCTCGAGCGCGTCAAAGGGGAGGGGTGAACAGAAAAACAAGCAGAAAGAGAAATCTGTATATTCATATATGGAATTACAAAGGAAAAGTGTACATAGCTTTATTGTGATACAAGGCTCCTAAGGATAGAAGCGACGCAAGTGCTCGATGTTCCAGGGGTTCGGGACGCCCTAGCCATCGGCCCATTGGAGGCGATAGGTCGCTGGTCCAGTGACCTCCTTAACTATGAAGGGGCCTTCCCAAGGCGCGGAGAGCTTGTGCATGTCCTTGGTGCTCTGGATCCGCCGCAAAACTAGGTCGCCCACATTGAAGGAACGTTCCCGCACGTTGCAGTCATGGTAGCGACGTAGCTGCTGCTCGTGGCGGGTGTGGCGCATGAGCGTAGCCACACGATGTTCCTCGACGCTGTCAAGGTCGAGCCGGCGTGTTTGCTCTACTTCTCCTTCGTCGAAGTTCTGGATGCGAGGAGCACCGAAGGCCACATCTGTGGGGAGGATGGCCTCTGACCTGTAGACCAGGAAGAAGGGTGAGTACCCTATAGCCAAGCTGACCAGGGTTCTAACACCCCAGAGGACGTGAGGAAGCTCTGAGAGCCACCTGGTTGCATAAGGCGCTGAGCCGTCGAAGATGCGATCCTTGACGGCCTGTAGGACCATGCCGTTGGCACGCTCGACCTGGCCGTTGAACCGTGGGTGCGCCACCGAGGAGTAGTATACATCGATCATGCTATCCTGACAGAAGTCCCAGAATTCGGCTCCTGTGAAGGCCGTGCCAAGGTCGGTGACGATCCTGTTTGGCACCCCAAAGCAATGGGTGATCTCCTCGATGAATTTCGCTGCCTCTTTGGATGTGACGCTGGATACGGGATGGACCTCGATCCACTTGGTGAACTTATCCACCGCCACAATGATGTGCTTGTAGCCGCCAAGGGCGGTTTTGAAGGGACCCATAGAGTCGAGACCCCAAACTGCGAAGGGCCAGGACAGAGGGATGGTCCTCAGGGCCTGAGCCGGGACATGTTGCTGTTTAGCGAAGAACTAACACCCCTTGCATCGACGTACAAGTTCCTAGGCATCAGCCATGGTCGTGGGCCAGTAAAAGCCAAACCTGAAGGCCTTGCCCACCAAGTTGGAAGAGGCGGCGTGGTTGCCGCATTCGCCACCGTGGATCTCGTCTAAGAGCTGAAGGCCCTCAGATCGCAGGATGCACTTCATCAGTACTCCGGTGGAGGCAGACCTCCGATAGAGTTCCTTGCCGACGACGACGTAGTTAGCACTACACCTCACGATCTTTTCTTGCTCTGCTTTATCCTCAGGCACTCGATGCTCGAGGAGGAAGGCGATGAAGTCGAGGCACCAGTCATCTTCCGTGTCGATCATGAGGATCTCGCGACCCGCAGGCGAGGTCACCTCATTGTCAGCCAACTCTGGGTCGGGGATGAGCTTGATGGACAGCTTGCGTAGGTCCTGGACAAACACACCAGCCGAAACCAGTGCGCGCTTGGAGCCGAGCTTGGAGAGGACATCGGCCGCGACATTATTATTGCGGCAGACGTGGTGGAACTCGAGGCCTTCGAAGTGACGCTTGAGCTTGCGCACCTCGGTACAGTATGCATCCATTGTGTCCTTCCTGGCTTCGGAGTCCTTGCTGACTTGGTCGATGACGACCTTGGAGTCGCCGTAGGCCATGAGGCGCTTGATCCCGAGGGAGACAGCGATGCGTAGCCCGTGGATGAGGGCCTCGTACTCAGCGCTGTTGTTGGACGCCTTGTAGTGGATCTGCAGGACATACTTGAGGTAGTCACCCTAAGGAGATATGAATAGGACACCTACGCCGGCTCCTTCGAGGTTCAGGGAACAGTCGAAGTACATTTTTCAGTGCTCAGGTCACTCCAGGGGTGGAGACTACTGGATCTCTGTCCACTCCGAGACGAAGTCTGTGATGACTTGGGACTTGATGGCCTGCCTGGGGCAGAACTCTAGGTCGAACTCCCCTAGCTCGATGGACCACTTGACAATGCGCCCGGTGGTGTCGCGGCTCCGTAGGATCTCGCCAAGGGGAAAGGCCGAGATGACCTTAATCTTGTGGGATTGGAAATAGTGCCGGAGCTTGCGGGAGGTCATGAGTAACGCGTAGAGCATCTTCTGGGGCTGGCTGTACCTGGTCTTGCTATCGGACAAAACCTCGCTGACGTAATATATGGGTCGCTGGACGGGGTAAGGTTGCCCTTCTTCAGGTCGCTCAGCTACCAGGACGGCGCTGACCACAAGGGTAGTCGCCGAGATGTAGAGCAGTAGAGGCTCCTTAGGCGCTGGGGGCACCATCACCGGGGGTGTTGTGAGGAAGGTCTTGAGTTGCTCAAGAGCTTGGTCCGCCTCCTCAGTCCAGATGAAGGGGCCAGGTTTTGATGCTGCCAGTCACGAGGTTGTTGAGCCACAGCGAAGGGGCCTTGCCCATCACCAGTGGGAAGTAGGCCGTCATGTGGTCGAAGCTACCACCAGCCGCCTTGATGGCGACATAGTAGGTCGACAGCCAGATGTTAGGGTCGGAGCACCCATCATACGGCTTGATGTTGGGCTTGAAGTTGTCGGGGTACTCCACCCTCTTGAAGCGAGCATCCAGCGCCGGGAAGGCGTTGAGAGCCAGGTCGTCGCCCGAGCCTCTGGCCGGGGTGGCTTCTCTTGGTGCAGAGTGGACGCTGCATTCCGGGATGACAGCCTGGGATCGTGGCTACCGATTGTGGTTTATCTGGATGACAGCGGGGTCGTCGTGATCAGCGTCGTACTTGGCACGTTGCCGGTTCTTGATCTCATGCTGGTCACAGAGCTCGCGCTCCATGATGCGGTGAACGCCTCCGGGGGTGCCGTACTCGCGGTCGTAGTCCAGGCGGTGGCGGAGCTCGCGCTCCTCACGCTCTTGGTGGCGCTGGTCGACGTAGTCGCAAGCGTCACGAGTGCGCTTGTTGGTGTCGAGATTGACGCGCAGGTCCCGGGCAGCAGCGGGCTCCTGGGCGGGCTGCTCAGGGTTGTGCTGAGCGACCTCCTCTCGGACGGGGGAGAGATGGCTGCGCGCAGGTCGATGAGATTGACTGCACGAGTGGTGGGTCGACGAAGACGCAGCGGACTTGGAGGCCGCGCTCTTCTCTTCCACCAGGGCATTGGCGACCCGAAGGTACGCGAGGGCCTGCTCAGCTTCAGGCGTCCGGACTTGCTGGAGTCGAGTAATGGCCGCGCCCAGGTTGGCCTGGGGGCTGTTGAAGGTTGGGATCCCCGCTTCCCCGAACTCCAGACATAGGTCTCGAGCGCAAGGCAAGACGCGCTGCTGCTCCTCCGCACACCGCTCAGCGCGACGAGCGTTGGCTTGGATCCGGGCCGCCTCATGGGAGTCGGTCGCACCCAGGCGGGGTGGTTCGTTTTTCGAGACCACCATCACCTGACGGAAGATGATCTCAGAGTCGTTGGGGGAGATGCGGACCCGGACCTTTTGAAACTCCCCGCAGTTCGGAGACTGGGTGGGTCACTTAGCTCGGCGAGGGAGCTCGTTATCGATCTTCTTCCGCAGGCGGCACCCGCGGAGGGTATGCTTCACACCCTTGTGATAGGTGCAGGGCACGTCGAGGGGATCGCGCCTCGCGTGAGGTGCCGGTCTTGATTCGCGAGAAGGTCGCCGCCTAGATTGGATCTGGGTAGGCGTGAGCAGCTGGCTGACGCGAAGTCCAGGTGCTGACTGCAGGCCGAAGGGGAACGTGTCGTGGCGTAGCGCAGTCTGCGCTGAGCGCTGAGCTCGCTCGCAGATCTCCAGGGTGTCCCTTATCGAGCTGATGACGTTTTCCATCCCCTGGACAAGGTCACAGGGTCTGGGTGGGTCTCCGATGCCAGATCGGGGATAGAGACGTTGGTGGATGCAGTGACGACCTGCTCGGAGGTCGCCGGAGGCGTGTATGCTGCCGGAGCAGGAGAAGTCGATGTGAAGGATCCGAAGCAGATCTCCACATGGTCAGCGAGGAAGGCCGCCATGCTTGCCGGGAAGACAACGCCAGATTGGGCCACCATGCTGAACAGCGAGTTCCCGATCGCCCCTACCTGGCGCGCCAACTGTCAGGGGGTGAGACCTGGACAGATCCGCTAGGGGGTTGCCCTAGAGGTTTGCAGGTTAATGGAGGATCAAGACCTAAGAGCGTAGGTGGTTATGCACGGGATGCACACAGAACTAGGCAAGTATGGCAGCAAAGAACAAGGAGACAAGGGGTTTTAGACTGGTTCAGGCCTCCGGAGAGTAAAACCCTACGTCCAGTTTGGTGGTGGATTATGCGAGGATGAGTTGTCCCTGTGCATGGAACCCTAGGCCGCCTTATATGGGGGGACGGGCTAGGGTTTGCATGCGCAGGTCAGTTGACCCGTGTCGGGGTCGGTTATAACTGTGGGAAGCTTATCTCCTGGATTACAAGGAGTATCCCGTGATACCCGGAGCTACAGGCGGCGGCGCGCCAGGTCGCCGTGTCTTGACTTGCACGCCAAGGCTTCGCGGGTCTTCCGGGATCCTGATCAGGTCGTCCGTGGCCTTTGGAGGTGTGGATAAGGTCGCTGGGCCCACTAGTAAGGTCAGCGGGTCTTCTGGAAGGTCGGGTCCACCTGTCGGGGGCCCCTGGGACCCTAGCCGGTGGGGACCCATGGGTACCAATGTCTCTCACTTACGAAAACCTCTCCTACCTTTAGCCTTCCTAAAACCTTAGGTTTGTTTTTCATAAAAAGGCTCTTAGCACCTCCTTAGATAGAATTTCTAAACTTGTCTTTCTCTCTTCAAAATTCTTTTTGTTGAGCTAAAAATATAGGATACCCATAACCTACCCTTAAACCTTGTTAGTTTGGTTGATTGATTCTTTTCGATGGGTGATTTTATTGTTGACAATGCTTACTTCATATGAAGTGAAGGCCAAGCTTTGTCTGTTTCTTATTGTGAACCACATCAAAAGTCTTTTCAACCCTTGCTAATGTTTGTTTGCTCTAACTCATTGCATTTTCATTTGTATCCACCTCATTTTCATCATCTTTATGAGAGTAAGGTCTTTGTGAAACTTTGTGATGAATGCTTTCATATCTATGCTTGGCACGACATTTTTACAATCTTGTGTGAACATGGTGTTTAGACATGATTGAAGACCACTATCATTCAGTTTTATATACCTTGCTATAATATTGCATTGGTTGGTTTGAAAACTTTGCAATGCGCCCTACTTTTCTTGCACTATAAGGAATTAATAATCTTGGGATAAGCATGATGTTTTGACCTTGGTTAATAAATCTTTATGGCAAGGGAAAAGTTTGGAAACCACTTTGTAAGCATGGAAATTAGAATTTGGTGTAAACATTGTTTTGTTTTTATACCATCCTTTCATTTGCATGCACACTTGCACACATGTACACCCATTAGGTTTTTAATTTTTCCTTTCACTAGATTGACTATGCCACAAGATTAAGATCTTAGGGGATGTCTTTGGTGTGTGAGCATAGAGTGAGTATTCCCGACCGTCACCTTGGGGGTACTTTGTACTTTAGAGTTGTTTTGCAGACATGGCGAATCACTCCCACGAGTTTGTGATAAAAGATGAAGTTAAGATCGTCAACACCCCCAAAATTCCGAAAGAAACACCGTTGTCTTCATCAAGATTGAGCACATGTTCAGAGATGTACAAAAGAGTAAGTTTGGATATTCAGAAGTTCCACTAAGTATTCTTTCTAATGCATCAAGATTTAACATTTTAGGAGACCCGTGCAAGGAGTTACAACCAAATCATTGGGCGTCACACATTCTGAAATCAGCCCAGGATTGCATTGATGGAGTAAAAAGGGCGTAACTCTCTTGTTCGGAGTCCGATTGGGGTAAATGACCACTCGTTAGAAAGATAATTTCAAGAACTTAACAATGGAGAATTATTTCAGTACATGTTCTGTTCTGTAAGTTGAAGAAAAAATTGTGGAAGTGGAAGCAGCGTTAAAGGACAACATGGAAGGAGGTGAAGACGAGTTGAGAAACGATTGGGACTAAGGCTTGTGACAAAGGGTGGGCGTTGAAGGACAATCAAGGCAACAAAGATGAATATGATCTCCACATATGGTGGTAGGACTTCAAGAATTACAAGATGGTTCATCATCTTCCATGCCTAGCAACATGCTAAGCATGGGGCAGGACTTGGTGGACATGAGAAGACCGCATGGAGTACAAGGATCACGGTTACCACGGGATGCTAATTTTATTCTTCCATGTTAAGCACAATGCTTAAGCATGGGGGAGCCCGTTCTACACTTCAAGCATCAAAGGATGGTAGCAATCCCTCAACCCTCTTTTTGTCCTTTTATATGTCTGTTCATATGTATATGCTTTCCGCAATCTTAGATGCAACCTTTGTATATCTCTCTATAGAATAACATGGCTACTAGGAGTACAACCTAGATTTGTTTTTAATAATAATCACCATTACCTTGTGCTCACCATGATGATATCTTGTATGCTCTTACCTATGGATATATGATGATCTTTTGCCGCTTTGCTCATTCTTGTGCTTGGTTTGTATATGATTAAGCTAGTGCTCTCTTTAATATGATCTGAAAATTAAATTAATGCTAGCCAAATCTTTTGTGGAGGTTATGATAACTTGATACTCATAGCATTTTTTGTTGCTCTCATTTTTTAATGAATCAAAGATCATTTATTTTTTGTTCTTAAAAGATATGCTAACCTTGTCTTTGATACCACTTGCATTTTGCTCAACCTATCCAAACCCTTATATTAATTGAGTGCAAAAACTTTAGTTTACAAGATTTATTTTTTGGGGCATTGATTCAAGGCTTGATTTCTCTGGCTCGAGACTAAGAAGTTGGTCATTCCGTTTTTGCGTATCTATCTTTATGCTAGCCTTTTCTATCCGTGCATTGTGAGTTTCCACATCAGGAATTTTGCAAATCTCACCGGATATCCACCCACAAACCCAAAATATCTTTTTGTGTATACCTCCTTGACCCCAACCCAAAACTTTGAGTATAGACGAATATTTCGAAGAAGATTACAAGGAAGGTGCCGTCAAGTGGAGCAAGATTGGGAGACCTCCATGAAAGGATCCCTAGAAGATTTCAAGTATCTCTCTTCAAGAAAATACAAGGTTCAGCACTTACCTTGGCACAACCATCACCACTTTGCTCAGGGACGAGCAACATCTAAGCATGGGGGGTTGCCAAGGAAGTACTAGTGTAGTCTAGAGTTCAAGGGGAGTTAAAAAAGAAAAGAAAAAAGAGAAAAGTGATGAAAGAATAATAATAAAGAGGAAAAAGTATGATGAGAAAAGCAAGAAAAGAAAAATAGAAGAAGAAAAAAAGAGAGAAGAAAAAAAAGAGAGAAGAAAAAAAATAAAGCTCCCCAGTTCTCTAGCTACATTTGGAGATTTCAAAAGGACTTCAAGATCAAGACCCATACTCATCTTTCCAACCATGTGCAATCCAATAACAAGGACTTCATTTGTGCCTCGGGATCACTCTTTGCCATTTGCACATGTCCACCTATCTCAAAGTGTGTGTATTTTTCTCTCCTCCCTCCTTGGAATATTATTTTTCCAATGACCTTTTTGACGAGTCTCGGTAAGTCCATGAGAACCTTGTCTTGTTTTGATAATATCTCAACTATAATATCTTGGTAGGACTTCCACCAAATACTTTCCCATAGCTCAATATAAAGCCTTCCACCAAATACTTGAGAGAGGAAAGAAGTAGTCCTAGTAGGCTTGAAAGACAAGATGAGATGAGAGTTCATGAGCAAGATGCAAGGAGGTTTATTATTGATCTTAGTAAAGCAATTTTTCTTCATCCTCTCTTTATTTTCAAAATTTCTAAGATTTGTTCAAAATTTGAGGGCATGGTTAATTATTTGTGGAAAGAGCTTAAATGATATCTACCCTCCATAGATATAAAAGCTAGTTACATTATGGAACTTTAACAAATGTAAACTTGGAGAGCATTATGTTTTCTCGTGTATGATCAAGTGCAGGGTATGAACTTTGAAAGGCAATATTGACATCCATTAAAGGCTTACTCGAGGACGAGCAAGGTTTAAGCATGGGGGTGTGTTGGCGGTCGATTTCTGTCAACCAAGGGCACTTGATACACTTTGGTTTGAGCTTTGAATTATAACTAACCCAGCAATAGGCATACTAATGATGTAACAAGTTCACACTTGCATGTGATTTTTGGAGTATGTTGTTTACGCAGGATTTAAGCGCCTAAATGAGGACTTCCGGGTAGAGTTCATCGAGCACTTTATGAGAAGATCACGAAGCCTGGCACAAGTCAAGACACGAAGTGAACATGACTCCAAATGACCTGAGGACCGAAGCATGAAGCCGTGAAACTCCGAGGACCTAAACAGAAGATGCGGGAGTTCGTGTGCTAAGTACTCTTATCCAAACCGCGGGGGAAACGACGTCATGGACCCACATGCAATTCGGCAAATATTCAAGAAAGCGCGAGAAGTGTCGTGGCGAAAGATGGGGCCGAACCGGGCCAAAAAGGCTCTAGGCCGGCTGACCCATGCTGACCGGCCTGGCCTGTTTTCAGCCCGGTTCGCGACGCCCTTTGACCTAGATGCTCCTCGGCTCATTTATATCCCCTACCTCCGACAGCCGCCAGATCCATTCATCACAACTCGGCGAAACCTAGAAGCAAGCACCGGAGGGAGACGACGGCTGCCGTGAGTCTTCGAAGTTGTCTAGGAGATTGCCTAGGCCTACCCTAGCCGCCATGGCCTCACTGTGTGGTTGTGCTATGGTGGAGTTCCGGAGCTAGTGGAGGTCATCAATGGTATGTACTCGGTGGAGATGATCCAAATGCACTTATTATTTTGTGAGCAATGTTCATCATGTTTTACGATCTATTAGCGATTCCATGTCTCCGTCTATGCTTTCTCCTTATCATGAATATGTTTGATCCTTAGTCTTATGCATGCTTAGACTATATAGCATACTTTATGTAATCATGGTGATTAGGTCTAGTATGTCGAGCCTTCATGGTTTGTAGACACGTCCACTTGGGCGTGCTCTTAGATCCCCCACTCGATTAAGGGTGCACCGTGATAGGGTGATGGCCATGAAAGGCGGATGTTCTTCGGGAGGTAGGCCGGAGGTAGGAGTTTAAGGATGCTATTAGATGAGATGCATGGTTCGTTGCTCTTTAGCTGGAACTACAACTAGAAGGCGATAGGCCTAGTTACCCCTATGGTTGCGCTTTACCGTGCCTATGTTTGTGGATGTGATCAACCTATATTCTATCACTATATCTATTAGGTGTACCCCCTTTGTATGCAATCAATGCTTCATCTTAGGTTAGATTGACTAGACAAGGTAGAGAACCTTAGCGGTTTGCTTCACGGATTCGATAACCTTGTGTAATACTCAAGGAAAAAAGTGCTACGATGATCCATAAGGGATGGTGAATCTTGATGCGTTTTTAGACCGTCAACAGACCCCTACCAAACTGAACCACCTCACGTCTCGTTGGAGGAGCACGATCACCACGAAAGGAAGAGTGTGGCACGTACCTCCTCTGAGACTCAAAGCTGCGACGACCTCTCCCATCCTCATATCGACCATGAGATGGAGAGCGTCCAGCAAACAACCCACGACAAGACTCAAAATGTCTACCACCTATACCATGACCACCAGAACCAACTCCACGACCTAGAAACCCAAAACTATCACCTCTCTAGGGTGCACCGGTTTGACCGATGGCCCTGACCGGTCTGACCGGTGGACCCTGGCAGTAACCCGGTCCCGATCAGCAACTCTCTGACCTCCCCAAGCTGGTATAGACCTCACCATAGCCTCTCCCCTAGGTAGTGGCATACGACGCTCAGGCACACCATGAGAAGGGTGGTACCTATCCTTGTTCGCCCACTCCTTAGCCAACCTCTCATCTCTCTCCCTCTTGTAGAAAAACTCACCAACATGACCTTCTTTCCCACAATACTCACAATGGATTCGGACCTGTTTTGGCCTTGGCTGTGGGTTCTCAATGGGTTTCTCTTCCTCTTTCTTCTCACCCTTCCCCCTCAAACACATTTCCCATGTTGCTCACAAATTTCACAGGTTTTTGGTAGTTTTCTGTTTTGTGGGGGAACACGGGTGGATCGGGAGTGGTGCCAAGCTTGTTTCTCAGGTGGTTAGGCTTGGGAGCAAATTTGTTCATGGGTGTAGTTTGTGGTGGAATAGGAATCTCTCCAATTTTCTCTCCTCCCTCACCACTGCTCTCACCAATCTTGTCAGAGCCCAACGCCTGACCATCAAACCTCTTAAACTCAGCCATCATTAAACTCAATTGTGGTTCATGCCTAGACAACCAACTCATTAGCTTTCTCAGCTCATCATTTTCATCATGCAAGCGATCAACATAATTTGCAAGTTCCATGTTTTTCAAAGCATGCAATTCACATGTAGGTCAAGTAGTAGGAACAGGAGCTTTCAACTCAGTCTCTAGAGAAATAATCCTAGCATGTGAATCATCTAATTTAGCATGCAACACAGGACAAAATTTGCACACACCAAGCAAACTAGATCTAACTTTCAACTCAACCAATTCAACCCTAACCACATCTAGTTCCTCAACAGTGAGGGCATGCTTCTCTTTCAGAGTAGTCAAATCAGACAGGAAAACAGAGCAATCAATACAATCAACTTCATCGGTAACAACAGGAGCAGATTTCAAAGCATCAATAGCAAGCATGTCATCAAGATGCCCAGCCTCTAACTCGGCCACTTTTTCCCTAGCTTCCTCAAGAGAGGCCCTAAGCTCTTTTCTCATCTTCTTAGCATCTCTAAGCACACTATCACGATTATCTAGCAATTCATTCAGAGTGGCATTCTTCTCAAGCAGAGAGTCAATGGTGGGTGGTGGTTCCTCATCCTCAGAGTCGGAGTCCGAGTCCTCTTTGCTGCTCTTCTTGCTCCCTGAACTGTGTGCCATGCCACAGAACCCGCTCGCCGCCATGAAGCTCAACCCGGTGAAGTTCTTGCTCGAGTGCTTCTTGCTCTTGTGTCTCCCACGGTCTTCATCTTCACTACTCGAGCTTGACGTGGTGTAGCAGGAGGAAGAGGTGTCCACGTCGCTCGCACCGGCCACCATCGCTCTCGACTTCTTCTTGTGGTAGCCGCCTTTCTTCTTGCCCTTGTACTCGTCCCGACTCTTGTGCTTGGAGTAGTGGTTCCGGGATCGATGCTTGTGCTCGGCCTGCTTGTACTCGTTCTTCGGGCGATGCTTGTACTCAGCCTTGTTGTACTCGATCTTGTTCTTGTCTCCCTCGGGATACTCCGCGAAGAAGTGTCCGTGCTTCCCACACTTGTAGCACGTCCCCGAGTTCCTCCTGAAGTTCTTCCTGTTCTCGTTCAGGCGCCCGAACCGCTTGGTCAGCAAAGCAAGATCCTCATCATCCAACGCCTCGAACTCCTCATCTGGCAAAGAAGCAAGAGCAGACAGAGAGAACATCCTAGAAGATTGATTAGAGTTAGTTCTTGGTCCAGAAACAAGAGCAAGGCTATCCTAAGCAAGGCCCTTGCGCTTCTTGGCTCTCAAGTCACAGTCCACCTCGGACGACTTGAGCTTAGAGAACAGCTTGTCCACCGTTAGGGTCTCATACACACTGGACTCCTAAATAGCCTCAACCTTCGCTCCCTATACATCAAGATCCAGCGTGTGTAAGAGCTTGATAGCTCTATCATGATCATCGTACAGAAGCTCGGTGATGTTGGCTCTCATGTTGTTCACAATCAGTGTGAAGAGCTCAAACATGGCATCCACAGACTCTCCGGGAAGATGAGTGAAGTTCTCGTACTCTCTCTGCTAGGTCATAAAGATACGCGCCTTCACCTGACTGTTTCCTCAATGAGCATTCCTCAGCTGGTTCCATATCCGATTTGCCAACTTCTCTCCATACACCCTACTGAACTCGGATGCACAGAGAGCACGGTAGAGATAGTCCACGACCTTGTTGTTGGCATCAAACATATCCCTACTCCCGGGTAGAAGGAATGACTCCGGTATGACATAGTTCTCGTCAACTGTGACATCCCATATCAACTAACCCTTTCCACGCATGAACGCGCCCATCCGGGCTTCCCACTTCTGGTAGTACTTTCCATTGAAGTGGGGAGGACCTGAACCCTTCCCGTAGTCCGCCATCTTTGGATCTCAACCGTTCAAGGTCTCAATGATTCGTATCCGGCTCTGATACCAATTGAAGGACCAGAATGGCGACCAGAGAGGGGGAGAGTGAAGGGAAGCCGATAAAAATTCTTCTCCGAAGAGTCGAACTCAGCCTATGGTCCCAAACGCAACTCCGGAGTCCTCGACACCTCGCTAGCCAAATCCATGCAGTCACTAGAGTGTTACTGGACCTAGGACCTGGCCACACACCCAAGCTACTCGAACATGCAGCGGAAAACACCTCGAACAGCAACCAGCTTACACCGGTCAGACCGGTGCAGAGCAACCAGCTCTGAATTCTCTCAAACTTGCCAAGCAAACCTATGTGGCAATTCTAGGATGTGGAGCAACCGGGAGAAATCCAGAAATCTGCCTAGCAAGCAAAAACACTCCAAAACACGAGCACACCGAGAAACACTCCACAGCCAAACTTGCACCAGAAGCACTCTGTGAACAAGCAGCACAACCAACAGCAGCAAAGAGGTTTGACTGATGCACACCACTAGTCTGACCGGTGCAGACCACCGGTCTGACCGGTCTAGCTCAGGAAACCCCAACTGCGAGAACACGATCTCCAAAGGCCAAAACTGCACGAGACTGAAACAGTAGCAAGCCAAGATCGCGACCAACACTCCAGAGAAGAACTCCCCGGGAAACAGCCACAGCAGGCCACACCGGTCTAACCGGTCAAGCTTGAGCTGCTCGGGATGAACTCCACCCGCGAGTCAACTCCCACCTTCCGATGTCTCGATCTCCCGATTCGCTCCACGGATTCAAGTAAGACTTTGGGGATAGGTGTATCACCTCATGAACAAGTCATGCCTAAGAGATCGGCCCCAAAGATCCACTAAATCAAGAGGAATCGATGGATGAACACCAAGAACACCTTTTCCCAGAACACAAAGAAAACCCCAAATTTGAGCACCCAAACCCACGGATTTAGAGGAGGGATCACAAGGAAAAGAACCACAAGGGGCTCATGTATACATCACACATCAAATCCGCAAAGGAGAGGCCTCAAATCAACCACAAGAAAATCGCTAAGAAAAGGCTCCGAAAATCTACAAAAAGGAAACGGGAATCACCACCACAAGAGCTAGAGGAACCACGCCGAACCTTCTATACATCAAAGGAAAGATTTATACAAGGTCTAGCTTGCCTCCCTAGCATCCATCTCTCTCTCAAGATCTCTCATCAAGCTCTCAAGCTAGTCCTAGAGAAAATAGGAAGCTAAAAAGATAAAATACAAAGAGCAAATGAAAACCCTAAAGCCCAAGAGATGGCTGCCACAACCCTTCCACCAAGTTTATATATGAGGTCCTCCGGTGGGGGTAAATGACTAGAATGCCCTCTAAGCGATACAACCTCTAAAAGGGCAAATCTGGAAACTTGACAGCCTTTCCATTGGACGGACGCCCAGCAACTGCACCTTGCGTAGCCTCGACGTCAAGCTTGCGATCCCGACGCGTGTCCTCCGCTTAGAAGCACCCGACGCTCCTCGGCCACCACCGGTCAAACCGGTGTCCACGACCGGTCAGACCAGTCCGCACCGGTCAGGTTGGTGAGGCCCACCGGTCAGACTGGCCTAGTGCAGCTCTGAGGCGCCGACCCCTCAGACTTGGCTTAGTACCTTCCAGCCTCGTGATGATTTAAGTACTATTGAAGACTGAAGCTTGCAGAACTCGGGGACGCTTGGGAACTACTCGCAGAGGCCTTCAAGACTACTTGAACGCATCACACATGACTACAAAGTGCTCGGGGGCTTGTCGACCAGACATCCCTTGGCCCAGTATGCATGTGGGCCATGCCCGGGAGATAGGCCTAAATATCTAGACTACTCGACTAGTGGGCCACGATGCAAGATTATCGTTGACCACAAGGCAACACAAGATGGACAAGGACTTGTACTAGATTAGGATAGCTTCTTATTAACTGACATAGGCTACTCCTAGTCCTACTCGACTAGTACTGTTGTACCTAATCCAACTTGTAACCCTGCCTCTCGTGCTATATAAGGCGGGGCAAGGGACCCCCCTCAAGAACATACGCAATCAATCAAGAGCCATGCAGCATACAGGACGTAGGGTATTACGCACATTGCGGCCCGAACCTGTCTAATTGTGTGCCCCATGTCTCACCATCGTGTTCCTGATCTCGGCGAGCCCCACCGCACAATCAACTACCTCGGGTACCCCGTGGTAGGCTTGGTGTCTAAAACACTGACAGCTGGCATGCCAGGTAGGGGATCTCGTCGCTGATCCCCATGGTAGGCTTGATGATGGCTCCTGTCATCATCAAGCCGATCGTCGCTTTCCAACAAGGCGACACCTTTGTTTTCGACTCCTGGGTCTGTGATGCTGATGACGCTGGATCATTCCTGTGTTTCCTAGCATCGACTCCGGAGTTGAAGCTCAAGCCCTCGACGCTTACGCAAGCCTCGATGGAAGATCTCATCGAGAATTTCGGTGAGATTTCACTTTCTGACCCTATTAGAGAGCTCGAGTCGGAGTCCAAGTTCAACTCGACTTCGTCGTCAATTCAGTCTGAGTCGCTTTCCCCAGCTACACAGCTCGTGCTCAACCTGGATTGTCTCCCACCACCACCCCTCTTCAGACACCGCCATGTCAGCGCTGCTTACCAAGCCGCGTTGACCATCCTCATGCGTCCTAGTTCGAAGACTGTGCTCAAGTACTCTTCGGATTCGGAAGTCAACCTCGACTACTTTGACTCAGATTCGTCTGAGTTCGAGTTCGACTACGGTTCGGATTTTGCTGAAGTACAACAACTGTTAGGCCCTACTCAAGGACTGGTGATAACATCGACACCTGAGGGTAGATTCATCTACTGGCCTGAGCATGTGCCTGCTGACCTCACCTCGGATGGTCAGGAGCGCTTTATTGCCTGTCTCGAGAACTTACCTTTCCAGGAAGGTGCTAAGCTTGTTGACTACGACACTGACACTGAGCTCATTCAGACGACAGGTACTTACTCGTCTTATCGTGAGGTTTTCGTCGTCAATGCATCTACTCCGCAGGGGCACTGCGCCAATTACCACTTCCCGGATGATGTCTCTGATGATGAACTCTCTGCTACTGCACCTCCCGATGAAATTGTGGAGGCCAAGACTGCGCGTCCCCAAAGGAATACTGATCGTGCAACCCTCCGTCGTGAACTCGCGGAAGCTCTACCTACTCGCAACTTGCAAGAAGCTCTAGAAGCGGTCGCTACTCATCAATATCGTACTCCAGAGGAAGCTATCAACGCGATCAACTTGCTTGGTCGTGCTATGCCTCGTGACAGGGCGGCTGCAGAAGTCGCAAAGCTGGCTGAACTAGCCTACACCATGCTACGTCAAGTACCTAGCACACCTAGTCATCATGGCAGGAGTGGGGGTGCCCATCGTGGTACTCACACACCTAATCGCACACGTCCAGAAGCTAGCAACAAAGGCCACGGCGGTGATGACAGTGTCAATAGAAAGTCAGGTGATTCTCGCTATGATGCTCGCACAACAATCAATGCCAGGCATGCCGCGCGTGAGAAGCAAAAGGACGTCGATTTTGATTCCTTCCCAGCTTTCTCTTCTCGCCTTCAAGCTCTTTTTCTTCCGGAGAAATTCAAGCCCTATGGTATTTCCAAGTACGATGGCAAGCAAGATCCAAGGTAGTGGTTGCGTTGCTATGCTTTGTCTATCTCTAATGCCGGAGGCAATGATGATACCAAGTGCATCTACTTCCCCTTTAGTCTGGAGCAAAAGCCACTCACATGGTTCGAATCTCTCAAGCGAGGCTCCATCGACAACTGGGGACAACTCAAGCAACGCTTCACCAGCAACTTCGCAGGCTCTTTGGGTCGTCATGGTACTCATATGGACCTCGCGTTGATCAAGCAAAAACAAGGCGAGTCTCTTCGCGAGTACATGCGTCGTTTCTTTGAGAAAAGAGCTACTATTGTTGATGTTACCGAGACTACGTGAAAACCTCAAATAGGTCACGCAACATTTGTAACGGGCCCTTAACACCCGTTACATGGACCCCATCTGTAACGTTTGTTGTTTGGTGCCCGTTACGCATAAGCGCGGCAGGCTCAACCCCGACGTGGCCAACACAGCACCCATTACCAATGAGGACTTCCAGTAACGGGCTTCTTAAACGCCCGTTACAGTTATTCTTTGTAACGGACGTTAAAAATGCGACCGTTACGAAAGTTAAACCTATCAGTAACGGGCTCTTTAAGTCCGTTACTGATCACTACCATATCGGTAACGTGCTTTTAAGTCCGTTACTGATGACAATTTGACGCCCGTTAGTAGACTCGGAGCTAACATTAGCACTCTCACTGCCGTCAAATATTTGACTATGTCATCATAGCAAATATTAGATATCACACAAACATATAATCATGTCTCTTAAATAAGATGCAAAACCACAAGTACACATAGATAGTAGTCATAAGAGCATATTCTACATATTTAAGATGCATATATAGCTAGCATCACATGTTCACATATGACATGCATGCATAATGTTCAGAACAAACAGAGATTCACATGATCACATCTGACGTGCATCAGCAGGGGCACTAGTTAGATGGCTTCTTTTGTGCTACAGCCTCAAGTTCAGCTATCTTTGCCTCTAGTTTTACAAGTCTTTCCTGCAGCTCAGCATTCTTCTTTGCAGCTTCGGCAAGTTCAATATCCTTCATCTTCTGTGCGCCTTTAAGCTTCTCCACCTCAGATTCTAGTATTTTCTGACCATTTGCTAGGAGACTTATGTCGTCCATAGCCTTGTCATCCATCCTTCTATCCACCTTGTCGAGTACTTTCCAGATGCAGTGAAGATCCTCCCGAGTAACAACACATTTCTACAACAAAGGCAAATTGATGCAAGTTTCATAATTAGATTGCCAAGTTTAATATCATGAAAGATGTAACTAGTCAAATAAGAAAGTTGTTTAGCTGTAACTGGGTTCAAAGCTTGGTTGATCCTGTGGATTTGTTTCCAGATCATGTCAATGTCCTCCCAAGCTACAGCACCTCCCTAAAACAAAGGCACTGGATGTTCAGTTAATAAAAGTCGATGTAGCATGGAGATTCAGAAATTGAAGTAGTATATAGAATAAGTTCAACAATTTTGTGAGCAGCATATGATGAGTACCTACCATGTATTAAATTTCAAGCATAACAAAATTTCTACTCGAAAGGTTAATAATTTTCCTCCCAAGTAACAACACATTTCTAAAACAAAGGCAAATTGAAGCAAGCTTCACAATTAGATTGCCAAGTTTAATATCATAAAGTTGTAACCGGTCAAACAAGAAAGTTGTTTAGCTGTAACTAGGTTCAGAACTTGTCTGCTGCTTCTCTTTACCAATGTCATCCTTCTTCATTCTTTCCATCTTGTTTAGGAATGTGCCGATGTAGTCTAAGGTTTTCTTGAGCTTGTCGATTTCTGTCCAGATCCTGACAATGTCATGTGCTGGTACAACAACTTCCTAAAACAATGGAAAATTGATGCATTAGAACCATTGATCAGTGAAGGCACTGGATGTTCAGTTAATAAAAGTCGCTGTGCATGAAGATTCAGAAATTGAAGCAGTATACAGAATGAGTTCAACATTTTTGTGAGCAGCATATGATGAGTACCAGGAATTCAATTTCAAGCATAAATCTAACTTCAAGCATACCAAACTCAAGGAAGGCTCGGCCTCTGCCTGCCGGGTGTCGCCGGAGTGCACCCCCTTGGCGCTTGCGCGCGTGTACGGCCTCCTCCCCAGGCCGACGAACAACCGACCTCTTCGCTGCGGAACCTCACTCTCTTGGCGGGGGCGGCGGGCGGGGCCTTCTCCTCCTCGCTGCAGAACCTCCCTCTTGAGTCACGACGGGGGAACGACTGCTTTCCGCCGGCCATCTCTGCGATGGAGACAAGGAAGGAGAAGGGGATCGGAGAGAAGGCGACGGAGACGAGGAAGGCAGAAGGTTTGAGAAGGAAGGCAGAATGGCAGATCGAGTGGCAGGGGAGAGTGGCTTTTGGTCAAACATTGGGAACAAAGGATACGTGGATAAGCCAAACCTCGTCTCCAATGCACGGGGGCGGCGCGTGGGGCCGGCTCCTCCTCGTCGGTTTGGAGGGGCAAATGCGACGTGGAATAACCATCCCGCGTAGTATCCTTTGTATCTGTCTTGATTGACAGGTCAGCCCGATCTCTCAGGGCTCCCATTTCGACATACAGGCATAATCAACAAAAAATCTTTTGAGACAAAACAGACATAATATAGATAAAGATAACTTGTCCACATATATAGATAAAGATTACTTGTCCACAAAGATCCACACAGATATACATAATTATTACAAACAGTTAACTTGTCCATCTAGCTAGGCCTTAACTTGCCCGTCACATTTTTACAATGGTCATGCTATCTGACCATGCACATCAACAAAAGCATGCCCCCTTCAACATCAACAAAAGCATGGTATCTTCAACTAAGGTTTGCTTTTTTTGTAGCCTCTTCAAATGCAACCAAGGTATCTTGAAACACATCGAGCGCATCTTCCATGGGCTGCAGATTTTGTTCAGCCACAAACTTGTACCGCCTCATGAATGCAGCCTTTGTGAGGAGGATGTGCATTTCTTCCTTAATATTATCAACCCCAGGTTTCACATATTCCCAGACAGTGTCATGCCATTTTGATTCCTATGGAATGAAAAACATAGGAAAGTTGCTACATTGATCACTTGGATGAACCATAGGAATGAGAAGATTGAGATAGATAAAGGAACAAGCTAGCCATTTCATAGGAACAAGTTGCCACATTGATCATGTTAGAAATCCTACAAAATCTCTATGGAACAAGCCATTTCATAGGAACAAGTAGATCAAGCTCAAGCTCAAGCTGCTCCATTTATAGAACAAGTAAAAGGCACTGTGATTCAGAAAAACTTGCCTCACCGTTGTCATGGTAGTTGCCAGCGTCGGATATGAGGTCCTCTACACCTTCGCCACTCCCTCGACCCCTCGCCGTCGTTACAAGACATTTGCCGTCGCAGACGTGAGGCAGGCGCCTTGCCCTCTTCGCTGCCCCCTCGCCGGCACGCTCCTCGCTGCCGTTGCTTGGCCCCTCGTCGGAACCCGAGAGGATCCAGTCGATGACGCTTATCTCCGGCTTTGGGTTCGCTGCACCGCCGCTTGGCCCATCTCCAACGGTCATCGTCATCTCCGTCATCGCCGCAATCTCGCCGGCGCGTGTGCGGATCCAGTTGCGGCACCGCATCGCGTTCGGCTTCTCCTCCTTGATACACGGTGCGCGGGGTCGTCCGCTGCTTGGCCCCTCGCCGGCGCTCATCGTCGTGTCCCCGCCTCCGCTCACCTCGCCGGCGCCGCCTCCGCTCACCTCCGCTAATCCCTAGTGAGAAATTAGGAAAGCGTCGTGTGTGCTGCGCTTATCCATTCGGGATCTTATATTCATTTTCCAAAACGGAGAGCCATTGCCGACGCAGGTTCGAGAACCACGTCACATTAGTTGTCACGTGGGGGCAGGCAGGCAACGGTTATCTTTTTTATATAGGCTGCTGACGCTGACACGTGGGCCCGACACTATTTTTTTTTAAATGAAAGTTGCTTCTCTCAAATATTAGAGCCCATAAAACAGCACCTATAAATTCATTAAAAATACGAACAATTAGTAGTTGGTCATTTAGTATTCGAATAAAATATCAGCAGGCACACTTGTGTAACCAAAATTATCAAAATTCGAATTTTCATCTCTTGTTTGGGATATAATAATTCTAATAACGTATTAGGTTCGTCTAAAAATTCTACAAATTGAGCTGGCAACATAATTTGGGTCCCTAAACTTGTCATAAAAATTTCAAGTGGTTTCTAAAAAGGAAGATCATACTTGTGTACAAATGTGTACATCTCTCACATAGTTTCCTAGAATATTACTTCGACACTGAAGTTTGCCACACTTTACAACATGTTCGAACTCATATACATTTGAAAATTTAACACAACCTTGTGTCCACCTTAACAATACGAAATACAAAGTTTCTTTAGTAATGGTTGTGTAAAACAAAAATTATTTCTATGTTCTACTTATCAACTACAAGATAAGGCATAAAAACATTACTAACGAAAAGGAAATATACACTAAACAATGAAATTAATGAAAAGATGGCGATTTTAGAAAAAATAAGAAAAAACAATCATCAAATTTGGATTACGTATGACCGAGAAATACGTGACACAAAATTTGGTTCCAGGTTAAAAGGAGAAAGGAGAATTGATTCCTTTGTGGTCGGTTTCCAGCGAATAGAGGTATTAATAAATTAAAATAAGCTATATGAACAGTCTTTGCATTGGAACTTGAAAAGAGGTATTAAAATAAGGTATATGAACAGTCTTAGCGGGATGGAGAAAAAAGTCTTTTGTCAAATGCGATGCTGGTTAGTGGACACACGTCGCCGCAGCGTACCGCGTTCCGAGGCGTAGTGGCGTGTCGCAGTGGGAAGACTGGCCGCCTGACGGTTCCCCGTCTTGTCATATAAATGCCCGGCCGGCCAAGAGCTTTCTTCCATAAGCTTCAAGCGCACCACCAAGAAAACCCCAGCACCACCGTCTCCGGTCACCAAGAGCTTCTTCTTCCTCAAGCGCGCGCATGGCATCATCGTCGAGCGAGCCATCGAGGAAGCGGGGAAGGGAGGAGGACGACAACAACGAAAGCTGCCGCCGTCGCCTCATCCAAGAGGCGCCGGTGCCGCCGGCCGAGGAGGCGCCGGCGCCGCCGGCCGAGGAGCCCTCTTCTCTGAGTTCACAACTAGTTTTGGACAACATTTGGCCTGTCCAACTCTTGGCCGAAGCTTTCAGGAAGCTTCAACAGGTGGGCGTTAAGCTCGGCGTGCCACGACCCAACGATCCGCTGCAGAGGTCCGTGAAGGATTTCTCCTTCAAGATCCATTGGTTGGCTGGGGACCTTCAGAGAGTCGTGGTCTGGGGCGACCGCGAGACGATGACGGCGACGGCGACGATGACGGCGACGGTGACGGTGACAATAGCGGCTTCGACGGTGGTGACGAACGCGGCCTCGGCGGCTCCGACTCCGACGGTGGGGCTCCTCCGGCAGCGGCGATAAGTCTTCCTACCTTAGCTTAATTAATTTGTTCCTCCTCTGTGTGTTCGTCCTCCTCTGTTTGTTCGTGGAACTCTGCTTGTTCCTCCTATGTGTTTGTTGAACTTGTGATGAACTACATCTAAGTGGCAGGGGAGAGGGGCTTTTGGTCAAACATTGGGAACTCTGCTTGTTTGTCATGAACATGTTCCTCTGTTAATATGTGTTCCTCCTGTGTGTTTGTTGAACTTGTGATGAACTACATCTAACAATGGCAGAGTGGTAGGGCAGAGTGGCAGCGGGGCAACAATGAATTGCAATGTTTGTTACTCTATTTGTTAGTGAAAAGATTTTGAGTTTCGAAATGCGGGTGCAGGCTGGTTAATTTCACACTGAAATGTCAACACAGATGAATTGATGAAATTTGTGATATGTGACACATTAAGATTCGTGACCCAATTGTCATTCCATTCCATTTTCTTCATTCATACATTTAAGTTTGTCATCTGTGACAAATTTTTCATTCCTCATTCACACAGATGAAACAAATTAAAGCACCACTTTTCACATCACAATTACTTCTTTGCAGCATACATCCCCAGTAAATATCCAAATACTACACAAACAGCCCCCACAATAATCAAGTTCATCTTCCAGATCACATTGTCCATCTTCTCCTCTAGTGCTTTCTTCCTCTGCTTGTCGTCCGGTGCTTTCCTCTGATTGTCGCTCCCAAGTTGACAATCCACTGAATCAACTACTTCATCGATCACGTCTGCCCAGTTCGACGGTCGAAAAGATATGATGCCAGCATCCTTCAGCATCTGGAGATACTCCTTCTCGAAACAGTAATATCCACAAAGCTTGGGGAACTGTGCAAATCAAAAGCACATAAGAACCCTAACTCAGATTTGGGAAATCACAGCTCAGACTACTCACCGCGTTCCTCACACACTTGAAATAAAGACGACCGTGGTTTTCACCTTCCTTCTGCGTCCTCCTCTCCACCACCCGAGCCATACCACAGTCCGGGCAAGGGACCAGTGGGAAGCCACTTAGCTCACCAACTGGATCCAAGCTGATGGAGTGAATGCGGCTGCCACGGCCACCTTGAAACCTGCTCCTGCCACGTCCACCTCTAGACGATTTGGTGTAGTGCCACATGTGCGCGACGGTGGGGAAAGGAAGGGCGGGTGGCGGTGGAGCTCAGAGCGGGGAAGAAGAAGCAGGGAGCTCAGAGGTCAGAGCGTCGTGTGTGCTGCGCTTATCCCATTCGAGATGTTATATTCATTTCCAAAATCGAGAGTCATTTCCGACGCGGGTTCGAGACGCCGCGTCTCATTTGTTGTCAGGTGGGTTCGACCGGCCAGGCAATGGTTATCTTTTTTATATAGGCTGCTGACGCTGACACGTGGGCCCGACACTAATTTTTTGAAATGAAACTTGCTTCCCTCAAATATTAGAGCCATTAAATAGCACCTAAAAATTCATTAAAAATATGAACAATTCATAGTTGATCATCTAGTATTCGAATAAAATATCAACAGGCACACTTGTGTAACCAAAATTATCAAAATTCGAATTTTTATCTCATGGTTGGGATATAATAATTGTAATAACGTCTTAGGTTAGTCTAAAAATTCTACAAATTGACTTGGCAACATAATTTGGGTCCCCAAACTTGTCATAAAAATTTCAAATGGTTTCTCAAAAGGAAGATCATACTTGTGTACAAATGTGTACATCTCTCACATAGTTTCCTAGAATGTTATACTTCAACACTGAAGTTTTCCATACTTCACAACATGTTCGAACTCATATACATTTGAAATTTTAACACAACCTTGTGTTCACCTTAACATTACAAAATACAAAGTTTCATTAGTAATGGTTGTGTAAAACATATATTATTTCTATGTTACTTGTAAGAAACAAGATAAAGGCGTATAAACAACATCCAGGAAATGGAGTTATATACGAAACAATGTCATAAATGAATAGAAGTTTATTTTAGAAAAAATCAGAAATAAATATCATCAAATTTGGATTACGAATGACGAAGAAATACGTGATTCAAATCTTTGATTGCAGATTAAAAGGGGAAAATGAAGCGAACCGTTCTTCATTCGAATAGAACTAGCCCCGACCTGACACGTTTTCCTAAAAATAGTGGGCCTTTCAGTTTTAAGGCCCACACACGCCCACTCGCGCTAGGGTTAGTAGGGAAAGACGCCTCCTTCACGCAGTCGCCTCCTCACTCTCCCCTCGCGCCGTCGTCTTGCTCCCCCTTGCGCTGCCGCCACTTCCTCCCCCTCGCCCCCTCTGCCGCCGCTTCCTCACCCTCGCCTTCCTCCCCTCACCCCGTCCCCCCGCGACGCGACGCACACTACACACCTTCACTGAGACGCGCGCCACACCACCCCTCACCTTCCAGCAACGACGACTAGGAGGAGGAGGAGGGATCCAGCGCACGAGGTGTGCAACTGCATTTTGAAAATTTTCGCTAAAATTTGTGCAACTGCAGCATATAGATGTGTGAATTGGTGTGTGTTTCATTTTGGTTTGGTCCGTCATTAGGTGTCGCCCCAGCTAATATTTTTCTGGCTCCGCCACTGATGCTCAGTTAGGGTTTTGAGTTTCAAAATGTATACTTAGCATTTTCCTTTCGACTCACTCTTATATTTGGTTTTGCTCTTGTTCCATATGTACATTTGGACATTCTCTCCAAGTTGAATAAGTACCTCATCAGCAACAGAGGCAGCGAGCATCTTCCTCTTTAAAATGGTAAGGTCGTATTGCTTGAACTAATTTTTTGGTTTCTGAATATTTCATTTATGTTAATGGTTTACCATAGAACCAATAAGATTATAGTGGGCTAAACTAGTTACTATAATTATTTTCTCATTTGTATGGTCTTGTACACAGTTCTGTGGGTGTTGATTAGATAAATGCTTAGCTGTTATGCATGGTTAACTAAAAATGTGCTCTACTTGTCTCCTGTTGTAGCATGTCTCCTGGGAGAGGTAGCAGTATGGTCTGCTTTTTGTGCTATTCTTGGACACTGAGCTGACCTTTCTCATAATCCCTTGACAATTAATTCACAGGATAACTCTGTCGAGGACTGCCGACATGGGCAATTTGAAGAAGATGCATATAATGAAGAAGATGGATATGCCACTGCTAGTGAAGAACAAGAGCAGGTGGGTGGGGCTACGGTCCGAGCCAGAGTGCCAAGGACAGCAACAAAGTGGCCAAGAGACAAAATGGTAGTCACTGAGGTTGAGAGAGGGGGGATGCTAGTACCATTGACACAAAAGCACAGGTTCAGGGCGCTTGCAGGGCTCATCGCTAGACAAAAGATACCTTTGGATTTGCCAGAAATAAAAAAACTAAGTGATGAACAAAAGTGGTACTTGTTTGAAACCTATATGCAGAAACACTAGGAGTTCCAGGAAGACATGAAAGAGCAGGCATTCAAGCTTTTGTGGAAGATTGCAGCCAAGGCATGGAGACAATTCAGATTTCAGCTTAGGCGAGATTTTATCAGAAAAGGACTCGAGCCATTTGGAAAGCACGACTTTATCAAGCCGGAAGAGTGGACAGAGTTTGTGAAACAGCAGGAAACCGAGGAAGCCTCATCTCTTAGTTGCAAGTTCAAGTCACTTCGAAGCCTGAACACAAACGAGCACAGCATGGGTCCAGCTGGTTATTGTGGAAAACTACCACTGTGGGAGGAAGAGGACAAGAAATTAGCTGCGGCTGGGATCGCCAACCCATATGATGCCATCACTGATGATCGTTCTAGGAATTGGATGCGAGCAAGGAGTAAGCTAGTGGTGACAGACGGTGTTGCCAAGATAGTGATCAACAAAGTAGCAAATGAAAGTGTGGCTGCAGACATCATGGAAAAGAATGCACATGCAGAATCATCAAGAATGACTTCATGGCTGAGGGAGAATGATGTGCTAAGTCAGTACTTGGGCCGCCCCAAACAACCAGGTCGCGTGCGTGGTGTCTCCAGCTACCAGGGCTGGAAGTTTGCATGGCCTCAGCACGCTTCCATGCACAGGAAGAGGAAGAGGGCCAGTACTGACTCATCAGTTGATAAGCAACAGATGAAGGAAGAAATCAAGCAAGGACTCAAGGCTGAGATGGAGAAGGATATGGTTGAAATGATGGCACGAGGGTACCAGGTGGTGTTTGCACCAGTGTCCAATCGCACAAGCCCTTCACCTGCCGGACTGAAGAGCAGCTGTGTGTCCGCAGATAATGTAGGTTTGATCAACGGCACTACAGAGTTGTCGATAGAGGTACTGCACATTGCTTCCCCCACACAGGAAGACCTTATAGGCACGTTGACTGAACCCACAGACTGTGGCCTATGGATCATATTTCACGGTGTTGAATGTGAAGCTGCAATTGGTGTGGTTCAACCAGAGCAGACTACGCTACACACAGTCCCGATTCATGAAGACTGTGCTGTGGTCGAAGTGCTGCATGTATATTCTGTCTTTAGGGATCACGTGCTGGAACACCCTCCTAATGACGAGGTGACGACACTTGGACAAGCTCTACACCAGAGGATACAGTGGAAGAGGTGTCACATTCACATCAAGGGAGCACCAATTGCAAAATCTTGCTCGCACACTATGGTACAGTTTCCTTCTGGTTCACAGACTACAGGACAAAACCCAAACCCAGAAACGCAAACTACAGAACAAAATTCCCCACCTGGTAACCCACCTCCTTCTCCTCGTCCACACCCAGAAACGCAAATTACAGAACAGATTCATTCCCAACCTGGTAACCCACCTCCTCCTCCTCCAGACCTAGAAACGCAAATTACATCCCCACCTTCTCATGAAAGAACAAAACCTCCATCCCCAAAAGAAAGTGCTCAAAACAATGATGCCAAAGCAGGAGCCCAGAGTCATGTGTTGGCTTATGCCGAGAAATCTGTCGACAACAGTTCGAAGAAAGCTGCAGGTACATCTGGGCCCAATATCTCTGCAATAGCTGTTGGTCAGACACCACCTGAGAAACCTTCTTCAGCCATCTCAAAGCAACAGGAAAAGAAACTCACTGAAAATAAAAGGTCTACCAGAAAGCGATCTGAGAAACCTTCTTCAGCCATCTCAAAGCAGCAGCAGTAGAAAATTGCTGAAAATAAAAGGTCTCAGAAGCCTACCACAAAGCCTTCTTCAGCCATCTCAAAGCAGGAGGAAAAGAAGCCTGCCAGAAAGCCATCTGAGAGAAACGCTAAGAAGAAGGCGGCCAATGTTGCTATGACTCATATTAACCCAAACTACAAATTTGGAGATGCAATGCTCAGTGCTGCTGAACTCAACCATCCGGATACTGCTCCTCCTTCTGTCACTAATCTCCACAATTTCTACATGGGACGTTGTAAGGACAATGACGAGTCTCTAATTCAGGGCATAATATGGCCCAAGCACGGCTGGTGGCCTGTGAGAGAAGATGAAAAATACGAGCTGTTGGCTGTGATCATCAGCGACTTGTACGATCTCTTCAACTTGGATGCTTTGGATATGGGACTTCTCCGATGTTTCATCATGTAAGTTGCTTGAAAATTTAATCTACTTGTCACTAATCATTTTCTATCTAAATGTGCTTCCTGCCTCAGTTCATCTTTACTATGTATTTTGCCTCCTTACACTTTGTTTTTTCTTAATATTAGGAATATGGCTGTAGAAGTACGGCAGAAGAAGGAACCCGTTGCCTTCCTTGATCCTGAATGCTTTAGCTAGTCAAATATACAAAATAACAGGGACTTTTTTGTGTCCTATACGAAGCATGCCTACCAGTCATATGCTAAAAAGAGAGTCATCATTTCCTGCTACAACACTGGGGAGCACTGGATTGCAGTGGCGATCTTTCGAAAGCAGAAGACGGTCTTGTATCTTGATTCATATAGGATGCTAGACACTAATTTCTCTGAGTTGGTACTTGCCATTGATGAGTAAGTTCTTTTTCTTTCTTAACCTACAAACTTCCTCAACAAACTCTGCGGAGTTTATTAATGGTGCCCTAACCATTGTTGCATGTTTTGTTGTAGTGCTTGGAACAGTTACTGTGATGACAACAAGTTGCGCCGCTGCGCCTTGAACCATGAGAAGGCTTTTGATGTACATATTACTTAGTATTTCCTGCCTGTGGAAGCTAGTACTAAAGCCTGAGTTTATTTCTTCTCACCACTGTTTGTCTATGTATATTTATCGCAGTGCCACCAACAACCTTACAAATCCAGAGTCTGCGACTTCTATTGTGCCTATCACATGCTTACAGTGAAAAATAAATTCAAGGACCCTGAGGTACTTTCTTGGGATCTGCAATTGTAACACCTACAACTGAGCACAGTTCCTGCTTATTAGCACTGCACATGTTTGGTAACCACCTGTGTGCTGACTGTTGACATTGTTATATTCAGGCATTTCACATACCTACTTGTCAGCTGCACCGAGACACGCTGCTCCACATTAGGGAAAGAACTGCCTCATTCCTCATGGACCAGGTGATCGCACCCTCAGGAAAATTTCACATTAATGATGCTATGATGGCTCGCATTGTATTAGATACCAATCCTCATGGCCAGTGATGATATTGTTGTGAACCTTACTTAGCTTGTTAGAAGAGGATACTGAATGCCTGAATTTTGACAGATTATGCATGTGAATCTTGTGGATTTCTATTCAGTTTGTGGAGTTTTGTGAATGTGGATGCTGGACCTAATTTTTGTGAAAGTAGACAACGCGTCTCCTTTAGTCGAGACAGAGGAGACGCAAGTTCACAGTACTCGTCTCCTTTGGTCGATTAGAGGAGACGCACGTACACAATAGGTGTCTCCTTTGGTCCAGATAGAGGAGACGCACGTACACAGTACGTGTCTCCTTTGGTCCAGACAGAGGAGACGCACGTACACAGTACGCGTCTCCTTTGGTCGAGACAGAGGGAGACGCGTACTGACAAGATGCGTCTCCTTTGGTCGAGACAGAGAGAGACGCGAGTTCACAGCAGGCGTCTCCTTTCGTCGAGACATAGGAGACGTGCACTGACAAGACGCGTCTGCGCATCTCCTTTCGTCCAGACGGAGGAGACGCGCACTGAGGAGACGCGTCTCCTTTCATCCAGATGGAGGAGACGCGCACTTACACGACGCGTCTCCTTTCGTCAAGACAGAGGAGATGTGTCATTTTCCGCATCTTTGATGTTGAGTTCATGTAACGGGCTCGGTTTCTACGGCTGTTACCAAAGGTCCATGTGGGCCCAGAGAAACAGACGTTTCAGGTGACCGGTAACTAGTTTCGGTAACGGTCTTTGTTAGACACCCGTTACTAATACGTGTTATGAGTAACGGGCTCAGTGTCTGCACCCGTTACCAAAGGCTCTGGTGGGCCCGGAGAAACAACCATTTCAGGTGATCGGTAAGTAGTTGTGGTAACGGTCTTTGTTCGATGCCCGTTACAATTACGTGTCATCAGTAACGGGCATCGGCCCGTTACCTTTGTTGGCTTATTTGTAACGCTTGATCAGTAACGGGCGTTTTGCCCGTTACCAATGGCCATCCGCGCCCGTTACCAATGTCTGTTTTTCACGTAGTGCGAGAAAGAAGTCATAGACATCTTCCAGGACGGTTTCTATGATGACAAGCTATTCCAAGACTTCGGTCGCGCTCGCCCAGCCAACATCACCAAACTCAAGGAGATGATCACTCATTAGGCGGACGAGGAAGACAAAGCTCGGAACAGGTACAAGCATCTTCGCGGTAACCTAAACAACAACAACAACAACAACAACAACAATAATAATAATAATAATGCTGGTGGAAGCAATGGTGGCAAGCAACAGCAGGGCAATCGCACGGGTAATAACTACTCGACCAATCCTAATCGCAAGCGCAAGCCTAAAAATACTGTTGCAGCCATGGAACCCACCACCAAGTCTGAAGAGGATCCTCACCGGGCCAAGTTGACCAAGCAGAAATGTCCATGGCATCCAGAGGGTGATCACACCACAGAGCAGTGTTACCAACTTCGCTACGCCTTGAAGAACACACCAGAACCAGTGCACCCAAACCCAAGGTTTCGCAAAAACAAAGGGAAGAAGGCTAATACAGACAAAGACACTGGGTTTCAAGATCCATCTAACACTGTCAATGTCATCTTCGGAGGGCTACCAACCAAGCGCATGCAAAAGCTAGCTCTCAGGGAGATTATGTCCATTGAACCAGCGGCTCCAACTTTCTTGAAGTGGTCTGAAACTCCCGTCAGCTTCTCGACGGCAGACGAATGGACTAGTTTCTCTGAAGCAGGGTGATATCCTCTCATCTTGGATCCAGTTGTGGCAAGCTCCAGACTTACCAAGGTTCTCATCGATGGCGGTAGCGGTCTCAATGTCCTGTTTGCCAAGACCTTGAAGAAGATGGGCCTCGATATCACCAACATGCTGACCAAGACCAACTCGCTGTTCTACGGTATTATCCCGGGCAACGCGGTTGTTCCTCTAGGTTCAGTCGTACTACGCGTTACCTTTGGGACTAAGGCACATTACCGTACCGAGTACATCAAGTTCGAGGTCGCTAACTTCGAGACTTCTTATCACGCCATCCTCGGCGGACCTAGTCTGGCGAAATTCATGGCTATTCCACATTATGTATACCTTGTACTCAAGATGCCGAGCCCTAAAGGAGTACTCTCACTGCGCGAGGATTTGAAGCATTCCTACGACTGTGACATAGAAGCTGTGGAACTTGCCTCCACAAATCAAGTCCCCAATGCTATGATGGAAGTCTTCACTGCAGCTAAAAAGCTTGCTCCGAGCGAGTTGGAGGTTCCCGAGAAGACTGATGTCAACAACAAGCCTGCACCGACTAGTGATGTCATGCTCAAAGCCGTGGATCTTGGTACCGGTGACAGCAGCAAGACAACCATGATCAGTGCACCTCTTGATCCTAAATAGGAAGACACGCTCATCAACTTCCTTCGGGCTAACCATGATATCTTTACGTGGAAACCATCTGACATGCCAGGTGTGCCCAGGAGGTTGATCGAACACTCACTCAATGTCGATCCTAACACTACCCCCAAGAGACAACATCTTCGTCACTTCGCTGATGATCGCATGGATGCTATCAAGAAAGAGCTCGCCAAACTACTCGCGGCTGGGTTCATCCGGGAAGTTTTCCATCCGCAATGGCTTTCCAACCATGTGCTTGTCAGAAAGAAAAACTCTAATGATTGGAGGATGTGTGTCGACTACAGGATCTCAACAAGCATTGCCCCAAGGATCCTTTCAGGTTGTCACGGATTGATCAAGTCATCAATTCCACGGCGGGTTGTGCTCTATTATGTTTCCTCGACTGCTACTCGGGTTATCACCAAATTGCAATTAAGGAATCTGATCAAGAGAAGACCGCATTCATCACTCTGTTCCGCGCTTATTGTTACACAACAATTTCGTTCGGGTTGAAAAACGCTGGGGCTACCTACCAAAGAGCTATCCAAGCGTGCTTCAAGAGGCAACTCGACAAGAACGTGGAAGTGTACGTGGATGACGTCGTTGTGAAGACTAGGGATCCAGACACACTCATCGCGGATCTTGAGGAAACTTTTGCCTCTCTACGGGAGTACCAATGGAAGCTTAACCCCAACAAGTGTGTTTTCGGCGTATCATCTGGGAAACTACTTGGGTTCATCATCAGTCATCGCGGCATCGAAGCAAACCCCGAGAAGATCAATTCCATCTCCAACATGCAAGCTCCGACTACTATCAAGGACGTCCAGAAGCTTACTGGATGTATGGCGGCACTCAATCGCTTCATCTCGCGACTTGGAGAACGGGGTCTACCTTCCTTCAAGCTACTCAAGCGGTAGGAGAAGTTTGTGTGGACAGCTGAAGCTCATCAAGCACTCACACAGCTCAAGGAGTTCTTATCCAAGCCTCCAGTTCTCACAGCTCCTCTGCCGAAGGAAGAGCTACTGCTCTACATCGCTACGACTACTATTGTTGTCAGCACAACCATTGTCGTTGAGCGGTAGGAGGAAGGTCACGCCTATCCCGTCCAGAGGCCGGTCTACTTTGTCAGTGAAGTCCTTTCAAAACCCAAGGCTCGCTACCCTCCAATACAAAAGCTACTCTATGCGGTTCTGATTACTTCACGGAAGCTTCGCCACTACTTCGACGAGTACAAGATTTCTGTGGTTACTAGTTACCCGCTTGGTGAAATTTTGCACAACCGGGATTCCACATGAAGGATTTCTAAATGGGCGGTAGAGCTTGGCGCTCTATCGCTCGAGTTCAAGTCTCGCACTACTATCAAGTCTCAAGCTTTGGTTGATTTCATGGCTGAGTGGCGGGAGAATCAAGTACCAACTCCAATTGAGCGTCCAGAGCATGGGTCATGTACTTTGATGGTTCCCTCAGGCTGGAAGGCACCGGTGCTGGAGTACTACTAATTTCCCCCAAGGGCGAGCAACTCAAGTATGTTTTGCAGATTTTTTGGAAGGTCTCAAACAATGAAGCTGAATACGAAGCTCTACTGCACGGTCTTCACCTTGCAGTGTCTCTAGGCATCACACGACTACTCGTCCATGGTGATTCCTTGATTGTCATGAATCAAGTCAATGACTCTTGGGATCGTAATGCTGAGAATATGGATGCGTACTGTCGAGAGGTACGCAAACTTGAGAACAACTTCCATGGTCTCGAGTTTCTTCATGTCATCCGTGATAACAACGTACGTCTTGTCAAAGCTGGGATCTACATATGCTCAAGTACCAGCGGGAATCTTCGTCCATGAGCTCCACAAGCCATCAATTTCGGAGTCGTCATCTGCACCCGCGACTACTCATCCTGGTCCAGCCCAGCCTGATCACGAAGTACTTATGATTGATGTGGACTGGAGAACTCCTTTCATCGACTACATCAGAAATCAGTTGATTCCTGGAGACAAGTCAGAAGCTGAGCGCATCTCACGCCGTGTCAAGGCCTATGCACTAGTCGGGGATCAACTCTACAAGCGACGCGCAAGCTCTGACATACTTATGAAATGCGTTTCTCGTGAAGAAGGTAAGGAAATCTTGGAGGAGATACACAAAGGGATCTGTGGCAACCACACTTCTTCCCGCACCTTGGTGGGAAAAGTTTTTAGATGTGCTTTTTACTGGCCTACAGCTCTTGTTGATGCAGAAGAACTAGTCAGAAAGTGCCATGGATGTCAATTCTTCGCCAAGCAACAACATGTTCTAGCCTACAAACTCATCACGATACCGCCAACTTGGCCTTTCGCCTGTTGGGGGCTCGACATGATTTGGCCTCTACCAAATATGCCAGGAGGATTCAACAGAGTTCTGGTGGCTATCAACAAGTTTACCAAGTGGATTGAGGTCAAGCCTGTTACCTGCCTGAAGGCTGACAGAGTCCTCAACTTCTTGGATGAAATCGTGCATCGCTATGGGTTTCCCAATCACATCATCACGGACCTGGGCTCAAATTTCAACAATCACAAGTTCTGGGAGTACTGTGAGAATAGTGGAATTGATGTCTTGTATGTCTCTGTTGCTCATCCACGCACCAACAGCCAAGTGGAGCACGCCAATGGGATGGTACTCGACGCCCTCAAAAAGCGATTATACGATGCTGCAAACACCAAGGGCGGCAAGTGGATCAAGGAACTACCTAATGCACTCTGGGGCCTTCGTACTCAACCTACCACTCCCACAGGGCAGTCACCCTATTTCCTGGTCTACAGCTCTGAAGCCATCCTGTCTGCTAATGTCATGTGGCGATCTCCGGTAGTTGATCAGTACGAAAAAGGCGTAGCTGAAAAAACAAGACAGAGAGATGTCGACAGTCTTGAAGAAGCTCACTGCAACGCACTCATTCAATCAGCCAGATACCTCGAGAAGATTCGCCGCTATCATGATCGCAATGTTAAGGAACGCTCCTTCAATGTTAGTGACTTGGTCCTCTATCATATCCAGAATATGGCAGGACTTCATAAACTCAACTCGCCATGGGAAGGCCCTTTCTCCGCCGCGAAGGTCACCGGCCCTGGCTCATATCACCTCCAAACACTTGAAGGCGAAGCAATCGACAACTCCTGGAACATTGACCAGCTTTGTCCGTTCTACCCGTAGGGGGTCACGACAACCCTCTCCAGGCGGCTTCAGCTGTGACTACTCGTAGGGGGTCACGACAACCCTCTCTAGGCGGCTTCGGCTACGACTACTCGTAGGGGGTCACGACAACCCTCTCCAGGCAGCTACGACTGCGACTACTTGTAGGGGGGTCACGATAACCCTCTCCAGACGACTCTGTGTCGTATAGAGCAATAAGTGGCACATGTTGTCCTTGCTCTATTTCGTTAAGAGGATGTGGCCTAGAGTAACACCTTTCGTAGTAGGGTCTCAGTGGAACTCTAACACAAGTTGTTGCTACAGCAAGATGAGTTCGTCACACTGTCTCCTACGGTCTTACTCGTTCTTCAGAACATTCTTGCGAGTACTATCTCACTAGCCTCAATGCCTCAATAGTACTTAAGACACTATTACTCAAAAGTGTATCCAGACATTGTACTTGACACAATGTACATACTTATCCAGACAGTAATAAAGTGATTATCCTGTATATCGACTTGTTACTGTGTCTTTGCTTACTTTGCAACAAAAGCCTTCTTTTTACGCTGCTACAGCTAAGGTTTCTTATTTGTTGTGATTAAGCTAACATTCTTTGGAACACATCTAGACTTGACTACTTCTACTCGAGTATCATATCTCTTTTTCGCAGCCAACACTCATCGGATTTCTTCGTAATCCTGATCTCGGGTACATGGCATCCAAGCAAGCAATCAAGGGATCCAGATAATTGACTTACACAAGTTTTCAATTATATTGTACATAAATAACTTGTTTGGAATTACACTTGTTTTCCATAAGTGTTATTTCCTACAGGTACATTTCAGCGCAAGTCAATATACTGGGAGACGGCTTCCGTGATAGGCGACGTCTGATGCATCAATTCATTGAGCCTATCATCGGTGCAATCCCCAAATCTTCCGCCCATTATGACCGTCAGATCTGCGTCTGGGTAGAACGACTTAATGAAGCTGAGCACTTGATTGGGGATAGTACAGGCCAGCCGGCGCGCGTACTCCAGAATTTTCATGGGCGTATCCTTCAACCTCTCCACAAGTGGTCGTGGTGGCACCCCTGCTTCTCTAGGTTCGAGGAGATTCACCACTGGCTCGGCTGCTTCTGTCAAAGCCTTCAACTCTTAACACAGGCCTTCGGCTTCTTCAATCTTGATCTTCAACGACTGCATACAAGTCAGCAAGTCATATGATCCGTCAAGGCGTATCTGCATCTCACGTTCAAGTTCCATGTAGCGCACCTTATAGTCTGCCTCAAGATCAAGGTGAGTTGATTCTTCACGGTTGAAAGCCAACTGCCAGTCAATGGACCTCTGTTTGTGCCTCTCAGCCTCCTCAGTTAGCTCTACACAAGATCAAGACAGCTTATCAGGGCGCAAATTACAAAAATAAGTACTCATCAGCGCATCCAGGCATGAGGATTACCTTTATTCTTCTGGCGCGGTGACTTGTTCTTCCCGACAACATCATTTTTCTGTGCTGTCAGCTTCTGGATTTCGTTGTGGTATTCAGCGGCATTGCCATCAAGTCATTCCTGTAGCTTCAGAGCCAGCGACTTCTGGTCTTTTAGCTCCTCTCTGAGCTGTGCAACTTCTTCAATGTCTGCGGCGTATTGTTCAAGCAACTGGGTCTTTCGCTTCGACTGCTTGACAACTTCCTGGAAACACAGCAACTCAAGGGTTAGATACAAGTTATCTTCGACTACAATTACTCTACAGAGACTATGTTCTCAACTTACCGCAAACAGCTTCTCAACACTGCGGAACATTTCTGAGTGTGCCAGCAGATTGTCCTCGTCCAGGCATGAATCATCAAATGGCATCAGATCTTCTACCCTAGATTGAGTACTTGTCTCCGCCTCAAAACTCATTGCAGCACTACGCAGTGGAGTTGGGTCTTCAATTTCTGGCTCATGTGGCACTACACGGCCTTCCAGACTCTGTTCCAAAAATAGCTGTGCGTCTATATAACGCACGGGGGCTTGCACAACCGGGGCATCTTCTTGGCGCAGTCTGGCTTCTGGATCTACCTCCAAGCCTTCATTCACCACTGCCTCTCTGTCTTCCAGTTGTTCTGCTCTTGGTCTGGAGGCTGCACCCACCGCTGACTTGACTACTTCACTCCATAGTGCATGCAAAGATTGTGTAGCATCGACTTCTATTGCCACCACGTCTTCCGCAGATTTAGCTTGGGGTTCCTGGGGCCTGTCTTCTTGCCCAGCTGACGGGTTCTGATTATCCGCAGCAGAACTACTCCCAGAAGCTCCCCACTTCACGTCTGTGGATTTTCTGCATCAACAAGTTGATTAGCATTTTATATTATCAAGAACAAGAGGTATTCGAGTACTCGAGTACTTACAGAATAGCACAAGGAACCACAGTTTTTGGTCCCAGCAGATCAAAGAGTGTGGACATCGCAGGCACCACTGGGACATTCTCGACCGGTGGCATAGCTCTTGGCACCGCGGCCTCTTGCTGTTCTGGCATCACCGGCTCCATGGGTGATAGTTGAACCACCCCGGGTTCAACTGGTCTTGCAGGGCTATTCACGGGTACTTCCGTAGGAGAGGAAGACCCAACATCTTGGGCGGTACTCGTTGTACCCTGCATTGACAAAATTACAAGTCAACATACAAGATTATGAGTACTCAACAAGATATTGACTACTCATAATAAGCAACTAACCTCAATAGTTGGCAAAGCTGTGCCTGTGATTTTCTTCACAGCATGCTTCCCAACGGTGGTTCTCTTCTTTCGCGGTGGCTGCATCACATCCTCAACGAGTGATGAAGCGGCCTCTTCAACGCTCCTGCGGAGACACCACTTGGTATGGGTACTCCAGAGTACCCGTATCGCGACTTCACCTCAAAGCGCTGTGACAGCATCTGCTCGTCATCATCGCTAGTGGCGGCGTCTTCTACCAACACTTCCTCCTCTCCCTGAGCAGGACGACTACTCTCAGGTGCTTGAGCCTCAACTTGTGATGGCTCCTCTTCCTGCACCTGCTCTGTTTCATGAGGACGAGGAGGTGGTGTAGAGACAAACTTCAGAACATCCTCCTGCAAAAGACAAGGAAAATCTATCAGACTACGGCTACTTTCAGAAAAGTACTCGGGGGCTAGTTTGCGATTACTCACCAAGCAGGGAGGATTATCGGCGCTGAACTCCTGAACAATTGCTGGTTCCCCGTCAAGATTCTTAAAGATTTTCTGCAACCTCTCCATGATCAAGTTGTCACAGATTTCTGTTGCAGAAAGCCTCGATCCATCATCCAGGACCGTGTACTCATACCCAAGATGCTCCCTTTGCATCAAGGGTTGTATATGGCGCTTCATGAAGCTAAAGGCTACCCTTTCAGCTGTCAAGCCCTACGCCTTCTTCTCGGCAATCTTCGCCAACAGTTCTGGGATCTAGATGCACTCCTACATTGACGGCTCATCCTTCCAGACCTTCTCGTACACCGGCGCATACATGGTGGGCTTGGGCAGTTGAGGCGGAGCATTGTCAATATAGAACCACCTTGCTTTCCAGTCCTGGTTGGAGTCTATCAACTCGTATTTGAAATACAAATCTTGCACCTTCTGGCGCATCTGAACTCCGGCTCCACCGACTACTACTAGGAAGTTGGCATTGGGCTGCGGCTTCAATCGAAAAAATTTTCTAAACACAGCCCAATGCAGGCGGATGCCAAGGAAAGCCTCGCAGAAGTGCACGTACACTACAATCTGGAAGATGTTGTTCGGATACAGATGTACGTGCTCCAGCTTGAAGAAGTCGAGGAACCCTCTGAAGAAATCTAAAGCCGGCAACGTCAATCCACGCTCGACGAAGTGGGCAAACATCAGAATTTCATCTGGATTCTTCTCCATGGGCCACCCATCCTCAGCAGCGGAATTCCACCCGACAACCGCCTTCTCACGCAACAAGCCGGCATCTTCAAGAGCCTTGATGTCCTCTTCCTTCATCTTGGACTTCTTCCAGGAGCTGGCTTGGTTTGGTGGCTTATTAATCACCATCGTCTTGTATTTCAGCATCGGCAACTAGGATTTGTCACGGCCAGATCTTTTCTTCTTCTCCATCTGTCCCTTGGACGGCCCGCTCTTCATCCTTCCAGTCACGAGTGTCTTCGATCGCATTTGCTCGGGGGTTGTGATGTGGTGGAGGTGGCGGCGATTGACGTCGTAGGTGCTTAACTCAGTGGTGGCTACAGCGGCAAAAGCTTTTTGTAGATCTAAAGGCAAATGGAAGCAGTGGAAACCCTAGGGTATACCCCCTTGGTATTTATAACTTAAAACCCTACCGGTTCGGCCTGGTGACTCTTCGCATTCAACAGATTGGATTCGCATCAGGCAAATTGTTTCGGCTAAGTCAGTGGGCCTTTACAACTTCCAAGACCAACTCAGCTCCATCTCGGGGGGCTCGACGACTCGATGGGATTGGAGTTTTACTCAGCTACAGCGCACTGAATTCAGGCCACATTCTATAGTCAAATTGGATCCTTCAATTCGAGAAGTACTCGACTCAAGGCTCGGGGGCTCCGTGCCACGTGTCCTTCGGTTTTTTTTCTTGGAAATTGTGGGATTAATTGGTAAAAACTTCAGATTGACCCTCAGCTTGAATGTATAATTCGAACTAAGGCTCGGGGGCTACATCCATATGGGATGCGATTTTAGTAATCGCATTCCCATATGTTTTTTCTTCGGGATTTCTACGGATTTTTCGGAGCAAGATTACAAGTGCTAGAAGATTGACCCTTAGCTTGAATCCTTGATTCGACCTAAGGCTCGGGGGCTACATTCCATATGGAATGTGATTTTAGTAATCGCATTTCCATATGGATCTTTGACGCAAAAATTTCAAGAACGAAGCGGGTGTTTTTGAAGACCTTCAAGGGAAGTACTCGAGCACGCTTGGGAACAACTCGAGAAGACTTCAAAACTACTCGTGGAGTTAGCTGGAGTACCTTCCAGCCTCGTGATGTTTCAAGTACTATTGAAGACTGAAGCTTGTAGAACTCGAGGACGCTTGGGAACTACTCGCAGAAGCCTTCAAGACTACTTGGACGCATCACACTCGACTACAAAATACTCGGGCTTGTCGACCAGACATCCCTGGGCCCACTACACATATGGGCCATGCCCGGGAGATAGGCCTGAATATCTGGACTACTCGACTAGTGGGCCACGATGCATGATTATCGTGGACCACAAGGCAAGACAAGACGGACAAGGACTTGTACTAGATTAGGATAGCTTCTTATTAACTGACATAGGCTACTCCTAGTCCTACTCGACTAGTATTCTTGTACCTAATCCGACTTGTAACCCTGCCTCCCATGCTATATAAGGCGGGGCAGGGACCCCTCTCAAGAACATACGCAATCAATCAAGAGCCACGCAACATACAGGACGTAGGGTATTACGCACATTGCGGCCCGAACCTGTCTAATTGTGTGCCCCGTGTCTCAGCATCGTGTTCCTGATCTCGGCAAGCCCCACCGCACAATCTACTACCTCGGGTACCCCATCGTAGGCTCGGTGTCTAAAACACTGACAAACCCGAGCTCTAGCGTGAGCTTCTGCACCTTGACATCCAGTCATCCACCATGTCGAGGTCGACGTCCTTCGACCGGCGCTGCAGGAGGTCGAGCTCGTCGAGCAGCCGGCCCATGAGGTCCATCTCCTCGGTGGCGCTCTCGAACGCGGCTTGCACCTAATTGAAGCGGCCTTTGACATCCATCTCCACCTCGAAGGCGCTGAAGAACTCCTCCTTGACAGTGCGGGAAGCGGAGACCTCGAACTTCTGAGTTCTGACTGACTGAGGAAGGCGATCTTCATGTTCTCCTTGGCCTTGACGATGGTTCTGCCGTCAGGCTCCTCGAGCCCCGTGATGATGCGGAGCTGTGTCATCTTACCGGTGCCGTTCACACCGACAAGCCCCACCTTCTCGCCGTGCTGCACCTCCCAAGACACGTCCTTGAGCACGGTGACACCTTTGTAGGACTTGTAGATGCCCTCAGCCGCACCCCCGACGGGATGCTCGTCGTGCCGCTGCTGCCACCGGACCGCTTCTTCTTGGCGACGCCGGCGGCGGACGGGTCAGAGGATGAGGAGAAGAGGGAGGAAAGGTCTTGGCTTTTCGCCTCCTTGGCGAGGCGGCGCGCCGCGGGGAGTGCTAGTGGCTGCGCGGTTGTGGGTGCAAGGCCGCCGACGCTCGCGGAGCCTGGTAGCGGCGCGGCGAGCCCGACGGAGGAGCTCGATGGGGTGACGACAGGTGGAGGGAGCCCGACGGATTGTTTCGGTCTTTGGTTAATTGGTTTCGTTGGACCCTGCGTCCGAGCTAGGAAGGATGCCAACGTGATTGGTAGGGACACTGCGGGGTGCCGCGGGCAGCGGCCAGGGTGGGCCCGACGCGGGTACGATGGGTGGGTAAGATGGTCTCGGGTAACAAAAACATTAAGATTTTGGCAGAAATGCTTCCCAAATTGCGATTTTATGGGTCTTCCACCCGTCACCGAACTAGATGACAGACGGGTCCAACGTGAGGGGTAAGGCGGGTCCGACTTGAGTGAGAAAAATTTTCAAAGAACTCGCTCTTTACAGTGTAGATTACAGTTATGGTACCACCTCTAAAATTAAACGAGAAATTCTCACAAAAATATGAATGGTGGAGTATTATACCATCCATGTGCACATAAATTTGACCTTGCACAAAATTGTTTCTAGAAAAAGAAAAAAGAAAAATCATCACGCGAATCATGGTGGGCACGCAGTGTTGTTAGATGTGCAACCTGTAACTACTTCTCTAGAAAAAAAAAAGCTATTTACTTCTCTGGTTTTATTGCTTCTCGTTGCATATGTTTATATTTGAGATATGAATGGTGGAGTATTATACCATCCATGTGCACATAAATTTGACCTTGCACAAAATTGTTTCTAGAAAAAGAAAAAAGAAAAATCGACACGCGAATCATGGTGGGCACGCAATGTTGTTAGATGTGCAACCTGTAACTACTTGCTTCTCTAGAAAAAAAACTATTTACTTCTCTGGTTTTATTGCTTCTCGTTGCATATGTTTATATTTGAGCTCAATTTTTTGTGCACTCTTCTTGATTTTTAACACGGTAATTTGTTGTTTGGTACAAGTTTTTTGATCGCACACTCTTCTTGATTTTCAACACAGTAATTTGTTGTTTGGTACAAGTTTTTTGATGGAGTTAATCAACCTAACCCAGAGGTAACACGGGAGTTCTCATCATCGAGGCTCCTGCTCTGCAACTTCAAACCGGTGAGGTGAACCGGCACCACAAGAACATTGTAACTGTAGCGTGGCCAGCTATTCAAGTACGTTGTGTTCGGCTCGTTCTAACCGTGGCCTGAACCTTTCCATAGATACTCCTTCCGTTCTTGAATACTATATGACATTTAGGACAAACAAATTAATTCAAAATGAACTAATTTTCTTATCCTAAACGCCATATATTTAAGAACGCCATATATTTAAGAACGGAGGGAGTACTAGATTCAGCTTAATTGGTTATGTGCAGCAATCGGAGCTGGATGGCTTATTCGTCCTTCAGGAACGACCTAGTTTCGTCAGTAACATTCCTGCAGGCGGCCACACACATGGCCAACTATACGGCTTGCATCCATCCATGCAGTAAATTAAACAGTACTCCGTACTACAACCTAGAAGTATCGCAGACACCCAAAAAATCTCAAATTCAACGGGCTAATTTATACTGACTGACTACAGCATTGTTCCAACGCACTAGAGCACCAAATCCTTGAGATGGCAACTCGTGCCAACACAATCATTTTGCCTCTCTAGTCCAGCACGTTTGAGGGGCACGCCAAATGGCCAGATCGAGTTCACACGCAGGAGTTAGAACCAGCCGATAAGATTGGTGTTCTACAGATCCTCCGGGGAAGTTATCAATACAAGTTCAGATGCTTCCCCACTCTTCAGCATGCACATCAACGATCATGAGTGCTAGAACTTGCTCAGGGCCTCTTCTACGGATCATCACTCGGTTCCTCCTGCACCAACAGGATTGAACTTTTGGGTTTAGACGACTCAGCTTTTAGAAGAATATAGTTAGGCCCTAAACAAGCTCAAAATACTCAATTTTTGGGTCATTCTATATTCTACTGTTTTTTCAAGCTAACCTTAAAACAGTCATTTTTACTCAAACTAGCCTTGCACGAGATCAACACAACAGAGGATAGTCATGGCAGGTGACACTATGCATTGTCTGTTAGCAATTCTGAGAGCCAAGAAATATTTAATGTGCAGGTTAGCAAAAGGGCAAACCTTCATGTGCGAGTTGGCGGTTAAGTCAGTACTCTCACTTTTCACATTGTCAGGATCCTCTGTATCCGAATCATAAGCTCCTCCACTCCATAATCTGCTGCGCTGAGGTGGCCTCTTGTCCATGTCCTCCTCTTTCTGTAATGCAAAAAATATCTCAAATGGGCACACACAGGAAAAGCAAAGAGATCTTGAATTTCACAAGGAATTGACAATGGAATGAGAGACCTCTGGAGCTTCAGGATCTGGTGGCCTGTCATGGAACTGAGTGCTGGGAACATGTTCTATCCTTGAGAGATTCTCCAATATCATGTTCCTGCAGATTTGCATAGAAAGGTCAATCTCTGCGGAGAGGGAAAGCAGTAAATATATGTCTAGTATCAAAGATAGGGGTCCAAGTGAAATGAGCCATTGAGAAATGGAATTGTAAGAACAAGTGGATGGAAATTCTCAGGACACGCAAGTTACATTGAAATTCTGCTTATGGCAATGATTCCGCGTAAGTTACACATGAAAAACAAAGAACTGTGAATTCTAAATGGAATGCTTAAGAAGAAAAACACAGGTAATCGTCTCACTCTGAATTCCATAGACATCAAACAGCTCACTTACTTTATGTTCTCCAAGTCCTTCGTAGTATTCGTGTTCTCCACACTTTTTGGTTGGATATGAAGAGTATAATCAGGGCCGAAGTACTCATAGTAATCATTGTAAGGCAACTTGTTATCAGGTTCAACTCCAACAGCAACTGCAGTCTGCATCACAACAACCCAGTTCTGTCAGCACCCCGGTAAGTGATAAACTCTCAACCAACCACTGCATTTAGCTATATTTGGAGTAAGAGAAGAAATACCTCGTAGCACCAGCAGCGTGCAACATTCCTGATGGTGTAGCCTCCACCACCTAAAACCATCAACGGAACATTGTACGACCTAAGGAAACGGAGGCAGTCGGCATGACCCTTCACAGACAGGTTGAAACAACCTAACCTATCTCCTGCCAAGGAGTCAGCTCCACATTGGAGGACTACCACATCTGGCTGATAAACCTCCATAACTTTCTTCATGATGCATTGGAACAGATCACGGAAGGTGGCATCATCAATACCATCACTCAGGGGGACATTCAGAGCATAATGTTTCCCTTCGGCAGCCCCAACATCAGTGATATGCCCAGTACCAGGGAAAAAATCCCCATACTTGTGAAAGGAAACTGTCATGACTCGGTTTGTAGTGAAGAAGGCCTCTTCCACACCATCTCCATGGTGAACATCAATGTCTACATATAGCACACGCTGGAACAGATGGGCATTATAGCCATCAGAATTATACAATCGAAGTATAATGCATGAATGCTGAAGTATTTCATAGGCTGACGTAGAGGTTGACAAGAAACAGAAACAGCAAATTTTAGGAAACCAAATTGTTTTTAACTGCAGTATGCGTGCAGGATCTCTTCTATCACAACGATAATAGTTCATCTAAAAAACTCACATAAGATGCATAAATGGGGGTGGTGTTTCATCAGAAAACATATTCCTAAACAGAACCAGCTTATGGTACTCACACTGGTGGAAAACTGGATGAAATATGTATTTACAAGGAAACACTGAACTGAAGTAAAATTCAAAACAACCAGTCACCACTCAGTTATTAAAGTCTAAATTGTTTTAAAAAAAGACATCTATCTCGCACTTAGAATGACCAAAACATTCATCTCGCCAGGAATAGCACATACCCAAAAAACATTCCATGCATGTACACTGACAAAAATCACCAAAATCAATTATGTTAATCAAAGTTAGGAATAAAATCAACTATGTGGAATCTATTGTTTGAATGGATCTCCTGGGGACCACATTCACCATTTATTACATCTGTAATATACATCGCTTTTACCAAAATTGGCGCTTACAAGTTTCAAAGCATTAAATCTGATAATAAAAAATAAAACATTCACCATCTCAAGGAAAAGCCATCAGTAGAGCAGAACAAAGCATGCAGTAAGTAAACATAAGATCTGACACAGTTCACATTAGGCACAAAATAACCAGGCATGTGACAGTAAAGACAGTTCCAACAAAAGAAGTAGAAACTACTATATCTGGGCACAGGACAGTGTTGTTTTGAATAGTAGCTTCCACTTGCCATTTCCTTGTAAGATGTTTCCAAATCCAAACGAAGTTAGAATTATCACCAGTACATTCTCACATAGTCAATCTAAAATCACACAAAGAAGGTGGTCGAAGTTAACAAGGCACAGTTGCGCACATATGCCAGGCCCTCACTAACAGCATAAAGCAATAAATATGCACATGAAAATGCCAACTTCAAGAAACGAAATGAACCATTGCACAAAGTTCCTCGAAACTCCCAGCTTCACTGGTAGCAAACAATTACCATAATAGCATAAAGCAATAAATATCTATGCATAAGACAAAGCCAATTTCCTGATGCATCATTACTCTAGAAACTCGTAGGTACAGTGGCAGCAAACAAATAATAATAGGATAAGAGCATCTCCAGCAGATTACTCATACCTCATTGCCAATCTTTCTTCTCCCTCCTTCACCAATAGCACATTTGTGGGTTTCAAGCATCATTGATTCATTGCTACAGCAGACTACCAAAACTCAAGTCTCACCTCCTCCTTTCCCGGATCAGGTCACCCCGAGCGACGCTTGCCAGGCCGGACCCGCCGGCCGTGTTCCTCTCCCACACACCGGCCGCGCGCCTCCTTTCTCCTCCCCGCACAGGGTCCGACGGCAGCATCCGCTCCACACCCTTCTCCTCCCAGTGGCGGCTTGCTCGCTCCTTCTGCCTACACCGATTATGCGCTCCCTCGCCCGAGGTAGGCATATCCCCCCCCCCCCTCCCTCTCTCTGGGCAGGCTCAGGTGAGCTCACGAGTGCGTCACGACACAGCAATGGTGAGCAGGTGGAGTGGAAATGTTGGGCACGCCAAAGCAAACCGTCAATAGGGGAGAGGATGGAGAGCCCCAGGGGCGGATCCAAGATTTCAAAGGAAGGGGGCTCCCATGGAGTGCGCGGGGGTAGGGGGGCTCCAGCCCCCACATTGGATTCACCCCTGTTTCTCACCTACATCAAGGGGAGAGGAGGTGATATTTTGGTAATTGCTGAAAAAAATTTGGTATTGGAGATCTGATTGGTAGTCTGTTGGAGTTCTCTTCCATCTCCTAAATCTCACAAAAGGTAGTTTTTTGGTATTGGAGATGACTGACCAATCTGCTGGAGATGCTCTAAGACAATAAATGTCTACTATGCATAAGACAACACCAGCTTCCCCAAATGCACCATTGAACACAGTACCTAGAAACTCCTAGCTTATGTGGCAACAAACAAATAGCATCTGCCTGTCCATATGTCCACATGGGAATCAAGAGTTCGAGACAAAAAAAAATGCTCTTGCCCCTGCAAAACTCAAAGCAATCTCCAATCCCTTAGGGATTACCATTGTACAACTTCAATCAACTCCAACAACAATGCCCCCCCCCCCCCCAACAATCGCATCCATCATTCATAAACAATTAAAGATCTACATCTAAATGTAGCAAACGACCTAATAAATCCTCTCCTCTGATGATGGAAGTAGGGAACAGTTTAGCAACCAAAACCATGAGCCCACAGATAAGTGCCCCCTATAATGAAAGTGGTCACTTGATTGGGCATCAATACAAGCAAAAGTCGTTTGGCCCCTAGTGAAACTCGAAGCAATCTCCAGGGCTCCAGATTAGCACCCTACTCCTCCACTCCAAAAAGCATCAGGACTCAAAACAATCACCTGAATCGATAACAAAATTCGCATCTAAACCTAGCAACCAACCAATTTTTTAGAACAATGTACCAACCTAATCAACAATCTCCTCCGATAATAAAGCCACGGACAATACTGTTTAGAACGCGTACCCTGTGGAACTTGAGGAGCTCCAGGATGGCGAGGACGATGTCGTTGACGTAGCAGAACCCGGAGGCCTCGTTCTTCTTGGCGTGGTGGAGGCCGCCCGCCCAGTTGATAGTGATGTCGGCGTCCCCGCGGTTGAGCTTGACCGCGGCGCCGATGCTTCCCCCCGCGGAGGCCTGGCAGAAGGGGAAGAGGCCGTCGAAGACGGGGCAGTCCTCGCCGACGTTGAATCGCTTGACGGCGCGCGGGTCGAGCATGCCCGGGTTCCCAGTGGCCGAAGCGAGGAAGGCGACGTATTCGTCGGAGTGGAAGCGGCGGATGTCGGCGTCGGAGGCCGGGTAGGGGCGGGAGACCTCGAGGAGCCGGTGGAGACCGTAGTGGACCACCAGAGAGTGCGCCATGCGGATGCGGTGGGGCTTCATCGGGTGGCCCTGCCCGTAGTAGTAGTCGCCGATGGACGGCTCGTAGAAGTAGCTCACGCGGCGGCGGTGCGCGTCCTCGCCGCACGCGGCAGACGGCAGCGACGCGCCCTCGCCGGAGGCCGCCATTTCGCCTGAGCCTTTTCCCCCCTCCTCTCTCCCCCTTTTGGCCTTTTCTTTGCTGTTTCCTCCCCTTCTGATTAGGGTATACGGTAACTCGAGTACCGTCTCTACTCGAAAGAAAGGACTTCCATGAAAAAATGCATTCCAATAACCCTACTAATTTCGTTTTTCTTCATTTAGGCTCTCCGTAAGAGAGGCACGTAGGAGAGAGAGGACAGGAAAGAGAATGTGCTCTCAGGCCATTCTAAGTAGAGATTTTATGGATACGATTACCTAGAGTGACACATCATCTAAAAATGTTTGAAATTATAATGATACACCTCCCTCTCAATACATAGTTTCATTCATTGTTGTTTTCTAGGTTACATGCAAGACACAAGTTGTCTAGGTAACTGTGTATAGAGGGTGTCATCCTCATGAAACTCATTTTACCTCTCTCTTCATTAATACACTGCCACATCATCAAAAGTGCTTACATGGCAGACTATTTAATGTCTATGAAACCCCTACTGAGACTGACCTCAGCTACATTCAGCGGCATGCGTTAGGCTGTCCATATTGGTCAGTGTCCAAATCCAACCTCTAAAACGAATATTTCTGCTTTGTCATAAATATTTTATAGTTCAGTTTCAGTTTTTTCCGCACCAGTCATCTTCTATATCTCAAACTCCAAACCAACCAACAAAAATGTGGAGCCAACACGCTATACTCTCTTTCTTTAATCCCACCCCCGCCGCCCTCCCTTCCATTGTCTCTCCTTCCCTCCACCTCGTTCACTTCGCCTCCTTCCTCATGGCGACAGTGCCGGCCCCGCCCTCCCTTCCTCCCTCCGCCGATGCGGAGGACGACTCGGAGACGACGGCCTCGACAGCGCCCCGATCCGCCACGCTCCCTCTTCCCCGCTGCCGGCAAAATCCACCTCCTACGCCGGATTTGCGAGGTCCCGGCGGCCTGCTCGTGCGCCTCGAGCACGGGGCCATGGCGGTGGCACGGCAGCTCCGCCTCGAGCCTCCTCCTCTGCTCCCTCCGCCGGCGGCATCTCCTCGCTTTCTCCTCTCTCCTTTGGTGCGCGCGGGGGCGTAGGATGGTGTTGTAGCTCTGGACCGCGGCCGAGCTCTAGTGGCCCGCCTCCTCGTCTTCTCGCCGCGGCGGCGGCGGTGTCCTGCTCCGAGCGGTGCGAGGTGGAGGCGGAGGAGCCCAAGGACCGGCGCAGGGCGGGCGGCGCGGCAGAAGGAGCATGGACGTGGGGACAAGGCTCGGACGCAGTGGCAGCCACGGAGCGCGTGGCCCCCCGCCGTGTGGAGTAGGACCATGGCGCTCCATCCTCTTCCCTTGCACTGCGCGGGCGGCGGCCCGAAGCAGGGGACCTGCGCGGCGGCGGCGATGGGACGACGGCGGCCTCCTCACTCCTCGCGCGTCGGCTCAGATCCGGCGGCGGCAAGGCGCTCCCCCTCCCTCCTTCCTTGTGCCGACCAAGGAAGGACCAGGATGGCGCCCACACTTCCTTCCCCACCTCCGGCGTCGTCCTCTCTCCCACCTCCCTCCCCGCCTCGACGGGTGGTTGGGATGGCACGCGAGCGCGTGGGCTCGCTGCCACGTCCGCGCGTCCAGAGCGAACGGGACGACACTGGATTTGGCGTCGCCACCACCGAACGGGGCAGTGCCGTCGTCTTTACAGGCCCCGGTGCAGGTGAACAAACGCGAAACAGCGACTCCAAATGCCACCGTGTCCCGTTGCGGCTGCTTTACAGTCCCAAGTGCGGACAGCCTTAGCACACGGTTTCACGCAACGAGGCCCATCTACATGGTTTCCTGTGCCGAGTGGCTCCCGCGGCCTCCTTCGTGGCTTCGCCTGCGCTCGCTGGTCACCTTGCCGCCGGGTCCATCAACCGCGCCGCGCGGCGGCAGAGCTTAACCGACGGTGTGGAATCCACGCGGACCTCAACCGATGGTGCCGGCGGCACACTAGCGATGCCGCAGACGGACCTCGATGCCGCCGCAGCTGCCGGCGGGAGAGGCGAGGCGTGCGCCCATGGCTGGTGCAGGGGCGAGCTCCGACTAGCCGCACGTCGGCACATTCAGCCGACAACAACCGAAGCTAGCGCCAGGTTGAGGATGGACGGCAAGCACCTGAAGTCGGCATCGAAATCAAAATTACTAATTTTGGAGCTGCGCATCGAAATCGATTCAAGAACATAGTTCAATTTTGGAAGGCGCGAGCTCTAGGTGCTCCGATGCTTGCAGCGGCGGTCAGCAGTCTTGGTCCGACGCACGGGGAGCTCGGCTCCGCTGCCGCGGGTGAGGAAGCAGGCGGCCCTCGTCGCCGCCGCTGGCGGGCAGAGCTCGGCCGCGCCGCCGCGGGCGAGGAAGCATGTCGGTACGTGGCACGCGCAGGCAAGTCGTGAGGAGCTCCGGCTGCAGAGGGCGCAGGGAGCAAGCTGTGGTCGACGAGTGCGACCGTCTCGGGCGAGGCGAAGCTCTACGGTCGTGGGCGCGATCGAGCTGCCGGTGTGCTGGAGGGAGACGGAGGGCACGCGGCCATCAGCCGCACTGGAGGTGGTGCCGTGGCTGCAACCAGCTCGCCGCACGAGCAGCAGCGACCTGATGCGCGGACTGCATCTATGGCCGTCGTGCTTGGGGAAGATTGTGAAGATGGGTGGAGGCCGGAGGGAAAAGGGGATGAAAGGATTAAAAATATTAACACGTGGGACCCCACTAAAATGTAGAAGTAAATGTTATAGTAAGTCTGATTGATCTTTAATTCTTGTCTATAACTAATGTGGACACGTTATAGAGAGCTTGCTCTCTACAATCATTACTGGTGCCTTAAGATGTTCGGTTCAAAAGAGAAAGATCATAAATATAAATATATGAGGTTCTGGTTTAAGTCCTACCGCATTTTTCATTTTTGCTTTTATTGTCTTCCTCGCAACATTAGTTACCTCTCGTCATCATTGTGCCCCATTCGCTGTCGCCGACAGCCATCCACACCTCTCGCACACCACCGCCGACCCTTCCACCCAAGTTGACATGCTGCAGATTTTGAAGATGAGTGGGGTTCCTGCTCTATGATCTTCATGCAACCAGATATGCTTTTCGCTTCAAGTAGAAGTGTTTTCATTGCATAAACTCGAAGTAGTGCTGGCACATAATCGAAGTAACGGGGACAAGACGCGGGCTTGCCAATTTTAGGATTGCATTAGTGATGGAGGAGAATGTTCTGAATTGACAGTGCCACATGTAGAATTCGTCGACGTCGGAGAAGGTCATAGCTGCACTTGATGTTTGCGTCCGTGTCGATGAAGTCAATTGAGCCAAACGGAAGTGGAGGCAAAAGAGGGAAAGGAGATGTAGAGAAGGAGATGATTCGTCGTGCCCGCATGGTCAGCCATGAGGGGACTTGTATAGGACTGGTCGTGGATGTAAGGAAGTGGGAGAAGGATGCTGGCCACGCAGTGACACTACTAGAAAATGGGGCTTCCATTCCGGACATCAGTACCGTGTGTTTTGCCCCTCGCCCTCGCTACTGATGTCCACATCTGTACCGGGTGGGAAGGGAGGACCCCGACGCACCCCCAGAGAGCCACATCAATACCGGTCCGTGGCTGGAGCCGGTACTGATGTGGCGCATCAGTGCCGGGCAGGGGCCGAGACCGGCACTAATGTGGAGCTGCCACATTAGTACCGGCTCCAGCCACGGACCGGTACTGATGTGGGCCACATCAGTACCGGCGCCAGCCACGGACCGGTACTGATGTGGAGCAGCTCACATTAGTACCGGCTCCAGCCACGGCCCGGTACTAATTGCCTCGCGTTTAAATATCCCAGCCTTCTTCTTCCTGTAGCCCGAGCCACTCACTCACTCTCCCCATCTCGAGCTGCCCCATCTCCATGGCGCCCTAAAGGAGGTTTTGCCGGATTTACGACGATTCCTCGACGATTTCACCTATTGAAGTGGTGTAGAGGTTAGTTACTTCATCCTCCCTCGATATATGCAACTTATTTCGAGTTTTAATGGTTGAAATAGGAGTATTTTTTTATATTTAAAATGAGCTAAAGATGGGGATTTTTTCTTATTTCCATGCATTAATGTGTATGTTCAATTAGAATGTTGTAGAGGTTAGTTGGATGAGATGTTGTATGTGATGGTAGAATTTTTTTTAGTTTGATCTATTTGAACATATGATTTACTTTTTCAAATTAAACTAGCATTAAATAATATTTTAGAAATGATAGTTAAATTAATTCTTGAAATAATATTTTAGAAATAATACTTTTAGATTCCATTAAATAATATTTTAGAAGTAATACTTTTAGAAATACTTGAAATGCTAGAGTTAGTTTAGAAATATTAAAAATTTGTCTACAGTTACACTTCTGGAAATATGAAACATCAGTTAATTAACATTGATTTTATTTAGTTTTTCATATATATGTTGCACTTTAAATTTCTGTAAGGCGGTCATTTAAGTTTGTCGTATTGTGTATTGTGGGTTGGATATGAACACCGAGTGATTTTTTGGTGATATGTTGTAGATGAATCGGCAATAGATGTACTCGGATAAGAGAATCTCCATGGAATACATTAATGGGTTGTGTGAATTTCTAGCTGTGACGGAAGCAAACAAGCTCCCGTCTGGTTTTATTATTTGTCCATGAAAAAGTGCAATAATCTGAAGGATTACTCATCGATAAAGAGTCTTCACAACCACCTATACAAATGGGGATTTATGCCGAATTATTTTGTTTGGACAAAGCATGGGGAAAGGGGGTCATAATGGAAGACGATGAAGAAGAAGATGATCAGATTCCATATTGGACTGAAGAAGGTGCCTTTGCAGATGATCCAATGGGAGAGTATTACATGGGCGACACTCAAGGAGCTGCTCCGGCTGATGAGCCTCTCGACGAACTCGGTGAGATGCTACGCGGTGAAAAGCAAGATTGCGAAAATGTGAAGGAGTCCAAGAAGTTTGAGCGTATGTTGGAAGATCACATGAAACCGTTGTACCTAGGTTGCAAAGAGGGGCAGAAGAAGTTGGGTAGCACACTGGAAATGTTGCAATGGAAGGCTAGACATGGACTTTCAGACAAGGGCTTCGATGATTTGATGCAGATCGTAAAGGATATGCTTCCCGAGGGAAACGAATTGCCAGCGTCAACGTACGAAGCTAAAAGGGTTGTTTGTCCTCTGGGTTTCGAGGTACAAAAGATACATGCATGCCCTAATCATTGTATCCTCTACCGAGGTGACGATTATGAGAAATTGGAGGCTTGTCCTGTGTGCGAAGCGAAGCGTTATAAGATCCCACGCAATGAGGGTGATGAAGTTGAGGGGGGTAAAAAGAAGAAAATTCCTACGAAGGTAATGTGGTATTTTCCAGTGATACCACGACTGAAGCGTTTATTCAGGTGTGCGGCCAATGCAAAGTTGATGAGTTGGCACAAAAAAGAACGCAAAGCAGATGCAAAGATTAGGCACCCTGCTGACAGGTCACAGTGGAGATTAATTGACACAGAATTTAAAGACTTTGCAGGGGAAGCAAGGAACATTCGGTTCGGTTTAAGTACGGATGGATTCAATCCATTTGGTGAGTTTAGTAGCGGTCATAGCACTTGGCCTGTGACCTTATGCATGTTAAACCTTCCTGGTTGGTTGTGCCTGAAGCGGAAATTCATTATGATGCCAATAATCATCCAAGGTCCAAAGCAGCCAGGCAATGACATCGATGTGTATCTAAGACTGTTGATTGAAGATCTGCAAAAGTTGTGGAAGAAAGAAGGTGTACCAGTTTGGGATGAGGACAAAAGGAGGTCTTCAATCTACGAGCATTGCTGTTCATAACCATCAATGATTGGCCAGCACTTGGTAATCTATCAGGACAAACAAACAAGAGATATCGAGCATGCACCCACTGTTTAGATGATACTTGCAGCATGTATCTAAAACACAGTAAAAAGATCGTGTATTTGGGCCATCGTCGATTTCTTCCTCCTAAGCACCCGTTAAGAGAAGAAGGAAAGCATTTTGAAGGTGTTGGAGAAAAACGTAAGAAGCCCTTACACCGTGCTGGTAAAATTGTATTTTCTATGGTGAAAGATTTGAAGGTAGTGTTTGGCAAGGGTTCTGGTAGCCAACATGTACCAAACGACGCTGACGGGCATGCACCCATGTGGAAGAAGAAGTCAATATTTTGGGAGCTACCTTATTGGGAAGTACTTGAGGTTTGCAATGCAATTGATGTGATGCACGTGATGAAGAATTTTTGCGTGAACTTACTTGGCCACCTAGGTGTATATGGAAAGGCAAAAGATACAATTGAAGCACGTAGGGACCTGAAAAATATGAAGCAACGAGAAAGCCTACATCCCGAGAAGAGAGATAAAGGAAATTACTTGGCTCCTGCTAGTTACACCCTAAGCAAGGAAGAGAAGCAGAGAATGTTTGATTGCTTGAACAGCATGAAGGTCCCAACGGGCTACTCCTCAAATATACAACGAATAATAAATTTTAAACAGAAAAAATTCATAAATCTAAAGGCTCACGACTGCCACGTGTTGATGACACAACTCCTGCCTGTTGCACTAAGGGGTATTCTACCAGAGAATGTGAGACTAGTGATCGTTAAGGTGTGTGTATTCCTCAACCAGATCTCTCAGAAGACAATCCATCCACGCAATCTATTGAAGCTACGGAATGATGTCGTGCAATGCCTCGTCAGCTTTGAGATGATCTTTCCACCTTCGTTCTTTAATATCATGACCCACCTTCTGGTCCATCTAGTTGAAGAGATTTTTATCCTCGGACCTGTATATATGCACAACATGTTCCCTTTTGAGAGGTTGATGTCTGTTTTTAAGAAGTATGTCCACAATCGCGCCCGTCCTGAAGGAAGCATCGCAAAGGGATATGCTACGGAGGAGGTGATAGAGTTTTGTGTCGACTTTATTGATGACATGTCTCTGATTGGACTGCCTGTATCACGCCATGAGGGGAGACTCAGAGAAAAGGGCACACTAGGGAAGAAAGCTCGGATGGACATGGATGCGGAGTTATACGATAAAGCACATTACACTGTCCTGAAATAATCATCCCTTGTGTCTCCATACTTGGAGGAGCACAAGTCCATTGTTCGGGCCTCAAATATAGAGAAGACAGAAGCTTGGATGACACGTAAGCACATTGATACTTTCGTGTCTTGATTTTGGCAGAAAATAAGGGGTGATAAAACAGTTCATGAGCAACTACGATGGTTGGCTAGGAGCTCATCTATCTCAGTAGATACATTCCAAGGATACCAGATAAATGGGTACACATTCTACACGAGAGCCCAAGACCAAAAGAGCACAAACCAAAACAGTGGTGTCCGTATAGATGCAATAATAGACGACGAAGGGAACACAGAAACATACTTTGGTGTCATTTAGGAGATATGGGAATTGGACTACGGACCTCTAAAAATCCCTCTTTTCAAGCGCCAGTGGGTCAACAATAAAGGAGGTTTAACGACAGACACCTTTGGAATGAGAATAGTAGATCTCAACAAGATTGGGTACAAAGCCGAACCATTCGTCTTAGCCAATGATGTGAGTCAAGTTTTCCACGTTAAAGACATGTCAAGCAAACCACCGATAAAGAAGGGTGCCGATAATAAGTCGAATGCTGATGAGCCGAAGCGTCACATTGTTCTACCAGGAAAAAGAAAAATCGTTGGAGTTGAGGACAAGACTGACATTTCAGAAGACTATGATCAGTTCGATGGTGATCTTCCTCCTTTTTCAGTCAAGGTTGACCCAAGCCTTCTGTTAGCCCAAGAGGATGCTCCGTACTTACGTCGCGATCACAACCAAGGAACATTCGTGAAGAGGAAGGTTACACACGTTCCGTTAGATGATGACGTGTAACAAATTTTTTTAAATTTATGGTCATGTAATAAAGTCATGTAATATGTACCTATGACTCAGTAACAAGAACTTGTATTTCTCTGGATCAAAATTAATTATTTTAATTTTCTATGCATCGTCGGGTATAAAATAAATAATTTAACGTAAAAATATACACGAGCAAGACTAAATCGAGGTATACATGTTAATAACACGACAAGTCTTACGAATGTAAAATTTTGCATGGCAAAAAAATATTCATGTTCGATTTTTAAAGTGAACATAAGAGTTTTGACCAAAATAACTTATCACTAAGTTAAATTAATAGATTTGGCAAGTTTGAGATGTAAGTTCACATTCCACAGTATATATCTAAGTTAAGCACAATAGTATTTAATCTGCCATTACACCGTATTCAATATGATTTATAATAAATTTAAGAGCAAATTCAAATAGATTTGGAAATTTAAAAGGAAAAGAACAGGAAAAGAAAACGAAAAGGAAAACGAAAATAAACAAAAGCACATCAGTACCGGGCCTAGATGAGCCCCGATACTAATGTGCTTTTCCATTTGGCGCGAAATGAAAAGGCACATTACTACCGGGGCTCATCTAGGTCTGGTACTAATGCCCACATTAGTACCGGTGCCAAACTAGCCCCGGTACTATTGTGTGCATTAGTACCGGACCTAGTTGGGCACCAGTACTAATGTGGGTGGTACAAGGCGCCCGGCCCCCTCCTTCTTCCCCCAACACTTAGCGAATTCCGTCCCGGCCGGCCCCCTCCTTCTACTCCCCAACGCCGCCGGCGCCGCCGCCCATCGTCGTCGTCTCCATCGCCGGCCGCCGGTCCGCCACGCCCTGACATCCACGCCATTGTCGACGCCGCCGCCGTCTCCCTCGTCGCGACGCCAGCCCCGACCCGGTCCCCCGCTCCGCGCGCCCCGCCGGCCTACCGCCGCGCGCCGTGTGTCCACACTGCCGCCGCCGTCCACACCGCCGTCGACGTCCACACCGTCGTGCGCCGTCCACACCGCCGTCGTCCCCGGCCGTGGGCCGCGCGACGCCCCCGCCCGCCGTGCGCCGTCCACGCCGCCGCCGCCGTCCGCCGTCCCCCCGCCGATCCGATCCCCCCGACGCCGCCGCGTGCCGTCCACCTCGCCGCCGCCGTCAACCGCGCCGCGCCGCCCCTCCAACGCCGGTAAGCGGCCAACCCCGCCGTCGCCAGCCGCCGCGCCACGGCGCGCACGGCCGCGCGCCCCGGCCCCAATTTCGGGGCTGACGTCAGCCTCGTGGTGGCTGACGTCAGCATCCTTTTTTTATTTAAATATATAGAATTTAGATATAAATATAGATTTATAAATTAGAATTTAGATTTAGATATAAATATAGATTTATAAATTAGAATTTAGATTTAGATATAAATATAGATTTATATATAAATGTGTATTTATGGACATTTAAATATGTATTTATGGACATTTATGGATATTTAAATATGTATTTATGGACATTTACAGAGATTTAAATGTGTATTTATGGACATTTAAATGTGTATTTATGGACATTTTGATTTATAATTTAGATTTAGATTTGAATTTAGATTTGAAATTAGGTAGCCGACACGCTCGCTCGCTCGCTCATTCGCTCGCCTGACTCGCTCGCTCGCCCGACACGCTCCCGCCCACACGCTCCCGCCCGACACGTTCGCTCGCCCAACACGCTCCCGCCCGACACGTTCGCTCGCCCGACTCGCTCGACTCGCTCGCTTGCCCGACTCGTTCGCGCACACGACTCGCTCCCGCACGACACGCTTCCGCCCGACACGCTCCCACCCGACACGCTCCCGCCTGACACGCCCGACACGCTTCCGCCCGACACGCTCCCGCCCGACACGCTTCCGCCCATTATTTGTAGTCATTTTTTCATGAAACATTTATTGTTGTGTAATTATTCTTGTCATTATTTGTAGTTACAAGATGAATCCAAATGAGGATGAGTTCAAAAAACAGGAGCGAATCTTAATGGATATGATCGCCCAAAATGAAAACAATGACGAGGCCGCTCGAAGGGAGGCTGATAGCTTCCTCAACATCCCCGCGGGTGATGGGGAACAAGAGCAAGAAGCAGATCAGCAACCAGTTGCCCATGAAAGCAACGAGACACAACAAGAAGTGGTATAATATGGATGATGACTTTCAAGATTTGACATCGTTCACGACTTCTCATATATTAATAATAGTTTATCCATTTTCCAGGTTCCTTCTTCGAGCAAGAGCAGTAAAAAGTCTCAAAGGAAACGCGACCCAAAGAAGAAGCTAGAGGGTCGTTTCATCATGACAGAAGTTGCTGAATCTGGGAGACCACTTGCTCCAGAAGAAAATGTGACGAAATTGGTCAACCATATTGGTTTTATTGTCAGGGATAACATCCCCATAAGCATTCCGTACTGGAGAGCTTCTGAAGCTCCCGATTACGAAGATGGGGATGATGAGGCACCGGAGGTGCGGGAAGATGTGGTTGCGGACACAGACAAGGACATGATATGGGAGCAGATCACAGAACACTTTACATTCCCAGATGAAGCAAACTTGGCTAACATCGGATATTGGGTGATGCAAAAGGCTGCAAATGCCTTTCAGTTGTACAAGAAGCGTCTGACGGCAGAGTACATCAAGAAGGGGCTTACACCGGACTTCACGAAGAAGGGATTAGCCAAGTTAAGAGATCACTGGGATGCCTTTGTGCAACACAAGGAATCGACAGAGGCCAAGAAGTTGACAGAAACCAACACCGCCAATGCTAAGAAGAAGAAGGAATTTCACAAGCTCGGACCGGGAGGTTACAAGAAGGCCATTCCCAAATGGGATCAGAATGAACAAGATATAATGGCTAAAGGAATCATCCCGGCAACTCTAGATTGGCCCGAGCGAGCAAAGCATTACTATTTTACACATGGTGGCAAACTGAATCCAGAAGATGGAACATTAGTGCCGAGCGATCAATTAAGAGAGACGGCTGGAAGGCTTGTTGATTTAATAAGGCGTACAGCGGAAGGATCTTTCGTGCCTGATCGAGAGAATGACGAGCTTACTATGGCACTAGGTACCAGAGAACACGGTGGACGTTGCAGAGGCAAGGGTGTCATACCATGGAAAGAAGCATTCCTGCAGCACCTTGATTCGTATAGAAGCCGCAAAAGAACTAATGACCAACAAGCACGTGAGATACGAGAGCTGCAACAGCACGTCAGTACGCATGAGGCAAAAATAGCGGAAATCATCGATCAACGTGTGGCGCTCGCTCTTAGCAAGCACTCAACAAGTCAGTAAGCACCTGCAGCATCAGGGCCTCATGATGAAATGAGCCCATCTAGTAAGCGTAAGAGCAGCGTCGCTTCCACGGAAGCAGCCCCAGCAGCCACGGATGCAGGCGCCCTTGCTGTCGAGGAGTGACGACCCCACTACCCCGTGGATGACATCATTGTGAGGTCCATATGTGAACTTCTAACTAAAGTAAGAAACAAGATGCTTGTGGTGGCTTACGATATTGCTGAGGTACCGACACCAGGGGAAACATTTATGGAGTACCCCCTTACGAGTATAACTGCTGATTTAGCCAAAGTCTTTGTGGACCGAGTGGTTGACTCTTGGGATGACTTAGAACTGGAACCGAAAGGACCTGATGGGGAAGAGACCCTAGGAGAAGCGGTGCACCATTGCATTTTATGGCCGAAGGATCACATAAGGATAACACAACAGCCCGTGGAAGCATCATCTCCTGCACGATCCGCCGTGCCGGGAGCATAAGACTCCCCAGGTAGAAGGGAACGCAGCAGCAGTCCCGAGCATCCAGCAGGTGACAGGGATCCAAGCGTGAGTCCAACTCCTCCTGCCAGTAAGGGTTCCAAACGAAGACCTCCTCCTCCTCCTCCTCCGCATCCAAAGAAGCAGAAGATAGTCAAGACTCCAGAGAAAAAATCTTACGAGAAGACTTCGGAGGAACTGGATGAGATTGTGGCCAAAGAAGTGCATGATCATTTTCATGACCCGAAACCTCCACCTGAGAAAAAAACTGACATAGTTAAATTTAAGCGTTTCCTGGCAGGCAAGGAGAAAGAGAAATTGAGAGTGCCAGTGCCTCCTCCGTTGTCCGACTACGATCGCGCAGCAGTTAAGATCAACAAGAAGAAACAGAAAGTTCGGTCAACTGTTGCACAACTAGGAACCCAATCGAAGCAATCCGTCTCGCCCCTCAAAGTTATTTCAACCAAGGACCAGGAATTGCTTCTATTTGGTGCAGATGCTGGACTCACACCGGGTCAAATTCTAGGGACTGAAGAGTTAGAAATGCATCCAGGGGAACAAAGACGTCGATATGTGCATGGTGAGCCGCTTCTGTGGGAGCGATTGTTGGTCGATCTTCCAACTAGAATGTACGAGTTCCACAATTGGTACATGGAAGAGTCAAGAACAAACGAGAACGGTATGCTCGAAGTTAGAATTGGAGAGGAACATTTTTTCCAAGGTACAAGCACTTTCCTTGTGCCTTTCGAAGAGTTCCATATGCTATTCAATCAAGATGCACTCGACTACTCATTAATGACTTGCTGGACGCTGTGAGTCTTTATTTTACTATAAGCTTAAAATTACCGTTGTAGCCTTACTACTGTATGTCTGATCTTCTCATTTGTATCATACAGCATGGAGATGCAATCTTGCCGAAAGCAAGGAATCATGGACGTCGGCTTCATGGATCCTATGCAAATAAATGAGGCAAATGTGGATGATCAGGCAATAGATACAGTGGTTCATTTGTATAAGTTTCTGGATAGGCAACAGGACAAGACTATGATACTTTTGCCGTACAACTGTCAGTGAGCAACCTGTTTCACATATCTATTTATTTATTTTCTGAATTACACTAAATATTACAATATACTTATATACTTTTATATGTAATGGCAGCTTCCACTGGATTCTCTTTGTTATCTATCCAAAGACGGGCCACGTCTGGGTCTATGACTCTATTGGCGGATATAAAGACTGGTATATTTCTCTCCTCGAACAGTTGAACCTAGCATGGGATATGCTCTTCGTACAGTACAAAGGGAAATTCAAAGAGAAACTTACATACCTCCATGACGTCGAGGTACGTCTTTTTGTTCTTCGATCTCATGTCACTTCTTCTCTAAATACAAGAATTCATATTTATTAACTTTGTTCCCAAATATGTGCAGTGCATGAAGCAGCCGAAGGGTACCAATCTATGCCCATACTACGTATGTGAGTTCATGCATACCTTTGCAAGTAACTACTTGGGTGGAAGTCGCCAGCGAGCGGTGCATACTTATCCCTAGTTCTTAATTTTTATATACTTCGTTCTACCAATAATACTTATGAAATTAATAACTTCTTCTCTAGATTGATCGCATAAAGAAAGGATTTCTCGAGACAGAAAAAATTCGGCTAATTCAAGAACAATTGTGTGGATTTCTTCTAGACGAGGTGATCAATCCAGGGGGAGAGTTTTTTTCCGGTGCATCAAGGTTCACAAGGACCACTGACGTCACTTCAGGTCCTAGCATTAAAACCGGTCAGAAAAACGAGGAGGACAAGGAGAAGGAGAAGGAGAAGGAGAAGGCTCACAATGAGAAGGAGGAGGAGAAGGATAAAGAGAAGGAGAAGGGCAAGGAGAAGGAGAAGGAGAAGGAGAAAGCCGATAATGACAAGGAGAAGGAGAAGGTGAAGGAGAAACCGAAGGAAATTCCTTCTAGGGTCAGTACTAGGAGTCAGCAACGACGAGAAGGATCTTCAAGCAAACGATCTTAGAAGGATCCAAACTTTAATCTTCTCTGACAATTGATTTGTTGTAAATATTTGTATCATATTTTCATATGCACAATATGCTTATATATATATATATGTATTATATGTTGTATGCAATCTATATGCTTCGCATTAGGATAAACATATTAGTATACGTATACCAAACACATACGAAAAGCATATTAGTATACGTATATCAAACAAATACAATTAGATTATAAATAAAGAAACTGAAAAGAAAATAAAAAATAAAAAAAAATATTAGTACCGGCTCGTGTTAGCAACCGGTACAGATGTGAGCCCACATCTGTACCGGTTGCTAACACGGTCCGGCACTAATGAGGCCGCCCACATTAGTACCGGGTCTGACCCGGTACTAATGTGGGCGGCCACATTAGTGCCGCCTTAGCTGTACCGGGTGGCCACCCGGTACTAATGTGGGTTGCCACCCGGTACAGATGCCCATTTCCTTAGTAGTGTGATTACCGATGGCGGGCCCAACATCGTGTGATTACCACCGGAGAAGAAGAGGAGCGAGAGCTGCAAGTTGCGACAAGATTACAAACCAGAGGGTAAAACAGGAAAAGAGCGCTCTACTTAATTTCGACTAACATGTCGAACGATAGAGTACTCTACAATGAAACCTCTACTTCCCCCTCTGAGCCCATCCTCCGACATGTTTTTCTCCTCCCACGCCCTAGCTCCTCGAGCAAGCACCCAAGCGTGATGCATCCCCATTGAATTTAGCTCCTCCACACTGGATTCGTGGTCAACGCACATCCATCCACGACTGGTTTACTCTGATGGAGCTGCGGCAAAAGCTGGACCTACGTTCTAGTGCCTACATATCTTGGGCAGCTCTTACATACTCCATCCGGTTTGGTAAATAAAGTCGTTTAAGACTGCGACACGTTCTTCAAAGCACAATTTTAACTTCTTTTTTCTATAAAAATATTTATTAAAAAATTATATATGTATATTTTTATAAAAATATTTTTCAAGACAAATCTATTGATATGGTTTTCACATTTTCAAACTTAACGACTTAAAAATTATTCATGATTTACATTCCTACTGTTTGACTCAAATTTTGTCAAAAACAACTTCATTTACCAAACCGGAGGGAGTACACCATTCTTCTTTGCCGTATATAATAAATTGTTTTTTGAAAACATCATCATTAATTTTAGAAAACAGGTGTTTTTTCTCTAAACTTTACTCCAGTGATCAAGTTTGCTCCAAGAGACACTAAAAGGGAAAATAAAAGTTAGGGACGATTCTTAACCCTTTGGACCAAAGTTGAGATGAAAAAGAATATTTTGACATTTTAGATCATCAAGTATATGTCAATGGAAACAAGTAGCCCATCGATCTTGAGTAGGAACGCAAGTTATTATAAATATTTTGAGCTATTAGGTCGTTATAAAAAGTTGACAGAATGAATTGTAATAGCATTTTGCATAAAAAAATTAGGAGAAATAAACTAGAGTGACATGCCAGTAATTAATCAGGTAGTTAGAAAACACTATTATATGTGCTATTAGATGAACATATATTATAACACTTTTTTTTTAGATCTATTATAACACTTTTTTGAAAGTTTATTATAACACTTATCAGCAAGTATAAGAGGATGTGAGGCCTTATATACGTCGATTATAGCTAGAGAATATCCTACACCGAACAACTGTGTGTCCATAATAACAGAATCTGCACCTATACAGCCAAAGGACGTGCGTTGGACAAAGTTTGAACAGGGTGATGATCTTCGTGTTATTCCCGATCGGACGTCATCCTCCACCGGCGAATTTTTTTAGTTTTTTTTATTTTTCGAAAATAAATACCGGATTTTAAAATTTTCAAAACAAGACATCCATATAGCTATTGTAAACGGCGGTTGTGTTGTGGGCTGGGCGGTTGGGAAGCTCGGCTGACGGTTGGGCCCAACCGCCGTTTCATACGGCGGTCAGGATCACTAACCGCCGCTTGAAACGGTGGTAGGGCAAACGTTGGTCCCGAACGTTTTCGCCATGCAAGAGCTCCGATTCTACGAGGATGATGTGAAAAAAATACCAAGACTCGAAGAGGATGAGAGGCACTTAATATAATACGAATATAATACTAACAAGGTAATACGAATATCGATAAAACAATAATAGTTTACAAAACTAAGAGTTCGCTACGAAAGAACTACATACGGCCGCGCTTCGCGCGCGGCTGTGGCGGTCCCCTAGCTGCCGTCCTGGCTGTCTGTGCTGCCCTCGTGTAGTTGCTGGGGTACGTGAGGGGGTCCGGTGGTGCCTGGCGGCGTCGTGCCGCATCCGGATCGGGGGCCGGTGTCGGCCACGACTCGGGTGCTACTCCAGATCCCGACGGCAATAACGTCTGGGGGGACAGCATCACCGCTGATCCAGCCGCCACCACCTCCTTGAACTCAGCCTGCTGGTGCTCCTGCGTCAGCTGAGATCCCAACTGCTGCGTCAGTGGCTACTCCTGCTGCGGCGGCTGCTGGAGCTGCTAGTGCTGTTGCGGCTACTGCTAGTCCTCTGGCATCAACTGCGTGATGTCCTCGACATCTAGGTAGATATCGTCCATGGTCGGGTCGGAGGACTCCGGTGTGCCCAAAAGACCGTAAACTGCATTGAATTATAATTTGTTAGCAACTTTGTTGTAAATAGCGTATAGGGTTGGAGATAGATAATGAAGGTTGTCACCTTGGGAGGTCTGCAGCTGCTGCTGCACTGAAGGGCGAGCAGGTGCTGACCACTGCTGCTGGTGCTGCTGCTGCTGCACTGAAGGACGAGAAGGTGCTGACCAGTTCGAAGGTCCCGGGTCCATCGGTGCTCGTGTCCCTGTAAAGATTACATTACATGTCACGTATATTTGAAATCAACAGAACATGTCCTGCATACTAGAATGTACAAAAGATGTACCTGCTGCTGTGCCGAAACTGAACGGTCGCGGCACCGACATGCCAGCGGGGCGGGACAACAGCGGTTGGGCGAACGTCGAAAACTAGCTAAAGCCTAACGTCGGACCCCACGCCGCGGCCACCCATGTTGGCTGTGTGGTGGAGGTAGACGGCGCCTGGGGCGAACGAGCAGTGGAGGCGGAGCTGTAGGAGGATGACGGGATATGTGGAGGCAGAGGAGCATCATGCCCTTGGAAGTTCACCCCGCGCCAGTACCTCCTGATGGCGCCCATCACCCTGTGGTACACCTGCTCGTGCTGCGGGATCGTCAGGTGTAACGTGTGGGCATGCGCCTCCTCCATCATGCCGTACACCTCCTGAATCACGTCGTGCTGCCAAACAGAAGATGGATTAGTTTCATCAAATGTCATCAAAGGAAGAATGACTCCATTTGTAGTTTCAAACTTACCACGGTGGCAGCCGTCTGGTCCTAGCGGACGGGGTAGGCCTGCGAGGCGATGACCACCGGCTCCGGTTCGTCCAGCTCGGGTGGGACGAATGTCATGCGCATCCGAGTCCTCACCAAGTACCAGTCCAGGTACGCTCTCTAGGCCGCAGCGTCGTGGGGCCGCTGCTCGGTGATGACGTTCTCCGGCTGGGCCGCGGCTAGCCAAGCCTGCACGTACGGGAGGAGCTTATGCTCCATCGGGACCGCGGTCTTCACACCCTTCCTCGACCACCTAGAACAAATGTAGCAAATCTGTGAGTCAGCAATTACAGATACTTACGTGAAGGAAAAATTTTATGAATTAAGGATAATTTACCTGTGCATTGGAGCGGGAACGGTGTGCACGACGGGCATGGTGGACTCCTGGTACAGCCCAAACTGCCTCATCACGCGCTCCGGGTGGTACTCCTCCACCACGACGTCGTACACCACAGGCGTCTTCGTCAACTAGTACTACTGATCTCGGTAGCAGAGCGACGAGAGGCCCAGAGGTGCGCGGGCGGCGATGGCGGCGGTGGTGTACGACTCCCAGACGACCTGGCTGTCTACCAGGGAGTCGATCTGGCCGCGGAAGTCCGCGTACGAGCGTCTGGTCTGCTGCGTGTAGTCGTGCCGCATAACACACCAGAAGTTAGTTGGTAAAAACGTAGAAATCACTAGAATCTAACTAACAAGAGCAAGAAGCACGTACCGATCGGTGGCACCACAACGAGCCCATGGTGGGCCTATCGGCTGGGTCGTGTCCAGGCGGTAGTAGAGGGTGCGCACTCCGATCGACCAAGGGCCTACCCATCGGCAGGCGCTCGTACGACCAAAGCTGCAGTAGCAGGGGACAGCCGAGAAAAATTGGAGCGCTGCTCATGCCTTTCGACACGCCTGTGCACAAACCCCTGTAGGTCACCGTGAGGACCAAGTGTGTTTGAAGACCAATGGAGGGTCGCTCCTTAGTGATGAGTGATTGACAACGTTGTGTGGACTGATGCTTGACTCAGTGTGTAGGAACAGGTTGCGGCTTGACTCGTGTTGGTGCAGGTGAAAAACAAGTGTGAAAGACCTTAGCCGTGGTGGCCTCCGGGTGATGGAGAGGCAAGTAGGCTTGGTTCGATGGACCCAGTGGCCGATGGGGTCAAGTGCGAGCCGTGCGGTGCGACAAGAGCAAGTTGAAGTCATGGACATGGGCCGGTGCAAGGTAGCGGTTCGAGGCCGAAGTTTGCACGCGAGGTTTGGTGGTTTGCTCTCAAAACCATCAGTGGACGGTTTCTTGGTTTGGGCCTCAAAACCAAGTCTGGAGGCCCGATGCGCCGGAGACGGTGATCTGGAAGCGTCGGGAAGCTTCGAGGCGGGGGGCACGTGGCGTGATCGCGGGGCTTGCGTCGAGACTAAGCAAGTCCGTGGTGGAAGCGTGTCCGCTCGATGGGAATATTCGAAGACTTGACCAAAATGCCCCTGAGAGGTTTGTATCTTAAGTTTAAGTTGTAGGGGTAGCGTGGTCATTTGCCTCCTCTGGTGAACTTCATATATATAGCGGAGAGATGGATGGCATCTCTTTCTCTCTGGCTCTAGGGTTTCCTCCCCCGGTAGATCGCTCTGGACTGCTTCTTTTCCCAGTATTTCCTTAGGGTAGATTCTTGTATAGACTCTGACCTCTGGATGTATAGAAGCATTCGGCGTTGTGATGATTTCCCTTAGTTCCTTGTGATTTTTGTGTCTTTTTTGGAACTATTTTTGGATGGTTTGTTCTTCTCTCGATTCATTGATTTGAGGGCGTTTTTCCTCGGATTTCTTTGAGGGGATCATGGGTGGATGCCTTGTGCATCTTTGTGTGTGATCGTGACCCTCTCAAACACCGGGAAATCCCTTTGATTCGTGAGTTCTTGGAAGAACCCGAGTTCTTGGAGGTTGTTCATGTGATCCGCGATTCCTGGTGTTTTATTGAGTTAGAGATCGACATTTTTGGAGGATAACTTCACCTAGTGATGCTTCCCTTCTCCCCCAAATCTTGTCTCAAGAGCTCAAGTGGTTTGGGAGATCCGGTGATGGATAGAAGGGGTTGACTTCGTGTTCTCGAGCTCGAGCAGCTCTGTCCGCTTGTAGTGGACAGTCCGCAAGGACCCCGCGGACAGTCCGCGCGGCACGAGTTCGTCGCTGTTCTTCGCGTGTTCATGTGAGTTTGTGTTTCGATCTTTTGAGTGCTTAGGGTTTTGTTGCAGGTGGTTTTTCGGACGATCCGCAGGCTCAACACGCACAGTCCGCGACACTGGCGGACAGTCCACATTGACAGGCTATTGGCATTTCGTAGCGCTGTCACTTTAAGAACAGATTTGAAATCCATCCTTAGTGACAATACCAGAAATGCCTGTTGGCATTTCTTAACGTCACAACTAACGACGCCGAGTTAGCGTGAACATGAAGACTTGCCAAAGGTAAATCTAAACGATCATGAACGAATCCGCAAGCGCACAGATAAACCATTGTAGCATTTCCCCAAGGAAGGAGAATATTCCAAGGGTATCGTATCGGTGGAAGGCAATGACGGGTATCATAGACTTATGCTTTTGCACTGAATGTAAACTAAGAGATAGATATAGGAAACAACAAACTCAAAGGCAGGGGTAAGATAAAGATATGAAATGGTAGTGTGACACACACTCAGATCTACCTCTACTCTAGCACACTACGGCTTAGGGGGAACATACGAGTTAGCTCTAGGTTCTAATGTACTAAACATACAAAGCTAGAAGATACAGGAGATAAGCATGAGCATTGCATGAGAGGGTAAGGTTCAGCACCCAGGTACAAACGGGGAGCTAACCCATGACGACTAGTACTCTGTGAAACCAGACTTTAGACTCCTACAGTAAGTACCCCAGCGCGGAGGGTTCCAAAGGATCCAACAGCTGTCACCACTGCAGCCTACCTCTATCGTTACGGGGGGTATGCTCATAACTAACGTAGCCACACAACCCAGGCACTATGCCTGCATTGCTGCTAGACTTCACCCGGCCCGGCCTATTGTGACCCAGGGTGAGAGCCATCAGAAGACTGGTCAACTTAGATCGAGTACCGTAGCTTGAACACAAACCTCACACAACACTCTCATGCCATCTAACAAGATCAACTAAGGCTAGACATACCAACGGATACAAACTCTCTTATGTCTAGTCAACAAGATGAAAGGGTCGTGTTCGTGAAGAACACGAGCCTCTAACTTATGAACAAACACATAAGGAATGAGTTTATCATCCTTCAAGTGGATCAAAAGGTAGTATTCATGAAGAACACATGCCTCTAAATGATGACCAAAGGATGAACTCAAGAACATATCAAGCATATGATCTACCATGACTTTATATGAAATAGCTGAATAACTGAAGTAGATCAAAGTCATATAATGAAATCAAGATAAAAGAGAACTCATACCTAGACTCCAAATAAGACTTGGAACCTGAAGAAGAGCTACTCTAGTCTACCCCCTAGCCTTGAAAACTAAAAGTGAGAGGAGAGTGAGAGAGTGGTGTGTGAGAAATGGGAGCCCCTCCCCTTCTATTTATAGGTAAGGAGGAGGCTTGCTTCGGGGCTCAAACTCCACCAAAACACCCGGGAGTGAGGTAAGTGACCAATGAGGAAGTGACACGTGCAAGGCCGAGATGAACCGACGACCCTAGGTCGGTTCGGCCGATCCTAGGGTCGGCCGAACCCCTAGGGCGGCCATCTCGGCTGTGCTTGCTCCAGGTGGCTGACTAGTGGGCCCTTTGACCTTTCCCCGGTGCATGGCTTGATTTGGTATCCGAGGTGGACCCCTTGATCCATGTGAAGTCCATGTGGCGCTCTCTGATTCGTCGGTGAGTGCCTCCCTTGGATCAATGACGTGGAATGCCATGTGTTTCCTTGGTGGCAGCCACCTCCTCAGCTTAGTTGGCATGGTTCTTCCATAGAAGGTGGGTTTTCATCTCTTTTAATGGGTATTTCACCTACATACAAATAATCTCCAAGGACAAGTGGAACTACATTATTCAAATCAAAATGCAAGTAAATAATGCGTATGCCTTCATTTATGTGAGAATATTGAGGGCTGAAAGTGGTACTTAACAGCTGTCAACAAACTCCCCCAAGCTAACCTCTTGCTCGGCTCGAAGCAAGACATTAGGGACTTAGGTTGGTTGATCAGGAGTTGCTACGATATTGTATTCTAAACTTATGGCAAACATACAGTAAAGTAGTCTACCAAGAGTTGAACAAGTTGGCAATGTTGTTACGTTTCACCTGATGACGTGGGGCATATTGCTTCACCTGCCTTAGGCGGTTGAGAGACAGAATGGTTATATAGCAAATGCATAATTGTCGGGGACAGCCATAAGGGTCCCCTGAAAAACCGGGGGAAACCCATTCACTTTCGCAAAAACTAAAACACAAACGAATTCACAAACCTAAAACACGCTCAAGATAGTCACGGCCAAGCGGCCGGGCCCACAGCCCTGGTGGCCCCAGCGGCCCACCAGAACAGTCGGCCCAGCCACCCCCGGGCGAAACTCCGCTTCGCTCGAGGGGCGCAGCGCCGCGCTAACAAGACTCCGCCTCGCTCGAGGGTCGGTTGCCCCTTCGGGTGAGACTCCGCCTCGCTCGACGGTCGGTCGCTGTCGTATGGACCTCCCTGGGCCCACTACCTCGGTGGGTACCAGGACCGACTACTCGGTGGGCCCCTGGGACTACTCGACTTGCGCTGCACGGCACCTGATGGCGTGAAGCACAAGGACTACAGAGGAGAAGTACCCGGATAGGAAGCTGTACATGTCCCGCACTGTATAGAGGACTCCTAGACGTACCCGACTAGTACTCTCTCCCTGAACCGACTTGTAACCCTGCCTCCCGGACTATATAAGGCGAGGCAGGGACCCCCCTCTCTCTCACGGCTTAAGATTGCATCATCTTGTAATCGCACCCAATCCATCTAGAGCCACGCAGCATACAGGACGTAGGGTATTACGCACCTCGCGGCCCGAACCTGTCTAAATTGTGTGCCACGTGTATCTTCCTTCGAGTTACCGATCTCGGCGAGGCCACATTCATCTACTTCGGGTACTCCCCTTAGTAGGTTGCCGGTCTAAAACACCGACAGCTGGCGCGCCAGGTAGGGGCTCTCGCCGAAGATCTCATGGCGAACTCGATGGCTTCCGTCTACATCAAGCCAACCATCGCCTTCAACCGCGGCGACACCTTCGTCTTCGGTGCCTGGGTCTGCACTGCTGACGGCGCCGGATCTTTCCAACGCCGCCTCACCATGCCGCCCAACCCGGAGACCGGCCTCGTGACACTTCCCAGAGTAGTCACGGGCGAACTCACTGGCAAATTCAGCGAAATTTCGCTTTTCGACCAACACGCCGACTTCGAGCTTGGATCCGCCTCCAACTCGGGCTCGACGTCCCCATGGGCTATCGTATGCGAGCCGGCAACTCAGCCATCGCATATGGACTCCCCACCCCGCGAGCACTTCACGCGTGGCCCCCGCAACGTCAGTAGGGCCCACACGAAGGCTCCCACTACACGCCGGGCCGGCAAGGAGCCCGTACCCGAGTACAACTCGGACTCCGACACCGCTCCCGGCCACGCCTCGGACTCCAACCCCCTTTTCGGCTTCTACTCGGACTCCGTGTATGAGTTCGACTTCGGGTCGGACCCTGAGGATCCCAAGTCCGAGAACAACTCCACAGAGCAACCCCTGTCAGGACCCGCCACCGGCTTGGTCATAACATCTACACTCGCCGGAAGATTTGTCTACTGGCCAGACCGCAAGCCCGCTGACCTGACGAACGGGAACTCACGCTACGTCGCCTACCTCGACTCGCTTCCCTTCCAGGAGGGAACGCCACTCGCTCGAGCCGAGGAGTACACCCCAACGGAGGTGGCGAGTTCTGACTCCAGTCTTGGCAACCCCGACCGCCAAGTCTTCATGGCTGCCGGCGACACGCCAGGACCCTCAGGGACAGCAAGCGACCGATACCTCGAAGACATCTCCGCAGACGAGCTGTCTGCCGACGCACCCGCGGATGAGACTGACGCCAACAGGGACGCTCGACGTGAGCGTAACAGAAAGCGGAACGAACGACGCCGGCGTCTTCGAGACAACCTCCCCATCCGCAACCTCGCAGAGGCTCTCGACCAAGTCGAGAGTAGGGTACACACTACCCCGGAGCAATGCCTCATGTCGATCACAGCGATCGCACGTCAAGCTCAGGGGATGCGTGCAGGAGAAGTCATCGCCAAGCTTGCAGAAGACGCTTACTTCATGCGAGCTGACAACAGGGTCGCTCAGCCGCCCCCCGCCAGGAATCGCGATAACGAAGCCACAAGTCGCAGCGCGGACCTCGTTCGTAACCGTACTCGAGCTGAGTTGCCGGCCAATCCCAACCGTACTCGTGCAACGGCCGGCGGACCCTCTCAAGGTGGCAACAGCACTGCATCTGCTGGCGGCGATCGTGAGATCGTCCCTCATCGCGACCCTGGCGGCGGAGGCAGTGACGGCGGAAGCTCCAACCATGGGGCCAATAGAAGGGCCGGTGGCGGAGGCGACCGCGGCGGCCGACGCCACGCGAATAGCCACGCCTCCGGAGCCTCTCAGGGCGGCTTCGACGTCCGCCAGAAGATTGAAGAACTACGGCGCAAGAAGGCTTCCACGTCAGGCAACAACGACGGCTTCCCTGCCTTCTCTGCGCGACTTCGCAACCTCCTCCTCCCAGAGAAATTCAAGCCTCTGGGAATCTCCAAGTACGACGCGAAGCAAGATCCTGTGCAGTGGCTCAGATGCTACGCCCTCTCCATCGAGAACGCTGGTGGCAACAACGACACCAAGTGCCTATATTTCCCCTTCTGTCTGGACCAGGCACCGCTTACATGGCTCGAGTCACTTGAGAAGTACTCGATCGACAAGTGGGACCAGCTGAAGGAGCAGTTCACCAGCAACTTCGCGGGCGCTATGGGCCGCTCGGGTACTCGCATGGACCTAGCTATGGTGAAGCAGGAACAAGGCGAGACCCTTCGCAAGTACATACGGCGTTTCTTCGACAAGCGCGCCACAGTAGTCGATGTCTCTGACAAAGAAGTCATCGACCTCTTCCAAGACGGTCTCTACCACCGTCGCACTTTCGAAGACTTCGGCCGTCGCCGCCCAAGCTCCATCACCCACCTCAAGGACATGATCACGTCCTGGGCCGATGAAGAAGACAAGGCCAACGCCAAGTACGACGCCATCCGTGGCAAGAGCAAGCAGAACACGGGCGGCGGCAGCAGCAACAACGGGAACCAAGGCGGTCGCAACAACAACAACTACTCGGGTCCCAACCGCAAGCGCAAGCCAGACAACACTGTCGCGGCTATCCAGCGCCCTGCGAAGGAGAACTCGAAGAAGACCTCCGGCGGCTTCAAAGACTTGCTGAAGGAGAAGTGCCCGTGGCATCTGGACGGCAACCACACCACCGAGCAGTGCTACCAACTCAGGCGAGCACTCAAGGATACTCTGGAGCCACGGCACCCTCATGACAAGAAAGGCAAGAAGAAGAACGACGAAGGCAATGGCGACTTCCAGGAACCCGACAAGACGGTGAACGTCCTCTTCGGCGGGCTACCCAGCAGACGGGTCCAAAAGGCTACCCGTCGAGAAGTCATGAGCATTGAACCAGCGGTCCTGACCCCCCTCAGGTGGTCGGAGGTACCCATTACCTTCTCCCGCGTGGATCAATGGACTAGCTTCTCCGAACCAGGGCGGTTCCCACTCGTCCTGAAGCCGGTGGTCGCGGGCTCCAAGCTCAACAAGGTCCTCATCGACGGTGGAAGCGGGCTTAACGTCCTTTTCACCAAGACCTTGAAGAAGATGAAGCTCGACATCACCCACATGCTCACCAAGAGCACCTCGCCCTTCTACGGCATCGTCCCCGGAAACACGGCTATTCCACTGGGCTCAGTGGTCCTGCCAGTTACCTTCGGGGAATCTCGGGACAACTATCGTACCGAGTACATCAAATTCGAAGTCGCGGACTTCGAGACGTCCTACCATGCCATCCTCGGCAGACCGACCATCGCCAAGTTCATGGCGGTACCCCACTACACCTACCTAGTACTCAAGATGCCGAGTCCAGCAGGTGTACTCTCGCTGTAGGGGGACTTGAAGATATCGCACGACTGCGACACGAAAGCTGTGGAGATCGCCTCCACAAATCAAGTACCCAATGCAATGATGGAGATCTACGCTGCGTCGAAGAAGCTTGCCCCAAGCGAACTCGACATCCCAGAGAAGTTGGATAAAGCTAACAACCCTCAGCCAGCTGAGGAGGTTCTGGTCAAGACAATTGACCTCGGGACAGGCGACAGCAGCAAGACCACCACTATCGGGGCGGGCCTCGACCCCAAATAGGAAGACGCGCTCATCAACTTCCTCCGGGCTAACCGCGACATCTTCGCATGGAAACCAGCGGACATGCCAGGGGTGCCCAGGGAGTTGATTGAGCATTCACTCAACGTCGATCCTAAAGCTACCCCGAAGCGACAACACCTCCGCCGCTTCGCCGACGACAGACGGGACGCCATCAAGAAGGAACTCGCCAAACTACTCGCGGCTGGCTTCATCAGAGAAGTTTTCCATCCTGAGTGGCTCGCCAACCCCGTCCTCGTCCGCAAGAAGAACTCGAACGAGTGGAGGATGTGCGTCGACTACACCGACCTCAACAAGCACTGCCCCAAGGACCCCTTCGGGTTGCCGCGGATTGACCAAGTCATCGACTCCACGGCGGGCTGCGACCTGCTCTGCTTCCTCGACTGCTACTCCGGGTACCACCAGATCGCGATCAAGGAAGAAGACCAGGAGAAGAACGCGTTCATCACCCCGTTTGGCGCGTACTGCTACACGACCATGTCCTTCGGGTTGAAGAACGCCGGCGCTACATACCAACGAGCTATCCAGGCCTGCTTCAAGAGGCAACTCAACAAGAACGTCAAAGCCTACGTGGATGACGTGGTCGTCAAGACCAGAAAATCCAGTACGCTCATCGACGATCTTGAAGAGACTTTCGCATCCCTGCGCGAGTACCGCTGGAAGCTCAACCCGAACAAGTGCGTCTTCGGCGTGCCGTCGGGCAAACTACTCGGCTTCATCATCAGCCATCGCGGCATCGAAGCCAATCCCGAGAAGATCTCCGCCATCACCAGCATGCAAGCTCCCACGTTCATCAAAGACGTGCAGAAGCTGACCGGGTGCATGGCGGCCTTGAACAGATTCATCTCGAAGCTTGGAGAACGGGGGCTCCCCTTCTTCAAACTACTCAAACACCAAGAGAAGTTCGTGTGGACTCCAGAGGCAGACCAAGCCCTTGCCCAGCTCAAGGACTTCCTATCGAAGCCACCAGTCCTCACAGCTCCTCGTAAAGGCGAGCAGCTACTGCTCTACCTCGCTGCGACTACTCACGTGGTCAGTACTGCCATCATCGTCGAGCGGCAGGAAGACGGCCACGCCTATCCAATCCAGCGTCCAGTCTACTTCGTCAGCGAGGTCCTATCAGAATCCAAGGCACGCTACCAGCCAGTACAGAAGCTTCTGTACGCAGTGCTCATCACCTCGCGGAAGCTACGACACTACTTCCAGGAGTACTCGATCTCCGTCGTCACCGACTACCCGCTCGGTGACATCCTGCGGAACCAAGATGCTACTGGAAGAATCTCCAAATGGGCAGTCGAACTCGGCGCCCTCAACATCGACTTCAAGCCACGCACAGCCATCAAGTCGCAGGCACTAGTCGACTTCATGGCGGAGTGGCGGGAGAATCAGCTACCTACTCCAACCAAGCGCCCAGAGCACTGGGTGATGTACTTCGACAGCTCACTCAACCTCGAGGGCGCAGGTGCAGGAGTACTCTTGATCTCTCCAACGGGCGAACAACTCAAGTACGTCCTGCAGATCTTCTGGAAGGTCTCAAACAACAAAGCCGAGTACGAAGCTCTGCTACACGGGCTCCGCCTCGCGGCTTCACTGGGCATCAAGCGGTTACTAGTTTACGGCGACTCCGCAGTGGTCATCAACCAAGTCAACAAGTCCTGGGACCGCAACAAGGAGAACATGGACGCCTACTGCCTAGAAGTCCGCAAGCTCGAGAACAAGTTCTATGGTCTCGAGTTACACCACGTCGTCCGCGACAACAACGTTGCAGCGGACGTCCTGTCGAAGCTTGGTTCTACTCGCGCTCAAGTACCAGCGGGTGTCTTCGTCCACGAGCTTCACGCGCCATCCATCCCGGAGCCGGCGCCACCGACCATTGACCCAGCGCATCCCCCGGCTGGCCAGGAGGTCATGATGATCGACGTGGACTAGAGGCAACCCTTCATCAACTACCTCAGCGAGCAGAAGGTTCCCTCGGACAAGAACTTGGCCGAGCAACTCATCCGCCGTGCTAAGTCCTACGTTCTCGTCAGAGACAAGCTCTACAGGCGGGGCGCATCTTCCGGAGTACTCATGAAGTGCGTTCCCAGACAAGAAGGCAAGGACATCTTGGAGGAGATCCATAAAGGCGTCTGCGGCAACCACACGTCCTCACGCACGCTGGTCAGTAAGGCCTTCCGACGGGCTTTCTATTGGCCCACAGCTCTGGGCGACGCCGAAGAACTCGTCAGAAGGTGCCAAGGGTGCCAATACTTCGCCAAGCAACAACACGTCCCGGCCTACAAGCTAGTCACCATACCGCCAACCTGGCCTTTCGCCTGCTGGGGGCTCGACATGATTGGGCCACTTCCAACTGCGCCAGGTGGATTCAACCGAGTATTGGTGGCCATCGACAAGTTCACCAAGTGGATCGAGGTCAAGCCGGTTACATGCCCCAAGGCCGACAGAGTACTCGACTTCCTGGATGAACTCGTGCATCGCTACGGACTACCCCACCGCATCATCACAGACCTGGGCTCCAACTTCAACAATCACCAGTTCTGGGAGTACTGCGAGAACAGCGGGATCGACGTCCGATATGTCTCAGTTGCCCATCCTCGGGCCAATGGACAAGTCGAGCGCGCCAATGGGATGGTGCTCGACGCTCTCAAAAAGCGGCTACACGACGTTGCCAACTCCAAAGGAGGCAAGTGGATCAAGGAACTACCCAATGCTCTTTGGGGGCTGCGTACTCAACCTTCCAAGCCAACGGGACAATCCCTGTACTTCCTGGTCTACGGCTCCGAAGCAATCCTCCCTGCTGATGTCATGTGGGATTCACCAGCAGTGGAGCAATACGACGAAGGCATCTCTGAAGACAGCAGACGAGTTGACATCGACGGACTCGAAGAAGCTCGCTGTGCCGCCCTCGTCTAATCAGCAAGGTACCTAGAGGGTATCCGACGCTACCACGATCGCAACGTTAAGGAACGCTCCTTCAACATTGGTGATCTTGTCCTCCGCCGCATCCAGAACACGGAAGGACTACACAAGCTCAGCTCGCCCTGGGAAGGTCCCTTCACAATTGCAAAGGTGACCGGACCGGGCTCCTACCGCCTCCAGACGCTTGAAGGCGAAGACATCAAAAACTCGTGGAACATCGACCAACTCTGTCGATTCTACGCCTAGTCTACACCGGGGGCTCCAGTCTACACGACTACTCAAAGACCCCTTCGCCGTAAGCGGCCTCCAGGTCCAGGCCCTAGTCTCCGGACTACTCCTCTCCAGGATCCAGCCCACGCGGCTACTAACGGATCTTGGGCTGCGACGAGCGACAAAGGACTCCAGCAGCGGTCTACTAAGAGACCAAGCACTCCTAGATCCAGCCCATGCGGCTACTAACGGATCTACTGCTGTAAGCGGCCATACGCCCTAGCACTACTTAGCCGTAGGCGGCCTCCGGGTCCTGGCGACTACTCTGTAACAACGGCCCTGGCCATCCAGGCGTACTTTTTCAGTAATAAAGTTTGATTACCTATCAACTGCTTTACTGTCCCTTTTCCTCAATGGGACCACTGGCGAGTATGATTACTCGCGACGACTCCATGACGGGACTCCGCACTCACAGATCGGGATAACGAGTACTCATTTATGGAAGTTTCCTTCATTCATACTTAAACAAGTTCATCACAACTTTGTTTATACACAACTATTGCTACGAGCTAACCCTACAGGACTACTGGAGGTTGAGCTTCTCGGCGACTTGTTCGGCAATGGGCGCCATCTGCTCCAGCAGCTCCGCGTACTGCTCGTCCGTGCAGTTGGCGGCTAGTCCGCCGGCGACTACGTCAATGGGAGCTTTTGGGAAGTACGACTTCATATATGCCAGGATCTGGTTGGGGATCGACTTCGCCAGGTGCTTCACGTACGTCGCTAGGCGGCTCGGGGCTTCCTTCAGTCGGTCCACCAATGGGGCTATCTTCGGTCCCTCGGGGTGAGGCACCAGTAGCCTCGCGATGGGAAGTGCGGCCTCCTCGAGTTCCTTCAGCTGGGCCTGCAGCTTCTCGCAGTCCTCGTTCAGCTTCTGCAAAGATTTGTAGCAGTTGACGAGGTCACGATCCGACGCAATGCGAAGCTCCATGTGCTTGTCGCACTCGTAAGCAAGCTGCTTATAATCATACTCCAGTACCTCGCGGTCCTCTTGCTCTCGGTAGAAGAGGTTCTTCAGGTCGGTCTCTGAAGCCTTCAGCTGGTCGACGCGGGTCTCAAGCTCTGCAATCAACAAGGCAAAGCGGGTCAGACTCTTCCAAGACACTACCAATGGGTACTCAGCATGGCAACGACGTACCTTTATTCTTGTTGCGGAGAGACTTGTTCTTCCGCACCAGCTCATCGCTCTTCGCCTGCATATCTTGGATTTCGTTGTGATACTGGGCGAAGGCGGTGTCCAGCTTCGACTGCATCGCGGCGGCGTGCTTCCGAGCCTTCACGAGCTGTTCTTCTAAGGCCTCGGCCCGGAGCACCGTGTCGCCGTACCCTTGAAGCATGTCAGACTTCTGCCGAGACCGCTCCGCGACGTCCTGCCACAGACAGCACATGTCAAATGGGTACTCAACACTAAAGGATTGACTACTCAAGGGTGTCGACTACTCACCTTCATCCATTGCTCGGCCTGGCGCATTGCCTCCATGTGCCGAGCTACCGTCGCTGGATCGACTAGGTCATCCGCCAGCAGCTCGATCCCGCCACGACTACTCGTCGCGGTTTCGGACATTGGCGCCGAGCGGATTGGCTCCGCGTCCTGGATCTCTGGCGAGCGAACGACTACTTCCAGAGCCGGTTCTGGATGCACGTCGTTGCGCCCCCCTCCAGCTGTCGCGGTGGCTTCTTCAACCGCCACCTCCATTTGCTCGGGGGCTCCTTCGGCATCTCCCTGGGTCTCTGGTGCCAAATCTTCAACGGGCACCGCCGACGGGATAGCACTTCCCTGGGCTTCGGCACCTGTCAATAAAAGGACAACTGTATCAGTCATACATGGCGGTTACGACTACTCTTCGGGATTACTTGCACTTGAGCAAAGTACTCACCCTCTACGATGCTAGCCTCAGGCAAGGTAGCTTCCACGGCCGGCGCCCCGGATTCTGCCTGAGGGGCGGGAGCGGACTCCTCAGCGGGCGGCGCGGTTTCCTCTCCAGCCACCGCTGTGGTGGGTTCATCTCCCTCCCAGGACAAGTCCGTCGATTTCCTGCAGAGTGCACAAGTTGGTTGTCAACCCAGTACGACTACCAAATCTAATGTACTACTCGGGAAGGATCACCACTTACAAATTCGACCGGACTACCGTCACGGTTGGGGCGCCGAGGATGCTGGCAATATCTACCAGTCCAGCTTCGGTAGGCATTTCCTCTTGCGCCTCAGTAGCCGCCGCTTCTTCAACAATAGCAGCGGCCGGTTCTGTGCTCCCCTCAGCAACTGGGGGCTGGTGCGACAACTGCGCCAAGAGCTCCTCTACGGTGGGGGTTGGGCTACGACTACCCCCAGCTGGCTCCTCCACCGTATCCCAGTTGCCTTCGTCCCCCTGCTCTACGGGGTCGGAAGGCGGCATCTCCTGCAAGCAAGGGAATTTCGTCGTCAATGTACAACATCGAGACATAAGTACTCGACTACCCTATTCAAGACGGCTTACCTCCTGGGACGTGGTCTCTGTGACTTTCAACTTCTTGGCCACGCGCTTGCGGGCCACGTTGCGCGGCCTCCTTGGCGGCGCAGGCAAACTAGCCTCCAGGCTAGTCAGCGGATCCTGAACGAGAGGAATATGAGGCAATCCAGGGCGGCTGAATTTCGACCGCAGCTGGAAGCGCTCCTGCAGCGTCTCCTCATCGTCGTCCTCTTCGGACGTGTCTTCGACGACTACTGTGTCGTCTCCCTCACCAACCTCGCGCCGCTCCTTGGCCTTGGCTTTCCCTTCCTCTGGGACCTCGACAAGTGGAGGAGGCGACGCCGGCTCGGAGACGAACTTCACCAAGTCATCCTGCAAGAAGCACAATACGTCAGCACGACTACCCTTACGTAATGAGTACTCGACAATGGGTACGGCTACCGACCTCATTTGGCGGACGTGCGGTGGAGTACTCGGGCACAGGGCACAGCGTGTACGCCGGCATGTCTTTGAAGATCCTGCCCAGCCTATCAACGATGTCGTCGTCGTCGACTTCATCACCGGGCATCCGCGACGTGTCGTCGTCGCCGGTGTACTGGTACCCTAGGGTGTCGCGGTCCATCAGCGGCTGCACCCTTCGCTTCATGAAGCTGAAGGCCACATGTTCGGCCCTCAGCCCGGCTTCTCTCAAAGCCTTGATTTTCGCCAGCAGCTCGGGCAACTGGATACCTTCCTGCATTGTTGGCTCCGAGTTCCACCATGGCCGGTGCTTCGGCTGCTTCCCGCTTGGCTTCGGCAGCTCCGGGTGGTGGTTGGTGATGTAAAACCATTTCGACTTCCAATCTTGGTTGGAGTCGATAAGCTTGTACGAGAGGTACAGCTCCGCGGCGTCTTCTCGCATCTGGATGCCGGCTCCCCCCACTACTCGAGGATTGTTGGCGCTGGGCTGGGGCTTGACTCGGAAGAATTTTCGAAAAAGGATCCAATGGGGCTTGATCCCCAAGAAAGCTTCGCAGAAGTGTACGAAGACTGAGGTGTGGAAGATACCGTTAGGGTTGAGGTTGAGGTACTCGATGCCGTAGTACCCCAGCAGCCCCTTGAAGAAGTCGCTGGCCGGGAGAGACAGCCCTCGCTCCGCGAACCGGGTGAACATAGGGATCTCGTCCGGGCTTTTCTCCATGGGGTACGGATCCCCTGCAGCGGCTCTCCACATGTCAACCTCCTTCTCCCGCAAGAATCCACTGTTGAGAAGCGCCAGCAGATCTTCGGTCTTGGCCTTGGATTTCTTCCATTCTTGATTCGGATTTGGTCGCGGCGGAGACACCGGCGGCGATGTCCCCGCGGCGGATCCGGCGGCCTCCTCGCGAGCCCTTTTCTTCCCACCGGCGGCCTTCGAGGTCTTCGATGGTGAGGGCTTCATTCTCCAAGTGCACGGTGTCTTCACTTGCATTCGCTCGGGGGCTACGGCGGTGGCTTTCTACGGCGGCGCGTTCGGATCTACAATCCTCTCAACGGCGGTAGTGCGCACTGGCGGTGATTTCTGGCTCGATCTGCTAGGAATGGCTGCGAATGCGTGGGGTGAAAAACCCTAAGGGCTTCGGCTTCTATTTATAAGTCAACAACGGCCCCTCCAACGGCCGGATGGATAAGTCTGTACACGGCTGACTCAGCAGCGGTGCTTGACTCTCCAACTTCTACTAGTCGACACGCCTCGTCTCGGGGGCTCGGCTACTTCTACTCAACTTCCTGGGTAGCGACAAGATTCAAGAGCAACTCAGGACACATTCTACAAGATGACCCTTCAATTCGAGAGGAAGTACTCGACTCAAGGCTCGGGGGCTCCGTGCCACGTGTCCTTCGGTTTTTTCTCCGGATTTCACGGGATATTCTTGCCAAAACTTCAGATGGACCCTCAGCCAGAGTCTGCAACTCAACCTAAGGCTCGGGGGCTACTCCATATGGAGTGCGATTTTGCAATCGCACTTCCATATCAGTTTCGGCTTCAAGACAACACGGGCATTGTTGAAGACCTTCAAGAGCAGCACTCGAGGACGCTTGGGACTACTCGAGAAGACTTCAGGATTGCTCAAATAACAGCTGGAGTACATTCCAGCCTCGGGATGCTTCGACTACTCTTGAGGACTTTTGACTTGTAGCGCTCAGGAACGCTTGAGGACTACTCGTTAAGGCCGTCAAGACTACTCGAAGCTATCCTTCTCGACTACAAAGTACTCGGGGGCTTGTCGTATGGACCTCCCTGGGCCCACTACCTCGGTGGGTACCAGGACCGACTACTCGGTGGGCCCCTGGGACTACTCGACTTGCGCTGCACGGCACCTGATGGCGTGAAGCACAAGGACTACAGAGGAGAAGTACCCGGATAGGAAGCTGTACATGTCCCGCACTGTATAGAGGACTCCTAGACGTACCCGACTAGTACTCTCTCCCTGAACCGACTTGTAACCCTGCCTCCCGGACTATATAAGGCGAGGCAGGGACCCCCCTCTCTCTCACGGCTTAAGATTGCATCATCTTGTAATCGCACCCAATCAATCCAGAGCCACGCAGCATACAGGACGTAGGGTATTACGCACCTCGCGGCCCGAACCTGTCTAAATTGTGTGCCACGTGTCTCTTCCTTCGAGTTACCGATCTCGGCGAGGCCACATTCATCTACTTCGGGTACTCCCCTTAGTAGGTTGCCGGTCTAAAACACCGACAGTCGCCCCCTCGGGTGAGACTCCGCCTCGCTCGAGGGTCGGTCGCCCCCTCGGGTGAGACTCCACCTCGCTCGAGGCCCTCACGGGCTCGCCGCCCCCGCACCTGCTCCCCCGACAGGGGCGTTTAATGTCCTAACACTTGCAGGCGCCCGGGTCAAAGACGAATCCATGCCATGCCGCCCCTCTGACACGCCCGGGAATCATATTCCGGCGCTGTTCTGCCAACTCTCCCGGTGAGGCCATCCCCACCACTGTGCGGCAAGGCCAGTGTTAGCTCCGCGACACTGCGCCATCCACTCTCGTATGGCCAACGCGCCGCACCCTCGAAAGAGGACGGCAAAACCCTCGAAAAGGGGACGGACGCATGCTCCGTGCCTGCCCAGGGCCACACCATGACGCCGGACCAGTGAGGCGCGTCACCTCCGTCACCGTCGGTCCTGCGCGGCCATCCACGCCATCACGACGCCATCCCGGGCACTGCAGCGCCATCCCTGACGCTGTGGGAGTGCGGGGCGACAAGACACCGCCACGCCCGCGACTGTGCCCCTTACGACCTCCCATCAGCCGCACCCTCGAGTCAGCGTACGGACGACGACCACACGGGAAGTTTCTACGCCGCCACCCTCGAAGCCGCTCCTGGACAGATACAGGGCACGCCATGACGCTCCGCCAGAAGTAAGATTCGCCAGGACGGCCGTCCACTCCGTCGCACTGTCCGCCATGCCATCACACGTAGCTAGAACAGTGCGGCACGCCTGTAAACTGCCTCCTCCTTGGCCTATAAAAGGAGGGGCAGTCCCCTGGCCGCAGGGGGACGATGACGGAGAGCACTAACCCACACGCTTTCTGCCTTCACCACGATATTGGCACTCGCCTCAATCAAAACCTCAGGGACCTGGAGGTCCGGCCTCCTCTCCCGCCCCGCTTGTAGCTCCCCTCTGCAAGCACCACGGTGCAACGCAATACAGTGCCTCGAGCACACCACTGCTGGACGTACGGCCCCGGCCGGAACCAGGATAAACTCGTGTCCCCTGTGCCGTCATTTGCACCGACCATCGAGAAGCTGATCACAGCGTAACTTACTAGTTACTGTTGGGACTACTTTCAGCACCGACAGTTGGCGCGCCAGGTAGGGGGATTCTCGCGCTGTGATCGACGCCTCACCAGCATTCTCGATGGTGATTCGTACCGAGATGACGTCCCAGAGGTACGCCATGGGCAGCTCGGACCCTCTCCCCGCTGGATTCGAAATCCGGTTTGGGAGCCTGAACTTTCAGGCCACAGGGAACGGCTACCTCATGCGCCTCACCAACTTCGACGAACTCCACCCGTGGCGGTCGACTGGGCCGGGCCCAATGCCCGTCACACCTGCTACTGACGCTCCGGCACCCACCCGGGTGGCTGCCGCAAGCGTCTCGACGCCCCGGCGCCGCAAACGCCCAGGTCAGCGCTCGCGCCAGGCGCGCACGGAGCGACGCCGGGCAACACGCGAGGTGGCCCGGAACGACGCGCCCCCGCCGAGCGACACGGCGGCGCACCCTGCGGGGGAGCACGCGGCCGCGGGGCCGCAGTTTCCCCACGGGATGCGCAACCCTGCTGCGGCGTACGCCTCGTCCGTTAGCACCGACATGGCCGCGTACGAGGATCTCCCGGGCCATCACTTGCTGTCAATCCGGAACCTCATCGCCACCACCAACGACGAGTCGTACCACGGCTCGCCCAGCGAGCTGCCGCCCTCAACCTCGCATGGCTACGCAGAGTGGGACTTCTCCGGCGTACCGGACCCTGTAGTTTTCCGGCGATTCCTTGATGCCGCGGACTACTGGTTCGGTTACTCCGACGACTCCAGCGAGGGGAGCTATGACCCCTCGCGCGAGTGCTTCGTTATCGCCGCCAACGAGCAAGCTGACGGCGCAAACGGAGCGAGCGACGGGAACGCGGCCCAGCATCCGGAGCCGAACCCGCCACCGGCCCCACCAGCGGGCAATGCGAACATCAATGCGCAGCTGGCCCAGGCACGCGAGCTCGAGGCGAAGCTCGCGGAAGAGTACCGGCAGGTGCGGCTCCTGCGTGCAACTATCGCAGGGGAAGCCTCGGCGCGCGGCGAACGCGCCCGAGAAGCCGGGAAGCAAGCCTGCGAGCGCATCAATGCCAACTTCAACGTGGACGACCCACACACGCCACTTCGTGCCAGCCAAAAACTCATTGCGGCGGCAACACTACTTCGGGCCATGCCCGAGCCATCGACACCCGAGGCAAGTAACCTGCGCCGCGAGGCGCAGACTCTCATCGAGCAAGCGGCTGTGCAGCAGGCCGAGAGCTCCGCGTCCCACATGCGCAACTAGTCCAGCGCGCGGGGCGACGGCGGTGCGAAGGACCAGGAGGCATCCGTCCACGTGGACGGCGCGGCGGAGCAGCCGCCAAACCAGGGCAAGGCGCCTGTCAAAGAGCGGATCCTTGACACGCGCGGCGAGGCCCACGACGGAGACGCCCGCAACGTCCTGAACGCCAAGCGAAAGGGTGACGCGGAGGCGCGAGCGGCGGCGGGTTACCACCCTCGACGAGGTGGTCGCTACGACAGTCGGGAGGACCGCTCGCCAACACCGGAACCCCCGGGAACCCGAGTGTTCAGTCGGGAAATCCGTGCGGCGAGTTCCCCCAGCGTTTCCGCCAGCCCACCACCATCGACAAGTACACGGGGGAGACAGACCCTCGTGTGTGGCTCAACGACTACCGTCTGGCTTGCCAGCTGGGCGGAGCCACCACCGATGCGGTGATCATCCGTAATCTGCCGTTGCACCTTGCGGACTCGGCCAGAACATGGCTCGAGCACCTACCGCCCAGCCAGATCCACAGCTGGGATGACTTAGTCCGCACGTTCGTGGGGAACTTCCAGGGCACATATGTGCACCCTGGGAACTCCTGGGACCTGCGAGCGTGCACCCAGAAGCTCGGCGAGTCGCTCCGGGACTTCATACGGCGCTTTTCAAAGCGCTATACTGAGCTCCCGAGCGTTGCTCAGTCCGAGATCGTGCATGCCTTCCTTGAAGGCACGACCTGTCGGGACCTCGTGCGCGAGCTCGGGAGGAGCCCGCCGGTCGACTCCAACGAGCTGTTCGACATCGCCACCAGCTTCGCCTCCGGAGAGGAGGCAGTGGGGGCCATTTTCGACGGCAAGAAGGGCAAGCGCATAGACGACGCGCCCGCGGAGGGCAGCAAGTCCAAGGAGCCCCACCATAAACACAAGCGGGGCAAGAAGGGCAAGAAGCCGCGCCACGAGGCGCGCGCGCAGGGGCGCGACGACGGCGGGGACGAGGCCCTCGCAGTTGACCCGGCTCGAAAGGGCCCTCGAGGGGCCCCTCGAGGCCCCGGCGTATTCGACGACATGTTGAAGAAGCCCTGCCCGTACCACAAGACCCCAGTCAACCACACCCTCGAGCAGTGCGACATGCTCAAGAAGTACTACCGCCGCGTCGCCGCGAAGGAGGACGAGGCCAAGAAGGACGGGGGTGGCGGAGATGCTGATGGCTTCCCCGCGGTGGAGAACGTCTTCTTCAACTTCGGGGGACCGACGGTGGACATGTCCACCAACCGGCGCAAGCGAGAGCGGCACGAGGTCCTCGCCGCGGAGAGGGCACCTCCTTCCTTCCTCGACTGGTCGGAGGACGCCATCACCTTCAGCCGCGAGGACCACCCGAACCGCATCCCCAACCCGGGCCAGTACCCGTTGGTCGTCGATCCCATCATCGGCAACGCGCGGTTTTCCAAGGTGCTGATGGACGGCGGCAGCAGCCTCAACATCCTCTACGCCCACACCCTACGGCTGATGGGGATTGGGTTGGACCAGCTGCGGCCCAGCACGGCGCCGTTCCATGGCGTCGCGCCAGGCAAGCGCGTCCAGCCCCTCGGGCAGATCGACCTGCCGGTCTGGTTCGGCACACCGGACAACTTCCGCAAGGAGGTCCTCACCTTTGAGGTAGTGGGGTTCCGGGGCGCGTACCATGCCATCCTTGGCCGTCCGTGCTATGCCAAGTTCATGGCGGTCCCGAACTACACTTACCTCAAGATGAAGATGCCGGGGCCAAAAGGCGTAATCACCGTGGGCTCGTCGATCGAGCACGAATTCGACTGCGACGTCGAGTGCGTCGAGCACGCTGAGGCCCTGGCGCTCGATGAAACGTTTGTCGCGGACATGGAGAAGCTGGCCAACGAGGGCCCCGACTCCTCCGCCAAGCACGTGGGCAGTTTCGAGGCTGCCGAACAAACGAAGGAGGTGCCCCTCGACCCTGCAGCCCCCGAGGGCAAGGTGTTGAGGGTCAGTTCTACCCTCGACCCGAAATAGGAAGTGGTGCTCGTCGACTTTCTCCGCGCCAACGCCGATATCTTCGCGTGGAGCCCCTCGGATATGCCAGGCATCCCGAGGGAGGTCGCCGAGCACTCCCTTGATATCCTACCTCACTCCCGAGCCGTGCAACAACGGCTACGCCGCTTTGACGAAGAGCGGCGCCGGGCGATCGGAGTAGAGCTGCGGAAGCTCCTCGAGGCCGGGTTCATCAAGGAAGTTTTTCACCCTACGTGGCTAGCTAATCCTGTACTAGTTAAGAAAAAGAATGAGAAGTGGCGGATGTGTGTAGATTACACTAGTTTGAATAAAGCATGTCCCAAAGTTCCTTTTCCTTTGCCACGAATCGATCAAATCGTTGACTCAACTGCAGGGTGTGAACTATTGTGTTTCCTCGATGCCTATTCTGGTACCACCAAATAAAGATGAAGGAGTCCAACCAGCTTGCGACTTCGTTCATCACGCCGTTCGGAATGTTCTGCTACGTCACGATGCCGTTTGGCCTCCGAAACGCGGGCGCTACATACCAGCGATGTATGCAGCACGTCTTCGGGGACCACATCAGGCGAACCGTTGAGGCTTACGTAGACGACATAGTCGTGAAAACCAGGAAGGCGGACGACCTGGTTAGTGACCTGCACGTGGCATTCGATTGCCTGCGAGCCAACGGGGTGAAGCTGAACCCCGAGAAGTGCGTCTTCGGAGTGCCGCGAGGCATGCTGCTGGGATACATAGTTTCCCAGCGGGGCATCGAGCCCAACCCCGAGAAGGTCGCGGCCCTCGAAAGGATGGGCCCGATTCGAGACCTCAAGGGGGTCCAGAAGGTGTTGGGGTGCCTCGCCGCCTTGAGCCGCTTCATCTCGCGGCTCGGCGAGAAGGGATTACCCCTCTACCGACTCCTGAAGAAACACGAGCGCTTCTCCTGGACCGCCGAGGCCCAGGAGGCGCTTGACAAACTCAAGGCGACGCTCTCCCACGCGCCAATCTTAACGCCGCCCCAGGATGGCGAGCCTCTGTACCTCTACGTCGCCGCGACCACTCAGGTGGTCAGCGCCGTCATCGTGGTAGAGCGTACAGAGGAGGGGCACACCCTACCAGTCCAGAGGCCCGTGTACTACATCAGCGAAGTGCTATCCGAGACCAAGGCACGGTACCCATAGATCCAGAAGCTGCTCTACGCAGTAGTGCTCGCGCGGCGCAAGCTCCGGCACTACTTCGAGGCCCACCCGGTCACGGTGGTCTCCTCGTTCCCGCTGGGTGAGATCATCCGCAACCCGGACGCGGCGGGCAGAATCGCCAAGTGGTCTGTGGAATTGATGGGCGAGACGCTCGCCTATGCGCCGCGCAAGGCAATCAAGTCCCAAATCCTGGCGGATTTCGTCGCCGAATGGACGGACACACAACTGCCGCCGCCGCAAATCCAGGCCGAATGCTGGACCCTCTACTTCGACGGGTCGGTAATGAAAACAGGGGCGGGCGCGGGCCTGCTCTTCATCTCACCCCTCGGGGAGCACATGAGATACGCGGTACGCCTACATTTCCCCGCGTCGAACAACATGGCGGAGTACGAGGCCCTTCTTTGCGGCCTCCGAATCGCCATTGAGACAGGCATCAAACGCCTCGACGTCAGGGGGGACTCGCAGCTCGTGATTGACCAAGTCATGAAGAATGCGAGTTGTCACGACGACAAAATGGAGGCCTACTGCAACGCCGTACGAGCCCTCGAAGACAAGTTCTACGGCCTCGAGCTTAACCACGTACCCCGCAGGTACAACGAGGAGGCGGACGAACTCGCAAAAATCGCGTCGGGGCGAATCACTGTCCCCCCGAACGTTTTTGCACGGGACGTCGCCAGGCCGTCCGTCAACCTCGAGTCGACACCCTCGAGTCAAGAGGAACCCTCGGGGGCTCCCTCGAACCCGGCGGGCGCGGAGCCCATGGATGAAGACCCCTCGAACGAGGCGTTTGTGCTCTCCTTGCTCGAGGGCTACGGTGCGGACGAGGCCGAGGCCATGGACACGGAGCCAGCCCCCCGCGCGGAGGACAGGCGGGCCAAGTACCTCGCCTGGATGGAGCAAGGGGAGCTTCCCTCAGATCGGGCCGAGGCCAGACGCATCGCCAGGAAGGCCAAGTTGTTCACCCTCGTCGACGGCGAGCTGTACAAGCGCGCTGCGTCAGGCGTCCTGCAGCGGTGCATACCCATCCCCCAGGGGCGTGAGCTTCTCCGGGACATCCACGCGGGCGTGTGTGGCCACCACGCGGCGCCACGCACCCTCGTGGGCAACGCGTTTCGCCAGGGCTTCTATTGGCCTACCGCGGTTGCTGATGCCAGCGAGATCGTGCGCACCTGCGAAGGGTGCCAATTTTACGCCCGCAAGACCAATCTCCCGGCGCATGCCCTCCAGACAATCCCCATCACGTGGCCTTTTGCCGTGTGGGGGCTGGACATTGTCGGGCCCCTGCGAAGGGCGCCCGGGGGCTACACGTACCTGCTAGTCGCCATTGACAAGTTCTCTAAGTGGGTCAAAACGCGCCCAATCACGAATCTCAGGGCAGAGCAGGCCGTAATATTCTTCACCGACATCATCCACCGGTTCGGGGTGCCTAACTCCATCATCACCGACAACGGGCCCCAGTTCACCGGCAGGAAGTTCCTGGAATTCTGCGACAAGCACCACATCCGCGTGGACTGGGCGGCCGTCGCGCACCCACAGACCAATGGTCAAGTGGAGCGGGCCAATGGCATGATCCTACAAGGCCTCAAGCCCAGGATTTTCGACAGACTGAACAAGTCTGGCCGAAAATGGCTCCAGGAGCTGCCGGTGGTCGTGTGGAGCCTCAGAACCACTCCGAGCAGGGCCACGGGATTCACCCCGTTCTTCCTCGTCTATGGCGCGGAGGCCGTCCTCCCCACGGACCTGGAATACGGGTCGCCCAGAGTCAAGAGCTACGACGAGGGCACCAACCAGCGAGCCCGCGAGGACTCACTGGATCAATTGGACGAAGCCCGCACTGTGGCCCTGATGCATTCAGCAAGATATCAGCAGGCTCTGAGGTGGCACCAGGCCCGGAAGATACGACGCCGAGACTTCGACGAAGGGGACCTAGTCCTAAGGCTGCGCCAAGACAATCGAGGCCGCCACAAGCTATCGCCCCCATGGGAGGGACCCTACATCGTTGTCAAAGTGCTCAAGCCCGGCACCTACAAGCTGGCCAACGAGGACGGCGAGGAACTCACCAACGCTTGGAACATCCAACAGGTACATCGCTTCTACCCTTAGAAAGGATTTCCGAGTTTTTCTTGTCATTACATACCCAACACCCCAGTTGGCTGTAATTTCCATCAAATTAATAAAGCTGAAGGGCGACTTGGTTTTCCCCCGAAAACCAAATCCCCCTCGGGGGCTTTTGCGGGGGGCGTCCCCCCCCAAAAAATGGTCCCATTTTTTCGCAAAATTCGCCGCAAATGTGCTAAATATGCCTCGACCCAAACTTTGGGTGGACTCACGCGGGACGCGAGTGGCCAAAGGGCGAAGAAGCGCGAGTCGGGGATAGCCCACGCCTCCGGCAGGATACGGCCCTTCCCCCTCACCACTTTGCCTATAAGCTACTCGTGCGAACGAAAACCTTCCCAGCCAAGGTTCGCCTAAGGGAGCGGGGAGGCAGAACAACACAATTGCCGAAATAAACAACGAGTTTTTCAACTTACAAACATCAAAGTGTTTTAAACAGCAAATGTTTATTACAAGAGCCGCGCGGCTCGAATTCTAACATCAAAAACATAAAGGGCACAAACGCCCAATGGTCTTCAGGCTTGGGGGCCGCCAGCCGGGGGAGCGTCCGGGAAGAGGAAGTCCATGAAGTCCTCGGCGAGGATGTCGGCGGCAGGAGCAGCGAGCGCATCCGCACGGTTCATCGCCACCTCGTCGTCGACGCCGACGGGAACGACATAGCCCGTGGAAACGGCCTCGAGGTCGACCTGGTAGTGGGAAGCCACCACGCCAAGAGCTTTCTGAACTCCCAGGTGAAGGGCGCGGCGCACGCGCTGGGTAACGTGCCTACCGAGGGTGCGGAGGCGACTCGCCATCGAGCTCCCAGCCTGCACTTCGCCTTCCTCGACCCCCTGGCACACCTCGAGGGCGGCGGCCCACAGCTCCTCCAGCTCCTGTTGTGAGGAGTTGTAGGCCGTCTGGAGGGACTCTGCCTGGGTCGTCGAGTTCCCAAGAGCGTTCCGCAGGCCTGAAACCCATGAACGAAAAACAAAAATTGGGAGCGGATCCCAAGCAAACCAAATCAACAAGCAAAATGCGAAGAGAGGCGACTCACCTTTGACCTGTTTCTTCTCCGAATCGAGGGCCTTGCGCGCGACCTCGGCCTCCTGCTGCAGGCTAAGGACCGCAGCTTCCTGCTCCACGACAGCCTGGCGCAGATCCTCGTAGGAGACGCTGAGCTGGTTCAGCTCCCCGTCGAGCCGCGAGACTTCTTCGTCCCGTTGCTTGAGGGTTGCCTGCGCCCCCTCGAGTGCGGTGTGCTCCTGCTGAAGGAGGCCCTGGGCCTCTTCTCGCGCCAGGCGCTCGCGCTCGAGGGCGGCCCGAGCCTCAGCAAGGGCGGTTCGCTCCTGCTGGAGCTGAGCGTCCGCCTGTTGGCGCGCGTCCCGCTCCCGCTGAAGCTACTCTCCCGTCGAGGCGAGGGAGGCGGCCTGGTCCGCCAGGCTGGCCCTCAGCTGCTCGGCCTCCTTGGCCCTTTCCTCGGCCTGGCTCTGCCAAGACCGTGCTCCCTCGAGGGTTGCGCGGTCCTGTTCGAGCTGGGCACGAATCGAGGCCACCTCCGTCTCCTACTCTGCCGCCACGGTCTGCATCGCGGCTGCGTCCTCGCGCGCCTTCCGCAGCGCCTCGTCCCGCTCCAGGAGCGCTGTCCGCACCTTCGCGACTGCAGAGACACCTTCCGCAGCCTGGGCGTCCTGCTCCAGGAGCTCGTCCCGCACTGCCTGGAGCCGGTACTCCAGCCACCCGTTGTCAGTCCGCAGGGCCTCGACAAGGGCGTCAAGAGCGTCGTATTGGTCCCGGTACCAGTTGCGCTCGGAGCTCAGCCGGTCGAGGTGGTCGTACTTCTCCCGGGCTCGACCCTCCAATTTCTGCCACCGGCAGACAAGGCAGAAGAGAGTTTGAGTCGGAAAAAGCACGAACGCGGGAGAGACGAGGGGGGAAGAAATTCCAAAATCCAACAGAAGGGACGCGTACCTGAAAAATCCGCCACGCAGGACCCCCGTGGATCCGCAGCGCCTCGTCCAGCGCATTGTTGAGCGAGGCGCCGTGGTTGCAGAACTCTTGCCACAGCGCCTGCTCGGCCTGGGCCTCGATGCAGAGGGCTGACGGCGCGCTGGCTTGCTCCCGCTCCCGCTCCACACGCATCACGGCGCCATCGGGAGCAGGAGGGCCGGCACGAGACGACGAGGCCTCGGCGCCATGCGCCGAGGGCTGCGGCATCACGCAGCCATCCTCCCGCATCACTAACACCCCCGCCGCGGGCTCGGGGGCTGGCGCGGGCCAGTTCTCCCATTGGCCCCATCCAGGCGGCGGCGCGTCGTCGTCGTGGATCTCCACCACGGGCGCCTGACCACCCGCCGCCGGGACAGGCAGAGGTCGGACCGTCGGCGCGGCGGTTGCCGCTGTCATAGCCGCCGCCGCGACCGTCGTCTCCTGCTGCGGCTCTGTGGCCACGGCCGCGCTGCGCGGTGGCTCGCCCGTCATCGCCGCGCTCCCGGCCGCCCGTGGCGCCCTCGACGAGCGCCGCCTCGTGGGTACGGACGTGTCCGACCTGAGCGCTTTAGCAGGCGCGAGGGCGGGGACGGTCGGCGCCACCCTGCGAACACGGAGACAAACAACTGAGCTCCAACCCCTCAAAACCGGAACGTCTGGAGGAGAGACTGCTTACCTCAAGGTGGAGAAGCCTCGCTTCCTCTTCCTCGAGGGTTCGGCAGGCGCTGCTGTGGCGCCCGTCGCCGCCGCCGCAGCGCTCCCAGACGCTTCCGCAGCGCGCGCTGGCGCTTCCGCGACGCGCGCCGCCTCTTTCACGAACCGCCCGGCGGCGGGCGCTTCCGCGCCCACCACGGGCGCCTGCTCCTCTGCCGCCTCTGCGGCTCTCGGTGAGGGAGTCGAGGGATTCCACCTCTCGAGGGGGGCCCGCCCCCCATCGCTCTCCTCTTCTTCCTCCTCTCCCGACGAAGAGTTCCCCGGAGTCGCCGGGGAAGAGAGTCCCTGCTGCTCGTGCAGCCGGTACTCCTCGTCCCGCTGCTCCCGGCGCTCCCGCCGCCGGATTCCCTTCTCCTTCCTGCGCGCCGCCCGCTCCTGCTCCCATCGCTGCGTGACGCGGGCAACCGCTCGAGCTCGGGGCGTGGGCGGGTCGGACCGCGAGGCGTCCACGGTCACCCTCTGCTAAAAAGCGACTGTCAAAACCATGCTGGTACGTTGCAAGGGAACGAGAAAGGGAGGAAGGCCTACTCACCGCCGGGGCGTCGGGGAGCATGACGAACGACCAGAGGTCATCGTTGCTGTGCCGGCCGGCCTTGAGGCTGATGGCGCGCCTCGCCCTCGTGGCCGCGTATTCCCGAGCGAGGCGCTCATTCAAGAACCACGAGCGCGCCAACGACGTAGGGTTGGCCGCCTCGCTCATCTCGTGAATACGGAGCTCCCTCTCCATGAGGGGGACGATCCGCCGGTGGTGGAGGTTCGCGAGGACCGAAGCCGCCCCCAACCCGGCGTCCGCCAGGCTCTTCAATGCGGTTAGGAGCGAATCCAACCGCGCCTGGTGCGAGGAGGGAGACACGCCGTGGTGCCAGGAGTCGACCTTCTCCTTCAGCACCTTGCCGGTGTAGGGGGGAAGGCCGGCGCCGTCGTTGCGGAGGTAGAACCACCCCGGCTCCCATTCCGCATTGTTGGATGTCATCATGCAGGGGATGTATAACTCCTTACGCGAATCCCGCAACGAGATCGACAGGCCGCCGGCGCGCACCGCCCGGCGCACCCGTGCCTCGGGCGTAGCGAGCGTATGCAGCTCCGCGCGGAAAAGGTGGACCCAGAGATCCCAGTTCACTGGGATCCCCAGGAATCCCTCGCAGACGCCGACGAAGGTGGCCGCCTGCGAAATCGCGTTGGGGGCGAAGTTGTGCAGCTCCACCCCGTAGTGGTGGCACAGTCCGCGCATGAAGCGGCTCGCCAGCGCGGCGAAGCCGCGCTCATGGTGCCGGATGAAGCTGACGACGTAGCCATACGGCGGGTTGGGCTCCCGATCCGTCGCCGGCGGAACGATCCACGCCGGGGGCTGCCCCTCTACGTTCGGCGCCAACTGGCCGCTGTTCACGAGCTCGCTCAGGGTGAGCTTCGTCACCGTCGAGCGGCTCCACGGCAGCGGATCCAGCACCGTGATCGGCTGGGGGGGAGCCATTGCGGCTGGCAACGGCGCACGAAGACGAAGCTAGTGGCGGGCGAAACGAAAGGGCGCGCAGCCAAGAAGCGAAGGCAAGGAGCCAAGGGCGGCGGCGCTAAGTAACGAGGTAAGGAGCTTCCGCCTCCCTCTCCTTGGTTTTATAGATCTAAGGGAGCCACGCTCCCCAAACCGCGCGCCGCGCGCATTAACTGCAGGCGGCTGCATCTGCCACTGACAAGCGGGGCCCACCGCACCAAAACGGCCGGCCGCGCGCGCATGCGCGATCATTACGGCGCGGCAACCGAAGAGCCGCGGCGGCCTGTCACGTCCGCCGCCCACGTCGCCCACTACGCGCGCGGCCGCGACGCCTGAAAAGGCGCGCCCGCGACGCACGACTGAAGCCACAACTGTGGGCATTTAACGGCCTGGTCCCTTACTAAGTAAGCGTGACCCTCGCGCGGCCCGAGCCCAGTGCTCGAAAAACCAGACCCTCTAAGGGTGTGATTACTGACCAGTGGCCTCGAGACCCGCTCGGTGAAAGCGGGCGCCACAGGTGCCCTCGATTCTAGAGGTTTACTGATCAGCAGCTCGGGGGTCGGCTCGACCGCGAACCCACGAATCCTGCAGATGCAATCGAGACGAGGGCACTTAGCTGCCACCCCACAACGGCCCTACTAATCAGGGGTTCGAAGCCTGACCCTCGAAGGGTTCGAACAGGCGCCCCAGATCAACAGAGTCAGGGACGACGAGGGCGCGCGCATTCGAGCCTATCCTCGAGCTCACCAGCTCGAGGGCGCCCCACATATCGTATTCAAGAGCCAACGAGGGCAGCTAGTCGAGGGATCCCATCGAGGGAGAGCTTCCGCGCCCTCGGTCCCCAGCGAATGGGACCGAGCCCTGCCTAGCAAACCCACGTAAGCGCTTTCATGGACGAGTCTCCGGACCACGAGCCAACCCTTATCGAACGGGGCATGGGCGTCCACTTGAATCACCCGATAACAGCTCGAAGAGGAACCCGCAATTCGCGACCCGCTCGATGGGAGTTGTGGACACCTCACCCCTCTGTCCCGCGGAGGGACGGCGAAGGGAACGTACAAACAAGTCGGAGAGCCCGCCCCGATCGCCTCGAACGGGCCCAGGCTCGGGGGCTCGACGCGTGGCTACACCTCCTGAATATGCACCGAACGCACGCGAACGTTGGCACATGCGTACGGCACCGCCGAGGCCGGCTGAAACACCGCCGAGGCCGGCTGATATAAACGCCTCGCACAATGATGATGCTGCGAAAAAACCTTGAAGGAGTACACACACTCCTCCAAGGCTTCGGGGGCTAGACCCGCGGGTCCGCTAGCGCGCCCCCACGGAATAGCACAGCAATCAGGAGGGAAGAAAGTCCCATCAGCAAGCGTCAGCATCTGCGGGATCCTAACGGATACACCCGCAGATGCTCGGGGGCTACTGTCGGGGACAGCCATAAGGGTCCCCTGAAAAACCGGGGGAAACCCATTCACTTTCGCAAAAACTAAAACACAAACGAATTCACAAACCTAAAACACGCTCAAGATAGTCACGGCCCAGCGCCCGGGCCCACAGCCCTGGTGGCCCCAGCGGCCCACCAGAACAGTCGGCCCAGCCACCCCCGGGCGAAACTCCGCTTCGCTCGAGGGGCGCAGTGCCGCGCTAACAAGACTCCGCCTCGCTCGAGGGTCGGTTGCCCCTTCGGGTGAGACTCCGCCTCGCTCGAGGGTCGGTCGCCCCTCGGGTGAGACTCCGCCTCGCTCGAGGCCCTCACGGGCTCGCCGCCCCCGCACCTGCTCCCCCGACAGGGGCGTTTAATGTCCTAACACTTGCAGGCGCCCGGGTCAAAGACGAATCCACGCCATGCCGCCCCTCTGACACGCCCGGGAATCATATTCCGGCGCTATTCTGCCAACTCTCCCGGTGAGGCCATCCCCACCACTGTGCGGCAAGGCCAGTGTCAGCTCCGCGACACTGCGCCATCCACTCTCGTACGGCCAACACGCCGCACCCTCGAAAGAGGACGGCAGAACCCTCAAAAAGGGGACGGACGCCTGCTCCGCGCCTGCCCAGGGCCACGCCATGACGCCGGACCAGTGAGGCGCGTCACCTCCGTCACCGTCGGTCCTGCGCGGCCATCCCCGCCATCACGACGCCATCCCGGGCACTGCAGCGCCATCCCTGACGCTGTGGGAGTGCGGGGCGACAAGACACCGCCACGCCCGCGGCTGTGCCCCTTACGACCTCCCGTCAGCCGCACCCTCGAGTCAGCGTACGGACGACGACCACACGGGAAGTTTCTACGCCGCCACCCTCGAAGCCGCTCCTGGACAGATACAGGGCACGCCATGACGCTCCGCCAGAAGCAAGATTCGCCAGGACGGTCGTCCACTCCGTCGCACTGTCCGCTATGCCATCACACGTAGCTAGAACAGTGCGGCACGCCTGTAAACTGCCTCCTCCTTGGCCTATAAAAGGAGGGGCAGTCCCCTGGCCGCAGGGGGACGACGACGGAGAGCACTAACCCACACGCTTTCTGCCTTCACCACGATATTGGCACTCGCCTCAATCAAAACCTCAGGGACCTGGAGGTCCGGCCTCCTCTCCCGCCCCGCTTGTAGCTCCCCTCTGCAAGCACCACGGTGCAACGCAATACAGTGCCTCGAGCACACCACTGCTGGACGTACGGCCCCGGCCGGAACCAGGATAAACTCGTGTCCCCTGTGCCGTCGTTTGCACCGACCATCGAGAAGCTGATCACATCGTAACTTACTAGTTAGTGTCGGGACTACTTTCCGCACCGACAATAATCACTCATACCTTGATCTGCTATCAATCCGGAGGTTTTGCAAATTTTTCAAAAGAGAATCAGAGTTCCTCAAATGATACTCTTGGATCGCTCAAAGTGTATGGTTCCTCACCAAGGCATTGATGTTGCCTTTCTTCACATCCTACTCCTAATAGGCTTATGTGGAGCTGTAGGTAGGGAAGAAATGTGGCATACTTGCCTCTCATATTTTGCTAAGTCAAAAACCGGATCCTTGGAAGAAGCAAACATACATCCTGATCAAGATGTGCATAAGTGTGTGATGGTGATGAGCATGGTAAGGTGGATACTAAGCCCGGAAATGGGTGCTAGATATTACCATACTTTATATGAGGATATGAGGGAATGATGGTAAGGTGGACACTAGCCCCGGAGTAGGTACTAGTTATTACCATCTATATGGTGGAACTCTTTTCTCTTGCACATATCAATCCCTTTTTCTCCTTTAGAATTTTTCGAGACTTGGGCTAGCTCTCTTTATTTATTTTTGCCATGTTTTAAGCATGATTTTCTTTTTATTTTTTCTTTTTTTAGCTAGCCCTTTGTCTCTACTGGAGATATTTGGAGAGGGATGAATGATACAAAGATGTATAGAGTTTTATTTTGCGGATGAATGCATAAGCAAAATGGAACAAATGATGAATGTTCACTACCAGTGTAGAAGTTTGAGCATGAACGTGTACGTGATCTTGATCAGGGGAGTATGAGTTCTAACAAGAGTCACAACAATTTGACAAAACTCAATGAGACAACAAGCTGCATATGTGGAGGCTAACAAGAGGTAGAATCTACATATGGCCTTGGATAGGAAATTCTCATCATTGAGTAACTCATCATGTTTTGATTTTTTTTCAAAAAGGAAAACTCCGGATGTCAAGCATCACTAAGCACAAGATCATAGCACTCTATTCTACCATATCATGTCTCACAACAACTTAGGCAAGGATCATGCTTTTTGCTACCCACAGTTTTCAAGCTAAGGTTTGAACATGCAAGCCAACAAACTCAAAACTTAGGTAGAATACAAAGTTGTAAGCAAGACATATGAGAAGAATAAACAGAGCAACTATTCATCATTTCAACCATAGAGGCAAAGCATTCTTACTATGTATATCAAAACAAACTAAACAAACGATGATGACGAAAGCAAATAAATATTTTTAGTCTTTTTATTTTTGTAGATTTTTTTGGGTTTTTATTTATAAGATATTCTGAAAAAAAAGAAACATATAAGTAACCTCAGGATTGGGGTCCTCCCCCAAGCTAGGTTCAGGCCCACTGCGGAGGAGGGTAGAAGAAAACCTTACTCGCGTAGTAAGCCCTCTGCTCCTTTATGTGTCGCTGCTGAGCCTGCTGCATGGCTGCAATCCTTTCACCAGCCTGACACTGCCACGCTGAGGTAGACTCGACATGGGTGTTCAGCGTCTCCTCCAATCCTGTGACCGGGACGGTGAGCTCTCCCATCTGCTGCGTGAGCTGAGCATCGCCTGCAGAGGCTGAGGAGTGCCGCCGGAAGGACGAAGACGGAGGTGGACCACCGAAGTTGGAACTAGCGGGTGTAGTCCACTAAGCACCGCTCGCACTCGCCCAAGCTGCGCCACTCGCACTCGGCTGGTAGGTGAGCTGATCCCAACCAGGTGCATATCCAGGGGTAACCCCGAATATGTACCCCGCAGGGGGCCCTCCAGCCACCGGTGGTGTGGTAGGCTGTGGCTGTGGTGGTGGCTGTGACTGCTGCATGTGTGCTCTCTTCGCCGCGTTTCTGGTGGACCTGCCTGAAACACTAGCACGATGGTTTTCCTCTTGTGTAACAAGGGGAATGGTTAGTGACTCCGAGCTGTACAATCGAAACCCTGGGTTAGGTAACGGGATTTGATTTGCATAACCCGGAAAGAAGAAAGTCAAAGAATCATTTGGGCCTCTCTTCAGTATATGCCTTTGGATCAAGTATGCCTCATCAATGAGAACTCGGGACGTCCCAATGAAGGGTACGGGATTCCCGCTAAGAACCCCAAGTCTGAGAGCAATATGAGTCACCAAAGACGTACACTCAATAGGACCTATCATCTTTAAATTCATCATCCACTGCCGAATCATAGTTTTAATGGGAGAGACCTTGATCTGATTAACAGCGGCGTATAATAGCATCATCTCGTAGATGCGCACGGGCCGAACATCCTCTCGTGGAAAGAGAGTAATAGCGAGCCACTTGTGCCACAAACAGAGAGTGGGATGCACAATATCATTACATCGAGGTACAAACTTGCCACTGTAAACAAAACCAGAGATGTTTGTCCAGAAAGAGTCTCGAACAAAACTCTCACAAGCCTTCTTCAAAGAAACAACAAAATGAGTACTAAAACCAAGGAGACGACTAAGTTCCTTCTAAGAAACACGATAATCGGTCCCAAAAAGACGAAACTCAATACCATCCGTAACCTCAGTAAGAGTAAAGAAACTTGATGGTGAAGGGCCGAGAGCCAAGCTGTGTAACCGGCGCAAACTCCTCCCAACCAAGAGCATGCCAAATGGAAATGAACTCGAGATTCATACCTGTTTTCTCCATGAGAGCTGGGTCGAAGTCACGGGTGTTGGCGAAGACTCGGTCCTTTAGGAGAGCATAGGCTTGCTCCTCTCGAGTGCCCCGCAAGCTGAGGTAGGGGGTGTCGTTGACGACCTCCTCCGCGGCTTGTGGCTCGGCTTGCCCTTCTTGCTCTTCTTCATGATCCATTATCGATGGGCTCGGCGTCGGCTCAGCGGGGACGGATGAACTCGCGCTTGCCCGCGAACGGGAGCGTGTCACCCTCCGGAGAGTGTTCGCCACCCAATTCATGCTAGCACAACAACAAAGGGACAACAAGAGCAACTCGGTGATGGGTTAGTGAAATCGAATGAAATTCTTACCGAGCTTACTCCACCAATAGCAATACTTTTAACAACACAATAGAGAGAATACTTGATGATCCAATCTTGAGCAAGAAATCCAAGAAAACCAAGAGAGCAACGAGTAGAGAGAGAGGTGTGAGTAAATGGGTGAGGAACACCCCCTCTCGGGACCAATTTATAGAGCAAAGGGGCAGCACACCGCGGACTAGCCATTGCACAACGGCTAGGAGCCGTTGGCCAAAGCTGGGCCCGCCTGACCATTGCCAGGGTTCGGCCGAACCTTGGTTCGGCCGGCCCGGCTGTGGGACCGAGGCTGGCCCCCTTTGGCAGGCGTGCCACTAACGGCTATATAAAAATATACCTAGGTGCACTGACCAAAGTTTGCTCCAGAAATTGCCCAAATGATTTTCTAAAGTTTTCAAACTCAAAAATTATTGTCAGAAATTTTTATTTTAAAAGGGAAAAAGGCTAGATAAATCCAGCATGCAGATGCAAGGTTTTGAAAAATCAAATATGCAATTTTGGAAATAAAATTTTGGGAAGGAAAATATGAGATAAATACCAGCTTTAACCTTTTTGGTAGAAATGACCCATCATTTTTAGTTCGACAAGTTGGACTCTTCTCAGCGATCAATTCCACTCAGCACCCCACTCTTGAGAAGTAGAGGGTGATGCCTTCTCAATCTTCCGCTACTCTTTATGAATTTTCTTTTGCTTCTTTGACAAAGATTTCTTCTTTGGGGGTAAAGGCTTTGTCCTTCTCCCAAGCCGCTCAACACTATCTTGCACCAAATAGCATTGCTCTTCTTTGTACTGAAACTTGAACTTCAAGTTCCTCTTCCCAATGCGGAAACGGATTACTCCGACCCCTACATTGATTCTAGCTCGGACATCACTGAGAAATGGCAGCCCAAGGATGAGCGGCATTCCTCCCCCGTCGTCCATATCAAGGACCACGAAATCCGCGAAGACATAAGAGTTCTTAACCTTGACCAATAAGCTCTCAACAATTCCTTCTGGATATCATATCGTTGAATCGACGAGTTGGATAGTCCGTGCTGTTGGAGAGAGAGCTGGATATCCCAGTTGCTCGAACATGGCCTTGGACATGAGATTAACACTTACACTAAGGTCACAAAGGGCATGCTTGATCGTCTTGTAATAGATTGTGCAATTGATAGTTGGATAGCCTGGATCTTTCTTGTGCACAACTACAGATTCCTCCCATGGATCTAAAATTTGTTGTATGAGCTTTCCTGTATAGTTAGAAGCACGTGTCTTCCTAGGTGGCTTACCCTACCTAGTTGACACTACACTAACATTTTCATAAGAGGACACGGGTTGCCCCGAGATCCTCCCGTTATCAGCAGATGGAACCAAAGCAGTTAACTGAGCTAACTAGGTTTCTAACATTTTGTTGAAACTCAGCTGGCTCTTCTAAGCAGAAGAAAAACTATCAAGCTTAACGTTGAGACTTTCCAAAGTTTTATCAAGGGCAGCTAGCTTTTTGTTAACACCTTCATTAATCTTAGCTTGCCCAAAAACGAGATCTCTCAAGGACGGTTGGTTAGGATTGTAAGAATTACCTTGGTTACCTCCTTAATAATAAGGGTGTTGTTGATTCCACGATTGGCCTCCTTGTTGAGGTGGACGATAACCGTTGTTGTTGCCATTTATGTACATCACTTCCTCCTGAGTCTCTAGACAATAATTTCCTGAATGCCCAGTGTTGCCATAGACTTCACAAGTCATATGAGAATCCATAGGCAGAGTAGTGGTGGCCATGGCAAACTTCTCGCTGGTGTAGTCATCCAATCTCTTCATAAGAAGATCCAACTTGGCAGTAATCATGTCTGCTTCCTTGACAGTATGAGTACCCCTCAGTCGTAGTTGGAGTTGTTCATCACTCCACCCTTGGTTGGAAATCATCTTCTCAATGAGTAATTTAGCATTATCAACTGTGAGTGAGAAGAATACTCCCTGAGCAGCAGCGTCAATATGGCCTCGGGCTGTCGGAGTCAACCCATTATAAAAGTTTTGAAGAATAAGCCAATCCTCCATCCCATGGTGAGGACAGACCAGGACATACTCCTGAAGCCTTTCCCAAGCCTCTGGAATAGATTCATTTGCTGCTTGCTGAAAACCAGAAATTCTCCCATGAAGAGCATTGGTTTTACCCAATGGGAAGAACTTCTTCAGTAATGCCTCTGAACACTTATCCCAAGTGTTAATAGCATCACAATTCGCATAGAACCATTGCTTGCCCTTCCCCAGGAGAGAAAATGGAAACAATCGTAGACGAACAACATCCATATTTGCACCCCTGATGATGAAAGCGCTGCATAGCTCTAGGAATTGCTTCAAATGAGCATTGGCATCCTCATTTGGCTTGCCACAGAATGGGCTAACTTGTACCATCATAATTAGACTCGTCTTGATATCAAAATTTTCAGTCCCCATTGCCACCTCAGGGCCTTGCAGCACCTGGTCAGCAGAAGGAGCTGAATACTCACGAAGTGTCTTCTGGACCATAGCGTTTGACGTGGATGGTACAAAGAAAGCTGGTTCGCCTTCCGGACGAGTACGACGAGGTGAGTTGAAATGAATTCGAGCTTTTCTCACAAGTGACTCGGGATCTTCAGTGAAATGTTTTGGTAAGTCGAAACCAGTCATACACTACCTGTTTTCATCATCCAAAGATAAAAGAAGACAATTAAGGTTAGCCTGCATTGAGAGTTGTCCTAACCTACTCATAGTTTATAAACAGATGCAAAGCATAGTCATGATAATTCTGTGACTTCCCCGACAACAGCGCCAGAAATGCTTGTTGGCATTTCGTAGCGCCGTCACTTTAAGAACATATTTGGAATCCATCCTTAGTGACAACACCAGAAATGCCCATTGGTATTTCTTAATGTCACAACTAACGACACCGAGTTAGCGTGAACATGAAGACTTGCCAAAGGAAAATCTAAACGATCATGAACGAATCCGCAAGCGCACAGATAAACCATTGTTGCATTTCCGCAAGGAAGGAGAATATTCTAAAGGTATCGTATCCGTGAAAGGTAATGACGGATATCATAGACTTATGCTTTTGCACTGAATGTAAACTAAGAGATAGATATAGCAAACAACAAACTCAAAGGGAGGGGTAAGATAAAGATATGAAAGGGTAGTGTGACACACAATCAAATCTACCTCTACTCTAATACACTACGGCTTAGGGGGAACATACGAGTTAGCTCTAGATTCTAATGTACTAAACATACAAAGCTAGAAGATAAAGGAGATAGGCATGAGCATTGCATGAGAGGGTAAGGTTCAACACCCAGGTACAAACGGGGAGTTAGCCTGCGACGACCAGCACTCTGCGAAACTAGAATTTAAACTCCTACAGCAAGTACCCCAGCGCGGAGGGTTCCAAAGGGTCCAACAGCTGTCACCACTACGGCCTACCTCTATCGTTACGGAGGTATGCTCATAACTAACGTAGCCACACAACCCAGGTACCATTCCTGTGTTGCTGCTAGACTTCACCCGCCCCGGGCTATTGTGACCCAGGGTGAGAGCCATCAGAAGACTGGTCAACTTAGACCGAGTACCGCAGCTTGAACACAAACATTATGCAACACTCTCATGCCATCTAACAAGATCAACTAAGGCTAGACATACGAACGGATACAAACTCTCTTATGTCTAGTCAACAAGATCAAAGGGTCGTGTTCGTGAAGAACACAAGCCTGTAACTTATGAACAAACACATAAGAAATGAGTTTATGATCCTTCAAGTGGATCAAAAGATAATGTTCATGAATAACACAAGCCTCTAAATGATGAACAAAGGATGAACTCAAGAACATATCAAGCATATGATCTACCATGACTTTATATGAAATAGCTGAATAACTAAATTAGATCAAAGTTATATGATGAAATAAAGATAAAAGATAACTCATACCTAGACTCCAAAGAAGACTTGAAACCTGAAAAAGAGCAACTCTAGCCTACCCCCTAGCCTTGGAAACTAAAAGTAAGAAGAGAATGAGAGAGTGGTGTGTGAGAAATAGAATCACCTCCCCTTCTATTTATAAGTAAGGAGAAGGCTTGCTTTGGGGCTCAAACTCCACCAAAACACCCGGGAGTGAGGTAAGTGACCAATGAGTAAGTGACACGTGCAAGGCCGAGATGAACCGACCCTAGGTCGGTTCGGCCGATCCTAGGGTCGGCCGAACCCCTAGGGCGGCCATCTCGGCTGTGCTTCCTCCAGGTGGCTGACTAGTGGTTCCTTTGATCCTTCCTCGGTGCATAGCTTGATTTGGTATCCGAGATGGACCCCTTGATCCATGTGAAGTCCATGTGGCGCTCTCTGATTCGTCGGTGCGTGCCTCCCTTGGATCAATGATGTGTAATGCCATGTGTTTCTTTGGTGGCTACCACCTCCTCAGCTGAATTGGCATGATTCTTCCATAGAAGGTGGGTTTTCATCTCTTTTAATGGGTATTTCACCTACATACAAATAATCTTCAAGGACAAGTGAAACTACATTATTCAAACCAAAATGCAAGTAAATAATGCATATACCTCCATTTATGTGAGAATATTGAGGGCTGAGAGTGGTACTTAATAGCCGTCATCACAGGCCGGACAGTCCGAATTTTCTAGTGCGTCTCTAGTGGCTCTGCTCCTATTTTCGGACAGTCCGCGTGGTCTGAGCGGACAGTCCACCCAGGTGATGCGGACGGTCCGCCCATACACCATGGACGGTCTGCACCTAGCCTCGCAGATTTGGCAAGTGTTTTGGTTCTTACTTAGTGCTTCCGCTCTTCGATTTGTGGCTTGTCTCTAGAACTTGTAGACTTGTGTGTGCCTAGTCTATAACTTCTTTGGTGTGTGCGAGTGATCGGAGTGGCAATCGGGGTATAGGCCGAGTTCATCTTTCGGGAAGAATTTTTATCGACTCCCATTCACTCCCCCTTCTCTGGTTGCCTATTCGGTCCTTCACGCCGCCAAAATAGTGGCGCCCCAGCTGACCTGGGGGACGGCCTCCAACTCCGCGCTGGCGATCGCCCGAGCATGGGGGATCAGGAACCTCTACACCGTGTCACCCTGCGATCCGCAGAACATCACCTGGCCGAACAGCCACAGCAGGTACGCCTCCAAGTGCCTGGGGACTGTGTAGTCGTCAGCATCGGCTCTCATGTAGTCAGCCTGCAGAAAATGAAAATTTGTTACAAAACTTGTGATAAGAAATTGTTACGAAACGTCAGAATACGTACGCTGTACTACCGCAACCACGAAGGGATCGGTCCGTGAGAGTGCTGGAAGGGCACGACTGCTCGACGGCATGAGCGTTGCGGACCACTGGCGCGAACCTCTGCAGCAGGTCCTGACGCCGCGTGTCGGGGATGTCCCGCGACCCATTGCCTCGCCTCCAATCAGTAGCCCGAGGAACAGAGCCACGTCCTGCAGAGTCAGTGTCATCTCCCCCCATGGGAAGTGTAAGGAGTGTCTCTGGGCGCCACCAGTCGAGTAGTGCACAGATGAGGCTGTAGTCGAACCCGAACCGCGTGTGGCGGTCCTGTGGACAAAGCTGGGCCCGCATGTGGTCCCCCTCCACCAACCGCGCCAGCGGGAGAAGTCCTGCTGCCCGTAGCCTGCTCAAAAGAATGTAATAGTTGTTAGTGTAATGAAAAATACAATGATATATTATCATTAATAAGGTATTGTGTTACGCACTTGGGAACCCAACGTTCGTATAGCGGCATGTAGTGCGCCGGAGTGCGCGCACGTACAATGCCTAGGGTCGCACCGCAAATCGCGGAGTAGTATGACCGGTGCTCCTTGTCAATCCTCACGTCAAAGAGGCCCGGAAGCACGTACTGCACAACAGGCTCCCGTGGTGCAGGAGGCTGCTGCGGAGCAGCCTGTTCTTCAGCCATACCTGCAAAAAAAATCATGAATTATAAACAGTTTCTAAACAATTTTAAGGCATTCCTAGAAGTTTTAAACTATTCTTACAATTTTAAACTAATTTCAAAAAATTCTAAGGCATTTTCTAGAATTTTAAACTATTTTCTACAATTTCTAAAGCATTTTTAACATTTCTAGAATTTGTAAACTATCTCTACAATATCTAAATTATTTTTTAAAATTTCTAAATTATTTCTAAAAATTTCTAAATTATTTATACAATTTCTAAACTATTTCTTCAGGATGAGAATGGGTCGGCCCGGACCTGGCCTTGGACCTGACCCCTATGGCCTCAAGGCCAAGTTTTGAGGCCACGGCCGACCCAAAAACAACACTTGCCTATGGCCTTAATGGCTCAATGGGCTGCTCGAGTCGGCCCTAGCTAACATGAAGCTATGCTTACGCAAGCAATTTCAGACACAAGAGATGCAATATCAACTGTTATTACACATAACTAATTAGAAAAATTCAGATGACATGTAGTGCTCAGACATAAAATTGAATGGACATCAACCTTGCTTTCTCCAGCAACATACAGGTGAACATCACAGTCCATGGTTGAAGTTCAGATAATGCATTGACAGATGTAACAGAGACAGCATTGTATGCCCATGGTGCAATAACTATCGACATCAACCAGGCAAATGTAAGATTGTAAATATGGTCCTTTAGCTTATCTGAACACATATCAGAGCCAAATATGGTCCACCAACAATATAGAAAATATAAATAAGGTCCACCAGTGAGCAAATCTGCAAATGGGTAACTGAACACAGATCACAGATGATCATTTGAATGATGAATTAGCTCTTATGTTTTTCAGTAGACAACTTCATGAGCATCTAGATTACTGAACCAATCACGCCTCATAATCTTGATCACGTCGGAGATTACATTGACTAGACAGCACCCACCAAACCATCTTCATCACTTGCATGTTTAGTAGAAATTATGTGACATACTTGCATGCTGAAATTAAGTAGAATTTCAAGGTTTAGAGAAAATCAAATAACAGAGAACAAAAATACAAATTCATCAGGCTACTTTTCTACATGTGTAAGCTTCATACTACTTATCATACTACTGTTCAGGTAATAACCTGTTTGGTGATGATATCGACTTCTCATTTCTCAAGGATACAAACAACAATATTAGAGGGTACAAAATGCTCTCAAATTAAGCTACAGAAGTAAGAATGTAGGTATATATGATGAGTATTTTAGTCACCATTAGTCGATTTTAAAGCTTAATATCACATAGTACACAATTGCCCTTCGCCTTATATAAGACATCATTGCTGCAGTATATATGATGATGCTAACAGCTTGGTGATTAGAAGCTGCTTAAAAGGGGAAATTTGCACACTGAAATTTGCACTACCAAAAAAGGGGAAATCAATATTTAAGATATGGACAGCAGACAGTCAAGATTTTTGTGAACTTATGCTTTCAATAAAAATACAAAGCACCGACATAGTCAACCCTTCCAAAATCGATACTACACAATAGTAATTTTAACATATTCCAACAATTCTTGCCATCTATCAATTCTGGTGTGTGCCTTGCATAGGCCGCTGTTACTGCTGTCAATGTTTAACTTTGCTACTAATATGCTGCTAGTTCCTTGTGAAATTGCTACTCTAACATGCATGCATCCCATGCTTCTAGTATCAGAGAAAGGCAGAACATAAGTATGTAGCTAGTATTCAAGAACAACGGAGTAGTACAGGATCGATAAGCTTCATTAGCCAACGTATCAGTATTCAGTAAACAAAATTAACAAAAATGGATCAGATCAACTGATACCCTAATTAAACACACCCGACAACAGTCAAAGTAATGCTAACCTGGAAACTTTAAACTGTATGTGAACCTCTTTTTTAAGTTGGCAACAGTCAAAGTAATGCTATGTAGATAAGAACAGTCAGCATTTGCAGTAAACATTAAATAAGTTTTGTTTTTCTTATTTTCATTTGGTATGTGCAAGTCAGAGTGTTGCAGCATAAATTTTCATTTATGACAGCAGTGCATTAGATTCTTCTCGAAGTAAGCAAGGACACGATTTAATTGCAAATGAAAAGAGCAAGTGTTATATGCAACTATTCCAAAAGCAACTTGGAATTTCTAAGAACCATTCCAAAATCCACAATAGTGTTATATGCTAGTAGAGAGAGTTCATATATGCTAGAAATTGTAACAACCACCATGTGATTGGATTCTGAAATTAGACCAATATAGTAGTATTGCTAGAGACTAAGGCACAACTCGAGATTCTGACCAATATGAGTTACTCAGTACATAGAAGAATGGGATGATCGAGAAAAAAAGTTATTTATAACAGTAATGCCTCCAATAGATCCACTGGAAAAGCTAGGCCATTCTCTGACCCAAATGCATCTCAAAACATAAACTTCTAAGGACATAGGCCTCTACCAAGAAACAACAATGGCTACAAGGTCAACGACTACAGAGCAATGACAGTACTATCTAGCAAATTTGATGATGACAGTAGTATCTAGCAATGGCTCCTGTAATATACTCTTTACTATATGTATACATATACACATACAGGAGATGAAATGAAACTGTGAAAGAACAAGCATTGCAACAAGCGTATACGATCGATTGATAAGGGGCTTTTGGGATAAAAATCATTTGTAAAGCAAAGGTTTTATAGCTAGATTTAATTAGATTAGTTTATTGAGACCTGACTGGATGACGACATGAACTACTTCCGGCGCACAAAGCACGAATAGTACTACAGCAAGGAAAACTACTAAAGACACCATGGATGGATTGAGATCGACGACGACGGGACCGTTGTGGCCAGTCGAGATTCGCCCAACGGATTCGTTTTTGGCCACACCCAAGAAACCTAGGACATGGCTACTCGGGGAGAGAGGAAAGAAAAGAGGGACGAGAAACTTACCAGAGGAGAGATCCGCCAGAGGGGAGGGCGAGAAGCCGAGTCGCCGCTGCCGGGGGGATGAGTAGCGCGCCCGCCGCCACCTGCACGCTCACCTCTGTGCCGCTTCCTAGCGGCACGCTCGTGCCTCGCGTGGGGGAAGACGGGAAGCAGGTCGTGTACGGGTTGACCCTATCCACCCATCGGGTCAGCAGGTCCCAGCTCTAAAAGGACCGTTTCTCATTTGAGGCCGACCCGGTGGCTCATTAGCTTTGCTATTGTGGGTCGGGCCAGCGACCCAATGGGTCGACCTGGTCCATTCTCATCTTGACTATTTCTAAAGTTTCTAAATTATTTCTAAAATTTCTAAACTATTTTTACAATTTTTAAACTATTTTTAATATTTTTACTATTTTTTAAACTATTTCTAAAATTTCTAAACTATTTCTAATATTTTTACTATTTTCAAAACTATTTCTACGATTCCTAAACTATTTTTTAAAATTTCTAAACTATTTCTACATTTTCTAAACTATTTCTAGATTTTCTAAACTATTTTCTAACTATTTCTACTATTTTCTCAACTATTTCTACTATTTTCTAAACTATTTCTAACTATGTTTACTATTTTCGAAACTATTTCTAATACTGAAAATAAAAAAGAAACAAAAACTTATGGGCGGCTCTGGCGCGGGGGCGGCGAGAGCGGGGTGGGGGCGGGAGGGGGCACCCGCCAACTTATAAGCGAGCGGACCCCCTACCACCGTTCAAACCGGCGGTTGGCTCAACCGCCGTTCCACGTGGCGGTAGGAGGGCCTCCCGCCACTTCAAACATTGGGAGGAGGTCGGCTGTCGACCGTTGGACGCGTCACCAACTGCCGTTTCAAGCGGCGGCTTCGACCACGTACCGCCGTTGTAAATGGCGGTTAGTTGCAACTGTCATTTACAACGGCTGTGGATGTCTAGTTTTGAAAATTTTCAAATTCGACATTTATTTTCGAAAAATAAAAAAAACTAAAAAAAATTCTCCACCCGCGCTTCCGCGGTTCCGTCGCATCCCCCTCCTCCTCGGCTCCTCCTCTGTCACAGACTGGGCCGCCATCAGCCTAATGGGCCAGCTCAGGAAAGGAAGAGGAATTGTCGGCAGATAAAAAGAAAAGGAACGGGCGACAGGGGACATCGAACAACAGAACAGACACATCTTCGTCTTCCTCTGTTCCCCTGTCCTGCAACCTGTCTTAGAACCCTAGCAAGTCTTGCTCTTCTCCCTCGAAATCATTGCTCTTCCCAGTCTAGATTCTTGATTCATCTCTGATTTGTACCCAAAGCAGTACCTATTTACCATCAATACATTGTTGTTCGTGATTTGGCTTGTTAGGATCGTAACAGTTGGTATCATAATGTCATGGACTGGGCCGCCATCAGCCTAATGGGCCAGCTCAGGAAAGGAAGAGGAATTGTCATCACATAAAGAGAAAAGGAAAGGACCGACCTAGGTTTTCTAGGGTTTGGGTGACTTTGACGGCGACTGCCGTTGAAGGTCCGTCTGCACCATCGTGAAGCTCCCTCCCTGTTCTCTGATCAATCTACACCTGCTCGAGCTGACAAAGGGGCTGATTTACTCAGCTACCTGACCTTGGTGTGGTTCCAGATTCTGATCTAGCGAGGGAAGGAAGCCATGGTGACAGCTTCATCATGATCGAAGACAGGGAAGAAGGATGTCGAGGTCGAGGAGCTCCTGCATAAACTCCGTCTGAGTGAGGCGGAACGGGAAGGAGTGGTGTTTAGGAAGGAGGATGACGGTGGCCTGCCGGTGGTGAAGTGGTTGGCCACAGCGAAGCTGTTGACGGTGAAGGATTTTAGCGAAACTTCACTTAAAAATACCATGCAATCCGTGTGGAATTTGGTTCGGGACTTTACGTTCTGCCCAATAGGCAAGAATATGTTCCTGATACAGGTTTTCTGCCTAGGTGACTGGAAGAGGATCACGGAGGAGGGGCCTTGGATTTTCCGTGGCTGTGCACTAATGATTGAGGAGTTCGACGGGTCAACACCTATTCCGGTGATGCTTCCTCACAAGGTCCCGGCCTGGGTGCAGATTTATAGGGTTCCCCACTATGACAACCCCACCCGAGATAAGTCCATACTATCACCTAAACCAGTCCACTTTGGTCATTAAGTGATAATAAGGAATCATCCCGTTGAGTGTTCCCGGGTCATAGCCCGGTAAATAACTTGTAAACACACAGAGGATCGAACACGCATACATTAAAACTCCTGCGAAGGAGAGTCTAGAGTACCTTACAAATCAATCCAAATTCCCCGTAGGGTCAAATTATTACAACCATTGTTCATGTATTAAAGGTAAATGGTTCAGAGTTTTGAAGACAGCGGAATTTAACTAAGCGATAACTTGGCATCATGGGAGGCCACCCATAATGCCATTACTCCTCGTCATCCACCCATTCCAGCTCCCAGCCGGGTGGGATTTCACCAGGCCAAACATTATCACCTGAAAATCACATTTATAGCAAGGCTGAGTATACTAATACTCAGCAAGACTTACCCGTCGAAAATAAAGGACTTAACCTTCTAATCATGCTTAGCTTTTGGCTGGTGGGTTTGTTTTGTCAAGAAGCGACTAAGGAGTGAATCCTTACTTTCAATATTTTAGCTCAGGTTCTAGTAGATCAAATATTACTAGATAAGCAACTATTGCAAGCATAAGTTGTGCAAACAATTAATCAAACATCAAGTTTATCAACATTTAATCATAGAGGGATTATCATAGCCAGATAATTAAGCACTCTCGGATAACGGTGAGGGGCCGACAATCGATCGATTAATAATCTTGCAAGGTGAACCTAAACATAGTGGAGAAAACACCCACAACGAGTGCATTCAACCAAACGGTTTCCGTCATTCCTCGGATTGGGATCAGATGCCACAGTCCTAAGTACAAGGCTAGCTGGCATGCCTCACACTAGCATCCAGCGTCACACATGTACTACAGTTTGCAAGACTGGGGCCGCAACCCAAGATTAGTAGCGCAAAGTTCCCGCACCTATCATTCAGGTACTAGGCTTACCGTACCTATTTCCGATAAATGTTTAGTACGTTCAAACGCTTAATCTCTTAACCACTGGACCGGAGCCCAAAATCCCATGCTCTTACCACGTGAGCAATCCAATTTATCAAATCTTATGATTCCAACATAAGAACCTATTCTCACGAGCGAAGTACATCACTCGACTTGTACCAGGTCCTTAGTGCAAAGCAACTAGCGACCTAGCATACTAGTAAAAGATCATAGGTACTTATGGATCATGCAACTAGGGTTTCATTTCAACTCCTAAACGTAAATGCACATAGATAATCAAGCATAATTTCACAAGTAAAAATTAAACACATAGGTGAATGATGAACCGAGGCTTGCCTTCGGTAGCTCCAGCAGTCAGACAATCTTCCGGACTTTGGTCCGGGTCTTGATCAACAGTCACGAAGTGTACGTCTCCTCCTGCTCCCTCGTCCTCGTCAGCCGGTATGAGTGTGTAGCTACTGTCAGGGACTTCTATACGGGGGAATGCATATGCAAGAGTTAATTGGTGATGATGGTGTAAACAAACACAATAGCACTCATTAAACATAGGGTGCCATGTTGACCACATTCACCTAGACAAGAATATATTCAGCATACTCTTCCTCAAAGATAAATCAAGCTGTAATTTATTAATTATTATCTTGATAGTGATTGTGTGCACATCTGTACATGGAATCTTAACTTAAGTTACAAACAACAAATGGAAGCTCATAACAGTATTGAAAACTACTAAACAAGTCACTGATTCAAACACTAAAGATAGTTCATCAAGGGCCTACATGCATACATACACATCACACACTTCATAGCTATTCAAGTTACCATTAAACCTACAAACAAAAATATAGCTCCTCTGGTTCTGATTTTTCCTACATAGTAAGGTCATCACAAAATAGGCCTTCACACCAAAAATCATTCATAGGAAAAATCTAGATTAAATCTAATAAAAATAACAAAACCAACCTAGCAAATAAACAAAAATTATTTCAGGAAAAACTATTCGTGCAATGAACCTAAGATTTCTACCAGAGGCTAATATTACCAAAATAAGGGTCTACACCACAGTTCCAACTATGATTCAACATCTAACTTCATATTTCAACATAGGTTCCTTTAGCATGCATAAATAAAAAGGGCAATTTAACATAGTCAAACAAGCATGGATAAATTACCAGAGACTATACAAGTCACAACTAGCCTAAGGTACAAGGTATAGCCATAGATCAAAACTACACTGTGCTAGACAAAAAGAGGAAGCTACTACTAGCATAAAGGCTAAATAAATCATAACTCAAAATCTACTCAGTAACTTTGTGCAAATTTTTATCCAGAGCTCATGAACATCATATTGCACAACATACCCAAATTTCAAGTCAAACTCTCATCTGGAATTTAAACTACAGCAAAAACAATTCAAATTGAGTTTTCAAAATTATTCAAAAACTATTTAGAAAAACTATATACATGCTTTCTAGGAAATGTAGTGCTCCTCACAAGGATTCCAAAAAAGTCTTTATTTGCATTTTTCTGATTTTTTTACGAATAGATATGAATTTTGGAAGCTGCTGGACTGAGTTGTAAAGAAACTAAGATAAAGATCATCGCGGACAAGTCCCTAATACACAAATATACCCTCAGCGGCGGGGGAGATTTTGCCGGCGGTGAACGGTGGCCGGAGTAGGAAAACAAATGGCGGGGATGGGTGATTGAGCTTACAAGGGACCGATCGGTGGCGGCAGTGTGACCGGAGGAGGCTCCGGCGAGTGGCGGCGGCGAGGCCGTGGCGGCGCGGCCGCCTCGGCTTGAATTCCGACGAGGTGAGGGGTGGAGCTAGTCCATGCGTGTGCGTGGAAGCTTGAGGGGGTGCTAGGGAGGAGCTTTGAGTGATGCGGCGACCACGGGAGTGAGCGGCGGAGCGAGCTCGTCGCGGCGGCGGCAATGGCGGTCGGCGGAGGGCTCGGCCGTGTGAAGGAGGAGCGGGGGTGTTTTATAGGCAGCAGTGGCATGGAGAGGGGGATCAAGACAGAGCTACAGTCCTGCACAAGAGTCTCGATATGGCCGGTGAGGCGGTTGCGACGTGCTCCGACCGAGATCCAATGGCGGACAGCGACGGTGGCACCGGCGCGTGGGCGGCTGCCGCGTGGCACCGACCTAGGGCTACTAGGCGCGTCAGCGGTTCGGGAGCACAATTGCGGAGGGAACACCGCAGGGATCGGCAGTCGGAGGTGAGCCTCGGTGTGCGTGCCCGTGGCGAACCGGTGCGGCGCGCGGCGACGTCGTGCGCGAGAGCGCGCCCGCAGTGTCGTTCGAATTCCATTTAACTGTTTTTGACTCAAAATTTCTTGAGATTTCACCATAGAAGTGCATGTTGAAATCTATACCAAAGTTGGAGTCCATGCATCCCTCTACCACTTCTATAAAAGCACTATGGAGTTTTGATCAACAGATTTGGAGAACAAGGCATGCCAAGTTGGGGAAAATCTCGACGCCCATAAATATGGATGGCTCCTGTTCGACTGAGTTTTTGACCATTTAAATTTCAAATTTGAACTTCCACCCAAAAGAGAAGTTGTGTCCCTGGAGAAACTGCACAACTTTTATATTGGTATAATTTTGAGTGTTATGGGGATTTTTGGAGAATATGGCCAAAGTTCTAGGAAGGGTATGGATACTAGGGTTTTGCTTGGGTTTTGACCATGGAATTGACTAGGGTTTGACCACTAATGATGTTGACTTGCTTAAGAAGATACTTAGCACTAATTGACCTTAATTAAAAACACGAGGTGTTACACCCACCTCTACAGGACCAAAGCAATTCTGAAACTGCTAGCTGGGAAAATTAGAGAAACTGTGGCTGTCGAGACAAGGGCAATTGCGGCACAAAAGGAGACTTTCATCAGGTCAGAGTTAACCTGGAGGCCAGTCACCTGCTTGTTAGATTTGTCACCTTGCAGCCTGAGGGAAGAGACAGTCTGGTGATCCAGATCCTGTATGAGAAAATTCCCAGGCATTGTGCTCATTGTGGGCTGATGGGGCACAACCATTTGGAGTGCGTCTCTGGTGAATATAGCGACGAGGAGCTACAGTATGGAGACTGGATGCTAGCAGATGAATCCACATGGATCCTTAGAACTCCAAAACTGAGGAGCTTGGATGGAGGGGGCTGCCAGCAAAACAGAGAACAGAGCGTGCCGGACGAGCTACAGGAGTGTGTCGGACGAGCTACAGGAGGCTGGGGCGGTCACACAGGTGGGGGCTTCGGCACTCGTGTGTGGAGAGGTAGGCAGCCAGGGGAGAAGGAGGACAACTCAGGTTCACGTAAACGGTCGTCGACCGATGCAGGCTTGAACAACACTAGGGTGGAAGATACAGCGGACACGGCGAGCAGCCCGATGAAGGCGGGTTCCATGAAGGCCCCTGGAGCTGAAGCTGTTGGAGCAAAGAAGCAGCTAAACTTGGATGATACTGCTAATGGTAATGGCGAGAAGGGGACCCCTCCCCCTCCACCACAATATGTACCACCAAGAGATAGAAAGAAGCTGAAGAAGGGCTTGGAGGAGAAGAAGAACCAGAATGGGGCGGGCTCCAGTACGGAGTGCCGCCAGGGGCAATGAGTTGCCTAAGCTGGAACTGTCGTGGCATGGGCAATGCCATGACAGTTAAAGAGCTTCGTGATCTCACGAAGAAGTATGCCCCTACTGTGCTTTGTGTTCTAGAAACCCAAGTTCACAAAACGCGGGTTGAGTCGCTAAAGAGTACTCTAGATTTTGATTGTTCCTTTGCTATTAGTAGTTTAGGTCGCAGTGGTGGCCTGGGGATCTTTTGGAATAATATGACTAGAGTAGAGTTTTTACCGTACTCGCAATACCACATAGATGCAATTGTTTCTGAGAATGGGGGTGAACCGTGGAGGTTGACATGTGTGTATGGCGAGGCACAGCTTGCTGAACACCATAAGACATGGGATATGCTGAAATTTATCAAATCATCTTCGCATCTACCATGGGCGTGCATTGGAGATTTTAACGAAGTCCTGCAGCGGGACGAGGATCAAGGAATTCAGGAGCGGAGTTACACGCAAATGGCAGGGTTTCAAGAGATGGTAGATGTGTGCGGCTTGTACAACCTGGGATATGAAGGTCAGTCCTGGACTTTTGAAAAGAAGGTGGTGGGAGGATCTTTTTGTCGTGTTCGTTTGGATCGTGCGCTTGTCTTAGCTGATTGGGGCGCTCGCTTTCCTCAAGTGGAATATTTTCCATTCTCTCTCGATGATGAAGCACGAAGATGGTACACATTTACATCCGTCGAAGCAAAAGGAAATTGGGATGAGCCAGTGAAGAAGTTTCTTTCAAAGTTCTTTCCCATAAGCAAGGTCCAATACTAAAGAAGGCAAGTGCTCACTTTCAAGCAAGGAGAGGATGAAGGAATTGATGAAGCATGGGACCGATTTAATGAACTACTCAAGCAAGGCCTGCACTTGGGATTTTCTGGTGACTTGATGTTGCATACTTTTTATTATTCACTAACCCCTAACTCTGCTCGTTTTGTAAGTGTGTGTGCAGGCGGTGATTTAATGGATAAAACAATTAGTGAAGCTGCACAACTCTTTCAAAGGATAAGCAATGGAAAAATAACACAACGATATTGGCTAAAACGTTGTCGGGAGGAGCAAAACGACAAAATCAAGCCCGACATGCTTGCTGAAATTTCTGAAAAAGACGAACCGAAGGTCGAGAAAGATGAACCAACCACACAAGGAATCGAAGAACCACTTCCTAAGGTAAGAGAAGTTGTTTCACATGATAAAAATGTTGAAACTAACATGAATGTAGGGTGAAGTATGGGGAATGCTAGACCATTTGCGGAATTCAATCAATCCGATTGGATTGAAATTGATTTTGCCCCCTAATCAACCACCGAAGGAAGGAGGAATATCGACGCGTCACCAAAAGAATTGAAGACATTTTTGATCAAGACATGAGTGGAGAATCGATCCAAAAGATATTTGAAGAAGAAGAAGATGAAGGATAGGTCGATCAATATGACATCTCGAAGATTTATGATGAAGGAAGAGAAGAGCACAACCATGATGAGCAAAAAGTCTTGTCTCCACAACAACGTGTGCACCAATTTGAGAAGAGGAGTTCATTGTTAAGGAGATGAGGAAAATAAAGAGAGGAGCTAGTGACTCAAAGGATGAATGGAAGAAAATACGACACAAGCTAGAAGCTATGTGGGAGGAAGATGACATAAAGCAAACACTCCAAGAAGACCCCTCTCCGAAAGGTTATAGCTTGTGCGCTATTGAAGCTTACACACTAGCAAATCAAGATATGAAAAATTATGAAAAACCCCTTGCGATAAAGGTTAGCAATTTCTTTTTCCAAGTTGAGAGACAAGTTTATCCTATACAAAGCCTACATTATATATATCATCCACCATAAGTGTTGTTAGCATGATGAACTGGGTTAGGATTTTTCTCTCTTGGAAGGTCTAATTTCGAGCAATGATCATGTCCTTGATGTTATATCTTTTATTGCTAGCCTCGTCATACATTCGGCAACGAGACTTTCACATTGAAAGCCCCATATATCACCGGATTCCATACCCAAACCATAGACATCTTTTTATTATCTTATTCCTTGAACACAACCTATGCCCGAAGATTCGTTCCATTTTTAGACAAAGATTTATTTAAAATTCAGATTGTGATTCATGTCGAAGAGACGAGCGAAAGGCTTCGGAAAGAGATCAAGATGTCAAGAAAAGAGAATAGAGAAAAAAATGTGTGTGTGTGCACGCATGAAGAAAAAAGAAAGAAAAAAAGAGAAAAAAGAGAAAAAGAAGAGAAATTCAAGGCAAAGCAAGGAAGATATAAAGAGGGGTGTTGAATCATGTGAAGATCAAGAGAAGTGCAAGGAAGGATGCGACGATGTTGAGAACGAGTCTTCGATATTCCAACCATGTGCAATCTGACATCGAGGACATCATTACTGCCTTGAATTCATTATTATTTTTCCCTTTGCACATGTCCACCATTCTAAATCTTCTCATCCTTGATACCCTTACATTATGGTTTAATTCTCATGATCATTTGCTCGGAAGGTGAACGACCATTAGAGGATTTTCTTAGCTTGATAATATTTGTGTCAACTTCACTAGTCATACCTATAGCTCCACCTTACATTACGAATGAGAGATTTATGGGAGGTGAGAGTTTATGAATTAATTAGGATTGCCACTTTAAATGAGCGACATGTGAGAACTTGGAGAAGGACTTTGTCTAATACTTAATGCAGGAATTTTTTTTAAAGCCCATGAAAACCCTCTGATGGAATTAAGAAAGTAAGTATGGTTGAAGTTGAGTATCTCTAGTGAAAGGTATGAGTTGTGGAGTAAGTCTTGAATTGGTAAATTTCTAAATGCCCATGTTTACATTGTGATCTTTGTCTCATATTTCTTATATTAAAGATGAAGGATTGACTAACTTGTAAAGAAAGATTTGATGAAGCACGTCTCAACTCCATGGATGAATAATTTTGTGAGCAACTTGCTTGAGGACGAGCAAGATCTAAGCATGGGGGGATGTTGCCGGTCGATTTCCATCAACCTAGAGCACTTGTTACACTATGGTTTGAGCTTTGTTATGGAACTAACCCACTACTAGGCACACTAATGATATAACAAGTTCATCTTTGCATGTGCATTTTGAAGTGTAATGTGTTTGCAGGAAAACATGGACTAAAGGGATGGAGACACATCAAGTTCAAATGGACAAACAAGGAGTTTCGTTCGTGTTCAAGTGCAAGGCAAATTCACTCCCAAAGGTGGCAAGCACCTAGGTGCTACGACAAAACACTCCTGAGGACCAAGACAAAAAGATCGGACTTCATACAACAAGACCCTCTAACTTGGTCGTATGGATAATGATGCCAAAAAGCCACTTACAATGGGGTAAAAAGTCAAAATGTCACGAAAGGCCACGTGGAGGAAGTTGGGCCCGAACCGAGCCAAAAAGGGCCTGGGTCGACCGGCCCATGCTGACCGGCCTACCCCTTTTTTGCGTCGGTTCAGGCTCCCCTTTGACCTAGGGTATCCTCGGTGCATAAATTGGTCCTGTCTCCGACAGCCGCCGCATCTAATTATTCTACTGACGCCCATTCACCAGAAAGCCGCCGCCGCAAGATGAGGGATGGAGTTAGATGAGTTCGTCGCAAGGATCAACGCCTGCAGAGGGAAGGAAGCAAGAGGAGGACTGCAAGCTGTCGACCTAGGTGTGTTCCCTAGCCTTCTCGCTACCATCTTCATCGACGATGTTCTCCGGAGTCTCCATCTCCCCTATGTGCTTCAATCTATGTAAGATGATGGGGTAATACCTTCTTTCATCCCTAAAGTTTTATGGGTCCTTGCTATGTAATCGGTACATGAACTTTATGCCTATCGATGCTTCATGGTCTATGTCTTTGCAAATGCTTTATTTACATATGTGTGTACATCATGTGATCTTAGTAGGGTTTGTGGTAATCGTGGTGATTAGCTTAACTCTATGGATGCTTAGATATAGATGCACTAGCGAAGTGATTGTTTACCTTCGTGTAGTGACAGCATGAGAGAAGGGAAAAGGCCTAGCGACCGCATAACCGCCATGAAGCTAGAAAAGGCAACACCTCTTTCATGTAGTAGATGCATATCTATGTGATCCTAGATCCTAGGGAGGGAACACTTATATACTTTAATCTCTCTCTTGTTTCAACCCTTGCCATCTAGTTTAGCCTTAGATTAACTTAGATTTGATTATCTTTAGTTCATAGATTAATCACTCTTTCAAAGGTTTTCTAATCAACTAGATTAATACTTGGTTAAACGCTAGTATATCCCTTGCTCTGTGGATTGACAAGAACCTTGGGACTCCCCTAGGTGAAAAAGGCTACAAGTGATCTGTGCGCTTGCGGTGAATCTTGACGCGTTATTGAACCGTCAACATGCTCCCAAAAGCTTCTGCTGAGGGAGATCATGTCTATTGAACCTGTGGCTCCCACTTTCCTCAAGTGGTCAGAGGTACCATTATCTTCTTGTGTGCGGATCAGTGGACCAGCTTCTTAGAGCCAGGGTGATTCCCTCTTGTCCTGGACCCGGTGGTTGTAGGTTTTAGTCTCACCAAGGTACTCATCGATGGTGGCAGCGGTCTCAACATCTTGTTCACCAAGACTTTGAAGAAGATGGGCCTCAGTGTCACCGACATGCTCACCAAGAGCAACTCGCCGTACTACGGCATCATCCCTAGCAACGCAGCTGTCTCCCTCGGACAAGTCGTGCTGCCTGTCACCTTCGGGACAAAGGATCACTACTGCACTGAGTACATCAAGTTCGAGGTTGCGGACTTCGAGACATCCTCCCATGCCATCCTCGGTCGACCAGCTCAAGCCAAGTTCATGGCTATCCCGCACTACATGTACCTAGTACTCAAGATGCCGGGACCCAAGGGTGTACTTGCTCTATAGGGGGACTTGCTATGACTTCGACACCGAAGCCGTGGAGCTCGCTGCGACTACTCAAGTACCCAATGCTATGATGGAAGTCTTCGCTACATCTAAGAAGCTTGCTCCGAGCGAGCTCGAAATCCCAGAGAAGACGGACATTTCCACCAAGCCCATGCCGACAGAGGAAGTCCAGCTGAAAGCCATCGATCTCGGTACCGGCGACAGCTCTAAGACGACCATGATCAGCGCCTGCTTGGATCCCAAATAGGAAGACGCGCTCGTCAACTTTCTTCGGGATAACCGTGATATCTTCGCATGGAAGGTTGATCAAGCACTTACTCACCGTCGATCCTAAAGTTGTACCCAGATGACAACACCTCCGCCGCTTCGCCCAATACCACAGGGACGCCATCAAGAAAGAGATTGTGAAACTACTCGCGGTCGGCTTCATCAGAGAAGTGTTTCAGCTAGAGTGGCTCGCTAACCCTGTCCTGGTCTAGAAGAAGAACACCAATGAGTGGAGGATGTGCGTCGACTACACTGATCTAAACAGGCACTGCCCCAAGGACCCTTTTGGGTTGCCGCAGATTGATCAAGTCATCGACTCCATGGCGGGCTGCGTTCTCCTCTCCTTCCTCGACTGCTACTCGGGGTACCACCAAATAGCAATCAAGGAGTTAGACCAAGAGAAGACCGTGTTCATCACCTCGTTCGGTGCCTACTGCTACACGACAATGTTATTCGGGTTGAAGAACGTCGGCACAACGTACCGGCGAGCTATCGAAGCTTAGCCGCCATGGTTGGCCCTGCGTGGTGAAGTCATGGTGGAGTTCCAGATCTATGCCTTGGATTCATCAAGGCATATGTACTTTTGATGGTGATATCAATCTAATCTGTCTCTACTTTTGATCTATTTCGATGCATGCTTTATCCTCCATATGTGTAGTTAGCATATGTTCTTAGTAAGAATAGATTTAATCGTGATGGTTAGTCTATATCTTGCGGATACATCGAAGTAGTGCACGAGAAGTTGGTGGTTGATTACCCTCGTGTGGTGACAGCATGCGGGAGGTAAGACTGAACGAACATGTAATGTTGAGTTTGATCTATGGCGAGTATCATGAGAGTCATTACGCGGCCACCAAGAGGAGGAGCTTCGAGTAAAGAGCACTTGGTGGGTGTTTGAGGTAAACCTTTGGGGAACCTTAGGCGTCAACACGCACCTTGCAATGGCTTTCACGAGAAAGTACTAGGGTTATCTCTTTGTCATGGTATGAGTACTAGATTAGTTGATCGCTTTGGCCGGAGTTGCAACTAGGAGACGGTGAGCTCATGCTACCTTTGGTCGTGCTACCTTATGGCTACTGAATGTTCCATATATCCATCATATGTTTGTATGTTAACCCCTTTGTGCAATCTATGCTACATGTTAGGTTAGATTCGATAGATTAGATAGAAAACCTTAGTCGGTTCGCTTTCGATTCACGGATTGATAAACCTTGGGGGGATACTCTAAGAGAAGAGTTACAATGATCCGTGCGCTTGCGGTTCGAAACTTGATGCGTTATTTAACCGTCAACAACGGCCTAAGGTCCGGACTACCCATCGGGTCGGCAGTTTGCAGCCTACTACGGCCCATGCCTACATCAAAGACCCTCAAGCAGTCTCTTCGGATGGCTTCAACTACACGGGTAGTTGTCTGTGGCCTAAGGTCCAGACTACCCATCAGGTTGGCAGTTCGCGACCTACTACGGTCCATGCCTACATCAAAGACCCTCAAGCAATCTCTTCGGACGGCTTCAACTACACGGGTAGTTGTCTGTGGCCTAAGATCCGGACTACCCATTGGGTCGGCAGTTCGCGACCTACTACGGTCCATGATTACATCAAAGACCCTCAAGCAGCCTCTTCAGATGGCTTCAACTACACAGGTAGTTGTCTGTGGCCTAAGGTCCGGACTACCCATTGGGTCGGTAGTTCGCGGCCTACAAGGGTCCATGCCTACATCAAAGACCCTCAAGCAGCCTCTTCGGACGGCTTCAACTACACGGGTAGTTGCCTGTGGCCTAAGGTCCGGACTACCCATCGGGTCAGCAGTTTGCGGCCTACTACGGTCCATACCTACATCAAAGACCCTCGAGCACCCTTTTCGGATGGCTTCAACTACACGAGTAGTTGTCTGCGGCCTAAGGTCCGGACTACTCATCGGGTCAGCAATTCACGGCCTACTACGGTCCATGCCTACATCAAAGACCCTTCAATCGGCCCCTTGCATAGCCACGGTCACGCAGTAAGCAGCCCCTACGGTCCATGCCTATCTTAGGCCATTAGCTGTAAGTGGCCTACCAGTCCTAGCGATTACCTATCAGCTGTAAGTGGCCTACCAGTCCTAGCGATTGCAGTAATAAAGATTGTCCAATAACTATCAACTTTGTTCTGTGAAATCTCCACTTGCACCAATAGCTTTTGCAAGTTGGATTATGTTGTCTATAAGACGCCAGCTATAGTTCTTCGAAACATATCTAGTCGAGTACTACTACTCGCAAATTTTTCTCTTGCAGCCAAGATTCGCCAGACTAGCTACTAGTTCATCAAAGGCGCATGCTACATCACATTCAAGGGGCATCAAACAGATAATTGAGTACTCAACTTTCTATTACTACTCATCATACATTATCTGTTTTTTTACACTTGTCTTGCCTACAAGTTTTTTCTACAGATACATCTAGCTGAGGTCAAGGCGGACGACCATCTCTTTTACAATAGGAGCCATCTCTGCTTTGAGCTTTTAGAACCTGTCGTCAGTGCAATCAGCCGCCATGACATCCTTGGCTACGAAGAAGTCTGGTGTCAGGTAGAAGGAGCGAAGGAAGCTCAACACTTTGGATGGGATCGACCGCGCCAGTCTCTGCACATATTCGACAAGCTTGACTGGTGTGTCCTTCAACCTCTCCACAAGTGGCCTTTGCTCTTCCCTGGGTACCCTGGGTTCGAACAAATTCACCACGGGCTCTGCAGCTACCGTCAACTCCATCAACTCACGCTTCAAGAGTTCGGGTTCCTCAATCTTCAATTTGAGCGACTGCATACAAGTCGTTAGATCAACTATGGTGTCACCTTTGAGCTCCAATTCAGAGATCAGCTCTGCGGTCTGCACCTTGAGAGTTTCTTCGACTTCTTCGCCCACAGTCTGCTCCCGGTTGAAGGCGTTCTGCCAATCAGTAGCCTTCTCCATCAGCTTCTGCACAGAGTTCTCAAGTGCTGCACATCAAGGGATAAAAGAGTTAGCTCAACACACCGACAATGACTACTCGATGCAAGCAGAGGGCTCAAGGATTACCTTTCTTGTCCAGTCGTAGAGTATTGTTCTTGCGGATGACATCATCCTTCAACTCTGTCAGCTTCTGGATCTCATTACGGTACTCTATCGCATTAGAGTCCAGCTTCATCTGCAGCCGAGACGATAGCTCTTTCTCTTTCTGCAAGTCCTGACTTCGCCATCCGCTCTGCATCAGTGGCTTGCTGGGAAAGTACTCGAGACTACTGCCTCAACTACTTGACAACATCCTATGCGCATCACAATGGGTTCTGATAAAGTACTCGAAGACCACAAGACTAGTCTACAGCTATGGGTACTCAATCTTACCTCGATAAATGAGCTGAAGTGCTGCAGATTCTTCATCTGCATCTGAACGTACTCTGGCTCCAGCATGCCTTCATCAACGCCAGCCATCACCTCGTCGGCAGCATGGCTACTCATTTCGGCCATGAAGCCCATCGGCTGGCTCCACAACGGTGATGGATCTTCAATGTCCGCCGCGCGGATGATAATCTGCCTCTCCGGGCTCATCTCGAGAACTACCCGTGCATTCTCCTGATGCACGGGGGCTGGGATTTTTTCTTCATGAGGCAGGTTCACCTCAAGATCCGGCACTACAGCTTCTGCCAGCTGTGCTTCAAGTTCTGCCAAAGGATTAGTCCTTGGCTCGAGGGTTGCAGCATACGCGGAAATCAACCACTCTACTACTTTGCTCCAGAGTTGGGACAAACCTGTAGCAGCGACTGTCTCCGTCTCGGTCGCCTCCTCCAGAGTTTGCACCGATGCTTCATCTTGGGCGGGTGAAGGGACCCTGTCTTCTACCACAGGGGCCTCCACCATCTCGTCCTGGGTCCATTGGGCGTCCTCCTCTACCACCTCGATACGGGCTTCAGTACCCATAACAGCTCTAGTGCCCGGCGCATCCCAAGAGAGATTCATTGATTTCCTGCAAAAAGCTTCTACGTGACTTCACTACTGATTAAGACAAATAAGTACTCGAGTATTCGAGTACTTATAGTGTGGAGCGTGGCAACTGCTTCTTGGAAACCTCCAAGCAGCCCGAACAAACCGGCGGAGATCACCGGCGGCTCCGCAGCTACTTGTGGATTTGTCGGGGGCTCCGTACTCTTCTCCGTCTCTGCCACGGGCTTCATCACCATTGCAGCCTCTGGCCTGTGCGCCAGCGGTGGCTCGACTTCTCCAGCTATACTACCCGTGGGGATCCCCATGGGAAGCACAGTGTCATCATTGCCAAGGTCCACGACCTCAACAGCTTCAGGGGCTATATCTTGAGTAGGCACTGGTGCCTTCTCAGCCTACTTCAGTCCCCGCATACACCATTGGGGTTAACAACTACTACACCAGGAGATCTTTGCCTACTACTCGCAAGGTTAGGGGTTTACCTCAGCTGATGGCCCTTGCGGGCAGAGATCCTCTTCACACAACGTTTTTGCACTGTCCTCCTCTGCTTCTTCGGAGGCAGCATGATGTCTCTAGCAATGTCGACTGGTAGCCTCTTTGATGAGCCAGCAGCCACAACAGCACCAGCGGCAGACGCAGAGTACTCGTAGTGTGACTTCATCTCAAAGCACTATGCTAGGGTCAACTCATCTTCGTCCATCGACCAGTCTTCTACGGCCCCTTCCACGGTCTCTGACGACCCCGCGACACCGACTACCTGCTCGGTGGCCTGAGCTTCCCACTCTAGGTACATCCCGCCATCAACATATGCAGGCAGCGGGGGCATGGAGTAGAACTGCTCTACATCTTCCTATAGAGCCAAACAAGACAAGTCAGCTACTCAATAAGTCAGCTACTTGACAAGTCAATACATAAGTACTCAGGGGCTATGGCTAATACCTTCTTCAGCGGCCTGTCTGCCGAGTACTCCTCAACAGTGGTTGGTACACCCGGCTCCATATTCTTGAAGATCTTCATCAGTCACTCCATCACTGCATCAGAGCTGATCTCCTTATTAGTGAATCTTGAACTATCACTACGGCCGATGTACTCGAAGTCATAGTGGTTCCTCTTCATCAGTAGCTGGACATGACGCTTTGAAGGACCGAATAGGCGACCAGAGAGGGGGGGGGGAGTGAATATGAGCTAATAAAAATTCTTCCCGAAGGATGAACTTGGCCTACCTTGATTGCCACTCGGATCACTCGCACACACAAAAGTGGCTCTAGACTAGGCACACACAAGCCTACAAGTCCTAGAGTCAAGCCACGAATCAAAGAGCGGAAGCACAAGACAAGAATCAAACCAAAAGAGGAAAGTCTGCAACAGACCTAGCGGACAGTCCGTGGTGTACGGGCGGACTGTCCATGAGGCCTGAGCGGACTGTCCGTACAACCCTTGCGGACTGTGCGCAAAAGCGAACATAACCTCTAGAAACACACCCCGAAAAATCAGACTGTCCGCGAGGGACCCGCGGAATGTCCGGACCTTCACGGACTGTCTGACACTCAAGTTCAGACTGTCCGCAAACTTCGTGCAACCAAAACCACTTGAGGCAATGGATCAAAACACGAACTCACAAGAACACGCGAAGAACACGAAGAACACTTGCACTATTCCAGGCCTCGCGGACCGTCCGCACTGAGCTCGCAGACTGTCCTCACGACTCGGACAGAAGCAGAAAAAGCCCCGTGCGTGAGGTCAACTCCACCTATCCATCACCGAATCTCCCAAACCACTTGAGCTCTTGAGACAAGATTTGGGGGAGATGAGAAGCATGACTAGAGGAAGCTACGCCCCAAAAATCTCGGCCTCTAACTCACTAAAACACCGGTAATCACGGATCCCATGAACCACCACCAAGAAGTCGGGCTCCAACCAAAACTCGCGAATCGAAGGGATTTCCTGGTGTTTGAGGGGTCAAGATCACACACAAAGATGCGCAAGGCATCCACCCATGATCCCCTCAAAGAAATCCGAGTGAAAACACCCTCAACTCAACGAATCAAGCGAAGAATGAAACACCCCAAAAATAGCCTCGAAAATGACACGAAAATCACAAAGAGCTAGGAGATCATCACAACGCCGAATGCTTCCATACATCCAGAGGTCAGAGCCTATACAAGAATCTAGCCTGAGGAAATACTAGGAAAAGAAGCAGTCCAGAGCGATCTACCGGGGGAGGAAACCCTAGAGTCCAAGAGAGAGAGAGAGATGCCATCCACCTCTCCGCTATTTATACGAAGTCCACCGGAGGAGGCAAATGACCACGCTACCCCTACAACTTAAATTGAAGATACACACCCCTCAGGGGCAATATGGTCAAGTCTTCGAATATTCCCATCGAGCGGACACACTTCCACCGCGGACTTGCTTAGCCTCGACGCAAGCCCCGCGATCACGCCATGTGCCCCCCGCCTCGAAGCTTCCCGACACTCCCGGATCACCGTCTCCGTCGCATCGGGCCTCCAGACTTAGTTTTGGTGCCCAAACCAAGAAACCGTCCACCAATGGTTTTGTGGGCAAACCACCAAACCGTACGTGCAAGCTTCGACCTCGAACCGCCACCTTGCACCGGTCCATGTCTATGTCTTCAACTTGCTAGTCTTGCACCGCACAGCTCGCACTTGACTCCATCGGCCACCGGGTACAACGAACCAAGCCTACTTGCCTCTTCATCACCTGGAGGCCACCACATCTAAGGCCTTTCGCGCTTGTTCTTCACTTGCACCAACACGAGTCAAGCCACAACCTGTACCTACACACTGAGCCAAGCATCAGTCCACACAACGTTGTCAATCACTCATCACTAAGGAGTGACCCTCCACTGGTCTTCGGACACACCTGGTCCTCACGCTTCATGAAACTATACACCACCGCTCCTTGATCAGCCCTGCAGCCTTCAACTCTGCGGTGCGCTTCAACAACTCGGGCACATCCAAGCACTCCTCCGTGGTGGGCTCTGCGTTCCAGATTTCACTATGAATGGGAGCGAACAGGCTCGGCTTCGGTGGCTGTGGGTGATGATTCACGGTGTAGAACCACTCTTGTTTCCAATCTTGGTTCGAATCTATCAACTTGTACTCGAAGTACACATCTGATAGCTTCTCCCATTTCTGGATTTCGGCACCTCTGACTACATGCGGCGACAGGGTGCTCCGCTGTGGCTTCAACTGGAACAACTTCTTGAAGAGGCCCCAGTGTGGTCAGATCCCCAGAAATGCCTCGCAGAAATGTACGAAGATCGAGATCTGGAAGATACCGTTTGGATTCAAGTGGACGTGCTCGATCTGGTAGTACTCGAGCAGCCCATATAAGAAGTCTGATGCCGGCAGGGCCAACCCGCACTCGCAGAAGTGGGTGAACATCGGGATCTCATCGGGAGTTTTCTCCATCGGCCAGTCATCTCCGGCGGTGGTATTCCAGCCTTCGATCATCTGCTCATGAAGGAACCCGACATCGACCGGCGCCTGTATATCTTTATGCTTCATCTTCGACTTCTTCCAGGTGTTGGCCTGCTTCTTCAGCAGCGACGACTGCGGGGAAGATTCTTTCTTCCTCCCAGCCGCCCTTTTCTTCCCCTCCATCTGTGTTGTGGACGGTGCGCTCTTCATCCTCGTGGTCACGAGCGTCTTCACTCGCATTCGCTCGGGGGTTATGCGGCGATGAAGGATGGCACGAGGGCTCTCAACTACGGCAGCGACGGATGCAGATGGGGAGATCGAAGGGGCTCGAGCGTTTGCTGGCTAAGCAGATGCGAATGGGAAACCCTAATGGGTCACCCGTCTATTTACAAACCAACAGGCACCTCTACAGTGTGGCGGACGCTTCATATTCCAAGACCTAACACTCCAGATCTCAAGGGCTCAACAATAGATCTAGTGATTGGAAAACTTTGGTCTATAGATTCTTCACCCAAGGCCGCATTCTACAGTCAAGATTGATCCTTCAAATCGAGAGACAACTGGACTCAAGGCTCGGGGGTTCTGTGCCATGTGTCCTTCGGTTTTTTCTCTGGATTTTGTAGGATAAGATTGACGGATTTCAACTTTGACCCTCAACTGGAATTCGTTTCAACCTAAGGCTCGGGGGCTACATTCCATATGGAATGCAACTTTTTGCAAAATCACATTACCATATGGATCTTCTACGTGAAGAGATCAAGACATCACGGGTACCATTGAAGACTTTCAAGAGAAGAACTTAGGGATGCTTGGGAACTACTCGAGAAGGCTTCAAGACTACTCGTGGCATCGCTGGAGTACCTTCCAGCTTCATGGTAGTTCAAGTACTATTGAAGACTTTGGCTTGTAGCGCTCGGGGACGCTTAGTAACTACTCGCGGAGGCCTTCAAGACTACTCGAACTTGTCGCACTCAACTACAAAGTACTCAGGGGCTTGTCGTACGGGCATTCTGGGGCCTACCAGGATGGGCTTACCCATGAGACAAGTACCCGCAGGACCCTCTGTCTACTTGTGGGCCGCGGCTACTGAAGACGTGGACCACTTGGACTACTCAAGACTACACAGGATTAGTACTAGACTAGGAAGGCATGTCCTACACACCGCCTATAGCTACTCCTAGTCGTACCCGACTAGTACTTCTTTACCAAACCAACTTGTAACCCTGCCTCCCTGTGCATATAAGGCAAGGCAGGGACACCCCCAAATGACACCTGACACTAACGCAAACAATCAAGAGCCACGCAGCATACAGTTAGTAGGTTATTACGCACATTGCGGCCCGTACCTGTCTAAATTGTGTGCCCCGTGTCTCACCTTCGAGTTCCTAATCTCGGCGAGCCCCACCGCACAATTAACTACCTTAGGTACCCCCTGGGTAGGTTTGTCGGGACTAAACACCGGCAGGTCCTCCCCTGGAGGACCACCCCGGGAAGTCTACTAGGGACTTTTGACGGTTCAAAAACACGCCAAGATTCACCGCAACCTTACGAATCATGTAGTACCTTTTTCTCTCTAGTATTACCCAAGGTTATCGAATCGTGGAACATGTGCAACGCAAGATTCAATCCAATAAAGCGAAAAATACTTTTCTTTGAGAGATTGTTATGCATCTAATCTACTAAACACGAGTGGTAGCGAGAGGAAACGTAGAGATAACCAATCTAGAGAGTCTAGATCATGGTTTTGTTGTAGTTTCAAGCGAGAGATGAAGATAACAATGCGAATCTCATAAAAAGCATCTTTAAACCGTGGCCTCCATTCCAATCCTCGAAGGCACATACTGTACGCGTGAATGACATCCTGTCACGATGCTCCCGCTTTTTGTGTAGGTGAACCTAAGAGCACGTTCGTGAAGAACATGTTGAACACACTTGGTAGATCTGGTATGCACCTCTAGCCACCATAGCTACAAGAACACCCCGAGCAATCTATCTCGAGAATAGATTGAGGAAGAAGCAAAACCAAGAGAGGGCAAAATCGTAGAGAAGGCACTTGATCGCTAGAAATCAGATTCACAATATAAATTCACCATGAATGATTACATGAACAAGATCACCGTCGGGATCCTACCTTGATCTTGATCCTAGCTCTGGAACTCCGACGTGGTCTTCCTTGCAAGGTTCCCACGTCGGCCAAGGAAACCCTAGACAACTAGCACGACCCTCCTCTCCAGAATGGTGTCCCTCTAGCTTCTCTGCTCCTCGGCGGTGAATGAAGAATGGATTGATGCGTGAGCCCTTGCCTCGGGGCTTTAAATAGACTGAGGAGGGGGTAGGTCGAAGGTGGTGACGAACCAGGCCCAAAAAGGGCTGGGCCGGTCGGCCTGGGCCCACTTCGGCCTGTTTCGCCCCCGTCTTGCTTCCCGAAGCTTCTTGCATTTTTCTCTATTTGTGTCCTTCTGCATGTGGACCCTTGACATCATTTTCTCCGCGATTTAGATAAGGGTACTTGTCGTCCAAGCTTCAGCATCTTCTGTGTAAGTCCCTAGAGTTTTACGGCTTCATGCTTTGGTCCTTGAGCGATTTAGAGTCATGTTCACTTCGTGTCTTGACTTGTGTAGGGCTTCATGATCTTCTCACAAAGTGCTCAATGAACTTTACCCGGAAGTCCTCCTTTTAGTGCTAAAATCTGGCGTAAACAACAAACTCCAAAAATGACAGGCAAGAGCGAACTTGTTATATCAAGGGCGTTAGTACCATTGGATCGGATATCAAATCAATGCCAATACCAAATGTAAACTCATGGTTTGAAGCACAAAATATGAGCGTCAACACGGACGGAGGACTTCCGCTGGAGGCACAACCGGAAGCCTCTCGAAGAAAGAGGAGGCCACTCAAACAGAGAGTGGGGCCTCCTAGCCAGGAGCCTCATCAGCACTACAGACACACATGGGATAGCACTGTGCACGAGGGAAAGTAGTAGTATACCCTTTAGTGGGTCAGGGAGGGTCCTGTCTCCGTATTGGGACCCTACCGGGGGTAGAATGAACTTTGTACTGGAAGGGGCCTTGGAGGCCTATAAAAGGGGAGCCACCCCCATGTATTCAGTTCAGTTACAACTCATTCAATTCATTAGTCACTCAGTCCTCTAGTAGTTCTCCTGTGCCATGACAGTACGGTACAAGAGCACTACTTCTACTATTTGGGCTCCGTAACCACCAACACAAGTAAAATAGAGAAACAAAATAGTAATTTGTAAAGGATGGAAATAATAAACTTACATGATTTTTGTTTACATAATCCAGCTCCAATAGAAGATGGAACACAAGAAAAAATTAATTCAAAAGATGTATGTGAAGGCCTAAATGAGAACAAAGAAGAGGAAGCAAATGGAACCCATGAACTTACAGAAGAAGAGATTCAAGAGTTCATTCGTAATGAGCAGTTAGCAGCATCAGAAGGAAATAATGCAGACACTGATAGTAAATACACACCATAGATAGGAATGGAGTTCAGAAGTAGAGATGATGCTCGCCACTTTTTCTCCTTCTATGGATTTCTTGTTGGATTGGAGGTTGTAGTGACACCTACTACAAGAACTACAAGCAAGAAAAGAAACAATGAGATATATGTTGACGACTGTTAAGTACCTCTTTTAGGCTGTCAACTCCTACATAAAGTTCATGAAATGTGATCATCAACACTAGAATAGGGGTTATACTAACAATTTCCACAAGTGTTGATGAATAGTTGAATGCTGGCATTTTCCACAAGAAAAGGAGGGAAAGCACACGTATTTGGACTATGCCTCACCACCTCAGCTAATGAGGTGTTTCCACACCAGATCCTACATGTACAAGCCATGTCATCAATCCAAGGGAGGCAAGTCCTAGCGAATCAGAACGCGCCACGTGGCTATCACAAGGATCCATGGGCCCACTCGGGAAGCAAACCAACTCAAAATTCTACACACACCCAAAATGTACCCAAGGGCCCACATGGAAGTCAATGAGCAAAAGATGGAAGGCCTTAGGGCCGGTTCATCCTGGCCTTACACATGGTGATCTCCCATTGGTCCAAGACTCTGTTCTTGGGGTGCTTTCGACGATCTTCAGTGAACTACTTGGCCTATAAATAGAAGATACACATCTCATTTTAGAGACACACTTCTCCTCGCTTTTCATTTTAGCCTTTGGTTACTCTCTTAGGAGAGGAGAGCTTTATAACATAGGATTAGTGCTGGCTTGCTAGTGCTTTTAGAGATTTAGGAGGAGAGTGAGGAGGATTCTTGGGGCCTTGCCATGATCTTTGGCAACTTTCCTCAAGAACGAAACTCTACGGATGTTGTTGTTCTTCATCTAGAATAAAGTGAGTGTTTCTATATTCTCTATTTAGACTAAAGTGATATTCTTACATTGTTGTTTGTGTTCCTATGTTCTTTGCCTGTTCATCATTTAGAGGCTTGTGTTCTTCCAACACAATCCTTTTGATCCATTTGATCAGGTTCATAAGTTTGCATTCAGTTCATGTTGTTGCTTGTCTACTAGAGCATAATAAGAGTGCTTACATTTCTTAACTAGATCAAAGTTGCATCTGTGATCCTTGCCAGTGGTAGAGTTTATCTGAGCTAGTTTTGTCTTCTCCCTCACGGATTTGTCGCTTTGTATTTATACGAAGTGCTATAGTAGCACTATGGGAGTACTAGACGTAGTTCGCTATAGTAGTAGTCGGTGGTGTGGACGTGGTGTCTAGACTACGAGTTATCCTTTGTTTGCCCCATTTCCCACATTTAGATAGAGGTAGGCTGCGGTAGTGACAGCCGTTGGACCCTTTGTACTCCTCTGTGTTCTCATACTGTGTAGAGCCACATACCGGAACCAACTCTTAGAGCCAGGCGGGGTCGGTGCCCGAAGTGAGTGTCCTTACCAGAGAAGTCATTCCAAGACTCTGTTTCTACCTGCCGGATCCTCTCTACCCAAATTCTATCCTACAAGAGTTGTGTCCTTAGATCACAGCTAGGCCTAGAGCTAGGTCTCTTCCGTCCTTGGATTCGATACCCTTTGGAATACTCCTTAGGTGAAGTACTACAACGGTATATATGTGTGCTTGCGGACTCTTTCGTAACACATAGGTGTGCCCAGGTGATTCTGGCATTCACGCTAACAAGGTGACATTAGTGTTGATGTTAAGAAATACCAACAAGCATTTCCGGCACTATTGCCGGGGACGATTGTTGTTTTTATCTCTGAGCCTAGTGGTCTTCGTATCTTTTTATCTTTTCTTCACTTCTACCTTTACCCCCGCTACCCATGGAGAAGCTTTCCTGTAATAGCGTCTCTACCCTTAGGGGTGAGTTCATCTTAGAGCAACCATCAACTTCTTCATCTAGCTGCGAACTCCGTCCCGGCTTTATAGCCATGGTTTCGAATCGACTTTTCTCTGGAGCAATCAGTGATGATCCTCATGTTCATTTAGAGGAGTTCAAGGACTTGTGTTCGTGCTTGGTCATCCCAGGCATGACACAGGAAACCTTAAGGTGGAAATTCCCTTTCTCTCTCGTAGATAGAGCAGAGCAATGATACACCCACACGGCAAGGCATGTGAATAATTGGGGAGAACTGTGAGATAACTTCTGTGACTCATTCTCCTTTGATGAATGCACAGAATCCCTACCGCGTGACTTCCTCGACTTTGAGCAATTAGAGGGTGAGTCCATATGTGCAGCATGGGAAAGGTTCCTATGTCTTTTGACATCTAGCCCAGACATGTCTATACCTGATGATATATCGACGTACACCTTTTATACTCATATAAACATGGAATCTGCATGAGAGCTCGACTTCACATCTGGAGGTTCGTTTGAAACCAAAACTCCAATGGGAAGAAGAGAGATCCTGATGCGAATATCATGATGATTGTGACATATGGACTAACTCCATGCAAATTTTCCTTTCTTGAGAATGGTGTTTTACAACACAAAGACAATGACAAAACATATGACATATTCATATACCATGCACATACTTTTTCCCTTTTGTACAATCTTTATTCAGGTTATGAAAAGCTTGTAGTAGCTTATCCTCAAGAGGGCAAGAATGACGAGCATTACCTATGGACACTAGAAGCCATCGTTATTGCCAGACGACTATCCAAGGTGAAAGCTTTATTAAACTTCAATCCTTCTTATTTTCCTATGGCAAAGCTACTACTTGGATTGTGTGATTACATATCAAAGCACCTTGGAACATTGGAGGAAATAAATGCTACGACACAAACAAAAGTTCATTTGAATCATTTCAACCATGAAGGGGTTGTCAACTATCCTGGAAACAAAAAGAAGATTCATTTGTAAAGAAAGTATAATGCAGCTACATTCCTCGAAGATGGCAAACAATCTCCATTCTTTGGATTAGAAGAGTCGAGGATGACTCCTTTTCAAGAGGAGGAGGATGACATGCACATCTTACACAATAGAGTCGAGGATGACTCCTTTTCAAGAGGGGGAGGATGATGAGGACATCCCAGCCATGTGTAACCCATTTGTTAGAATTACACCAGATGTATCGCTTGTTATGCCAAATCCTCTAGTTACACATAAGGAATCAAGTGAAACATCGGTTACACAAGAACAAGCATCGGATATGCAAGCACAAGTCAACGAAGGACCGGTTACGTGCAACCGTGCAAAGAAACTCCAACATGAGGTGCATGCTTTCCTCTTCGAGTTACTTTACAATATTAATTAGAGTCATATACTACCTAAGCCTTATATTTTACTCTTACTCAAGTTTACACAAGAGCCTTCTCTGCTGGGTTACGTGAAGGACACAGAAGGTTACGTGGAGGACACCAAGGCTGCTGTCCAAGCTAAGAAAGGTTACGCACACAAGACTCAAGATTACACAACAGAAGTATCAACTTCACATCCAAGTCTGTACCATCTCTGGAGGATATGGGGGCCAAGTTATACATGACTGGAAGCTCCTTGAAGTGAAGATTCCAACCCAACAAACAGCGCATCGTTTCGACTTCTGAGCTAGGAGTAATGACCATTTTAGTGAAGGTTGCGCAGAAGCTGAGAAGACGCACGTGAACTGAAGAGGACTGCATGAATGCTTTCACCAGTTGGCCTTCTACCTCCCAACATGGCCTTTTCAGTTCATACTCATCCCACACTCATCTAGAAGAGTTGTTCTTAGTATAAATACCCTCTATGTATCATTGAGAACTCAATTTTGATAATCATGAATTGATAGCCTCATATGGTTTGTCGCAGCCGAGCTGCTGAGTGCCTTGCACACCCTTGTTCTTCCTTGTTCTTCTTAGACTTGTGAAGAGATCTCTCTGAGGTCCCCTACTTTGTGCTATACGGCTTCCGTTCGGTTGCATCGTATTGTGTGGATTAGTTCCGGCTTGTGGTTTTGCGGTCGTTTGGAGATTGAGTCAAAGTCCTCGCGGTTTCGGTGCCTCTCTCCCCATCGCTTGGTCGCATCCAACCTTTGTCAGGTATAAAGCTACTTATCCGTTGTTTGCAGCAATTATCTTGTTACAAAACCTACTGCCGTGAAGATAGGGCCATCCCTAGGACCTTGATTGCAACGGTCCCTACCATGTGGTAATCAGAGCTATCGTTGTCACGGTAGGTTTTGGTTATTACCCACCCTCCCACCCTTTGCAATTTGTTACTGGTTTCATCCATCACATATATTTGTGTTTTGTTCATGTCCTACAGTCCACTAAAAAGCCCACACAAAAAATCTCATAGCCTTTTGTGGTACTGTTGCATTGTGTGTTGTATTCATAGTGTTCTTAATCACCATCTTTGTTCTTCCGCAGTGCTGTAATTTTTTTCTGCACCCCTCGTATGTTCGCTTGTGTTTGTTGTTAGTAAAAAAATCAAAAAAAAAGTGTGAAAGAAAGAGCAAAAAAAAAAGAGTGAAAAAAGAAAGAAATTAAGAAAGGAGAAGTTGAAAGGGGCTGTGTTGCGGATTGTGTAACTAAAAGTTTGATATCTAAAATCTCAAGTTGGTGGTGGTTCTGGACAGCAACATTTTCACCCGGTTACACACTTTGTTTCAGTACCATAGCCTCCCTTGAACAACCACCTAAAGCTCCACAAAAATCTGAAACCGGACCTCTCGTCTTGTATCCTTTCAACCGCTTAATCACAGGTTTGGTTACGCCACACTAGCACACTCACGGTCCTTGAGAACGGGTAAGAACTTGGGTAAGCAAGAGGTGAGGTTGTGTGATTCCACATATTTTTCCTATTCCACTTTCTCTTGCAATATCCTAACATGACAGGACCTAATTCGTGTGTTCGTGGTCGCCATCGTGGTGCTCAAGAGGCCACTATTTCACGAGTTGAGCTACAGCGAGTACAAAATTTGGTGCTGCAGGCCATGGAAAGAATGTTTGATGAACATCTTCCAATCTCAAATAGTGGGGTTCGACGTCAACGTGTTCCTGCTGCTCCACAAGTGAAAGATGGTATGAAAAACTTCATCAATGATACTTCCGCACGTTCTCTGCATCAAGGAAGTTCTCTTGTGCGTGACCTTGTCCCCCATGAAGAAAATGAAATGGTGAAGTATGATCAGCCCCCAATTTTCGATGACGAAGATCAGGTGATGCCATGGACAAAGGTGCTGAAATTTCATTATGTTTGAAACATAAAGTTCAGATTAAAGGCAATAATAATACAAATGCTTCTCATTCAAGTGATGCAAGTTCAATAGCGTTTAAGGAAGATTTAGTTCTTGGTTCTTTTGCTGCTCCATTGCCTTTACAGAACTTGGTCAAGTATGATACATATGCATATGTTGCTTCACAAGATGTTGAAGTGATCGTGCATCAAAACCTTTGTGAGAATGAGGGCCACATAGCCAAATTGAGAGAGAGTGAAAACAATAATGAGTTGTGTGACTCCACCCACTGTGACCTTGAGAGTACAAATAATGCAAATGTGAGGGATACACCACAACACAATAGAGAGTTTGAATGCAACTCATGTGAGGATACTTTTGAAACTAACACTCTCATCTCTACCGCTAGTATTTTGTTTCCAAATGTGCAGGTTTGCAATACAAATGAGGAAGATATGGATGCTCATGATGTCACCATACTTGTTGAGAGAGATGAGAAGGTAACCAATCCACCGAACCAATTATATATAGCTTAAAACTTGAAACATGACGAGGCAATTGGTAAGATTTCAAAAATGTCATCCATGATACTTGCACTACCAGAAAGTCTAAAAGGTAATGAAAATATTTCAGATCTGAATATGCAACATATAGTGGTGAGTGATTGTGAGAAAGCACATGTTTCAAATGGACTTGACCATAATGTTTGTGCTGATTTGATAGTGTCACATGTTCATACCTTTGCTGAAAATTTTCAAGTTGATAACCAATGTTCAGTCATGCATGATCATTTCTATGTTTTGATATGGTTGATTTACATGATACTTTGCAATCATATATCTAGTGTACCTATGCATGTAAATAAATTTGGTCATATAGAAATGAATACTCATGATAATTTTGTTTCAACAATAGGACATAATCCAAACCTTTGTGCTGATTTGATTGAACCACATGTTCATACACATACTGACTATGATCTTGATGATAGCCTCTATACTTTGATTGATCCATGCAATGTTCTACAATCTAATAAACTTCACCCTGTTTATTTGACTACTAGTGCTGAATTCCTTGCCAAGGTATCTCCTACCAGCTACTTGTTTTATACCACGCTTGATATGCCTATTGATGTCAACAAAATCTTGAAAATATTTATGTGAATCTTCCAAATCTTTGAACAAAGTTCATAGCTGCAAGTTTACATTTACTTTAATTGGAGAACATGTTGTAAATACTTTTTCTGTTCATGCCATTTGCATATTAATTGACAAGCTTGCTGATTTGAAGTCAAATATGATGTGTGATAATTCTTGTGATCTGATCAATCATTTGTTTAGTGCTTCTAATTCTGAACCTTCAATGCCATTTTCTTGTTCATATGTTCCTTTGAAAGAAAGAAATCATGCGCACAAAAATGCAATCTGTGCACTCGAAAAGCATTTGTCCACATGCATGAGCATTTCAATTGAAGGGTATACATCTAAACTTGTCCATAAATTGTGCAACAACACTTTTGGGATTGTTATGAATGTTTCACCACCATGCCTTGAACAATTTGATCTTGGAATGTTGAAATTTGAGATGTTAAATCAATTGTGTTGTTTGAAACAAATTTTTGTTCTCCCATTACATAACTTATTTGCAGGTCTACAAAAGTCAATCATGCTTTTTCATCATGGTAAGATGAAAGTTCTTAATACAATATTTCAAGCTAACAATATTTTGTAGTATAATCAAAAGTCGAGGTCGACTTTTTTCCAAGAAAGGGAGGATGATGCAAACATCATGATACTTGTGACATATGGACCAACTCCATGCAGATTTTCCTTTCTTGAGAATGGTGTTTTGCAAAACAAAGATGATGACAAACTAGATAACATATTCATATACCATGCATATACTTTTGCCCTTTTGTGTAATCATTTTTCAGGTTATGAAAAGTTTGGAGTAGCTTCTCCTCAAGAGGAGGAGAATGATGAGCATTACAGATGGACATTTGTAGCCATCATTGTCAAACCGACATCCAAGGTGAAAGCTAAATTAAAATTCCATACTTCTAATTTTCCTATGGCAAAACTACTACTTGGATTGTATGATTACAGATCAAAACATCTTGGAATATTGGAGGAAATAAATGCCACAACACCAACAAGTCTTCATTTGAATCATTTGAACCATGAAGGGGTTGTGAAATATCCTGGAAAGAAAAAAGATCCTTATGCAAAAGAAGTATGATGCAACTACAATCCTCAACCATGGTGATACATCTACATTCTTTGGATTTGAAGAGTCGAGGACGACTCCTTTTCAAGAGGAAGAGGATGATGAGGACATCCCAACCATGCGTAACTCAAATGTCAAGGTTACACCAGATGCATCGCTGGCTACACAAAGCTCACATCCAGTTCCACATCAAGAGTCAAGTGCACAACCGGTTACGCAAGAACAAGCATTGCAAATGCAAGTACAAATGAACAAAGGGCCGGTTACGCGCAGCCGTGCAAAGAAACTCCAACATGAGGTGCATGCTTTTCTCTCTGAGTTACTTTGCAATATTAATAAGAGTCATATACTACCTAAGCCTTGTATTTTATTCCTACCCAGGTTTAGACAAGAGGCTTCTCCTCTGGGTTACGTGAAGGACACAGAAGGTTACGTGGAGGACACCAAGACTGCTGTCCAAACTGAGAAAGGTTACGCACACAAGACTCAAGGTTACGCAGCAGAAGCATCAACTTCATGTCCAAGTCTGTAACAACTCGGGAAGACACAGGGGTCAAGTGATACACCATTAGAAGCGTCTTGAAGTCAAGATTCCAACCCAACAAACAGCGCATCTTTTCGACTTCCGAGCTAGGAGTAATGGCCAAATTACTAAAGGCTGCGCAGAAGCTGAGAAGACGCGTGTGAAACCGAAGAACTGCATGAATGCTTCCACCAGTTGGCCTTCCACCTCCCCAACGTGGTCGCTTCAGTTCATACTTATTCCACACTCATTTAGGAAAGTTATTCCTAGTATAAATACCCCTATGTACCATTGAAAACGCAATTTTGATAATCATGAATTGATAGCCTCATATGGTTTGTCGCAGCCGACCTGCTGAGTGCCTTGCACACCCTTGTTCTTCCTTGTTCTTCTTGGACTTGTGAAGAGATCCCTCTGGGTTCCGCTACTTTGTGCTATACGGCTTCCGTTCGGCTGCGCCGTATTGTGTGGATTAGTTCTGGCTTGTGGTTCTGCGGTCGTTTGGAGATCGAGTCGTAGTCCATGTGGTTTCGGTGCCTCTCTCCCCATCGCTCGGTCACATCCAACCTTTGTCAGGTATAAAGCTACTTACCACTGCTTACAGCAATTATCTTATTACAAAACCTACTGCCATGAAGATCGGGCCATCCCCAGGACCTTTCTTGCACCGGTCTCTATCAAGTGGTATCATGATAGGGACCGTTGCAAGAAAGGTCCTGGGGATGGCCCGATCTTCACAGCAGTAGGTTTTGTAACAAGATAATTGCTGCAAACAACGGATAAGTAGCTTTATACCTGACAAAGGTTGGATGTGACCAAGCGACAGGGAGAGAGGCACTGAAACCACGAGGACTTCGACTCGATCTCCAAACGACCGCAAAACCAAAAGCCAGAACTAATCCACACAATACGACGCAGACGAACGGAAGCCGTATAGCACGAAGTAGGGGACCTCAGAGAGATCTCTTCACAAGTCTAAGAAGAACAAGGAAGAACAAGGGTGTGCAAGGCACTCAGCAGCTCGGCTGCGACAAACCATATGAGGCTATCAATTCATGATTATCAAAACTGAGTTCTAAATGGTACATAGGAGGTATTTATACTAAGAACAACTCTTCTAGATGAGTGTGGGATGAGTATGAACCGAAGAGGCCACGTTGGGAGGTGGAAGGCCAACTGGTGGAAGCATTCATGCAGTCCTCTTCGGTTCACGCGCGTCTTCTCAGCTTCTGCGGAACCTTCACTAAAATGGTCATTACTCCTAGCTCAGAAGTCGAAACGATGCGCCGTTTGTTGGGTTGGAATCTTGACTTCAAGGAGCTTCCAATCATGTATAACTTGGCCCCCATATCTTCCAGAGATGGTACAGACTTGGACGTGAAGTTAATACTTTTGTTGTGTAATCTTGAGTCTTGTGTGCGTAACCTTTCTCAGCTTGGACAACAGCCTTGGTGTCCTCCACGTAACCTTCTGTGTCCTTCACGTAACCCAGCAGAGAAGGCTCTTGTGTAAACCTGAGTAAGAGTAAAATATAAGGCTTAGGTAGTATATGACTCTAATTAATATTGCTAAGTAACTCGGAGAGGAAAGCATGCACCTCACGTTGGAGTTTCTTTGCACGGTTGCGCGTAACCGGTCCTTCGTTCACTTGTGCTTGCATATCCGATGCTTGTTCTTGTGTAACCGGCGTTTCACTTGATTCCTTATGTGTAACTAGAGGATTTGGCGTAACCAGCGATGCATCTAGTGTAATCCTAGCAAATGGGTTACACATTGCTGGGATGTCCTCATCATCCTCCTCCTCTTGAAAAGGAGTTGTCCTCGACTCTATTGTGTAAGTGAGGCTTGACATGTGCACGTCAGATCCTAGATTTCTTCTTAGAAATCTCTCCTTCCTATACCGATCACAACGTACCCCACTAGAGTCTGAGTCCATCCATGAGAGTCTCTCAATAGCCAAATCTGAGTTTTCACCTCCCATGTTCCTTGATTTCTCTGTTGAGCCCTCTCCTGAACCATGAACACCGAAGGAAGAAGAAATTCAACCTTCGGAGTTCTCTTTTTGATTCGAAGATAATTTTTCTGGAGACATTATAAATGCCTCGAATCACTCTCGACACAACAAACCTATGACATCGATGAGCCTTTACGAGGTCCTCGATGAAGTTTGGAATCATGGGACCAAAATGGATTGGTCGTCTCAGGGATCAAAGCATACATCTAAAGCAATTCGGGTTAGCTCAATTTCCACAACCATCCATTGCTCCATAAGAGGAAACACCTTAGATGTTGTTCATGACCCTACTGCAGGAGCTTGCATCATATCGGAGTACCTTTTGGATACTCTGGTGGGTGACATGCCTCTGACCCCGACTCATAGATATTTCCAAAGTCCTTCATGGGGCTATTTTCCATGTTAGGGGATCGTTAGGGACGTGCTGATCATTATAGACAAGATTGAGGTGTTCTTAGATTTTCACATCTATGACATCATGGATTTTGGTCTTCTCCTAGGTTTCCCTTTAGAAAAGCTTCTTGGTCAATCTCAAGGGAGCCTAGATGAAAAGTTTGGGGAACCTTGTTCTGTCCACACCAATCATTCCAGACATCCTTTGATAGAACCTTACCCGAGGTCTACGGTACCTCCTTTGCCTCCTAATCCTCCTAACGAAGCATCTCTTGAGGAGGCCATGGAGGAATGGTCAGATGGAGTGGCACACTATTCTGAAGCAATTTGGAATAGCTTCCGTTCTATGATCGTTCCATGCTCCATTAGAGGAATAGTCGTAGAGGCCCATTGTAACCCCATCATGGAGGTTAACACCATGCCATGGCACTTAGAAACAGTTTTGGGCGAAGTTCCTTTAGCATCATCCGACATGCTCCTCAAGACTGGTCCCTTTGGACACATTCTTGAATGTAGGGGAATCGCAAGTGCCATGCTGCTCAGCATAGACGGGATCGAGGCTAGCCTTGATTTTCACATCTTTGAAGTCCTCGATCTTGATCTTCTCCTAGGCTCCCCATTAGAGAAACTCTTTGACACATCCTTAGGGAGCCTACATGATAAGTTTAGGGGAGCCGCTTCTGCCACCACTATTCCTTGTCTAGGACATCATATGGCGAAGCCTCTTCCCAAGTGAAGTCCACTCGAGAAAATGATGCATATATCTCTGTTTGTGTCATCCAAGCCTATTCTCATTAAGGTTGCAGAATTTTCTGCCCCTCATGAGTGTGACTCGGAAGACCTTCTTCACCTTCATGAAGATGAATGATCGTCATCATTCTTGATCGAGTTCGAGCCCTCTCCGCTGGCATGTATCATGTTGCTTTCGATCATGATCGAGAGTCAACACCGAGCTTCCATGATGGATCTCTTGAGATGGAGAACTCATGGGCCATGGAAGCTTGTGAGGCACCAACTCTGGAATTCATAGGAAAGGATTCCACTGATAAGCATGGTAACTTCATTCTTGATACACCACATGAACCATGCTTGCATCATGCCTCTCTAGAGTCGGCCATGCTTAGTGCACTAGGCACACGTGAGGACTACAACAACCTTCTGGTCCTCTTTTGTAAGGACTTTAAAAGGTTGCTTGTAGATGCATATGTTTATCATAAGCATATCAGATTTTGCGTATGCAATGTTGCACTGACCTTGCAGCTGAAGCTTCACTGACACATGAAAGATTGGTGGTGAGACGGGAATGACACCACCAATCATGGCTGCAAGATGAAGTTCCATGGTCGAGCTTATGACCTTAACCAAAGCACTACTAGGAGATAGCCTGGATTAGCATAGGTTTTATCTCCCTTTCGAATAAGAGCAATAGCATGCTTTTAGGATAAGTTGTCCTTCGGGTATTTTTGGTCGCTAACCTTTCAGGTGGAGGTTAAAAAGAATGATGGACATGTGACACCTAAGAACATGTGAGCTGCATCACCTAGAACACCTTTGTAAGGTTTGGTGAGGGAACACTTACAAAGGGAAGCTTGACCTCCACACACTTGAGTTTTGTTGCCTAGCAATGCAAACTTCAAGTGTGGGGGGTTATGTGAGCATCCTGAGTAAAGTTCCTCTCCTGCCAAATCTTATCCTGGCTTGGCGATGATGTTAGCTCTTGCATCTTGCCCAGCTACCTAGGTACGTCCTGCTTTTGACTTTAAACAAAGCCCTTCCGGGAGGTTGCACGAGGTTCACCGTCTTTTGCTCATGCTTATGTCCCTTCTTGACAATAGCTTGGTCATGCTTTCATGCTTCTTTCATTTATGTTCATATGCTCTGGTTTGAATGCATGTTTCGCGAGCGTACATTCATAGGCTGTTTTAAATTAAGTATGGTGCTTAGGTTAAAATTGTCTTCTTCGGTCAAAACAAGACATAGTGTCGAGTTTTGATTGATGAACCTTAGAGTTATGCTTTCATAGATCTTAGTTGCATGTATGTGGACTAACCCCTGCAGGAAATCATCAAATCCAAATGGGTAAGTCACTGAGCTATAGTCAAATGGGAAGGTAAGTCAAGACTTCGGATTCATGTTGCACAACATACAGAGGAGATACACATGACCTCTCAAAGGTCCAAGGTAAGTATATTCCCCTTTGTTTATGAAGTACAATCCTAATCTATGCCTGTTTAAGTAAATGACATGGTGATAATAAAAAACCCACAAAATTATTTGTTTTCAAATAAAGGCTCTATGGTTCTCGAAACAGCAGAGTCCCTCTTTTGTTTCACTTTGTGTTTGAAGAACAGCACCAGGTAGAAACACTAGTGTGGGGGAGTTCTCTTGACCTCATCGTCGACATACCCACTCGAGAACTCCCACACAAGGGGCTGCACAACATCGACTATGCCTTCATGCTAAGGGATGAGGTAACCTAGAGTGATCCGGTTGCCTTATGGTTAGCCAAATCACCACTGGTCTTCCTTGATCCCTATATTCTTCAGAATGATGGTATGTGCCCCCTTGATCTCACTCTCCTTGATCCATGAGTTTTAACGAATTTCAATTCTTATCCTTTAAAATCAGACTCAGAATAAAATGTATCGTCATACTCCATGTGCTTTACATGTTTCCTATGGTTGGCTTGCATATATTTTATTTCTTACTTATCATCTTGATGCTTGTGAGTAAATATCATTATGGAACTCATGCTCATCTAAGTAGTTGGTGTTTGTAATATGGTTTGATGATATGATGTTCGCTCCTAATGTTTGAGTTCTTGGGAATTTTATTTTGAAAATTCTGAAAACCCTTTGCAAAGCTCCTCTTTGATATGCCAAAAGTTCTACCAAAGCCATTTAGTTGAAAAACCTTATACTCATATGCTGCTTGTCATTGCATTGAGCTTTGTCAAATTATTGTGACCCTTGTGAGAATTCAGTTTATGCTTTCATGATCAAGTTCATGTGCACACCATCGTATCCCTTGCTATGCTTCTACACTCGGAGTTAGCATTGTATCATTCATCCATTCCATTCAAATAAAGCTCCATGTTGTGTGACTGCTCTCTCTCCAAAAGTTGTTGAAAAAAAGAGACATGGGCTACTCAAAAAAAGAGAGAGAGAAAGGATAGCCCATGTCCAAAATAAAGGAGAAAAAGGGAGAGAGGTGAGATCATGCAAAAAGGAGTTCTAATCAATTAAGATGGTAATAACTAGAACCCATTCCGGACCTAGTGTCCACCTTACCATCGCCACAACTTCATTACATACATATGGTAATATCTAGCACCCATTCTGGGCCTAGAATCCACCTTACCATACCATCACATCCATATATGTGCACATCTTGATCTGATTGTATGATTTGATTTTCTCCTTGGATCTGGTTTTTGACTTTGCAATATATGTGATGCAAGTATGCCTTATCATTCATTTTCTACCTTGAGCTCCATAGATAGCCATCATTAGAAGTGGGATGAAGAAAGGTAATTCTAATGCCTTGGTGAGGACATATACACATTGAGCAATTTGAGAGAATCAAATGAGGAGCTAAGCAAGGTTTGTTTTAAAAACGTATTTTCAAAACCCTAAGTTGCTTGACATGACGAGCAGGAGAGATTTGATTCATGACTATTCCACTCTTCAACCACCCAAGATGGCATGATAGCCACTTCACAGAGTTCACAAGTACAAGTGTTGGCGTGTTGTTGTTGACTATCTCTTATGTTCGCTTCATACCTTTGGATATCATGTCTCACCTTGATCTGTTTCCCTTCACTCGGGATGAGCAAAGGTCAAGTGTTGGCGTGTTGTTGACGACAGTTAAGTACCTCTTTTAGGCCGTCAACTACTGCATAAAATTCATGAAATGTGATCATCAACACTAGAATAGGGGTTTATACTGAAAATTTCAATAAGTGCCGATGAATATTTTAATGCAGGCATTTACCACAAGAAATGGAGGGAAAGCACACATATTTGGACTATGCCTCGCCACCTCAGCTGATGAGGTGTCGCCACACCAGATCCTACATGTACAAGCCATGTCATCAATCCAAGGGAGGCAAGTCCGAGCGAATCAGAATGCACCACGTGGCTGTCACAAGGATCCATCAGCCCACTCAGGAAGCAATCCGACTCAAAATTCTACACACACCCAGAATGTACCCAAGGGCCCACATGGAAGTCACTGAGCAAAAGATGGAAGCCAGCCGGGCCCACAAGGGGTTGGCCAAAACACCTTAGGGTCGGTTATCCTAGCCTTACATGTGGTGCTCTCCCATTGGTCCAAGGCTCTGTTCCCGAGGTGCTTTCGGCGATCTTCAGTGAACCATTTGGCCTATAAATAGAAGATGCACATCTCATTTTAGAGACACACACTTCTTCTCCTCACTTTTCATTTTAGCCTTTAGCTACTCTCTTAGGAGAGGAGAGCTTCATAGCATAGGATTAGTGTTGGCTTGCTAGTGCTTTTAGAGATTTATTAGGAGGAGAGTGAGGGGGATTCTTGGGGCCTTGCTATGATCTTTGGCAACTTTCCTCAAGAACGAACCTCTGCGGATGTTGTTGTTCTTCATCAAGAATAAAGTGAGTATTTCTGTATTTTTTATTTAGACTAAAGTGATATTTTTTTGATTGTTGTTTGTGTTCTTATGTTCTTTGCATGTTCATCGTTTAGAGGCTTGCGTTCTTCCAACACAATCCTTCTGATCCAGTTGATTAGGTTCATAAGTTTGCATTCAGTTCATGATGTTGCTTGTCTACTAGAGCATAGTGAGAGTGCTTACATTTTCTTAACTAGATCAAAGTTGCATCTGTGATCCTTGCCAGTGGCAGAGTTTATCTAAGCTAGTTCTGTCTTCTCCCTCACAGGTTCGTCGCTTCGTATTTATACGGAGTGCTATAGTAAGGCTACGGGAGTACTATATGTAGTTCACTATAGTAGTAGTTGGTGGTGTGGATGTGGTGTCCAAACTAGGGGTTTTCCTTTGTTTCCCCGTATCCCATGTTTAGATAAAGGTAGGCCGCGGTAGTGACAGTCATTGAACCCTTTGTACTCCTCCGCGTTCAGATACGGCGTAGAGCCACATACCGGAACCAACACTTAGAGCCAGGCGGGGTCGGTGCCGAAGTGAGTGTCCTTACCAGAGAAGTTGTTCTAAGACTCTGTTTCTACCTGCCGCATCTTCTCTACCCAAATCCTATCCTATAGAGTGGTGTTCTTAGACCACATCTAGCCCTAGAGCTAGGCCTCTTCCGTCCTTGGATTCGATACCATTTGGAATACTCCTTAGGTGAAGTGCTACAATGGTATATCCGTGCGCTTACGGATTTTTTTGTAACACATAGATGTACACAGGTGATTCTGGCATTCACGCTAACAAGGCGCTGTTAGTGGTGACGTTAAGAAATACCAACAGTATATAAACTAGAAATGAGATGCCACTTGTATGGAAAACCACCTAAGAAAAAAGAGGAGGATGTCACACAAGACACACAACTTGTTATGGTTGAAAATACAGATAAAGAGAAGAGAAAAACAAATGTGTAGGTTAGAACAGATTGCAAATGCTTCATGCTAGTGAAAGAAACTGCAGGTGGACCATAATCACGAATTAAGTCCCTAGAATAGGAACCAGCTGTTCAGCGGAGGGAAGTATATGATAGACATGGAGAAGGGATGATTAGGACACTTAATGACGACAACATACCCACACGAAAAATGATAGAAATCCTGTCATACCTCAGAGGAGGTTTGACGGCACTACCATACAAGACTAAGGATGTACAGAACACTAAACAAAAATTAATAGAGAGGTCACTGGAAACGACATGACACAAGTCATCGCCTATTTCATGAAGAGAAAAGCAGAAGACCTAACTTTCTACTACATGTTCCAAGTCGACAAAGACATGAAGGTGAAAAAATGATTTTGGAGAGAAGGGATATCACTAGAATGGCATGCGAAATATGGAGATTGTGTAAGTTTTGACACAACATACATGACAAACCGATACAATCTCCTCTTTGCTACGTTTGTTAGGATAACAGGACACACAAACATGTTCTTGTTTGTGTGTGCATTCCTATCAGATGAAACAACTGACACTTTCAAATGGGTGTTTGAGACTTTTTTGAGATCTATGGAAGGAAAGCAACCACAATCAATAATAACAGACCAGGACAAGGCAATGAAAGTTGCTATAGAGCAAGTGTTTCCTAAATCAAGGCATAGGAATTGCTTTTTCAACATCAAACAAAAGTGCTACAACAAAAATCTGAAACTGTTCTCAAGTAAAAGATGATTACCTAAGATGTTTGAAGATATAGTGAATTTCTCAGTGACCGAAGAAGAGTTTGAGATACTGTGGCAGAAAATGGTTGTAGACTTCAAACTTGAGAAGAACAAGTACGATGTGGACCAACAGGAAGAGATTCATACATGTGTACTATAAGAATGACTTCTACCCATTTATTCAAAGCACTAGCAGAAGTGAAGGAACAAATGCCAGGTGGAATTTGAAAGACCTCGCATACACAGAAAATGAATACACACCACTTCTACAAGAACGTTTGAAAGACCTTTTCAACAACCCTTCCTCATCAACTGCAACAACAACTGCATACACAAAAAATCAATAAAAAATCAATTTTAAGAGGATAATAAGCATATAAAGATTTGAAGTGATGTTGAGAAACAGAAATTAAAATAGTATAACTAACCATTTCTAACCAATTTTTTCATAATATGATGAACATTTCCATCAACCACATGTATGAAAGATCATAAACTATAAATATCAATACATGCACAAAAAAATATTGAAAACATATAGAAAACCCAAATGAACAAAGGTATACAAGTAAATAATTCATACATTTTTCTTCACAGAAGGTGCTGAACTACGATTTCGGGTATTGGGAGGAGACGAACATGAAACCTTTAAGCACTGAAGAAATTTGAAAGGTTAGAATGATTGAAATTTCTATTTAACAATATATCAGGATACATAATTAAATTTAAAAACTTTAACAAATATAAATGAGAAACACATTATAAAATTTGTGAATGTTAAAAAAATAAAGAAATACCTTTGCAGTAGAACTACCTTTTGCAAAAAATGGGGCCTTGCTCTAAGGGGTCTATTTAAATAAATCATTTGATTAATAACATAATTAAAGAAGCAAATAAAACAAAACATAAAAGAACAAAAAGCAAATAAGGACAAAATAAAATAATGCACTGACCTGGATTACCTCTGTTACCAGAAGGGGGTGGAGGATCACATGGTGGACCACCACCCAGCTCAGAATCAACAGGAGTTGCAACCATATCAGATCTCTCAGTTTTAGTTATAGCTTTGACTAGTTGGATAACGAGATTCTTTGTTCTAGCATTGATAATAGTTACATAATTCATCATCTTGACAAACATCTTCTTAATATCATCAGGAAGAGAGGACAGAACAGAGACATAGAGATTGATAGAGATACCAGACAACCAACAATGCTTTTCAACCAACTGAGAAATTTGAAGTTTCAGAGATTGAGGAAGCTCACAACTAGGAACTTCTTCCAACTACTTATAGAAATCTTCATCCATTTCAGAAGCAGGTTCAGGGGGTTTACAAAGCTAGTACTGGAAAAAGAAAAATTAAACAACATAAATTTAAGAAATTAAAAACAAAAGACATAATGTAGAAAGGATGAGAGAATAAAGTTTGAAGTATATAGTAATAAAACCCAAAAAAATTAGCAAACCTGAGCATAGCAGGTGGACTCATAATCAAGAAGAGGCATGTGACCATAAACTCCGGGAGACTTCTTGTCAAGGTCTGCATAGAATTGTATCATACCATCTTTCCAAACTAATATCCGAGTCATATCAGGTTTCACTTGGCGGTGGCAGAAATCAATATGATCCAAATACATGACCTTGTAATAAGAAAATAAAAAACATAAATGACATTGGTGTTTTGCATATACATATGAAATGGATAAAGCAAGAACAATAAAGACTAAATAAGTAACATTAAAATAAGAGGCATTATCCACAAAAAGAAGATAGAAGAATACATACCGCAAGGTAGTAAATACAACCACCAAGAGACTGGTGAGACTTTGAACTACCAGGACCAGAATTAGATCTGTTGAAAGCTTTGCTATGACCTAACAACCAAGACAGCACAAGTCCACACCAATCATAGCCTCTAGCATTCTGAATATCTTCAAAGACACCAAAATATTTTGAGCTGGGGACCAGGTTAGTATTTGAATAGAGAAAAGCTATTGAGAGCAACAACCATAAAGAACACAAAAAGATCTTCATCTGACAATTCAACTTGACTGGTTATTTTCTTGGCAAAGAATGAGACTTGGGGGGGTATACTCCTTGCCAAATTTTATCAGAACAATAGTGATGGGAACGGGGGTGCCCGATCTTCCATCAGGAAAAGGATAACTCGTTTTGGTGGAGTGCGACACACCGATCCGGCTTCAGATCCAAAGACCCGAACTCCTGCAACCTTAGCACCACAACTCCTCTGGTTATCAACCGTGTCACAATCCGGTTGACCTCACCGCGAAGGCTAATCCCTGCCTGCGAAACAAAGAACACAACTAAGAACTCGAAAGAATGCAGCACTCAAGAATTTAGTGACGACTGCAGATGAATGATTAAGCACTCGAAGTTGGGGTTTCACAAACCGAAAACAGCGACTGTTCGACGATAGATAACTCTAAAGCAAAACCTAAGTCTAAATGGCAGTGGCTACTAAGTTTATACCCTAAACGGGGCGAGCTAGGGTTGGGGGCACGCCGGAGGGGGGGCGCCCACAACTTAGGCTGAAGGCCCGACTCAATACAAGGCCGTGTTGGCCCAAAATAGGTGACACAGCACCTTTTCGTGGTCACACAGTGTGATCCACGAATGTTATAGAGCTAGGACCAGAACCAAATCGACGGCGTCGTCGTCCCCTTTCCAACGAGTCCTTATACACCTCATTCCGACATCGTATGATGTAGATATCGCTGAAACTGTGCAGAGGTGTAGGCTGATTCCGAAACAGACGTGGTAGCTGAGTCGTAGACGAAGTACAGCTTGGAGAAGGTCGTGGCGTGTGCATGTCCTCATCATCCCCCTTCTTGAATTGGAGTCGTCCTTGACTCCCTCCCAACATGAATAATGTCCTGCGAAAGGTTTGGGGCAAGAGGATGCAAAGTACGAGACATAGGATCATTGCAAAAAGACACGTCACGACAGAGTATAGTATAACAAGGTGCATCAGGATTATCACAAAGTTCAACAATAGCAGATGTTTTAGCAATTAAAGTACCTCCCTTTAGCTTAATTGCATCATGTTTAACATCAGGAGATTCACTAGGTTCAGCTTTGGTTTTATCATTAGCAGCAAGATCACGAAAATATTTCCTAACATCAGCAGGTGATAAAGGAAGAAAAGTAATGGTTTTATTCTTATGCATGAATGTATATGTATTAGTTCTACCATGGTGTGCAGCATCTCTATCATATTCCCATGGTCAGCCTAACAAAAGTGAGCATGCTTCCATAGGTACAACATCAAAATCAGCATGGTCTTGATAAGAACCAACAGAAAAGTGTATGCGCGCGGTTTCAGTTACCTTTGCCTTGCCACTGCTATTGAACCACTCAATGTGGTACGGATGTCGTAGTGGACGTGTGGGAAAACCAAGTTTGGCAACCAAATCTGAACTCACCAAGTTGTTGCAGCTCCCTGTGTCGATGATGGTGAGAAGACGTCGCTCCTGCACAACGAGAAACATGTGGAACAAATTGTTGCGCTGAGCTTTCATGGTGTCCTCATGTTCCTCATGCACGGCCAAGGCACGCTGCACAAGAAGACTCGGAAAACTCACGGAGGCAGTGACGGAGTCAATGGCGTCCTCCTCCGAACCTGCAGCATAGTTAGCAGTAGCAACCAAACCATCTTCTACATCGCTAGCACTTACATATCCGTCTCCATCAGGTGCAGCGATGAAAGCACGAAGACTCGAACAATCCTTCATGACATGGCCCATGCCCTTGCAGTAGTGGCACACGATTTTGGCAGAAGGGCTCTTTGCAGCAAAAGATGGTGTCTTGTTCTGTTGATCCTGCACATTAGACACATTACATACCTCAGGAGCTGCTGCAGAGGAACGTGTACTCGCTGGTGGTGCTGAAGGAGAGGCACCCGACGAGGTAGAAGCTGGTGGCCTGGAGGTCTTGTGCATGTAGGAGCTCCCCCGTCGTCCCTGCAATTCTTTTTCTGCAAGCATAGCAAGCTGAAACAACTGGTTGGTGGTAGTAAACTGTTTATAGTCAACAATGTCCTGAATTTCACGTCTCAGACCCCATAAAAATGACACACCTTATCCTCAGGATCCTCTACTACCCCAGCTTGAACCATACCCTTTTGAAGCTTAGCATAATACTTCTGAACAGACATATCATCCTGCTCTAAACGTTGTAATTTCTTACGTAAATCACGCTTATAAGATGCAGGAACAAATCTATCACGCATAGCAATTTTAAGCTCATCCCAAGTAACAGGTTGGATATTTAAAGAAGCACATTCATGCCACCAAATTATAGCAAAATCTTTAAATTCACTAGTGGCTTGTCTAACCTTATGTTGATTAGGAACAAGATGTGAAGCAAATTTTTGTTCTACTGTCATCTCCCAATCTAGATATTCCTCAGCATCATATCTCCCATAAAAAGATGGTATAGTAAATTTAAATTTAGCATAAGGATTATCTATAACATAATGGTGTTTATGTTTATTACCTCCCATACCTTTTCTGTTGTGTGCAAGAAGGCGGCGTGCACGATTTTCGCTTGTCATCTTGTGGTCGACCGTACCATCAGGAAGCAACACAATATCCTCAGGATGGCCATTAGCATCAAAAGAGTCCTCGTTATCCTCGGTCTTGGGAAGGTGGAGTTCAAGCTGCTGAATTCTTCCCGTCAGATCTGAAACTCGCTTGTCCACACCCTCAACTGTGTGATTGGTTTTTCGAACTTCATTCATAAGGGTGTTGATCTCCTTAAGGAAGAAAGTCTTTATCTCATTCTGCATCTCCTGCAACTGACTAGACAAAACAGGTACGTCGTCCGGCATGGTTAGTGATTAACAAAGACCCTATGAACTAACAGGGTTGGTATGTGGAATCACACCCTCACACACGTCTTACCAAGTTCTTACCAAAACGAGCAAGGGATGGTACAATCGGCGGCTGGTTCATGATACCTGTGAGGCAGTGCTACCAAGAGTTGCAAGTGTCCTTCGCTGTACTGATCTGAAGAAAATTATGTGGAGCTTGGGAGGACAAAATATGTAGCAAGGATTAGCAAATAACAACTGCAGATTAGCAAAGTTCAATAAGTGTCCAAAGCACAAGTCATAATTGCTGGCTAAGACGTATCCTAGTCGTAGCACAACACGGTGAAGGCAGCAAGAAACGATGGACAAAAACTCAAGGAACTAGCAGAATGGCAGTTCCGTAAATAATACTGAAAAACCTTACCAAAAAGGCACTAGTAGAGAGCAAAGACGCGTTTCCAAACAAGTACCAGCAAATGAACTCAACTTTTTCTGAATTTTTTACCGCTGATCCAAAATCACAAAGGATGGAAGCACACAAAATTTGACCTAAAACAGAGGTGTATTGTGACCTAGGGAAAATCAGGAACGATCGCTGAAAACCTCTCAAAACACTTAAACAGTTTTTTTATTTATCTTCCTGATTTTTTTTGATTTGTTTGAGAACGTCCTGACCAACAAAGTGGGTAGATGTCTGTTCAACTTTTTGTTGCCAAGCTCCTGTAAAAATTTGAGAAAAAACGGAGCACCGAGCGAAAAGTTATACCTGTTTTATGAAAGGTACCTCAACCTATGTTTTTCAAAGGCAAAACTCGCAGGAAACGCAGCAGCAGCTAGGGCTGAGCAAAGCGTCTCAGCAAGCAAAATAGGGGCACAAACCTCCCTGGTATAAGCAATAGGTAATCGCCGGATGATGAATCAAGAGGGGCTACGATGCAAGGCGAAGCACAAGCGGCTTGCAACCTAATCTAGGGCTGGCGTGGCGAGAGTTCACACAAGGCGGCTAGCGGGGCAAGTCAAGTAATGTGGTGGCTCGACTTGTAATCTGGGTAAAGGTGGATGGGATAGCGGCGGAAACAAACAAACAACGACGGGCACGTTGAACTATGACAATGAACACAACCTAAACCAGCAACAAGACTCGACCACAGACACAAACTCAACAAAGCAATCTGAAATCGAAATTGCAAGGCTAAAACAGGTTGTAGGATAGCAGAATTTTTTGTAGGTTTTCTGTGGACTATGGGACGAAACAAATAGATCTCAAAAACTAGGGTAAGCCTGACGGTAATACCTGAGTCTCTGATTACCACTTGATGGGAACGGGGGTGCCCAATCTTCCATCAGGAGAAGGATAACTTGTTTTGGTGGAGTGCGACACACCGATCCAGCTTTAGATCCAAAGACCCGAACTTCTGCAACCTTAGCACCACAACTCCTCTGGTTATCAACCGTGTCACAATCCGGTTGACCTCACCGCGAAGGCTAATCCCTGCCTGCGAAACGAAGAACACAAGCAAGAACTCGAAAGAACGCAGCACTCAAGAATTTAGTGACGACTGCAGATGAATGATTAAGCACTCGAAGTTGGGGTTTCACAAACCGAAAATGGCGACTGTTCGACAACAGATAACTCTAAAGCAAAACCCAAGTCTAAACAGTGGCAGCTACTGAGTTTATACCCTAAACGGGGCGAGCTAGGGTTGAGGGCGCGCCAGAGGGGGGGCGCCCACAACTTAGGCTGAAGGCCCGACTCGATATAAGACCGTGTTGGCCCAAAATAGGTGACGCATCACTTTTTCATGGTCACACAGTGTGATCCACGAACGTTATGGAGCTAGGACCAGAACCAAATCGACGGCGTCGTAGTCCCCTTTCCAACGAGTCCTTATACATCTCGTTCCGACGTCGTATGATGAAGATATCGCCGAAACTGTGCAGAGGTGTAGGCTGATTCCGAAACAGACGTGGCAGCTAAGTCGGAGACGAAGTACAGCTTGGAGAAGGTCGTGGCGTGTGCGTGTCCAGCAGCTTGGCGATGTCCTCATCAAATAGTCTTACCAATACTATAATCAGCAGGGATTGGTTTGGGGCCAAGGGGGAGGCCCATCAACAAATTGACAGATTCCTTAGTAAGTGAAATAAGCTATATAAACATAGATAAACATTCTCAGTAGCAACGAAAAACAAAAACATAACAGTGCTTAGATTTAAACAAAAGTTTACTCATTTGCTAAGTGGCAAGAACATGATGATATAAACAAAATCTACATCAAAGGATGGTGTTGTAGAATTAATAAAATCATGTATAGCATTAATAAATCAGTGTATGGCATTTAGCATAGATAAATAACAAAAAAATTACATGCATATTTTTGGAAATTAACAACAAAATAGTCAGAAATTATAATAAAAGAATAAGGGTAAATATAATTTGTATATAAAGTAAGAAATGTGACCTTTCCCCTAACACAATATCTCCAGATTTAGCATCAACTTGCCGGGCAATCCAAGTGGAATTTTTTTTGGGAACATGACACTTGCTGAACTGGAGGAGAGACCCAAACCCATAATCTTCGATCACAGACCTTTGGTGCAGGGTAAGAGCAGCAATAACATTGGATAGTGCAATGGCAGAAAATCAGGTAAAGCCATCATTAGGATTTCTTGTGACTTTAGCCCTTTTAGACTACAAGTTAGACAAAAGAAAAATAAACTATCAAACAAAATGAAGATTTAGTGCAGTTGAAATATATATAAAAGAGGCGAATGATAAATAACAACAATGATAAGTAAAGTAAAGTTAGAGTGCTAACTTTGTGATGTGAAGACAACCGCAACTCATGCCTCAACTTCTTGATAAGTTTAAACTAATGAATATAAAAGTTTTAAAGTTAGCAAATAAATACCAAGATTGTATAGATATAGACTAAACTAATAAAGAACACACATGAAATAGAAATGAGGGGGAAGATAAAATGTCAAAGATAACATACATCTTTCATGACTAATTCAAAAAGAACTTTGTTAAAACCTTCAGTGTCATCAGAGTCCGATGATGAGTCCTATATATCAAAAAATAAAAGTTTAAAGAGAGAGATAAGACAAACATATAGCAACTACAAATAAATTAAACACTATGTACTGACATCAGATAAAGATTCATGATCAAAAGAATCATCTGGAGCCTGGCAATCAACAGATGGCATCTGAGAACATTGGACATCCTCAAAATCAGGGTCTTCTAATCACTACTAGGAGGTCAGCAACACGGGAGGAACGTTTCGATTCATCTACACACAAAAGAAAAAAATCATAAAAAAACATGACATGGTATAAGCCTAAATGGAAATTTACAATAAAATAAAAAGGTGAATAGGTTGAGCATCAAACTACACCATGACATGAGATTAGAGGTTTAGATTATTTAATTACAAGCAACAAAGCCAATAAAAAAACAGGGCAAGATAAATGAACTATGAAAACTAACCTAATAGCACTAAGATATACTTGAATGCTGACACACGCAAAACCTCATTATTGAACAATTTAGACATACAGACAACAAAAAAATGTACACATATTGTAACATAATTTAACCACATTAACAATTCATCACAAAATTTTAAAAAAGTGAAACAAAAATGAAGTCTAGCATGAACTATCACCGTAATTACAAGTCATTTTGATGACAAGGGACATCCATGGTAAAATCCTAACTAAAATATATAAAACAAGTTTATAAACAACAAATACATCCACATTGATAACATAATATCAACAATTCAGCATCATCATGAACACTTAACATGCATTATGAACCCAAACCACACAGGTGCACAAGAAATGTAACAACACAGAAATCCCCCTAAAAGGATAAATCACATAATCAGTGGCACTGCAGAGCACAACAATAATTACATGTAGAATATAAAAATCATCTAGAGTTTGTACACAACAGCAATTCAATGACCACTAAATCTTACGTAGATGAAAAGGGGATTTCAACAGAGTGGATGATGAGTGCAAAAAAACCTAAAATCTAAAATTACAAGCACAAGCACAAGTTACAACTGGATAAAAAACATAACAACATAGACAGGCAATCGATTAACGAACAACAACCTACCGAATAATAGCAACAACAACACATAGAACCAAGTACAAAAAACAACAAACACAGGCAAAACTACATATTACCATCCATCAAATTCAATATCATAACATATTTAACCACATTGAACAAATCATCAGACAGGTTTCAAAATGAATGAAGAAGGTCCTATGACATGATCTACTACACTAAATATCAAAGTAACAGAACATATACACCGATTATTGTCTTATTGGTGAACAAATTTACATAAAAATCCTAATTAGAGGAATCGAAGAAAGAGTAAGAACAACAAATACATCCATGGATATAACACATTTGAAAATCATCTGTCTCGGGTCAGGATTAGGTCGAATAACCCATAGTTCAACTCGATTTCATAGCAAAACAAACAACTACTGAATCAACAAACAACATCTAGTAGTTTGGCGAAAATTGGGGATGAAGGCAAAAAACCCTAAAATCCAAAATTCTAGACATAACTAACAGTTAAATCAGCAACAGGTACTCGCCGTGCTCGTCTAGAATAGCCAATCATCATCAGGATCCAGAGGAAAATAACCAGTCGTCACAACACATCCAGATCACAATGAACCAAAATCACCAGCACGAACCGCATGAAAAGACAATGTGATTTGAGAAAAACAACACAAGAAGCGAATCAGAAGATGCTCAAACGAAGATGGGGTAGTGATTAAACTGAATCCATGAACATCGACCTTACCACAGCGGCCGAGACCCTAGAATCGATGCTTGTTGCCGAAAAAGACAAACAACACAAGCACCGAATTTGGACACGCACATACGAGGAAAACTCGAATAGACTGGATCCATGGATAGCAAACTCACCACGACGGTCGGACCTTAGAATCACCGCACGTCGCCAGAGAAGACATATGCAATTGAGAGAAACAACACAAGCACTCGAATCAGATCATGCACAGACGAGGGAAGAGTGGAAATAAATACTGGATCCATGGATAGCAAACTCACCACGACGGTCGGAGCCTAGGAATCGCCGCCCGTCACCGCCTGACGTCGGGGAAGAGGAACGGGGTGGAAACGGATGGAAATGAAGTGGAAGAGGCGAGGTAGCAGAAGAGATAAGCGGTGCGAGTCCCAAAAATCAAACAGTGCACACTACCATATGGGTCCCACCTGTCATACACAGATGAAAAGAGGGCGGTGGGAGGACAAACAGCCACATACATAGATCGGATGGCCACCAAATTCATGTGAGGAGCCAAGAATTGTGCGTGTGACCGATAGCTTTTCCCAATAATAAAACAAGGAAATGCATGGTTTATAACAAGAAAAATGAGTAGTCCGACTTTGCACAAGCATGTCTAGAATCAACGATAAGTTACCAAAACTGAATTGTGGAAATCTGGAATGAATTGGAGTGAAATGGACTCATGGCTTCCTAAGGTACTTCGGTCTCCAATGATCGCCCGTGACATGGTATGTGACATGTTTTAACAACCCTTAGAGGCTTCGTTATGGTGGGCTATGGTGCGGTGGCCAAGCCACAATGGCCTTAGTCGGCTTTGATAGTGATGGTCAATTTGAGCGGGCAGTGGTGGTGGGGACTAAGAGAAAGAGGGGAACACAACGACCACTGCTTGGGCGGCCGCTGCCGCAGTTGTCACAGGTCGGGGATGGCGGCAGTCATGAGGGAGTGCCACGCTGGAAAAGGGATAGTGGCGCGACGCCCCTCATGTCACCCCTGGATATGACACAGGTCAGGTGATTGGAGCACCCTCTAATTCCATTTCCTAAGAAAAAAAGTCTGTTTTGATTATTCCACCTCTTAGCGATCCGAATTAATTCCCATGTCATGACCTTCGGAATAGAACTCTCGAGAATCTAGTGACACAACCTGATCGAATTTGTCTCATGATTCGAACCAGAACAACTGAACAAGAGCTAAGTGAGAGGGACTAGGGGTGGTAAATGACACTCTAATTTAGTCTAGCAAATTTAAGAATGGGGCTCAATAAGTGCCGGATCATAATACTATACCATTTTAAGCTAAGAATAACAAGGATTGAGTTGAACTCTGAAGAATAAATGAGGATCATGATCCATTACCACCCCTAGATATGTGTAGCGAACATGGCCTCGTATGCCATTTGTTCAAAGTTTGATTTTGGTGATTAATGACAACATGATCAATGGGACTAACCATATTGTTTAGCATATCCTTATAGATATTTCTAGGTCCCAAGGATGCAAAAATATCACATGCCAAAATGAGAAGATAGTATATATTTTAAGGGTCAAAATCGAGAAGAAGAAAAAGAAGAAAAGAGCACCGTCGGATGAACCGACGGTACATAGGAAGAGGTGTCGGTGCAAACGTCGGAGTACTTGTTACACTGCGTGAAGAAGGCTCAGATTACACAAACCGTCGGATGAACCGACGATATGTTTTCTAGTTGCACCGGATGAATTCCTGGAGGAGAAGCAGCACGGTCAGCAGCACCGGATGAACCGATGGTCCATTGGTAGGAGCCGTCGGTCTATCCGATGATTCACTGAAACAAGACAGAGACGGCCCGAGTCAGAGGACTTAAGCACCGGATGAACCGATGGTCACAAGGATACAAGCAACTATTCATCTGACGGCTACGAAGAAGTTAACAGTAAGGTTTTGGCAAAGAACCCTTCAGCACCAGATGAACTGATGGTGCGTCGGTTTAAGCGTTGGATGATTTGTGTGCAACAGTCATGTGCGGTGGAAGGCAACAACAAGTAGCACCGGATGAACCGACGCCCCGAAAAAGCATAGCGTCGGATCATCCGATGGTACAACTTTTAGCCAATCGCTAGTTTGATGCCTTGGGCTATTTATACCCCTTCCACCCCGCCATTTGAGCTTGCTGGAGTATGTGGAAGTGCAGAGGAGTCCAAGACACATTGGAGATCATATCCATGCCATGCTAGTGCTTAAATGAACATCCAAAAGCTTTGCACATGCTTGGTGTGTGTGCTTAGTGCTAGGTTAGCTTAGAGCTGAGTGAGTGCAAGGTGTGCCTACCTTGTGAGGTGATTCTTGAGTGGATCAAATTGTACAAGGTGCGCCGGAAGCCTTGGAGCCTAAGAGGCTCCCGGTAAACGTCTTCGACCCTCCGGCTTGGTGTGGAGCGGTGAGGACACTTTGTGTGAGGGACGTGGAGATCCCCTTCCCTTGGTGGAGAAGCTCCTTAGTGGAGGCGACATCAAGGTGACCAAGAGAGCTTGGTGAGTGCCTTTGTGGAAAGTCAAGTGGTACTCTTGGGAGAGACTTGGTGACCGGGAAGCAATACTCTTGTGTGTAGTACTTCAACAACATGGACTAGGGGTGGCTTAGTGCCTACCAATACCACGAGATAAATCGCGTGTCAAGATTTTGCTTCCTCTCATCCCCCTTTACGTTTCCGTATTACTCTCTTGCAATCCTTGTTTGCCTTTACTTTCATAGAGTAGTATCTTACTAGGTTTGGCTATAGGTTACAAAACTTGTTTTGGGATGGGAGTTTCACACTAGAACAACCGTAGTTGCACATCTAGGTAGTATGTTCTAGTTTATGTTTTGAGCAAATAATGATAAGTCCTAGTCATAAGGTTTTAAGTTGCCTAATGCACCCCTCCCCTCTTAAGCTACGAGCATCCGATTCCTTACACGACTTATTGTATAATATGTCATTAGCCCCACTAATTGGATCACTTGAGAGTAAACAAGTCCTTTTTTTGGATATACATGCTGATAATAGGTCAATTTCACATTGATAATTTTCTGAGAGCCAATACTTGGTAAGAATTGTATGAAACCAAGTAAACCCAAATCCCAAATCGTGTATTTGCAACGGTTTATGACATTTCTAAATTTTGAGCGATAATGACAAACATACGTCATCCGCTGGTGGGTCCACCCACCCTCGAAATCCACGTGCCATCCGCTAATACGCTCAGCCCTCTTTAGCCGTTCAAGTCCCACATCTCTCTTTAGCCGTTCAAGTCACCATCTGATCGAGCAGCAAGCAAGCGCTGCTGCACCGCGCCCACAAACCGTGCCCACGGGGAACGCAGCCCCATGTGGGCCCCACACATCAGTGAAACAGGTACCCCCATCCCCTGACCCCTGGAGCCAGACCATCTCGCGCACGCTGGGATCTAAAAAAAAATCTCGCGCATGCTGCTCAAATCTCACCCAAACCCCGCCTCCCCTGCACCACTCGCCGACCACTCGTGCCCCCGACGCCACCCCGACCTCTGCTGCTGTGCACCACTGCTCTGCGCTCGCCGGTGCAGGCAGCACGCCACCCCGACCCTCTCGCGAAGGTTCTGGAACCTTCCCGGGATGCAGAGCGCCGCAGCGTTCCGGCCGTGCCCCGCCCGGCCGCTGGTGAGCCGTAACACTAGCCGCCCCCTCCTCCCGGCCCGCCCGCCGCTCCGCGTCTCCTCCGACGGCATCGGCGCCGATGCCGCCACCACAACAAGATGCGGCGCCGTGGGCCCGCGGGGTCACGGGATCGCCTTGCAGCCGGTCTTGCCGGATAGGGAGGGCAAGGCCAGCCAGCAGCGCCAGGTGGCGTGCGGCGCGGCCGGCACCGCCGGGAAGGCGGAGGAGGAAAGCGGCGGGCTCATGAAGACGCTGCAGCTCGGCCTGTTCTTCGGCCTCTGGTACCTGTTCAACATCTACTTCAACATCTATAACAAGCAGGTGAGTGGAGCAGACGCATGCCGTGTACTTGGACGAGCGAGCGATGTTGATCTCAGATAATTATATTGGTTACCTCAGAGATTGCGGCTGTTTAGCTGTCCTTTTTGGGTGAGGAATGGATATTGTTTTGTGTCAATGTGAGCGTTCCAGCGGCAATTAATGGGAAGGTCTAGAGTGATTTTTATGCTCTTTTGGTGGGTCTGATGATTAAATGGGAAGGTCTAGAGTAATTTTTATGCTCTTTTGGTGGGTCTGATGATTAGTTGGTGGCTTGGTGCTTGAGATTCTGAGATGGTCATTCTGATATGATTGCATCTGATTGGTTGTTTTCATGTTTCATATTGCATTGTTTTACCATTTTCAATTTCGCCAAGTGTGCTCAGTATGAACTACTCCCTCCGTATCGAAATACTTGTCGTCATTGACTTTTTTCTACAACTTTGACCATTCATCTTATGCAAAAAATTATTCAAGTACCATCTATTTTGTTTGCTACATGCTTTATTATTGCAAGTATTTTAAGCTTCACTTATCGTTTTACATATTTGTAATAATTTTTTGAATAAGACGAATTGTCAAAGTTGCAAGAAAAAGTCAACAGCGACAAATATTTTGACGCGGAGGGAGTATTAATTCAATTGTTTAGTAATTGTTTGTTGTAAGTGGTATTTCGTTGCTAAAAGTATAGAAGATTGCAATCTCATATCATTCTTTTGCCTTTTCGTGTTATTACTGTATAAATGGAAAAGTAGCTTGAGCTATTCAAGAAGTAGAGATTGTGTTGTGGACTCCTTCTATTATAAACATACATATGGGCGCAGGAAGAAGCCCAGGAAGTCCACAACGCCTACAAGTGGCTGGGAGATATATGTGTGATTTCAGTTAGATACAGGAGAGGAATAGGAGATAAGTTAGTTAGGAGATTTGGTTAGTTACTTGTTATTCAAGAGAGAGGAGCTCCCTGATCTATAAAGGGAAGCTGGTAGATTGTATTAGGGATCATCGAAGGAATAAAGCTCCCTTGTTTCGGGTGGAGCTGTTCTTCGACGACGGCACTCTGGCCGCCGGCGACGACAGCCCACCGCCCAGATACTGTCTCCGCTCTTCCACTCAGCCCCTCTGCTCTCCTCTCCGTGTATTCCGGCGGCCAAGCCGTATCAATTTGGTATCAGAGACCAGCGTCGCGACATCGCCATCCATGGCCGGCCCTGGCGACGATCTTGAGACCGATTCGGCAAAGCTGGACCGCATCCTGGCCCAGCTCACCACCATCACTCGCCGCCTGGACGCGCACGACCAGCGCATCGCGCGCATGGAGAAATTCCAGCGCGGCGAGGACGTCGACCCCAAGCTGCCGGACACCGACGACCCCAAGCAAACCGACGGCGTCCCGCCCAAGGAACCAGGCGGCGGCGGCGGGTCCCCTGGCGGCGAGCCCCCTGGCAGCGGCGGATTCGGCGGGGGAGGTCGCGTCGACGGCTTCTTCCGCGGCACTGGCGGGCCGCGCGAGCCGAAGCTCTCCTTCCCCCGATTTGACGGCGAGTCCGACCCCCTGCCGTGGTTGAACAAGTGCAACGGCTTCTTTAGGGGCTACCGCACGCTGGAGGAAGACAAGGTCTGGATGGCCTCGCTACATCTGGACGGCGCCGCGGCACAGTGGTTCTTCCAGCTTGAGCGCGACCTGGGCGTCATCTCCTGGCCGCGCTTCGCCGACTATGCCAACCTCCGCTTCGGGCCGCCCATCCGCTCCAATACTCTCGGCGAACTCAAGGACCTACAACGCACAGGCTCGGTGGAGGACTACCAGCGGCAGTTCTTGGCCCTCTTTTGTCGCTGCGATCACTTGTCGTGGCAACATCAGATCGATCTCTTTACCGCCGGACTGGGACAACAATTGGCATCCGACGTCGAGATGCAGAGGCCGGCAAACCTCCAGACGGCTATGAGCTTGGCTCGGGCGTACGAGCGCCGCTCCGCGGAGGCAACTCGCGCCATCCAGTCCACGCCGGCGCGTCCTGCGCCGCGCTCGCACACCCAGCCGGCGCCCACTGTCCCAGCAGCGCCCGTGCTCCCAGGAGGCGCCCCCCCACCCAAGGCTGACGAGCAGCTGCGCTCCAGGGTCCGTCGCCTGTCGCTAGAGGAAATCGCCGAGAAGAGGGCTAGCGGGCGGTGCTATTTTTGCCCGGAGAAATTCACCCGCGACCACAAGTGCGCCAGCCGTGGCGGCGTGTTCTGCATCACGGCGGAAGAAACAGAGGACGCTGATGAAGCAGCCGTCGAGGACGACATCCGCATCTCCATGCACGCGCTCACCGGCGTGGCGCCCAGCGACACCATCCGCCTCCGCGTACAGATCAATGGAGTCGAGCTCACCGCCTTGGTGGACTCGGGCTCCACGCACACGTTCATCCACGACGGCGTCGCTTGACGGCTCGGCCTCGACATCAAGCACAGGCCAGGTCTGTCGGTCGCCGTGGCGAACGGCGCGCGGCTCCGAAGCCCAGGCATCTGCGCGGCCACTGCTGTCGCCATCCACGGTGAGAAATTCTCCATCGACTGTTACGCGTTGGCGCTCGACGGCTTCGACGTTGTCCTGGGCGTCCAATGGCTCAAGACCTTGGGGCCCATCACCTGGGATTTCAAGGTATTATCCATGGCGCCCAGTCGTCCTGGAGGAGCCCCAAGGCCTACCTCCATCCCGGCGCCATGACCATCGCATCCACCTGCTTCCGGGGACGGCTCCTGTGGTAGTTCGACCGTATCGGTACCCCCAGTTATTGAAGAATGAAATTGAGCCAATGTGATGTGATGCTGGCTCAGGGGATAATCCGCGCGACCATGTCACCATTTTCAGCCTTGTGTTGTGTTATTAGTCAGGAAGCACGACGAGACTTGGCGTTTTTGTGTCGACTTCAGGGAGTTGAATGACAAGACGGTGAAGAACAAGTTTCCAATTCCGGTGGTCGATGAACTCTTGGATGAGCTCAAGGGGGCACGCTTCTTCACCAAGATTGATCTCCGCAGCGGGTACCATCAAGTGCGCATGCACCCTGATGATGTGGTGAAGACAACATTCCGCACTCATCACGGGCATGCCCTTTGGATTGACGAACGCGCCGGCCACTTTTCAAGCTCTCATGAATGACATCCTCAAGCCCTTCCTTCGCCGGTTCGTTCTTGTTTTTTTTGATGATATTCTCGTCTATAGCTCTTCTTGGGAGGAACATTTGCAGCAGGTCCAGCTAGTCTTCTAGTTACTCCGCGCCAACAACTTGTTCATTAAGCGGTCCAAGTGCTTCTTTGGCGAACAATCGGTGGCCTACCTGGGACATATCATCTCAGCAGACGGTGTGGCCATGGACCAGACCAAGGTGACTGCAGTGGAAACTTGGCCCCGACCGCGCACTACGCGAGCTCTACGGGGTTTTCTTGGCCTGACAGGATACTACCGCAAGTTCATTGCGGGTTACGGCGCCATTGCAGAACCTCTCACGGCCCTGCTTAAAGGGGCGGCTTTTGCTTGGACAAGACAGGCTGAAGAAGCATTCTTGGCCCTGAAGGCGGCCTTGATGAAAGCACCATTGTTGCGACTGCCAGATTTCTCCAAACGCTTCTACGTGGATTGTGACGCCTCCGGCATGGGTTTTGGCGCTGTCCTACACCAGGGAGAGGGTGCCGTGGCCTATTTCAGCCGTGCCATCGCCCCTCATCATGCAAAGTTACCTGCTTATGAGCGGGAACTCATCGGTTTGGTCAAGGCAGTAAGGAATTGGAGGCCGTATTTATGGGGCCGAGCCTTCACCGTTCGCACTGATCACCGCAGCCTGAAGTTTATTCTTGATCAGCGCTTGACAACCATACCACAGCACACTTGGGTTACAAAGCTGTTTGGGTATGATCTGGATGTCATATATCAGCCGGGCAAGCAAAATGGGGCAGCAGATGCATTGTCACGCCATGATGAAGATACTATCTCTGTCCTTGCCCTCTCTACTGCATCCTTTGAGATTTTTGATGTCTTGCGGGCTGAATTGACCAATGACCCTCGTGCTCAGGAGCTCCGAGCTCAAATTTCCAGCGGCACAGCACCTGGACAGAGGTTGATAATTTGCTGCTGTTCCGGGGCAAGGCATATGTTCCTGATAATTCTCCGCTATGGCAGCAGCTGCGGGATGATGCTCATGCCGCTGGACATGAAGGCATTCAGAAAACACTTCATCGCGTTCGCCTCCCCTTTTTCAACCCGCATATCAGTCGCCTGGTTAGGGAGTTTGTTAAAGGGTGCACGGTTTGTTAGCGCAACAAATCGGAGCATCTTCACCCGGCTGGGCTGCTGCAACCTTTGCCAGTTCCTTCATCTGTTTGGAGTGACATAGCCATGGACTTCATTGAGGGCTTTCCTAAGGTGGGTGGCAAATCAGTTGTGTTGACAGTGGTGGACCGTTTCTCGAAGTATGCCCATTTTATTCCACTTGGTCATCCTTATTCAGCTTGCTGTGTGGCTCGGGCTTTCTTTGATGAAATTGTGCGGCTGCATGGCTTTCCTTGTTCCATTGTAAGCGATCGTGACCCGGTCTTCACTAGTGAGTTTTGGAAGGAGTTGTTCAGGCTTGCTGGTGTTAAACTCTTGCTCAGCTCCGCTTTTCATCCACAGACTGATGGGCAATCAGAAGTTACTAATCGCACTATCACTATGTATCTCTGTTGCTTGGCTGGTGATCGGCCGCGTTCCTGGATTACCTGGTTGCCATGGGCTGAGTATTGCTATAATTCCTCCTTCCAGACAGCCATTGGTCTCACTCCGTTCCAGGTGGTTTACAGTCGTCCTCCTCCAGCTTTGCTTCAGTTTGAACCAGGATCTGCCCGGGTGGCTGCGGTGGATAGCCAGCTCCGCGATCGTGATGAGTTTCTTGCTGAGATCCGGGACTGTCTTTTGCTTGCTTAGGAGGTTATGCGGTCTCAGCATGATAAGAAGCACCGGGACCTTGTTTTTGCTGTTGGTGATTGGGTATGGCTGCGTCTGCATCACCGAACTGCTGTGGGCATTACTCCTGCTCGTGCATCCAAGTTAGGCCCTTGCTATTTTGGTCCTTATTTAGTGCTGGCTCGTGTTGGTTCGGTGACTTACCGTCTTCAGTTGCCACCCAATGCGCATATACATGATGTGTTCCATGTCGCCTTGTTGAAGCCTTATACAGGAACTCCTCCTTCAGATACTCCAGTTCCTCTTCCTGCCTTGGTCCATGGCCGGGTGGTGCCTGTGCCTTTATCAGTGGTCCGTGCTCGCCTTTACCGTGGTGTTTGGGAGGTGTTAGTACATTGGGAAGGTCAGGCGGCAGCTGATGCTACTTGGACTGCAGTGAAGGACTTCAAGAAGATTTATCCATCCTTCCAGCTCGAGGACGAGCTGTTCCAAGGGGAGGAGGGAAATGTTGTGGACTCCTTCTATTATAAACATACATATGGGCGCAGGAAGAAGCCCAGGGAGTCCACAACGCCTACAAGTGGCTAGGAGATATATGTGTGATTTCAGTTAGATACAGGAGAGAGATAGGAGATAAGTTAGTTAGGAGATTTGGTTAGTTACTTGTTATTCAAGAGAGAGGAGCTCCCTGATCTATAAAGGGAAGAAGGTAGATTGTATTAGGGATCATCGAAGGAATAAAGCTCCCTTGTTTCGGGTGGAGCTGTTCTTCGACGACGGCACTATGGCCGCCGGTGACGACAGCCCACCGCCCAGATACTGTCTCCGCTCTTCCACTCAGCCCCTCTGCTCTCCTCTCCGTGTATTCCGGCGGCCAAGCCGTATCAGATTGTCTTCTTTTGGTGTTACTGCTAATATATATAACCTATGCTACTATGATTGGGTTTTTCTGTTTCAGGCATGGTACCTATGAGGGCCTTACATATGGTCGATTTAGATTGGACTTATAAGACTATACTTGGTTGAAAACTAAATCTCTGTGCTACTTAGATTGTTTCGTTATGACAGATGTCGACCTTGTTTTAGGCCTATTGACTAGTGGCCATTTTTCTAATTGTGATAGCGACTGTTGCTGAATATCTTTTCTATTCCTCTCATTATTCTGCTGGTTTACTCTGCCCTGGCTTCATTACTGCCATTTGTAGAGAATCTGCTGACTCCTGTGCATTGTGAAAATCATTCTTCCCAAGATATGGCTTGTTGAGCATGCTACTGATATTCAATGTACAAGTTTGTGATCACTAGCTTAGAGAGTTGCCTTTTGCTTGACAGAATGCTAGATCTTACTGATATCCATGAAGGTAAACTGAACCTTCTTCTCACTGTTACTGCATATGACAGGTTCTCAAGGTTTTCCCATACCCCATAAACATTACGGAAATTCAATTCGCTGTTGGAGCTGCAGTTTCTTTGTTTATGTGGATCACTGGTATCGTTAAGAGACCAAAGATTTCTGGTGCACAGGTAGACCTTTAACATTTTGTTACAAATTTTAGTCTATTTAGTGGGATCTGTATTGACACTCATGTTCTTTTTGTTCAGCTTGTAGCCATCATACCTCTGGCCATAGTCCATACTATGGGCAATCTTTTCACCAACATGAGCCTTGGGAAGGTTGCAGTGTCATTTACACATACCATCAAGGCTATGGAACCTTTCTTTTCTGTTCTTCTTTCTGCAGTATTCCTTGGCGAGGTAAATTTTTATCGCTATACAAATGCAATGCAAGCTGTGTTTCAAACTTTAAGAAATTCATTTATCTTATACTGAATGGCTTTGCAGTTACCTACTATTTGGGTAGTACTATCTCTTCTTCCTATAGTTGGTGGTGTTGGATTGGCATCTCTTACTGAGGCATCCTTTAACTGGTATGTAACAATTACTAGCATTTGAATCCAAGTGTACTCAAACTAAACTGTAGAAGATAAGAGCTTCTGACAAATGTTCTCTGCCTTCTGTGTTTCTTATGCCATTCTATTTCTCCTTTATCTTTTACTCTATCCATTTCAAAGTGTAACTCATTTTGACTTTTCTAGGCCCATATAGCTTTTGCTATGCACCTAGATATATGGTGTGTCTACATGCATAGTAAGAACTATGTATCTAGGAAAGGTGAAATGACTTACAATTTGTAACGGATGGAGCATGTTGCTTGTGTCTGTGGACCTAGATGTAGGTTTTATGATGTATTATAACATTAGTATGTTTAATACTTGTACAATTTATAGCTATGCTTCATTCAGATTATGATATGTCATCTTGCAAACTGTGAGCCACCTGCTAACAGGAAATACCTAACAAAATGGGAAAAGAAAATATATACATCAATAGGGGATTTAGAGCCTGTTCATGGTGGATTTGATTTTATTATTGCAAAAACAATTATGATGCAATATAATAGTGCTCAAATAGCTAGTATTCTTAAATTGTTTCACTCAGCAATGCATGTCTTCTGAAAATATTCTTAAATATTATTTACAGTTAAAACACGGCCATGGTAGTTTTGTATTCTTTTTCATTGATATCTTTGAGTTCTGCTATGAAGTATTTAATTTGGTGGTGATTTTGTGACAAACAGGGCTGGCTTTTGGAGTGCAATGGCTTCAAATGTTACCTTCCAATCGCGGAATGTACTGAGCAAGAAGGTCATGGTTAAGAAGGATAATGAGGTAACTGGAACATCTAGATTTGCGTCTTAAATACGATTTATTTGTGAAATTGCATTGGCTTCTTTTCTTTGTCATGCCTATCATGTGCAGTAGTGCATTTCCATCTCTAATTCCTAATCCACTTCATATGTTTCCTTTGTGCAGGAACCCTTGGATAACATTAATCTCTTCTCTATAATTACAGTGATGTCCTTTTTCCTATTGGCCCCTATTACCTTCTTTACGGAAGGCGTCAAAATCACTCCTACGTTTTTGCAATCTGCTGTAAGTGTAAAAATGTTTGAATTTATATCCATTGCTTGTGAACAGAAAAACAAAAGAGAAAATATTGCACCTTGAGTAACAATCGGGGTAAACACTGACCGGCTTTATGTGTTTGTAGGGTTTGGATGTACAACTGGTCCTTACAAGGTCTCTGCTTGCTGCACTTTGTTTCCACGCATATCAACAGGTTTGTCGTCAAGTTACTCCATGCAGTTTGTTGTGATATATCCATATCTTGAGTTGGAGACTGCAATCTGTCGTCTTTTTGGTGTTTTAGTTTTATGCAAAATTCAGAGGTGTACATATAAAAATTCCATATAGTTTTATTCCTCACATGTAGCTTGCAGTAGCTGCAAATGGCATCTAGAGTTGTCTTCTATGCCGTAAAACCCAAACTCTGCTGCATTTGTAGTCCATGAGTAAAGTTGCTCGTGACTAATGACCTGCTTGGATGGAGGAATTGGTCAGAGAATTTTGAGGATATGGTTCAATATTGGACTACATCCGATATGGATTTGAGATCCCCTTTTCTAACAGGTTCCATAAAAAGGAAAATGTTGTGCTTGATATTAGTCATTGTGTCCAATTTTATACCGTAGGTGCCTATTCTATTTTGCATTATTCTTTTGGATTCATTTCGCTGTACAGAAATAATTGTGCAGTATTTTTGGATGAGTACTATTTCATTGCAATTATTTTATCAAGATTAATTAAATTTGAACTAGATCTAAAATTTCAATGAAACCTCCCAGTCAAAATAGGAACTACTCCCAACATCCCAAAAAGAGTGCAATTCTAGTTTTGTCTTGAATTTGACCAAATTTAAAGATGATAGTATCAATGTTTGACTATTTGTAACACAAAATGGCAAACTAAGAAAATATATTTCTTGATGAATCAAATGATACACATTTAGCATCATAAATATTGATGCTATTCTCTATAAACTTGGTCAAACTTGAATTGACTTTGGACAAACCTAAAATTGCATTCATTGTGGGATGGAGCGATTATGTATTAGGGCACTGCTAATTTGAGGTTAGGGAATGTTCCAAGTTCTTTTTTTAGGATCCAGTTATGAGTTCCAGTGAATAATTTGTTTTTGAAAGAACAATGAATGAGTTCTGAATTGCAGTTTGTGATGTCATAGGAATTTCTCATGTTCAATGTTCAGGAATGCCATGTACTTGTATTTTGCAAGCAATTGATATTTTTTACATGCAACTATTTCTGAACTTTGATGAAACTTGATGTTTACCAAAAAGAGGGGAATACTTACGCTCTTCAATTTGTGAGAAGTGTTCACTTTCAGAAGTGGATTTGCACTTTTTTGTGGGCATGTCCACTAGTGTAGAATTGATGAAATGTGTTGGGATCAGAGATCCCGAACAAGTGAACCAAATGAATAAATGGGCAAAAGTTCTCTCCTCCATGCCCTAGGGCTCTATTTGTAGGGAGGAGGAGGTGACTATTTATATTAATTCCACTGGTGGGGTCAAATATTACAAATAGCTCTCTGAATTTTACAAAGAGACCCCTGTATATTACAACTGTGTCGTAACCCTCACAAACAAGCCCTTAGAACCCCCCCCCCCCCCCCCTCCGCTTCCGGGCCTCTTTTATACAAAGGGCGTCCCTAGCCTTAGACTACTGCCTAAGGTACACCCCCAACAAAATGTGAATCTACAACGAAACCATGCTTGATGAAGCAATCTTCATAGTATCTCCGTTCCTTTTTAAATGACTTTCTTACCAAAAAAATTAGCCTATGTCCAGTACGAAGCTCCTCCCAAAACAAGGTAGTATTTAATTTTTATGTCAATATATTTTCCCTGGAAGTGACATTCATACACTGACATGATTGCAGACTTGAAGGTGGCGCAGTGTTAGATAAAATCAAGATTTGGTTGCTATTGCATAACATTTGATTTATTGTTATTTCATCTATCCTTAATTTAGCTGCATATGTGTTGCGATGTTGTTTTCAGTGTCTAATCTTTTCTCTTGTTTGATTTTGTTGAAGGTGTCATACATGATTCTGCAGAGGGTGTCTCCCGTTACTCATTCCGTGGGCAACTGTGTTAAGCGTGTCGTGGTCATTGTAACATCAGTGCTGTTCTTCAGGACTCCCGTTTCTCCTATCAACTCCCTCGGTAACCTTTGCCTCCATTTGCTTCTCTCTCCTTTTGACTGATTGCCTTCCTCCAACCTTAGTTATCTCACCATACCTGCTTTGCGTTATGTGTGTAGGTACCGGGATTGCACTTGCTGGAGTTTTCCTGTACTCACAACTGAAGAGACTGAAGCCCAAGCCAAAGACTGTTTGAATAGATATTGTAATTACCACATATCTCTCGTATTTATGGAGTCAAATCATGGCAGCACACCTTGAAATTGTTGATTTTAGTGTATAAATGTTTTTCTTTTGAAGTAATACGAATTGACTGCTAGGGTAATTTGTGATCTTACTCTTTTTTTTATCAAAACTGGTTTTAAAATTTGTGTCTGCTGAAGAGCTGTAGCGTGTTTGTTCCCATGTTGGTATCTTTTGCTTCGAAATGAATAGTGAATAGCACTATTCACCTATCACATTCATCACATCTTCTCTCACAAGAAACACTATTTCAGCACTATTTATTTGTAACTTCACTATTTCTTTTCACACAAAAGAGCAGGCCCTAAATAGCAATATTGCTTACATTTGACTGCTCTGAGTCACAAAACAAACATACAAAGAGCAGTTTGTTTGTCGTAAAGAATGAGTTTTTATGGAAGATAATATTTCAGTTTCAGACATTCTCTCTCGAGAATGCATCAGACATGAGAGTCACATATTCCAAGTGAATATGAGTTAAGACATCAGAAAATTTGATGTATCAAAGAAAATCAAGAAAACTAAGAATGAATAATCAACTCAAAATCTCCAACAAACTATTACAGTAATCTTCCTTTGCGTAAGGTCACCTACAAATGAACCAACTTCTCCATCTCAGGTGAAAGCGGAACTGGAGCATGAGCCAAATCCAACAGGGAAGAGAAATAACTCGATCTATTGATTGACGCTTTGACCACCAAGCTAATACCGCAACAAAACTGCCACGCTTACACAAATAGGTAGTGAGGGTAAGTAAGATAAGAGTACCAATAACTGTTGAAGAGTAGTAACCACAATACCTACACGAAGTGCAGCATCACTCAACAATGAGTTAGATTGCACATTATAATTCCTGAATACTAAAATTTCTATAGGTGCAACCATCCACTACATGTACTTATTTGAGAAACGACGTGTATGTGATTCCTTCAAATTGCTGGAAATGGATGCTTATAATCTTGTGGAAGTATTCGAATAACAGAAAGTTTTCGCTTTCACGAAAAGGTTTGAGGGCGACGGAGGTGAGCATTATTTTGACATGCGGTCGACCATGAAAGGTACATCTTGTTCCAGTCCGCGGGAATGAAACCAAAGCAATTCCAATCGGACCACTTGGTCCTCCCAAAACTAGCCAAAAATTTATTTCAGGGGACCAAAACATCTTTTTTTGCAGCCACTTAAATGATCATTCTTGAAGTGACGCACAAAGGGATTGCAATGATTTCCCCCTGATAGCACGTAGAACTTAAACTATACATAGCATATACAAGGAATTAACTTAAAATTTAATGGTGGTGACTTCCGGAATCTCCAGATCAACCGGTGCTCAGTCCTTCAGAGGTGCTCATAGGGGTAGGGTTTGCGTTCGTGTGTTCATAGGGGTGAGTGTGCGTACGTGTTGTGAGCGTCTGCGTTGTACTGTGTAATTTAAAAAAAGTATGTATATTGAAGTGGTGGTCGCTCTAGACTTCTAGGTAGGATGCAGTCCATTTTACTTGCCTTAACTTTCCACATTGTCTGCTTAGTTCCCTAAATAAAATTTTGGCTCACTTTATTCCTCTGAGCTATTGCACTTATCTAATGTACCCTATAATTAGATTTCTCTTACTTGTCAGGTGGTGTTATCCCAGCTCTTAAACTTCTAAAACCAGAAATCTGAATCCTGGAACTTGTCGGAGTGTTGATATTTCGATCCATTCAACAATTTAAAGTGGTTTTGAGGATGGTTTTCAACAATGCCATATTTTTTAGTTAAAAATCCAACAAACACTAAATATGCTTTTTAAGAAAAAAAAACTCTAAGCCTAAAAAATTTGAAAAATATAGTAGAGATACATTGGAGCACGGGGAGCCCAAACAAAATAATTGGAGCTCATGAAATTTTTTTTTGAAGCTTCTAAAAACTATATTTAACTTTAGGATAATGGGAAAAATATATTTTCACAAGATATTTTCATGAGCTTTAATTATTTTATTTAGGCTCCCCTTACTCCGACGTATATCTAGTATCTTTATTTGGAAATTTTGACGAATGTTGGGAGGCTTGGAGATATTTTTATGATTTAGAAACTATATCTAATATTTTTGGGGTTTTTAATTAAAAACATTATTCAAAATCACTTTTAATTGTTCCATGGACTAATATGACATCCACTGGCAAGTAGAGGATCCGAATTGCAGTTTGATAAGTTTAGGGATTAAGATGACACACCCTAACAAGTTTCAAGAGCCAAATTCCTGATTTTATAAGGAGGTATGTTTGGTTTCGAGACAATGAGGGATGAGATGATTCCGTCTATGTTTTTAGAGATGGGACCATCCTGTTTTGTGTTTGGTTGAAAGGGATAGATTCATCCATGTTTTTTTGTTTGGTATCCGAGATCGAAAAGTATGATATGGATGCTCTTTGACACGGTAGATATATTTTTATAGAACCCACTTGTCAATTTATGGATCCACATGTCATCCTCTTATTACTTATCCACTTATCATCCTCTTATTACTTCTTCCTCGGCACAGCCAAGGTCGAGGTCACCCCCTCCAATGAATCCATTTTTTTTATAGAACCCACTTGTTAGTTTATGGATCCACATGTTATCCTCTTATTACTTATCCACTTGTCATCCTCTTATTACTTCTTCCTCCACACAGCCAAGGTCATCCTCTTATTACTTATAGGAGGTATGTTTGATTGAGAGGGATGCATTCATCCTCTTATCTCTTCTTCCCGTGGAAACCTCCCCCGCCACGGCCAAGGTCGCCCCCTCCGATGCCACCCAAGCTCGCCCTCACCGCCAGCTGCAGAACTCCAGCTCGCACATTGACCGCCTCCCGCTTGTGCAAGCTGGCCGTGGCAGAGCTAGCACTGCTGCTCATCCCCTCTAACAGCTCGCGCGGAGCTCGTTCTTGCTCTGCCCACCGCTAGAGGACCCCGTGCTATCTGCCACAAGACCCGTGTTGTCTGCTACCGTGTGTTTGGTTGCGGGATCAATGGGTTGGGTTGGCTCCAACTCTCGTTTTGGGGACGGAGCCGACCCATCCATTGTTTGGTTGTACCGCTGAATTAGGGGATGGAGTCAACCCATCATATGTTTGGTTAAAGGAATTAGGAATATGGGTTGGATGGTAAAGTAACAGCGTTACTCCTGGTGTTTTTGCATCAGGACCCCTAAACTATTTAGAAATCAACTAAGCCTATATTAGCAAATCTTTGTCTCAGGCGTTTTTTGCATCAGGAACCCTGAAAAGAGCTTCTAATTGATTTTTGCCCCTTCTTCCACATCTTGTCGTGTACAGCAGGGGCGAGCCGCCGCGGGCGCGCTCTGCCGCAGGTGCGAGCCGTCGCGAGCGAGCAACGCCGCGTGTGGGCCGTCGCTGCGGGCGAGCTCCCCCGCGGGCGCGCTCCGCCGCAGGCGCGAGCCGCCGCGGGTGCGCTCGGTCGCGGGCGCGCTCCGCCGCTGCCCAGCACCGCGCCGCCGGACCTGCTCGGCCACAGGCAAGCTCTGCCGCCGCCCAGCCCCGCGCCGCCGGACCTGCTCCGTTGTCGCCGCCCAGCCCGCGAGCGCCTCTGCTCTGCCCACCGACCGTCTCGCTCCATCGCGTTCCGTTGAAAACAGGGGTTGGAAAACACGGGTCGGCTCCGTCCGCCGAATTCTGAGGGATCAGTTGGACCCGGATCTTTGAGGAATATTCCCGCGAGGACCAACCCAACCCACCTCGAATTCCATCCAAATAGCCACAGGGATGGGTCCAACCCAACCCAGCTCGCTCCAACCCCCAACCAAACACACGGCTAGAGGACCCCGCACCACCTGCCAAAGGATCCCGTGCCGCATCATTGGACCTCGGTGCCCACTGGAGGACCCTGCGTCGCTGCTTGTGCCTCACCCGTCTCTCCTTTGTTCACGTCACACTCGGATGGAGAGGATATGAAGTGAGATGGGGCAAACGGGGATGCCTGTCGGGATCTGAGAGAATATTCCCCTATCGAGATGGACCATTGTGTCCTTGGAACCAAACACCACCAAAAATGGGGCTGTCTTATCCATTCTTGAACCAAACGCAATCTAAGTTTCAGGGACTGAAATAACACATCTTGACAAATTTGAGATCATTCATGAATTTTACTCTTTGTATTTTCTATTTATTGAGTTCAAATTTTATAAGCAGATACAAAATATTTATTTTGAAAAATTATATTAAGAATGTTCATGGTTATTATTGGAGGTTAGAAGTATTTAAGGCAAAATTAATTTTAAATATACAAAACTGATTACTAATATATTTTTACTGTAGAGCAGCATATTATAAATCAACTGACAAAATTTGAAATTAAAACTCACTTTCTACATGAAGGAACTAAAAGAGAAATTTGATCAAGAGGTAGATTGGATGAAATAAAATAATACGATGGAGTAAAATGAATCTAAATTTTGCTTAAGTGGATAAAACAAATATGTGAGGATTTTTCATTCTAAGTAAACAAGGTGTTTTTTTTGAATAAACCGCACAAGATAGTGCGTGTTTAATTGATATAGAAAGAAAAAAAAATACAAGACTACGGCTCTGGAAAGCTATAGGCAGGAAACATAAAAGAAAGAAAAAATAACTCGCCCGGTTGGATTGGGACATCAACGCGGGTAACCACTCACCGGCCGGTTGGATTTTTCATTCTAAGTAAACAAGGTGTTTTTTTGAATAAACCGCACAAGATAGTGCGTGTTTAATTGATATAGAAAGAAAAAAAATACAAGACTACGGCTCTGGAAAGCTATAGGCAGGAAACATAAAAGAAAGAAAAAATAACTCGCCCGGTTGGATTGGGACATCAACGCGGGTAACCACTCACCGGCCGGTTGGATTGGGACCTCAACACGACCACTCCACTATATGCGGCACCACTATACACCATGGCCGCAGAGAAGAAGACGCATCCGCAGCGCGCACCCACCAACACACACTAGATGACATCGAGCCATCGACGTGACCCGACACTGAAAAGAAGCAAAAAGGGGCAGATACCACCGCACCAAGAAGGACACCACCGTGTAAGACCCTTCACCGCAGCGCCGCTGCATCCAAGCAAAACTACCTGACGGAGTGAAAAACACCGAGTCTGAGCACCTCTCAACGCGCGGGACCCTCGCCGCTTCCACTGTTGGACTCCTCCTCTCTCGTGGACGGGGGCCTCGCCACGCCCTCCAGGACGCTCACACTCCAAACTTGTATCGAAGATGTCGCCAAGATAGTGAGCAGAGATGCCCCACACTCAAATCTCTGAACAACACCAAATCTCCGTTGAAGACCGAATTCCTCTTGTCGCTTCCCCTCGCAAGAAGTAGCTGCCGTCGAGTCAGTAGGACAAGGATGTCTCTTGCGCCATCTTAGGATGTTGTACCACACCGGGTGGTTCCAGCCATGCTGAAACAACCTACCACGATCTGTTGCAAGCCGAGTCGTCCCTGTGGGACATGGTACCACTAGGTCCCCACCGACCAATCTCACGATCGTCCCCGACAAGTGGGTTCGGCCCACCAGAAGACCTACCGACCTAGTAGTGGGCCCAATAGACCTGATCTGTGGCCCAGACGACTTCCTGAAGACCTTATCTGGAACGGTTACAAGACTTGGAGTGTACGACAAGATGGCGGCGGAATCCGACAGGCGGTCCGGGAATTGCGGGGAACGGTTGTAATCAACTAGAGTTAGGTCTCCTGGTCGTAACCGACTTGGACTCTGGGCGACCGACCTTGTCCGCTGGCCAATAAAAGGTGGCAGAGATTTACTCAATTCCCGGAGTAATCAACACCAACAATTGGACGTAGAGATTTACTCTCCGGAGGCCCGAACCAGTATAAACTCGTGGTGTTCCGTGTGCTCTTGCATAACCATCGAGTCCATAGCTCTAGATCACCCCCAACCGAACCTAAATAAACCACCGAGGTTAACCCTCCTGTGGGCTGTGCAGATCTAAACCTCTGATAGTTGGCGTACTAGGTAGGGGCAGATCCAGAGTTCTTCGTGCGACTTCGATGGCTTCATTCAAAGGCATCATCTTCCCCGCCAGCATGGCGTACTTCCTCACCAACCCTATCGACATCAGCTTCGGCTCCATGCTGTCGGGTTCTGCCGCTCCAGCTGCCGGCCAAGTCGTCTTCGACAACGCCGCGGTCAACTTGGTTCAGCAAGTCGAATCTGACTCGCTGAAGGAAACCCACCCACCCACACCTCGCGATCTCGTCGCGGGGTTCGACCATGTCGGAACCATGCTTGCTGACACAATCAAGATCTGCGAAAGCGTCAAGCGCTCTAGCAAACCAAAGACAACTCCAACACGCATGCGCTTCGCCCTGCGGAACACAGTCTGTGTGGTCTCTGACCACGAGAGGAATCAGATCCAGATCCAATCTGGGTCAGACTCGACCAACTGCAGGTTCTGGACAGCGGACTTCGCAGGGACCTCCCAGATGGTTCTTGCCCCATCCACAAGAAAGCCAAGCACACTACCCGTCAGTGCCGCGCTTTGAAGAAGATTTGACGACCTATGCCTCCTGCAGCAACCCAAGGTCGCCCAATTCATCTTCCCGCGTAGTCTCCAGACTGTGGCGAGTTTCAGGTCGCCCGTGTCATCCTCACACCTAACACCTACGGTGATGAGGTCTGGGCATGTCGCGGCTTCCCCGATCATGAAACCTTTGTGGTCTCTGCGGATGTGCCAGCCTCGGCTGGTGAAACTAATGCTCAACGCGTACAACGCGAAGCTGACAATGTTGGTCGAGCTCAACGCCATCAGGCGGAGATTGATCAAGCCAACGTGGTGGCTCAGGTCGGTGCTGCGGCACAAGGCGGTGCGACGCCTCAGGATAACGCTCAGAACAACAACAATGGACCACCCCTGGGGGTTAGGTTGTAGTTCAACAACAGCGCCAAGACGACCCGCCACCACGACGTCACCTATGCGTGCATGATCTGCAGAGGGACTTCAAGGATGCCGGTCATGTGGTCTTCAACTCTCCCCAAGCCAACTTAGGTGCTGCTCTGGCAGAAATTGGCCTACTACTCGACACTCCACCGATGCGACGAGCTCTTGCTCACATCCGGATCGCTACGGCCCAAGTGGAGGAAAGAAGCCAAGGCTACAGCAGTTCGGCTCGAAGCCAGCAGTCCAGGAGTAGGTTGGTACAACCTCGTAACAACAATGCTGGCCAACCTCCTCTTCAGCCTGTTGATGAGGAAGGGGGTGGAGAGAATGATGTGGTGCAACAACCAAACACCGGCGGCAACGCAGGGCCTGAAGCTGCAGCTAATGTGCCGCCCCAACCGCACAGGCTCCTGCAGCCAACCAGCATCAGCCGCGACGAGACGAGCACGAGATCCAGCGTCGTGCTAACTACGACCGCATTAATGGTCCCCCGGACCCTCTTAATGCCAACAACCCGATCCAAGCAACCGACCTCCGGGCGTTGCACGATGAAGAGCTACGACGCCGAGGCAACTACAATCAAGTCAATGGCTCACCTGAGGATTTATACGTTGCCCCCAAGGGACCTCGTACTGACCTCGAGGACCAGTCAGGTGCCAGCACTGTCAACAACTTCGCAGCCTTCTCGCGGCGTCTCCGGACCATGCGCTACCCAAAAGACTTCAAGCCTACCATCGGAAAATATTTGGCTCAAGATGTACTCCATAGCTGCTCGGGCAGCAGGTGGAAACGAAGATCACATGGCGGGCTACTTCCCCTTGGTGATGGGCAAAGCGCCACTCATGTGGCTCCATAATCTGCCTGCAGAGTCCATCTTTTCATGGGAAAGTCTGTCGCGGTTGTTCTATCAGGCGACCTACAACCATCCCGACAACACGCATCACCTCGCAAGGGTGACCATGAAGACTGGTGAAACCCTCCAGGACTACACCAACCGGTTCTTTGAGAATCGCAACGAGTTCGCTGGTGTTAAGAACAACGACGTTATCAACCACTACAAGAAGGGTGTCACCAACATCAAGCTCTTCGAGAAGATCCATGAGGCCGGAGCAAAGACCATCACCAACCTCATGGCATACGTCGACAAGGTCGTGGATACTCAAGATTCCGTCGCCCATGACTTCAAGGGCAACAAAACCGATGACACATCCGTGGCTCTGGCCTCTGATGCTACTAAAACGCGCAAGCACTCCAACGAAGACTTAATGGTCAACAATTCGCGAGGATCCACCTTCCTCCATCAAGAGTTCCAAGATACTATTGATGATGTTTGTCAGTTCCACGATGGCACAAAGCATTCTATGCATAATTGTGTAGAGCTGAAGCGCGCCCTTGGCATGTTAGAAGAGCCCAAGCCAGCCAAGAAGACCAACAACGGTGACGGCCACTACGACAACCGCTACAACAACAACCGGCGCTACAACGATCGGTACCGCTGACCTGATTGGTGTGATGACCGCGATCGGTGACCTTATCGCCGTGATGATCGCCGCGATGACTGCCACGATGATCACCGTGATGATCATCACCACGATGACTGTAGGGAGGATCGCACCAAGGAGCGGCGTGACGACCATCGCAAAGAGAGGACTCCTCCTCCACCACCTCCGGGTGGCAACCCTAATGGTACCTTCCAAGCAGCCAACAGGGAGATCAACTTCATCATTAGAGGTCATAGGGCTGCTCAAAGCCATAGATAGCAGCGTGCTGGAGCGCGCGAGATCGACCTCGTCAACACTAAAACTCTACAGCCCCTGAGGTGGTTGGAGTTCCCCATAACCTTCTCCAGGGAAGATCATTGGGTCCATATCCCAGACTCTGGGACCTACCTGCTAGTCGTCAACCCCACGGTGGATGGAGTAGTGCTTCCCAAGATGCTCGTCGACGGAGGCAGCAGCCTCAACATTATATTCACCAAGACCCTGAAGAAGACGAAGTTCGACTTCAGCAAGATGACAGCCTACGATGAGCCCTTCTATGGGGTCGTGCCCTACAAGGCAGCATACCTATTGTGTCGTGTTTGCCTCCCGGTCACCTTCGGCACTGAGGCCAACTACCGTATAGAGTGGCTGATGTTCGAGGTCGTGGACTTTCATTCCTCCTACCATGCCATCCTAGGTCGTCTGATGCTGGCGAGGTTCATGGCCATCCCACATCATACGTACCTCATCATGAAAATGCCGGTGCCAAACGGAATCCTATCCATCTACGGGGACATCATGGTCTCCTACAGATGTGAGGACGAGACTCTCGACATCGCCTTGACGTCTGCCTATTTCACCGCTGCCTCGGTCATGGCTACTTAGGCAGCCAAGGTTGACATCACCACACTGACAGTGCCCGAGCAAAAGCACACTGCAACTGCCTTGGACGCCAGTCCTGCATTGAAGAAAGTCTACCTCGGCCTGCCTGACGCAACGAAGGAAGTCACCATCAGGGTCGACCTAAACCCGAAATAGGAATACACGCTCACCAGTTTCCTCTAGGACAACGCAGACATATTTGCATGGAGTCCATCTGATATGCTTGGTGTCCCGAGGAATATGGCTGAGCACTCCCTGGATGTAAGCAAGACGGCAAGACCTGTCAAGCAGAAGCTCTGTCACTTTGCGAAGGATCGAAGGGAGGCCATAGGGGTAGAAGTGTGCAAGCTCTTAGCTGCAAGATTCATCCGTGAATGTAAACACCCGGTTTGGCTCGCCAACCCGGTGCTTGTACTTAAGAAGACTGGCAGATTAAGAATGTGTATCGATTACACCGATGTCAACAAGCACTGCCCCAAGGATGCCTTCCCTCTTCTGCGTATCGACCAAGTCATGGACTCCACGGCTGGCAGCACTCTGTTGTGCTTTCTCGACTGCTATTCAGGGTATCACCAGATACCTTTGAATCCTGACGACCAGGACAAGACAACATTCATAACTCCCAATGACATCTACTGCTATAAGGTCATGACCTTTGGCCTGAAAAACGCCAGCGCCACATACCAGAAGGTGATCCAAAAGTGTTTGGAGTCTCAGCTTCATCACAATGTTGAAGCCTACATCGACGATGTGGTCGTCAAGACCGAAAAAGCGGAGACCTTCATCACTGACCTTGAGGAGACCTTCACCAACCTTCGCGCCTACCAATGGAAGCTCAACCTGACCAAGTGTGTCTTTGGTGTCCCTTCCGGGTTGCTCCTGGGCTTCATGGTTAGGCACCAAGGCATCAAAGCCAACCCTGTCAAGGTCGACACTATACGCAACATGGCTAGCCCATCTTGCAAGAAGGACGTCATGAAGCTTACTAGTATGATGGCGGCTCTGGGTCATTTCATCAGCAAGCTTGGGGAAAAAGGTTTGCCTTTCTTCAAGCTATTGAAGAAGGCAGATAAGTTCGTATGAGACGACAAAGCTCAGCAAGCCTTCGACAAGCTCAAGGAATCTCTCACCTCTCCGCCGATCATGACGCCTCCAAAGACGAAGGAAACGCTCCTCCTATACATCTCAGCAACCACTAATGTGGTCAGCACCGTCCTCGTTGCAGAACGAGAAGAGGAAGGGCAGGCCTATCCTGTCCAACGACCTGTGTACTACATAAGCGAGGTCCTGGCCGACGCTAAAACACGGCACACACAGCCTCAAAAGTTGCTCTATCCGCTTTTGATCATGTCACGGAAGCTCCTGCACTACTTTGAAGCTCACTCCATCAAGGATTCAAGGTGCCCTCATCCTTCCCGCTAGGGGAGATTCTTCACAATCACGACTCCAATGGCTGCATGGTCAAGTGGTCTGTCGAGCTCGGTAAGTTCAACCTCAAGTTCTGCTCTTGGCAGGCGATCAAGTCTCAGATCCTCGCTGACTTTGTGTCAGAGTGGACTGAAATTCAGATCCTTCCGTCTACGGAACAACCTGAACACTAGATCATGTACTTCGACGGTGCACTCAACCTTAAGGGCACTGGAGCTGGCGTATTATTCATCTCTCCTAAAGGAGACCAGCTCAAATATGTGCTTCAAATCCACTACAAGGCCTCCAACAATGGAGCGGAGTACGAAGCTCTCATCCATGGGCTACGCATCGTCGTGTCTTTAGGCATCAAGCAACTGCTTGCTTTTGGCGATTCCAAGGTCATCATCGAGTAAGGCAACCAAAATTGGGATTGTGTCAAGGACACAATGGATGCTTACTGTGCTGAGATTCGAAAACTCGAAGGCCACTTCGAGGGATTCAAATTCCACCACTTTCCTCGTGACAACAATGTTGCCGCATACATCCTCTAAAAGTTGGGCTCCGAGCGAGCACTGGTTTCGGCTGATGTGTTCGTTCAATGCGTGCGCAAACCGTCCATCAAGATCCTGGACCCGGACAACCCAGCCCCAGAGCAACCAGACCCAGCGCCCACACCTCCCCGTGACGTGCTCATGGCAGAAGCAGAAGATGATTAGCGCCAGCCTTTCATAGACTTCCTGGTCCATTAGTTGGTCCCAGACGACAAGTCAGATCACAAGAAGATCACATGTCGTAGTGCTAACTACGTCGTCATCGGAGAAGAGCTACCACAAAGCAGCCTCTACTGGTGTGCTTATGAAGTGCATCTTGCGATCAGAGGGTATTTAGCCCCTGGCTGAGATCCACGGAGGCGAGTGTGGCTGTCATGCAGCCTCTGCCATTCTGGTCAGCAAGGTGTACCGATCTGGCTTCTACTGACCCACAACCATGAGCGATGCCAAAGACCTCGTTAAGAGGAGAAAAGGATGCCAATTCTTTGCCAAACAGCAGCACCTGCCTGCTCAGGCCCTGCGCACCATTCCCCCGTCCTGGCCCTTTTCCATGTGGGGTTTGGACTCTATAGGTCCATTCAAAACTGCTCCTGGTGGCTACAAACACATCATCATCGTTGTTGACAAGTTCACCAAGTGGATTGAAGTCTGACCTGTTGCCAAGGTCACATCGGAGGAGGCAGCCAAATTCATCAAGGAAATCTATCACTTCGGTGTGCCTAATAGGATTATCACCAACCTTGGTTCAGCCTTCACTAGCTCTGCATTCTGGGATTTCTGCCAGGACAACATGATTGATGCCTACTACTCGTCGGTCGCCCACCCTCGGTGCAACGGCCAGGTCGAGCGTGCCAATGGTATGGTTCTGCAAGCCTTGAAAGATCACATCTTTGATGATGCCTCCAACTATGCTACTTGTTGGCTCGCTGAACGTCCACACATGATCTGGGGCCTCAGGACTCAGGTCAGCTCAGTCACGGGCTTCTCGCCCTTCTTCCCGGTCTATGGTTTGGAGGCCATCCTTCCCACCGATGTGGTGTTTGGTGCACCTCGTATCCAACACTACGACGAAGGAGAGGTAGAGCAGACGCGTCGAGTCAACCTCGACAGCCTTGAAAAAAATAGAGTGGCGGTTGTAATGTAGTAGGCACGCCACGACCAGCAACAATGTTGTTATCATGATCACAACGTCAAGGAGTGCTCCTTCAACGTTGGCGACCTGGTCCTACGAAGGATCCAGAAAACCGATGGGATGCACAAGCTTTCCGCCCCATGGGAGGGCCCCTTCATCGTCACATAAGTGATCAGCCCATTGACCTATCGCCTTCAGTGGGGCGATGGTCAAGGGGTTCCAAATCCTTGGAATGTGGAGCACCTTCGATGATTCTATAAGTAGAATATGTATATTACTAAGATATGTACCCTTTACTTTTGTTACTTCAGTTCAATAAAGATTAGTTTTTAGACAGTCTTCTGTCGACCTTTGAAATTGCTGCCCCTCTCTCTGTGTTGTGTTGTTCCCCTCCCCCTCGACATGCCGGGGGGCTTGGCCTTGCCAACTACTAGCTCGTTAGATCTGAGGGTGATGTGTTTTCCTCCCCCTCGACATGCTCGGGGGCTTGGCCTTGCCAACTAAAGGGTCGTTCAACATGAGTATCATTTTCTACTTTTAATTGCATGTTTATTGCTTGTTCGAACTTGGCTGTGAGATTGCTAAACCTGAGTCCTCAACTCCTCTCGCACGTCGATCATGTGTAAGTCTCCCTACCGAGCTATATGGTCGATAAGTCATCCTCTTCGTGAGTAGTGGTGAGCGAGTAGAATACACAAGTGCTTCTGAGCCATCAAGTTCTTATAAGTAAGAAACTTTGCATGATAAAGATGGAGTTTTCAAATTGTTTACACACAGCACAGGGATTGTTGTGCTCCGGCTAACAAGGGCACCAAAAGCTAACCTATTACAGACAGGCCTACTCTTCATCATCCTCGAAAGCAAGGCTCTCTACGACCTTGTCCGCGACGTCTTCTACTTCAACCTCTATGGGACGAAGATTGGCTACCGCATTGGGGCCCTCGACAATCTTCTTGACTTCCACCTGTGGGAAGTGGGACTTCACTCATACAAGGGTCTCCATGGCCGCCGCTCTGCTCGCAGCCCTGAGCATCTCGTCGACTCACTCTAGGGCAGCCATCAGTCTTTCCAGGAGAGACAGTGGCTCTCCTTCGGTGGGCTGCGGGACGACTTTGTCCATATTGAAGCCCGTGACATTCTGAAGCTTGTCCATCTCTACTTCGTGACCTACAATGATCACTTGATCATTATACAGCGACTGCATCGCAACCACGAGGTCGATCTCCAGATCCCTCCTGATTTGCTTTTCATGAGCTAGTTTTCGACAAACAGTGTACTCATTATCATTCAACGCCTTGTTCTTCTTCTTGAGGGTCTCAATGGCCTTCTCGGCCTCCTTGAGGTCGTCCGTCAGCCTCTTCTTGTCCCGAATGGCCGTTGTTGCATCAACAATCCGTCAACATGAGTTTATTGCAAAATAAACAAACTCTACGACTTAGGCAGATCTTGGTCTTACCATCGCTGACCCCCTTAAGCAGGGCGTCGATATTCGCAGTGATGCGTTTCTGCTCCTCCAGCTCGTCAGCAAGCTTCTTCTTCTCATCCTCGAGCTTTTTCTTCTCGAGGGCGGCCTCTTCCTTTACCTGTTGGAGCTCTTGCTCCAACTGTCGTGCCTCCAGCGTCATGGCTGCGGCATTCTTGCACAAGTCAGCCCGAGCTTTGGCTCGATCGGCCATATTCTACAAATAACAACAATGTTAGCCCGCTAACAATTGACAAGCGATCTATATGCTTTACTACTCCGAAACGACCACTCACCTGGAAGGCCTGCCCAAGGGTGACGAGAGAGCTCTAGATCACCATGGTGTCTTCGTGATCATCGAGGATATCATCCTCAAAGGGCGTGACGTTCCAGTCTATCTCCCTGGCCTTGTATGGCTGACTCCTAGCTCCTAGCGTGGCCGGACCCTATCCTCCCTTCGGGGCTGTTTCTTGACTTGGCGCCGGCAGGTCGATCTGCGACCGGTCCTCGTCAACGTCGTGAGCTGCTTGGGACGACAGCATGTTGACGGGCTTGGGGTCCAGCACGGCCTCTATGGTCATCGCCGACGGAGTGGAGCTTTGGGCTCCGACCTCGACCTCCGGCGTCGACTCCTTTGAGAGCGACGTGCTTGGAGACGACGTTCCCAACCTACACAGATCATTTTGTTAGTGTCAGAAATTTTCAAGTGAAGTACAGAGACGAAACAGATCGTTAGATGAACTTACTTCGCCAATGACTTTCGTCATGGAACCAGAGTCGTGGGGGGCAGCCTTGGGGGTACCTACTGCTGAACTCCGGATTCAGCACGGTACGTCTCTTTGATACGATGAAGGTCGTCCTGTGTGACTGTCACACCCAGTTTTATAAACACAACCAGGTGCTCACTTTATGTATGCCAGGATCATATTTCATACATAAAGTTCGACTTCATCAGAGTTACATCACCGTATCACGTTTATTTATACAAAATGACCCGTTGGTCCAAAAGAAAATTACAAGGAGATAGAATATATGTGGAAGCAGGACTCCATAGCCACGGGCAATCAACCAGGGGTCACATCCTAGATCGTCATCGTCTTCATCACCTGAGCAGCATTTATGGGGGACAGAGAGAGAGAGAGAGAGACGCAGCAGGGGGTTGAAGGGAAAACGGTGAGTACATCGAAATGTACTCTGCAAGTGTAGGAGGAAAGGCTATGAGGGGGCTTATCAAAAAGGAAGGTTGACACAACTGGCTGCAAGCACAAGTTTTAGTTGGTCAAATTTTATTAAGCAACCTAATTACTAGATAAAGGACTTCCCAACCCAAAAACCCACCTTAAAGGGGAAGATTATAACATCTAGGCCAAACCAACCTTCACTTCCCAAACCAAACCACCAAACCACCAACTAAACATGTGAGGGTCTAGGCCGCTCTTGACCGTGAGCACGACTGCGATAACAGTTTATTTAACACTCTGCAGAGATTGTACAACTTTACCCATGAGTCGTGATAACCGTCAAGCTGAGACGGCCAAACCTCTTTACACACTTCCAAGGTTGGCATAAGATCACTACGAGGCCTTCACAAAGGATCCACCGGTAGGTGTTGGCACACTCCTTGCCGAGTATTGGGCCCTGCCCTCATCAGCGCTGTCTAGCCACACCCATCACCGATTTCTCCTAATTAATTGGCCAAGCCCAGAGCCGATTAGGCCTCGTGGTTGTACGGTAAGTCCTTGGTGGTCGCTCCACGTACCGGTCCTTAACTTGAGCGAGGCAAAAACATGTATCTCTGAAACCGTATATCCATACTTCTCATTTCCATAAACCATCATAAAACAATTGCTCAAGCCTAAGGATCCATGTTGCTAAGACATTACCAACTCACAATGTTGCATAGTTTATTAGTCAAGATTAAGATTAAACCAACCCATGTAGAGCAATCTAAGCATATAAACTACCCTTAACTATAACAACTCTCTAAGGGCTTCAAGAAATGGTAAGATAAAAATCTAGTAAAACCTATATAGGATTTCCAGCAAATTGACTCAATGCAATGCATAAAGCATAAATAAAAAGGTGATTATTGTGTATAAAAATAAAGGCAAAAAGGAGTATGCATCAAGGACACTTGCCTTCTTCAAGCTCGCTGTCCAAACTTCACATAGTCTTGATCTTGTCCAGCAGCGACTACTCGTAGCGACTACCAACTACCGGAAACAAGCATACATACAAAAACATAAGAACAGTACACCAAATAGTATAAAATAGTAAGAACGGCATTTGAAAAGAATGAGCTCGTCGCTACGATCGCGTGAGCGCAAGAAACACCTAAAACAGAGCTACAAGCTAAAAGTTATAAGCATTTTACTAACGAGGGACTAAACTGTAAAAATTGCATTTCTGGAATTATTTAATTACTTGAAAAAGGGAATTATGACATCAGCATTGTGGTTAATGACGTCAGCAAGGAATAAGATGAATATGCGAATACATTTCTGGAAATTTTGGTAAAAGTTTCTCGTAATGACGTCATGCTGACTTCACCATGGACTATATTGCAAATATATCTAGATGGCAGGGGGTAAACAAAAAGTTTCACAAGAGACAGATAAATAAAGGTTAAGTTTCAGGATTTCTCAGGGATTAGATTGCAAAAGCTGCCACGTTGACTTGTCATAGGTGGATCTCGACCGTTCGTTTGGAATTGGACGGCATCTAGGCGGCTGCTCTATTTGTGCTTCTAGCGCCACCCAAACAGGGGAGTCTGGCGGCGGAGCTCACCCGCGGCTGACCGTGGGGGTGCCGCGGTGCATGAGAGATGGCGGTGAGGTGCAGAATCGAACGAGGAGTGGATGTGGAGGCTCACCAGTGGCTCATTTTGGTCGGAGGAGCGACAGGGAGAGCCAGCGGCTAAGCGGGGCGGGGACGGGCACGGGCGGTCGGTGTAGGCAGCGCTGCAGCCTCGGGTTCACATAGTTGGACGTCGGGGGTGCTCCTGTGATACCAAGGGAGGAAGAGGTGGGGTGAGAGGAGCGCTGGTGGCGGAGAACCGGCGGGGCGGAGTGACTTACCGACGGCGGCGAAGGAGACCGAAATTCTGACGATTCGGAGCTGGAGAAAGGTGGTGGCTGCATGGGAGATCGAAAGAGGTGGTAGGAGTCGCTCTTGACTATTTTATAGAGGATTAAGGGGCTCGGGATGGGAGGAATTGAGAGGAGGTCATCACGGGGTTGATTGTCTCATGGGAGGCAATTACTTGCCAGTGCCATGCGGATGGAGCCGGGTTTGAATGGGAGGAGAGGAGGGAGAGGGATTTGGTGACCCTAGGAACGTCCAGGTTCAAGCGGGTAGGGTGGGGCATGCCCAAACCGGCGGGGAAGGCGGTGGTGTGCTGCTGACCGGTAGAGAGGAATGGAAAGGAAGGAGGAGAGGGATGACAGGTGTGGCTGGGTTGTAAGAGAGAAGGAGGGGGAGACGGGTTGGGCTGGCCGCCTGGTTTAGGTGGGCTGCGGCCCAGCTAGGGGTTTTGGCCTAAGAGGAAAAAGAGAGGGGGAGTGAAAGATGTTTGGGCCGGGTTTGTTTGGGAGTATTTGTCCCACAGAGAGTTAAAGGATTTTCCAGCATTTAAACTTTTTCAGAGATACACCTAGACGAGTTTGAGCAAAACAAATTCATTTTTGAATCAATAAACACAGTGCAAGCACCATGTGTGTAACAACCAATGTATATAGCCTATGATTCATTTAATAAAATTTAGAAAATAATTATTTTACTACTACTAAATGTGAAGAAACCCTAATTAATTCTAGAAAACTTTAATTATATTGTGAAAATGTAATTTAGGGTGTTACAGTGACCTTCATTACCTCCTCCTTGCGCCGCTTGGTCTCGGGACTGAAATCCGGTACCTCAATCACCTCATCGACCTCATCAGAGTCATCGTCCGCAGCAACCTCCTCTTCCTTCTTCGTCTGCTCTGGCAGAGGAGTGGAGCTCTTGCCCCTCTTGTGCTTCTTCTTCGCGCTCTCCAACTTCGCAGTCTTGGCAGCTTCCACCTTCGACTGTGTGACCTTCCCGACAGTTTGCCGCGTCCGACGGGTCTGCCTGCTGGTGCTCTGCGCGACCTCCTGCACATTGTCCTCATCCGCCTCAACTGATGAGTCGGATAGGTAGTCTTCGACCAGCTAGGCTAGTGACTGCTGGACGTCCTCCAACGCCCTTATTTTCCTTTGTGGCTCTTAGCCGGAGCTCACGCGGGCCTGCACACAGGAATGCAACAAAACAAATATTAGTGAGGTCGACCTCGTAATAAAGATGACAAGAATGACAACAGTAAGATCAGCGACCTACCGGGTCGGCTGCACGCTTCAACGAGTACGCCTTCGGGCAGGTCTTGTTGCAGATCTGTCCGCAAAAGAGCTCCTTTACTCGGGCGACCATCTCCTCCTTGGAGACCTTCCTATTGGCCTCGTGAGTTGGGTCCGTCTGACCCCAGTACTCGTATGCTGGGTATACTCGATCCTTGATCGGCTGGATCAAGCGACGACAGAAGCTAATCACCACGGCCCCCCTGTCAGACCTGCTTCCTTGATGTCGTTTAGGATGATAAGGAGTGGCTCGATTTGTTCCTCTTCGCGGGAGATCAGTGCAAGATCCCACTCTAGGATCTTGGTTGGACCAAATCCCATTCGCTTCGGGAGCTCCGGCTTCTGTTCGCGATATAGAACCATTCCGACCTCCACCCAGCATTACTGTCTGACAGCTCCATATCTATGTAATCTGCCTTACGGCCCGACCTAAGGTAGAAGCCTGCGCTACCTACGACCAGTGCCTTGTCCGGCTTCTTCACTTGGAAGAAGTACCGCCACAAATTGAAGTGTGGTGGTATACCTAAATATGCTTTGCACATGTGGATGAAAGAAGAGACTACTATTATGGAGTTGGGGACACGGTGTACCAGCTCCAGGCGGTAGTAGTGGAGCAACACACGGAAGAAATCCCCCATGGGGATGTTGAAGCCGCGCTTGAAGTAGGAGGCAAAGACGACCTGCTCGGTGACGTCCTCCGAGAGGAATGCCTCGCTGGTGGGCGCCTTCCACTCCACCTCTGCCTTGGGCCTCAGTAGCCCGCGCTCCACTAGCACCTCGATCTTGGCCTCCGTCATCTCTGACGCAACCCACTGGTCCTATGGTGTGGGGATCTGGCGGGGAGCTATCTCTTCTTCAACGAACCCTTGCGATCTAGATCTAAAGACGCAGAGGGTCTTCATGCGTATACGGCGATGCGTGCGCCCAACGGCTCTTTGCCAACAGGTCGACACCCCAACGGTTCTGCACCAACGGGTCATCGCCCCAACGGCTATTTTTCAACAGATAACATCGCCAACGGTCCATTGCTAACTGGTCGTAGTCTTTAGCGATTTCTTCAGATTTCCATGCCTATAGGTCTCATAGACTTATTGGTGACCTACTAGGTCATCACGATCTCTTTGAGGTCGGTGGGATACTACTTGCTATCAGGTCGTCTTGATAGTGTCTCTAACCTTCTTGAGGTCAGTAGACTTCTTGGAGACATCACAAGCAGGTCGTTGGGGATTTAATTCCTCTACAGAAGCCATTACACATGCCTTAACAGAAGAGTGTGAACATGACATACATGACTCCATGGCTAAATGGTCGTCATAAGCCCCATCTGGTCCTTGACTAGTTACAAGATACAAACTATTTCATCCCCACGATGCGCTGTTGACATTTCTTAACGCAATCACCTAAGAACAGGTTTGGAACCCATCCTGGTAATAGCGCCAGAAATGCTGGTTGGTAAATCTTAACGTTTACAGAGATCCGCAAGTGCACGGAAGTACCATTGTAGCATTTCTCCAAAGGAGTATTTCAAAGGGTATCGAATCCAAGGAAGGCATTGGCAGAATGACAAGATCAACTCTATTGCAATGAGTATAGATCATAGACAGAAACAAACCAGACACTCAAGTGCAGGGGTAAAGATATGATAATGGGGGTAGTGTGATCACACACACACACTCACTCTCTCTCTAAAGGGTCCTAGGCATAGGAGGCGACACACGAGTTAGTTCTAGGTTCTAATGTACTATACACATAAAGCTGGAAGGAACGAGGTAGCTACACTAGCGTTGAAGAACATTGACTTGAGCACCCAGGTACCACGGGGAGATAACCTCCCGCGTTGCTTCTGCACAACTCCGGTTGTTATATTTTAGACTCCTACAGCTTATCCGAACGTGGGGGATTTCAGAGGACCAATGGCTGTCACTACCGCGGCCTACCCCAAGACAAACCGTGGGATAAACTCATAAGTAAGGTATCTACGCAACCCAAGCACCATGCTTACGTTGTTAGCCGGACTTGACCGGCCCGGGCTATTGTGACCCAGGTTAAGCCACTAGATAAACTAGCCAATTACACCGAGTACCGTAGCTCAAGCACAGACTTCATACAACGCAATCATGTCATCTAATTAGATCAAACCAAGTTAAGTACACAAACGGATTCGTGCTTTCCTATGTCTGTTCAACTGGATTAAAGGGTCGTGTTCACGAAGAACACGGGCCTCTAACTTATGAACAAACACCAGAAACATGTGAAAGTCACCCGTCAAGTGGATCGAAAGGCCTTGTTCATCAAGAACAGGAGCCTCTAAATGATGAACAAGTGAAGAACACATGAACAAATCACTCATGCATACTAACACAACTTTATATGAAATAGATAAATAATTGAAGTAGATCACAGTCATATAAATGAAATAAGATATAAGACAACTCATACCTAGATCCCAAAGTAGACTTGGAACCTGAATTAGAACTACTCTAGCCTACCTCCTAGCCTTGAGACTAAAAGTGAGAGAGGTGTTGCAAGTGTGGATGTCTCATAAGTGAGCCCCCTCTCCTTCTATTTATAGGCCTGTGCACCGGCGAGGAACGGAGGCAAACACCCCGGGGATGGCGCCTAGGACCAATGGAGAGCCACCACATGGAAGCATAGGAGAGGCCGAGCCAAGGTCGGTTCGGCTGACCTGTGGGGTCGGCCGACCCCCTGGTGGGCCCCCGTGGCTCGTGTTTTCTCTTGGTGGCTACCCTGTGGGTCCTTAGGTCGGTTCTCGGTGTCCACCCTGTTTTGGCGCGGTTTGCTTGCCTTTGTGGGCCCATGGATCCATGTGAAGTTCACGTGTCACACTCTGATTCGTCGGGGGTTGCTTCACTTGGATTGCTTGCATGGAATGCATGCATGGCTCCCTAGTTGGCAGGTTTGCATGCATGGCATCCTTGTTGGCAGCCCACCTAGGATGAGGTGATGTGGCATGGACCCTAGAAGGTGAGTTTGGCACTCTTTTCTTGCTTATTTTCCTGCAATCAAATAATCTCCAAAGACAAGTGGAACTACATTATTCTTAACTAAATACGTGTAAGAAATACCTTATGCTCCTTTATTCATGAGTATATTGACGGCTAAAGTAGGCACTTAACAGCCGTCAACAACTCCCCCAAGCTAGCCTCTTGCTCGTCCTGAGCAAGAGATCAAGAACTTAGGTTGGTTGATCAGAAGGTGCTACGATGTTGTATTCTTAATGTATACAAGATACAGCTAGGTACTCTATCAAGAGTTGAAGAAGTTGGCATTGATCTTACCTTTCACTTGATTGATATGGAGCATGTAGCTTCACCTGCCTTGGGCGGTTGAAAGATAGAATGGTTGTATAAAGATTACTAATCACATGTACCTTGATCAGTTGTCAATCCGGAGGTTTTGCAGATTTTTTTTCAAAAAGAAATCAAAGTTCCTCAAATGATACTCTCGAATCACTCAATGTGTATGATTCCTCACCAAGGCTTTGATTTGCCTTCTTTCACTACCTACTCCTAATAAGCTGATATGTAGAGCTGTAGGTAGGGAAAACATGTGGCATACCTGTTTCTCATGTATTGTCGAGTCGAAAACTGGATCCTTGGGAGAACAAGTCATACACCCTGATCAAGATGTGCAAAAGTGTGTGTATGGTGGATGGATAATGAACTCCTATTTGCATGATTTTACTCTCCTCCCTTTCAAAATTTTTTTGAGACTTGGGCTATGTCTCTTTATTCTTTCTCTTTTTTTATGCATGCCCTTGAGCATTTTTTTAACATAGCCCATAGCCCTTACTAAATATTTTTGGAGGGAGAGTAATCACGGAACATGCGCGGAGCTTTATTTTGTGGAATGGATGGGAAATAGATGAAATGATGATTGCTAACTTCCAGTGTAGAAGTTTCGCATATGGTGGTGTGTACGTGATCTTGATCATAGGAGTATGACAAGTTACTCGCCGAGGGTCACAACAATTCGACAAAACTCAATGAAGAAATCAGGTAGCATATGTGGAGGTTTAACATAAGCTAAAATCTACATATGGCCTTGGATAGGAATTTCTTATCATTGAGGAACTTATCATTTTAACATTTTTCAAAAGAAACCTTCAGATATCAAACATCACTCAGTACTAGCTCATAGCAACTCTATTATACCATATCATACCTCGCAACAACTTAGGCAAAGATCATGCTTTTTGCTACCCACAAATTTCAAGCTCAGGTTCGATCATACTAGCCAACAAACTCAAAACTTGGATAGGATACTAAGTTGTAAACAAGGCATACAAGAGGAATAAACAGAGCAACTATTCATCATTTCAACCATGGAGAATAAGAATACTCTTACCGCGCATACGAAAACAGACTAATTTAAGAAAGCAAATAAATATTTTTAGTCTTTTTAACTTTTTTAGATTTTTATGTGTTTTTAGCATATGGGGTTCTGAAAACAATAAAAGATACAAGTTACCTCAGAAAGGGGGTCCTCCCCCAAGCTAGCTTCAGGCTCACTGCTGCGGAGGGCGGTATCCCAACCACGTGTAGTAAGCCCTCTGCTCCTCCAGCTGTCGCAGCTATCGCTAGTACAGTTTGGACTCAAGGGAGTTGTCTGGATGGAGTCCACCTATGAGCTCGTACTTCGACCAAGCGCGAACAGAATAGAGCAAGGATATCTTGATTCTTTTTAGAGGTCATAACTTTTATTGAATAGGATTACTTACCGATCTTACCTGTCGGTGAAGGGCTCTTTTTGTTTTAAGTCTTCCAGAGCCAGACTAACTCCCACATTACTTACCTTAGTGTAGGGTCAGCCGCTCTTGGAGATGAGGGAGTCGGCTCCCTGTCCACTCTTTTCCACACCTTCTTGGTCGTCTGTGATATATGAGGTGCGGGGAATTGTGCCTTGGATTGGGACTTGGATTTCCAATATGATTTCTGTCCTGTACTCATTTGCTCTTGCTCTTGCTTCCAGAAATTCTTCATAAAGGCAATGAGGCTGTCCACTTGTGGTTGCGTAGTTTCACTTCTTTAGGCAGGATTGCCCGTTCCTGGTGTGCCTTCAACCATTGAGCATTGTTCCTTACGTGGGCGGAATTCAAACCTTTCTTCCTTGCCATTGATGTGGAGACGGATTACTCCAGCACCAACATCAATTTGTGCATCGGCCGTGCTCAGGAATGGACGTCCCAGAATGAGGGGTACTTCATTACCAATGTCCATGTCAAGTACTACAAAGTCAACTGGAATGAAGCAGTCTCAGACCTTCACCGGGTTGTCCTCGGCTATCCCCGCTGGATATCAGACTGAGGAATCGGCTAGCTGTAGCTGCAAAGTAGTTGGAGATAATTCCGTATAATTGAGTTGGTCGAAAACTACCTTTGGCATGATGCTAACACTGGCGCCAAGATCACAAAGAGAATGGTCGAATCTCTGTGTTCCAATTGTGCATGTGATCGTGGGGCACCCTGGGTCCTTCTTCTTTTCTGGAAGACGATTGAGTATAGCTGCGCTACACTCTTCTGTGAGCTTTACCACCTCCAAGATGGGTAGAGCTCGCTTCTTGGTGAGGATATCCTTGAGGTAACGTGCGTACATGGGTACATGTATTGCCTCGAGGAGTGGAACATTAATATATACCTTTTGAATCATGTTCACGAAACGAGTGAATTGCTCATCCACTGTTGTCTTCCTGTTTCGCTGAGGGAATGGTAATAAATTTGTTTCAATAAACTTAGGTTTATCTGCCCTGTCTTCAGGTGCTCTTGCTTGTGAGGGCTCCCTCATGCTAAGTGGTTCTCCACTGAGTTCTTCATCCTCTCTTGTGCTTTTCTTTGTTCCTGCACGGTTAGGATAAGGTGGATCGTGAGTGGTCTTACCCCCTCTCGTGACTACCACTTTCGCATTTTCAACTAGTGGAACTGAAGCGACTAGCTGAGTCAACTGGGTTTCTATCATCTTATTAAAGCTCAACTGGTCTTTAAGAGCAGACGAAAGGCTATCAATTTTAACATTAAGGCTTTCAAAGGCCTTATCATAGGCAGCTATTTTCTTATTAAAGCCTTCATTAATCTTAGCTTGCCCAAAGACTAGATCTTTCAAGGAAGGTTGGTTTGGGTTGAAAGAATTACCTTGATTATCCCCTTGATAGTAATGACGTGATTGATTCCACGTTTGACCTCCTTGTGGACGATAACCGTTGTTATTGCCATTCATGTACATCACATCCTCCTGAGTAGTAGGGCAGTAATTTCCTAAATGCCCAGTATTACCACAGACTTCGCAAGTCATACGAGCATCCATAGCTTGAGTAGTGGTGGCCATGGCAGCCTTCTCATTGGCTAGATCATCAATTCGCTTCATCATTAGGTCCATCTTGGCATGCAACATATCCGCTTCCTTGACGGTATGTGTACCCCTTTGACGTGGCTGGAGTCGATCATCACTTCACCCTTGATTGGTAACCATCTTCTCTATCAGTGTAGTAGCTTCAGTGATAGTAAGAGAGAAGAAAGCCCCTCCAGCTGCAGCATCAATATGGCCTCGGGCTGTCGGAGTCAGCCCATTATAGAAACTCTGAAGAATATGCCAGTTGTCCATCCCATGATGAGGACAAGCCAGGATGTACTCCTGGAGTCTCTCCCAAGCTTCGGGGATAGTCTCATTTGCTGTCTGCTAGAAACTTGAAATTCACCCCCGAAGGACATTAGTTTTGCTCAACGGAAAGAATTTCGCAAGGAATGCTGCGGAGCACTTTGCCCAAGTGTTAATCTCTGCACGGTTAGCATAAAACCACTGCTTTGCCTTTCCCAAGAGAGAGAAGGGAAACAGTTGCAGACGAATAGCATCTTTCTCCACTCCTCGTATAGTGAAGGTACTGCATAGTTCCAGGAACTGCTGCAGGTGGGCGCTCGCGTCTTCATTAGGCATGCCACAGAATGGGCTAGCCTGTACCATCATAATTAAGCCAGTCTTGATCTCAAAGTTTCCATTCCCAGTGTTGATCACGGGGCCTGTCGGCACCTGATCAGCAGAGGGAGCAGAATACTCATGAAGAGTCTTCTCGACAGGGTTGGCCATGGAAGTTGATGCGGATGGCACAAAGGAAGCTGGATCAACTTCTGAATGTTCACGAGAAGGAAGCCGAAATGATTTCGTGCCTTCCTTATGAGTGACTCAGGATCTTCAGCAAATTTCGATGGCAAGTCGAAACCAGTCATGCACTACCTGTCTTCATCATCAATAGACAAAGAAGACAATCCAAGTTAGCCTGCATTGAGAACTGTTTTATTCCTGTCATGATTATAAACATATGCAATGTGTTGATATGTCATCCTTAAGCCTTCCCCGGCAACGACGCCAGAAATGCTTGTTGACATTTCTTAACGCAATCACCTAAGAACAGGTTTGGAACCCATCCTGGTAATAGCGCCAGAAATGCTGGTTGGTAAATCTTAATGTTTACGGAGATCCGCAAGCGCACGGAAGTACTATTGTAGCATTTCCCCAAAGGAGTATTCCAAAGGGTATCGAATCCAAGGAAGGCATTGGCAGAATGACAAGATCAACTCTATTTCAATGAGTATAGATCATAGACGAAAACAAACCAGACACTCAAGTGCAGGGGTAAAGATATGATAATGGGGGTAGTGTGATCACACACACACTCACTCTCTCTCTAAAGGGTCCTAGGCATAGGAGGCGACACACGAGTTAGTTCTAGGTTCTAATGTACTATACACATAAAGCTGGAAGGAATGAGGTAGATATACTACATTATTCTTAACTAATTACGTGTAAGAAATGCCTTATGCTCCTTTATTCATGAGTATATTGACGGCTAAAGTAGGCACTTAACAGCCGTCAACATGGGCATGATTGAAGATCTGACCTACATAGAGTGAATCTTGCCATGCTTTCTGCTACAACAGAGTACATCGCAAGTTTTCTTCTAGCTTCTAGACCTTCATAAAGACCTCGCGGGGTCAGTTGCCCGACGCTATGCCTAGCAAGTCGTTTAGGGCCCCTGACTTTTGCATGCAGATATGTTCTTCACCCCGGGTGTGTACTAGACTCTGGGACCTAGCACACTCGCCACCAAATCTCTGCACCACCAGGCCTCAATGAGTATCTATTACTCTCCAAGAACCTGGAGTATCACACCGGTTTCCTTCTGGATTCCTCGGTGGACACGGGTGTAGAGATCGGTGGATTACTCCACACTTCGCAAGTATTCTTCTAGCTCCAAGCTTCTACAATTTCTTTCTTCTACATTCTGGTGGGCGGATGCATGTCCATGGCATGATATTTTTGCTACTATGGAACTTCATGATCTCCTTCGTGGTGATTGTTTTTGCCTTTGGGCTCTTGCCCTATTTATATCTGAGTTCAACACTCAGTCGACCTCTACATTGTTGGCATGTGACCCTGGTCACTATGCACATGTGAGGTTCTTTGGTGTCTTATCCTCCTGCAACTCGTCGGCAAAGCACACTGTTCGCATGTGATTACTTGTCTTCTTACCACCCGTGACTTGAACAGTGTGTGCTTTCGCCAGACCTTGTCTGTTGCGCCCAGCCAGACTTTTGTCTGTTGTGATTTGTCATGTAGTGATGAGCAAGTTGGCTGGTGATCTCATGGTACATTGTACTATTGCCCTCGTGATTCCATAGTTCGCTTCTCCAACTAGCCTCACCCCGTGTCAGACGGTCCAGCTGCCACATGGTCTTGTACCTACTAGTTCAACAACTTCTTCAGTTCGATGACCTGCTACGACTTCACTCGATAATATTCGCAACCACTATGGCTCTGTGTCTTATTTGCACCCACAATGGCTCTGCGTCCTAGTGCACCCACTATGGCTCTGCAGCGTAAATGGGCCTTATACAATCAGCCTATATTTCTGTTTTCCTGAGCAGAATAGTCGTAGGTTCAATTAAAGACCTTCCTGAGGTAGGCGTGCCTCGCTGCTATGCCAGATCCGTCTGGGCGCCTGGAGTCCAGATCAGTCAAGTCTACGATTTTCGACGGGCCTCCTGAAGGTTGGTGTGCCTGCTACCTCGGTCGACAATACCTCGGTACCCTGGCTCTGCTGGATAACTCACAGCTATGCTAGTCATCCGGGCACCAAAATGGCATTCCTGAGGTCGGCGTGTCTTAGTACCATGGTCTTTCAATACCCCAGTACTGTTCTGGCACTGCCAACCTAGTTGGGCGCCCTAGATGCGTGACCTTCTTGAGGTCAGTGTGTGTTTCTAGCCCTGCCAGCCTGTCCTGGACACCATGGGAAGTTTGCTTTAAGGAATTAAGGTCTCTCTGTGGGGTGCGTGCAAAGCTGGCCCTGCCAGGCATCTTCGGGTGCTTGGGCGCTATTAGCGTGAGACCTTCTCGAGGTCGGCATGCCTCGAGTGGCTCTGCTGGACTCTTTGCAGCCATGCAAGATATCTGGGTGTCTCTACAACTGATTATTCATGACCACGACTAGGATTTCTTCTTTGGACCATCAAATCGGCCATGCTGCCCGTTTCAATGCTCCAGGACTATTCTACGAGAGCATTTTTTGAAATGCCCTCTTATTTTCCTCATCGTTTCGATCTACTAGGAAACCTTGTTTCTTATCAAGTCGGCACTCGACCTGATTTCTTCTTCTCCTTTTTTGGATCATCAAATTGGTCATGTTGCCCGCTTCAATGCTCGAGGACTACTCTACAAGAGCGTTTTTTCAAACGCCCTCTTGTTTTCCTCGTCGTTTCAATCTACTGAGAAACCTTGTTTCTCATCAAGTCGGCACTCGACCTGATTTCTTCTTCTTCTTTTTTGGATCATCGAAGCAGTCTTCTTGCCTACTTCAATGCTCGGGGACTACTTTACGAGAGCGTTTTTCAAACACCCTCTATTTTTTCTTCGTCGCTTCAACCTATTGGAAGTCTACTTCCTATAGGTTGGCACTTGACCTCGCTACTCTCGGGATTCTACAAACTGGTCGGCTGCTAAACTGACTACTAATGCTTGTTCTTTTTGGACTGACGTGCACGTTATTCGACCTGTCGATGTCTCCACGACTTCGCCCAGGCGGGGGCGACCGAGCAGCGCGAGAGGGCTGGGGTTCCCAAGTAAACAAGGTATTAATCCTTGTATTTTTAAAAGTAAGAATATACTCCTTCTTGTCTAAAATAAGTGTCACTATGATATTGGTACCGGTCAACTATTCTTACCTTTGACTACATTTATACAAAATATTAGTAATATTTGTGTCTCTAAATAAATTTATTATAAAAATAGATTCAACACTCTATCTAAAGATACTAACTATGTGATATAAATGTTAATATTTTTTATCTATATTTGTCAAAATTAAAATCGTATGACTTTTCTAGAAGTGAGAATTACACTTATTTGAAACGGATGGACTCGATTGTGAGCTGTCGTGTTCCGGGAACTCCATGACTTAGACAGTCAGACCTCAAACCTCTGGTAAGCTCACGGGATCGCTGCACTATTTGCTCTTGCCATTTTCTCCCTTCCGGTTAATGAAGTCCAAGAGGTTACGTGGCGCGGTGAAGCCGGCACGCGTCCGCCGGCCGGGCGTCACGCCTCGAGAAACTTACTCCCGTCTCCACGTCGCGTCTGGCTGCCCCTGCCACCGAAGAAGATGGGCCGGAAGCGTTTGGAACCGCGCCCGTCACTCCCCGTCGCCATCTCCGCCGCCGCCGCAGCGGCGGCGGAGTCAGGATTTCAGAGTTAGGTATTCCTATTTGTTAACAAACTAAAAAGTTAATGAACAGTAAAAATTATTTTAGGGTCGTTTAGATTGTCAAATTAGATGCAAATTGAGTGCTGGAATAATATAAGGATGCAATAGTTTATTGTACCGCGTGCTATGAGAGAAGATGTGACGGGTGAATAAGGAATCAAGAGGTAGAATTCATCAATCTAAATAGCCTTTTAACTTAGAAAAATCAATCTCAACAGAACCAGACTTCAATTGTGACCGCTTCAAGAAGACAAGCAGGGGCCGTCCGGCCTGATGCAACAATAGTTGGGGGACATAGGAAGACCTTTCGGCACCTTCGAGTAGTAGCGAACTGGCCTGGCCTCTAGTAGTGGAGGCAACGCAAGAGGCCGGCCTGACATTGCTCATTGGAGTTGAACTGTGCTTCAGTGCTTGGAACTAGGATATAGGTCCTGAAATATATGTATATGTGTACAAGCTTGAAGTATACTTGATGTTTTGTAAAAATAGTTGGGTATTCCGAGAATACACAGGAATCACTGTAGCTCCGCCCCTGCGCCGCCGCCGCCTGTTGCAGAAAGCGTTGCCTCTGGCCGCGCTGCATAAGAAGAAGCGAGGACTGGAGGGCCGGCCGCACCAACAGAGGATTGAAGAGCCGCGATGGAGCAGAGCGGCAGCAATTGGCGGCCGCGCGCGCCGCTCGGGGTTGCCCTGGTTCTCGCCGTCGTGTCGCTGAGGGGGCTCGCCGGCGCCGCGGCCATCACGCGGTCCGATTTCCCAAATGGGTTCGTTTTCGGCGCCGGGACGTCGGCTTATCAGGTATGCAGCCCGAGAGGCCCTCTTCTGTTGCGATTCGCAATAGTTGCTTGCCTACTGCTTTCTTCCGGTTCCCTCAAATATTTGGTTGGAAACTTTTTTTAGAAACCAGTATAAGAAACAAAAGGGGCGTTTCAGATTTTCAGTAGCCCGATGTTCCCAGCGCAGCTTAAGTTCATTGCAGTGGAGTACTTGTTTAGATAGCAGCACAAGATTTTTTTTTTTGAAAATTTTCATCTAGTACATAAATTTGGCCCTGGGTTTCCAGCTTTCACATCACAAGTCCCTACCATATTTTCGAATTTCATGCACCACGTACGTGTGAAACTCATTAAGAGATACGAAATGACACAATGCCAGTACAGAATGAATTCGTCCACCATTTCCGAAGCATTTCGTCCAACTGTTCTTGCATCCATTGGTCCGAATTTCTGCACAAAGAACATGATCCTGTCCTGTAAGATGTCAGCAGGTTTCCTGGGGAAAATAATCTTTTCAACCACCTTTTTCTTTCCAGGACACCATATCACAAAAGTAAACACAGCGAGGTTTGTTTTCTCCTGCTGGAAATGGATTAAGCCAAAGCTCAGTCTTTTTATGTCCTGAAAAAAACTCAGTTCATTAACAAAGAAGCAGAGCTCCAATCCAGGGCTTCTTTTATGCACATCCAATCCAATTCTACGTGGATTGTGGAATTGAAAATTATAAGTAGTTTTGGAAGTTTTGAAATAGCCTCCAAAATTTACACATCAATTCCAAGGACAAATTATTTTAAACTCGATTTTGCAGTCAGATATGAAATTGGCAAATCATTAAAAGAAAACGAAATCAGTATATGTGCAATTCTTTTTCTGAACTTCTAAACATACTTTGCCACAGACAAGGGGACAAGGTTCCGATGGATATTTCGGCTTACTGTCATTAGAGTTCATTATTGTTGCTTCACACTACAAGTACTATGCGCAGACGGGGAAAAAGTCTTATTGGATTTTTTAATTACTAGCTATGCTTTTAATATTTGTATTATATTAACCACGTTTCTGGGATTCAATAGAATGAAAATTTTGAAAATTTCAGATTAGGATTTACGTGTGTCAACAAGTCAAAAAATTCTTGTCTTGATGAAATTTGACCGAACTTTGCCTTACATTTGATTGGCATGCAAGAGGTAATTAAACTAATGGATCCTGGTTTGATAGGTTTGAACTTTTATATGATAGGGAGGTATTGCGTATTTGAGATTTGGCTGGAACATAAATTCAAATTAGGCCAAAAATTTGGCTGCTTCAATGTTGTCTTGGGCCCAAGTGAGATGGGTGAAATCGCTGAATTTCAGCCCACTCCCTTGAAAACCCAACCTTGGTCTTAACAAAACTATCATGATGTTCTTCACAATTCCTATTAATGGAGTGTTCTTCAAATCTTCAATGGTCAGTAAGGTTTTAAATAGTGTCTGTAGCTGTCAGGTGTCAAGGGTCTAATGGGCCGGGAGCCCCGTTAGGTTTAGGTTTAGGGATAAGATCGAGTCCTTGCTTAGGGGTCAAGTAATCCTCTCTATTTAAAGAGAGGAGATGTATCAATCTAATCAAGCAAGAATTAAGAAGGAAATCCCTTCCCTCTTGCCCGGCCGTGGGCAGCAGCCCCGCGGCCGGCATTCTAGCGCCCCTCAGCCCTAATTCCCCACAAATCAGCCCCAAATCCACGTAGCTCCCTTCCCTTCGCATCGCAGTTCATAACAATTTGGTATCAGATTGCTTTGGTTTCGATCCAATCCATGGCGTCTGCTGCGGAGCAGGGCTGTCCATCGGAGCTGTTCTCCGAATGGATGGCTTCGATCCAGGCGCCGCGGACACCTCTGTCACCTGCGCTCTCGGCATTGCTGACGGCGTACGCCGCCGTTCCGCTGCCGGCGTCCCTGGCCCCGGCTGCATGGCCGCCGTCACCGACCGTGTGGACGCCTGGCCCCGGCTGCATGGCCGCCGTCACCGACCGTGTGGACGCAGGGCGCCAACTCCACGAGGGGGCCGGTCTCCACGAGGGTGAGCACCCGAGCGGCCACGACGGGGGTGGTTCCAGCGCCCACCACCGGCGCTGTTGTCCTCCAACACCCGTTCGTCGACTGGATATTCTACAAGGGCACCGGCGTCCAGCAGGTTTGGGTGTCAGCGGCCGTGCGGCTGCAGGCTGCGGCGCGCGGCCTCCTCGCGCGGCGGCGGCTCCGCGAGATGCAGCAGATCGAGCAGCCGGCGGTCGCCGTGATGGAGACGGCGCGTACCTGTCCAAGGGCCGCGGCCGTGCGTCTGCAGGCGGCAGTACGCGGCCTTCTAGCGCGGCGACGTCTTCGGGAAGTGCGCCAGCAGTGGGAGGCCGTCGCCGCAGCGCCCGAGTTGGCGGCGACCTCGCCCTCATCTGTCTCCGGGCCGGTGGTGGAAGGGCAGGCGCAGCAGATCAATTCTGCTGCGGGCCTCTCCAAACTCGAGGAGCTGGTCGAGGCCAAGGTGACGGACGCGGCCACGGCAGCGAGCGGCCCCGCCTTTCTCCCACGCGGGCGGCCTCCACGGGGACGGCTCCGCGGTCCACCGCCGGGAGGCGCGCGCCGCTGCCCCTCGCGAAGTCGTGAGGCCGCCGTCGCCATTGGTCACCGAGAGGGGCCCGCCTCCGCTGGAATCCGTGGCTGCTGGATCGAATTGCTGGGGCAGCAGCCGCATCTCCGGCGTGCTGTGCGCCTGTGCCGGCAGCGGCGGCTACTTCGGCTGGCCGACGGGCTGCAGTTAGGTCACAGGAGGTGGTCCTAGGGTGGTCTGGCAAGCAACAGGTGGGCCTGCTAAATGGGCCGGTGGGCTCCCTCCTGCTGAAAACATGCCATCCAGAGCCAATCGGTGGGCTGCAGATCTTCTCAGGCCACAACAATGCACGTGAGGCCCATTCACAGCTTCTGCCAAGGGATCCAGGCCGCTCCATGTTGGCTGGTGTGCTGCGTGTGTACATGCAGCTCATCCCCGGGCTGTTCCCGTGGGATCCAGGTGGTTCTACACATGCAGACCGTCGTGCGAGTGGCGCCCATCGTTCGGGAGTCACCGAAATAAAAAGTCGTAGCATTTTTTAGGTTAAGAATAATAAAATAAGCCGAGATGTAAAAGGCTTGTTTTGGAGTCATAGGGTTGTGTGGCGTCGGGTCATCTTCAAGGTGACCATGCTGCAGCTCGAGGATGAGCTGCTCGGAAAAGGGCGGGGTAATGTCAGGTGTCAAGGGTCTAATGGGCCGGGAGGCCCGTTAGGGTTAGGTTTAGGGATAAGATCGAGTCCTTGCTTAGGGGTCAAGTAATCCTCTCTATTTAAAGAGAGGAGATGTATCAATCTAATCAAGCAAGACTTAAGAAGGAAATCCCTTCCCTCTTGCCCGACCGTGGGCAGCAGCCCCGCGGCCGGCGTTCTAGCGCCCCTCAGCCCTAATTCCCCACAAATCAGCCCCAAATCCACGCAGCTCCCTTCCCTTCGCATCGCAGTTCATAACAGTAGCAGCACAGTAAGGTGCCAAAATATGCCATATCAGTACAGCATCATGTACCACAGCTATATCTAAAGCTTATAGCTGGCTATTTATTAGAACCAGAATGATGATATTTAATGTTTTGAGGATGAAACAGTAGGCAAAATCCCTATTGAATTGATGTTTACTGTCCAAAATAATAATGTTACTTACCATGGTTTTGTTTAAATCATGTGCAGGCGGAAGGCGCATGGAACGAGGATGGAAAGAAGCCGAGCATCTGGGACACATTTACGCATGGTGGTGAGTGGCAATGCATCAGGATTTTGCTTATGATGTTGGCACAGTTGAGGCCAAGTACCAGTAAATTCTAACAAATGCCTTTTTCTCTTGGAGGCTATGCTGCTGACCATGCAACCGGAGACGTAGCTACTGACCAATATCACAAGTACAAGGCATGTTTCTTATCTATAGTACAAGTAGAACCATCTGTTCCTGAACCGAAATTTATTTTTCCAATCATCTGTAACAATTTATGCCAACAGATCCACCGTTTAATTTCAGGAGGATGTGAAGCTAATGCACGAGATGGGCTTGGATGCATACAGATTCTCTATTGCCTGGACAAGGCTTATTCCTGGTACATATTGTTCTACAAGGTGTATCTGGACCAGTATAACAGGGCCTGATTGTTTTGTTGTTTGTGTGTTGTAGATGGGCGAGGAGCTGTGAACCCAAAGGGGCTGGAGTACTACAACAATCTAATTGATGAACTCGTGAGCTATGGTCTGTAATATATATTCCTTTTGTAGAGTATTCGTATTCTAAATTGACCTTGTTCTTTGTGCTAGTACTGTTAATCTTGTTATTTCAAAGAGCTAAGATACAATTTGTTGGATTTTTTTATCACAGGGATACAGCCTCACGCAACAATATATCATTTCGATCCTCCCCAGGCACTTCAAGATGAATACAATGGCCTGCTCGGTCCTAGATTCATGTACTACTCAATTTGGAATCACACCCTCTGACACATTACCATATACACAGAACGTGCATATTGAAGTGAAGCTTGGTGCTTGTTACTTACATGACTCTGATGGTGATGCAGTGAGGATTTCACGGCATATGCTGATGTGTGCTTCAGGAGCTTTGGGGACAGGGTGAAGCACTGGGCCACCCTTATCGAGCCCAACATCGAGCCTCTTGGTGGGTATGACATTGGCAATCTACCGCCGAGGCGGTGCTCCACACCGTTTGGTGAAGCCTGCGTTGGTGGCAACTGCACGACAGAGCCATACAATGTTGCACACCATCTTTTGCTTGCACATGCCTCTGCTGTTTCCCTCTACAGAGAGAAGTACCAGGTGACATGGTCCCTCCTTTCAGTTGTCATTAGATACATCAAATAACCTGTTCATGTGATAAAAAAGCTTTTGTTTGAAGACATACATGATGGATAGTTTTGGTCGCATATGGTACAGGCTGAGCAAAGAGGCAGATCGGGATCACTTTACTAGCCTTTTGGTTTGAGCCCGCGACACAGAAACTGGATGATGTACAAGCTGCTGCAAGGATGATTGACTTCACCCTCGGATGGTTAATTTCCACTCTACTCACTTCTTGTATCACTAGGGTCCATGAATTGCTCTCAAGTAACAAAATTGCTTCATATATACATACACGAATTTACATCTAACTTTGTGACTAATGAGCTGATTTATGGGCTAGGTTCATGGACCCTTTGGTGTACGGACACTACCCGTCAGTGATGAGGAGGAACACCGGGTCCAGGATGCCAGTGTTGACAGCTGCAGAGTCAGAGAGAGTGCCGGTCATTTGATTTCATAGGGATCAACCACTATGGTGCACTTTATATTGCGCTGATTTGGGCCAACTGAAACAGAGCCCGAGAGATTACGCCAGAGACGCAGCTGCCAAATATATTACCTGTAAGAACCAAGAAATCTGTAACGCATCCATGAGATACTTTGACTAATGAAAGATAGTTCCACAAAAATTTAGAAATCAAAGCTTGTCTATTTTACAACTAACATTAAATTTTCTATTCCAATATTTCCGCAGGGCCATTTCAGAGCTCAACAAATAAGGTGCGGTAAAGTACTTCTTTGAAGTATATCTTATTTTAAAGAAAGGTTAGCTGAAAGTTTTACATGATGGTTTGAAATCAAACAGGACGGCTTCAGGTTAGGAAATCACGCTGCGCCATGGGCTCTGAGGAAACTGCTCGACCTCCTGATACACAAGTACAGGAATCCTCCAGTCCTAATCTATGAGAACGGTGAACTATACTGAACTGAACATCCAGATTGACCTACCATTCTGATACATTTTCATAATGACTCGGTGCAGTTTTGATGCGCATATGTAGTATGTACACTGAATTGCTGCTTGCTATCTCAGGAGCTGGCGACGAGCCGGATCCATCAGGCAAGTTCGTGTATGAAGATGGGTTCGGATCACGTTACCTGCAGGACTACATTGAAGCAACACTTATCTCGATCAGGTCATAAAAGTTCTACACAACAGTGACTGATGCTGATTCCCTACTATATGAACATGACATTGGATTTACCATCTTTATTTGTTCTTTCTCTGGTGACAGAAACGGCTCAAGGGTGCACGGCTACTTTGTATGGTCGTTCCTGGACGTCTTCGAGGTCCTCTTCGCCAACAGGTTCCGGTTCGGCCTGTATGGTGTCGACTTTGGTGCTGAGAACAGGACACGGTATGCCCGGCACTCCTCGCAGTGGTACGCCAGCTTCCTTTACGGTGGCGAGCTCAGGCCGGTGGCAGCGATGACCGGCTCTGGAGCCTACTCTGTGTGATCATCCATGCGATTCATCTTGCGTATGAATGTACATGCATGGCTGGATGTGATTTTGTGATAATAAATACAGATAACCTGCTTGCTGCATTGAGTGTGAAGCCGTAGGGCAATCCGGTGAACACCGGGTCACTTTCAATAATTCTTGCTTTTTTTTGAGGGCACAAAAATTCTTGCATTGTGTAATCAATTAAACACTAATCAACTTCATTAAACATTGTGTACTCCCTCCATAGAGCTTTTAGATCGTTTAGGTCCGTCTCAGTGGCTGTGTCATGAGCACATTACCAAGTCCTTTTATCACTCTTAATGGGTCATGGGCACAATTTTATAGACAGAATGTATCATTTAAATTTTGCATGTGTTGTGATCAAATGTAGGGTCATGGGCTCTCAGTGGAGAGTCGTGAGTATTGGTACCTGTGTCGATCTGGGGTCATCACCATGACCTTGAGATCTTCTCTTCCTTCATTTATTTGGTGTCATGTTATAAAAAGAACCTATGTGGTAGTCCATTAAATGTCGATGATCCTGCCACTGAGACTGGCCTTAAGACATGCTTGTGCATACCAAGACGTCATTAATTAGAGGTTAGTTTTCTTTGTTTGCCCTCATTAAATAGCGATACGGGTGTACTATGGTCACTAAAAGACTTTGTCTCGATTGGTTATTTTTTCTCGAATACGCATAAAAGCTGCGTATCATTGTATTAAGAAGAAAAGTAACATATGTTTGATTTTACAACTTCACGGAGCAAGCTTACGCTGAAACTCGCTTTGAAAGCGAGTGCAACAACTCAAAAAAAAAAAAAGAGAAACTCCTACTCGTCGCATTCTAGTCCACCAAGCTGCCTAGCCTCTGCCATGATCCAGAGATCAATCTCCTGCTGGGTACCCTAGATCAGATCCTAAGCGGCAGACGAGCATCCGTTGAAGAGCCTCACATTCCGTTCTTTCTAGATGGTCCAAATCACCAGCATGAAAAGCGTGTTAATGCCCTTGGGCTTCGCCCTGGGCTGTGAGTTCCTTAACCGAATCCACCATTGAGAAAGAGAGGCTATCGGCGGATTGAAGTTGCACGGACACCTCAATGCAGGAAGCACGCCCCACCAGACTTCCTTAGCGTAGGAGCAAGTGGCAAGCATGTGGTCGCCGGTTTCAGCCTCCCGATCACAGAGCCAACATGTGTCATGTGCATCCAGTCCATGGCGCCGTCGGCGATCCGCCGTCCAGATACAACATTTGACGGCCAGCCAAGTGAAGAACTTCACCTTCGGCAGCACCCAGCTCTTCCAAATACGTGCCGCTCCAAGCATGTGCACGATGCCCACGTGCAGTTGCTTATGCGCCGAGGCTATCGAGTATCTCCCGTCCGGAGTCCAGCGCCAGGCCCAACAATCCACAGTCGGCTTGCAGGTGTATCGATGAGAGTCTGTCCCACAACGTGACATACTCTATCAGCACAGGCAGGGACGAGCCTCCTTGGATGTCTTGCGTCCATCGTCTTCCCGGCATTGCCTCAGCCACTGTCCGGTTAGCTCGAGTTCTTTTGCCGATGAGTTCGTATAAAGCTGGAGCAAGGGTTGAAATAGAGGCTCCTCCAATCCAGCTGTCTTCCCAAAAAAAGAGTTCTCTGCTCATTTCCCACAGAGACCGTCACCAAAGCTCCGAAGAAAGCATGGACCTCGGGCTCAACATGAATCTTCAGAGCTGACCAGGAGCGGCCCTCATCGACATTTTGCAGCCATAGCCAGCGCGTTCGGAGTGCAATACCTGAGAGCTTGATGTCAAACTGTTGGCCTTGTGACGGCATTCTTCCCCCTAACTGCAGCATCTTGCCCTGTCCAGAGGAAATTTCTTCTGATGCGGTCTAGTAGCTTGATCACTCCGGGTGGGAGTTTATCTGACATCACCAAGTAGACTGGCATAGTTGATAGTGTTGATTTCACCAGCGTGAGAAGGTCGCTCTTGTTCATAAGCGGACCTTGCCAAGCAGGAAGTTTGGCAGCAACCTTCTCCACAAGTGGTTCATACTGTGTCTTGGTCTGGGCTCTTGTGGACAGTGGTGCTCCCAGATGGGTGATCGGGAAGTCTTTGGTTGGGCAAGGCAGATACTGGCAGAAGTTAGGCAAGGTGTCTTCCCCTCCAAAGATAGGAGTGATGGAGCACTTCTCAAAATTTGTATGCAGGTCAGAAGCTTCGCCGAACATGTGTAATATTCTGGCAATGGCTCTTGCTTCCCCTCCAATCGGTGCAGCCAGCAGTATTACGTCATCAGCGTACATACTGCAATAATGCTTAATTCCGGGTGCTCCAATCAGCTGCAGGACAGCAAACTCAGAAGCTTTGACAAATAGCCGGTTGTGCACATCCATTGCAGTGAAAAACAACATTGACGAAAGGGATCGCCCTGCCACGAGCCTTGTCGGTGGTCGATAGCATTGCTTGGCTGACCATTGAGCAGGACCCTGGTTGAGGCCGTTGACAGCAGCAGGGAGATCCAGCTCCGCCACTTGACCCCAAAACCCCATGCCTCTAGTACCTCGAGCATGAACTACGAAGAAACGGTGTCGAAGGCTTTCGAGATATCCAATTTGAGAATGAGCTTAGGGATGCGCCTCTTCTTGAGCAGTACAGCAGAACATTGCACATATTTGAAGCTGTCCAAAATCAAGTACCCTTTGATAAAGGCACTCTAGTTGCATAGGACCAGGTTGTTCATGTGCGGGCTTACACTACGTGAAGAACAGACATTGGTAACAGGCGCGGATGGCCACTGGTAACGGGCAAAACGTCCGTTACTGATCAAGCGTTATAAATGAGCCAACAAAGGTAACGGGCAGATGCCCGTTACTGGTGACACGTATTTGTAACGGGTGTCTAACAAAGACCTTTACCACAACTACTTATCAGTCACCTGAAATGGCTGTTTCTCCGGGCCTACCGAGACCTTTGGTTACGGGCACAGACACCAAGGCTGTTACTAATAACACGTATTTGTAACGGGCATCTAACAAAGACCGTTACCACAACTAGTTACCGGTCACTTGAAATGCCTGTTTCTCTGGGCCCACAGAGACCTTTGGTAATAGGTACAGAAACCGAGCCCGTTACAAGAACTCAATATCGGAGACGCGGAAAATACTTTCATAGCGCGTCTCCTCTGTCTCGACGAAAGGAGATGCGTGCTATCTATGCGCGCCTCCTGTTTGATAAAGGCACTCTGGTTGCAGAGAACCAGGTCGTTCATGTGCGGGCTTACACTACGTGAAAAACAGACATTGGTAATGGGCGCGGATGGCCACTAGTAACGAGCAAAATGTCCGTTACCGATCAAGCGTTACAAATGAGCCAACAAAGGTAACATGCAGATGCCCGTTACTGGTGACACGTATTTGTAACAGGTGTCTAACAAAGACCGTTACCACAACTACTTATCAGTCACCTGAAATGATTGTTTCTCCGGGCCCGCAGGGGCCTTTGGTAACGGGCACAGACACCAAGCCTGTTATTGATAACACGTATTTGTAACGGGCATCTAACAAAGACCGTTATCGTAACTAGTTACTAGTCACCTGAAATGCCTGTTTCTCTAGGCCCACAGGGACCTTTGGTAATGGGTACAGAAACCGAGCCCGTTACAAGAACTCAACATCGGAGACGCAGAAAATACTTTCATAATGCGTCTCCTCTGTCTCGACGAAAGGAGACGCGTGCTATCTACGTGCGTCTCCTCTTTGATAAAGGCACTCTGGTTGCAGACAACCAGGTCGTTCATGTGCGGGCTTTCACTACGTGAAAAACAGGCACTGGTAACGGGCGCGGATGGCCACTGGTGACGGGCAAAACGCCCGTTACCGATCAAGCGTTACAAATGAGCCAACAAAGGTAACGGGTAGATGACCGTTAGTGATGACACGTATTTCTAACGGGTGTCTAACAAAGACTGTTACCGCAACTACTTATCGGTCACCTAGAATGACTGTTTCTCCGGGCCCACCAGGGCCTTTGGTAACGGGCACAGACACCGAGCCTGTTACTGATAACACGTATTTGTAACGGGTGTCTAACAAAGACCGTTACCGCAACTAGTTACCGATCACCTGTTAACGGTTCAAAACCGTGTTGAAGTTCACCGCAAGCATACGGGTGTGCCTTTTTCACCAAGGGGGGATCCCCAAGGTTCTTGTCAATCCGCGAAGCAAGAGATATACTAGCGTTTAATCTAGCACTAATCTAGTTGATTGAAAAGCCTTTGAAAGAGATATTAATATAAAGAAAAAGCAATCTAACCTATGTTGATCTAAGGCTAAACTAGATGGAAAAGTTTGGTACAAGAGAGAGATTAAAGTGGATAAGTGTTCCCTCCCTAGGGTCTAGGTGAGAGACATGGGTACCCCTGGGTCCCCACCGGCCAGTGTCCCAGACGTCCCTGACAAGTGGACCCGACCTTCCAGAAGCCCCGCCGACCTGCAAGTGGGCCCAGCGACCTTATCCACAACTCTGACGACTCCGGGCGACCTTATCAGGATCCCGGAAGACCTGCAGTACTTGGCGTGCAAGTCAAGACAGTAGGACACGGCACGCCGCCGCCCGTTGGTCCGAGTATCACGGGATACTCCTTGTAATCCGGGAGATAGCTTCCTAAAATTGTAACTGACCCAGATATGGGTCCACCGACCTTGAATGGAAACCCTAGTCCGTCCTCCCCATATAAGGCGGCCTAGGGTTCCATTCGAGGGGACACCTTCATCTCTCTTGTATAATCCACCACCGCAACTGGACGTAGGGTCTTACTCTCCGGAGGTCTGAACCAGGCTAAACCCTTGTATCCCCATGTTCATCACCATACTTGCCCCGTTCTGAGTTCGCCACGTGAACTACCACCTACGCTCTTAGTTCTCGATCCTCTCCTTAACCTGCAAACTGCTTGGGTAGCCTCCTTGCAGATCTGTCCATGTCTCACCCATTGACAGTTGGCGCGCCAGGTAGGGGCGATCGGGAACTCGCTGTGCAGCATGGTGGCCCGATCTGGTGTTGTCTTCCCGGCGAGCATAGCGGCCATCCTCGCCGACCCTGTGGAGATCTGCTTTGGATCCTTCATGACGACCTCTCCTATTCTGGCGGCCGCAGCTCCTCCAGCGGCCGCGGGGTAGGTCGCGACGGTGCATGTCGCCACCCCCGTTTCCGATCTAGTATCGGGGACCCACCCGCCCAGACCCTATGACCTCATCCAAGGGATGGAGCACATCATCGACATGACGAAGGAGACCTTGGAGATCTGCGAGCGAGCTCAGCGCTCGGCGCAGATGGCGCTACGCCATGATACCTTCCCCTTCGGCCTGCAGTCTTCGCCTGGCCTTCGCCTCAGTCAGCTGTCCACGCCCTCCCAGATCCAATCTGGTCGGAGGTCATCTCGTGACCTATGGCCTATACATCACGCGCGGCGCGACCCTCTCGATGTGCCTTGCACCTACCACAAGGGTGCGAAGCACACTCTTCGAGGGTGCCGTCTGCGGAAGAAGATCGACCAAGAGCATCCCTGTCGTACTACACGACCTCCCCAGTCTCCGGACTATGGCGAGTTCCAGAAGGTCCGGGTCTGCGTCTTCCCCAACGACTCGGATATCGTGTTCCGCTAGGTGCTCGTCGTCTCCGAGAATGAGCCACCCCGTCACGACGCGACGAACTCCGATGAGGCGGCGCGCATCCAGGGCAATGCCATGCATGCCCAACGACGTGCGGAAGAGCAGCGTCGCGCAGTCCCTCCTTGCACTCGAGACCTGCGTGTCGAGTTTGAGGAGGCAGGGATCCCGACGTTCAACAGCCCCCAGGCCAACCTGGGTGCTGCCATCACGCGACTCCAGCAAGCTCAGCTGACGCCAGAGGCTGAGGAGGCCATCGCCTACCTCCGTGTCGCTAACACCTTAGTGGAGGAAAAGAGCGCAGCCTCCAAGTTCGCCGCGTCTTCATCGATGCATCACTCGCGCAGTCGATCTCATCGACCTCCGCGTAGCCACCTTCCTCCTATCAGGGAGGAGGTCGCCCATCATAACCCCGAGCAGCCCAACGCCGCCAACGTTGGCAACCTTTGCGTCAACCTCGACGCCAATAGGCGCACCCGCGACGTCCGTGGCTACGTTGACCAGCGCCACCACGAGCGCGAGGAGCGGGAGCTGCATCATCGCGCGGAGTATGATCGCAAGTACGGCTACCCTGGCGCCGTCTATCGCGTCATGGAGCATGAGCAGCACGACCGCCACGACATTGAGAACCAGCGACGTACCGCGTACGACACCGAGCACGGCAACCCGGAGGTCATCCAGGGCAACCGAGATCGGCGATCACGTTCCGAGGTCGTCGTCTCGGAGCGCAGCGTTCACTCCGGCCCCAGGGACGCCGCCCCAGCAGGAGGCACCGACGATGACCTAGCCGCCACCGCCTTTCCCGCGTTGGCTCCTCGACTCAGGTCGGTGGACTACACCGAGAACTTCAAGTCCAACATCAAGTAGTAAGATGGGCGCTCCGACCCCAACATCTGGCTGTCAACCTACTACGTCGTCGTCAAGGCGGCTGGCGGCAGCTTCGACCATATGGCGGCCTACTTCCCGCTGGTGATGGGCGAGGCCCCCTCGCTATGGCTCAACAGCCTCTCGACAGGCAGCATCAAGTCCTGGGTCAATGTGACAACCCCATCCGAGATAAGTCCATACTATCACTTAAGCCAATCCACTTTGGTCATTAAGCGATAATAAAGAATTATCCCGTTGAGTGTTGCCGGGTCATAGCCTGGTAAATCACTTGTAAACCACACAGAGGATCGAAACGCATAAATTAAAACTCCCACGAAGGAGAGTCCAGAGTACCTTACAATTTAATACTAATCTTCCCCGTAGGGTCAATGATTACAAATCATAGTTCATAAAATAAAACATGGTTCAGAGTTTTAAAAGACAACAGATATAAACTATGATAACTTGGCATTATGGAAGGCCACCCGTAACACCATTATTCTTCGTCATTCACCTGTTCCACCTCCTAGCCGGGGGAAATTTCTCCAGGCCAAACAATATTACTTGAAAACAACATATATAGCAAGGCTGAGTATACTAATACTCAGCAAGGCTTACCCGTCTAAAATAAAAGACTTATCCTTCTAATCATGCATGACTTTTGGCTAGTGGGTTTTTCTTTGCCAAAAAGCGACTAAGGAATTGATCCTTACTTTCAAGATTTTAGCTCAAGTTCTGGTAGATCGAGTTATTACTAGATAAGCAACTAATGCAAGTATAATTGTGCAAACAATTAATCAAACATCAAGTTTATCAACATTTCATCATAGAGGGATTATCATGGACAGAGGGTTAAGCAATCTCAGATAACGGTGAGAGGCCGACGATCGATCGATTAATAACCTTGCAAGGGGAATCTAAACATACGGGAGAAAACACTCACAATGAGTGCATTCAACCAAATGGTTCCCGTCATTCCTCGGATTAGGATCAGATGCCATAGTCCTAGGTACAAGGCTAGCTGGCATGCCTCACACTAGCATCCAACGTCACACATGCACCACAGGTAGCTAGCCTGGGGTCGCAACCCAAGATTAGTAGCCTAAAGTTCCTGCACCGCATCATTCAGGTACTAGGTTTATCGTACCCATGTCGGACAAATGTTTAGTACTTTCAAACGCTTAATCTCTTAACCACTGGACCGGAGCTCAAAATCCCATGCTCTTACCACGTGAGCAATTCAATTTAACAAGTCTTTTGATTCCAACATAAGAACCTATTCTGGAGAGCGAAGTACATCACTCGACTTGTACCGGGTCCTTAGTGCATAGCAACTAGCGACCTAGCATACTAGTAACAGATCATAGGTACTTATGGATCATGCATCTAGGGTTTCTATTCAACTCCTGAATGTAAATGCATATAGACAATCGGGCATAAATTCAGAAATTTAAAAAGAAGGAAACACATAGGTGAATGTTAAATCGGGGCTTGCCTTCACTTGTAAGTTAGTAGGTATTCTTCCGAACTTGGTTCGGGTCTTGTTGCACGTCCACGTAGCTGACTTCTTCCTTCGAACGGTTCGTCACCTTGAACTGGGACGAACTTGCAGCTAACGGTGGAAAGTTCTACATGTACAATGCATATGCCAGAATTATTTGATGACGGTGAAGTTATTCATTTATTAAACATCACATGATAATATAGGGTGTTAAGTTTTCCATATTCATTTAGATAGAATATATTCAGCATACTCTTCCATAAAGATTATTCAAGCAACATTTATTAATTAATTATTTCGATGGTGATTGTGTGCACATCTATGTAAACAATTTAAAAATTATCACCCAAAATTTTACACAGAGCCTCTATGGACTAAAACTAAGTTACACACCAAAAATTAGCTTCAGAACCTATTTTAATCTTGCTACACAAAAATAAACATTTTCAACCTATTTATTCACAAAGTATTTATACAGAGAAATACATGACTCAACTGTAGCCGAACTTTCTACCATAGCACAAACATAGGATGAACATCCACTGGACAAAATATAAACATCATTTGACCAACAGAAACTGAGATATGGATTTTACTTTAAAAACAAGTATAATTCAGAAACAGATATATAAACATTCCATAAATACATAATAAATTTACTAGGAGTACATCTAAGCATAACAAGAAGATAGCCACAGGACTAGCCACAGAAAGCATATATATGAAGCTGCACAAAATATAAAAACAGATCTAGCATAAAAGCAAAATAAATCATATCTATAGATTTACTCAGTAACTTTGTGCAAAAACTTAGGCATAGCCTACTCAAGTGCTGACTACCGACATATACAAAGATCAAGGCTAGCTCATGAGTAGAACTCAAGCTATGAACAAACACATACAAACTGGTTTTGATTTTTCATTCAAAAACTATTCAACAAAAGTATATACAACATTTGTAAAAGATGTAGAGCTACTCACAAGGAGACCAGCAAAATTGGTTTTGCATTTTTAGGATTTTTCTGTGAATTTCTATGATTTTTCAAAGGTCTGGCAAAAACCTAGAAAAAGATAAGAATCTTTTTGCCGATCAGACCCTGGGAAGAGTTGAAGCTTCACAACGAGGCCCCTGGTTCGCACAAAACTCCCCCAAAAGAACTGGGGCCTTACAGGTCGGCCCTTGGGGGCAAACACCGGCGGGGCTTGCCGGATTCCGGCGAGGGGAGAGTCGGTCCTGGCCGGGGAATGTCGGGGAAATGGTTCACGGCCTCCAGGGAGTCGATTCCGCCGCTCAGATGAGTCGGGCGGCGCTCCGGCGAGGCAGCTCGACGACAACTAGCGGCGGCGGCCACTGCGGCTGGTTTGCCGGCGAACAGGAGGTGGTTTGGGGGCTGGCTGCGGTCGGAGCAGGTTCAGGGAAAGTGTGTGGAGGGGAAGGCCGTCTTGGACGGCGGTGATGATGTTCGGGAGGTGGAGCTCACCGAGGGGTGCCCATGGCGGCACGGTGGCGGAAAGCAGAGCAAGCAACAGCGGGCAACGGCGGGGCGGGTACCGTGCATGGGAGCTCGGCGCTTCTTATAGGCGAACGAGGAAGGGTCTATGCACCTACACGGCCACGGCATTGGCCCGAAAGGTGGTGGCGACGTGCTGCGCATACGGCGGCGACGCGAATGGTCGGCCGACACGGTGGTCGGTGCGGCGGTCTCGTGTGCGTGCGACAGGTGGCGTTCGTGGGATGGCCTGCATGCCAAGGGTGTGCTAGGTCCCACCACACGTGCTCTGACACCGTCCTCGACGTCCGGGCCCAGTGGAGACCGCGGCGGGGAAAGTTCCCGATGCCGTCCGGCGCGGCCACTGCGCGACGTCGCGCCCTGGAACACGCCGAGGGGTAACACAGTTCGAAGTGACAGCCTTTGACCGAGTTTTTCTTCAGTTTTTGTAACCAAAGTGCATGTAGTGGTAATAAGGGAAATTGTTGATCAAGGATCCCTCTACAACTTTCTCAAAGGCCGATAGATGTTTAGATCAAAGGATCTTGCACAAATGGCCGGGCAATTTTAAGTTTTTCTCGGCGCTTGTGAACAATATCCACAGACTTTGACCAAGTTTTTCAACCTCATGCACTCAAAATTAGCAATGCCGCCGAAAAACAAAGTTGTGTCCCTCGAAAAGATGAACAACTTTTATTTTGGCCGATTTTGAAGTTTTCAGATGGAATTTGGAGAACGCGGCAAAAGTTCTAGAAAGCATCCAGAGTCAAAGGGTTAGCTAGGGCTTTAAGAAGGGGTTTTGACCAAAGTTGACCCAGTTTGACCAACCTTGTCCAAGTATTGACCAATAGGGATTGTTGGCTCAGTTTTCGAGGTGATGACCCCGGTTGACCAATGTTTGACCAAAGTCAACGTGTTTGACTTGGTGGACTGTTGACGTTTGATTATCGTTGCAAAGTTCGTTTGGACTTGCAAGCGGACAAATCCCTCGTCGTAGTTAAGGAACCCTTCTTCCCTTGAGTGGTGAACCCAAGGTATCAAATCTGTTGAACAATATGTAATGTAAAATCAGTCTAATAACCGAAAAACACTTGCTTCTTTGAGAGGTTTCGAAATGCATCTAATCTACTAAGATCAAAAGAGGTAGCAAGAGAAAGCATTGAGGTACCGATCTAGAGAGGGGTCTAGATCGAGCTTATGTCGTCGTTCCGAGTAAGATAAAGAGAGAGTAAAACGAATCTCATTGAAAGCTTCTTTAAATCGTGACCTTCGGTCAAACCCCCTAAGTCGCCCCGCCGTACTCGGTGTCAACACCCTGTCACGATGTTCCCCTTTCTATGCGGTCGAACCTTAGAGCACACCTGCAAGGAGTGCGTTGAACTACTTGGTAGATCGGGTATGCACCTCTAGCCACCGCGGCTACAAGAACATCCCATGCAATCTATCTCGAGAATAGATTGAGGAGGAAAACACCCAAGCAAGAACAAGAATTGCAAACGAAAGCACTTGATCGCTAAGAATCGGATCCATTAAAACTCCATCAAAAGTATGAATAAATGAATAAGATCCAACCGGGGTCCTACCTTGACCTTGATTCACGCCTCCGGAACTCCGATGTGGTATTCCTTGCAAGGTTCCCACGTCGGCTAGGCAAACCGTAGACGACTAACTCAACCCTCCTCTCCGGGGTGGTGTCCCTCAAGCTCCTCTGCTCCTCGGCGGTGAATGACGAATTGCTTGATACGTGGCTCGGGGTACCGGGGCTATAAATAGCCCGAGGATCAGCTAGGCCAAAGGGGGCAGCGAACAGGGCCCAGAATGGGCTGGGCCGACCGGATGCTTCTCGTGACTTCTTGAGTTTTTGCCGAGTTGCATGTGGGCCCTTGACGTCATTTTCCTCGCGGTTTAGATGAGGGGGCTTTGCGAATGAACTCCTGCATCTTCCGTCTAGGTCCTCCGCACTTCTCGGCTTCATGCTTTAGTCCTTGGCTTGTTTGGAGTCATGTTCATCTTGTATCTTGACTTGTCCCGAGGTCCATGATCACCTTGTAAATCCCTTGATGAACTTTACCTGGAAGTCCTCATTTAAGCTCTTGATTCCTGTGTAAACAATAAACTCCAAAAACCGTGCACGAGTGTGAACATAGCATATAATGGGGGTTAGGATTGTTAGTGTGAATATCAAATTAATACCAACATAGAAGGTAAACAAGTGGCTAGGTTGACGGAAATCGACCACCAACATCCCCCCATGCTTAAACCTTGCTCGTCCTCGAGTAAACCTTCTATGGATATCAGCGTTGCCCTTCGATGTTCAAACCCTACACTTGATCATACATGAGAAAACATAATGCTCTCTAGTTTTATATTCATTAAAGTTCCATAATGTACTAACTTTTATCTTTATGGAGGGTAGATATCATTCAAGCTCTTTCCACAAGTACTTGATCAAGCTCTCAAACTTTTAAACAAATCTTAGAAATTTTGAAAAATAAAGAATGAGATAAAGAGAAAAATTGCTTTACCAAGATAAAAACTAACCATCTTGCACTTTTCTCATGTACTCTCATCTCACTTGTCTCTCAAGCCTACTTGTTCTACTCTTTTCCTCTCTCAAAGTATATGGTGGAAAGCTTTATGTGGAGCTATTGGAAAGTTTAGTCCTACCAAGATATTATAGTTGAGATATTATTAAAATAAGACTAGCTTCTCATGGTCTTACCGAGACTCGTCAAAAAGGTCATTGGAAAAATAATGTTATCAAGGAGGGGGGAGGGATGAACACACTCTTTTAGATAGGTGGACATGTGTAAATGGCAAAGAGTGATCCCAAGGCACAAATGAAGTCCTCGTTATCGGATTGCACATGGTTGGAAAGATGAGTATGGGCCTTGATCTTGAATCCTCTTGAAAACTCAAAAGCACTAAACAAAGCTAGAGAACTGGGGAGCTTTATTATTATATATTTTATTCTTTCTTTCTTTCTTTCTTTCTTTTTCTTTCTTTCTTTTTCTCATCATTTTTTTCTCTTCTTTTTTTTGATCTCTAGACTATACTAGCACTTCCTTAGCAACCCCTCCATGCTTAGACGTTTGTTCATCCTCGGGCAAAGAGGTGATAAATATGCCAAGGTGAGAATTGAAGCTCTCACTTTTTTCTAAGAGAGAAACACTCAAAAAATCTTTTAGGGATCCTTTTGGAAGTTTCCCTTTCTCACTTGAAGTACCTTCCTTGTAATCTTCTCCAAAATATTCATCCATACTCATATATTGGGTTGTGGTCAAGGAGGTGAACACAAAAAAGATATATTTGGGTTTTGGTTGGATATCCGGCGAGGTTTGCGAAATTACCAATGTGGAAACTCACAATGCACGGATAGAAAGGCTAGCATAAAGAATGATACACAAAAACGGAATGACCAGCTTCTTAGTCTCGAGCCAGAGAAATCAGGCCTTGAATCAATGCACCCAAAAATAAATCTTGTATATACTAAGGTTTTGCACTCAAGTAAACTTAGGCTTTGGATGGGTAGAGCAAAATGTAAGCAGTACTTGTGACAAGGTTAGCATAATTTTTTGAGAATAAAAAGGTTCTTTGATTCATCCAAAGTTGAGAGCAACGAAAAGAACTATGGGACTTGATTTATCATAACCTCCACACAAGATTAAGCTAGCATTTAATTAAATTTCAGATTCATGTTAAAAGAGGGCACTAGCTTAAACATGCATAAAACAAGCATAAGATTGAGCAAAGCGGCAATCATCATCACATATCAACATGGTACAAATTCTCCATCCATATTAAGATCATAAAGCAACGGTGAAACTTATTCATGATGATGGATAACAAAGTACTACTACCACACATGCTGAAAATAAATAAAAACAAGAAAAATACTACGCAAATATAAACGCACACAAGATGAAGAATAAAGAAAAGGAAAAATCAAACCACACTTAAAAACTCCGTCCCTTTCTTCTTTCTTCATTCTTCATTTGATTGTCCTTGCTCTGTTGGTTGGCTTTCATTGAATCCTTGCTCATAGTATTGTTGCATGGCCCCTCCATGAAATTGATGAGGCGGCACGAGTTGAAGACATCCCAATTGATGGGCGATTCCCGCCGTTCCTTCATGCCAATGGTTGACATGGCTTCGGATCCTCTCGACATCTTGTTCGTTCCTTTGCATTTATGCCCCAATAATGGCTGCACATTGTTGGGGTTGGGGCATGCTTGCATAAGGTGCCACAAATGCTTCATTGGGCATAATAAAAGTTGGTGGATAATATGCTGGAGGAGGTGGTGGCATGGCTGCACCACTCCCCCATGCTTGCATTGGCACACTTCCGTAGTGAGGTGGTGGCATAGGAATTCCGCCATAGGGTTGATGGTAGGCCGCTCCTCCTTGCTCTTGGGCTGCGGAGGATGAACCTTCTTCTATGATTCTTCCCCTCTTGTTCTTCTTGGCCGGTACTAGAATTCCTTCCTCTAACCAATTCTCTCTCCCTTCAATAAATAATTTCAGCTTCATATTGGGGAGAGGAACATTGACTTTCGCCACCTTGTACCCTCTCTTCTCATCTCCACTAATATATTTTCCTTACTTCATATAATCAATTCCAAGTGAATTTCCCGCAAGGATGAATTTTGGATTTCTTGTAATGCCCGGCTTCACAGAAATTGCTATCATAGAGAGATAGCATCCCGAACCAATTTGTCTACTCCCCGATATTGCCTCACAACACCACCGATTGATCATAATATATGATGGATCAATGGCTTGCCTTGCAATCAATACCGAATAAAGCCAATTAACTTCCATATCGGTGACCTTGGACTCTCTCATTCTTCCCAAAATCCTTTTGCTCATCCAAGAATGAAATATCCGGATGATGGGATTCCGAATGCTATTTCTTTATCGGTTGTCTTTCCCTGAAATCATGCTCCAAAATCCTTCCAACACACTTTCACTAGCATTAACTTGCTCCGGGGCTTCCCTCTGAAAACCGAGCAACTCTCTAATTTGCTCATTAGAAACTATGTGCTCATCATCCTTCAATCGAAATGAGAGGGATGGTACCCCTTCATTAATAACCGGTGTCATGATCATGAGAATCTCCATGGCAAGCTCCAAATGAATACTCACTCCTACTCCATCGGAAAATTGCCCCCATCCAATGTTGTTCATCAATTGATAGATATCCGGGGCACATCCCAATACTTGGAGGGCATCATCATCAAAGTCAACATTGGGCACAACCCTCTTCTCTAGGTGCCCAAGCCTCTCCTCCTCCTCCTCCGACATCATAAGAAATCCATACTTGCAACGTCGTGGAGTGTATGGTGGTGGAACGGATGAACGAGTCGAACGACGAGGTGGAACGGGTTGCTCCTCCGTTCGCTCTTGCAGTTCGGTGTACCGCATAGACGAGCTTTGGGTGTTCCTTCCACTAAGGAGCATGGTGTCGCTCCTTGATGGCGCCACGTCTTCTTCCATGCTTCGCAGCGACTCGGAGACCGAGTGCCTCCGCGAAGAACTTGTTGATGCCGACCTTGATGATGATTGCGTCTTCCTCCCAAGAACCTTGCCAAAGACCTTCTTCATCTTGTAGTTGCTGCACAAATTACAAACAAACTCTCCCGGGGGTTTCTCGCCGGTAGAAATACACACAAAAGAAGTATATGGAAGAGCAAAGTTTGTGATGCAATTCTCTGAATTTTTGGACTCAAGAGCGGAGAACAAATTTTTCAAGAGAGTTTTTGGAGGTTTTGGACAGAGGGCTCAAGAACACGAACTAGTAAGCAATCAAGAGACTCACCTGTGAAAGATGGAGGCAGGGGGGGGGTGCAAATATAGGGCAGGCCGGCCGGCCTGGGCCGACCGGCCTGGGGTCCCTACCCCCTGCCTCGGCTCCGGTTTTCTCCCACTTGATGCTTGTTGCATTATGACATTGTGGCCTCGTGCTCCACGCTGATCCACCGCCTAAACTCTCTCAGCCATTCCTTTTTCTTTCATGGTCAAGTCCTCATCTTTGATCATTTCCTTTGTGTCACATCCATGCCTCCTTGCCTCCCATGTTGTCATTTATAACCTGCAAAAATCAAAGCAATGCTGCCCCCCATGCTTGTCCCATGCATGCCAAAAGATTCTTGAATGATGGTGTGTTCCCGTGATGCATCATGGGTCATTAGAAGTTCAATTAAGCTCAAAACCTTCCCTTGATCTTGTTTAGATGCTAATCACTCCTCTAATTTCAAAAATTTGAAACTAATTCAGAGATATCAATGAGTTCAAATGTATTTTTAGAGGAGTTTTTAGGCATCAAAAACATTTGTAAGTCGAAACTTTTCGACTACATTGATTTTGGTTACACCGGGATCACTTGCTTCCATTAATTGATAGCAAGCTCCTCCGGCTTGACCGTGGGGGTATGAGTTTAGGTTCTAATTTTGGCTAAATATGAGAGAGATGTTTTGAATGAACAAAAATATATGAGGCTTGGAAAAATTCTAATTCTAGAGAAACCTAGGTTCACGCGAGTCCTAGCATGGGTCAAAGATTAAAAATCATTAAGAAACAACGCGGGGCTCTACTCGTGTGTTTTTATGAGGTAAAACAAACCAACCTTATCATCATGAGGAGGATGAAAGGTGTGGGTAGGTTCTGAATTTTTGGAATTAGTTTCTCGAAAAGAGGCAAATAAATCGTAGGATGGCTCATGTCAAAGGTTTATGTCAAATAAAATCCAAATGAAACATCCGATCAACTTAAATGTCTCAAAAATAAGTTCAACCACTTAAGAGTTTATACCAAGTCTTGCATAGCAAATTCTAAGACCAACTTACTTGAAAATCAGAAATAATCCGGGTTGCCCTCCCGGCAGCTTTATTCCTCAACGGGTTGTCCTCCCGGTAGCTTATTCTTGACTCGACGAACGGGTTGCCTCCCGCCTAGTGCTTCGTTTATAGTCCATGGCTAGACTTCTTGTCTTCTTCACTTTGGATCAACACTCTTTGCGGGCATTGCAATCTTGGGTACCCACTTTCGCACCATCTTGGGCACGGGCTTATTCTCCGGCCTAGTCATCTTTTTGGTCTTCACAGGCAGCTTTTGTTCTTTGGTCTTGACGGATGCAACGACTTCTTTGATCACTTTCGCTTCCTTCATCTTGGGCTCCTCTTTCTTCCTTGGCTCTTCCTTACTAAAACGACGATGAGGTGGAACATATTTAGCATTGATCATGTTGCATACCTCGAAACGTGGACGAAACTTGAATATGCTTCGTGTGCCATTGACGTCGAACTTGATCTCCCCCTTGCCAACATCGATCATTGCCCTGACGGTCTTGAGGAAGGGCCTCCCTAGGATGAGGGGTAGCTTCTCCCTTTCTCCCATCTCAAGTACCACGAAGTCGACGGGAATGAAGTGATCTCCAACTTTCACAGGCACATCTTCGGCAATTCCCACGGGATAGCGGATAGAGTTGTCGCCCAACTCTAAACACATACCCATAGGCTCAAGTGGTAAGCGTAGCTTCTCGAACACATCTCTTGGCATGACACTCACGCTTGCTCCAAGGTCGCATAATGCCTTCTCGAACATGAATGAGCCAATAGAACATGGGATAGTTGGACATCCAGGGTCTCTTTGCTTCTCGGGCCCTTGATTTGCGATGGCGGCACTACATTGTTTGGACATCTTGACATGGTCTGCTCCAAGTGTTGCCATCTCATACTTGTTTGCAAGTATGTCTTTGAACTAGTGAGAATATGTAGGAACTTGGAGAGTGTCCAATAGTGGCATGTTGATGCTTAACCTACGCACCACTTCCACAAACTTTTCAAAATGATTATCAATTTTACCTCGAAAGTAGCATGTCTTTAGTGTCATCTTCATGTCATCACTTGGCACTTCGAATTCCGGCTCTTCGGTAGCAATCTCCGGAATAGCAGTCACTTTCTCCTTAGTGTGATCATCCGCTTCAACGGTTGGCTTAGGCTTACTTGCACCGGCTGGAAGTTCAGGATCTTCAGTCTCCTTTCCCGACCGAGTTTGAATAGCCTTTGCCATCTCAGGACCTTGGGGCTGCCCCGGCAATCTTCCTTCACTAGCGGTTAAGCGCCCGACAAGTTGTCCCACTTGCGTCTCCAATATCTTCATTATGTTGAGCACTTGTTGGTTGGAGCTCCCGACCTCCGTCACCTTGCCATCAATATTCTCCAAGATTTTATCCATGGCCTTGAACTTAGTGACGGTGTCCTTGTTGATCTTTGCTTGCTCATCCATGAAATCCTTCAATTGTATACGAAGAGGCACCGAATTTTGAATAGACGAACTTGCATTAAATTGAGGTCTACCTTGCCCATAGCGGAAGTTCGACAAATCTCCTTTCCTCATGTAGTCAAGCACCTTTGCTTCTTCCGGACAATCTCTTTGGACATGGCTGTACTCCCCACATTCTTCACATGTGGATCTTGCTTCGGCGGCCTTCAAGTCTTGGGCGGCATTCTTTTCTAGCTCCATCTTTTCCAATCTTCTCATGAGCGAGTCAATCTTCCATTCTAGAAGATCTTCCTTTTCAACCTGCAAAACACCTTTAACATTGCCCGTTGGTTGAACCGGAAGTAGACGTCCTGATGACGCCCATGTATCATTATCCGTAACCTGCTTGAAAAGAGTGAATGCCTCCGTCAGAGTCGATGCGTCAATTACGATCCTTGATGCTAGATTGAGACCTTGATAAAACTTTTGAACAAGGTCTTCCTTTGGGAACTTGTGATGTGGCACGGCTCGGGTGTACTCATTGAAACGCTCAAAAGCTTCCGCGATAGTCTCTGTAGGATATTGAGCAAAAGTAGCAATCTTATTTCGCAAGCTTTGAGTCTTACCTGGTGAATAGTACTCCTTCATGAAAGCTCTCATCAATGATTCCCAATTTTGCACTGTCTCCACCAGTAGAGTATAGAACCATTGCAAAGCTTTTCCGAGAAGTGAGAACGGGAAAAGTCTTGCCTGCAATTGATTTTGATCCAGCCCGTCCATCGTGAATGTCTGACAAAGTTGAATGAATGCTTGGATGTGAAGGTTAGGATCCTCTTTACCGGTGAAAGGTGTATGTTGCACCATGCGGATGGTTGAAGTCTTGATCTCAAACAGCCTCCCGATGTTGGCTAGGTTGAGGATGGGTAGATCACCAAGCTTGGGGATGCAAAGCTCCCCAATCTTCCTCTCCTCTCCCATTGGTGATGGTTGAGGTTGATCTCTCGGACTTGTAGGTGGTGATTCTTTCTTCGGACTTGTGGGTGGAGATTCCTTTGGAGATCCCAACATTCCTTCGTCTCCGATGTTTGGATCTACAATCCCCAGCTTCCTAGATCGTGCTTCGCGTCTCCCTTGCCTGTAAAGTTTTTCTGGATCATCCACAAATTTTTTTGGTTTGTTGGAGAGGTGGCCGTCCATCTCCTGTTAGGGTTAGCGATAAACAAAATATACAAATGATCTAAAAAGAAAAGAAAACTATAAAAAGGGTTAGTCAAAAACTAAATTAGATTGGTTTTTGAGGATGATCGAAGTTTAGTAGATGCAAAAGAAAAATAAAAAAGAAACTGAAAATACTTACAAATGAGATATTAGATTGGATCTTAATTACTTGTTCCCCGGTAACGGCACCAGAAAAAGGGGCTTGTTGATATTTGATTATCGTTGCAAAGTTCGTTTGGACTTGCAAGCGAACAAATCTCTCGTCGTAGTTAAGGAACCCTTCTTCCCTTGAGTTGTGAACCCAAGGTATCAAATCCGTGGAACAATATGTAATGTAAAATCAATCTAATAACCGAAAAACACTTGCTTCTTTGAGAGGTTTCGAAATGCATCTAATCTACTAAGATCAAAAGAGGTCGCAAGAGAAAGCATTGAGGTACCGATCTAGAGAGGGGTCTAGATCGAGCTTATGTCGTCGTTCTGAGCAAGATAAAGATAGAGTAAAATGAATCTCATTGAAAGCTTCTTTAAATCGTGACCTTCGGTCAAACCCCCTAAGTCGCCCTGCCGTACTCGGTGTCAACATCCTGTCACGATGTTCCCCTTTCTATGCGGTCAAATCTTAGAGCACACCCGCAAGGAGTGCGTTGAACTACTTGGTAGATCGGGTATGCACCTCTAGCCACTGCGGCTACAAGAATATCCCATGCAATCTATCTCGAGAATAGATTGAGGAGGAAAACACCCAAGCAAGAACAAGAATTGCAAACGAAAACACTTGATCGCTAAGAATCGGATCCATGAAAACTCCATCAAAAGTATGAATACATGAATAAGATCCATCCGGGATCCTACCTTGACCTTGATTCACACCTCTGGAACTCCGACGTGGTCTTCCTTGCAAGGTTCCCACGCTGGCTAGGCAAACCCTAAACGACTAACTCGACCCTCCTCTCCGGGGTGGTGTCCCTCAAGCTCCTCTGCTCCTCAGCGGCGAATGACGAATTGCTTGATACGTGGCTCGGGGTACCAGGGCTATAAATAGCCCGAGGATCAGCTAGGTCATAGGGGGCAGCGAACAGGGCCCAGAATGGGCTGGGCCGACCGGCCTGGTGCGGCCGGCCTGGGCCCATTCTGGCCTAGTTCGGCGCCGCCTTTCTTCCGGATGCTTCTCGCGACTTCTTGAGTTTTTGCCGAGTTGCATGTGGGCCCTTGACGTCATTTTCCTCGCGGTTTAGATGAGGGGGCTTTGCGAATGAACTCTCGTATCTTCCGTCTAGGTCCTCCACACTTCTCGGCTTCAGACTTTAGTCCTTGGCTTGTTTGGAGTCGTGTTCATCTTGTATCTTGACTTGTCCCGAGGTCCATGATCACCTTGTAAATCCCTTGATGAACTTTACCCAGAAGTCCTCATTTAAGCTCTTGATTCCTGTGTAAACAATAAACTCCAAAAACCGTGCATGAGTGCGAACATAGCATATAATGGGGGTTAGGATCGTTAGTGTGAATATCAAATTAATACCACCATAGAAGGTAAACAAGTGGCTAGGTTGACGGAAATCGACCGCCAATAGTGACCAGTCATTAGAGTTTATTAACCCTAATTGAAAACCTGGGGCGTCACAGCCTACCCTCCTTAAAAGGAATCTCGTCCCGGGATTCGCAGTTTTAAACAAAGGTAGGGGAATAGTGGTGTCAAAAGATTGTACCCGTTGTTCCATTGTCTCTTCTGGTAGGTCAACTGTAGTTGTGATTTTGTCTCTGCGTTCGTTGACTTGGGCAAGTTGTCTCCTGCGCTTCTTATTTTCAGTCCTTTCATTTGGGTCTTGCTGAGGTTCTAGACATTCTTTGGCCATATGCCCACGTCGTCTACAATTGTAACACATGCGATTACTCTGCTTACGTGGAGGCGGAAGTGCATTGGAATTTGAGAACTACTGAGTTTTGCTCTTTCGCTTTCGAGCACATGGCTTGAATTCGGTGTAGGTAATTTCCCATCCATATAAATCCAATTCAGGCAAAACTTGCTGGGGATTCCTACTCCTTCTTTCTTCCTCCCTAAGATCCATAGGTAGGTTTGCTAACGGTAGTAGAGAGTCGAAGGTGTTGAATTGATCCTGATTCATATGATCCACTAGTAGATTGTAGAGACGGGCCTATTCAGCCACTGATGCAAACAAGGACCCAGTGAGGGTGGTAGTTAAACTAGTCCGAGACAACCTTGGATAATGATCACAAATGACGTTGTGCACTAACTGGCTATGCACTGCATTTTGTTCTCCCAACATCTGGATTGTACCGGCGATATTATCTATATCTGCTTGGGTAGGTTCTTGGGATAAGCAAGACTCGTAACAGCGAGGTTTCTCGGGAATTGCTCTGACGGAGTCCCTAGCCTGAATGCATATTTCTGGTCTAGTTAGAATGGCACCAACTGTAGGTTGTGGTTGTAGCATTTGAAAGATTTGCTGTTGCATCTGGGGGACTGGGCGTATCACTTCCATTTGAGCAGTTGTAAAACCTTCTGGTATTGCCATGGGAGGTGGTGGTGGCACATTGCTACCACTGATTTACCGAAATGGTTGGGGAAGTTGCGTGTCGGTCCCACCATATGACAAGTTTTCGAGATCAGATTGCAACGGTTAGGGTGATGCCTTCAACAAAACGAGATTACTCAGGAATAAACATATCTAATTACACTTCTCGACATCGAGAATTCAGATAGGGCAAAAGATGCAGGGTGCTATCCTCACTTGTCTCCACTCCGCTCATGAGGAAGCAGGCGATGGATGTACACATGGAGCAGACAAATTCCGCCGGCGATGCAGAGATACATCACTACCAGTGTCCAGTGAATCTGCTCGAACATCTCCAGAAACGGAGTCATGGTCGATGGTGTAGGCTTGGGATCTTCTTCTGGCCTACTTGCACTTGTTCTAGGTGTCGTTGATGAAGACGGAGAGAAGCTTGCTCGGCGAGGGATGGAGCAGGCGGCGGAGATGGCTGGTGACGTTTGCCGGAGAACAGTCGGAGGAGAAGAGAAGAGCGGCGGCGATGTCAAACTCAACTGGAAGGAGAAATTTGAAACTGGCAGCATCGAGGAAAGGCTTCCTTTTTATGCTGCTGCGGAAATGCAACGGTCGTCCAAGATCATCTGCGGCAGGGACTGGCGGAGTGATCCGGTGGTGACGGCACGTGTATCGATATTGCTCGTTCTCGAGAGAACTCGGCGACGTGATCGCGGCTGCGAAAAAGAGATGGCAGGGCGACTCTACGGCGTCGTGCGTTTGTGGTGCTGAAAAGGATGAATTTCAACGGTCCGAAGAAACGATCGTGGTGACGGCGGAATCAGGAAAAGTTCCGGCTATCCACTGTCGAAAATTTGATCTTGTTATAACGATAATTTGTCCAGAGACTCTATGGTTCCTTTGTCAGTTAATCTTCTGATTCCTAAGATTTGGAGGGTATGATTAATGAATCCTAGATTGAGAAGTGAGGGAAAACTCTCATATCTTTGACTTCTAGAGAACCTTGACTGCTCAGGTAAACACTACTACTTTTCCTTCCACTTAGTCTGTTGACTTGCATTTCCGCGTAGAGATCGTTGCGATTGAACGGACGGAGAATCAGGTTGACAAGTTCCATAGTGATTTTGATGAAGAAAGGGAAGGCTAGTAAACAATGTTTGTCCAACTTGTTTACTATGATTTTTTTTGTTTTATTCAAAAGAGCAATAAGCGGGGTGAAGATGGATAAGGGTCTTCATCATCAGGATTTTAGGTTAGGTCCATAACAACATTGAAAGTCACAGAGAATGGTTGCAAGGAGTTGTTCATGGTTAGAAGATGACAATGGTTCGAACAGATAGGTTGATATGGAATTTCGGACAGTACTTGCTCACGGTTACTTAATTGGTGAGCTTGATGACATCATTTCTTGTACTAAAGATGCAAGGGTTTTCTTAACTAGATGATGATGTATCAACTGAACCATGGGGGTATAACTAAACATGTGGGATACGTGGTGCAAAGGGGACGGTGCACACGTTGATGCTCATGATATGGTGCATGGAGTAGGATACACGTGGGGATGAGCATGTGATGCTGGTGCATATGACACGTGGTGCATAGTGCAAATGCACATGAGGAGTGCATTATGCGGGGGCATGATGCACATGTTTTTGAATGTACATGCTCCTGGCATAAGGTTGACCTGCTTGTTTTCTTATTGAAACAATCGAACAGAGGTTTTGACATAGAGTTGAGAAATTTTCTTGCGGTGTGTTGCATTCTCACAACTAAGATACATAGCGTGCACCTGATGGTAATCACATGGCTGCAGCACACATGATACCCTAGGTTCTGACGCGGCACCTTTAGTCATGTAATTCAATGTTACCGATCAAAACAATTTAGGGTAGAGAAGATTAAATCTTAAAGTATATGCATGTTAGTCCTCCAAGGGTCACCATGCATATGTTGTGCGATGCATGATCATGCTCATGAATGATTTCCTTAAGGGTGGATACATGCAAAGGATGATATTCCTACAACTTAAGGGTTTTGGATGTTCTTAGCCATATTTTATTTATTCGAACCTTTTTGGTGAGCAAGCTAAGGTTAGAAGCTCAAGGTTGGTAGACTCAAATGGAGCACAGTAGGGAAAGTTTATCAAGGAAAAGTCGAATACTCCTAGAAGATTTAACCGAAACTCTCATTATCGGTTTGAGATAAAATTCTTCACTTGGTCTGACTTGACATTTTAACTTGATTCAAGACTGGATAACAACAGTGTCATGCAAACATCCATCAGATTTCTATGATAAGATGTTTATCCATTACATCAATGTCAAGTTCGGAATCATCACAACATAACATATTGGGTTACAAAGCAGTCCAGCTACGCAAAGCATACTCCTAGGTCAACCTACTACAACATCCTTCCAAAAGCGGTTGCACACCCTAGAGTATGTCCTTCTACTACAATATTCCAACACATCCTTACTTTATCACAAGCAGACGGCTTCCACTGGAATCAACTAGCATTAGCTTCACCTTCTTTTATTCAGTCTACTCAAGGTGAAACAAGCTCAAGGAGAAGTAGGTCCAGACTATACTCCAGACTCTCCCTGGGCGTCCCCTGGGTTTTCTTCTTCTTCTGGTTCAGGAGCGACAGGAGGCGCTGCTGTGGCTTCCAGCTGATTCTCTAGGTCCAACATGTATTGGTCGTTGTGCTGCAACATGAAATTTTGCTCGAGAATGGTTTGACCCATCTCACGCATTCTTCTCTTATCCTTGCATTTTCTTTTCTTGAGAGATGCTATCTGAGCTCTAGCTTCTTCCAACTCTTGTGTAGTATTATTCCCTTCCAAAACGTGTTGTCTATAGATTTGGTGTCTATAGAACACACCTTCTCCCACCATTAGTTGATAGGTGTCAAACATGGCCTTGGAGAAATGGGATGAGGTAGCGAGATCAGGATTATAGTGAGCATTGCCCTGAGCGGGGAGAAATGCTTCACGTTCCACCCATTGCCCAGAGTATTCTGCTCTGACGGGAATCACGTTGGCTGCAGTACCATCTATCGAGGCAGAATGCTTTCCACAAAAGGTGGTGAGAGCTTCAAGAGCGGCCTTTTGTATGGTGTTGGGCATTGTCAAGCCTAGGGCTGTGCAATCCCATTCTTCCCAATCAGGATTCATCAGACAAGTGGGAATCTTCACCTTCACTTGCCAATGACGGATTTGCCTTGAAGTCATGAACTCACGTCCCGTGTACTCTGGGTATGTGGTATATCCAAAGTCCTTTAGGGTGTCCCACAAAAGTGCAAGAAATCCACCCTCCTCGAGGCAGTTCAAGGAGGTCCACACCGGCGTGTTAGCGGTCATGGATCCGGAGTTGGACATCTGGATAAAATGACGAATGTAAGTATTCTGACGAAAGATTGTGCACAAGGATGAATTCATAACTTTGAAAGTGAGTTGCATGCAAAAATCACACTAAGGAATCTATCCTTCCTCGAGTCCTTAAGTAGATACCGAGGAACAATTTGGATCCTTATGTGGGTAAAATTTGGGGTTGTCATCTATACAAAGGTATAGAGTATGCCTAAACTCAAACGAGTGTGACATACAAACGGCATAAAGTTCTGTCGGTTGTGAACAAAAATTCATAACCCAGAAACTAGTCTAAAAAATTCTCAAATTTTTGTAGCAACTTAGCAAGGTTATGAGGCACATTTTTGGTATTCAAAGGTAGATCTAGATCAGATAGGGACATGCTTGAAAAATTGCAAGTTCAGCGTGAGGTTTCCAGGAAAAACAGCAAGACATGATGTCGCTATTTTGGGCATAACTTGATATCTATAGAAGCTATGATCACAAAATTTTGGCAACAGAAACTAGATTAGATATGGAGCAACTTTGGTATAGATTATCTAGTCAAGTTCTTTTGAGAACAAGATGTAAAAATTTAAGCAACAGATTCATCTACTAGTTGTCTAGCAACAAGCAACTATACAAGCAACCTATTTCTAAACATCAAGAGAGCAAGGTAACACTTTAGAGAGCATACAACTTGATTGATTACAACATTTTAGGGTTTAACAAGATTTTAGCATGATGCAAAAAGCGTCACATACGACCTCACACGGCGGTCAAGCCAAAATTCGAAGTTAGTGCCGGTGGCAAGGCTTATATAATTCTCTCCCTATAATAACTAGCCGGAGCTACACTTTGGTCACATAACGATCGTACGAAACGTGGTTAGTGTACCTGCAGAAAAGAACCTTTCGTGCCAGCACGACACGGGAGCGTCCACAAACATTACCATTCACTATAGAAAGGGTATCCATGCATTTTACACCGCACGGACAGCGTTCAACCTGAGACACGCCCCTTTTGAATGGAGGGTGTCCCCCTTCGCATGTTCGTAATGCGGAATCATGCACACGTATAGCAAAACATGGCGACATCACAACCCATGGCATGTTCATCTTGAAAAAAACATGGCATCCTTCATATGACTTGCATACGGTAGCACACGTATAAAACACGTGCACATTCAACCGAGAAGATAGGATCTGTGGAATGGATTGCACTATTGACCCTCGCATACTCGTGATGCGGTATCACACACGTATGAAACACGTGGCTTAAGAAGTGCTGGAAGTTAGCATAATTAAACCATAAATACTTAGCCACCTTAAAAGAACCCAAAAATTCCCTCTAAGGCCTTTCGGTCTAACATTCCTTAACGATCCAACGTATTTTCAAAATCCAATCAATCTTGGCAAATTTTAATTATAAATCATCGTAATTAATTATTAAACTAATTACTCTGGTGTATACGGATGCTCTGGTACCAACTGTGACAACCCCATCCGAGATAAGTTCGTACTATCACTTAAGCCAATCCACTTTGGTCATTAAGCGATAATAAAGAATTATCCCGTTGAGTGTTGCCGGGTCATAGCCTGGTAAATCACTTGTAAACCACACAGAGGATCGAAACGCATAAATTAAAACTCCCACGAAGGAGAGTCCAGAGTACCTTACAATTTAATACTAATCTTCCCCGTAGGGTCAATGATTACAAATCATAGTTCATAAAATAAACTATGGTTCAGAGTTTTAAAAGACAGCGGAAATAAACTACGATAACTTGGCATTATGGAAGGCCACCCATAAAACCATTATTCTTCGTCATTCACCCGTTCCAGCTCCTAGCCGGGGGAAATTTCTCCAGGCCAAACAATATTACCTGAAAACAACATATATAGCAAGGCTGAGTATACTAATACTCAGCAAGGCTTACCTGTCTAAAATAAAAGACTTATCCTTCTAATCATGCATGGCTTTTGGCTAGTGGGTTTTTCTTTGCCAAAAAGCGACTAAGGAATTGATCCTTACTTTCAAGATTTTAGCTCAAGTTCTGGTAGATCGAGTTATTTGTTGGGGAATCGACCTTTCTTCTAGTCACCCTCGCTCGTTCGGAGGAAGAATGGTTTTTACGCAAACTCACTTTTGCAAGAAAAACGAGTTTTTACGAAACTTGAAGAATTCCCTTACCTAGCGAAGATCACAAGTCCTCCTCTTTTTGCGTTTTCCGTATGATGGTGAACTTCTCTTATTGAGAATCTGCGTTTTTCCCTCTAATCTAGGAGGAAACACTACTTCACCGACAGAGGCTTTTCTCAAGGAAGAATGGAATTTCCGTTGGTTGTGTTTTTAGGGAGCAAAGTTGATAAATGATGAAGACTCATAAGAACCATGCCCCAAAGTCATGGTTCTTTACAGAAAGCGCCGCGAAGCTCAAGATTGGGCAAGAAAGGGACAAGTTTAATCGAAGGATGATGCCGGCGCAAGTGATGAAGGCAAAAGCTCAAGCGAAGATGATGAAAAGGGAGAGGAAGAAAATCTGAATCAGAGGAAATGCTTCGATGTTGAATCAGTCAATGTCGTCATCAAGAAGACACGAAGAAACGTGAGAAGCTTGACTACGTTAGAGGAAAGAAGCTATTACACGTTAAGGGCAAATTTGTAATATGAGCGAGGTCTCCGCGATTGGCGGGGACGAATGTACCCTTTACTTTCCATATATTTGTACAGTAGCCAAGTGTAGAAATGGAATGTAAAAGTGACCTCTGGACACTATAAAAGGAGCCCCCATGCCTCCGTGTAAAGGGATCACCTTTTTTCAGAGAGGAAGAACTTTTAGCAGCACCTTTTCACTTTATTGTCTGGGGATTTTTGAATTCCCAACAGTGGCGCCCAACGTGTTCTTAGCTGTTAGAAACACACGATGGCACCACCAAAGAAAACCAAGAAACCCACCACACAAGATCCTGAGAGCGAAGACAACCAAGAAAACACAGAGCAAGGCCTCGTCCTTCACCCCAAGGCCAACACCACACAAGATCCATAACAAGTCCAAGATCTGCAAAGCAACAGAAATGAGAAAGGCAAAGAACTAGAAGAAATACCGGAAGCCAGCAATGAGCACAATGAACACGAAGCACCAGATGAAGAGCTAGAGGCCGCATTGAAGCAAGTCCAAACTTTGAAAAGGCAGAAAGGAAAGCTAGCCACGCAGCTCAACGCAAAGAAGCAAGCCACTGACAAACTGCAGAAACTAGAACAAGTGAAAAGAGAGATAATGCAGCTACAGAAAGAGATCAACGACATGGCCGAGACAGAGAACAATTCTTTCTGGCGATTCACACTAGATCCAAATTCTACAACCAAAAACCAACCAATCAAGCAAAATTTCATCCTTACAGAAAACCCAGAACACACAAACAATGGGATTGCCAAGTTCAACGACTTAAACTCTCCACTTTCTGTAGGCCTCCAAACAGCTCCATGTACATCCAAGTATAAGCCAGTCTCACTTCCAAAGTTCAATGGTTTTGGCAACTCCAGACAATTCCTCATGAGTTATGAAGCTGCAGTAGCTTCAGCAGGAGGAGATGATGTTGCTTTGGCAAAATCTTTCATCATCGCATGTGAAGGTCCAATACTAAATTGGTACTCGCTTTTACCACCCCACTTGGTGTACAGTTGGCTGGACCTAAAAGCCAAATTCCTCCAAGTCTTCCAAGCTTTCCATCACACCACCACAAAAACAACAGATTTGTATTAGTGCAAACAAAGAGACAAGGAACCACTCGCAGAATTTGTAAGAAGATTCATGCAATTAAAATCTCAAACTCCAGATGCTGATGACAAGGCAACAATCTCCACTCTCATAAGTGGTTTGACTCCAGGGCAAACAGCCGGTCATTTCTCCAGATTGGATCCTAAATCCATGGATGAATTGTTTGAGGAATTGGAAAAATATTGCAAATCCGATGAAGATCACAGAAGAAGAGTGGCAGAAAAATATCAACAAAGGCAATCCCAGAAAGACAACAACTGGACGGGACATCAACCCATCATGAACGTGCAAGACAACACATCAAGCAATTCGACTCAAACTCAAGATTATCATAACCAAAACTCTCAGCGAGGTGGCCATTCCGCAAGAGGAAGAGGAAGAGGGCGAGGTAGAGCACATCCGAAGCTACAAAACCATGACAACAGAGATCCACATTTCCAATGCATATATCATGGAAGGGGTCATAGCACCGAGGCATGCCCAGAAACCAAAAAGAATTTCCAAAGAATTCAAGACCAGCAGCGTGTAGCCCAGATAACAGCCATGCAACCCAAGCCAGTACAACATACTTTTTGGCAACACCAACCTTTCCCTCAAACCCAGTCTTTCATCCAACCACAACAAACAACCTGGCAACCTTCGCCACAATTCTATCCACAAACCCAATTTTTGCAGTCGCAACCCTCGCAACAATTTTTTAACCAATCCCAAATTCCCCAAAGCCAAGCTCCACAGCAAGTCTTTTCACAAACCCAAGCCATACAAGCCATTGAACAAGCTCAGCCACTCCAAGTGAAAGAAGCTCTACCACCACCACCAACCCAAACTCCAAAAACCGAACAAAGTAATTCCCAAAATAGTTCAAGAGCTCTGCCTTCCTTCGGTATGATCATGCCAATAACTGGAGGCTCGTCCATGGAATTTGAGACCAAGAGACAAAGAAATGACTACTACAGACAAGTCAATGTAATCATCGACGATGGTCCAACAGCAAGGCCAGAATGGGCATAAGTTCCAATAACTTTCATAGAGGAAGATTTCAGGTTGAAATCAAATGATGCGATGGTCATCGAGGTCAATGTCGCTGGGTGGATTATAGGAAATGTCTTGATAGACAACAGAAGTTCAGCGGACATCATTTTCACCAGTACTTTTCAACGAATGGGCCTTGCTCCTCACATGTTAGCACCACCAGAAAAACTACTAGTTGGTGTTGGAGGGAAACAAATCAGATCCAACGGAAAGATCTCCTTACTAGTATCATTTGGGAACTTGGATAATGCAAGAACAGAGCACATCATTTTCGACATTGTTGACATGTACTATCCGTATAATGCTATCTTCGGGAGAGGATTCATCAATAAGTTCGATGCTGTGTTCAGGCAACTTTTTCTATGCATGAAAATCCCAGCTCCTCATGGCATAATCATAGTTTTCAGTGACCAGAATGAGGCAAGGAGAATCGAAGGAGGAAACACTCCTGGACAAAAGAATGTACATCATCTGGTAAATGAGGAAGAAAAGGAACAACCCTACACCGAAGCCAAAAGAGACAAGGAGAAGATCGAAATAAGTGCAGATGGGGAAACAAAGAAAGTATTCTTGGATGGCATGCCAGACAGAGCAGTAACAATTGGGGCAGATCTAAGTCCTCAAGAAGAAGAAGAGCTGATTTGCTTCTTGAACCAAAACAAGGATGTCTTCGCCTGGTCAGCGAAGGATCTACAAGGAGTTGATCGCGATATCATTGAACACATACTTGACACAGATGATAAAATCCATCCAAGGAAACAAAAACTCAGGAAAATGTCTGAAGAAAAAGTAAAAGCTGTCGAGGCAGAAGTTCAAAGGCTACAAGATGCCAAAGTCATCAGAGAAGTAATCTATCCAGTTTGGTTGGCCAACACAGTGCCAGTTAAGAAAAAGAATGGAAGATGGAGAATGTGTGTAGATTTCACAGATTTAAACAAGGCCTGCAAGAAAGATGATTACCCGCTAGAAAGGGTAGACAGAGTAGTGGACGACGCTGCAAACAGCGAAATGCTATCACTTCTGGATATGTTTTCTGGATATCACCAAGTCAGGGTGAGAAAAGAAGATGAGGAGAAAACCAGCTTCATAACTCCATTCAGAACATATTACTTTGTGAGAATGCCAGAGGGGCTGAAAAACGCAGGATCCACATTCTCAAGAATGATAGCAATTGTGATACATTATCAGCTTCAGAGAAACATCTTAGCATATGTCGATGACATCATCATTAAAAGCATTAGAAGATGTGATCACATCAGAGATCTAGTAGAAACTTTCGCGAACCTAAGAGCAGCAAATCTCAAGCTGAACCCAGAGAAATGTGTGTTTGGCATTCAGAAGGGAAAGGTATTAGGATGTCTTGTATCAACAAAAGGCATCAACACCAATCCCGACAAAATCAAAGCAATCATGGATATGCAAGAACCAACTTCGGTCAAATATATAGAAAAATTGACTGGAAGAGTTGCAGCATTAAACAGATTCATTCCCAGAGCGGCAGAAAGAAGCTTGCCATTTTTCCAACTCCTTTGATGCTCCAAAAACTTCTAGTGGAGCGAAGCTCAGAGTCAAGCATTCAAGGAACGTAAGGAATATCTGACAAAAATGACAAAATTATGCCCACCGGAGCCAAAGTCACCCCTCCTATTATATCTGGCAGCTTCCAACTCAGCTGTAAGCGTTGTACTCGTTCAGGAGAAAGAAGAAAACGGGAGATTGAGACAAGTGCCAGTCTACTTCACCTCCGATGCTCTCCCGAGATCAAAATTGTTCTACTCAGAACTAGAGAAAATTGCCTACGCAGTTGTCATGCATCAAGAAAACTCAGACACTACTTTGAAGGGCACCAAATCAGTGTTATCACGAATCAGCCACTAAATGACCTTTTCACAAACAAAGATGCAACCGGAAGAATTGCGAAATGGGCCACGGAGTTGTCCGGATATGTAGTGGATTTTGAAAGGAGTGCAATAAAATCTCAAGTCCTAGCCGACTTTGTTGTGGACTGGACTTCACCAACGATGGAAAGCAACAGCTGCGAACAAGCGCCATGGATAATCTACTGTGATGGAGCTTGGTGCGGAAAAGGTGTGGGAATTTCAGCAATATTTACATCACCCTTGGGTATCAAAATAAGATATGCAGCAAGACTGGACTTTCTAGATGAAGCCGTTTCCACCAACAACACCACAGAATACGAAGTCTTGTTGCTGGCACTCAGAAAAATGACGGCTCTAGGTCAGCAGACATTCATCATCAGATCAGATTCCAAAGTGGTCCAAGAACATGTCGAGAAAGAAAGCGAAGCAAGAAATTCGGAGCTTGTCAAATATCTGAAAAAAGTCAGAGGAATGGAGAAATATTTCAAGGGATACACTGTGCAACACATCCCAAGGGCTGAAAATGACGAGGCAGACAAGTTGGCAAAAGCCGCAGCTCAGAACCAGCCTCTACCTCCTGATGTTTTCTTCGAAATCATCACCTCCCCTTCAGTAAAAGAGCAAGAAGAGAGAATGGTGAATATCATAAAAACATTCGATTGGAGAGCTCAAATCATGGCATATCTAAGAGACCATTACGAACCAACCGACGAAGTCGAATTAAACAGGCACAAGCAAAGGGCTATGCCATAGTATACGGAGAGTTGTACAAATCAGGGGTTTCAGAGCCTTGGCTAAGATGCATCACATCTGACAAAGGAAAAGAACTTCTAGCAGAAATTCACAGTGGATTCTGCGGAGCCCATATTGGCACAAGAGCACTTGCAGGAAAAGCGATAAAACAGGGATTCTTCTGGCCGTCAATGCTCATAGATGCCAGGAAGCTAGTCCAAGAGTGCGAAGCATGCCAAAAAATGCAAAACAGCAGAAGGCACCTTCGCTCCCAATTCAGCTGATTTCACCATCATGGCCGTTGCAAAGTTGGGGAATGGACTTGGTAGGGCCACTACCAACAGCACAAGGCAATTGCAAATTCGCAGCGGTAGCTATGGATTACTTCACCAAATGGATTGAGGCAAAACCCCTGGCAAACATCACTGCAGCAACTGTGTAAAAATTTTTCTGGCAAAACATAGTCTGTAGGTTCGGGGTTCCAAGAGAATTAATAGTAGACAACGGGAAACAGTTCGACTGCTACAACTTCAAAGAGTTTTGCAAATCCATAGGCACGCATGTCAAGTTTTCCTCAGTTTATCACCCTCAATCAAATGGGGCAGTAGAAAGAGCAAATGGAATCATCTTCACAAGTGTTAAAAATGCCTGTTTGACCGAAACAAGGGCAAGTGGGTAGACAAATTGCCAAGAGTCATCTGGTCTCACAACACAACCACATCAAGAGCTAGGGTTTCTCACCTTTCCGTCTTTTGTATGGAACCGAAGCCATGACCCCAGAAGAAATTAAAAATGGAAGCCTGAGAGCTACAAGGAAACATGAAGATTCTGAAGAAACTAGAAAATTAGAGAAAGACCTGATTGAGCTAGATGAAACGAACCAGATTTCCAAAACTGGAAACCCGATCCTCTGCACCTATGTGATAGTCCCAGGAAGTGGCTATCACGTGCAAACCCTGTCTCAAGTGGTACATATCCATACAACACAGGAAAGGAGGGAATATTACATAATTTTATTAATACATCAGAGTACAACATTTTGGCCTAAGCCGGGTACAAGTCCAACTGGACTAAACAAGAAAGATAAATCATCTACGCAGCGGATCTATCGAAGCGAAGCGTCTCCAGCTCCACAGGCAAACTTGAGTGTAGGACCAGCTCTAGTCTTCCCATCCTTCATCGTCGATGTCGTAGTCGATCATCAAGTCTGAAAGCATCGCCATCTACCCGATAAGCGGGTAGGTCATGTCAGCTTCCCAACAAAGAGCAAAACAGCGGTAGTAAGTTTATGCAAACAGCAGTAGCAACATCAAGGTAAGCGGTCATGCAGAGAGGTCACCATCTCCGAGGCCAACACCTCCGGGGTCAACACCCCAACCAAGAAGAGAACACCGACACACTAGATCTCTACCGAGACACAGCATCCCACTCTCGTCTGCGATGTGAGGTCACCAACTCCTATCCCACATCTCAACGGCACCAAGCCGGGCTCACACACTCGGGGGAGAGAAGCAGCACAAGAAAAGTCTAGCCAGAGTAACAGACCCAAGGGCTGTCCATACCAGTGGACACAGACTATAGCTATAGGTTTAACACTCTGCAGATGTTGTACAACTGGACCCGCCGGTTAGGGCAGAAACGGTGGCCGCCGTTCCACATCCCTACCTAACGACCGAAGACCTAGCAGTGGGTGGCACTCTCCTGCCTCTTCGAGCCTGACTCGTCCTGAACTGGGGCGTGAAACTTGCCAGCAGGGCCTCGGAGCTGTGAAACCATCCCCGGAGGAGCCGGGGCGACGTTTACTCGGGGGGTATAACCCGTCCCCCTCACACGACCACACCGGTCCGCCTACAAGCTGAGTGCCAACCACCAACTTGTTCTTGGACTGAACCCCGTCCATAACAAGGCAAACGGTTTGTACGAAAATAGCCCAAAGATCACGGTTAAACTGTCGATCGGTCCTTAATTGCAAGAGCGAGCACTCACCAACTCCCACCGTCCGACACGCCACTAGGGTGGGAGGCCAGGTCGCATCTCCCCTAGACAGGTGTTCACAAGTAACCAGAGTGGCTCGCTCCCGCGGTAACATGTCAAGGGTACACACTCACCCAAAACACACGCTAGAATGCCGAGATATCCCAATCTCAGCCCAACACCAGAGATCCATCCATATCACAAAATCGGTAAAAAGTATGGATAGTAAGCATCGGGGACAAGCTTAGGGTCTGTAGCTAGTCCCAAAGGTAGGAAGATCAAGGTACAGGGTATATCAAATTCCAAGGCATGGCTAAAAGATTGTCTATGCATTTCAATCATCCAAAGCATCATAAATAAAGCACTAGCAACTAAATAGCATGCATGGGATCTACGTGGTCGGGAGTGACATGACACCTGCGCGGTAGTCGTCGTAGAGTAGTAGAGGTTGGTCCCTTCCTTCAGGTCGAAGGTCTTCCCAAACGTCACAGCTCGGGTCATCGTCACAGCTCGGGAACAAGATCACAAGCCTACACGAGATGCGACGCGGAAATAAATAACGACAATCATGTAGGCAATAACTCCAAATAACATCAATTTAGAAGAACCAAGTGAATCTGAACTAGCTACAAGCAGCACTAGTTTAATTTAAGGAAATCAGAGTAATTAGTTTTATATTATAATAGTTTTAAGCTACTAGCTTTATATACTAGAAAACAAGTTAGAGAGAAGGGTTAGTTCAAGGTTGGGTTGCCGATCAAAGGCTAAGGGCCTTGGTGATTGCGCCTGCAAGGTATTAGCACAACAGATAGGTGCAATGAAGTAGAAGCTCAGAGGATGAAGAGAGAGGAGTAAGGCTAAATGTGTTAGGTAAGGCATTATCAGAACAAGGTGTGCAGTGGCAGCACCGAGAGAAGGAAAGGATCGACTCGTGGTCGATAAAAGGATGGGGATGCGGTAAGGCGTGCTCGGGAGCACGGCGGAGCAAGTGCTAGCAAAGAGTCAATGGGAACACGACTCGGGGATGTATTCCTATCCGCGTCACCTCAGTGGCCAGTTGCGGGGCTCCGGCGTCCCAGACCCACAATAGCGCAGTGGCGGTAGTGGCCACGAATCCTACTCCAAGTACGTGGGGCAAAACAGGGTTTGGTTCAAGGGCAAGAGAGGATAAGGATAGGGTAGCAGCGAGCATCTCAGAATTATGAAACCAACGCAAGTGGTTTCATAATTTTCGGAGCTCCGGATAGTTAGTTAAGAATTTTTAAAGATTAAAAGTATTTTTGAAGAATTAACATGGGTTAAAAAGTATTTTTGAAATTAAATCCTGCATTTACAACAGGGCTAACTATAGGTTGACTATAGGTTAGCTCTTAGGGAATTTAGGCTAGCTCATAGCCGGCTGTAGGCCAGCTGCAGAGGTTCACGTGGCTGCCACGCATGTGGCTAAAGCTAGCTATAAGGTGTCTATAGGGCGAGGTGGCAGCCACGTGGCGGCTTAGGTGGCCATGTCCACACTGGATCCTTGGGTGGATCGTCTGCGGCTTAGGGAGTCATGGTCCCGTGTGCGGCTGGGTTAGGATTGGAGGGCCGCACGGGATCTAGGAGGCGGCGGATGTGGCTGGCGTCTTCATGTGTGTTTGTGTGGCTCCGCTCAGGATGCAAGAAACAGAGCGGCGCACAGGGTGTTCGGCGGAATGCCCAAAAAGGTGCGGTGACGCGGCGAGGGCTGGCCGGCGGTGAGGTTTAGCTACGGTGGCGCGTTCACCTACATAGAAAGCTCTATGGCACCAAGGCCAGTCCCAAGCATGTTGGCGTGCACGGGCTCGTCGTTGGCGAGCGTGAGGCAAAACGACGGCTACGGTGAGGCTGCGACACAGCGGGGCGGGGCGCGCGTCATGGCAGACTCCGATGGCGAGTGGCGCACGTGCAGAATCAGATGCCCCGACCGTGGCCAGGCTTGGCTACAGCGCAGCGCAGCGCGGTGGGGAAGCAGAGCAGAGCAAGGCGGCGTGATGGCCAAGCAGAGCAGAAGGGCGGCGACGGCACGACATAGGGCGGCGCGGCGCATGGCGAGACTGTGCGATACGAGGCAACACAGCGGAGTAGCGCAGCTGCGATGCGACGAGAGGTGTGACGCCGAGCTGAGGTGCGCGTGGCGGATCGGCACGGAGTAGTGCGACGCAACGAGAAGCGGAGCGGCGCGCGGCGGATCAGCATAGCGGGGTGGCGCAGCTCCTGCGCGGATTCGTGGCACGAAGACCGAGCGAGGCACAGGAGTGGCGCACGCATGAAGCAGAGCGGCACGGAACAAAGTAGAGCGGTGGGGTGGCGCGGCGCAGCGAGACACGGTGGCAAGACGGCGCGCGCGAGGCATAAAGGGGAGTGCGCGGCGCGGCGAAGCGTGGCAGAACAAGGTGATAGAGCGGTGCAGCGCAAAGCAGCAGCGGCGTGATGGCCGGGCAGAAGCGGCGCGACTCCCTCGGCTCGATGGCCGGTTCACGAATCGATGGCGACCATGGACTCGAATCAAGGCGGAGCGCATGGTTTAACGAGTAGTGTAGAACAGAGCAGGGCAAGGTTTGGTTATGCTCACCGATGGGCTCGATTGAAGGAAAGGCGAGGCAGGAAGGGTTCAAGGCCGTGGCGAGACGAGGCAGGCTGGCCTGATGTCGTGGTTCAGAGCATCGACGACGTGGTTCGGCTTGTTGCATGTTCCCTTGGTGCGGCGCTCCGATGTCGGTGTTCCCAACCTCCTCTGCCGCGATTCCTCGTGGTGTTGACGGCGCGGAGCTCCGGAGTGGCGAGGATGTGGAGCTCCTGAGCGGCGACGTGGTGGTGCTCGTGCGGCACGACGCGACGACGGCTTCACGGTGTGGCATGGCGCGGCGCGGCGTGGGTGTTGGTGCTGCGCGCCGTGGCAAACCGCGACGGCGGGCGACACATGCACGGGGTAAGAGGTCCCCCGCGCGCGGCTCGGCTACGGTGATGGTGTGGTGCAGTGGGGCATCGGTGCAGAGCAGAGGATTTGGGGGGAAAAGCAGAGAGCGGCGATGGATTGGAAGCGAGGAAGGGAATGGCTCCAGCGGGATGGGCGGCTACAACAACAGCAAGTTGCGGCCATATTCCCAAAAAAGTGTGATTCACCACGAAAATCACGAAGGCCCGAGGCAACAAAAGGGTTGCGGCCATAATCCCAAAAATATGTGAATAGCTAATGGCAGCAGTAGCTTCACCTTTATTAACAACCTTTATCATTTCTTAACCGTCCCCAAAAGAGTTTGGACTATATTCCAACTCTCAGGACTTACTTCGCTAAAAAGCAACTTTTCGTAAAAATCCAAAATCTTTAGAAAAGTTTTCTACCAAAAGTTGCCATGTTACACGTTGAAGGCAACCAAGAGTTGCCATATCAACATTGATTTCATCCAAATAAGAAGTAAGTCCATAAAACTCAGAACGAGTTTTGTCGACTTATCATATTCTAATCAAGTTCGCTAAAAATCTCCGAAGCAGTTCACGAAGTTTAGGAATCATCGATGAAATGATGCTTCTTCACGCTACAAAATGCAAGTCAGAGAGGGTGACGTTTTTTGCAAAAACAGTTTTCTTTGTTGCTCCTTCGTACCACGAAGAACATCATTTCATCACAGAAAGTTCTACATCAATAATAGCGAATAAAATTACAAAGGAAGCTCAAGCACGTGTCCAGGCTTAGAGCCGTGCTGCTCAGCAATATCACAAACATATGCAAAATCTTCGTCCACGGCTAAGGGGCTCCGTCTTCACGGAGCACGCTATACCTTCATCCAGCTTCGAGATAGCGAAGTTATCTCGCGAAGAAAAAAACAACCCAGAGGAAAGCTATGCATCAAGAAGTATTCACAACAGAAAATCCAAAAATCCCTGAAGGTACTTTCGGGATAAGCTTCTTTGTTAAACGCCAAGAAACTCCGCTGGCCATGACACGTTCATGGTATATCCGGATCGGGAGTACATCCTGCGCAGGCCCCCCGTCAAGGACCTGCGCAGGTTAAGCCTTGTTAAGAGTTTTTTACAAATTCACCTACGATCAGAAGGATCCATCCACCTACTCATATCTTACAAATACTAAAGACTGAGAAATCCTTCAATCAACCTGCACCGCTCTAGCGTCGGGTTCCTGACCAGCTTCAACTTGATCTTCTTCAGCGACATTCTCTTTCTCAGCTTCCGCTTCCTCCCTAATAGCCTAAAAAGAAGGAACAAAGTATTAATCACAAAATCAAAACTTACAAAAAAAGGGTTCACTAAAGAATATCTACCTTAGCCAGTTTCAGTTGAGCATTTTTACGGGCAAGTTCTTGACCGGAGTTAATCCAAAACTTCCTCACAAAAATTTTCTTGATCAAAGAAACGTCCTGGCTACTTCGCATAGCCGCGACGCTCGAAGCATCTGGATAAGAAGAGTTGTTCCTCACAAATTTTTCCAGATCTGCACAATCTTGTGACTCAAGGAGCTTCAATATTGCCTCAACACTGAAGGCAACAGCATAATTGCTAATTCCAGAAATCACTTCCGGGATAGAATTTAACTCCTATAACATCCACTCCATCACAGCTTCGACGTTGCTCGCAGGAGGAAAGACATTAGGTCGAGCACCAAACTCACCAAGGACAGTTTTGTAAGCTTCAAACAACTATTCAAAGTGTTCCCGGATGAATCTGAGACTCTTTTCCAACAGTGTCCGGCTGTCAGAGAGATTTTTCTCATGTTCCACAATCCTCAGATCCTTTTCACTCAACGCTTTACCAAGATCAGCATTTTGCTTTTTCAAGTCGGACATGGCGTTCGCGTCTTTTTCAACAACACCCCTAAGATTCTCAATAACCGAAGAATCATCTTTGGTTTTTTCCTCCAATCTCTTCACCTCAGAAGAGAGCCCACCCACAGTAATTTCCAAATTCTCATTTTTTGTCTTAAGTAGCTTGTTTTCCTCCAACAAGTTGTAACTTTTGAGAGCTTCATCAGTAGCACTCTTCACCTCAGAAAGGTCTCTCTCCAAAGTTGCAATACGACCAGATGATTCACAGAGATCTTTGTTATATGCTCGGGCTTTCTCCATAGCCACTTTACCAGCAATCACAGACTTGTATCCCAGAGTGGTGCTTATCATAGCCAGCTCCTCGGAGGGAAGTATGCGAAGCTTTTCCTCAAAAACTGCAAGTTTTCAAAAAAAAGAAAGTTTCCTTGTAAAGGAAGGATAAAAAAAAGGAAGAAAGAATGGACAAAGTTACCCATTCACACCTGTAGTATCGAAGAGGTTGCGAATATATTCACCATTAGGTAAGATCGAGCCAACAACTTCACTGGCTCGTTTTTGAGCAACATCAGCCGCTTCCTTCTCAAAAGCTTGCAAGTCATTAGCAAGCGTCGACGGGGCCTTCGTGGCTTCACCGCCTATTTCACCTGTGTTTTTTATAAACAAATTTCTCGAGCGCCAAAGCATTCTAAAGTTAACCTCATCATCTCTCCCTATCCCCGGCCTACCAACAAAAAGCAGCTTACCCTTTAAATCCGTATCAAAGGCTTCGTTGTAAGCCTTATCCTCTGGAGGGAGCCGTGAACCGTTGGCATACTTATACTACCCCTCCACAAGAGAAGTTTCACCTATGGGATGCCAGCTGCGATCAACTGTTTCTTCAAGAGCAGCTTCAAACGTCAGCGAAGCTCTCTCAACAATGGCCTTTCCTGAGACATCTTGCGCTGAAACATCCTTAACCGTTTTGACATCAAGTGAGCCCTTAGGATCAGCCACCTCTAGCGCTGAAGGAGCAACAGTTTTACCTAAAACAAGAAAAACTTTCATCAAATTCAATAGCTTGCCAGGAAAATCGACCAAAAGGAAAAGAAAGAATCTGTAAACATACCTGTGTCATCTTCGTCATTTGAAAAGACGTCCACCACCCTAGTCTTCTTAGAAGTCTTCTTCTTCAAAGGTTTCTCAGAACCAAGCAAAGTAAGAACCTGCGCTGCAGCGGCTTCGTCACTAACAAAATCTTTGCCCGGCACGTCCTGCGCTCCAAGCAAAGACGAATCCTTCAACGAAGACGAGGTTCTCAAAACCTTATCCTTGCCACTCAAAACCTTCTTCTTTTTCAACACTTCAAGTGCCTTCGTCTTCTCAGCTGCGATAACAACAGCACTAATCACCTTCAAGTCCTTAGCCTTGTCAAGCAACACAGAAGAAATCTTTTCAACATCTTTTTTGTCTTTACCCTTCTTCTGGCGCTTCAAACTGGTGCCAACCTCGTCGGAACCAGTAGCACCCGGAATCTGAAATTTTCGCTTAGGGCCAGCAGGGTGAGTCCGTGGAGGCGCAACACCTCCAAGCTCAGAAAACACTTGATTAACACGATACTTGTGCTTCACAATCTTCTTATAAGCCTCATATTCCTTCAAATCAAAAGGCCCAACAAGATCCACAACTTTTCTCTCAACTTCGGCCATAAAAACTTCAAAAGTCTGACCAGAAGGAAGCACCAATCTAAATCGAGGAAAGGGAACCTAAAAGCTGCACCACAGAACAGAAAGATATACAATCTCCGCCGGAGCCCATCCATGAGAAAGAGGACAAATGTCAGCAGCAACTTATTCTTCGACAATGTCTCGTCCTCCACAAAGGTTACAAGCAAGAGAAAACTTATCTTCGCTCTTCCTAAACTCGACATCCTTAGAATATGGAGGGCTGAAGATAACATCAAGAGGACCGATGTTGCCGGAGAAAACACACTTTGGAAGATTAGGGTCCGAAGCCATCACCACAGACATATCTACATAAAACTAGTACTTGAGCCATTCCTCGCTCCACTTGTTTTTATAGCAGTGTGAAAGCTCAATTCTACAATCCCTCGTGGTCTTACGACGGTTCTTAAAAGAACAGCAACCATATTGAGCATCAAAGCTCTCTCTCCCAATCTTGACGATCTTCTTTTGATGATGAAGCTCGAACAATCTGACAAAGCAGTGGGAACTGATAACCCCATCAAAGGTTTTCTCGATCCAAAATTACTTCGACAGGGCAACAATCGCGTTAGGGGTAAGTTGATGAAGTTTTACCCCATAACGATCAAGAATCATAGGCAAGTTGTTGTCACAAGGAAATCGAAGACCCGCAGTAAAGAAAGCCTTAAAAACAACTATCTCATTAGGGGACGGAGTCAGCGTCTCTTCAGGCCAGGGCTCCCTGCCTGCTCCACTAGGAAAATATCCTTGATATTCGTAGAACTTAATTAAGTTCTTAGAAACCAAGGAAGCACCGAAGACGGTCGTCGGAGGAAAATTCCCAGGCTCTGCCAAATCCTCAAGACCAGCTTCCACACTAGACAAATCTTCGCCATCACTATCAGAATTCTGAGTTTCTCTGATTTCTCCATCCTCCTCCCGAAGATCAGAATCCTCAGAACCAGAAACTTCAGGATTTTCCAAAAGCTGATCAGGGTCAGCCGCCAGCTTCGCGTCGCTCCTCAAAGACATTGTTTGTTTCGTGCGAGCCATCGCAACCAACAAAAAAAAGGGGCACGAAAATTACTACTTACGAAAATGAAGATGAGGAATATGAAAAAATAAATAAAAACAAAAAACAAACGCACCTTCGCAGAGTTCACATGAGTTTAGGCGAACAGGAACAAGGCAGAAACCAAAAAGTTCCAGCCACAGCAGCCTCAAAATCAACAGCTACAGAAAGCGACTTGGAAAGCAAATGGTAAAAAAAGATCACCGCACAACCCCCCTTTTATAGCCGGCGAGGGGTGGGTAAAGAGACGCCTCAATCTTCGCAAGAATTCCAAAGGTCATCCAACCCCCTCGCGACGTGTGTCCCCTCCGCCGATCGAGGGTGACGTTTTTTGGATGATTCTCCCTTTTTTTTGTGGAATCAGATCGCCGAAGTCGACCCGTCTCCACAAGGGGCTACTGTTGGGGAATCGACCTTTTTCCTAGTCACCCTCGCTCATTCGGAAGAAGAATGGTTTTTACGCAAACTCACTTTTGCAAGAAAAATGAGTTTTTACGAAACTTGAAGAATTCCCTTACCTAGCGAAGATCACAAGTCCTCTTTTTGCGTTTTCCGTATGATGGTGAACTTTGCTTATTGAGAATCTGTGTTTTTCCCTCTAATCTAGGAGGAAACACTACTTTCACTGACAGAGGCTTTTTCTCAAGGAAGAATGGAATTTCTGTTGGTTGTGTTTTCAGGGAGCGAAGTTGATAAATGATGAAGACTCATAAGAACTGTCAGGGGGTGAGACCTGGACAGATCTGCAAGGGGGCTACCCAAGCAGTTTGCAGGTTAATGGAGAGGATCAGAACCTAAGAGTGTAGGTGGTAGTCCACGTGGTGAACTCGGAACGAGGCGAGTATGGCGATGAACATGGGGAGACAAGGGTTTAGACTGGTTCAGGCCTCCGGAGAGTAAAACCCTACGTCCAGTTGTGGTGGTGGATTATGCGGAGAGGATGAAGATGTCCCCTTGAATGGAGTCCTAGGCCGCCTTATATGGGGGGGACAGACTAGGGTTTCCATTCAAGGTCGGCGGACCCATATCTGGGTCGGTTACAATTGTGGGAAGATATCTCCCGGATTACAAGGAGTATCCCGTGATACTCGGACCTACAGGCGGCGGTGCGCCGCGTCCTACTGCCTTGGCTTGCACGCCAAGTACTGCGGATCTTTCGGGATCTTGATAAGGTCACCCGGGGTTGTCGGAGTTGTGGATAAGGTCGCTGGGCCCACTTGCAGGTCGGTAAGGCTTCTGGAAGGTCGGGTCCACCTGTCAGGGACCTCTGCGACCCTGGCCAGTGGGGACCCATGGGTACCTATGTCTCTCAAGCCCCCAATCGACGTGTAGGCATAGCGGCCGAGGCGAGGTCGTGTTGAAGATTTGGCGAAGGCGTGGCACCATCGAGGTTGCGTAGGGTGCACGAGGATCAAAAAAGAAGAAACCCCTCCAATGTGCGCACGAAGACGAACATCGAGCTCCTAGAATTTAAGGCTAGAAGGTCGGAGTGAAGGCGAGACGTCGATCTTGAAGGACCACCGACCTGACCTGGGTCAGGTAACATAAAGTAGCTCTTGTGACCTTCAGAAAGGTCGCCCACCCAACCATAGGTAGGTCGAGCGGAGAAGTAGTGGAAGAAGACTTCCAGTAGGTCGAGGCGACCTAGAGGTAATAGGGCGTCGCAAGACGCACTAGTGTAGTAGCCCCTGAGCAGTAAAGCGACTAGAATGGCCGGTTTGATGCTCCAAAGAAGAAGAAATAAATGACCGAACCTACAGCCTTCTGCTCAGGGAAATAGAACTGTGCTCTGTGAAACCAATCCAATAGGACAAAAGTTCTGAAATCTTGCAGAAGTCGTCAGACTCCAAAGGCTGTCATGGCTTGAGTCATTGACCCACTGTACGGTCACGGGCTGGCTCCCAGGCGAAGTACAGGTCGCTATCCACTCGCAAGAGACAAAAATGGTCCATGATGCAGTCAGGTAGGGGAAAGCCGTGCCAATGCCTCCCACAGGCGAACAGTGACCTCGTGCTCCATGAGGGTACAATAACCTTGAGGATAAGAACGCCGTGCCAGCCAAGTTGCGAATCAGATCAAAGGCCAAGTGCTGTAGTATAAATAGGCACCCATACCTTGAAGCAAACCATCCAGACTTCGAAGGAGAGCCATGGCGGATCTGTGTAGTAATACTTCCATGCTCGGGACTTATGTCCACCCACCAGAGCATAGAGTCAGTGTAGTTCATGCTTGAAGCTAGAAGAATGCTTGCGAAGCTCGAAGAACTCGATCAGCCTCTTCTCCCGGGCCCACCGAGGAACCCAGGTGGAGCGTGGAGCAGCAGATGCATCACCGGGCCTTACATGCTAAGGCCTGATGTGATGCTAGTGAACACGACGCTCCACCTGGCGAGGCTGGTGTTGAAGCTGGTTCCATTTGGAATCTTGTGGTGAAGCCCAGACTTGATGCTGGGTACCACAGGAAATCTGTTGGAGCTCGAGTAGAGGTGGCTGTGTGGCAGCTGCCTCTACAGTGGCTGTAGAGGTCTTCGGATAGGTCCTGAAGCTAGAAGAAAGCTTGCAACGCACCTTATTAGTGTAGACTGTGTCGCAGGCACTATACAGGGTAGCTCAGGGCCATAAATGTCTTTCTATCTTGTAATTGGTCGAGGGCCAAATCCCTTGTAGCTTATGAAGCAATTCATATACATTTATATGATAAATGTTAGGTCCAAAGTAGATGTAGGGGCGTCTGGGCAACCATGGTATGGCTACCAAGGTCCCAGCGGGGCTACGATAGCACGTCGACCTTTGGGAGGCCTTAAGTAGAGACAGAAAGCCCGTGTCGACCTGGATCAACACGGCCGTTGTGCAGTGACACAACGCAGGCCGTCAGCCTGAAAATCATAGGTCTAGGCGACCTAGAAGGTGGTGGAGCCTTAGCGACCTCAGGGAGGAGCGGTAATCATGGCCTAGAGGCCGCCAACAGGTAGTGGAGCCATTAAGCACGGAGCTGTCGGTATAAACCAGCCGTATAGGCTGAGGTGATCCAGTAGGCAGCAGGGCCTAGGAGCCGGGGTGTGAACCCACCGTTGCAGGCTGAGGCGACCTAGCAGGCAGTGGTGCTTTGTCGACCTTGCGAAGATAATGTGATAGACCCGAAGGTCGTCCAGAGATCAAGAGACCTTGGAGCAAATGTCAGTTGTAGTAGGGTATGGGGGCTTGAAGTAGGGCATGACGAGTCTATGGACGCCGAACCGTTGAGCGGAGAGCCAACGGACATAGATTCCCACACGGCGCGAGCCATTACTTCCTGTGACCATTAGGCCGAAAGAGTCATTGGCCGAGGGATCCATTGGGTCGTCGAAAATTTCGGCGAACCCTTAGAGACGTTAGGCGACGCAGCCCTTGGTGCTGCCGAGGCCTAGTTATAAAAGGCTGAGTGAGGGGCTGAGGACCCCACTCGCTTCCATTTCCGCGCAAGCATAGGGTTTGACTGCCACCACCTAGAGCCGTCCACGCGAATCTGCTAGTGCCGCCGCACTCAGATCCGCTGCGCCGCGCACCGCCGTATGCGCACGAAGTCCCTAGTGGTCTTTAGATCTAGATCCACCAGATTCGAGGAAGAAAAGATGGCTCCCGAGCTTGTGCCGGCACCTGAAAGCATCTGGGAGCCCTCGACAGTGATCGAGGAGCAGCTCCTAGGTCTTGTTGAGCGGGGGCTGCTGAAGCCGAAGGAGCAAGTAGGCTGGAGGCCGTCCGCCGGCGAGGCCTTCCCCTCTGAGGGGACCGGAGAGACGGTGGACTTCATCACACACGTGGACCGTGGATTCGGAGTTCCGACGGGTGACTTCTTTCGCGGACTCCTCCATTACTACTGGATCGACCTGGTAGACCCCGTTCCCAACGCCATCACCAGGATCTCCTCCTTCATCCACCTCTGTGAGGCGTACCTGGGGATACCGCCGCACTTCAACCTGTGGTGGTACTTCTTCAAGCTGAAGAAGACGGGGAAGTCATATGTCGTCGGGTGCGTCAGCTTCATGTTACATCGCCACATGAAGTCGGTGTACATCGAGATGGTGTTGCTGGACAACACCCAGGGTTGGAGGCGAGGGTGGTTCTACGTCGACAACCCGAAGCCGGCGCTGGCAACAAGGTCGGGGTTCGTGTCGGTCCTGGTACTGGAGTGGAACCATCAGTTGACGTCGCGGGAGGCCGATGCAATCAAGCCGCTGCTGGAAGACCTGGCGGCGTTGAAGATGGAAGGGCTAACAGGCGGCGCGGTGGCCATCAGCTTCAGCCGGAGGCTCCTACAACATCCGGCTTACGAGTACTGGGGTCAGGCCGACCCTACCCACGTGGCGCAGTGCAAGGTCTCCAAGGAGGAGATGGTGGCGTGGGTGAGGGAACTGTTCAGCGGGCAGATCCGGAATCAGACGTGCCCTAAGGCATTTTGCCTGAAGCGCCCCACTGAGGCTGTAAGTCATTCACTGCCAATTCGACCTTGATTTGCTGCTTATGTTTGTTCTTGCCGGTCTGAGACGAAGGTCGCCTGATGCAGGGTCGTGAGGGCGTGTATTGGAGCCCAGCTCCCCTCCCCAACGAGGGTGAGCGGAGCTTCAAGGTCTGGGCTGCGGAGGACATCGAGGTACCTCCGCAGCACTACATCGACGATTACCTCTCCGACTCGTCGGTGGGAGGTAGTGACGTTGAGGATGCTTCCGCGGGAGGTTCTGTGCCAGTGGCCTGGCGAACACGGTTGGTTGCTGGGAAGATGGCGGCATCTAAGGCCGCCAAAATGGTCGCCGCCACCCAAGTGGCGGTGAAGAAGAAGAAGACGAAGAGGAAGGATACCACTGCGTCATCGGATACGGTGACAGTCAGCGTCGAGGTCGGCACAGGCGCTGGCGAAGATGATAATGCGGGGTCGCGTGACACTGGCGCGAGGTCGGGCCACACGCCGACCATGCAAGAAGACGAGACCCCGCTCGGGGTTTTGGAGGAACAGCGGCTAAGGGTCGCAGAAGAAGCAAAGGCGGGTGCCACCCAGGTCGATAAAGCTTGGGTTGAAGCTTGGCGGTGGGTCCGTCGTCGAACATCATCCTTATCTTCTTGATCTTACGGTTTCTGTGTGCGTGGCTGCTGACGAGATTTTGCTCTTTGGACAGGGGGACTCCCACCGCGTCGGATAGCGGCAAGAACACCCCAGGCCAGGAGGCCTTTGGACGTAAGCTGGAGAAGGCGCCAGTGGGGCAGTCACCGGCTGCATCGGGCGGAGACGTCTCAAGCCAGGCCCTTGGGACCATGGAGACAACAACGTCGGCGGCGACCAAGGGCACTACGGATAGCGCTCAAAAGGGCGAAGGTCTTCAACAAGAGGACCAGCCTGAGTCGGACCTGCCACAGACACAGGAGGCGAATGCTGGAGGGGGGAGCGAGCCCAGCGATAGAGATAGGTGCCTCTACTTCGGCACCCCGTGGGAGGAGGATATCCTTGCTGACAGCCGAGATCTTGACGAGTTCAAGGCGGCGCAGCACACCATTGGCAGGACACTCATTGTAAGTTGAAGTCTTGCCGTAGACCTGGGTCATTAATTTGCTCTGATAACTTGGTCTGTTGACCTTTGGCATTGTGTTGATGCAGTCGCTCGCCGCGTGAGCACAGGGCAGGGCGGACCTGCTGAAGGAGGGCGCCAAGCTTCACGTGGAAGCCACCGCGGCCTGGGACGCCGTGCTACAGGCCAAGATCGAGGCTGCTGGAGAAATCTAGCACCACAAGGATGAGATGGCCCTGAAGGACAAGGCGATGGCCACCCTGAAGGAGGAGCTTGAGGCCACTAGGGTGAAGGCGATGGAAGCTGAAGATGAGCTCAAGATCGTTGCTACAGGTACGTCAGGATGTACCCTCGACCTTGATTTCTCGAGCTTACGGCGTCGTGTGCCGTCTTTGACCTTATTGATCGCAGAGGCCAAGAAGAAGGAGGCCTCCTTGAACAAGGCACTCAAAGAATCCAAGGACCAGGTGAAGATCCTCAAAGAAAAGACCAAGGAGGTCGAAGCTAGTGAGTATTACTATACTTGGAAGGCTGCGTATGAATCCAGTGTACGTCGGGACCTGGAGGTCGACCTTTCTCGGGCGATCCAAACTCTTATTGATCATCAAGAGATGACTGCAGATCTTCAGAAGGAGCTGGGCGACCTCAAGGAGGTCGCTGAGTACCTTGTGGACGTCTATGTCCCCAAGGTCGAAGGCGGGCCACAAGAGCTCGTCGATCGACTAGAGGAGGCAGATGGTCAGATGAAGACCCTGCTGATGGACAGTGGCAAGCTCACCGCGGCTGCAGCATTGGCCACAGTGAAGCACCACGAGCCAGCGTTCGACCTACGGAAGGTCACAGAGGAGATCGACCTGGCTTCGTTGGTGGGCGCTGAAGATGTCCAGGTCGCCGCGGGTGAGATCATCAAGAAGTTAGATCTCTGAAAGTGTAACTTAGGATGTAACAAACTGTTAGTGCAGATGGGTCATAGACCCTTTTGATGTAAGAAAAAAAACTTGCATGAATGAAGGGGTCATATTTAATTAACGACTGTGATCCCTTATTTGGCTCAGATACTTACTATAAGAATGCGAAAGTAATGAAGCTACAAAAACCTTTTCCCCTGCTAACCCAACTCGATGGAGGAACGGCTTACCGACTACACGACTCAGCGTGGAGGCTACGTGCAGTCGGCGCGCGGAGGAGGGCCTTGGACCCAAGGTATCGCAATCACACAACTTAAGAATACTTATAAAAAGGCATAAAAGCTGTAGTAAGGGAAACACTTGTAGAAAGGAAAGGCAAAAAACCCCCCAGGTCGTACGACCCTTAGGTTGGCAAAGCCAAGCCCCCGAGCGTGACGGGCCCGACTTAACACCAAGCCCCCGAGCGCATCGGGTCTGGCTTTAAACCAAGCCCCCGAGCATGTCGAGGGGGAGGGTTGAACAGAAAGTAAATAGAGACCAAAAAAGTAGGTCGATAGGAAAACTGCCGAAAGGGAATCTTTATATTTATTGGTTATGAATTACAAAAGATAGAGTACATAGCTTTTTATTACGATACATGGCTCCTAAGGATAGAAGCGATGTAAGTGCTCAATGTTCCAGGGGTTTGAAACACCCTGGCCATCGGCCCATTAGAGGCGATAGGTTGCCGGTCCAATGACCTCCTTGACAATGAAGGGGCCTTCCCAAGGTGTAGAGAGCTTGTGCATGTCCTTGGTGTTCTGGATCCGCCGCAGGACTAGGTCGCCAACATTGAAGGAACGCTCCCGCACGTTGTGGTCGTGGTTGTGACGTAGCTGCTGCTCGTGGAGGGTGTGGCGCATGAGGGCAGCCACACGATGCTCTTTGAGGCTGTCGAGGTTGACTCTGCGTGTTTGCTCCGCTTCTCCCTCGTCGAAGTGCTGGATGCGAGGAGTCCCGAAGGCAACTTCGGTGGGGAGGATGGCCTCTGACCCATAGACCAGGAAGAAGGGAGAGTACCCTGTAGCCGAGCTGACCTGGGTCCGGAGACCCCAGATGACGTGAGGGAGCTCGGCGAGCCATCTGGTTGCGTAGGGCGATGAGCCATCAAAGATGCGGTCCTTGACGGCCTGCTGTACCGTGCCGTTGGCCCGTTCGACCTGGCCGTTGCACCGTGGGTGCACCACCGAGGAGTAGTATACATCGATCAGGTTGTCTTGGCAGAAGTACCAGAAGTTAGCTCCTGTGCAGGCCGTGCCAAGGTCGGTGACAATCCTGTTGGGGACCCCGAAGCGGTGGGTGATCTCCTCGATGAACTTGGCCGCCTCTTTCGACGTGACGCTGGATACAGGCCAGTCCTCGATCCACTTGGTGAACTTGTTCACAGCCACGATGATGTGCTTGTACCCGCCAGGGGCGGTCTTGAAAGGTCCTATGGAGTCGAGGCCCCATACTGCGAAGGGCCATGATGAGGGAATGGTCCGTAGGGCGTGAGCTGGCACGTGCTGCTACTTGGCAAAGAATTGGCACCCCTTACATCGTCGGACAAGTTCCTGTGTGTCAGCCATGGCGGTAGGCCAGTAGAAGCCAGACCTAAAGACTTTGCCCACCAGGTTAGCAGAAGTGGCGTGGTTGCCGCACTCGGCGCCGTGGATTTCCTCTAAGAGCCTAAGGCCCTCAGATCGCAGGATGCACTTCATCAACACCCTGTTGGAAGCGGACCTTCGGTTGAGCTCTGTGCCGATGACGACGTAGTTGGCACTATGCCTCGTGATCTTTTTGCGCTTCGCCTTCTCCTCAGGTACTCGATGTTCGTGGATGAAAGCGAGGAAGTCGAGGCTCCAATCATCCTCTCTGCCTCGGTCATGAGGACATCGCGACCTCCGGGTGGGGTCGCTTCATCATCTGGTGACTCTAGGTCGGGGAGGAGCTTGATAGTCGGGTTGTGTAGGTCTTGGATGAATACGCCAGCCGGGACCAGCGCACGCTTGGAGCCAAGCTTGGAGAGGACGTCAGCCGCAACGTTGTTGTTAGGACAGACATGGTGGAACTCGAGTCCCTCGAAGTGACGCTCGAGTTTGCGGACCTCGGCGCAGTAGGCATCCATTGTATCCTTCCTGGCTTCGAAGTCCTTGCTGACTTGGTCGATGACAACCTTGTAGTCGCCGTACGCTATGAGGCGCTTGATCCCCAGGGAGATGGCCATGCGTAGCCCATGAATGAGAGCTTCGTATTCGGCGTTGTTGTTGGACGCCTTGTAGTGGATCTGCAGGACGTACTTCAGGTGATCACCCTAGGGGGAGATGAACAGTACGCCTGCACTGGCTCCTTCAAGGTTCAAGGAACCATCGAAGTACATCTTCTAATGTTCGGGTTGTTCCGAAGGTGGAGGTTGCTGGATCTCCGTCCACTCCGAAACGAAGTCCGCGATGACCTGGGATTTGATGGTCTGCCGGGGGCAGAACTCTAGGTCGAACTCGCCTAGCTCGATGGACCACTTGATGATGCGTCCGATGGTGTCGCGACTGCGTAGGATCTTGCCAAGGGGGAAGGCCGAGACGACCTTGATATTGTGCGACTGGAAGTAGTGCCGGAGCTTGCGCGAGGTGACGAGGAGGGCATATGGCATCTTTTGAGGCTGAGTATACATGGTCTTGCTGTCCGACAGGACCTCACTGACATAGTAGATAGGTCACTAGATGGGGTAGGGTCTACCTTCTTCAAGTCACTCCGCCACCAGGACCGAGCTGACCACCAGGGTGGTCGCGGAGATGTAGAGCAGTAGTATTTCCTTGGGCGCTAGGGGCACCATCACCGGGGGGTGACGTGAGGAAGGTCTTGAGTTGCTCTAGGGCTTGGTCCGTCTCTTCGGTCCAGACGAACTTGTCCGCCTTCTTCAGCAGCTTGAAGAAGGGCAGGCCTTTCTCACCAAGTTTGCTGATGAATCGACCTAGGGCCGCCATCACGCCGGTGAGCTTCATGACGTCCTTCTTCCCATTAGGTCGATTCATCCTGCGGATGGTATCCACCTTAGTGGGGTTTGCCTCGATGCCCCTGTTGCTGACCATGAAGCCCAGGAGCTTGTCGGACGGGACACCAAAGACGCACTTTTCTGGATTCAACTTCCAGCGATAGCGGTGAAGGTTGGCGAAGGTCTCTACGAGGTCAGCTATGAGCTTATCCTCTTGGGTGGTCTTGACGACCACGTCGTCGACGAAGGCTTCTACATTTTTGCCGATCTGGCGCACCAGACACTTCTGGATGGCCTTCTGGTAGGTCACTCTGGTGTTCTTGAGGCCAAAGGTCATGGTTGTGTAGTAGTAGATGCCGTGCAGTGTTATGAACGTCGTCTTATCTTGGTCGGAGACTTTCAGGGCTATCTGGTGATACCCTGAGTAGCAGTCAAGAAAGCATAGGAGGACGCTTCCGGTCGTGGAGTCCACGACCTGGTCGATGCGCAGAAGAGGGAAGGGGTCTTTAGGGTAGTGCCTGTTGAGATCGGTGTAGTCGATACACATTCTTCATTGACCAGATTTCTTGGGTACAAGCACTGGGTTGGTGAGCCAAACTGGATTTTTACACTCTCGGATAAATCTGGCAGCTAGGAGCTTTATTAATTCTAACCTAATGACGTCCTTGCGATCTTTCACAAAGCGGCGAAGCTTCTGTTTGACAGGCTTGGCCGTCTTGCTTACATCCAAGGAGTGCTCAGCTAGCTCCCTGGGGACACCCGGCATATCTGATGGACTCCGTGCGAATATATCCGCGTTATCCCGGAGGAAACTGGTGAGCACGAGTTCCTATTTCTCATCGAGGCCGTCGCCGATCACCACCGTTTTCTCTGCGTCGGTAAGGCCGAGGCAGACCTTCTTCGTGGAGGGTGCGGCGCCCAGGGCGGTGTTGGTGCGTTTCTGTTCTGGGACGGCTAGGTCGCTTGGAGCGACCTTCTTGGCCTCAGCGACCAAGACTGCGGAGGCGTCGACGCAGGTAGAGGTCGCAGTGATGTCGAGGGCCTCGGAGTCACACTTGAAGGAGATGATGAGGTCCCCCAGGACGGAGAGGACCCCGTTTGGAGCCGACATCTTCAACACCAGGTAGGTGTAGTGCGGGACCTGGCAAGCATCAGGCAACCTAGGATCGCATGGTAGGAGGACTTGAAGTTGGCGACCTCAAAGTTGAGGTACTCCGTACAGAAGTTAGCCTCAGTACCGAAGGTGACGGGGAGGGAGACCCAACCCAGGGGTAGGCCGCCTTCCCTGGGACGATGCCGTAGAAGGGCTCATCGCACTCCGCGAGCTTGTCGAAGTCGAAGTTCATCTTCTTAAGGGTCTCAACGAAGATGATGTTGAGCCCGCTCCCCCATCGATCAGGGTCTGGGAGAGCAAGGCGCCATCCATGGGCTCGACATCAAGTGGGTGGGACCCAGGATCTGGGATATGGACCCAGTGATCAGCTCTAGAGAACGTGATCGCCTGCTCAGACCAACGCAGAGGCGCGGTTGGCTGAGTGGGGACGAGGTGGACCTCGCTCTTGTCCTTGCGGTAGCGCCTCTTGCTGACGTTGGGCTTGAGGTCCCCAACGATCATGTTGATCGTGCGGGTCGCAGCCTGGAAGGGCCCGTTGGGGTTGCCTGTCGGAGGTGGAGGCGGTAGGTTGCCTTCGTCGCGATGAGCTTCTGGAGGTGGGTCGCTGCGATGGTTGTCGCAGCGATCGTCACGTCGGTCGTCGCGGGGGTCCCGGTTGTCATGGTCGTCGTGCCAGTCCCGCTGGTCGTCACGCCGATAGTTGTTGCGGCAGTTGTCACAGCGACCGCCGTCGTTCCTGGGTCGCTTGGCGTCCACAGGGGTGCTGAAGGCCCTCTTGAACTGGGAGCACTCACGGAGAGTGTGAGTAGATCCCTTGTGGAACCCGCAAAGGTTGTCGAGCGCCGCGTCGAACTCCTCCTGGTTGAAGGTCGAAGCTCGACATCCGTCGGCCGCTAGGACCACAGAAGATTGCTTGCAGAGCTTGGATGCGGAGTCCGCTGCTGTACCAGATGTGCCGACAGCATCGGCGTCGAACTGGTTCACTATCGCCTCTTCCGTGTCCATGAGCTTGTTGATGATGTTCATGAGCTCCTTGACAGTGTGGCGCCAGATTCGTGGATCTTCTCAAAGACCTTGCGATCTTTGATACCCTTCTTGTAGCTTTCGACAATCTGGTCATCTCTGACACCGACACACTCATTGCGGTTCTCAAAGAACCGGTTGTTGTAGTAGCCGAGCCGCTCCTTGGGCTTCATGACAATTCTCCCGAGGTTGAAGGCGTTCCCAGGGCGATCATAGGTCGCCTGGAAGTTGGAGGTGAAGGCCTGGGACAGGTCGGCCCAGGTCTTGATGCTGCCTGGCTTGAGGCTATTGAGCCATAGCGAGGGGGCCTTGCCCATGACCAATGGGAAGTAGGCCGCCATGTGGTCGAAGCTACCGTCGGCCGCCTTGACGGCGACGTAGTAGGTCGACAGCCAGATGTTGGGGTCAGAGCGCCCATCGTACTCCTTGATGTTGGGCTTGAAGTTATCAGGGTAGTCCACCATCCTGAGATGGGGAGCCAGTGCCGGGAAGGCGGTGACAGCTAGGTCATCACCGGTGCCTCTGGCTGGAGCAGCTTCTCTGGGAGCGGAGTGGATGCTGCTCTCCGGGATGACGACCTGGGAGCACGGCTGTCGATCTCGGTTGCTCTGGACAACCCCTGGGTTGCCATGCTCGGCGTCATACACAGCATGTCGCCAGTTCTCAATGTCGTGGCGGTCGCGCTGCTCGCGCTCCATGATGCGGTGGACGGCACCAGGGGGGCCGTACTCGTGATCGCACTCCGCGCGATGGCGAGGCTCGCGCTCCTCGCACTCGCAGTGGCGCTGGTTGACGTAGCCACACACGGCGCGAGTGCACCTATTGTCATTGAGTTTGACGCGGAGGTCGCCGCCGTTGGCAGCGTTAGGCTACTGGTTGGGCTGCTCAGGGTTGTGCTGGGCGACCTCCTCCCGAATGGGGGAGAGGTGACTACGCTGAGGTCGATGGGATCGACTGCGTGAGTGGTGCGTCGAAGAAGATGTAGCGACCTTAGAGGTTGCGCACTTTTCCTCCACCAAAGCGTTGGCGACCCGGAGGTACGCGATGGTCTGCTCGGCTTCGGGTGTCAACGGAGCTTGCTGGAGTCGTGTGATGGCAGCACCCAGGTTGGCCTGGGGGCTGTTGAACGTCGGAATCCAGCCTCTTCAAACTCCATGCGCAGGTCCCGAGCGCAGGGGAGGACTGCGCGGCACTGTTCATCCACACGTTGTTGGGCACACAGGGTGTTGCCTTGGATGCGGGCCGCCTCCTCGGAGTTGGTCGTGCCGACACAGGGTGGCTCGTTCTCAGAGACCACGAGCACTTGGCGGAAGACGATGTCTGAGTCATTGGGGGAGACACGAACCCGGACCTTCTGGAACTCACCACAGTCCGGGGACTGGGTAGGTCATGTAGCAAGACGGGGGTGCTCTTGGTTGATCTTCTTCCGCATGCGACATCTGCGGAGGGTGTGCCTCGCACCCTTATGGTAGGTGCAAGGTATGTCGAGGGGGTTGCACCTGGCATGAGGTGCGGGCCTTAGGTCGCCGGATGGTCGCCGCCCAGATTGGATCTGGGGGGCGTGGACAGCTGGCTGAGGCGAAGGCCAGGCGCAGACTGCAAGCCGAAAGGGAACGTATCGTGGCGTAGCGCCGTCTGCGCTGAGTGTTGAGCTCGCTCGCAGATCTCCAAGGTTTCCTTCATCGTGCTGATGACGTTCTCCATCCCCTGAACAAGGTCATAGGGTCTGGGCGGGTGGGTCTCCGATACTAGATCGGAAATGGGGGTGGCGACGGGCATTGTCACGATCTGCTCCGTGGTCGCTGGAGAAGCTACGAATGCCGGAGCAGGAGAGGTCGCCGTGAAGGATCCAAAGCAGATCTCCACGAGGTTGGCGAGATGGCCGCCATGCTCGCCAGAAAAATGACACCAGATCGGGCCACCATGCTACACAGCAAGTTCCCGATCTCACCTACCTAGCGCGCCAACTGTCAGGGGGTGAGACCTGGACAGATCTGCAAGGGGGTACCCAAGCAGTTTGCAGGTTAATGGAGAGGATCGGAAACTAAGAGCGTAGGTGGTAGTCCACGTGGTGAACTCGGAACGAGGCGAGTATGGCGATGAATACGGGGAGACAAGGGTTTAGACTGGTTCAGGCCTCCGGAGAGTAAAACCCTACGTCCAGTTGTGGTGGTGGATTATGCGGAGAGGATGAAGATGTCCCCTTGAATGGAGTCCTAGGCCGCCTTATATGGGGGGGACAGACTAGGGTTTCCATTCAAGGTCGGCAGACCCATATCTGGGTCAGTTACAATTGTGTTAAGATATCTCCCGGATTACAAGGAGTATCCCGTGATACTCAGACCTATAGGCGGCGGTGCGCCACGTCCTACTGCCTTGGCTTGCACGCCAAGTACTGCGGATCTTCAGGGATCTTGATAAGGTCGCCCGGGGTCGTCGGAGTTGTGGATAAGGTCGTTGGGCCCACTTGTAGGTCGACAGGGCTTCTGGAAGGTCGGGTCCACTTGTCAGGGACCTCTTGGACCCTGGCCGGTGGGGACCCATGGGTACCCATGTCTGTCAAGGACCATGCCCCAAAGTTATGGTTCGTTACAGAAAGCACCGCGAAGCTCAAGATTGGGCAAGAAAGGGACAAGTTTAATTGAAGGATGATGCCGGCGCAGGTGATGAAGGCAAAAGCTCAAGCGAAGATGATGAAAAGGGAGAGAAAGAAAATCCGAATCAGAGGAAATGTTTCGATGTTGAATCAGTCAATGTCGTCATCAAGAAGACACGAAGAAACGTGCGTGAGAAGCTTGACTACGTAAGAAGAAACAAGCTATTACACGTTAAGGGCAAATTTGTAATATGAGCGAAGTCTCCGCGATTGGCGGGGACGAATGTACCCTTTACTTTCCATATGTTTGTACGGTAGGCAAGGGTAGAAATGGAATGTAAAAGTGACCTCTGGACACTATAAAAGGAGCCCCTATGCCTCCGTGTAAAGGGATCACCTTTTTCAGAGAGGAAGAACTTTTAGCAGCGCCTTTTCACTTTATTGTCTGGGGATTTTCGAATTCCCAACATTATTACTAGATAAGCAACTAATACAAGCATAATTGTGCAAACAATTAATCAAACATCAAGTTTATCAACATTTCATCATAGAGGGATTATCATGGATAGAGGGTTAAGCAATCTCGGATAACGGTGAGAGGCCGACGATCGATCGATTAATAACCTTGCAAGGGGAATCTAAACATACGGGGGAAAACACTCACAATGAGTGCATTCAACCAAGCGGTTCCCGTCATTCCTCAGATTAGGATCAGATGCCATAGTCCTAGGTACAAGGCTAGCTGGCATGCCTCACACTAGCATCCAACGTCACACATGCACCACAGGTAGCTAGCCTGGCGTCGCAACCCAAGATTAGTAGCCTAAAGTTCCTGCACCACATCATTCAGGTACTAGGTTTACTGTACCTATGTTCGACAAATGTTTAGTACTTTCAAATGCTTAATCTCATAACCACTGGACCGGAGTCCAAAATCCCATGCTCTTACCACATGAGCAATTCAATTTAACAAGTCTTATGATTCCAACATAAGAACCTATTCTGGCGAGCGAAGTACATCACTCAACTTGTACTGGGTCCTTAGTGCATAGCAACTAGCGACCTAGCATACTAGTACAAGATCATAGGTGCTTATGGATCATGCATCTAGGGTTTCCATTCAACTCTTGAATATAAATGCATATAGACAATCAGGCATAAATTCAGAAATTTAAAAAGAAGGAAATACGTAAGTGAATGTTAAGCCGGGGCTTCACTAGCAAGTTAGTAGGTATTCTTCCGAACTTGGTTCGGGTCTTGTTGCACGTCCACGTAGCTGACTTCTTCCTTCGAGCGGTTCGTCACCTTGAAGCGGGACGAACTTGAAGCTAACGGCGGAAAGTTCTACACGTACAATGCATATGCCAGAATTATTTGATGAAGGTGAAGTTATTCATTTATAAAACATCACATGATAATATAGGGTGTTAAGTTTTCCATATTCATTTAGATAGAATATATTCAGCATACTCTTCCATAATGATTATTCAAGCAACATTTATTAATTAATTATTTCGATGGTGATTGTGTGCACATCTATGTAAACAATTTAAAAATTATCACCCAAAATTCAAGTTACATTCCAGAAGTCCAACAAAAGCATTTCTCAAAGATAAAGCACACACACAAGTCCTTAAAGAGGTGATTTCTTTATTTATCTTTATATATATATATATATACTTGTTTCATTCCAACATCATTCTGGTAAATCTATGCAGTAAAAAACAGTGAAAATTTTTATACAAGCACACAGTACTACAACAGAGCTACTGTCGAATTTTTACAGCAATCAGAGCTATATGCAGAGTATGAAAAATACAACACTTTATTCCTAGCTAAAGCAAGAATATTTAATATAGAGAAAACTACTCATGCACTGGTGCTCAAATTTTACACAGAGCCTCTACGGACTAAAACTAAGTTGCACACCAAAAATTAGCTTCAGAACCTATTTTAATCTTGCTATACAAAAATAACCATTTTCAGCCTATTTATTCACAAAGTATTTATACAGAGAAATACATGACTCAACTGTAGCCCAACTTTCTACCATAGCACAAACATAGCATGAACATCCACTGGACCAAAGATAAACATCATTTGACCAACAGAAACTGAGATATGGATTTTACTTTAAAAACAAGCATCATTCAGAAATAGATATATAAACATTTCATAAATACATAATAAATTTACTAGGAGTACATCCAAGCATAACAAGAAGATAGCCACAAGATTAGCCACAGAAAGCATATATATGAAGCTGCACAAAATATAAACATAGATCTGGCATAAAAGCAAAATAAATCATATCTATAGATTTACTCAGTAATTTTGTGCAAAAACTTAGGCATAGCCTACTCAAGTGCTGACCACCACTATATCCAAAGATCAAGGCTAGCTCATGAGTAGAACTCAAGCTATGAACAAATACATACAATCTGGCTTTGATTTTTCATTCAAAACTATTCAACAAAAGTATATACAACATTTGTAAAAGATGTAGACCTACTCACAAGGAGACCAGCAAAATTGGTTTTGCATTTTTAGTATTTTTCGATGAACTTCTATGATTTTCAAAGATCTGGCAAAAACCTAGAAAAAGATAAGAATCTTTTTGCCGATCAGACCCTGGGAAGAGTTGAAGCTTCACAACGAGGCCCCTGGTTCGCACAAAACTCCACAAAAAGAACAGGGGCCATACAGGTTGGCCCTTGGGGGCGAACACCAGCGGGGCTTGCCGGATTCCGGTGAGGGGAGAGTCGGTCATGACCGGGGAATGGCGGGGAAATGGTTCACGACCTCCAGGGAGTTGATTTCGCCGCTCAGATGAGTCGGACGGCGCTCCGACGAGGCGGCTCGACGGCAACCGGCGGCGGCGGCCACTGCGGCTGGTTTGCCGACGAACAAGAGGTGGTTTGGGGGCTGGTTGCGGTCAGAGCAGGTCCAGGGAAAGTGTGTGGAGGGGAAGGCCGGCTTGGATGGCGGTGACGATGTTCGGGAGGTGGAGCTCACCGAGGGGCTCCCATGGCGGCACGGTGGCGGAAAGCAGAGCAAGCAACGGCGGGCCGAGCACCGTGCATGGGAGCTCGACGCTTCTTATAGGTGAACGAGGAAGGGTCTATGCACCAACACGGCCGCAGCATTGGCTCGAAAGGTGGTGGTGACGTGTTGCGTGTACGGCTGCGATGCGAATGGCCGGCCGGCGCGGTGGTCGGTGCGGCGGTCCCGTGTGCGTGCGACAGGTGGCGTTCGTGGGATGGCCGACATGCCCAGGGTGTGCTGGGTCCCACCACACATGCTCTGACACCATCCTCGGCGTCCTGGCCCAGTGGGGACCGCAGCAGGGAAAGTTCCCGGTGCCGTTTGGCGCAGCCACTGCGCGACGTCGCGCCCTGGAACGCGCCGAGGGGTAACACAGTTCGAAGTGATCGCCTTTGACTGAGTTTTCTCCAATTTTTCCAACCAAAGTGCACAAAGTGGTAATAAGGTAAATTGTAGATCAAGGATCCCTCTACAACTTTCTCAAAGGCCGATAGATGTTTAGATCAAAGGATCTTGCACAAATGGTCGGGCAATTTTAAGTTTTTCTCGGTGCTTGTGAACAATATCCACAGACTTTGACCAAGTTTTTCAACCTCATGCACTCAAAATTAGCAATGCCGCCCAAAAGCAAAGTTGTGTCCCTCGAAAAGATGAATAACTTTTATTTTGGCCGATTTTGAAGTGTTTAGATGGAATTTGGAGAATGCGGCAAAAGTTATAGAAAGCATCCAGGGTTGCTTTAAGAAGGGGTTTTGACCAAAGTTGACCCAGTTTGACCAACCTTGTCCAAGCATTGACCAATAGGGATTGTTGGCTCGATTTTCGAGGTGATGACCCAGGTTGACCAATGTTTGACCAAATTCAACGTGTTTGACTTGGTTGACCACTCATTAGAGTTTATTAACCCTAATTGAAAACTTGGGGCGTCACAATCGACTTGTGCCAGGCCTTCACCTCCAACTTCCAAGCGACCTATGATCGACCTGGGAATGCCTTCAGCCTTGGGAGGATCATCATGAAGCCCAAGGAACGGCTCCGCGACTACAACAACCGGTTCTTCGAGAACCGCAACAAGTGCGTCGGTGTCAGAGAAGACCAGTTCGTCGAAAGCTACAAAAAAGGCATCAAAGACCGCAAGCTCTTTGAGAAGATCCACGAGTCTGGCGCCACCACCGTCAAAGCCCTCATGGACGTCATCAACAAGCTTATCGACACGGAAGAGGTAGTGGGGAACCAGTTCGACACAGACGCTGGGCGCGACGCCGGCACATCTGGCACAGCAGGGGACTACGGTTCCAAGCTGTGCAAGCGACCTTCTGAGGTCCTAGCGGCTGATGGGCATCGACCTTCGACGTTCAACCAGGAGGAGTTCGATGCGATGCTCGACAGCCTCTACGGGTTCCATGAGGGGTCTAATCATACCCTTCGTGAGTGCTTACAATTCAAGAAGGCCTTCAGCACTCCTGAGGACCCCAAGCACTTTAGGAAAGACAGCGGTCGCCGCGATAACCGCCGCTACAACAACAACTACCACCTCAACAACCAGCGGGACCGGCGCGACGAACGCGACAACCGGGATCCCCGCGACGACCGACGTGACGATCGCCGCGACAACCGCTGCGATGACACAGCTCCAGAAGCTCGCCACGACGAGCGCGACCTGCTGCCTCCACCTCCGACAGGCAACCCCAACGGGCCCTTCCAGCCTGCGACCCGCACGATCAACATGATCGTTGGGGGCCTCAAATCCCATGTCAGCAGGAGGTGCTACTGCAAGGACAAGTGCGAGGTCCACCTCGTCCACACTCAGCCAACTGCGCCTCTGTGTTGGTCTGAGCAGGCGATCACGTTCTCTAGAGCTGATCACTAGGTCCACATCCCAGATCCTGGGTCTTACCCACTCGTCGTCAAGCCCACGGTGGACGGGGCCCTGCTCTCCCAGACTCTCATTGACGGGGGCAGCGGGCTCAACATCATCTTCGTTGAGACCCTCAAGAAGATGAAGTTCGACTTCGACAAGCTCACAGCATGCGATGAGCCCTTCTAGGGCATCGTCCTCGGGAAGGTGGCCTACCCCCTGGGTTGGGTCTCCCTCCACATCACCTTCGGTATCGAGGCCAACTTCCGCATGGAGTACCTCAACTTTGAGGTCGCTAACTTCAAGTCCTCCTACCACGCGATCCTAGGTCGCCCGATGCTGGCTAGGTTCATGGCCATCCCGCACTACACCTACTTGGTGTTGAAGATGACTGCTCCAAACAGGGTCCTCTCCGTCCTCGGGGACCTCATGATCTCTTTCAAGTGCGACTCCGAGGCCCTCAACATCGCCACGACCTCCGCCTGCCCCGACGCCTCCGCAGTCTTGGTCGCTGAGGCCAAGAAGGTCGCTCCGAGCGACCTAGCCGTCCCGGAGCACATGCGCACCGACACCGCCCTGGACGCTGCACCTTCCACGAAGAAAGTCTACCTCGGCCTGCCGGATGCAAAGAAGACGGTGGTTATCGGCGACGGCCTCAACAAGAAATAGGAACTCGCGCTCACCAGTTTCCTCCAGAATAACGCGGATATATTCGCATGGAGTCCATCGGATATGCCGGGTGTCCCCAGGGAGCTGGCTGAGCACTCCTTGGATGTAAGCAAGACGGCCAAGCCTATCAAGCAGAAGCTTCGCCGCTTTGCGAAAAATCACAAGGATGTCATTAGGGTAGAAATAATAAAGCTCCTAGCTGCCGGATTTATCTGCGAGTGTAAAAATCTGGTTTGGCTCGCCAACTCGGTGCTTGTACCCAAGAAAGCCGGTCAATGGAGAATGTGTATTGACTACACCGACCTCAACAGGCACTACCCTAAAGACCTCTTCCCTCTTCCGCGCATCGACAAGGTCGTGGACTCCACAGCCGGAAGCGTCCTCCTCTGATTTCCTGACTGCTACTGAGGGTATCACTAGATAGCGCTGAAGGTTTCTGACCAAGACAAGACGGTGTTCATAACACCGCATGGCATCTATTGCTACACGACCATGACCTTCGGTCTCAAGAATGCCGGCGCAACCTATTAGAAGGCCATCCGGAAGTGTCTGGAGTATTAGATCGGAAAAAAAACGTAGAAGCCTACATCGACAACGTGGTCGTCAAGACCACCCAAGAGGATAAGCTCATAGCAGACCTCGCGGAGACCTTCGCCAACCTCTGCCACTATCGCTGGAAGCTTAATCCAGAGAAGTGTGTCTTCGGTGTCCCGTCCGGCAAGCTCCTGGGCTTCATGGTCAACAACCGGGGCATCGAGGCAAAGCCCACCAAGGTGGATGCCATCCGCAAGATGAAGCGACCTACCGAGAAGAAGGACATCATGAAGCTCACAGGCATGATGGCGGCCCTAGGTCGATTCATCAGCAAACTTGGAGAGAAAGGCCTGCCATTCTTCAAGCTGCTGAAGAAGGCAGACAAGTTCGTCTGGACAGAGGAGGCGGACCAAGCCCTGGAGCAACTTAAGACCTTCCTTACGTCACCCCCAGTGATGGTGCCCCTAGCACCGAAGGAAACATTACTGCTCTACATCTCTGTGACGACCCTGGTGGTCAGTTCGGTTCTGGTGGCAGAGCGACCTGAAGAGGGCAAACCCTACCCTGTCCAGCGACCTATCTACTATATCAGTGAGATCTTGTCAGATAGCAAGACTAGATACACCCAGCCACAGAAGGTGCTTTATGCCCTCCTCATCACCTCGCGCAAGCTCCTGCACTACTTCCAGTCGCACAAGATCAAGGTCGTCTCGGTCTTCCCCCTTGGCAAGATCTTGTGCAGCCGCGACACTACTAGATGCATCGTCAAGTGGTCCATCGAGCTAGGCAAGTTCGACCTAGAGTTCTGCCCACGACAGGCCATCAAGTCCCAGGTCATTGCTGACTTCGTCTCAGAGTGGACAGAGATCCAGCAGCCTCCACCATCAGAACGACCCGAGCATTGGAAGATGTACTTCGACGGTTCCCTGAACCTCGAAGGGTCCGGCGCAGGTGTGCTCTTTATCTCCCCCCAAGGCGACCACCTGAAGTACGTCCTGCAGATCCACTACAAAGCATCCAACAATGGTGCCGAGTATGAAGCCCTCATCCATGGTCTACGCATCGCCATCCCTGGGGATCAAGCGCCTCATAGCGTATGGCGACTCCAAGGTCGTCATCGACCAAGTCAGCAAGGACTCTGACACCAAGAATGACACGATGGATGCCCACTGCGCCGAGGTGCGCAAGCTCGAAGGCCACTTCGAGGGGATCGAGTTCCATCACGTCTGTCGCAACAATAATGTTGTAGCTGACATCCTCTCCAAGCTCGGTTCCAAGCGAGCGCTGGTCCCAGCCGGCGTCTTCATACAAGACCTGCGCAAGCCTACCATCAAGCTCCTCTCCGACCTAGAGTTGCCAGTCGACGACGCGATCCCGCCTGGTGGCCACGACGTCCTCATGGCCGAGGCTAAAGATGATTGGTGCCTTGACATCCTCGCCTTCATCCTCGAGCACCGGGTCCCTGAAGAGAAGGCAAAGCGCGAGAAGATCACTAGGCGTAGTGCCAACTACATCGTCATTGGCACATAGCTCCACCGGAGGTCCGCCTCCAATGGCGTACTAATGAGATGCATCCTGCGATCTGAGGGCCTCAGGCTCTTAGAGGAAATCTACGGCGGCGAGTGCGGTAACCACGCCGCTTCTACTAACTTGGTGGGCAAATCCTTCAGGTCTGGCTTCTGCTGGCCTACAGCCATGGCCGACGCACAGGACTATTGGTGTTTCCTAGTGCTGTCACTTTAAGAACAGATTTGGAATCCATCCTTAGTGACAACACCAAGAAATGCCTGTTGGCATCTCTTAACGTCAGAACTAATGACGCCGAGTTAGCGTGAACATCAAGACTTGCCAAAGGTTAATCTAAACGATCATGAACGAATCCTCAAGCGCACAGATAAATCATTGTAGCATTTCCCCAAGGAAGGAGAATATTCCAAGGGTATCGTATCCGTGGAAGGTAATGGCGGATATCATAGACTTATGCTTTTGCACTGAAAGTAAACCAAGAGATAGATATAGGAAACAACAAACTCAAAGGCAGGGGTAAGATAAAGATATAAAAGGGTAGTGTGACACACACTCAGATCTACCTCTACTCTAGCACACTACGGCTTAGGGGGAACATACGAATTAGCTCTAGGTTCTAATGTACTAAACATACAAAGCTAGAAGATACAGGAGATAGGCATGAGCATTGCATGAGAGGGTAAGGTTCAGCACCCAGGTACAAACGGGGAGCTAGCGCGCGACGACCAGCACTCTGCGAAACTAGACTTTAGACTCCTACAGCAAGTACCCCAGCACGGAGGGTTCCAAAGGGTCAACAGCTGTCACCACTGCGGCCTATGTCTATTGTTACGGGGGGTATGCTCATAACTAACGTAGCCACACAACCCAGGCACCATGCCTGCGTTGCTGCTAGACTTCACCCGGCCCGGGCTATTGTGACCTAGGGTGAGAGCCACCAGAAGACTGGTCAACTTAGACCGAGTACCGTAGCTTGAACACAAACCTCATGCAACACTCTCATGCCATCTAACAAGATCAACTAAGGCTAGACATACGAACGGATACGAACTCTCCTATGTCTAGTCAATAAGATCAAAGGGTCGTATTCGTGAAGAACACGAGCCTCTAACTTATGAACAAACACATAAGGAATGAGTTTATCATTCTTCAAGTGGATCAAAAGGTAGTGTTCTTGAAGAACACAAGCCTCTAAATGATGAACAAAGGATGAACTCTAGAACATATCAAGCATATGATCTACCATGACTTTATATGAAATAGCTGAATAACTGAAGTAGATCAAAGTCATACAATGAAATAAAGATAAAAGAGAACTCATACCTAGACTCTAAAGAAGACTTGGAACCTGAAGAAGAGCTACTCTAGCCTACCCCCTAGCCTTGGAAACTAAAAGTGAGAGGAGAATGAGAGAGTGGTGTGTGTGAAATGGGAGCCCCTCCCCTTCTATTTATAGGCAAGGACCAGGCTTGCTCGGAGCACCAAATGGCCTCAAAACACCCGGGAGTGAAGCAAGTGACCAATGAGCAGCTGCCACGTGTAGGGACGAGATGGGGGGACACTAGGTCGGTTCGGCCGATCCTAGGATTGGCCGGCCCCCTAGGCCCCCCACTCGAGTTGGTTTTCCTCTGGGTGGCTTCCCTGTGGGCCCTCTGATCCATCCCCGGTGCATGGCTTGATTTGGTATTCGAGGTGGGCCCTTTTATCCATGTGAAGTCCATGTGGCGCTCTCTGATTCGTCGGTGAGTGCCTCCCTTGGATCAATGACGTGGAATGCCATATGTTTCCTTGGTGGCAGCCACCTCCTCAGCCGAGTTGGCATGGTTTCTCCATAGAAGGTGGATTTCCATCTCCTTTAAGGGGTATTTCACCTACATACAAATAATCTCCAAGGACAAGTGGAACTACATTATTCAAACCAAAATGCAAGTAAATAATGCATATGCCTCCATTTATGTGAGAATATTGAGGGCTGAAAGTAGTACTTAACAGCTGTCAACAAGGACCTTGTCCGACATTGCAAGGGGTGCCAGTTCTTCACCAAGCAGCAGCACATGCCGGCCCAGGCCCTGCGCACCATCCCTCCATCCTTCGCAGTGTGGGGCCTTGATTCTGTGGGGACCCTTCAAGACCGCCCCAGGCGGGTACAAGCACATCATCGTGGCGGTGGACAAGTTCACCAAGTGGATCGAGGTTCGGCCCGTATCCAGCGTCACATCAAAGGAGGCAGCCAAGTTCATCGAGGAGATCACCCACCGCCTCGGGGTCCCCAACAGGATCGTCACCGACCTTGGCACAGCCTTCACAGGGGCTGACTTTTGGGATTTCTGCCAAGACAGCCTGATCGATGTATACTACTCATTGGTGGCGCACCCACGGTGCAACGGCCAGGTCGAGCGTGCAAACGGCATGGTACTGCGGGCCATCAAGGACCGCATATTCAACGATGCGTCGCCCTACGCAACCAGGAGGCTCGCAAAGCTCCCTCATGTCATCTGGTGTCTCCGAACTCAGGTCAGCTCGGCCATAGGGTACTCTCTATTCTTCCTGGTCTATGGGTCAGAGGCCATCCTTCCCACCGACGTCGCCTTCGGGGCTCCTCGCATCCAGCACTTCAACGAAGGAGAAGCGGAGCAAACACGCAGGGTCAACCTCGACAGCCTCGAAGAGCATCGTGTGGCCGCGCTTATGCGCCACACTCGCCACGAGCAGTAGCTACATCGCTACCATGACCGCACGTGCGGGAACGTTCCTTCAACGTTGGCGACCTAGTCCTACGGCAGATCCAGAACACCAAGGACATCCACAAGCTCTCGGTACCTTGGGAAGGCCCCTTCATAGTCAAGGAGGCCATTGGACCGGCGACCTATCGCCTCTAGTGGGATGATGGCCAGGGCATCCCAAACCCCTGGAACATCGAGCACTTACATCACTTCTACCCTTAGGAGGCTTGTATCAGAATAAAAAGCTATGTACTCTATCCTTTTCTGATTCGTAGTCAATAAATATAAAGATTCCCCTTCGGCAGTCTTACTGTCGACCTACTTTTTGGGTTTCTCTTTACATTTTGTTCATCCCCCCTCGACACGCTCGGGGGCTTGGTCTAAAGCCAGGCTCGATACACTCGGGGGCTTGGCTTTGCCAATCTAAGGGTCGTATGACCTGAGGGTTTTACCTTATGCAAAACATTTTCTCTTGCTACAGCCCTTATACTTTTATGCATATTTCTTAAGTCATGAGGTTGCAAGGCCTTGGGTCCAAGGCCCCCTTCACACGCCGGCTGCACTTAAGCCTCCACACTGAGCTGTGCAGTCGGTAAGCCGTTCCTCCACCGAGTTGGGTTAGCAGAGGGGACAGGTCTCGCAGCCTCATTACTTTTGAGGTCTCATAACGAGTATTTTTGCCAAACAAGGGGTCACATTCTTTAATTAAAGCGACCTTGACATTCATGCAAGTTTATTTACATCGTCAAAAGGGTCCACGATCTATTTACATTGACAGTCTGATACACCTTGAGTTACAATTTCAGAGTTCCAACTTCTTGACGACCTCCTCTGCGGCGACCTGGACGTCATCAGAGCCCACCTGTGTCGCCAGGTTGATTTCCTCCACGACCTTCTATAGGTCGAAGGTCGGCTCATGGAACTTCACCGTGGCCAGTGCTGCGGCCGCAGCGAGCTTGCCGGTGTCCAGTAGCAAGGTCTTCATTCGACCTTCTGCTTCTTCCAGGCGAGTAACGAGCTCCTTGGGTTCCCCATCCACCTGAGGGACATAGACGTCCATCAAGTACTTAGCGGCCTCCTTAAGGTCATCCAACTCCTTCTTTGGATCTGCAGTCATTTCTTGGTGGTCAATGAGAGTTTGCATGGCCCAGGAAAGATCGATCTCTAGGTCCCGGCGAACACCACACTCATATGCAGCCTTCCGGGAAAAGTAATACTCACTGTCTTGGGCCTCCTTGGTCTTCTCCTTGAGGGTTTTGACCTAGGCCTTTGACTCCTTGAGCGCCTTGTTCAAGGCGGCCTCCTTCTTCTTGGCATCTGCAATCAACAAGATCAAGGTCGTCACACACCGTAAACTCCGTAAATTAAGGTCGGGAGCGTGTTCAGACATACCTTCCGTGACGATCTTGAGGTCGTCCTCAGTATCCTTCGCCTTCACCTTGGCGGTTTCAAGCTTCTCCTTCAGAGCAGCCATCGCTTTGTTCTTCAGGGCCATGTCATCCTTAAGGCGCCAGATCTCTGTCGCGGTTTCAATCTTGGCCTGCAGCATGACCTCCCGGGCCGCGGTGGCCTCCGCATGCAGCTTTGCGCCTTCCTTCACCAGGTCCGCCCTGGCCTACGCTCGCCCGGCGAGCGACTGCATCAACACAATGTCAAAATCCACAAGTTATCAGAACAAGTTGAAGAAACCAGCTCCTGGGTAAAAAGCAAAACTTACAATAAGTATCCTCCTAATTGTTTGTTGCGCCTCCATGAACTCATCAAGGTCCCGGCGGTCAGCAAGGATGTCATCCTCCCACGGGGTGCCAGAGTAGAGGCGCCTATTGTTGTCATCCTTCTCGTGAGGTCTGCTCCCTCCTCTAGCCTCCGCCTCTTGCGTCAGTGGCAGGTCCGACACGAGCGGGTCCTCTTGTTGAAGACCTTCGACCTGCTGCGCACTAATAGAGGCGACCTTGGTCGCCGCCGATGTTGTCATCCCCATGGCCCCAGGGGCCTGGCTTGTGACATCTCCGGCCGATGTTGCTGGTGATTGCTCCCCCAGCGCCTTCCCTGCCTTATGCCCAAAGGCCTCCTGGCCTGAGGCATTCTTGCCACTTTCTGATGTAGCAGGGGTCCCCCTGTCAAAAAGCAGACTTCGTCAACAGCGATGTATACAAAACATGCAAGGTCGAGCATAAAGGGATCAAGTTCGATGAGGTACCTGCCACCAAGCTTCAACCCGAGCTTTATTGGTCGGGGCGGGGCCTTCCTCTGCTTCTTCTGTGACCCTTGGTCGCTCGCCCCTTCAGCACTCGGCTTTGGGCGATCTTCATCAACAACCCTGAGGGGTGTCTCCTTCTCCTGCTCGGCCGGTGCGTCGCCCGACCTTGCGCTGGCATCACGCGACCTCGCGTCATCTTCTTCACCAGCGCCCGTCCTGACGTCGGTGCTGGCTGTCGCCATCTCCGACGATGCGGTGGTATCCTTCCTCTTCCTCTTCTTCCTCTTCTCTACCATCTCGGTGGTGGCGACTACTTTGGCGGCCTTAGATGCCACCATCTTGCCGGCGACCTGCCGCGTACGCCGGGTCATTAGTGCAGAAGTCCCCGCAGCGGCATCCTCATTGTCACTACCTCCCACTGACGAGTCGGAGAGGTAGTCGTCGATGTACTACTGAGGAGGCGCCTGGATCTCCTCCGCAGCTCGGACCTTGAAGCTTCGTTCACCCTCGTCAGGGAGGGGAGCTGGGCTCCAGTACACGCCTTCACGACCCTGCATCAGGTGGCTTTTGTCACAAACCAGCAAAAATACACACAAGCAAGTAATCAAGGTCGATCTTGTGACAAGATGACTTACAGCTTCGGTAGGGCACTTCAGGCACAGTGCCTTGGGGCACGTCCGGTTTCGGATCTACCCAGTGAATAGCTCCTTCACCCGCGCCACCATCTCCTCCTTGGAGACCTTGCGTTGAGCCACACGGGTGGGGTCGGCCTAGCCCTAGTACTCGTAGGCCGGATGCACCCGATCTTAGATCGGCTGTAGGAGCCTCCAGCTGAAGCTGATGGCCACCGCGCCGCCCGTCAGCCCTCCCGCCTTCAACTGCGCTAGGTCCTCTAGCAGCGGCTTGATGGCGTCAGCCTCCTACGACGTCAGCTGATGATTCCACTCCGGCACCGGAATCAGCGTGAACCCCGACCTTGTCGCCAGTGACGGCTTCAGGTTGTCGATGTAGAACCACCGTTGCCTTCAGCCTTGGGTGTTGTCTGGCAACACCATCTCGATGTACACCGGCTTCATGTGGTGACGAAGCATGAAGCCGATGCACCCGACGACCTCTGATTTCCCCATCTTCTTCAGCTCGAAGAAGTACCGCCACATGCCGAAGTGTGGCAGTATCCCCAAGTACGCCTCACACAGGTGCACGAAGGAGGAAACGGTGGTGATAGCATTGGGAACAAGATGTACCAGGTTGATCTGGTAGTAGTGGAGGAGCCCGCAGAAGAAGTCGCCTGTGGGGACTCCGAACCCGCGCTCGACGTGCGCGATGAAGGCCACGGTCTCCCCCGTCCCCTCGGTGGGGAAGGCTTCGCCGGCGGCCGGCTGCCAGCCCACCTACTCCTTGGGCTCCAGCAGCCCGCGCTCGACAAGACCTATGAGCTGCTCCTCGGTCATCGTCGAGGGCTCCCAGACGCTCTCCGGTGGCGGCGCAAGTTCGGGAGCCATCTCCTCTTCTTCGAAACCAGTGGATCTAGCTCTAAAAACTACTAGGGATTTCGTGCGCATGCGGCGGCGTGCGGCACGACGGATCTGAGCGCGACAGCGCCAGCGGATTCGTGTGGAAAGCTCTAAGTGGTACCAATGAAACCCTAAGCCTGCGCAGAAATGAAAGTGAGTGGGGTCCCTGGCCCTCCACTCGGTATTTTATAAATGGGCCCCAACAGTGCCGTGGGCCGTCGCGCCAACGTCTCTGCGGCCTGACAGAATCTTCGACGACCCAACGGATCTATTGCTTAATGGCTCTTTCGGCCTAACAGTCACAGGTAGTAACGGCTCGTGCCGTGCGGGAATCTATGCCTGTTGGCTCTCTGGTCGACGGCTTGGCGTCCATAGACTCATTATGCCCTACTTCAAAGCCCCCAACCCTACTACTTCTTACACCTGCATCAAGATCTCCTGACCGTCTGACGACCTCCGGGTCCATCATATCGCTCTCGCTAGGTCGACGAGGCCCTGCTGCCTGCTAGGTCGCCTCGGCCTCAACGACAGGTTCACACCACTGCTCCTGGGCCCTGCTGCCTGCTAGGTCGCCTCGGCCTCAACGACGGGTTTACACCGACAGCTCCGTGCTTAATGGCTCTAGTGCCCGTTGGTGGCCTCCTGGCCATGATTACAGCTCCTCCTCGAGGTCGCTAAGGCTCCGCTGCCTTCTAGGTCGCCTAGACCTAAAATTTCCAGGTTGACGACCTGCGTTGTGCCACTGCACAACAGCCGTGTTGGTCCAGGTCAACACGGGCTATCTGTCGCTTCTTAAGGCCTCCTGAAGGTCGGCGTGCTAACATAGCCCCGCTGGGACCTTGATAGCCATACCATTGCCGCCTGGGCGCCTCTACATCTACTTGAGACACTTCATTTGTCATGCAAATATGTATATACAGCTTCATAAGCTACAAGGACTCTGGCTCTTGGCCAGTTACAAGATACAAAGACATTAAAGGTCCTGAGCTACCCTACATAAGATTTGTGACACAGTCTACACTAATAAGGTGTGTCGCAAGTTTTCTCCTAGCTCCAGGACCTGGTTGAAGACCTCTACAGCCACTGTAGAGGCAGCTGCAACACAGCCACCTCTACTCGAGCTCCAACAGGTTTCCTGTGGTACCCAGCATCAAGTATGAGCTTCACCACAAGATTCCAAATGGAACCAACATCATCTCGGGCCTCTCCCGGTGGAGCGTCGTGTTCTCCAGCATCACATCAGGCCTCAGCGTGTAAGGCCCGGTGATGCATGTACTACTCCATGCTCCACCTGGATTCCTCGGTGGGCCCGAGAGAAGAGGCTGATCGAGTTCTTTCGCCTTCGCAAGTATTCTTCTAGCTCCAAGCATGAACGGCACTAGCTCTATGCTCTGGTGGACGGACACATGTCTAAAAGATGAAAAAATTACTACACAGCATTGCCATGGTTTCCTCAAGTGTCTTGGGTGCTTTGCTTCACGGTGTGGGTATCTATTTATACCCGGAGCACTCGACCTTCGATCTTATCCGCAAGCCAGCTTGCACGGCGTTCTTATCCTCAAGACCACTGTTCCCGCGTGGAGCACGCGGTTACTGTTCGCCTGTGGGCGGCACTAGTGCACCTTTCCCCTACCTGACTACCTCTGGAGCATTTTTTGTCTCTTGCGAGTGGACAGCGACTTGTTCTTCGCATGGGAGTAGGCCCGTGACTGTACAGTGGGCTTATGACTCAGGTCACAACAGCTTTCGGTGCCTGGCATCTTCTGCAAGATTCCAGGTGCTTTGTCCTATTGGATTGGTTCGTCAGAGCACGATCCTGTTTCCTGAGCAAAGGCTGTAGGTTTGTTTCTTTATTTCTTCTTCTTTGGAGCATCAAACCGGCCATTCTGGTCACTTTACTACTCGGGGGCTATTACACTAGTGCGTCTTGCGACGCCCTATCCCCCCTCGGTCGCCTCGACCTACTGGAAGCCTGCTTCAACTACTCCTCTGCTCGACCTACCTACGGTTGGCATGGCGACCTTCCTGAAGGTTGCAGAAGCTATTTTGTGTTACCTGACCCAGGTCAGGTCGGTGGTCTTCAAGATCGACGTCTTGCCTTCACTTCGACCTTCTGGCCTTACATTCCAGGAGCTCGATGTTCGTATTCGTGCACGCATCGGAGGGGTTTTTATTTTTTGGATCCCCAAGCACCATACACAACCTCGACGGTGCCGCGCCTTTGCTTCGCTTCGACATCACCTCACCTCGGCCGCTACGCCTACACGTCGATCGGGGGCTTGAGAGACATGGGTACCCCTGGGTCCCCATCAGCCAACTCTGACGACTCCGGGCAACCTTATCAAGATCCCGAAAGACCTACAGTACTTGGCGTGCAAGTCAAGACAGTAGGACGTGGCATGCCGCCTCCCATAGGTCTGAGTATCACGGGATACTCCTTGTAATCCAGGAGATAGCTTCCCAAAATTGTAACCGACCCAGATATGGGTCCACCGACCTTGAATGGAAACCCTAGTCCGTCCTCCCCATATAAGGCGGCCTAGGGTTCCATTCGAGGGGGCACCTACATCTCTCTCGCATAATCCACCACCACAACTGGACGTAGGGTTTTACTCTCCGGAGGCCTGAACCAGTCTAAACCCTTGTCTCCCCGTGTTCATAGCCATACAAGCCCCGTTCTGAGTTCACCATGTGAACTACCACCTATGCTCTTAGTTCTCGATCCTCTCCTTAACCTGCAAACTGCTTGGGCAGCCTCCTTGCCGATCTGTCCAGGTCTCACCCCCTGACACTAGGATCACAAAGACATGCATCTACTACATGAAAGAGGTGTTGCCTTCTCTAGCTTCACGGCGGTTATGCGGTCGCTAGGCCTTTTCCCTTCTCTCGTACATGTCACTACGCAAAGGTAATAGATCACTTCGCTAACGCATCTACATTTAAGCATCCATAGGGTTAAGCTAATCACCACGGTTACCACAAACCCTACTAAGATCACATGTGCACACATATGTAAATCAAGCATTTGCAAAGACATAGACCGTGAAGCATCGATAGGCATAAAGTTCATGTAGCAATTACATAGCAACGACCCATAAAACCCTAGGGATGAATAGAGGCATTACCCCATCATCTTACAAAGATTGAAGCACATAGGGGCGATGGAGACTCCGGAGAATGTCGTCGATGAAGATGGTGGCGAGGAGACTTAGGAACACCCCTAGGCCGACGGCTTGGAGTCCTCCTCTTGCTTTCTTCCCTCCGCTGGCGTTGATCCTTGCGACGAACTCATCTAACTCTATCCCTCATCTTGCGGCGGCGGCTATCTAGTGAATGGGTGTTGAAGGAATGATTGGATGCGGCGGCCGTCGGAGACAGAGGATATAAATACACCGAGGAGCATCTAGGTCAAAGGGGACCACGAACCGAGGCAAAAAAGGCCTGGGTCGGTCGGCATGGGCCGGCCAGCTTGGGCCTTTTCTGTCCCGAATCGGGCCCGTCTTCCTCCCCGTGGCTCATCTTGACATTTTGGATTTATGCCTCTTTATTTTTGTCATTTTGGCGTCATCATCCCTACGATCAAGATAGGGGTTCTTCTCGCATGAAGTCCGATCTTTACGTCTTAGTCCTCAGGGATGATCCGTCGTAGCACCTTGGTCCTTGCCACCTTTGGAAGTGATTTCGCCTTGCACTTGAACACGAACAGAACTCCTCATTTGCTCCTTTGAACTCGTTGTAACTCCGTCCCTTTTGTCCATGTTTTCCTGCAAAAAACACAACACTTCCAAATGCACATACAGAATGGAACTTGTTATATCATTAGTGTGCCTAGTGGCGGGTTAGTTCTATAATCAAGCTCAAACCAAAGTGTAACGAATGCTCTAGGTTGACGGAAATCGACCACCAACATCCCCCCATGCTTAAACCTTGCTCGTCCTCGAGTAAGTAATCCTTGCTTAAAGGGGAATCAGTGTTGCCTTCCAATGTTGTCCTTGCACTTAGTCATTGATGACAAGACATATTGCTCTCTCTTAAGAATTTTGTTTTAAAGTTCAAGTTGTGACCGACTTCTTTTTCATTATGGAAGATAGACTAACAATAAAGAACAAGGCACAATTAATAAATACAATGCTCTCAAACTTAAGTGAACTTCAAACTGTTACCTTGTTCCATCGAAGAATTTTCAAAAAGATGCGTATCCAACATAGGTGAAAATCTCTTGCGAAAGCTCATGGGAACACTCATCTCATCAAGTCACTCAAGCCTATACTAGATTATTTTCAACCTATTGTACTCATTTGTGATAGTGGGAGGCTTATGTGGAGCTTGGTAGGTCAAAACAATCCTAGCAAAACATACATCCGAAATATTGTCAAATTAAGAGAGAGATCTACTAGAATTACCGAGACTCGTCAAAAAGGCCATGGAAAATAAATGTTGGAAAGAGAGAGGGATGAAACACACACATTTAAATAGGTGGACATGTGCAAGTGGCAAATGGATAATCTCGAGGCACAAGTGAAGTCCTCGTTATCGGATTGCACATGGTTGGAAGATTTGAGTATGGATTTGTCTTTGAGGCACTTGAGAACTTATGAAGAAAAAAGGACCGAGGAGCATCTTTATTTTTTTTCATTTCCTCATTTTCTTTTTTATTTTCCTCCTTTTTTCATCTCTTTTTTCTTTTTCCCTTTTTTTCTTTTCTCATCATATTTTTTTTTGTTTTTGCTCCTTAGAACTTTTGCAACATAATACTTACTCAGTATTTGTCAGACATGATGTGATGACTTCTCCCCCTCATGCTTGAATGATGCTCATCCTCGAGCATAAGAGATATGGGAAGGGACTACTGAAGTAAGCATGAATACATAATCTTTGCGGAATATCTGAATTTCCGTCGGGAATTTTACTCCATACTCAAAATTGGGTTGTGGACAAGGAGGTAATCACAAAAAGATGTTTTTGGTTTAGGGTGGATGCCTAGCGAGGTTTGTGAAATTTTCGATGTGAAAACCCACAATGCATAGACAAAAAGGCTAGCAAGAAAAAGTTACACAAAGGAATGACCAGCTTCTTAGTCTCGAACCATAAAAATCAATCCTAACCCAACTCATCAAAACATATGTTTGCAATCTAAAGGTTTTATTATCATAGAACATATATGTATATGGCTTTGGTAGGTAGAACTTTGTAAGAGCATCACAAATATGTAGATAGCAAGTTAAGTTTTCATAAAAACAACAAGTTATCCGGCTATCCGTAAACTTAAATCAAAGAGCAAAGATATATATGTGGGTCTAGAGTATAGTCATTTAACCTCCACAAATAAAAGAGCCATTATTTAAAATTAATTTCAGATCATGTTATAGAGAGCAATTAGCCAAGACATGTATAACTTCATGTAGGTAAAACAAAGCAGCAACATTCATCATTTTTCCATAAGCATAGGCATTATAAAACATCGAGGTGAACACATGGTCATGCTTATTTATTTAAAATAAAAAGAAATCTAGGTTGTCCTCCTAGTAGCCATGTTATTGTTAAAGAGAATAAACAAAAAGTTGCACCTAGGGTTGAAGGCATACTTACAAGCATTTGTTTTCGGAAAAGAGAAGGTCCATGGAGGTGTTACCATCTTTTGTAGTTCTTCGTTATCTTCTCCCGACTTCTCCATGTATCGAATGTGAATTTCTTTTGTCTTGATTTTTCAATGCTCCTATACTTCTAAATTTGATCATGCATGCTTAATGGAGCTAATGGTCACCCTTCTCATCAATGTTGTCATCACCATCTCCTCGTTCTTGTTCTCATCATCTCCTCGCTGTCTCTTCTTCATGGATTTCCCTTCTGTACAAAACAGAACATATATCGAAATATATATTTATTGAAAAGTTTATGAAATTACCTTTCTAATGTGTGGTCATTCATTGAAAACGGAGTTTAGACAAGGGAGTTATGTCCGTTTTACTTCAGCGCTGCGTGCTGTCCAAAACTGATTTCAGGATGTGTTGCACTCGGTGATTCGGCCATAACTGCTTGTAGGAACCTCGGATCGTCTTGATTCTTGATTTGTTAGAATCGTAACTTTATGGGGCTTCTAAATATCCAAAAGTATTTAGTGTTTTCCCTTCGAGACCATGCAGAATTTTGATGAGATCACTAGCTTCTTGTGCATTGATCCGAAGATGTTGATGATCTAGATCATTCTATCTTCTAGAGCGTCATGTTGCACTTCCGTGTTGAAAATTCAGGGCCTCCCCCATGCTTAGCATTTTGCTAGGCATGGAAGAAGAATACAAAGCATTTTTATCTTAACCATCCTTCAATTTCCTTGTCGTGAGAGTCTTTATCTTGCCTGCAAAACATTTTAAGCGCACATTCTACCCCAAGGTGACGGTTGGGAGTAGATAAATTGCCAACAATCCAAACATTTTTTTCCAAGACTCTTATCTTGTGGCATAATTAATCTAATGAAGAATAAAAACCTAATGGGTGTACGTGGTGCAAAGTGTGTATGCCATGAGAGGAAAGCATATAAACAAAGACAATGATTACACCTAGTTCTAAACGCCATGTTTACAACTAGGTTGCCGAATTTCTCCATAGCCATAAAGATTTATTTATTTAGAGTTAAAACACCATGTCTATCCTTAGATAAACAATTCCTTATAGCACAAGAAGAATAAAGCACATTGCAATGTTTATAAACCAACCAATGCATCATGAAAACATATGAAAAGCTAGCAAGGTTTATTGAACTTAATGATGATGGTCCGCAATCATGTTTAAACACCACATTTACACAAGATCACAGAATGAAAATGCCAATCTTGAGCATTAACATGGAAAGTGAAGCATTCATCATTAAGTCTATAAAATAACCAAGCCAACTATATGCAAAACATGTATATGAAAAGAAACAAACATTCGTTGATGACAAAATGCAATGCATGCAAATAAATAAATATGAGCATGAACATGATGGTGGTTCTCAAAAAAGAATGAAACTTATATTAAATAGCCACAAGTTAATCATCATAGGAAGGTGCCATTTATTCTTTCTAAAGAAGAAATAAAAACAAAAAGAAACGGGTTGCCTCCCGAAAAGCGCTTCATTTAAAGTCATATAGCTCGACTTTCTCACATACATTCTTTTCGTCACATAGCCATGGCCCTTCATGCAAGAAGAAAAGGTGGCAATGCATCTTTAATTCACTTCCCATGTTGTGCTTGATAACTTATAGGAGACTTGCCCGAGCTATCTGACATTATCGCTTTCTCCTCCTTTGTCGCCCTTCGGTGCTGCCTTCTCTTCACAAATTTTTCTTTAATGTCCAGAACAAAATGTGTACTCAAACTCTACTTCATTGCACAGTTCACAAATTTTCCTTTCCAACAAGTCTTTATTTGCCCAAATCGGACTCTGAACAAGGGAGTTGCGTCCGTTTTACTCCGGTGATGAAATCTGTCCTGGAATTTTCAAAACGCGCGACGCTCAATGTTTTCTCCATAACTTGTTGCACGGGTCTCCAAATTCGTTGGTTCTTGATGCGTTGGAATGGAAACTTGATGGAGCTTCTGAACATATCATTTTCTTCATTTGTACACCTCTGAACAAGTGCACAAATTGATGAAGACAGCAGCATCTATCGCAGGATTTGGAGAGGTTGATGATTTATCTTGCAACTCTTTGGGCATGACTTCTCTTTACATCATTCAAGCCATTGTATTCCTGCATGGTTAGTGAAAATCGGGCCTTCTCCTGACATATGCTTCTTTAAGGTCATTAGCTTGACCAAGCGCAAAGCATGATCGAGATTTACAAAATTTATTGTAAACATACGCGTCCATAATCAACACCACATGCAAATTGTAGCAATAATCCAAGGTGTAATTAAAAGAAGCATATGTTTCATGCAAAGCACTTATCTCATCATTAGGCAAAGGTTCTTTAGGCGTGAGATTAATTGGTTCAAATATAAACATTGTCTCATCATCATTCTCAAGAAAGTCTAGCCTATCAACATGATCATCATTGGAACAAGGCATATAATTTAGACTATTATTCATACTATTGGTCCAACATGAATATTTGAATATATCATCATCCATACTAATAATATCTTGAGATTTCGGTGTGTACCTTAGCCTCGGAGCTTTCTCAACAGGAGTGATCTTTGGTTCGTCTTGTAGCATTGAAAGCAAGTCAATCTCGACGAGTGGAGGTGTCTCTTTGTTACCTTTTGGCATCCCCTTCATCTCATCATGTGGAACAAATAATCCTTCAGCAATGTATGCATTTGTCTCTTCTTTGAAGTCTTCATTATCACAATCTTCATCTTCAAAGTCTTGTACATTGCTTTCTTTATCTTCCGAGTACCACATGTCGTCAAGATTGCTCATCGTTGATTCACTCTTTTCTTCATCCTTGAGCACTTCCATGTCTTGATTTGCTAGTGTGTAGGCTTCAATAACACACAAGCTATAACCTTGTGGAGAGGGGCCTTCTTGGAGTATTTGCTTTATTTCATCTCCTTCCCATTCATCTTCTAGCTCGAGTCCTATTTTTCCCATCTATTCTTCGAGTCACTAGATCTTCTTTTCATTTTCCTCGTCTCCCTAGCAATGAATTCTTGACCATGGTTGAATGGCCACGACCAACCAATTTCTTCAAGATCTTCTTCTTCAACAGGTGTGCATGGTGTTGTGGAGAGGGAACTTTTAGGCTCATCATGGTTGTACTCTTCTCCACCTTCATTATGAATCTTCGAGTTGTCATATTGATCGACCCATCCTTCATCTTCTTCGTCTCTTTCTTCTTCAAACATATTTTGGATCGATTCTCCACTCATTTCTTGATTAAATATATCTTCAACTTGTTTGGCAATGTGTCGGTATTCATCCTTCCTTCGGTGGTTGATTAGGGGGTCAAAATCAATTTGAATCCAATCGGATTGATTGAATTCCGCCAATGGTCTAGCATTCCCCATGCTTCGGCCTACATCCATGTTAGTTTCAACATTTTTAATATCCAATAGGAAGTGGTTCTTCAACAAAACGAGAAGAGTTAGGGGTTAGTGAAAAATAAAAGGTATGCAACATAAAGCCACCAGAAAATCCCAAGTTCGAGCCTTGCTCAAGTAGTTCATTAAAACGGTCCCATGGTTCATCAATTCCTTCATCCTCTCCTTGCTTGAAAGTGAGCACTTGCCTCCTTAAGTATTGGACCTTGCTTATGGGAAAGAACTTCTAAAGAAACTTCTTCACTAGCTCATCCCAATTTCCTTTTGCTTCAACGGACGCAAGTGTGTACCATCTTCGTGCTTCATCTTCGAGAGAGAACGGAAAAAGATTCCACTTGAACCAAGCGGCCGGAACTCCTTCTTGTTGCACTGTGTTGTATATCCTCGTGAATTTCTTAATGTATCTATATGGGTTGTCATCCTCGGATCCTCTAAAGGGTTTGTCGCCACTAACTTGATGATTCTAGGCTTCACTTCGTAGTGGGTTGTAGCAAGCGTCAAGTCTGATTTTTGCATCTCAATGTCCTCCATTGACGGCATTGCTTGCTCCCTTAGCGACATCTCTTTGTCTTCCAATGGTGAGGTGAACAAATCATCTAGGCACTGAAAAAAAGAAAAACACAAAAAGGGTTTTTTCTAGAAAATGAGGGTTAGATTTTAGTAATCAACAAAATTAATGCAAGATTAAATGTAGCAAACTGACTTTCTCCCCGGCAGCGGCGCCAGAAAAAGGGCTTGTTGACAGTTCAAAACCGTGTTGAAGTTCACCACAAGCACACGGGTGACTTGGTGCCTTTTTCACCAAGGGGGGATCCCCAAGGTTCTTGTCAATCCGCGGAGCAAGGGATATACTAGCATTTAATCTAGCACAAATCTAGTTGATTGGAAAGCCTTTGAAAGAGATATTAATCTAAGGAAAAAGCAATCTAACCTATGTTGATCTAAGGCTAAACTAGATGGCAAAGTTTGGTACAAGAGAGAGATTAAATTGGATAAGTGTTCCCTTCCTAGGGTCTAGGATCACAAGACATGCATCTACTACATGAAAGAGGTATTGCCTTCTCTAGCTTCACGGCGGTTATGCGGTCACTAGGCCTTTTCCCTTCTCTCATACATGTCACTACGTGAAGGTAATAGATCACTTCGCTAACGCATCTACATCTAAGCATCCATAGGGTTAAGCTAATCACCACAATTACCACAAACCCTATTAAGATCACATGTTGTGCACACATATGTAAATCAAGCATTTGCAAAGACATAGACCGTGAAGCATCGATAGGCATAAAGTTCATGTAGCGATTACATAGCAAAGACCCATAAAACCCTAGGGATGAATGGAGGCATTACCCCATCATCTTACAAAGATTGAAGCACATAGGGGTGATGGAGATTCCGGAGAACGTCGTCGATGAAGATGGCAGTAAGGAGACTTAGGAACACCCCTAGGCCGACGGCTTGGAGTCCTCCTCTTGCTTCCTTCCCTCCGCCGGTGTTGATCCTTGCGACGAACTCATCTAACTCTATCCCTCATCTTGCGGCGGCGACTATCTGGTGAATGGGTGTTGAAAGAATGATTGGATGGGGCGGTCGTCGGAGACAGGGGATATAAATACACCGAGGAGCATCTAGGTCAAAGGGGACCATGAACCGAGGCAAAAAGGGCATGGGCCAGTCGTCTTGGGCCTTTTCTGGCCCGGTTCGGGCCCGTCTTCTTCCCCATGGCTTATCTTGACATTTTGGATTTATGCCTCTTTATTTGTGTCATTTTGGTGTCATCATCCCCGTGATCAAGATAGGGGGTCTTCTCGCATGAAGTCCAATCTTTACGTCTTAGTCCTCGGGGATGATCCGTCGTAGCACCTTGGTATTTGCCACCTTTGGAAGTGATTTCGCCTTGCACTTGAACACGAACGGAACTCCTCATTTGCTCCTTTGAACTCGTTGTAACTCCGTCCCTTTTGTCTATGTTTTCCTGCAAAAACATAACACTTCCAAATGCACATACAGAGTTGAACTTGTTATATCATTAATGTGCCTAGTGGCGGGTTAGTTCCATAATCAAGCTCAAACCGAAGTGTAACAAATGCTCTAGGTTGACGGAAATTGACCACCAACATCATCTGAAATGCCTGTTTCTCTGGGCCACAGGGACCTTTGGTAACGGGTACAAAAACTGAGCCCGTTACAACAACTCAACATCAGAGACGCGGAAAATACTTCAATAACGCGTCTCCTCTATCTCGACGAAAGGAAATGCGTCTTGTCAGTGCGCATCTCCTCTGTCTGGAGGAAAGGAGACGCGTGATGTGAACCTGCGTCTTCTCAGTCTCGACGAAAGGAGACGCTTGCTGTCGATGCACGTCTCCTCTGTCTCAACGAAAGGAGACACGTCTTCACTACAAGGGGAATTTTTTACATGGAACAGGTCCCAACTGTAAATTTCAGGTGAGTCTTTGACATAAATCGGTAATTTGAAGGTGAAACGCTTCATTGCCTTCGCAAAGACTCCTGACTTTTGCTATGCAGATCAACAATTTGAAGGTGAGACTTTTGGCATGAATGGCGGATCCTAGCAGCGACGGGAAGATGGTTGCGCCACCACATCCAAGTAACGAGAGGATGAAACAGCACCACGAGGTCAGTCCTCTAGTTTGAGCCGCTATATATTCCCCTATCTTCCTAGGTTTGGGGATATCGAGATTTAGGATCAGGAGGATTGATGATCATATATGTTAGATTCAGATTTCATCGTAACCTTAGATTTGCATTTCTCTTGGTGTTAGAAGTTGATAGGCTATAGACAGTTCATAGGTGTTAGATTCAGTTAGTTTATAATTTACATCATCTTACGATAGGTTCTTGTATTTTAGTAGCTTCTGAATGTTCTTCATGCCACTCGTTTTATGGATTTTTCTAGAGGTGCACAGTTGATAGGATTGATAGGTCCTTATATTTTCAATTTGCATCATTTTGTGGATTGATAGATTGAAGAGACTATCTCTGAGTTGCAGACTATGAAGGGACATCTGGACTCTACCATGATTCTTATCCTTTGCACAACTCATAGGTGTTAGATTCAGTTAGTTTCCAATTTGCATCGTTTGATGGATTTATAGGTTCTTGTATTTTACTAGCTTCTGTAGAAGTTTCAAGCCACTGCCGCTGAGCTCTAGAAGGTGAAGAGAGACCTGCAAGACCAAGAAGTCAGAGAACTCACAACACTACAAGAGGCTGCACTATACAAGGGCCTATATAAGCAATCGTTACAGCAACTGGATGACCTGTCTCTGCTGTTACAACGGGAGAACACCGCGTTGAAAAAATTTGCTGAGTTACAGAACGAACATATTGACCTATTGAAAGTGGCTTGCAAATTAATGAAAGAGAATATATCCCTGTTGAAAAAAGAGAACATGAACCTCGAAGCCGCAGGAGGCCAGAAATGAGCTGGAGAAGTTCCAGCAATCGTTATGATTATAAATGGGTAGCCTCGGTGGCAAGGCTAATTAGATGTTTGTGAACATCATGTCGATCATGTGTTCTAAACATTGTGCCTTATGCTTGTATTTTGGTGTTGGCTACTCTTGAGCTCATCAGTCTGCTTCAAGATGAGCTGGGAAGAATAGTTACTCTTGAGCTCTTACGATGTTTGCTACTCGTAGGATAGCAAAAACTTGTTACTACTACTGCTACTGCTACTGCTACTGCTACTGCTACTGCTACTGCTGCTACTGCTGCTACTGCTCCTGCTGCTGCTGCTCCTGCTACTGCTCCTGCTGCTGCTGCTCCTGCTGCTGCTGCTGCTGCTGCTCCTGCTGCTGCTGCTGCCGCTCCTGCTGTTGCTGCTGCTGCCGCTGCTGCCGCCGCTGCCGCTGCTGCCCCTGCTACCGCTGCTACCGCTACCACCGCTACCACTACTACCACTACCACTACCACCACCACCACCACCACCACTACCACCACCACTACCACTACCACCACTACGACCACTACCACCACTACCACCACTACCACTACTACTACTACCGCGACTACTACTACCGCGACCACTACTACCGTGACCACTACCACCGCCACCACTACCACCGCCACCACGACCACCACTACCACCACCACTACCACCACTACTACCACCACTACTACCACCACTTTCTCATTGTAAGATGTTGGGCTTTCTCATTGCGTAGCAGTGAGAGTTTAGTCCTGTCTAACCGAATACTACAGAATGGACTTTATGGATGAGGAAGATATGGACAAGGAAGCTACAGTCTGTTGATATTTTGCAGGGAGGACCTTCCTGAGTAACAAATGCGTAACTGCTTGTTTCCAAGTGTCACCTATTCCAGTCTGTAAAACAAAGCAAGGTCCCACAAAGCCACAATTTAGTGTGACAAAAAAGGAGGAAAATAAAAAAAGAAACAACATCAATAACAAAGGTCAAACCCATGACCTTTATTTTGAAGGGGTAGACAGCACTACCACTGAGACATGATGCGGTTTATATTATTTGAGCCAAACAGATATCTTAGATTAGTTTTCTCTACCATTGTCGATATGTTGATGTTTGCTACTTGGTGGTGTCAACTTTGTTGTTATGAGTTGAGAAACTTGTTGCTACCTGATCATCTTGTTGTGATGAGCCAAGAAACTTGTTGCTACCTGATCACCTTATGATGTTTGATACTCGGTGGTGTGAACTTTGTGGTGATGATTTCTTATGAGATGACATCTTATTATGCCAATTTTGTTTAATCTATTTCAAATTGATTCGAGCATACTCCTAATCACCATTCTAAATTCATAAGTGTTGCATAACTGCGGAACTAGGCAAAAAAGATGGTAGAGGGAGAACAACAGATATATCGTAATAATATAGTGATACAAGGGGGAAGTTAAGAATGAGGAAGGTCCGATCTTTTGATGTTTTGCAGGAAGGACATTCCTGAGTAACAATTGTATAACTGCTTGTTTCCAAGTGCCACCTATTCCATGTGGCCAGCTGCCTTGCGAAAACTGGACACGTCAGCCCCAACAATAGCATAGAGTGGTTCTGGTAAGTTGGCGGGAGAAAAGCCCGCGCTGCAGCCAAAAAAAGTTTTCCCGTAGACAAGTGTATATATCTCATTTCTCTCGATGGCACGGCGTACACTACTGCAACACTGCAAGAGACTCATCGGAACCACGCTCTTATTCCTTGTGGCAAAGGCTAGAGCTAGCGTCGGTGCGTAAATCTACTCTTGCCCGTGGCGGGATTGGCGAATCGTAGCGGCCCTAGCGGCGAACGGAGGAGCAAGACTCGCTCTGGTCAGGTCAGTCCTATGTTTTGCCATGATACTTTGACCTGTCATTCTGGGTTAATAGACTACATTCATGTATTTTAAAGGTGTTTGGAGTAGACTCCGATAGCCCCAGATCGCCGACACCTGGTCCTCGTGAAGTTATCGTTCTAGATCCTAATGAAAACGAGTGCAAGGATGGTTTGCCTGTCCATCTAAGGTATGACTGGACAGGCGCCAACCCTGGGCGTCGGTATGTATGCTGCTGCGAGGTAAACGATAATTTGTTTCACTTCTAACAAATTTGGCTTGTACGTTTGATGTTAGTGTGGTCAATCGCTAATTATATGAACTAAATCGTTGACTGCAGATTGATGGCATGAAGTGCGCGTCGTTTAGCTGGATAGATCCAGAATGGGATATTAGGACTCTAAAAGTTCTTGAGAAACTAATGGAAATGAAGGGAAAAGCATAAGAGAAAGTAAGGTCATGGAAAGAAGCATGTACAACTGCTAAGGAGGAGGCCAATGTCAAAGTAGATGAGCTGAAGACGATGGCGCGATACTACAGGGAGGTAACCCATAACCTATTTGGGACAAGAAAGAAATGAGAAACGATGCTCTGTTGTCTCCTACAGAAAAGGGTGAAAGCAACAGGTGCGCTTTCTGTCGGGCGCACGACAAAGACCTCCCTTTGCCTAAAGCGAGGGAAGGATGTGGAAAGAAGAATGTGCAAAGGCTAACAGGGAGATTCAAGAGATGGTCTCTAAGCTGCAGACGGTGAAGAAGCACCTGGATTCTGCCACGATTGTGGTGAAGAAGGTGAAGGAATTGTTGCGATAGGCCTCATATAGGAGGTCACTCAAGGACAACAATGAGGCATAATGTGATTCGTGGTGTTATTGCTAGGTAGACGGTTCAGATTTGTATCATACTTGTATTTTGGTGTTTGCTACCGGATCATCTTATGATGTTTGCTACTTATTATATGTGGTGTGAACTTTGTGGTGATGAGTAGCTATGAGATGCCATCTTTTATTATGCTGATTTGGTTTAATCTATTTTAAAGTGATTCGAGCGGGCTCACCATTATGAATTCATATACGTTGCATAACTATAGAAGTACACACAAAAGTAGGTAGAGGGAGAATAGGAGGTATTGTAATAATAGTCAGAGAAGGGAAAAGTTATGGACGAGGAGAAGATCCGGTCTGTTAATGTTTTGTTGGAAGGACCTTCCTCGTAAACTAATGCGTAACTACTTGTATCATACTGTGATTGCGAATTTGATTATGGTAGCAACTTGTTCCATCATATTTACCATTTAAAACTAATGCACTGCATAATTGAGGAAGACTAATAATATAGATATTTGTATGTTATATATAGAAATGTGTTACAGATGGTTACATCATCAAAGATCCACATTATGCATAGCTAGGCAACAGCGCAACCAAATCCAATCCCTAGGAACCTGCTTGATTCGGATCGCAGGAGTAGTGTTGATGCCGAGAACATTTCCTATCCCCTACTTGTAGATCCAATAGTGATCCTCTTCATCATGCTGATAAGTTCGTAGGAAGTAAACGTGATTTGCCCTCAGGTCAGGCAAGCCAAAAATGGCATGCTCTTGTGTAACCAAGCACTTGTCAGGACCAAACAAGATGATCTTATTCTGGAACTCAGGAGCTCTGTCCGAAGGAATAGGCTGCCAAATGTCCTTGACAAATGAATGCAGAATTAATTCGACCATCTCAGCTTCTTTCTCCACTAAAACAACAATGAACGATCGGTCTTGACCTTCGAGTAGAGAAGAGTTGCTCATGCCAATAACCCATAACAACCGAAGTCAATCAAGTGCATATTTTTCACTCCTCGAAAATTGAGATGTGCACTTAATTTGGGACGAATAAGTGCACATTTTGACTCCTCAAAAAATGAGATACGGAGTACAGTATGCTATTATTTTGGGACGTAGGGAGTACATTGTTTCTTCTGGTCTGTTAACATTTCGCCAAACGGTCTTTCCCCCTTCTCAGCAAATATTTCCCACATTATCGAAAAGTAATCTTTTCGGGGGATGTCCTGTCAATAATGGCTGAATGGGTTCCACTCCCCATAAATATCTCACTCTTGCAACCAACAACAAACCCCATTCTCGCACAGTGCCCTCTCCCTTCCTCTCCCCACTCTTGCAACCAACAACAAACTCCATTCTTGCACATCGCCCTCTTCCTCTCCACATGAAGCCATTGTCTCCTATAGGTGCGGCGCAAGCCACATCCTCCTCTTCTTCTGATGAAAGGGAGGATCCCCAGTTGTCTGATGAAGAGGAGGTAGAGCAGAGCCCTATTCGAGTGCTGGTGAACACATCATCTGATGATTCAGAGTTTGTGGAACAAATGGAAATCCAAGATGGGGTGCCTCTGAAACATCACACCCCACGCAGGTCAACAAGAGGTGCTAGGGGTTAGGGGCGCGGAAGCACCGCCACTAGCTGGCGAACTATCTTCTCCAAGCGCCATCATCCTATCTCATCCTCATCGGTCGGCGGCAGTCAATCTCTTCCATCCTCGTCGAGCAGAGGCCAGCATCCACCATGCTCGACTGACCTCCATGGAGCGGCACCATCATCCCCAGGAGGCGCTAATGAAGGGACGACCTCATCGACCTCATCTGCGATCGATGCCCAGGGTGGTCCACCACCATCTTCCATGGGCGGTGGCAACAGAACGACTACCTCGTCCATGAGCAGCTGCAAGAAGGTGCCGGGTGCACCATCGACCAAGAAGCAACACCACAATTAGTGGTAACTACTACTAGTAGATGGATTAGAAGAAGTAGAGCAGCAACTCTGTTTTATAATTTCTTTTACTACTGTTTTCTCAAGATGTTGGGTTTTATCATTGCGTACTACTAAATTGTAAGATGTTGGGTTTTCTTTATAAAATGTTGCGTACTAGTGACACTTTAATCCGGTCTGACTGAATACTGCACAACAGACTTTCGCCTGTTGTTCATGCAGTCTCATTGCATAGAACGACTACTGTTCGGCTTTGTTTGATCTTTTCTTTTACTACTATTTTTTTCAAGATGTTGGGTTTTATCATATGCGGGGAGAATTCCCGATTTGTTGATGTTTGCTACTTGGTGGTGTGAACTTTGTTGCGATGAGTTGAGAAACTTGTAGCTACCTGATCATCTTATGATGTTTACTACAAAACGAACTTTCACCTTGTGTTCATCCAGTATTTAAGAAATCAAGGGAACAAACTTTCTGTTTTCACTGAATTTATACCAAGAGAGTTCAGCTGATCCTGAGCTGCCATTGGGGCCGGATGCTGCTGCGGTGCCAATGCCAGCGGAAGTGGAGGTGCCATTGGGGCCGGGTGCTGTTGCGGTGCCGATGCCAGCGGAAGTGGAGGTGCCATTGGGGTCGGGTGCTGCTGCGGTGCCGATGGCAGCGGCTGAACCGGGTGCTGGTGAGGTGCCATTGCGCCCGACTGCTCCCGCTTCCCCAACTCCTCCAAGTTCCAGGCTCTGCCCCTTTGTTGCCCGACCATTCTCCATGTATTGCATATACAAACGAAGAACAAACCCTACATAAGCTAACAATATAATGTGACCGTCTCAATACCATGCATACATAAAGTAAACAAGTTTAGCCAAGAAAATGATCTCACCCTTGTATCCCACTGAAGTTGAGAAATGCAAGATGAACGTTGTGCCGCGCTCGCCTATTTATCGAGGACTACGACGGGCACATGAGCTCGGTGTAGCATTGCTAAAGTTACTATGGAAAATGTGAGATGCTCAGAATATAGTCAGGCCTACGCCTGATACGAATCTATCTAGGTCAGAATCTTCAGTGGCGCACATCGATTACATGTGTGGACGATGGGTATCACGGGATGAGCCCGACATGTCTAGGTACGTGTTCATTTCCGGACTCTCCGGTATAGACCACAAGAAAGTCCCGCAGACAACTCAAGCCGCATTAGCTGCATCTAATGGCCGTCTCAACTGCATCAGCTCATGCCGCATCAACTGCGAGACAACTCTCTACCATTTATTTATGAAAAGTTTTAGGTGTCAATTGCATCTGGAGAAACAGATTGGGTGCTGTAAGGCTGCACAAGGCAATCAGATCGGCCGGATGGTCCTTGCATTGCAACACGCACGGTGCAGGATGACTTGACAAGTCCTCCTCGATCAGGTACGCTGTGTGAGTTGTGATGGAAAAGGTCTACGAATGGTCTGGATTCACACTTGATGATTCCCGCAGGCCTTAGAGACTGAGAAATGTGATGAACTTGTTGATGCGACAAGGCCAAAATGGAATAAGCTGGGAATTAGAAAAGCAATATATGTTTGTTTGTGTGTGTGTGTGTAATATTAACATGCATATATACACAGAAGGGCATCTCGAATGGGCATTTGGTGATGACACACTCTCACAAGTTGTTCCACGTGTCGATGATTAAGAATTGCAGTTAAGGACTGGCACCGGGCATTAACCAACGAACTTGTGTGCACACCCGTTCTGAACGGACGTGTCGATCACTGTGAATCGCACTTAAGGTCTAGAATCATGAAGTTCATGACCCGAACGTGGCGACACCCGCATTGAAGGGACGCGTTCATTGTCTGGGTGGTAACTGATGTCCACGAACGGACGTTTCAGAACGACACATTCACTCCTACTACTATAATAAGAGACAGTTTATGCATGAGACAATCATTGCAGGCCATTTGCGTTCATGGCTTTAGACGCTAAAATGTCTCCTTCCATGCATGTCAACTTCTCATTCTCAAGCTAGGAAGCGAAACCTGAAGGAACCGCGGGCCAGTACAAGGAATCCGGTACATTCATGGTGGGAGGCCGTCAATGGAGGCTACGTTGCTATCCTATAGGTATGAATGATCATTAGTGGATGGATGTTCCAGACGGCATTGCCATCATCCTCGTTCCTGTGCACAAATCCCAAATGGTACGTGTCTCATTGCTGCTATGAATACACACACTCACACATGGCGATACAGTCGCATTATGTCAAGCCTGTGACTACTTCCTTCGACGTAGGTGCGAGTATTGTTGCGTGTAATGACTGGAGACCAAATGATGAAGATGATACATTTCGAGTTCAAGCTACAAAAGAAGTGGTTTTCACTAATCGGGATCTACAAGAAAGAGGCTTCGAATGTCTGGTGGAGAATCATGACATTGATCGCGTGACCTCTAATGAAGATCGCATACACATATCGTGTGGTGCTACAGTACTGGAGGACGACTGCATTGAAGTTCCTCCTCCATCAGTACAAACAAGCATATGCAAAAGCGTTATAACCCAAGCCCCTGTTGATGTTGTCTTCCACGGAGGTGCAGAATGCCGGGTGATACGAGAGAAACGTGCCATTGTGGCGGATGTATCTTGTGTGTTGGAGGCAATGCTCTACGGCCAAGGAGTGGAGTCACGCTCACTTATAGAAACAAACTGTGATGGCTTCTCGCTCCTGATCAAATGTGCTAGGGAAGGATCACTCCCGGAGGAGGCTGATTTATGGGACACTCCTGCCAACGCCTGGCCTTATGTACTCTGGGTCGCCGACATGTACCAAGTCGAAAGGTTGAAGCTGCACTGTGCGTCAAAGATGTGGGACATGGCAAGCGAGGAAACTGTGACCTCATTTAATTCAGGCTAACTGCACACAATTGCAGGATAAGTGCATGTCTCTCTTAGAGCGAATCTTTCCTCACGGAATACTCACATATGATTGGGCAGTCGTATGCACTGATCACCCCGAATTTATGTGCGATCTCCGTAGAAGATTACCTAAAGGGTTGTACCACAGTCCCCTGTAGTTTGTAGTTTTAATGTTTTATTTAAGTGTGTTTAGTCATGCAATAAACAGTTGAAACGGTACATTAATTTGTTGCAGTGAGTATATTTTTAATGCAATAATCGGATCATCCGTCGAACGTGAATATGAAGTAGAGTATAGTCCTGTGTGTGTTTGTCAATTCCATGATCCATGGTGGCTTGGACAACCCACAGTCAACAACTTGCCTCTCTGCGTATGGTCACTGACGTTTGGGTCTGACACCCAAGCGGTCTTTCGTTTGGGTCACTGACGTTTGGGTCCATGATCCAAAATCTTTCGTTTCCCGCTCTGGAGCAGAGAGGCGGGACTTGAAATTTTGAATTCCCCACTCCTCCTCCTGGTCCTCCCCGTTATATATAAAACAAAGAGGGAAACCAGGCCTCCCAATTCCCTCCTTGTAATTTTCCAAAATCAGGGGATCTTCTCCTCTACTGCCGAAGAGACCTAGTAGATCTATGGCAGAAGCAGCAATGACGACCTAGCTACCAACGACACCTTCCTCTGCTAGGAGCGGTCGACTTCATCTGCTACGAGCAGCGGCCTTCCTCTACTACGAGCAGCGACCTTCCTCGACAACGTCCTTGAAGCTGCAAGATGGTTCAAACCTGTTGCTCTGTCGCCCCCCCCCCCCCACGAGGCTCACCCTGGCGGCCGTAGATCTGCAACAGTTACGAAGAACAACGTGTTCAAGGCACAAGTTCAGGCTGCTAACTCGAGATGACATTCGACACCTTCTTCCCTTCCTTTTCATCAGGTCTGCGGGCTCCTCTCTATATTGATCAATTCAATTATATTGCTTCCCCATGCTCTTTGGCATTTTATTATATTCTTTCATGTTTGGGTGATTGTGGATCTACTGTACCCTATTGGAAGAGTTTGTTGGAAGTCATTTTATTTGAGGTTTGTAGAAATTTGTAGGTGAAATTATTAGACCGCTTCCCCATGCTATTTGCCTTTGAATGTTGTTGTTGCATGCTTGGGTGATTGTGGATCTTCTGTTCCCTATTGCAAGAGATTGTTCGAAGTCGACTTATTTGAGGTTTGTAGAAATTAAAGGATAAAATTATTATGTTGCTTACCCATGCTCTTTGGCTTTCCATATTTTTGTTGCATGCTTGGGTGATTATGGATTGGGTGTGATCGTTCATGTACCGCACTGAACTTAATAGATAAAATTGCTTCAGATTGCCAATGATATCAACCCTTATCTCTTGTTCTTGTACTTGTTTCAGCGGGTCAAAGGGTCAACATCTGTAGTCGCTCCTGTTCACACCTACTCCAAGGTAACAAACTTAATTGACACCTTCTTTGTTTCCGATTGCGAATGATCTCAACCCTTACCTGTTGTTCTTGTACTTGTTTCAGCAGGCCAAAGGGTCAACATCTGTAGCCACTCCTGTTTAGACATGCTCCAAGGTAACAAACTTAACACCTTTGTTTCCTTAGTTCGAATCAATTACAAGATCCTAATCTGACTTGGGATCCATTATTGCTAGATGGAAGCTACCAAGTCAATGATGCTTCTTCCCAAACAAATTAAAACAGAGGAGTACTCAAGAGTGGGTACCAAATCCTTATGTAGTAGTGTTGATGAAGAGCGAGTTGACGCTCCCAATCAGAACGGGGTACAACTTCGATAATGATTTGTTGCTCACCAGAAAGGGTTATGTAGCTTGAAGAAGAAGACCGAAGAATGAGAATTAACTATGAAAATGCAGTCGGCTGAGATTAAGAGGTTGCAGAAGCTTACCGAAGACAGTGAAGACCTCCTTCGTCTACTGCTTAGCAGTAAAAGATGAAGTGGTTAAGATCCTCAGATCAAATCGCCAATATCTATTGTGATTGTGACCTGGATTTAGCTTTGTTAATCTATGTTCCCTGTGAGACTTTTATCTTCTAATAGTTTGTGATATGTGATTAACAATATGGTCGTGCTTGTGAGGCTGTTATCTTGTAATAGTTTGTGATCAGAATTGAAATGAAATCAATTAATATTGATGCATGATTAGTTAATTTTGAAGGACCAGATTGGTGACCAGAGAGAGGGAGAGTAAATGGGAGCCGATAAAAATTCTTCTCAAGAACTCAGCCTATACCCCAAAATCACTTCCAAAGAATCCCGCACAAACTTGCCAAGATCACGTAGTCACAACAGACTTACTGACCCTAGGAACAAGTTAGGACAAGCCTAGAAACAAAGCGGAAGCAAGCTTAAAAGGAAACGAGAAAAAGAACGAGCTCAAGACAACCTACGACAGGTTTTGTCAGAACTTCTGGCCTAAGGTCGGAACTATCGATAAAGGCTCTCTGTCTGTCAAAAACTCGTTATCAGAACTTCCGGCTCACGGTTAGAACTTCCAATCATCGGTACTTCTGTCCCAAGGTCGGTACTTCTGATAAAGGCTCTTTGTCAGCCAAAAACAAGTTATTGGTACTTCCTGTGCCAGGTCGGAAGTTCCGACAGCCCCTAGAAAACAGAGAAAAATAGCTCGCGAGAGAACGAAGGAAAATCTAAAACTTGATCAAACAACTTCCTAAAATCACGAAACTTTAACCATAGCTTGTCAACAACACAAAGAAGCTTTTGCCAAAAGATCTCCTCCAAAAGATCAACTCTTCACCACCAGAAAAAGATTTAGGGTATGAACCCTAAAGAGAGAGAGCTCTTCCTCAAAATAACCGATCTCCCGATTCACCCAATGGATTGAAGCCAAACTTTAGGGGAAGTGGATTTGCCTCAAGGAGAAGCTATCCCTAAAATATCATGGCCCCAAACCCAATAAATCTCGCAGAATTGAGGATTTCGTGATGAACACCAAGAACTAGAGGTAGAGAGGAAGAACTTAAAATCCGAGTCGATTCGTGGGGTTTGTGGGTGAAAGATCACCAGGAGAATGGTCACATAAGACCTATGAGTGATCCCCACAAAGAAATCCCTACCAAAGCACACTCAAATCCAACGAACGAAAAGTCCTCCAAAAATACCTCCGAAAATCACATAGAAGAAAAACGCTCAGGATTAAAGGATTTGGCACAAGATTAAGAGAAAGATTTCACTATGAATCACTTTTCCATATCTGATTACAAGCCACTCTCAAGAATCACAAATCTTGGATGGCAAAAAGCTCAAACAAAGAGCCAACTCTCTCCTCTCTCCTTCTTTCCCAAGAGCACCCCAAAATGAAAGAGCACTCCCACCACTAGCCAAAGAGTTGGCTGAAATTCAGCCACTCCTCCTATATATAGGCCCTCCGGAAAAGACCTAAGTGCCCCTACACTAGGAGATATAATACAAGCCCTCACAGGGGCATTTCGGTCAACACATGAAGTTCTCCATCGGACGGTCGCTCATCTATCGAGCCTTCTGAGGACTAGGTGTGTCTAAGGACCAGTCGAGGGTCACTCCTTAGTGATGAGTGCTTGACAACATTGTGTGGACTGATGCTTGTCTCAGTGTGTAGGTACAGGTTGCGGCTTGACTCGTGTTGGTGCAGGTGAAGAACAAGCACGAAAGGCCTTAGCCGTGGTGGCCTTCGGGTGATGGAGAGGCAAGTAGGCTTGGTTCGATGGACCCGGTGGTCAATGGAGTCAAGTGCGAGTCATGCGGTGCAAGACTAGCAAGTGGAAGTCATGGACATGGGCCGGTGCAAGGTGGCAGTTCGAGGCCGAGGCTTGCATGCGGGGTTTGGTGGTTTGCCCACAAAACCATCGATGGACGGTTTCTTGGTTTGGGCCTCAAAACCAAGTTCGGAGGCCCGATGGTGATCCGGGAGCATCGGGAAGCTTCGAGGTGGGGGGCACGTGGCGTGATCGCGGGGCTTGCGTCGAGGCTAAGCAAGTCCGTGGTGGAAGCGTATCCGCTTGATGGGAATATCCGAAGACTTGACCAAAATGCCCCTGAGGGGTGTGTATCTTCATTTTAAGTTGTAGGGGTAGCATGGTCATTTGCCTCCTCCGGTGGACCTCGTATAAATAGCAGAGAGGTGGATGGCATCTCTCTCTCTCTTGGACTCTAGGGTTTCCTCCCCCGGTAGATCACTCTGGACTGCTTCTTTTCCCAGTATTTCCTTAGGCTAGATTCTTGTATAGACTCTGACCTCTGGATGTATGGAAGCATTCGGCGTTGTGATGATTTCCCTCTCCTAGCTCTTTGTGATTTTCATGTCATTTTTTGGGGCTATTTTTGGGGTGTTTTGTTCTTCACTCGATTCATTGATTTGAGGGCATTTTCTCTCGGATTTCTTTGAGGGGATCATGGGTGGATGCCTTGTGCATCTTTGGGTGTGATCTCGACCCCTCAAAACGTCAGGAAAATCCTTCGATTCATGAGTTCTTGGAAGAACATGGTTTCTTGGTGGTTGTTCATGTGATTCGCGATTCTCGATGATTTAGTGAGTTAAAGGTCGAGATTTTTGGGGCATAGCTTCACCTAGTGATGCTTCTCATCTCCCCCAAATCTTGTCTCAAGAGCTCAAGTGGTTTGGGAAATCCGGTGATGGCTTGGTGGGGTTGACCTCTCACACGCGCCCTGTTTCTGCTCCTGTCCGCGCTTGGCGGATCGTTCGCTAGGGTCCTGCAAACTGTCCGCGCAAGGCGTGTTCTTTGCAAGTTCGTTCTTGTTCATGCGCGTTTGAGTTTCGATCCGTCGAGCTCAAGGTTTGTGGTTGGAGGGGGTTTGCCGGACTGTCCGCCTGGTAAGGTCGGACTGTCCGCCTGGTAAGGTTGTCCGCGAGTGACGGACTGTCGTGCTTGCCCGAACTGTCCGAATTTCCTCGGTGCGCTACTAGATGTTCGGTGTCCTTTTTCGGACTGTCCGCCCAGGGGTCACAGACTGTCCACCAGACTCAAGGACTGTCCGCCTGGCTCATGCGGACTATCCGCCCAGGACTTTGCATATTTGGCTAAGTCTTTTGATTCTTGTCTACTGCTTCCGCTTTTTGTTTTGTGGCTTGACTCTAGGACTTGTAGGCTTGTGTGTGCCTAGTCTAGAGCTTCTTTGGTGTGTGCGAGTGATCGGAGTGGCAATCGGGGTATAGGCCGAGTTCTCTTTTTGGAGAAGAATTTTTATCGTCTCGCATTCACTCCCCCCCTCTGGTCTCGTATTCGGTCCTTCAATTGGTATTAGAGCTAGTTACGAATCTTCATGATTCTAACCAGTCTAAGATCCAGAGATGGGTGACTACGGTAAGGGGTCGGGTCCTCCGCACTTCGATGGCAAGAATTACCAGATGTGGGAGAGGCGCATGGGTGCGTTTTTGCGTGGGAAGTGGACTCTGATCTGGGATGTGACCCAAAATCCTAACTATGTCATTCCAGACAGTTTCCTTCTTCCAGGATCGCAGGACATGTTTGAGGCCAACAGCAAGGCCATTAATTACTTGTTCTGTGATCTTTGTGCCTCGGAGTTTGATCGGGTGTACGGAGAGGATGTGGCTGGAAAGATATGGCTTAAGCTTAAGAATTGGCAATGCTCAGGTGCAAACTCGCTTGTTTTCCACTAACCGGAGAGAGTATGAGAACTTCACTCATCTCCCCGGTGAGTCGACTGATGTGATGTTTCAGCGCTTCACCAGTATTGTGAACAACATGAGGGCTAATTTGACAGTGCTCCCATACACAGATCATGATCAAGCTATTAGGCTTTTGCATGCGCTGGATAGGTCTGTGTGGAGTGCCAAGGTTGAGGCCATTGAGGAGTCAAGTGTGTATGATACCTTGACGCTGGATGAGCTATTCTCTAAGCTTAGGTCTTCGAAGGTTGATCATAGCTTGAGAGCCAAGAGCGAGAGCCCCACTGATCCTCATAGGTTGGCTCTTGTCTCAGGATCGAGGACTAATGCTAACTCTGCTGCCATGTAGTTTTCTTTGTGTTGTCTTGTGTCCATGCCAGATGAGGACTTTGAGGTGCTGAGCGAGGAGGATCTCGCCTTGTTGAGCAAGAGGTTTGGCCAGATGTACGAGAACCGCAAGAATGCTAGGTGAAGCTCAGGGATGTGCTATCGGTGCGGGAAGCACGGGCATTTCATCGCCGAGTGCCCTGAAGCCATGGAGATCAAGAACGACTACAAGGGAAAGCCCAAGCACGACTACAATAAGCACCGCCTCTGGAACAACTACAAGGACAAGCATAAGGACAAGGGCGAGAGAAGGCCAAAGAAGAGCAGCGGGTACAAGAAGAAGACGGCTCGAGCGATGATTGCCGGAGCGAGCGACATCGACTCCACTTCAAGCGATGCTTCTACCGGTTCGAGCAACGATGAAGAGCAAGATCAGCGCAAGGACAAGCGGCACACGGGTAAGAACTTCACCAGCCTTAGCTTCGTCACACAAGGTGGCTTTTGCAGCATGGCGCACTCCAAGAAGGGTGGGAAGCACAGCTCAGATTCAAACTCCGACTTCGAGAAAGAGGTATGACATGATCCCAACTTCTTGCTAGAAGAGAATGCTAGGCTGAATGAGTTGCTTGATAACCATGATGATGTGCTTAGGAAGACTAACAAGGAGAAGAGAGAGTTTCAGTCTTTGCTAGGTGATGCTAAGGACAAGATAGTTGAGCTTGTGTAACACCCGATTTTATAAACACAATCAGGTGCCACTTTATGTATGCCAGGATCTACCCCCAAAGCCAAAGAATAAGCGAAAAACATGATCACTCGCCAGACCAAGTCTCGGCCGCCTAAGGCAAGGACAACGGCTCAACACAGCCAAGACAAACAAAGCTCTACAAAGAGCACACCACAAAGCACAAAACTCAGGCAAACCAAAGGAGCTCCCCTGCACATATGCAAACTCCCCCTGAGCAAATGCAACCTCTTCTCTCAATTTTTTCTCCTCACGTGCAAAATCTCACAATTCTCACAAAAATGCATACAACTTCTCCCCCTTGTTGACAATGCATGAATCAAGGTATCATGAAACTTTCCAACTTGTTATCATGAAAAATGCATGTCAAAGCATATAGACAGGCTACCAAGCTTCTCAGATATACAAAGAGCACAACAAAATGCTACACATGAGACATAGAGCAAGAAAGGTAGACATGGTGTAGTTAGTGCATTGCCATCAAGAAAGTAGAGACATATAAACATGTGAAATGCCCAAAAGCAGTTTTAAGCAATTTTCACAAAGAAACATTCATCTTATTAGCAAAGCCCTATCCATGGCAATTTGAGCAAAAATGAACTAGATCATACAAAGCTCATACAAGATCACAAGTTCTCATCACAAGATCATAGCAAACGCCCATAAGCTACTAAATGTCATGTCAAAGCCACCGAGCCATGTGTCTACTTCTATTTTGAGACTTCTTAAGGTAGACATCATGCAACGGTTTAGCACCCAAGATATATACATCAAAGCGTAAAGATATGATTAAGAGCTCATTTTTCAAGCATAAGGCAATTCATACACCAATTTCATTTTCAAATTTAAGCATGATACACGAAATGCTTTTGCAGTAAAAAGAAGCTTATGCTCCTCCACAAGTGAACATATGGGCTAAACATTTACCATAACAAATGGGTCTTTGACCCCAAGCAAGAAGAGCATGATACTCAAGCACAAACTAAGCATGATATAGGCATTTGAGCACAAATTGAGCATAAACAAGTATCTACTCATGAGTGAAGTATTTTTAGCATTTTCATAAAAAGGAAGCTATCTCATCATGAACATATGACAATACCATCAAGAGCATAGCATTCACATCACCATTCCCAAAAGCATACACATATCTCACATATAGCACATCATAGTGATCAAAGTATATAAGAGAAGCTCATCCTACCACAAATGATCCAAAGATGGCTATCCTACCATGTTTTGTACAAAAACTAAAATGCATGCAAGGAATGCTACAAATGATACATATATCACATATATACATGAGAAGCTCCAAGATCCAGCTAAAAAGGGAAACACACTCCAAGTTCACCTTGCAAGCGTGTGAAGGTAACTTGGTCAAGTGGTTTAGTGAATATGTCGGCTAGCTGATCTTGGGTAGGTACATAGGACAAGGAAATGTTTCCTTTCTTAACATTGTCCCTCAGAAAATGGTATCTCACTTCGATGTGTTTTGTTTTGGAGTGATGGACTGGGTTTTTGACTACACTTATGGCACTAGTGCTGTCAAAAAAGAGTGGAACCTGGGAGCAGTTCTCACCAAAATCGCTCATAGTGTAGGTCATCCATAAAAGCTGGGAACAACAACTGGCTGCAGCAACATACTCAGCTTCTGTAGTGGACTGGGCTACACTGGATTGCTTGTGAGACGACGAAGAGACCAAAGAAGAACCAAGAAACTGGCAACAACCCGAGGTAGACTTGTGGTCGAAACGACACCCAACAAAATCAGCATCGGACAATCTGTGAAGTCTGAGTGTCATGGTGGTAGAATACCAACGACCAAACTCAGGAGTGTAGTTCAAGTACCTTGTTGGCGGTCAATTTCCGTCAACCTAGAGCACTTGTTACACTATGGTTTGAGCTTTGTTATGAAACTAACCCACCACTAGGCACACTAATGATATAACAAGTTCATCTTTGCATGTGCATTTTGAAGTATAATGTGTTTGTAGGAAAATATGGACTAAGGTGAAGGAGACACATCAAGTTCAAATGGACAAACAAGGAGTTCCGTTCGTGTTCAAGTGCAAGGTAAATTCACTCCCAAAGGGGGCAAGGACTTAGGTGCTACGACGAAACACTCCCGAGGACCAAGACGAAAAAACCGGAGTTCATACGACAAACCCCCTATCTATTCACGAGGATAAAGACACCAAAAGGCCACACATTGAAGGGCAAAAAGTCAAAATTGCAAGAGAAGCTCACCTGCGAAAGATGGGCCCGAACCGAGCTAAAAAGGCCTTAGGCTGGCCAGCCTAGGCCGACCGGCCTAGCCCTTTTTTGCGTCGGTTCGGGCTCCCATTTGGACTAGGGTTTCCTCGGTGCATAAATAGTCTCTGCCTCTGACGGCCGCCACATCCAATCATTCTACCAACACCCATTCACTAGAAAGCCGCCGCCGCAAGATGAGGGATAGAGTTAGATGAGTTCGTCACAAGGATCAACGCCGGTGGAGGGAAGGAAGCCAGAGGAGGACTCCAAGCCGTCGGCCTAGGGGTGTTCCCAAGCCTTCTCGTCACCATCTTCATTGACGATGTTCTCCAGAGTCTCCATCACCCCTATGTGCTTCAATCTATGTAAGATGATGGGGTAATGCCTCCATTCATCCCTAGGGTTTTATGGGTCCTTGCTATGTAATCGCTACTTGAACCATATGCCTATCAATGCTTCATGGTCTATGTATTTGCAAATGCTTTATTTACATATGTATGTACAACATGTGATCTTAGTAGGGTTTGTGGTAATCGTGGTGGTTAGCCAAACCCTATGGATCGAAGTGATCGATTACCTTCGCGTAGTGATAGTGCGAGAGAAGGGGAAAGGCCTAGCGACCGCATAACCGCTGTGAAGCTAGAGAAGGCAACACCTCTTTTGATGTAGTAGATGCATATCTATGTGATCCTAGATCCTAGGGAGAGAACGCTTATCTATCTTAATCTCTCTCTTGCACCAACCTTTGCCATCTAGTTTAGTCTTAGATTAACATAGGTTAGATTGCTTTTACTTTAGATTAATATCTCTTTCATAAGGCTTTGATCAACTAGATTAGTGTTAGATTAAACGCTAGTATATCCCTTGCTTCGTGGATTGACAAGAACCTTGGGGATCTCCCTTGGTCAAAAAGGCACCAAGTCACCCGTGTACTTGCGATGAATTTTAACACGGTTTTGAACCGTCAACAAGCCCTTTTCTGGTGCCGTTGCCGGGGAGCAAGCCAGTTTGCTACATTTAATCTTGTATTAGTTTTGTTGATCACTAACATCTAACCCTAGTTTTCTAGGAAAACTTTTGTTTTGTTTTTGTTTTTGTTTTTGTTGTCTAGATGGCGTTCATCGAACATCCTTTGGAGGAACCGGAGAAATCATTAAGGGATTATGCTAGCCCGCGATGTGAGGACATCAAGGTACAAAAGTCAGATTTGATACTCGAAGTGATGAAGTATGCGATCAAGGCTCGGATCATCAAGATGGCGGCAACAAATCATTTTAGAGCGGTGGACACGGACAACCCGTATAGACACATCAAGCGCTTCACGACATTATGCAATACGGTATGACAAGAAGGAGTCCTCGATGATTGGTTCAAGTGGAATCTCTTTCCCTACTCACTTGCCGGTGAAGCAAAGAAGTGGCATTCATTTGCGTCCTTCGAAGTTGGAGGAAATTGGAATCAATTGATGAGAAAATTTTGCGAGAAAATTTTCCCAAGAAGCAAGGTCCAACACATAAGGAGGCAAGTGATTACATTTACGCAAGGAGAAGAGGAAGGGATAGACCAAGCGTGGAATCACTTCAATGAACTAGTTGAACAAGGGCCAAGACTCAAATTCTCCAGTGATGTACTATTGCATACCTTTTTCTTTTCTCTAACCCCTAGTTGCATGGAATATGTTCAAATGTGTGCAGGAGGGGATCTCATGGAGAAAACACTCACGGAGGCCGCCCAACTCCTACAAAAAATCAGCAATGGGGCGGCCTTGATAAGAGATTGGCAAAGACGATGTCGGGAGGAGCAAAACGACAAAAGCAAGTCTGAAAAGCTTGCTGAAATTTTTGACAAAGACGTACCGGAGGTCAAGGAAGATGTACCGACCATACAAGAAATCAAAGAACCACTTCCTAAGGTAAGAGATGTCATTTCGGATAATAAACATATTGGAACTAACATGAATATAGGCCGAAGTATGGGGAATGCTAGACCATTAGTGGAATTCAATGAATCCGATTGGATTCAAGTTGATTTTGCCCCCCTAATCAATCACAAAAGGAAGGAGGAACACGGATGCGTCGCCAAAAGAATTGAAGACATTTTTTTTATCAAGAGATGAGTGGAGAGTCAATCCAAGAGATATTTGAAGAAGAAGATAAAGGATGGATCAACCAACTTGACATCTCGAAGATTTATGATGAAGGAAGAGAAGAGCACAACCATGATGAGCCAAAAAGTCTCGTCTCCACAATAACATGTGCACCAATCCGAGAAGAAGAGTTTATTGCTAAGGAGATGAGGAAAATAAAAAGAAGAGCTAGTGACTCAAAGATGAATGGAAGAAAATAGGACACAAGCTACAAGATATGTGGGAAGAAGATGACATAAAGCAAACACTCCAAGAAGACCCCTCTCCACAAGGTTACAGCTTGTGCGCTATGGAAGCTTACACACTAGCAAATCCAGACATGGAAGTGCCCACGGATGAAGAAAAGAGTGAGTCAACGATAAGCAATCTTGACGACATGTGGTACACGGAGATTAAAGAAAGCAACACACAAGATTTTGAAGATGAAGATTTGGGTGATAATGAAGACTTCAAAGAAGAGCCAAATGCAAATATAGTTGATGAATTACAAGTTCAACATGATGAGATGGAGGGGATGCAAGAATGTGACAAAGAGACACCTCCACTCGTTGAGATTGATTTGCCTTCAACACCGCTACATGAACCAAGGACCACTCTTGTTGAAAAAGCTTTAAGGCCAAGGTACACACTGAAATCTCAAGATATTATTGGTATTGATGATGATAAATTCAAATCCTTATGTTCAACCAATAGTATGAATGATAGTTTAAATTCTATGCCTTGCTCCAATGATTATCATGTTGATAGGCTAGAATTTCTTGAGAATCATAATGAGGCAATGTTTATGTTTGAACAAATTAATTCTATGCCTAAAGAAACTTTGCCTAACCAAGAGCTAAGTGCTTTGCAAGAAACATATGCTTTCTTTAATTACACCTTGACATGTTGCTACAATTTACTTGTGGTTGTAATTATGGATGCTTATGTGTACAATAAGTTTTGTAAATCTCGATCTTGCTTTGCGCTTGGTCAAGCTAGTGACCTTAAAAGAGCACATGTCAGGAGAAGGCCCGAATTTCACTAACCATGCAGGGACATAAGGCATCAATGATGTAAAGAGAAGTCATGCCCGAAGAGTTGCAAGATAAACCATCAACGTCTCCAAAATTGTCGCAACAGATGTCGCTGTCTTCATCTATTTTGTGCACTTGTTCAGAGGTGTACAAATGAAGAAAATTAGATTTTTAGAAGCTCCATTAAGTTTCCTTTCCATCACATCAAGAATCAACGAGTTTGAAGACCCCTACAAGGAGTTATGGTGAAAACATTGAACGGTGCGCGTGCTAAAAACAGCTCGGGACAGATTGCATCACCGGAGTAAAATGGACGTAACTTTCTTGTTCGGAGTCCGATTTGGGCAAATAAATACTTGTTGGAAAGGAAATTTTGTGCACTATGCAATGGAGTAAAGTTTTGGTACACTTTCTGTTCTGGACATTAAACAAAAATTCATGAAGAGAAGGAAGAACCGAAGGGCGACAAAGAAGGAGAAAGCAATGATGATTTGATAGCATGGGCAAGTCTTCTATAAGTAATCAAGTACAACATGGGAAGTGGATTAAAACTGCATGGGAACCTTTATTTCTTATATGGAGGTCCATGGCTTCGCGATAATGAAAAGGTATGTGAGAAAGTCGAGCTCTATGACTTTAAATGAAGCGCTTTTCGGGAGGCAACCCGTTCCTTTGTGTTTTTATTTTTCCTTAGAGAGAATAAATGACACCATCCTATGACAATTAACCTATGGCTAATTAATCTAAGTTTCATTTTCTTTTTTTAGAACCACCATCATGTCCATGCTCATATTTACTTATTTGCATGCATTGCATTTTGTTATCATCATGATGTTTGTTTCTTTGCATATACTTGTTTTGCATATAGTTGGCTTGGTTGATATAAGGCTTAATGATGTATGCTTTCATATCCATGATAATGCTTCGAAGGTATTTTTCCTTTTGTGATCTTGTGTAAATGTGGTGTTTAAACATGATTATGGACCATCATCGTTAAGTCCAATATACCTTGCTAGTTTTCCTTATGTTTTCATGTTGCATTGGTTGGTTTATAAACATTGCATTGCACTTTATTTTTCTTGTGCTATAAGGAGTTGTTTATCTAAGAATAAACATGGTGTTTTAACCCTAGATAAATAAGTCTTTATGGCCATGGAGAAATTCGGCAAGCTAGTTGTAAACATGGTGTTTAGAACTAGGTGTAACCATTATCTTTGTTTATATGCCTTCCTCTCATGTGCATACACACTTTGCACCCACGTACACCCGTTAGGTTTTTGTTTTATTCTCATTAGACTAATTATGCCACAAGTTAAGAATCTTAAGAAATATTGTTGGATTGTTAGCAATTTTACCTACTCCCAACTGTCACCTTGGGGGTAGAATATGTGCTTAAAATGTTTTGCAGACAAGAAAAAGACTCAATATTTTGCAACCACCAAGCAAGGAGAAGAGAGAATTTTGTGCTTTGTGGTGTGCTCTTTGTAGAGCTTTGTTTGTCTCAGCTGTGTTGAGCCGTTGTCCTAGCCATAGGCGGTCGAGACTTGGTCTGGCGAGTGATCATGTTTTTCACTTGTTTTTTGGCTTTGGATCACTTGCTTGGTGGTTTGTGTTCGTGGTTGTTTTCTTTTCCTTTTTCTCTTTGATGGATACTATGGGTGTTGTCAATGCACTCATCAAGGGGGAGATTGAGGACCAAGTGTATCCGAGGACTAGTGGAGGGTCGCTCCTTAGTGATGAGTGATTGACAACGTTGTGTGGACTCATGCTTGGCTCAGTATGTAGGTACAGGTTGCTGCTTGATTCGTGTTGGTGCAGGTGAAGAACAAGCATGAAAGGCCTTAGCCGTGGTGGCCTCTGGGTGATGGAGAGGCAAGTAGGCATGGTTCGACGGACCTGGTGATCGATGGGGTCAAGTGCGAGCTGTGCGGTGCAAGACTAGCAAGTTGAAGTCATGGACATGGGCCGGTGCAAGGTGGCGGTTCGAGGCTGAGGCTTCCACGCGGGGTTTGGTGGTTTTCCCACAAAACCATCGGTGAACGGTTTCTTGGTTTGGGCCTCAAAACCAAGTCTGGAGGCCCGATGCGACGGAGATGGTGATCCGGGAGCATCAGGAAGCTTCAAGGAGGGGGGCACGTGGCGTGATCAAGGGGCTTGCGTCGAGGCTAAGCAAGTCCGCGGTGGAAGCGTGTCCACTCGATGGGAATATCTGAAGACTAGACCAAAATACCCCTGAGGGGTGTGTATCTTCATTTTAAGTTGTAGGGGTAGCGTGGTCATTTGCCTCCTCTGGTGGACGTCGTATAAATAGTGGAGAGGTGAATGGCATCTCTCTCTCTTGGACTCTAGGGTTTCCTCCTCTGGTTGATCGCTCTGGACTACTTCTTTTCCCAGTATTTCCTTAGGCTAGATTCTTGTATAGACTCTGACCTCTGGATGTATGGAAGCATTCAGCGTTGTGATGATTTTCCTCTCCTAGCTCTTTGTGATTTTCGTGTCATTTTCGGGGCTATTTTTGGGGTGTTTTGTTCTTCGCTCAATTCGTTGATTTGAGAGCGTTTTCTCTCAGATTTCTTTGAGGGGACCATGGGTGGATGCCTTGTGCATCTTTGGGTGTGATCTTGACCCCTCAAAATTCCGGGAAAATCCTTCGATTCACGAGTTCTTGGAAGAACATAGTTTCTTGGTGGTTGTTCATGTGATCCGCGATTCCTGGTGATTTAGCGAGTTAGAGGTCGAGATTTTTGGGGCATAGCTTCACCTAGTGACGCTTCTCATCTCCCCCAAATCTTGTCTCAAGAGCTCAAGTGGTTTGGGAGATCCGGTGATGGCTTGGTGGGGTTGACCTCCCCCGCGTGCCCTGTTTCTGCTCCTATTCGTGCTTGGCGGACCGTCCGCTAGGGTCCTGCGGATTGTCTGTGCGAGGCATGTTGTTCGCCAGTTCGTTCGTGTTCGTGCGCGTTTGAGTTTCGATCCATCGAGCTCAAGGTTTTTGGTTGGAGGGGGTTTGCCGGACTGTCCGCCTGCTAAGGCCGGACTGTCCGCGAGTGACGGACCGTCCGCGGTGCTTGCCCAGACTGTTCAAATTTCCTTGGTGCGCTACTGGAGGTTCGGTGTCCTTTTTCAGACTGTCCGCCTAGGGGTCACGGACTGTCTGCCAGACTCACGGACTGTCCGCCTGGCTCATGCGGATTGTCCGCCCAGGACTTCGCAGATTTGGCTAAGTCTTTTGATTCTTGTCTAGTGCTTCCGCTTTTCATTTCGTGGCTTGTTTCTGGGACTTGTAGGCTTGTGTGTGCCTAGTCTAGAGCTTCTTTGGTGTGTGTGAGTGATCGGAGTGGCAATCGGGATATAGGCCGAGTTCTCTCTTTGGAGAAGAATTTTTATCGGCACCCATTCACTCCCCCCTCTGGTCGCCTATTCGGTCCTTCACCTTCGCGTTCTCCCATCGCAAGCACTTCGATCATGTCACATCTCGCCCACTTCGAAGCATCTCGACACACCCGGATACCGTTTCCATCATGCCAGGCCCTCAAGCTCGGTTTTGAGGCCCAACCCAAGAAACCCTCCTCTTGATGGTTTTGTGGCCAAACCACGAAACCCTGCGTACAAGTTTCAGTCGTTAGCCGCTACCTTGCACCAGCTTGGTGTTGGTTTTGTGGCCAAACCAACAAACCCCGCGCGCAGACTTCGGTTGTTTGCCGCAACCCTGCGCCGACTCCTTGTACCTGACTTCATCTTTCTCTTCTTGCCACCATGCGGCCCACACTTGATCCCGTCGGCCACCGGGTCCCTCGAACCAAGTCTACTTGTCTCTCCACTCCTCGAAGACCACACAAGCATAGACCTTTCGTGCTTGTTCTTCACCTGCACCAACACAAATCAATCCGCAACCAACACCTGCAATACTAGACCAAGAGTCAGTCCACACAATGTTGTCAACCACTCCTCACGAGTGCATTGACAACACACCACATAAACATATGAAGTTACACAACCCAACGAAACACACTCAACACAACGCCTCAAAACATCTGGTCAATCGCTCATCATAGACAAACCAAGGCACATATCAACTTGGTTTCTCAATCACCCCTTGATGAGTGCATTGACAAAATATGATTTGAAAGCAAAGGAAAAACTCATTCAAGTGCCCAAAAGCCAAACGAAAGCAAACACAAGGCACCTTGAAATGAGAAGGGACAAATACAAGCTCCAACCAAAGACTCCAACAAAGAGTCAACCAAGAACCACAAGAGCTACAAGCAATCCCGAAAGCCATAGCACCAATTTCAGCTCTTAACAAAGCACTCATCAACCGCTCATCACTATCAAATCAAGGTTCATATCAACTTGATTTTCCAAATTTTCTCCCCCTTGATGAGTGTGTTGACAACATATGAGCAAAAAAAATGGTTTGAGAGGCAAAGTCCGAAAAGCTCATCCAAGTGATTGAAAGCCACACAAAGACAAGGAAACAAAGTCACTTGGCATGGGAAGAAACACAAAAGCCACATCAACTTGGAAAAATCTCGGTCCCCAAAGAAATGGGCAATGATACATCACAACCGAGACACAAAGCTCACAATGCCGACTCCTCAAGGAGAGGCAAAAGGGCTCGACAGCATCGGCAAGAGAGCAAAAGAGCACAAAACTCACAAGCTCCCCCTAAACACATGCACTAGGGCCAAAGAGCGTACAAAGCTCACTCTAAACACATGCGATAGAGCAAAGAGTACACCAAGCTCACAAGCTCCCCCTAAACACATGCACTAGGGCCAAAGAGCATACAAAGCTCACCCTAAACACATGTGATAGAGCAAGGAGCAAACCACCGTAGCACAACTCAAGCAAACAAAGGAAATTCACCAAAGCTCCCCCTACACAAATGCATACTTCCCCTGAACATGTGCATGCAAACTCAAGTTCTCCCCCTGAACTGAGTATCCCTCTGGATGCAACAAATGCATGAAAACTGAATCATTTTCTCCCTCAAATGCAACTTTTCCTCCTTGTTGACAATGCATGAATCAAGGTATATCATGAACTAAATGCATGTCAAAATATACACAGTCTACATAAGCTTCTCAAATATACAATGACCACAACAAAATAGTACAAATGAGATAAAGAGCAAGCAAGATAGTTCATAGTTGAGTAAAAGCATTGCCATCAAGAGAGTATAGCCATATCTGCATGTGACAAAGCAAGAGTCAAGTTTAGGCATTTTTCAAAAAATTCCACCACATGAGCAAAATCCTAGCCATGAGTCATTTAAGCCAAAATGAGCTAAACCACACAAAGCTCACACAAGGTCACAAATTCTTATCAAGAGATCATTGCAAACACGCATAAAACATTCCTACACATGTCAAAGCTCGTTGAAACCATGTGTCTACTTCCAAAAAGAGACATCTCTAGGTAGACAACATGTGACAACATAAGCACCCAAGCATAGATCTCGTGAAGCATAAAACACATGCTAAAACAATTAATTTTGGATTTGCACATAAAGCATTTTCCTTCTGATTAGCAAATTTTACCATGGTACATGAGGTGTCTTTGCGACACAAAAGAGCCATGCTCCCTCAGGGGATGCATCATGGGCTAAACATTCACAATGACAAATGGTCTTTGACCCAAAAGAGAAGAACATGATATCCAAGCATAAACTAAGCATGATGAAGACATCTAGACTTAAACAAAGCATGGAAAAGAATCTACTCATGGGTGAAAGTATTCCATAGATTATTTGTCAAATTAAGCATTGCATTCCAAAAATAGCTATCTCAACATGAATATACAACGATACTATCAAGAGCATAGCTACACAACACCATTTTCCAACAAGCATGCCCAAAAACTCAGAAATAGCATGTTATAGTATTCATGGCATATAGGAGAAGCTCAACCTACCATGCATATGATACAAATGCAACAAAGGTAGATATGTACATCAAATGCAACATGATATGACACAAATGCAATGCAAAATGCATGGGGAGAAAAGAGACTCGACTCAACAACAAGAAGGCTCACAAGGGAACAAAGAAGCAAGAAAAGCTCCGAGCAAAGAAGACCCTCCAAAGGTTCCAATTGAGTACCATAGGAAAGATACCAATTGCAAGACCGCCAAAGATCCCAATTGAGTACCATAGAAAGGATACCAATTGAAGGATCACAAATGACTACCGAAAGCGAAAACACGCCTTGAAACCAAATTCCCCATCGAAAGAAGCCGAGCTCCCCTTCAACCAAAGACGACTAGCAAAGCAAAAGCTAGGAGAAGAAAGAGCAAAAGAGAAACTTTAAAACCAACCGAAAAGGGAGAAAATCAAAGGAGGAACAAAACAAAACCCGAAGACAAGACAAGCCCAAAGCCACAAGAAACGCTCAAAACATGCTACACAATGCATTGACAATACCAATTAAGATAAAAAAGTATTGTAACATGATTCCACATATATGAATAAGCATGGGCTAGCAAGCATGTCAACAAGGTCCAAACCTATAAAAGGATACTAAACCAAGGTGATACCAATGAACAACAAGCCAAACAAGATACAAGCTCATATGGATCATCCACCAACATATAATACAAAGGTAGCATGACAAGATATACATGAGGGAACAAACATGCTAACAAGAAAGGATACCTAGACAAAAATGATATGGATGAACAACATGACATAACCACCATAAAGCATGACATGATGTTCATATATATCATCCACCACAATATCATACAAAAGATAGCAAGATAGATATACAAGATCACAAAGCTATCATGGACAAGGTGGCTAGCCTACCATGGTTTACACACAAGTAAGACACAAGTATATACAAGTGAGCACAAGGGGAAAAGAAAACTCACTATACATGTGTACAAAGGCTTTCAAGAGCCATCAATGCGGTGTGGAGAACCATCCTATTCTTGATCACCTCATGTCCAAAGATCAAGTACCATCCAACCCATGTTCTCCCACTGCATCTCCATACCTACACATAAGGAGACGAAAAAGACCGAGTCTTGGATCCCAAAGGGTTAGCAAGCACATACTTGGGAATCCAATACTTGGTCACACGGGTAAACGATGCACTCAAATTATCATGTGGGTTAGCATGATGCAAATGCTAGTTCGAATGAAAAGGTTTTTGAACTCTCTTAGAACCATGCCTCAACGGAGCAACTCGCGAGGAACGCCGAGTTCTACCACAAGCAAAAGGCAAAGATCCTTTGAGGTCCTAGGAGAAGAACCAACGCAAGCACCACGAAAAGCATGTCGCGGACCAACACAAGAAGCACTAGAAGCATGTCCACGAGCATGGCCTAACTCACTAGAAAGAGTGTCATAAAATGCGTCAACAAATTGTGCCTTCTTAGGCTCACAAGTATGCATGCCGTGAGGAGGGCTATGAACAACCAAAGGCCTAGAACCACCAGCTCACCGCATTCTCCTTGCACAGTAGTAGCAAAAGCTCTCTTGTTGCCCATCCTTCCCACAATAAAAGTAATGGTACAAAGTCCTATCGGGAGGCATGGTCCGAGTGGACGAATCATCATTCTCTTGTAAGTGAGAAGTCCTTTGGGACTTAGAGCAAGAAGCATCAACCCCAACACTCTACTTGGTGCCCACATTAGAATCACACGTGCCATGAGAAAGGCTACGTGGCTTCTTAAAAGCTTTAGCACGCACACGTCGCTCGTGCTTGACACGGCGAAAGCAAAACTCAACGGTATGCCCATCCTTCTTGCAAAAGGTGCATTGGAACTTCAGTTTGGGAGCATGAGTTCCAAAAAAGTGAGAAGCACCTTTGCCATCTGACACATCCTGGGCAACACCGGAAGAAGCAACAAGCTTAGGAGTAGCTATGAAAGAGCTATCCAAAGCACCACCACACGTGCCACCATCTAAAGACTCACGCTCAAGAGAAGAAGTCAACTCCGGTTGAGAAGAAGCAATTGTAAAAGCATCAACTTTGGAGTGACAAGAATTGCGAGAATCCAAACCCTTGGCACAAAGACTCTTGCACCTTGTGCGCAAAATCTCATTTTCAAATTTGAGGCACTCACAAGTTCCACATGTCATATTTCTCAAATTCTCAATTTCCGCCTCAATGTATCTAGCATATGTGGTACCCAAGAGTTCATTCTCTTTCTCAAGGTTGGCACTCATCTCATCATGCACAACCAACTTGGTGCTCATATCATCGTGTATTTTCTTTAAAGCCAAAACTTCACTTTCCAAATCAATGCATGAAGTGCAAATGAGACTACATGAACAAGTGTCATCATTTACATCAACCAAAGCATCATCATCATCACAAGAAGTATGGCAAGCATCCTCTACAAGCAACAAAGAGCACATGCTACAAGGCATGGATTTCATATCACCAATTTCAGCCCTAGCATGCTTAAGTTCATCTACACATGTGGTGTGAGTCAATTTTAGTTCATTAATTTCAGCATGCAAAGACTCACAAGAAACACAAGGTAAGGAAGCACTTGTCTCCAACAAAGTAATATTACTTCTAGCCACATCAAGATTAATATTCAAAGCAACACAAGAATTGCAAGGCATAGAAGCATTAGATTTCAACAAGTCCAATTCAAATTTCATGCAAGCAAGAGAAGAGTTCAATTCATCATTCTCAAATTCAAAATTATTACGTGCTCTTCTAATGGCTTCAACATGTTCTCTATGATAATTAGCCTCATTTTTTAGTTTCTCATTTTCAACACACAAGGCATCACAAGATTTGCATGGAAAAGGTGAGTTCTTAAGCTCAACAAGCATCTCGCCATAAGCGCAAAGACGAGTGAACAAGCTAATGATATCTTGGGAGAGCTTCACTTTGCTTCTCTTGATAAGATTTTCTTCGAGATCATCTTCTTGAGCCACGAAAAGCCGCATCAACGCCATTGCTTCCTTATCTTCCTTCAACTCCTCGCACTTCCGCCTCCACTTGTGGTCATCTCCTGAAGCAAACTCCATTCCATCAATATATGGAGATAAAGACTCACAAGACAAAGAGGTTGGTGCCATAACTGAAAGCACCGGTTAGGATTAGTCAAAGGCAAGCTCAAATCACGCAAACCAAATACGCAAGCAAAAGCAGCCTTTTCTCTGTCGCCCTGTAGATCTTAGACTGGTTAGAATCACGAAGATCCGTAACCGGCTCTGATACCAATTGAAGGACCGGATTGGCGACCAGAGAGTGGGGGGGGGGGAGTGAATGGGAGCTGATAAAAATTCTTCTCAAGAACTCGGCCTATACCCCAAAATCACTTCCAAAGAATCCCGCATAAACTTTCCAAGATCACGTAGTCACAACGGACCTACTGACCCTAAGAACAAGTTAGGACAAGCCTAGAAACAAAGCGGATGCAAGCTTAAAAGGAAATGAGAAAAAGAACGAGCTCAAGACAACCTACAGCAGGTTTTGTCAGAACTTCCGGCCCAAGGTCGGAACTACCGATAAAGGCTCTCTGTTTGTCAAAAACTCGTTATCAGAACTTCTGGCTCAGGGTCGGAATTTCTGATCATCGAAACTTCTGGCCCAGGGTTGGTACTTCCAATAAAGGCTCTCTGTCAGCCAAAAACAAGTTATCGGTACTTCCTGTGCTAGGTTGGAAGTTCCGACAGCCCCCAGAAAACAGAGAAAAACAGCCCGCAAGAGAAGGAAGGAAAATCCAAAACTCGATCAAACGACTTGCTAAAATCATGAAACCTTAACCATATCTTCTCAACAACACAAAGAAGCATTTCGCAAAAGATCTCCTCCAAAAGATCAACTCTTCACCACCAGAAAAAGATTTAGGTTATGAACCCTAGAGAGAGAGCTTTTCCTCAAAATCACCGATCTCCCGATTCACCAAATGGATTGAACCCAAACTTTAGGGGAAGTGGCTTTGCCTCAAGGAGAAGCTATCCTTAAAATCTCATGGCCCCAAACCCAATCAATCTCACAGAATCAAGGATTTGGTGATGAACATTAAGAACTAGAGGTAGAGAGGAAGAACTTCAAATTCAAGTCGATTCGTGGGGTTTGTGGGTGAAAGATCACTAGGAGAATGGTCACGCAAGACCTATGAGTGATCCCCACAAAGAAATCCCCACCAAAGCGCACTCAAATCCGACAAACAAAAAATCCTCCAAAAATACCTCCAAAAATCGCATAAAAGAAAAATGCTCGGGATTAAAGGATTTGGCACAAGATTAAGAGAAAGATTTCACTATGAATCACTTTGCCATATCCGGTTACTTTACTCTCAAGAATCAAAAATCTTGGATGGCAAAAATCTCAAACAAAGAGCCAACTCTCTCATCTCTCCTTCTCTCCTAAGAGCACCCCAAAATGAAAGAGCACTCCCACCACTAGCCAAAGAGTTGGCTGAAATTCAGCCACTCCTCCTATATATAGGCCCTCCAGAAAAGACCTAAGTGCCCCTACACTAGGAGATACAATACAAGGCATTTTAGTCAACACACGAAGTTCTCCTTCGGATGGTTGCGCATCTATCGGGCCTTCGCGTCCTCCCGACGCAAGCATCTCGATCATTCCGTGTGTCTCCCGCTTCGAAGCATCCCGACGCACCCGAATACCGTTTCCATCACGCCAGACCCTCAGGCTCGGTTTTGAGGCCCAAACCCAGAAATCCTCCTCCTGATGGTTTTGTGGCCAAACCACCAAACCCCGCGTACAAGCTTCGGTCGTTAGCCGCTACCTTGCACCGGCTCGGTGTTGGTTTTGTGGCCAAACCAACAAACCCCGCGTGAAGACTTCGGTTGTTTGCCGCTACCCAGTGCCGACTCCTTGTACCCGACTTCGTCTTGCTCTTCTTGCCACCATGCGGCCCGCACTTGATCCTGTCAGCCACCGGGTCCCTCGAACCAAGCCTACTTGTCTCTCCGCTCCTCAGAGGCCACATAGGCATAGCCTTTCATGCTTGTTCTTCACCTACACCAACACAAATCAAGCCGCAACCAACACCTACAATACTAGGCCAAGAGTCAGTCCACACAATGTTGTCATCCACTCCTCACGAGTGCATTGACAACACACCACATAAACATATGAAGTTACACAAAGGACAACACAACCTGATAAATCCGGCAGCTAGGAGCTTTATTAGCTCTACCCTAATGATGTCCTTGCGATCTTTCGCAAAGCGGCGAAGCTTCTGCTTGACAGGCTTGGCCGTCTTGCTTACATCCAAGGCGTGCTCAGCCAGCTCCCTGGGGACACCTAGCATATCCGTTGGACTCCATGCGAATATGTCGGTGTTATCCCGGAGGAAGCTGGTGAGTGCGACTTCCTATTTGGGGTCGAGCCCGTCGCCGATCACCACCGTCTTCTCTGGGTCGGCAAGGCCGAGGCAGACCTTCTTTGTTGAGGGAGCCGCGTCGAGCGCGGTCTCGGTGCGCTTCTACTCTGGGATAGGTTGGTCGACAGGGTCGACTTGTTTGGCCTCGGCGACCAAGACCGCGGAGGCGTCGGCAGCGGCGGAGGTCGCGGCGAGGTCGAGGGCCTCTGTGTTGCACCTGAAGGAGACGATGAGGTCCCCCTTGACAGAGAGGACCCCATGTGGAGCCGACATCTTCAACACCAGATAGGTGTAGTGTGGGATGGCCATGAATCTAGCCAGCATCGGGCGACCTAGGATCGCGTGGTAGGAGGACTTGAAGTTGGCGACCTCGAAGTTGAGGTATTCCTTGTGGAAGTTTGCCTCTGTACCAAAAGTTACGGGGAGGGAGACTCGACCCAGGGGGTAGGCCGCCTTCCCAGGGATGATGCCATAGAAGGGCTTGTCGCACTCTGTCATCCTGTCAATGTCGAAGCCCATCTTCTTGAGGGTCTCAACAAAGATGATGTTGAGCCTGCTGCCTCCGTCGACCAGGGTCTGGGAGAGTAGGGCCCCGTCCACCGTGGGCTCAACAACGAGCGGATAGGAGAGATCTAGGATGTGGACCCAGTGATCCTCCCTGGAGAACGTAATCGCCTGCTCAGACCAACGTAGGGGCACAATTGGCTGAGTGTGGACGAGGTGGACGTCGCGCTTGTCCTTCCTGTAGTGCCTTCTACTCGCGCTGGACTTGATTCCGCCGACGATCATGTTGATCGCGCGGGTTGCGGCCTGGAAAGGCCCATTGGGGTTGCTCGACGCCGGTGGAGGGGCAGGTTCGTCTCGTCACGAGGAGCGGCTGGAGGTGGGTTGCCGCGTGGTGGGTCGCTGCGAGGTGGCTCGCGGCGATCATCGTATCGCTCCTCGCGGCGGTCGTCGTGCCGATCTCGCCGATCGGCACGTCGGTAGTTGTTGTTGTAGGGGTGGTTGTAGCAGCGACCGCTATCGTTCCTCGGTCGCTTAGGTTCCGCGGGGGCGCTGAAAGCCCTCTTGAACTGGGAGCACTCGCGGAGAGTGTGGGTGGCCCCCTCGTGGAACCCGCAGATGCTGTCGAGCGCCAGGTCGAACTCCTCCTGGTTGAAGGACGAGCCTCGTCGCCCTTCGGCCGCTAGGACCTCGGAAGGTCGCTTGCGGAGTTTATCTGCTGCAGTGCCAGATGCACCAGCGTTATCAGCGTCGAACTAATTCTGGAAGGCATCTTCTGTATGCATCAGCTTGTTGACGATGACCATGAGCTCCTTGATGTTGGTCAGCCTAGCCTCATGGATCTTCTCGAAGACCTTGCTGTCTTTGATGTCGTTCTTGTAGCTGTCGACGATCTGGTTGTCCCTGATGCCGACGCACTCGTTCCGATTCTCGAAGAACCGGGTGTTGTAGTCGTGGAGCCACACCTTGGGCTTCTGCACGACCCGTCTCAGGCTGAAGGTGTTTCCAGGGCGATCATAGGTCGCCTGGAAGTTCGAAGTGAAGGCCTGGGATAGATCGGCCCAAGTCTTGATGCAGCCGGGCTCAAGGTTGTTGAGCCACAGCGAAGGGGCCTTGCCCATGACAAGCGGGAAGTAGGCCGTCATATGGTCGAAGTCGCCACCGACCGCCTTGACAGCGACGTAGTAGGTCGATAGCTAGATGCTAGGGTCGGAGTTTCCATCATATGGCTTGATGTTGGGCTTGAAGTTGTCAGGGTACTCCACCCTCTTGAAGCGGGCGTCCAACGCCGGGAAAGCGTTGAGGGCCAGGTCTTCACCAGAGCCTCTGGCCGGGGCGGCCTCTCTTATTGCGGAGTGGACGCTGCACTCTAGGATGACAACCAGGGAATGTGGCTGCTGATCCCGGTCGTACTGGACGACGGCGGGGTCACCGTGGTCGGCGTCGTACTTGGCACACCGCCGGTTCTCGATCTCGTGTTGATCACAGAGCCCGCGCTCCATGATGCGGTGAACGCCCCCGGCGGCGGCGGAGCTCGCGCTCCTCGTGCTCTTGGTGGCGCTGGTCGACGATGTCACAGGCATCACGAGCACGCCTGTTGGCGTCGAGGTTGACGCGAAGGTCCCGGGCAGCAACGGGCTGCTGGGCGGGTTGCTCAGGGTTGTGCTGAGCGACCTCCTCCCGGATTGTGGAGAGATGGCTACGCGCAGGTCGATGGGATTGACTGCATGAGTGGCGGGTTGATGAAGACACAACGAACTTGGATGCCGCGCTCTTCTCTTCCACCAGGGCGTTGGCGACCCGGAGGTACGCGAGGGCCTGCTCAGCTTCAGGCATCCGAACTTGCTGGAGTCGAGTAATGGCAGCGCCCAGGTTGGCCTGGGGGCTGTTGAAGGTCGGGATCCCAGCTTCCTCAAACTCCAGGCGTAGGTCTCGAGCGCAGGGCAGGACGCGCCGCTGCTCGTCTGCACGTCGCTCAGTGCGGTGAGCATTGGCTTGGATGCGGGCCGCCTCCTCAGAGTTGGTCGCACCCAAGCGGGGTGGCTCGTTCTCGGAGACCACCATCACCTGGCGGAAGACGATCTTCGAGTCATTGGGGGAGATGCGAACCCGGACCTTCTGGAACTCCCCGCAGTCCGGAGACTAGGTTGGTTGCTTAGCTCGGCGAGGGAGCTCGTTGTCGATCTTCTTCCGCAGGCGGCACCTGCGGAGGGTATGCTTCGCACCCTTGTGATAGGTGCAGGGCACGTCGAGAGGGTCACAACGGGCGTGAGGTGCAGGCATTGAGTCATGTGGAGGTCGCCGCCCAGACTGAATCTGGGAGGCATGGAGAGTTGGCTCAGGCGAAGGCCGGGCGCTGACTTCAGGCCGTAGGGGAACGTGTCGTGGCGTAGCGCAGTCTGTGCCGAGCGCTGGGCTCATTCGCAATCTCCAAGGTTTCCCTCATCGAGCCGATGACACTTTCCATCCCCTGGACAAGGTCACAGGGTCTGGGTGGATGGGTCTCCGATACTAGATCAGGAACAGAGACGGAGGCGGACGCTGTGACGACCTTCTCAGAGGTCGCTGGAGGAGTCGAGGCTGCCAGAGCAGGAGAGGTCGCGGTGAAGGACACAAAGCAGATCTCCACGGGGTCGGCGAGGAAGGCCACCATGCTTGCCGGGAAGACGACGCCAGATTAGGCCACCATGCTGCACAGCGAGTTCCCGATCTCCCCTACCTGGCGCGCCAACTGTCAGGGGGTGAGACCTGGACAGATCCGCTAGGGGGTTACCCTAGAGGTTTGTAGGCTAATGGAGGATCAGGACCTAAGAGCGTAGGTGGTTGTGCACGGGATGCACACGGAATTAGGTGTGTATGGCAGCGAGGAACACGGAGACAAGGGTTTATACTGGTTCAGGCCTCCGGAGAGTAAAACCCTACGTCCAGTTTGGTGGTGGATTATGCGTGGTGGAAGATGAGTTCTTCCTGTGCATGGAGCCCTAGGTCACCTTATATGAGGCGACGGGCTAGGGTTTGCATGCGCAGGTCGGTTGACCCGTGTCGGGGTCGGTTACAACTGTGAGAGGCTTATCTCTCGGATTACAAGGAGTATCACGTGATACTCGGAGCTACAGGCGGCGGCGCGCCAGATCCTAGAGTCCTTGACTTGCACGCCAAGCATTGTGGGTCTTCCGGGATCCTGATCAGGTCGCCCGCGGTCTTCGGAGGTCTGGATAAGGTCGCTAGGCCCACTTGTAAGGTCGGCGGGTCTTCTGGAAGGTCGGGTCCACTTGTCAGGGGCCCCTGGGACCCTGGCCGGTGGGTACCCATGTCTCTCAGTAATCCTTGAGTTCAGCAGCATTGAGCATTTTATTTCCAAATTTGTAGCTTGGTTTAATCTCAGTCCAAGCATTATTGGGTGCCTTCTTCTTGGTGTTTCTCTCAGATAGCTTTCTGGTAGGCCTCTTTTCCTGCTGCTTTGAGATGGCTGAAGAAGGTTTCTTAAGGGCTTTCTTGTCTGATGAAGAAGGATCCTCAGATGGCTTTCTGGTAGGCTTCTGAGACCTTTTATTTTTAGCATGTTTCTTTTCCTGCCGCTTTGATATGGCTGAAAAAGGTTTCTCAAGGGCTTTCTTGTCTGATGCAGAAGGATCCTCATATCGCTTTCTGGTAGGCTTGTAAGACCTTTTATTTTCAACAAGTTTCTTTTGCTGCTGCTTTGAGATGGCTGAAGAAAGTTTTTTAGGTGGTGTCTGACCAGGAGCTATTACAGAGATATTGGGCCCAGATGTACTTGCAACTTTCTTTGAATTGTTGTCAACAGATTTCTCAGCATCAGCCAACACATGACTTTGGGCTCCTACTTTGGCATCATTATTTTGAGCACTTTCGTTTTGGGATGGAGGTTTTGTTGTTTGATGATGATGAGGAGGAGGAGGTGGGATGTAATTTGTGGTTGTGGGGGTGGAGGAGGAGGAGGTAGTGGGGAACCATATGAGGAAGGAACCTGTCCCGTATTTTGCAGTTGTGGGGTGGAGGTGGGAAACTATGTGAGGAAGGAACCTGTCCTGTATTTTGCGGTTCTGGGGGTGGAGGAGTAGGAGGAGGTGGGGAACCAGGTGAGGAAGGAACCTGTCCTGAAATTTGCGGATCTAGGGATGGAGGAGGAGAAGGACGTGGGAAACCATGTGAGGAAGAAACCTGTTTCGTAGTCTGTGAACTAGAAGGAATCTGTACCGTAGTGTGCGAACAAGATTTTGGAATTGGTGCTCCCTTGATGTGAATGTGACACCACTTCCACTGTATCCTCTGGTGTACAGCTTGTCGAAGTGTCGTCACCTGATCAAACCTATGTTATCTGTGGACGCACAACTGCTCTTTAGTCCGGCGGGTGAAGGGCTTGTGCGATTGGACACTTGTGCAAACACCACCTAGTACCCTCGTGCCATCATGTCAAGCATATCCTTCTCCATCTCAGCCACTCCAACCGCCGGCCAAGTCATCCTCGACAACACCGCGGTCAACTCCGTTCAACAAGTCGAATCCGACTCGCTGATAGAAATGCAGCCACCCACACCTCGCGATCTCGTCGCGGGGTTCGACCGTGTCGCTACCATGCTTGACGACACAATCAAGATCTGCGAAAGTGTCATGCGCTGTAGCAAACAGAAGACAACTCCAACCCCCCTACCCTTCGGCCTGCGGAACTCAGTCCGTGTGCTTTCCGACCATGCGAGGAAGCAGATCCAGATCCAATCTGAGTCGGACTCGACCAACCCACAGGTTTCGGCCTGTGGACATTGCAGGGACCTCCAAGACGATCCTTGCCCTCTTCACAAGAATGCCAAGCACACTGCTCGTCAGTGCCGTGCTTTGAAGAAGCTCCGACGACCTACGCCTCGTGCAGTGACTCAAGGTCGCTCGATCCATCCTCCCGCGTAGTCTCCGGAATGTGGCGAGTTCCAAGTCACCCGTGTCATGCTCACACCCAGCACTTACAGCAATGAGTTCTATGCACATCATGGATTCCCCAATCGCGAAACCCTTGTGGTCTTTGCAGATGTACCGGCTCTGGCCGATGAAACCGATGCTCAACGTGCCTAACGTGAAGCTGACAGCGCTGGTCGAGCTCAACATTGTCCGACGGAGATCGATCAAGCCAACACGACGGCTCAGGTCGGTGCTGCGGCTCATGGTGGTATGGCACCCCAGGACAACGCCTAGGTGAACAACAACGGACCACCGCCTGCGGGTCAGGTCGTAGTTCAGCAACAACGCCAAGACAATCTACCACCATGATGTCACATGCGCGCACGTGACATCCGGAGGGACTTCGAAGATGCTGGCCATGAGCTTTTCAACTCTCCCCAAGCCAACTTGGGGGCTGCCCCGGTAGAAATCAGTCTATTGCTCAATACCCCAGAAGTACGACGAGCTATTGCCAAAATCTGGGTCACCACGACTCAGGTGGAGGAATGAAGCCAAGGTTACAGCAAGTTGACACGAAGCCAGCACTCCAGGAGCAGGTCGGTATGACCTCGTACCAACAACAACAGTGGTCAACCCCCTCTCTAGCCCGTGGCTGAGAAAGGTGGTGGTAAGAATGAGATGGTGCAGCAACCAAACGCCGGTGTACGACCTCAAGCTGCAGCTAATGTGCCACCCCCAGCCGCACAGGCTCCTGCAGCCAACCAGCACCAGCCACGATAAGATGATCATGAGATCCAGCGCCGTGCTAACTATGACTGCATTAACGGTCCCACAGACCCTCTTAATGCCAACAACCCGATCCAAGCAACCGACCTCCGGGCATTGCACGATGAAGAGCTACGACGTCACGCCAACTACGACCAAGCTAACGCCTCACCTGAAGATTTGTATGTCATTCCCGAGGGACCTCATACTGACTCCAACGACCAGTCAGGCGCCAGCACTATCAACAACTTCGCAGCCTTCTCGCGGCATCTCTGGACCATGCGCTACCCAAAAGACTTCAAGACAACCATTGAAAAATATGATGGTCGCTCCCACCTGAGTATTTGGCTTAAGATGTACTGCATCACTACCCGGGTAGCAGGTGGAAACGAAGACCACATGGCGGGCTACTTCCCCTTGGTGATGGGCAAAGCACCACTCCTGTGGCTAGATAACCTGCCTGCTGAATCCATCACCTCATGGGCAGCTCTCTCCCGATTGTTCACTACGAACTACCAGGCGACCTACAACCGTCCCGGCAACACGCATCATCTTGCAAGCATGACCATGAAGACTGGTGAAACCCTCTTTGACTACACCAACCGGTTCTTTGAGAACCACAACAAGCTCGCTAGTGTTAAAGATGATGACATCATCACCCACTACAAGAAGGGCTCACCAACATCAAGCTCTTCGAGAAGATCCACGAGGCCGGAGCCAAGACCATTGCTGACCTCATGGCTTACGTCGACAAGCTCGTGGATACCCAAGGTGCCGTCGTCCACAACTTCAACAGCGACAAAACTGATGATGCATCCCTGGCTTTGGTCGCTGATGCTGCTACTAAGATGCGCAAGCATTCCAACGAGGTCTTAATGGCCAATAATTCACGAGGATCCACCTTCCTCCGTCAAGAATTCCAAGATACTCTTGCTGACATCTGCCAGTTCCATGATGGAGCAAAGCACTCTATGCCTAATTGCGTAGAGCTCAAGAGTGCCCTCGGTTTGCAGGAAGAGCCCAAGCCGGCAAAGAAGACTAACAGCGGTGATGGTCGCTAGACAACCACTACAACAACAACCGACGCTACAACGACTGGTACCACTAACCCGATTGGCGTGATGACCGTGACCGGCGACCTTATCATCGTGATGATCGCCGTGATGATAGAGATCGCCGCGATGATCACCGTGACGACCGCTGTGACAATCACCGCGATGATCATCGGGACGACCACATGGATGATCGCATGAAGGAGCGATGTGATGACCGTCACAATGACGATGATTAGCGCAAGGAAAGGACTCCTCTTCCACCACCTCCGAGTGGCAACCCCAATGGCACCTTTCAGGCAGCCAACAGGGAGATCAACTTCATCGTCGGAGGTCACAGGGCTACTCAAAGCCCCAGACAGCAGCGTGCCAGAGCCTGAGAGATCGGACTCATCAACATAGAAACTCCGCAACCTCTGAGGTGGTCGGAGTTCCCCATAAACATCTCCAGGGAAGATCACTGGGTCCATATACTAGACCTCGGGACCTACCCGCTAGTCGTCAACCTCATGGTGGATGGAGCCGTACTCCCCAAGACGCTCATTGACGGAGGCATCAGCCTCAACATCATATTCACCAAGACCCTGAAGAAGATGATGTTTGACTTCAGCAAGATGACAGCCTGCGATGAGCCCTTCTATGGGGTCCTGCCCGGTAAGGAAGCATACTGCTTGGGGCGTGTTTGCCTCCCAGTCACCTTCGGCACTAAAGCTACCTACCGCACAGAGTGGCTGACGTTCAAGGTTGCGGACTTCCGCTCCTCCTACCATGGCATCCTAGGTCATCTAATGCTGGCTCGGTTCATGGCCATCCCGGATCATACGTACCTCATCATGAAAATGCTAGTGCCCAATAGAATCCTTTCTGATTACGGGGACATCATGGTCTCCTACAGATGTGAGGACGAGACTCTCGACCTCGCCTCGACGTCTGCCTACACTGTTGCTACTTCGATCATGGTCGCTGAGGCTGCCATGGTCGACGTCACCACACTCATGGTGCCCGAGCAAAAGCGCACTGCAACTGCCTTGGATGCCAGTCCTGCAGTGAAGAAAGTCTATCTCGGCCTGCCCGACACAACGAAGGCGGTTACCATCAGGGCCGACCTGGATCCGAAATAGGAATACGCGCTCACGAGTTTCTTCTGGTACAATGCGGACATATTTGCATGGAGTCCATCTGATATGCCTGGTGTTCTGAGGAATCTGGCTGAGCACTCCCTGGATGTATGCAAGACAGCTGTCAAGCAGAAGCTTCGTCGCTTTGCGAAGGATCGAAGGGAGGCCATAGGGGTAGAAGTGTGCAAGCTCTTAGCTGCAGGATTCATCCATGAATGTAAACACCCGGTTTGGCTCGCCAACTCGGTGCTTGTACCTAAGAAGACTGGTGGATTAAGAATGTGTATTGATTACACCGACCTCAATAAGCACTACCCCAAGGATCCCTTCCCTCTTCCGCGCATTGACCAAGTCGTGGACTCCACGACTAGCAGCACCCTGTTGTGCTTTCTCGACTGCTATTCAGTGTATCACCAGATACCTCTGAATCCTGACGACCAGGACAAGATGGCATTCATAACACCCAGTGACATCTAATGCTATAAGGTCATGACCTTTGGCTTGACAAACACTAGTGCCACATACGAGAAGGCGATCCAAGAGTGTTTGGAGTCTCAGCTCCATCACAATGTAGAAGCCTACGTCAACAACGTGGTCGTCAAGACCCAAAAAGTGGAGAACATCATCGCCGACCTCGAGGAGACCTTGACCAACCTTCACGCCTACCAATGGAAGCTCAACCCGACCAAGTGTTTCTTCATTGTCCCTTCCGGGTTGCTCCTGGGCTTCATGGTCGGCCACCGAGGCATTGAAGCCAACCCTGTCAAGGTCGACACTATACGCAACATGGCCAGACCATCTTGCAAGAAGGACGTCATGAAGCTCACTAGCATGATGGCGGCTCTAGGTCATTTCATTAGCAAGCTCAGGGAATAAGGTCTGCCTTTCTTCAAGTTATTGCAGAAGGCAGATAAGTTCGTGTGGGACGAAGAAGCTCAGCAAGCCTTCGACAAGCTATCCTGTCCAACAACCTATGAACTACGTGAGCGAGGTCCTGACCGATGCTAAAACACGATATACATAGCCTCAAAAGTTGCTCTATGCGCTTTTGATCACCTCACGGAAGCTTCGACACTACTTTCAAGCTCACTCTATCAAGGTGCCTTCATCCTTCCCGCTAGGGGAGATTCTTCGTAACCGTGACGCCAATGGCTGCATCGTCAAGTGGTCCATCGAGCTCGGTGAGTTCGACCATGAATTCTACTCTAGGCAGTCTATCAAGTCCCAGATCCTCGCTGACTTTGTGTCAGAGTGGACTGAAATCCAGATGCTTCCGTCTACGGAGCGACCTGAACATTGGATCATGTAATTCGACAGTGCACTCAACCTTGAGGGCGCTGGAGTAGGGGTATTGCTTATTTCTCCTAAATGAGAGCAGCTCAAGTATGTGCTTCAAATCCACTACAAGGCCTCCAACAATGGAGCAGAGTACGAAGCTCTCATCCATGGGCTCCGTATCGCGGTGTCTCTGGGCATCAAGCGACTGCTTGCTTATGGCGATTCCAAGGTTGTCATCGAGCAAGTTAACAAGAATTGGGACTACATCAAAGACTCAATGGATGCTTACTGTGCTAAGATTCAAAAACTCGAATGCCACTTCGAGGGAGTTGAATTCTACCACGTTCCTCGTGACAACAATGTTGCTGCCGAAGTCCTCTCTAAGTTGGGCTCCAAGCGAGCACTGGTTCCGGCCGGTGTGTTCGTTCAAGACTTGCGCAAGCCGTCGATCAAGATCCTAGACCTGGACGACCCAGTTCTAGAGCAATCAGACCCAGTGCCTGCACCTCCTCGTGACATGCTCGTGACAGAAGCGGAAGATGATTGGCGCTAGCCTTTCATAGACTTCCTAGTCCACCAGTTAGTTCCTGACAACAAGTCCGAACGAGAGAAGATCACACGGTGTAGTACCAACTACATCGTCATCGGAGAAGAGCTATACCGCAAAGCAGCCTCCACTGGCATGCTGATGAAGAGCATCTTGCGATCAGAGGGTATTCAGCTCCTGGCTGAGATCCACGGTGGCGAGTGTGGCTGTCACGCAGCCTCTACCAATCTGGTCGGCAAGGTATACTGATTTGGCTTCTACTGGCCCACAGCCATGAGCGATTCCAAAGACCTCATCAAGAGGTGCAAAGGATGACAATTCTTTGCCAAACAACAGCACCTGCCTGCTCAGGTCCTACACACAATTCCCCCATCATGACCCTTTGCCATGTGGGTTCGGACTCTATGGGTCCGTTCAATGTCGCCCCTAGCGGTTACAAGCACATCATTGTCTCTGTGGACAAATGCACCAAGTGGATTGAGGTCCGACCTCTTGCCAAAGTCACATTGGAGGAGGTGGCCAAGTTCATCAAGGATATTACATACCGCTTCGGTGTGCCCAATAGGATCATCACCAATCTTGGTTCAGCCTTTACTAGCTCTGCATTCTAGGATTTTTGCCAGGACATCATAATTGACGTATACTACTCGTCGGTCACCCACCCCCGGTGCAACGGCCAGGTCAAGCGTGCCAATGGCATGGTTTTGCAAGCTCTGAAAGATTGCTTCTTTGATGATGCTTCGATCTACACTACCAGGTGGCTTTCTGAACTTCCACATGTGATTTGGGGTCTCCGGACAGGTCAGCTCGGTCACTAGCTTCTCACCCTTCTTCTTGGTCTACGGTTCGGAGGCCATCCTCCCCACCGATGTTGTGTTTGGTGCACCTCGCATCCAGCACTACGACGAAGGAGAAGTGGAGTAGACCCGTTGAGTCGACCTTGACAGCCTTGAAGAAAACAGAGTGGCAGTCGTAATGCGGCAGGCACGCCATTACCAGCGGTTACACCGCTATCATAACCGCAATTTCAAGAAGTGCTCCTTCAACATTGGCGACCTGGTCCTGTGAGGAATCTAGAAGACCGACGAGATGCACAAGCTTTCTGCCCCATGGGAGGGTCCCTCCATCGTCATTGAAGTCATCATCCCATCGACCTATCGCCTTCAGTGGGGCGATGGTCAAGGGGTTCCAAACCCTTGGAATGTGGAGCACCTATGATGATTCTATCCGTAGAATATGTATATTACTAAGATATGTACCCTTCACTTTTGTTAATTCAGTTTAATGAAGATTAGTTTCTAGATAGACTTCTGTCGACCTTTGAAGTTGCTGCCCCTCTCTTTGTGTTGTGTTGTTTCCCTCCCCCTCGATATGCTCGGGGGCTTGGTCTTGCCAACTACTGGGTCGTCAGACCTGAGGGTAATGTGTTTTCCTCCCTCTCGACATGCTCGGGGCTTGGCCTTGCCAACTAAACGGTTGTTCGACTTGAGGATCATTTTCTACTTTTAATTGCATGTTTCTTGCTTGTTCGAACTTAGCTGTGAGGTTGCTAAACCTGAGTCCTTGACTCCTCTCGAGCGTTGATCATGTGTAAGTCTCCCTACCGAGCTATATGGTCGACAAGCCGTCCTCAGGTAGTGGTCAGCGAGTAGAATACACAAGTGCTTCCCAGCTTTCAAGTTCGTATAAGTAAGAAACTTTGCATGATAAAGATGGATTTTTCACATTGTTTATACACAACACAAGGATTGTTGTGCTCCGGCCAACAAGGGCACCAAAAGCTAACCTATTATAGACATGCCTACTCTTCATCATCCTCGAAAGCAAGGCTCTCTACGACCTTGTCCGTGTCATCTTCTACTTCAACCTCTATGGGATGAAGATCAGCTTCCACATTGGGGCCCTCTATGGGATGAAGATCTTCTTGACTTCCACGTATGGGAAGTGGGACTTCACTCGTACAAGGATCTCCATGACCGCCGCTCTACTTGCAGCCCTGAGCAGCTCATCGACTCGCTCTGGGGCAGCCATCAGTCTTTCGAACAGAGACAGTTGCTCCCCTTCGGTGGGCTGCGAGATGACTTTGTCCATGATGAAGCCCGCGGTGTTCTGAAGGTCGGCCATCTCCACTTCGTGACCTGTAATGATCACTTGATCATTATACAGTGACTACATCACAACCACAAAGTCGATCTCCAGATTCCTCGTGATTTGCTTTTCATGAGCTAGTTTTCAACAAACAGTGTACTCACTGTCGTTCAGCGCCTTGTTCTCCTGCTTGAGGGTGTCGATGGCCTTCTCAGCCTCCTTGAGGTCCTCCTTCAGCTGCAGCTTAGTGCAACAAGCATATGTTGCATCAATAGTTGTCTGCATGTGTTTATCATCAGATAAACAAACTCTATGACCTAGGTGTAATGTGGTCTTACCATTGCTGACTTTCTTCAAGACATCGTTAGTGTTCACAGCCATGCGTTTTTGCTCCTCCAGCTTGTTTGTGAGCTTCTTCTTCTCGTCCTTGAGCTTCTTCTTCTTGAGAGCGGCCTCTTCCTTCTCCCGTTGCAGCTCTTGCTCCAATTGATGTGCCTCTAGTGTCATGATTGTGACATTCCTGCACAAATCAGCCCGAGGTTTGGCTCGATCGGCCATATTCTGCAAAAACAGAAGTGTTAGCTCGCTAACAATTAACAAACAACCTATGTTTTCTACTGCAACAATGACCTCTCACTTGGAAGGCCCGCCCCAGGGTGATGAGGGAGCTTCGGATCACCGCAGTGTCTTCCTGATCATCGAGGATCATCGAGGATGTCATCCTGGTACGGCTGACCTCCAGCCCCAGCGTGGCTGGACCCTGCCTTCCCTTCACGACTGTTTCTTGACTTGGCACCAGCAGGTCGATCTGCGGTTGGTCCGTGTTAACGTCGTGAGTTTCTTGGGACGGCAGCATGTTCACGAACATGGGGTCCAGCACGGCCTCCGTGATCGTTGCTGGTGGAATGGAGGTCTAGGCTCTAACCTCGACCTCTGGCGTCGACTCCTTTGAAAGCGACGTGCTTGGAGACGACATTCCTGACATACACAGATCATTCTGTTAGAGTCAGATAATTTCCAAGTGATGAACAAAGATGAAAGCAGGTCATCAGATCAACTTACTTGGCAAGTGACTTGTGGCTCGACACGAGAGGCTTAGGGGGTAATCTTGGGGGTACTGTTGCTGAACTCTAGATTCAGCGTGATACTTGTCTTTGATGTAGTGAAGGTCGTCCTATGTGACCTTCATCACCTCCTCCTTGTATCGCTTGGTCTCAGGACTGAGTTCCGGTACCTCAATCACCTCATCGAGCTCTTCGGAGTCATCATCCGCGGCAACCTCCTCGTGCTTCTTCTTCTGCTTTGGCGGAGTGGAGCTCTTACCCCTCTTGTGCTTCTTCTTCGCTCTCTCAAGCTTGGCAGTCTTGGTGGCTTGCACCTTCGACTGTGCAACCTTGCTGGCGGTGTGCCACATCCGGCGGGTCTACCTGCTAGCGCTCTGCGCGACCTCCTGCACATTGCCCCCGCCTGCCTCAACTGATGAGTTGGATAGGTAGTCTTCGACCAACTGGGCTGGTGGCTGCTGGATCTGTTCCAGCGACCTTATCTTCCTTTGCGGCTCTTGGCCGGGAGGCAATGGTGCGGGCCACCAATAGTCCATTGCGCGCGCCTACATATAGAAAAACAACAAGATGAGTATTAGTGAGATCGGCCTCCTAATAAAGATGACAAGAATGACAACAATAAGATCGATGACTTACTGGATCGACTGCACGCTTCAACGAGTACGCCTTTGGGTAGGTCTTGTTACGAATCCGTCTGCAAAAGAGCTCCTTCACTCGGGCGACCATCTCCTACTTAGAGACCTTCCTGAGGGCCTCACGAGTGGGTCTGTCTGACCCCAGTACTTGTATGTCTGATGCACTTGGTCTTTGATCGGCTGGATCAGGCGACGATTAAAGCAAATCACCACGCCCCCCTGTCAGACCTGCCTCCTTGAGGTCGTTTAACATGGCAAGGAGCGGCTCGATCTCTTCCTCTTGACGGGAGGTCAGTGCAAGATCCCACTCTGGGATCTTGGTTGGACCAAATCCTGTACGCTTTGGGAGCTCTGGCTTCTAGTTCGCGATGTAGAACCATTCCGACCTCCACCCAGCATTATTGTCTGGCAGCTCCATGTCTATATAATCTACCTTACAGCCCGACCTAAGGTAGAAGCCTGCACTACCTACAACCGGCGCCTTGCCCGACTCCTTCACTTGGAAGAAATACCGCCACAAGTTGAAGTGTGGCGGTATGCCTAAATATGCCTCGTACATATGAATGAAAGACGAGACTATTATTATGGAGTTGGGGACAAGGTGTACTAGCTCCAGGCGGTAGTAGTGGAGCAATACATGGAAGAAGTCCCCCGTGGGGATGTTGAAGCCGCGCTCGAAGTAGGAGGCGAAGACGACCTGCTTGGTGACGTCCTCTGAGGGTAACACCTCACCGGTGCCATCTCTGCCTTGGGCCTCAGTAGCCCGCGCTACACCAGCGCCTCGATCTTGGCCTCAGTCATCTCCGACGCGACCCACTAGTCCTCCAGCGTGGGGATCTGGTGCGGTGCCATCTCTACTTCTTCAGTGAATTCTTGCGATCCAGATCTAAAGACACAAAGGGTCTTCACACGCATGTGGCGGCACGTGCATAGAGTCGCTCACAGTGGTGGCGGTGGTGGTGGTGCGGCGTGTGGTGGTGGGCTTCGGCTCTGGCTGTAGTGGCACAAGGGCTCTCTGCGGCAGCATGGAGGAATCGAGCGGCGGCGGAATGTGGAACCCTAGCGGTGCGAGTGCACGGATGAGAAAGATCACGAGTGGGGTCTGCCCCCTGCGCGCAATGACGTATATATGGGCCTCGTAGTCCATATGGTCATTCCTGGGACGACGAGCCCAAACGCTCTTTGCCAACAGATCGATGCCCCAATGGCTCTGTGCCAATGGGTCATTGCCCCAACAGCTATTTTTCAACAGATAGCAGTGCCAACGGTCTGGTGCTAACTGGCCTTAGTATTTAGCATTTTTTCAGAATTCCACGCCTGTAGGTCTCATGGACTTATTGGTGACCTACTAGGTCGTTATGATCACTTTAACATTGGTGGGATACTACTTGCTATCAGGTCGTCCTGATAGTATCTCCGACCTTGTTGAGGTCGGTGGACTCCATGAAAACGCCACAACAGGTCGTAGGGGATTCAATTTCTCTATGCATATTACTAGATATGATTTGACAGAAGAGTGTGAACATTACATACATGACCCTATGGCTACATGGTCGTCATAAGCCCCATCTGGTCCTCGACCAGTTACAAGATAGAAACTCTTTCATTCCCACGATGGGGTTGATTGAAGATCTGACTTACCTAGAGTGAATCTTGCCATGCTTTCTGCTATAGCAGAGCACATCACAAGTTTTCTTCTGGCTTCCAGACATTCGTGAAGACCTCTCGGGGATCCGTTGCCTGACGCTGCTCCTAGTAAGTCGTTTAGGGCCCCTGACTTTTGCATGTAGATACGTTCTTCACCCCAGGTGTGTACTAGACTCTGGAACTGAGCACACTCGCCACCAAATCTCTGCACCACCAGGCCTCAATGAGTATCTATTACTCACCAAGAACCTGGAGTATCACATTGGTTTCCTTCTGGATTCTTCGGTGGACACGAGCGCAGAGATCGATGGATTACTCCACACTTCGCAAGTATTCTTCTAGCTCCAAGCTTCAACAATTTCTTTCTTCTACACTCTGGTGGATGGATGGATGCCCATGGCATGATGTTTTGGCTACAATGAAACTCCATGATCTCCTTCAAGGTAATTACTTTGCCTCCGGGCTCTCGCTCTATTTATAGCTGGGCTCAATGCTTAGTCGACCTCTCCACTATTAGCATGTGATCCTCGTCAGTGTACACATGTGAGGCCCCTTTGGCGTTTCTCTCCGACGCATGACAACAGGCCTGGGTGTCCTGTACCTGATCTGCAAAGTGCACTATTTGCATGTGGTTGCCTGCCAATCTTGCCACCTGTGACTTGCATAGTGTGTGGTTTTTTCCAGACCTCGTATATTGCGCTCTGCCAGACTTTTGTCTGTTGCGATTTTTGTCATGTTGTGATGTGCAAGTTAGCTGGTGACTTCATGCTACTTTGCGCTATTGTTCCCATGGCTCTACAGTTCGCTTCTCCAACTAGCTTGACTCCGTGTCAGATGGCCCAACTGCTATATGGTCTTGTACCTGCTAGTTCTACGACCCCTTCAGTTCATCGACCTGCTACGACTTCATTTGACGATATTCGCACCCACCATAGCTCTGCGTATTATTTGCACCCACTATGGCTCTGCGTCTTGGTGCACCCACTATAACTCTACAACGTAAATGGACCTTATACCAATCAGCCTATATTTCTGTTTCTTGAGCAGAATGATCGTAGGTTCGATTGAAGACCTTTCTAAGGTAGGCGTGCCTTGCTGCTATGCACAATCCATCTGGGCGCCTGGAGTCCAGATCAATCAAGTCTACAATTTCGGCGAGCCTCCTGAAGGTCGATGTGCCTGCTACCCTAGTCGACAATACCATGGTACCCTAGCTCTGCTGGATTGCTAGCGCTATGCTGGTCGTCTGGGTACCAAAATGGCCTTCTAGAGGTCGGCGTGCCTTAGTACCTTGGTCCTTCAATACCCCAATACTGTTCAAGCCCTACCAACCTGGTTGGGCGCCCTGGATGTGAGAGACCTTCTTGAGGTCGGTGTGCATTTCTAGCCATGCTAGCACATTCTGGGCACCATTAGAGATGTCTGCTTTAAGGAATGAAGGTCTCTCTGTGGGGTGCGCGCCAAGCTGGCCATGCCAGGCATCTCCGGGTGCTTGGTTGCTAATAGCGTGAGACCTTCTTGAGGTCGGCATGCCTTGAGTGGCTCTACTAGACTCTTTGCAGCTATGTAAGATATCTGGGTGTCTCTACAACTGATTATTTACGACCACGACGGGATCTCTTTTCTTCTTTTCTAGATCATTGAAGCAGTCTTGCTGCCTACTTCAATGCTCGGGGACTACTCTACGAGAGCATTTTTCAAACACCCTCTTGTTTTCGTCATCACTTCGACCTACTGGGAAACCTTGTTTCTCATCAAGTCGGCACTTGACATGATTTCTTCTTCTCTTTTTTAGATCATTGAAGCAGTCTTGCTGCCTACTTCCATGCTCGGGGACTACTCTACGAGAGCGTTTTTCAAACGTCCTCTATCCCACCAACCAGGCTCATGACCGTCCCCGACAAGTGGGTCCGGCCCACCAGAAGACCTACTGACCTAGTAGTGGGCCCAACAAACCTGATCTGTGGCCCAGACGACTTCCTGAAGTCCTTATCTAGAACGGCTACAAGACTTGGAGTACACGACAAGATGGCGGCAGAATCCGATAGGCAGCCCGAGGATTATGGAAACAGTTGTAATCAACTAGAGTTAGGTCTCCTGGTCGTAACTGACCAGGACTCTGGGCGACCGACCTTGTTGGCTGGCCAATATAAGGCGGGCAGGGTGTCCCTCAATGTACAGCAATCCAACCAATCAATCACCACCAACAACTAGACGTAGGATTTTACTCTTCGGAGGCCTGAACTAGTATAAACTCGCCGTATTCTGTGTGCTCTTGCATAGCCATCAAGTCCTTAGATCTGGATCGCCCCCAACAGAATCTAAATAAACCACCGGGGTTGACCCCCCTGTGGGCTGTGCAGATCTAAATCTCTGACAACAACAAACCAATCAAGTGATCCAAAATCCAAACAACACAAACCCTGATCACCTGAAGCCAAAGTCTCGGTCCCCTAAGGCAAGGGCAACGGCTCAACATAACCGACACAAAATCAAAGCTCACACAGAGCAAACCACCAATGCAAGAACTCGGGCGACACAAGGAGCTCCCCCTGAGCAAATGCACTCCCCCTGAACACATGCATGCAAAGAACTACTGCAAATGCATGACAAAGAGCTAAATGAGCTGTATAATGACCCAGGCCGGTCAGACCGCCTAGCCAGGCCGGTCAGGCCATCCTAGGCCGATCACATTCTGGATGTGGTGATCTGACCACCGCAGCAAAACTTGTTATGAAAAAGTTTGAAACCAGCCAAAAACCTTCTAAATATACTTAGATCCATTTTTCGTGCACAAACTTCCCCCCTTGTTGACAATGCATGAATCTAGGCATTTCTATGAAAATTTCAACCTAGAGCTTCTCAAATAGACAATGAGCACCGCAAAATGTTACAAGTGAGCAAATGAGCAAGCAAGACATTCCAAAGCTGCGTATAAGCATAGCCCCCCAAACACATTCCCAAGGCTGCTCACAAATCTCACCGGTTTCTCAACCACTTTCCCTCTTGGCTTCCCCCCAAACACATTCCCAAGGTTTCTCACAAATCTCACCATTTTTGGAAGTTTTCTATTTTTTGGGGGAACACAGGTGGATCTGGAGTTGTGTCTAGCTTGTTTCTCAAGTGGTTTGGCTTGGGTGCAAATTTGTTCATGGGTGTAGTTTGTGGTGGAATAGCACAGTCTCCAATTTTCTCTCCTCCCTCACCACTGCTCTCACCAATCTTCTCAGAATCCAAAGCCTGACCATCAAACCTCTTAAACTTAGCCATCTCATCAAACGCAATTGTGGCTCATGCCCAGACAACCAACTCATTGATTTCCTCAACTCATCATTCTCATCCTGCAAGCGATCAATATAGTGTGCAAGTTCCATATTCTTTACAGAATGTAATTCACATGTAGAGCATGAAGTAGGAATAGGAACTTTCAAAGCAGCCTCCAAAGAAACAATCATATCATGACATTCATCTAGTCTAGCATGCAACACACGACAAGAAGTGCAAGCACCAAGTAAAGTAGACCTAGACTTCATCTCATCAAGCTCAGCCCTAAGCAAATATAGTTCCTCCAACTTAGAGGCATACTTCTCCTTAAGCACAGTCAAATCAGCCAAGAAAGCATTGCAGTCATCACAATCAACAGCATCAACTACAACAGGAGCAATCTCAAGGGAATCAATTTCAAGCCTAGCATCAAGATTCTTAGATTCTAGCTCAGCTATCTTCTCCCTAGCTTATTCTAGCGAGGCTCTAAGTTCTTTCCTAAGCTTCTTGGCCTCTCTAAGCATGGTATCACGGTTGTCAAGCAAAGCAACCAACTCCTCATTCTCCTGGTGTAAGGAAGAGAGCTCATCACATACCTCATCCTCAGAATCTGAGCTCGAGTTATCCTTCTGGCTATTCTTGCTGCCGGAGTTGTGGGCCATGCTATAGAAGCTGTCCTCTCGTGTGAAGCAACTCAGGCCCCTGAGGTTCATGGAACCGTGCTTCTTGCTCTTGCGCTTGCCGTCGTCGTCGCTATCGCTAGAACTCGACGAGGTGTACCAGGGACTTGAGTCGACATCGCTTGCTACCACCATCACCCGAGCCTTCTTCTTCTTCTCGTAGCCGCCACCCTTCTTCGACCTCTGCTCGTCCTTGTCCTTGTACTTATGCTTGTGCTCATGCCACGCATGGTGCTTGTTCTCGATCCTTAGGCGGTGCATGTACTCGTTCTTGGGCTCGATCTCCTGCGGGCACTCGGTGATGAAGTATCCCTAGTTGCCGCACCTATAGCATTTATGTGTGGTCCTCCTCATGTTCACATGAGTCTCGTGCAGCCTCTCGAACTTCCTGGTCAGTAGGGCCAGCTCGTCCTCTCCAAGCTCGTCGAACTCCTCATCTGGCAAGGACACAAAGGAAGATAGAGAAAACATCCTCGAGGAGGGGTTAGTGTTAGTCCTTTCACTAGATCTGGACATGAGAGTGACACTATGTGACTCAGTCGGGCTCTCAGCCTTGGCTATCAGGCCACGATCCACCTATGATGACTTTAGCTTAGAGAACAGCTCATCCTCAGTCAACGTCTCATACACATCCGACTCCAAGATGGCCTCGACCTTAGCACTCCACACATATTTGTCAAGAGAGTGTAAGAGCTTGATAGCTCTATCATGATCCTTGTATGGGAGCACCGTCACATTGGCCCTCATGTTGTTCACAATATAGGTGAAGTGCTGGAACATCGCATCAATCGACTCACCGGGGAGATGAGTGAAATTCTCGTACTCTCTCCGGTGAGTGGCAAACAAGCGAGCCTGCACCTGAACGTTCCCAACATGAGCATTCCTTAGCTTTACCCAAATCCTGCCAGCCACATCCTCTCTGTACACGCAATAGAACTCTGCGGCACAAAGAGCACGAAATAAGTAATCCACAGCCTTGCTGTTGGCCTCAAACATGTCTCGAGAACCTGGAAGAAGGAAATTGACGGGAAGGAAATAGTTTGTATTTTGCGTCACATCCCAAATCAATTGCCCCTTGCCATGAAGAAATGTGCCCATGTGCCTCTCCCACATCTGGTAGTTCTTCCCATCAAAGTGCGGAGGACCCGATCCCTTTCCGTAGTCACCCATCATTGGATCTTGGACTGGTTAGAATCAAGAAGATCCATAACTGGCTCTGATACCAATTGAAGGACCGGATTGGGCGACCAGAGAGGGGGGAGTGAATTGGAGCTGATAAAAATTCTTCTCGAGAGATATGACTCCTCTAACCAGATGAACACAACCTCGATCCCAAAATCACTTTCTGCACTCTATCCACATGTTTGCCGAGATCACGTAGCCATTGGAGTGCTACTGATCCTAGGAGCAAATCACACCTCCAAGCAACTCAACCACATACACACACCACAGCGGAAACCACACACGGCAAATCTCCTGCCAGGGGCGGTCATACCGCCTAGGCCTGGAAATTTCCCCAAACTACCAAACGAAGCTCACGACCCCGAATCGACCCAAGATTTCACTTGGAGACTCCTCTGATCAAGGCAAACACACTATCAGAGAAATCCCTCGGAAAACCAAACTTTCCTTGTGAAATCTCCCAGGGCGGTCAGACCGCATGCCCCAGGCGATTAGACCGCCTACCACCCAGAAGTCGGCCGCGGGTCAACCCTAAACTTCCCATCACCCGATCTCTTGATTCACCCCACAGATTGTAGTGAAACTTTGGGGATAGCTGGGTCACCTCCTGGATGACCTCTCCATCAACGGATATCCACCGAAACGCTCTCAATCAAAGGGAACTGTGAATCTAAGGGCTCTATGTCATGAACTCGAGGAACTCCGAAAACCACCCAAATCGAAGGTTTTCTCGAGAGATTGCTGGGGCAAAATCACCATGAAAAGAGGCACAAAGACCTCATGTGTGACACCCAACAAGAATCCCACCAAGAAACCCCTCAAACAAGCCACCACGAAAATCCCCAAAAATAGATCCCAAAATCACCCAAAGGGAAAACGCCGGGAGACAAAGAGAGACAAGATGAACCATGCCGAAGCTTTATACATGCTATGAAAGGTTCATACAAGATCTAGCAAACCGCCCGAACATCCATCCCTCTCTCAAGATGACTCATGAAGCTCTCAAGCTAGCCTAGGGAAAACTAAAGAGGAGGAGCAAATGAACTAGGGTTCCAAGAGTTGGCTGCCCTCTCCCCTCAAGTGAGTTTAAATGGAGAGCGTCGAATGACCAAACTACCCCTACTTACTTAACTTAAGATACACGCAGACGAAGGGAACTTTGGGAACTTTGGTCGATTTCTCCATCAGATGGACGCCTGCTAGCCGCAAGCCGCTTCAACTCCACGCAAACCTTGCGATCACGTCGCGTGTCCTCCGCTTCGAAGCTTCTCGACGTGCTGCGGCCCACGCGGTAAGAATGCCCCTCCTAGGTGGACAGACCGTCCTGCCCCTGGTCTTATCCTAGTTAGGCGGTCCGACCGGCCCAGGCAGGCCGTCTCGCCCCGTCGAGTCCTCGGTCTTGGCTTTGTGGCTCAACCAAGTAACCTAGTGGTTTGGTGGCCAAACCAATGCAAACCCCGCATGCAAGCTTCAGTTGTTAGCTACTACCTTGCACCGGCTCCATCCTCTCTCGACGTCGTGAGGACCAGGTGCGTCCGAGGACCAGTGGAGGGTCGCTCTTTAGTGTCCGTGTGGACTGATGCTTGGCTCAGTGTGCAGGTACAGGTTGCGGCATGACTCGTGTTGGTGCAGGTGAAGAACAAGCGTGAAAGGCCTTAGCCGTGGTGGCCTCCAGGTGATGGAGAGACAAGTAGGCTTGGTTCGATGGACCCGGTGGCCGAAGGGGTCAAGTGCGAGCCGTGCGGTGCAAGACTAGCTAGTTGAAGTCATGGACATGGGCTGGTGCAAGCTGGCGGTTCGAGGCTGAAGCTTGCACGCGGGGTTTGGTGGTTTGCCCACAAAACCATCGGTGGACGGTTTCTTGGTTTGGGCCTCAAAACCAAGTCCGGAGGCCTGATGCGATGCAGACGGTGATCCGGGAGCATCGAGAAGCTTCGAGGCGGGGGGCACGTGGCATGATCGTGGGGCTTGCGTTGAGGCTAAGCAAGTCCGTGGTGGAAGAGTGTCCGCTCGATGGGAATATCCGAAGACATGACCAAAATGCCCCTAAGGGGTGTGTATCTTAAGTTTAAGTTGTAGGGGTAGCGTGGTCATTTGCCTCCTCCGGTGGACTTCGTATAAATAGCGGAGAGATGGATGGCATCTCTCTCTCTGGCTCTCTGGCTCTGGACTGCATCTTTTCCCAGTATTTTCCTTAGACGAGATTCTTGTATAGACACTGACCTCTGGATGTATGGAAGCATTCGACGTTGTGATGATTTTTCTCCCTTAGGTCTTTGTGATTTTCGTGTCATTTTTGGAGCTATTTTTTGGTGTTTTTCGTTCATCACTTGATTCGTCGATTTGAGGGTATTTCTCTTCGGATTTCTTTGAGGGGACGATGGGTGCATGTCTTGTGCATCTTTGTTGATGATCTTGACCCCTCAAACACTGGGATTTACCCTCGATTCGTGAGTTTTCGGAGGAACCCTAGTTCATAGTATTCTTTGCCGAGATGTGTGATTTCTCTTGATTGAGTGGGTTTGGGGCCACGAAATTTTAGGTATAGCTTCCTCTTGGGATGCTTGTCCTTCACCTAAAATTTGGTTCCAATCCACTAAGTCATTTGGGAGATCCATCGATTTGCGGAAAAAGTCTCCTTTCTAGAGTTCGTAGCCTAAATCATTTTTCTAGTGGTGATTCCTTGATCTTTTGGAGGAGATCTTTTGGGAAAAGCTTCTTTGTGTTGTTGAGAAGCTATGGTTAAAGTTTCGTGATTCTTGGAGGTCGCTTGATTGAGTTTTGTATTTTCCTTCCTTCTCTCGCGGGCTGTTTTTCTTTGTTTTCTGGGGGCTATCGGAACTTCCGACCTGACACAGGAAGTACCGATAACCTGACAGAAAGCTTTTATCAGAAGTACCAACCTTGGGCCGGTAGTTCTGATGGTCGGAAGTACCGATCCTGAGCCAGAAGTTTCGATAACATGTTTTTGACAGACAGAAAGCCTTTTTTGGTAGTTCCGACCTTGGGCCGGTAGTTCCGACAAAAACTGTTGTAGGTTGGTTGAGCTCGTTCTTTTCTCATTTCCTTTTAAGCTTGCTTCCGCTTTGTTTCTAGGCTTGTCCTAACTTGTTCCTAGGGTCAGTAGGTCCGTTGTGACTACGTGATCTTGGCAAGTTTGTGTGGGATTCTTTGGAAGTGATTTTGGGGTTTAGGCCGAGTTCTTGAGAAGAATTTTTATCGACTCCCATTCACTCCCCCCTATCTAGTCACTAATTCGGTCCTTCAATTGGTATCAGAGTTGGTTATGGATCTTCGTGATTCTAACCAGTCTAAGATCCAAAGATGGGCGACTACGGTAAGGGGTCGGGTCCTCCGCACTTCAATGGCAAGAATTACAAGATGTGGGAGAGGTGCATGGGCGCATTTTTGCATGGGAAGGGGACTCTGATCTGGGATGTGACCCAAAATCCTAGCTATGTCATTCCAGACAATTTCCTTCTTCCAGGATCGCGGGACATGTTTGAGGCCAATAGCAAGGCCGTTGATTACTTGTTCCGTGCTCTCTGTGCCTCAGAGTTTGATCGAGTGTACGGAGAGGATGTGGCCGGAAAGATATGGCTTAAGCTTAAGAATGCACATGTTGGCAATGCTCAGGTGCAAGCTCGCTTGTTTTCCACTTACCGGAGAGAGTATGAGAACTGCACTCATCTCCCCGGTGAGTCGACCGATGTGATGTTTCAGCGCTTCACCAGTATTGTGAACAACATGAGGGCCAATGTGACAGTGATCCCATACACAGATCATGATCAAGCTATCAAGCTTTTGCATGCACTGGATAGGTCTGAGTGGAGTGCCAAGGTCGAGGCTATTGAGGAGTCGAGCGTGTATGATACCTTGACGCTGGATGAGCTATTCTCTAAGCTCAGGTCTTCGGAAGTTGATCGTGCCTTGAGAGCCAAGAGCGAGAGTGCCACTGATTCTCATAGTTTGGCTCTTGTCTCAAGATCGAGGACTAATGCTAACTCTGCTGCCATGCAGTTTTCTTTGTCCTGTCTTGTGTCCATGCCAGATGAGGACTTTGAGGTGCTGAGCGAGGAGGATCTCGCCTTGTTGAGGAAGAGGTCTGGGCGGATTTATGAGAACCGCAAGAATGCAAGGATAAGCTCAGGGATGTGCTATCGGTGTGGGAAGCATGGGCACTTCATCGCTGAATGCCCTGAAGCCATGGAGATCAAGAATAACTACAAAGGCAAGCCCAAGCACGACTACAACAAGCACCACTCCCGGAATGACTACAAGGACAAGCGCAAGGACAAGGGCGAGAGAAGGCCCAAGAAGAGCAGCAGATACAAGAAGAAGACGGCTCAAGCGATGGTTGCCGGAGCGAGCGACATCGACTCCACTTCAAGCGACTCTTCTTCTGGTTCGAGTAGCGATGAAGGGCAAGATCGGCGCAAGGACAAGCAGCACACAGGCAAGAACTTCACCGGTCTCAGCTTCGTTGCACAAGGTGGCTTTTGCGGCATGGTGCACTCCTAGAAGGGTGGGAAGCACAACTCGGATTCGAACTCTGACTCTGAGGAAGAGGTACGACATGATCCCAACTTCTTGCTAGAGGAGAATGCTAGGCTGAATGAGTTGCTTGATGACCGTGATGATGTGCTTAGGAAGACCAACAAGGAGAAGAGAGAGTTTCGGTCTTTGCTAGGTGATGCTAAGGACAAGATAGTTGAGCTTGAGTCTTTGCTTGTTGATGCTAGAACTGAGATAGACTCTTTGAAAGTTGCTCCTGTTGTTTCTGATGTGGTTGATTCTGGTGATTGCAATGTTTTCCTGGCTGACTTGACTGCACTCAAGGAGAAGCATGCCTCAACTCTTGAGGAACTAGATGTGCTTAGGATTGAGTGTGATGAGTTGAAATCTAGACCTGCTTTGTTAGGTGCTTGCACTTCTTGTCCTGTGTTGCATGCTAGGATAGATGAATCTCATACCAAGATAGTTTCTCTTGAGGCTGCATTGAAAGCTCATATTCCTACATCATGCTCTACCTGTGAAATGCATGCTTTGAAAAACATGGAACTTGTGCACTATGTTGACCGTTTGCAGGATGAGAATGATGAGTTGAGAAAATTGATGGGTTGGTTGTCTAGGCATGAGACACAGTTGAGTTTGATGTTGGCTGAGTTTAAGTGGTTTGATGGTCAGGCGTTGGGGGCTGGCAAGAGTGGTGAGAAGAGTGGTGGGGGAGAAGAGAAAGTTGGAGAGATTCCTATCCACCACACACTACACCCATGAACAAATTTGCACCCAAGCCAAACCACCTTAGAAACAAGCTAGACACAACCCCAGATCCACTAGTGTTCCCCCACAAAACAGAAAACTACCAGAAACCCATCAAGTTTGTGAGCACCCAGGGGAATGTCTTTGGTGGGAAGTCAGGAGTGAAAGCTGTTGAGAAGCCCACAGAGAAGCCATAACCTAAGCCACAATCAGTCTACTTCCATCGTGAGTATTGTGGGAGGGATGGCAATAAGGATGAGTTCTGTTTCAGGAGGAAGATGGATGAGTGGTTTGCTAGGGAGATGACAAACAAGGACAGGTACCACCCTTCCCATGGTGTGCCTGAGCCTCGTAGAGGACCTCTACCTCGAGGAGATGAGTTTGTGCGTACGGTTCCCACTCGTGGTGGTGGAGGTGTGTTTCCTAAGAGAGACAGGCGTGTTGGGTTTGGGCGTGGAGAGTTTGCTGGATGTGCTCCTGCTCATGACCGTTACGAGTTTGGGAGGCACGATCACAGTTTTGGTTCTCAGAGGGACTACAGGCCACGTTTCCCCCCTCGTGGTGCATGTTCCCCTCCAGTGAGACGTGACAGGTTCTTCGGTGGTAAGCGTGAGAGGGCTCCGCCTAGAGGTTTTGATAGGATGGATTTTGCTAACCCTTCTTTCGAGCAAATGTCTAGACACTGGTTTGACTCTTTTGGTACTAACCCCAATGTTGAGTCGCTTGCTCATTCTCGTTCTTGTTTTTGATTTGCAGGTGGGAGGCTTGGAGGACTTTTGGTTGATCAACTCTGGTTGTTCACGTCACTTGACCAGAGACCATGGGTGGTTGTCTAGCCTCACCCCGGTGAGTACGAGGGAGTACATCACTTTCGGGGACAATGGGAGAGGACGAGTGCTTGCTGAAGGTATGGTGAAGGTGAGTAGCAAGGTGACCTTGAAGAGTGTGGCTTTGGTCAAGTCACTTGGTTTCAACCTCTTGTCAGTATCCTAGTTCCTTGACGAGGGTTTTGAGGTTCGTTGTAAGTTGGGCGATTCTCGTGTGTGTGATTCTCGAGGCGATCTTGACTGTACGATTGTCCCCGGGGGACAAATCTTTCGTGTCGACTTTTCCTAGTCTGTTGGTCCTCCTCGATGCTTTGTTGCTAGCGTTTCGGCCGAGCTTTGGAAATGGCATAGGAGGCTAGGACACTTGAGCTTTGAGTTGCTTTCCTGCTTGAGTGGCCTAGACCTTGTCCAAGGATTGCCTAAGTTGAAATTCGAGAAGGATTTGTTTTGTGATCCGTGTCAGCATGGAAAGATGGTAGCCGTTTCTCACGCTCCTCTGACTGCGGTCATGACCGAGCGACCTTGTGAGCTGTTGCACATGGATTTGGTTGGGCCAGCTCGTGTTCGCTCTGTGGGTGGGAAGTGGTATGTGTTGGTTGTGGTTGATGATTTCTTGAGGTACTCTTGGGTTTTCTTTTTGGAAGATAAAAGCGAGACATTTGGCTTTGTTCGAGACTTGATCTTGAGGTTGAAGAATGAGAGACATGGTGGTGCCATTCGAGCTATACGCAGTGACAATGGCACGGAATTTAGGAACTCTCATTTTGATGCCTTTTATGGTGATCTTGGTCTCGACCATCAATACTCTTCTCCATACGTCGCTTGCCAGAATGACGTATTGGAGAGGAGGAACCAGACCCTTTGTGAGATGGCTAGGATGATGCTTGATGAGCATAGGACTCCTAGCTGTTTTTGGGCCGAGGCAGTCAATACCGCTTGCTATGTGTCAAATCGCATTTTCCTTCGTGCTTTCAAGAAGAGGACTTCATATGAGCTGATGCATGGGCGAAAACCCAAGGTGAGTCACTTTAGAGCTTTCGGTTGCAAGTGGTTTATTCTGAAGAAGGGCAAGTTGGATAAGTTTGGCGCCAGATGTTCAGATGGCATTTTTCTTGGTTATGCGATTCACTCTAGAGCATATCGGGTGCTCAATCTTGACACTAACTGAATGATGGAGACTTGCGAGGTAACCTTCAACGAGACACAGCCATGTAGCTCTTCTGCCTTTGAGTGTGCAGGTGATGAGGAAATTGGTGCGAAGATCTTTGAGGATGAGAAGGATGGGTATGAAGAAGAAGATGATGGTGGTGATGATCCCACAGCTGATCGTGTACACGCTACTTCCACTACGATGATGACGATCGAGGATGGTCCGTCCCCTACACCTACGACGACAGAGGCTGTTCGAGTGGAGGCTGCTGCTAAGGGGGAGGTTGTGTCCAGGCGAGAGGCTCCCCGCCATGTACAGGTGGATCACCCACCAACGACGATCATAGGTGACCTTCATGAACGCACTACACGGTCGAGGTCAAGGAATACTTCTCACTTTGCTGACTCTGCATTTGTTGCTTCGTTTGAGACCAAAGATATTCGACACACTTTGTCCGATGCAAACTGGGTGAATTCCATGCATGAGGAGTTGGAGAATTTTGACAGAAATCAAGTTTGGGTGTTAGTTGATCCACCAGCAAATTGTCGTCCCATAGGTACCAAATGGGTGTGGAAGAACAAGGAAGGTGAGAATGGGATGGTTGTGAGAAACAAGTCGAGGTTGGTGGCTCAGTGGTTCAACCAGAAAGAGGGTATAGATTATGAGGAGACATTTGCTCCTGTGGCCCATCTAGAGGCAATTAGTATCCTTTAGCCTTTGTCATGGCTAAAGGATTCAAGTTGTTCCAAATGGACGTGAAGAGTGCTTTCTTGAATAGGGTGATAGAGGAAGAAGTGTATGTGAGGCAACCCCCAGGGTTTGAGAGTGAGAAATACCCACACCGTGAATACAAACTCCAGAGAACGCTTTATTGGTTGAAACAGACACTGAGGGCTTGGTATGGCAGGTTGAGAGAAATTTTGCTGAGTAAGGGGTTTGTGATGGGCACAGTTGATAAGACCATATTTCTCCTTAAGCATGGAAATGACCTATTGATTGTTCAGATTTACGTGGATGACATAATCTTTGGTGGCTCTTCTCATGATCTTGTTGCCAGATTTTCAGATGACATGAGCAGAGAATTTGAGATGTCTATGATGGGCGAGCTGCAGTTTTTCCTAGGGCTCCAGATCATGTAGTGCAAGGACGGGACGTTTGTACATCAGGCGAAGTACACCAAGGACATGGTGAAGAAGTTTGGCATGAACGACTCCAAGCCACAGACTACATCGATGAGTACCACTACAGCTTTGGATGCGGATGAGGATGGCAAACCCGTAGACCAGAAGGAGTACCAGAGCATGATTGGCTCCCTCCTCTACTTGACGATGACGAGGCCGAACATACAGTTCAGTGTGTGTCTATGTGCTCGTTTTCAGACTTCACCGAGGACTTCACATCGCCAGGCCGTCAAGAGGATTTTTAGGTACTTAAACTACACTCCTAATGAGGACATGCCTAACATCCTCTCATCTACAAATGAAACTCCACTTGATATAGCTGGTCCAATTACAAGGAGTAGAGCTAAACAATTGGAGAAAGAAATTCATTCTCAGGTGAACGCTAACCTTATGTTTAATAATCAATCTATGTTGAATGAGCCTATGCTTTTGAGATCTTGTTTCAATGTCCTTAGGAATGATGGAGTGTATGAGCCAGCATGGGATGAAGATGGATTTAAGCCTCTGGACATCTGAACCGAGAAACCTATGGTGTGCATGAATAAAATGGTGGTTCATCACCTTTGCACGGGAATGCAACCAGAAGCAAGATGGCTGACACATGGTACGAATTCCAAGCATCACTGCTGACAGAATACAGAAAGTTAGGTGGTGTTCTACAAGTGGATGGAAGCATCTTCAAGTGTAGTTTCCAACCCATCAAATGGCTCCTCATTTCGACTTCCCAATAAAGAGTTATGCTTATTTTAGTAACTGCTGCCAGAAGCTGAAAAGACATGCGAACCAGCCATGAATTCCACTAGTGCATGTGCATGCTGCCATTTACTCAAAGCTGAATGCCCCTATCTCTATATATATATCTTGTACTAGCCAATGAAAAGACAAATTTTGATTAGTTGAATTCAGAATACACAAACTCGTGGAGTTTTGTTTATGCGTGAGTCTTGAGAGGCTTGCAACACTTGTTCTTTCGATTCCTGAGGGAGTTGTAGAACGCCGAACTGCGGTTCACCCAGTTCGCGCCTTCACATCTATAAGGTGCGATTGCGTGGGCTGTTTCGTCGATACGTGGAAGGGTGATTGTCTCAGTAGTTCGTCGCGTGGACAGCATCGCGGTGCGCTGCCTCTTCACCAGGTCACGCAGCGACAATTTATCAAGTTCGCAGATCCTACGAGAAGATCGGGCCACAACAACTTGCTACACGTGCTGCATAGGCATGTGCATATCAACTCCTGAGTTTGGTCTTTGGTATTTTGCATCCTGGAAACTCAGACTTCACGGATTCTTCGATGCTGATTTTGTTGGGTGTCGATTGGACCGCAAGTCTACCTTGGGTTGTTGCTAGTTTCGTGGATCTTCTTTGGTCTCTTGGTCGTCTCGCAAGCAATCCAGTGTAGCCCAGTCCACTACAGAAGCCAAGTATGTTACTGCAGCTAGTTGTTGTTCCCAGCTCCTACGGATGACCTAGACTATGAGCGATTTTGGTGAGGAGTGCTCCCAGGTTCCACTCTTTTGTGACAGTACTAGTGCCATAAGTGTAGCCAAAAACCCAGTCTTTGACTCCAAGACAAAACACATCGAAGTGAGATACCACTTTCTGAGGAACAATGTTGAGAAAGGGAACATTTCCTTGTCTTATGTACCTACCCAAGATCAGCTAGCCGACATATTTACTAAACCACTTGACCAAGTTACCTTCACACGCTTGCGAGGTGAACTTGGATTGTGTTTCCCTTTTTAGCTGGTTCTTGGAGCTTCTCATGTATCATTTGTTGCATTCCATGCATGCAATTTACCTTTTTGTACAAAACATGGTTGGATAGCCATCTTTGGATCATTTGTGGTAGGATGAGCTTCTCTTATATACTTTGATCACTATGATGTGCTATATGTGAGATATGTGTATGCTTTGGGAATGGTGATGTGAATGCTATGCTCTTGATGGTATTGTCATATGTTCATGATGAGATAGCTTCCTTTTTGTGAAAATGCTAAAAATGCTTCACTCATGAATAGATACTTGTTTATGATCAATTTGTGCTCAAATGCCTATATCATGATGTGTTTGTGCTAGAGTACCATGCTCTTTTCGCTTGGGGTCAAAGACCCATTTGTCATGGTAAATGTTTAGCCCATATGTTCACTTGTGGAGGAGCATAAGCTTCTTTTTTCTGCAAAGGCATTTCATGTACCATGCTTAAATTTGAAAATGAAATTAGTGTATGAATTGCCTTATGTTTGAAAAATGAGCTCTTAATCATGTCTTTATGCTTTGATGTATATATCTTGGGTGCTAAACCGTTGCATGTTGTCTACCATGAGAAGTCTCATTTTAAGAAGTAGACACATGGTTCGATGGCTTTGACATGACATGTAGTAGTTTATGGGTGTTTGCTATGATCTTGCGATGAGAACTTGTGATCTTATATGAGCTTTGTATGATTTAGTTTATTTTTGCCCGAATTGTCATGTATAGGTCTTTGCTCATGAGATGAATATTTCTTTGTGAAAATCGCTTAAAAATACTTTTGGCCATGTCACATGTATCTATGTCTCTACTATCTTGATGGCAATGCGCTAACTACACTGTGTCTACTTAACTTGCTCTATGTCTCATTTGTAGCATTTTTTGTTGTCCTCTTTGTATATCAGAGAAGCTTGATAGATTGTATATGCCTTGACATGCATTTTTCATGAGAACAAGGGGGCGAGTTTCATGATGCCTTGATTCATGCATTGTCAATAAGGGGGAGAAGTTGTATGCATGTGTGGAGATTTTGTGAGATTTTGCATGTGGGGAGAAAAATTTGATAAAAGAGGTTGCATTTACTCTGGGGGAGTTTGCATATGTGCAGGGGGAGCTCCTTTGGTTTGCCTAAGTTTTGTGCTCTCTGGTGAGCTTTGTTTGTCTCGGCTGTGTTGAGCCCTTGCCCTTTCCTTAGGGGGCCGAGACTTGGTCTGGCGAGTGATCGTGTTTTTCGCTTGATTCTTTAGCTTTAGATCACTTGCTTGGAGGTTTGTGTTTGTGGTTGTTTTTCTTTTCCTTTTTCTCTATGTTGGTTACTATGGGTGTTGTTAATGCACTCATCAAGGGGGAGATTGAGGACCAGGTGTGTCCGAGGACCAGTGGAGGGTCGCTCCTTAGTGATGAGTGATTGACAACGTTGTGTGGACTGATGCTTGGCTCAGTGTGCAGGTACAGGTTGCGGCTTAACTCGTGTTGGTGCAGGTGAAGAACAAGCGCGAAACGCCTTAGCCGTGGTAGCTTCTGGGTGATAGGATCGAGCCGTGCGGTGCAAGACTAGCAAGTTGAAGTCATGGACATGGGCCGGTGCAAGGTGGTGGTTCGAGGCCGAAGCTTGCACGCGGGGTTTGGTGGTTTGCCCATAAAACCATCGGTGGACGGTTTCTTGGTTTGGGCCTCAAAATCAAGTCTACAGGCCCGATGCGACAGAGACGGTGATCCGGGAGCAACGGGAAGCATCAAGGTGGGGGGCACGTGGCGTGATCGCGGGGCTTGCGTCGAGGCTAAGCAAGTCCACGGTGGAAGTCTGTCCGCTCGATGGGAATATCCGAAGACTTGACCAAAATGCTCCTAAGGGGTGTGTATCTTAAGTTTAAGTTGTAGGGGTAGCGTGGTCATTTTCCTCCTCTGGTGGACTTCGTATAAATAGCGGAGAGGTGGATGGCACCTTTCCCTCTTTCTGGCTCTCTGGCTCTGGACTGCTTCTTTTCCCAGTATTTTCCTTAGGCTAGATTCTTGTATAGACTCTAACCTCTGGATGTATGGAAGCATTCGGCGTTATGATGATTTTCCTCTCTTAACTCTTTGTGATTTTCGTGTCATTTTCGGAGCTATTTTTGGGTGTTTTTTGTTCATCGCTTGATTCGTCGATTTGAGGGTATTTCTCTCCAGATTTCTTTGAGGGGATCATGGGTGGATGTCTTGTGCATCTTTGTGGATGATCTTGACCCCTCAAACGCCTGGATTTGCCTTTGATTCATGAGTTTTCAGAGGAACCCAAGTTCATAGTGTTCTTGGCCGAGATGTGCAATTTCTCTTGATTGAGTGGGTTTAGGGCCACAAAATTTTAGGTATAGCTTCCTCTTGGGACGCTTGTCCTACCCCTAAAATTTGGTTCCAATCCACCAAGCCGTCCGGGATATCCATCGATTTGAGGAAAAAGTCTCCTCTCTAGAGTTCATAGCCTAAATCATTTTTTTGGTGGTGATTCCTTGATCTTTTGGAGGAGATCTGTTGGGAAAAGCTTCTTTGTGTTGTTGAGAAACTATGGTTAAAGTTTCGTGATTTTTGGAGGTAGTTTGATCGAGTTTTGGATTTTCCTTCCTTCTCTCGCGGGCTGTTTTTCTTTGTTTTCTGGGGGCTGTCGGAACTTCCGACCTAACACAGGAAGAACTGATAACCTGACAGAAAGCTTTTATCGGAAGTGCTAACCTTGGGCTGGTAGTTCTGATGGTCAGAAGTACCGACCCTAAGCCAGAAGTTCTGATAACGAGTTTTTGACAGACAGAAAGCCTTTTTCGGTAGTTCCGACCTTGGGCTGGTAGTTCCGACAAAAACTGCTGTAGGTTGGTTGAGCTTGTTCTTTTTCTCGTTTCCTTTTAAGCTTGGTTCCGCTTTGTTTCTAGGCTTGTCCTAACTTGTTCCTAGGGTAAGTAGGTCCGTTGTGACTATGTGATCTTGGCAAGTTTGTGCAGGATTCTTTGGAAGTGATTTTGGGGTTTAGGCCGAGTTCTTGAGAAGAATTTTTATCTGCTCCCATTCACTCCCCCTCTATGGTTGCCAATTCGGTCCTTCACGTCGTCTTGCTCTTCTTGCCAGCGTACGTTCGCACTTGAACCTGTCGGCCACCTGGTACCTCGAACGAAGCCTACTTGTCTCTCCGCTCCTGGGAGGTCATACAGACGTAGAACTTTCGCGCATGTTCTTCACCTGCACCATTTGAATCAAGCCGCAACCTGCACCTGCAATACTAGGCCAAGAGTCAGTCCACACAATATTATCAATCACTCATCACCAAGGAGCGACCATCCACCGGTCCTCGGACCACACAAGTCCTCAACTTGAAATATTGCAGGAGCGCATCGGCCATCTCCTCTGCGGAGTAGACTATGCCGGCCTCAGAATGCAGCTTGGTGATGCGTTTTCTTCAGCACCGGCCATTGGCATGTAGATGGAAGAATCTCGTGTTAGCATCATCCTTGTTGACGGCTGTTTAGTACCATTTTTATGCCTTTCAACTCCTGCATTTTGGTACATGAATTGCACATCAACACTGTAATAGGAGCTTAAACTAATAGTTTCCAAAAGTGGCGATGTCTATTCGAATGCAGGTATTTAGCTAAGGAAATGAGAAGAATCCATGCATAGTTGATCCAAACTAAACAAGCTTCAGCCAATGAGGGGCTGCCACATAGGATTCTCCTGGATCAATGACGTCACCAATCCATGTGAAACACTTTCGACGAATCATGCGCTGCCATGTCAACATCACATGGATCCAAGGGTCCACTTGCTACCCAAACCACCAGGAATCTTGCCATGCACGGAGGATGGATCATGGGACCCACATGCCAGCCAGCCAGAGGAAACATAGCATACCACGTGGCCCCCTAGGATCGACCGATCCTAGGATCGGCCGAACCGACCTTGTGTCGGTTCATCCTAGCCTTTCGCGCTTGTTCTTCACCAGCATGAACACGAGTCAAACCGCAACCTGTACCTGCACACTTAGCCAAGCATCAGTCCACACAACGTTGTCAATCACTCATCACTAAGGAGCGCACCTCCACTGGTCTTCGGACACACCTGGTCCTCAATCTCCCCCTTGATGAGTGCATTGACAACACCCATAGTAACCATCATAGAGAAAAAGAAAAGAAAACAACCACGAACACAAACCTCCAAGCAAGTGATCTAAAGCCAAAGAACAAGCGAAAAACACGATCACTCACCAGACCAAGTCTCGGCCCCCTAAGGCAAGGGCAAGAGCTCAACACAGCCGAGAGAAACAAAGCTCACAAAGAGAACACCACAAAGCACAAAACTCAGGCAAACACAAAAGGAGCTCCCCCTGCACATATGCAAACTCCCCCTGAGTAAATGCAACATCTTCTTCTCAAATTTCTCCCCTTTCATACATATTCTCCCCTTTGTTGACAATGCATGAATCAAGATCTCATAAAGCTCCCCCCTTGTTTTCATGAAAAATGCATGTCAAAGTATATACAATCTATCAAGCTTCTCAAATATACGAAGAGCACAACAAAATGCTACAAATGAGACATAGAGCAAGCAAAGTAGACATGATTTAGTTAGAGCATTGCCATCAAGAAAGTAGAGACATATAAGCATCTGACATGGCCAAAAGCAATTTTAAGCAATTTTTACAAAGAAACATTCATCTCATGAGCAAAGCCCTATCCATGGCAATTTGAGCAAAAATGAGCAAGATCATACAAAGCTCAGACAAGATCACAAGTTCTCATCACAAGATCATAGCAAACGCCCATAAGCTACTACATGTCATGTCTAAGCCACCGAGCCATGTGTCTACTTCTTAAAATGAGACTTCTCATGGTAGACAACATGCAATGGTTTAGCACCCAAGATATATACATCAAAACATAAAGACATGATTAAGAGCTCATTTTTCAAGCATAAGGCAATTCATACACCAATTTCATTTTCAAGTTTAAGCATGGTACATGAAATGCCTTTGCAGCAAAAAGAAGTTTATGCTCCTCCACAAGTGCACATATGGGCTAAACATTCACCATGACAAATGGGTCTTTGACCCCAAGCAAAGAGAGCATGATACTCAAGCACAAACTAAGCATGATATAGGCATTTGAGCACAAATCGAGCATAGACAAGTATCTACTCATGAGTAAAGCAATTTTAGCATTTTCACAACAAGGAAGCTATCTCATCATGAATATATGACAATACCATCAAGAGCATAGCATTCACATCACCATTCCCAAAGCATACACATATCTCACATATAACACATCATAGTGATCAAAGTATATAAGAGAAGCTCATCCTACCGCAAATGATCCAAAGATGGCTATCCTACCAGGTTTTATACATAAAGGTAAAATGCATGCATGGAATGCAACAAATGATACATATATCACATATATACATGAGAAGCTCCAAGACCCAGCTAGAAAGGAAAGCACACTCCAAGTTCACCTCGCAATCATGTGAGGGTAACTTGGTCAAGTGGTTTAGTGAATATGTCGGCTAGCTGATCTTGGGTAGGTACATAGGACAAAGAAATATTCCCTTTCTCAACATTGTCCCTCAGAAAGTGGTATCTCACTTCGATGTGTTTTGTTTTGGAGTGAAGGACTGGGTTTTTGGCTACACTTATGGCACTGGTGCTATCACAAAAGAGTGGAACCTGGGTGCACTCCTCACCAAAATTGCTCATAGTGTAGGTCATCCATAAAAGATGGGAACAACAACTGGCTGCAGCTACATACTCGGCCTCTGTAGTGGACTGGACTACACTGGATTGCTTGCGAGATGACCAAGAGACCAAAGAAGAACCAAGAAACTGGCAACACCCAGAGGTTGACTTACGATCCAATCGACACCCAGCAAAATCAGCATCAGAGTATCCGTGAAGTCTATGTGTCGAGGATGCAGAATACCAAAGACCAAACTCAGGAGTATAGTTCAAGTACCTGAAAATCCGCTTGACGGCTTGCCGATGTGAAGTCCTCGGTGAAGCCTGAAAACGAGCGCACAAGCACACACTGAACTCTATGTCCGGCCTCGTCGCCATCAAGTAGAGGAGGGAGATGATCATGCTCCGGTACTCCTTCTGGTCCACGGGTTCGCCATCTTCATCCTCATCCAAAGCCGTAGTGGTACCCATCGGTGTAGTCATCGGCTTGGAGTCGTTCATGCCAAACTTCTTCACCATGTCCCTGGTGTACTTCGCCTGATGTACAAACATCCCGTCCCTACACTGCTTGATCTGGAGTCCTAAGAAAAACTGCAGCTCGCCCATCATAGACATCTCAAATTCCTTGCTCATGTCATCTGCAAATCTGGCAACAAGATCATGAGAAGAGCCACCGAAGATTATGTCATTCACATAAATCTGAACAATCAACAGGTCATTTCCATGCTTAAGGAGAATCAGGGTCTTATCAACTGTGCCCATCACAAACCCCTTACTCAGGAAATAGCCTCTCAACCTGCCATACCAAGCCCTCGGTGCCTGTTTCAACCCATAAAGAACTCTCTGGAGTTTGTATACACGGTGTGGGTATTTTTCACTCTCAACCGCCGAGGGTTGCCTCACATACACTTCTTCCTCTATCACCCCATTGAAGAAAGCACTCTTCATGTCCATTTGGAACAACTTCAACCCTTTAGCCACGACAAAGGCTAGAAGGAACCTAATTGCCTCCAAACGGGCCACAAGTGCAAATGTCTCCTTATAATCTATACCTTCTTTCTGGTTGAACCCCTGAGCCACCAACCTCGACTTGTTTCTCACAACCATCCCATTTTCACCTTCCTTGTTCTTCCACACCCACTTGGTACCTATGGGACGGCAACTTGGTGGTGGATCGACTAACACCCAAACTTGTTTTCTCTCAAAGTTCTCGAACTCCTCATGCATGGAATTCACCCAATTCTCGTCAGACAAAGCGTGTCGAATATCTTTGGGCTCAAACGAAGAAACAAATGCAGAGTGAGCGAAATGAGAAGTGTTCCTTGACCTCGACCATGTAGTGCGTTCATGAAGGTCACCTATGATCGTCGTCGGTGGGTGATCCACCTGTACACGCCGGCAAGCCTCTCGCCTGGACACAATCGCCCCCTCAGCAGCAACCTCCACTCGAACAGCCTCAGTCGTAGTTTGTGTAGGGGATGGACCATCCTCGATCGTTGTTGTCGTAGTGGAAGTAGCGTGTACACGATCAGCCACGGGAGCATCACCACCATCATCGACTTCATCTCCATCTCCGTCCTTCTCATCCTCAAAGATCCTCGCTCCAATCTCGTCGTCACCTGGACACTCAAAAGCAGAAGAGCTACATGGCTGTGTCTCGTCAAAGGTTACCTCGCAAGTTTCCATGATTCGGTTAGTGTCAAGGTTGAGCACACGATATGCTCTAGAGTGAATCGCATAACCAAGGAAAATACCATCCGAATATCTAGACTCAAACTTATCCAACTTGCCCTTCTTCAGAATGAAACACTTGCAACCAAAAGCTCTAAAGTGACTCACCTTGGGTTGTCGCCCATGCATCAGCTCATAAGAGGTCTTCTTCTTGAAAGCACAAAGGAAGATGCGATTCGAGACATAGCAAGCGGTATTGACTGCCTCGGCCCAGAAATGCCTAGGAGTCCTATGCTCATCGAGCATCGTCCTAGCCATCTCACAAAGGGTCCAGTTCTTCCTCTCCACTACGCCATTCTGGCAAGCGACGTATGGAGAAGAATACTGATGATCGAGACCAAGATCACTACAAAAGGCATCAAAATGAGAGTTCTTCAATTCTGTGCCATTGTCACCGCGTATAGCTCGAATGGCATCACCATGTCTCTCATTCTTCAACCTCATGATCAAGTCCTGAACAAAGCCAAATGTTTCGCTCTTATCCTCCAAAACAAAAACCCAAGAGTACCTCGAAAAATCATCAACCACAACTAAAACATACCACTTCCCACCCGCAGAGCGAACACGAGCTGGCCAAACTAAATCCATGTGCAACAGCTCACAAGGTCGCTCGGTCATGACCGCAGTCAGAGGGGCGTGAGAAGCAGCAACCATCTTTCCATGCCGACAAGAAGCACAAACCAAATCCTTCTCAAATTTCAACTTAGGCAATCCTCGGACAAGATCAAGACCACTCAAGCGGGAAAGCAACTCAAAGCTCAAGTGTCCCAACCTCCTATGCCATTTCTAAAGCTCGGCCGAAATGCCAGCAACAAAGCATCGAGGAGGACCAACAGACTAGGAAAAATCGGCATGAAAGATTTGACCCTCGGGGACGATCATACAGACAAGATCGCCTCGAGAATCAAGCACACGAGAAGCGCCCAACTTAAAACGAACCTCAAAACCTTCGTCAAGCAACTGGGATACTGACAACAGGTTAAAACCAAGTGACTTGACCAAAGCCACACTCTTCAGGGTCACCTTGCTACTCACCTTCACCATACCTTCAGCAAGCACTCATCCTCTCCCATTGTCCCTGAAAGTGATGTACTCCCTCCTACTCACCGGGGTGAGGCTGGAGAACCACCCACGATCTCCGGTCATGTGACGTGAGCAACCGGAGTCGATCAACCAAAAGTCCTCCAAGTCTCCCACCTGCAATCGAAAACGAGAACGAGAACGAGAATGAGCAAGCGACTCAACACTAGGGTTAGTACCAAAAGAGTCAAACCAGTGTCGAGCCATTTGCTCAAAAGAAGGGTTAGCAAAATCCATCCTATCAAAATCTCTAGGCGGAGCCCTCTCACGTCTACCACCGAAGAACCTATCAAGTCTCACTGGAGGATTACCCACACCACGAGGGGGAAAACGTGGCCCGTAGTCCATCTGAGACCCAAAGCTCTGATCGTGCCTCCCAAACTCATAACAGTCATGAGCAGGAGCACGTCCAGGCAACTCACCATGCCCAAACCCAACACGCCTATCTCTATGAGGAAAACCACCTCCACCTCCACGAGTGGGAACTATACGCACAAACACATCACCCCTAGGTAGAGGCCTTCTATGAGGCTCAGGCACACCATGAGGAAGGTGGTACCTGTCCTTGTTTGCCATCTCCCTAGCAAACCTCTCATCTCTCTTCCTCTTGAAACAGAACTCATCCTTATGCCCATCCCTCCCACAATACTCACAACGGAAGTGGATCGGCTGTGGCTTAGGCTATGGCTTCTCTATGGCCTTCTTAACAGCTTTCTCTTCTGACTTCCCAACAAAGACACTCCCCTGGGTGCTCACAAACTTGATGGGTTTCTGGTAGTTTTCTGACTTGTGGGGGAACACTGGTGGATCTGGGGTTGTGTCAAGCTTGTTTCTGAGATGGTTTGGCTTGGGTTCGAATTTGTTCCTGGGTGTAGTGTGTGGTGGAATAGGAATCTCTCCAGCTTTCTCTTCTCCCTCACCACTCTTCTCACCACTCTTGCCAGCCCCCAACGCCTGACCATCAAACCTCTTAAACTGAGCCAACATCAAACTTAATTGTGGCTCATGCCCAGACAACCACCCCATCAATTTCCTCAACTCATCATTCTCATCCTGCAAATGGTCAACATAGTGTGCAAGTTCCATGTTTTTCAAAGCATGCATTTCACAGGTAGAGCATGATGTAGGAATGGGAGCTTTCAATGTAGACTCAAGAGAAACTATCCTAGTGTGAGACTCATCTAGCCTAGCATGCAACACAGGACAAGAAGTGCAAGCACCTAACAAAGCAGGTCTAGATTTCAAGTCATCACACTCAATCCTAAGCACATCTAGTTCCTCAAGAGTTGAGGCATGCTTCCCCTTGAGAGCAGTCAAGTCAGCCACAAAAACATTACAATCACCATAATCAATTTCAACAGACACAACAAGAGCAGCTTTCAAAGAGTCTATCTCAGTTCTAGCATCAACAAGCAAAGACTCAAGCTCAACTATCTTGTCCTTAGCAACACCCAACAAAGACCTAAACTCTCTCTTCTCCTTGTTGGTCTTCCTAAGCACATCATCACGGTTATCAAACAACTCATTCAGCCTAGCATTCTCCTCTAGCAAGAAGTTGGGATCAAGTCGTACCTCTTCCTCGGAGTCGGCTTTCGAATCCGAGCTGTGCTTCCCACCCTTCTTGGAGTGCGCCATGCTGCAAAATCCTCCTTGTGCGACGAAGCTGAGGCCGGTAAAGTTCTTGCCCATGTGCCGCTTGTCCTTGCGCCGATCTTGCTCTTCATCGTTGCTCGAACTGGAAGAAGAGTCGCTGGAAGTAGAGTCGATGTTGCTCGCTCCGGCAACCATTGCTCGAGTCGTCTTCTTCTTGTACCTGCTACTCTTCTTGGGCCTTCTCTCGCCCTTGTCCTTGCGCTTTTCCTTGTAGTCGTTCCAAGTGCGGTGCTTGTTGTAGTCATGCTTGGGCTTGCCCTTGTAGTCATTCTTGATCTCCATGGCTTCAAGGCATTCAGCGATGAAGTGCCCGTGCCTCCCGAACCGATAGCACATCCCCGAGCTTCTCCTCGCATTCTTGGGGTTCTCGTACATCCTCCCAAACCTCTTGCTCAACAAGGCGAGATCATCCTTGCTCAGCACCTTAAAGTCCTCATCTGGCAAGGACACAAGACAGGACAAAGAAAAACCAACAGAGTTAGCATTAGTCCTTGATCCTAAGACAAGACCCAAAGTATGAGGATCAGTGGGGCTCTTGCTCTTGGCTCTTGACTCCTTAATGGCCCCAACCTTGGCACTCCACACAGACCTATCTAGGGCATGCAAAAGCTTGATAGCTCGATCATGGTCCGTGTATGGAAGCACTGTCACATTGGCCCTCATGTTGTTGACTATGCTGGTGAAGCGCTGGAACATAGCATCGGTCGACTCACCGGGGAGATGAGTGAAGTTCGCGTACTCTCTCCGGTAAGTGGAAAACAAATGAGCTTGCACCTGGGCATTGCCAACATGAGCATTCATAAGCTTAAGCCATATTTTTTGGCCACATTCTCTCCGTACACTTGCTCAAATTCCGAGGCACAGAGAGCACGGAACAAGTAATCAACAGTCTTGCTATTGGCCTCACACATGTCCCACAATCCTGGAAGAAGGAAACTGTCTGGAATGACATAATGAGGATTTTGAGTCACATCCCAAATCAGGTAATTCTTGCCATCGAAGTGCAGAGGGCCTGACCCCTTACCGTAGTCGCCCATCTTTGGATCTTAGACTGGTTAGAATCACGAAGATCTGCAACCGGCTCTGATACCAATTGAAGGACTGAATAGGCGACCAGAGAGGGGGGGAGTGAATTGGAGCCGATAAAAATTCTTCCCGAAGGATGAACTCGGCCTATACCTCGACTGTCATTGCGATCACTCGCACACACCAAAGAAGCTGTAGACTAGGCACACACAAGTCTACAAGTCCTAGAGACAAGCCTTGAATCAAAGTGTGGAAGCACAAGACAAGAATCAAAGTACTTAGCCAAATCTGTGAAGGCTAGGCGCGGACTGTCCGTGCAGTACGGGCGGACCATCCGCAGCACCTGGGCGGACTGTCCGGACCCCCTACGCGGACTGTCCGAAAACCCTAACAGAACCACCAGAGGCGCACCGAGAAAATCGGACTGTTCGGCTGAGCCACGCAAATAGTCTGCCAGTGTCGCGGACTGTCGGGGTAGGCCTCGCGGACCGTCCGGCAAAAGCACCAGAAACACCTGCTCAAACTCGCCCACGCGGACCGTCCGTCACTGACCTACGGATTGTCCGCAAAGCTGCTTGCAACAAAGCCCTAGCGGCACCACAGATCAAAACATGAACGCACATGAACACGCGAGGAACTGTGACGAAAACAGGCCACACAGACTGTCCGCCACAGCCCCGCGGACTGTCTGCGGCTCACGAACAGAGCAGAAACAGTACACACGCGGGAGGAAACTCTCACCAAGTCATCACCAGATCTCCCAAATGGCTTGAGCTCTTGAGACAAGATTTTGGGGAGATGAGAAGCGTCACTAGGTGAAGCTATGCCCCAAGAACTCGGGCTCCAACCAAAACTCGTGAATCGAAGGGATTTCCCGACGTTTGAGGGGTCAAGATCACACCCAAAGATGCGCAAGGCATCCACCCATGATCCCCTCAAAGAAATCCGAGAGAAAACACCTTCAAATCAACGAATCGAGCGAAGAACGAAACACCCCAAAAATTGCCCTAAAAATGACATGAAAATCACAAAGAGCTAGGAGATCACCGCAACGCCGAATGCTTCCATACATCCAAAGGTTAGAGTCTATACAAGAATCTAGCCAAAGGAAAGCAGAGGAAAATGAAGCGGTCAAGAGCGATCTATCGGTGGAGGAAACCATAGAGTCCAAGAAAGAGAGATGCCATCCACCTCTCCGCTATTTATACGAAGTCCACCGGAGGAGGCAAATGACGACGCTACCCCTACAACTTGAAATGAAGATACACACCCCTCAGGGGCAATATGATCAAGTCTTCATCGAGCGAACTCGCTTCCACCACGGACTTGCTTAGCCTCGACGCAAGCCCCGCGATCACACCACGTGACCCCGCCTCGAAGCTTCCCGATGCTCCCGGACCCCCGTCTCCGTCGCATCGGGCCTCCGGACTTGGTTTTGCAGCCCAAACCAAGAAACCATCCACCGATGGTTTTGTGGGCAAACCACCAAACCCCGCGTGGAAGCATTGGCCTCGATCCGCTACCTTGCACTGACCCATGTTCATGACTTCAACTTGCTAGTCTTGCATCACACGGCTCGCACTTGACCCCATCGGCCACCGGGTCCATCGAACCAAGCCTACTTGCCTCTCCATCACCCGGAGGCCGCCACAGCTAAGGCCTTTCGCACTTGTTCTTCACCTGCACCAACACGAGTCAAGCCGCAAATTGTACCTACACACTTAGCCAAGCATCAGTCCACACAACATTGTCAATCACTCATCACTAAGGAGTGACCCTCCACTGGTCTTCGGACACACTTGGTCCCCAAGACCAATGTGAGTATTTTGACATTTCTTATTTAGACTAAAGTGCGCTCATGCATGAATGATATGGTCTTGTGTTCTTGGCTTGTTCATGTTGTAGAGCTTGTGTTTTTCGTAACACGATGCTTCGATCCTTTAGAGCTAGTCATAAGTTCAATTATCTGTTTGCATGATTGATCTTGTTTAGCTGAGTAAGAATGTTGTATCTAGTTCGCATCCAAACCTTCATGTCGCAACGTAACTCGATGACTAGTATGATCTGAACCGTTCTCGCGGGTTTGTCACTCCGTATTTATACGGAGTGCTTTAGCATTGTTAGCGGGTCGACAGACGTAACTGTACTCTAGTAGTAGTCGGTGGTGCAGACGTGGTGTCTGGACTATGGGTTACACTTCGAATACCAAGTGCCCTCGCGTAATGATAGAGGTGGGCCGCAGTAGTGACAGCTGTTGGACCCATTGAAACCCTTCGTGCCTGAGTACCGAGTTGGGCCACAGGTCGGAACACCTTAGACATTTGAAAGATAGGGTGGGTCGGCGCCCCAAAGTGAGATCTATAGCGGTCAATCCATCTCGAGAGTTAAGGCCCTCAAGAAGTGCTTCTCATATCCAACCAATCTCAGCATTAGTTTGGTGTCCTTGGGTAGACGCCCGTCAAGTTACCTCACTGTCCTGTGGATATGATAACCCTTGGAATACTCAGCTTAATTGGCGAAGTGCTATAATAGTGTATCCATGCGCTTGCAGATTCGTTCGCACTCGTCAGTGTATCTGGGAGTTTATTACACGCTCACGCTACCTCGGTGCCATAGTAGTGACGTTAAGAAACTCCAACAAGCATTTGTGGTGCTGTTGCCGGGGAGGGTTGTTGTTAACCTTCGGACCCATCTAGCCTCGTATCTTTTACCTTTTCCTTTTTGTTTCTATCCCTACCCCCATTATCCATGGAAGGCTATCCTTGTAAACACCTTTCACCTTCGAGGAGTGAACCCTCAGAGCCATCTTTGCAGCACCTACTCTTTCATCTGGCTGTTGGATTCGCCACTCTCTCATGAAGCTAATTCAAGATGGTTCCTTCTCGGGGCCAATTGATGAGAACCCCTTTGATCATGTGAGAAGCTACGAGTGTTTGGTTGAAACTCAGGCTAAAACCAAAATATCACCAGATGCTCGAAAACTGTCCCGCGATCCTGGAAGAAGGAAAGTGTCTGGAATGACATAATGAGGATTTTGAGTCACATCCCAAATCAGGTAATTCTTACCATCGAAGTGCGGAGGACCCGACCCCTTACCGTAGTCGCCCATCTTTGGATCTTAGACTGGTTCAAATCACAAAGATCTGTAACCGGCTCTGATACCAATTGAAGGACTGAATAGGCGACCAGAGAGGGGGGGAGTGAATTGGAGCCGATAAAAATTCTTCCCGAAGGATGAACTCGGCCTATACCTCGATTGCCATTCCGATCACTCGCACACACCGAAGAAGCTGTAGACTAGGCACACACAAGCCTACAAGTCCTTGAGACAAGCCTTGAATCAAAGTGCGGAAGCACAAGATAAGAATCCAAGCACTTAGCCAAATCTGTGAAGGCTAGGCACAGACTGTCCGTGCAGTACGGGCGGACTGTCCAAACCCCCTACGCGGACTGTCTGAAAACCCTAACAGAACCTCCAGAGACGCACTGAGAAAATCGGACTGTCCAGCCGAGCCACGCGGACAGTCTGCTAGTGCCGCGGACTATCTGGGTAGGCCTCGCGGACCATCTGGCAAACGCACCAGAAACACCTGCTCAAACTCGCCCACGCGGACCGTCCGTCACTGACCTGCGGATTGTCCGCAAAGCTGCTTGCAACAAAACCCTAGCGGCACCACAAATCAAAACACGAACGCACACGAACACGCGAGGAACTGTGACGAACAAAGGCCACGTAGACTGTCCGCCACAGCCCCGCAGACTATTCGCGGCTCACGAACAGAGCAGAAACAGTACGCGCGCGAGAGGAAACTCTCACCAAGTCATGACCAGATCTCCCAAACGGCTTGAGATCTTGAGACAAGATTTGGGGGAGATGAGAAGTGTCACTACGTGAAGCTATGCCCCAAGAACTCAGGCTCCAACCAAAACTTGTGAATCGAAGGGATTTCCCGGCGTTTGAGGGGTCAAGATCACACCCAAAGATGCACAAGGCATCCACCCATGATCCCCTCAAAGAAATCCGAGAGAAAACGCCTTCAAATCAACGAATCGAGCGAAGAACGAAACACCCCAAAAATTGCCCTGAAAATGACATGAAAATCACAAAGAGCTAGGAGATCACCGCAACGCCGAATGCTTCCATACATCCAGAGGTCAGAGTCTATACAAGAATCTAGCCTAAGGAAAGCAGAGGAAAAAGAAGCAGTCTAGAGCGATCTACCGGGGGAGGAAACCCTAGAGTCCAAGAGAGAGAGAGATGCCATCCACCTCTCCGCTATTTATACGAAGTCCACCGGAGGAGGCAAATGACCACGCTACCTCTACAACTTGAAATGAAGATACACATCCCTCAGGGGCAATATGGTCAAGTCTTCATCGAGCGAACACGCTTCCACCACGGACTTGCTTAGCCTCGACGCAAGCCCCACGATCACACCACATGCCTCCCGCCTCGAAGCTTCTCGACGCTCCCGGATTCCTGTCTCCGTCGCATCGGGCCTCCGGACTTGGTTTTGCGGCCCAAACAAAGAAACCGTCCACCGATGGTTTTGTGGGCAAACCACCAAACCCCGTGAGGAAGCTTTGGCCTCGATCCGCTACCTTGCACCGACCCATGTTCACGACTTCAACTTGCTAGTCTTGCACCGCACGGCTTGCACTTGACCCCATCAGCCACCGGGTCCATCGATCCAAGCCTACTTGCCTCTCCATCACCCGGAGGCCGCCACGGCTAAGGCCTTTCGCGCTTGTTCTTCACCTGCACCAACACGAGTCAAGCCGCAACCTGTACCTGCACACTTAGCCAAGCATCAGTCCACACAACATTGTCAATCACTCATCACTAAGGAGCGACCCTCCACTAGTCTTCGGACACACCTGGTCCTCAAGACCAACGTGAGTATTTTGACATTTCTTATTTAGACTAAAGTGCGCTCATGCATGAATGATATGTTCTTGTGTTCTTGGCTTGTTCATGTTGTAGAGCTTGTGTTTTTCGTAACACGATGCTTCGATCCTTTAGAGCTAGTCATAAGTTCAATTACCTGTTTGCATGATTGATCTTGTTTAGCTGAGTAAGAATGTTGTATCTAGTTCGCATCCAAACCTTCATGTCGCAACGTAACTCGATGACTAGTATGATCTGAACCGTTCTCGCGGGTTTGTCCCTCCGTATTTATACAGAGTGCTTTAGCATTGTTAGCGGGTCGACAGACGTAACCGTACACTAGTAGTAGTCGGTGGTGCAGACATGGTGTCTGGACTACGGGTTACACTTCGAATACCAAGTGCCCTCGCGTAACGATAGAGGTAGGCCGCAGTAGTGACAGCTGTTGGACCCATTGAAACCCTTCGCGCCTGAGTGCCGAGTAGGGCCACAGGTCGGAACACCTTAGACATTTGAAAGATAGGGTGGGTTGGCGTCCCAAAGTGAGATCCATAGCGGTCAATCCATCTCGAGAGTTAAGGCCCTCAAGAAGTGCTTCTCATGTCCAACCTATCTCAGCATTAGTTTGGTGTCCTTGGGTAGACGCCCGTCAAGTTACCTCACCGTCCTGTGGATACAATAACCCTTGGAATACTCAGCTTACTTGGCGAAGTGCTATAACAGTGTATCCATGCGCTTACAGATTTGTTCGCACTCGTCAGTGTATCCGGGAGTTTATTACACGCTCACGCTACCTCGGCACCATAGTAATAATGTTAAGAAACTCCAACAAGCACTTGGGGTGCTGTTGCCGGGGACGGTTGTTGTTCACCTTCGGACCCATCTAGCCTCGTATCTTTTACCTTTTCCTTTTTGTTTCTATCCCTACCCCCATTATCCATGGAAGGCTATCCTTGTAAACACCTTTCACCTTCGAGGAGTGAACCCTCAGAGCCATCTTTGCAGCACCTACTCTTTCATCTAGCTGTTGGATTCGCCACTCTCTCATGAAGCTAATTCAAGATGGTTCCTTCTCTGGGCCAATTGATGAGAACCCCTTTGATCATGTGAGAAGCTACGAGTGTTTGGTTGAAACTCAGGCTAAAACCGGAATATCACCAGATGCTCGGAAAAAGGAGTTTTCCCGCTACCCCTCTTTGGGAAAGAACAGGACTGGCACCGTTGTTTTGGTAGAGACTACCTCACATGGGAAAGTTTGAGAGCAGCTTTCTGTTCCCGATTCTTCCCAATACGAAGTGTCATCTCGTTAAAGACAAAGATTCTCAGTTTCAAGCAAGGTAAGGAGGAATCCTTAGGAATGGCATGGAATCATTTCGCCTCTTCGGTGGAAGATTGCCCAGTCCTCCACATCCCCGACTGGATGCTGCTTCAGCACTTCTGGTATGGATTGCGGGAGGACGATGCCATGAAGCTTGATGATCTCTCTGGAGGCTCTTTCACGCATTTTGACGCTGTCAAAGGGAGGAGATCGTGGAAAACTTTCGGGATTTCAGCTCCCCTTGCATCCCATCCGATGAGGTGCCTATCAGGGAAAATGTTGAGCTGCCAAAATCTATCATCAGCCGAGCTCAGGATTGCTTATCCATCCTTTCCAAGCTCTAGTTGAAGATATCATTCCTGAATCGCAGGAATCTATGGGAAAGATTACTTAGCGCAGATTCTACCCTTGGGTTCCCCTCTCGTATCTCTTCTTAGACCTTCTCCCTGAGACCTTGTCTCGAGGGAGGATGTGTCATACGAGCATCCTAGGAGCCACCATGGGGATGGGCCTACCCGTAAGATAAGTACCCATAGTACTCTCTGTCTACTTGTCGGCCGCGACTACAGAAGATGTGGCACAGTCGGATTACTCAAGACTACACAAGGATAGTACTAGACTAGGAATGCATGTCCTATACACTGCCTATAGCTACTCCTAGTCGTACCCGACTAGTATCCTTATACCAAATCGACTTGTAACGCTGCCTCCTGTGCATATATGGTGAGGCAGGGATCCCCAAACAACATCTAAATCATACGCAATCAATCAAGAGCCACGCAACATACACGATGTAGGGTATTATGCACATTGCGGCCCGAACCTATCTAATTGTGTGCCCCGTGTCTCACCATGGATTTCCTGGTCTCGGCGATCCCCACCGCACAATCAACTACCTCTGGCACCCTCTGGGTAGGTTTGCCGGGATTAAACACCAACAGCTAGCGCGCCAGGTAGGGGATCTTGTCGTAGATCCACTGGCGAACTCGATGGCTTCGAATAAAAATCAAGCCCACTGTCGCTTTTGAGAAAGGCGACACCTTCGTTTTTGGCTCCTGGGTTTGTGTCGCAGATGGCGCCAGATCGTTCCTGTGCTTCCTGATGGCAACCTCGGAGGCAAGCTCCACGTCCACTGCACTTCCCGAAACCCCGATGGACGATCTCGCCAAAAATTTTGGCGAAATTTCACTCTCCGACCAAGTTGGCTAGTTCTAGTCGGAGTCCGAGTATAACTCGACTACGACTCAAGCCTGGATTAAACCACGTGAGCTCTCTCCCGAGCCCGTGCCTGGTCCGGTCTACCTACCCCAACTGCTCCTCTTCGGACACCGCTTTACCAGTGCCGCGTACCATGCTGCACTACCCGCGCTTCGTCGCTTTGGCAAGGAGCCCACTTTTGAGTACTCGTCAGACTCAGACACTAGCCTCGACTACTCTGACACCCGTTCGGCTTGAGTTCGACTACGGCTTAGACATCTCTGAAGAGAAGCTGCTACTCACTGGCCTTGGTTGTCACATTGACACCAGAAGGTAGATTCGTCTACTGGCCCGATCAAAAGCTTCTCGACCTCATCACTGATGATGACTCACGTATCATCGCCGTACTCGAGACTCTCCCATACCAAGAGGGGGCTGAGCTCCCTGAAGAAGGCAGTGACACTATGCTCATCACTCAGTCTAGCTCTGGGAACTACTCCCCAAGCCGCGAAGTCTTCGTCGTCGAAGCTGATGGCTCCTGCTAGCACCAACGCTTCCCAGAGGACATCTCCAACGACAAGATATCTACGGACGCACCCTTCGATGAGGCTGCGGCAGACAACACAGCAAGACGCAACAGGAACGCTGATCGTGCTACTCGACATCAGCAACTCGCGAAAGCCCTCCCAATCCGCAACCTGCAAGAAGCCGTGGATGCCATCGCTACTCGCCCCAACGACACTCCAGAGTACATTATCAACTCGATCAACCTGATTGGTCTATCTATGCCTCAGGATTGTACCGCTCAGTAGATCGCCCTACTAGCCGAGAAAGCTCATCGCATGATCCGGCAAGGCGCTCGTCCGGATGCGAGCATCCACGGCAGCAGCGACAGAGGTCGTGGCGTTCCCACGCCTAATCGTACCCGTCCCGAAGCAAGCAACAGGTGTGGTGGAGGTGACGTAAGTGTCAACAGCGGCTCTCTCCACACTCCTCTCGATGCCCGGAACACCATCAATAGGATCCGCTGGGAATGCGAGAAGAACAAAGACGATTCAGACACCTTCCCCGCCTTCACCAGACGTCTCAGGGTACTCTACCTACCCGAGAAGTTCAAGCCTCTTGGCATTAAGAAGTATGACGGCAAGAAAGACCTGCGATAGTGGCTACGCTGCTACAGGCGTGAACGCCGGAGCCAATGATGACACGAAGTGCATCTACTTCCCTTTCTACCTGGATGAAGCACCACTCGCCTGGCTCGAATCCCTCAAGCGAGGCTCCATCAACAACTGGGAACAACTCAAGAAGAGCTTCACAAGTGACTTCACCGGTTCCTTGGGTCGTCATGGCAACCGCGTTGACCTTGCTCAGGTCAAACAGAAGCACAACGAGTCGCTCCGCGACTACATGTGTCGATTCTTCGACAAACATGCCACTGGTGTTGACGTCTGTTGATGGCTGTTAAGTGCTACTTTTACACCGTCAATACCTGCATAAAATAAATTTAAAAGGATCATCAACACTAAAATAGGGCTTGATACTAATGATTTCCACAAGTGTTGGTGTTTCTAGCTTTTGTTGCAGGATGCACCAAAATGCGTGCCAAATGGTACAGTTGAGAGCAAGTAGTCCAATGGCTATTAAAGGACATCATCATAAACAACCTCAAATGCCAATTTGGACTGCACCATTGCGACGGGCTCATCGAGACGATCGAAATGGACATATTATATGCCTACTTCAGAGTCCGGATGGGAAAGATATGCACAAGACAAGATCGCACTCCCGAAATCTTGAGGGCCCGGTGGGACCCACACCAGACCACGTGGCAACGTATGCCACATGGGATGCCATGTCTCCATGACACCTCATCAATCCATGTGAAGCAACTCCCGACAAATCAAACACCACCACGTGTGCAACACAAGGATCCAAGGGCCCACCGGGGACCCAAACCGCCTCAAAACTCCACATGCACCTGGGATAGATCGTGGGACCCACATATCAGTCACTGGGAGAAAGCACACCGCGAAAGGTGCCGCTAGGTGGTCGGCCGATCCTTGGATCGGCCAAACCGCCTTAGTGCCCGTTCATCGTGGCCTTCCACGTGGTGGTCCCTGATTAGTCCTAGAGCGCAGTTTGGCATGTTTTGGCGACATTTGGCGTCCAAGACAACCCTGTCCCTTGCCTATAAATAGTAGGGGAGGGGCTCACTTTGGAGGCACACACTTCTCCTCCTCCTCTTCATTTTGGCCTTCGAGTCTCTCTCTTTAGGAGAGGAGAGCTCTTTGTATAGGATTAGTGCTAGGAAGTGAGGTGGGAGGCTTGGGGCCATGTCATGTTCATGACATCTTCCTCAAGAACGATCCTCAGCGGTGCCTTTGTTCTTCATTTAGACTAAAGTGAGTATTTCAACATTTTCTATTTAGACTAAAGTCTTATGCATGCTTATTTGCTTTGTTCTTGTGTTCTTCATTTGTTCTTGATTTAGAGGCTTGTGTTCTTCGAACACAACCCTTTCAATCTAGTAGACTTAGATCATAAGTATGCATCTAGTTTGCCAGCTTGTCTATTATAGTAAAGTTGATGCTCCTGCATATCTCTAATTAGATCAAAGTGCATTCGTGATCTTGCATAAGTGATAGAGTATACCTTGAGCTAGTGCCAGTATCTCCCTCACGGATTCATAGTTCCGTATTTATACGGAGTGCTATAGTCGGGCTATCGGGACGTCAGACGGTGTCCGGCTATAGTAGTAGTCAGTGGTGTAGACGTGGTGTCTGGACCATAGGTTATCCTACGAATACCAAGTACGTTCGCGTAATGATAGAGGTAGGCCGCAGTGGTGACAGCCTGTTGGACCCTTTGGAACCCTCCGCGCCTGTGTACCGAGTAGGGCCCCGTTGCCAGAACATATTGCCTAGCCTTAAATAGCTAGGGTGGGTTGGCGCCCAAAGCGAGTGTTATACCTGAGAGACCGTGCTAGACTCTGCGCTCGGTCAAGGCGGATCCTTTCTACCTATCCTATCAATCAGTGTTGTGTCCTTAGACCACCAGCTAGGTTCAACCTAGAGCTCCTCCGTCTTAGGTACGAAACGCGACGGGAATACTCAATCTCTGAGGGAGAAGTGCTACAACTATGTATCCGTGAGCTTGCGGATTCGTTCGCACTCGTCAGTGTACCCGGGTGTCTTTTACATGCTCACGCTACCTAACGACACCTAGCGTTGAGGTTAAGAAATGCCAACAACGTCTCAGACAGGGATATCATTGACACCTTCCAAGAAGGTCTCTTTGACGAGCACACCTACATCGACTTCGGTCGCATGTCAAGGACCGTCCAGGCCTCTCACGGACTGTCCGCCAAACACCTTGCCACCAAAACAAACCACCTCAACGGATCGAACGAAAGGCACGCAAGAACACACGAAGAACACGAAAACACCTACACTGTTCAGGGCCTCGCGGACCGTCCGCCACAGCCCTGCGGACTGTCCGCGGGTTACGAACAGAAGCAGAAAAAGCTTAGCAGCGGGGGTCAACCTCACCAAGTCATCACCGGATCTCCCAAACCACTTAAGCTCTTGAGACAAGATTTGGGGGAGATGAGAAGTGTCACTAGGTGAAGCTATGCCCCAAAAATCTCGACCTCTAACTCGCTAAATCACCAGGAATCACGGATCACATGAACCACCACGAAGAACTCGGGCTCCAACAAAAACTCACGAATCGAAGGGATTTCCTGGCGTTTGAGGGCTCAAGATCACACACAAAGATGCACAACGCATCCACCCATGATCCCCTCAAAGAAATCCAAGAGAAAATGCCCTCAAATCAATGAATCGAGCGAAGAACAAAAACACCCAAAAATAGCTCCAAAAAAGACACGAAAATCACAAAGAGCTAGGAGATCGTCACAACGCCGAATGGGTCCATACAACCAGAGGTTAGAGTCTGTACAAGAATCTAGCCTAAGGTAATACTGGGAAAAGAAGTAATCCAGAGCGATCTACCGAGGGAGGAAACCCTAGAGCCCAAGAGAGAGAGATGCCATCCACCTCTCCGCTATTTATACGAAGTCCACTGGAGGAGGCAAATGACCACGCTACCCCTACAACATAAAATTAAGATACACACCCCTCAGGGGAAATATGGTCAAGTCTTCGGATCTTCCCATCGAGCGGACACGCTTCCACCGCGGACTTGCTTAGCCTCGACACAAGCCCCGCGATCATGCCATGTGCCCCCCCACCTCAAAGCTTCCCGACGCTCCCGGATCACTATCTCCATCGCATCGGGCCTCCGGACTTGGTTTTGAGGACCAAACCAACAAACCGTCCACCGATGGTTTTGTGGGCAAACCACCAAACCCCACGTGCAAGCTTCGTTCTCGAACAACCACCTTGCACCAGCCCATGTCCATGACTTCAACTTGCTAGTCTTGCACCGCACGGCTCGCACTTGACCCCATCGGCCACTGGGTCTATCGAACCAAGCCTACTTGCCTCTCCATCACCCGGAGGCCACCACGGCTAAGGCCTTTCGCGCTTGTTCTTCACCTGCACCAACACGAGTCAAGCCGCAACCTGTACCTGCTCACCGAGCCAAGCATCAGTCCACACAACGTTATCAATCACTCATCACTAAGGAGCGACCCTCCACTAGTTCTCGGACACACCTGGTCCTCAATCTCCCCCTTGATGAGTGCATTGACTACACCCATTGTAACCAACATAGAGAATAAGAAAAGAAAACAACCACGAACACAAACCTCCAACAAGTGATCCAAAGCCAAAGAACAAGCGAAAACACAATCACTTGCTAGACCAAGTCTCGGCCCCCTAAGGCAAGGGCAACGGCTCAACACACTCGAGACAAACAAAGCTCACAAAGAGCACACCACAAAGCAGAAAACTCAGGTAAACCAAAGGAGCTCCCCCTGCACATATGCAAACTTCCCCTGAGCAAATGCAACCTCTTTTCTCAATTTTCTCCCCACATGCAAAACCTCCACAAACTCTCCCAAATGCATACAACTTCTCCCCCTTATTGACAATGCATGAATCAAGGTATCTTAAATTTCTCCCCCCTTTTTATCACGAAAAATGCATGTCAAAGCATACAGAATCTACCAAGCTTCTCAGATATACAAAGAGCACAACAAAATGCTACAGATGAGACATAGAGCAAGCAAAGCAGACATGGTGTAGTTAGCACATTGCCATTAAGAAAGTAGAGGCATATAAGCATGTGACATGGCCAAAAGCAATTTTAAGCAATTTTAACAAAGAAACATTCGTCTCATGAGCAAAGCCCTATCCATGGCAATTTGAGCAAAAATAAACTAGATCATACAAAGCTCATACAAGATCACAAGTTCTCATCACAAGATCATAGCAAATGCCCATAAGCTACTAAATGTCATTTCAAAGCCACCGAGCCATGTGTCTACTTCTTAAAATGAGACTTCTCACGGTAGACATCATGCAACGGATTAGCACCCAAGATATATACATCAAAGTATAAAGACATGGTTAAGAGCTCATTTTTCAAGCAAAAAACAATTCATACACCAAATTCATTTTCAAGTTTAAGCATGGTACATGAAATGCCTTTGCGGCAAAAAGAAGCTTATGCTCCTCCACAAGTGAACATATGGGCCTAAACATTTACCATGACAAATGGGTCTTTGACCCCAAGCGAAAAGAGCATGATACTCAAGCACAAACTAAGTATGATATAGGCATTTGAGCACAAATTGAGCATGAAAGAGCATCTACTCATGAGTGAAGCATTTTTAGCATTTTCACAAATAGGAAGCTATCTCACCATGACCAGATGACAATACCATCAAGAGCATAGCATTCACATCACCATTCCCAAGGCATACACATATCTCACATATAACACATCATAGTGATCAAAGTATATAAGAGAAGCTCATCCTACCACCAATGATCCAAAGATGGCTATCCTACCAGGTTTTGTAATAAAAGTAAAATGCATGCATGGAATGCAACAAATGATACATATATCTCATATATACATGAGAAGCTCCAAGAACCAGCTAAAAAGGAAAACATACTCCAAGTTCACCTTGCAAGCATGTGAAGGTAACTTGGTCAAGTGGTTTAGTGAAAATGCCGGCTAGCTGATCTTGGGTAGGTACACAGGACAAGGAAATGTTCCCTTTCTCAACATTGTCCCTCAGAAAATGGTATCTCACTTCGATGTGTTTAGTCTTGGAGTGAATTACAGGGTTTTTGGCTACACTTATGGCACTGGTGCTGTCACAAAGGAGTGGAACTTGGGAGCACTCCTCACCAAAATCGTTCATAATGTAGGTCATCCATAGGAGCTGGGAACAACAACTGGCTGCAGCAACATACTCGGCTTCTGTAGTGGACTGGGCTACACTAGATTGCTTGCGAGACGACCAAGGGACCAAAGAAGAACCAAGAAACTGGGAACAACCTGAGGTAGACTTGCGGTCCAAATGACACCTAGCAAAATCAGCATCGAAGAATCTGTGAAGTCTGAGTGTCGAGGAGGCAGAATACCAAAGACCAAACTCAGGAGTGCAGTTCAAGTGCCTGAAAATCCTCTTGACAGCCTGCCGATGTGAAGTCCTCGGTGAAGCCTGAAAACGAGCGCACAGACACAGACTAAACTGTATGTCCGGCCTCATCGTCGTCAAGTAGAGGAGAGAGCCGATCATGCTCTGATACTCCTTCTGGTCCACGGGTTCGCCATCCTCATCCGCATCCAAAACCGTAGTGGTACTCAGCAGTGTAGTTAGCGGCTTGGAGTCGTTCATGCCAAACTTCTTCACCATGTCCTTAGTGTAATTCGCCTGATGTACAAACATCAAGTCCTTGCACTACTTGATCTGGAGCCCAAGGAAAAACTACAGCTCGCCCATCATAGATATCTCAAATTCCCTACTCATGTCATCTTAAAATCTGGGAACAAGACCATGAGAAGAGCCACCAAAGATTATGTCATCCACGTAAATCTGAACAATCAACAGGTCATTTCCATGCTTAAGGAGAAACAGGGTCTTATCAACTGTGCCCATCACAAACCCCTTGCTCAGCAAAAAGCCTCTCAACCAACCATACAAGCCCTCGGTGCCTGTTTCAACCCATAAAGTACTCTCTGGAGTTTGTATACACTGTCTGGGTATTTTTCACTCTCAAACCCCAGGGCTTGCCTCACAACCACTTCTTCCTCTATCACCCCATTCAAGAAAGCACTCTTCACGTCCATTTGGAACAACTTGAACCCTTTAGCCACGGCAAAGTCTAGAAGGATCCTAATTGCATCCAAACGGGCCACAGGAGCAAATGTCTCCTCATAATCTATACCCTCTTTCTGGTTGAACCCCTGAGCCACCAACCTCGACTTGTTTCTCACAACCATCCCATTTTCACCTTCCTTGTTCTTCCACACCCACTTGGTACCTATGGGACGGCAACTTGGGGGTGGATCGACTAACACCCAAACTTCAGTTTCTCTCAAAATTCTCCAACTCCTCATGCATGGAATTCACCCAGTTTGCATCAGACAAAGCGTGTTGAATATCTTTGGGCTCAAACGAAGCAACAAATGCAGAGTGCGCAAAATGAGAAGTATTCCTTGACCTCGACCATGTAGTGCGTTCATGAAGGTTACCTATGATCATCGTCCGTGGGTGATCCACCTGTACACGCCGGGGAGCCTCTCGCCTGGACACAATCTCCCTCTCAACACCAGCCTCCACTCGAACAGCCTCAGTTGTAGTGAGTGTAGGGATGGACCATCCTCGATCGTGATTGCCATAGTGGAAGTAGCATGTGCACGATCAGCCGCGGGAGCATCACCACCATCATCTTCTTCTTCATCTCCATCCTTCTCATCCTCAAAGATCTTTGCACCAATTTCCTCATCACCTGCACACTCAAAAGCAGAAGAGCTACATGGCTATGTCTCGTCGAAGGTTACCTCGCAAGTCTCCATGATTCGGTTAGTGTCAAGATTGAGCACACGATATGCTCTAGAGTGAATCGCATAACCGAGAAAAATACCATCCGAACATCTAGCCTCAAACTTATCCAACTTGCCCTTCTTCAGAATAAAGCACTTGCATCTGAAAGCACAAAAGTGACTCACCTTGGGTTTTCGCCCATGCATCAGCTCATACGAAGTCCTCTTCTTGAAAGCACGAAGGAAAATGCGGTTCGACACATAGCAAGCGGTATTGACCGCCTCAGCCCAGAAACGCCTAGGAGTCCTATGCTTATCAAGCATCGTCCTAGCCATCTCACAAAGGGTCTGGTTCTTCCTCTCCACTATGCCATTCTGGCAAGCGACGTATGGAGAAGAATACTGATGGTCGAGACCAAGATCACCACAAAAGACATCAAAATGAGAGTTCCTAAATTCCGTGCCATTGTCACTGCGTATAGCTCGAATGGCATCACCATGTCTCTCATTCTTCAACCTCAAGATCAAGTTTTGAACAAAGCCATATGTCTCGCTTTTATCCTCCAAAAAGAAAACCCAAGAGTTCCTCGAAAAATTATCAACCACAACCAACACATACCACTTCCCACCTACAGAGCGAACACGAGCTGGCCCAACCAAATCCATGTGCAACTGCTCACAAGGTCGCTTGGTCATGACCACAGTCAGAGGAGCGTGAGAAGTGACAATCATCTTTCCATGTCGACACAGAGCACAAACCAAATCCTTCTCGAATTTCAACTTAGGCAATCCTCGGACAAGGTCTAGACCACTCAAGCGGGAAAGCAACTCAAAGCTCAAGTGTCCTAGCCTCCTATACCACTTCCAAAGCTCAGTCGAAACACCAGCAACAAAACATCGAGGAGGACCAACAAATTGGGAAAATCGGCACGAAAGATCGCTTCGAGAATTAAGCACACGAGAAGCGTCCAACTTAAAACGAACCTCAAAACCCTAGTCAAGCAACTGGGATATTGAGAACAGGTTAAAACCAAGTGACTTGACCAAAGCCACACTCTTCAAGGTCACCTTGCTACTCACCTTCACCATACCTTCAACAAGCACTCGTCCTCTCCCATTGTCCCCGAAAGTGATGTACTCCCTTGTACTCACCGGGGTGAGGCTGGACAACCACCCATGATCTCCGGTCAAGTGACGTGAACAACCAGAGTCGATAAACCAAAAGTCCTCCAAGCCTCCCACCTGCAAATCAAAAACGAGAAAGAGAATGAGCAAGCGACTCAACACTGGGGTTAGTACCAAAGGAGTCAAACCAGTGTCGAAGCATTTGCTCAAAAGAAGGGTTAGCAAAATCCATCCTATCAAAACCTCTAGGCAGAGCCCTCTCACGCCTACCATCGAAGAACCTGTCACATCTCACTGGAGGGGAATGCACACCACGAGGAGGAAAACGTGGCCCGTAGTCCCTCTGAGAACCAAAACTGCGATCGTGCCTCCCAAACTCGTAACAGTCACAAGCAGGAGCATGTCCAGCAAACTCACCACACCCAAACCCAACACGCCTATCTCTCTGAGGAAACACACCTCCACCACAACGAGTGGGAACCGTACGCACAAACCCATCACCCCGAGGTAGAGGCCCTCTACGAGGCTTAGGCACCCCATGGGAAGGGTGGTACCTGTCCTTGTTTGCCATCTCCCTAGCAAACCTCTCATCCCTCTTCCTCCTGAAACAGAACTCATCCTTATGCCCATCCCTCCCACAATACTCACAATGGAGGTGGATCGGCTGTGGCTTAGGCTATGGCTTCTCTGTGGGCTTGTCAACAGCTTTTTTTCCTGACTTCTCACCAAAGACATTCCCCTGGGTGCTCACAGACCTGATGGGTTTCTGGTAGTTTTCTGTCTTGTGGGGCAATACTGGTGGATCTGGGGTTGTGACTAGCTTGTTTCTGAGGTGGTTTGGCTTGGGTGCGAATTTGTTCATGGGTGTAGGGTGAGGTGGAATAGGAATCTCTCCAACTTTCTCTCCTCCCTCACCACACTTCTCACCACTCTTGCCAGCCCCCAACGCCTGACCATCAAACCTTTTAAACTCAGCCAACATCAAACTCAACTATGGCTCATGCCCAGACAACCAACCCATCAATTTTCTCAACTCATCATTTTCATCCTACAAACGGTCAACATAATGCGCAAGTTCCATGTTTTTCAAAGCATGTATTTCACAGGTAGAGCATGATGTAGAAATAGGAGCTTTTAATGCAGCCTCAAGAGAAACTATCTTGGTAAAGATTCATCTAGCCTAGCATACAATACAGGACAAGAAGTGCAAGCACCTAACAAAGCAGGTCTAGATTTCAACTCATCACACTCAATCCTAAGCACATCTAGTTCCTCAAGAGTTGAGGCATGCTTCTCCTTGAGAGCAGTCAAGTCAGCCAGGAAAACATTGTAATCACCACAATCAACCTCATCAGAAACAACATGAGCAGCTTTCATAGAATCTATCTCAGTTCTAGCATCAACAAGCAAAGACTCAAGCTCAACTATCTTGTCCTTAGCATCACCTAGCAAAGATCGAAACTCTCTCTTCTCCTTGTTGGTCTTCCTAAGCACATCATCATGGTTATCAAGCAACTCATTCAGCCTAGCATTCTCCTCTAGCAAGAAGTTGGGATCATGTCGTACCTCTTCCTCGGAGTCAGAGTTCGAATCCGAGCTGTGCTTCCCACCCTTCTTGGAGTGCGCCATGCCGCAAAAGCCACCTTGTGCGACGAAGCTGAGGCCGGTGAATTTCTTGCCGGTGTGTCGCTTGTCCTTGCACCATTCTTGCTCTTCATCGTTGCTCGAACCGGAAGAAGCGTCGCTTGAAGTGGAGTCGATGTCTCTTGCTCTGGCAACCATTGCTCGAGCCTTCTTCTTCTTGTACCCATTTTTCTTCTTTGGCCTTCTCTCGCCCTTGTCCTTGTGCTTCTCCTTGTAGTCGTTCCGGGAGTGGTGCTTGTTGTAGTCGTGCTTGGGCTTGCCCTTGTAGTTGTTCTTGATCTCCATGGCTTCAGGGCATTCGACGATGAAGTGCCCGTGCTTTCCACACTGATAGCACATCCCCAAGCTTCTCCTCGCATTCTTGCTCAACAAGACGAGATGCTCCTCGCTCAGCACCTCAAAGTCCTCATCTGGCATGGACACAAGACACGACAAAGAAAACTGCATGGTAGCAGAGTTAGCATTAGTCCTCGATCCAGAGACAAGAGCCAAACTATGAGGATCAGTGGGGCTCTCTCTCTTGGCTCTCAGGCCACGATCCACCTCTGAAGACCTGAGCTTAGAGAATAGCTCATCTAGCATCAAGGTATCATACACGCTCAACTCCTTAATGGCCTCGACCTTGGTACTCCACACAAAACTATCCAATGCATGCAAAAGCTTGATAGCTTGATCATGATCTGTGTATGGGAGCACTGTCACATCAGCCCTCATGTTGTCCACAATACTGGTAAAGCGCTGAAACATCACATCAGTCTACTCAACGGGGAGATGAGTGAAGTTCTCATACTCTCTCCGGTAAGTGGCAAACAAGCGAGCTTGCACCTGAGCATTGCCAACATGTGCATTCCTAAGCTTAAGCCATATCTTTCCGGCCACATCCTCTCCGTACACTCGATCAAACTCCGAGGCACAGAAAGCACAAAACAAGTAATCAACAGCCTTGTTGTTGGCCTCAAACATGTCCCGCGATCCTGAAAGAATGAAACTGTCTGGAATGACATAGTTAGGATTTTGGGTCACATGCGCCCATGCGCCTCTCCCACATCGGGTAATTCTTGCCATCGATGTGCGGATGACCCGACCCCTTACTGTAGTCACCCATCTTTGAATCTTAGACTGGTTAGAATCACGAAGATCCATAACTGGCTCTGATACCAATTAAAGGACTGAATAGGTGACCAGAGAGGGGGGAGTGAATGGGAGCTGATAAAAATTCTTTCCGAAGGATGAACTTGGCCTATACCCTGATTGCCACTCCGATCACTCGCACACACCAAAGAATCTCTAGACTAGGCACACACAAGCCTACAAGTCCTAGAGACAAGCCATGAAACAAAGAGCGGAAGCACAAGACAAGAATCGAAACACTTAGCCAAGTCTGCGAGGCACCAGGCGGACCGTCCGCAAGCACAGGGCGGACTGTCCATGGACCCCAGGCGGACCGTCCGCAAGCACAGGGCGGACCGTCCGAAAAAGCAGACCGAACCTCTGGTAGCACACCGGGGAAAATCGGATTGTCCGACGGTTCAATGAGAACCGTCCGACCGTCACGGACCGTCCGGGCCTCCCTCGCGGACTGTCCGCCAAACACCTTGCCACCGAAACAAACCACCTCAATGAATCAAACGAAAGGCATGCAAGAACACGTGAAGAACACGAAGAACACCTGCACTATTCAGGGCCTCATGGACCATCCGCCACAGCCCTGCAGACTGTCCGCGGGTTACGAACGAAAGCAAAAAAAGCTTAGCCCTAGGGGTCAACCTCACCAAGTCATCACCGGATCTCCCAAACCACTTGAGCTCTTGAGACAAGATTTGGGGGAGATGAGAAGCGTCACTAGGTAGAGCTATGCAACAAAAATCTCGACCTCTAACTTGCTAAATCACCGGGAATCGTGGATCACATGAACCACCATCAAGAACTTAGGCTCCTACAAGAACTCGCGAATCGAAGGGATTTCCCGGCGCTTGAGGGGTCAACATCACACCCAAAGATGCACAAGGCATCCACCCATGATACCCTCAAAGAAATCCGAGAGAAAACGCCCTCAAATCAACGAATCGTGCGAAGAACAAAAACACCCAAAAATAGCTCCGAAAAAGACACGAAAATCACAAAGAGATAGGAGATCATCACAACGCCGAATGATTCCATACATCCAGAGGTCAGAGTCTATACAAGAATCTAGCCTATGGAAATACTGGGAAAAGAAGCAGTCCAGAGTGATTTACCGGGGGAGGAAATCATAGAGCCCAAGAGAGAGAGATGCCATCCACCTCTACACTATTTATACGAAGTCCACCGGAGGAGGCAAATGACCACGCTACCCCTACAACTTAAAATGAAGATACACACCCCTCAGGGGCAATATGGTCAAGTCTTCGGATATTCCCATCGAGCGGACACGCTTCCACTGCGGACTTGCTTAGCCTCGACGCAAGCCCCGCGATCACACCACATGCCCCCCCCGCCCCACCTCGAAGCTTCCCGACGCTCCCAGATCGCCGTCTCCGTCGCATCGGGCCTCCGGACTTTGTTTTGAGGACCAAACCAAGAAACCGTCCACCGATGGTTTTGTGGGCAAACCACCAAACCCCTTGTGCAAGCTTCGGCCTCAAACCACCACCTTGCACCAGCCCATGTCCATGACTTCAACTTGCTAGTCTTGCACCGCACGGCTCGCACTTGACCCCATCGGCCACCGGGTCCATCGAACCAAGCCTACTTGCCTCTCCATCACCCGGAGGCCACCACGGCTAAGGCTTTTCGTGCTTGTTCTTCACCTGCACCAACACGAGTCAAGCCGTAACCTCTACCTGCACACTGAGCCAAGCATCAGTCCACACAACGTTGTCAATCACTCATCACAAAGGAGCGACCCTCCACTGGTCCTCGGACACACTTGGTCCTCAAAGCGAAGGCTGGTAAGAAGCGAAGAGACACCAGGAAAGCCACAAAATCGATAGAAGAAAAAGAGGAGTAACCAACCAATCAGCCGATTAGGAAAGAAATCAACGAGGACATCCGATAGTCAAAGATAGGGGATCGGCTGACGTAAAGAAGGGAAAGCGGCAAGAGAAGAAATACACCAAGGAAGAAAAGGAAGGGTCAGGCGGGTCAATGTCGGTTGGCAATGGGTCAAAAATAGTTAGCGAGTCTAACTCTTGCGCGAGTCATCTATTTTAAGAAGTTAGTTTTTGTTAGTTAAGTAAGCTATGTCGTAATCGATTAGGAGTTCGTAGTGTTCTAGGGTATAAATAGTGACCCTGTGTGGTCAGACAAAATTGTACACACCAACAAACACAAACCTTTACTTTTCAAGCAATCTACCTTTCAAGTCGGTGACTTCGCCAAAAGTTTCTTTCTTCTTGTTTTCTTGTTTCAAGTGTTGTCCTTCAAGTTCGCAGGGCTGCATCGATCGACCTCTGGCAGGCTTGTGAGTGCTGCTTTGCCGAGTAACATCTAGGCTTTAACCTCCGGGCACATCACTGTGGTTTCGTCTAGATTTATTCACAACTTATCGATATTAGCTAAATCTGCAAGTCTTTTCTTGTTTATTTAGCTTTTATCACCAACTTATCCCGCTCGAGGCTCGATCGTATCGGCTAACTCTCGCTGCGTCATCAGACGCACCGGTCTCACAGCCGATCCGGACTCGCCTCGCTGCTGACGTAACTAGATCGGCTGACCCTAGCCGTTCCGAACATACTTGCACTTCGGCTGCCTATCGGCTGGCCGATCTCATTCGATATCGCATCGGCCGATCGGGCTGTTGCGCTGTGCCCGCGTGGAAGACACCTATCGGTTCTCTAGCCGATTAACCCTGTATTTAACTTCTTATCTTCTTCCGTGCTGATCAACGGGTTAGGTCGGCTGGCATGCCTTGTTACATCCCGGGGATCCGTTACGTGCTGTCGCGGAGCACTTTATTCCGTTTTCTGTGTCAACACATCTTGGCACACCGAGTGGGACCCGAAGAATCACGACGATGTCCAAGGATCTCAAGAAGCCTGAGGAAGTCCACATGGACAACATTCAACCAATCACTGTCGATCAACTCAAAGAAGCTGACAAAGCCGAGTACGAGAATTGCATGGCAGAATATGGTCGGCTTCTAATGGATGTTTCGGCCTTACCAGGGAAGGACTAGTGAAGAAAGTTCCTCTTCCAAACCCACAGAGGTCATCATACAGGACGATCCTGGAAGATTACAAGACGTGATGACAAAAGCTATGCATCACACTTTGATTCATCATTCTTCTATTTTCAATAATTTAGTATAGAACAACGTGAAGGAGGTTCTCAAGGAAGAAGTCATGAGCTCATTCAAGGGGCCATCATATTATCAACCTAACATGGCTTTCTTGTTTGTTGCTAATAAGAGGTTTAATGAAGTATTACCGGTTTCTCAGCCGATTCCAAATTCTACTCCTGACATTGTTACAACTCCTCCTTCTACCATGCTGTCATCAACAACTATGGGGGGATTCAGTCAACCAGGGTCTCAAGGCCTCATATCTGTTACTCCTACATATCCAAAATATGGTATGCCTGTGAGTTCTACACCGAAATCAGGTCAAAGGAAACAAACTACAGTAATACCCAAGCACACTGGCCCTTATGCAGCAAAGCTTAATAACCTGATTGGTACTGCTCTTCATCATGACAGAGGGATTACATTCACATTCTTCGATCAAAAATCCCAAAGTCAGCAGAGTTATGAGATATCACCCCTGCATGCTTACATGGCCAAGCCACTACCTGCTGCTCAGAGGGTTCAGAGAACTCAAGAGATGACACTTCAACCAAATCTGTCAGGTGGATTTTTGGCTAATCAGCCAGTTGTAAGTCACCAGGTAGATCAGGAGTAGATGACTCCGGCCATGAAGGCATCTGCAGTCAGAAGTTATGCTGCTAAACTCCAAGAGGAATACAATGAGGCTATGAATCAAGCTGCACGCTTGGAAGCAATGATTGATCCTCCTCTGTTCTCTACACCGCAATATCAAGAGCAACAGATCTAGGATTTTTCAAATATTCAGTATACACAACAGCTGACTACTCCACAAACAAGCCAGGCGAATCAAGGTTCCTCGGCTGAACAACTACTTTAAGGGACACCACATTGTGTTGAGATCCCAAGGCAGTATTGGTCTCCTCCTAATCCTTCGGTTATCCAGCCGATTGTTCAGCAGCAGCGAAGAACGACTGTAGTAACTTCAGGACAGCAATATCCTTCAGCAGGTCCTCAGCCGATTGATCAGAAAAGTTTGATTGTTGAGGTTACAAATATGCTGCGGAATCAATTCGGGTTAAAGCCAAAGCAGCAAACACACATGTATCGGACACCCTACCCTGCAAACTTTGATCAGATCCTGTTTCCTCAAAGGTTCAAGGTGCCCGACTTCACCAAGTTCACTGGCCAAGATGACACCTCCACCATTGAGCATGTTACTCGCTTCATCATCCAGTGTGGAGAGGCAGGGACAAATGAATCATTAAGAGTACGATTATTTTCATCCTCTCTGTCAGGGCTAGCCTTTGCTTGGTTTACATCACTCCCAGCCAACTCAATTCAGAGTTGGGAAGATTTGGAAAGCCAGTTTCATGGGTACTTTTTCTCGGGGATTCATGAGATGAAACTTATGATCTTACTAGCTTAAGACAAAGGAATGATGAATCAGTACCCAACTTCGTTTAGAGGTTCAGGGAGATGAGGAACAAATGCTAGAGCTTATCTCTAACTGATAAATAGTTGGCAGAATTGGCTTTTCTGGGACTCTTGCCATCTATCAAGGAGAAGTACGCTTCACAAGAGTTTGAGAACATCAGCCAGTTACTCCATCGGCTAAGTCGTGAGAGCACCTGTTCCTATGAACCCAGGAGAAACTATTAAAAATGAATATCCTATGTAGATTGCTCTGATGATGAAGAAGAAGCCGAAGTTGATTTGGCCGAGTGGGTACCGAACAGGAAGCCGATTGCATGTCCCTTCGGCAAAAAGGAACCTGAGAAGTTCAGTTTTGACACAACCAAAGCTAACAAAATATTTGATCTTTTCCTCCAGCAATGGCAAATTAGGCTTTCGCAAAACCATACTATACCAAGTGCTGAAGAGTTGAAGAAGATTAAGTATTACAAGTGGCACAATGCTACATCTCACAACACTAATGAGTGCAAGGTGTTTCGTCAACAAATCCAAAGTGCAATAGATCAAGGGAAGTTGAAGTTTGAGACACCAACCAAATCAGGAAAGTCGATGAAGATCGATCAACACCCTTTTCCTACCAACACGGTTGAAGCAACTAAAACAAAGGTGTTGACGTCTGAATCGGCTAAAAATAAAGGAACTATTGATCCTAAAACCCAGATGACAGCTGAAGAAGCCAAAGGGAAGGGATTGCTTGAAGAAGGAATCAATTCAAAGGGTTCAAAGTAGCAGGTCACATTGCAGGTTCTCCTGAGCAAGTTCCAACGCCAACAAAGGCAGATCATGGAAAAGGAAGAATGGACAAGGCGCAATGCAGGACACTAGAGATGTCCGTTCTTCAGATATTGCTGGGAAGAAGGGATCGAGCTTCTAACATTTGACAACTGTACAGAATGTGAAGGCTTCTATTCCGAAGGGCAGTCGTCCAAAAGGCCTTGTTTTGATAATAGGGGCACGAAGCCCACTAATCAAAATCAACAAGGGCACCCCAATCAACACATTTCGATATATGATCGGGTAGGGGCAAGGCCAGTGTATATGATCGGCTGGGGGGCAAGCACCGAGACAGTCGGCCCAATCGGCAAGAAGATATAGCTGACAGCAGGGTCCCTGATGAAGATGTGTTGGCACGAAATCCAGAAAGGTGTAACGCTACATACGAAGACAAAAGCCAACACGACACCCAGCAACCTAGGTGGTACCCAGAAGGATTGACCAAGTCTCAGAAAAGGAGAATCCAGCACTTGCGACAATTGGAGCAGCAAGAAGAAATTGAGAAGCAAGCACTAGATAAAAAGAAGGTCCGATCCCAAATCTGGCGACCCAAACCAAGAGCCGATGATAAGAAAGACAATTAATTACTGGAAACATCAACATGGTCTTCATGCTACCTAAGGAATTCATGACTCTCGAAGCCGATTCAGATGGAGAAATTTCAGACGAAGAATTAGGATCGGCTCAGTTAACTTTGGATCCAATGCTGGCCAGCTTTGAGAAATCGGATGAAGAAAATGTTAGCACATGAAAGCTCTATTTCTCAAAGGACATGTCAATGGGAAGCCAGTCACAAGGCTCCTGATAGATGGTGGTGCATCAGTGAATCTCATGCCTTACTCAATGCTCTGGAGATTTGGAAAGAGTGAGCAGGATTTGACCAAGACCGATATCATGCTGCTCAACTTTGAGGGAAACACATCATCTGCAAATGGATGCTATCTGTGTGGACCTGACAATCGGCAGCCAGACCCTTCCAACTACCTTTTTCGTCATCAAGGGGAAAGGATCTTACAATCTGTTACTTGGACGAGATTGGATTCACGCCAATTGCTGCATACCATGCATCAATGTGTGATTCAATGGATTGGGGACTCGGTGGAAGTAGTCAATGTCGATTCTTCCTTCTACATTGCAGCAGCCGACACGTAGTGGAACTTTGAGAAAGTCATCTGCATATCAGGAAAAGTATGGGAAACAAATTTCCTCAAGATGTCTGACTTCGAGCTTCAGTTGATCCAAACGATCGATTCCAAAATATAAAGGAAAAATCACAAAGCTGCATCGACCGATTGGAAAGATTGGACTATAACAAGACAAGGCCGATGCTCGTCAAAGCCAAGGCAAAGTTGGAAACATTAGATTAATTATTTAGCTGATTACTACTTCTGGCTTTTCAAGCTGATTAAGATTTCGGATGGTAGCTGATACTGAGTTATCGCCTTTAGTGGAAAAAATTGTAAAATCAAAAGTATTTAAGCACTTATAGCCGATCTATGATTCGGATAATGGCCGATGTAATAATCGCCCTTAGAACAAAAAATATGAACATATATATATTTCTTTCTCTCATATTTTAGTACATGGTGATATTACAAAGTCTGATAAGGAAAACAAATCAGAAAAAACAGTCAATATGTTCATCATCACTGAGCAATCCATGGTTTCCAAGAAGAGAGGTATACAAGGGAAGCAGATACTAAAAAGCAAAAGGAAGTGCAAAGTTGACAAGATAAATCACAATTTTTGTGACCTTCCCTCACAACTCACCGACGAACAAGACATACACGAATTCTACAGTGCGCTCGATGTGTTACCAAAACAACGTTGCGGAGCCTCCTCCGGCTCCCTCTCGTAAATACTTTATTCTGCTACATAAAGCTTTACGCAGGGGCAACGCGGTCATTTATCCATAGCATAACCCGATATTGAAGGATACTGTCGCCATGCCATGGATTACGCATGATTCTGGTGAGTTACGCAAACTGTCGCCGTGCCATGGATTACGCACGATTCCGGTGAGTTATGCAAAATGTTTTTTCACGATTGGGTTCCGTGCACAGCCACCGTGTTTATCCCCGGAGAAGAGAGCTGGTGCAAAGTGCCATGGATTACGCACCACGCCAGTGAGTTACGCATAACGTTTTCTCACGATTAGATTATCTTTTCCACCGCAATATGCTGCACAGAGGATCCCTTTACATTATGTTTATCCCCGGAGAAGAGAGTTGGTGCAAAGTGCCATGGATTACACACCAGGCCGGTGAGTTACGCATAACGTTTTCTCAGGATTAGATGCCGTGCTATCTGTTCCACCGCAACATGCTGCACAGAGGATCCCTTTACATTATTTGCGTATCCGTTACATAGCAGTTACCCCGCACCATCTATGCAAGTGGTCACAGAAGATCTTCAATGATCCATTTACTCTTTTGACAAGTCGTAATATCGTGGGTTACGTACATCAGATACATATGAAATATTGAGATATAACCACAGAAGATCCACCGTAATTCCGAAGGTTACGATCATGGGTTCTTGCCGTGCGTGTGGGCCAACACGATTAAGGCCCAAATTAATCATTGAGCGACCATGTTGCATCTTGGCGGCCTTGTCTACCGTATACGGTGCCCCTTTTGTTCATGAGCCCTTAGCGTACACTATAATTCAGTATACGTTGGATCACGTTTTTACTGTATTGACCTCAATGTTTCAAAAAGTAAGGATCCAAGGCCAAAGTATTTATTTTAATATATCCTTCCACTTTTTTTTGAGGTAGGCTAATTGATTCGGATGTACATAGGCTTGATGGGCTTGGAGTCCAGGAATGGTTTGTTTGTGGGGTGGGGGTGGTTCAAAGCTATGCGGATCGGCTGACTTCTCTGAATGTGATTGGTCCCAAAAATCTCTGAACATGATGAAATCTTTTGCATCCGTGCTTGATCCTATCATCGGTGCTCACAATTAGGTCCATTCATCACCATTATACGTACGAACGGTGGTGTAACCCAATCTGCCTTAATGTCTCGTGCGTAGTGACCGATTTACAGAAGGTTACGCAGTTCGGCGGCCATCTGGACGAGACAAGAGAGGAAGTAACCAATAGTCGAACCAAGTGATAGGTTACGCGCATGCCTCAGGAGAGTACATGGATCGTGCGAAACTGAGTGGTCCAGGTTACGAAGATCATAGAGAGAGAGGTAGATAGACACAACAGCTCACATGTGTTTATGAAAGCGTGTCAATAAATGTCCAATGGTGGCGGCACAACTACCGATCCTTCTCATGTTGTAGTGGGTTGCTCAGTTTGGGACATCGACTATTCGACTGTAATGACGACGGTGCGGCGGTGCCGGCCGGTGGTGGCCGCAAATCGTGGTATGGAGTGGTACTGTGGTAGATCTGTGTTGTATACGTGTGTTTTGTTTTGTTTTGGTTGAGTTGAGGCAGTGGAGTGATGCAACTGCATCAAACGCACCACGGTATGATGAACACATCCGATCCGCTGCTAGGCCTGCAAATCAAAAAAATTCGCGGAAGCAATCATATAGTAGATGCGGAATGCGATCACTAGCTATTACACAGCTTCAGGTGCACACACATCATTTCATGCAGTATATATAAACGAGTGTACATACATATGCATTTATACTGCATGAAAATATGTGTGCATACATCAGTACCTTCCTGTAGTGATAACAACGAAGCACTGAAGCACCCAAAAACAACTGTGTATCCCTAAAAAAACCCAAAAACAACTGTGTGACTCGCTGCTAAAGACCAAGGTGGAAGTAGAAGATCATGTAACCTCCGAAGGGGACGCCCAACAAGTGAAGGTAGGGCACATAGAAAGGACCACACATTTGTCCTGCAGACTCCGGAGTGCCAACCGGGCGGGCGTCGAAGCAGGAGATGCTCCGAGAGCCCAGCGTGGAGCCGAGACACCAGACCTGCCCGACCCAAACCATGTGATGGGTCGTATTGTTTGCCCGAAACTGATGGGTCGGGCGTGGTAACCCGAAGGACCCGACCCGCCGACCAGGAACTTTTCGATGGGCCGGTTATTTCGAACGGTGGACGACTTTTCGGAATGGCTTTTTCAGTTTTCGTCAGGTTTACTTCGTTCAGTTCTCTCGTTCATTGGTTAATAGTAATTAATGCTCAGCCCCGCGACCACACCCGTCCCGTCAGGCAGGCAGGCTGGGCTTTCATAGGCATATGGTTTTGTAAACAAATAAATGATCTTATAGAGATAGGCTATGGGCGTATGTGTAAGCGGTCGACTTTCTAGTTTTTAGGATTCCTTCTTTGTAAACAAATAAACGATCTTTTAGAGATGGGCAGCTATGAATTTTCAGTGTCATTTGTGAACTTTCACAGCAATGTTTGTAATTGCCGTGTATGTTCTATACTAACATAGTTTTAGTCTCAACGTCTCTTCTATGCATGATGTACTAAACGAAGTTTATTTGCTAAACCTGTGAAACTTTACGTGACGAAATCTAATGAGCCTAATTAATCTACAATTTTGCTGTAGTAAAGATTATTCTCACAAATTAGCCCGAGTTTGTGATGATAGTTTTAAAACTGAGTTTGTCTAATACCCGTAATTAGTGGTCAGACTTGTAACTTTGGACCGGATAAAGTTTAGCCACATATACCAAATACATGTCATCACATAATCATGGTATCGCCCAGCTTTCGCACTTCCACCTGCAGCACGTGGTTGTCACCTTCCGACTAGTCCTCCCACTCATCATCGTCGTCGACGCACTCGCCCTCGCGGATGGCTTTGAAGAAGCAGGTATCGCTGACCTTGAGTTGGTTGTCCTGAACGAAGTGGTACCAGCCGTACTTGAAGTGCGCTCTGACCCCTCTCGCCCCCTGCGCGTGGTTCAAGCTTGCTGTCCACGACTGACCGCGCATCCGCAGTTCCACGAGCCGCCGTCGAGTATACCCATGCGCCTCCTGGAAGTGCAATGGCACGTTCTGCGATGGCATCGCCGAGACGACGCGCGAGTTAGATGTGGATGCACTGCATAATACAGTAAAGCAAAAACTTACAGCGATGGCAACTCACCAAGTACTGGGACTCCCTTGACCGCAAGTTGCACACCTTCAGGCACATGATAAATTGAGAGGGCTCAGCCACAGGTAGCAACCTGGCACCGGTGTTCCCTCCGTGCGAGACGTTGGCCTGCAGGTATCGATGGCGGCAGGCGGACGTGTCGAAGACAGTTACGTCGAGCGTGGCCGTGGCACGATCGTACCGAAAAACAAGCAGCTGGCAGTCACGCAGGTCGTGTGCATGATAAAACTCCTCCCAACCTTTGTCTAGGTACATGGAGCTGATGTTGTCACCGATGGAGATGCTGACGCCCCACGTACCCAAGCCTACGCCGTCGACCCGCAGGTTCAGCCTCTGGCGACCTCCGAGCTGCTGCACGAACTTAGGCGGCAGCACCTGCACACCACGGTCGAAAATGCTGATCAACAATTAATTTGTAAGCACAACACCCGGATATAACTTTTAATTAGAAGCAGCAGTTACCAGCGGTACATCCCTGGGAGCAAGATCTTATAGAACTCAAATGTGTTGTCTGCGTACAATAACAGAGAATGTCATGCTATGTCGTTAATGACATGCATGCAGCAAAGGACTAAAAGGAAAATTAGATGTGTACCATTAAAAGAACTGGTCTTTAGAAAAAAGCATTGAAAGATCAAGCTTCAGAAATCTAGCACCGAAAGTGTTGTCCGTTATTGAATTCTATCACAACCGTGAACTCAATGTTACCAGGCCTCCCAAACACGTTCACCACGGCAGAACAGACTGTCGACGGTGTCTTCCGATGCCAATTCCGGCGATTTCAGTGGCAGAGGAGACGGGGAACGGGGACTGTAGTAGCAAGGGCTCACCATGATTCTGTTTTGCAGGTCGGATGGGGAAGAGGTGGCCGAGACGAGAAGTTCACCGGCGGCGCCCGCTCGGGGCCGACGGCAATGGCGAACGCAGATTGCCCGACCACAGCTAGCGCGCGGGGCTGCCGGCGTGTGGGTCCGGTCAGTGGGAGATGCTACTGCATGGGGCAGCCGGCGGACGAGGGCATACGCGCAGGCCGGTGGCGAGCAAGGCAGCTGACGGGTTGGTCCAAGCATAGGGCCGGCGGCGAGCGGGGCAGGAGTGGGTCTAGGCACGCGCGGCCGCTGGTGTGCAGGGTGGCTGGTGAGCAAGGCTAGGCATGCAGGGGCGCAGGCTTGGAGGTCACGGGCAGGGAGCCTTTGCTCTGGTTGGCGGCAGCTGGAGGTTAGGGATGACGAGTGGGGTCTATGTGTCACAGGGAGAGGAAGGTAGCTGGTAACGGTGAGCTCACGTGAATGGTAAAAATCCATAACTGAGTAAACTTTCGATGCTATTTTTCTAGAGTTGAATCTTTCCATGCTATTTTTCTAAAGTCTGCATCTTTTGATGGTATACAAATCTAATTTTCCCAAGACTAAGGGTTTAGTGTTCGATTAAGTTCAGTACAAGTTACACAAAAGTTTTGAAATTAAAAGCAATTCAAATGCTATTGTTTGGGTGACTATTGTATTCTCTTTTCGAATTGTAATAAGCAATCAGATACAATTGCTGGTTGGGTGTATAGAAGCATGGTATTGGTATTAGACCATTCTTCCACAGCACCAGAGGTCAGCAGGCGAGGCACTCGCCGGTGGAAAGTCGTGGAGCTCGCCGCCGGATGGCTTGCCGGCGGAGAGGATCGACCACACGGGTCACTAGTGTAGGTTTCCAAGAAGGGAGGGTCGCGGTGTGGAGAGGAGGGGTGCCGGATTTTGGGGCGGAAGGGAGCTACGTGGCGGCACTCGCCTCCTACGCGTGGGATGTCACTGGTCGACGATCTGCTCAGTGGCGTGAAGGACGCCGATGCTTACTGCGCACAACCTAGGCGCGCGCAAGACACTACCCGCCAACCGCGCACGCGACGCCGCCGCCAGCCGTTCCTCCGCCCAGCCACGTAGTACGCCACACAAGTGAAGCTGATGCCGCGCGATATTGGGTCATTGTTTGAGTTTCCAATTCATAGGACGTCCAAACAACCGAATTGGTGTCCCTAGATTCCAAATCCTAGTTCTACACTCCAATGCCAACATCCAAAAGCTACCTAAATGCATGGAGCAGGACGTACCAGCTGCACCGCCATGAGTGTACATCTTGCATCAAGCCCTCAGGTCGAAAACCGTGATGGCGAGCGTAGCGGCGACGCTGTCGTACCGGAACAAGAGAACGTAGCCGTCCAGAAGTTCTTTGGCACGTGCGAACTTGTCCCAACCGTGCGCGAGGCACATGAGGAGCTAAGCAAGGTTTGTTTTGAAAATTTATTGGAAAACCCCAAGTTACTTAACATGATAAGCAGGAGTGATTTGATTCATGACCGTTCCATTCCTCAACTGCTCAAGATAGCATGATAGACACATCGGAGTTCACAAGTACAAGGTATGGTTTGGAATGTCTCTTATGCTCGCTTCGTACCTTTGGATATCATGTCTCACCTTGACATGACTCCCTTTACTCGGGACGAGCAAAGGTCAAGTGTGGGGGTGTTGTTGACGGTCGAAAAGTGCTGCTTTTACACTGTCAATACCTGCATAAAATAAGTGTAAAAGGATCATCAACACTAGAATAGGGCTTAAACTAACCATTTCCACAAGTGTTGGTGATTATGCAAATACAGGTGATTAGCACTAGAAAGAGGAGTAAAAGCACAAGTCTTTGATCCAAGTACTTCAAGCTCAGCCAATGAGGGGATGCCACCTAGGATTCCCCTGGAGCACTGATGTCATCAGTCCAAGAGAGGCAAGCCCGACGAATCACGCATCGCCACGTGGATATCACATGGATTCAAGGGCCCACTTATCCTCCAAAACCGTCGGGAAACTTGGCATGCACGGGGGAGTGACTTCAGGGCCCACTGGTCAGCGACCTGGAGAAAACACAGGCTAGGAGGCCGCCCTAGGGGTTCGGCCGACCCTAGGATCGGCCGAACCGACCTAGGGTCGGTTCATCCTGGCCTTGCACGTGGAGGACTCCCATTGGCCACTTGCTGCGATCCCAGGCGTTTAGGGGCACTTGGAGCCTCCGAGCAAGCCACTCCCTCCTCTATAAATAGGAGGGGAGGGGCTCTCATTTGGAACACACTCTTCTCCTCCTCCTCTTCATTTTGGCTTGGAGCCTCTCTCTTTAGGAGAGGAGAGCTCTTTGTATAGGATTAGTGCTAGGAAGTGAGGTGGGAGGCTTGAGGCCATGTCATGTTCATGACATCTTCCTCAAGAACGATCCTCAGCGATGCCTTTGTTCTTCAACTAGACTAAAGTGAGTATTTCGATATTTCCTATTTAGACTAAAGTTGTATGCATGCTTAGAACGTTGTGTTCATGTGTTCTTTGTTTGTTCTTGGTTTAGAGGTTGGTGTTCTTTGAACACAACCCTTTCGATCCAGTAGACTTAGATCATAAGCTTGCATATAGTTTGCCAGCTTGTCTATTAGAGTAAAGTGAAGCTCCTGCATGTTTCTAGTTAGATCAAAGTGCATTCGTGATCTTGCATGAGTGATAGAGCATACCTTGAGCTAGTGCCAGTATCTCCCTCGCGGATTCATAGGAATAGTGAGTGGTGTAGACGAGGTGTCTGGACCATAAGCTAGCCTTCGAAGACCACGTACGATCGTAGCGTAGAGGTAGGCTGCAGTGGTGACAGCCTGTTGGACCCTTTGTCAACCCTCTTACGTCGCGTACTGAGTTGGGCTCGAGCCAGCACAAAGGCCTTGTGCTTGGTGCCCTACGTGAGTGTTATACCTGAGAGAACGTAACTAGACTCTGTGCTCGGTCCGAGCAGATCCTTTCTACCTATCCTATCCATCAGAGTTGTGTCCTTGGATCATCCATACTAGAGTAGGAGATAGTGCACACCGTTCCTTGGATTCGATACCCTTGGAATACTCTCCTTCCTTGGGGAAGTGCTACAGCGGTATTTCCGTGCGCTTGCGGTATACCCGGTCATTCTTATACGCTCCTGCTAACCGGTGCCATAGTGGTGACGTTAAGAAACACCAATAGTAATGCCTACGGCTGATTACTGCTTGGGGTGGGGGCGGACGTGGTTTGCTAGGACTGCCCCATTCCACAGCTTTCCCTCCCATTGTCGCCTTGCTCTCCTCGGAGGAGCTGCTTAAAGGCTGGGGGCGCAGCTTCTTTGGCATTCTGTTACTTGCGATAGCACAGGGAGCAGGCCGCGATATCTTTTTTCTTTTCTTCTCTCACGAGAGGGAATGGGGGTTTGCCTCTTACTATTAACAACGACCCCAGTACTTGAGGGCCGAGGTTGTTGCCGCCAAAATAAATAATAATAATAGCGTGGCAGTCGCGCGCGTAATCCGGCGTCGAAGCCGCCATGCTTGGAATGTAATCTGCTGCTCGGCTGGTGGTATGGAAGGAGATTGCTACATGGTTTTGCCGATCAACATGAGATGCTGCTGCGAGCCAGAAGAGCAAACCATTTATTAGAAACCCCGGAACGGCCGCGCTTGGCGTCTCCTCCTCCTAGCAATTTCGGGATCGTGCTTTCATTTCACATTGTGCATTTAAAAATATCTAAACCTGCGCCTAGTTGGTCACGCACGATCCATGGTGCGTAACCTGCACCACAAGGTTACGCACGATCCTTTAGGGTTGACGACAGTGACCACAACATGGATCCAAACTCCATTTTGTTACTCGAGTCGAGTGAGAGTAATCATATCTTTGCCCACCTTTAACACTATTTCAAGTATCAGTAATTAATTAACACTAATTTAAACCAATACAACTTCTATCAAAATCACTCGTGAAAGGCATTCATTTCATCTCCATCATATCCTCACCAAAATGTCCATCATCTGTTAATTACTTCATTGCTACAGAGATAATTCCCACAACAGCACACAGACCCACCATAACAACTAACATCTTCATGGTCCTGACCAAAATGTCCATCCTTTGTTCCATTCCATTGTCAGCTTGCATCACCAAGTAAGCAGCGTCCTCTTCAGAGGTCGTTTCTTCTTCTGGTTCCTCATGCACTATGATCCTCCTGATACTGATAAGCTTCGCGAAGCACTCCCTCTGCCAATAATACTCAGGGCATCTATCAGGTGCCTACAAATATAGTTCAAAAATGCTCAAACCCTAGTTCGGAAAAGCAATCACCACATTGAAACTCGACACGTCGAATGCATTAAAAAAACAACTCACCCCCTTGATGTTCTTGGGCACTTGAAAAACACCCGACCTCTATTCGTGTCAGTCGTTTCGCGGAGCTCAAAGATCTGTGCCAACCCACAAACTGTGCACTGGATCAAGGGAAACCGGGTTTCCCTACCCACCGCGTTGGATGACTCATTCACACATGAGGTGCTAGCCCTAGAGACCGACGGATCCACCCGACGCAGGGACATTGCGAACCGGAGGGATTGGTGCCGGCGTGCCGCCGCCGTTCGTCATCTAGGTCAAAAAGGTGAAGTTGGATGCCGAGTGTTGTTATCACGAGCCACGAGGGGACGCCGAGTGTTCTTATCCCTGCTACACGCCCTCACAGGAATGCGTAACCCGCAGGAGGGCCGGACGGGTGCCGACTTGCCGTGTGGGCAACCCAGGCAGTTGCACACAGAGCGCAGCGTGGCTCCAGCGTAACCCATACCGGACAGGTTACGTATGGATCTCAAAGTCTGCTTATCCGGTGGGGAGGTTGCAATACGCCAATACGCTACGCACCATGGCCCGCGGGTAACCGGTAAAACCCAGGTTGTTGCAGCACGCAGCGGGGCTCTCGGTTACACAAGCCTCTGTAGGTTGTACCACTAGCTAGCACGCAGCCAGGCTGCATTGTTCCTGCAACACCGACTGTGTTACGCACAAATAGCATTCAGATGTATGCGTAACCTGCCCATGCTGCATCAGGTGGTGTCGATTCTGCGCGTTACCTGCACCGGCTGCTTGGTTACGCACCATCCAGGCTGCAACCGCCTGCAGTATGCACGCGCACTTATAGGCTCCAGATGTATGCGTAACCTGAACCCGCTCGTGGGTAACCCTCACGGATGCAGGTTACGCGCCGAATCGACATGACCGGATGCAGCGTGGATGGTGCATAACCGAGTGGGTCTAGCTTACGCGCTGAATTGACACCACTGGATACAGCGTGGAATCGTGGATAGTGTGTAACCGGCTCACGTTACTACGCACCATGCATGCGTAAAACCAACCCAGTGAAGGTTACACATACATCTGGAGCCTATATTTGTTATTATGCACAGGCACGCATAAAACCGACCCGGTGAAGGTTACACATAAATCTGTAGCCACGAGTAAAAGGCTCGCTTGCATTACGCACGCACACACGACACACGTATTTGTTGGCAGTGCCTAGCCGGTTACTCACGAGCCATGTATCCCAAGGCGTCCATGTGTGTAACCGAGGTGGTGCAGGTTTGGCATGCACACCTGACACGCCCGTTATGAGACTTTGGAACAGCGCATTCAGAGGTTCAGACTTGAAGGAAACCATTCATCATTCATAAAAGAATAATAATAATTAGGAGTTTAGGACTGATTTAAAAGTTCAAATAGGAGTACTTAATTAGAATAATAATAATTACTTCCTCCTGTGTGCTTCTTTCTGTTGAGAGAAGTAATTTTGTGTCGCAGGAAGTAACCTGGGAGGGCTCTCCATGTATGACTAAAAGTTACTTCCTCCTGTGTACTTTTTCTGTTTAGGGAAGTAATTTTGTGTCGCACGAAGTAACTTCGGAAGAATCTCTATGTAAGACTAAATAGAGAGACCTCTCCGTGGATGGTGCCCTGGATGCCGGCTTCTTGGCAACGCACCCCGAAGGCCCCAAAATAGATCAACTCTATATGTCACTCCCTCCATTCTCTTTTAACACTAATTCAAGTTTCAGTAATTAATTAACACTAATTTAAACCAATACAACTTCTGTCAAAATCACTCGTGAAAGGCAATCATTTCATCTCCATCATATCCTGACCAAAATGTCCATCATCTGTTAATTACTTCATTGCTACAGAGATAATTCCCAAAACGAATACAACCGAGCGGGTCCATGATTGAAAAGTTCAGGGAAAGCAGTGCCAAAGCACAAATCTCCTATAGTAAACCATATAGAAGCAAACCCGCTACTCACGAGATTTCGCTAAAACCTATCAGCAAATCTCATCATCCACCAAATCAACAATCAATATCAGCTGCCACTTGATCTTCCTTCAATCTCCACCAATGCAGAGGCAAAAAGTCACTGTAGTAGCATTAATTAATATTAACATAAGGCTCTAGTGACCCAGGAAAGTCTACCAAAAAGCTCTCTCAAATCCCGCGGCCACGCGCAGGAAATCACCTAGTTAAATCTATTAACGGCCACCAATATCATCATCGTCCTCCAATACTGGACTACTTAATTCGGGATACCTAAAATCTTCAGCATAACATGTATTCTCAGCCTTTCTCACCTATATAGAAAAAACAAATAGTTAGTTGTAAACTGTGCCAGCAAGTCCGATATGCAAACAAATAAGGGTATAGTTACCTTCAGGCTTCGAAGACATGTAAAAGATCTGCAGCCGACTGTGCTAGGACCCTCAACTGCCCTTAAATCATTAGCATGCCAAAGAGTAAAACGAGGTTCACCGATAGGTGGTGCTATAAACTGAGGATCCAGCCAATCCAGTAAATACAACTGTGTAGATGGCACATGGGTAAGTGATGAATTAAAATAAATAAATAAATAAATAAAAGGTAGGGGAACAGAGTTCTTGATTGGTACTACATAATTAATTATTACCCCGAGAAAATAGGTGGATCCTGTTACAAAGGGCACACCACGTCTGTTTGTACACCTCTGTAATATTTTGGCACCGTTTCTAAGTTCTTCCAAAATGTAGCCTACCCAGTCGTAGGTCATTATATTATTAACATCAAGGCAAACATCTAACAATCCTTTGTTTATGAAGGCAGATGCTGTAGGAGCAAAGATTCTATGTACCAAAAGTAAAGTCCAACAGGTGACGAAAACGTCATCATCACGGCCGTCAAGGATTCTGTCTATTATGTGATGGTTCCAGTTTTTCTTGTCGAGAGGCATGCCCAAGCATGTTTTGAAGTATATGGTAGACTTCTCATTGTATATCTCCACCACTTGCTTTCCCTTGTATGGTAAACCAGTCAATCTACAAAGACTTCTCCGATTCATAGGGATGCATTCGCCATTACCAAATTTGAAGCACAAATGTTTCACATCAAGGTGCAATAGCATCCAAACTCCAAGCTCCCGGAGTGGGTTGCTAATCTTCAAATCCAAATAATTACCAAAACCAACTTTTTTTAGTTTGGCCACCTGATTGGGATTCAACTTTCTTGTGATATCAATCACACTTCTTGGACTACACCTACTACTCATATTCCCAAAAACATAAGGTGGTTGATGCAATGTACGAAAGCAACAAAGGAATATGGGGCAGATGATGAGATTGTGCCAGTGTTTACAGATAACCGAGGCACGAAGAATGGAACTAGGATTAGGTGGGACACGAAGGAAAATCTCAACAAGGACTTCATCTGGCAATAGGCAAATATTATAACCAGAATGCTTCCTGATGTCAGCCACCAGATGAACTGTACCCTGTAAAAGTGCAACTGACTCGGTAAACCACTATAGAAATGCATCTGACTTGGTAAACCACTATAGAAATGATGAGTAGTATGTTGTAACATGTAGGGAGACAAAAATAGATCATAATATGTGATCATATGTGTAATAATATTATTGAATGCGGCAATTTTAGAGCAACAAGAACTGAAAGGTGATATATAAACTGATAATACATTATAATTATTCAAATACAGAATGATAATATTTTAAAAATGAGTATAGGTACCAACATCGGAATATTTATTGCCCTTCCCACTCATCTTCTTTGCAAGTAGATGCTCCACTCATACCCACTGTATTATCCACTGCCCTGGTAGCATGTTATAGTGATTCTGCAGTACGTACAAACAGCAATAATAAAAATGGACATCCAAACAATTTGACCACTAAGAACAACATTATCAAATAGGGATGGAGTAGAGACAGCCAGAGACTAGCTACATTCAGCAAAAAAGGTCAATTGTAATTATATTATCAGGTTTCTTGGGCTTCTTATTGCTTGTTGGCCAGCATGCAAGTTGTCAGCAGTACACACATCATCAACCGTAGTAGGCAATTAGCAAGCCTAGTTGCAATTATTATTCCATGCTGCTTGTTTGGATCACCTCTCATCCCTAGCAAGCGTAGGTAATCTCTATATATTACATTGTACCAAGGAAAGGTAAACGTCAGGTGTAGAAATTTTTTAAAATCCCACACCCTAACCATAACACACAATGGAAAGTCGTCCTCGCAGGAAATAGCACACGGTACCAAATGATGCGGGAATTACAGGTGTGGAGTGGTAGGGTAAACAAAAAGGCAAATCATATAATCATTCACATGAGAAAGAGAGATATGACCTCAAAATTTTTCCCTCTCTTTCTTTTCACCTTCCCGGCAAGTACCGGATCCTTACTCCAGCCGCATTCATCTGCCGACGACTGTGTTCCGACGTTGATGGTGGTCCATACCACGTCATCCTCCATCATCGATCTACTACACAGCGCCAGAAATAAAAACGGAAGGATGGAAACCCTTATTTCTAGATATAAGATGAACTGGGAAATAACCAGATACAAAAATGGTTATGGTTTCGGTTTGGGTGGCTACCGGGGGCTCTAATCACTGGCGGCCTTAGAAAAGGGAGGTGGGCTGGAGGTAGGCCTGGCGGTGGACTGGTGGAGACGGGTTGCGGGGCAGAGGGGACGTCACCGGCGGGGGTCAGCAACTGGATGTGGTGGTCGGTTGAGTTAGGAACAAAGCAATCGGGTGCTTCTGCCCTACTCTATATGCGATGGAGTTGGAGAGGGAAACGAGAAGGAACTACTGACAAGTGGGCCTACACCACCCAGTCGTGGTTGCAGAACAGATGGTGCGTAACCGATCTCGTGCATGTAACGTGCACATTCGTAACCACTGCCTACATTCCACGAGCCGAGATGGCGCAGGTAACGAGCAGAATCAACACCACCTAGTCGGGGGTTACCTGCACCCGCTTGGTTACACATAATCGACACGATGGGTTTGCAGCACACAGACACCATGGCTCGTGCGTAACCGCCGAGGAGAGGGTTACGCAGGTTCGACACGACCCAGTCGGTGGTGTTGCAGGAGCCATGCAGCATGGATGGTGCATAACCTAGCCGGTCCAGCAGGTTACGCGCATAATCGACACCACCCAGTCGTGGTTGCAGTATCCGAGCGAGTGCAGGTTACACGCCGAATCGACATGACCGGTTGCAGCATGGATGCTTGCGTGACCATGCCTGTCCAGGTTACGCATACATCTGAAGCCTATTTGTGCGTAACGTAGTCGGTGTTGCAGGAACAATGTAGCCTGGCTGGTGCATAACCATGCTGGTGCGTAACCTAGTGTCTTGTTGGATGTAACAAGCAGCTATAACCCAGAATCAGTTAATCATAGAAGCACGAGATCGCGAAATTGCCAGTGGCGTCGGGCATATATATAGAGTGCGAGCTACCATCGTAACTGGAACTCGCATGCATGGAAAATCAGTGTCCATCCTGCGTAACTAGGGCACCGTGAAGGTTACACCGGTCGGACAACACAAGAGACATTGCTCGTTTGTAACCGAACGGGTGCAGGTAACGCGCAGAATCGACACTAAGGTGAAATTTTGAAAGACACTAAGGTGATTGCACGCCAACATTCTTTCAAATGAGATTACACACTGGCGGGAATATGGCAGTTGACTCGAAAGGAAAAGTCATATCTATCGAAGGCACGTCTCTGTTCCACCCATTACACAGTTTCTTACAATACCATCTAAGGCATTAGCCAATGCAAGTCATTCTCATGAAACAAGACTTGTACATAGTAGGCAGCTATAATCGACACCGACCCAAGTGTTGCTTCAATGATTTCGGGAGCTCTGCATGGCAACATTTGCAAGAACAAATATTAGTACGGTTTTGAGTATTGCTATATATAAATCAACAAACTCACCGAATTAGTAATATTAGATCCGTGATCCGTCCAAATTGCTCATGAAGTGTAAGATGCATAGTTATAATCGACGCCAACCCAAGTGTTCCTTCAATGGTTTCGGGAGCTCTGCAAGGTTTAGTGTATGTATGCGTGATCATTTGCCAAAAGTACAAAGTGTGCCAAAAGAATTGTTTTGTTTGTTGCCCATTATCGATTATTAGGATTTCTTCCTCTCTGTTGTAACAGATAACATAAAAGATTATGTACCTATCATCTGAAAGTGGATATTGCTCCTTTGACAGATCCATCGGGAAAATTGGGTTGTCAATACTTGCCCATATTTGTTGCATAAAAAATCATAAATGGGCAATAGAATGTGAAGATTGTACCCCTATTTGTTGTTTAGAATATAGTTCTGAGCAATCATATGAGGTGCTCTCCCTTGCAGACTTGTCTTGAATATTCTCCCGGTCCATGGAATTAAATTCCTTCTGGCAAATGATGTTTTCTTGGTTACCCTGACCAAGATTTCTTGGTGATGTAGCCTAAACAAATTGTGTCATTTGATTTCCAAAAAGAATATATATATCCAGTCAATGTTTCTACCTTTGTTGGTGTTCTCTGGTAATTGAGGTCCTGAGAAAGAAAACTTGAACCATTTGGAGAAGCTCCATTTACCTATTGATGGGACATGCATGCATAGAGAACAATAATTTATTTCTTATACAGGCAAGAGAGGTGTCTAAGAACAATAACGTAACTTGTGACAGTTTTTTTTATCTGTGGAACATAAACTAACTTGTGGTTGTTAATATATCATATTCATGTCAATCCAGAAAGTAAACAAAGGAATATCAATCAATACAATTAATGCATAAGACATGACCTCGCATGTGAATTTAATACCCTCAAATCCCTTAAAAATTGTATTGCACTTTCTAGTGGTGTCCCTCTTTGAAGTTGCCACCGTTTTGCCAAAGTCGTTTGCATAACAAGTATCATCAATATTTCTCAGCTGCAATATAAAAGTAAAATAACAATGTGAATAGTCAATGTTAGTCATTATACTATCTCTATATGTATTCATCCAAAAAGTTGAATTATATTTCTCAAAAAGAAGTTTAATTATTATGTTACTGCAGTTACCGGCAGGTTTTTGTGGGAAGCCTCTAGTTCAAGTCGTAGTGCATTGCTCCATAGTGAAAACTGAGGTTCACCAATAGGTGGTGTGATAGAACTACTCTTCAGCCAATCAAGGCAATATAACTGCATGCTCGCAAAAAGTTGAAAGAAATTATCTCAGATCTGTGATAAAATGGCAAGATCAGAAAGCGCTATTTATATTTCTTACTCCAAGGAGATATGTGGATCCATGAATATAGTTGGCACCCTTGTGTCTCTTCTTAAGGTTTAATGCATTTGCACCATGTTTAAAGTTGTATATAAGGTAGCCAACCCAGTCGTAGTTCATCAAATTATTTACGTCTTGACACACTTCCAAAAATCTTGTACTAATGTATGCACCTGTATCTGGAGCAATGATCTTGTCAACAAGAAGTAAAGTCCAATAGGTGACAAAAAGGTCATCAGCTGCACCATCTCTGATTTTGGCCTCTAATGTTCTTCCCGAGATTTTATGGCTTCCTTTAGTAGGAACTCCTAGCTTTCCTTTCAACTCACTTATGCCATTATATTTAGAAGTGTTCTCATGTATTGGTTTGCCTCTGCATGGTAAACCAGACAACCTTGAAATGCTCATTGGACTTAAAGAGATTTGTTTACCGTTGCCAAAATCAAAGACTTCCTTTTTTGTATCATAGTGCCACAGCATCCACACCCCTAGGTTCAATTGGGGAGATTCAATCACCATACTCAAAAAATGACCAAATCCAATGTCTTTGATCTTTTCAATCTGTTGTGGTTTCAAGCCACCGTTGACATTGATCACCATTTTCGGTGAGCACTTAGTCTTATTCGCTTCTAATGGAGGAAGAAACAAAACAATTAAGTCATCAGTGTAAGGTATAGTAGACCAAAACCAGGTAATAAAAAAATCAAGATGTCAGCATACCGCAACACTATTTGCTGCCGAGACCACACCGCCATCCATTTCTGAAGGAGTAACACCATAATATTGCTTCCTCTTTCGTTTTGTGTTCCTGATGATTGTTTCTTCTGGAAGTCCAGATGCGGTGCCCTCTAAGTCACACTTGCCATCTTCACTGACAGATGCTAGTTGGTCGACACTCTTTAACAATGTTAATGGATTTTGTGGATGTATCTGCATTTTCCTCTCTGTAAATTGACCCTTCTCTTCTGTACAATGAAGATATGTCATGAGTTTTATTACCAGGTGCATGCAGTTGCATGGGACCGAGTATAAACAGTATACGTATACATACTCACCCATAGTGTTTTTCACTGATTTCTGTTTGGGATCTGTTGCAGTTTCCCTAATGTTTTCAGCTTTGTCGACCAATTTGTTTGTGTTCCTGTTAATAGATAAATCCAGACGAGTTTCACCATCAGCTGTGAGAGGAAAATCGAAACCTCAGGAACAAATAAGTACACTGTAGGAAAAGGCTACAGAGAATCATATAAACAACTAGACTGCTCATGTGCTGTGATAGAATTTCATGCAATGCGGTCAACTCCTACTATTCTTTTTTTTGCGAGGAAAACTGCCTACTATTCAATAACTTATCCGACGAAATTAAAAGGAAAAATCAAAACTGAAGAAACTCAGCCTTTGCCATAGAAAATACCAAGACTCCAAATTGGATAGATACTCTATAAATTTTTAGTAAATTCTCTAAATTGGATACTCTATAAAATTTTCTAAAAAATTAATAAAAATGATTTACAATCAATTATTATAGAGATTGAATTAACATAAAAGTGACTAAACAGTAATTAGCAAGATGATAAATGTCGCACCAGTTCAGATGGTTAAGGAATTGATTTGCACCAAATTATGGGATGAATGCCACACTTTTGCAAGACTTGAGGAGATGAAAAATACACTTTTTCCCCACGAAGGTGAGAAGGGAGCCTACATCCTGTACATAACACTGAACTATTTGATTTTGCGATTCGGCAGATTGAATATCAAACCTTTTACGTGTTTTCTACGATGATGAGTTGCAGTCGATGCATCGCTAACTTCGTCTGTATCATACTCCTCATCTGTTTCAGAAGATTCATCGTATTTGTATGATTCATCAGTGGATGTGTCCTGTGCTGTGTACACCTACTCTTTACGCCTGTCGGCGGCGTCCAATTTTCTTGTCTTGTTTGCGATTCCGAATCGACGTAGTTCGTGGGGATCGCAGGGTTTTCTATTCTTCGTTCTCGCCATCAAACAATATTAATCTACGGAAACATAGATCTGTTAGTGGCAATATTATGTAAGGAGGTGGAAGGAGATATACTTACGACGAATAATTAACTCTTGGCGGACAATAGCAGTACTAGTTTCGACGTCTGCAAGGCACCCAACTGCCAAGATGAGTCGCCGGGCCACAACTTTGATAATAGCAAATATACTCACCCAGAATTATTATGGGAATTTGAGGGGAAGAAAAATAGACAAGCACACTGGAGTACGTACGAAATTGAAAAAGGAATATCAACCCATTAAATAGTATCCCTAATTACTTGAGGTTACCATAAAGCCTGCCAATGGTACAACTGCTTTAACTCTGGCATGAGCTAGTACACGATAATCTTGGCACGTCGCATTCACTGCCGCAAATGTCTATACAAACTGGCAGGGATGCTTTCCTTGGTACCCCACTTTCGCACGTTCCCCGTGCCACGGCCCTGTGTGGATGGTTACGCCGTGCCATCCTCATCGTTCCGTCTCGCACAGGGAACAAAACTACAAAAGCAAGCATGATCGGTTACGGGAGGGAGGGAATTGCTACTAGAGAGTTAATTTACCTTTCCAAAGAAGATCGCGACTCGCGAGATGATTGCTACCGTTACACGTCATTAGGATCATCTCGCATCTCCAAAACTCTTGTCGGTTTCCTGACCTCGTGGTTAAAGAGAAACTGAAACTCCCGTACCTGGCGCTGAGGGTGAGGGCGATGGTTCCGTCTACGGAGCGTTACCCCTCATGCACCGTCGCTCGACGCCCACATGCCTGTCCTCCTGAAGTCTGTCTGTAGCCTTCATCCACTAACGCCTACGGAGGACCTTCTTGAGATCGTGATTGCTCTCTTTCTCTCGTCAATTTAGAGGTCGAGCACCGCAATCCACCGGGAGGATGGTGCTTCCCCCATCCGATGCCCACCGAGATGGATTGAGGATGCTCATGCTCCGCCTAGCGCATCCCAGCACGACACTCCGGATCCCCGAGGGCGATGATTTACCGGCACGTGGCACCGGTGAGGTCGTGATGTTCATCTCGTTCTTGATGGCAGGACTTGTCCCGCCATTCTCCGATTTCTTCATTGCCGTGCTCACCTTCTACAGGGTGCACCTGGTGTAGCTCCATCCCAACTCCATCGTTGTGCTATCGGTTTTCGCCTATTTATGCAAAATGTTCGTGGGTGTCCCTCCCTGCCTGGAGTTGTTCAGGCGCTTCTACACCCTGCAACGTAACAAATTCTCAAGGGAAGACAACAAGTTGATCGGCTTCTTCGAATTCCAGCTGCGGGACACCACCTCCAATCGGTAAATCGAGCTTGAAACAATGGATCTCTAGGGTTCATGCCGCTGCAATTGGTTGTACGTGAGGGCCGACTCCACCATAGACGAGCTTCGCTTGTCGACGGGACGGCCTGAGCGGCTTCTACAGTGGCGCTTTGTTCTAGGCGAGACACCCGCAACGAGGGCCCTCGAGTCTAGCATCCGAGAGCTACGCGGCTTCGAATTGACCGGCACCATGGTGATGGCCGATGCCCTAAGGCGGCGGATCAGTCCTCTACGCCGGCGAGACCACATTGCGTGCTATTACACCGGCTTTTTCGCGGACCGCACGCCTACTTTACCCTGCGGTAAGGATCCTGTTCAAATCATTTCATCAAGATTGTTTTGAAAATTTTATTACGTATTGACCATTATAGGTTCGTGATCTTTCCTAATACGCATCATAGAGGAAGGTCGGATGGAAGAACCCGACCTGGAGTTTTTGCTGCGTGAGCTTCTTCTGACTCGTCTGGCCGACACGGCCCCTCCAGACGACGCACTTCCCCTCTACGCCGTTGATACGTCGGAATGACGCCGGTGCATGAACCGGAACCCAAAGGTTGATGCCATCAGCGCTTCAGAGCCGAGGATGCACCAACCACTTGTGATCAGGGAGGGCGTTGCCACTGGGGGACAAGACCGGAAAGCCTCGACCGTTGAGAAGAATGAGCCCTCCCCGAGACTCGCACTGATGGGGGCTGCTGGGACAAGCAGCTCCCACGCCGCAACGATTTCTGCCCCTGCCGGTCGCGACGAGGAAGAGAGGAAGGCCGCGCGCGTCACAGAGCACCGGGACACTGGCATTGAGGCAGTGACCATATTGTGCCATGCCTTGTGGGAGAGGCTGGCCGGCCTCTCCCAAGCTTTCGTGCACGTCGCTGACGTCCTCCAAGTCCACGGGCTTCCACCCGCCCTGTCCTCCCGCTCTCTGGAGGAGGGCCATACTAGCAGGTCCGTCAACCATGAACTGATGAGCCAGCTTGTGCAGGCAAACACCGAAGAGGTGGCCAACTACCAGGCCGTGGTGCCAGGTTCACCAGCCATAAAGGACGACGCCGAGACGAGGTAACTTTTTGCTTTTCAATGAAACTTCTCTCATTCCCTCCTACTAATTGAAACCACAATAGCTGAACACCCAGGTAGTAACTTTTTTTTTGCCTCTGATGTTCCTGTATCTTTTTAAATCATACATATATTCCCTTGAATCATCAAACATCTATATATCCAGGAATATCGGACTTGCCACTCTAGGAACACGGCATTCCATTTACACTAGATAGCTTTATAACTGGTAGATTTATAATTGAGATCAAGATTCGTGACATGAAAATTGCAAAACATGTAAGCATCTACTACCTCCATTTTGCATTTTGTTTTGTGTGAGCACTCGAACAAATTATCCATCACTGTTCAGTACAAGCATCTTTAGCTTTATAATAAAACTACTCCGCAAAACTAACAAACATTCACTCCAATAGGCCACATCATTTGGCTTCATAATAAAACCACTGATTGATATTTGAGGCCCATAGTGTGAGTGTATTCTAATTTGAAGAAGATTTAGACAAGCACTTGAGATGAGGGTCAATTCATGATCTAGGAACTCGCTATAGCTTGTTACATCCAACAAGATACTAGGTTACGCACCAACCAGGCTACATTGTTCATGCAACACCGACTGCGTTACGCTGAAATAGGCTACAGATATACGCGTAACCTGGATTGGAATGGCAACATCCATGCTGCACCGGTCGTGTCGATTCTGCACGTTACCTGCACCCGCCCAATCGATTACTAGTACCTACTATATTTGAATCGATCTAATCTTAATTCAGATATACTTATTATCCTCTGATCGCTTTAGGAAACTGAGGTTGGAGATACACGGCTCATGAGTAACCGGCACCACCTTGGTTACACACATGGACGCCTGGGATACACGGCTCGTGAGTAACCGGCTTGGCGCTACCAACAAATAGGACTTAGTTGCCCACCTTTAAGACTGTTGGCTGCATGGTGCAACACTGGCTGGGTTACGCACGGAGTCGGTTACGCAAATTGGCCATGTCGATCCTGCGCGTCACCTGCATCCGGTCGTGTCGATTCTGCGCATCACCTCAGCTCGGTTACGCACGGTTCGGCTACACACCATCCGTTCTGCATGGCGCGTGCAACACCGACTGGGTCGTGTCGATTCAGCACGTACGCACCGTCTATGCTGCTTGATGCAACACCACCGGTTCCAGATGTATGTGTAACCGGAACCTGCTCGTACCCTTACAGACTCGGTTAAGGTCGTGTTGATCCTGCGCATCACTTGCACCAGCTTCGGTTACGCACGATTCGGCTACGCACCATCTCCTGCGCATCACTTGCACCAGCTTCGGTTACGCACGATTCGGCTACGCACCATCTGTTCTTCACAGCGCATGCAACACCGACTGCGTTGTGTTGATTCAGCGCGTAACCTGTACATTCGTGCTTATTGATGCAACACCGACTAGGTCATGTTGATTCAGCGTGTAACCTGATCAGGTTACGCACCATCCATGCTGCTTTATGCAACACCGACTGGGTTCAGCATGGACTTGCGGTTACCCACCAGACAATCAATGTAACATTTGTTAAATAAAGTTTTTGAGATGTCACTATTTACGGCCACTGAGAAGAATAATTCAAAGAAGTTCTTCCATATTAAAGACAGCAGCTAAATAAAGTTCTCACGGATGAATATGAAAGGTTCAGCAAGACACATGAATATGAAAGGTTCAACAACAAGTAATGAGTACTATTACTAAAACAAATTACATAACACAAGATAACTTGGTAAGGCATACCCATGGTGCTCTGCCTAGAAGCGAATTGCACCGACAACTCCATTCTCATTCATGGAACACACAGGACCAGCGATGCTGATAAGACACTGCTCAACCTCCGAAACAGGGAACTGTAACTTCTCAGCAAGGTGCTCTCCGGAAGGATGTCGGCGAAGCAAACGAGAACGTAATCCAATAATCCTACGCAGGCCTTGAAGAGTGTTGTCCAAATAAGAACAGATACTATTTCCTAGGTTTCCAAAAACCTGGAGATCTGAACCAACATCGACAATCCTTTCCTTGGCCAGCAGGTAAGCTTGGCAGTTGACATCTCCAATTTGCACATTGTAATTCACACAGAGAGCCAGAAGTGAAGTATATGTTGCAGATTTTTTGGCGGTAGCAACAGATGAACAAACAAGTCCTGAAGGTCGGAACCTCGAGGGGGTTACACCATCATCTCCGACAAAATCAACAAAACCTTTGTGACGATCACCTCTACTCTGAATTAGGAAAAGAGGAGGACCGTAGCCCACGATACCAGCAACTCTGTTCAGCATCATTCGAACACCTCCACTCTAATTGACAGAGTCATCCTGCAGAACATATGAACCAAAAAATATTAATAAATAGAAAAAAATAGAAATTCATATGAGTAATGAACAAGAGACACTAGAACATCCGTAGAATAGAGTATGAAAAAACTAATTAAGATATAAAAAACTAAAAGTACGTACATTTCTATTGGGTAGGTTGAATCCTTCTCCTTGGAGTACATTGTCAATAATTTGGTGATTGTTCATTGCATGAAATGCATTTGTTGCCTGGTTTAAATCAAACATACCACGTGCGTGCATCGTCTGCAGCAAACCAAGACATGTAGTTGCAGAACTAACAATAGCTTCATCAACTGCAACAGTTTCCATCCCTCGGATCCTATGTGTAAAGAAGAATGAAGCATCCAGGATCGAGTTCATGACGGCAAGAGCTTGCGCAGATATATCTTCAAATATGCTTTTAACCTGATGGAGCTTCTCTAATAGGGCAAGCTGCCTTTCCTGGCAGCACCAGACACGAAGAAGACTATAGTCAAGAATGATAACATTGTGATTCTCCCTCAAATGCAGGAAGGTAGCAATACAAGCACTTTCCTCTGCATCATGTTCAGCTGCTGCAGTATGACCCAGAACTTCTATGTCCTCCATCACAGCAGGATCCATTGCACTTGGGAACTGAAATGAGATGGGCATACGAAACGAGCCATTTCCTAAACCATTGACAAACACAGGCTGCGTGCCATCAATCTCATCGAGTGCAGCAGCAAGGATGTCATGAGCACTGAAGGGAATAGGTTGATCCATACCTAGATTCGAATGGAGTGTGATTAGGAGCTTAGACATATAACCAAAATATAGGAACCGACAATGGGCTATCATACTAACACAGCACAATATATCCCACAAAGTACAGAGCGTACATTCTAAGATTCATCAAGAAACAACTGTTGAAAAACAAGAAAATAACTATAGGATTCATACAGAGACAACAATGAATGAAAAAACAGAGGACAAAGAAGAATGGAGTTTACTTAGTAGGATGCACTCGAGACAGATATGAGGACAATGCTTCAACGAAGAAGATGTGCAGGTGGCTGTGTTCTCCAAAGTCCAAACTACCAGGTTGAAGAGGCAGGAGTGACAGAGAGCATTCGAGAGTTCACAGGTTGATTCCCAACACTAGGAATGAGGAAAAGGGAAATGGACTAGGAAACGGAAGACGCTTCACACGAAAGACTGGGTCGGGCCACTTCAGATTCAACGTGATCGGTTCAGACCAAGGGGTGGTCTGTGGTTGTGCTGGTGGCGATCGGGGTGGTGGTGGTGTGTGTGGGGGTCCCAGAGGCTGTACTCCCAGAATTCCCGTGCGCAATCCTCTGGAACCGAAACGCCAATTGTACTCGCCGATGTAAACGGTTCACGGTCGGCTTACACGGCATACGGTGTCGGTCGGGACGGGAATTTCGGGTTCCCGCTTACTCCATCCAGTTCTTCTTCCCCGCGCTTGTCATGACTCTTTTCTTCTCTTTCTTTTTTTCTTCTTGACATCCCTGGAAGCCACCAAAACTCTTGGTTTGACACAGGATACTCCACTTTGCTAATCTAGTATATTTCTTCTTGTGTCCATCGCACACTCATTTAGGAATTCAAAAAAAAAGACATCATATACATTGGTAGGCTAGAAAGAAACCCTAAAAGAACTGAGTTTATTAAAACTAGTCTCCCTCCTACAGAAAGTAGATTGCTCTTCCAACTACTTTTTTTTTGAAACCTTTCTTCCACATTCCTCCAATCTTTATTCGAAATCTTACGGTAGTGCATCGGAATGCCCAAGTCATAGTCTCCGGCATCGCGGTTGCCACAGGACATGGCGGGTGGTGTCGACTAAGTGTGTAACTTGCAAGGACTCGGTTACGCAGGTGCCATTCAGCAGGTTGCGCACTAGAGAATTCCATGGACGACGCATCAGCCTCCCTGGTGTGTACAGCCTTGACGGGACAGGCCTGCAGGCGCCTCCACTCCCCTCTGGCAGGTGAAGTGGAATACGTAACCGATACCTTTTGGTGGCAGCGCCCGGTAGGTTATGCACGAGGAACAATGATGGATGCGTGGAGCAACATGGCTCGCGGTTGGGTTACCATAGCATATGCCTTTGATCAAAGCATGCCTTGTATCCCAGGCGTCCACGCGTGTAACCGAGGCGGTGCAGGTTACAGTGATGGCCGCCTGGGCTACGCACGCCAGCATCGCGGTTGCCGCGGGACACGGCGGGTAGTGTCGACTAAGCGCGTAACCTGCAAGGTCTCGGTTACGCAGGTGCCATTCAGCGGGCTGCGCACTAGAGAATTCCATGGACGACGCATCAGCAGCCTCCCCCTCGGCGCGGGCTTCACTTCGGGGAGAAGCAAACTGCGGTGAGGGCAGGCTGCTGTTGGCCACGTGGTGCACCATCATTATTACGATGGACGACGGGACGGGGCCTCCCTCCTCCGCTCCCCTCCCGTCGTGTCGTCTGCAGCCACAGCCACCGCCCGCCCCGAGGAGTAAGCTGGACCTGCTGCGTTATGTGTGCCACGCGGTGATTCAGCCTAGGTCACGCGGCTTGCTGCCAAGCCAAGGGTTACGCACGGTCACTGTGTCGTGTCGTATGTACAGCCTTGACGGGACGGGACGGGCCTGCTGCTGCTGGCGCCTCCGCTCCCGTCCCGTCGTGTCGTCCACAGCCACAACAGTGCCGCCCGCCCCGAGGAGTAAGCTGGACATGCTGGGTTATGCACAATCCATGACGCACACGCGTACTGCATCCACTCTGCAATTAAGCTTAATTGGTACCCACTAACGATTTCTCTTGCCTCTCAACGCGCCATATCATAACCCACTACAGGCCATGTCACTATGCCTTCGTTGATTTTCTGTGACTAATAGCATGTTGTATTTGCGAGTAGCACACCATAAAATTCTCGTAGTTGAAATACATGTAGGATCAATCATTTAAGAATGGTTCTCGCTCAACAAAATTAACATGCTTTCATATATATTATTATTTACAGATAAATATCGTCATGTAATCGTTTTGGTGTTTCTACTTTCACATTTCACCTTAAAATTTTGCTTAAAAATTCCCGCAGCAACGCGAGGGGTATCACCTACTAGTTATTAGTTACTCCTACCTCGTCTGTGATATCGCGACGATGATCAATTAAGCTGGACCCGCTGGGTTACGCACAATCCATGACGCACACGCGGTGCTTCAGCCTAGGTTACGCGGCTTGCTGCCAAGCCAAGGGTTACGCACGGTCACTGTGCCGTGTCGTGTGTACAACCTTGACGGGACGGGACGGGACAGGCCTGCTGCTGCAGGTGCCTCCGCTCCCGTCCCGTCGTGTCGTCCACAACCACAACAGCGCCGCTCGCCCCGAGGAGTAAGCTGGACACGCTGGGTTACGCACAATCCATGACGCACACGCGTACTACATCCACTCTGCAATTAAGCTTATTATTAGTTACTCCTACCTCATTTGTGACATCGCGACGATGATCAAGCTTAGCCATGCATATTGTAATACAATATGAATATCATAATATGATTTATTCTGAGCCCATCATGTTGCGTATATATGCATGGAAAAGTCATAAGTATGCGTATCAAGTCCTGCATCAGCTCACCAAAATTATATTCATCCGTATAAAGTAACATTAACGTGCTGGTATCATCGCTCACAAACTAAATTAAGGATTCATACAAAACGGAAATGGGTCGTCTAGTCCAAGTGCTCCATACACACACGCCCACTTGCATTGGCTGTCGTACGCACCTGTCAATAGTGCGTGTCACCGCCCAAACACTTGGACGCATTCGGATCTCATATCAAAATATGCCCTACGTGTGGATATCTTGTAAGTACATACAAATAAAATATAAATTAGATTTATTAATTAGTTTGCACACCAAGATTATTCATGACAAACACATGAAGCTACTTTTCTTAAGAAAAAAAAACTTCGTGCATGGAGAATAATATGCACTCCCAATATAAATATAAATAAATATATATATATGGTTTAAAAAATATGCTATTTTTTAATTGAATAAAAAGGAACCAGAATTTGCTCTCATAGAGGCAGATAAAAGTCAGTATTGACCGAATATATAATCTGTATGTACTTCAAAAGGTCAGTCTTTAAATAAGATTGAATAGCACTACTTAATATTAATGACCAGAGAATTAATCATGGTTCTTAATTCTTCTGCCTGCTGGCTAACCTAACTAGATAAACAGCCGCGTACGGTGAAGGCCAGTAGGCGAGAACTCACCGAAACCAGTAGGACGTTGGTCGATCGTCGAGGATCGGAGAACCAGATCACGGGGGACGGCGGCGTTTAGGATAGTATGGCCAAGGGCGAGAGAGGACGAAGTGGGAGAGGCAGGGGCACGAAGAGGCGGAGGCCGACCATAGCAATCGTCGCGTTTATAATATTCTATATGTACTAGAATATAAAGTACTCCCTCCGTCCCAAAATAAGTGCACATCTCGCACTTCGAGGAAGTACCGAGAGGGGAGGTGGTGACGTGTTCAGCGCGAGGTATTGACTTGGACGGCAGCGACGACAGCTGCTGAGAGGGGGGACGGGGAGATAGTGCCCTGGATGCCGGCTTCTTGGCAACGCACCCCGAAGGCCCCAAACCAGATCAAATTTATATGGCACTCCCTCCATTCTCTTTGGATAGGAATACTCCGTATTTCCAAAAATTAGATTTTTACAAATGATAGTCCTATTTGCCATTGGTGTGGGCCGTGGCAATAAATGGCACAGATAACAATGAGTATCAATGTATCATGAATAGAATGCCATTTGACAGAAGAGAAGTTTAAGACTACTGGCTGCATGGTGCAACACTGGCTGGGTTACGCACGGGGTCTGTTACGCAAATCGGTCGTGTCGATCATGTGCGTCACCTGCATCCGGTCGTGTCGGTTCTGCGCATCACCTTAGCTCGATTACGCACGGTTCGGCTACGCACCATCCGTTCTGCATGGCACGTGCAACACCACCGGTTCAGCGCGTACGCACCGTCCATTCTGCTTGATGCAACACCACCGGTTCCAGATGTATGTGTAACCTGAAACTGCTCGTACCGACACAAACTCGGTTACGCACCTTGATGCTGCAACACCGACTGGGTGGTGCCGATTCGGCGCATAACCTGCATCCGGTCGTGTTGATCCTGCGCGTAACCTGCATCCGGATGTGTTGACAGGAATGCGTAACCTGCCCGGTCTCGGTTATTTTGGGTCTGGGGCCATGTTGCTTAGCGCAACCGCTTGGTTACCCACACGTCCTTGTGAAAGGTGGCATGGGTGAAGCACGTAGCACCGCGGTTGCCGCGGGACACAGCGGTCGGCGGGTGGTGTCGAGCCTGCGTAACCGAGATCATTTGGTGTCAACGCCCGGTGGGTTGCTCATGAGCCATGGCACGTGGAGCAATAATGCTAGCTATTGGGTTACCATAGCATATGCCTTTGATCAAAGCGTGTGCTGTGTATCCCAGGAGTGCACGTGCGTAATCGAGGTGGTGCATGTTTCGCACGCACACCTAACAAGCCTATTGAAGACCTGGGTGGAACAGAGACTTGAAGGAAACCAATAATCATTCATGAAAAATATAATAAATGATTGGGACTCGTTTGAAAAATCAAATAGGAGTACTCAGCACTAATTTACTTAACCATTTTCAATCGGTTACACACGGTCCCTGTGTCGTGTTCTGTCGTGCTGTGTCATGTGTACAGTACACTGTATAGCCCTCAACAGGACGGGACGGGACGGGCCTGCAGGTGCGGGTGATGATGATGGGGTGATGCGCACCTGCAAACAAATGGATTAAAAAATAAATATGGGCCCGCTGGGACCCAAACACCGCATTTGCAGGCGCCACCAAGCCGCCGCGCCAGCCGTCTCATGCTACCACGCCGGGCCGGTCGTGCCGGCGGCCGTGACGGAGGCTGCCGCGCCGGAGCCCCCGAGGCGGCCGTGACGGAGGCTGCCCCTGAGCCGGAGGCTCTGTACGCAGGAATTCTTGAATTTCACTTACTGACGGGAGGATTAGTCAAATTCTTCGCATGATGAAGGTGAATCTTGATGAAGTCGATTTTCTCGTTCACTCGATCCAGTTCTTGAAGGAGGCGGGTTCTCTTAATTTACAAAGCTTCAAGTTTTTCCTCAGAGATTGCCGACAGTAGATGGAGAGTTGGAGACCTTGTTCTTGCCTTGACGGTCGCGCTTGTTGATTTGCACCAACGGCACTAATATACGTCACAATGGTCTCCACATCCTCGCGATTTGGAGGCTAAAGAAGGAATGAGAAAATCTATCAGAGAAGTTTTTGAACTGAGGAAGAAGAAGAAGCATGTACAGCCCGTCGGTTTACCCCGTCTATGTGACGATCTTGTTGCTAAAAGGCCGCTACAAGGACGTTCAGTCAAATGAAACAAAGAAGGAGCGTTGGGAACCATCATGGAGTAGCGTTTACATTAAAGATAAAAGGCATTCAAAGTCTTAACAAGTTCAGGTTTACAGTGCCCATCGGCCGATTTCAAGCTATACTAGTCGTCTATTCCTAGGAGAGATGGGACCGAGGGGAATCAGCAGCTGAGGCGTCGTCAGGCGATGCGGATGCTGACGGAGACGCTGCTGGAAGGCCCCCATTCAGCGTCAGGCACGAAGAGGAACTGCTTGGCCTCGTAGCTCTCCAGCAGGCGGATGCACAGGGCGGTCCCCGCCAGTGACAGCGAGCCGGGCTCGCTGCCACGCACCTCCATCTTGTAGTTGATCTGGACGTTACCCTCGGGGCACAAGCCGAGGCAGACCAGCGATAGTGACCGCCCGGTCAGGATGCCGCCGCCGTTGAGCAGCAGGAACACGCTTCCCATGCCGGCCTGCACCAGCACCCAGAACGGCTCGCCCTTGCGGAGCGTCACCGTCGTAGCCTCGAGGTAGGCGATGGAGGCGGCCGCATCATTGTGGTCATCGAGGACGTGCCTATACAACAACAAGCCGTAGTAGCTGCAGCCTTCGACAGGGCAGACGAACAGCGTGAGCGGGCATGTCTCCTCGTGGCGGCGCTTGTCGATGAACTTGATGACTTCGCGGCAGCCGTACTTGTGGAACTTGCAGACGCTATTCATCTCGGCGAGCACATGCTCCATCGCGCAGCACCAGACGTCACCGATGGGCTCTTCATAGCACCAGCACTTGCGGTTGATGCGGACACAGCATCGGGCGCACGTAGCGTGGCCATTATTGCACTGAAGTGAACAGAATACAGTAAAAATTAGGATACATGCACCACGCCGTACAAACCATAGTTGAAACAGCACAGTAGTAGCTATGGTACTAGAGGGTGCCGGTGTGCTTACCATGAACACCTGGGACTCGAAAGGCATGTAGCAGATGACGCAATAGACAGAGCGAGCATCCGGACCTAACTAGATGGTCTTTTCCATCTCTTCGCCATCGCATCTCCTCCTCGATGGGGCCGCAGCCGGCGTCACCTTGGTCTTCTTGGTGGTCCTACTATTCATCTCTGATCTGATGCAAAACGGTTCAATGGATGCATAAACTAGTTACTAGTCTATTGACGGTGGTGATGGGAAACGGCTACTTGGTACAGCTGTGGTTGCGGCTGCTGGTGGAGCAGATTCTCCGATAGAGCTGAAACTGTTTTAAAAACCGTTTGGCAAAACAGCTTCTCTTGGCTGTGTCACAGGGATAAGAGGTGAAATACCCTTCCCTTTTTTCTTTTTTCTATTTCTTTTTTATTTTTCTTTTTTTCTTATTATTTCCCCTTTTTCCCTCCCCTTCTTTTTTGTCTCCTTTTCTTTCCTATTTCCTTATCCTTATCCTCATTCCTAACCTCACTGCCCCTGCAGCGGCGGGCGGCCATCTCCTCCCCGCAGGGCCACGCCCACGACGCCGCCGGCGGCCACCGCCTCCCTGCGCCGCGCCTCTGCCACCCATGACACCCGGAGCTCCCCGCCGGCCGCCTTCACCCGCGGCACGGAGCTCGACTGTCCGCCGCGGCGCTGCCCTGCGACCACCGCCGGCCCTCCAGCCTCCGCGTCCCCCGCGCATGAGCCGCCACCCTCCAGTTCCACCTCCGGCCTGCCCTCCCCCACGCCGTCCGTCGACCTCATCTCCCTCGCGCCACGTCGGCCTCCAGCTCCGCAGTCATCCGTCTGCCACCCACCAGGTACGCCACCGCCAGCCACCTCTCCTCTGCCCCGTCGCGGTCCTCTGCTCCACTGCCACTTCCTCTGCCCCCTCGGTGCGTGGGCCCCTCCCCCGAGGGCAAATGAAGGAAAAGGGGTGTGAAGCTGCGGGAGGAGCGGGGGAAGCTATGTTTTTGCAGCTCCCGCCTGGTGGAACCACGACAGAGAGCGGGATTTCCGACCACTTCCGCGTTTGCAGCCCGTTTGGTAGGGTTTCACCAAAAACAGATTCCAAAGCTGCACAAGAATCCCTACCAAACACACCCTAAGCTAGCGAATCACCCAATAAACTTGCGAGCGAGTTGCAGATCATGGATTGTTACCACTAGACGCGAAGCGCAGTGGAAGTAGTCGATCGGATCGTCTCCTCCTCGTCCTCCCCGCGGTCACCACTCACCACCTAGGATCACCGTAGTCGAGCAGTGCAGCAGGTAAGCAGGGCCTCCACGGAGTCGACACTGGACGGCGTGAGGCCGGGGGGGGAGCTGCGGCTACGGTGGGCCGGACGCTTCGTATATATATATATATGCCGAGCTAACAGGCTTCCATGATAAAGGCATAGTTGGCCAAATCCCTCAAGGAGGAATTATCATTTGGTGCGAATGACATCCTCTGGGGTAGTAGTTGGAATTATCATTTGGGGTAGAAGCTCCTGGAGACGTTCGATGCAGAAGTGATGGTAGGATTCATTGCTACAGTCTATTTATGAAAATGCTACATGACCCTGTGCATTCTATTTATGAAATTGTGCCCATGACCTTGTGCATTGAGAGTGACAGGGTCATCATGCTGAAAATCTGATGCAGCGGACTTGGTAAGTGTGCACACTGCCACGAGACTGGTCTAAGGTACTCCCTCCGTCCGTGATTAATGGTCACCGGAGCAACGAACTGGTTACCATATACAATTGCAAAAAGACAGGATCACACATACAAGGAGTGCTTAAGTAGGGGTTAGTTTTCCAGTAGGCCCTTAATAAATAGTGTAACGGGTGGATTCTAGGCATTGAAATGCACTCATCTCAGTCGGTTTGTGCTCCTAGTCCAGTGGATGGGGCCTACCGGATCTATCCTCCGTGGCCTCAAATTTTTGCCCAGTTTGTTGGTTCAGAGGAGAAACAGCATCTAATTTACAAGCTAGGTACTCCTATATGGAGGGAAGTAATGTTGTAGTACTCCGTCCAGGTTGGTGGTGGGAAACTGGGAACCGAGGTCGGGGTTTAAGCTGTGATCTTTTATTTTTCTTTTTGACCCGTGTGTGGTGGCGAGGCCGCCAGGTGGTCGGAAAAGATGGGTCTGGCTGTGAGGCAGGCGCCGCTGCTCATTAGATTCGTCGAGCAAATCACTACTCCCTCTGTCCCAATTTATGTGCACATGCGATGTTCAAAAATTATGCTCATTTTAGATTCATCACGCAAAGTTACACTCATCTGAAAAATGTTTTGCAAATAAATTTCATTTAGTACTCCATTCATAGAAGATTCCCTAGAACTAAATTTTTTTCCTCCGTTTCCAAACACGGTCTAGGGGAGAAGGGAGCAACTATTTTTAAGAGCAAGTTTTTTTTTGAAAGAAGGGCAGGAGCACTACCATATCATTTAAGGAGAAGAAGCATGCAATGGTTTACAGAGTTGTGATTACATATAAGAAACTAGAGAAACATCACTCGAAAAGAAAGAGCGACATCATTGAAAAACAAAATCAGGCTCTGCTCCACCGCAGGCATCCCTACGAAGCTTCATGTCCTCTTTGATAATTTTGCCCGCGGCGGGCTGGGATGCGCGTTGAGGTGGGGCACCTTTGGTGGTGGGTCTCGCCGGATTTAATGCACCGCAGCTGGAGTACTTGGAAGAGAGAGAATGACATCGCACCCCTATCAGAGCAAGGTCAATAGTTGAGGCAAGCACTTAGCTTGTAGTCAAGATATTAGTGTCAAGTCATACTACAACAACACTAGTCTCTCTCTCTCTCCGGACGTAGAGACCTTGACAGGAATGCGTAACCTACCCGGTCTCGGTTATTCTGGGTCTGGGGCCACGTTGCTTAGCGCAACTGCTTGGTTACCCACACGTCCATGTGAAAGGCGGCATGGGTGACGCACGCAGCACCGCGGTTGCCGCGGGACATGGCAGTCGGCGGGTGGTGTCGAGCCTGCGTAACCGAGATCATTTGGTGTCAGCGCCCGGTGGATTGCTCACGAGCCATGGCCCGTGGAGCTAAGGCTACCGGTTGGGTTACCATAGCATATGCCTTTGATCAAAGCGTGTGCCGTGTATCCCAGGTGTGCACGTGCATAATCGAGGTGGTGCATGTTTTGCACGCACATCTGACACGCCTGTTGAAGACCTGGGTGGAATAGGGACTTGAAGGAAACCAATAATCATTCATGAAAAATATAATAAATGATTGGGACTCATTTGAAAAATCAAATAGGAGTACTCGGCAATAATTTACACTTAACCGTTTTCAATCGGTTATGCACGGTCCCTGTGTCGTGTTGTGTCGTGTGTACAGTACACTGTACAGCCCTCGACCGGACGGGACAGGACAGGCCTGCAGGTGCGGGTGATGATGGGGTGACGCGCACCTGCAAACAAATGGATTAAAAAATAAATATGGGCCTGCTGGGACCCAAACACCGCATTTGCAGGCGCCACCAAGCCGCCGCACCGGCCGTCTCTTGCCGCAAGAAACACATTAAAATGGCATAAAATAAACTAAAACCGACGCACGCGTACACCGGAAGTGCGTCAAGATGCGAGCACGATTCGTCAAGGCAGATGCGGCGCGTCTTTTGGTTGCGGCAGATGTGTGTACTCATAAAATTGGTTGCATAGGATCGTCCACGCACTGACGCACAAAACACATATATATTCTGTCAAGCGAGAGTTGCTTACGAAAGTCTTCGCCTGGATCGAAGCGGAGAGAGGATCGAGAGGGCGGTGAAGGAGGAGCTGCGGTCGGTGGCGGCACGTTGGGAGTTCAAATCCGGTGTGTGTGTGGAGAGAGAGAGAGAGAGAGAGAGAGATGGAAACGATCATTCCGTGTACCACGAAAAAAAAGCACATTCGCGAAATTACCGTGGAGTGCGTACGTAATTAAAACTTTTCATGGAAACATATATCCCGTTGGATGGTTACCTTCCAATATGTATAACCTACACCCACTCCATTACAAACCAACATGCGGCAAGCCGGCAACATTCAACTGCTTGGGTTACGCGCAAGGCTTACGTAACCAGGGCGATTACACAGGAGCATGTTGTGTGCTGCAAAGTACAAACGCGGCGTGGTACAACACAGACTCGGTCGTGTTGATTCTGCGCGTTACCTGCACCCGCTCGGTTACGCACGATGGCACGAGCAATGTCTAGTTTATTGATTATTAAGGTTAAAGGGAAACAAACTCAAAATAAAATAACAATTTAACATTGCTCTTTGACACATTACAATCCTGCAGGTCTGTTCTTAATTTGTTCTAGATACCTCCGATAGCTCTCCCTATATATATACTCCCTTCGTTCTTAAATATATGACACCGTTAACTTTTTAATCCAACCTTGTAGGTTTATCGATTTGCAAACATATTTGCAGAAAAAGACGAATTGTCAAACAAACAAAAAGAGTCAATGGTGTCATATATATTTAAGAACGGAGGTAGTAGTACGTATCTCATCAGAATGCATGGAAGTATAGTGGCACCTCCCAACGAGCACCCTCTCCGTAGTCGTAGCGGCACAACGGGCATGTCATCTTCTCATTGAACCACTGCGTGATGCATGTCATGTGGAAACGGTGTGCGCACACTCACAGGGTCTTGACATCTGCACCTGGAGCCATGTCCTCCAGGCAGACCATGCAATTTGGCACGTCCTTGATGCAGTAATCCTTCAGCGGTGTCGCCACGCAGCAGACAAATGTTATTGAGAGCTGGATGCACACCTTGCATCTGAAAACAGAGCTGTCAGGCATGGCAATAGCGTGCTGTGCGAGGCAACCCTCCAGACCGGAAGGCACTGCCATGTCCCAGTGAGGTACGGTTAGACCCACGTAAACATCAAGGTCATTTAGGTTCTGCATCAAGGAATGCCTGATTAGGCTACGGTAGGAATTGGGATAGCGAAGTTTCGTAACGCCGGGGTAAGCTAATGGAATTTCAATAATTTTGATGTCTCTGGTCCTGGGGCGAAGCCTTGAGCTCCTCCTTTTGCCTTCAATGTCGATCAAGTCGTGCGTCACCGTGATGGTCAGATCAAGCTCGAGTATGCTCGGCCAGAAACCTGGCGGACCATCAGAGATCACGATTCCCTCCGTCGTCTCGGTCGTGATGTCAAACATTAGCTTGGTGCATTGCACAACCTTGGGATCTAAAAAATAGAAAAAAGTGTATAATTCATCCCTCAAGTATTGCAAAAGTGTGACATTCAACCATCACGTATCATTTGATGAAAATCAACCCCCAAACTATTTGAACTGGTGCATTTGAACTGGTACTCCCAATGCAGACTTCACCATGCATGGAGTCTAAGTCTATTAATTGCTCTCTCATTTATAACTCATCCCTTATAGTTTTTCTAGCATATGCACTATCATTGGACGGAAGTAGAGATATGAATAATTGGACAGGCAGATCGTACCATTTATGACCCTAGAGAGAGTTCCGTTCGCTGAGGCAGCCATGCAAGGCTCACAGCTCACCAAGGACAGCGGCGGTGCGGAGCAAAAGATAGTACTAGAGTCGCAGACCTGCACTACACGTGTGTGTATCTAAAGGTTAGAGGTTCTCGGCCGGTGCAGATCCATATCCAATAGTCCAACAATACAGTAGTGATTACAAATTAAAAGGGATCGATGGTCGGGAATTGATCATGTTGACAGAGAGCGGGTACTCGAGGCGAGAACTCACCGAAACCAGTAGGACGTTGGTCGATCGTCAGGGATCAGAGAACCAGATCACAGGGGGACGACGGCGTTTAGGGTAGTATGGCCACGGGCGAGAGAGGACGAAGTGGGAGAGGCAGGGGCACGAAGAGGCGGAGGCCGACCATAGCAATCGTCGCGTTTATAATATTCTATATATACTAGAATATAAAGTATATAGTAGTACATGATGACGGATCCCATCCATCTCGCCGCATTGTGCGCACTGACTGTATATATGCATCAACTGCCATGAACTCTGTATCCTTTTTATTTTATAGGATGTCTCCGAAGAGACGCCATACGGAGTATACTACTAGCCGACCTGTGGTTTGGTTACATGCTACTTGTACTCCCTCCGTAGACACCATGGCTCATGTGTAACCTCCTAGGCGAGGGTGACGCAGGTTCGACACGACCCAGTCGGTGTCGGTGGTGTTGCAGGAGCAGGAGCCGTGCAGCATGGATGGTGTGTAACCGAAGGGGTGTTGGTTACTCGCAGAATCGATAGGACCGGGTGCACATCATGGATGGTGCGTAACCAGGTCTACGTGCGTAACCCAGTCGGTGTTGTAGGAGCCACGCAGAATAGATGGTGCGTAACCCTGCCGACCGGGGGCAGGAGCCAAATGAACTACGGGTTCGACACGACACGATCCGCCATGTTGCGCGGCAACCGCGATGTTGCGTGCGTAACCCAGGCGGTTATCACAGAAACCTGCACCGCGTCAGTACACATGACACACCCCATCATGAAGGTGCGTAACCTAGTGCGTGCTCAACCGCAGAGTCGGTGTTGCATCAAGCAGCATGGAAAAAAATTTTGTTCAGGGAATCTTTCATGCTTGGAGTACTAAATTTCGTCTCGTGATTTTGCACAGAGTTGTGAAAATAGTTTTGCAAACTGACTTTATTTAATACTCCCTCCATTCCTTTACATAAGCAATTTGTGTCTAAATATAAGCATTCCTAGGGATAGGACAAAATTAAATGGGGTTGGTGGGTAGGTAGAGAGTTGGTGGGTAGTGTAAAATGAGGGGTATAGATGTCATTTCCTTCCACAGTTATTTGTTGAGTTTGAACCCTTGGAATGCTTATATAAAGGAACGGAGGGGCCGCCGTCACCTCCTCGATCCCCCCACCTCCTCCGCTCCGCCACCGGCGACCTCCCTCTCCCCTCGGCAGGCCCGGATCCGGCGCGTGGCGGCCTCTCCCTCGGGGATTCCGGCAGCGACGTGCGGTGGTGGGGACCGCGGTGGAGCAGGAGGCGGCCTCCCCGGAGAGGGCGCGAGGCGAGATCCGTCCCCGACTTGCAGAGCAGGGGCGCGAGGCGAGGTGGGAGGAACAGTGGCGCGACCTCCCTCCTCTGCCCTCTCCCTCCCATCGAGATCCGGCGCAGAGAAGCTCAAAGCACAATGCCAAATCTTCTTGACTTCTTTGCCTGTACAAAGCTGTTCCAAATCCAATCTGCTTCTGTAATAATACCCTCATAATATTGTAGAGGCGATATGCCCTTCTTGACAAATTTTTTGATTAAGTTGGGTTTGAATTTAATTTTCTTTAGCACTACAGCCTTCACATGTTCCTTTGAAGCCTCTAGTATCTTAAACTTAGGCTTCTAAGCCTTCACAACTTCCTTTAAAGCCTAGGTTTAAGATACCAGAGCCTTCAAAGAATGCTGTGAAGGCTGCAGCGCTGAAGAAAAATTAAATGAAAATCCGACTTTATCAAAAAGGTTGTCAACAAGGGTGTATCGCCTCTACAATATTACGAGGTATTATTACAGAAGCAGATTGGAACAGCTTTGTTCAGGCAAAGAAGTCAGAAGAATTTTAGAACTGTAGCAAAGAGCAGAGTAGCCGGGTACAAGTGAGGTGGGAAGATACCACACCTCCAGCTACAGGTGAAACCGTATCCAAAAACCCTAGGTACGAGGTGCTCTAGGGCACTGTAACAACATATTGTACCCTTGCAGCGTATGTTTCCTCTGAACATTCACAGAGGCGGTGTCCTTCGCCAAACCAGGAAGATGTGGTAACCAAAGCCTTGGGAAACAAGGATCAAGATGGGTGTTAGGAATAAACTCGTGTTCAGGTTTTTACTCTGTTTTCAATTGGGCTTTTTGTTAGATTGTGGGGCTCTGCGGATCAGAGGCGCGTCTTGTCCAACGTCTTTCCAATACAAAGTGATTAGAAGCTCCTGCTCAACATCCCAATTCAGAACCCATAGAATTTGTTATTTTTGGCCGGAGGAACCACCCTTTGCCTCCAGGTACCTGGCCTTTCTAGTGCTTCACGGCATACTGTTCACCATCTCGCATCACCATGGTTACGTACCACTCATGCTTCACGGTGCAGGCAACACCGTCTCGCAGGTATCGGGCAACACCATTCAGAATGCAGCCCGATACCGGACAGGTTACGCATGCCCTTCAAAGTCCACTTATCCCGCAGAGGTTGCAATACACTAATATGCACCATGGCCCGCGCGTAACCAAAGGTTACGCATGTAAAACCCAGGTTGCACCAAGCCTCTGTATTGTTTGTTCCTGCAACCAGGCTCTGTAGGTTGCACCACTAGGTAGCACGCAGCCAGGCTGCATTATTCCTGCAACACCGACTGCGTTAGGCACAAATAGGCTTCAGATATATGCGTAACCTGACCCATGCTACATCCGGTGGTGTCGATTCTGCGCGTTACCTGCACCAGCTGCTCGGTTATGCACCATCCAGGCTGCAACCGCCTGGAATATGCACGCGCACCTATAGGCTCCAGATGTATGCGTAACCTGAACCCGCTCGGACACGCACGGACTCTGTTACGCACCTTCATGCTGCAACACCGACTGGGTGGTGTTGTTTCATCGCGCAACCTGCATCCCGTCGTGTCTATCCTACGTGTCACCTACACCAGCTTCGGTGACGCACGGTCCGGCGATGCACCATCCGTTCTACATGGTGCGTGCAACACTGACTGGGTTACGCACGGTGTCGGTTACGCACCGTCCGTGCCGCTTGATGCAACACCAACTTGGTTGCATGGTGGAACACTGACTGTGTTACGCAGAGTGTCGGTTACGCAAAAATCACGCTGTATCCTCTGTCATGTCGTTTCATCACGTAACCTTGAGCCGATAAGGTTACGCAAAATCCACGTTGCATCCGGTCATCTCGAATCTACACGTAACCTTTGCAGGTTACGTGCCGTCCGTGCTGCTTGATGCAACACCACCGACTGTCTCGTGTCAAATCAGTGCATAAGCTACACAGGTTACGCTCTGTACGTGCTGCTTGAGCAGCAACACCGACTCGATTAAGCACGGACTAGGTTACGCACCTTTAAGACGGCTTGCTGCATGGTGCAAACACTGACTGCGTTACTCACAGTGATGGTTACGTACGCATGGTGCAACCTCCAGCAAATCCGTACCCTCTAGGTTACGCACCATCCATGCTGCATGCAACACCGTCTCGCAGAGTCACAGGTGCAGGCAGCACTGATAGTGCGTAACCGAACGGGTGTAGGTTACTCGCAGGATCGACAGGACCGGATGCAACAAGGATGGTGCGGAACCCTCAGCTGGGTGCAGGTGCCCTGGATGCCGGCTTCTTGGCAATGCACCCCGAAGGCCACAAAACAGATCAACTTTATATGGCACTCCCTCCATTCTCTTTTGATAGGAATACTCCGTATTTCCAAAAATCAGATTTTTACAAATGATAGTCCTATTTGCCATTGGTGTGGGCCGTGGTAATAAATGAAACAGATAACAATGAGTATCATGAGTAGAATGCCATTTGACAGAAGAGAAGTTTAAGACTACTGGCTGCATGGTGCAACACTGGCTGGGTTACGCACGAGGTCTGTTACGCAAATTGGTCGTGTTGATCCTGCGCGTCACCTGCATCCGGTCGTGTCGGTTCTGCACATCACCTCAGCTCGGTTACGCACGGTTTGGCTATGCACCATCCGTTCTACATGGCGCGTGCAACACCGACTGGGTCGTGTCGATTCAGCGCGTACGCACCATCCGTTACGCAAATCGGTCGTGTTGATCCTGCGTGTCACCTGCATCCGGTCGTGTCAGTTCTGCACATCACCTCAGCTCGGTTACGCACGGTTTGGCTATGCACCATCTGTTCTACATGGCGTGTGCAACACCGACTGGGTCGTATCGATTCAGCGCGTACGCACCATCCGTTCTGCTTGATGCAACACCACCGGTTCCAGATGTATGCATAACCTGAACCCGCTCGTACCCGCATGGACTCGGTTAGGCACCTTGAAGCTGCAACACCGACTGGGTGGTGCCAATTCGGTGCGTAACCTGCATCCGGTCATGTTGATCCTGCGCGTCACCTACACTGCACCAGCTTCGGTTACGCACGATTCGGCTACGCACCATCCGTTCTTCATGGCGCATGCGACACCGACTGCATTGTGTCGATTCAGGGCGTAACCTTTACAGGTTACGAACCGTCCGTGCTTATTGATGCAACACCAACTGGGTCGTGTCGATTCAGCGCGTATGCACCGTCGGTGCTGCTTGATGCAACACCACCGGTTCTAGATGAATGCGTAACCTGAACCCGATCGTACCCGCACGGACTCGGTTACGCACCTTGATGCTGCAACACCAACTGGGTTGTGCCGATTCGGTGCGTAACCTGCATCCGGTCATGTTGATCCTGCATGTCACCTGCACCAACTTCGGTTACGCACGATTCGGCTATGCACCATCCGTTCTTCATGGCGCGTGCAACACCGACTGTGTTGTGTCAATTCAGCACGTAACCTATACATGTTACGCACCGTCCGTGCTTATTGATTCAACACTGACTGGGTCATGTTGATTCAGCGTGTACTCACCGTCTGTGCTGCTTGATGCAACACCACCTGTTCCAGATGTATGCGTAACCTAAACCCGCTCGTACCCGCACGGACTCGGTTACGCACTTGCTGCTGCAACACCGACTGGGTAGTGCCGATTCGGTGTGTAACCTGCATTCGGTCGTGTTGATCCTGCGCGTCACCTGCACCAGCTTCGGTTACGTGCGATTCAGCTACACACCATTCGTTCTTCATGGCGCGGCGCGTAATAACATAAGAAATAGGCTTCAGTTGTACTCCGTATGCGTAACCTACACCCACTAGGTTATGCACCATCAGTGCTGCTGCATGCATAGGGTAACTACGACTGGGTAATGCACAGACTCGGTTACACACCATTCAGGCAACACCGACTCACAGGGTTACGCACGCAGCATCGCGGTGATGGAAATACCCACGTTGATGTGTATATACCGAAAATTAAAAAATCACGGTGTGTGCTGAAATACAGCAAGAATATTGAATCAGGATCCTGTGTTCTGCCTATATGTACCCTCACGTTGGACCTTGTACGGCGACATGTTGGTTGGCCCGGCGGGGGAGTTAGCATTGTCAATTTCCCGTCTTGGCATCGGGGGTCAAGAGGAAGACGTCGTTGTGGAGATAATGGAGGAGGGAGGACCTGGAGGCTGGTTTGTTCATCTGAATACAAGTCGAAGGTATGTTGCCCCGGCTGTGGATACATCGTTTCTCAGTTTCTCAGTGTCCTGTAACTTTAGGATGATCGATCTTTTCTTTTGGTATTATGGACGTCACGGCAAGGAGAACAAATCATGTAAGCCGTCGATGCCTCACCACCGTGGAGCGTCGCCTTCGTCGCTCTATGTTCATCTCGTAAGAAAATAAATCACCGTTGATCGGGAGAAACGTGACTCACCTGGGCATTGGATCCGCATGGGCTCAGGACCGGAACATACAGCGTTGGACCCGGATACTCGCTGTCGGGAAGGATCTGCGGGAATTGTGGTGTACGAGGTCACTACGAAATTATTTGCCCCAATGTTCCACAGCCTGGGATGAGTACAACTGAAACATAACGCATTTCTTAATTTCTTATGTCGCCGTAGGTAGTTGATTTATATATGAATGTTCCATCAATCTTGTATGCCGAGTAATGTGTTCCATGGTGTATGGCGCAATGCTTTTAACAGCGAAGATCAGAGGCAGGAAGAGGATCCTGGTGAAGTTGTACAAGAAGAAAATCATCGGAGGCTTTGCAAGTGGCACGAGATGAAGTAGGCCTCGTCCATGTTTTAGCTATAGCAGTTGGTTCATCGATCTGATAGTAGTTTTAGGTTAACTAGGTTATTCCGCGGGATTTGAGAGTTAGATTACATGGACTTGACAGACTATCAATTTCTTAGTGAGGAGAAGAGTTTCGATATTCTGTTGGAGTGAGATCCAATCCTTAACATGGAGCAAAACTACGAAAGTATATAGAGAGCTCACCAGTATTGACTAAAGTATACTAAGTATCATTTCGTCAGTGGAACCACATATGCCAATTTTTTAATCTACTTCTATCTCACCCGCTTCTTCTGCATCTCTCTCGAGTCTCGATGAGCGCCTCGCCACGCCACGCCTCGCCTCTGCCAATTCAGGCTACCAGCGCCGCCACCACTACTCGGTCGAAGCGTTGCCGCGCTCGCCGCTCTTATTTCCCTCCGTCCAGGTCGCGGGCTGCGATCCTAGATTCGATGGCGTAATTTTCAATCGAGAGTTCATGGCATCAAAGTTGTGAACATTAAAGTGAAAATTTTCACCTCCTAACCAAACACCACACTGAATCAGGAAGCCGTGATCGCTCTCCAAGCCAGGCTTGGACTGAAGGCCAAGAAACCAATCACTACCGTAGACCGTAGTGACGAAGTACGGCAAATCCATCAACCATTGGCAACTTCTTGGATTACACCAACCCACGAAAGGATAACTTACATGGCTACATTACATCACATTTATGCAAACATATTTGAAGAACCTGCATCAAGTAAATGCATACCAGCCCCCAGAACAAGGGAAGACATCAAAACCATATTTTGCACCAATTGATCCTTCGCAGATGGAAATGCGATGGAGGGGATGAACGCCGGCTTAGATCAGACGAACGGAGTGATCCACACAGGCTCGACGTCGGCGGAGTGGCCACCAGTGACGGATACCCCCGTCACCTCGTGGTCCAGCAGCGAGTACTCACAGAAAGCCTGCGGCGCCCGCATCTCCGGAACCCACCGTGCACAGTAGATGCAGCTCTCGCGTAGCCCCGCCGCTGCATACAGCGCCACGGGCACCACCACCGACACCACCGACCCCACGAACATAGCCTTCCCGGCCAACTTCTCCACCGTGATCCACTTTCGCAGACCTGCTGACACAAGGATCTGGACCTGCACCTTGCGCTGCACACTGTTAGGCTTCTGGATCTGCACCAGCAGGACCTTACCGTCGCTCTCCACCAGGTACATCAGCGAGTCCCCGGCCGTCAGGCTCATGCCATCACGCAGATGCAAAACCACCGCTGCGCGCATGCGCAAGTCTGCACGGAACGACAAGACCACCCCATCGTGGCCTAGCGCATACAGACAGTAGAGGCAGAAGAGCATGTCTCTGAAGCCCCCGTGCTCGGTTCCCTCGTGGATGTCGATGGTCATCCATGCGTCGGAGACGGCCGACTGGTGCAGGACAATCGTGCCTATTCAGCTCAGCAGGGCAGCGGCCCAGCCCGGGGTGGTTGGCGGTGCGGAAAGGACAACCTTTGACACCGGAAACACTGGATGAGGTGGGAGATCAAGGATTCGGCCGGATGCAGGGTTGTAGAGAACAACCGCGCGTTGGTCGTCCAAGGCCATGGTGAGCCACCGCGCGGCCTAGCCGTAGCACCGCCCGGCGTTGAGTATCGCGGGGATGGAGAAATGCAGGATCTTGTGGTGGTGTAGGCTGAAGAAGGCGAGATTGCCGTGGAGGGTAGGTCAGCGTATGAGGAGTCAGGGTACCTCGAAAGGAAGATCAGTTGACGGGAATGATCCCCGAATGGATTTGAGCCAAGAGGCACAGACGAGGCGGATGGCAACGCGATCGTGGGGACCGAGGATAGTAATGATGCGCTCCAGCAACTCCGGCGGCAGATCCGCCCATGATGACTGGGAGCCGGGGCATCGTCCTGTATGCCGGGCGGCGGGACTGCATGGGGAAACCATAGTATGTGGAGCCAAGCGATTATTTTCCTCTTGCTCAAAGCCTCAGACTACTACTCCTAGACCATATGTATATACTCCCTCCGTCCCAAAAAGACTGTTATAGCCTTCAAAATTTGTCCCACAAAGACTGTTTATATAAGCTTGTATTAAATGATCTTCTCATTCAACTACACCAAGTACCAAGAAAATATTTCATTGAGAAACCCATAGAGCCAATGAAATACTTATTAGCATTGGGTTACGGTCTACTGATTCATGGTCAGAGCGAGTACCACAGCCTGGGTTACACGGCATGCTTCCATCTAAGGCCAGATTGCGTTACCACCGAACGACATCTAGGAATCGGGGTTAAACATATCCTGTGTGAATCCAAATACTAGTCTTGAAACTGGTAATGAAATGGAAATTTATTACCTGCAACAAGATCAGGCTGCCTTTAGGAGTACTACCAGGTGTCGGATTATTCCCTTGCCTTTTGTAAGTAGCCAGACCATCTTCTAGATTCTTAAGAGTATAAACACCCCAGTTCAACAAATGTAAGTCACCAACATTCTCGACTAGCCGTTGGACTTTTGCAGGAATAGCTGGGTTGGTATCAGGGTCAAATAAAACCTTGTGGCAAAACATGAAGAAATCTTGAAGAAACGAATCATCGGTAGGCCTTTTGCTTCAGTCTGTTTTCAACCTCAGACAATGTTAGTGACAACCTTGTTTTTTCTCGACCACAACTGGTCATATTGACCTCTTTTCCCTCGATTGGTAGACCCATGATGTCCTTCACATCTGATGGCGTCAACTAGACCAGCTCGCTACCAAGCTTGAAACCTGCTTGATCCAGATCGTACGTGTTGACAAGTGACATCAGCAATGGATGATCTATGGTGATTGGTTTGATGTGTAGCAAGAAGTCGAACTTGATAGACTCTAGCTTTTTCTTTCTTGCTGTTGAAAGCAGCCCAAGGACATTCGCCAGTCGTTTCGGCATGCCTAGAATGCATAGGCTTGAGCGCTTCAGAGAAATGGTAGAAGTAGAACTGATTGGTATCTGGTCACGGAGAGAGAGTAATCAATAAGTGCGTCGTATGGAATCTGGATGGTGTGTTACATATCTCCGGAGTAGACGACAATGGGCCACCGGAGTTGAAGTTGTTGGGCCGCCGTCTCCGAGGATGGCCGCTGCCGGTCGTAGGTGCTAATTTTTCTTCGCTAGGAGGCCGCTTCCTTGACGTCGTCGTCGACTGTGATTTGCCATCGGAAGTCACCGTTGATTAGCCGTCGGAACTTTGTGTCGTTGGCGTCGCATTGCCATCCGGTGTGCCTTGCTTGTCAAGATGAGGGACACTTGGACGTCCATCAGCAGACGATTTCTCTGCCACGCTCGACATGAGCAAAAACCTCTTCCTCCTCCGCTTCCGCGATCTGAACTTGCAGGTCTACCAAAATGGAGGGAGAGAATGTAAACTGCCTGTTGACAGTGGAAATTCACCATTTCCAACCCTCAATATTCTCACATAAATGGAGGTATATGCATATTTCACTAGCATTTAGGTTTGAATAATGTAGTTCCACTTGTCCTTGGAGATTATTTGTATGTAGGTGATTTACCCCTTAAAAGAGATGAAAACTCAACTTCTATGAAGAAACCATGCCAACCCAGCTGAGGAGGTGGCTTCCACCAAGGGAAACATGGCAATCCACGTCATCGATTTAGGGGAGGCACTCAGCGACAAATCAGAGGATGCCACATGGACTTCACATGGATCAAAGGGCCCACCTCAGATACCAAATCAAGCCATGCACAGGGGATGGATCAGAGGGCCCACAGGGTAGCCACCCAGTGGAAAACCACCAGATGGGGCCACCCTAGGGGGCCGGCCGATCCTAGGATCGGCCAAACCGACCTAGGGGGCTCCATCCTGGCCCTCCACGTGGTAGCTCCATATTGGTCCATTGCCTCACTCCCGTGTGTTTAGGGGCCATTTGGGCGTCCGAGCAAGCCTTGTCCTCGCCTATAAATAGAAGGGTAGGGGATCCCATTTCTCACACACCACTCTCTCATTCTCCTCTCACTTTTAGTTTCCAAGGCTAGGGGGTAGGCTAGAGTAGCTCTTATTCAAGTTCCAAGTCCTCTTGGAAGTCTAGGTATGAGTTCTCTTTTATCTTTATTTCTTTGTATGACTTTGATCTACTTCAGTTATTCAGCTATTTCATATAAAGACATGGTAGATCATATTCTTGATATGTTCTTGAGTTCATCCTCTGTTCATCATTTAGAGGCTTTTGTTCTTTGTGAACACTACCTTTTGATCCACTTGAAGGGTGATAAACTCCTTCCTTATGTGTTTGTTCATAAGTTAGATGCTCGTGTTCTTCACGAACACGACCCTTTGATCTTATTGATTAGACATAAGAGAGTTCATATCTGTTTGTATGTCTAGCCTTAGTTGATCTTGTTAGATGGCATGAGAGTGTTGCATGAGGTCTGTGTTCAAGCTACAGTACTCAGTCTAGTTGACCAGTCTTCTGGTGGCTCTCACCCTAGGTCACAATAGCCCGGGCCGGGTGGAGTCTAGCAGCAACGTAGGCATGGTGCCTGGGTTGTCTGGCTAAGATAGTTATGAGCATACCCCCCGTAACGAGAGGTCGGTCCTCAGGTGGTGACAGCCCTATTGGATCCTAGGGCAACCTTCGCGTTGGGGTACCTGCTGTAGGAGTCTAAAGTCTAGTTTCGCAGAGTGCTAGTCGTCGCGGGCTAGCTCCCCGTTTGTACCTAGATGCTGAACCTTATCTCTCTTATGCAATACTCATGTCCATCTCTTGTATCTTCTAGCTTTGTATGTTTAGTACATTAGAACCTAGAGCTAACTTGTATGTTCCCCCTAAGCCGTAGTGTGCTAGAGTAGAGGTAGATTTGAGTGTGTGTGTCACACTACCCCGTATATCTTTTATCTTACCCTTGTCATTGAGTGTGTTGTTCCCTATATCTATCTCTTGGTTTACATTCAGAGCAAAAGCATAAGTCTAAGATATCCGCCATTGCCTTCCACAGATACGATACCCTTGGAATACTCTCCTTCCTTGGGGAAATGCTACAATGGTTTATCTGTGCGCTTGCGGATTCATTCATGATCATTTAGATTAACCTATGGCAAGTCTTGATATTCACGCTAACCTGGTGCCATTAGTTGTGACATTGAGAGCTGCCTAAAGGCATTTCCTAGTGTTGTCACTAAGGACAGGTCCCAGATCTGTTCTTAAGATGATGACGCTACGAAACGCCAACAAGCATTTCTGGCGCCTTTGCCGGGGAAGGCATAGGATTATCATGACTATGCTTTGTTCCTGTTTATAAACTCTGAGTAGGTTAGGACAACTCTCAATGCAGGCTAACCTTGATTGTCTTCTTTTATCTTTGGATGATGAAGACAGGTAGTGTATGACTGGTTTCGACCTACCGGGAAATTTTACTAAAGATCCTGAGTCACTTGTGAAGAAAGCTCCAATTCATTTCGGCTCACCTCGTCGTACTCGTCCAGAGGGCGAACCAGCTTCCTTTGTACCATCCACGTCCAACGCTATGGCCTAGAAGACACTTCGTGAGTACTCAGCTCCTTCCGCTGACCAAGTGCTGCAAGGCCTTGAGGTGGCAATGGGGACTGAAAATTTTGACATCAAGACGGGTCTAATTACGATGGTACAGGCTAGCCCATTCTGTGGCAAGCCAAATGAGGATGCCAATGCTCATCTGCAGCAATTCCTAGAGCTATGCAGCACTTTCGTCATCAGGGGTGCAAATATGGATGCTGTTTGTTTACGGCTATTTCCATTCTCCCTCCTGGGGAAAGCTAAGCAATGGTTCTATGCGAATCGTGAAGCTATTAACACTTGGACTAAGTGTTCAGAGGCATTTCTTAAGAAGTTCTTCCCATTGGGTAAAACCAATGCTCTTCGTGGAAGGATTTCTGGTTTTCAGCAAGCAGCAAGTGAATCTATTCCAGAGGCTTGGGAAAGGCTTCAGGAGTATGTCCTGGCCTATCCTCACCATGGGATGGAGGATTGGCTTATTCTTCAAAGCTTCTATAATGGGTTGACTCCGACAGCCCGAGGCCATATTGATGCTGCTGCTCAAGGAGCATTCTTCTCACTTACTATTGATGATGCTAAATTACTCATTGAGAAGATGGTCTCCAACCAAGGGTGTAGTGATGAAAGACTCCAACCACGATCGAGGGTACTCATACTGTCAAGGAAGCAGACATGATTACTGCCAAGATGGATCTTCTTATGAAGAGATTGGATGACTACACCAGCGAGAAGGCTGCCATGGCCACCACTACTCTACCTATGGACTCTCACATGACTTGTGAAGTCTGTGGCAACACTGGGCACTCAGGCAACTATTGTCCGGAGACTCAGGAGGAAGTGATGTACATGAACGGCAACAACAACGGTTATCGTCCACCTCAACAAGGAGGCCAATCGTGGAATCAACAATGCCCTTATTATCAAGGAGGTAACCAAGGTAATTCTTACAATCCCAACCAACCTTCCTTGAGAGATCTCGTTTTTGGGCAAGCTAATATTAATGAAGGTATTAACAAGAAGTTAGCTGCCCTTGATAAAACTGTGGAAAGTCTCAACGCTAAGCTTGATAGCTTTTCTTCTGCCCAGAAGAGTTAGCTGAGTTTCAACAAAATGGTTGAAACTCAGTTGGCTCAGCTGGCCGCTTATGTTCCCTCTGTTGAAAATGCAAATGTGGTAACCATGAGAGGAGGTAAATCCACTCGGGATCCACCGTATCCTAACCATGCAGGGACAGATAAGAAGGGCATAACAGAAGTTGAGAATATCCATGTGGATTTATCCGACTCGAAGGAATCCCCCCAGGTAAGGAAGGTGCCACCAACAGATAAAGCATCTGTAGGAGTGACAGCACATCCGGGTTTCATAGAAGCCAATGTGATGTTGTTCCCTCAAAAGAGTAGGAAGGCAACAATAGAGGAACAGTTTCATCGCTTCGTGGACATGATTCAGAAAGTTTATATCAACATCCCATTGCTTGAGGCAATACGCGTTCCCACTTACGCACGTTATCTCAAGTACATCCTAACCAAGAAGCGAGCTCTTCCCACAACCGAAGTAGTATGACTCATGGAGGAGTGTAGTGCTGCTATACTCAACCGCCTTCCTGAGAAGAAGAAGGATCCAGGGTGTCCCACAATCACTTGTATGATTAGGACCCAACGTTTTGACCATGCTCTCTGTGACTTAGGGGCCAGCGTTAGCATCATGCCTAAGGTAGTCTTTGATCAACTTAATTACACGAGTCTTTCTCCAACCACTTTGCAGCTGCAGCTGGCCAATTCTTCAGTCCGATACCCAGCCGGGATAGCTGAGGACATTCCAGTGAAAGTCCGAGATTGCTTTACTCCCGTTGACTTTGTGGTGCTGAACATGGAGATCGCCAAGGAGGTGCCGCTAATACTTGGGCACCCATTTATGAGTACAGTTGATGCACAAATTGATGTGGGGGCTGGTGTGATCCGTCTCTACATCAGTGGCAAAGAGGAGAGGTTTGAGTTTCGTCCAAGAAAAGAACAATGCTCGATGATCAAGGATTTACCAACTTCCGACACCCCGGCACGAGAGGTCGCAATACCACCACGGCAAGTGGACAGCCTCATTGCATTCATGAAGAACTTTTGGAAGGAAGAACACCAACTCATGGGCACGGGGCAGAAACAGTATTGGAAGTCTCAGTCCCGGTCCAAGAAATCACCCCCTACACATCACAACCCACACAACACTCAGAAGATGTGGCGGAGGGTGAGTAGGAAGCCGACTTCTCCTCCGAAGGAAATGGCTGCCCCACTGCCCAGGTGAGAACTTTGGAACCAAGTCTAGCTCTAAAGACTTAAAATAATGAGCACTGCACTGACAGGTAAGTTCGGTAAGTTATCCTCATTTCCATTACAATAAAATTCTAGTTAAGGAAAAGCAATCTACCTCTGCTTTGTGTTTTCTGCATTCCTGGTGGAGCAAGCTCAGGAGTAATGTCCATCCAGACATTCCTTGAGCTTGTGCCATGGTACTAACTAGTCACAGCCACCACCACCACCTCAGCCACAGCCTGCTACGCCACCGGTGGCAGGAGGGGCCCCTGCGGGGTATATGTGCGGGGTTACCCCTGGGTATACACCTGGCTGGGATCAACCCACCTACCAGCCGAGTGCGAGTGGCACAGCTTGGGCGAGTGCGAGCAGTGCTCAGTGGGCCACACCCGCTAGTTCCAGCTCCGGTGATCCACCTCCGTCTTCGTCCTTCCGGCGGCACTCCTCAGCCTCTGCACGCGATGCACAGCTCACGCAGCAGATGGGAGAGCTCACCGTCCAGGTCACAGGATTGGAGGAAATGCTGAACACCCACGTCGAGTCTACCTCAGCGTGGCAGCATCAGGCTGGTGAGAGGATACCAGCCATGCAGTAGGATCAGCAGTAGTACATGGAGGCGCAGAGGGCTTACTACGCGAGTCAAGGTTTCTTCTACCCTCCTTCGCAGTGAGCCTGAAGCTAGCTTGGGGGAGGACCCCCATACTGAGGTAACTTGTATCTTCTTTTATTTTCAGAATATCTTATAAATGAAAATCCAAAAAAATCTGCAAAAATAAAAAGACCCAAAATATTTATTTGCTTTCATCATCATCATTTGCTCAGTTTGCTTTGATATGCTTAGTAAGAATGCTTTGCCTCTATGGTTGAAATGATGAATAGTTGCTCTGTTTATTCTCCTCGTATGTCTTGCCTACAACTTTGTATCCTACCTAAGTTTTGACTTTGTTGGCTTGTATGATCAAACCTTAGCTTGAAAACTGTGGGTAGCAAAAAGCATGACCCTTTCCAAAGTTGTTGTGAGACATGATATGGTATAATAGAGTGCTATGATCTTGTGCTTAGTGATGCTTGACATCCGGAGTTTTCCTTTTTGAAAAATCAAAACATGATGAGTTCCTCAATGATGAGAAATTTCCTATCCAAGGCCATATGTAGATTCTAGTCTTAGCCTCCACATATGCAGCTTGTTCTCTCATTGAGCTTTGTCAAATTGTTGTGACCCTTGTTAGAACTCATACTCCCCTGATCAAGATCACGTACACGTTCATGCTAAAACTTCTACACTGAAAGTTAGCATTCATCATTTGCTCCATATTGCTTATGCATCCTTCCTCAAATAAAACTCTATGTATCTTTGCATTATTCGTCCCTCTCCAAATATCTCCAATAGAGACAAAGGGCTAGCTAATTCTGAAAAAAAAAGAGAGAAAAGCATACTCAAAAGCATGGCAAAAATAAATAAAGAGAGCTAGCCCAAGTCTTGAAAATTCCAAAGGAGAAAAAGGGATTGATATGTGCAAGAGAAAGAGTTCCACCATATAGATGGTAATAACTAGTACCTACTCCGGGGCTACTGTCCACCTTACCATCAATCCCTCATTCCCTCATATAAAGCATGGTAATATCTAGCACCCATTTCCGAGCCTAGTATGCACCTTGCCATGCTCATATCCATCACACACATATGCACATCTTGATCAGGATGTATGTTTGTTTCTTCCAAGGATCCGGTTTTGACTTAGCAAAACATGAGAGACAAGTATGCCACATCTTCCCTACCTACAGCTCCACATACAGCCTATTAGGAGTAGGATGTGAAGTAAGGCAACATTGATGCCTTGGTGAGGAACCATACACATTTTGAGCGATCTGAGAGTATCATTTGAGGAACTCTGATTTTCTTTTGAAAAATTTTGTAAAACCTCCGGATTGATAAGCTGATCAAGGTATGAGTGACTATGCACATACTATATAATCATTCTGTCTCTCAACCGCCCAAGGCAGGTGAAGCTATATGCCCCACATATCAGGTGAAAGGTAAGAACATTGCCAACTTGTTCAACTCTTGGTAGAGTACTTTGCTGTATGTTTGCCATAAGTTGAGAATACAACATTGTAGCAACTCCTGATCAACCAACCTAAGTCTCTAATGTCTTGCTTCGAGACGAGCAAGAGGTTAGCTTGGGGGAGTTTGTTGACAGTGGAAATTCACCATTTCCAACCCTCAATATTCTCACATAAATGGAGGCATATGCATATTTCACTAGTATTTAGGTTTGAATAATGTAGTTCCACTTGTCCTTGGAGATTATTTGTATGTAGGTGATTTACCCCTTAAAAGAGATGGAAACTCAACTTCTATGAAGAAACCATGCCAACTCAGCTGAAGAGATGGCTGCTACCAAGGGAAACATGGCAATCCACGTCATCGATACAGGGAGGGCACTCACCGACGAATCAGAGGATGCCACATGGACTTCACATAGATCAAAGGGCCCACCTCAGATACCAAATCAAGCCATGCACTGGGGATGGATCAGAGGGCCCACAAGGCAGCCACCCAGTGGAAAACCACCAGGTGGGGTCACCCTAGGGGGCCGGCCGATCCTAGGATTGGCCGAACCGACCTAGGGGGCTCCATCCTGGCCCTCCACGTGGTAGCTCCCTATTCGTCCATTACCTCACTCCCGTGTGTTTAGGGGCCATTTGGGTGTCCGAGCAAGCCTTGTCCTCGCCTATAAATAGAAGGGGAGGGGCTCCCATTTCTCACTCACCACTCTCTCATTCTGCTCTCACTTTTAGTTTCAAAGGCTAGGGGGTAGGCTAGAGTAGCTCTTATTCAGGTTCCAAGTCCTCTTGGAAGTCTAGGTATGAGTTCTCTTTTATCTTTATTTCTTTGTATGACTTTGATCTACTTCAGTTATTCATCTATTTCATATAAAGTCATGGTAGATCATATTCTTGATATGTTCTTGAGTTCATCCTCTGTTCATCATTTAGAGGCTTGTGTTCTTCGTGAACACTACCTTTTGATCCACTTGAAGGGTGATAAACTCCTTCCTTATGTGTTTGTTCATAAGTTAGAGGCTCGTGTTCTTCACGAACACGACCCTTTGATCTTATTGATTAGACATAAGAGAGTTCATATCTGTTTGTATGTCTAGCCTTAGTTGATCTTGTTAGATGGCATGAGAGTGTTGCATGAGGTCTGTGTTCAAGCTACGGTACTCGGTCTATTTGACTAGTCTTCTGGTGGCTCTCACCCTGGGTCACAATAGCCCGGGCCAGGTGGAGTCTAGCAGCAACGTAGGCATGGTGCCTGGGTTATCTGGCTACGATAGTTATGAGCATACCCCCCGTAACAAGAGGTCGGTCCTCAGGTGGTGAAAGCCCTGTTGGATCCTAGGGCAACCTCCACGTTGGGGTACCTGCTGTAGGAGTCTAAAGTCTAGTTTCGCAGAGTGCTGGTCATCGCGGGCTAGCTCCCCGTTTGTACCTGGGTGCTGAACCTTATCTCTCTCATGCAATACTCATGCCCATCTCTTGTATCTTCTAGCTTTGTATGTTTAGCACATTAGAACCTAGAGCTAACTCGTATGTTCCCCTAAGCCGTAGTGTGCTAGAGTAGAGGTAGATTTGAGTGTGTGTGTCACACTATCCCGTATATATTTTATCTTACCCCTGTCATTGAGTGTGTTGTTCCCTATATCTATCTCTTGGTTTACATTCAGAGCAAAAGCATAAGTCTAAGATATCCACCATTGCCTTCCACGGATACGATACCCTTGGAATACTCTCCTTCCTTGGGGAAATGCTACAATAGTTTATTTGTGCGCTTGCGGATTCATTCATGATCGTTTAGATTAACCTATGGCAAGTCTCGATGTTCACGCTAACCCAGTGCCATTAGTTGTGACATTGAGTGTTGCCTAAAGGCATTTCCTAGTGTTGTCACTAAGGACGGGTCCCAGATCTGTTATTAAGATGATGACGCTATGAAATGCCAACACCGCCTGAGAGAGAGAGAGAGATAATAAACCGTCGTTCACACCGTAACGTACGCAATCAGTCGATGGAAAGGCATAACCAAAAAGAAAGGAAACATTAATAACCTACTCCCTCCGTCCCGGGAAGAATGCAATCCTAGCATTTGAAAAAAAAATCCCACAAAGAGCAATCTTGAAAATAGATCTAATTACCACTGGGTTACGTACACCTGAGTTATGCGTAACCTCCACGCTAATGCAGAGCGCATGGTTACCACGCATCGTGAGTAACTGGATGCTGGCCGTGTAACACAAGCGGTTATCACAGTAACCAGCCACGCATGCCTCGGTTAACACACGTGGTTACTTACCCACACGACCATGTAAAAGTAAAAGGCTGCTTGGGTTACGCACACTGCACCGGGGTTGCCGCGAACACGATGAGTTGGGTCGTGTCGAACCTGCGTAACCGACCAAACCCGACGGCCGTAGCTCACGCATAACCTGACGGACGTAGATTACGCAGGTTTGACCCGACCCGACCTGACCCGACGTGGCGACATGTTCCACAGCAAATGGCAAACCTAAAGAAACGACCCTACCTGGGCATGTACAACCCACAAACGGCGGGTCGTCTGCAGAACCTTGAATTTAGCATACAGACGGATATACAGACAACTCATACAACCCACAGACAGAGAATCCGTCTCCAAGCTGTTTAATGCTCTACATGTAGCTAAGATCAACTACAAATGTACTTGTGTATACTATTGTGTGGCCATTTGGTACAATATTTTCAAGAATAAATAAGAGATGATTCACATTTAGAAAACTGACGTGCACATTCACATTCACCGTTCACGTTCACCATTCAGAAAACTGATGCCCCCACCTTGACTTCCACCATTCAGAAACTAAGGTGAACAAAACCTTCACTTTCACATTGACAGAGACAAACTGATAGGCACATTCACATGCATGCGACACAGTGCACATTCACCTTGCAAATGTAACCTTGCAAACAAAATTGGCAAATGTGACCTTGCAAACAAAACTCACATGAAAAAACAAAACTCACATGTATTCAGAAGATAGGATCAGTAAACAACATGCTCTGATGGCATCCTATATATTTTCAGTAAACAACATGCTATGATGGCATCGCTATAAATTTTTAGTATGCAACGGTTCAGAAGTCCTCATGCTTCTTTGAATCGTCCCAAGCCATTTTGCCAAGCCTTTCTCCAAACATTTTCCCCATCATCTATAATATTCAGATTACGCAGGAGGCACCCACCGGACCTGAGCAAATTCCTGATGTGAGACAGTAATTGAATCAAGTCCCTGCTAGACGCCTGGACCAAAGCTATCAACTCGAGATCCAATCGAGAAGATGCGCTCCGGTCTGTTCTTCCCCAATCTCCTCATTAACAAGAACGCAAGGACCGAAGATGGGAAGGAAGAGAAGGCGGCGCTTACTGGTGGGCTGTGCCACGTCGCCGCCTATGATACAGCCCGGGGCCGCCGCCAGGTTGACGCCTCGACCTAGGGTACGGCCTGCCGCACCCGCCGTCGAAGTTGTGCATCCCTTCTTCCTAGCAGCGGCCGACGTGAACATCTCGACGATTTCCGGCAAGGAGAGCGTGCAGAATCAAGCGAAGAGAGTGCGAGATTAGGGAAGTGAAGCGTGGCCAGAGGATATGGCGGGCAAAGCATGGCAGCTTGGCGCGGAAATCTCCCACGCAAGCCAGCCCCGCGGGGGATCCGGCCGCGGCATCGCCTTGGGGCGACGGGGCCATACAACGGTGCCGAGGGCGTCGATCCCGCCTGGGACAACGGGCCGCCCCTGTCGCGTCGCCAAATGACGCGACAGCCGTCTATATGTCGCGGAGGGGTGTTTTTGCAAAAAAAAATAGGACACAGACGGAGGCTTATTGACACGATGTACGTGCTACCGACCCCCACCGTGTGGGTAACCCACCCAGTTTTTTTTTGAGAGTGGTAACCCACCCAGGTGGTGGCAGCACACAGCATTGTGGATTATCCAACGAAGAGAATAGGGCCGAACCAGTGACACATTCAATCAATACCCAAAATTAAGTTTCTGGTGTAAATACCCATTAGGCTGGCCCAAACAAACAGGCAGTCAAATGGTGGCAGACCCTTTCGGTCATTCGGGTAACCCAGCAAAAAATCGATCCCCTTACCCTTCCGATGAATCCCGACCCCGCCGCTCGGTGTGGCGGCGCAGCCATGTCCACCGCCGACCTTGCGCCGCCCGACCACTGCGTCGGTTCTGCACTCGTCCCTCTGTCGGTGTCACGGGCAGCGCCGTCCGTATCTCCGACGGCACAACTTCCTCCGACCCAACCGCGCCCCTCATCCAGGCCGTCGTCGGACCCAACTATCCAGGCCGCTGTTGAACTCGCCAGAACCAGGTGATTCTTTCTTTCTTCCTTCTCTTTCTCCGTCGATGCGAATCTGCGGCGCGCCATGCGTCGACCTGGGGTTTCCCTTAGCTTGGTCGACTGCTTTGCTTCGGAGAACCTGGGGAATCCGGCCTGGTGATCCAAGAGACTATTTTTTCAGTTAATATTTTTTTCAACTGTCATTTGAGGTGATTAGGAGCCGCTCTAGTTGTGCTTGTTGAAGCAAAGGATGCTGTACACACCCCGTCCGTAAACACTGCTGCACACTCACAATAATGCTCACAAACAACAAGAGTGCTCTCTGGATATCTTGCGCCTGCAAATATAATTTATTTGATGTTGCCACCAGATATACTATGAAGATAAATGTTCTAGTGTGTTCTTTTAAATTAAGCCGGTGGGGGTCAGACCGCCCCCACGGTTTTCATTAAGAAGAAGAAACCTTCTCCCGACTTAGAAAACCTCCCGAACCCTGGTTTCACAGGATTTTTTTTAAATCAACTCCAATGATGAATCGAACCTGGGTGGTTGCGACCATACCTCAGCTCCTCTAACCAACTAGGCCAGAGGGCTTTGGTTTGGTGTGTTCTTTTTATAGGCCAAAGAAGTAGTATCTATTAAATACTCAGTTTCTAGTACATGAAAAATCTCTATCTATCTGATGGAGTTTACTTGTAGGTTGCACAAACAATGGAGATACCTCCTCTGGCTAATCCTTCAGTTACAACTCCAGTGGTCGAGGTCATATATAGTATCTATTAAATAATCAGTTTCTAGTACATGAAAAAACTCTATTTGATGAAGAACGGCTTTCTTGATGCTTCTCCATCAATTACAACTCCAGTGGTCGAGGTCATAATGCCAAGTCCCAGAAATTATCCAAGAGCCAAGCGAACAAGATCAAGTTTCAACAACAAGCTTAGCAAGAATTGACCAAGCACCAAGTTACCAAGTCATGTCCACAAGAATTGACCGAGCACCAAGTTTTTACCGGGCCCCTTGTGAATGGAATTGGCCATCTTCACTTATGATGTCCCGATAGATAAAGTTGCATAGTTGTCCTGGAATGGAGACAAAGTCAGCTCTTCTTAGCTCATTTCTTGGAATATTGAACTTCTGTTTGTAGCAAACAAAACTTGGTGGACAATTATATGTTATGTGTACCTGAAGTGGACATTGTTCCCTCTTTAGTCCTTAATATATTGTTTGTTGAACTAACAACAGTTTTGTTTGCTACAATCAGAAGTTCAGTGTTCCAAGAAATGAGCTAAGAAGAGCCGACTTTGTCTCCATTCCAGGGCGACTATGCAACTTTATCTGTCTGGAAATCATAAGTGAGGATGGCCAAGTCCATTCACAAGGCGCCCGCTAATAAATGTGTTTTCTTGTGGACATGACTTGGTAACTTGGTGGTCGATGATGTATGTACTCAAGTCCTGCTAATTCAAGTTCAGCACGTGGGGCCAGAAACTGAAATCGTATGACATGGATAGCAAGGAGGTGTACACTCTGCACTTTTGGGGTGGGCCCTCAGTATATTTTCCCAATAGTTCCCTACTATGCGGAGACATTGGCCCTTGGTAATATGCACTGAAATAGTGCCTTTTGTGGTTGAGGTATTCCCTTTGTCCGTCCCAAATTACTGGTCAATTTTGATGTTCCAAGTATGGAGACAGGAGCTATATCTGTAGAATTAGGCTGTGTGCTCTGATGGTGCTTCGATGATATCAAACACTTGGGCATGCCGTAACTTACCGTTACATATGTAAGCAATTGCCTGAATTGCACAATGCATGATGTTTGGACTTCAAGTTCCTATGCATCATTTGTTTTGAATGCAAAAATGCTTAAGGAAATGGATTTTGTGTTGCATTTTTTTTCGAACAACATCGGGGGGAAGATCCCCACCTACATATATTTCATTGAACAAAACAGAATAGAGTGTACAAAGTCAGCCTAGCAAGTCAGCTTAGCAAAGGAGAGAAGAAAAACAGACAGGAGGAGGAAACAGGTTACAAGTTACAACCGAGAACGCAGATAAGCAGCCCATGCTTGCCAAAGGCAGAACATCTTCTTGTAGCGGCAGCTCCAGCTTTCCATGTCGTGTAGCACCCGTCTGAGAATTGAAGTGGCCAAGGAGTTAACTTGGTCGAAGATGAGCACATTCCGCGCCTTCCAGATATGCCAAAGGACCAGGATCATCACATCAGCAAGAACTGCTGATGGTAGTTGCAGCTCGCACCCCAGAAGCCATGGCATCCGAAATTCCTCTAGGTGAGGTTCGATTCCAAAAAGATGCCAAACCGCAGCTGCGACTGAACATTCAGAGAAGATGTGTGTATCGGTCTCAAGGACTAGGGGCATTTCTCATAGTTGGATTCTTCTAGTACGCGGATGTGTTGCATTTTCGAACTAGGGTTTGACCATTTTCTAACTACAGTATATATGTAGGCTCCTGATACATGCCCTGAGTACTATTGGCAAAGGGAGATAATTCGCAAAGCTTATCAGTATCAAGAGGATCATAGTGCATGAGGAACTAGAAGAAGAATCGACCTATGATGTGGAAGCTGTTTTCAGGAGGGTCATGCAAGCTGACAATGGTATGCTACAGAAGACATGAAGATGCAATGAAGTAATTAACTTTGCAGCTATATCAATGATACAGTTTGTTGTTTTTTCCTTTCCTTTCTTTTTCCTACCTACAACGATCTCCCGAGATCGTAGTCTTGTATTTGATGCTACTCCACCGTGTTAGGCCTGCACATCAAGAGGGAACAGAGGGGTCAAGAGGCCTCCTAAGTTGGGAACATCAAGAGACGGCAGGTGAAGTGGAATGCGAAACCGATACCTTTTGGTGGCAGCTCCGAGCAGGTTACGCACGAGGAACCATGATGGATGCGTGGAGCAACATGGCTCACAGTTGGGTTACCAACTTACCATAGCATATGCCTTTGATCAAAGCATGCAGTGTATCCCAGGCGTCCACGCGTGTAACCGAGGCGTTGCAGGTTACGGTGATGACTACCTGGGTTACGCACACCAGCATCGCGGTTGCCGCGGGACACGGCGGGTGGTGTCGACTAAGCGCGTAACCTGCAAGGTCTCGGTTACGCAGGTGCCATTCAGTGGGCTGCGCACTAGAGAATTCCATGGACGACGCGTCAGCAGCCTCCCTCCCCCCCCCCGGCGCGTTCTTCGCTTCAGGGAGAAGCAAACTGCGGCGAGGGCAGGCCGCTGTGGGCCACGCGGTGCACCATCCTTATTACGATGGATGACGGGACGGGGCCTTCCTCCTCCGCTCTGCTCCTGTCGTGTCGTCCGCAGCCACAGCCACTGCCCTCCCCGAGGAGTAACCTGGACCCGCTGCATTACGTGTGCCATGCGGTGATTCAGCCTAGGTCACGCGGCTTGCTGCCAAGCCAAGGGTTACGCACGGTCACTGTGTCATGTCGTGTGTACAGCCTTGACGGGACGGGACGGGCCTGCTGCAGGCGCCTCCGCTCCCGTGTCGTCGTGTCGTCCACAGCCACAACAGCGCCGCCCGCCCCGAGGAGTAAGCTGGACAAGCTGGGTTACGCACAATCCATGACGCACACGCGTACTGCATCCACTCTGCAATTAAGCTTAATTGGTACCCACTAACGATTTCTCTTGCCTCTCAACGCGCCATGTCATAACCCACTACACGCCATGTCACTATGCCTTCGTCGATTTTCTGTGACTAATAGCATGTTGTATTTGCGAGTAGCACGCCATAAAATTCTCGCAGTTGAAATACATGTAGGATCAATCATTTAAGAATGGTTCTCGCTCAACAAAATTAACATGCTTTCATATATATTATTGTTTACAGATAAATATCGTCATGTAATCGTTTTGGTGTTTCTACTTTCACATTTCACCTTAAAATTTTGCTTAAAAATTCTCGCAGCAACGCGCGGGGTATCACCTACTAGTTATTAGTTACTCCTACCTCGTCTGTGACATCGCGACGATGATCAATTAAGCTGGACCTGCTGGGTTACGCACAATCCATGACACACACGTGGTGCTTCAGCCTAGATTACGCGTCTTGCTGCCAAGCCGGGTTACGCACGGTCACTGTGTCGTGTCGTGTGTACAGCCTTGACGGGACGGGACGGCTGCTGCAGGCGCCTCCGCTCCCATCCCGTCGTGTCGTCCACAGCCACAACAGCGCCGCCTGCCCCGAGGAGTAAGCTGGACCCGCTGGGTTAAGCGTGGAGTATGTGCGTAACCTAGTGTGGTGATGATCTGCCCCCTTTGTTTACTTTGTTTATTGACTAGCAGAGCAGCCGCGTGGGTCACACGCAGGTCAACATAAAAACAAATGATCAGACATGCCAGCACCATTTTATAAAAGGTAGCCAGAATGCAAGAGCGACAAGCAAAAAAAGCTGTTTCAGAATAGAGCCATAAAACGATTGGCCGCATAAATAATAGTAGTTGCACTGCATAGGTCACAATCCTGACTACCCATCATCCTCCAAAAGAAGTCCGGGCACAAACAAGTCGTCCAAGCTCTACCTCCAAACCGTCCATTTCTCCTGAAAATAGTGACTCCTACAAGGCAGGTTACAACAAGTGAAAAATGGTGCCTTTTGATTCAAAAAGGAACAGTACGGGATGCAGATGGAAAAATGCAAAGGAACAAAAAACTTACCATGATAAACCTGAGCCTTGCTTGATTCTAATTTCGGCAGCTGAGATTATTTTGGCCAATAGTATTGTTACCAGCATGCCCACTCTTCTATCACCACTTGGGCAGATGATTTCAACTTTCTTAAGCTTTTCACAATTGAATGCAGTCCCGGTGGTTTTCTGACAAGTGGTGTCTAGGACAGCATCATTACAGCCATGTTCCTTCTTTAAATTACTAAGAATAAATAAAGAATAATCACATGTCAGTTATGACTCATGAGCATAAGTTGCAGTGAGAAATTTGACAGCTCATAGAATCTATACAGCAATGCCTTGCCAAAAAGCTGGATGATACCAAGAAAATTACCACCCTTATCTTCAAAGTTAGTTCCTCTAGATTAGGTGAATGCTCAAGCATATACAGCAGTGCTTTGCAGTTGTAATGTAAACACCAATCACTGATAGACAAAGTTGTCAAATTAGTAAATGACACTTGGCACAAATGCATATCACTTTTCAGTGAATACACCCCAGTCCGTAATGTTAGTAGAAAAAGGCCATTAAGACAAAATACTTATGAGAAACAACTTGCTACTACTACAGAAGTACAGAAGCAAGAAAAAAGGGGTAGCTACAAGTGTCATGGTTCCAAATAAGACATACCACGCCATATAGAAACAGCAACTCCAAGTTCTTCACGTCTGAAAGAGCACCAAGAATGTTGCAGCCATCAGCAAACGTAGCCTCCTTGTCATCCAAGCAAATTGATGTTGTTCAGTGACTGCACATTCACAAGAGATGGCAAACCAGGAAGTGCTCCAATGTGCAGTGAGACAAGACTAGGCATGTTTATCACAATGTCTATATAATCATGTATCTCACCGAATGGGAAATGATCATAGTCAATGCTCAAATTCTTCAATGTGGCAGAGGAAAAGTCAGTGTCATGGATCACACAGTTTTTGATATCTAGGTTTTCCAATGCTGGGCAGCCAGAAAAGAGTTCCTTAAGAAAGCATTCAAGAATGGAAACACCACAAAGATGCAATCTTTTCAAGTAAGATGACGTGAATGGGCAGTGGTCAATGAGGAAGGCATTAGGAGGATCAGCTTCGAAGTCTTTATACTCTTTAAATGCATCAGTCCTATCGTGATCTGTAATGCATAATGTCTGAACATTGCTCCTAAGGGCATGGCAGATCCACAGGTAGGTAGTGTCACGAAAATCCTCAAGATAGACGCCAGGACCATTGGCATCAAGGCAGAACGAATCCAGAGGTGTGTAACCACGGCTAAGAAGCAACGCAGTCACAAACTTCTTGAATGTCCTCTAGGTGGTGAAGCCCTTGGTGTCGATGTTGAGGCACCGAGCAGACACCCAGAGGTAGTGCCACCTCGATGACAGGACGCAGGTGCGCACAGCGTCCCTCGCCGGCAAGAAAGACATGACGTGGGGGAGCAGCTCGTCGGGGAGGCCGCTGATCCTGTCTCCAAATTCCATCCCCTTCATGCTCTTGGTGCCGGATCTACCCATCATAAGTTTGCCTTCTTGGTGGACTCAGCAGCATTCAGTCAAACAGCTTGTGTGCACTACACAGAAACAGCTGATCCAAGAAAACAAAATATCCTAGATCCACAGCATCTTTGCTCGCAGATGCAACCCTCCAAAGATTCAAGAACACTGATTCACTAACCGCGCGGCTGGAAGCCGCACTCCCGCAAATGCGTGGGATGGAGTAATCTTCAATCGATGAATAGGGAAAGGTAGAAGGAGAATCAAGAGGATACCTCGAAATCAGCTGGAACTTGGAGGGGATCTGGCCATCCGGGATGAGTGGCACGGAGAGAGGGAGAGACGAGAAAAAAAATAGAGGGACTGGGCGAGGGTGTTAAATCGTAGAGACTCCACTGCTGTTACATTTACAATAGTATTACCTTTCGGTTCGGTGTTTGTTAAATATAACATTTCAAACTTATAAAAAAGAATTTACAAAACTGCATACAGATTGGAGGACTATTAAAAAAAAGCATATTGAGATGTATATTTATTTATATGTAAAAAAATTTAGGGATACCTTGACAGCTTCATTGTAACTTTTCTTTTCAAATATGCTTATCGAAGAATACACGTAAAATAGTACTCCCTCAGTTCCAAATTATAGTTTGTTTGGATTTTTTAAAACTAAATTTGAGGCTTGCTTTACTAATAGTAACAAAAAACCTTCAAGGATGATTTGAATTTGAAACAGAGTCTTATGATTGTACTTTTGAAAACAAATACACACATGCATTTTATGTTTCCAAATTAAATAGTTCAAAAAATTATTGCTATTCAAAATTTCAAAGTTTAATCGGATCTTGTTGATAGAAAAAACTACATATCGACACATTAAAATTTTAAACTAAAATGAATTGTTTGTTTGGCAAAAAAATGTATGGCCAGTTGAAAATCATGAAGCTTGCTCTAACAAAACTAACACGCCTATATACATACATGCGTTAGATACTTTGTTTGTTCCAAATGTAGACCATATGAAAAATGTTCTTTGAAACTTAAGTTCTTCATTTCTTATGGCAAGCAAAAAAAATGAACGCAAGATGAAAGATATGCAAACATGATACAAGAACCATTGGTCTTCACTCACACACATGTACTGTAAGAGCTCTGCTTCCTTGGTTCTACTGGCTGGCATGTTCTGTCAACGACTCATCCTTAACAGTTTGGGAAACTATAATGCTCATTCAGAAGTGGTCAGTACATGCCTCTTCATTTTTCCTAGGTTCTCATTCTTCAAAAGGAAGAGGTTTCCCATATGCATACATCATTTTCATATATGTTTGTATAGCAACTATGCCCGTGTGTTGCAACGGGTGAGAATAATACCCGCTTGTTTAGCTCACCAAAATTTTGGTTTGGGAGTGGTTTTCAAGGTCTATTAGAGATAGTAAACATAGCCAAATTATAAAACTAATTACATGAATGGACAAAAAATTCAGAGACGAATCCATTAAGTCTAATTAATCCATCATTAGAGATTGGTTACTGTAGCATGACATTGTCTAATCATTACATAATTAGGCTCGTTAGATTCATCTCGAAAATTAAGGTAGGGGTTGTGAAATGGGTTTTGTCATTAATCCACATTTAATACTACTAATTAGTGTCTGAAGTTTGATGTGACGGGTAGTTGGTGAAATTTTGGTGAAGTAAACAGGGCCTTTATTATCGACCGTCCTGGACGTCGTCGTGCTTGCATCATCTTAACCTCAACCGTCATCATTTGCAATGGTCTCATTGACTCCTGGGCCTGACTGTCGCTCCTGCGCCACGACGACCTCGCCCGTCCCGACCACGCTGTCACCCTACCACCCTCGCCACCATCCCCATCTCGCATGCTCCCCCTAACCTTATTCGCTATTGTGTGTGCCTCTCAAACCTCGCCGCCATCTACCTAACCTCGGCTACCCCAGTCACACATCACCTCGACCTCACCCGTCATCATTCACCCCGACTTCTCTTCCTCTACCACATCATCATCCCACCACCCACACACCTCCCCCAATATAGATGAAGCGAGATAACTCTACCTATAAGGCATATGAAACATCAAGTGTTAATGTACAGAGTACTACTACTTGAAAACCCACCTCTCAGTGGGTTGATTATGAAAAAGATGGGAAATTAAAAAAAGGATAATGCTCGAAAGAAACTTGTTTGTTCAAAGAAGGCCACATCCATTTAATATAAAGTACCATTCAGCTTAGCATATGCCATCCCAATTGCAAAAAATAAATAATTAACATAACCGGCATTTCATCGAACAACCAAAGTGCATGTAGTAGCACTGCTGGGCAAGAAGTAGCAGCAAGCAGAGCTAACACCACCGAGCAATCACATCAGATCAACACATTTTGTAGCATAGAAGGAGCATAGAACAGATAAACGTCAGACTTGATCAGACATGCTGCTGGGCACACCACGACCGCTCGACCATCCGGGCATGACGTCGTGCGACAACAGAGCAGGAAGGCCCGAGACTGAAGATGGTCGGTGCTTACCTGCCCTTGGACGGCAGGTGCGCCAGGGTAGGATGGCAGGCAGCGAGCGGAGCAATGGCGCGGGATGGCTGGAATGGAGCTGCTGAGCACTCGCAATTGTCTTCGGCATGCTACAGGCCCGACGATGCTCCTTGGTGCCAAGGGACTCGATTGCAGCGGTGATGTTATCGAGACCGGCTCCGTTTCGGTAATTCCCTGCCTTCGATTACTAAACTAAACTAACGTGGCAGAAAACATGAAGGATTATTTCTCCCTTGCTTTAATATTAGGTAAAGATAAATATTATTATTTATATAAAAAAATTCCAGGGGAGAGGTCCTTAAGTGGCCGAGAGGGTAACCCACTTGTCGCCTTCTTTCACCTTCTTGTCATCTCCTCCGCTCCCGCCTGCCATCTTTGCTTGTAGCCATGGCTCGCAGGCAGCATGCCCGCCATGGGCACATGCTGTCGCCGCCTCCCTATGAGCCGCGGGTTGCTTCCCTCTTGTGCTCCACTATCCTGAGGCTGGAGGACTTGACGACGATCGAGGCCGTGCTTCCCCCTGCCAGTGCTAACAGCGGGGGAGCGATCCGTGTCGCTACCAACCCGACCTCACCGGATAAACCGCGGGAAGTGGTGATGTTCCTCCCCTTCTTTTTCTGCGGCCTGGTAGCGCTGTTCTCCGTTTTCTTCTGCCGCGTGTTGGAGGTGTACGAGATACACTTGGTGCACCTCACCCCAACGCCGTTCTCACGCTGGTGATATTCGCACATTTGTGCGAGATGTTCGTCGGCGTACGGCCCTCTGTCGAGCTCTTCCGCTTCTTCTTCCAGCTCTCCTGCACAGGTACCTCGCGTCCGGTGGTGGGCGCGTGCCTTTTTACGCTTTGCTAGACGCGTGCAGTCGAGTATATACCCATGCACGTCCACTCCATGTGGGAGGAATGGAAGCGGCAGTGGCTTCACATGGATGCCAGTGTGATACATCCCCTTCTCTGCCTTCCTTCTTCCCACCCGATGCCCGCTGCTCGTATCTGGACCGACGAGCCTGTCCTTGCCGAGGAGTGGAGTCCGGTGCGGAATCAGATCGTGGCGCTTCGGGCGGCGGGGCTCACCTCTACCATGGTGGAGGCGGACTTTCTTCGCCGGCGCATCGGTCCGCTCCGCGCTCATCTTCATCCGGCTTGGTTCTACACCGGTGTCGAGGACCCCACCCGCACGGTGCGGGGACCCCTGAGCGTACCCTCTGAGCATGAGGTGCAGGAGCTCCTGCATCGGATCTTGGACGTGCAGGACTGTTCGCTAGGGATGCTCCCGGACGAGGTCAGGCTTCTATGCGACGACACAGCGCGCGAAGCCCTTCAGCTCTCGCTCCCAAAGACGGATGAGGATGGGATCATCGTCCATCCTCCTCTGTCGTCCGGAGCTTGCGCCGCACGGCGTACGCCTCCGCGCCAGAGTCCTGATGCTGCGCTGGCCGAGAAATGGCCCCGAGTGCCATCCCCTCCTGCCGTCACCGCCCTGGGACGGGGCTCGCCGTCGACTGCGGGGTTCTCGGGCGTGCGCTGCCCGCCATCCAAGTGTGCGAGAAGCGGTACAAATATGGTGGCGGCACAGGCAAAATGGGTTTACCGCCCCCCCGGCAGGTCGGTCCCCGTTCTTGTCATTAACATTCGCCGTCCTCTCCATTTTTTAAAAAAAAATCCTGCCTTTTCCAGGAGCTCGGGAGGTTCGCCGGCGACAGATTCCACGGGCGTGGTGATTGCCTACGGCGAAAGCTCTACTACATCTCAGCCTCCGTTAGCTTTGGTCGCGGCGGCTGTCCCCGTCGCGGGCACCACCAGGAGTGTGCCGCGCATTCCGCCGCCCTCTCCCTCTGGCGCAAGGAGTGCCATGGTTGAAGTCCCGGATTCCCCAGCGTGGGAGCCTGCGGAGCAGTTCACCGCTGCTCGCCCAGTCAGAACGCCGCCCCGTGCCCTGCTATCACTGGCTGTGCCTGAGGACCTGGGCGGCATCCGCCGCACTCTCGAGGGTGGAGGCAGCGCTCCATCTGGGTGGCGCTGGCAGGAGCACCACCACCAGGAGCAGGAGCTGCTGTCGCTAGCGGCGGACCTCGAGCATCGCCAGGAGCAGGCGCAACTCTTGGAGGCAGACTTGGCGGCTCGAGAAGAGGCTCTCGCGACGCGCGAGGACCTCCTTGCCTCCGCAGAGGCCGAGCTACTCCAGCGGGAAACCATGGTGCTGGAGGGGACCGAGTGCCTCGATAGTTAGATGGCAGAGCACCGTCAGGCCGTGTCGGAGGCACGACGTGCGGCCCAGGAGCAGGTAGACCAGCTGGCGCAGCGCGCCCAGGAACTCGACACCCTCGCCCGCGAGCTAGAGCCTCGCGCGCAACAACTGGATCGCCATGAGCGCGAGATGGAGCAGACGGCAATGGAGGCCGCGGCGACCAGTCATCTGGTAGAGGCGCGGAGCGCTGGGAACGATGCAATCCACGCCGAGCAGCTAGCTTCAGTGGCAGAGATGGCACAAGCGGAGATTGTGGAGGTGAGGAACACCCAAGCGCACGTCTCCTCCCAGCTCTGTGGTCTCTGCCTCCGTCTCCACGACATCTTGACGGACGGTGGGCACGATGGGGTCCCCGTCCCCAACTTGCCGACTGAGCGAGGCCCGAGGGCTCTGCTTCTGACCCTCTTCGCTCTGGTTGACCGCGCGGCGCAGCTCCGCGCTGCCGTGGATGCGGCGGCACTCCATGGGGCTCGATCGCTCGCGCAGAGCATGGTCGAGTACATCATCATCGCTCTGCGAGCCTGGGTGCCAGACTTCCCCTCAGAGCTACTGCGCGAAGGGCCGCCGGAGGAGGGTGAGGAGCTCTGTGTCGGTGTGAAGGACCTGGGCACAGAGGTGGTGAACTTCTTCGCTCCTGCTGTTGATGAGGAGGACGCGAGCGCGGTGGAGGACGATCAGGGTGCCGCCTTGGAGACCGTTCGGTTGGTAGGATGAATCTTGTCCGTGGTGCCGAGTTGTCACACCCGAATTTAAAGGCAAATTCGAATGCTCATATTATATGTGTGCCAGGATCAAGTTTCACACATATAACGTCTCAGTGATAACCAAAACACAATGTCAAAGCGTGAAAGAGAGTATTATAACCATTACATGACTGAATGTCTCATAGACGTATCATCAGAGTGAACAACTAGCAGCGGATCTTCAGATGGCAACTCCACAGGCAGCTGACTGGTGGCACGCACGCCTAGTACTTCTCATCAATCTTCAAGTCTGAGCAGCAATCCGGGTTGTGTCGTTGCAATAATAAAACAAGCGTGAGCACATGTCGTACTTAGCAAGCGGAAACATCATATAACATGCAAGGCTTTATAGTGGAGGCTGATAGGTTAAGCATTTAGCATTTTAGTTGGTCAAATTTTATTAGCAACATAATTACTAGCAAATATAAGTTTATACCAAACCCACAATTAGCATCATAGAATAAACAACATAAATAAAGATGGATGCATCAAATTAATCATTGTCTTCCATAGATTAATCATGTGAGGGTCTAGGCCGCTCTTGACCGTGAGCACGGCTAATCGATTAGTTTTACACTCTGCAGAGGTTGTACACTTTCACCACAAGTCGTGTAAAAGTTCTAGGAACATTAAACCCAACCACACGATGCTAGCTAGGCATCATACCACACTACTGAGGTGTGATTGCATAGGGACGCTACGAGGCCTTTACAAAGATTCCCCAGTGTGAAGCAACCCGCGAAGGTTCCGAGTCGTTGCAGAGTATAAAGTCCCCTAGTAGGACCGTGTCTTAGCAAAGCACACTCCCTACTAGAGCGAGTCTATACCCCACTGGCACTCCCCCTTGCCCTTATCAGGTAAGATCACCCCAACACTAGAGTCACTAATTAATTAGCCAAGGCAGAGTCATATACCCTTGTGGTTGCACTGTTATCCTGGGTGGTCGCTCCATGTTCCAATTAACAAGGTGTTCTTGTATTAATGAAGGTATAGCATAAATAAATCAAGTTTCATAAAAGTTTCATTAATACCATCCACCAAGTTAAGCATAGCGAGAGCTACCCAACAATAATAGTAAATACCCAGGTTGTTCAAGGTATAGGGGTAAAAATAATCTAGTCATGTCCTTAAAAAGGGTCCCATCAATTTAATGCAAGCAAAAGTAAGAATAGTGAATTAAATGCATGTTGTATAGGTAAACGGGTATGTAACAAGGTAGACTTGCCTTCAACAGATCCCTGTTGCTGTTCAGACACTTGAGCTTCTGGGTCTTCAAATCCTTCAGCCCAAACGTTCTCTACGCATCACATCAAGTACATACAAGCAAACAATGGAATAAAATAAGAAACAATCACCAAACAGTAAGATCAAAACAAAACAGGGGCGAAAAGCTATTCTACTCTTCGATACGATCGTTTGGACATAAAGAACGCTAAAAACGGAGTTAAAACGGAGAAGATATGGCTAGAAGAAGGTACAGGGGCATATCTGTGATGAAACTAAGGTTCCAGGGGTCTAACTGTAAGAAACCGAGGGCTATTACGTAATTAAACGTATAAACCGGAGGGCTTAGGTGGAAAAACTTAAGGCTGGACCTCGGCTACTATAACCATAAGGCTCAAGGGTTAAAACGAAAGAAACGGGACCAAACTGTAAGGATCTTAGAACGGTGGAAGGACCGGCTCGGGATATTAAAAAGTTTGAGGGCTTTTCTGCAAAACACCATGGCCATGCGGGGAAAAAGGCTCTGTTGACCGGTATTGACCCGGTCAGGGCCGATCTGAGCCCTTGGCTCCAGATCTAACGGCCACAGACACGCACAGGAGCAAGGCGGCGGCGGATTCGCCGACGAGCGGCGGCGCGCATGGAACTCTCAACGGAATCGAGCTTAGCTCGCTCGGTGGGGCTCGGATGGGGACGATACTTGGTCCTAGGCATAGCAGGGACCACGGCAAACTCATCTTGGGCACAGGGGCGGAAGCACGGGTGATGACGACGGCGCTCAGTTGAAAGGGGCGGACGGCGGCGAAGCGGCTTACTCCGGCGAGCGCGTCTGGGTGATTAAGGACACGGGGATGTCTTCAAGCTGCACTGACAGCTTCCTTACCTCCTCGCGGATCCCCTGGTGGTCTTCTCGTTGACGGGGCAGTGGTGGTCCGGCGAGACAGCGGCGGCGGCGGGTTAGGGTTTTCGGCGGCGCTGTGCGGAAGCTCAAGGCGGCTAGGGTTCGAGGCACGAGGGTGGCGACGACCTATAAAGGGCCGGCAGTGTCCTTGGCGTGCAGGAGCGGGTCATCTCCAAGGCGGGGGCGGCCGGGAGTCCCGCTCGAACATGGCAGCGCAGCGAGGCAGAGTCCGGGGCGGACGGAGGAAGATGATGACATGCGGGCCCCGCATGGCAGCGGCTGTGGGCGAAGCGGAAGCTATGCGGGCCGGCGCTGGGCCTCTTTCCTTGCTGGGCCGCGGAACCAGAGATGCGGGACTGAGCTGGAAAAAGAGAAAAGGGGGCGCTGATAGACTTTTGCTGTTGGGCTCAAAACCACAAGCTGGGCCAGATAGAGAGAGAGGGATAGGGGATAAAAGAAAAGCTTTTGATCTTTTTAAAACCACTCAAACATATGAATTCAAATCCAAATTTGAATTCAATCATTCAAAAACTATGCTCCAGCATGTATGCAACATAAAACTCCTATATTTGTTTAGTTAATTTTCAAAAATATATTTAAATGCCTAAAAATTCACACACACCTTATGATCCTTAATATCAAAGCCTTGTTTCTATTCAAATTTTATTGAAATTAAATTTTTGTAAAATTAGGGTGTTACACGGGTTGTGGCACTTGAACTTTCATGGTAGTAGTGTGCAGTACCCTCTTCCAGCTCCTTTTATAAGTAGAAATATTCTCCAACAGCATGTCTAACACTAGTAGAAATTATGATCTATTCATGAACAGTTGCAAAATTCTGACGCTATTGGGACTTATTACCCATCGCTCATGGAGCTTGCAACTCTTGTAATTCACACAATATGTGTAGTGGAGCAGCTGTACATCGTGCCCCTGCCCGCCGCACCCATCGTGCCCACAGCCGGCGAGGAAGGAGGAAGGAGGGGTGTGCCGCAGCGAGTCAGCGAGGAGGGTGCGAGCGCAGTGGGGAGAGAGGGGGCGTGCGGTGGCGAGCCGACGAGGAGAGGGCGAGTTGAGGAGAATAGAAGAGAATCGGGGGAGGAAGGCCGGTGGGAGAGGTGAGGGAGAGATGGGGCCCACCACGTGTAGTTGGAATGGAGGAAGAATATGAAGAGTGATGAGTGCGGGAGAAAGAAGTATAAAGGAGAGAATATGGATGACTAGGATGGCATATTCTCTTTTAAAGGAGAGAATGAAGGTTGACAAGTGTGGATGGTCTAAGTAGTTGTAGTACTATAGTTGTCTTTGAAACGAGATGCATGAGGCAATCTAATGCAGATTGGGTTACCAGCAGAGCAACCCATCCTGCACACTCGGTAACGCATCGGAACGATAATGCGTAACCTCCGCTAAATCAGTTACGCACCACGCATGAAGCATGCTCTTTGGTGCCTACTTGCTAGGATTGCGAACAGCCAAGCTCCATATCTATATTCTCAAAAAAAACTCCAGATGTAAGCGTAACCATCACCCGCCTGGTTACGTAACATTCATGCTGCTTTCTGCCGTGTCGATTCAGCGTAACCTGCATCCGCTCGGCTACGAGCAAGATGGCAGGCGGCCGCGGAGGAGATGACAAGAAGATTAGGGTCTGTTTGGTAGGTCTGATGACGGCCAGGCCAGCTGCAGCAAACCAAACGCGCCCAGGTGAAGAGACTCTCTGCCGTTCGCATCCCTGCAGTTGTGTCACTGCCGTACGGGCCCCGCAGCGATAGACCCCACATGACAGTGACCGAACTGCTGAGGCTGAATGGTTGCCTCCACTTATTAAGGACCCTCTCCAATGGCCTTCTAAAAAAAGGACCTCTCCAATGAAATTTTTTAATCAATAAACAGTGCAAACAGGCGGTTGCACCAAACAGGCGGAACCGTGTGGGAGCAGGTTATGCCAAAAATGCGTTTGCACCATGTCGCTTGGCTCGTGCGTAACCGATACTGTTCAGGTTATGTAGAATAGGGTTCGAAACCCAAGCTAGGTTTCGGACTTCGGAGATTGGCCACAACTTGTGCGTAACCGAATGTGTGATGGTTAATTGTACACTGAGAATGACGTGGTGAATGCAGTCGATGGATTTCACGTGTGCGTCACGTCGCTTGACATGATGGGCAACGGCAAAAATTTCGTGTCGCTTGAGTTTATTTCGAACCACTAGAAGGTGGCTAAGTATTTAAAGGTAGGGGAAGTTTTCATCGTCTTCACGAATTATTCCCCTTTCTCTTTGGTCGCCAAAGTTGTTTATTACTCCACCATGGATTCTACTTTGTTCACTCCATCTATCCACCTTCCGGCTGATGTCTACAGCCTCATTCTTGATCGCTTGGAGGCTTTTGACGTCCTAAGATTTCCCCTAGTTTGCAGTGAAAGCTTTCAGCGTGTACATGGAAACCTCGCCTTCATCCTGGTGCTCCAACCTTGCTTACTTCCCCCATCGATACCGATGGCAGGGATATTCCTCACGATGATGAGCAAGGTATGTTCTTCGTCCACAATATTTTCTCCAATGAGACATTTCTCATGGATGTAGAAGGTTTGAAGAATAGATTTTGGATCGGGTGTAAGGATGACTGGCTTGCAACCACGGATGTGCACTGTAATGTCAAACTCATTAATCCCATTACTGGATTGCGGCATTCTTTGCCTTCGTTTGCTGCTTTTACCAAGGCTGGGTTCGTTTTGAACACTTACATGTTTAATCAAGTGAAACTGTGTCGGACTCCTGCTGAATCAGGCAGTTATCTTGCTATCGCCATGTTTGTTCCAAATGTCTTACTCTACACAATGCATGGAAGTGTTGGTTGGACCATGCTGACGAACCCTACTGGAGAATATGTATAGCATCTCGATGTCATTGTCCACAATGGGAAAATTATGGCTATTGGTGAGAATGGGGACTTGTGGTCGTGGGATCTTGGCCGAGGAGCTGCAGATCCTACACTGGTGGTAAGATCAGCCATTCCTCTACACGATTACATGGAATATGAGTTCTTCTTGGGCCAGTCTATCAACAGAAAACTCATGGTAGTTTCTTCCTATGGCTGTGAGCGCAATGGTAACAGATGGTCCAAGAGAATACTAGGTTGTTTCGATTGCAAGCTACTCGTGGAGGCTGTTTCAATTCATGAAGTGGATGTTGATATTGGGATCGTGCAGGAGATCTGTGACATTGGTAATCAAGCTCTTTTTGTTAGATGCAATTACCCCTCCTATGTCCCCGTCCCATCCTCTTCAGGGAATTTGAGGGCTAATTGGGTATACATTTCTGATGCATCTTACTACGACGCCATTGCTATCGACCTGAATGAGGAAGACATCCCGGATAACGTTAAGTGCATATCTTATCCTGGGCCCCTGGACATGTACCAAATGCTGATGTGGTTCCGACCTGCTTTTCGTCTAGTAGCCATTGATCTAGCCTGTGGAAGTTAGAGTTGATGCATGTGCAGAGATGAAACTGTAAATCCTCAATGGTATGCCTAGTTTCATTTCCGTGAAATGAAATCCCATGCTATGTCTTCACGTTTGCTTTTGCGACATGCCGTTTATTAATGAGAATGAGACTCATGTGTAATTTGCATTGAGAGTATTATACTATAGTATTTAGTTGTCATGTACTCATGTGTAGAAACTTTATTTTACTTCATTGAGTATTATACCACTTTGCTTTTTGTTTTTGAGTTGGTGGAATTCATGGGAACGATCGTTTAAGGAAGCCTCCGTGCACCTTGAAATAAAAGCACGATCGCGAAATTGCCGGGGCCGTGGATTGAGTGCGTACATTACTGAAACTCGCGTGGAAACATATTAGCTCACGCTGGATAGTAACCTTCCAAAACATCAAGCACGACACAGTAATCCGATGGGAAATTACCAACTTGCAACACGCTCGATCGCGATTGTATGCTGCGTGCGTAACCCTGTAGCTGCCATTTTTTAGATGGCAGGAGGCTAGCACGCATGCCCAATCCGCAGTTGCTCACGATCCATGCTGTGTGCTACAAATGCCTGCTGTGTGTGTAATCCAGGGGGGTGTTTGGATGGAAGGGTAAATTGAACAAATAAGGCAAATTAACGCGAAATTTACTCCTAAGGCGCCAAACACGTGGGGCAAATGTTTTGCCCCTCTAATTCCATATACTCCTAAAAAGTAGTAGCAAATTGGAGCAAAATTGTTATGGACCCCAGCCCTCTCTCTCATGCATCCACATCCACATTTACCCCTCAATCCAAACACCCCAAGGAGTAATAAATATTATAAGAGGCAAATGGAAGGGGCAAAACATTTGCCTTGGGGTAAACATTTCCCTTGCATCCAAATAGGCCACAGGTGTTTGCAGCACGCAGCGTGGCTCCAGCGTAACCGAAAGTCCGAAAGCACAAAGCACCGATTTAGCCGTGACAGAATATTCCCGATTCCTAGATTCTTTGGAACCACATATAATTTCATACTTTCAGTAACCAAGAACCGTTCGGTTCGGTTCGATCTAACCATGCGGCAGGCTCCTCCATTCCACGCCTAGATCTCCAGGCATTTACGAGGCCAGATCATCCTCATCCTTCCAGAAGAAGCATCCGGATCCCGATCGAGAGAGCTTGTTCCCTCCCTCGGCTCCCCAGCGGCGCGCAATAAGTCGGATCCACGGTGGCGGCGGAGGTAGTGGCGGCGAAGCAGCAGCACATGGGGAAGGCGGCGGCGCTCGTGGCGCATGACGCATCCGGCCACCTCGTGCCGCTCACCATCACCCGCAGGTACGTCCGCACATGTCGTGTACATGTGTCCTGCTAGAAATTGTCCCCCGACGGCTAGTTAGTCGCCCGCATTGATCTAGCCGCTCAGGTCTCGGCCTCGCCAGCGTACCCCCACCGTCGGTAGGGCTGTGCCCGGTCGGCTCCTGCGGCGTTGTGAGCCCGTACGTCCGATCTAATTCTTAATGATGCAGGAGCACCGGACATGATGATGTAGCGATAAAGATTCTGTACTATGAGATCTGTCACTCTGACCTGCACAGCATCAAGAACGAGTGGAATAACACCATGTACATTGTCGTACCTGGGTACGTGACTTGCCCATGTCTTGCTGCTGTTGTTGGTTTATTTTTTTTAGGTTCAGCTTTGGTTTCTCCTGCAGCTCCAAATGTGAAGCTCTATCAAACAGTTTGCTCAAAGTCAAAACCGACTTCATCTTTGGAGCATTAGAGTACTTGGAGTCATTTTGTACGGAGAAATCGAAGTTTAAAAAATCCAAAGGAGCCAGAGTTGTACCAAAGAAAGACTTTTATCAAATTGTGTCCTCCAAAAATACTGAACTGCTCTTTTGTCCATGTGTTGAAGTCACAAGATCGCCGGAGTGGTGACCGGGCTAGGCAAGAATGTGACCAAGTTCAATACAACGCAGTCGGTGTTGCATGCACCAGGAAGAACGGATGGTGCGTAGCCGAATCGTGCGTAACCGAAGCTAGTGCAGTGCAAGTGACGCGCTGGATCAACACGACCGGATGCTGGTTACGCACCGAATCGGCACCACCCAGTCGGTGTTGCAGCATCAAGGTGCGTAATCGAGTCCATGCGGGTACGAGTAGGTTCAGGTTACGCATACATCTGGAACTGGTGGTGTTGCATCAAGCAGCACAGACGGTGCATACGCGCTGAATTGACACGACCCAGTTGGTGTTGCATCAATAAGCACAGACGGTGCATAACCTGTAGAGGTTACGCGCTGAATCGACACAACGCAATTGGTGTCGCACGCACCACGAAGAACGGATGGTGCGTAGCCGAATCGCGCGTAACTAAAGCTGGTGCAGGTGACGCGCAGGATCAACACGACCTGATGCAGGTCACACGCCGAATCGGCACCACCCAGTCGGTGTTGCAGCATCAAGGTGCGTAATCGAGTCCGTGCGGGTACGAGCAGGTTCAGGTTACGCATACATCTGGAACTGGTGGTGTTGCATCAAGCAGAACGGATGGTGCATACGCGCTGAATCGACACGACCCAGTCGGTGTTGCACGCGCCATGCAGAACGATGGTGCATAGCCGAACCGTGCGTAACTGAGCTGAGGTGATGCGCAGAACCGACACGACCGGATGCAGGTGACGCGCAGGATCGACACAACCGATTTGCGTAACAGACCCCGTGCGTAACCCAGCTAGTCTTGCACCATGCAGCCAGTAGTCTTAAACTTCTCTTCCTTCAAATGGCATTCTACTTGTGATACTCATTGTTATCTGTGCCATTTATTGCCACGGCCCACACCAATGGCAAATAGGACTATCACTTGTAAAAATCTGATTTTTGGAAATATGGAGTATTCCTATCAAAAGAGAATGGAGGGAGTGCCATATAAAGTTGATCTGTTTTGTGGCCTTCGGGGTGCGTTGCCAAGAAGCCGGCATCCAGGGCACCTACACCCAGCTGAGGGTTCCGCACCATCCCTGCTGCATCCAGTCCTGTCGATCTTGCGAGTAACCTACACCCGTTCGGTTACGCACTATCAGTGCTGCCTGCACCTGCGAGACGATGTTGCATGCAGCATGGATGGTGCGTAACCTAGAGGGTATGGATTTGCTGGAGGTTGCACCATGCGTACGTAACCGTCGTCGTGAGTAACACAGTCTGTGTTGCACCATGCAGCCAGCCATCTTAAAGGTGCATAACCTAGTCCGTGCTTAATCGAGTCGGTGTTGTTGCTCAAGCAGCACGTACGGAGCGTAACCTGTGCAGCTTACATGCTGATTCGACACGAGATAGTCGGTGGTGTTGCATCAAGCAGCACAGACGGCGCGTAACCTGCAAAGGTTACGCGTAGATTCGAGATGACCGGATGCAGTGTGGATTTTGCGTAACCTTATCGGCTCAAGGTTACGCGATGAAATGACACGACAGAGGATACAGCATGGTTTTTGCATAACTGACACTCTGCATAACACAGTCAGTGTTCCACCATGCAACCAAGTCGGTGTTGCATCAAGCGGCACGGACGGTGCATAACCGACACCGTGCGTAACCCGGTCAGTGTTGCACGCGCCATGTCGAACGGATGGTGCATCGCCAAACCGTGCGTCACCGAAGCTGGTGCAGGTGACGCGCAGGATAGACACGACGGGATGCAGGTTGCGTGATGAAACGACACCACCCAGTCGGTGTTGCAGCATGAAGGTGCGTAACAGAGTCCGTGGGTGTCCGAGCGGGTTCAGGTTACGCATACATCTAGAGCCTATAGGTGCGCGTGCGTATTCCAGGCGGTTGCAGCCTGGATGGTGCGTAACCGAGCAGCTGGTGCAGATAACGCGTAGAATCGACACCACCGGATGCAGCATGGGTCATGTTACGCATATATCTGAAGCCTATTTGTGCCTAACGCAGTCGGTGTTGCAGGAACAATGCAGCCTGGCTGCGTGCTACCTAGGGTGCAACCTACAGAGCCTGGTTGCAGGAACAAACAATACAGAGGCTTGGTGCAACCTGGGTTTTACATGCGTAACCTGTGGTTACGTGCGGGCCATGGTGCGTATTAGCGTATTGCAACCTCCCCGGGATAAGCGGACTTTGAAGGGCATGCGTAACCTGTCCGGTATCGGGCTGCATTATGAATGGTGTTGCCCGATACCTGCGAGACGGTGTTGCCTGCACCGTGAAGCCTAAGTGGTACGTAACCATGGTGATGCGAGAGGGTGAACAGTATGCCGTGAAGCACTAGAAAAGTCAGGTACCTGGAGGGGAAGGGTGGTTCCTCCGGCCAAAAACAACAAATTCTATGGGTTCTGAATTGGGATGTTGAGCAGGAGCTTCTAATCACTTTGTATTGGAAAGACGTTGGACAAGACACGGCTCTGATTCGCAGAGCCCCACAATCTAACAAAAAGCCCAACTGAAAACAGAGTAAAAACCTGAATACGAGTTTATTCCTAACACCCATCTTGATCCTTGTTTCCCAGGGCTTTGGTTACCACATCTTTCGGGTTTGGCGAAGGACACTGGCTCTGTGAATGTTTAGAGGAAACTTACGCTGCAAGGGTACAATATGTTGTTAGTAACTTGCTTATGAGTACTGGTTGATGAGCAACATTAGTGTGTCATTTTGTTATATTACAGTGCGCTGGAGCACCTCCTCGTACCTAGGGTTTTTGGATACGGTTTCACCTGTAGCTGGAGGTGTGGTATCTTCCCACCTCACTTGTACCCGACTACTCTGCTCTTTGCTACAGTTCTAAAATTCTTCTGACTTCTTTGCCTGGACAAAGCTGTTCCAATTTGCTTCTATAATAATACTTCGTAATATTGTTGAGGCGATACACCCTTCTTGACAACTTTTTTGATTAAGTCGGATTTTAATTTAATTTTTCTTTAGCGCTGCAGCCTTCACAGATTTCTTTGAAGGCTCTGGTATCTTAAACCTAGGCTTCAAAGGAAGCTGTGAAGGCTTAGAAGCCTAAGTTTAAGATACTAGAGGCTTCAAAGGAACCTGTGAAGGCTATAGTGCTAAAGAAAATTAAATTCAAATCCGACTTAATCAAAAAATTTGTCAAGAAGGGCATATCCCCTCTACAATATTATTAGGGTATTATTACAGAAGCAGATTGGATTTGGAACAGCTTTGTACAGGCAAAGAAGTCAAGATGATTTGGCATTGTGCTTTGAGCTTCTCCGCGCCGGATCTCGATGGGAGGGAGAGGGCAGAGGAGGGAGGTCGCGCCGCTGTTCCTCCCGCCTCGCCTCGTGCCCCTGCTCCGCCCGTCGGGGACAGATCTTGCCTCACGCCCTCTCCGGGGAGGCCGCCTCCTGCTCCGCCGCGGTCCCCACCACCCCGCGTCACCGCCGGAATCCCCGTGGGAGAGGCCGCCACGCGCCGGATCTGGGCCTGCCGAGGGGAGAGGGAGGTCGCCGGTGGCGGGGGCGGAGGAGGTGGGGGGGATCGAGGAGGCGACGACGGCCCCTCCGTTCCTTTATATAGGCATTCCAAGGGTTCAAACTCAACAAATAACTGTGGAAGGAAATGACATCTATACCCCTCATTTTACACTACCCACCAACTCTCTACCTACCCACCAACCCCATTTAAATTTGTCCTATCCCTAGGAATGCTTATATTTAGACACAAATTGCTTATAGTATAAAGGAATGGAGGGAGTATTAAATAAAGTCAGTTTGCAAGACTATTTTCACAACTCCGTGCAAAATCACGAGACGCAATTTAGTACTCCATGCATGAAAGATTCCCTGAACGAAATTTTTTTTCCATGCTGCTTGATGCAACACCGACTGTAGTTGAGCACGCACTAGGTTACGCACCTTCATGATGGGGTGTGTCATGTGTACCGACGCGGTGCAGGTTTCTGTGATAACCGCCTGGGTTACGCACGCTTCATTGCGGTTGCCGCGCAACACGGAGGGGTCGTGTCGTGTCGAACCCTAGTTCATTTGGCTTCTGCCCCCGGTCGGCAGGGTTACACACCATCTATTCTGTGTGGCTCCTGCAACACCAACTGGGTTACGCATGTAGACCTGGTTACGCACCATCCATGATGTGCATCTGGTCCTGTCGATTCTGCGAGTAACCTACACCCGTTCGGTTACGCACCATCCATGCTGCACGGCTCCTGCTCCTGCAACACCACCAACACCGACTGGGTCGTGTCGAACCTGCGTAACCCTCACCTAGGAGGTTACACACGAGCCATGGTGTCTACGGAGGGAGTACAAGTAGCGTGTAATCAAACCACAGGTCGGCTAGTAGTATACTCCGTATGGCATCTCTTCGGAGACATCCTATAAAATAAAAAGGATACAGAGTTCTATGGCAGTTGATGCATATATACAGTCAGTGCGCACAATGCGGTGAGACGGATGGGATCCGTCATCATGTACTATTATATACTTTATATTCTAGTATATATAGAATATTATAAATGCGACAATTGCTATGGTCGGCCTCTGCCTCTTCGTGCCCCTACCTCTCCCACTTCGTCCTCTCTCGCCCTTGGCCATACTGCCCTAAACGCCACCGTCCCCCCGTGATCTGGTTCTCAAATCCCCAACGATCGACCAACGTCCTGCTGGTTTCGGTGAGTTCTCGCCTCGAGTACCCGCTCTCTATCAATGTGATCAATTCCCAACCATCGATCCCTTTAAATTTGTAATCACTACTATATTGTTGCACTTTTGGATATGAATCTGCTTCACCTGTACGTCGTCCCCTTTCCAGCGCGGATCATGGCCGGTGTTGACGTCCTCGCCGGTGATCAGCAACTTGAACGCGATTACATTACTAGCCAGACTTTCGACAGCGTGGACCAAGCGTTTCATTTCTACAAAAATTATGCCAAGGACAAAGGTTTCGGGGTAAGGAAATCATCTACGAAGAACGACGATGACGGAGTCCGTACATCAAGAACTTTTGTTTGCTGCCGTGAAGGATGGCGTGATGACAGGTACATGAATTCGAATCCGGAAGATCTTTGCAGGAAGCCCAGGAGCCTAACCAGGATTGGCTGCATAGCCAAACTGATTGTCAAGCTTAACAAAGAAATAGGCAAGTGGGCCGTAAGCACATTCGTTGCTGAACATGGCCATGATCTATCCACATCTGATCTCACCTGCTTCTTCTGTGGGCACCGGGATATCACTGCGGCACAAATGGCAGAAATCACCTCCTACGAAATAGCAGGGCTCAAGAAAAACCAGATTATGGACGTCATGGACCAGCAACACAGAGGATACGACAGAGTAGGCTTCACAACAAAGGACCTATACAACTTCTGCGACTAGCGAAAGAAGCAGATCTTAGCAGATGGCGACGCAGGAACACTGCTCAAGCACTTGTGGGCCCGAAGGACAGATAATGCCGGGTTCTACTTCGATTACGCAGAAGATGACAAGGGACATTTGAAGTGCTTGTTCTGGTGTGATGCACAATCTCGTTTGGACTATCAGGTTTTTGGAGATGTTCTTGTGTTTGACAGCACATACAGGACAAATCGGTACAACCTGCCCTTCATTCCTTTCGTTGGAGTGAACCACCACCGAAGTACCGTCATATTCGGATGTGGCATTCTCGCACAGGAAACCACAGAGGCATATATATGGTTGCTCTGGACATTTCTGCACGCAATGTCCATGCAGCACCCGAAATCTGTGATCACTGACGGAGACTTCGCAATGCAGAATGCCATCTGTGACGTACTGGAAAATTCCAACCACAGAATCTGCACCTGGCACATAGATCGCAACCTGGTCAAACATCTTCGCGGCAAGAAGCTGAAACGTGACTTCAAACAGTTTATGTATCGCCCATATACACCTGAAAGTTTTGAAAGCCAATGGTCCGAATTTATAGAGGAACACAAGGCCTACAAAAACACTTGGCTTTCAAAGATGTATAACATGAGGAATTTGTGGGCTGCAACTTACCATGCCAATCACTATTTCCTTGGACTCCACACCAATCAGCAAAGTGAGAGCTTGAATTCAAGGCTGTACACGTATCTGCATCCCCAAATGACACTGGTTTCTTTACTGGAGCACTATGAGAGCTGTGTGTACCATATGCGAACAACTGAGTTAATGCTGGATGCCAATACACGGCATTCATTCCAGTTCACTACGACCCAAGCATCTGAGATTGAAAAGTACTGTGCTAGTACTTACACTCAGGCAAATTTTGATTTTGTTAAGAAGCAGATCGACAGGTTGTTGCGCTTTGAGGTTCAGAATGAACAGTACAGCTTCAAAATGGTGACACCTCAGAATGGTCAGCATGCCATCAAAACGGTGAAATTCACTATTGCCTACAGAAATGGCAAGCCAGATAAGAAATTTGTCGTGACGTCTACTACCAACCCAACATGTGGTGAGGCGGACTTGCGCTGCAATTGTCGGAAGCTGGAGTTCGATGTCATCCCATGCTGTCACATGTTTGCAGTGTTGTTTCACACTGGCGCAGCCAAATTACCATGAGCCTGCGTGAAGTCTAGGCTCACCATTTCTGCAAAGTCTGGATTTCCTCCAGAGAGGAGGACCCAGATTTTTGACCAGTCCATGTCCTTTCACAGGTTCCGTGATATGCGAGACATGGGTACCAAAGTTGCGTACTATGCCTCACCGAGTCCAGTCCTGACAAAGTAGTTGAGGGATGCTTTGCAGGAGGTATATGAATGCATCAAGGCACACCAATTTGAAGAGGACAAACATCATCACTTGCCTAAGATATTTACTGAAGCCGACCCACATTGTCAATTTGAAAATGTTTTGGACCCATTGCGGATTGTTCACAGAGGTGCTCCTTCGAAAAGGATAAAGGCCCTCCATGAAAGAATTAATCAGGGTATATCTAAGTACAAATGCAATGAGTGCTTGGAAAAGGGCATACGAAACCTAGTTGCCCCAACTTAAATAAGAGGTACTCATGGTTTCTACATTGAACTCCTCAGGCATCGTTAGCAGTAGTTGATATTTTGTGTTTACATAAAAGTTTATTTAATGTGTATGCACCCTCTGGCCAAAGTGCCATCTCACGAAGAAGAGAAAGTCGAAGAATAAGAAGGAGTAGGAGCTTGAGGAGGAGGAGCATGAGCAAGCAGAGGATGTTCGTGATGATGTTGTACCTCCGCAAGATGGTGAAGTGGCACCTAGAAAAGGTATCATCTCATTTTCTCTGAGTTTATAACGCGTCCACCTATTTATTAGGTCATCTGCATTCAGGTCGAAAGAGAAATCTGGATAGTGGAGGTCGTCAGAGTCCGAATAAGATGCGACCGACGAAAAGAGCAGCAACGGCGACTTGATGACACATGATAGTAGTTTGGGTGGTATGGTTCGTTTCATTAGTGAGTACGGAGTACCAGCAAGCATATCATAGTTTATTTAGACGTTTACTGTACTTTGGACACCATTTTCCCTGAACTTTTTTTTATTAAGTTAAACAACTGTGCGGAGTACTCCCTCCGTCTTGTGAAGCGGAAACTCGTAAGCAGGCAAGCACAAAGCATTTGTAAACCAAACTCGCAAGCACCCAGCGTGGCTCCAGCGTAATGTAGACTGGGCAGGTTTCGCATGCCTCTGTATGTCTGTGCTTGTGCACACTGTGCAGTATCTAGTGACGTTGCACCGGGCACCATGGCTCGTGCGTAACTGGATGGGCGTAGGTTATGCAGGTCCGACAACACCCACGGCCCGCCGTGCTGCTCGGCAACCGTGATGCTGCATACGTAACCCAACCTTCCTCAGGTAACACGCAGAATCGACAGTCAGTCTAGGACGTCGGTCTTCAAAGTTCTAACTTACTATCTAATAATGCGGATCTCAAAAAAACATTGCTGATGCGTAAGAGAGTGGGTGCAGGATAAATCGTAAATATAGTTAATTATGGGATGCCATGTTGTTATGTCAAATGTGCATTAAACTTGTCTGCTCTCAAATTGACTCGTGGAAGGCATTCATTTCACCTCCATCAAAACAATTAGTTCCAGCATGGTCTACTCAAGGTTTAGTAGTACATTCATCCTTACAAATTTAATTACTTCATTGCATCGACAAAAACGAATTCGGATGTATCCACTTTACTATCACATTTGAATTCGAATATGGATACGGATATCCATATTTACGTTTTAGCGGATACGGATGTCGGATAATTCGGATTCCATCTCCATATTTCCTTGCCTACTTCTGTGTTTCCACCCCTCCATTTTGTTACTTGAGTGAGAGTGATCCTATTGTTACCCACCTTTTCCTATCAGCTTAAGCTGTTGGGAGTTTCGTTCATGACTTGTTTGTTCCTGTATGCCAGTTACATCAGTACAATAGGGATGCACAAAAATTGCAAACTGTCGCGTGTCGCTGCGAGACTGAGAAACGTGACGAACTTGCCGACGTGACAAGGCCAAAACGCAATATACATGCCGGAATTGAAAAGGCATTGCCTCATAGAAGGGGTGTGTCGAATGACCGTTTGGGAACAACACTCCCACAAGTTCATCCACGTCAGGACCATTGTGAACTGCAGTTAAGTAAGGACTGGTACAGTTTTCGGGACTGGTAACCGGGCGCTCATGACCCGAACGTGTGCACACCCGCACTGAAGGGACGCGTCCGTTCAGTGTACTGGGTAATAAGTAGTGGTAACTCATGTCCACGAACGGTTGTCGTTTCAGAACGGCACATGCACTCCCACAATAAAAGGAGGTAGTTTACCCACAAGTTAATCATCGCTGCCATTTGCGATCATGGCTCTAGACACTAACATGTCTCCTTCCAGGCAAGTTGACTTCTCAGTCTCAAGCGAGGAACCGAAAGCAGAAGGAACTGCGGGGCAGTACAAGGAATCTGGTACATTCATGGTTGGAGGCCGTCAATGGAGGCTACGTTGCTATCCTACAGGTATGACTGATCATCAGTGGATGGGTGTACCAGACGGCATTGTGGTCCTCCTCGTTCCTATGAACATAGCCCAAAAGGTAGGTTTCTTGTTGTTATGAATACACACATTCACACATGCATATATGCTCTCACTGTTGTAGAGCCTATGACGACACTGCATGGTTCCACGCATAGGTGCGAGTATTGTTGCGAGCGGTGGCTGGATACCCCACCGATGACAATGATACGTTTCGAGTTCAGGCTACAAAAGATGTTTAATTCAGGAATGGGGATCTAGGACAACGAGGCTTCGAATGCCTGGTGGAGCATCGTGACATTGAGCGTGTGAGCTGCAACGGAGGTCGCATAAACATATCGTGTGTTGTTACAATACTTGAGGATGATCGCATTGATGTTCCTCCTCCGTCAGTACGCAGAAGCATATGCTTAACACTTGCAGCCCAAGCCCCTGTGGACGTTGTCTTCGACATAGGCAACCGGGTTATACGAGCGATACGTGCCGATGTAGCCGCAGTATCCTGTGTGATGAAGGCAATGCTCTACGGTGGTGGAGTGGAGTCAAACTCTGAAACTGTTCAAATTCAAGACACACACCCTGATGGCTTCTCGCTTCTGATCAAATATGCCAGTGAAGGATCACTCCCGGAGGAGGCTGATTTATGGGACACCCCTGCCAACGCCTGGCCTGTGTTACTCAAGTAAGGACCATGCTGGAACTTATTGTTTCGATGGAGATGAAATGAATGCCTTCCGCGAGTTAATTTGACAGTAGACAAGTTTAATGCACATTTCACATAACAACAAGGCATCCCATAATTAATTATATTTACGATTTATCCTGCACCCACTCTCTTACGCATCAGCTATGGTTTTTTTAGATTCGCATTAGCTAAGTTAGTAGGAGGTACACCAAAGCTACACCGATGGCCTAGGCTGATCCTGTCGATTCTGCACGTTACCTGAGGAAGGTTGGGTTACGCACGCAGCATGGTGCACGGACTGTGCGTATTGCGCTAATGCTATGGTGATTGGTAACCCAACCGCTAGCCATGTTGCTGCACACACCATGGCTCGTGCGTAACCTACTGGGTGCTGCCACCAAATGATCTCGCGCCGTGTTCCGCGGCGACCGCGATGCTGTGTACAAAGCGGCCTCGTACGTGCGTAATACACGTGGACCGTGGCACAGGCAAAGCTGCCATCAAATGATCACATCACGCAGCATGGATCGTTTGTAACCGAGCCGGTACGGGTTACGCATTCACCTGCTGTGTGCAGTCAGGCAAAATGACTGCACTCAGCAATCACCGCATCTGCACCATCCACTCTCAATCTGACGGAGGCAACCCAACCAAACTCATCTCGCAGGCCACATAAGTTACATAACAGCATGCATGGATGGTGCGTAACCGAGCGAGTCCAGCTTACGTGCATAATCAACACCACCCAGTCGGTGTTGCAGCATGCAGCACGGATAGTGCGTATCCGCACGGGTACAGGTTACGCGCCGAATCGACACCACCGGATGCAGCATGGATGCTTGCGTAACCATGCCTGTCTAGGTTACGCATGCATCTGAAGCCTATTTCTGCGTAACACAGTCAGTGTTGCAAGATGTCCTCCACCAGATGCTGCTCCTCCCTTAATCGGTGTACAGTGGTTCAACATTGAAAACTGAAAGCTGAACAAGAACAAAAGTAGTTAAAACCCTATTTGGATCGGGTGGTCTACACTCCTTAATGCTATTTTTTTATTAATTGTAAACTTCTCTACGTATAACACCGGCCGGTAACACGTACTCGGTTACGCACGATGGTGCGACGGTGGTGCCCCGGTTACGTACCATCCATGCATGTAGCTAGTGGTACAAGCTAGTACAACCTACAGAGGAATGCGTAACCGTGACCCACACGGCATGCGTGCGGCCATCGTGCACAACCTGCGTAGCCTGGTCTCGGTTACTCTGGAGCCACGCTGCTAGGTGCAACCGCTTGGGTTGCCCACACGGCCATGTGAAGGTGGCTTGGGTTACACATGCAGCACCGCGGTTGCCACGGAGCACGGCGGGTGATCAAAGGCATAGTATGCATGGTAACTTCATTGCTTAATGTTTCCATAATTTCATGCGAGTTTCAGTTACGTACGCTTTGCGGCAACCCCAGCAATTTTGCGATCGTGGTTTTCATTCGCTTCCATCTCTCTCTCTCTCTCTCTCTCTCTCTCTCTTTCTCTCTCTCTCTCAAAATCTTTGAATTGCAAGGTTTCTCTACTTCTTCTTCTTCATATATATCACGAAGGCTCCATGTAGCGTAGCTGCAGTCCATCACTACCACAATGCATTGTTCATCGCCTCATGGAGCGAGCAGTGGATCCCCCTGCTGTACACCGACGAAGCGTCCACTGGCTATACGCAGCGGGAAGGACTCTCCGTCAAAGAGGCGGCTTGACATGGGCACTGTCGCTCCACCCGCAGCGCCTACAGAAGATCCAATCTGTTCGTCCGCCGACAATCTAGCAGGCCGTCCAGGTGATGTCAACCGCTCGGTGGCAGGGAGCCATGTCGCGGCCTCGCCTCCAGTTCCCCTTTCTACGCCTGCAAAGGCCGATGAAGAGGTTAATTTTTTATGCCCCCTCCCTTTCTGAACTTAGGAGATTGTACCTAATCAATTAATGTAGTCAGTAATAGAATGGCATCACGAGGATTGAAATCACACCGGGCAACCTTCTAGTAATATAATAATTAATTACATCCAACACCACATCAAGTCGAGCTTCAGATTGTTTCTGATTTCCTCTTCTTGTTTTGTGGCGGTCGGAGTTCCTGCTCAAGTATCGCTTACATTTTTTTCCCACTATGCCAGGTCCGAAATTTCATTATACTGATAAAAGCAATGAAATTACAGAAACAGATCAACCTGGGGGTAGTTTTCTGTCTATTACTACGACCGACCCAAAACCAGAATAGAATTGGGAATGGGAAGAACTTTACATAGTAGTAGAAGTATATCCGAATATCTCAAACAATATTACAAACTTCACCTTAATTCAACCCAGCAAATTAATATAATCATACACTTGTCCATCTCGACATCTGCAGGTTTCTGGCCGCTGCTCTCGTCGCCTTTTCTGCACAAAAGATTATGTCACTTCACTTGTACAACTGCCTGTTGACAACCCACTGGTACAAAGAGTGTGAATTTCCCGCGTCTGTTCCCAAATTATCGTCCACGTTTCCTCAAACTTGGTTTGTGTTATTATTCTTTAACGTAGGTCAACTCAGCTATGTCAGAAGATGATTCGTTGTCCCTTGTTCATGTTCCTGGGGTAAGCTCTATGCATCGTCCAAGTTTCGAATAAACAATAATTGAGCATATCTGGTATACACATACGAGTGCATGCTTGCTGATTCTTTTTCCCTTGTGTACCGGCATGTGCAGTCTAGCTACTCTACTCATGTAATCACAATCCCACGTCGTTGCATCCTAGATGACATTGTTAAAAGGTTGGGCCTAAAAGTGCATGAGGAAACCATCGAACTCCAGGATGGTCAAATGACTTTAGCGATGACAATAGATGTTCCTGATATTGATTCGTCATTACAGGAGAAAGCAGAGGCCACGTTCCTCAGTGGTCCAGACAAAAGGGAGTATGAGGCAGACAAAGATCTCTGCCAGCAAGTGATTGAGCACTTGGAAAAACATGCAGTCATGACAATTGATGATTACAATCATGCTAAGGTCTGCAAGTTGCAGCGTGATCTGCTCAGGGAGTCTGATTTTTGCAACCTTTTATCTGGAAAATGCACAAAACATGAAAAAAGATTGAATATCTCAACAATGGCATCACCTCCATTTGTTCGACATTTGGAGATATACTACCAATTGCAGACACTGGTGATGGTATGTTCAAATACACTGGACAAAGCCCACCCCTCACATGCTGTGAAGTATTAGCTAAAGTACTTGTTTCTCTCAACCACGGTGCGTACATAGTACTGATATGCTATTATTCATCCTCTGTACCATTTATTTGTTTCATTTAATCTATGACTTTTGAATCATCGAGGCAGACAAGGCCCTGCCATTCACTTGCGGACCCCCTAAAAGTGACGAGGAGACCGACGATGAAGAGCATAGCAAGGTAGTAGGAGTAGTAAATATTTTCTTTCCGGATATACCTTGTACACTCCTTAAGAATTGAGATGCCAATTAATTGCGTCGTGCTTTACCCTTTACCTTGCTTTATATCTGTAGAAAGTTGACCAGGTTAAACGCCTATTTGGTCAAATTGATGCCGGTTTTGCCAAGCTGGATGGATATTTGGGTGGCAAAACTTTGACACCGCTTTCTGATTCTGAGGCGAGTGGTTCGCACAATGGCAGTGAGTTCTTATTGCATATGGTTGTGTGAATTGTCATTAACATTTATTGTTTTCCCTTGCTAATTCTCATGTTGTCAGGTGACCATCCTACCGATGGGTGCGATAATGACTCAGAGTAGATTCGGTACGGTGTGTCCCACACACACACATTTCTAATTAGGAGAGCTTCTGGAGGAACTGCAGAGACGAAGCGCAACAATGGTGTCTGCGCCTCCCCCAAGTAGATCGTTTGGCCACGGAAGACGCCTGGTGCTCCCTGTTTCCTATAATGTAGTACAACCAGAGAAAAATCCCCTAGTTGCCCTGTTTTTTTCACTACCGCTGAAAACTCTAAGTACCAAGCTTCTTTGCCTGCTGCGAACGGCCCATGAAATTAAATCAGGTGTGGAAATCCCCCCCCCCCCCCGACCGTCAAAAAAAATCAGGAGAGCTTTATGTGGTTTGCACAGGTTTTCACGAAGGTTGTAGTTTCCACCTGATCCGTTGCCGCACAAGCTGCCAGTAGAGTACTCCTGCATCGCATTGATCCTAATTTAGTGGGTGGGTAGTAAGGATCAATAGATTTTACTCATCTAAGGCATGGCACCGGACAATGGCACAATTTACCCAATCTACCTTTGATGCAGCATGACGTGTAACCCACATTGTGGTAGCACGCCAACATTCTTTCAAATGAGATTAGACACTTGCGGGAATAAGGCAATTGACTTGAAAGTAAAAGTCATATCGAAGGCACGTCTCTGTTCCATCCATTACACAGTCGCATTCAATGTACCATCTAAGGCCTCAGCCAATGCAAGTCATTCTCATGAAACAAGACTTATACGTAGTAGACAGCTATAATCGACGCCAACCCAAGTGTTGCTTCAATGATTTCGGGAGCTCTGCATGCCAACATTTACAAGAATGAATATTAGTACGGTTTTGAGTATTGCTATATATAAATCAACAAACTCACCGAATTAGTAATATTAGATCCGTGATCCGTCCAAATTGCTCATGAAGTGTAGGATGTATAGTTAGAGCAACTCCAAGAGCTCCTTAAAAAATGAATAGCTAAAATTCTGATTTAGCTATTATGTAAAATGAAATAGCTAGAAAAAATTTGATGAAATCCAACAGCTTCTTTAATTGAACAGAGCCCCGCTCGCCTTCACCCACACCGAGGCCGAGGCCTCTGACAGTAGCACAATACTTCTGATCTTTCTACATAAAAAATCACTATCACTAGAACTAATTTAAAGTTGAACTATGTTGACGGTCGATATTTGCCATTTTCAAGACCGTCAACTCCTGCTAATTTGAGCATGAATTGCACATCCACACTAAAATAGGTGCTTAAACTCATACTTTCCACCAGTGTCAATGTCTATTCGAATGCAGGTATTTAGCATAAGAAATGGGAGGAATCCATGCACTTTCACTCCACTCCAATCCAAGGCACTCAAATGCTGGCCAATCAGGGGCTGCCACATGGATTATCCTGGATCCATGATGTCACCAATCCATGTGAGGGACTCTCGACGAATCATACGGTGCCACATCAGCATCACACGAATCCATGGGCCCACTTAGCCAACTAAACCGCCAGGAAACATGCCATGCACGGAGGAGAGGCATCAGGGCCCACATGGAAGCGAGCCAGAGGAAGCAGGGGCCAGATGGCCGGCCAAAGGTTTCGGCCGACCCTAGGATCGGTCGAACCGACCTAGGGTCGGTTGATCCTGGCCCTCCACATGCTGGTTGCTCATTGGCTCTTGGCTGCATTCCCGGGTGTTTAGGGGCACTTTGAGCCCCGGAGCAAGCCTCCACCTTGTCTATAAATAGGAGGAGAGGGGCTCCATTTCTCACACACCACCAAGCTCTCAAGTTCCACTTCTCTCTTGTGTAGCTCTCTCTCCCTCTCTCCAATTCTGCCCATGAGAGGTGATTCTCACCTCTTTGTGGTAGAATGGTGATGAGGAGAGATCTAGATTAGGATTACTTGAGAGGTAGAGTAGGGGTAAGGAGTGAGTTGATGTCCTCGTGGATGCTCGTTCTTCATTTAGATCAAAGTGAGTATTTCAGCATTTCTTATTTAGACTATAGTGGACATCATGCATGATTGCTTTGTTCTTGTGTTCATGGCTCGTTCATAAGTTAGAGGCTTGTGTTCTTCATGACACAAGGCTTCGATCCATTAGAGCCAGAGCCGTAGTTCATTTACATGTTTGCATGCTCTGATCCTGTTTAGCTAACTAAGTCCGTTGTATCTCGTTTAGCTGCATCCATAGCTTCCTTTCTGCTCCCAGTTCAATGATATGATCTAATTCTGATCTTTCCCTTGTTCGTGGGACCGTATCTATACGGTTGCTATAGTGTAGTTAGCGGGCTAGCATACACCGCACTATAGTATTTATCTGGGGCACAGACGTGGTGTCTGGGCCCTGGTTTTCCTGCGAAGACCACGTACGATCGTAGCGTAGAGGTAGGCCATAGTGGTGACAGCCTGTTGGACCCTTTGTCAACCCTCTTACGTCGCGTACCGAGTTGGGCTCGCTTGCCAGCACCCTGGAGTGTTGTCGCCCCGCGGGGATGACTAAGACCTGACAGAAATACATCTTGAGAGCTAAGTCCCTTAAGGAAGTGCTTCTTGTATCCCGACCTATCCCAGCGAAAGCTGGTGTCCTAGGATAGACCCTCTCTGGTTACTCTCCGTCCTGAGGGAACGAAACCCGACGGGAATATTCATTCCCCTAGGGAGAGGTGCAACAACGGTGTATCCGTGCGCTTGCGGATTCGTTCGCACTCGTCAGTATACCCGGGAGTTTCTTACACGCTCACGCTGCCACGGCGCCCAGTGTTGAGGTTAAGAAATGCCAACAAACTAAACAAGTCATCAAAAGCTATGACGTGAAGGCTTTTGTCTTGCTCTGGTCCCTCGAGGGCATTTCGTCGTGCATGTCCCTGGCAGGCGGCGAGATGGTGGACTCCCATTCGGCAAGGTCCAGCCACTGCAGCCTCGACGCGATCCATGCCGAGCCCCAGCCGCGCGCCTCATCCCCTCGTCATCACCCTATACAGTACATGTACTTGTCCATGTCCAGTCCTGGCCCGCTCCCTGACCGCCGCTTTGCACACCCTCCATGGCAATGAAGGCGATGCCGGGGAGGAGGACGAAGACGAGGGGGAAGAAGAGCAATGGCCGGGGACGAAGGCAGAGGTCGACTAGGCCGCCGGCACCTCCTTCGCGGCGTGAGAGGAGCACGACGGCCGGCGGCGCAGAGGCGGACGCGGGGCCTCCTCTTCTTGCACGACGGCCCTGCTTGGCGCGGTGGCGTCGGCCTCGGTGGAAGCGTGTGTAGGCGTCGCCGCCGCCCAGCAGGCCTGCACCGTGCGCCAGCAGGGTCCGTTTGACAGCACTGCCCACCGCTGACTGCCGTGCTGCCCAACGGTAGGCCTTGTCCGACCGGGGGGATCAACCAACGGCGCTGGCCCGCCCCTGCGGAGGAGCTTCTGCTTGCATCCGTGCCGCCCCCATTGTCGATCTGTTCGCGCCGCCATGTTCGCCGCTGTGGGGGCGTCTGCACTTGTCGCGCCGCCGCCGGGTGAGCTCCTGCGCTGGCTGTGTCGCCTTGATGGATGCGCTGTCTACCCCCGCACCGCGAACTCGAACTCGCCATCGGCCGCGCCACAACAGTAGGCATCAGTGAGGTGGTGGGATGCGGCGGCCACGGACCCGATGGCGGTGGACGACGGCGGGGCTGCCGGCGGGCCGCTGGGTCTCAGCGGCAACCGGCTCCAAGCGGAATGAGATCCTATGAAGTAGCTATCACTACATTTACTATTAATTATACTATGCAACAACAAAGTCGTGGAACCAAAATTGTTGTACGATTGTACCACGGAAGCATATATCATGAGTAACTGTGTGGCTGAAGGTTACATTTTCATTAGAACTGTACTGTTGGCTTCATCAGTGTAGGTACGAACCATTTGACTGATTCAAACAGTGATCTGGAACCATTCTGTGACTTCAGGGTTATATCTCTCATGACGACATCGACACCATCCATTATGCTGCGCTTCCTCAGCAAGCTTCTTCTAAAATCCAAATCGAAGTTGTATATATTGTTGATGTCGGCGAATCTGTCGTCCGACAACACAAAGCAGGAGAAGTCATTATGGGTCGACAATATGATTGTGCCATTTAGGTGGGACATGCTGCTGCAGCTGATACCATCACTGTTATTGATGGGCTGATCTCTGAGGACAAAGCTCACTGGGGTGTTGGTGGAAGTGTCTAAGTCCGGAGTGTAGAAGTCATCGGACGATCCACAGAGGAAGAGCACCTGATCCTCCTATTTGACTGTGTGCTTCTGCAGGGATGGTTTAAAACAATCCTCCATTTGCAGCCAGAACTTCCTGATGCTGGTGTGAGTACTGGTTTTCCACTCCTCATCAATTCCAAGTTCACATACCGCTACGGTCATGGGAACACCCGGCTCAGTGTGCTTGGTTAGACAACAACAGCACATTTATCCTCAATACTATTTGATATGACAAATCCATATTCAGCCTTGCCATGGATGCAACTGGGCAGGGGCGGCAGTTCAGTGTTCCACCCAGTCAGAGGGTTGACAATCACAGCCTTAGCATTCTTTCTAATATCGATCCCGATAAGGAGACTGCTGTCATAACCGGTAATCCTCCCACGAACAAGGGCAGGGAAATAGCCACACTTAGCCACCGTCTTGCCATCTAGAACTGGGACTTTTATGAATGCAGACCAGGTCCCATCCAACATTTGAAACTGTAGGCATTCATCGTACTGGGACAACATGATCCAGGGCTGAAAGCATGTGTCAGCATTGGGATTGACGGCATCCTTCTAGTTCTTGCAGACAGCACGGAACCTGACGTAGTCTCTAGCATCCCCAATTAGTTTGGAGATGGACAAGACAATCTGCTTTTCAAGAGAAGCCCAATGCCTATAGGTGGAATCCAATGTTTCCTGCAATATATTACTCGAATTAACAATACAAACAACACATATAAATCATGTAAACTATTTTACAGCTTATCAAGTGCATGAATCAAAACATTTAAGCTGTTCAACAAAAAATCCAAATAATTGAAAACTTATCACAAGCCAGTTTGTGTTATAACCTTATCCTGGGGTCCCTGAAAATCCAGAGATGCAGTTCCATTTTCCTGAATGTTAAGAAATAACAACCATCAATTAACAGTTGAGATTTGTGATTTCAGCAATAATTTACAGAAATTGCAAAACAAAGACTAAGATTATGCAGATATGAACCTGGTGGAGTTGCTGTTCAGCCAATTCCTCAGTTCTAGTTGACTCACAAACGAGCAGAGCAATTTCAGCAAGAAGTTTTTGTACACTCTGATTGTTAGTTCTCAGAATTTCGTTGTCCAATTTAGTGATTAAACTGATCAAGAGACCAAAAGTCCCCGAGATCTGGTCCGAATTCGCAATTTTATGATCCTTAATCTTCTTGACAATTTGCGACTTCAACTGTTAATCAGACAATGATCTGTCAATACCAGAAATATAAAAATATATTCTACTACATGTTTTTGATTATTACATTGTTTCATTCATGAAAGTACGGTCACACAGCAACAAGGAAAACAAGGTGTGCAAAACTCACATCTGGTGGCAGATCGATATTGTCAATTGACATATATGTCGTTGAATCTGTGCAGTGGAAATTTTGTGCATAACATGTACTGTTGACATTTTTCAACTGCATTGAAAAAATTGAGATGAATCAAAATAGTGCAAAAAGGCATTAGGCCAAAAAAAACAGCTAAGCATGAGTTGCAAAAGGACATAAAATGAAGAGTTACCTTTAGTTCTCCGAAAAGTCCAAATCGGAACAGATGATCTTTTTCAATCTGTTTCGTTTCCTTGTAGCTATCCCAAAATATAAAACGAGGTAGTTTAACACATTGTTTAATCTCCCTCCCATGTTCAAGTCAGTCCAGCAAATATAACTGCATAAACATCTGATGCATGAGCTACCATAATAAAGAAAAATAACTCCTGAAACAAGATTACAGTTTGATATGGATAGTCCTTACTCCAAGGAAATATGTTGACCCTTTCATGTATCAACTAAAATTTGGATCATTATAAATCTTTTCCTTTATATGCTTGGTACTGTTTTTTATATCTTCCAGTATGTAGCCAACCCAGTCATAGGACAATATACGATCCATGTCTTCGCAAATATGCAGCAATTTAGGGCTGACATTGTAAAGTGTGTCAGGAGCAAATATCCTGTCGGATAAAAGCAAAAGCCAACATGTAACGAAAAGGTTATCATCATTGCCCTTATTGATCTCATTGAGTAATTTCATCTGGGGGAATCCCTTTTCATTTTTTGGTATACCCAGTTTTTCTCTGAACTTATAGACATTCTCTTGCCTGCCAGTTTGTGGTACAATTTTGTCCCCATTGGATGGTAATCCGGTTAACCTAGCAAGACTTCTTTTGTTTACAGGTACACTTCCAGTAGAACCAAAATTAAAGCACATGTTTTCTTCATCAAAGTGGATCTGTATCCACGCTCCAAACTTTTCAAAGGAGTGATCAAGCTTCATTTGGAAATAAGCACCAAGTTTAAGATCATTAATTCTTTTTTCCTGGTTTGTATTCAATTTTCTGTTGGCATTAATCACTGCATGTGGAGAGCACCTTGTTCTTGCACGTACTTCCTTGTCGTGGCAAATACAACATACAGAATTATATATGGCAACAACCAGATTACCAAAAAAAAGGAGTATTGCATGGAATCAGATAGTTTGAATCCGTACACTTGGGTCAAAACTAAGTATCAAGATGGTTAGGTCTTGTCTTGGTTTTTTACTTGAGGGTTCTCAATCAGATACTGAATTCTGAGTGACACACTTTCTAATTTTGCCTTTGGTGCGGTTTCTGGATTCCATCTTGGAGTCGGAACCTTTAGATACAACAAAAGGAACAATGCACTAATTAAAGTTAGGAAATGGGCCGACACAATGGGAATACAAAGATACAGGGATAATAAATTAAATACTTGGGTAAAATAACCTTTCAAGTGCCATGACAAGTAGCATCGATATTTTCGTGATGGATGTATTAACGACAACACTTTGTTACAGATTTATGTCAGCAAATTGAACACCATAAAACCCCACTGAGACTGGCAATCCTAATTGGACAAACTTACTACATGGTTAAAAAATTTATTGACAAATCAATCAGAATACGGAGCTTTGCGCTTTTGAGTTATATGGCATGTACACTTCACCTTCTGTGACATTATCAAATTGCCCCGCGGCAACCTGATGATGGCCACTATCTTCTACAAAGAAGCAGAATAAGTAATCAGACACTATGGTGCATTAACTTACAATAGAAAGGAAAAGGAACGACGACAAGGCATAAACACAGAAACTTCAGGATACCTTCAGCATCTCTGCTCAAATGATCCATTTCCACAGCAGTATCAAAGCTCCTATGGAGATCCTTGGCAAGTAGTAGAACTTTCCTTTTCAGGGATAAAATAATCACAAAATAGGCACCTTCTTCTTATATGATGTGGCAGTGCTGCTGCCTTTAATTACAAAGGGAGAGAGAGAGAGAGAGCGCCTGCTTGGTTATGACAACAAGAACAACTGCATTGGTAGCCAAAATTTCTAGACATGCCTAGAATTAGGTTGGCAAACATTGAAAGGCATCCAAGCAAGTTCTGATTTCCTACACTTGCCAAAACTACGAGATGGAACTAAAAAATCAAATCAAATCAAATGCTCGTGAATTGGGTGGGGGTGGTGGCGGGGCAGAAGAGGTGGTGGGCTGCCACACCCTCCGCCTCCCCATCATCCTGCCTGCCCCGCTCCCGCTATATGCCGCCGCCGACTGGGGCCCCGCCTCCACCACTAACCTCGATCAGTACCAAAGTGCTTGAAATAAAGGCAACACGGATGTACATTACTGACGCAAGTTCTTAAATCATTGCTCCATAACAGAAACAATCCGAGCGCCTCGAACCCAAGACAAAACTAGAAGAGCGCAAACCATCAGTTTCGATGTGTACGAGCAAGGACGTAGGGCCTGACCTGTGTGACGAAGAAACGAATCAATCGGCGCTGACGGCCACGACTGCCGCTCAACTGCTCAAGTCCTCCGAGGGGGTGGAAACTAGGGAAACCAAGCAGACGGAATCCGAAAAGTCCAAAGCGGTCGCGGACTTTCAACCCCACGAAAATATGCTAATGAAAAAGAAAAGAACTGGGCAAACTCGTCAGTTCCCACCCGCTACCATGTGGGTCATGGAATGCGGGCCCGGTGTCAGCCGTGGGAGGTATGATAGGTGACGCGAGCAACAGCCGAAGACGAGGAGTAGTAAACGGACCCCGTGGGCTCGTGCCCATGGCAACACCGAGATTAGCGGTTTGCACTTGCACATTCCATGTTGTGGTGTGGCCCGCGTGTATCTACAGTAGCTCCAGGCGGTTTTCCGGCAACCGGATCTTAAAATCTCCTGATCCCTGCAGTAGCTTGTGCCACGTCCCGGCGAGCCGTGCGCGTGTAACCCAGCCACGCGGGGCAGCCGTAGCTTGGGTTTCGTAATCACCGAGCCGTGCACCGGAAAAATGTGAAATCCCTTCATGCGTAAACAAGGGGGAGCGCTAGCGTGTCACCCGACGACGCGGAGCAGGTGGTACGATCCCAACGTACAAATGGCACCAAGCCGCGTAACCTAGGCTGAAGCACCACGTGTGCGTCATGGATTGTGCGTAACCCAGTGGGTCCAGCTTAATTGATCATCGTCGCGATGTCACAGACGAGGTAGGAGTAACTAATAACTAGTAGGTGATACCCCGCGCGTTGCTGTGGGAATTTTTAAGCAAAATTTCAAGGTGAAATGTGAAAGTAGAATCACCAAAACGATTACATGACGATATTTATCTGTAAACAATAATATATATGAAAGCATGTTAATTTTGTTGAGCGAGAACCATTCTTAAATGATTGATCCTACATGTATTTCAACTGCGAGAATTTTATGGCGTGCTACTCGCAAATACAACATGCTATTAGCCACAATAAATCGACGAAGGCATAGTGACATGGCGTGTAGTGGGTTATGACATAGCGTGTTGAGAGGCAAGAGAAATCGTTAGTGGGTACTAATTAAGCTTAATTGCAGAGTGGATGCAGTACGCGTGTGCGTCATGGATTGTGCGTAACCCAGCGTGTCCAGCTTACTCCTCGGGGCGAGCAGCGCTTTTGTGGCTGTGGACGACACGACGGGACGGGAGCGGAGGCGCCAGCAGCAGCAGGCTGGTCCCGTCCCGTCAAGGCTGTACACACGACATGGCACAGGGACCGTGCGTAACCCTTGGCTTGGCAGCAAGCCGTGTAACCTAGGCTGAAGCACCGCGTGGCACACGTAACGCAGTGGGTCCAGCTTACTCCTCGGGGCGGGTGGCGGCTGTGGCTGCGGACGACACGACGGGAGGGGAGCGGAGGAGGGAGGCCCTGTCCCGTCGTCCATTGTAATAATGATGGTGCACCGTGTGGCCCACATCGGCCTGCCCTCGCCGCAGTTTGCTTCTCCCCGAAGCGAAGCCCGCGCCGGGGGGGAGGCTGCTGACGCGTCGTCCATGGAATTCTCTAGTGCGCAGCTCGCTGAATGGCACCTGCGTAACCGAGACCTTGTAGGTTACGTGCTTAGTCGACACCACCCGCCATGTCCCGCGGCAACCGCGATGCTGGCGTGCGTAACCCAGGCGGCCATCACTGTAACCTGCACCGCCTAGGTTACACGCGTGGACGCCTGGGATACACGACATGCTTTGATCAAAGGCATATGCTATGGTAAGTTGGTAACCCAACCGCGAGCCATGTTGCTCCATGCATCCATCATGGTTGCTCGTGCGTAACCTGCCGGGCGCTGCCACCAAAAGGTATCGGTTACGCATTCCACTTCACCTGCCGTCTCTTGATGTGCCCAACTTAGGAGGCCTCTTGACCCCTCTGTTCCCTGTTGATGTGCGGGCCTGGCACGGTGGAGTAGCAGCAAATACAAGACTACGATCCCGGGAGATCGTTGTAGGTAGGAAAAAGAAAGGAAAGGAAAAAATAACAAACTATATCATTGATATAGCTGCAAAGTTAATTACTTCATTGCATCTTCATGTCTTCTGTTGCATACCATTGTCAGCTTGCATGACCCTCCTGAAAACAGCTTCCACATCGCAGGTCGATTCTTCTTCTGGTTCCTCATGCACAATGATCCTCTTGATACTGATAAGCTTCGCGAATTATCTCCCTTTGCTAATAGTACTCAGGGCATGTATCAGGAGCCTACATATATACTGTTTTAAGAAAATGCTCAAACCCTAGTTCGAAAATGCAACACATCCGCATACTGGAAGAATCCAACTGTGAAAAATGCCCCCTAGTCCTTGAGACCGATACACACATCTTCTCTAAATGTTCTATCGCAGCTGCGGTTTGGCATCTTTTTGGAATCGAACCTCACCCAGAGGAATTCTGGATGCCATGGCTTCTGGGGCGTGAGCTGCAACTACTGTCAGCAGTTCATGCTGATGTGATGATCCTGGTCCTTTGGCATATCTGGAAGGCGCGAAATGCGCTCATCTTCGACCAAGTTAACTCCTCGGCCACTTCAATTCTCAGACGGGTGCTACACGACATGGAAAGCTGGAGTTGCCACTACAAGAAGATGTTCCGCCTTTCGCAAGCATGGGCTGCTTATCTGCATTCTTGGTTGTAACTTGTAACCTGTTTCCTCCTCCTGTCTGTTTTTCTTCTCTCCTTTTCTAAGCTGACTTGCTAGGCTGACTTTGTACACTCTGTTCTGTTTCGTTCAATGAAATATATGTAGGTGGGGATCTTCCCCCCGATGTTGTTCGAAAAAAAATGCAACACAAAATCCATTTCCTTAAGCATTTTTGCATTCAAAACAAATGATGCATAGGAACTTCAAGTCCAAATATCATGCATTGTGCAATTCAGGCAATTGCTTACATATGTAATGGTAACTTACGGCATGCCCAAGTGTTTGATATCATCGAAGCGCCATCAGAGCACATAGCCTAATTCTACAGATATAGCTCGTGTCTCCATACTTAGAACATCAAAATTGACCAGTAATTTGGGACGGACAAAGGGAATACCTCAACCACAAAAGGCACTATTTCAGTGCATATTACCAAGGGCCAATGTTTTGCATAGTAGGGAACTAATGGGAAAATATACTGAGGGCCCACCCCAAAAGTGCAGAGAGTGTACACCTCCTTGCTATCCATGTCATACGATTTCAGTTTCTGGCCCCAGGTGCTGAACTAGAATTAGCAGGACTTGAGTACATACATCATCGACCACCAAGTTACCAAGTCATGTCCACAAGAAAACACATTTATTAGCGGGCGCCTTGTGAATGGACTTGGCCATCCTCACTTATGATTTCCAAACAGATAAAGTTGCATAGTCACCCTGGAATGGAGACAAAGTCGACTCTTTTTAGCTCATTTCTTGGAACATTGAACTTCTGATTGTAGCAAACAAATGAGGGAACAATGTCCACTTCAGGTACACATAACATATAATTGTCCACCAAGTTTTGTTTGCTACAAACAGAAGTTCAATATTCCAAGAAATGAGCTAAGAAGAGCTGACTTTGTCTCCATTCTAGGATGACTATGCAACTTTATCTATCGGGACATCATAAGTGAAGATGGCCAATTCCATTCACAAGGGGCCCTGTAAAAACTTGGTGCTCGGTCAATTCTTGTGGACATGACTTGGTAACTTGGTGCTTGGTCAATTCTTGCTAAGCTTGTTGTTGAAACTTGATCTTGTTCGCTTGGCTCTTGTATAATTTATGGGACTTGGCATTATGACCTCGACGACTGGAGTTGTAACTGATGGAGAAGCATCAAGAAAGTCATTCTTCATCAGATAGAGTTTTTTCATGTACTAGAAACTGAGTATTTAATAGATACTATATATGACCTCGACCACTGGAGTTGTAACCGAAGGATTAGCCAGAGGAGGTATCTCCATTGTTTGTGCAACCTACAAGTAAACTCCATCAGATAGATAGAGATTTTTCATGTACTAGAAACTGAGTATTTAATAGATACTACTTCTTTGGCCTATAAAAAGAACACACTAGACCAAAGCCCTCTAGCCTAGTTGGTTAGAGGAGCTGAGGTATGCTCGCAACCAACCAGGTTCGATTCATCATTGGAGTTGATTTAAAAAAAATCCCGTGACACCGGGGTTCGGGGGGTTTTCTAAGTCGGGAGAAGGTTTCTTCTTCTTAATGAAAATCGTGGGGGCGGTCTTACCCCTACCAGCTTAATTTAAAAGAACACACCAGAACACTTATTTTCATAGTATATCTGGTGGCAACATCAAATAAATTATATTTACAGGCACCAGATATCCAGAGAGCACTCTTGTTGTTTGTGAGCATTGTCGTGAATGTGCAGCAGTGTTTACGGACGGGGTGTGTACAACATCCTTTGCTCCAACAAGCACAACTAGAGCGGCTCCTAATCGCCTCAAACGATAGTTGAAAAAAATATTAACTAAAAAAATAGTCTCTTGGATCACCAGGCTGGATTCCCCAGGTTCTCCGAAGCAAAGTAGTCGACCAAGCTAAGGGAAACCCCAGGTTCTGGCAAGTTCAACGGCGGCCTGGATAGTTGGGTCCGACGACGGCCTGGACGAGGGGCGCGGTTGGGTCGGAGGAAGTTGTGCCATCGGAGATGCGGACGGCGCGGCCCGTGAGGCCGACGGAGGGACGAGTGCGGAACCGACGCAGTGGTTGGGCGGCGCAAGGTCGGCGGCGGACATGGCTGCGCCGCCACACCGAGCGGTGGGGTCGGGATTCATCAGAGGGGTAAGGGGATCGATTTTTTGCTGGGTTACCCGAATGACCCAAAGGGTCTACCACCATTTGACTACACTGTTTGTTTGGGTTGGCCTAATGGGTATTTACACCATAAACATAATTTTGGGTATTGATTGATTGTGTCACTGGTTCGGCCCTATTCTCTTCGTTGGATAACCTACAATGCTGCGTGCTGCCACCACCTGGGTGGGTTACCACTCTCAAAAAAAACCTGGGTGGGTTACCCACACGGTGGGGGTTGGCATCTGCACGTACATCGTGTCGATAAGCCTCCGTCTGTGTCCTATTTTTTTGCAAAAACACCCCTCCGCGACATATAGACGGCTGCCGCGTCGTCTGGCGAGGCGACGGGGGCGGCCCGCTGTCTCAGGCGGGATCGATGCCCTCGGCACCGTTGTACGGCCCCATCGCCCCAAGGCGGCGCCGCGGCCGGATCCCGCGTGGGGCTGGCTTGCGCGGGAGATTTCCGCACCAAGCTGCCAAGCTTTGCCCGCCATATCCTCCGGCCACGCTTCACTTCCCCAATCTCGCACTCTCTTCGCTTGATTCTGCGCGCTCTCCTTGCCAGAAATCATCGAGATGTTCACGTCGGCCGCTGCTAGGAAGGAGGGATGCACAAATAATTGAAAACTTATCACAAGCCAGTTTGTGTTATAACCTTATCCTGGGGTCCCTGAAAATCCAGAGATGCAGTTCCATTTTTCTGAATGTTAAGAAATAACAACCATCAATTAACAGTTGAGATTTGTGATTTTAGCAATAATTTACAGAAATTGCAAAACAAAGACTGAGACTATGCAGATATGCACCTGGTGGAGTTGCTGTTCAGCCAATTCCTCAGTTCTAGTTGACTCACAAACGAGCAGAGCAATTTCAGCAAGAAGTTTTTGTACACTCTGATTGTACACTCTGTCGTGGTGCGTATATGTGTAGACACAATGGGTACAAGGTGATGTACGTGTACCGGCGTTGTATGTAGAGAATTTTAGTAGCAATTAAAACAATAAAAATAGAAAATGGTGCTGCAAATAATGCACTAGCATACAAGAAAGATAGACCATTCGTTCCAAATAGGGTTATATTATGAGTTCTGAATTCATCCGAAGAGTCTTTCTGAAGCTACATCCTGCTACCAAACAAACACAACAAACAAATGCATTGACCCTAGCAAAATTATGTGTGCACGACACATCGAGTCTTTCTGAAGCTGATGCCCAGAAGCTTCAAAGCCATCACTCTAGTCATCATCAGAGTCTAAGATGATTTGATTGACAGGATGTCCTCCACCAGATGCTGCTGCTCCCTGAACCGGTGTACAGTAGTTCAACATCGAAAACTAAAACCTGAACAAGAACAAGTAAAAAAGTAGTTAAAAGCAGGCACTCGTATATACTACAAACAATTTGAGAAGTAACAAGTATATTAAGGGGGTGTTTAGTTCACTAAAATTTCACCAACCACCCGTCACATCAAACTTCAGACACTAATTAGGAGTATTAAATGTGGATTAATGACAAAACCCATTTCACAACCCCTACCTTAATTTTCGAGATGAATCTAACGAGCCTAATTACGTCATGATTAGACAATGTTGTGCTATATTAAACAATCTCTAATGATGGAATAATTAGACTTAATGGTTCGTCTCGGAATTTCCCGTCCATTCATGTAATTAGTTTTTATAATTAGTCTATGTTTACTACCTCTAATAGACTTTGAAAGTGACTCCCAAAATTTCTCACAAACTAGTTCAATATTCAATGTTTTTCTAATTTAACATAGGATTTCTTTCACAGATGCCCCAAACAAATCACATCAAATATAGAGAGCATGAAAAGGGAAAGAGCTTACCATATGTCAAGTTGACTCAGGTAGGTTAAAACACCTAGTACCTTTTTATTAACCTTTCCACTTCGCAGTCTCACTATCTTCAGATGTTTACAAATCGTACATGAAACCTCTGACGCCTTCCTTCCTTTCATTTCTACTTTCCACCCACCACCCTGCAGAAAGTAGACATGTTGCTAGGATCAATAGTAACCAAACTCACCATGTAGTATTTCCATTTCACAACCATCTTGTATATAGAAAATATATACTACCATGCAGAGCAGTTGAAGTGTAAGCTCCTCCAAAACTAGTGATTGTCGTAGCATAGCTGCGAGGGCACACTTATCTGGCACACACCAGTGTTCATTGAGAAACAAAGTCTTCAAGTTGATAAATGTTGGGCACGCTATAAAATAACTCGTGAAAGTAGGCTGGTCACACAATCATGATATTAGTGATGAATGTTTTTTTCCGGACGAAGAACAAGAAAGCTAATGGTGATCGAAAATGTAAGCATACCATGTTGACAGTAGATATCAGCTCCAAACATTTAGCTTCTGATAAGCCTTGCAGGATGTTGGTATCAACATGACTGCTACAATAGTCACTTCCACTTTTTCCCAGCTCGACAACTGCATCCACTAAAGAGGGCATTCTATCAAGCACAGGAATCTTGCCATTATTAACTTCAAGACGCAGGGAAACAAGATTCGGCGAATCAACACGAATGTGAACACCGCGACAGAACTTGCTTTCAAGGATGGTTAGATGCTTTAAGGAGTGGGATGAAATCTTTGTAGCACACGATAAGTCACAACAGAAAATCTTGAGTACTTCCAATGCTGGGCAACTCAAGAAATCAAGGAATCTGTCATCAAACTTGATGAAGGAAAGCTCCAAACACCTCAGGAACTGGGAATCGAGGCAAAAACCATGCACCTCAATACAAACCTCCTCGGCATCCCTGGAAATTCAGAGACCCAAAAACTCAGCTTCACAACTAAGAACATGCTTGATCCAGATAATTATGTGGTCTATGTGGTCCAATTCCTCGCCATCCTCTTCAATGTCAGGAAGGTCAATCACACATCTACGGATAGGTATGCGATAACGAAGGAGAAGCAGATTGTACATGAATTTCTAGATCCTCTCCATGGCAAAAAGATGAAATGGTTCAATGCCACCAAACCATGAAATGCGCAGGTAAGGGGCACTCTTCCAGAGGTGGCGCCAGCGACAGCCAAGCACACACGTCTGCACAGCATCTTGCACTGGCAAGAAGAAGAGGATCATATGAAGGAGCTCATCTGGGAGGGCGTCAATGAAGTCAACGGAAAGTCCCGGAGATGACAAACTGCCGTTATCCACCACCTTTCTCTTCGGACGCACACCATCCATAAGGTAGACAGCATCAGGACTGTGAGCAAAGAAACTGTCAGGAAGCATAATGGTTGTGAGAACAACTTAGCATTTGACCATGAATGCAGACATGCAGGGATCCACAGGCTACAGGTAAAGCATAGCGTCAACATTTACAGCCCATTCAGACCAGCATTGCAACTTACTATATGTCAGTGGAATTGGATCATGCAGCAACACATGAATGAACGGATTAATTAATTAATAACTATGTGAATGAGCAAATGAGCACAAAAAAAGCTAGGTAGTTTATGTTGCACAGCTCTTCTGCATATTCGAGAGAAAAAAAAAGTACTATGTCAATGAGCACAAGCAATGATGGCAACGTATCTAATGCAAACCAGCTTCGTGTGCAACAGAGTGAATCTAGCAGGAGAACAAAGTGAATGCAAACCGTACGGCACAACAATAAGATCCAACCGCCGATTAACACTAACAAACAGATCTTTCAAGATTCAACCCTACGATGCAGGTACCTGAACGGCTGTACTAGCAACTGATCAGTAAATATATGGGAGCATGGAGCTATAAACAGTAGGAAGGGATAGATCTGATAAGGAAATACATAAAACATTCAGCTATAAATAGCAGGCACCAACAAATCATTACTCGTAGGGACAGATGCAGTTTGTACGGGACGAGGACAAAAACCACGAATCAGCAGTTGGGAACAACAAACTCACGCGGATCAGCAGAAACACAAGAGCTCACCGGAATCGGCCGGCAATACCTCGTAGCTACCGAACAAGACCGGCGCCGGAGAGATAGATCTAGGCTGCAAGAATGTTCAACTGTTCAAGGCGGCGGTATTCTGCGCTCGCCTAGGCGCGCATCGCAGCTCGGCGGAGGGGTACCGCGGCGCCTAGGTGGTTAGGCAGTCACTAGGCGACCCGTGGCGGCTACGGATGCAGGGGACGGGCGGCGTGGAGGAGGCAGCAGGGGCTGGCAGTGGGGTTGAATGAGGTAAACAGCAGAGAACACATGGAGATTCTATAAATGCCATTGCCTGTAAATCCCAAGTCACCAAACCACTGTAACTGTGAAATCTTCACTATTCCTGCTATAGTTAATAAAGTCATATTAGTACATAGTATATTGCTGTTCACCTACAGAGTAGACTCATCTGAAAGAGAGAGAGAGAGAGAGAGAGAGAGAGAGAGAGAGAAATAATAGTCTAATTCACGATCACGAATCCGTGCACGATGAAATTCACGATCACTAAATTGGCGGTGCCGGCAATGGATCGTGCGTAACCTAGTCCTTGCGCATCCTAGTCGGTGTTGCACAGGAGGCATGCAGGGTGGATGATGCGTAACCGAGCTGTTGTAGGTGACGCGCCGAATCGACAACAACCGGTCGGTGTTGTAGCATGAAGGTGCGTAACCGAGTCCGTGCGAATTCAGGTTACTCAGCTTTGATATAACCAAGTCCGTGCGTAACTAGTCGGTGTTGCAGCATGACTTACTATGCGGAGTCTATTTGTGCGCGTGCGTATCCCGGTTACTCATTTTTGATATAATCGAATTCTTCCTTTTGATCTAAAAAAACAGAGATAGAGAGAGAGAGAGAGACGCAGGTTGGACACGATCACACACAACAGGCCGTGCTCATAGTAAGTCATAACTAACATGCACCATCTCGCGCATAACCGAATCATAGGAGCCATGTACCGTGCATAACCCAGTAGGTCGTACAGCTGCCGCCCGGCCTGAGGAGTAAGCTGGACCTGCTGCCGATACGCACAATCAATCCATGACACGCCACGCACGCCGCATGTGGTGCTTCAGCCTTGGTTACACGGCTTGCTGCCAAGTCAAGCACAATACACCATTCTCATGCGTAACCGTCTGAGTTCCAGTTACACATGCTTGAACACGACCCGAGGTCTATACCGCACGTAACAAAAGCTATCTACCTGATTACGTTCCTTTTTTTGAGCTGATGATTACCACGTTTTTGCGGGATTTTCGGGATATCCGTTTAACGAATGCTAACTACAGTATATATCCATTTTGGTCGACCTACAAGTTCAGATCGCGAAAGCGGAGGAGGAATAGGTTTTTGCTCATGTCGGGCGTGGCGGAGAAATCGTCTGCTGATGGACGTCCAATTGTCCCTCATCTTGGCAAGCAAGGCGCACCGGACGGCAATGCGACGCCGACGACACAGAGTTCCGACAGCAAATCAACAGTGACTTCCGATGGCAAATCACAGTCGACGACGACGTCAAGGAAGCAGCCTCCTAGCGAAGAAAATTTAGCACCTGCGACCGGCAGCGGCCATCCTCGGAGACGGCGGCCCAACAACTTCAACTTCGGTGGCCCACTGTCGTCTGCTGATGGATGTCCAAGTGTCCCTCATCTTGACAAGCAAGGCGCACTGGACGGCAATGTGACGACACAGAGTTCCGACGGCAAATCAACGGTGACTTCCGATGGCAAATCACAGTCGACGACGAAGTCAAGGAAGCGGCCTCCTAGAGAAGAAAAGGTAGCACCTCCGACCGGCAGTGGCCATCGTCTTCGACGGCGGCTCAACGTCAACTCCGGTGGCCCATTGTCGTCTACTCCGGAGGTATGTAACACACCATCCATGCAGATTCCATACGACGCACTGCCTAGGCCTGCACGGCGCGCTTATTGATTACTCTCTCTCCGTAACCAGATACGACCAATGATCACCATTACTCCTAGGGATGGAATTTCCATAGCGCCTTTGCGACTTGCGCGTGTCGTGAGCGAACTCTAAGGAGAAAGAAAGGAAAGCCTAAGGTCATTCGGATTCGAGTGTTTGCTACACATGCCCAATATATCCCTAGATCGTGCCCTGCTGATGTCTCTTGTCAACAAGTACGAGCCAGATAAAAAAGCTTTCAGAATTGGTGACAAGCTGGTCCGGTTGATGCCATCAGATGTGAAGGACATCGTGGGTCTACCAATCGAAGGAAAAGAGGTCAAGATGGATGGCAACTATAATGAAGTTCTGCTTACCCAACATGGAAGTGCAAAGAAGAAATTAGAACTGATAGAAATTGAAGAAAGGCTCCTAGGAAGTGATGGTCCTGGAGATACATTCTTCCTTCGTGACTTTTTCCTGTACTGCCACAAGGTGTTCTTTGCACCCGATATGGATCCATGTATTCCAGTCAACGTCTTGCAGCTAGTGGAGAAAGTGGAAGAGATACCTTCCATGAACTGGGGTGTTTACATGCTCAGTCATCTGCATAATTGTATTGCTACATTCAGAAATGGAGTGAGAGAAGAACTTGGAAAGACGCGTGTCCTTCAAGGAAACCTACTATTTCTGTAGGTATAAATTTTTAAAATTCAGATCGATCTGATGAAATTTAACTTCAGTTCTTGATAATTATGCAACTTTGGTACTTTGAACATGTCCATGCGGTACCAAACGACCTCTATCCTAAACGACGTCAATACCCCCTAATGAGATATTGGACAAAACAATCAGCCGAGGTGCGACTCAACTCAAAATGTGATCTGTATACAGACACGAAGGTGAATTCCTTGATTTGTTAGTCTTGCTGTGCATGCACGGTGGTTCCAATTATTTTCTCTGTGTTTGAGACGACCCTCGTTTTTCAGTTCCCTTCTTACGAGATTTTCGAGAAGCTTCCAAACTACCGTGAGGAACCAAGAACCAATGAAGAGGTGACCAGTAATGTGTATTGTGACAGATCAATCCATAGCACTTGTCCACAAGGCCCGTCACTTTTCGCCTCAACCAACGATTGCGCACCTAATAAAAATGCCAGCACAGACCACCTCCACTCCAACCAGTTTACACTAGATTTTGTACCATGATTCACTTCTTTGAATTGTTTTTATAGGACAATGATTTCATTCACATACTAAGCCAGATTGCTTCAGATCTACATCAGGAGTAGAAACACATGTCAAGAGTAGTTGGAGTATGTTTTTCACAATTGTATTGTTGTTATTTAATAATAAGTTTTCACTTAACCTATTACTGTTAATAGGGCATCCTAAAACTATCTGAACACATCATCGCCAACAGTGGAACAACCCATAGACACACTAGAAGCAAATGCCAAGTAAATGCCACTAATTCGTCAGAATATATAAAGAAAATCTTTGGAATTGTGGATTATCTTGAAAGAATAATTTTTGGCAGGAGAATACCAATGAGTGCATGCAGAAACCCACAGACGTGCACAATGCTGGAGCATTTGTCCGTGTAGCTGATGATGACTTTAGACTCACTGAGGAGGACAAGGTGGTTTTAAGCTTTATCGCAAATAGCGATAAAAATGATATTGTCATTGACATCAATGGCCTTCAAATTCCGGTGGAAAGCCTATTGCCTAATACCACTGGTTGTAAAGAATGGATCTCACTTGAAGATGGTTGGGTGTTTGGTGATGTGAGCATACTTTGATTTATTTTAATTTAATGGGTTTCATTTGATCTTGTGTACTTAACCTTCTACTACCTATCACGAGATATTGTCCTTTAATATATCATTGGTTGTCACAGGTAATTGATGCGTACACATTTGAAGCTAATATAGGTAACGAAGATGTGGCGTACATCAACACCTATATTACCCATCACGAGCTCCTACGATGTAATTCAGTAATGCCGATCATAGGAGAATACTTCTTCAAAAAACGATCTATGGTGTGTATACTTTCATTTTTCTACACACTTTTCTCTAATATTTTTTCACACATATTACTCGTGGTAAAAAATAAAATTAACTGCGTAACCTTTATCACAGGTGTTTATTCCTTTACACGTCGGAGGTAGTCACTGGATTCTTGTTGTGTTCAATATTAGCGACAAAAGGGTGCAAATCCTCAATCCATTAGCGCACGAGGGGTCGTGGGATTGCCAAAAGGAATCATCATTGGTGAGCACACACGCACGTGCGCGTGCGCACACACAGTCGTAGCTAAGGCCTACATGTATCTCTTGTTGCAGATAGAATCAATACAGAATTGCATTGAAGCTTTTATAAAGGGCCTACCTAATAATGTCGGATGGATTGATGTCAAGTTGTGGTGGATTGTTCGTATGAAGAACTTACCAAAACAATATGATAGGTATGTCATGCTGTCTTGAAACAACGTGATAGTTACCACGTACTTACCGGTAAGTAGCCTAACAAGACAAAATTTTGCAGCTCGTCATGTGGTGTTTACGTCATTAAATACATGATGCATTGGAATGGACATTCTCTTAGTGAGTCACCCACCCAGGTATAGATAATGTCATTCCAGCATTACATAAATATATTTTTCCTAGGAATACATATATTGTGTTGTTTGAGACTAAGGTTTTGTGGACATTTTTTATGTTAAAATGTTAGGATGAAATGGAAGTATTCCGAAAGAAGATATGCTGTAGGTTGATACTCTCCAAACACAACAAGATCCGAAGACCATAGAATAGAATGCCTAATCGATCTGGTTGCAACTTATATTTCCACAGAGGGCAAACAGGAAGCTGATGCCGAATGCCCAACAGAAGACAAATGCCAATGAAGTGCAACAAGACGAATCTTATTTTTTCCACAAAGAGAAATGAACCAGAGGACCAGATGGGAAAAATTATAAAAGCCATGCCAACATCACTACGTAATCTTCTCTTGTACTGTAGACACAAAGATGTCTCTGCACCACTGTGCATCTTTCGTCATCTCCAAATTTTTATATTGGTGCTGTCCCATATAGAGTTTTTTTAACCTTTCGAGGAACCTAGTACAATGCGTTTGTGTTTGCGGTTGTCTCGTATAGTAATCTCAAATCACCATTGATTTGTGGATGTCATAAAGGAATGTGATTCAATACTGGCAGTTGCCATGCAACTGAGCAGCAATCCGGTTTTAAATTACAAACCTGCAACACGCACGATCGATATCGTGTGGGCGCGTGCACACCGCACGATGGCAGCACACACACGCACGGGTGATGACAATCCCCATCACGCAAGTTCACACAGGAAGTCTGGGTGAAAAGCTTTCTTTCTTGCATGCATGCCAATGTGGACAAAAAAAGATATGTCATTCAAATGAAATGTTATTCAGAATTTTAAAAAATCTATAAATAAACTGTCAGAACAAGATCATATTATAGACAAAACAAGTTTGTATGCCATCTTGAACAAACTAATAAAGTGCCAGAATAAATATTATCTGTAAATTTTTAAAAATCAAAACAAGTCATTATTATACGCAGAACAAGTTTGTATGTCATCTCGAACAAAACAAATGTAGTGTCAAAACAAATCAGAACAAGGGTCAGAATAAGTTATTTTTATAAGATTATTATTATGGCCAGAACAACTTTGTTTGTCATCTCGAACAAACAAACAGAACAAATCAGGACAACTGTCAGAACAAGTTAAATATGGCATAGTAACTTTATCATAGTATACAAATAATTGAACACCTAAAAAATGATTATCTAGTTAAAAATGTCAAGATGAACAAAACTCCTATAAACAATAAATGGAACACTAAACAAATTCAAATATTATAAATATAAAGAATGAAAAGATAGAAAAAAAGAATGAAAAGATAAACACTGTCTATTTTTTCAAAAAGCACTCAAATACAATGGAACTCATAACTTAGTAATTTCTTTTTTTTTTTGCCAATAATCAGTATTCCCCATGTCGTTTCCAAATTTGGATGTGCACGTTCATATAAAAACACGATGAAATAGAACACAGCTGCATATATAAATGATATCCACTTTTAGGCACATATATGATTGGCGACATGACCGGGTGCTGAATTTTTAATAAGGTTCACAGGCTGAATAGAGTATGATCACGAGACTTCATTGATTCACAGGCTGTACCTCCCTCTTGTTTCGGGCTGGAAGACTCCTTTGTATGAGAACACAGAAAATTATGAGAAGAGAAACATATGCCTATATGATAAAGGAAGAAACTACCGGATACATGAGATTTTTTTAGTTGAGAAATCAGTGTTGCAGCTCAAAGGAAGAAACTTCTGTGCTCTATGTATTTGCGTAAAAAAAAGCCCGCAGCAACACACGGGCACATTCCTAGTGCTAAACTAAACGACAACTATCTGAGGCTGCTTGGGTTACACAGGTTCGTCACGAACCTCTCCGTGTTCCGCGCCAACCGCGATGCTGCTGTGTGCGTAACCCAAGCTGACTAGTAGTAGTACTCCTATCCTACCACGCCGGATAGAAGAAGGAGAGAGAAAGGTCATACTCCAGCTGGTTGCCTGGTTCAGGGAGGAGTAATCTCAGGGAGGAGTAGCAGACTTTCCAGTTTCCACCACGCCGCCCGCCGCCCTGTGCGCAGTCGCTGCCAGCCCAACATCGAGGCTACAGAGATGGATCCACCCTAGATACTCCAGCCGGCAGCCGCTAGGAACCAGCTCCCCACGTCCCTACAGCTCCGCCGCCCACTTCATCTGTGCCGCCACAAGTGAAACCCAATCTGCCTCGTCCTCAAATCTCGCAGGCGGAGCTCGGCATCCACCCTCTACCGGCAGAATGCCTGTGGGTAAATCGCACAAGGGAGCACCGGCTGGAGCTCCGGTGACGAGAGGCGACCGCATTGGTGCCTTCCCGGACGAGATCCTACACCGCGTCCTCTCCTTCCTCCCCGCGGTGCAGGGCGTGCAGACCTACGCACTCGCCCGGCACTGGCTCAACCTCTGGAAGTACGTCACTGGCTTGCGCATTGTCGGCGCCGATGGCAAGGCCCCGGCCCCATATGCGGACATCTTGGAGTTTGTGGACATCCTGCTGCTCCTCCGTAAACCTTCGCTTCTCGAGACATTTGAGGTCAGTGTCATCGGAAATGACACCATTGACATTCAGTGCATCAGGCTTTGGGTCAAATATGCATTGCAGTTCAATGTCCAGAAGCTCTTGCTTAACATCCAATTCAGAACACATAGAATTTGGTCTTTTTGGTCGGAGGACCCACCCTTCGCCTCCAGGTATCTGACCTTTCTAGTGCTTTGCAGAATACTATTCAACCATGAGTTTCTTGACTTTTTGAGAAGTCCCGCACTGCAACATCTAGAGATCGAAGATTGCAGCTTCATTGATACACAAGTTATCTCGCCACAGTCCTTAAAACATCTAAGCATCAAAACAGGTAGTTTCAACGACAGTTTTTGCACTCGAATCCGTGCCCCCAATCTTGCTTTTCTGGGGCTACAAGTCTATTATGGCAGGACTCCTTTACTTGAGAGAATGCCCATGTTGGTTTCAGCAAGCGTTGGGATGCTAGGGACCTGTAAAGACTGGTGCAGGTCCAGCCATTCCAACTATGGGGACTGTGGTGACGAGAGCTGCGGATGTTCCATAAAGGATGACAGCACAACCATCATTTTGCATGGTATATCAAAAGCAAAGACTTTAGTGTTGGGCACTAATTGTAAAATGGTATGCTTACTCCTCAAATCATTAAATTCATGGTCTCATTGTTTCAAACATAAATGCATTATTGATCTATCTAGTCGCTATCTGTCCAGTTTATTTTCAGAAGGGACTTGAAATGGTGCCCTACCTTTAGTCGATTAAAGGTTCTCAGAATGGTGTGTGCGTGATGTACATGGACTAGCATGCATTCTTGAACATTCACCAGTTTTACAAGACCTTTACTTTCATATATTTTTTAAGGTAAAACATTTCTAAATGGACAAATATTGCATATACACCTTTATTTATATAGGTTACTGATCTTGGCAAACTCTTTTATTATACTACAGCCGCAAGGATGTAATGTGAAAATGAAAGGAAGGATCAACCCAAAGGTGGTACCACCCATTATTTCATCTCATATCAAGAAAGTTGAAGTCGTATGTGGAGTGATCGAGGAAAGACTTATTGAATTTTTCAAGTTCCTCAGAGGAACACTTAACATCAGTATGTTAGCTAACAACACTCTCGTGCCTTTAACACTTATACATGTGGGCCAAACAAAAAAAAAGTTCAAACTGGAAGTAAATGAAGAAATGTCATATTGTTTGTTAAGGTATTGATTTGGATGTACCAAATAAATTTGGAAATGACACTTCAGAACCCTGAATCTTGAATCTGTTTTTTACCTTCACCATCTTATGAAAGTAACTAAAGTCTTCAAATAGACGATGCAATATCCAAAACATTTTTCTGTTTTGCTACTTTCACTTATTTATCACCTTTGATAGCCCCCTTATCAGGCTAAATCTACATCAAACGAATATCTTGATTTCCTTGCTAGCAGCTTTTGTAGTGTAAATACTAGGAGATAATACTTCAAAACTAATGGAATACTAGCTCCATCTATAAATATATTTAGAATTTTGTATTAGCATGTTTTACTTAAAATTTTTGCAGAATGTACAAAGATACTTATTTTGGTGAAACTCGTAGTTGCATTTCAAAGGATTCCCAGTGTCCTGAAGATGTCTCGAAGAGAGGATGGAATTGATTAAAAGCTTATATTATCATTGTTGCATTTGAGATGTACCTCACTCCAGCTTTGGAATATCCTGAATACCAAAGTTTGGTCAGTGAGATAGTATATACATTAGTCCTTTATAGTACCTCAAGTTTACTTACCTTTTGTCCCACTTCTTAATGATTTCTCAGATGATGAGCTTGGCAGCTTGTTTATCTTTACAGGTTTTATTTACTGGTGTATTACATGGGAAGGCTAAGGTCAGTCTCAGTGCAAGTTTCATTGCATAGTTATCTAACCAACCGGTTACATGAAATGGTCATGCATGCAACTCAGTATTGTGACATGTAATTTGCCGGGCAATGATGTGTGGAGCCGAAATGTTGGGAGTTTTCATAACTTGTCGATTCATGTATCATGTATGCCAATAAAATCTGTACGATGGGGATGCACAAACATTACAAACAGATATAAAGTACTGTTATATTATTTCAATTGCTTGCACTTCATTTGTTCTAGTAGAAGAATATTTTAGAATGGCAAAGCATGTGCGGACGATGCTGGAGGTTAGAGGTATAGGCAAAATCGACACGACTGGCGCCGTCCGGGGCGGATCCAGCGTGGGCGCAGGGTGTCCATTGGAGCATCCTGAAGCTCCTCTAAATTTTCAGCCATGGATGAATAGAAGGGGAGGAAAATGAGCCACCCTCCATGCTACAACACCGACTGGGTGGTGTTGTTTCATCATGTAACCTGCATCCGGTCATGTCGATCCTGCACGTCACCTGCACCAGCTTCGGCGATGCACCATCCGTTCTGCATGGCGTGTGCAACACTGACTCGGTTACGCACGGTGTCGGTTACGCACCGTCCGTGCCGCTTGATGCAACACCGACTTGCTTGCATGGTGGAACACTGACTGGGTTACGCAGAGTGTCGGTTACGCAAAAACCACGCTGTATCCTCTGTCGTGTCATTTCATCATGTAACCTTGAACCGATGAGGTTACGCAAAACCCAAATGCTAAACGGAGAGGCCTCTCCATTTAGTATTAAATGGAGAGCCCTCTGAGGTTACTTCCTGCGACACACAAGTTACTTCCCGCGACCAAAAGTTACTTCCCGCGACACAAAGTTACTTCCTCCTGTGTGCTTCTTTCTGTTGAGAGAAGTAATTTTGTGTTGCAAGAAGTAACCTGGGAGGGCTCTCCATGTATGACTAAAAGTTACTTCCTCCTGTGTACTTTTTCTGTTTAGGGAAGTAATTTTGTGTCGCACGAAATAACTTCGGAAGACTCTCTATGTAAGACTAAATGGAGAGACCTCTCTGTGGATAGTGCCCTGGATGCCGGCTTCTTGGCAACGTACCCCGAAGGCCCCAAAACAGATCAACTTTATATGGCACTCCCTCCATTCTCTTTTGATAGGAATACTCCGTATTTCCAAAAATCAGATTTTTACAAATGATAGTCCTATTTGCCATTGGTGTGGGCCGTGGCAATAAATGGCACAGATAACAATGAGTATCACGAGTTGAATGCCATTTGACAGAAGAGAAGTTTAAGACTACTGGCTGCATGGTGCAAGACTGGCTGGGTTACGCACGGGGTCTGTTACGCAAATCGGTCGTGTCGATCCTGCGCATCACCTCAGCTCGGTTACGCACGCTTCGGCTATGGACCATCCGTTCTGCATGGTGCGTGCAACACCGACTGGGTCGTGTCGATTTAGCGCATACGCACCGTCTGTTCTGCTTGATGCAACACCACCGGTTCCAGATGTATGCGTAACCTGAACCCGCTCGTACCCGCATGGACTCGGTTACGCACCTTGATGCTGCAACACCGACTGGGTGGTGCCGTTTCAGCGCGTAACCTGCATCCGGTCGTGTTGATCCTGTGTGTCACCTACACCAGCTTCGGTTACGCGCGATTCGGCTACGCACCATTCGTTCTTCATGGTGCGTGCAACATCGACTACGTTGTGTTGATTCAGTGCGTAACCTGTACAGGTTACGCACTGGTCGTGCTTATTGATGTAACACCGACTGGGTCGTGTCGATTCAGAACGTATGCACCGTCCGTGCTGCTTGATGCAACACCACCGGTTCCAGATGTATGCGTAACCAGAACCCGCTCGTACCCGCACGGACTCGGTTACGCACCTCGATGCTGCAACACTGACTGGGTGGTGCCGATTCGGCGCGTAACCTGCATCCGGTCGTGTTGATCCTGCGCGTCACCTGCACCAGCTTCGGTTATGCGTGATTCGGCTACGCACCATCTGTTCTTCATGGCGCGTGCAACACCGACTGCGTTGTATCGATTCAGCGTGTAACCTGTACAGGTTACGCACCGTCCGTGCTTATTGATGCAACACCAACTAGGTCGTGTCGATTCAGCGTGTATGCACCGTCCGTTCTGCTTGATGCAACACCACCGGTTCCAGATGTATGCGTAACCTGAACCTGCTCGTACCCGCACGGACTCAGTTACGCACCTTGATGCTGCAACACCGACTGGGTGGTGCCGATTCGGTGCGTAACCTGCATCCGATCGTGTTGATCCTACGTGTCACCTGCACCATCTTCGGTTATGCGCGATTCGGCTACGCACCATCCGTTCTTCATGGCGCGTGCAACACTGACTGCATTGTGTCGATTCAGCGCGTAACCTGTACAGGTTACGCACCGTCCGTGCTTATCGATGCAACACCGACTGGGTCGTGTCGATTCAGCACGTACGCACCATCCGTGCTGCATGATGCAACACCACTAGTTCCAGATGTATGTGTAACCTGAACCCGCTCGTACCCGCACGGACTCGGTTATGCACCTTGATGCTGCAACACCGATTGGGTGGTGCCGATTCGGCGCGTAACCTGCATCCGGTCGTGTTGATCCAGTGCGTCACCTGCACCAGCTTCGGTTACACGCGATTCGGCTATGCACCATCCGTTCTTCATAGCGCGTGCAACACTGACTACGTTGTGTCGATTCAGCGTGTAACCTGTACAGGTTACGCACCATCCGTGCTTACTGATGCAACACCGACTGAGTCGTGTCGATTCAGCGTGTAGGCACCGTCCGTGCTACTTGATGCAACACCACCGGTTCCAGATGTATGCGTAACCTGAACCCGCTCGTACCCGCACGGACTCGGTTACGCACCTTGATGCTGCAACACCGACTGGGTGGCTCCGATTCGGCGCGTAACCTGCATCTGGTCGTGTTGATCCTGCGTGTCACCTGCACTGCACCAGCTTTGGTTACGCACGATTCGGCTACGCAACATCCGTTCTTCATGGCACAACGCGTAATAACATAAGAAATAGGCTTCGGTTGTACTCTGTATGCGTAACCTACACCCACTGGGTTATGCACCATCAGTGCTGCTGCATGCATAGGGTAACTATGACTGGGTAACGCACAGACTCGGTTATGCACCATTCAGGCAACACCGACTCGCAGGTGTAGGTAGCACTGATAGTGTGTAACCGAGCGGGGGTAGGTTACTCGCAGGATCGATAAGACCGGATGCAGCAGGGATGGTTACGCCGAATCGGTGATCGGTTGGGTGCAGGTTACGCCGGTCTGGGTTATTTGCTAGTTTTATGTGTATTAGCAGTGAATATAAAACAGCAAAAATAGAAAAGGGTGCAAAGGCACTAATACAATATAGATGCAAGATATATATATTATGAATTCTGAATTCATCCGAAGGCACTAGATTGATCTTCTCCATTCCCGTTATTACTGCCACTGCTAGTACTAGACAAGAGGCCGGCCATTTCGTCTCCACCAGCAAACTAACTACTGCATCATATCATCAGCCAGTAGCACAGCGGCGTGGGATCTAGTGGGGTGGCCCATGTTGCACACACCTTCCTTGACTTGGTGTTTATTATTTGCTCGATCTCCCGGCCCGGAGATTACTACTCGTCGTCGCCGCCTGTATTATATTATTGTGAGACAAGAAAAGGCAACCAAGTTAGAGGCAGCAGAAGCACACTCATCGATATATATACACGACGACGGAGTATATATGTATATTATTAGCACCTGCCATACTGGAGGGATCGTCTTCGTCAACCTCAACGGATGGAGCATCAGGAGCTGCAGGTGGATTGTGCAGGATGTACTGATCCACCGAGATGTCATCATCATCTTCCTTGTACATCACACTAATTGCGGCCAGAACATCCAAAAGTTCCTTCTCCAACTCACTCAACAACTGCGTGTGCCCATGCATGAAGAACAAGAAAATGAGGAGATGAAAATTAAAATAATTAAATCGCGTAGAGTGTAGTGCGAGAGGAACACCACCAGATCGAGCATCCCACCAGTATACGTACGTACCTTAATGTCGTCTTCATGCACAGGCGGTTCTTCGATGGTGGGATGAGCAGGAGCGGCCGGCTCATCAAATAGTAGACGCTTGGCGGTGGGCGGCAGCGGCGGCGTGTCCATCGTCTGCAGACGCTTGGCCGGGGAACTTACATCATCAGTATCAGAAGTCTCGGGTCAGCGCTTTGAAGGTGTTTGCCTAGACCTGGAGGCACCAACAACCACCTCTTCTGGCACTGCTGGTGTAGTCATAAGTACTAATGTACTACGATGACTATACTACCTGCATCCGCTGGGAAAACCACTAATTGTTTCTAGTAAACCTACAGTAAAATGAGACGCTATAGTATGAATGAATAATGGACCAACACACCTCCCGGTCCCTGTTTATATATCTATACTGCAGTGAAAGGGCCAACGGAATCTGGGAGAGAGATGGAAACGATCGTCTCATTAGGGAAGCCTCCGTGCACCATGAAAAGCACGATCGTGAAATTGCCGAGATAGTGCGCACGCGCAGATATACCTAGAGAGGAACGCTCCTTGGTGGCGGAAAACGGCGACCGGTGTCGATCCTGCGTAACCTGACCCAGACGGTTACGCGTGAGGCACTCCCTCCTCCTCCTGGTATGCGCACTTAGGAATGCGGGGTCTCGGTTACGCTGTGAGGATCGCTGCTTGTTGCAAAGACTAATTTAAACAAATCCATAATAACCTGCAGTGGTGGACCTACGTTATGCTGAGCGAGGGCTCACTCAAATTCTATAAATCAAGCTAATCGACAAAATTTCTCTATATAAAATCTTCATAAATTTCTGTATTCTCAAGGTGTGCCCTCGCTCAAATTGTGCTCTAGGTCCGCCCCTGATAACCTGCCTTTCCAATCAGCACTTAACCAGTTTCAACCAGTGGCTGCTGCATAGGGCAACTACGACTTGGTAACGCATTGACTCAGTTACGCACCATTCAGGCAACACCGACTCGCAGGTGCAGTCACCACTGATAGTGCGTAACCGAACGGGTGTAGGTTACTCGCCTATCACGGGGTGCTGGTGATAGGCGCACCCCGTAACGCAGTCGGTGTTGCAGGAACAATGCTGCAACCGTCGGTTCACCTTTTGCCTCCATTCCCGCGCCTCCGGTAGGAGCTGATTTCTGCCATTTGTGCCCACGCGGAAGAAGCAGGTGAGGTCAGATGTGGACAGGTCGTCCAGGATGATTTCATAGCAAGACGCGAATGTGGGAGACGATTTCATAGACAATGTGACCTCGACCCTCGCGTGTGTGTAACTTCTCAGACGAATGAGCTCTGGACTGCAGAATAATTTCTAATTGTGAAATATAGTCGTAGGAATATGTTTTTTTTTGCCAAAAAAGATCGAGAACATCGTCTGGGTGAAAGAACGGAAATCAACATGCATGCGTAGTAGGGATCTATCAGATCTAGATCGTTGACGCCCCCCAGCTCTCCAGCAGCTTATCCCAGAGCTGGTCGTTGGCCTTCCCCTCCTGTTGAAGGATCCTTTCCAGACACTCAACCATTGAGAGGAGATGAGCCGTGTAGACTTAGATGTGCGCATTAACAGGCGGATCCACCTACTTTGTGTAGCCACAGTCATCCACCTGCAGGAAGAGACAAGACGCGAGTCAAGGTAAGTGCATGCCGATCGATCCGGTGTACTAAACGAAAGATGCATGGAAGAGTACTGTGTTATTAGAAGAAATTAAGTTTTGGGAACTTTCCATGAAGCGAGGGCAGCGGAAGAAATGGCGCCCCCCATCGATGTAGCCGACGTAATTTTGGACGATGGCGTCCTCCTGGTGTATGCATTGAGGCCAAGGATGCGGTCGGTGAGGGTAGTCTCGAAGAAGATTGTTGTCGGTGTAGTAATGCCTACGGCTGATTACTGCTTGGGGTGGGGGCGGACGTGGTTTGCTAGGACCGCCCTATTCCACAGCTTTCCCTCCCATTGTCGCCTTGCTCTCCTCAGAGGAGTTGCTCAAAGGCTGGGGGCGCAGCTTCTTTGGCATTCCGTTAGTTGCGATAGCACGGGGAGCAGGCCGCGATATCTTTTTTCTTTTCTTCTCTCACGAGAGGGAATGGGGGTTTGCCTCTTACTATTAACAACGACCCCCGGTACTTGAGGGCCGAGGTTGTTGCCACCAAAATAATAATAATAATAATAATAATAATAATAATAATAATAATAATAATAATAATAATAATAATAATAATAATAATAATAATAGCGTGGCAGTCGCGCGCACAATCCGGCGTCGAAGCCGCCATGCTTGGAATGTAATCTGCTGCTCGGCTGGTGGTATGGAAGGAGATTGCTACGTAGTTTTGCCGATCAACATGGGATGCTGCTGTGAGCCAGAAGAGCAAACCATTTATTAGAAACCCCGGAACGGCCGCGCTTGGCGTCTCCTCCTTCCGGCAATTTCGGGATTGTGCTTTCATTTCACGTTGTGCTTTTAAAAATATCTAAACATGCGCCTAGTTGGTCACACACGATCCATGGTGCGTAACCTGCACCACAAGGTTATGCACTATCCTTTAGGGTTGACGACAGTGACCACAGCATAGATCCAAACTCCATTTTGTTACTCGAGTTGAGTGAGAGTAATCATATCTTTGCCCACCTTTAACACTAATTCAAGTATCAGTAATTAATTAACACTAATTTAAACCAATACAACTTCTATCAAAATCACTCGTGAAAGGCATTCATTTCATCTCCATCATATCCTGACCAAAATGTCCATCATCTGTTAATTACTTCATTGCTACAGAGATAATTCCCACAACAGCACACAGACCCACCATAACAACTAACATCTTCATGGTCCTGACCAAAATGTCCATCCTCTGTTCCATTCCATTGTCAGCTTGCATCACCCCGGAAGCAGCGTCCTCTTCAGAGGTCGTTTCTTCTTCTGGTTCCTCATGCACTATGATCCTCCTGATACTGATAAGCTTCGCGAAGTACTCCCTTTGCCAATAGTACTCAGGGCATCTATTAGGTGCCTACAAATATAGTTAAAAAATGCTCAAACCCTAGTTTGGAAAAGCAATCACCACATTGAAACTCGACACGTCGAATGCATTAAAAAAACAACTCACCCCCTTGATGTTCCTTGGGCACTTGAAAAACACCCGGCCTCAATTCGTGTCAGTCGTTGCGCGAAGCTCAATGATCCGCGCCAACCCACAGACCGTGCACTGGATCAAGGGAAACCTGGTTTCCCTGCCCACCGCGTTGGACGACTCATTCACACATGAGGTGCTAGCCCTAGAGACCGACGGATCCACCCGGCGCAGGGACATTGCGAATCGGAGGGATTGGTGCCGGCGTGCCGCCGCCGTTCGTCAACTAGGTCAAAAAGGTGAAGTTGGACGCCGAGTGTTGTTATCACGAGCCACGAGGGGACGCCGAGTGTTCTTATCCATGCTACAAGCCCTCACAGGAATGCGTAACCAGCAGGAGGGCCGGACGGGTGCCGACTTGCCGTGTGGGCAACCCAGGCAGTTGCACACAGAGCGTAGCGTGGCTCCAGCGTAACCCATACCGGACAGGTTACGCATGGATCTCAAAGTCTGCTTATCCCGTGGGGAGGTTGCAATACGCCAATAAGCTACGCTCCATGGCCCGCGGGAAACCGGTAAAACACAAGTTGTTGCAGCACGCAACGGGGCTCTCGGTTACGCAAGCCTCTGTAGGTTGTACCACTAGCTAGAACACAACCAGGCTGCATTGTTCCTACAACACCGACTGTGTTACGCACAAATAGGCTTCAGATGTATGCGTAACCTGCCCATGTAGCATCAGGTGGTGTCGATTCTGCGCGTTACCTGCACCGGCTGCTCGGTTACGCACCATCCAGGCTGCAACCACCTGCAATACGAACGCGCACTTATAGGCTCCAGATGTATGCGTAACCTGAACCCGCTCGTGGGTAACCCCCTCGGATGCAGGTTACGCGTCGAATCAACACGACCGGATGCAGCATGGATGATGCGTAACCGAGTGGGTCCAGCTTACGCGCTGAATTGACACCATCGGATACAGCGTGGAATCGTGGATAGTGCGTAATCGGCTCACGTTACTACGCACCATGCACGCGTAAAACTGACCCGGTGAAGGTTACGCATACATCTGGAGCCTATATTTGTTATTACGCACAGGCACGCATAAAACCGACCTGGTGAAGGTTACGCATAAATCTGTAGCCACGAGTAAAAGGCCCGCTTGCGTTACGCACGCACACATGACACACGTATTTGTTGGCAGCGCCCAGCCGGTTACTCACGAGCCGTGTATCCCAAGGCGTCCACGTGTGTAATTGAGGTGGTGCAGGTTTGGCATGCACACCCGACACGCCCGTTATGAGACTTTGGAACAACACATTCAGAGGTTCAGACTTGAAGGAAACCATTCATCATTCATAAAAGAATAATAATAATTAGGAGTTTAGGACTGATTTAAAAGTTCAAATAGGAGTACTTAAAACTAATTTAAATGAATGCATAACCATTTTCTAATCAGCACTTAACCATTTTGAATCAGTACTTAACCATCTGGCTTTAGCATTGTTATTTCCTCAGGTGTACACGCTTGATCTTTGAAGAGCATGTTGGTGGTGAATCGCCTCTTCATTTGAGATCGTGTTCTATTTGCAACTGTATCTCCATACTTGTCTCTTTTTTTTCCTCCTTGGGTAGAAGGAAATTTGCCTTGTTGCTTTGTGCGTGCTTGAATGTCCACTTTTGAGACTCCAACCCCAGTTTCCTAAGGTGATCAGAGGATAATAGGTATATCTATGATTAGATCGATTCACATATACTAGGTACTAGTAATGGAATATGCTTAGGAAATTAATCACTAATCACCAACCAGAATAGGTGTATTGTACGATTGTCTCTGAATCTTGTTGTGTTCCAAGAGAATCAACCTACAGCACATCTTCTTCCTAAATGCATCCATTTGTTCCTAAAGATTAAAGTTAACAAATGACCGCAAAAACTTACTGCGTTATTCACAAATGTATCCATTGTGAAATGATAATAAAATGGACGAGCATACGGACTTGGGTGAATGTTGCATTAAGTGTACTCCCATTCCAATGCATCATGTACTTGATCACGTAGACGCCACATGACGCACTTCAAAATGCACATGTTACATATATGGTATATACAGTAAATATTTTTAGTGCAACGATATATCTTACCTATCTTGTTGCGTTGGTATGTCTCTAATATGTAGGGTATCCCACTTTGTGACATCAATCTTTTCTTGGAGGCGGGTGACATCAATCTCTGAAGATCCACTCACATTTCTTTGTGAAATGTAGGTTTCAATGCAATGCTGCACTGACTGTACCTGAAGCAAAGAATTAGGTGCATATGGTTGAAAGAGCTAACTACATTTGCACGACATCTACATAATACAGAGTACTCACCAGAGGTACATTACTAGTAACGTCATCATGTTTGTTTTGCTTCTCTCGGTTGTATGGAAGCTTCTTGAAAACCTTTTGTCACAAAAGATTGAAAATAACTGTCAGACATGAAACCCACAGTTACAAGAGTACTAGTAATTAGCAAGCAAGAGACATAGACGACATACAATTCCGTTAGCGATACCATCCATTGAGGCGATCTCCAGTTGCTTCTTTGCTAAACGTTCTGTCCAATGCCTCATTAATGGGTACTCTCATTGTCTAGGATAATCGATTTTGTGGTGGCTACATGCGTGGACATGCTCGAGGTACCAGTACTGCACGATTAGGAATCGGGGTTAAACATATCCTGTGTGAATCCAAATACTAGTCCTGAAACTAGTAATGAAATGGAAATTTATTACCTGCAACAAGATCAGGCTGCCTTTAGGAGTGCTACCAGGTGTCGGATTATTCCCTTGCCTTTTGTAAGCAGCCAGACCATCTTGTAGATTCTTCAGAGTATAAACACCCCAGTTCATCAAATGTAAGTCACCAACATTCTCGACTAGCCGCTGGACTTTTGCTGGAATAGCTAGGTTGGTATCAGGGTCAAATAAAACCTTGCGGCAAAACATGAAGAAATCTTGAAGAAACGAATCATCGGCAGGCCCGTCCTTTTGCTTCAGTCTGTTTTCAGCCTCAGACAATGTTAGTGACGACCTTGTTTTTTCTCGACCACAACTGGTCATATTGACCTCTTTTCCCTCAATTGGTAGACCCATGATGTCCTTCACATCTGATGGCGTCAACTGGACCAGCTCGCTACCATGCTTGAAACCTGCTTGATCCGGATCGTACGTGTTGACAAGCGACATCAACAATGGACAATCTATGGTGATTGGTTTGATGTGTAGCAAGAAGTCGAACTTGATAGACTCTAGCTTTTTCTTTCTTGCTGTTGAAAGCAGCCCAAGGACATTCGCCAGTCATTTCGGCGTGCCTAGAATGCATAGGCTCGAGCGCTTCGAAGAAATGGTAGAAGTAGAACTAATTGGTATCTGGTCACGGAGAGAGAGTAATCAATAAATGCGTCGTATGGAATCTGGATAGTGTGTTACATACCTCCGGAGTAGACAACAATGGGCCACTGGAGTTGAAGTTGTTGGGTCGCCGTCTCCGAGGATGGCCGCTGCCGGTCGCAGGTGCTAAATTTTCTTCGCTAGGAGGCCACTTCCTTGATGTCATCGTCGACTGTGATTTGCCATCGGAAGTCACCGTTGATTTGCCGTCGGAACTCTGTGTTGTCGGCGTCGCATTGCCGTCCGGTGCGCCTTGCTTGTCAAGATGAGGGACACTTGGACGTCCATCAGCAGACGATTTCTCCGCCGCGCTCGACATGAGCAAAAACCTCTTCCTCCTTCGCTTCCGCGAACTGAACTTGCAGGTCTACCAGAATGGAGGGAGAGAATGTAAACCGCCTGAGAGAGAGAGAGAGAGAGAGAAATAATAAATCGTCGTTCACACCGTAACGCACGCAATCAGTCAATGGAAAGGCATAACCGAAAAGAAAGGAAACATTAATAACCTATACTCCCTCCGTCCCGTGAAGAATGCAATCCTAGCATTTGAAAAAAAAAATCCCACAAAGAGTAATCCTAGAAAATAGATCTAATTACCGCTGGGTTACGTACACCTGAGTTATGCGTAACCTCCATGCTAATGCAGAGCGCTTGGTTACCACGAATCGTGCGTAACTGGATGCTGGCCGTGTAACACAGGCGGTTATCATAGTAACTTGCCATGCACACCTCGGTTAAAACACGTGGTTACTTACCCACACGGCCATGTAAAAGGAAAAGGCCGGTTGAGTTACGCACACTGCACCGGGGTTGCCGCGAACACGGCGGGTTCCTTTTCTTTAAATCAAATCTTTCCAGCCGCCTTTTCCTCTCGAATAGAGAGAGACATCAACGGTATTGGTTACGCAGGTGTCATGCTGCGTGCTGCAACTCCAGTGGGTTACTGCTACCGAGGAACACGCGCGGCGGGTTGTGGATACCAGTCGGTTACACACAAGCCAGGCTGCATGGTGAACCTCCCAGTTACGCTGGAGCAATGGTACGGGTTCTCAATCATCTGTAACCTGCACCTCCTAGCAGGTTACGCTGGTTTGACAGGAACCCACACGCCAGGCAGTTGTAGCTCGCAGTAGGCAGGGATCGTGCGCATGCGTCACTACCGCTTCAAGTTATGCGGATGCATGGAAGTTCCATTCCCGTTTCATTAACTTAAAATGATATTTAAATTTCTCAATAAATACTTAAAATCTTATTTTTAAATCTCTGTTGCGGGGTCCACCGGATCTGGCTATATATACATGGTATGGATCTGTTTCGTTCTTTACTTTTTCTTGGCGGACTTGGTGGATTGCTGGAAAACATTGTTCGTCCTGTCAGTTGATTTCTGGCAATAGGGTATCGTCTGCCGAGATCGTCAGTAAGAGTATTATCATTATATTATACTTTCTAATTTTCCACTCCTTTGTTCGGGGTTTTCTCATGAATGATGATGCTTGTGTCCTTCGAAATTGCGAACAAAATCTAGGAAAATGATCGGTGTAGACGATTCACACGATTCATCTGTGATGGAATCATACCATTACGATGGTTTCGACGAAAGTGACAATGAATCATATTCCTCCGAGGTTAGGAACACATCGACCACCCATCGCACAAAACACATGAAAGGTATGATAGTTTTTTAGCAATCGAGGGTATGATATTCAATCCACTGTGTCGATTTTCCGATTGATTAATCGCGGGGAAACCTTGTCCTGGCGTCAGGGGAATAGGTAGGAGTATCAATTTATCTGTTCTTGTTAATATCAAGAATGTTGGCACCCAAAACTTCGTTGTAGAGCTTGGTTAACCTTTGTACATTTCGAGAATTTTTCTGATCATAACTTCATTTCGGCTGTTTCATGCAAATAGGCAGATGTCCAGGTTTTGAAAAAATGACATGGACAAATCCCCAAAGGGGTATTAATTGTGTTGAAAAGATCCATCATCCCTTGATAGTGGAAAGTGTCAGTCAACCACCATCAGACAGTGAAACTGTTCCCTCAGAAATGAGAAACATTGGTTTTAAGGAGCCACTACCGGCAACAATGAGAAACACGGGTTTTAAGGTGCCACTGCAGGAAACAAGATCATCAAATGTATGGTCTTACATCATGCTATCACTTTCTAAAATTTCCTCATCCTTTTGTTTTTTCTATAAAATACTAATAAAATCGTGTGCTTGTATTTTATACTTGAAGAAGATGAGGATAAGCACAAGGTGCGCTCCACATTTGCTGACAGACCTCAAACCAGACTTGGAATCACATCAGATCAAGAGGATCAAGGACACTGTATTTGGTAATTTCTTATAGATGAAAATTATATCTTCCTTATTAGACTTGGGGTTATGGATGCTGAAGCACTTTGACACAGAAGCCATGCGATTTGACTTTGGGAACGGTAAACATATCCCTTTATCCCCAGCTAGTATTGCAAGACTAACTGGATTACCATGCAGTGGAAAAAAATTCAAGAGAATAGTCGTACAGATAAAAGAATAACTGAATTTCAAAATAAACTAGCTGTGCTTCCTGATAAATTTGGGAGGCGTGGAATCTCTACCGGAGCACTGCAGGCGAAAATTAAAGAAGGTGCCGCTGATGACATCTTTATCACCTGTTGGACTCTGCTTATTGTTGACAAGATCATTGTCCCACATACTGGCAATAACATCAGTACAAGGTATTTGAATGTGTGCCTTGACGTATATAATTTAAAGACCTATGATTGGGTTGGCTGCATCATCGATAATTTTAAACTTGGTAAAGAGGCATTACATAATAAGAATGTATATATGGGTGCCAACTATATCCCTAGATCAACATATCTTCTTGGAGTAAGATATATTCACACAATCTTTGTTGCATTCTGATCTATTTTACTTTTGGTGATAGATCTGTGCTAATTGATTTTAACTTATAGTGGGCAGTTGTACTGCCTTGACTGGATGCAGTGTAGTACTATCACACCTCCAGTTGGTGAACCTCGGTTTATACTTTGGAGTGAAGCACAGCTACTCCAAGTAGAAGCATCCTGTGAACACCAGCCAGTAACTTTAGTGCCTATATATTTATATATTAGGCACCATTTATTGTTTGTTAACATTGTTCCTGTTTTAATATTGTAGATACGAAACGTTAAGGAAACTTGTTATGCAAATGATTTTGGCGAAACAACAGTAGCTTCCGAGAGGAAGACGGATGGGGTGTGTGCTACATTTCTAAAGGCATTCCAGGGTATCAAAATAGCAAATGAGGTGATGGATTATGCATTATTTCTTTTGACAATCCATGGATCTTTTACTTTGTATAGTGACATGAATATGGTACAGAACATATATTTTGTTAATGAAAGTGGTTCTTACAAATTTCTATCACACACATTCCAGATCAGACACTCATTTTTGTAACCAACAAGAAGGAAAAAGTAACAGCCAACATTTTTCTCTAATCAATGCAAATCTTGTCACTCTACTCAGCCAACGTAAGTACTGACAATTAATCCAATGTATCCACATAAGCAGGAAGATGAAAAAAAAAGGTCCTTGATGACGTCTGTTGTGCCTGATGGAACTGCAAATATCTCCCAGCCTACTGAATTGCTAGAGGAAACTGAATGCGACAGTATTCAACATGCCTGTAGAATGGCTGGTGCCTTCGCAATTCTCAAGCAGAGTGAAACTCGTTCTGACTCAGCTATGACCAGAGAACAGTCCAACATGCTGAGCCAGGTTCGTGCAAGAATAACAAAGATTTTTCAACCATTTTTTTAAATTAAATCATATCTTTCTAATAAATTTTAAATTATTTTTCAGGGTACATTACCAATAAAACATGGTGAAGGTAACATAGAAAACTTCATGTCCCCGAAAGCAACTGACCGTGTGGACTGTGAGAACATGCAACACAACTCTCTTACAGAGAGCACATCATTAGATACCTTAAAACTTTATTCTGAACAACAAATGGAGGTACAATATTCACAATCTTTCCCTTCTATGAATTTTGAATTTCAGATTTGGATTCCTAGGACATTTCATTTAGCGACAAATATCCATGAGTGTTGATAACCCAATTTTCCATATGGAGTTGTCAAAGAAACAACACCCACTTTCACAAGATGAATCGACCTCATCATACAGTGATGACACTAGTAGAATGATGGTGCTGGACGTTATTGTTGTCTTTCATGATAGGTACATACATAATCTTTTTGTGTTCTCTGTCACAGCATAGAGGAAAAGATCTTGTGAATGGAGACATGGTGATGCACACTGTTTGTTCTGCAAAACTTGAAATGGCACCAGATCCAAGTATTGTGGACACATCAAGCACCAATGGTGATGTGGTAAGATTCTGGATCAACAAACAAACAATTCTTTTGGTGTCATCACTCCGCAGTATTTTTTTTCGTGACCGTGCCTTGGCATGTATTTCATTAAGAGGAAAGCAGTTACAAACAGTTCCTGATGCAGACAAACAACACTTGGCCGATCAAGGGGACTAAGGATAACTGGTAGAGAAACACTGAAAAAAGGAAACAACCTGACATAAGAAACAGCAAAACCAGAGCAGAGCTAAAACATCTCAAGTGAGCAACACAGCTTGGCGACCCAAGATTGTATCGGCCTCCTCTTGTTGTAGGACCTGAAGGCTAGCATAGCCTGCCGTAATCCATGCGGAGAGCTCTACAGAGGCCAAGCAAGTAGGCATTGTCCGCCCGATACAGAGGTCATTCCTTTCCAGAGAAAGGCCCTCCGACGCTTGTCTGTCATCTGAATAGCCCAAGGGGAAATTGCTGTTGCAATTGCCGTGTGAATTGGTACAATATGAATGTCTATACAATACAAAACTCATTGGGCAATTACTATAACCTATGTCCACCCCCGCACCGTGATACTCTACTGTACAAGATTATTTGGATTTTAATAGATTAGCTACATTCTGGTACCCATAAATCTCAAACATTTAATGTTAATAACACAACACTGACAGTTGTAGATTGAAATATTTGCATTTCAGGAAACTGGTCATTCTTTTCAAGTTACCAATCTATTCAGTATAGTGTCTGCTGATGCAGATATGAAACGAAATGGGAACATTCAAAACTTACAACTCACACAGGTAATATGGTTAATATAATATCTTCATGATCTACAATACATCGTGCATTTCTGTTCAATTTAGTTCAGTGATATTCCATAGTCATAGTTTTTAAATTTTTAATGTTCATTGTACTCCATTGTTCTTGAAAGGTAGATGTACTTATGGAAAACTTAATTTGTGATATAGTACATCATCGTGATCATTACAGCCCATGGAAGATCCAAAGCTGGTGGAAGAAGTTGTAACAATGACTGCGTGCAAGGGTGTATCTTGCCAATTTAGTAAGGTTCCTACGACATCATCATTGCCACTTCACGCTGACATAGTGAATATGGTGAGCGGAGGCAAAGAGGACGGAAAAGAAAACAGTTCAATTTCCAGCGAAAAAGCCAACGAGAGAGGACAATTAAAAAATTGCATCAGAACACTGAGGATCATGTCAATCTCTTCAATGCTATTATGAAACTTGACAGCCAAAGGTAGGCGATGATCATCTTAGAAAAAGATGTCGATAAGTATACGAATTTTCTTTCTAATTCAAGTCTATAACCATTGCATGAAAATTTGTGCAGTCCAACATTAATTCGTTCAGAGGATTCAAGTTATAGGATTAGTGCCCACGAATTGATTCCATGTTTCAAGGAAACTGGTCGCCAGACCATTCGTGTTATTGATTGGGGAATAAAAAAAATCTCACATGATGAGTCTAAGGAAAGTCATGCTGGTTGGAAGACAATAATACCTGTTTCAATTTCGGTTGGTTCTTCTAGGTTTCAATATATAATTTCTTGCAGTGCATTGTTACTTGTAATTGCTTTGAAATTTGTTTTTCTGATCCTTTTTTTAGCGGTCTTTGGTAAATGTAGATGCTTCCACATAGGAAGACAATATATCAGATTTCACTAAGAAGATTAGAAGTGTGGTACGCCGTATTCCCTAGAGCTGTGTAGTTTGGTAATGCTTACTATATGTTACCTAATCTGTAAATGCGGAAGCAGCATTTATTAATACATGTTTATTAACTAGGTCATGTTTAAACAGCTGCTCCTGCCAGTATTTGATGATAATGATGCTAATTGGACATTATACTCCTTTGGGATGAACGAGGAGGTTGGGATTAGAGTCAATATACTGGACCCGGTCAAATGAGAAGACCAAGAGAATTGGAGGCTGCACAAGAAAACCAAATGTGATAGAATTGCCAGCAGGACGACACAATGTGTCAGGGGTATATGTCCTGAACTGAATATCGACTGGACCAAGGAACCGATAGTGTATGGAGATGTCCCAAGGCATGAAGAGGCTACTAATGCTTCTGGACTATACATCCTACACTTCATGACCAACTGGGACGGATCTAATATTACTAATTCTGTGAGTTTGTTGATGTGTATATATAGCAATACTCAAAACCGTACTAATATTCATTCTTGCAAATGTTGGCATGTTGTGTTTACAATATTTTCGTACCGACAGGAATGGGCCACCAACTATCGTAAAAGGTTGCTGCAGCAAATGATCACGCATACACTAAACCATGCAGAGCTCTCGAAATCATTGAAGGAACACTTGGGTCGGCGTCGATTATAACTATCTAAAAGTCTTGTTTCATGAGAATGACTTGCATTGGCTGAGGCCTTATATGGCATTATAAGCGATTGTGTAATGGATGGAATAGAGACGTGCTGTTCTTCGATATGCCTTTTCTTTACGAGACTACTACCATATTTGCGCCAGTGTCTAATCTCATTTGAACGCATGGCATGCAATTATTCAGCTTAGTGTCTTTTAAGAAATTTCCACAGCAACTCGCGGGGTATCACCTAGTAATACTATACTTAAACTAACTGGTAATTACCAACTTGCGACATGGGTATTCTCAAAAAAAAACTTGCGACATGGGTTATGCACGGTGTCGGTTACGCAAAATGCACGCTGCATCCGGTCGTGTCGATTCTCCGCGTCACCTGCACCAGCTCAGTTACGCACGGTTCGGCTACGCACAACGCAGTACGCACCATCCGTTCTGCATGGCGCGTGCAACACCTACTACGTTGTGTCGATTCAGTGTGTAACCTAAAAGGTTTCTTTTTGCGAATACGTAACCTAAAAGGTTACGCACCATCCGTGCAGCTTGATGCAACACCGACTAGGTTAAGCAACACCCTCTAGGGGAGGAACGTGGTGACTCCTAATACTTATGTATTATAATAGGTTATAAGCAACACCCTCTAGGGGAGGAACTTAACGTGGTGACTCCTAATACTTTTGTATTATATGCTTTTGTATTATAATAATACATAGATGCTCCTTCTGATGGAACTTTATTCTCAACAACAAAAAAAGAAAGAAAAAAGAAAACCCGCTGAAACTTTGTTACGCATTTGAACAGTGTCGGTGCGCCCGCTCCTTCCATCGTTGGTTATCGGACTAGCCGGCACCACCACCAGCATCCCAGCAGGAGCAGCCACAATATGCAACAACACAGTCCAGGATGCATTCCCCTGCTGCGAGGACGTCTAGCAATTATCCAAGGCATCAGCAACAAGGAAAATATTCACCAGCTGACTGCCGATCCGGGGAAAGGAGTGGCACATTGTCTCCAAAGCTTTCGTGAACTGCTCCCTGGCGTCCATGAGGATAGCGTGGGCGTCCACCAGTGTCGCCTGCACTTCTGCCGACAGCTCAGTCCCACGCCCGCGCATCGCATGGACCTGTGATATCAGTTGGCTAGTTTGGGCATCCAAGGAATCGAAGCAGTCCTGCAAGGATTGTTTCAACAGGGTGAACACCTCGTAGTGCAACTGGGTATGGGGACCCATTGACCCAGCAAGAGCTGCTCCAGTTACCACCACACCCTCAGCCCCGACAACAATGGGGATCTCGACAACATAAAATACCACATGGGGATACTCCTTATGGATGTTGTAGGTTTTATTATATCCATTGCTACTTAGCAATATCTTGCCTGTCACTTTCAAAGTCACCCTCCTGAGCATTGTTGCACATTGGAATAATAGTTTAAGGAAATCAATTTCATGATCTTTTGCTTTGAAGCCCACAATCTCTACCTCTTCAAGATCAGTCAAAGCAACACTATCATGTATCCATTTGTTATTAGGTTGTTCGCGGGGGCAGTTTGTTTCACATGATTCTCCCACCTGAAAGTAAATTTAACATGATAGAATTAATTAAATTATTAAGAAGGTTTACATGACACTGATGATCTCAATGGATACCTTGCTTACTAATAGGGTCACCTTAAGCCTTTGTATAACTGGTCGAATCCAAAGCAGGTGCAATACCAATGGACCATAAGCGTGTCCCTCTGCTTCTAGATCCAACTCCAAAATGGAAAAGTTGGTTGCTGTAAGTAACTCTATCTCTTGCACAAAGCTCCAACCACTACGAGGATCATAGTGTGGGGACGAACACTGCACATGAAAAAAATGAATGTTTGAATGCCATTTAAACAGGCAATATCAAGTTACACGCATAACCGTTTGGCACCATATAGAAAATAAACATAAGATTAAGAAGAGCAGGAGACTCACCCCGCAAAAAATGGTCAAAGATAAGACGTAGCAAGCATGAAGCTTGTGCTCACGTATGGTTTCGAGGACCCACAAATCACCAAACCAAGCTTTACCATAGCATTCCCAGGAAAATTTCTTTACTGTAGGAGCTAAGAAAGATATGCTAAAATTGTAATCCGTGTTAATGCGCAACTTCACGTCTTTAAGCATGGGGCATCAATGTCGATACGGTTGATGGTCTCTAAATCTGTTGTGGTGTGCAAAGGGAGCACCTCTAGCGACTCTGAGAGAACTTTCACTATATCAAGCACCCAGCAGTCATTGATCTCGAGCACACAAAGCCATGGGCATATAGGGAGCATAGAAGCAGGGTCCATGCAGCCCCCGACCATGGATAGGTTCTTGAGCATGGTAAATTGGCTGGATCGTGGTGGCCCAAAGCATAAATTCTCCGCGTGAAGCTTCAAGGAAACAGTTTGGTTATAGCAAGGCAGCCTGATGACATTACCTCCCTCTAAATGGACCACCGCGCGGATTGACAAACTCTCAGGCACCAGAATCGCAGCAGCATGGAGAAGTGAGTGACGTGCTGGGAGGCCACTGGGGTCCTGAAGGAGACGCCGAGCCAGTCCAAAACGGGGCTGGTGACCTGTGCGAGCATGGTTTCGACAGAATCTGGGTCGACATCGTTGAAATCCAAATTGGAAAGCCGCTTCCAGAGGTTACACCAACGGCGGGAAATGGCGGTGGTACGGGCAGCTTCGCGTAGGTCGAATAGATAGCCAAGTATCTCGAGAAGCAGTCGACCCTCCGTCGCCTTCCTCTGGGCACCGGCGACTTCCTTGCGGTTGCATGGCTTGGCACAATGAACGGTTAGGCAATATAGATATATAATGATACACTATTTCTTAGACTTAATAACAACCATTTCAAATCAATCAATTTGATCAATGTGAATCTGACTACGAAACTTAGAGATTTCCGCAATGTCCGGTTTCAGAATCCCCAATTCCCCACCCCCAACGAAAACATTAGAAATCAAACCAGCAATAGAGGCACAGATTTGCATACCCAGATTACCTTCTGCCAGCGCAGGACATCCCCTATGTGCCGCTATGATCTGCAACGCCACGGCCGTCTGCCACCGGATGCGACAATCGCAGATCTGCCGCCGCTCTTTTTGGACGGCACTCGTGTTTCTTACTTTCAGATCTGTCTGTTGATATGCTGCCTAGTATATATATGGCATGGTCCAACGGAGTAGTAAATGCCCAAACACTATATATAGGGTTACGCAGAAATGAGCGCCTTAATAAGTGACAGGTAAGGTGTTGTGCAGTGCAAGTGCAAGTGCAAGTGCATGTGCTTGCGCGATGTGTTGCGAACTTCCAGGGTTACACCATCTTTCTGCAAGACGGTAATGGACCTATGGAACTTGGGTTACACGAGTACTATTACAGGGTTGCACAATCTCTCGGCTTTAGGGGCTTGCCACGATACTTGGGTCTCCGCGGGCTGTTTGCCCGTTGCCATCTTTATGCTGGCTAGGGATGTAGTAAACGGGAACGGGCAATTCTCATCCCGACCGGTACCGTATCCCGCGTGTAAACCGACCGCGATCCATGCAAAGGGAGGAGCTTATGAAGTGTGCAACTGAGTGTGAGCTGGATACAAACAAGGGCATTTCACTTTTTTTTAGATTAAGGAACAAAAGTTCCGGCCTCAGCACTCTCGCAAGTGCCTGCAGCCAGCGAAAACATCAACAGCCACAAAGCTGTAACCCAGTAGGATCTAAGTCCTGTACAAGTTTGCCTTACAGGTGATCAACATAACAAGGCATGAAAAGAAAAACTTACAAGTTCAGACTAGGAACCACACAAGTCTCAAAACTAAAACGAAACACTCTAGCCAAACCACTTGAAGACCGGCGACTAGTCCATAATTCGCTTTCCAAACATTCCATCCACTCTTGTTAAAAAACTCCAATGACATTGTTTCTAACCAACAACATCCTTAGCTCCGTTCAAAATGCTCATTTCCTCTTCTTTGGATAAGATGGACCAGCTCCTTATCCAAAATGTTCCTCTAAACATCACCTGTAAAATTGACACAAATTTTGATCTTTGGAACACAACTTCATTCCTACAGAGCCATAAAGCCCAGCAAAAAGCTGCCACACCGATCAACACTTAATTCCTTTGCTTATTTGAAAAACTTCTAAGCCAAGGACCAAATAGATTAGAAATATTTGCAGGTGCTCTAATACCAAAAGTAATAGATATTGTCATCCACAACATCTTAAGGGGATTTTGGCTATTAAAAAAAGAGGTGTTGAATAGTTTCTTCCCTACTACAAAAGCAGCAACTAGTGCACCCTTCCATTGCCTCCTAGCTAGATTATCTTTGGTCAAGATTACACCATTTCTAATATACCAGAGAAAGAGTTTTATCTTTAAGGGGATTTTGGCTTTCCAAGTACAACAATTGAAAGGTATCCCCGTCCTCATCAACAATTGAAAGGCATTTCACTTGATGTGTCAACAAGATAGAAATCCACATATATGTATGAAAAAATCACTCCTCCTAGTGAATGGGCTATGACATTTAAACTGTTCCATTGCTTGAAGAAATTTTTTGATCTTCCTGAACTGTTGTCGGGTACTTTATACCCAGGCGTTTGCACTTTGCATCACACATTCACACAGCATGGCTCCTACGTAATCTACTCGTCCAGGTTACGCAAACCATACACTGCATTTTTGTTGTATATAATTAATCTGAGCGGGTGCAGGTAGCAACTCCAACAGTTTGCTATCTTAGTTTGACATTCACCTAATTTTGGCAAAACATGAAAAATTAGCCTCCAACAGTTTGGCGAAACAACTTGGCATCAATAACAAGTTGGCATCCCTCCCCTCCCCACGCGTATATATGCGCGCAGCTATCCGCGGCGCATCCTTCCGTAACAGAAGAGGTGGAAGGGTATAAAAATAATTTTGTTTTTTCTCAGGGTTCCTGATTTAAGTTTCAAGAGGTGGAAGGGTAGAAACATATTTTTGTTTCTCTCTCAGGGTTCCTGATGTAAGATAAATCTAGATTTGACAAGTTAATTATGCCAAACTGTTGGAGATGAACTCTTTTTTTACTTGGCATGTCTTTTTACGTGCCGAATCGACACCACCCAGTCGGTGTTGCAGCATGAAGGTGCGTAACCGAGTCCGAGCGGGTTTAGGTTACGCATACATCCAGAGCCTATATGTGCGCGTGCGTATTCCTGGCGGTTGCAGCCTGGATGGTGCGTAACAAAGTGGGTGCAGGTAACGCGGACACGACCGGTGCTGCGATGCAGCATGGACGGTGCGTAACAGACCCGGTGCAGGTTACGCATACATAATAAGCCTGGCACCATGCAGCAACGGGAGAAAACAATGCTCATATTGTCGTCTATTCGGCCACACCGTCACACCTTCCCAACCTCAACGCTCCGCCAACGTTCTCGTCCACACCTTTCAAACCTTACCGCCATCTGACCGACCTCGCCTTCTCCAGTCGCGCCATTGTTCTCATCGCGCACACGTCACCAAGACCTCACTCGCCGTCCTCTGCGTCTCTTGACCTCACTGTCATCCCCACCTTCCTGACCTCATAGTCACGCCCGTGCCGCCCCGACATGTCATCACCCTGACCGCGCTATTTTGGCACCTCCCGGACTTGGTGTCATCACCATTGTCCATGTCGAGCCCCATGCATAATTGCATATGATGGGAACGGGGGTGCCCGATTTTCCGTCAGGTAGTCGTGTCGTCGGGGGGCGTTCATAGCTGCGGCGGCCGGCAGTGGTGGGTTGGGCCCAGGTTGAAGGAGGCAGCGGACACCGACGGCGGCGGCGCGGAGGGAGGGACGAACACCGACGGTGGCCCACCCAGCCCAAGAGGGGACCCGACAGCGGCCCGGAGTCGGCGGCGGCGACGGCCTCGTGCGACGCCAGGAGGGGCCGCGCCGGCTACCTCGCGCCCCGCGCCAGCGCCACCCTTCTTCAAGTCACGTCCATCCTTGCAGATCGGTCCTGCGCGATTGACCACTTGGGCGGCGGCGGGAACATGGACTTGATGCACTCTACCACCTCGGTGCTGGTCCGGAACGCCCGCGCCAGCACGTCAGTGGGCACCGCCGGCATGGCACTGAATAGCGCCGCGGCGGCCGTCTGCGTGCCGGGCATCTGGCTGTCGAACGCTGACACCGCCACGGCGAGCGCCACCCTGACGCTGCGCTGGAAGTGTAGGAGGCCGTGCGGGAAGACGAACACCTCGCCCTTGGAGACGGTGTGGGTGAGGAGCCGGTTCACCGCCGCCGCGGTGCCTAGTATATATATGGCATGGTCCAACGGAGTAGTAATGCCCAAACACTATATATAGGGTTACACAGAAATGAGCGCCTTAATAAGTGACAGGTAAGGTGTTGTGCAGTGCAAGTGCAAGTGCATGTGCTTGCGCGATGTGTTGCGAACTTCCAAGGTTACACCATCTTTCTGCAAGATGGTAATGGACCTATGGAACTTAGGTTACACGAACACTGTTGCAGGGTTGCACAATGTCTCGGCTTTAGGGGCTTGCCACGATACTTGGGTCTCCGCAGGCTGTTTGCCCATTGCCATCTTTATGCTGGAATAGTGGTCGCGGCGGCGTAGAGGTGTAGGCTGATTATGTTAAAAACAAATGGTGCATATATGATTATGGTGCATATATGATTATGTTTGCCTGTTGCCATTTTTATGCTAAAAATAAATATAAGATAAATCAAATAAATGGTGCATATATTATTATGTTGAAAAAATATATAAAGTAGGATCAAAATATAGATAATGTTCGGGGCTCCTCATCTTCGCCCCCTCCCCTTGGCCGCGGCGGCACCCGACCGTTGGCGCCCTCCTCCCCGTCTCCGACGCGTCGCCGCTCCTTCGGCGCTCCCCTCTTCCTCGTCGCCGCTCGTGCTGCTCTCCTCCTTGGCGGCCCCAGCCGATGGTCCTTCGCCGTTGTCGTCTGTGTTGCCGTGGATCGGTCCTGTCTGCCGTCTGCGCCGTTTGCGTGGGTCGTGGTCTGCCGGCCAGTCGGTGCTTTGTTGCTGTCGCCTCGGTGCTCTGGCTGCTTTTCCATCGGTGTGCCTGCTGCCCAAGCCTGAAGATCACTGGCGAGGAGTTGGTCTTGGGGTTCGGCAAAAGCCTTGCACGACCTCGGTCGGTGCCGGCAATGGCTGCACCATCGGTGTAGCTTCCCTCGCTGGAGGCGTTGTCTTTTCGCCCCAATTCCATTTGGTCAGCCCGGTGAAGACTTGGTCCGCTCCCCCTTTTCCCCGTCATGCATTAGAATTTTTTAATATTCCTTTGATCGGGCAGAACATGGTAATTTTCTTCTCGTTCTTGTACTTGGACCCCTAAAGTAGCTTGTTGTGTTTGATGTAAGCTAAAAATAAATATAAGATAAATCAAATAAATGGTGCATATATGATTATGTTGAAAAATATATAAAGTAGGATCAAAATATATATAATGTTGGAGATGATTTTTTTATGTGTCGTATATTTTGAAGTTTAGATGAGTCATCAGCCAGCAACCACATAATATCATCACCACGAGCCATTTTTTTAGCGAAATGTGCATGGCGTTGCCTTCCGTGTGCTGCTGTGCAAGGATAACCCAATGGATAATCCAAAATCCGGAAAAACTTTATAAAAAACAAGAGCACAGAATACATCAGTACATCACACACTGTCCAAATTGTTTCAGAAGTATGCAACAATACAATTCAGCACACTACAAGTTCAATAAAAGTGGAAAACACAAATCAACATCCATATATAGTCTTCCAAATGAATAACAACAGACAATTTATCATTCATCAATTATGGTGGAATCATCTTCACCCTATGAAATAAAAAGAGTCGCGAATTTGCGGAGCTCCAATGGGCATCCGTGGGCGAAATCTAAAATCCGCCCCAAACCCAAAGCGTTGCGGATATCCGAATCCACGAACCTGTGGGCAAAAATCTGAAGCAAACCCACAACCCAGGGACCCAAAATCCGCGGATATCTGCTCCGAAACCAACCCATTGCCATCCGTATCTGTACCTCAGTGGTCTCATGGGAGATATTTTTTAATCTACTCAGGAATAACAGTGTCATTACTTTGATGCGAGAGGAGTTTTTCTAGCAGCTCTAGACGAAATTCCTCAATCATCTCCTGCTTACAACAAAGAAATAGTTAGAGAGCAAATAAAATTATACCCACATGTACTCTAATCTTTATTTAGTGATAGCAAAAACTGATTCTGCTCTTCCGTTAATAATGAAGAAAAGACAAACTAATGAATGGAAAAGGTTTTTTTTTAAAACTCACCGTATCAACTGTGCTAAGTAATCCTTCCACAGTCCAAAGTTGCAAATATGTCAAAACATGGAATCCACAATACTGTTTGTTTCCCTAGGCTGTGACCTTAAAGTACACATAATCATCTTCTCTCCAGTTCATTTCCAGTTGCGGACAGGTATCCCTAACAAACATACTCATCCTACCAGCAATATTTTTTTTGTAGCCTCATGATGCACATCTCGCTTTTCCATTCCGTCTCCTTCATAATCCCTTTCTAAAGAATCCAGAATATATATTTTTCTGGACTTCTTGTTCATACTGAACACATACAAAGTGAAGTGTGCATGTGCTAGCACTAGCACCAGTATCTGACAAAGTGCAGAATAATTGAAATAAATTAGTCTTCATAGTATCAAAAGATAGAAATAAAATTCTGATTACATGCTGACTACTCCACGACTGGGTTAGGTTTCTTTTACATGTGGGCATCATTTTAGCTGTCAAAAGAAAAGAGAGCTAAATTCAAGACGCTTACCACTTTGGCAGAAGCAATCGATTGTCGCATCTCATGATCCAAATTCATCAAAAGTTGTGAAGGTGGAGTAGTCCCAATAGTCGGCCAGCAAAAATTGCTTGCAGTAACAAAAAAAATCAATATATATATATAATGCATATTCATGGATTAAAAAAGATTCCACTTGCAATAGAGATGACACTTACAGTCTAAGTCACTGTAAATATAAATTTCGAATCTTTTGGAGAAAGATCATCAATGATAAATTTAACAGCACAGTCAAAAAAATCATCAGACAAATCATTTCCGTCAATGTAAGTAGTTGCCAGGTCCTTGGAAAGTACAGTACCATATTTGGGGCTTGAAAATATGTTGCCACTGCAAAATCATATAACTTGCTTTTAGTTCTAGCAGATAAACTAATGGAAGAAACAAGAATCGATCAGTGCTAAAGACAAGTGTTTGTACCAAGTGTCCTGAAGTTTTAACACTTCACCAAGGAGTTTGTGTCGTCTACAATTACAGGGGAGATAATTCTTGATATTCTCAGGAATACGAGCTTTGTTATCTGGAATGCCCAGAACCTTCTCCAGCAGAACTAATCGAAAATCTTCAATGGTCTCCTGCTTAAAAGAGAGCATTTAGAGCAGAGGTACTTATGAAACCTATTCTCAGTTGTTTTTTATGTAAACATTTTGTCAAATGACAAAGTTAAAGAATAAATCACCTTATCAATTATTCCGTGAATCCTTGTCCCATCCCAACTTTCAATGAATTTCAAAAGATAGAATCCAAACATTTTTTTCATCAGCAAGGATTACTTCAGCTGTCTTGAAAGAATTTATGCTCCACATCTGTTTCATTCGAAAATCATTATATTTTAAAAGGTTAATCATCCTGTCAAGTAGCTTTTTCTTAGAACTTTTTTAGCTGCGCTGATAACACATATTTTCATATCTTTCCCTTTGGTAGCAAATGAATACAAGGCACAATTTTCCTTGTAGAGCAAGGGCACCAAAAGCTGACATGTGCATGACATACCATAAATCAAACATCACACTAAAAAGAAATATATGAAAAACTGATATAAGAGGTATCTACCATATCACATGTAGTCAGTTTTGAAATCTCCGTTATTCCCAATTTTGATGTAACCAGAGCACTTTGCAAATGCATCTCACCCCCTTCCATCAAAGTGTCCACTTCATCTAATGAAAATATTAATTTAGAATCCATTTCAGCCCGCATGATTTTAATTACTAAATCTAGTAATTGCTTCATACAATCTCCATTGGTGTAACATGCTACCAACTCATTGGCTCTTATAGCACCGAATTTATTAGAAGAAAATATAAGTTGTCTGCACAACAGACGATAGGCTTTACGTAAATAAAAACTGATGCAGAAGACTAGAATATTAATTCATCAATGATATAGACATAGTCATGTACCTCTGGCGCTGAAGTGATAACAATTCCTCAAGGAGTTTCCTTCGTTTTTCATCAGTTTGCCTCCCACGACAGTTTTCTTCAACGTCTGGTTTGTTTATTTCCTTTTTGTCACATTGATAGGTCGTCAAAGTTACAGAACAAGGTTGTTCTGTGTCACGTTCTTGTAAATCCTTATTGGCTTGTTGCATCTTACAGTTTCCCTTTTTAACTTCATTTGATGTAGCAGTTATCTTATCCATTGGTATTTTGTCATGGGTATCTTTCGTCATGTATGATGATGCCTGCAGTGACAGGAGGTTGAAAATATGTCACTGAAAAAAAAGATCTTTATGCTTTCTTTTCAGTCTACTCTCTGTCTGTGAAGCAATACATTAAAAGCTTTTCAGCAAATAACACAAAAAATTGAAAACACGCAATCAACAGTTAGTACTATGTAAGTTTCACTGAACACATTATTTGTAGATTTATGCAAGAGCAATAAAGCACATCAATTATTCAACGAGATGTGCTGCTGCAGAACTGGACCAAACTCCACGTCAGGAACGAGAAACAAAAGGAACAGCAAACAAGATATAGTGCTCCTGCTGCAGAATTGCAGACAGAAGCTACTACAGAACAAGAGACATCTGCAATCTGTGATTGCTATTTTCTAATTATATCATTTGAACCAATAGTTTTATGTGCTTAATTTCAGCGCCAGTATTGAACAAATGCTAGGTCGTTCGGAACTCCACTTCGTAACGCCTATTTCATTCAATCATTTTTTAGAGCTCATGGATATAAAGGAATAGCTTCGTAAAAAAACTATTAATTACATGATCTTGCAAGTACTGGGCATCATCAAAAAGTTAACTTGTACTATTAATGAAGAACCACTAATGATTATTTGAAGCACAATCCTCTATGCTAACCTGAAGGGGATCCTTTGGAGAGCATCCTAGTGGTACTTCCAGGCTTCCAGGTGTATGTACCTAGAATTCGAAAAAAGCAACCTTGGTTATGTGCCCATGCAAGGGATCAAAAGTTCTCTGGTAAGATAAGTTCATCTATGTGAAACAAATCATTTGAGTTCGACATAGAATCAGAATATTAGCTCAGAAGATTTTGAAAGGATTCAGTTTTATACAAAAGATATATACTAACCTCACTCTCCTTTCGTTCATCCAAAACATCATGCATCTCTTCATCGTCGTCTGGGCGATGTGAATGTGAAGACCATCTCTGATCTTGACGCGTATCATATTGACACATAGTTTTAACAGCTAATCACAAGCCTACATTTTTAGGCACAGGTGAATGAGAATTTGTTAAAAACAGCTAATGTACCTCTTTGTCACTAGTTGAGACATCATATATTGCGCATTCTAGGTTCTCCAATATACTCTCGGTCTGTGAAGCAATACATTAAAGCTTTTCAGCAAATAACCCCAAAAATTGAAAATGAGCAATCAACAGTTAGTGCTATGTAAGTTTCACTTAACGCATTAGTTGCAGCTAAATAAAATGGTTCAGATACCAATTCTGCAGCAGCCACGACGAGTTTTTCGCCAGGCAACTCAGTATCTTGAGGCTGAATGCAGGCCACAGACGAAGCATCTTCTTCACTTACACCACACATGGTACTTTCTTGATTTCCCTGCATAATCCAAACATATAAGCTTTTGAACTGAGTGATGAGATTTATACAAGAGCAACAAAGCACATCAATTATTCAACTAGATGTGTTGCTGCAGAACTGGATCAAACTCCACGTCATGAATGAGAAACAAAAGGAACAGCAAACAGGACGTAGTGCTCCTGCTGCAGAATTGCAGACACAGGCTACTACAGAACAAGAGACATCTGCAATCTATGATTGCTATTTTCTGTTTTATGCGCTTAATTTCTGCGCCAGTATTGAACAAATGCGGTCGTCCGAAACTCCACTTCGTAATGCCCATTTCATTCAATCATTTTTTAGCGCTCATGGATATACAGGAATAGCTTCGTAAAAAACTATTAATTACATGATCTTGGAAGTACTGGGCATCATCAAAAAGTTAACTTGTACTATTAATGAAGAACCAGTAATGGTTATTTGAAGCACAGTCCTCTATGCTAACCTGAAGGGGATCCTTTGGAGAGCAACCTAGTGGTACCTAGAATTCGAAAAAAAGCAAACTTGGTTATGTGCCCATGCAAGGGATCAAAAGTTCTCTGGTAAGATAAGTTCATCTATGTGAAGCAGATCATTTGAGTTCAACATAGAATCAGAATATTAGCTCAGAAAATTTTGAAAGGATTCAGTTTTATACAAAAGATATATACTAACCTCACTCTCCTTTCGTTCATCCAAAACATCATGCATCTCTTCATCATCGTCTTGGTGATGTGAATATGAAGACCCTCTCTGATCCTGATGCGTATCATATTGACACTCAGTTTTAACAGCTAATCACGAGCCTACATTTTTAGGTACAAGTGAATGAGAATTTGTTAAAAACAGCTAATGTACCTCTTTGCCACTAGTTGAGACATCATATCTTGCGCACTCTAGGTTCTCCAATCTACTCTCCATCTGTGAAGCAATACATTAAAGCTTTTCAGCAAACAACCCAAAAAATTGAAAATGCGCAACCAACAGTTAGTGCTATGTAAGTTTCACTTAACACATTCGTTGCAGCTGAATTAAATGGTTCAGATACCAATTCTGCAGCAGCGACGACGAGTTTTTCCCCAGGCAACTCAGTATCTTGAGGCTGAATGCAGGCCACAGACGAAGCATCTTCTTCACTTACACCACACGTAGTACTTTCTTGATTTCCCTGCATAATCCAAACATATAAGCTTTTGAACTGAGTGATGAGATTTATGCAAGAGCAATAAAGCACATCAATTATTCAACGAGATGTGCTGCAGCATAACTGGATCAAACTCCACGTCATGAACGAGAAACAAAAGGAACAGCAAACAGGACGTAGTGCTCCTGCTGCAGAATTGCAGACACAGGCTACTACAGAACAAGAGACATCTGCAATCTAAGATTGCTATTTTCTGTTTTATGCGCTTAATTTCTGCGCCAGTATTGAACAAATGCGGTCGTCTGAAACTCCACTTCGTAATGCCCATTTCATTCAATCATTTTTTAGCGCTCATGGATATACAGGAATAGCTTCGTAAAAAACTATTAATTACATGATCTTGGAAGTACTGGGCATCATCAAAAAGTTAACTTGTACTATTAATGAAGAACCAGTAATGGTTATTTGAAGCACAGTACTCTATGCTAACCAGAAGGGGATCCTTTGGAGAGCAACCTAGTGGTACCTAGAATTCGAAAAAAAGCAAACTTGGTTATGTGCCCATGCAAGGGATCAAAAGTTCTCTGGTAAGATAAGTTCATCTATGTGAAACAGATCATTTGAGTTCAACATAGAATCAGAATATTAGCTCAGAAAATTTTGAAAGGATTCAGTTTTATACAAAAGATATATACTAACCTCACTCTCCTTTCGTTCATCCAAAACATCATGCATCTCTTCATCGTCGTCTTGGTGATGTGAATATGAAGACCCTCTCTAATCCTGATGCGTATCATATTGACACTCAGTTTTAACAGCTAATCACGAGCCTACATTTTTAGGCAGAGGTGAATGAGAATTTATTAAAAACAGCTAATGTACCTCTTTGCCACTAGTTGAGACATCATATCTTGCGCACTCTAGGTTCTCCAATGTACTCTCCATCTGTGAAGCAATACATTAAAGCTTTTCAGCAAACAACCCAAAAAATTGAAAATGCGCAACCAACAGTTAGTGCTATGTAAGTTTCACTTAACACATTCGTTGCAGCTGAATTAAATGGTTCAGATACAAATTCTGCAGCAGCGACGACGAGTTTTTCCCCAGGCAACTCAGTATCTTGAAGCTGAATGCAGGCCACAGACGAAGCATCTTCTTCACTTACACCACACGTAGTACTTTCTTGATTTCCCTGCATAATCCAAACATATAAGCTTTTGAACTGAGTGATGAGATTTATGCAAGAGCAATAAAGCACATCAATTATTCAACGAGATGTGCTGCAGCATAACTGGATCAAACTCCACGTCATGAACGAGAAACAAAAGGAACAGCAAACAGGACGCAGTGCTCCTGCTACAAAATTGCAGACACAGGCTACTACAGAACAAGAGACATCTGCAATCTATGATTGCTGTTTTCTATTTTATGCACTTAATTTCTGCGCCAGTATTGAACAAATGCGGTCGTCCGAAACTCCACTTCGTAATGCCCATTTCATTCAATCATTTTTTAGCGCTCATGGATATACAGGAATAGCTTCGTAAAAAACTATTAATTACATGATCTTGGAAGTACTGGGCATCATAAAAAAGTTAACTTGTACTATTAATGAAGAACCACTAATGGTTATTTGAAGCACAGTCCTCTATCCTAACCAGAAGGGGATCCTTTGGAGAGCAACCTAGTGGTACCTAGAATTCGAAAAAAAGCAAACTTGGTTATGTGCCCATGCAAGGGATCAAAAGTTCTCTGGTAAGATAAGTTCATCTATGTGAAACAGATCATTTGAGTTCAACATAGAATCAGAATATTAGCTCAGAAAATTTTGAAAGGATTCAGTTTTATACAAAAGATATATACTAACCTCACACTCCTTTCGTTCATCCAAAACATCATGCATCTCTTCATCGTCGTCTTGGTGATGTGAATATGAAGACCCTCTCTGATCCTGATGCGTATCATATTGACACTCAGTTTTAACAGCTAATCACGAGCCTACATTTTTAGGCACAGGTGAATGAGAATTTATTAAAAACAGCTAATGTACCTCTTTGCCACTAGTTGAGACATCATATCTTGCGCACTCTAGGTTCTCCAATCTACTCTCCATCTGTGAAGCAATGCATTAAAGCTTTTCAGCAAACAACCCAAAAAATTGAAAATGCGCAACCAACAGTTAGTGCTATGTAAGTTTCACTTAACACATTCATTGCAGCTGAATTAAATGGTTCAGATACCAATTCTGCAGCAGCGACGACGAGTTTTTCCCCAGGCAACTCAGTATCTTGAGGCTGAATGCAGGCCACAGACGAAGCATCTTCTTCACTTACACCACACGTAGTACTTTCTTGATTTCCCTGCATAATCCAAACATATAAGCTTTTGAACTGAGTGATGAGATTTATGCAAGCGCAATAAAGCACATCAATTATTCAACGAGATGTGCTGCAGCATAACTGGATCAAACTCCACGTCATGAACGAGAAGCAAAAGGAACAGCAAACAGGACGTAGTGCTCCTGCTGCAGAATTGCAGACACAGGCTACTACAGAACAAGAGACATCTGCAATCTATGATTGCTGTTTTCTGTTTTATGCACTTAATTTCTGCGCCAGTATTGAACAAATGCGGTCGTCCGAAACTCCACTTTGTAATGCCCATTCCATTCAATCATTTTTTAGCGCTCATGGATATACAGGAATAGCTTCGTAAAAAACTATTAATTACATGATCTTGGAAGTACTGGGCATCATCAAAAAGTTAACTTGTACTATTAATGAAGAACCACTATTGGTTATTTGAAGCACAGTCCTCTATGCTAACCAGAAGGGGATCCTTTGGAGAGCAACCTAGTGGTACCTAGAATTCGAAAAAAACCAAACTTGGTTATGTGCCCATGCAAGGGATCAAAAGTTCTCTGGTAAGATAAGTTCATCTATGTGAAACAGATCATTTGAGTTCAACATAGAATCAGAATATTAGCTCAGAAAATTTTGAAAGGATTCAGTTTTATACAAAAGATATATACTAACCTCACTCTCCTTTCGTTCATCCAAAACATCATGCATCTCTTCATCGTCATCTTGGTGATGTGAATATGAAGACCCTCTCTGATCCTGATGCGTATCATATTGACACTCAGTTTTAACAGCTAATCACGAGCCTACATTTTTAGGCACAGGTGAATGAGAATTTATTAAAAACAGCTAATGTACCTCTTTGCCACTAGTTGAGACATCATATCTTGCGCACTCTAGGTTCTCCAATCTACTCTCCATCTGTGAAGCAATACATTAAAGCTTTTCAGCAAACAACCCAAAAAATTGAAAATGCGCAACCAACAGTTAGTGCTATCTATGTTTCACTTAACACATTCGTTGCAGTTGAATTAAATGGTTCAGATACCAATTCTGCAGCAGCGACGACGAGTTTTTCCCCAGGCAACTCAGTATCTTGTGGCTGAATGCAGGCCACAGACGAAGCATCTTCTTCACTTACACCACACGTAGTACTTTCTTGATTTCCCTGCATAATCCAAACATATAAGCTTTTGAACTGAGTGATGAGATTTATGCAAGAGCAATAAAGCACATCAATTATTCAACGAGATGTGCTGCAGCATAACTGGATCAAACTCCACGTCATGAACGAGAAGCAAAAGGAACAGCAAACAGGACGTAGTGCTCCTGCTGCAGAATTGCAGACACAGGCTACTACAGAACAAGAGACATCTGCAATCTATGATTGCTGTTTTCTGTTTTATGCGCTTAATTTCTGCACCAGTATTGAACAAATGCGGTCGTCCGAAACTCCACTTCGTAATGCCCATTTCATTCAATCATTTTTTAGCGCTCATGGATATACAGGAATAGCTTCGTAAAAAACTATTAATTACATGATCTTGGAAGTACTGGGCATCATCAAAAAGTTAACTTGTACTATTAATGAAGAACCACTATTGGTTATTTGAAGCACAGTCCTCTATGCTAACCAGAAGGGGATCCTTTGGAGAGCAACCTAGTGGTACCTAGAATTCGAAAAAAAACAAACTTGGTTATGTGCCCATGCAAGGGATCAAAAGTTCTTTGGTAAGATAAGTTCATCTATGTGAAATAGATCATTTGAGTTCAACATAGAATCAGAATATTAGCTCAAAAATTTTTGAAAGGATTCAGTTTTATACAAAAGATATATACTAACCTCACTCTCCTTTCGTTCATCCAAAACATCATGCATCTCTTCATCGTCATCTTGGTGATGTGAATATCAAGACCCTCTCTGATCCTGATGCGTATCATATTGACACTCAGTTTTAACAGCTAATCACGAGCCTACATTTTTAGGCACAGGTGAATGAGAATTTATTAAAAACAGCTAATGTACCTCTTTGCCACTAGTTGAGACATCATATCTTGCGCACTCTAGGTTCTCCAATCTACTCTCCATCTGTGAAGCAATACATTAAAGCTTTTCAGCAAACAACCGAAAAAATTGAAAATGCGCAACCAACAGTTAGTGCTATGTAAGTTTCACTTAACACATTCGTTGCAGCTGAATTAAATGGTTCAGATACCAATTCTGCAGCAGCGACGACAAGTTTTTCCCCAGGCAACTCAGTATCTTGAGGCTGAATGCAGGCCACAGACGAAGCATCTTCTTCACTTACACCACGCGTAGTACTTTCTTGATTTCCCTGCATAATCCAAACATATAAGCTTTTGAACTGAGTGATGAGATTTATGCAAGAGCAATAAAGCACATCAATTATTCAACGAGATGTGCTGCTGCATAACTGGATCAAACTCCACGTCGTGAACGAGAAACAAAAGGAACAGCAAACAGGACATAGTGCTCCTACTGCAGAATTGCAGACACAGGCTACTACAGAACAAGAGACATCTGCAATCTATGATTGCTGTTTTCTGTTTTATGCGCTTAATTTCTGCGCCAGTATTGAACAAATGCGGTCGTCCGAAACTCCACTTCGTAATGCCCATTTCATTCAATCATTTTTTAGCGCTCAAGGATATACAGGAATAGCTTCGTAAAAAACTATTAATTACATGATCTTGGAAGTACTGGGCATCATCAAAAAGTTAACTTGTACTATTAATGAAGAACCACTATTGGTTATTTGAAGCACAGTCCTCTATGCTAACCAGAAGGGGATCCTTTGGAGAGCAACCTAGTGGTACCTAGAATTCGAAAAAAAGCAAACTTGGTTATGTGCCCATGCAAGGGATCAAAAGTTCTCTGGTAAGATAAGTTCATCTATGTGAAACAGATCATTTGAGTTCAACATAGAATCAGAATATTAGCTCAGAAAATTTTGAAAGGATTCAGTTTTATACAAAAGATATATACTAACCTCACTCTCCTTTCGTTCATCCAAAACATCATGCATCTCTTCATCGTCGTCTTGGTGATGTGAATATCAAGACCCTCTCTGATCCTGATGCGTATCATATTGACACTCAGTTTTAACAGCTAATCACGAGCCTACATTTTTAGGCACAGGTGAATGAGAATTTATTAAAAACAGCTAATGTACCTCTTCGCCACTAGTTGAGACATCATATCTTGCGCACTCTAGGTTCTCCAATCTACTCTCCATCTGTGAAGCAATACATTAAAGCTTTTCAGCAAACAACCGAAAAAATTGAAAATGCGCAACCAACAGTTAGTGCTATGTAAGTTTCACTTAACACATTCGTTGCAGCTGAATTAAATGGTTCAGATACCAATTCTGCAGCAGCGACGACAAGTTTTTCCCCAGGCAACTCAGTATCTTGAGGCTGAATGCAGGCCACAGACGAAGCATCTTCTTCACTTACACCACACGTAGTACTTTCTTGATTTCCCTGCATAATCCAAACATATAAGCTTTTGAACTGAGTGATGAGATTTATGCAAGAGCAATAAAGCACATCAATTATTCAACGAGATGTGCTGCAGCATAACTGGATCAAACTCCACATCGTGAACGAGAAACAAAAGGAACAGCAAACAGGACGTAGTGCTCCTGCTGCAGAATTGCAGACACAGGCTACTACAGAACAAGAGACATCTGCAATCTATGATTGCTGTTTTCTGTTTTATGCGCTTAATTTCTGCGCCAGTATTGAACAAATGCGATCGTCCGAAACTCCACTTCGTAATGCCCATTTCATTCAATCATTTTTTAGCGCTCATGGATATACAGGAATAGCTTCGTAAAAAACTATTAATTACATGATCTTGGAAGTACTGGGCATCATCAAAAAGTTAACTTGTACTATTAATGAAGAACCACTATTGGTTATTTGAAGCACAGTCCTCTATGCTAACCAGAAGGGGGTCCTTTGGAGAGCAACCTAGTGGTACCTAGAATTCGAAAAAAAGCAAACTTGGTTATGTGCCCATGCAAGGGATCAAAAGTTCTCTAGTAAGATAAGTTCATCTATGTGAAACAGATCATTTGAGTTCAACATAGAATCAGAATATTAGCTCAGAAAATTTTGAAAGGATTCAGTTTTATACAAAAGATATATACTAACCTCACTCTCCTTTCGTTCATCCAAAACATCATGCATCTCTTCATCGTCGTCTTGGTGATGTGAATATCAAGACCCTCTCTGATCCTGATGCGTATCATATTGACACTCAGTTTTAACAGCTAATCACGAGCCTACATTTTTAGGCACAGGTGAATGAGAATTTATTAAAAACAGCTAATGTACCTCTTTGCCACTAGTTGAGACATCATATCTTGCGCACTCTAGGTTCTCCAATCTACTCTCCATCTGTGAAGCAATACATTAAAGCTTTTCAGCAAACAACCCAAAAAATTGAAAATGCGCAACCAACAGTTAGTGCTATGTAAGTTTCACTTAACACATTCGTTGCAGCTGAATTAAATGGTTCAGATACCAATTCTGCAGCAGCGACGACGAGTTTTTCCCCAGGCAACTCAGTATCTTGAGGCTGAATGCAGGCCACAGACGAAGCATCTTCTTCACTTACACCACACGTAGTACTTTCTTGATTTCCCTGCACAATCCAAACATATAAGCTTTTGAACTGAGTGATGAGATTTATGCAAGAGCAATAAAGCACATCAATTATTCAACGAGATGTGCTGCAGCATAACTGAATCAAACTCCACGTCATGAACGAGAAACAAAAGGAACAGCAAACAGGACGTAGTGCTCCTGCTGCAGAATTGCAGACACAGGCTACTACAGAACAAGAGACATCTGTAATCTATGATTGCAATTTTCTGTTTTATGCGCTTAATTTCTGTGCCAGTATTGAACAAATGCGGTCGTCCGAAACTCCACTTCGTAATGCCCATTTCATTCAATCATTTTTTAGCGCTCATGGATATACAGGAATAGCTTCGTAAAAAACTATTAATTACATGATCTTGGAAGTACTGGGCATCATCAAAAAGTTAACTTGTACTATTAATGAAGAACCACTAATGGTTATTTGAAGCACAGTCCTCTATGCTAACCTGAAGGGGATCCTTTGGAGAGCAACCTAGTGGTACCTAGAATTCGAAAAAAAGCAAACTTGGTTATGTGCCCATGCAAGGGATCAAAAGTTCTCTGGTAAGATACGTTCATCTATGTGAAACAGATCATTTGAGTTCAACATAGAATCAGAATATTAGCTCAGAAAATTTTGAAAGGATTCAGTTTTATACAAAAGATATATACTAACCTCACTCTCCTTTCATTCATCCAAAACATCATGCATCTCTTCATCGTCGTCTTGGTGATGTGAATATGAAGACCCTCTCTGATCCTGATGCGTATCATATTGACACTCAGTTTTAACAGCTAATCACGAGCCTACATTTTTAGGCACAGGTGAATGAGAATTTGTTAAAAACAGCTAATGTACCTCTTTGCCACTAGCTGAGACATCATATCTTGCGCACTCTTGGTTCTCCAATCTACTCTCCATCTGTGAAGCAATACATTAAAGCTTTTCAGCAAACAACCGAAAAAATTGAAAATGCGCAATCAACAGTTAGTGCTATGTAAGTTTCACTTAACACATTCGTTGCAGCTGAATTAAATGGTTCAGATACCAATTCTGCAGCAGCGACGATGAGTTTTTCCCCAGGCAACTCAGTATCTTGAGGCTGAATGCAGGCCACAGACGAAGCATCTTCTTCACTTACACCACACGTAGTACTTTCTTGATTTCCCTGCATAATCCAAATATATAAGCTTTTGAACTGAGTGATGAGATTTATGCAAGAGCAATAAAGCACATCAATTATTCAACGAGATGTGCTGCAGCATAACTGGATCAAACTCCACATCAAGAATGAGAAACAAAAGGAACAGCAAACGGGATGTAGTGCTCCTGCTGCAGAATTGCAAACACGGGCTACTACAAAACAAGAGACATCTGCAATTTGTGATTGCTATTTTCTAATCGTGTCATTTGAACCGATAGTTTTATGTGCTTAATTTTAGCACCAATATTGAACAAATGTGGTCGTCCGGAACTCCACTTCGTAATGCCCGTTTCATTCAATCATTTTTTAACGCTCATGGATATATAGGAATAGCTTCATAAAAAAACTATTAATTACATGATCTTGGAAGTACTGGGCATCATCAAAAAGTTAACTTGTACTATTAATGAAGAACCACTAATGATTATTTGAAGTACAATCCTCTATGCTAACCTGAAGGGATCCTTTGAGGAGCATCCTAGTGGTACTTCCAGGCTTCCAGGTGTATGTACCTAGAATTCGAAAAAAGCAACCTTAGTTATGTGCCCACACAAGGGATCAAAAGTTCTCTGGTAAGATAAGTTCATCTATGTGAAACAAATCATTTGAGTTCAACATAGAATCAGAATATTAGCTCAGAAGATTTTGAAAGGATTCAGTTTTATACAAAAGATATATACTAACCTCACTCTCCTTTCGTTCATCCAAAACATCATGCATCTCTTCATCGTCGTCTTGGCGATGTGAATATGAAGACCTTCTCTGATCCTGACGCGTATCATATTGACACTTAGTTTTAACAGCTAATCACGAGCCTACATTTTTAGGCACAGGTGAATGAGAATTTGTTAAAAACAGCTAATGTACCTCTTTGTCACTAGTTGAGACATCATATCTTGCGCATTCTGGGTTCTCCAATCTACTCTCGGTCTGTGAAGCAATACATTAAAGCTTTTCGGCAAATAACCCAAAAAATTGAAAACAAGCAATCAACAGTTAGTGCTATGTAAGTTTCACTTAACACATTAGTTGGAGCTGAATTAAATGGTTCAGAAACCAATTCTGCAGCAACCACGACGAGTTTTTCCCCAGGCAACTCAGTATCTTGAGGCTGAATGCAGGCCACAGACGAAGCATCTTCTTCACATACACCACACGTGGTACTTTCTTGATTTCCCTGCATAATCCAAACATATAAGCTTTTGAACTGAGTGATGAGATTTATGCAAGAGCAATAAAGCACATCAATTATTCAACGAGATGTGCTGCTGCAGAACTGGATCAAACTCCACATCAAGAATCAGAAACAAAAGGAACAGTAAACGGGATGTAGAGATCCTGCTGCAGAATTGCAGACACAGGCTACTACAGAACAAGAGACATTTGCAATCTGTGATTGCTATTTTCTGTTTTATGCGCTTAATTTTTGCACCCGTATTGAACAAATGCGGTCGTCCGAAACTCCACTTCGTAATGCTCGTTTCATTCAATCATTTTTTAGCGCTCATGGATATACAGGAATAGCTTCGTAAAAAACTATTAATTACATGATCTTGGAAGTACTGGGCATCATCAAAAAGTTAACTTGTACTATTAATGAAGAACCACTAATGATTATTTGAAGTACAATCCTCTATGCTAACCTGAAGGGATCCTTTGAAGAGCATCCAAGTGGTACTTCCAGGCTTCCAGGTGTATGTACCTAGAATTCGAAAAAAGCAACCTTAGTTATGTGCCCACACAAGGGATCAAAAGTTCTCTGGTAAGATAAGTTCATCTATGTGAAACAAATCATTTGAGTTCAACATAGAATCAGAATATTAGCTCAGAAGATTTTGAAAGGATTCAGTTTTATACAAAAGATATATACTAACCTCACTCTCCTTTCGTTCATCCAAAACATCATGCATCTCTTCATCGTCGTCTTGGCGATGTGAATATGAAGACCTTCTCTGATCCTGACGCGTATCATATTGACACTTAGTTTTAACAGCTAATCACGAGCCTACATTTTTAGGCACAGGTGAATGAGAATTTGTTAAAAACAGCTAATGTACCTCTTTGTCACTAGTTGAGACATCATATCTTGCGCATTCTGGGTTCTCCAATCTACTCTCGGTTTGTGAAGCAATACATTAAAGCTTTTCGGCAAATAACCCAAAAAATTGAAAACAAGCAATCAACAGTTAGTGCTATGTAAGTTTCACTTAACACATTAGTTGGAGCTGAATTAAATGGTTCAGATACCAATTCTGCAGCAACCACGACGAGTTTTTCCCGAGGCAACTCAGTATCTTGAGGCTGAATGCAGGCCACAGATGAAGCATCTTCTTCACATACACCACACGTGGTACTTTCTTGATTTCCCTGCATAATCCAAACATATAAGCTTTTGAACTGAGTGATGAGATTTATGCAAGAGCAATAAAGCACATCAATTATTCAACGAGATGTGCTGCTGCAGAACTGGATCAAACTCCACATCAAGAATGAGAAACAAAAGGAACAGTAAACGGGATGTAGAGATCCTGCTGCAGAATTGCAGACACAGGCTACTACAGAACAAGAGACATTTGCAATCTGTGATTGCTATTTTCTGTTTTATGCGCTTAATTTTTGCACCCGTATTGAACAAATGCGGTCATCCGAAACTCCACTTCGTAATGCTCGTTTCATTCAATCATTTTTTAGCGCTCATGGATATACAGGAATAGCTTCGTAAAAAAACTATTAATTACATGATCTTGGAAGTACTGGGCATCATCAAAAAGTTAACTTGTACTATTAATGAAGAACCACTAATGATTATTTGAAGCACAATCCTCTATGCCAACCTGAAGGGGATCCTTTGGAGAGCCTCCTAGTGGTACCTAGATTTCAAAAAAAAAGCAACCTTGGTTATGTGCCCATGCAAGGGATCAAAAGTTCTCTGGTAAGATAAGTTCATCTATGTGAAACAGATCGTTTGAGTTCAACATAGAATCAGAATATTAGCTCAGAAAATTTTGAAACGATTCAGTTTTATACAAAAGATATATACTAACCTCACTCTCCTTTCGTTCATCCAAAACATCATGCATCTCTTCATCGTCGTCTTGGTGATGTGAATATGAAGACCCTCTCTGATCCTGATGCGTATTATATTGACACTTAGTTTTAACAGCTAATCACGAGGCTACATTTTTAGGCACAGGTGAATGAGAATTTGTTAAAAACAGCTAATGTACCTCTTTGCCACTAGTTGAGACATCATATCTTGCGCACTCTGGGTTCTCCAATCTACTCTCCGTCTGTGAAGCAATACATTAAAGCTTTTCAGCAAACAACCCAAAAAATTGAAAACGCGCAATCAATAGTTAGTGCTATGTAAGTTTCACTTAACACATTAGTTGCAGCTGAATTAAATGGTTCAGATACCAATTCTGCAGCAGCGACGACAAGTTTTTCCCAAGGCAACTTAGTATCTTGAGGCTGAATGCAGGCCACAGACGAAGCATCTTCTTCACTTACACCACACGTGGTACTTTCTTGATTTCCCTGCATAATCCAAACATATAAGCTTTTGAACTGAGTGATGAGATTTATGCAATTATTCAACGAGATGTGCTACAGCATAACTAGATCAAACTCCACATCAAGAACGAGAAACAAAAGGAACAGCAAACGAGATGTAGTGCTCCTACTGCAGAATTGCAGACACAGGCTACTACAGAACAAGAGACATCTGCAATCTGTGATTGCTATTTTCTAATCGGATCATTTGAACCGATAGTTTTATGTGCTTAATTTCAGCACCAATATTGAACAAATGCGGTCGTCTGGAACTCCACTTCGTAATGCCCATTTCATTCAATCATTTTTAGCGCTCATGGATATACAGGAATAGCTTCATAAAAAAACTATTAATTACATGATCTTGGAAGTACTGGGCGTCATCAAAAAGTTAACTTGTACTGTTAATGAAGAACCACTAATGATTATTTGAAGCACAATCCTCTATGCTAACCTGAAGGGGATCATTTGGAGATGATCTTAGTGGTACTTCTAGGCTTCCAGGTGTATGTACCTAGAATTCAAAAAAAGCAACCTTGGTTATGTGCCCATGAAAGGGATCAAAAGTTCTCTGGTAAGATAAGTTCATCTATGTGAAACAAATCATTTGAGTTCAACATAGAATCAGAATATTAGCTCAGAAGATTTTGAAAGGATTCAGTTTTATACAAAAGATATATACTAACCTCACTCTCCTTTCGTTCATCCAAAACGTCATGCACCTCTTCATCGTCCTCTTGGCGATGTGAATATGAAGACCCTCTCGGATCCTGATGCGTATCATATTGACACTTAGTTTTAACAGCTAATCACGAGCCTACATTTTTAGGCACAGGTGAATGAGAATTTGTTAAAACAGCTAATGTACCTCTTTAACACTAGTTGAGACATCATATCTTGCGCATTCTGGGTTCTCCAATCTAGTCTCGGTCTGTGAAGCAATACATTAAAGCTTTTCAGCAAATAACCCAAAAAATTGAAAATGCGCAATCAACAGTTAGTGCTATGTAAGTTTCACTGAACACATTAGTTGCAGCTGAATTAAATGGTTCAGATACCAATTCTGCAGCAGCCACGATGAGTTTTTCCCTAGGCAACTCAGTATCTTGAGGCTGAATGCAGGCCACAGACGAAGCATCTTCTTCACTTACACCACACGTGGTACTTTCTTCATTTCCCTGCATAATCCAAACATATAAGCTTTTGAACTGAGTGATGAGATTTATGCAAGAGCAATAAAGCACATCAATTCTTCAACAAGATGTGCTGCTGCAGAACTGATCCAAACTCCACGTCAAGAACGAGAAACAAAAGGAACAGCAAACAGGATGTCGTGCTCCTGCTGCAAAATTGTAGGCACAGGCTACTACAGAACAAGAGACATCTGCAATCTGTGATTGCTATTTTCTAATCGTATCATTTGAACCGATAGTTTTATGTGCTTAATTTCAGCCCTAGTATTGAACAAATGCTAGGTCGTCCAGAACTCCACTTCGTAATGCCCGTTTCATTCAATCATTTTTTAGCGCTCATGGATATAAAGGAATAGCTTCGTAAAAAAACTATTAATTACATGATCTTGGAAGTACTGGGCATCATCAAAAAGTTAACTTGTACTATTAATGAAGAACCACTAATGATTATTTGAAGCACAATCCTCTATGCTAACCGGAAGGGGGTCCTTTGGAGAGCATCCTAGTGGTACCTCCAGGTTTCCAGGTGTGTTAGTATGTTCCTAGAATTCAATAGTTAGTACTGTGTAAGTTTCACTCAACACATTAGTTGCAGCTGAATTAAATGGTTCCGATACCAATGCTGTAGCAGCCATGAGGAGGTTCCAAGGCAACTTAGAATGATCAAGCTGAATGGTGCCCACGGATGAAGCATCTTGTTCGCTTCCACCACTCATGGTTTTTTCTTGATTTCCCTACATAAGCCAAACATATAATATTTTGAACCAAGTGATGAGATCATATAAACATATAAACTTTTGAACCGAATGATTTCCCTATAATCTTGTTCGCATCATCAAAAGTTAACTCATACTATTAGTGAAGCAACACTAATGATCATTTGAAGCACAATCCTCTATGCTAAGCTGAAGGGGATCCTTTGGAGAGCCGTCTAGTCTCACTAGGCAATCTCGGTTATGTGCCTGTGCACGGGATTAAAAGTTCTCTGGTAAGATAAGTTCAACTATGTGAATCAAATCATTTGAGTTCAACATAGATTCAGAACTGGAAGCAGAATTAAAACAGATCGTGCCTACTGCATTGCAATAGACATTAAAAACTGGAAGCTATCAATTATGTCTGACTTCAAATGTAAAGGAACTCAGTAGCCCCATCAGAGTCGGTGTTATTAACATAGCGTGGGAGTCATGAGAATCTTATGTTGCATCTTCCCGCAACACTTGGGAATTAGGAGTTTTGAACTAATTTCTCACTGCAAAATGACAACTGAAACTATGCATCTTATGTTAGAACCTGGTGATGTTGATGCTCAGACAATTCCTCTGTTCTAGTTGATTTATTGTAGTTTTCACAACGGTTTCCATTCGCCTTGATGGTCGATGCAATTCCAGCAGCAAGAGGATTTCGTGTACTCTTATCAAGTTTCTCCTGATGATCCTTGATCATTTGTTTGCAAGAACCAATAAACCGCAACGTGCTGGCTGAATTCGCATTTGAATGATCAAGATTCTCCAAAATTTGTGCATTTGCACGATCAAGAGTCTCCAAAATTTGTGAAAGTAACTGTTAAAAAGACAATGACTGATCAAGACCGGAAATATAAGACTATATTGTACTACATATTATAGAAAATTCAAATCCAATGTTTTAATAACATATTTATAAAGCTGGTATGTTTCGCAATATTGGTATGGTGTAGTACATTTGTATTTTGTTCATTCATAAAAGTACAGTCACATAGAAGCAAGGAAAACAAGGTTTGCAAAACTCACCTGTGGTGACACATGGGTACTATCAACATTTGTTGTTACATCTGTGCAATGGAAATCTTGTGCATAACAAGTATTCATTACATTTTTCGACTACATTGTAAAAATGAGATGAATCAAAAAAATGCAAAAAATTATTAGGCCAAAACAATAGCAAATCATGAGGTTGAAAAAAGACAAAATCAAAATTTACCTTTAGTTTTCCGAAAAATCCATATCCCAACCGATGATCTTTTTCAACCTGGTTCACTTCATTGTAGCTATCCCAAAATTTAAAACGAGGTTGCCCAACACATGGTTCATTATTCCTCACATGTTGGAGCCAGTCCAGCAAATATATCTGCATAAATAGCAGATGTATGAGCAACCAAAATAAAGAAAAAATAACTCCTGAAACATGACTGCAATATGATGTGTATAGTACTTACTCCAAGTAAATATGTTGATCCTTTTATATAGCTACTTTTGTGATCTCCCTCAATCTTTTCCTTTATATCCTTGGCACTTTTTTTAATATCTTCCAGTATGTAGCCAACCCAGTCATAGGACATTATATGTGTCACATCTTGGCAAATATTCAGCAGTTTAGGGCTGACATTGTTAAGTGTGTCAGGAGCCAATATCTTGTCAGATAAAAGCAAAAGCCAACATGTGACAAAAAGGTCATCATCTTTGCCCTTCTTGATCTCATCGAGTAAATGATCATCCGGTAATCTCTTTTCAGTTTGGAGTATAGCCAGTTTTTCTTTGAACTGATGGACGCTGCCATTCTTGCTTGGTTCAATTTTTTTCCTAGTGGATGGCAATCCAGTTAACCTTGCAAGACTCTTTTTGTTTATAGGGACACTTCCAGCACAACCAAAATTAAAGCACATGTTTTCTAGATCAAAGTGAATCAGCATCCATGCACTAATCTGCAAAAAGGTGTGCTCAAGCTTCAACTCCAAATAATCACCAAAACCAATTTCACATATTCTTTTTCTCTGACTGGGATGCAGGTCATTGTTAGCTTTGATCATTTTCTGGGGAGAGCATCTTGTTGATAGCCTTTGATGCTTCTGTTGGCAAATACAAATATATAGAATTATTTGTGGCAACAGTCTAATTAACATAAAAAATGTAGTTGTGCATGGAATCAGATAGTGTGAATCCGCACCATTGGGTTGGTTGTGAATATGAAGATGCACTCTGTGTCTTGTTTTACATTTTTGCTTGAGGGGTCTAATTTTGAATCTGAAGGCTTAGTGAGCCTTTTTCTTTTTTTTTGGGCACCTTCATTTCTTGATCTCTTCTTGGAGCCAGAACCTTTAGCAATAGGACGAACAATAAATCAATTCAAGTTATGGATAGACAGATTGGTACCTTTGACCCCGAAGATAAGTATGGAAATGAATAATAGCAAATAAAAATTACTATATATTATGAAAGTGTTCTTGAACCATGCAAGTAGCATTGATTTCGGTTACGCAGGTTTAACACAACCCGTGACCCAGCAGCCCAATGTGGGAGTATAAAGAGACAAGAAATAAGAAAATAGTTATATGATACTATATGAATTTTAGCCTGTTTATGGTTTAGGCACGTGAATAGCTGATAGTCAAAACAAAATAAATTTGACCAACCTCAATCCTGAATGGACACGCTCACTACATGATTTGACCCTTTAGCATCAAATCAATCAGCACATGAAATTATATAGAATTTACTTGTCAATAAGTACCTTTTGCATCTTTGCCAGGATTAACCACTGCAACGTCAAGACTTGAGTCCCTTGGTAGATGCAACTGGTGAACAGTATCTTCAAGTGCAACAATGAACCAATCAACCAATGACAATTCATAATCCCATAGACAAAGGCATAGATACAAAAAAATAGCTACATACCAGGGATTCCTTCCGTGTTTGAGTTAGATTGAACCATTCTCACCAAATATCACCGCTGGTCATCTCTGACAACCCAAATGAATAGCAGCAAGTTCTGAATCTCAAATCGAACTCAAATAAAAGTCGCAAAACTAAGCCATCCATCCCCAAATGAACGAGCAAAACCTAACCTGGCCTGTGCCTTTGAGGACGAATAAATCGTTGCTGATGAACAAGAAATTAGCGGCCCACTCCCAAGACATGAGCCTCCGCCGTCGCCGACGACCACGAATGATGAGGACATCACCACCGACACGGGTACATCTACACCAGCAGCACCATCTCCGGCACCACCAGAGGACACACTCCAAGCGCCACCTTCAAGGCCAATCACCCGGGCCCGTGCATGCGAATTAAACTACGTTTTGCTGCTGAAGAACCAAGGCCCGAAAGAATAAATGATGGCCCAACAGGAGGTCCACGTGGGAGCCTAGGGTTGGCAGCAGCCCCCTCCTCCCTTGCCGCGGCTCCCACACGCGCGCCCTCCCCCCGAGGCCGCGCGACCTCTTCCCCCCCCCGTGGCCGCCAGGGGCTGCGCCCCCTATTTTGTTTCCCCCTATATTAGATAGAGCCTTGGTTTGATAAAACTCGAGTTTGTTTTACAAGTTAGCTTTAGCTACAACCGAACAGCCGCATAGTGCTGCCTTTGTGTATTGCAGACTCCACCTTCGAGTGATAGTAAGATTGCTCACCTCTTTTTCTTGTTCGTTCTTCGATTGCGTGCAGGAAACGATCTTCGTGATCAGGCTGACTTTGCACTGGCAAGGTTGGTAACCATCGGGAGTTGGTTCAGTGATTGCATTGGCGCTTCGAGCTCGCTCGTCGTAGTCAGATCGTGAGGGTCGACAACCACCAAATCGAATTTATCTCCACTCACCGAAAGATCGGGCACTCCGCCTCTATCAACGAACGCCTCTTGAATTCTTCTTGGCTTCAATGGAGGTAGAGCAGTGGGTAACTGTGGGGGCATTGGGAGGGGAGAAGCAGAAAAGGCCCGCGTTAGGGCGAAGGCGGACAGACACCACCGGTGAAAAAGGAAGGGGAGACACCCAGCAACGCAGATAAAAGAAGGACAAGAAGACAATCCAACAAAGCTAGTGCAAGTAGCCTGACACTTATTTTGACTTTTGTGCAAAGTAAAATTTTGAAGAAAAATATATAGTTTCCAAATAATGCTTTGTTTAGTTCGTCACGAAATTTGTGAAAATTTACTGTAGCAATTGTAAATCGAATATTAGGAAGACTAAACATGATTTAATTGTAAAACTAATTACACGGATGGATGGAAAATAGAGAGACAAATCTATTAGGGATGTTTCTTACAAAAAAAATCTAGATCATACTTCGTCAGGTGGTTCATTGATATAGTTTGTTGTTTTTTCCTTTCCTTTCTTTTTCCTACCTACAACGATCTCCCAGGATCATAGTCTTGTATTTGCTGCTACTCCACCGTGTCAGGCCCGCACATCAAGAGGGAATAGAGGGGTCAAGAGGCCTCCTAAGTTGGGCACATCAAGAGACGGCAGGTGAAGTGGAATGCGTAACCGATACCTTTTGGTGGCAGCGCCTGGCAGGTTACGCACGAGGAACCATGATGGATGCGTGGAGCAACATGGCTCGCGGTTGGGTTACCAACTTACCATAGCATATGCCTTTGATCAAAGCATGCCGTGTATCCCAGGCATCCACACGTGTAACTGAGGCAGTGCAGGTTACAGTGATGGCCGCCTGGGTTAAGCACGCCAGCATCGCGGTTGCCGCGGGACACGGCGGGTGGTGTCGACTAAGCGCGTAACCTGCAAGGTCTCGGTTACACAGGTCCCATTCAGTGGGCTGCGCACTAGAGAATTCCATGGATGACACGTCAGTAGCCCCCCACCCCCGCTTCGGGGAGAAGCAAACTGCGGCGAGGGCAGGCCGCTGTGGGCCACGCGGTGCACCATCATTATTACGATGGACGACGGGACGGGGCCTCCCTCCTCCGCTCCCCTCCTGTCGTGTCGTCCGCAGCCACAGCTGCCGTCTGCCCCGAGGAGTAAGCTGGACCCACTGCATTACGTGTGCCACGCGGTGCTTCAGCCTAGGTTACGCGGCTTGCTGCCAAGCCAAGGGTTACGCACGGTCACTATGTCGTGTCGTGTGTACAGCCTTGACGCGACGGGACGGGCCTGCTGCTGCAGGTGCCTCCGCTCCCGTCCCGTCATGTCGTCCACAACCACAACAGCGCTGCCCGCCCCGAGGAGTAAGCTGGACATGCTGGGTTACGCACAATCCATGACGCACACGCGTACTGCATCCACTCTGCAATTAAGCTTAATTAGTACCCACTAACGATTTCTCTTGCCTCTCAACACGCCATGTCATAACCCACTACACGCCATGTCACCATCCACTATAAACCATGTCAACATCCACCAAGACATGTATTTATGCCTTCATCGATTTTCTGTGACCAATAGCATGTTGTATTTGCGAGTAGCATGCCATAAAATTCTCGCAGTTGAAATACATGTAGGATCAATCATTTAAGAATGGTTCTCGCTCAACAAAATTAACATGCTTTCATATATATTATTGTTTATAGATAAATATCATCATGTAATTGTTTTGTTGTTTCTACTTTCACATTTCACCTTAAAATTTTGCTTAAAAATTCCTGCAGCAACGCGCGGGGTATCACCTACTAGTTATTAGTTACTCCTACCTCGTCTGTGACATCGTGACGATGATCAATTAAGCTGGACCCGCTGGGTTACGTACAATCCATGACGCACACGCGGTGCTTCAGCCTAGGTTATGCGGCTTGGTGCCATTTGTACGTTGGGATCGTACCACCTGCTCCGCGTCGTCGGGTGACACACTAGCGCTCCACCTTGTTTACGCATGAAGGGATTTCACATTTTTCCGTTGCACGGCTCGGCGATTACGAAACCCAAGCTACGGATGCCCCGCGTGGCCGGGTTACACGCGCACGGCTCGCCGGGACGTGGCACAGGCTACTGCAGGGATCAGGAGATTTTAAGATCCAGTTGCCGGAAAACCGCCCGGAGCTACTGTAGATACACGCGGGCCACACCACAACATGGAATGTGCAAGTGCAAACCGCTAATCTCGGTGTTGCCACGGGCGCGGGCCCACAGGGTCCGTTTACTACTCCTCGTCTTCGGCAGTTGCTTGCGTCGCCTATCATACCTCCCACGGCTGACACCCGGCCCGCATTCCAGGACCCACATGGTAGCGGGTGGGAACTGACGAGTTTGCCTAGTTTTTTTCTTTTTCATTAACGTATTTTTGTGGGGTTGAAAGTCCGCGACCGCTTTGGACTTTTTGGATTCCGTCTACTTGGTTTCCCAGTTTCCACCCCCTCGGAGGACTTGAGCAGTTGAGCGGCAGTCGTGGCCGTCAGCGTCGATTGATTCGTTTCTTTGTCACACAGGTTAGGCCCTATGTCCTTGCTCGTACACATCGAAACTGATGGTTTGCGCTCTTCTAGTTTTGTCTTGGGTTCGAGGCGCTCGGATTGTTTCTATTCTGGAGCAATGATTTAAGAACTTGCTTCAGTAATGTACATCTGTGTTGCCTTTATTTCAAGAACTTTGGTACTGATCGAGGTTAGCGGCGGAGGCGGGGCCCCAGTCGGCGGCGGCATATAGCGGGGGCGGGGCAGGCAGGATGATGGGGAGGCGGAGGGTGTGGTAGCCCACCACCTCTTCCGCCCCTCCACCACCCCCACCGAATTCACAAGCATTTGATTTAATTTGATTTGATTTGATTTTTTGGTTCCATCCCGTAGTTTTGGCGAGTGTAGTAAATCAGAACTTGCTTGGATGCCTTTCAATGTTTGCCCAACTAAATTCTAGGCATGTCTAGAAATTTTGGCTACCAATGCAGTTTTTCTTGTTGTCGTAACTGAGCAGGCACTCTCTCTCTCTCTTTGATTTGGAATTAAAGGCAGGAGCACTGCCACATCATATAAGAACAAGGTGCCTATTTGATTATTTTATCCCTGAAAAGGAAAGTTCTACTACTTGCCAGGGATCTCCATAGGAGCTTTGATACTGCTGTGGAAATGGATCATTTGAGCAGAGATGCTGAAGGTATCCTGAACTTTCTGTGCTTATGCCTTGTCATCGTTCCTTTTCCTTTCTATTGTAAGTTAATGCACCATAGTGTCTGATTTCTTTTATCTGCTGCTTTGTAGAAGATAGTGGCTATCATCAGGTTGCCGCGGGGCAATACGTGGAGCCCCGTTTCAAGCTATGGGCAAAGGAGGACTTCAGGGTGCCGCCTGCTGACCTGATGGAGCATTATGCATCGGACTCGTCTGTCGAGGCAGACATCAACAAGGAGGTAGCTGCAGATGGTCAAGCGACGGCGACGTTGGCAGGGGCACGGCGGACAAGAAGCATTGTTCGGAAGCAGCTGGCTTCCAAAGCCAATGCCTCAAAGACCGCCAAGCTCGAGTCAGAGAAGAAGGGGAAAAGGAAGAAGGGCGAGGTCACCCCTCAGTCGGAGAAAGACTCGACCGACACGGGATCGAAGTCCGTGTCGAATGCTGAGGAAGATGCGCCGAAGTCGCCGAGTCCGGAGACTAAGAGGAGGAAGGAGGAGGCGCAGAAGGTCACGAAGGAGGACGCCCGCAAGGTGCCACCTCCGCGGCCGCTGTAAGTCATGTGCCTTCTCTGAGTATTTAGTTCTTGTGTACGCGTAGTTTTGGCGAGTGTAGGTCAGAACTTGTTTGGATGCGTTTCAATGTTTGCCCAACCTAATTCTAGGCATGTCTAGAAATTTTGGCTACCAATGCAGTTGTTCTTGTTTTCGTAACCAATTTTGGCAAGTATTTAGTTCTCTCTTTTATTTTGAAATTAAAGGCAGGAGCACTGCCAATGCGAACTGATACAAGTATTATTTTGTGATTATTTTATCCCTAAAAAGGAAAGTTCTACTACTTGCCAGGGATCTCCATAGGAGCTTTGATACTACTGTGGAAATGGATCATTTGAGCAGAGGTGCTGAAGGTATCCTGAACTTTCTGTGTTTATGCCTTGTCATCGTTCCTTTTCCTTTCTATTGTAAGTTAATGCACCATAGTGTCTGATTGCTTATTCTGCTACTTTGTTGAAGATAGTGGCCATCATCAGGTTTCCGCGGGGCAATACGTGGAGCCCCGTTTCAAGCTATGGCCAAAGGAGGACTTTAGGGCGTCGCCTGCCGACCTGATGGAGGGTTATGCGTTGGACTCGTCTGTCGAGGCGGACGTCAACAAGGAGGTAGCCGTAGATGATCAAGCGACGGCGACGTCGGCAGGGGCACGTCAGACAAGAAGCGTTGTTCGGAAGCAGCCGGCTTCCAAAGCCAATGCCTCAATGACCGCCAAGCTCGAGTCGGAGAAGAAGGGGAAAAGGAAGAGGGGTGAGGTCGCCCCTCAGTTGGAGAAAGACTCGACCGACGCGGGATCGAAGTCCGTGTCGGACACTGAGGAAGATGTGCCGAAGTCGCTGAGTCCGGAGACTAAGCGGAAGAAGGAGGCGCAGAAGGTCATGGAGGAGGACGCCCACAAGGTGCCACCTCCGCAGCCGCTATAAGTCACGTGCCTTCTCTGAGTATTTAGTTCTTGTGTACGCGTAGTTTTGGCGAGAGTAGGTCAGAACTTGTTTGGATGCCTTTCAATGTTTGCCCAACCTAATTCTAGGCATGTCTAGAAATTTTGGCTACCAATGCAGTTGTTCTTGTTTTCGTAACCAATTTTGGTGAGTATTTAGTTCTCTCTTTTTTTTTGAAATTAAAGGCAGGAGCACTGCCAATGCGAACCGATACAAGTATTATTTTGTGATTATTCTATCCCTGAAAAGGAAAGTTCTACTACTTGCCAGGGATCTCCATAGGAGCTTTGATACTGCTGTGGAAATGGATCATTTGAGCAGAGGTGCTGAAGGTATCCTAAACTTTCTGTGTTTATGCCTTGTCATCGTTCCTTTTCCTTTCTATTGTAAGTTGATGCACCATAGTGTCTGATTGCTTATTCTGCTGCTTTGTAGAAGATAGTGGCCATCATCAGGTTTCCGCGGGGCAATACGTGGAGCGCCGTTTCAAGCTACGGCCAAAGGAGGACTTCAGGGCGCCGCCTGCCGACCTGATGGAGGGTTATGCGTCAGACTTGTCCGTCGAGGCAGACGTCAACAAGGAGGTTGCCGCAGATGATCAAGTGACAGCGACGTCGGCAGGGGCACGGTAGGCAAGAAGCGTTGTTCGAAAGTAGCCGGCTTCCAAAGCCAATGCCTCAAAGACCGCCAAGCTCGAGTTAGAGAAGAAGGGGAAAAGGAAGAGGGGCGAGGTCGGCCCACAGTCGGAGAAAGACTCGACCGACGCGGGATCGAAGTCCGCGTCGGACACTGAGGAAGATGCGCCGAAGTCACCGAGTCTGAAGACTAAGCGGAAGAAGGAGGAGGCGCAGAAGGTCATGGAGGAGGACGCCCGCAAGGTGCCACCTCCGCGGCCGCTGTAAGTCACGTGCCTTCTCTGAGTATTTAGTTCTTGTGTACGTGTAGTTTTGGCGAGTGTAGGTCAGAACTTGTTTGGATGTCTTTCAATGTTTGCCCAACCTAATTCTATCCATGTCTAGTAATTTTGGCTACCAATGCAGTTGTTCTTGTTGTTGTAACCAATTTTGGTGAGTATTTAGTTCTCTTTTTTTTGAAATTAAAGGCAGGAGCACTGCCAATGCGAACCGATACAAGTATTATTTTGTGATTATTTGATCCCTGAAAAGGAACGTTCTACTACTTGCCAGGGATCTCCATTGGAGCTTTGATACTGCTGTGGAAATGGATCATTTGAGCACAGATGCGGAAGGTATCCTGAACTTTCTGTGTTTATGCCTTGTCGGCGTTCCTTTTCCTTTCTATTGTAAGTTAGTGCACCATAGTGTCGGATTGCTTATTCTGCTGCTTTGTAGAAGATAGTGGCCATCATTAGGTTGCGGCGGGGCAATTTGATAATGTCACAGAAGGTGAAGTGTACATGCCATATAACTCAAAAGCGCAAAGCTCCATATTCTGATTGATTTGTCAATAAATTTTTTAACCATGCAGTAAGTTTGTCCAATTAGGATTGCCAGTCTCAGTGGGGTTTTATGGTGTTCAATTTGCTAACATAAATCTGTAACATAGTGTTGTCGTTAATACATCCATCACGAAAATATCGATGCTACTTGTCATGGCACTTGAAAGGTTATTTTACCAAAGTATTTAATTTATTATCCTTGTATCTTTGTATTCCCATTGTGTCGGCCCATTCCCTAACTTTAATTGGTGCATTGTTCTTTTTGTTGTATGTAAAGGTTCCGACTCCAAGATGGAATCCAGAAACCGCACCAAAGGCAAAATTAGAAAGTGTGTCACTCAGACTTCAGTATCTGATTCAGAACCCTCAAGTAAAAAACCAAGACAAGATCCAACCATCTTGGTACTCAGTTTTGACCCCAAGTGTACGGATTCAAACTATCTGATTCCATGCAATACTCCTTTTTCTCGTAATCTGGCTGTTGCCATATATAATTCTGTACGTTGTATTTGCCAGGACAAGGAAGTACGTGTAAGAACAAGGTGCTCTCCACATGCAGTGATTAATGCCAACAGAAAATTGAATACAAACCAGGAAAAAAGAATTAATGATCTTAAACTTGGTGCTTATTTGCAAATGAAGCTCGATCACTCCTTTGAAAAGTTTGGAGCATGGATACTGATCCACTTTGATGAAGAAAACATGTGCTTTAATTTTGGTTCTGCTGGAAGTGTACCTGTAAAAGTCTTGCTGGGTTAACCGGATTACCATCCAATGGGGACAAAATTGTACCACAAACTGGCAGGCAAGAGAATGTCCGTAAGTTCAGAGAAAAATTGGGTATACCAAAAAATGAAAAAAGATTCCCCCAGATGAAATTACTCAATGAGATCAATAAGGGTAATGATGATAACCTTTTCGTTACATATTGGCTTTTGCTTTTATCTGACAGGATATTTGCTCCTGACACACTTTACAATGTCAGCCCTAAATTGCTGCATATTTGCGAAGACGTGGATTGTATAATGTCCTATGACTGGGTTGGCTACATACTGGAAGATATAAAAAATAGTGCCAAGCATATAAAGGAAAAGATTTATAATGATCCAAATTTTAGTTGTTACATGAAAGGGTCAACATATTTCCTTGGTGTAAGGACTATCCATATCAAATCATAATCCTATTTTAGGAGTTATTTTTCTTTATTATGGTAGCTCATGCATCTGATGTTTATGCAGTTATATTTGCTGGACTGGCTTGAACATGGGAGGGAGATTAAACAATGTGTTAAACTACCTAGTTTTATATTTTGGGATAGCTACAAGGAAATGAAACAGATTGAAAAAGATCATCTGTTCCGATTTGGACTTTTCGGAGAACTAAAGGTAACTCTTCAGTTTATGTCCTTTTGCAACTCATGCTTAGCTGTTTTTTTTCAGCCTAATGCATTTTTGCACTATTTTGATTCATCTCAATTTTTTCAATGCAGTTGAAAAACGTCGACAGTACATGTTATGCACAAGATTTCCACTACACAGATTCAACGACATATATCTCAATTGACAATATCGATCTGCCACCAGATGTGAGTTTTGCACACCTTGTTTTCCTTCCTGCTGTGTGACCGTACTTTCATTAATGAAACAATGTAATAATCAAAAACATGTAGTAGAATGTATTTTTATATTTTTGGTCTTGACAGATCATTGTCTGATTAACAGTTGAAGCCGCAAATTGTCAAGAAGATTGAGGATCATAAAATTGCGAATTCGGACTAGATCTCGGGGACTTTTGGTCTCTTGATCAGTTTAATCACTAAATTGGACAACGAAATTCAGAGAACTAACAATCAGAGTGTACAAAAACTTCTTGCTGAAATTGCTCTGCTCATTTGTGAGTCAACTAGAACTGAGGAATTGGCTGAACAACAACTCCACTAGGTTCATATCTGCATAGTCTCAGTCTTTGTTTTGCAATTTCCGTAAATTATTGCTGAAATCACAAATCTCAACTGTTAATTGATGGTTGTTATTTCTTAACGTTCAGGAAAATGGAACTGCATCTCTGGATTTTCAGGGACCCCAGGATAAGGTTATAACACAAACTGGCTTGTGATATGTTTTCAATTATTTGGATTTTTTGTTGAACAACTTAAATGTTTTGATTCATGCACTTGATAAGTTGTAAAATAGTTTACATGATTTATATGGTTTGTTTGTATAGTTAATTCGAGTAATATATTGCAGGAAACATTGGATTCCACCTATAGGCATTGGGCTTCTCTTGAAAAGTAGATTGTCTTGTCCATCTCCAAACTAATTGGGGATGCTAGAGACTATGTCAGGTTCCGTGCTGTCTGCAAGAACTGGAAGGATGCCGTCAATCCCATTGCTGACACATGCTTTCAGCCATGGATCATGTTGTCCTAGTATGATGAATGCCTACAGTTTTAGACGTTGGATGGGACCTGGTCTGCATGCATAAATGTCCCGGTTCTAGATGGCAAGACGGTGGCTAAGTGTGGCTATTTCCCTGTCCTTGTTCGTGGGAGGATTATCGGTTATGACAGCGGCCTCCTTATCGAGATCGATATTAGAAAGAATGCTAAGGGTGTGATTGTCAACCCGCTGACTGGGTGGAACACCGAACTGCCGCCCCTGCCCAGTTGCATCCATGGCAAGGCTGAATATGGATTTGTCATATCAAACAGTGTTGAGAATAAATGTACTATCATTGTCTACACAAAGCACACCGAGCCGGGTGTTCCCATGACCGCAGCGGTATGTGAACTTGGAATTGACGAGGAGTGGAAAACCAATACTCACACCAGCGTCAGGAAGTTCTGGCTGCAGATGGAGGATTGTTTTAAACCATGCCTGCAGAAGCACATAGTCAAACAGGAGGATCAGGTGCTCTTCCTCTGTTGATCGTCCGACCACTTCTACACTCCGGACTTAGACACTTCCACCAACACCCCAGTGAGCTTTGTCCTCAGAGACCAGCCCATCAATAACGGTGATGGTATCAGCTACAGCAGCATGTCCCACCTAAATGGCACAATCATATTGTCGACCCATAATGACTTCTCCTGCTTTGTGTTGTCGGCCGACAGATTCGCCGACATCAACAATATATACTACTTCGATTCGGATTTTAGAAGATGCTTGCTGAGGAAGCACAACATAATGGATGGTGTCGATGTCGTCGTGAGAGATATAACCCTGAAGCCACAGAATGGTTCCAGATCACTGTTTGAATCAGTCAGATGGTTCGTACCTACACTGATGAAGCCAACTACAGTTCTGATGAAAATGTAACCTTCAGCCACACAGTCTGCGTAACCTTCAGCCACACAGTTATGCATGATATATGCTTCCGTGGTACAATCGTACAACAATTTTGGTTACACGACTTTGTTGTTGCATAGTATAATTAATAGTAAATGTAGTGATAGCTAGCTTGGATGAACTGAAAATTTAGGATAGATAGTCAAATTCTTGAATCGGCAAATATTCTAGTAATGGTGTGTTTCAAAAAATAGCGAACTTAGTATAAGAGCAACTTCAGCTAGCAAGAGCTTGCAAATTGAGGCCTGCAAGATACATGAAGATGCAATGAAGTAATTAACTTTGTAGCTATATCAATGATATAGTTTGTTGTTTTTTCCTTTCCTTTCTTTTTCCTACCTACAACGATCTCCCGGGATCGTAGTCTTGTATTGGCTGCTACTCCACCGTGTCAGGCCCACACATCAAGAGGGAAAAGAGGGGTCAAGAGGCCTCCTGATAGGTACCGAACTGCTTTCGGTACATGGATTGGCCCGATCTTCATGATAGTAGGTCACGAACAAGACAAAGGTTGCGGGGATAACTTGCTGTAAAACAGCGGGTAACTAGCTTTATACCTGGCCAAGGTTGGATGCGACCAAGCGAAGGGGAGAGAGGCACCGAAACCACGAAGACTTCGACTCGATCTCCGAACGACCACAGAACCACAACCGGAGCTAATCCACACAAGGCGAGGCAGCCGTACTGGAACTCGCAAAGCACGAACTAGTGGATCTCAGAGAGATCTCTTCACAAGTCCAAGTAGAACAAGGAAGAAGAAGGGTTGAGTAAGACACTCGGCAGCTCGGCTGCAATTTCACTGGAATAATCTCAATTCATCAAAAGTTGTTTATGGCTTATACATAAGGGGTATTTATACTGAAAACAAATCTCTAAGATAGATGTGAACTGAAAGAGCCACGTGAGAAGATGGAAGGCCAACTGGCTTGAGCATTCACGAAGTGGTCTTCAGTTCTCACACGTCTTCTGGCCTTCTGAGTGGACTTCAATGTTTTGATGATAACTCCCACTAGGAACATCCAAAAGACACGGGTCTAGATGCGTTGGAAAGATAACTTGATAACCTTCACACCATGAATAATATGCACCACGAAATATTGTAGAACGATACAGTTTTGCACACGAACTTAAGCATTAGTCTGACTGTTAATCTTCTGACCAGTCTGCACCAAAACCACTCGGCTGCCAAACTAGTAGCTCTAAACCACTCGGCACAAGTGGCATTAGAAAGTTCACTTCAATACCTTTCCAACGTGTACTCATGGACCTTCATAGCTTCTAGGAATCAAAAGTTATGACTGATTCTTCGCGACGGTTCTGCCAGGCCAAACTGACTTTACGTGGTTCTTCTCTCTGGTTCAATCTTCATGTGTTCTTGTCAACCTCCTTGGTGAATCTGAGTAATAGCAACATGCACGATTTAGGAAGTATATAATTCTCATTAATAAATGGAATTTCACAAAGTAGCGCGTGCACCTCTTGTTGTAGCTTTTTAGCTCGGCTACGGGTAATTGGTCCGTCGAAGACATGAGTTGGTGCAGCTTGACTTGACGATTGTTCTATCGTACTTGATGTAGTCGGCATACTTGATGGTGTGGTCAGCGTGGTCATATCATCCTCCCCCCTTCGAAAAGAGTCATCCTCGACTCTTCTAATCCAAAGAACGGAGAAAGGTCGGAGACATTGAAGCTGGTACTCACACCATAAGTATTGGGCAGATCGATCTCATAGGCGTTGTCATTGATCTTGCGTAGCACCTTGAACGGACCATCAGCTCGAGGTTGCAATTTGCTCTTACATTGTTCTGGAAAGCGATCCTTTCGAAGATGCACCCAAACCAAATCTCCAGGTTCAAACAACATTTTCCGATGACCTTTGTTGGCACGCTTCTCATATATCCGTGTCATCTTCTCAATATCTGCACGAGCCCTATCATGAAGGCTCTTGACAAACTCAGCTCGTTTACTTGCGTCAAAGTTCACACGTTCCTGCATAGGCAAAGGCAAAAGATCTATGGGAGCAGTAGGTTTGAATCCATATACAATTTCAAATGGACAAAATTTAGTAGTAGAATGAACCGCCATATTGTAAGAAAACTCAACATGTGGTAAACTTTCTTCCCAAAGTTTTAAATTCCTTTTGAGGACAGCTCTTAAAAGCATTGATAAGGTTCGATTCACAACTTCAGTTTGCCCATCGGTTTGTGTGTGACATGTAGTAGAAAATAACAAACGAGTCCTAAGTTTACCCCACAAAGTTTGCCAGAAATAACTCAAAAATTTTGTATCTCGATCAGAAACAATAGTGCGTGGCACTCCATGTAAATGCACAACTTCTTTGAAAAACAATTCAGCAATATGCGAAGCGTCATCACTTTTGTGGTAGGGAATAAAATGTGCCATCTTGCTAAAATGATCAACCACAACAAAAATTGAATCCTTTCCTCTTTTGGTCCGAGGTAACCCAAGAACAAAATCCATTGAAATGTCCTCCCAAGGCGCATTAGGAATAGGTACAGGAGTATATAAACCATGAGGATTCAGACGAGACTTAGCTTTGTGGCAGATGTCACAACGGAGGACGTGTCTGGCCACATCTCTTCGCATTTTCAGCCAAAAGAAATGATCGGCCAGCACTTGCTCTGTCTTCTTGGCTCCAAAGTGTCCCATAAGACCACCTGCATGAGCTTCCTGCACAAGCAAAATTTGAACAGAGCAATCTGGAATGCATAGTTTGTTAGCTCGAAATAAAAATCCATCATGCATATGGTATTTTTCCCATCCTTTGCCATCGCAACACTTTGAATAAGGTTCAGCAAAATAGGAATCAGTTGCATATAATTCTTTTATACTTTCTAACCCAAGAATTTTAGCATTAAGTTGAGTTATCAAAGTATGACGTCGAGACAAGGCATCAGCAACAACATTTTCTTTTCCTTTCTTGTATTTGACAATATAAGGAAATGACTCAATAAATTCACACCATTTAGCGTGCCTTCTATTCAGTTTTAGTTGTCCCTTAAGATGTTTCAATGATTCATGGTCTGAATGTATCACAAATTCTTTAGGATAAAGATAGTGTTGCCAAGTTTCCAAACTCCGAACAAGGGCATATAATTCTTTATCATAAACTGAATAATTCAAAGTTGGACCACTTAGCTTTTCACTGAAGAATGCAATTGGTCTCTTTTCTTGCATCAGCACACCTCCAACCCCAACTCCACTTGCATCACATTCAATCTCAAATGTCTTGCTGAAATCTGGAAGTGCAAGGACGGGAGCTGTTGTGAGCTTTATCTTTAATTCCACAAATGCCTTTTGTTGTGCTTCTCCCCATTTAAATGGTACTTCTTTCTTGGTCAGCTCATTGATTGGAGCAGCGATTGTGCTGAAATCTTTCACGAATCGCCGGTAGAAACTAGCAAGTCCAAGGAAACTTCTCACTTGGCTCACGTTCTGTGGAGGTGTCCATTCGTGTACAGCCTTGACTTTCTCACCATCGACCTCCACGCCTTGTCCTGAAACAACAAAACAAAGAAACACTACCTTGTCAGTGCAAAAGGTGCACTTCTCAAGGTTAGCGTACAAATTTTGTTCACGCAGGACAGCAAGCACGCACTGGATATGTTCAACATGTTCTTCAAGAGTCTTGCTGTAGATTAGTATGTCATCAAAATAAACCACAACAAATTTACCAATGAAAGTTCTAAGCACATGATTTATTAATCTCATAAATGTACTAGGTGCATTGTTTAAGCCGAAGGGCATCACCAACCATTCATACAATCCAAATTTTGTTTTAAAGGCTGTTTTCCATTCATCTCCTTCTTTCATACGAATCTGATGATAGCCACTTCTTAAATCAATTTTAGTAAAAAATTAGCACCACTAAGTTCATCAAGCATATCATCTAAGCAAGGAATGGGATGCCTATATCTTACTGTGATGTTGTTAATTGCTCAGCAATCCACACACATTCTCCAAGATCCATCTTTCTTAGGCACTAAAAGAACAAGGACAGCACAAGGTGAAAGTCTTTCTTTTACATACCCTTTCTTGATCAATTCCTCCACTTGTTTCTGAATTTCTTTTGTCTCCTCCGGGTTAGTGCGGTACGCAGCCCGGTTCGGGAGTGACGCACCAGGAACCAAGTTGATTTGATGCTCGATCCCTCTTTTTGGTGGCAGCCCTGGTGGTACATCATCCGGAAACACATCTTCATATTCCTGTAATACATTCAAAATAGTACTCGAAAAGGTAGAGGGTAAGGCGTTAGTAGAAAAAAAGTGTCCTTGTACAGGAGTACAAAGAACATGACATTGGGTTCGCTCAATTCTTTTAGATCCCCCTTCCTAGCCATCAATACTAAACCCTCTTTTCCCGATTTATGGGTTCTTTTCAGCTGTGGAGTTTTATTTGGTTGTGGAAACTCTCCCTCACTATTTTTGTGGATCACTCTCAAGTGGTTCTCGCTCTCTCGCTGTTTCTTTTTTATATCATCCTTCAAAATTTCTTCCGGTGTCAAAGGAAGCAAAGAAATTTGCTCTCCTTTAAACACAAAAGGCAGCTTGTTAGTCCTTCCAAAAATCTGGACATCACGATCATATAGCCATGGTCTACCTAGCAGCAGCTGGCACGCTTGCACAGGCACCACGTCGCACTCCACTTGATCATTATATTTACCAACAGAGAATGGTACAGTCACAATATGACTGACACGCAGCGCACCACAATCATTAAGCCATTGCATCTTGTACGGACTAGGATGTCGCCTTGACTTCAATCCCAATCTGTCCACCAATTCTTGGCTAGCAATATTGTTGCAGCTGCCATTATCAACAATGATGTGACATAGCTTATCTTTGATCAGCCCACGGGTGTGGAACAAATTATGTCGCTGCCCATTTTCTTCTTTCTCTGCTGTTACACTAAGCACTCGAAGAGAAATAAAACAATTATGTTCTCCTTCTTCAGGCTGAATCTCACTCTCATCATGATCAGGTTCTTCATCGAATCTTGGTCCATCATCTTCACAATCACTTTCAGACTCCCATTCTCCCTTCTCATTCACAATCATAGTTCTTCTGCTCGGACATTGAGCAGCAATATGTCCACGTCCGTGGCATTTGTGGCACACAATTTCTCTACTCCAAGGAGAAGATGTGGCACCTGAAGTATGGGTTTGGGACGCTGAACTTGCAGCAGGCCGCTGCTGATTTGCCGGAGACGATGCCGAAGAAACCGCCATCTTTGAAGTAGCATTGGATGAAGAGGGCCTCGCTGCAGCACCTTGACGCCGACCCCCACCAAAAGAAGTACTAGACTGTTGCTTACGCCACGGGGCTGCTATGGAATGGTTGCCATAAGATCTTCCACGTGCCTCTTGCGGAATTTTTCTCTCAGTGCGCTTAGCTTGATCAACGAGATCTTGCAAAGTATGGTAGGGAAACATCTCAACAAAACCAGCAATTTCTTCATTGAGACCACCCAAAAATCTGGCCATCTTTGACTCTTGATCTTCTCTAATTTCAGCACGCACTAGCAGCAGTTCCATCTCCTTATAATATTCATCAACCAATCTTTTTCCTTGCTTCAACACTTGCAACCTATTGCGAAGGTCACGTTGATAGCTTGAAGGAACAAAACACCTCCTCATTACTCGCTTCATTTCTTCCCAAGTATTAATATATCCAATACCAAAATCAAGTTGATTCTCCTGCTCTTGATTCCACCAAGTGAGAGCATATCCAGAGAACTCAACCAAAGCAAGATTCACATGGTGCTGATCTGAAAGATTATGCACCCTGAAGACTTGATCACATTGTTTAGCCCACTCAAGATACTCATCTGCATTCTCCTTTCCAGTAAACTTTGGAATGCTCAACTTAACACGAGCAATATTATCCGCGTTGTCATGATGACGACCACTGTTGGCGTTTCTTAACGTCACCACTATGGCACCGTGGGTAGTGTGAGCGTGTAAGAGACACCGGGTATACCGCAAGCGCATGGAAATACCGCTGTAGCACTTCCCCAAGGAAGGAGAGTATTCCAAGGGTATTGAATCTAAGGAACGGTGTGCACTATCTCCTACTCTAGTATGGATGATCCAAGGACACAACTCTGATAGATAGGATAGGTAGAAAGGATCTGCTCGGACCAAGCACAGAGTCTAGTAATGTTCTCTCAGGTATAACACTCACTTAGGGCACCAAGCACAAGGCCTTTGTGCTGGCTCGAGCCCAACTCGGTACGCGACGTAAGAGGGTTGACAAAGGGTCCAACAGGCTGTCACCACTGCGGCCTACCTCTACGCTATGATTGTACGTGGTCTTCGAAGGGTAGCTTATGGTCCAGACACCACATCTACACCACTCACTATTCCTACGAATCTACGAGGGAGATACTGGCACTAGCTCAAGGTATGCTCTATCACTCATGCAAGATCACGAATGCACTTTAATCTAACTAGAAACATGCAGGAGCTTCACTTTACTCTAATAGACAAGCTGGCAAACTAGATGCAAGCTTATGATCTAAGTCTACTGGATTGAAAGGGTTGTGTTCGAAGAACACAAGCCTCTAAACCAAGAACAAACAAAGAATACAAGAACACATCATTCTAAGCATGCATACAACTTTAGTCTAAATAGGAAATATCGAAATACTCACTTTAGTCTAGTTGAAGAACAAAGGCACCGCTGAGGATCGTTCTTGAGGAAGATGTCATGAACATGACATGGCCTCAAGCCTCCCACCTCACTTCCTAGCACTAATCCTATACAAAGAGCTCTCCTCTCCTAAAGAGAGAGGCTCCAAGCCAAAATGAAGAGGAGGAGCAGAAGAGTGTGTTCCAAATGAGAGCACGTCCCCTCCTATTTATACAGGAGGGAGTGGCTTGCTCGGAGGCTCAAAGTGCCCCTAGACGCCCGGGATCGCAGCAAGTGGCCAATGGGAGTCCTCCACGTGTAAGGCCGGGATGAACCGACCCTCGGTCGGTTCGACCGATCCTAGGTTTGGCCGAACCCCTAGGGCGGCCTCCTGGCCTGTGTTTTCTCCAAGTCGCTGACCAGTGGGCCCTGAAGTCACTCCCCCGTGCATGCCATGTTTCCCGACGGTTTTGGGGGATAAGTGGGCCCTTGAATCCATGTGATGTCCATGTGGCGATGCGTGATTCGTCGGGCTTGCCTCTCTTGGATTGATGACGTCAGTGATCCAGGGGAATCCTAGGTGGCATCCCCTCATTGGCTGAGCTTGAAGTACTTGGATCAAAGACTTGTGCTTTTACTCCTCTTTCTAGTGCTAATCACCTGTATTTGCCTAATCACCTGTATTTGCATAATCACCAACACGTGTGGAAATGGTTAGTTTAAGCCCTATTCTAGTGTTGATGATCCTTTTACACTTATTTTATGCAGGTATTGACGGTGTAAAAGCAGCACTTTTCGACCGTCAACAACACCCCCACACTTGACCTTTGCTCGTCCCGAGTAAATGGAGTGAGGTCAAAGTGAGACATGATATCCAAAGGTATGAAGCGAGCATAAGAGACATTCCAAACCATACCTTGTACTTGTGAACTCTGATGTGTCTATCATGCTATCTTGAGCAGTTGAGGAATGGAACGGTCATGAATCAAATCACTCCTGCTTATCATGTTAAGTAACTTGGGGTTTTGCAATAAATTTTCAAAACAAACCTTGCTTAGCTCCTCATTTGATTCTCTCAAATCACTCAATGTGTATATGTCCTCACCAAGGCATTAGATTGCCTTTCTTCATCCTACTTCTAATGATGGCTATATGTGGAGCTCAGGGTAGGATAAAGGATAAGGCATACTTGCATCGCATATATTTGCAAAGTCAAAAACTAGATCCACAGAGAAAATCAAATCACACAATCAGATCAAGATGTGCACGTGTATGGATATGGTGAGTATGGTAAGGTGGATACTAGGCCCGGAATGGGTGCTAGATATTACCATCTAAGATATGGAACTCCTTTTTGTATGACCATCTCCCTCTTATTTCTCCTTTATTTTGGACATGGGTTATTCTTTTTTTTCTTTCATCATGCTTTTTGAGCATGTCTTTTTTTCTTCTCTTTTTTTTCATAGCCCATGTCTCTTTTTGAAGGATACTTTTGGAGAGAGATGTCACACCACATATGGAGCTTTATTTCATGAAACGGATGAATGATACAATGCTAACTTCTAGTGTAGAAGCATAGCAAGGGGAAATAGGTGGTGCACATGAATATTGATCATGAAAGTAATGAAAAGAATTCTCACAAGGGTCACATAATTTGACAAAGCTCAATGCAATAACAAGCAGCATATGAGTAGAAGGTTTTCAACTATGAATATCATATGGCTCTAGTGGGACGGTGACATATCAAAGAGGAGCTTTGCAAAGGGTTTTCATGATTTTCAAATAAAATTCCCAAGCACTCAGACATAAAGAGCGAATATCATATCATCAAACCATATCACAAACACCAACTACTTAGATAAGTATGAGTTCCCTAATGATATTTGTTCACAAGCATCAAGATGATGAGTAAGGAATAAAACATATGCAAGCCAACCACATGAATCATGTAGAGCAAGCATAGCATAGTTTGATTTCAAATGATAGGAATTGAAATTCAATCAAACTCATGGATAGGATAGAGTGAGATAGAGGGTGCACATACCATCGCTTCTGAAGGATAAGAGATCAAGAAAGATCATTGGTGATTTGGCTGACCAGAGGGCAGCCGGGTCACTATAGTTTACCTTGCTCTTGTCATGAAGGCATAGTCAATGTTGTGCAGCGCCTGTGTGGGAGTTCTCGAGTGGATATGTCGATGATGAGTTCGAGAGAACTCCCCCACACTAGTGCTTGAACCTGGTGCTTGTTCTTCAAACAAAAAGTGGAAACAGAAGAGGGACTCTACCAGTTCGAGAGCCATAGAGCCTTTATTCAAATTTAAATATTTTTGTTGTTTTTTTATTTTTATTGTCACCATGTCATTTACTCAAGAAGGGTTAGACCAAGGTTACACATTATATACGAAGGGGAATTTACTTACCTTGGACCTTTGAGAGGTCATATGTACCACCTTTGCATGATGTGCAACATGAATCTGACACCTCATCTTACCTTCCCATTTGAGTTTAGCTCAATGACTTACCCATTCAAATTTGACAATTCTCTGCAGGGGTTAGTCAGCATATATGCAACCAAGATCTATGAAAATATAACTCTAAGGTTCATCAATCAAAACTCGACCCCATGTCTTGTTTTGACTGAAGAAGACAGATTTTAACCTAAGCACCATGCTTAATTTAACACAGTCTATGAATGCGTGTGTACCCCAAACATCCAAACCAGAGCATATGAACAAAGATAAAGGAAACATGCATGCATGATCAAGCTATCTTCAAAAGGGACAATAGCATGAGCATAAGACGGTGAACCTCGGGAACCTCCCGGAAGGGCTTTGTTTAATGTCAAAAGCAGGACTTACCTAGCTAGTGGGCAAGATGCAAGAGCTGACATCATCACCACACCAGGATAAGATTTGGTAGAGGAGGAACTTTACTCAGGATGCTCACATACCTCCCCCACACTTGAAGTTTGCATTGCTAGGCAACATAACTCAAGTGTGCGGTGATCAAGCTTCTTTTTGTAAATGTTCCCTCACCAGAGCTTATCTAGGTGTTGCAGGTGATGTGGCTCACATGTTCGTAGGCATCACCTGTCCATCTTTCTTTTCAATCTCCATCTGAAAGGTTAGTGACCAAAAATACCCGAAGGACAACTTATCCTAAAAACATATTCTTGCTTTTATTCGAAAAGGGAAATAAAACCTATGCTAATCCAGGCTATCTCCTGAGAGTGCTTTGTTTATTTAAGGTCATAAGCTCGACCATGGGAACTTCATCTTGTAGCTATCGTTGGTGGTGTCGTTCCTGTCTCACCACCAATCCTTGATGTATCAGTGAAGCTTTAGCTGCAAGGTTAGTGACACAATGCACACACGAAATCTGATATGCTTATGATAGACATATGCATCTACAACCAGCCTTCTGAACTTTCTGCAAAAGAGGACCATAAGGTGATTGCAGCCCTCATGTGTGCTTAGCGCACTAAGCAAGTCTGACTGTGGAGGGACATGATGCGAGCATGGTTTATGTGGTAGATCAAGGATGAAACTACCATGCTTGTCAATGCAGTCTTTTCCTCCCAACTCCGGAGTCAGTGCTTCGAAAGGTTCCGTGGCCCATGAATTCTCTGTCTCAAGAGAGTCATCGTGGAAGCTTGATGTTGACTCTCGATCATGATCGAAAGCAACATGATACGGGCCAGAGGGGAGAGGTTGAAACTCGATCGAGAGTGGTGACGATCGTTCGTCTTCACAAAGGTGAAGAGGGTCTTCCGAGTCATCCTCAAGAGGGGTAGAACATTCTACAACCTTAATGAGAATGGGCTCGGATGATGCGAACAGAGATGTATGCGTCATCTTCTTGAGCGGGTTTTTCTGTGGAAAAAGCCTTGCCATGGGATGTCCCAAACAAGGGGTAGCAGTGGCGTAAGTGGCTTCCCCAAGATTACCATCTAGGCTCCCTATGGATTCCTCAAAGAATTTCTTAAGCGGGGAGCCTAGGAGTAGATCAGGATCAAGGACATCGAAGAAGTGAAAGTCTAAGCCAGCCTCAATCCTGTCTATGATGAGTGGCACGGCACTTGCAATCCCCCGACTTTCAAGAACATGCCCAAAGGGGTAAGTCTCAAGGAGCATGTCGGATGGTGCTAGCAGAACTTTGCCTAAAAGAGTTTTCGCTAAGTGCCATGGCATGATGTTAACCTCCATGATGGGGTCACAAAGGGCCTCTACGGTAATCCCTCTCACAGAACAAGGAATAACCAGAGAGGATGTACTATCCCAAAATGCTTCGGAAAAGCATATTGCTCCATCTAGCCATTCCTCCTTAATGGCCTCCTCATGAAATGCTTCGTCAGGAGGATCGGGAGGTGAAGGAGATACCGTAGATCTAGGGAAAGGCTCTGTCAGAGGATGTCTAGATGGTTCAGCATGGACAGAAACGGTTTCCCTAAGCTCTTCTTCCGAGTTTCCTTCGGATTTATCAAGAAGTTTTTCTAAGGGGAAACCTAGGAGAAGATCAAAATCCATGATGTCATAGATGTGGAAATCTAACCGCACCTCTATGTCATCAATAGTGATTGGCACATCCCTAGCAATCCCTTTACATGGAAAAACACAGCACCACCTGGGGCTATGAAAAAGTCCATCAGTCGGGATCAAGGGCACGTCACCCACCAGAGTATCCAAAAGGGTCTCTGGTATGATGCAAGCCCCAACAGTAGGGTCATGGACAGCATCTACGGTGTTTCCTCTCATGGAATAGTGGAAGATCGTAGAAGTCGAGCTAACCCGAATTGCTTTGGATGTATGCTTCTGAGGTGACCAATCCACTATCGTCCCATGATTCCAAACTTCATCGAGGACGTCATAAAAGTCCAACGATGCCGTAGGCTTCTCGTGCCAAGAGTGACCTGAGGTATTTCTGATGTTTTGAGAAGGATCATCCTCAAATCAGGAAGAGAACTCTGAAGGTTGAATTTCTTCTTCCTTCGATGTTCGTGGTTCGGGAGAGGGCTCAACAGAGGAATCAAGGAATTCAGAGAATGAAAGCTCAGATTCGGCTATTGAGAGACTCTCATGGACCAACTCAGACTCCAGATGGGGTTCGTTGTAAACGATATGGGAAGAAGAGGTTTCTAAGAAGAATTCTAGGATCTCTCTTCTTTCCACTAGAGTTTGGTTTTTGAACGAACCTCCAGCTAAAAGGTCGAGCTCTCGTGCAGACTCCATGTCTATACGAGTATAAAAGGTGTACATCGCTATATCATCAGGAGATTGTCACGGCTGGGCATCCTGTGAAGGTTGTGGCCATGAGGGATGGACGGGAACGGCGATGGAGTGCGGCGGCGGCGAGCTCGCGACGCCGTCCTGGCGAACGGCGATCGCGTCGACAAACTGGAGACGAGGAATAGAACCGAGGGCAGTTGTATTAAACGGAAAAGAACCAAAGAGATTTGATATCAATCTCTGGTTGCCTATTACACACACAAGTGTTCCATACTTATAGGACTCTAAAACAACCGATAGTTCAAACAAACTAAAACCAACTTGACGCTAAAAGGAAACCGTTCGCACGCTGCGCGCTCCAGCCCGCGCCCACGATCACGTCGCGGTGTCGTGGCCACCTGACGCTCCTCGATGCTCCTCAGCTCAGCCACCAACTGCGCTGATGTCCATAACACTTCTCCCCCCCCCCCGACCAGCAGCTCGTTCTCGAGCTGTGAGAACGGATGGGCATCATAGAAGATCTCCACTGGTTCCACCGGCGAAGTTGAATTGGCCTCGCTGTACTGAGATGATAACATGGTTGGTTCGGATGGACCAGTGTGTAGTATAACAAGAGTGTATTGCATATGGAACTGAAGTAGAGTCTGAAATGCAGCTGAAGCGTTAGACAAACCAAAAGGTAGAGCTGTGACCGCTGTATCACCATGGTCAAAGAGCAGAATAGCACGCAGAATGTTGTGCTCAGAATGTTCAAGTGGAATGTGAGCTGGGCGCTGCTGAGATGCTTGACGAAGGTCACAGTTGAGGAAACACTGAACCTCTGGTAATTGTGCAGAATCAAACAGGACATGATGAAATGCAGTCCTGAGCTCAAGCTTGGAGAGGTACTGATCGTCTGGAATTGTAGTAAGGAGATCGTTAGAGACAGCAGAGGTGTCACTACCACAATGGCATTCAGACTGTATGGCGACAGTAGCTTGTTCATCATCGTGGACAGAATAAAGACAGCCTGTATGTGGCCTATCCCAATAGTTAGATCCAATACCATTCCATTGTACCCGCCTGCCATGACGCCAGAACACCATTGATAAATCATCGAAGTCCCATAATATAGGTCCCAGCTTTTTGAGGAAAGAAACACCCAAGACCATGTCAAAGCTGCCCAATGGCATCGAGTAGCAGTCGGTCGTGAACATTTCAGTACCAATGTTGATAGTAACATCACGGGCAAACCCACAGCATTGCACATGGTCGCCATTTGCCACTCGAACACGTGCACCATTGCTGCTGGTGACCCTCAGGCCAACATGGTTAGCAGCGACACAACTGATGAAGTTGGTGGAAGAGCCTGTGTCTAGTAGAGCAGTGAAGCTTCGATTCCCAATGGTGATACGAACCTGCATTGTGCCGTCAACACCAATGCCCATAATAGCATGCAGAGAGATCAAAGGAGGTGATTCTTCATGAACTTGTGGTTCCTCATCAACAAAGTCAGCTACTTCCAAATAAAAAAGGTGTGCACATTGATGACCTCGAGTGTACTGCTCATTGCAATTATAGCATAACCCTTGGCGACGCCGTTCAATCATCTCAGCAGGAGTTAGGCGCTTGAAAGGCTTTGGTGGATGAGGAGTTGCAGGGCTTACAGTGGATGGTGTCATCGGTGCAGCCGTCGGGGCTTGGGTGTTAGAGTAGATGTTGGCACGATCTGATGATCCGGAGGAACGACCACCACTGGAGCCAATCATCATTGCTGAAGAGCGTTTCTCATATGCGCGAGCCAGAGCCATGGCGTGCTGAAGGTCTTGCGGGGCTTGCAGTTCGACATCAACTCATAGGACGTCGGGCAGACCTCCAGTGAACAACTGAACCTGCTGTGCCAGCGAGAGAAAGCCGACGTGCACCATCTTGGATAGGAACGCCTCTTGATACTCCGCAACTGAACCACGAAATTGAAGACGAGCCAGATTGGCGAGATGATTGATACCCACTGCTGGCCCAAAACGCTGGTGGTACAATTGCTTGAACAATGGCCACGACACGGCACCGCTATCGCGCTCCAGCATGAATACGAATGTTGAGCTGCTCCGGTCATGTGAAAGGAGGCCAGCCATACCTTGTCAGTCTCGCGGGTGCGTTGCGCGCGGAAGAATTGCTCGCAACGGTTGAGCCACCCGAGAGGGTCTTCCTTGCCATCGAACATGGGAAAGGACAACTTGTAGTAGCGGGGCACTGGGCCTCCATCTTCGTAGTCCTCGTGCTGATCATGGTGTTCGTTGTGGTGCGGTGATAAGGTCTAAAATGGCAGTGGTGACGGGGAGTGTGGAAACTGAATGGAGTGGATGGGTAGTTGGTGGCTGCGCGGTGGCGTGGACGATGGTGGATGTGGTGAGCGGCGCAGACGGGATTCCACCATAGCCAAGAAGGCCGTAGATCGGAGGAAGCGACGTCAGTGCGGCTGACGCCGGCGGGGGCAGACGCTCCTCCATGGCGGACAAGCGAGCGGCCACTGTTCCCAACTGCCGCTGCAACCCCTGGATTGCGGCGGTGAGGGTGTCTGGCGGGGCGCCAGACGAGGAGCCGGCAGCAGTGGAAGTCGTGGAGGCTGTCGGCGGCGCCGTCACTGGAGCAGTCGACGGCGGGGCCGTCGTGGAGCTGGGCGGCGGTGGTGGTGGAAACGAACCGGGCGGCGCGGCGGGCGGATTGGCCATGGAGTCGTACAAGGCGATTGGGATAGATGTCATAAGATGTAGGAACCTAGCCCAAGCTGCACCTATGGACTCACCCTCTAATTGCTCAAAGTCAAGGAGTTCACACGGCAAGAGTTCTATGCGTTCATAAAGGGAGAATGTGTCACAAAAGTTTTCTCGTAGTTCTCCCCAATTATTCACATGCTCTGCTGTGTGGGTGTACCATTGCTCCGCTCTATCTACGAGAGAGAAAGGGAACAATTTCCACCTCAAAGTTTCTTGTGTCATGCCTGGAATTACCAAGCAGAAACACAAGTCCTCGAACTCCTCTAAATGAACATTAGGGTCATCACTGATCGCTCCAGAGAAAGGTCGATTCCGAACCATGGCTATAAAGCCGGGACGAAGCTCGCAGTGAGATGAGGAAGTTGATGGTTGCTCTTAAACGAACTCGCCCCTAGGGGTAGAGAGGCTTTGACAGGAAGGCATCTCAAAGGGTAACGGGGGTAAAGGTAGAAAAAAAGGAAAAAGGATATCTCGATGGGTAACAGGGGTGAAGGTAGAAGAAAATGAAAAATATAAATACGAGGACCACTAGGTTCGAAGATAGATACAGCAACCGTTCCCTGGCAACGGCGCCAGAAATGCTTGTTGGTGTTTCTTAATGTCACCACTATGGCATCGTGGGTAGTGTGAGCGTGTAAGAGACACCAGGTATACCGCAAGCGCACGGAAATACCGCTGTAGCACTTCCCCAAGGAAGGAGAGTATTCCAAGGGTATCGAATCCAAGGAACGGTGTTCACTATCTCCTACTCTAGATGGATGATCCAAGGACACAACTCTGATAGATAGGATAGGTAGAAAGGATCTGCTCGGACCAAGCGCAGAGTCTAGTTACGTTCTCTCAGGTATAACACTCACTTAGGGCACCAAGCACAAGGCCTTTGTGCTGGCTCGAGCCCAACTCGGTACGCGACGTAAGAGGGTTAACAAAGGGTCCAACAGGCTGTCACCACTGTAGCCTACCTCTACGCTACGATCATACGTGGTCTTCGAAGGGTAGCTTATGGTCCAGACACCTCATCTACACCACTCACTATTCCTACGAATCCGCGAGGGAGATACTGACACTAGCTCAAGGTATGCTCTATCACTCATGCAAGATCACGAATGCACTTTTATCTAACTAGAAACATGCAGGAGCTTCACTTTAGTCTAAAAGACAAGCTGGCAAACTAGATGCAAGCTTATGATCTAAGTCTACTAGATCGAAAGGGTTGTGTTCGAAGAACACATGCCTCTAAACCAAGAACAAACAAAGAACACAAGAACACAGCATTCTAAGCATGCATACAAGTTTAGTCTAAATAGGAAATATCGAAATACTCACTTTAGTCTAGTTGAAGAACAAAGGCACCGCTGAGGATCGTTCTTGAGGAAGATGTCATGAACATGACATGGCCTCAAGCCTCCCACCTCACTTCCTAGCACTAATCCTATACAAAGAGCTCTCCTCTCCTAAAGAGAGAGGCTCCAAGCCAAAATGAAGAGGAGGAGGAGAAGAGTGTGTTCCAAATGGGAGCCCCCCCCTCCTATTTATAGAGGAGGGAGTGGCTTGCTCGGAGGCTCAAAGTGCCCCTAAACGCCCGGGATCGCAGCAAGTGGCCAATGGGAGTCCTCCACGTGCAAGGCCAGGATGAACCGACCCTAGGTCGGTTCGGCCGATCCTAGGGTCGGCCGAACCCCTAGGGCGTCCTCCTGGCCTGTGTTTTCTCTAGGTGCGCAGACTAGTGGGCCCTGAATTCACTCCCCCGTGCATGCCAAGTTTCCCGACGATTTTGGGGGATAAGTGGGCCCTTGAATCCATGTGATGTCCACGTGGCGATGCGTGATTCGTCGGGCTTGCCTCTCTTGGATTGATGACGTCAGTGATCCAGGGGAATCCTAGGTGGCATCCCCTCATTGGCTGAGCTTGAAGTACTTGGATCAAAGACGTGTGCTTTTACTCCTCTTTCTAGTGCTAATCACCTGTATTTGCATAATCACCAACACTTGTGGAAATGGTTAGTTTAAGCCCTATTCTAGTGTTGATGATCCTTTTACACTTATTTTATGCAGGTATTGACGGTGTAAAAGCAGCACTTTTCGACCGTCAACAACCACCACGATGATATCCCCTATCTTCAAAATCAGCACGTCGGTGATGACGACGCCGGTCAAACCTCCCACCATGGGCAAAGGGATTTTCATCATCATCATCAGTCCCTTCCTCATGATCACGATCTTCAAACTCTTCATCTTCAAATCTCACACGGCGTTCGTGTGCGTCACCATCCTGATTATTAAATTCAGCACGACGACCACCACCATATCCTCCATGACCATCTCGGAAGCGATTGAATCCATGGCCGAAACCAGAATTCTCATCTCCAGACTCCTCCCGATGATGGTTCTCTTGATCACGATGTGCCCCACGTCCTCCAGCTGCGGGAAGACGCTCATCGAGCATCCTGCCCATAGCCTCCATCAGTTAATCACCCATGCGACGCATCTCATCTCGTGAGACAGGGGGTTCCCTATCACCACGGTGTCCTCCATGAACACTCGAATCCGACCCTGCCATGTTAGGAGCAGCAAGAAAAATTTAGAATGGAAAATATTTGTGGAAACGCTCGATCTCACCTCTTACTTACCCAAGTTCTTGCCTGATCTCAAGAACTGTGATGGTGCTGGTGTGGCAGCTTCAACAGAGGTGTTAAAGAGGTCGTAAGGATTACGGATCAAAAATCTCAGTTCAGGTTTTAGGTGGAGCTATAGGTGGCAACAAGGAGAGCTATGATACTGTCAATCAAGTGAAAATTGATGTGCTCAAAAGATAAAATGTTGCTGCTATCAAAATTACCACCAACTTGGATATGAAAACTGAAAGTTTCAGCAACCAGCCATAACACAAAATACTTCAGATTCTTTTCACTTGTTCTCTTTTTTTAACTCTATTATTTCTTTCTTCCTTCTCTTTTTTGACTCTTTTTTATAACACTAACAGAGGTGCTGATAACAAATGATATATATAAATGGTGGTGACTAGCAACTTGAAGAACACAAACACAAGATAACAGTACCGTCAAAAGGGCTATAGCTTTTTTTTAGGCTTTGGACTATAGGACACGACAAAATATATGTAAAAGATTAACACAGGGATGAATATGCGGATGGTGAAACAACCTACCGTGTCAACGAAAGCTTTGATACCAGATGATAGGTACCGAACTGCTATCGGTACATGGATTGGCCCGATCTTCACGACAGTAGGTCACAAACAAGACAAAGGTAGCAGGGATAACTTGCTGTACAACAGCGGGTAACTAGCTTTATACCTGGCCAAGGTTGGATGCGACCAAGCGACGGGGAGAGAGGCACCGAAACCACGAAGACTTTGACTCGATCTCCGAACGACCGCAGAACCACAACCGGAGCTAATCCACACAAGACGAGGTAGCCGTACTGGAACTCACAAATCACGAACTAGTGGATCTCAGAGAGATCTCTTCACAAGTCCAAGTAGAACAAGGAAGAACATGGGTTGAGTAAGACACTCGGCAGCTCGGCTGCAATTTCACTAGAATAATCTCAATTCATCAAAAGTTATTTATGGCTTACACATAAGGGGTATTTATACTGAAAACAAATCTCTAAGATAGATGTGAACTGAAAGAGCCACGTGAGAAGATGGAAGGCCAACTGGCTTGAGCATTCACGAAGTGGTCTTCGGTTCCCGCACGTCTTCTGGCCTTCTGAGTGGACTTCAATGTGTTGATCATAACTCCCACTAGGAACATCCAAAAGACACAGGTCTGGATGCGTTGGAAAGCTAACTTGATAACCTTTCACACCATGTATAATATGCACCATGAAATACTGTAGAATGATACAGTTTTGCACATGAACTTGAGCATTAGTCTGACTGTTGATCTTCTGACCAGTCTGCACCAAAACCACTCGGCTGCCAAACTGGTAGCTCTAAACCACTCGGCACTAGTGGCATTAGAAAGTTGACTTCAATACCTTTCCAATGTGTACTCATGGACCTTCATAGCTTCTAGGAATCAAAAGTTATGACTGATTCTTCGTGACGGTTCTGCCATGCTGAACTGACTTGACGTGGTTCTTCTCTCTGGTTCAATCTTGATGTGTTCTTGTCATCCTCCTTGGTGAATCTGAGTAATAGCAAAATGCACGATTTAGGAAGTATATAATTCTCATTAATAAATGGAATTTCACAAAGTAGTGCATGCACCTCTTGTTGTAGCTTTTTAGCTCGGCTACGGGTAATTGGTCCATCGAAGACATGAGTTGGTGCAGCTTGACTTGACGATTGTTCCATCTTACTTGATGTAATCGGCATACTTGATGGTGTGGTCAGCGTGGTCATATCACCTCCTAAGTTGGGCACATCAAGAGACGGCAGGTGAAGTGGAATGCGTAACCGATACCTTTTGGTGGCAGCGCCCGGCAGGTTACGCACGAGGAACCATGATGGATGCGTGGAGCAACATGGCTCGCGGTTGGGCTACCAACTTACTATAGCATATGCCTTTGATCAAAGCATGCCGTGTATCCCAGGCGTCCATGCGTGTAACCGAGGCGGTGCAGATTATAGTGATGGCCACCTGGGTTACGCACGCCAGCATCGCGGTTGCCACGGGACATGGCGGGTGGTGTCGACTAAGCGCGTAACCTGCAAGGTCTCGGTTACGCAGGTGCCATTCAGCGGGCTGCGCACTAGAGAATTCCATGGATGATGCGTCAGGAGCCTCCCCCCGGCACGGGCTTCGCTTCGGGGAGAAGCAAACTACGGCGAGGGCAGACCGCTGTGGGCCATGCAGTGCACCATCATTATTACGATGGACGACGGGAGGGGGCCTCCCTCCTCCGCTCCCCTCCCGTCGTGTCGTCCGCAGCCACAGCCGCCGCCTGCCCCGAGGAGTAAGCTGGACCCGCTGCGTTACATGTGCCACGCGGTGCTTCAGCCTAGGTTACGCGGCTTGCTGCCAAGCCAAGGGTTATGCACGGTCACTGTGTCATGTCGTGTGTACAGCCTTGACGGGACGGGACGGGCCTGCTGCTGCAGGCGCCTCCGCTCCCGTCCCATCGTGTCGTCCACAGCCACAACAGCGCCACCCGCCCCGAGGAGTAAGCTGGACACGCTGGGTTACGCACAATCCATGACGCACACGCGTACTGCATCCACTCTGCAATTAAGCTTAATTGGTACCCACTAACGATTTCTCTTGCCTCTCAACGCGCCATGTCATAACCCACTACACGCTATGTCACTATGCCTTCATCGATTTTATGTGACTAATAGCATGTTGTAGTTGCGAGTAGCACGCCATAAAATTCTCGCAGTTGAAATACATGTAGGATCAATCATTTAAGAATGGTTCTCACTCAACAAAATTAACATGCTTTCATATATATTATTGTTTACAGATAAATATTGTCATGTAATCGTTTTGGTGTTTCTACTTTCACATTTCACCTTAAAATTTTGCTTAAAAATTCCCGCAGCAACGCGCGGGGTATCACCTACTAGTTATTAGTTACTCCTACCTCGTCTGTGACATCGTGATGATGATCAATTAAGCTGGACCAGCTGGGTTACGCACAATCCATGATGCACACACGGTGCTTCAGCCTAGGTTACGTGGCTTGGTGCCATTTGTACGTTGGGATCGCACCACCTGCTCCGTGTCGTCAGGTGACACGCTAGCGCTCTCCTTTGTTTACGCATGAAGGGATTTCACATTTTTCCAGTGCACGGCTCGGCGATTACAAAACCCAAGCTACGGCTGCCCCGCGTAGCCGGGTTACACGTGCACGGCTCGCCGGGACGTGGCACAGGCTACTGCAGGGATCGGGAGATTTTAAGATCTGGTTGCCGAAAAACCGCCTGGAGCTACTGTAGATACACGCGGGCCACACCACAACATGGAATGTGCAAGTGCAAACCGCTAATCCCGGTGTTGCCACGGGCACGGGCCCACGGGGTCCGTTTACTACTCCTCGTCTTCGGCTTTTGCTCGCGTCGCCTATCATACCTCCCACGGCTGACACCAGGCCCGCATTCCAGGACCCACATGGTAGCGGGTGGGAACTGACGAGTTTGCCCAGTTTTTTTCTTTTTCATTAACGTATTTTCGTGGGGTTGAAACTCCGCGACCGCTTTGGACTTTTCGGATTCCGTCTGCTTGGTTTCCCAGTTTCCACCCCCTCGGAGGACTTGAGCAGTTTAGCGGCAGTCGTGGCCGTCGGCACTGATTGATTCGTTTCTTGGTAACACAGGTCAGGCCCTACGTCCTTGCTCGTACACATCGAAACTGATGGTTTGCGCTCTTCTAGTTTTGTCTTGGGTTCGAGGTGCTCGAATTGTTTCTGTTATGGAGCAATGATTTAAGAACTTGCGTCAGTAATGTACATCCGTGTTGCCTTTATTTCAAGAACTTTGGTACTGATCGAGGTTAGCGGTAGAGGCTGGGCCCTAGTCGGCAGCGGCATATAGCGGGGGTGGGGCAGGCATGATGATGGGGAGGCGGAGGCTGTGGTAGCCCACCAACGCTTCCGCCCCGCCACCACCCCCACCCAATTCACGAGCATTTGATTTGATTTGATTTTTTTAGTTCCATCCCGTAGTTTTGGCAAGTGTAGGAAATCAGAACTTGCTTGGATGCCTTTCAATGTTTGCCCAACCTAATTCTAGGCATGTCTAGAAATTTTGGCTACCAATGCAGTTGTTCTTGTTGTTGTAACTAAGGAGGCGCTCTCTCTCTCTCTCTCTCTTTGGAATTAAAGGCAGGAGCACTGCCACATCATATAAGAAGAAGGTGCCTATTTTGTCATTATTTTATCACTGAAAAGGAAAGTTCTACTACTTGCCAGGGATCTCCATAGGAGCTTTGATACTGCTGTGGAAATGGATCATTTGAGCAGAGATGCTGAAGGTATCCTGAACTTTCTGTGTTTATGCCTTGTCGTTGTTCCTTTTCCTTTCTATTGTAAGTTAATGCACCATAGTGTCTGATTGCTTATTCTGCTGCTTTGTAGAAGATAGTGGCCATCATCAGGTTGCCGCGGGGCAATTTGATAATGTCACAGAAGGTGAAGTGTACATGCCATATAACTCAAAAGCGCAAAGCTCCGTATTCTGATTGATTTGTCAATAAATTTTTTAACCATGTAGTAAGTTTGTCCAATTAGGATTGTTGCTGGTCAAACTTAGGCTAGTCTCAGTGGGGTTTGATGGAGGGTTTTATGGTATTCAATTTCCTGACATAAATCTGTAACATAGTGTTGACGTTAATACATCCATCACGAAAATATTGATGCTACTTGTCATGGGACTTGAAAGGTTTGCTGTTCACATGCTCTGAATCATCAGCCAGCTTTAGAACATGATAGATGTAAGGCTAAACATTTGGCATGCCAATTTCGCCGCTGTTTGGGTTGCTAGTTGCTACCAGAATCTGTCAACTCATCCCTCTTATTTTACCAAAGTATATTGGCATGTTTGGGTTGGTATCATGCTGTCTAGTTTATTATAGCATTGTTAGCATATTACTTTTTTTAAGGATTCAAGATGGAAACTTTTATCAGTAATGTTTCAGATGATGAATTCTCATGTGCCGATGACAAGCCCCAAGTAAAGTTCATTGATTATGAAAATAATGGTCTTCATCAGCATCATGACCCTGATTATGGTCATGTGATGATTACAGATCCTTTCACTTTCATTGACGGCAAACCAAAATCCATCCTCTTTGGAGAAACATGTTCAGACACCATAAAAATAGAGAATACCTCTCCTGAATCTGTGTTTTTATGTAGGATAAAAATATTTGGTTCAATCCCAGAAAACAGCTTTGTTTTATCAATGAGTTCACCACTAGATAGTGGTAAATCTAATCTGGAAGACATTACACTTTTGCCTGGACGGACTAAGACAGTTTGGCTCACATGTATGCCTAAAGATATTGGTTTGCATACATTAGCTGTGCATTTTTGTTTTGGAGATACGACGATTGAACGTGTAGCTTGTCTAATGGTCGATGATAATATCTCTAAAGCCTTATATGTTCGTACACCTCATTATTGGAGATGCTCTCAAAATATAAAACTTGATTACTCTCCAATTGTGCCATGTATCCATGAGCATGGTCCAATTAGATGAAGACCTGATGCCTTTTCCTTGGATTTTAGCGTGGCAAACTACTATGAAACTTTCATGTCTCTTTTAACCATGGAAGAATCCCATCTCAAGGTATTTCGGCATCCATAGTAGATTAATAGTATTAATATGCAAATTTTATTTTGAAAAATTGTTATTTGGTAACTTCAGATGTCCACTTGCAGGAGTTAATAAGATCATATGACATGCGCGGTGTCTCATTAGAACTTTTGAATGGCTTTCCATTTATTGAAGTCCCTGGTTTGGTAGAAAGGAAGCCATCACCACTCCACGGGGACAATATATCTGTTACCTATGTTGGTACACATGCTCAGACTTACAAAGTTAGTAACCTATCATTGATGTTTGAATATTTATTTGTCATTCTTAAAGGTCAGATATAGGTATATATATGCTACCAACAATTAATTATATGTTTGGCATTTTCGTCAGGGCACCATTACAAAGGTTGCAGCGAATGGGATATTTGTAGAGTTCGGTTATGAGTTCTACAACAATCATCATAATCACCATCCCAAGTACTGGTACAATGTTCAGTTCGGATACAATGAAGTTGACTGGAGGCTCTACAGGTCTTTAAAGAGCGCACAACATTTCGGAGCTAAGGTTTTATTTCCCTCCCAATCACTAGTAAGAACTGTGGAAAAGCTGTATTTTTTGCCTTTGATCCCACACTTATACACCAAGCAAAAAAATGCGGTTGCAAGGATACTTGGCTGCTGTGGTCTTCCACCATATGTCATACATGGACCTCCAGGAACTAGCAAGACATTGACAGTTGTAGAGGCCATTTCTCAAGCAGTCAAACAAAGGAAAAATGTTCTCGTATGTGCTGCTACCAATGCATCAGCTGACCTTCTATTGAAAAAGCTCCTGCCACATATGACTTGCCGCCCTTGTGATATCTTCAGGCTGAACACCCCAAGCCATCAATATGAAGATGTAGATCCTATATTGATCCAGTACTGCTTTGTTAAACATAAAAAATTCAAATGCCCCTATTTGGAAAAATTGAAGCACTACAGGATTGTTATAACAACATACATGATTTCTTATCTGATGCGACATAAGAACATTACCCGAGATCATTTCACACACATTTTTCTTGATGATGCTGGGCAAGTTTCTAAACCAGAGATGATGATTCCTTTATACCTATGTGGAAGTGACACTGTAGTTGTGTTAGCAGGAGATCCAATGCAATTGGGGCCGTTTGTTTATTGTAGGGAAGCAGAAAAGAATGATTTGGGGAAATCATATCTGCAAAGGCTGCTTGAATCTGACCAGTACCAAACATGGAATTCTAACTATGTGACAAAGCTTGTGATTAATTATCGTTGCCATCCATCAATCCTGAAGCTACCATCGAAGCTTTTCTACACTGGTGAAATGATCTCTCATGACAAACATAATGTTCCATTGACTTATGATTGTATTGGTCTACGTAATAATCTGTTCCCTGTTCTTTTTATCGGAATACATGGATGTGATGAGATGGACAGCACTGATCCATCATGGTTCAATTGGATTGGAGTTAGTAAGGTTGTAAGCCTCGTAAGGAAACTCACAAGCAGCAGTCTTGTCCGTGAAGCTGATATAGGAGTCATTGCTCCATACCACCAGCAAGTTGCAAAGATTAAGAAAGCCCTTAAAAAACTTGACATGACTCAATTGAAAGTTGGTAATGTGGAACAATTCATAGGTGAAGAGCAGGACGTGATAATCATCTCTACACTCAGGTCAACTGTAAAGTATAATGAATTTGACAAGTTGTTTAATCTTGGATTTTTGAGCAATCATAGAAGGTTCAATGTTGTCGGGAACCCTGATATGATCGCAAAGGTAATACTCTCTCTATCATTATCTATATCAATCAAGATGCACTAATATTTATACTTCCATCAAATTTACAATTTCAGGATTTGCACTGGGATAAGCTCATGCAGTACTGTGCTGATAATGGTTCTTATCAAGGATGCCCACTACCACCATCGCACTATGGGTCTTACTAGTTTTAGTTAGGAGCCTAATAGTTGTTATGAAATGAATACTTTGTGGATTGCTTGTTACACGTGCTCGTCTAACAAGTGAGTTCAGGTATCCATGATGTTGCAGCAATTTGGTTGCCATGGCAACGACACAATCTGAACTGGCTGGCATCTCTTGTGGTAGTGGCTGGCTCGGTGTGGGACATCGTTGGCAATGACAACGGTGCTGGTGGTTGTTGTCGTCCGAGGTTGCAGCTGCCGATACGTGTTTTATTGGATTGGTTGAGTTCAGCCAGTGGAGTTGTGCATCGCGTTGATATTGATTTTACTCATCTAAGGCATGGGACAATGTCAGAATCGCCGTCGTCGGACCCAACTATCCAGGCCGTCGTTGAACGTCACCAAAACCAGGTGATTCTTTCTTTCTTCCTAGTTAAAAGTGATGTGATGGGATCTGTTGCTGGACAAGTTGGTGGAGGTGAAGAAGCTATGCCACTATGTTTTAGTGATCTTTTTAGCCCATTGGTGTGACTCACCTAGTTGCTCAATGTAAGTGATGAACTGATGTCATTGTGAACTGATTTCCCTCAACACTGACTAGGTTACGCACGACATCGGATACGGAAAATCCACACCGTGTCCTGTCGTGGTCACTTTCATGAGTCTGCAGTGTTGTGTTCCTGTTCACTGTTGAGTTATAAATAGAGTGTTGCGTTCCTGGTAAGTGTTGAGTTATAAATAGTGTTGAGTTACGCACCTATAAGACTGCTGGCTGCATGGCTCAACACTGAATGGGTTACACACAGATCGGTTGCACAAAATCCACACTGCATCTAGTCGTGTCGGGCCTGATTGGTTGAGAGTCAAATGTGGCCTACCAAAATTGGGGCATGTCACAACATGGGCATGCCAACATTTTCTACCAAAATCTGGGTAGAAGTTACACATGTTTTAGTGTTAAATGTAATAGCCAAAATTTTGGCACTCAATTGGTTTGATGCCAAAGCACATTTGCCAAAAATATTGGTCATGCCCCAATTTTGGTTTGGCAATTTTGGCTCTCAACCAATCAGGCTCGTCGATTCTGCGTGCCACCTGCACCAGCTCGGTTACGCACGGTTCGGCGACGCACCATCCCATGGCGCGTGCATTACCGACTGCGTTACGCACCTTGACGGTTACGAATAATCCACACTGAATTCTAATTCGACGCACCATCCAATCTGCATGGTGCGTGCATCACCGACTGGGTTACGCACGCAGTCTGTCACGCAAAATTCCTATGCATCCGGTTGTGTCGTTCCGTCGTGTAACCTGGAGCCGATAAGGTTACGCAAAATGCACGCTGCATCCGGTCGTGTCGATTCAGTGTGTAGCCTGCATAGGTTATGCATCGTTTGTGCTGCTTGATGCAACACCGTATGGGTTACGTACCTTTAAGACCGCTGGCTTTATGGTGCAACACGGACTGGGTTACGCACGGCGTCAGATACGCAAAATCCACGCTGCATTTAGTCGTGTCAATCCTGCACGTCACTTGCTCCAGCTCAATTACGCACGGTTCGATGATGCACCGTGCATTACCTGCTGGGTTAGGCAAAATCCACGCTGCCTCTGGTCTTGTCGATTCAGTTCGGCCGTTTCCTTGGGCTTTCTATGAATGGACCGAGGCTTGCCTAGGCTCACTCGTCTTCATAGCTAGAGATCTCTCACAGCTATGGCCAAATCCCGCCCCATCCGCTGCCGCCGCAGCCGTCGGCACCCGCTCCCACCACCATAACCGCGCTCGGTGATGACATCCTCTGCGAAAGCTTCCTGCGCCTCCCCACCATCACAAGCCTCGCCCGAGTGGCATTCACCTGCCGCACATTTCTCGGCGCCATCCGCTCCTCCCCCGCCTTCTGACGCCGCTTCCGTGTGCTCCACGCACCGCCGCTCCTCACCCTGTTCATGAGGCCCTACATGAGCGCCATCATCCCTGCAGCTGTAGGCAAGCACAGTGACATGGTCACCACCTTCGGCGGTCTACTCGAAAACTCCGACTCCAAGTCTGAGTGGTATATCGAACCTGATGTCCCCTACAGCGAGGGGTATGCCAGCTTCGTCAGCAGCTCCACCTACCAATGCACCTCCTACAGCCCGCACTCAAAGGCTCTGAAAATCTACCCCAAGATGGCCAAGGATCTCCGCTTGGACTTCCTCACAGCCGACACCTTTCTTGAGTTCTACACGCTCTCGGAAGATGGTGAGGAGAAGAAGCTGTCCTGCGTGGTCTGTGTCCACCGGAACAGCGCCTGGACATGGGCACGTGTGGTCGTCTTCTCGTCGCAGACCATGGAGTGGCGGGTCATTTTGCCGCAGACGCAGACATGGGGAGTGCTGAATGTTCATGAGAAATTACCCACTGGCACAGTTTTCAATGGCTTCGTCTGTTGGATACACAAGTGGCAGGGATGCATCGTTGCCCTCAACACTGAGGCATTTCAGTTCTCTCGGATGGAACTGCCACCGACCTTGAAATGGCCAATGTCAGTGTTTCCGCTTGGTCAGACCAATGATGGGAAGTTGTGTGTCGTCTGTGCACTGCAATGCATGCTTTCTGTTTGGCTCTGGGAAGCCGATGATGAGGGTGTCAAGAGATTCATGCCGTAGGAGATGATCTTATTGCGCCCAACTTTCAACAAGATCACCGAGCTTTCAGAAGAGGCTGATGTTGAAATGCATCCTATGGCAGTTATCAATGCTTTGTGTACCTATCTGCCTACCTAGGTTGGGACCGTCGGTATTTGTTCCTCTCCTTCTGCTTGAAAATAGGCGAGATGAATTTGTTCTGTAAGGAAAGCCAGTTTGTAATATCAGAAGGTGTTCCATACATCATAGTCAGCTGGCCGTCGTCTTTAAATGGCAAGGTGAGCCTATACGTATACGTATTCCTTGTGACATGATAAAATATGTTTCGTCCCTCAGTTGTAGGCCGTTCTCATCACATGAGAGTAGGTCATCATATTATTGTGGAATTCTGTCATCGGCTTTCTGGTTTAGATGAAGTAACATGAATAAAATTACTTATAACTGTGCTACTCAATTGCTGATTGTATACGATAGCATGAGGGATTGTCTACATTATATGATACCATAAGGATTTTTAATGTTATTCGCTATATTTCATGCTGGAATTCTTTGTCCACTTACTTTATAATGCTAACCAATTCAAGGGTATCATATTTCAGTTTCATTGGTACTATAGTACACGCTAAGCAATTTGATTTGTATAATTAGAATCTATTACTCGTTCCTGCTGGCTGCTACATTTTTTTCTATGCAAAATCTTATATTACATATGAGTTATCTTTATGTCACAGGAGGATTCAGACACCGCAGTTACAGGAAAAATGTCTAAAGATGATGGTCCTATGGGCACTAAAAAGGCTTCTCCTGTCCTTTTCACAGCGTTGAAATCATTCAGAGAACAACTAATTGATGATGACAACTCTAAATTTGTAGAGATAGAGGCCTTCTTACTTGATGATGAGATGAACTCTCTTCTGAATAGAATCACTACTTTAGAGTCAGAATTGGAAGCTGCAAGACGTCGTGTCTTGAGAATAGGTACTGAACCCAATAGCACGAATTAGCAGGGGATGGAGAGAGCAAGTTGATGGCAAATGTGCAAGGGAATGTTGGGTAGAGCCTGTTCCCGATTCTTTGTTGGGTGACCCTAGTTCTGTTGTCTCGTCTTAATTTGGGCTTTTATTGAGACGTGTTGTGAGGGAAGGATGGAGACGTTATGTGATAATGGTGTCATGTTCCATGTCTGTTTAGTGTCACTATGTCATCTGTCGTTTTTCCAAATATGTTGTTGTTACCCCCACATGTCTTTACATGAATAGAAATGTGACGGAAAAGGCATTTACCTTGCCAAAGCTAAAGATTTCATGTTTTCCAAATTCTTGAATATATGCCAGTTGCCTCCCACTTCTTGGAAAATAGCCAATTCCTTCGAATTTGCCGATCTGATTCTAAATGGCATCAGCATTGCCGATTGTCGTGCTCGGCGACAGAGAACCCGCCAAGGTATTCGCGCTGAGGAAAGCTCGGCTTCATAGATCCAAGTAACCATCTGTGGCACCGGGCTCGGCGCCAAGCTATGGGCCGGCCTGTGGGCTGCTGGGCTCGGCCTTCCCCGCAAAGGTTACGCAAAATCCACGCTGCACCCGGTCGTGTCGATTCAGCGCGTAACCTGCATTGGTTACGCACCGTCCGTGCTGCTTGATTGATGCAACACCGACTAGGTCGTGTCGAATCAGCACGTAACTGCAAGAGGTTACACACCATCCATTTTGCTTGATGTAAGACCGACTGGGTTGTGTCGAATCAGCGCGTAACATGCAGAGGTTACGCACCGTCCGTGCTGCTTGATGCAACACCGACTCGGTTAAGCACGTAGTTGGTTACGCACCTTTAAGACGGCTGGCTGCATGGCTCAACACTGACTGGGTTACGCACTGATCGGTTGCGCAAAATCCACGCTGCATCCGGTCGTGTCGATTCTACACGTCACCTGCTCCAGCTCAGTTATGCACGGTTCGGCGACGCACCATCACATGGCGTGTGCATTACCGACTAGGTTACGCACCGTGACAGTTACGCAAAATCCATGTAGCATTCTGATTCGATGCACCATCCTGCTCGGTTACGCACGATTCGGCGACACACCATCAGTTCTGTATGGTGCGTGCATCACCGACTGGGTTACGCACGGAGTCTGTCACGCAAAATCCCCATGCATCCGGTCGTGTCGTTGCATCGCGTAACCTGGGGCCGATAAAGTTACGCATAATCCACGATGCATCTGGTCATGTCGAATGCAGCTTACGCACCATCCTTGATGCTTGATCCAACACTGACTGGGTCGTGGCGTTGCATCGTGTAACCTAAACCCGCAAAGGTTACGCAAAATCCACGCTGCATCCAGTCGTGTCGATTCAACGCGTAACCTGCACTGGTTACGCACTGTCCGTGCTGCTTGATTGATGCAACACTGACTGGGTCGTGTCGAATGCAGCTTACGCACCGTCCTTGATGATTGATCCAACACTGACTGAGTCGTGTCGTTGCATCGCGTAACCTAAACCCGCAAAGGTTACGCAAAATCCACGCTGCATCCGATCGTGTCGATTCAGCGCGTAACCTGCACTGGTTACGCACCGTCCGTGCTGCTTGATAGATGCAACACCGACTGGGTCATGTTGAATCAGTGCGTAACCACAAGAAGTTACGCACCATCCGTGCTGCTTGATGCAACACCAACTGGGTCGTGTCGAATCAGCGCGTAATGTGCAGAGGTTACGCATCGTCCGTGCTGCTTGATGCAACACCGACTTGGTTAAGCACGTAGTAGGTTACGCACCTTTAAGACGACTGGCTGCATGGCTCAACACTAACTAGGTTATGCACTGATCGGTCGTGTCGATTCTACACGTTACCTGAACCAGCTCTGTTACACACAGTTCGACGATGCAGCATCCCATGGCACGTGCATCACCGACTGGGTTACGCACCGAAACGGTTACGCAAAATCCACGCTGCATTCTGATTTGATGCACCATCCTGCTCAGTTACGTACATTTCGGCGATGCACCATCTGTTCTGCATGGTGCATGCATCACCGACTGGGTTATGCACGGAGTCTGTCATGCAAAATCCCCATGCATCCGGTTGTGTCGTTTTCTCGCGTAACCTGGGGCCGATGAAGTTACGCAAAATCCACGATGCATCTGGTCGTGTCGAATGCAGCTTACGCACCGTCCTTGATGCTTGATCCAACACTGACTGGGTCGTGTCGTTGCATCGCGTAACCTAAACCCGCAAAGGTTACGCAAAATCCACGCTGCATCCGGTCGTGTTGATTCAGCGCGTAACCTGCACTGGTTACGCACCGTCCGTGCTGCTTGATTGATGCAACACCGACTGGGTCGTGTCGAATTAGCACATAACCGCAAGAGGTTATGCACCATTCGTTTTGCTTGATGCAAGACCGACTGGGTCATGTCGAATCAGCGCGTAACATGCAGAGGTTACGCACCGTCCGTGCTGCTTGATGCAACACCGACTCGGTTAAGCACGTAGTAGGTTATGCACCTTTAAGACGGCTGGCTGCATGGCTCAACACTGACTGGGTTACGCACTGATCGGTTGCGCAAAATCCACGCTGCATCCGATCGTGTCGATTATATGAGTCACCTGCTCTAGTTCGGTTACGCACGGTTCGACGACGCACCATCATATGGCGCGTGCATTACCAACTCGGTTATGCACCGTGACAGGTTACGCAAAATCCACGCAGCATTCTAATTCGACGCACCATCCTGCTCGGTTACGCACGTTTCGGTGATGCACCATCCGTTCTGTATGGTGCGTGCATCACCGACTGGGTTTCGCACGGAGTCTGTCACGCAAAAATCCCCATGCATCCGGCGTGTCGCTGCATCGCGTAACCTGGGGCCGATAAAGTTACGCAAAATCCACGATGCATCTGGTCGTGTCGAATCAGCGCGAAACTTGTACAGCGCACCATCCGTGGAGTGTGATGCAACACCGACTGGGTCATGTCGAATGCAGCTTACGCACCGTCCTTGATGCTTGATCCAACACTGACTGGGTCGTGTCGTTGCATCACGTAACCTAAACCCGCAAAGGTTATGCAAAATCCACGCTGCATCCAGTCGTGTCGATTCAGCGCGTAACCTGCACTGGTTACGCACCGTCCGTGCTGTTTGATTGATGCAACACCGACTGGGTCATGTCGAATGCAGCTTACGCACCATCCTTGATGCTTGATCCAACACTGACTAAGTCGTGTCGTTGCATCGCGTAACCTAAACCCGCAAAGGTTACGCAAAATCCAGGCTGCATCCGGTCGTGTCGATTCAGCGCGTAACCTGCACTGGTTACGCACCGTCCGTGCTGCTTGATAGATGCAACACCGACTGGGTCGTGTCGAATCAGTGCGTAACCACAAGAAGTTACGCACCATCTGTGCTGCTTGATGCAACACCAACTGGGTCGTGTCGAATCAGCGCGTAACGTGCAGAGGTTACGCATCGTCCGTGCTGCTTGATGCAACACCAACTCGGTTAAGCACGTAGTAGGTTACGCACCTTTAAGATGACAGGCTGCATGGCTCGACACTAACTGGGTTATGCACTGATCGGTCGTGTTGATTCTACGCATCACCTGAACCAGCTCTGTTACGCACGGTTCGACGATGCAGCATCCCATGGCACGTGCATCACCGACTGGGTTACACACCGAGACGGTTACGCAAAATCCACGCTGCATTCTGATTCGACGCACCATCCTGCTCGGTTACGCACGTTTCGGCGACGCACCATCCGTTCTGCATGGTGCATGCATCATCGACTGGGTTACGCACGGAGTCTTTCACGCAAAATCCCCATGCATCCGGTCGTGTCGTTGCATCGCGTAACCTGGGGCCGATAAAGTTACACAAAATCCACGATGCATCCGGTCGTGTCGAATGCAGCTTACACACCATCCTTGATGCTTGATCCAACACTGACTGGGTCGTGTTGTTGCATCACGTAACCTAAATCCGCAAAGGTCACGCAAAATCCACACTGCATCCGGTCGTGTTGATTCAGCGCGTAACCTGCACTGGTTATGCACCGTCCGTGCTGCTTGATTGATGCAACACCGACTGGGTCGTGTCGAATCAGCACGTAACCGCAAGAGGTTACGCACCATTCGTTTTGCTTGATGCAAGACCGACTGGGTCATGTCGAATCAGCACGTAACATGCAGAGGTTACGCACCGTTCGTGCTGCTTGATGCAACACCGACTCGGTTAAGCTCGAAGTAGGTTATGCACCTTTAAGACGGCTGGCTGCATGGCTCAACACTGACTGGGTTACGCACGGATCGATTGCGCAAAATCCACGCTGCATCTGGTCGTGTCGATTATACGCGTCACCTGCTCCAGCTCGGTTACGCACGGTTCGACGACGCACCATCCCATGGCGCATGCATTACCGACTCGGTTACGCACCGTGACGGTTATGCAAAATCCACACAACATTCTAATTCAACGCACCATCCTGCTCGGTTACGCACGTTTCGGTGACGCAGCATCCGTTCTGTATAGGGCATGCATCATTGACTGGGTTTCGCACGGAGTCTGTCACGCAAAATCCCCATGCATCCGGCATGTCGTTGCATCACGTAACCTGGGGCCGATAAAGTTACACAAAATCCATGATGCATCCGGTCGTGTCGAATCAGCACGTAACTTGTACAGTGCACCGTCCGTGGAGTGTGATGCAACACCGACTGGGTCGTGTCGAATGCAGCTGACGCACCATCCTTGATGCTTGATCCAACACTGACTGGGTCGTGTCGTTGCATCGCGTAACCTAAACCCGGAAAGGTTAAGCAAAATCCACAATGCATCAGGTCGTGTCGATTCAGCGCGTAACCTGCACTGGTTACACACCGTCCGTGCTGCTTGATTGATGCAACACCGACTGGGACGTGTCCAATGCAGCTTACGCACCATCCTTGAAGCTTGATCCAACACTAACTGAGTCATGTCGTTGCATCGCGTAACCACAAGAGGTTGTTGACGGCTGATTTTCACTCGCTTCTTACCCGTCAAACATGTACCTTTTGGCATGAGAAATGATCGTCAACACTATAATAGGGTTTAAACTAATCATTTCCACAAGTGTTGGTGATTATGCAAATACAGGTGAATAGCACTAGAAAGAGGAGTAAAAGCACAAGTCTTTGATGCAAGCACTTCAAGACCAGCCAATGAGGGGATGCCACCTAGGATTTCCCTAGATCACTGACGTCATCAATCCAAGAGAGGCAAGCCCGACGAATCACGAAGCGCCACATGGACATCACATGGATTCAAGGGTCCACTCATCCCCCAAAACCGTTGGGAAACTTGGCATGCACGGGGGAGTGACCTCAAGGCCCACCAGTCAACCACCACGACGAAGCACAAGGTGCCACGTGGAGCTGACGTTTCGGCCGAACCCCAGATCGGCCGAACCGACTCTGGTTCGGCTGATCTCGGCCCTCCACGTGTTAGCCTCTGATTGGTCCCTGGTTGCAGTTCCGGGCGTTTAGGAGCACTTGGAGCCCCGAAGCAAGCCTCTCCCTCCTCTATAAATAGGAGGGGAGGGGCTCACTTTTGGAACACACACTTCTCCTCCTCTTCATTTTGGCTTAAAGCCTCTCTCTTTAGGAGAGGAGAGCTCTTTGTATAGGATTAGTGCTAGGAAGTGAGGTGGGAGGCTTAAGGCCATGTCATGATTCATGACATCTTCCTCAAGAACGATCCTCAGTGGTGCCTTTGATCTTCAACTAGACTAAAGTGAGTATTTCGATATTTCCTATTTAGACTAAAGTCGTATGCATGCTTAGTTGTTGTGTTCTTGTGTTCTTCGTTTGTTCTTGGTTTAGAGGCTTGTGTTCTTCGAACACAACCCTTTCGATCCAATAGACTTATATAATAAGTTTGCATCTAGTTTGCCAGCTTGTCTATTAGAGTAAAGTGAAGCTCCTACATGTTTCTGGTTAGATCAAAGTGCATTCGTGATCTTGCATGAGTGATAGAGCATACCTTGAGCTAGTGTCAGTATCTCCCTCGCGGATTCGTAGGAATAGTAAGTGGTATAGACGAGGTGTCTGGACCATAAGCTTCCCTTTGAAGACCACGTACGATCGTAGCGTAGAGGTAGGCCGCAGTGGTGACAGCCTGTTGGACCCTTTGTCAACCCTCTTACGTCGCGTACCGAGTTGGGCTCGAGCCAGCACAAAGGCCTTGTTCTTCGTGCCCGAAGTGAGTGCTATACCTGAGAGAACGTAACTAGACTCTGCGCTCGGTCGAGGTAGATCCTTTCTACCTATCCTATCAATCAGTGTTGTGTCCTTGGATCATCTATACTAGAAGTAGGAGATAGTGCACATTATTCCTTGGATTCGATACCCTTGGAATACTCTCCTTCCTTGGGGAAGTGCTACAGCGGTATTTCTGTGCGCTTGCGGTATACCCGGTTGTTCTTACACGCTCCCTCTAGGTGTACAACTAGTGGTGACGTTGAGAAACACTAACAAGCATTTCTAGTGCCGTTGCCTGGGAACGGTTGCTGTATCTATCTTCAAACCTAGTGGTCCTCGTATTTATCTTTTTCATTTTATTCTACCTTCACCCCCCTTTTACCCATCGATAAATCCTTTTTGTTTCTTTCCTTCTACCTTCACCCCTTTATCATGGAGCAAACTTCTCTCCAAAATCTTTCTGCTCCCAAACCTGAGTTGTTAGAGCCTCCGCCTTCGGAACACCCAATCACCACATCTAGCTATCAACTCAGTACCGATCTTATCTCTTTGATTGGGAAATTGTATTCGTTTTCCGGGGACCGTCAAAACCCCTATGATCATTTGCAAGAATTTGAGCATCTGTGTTCATGTTACGCCTTTGCTGGCATGACACATGATACCGTTCGTTGGAAATTGTTTCCTTTTTCCCTCACGGGAAGCGCGAGGCGATGGTACAACGATCGCGGAAGTCAGGTGGGCGGCAGCTGGCCGAATCATGTCGGCAAATTCTGCCGACGGTTTTTCCCACCTGCACGGCTCATTGCCCTGCGGAAGGATGTGCTCGGATTTAAGCAAAATGATAAGGAAACTTTGGGTGCGGCGTGGGAAAGATTCTTACATTTAGTAAATTCGGGTCCCACGCTGTCGATACCCGACCATGTGCTCTACTAGCATTTCTATGCGGGATTGGACGCCAAGTCCACCAGGCACCTTGACGATGCCTCAGGAGGTTCCTTCCTGGATAAAACTCCAAGTGAGTGGAGGAAGATCCTTGATCGTATAGCAGCTAACGCCTCCTTCACAGTCAAGCCGGAAGAACCTCAAGAGGAATGCACACCCGAAAAAGAGATTACCTCTGAACCTGAGCCTGAATCTTCATCACCCAAATCCATAAGCTCAGTTCAGGAGGCCACGACACCGGAGGGAGGGACAATTCAACCCCCGGAGTCTCTTCTAAAGTTTGAGGATGATATATTAGGTGATTATGGAAACACCTCAAACTACGGTTGCGAGAGAAAACCGCCTTCACCTGTGACCTCCTCAGATCCCTTGGATGTTGCTTTCCTCAGGGACAACGTTCGGGAGTTAACAGCCATCATGACCCAAGAATGGTTGAGAGAGTCGGAATCAACAGCCAGAATTTTCCAGCTCCTCCCGCCTCGATCAACCCTTCCTTGTGTCATGAATGGGAAGGTAGTGAAAGTTCTCTACAACCCTCTGGTGGGAGTCAATATCATGTCCAACACTTATGCTCTGAGAAACTTTGTGGATGCACCTCTGACTCCTACCCAGACATCTATCAGGACTCCTGAAGGAGAAATCCTAGAAGTAGGGATCTTGAAGGCTATCCCCATCACGTATAAGGAGGCTGACTTTGCTCTTGACTTCCACACCTATGATGTCCTTAGCTTCGACCTCATGATAGGATTGCCCCTTGAGAAATTTCTCCTAGAGGCCCCTACCCAAGGTAAGCTTAACGTTAGCCTAGGGAAGGAGGTTTTCTCTGTAGAAATCTCGAGAGCGAAAAACACAAGAACTGATCCCCCTGATGACTCTACACACATTGAGGAGGTTAAGGCAATCATTCCAGGAGATTCATTGGAATCCCTCCTGACAAGTGGGCACCTGAGTTCATAGATGAGATAGAGGAGCCCGATGAGCCTATAGATATATCTAAATCCTAGGTTCCACCTAAGCCTCCTATCGAACTCAAGCCTCTGCCCGTTGGCCTTCGATATGTCTTCCTCCATGGGGACACTGAGTCCCCAGTGATCATTAACGACAATCTCTCTGACGAGGAATCCAGAAGGCTCATCCCTATCCTAGAGAAACACCGATCAGTGTTCTGTTACTCTCTTCAGGATTTAAAAGGAATCAGCCTGACTCTCTGCACCCATTGCATCCCTTTAGACTCAGATATTCCACCGACAAAGGAGTCGCAGAGAAGGCTGAACAACACGATTTGAGAAGTCGTGAAGAAAGAAGTTGTTAAACTTCTTCACGCTGGGATCATTTACCCAGTCCCTTATAGTGAATGGGTGAGCCCCATTCAATGCGTACCTAAGAAGGGAGGTATGACGACAGCCCCCAATGAATTCGGCGAGCAGATTGCTCAATGCCTTCCCATAGGATAGAGGATGTGCATAGATTATAGGAAGCTCAACAAGGCTACAAAGAAGGATCACTTTCCGCTCCCGTTCATCGATGAGATGCTCGAGCGGCTGGCGAATCACTCCTTCTGTTTCCTTGATGGGTATTCTGGCTACCATCAAATCCCTATCCACCCTGATGACCAGAATAAGACCACTTTCACCTGCCCTTACGGAATCTAAGCTTATCGGAGACTGTGTTTCGGGTTGTGCAATGCACCCGCATCGTTCCAAAGGTGCATGATGTCTATCTTCTCAGACATGATTGAGCAAATCATGGAGGTTTTCATGGATGATTTCTCTGTCTATGGTAAACCTTTCGACGAGTGTCTCAGAAATTTAGACAGGGTCTTGCAAAGGTGTCATGAGACGGACTTTGTCCTAAATTGGGAGAAGTGCCATTTTATGGTTCGAGAGGGCATCGTGCTAGGGCACCTGGTGTCCGAACGAGGGATAGAAGTGGATCGTGCAAAAATTGAGGTAATAGAAAAGCTTCCTCCTCCTATAAATGTCAAGGCCATCCGTTGCTTCCTTGGCCATGCTGGGTTCTACCGACGGTTCATTAAGGACTTCTCACAAGTAGCTAGAGCCTTTACTAATCTCTTAGCCAAGGACGCGCCCTTTGAATTTACAGAGGAATGTATGGAATCTTTCCTTACCCTCAAGAATGCGCTCATCTCTGCCCCAGTCATCCAGCCTCCCGACTGGACGCTACCTTTCGAGATCATGTGTGATGCTAGTGACTACGCTGTAGGGGCCGTCTTAGGCCAAACTAAGGATAAGAAACATCATGATATAGCCTATGCTAGCAAAACCATGACAGGAGCTCAGTTGAACTATGCTACTACTGAGAAAGAGCTCCTTGCTATTGTCTTTGCCATAGATAAGTTTAGATCTTACTTGGTGGGAGCCAAGGTAATAGTTTACACTGATCATGCTGCTCTTAAATACCTACTCACTAAGAAAGATGCTAAACCCCGCTTGATTAGATGGATTCTGCTCCTTCAAGAATTTAATTTAGAAATAACAGATAAAAAGGGAGTAGAAAATTCTGTTGCGGATCATTTGTCTCGTATGCATACTACTAACCCGCAGGAAGCACCTATCAATGACTCTCTACGAGACGACATGTTACTAAAGGTCACAGATAGTAACCCCTGGCATGCGAACATTGTAAATTATCTGGTGACAGGGTACATACCCCTTGGAGCCAATAAGAAGAAGCTGGTTCATGAAGCAAAAAGACACATATGGGATGATCCATACCTCTATAAAGTCTGTGCTGATGGGTTGTTGAGAAGATGTGTGCCGCATACTGAAGGAATACAAATCATTGAGAAGTGCCATTCCGGATCTTACGGTGGACACTATGGAACTTATCGTACACATGCAAAGATATGGCAAAGTGGGTTCTTCTGGCCAACTATGTATGATGACACAAGAAATTTTATCCAAAAATGCAAAGCTTGCCAGAAGCACGGAGGAATTACTGCCAGAGATGCAATGCCCTTACATGATAATCTGCAAGTGGAGCTTTTTGACATATGGGGTATTGATTTCATGGGTCCATTTCCAAAGTCTGACGGAGCTGAATACATCTTGGTGGCAGTCGACTATGTGTCAAAATGGGTAGAAGCCATAGCCTGCAAGTCGGCTGATGCCAAGCACTCCAAGAACATGTTCAAGGAAGTGATATTCCCTCGTTTTGGCATCCCAAGGATGGTAATCAGTGATGGGGGTCCCACTTCACTGATACCGATTTCAGAAGATTCCTGAAGAATCAAGGGATCCAACACAGCGTTGCCACTCCATACCACCCCCAAACTAATGGCCAAGCAGAAACCTCCAATAAGAAGATCAAGAATATTCTACAAAGAACAGTACAGGAGGCTGGCCGAGGTTGGAAGAGGCATCTTGATGACGCCTTATGGGCCTATCGAACAGCCTACAAAACTCCATTGGGAATGTCCCCATATCAATTGGTATACGGAAAGACGTGCCATCTACCAGTGGAATGGAGCATAAAGCTCATTGGGCAATCAAAAGGTTCAATTTGGATTTCCTGAAGTCCGGAAGGAATAGGCAAAAGCAGTTGGCAGAATTGGAAGAATGAAGAGAAAAAGCCTATCACAGTGCAAAGATCTATAAAGAGAGAACCAAGAGGTTGCACGATAAGAAAATCAAGAAGAAAGAATTTGCACCAGGCGATAAAGTGCTACTTTTCAACTCTCGATTCAAGCTGTTCGGAAGAGGGAAATTACGCAGCAAATGGGAAGGACCATTCACAGTAGTGGAGGTAGCTCCTCATGGAGCTATCACCCTGCAAAATGATGAAGGCAACTGTTTTAAGGTGAATGGCCATCGACTGAAAATCTTCCTCGAGCCGGATAACATCGAATATGAAGTAATCAACTTCATTGAGAATGAGTAAAATAAGTAAGAGCGTGCCCAACAACAGGTAAGTCCTCTCTCCCCTACTTTCTTTACCCCTTCAAGTTTATTTCCATTCCTTAGGAAAAGACAGTGTGGGGGAAATCCCCACCCTGCAGAATAAAAAGAAGGACCCGAGGTATGCAACTTCCCTATCTCATTTCCACATACCTCTGAGTTTGTTTTGAATCTTGAGATTAATCTTTTATATCAAACTCATAAGGAATTTTCCCATGTCATACATGATTCCTGTGGCTGGCTTGCATATGTTTCATTCCTTACTTATCATCTTGATGCTTGTGAACAAATATCATTAGGGAACTCATGCTTATCTAAGTAGTTGGTGTTTGTGATATGGTTTGATGACATGATCTTCGCTCTGAATGTCTGAGTGCTTGGGAATTTTATTTAAAAATCATAAAAACCCCTTGCAAAGCTCCTCTTTGATATGCCATCGTCCCACTAAGAGCCATATGATATTCATAGTTGAAAACCTTCTACTCATATGCTGCTTGTTATTGCATTGAGCTTTGTCAAATTCTGTGACCCTTGTGAGAATTCTTTTCATTACTTTCATGATCAAGACTCATGTGCACACCACCCATATTCCCCTTGCTATGCTTCTACACTGGAAGTTAGCATTGTATCATTCATCTGTTTCATAAAATAAAGCTCCATATGTGGTGTGACATCTCTCCCCAAAAGTATCCTTCAAAAAAAGACATGGGCTATGAAAAAAAAGGGAGAGACACATGCTCAAAGCATGATGATAAAGAAAAAGAGAAAAGAAAGAATAGTCCATGTCCAAAATAAAGGACAAATAGGAGAGAGATGAGATCATGCAAAAAGGAGTTCCATAGCTTAGATGGTAATAACTAGTGTCCATTCTGAGGCTAGTGTCCACCTTACCATCTATCAACATTCATCATATACGTATGGTAATATCTAGCACCCATTTCGGGCCTAGTATCCACTTTACCATACTCACCATAACTATACACGTGCACATCTTGATTTGATCGTATGACTTGATTTTCTCTGTGGATCCAGTCTTTGACTTTGCAAAATATGTGATGCAAGTATGCCTTGTCCTTTATCCTACCCTGAGCTCCATATATAGCCATCATTAGAAGTAGGATGAAGAGGCAATCTAATGCCTTGGTGAGGACATATACACTTTGAGCGATCTGAGAGAATCAAATGAGGAGCTAAGCAAGGTTTGTTTTGAAAATTTATTGCAAAACCCCAAGTGCTTAACATGATGAGCAGGAGTGATATGATTCGTGACCATTCCATTCTTCAACTACCCAAGATAGCATGATAGATACTTCAAAGTTCATAAGTGCAAGGTATGGTTTGGAATATCTATTATGTTTGCTTCATACCTATGGATATTATGTCTCACTTTGATCTTGTTCTTCCCTTCACTCGGGACGAGCAAAGGTCGAGTGTGGGGATATTTGTTGACGGCTGATTTTCACTCGCTTCTTACCCGTCAAACCTGTACCTTTTGGCATGAGAAATGATCATCAACACTAGAATAGGGTTTAAACTAATCATTTCCACAAGTGTTGGTGATTATGCAAATACAGGTGAATAGCACTAGAAAGAGGAGTAAAAGCACAAGTCTTTGATCCAAGCACTTCAAGTCTAGCCAATGAGGGGATGCCACCTAGGATTCCCCTAGATCACTGATGTCATCAATCCAAGAGAGGCAAGCCCGACGAATCACGAAGCCCCACATGGACATCACATGGATTCAAGGGTCCACTCATCCCCCAAAACCGTCGGGAAACTTGGCATGCACAGGGGAGTGACCTCAGGGCCCACCAGTCAACCACCACGATGAAGCACAGGGTGCCACGTGGAGCCGAGGTTTCGGCCGAACCCCAGATCGGCCGAACCGACTCTGGTTCGGCTGATCTAGGCCCTCCACGTGTCAGCCTCTGATTGGTCCCTGGTTGCAGTTCCGGGCGTTTAGGAGCACTTGGAGCCCCGAAGCAAGCCTCTCCCTCCTCTATAAATAGGAGGAGAGGGGCTCACTTTTGGAACACACACTTCTCCTCCTCCTCTTCATTTTGGCTTGAAGCCTCTCTCTCTAGGAGAGGAGAGCTCTTTGTATAGGATTAGTGCTAGGAAGTGAGGTGGGAGGCTTGAGGCCATGTCATGATTCATGACATCTTCCTCAAGAACGATCCTCAGTGGTGCCTTTGTTCTTCAACTAGACTAAACTGAGTATTTTGATATTTCCTATTTAGACTAAAGTCGTATACATGCTTAGTTGCTGTGTTCTTGTGTTCTTCGTTTGTTCTTGGTTTAGAGGCTTGTGTTCTTCGAACACAACCCTTTCGATCCAGTAGACTTAGATCATAAGATTGCATCTAGTTTGCCAGCTTGTCTATTAGAGTAAAGTGAAGCTCCTGCATGTTTCTAGTTATATCAAAGTGCATTTGTGATCTTGCATGAGTGATAGAGCATATCTTGAGCTAGTGCCAGTATCTCCCTCACGGATTCATAGGAATAGTAAGTGGTATAGACGAGGTGTCTGGACCATAAGCTACCCTTCGAAGACCACGTACGATCGTAGCGTAGAGGTTGGCCGCAGTGGTGATAGCGTGTTGGACCCTTTGTCAACCATCTTATGTCGCGTACCGAGTTGGGCTCAAGCCAGCACAAAGGCCTTGTGCTTGGTGCCCGAAGTGAGTGCTATACCTGAGAGAACGTAACTAGACTCTGCACTCGGTCGAGGCAGATCCTTTGTACCTATCCTATCAATCAGTGTTGTGTCCTTGGATCATCTATACTAGAAGTAGGAGATAGTGCACATCGTTCCTTGGATTCGATACCCTTGGAATACTCTCCTTCCTTGGGGAAGTGCTACAGCGGTATTTCCGTGTGCTCGCGGTATACCTGGTTGTTCTTACACGCTCCCTCTAGGTGTAAAACTAGTGGTGACATTGACAAACGCCAACAGAGGTTACGCACCATCTGTGCTGCTTGATTCAACACCGACTGGGTTGTGTCGAATCAACGCGTAACCTGCACAGATTACGAACCGTCCGTGCAGCTTGATGCAACACCGACTGGGTCGTGTCGAATCAGCGCGTAACATGAAGAGGTTACGCACCGTCCATGCTGCTTGATGCAAAACCAGCTGGGTTACGCTTACACACCTTTAAGACGGCTGGCTGCATGGTTTCTGTGTTACGCACGGTGACGGTTAGGCGTGGTGCAACCTCCAGCAAATCCGTCTGCTTGGCGGTTTCACAGATCACTTCAATTCCTCTCTCTCTCTCTCTCATTTTATATATAATAAATGGAAAAGAAGAAGCCGGGGCCCCATTCCATCCTCCGTGCCTTTTAAAAAAACCACCCCCTTCATCTTCATCTTCATTTCCGAGTTCATGGCATTGCTGATCTGGACTAATTTTGCCTGATTCTAGCGCGTTTTGCTACTGCTATTCTTGTTTACGGCCGCGGCTTTCCTCCAGTGCTGGTTTATTCAACGGCGATGAGGATGAGATCGTCTTCGGTGAGTTCTTTTTGTTAATCATCCATACGGCAATTAGGAGTTTACAAGCTGAGCTGCCCTGCTGACCGATGGCGCAGCGGCGGTGGCGGTCGCCGCGATTGCCGCTCGCAGCGGGCAGTGGTATAGGCTGGCGGAGGTGGGCCGTTGTTGTGCATTGCTACTGGACGGAAGAAGGGACGGGAAAGAGAAACAGTAAGCGGGGGGCCACGGTAGTCTTGAAACCTTTGGGATTATATTCTACACTCAATTTTAAGCGATTCTGTTATTTAGAGTTGACTGTTGTGCATATTTCCTGCTTAGCTTGGCATATTTTTTAGAGTAGACTTCATTTCATAGTAATTTCGATTGATTGGATCACAATTATTTTATCATAACTTATCGTTAATTAATTGAGCCTAAGAATATACGGAGTAATCCGTTAGATCATAACAAATACTCCTGGTATAAGAACATGGGATTTTCTGACACTAGAACCATGAACCTGACTTTCATTTGTACTCTGATCATACGTATGGTTTAGTTTTTTTCTGGTATGGAAAATCTTATGCACCCTGATACTATTCTAATTTCAATTGTACATATGAAAGTGCCACACATGGTAATTTGAACTGTTTAACCTTGCCTAGAGGCTAAAAAGTGACGACCACCATAGTCATGTCCAATGCTGGTGCGGGCGAAGGATTCGTGCACTATGCCGCTGGTGCAATGAACAATAGCCAAACCTTGAGCGTAGGGAACCTGGAGGCACCTGCAGCAGAAGCTACCAGCATTTCTGAGAGCAGTTTAGTACTGAAGCATAAGTTGCAAGAACTGGAATCAAAATTAAAGGACAAATTTGCTCAGGAGATGCAAGAGTTAAGAGATGATCTCCATGATTTGCAGTCTCGGTGCACGGTTTTGGCCGTCAATGAATTTAACAAAAATACAGAGTTGAAGGAGCTTCGGAAAGAGTCAATCAAGGTAAGAAATCATCCTTGTGCTGCAATTGACTGTGAATATACTTTTAGTACATTTCAGCTGCTGGTGATATAGTATCATGTTGTTGTTTCTTGGGAAGTATCAGAAATTAATTGATGTGGTGTTTTGTCTTTCTATGAGTGACCACGGACATTACATTTTGTGCTCATTTAATAGTCAGTCTCTAACACCAAATGAACATGTTTTCATGTAATATTGTTTGCAAAAGAATGTTGTCACGCAATCACCTTATACTTTCAAATTTCATAGAATGTTGCCATGGAATCATCGTTTTTCGAATTTCATTTTTTTCACCTTAGAAATTTGTTTTAAAAAATTGTTGCAGCAACACACGGGGTATCAACTAGTTAATACACATGATCTGCAGAGATTGCCAGATGGTAGAGCTGGCCGAGCCAACATAGGTGTCAAGAGGATGGGCGTCGTTGATCGCAAGGCGCTCGCAGACACTGGTGGGTTATCGGATTACGAAGCAGCACTTATCTGTTCAAAATGGGAGGCTGAGATATCAGATCCAAATTGGCATCCTTTTAGGGCTGACATGGTTGACGGCAGAGAGATGGTGTGCACCTTTTTATTGATTATTTTCATTTATTACTGACGGATTATGTTCTGTGAGTTTCCATGTCCATCCAGTCTAATCGTGGGGCAAGGGATCTTTTGCAGGATGTTATTGACGAAGACGATAGTAAGCTCCAGGAGCTAAGAGGAGAGCATGGTCAAGAGATCCTTGCCTTGGTAACAAAGGCCCTGCCTGAGGTTAACGAGCACAATGCGAGTGGCCGCTACCCAGTACAATTGTTGTGGAACTACAAGGAGGACCGGGAAGCAACCCTGAAGGAAGCTGTCCAGTTCGTCATGAGACAATCACATAGGCTCAAGCAGAAGCGTAGTTAATTATATATAATAGCTGCACCCATTCGGTTATACGGTATGCTGCCATGTAAATATCCAATGCAGATTGGGTTACTACTTATTACGGAGTATATATCTCTTTGATCTGTACTGTACATCTCCAGAGTCCCGAGGCACGCGCGGCTGGACACCTTGACGTGTCGAATCTGAGTAACCTGAACTCACTTAATTAGTTACCCATGAGCCATTTTGTGTGATTCAGCTGTCTGGTTACACCTTATGCGCCCATATTTAGGTTACATATATGGTTTTCCCTAAAATAGTACTAGGCTTCGTATTGACACAGGTTACGTGCACTTGCAAGGTTCGGATTAAACTTGGAGGGACCAGAGATTAGCGGGTATGTGAGATCATTATTGGGGAATCCGTGGGATCCCAATGATTCGAAGGTGGTTGTGCGATCCCTTTCAGCTTTTCCAGAGTGATCCCATGGCTTGGGGTCTAACGGACGACGTCTATCATTGAGTATAAATCGATACACACCCTGTGTGTCCATCTTTGCGATCCCCAACCATTTCTTCCTCTTCAGTCGCAAGCTTGGAGCAGTAGCGGCGTAGCGCCCATTGTGAGATATATATATCTCTCTCTCTACTTTTTGAAACATTATCTTCTTCCTCCCATGATGCCGGCAAATGTGTGTTTCTGTTCTTTAGATCCTCGTAGGCCAGTGGCATCATGCCTAAAATCGAGAAACCAACAATCCGCACCGAGGAAGAAACTGGGACGAAAACTGGGAACAAGGATGCTGACGGAGTTCCAAGCATGCGCGTGTCGAAAACCAAATCGAGGCCAAATCCAACTGCTCCTCCACCAACTACTACACCTTCGAAAGTGGACGATGTAGGTGACGGCAAGGTACTCCTATGTCATGTCCTTCCAGCCATTTTTGATGTGATAGCACCACCATAATCGTGGTTAGTAATCCTCTTCACCTGTAGCAGCTCAAATACGCAAAGGTTACATTCACCGACTTTTTAGAAGGAATGGTGGTTTACGATAATTCTATAGTAGGTGATGGCTCATCCAACAATAGCGGTGAGCGTGCACCACACATTATCGTTGTTTTGCATATCGTCCTTTGTAGATCTGACATGCAAATTGTTTTGTACATAGATGGCGACGATTCCCCCCGTTGCTATGACGATGACATGGATGATGTTCGATGCTATCATTCCTATCGCACGGCGTACCCGGATGTTCTGCCTTAGGAGCAACGCAAGACGCAGCCAAGTCGGAAGCCGGTCGGCCCTCCCGCGTACGAAGACCTGTTAAGCAGTCACACATCACCGGCATAATATGAAAACACACAACGCCATGGCGTACGTATTATGTTAGGCATTGGTCGTATCTAATGTTGCTCTCCCGCTAATGAAAATTAGGCTCTACTACAAGTCAATTAATATACCCTGCGGAGAGTGGATCGATGGCAGTGAAGGAGGAGCTGCATTTGTCGGCGACACGTTGGGAGTTCAAATCCGGTGTGTGTATGTGTGCACAGAGAGAGACAGAGAGAGAGAGATGGAAACGATCGTTCCGTGCACCACGAAATATAAGCACGATCCCAAAATTCCCGGGGGGGGGAGCATGCATGGATTGCGTACGTAACTGAAACTCGCATGGAAACATATACTAGCCCGCTGGAGGAATCTCCTTCTTCCCTCATCTTCATAAAAAATCTCCCCCTTCCCAAGGAGGAAAAAAAGAGACAAGTATGGAGATGCAGTTGCAAATTGAACACGATCTCACATCTCTTTTGTCAAAAGCTCACCCCCTCTCCTCTCCTCTCCGCGTTTCCGGGCCGACGTGTCGTTCTTTTGTGCGTTTGGTCGTTTTTTTGAAAAGTCCTTCGGTTTGCAAGGAATCACCGATCAGTCCAACATGTCCAGAGTGCACAGGAAACATGTTGGTATATTTTGCAAATAAACACTCAAAATAAACTTTATTTGTACACAAAGAAGAAAATTTTGACGATGGTGTCAATTTTTCAAATACAACCCAAAGCATTTTGCAAGAACCCCCTCCCACCACCCCGACCCCGACCCAATACCCCCCCCCCGAACCCTAACGACCAACAATCTCGCTTCTCAGTCCTCACTCCCCTCCCCCGCCGCCACCCTCTCGCCCTGCTCTCCTCCTCTTCCTCCTCCTCGCCACTGCCTCTCTCTCTCCTCCCATTCCCTTCTCCCTCTCCACCTGCTTCCACTGCTCTTCCCCCATCAAGGCACCTCCATGCTCTCCACCGCTACCACACCACCACACCACCTGCTCCCGCAAGATGTAGATCTAGCACAGGGGCGTGTCTTGGCCCGTGTTTGTTTCATCCGGTCTAAAAATTGGTCCGAAGGAATCTTCTATGCATGACTTACTAAATAAAGTTTATTTGCAAAACCTTTTTACAGATGAATGTAACTTTGTGCGGCAAATCTAATGACGCTAATTAATTTATGATTTGCTACATTGATGCTACAGTAATCATCTTCTAATCTTGCGGTCAAAGACCTCATTAGATTCGTCTCGCGATTTAGCACCGGGATTGTGAAGGTAATTTTGTAAATCAACTTTATTTAATACCCTTAATTATAAGTCAAACATGTGAACAGTACTACTAATTTTTTTGCTACGCCAAACCGATGGCACTACCACCCGTGCACCAGGGGCTTCGGCGCGTGGCACAGTGGGGCCGGCCTGGATCCTCTCCTCCCCACGTCGCCTCCATGCCACCGGCATAAGCTTCGCCTTCAGTTTGGACGCCGCTGCTGTGCGGTCCGACCGGGTTGTGGAACGGCCAGCAGCCGGTGCTTGGGTGGGCACGACAACCTAGCTTGAGCACAGTACGGGCTCCGGCAGGGAGCTGCGGGCAGGCAAGGCCACAGGGGCGTGTTGCGGAGGGCCGGTCCCGGCTGGTGCGAGAGGGCGGCTCGACAATGTGCTCCCGTTGACTTCGAGCTCCAGTGCGTCCTCAAGCTCGAGCATAGCAGCAAGCACTTGCAGCACGCCGGACCTGCTCATGAATGGAAGACATCAAGCGCTTGTAGACTAGCACTCATATACCTATGTGAGTCCCCTGTGCCCTCTCTCTTTGCCCCTTCCTCTCTTCTGTCCGGCTCTCGTCTTATTCTCCACTCTCCTCTCTATCCCTTTCTCTCAGATTTTGTGCTGCAGAGCGAGTGAGACGGCGAGGGAAGGGTGACAGTGGCGCGGTCCCCATGACGAATCGCTGCAGGCGTAGCGAGGTAGTAGGAAGCATGCTAGACGTCCCCAGCGCTACCCTTGCTCCGATGATTAGTGCTTGGCGTTGGTAACGCATACGTTAGATTTTGGAGGTCCCAAAAAAGTAGGGGCCCTGTTCAACCAAACAGGATGCACGCCCATGGGGACGGCCCTCTCATGCCAACATATTCCGTCAGAACCGCTTTTTCGAGATAGAAAGCGCTCAATCACAGGGAACAAAAAGTGAAGAAAGTGAACAGTGATTAATTATGGTTCTGGAAATAGTGAAATAATACAGAGCATAGGAACTTGAAGTCCAAACATCATGCATTGTGCAACTCAGGCAATTTTTCTTAAGACGTGCAAAGCACATTTTTCATTAAGAGAAGAGAGAGTTTTACAACATGCCACGATGGGAGAACCCCCAAAGAGCGAGGGAAGGAACAACAAGGCTACGCCTGAAACGAACAGAGGAAAAAGAAAAGAGATCCCGCACCACCAACACAAGCTAGCCTACCACTAGGAAGCAGAGAAGGGTACAACGAAGAGGCCCCCAAGAACAGCCCAGGTCCTGCACAGACGAACACCGAGGAGACCCGCACATCACCGCTTGCCAAGGAAAAAATTGGCACGGTTTGCATAGCACAAGAAATCATCTATAGAAACTATCTTCCACAGTGTCTTCGATTAATAATTGTTTTCTCTTTCTCTCTTTCAACTCCAACTTCTTCCTCCAATTAGAGAGTGCCATGAGTCCTCTAGAAACTAGTAGTTTCTCCCCAATGATAATTTCATGGTTTCTTGGTGCATTGGTTCAAGAGAAGACTTGGTTTCTTCATGAAGAAACCATTTCTATGATTCTCATCTCATTCTTCATTAAATAGGCTGCCACATCATCATTTCAATTAATTGACAAGCTATTTAAGAGAGATAGAAACTACCATTACTGCACCATTGGGAATGCCTCAAGTGTTTGCTTTTAATGCACAAAAGGAAACAGAAGGTATCATCGAAGCACCATCACAGCACATAACCTAATTCTACAGATACAGCTCCTATCTCCATGCTTGGAACATCAAAATTGACCAGTAATTTGGGACGAAGGGAATGCCTCATAGGGCACCATTTCAGTGCTTAATACAAAGGGCCAATGTCTCCGCATAGTAGGGAACTAATGGGAAAATATACTGAGGGCCCACCCCTAGAGTGGAGACAGTGTACACCTCCTTGCTATCCATGTCATATGATTTCAGTTTGTGGTCCTAGTCCTAAAGGAAAAAGATCAAATTGCGATCTGGGTGCATGGCAACCACAGTGTATTCAAATTCAACTCCGTAATTCATTCTTCCAAATAGCTTGAAAAATTCCACACTGTGCTTCAGAACCCATTCTTCTGCATCATAGTCCTGAAGAACCCAAATGGACAGTTCAGTCATCTGGCGAGTGTTGTCTTTATGTTCACTCACGCAATGCACAAGTCCTTGGGATTCACCAACAAAAACAACATCCAAAAGCTTCACTGGCCCGCTGAGGCTCCTACAAAACTTACCTTCCCCGTCAACTGCAAGTATTAGGTCCTGGTGTGTACGATTATGTAAGTGGAAGGCACTGAGATGCAGCATGCCATTAACAAAGGCGCTTCCTGCGATGAATGATATGTTATATGTAGAAGACCAAACGCCCTCACACCATACCCCAGTTTCAGACGAGTATGCATTCACTTCATCCACGGTTGTGCCATCTTGCGAAATGAACTCAACCAACTAAAAGTGCGACGCCACAGCAGGGTTGAAAATCAAAAAGGTGAGAACATATTTGTCGCCATCAAGTTCCAGGCCCTCATCTGTCTCGCTAGTGGAAAGAGGTTCAAAGCTGGAGCTGCGTACGGCCACCCATTGCTCGGTGGCGGGGTTGCAGACGACATAGCCTAGTGAAGCGTAGGTGTCTCCAGCCCTGCCGTGCCCGAAGAGGAGGAGCCCGTTGCAGGAATCCAAGAGGTGACATTCCTCAATGCCTGGCTGGTTCCACATGAAGGTGTAGGAAGCGAGGGGAATGTATCTACCAAATGTGTTGATGAAGTGCCCGACGACGCCATCCGAGCCGTCACCATCACGGTCAATACCGGGCACAAGGTTGATGTTGACGAAGAAACCTTCGAGGGTTTGGGGGAGCTTCTTGCAGTGGAGTCGGTCGGCGATGAGGTCGTGCCAGGCCCGGGAGACGCACTTTAAACGGCAGAGGGATTTGGTGGGGACGAGGGAGAGGATCTCCACCAAGACGTCGTCGGGCAGCAGAGGAACCGCTGTCGCGCTCCTCTGTCTCTTGCCGCTGCGAACGGATGGGAGGAGAAGGAGGTGAGGGGATGAACCGTGAGCGTGAGGTAGGAGTGCGGCACTCGCCGATCTGGGGAAGCTTACTGGTCGCCGGGGAGGACGATGGGATCGCAGGGTGCAGCCGGCCCGACGTCGCTGCCTTGTTGCTGAGCATCTTGATAGGCTCAGCTCCGGCGAGGCGTGTTAACGACCACCGCCGGTGACGAATGCGAAAGGGCGGCGGGGACTGAACGAGGGGTTGCACGCGGTGCGATGGAATCACGGGGAGGGACGTAGTGCGATGAGCTGCGAGTCTGTGACGCGGATGTTGGCGAGGATGCGTACATCTAGACCCTTTTTGTTGATCGGCAAAACTAGTAGCCGAGCAGCAGATTAAATTCCAAGCATGGCAGTTTCGACGCCAGATTGCGCGCGCGACGGGTTTTTCTGGCGGCAACAACCACGGTTTTTCTGAGTAACTTTCACTGCCACGGTTACGTGTGCATGCCTGCGATACCTGCACCATCCATGCTGCATCCGGTGGTCTCAACTGTCGATTCTGCGCATTACCTGCACCAGCGGCCCGGTTACGCATCCTCCATGCAGCGTCCGGTCGTGTCGATCCCGCGCGTAACCTGCACCCTAATAGTTACGCACCAGACAGTGCTGCCTGGCTTCTGCACCCGGGCCTCCGGTCGGTGGGTTACGCACCATCTAATTGCATTGCTCCTGCAACACCCACTGGATTACGCACTGATACCTGGTCACGCAACATCTGTGGTGTGCATCCGGTAATGTCGATTCTGCGCGTAAGCTGCACCCGCTGCTCGGTTACGCACCGTACGTGCGTCCTGGCTCTTGCAACACTGACTGGGTCACGCACGCACCACCGTCCATGCGGCTACCCACACGGCCCTATCCCATCTCCGATGTGAAAGGCGGCTTGGGTTACGCACCGAGCACCGCGTTTGCCACGGAGCAGCACGTCGGGTGGCATGGTTGCAGTTGCAGCACGCAACATGGCTTTCGGTTACTCTGGTCGAAGATCACCAGAAACATGGCAGCACCCGGTCAGGTTACGCACCATTCATGATGTATCCGGTGGTGTCAATTCTGCATGTAACCTGCGCTGGCTAGGTTACAAAGCATCCGTGCTGCATGCTGCAACCTGCAACCCCCGACGGGGTCGAGTTGATTTAGCACGTAACCTACATTCGCTCGGTTACCCACCAGTCATGCTGCATTGTTCCTGCAACACCGACTGCATTAAAACTGATTGGGTTACGGATGATGTAGGTTACACAAAATCCACGATGTACTGTCTTACTGATAAGAAAAAGTGACCAAGCCAGACTGAATTATTTGTTGATTTGTTGGCAAAATAGGTTCACGTTTTTCGAACGAACATCCATCCAAAGTACTCCTCCATAGTAGGAAACATAGTCCAGTGATCTTACAACCAAAAAATAGCAGCACAATCAAATAAGGAGGGACCAAACTTAATCAGAAACTACTCCTAGTAGTTATCATTACAGCAATGCAACACTTGTTATTGTTGGCAATTAGCGTTTCATCTAGTCTGGTTCGTCGATGATCATGGGCGCCACATCACCTTCGAGCAGGGATAGGGGCAACATCAGTGGCCGAGCGCCTGGCAACGCAGCCCGTCTGTCGAGTAGGGTCGGGAACGGCCGTGCCCCTGAGCTCTCCTGCACAGTCGGCGTGGCGGGCGCACCTGACATCAATGGCTGAGCGGCTGGCAACGCTGCCGGCCTGTCGAGCAGGGACGGGAACGGTCGTGCCCCTGAGCTCTCCGGGACAGTCGGCTTGGCGGGCGTGCCTGACATCAATGGTTGAGCGGCTGGCAACACCACCGGCCTGTTGATCAGGGCCGGGAACGGCCGTCTGCCTGAGCTATCCGGGACAGTCGACGTGGCGGGCGCATTTGACATAAGTGGCGGAGTGGACAGCCACAAGAGCCACGTGCGATCAGCCCGACCTCTCGGGCACTCCACCCACTGGACGCCAGCTTGTGGTGGCGACGGGTACGACCGTGCGCCAGAGCCCTCCGAGACAGTCGACACGACGAGCGCACTTGACATCAATTACCGACTGGCTGGTAACGCCGCCGGCCTGTCAAGCAGGGACAGGACAGTCGACGCGGCGGGTGCGCTTGACATCAGTGGCGGAGTGGACTGCCACGGCAGCCATGTACGGACGGCCTGGCCTCTTGGGCACTCCACCCACTGCACGCCAGCTTCTGGTGGAGACGTTGAGACGGGAATTGTGGTTTTCTTGCTGCGGCGAGAAGGGCACATGCCCCACTGCTCCCCGAGAGGACGAAATCGATTGATTTGGGAGAGAGGACAATGGTACTTTCGCCGAGAGGAGGAGATGCCGATGGGGTCTTCTTGCACCGAGAGGAGGAGATGCCGATGGGGTCTTCTTGCACCGAGAGGAGGAGATGCCGATGGGGTTTTCTTGCGCCGAGGAGGTGATGCAAAAGTGTGGTGTCGACTAAGTGCGCAACCTGCAAGGTCTCGGTTACGCACGTGCCATTCAGTAGGCTGCGCACTAGAGAATTCCAATGGATGACGCGTCAGCGTCCCGGGTGTGTACAGCCTTGACGGGACGGGACGGGCCTGCAGGTGCCTCCGCTCCCCTCCCGCCCCAACCCGCTGGGTTACGCACAATCCACGACGCACACGCTCTGCTTCAGCCTAGGTTACGCGGCTTGCTGCCATTTGTAGGCTCCTGATAGATGCCCTGAGTATTATTGGCAAAGGGAGTAATTAGTCTGGTGGGAAGTGATTAGTCTAGAGAAACAATCCAGTTAGGTCTGGTTGATAGCTGAGATAGGTTTGCGCGGATTTGGTTTGGTTCTGAACGGTTGCATGGGCAATTCCTTCAAGCTCGATGCCTCGTGCCCTCATCTGTCATCGTCTCCCTCGATCATCCCAGTCTCCGACCATGTCGACACTGCACGTCGCTGCCATGGAGCTTGCCGTCTTCACGTTCCTGATGGCTATCATCGATGAGTCGCCAAGGGTTCACTATCGAGTATCGACGAGCTCCGTCCGCGGTGCCGGCGCTGTGGTGCTCTTCGCAGCTCGCCAGCAACCGCCTCGACGGGCAACAGCAGGGTGACGAGCACTTGTAGGTTTATAGATAATTGGGTGGAAACCACAATTCAGTTTAGTTTTAGAGTGAAATGTGCATTAAACTTGTCGCGGAAGGCATTCATTTCATCTCCATCGAAACAATAAGTTCTAGCATGGTCTACGAAAATGGATTGTATACAAGTACAAATAGTGAAATGCCTTTGTTATGTGCTGCTCAAAGGGACACATTATTATACACATCCTGAATGCACATATGAATCCATATCAACAACAATGTGTATTGCACATATATATCAATGTGTATTGCAATGTCAATGATGTGTTGTCCGTAGCAATGCAAGGGCACGATCCTATAGTAACTAAAACATTAAAACTACAGACTACAAGCAGGGACCCTGGTACATGCCTTCGTATAATCTACTACGGAGATCGTGCATAACATGGGGATGGTGAAAGCATACGAACACAAAATCCGTTGTGAGTATTCCGTGCGGCCAGATTTGCTCTAAGAGAGACATGCACTTCTCCTGCAATTGGGTGCAGTTAGTCTCAATTGCCCATCGTAGAAATGTGCTCACAGTTTGCTTGCTTGCCATGTCCCACATCCTTGACGCACAGTGCAGCTTCAACCTTTCGACACGGTACATGTTGGTGACTGTACAGGTTACGCACCGTCCGTGCTTATTGATGCAACACCAACTGGGTCGTGTCGATTCAGCACGTACGCACCGTCCGTGCTGCTTGATGCAACACCACCGGTTCTAGATGTATGCGTAACCTGAACCCGCTCAGACTCGGTTACGCACCTTGATGCTACAACACTGACTGGGTGGTGCCGAATCGGCGCGTAACCTGCATTTGGTCGTGTTGATCCTGCGCATCACCTGCACCAGCTTCGGTTACGCGCGATACGGCTACGCACCATCCGTTCTTCATGGTGCGTGCAACACCGACTGGGTTGTGTCGATTCAGCGCATACGCACTGTCCGTGCTGCTTGATGAAACACCACCGGTACCAGATGTATGTGTAACCTGAACCCGCTCGTACCCGCACGGACTCGGTTACGCACCTTGATGCTGCAACACCGACTGGGTGGTGCCAATTCAGCGCGTAACCTGCATCCGATCGTGTTGATCCTGCACGTCACCTGCACTGCACTAGCTTCAGTTACACACAATTTGGCTATGCACCATCTGTTCTTCATGGCGCGGCGCGTAATAACATAAGAAATAGGCTTCAGTTGTACTCCGTATGCGTAACCTACACCCATTGGGTTATGCACCATCAGTGCTGCTGCATGCATAGGGCAACTACTACTGGGTAACACACAGACTCGGTTACGCACCATTCAGGCAACACCGACTTGCAGGTGCAGGCAGCACTGATAGTGCGTAACCGATCGGGGGTAGGTTACTCGCAGGATCGACAGGACCGGATGCAACAGGGATGGGTACACCGAATCGGTGATCGGCTGGGTGCAGGTTACGCCGGTCTGGGTTATTTGCTATTTTTATTTGTATTAGCAGTGAATATAAAACAACAAAAATAGAAAAGGGTGCAAAGGCACTAATATAATATAGATGCAAGATATATATATTATGAATTCTGAATTCATCCGAAGGCACTAGATTGATCTTCTCCATTCCTGTTATTACTACTACTGCTAGTACTAGACAAGAGGCCGGCCGTTTCGTCTCCACCAGCAAACTAACTACTGCATCATATCATCAGCCAGTAGCGTAGCGGCGTGGGATCTGGTGGGGTGGCCCATGTTGCACACACCTTCCTTGACCTGGTGTTTATTATTTGCTCGATCTCCCGGCCCGGAGATTACTACCCATCGTCGCCGCCTGTATTATATTATTGCAAGACAAGAAAAGGCAACCAAGTTAGAGGCAGCAGAAGCACACTCGTCGATATATATACACGACGACAAAGTATATATGTATATTATTAGCACCTGCCATACTGGAGGGATCGTCTTCGTCAACCTCCACAGATGGAGCATCAGGAGCTCCAGGTGGATCGTGCAGGATGTACTAATCCGCCGAGATGTCATCATCATCTTCCTTGTACATCACACCAATTGCGGCCAGAACATCCAAAAGTTCCTTCTCCAACTCACTCATCAACTGCGCGTGCCCATGCATGAAGAACAAGAAAATGAGTTGATGGAAATTAAAAAAATTAAACCGCGTAGAGTGTAGTGCGGGAGGAACACCACCAGATCGAGCATCCCACCAGTATAAGTACGTACCTCAATGTCGTCTTCATGCACAGGCGGTTCTTCGATTGTGGGATGAGCAGGAGCGGCCGGCTCATCAAACAGTAGACGCTTGGCGGTGGGCGGCGGCGGCGGCGTGTCCATCGTCTGCAGACGCTTGGCCGGGGAACTTACATCATCAGTATCAGAAGTCTCGGGTCGGCGCTTCGAAGGTGTTTGCCTAGACCTAGAGGCACCAACAACCACCTCTTCTGGGGCTGCTGGTGTAGTCATAAGTACTACTGTACTACGACAACTATACTACCTACATCCGCTGGGAAAACCACTAATTGTTTCTAGTAAACCTACAGTAAAATGAGACGCTACAGTATGAATGAATAATGGACCAACACACCTGCCGGTCCTTGTTTATATAGCTACTGCAGTGAAAGGGCCAACGGAACTGAGAAAGAGATGGAAACGATCGTCTCATTAGGGAAGCCTCCGTGCACCACGATCCCGAAATTGCCGGGGCCGGCCATGGAATGCGAGCAACAACCAACTTGCAACACGCACGATCGAGATTCTATGCTGCGTGCGTACCGCACGAGGGCCGCACGGGTGCCGTGTGGGCAACCCAAGCGGTTGCACGCAGCACGCAGCGTGGCTAGACCAGACAGGTTGCGCACTCATCATCTCAAAGTCTGCGTATCCCGGGGAGGTTGCAATACGCACCAAGGGATCGATAGCGTGTCACCCGACGGCGATCGATCCCAACGTACAAATTACGCAGGTTAAATGCTGAATAGGAATGGTTATTTTCATTCGTTTAAATTAGTTTGCTCCAAGCAGCGTGACTCCAGCGTAACTGAGACCCTGCAGGCTACGACGCTATGCATTCCTCTCTTAGAGCTTACTGTCTCGGAATGTCGGCGGACTTGGTTACGCACCATCTGACAGGGTGGTGTCGATTCTGCGCGTAACCTGTAGCCCTGGGATTATGCACGAATACGGTTACACACCATCCATGATGCAGACCCAGCTGTTGCATGACCCTAAGAGCATCTCCAAGAGTTCTCTATTTTTTCCTCCTAAAACCTTGCAGATTTCGAACTACTAAAATGATATTGGGAGAAAAAAAGAATGACATCTACAACAGTTTCTAATAAATGACTTCTAAAATGGTAGAAAAAAAACTAAAACTGACACACGCATACGCCGGAAGAGCATCAAGCCGCGAGCGCGAATCGTCAAGGCAGATGCGGTGCGCCTTTTGGTTGCGGCAGATGTGGGCGGTTGCACGCAGAACGCAGCGTGGCTCCAGCGCAACCGATACAGGACAAGTTGCGCATGCCTCTCAAAGTCTACTTATCCTGGGGAGGTTGCAATACGCCAAGACCGGTACAACCTAGGTGGTTGCAGCACACAGCGGAGCTCTTGATTACGCAAGCCTCTGTAGGTTGTACCACTAGCTAGCACGCAGTCAGGCTGCATTGTTCCTGCAACACCGACTGCGTTACGCACAAATAGGCTTCAGATGTATGTGTAACCTGACCCATGCTGCATCCGGTGGTGTCGATTCTGCGTGTTACCTGCACCAGCTGCTCGGTTACGCACCATCCAAGCTGCAACCGCCTGGAATATGCATGCGCACCTATAGGCTCAAGATGTATGCGTAACCTGAACCTGCTCGGACACGCACGAACTCTGTTAAGCACCTTCATGCTGCAACACCGACTGGGCGGTGTCATTTCATCGCGCAACCACAGGTTATGCATGTAAAGCCCAGGTTGCACCAAGCCTCTGTATTGTTTGTTCTTGCAACCAGGCTCTGTAGGTTGCACCACTAGGTAGCACGCAGCCAGGCTGCATTGTTCCTGCAACACCAACTACATTAGGCACAAATAGGCTTCAGATATATGCGTAACCTGACCCACGCTGCATCTGGTGGTGTCGATTCTGCGTGTTACCTGCACCAACTACTCGATTACGCACCATCCAGGCTGCAACCGCTTGGAATACGCACGCACACCTATAGGCTCTAGATGTATACGTAACCTGAACCCGCACGGACTCGGTTACGCACCTTCATGCAGCAACACCGACTGGGTGGTGTCGATTCGGCGCGTAACCTGCAACACCTTAGTAATGTTTCCATTCATTTCGGTGATGCCTTTCCATCGACTGATTGCGTGCGTTACGGTGTGAACGACGGTTTCACGGGAACACCGCCAATCTCTCTCTCATGCAGTTTACATTCTCTCCCTCCATTTTGGTAGACCCAGATCGCAGAAGCGGAGGAGGAAGAGGTTTATGCTCATGTCGGTTGCGCCGGAGAAATTGTCTCGTGCCCCTCATCTTGGCAAGCAAGGCGCACTGGACGGCAATGCGACGCCGACGACACAGAGTTCCGACGGCAGATCAACGGTGACTTCCGATGGCACACCACAGTCGACGATGACGTCAAGGAAGTGGTCTCCTAGTCCTAGTGAAGAAAAGGTCGCACCTCTGACCGGCAGTGCCACCCATCCTCGGAGGCGGCGGCCCAACAACTTCAACTCCGGCGGCCCATTGTCGTCTGCTGATGGACGTCCAAGTGTCCCTCATTTTGACAAGCAAGGCACACTGGACGGCAATGCGACGCCGACGGCACAGAGTTCCGATGGCAAATCAATGGTGACTTTGATGGCAAATCACAGTCGACGACGAAGTCAAGGAAGCGGCCTCCTAGCGAAGAAAAGGTAGCACCTCCGACCGGCAGCGGCCATCCTCGGAGATCGCGGCTCGACTTCAACTCTGTTGGCCCATTGTCGTCTACTCCAGAGGTATGTAACACACCATCCAGAATCCATGCATACGACGCACTACCGTACCTAGGCCTATACGGCACGCTTATTGATTACTCTCTTTCCGTGACCAGATAACAATTAGTCCTATCATTTCTTCGAGGACGTCGTTGCAACTCGCTGGTGTCGTGAGCAAACTCTTAGTAGCAAGAAAGGAAAGCCTACGGTCATTCAGATTCGAGTGCTTGCTACACATGCCCAATATATCCCTAGATCGTGCCCTGCTGATGTCTCTTGTCAACAAGTACGAGCTAGATAAAAAAGCTTTCAGAATTGGTGACAAGCTGGTCTGGTTGATGCCATCTAATGTGAAGGACATCATGGGTCTACCAATCGAAGGAAAAGAGGTCAAGATGGATGGCAACTATAATGAAACTCTGCTTACCCAACACGGAAGTGCAAAGAAGAAATTAGAACTGACAGAAATTGAAGAAAGGCTCCTACAAAGTGATGGTCCTGGAGATACATTCTTCCTTCATGACTTTTTCCTGTACCGCCACAAGGTGTTGTTTGCACCCGATATGTATCCATGTATTCCAGTCAACGTCTTGCAGCTAGTGGAGAAAGTGGAAGAGATACCTTCCATGAACTGGATTGTTTACATGCTCAATCATCTGCATAATTGTCTTGCTACATTCAGAAATGGAGTGAGAGAAGAACTTGGAAAGACACATATCCTTCAAGGAAACCTACTATTTCTGCAGGTAAATGATATTATCAATATCTGATCGATGACATGAAACATCAAGATGCTTAACCTCAATTCTTCATTGTATGCAGCTCTGGTACTTTGAACATGTTCATGTGGATAAAAATGAAATCTATCCTAAACGACATCAATACCCACTAATGCGACATTGGACAAAACAATTAACAGAGGACCGACTCATGATGGAACAGCAACATACACAAAAAAGAGAGGCAAATTCCTTGCAATTACTATTGTCATCCATGCATACGGAGAGTTTCATTCTAAATATCCATTTTGTGACTCATGTTTATATATGTCCCGTTCTTGCAAAAGGTATTCGAGAAGCTTCGAGACTACCACGATACATCAAAAACCACTGAAAACGAGACCGGTAATGGCCCTCGGGATAGATCAACCAACAGCACTACTAGTCCACAAACCCCATCAGTTCTCCCCTTAAACAACAATGCTGGAGTTGGTGATGATGATGTAAGCCTAGACTACATCCATTTAATGAACCAGTTTAGAATTATTTCTGCGCCATGATTCACTCCATTGCATTGTTGTTACAGGCATATCTCCTAGGCATACAAAGTCAGATTGCCGTTGATTTACATCTGGAGCAGATGTACAAGTCCAGAGTAACTAGTGTACGTATGGATTTCACAACTGCATCTTTATTTAATTGCATGTCTTTGTTACTTGACATATGTTGCTCACACAAGGCATCCTTGAACTTTTTTGACACATTCTCAACTGCAGTACCCACCGATATAATCGATACAATTGGCAGGTAAAAGTCCTCATTATTCCAGTATTTCACATGGGCAATGAAAGCATATGTTAAGAATGTACAAACCACCTTTACCACAAGCTTACACTATTCAACGGTCTTGCGGTGGCAGGAGAATATAAATGACCATGGGCAGATGACATTATCAAATGTAAACATGGCAAAAGCATATGGAAATCTCCATTCTAGAGATGGTGACTACGTGTTGACTGCTACGGATGAAGAGGTTTTAAGCTTCCTCACAAAAAGTTATAAAGAAGCAACTGTCCTTGTTATCCATGGTGTACATTTTCGGGTCAGTACTCTATTGCCTAATGCTACTGGTACTAAAGAATGGATCTCAGGTGAAACCAATCGAGCAGCTAGGCAAGTGAGTGCAGATAAATTTATATGTTTATGGAATCCATGCATATTATTCCTAAGTTATAGATCAGGTTATGAATCATCACATGGCTAATTGTTTAAGTTACTTTAACCATGTTTCCTGCAGCTAATGGATGCTTTTGCTTTTATAGTCAGCATAGGAAATGAAAGGGTGGCTTATGTTGACACCAATATAACGGAAGTGGTCTTAGCAAAAGAAAAGGGAAAGAAAGGAACATATGACAGACAAAAGAAGATGGTATCTGTAGGGGAAAGTTTCCTCACACGAGACATGGTGTATTTTCTCGTTATCTTCCCTACTTTTTTCGCTTATTCTTGCACCTGATATATAGTACCAACATTTGCATTAACCTATATGAGAACCTATATCCATCTCAGGTTTATATTCCTATACACATTGAAGGTCATCATTGGGCTCTTCTTGTGTTCAATATTACCAAAAAAGAAGGTTCAAGTACTGGACCCGTTAATCTTCAGTGATGATATTTGGCAATTGAGCCAAGTAGTATCATTGGTGAGCATCAAATACATTATTACTCATCTGGTCAGCAATTTCCCCACGTGTATCTTTGTTGTGTAGACAGAATCAGTTCAGTGTTGCATTAATGCTCACATTTCAAAAAGTGGACGTAGCGATGGACAAATTGAAGTCAAAAAGTGGAAGGTAGTTTATCATAAGAATATACCAACACCACGGGATAGGTAAGCTACAGTACTATCCTAGTGCAGCCATGTGCAGTCCATGCATGTAGACCTGGATTAACAATACATACATCCTTAGCTCAACTTGCAGCACTTATGTCATAAAGTACATGATGCACTGGAACGGGGATACCCTTAATGTGTCATTTACTTCGGTACGTCTGCTCGTGCTTGCACCCTGAATGTTATGATATACAAATGGAGTAAAACTTATATATCAGTTCTGTGGACATTTGTTACCTTAGGATGAATTGGATGTATTTCAGAAGAAGGTTTGCTGTAGATTGATGCTCTCCGTGCACAACACATTTGAAGGGCGATATTCGTACAGCGTACCTATTGCGGTTGGTGTATATATTTAAAATGATATTTAATGTCCAACGTATATTTCGTGTTTTGTGAATCTGACATCCATTTTTTTCCCTTTTTGTATAGGAATCTGATGTTCTAGGATTTTCATTAGTAGAAGAACAATCATGTGAAGCGCAAACAGAAAAAGTACAATCTTTCCAAGAAGAAAAGAAAATAAACAATCTAGGAGATATAGTTGCGAAAACAACACGATCTCAAACGAAGATGACTACACAACTAATGTATGATTCCATGTCAACACTACCAACATCCACTTCGAAGAGGAAGAAGTGTGGGCGGCCACGGAAAAAAACCACGACCTAGTTGGATAGTGGGGCAATTTCAAAGAGGAGAAACCGCTAGGTATTGTGTGATTTCTTGGTCTCTTATCTGGTCAACACTGGCCATGATCCGCACTGGAAAGGGAACGGCATACAAGTGAAGCAGATCCATATCCAAAAGTGCAACAATACAGTAGTGATTACAAATTTAAAGGGATCGATGGTTGGGAATTGATCATATTGACAGAGAGCGGGTACTCGAGGCGAGAACTCACCGAAACCACCAGGACATTGGTCGATCGTCGGGGATCGGAGAACCAGATCACGGGGGGACGGCGGTGTCTAGGGTAGTATGGCCAAGGGCGAGAGAGGACGAAGCATCAATCTGATGGCCCGAACCTGTATAAATCCTTGTGTCTTTGTGTTCCTGCGTTACCATCTTGCTCTTGATTCCGCTACCCGGCCCCTCCATACAATCTACCACCATCGTCTACCCCATACTGAGTATACTTTAGCCGACCTGTGGTTTGGTTACACGCTACTTGTACTCCCTCCGTACTCCGTAGACACCATGGCTCGTGCGTAATCGCCTAGGCGAGGGTTACGCCGGTTCGACATGACCCAGTCGGTGTCGGTGGTGTTGCAGGAGCAGGAGCCGTGCAGCATGGATGGTGCGTAACCGAACGGGTGTAGGTTACTCGCAGAATCGACAGTACCGGATGCACATCATGGATGGTGCATAACCAGGTCTACGTGCGTAACCCAGTCAGTGTGGCAGGAGCCACGCAGAATAGATGGTGCGTAACCCTGCCGACCGGGGGCAGGAGCCAAATGAACTGGGGGTTCGACACGACATGACCCCCCGTGTTGCGCGGCAACCGCGATGTTGCGTGCATAACCTAGGCGGTTATCACAGAAACCTGCACCGCATCGGTACACGTGACACACCCCGTCATGAATGTGCGTAACCTAGTGCGTGCTCAACCGCAGAGTCGGTGTTGCATCAAGCTGCATGGAAAAAAATTCGTTCAGGGAATCTTTCATGCATGGAGTACTAAATTTCATCTCGTGATTTTGCACGAAGTTGTGAAAATAGTTTTGCAAACTGACTTTATTTAATACTCCCTCCGTTCCTTTATATAAGCATTTCTAAGGTTCAAAATTTGTGTTTAAATATAAGCATTCCTAGGAATAGGACAAAATTAAATGGGGTTGGTGGGTAGGTAGAGAGTTGGTGGGTAGTGTAAAATGAGGGGTATAGATGTCATTTCCTTCCATAGTTATTTGTTGAGTTTGAACCCTTGGAATGCTTATATAAAGGAACGGAGGGGCCGCCGTCGCCTCCTCGATCCCCCCCACCTCCTCCGCCCCCACCACCGACGACCTCCCTCTCCCCTCGGCAGGCCCGGATCTGGCGCGTGGCGGCCTCTCCCTCGGGGATTCCGGCGGCGACGCGGGGTGGTGGGGACCGCGGCAGAGCAGGAGGCGGCCTCCCCGGAGAGGGCGCGAGGCGAGATCCGTCCCCGACGGGCAGAGCAGGGGCGCGAGGTGAGGCGGGAGGAACAACGGCGCGACCTCCCTCCTCTGCCCTCTCCCTCCCATCGAGATCCGGCGCGGAGAAGCTCAAAGCACAATGCCAAATCTTCTTGACTTCTTTGCCTGTACAAAGCTGTTCCAAATCCAATCTGCTTCTATAATAATGCCCTCGTAGTATTGTAGAGGCGATATGCCCTTCTTGACAAATTTTTTGATGAAGTTGGATTTGAATTTAATTTTCTTTAGCACTACAGCCTTCACAGGTTCCTTTGAAGCCTCTAGTATCTTAAACTTAGGCTTCTAAGCCTTCACAGCTTCCTTTGAAGCCTAGGTTTAAGATACCAGAGCCTTCAAAGAAAGCTGTGAAGACTGCAGTGCTGAAGAAAAATTAAATTAAAATCCGACTTAATCAAAAAAGTTGTCAAGAAGGGTGTATCGCCTCTACAATATTACGAGGTATTATTACAGAAGCAGATTGGAACAGCTTTGTCCAGGCAAAGAAGTCAGACGAATTTTAGAACTGTAGCAAAGAGCAGAGTAGCCGGGTACAAGTGAGGTGGGAAGATACCACACCTCCAGCTACAGGTGAAACTGTATCCAAAAACCCTAGGTACGAGGAGGTGCTCCAGCACACTATAAGATAACAAAATGACACACTAATGGTGTTCATCGACCAGTACTTATAAGCAAGTTACTAACAACATATTGTACCCTTGCAGCGTAAGTTTCCTCTGAACATTCACAGAGCCGGTGTCCTTCGCCAAACCAGGAAGATGTGGTAACCAAAGCCCTGGGAAACAAGGATCAAGATGGGTGTTAGGAATAAACTCGTGTTCAGGTTTTTACTCTGTTTTCAGTTGGGCTTTTTGTTAGATTGTGGGGCTCTGCGGATCAGAGCCGCGTCTTGTCCAACGTCTTTCCAATACAAAGTGATTAGTAGCTCCTGCTCAACATCCCAATTCAGAACCCATAGAATTTGTTGTTTTTGGCCGGAGGAACCACCCTTCGCTTCCAGGTACCTGACCTTTCTAGTGCTTCACGGCATACTATTCACCATCTCGCATCACCATGGTTACGTACCACTCAGGCTTCACAGTGTAGGCAACACCGTCTCGCACGTATCGGGCAACACCATTCATAACGCAGCCCGATACCGGACAGGTGATGCATGCCCTTCAAAGTCCGCTTATCCTAGGGAGGTTGCAATACGCTAATACGCACCATGGCCCGCGCGTAACCACAGGTTATGCATGTAAAACCCAGGTTGCACCAAGCCTCTATATTGTTTGTTCCTGCAACCAGGCTCTGTAGGTTGCACCATTAGGTAGCATGCAACCAGGCTGCATTGTTCTTGCAACTCCGACTGCGTAACCTCACCCATGCTGCATCCGGTGGTGTCGATTCTGCACGTTACCTGCACCAGCTGCTCGGTTACGCACCATCCAGGCTGCAACCGCCTGGAATACGCACGCGCACCTATAGGCTCCAGATGTATGCGTAACCTGAACCCGCTCGGACACGCACGGACTCTGTTACGCACCTTCATGCTGCAACACCGACTACGTGGTGTCGTTTCATCGTGCAACCTGCATCACGTCGTGTCTATCGTGCGCGTCACCTGCACCAGCTTCGGTGACGCACGGTTCGGTGGCGCACCATCCGTTCTACATGGTGCGTGCAACACTGACTGGGTTACGCACGGTGTCAGTTACGCACCGTCCGTGCCGCTTGATGCAACACCGACTTGGTTGCATGGTGGAACACTAACTGTGTTACGTAGAGTGTCGGTTACGCAAAAATCATGCTCTATCCTCTGTCGTGTCGTTTCATCGCGTAACCTTGAGCCGATAAGGTTACGCAAAATCCACGCTGCATCCGGTCGTCTCGAATCTGCGCGTAACCTTTGCAGGTTACGCGCCGTCCGTGCTGCTTGATGCAACACCACCGACTGTCTCGTGTCAAATCAACACGTAAGCTACACAGGTTACGCTCCGTACATGCTGCTTGAGCAGCAACACCGACTCGATTAAGCACAGACTATGTTACGCACCTTTAAGATGGCTGGCTGCATGGTGCGACACTGACTGCGTTACTCACGGCGACGGTTACGTACGCATGGTGCAACCTGCAGCAAATCCGTACCCTCTAGGTTACGCACCATCCATGCTGCATGCAACACCGTCTCGTAGGTGCAGGCAGCACTGATAGTGCATAACCGAACGGGTGTAGGTTACTCGCAGGATCGACAGGACCGGATGCAGCAGGGATGGTGCGGAACCCTCGGCTGGGTGCAGGTGCCCTGGATGTCGGCTTCTTGGCAACACACCCCGAAGGCCACAAAACAGATCAACTTTATATGGCACTCCCTCCATTCTCTTTTGATAGGAATACTCCGTATTTCCAAAAATCAGATTTTTACAAATGATAGTCCTATTTGCCATTGGTGTGGGCCGTGGCAATAAATGGCACAGATAACAATGAGTATCATGAGTAGCATGCCAATTGACAGAAGAGAAGTTTAAGACTACTGGCTGCATGTAATCGCAAGGGTTACGCACACGGCCATGTAAAAGGCCGCTTGGGTTACGCACGCAGCATTGCGCTCGACGAGGAGCATGGCGGGTTGTGTCGATCCTGCGTAAGCGAGATTACGCCCTGAGCTAGATACGCCCTCGATCCTGGTGTTGCCTATCAAACGTGCCACCGAACTCTTCGTCTTCAGCTGTTGTTGCCATGCGTCGCCTTTCCAAACCTCCAACGGCTGACACCAGGCAAGCATTCCAGGACCCACATGGTAGCGGGTGGAACTGACGGTTACGCTGATGCCACGTTGCGTGCTGCAAGGGTGGTTCAGTAGCGCACGTAAACAAAAGCTTTACGTTCCTTCTTTTGAGCTGCTGATTTCATCTTTTTGCGGGATTTTCGAGATATCCGTTTAATGAAAACTAACTATATATCCATTATCGTAGACCCTGCAAGTTCAGATCGTGGAAGCGCAGTGGAGGAAGAGGTTTATGCTCATGTCAGTCGCGCCGGAGAAATCGTCTCATGTCCCTCATCTTGGCAAGCAAGGCGCACCGAACGGCAATGCGACGCCGACGACACAGAGTTCTGACGGCAGATCAACGGTGACTTCCGATGGCAAACCACAGTTGACGATGACGTCAAGGAAGCGGCCTCCTAGTCCTAGTGAAGAAAAGGTAGCACCTCCGACCGGCAGCGCCGCCCATCCTCGGAGGCGGCGGCCCAACAACTTCAACTCCGGCGGCCCATTGTCGTCGTCTAGTCCGGAGGTATGTAATCTAACACAACATCCAGATTCCATACGACGCACTACCTATCCCTGCACGGCACGCGCTTATTGATTACTCTCTCTCCGTGACCAGATACTAATCAGTTCTACTTCTACCATTTCTTCGAAGCGCTCGAGCCTATGCATTCTAGGCACGCCGAAACGACTGGCGAATGTCCTTGGGCTGCTTTCAACAGCAAGAAAGAAAAAGCTAGAGTCTATCAAGTTTGAATTCTTGCTACACGTCAAACCAATCACCATAGATCATCCATTGCTGATGTCGCTTGTCAACACGTACGATCCGGATCAAGCAGGTTTCATGCTTGGTAGCGAGCTGGTCCAGTTGATGCCATCAGATGTGAAGGACATCATGGGTCTACCAATCGAGGGAAAAGAGGTCAATATGACCAGTTGTGGTCGAAAAAAAACAAGGTCGTCACTAACATTGTCTGAGGTTGAAAACAGACTGAAGCAAAAGGACGGGCTTGCCGATGATTCGTTTCTTCGAGATTTCTTCATGTTTTGCCACAAGGTTTTATTTGACCCTGATACCAACCCAGCTATTCCAGCAAAAGTCCAGCGGCTAGTCGAGAATGTTGGTGACTTACATTTGATGAACTAGGTGTTTATACTCTTAAGAATCTACAAGATGGTCTGGCTGCTTACAAAAGGCAAGGGAATTATCCGACACCTGGTAGTACTCCTAAAGGCAGCCTGATCTTGTTGTAGGTAATAAATTTCCATTTCATTACCAGTTTCAGGACTAGTATTTGGATTCACACAGGGTATGTTTAACCCCAATTCCTAATCGTGTAGGACTAGTACCTCGAGCATGTCCACGCATGTAGCCACCACAAAATCGATTATCCTAGACAACGAGAGTACCCATTAACGAGGCATTGGACAGAACGTTTAGCAAAGAAGCGACTAGAGATCACCTCAATGGATGGTATCGCTAACAGAATTGTATGTCGTCTATGTCTCTTGCTTGCTAATTACTAGTACTCTTGTAACTGTGGGTTTCATGTCTGACAGTTATTTTCAATCTTTTGTGACAAAAGGTTTTCAAGAAGCTTCCATACAACCGAGAGAAGCAAAACAAACATGATGACGTTACTAGTAAAGTACCTCCGGACAGAAGCCACGACACCAGTTCACATGCCCAGACGTTTTTATCCTCAAACAACGACTCTGCAAATGATGACGACGTTGCTAGATTCGGCAAAAGCAGCAACTACTACCACGGGAATGAGACGGGTGTCACTGTCGACGTATGTACTCACAACTGCATGGTTCATAAATGTTCAGTTTTTTATTTTTTTTCAACCAAATTTTTATTATATATTATTTATGCTTATGTCAGGAAATTTCAAAATTCCTTACAAAATATAACATTGGCACCCCACTGCATCACGGAAATTATTCGCAGGTAAAAGTTCTGTTTATGCCAGTATTTTTTGATACGCCAGTATTTCAGAACTGCATTGCCTATTTTTATTATTAAAGTTGTTGTGCTGATAGGACATTTATAAATTCCTTGGCAAATACTCCAACCACGGCACAACACAGCACGACAGAAATCATAGCCACGTTAAATTTCTGTTGTCACATTGTTTAAAAGACATGATTCGACTTGTGAATTTCAGAATTTGTATTTTCATAAATATTCTTTTAAGAAATGTTCTGATTCTGACATGACATTCTTACATTAATTGGTAAATACTCTGGCTTGAACACCCAACAGCTTGACGAAAATGATTGTCAGGTACAATCCCTGCTATACAGCACTAGTAATTGGTCCCAATATATAGAAAACGACATCTCCCTGAATAAGTTTATTTGTCATGACAAAACTAGAAAAATTTGTTCACACATCAGGTCAGGCACGAGACGACAAATGTGCACAGTCCTGGAGCATACTCTCCTACCTGTGAATATGATGATGACTACAGCCTAAATGCTAAGGATAAAGAAGTTTTAAACTTTGTCCTGAACAGCTGTGAAAATGCAATTGTCGTCAGTATCAATGACACAGAAATTCCGGTCAAAACATTGATGGGAATGGCTATTGATAAAAAAGACTGGAACTCCAATAAAGATGGCTGGATGCTTGATGATGTGAGTGCGTTTTATTTATGTTTCTGTTTTTCTCTACATGCAATATGTTACAATGCTGCATTCTATTTTACCTACTGTACATCCTAATCTATCACGGTGTCTAAGTGTGATAGGTAATAGATGCGTACGTAGTAGCCAGAAAACTACTAAATGAAAAGGTGGCATACGTCAACACTTTTCTTGCTAGGAAATTACTATCTCCAGAAGAATTGAAATCCTCTCACAGTGGTTGGATTGCCAGAACTGGAGAATACTTCTTTAAATGTGCTATGGTTTGTTCTTGATGCTAGCTTCGACACTTGATAGTACACCGCAAGATTGTAACAGCATTCCTGCATCTCAGGTATATATCCCTGTAAATGTCAGAGGTAATCATTGGGTTCTTCTTGTGTTCAACATCACGATGAAGGAGGTGCAGGTCCTGAATTCGTTAGTTTGTAATGGAACGTGGGATGGCAAGATGGAACTGTCGCTGGTGAGTACTTTATATTATGTAGATGTCGTGCAAATGTAGTTAGCTCTTTCAACCATATGCACCTAATTCTTCGCTTCAGGTATAGTCAGTGCAGCATTACATTGAAACCTACATTTCACAAAGAAATGTGAGTGGATCTTCAGAGATTGATGTCACCCGCCTCCAAAAAAAGATTGATGTCACAAAGTGGGATACCCTACATATTAGAGACATACCAACGCAACAAGATAGGTAAGATATATCGTTGCACTAAAAATATTTACTGTATATACCATTGTATTATGTAACATGTGCATTTTGTAGCTCGTCATGTGGCATCTACGTCATCAAGTACATGATGCATTGGAATGGGAGTACACTTAATGCAACGTTCACCCCAAGTCTGTACGCTCGTCCATTTTATTATCATTTCACAATGGATACATTTGTGAATAACGAAGTAAGTTTTTGCGGTCATTTGTTAACTTTAATCTTTAGGAACAAATGGATGCATTCAGGAAGAAGATGTGTTGTAGGTTGATTCTCTATGATCACAACAAGATTCAGAGACAATCTTACAATACTCCTATTCTGGTTGGTGATTAGTTATTCATTTCATAAGCATATTCGATTACTAGTACCTACTATATGTGAATCGATCTAATCTTAATTCAGATATACTTATTATCCTCTGATCACCTTAGGAAACTGAGGTTGGAGTCTCAAAAGTGGACATTCAAGCACGCGCAAATGAAGAGTAATTCGCCACCAACATGCTCTTCAAACATCAAGGGTGTACACCTGAGGAAGTAACAATGGTGTAGGCAGATGGTTAAGTGCAGATTAAAAATGGTTAAGTGCCGATTAGAAAATGGTTCAGCATTCGTTTAAATTAGTGTCAATTCTGCATGTAACCTGCACTGGCTAGGTTACGAAGCATCCGTGCTGCATGCTGCAACCTACAACCCCCGACGGGGTCGAGTCGATTTAGCGCGTAACCTACATTCGCTCGGTTACCCACCAGTCATGGTGCATTGTTCCTGCAACACCAACTGCGTTAACACTGACTAGGTTACGGACGATGTAGGTTACGCAAAATCCACGATGTACTGTCTTACTGATAAGAAAAAGTGACCAAGCCAGACTGAATTATTTGTTGATTTGTTGGCAAAATAGGTTCACGTTTTTCGAATGAACATCCATCCAAAGTACTCCTCCGTAGTAGGAAACAGAGTCTAGTGATCTTACAACCAAAAAATAGCAGCACAATCAAATAAGGAGGGACCAAACTTAATCATAAACTACTCCCTCCGTTCTTAAATATATGACGTTTAGGACAACAAATTAGTTCATTTTGAACTAAATTTCTTGTCCTAAACGTCATATATTTAAGGACAGAGGGAGTAGTAGTTATCATTACAACAATGCAACACTTGTTATTGTGGGCAATTAGCGTTTCATCCAGTCTGGTTCATCGATGATCATGGGCGCCTCCTCGCCTTCGAGCAGGGACAGGGGCAACATCAGTGGTCGAGCGCCTAGCAACGCAGCCGGTCTATTGAGCAGGGTCGAGAACGGCCGTGCCCCTGAGCTCTCCTGCACAGTCGGCGCGGCAGGCGCACCTGTCATTAATGGCTGAGCGGCTGGCAACGAGGCATACACCATGCTTTCTCGAAATGGCAAAGAGGCAAAGCAAAATAACTTAAGTCAACCAAAAGAATCACCAGAAACAACTGTGTGGAGTACTACTCCCTTAACTTCGTCTTGTGAAGCAGAAACTCGCAAGGAGCCAAGAACAAAGCGTTTGTAACCCAAACTCGCAAGCACGCAGTGTGGCTCCAGCATAATCTAGACTGGGCAGGTTTCGCATGCCTCTGTATGTCTGTGCGCATGCGCACTACGCAGTATCCACTCTGCAAAATTCACGCTGCATGGCTCAACACTGACTGGGTTACACACTGATTGGTTGCGCAAAATCCAGGCTGCATCCGGTCGTGCTGATTCTACGCGTCACCTGCTCCAGCTCGCTTACGCACGGTTCGGCGACGCACCATCCCATGGCGCATGCATCACCGACTGGGTTACACACGCCAGCATCGCGGTTGCCGCGGGACACGGCGGGTGTGTCGATTAAGCGCGTAACTTGCAATGTCTCGGTTACGCAGGTGCCATTCAGCGGGCTGCGCACTAGAGAATTCCATGGACGTCACGTCAGCAGCCTCCCCCCCGGCGCGGGCTTCGCTTTGGGGAGAAGCAAACTACGGCGAGGGCAGGCCGCTGTGGGCCATGTGGTGCACCATCATTATTACGATGGACGACAGGACGGGGCCTCCCTCCTCCGCTCCCCTCCTGTCGTGTCGTCCGCAGCCACAGCCGCCGCCTGCCCCGAGGAGTAAGCTAGACCCGCTGCGTTACGTGTGCCACGCGGTGCTTCAGCCAAGGTTACGCGGCTTGCTGCCAAGCCAAGGGTTACGCACGGTCACTGTGTCGTGTCGTGTGTACAGTCTTGACGGGACGGGACGGGCCTGCTGCTGCAAGCGCCTCCACTCCCGCCCCGAGGAGTAAGCTGGACACGCTGAGTTGCGCACAATCCATGACGCACACGCGTACTGCATCCACTCTGCAATTAAGCTTATATAAAATATATATATATAAAAACTATATAATTGGTACCCACTAACGATTTCTCTTGCCTCTCAACACGCCATGTCATAACCCACTACACGCCATGTCACCATCCACTATAAACCATGTCAACATCCACCAAGACATGTATTTATGCCTTCATCGATTTTCTGTGACTAATAGCATGTTGTATTTGCGAGTAGCACGCCATAAAATTCTCGCAGCTGAAATACATGTAGGATCAATCATTTGAGAATGGTTCTCGCTCAACAAAATTAACATGCTTTCATATATATTATTGTTTACAGATAAATATCATCATGTAATCGTTTTGGTGTTTCTACTTTCACATTTCACCTTAAAATTTTGCTTAAAAACTCCCGCAGCAACGCGCGGGGTATCACCTACTAGTTATTAGTTACTCCTACCTCATCTGTGACATCGCGGCGATGATCAATTAAGCTGGACCCGCTGTATTACGCACAATCCATGATGCACACATGGTGCTTCAGCCAAGGTTACGCGACTTGCTGCCAAGCCAAGGGTTACGCACGGTCACTGTGTCGTGTCGTGTGTACAACCTTGACGGGACGGGACAGGCTTGCTGCTGCAGGCGCCTCTGCTCCCGTCCCGTCGTGTCGTCCACAGCCACAACAGCGCCGCCCGCCCCGAGGAGTAAGCTGGACACGCTGGGTTACGCACAATCCATGACGCACACGCGTACTGCATCCACTCTGCAATTAAGCTTATATAAACTATATAATTGGTACCCACTAACGATTTCTCTTGCCTCTCAACGCGCCATGTCATAACCCACTACACGCCATGTCACCATCCACTATAAACCATGTCAACATCCACCAAGACATGTATTTATGCCTTCGTCGATTTTCTGTGACTAATAGCATGTTGTATTTGCGAGTAGCACGCCATAAAATTCTCGCAGTTGAAATACATGTAGGATCAATCATTTAAGAATGGTTCTCGCTCAATAAAATTAACATGCTTTCATATATATTATTGTTTATAGATAAATATCGTCATGTAATCGTTTTGGTGTTTGTACTTTCACATTTCACCTTAGAATTTTGCTTAAAAATTCCCGCAGCAACACGCGGGGTATCACCTACTAGTTATTAGTTACTCCTACCTCGTCTGTGACATCGCAACGATGATCAATTAAGCTGGACCCGCTGGGTTACGCACAATCCATGACGCACACGCGGTGCTTCAGCCTAGGTTATGCGGCTTTCTGCCAAGCCAAGGGTTACGCACGGTCACTGTGTCGTGTCGTGTGTACAGCGTTGACGGGACGGGACGGGCCTGCTGCTGCAGGCGCTTCCACTCCCGTCCCGTCGTGTCGTTGTAACACCCTAGTTTGCATTTTGGCTAGGATTTAAAAATTTTATTAAAATTTGTTAGAATTAAATAGAGAGTGTGTGCAATGATTTCAAAATAAATAATATTTTCTAAATTAAATAAATGAATCATAGGTTATAGATATGTGGTTGTTGCATTCATGTTGTAATGCATAGTTTAATTGTGTGAAAAATGATTTTGAGTTTTTAAACTCGAATAGGCTCGTCTATAGGTTAATCCTGGTATCTCTATATCTCTTCATTCTTATTCTCTAAATCTTTCCAATCCAACCTTTTCCCTAGCAAGGCTTTTCTCTCCCTACCAAGGGGTAGTTTCTTCTCCCTAAGAACCATCTCCCTCTCTCTCTAATCTTCTTCTCTAAATCTCTCTAATATCTTTAGGCCTAAAACCTTTTTCCCAACCTAGCACCTACCTCTCCATCTCTCTACAACTTATGTTCTCTCTTCTCTCTCTAAAACCATTCCCTTCCTTTCTCTCTCTAAATCTATCTTGGACCAGTCTCTCTCTCTAACATCTTTTTGGGGTCAATAATTCTCTTTATCCAAGCCAATATTCCTTCTCTCCTCTCTAATCCAGCCCACACCTCCCTCCTCATTCTCTTTCGCAGGCCCAACTAAAGCCCAACCCCCTCCTCCTCCCTTCCTTTTCAGACCGGCCCACGTCTCTCCCTCCCATCCAAGCTCGTCGGCCCAGCTTGGCCGGCCAGCCCAACCCAGCCGCAGCCCACCTTCCTCTCTTGCGCCAGCCCACCGGCCCACCTTCCCTCTTTCCTTTTCCAACCAGACCAGCCCAACTAGCGCAGCAACCCTACCTCCTCTTTCCCTTCACGTGGCCCACAATTCTTTGAGGCCCAGCAGCAGCCCGCCAGACCTCCACCCTCCTCTCTCTCACTGCCAACCCTGGCCCACGCGTCATCCCCTTCATCCTCCTTTCCTTCCCCCCCACGAAGCAGAGCAGCACTGCCGCCGGCACAGGAATTGAAATCCCGCGCATCCTCTGCACCATCCTCGCCCCAATCCTTGCATCCTAACCTCACCTCTGCTTGTTCCGCACTTCCAGTCCCTCTCTCCGGGCTGCGACACCGTCCGGGTGCATCTCCTGCCACGGATGGCAAGTCACAGCGCAGCTGCGCTCATCTCGTCCGGCATGACCGCGCTCCTCCCAATCCCTAGCCATCCCTGCTGCCTAGGAGCATATAAATGGCCAGCACAGAGCCTCTACCCTCCCCTTTGGTCCTCGTGCTGCACCATGCCTGCCGCTGTGCCTTCTCCACCGCAGAATAGCCATGGTCGGCCACCCCGGTGATGAGGTCCGCTGCACCCCTTCTCTGCTGACTGTGCCCCGCTCACACCTCCCTCTCCCTCCTTCGCCTGTGCTAAAATCCCGCGATGGCAACGCGCCTCCCGGGAGCGCGCCCCTCTGCGTGCACTCGAGCCTCCCTTGCTAGGGAATCACCATCACCACCGCCGCGGTAACGAGCCCCACCGCCACCGGTATCCTCCGCTCTGGCCCTCCATAATCCTCCCTCCCCCTCGGTTTTACTCGCGTGCAGGACTCCAGGACCTCACCGTGATTTCCAGGAGCGCGAACCTGAGGCCAGAATGCCGTCCCCTGCACTCGACGGAGCCGCCATCCGCCCCCTGTCGCCGCACGCTCTCTCCATCATGTGTTCGACCACCACAACACCTCGGTGAGCTTCGCCTTGTCTTCCTCTTTCTCCCGGTCCAATCCGCACACGTTTTGGTGCACCACAGCCTTCACGCTGCTCGACTCCAGCGATGTTCCAGCGAGCCGCCGCCGAGTGCCGCCGTCCTGAGCTCCCGCCGGCGACCCCAACCACAGCGCGCCCCACAGCCGTCCATCGCGTCGCGAACGGCCGAATCAGAACGTGGCGTACCCCTTCGTTGTTGTCCACCATGGACCTGTGAACCAGGTTCACAGGCGGGTCCACAGTCCAGTCAGCACCACGTCACCCACAGCTGCGAACCACAGCATGCCACGTCACGCCCACGTCAGCCGAGCCGCCCAGTCACCTATCGTTTTGCACAAAACCCCCTGGAAAACAAAGATATCCACCCACCTTTCTATGTGTCTTGGTCATTTTGCACATAAAGCCTCAAAAAGACCCCACCTTTCATAGTTAAGCCCTGGCCGAGCCTTTTTGCACCTAGAACCTCCAGTTTTTATCTTTTTGCAGCTGAAAATCTCTGAGTCTTGCGGATCTTTCATGCTAGCCACTATGATCTTCGGATAATCACACATAAGCCCCTGCAATCTTCCGAAGCTCATATCTTTCTCGTCCTAGCTCTGTTTTAGCTCGTTCAAGTTGCGTTAGCTTCGTTTCGTCGTAGCGCACGTGTTAGCAGCGACCTTCACCATGCTTCTTGTTTCTAAAAATTAAACCTTATATTAATTTGATTAATGTCCGATTTAATGTCTTTTGAGTAAAAACAAACATAGGTTTAACCTTCACCTTTTTCTTAATAAAAATTAACTTCATTAATTCGAACATAAATATGTTTTTCTTATAACTTGTTTAGCTCAACCCGACACATCCTTAAACTCGTCAGTTGCTCTCACATAAAGTTTCTTTTATAAAGATAAATGTTAATTTGGTATAAATTCTAATAAACTTTCTGAATAAAATATGACTAGGATCAACATGTTTTGGAATCAAATTTAATTTGAATTAATTCCAACAAAGGTTATTTCTCTGGAATATCCTCCATACATGTTTTGTTTAAATAAAATAAATCAAGCATATAGTCCTTTCTTTCTTATAATACAATCTTTACCGATAGTTGTGCCCCTTTTCACCCGTAGCTTCGCTTTAGCCTTTCACGCGCTCTCTTGTTCGTAGCTAGCTCACGTTAGCTAGTAGTACGCCTTTTCTAAAATATTTTTATTACCTGGTGCCTTGTTCTTAGTCTAGCATTGTGTTGTTTCAGTGATTGCTGCGCGTGAAGGAACGCTTCTGAGCAGTGGAGCATCGGGAAACGGGCAAGTGTCCTTGACATCTTGCTATTTTATACCTTTATCTTTTATACACCATAATCACTGTTTTATTATGCTTCATGCATTAGATGTCTAATTTGATGGGAATCCTATTAAGGACCGTTTACTAGATTTTTCATTATCATTCCTTGTTTACCCTTAGAGGTTACCTAGATGGGTAGAATATGCTTAGTTTGCTCAACATGGGTTGGTTCTAATCTTAAACTTGATTAATGACTATGCAACTTGTTAATGTGGGTTATGGTTAGCAACATGAACACCCAAGGCGACTCAGGCAAGTGGTTTGAATGGTGGTTTGTGATTGCTTGATGTTGGCCTTGCCTGAGTCAACTTTATAAGGACCAGTCTGTTGAGTGACCACCCGGGACATACAGTTCAACCACGAGAACTAATGGGCTATGGTCTTGGCCAAGTAAGTAGGGTAAACCAGCGGACTGTGTTAGGCTGTCTGGGCTGGATGAGGGCGTAGTTCCCAAGAGTCCGGCATGGCTCAATGATGGGTCTTGTACCCTGAGACTAGTTAATGCGCGCTGGTGAACCTATGTAAAGGCCTCGTAGCGTCACTACGCTATCACACCTAAGGAAGTGTGAAAGTGCCTGATCCGCACAGCATGGTTGGGTTTAACGTTCTTTTGAATGTTTACGCGACTCGTGGGTAAAGATGTACAACCTCTGCAGAGTGTTAAAAACTATTATAACAGCCGTCCTCACGGTCAAGAGCGGCCTGGACGCTCACATGGTTAGTTGGTGGTTTGGGTGGATCACAGTGGTGGCAACTGTGGTTTGGGAGCTGGTTTTGGTTCTATGTTGTTTTAACCTTAGGATCAGGACAGGTTGGTGCCTGTGCCTCGAAGGGGGTGGGAAGCTCTATACATAATAATTTCAAGGTGCTTCATTAAAACTTGACCAACTGAAACTTGAGCTTTGCAGTCCACCAAATAAAGCCTTCCTTGCTTTAAGCCAGCATGTTATGCATACTTTTCCCTCCACTTGCGGAGTACACGCCTCCAGGCGTACTCACCGTTTTCCCTTTCAACCCCTATTGTTCTCTCCCCACTGCTACTCAGATAAATAGAAGCTAGAAGAAGGAGCTACATCGTGAAGATCGTCGTGAAGGCCTGGAGTTCTAGGTTGGCGTGCCCCCAGTCGACGTTCCTGTGGAAGATGGTGCCTACTCTGTTGCGATAGAATAACGACGTGTAATCTTTTGTTTTAGACACTCTGGTCATTTTGTAATAGTTATACGCTTGTAATGATATATGTTGTGATAATACACTGATGATGTTACTTTATGCATGAATTTTGATCCTGGGCATGCATAAAGGGCGCATTCGGTTTGTCCTTTAAAACCGGGTGTTACAGTATGCTTTATTTTAGTTTATTGCAAAACTTCGTTCATGTATACGCCTTGTATTTCACACTCTAAACGGTTTTTCTTCTTATTATATCCTTGTCATTTATTTGTCTTGTTTAAATTGACATTATAAAATTGTTGCTAAGTCTCTTCTACTTCAAATGAAATAGATGGCGCGCACAAAGCAGACGGCTCGTAAGGCTACTGGAGGACGTGTCCCTCGTCATCGTCTCGCCTCCAAGAGCAAGCCCCAGAAGAGAGCTCCTACCCCGCCTACTAGCTCCAATGAAGATGCACCCCGCCTACGCATGAAGGGCGTCAGCACCCAGCACCCCGAGCTGCTCAAGACATTTGAAGACGACTTCAAGCAGGATGAGTCGCCAGCACCGACCGGTGTTACAGAAGTGGTATCAGAGCTATATCGACTATAGGATGCAAACCTAGATAGAATCGGTCGACGTTAATGTTATATCTTCACCCTATTTTGAAAATAATTCACCTCCTTGACTTTCTGCCTCCCGATTTGCACTCTGATCCCTCCTATTCCCTTCTGTTGTGAAAACAAGTTGCTCCTCTCTTATCCTTGTATAATTCTTAGTCACTAACTTCCCCTGTGATCAAGAAAGAAGCTCCTGAAGACGCTTAAGAAGACTATGCTTCAACGAGCCGTCGCTCGAAGAATTTCAAGATTGAAGATGAAAAATCTCCATCAAGCTAGAAGTGTCGCGTTGAAGATCTCAAGACTACTAACTTAAAGCCATCGATAGTTTTAGTCTTACGAGTTATAAGAAGCCTACCTAACTTTCTTTTATCGATAGACACTGATGATAAGGTATTAATTGCTAGTGTGCTACAATAAGGATGTGTGCCATGTTAGTGTGCTATTGTGTGTTGTTGTTTGTTTGTTATTGTGCTCTGCTTGATTTGGCTCTTTGTAATGATTGTTGATGTGTTGTTGGACCCTTGTCCGTGATGACATCAGTTAGTTATATGTATAGATCGTAGGTTGGCTTTTCAGTCTTCTGCTCCCTCTAAACCTTGAGTCCTTCTCCCTTCCTCGATCCTTGCTCCCTCTCTATCCTAACGGACATGGAATCAAGAGGAATCCTCTATTAAGAGGGGTAGCACCAGCTATGCTTCTACCTATGACAACCAAGGTGTACAAGTAGGAAGAATTGTCACCAAACAAGCCAGCAAAGCCTAAGAAAGTTATAAAGCCGTCACTTCAGCGCTACTCGAACCACTTCGGGAGAATGTTCAGGAACACCCTCATGAGACAACCCATGCAGAATCAATGAAGAATGGGGAACGACGAAGCAAGAAGAAGTGTGATTGAGAAACTTCAGCAAACATATTCCACTAAGAACTTCTACATGGACCATTCACTGAAAAATATTTTGGCATTTTGGCTAGGATTTAAAAATTTTATTAAAATTTGTTAGAATTAAATAGAGAGTGTGTGCAATGATTTCAAAATAAATAATATTTTCTAAATTAAATAAATGAATCATAGGTTATAAATATGTGGTTGTTGCATTCATGTTGTAATGCATAGTTTAATTGTGTGAAAAATGATTTTGAGTTTTTAAACTCGAATAGGCTCGTCTATAGGTTAATCCTGGTATCTCTATATCTCTTCAATCTTATTCTCTAAATCTTTCCAATCCAACCTTTTCCCTAGCAAGGCTTTTCTCTCCCTACCATGGAGCAGTTTCTTCTCTCTAAGAACCATCTCCCTCTCTATCTAATCTTCATCTCTAAATCTCTCTAATATCTTTAGGCCTAAAACCTTTTACCCAACCCAGCACATACCTCTCCATCTCTCTACAACTTATGTTCTCTCTTCTCTCTCTAAAACCATTCCCTTCCTTTCTCTCTCTAAATCTATCTTGGACCAGTCTCTCTCTCTAAAATCTTGTTGGGCTCAATAATTCTCTTTATCCAAGCCAATATTCCTTCTCTCCTCTCTAATCCAGCCCACACCTCCCTCCTCATTCTCTTTCGCAGGCCCAACTGCAGCCCAACCCCCTCCTCCTCCCTTCCTTTTCAGACCGGCCCACGTCTCTCCCTCCCATCCAAGCTCGTCGGCCCAGCTTTGCCGGCCAGCCCAACCCAGCCGCAGCCCACCTTCCTCTCTTGCGCCAGCCCACCGGCCCACCTTCCCCCTTTCCTTTTCCAACCAGACCAGCCCAACTAGCGCAGCAACCCCACCTCCTCTTTCCCTTCACGTGGCCCACAATTCTTTGAGGCCCAGCAGCAGCCCACCAGACCTCCACCCTCCTCTCTCTCACTGCCAACCCTGGCCCACGTGTCATCCCCTTCATCCTCCTTTCCTTCCCCCCCCACGAAGTAGAGCAGCGCCGCCGCCGGCACAGGAATTGAAATCCCGCGCCTCCTCCGCGCCATCCTCGCCCCAATCCTCGCTTCCTAACCTCACCTCTGCTTGTTCTGCACTTCCAGTCCCTCTCTTCCGGCTGCGACCCCGTCCGGGTGCATCTCCTGCCACGGATGGCAAGTCATAGCGCAGCCGCACTCATCATGGCCGGCATGACCGCGCTCCTCCCAATCCCTGGCCATCCCTGCTGCCTAGAAGCCTATAAATGGCCAGCACAGAGCCTCTACCCTCCCCTTTGGTCCTCATGCTACAACATGCCTGCCGCTGTGCCTTCTCCATCGCAGAATAGCCATGGCCGGCCACCCCGGTGATGAGGTCCGCCGCACCCCTTCTCTGCTGACTGTGCCCCGCTCACACCTCCCTCTCCCTCCTTCACCTGTACTGAAATCCCGCGATGGCAATGTGCCTCCCGGGAGCACGCCCCTCTGCGTGCACTCGAGCCTCCCTTGCCAGGGAATCACCGTCATCACCGCCGCGGTAACGAGCCCCACCGCCACCGGTATCCTCCGCTCTGGCCCTCCCTAATCCTCCCTCCCCCTCGGTTTTACTCACGAGCAGGACTCCAGGACCGCACCGTGACGCCCCGGAGCGCGAACCCGAGGCCAGAATGCCGTCCCCTGCACTCGACAGAGCCGTCGTCCGCCCCCTGTCACCACACGCTCTCTCCATCACGTGTTTGACCACCACGACACCTCGGTGAGCTTCGCCTTGTCATCCTCTTTCTCCCGGTCCAATCCGCGCACGTTTTGGTGCACCACAGCCGTTGCGTTCCTCGACTCCAGCGATGTTCCGGCGAGCCGCCGCCGAGTGCCGCCGTCCTGAGCTCCCGCCGGCGACCCCAACCGCAGCGCACCCCACAGCCGTCCATCGCGTCGCGAACGGCCGAGATCAGAATGTGGCGTACCCCTTCGCTGTGGTCCACCGCGGACCTGTGAACCAGGTTCACAGGCGGGTCCACAGTCCGGTCAGCGCCACGTCACCCGCAGCTGCGAACCACAGCGCGCCACGTCACGCCCACGTCAGCCGAGCCGCCCAGTCACGTATCGTTTTGCACAAAACCCCTTAGAAAACAAAGATATCCACCCACCTTTCTATGTGTCTTGGTCATTTTGCACATAAAGCCTCAGAAAGACCCCACCTTTCACAGTTCAGCCCTGGCCGAGCCTTTTTGCACCTAGAACCCCCAGTTTTTATCTTTTCGCGGCCGAAAATCTCTGAGTCTTGCGGATCTTTCATGCTAGCCCCTATGATCTTCGGATAATCACACATAAGCCCCTGCAATCTTCCGAAGCTCATATCTTTCTCGTCCTAGCTCCGTTTTAGCTCGTTCAAGTTGCGTTAGCTCCGTTTTGTCGTAGCGCATGTGTTAGCAGTGACCTTCACCATGCTTCTTGCTTGTAATAATTAAACCTTATATTAATTTGACTAATGTCCAATTTAATGTCTTTCGAATAAAAACAAACATAGGTTTAACCTTCGCATTTTTCTTAATAAAAATTAACTTGATTAATTCGAACATAAATATGTTTTTCTTATAACTTGTTTAGCTCAACCCGACACATCCTTAAACTCGTCAGTTGCTCTCACATAAAGTTTCTTTTATAAAGATAAATGTTAATTTGGTATAAATTCTAATAAACTTTATGAATAAAATATGACTAGGATCAACATGTTTTGGAATCAAATTTAATTTGAATTAATTCCAACAAAGGTTATTTCTCCGGAATATCCTCCATACATGTTTTGTTTAAATAGAATAAATCAAGCATATAGTTCTTTCTTTCTTATAATACAATCTTTACCGATAGTTGTGCCCCTTTTCACCTGTAGCTTCGCTTTAGCCTTTCACGCGCTCTCTTGTTCGTAGCTAGCTCACGTTAGCTAGTAGTACACCTTTTCTAAAATATTTTTATTACCTGGTGCCTTGTTCTTAGTCTAGCATTGTGTTGTTTCAGTGATTGCTGCGTGTGAAGGAACGCTTCTGAGCAGTGGAGCATCGGGAAACGGGCAAGTGTCCTTGACATCTTGCTATTTTATACCTTTATCTTTTGTACACCATAATCACTGTTTTATTTATGTTTCATGCATTAGATGTCTAATTTGATGGGAATCCTATTAATGACCGTTTACTAAATTTTTCATTATCATTCCTTGTTTACCCTTAGAGGTTACCTACATGGGTAGAATATGCTTAGTTTGCTCAACATGGGTTGGTTCTAATCTTAAACTTGATTAATGACTATGCAACTTGTTAATGTGGGTTATGGTTAGCAACATGAACACCCTAGGCGACTCAGGCAAGTGGTTTGAATGGTGGTTTGTGATTGCTTGATGTTGGCCTTGCCTGAGTCAACTTTATAAGGACCGGTCTGTGGAGTGACCACCCGGGACATACAGTACAACCACGAGAACTAATGGGCTATGGTCTTGACCAAGTAAGTAGGGCAAACCAGTAGACTGTGTAAGGCTGTCTGGGCTGGATGAGGGCGTAGTTCCCAAGAGTTCGGCATGGCTCAATGATGGGTCTTGTACCCTGAGACTGGTTAATGCGCGCTGGTGAACCTATGTAAAGGCCTCATAGTGTCCCTATGCTATCACACCTAAGGAAGTGTGAAAGTGCCTGATCCGCACAGCATGGTTGGGTTTAACGTTCTTTTGAATGTTTACGCAACTCGTGGGTAAAGATGTACAACCTCTGCAGAGTGTTAAAAACTGTTATAACAGCCGTGCTCACGGTCAAGAGCGGCCTGGACCCTCACATGGTTAGTTGGTGGTTTTGGTGGATCACAGTGGTGGTAACTGTGGTTTGGGAGCTGGTTTTGTTTCTATGATGTTTTAACCTTAGGATCAGGACATGTTGTTGCCTGTGCCTCAAAGGGGATGGGAAGCTCTATACATAATAATTTCTAGGTGCTTAATTAAATCTTGACCAACTAAAACTTGAGCTTTGCAGTCCACCAAATAAAGCCTTCCTTGCTTTAAGCCAGCATGTTATGCATACTTTTCCCTCCACTTGCGGAGTACATGCCTCCAGGTGTACTCACCGTTTTTCCTTTCAACCCCTACTGTTCTCTCCCCACTGCTGCTCAGATAAACAGAAGCTAGAAGAAGGAGCTACATTGTGAAGATCGTCGTGAAGGCCTGGAGTTCTAGGTTGGCGTACCCCCAGTCGACGTTCCTGTGGAAGATGGTGCCTACTCTGCTGCGATAGAATAACGATGTGTAATCTTTTGTTTTAGACCCTCTGGTCATTTTGTAATAGTTATATGCTTGTAATGATATACGTTGTGATATTACACTGATGATGTTACTTTATGCATGAATTTTGATCCTGGGCATGCATAAAGGGCGCATTCGGTTTGTCCTTTAAAACTGGGTGTTACAGTCGTCCACAGCCACAACAGCGCCGCCCACCCCGAGGAGTAAGTTGGACCCCCTAGGTTACACACCATCCATGCTGCATGCAACACCGTCTCGCAGGTGCAGGCAGCACTGATAGTGCGTAACCAAACGGGTGTAGGTTACTCGCAGGATCGACAGGACCGGATGCAGCAGGGTTGGTGCGGAACCCTGGATGCCGGCTTCTTCGCAACGCACCCCGAAGGCCACAAAACAGATCAACTTTATATGGCACTCCCTCCATTCTCTTTTGATAGGAATACTCTGTATTTCCAAAAATCAGATTTTTACAAATGATAGTCCTATTTGCCATTGGTGTGGTCCATGGCAATAAATGGCACAGATAACAATGAGTATCATGAGTAGAATGCCATTTGACAGAAGAGAAGTTTAAGACTACTGGCTGCATGGTGCAACACTGGCTGGGTTACGCATGGGGTCTGTTACGCAAATCGGTTGTGTCGATCCTGCGCGTCACCTGCATCCGGTCGTGTCGGTTCTGCGCATCACCTCAGCTCGGTTACACATGGTTCGGCTACGCACCATCCGTTCTGCATGGCGCGTGCAACACCGACTGGGTCGTGTCGATTCAGCGCGTACGCACCGTCCATTCTGCTTGATACAACACCACCGGTTCCAGATGTATGCGTAACCTGAACCCGCTCGTACCCGCACGGACTCAGTTACGCACCTTGATGCTGCAACACCGACTGGGTGGTGCCAATTCGGCGCGTAACCTGCATCCGATCGTGTTGATCCTGTGCATCACCTGCACTGCACCAGCTTCAGTTACGCACGATTCGGCTACGCACCATCCGTTCTTCATGGCGCGGCGCGTAACATAAGAAATAGGCTTCAGTTGTACTCCGTATGCGTAACCTACACCCACTGGGTTATGCACCATCAATGCTGCTGCATGCATAGGGCAACTACGACTGGGTAACGCACAGACTCGGTTACGCACCATTCAGGCAACACCGACTCGCAGGTGCAGGCAGCACTGATAGTGCGTAACCGAGCAGGGGTAGGTTACTCGTAGGATCGACAGGACCGGATGCAACAGGGATGGTTACGCCGAATCAGTGATCAGCTGGGTGTAGGTTACGCCGGTCTGGGTTATTTGCTATTTTTATTTGTACTAGGATCATGCCCGTGCGTTGCTACGGACAACAAAAGATATATAGTGCCGTCCATGTATAGCTTAAAAATGAACCATTGAAGAACACTGCATTAAGAGCTGCAAAGTTTGCAAAATCTTGCGAATTCATAGCAAAGATACATATATATTTGTAGATCAAAGCTGTTGACAATGGGCATATCCATTTCACTTGGCTCAGTTAATGTACAATTAGAGTACAATGAAAAAATTTAGCAAGTTAGAATATCAGCACAGACCAGCCAGCCAGATGCAAGTTTATCATGAATTCAAAGACAACAAATCACCGAGAGTAAGCTTTTCTTTTAATGTTTATGGAATTCCATCAGGTTGACAAGATGGTAGCTCGTGCTTGGTCAATACTACAAAACTGAATATATTATCAGCAGCTAGAATTGCAGTTTTTGCATGGAAGAGAGGTGGTGATGCCAGCCTTGGCACTGCTAACTATCTGTTGCTCCATCACCTCATTAATCGCTGTAATAATCTTGAAAAATGTAATAATATTTTACATTGAGATAATAGTAGGGAAATGAGTTCTGCTTACAACTAACCATAATAATACTTGACACTGAAACTATTTACCATCAATTGTTTGTTTTATTCTCCATTGCCAGACACTCGGAGTGCTCACCCTGATGCAGCATGCGGAACTATGTATTGAAGCACGACAGTAGTAAACAACCATGGTCTAAAAAAAAGTAAATAGCCATGATCATGAAAAAGATTGAACCAAACAAATGGGAGCATGATGGCACATCTATTAAATGGCCAAATTAGGTCTGAATATTTGCCACAATAGACGTCTATTCATTTTTTGTCAAAGAATTAGAGAGCATTATATCATAATAACTGGTTAGATTATAAACTAAAAAGTTGAGAAATGCCATCTAAATGTACAAAGGTCCTTTATACTATCACAGGGGCAGGCAAACAGATATCCGAAGATGTGATTAGCTACGAGTTGATGAAGAAACAATCAGTTACACAATGGCAAAGGACCATCAGGAAGGAACCGCTACCAGCAAAAACATCATAACATATTCAAAAATAGAACATCATTATTATTCAAGATCTGGCAAGATTGTAGCATTTTGGTTAAACAGATAATTTAGAAACATTACCAAAATTTTACTAATTTTTAATCCAACCCATCAAAATATTAGTGACAAATATGTTTAGAAATAGAATTTGCAAGCAGTAAAATGTAGCATGATACAAAAATTCTATGCTCAGGTAGACAAATAACAATGTACTACTTTGCTATCATGTCACCCTAACACTATCGAAAAAACATTTTCCAGGATGTCGTTTATAACTTAAAAAACTGCAATATTGCTTTGCAATGGACAAGAACATTGCAGCCTAGATATTGCAAAGACAAAATAAATATGCAAGGCTTTTGTGACACAAGATTTAGAAGATGGTGGTGGTGGACTGGCGGTTATCGTTCATAGCCGCCGTCGGCTATCGATACAATAACAGTAGTAGAGTCAGTAGAGTGAGATCGCAAGCAATTACTAATGCATAAGAAATACATGTTGCTTCAGCCCTGAAATACATACGAGTACTTAATAAGACGGTGACCAAGCAAGTAGAAACTAGTAGCTAGCTACATACGTACTGAGATCACCGGTAGTACGACACAACCCCCTCTACTTCATTTCGTCGTAGTCTCAGGCATGCGGCATGTGCACTCCTCCCTCAGTCCCTGGCTCTTATTATTCGGCATCACCTTCCATGTCAGCGACGAGGAGGTTGGCCACACCCTGAGCATCGTCACGAACCATCTCGCACCATTGATCCTGGTCGATGTCGCCGGTAGTGCTGATTCCCAGAAGCACGACGCTCTTGTAGCAGTCCATGATGTATTCCACCGTGGCAACCACGCTGGTGCGTCTGTCCTCCTTCGAGCGGGCCGTCAGGTAGTCCGGCAATTTGTCCAGGACTTCGGCGAGACGGTCAAATGCATAGGCATAATGCTGCACTGTTTCCTCCAGCGGCTTGTTAACGGTGCCCCGATCTAGGTCACGAAGCAGAGCGTTGATATTGATGAAGGCGGGCCGCATGATGCTTACGGCCCATCACGTGTCACGGGCAGTGCTTTCATTGATCGGAGCTGCCACAACCATGGGCACGGCTTCATCACCAACTGGTGCGTGTTACGGAGTGGGCTCGCCCACGGAGTTCATGGCGCGCGGTGGCTCAACCACGGTCATGGCTTCATCTCCAACCAGTGCGCGTTGCGCAGAGGGCTCGCCCACGGAGCTCATGGCGCGTGGTGGCTCAACCACGGGCACGGCTTCATCGCTAACCCGTGCGCGTTTCGGAGAGGGCTCGCCGACGGAGCTCATGGCGCGTGGTGGCTACTAAGAGGGTGAATATTGATGCAGGTGCGTGAGGATCTGAGGCTTGGAGAAGGAAGGGTAGCTGATATGATGGCGAAGGTGAAGTGAACCTTTCACGATGTAGTAGTTATATATACATAGGAGTCAAAAGCCAGGGGTTATCTGGGGTGGTGGGTTTAGCAGTTCGCCTCCCTGGCCCCACCACATCTTGGAATACGTGCAGGCAAACAGAAGACGCTTCACACTTAAAACTGGGTCGGGCCGCTTCAGATTCAACGTGGCACGTTCAGACCGGGGTGGTGGTGGTGTGTGGGGCCGTGGGGGGCCGCTGAGGCCGGTACTCCCTGGATTCCCGTGAGTAATCAATCCCTCTAGAACTGAAACGCCACTTGTAGTCGCCAAACCCATCCAGATCTTCTTCCCCGCGCTTGTCAAGATTCTTCTTCTTCTTCTTCTTGTGTTCATTGCACTGCCAAAAGAACCTTGATCTAAAATAATCCAACTTTTTTAGCACTCTCCTTTAGGAATTCTAGAAAAAGACATCATATACATTGGCAGGCTAGAAAGAACTGAGTTTATTAAAACTAGTCTCCCACCTACAGACAGGACGGGACGGGCCTGCAGGCGCCTCCGCTCACCTCCTGTCGTGTCGTCCACAGCCACAGGGGCACCCGCCCCGACCCGCTGGGTTACGCACAATCCACGATGCACACGCGCTGCTTCAGCCGAGGTTACGCAGCTTGCTGCCATTTGTACGTTGGGATCAGTCTGCTCAGTTGGTTCACGGATCATTTTAAATTCCTCTCTCTCTCTCTCTCAGACACACACAAACACACACATTATATACATTGGCAGGCTAGAAAGAACTGAGTTTATTAAAACTAGTCTCCCTCCTACAGAAAGTAGTATGCTCTTCCAACTACTTTTTTTTGAAACTGAATGCCCAAGTATTTATAAAAGGAAAAACACCGAGAACGTGCGTTAACTGATGGTGTGTAACCGAGAATGTGAGCACCATCCACACACGGATGGTGTGTAACCGAGCGGGTGCAGGTAACGCGTCACCTCAGCTCGGTTACGCACGGTTCGGCTACTCACCATCCGTTCTGCACGGCGCGTGCAACACCGACTGGGTCGTGTCGAATCAGTGCGTACCCTGAGAAGGTTACGCACCATCACGAAATTTGTGAAAAATTACCATATAGCAATTGTAAATCGAAGATTAGGAGGACTAAACATGATTTAATTGTAAAACTAATTACACGGATGGATGGAAAATAGCGAGACAAATCTATTAGGACTATCTGAGCTCTTGTAATCTTGTATATGTGACGAGTTAGCTAAAAAAAGAACAATTTTATCAAAACTCGGATCCAACAGACTTTGTATTTTACTCAGCTAGCTATCCTGTTTTCTATTTAGAGGAACTGTTGGATTTCATCATCTTTCATTTTACATAATATAGTTAAATTAGGATTTTAGCTACTCATATAAACAAGAGCTCTTGGAGATGATTGCTACTGTAGCATGACAGGGCAGGCTTCGCTTCGAGTTCGAGGAGAAGCAAACTGCGGCGAGGGCAGGCCGCTATGGGCCTGCGGGCGCTGCGTGCCCGTGAAGCACCATCATTATTGCGATGGACGACGGGACGGGGTGCCACGCGCTGCCTCAGCCCGGGTTACGCGACTTGCTGCAAAGACAGGGTTACGCACGATCCTTGTGTCGTGTCGTGTCGTGTTGTGTCGTGTGTACAGCCTTGACGGGACGGGACAAGCCTGCAGGCGCCTCCGCTCCCCTCCCGTCGTGTCGTCCACAGCCACAGGGGCGCCCGCCCCGACCCGCTGGGTTACGCACAATCCACGATGCACACGCGCTGCTTCAGCCGAGGCTACGCGGCTTGCTGCCATTTGTACGTTGGGATCAGTCTGCTCGGTTAGTTCACGGATCATTTTAAATTCCTCTCTCTCTCTCTCTCACAGACACACACACACACATTATATAAAAAAAGGAAAAAGGAAAAGCCAAGGCCCCATTCTCCGTGCCTTTTAAAACCACTCTCTTAATTCAGATTGTCGAAATCTCTTAATAGGTGAGGCAGATTCATTCCATAAGTGTGCCTGTTCCCGCTTCGTCTTCGTCTTGAATTCCGTGTTCATGGCATTGCTGGCCTGGACTAATTTTGCCTGATTCTAGCACGTTCTGCTACTGCTATTCTTGTTTACGGCCGGGGCTTTCCTCCAGTGCTGGTTTATTCAACGGTGACGAGGTTGAGATCGTCTTCGGTGAGTTCTTTTTGTTAATCATCCATACGGCATTTAAGAGTTTACAAGCTAAGTCGCCCTGGTGACCGATGGCGCAGCGGCGGCGGCGGTCGCCGCGATTGCCGCTCGCAGCGGGTAGTGGTATAGGCTGGTGGAGGTGGGCCGTTGTTGTGCATTGCTACTGGTCGGAAGATGGGACGAGAAAGAGAAATAGTAGGCAGAGGGCCACGGTAGTCTTGAATCCTTTGGGATTATATTCTACACTCAATTTTAAGTGATTCTGTTATTTAGAGTTGACTGTTGTGCATATTTCCTGCTTAGCTTGGCATATTATTTAGAGTAGACTTCATTTCATAGTAATTTCGATTGATTGGATCATAACTTATCGTTAATTAATTGAGCCTAAGAATATACGGAGTAATCCGTTAGATCATAACAAATACTCCTGGTATAAGAACATGGGATTTTCTGACACTGGAACCATGAACCTGACTTTCATTTGTACTCTGATCATACGTATGGTTTAGTTTTTTTTCTGGTCTGGAAAATCTTATGCACCCTGATACTATTCTAATTTCAATTGTACATATGAAAGTGCCACACACGGTAATTTGAACTGTTTAACCTTGCCTAGAGGCTGAAAAGTGACGACCACCATAGTCATGTCCGATGCTGGTGCGGGCGAAGGATTCGTGCACTATGCCGCTGGTGCAATGAACAATAGCCAAACCTTGAGCGCAGGGAACCTGGAGGCACTTGCAGCAGAAGCTACCAACATTTCTGAGAGTAGTTTAGTAGTGAAGCATAAGTTGTAGGAACTGGAATCAAAATTAAAGGACAAATTTGCTCAGGAGATGCAAGAGTTAAGGGATGATCTCCATGATTTGCAGTCTCGGTGCACGATTTTGGCCATCAATGAATTTAACAAAAATACTGAGTTGCAGGAGCTTCGGAAAGAGTTAATCAAGGTAAGAAATCATCCTTGTGCTGCAATTGACTGTGAATATACTTTTAGTACATTTCAGCTGCTGGTGATATAGTATCATGTTGTTGTTTCTGGGAAGTATCAGAAATTAATTGATGTGGTGTTTTGTCTTTCTATGAGTGACCACGGACATTACATTTTGTGCTCATTTAATAGTCAGTCTCTATCAACAAAATGAACATTTTTTCATGTAATATTGTTTGCAAAAGAATGTTGTCACACAATCACCTTATACTTTCAAATTTCATAGAATGCTGCCATGGAATCATCGTAGTTTTTCGAATTTCATTTTTTTCACGTTAAAAATTTGTTTTAAAAAATTGCTGCAGCAACACACGGGGTATCAGCTATTATAATACACATGATCTACAGGGATTGCCGGATGGCAGAACTGGCCGAGCCAACATAGGTGTCAAGAGGATGGGCGTCGTTGATCGCAAGGCGATCGCAGACACTGGTGGGTTATCGGATTACGAAGCAGCACTTATCTGTTCAAAATGGGAGGCTGAGATATCAGATCCAAATTGGCATCCTTTTAGGGTTGACATGGTTGACGGCAGAGAGATGGTGTGCACCTTTTTATTGATTATTTTCATTTATTACTGACGGATTATGTTCTGTGAGTTTCCATGTCCATCCAGTCTAATCGTGGGGCAAGTGATCTTTTGCACGATGTTATTGACGAAGCCGACCAGGAGCTAAGAGGAGAGCATGGTCAAGAGATCTTTGCCTTGGTAACAAAGGCCCTGCTTGAGGTTAACGAGCACAATGCGAGTGGCCGCTACCCAGTACAATTGTTGTGGAACTACAAGGAGGACTGGGAAGTAACCCTGAAGGAAGTTGTCCAGTTCGTCATGAGACAATCACATAGGCTCAAGAGGAAGCGTAGTTAATTATAATAGCTGCACCCATTCGGTTGTATGGTACGCTGCCATGTAAATATCCAATGCAAATTGGGTTACTACTTATTAGAGCAACTCCAAGAGAGTAGCCAAATCTCACTCTTCATATTTCAATTTAGCTAACCATTTAGCTAAGATTTCCACTCTATATTTCAGTACAATCCAACAGACTAGTCAAATCAACTCTGCATATACTTTTAAAATAATATTCAAATATTTTAATTTTTGTTTTGCTTTATCCGTTCGGCAGTAGCAACTCGCTCCTGGCCACACAAAACATCGAACTCCTTGTGTTCATGATTGAGCTTGCCATTGCTCAAGCCTGCTGCCGATGTTCGCTCATCACCTGCAACACAATAAGTGCACACACAGAAAACAATCAGCTTGCAACTGCTGCTCTGTAGCTATCGATGCAACTTGCTCTGTTGAAAAAATGTCTATCGTTGCTCAGGCCGTGGACTTCCTGCCTGCAGAAGAAAGACATAGAGCTTGTTGTCGACTTCCTCACATGGTTCCTGCTAGCTGCTACTGCCGCGAGTCCTACGGGTCGCTGGCCGACGTGCGCTGGCCTGCGAGGACCCAGCGCATCGAGCTCCTCACCATTCCCTACATCGATCTCATAGTGCCCAGTCTCGAGAACAGCCACCCTTGTCATAGGTATGCTGCTCGCCGTCGGGAGCACGTGCCACCCTTGGTCAGAATGTGATTCAAAACTGGCAGTTGCCATGAAAAATTGTCTCATTTTAGAGGAGGATTATTAGGAACTCTTGGATATGATCTTCAAGTTCCAAAAAAAAACATGTGAGGTGGAGCCGTGGATCACACGTGTGACATATAACTTTTCCTATGGGTCTGTCTACCCCTCACCCTTGTGATTTGGGGGCTTCTGTCACATGTGTGATTTGAGCCCTCAAATCACACGAATCTGGTGTAGGTCTTAATCTGTGTGATTTGGGGGCTTCTATCACACAGATTTTGGAAAAACCCAAATCACATAGATTTGGGAAAACTATCACACAGAAACAAAATCTGTGTGATTTTTGGCGGTCTGTCACACAAATTCTAATAATACAAAACACATTTCAGAAAATACCAAATCACATTTTCACAGAAAAAACCTAAAAATTACACAGATAAACACAAAATTCATGTCAAAAAAACTTACACCTATGAACTCAACAAGTTACATATACTGATTAAATAAATTAGAACGGTCTAATTGTGGTAAAAAGAAACTGCCAGCAATGTATATTAATTAGTAACATAAACCTAGATCAAGCAGAGTAAAGTAAAAACAGGAGAATGGTATATTGATCATAGTACAATTTGTAAATATCAGTTCCCTGAATGATAAGTTATGCTATAACAGGTGCATATGTATACTACAATGCACTAAAAAATCATTTCATAGAAAATTTATAACACACAGATAGAAAGATGCATGAACACTGTAATGCCATCCATCAGATCTAATAAAAAATTGTTGTGAAAATTAATGAAACACTCTGACTGCAAATTAACACAAAAACCACCAGAATATACTAAAAATAATGAAATTCACTATGGCTGCAGGTTAACACAAAAACAAAGATGGAACAGTGCAACTAGATCCAAATACACTACAACTGAAACAGAAAGTGTACTTTGTACATAATTAAATGAATATGAGCTAACAACTAACCCAAAAGTGAGGTATACTGATAATAAATCCAAAAATACCTAATGCAAAATTAAATCCCCCTAATGACACATTTAAATCCCTCAAATGACTGATTTAGCAAATAACCCCAAAGTACCAAATGGCATATTGAACAAAAGATGGCAAATATCAAATTCAACAAATGCCACAAACAACATATCCAGATAGACAGTTTGACTCCGATAGATTGCCTTTGCCCTCAAATAGTTTGCAAATGAGGGACCAAATTATGCCTCAGATAGTTTGACAAAATCATGTAACACTCTTGATCTTGGGTCATAATAATTTTTTAAAAACCAAACAAATAAAAAAAATAACAGTTCATGCGAGCCTTGGAAACATCTGACACACCCATCCCTAGCCGCTGTGGCAAGGGAATGGGTGGATCAGATGTTTTGATGACAATCATGAGAAGAAAAAAAATGGGTGAACATTTTTGTATCTAATAAGGTCATATCAAACATTTTTGTATCATCATAGGTGTGAAAAAAAATTCATCTTGGGCATAAAAAATGAGAGCAACAACCAAAAAATGCAGTTCTGATATCATGAAGTTCCTATATAATGAGAACATAGTCTATAATTTTTTGGTGTGAGAGGGAAACACCCAAACACAGATTATTCCATAAGGGTAATTCATAACACACTGACAAACACAACCCAGTAGAACATGCATATTATAAGACAAAGATATACAGGCTAAGCAGATTTCAACAGAAAAATGGATCAGAAAGAATCTAACAAAAGGTCACTTAGAAAAAACATAACAGGGTAATTTTGATAATACCAGAAAGGTTCACATAACAAACTGACAGAAACTAAAAAGATACATTGCACCCCTTGTTTAAAAAAAAGCCTAATAATGGTGATAAACTAAAGTTTAGGTACATATAGCTGATAGCATTTATGGTAACTATAACTGATGATGGTGTTATTCCAAAATATAGGGACTTAGATGCTGATTGAATTGGAAGTCATATGATCTGCATAAAGCTGAAAAAACATATATTACAACATAGAAAAGGACAACACATCAAGCTGCTTGGAAAAAATGAAGATACATTGTAAAACCAAAAATGTAGAAAATGAGAACATGAATCCGAACATACCAGGATCATATTTTTCTCTTCTTAGAACCACCAGCTTCAGCATCATCTTTTTTCTCCCAGATAGGGTGGTTGGCCTCTGCCCTCTTCACAACAGCTTCGATCCTCAACTGTTTCTTCTTATAGTAATCAGGGATGATGCCGTCTGTGAACTCATCAGGCTTGGCGTCACGGATAGAGATGGTATGAGTATGATCACTAATCTCTTTGATAAAAACTCGAGTCATTTTCCTAAAGCCAACTGGAGAGCGGACACAAATCCTAACTTCACCATCAAGCAGATCAACATTAGCTGCGGATGAGCATTGAACGATGAACTCCCCCATTAGATGAAGCTGACCAACTTTGAAATTGCCATGATTTAGCAAATGATGTCAAACTTCAATAACTTTGAACAACATATCTTCTCCATCATATTGTTTCTCAACAGCAGCATACACCAAAGTGTCAGTTGGTCCTTGTTCCAAATTTAGATAGGCAGCAGTGGCATTGTTAACAATGACATTGCCCTCATAGAGCCTGCCCCTAAGATTCAACATGTTTCCTTGTAAAAAAAAGCAAACTAATAAATGAAAAAAATATATACATTGCATCAGATAGTAATGCAGCATACCTTAAGAATGCATAGAGAATTTAAGATTATACTAATATAATATATTAGTAATATAGAAAGAAAAAAACGGGAATGAAGTAAAATAGACTATACTTCAATATCTTGCACAGATAGAAATCATCAGATACTGTAAAACTACATAATCATCCTGATACTATGAAACTATAGTATCAACTACAATCCATAGAGGTCTGCTGCTAAACATTTTGACACAGAATCTGAAACCTAGGGATATACAGAAAAAAATTCTAAATAGAACAACAATTCAAATCAATTCATAGCGACCAAAAGAGAAGCTCCTAACTGGATCAACAAAATAACTTCTAGTAGTCTAGCAAGGAATTGGGATTAACACAATCAAACCCTAAACATTCGGGACACACCTAACAGTTGAATCAGCAACAATAAACTCACCATGCTCGTCTGAGAAAACTAGAATCACCAAACACCATCAAGGATCCGTAGGGAAAAGTAGCCCGGTCGTCGAAGCACATCCAGATCACCACGGCCCACCAATTCGGCCCCACGAACCACATGAAAACGTAAAAGACAAATCGCAAATCAGATAATACACGAACGATTGGGGGAATAGACTAGATCCATAGAAATCGAACTCACCGCAGCCGTCGGAACCAACTGGAATCAACGCTCGACGCCGGAGAAAAGACAAATGACATTAAGACAAACAGCAAAATCAACTAATCAGAACTTCCGCGTCAAGGTGGGGAGCTCGAAAATAGTATAGATCCATGGATATCAAACTCACTGCGGTGGTCGACGAACCCTAGAATCACCTCGCCAACAGACAAAATCATGCGATTGAGAAAGACAAACATGAATCCCGCATCAAAAACATGATCCAACGAGGAGACGGGGAAGAATATGCTAGATCCATAGACACCAAACTCACCGCAGCGGTCGAAGCACAGGAATCACCGCCGGTCACCGCCAAATCACCGGCGTGCAACAGGGAACAGAGCGAGATGAGAAATGAAGCGGAGGAGTCGAGGGAGCTGAAAGGATAACACGGCGCGAGTCCCAAAAATCAAATGCTGACAACTGGGTCCCACATGTCGTACTCAGAACGACAGCTGAAGCGCTGGGATCACAAACAGCCACACATCGCGGATCCGACGGCCAACAAAAATGTGTGAGGAGGAGCCGTGGATCACACTGAGGAGGGCCTTTGTTAGAAAATATTAGATCCTAATCCTCTTATTATGCTGCCTTCTCCATCTAATTGGCCTCGTAGCTCCTCGCGCATCACCCCTACCCTTGCGTCGTGCCTCCTCGCGCCACCACCACCACTCCTGCCACGCGATTCCATCGCGCCGTGTGTGCAACCCCCCGTTCATTCCCCGCCGCCCTTGCCCATTCGTCACCGACAGTCATCGTTAGCATGCCTCGCCGGAGCTGGGCCTATCGAGATGCTCAGCAACAAGGTAGCAACGTCGGGCCGGCTGTGCCCTGCGATCCCCATCGTCCTCCCCGGCGACCGGTAAGCTTCCCCAGATCCGCGGGCGCCGCACTCCTACCTCACGCTCACGGCTCATCCCCTCACCTCCTGCTCCTCCCATCCGTTCACAGCGGCAAGAGATAGAGGAGCGCGACGGTGGTTCCTCTGCTGCCCGGCGACGTCCTGGTGGACATCCTCTCACGCGTCCCCACCAAATCCCTCTGCCGTTTAAAGTGCGTCTCCCGAGCCTGGCGCGACCTCATCGCCGACCGCCTCTGCTGCAAGAAGCTCCCCCAAACCCTCGAAGGTTTCTTCGTCAACACCGACCTTATGCCCGGTATTGGCCGTGATGAAGATGGCTCGGATGGCGTCGTCGGGCACTTCATCAACACATTTGGTAGATACATTCCCCTCGCTTCCTACACCTTCCTGTGGAACCAGCCAGGCGTTGAGGAATGTCACCTCTTGGATTCCTGCAACGGGCTCCTCCTCTTCGGGCACCGCAGGGCTGGAGACACCTACCCTTCACTGGGCTATGTCGTCTCCAACCCCGCCACCGAGCAATGGGTGGCCGTGCCCAGCTCCGGCTTCGAACCTCTTTCCAGTAGCGAGACTGATGAGGGCCTGGAACTTGATGACGACGAACATATTTTCACATTTTTGATTTTCAACCCTGTTGTGTCCTCGCACTTTCAGTTGGTTGAGTTCATTTCTGATCATGGCACAACCGTGGAAGAAGTGAACGCATACTCATCTGAAACTGGGGTATGGTGTGACAGCGATTGGTCTTCTTCATATCACATCACATCATTCTTCGCAGGAAGCGCCTTTGTTAATGGCATGCTGCATCTCAGTGCCTTCAGCTCACATAATGGTACACTCTAGGACCTAATACTTGCAGTTGATGGGGAAGGGAATGTTTGTAGGAGCCTCAGGGGGGCCGTGAAGCTTTTGGATGTTGTTTTTGTTGGTGAATCCCAAGGACTTGTGCATTGCATGAGTGAACATAAAGACAACACTCGCCAGATGACTGAACTGTCCATTTGGGTCTTTCAGGACTATAATGCAGAAGAATGGGTTCTAAAGCACAGTGTGGAATTTTTCAAGCTGTTTGAAAGAATGAATTGCGGAGTTGAATTTAAATACACTATGGTTGCCAATCACCCAGATCGCAATTTGATATTTTTCTTTCTTGATTGGGACCAGAAACTGAAATCATATGACATGGATAGTAAGTACGTGTACACTCTCTGCACTCTAGGGGTGGGCCCTCAGTATATTTTCCCATTAGTTCTCTGCTATGCGGAGACATTGGCCCTTGGTAATAAGCACTGAAATGGTGCCCTGTGAGGCATTCCCTTTGTCCCAAATTACTGGTCAATTTTGATGTTTCAAGAATGGAGACAGGAGCTACTCCCTCCATCCCAAAGTAAATGCAATTCTAGGACCAAGCACGCAAACCAATGTGAGGTGCAAAATGACCAAATTACCCCTTGTCTTTTATGAGAAAGATCTAGACATTAGGTTGTCTTTTGTGTGAGAAGGTTCTAGAGTCACTTGTCTTTTGTAGTTAGCTAGTCAAAGTTGCATTCTTTGTGAGACAAAATTTGAATCCTAGAATTGCATTTATTTTGGGACGGAGGGAGTATATCGGTAGAATTAGGCTATGTGCTCTAACGTTGCTTCGATGATACCCTCTGTTTCCTATTGTCCATTAATTAAAATCAAACACCTTTTCAGTTGCTCTAATTTCATTGTTTTTGGAGTAACATGCAGAAACATCTCCAATGCTTCCGTGTTTCCACCCCTCTATTTTGTCCTATCGTTGCCCACCTTTTCCTATCAGCTTAAGCTGTTGGGTCGAACTCGTTGGTGCATGCAACTCAATATCCTGACATGTAAATTTTCGGGCAATGAGTGTCGAGCCGAAATGTTGGGAGTTTCATGACTTGTTGGTTCCTGTATGCCAGTTAAATCACAAATATTGCAAACTGGTATGAACTACTGTTAATCTGTTATATTATTTCAATTGCTTGCACTTCATCTGCTCTACAATAAGAATAATATTTTACGAATGGCGAAGCATGTCCGGACGATGTTGGAGGTTAGAGGTTTAGGCACATTAGATACGACCTGCTGTCCGTGGCATATCCAGCGTGGGCGCTAGGGGTCCATTGGAGCATCGTGAAGCTCCTCTAAAATTTTCAGCCATGGATGAAGAGAAGGTGCAGGAAAATCAGCCCCCTCCTTCCAAATCGTGTAGGACGTAGCATGGATCGTCTCCCACTCCCAGTATTCTATAACATACCTTGACAGGAATGCGTCACCTACCCGATATCGGTAACACAGGATCCAACCTGCATGCTGCAACCGCCTGGGTTACCCACACGGCCATGTAAAAGGCCATTTTGCTTACGCACGTAGCATCGTGGTCAAGAGGCCTCCTGAGAGGAACGCGTAACCTGCATGGTCTCGGTTACGCTGGGACCATGCACGCTGCTTGGTGCAATCACAAGGGTTACGCACACTGCCATGTAAAAGGCCGCTTGGGTTACGCATGCAGCATCGCGCTCGATGAGGAGCACGGCGGGTCGTGTCGATCCTGCGTAACCGAGATTACGCCCTGAGCTAGATACGCCCTCGATCCCGGTGTTGCCTATCAAACGTGCCACTGAACTCTTCATCTTCAGCTGTTGCTGCCATGCGTCGCCTTTCCAAACCTCCAACGGCTGACACCGGGCAAGCATTCCAGGACCCACATGGTAGCGGGTGGAACTGACGGTTACACTGATGTGACGCTAAGCAAGGTCAAGAGATCTTTGCCTTGGTAACAAAGGCCCTGCTTGAGGTTAACGAGCACAATGCGAGTGGCCGCTACCCAGTACAATAGTTGTGGAACTACAAGGAGGACCGGGAAGCAACCCTGAAGGAAGTTGTCCAGTTCGTCATGAGACAATCACATAGGCTCAAGCAGAAGCGTAGTTAATTATATATAATAGCTGCACCCATTCGGTTATACGGTATGCTGCCATGTAAATATCCAATGCAGATTGGGTTACTACTTATTACGGAGTATATATCTCTTTTATCTGTACTGTACATCTCCAGAGTGCGTAACCTGCGCTGGCTAGGTTACGAAGCATCTATGCTGCATGCTGCAACCTGCAACCCCCGACAGGGTCGAGTCGATTTAGCGCGTAACCTGCATTCACTCGGTTACCCACCAGTCATGCTGCATTGTTCCTGCAACACCGACTACGTTAACACTGACTGGGTTACGGACGATGTAGGTTATGCAAAATCCACGATGTACTGTCTTACTGATAAGAAAAAGTGACCAAGCCAGACTGAATTATTTGTTGATTTGTTGGCAAAATAGGTTCACATTTTTCGAACGAACATCCATCCAAAGTACTCCTCCGTAGTAGGAAATAGAGTCCAGTGATCTTACAACCAAAAAATAGCAGCACAATCAAATAAGGAGGGACCAAACTTAATCAGAAACTACTCCTAGTAGTTATCATTACAACAATGCAACACTTGGTATTGTTGGCAATTAGCATTTCATCCAGTCTGGTTCGTCGATGATCATGGGCGCCGCCTCGCCTTCGAGCAGGGATAGGGGCAACATCAGTGGCCGAGGGCCTAGCAATGCAGCCGGTCTGTCGAGTAGGGTCGGGAACGGTCGTGCCCCTGAGCGCTCCTGCACAGTCGGCGCGGCGGGCGCACCTGACATCAATGGCTGAGCGGCTGGCAACGCTGCCGGCCTGTCGAGCAGGGATGGGAACGGTCGTGCCCTTGAGGTCTTCGGGACAGTTGGCTTGGCGGGCGTACCTGACATCAATGGCTGAGCGGCTGGCAACGCCGCCGGCCTGTCGATCAGGGCCGGGAACAGCTGTGTGCCTGAGCTATCCGGGACAGTCGACGAGGTAGGCGCACTTGACATAAGTGGCGGAGTGGACAGCCATGAGAGCCATGTGCGATCAGCCTGGCCTCTCGGGAACTCCACCTACTGGACGCCAGCTTGTGGTGGCGACGGGTACGACCGTGCGCCAGAGCTCTCCGAGACAGTCGACGCGACGAGCGCACTTAACATCAATTGCCGAGCGGCTGGTAACGCCACCGGCCTGTCGAGCAGGGACAGGATAGTCGACGCGGTGGGTGCGCTTGACATCAGTGGCGGAGTGGACGACCACAACAGCCATGCACAGATGGCCTGCCTCTTGGGCACTCTACCCACTGCAAGCCAGCTTCTAGTGGAGACGTTGAGACGGGAATCGTGGTTTTCTTGCTGCGGCGAGGACGGCACTTGCCCCACCGCTCCTCGGCATGCCAGCGACGACTACCGCAGTTGGCGCAGAGCGTGCCGGGCCCCATCGGGCCGGCCCTCCATTGAGGCGATTTTGTCCTGCCGCAGTCGCCGCATCTCGGCCCCGCCGGAGCTTTAACCGACGTCGATGGTTGGAGAGCGTGCACCACACGAGACACGCGAGGATTCTCACCGTCCATTAGGGGAGATACTCTAAAATGCACATAGAAATTAGTTTGATCAAAGAGGCAGAACAGTCAAAAGAACAACGAAATTGATTGATTTGGGAGAGAGGACGATGGTACTTTCGCCGAGAGTAGGAGATGCCGATGGGGTCTTCATGGGTTGAGAGGAGGAGATGCCGATGGGGTTTTCTTGCGCTGAGGAGGTGATGCAAAAGTGTGGTGTCGACTAAGCACGTAACCTGCAAGGTCTTGGTTACGCAGGTGCCATTCAGCGGGCTGTGCACTAGAGAATTCCAATGGACGACGCGTCAGCCTCCCGGGTGTGTATAGCCTTGACTAGACGGGACGGGCCTGCAGGTGCCTCTGCTCTCCTCCCGCCCCGACCCGCTGGGTTATGCATAATCCACGACGCACACGCTCTACTTCAGCCTAGCTTACGTGGCTTGCTGCCATTTTTAGGCTCCTGATAGATGCCCTTAGTACTATTGGCAAAGGGAGTAATTAGTCTGATGGGAAGCGATTAGTCTAGAGAAATAGTCTGGTTAGGTCTGGTTGATAGCTGAGATAGGTTTGGGTGGATTTGGTTTGGTTCTGAACGGTCGCATGGGCAATTCCTTCAAGCTCGACGCCTCGTGCCCTCGTCTGTCGTCGTCTCCCTCGATCGTCCCAGTCTCCGACCACGTCAACACTACACGCCGCTGCCATGGAGCTTGCCTCTTCACATTCCTGACGGCTATCGTGAATGAGTCACCAAGGTTCACTATCGAGTATCGACGAGCTACGTCCACGGTGCCGGCGCCGTGGCGCTCTTCGCAGCTCGCAGCAAACCGCCTCGACGGGCAACAGCAGGGTGACGAGCACTTGTAGGGTTATAGATAATTGGGTGGAAACCATAATTCAGTTTAGTTTCAGAGTGAAATGTGCATTAAACTTGTCACGGAAGGCATTCATTTCATCTCCATCGAAACAATAAGTTCCAGCATGGTCTATGAAAATGGATTGTATACAAGTACAAATATTGAAATGCCTTTGTTATGTGCTGCTCAAAGGGACACATTATTATACACATCCTGAATGCACATATGAATCCATATCAACAACAATGTGTATTGCACATATATATCAATGTGTATTGTAATGTAAATGATGTGTTGTCCGTAGCAACGCAAGGGCACGATCCTGTAGTAACTAAAACATTAAAACTACAGACTACAAGCAGGGACCCTGGTACATGCCTTCATGTAATCTAATACGGAGATCGTGCATAACATGGGGATGGTGAAAGCATACGAACACAAAATCCATTGTGAGTATTTCGTGCGGACAGATTCGCTCGAAGAGAGACATGCACATCTCCTGTAATTGGGTGCAGTTAGTCTCAATTGCCCATCGTAGAAACGCGCTCACAATTTGCTTGCTTGCCATGTCCCACATCCTTGACGCACAGTGCAGCTTCAACCTTTCGACGCGGTACATGTCGGCGACTGAGAGTAACACAGGCCAGGCGTTGGCAGGGGTGTCCCATAAATCAGCCTCCTCCGGGAGTGATCCTGCACTGGCATATTTGATTAGAAGCGAGAAGCCATCAGGGTGTGTGTCTTGAATTTGAACAGTTTCAGAGTTTGACTCCACTCCACCACCGTAGAGCATTGCCTTCATCACACAAGATGCTACGGCCACATCGGCACGTATCGCTCGTATCACCCGGCTGCCTATGTTGAAGACAACGTCCACAGGAGCTTGGGCTGCAAGTGTTGCGCATATGCTTCTGCGTACTGACGGAGGAGGAACATCAATGCGATCGTCCTCAAGTATTATAACAACACACGATATGTTTATGCGACCTCCGTTGGAGCTCACGCGCTCAATGTCACGATGCTCCACCAGGCATTCGAAGCCTCATTGTCCTAGATCCCCATTCCTGAATTCAACATCTTTTGTAGCTTGAACTCGAAACGTATCATGGTCATCGGTGGGGTATCCAGCAACCGCTCGCAACAATACTCGCACCTATGCGTGGAACCATGCAGTGTCGTCACAGGCTCTACAACAGTGAGAGCATATATGCATGTGTGAATGTGTGTATTCATAAAACGAGAAACCTATCTTTTGGGCTATGTTCATAGGAATGAGTAGGACGGCAATGCTGTCTGGTACACCCATCCAATGATGATCAGTCATACCTGTAGGATAGCAACGTAGCCTCCATTGACGGCCTCCAACCATGAATGTACTGGATTCCTTGTACTGCCCCACGGTTCCTTCTTCTTTCGCTTCCTCGCTTGAGACTAAGAAGTCCACTTGCTTGGAAGGAGACATGTTAGTGTTGTTGACGGTGGCAATTCACCATATCCAACCCTCAATATTCTCACATAAATGGAGGCATATGCATTATTTACTAGCATTTAGGTTTGAATAATGTAGTTCCACTTGTCCTTGGAGATTAGTTGTATGTAGGTGATTTACCCTCAAAAGAGATGGAAACTCCACTTCTATGGAGAAACAATGCCAACTCAGCTGAGGAGGTGGCTGCCACCAAGGGAAACATGGCAATCCACGTCATCGATCCAGGGGAGGCACTCACCGACGAATCAGACGACACCACATGGACTTCACATGGATCAAAGGGCCCACCTCAGATACCAAATCAAGCCATGCACCGGGGATTGATCAGAGGGCCCACAAGGCAGTCAACCAGAGGAAGCACACCAGGTGAGGCCGCCCTAGGGGGTCGGCCGATCCTAGGATCGGCCGAACTGCCTTAGTGGTGTCCCATCCTGGCCTTAAACGTGGTGGTTGCTCATTGGTCCATTGCCTCACTCCCGGGTGTTTAGGGGCCATTTGGGCGTCCGAGCAAGCCTTGTCCTTGCCTATAAATAGAAGGGGAGGGGCTCCCATTTCTCACACACCACTCTCTCATTCTCCTCTCACTTTTAGTTTCCAAGGCTAGGGGGTAGGCTAGAGTAGCTCTTCTTCAGGTTCCAAGTCCTCTTGGAAGTTTAGGTATGAGTTCTCTTTTATCTTTATTTCTTTGTATGACTTTGATCTACTTCAGTTATTCAGCTATTTCATATAAAGTCATGGTAGATCATATTCTTGATATGTTCTTGAGTTCATCCTCTGTTCGTCATTTAGAGGCTCGTGTTCTTCATGAACACTACCTTTTGATCCACTTGAAAGGTGATAAACTCCTTCATTATGTGTTTGTTCATAAGTTAGAGGCTCGTGTTCTTCACGAACACGACCCTTTGATCTTGTTGATTAGACATAAGAGAGTTCATATCTGTTCGTATGTCTAGCCTTAGTTGATCTTGTTAGATGGCATGAGAGTGTTGCATGGGGTCTGTGTTCAAGCTACAGTACTCGGTCTAGTTGACCAGTGTTCTGGTGGCTCTCACCCTGGGTCACAATAGCCCGGGTCGGGTGAAGTCTAGCAGCAACGTAGGCATGGTGCCTGGGTTGTCTGGCTACGATAGTTATGAGCATACCCCCCGTAACGAGAGGTTAGTCCTCAGGTGGTGACAGCCCTGTTGGATCCTAGGGCAACCTCTGTGCTAGGGTACCTGCTGTAGGAGTCTAAAGTCTAGTTTCGCAGAGTGCTGGTCGTCACAGGCTAGCTCCCCGTTTGTACCTGGGTGCTGAACCATGTCTCCCTCATGCAATACTCATGCCCATCTCTTGTATCTTCTAGCTTTGTATGTTTAGTACATTAGAACCTAGAGCTAACTCGTATGTTCCCCCTAAGCCGTATTGTGCTAGAGTAGAGGTAGATTTGAGGTGTGTGTGTCACACTACCCCTATTATCTTTTATCTTACCCCTGCCTTTGAGTGTGTTGTTCCCTATATCTATCTCTTGGTTTACATTCAGAGCAAAAGCATAAGTCTAAGATATCCGCCATTGCCTTCCTTGGATTTGATACCCTTGGAATACTCTCCTTCCTTGGGGAAATGCTACAATGGTTTATCTGTGCACTTGCGGATTCGTTCATGATCATTTAGATTAACCTATGGCAAGTCTCAATGTTCACGCTAACCTGCGCCATTAGTTGTGACATTGGGAAATGCCAACAAGCATTTCTAGCGCCGACGCTATGGATGGATTTCAAATCTGTTCTTAAGTGATCGACGTTTAGAAATGTCAACAAGCATTTCTAGCGCTGTTGCCGGGGAAGGCACAGGATTATCTTGACTATGCTTTGCATCTGTTTATAAACTCTGAGTAGGTTAGGACAACTCTCAATGCAGGCTAACCTTGATTGTCTTCTTTTATCTTTGGATGATGAAGATAGGTAGTGTATGACTGGTTTCGACCTACCGGGGAATTTTACTGAAGATCCCGAGTCACTTGTGAGGAAAGCTCGAATTCATTTTGGCTCACCTCGTCGTACTCGTTCAGAGGGCGAACTAGCTTCCTCTGTACCATCCACGTCCAACGCTATGGCCCAGTAGACACTTCGTGAGTACTCAGCTCCTTCTGCTGACCAGGTGCTGCAAGGCCCTGAGGTGGCAATGGGGACTGAAAATTTCGAGATCAAGACGGGTTAATCACGATGGTACATGCTAGCCCATTCTGTGGCAATCCAAATGAGAATGCCAATGCTCATCTACAGCAATTCCTAGAGCTATGCAGCACTTTCGTCATCAGGGGTGCAAATATGGATGCTGTTCGTTTACGGCTATTTCCATTCTCTCTTCTGGGGAAAGCTAAGCAATGGTTCTATGTGAATCGGGAATCTATTGACACTTGGAGTAAGTGTTCAGAGGCATTTCTCAAGAAGTTCTTCCCATTGGGTAAAACCAATGCTCTTCGTGGAAGGATTTCTGGTTTCTAGCAAGCAGCAAGTGAATCTATTCCAGAGGCTTGGGAGAGGCTTCAGGAGTATGTCCTGGCCTGTCCTCATCATGGGATGGAATATTGGCTCATTCTTCAAAGTTTTTATAATGGGTTGACTCCGACAGCCCGAGGCCATATTGATGCTGCTGCTCAAGGAGCATTCTTCTCACTCACTGTTGATAATGCTAAATTACTCATGGAGAAGATGGTCTCCAACCAAGGGTGGAGTGATGAAAGACTCCAACCACGACCGAGGGGTACTCATACTGTCAAGGAAGCAGACATGATTACTGCCAAGATGGATCTTCTTATAAAGAGATTGGATGACTATACCAGCGAGAAGGATGCCATGGCCACTACTTCTCTGCCTATGGACTCTCACATTACTTGTGAAGTCTGTGGCAACACTGGGCACTGAGGCAACTATTGTCTGGAGACTTAGGAGGAAGTGACGTACATGAATGGCAATAACAATAGTTATCGTCCATCTCAACAAGGAGGCCAATCGTGGAATCAACAACGCCCTTATTATCAAGGAGGTAACCAAGGTAACTCGTACAATCCTAACCAACCTTCCTTGAGAGATCTCGTTTTTGGGCAAGCTAAGATTAATGAAGGTATTAACAAGAAGCTAGCTGCCCTTGATAAAACTGTGGAAAGCCTCAACGTTAAGCTTGATAGTTTTTCTTCTGCTTAGAAGAGTCAGCTGAGTTTCAACAAAATGTTAGAAACCAAGTTGGCTCAGCTGGCTGCTTTGGTTCCATCTCCTGATAACGGGAGGATCCTGGGGCAACCCGTATCCTCTTGTGAAAATGTTAGTGTAGTGTCAACCAGGTGGGGTAAGCCACCTAGGAGGACACATGCTTCTGACTATGCAGGAAAGCCCATTCAACAAATTCTTGATCCATGGGAGGAATCAGCAGTGGTGCACAAGAAAGATCCAGGCTACCCGACTATCACTTGCACAATCTATTACAAGAAGATTAGGCATGCCCTTTGTGACCTTGGTGCGAGTGTTAATCTCATGTCCAAGGCCATGTTCGAGCAACTGGGATATCTGTCTCTCTCTCCAACAGCACGGACTATCCAACTCGCCGATTCAACGATCCGATATCCAGAAGGAGTTGCTGAGAGTTTATTGGTTAAGGTCAAGAGCTCTTATGTCTTCGCGGATTTCGTGCTCCTTGACATGGATGATGAGGGAGGAATGCCGCTCATCCTTGGGCGACCATTTCTCAGTGATGTCCGAGCTAGAATCAATGTGGGATCCGGTATCATCCATTCTACATTGGGAAGAGGAACTTGAAGTTCAAGTTGCAGGACAAAGAAGAGCAATACTATTTGGTGCAAGATAGTGTTGAGCAGCTTGGGGGAAGGACGGAGCCTTCACCCCTAAGGAAGAAATCTCTGTCAAAGAGGTTAAGGAAAATTCGGAAAGAATGACAGAAGATTGAGATGGCACCAACCTCTACTTCTCAGGAGTGGGGTGCTGAATGGAATTGATCACTGAGAAGAGTCCAACTCGTCGGACTAAAAAGGATGGGTCCTTTCTACCAAAAAGGTTAAAGCTGGTATTTATCTCATATTTCCCTTTCCAAAATTTCATTTCCAAAATTGCATATTTGATTTTCCAAAACTCTGCATTTGCATGCTAGATTTATCTAGCCTTTTTCCCTTTTTCAAATAAAAATTCTAAAAATCATTTCTGAGTTTGGAAATTCAAGAAAAATCATTTGAAAAATATTTCGAGGCAATTTGGGCCGAGGAACTCAGGCAGGCCCCCAGCTAGCCGTTGGGGAGCCACTGGCCGGCGCAGAGGGCAGGTGGGCCCAGCCTGGGGTCGGCCGACCCCAGGTTCGGCCGAAGTAGCCCAATGGCTGCTGGGCCCCACCTTGCTCCAACGGCTCCTAGACATGGCCCAACGGCTATGTCTGGATGCCCGGCACATTTGCCTATAAATAGCAGGGGGAGAGGTGGTGTTCTTCACCCATTCAACACTCTTCACTCACACTCCCCTCTCTACTCCTTGCTCTCTTGGTTTTCTTGGATTTCTTGCTCAAGATTGGATCATCAAGTGGTCTCTCTATTGTGTTGCTAAAAATATTGTTATTGGTGGAGCGAACTCGGTAAGGACTTCATTCGATTTCACTAACCCATCACTGAGTTGCTCTTGTTGTTTGTTGTTGTGCTAGCATGAATTGGGCGGTGAACACTCTTCGGAGGGTGACACGCTCACACTCCTGTTCGCGGGTGAGCACGAGTGCATCTACCCCCGCCGAGCTGACGCTGAGCCCATCAACGATGGATTATGAAGAAGAGCAAGCCGAGCCACAAGCCGCGGAGGAGGTCGTCGACGACACCCCCTACCTCAGCTTGCGGGGCGATCGAGAGGAGCAAGCCTATGCTCTCTTGAAGGACCGAATCTTCGCCCACACCAGGGACTTCGACCCGGCTCTCATGGAGAAGACATGTATGAATCTTGAGTTCGCTTCCATTTGGAATGCTCTTGATTGGGAGGAGTTTGTGCCGGTCACAGAGCTTGGCTCTCGGCCCCTCACCATCCAGTTTCTTTGCTCTCTTACCGAGACCCCGGATGGCGTTGAGTTTCATCTTTTTGGGACCGATTATCGTCTTTCTTGGAAGGATCTTAGTTGTCTTCTTGGTTTTAGTCCTCGTTGTGCTGTCTCTTTGAAGCGAGCTTGTGAGGGTTATGTTCGAGAATCTTTCTGGGCAGATATCTCCAGTCTTGTTTACAGTGGCAAGTTTGTACCTCGGTGCAACGATATTGTGCATCCCACTCTCCGCCTGTGGCACAAGTGGCTCGCCATTACTCTCTTTCCACGAGAGGATGTTTGCCCCGTGCGCAGCGATGAGATGATGCTATTATACGCCGCTGTCAACCAAATCAAGGTCTCTCCCATTAAAGTAATGATTCGGCAGTGGATGACGAATTTCAAGATGATAGGTCCTATTGAGTCTACGACTTTGGTGACTCGTATTGCTCTCAGACTCGGGGTTCTTAGCGGGAATCCCGTACCCTTCATCGGGACACCCCGAGTTCTCATTGATGAGGCATACTTGATCCAGGGGCATATACTCAAGAGGGGCCCAAATGATTCTTTGAATTTCTTCTTTCTGGGCTATGCAAACCAAATCCCGTTACCTAACCCGGGGTTTGGATTGTATAACTCGGAGTCACTCACCATTCCCCTTGTTACACAAGAGGAAAGACGTCGTGCTAGTGTTTCAGGTAGGTCCACCAGGAGCGCGGCGAAGAGAGCACACATGCAGCAGCAACAGCAGTCACAGACGACACCACCACCACCACAGTCTCAGCCACAGCCTGTTACACCACCGCTGGCAGGAGGGGCCCCTACGGGGTACATGTTCGGGGTTACCCCTGGATATGCACCTAGTTGGGACAAGCCCACCTACCAGCCGAGTGCGAGTGGCACAGCTTGGGCGAGCGCGAGCAGAGCTCAGTGGGCCACACCCGCTAGCTCTAGCTCAGGTGGTCCACCTCCGTCTTCGTCCTTCCGGCGACACTCTTCAGCCTCTGCACGTGATGCTCAGCTCACGCAGCAGATGGGAGAGCTCACCGTTCAGGTCACAGGATTGGAGGAGACGCTGAACACCCACGTCGAGTCTACCTCAGCATGGCAGCGTCAGGCTGGTGAGAGGATAGCAGCCATGCAGCAAGATCATCGGCAGTACATGGAGGCGCAGAGGGCTTACTACGCGAGTCAGGGTTTCTTCTACCCTCCTCCGTAGTGAGCCTGAAGCTAGCTTGGGGGAGGACCCCCATTCTGAGGTAACTTGTATCTTCCTTCATTTTTGAATATCTTATAAATGAAAATCCAAAAAAATCTGCAAATTAAAAAGACCAAAAATATTTATTTGCTTTCATCATCATCATTTTCTTAGTTTGCTCTGATATGCTTAGTAAGAATGCTTTGCCTCTATGGTTGAAATGATGAATAGTTGCTCTGTTTATTCTCCTTGTATGTCCTGCTTACAACTTTGTATCCTACCTAAGTTTTGAGTTTGTTGGCTTGTATGATCAAATCTTAGCTTGAAAACTGTGGGTAGCAGAAAGTATGATCCTTGCCTAAGTTGTTGTGAGACATGATATGGTATAATAGAGTGTTATGATCTTGTGCTTAGTGATACTTGACATCCGGAGTTTTCCTTTTTGAAAAATCAAAACATGATGAGTTCCTCAATGATGAGAATTTCCCATCTAAGGCCATATGTAGATTCTAGTTAGCCTCCACATATGCAGCTTGTTCTCTCATTGAGCTTTGTCAAATTGTTGTGACCCTTGTTAGAACTCATACTCCCCTGATCAAGATCACGTACACGTTCATGCTAAAACTTCTACACTGGAAGTTAAGCATTCATCATTTGCTCCATACTACTTATGCATTCTTCCATAAATAAAACTCTATATATCTTTGCATCATTCATCCATCTCCAAATATCTCCAACTGAGACAAAGGGCTAGCTAAAAAAAAGCATGCTCAATAGCATGGCAAAAATAAATAAAGAGAGCTAGCCCAAGTCTCGGAAAAAAAAATTTCAAAGGAGAAAAAGGGATTGATATGTGCAAGAGAAAGAGTTCCACCATATAGATGGTAATAACTAGTACCTACTCCGGGGCTAGTGTCCACCTTACCATCAATTCCTCATTCCCTCATATAAAACATGGCAATATCTAGCACCCATTTCCAGGCCTAGTATCCACCTTGCCATGCCCATATCCATCACACATATGCACATCTTGATCAGGATGTATGTTTGTTTCTTCCAAGAATCCGGTTTTTGACTTAGCAAAACATGAGAGACAAGTATGCCACATCTTCCCTACCTACAGCTCCACATAAAGCCTATTAGGAGTAGGATGTGAAGAAAGGCAACATTGATGCCTTGGTGAGGAACCATACACTTTTGAGCGATCTGAGAGTATCATTTGAGGAACTCTGATTTTCTTTTAAAAAAATTTGTAAAACCTGCGAATTGATAGCTGATCAAGGTATGAGTGATTATGCACATGCTATATAACCATTCTGTCTCTCAACCGCCCAAGGCAGGTGAAGCTATATATCACGTATCAGGTGAAAGGTAAGAACATTGCCAACTTGTTCAACTCTTGGTAGAGTACTTTGCTGTATGTTTGCCATAAGTTGAGAATACAACATTGTAGCAACTCCTGATCAACCAACCTAAGTCTCTAATGTCTTGCTTCGAGACGAGCAAGAGGTTAGCTTGGGGTAGTTTGTTGACGGTGGAAATTCACCATTTCCAACCCTCAATATTCTCACATAAATGGAGGCACATGCATTATTTACTAGCATTTAGGTTTGAAAAATGTAGTTCCACTTGTCCTTAGAGATTATTTGTATGTAGGTGATTTACCCTTAAAAGAGATGGAAACTCCACTTCTATGAAGAAACCATGCCAACTCAGCTGAGGAGGTGGCTGCCACCAAGGGAAACATGGCAATCCACGTCATCGATCCAGGGTAGACACTCACCGACGAATCAGAGGACGCCACATGGACTTCACATGGATCAAAGGGCCCACCTCAGATACCAAATCAAGCCATGCACCGGGGATGGATCAGAGGGCCCACAAGGCAGTCAACCAGAGGAAGCACACCAGGTGGGGCCGCCCTAGGGGGTCGGCCGATCCTAGGATCGGCCGAACCGCCTTAGTGGCATCCCATCCTGGCCTTCCATGTGGTGGTTGCTCATTGGTCCATTGCCTCACTCCCGAGTGTTTAGGGGCCATTTGGGCATCCGAGCAAGCCTTGTCCTTGCCTATAAATAGAAGGGGAGGGGCTCCCATTTCTCACACACCACTCTCTCATTCTCCACTCACTTTTAGTTTCCAAGGCTAGGTGGTAGGCTAGAGTAGCTCTTCTTCAGGTTCCAAGTCCTCTTGGAAGTTTAGGTATGAGTTCTCTTTTATCTTTATTTCTTTCTATGACTTTTATCTACTTCAGTTATTCAGCTATTTCATATAAAGTCATGGTAGATCATATTCTTGATATGTTCTTGAGTTCATCCTCTGTTCGTCATTTAGAGGCTCGTGTTCTTCGTGAACACTACCTTTTGATCCACTTGAAGGGTGATAAACTCCTTCCTTATGTGTTTGTTCATAAGTTAGAGGCTCGTGTTCTTCACGAACACAACCCTTTGATCTTGTTGATTAGACATAAGAGAGTTCATATCTGTTCGTATGTCTAGCCTTAGTTGATCTTGTTAGATGGCATGAGACTGTCGCATGGGGTATGTGTTGAAGCTACGGTACTCGGTCTAGTTGACCAGTCTTCTGTTGGCTCTCACCCTGGGTCACAATAGCCCGGGCCGGGTGAAGTCAAGCAGCAACGTAGGCATGGTGCCTGGGTTGTCTGGCTACGATAGTTATGAACATACCCCCTGTAACGAGAGGTCGGTCCTCAGGTCGTGACAGCCCTGTTGGATCCTAGGGCAACCTCCGCGCTGGGGTACCTACTGTAGGAGACTAAAGTCTAGTTTCGCAGAGTGCTGGTCGTCGTGGGCTAGCTCCCCGTTTGTACCTGGGTGCTGAACCATGTCTCCCTCATGCAATACTCATGCCCATCTCTTGTATCTTCTAGCTTTATATGTTTAGTACATTAGAACCTAGAGCTAACTCGTATGTTCCCCCTAAGCCGTAGTGTGCTAGAGTAGAGGTAAATTTGAGGTGTGTGTGTGTCACACTACCCCTATTATCTTTTATCTTACCCCCACCTTTGAGTGTGTTATTCCCTATATCTATCTCTTGGTTTACATTCAGAGCAAAAGCATAAGTCTAAGATATCTGTCATTGCCTTCCTTGGATTCGATACCCTTGGAATACTCTCCTTCCTTGGGGAAATGCTACAATGGTTTATCTGTGCGCTTGCGGATTTGTTCATGATCGTTTAGATTAACTTATGGCAAGTCTCTATGTTCACGCTAACCTGCGCCATTAGTTGTGACATTGGGAAATGCCAACAAGCATTTCTAGCGCTGACGCTAAGGATGGATTCCAAATCTGTTCTTAAGTGATCGACGTTAAGAAATGTCAACAAGTGTCTAGAGCCATGATCGCAAATGGCGGCAATGATTGACTTGTGGGTAAACTGCCTCCTTTTATTGTGGGAGTGCATGTGTCGTTCCGAAATGACAACCGTTCGTGGACATGAGTTACCACTACTTATTACCCAGTACACTGAACGGACGCGTCCCTTCAGTGTGGGTGTGCACACGTTCGGGTCATGAGCGCCCGGTTACTAGTCCCGAAAACCGTACCAGTCCTTACTTAACTGCAGTTCACAATGGTCCTGATGTGGATGAACTTGTGGGAGTGTCGTTCCCAAACGGTCATTCGACACACCCCTTCTGTGCGGCAATGCCTTTTCAATTCCGGCATGTATATTGCGTTTTGGCCTTGTCATGTCGGCAAGTTCGTCACGTTTCTCAGTCTCGCAGCGGCACGTGATAGTTTGCAATTTTTGTGCATCCCCATCGTATTGATGTAACTGGCAAACAGGAACAAACAAAGTCATGAACGAAACCCCCAACAGCTTAAGCTGATAGGACAAGGTGGGCAATGATAGGATCACTCTCACTCGAGTAACAAAATGGAGGGGTGGAAACACAAAAGTAGGGATGGAAATATGGAGATGGAATCTGAATTATCCGACATCCGTATCCACTAAAACGTAAATATGGATATCCGTATTGGTAGCGAGTTTGGTAGCGAGCTGGTCCAGTTGACGCCATCAGATGTGAAGGACATCATGGGTCTACCAATCGAGGGAAAAGAGGTCAATATGACCAGTTGTGGTCGAGAAAAAACAAGGTCATCACTAACATTGTCTGAGGTTGAAAACAGACTGAAGCAAAAGGACGGGCCTGCCGATGATTCATTTCTTCGAGATTTCTTCATGTTTTGCCACAAGGTTTTATTTGACCCTGATACCAACCCAGCTATTCCAGCAAAAGTCCAGCGGCTAGTCGAGAATGTTGGTGACTTACATTTGATGAACTGGGGTGTTTATACTCTTAAGATTCTACAAGATGGTCTGGCTGCTTACAAAAGGGAAGGGAATAATCCGACACCTGGTAGTACTCCTAAAGGCAGCCTGATCTTGTTGCAGGTAATAAATTTCCATTTCATTACCAGTTTTAGGCCAGACTAGTATTTGGATTCACACAGGATATGTTTAACCCCGATTCTTAATCGTGCAGTACTGGTACCTCGAGCATGTCCACGCATGTAGCCACCACAAAATCGTTTATCCTGGACAACGAGAGTACCCATTAATAAGGCATTGGACAGAACATTTAGCAAAGAAGCAACTGGAGATCGCCTCAATGGATGGTATCGCTAACGGAATTGTATGTCGTCTATGTCTCTTGCTTGCTAATTACTAGTACTCTTGTAACTGTGGGTTTCATGTCTGACAGTTATTTTCAATCTTTTGTGACAAAAGGTTTTCAACAAGCTTCCATACAACCGAGAGAAGCAAAACAAACATGATGACGTTACTAGTAATGTACCTCCAGACAGAAGCCACGACACCAGTTCACATGCCCAGACGTTTTTATCCTCAAACAACGACTCTGCAAATGATGATGACGTTGCTAGATTCGGCAAAAGCAGCGACTACTACCACGGGAATGAGACGGGTGTCACTGTCGACGTATGTACTCACAACTGCATGGTTCATAAATGTTCAGTTTTTTTTTGCAACCAAATTTTTATTTTATATTATTTATGCTTATGTCAGGAAATTTCAAAATTCCTTACAAAATACAACATTGGCACCCCACTGCATCACAGAAATTATTCGCAGGTAAAAGTTCTGTTTATGCCAATATTTTTTGATACGCCAGTATTTCAGAACTGCATTGCCTATTTTTATTATTAAAGTTGTTGTGCTGACAGGACATTTATAAATTCCTTGGCAAATACTCCAACCACGGCACAACACAGCACGCCAAAATCACAGCCAGGTTAAATTTCTGTTGTCACATTGTTTAAAAGACGTGATTCGACTTGTGAATTTCAGAATTTATATTTTCACAAATACTCTTTTAAGAAATGTTCTGATTCTGATAGGACATTCTTACATTAATTGGTAAATACTCAGGCTTGAACACCCAACAGCTTGACGAAAATGATTGCCAGGTACAATCCCTGCTATACAGCACTAGTAATTGGTCCCAATATATAGAAAACGACATCTCCCTGAATAAGTTTATTTGTCATGACAAAACTAGAAAAATTTGTACACACATCAGGGCAGGCACGAGACGACAAATGTGCACAGTCCTGGAGCATACTCTCCTGCCTATGAATATGACGATGACTACAGCCTGAATGCTAAGGATAAAGAAGTTTTAAACTTTGTCCTGAACAGCTGTGAAGATGCAATTGTCGTCAGTTTCAATGACATATAAATTCCGGTCAAAACATTGATGGGAATGGCTACTGATAAAAAAGACTGGATCTCCAATAAAGATGGCCGGATGCTTGATGATGTGAGTGTGTTTTATTTATGTTTTTGTTTTTCTCTACATGCAATATGTTACAATGCTGCATTCTATTTTACCTACTGTACGTCCTAATCTATCACGATGTCTGAGTGTGACAGGTAATAGATGCGTACGTAGTAGCTAGAAAACTACTAAATGAAAAGGTGGCATACGTCAACACTTTTCTTGCTAGGAAATTACTATCTCCAGAAGAATTGAAATCCTCTCACAGTGGTTGGATTGCCAGAACTGGAGAATACTTCTTTAAATGTGCTATGGTTTGTTCTTGATGCTAGCTTCGACACTTGATAGTACACCGCAAGATTGCAACAGCATTCCTGCATCTCAGGTATATATCCCTGTAAATGTCAGAGGTAATCATTGGGTTCTTCTTGTGTTCAACATCACGATGAAGGAGGTGCTGGTCCTGAATTCGTTAGTTTGTAATGGAATGTGGGATGGCAAGATGGAACTGTCGCTGGTGAGTACTCTGTATTATGTAGATGTCGTGCAAATGTAGTTAGCTCTTTCAACCATATGCACCTAATTCTTTGCTTCAGGTACAGTCAGTGCAGCATTGCATTGAAACCTACATTTCACAAAGAAATGTGAGTGGATATTCAGAGATTGATGTCACCCGCCTCCAAAAAAAGATTGATGTCACAAAGTGGGATACCCTACATATAAGAGACATACCAACGCAACAAGATAGGTAAGATATATCGTTGCACTAAATATATTTACTGTATATACCATTGTATTATGTAACATGTGCATTTTGTAGCTCGTCATGTGGCATCTACGTCATCAAGTACATGATGCATTGGAATGGGAGTACACTTAATGCAACGTTCACCCAAGTCTATACGCTCGTCCATTTTATTATCATTTCACAATGGATACATTTGTGAATAACGAAGTAAGTTTTTGCGGTCATTTGTTAACTTTAATCTTTAGGAACAAATGGATGCATTCAGGAAGAAGATGTGTTGTAGGTTGATTCTCTCTGAACACAACAAGATTCAGAGACAATCTTACGATACTCCTATTCTGGTTGGTGATTAGTTATTCATTTCATAAGCATATTCGATTACTAGTACCTACTATATGTGAATCGATCTAATCTTAATTCAGATATACTTATTATCCTCTGATCACCTTAGGAAACTGAGGTTGGAGTCTCAAAAGTGGACATTCAAGCACGCGCAAATGAAGAGTAATTCACCACCAACATGCTCTTCAAACATCAAGGGTGTACACCTGAGGAAGTAACAATGGTGTAGGCAGATGGTTTAGTGCTGATTAAAAATGGTTAAGTGCCGATTAGAAAATGGCTCAGCATTCGTTTAAATTAGTGTCAATTCTGCGCGTAACCTGTGATGGCTAGGTTACGAAGCATCCGTGCTGCATGCTGCAACCTGCAACCCCCGACGGGGTCGAGTCGATTTAGCGCGTAACCTGCATTCGCTCAGTTACCCACTAGTCATGCTGCATTGTTCCTGCAACACCAACTGTGTTAACACTGACTGGGTTACGGATGATGTAGGTTACGCAAAATCCACGATGTACTGTCTTACTGATAAGAAAAAGTGACCAAGCCAGACTGAATTATTTGTTGATTTGTTGGCAAAATAGGTTCATGTTTTTCAAACAAACATCCATCCAAAGTACTCCTCCGTAGTAGGAAACAGAGTCCAGTGATCTTACAACCAAAAAATAGCAGCACAATCAAATAAGGAGGGACCAAACTTAATCAGAAACTACTCCCTCCGTTCTTAAATATATGACGTTTAGGACAACAAATTAGTTCATTTTGAACTAAATTTCTTGTCCTAAACGTCATATATTTAAGGACGGAGGGAGTAGTAGTTATCATTACAGCAATGCAACACTTGTTATTATTGGCAATTAGCGTTTCATTCAGTCTGGTTCGTCGATGATCATGGGCGCTGCCTCGCATTCGAGCAGGGATAGGGGCAACATCAGTGGCCGAGCGCCTGGCAACGCAGCCGGTCTATCGAGCAGGGTTGGGAACGGTCGTGCCCCTGAGCTCTCCTGCACAGTCAGCACGGCAGGCGCACCTGTCATTAATGGCTGAGCGGCTGGCAACAAGGCATACACCATACTTTCTCGACATGGCAAAGAGGCAAAGCAAAATAACTTAAGTCAACCAAAAGAATCACCAGAAACAACTGTGCGGAGTACTACTCCCTTAACTTCGTCTTGTGAAGCAGAATCTCGCTAGTAGCCAAGAACAAAGCGTTTGTAACCCAAACTCGCAAGCACGCAGCGTGGCTCCAGCATAATCTAGACTGGGTAGGTTTTGCATGCCTCTGTATGTCTGTGCGCGTGCGCACTACGCAGTATCCACTCTGCAAAATCCATGCTGCATGGCTCAACACTGACTGGGTTACGCACTAATTGGTTGCGTAAAATCCAGGCTGCATCCGGTCGTGTCGATTCTACGCACCACCTGCTCCAGCTTGGTTACGCACAGTTCGGCGACGCACCATCCCATGGCCCGTGCATCACCGACTGGGTTACACACGCCAGCATCGCGGTTGCCGCGGGACACAGCGGGTGTGTCGACTAAGCATGTAACCTGCAAGGTCTCGGTTACGCAGGTGCCATTCAGCAGGCTGCATACTAGAGAATTCCATGGATGACACGTCAGTAGCCTCCCCCCCCCGGTGCGAGCTTCGCTTCGGGGAGAAGCAAACTGCGGCAAGGGCAGGCCGCTGTGGGCCACGCGGTGCACCATCATTATTATGATGGACGACGGGACGGGGCCTCCCTCCTCTGCTCCCCTCCCGTCGTGTCGTCCGCAGCCACAGCTGCCGCCCGCCCCGAGGAGTAAGCTAGACCCACTGCGTTACGTGTGCCACGCGCTGCTTCAGCCTAGGTTACGCGGCTTGCTGCCAAGCCAAGGGTTACGCACGGTCACTGTGTTGTGTCGTGTGTACAGCCTTGACGGGATGGGACGGGCCTGCTGCTGCAGGCACCTCCACTCCCGTCCCGTCGTGTCGTCCACAGCCACAACAGCGCCGCCCGCCCCGAGGAGTAAGTTGGACACGCTGGGTTATGCACAATCCATGACACACACGTGTACTGCATCCACTCCGCAATTAAGCTTATATAAACTATATATATATATATATATATATATATATACTATATAATTGGTACCCACTAACGATTTCTCTTGCCTCTCAACACGCCATGTCATAACCTACTACACGCCTTGTCACCGTCCACTATAAACCATGTCAACATCCACCAAGACATGTATTTATGCCTTCGTCGATTTTCTGTGACTAATAGCATGTTGTATTTGCATGTAGCACGCCATAAAATTATCGTAGTTGAAATACATGTAGGATCAATCATTTAAGAATGGTTCTCGCTCAACAAAATTAACATGCTTTCATATATATTATTGTTTACAGATAAATATCGTCATGTAATCGTTTTGGTGTTTCTACTTTCACATTTCACCTTAAAATTTTGCTTAAAAATTCCTGCAGCAATGTGCGGGGTATCACCTATTTGTTATTAGTTACTCCTACCTCGTCTGTGACATCACGACGATGATCAATTAAGCTGGACCCACTGGGTTACGCACAATCCATGACGCACACGCGGTGCTTCAGCCTAGGTTACGCGGCTTGCTGCGAAGCCAAGGGTTACGCACGGTCACTGTGTCGTGTCGTGTGTATAGCCTTGATGGGATGGGACGGGACGGGACGGGACTGCTGCTGCAGGCGCCTCTGCTCCCGTCCCGTTGTGTCGTCCACAGCAACAACAGCGCTGCCCGCCCCGAGGAGTAAGCTGAACACACTAGGTTACGCACAATCCATGATGCACACAAACACTGCATCCACTCTGCAAAATCCACGCTGCATGGCTCAACACTGACTGGGTTACGCACAATCCATGACACACACGCGTACTGCATCCACTCTGCAAAATCCACGCTGCATGGCTCAGCACTGATTGGATGCGCAAAATCCAGGCTGCATTCGGTCGTGTCGATTCTACATGTCACCTGCTCCAGCTCGGTTATGCACGGTTCGGTGACGCACCATCCCATGGCGCGTGCATCACCGACTGGGTTAAGCATGCCAGCATCGCGGTTGCCGCGGGACACGGCGGGTGGTGTCGACTAAGTGCGTAACTTGCAAGGTCACGGTTACACAGGTGCCATTCAGCAGGCTGCGCACTAGAGAATTCCATGGACGACGTGTTAGCAGCCTCCCCGACGCGAGCTTCGCGTCGGGGAGAAGCAAACTGTGTACAGCCTTGACAGGACGGGACGGGCCTGCAGGCGCCTCCGCTCCCGTCCTATCATGTCGTCCACAGCCACAGCGCCGCCCGCCCCGAGGAGGAGTAAGCTGGACCCGGTGGGTTACGCACAATCCACGACGCACACCCTCTGCTTCAGCCTACTCCTAGGTTACACAGCTTGCTGCCATTGGCAAAGAGAGTAATTTGTGAAGCTTATCAGTATCAAGAGGATCATAGTGCATGAGGAATCAGAAGAAGAATCGACCTGCGATGTGGAAGCTGTTTTCAGGAGGGTCATGCAAGCGGACAATGGTATGGAACAGAAGACATGAAGATGCAATGAAGTAATTAACTTTGCAGCTATATCAATGATATAGTCTGTTGTTTTTCCTTTTCTTTCTTTTTCCTACCTACTGTGATCATCTCCCGGGATCGTATTCTTGTATTTGCTGCTATATCAATGAAATGTGCTGCACCGTGTCCGGCCTGTACATCAAGAGACGGCAGGTGAAGTGGAATGCGTAATCTGCACAGTGTCGGTTACGCATGGTGCAACCTCGTGTCGGACCTGCGTAACCGATACCTTTTGGTGGCAGCGCCCGATAGGTTACGCATGAGTAACCATGATGGATGCGTGGAGCAACATGGCTCACGGTTACGCAGGTGCCCAACGCGTCTCTCTGTGAATTCTGAAACGTCACCGTTCACACGGACGACTCGAACCGCGCGCGCCTCGGGTCTCGTGGTCCAGCCCCTGTGCCACTTATTAAGTACAGCAGGCAAGGCGTGGCGTGTCCATACTCCATAGCATCTCTCATTCCTCTTCCATTCTGCTCGCGTTCTCCATTTTGCCTGTTCATTTCTCCCGTTCGCCATTGAGAAGATGTCCAACAGCAGCGACTCCGACGACTGCAACTCCTACAACGGCGAGCAGGAGTTCGCCCAGATGGTCACCGAGAGGACCAACGAGTTCGCCTCGGGTCAGCGCCTCGTCCGCCGCGTGGGAGGGTATTATCGTTGTACCTTCTGTCACAGCCGGATGTAGCGCAACTGGAGCCTCCTCGAGCTGTTCAACCACGCCACCGGGTTGTCCACCAAAGGCAATGGCCTCAAGGGGCCGCAGCACAAGGCGCTCGCTGACTACATCCTCTACAGCAGCGAACTGGCCCGCGAGCGCGAGATCGGTCGCGTTGGTGACTGCGGTGGCAACCTCGCTGTGCAGGCAGAGAGGGACCGCATCCACGCGGCCAACTGGGCGAAGGCGGTGAAGCGCAAGAGCAAGGTTTTGATTCTTTCTTTATTCGCACAACGCGTTGCACTTTACATTCGAAATGCTTTACCCATTTTAAACTTTGTCTTCCTCTTCTCATAGCGCATGGCGGCTTACCATCTCCCCGGCGACAAGCATCGTCCCGACGGAGGCGTCGGCTGGTAGGCTGCAGCTCACTGATAGTGAGATGCGCGGAAGGTTGCTCCAGCGGTGTCCGTACTAGGGCAGGGTTGCCCTTTATCTTAATCTATCTAGGTTTACTATTGTCGCTATATGTAATTTCGATCCATACTTTATGTATCTTAATTTCATACTTTGTTATAATGAACTTGCTATAATAGTGTTATGTGTCTAATTTAGAGATTATGTATTTTGGATTTGTTTCGTTTCGTTATTCCATTCCAAACGCATGCTATTTCGATGGATCCATCAGATTTGGACTTTGTCGTTGGATCCCCTCGATTCCATGTTAGGACTAGGCTGTTATTGGGCCTGTAATAGGGTAGCGGGCCTGTGTGCCGCCGTGGGCCGTTGGGCTTGTTTACGCTGTTCGGCCTGCTGGCCTTATCCGTAGGAGGCATAGGCATTTATTTATCAACATATAATATCAAAAAGTTGAACTGTTCTTGTTCCTCCTGGTGCTCCTGCGCCGTTCTCCTCTCGATTCCCCTTTTGTCTTCTTCCTGGTCTCGGTTTCCTGCTGTTTCCCCTCTGATTCCCTTCTCCAATCCCTTCCCTACTACCTGCTGCTAACATTCCATCGAACACATCTTCTTCTCTTCCCCATGCACTGTGCTAAGCAAGTATAGATGGTGGTGGCTGAGTTATAAGCGCAGCAATGTTCGCCAGAGGCCCAGTGGTGAGGCTTATCTCTTGCGTTCGGTGCTGCGGTTTCGACTGGCAGGGGCGGTGCTATGGTGCACGTCAAGGCCGCCTGCTTCGAGTGGCCGACATTACGTCGTTGCAAGCTGGTGGCTTCGTGTCGTTGCAAGAATCATGCCAAACAAGTCTGAAATATGACGATTAAAGTTTATGGTACAATGAAAGAGTTAACTTGCGGCATATTTTGAAAGCAAAAGAGAATAGCTAAATACTAAAATAGGAGGCGACAACAAGCTAATCCTCAGAAAGGGACAACATGCATATATATGAGCTTTTGAATATTCATCGCAATGAGCAGAATACATATAGTAAACACTCTACAAATACATACACCATGGGCCCCCCTCTTTCATGGGCCCACCCCCCTAGGACGGCCCTGCTGCTTAACCATGGTCAAATAAAAGAACTAACACTGAATGATTCATCGATGCCTACATGGGCTCAGGCCAACAAGGAGTTAGGCACGCAGGCCCAGTACAAAACCCAAATAGCTATTTCTATAATAAATGAGTACATAAGTGTTTACTTAATGATACATCTAACAAAAGTGTTTATTTAATGACAAGTGTTCGAAAAATGCAACAAATGGCATAGAGCACATCAAAAAATACAACCAATGGCATAGAGCTCAAGTCCTAATTTCCAATGCCACTCTACAGTGAATGGTAGCATGTTTGTTTGTTTGTAATACGATGGTAGGACGGTCCAGAGTCAATTATGCACGTAACCTGCATGCACGCGCTCGGTTAGCCACGTCCTCGGTTACACACTATCCATTTTGCATGGCTCCTGCAACACAGATTTGGTTATTACGCACTGCCCTGCGTAACCTGTGCCCAGTCTGTTACGCATGAGGTAGACAAGAAACAATTCTCAAGAACAAAATCTCACCCTCCAACACCATCACCTACTCCAAAAGCAAACTGAATAGCACAAGCAAAGATACAAGAAGCAATGGGTGCCTCAAGCAAACAGGAATAAAAAATTCTTCCACAAGATCAACAGTTCAACGGTGATTCTATATTTTTAGCGTCAAACTTCTGATGCTAATATTGCGTTGTAGCATAGCTATCTACCACCCCCAATTCTATACAACGACAGCAACCATGCTCCAATCCCACAATTTGCAAAAAAAAAGAAAAAGAAAAGAATACACAGGACCAGACAGACTCCGAGGCGCTTGACGCGCGGGCATCATCGTTGGTATTCATGACCCAAACAACCTGACAAGCCCGACCCGACCCAACCATGTGACGGGTCGGAGTTTTGTCCCGAATCTCGAAATACCGGGGCTGACCCGACCCAACAATCTGATGGGTCGGGGCATGGAAACCTGAAAAGACCAGGGAACATTTTTCGGTCGTGTATTTCGACTTTTTCAGATCGGCATTTCGGTTTTTGTAATGGTACTTCGGATCGGTTTTCGGTCGCTGGTTAGTTTATACCTCAGTTCACGCATGTTTTTCCATCTTCTGCGCACCCTTAAGTAATTTTGCCATAACTCCTAGCTCAGAAGTCCAAATGATGCACTGTTTGTTGCATTGGAATCTTGACTTGAAGGAGCTTCAAACTACTCCACGACGCAACTTGTTAGATGTACAGGAATTTTCCAACATAAATTCCAGATTTCAAGAAGTATTTCAGCAATATGATGGTACAGAGTTGGACGTGAAGCTTCTGATGTAACCCAGAGTCTTGTGTGATTAATCCTGCTCAGCTTAGGCAGCGAACTTGGTGTCCTCCATGTAACCCTATGTGTCTTCTATGTAACTCTTGTAAACCTGACTAGGAGTAAAGTACAAGACTAGTAAGGTAGTATATGACTCTCATCAGTATTGCAATGTAACACAGAGAGGAACTTAAAGCATTCATTGATTAACCTCTTGTTGGAGTTTCTTAGCATGGCTGCTTGTAACCTGTCCTTCATACACATGTGCTTGTGTATCAAATGCTTGTTCCTGCGTAACTGCTTGCGTTTGATTCTTCAATCTTCATGCGTAACCCAAGGTGGACTTGGTGTAATTCGCGATGCATCTTGTATAACCTAGGGAGCTGGGTTACGTACGGCTGGGATGTCCTCATCATCTCCGGTGCTCTTAAATGTGCGCGACCTTCCTCTGTGCCTCATGGTGAGCGACAGGGGAAGAATTCGTTGCGGCGTGGGAGCGCGTCCCCGCCGCCTCCATCGTGCGAGTTTTGGGAGGACTCTTTTCCTAAAATAATGTAGTCTTTGACGGCCTCAGCGGCGGAGGATACGAAAGTTATTTCGGGAAATTATACTGGTACCAAGTCAAATAGTATGTAAGTTCGTGTATTTATTAAGAAGAATGAGGTCATACAACTAAAACCATTTTTTAACTGTATACCTAATTATTATCAGTACAAAGGGCTCATTAGTAATACAGACACCAAATACATGTGCCAACTATGTGGCCCGTACTAGATGGCCCAGGCCCATCATATTATCACTTGATTTATTAATGACGTATACAATTACGACACAGGAGATCTTTTGTGCTCATATGCTAGGAATTTGTTTCGACGACGTCGTACGTAACCAGTAGAGTTTTCGCGTAACCTAGTAATTTTGGATCTTCTGTGATGAGGTCTTGTATCATTCACTTTCCCAATGGATTACGCATCGTATACGTAAGCCATCAGTGTTTTCGTGTAACCAAGAATTTTGGATCGTCTGTTCCACATGCACACAGGTGATTCCTGCCGTAACCATTATTTATGCACGTAAGCCACGAGACCGACGACGTAACCAATGCTATTGAGAGTAAAAATGAAACACTCTGGCAGCGGCGCCCGACCACCAACCTAACCCTTCTGAAGCTCCTTCATTGATGCATAACTCACCGGCGTGGTGTGTAATCCATGGCACTTTGCACCGTACCAGCTCTCTTCTCCGGGGAGCGGGGATAAACACGGTGGCTGTGTGCAAGGAACCCAATAGACCGCGGCTGTAAAATGATGGTACTACCCTCGAAGGTTTCTCCGCACCTTTACGCGTGCCCGAAAATATGGTGTCACCTGTCACAACATGATTGGCTTAACAATCCTTTATGTCACTTTATGCCGACCGCACTGAAGAAAGTCTCCAAGACATAAGCTTGTTCTTCTTCTTGATGCCAAAGGGGCTATATGCAAACTCTCCTCCACCAGCTGATGAACCCAAGACACGTCACAAAGATTCTTCTAGCTGTTGGGGCTCCTAGCTTCACAAAATGAAACCATAGAGAGGAGCATGCCCTATACTATTTCACAAGAATCCTTCTAGTCGTCATGAGATCAGAAGAAGGGGAAAAGGCGAAGAGAAGAAGTTGGCAGCCTATCAAAGTTATATTTTGAGCCATGATCAAGAATTGTGCTTCTCCTCGATTGACATCGGGTCTATTAATAGCCCAAACGCTAGAAAGAGATAAGCATGAAGGAGGATGAAGAAGATGGAAACAGAAGCGTCAGATCCAGTCAAAAGAGGAACAGACGCCTCGTGAATGACTCAGCCTTCAAAAGGCTGACATTGATTCAGGGATGCGTTTTCCAAAAAAGGGTTGCAGACAGAGACTGCAATCTTCATAGCGCCATCAAGGAGCAAAGTCATTCTAAGTAAAAGCTTACTATTTGGGACAGATACCTATTTCTTCCTGAAAACTCTTTTGAGAGTGAACGCCTCTCGTTCCCAAAGACTTGAGACATCTGATCCGAATCATCGGCTAAAACTTGCTATGACTCTGATGGACTTTTAGAAAGATCTTTGGACAAAGATGTACAATTTATAGAGAAGGAACAGAAAAGATGAATTAGAGTCACATGGTGAATCATCATATTGAGCAGCATCAGGGAAGAATCATATGCATTCAAAGGGTATCTGTAGAATTGACGACAAGATCTCAGATTAATTATTGGGGATGATGCTACTGATTACATAGAAATAAAAGGTCGATTGCATCAGCCATGAGACAGTACATCAGGGTCTTAGCATATTATTTGCTCTATTTAATTCTACCCTGACCAGAGTGATTTCCTCATCTACTTGACTCAGTTCTTGAAGAAGGTGATCTCTCCTGACTTACAAAGCTTCAAGCTTTTTCTCATCATTTGAGACTACAAAACATCAGCAAGGGAATTCAAAATGAGAAGAAGGAAGCAGTAGGAAACCAACCTGGTTCACAGAAGAAGAAGAGTAAGCCATTACAAAAAGAAAAGGGCGAAGAAAAAAAAGCAAAAAGGAATTCATATTTATAGGCTGATCGAGAGCATTCGGTCAAAACAACAAAACCAGAGCATTGGAAGTTGGCCAGCACATTTAAAGCTAGCTACAGAAGGACCAGGTTCCAGAGTTACACATGCAAGGGCATTTAAACTATGCCCAATGAATGAATGGCATTGATGGCATCCAAATAGAGCTGGTCAACTTCTGCCATTTCTTGACGATCGGCATCGGCTGAACCAGAAACCGGTCGTTCCTCTCGGTTGACGATTTGAGCTTTCTTGGCAATGACTTCTTTTTGGTGTTCCATACCATTGATCACATTTGGGAGATCTGCTAGCTTTTTCTGCTCCAGACATAGATCTTCCTCGAGTTGCTTTCATTCTGCAAGAAGATCCACACATCTGCTCTTCATTCGGTCAACAGTAGCAGCAATCTCAGGACAACAATGAGAAAATCTGGATCCTGCTATCCAAATCGGCCATCTGAGAATCAAGAGCTTCTCGATTCTGAACCAACTGCTCTTGACGAATCCTTTCCTGTAGATGATGTTATGCATGTTCAACACGCAACTGATGACTCTCTATAAAAGCAACCGGATGGAGCCTATCTTTTACTTCAGCTGGCAACTGCCCTCTGATTTGCTTATAAATTTGTCTGACTGGTTCTGCCTCTTGAACCAATTGACTGATGTTTTGATCAAGGAGAAGCAACATATCTCGAAGATGTGCCTGAACATTGTCAGGAAGTGGACTTAAAGATAATACATGAGAAGAACTACCAATGGAGGGATCATCTTGAATCTGCAAAAGACAAAAGGCAAGTCAAAAGGGCTATTATTAAGAAAACATATAGCAAAGTTAACGAAGAAAAGGAGATGCTTACAACTGGGTCAGATCTCAGTGTGACTGGTTCATCTTCTTCGACCAAGATGACGTCGATAACTCTTTCTGGCTTTCAATCTTAAAATAAGTAGCCGATTCTATGTCAACATCAGCTTGCCATCCCTGAAGGTCATCAGCTACTTCAGTATCTCTAACTTCTACGTCCTTGGGCCCGCATGTCAGGTCGGCAGGTCGTCTAGTAGGTCGGACCCACCTGTCGGGGACGGCTGAGACCCTGGTCAATGGGGACCCATGGGTACCCATGTCTCTCAGGAAGAATGGTCGATCTTGGAAGTTCAGCAGCAGATTGACCTTGAGGATCCTCAGCTGACATAAATTTCTGTGTTTGGGGTTCCTTTCTGGGAGAATTAGTCGGTATTAGATCTTCTTCGGTTTGCCTTTTATTTAACTCTGGTACAACAGCTTGTGCCGATGAAACTCTTGCTTTCTCTTGGGTAAATTTACTCAACAGACCAGAAGACTACAGATGGAGAAGAATAAGGGAATAGAGAATATATCAAAAGAAAGGAGAAAAAGGTCCAGATAGATTGATTACTGTCACTGCATCGACTGACATACCAGCCGCATATCCAGTGTCAACAAGTACATCACCAAAAGAAGTATCGGCGGACACCTTGAGTTTCTTCGAATCCTTGATCAAGATCTTCCTAGCAATTACCTTTCTCTTCTTAGGAGATTTAGGAACTGTGACACCTGAGATATGAGCAATCCTTAGAGCCTGACCAAACCATGGACAATCTCGGAGGGAAAATAATCGATCAGCCAACAACTTCGGCTCACGAATGGTAGTTTGATGTCTCCAGCTGAGGGACAACGAAAAAAGTTACCTAGATTTGTTTGACGGCCATCACTGGCAGAGCCTGATGCAGAAGTCATCGATTTGGACACAAGATCAAATTACAGAATCTAATCGACTCAGAAGCTATGAAACAACAACAAGAAGGAGACGTATTCAGAGAAGCAGCCAAGGAGGTTGATATTTATGGCCTCTAAAATCTCAAAGTTTGTTAAAAGATCCATCCGTCGGTTGCGGAGAAAGAAGCCGAAATTGAGAGAATTTTGGAGCAAATGATATTTACTCTAAAACCGGGGAGCTGTTTTTTGACACATGTTGGTAAGAAGTGAAGAGTTGGTAAGAAGCGAAGAGACACCAGGAAAGCCACAAAATCGATAGAAGAAAGAGAGAAGCAGTAACCAACCAATCAGCCGATTAGGAAAGAAATCAACTAGGACGACCGATTGTCAATGATAGGGGATTGGCTGACATAAAAAAGGGAAAGCAGCAAGAGAAGAAATACACCAAGGAAGAAAAGGAAGGCTCAGGTGGGTCAACATAGGTTGGCAACAGGTCAAAAATAGTTAGCTAGTCTGACTCTTGCACGAGTTGTCTATTTTAAGCAGTTATAGTTTCTGTTAGTTAAGTAAGTTTTGTCATAATCGACTAGGAGTTTGTAGTGTTCTAGGATATAAATAGCGACCCTGCGTGGTCGGAGAAAATTGTACACACCAACAAACACAAACCTTTAGTTTTCAAGCAATCTACCTTCCAAGTCGGTGACTTCGCCAAAAGTTTATTTCATCTTGTTTTCTTGTTTTAAGCGTCGTCCTTCAAGTTCGTCGTGCTACATCGATCGATCTCTGGCAGGCTTGTGAGTACCGCTTTACCAAGTAACATCTAGGCTTTAACCTCCGGGCGCATCACTGTGGTTTCGTCTAGATTTATTCACAACTTATCAATATCAGCTAGATCTGCAAGTCTTTTCTTGTTTATTTAGCTTTTAAAACCATCTTATCCCGCTCGAGGCTCGATCGTATCGGCTAACTCTCGTTGTATCATCAGACGCACTGGTCTCACAGCCGATCCGGACCTGCCTCGCTGCTGACATCACCAGATCGGCTGACCCTAGCCGTTCTTAACATACTTGCACTTCGGCTGCCTATCGGCTTGCCGATCTCGTTCAATCTCGCATCGGCCGATCGGGATGTTGTGCTGTGCCTGCGTGAAAAACACCTATCGGTTCTCTTGCTGATTAACCCCGTATTTAACTTCTTATCCTCTTCCGTGCTGATCAACAAGTCAGGTTGGCTGGCACCCCTTGTTCCATCCTGAGGATCCATTACGTGCTGCCACAGAGGACTTCATTCTGTTTTCTGCGTCAACAGGCCTACTACGGTCCACGCCTCCATTCCAGCAAGCCTTCTCCAGATGGCTTCATCTCCACGGATAGTCGCTTGTTGCCTACTACGGTCTGGGCTACACACGGGTAGTTGTCTGCGGCCTACTACGGTCCGGGCTACCCATCGGGTCAACGGTTCACGGCCTACTATGGTCCACACCTCCCTTCCAGCAAGCCTTCTCCGGACGGCTTCATCCTCATGGGTAGTCGTCTGTGGCTTACTACGGTTCGGGCTACCCATGGGTAGTTGTCTGCGGCCTATTACGATCCGGGCTACCCATTAGGGCAGAAGTTTGTGGCCTACTACGGTCCATGCCCATCCTAGCGACTACTTTTCAGCTGTAAACATCTTCGTGCCAGACCAAGTGCCAACAATTGTACTCATTATTTCCACGGTAATAAAAGATTATTCGCCAACTTTTGTTCTATGAAATCTTGTCGCCATCTATGGTTCTCTGGAACTCATCAAAGTAGAGTACCACTACTCGCAAAAAATTTCCTCTTGCAACCAAGATTTCGCCAGACTAGCTACTAGTCCATCAAAGGCGCACGACTACATTATGCACAAGGGAATATCACAAACAGATAATTGAGTACTCAAATTTTCACTACTACTCATTATACATTATCTGTTTCTAAACTTGTCTTGCCTACAAGTTTTCTTCTCCAGATACATCTAGCTAAGGTCTAGGCGGGAGACCATCTCTTCGGCAATGGGGGCCATCTCTTCCAGGACCTCCTAGAACCTGTCGTCAGTGCAGTTTGCTGCCATGCCTTCCTTGACTACGGTGAAGTCGGGCGTTGAGTAGAAGGAGTGAAGGAAACTAAGCACCTGGGTCGGGATTGATCGCGCTAGCTTCTGCACATACTCAACAAGCTTGCCTGGCGTTTCCTTCAACCTCTCCACCAGTGGCCTCAGCTCCAACTCGGGTACTCTGGGTTCGAACAGACTTCCCACGGGTTCTGCTGCTGCCTTCAACTCCATCATCTCCCTCTTCAAGAGCTCGGCTTCCTCCACCTTCATATTCAGCGACCGCATACAAGTCGTCAGATCAACAATGGTGTCACCCTTGAGGTCCAACTTGTAAATCAGCTCTACAGTCCACACCTTGAGGTCCTCCTCGACATTCTCACACTAAGCTTGTTCCCAGTTGAAGGCGTTCTGCCAATTGGTGGCCTTGTCCTTCAGCTTCTGCACTGAGTTCTCCAGCGCTGCATTTCAACAGTTCAAGGGGTCAACTCACTACACCTACAACAAGTACTCGATACAAGACAAGAGCTCCAGGATTACCTTTCTTGTCTTGCCACAGAGCTTTATTCATGCGGACGACATCATCCTTCAGCTCTGTCAGCTTCTGGACTTCGTTGCGTACTCCGCCGCATTTGAGTCCAACTTCATCTGCAGCCGAGACGAAAGCTCCCTTTCTTTCCGCAAGTCCTCCTCAAGCCTGGCCACCCTCTCTCCTGTAGTGGCCTGCTTGGCGAGTTCTTGGGACTTCCGCCTCGACTGCATCATGATATCCTGTGCATCACAAAGAGATTTGATCAAGTACTCGAAGACCATATAACTAGTCTACAACAAGGGGTACTCGTTCTTACCTGCACAAACGAGCTGAAGTCGTGCAAATTCTTCATTTGCATCTCCACATACTCCAGCTCCAGCATGGCTTCATCGACACTAGCCAGCACTTCATCAGCAGCATGGCTACTCGTCTCCGCCATAAACTCCATCAGTAGGCTTTGCAGCGGCGATGGATCTTCAATGTCGATTTCGCACATGACCATTTTCCTCTTTGGGCTCATCTCAAGAAAGACCCGTGCATTCTCCTGATGCATGGGGGCTGAGCTTTCTTCTTCTTGAGGCAAGTTGGCCTCTTGATTTAGCGGTATTGTTTCTACCAGCTCTGCTTCAAGTTCTGCCAAAGGATTAGTCCTTGACCCGGGGGCTGCACCGTACGTGAAAATCAGTGACTTGACTACTTTACTCTAGAGTTGGGACAAACCTATGGCGGCGACTATCTCCGTCTTGGTCACGTCCACCGTGGTTTGCTCTGGCTCCACATCTTATACAAGAGAAGGGACACTCTCTCCTCCTGGTTCTGCTGGGCATCCTCTACGACTTCCTCAACACCGGTACTAGTACCTGCATCAGCACCAGTGCTCGGCGGTTCCCAAGAGAGATCGGTTGATTTCCTGCACAATGATTTTTTACGTGACTTCACTACTTATCAAAGAAAATAGTACTCGGGTTGCCCTGTACTAACAATGTGGAGCGCGATACTTGCTTCTTGGGCCCTCCATGCAGCGAGAACAAATCAGTGGCCACTATCGGTGACTCCACATCCACATGAGAAGACGCCGGGGTCTCCGTGCTCTTCCTCGTCTCCGCCGTGAGCTGCGTCATCTTCGCAGCCTCTAGCTCCTTCGATGGCGGTGGCTCGACTTCTCCGGATGTACTACCCACAGGAAATCCCACAGGCAGTACAGTATCATCATCACCAAGGTCCACGACCTCGATGGGCTCAGGGGCAACATCCTGCATAGGCTCTGTCGCCTGTTCAACCTCCTTTTGTCCCTGCACACATGCGATAAGGTCAAGGGCTACTCCAGAAGACTTCACCGACTACTCACAAGGTCTAAAGTTTACCTCAGCTGACAGCTCTTGTGGGTTCGTGATCCTCTTCACACATCGCTTCCACACTGTTCTTCTTTGCTTCCTCAGTGGCGGCGCGATGTCTCCAGCAATGTTGACTACCGGCCTCTTCAATGTGCTAGTAGTCGACCCCTTGCAGCGGACGCCGAGTACCCGTAGCGCGACTTCATCTCATAACACTGCGACAGGGTGGTACCATCATCGTCCATCGAGCACTCCTCCACGGCTCCCTCTTCGGTCTTTTCTGACTCTGCGACATTGGCTACCTCTTCGGTGGCCCAGGTACCCCGCTCGGGGTACATCCCGCCATTGACGTACACGGGTAGTGGTGGCATGGAATAGAATCACTCCACATCCTCCTACGGAACCAACACAAGACAAATCAGCTACTTGACAAGTCAAGACATAAGTACTCGGGGGCTACGGAACATACCATCTTTGGCGGCCTATCCACCGAGTACTCCTGCACAGTGGCTGGGACTCCAGGTTCCATGTTCCTGAAGATCTTCACCAGCTGTTCCATCAGTGTATCAGAGCTGATCTCCTTGTCGATGAATCTTGAGCTGTCACTACGGCCCGTGTAGTCAAAGTCGTAGTGGTCCCTCTTCATCAGCAATTGAACGCGACGCTTCATGAAACTAAAGGCTACTCGCTCCGCAGTCAACCCGACACTCTTCAACTCTCTGATGCGCCTCAGCAACTCCGACACATCCAGGCACTCCTCCATAGTTGGCTTTGCATTCCAGACATCACTATGGACTGGAGGGTACAGGCTTGGCTTCGGCAGTTGCGGGCGCTGGTTCGCAGTATTGAACCACTTCTGCTTCCAGTCTTGGTTTGAATCTATCAACTTGTACTCAAAGTACACGTCGGATAGCTTCTCCCTCTTCTGCATTCTGGCGCCACCAACTACATGTGGGAACAGCGTGCTCGGCTGTGGCTTTAACCGGAACAGCTTCTTGAACAACCCCCAGTGAGTACGGATTCCCAGAAATGCTTCACAGAAATGGACGAAGATGGAGATCTGGAAAATACCATTCGGGTTAAAGTGGACGTGCTCGATCTGATAGTACTCGAGCAGCCTATGGAAGAAGTCGATGCCAGCAGGGCCAACCCGCGCTCGCAGAAGTGGGCGAACATCAGGATGTCGTCGGGGGTCTTCTCCATCGGCCAGTCATCTCCGGCGGTGGCATTCCATCCTTCGATCATCTGCTCGCGAAGGAACCCGGCATCGACTAGCACCTGGATATCTTTGTGCTTCAGCTTCTTCCAGGCGCTAGCCTGGTTCTTCGGTGGTGACGGCAACAGGGAAAATTCCTTCCTGTTCACTGCTGCCCTCTTCTTCCTCTCCATCTGCACAGTGGACGGTGCGGTCTTCATCCTCGTGGTCACGAGCCTCTTTACTCGCATTCGCTCAGGGGCTACGCAGCGATGGAGGGTGCACAGGGCTCTCTCACTATGGCAGTGGTTGCAGATGCGCAATGGGGAGGAGGCTAAGTGCTCGGTGGCTTCAGATGCGAATGGGAAACCCTAACTAGGGCTCCCATCTATTTGTAAGCTAACCGGTGCTTTTTCAGTGTTGAAGGACCAGATTGGGCGACCAGAGAGGGGGGAGTGAATGGGAGCCGATAAATATTCTTCTCGAGACAGATGACTCCTCTAATGTGATGAACACGGCCTAGGTCCCGAAATGACTTTCTCCACTCTATCTGCGCGTTTGCCAAGATCACGTAGCCATTAGAGTGCTATTGATCCTAGGATCAAACCACACCTCCAAGCAACTCAAACACGCACACACCACAACAAAAACCAATTGAGGAAAATTTTTTGCCAGAGGTGGTCAGACCGCATGGACAGGGCGGTTAGACCACCTAGGGCTGGAGATTTCCCTCAACCACCAAACAAAGCTCACGACCCCGAATCGAACCAAGATTCCGCCTGGAGACTCCTCTGATCAAGGCAAAGAAGCTATCAGAGAAATCCCCCGGAAAACCAAACTTTCCTCATGAAACCTCCCAGGGTAGTCAAACCGTGTACCCCCTGTGGTTAGACCGCCTACCTCCCAGAAAACGGCCGCGGGTCAACCCTCAACTTCCTATCACCCGATCTCCTGATTCACCCTACGGATTGCAGCGAAACTTCGAGGATAGCTGGGTCACCTCCTGGAAGACTTCTGCACCAAAGGATATCCACCAAAACTGTAACACCTCATGTTTTTAATTATTGTCTTTTTGTGCTAATCAACTTCTTTAAACAAGTCTTGATCATTAGTGTTTAAACCCATAGTTAAAGATATGGTCAAACCCCTAGTCAAAACCCTTTGCACTCATACCATGCCTAGAACTTTTGCCACATTCTCCAAATTTCACCTAAACACTTCAAAATCCGCCAATATAAAAGTTGTGCATCTTGTCATGGGACACAATTTTCATGTTGGGCGGCATTTCAAATTTTTAGTGGAAAACATTGAAAAACATGATCAACGGCAGCCGACATTGTTTTTAGGTGTCGAGATAATCTACAAATTGGCTTGCTGTTTATGCAAAAACCTTTGATCAAAATAGCCTTCAGCCTTTGTAAAAGTTGTAGAGGATCATGAGATGTCCAACTTTGGTATAGATCACTTAGTGGACTTCATTTGCATTTTTTGGACAAAACGGTGATCAAACTAGGCTAGTTGAACTGCACGGCACCGGGAACACGCACCCGTGCACGACGCCGTCGCGCACGCCATGTCGAACTGCGGTCGTACGTCGCGTACACGCACATCGAGGATCCCCTGCGTCCACCAGTCCGAGGGAGTCACCATTTGCGACTGTGCGCCGGAGGAATGACGCGGGCTAGGAGCCGTAGGCCGGTGCCACGCGGTGCGCCCACACTCGCCGGCGCCCGCACGCCGTGCCCGCCATTGGCCGGCGACCCTCACCATGTCACCACTGACCGCGCGCCCATGCCGTGACCCCCTGTGGGCGACGACGCTCGGTCTTACCACCCCTCGACGCCACGCCTGCTATAAGAACCCCTCCTCCTATCCCTACGCGAGGACCCCACCACCGCCGTCAGCCATTACCGCCGCCGCCGGTGAAACCTTTCCTCCGCTCACCCCCACAGCCGTCTAGCACTTCGAAGCTCTTCTTTAGCACCCACTCGAGCTTCCACAGCCACACATGGCCTAGCTCTCCCCCACATTCCGCCAGAGATCGAGCAGAAGCGGCGCCGGCTCCGCTGTCTCGCTGCTGGTCATCACCGTAGGCATCTCCGACCCCAATTCCGCCACCAATCGTGCCAAGGTGAGCAAACCCGCCGCCTCGTGCAATTTGTTGGCCAAGTCCGGTCGGCCATCGCCGCCGGCGAGCTCGCCCTGCGGCGGAAGGGCACGATTGTGAAGATTAAACTCTTCGTAGGGGCGTTTGTGTAAACTAAGGGTATATCTATAAAGGTTTAAATCTTTCTAGGGTCTGTGGTGAAAATAGATTCGTATGTTTTTCTCCCTTTGGTCCAATGACTTGGAAAAATCCTAGAAAATCGTAGAAAAATCAAAAAAAATGCAAAACCAATTTTGTTGGTTTCCTTATGAACAGACCTACATCTTTTAGAAAGGTTGTCTATATTTTGATGAATAGTTTTTGATTGAAAATTCAAACTCAGTTTGAATGTGTTTGTTCATAACTTGGAATGTACTCCTGTGTTAAGCTTGATCTTTGGATATGTTTTTAGTCATGACTAGTATAGGACAGATCTAAGTTTTTGCACAATGTTACTGAAGGACTCTAGCTTTACGATTTATTTTGCATTTATACTAGGTCTATGTAAATGATTTTTGCAGCTTCGTGTAAATACTTTATGTGGCTCAACTTGTGGCTATCATCTTGTTAGGTTTAGATATACCTCTGGTGATTTTATCAAGTTTTTATGAACTATCTATATATATATTTCTGAGTTATGCTTGTGCGTAGGATTAATTTTATAGTTCATTTTTTGATGATCCAGTGATGCTCATCTTTGGACTAGATGATGTTGGTGCCATGTTTGGACAGAGTAAATTTTGAAGGAATTAAGTTCTATAAAAAGAAAAATGAAGAAATCACTATTTTAAGGACTTGTGTGTGTTTCACCCTAAGTTGCACCCCTTATAATTCACCTTTCACCCACTTGGTTATTTTGTGAAGAAAGGTAGTTGTAAGTAAATAAATGTGCACACAATCAGCATTAAAATAAATATTAATAATTGGTTGCTTACTTTTCTCTTTATAGAAGAGTATGCTAAATATATTCTTATCTAGGTGAATGTGGTCAACTTTGCACCCTATGCTGGTCATGTGCTGTTTGTGTTTAAATAATTTACATTCACCAACTAATTCTTGCATATGCATCCTTTGTGTAGAAGTCCCCGACAGTAGCTACTGGCTCGTGCCGGCAGACGAGGACGAGGGAGCAGGAGGTGACGTGCACTTCATGACTGTAGATCAAGACCCGGACCAAAGTCCAGAAGTTTGTCTGACTGCCTGTGCTGACGAAGGCAAGCCCCCATTTATCATTAACCTATGCGTTTCCTTATAAACTTCTGAATTCATCTTTGATTACCTTTTTGCATTTACGTTCAGGAGTTGAATTGAAACCCTAGTTGTATGATCCCTGAGTACCTATGATCCTTTACTAGTACACTAGTTCGCTAGTTGCTATGCACTAAGGACCCGGTACAAGTCGAGTGATGTACTTCGCTCGCGAGAATAGGTTCTTATGTTGGAATCATAAGATTGGAATAATTGGATTGCTCATGTGGTAAGAGCATGGGATTCTGGGCTCCGGTTCTGTGGTTAAGAGATTAAGCTTTTGAACGTACTAAACATTTGTCGGAAATAGGTACGGTAAGCCTAGTACCTAAATGACGCGGTGCGGGAACTTTGCGCTACTAATCTTGGGTTGCGGCCCCAGTCTTGCAAACTATGGTGCATGTGTGATTCTAGACACTAGTATGAGGCGGGCCAGATAGCCTTGTACCTAGGACTGTGGCATCCGATCCCAATCTGAGGAATGACGAGAACTGCATGGTTGAATGAACTCTCTGTGAGGGCATTCTCCCGTATGTTTAGGTTTACCTTGCATGGTTATTAATCGATCGATCGTCGACCTCTCACCGTTATCCGAGAGTGCTTAATTATCTGGCCATTGTGATCCCTTTATGATGGAATGTTGATAAACTTGATGTTTGATTAAATTGTATTGTACAACTCATGCTTGCAACAATTGCTTATCTAGTAATGAATTAATCTACTAGAACTTGAGCTAAAATATTGAAATTAAGGATGAACTCCTTAGTAGCTTTTTGGCAAAACAAACCCACTAGCCAAAAGCCTTGCATGATTAGAGGTTAAGTCTTTTATTTTCGACGAGTAAGCCTTGCTAAGTATTAGTATACTCAACCTTGCTATAAATGTTGGTTTCAGGTGATAATGTTTGGCCTGGTGAAATCCCACCCGGCTGGGAGCTGGAATGAGTCGATGACGAAGAGTAATGGCGTCATGGGTGGCCTCCCATGATGCCACTGTATCATTTAGTATTTCTGTTGTCTTTTTAAACTCTGAACCATTTACTTTCATGTCAAGAACAATGGTTTGTAATAATTGACCCTACGGGGAAGATTGAATTTAATTTGTAAGGTACTCTGGACTCTCCTTCGTGGGAGTTTTAATGTATGTGTGTTCGATCCTCTGTGTGTTGTACAAGTGATTTACTGGGGTTTGACCCGGCAACACTCAACATGACGGTTCCTTATTATTGTTGATGACCAAATGGAGTGGTTTAGGTGATAGTACGGATTTATCTCGGACGGGGTTGTCACAGTTGGCACCAGAGCATCCGTATACACCAGAGTAATTAGATTAACACTAATCACATGTTTTAGAATAAAACTTACCAAGATTGATTGGATTTCGAAAATACATTGGATCACTAAGGAATGATTAGACCGAGAGGCCCTAGAGGGAATTTTGGGTTCTTTAAGGTGGCTAAGTAACCTATGGTTTAATTATGCTAACTTCTAGCACTTCTAAAGCCACGTGTTTCATACGTGTGCTGTGCCGCATCACAAGTACACGAGGGTTGATAGGGCAATAAATTCAACGGATCCTATCTTCTCGGTTGGATGCTCACGTGTTTTATACGTGTGCTTTCCGCATGCATGTCATGGGTTGTGATGTCGCCACGTTTTGCTAGATGTGTGCATGATTCCGCATTACGAACATGCGAAGGGGGACACCCTCCATTCAAAAGGGGTGTGTCTCAGGTTGGGCACTGTCCATGCAGTGCTAAATGCATGGGTGCCATTTCTATAGTGAATGGTAATAGTTGTGGACGCTTCCATGACGTACTGGCATGGAAGGTTCTTTTCTGCAGGTACACTAACCACGTTAGTGCGATCGTTATGAATGACGTGTAGTTCTGACTAGTTATTATAGGGAGAGTCATTTATAAGCTTGCCACCGGCACTAACTACATCTTTTAAGATCCATGGTTTGAGAGGTCGTTTAAGACGTGTGCATCATGATAAAATTTTGTTGAACCTAAAATTTGTTGCTCTACTCTTTGTGCTATGCTTCTAGAGGTGTTGCTTGCTCTTAGAAAGGTTATCCCCTCACTTTGATCATAAGTAGTTTTCTGTCAAGAATTGCTGCTGTCAGCTCATGAAGTTTTAGAGCCAATCCTAAGATGTTTCTTGCTAGGCAACTTTTACAAAAGTTGTTCCTCATCAAGTCAAGAATCTACTGTGAATTTTTCACGATTTTAGAATTTCTCAATCTAGAGTTATGATCAAAATAGTGAACCATTGTTCTGCTGTTTTTCCTAGTAACCTTCTCTGAAAGTATATATTTTTTGAGCATGTTCCTGACGAGCTGCAGGGAGACTCGGGTTTGGACGAGGACAGTGTTGACGGGCCACCACCTGCTTCTCCTCAGTCCAATGCTGGTTCCGCCGCGGGCAACTAGCTTGCCCTAGTGTTGTTGTAGGACAAGGACATGTACTCTTGGTTTATCCTTTTTAGCTAGATTTTGTGGAAGGGATTAGGCTGTACGGAGAGTATGTGTGATGTGTTCCATTTCCTATGTATTTCGTGTGTTAGGTGTGATCCACAAACTATGCATCGTGTAATGCTATGGATGAACACCTTTGTGTTGTGGTTTTCAATGAATTAATTAGGGTTGTCGTGATAAAAATTTCATCTTGCGCTGAATACCAAAGTTGTGTGAAATGTTGTCAAGATCATGCTTACCAAAATTCATCATGTTTGCATAAGCATACCGAGAGTTATGGTAGTTTTATTGCATCTCGGCCTCTTGTGAAAACAGCTAGGCAGAACCTCGGTTATGGAATTTTTTGAGCATGATAATGTTGAAATTTGACTCTGAGTTGAATACCAATATTGGAGCTTATGAAATTCTACACTTGTTGACCAAAAAAATGAGAATTTTTTCCATGTATGGGTAGAGAGTTATGAATTTTTCACCAAGTCGGCTGCGCTGTCCGGTTCCTAGAAATGTGGATATTTACGCGTTTTCGTCTTGCATATTCTTCTTGTGGTTAAATGTAAGCAAGCTTACGAATATGTGGCTAATGAAAACTCCATGAATTTTAGATGGTGGGACCGACACGCACCTCGCCCAACAGTTATGGTGCAAGTGGGAGTGAGGCTCCGCCACCTCCTCCCAACATGACAATCCAAGAGCAATTCATCGCCACCCAAACTGAGGTGATGTGACAGATCTTGCAAATGCAATAGCAAATTGCTCAGCAGCTGCAGCAAGCTCCATGTGGGGGAAATCATGATGGCCAACCCTTGGTCACCAAGTACGAGCACTTCTACGCCATGAAGCCCCCAACGTTCGAAGAGGCCAAAGAGCCTCTGGCTGCGGATGCATGGATCAAGGCCATTGAGGCCAAATTCTCAGTGTTTGTCTTGTCGTGCTCAGAGGAGCCTAATGCCAGTTTTGCTGCCTTACAGCTTCATGGTGCTGCATTGCTGTGGTGGGAGCACTACAAGTCCATGATTCCAGCTGGGCAGTAGATCGCCTGGACTGAGTTCAAGAGGGCCTCTAAGGAACACCACATTCCTAAGGGTCTCATGGACCGGAAAATGAAGGAGCTGCTTGCACTGAAGCAAGGCACAGATACGGTGTATGAATATGCCAAGAAATTTAATTCCTTGTGTCAGTATGGTGGGCATCATGTTGAAAGTGATCCCAAGAAGATAGAGCGTTTCTGTGATGGGTTGGACGGAGACCTCTATGAGAGGCTTAATCTCTATGAGCCTAATAGTTATTAGGACCTTGTGAACAAGGCCATCTCCTAGGAGGATGCCATAAGGAAGGCACAAAAAGACAAGAAGAGGCAGGCCGGATTCACCACTGCTGGTGGATCGGGCAAGAAATTTTGCTTTGTCAAGAAGGGTACGCAGGGGCATCCCCAGTCATCGTCATCTGGACACTGGAGAATGACCCCATCACAGAACAAGTCTTCTGGGAACTTCCAGTACCGTAAGGCACAGCAGCAGCCTTACAAGCCTAGTGCACCCCCGGCCAACAACAGTGTGGTCAAGGGCCGTCACTGCTACAATTGTGGGCAGCCAGGGCACTATGCAAATGACTACCCAAGCCTAAGCAGATAAAGACCTACCAGCAAGGTGAAGGGTCAGGGGCCAAGCAGGGCAATCAGGGCAAAAAGACCACTGTGCAAGTGAAGCAAGGCAAACTGAACTTCACTTCCATGGTGGATATGCCAGAGGGAGCACTAGTGCTGACGGGTACCTTTTCTATCTGAGGTTATTCAGTTAAAGTGTTGTTTGATTCTGGTGCTACGCATAGTTTTATGAATGGGAAAATTCTGAACAAGTTGGGATTGGGTAGTTGTCAAATGAACCGACCTTTCCTCATAACATTACCTGGTGGAAGAGTTGCCACTAGAGACCTAGCGTTGAGAGTGCCACTTGAGCGAGGTAGCAAAGTATTTTCAACAAATCTCATCGCTTTGAGCCTAGAAGGTATTGATGTGATCCTAGGGATGGATTGGTTGACACAACATAAAGTCATCTTGGACCTTGCTACAAGAATGATAGAAATCAATTCACCTACTGAGGGCACATCTACTCTCTATTTACCCTCCAAGGGCAATGGGAATTCTTATGCTTTCACAGCTATCAATTTTTACTTGATGACATTCCAATAGTTTGTGGATATCTGGATGTGTTTCCCGATGACTTGCCTGGCATGCCACCAGACAGGGACATCGAATTCATGATAGAGCTTCAACCTGGCACTGCACCTATCTCTAAGAGACCTTACCGTATGCCACCCAAAGAGCTAGCTGAGTTGAAAAGTCAATTGCAAGAGTTGCTTGAGAAAGGGTACATTCTCCCAAGTTCTTCTCCTTGGGGATGTCCCGCTCTATTTGTGAAGAAGAAAGATGGTAGTTTGCGGATGTGCGTGGACTATCATCCTCTCAATGCGGTGACAATAAAGAACAAATATCCTTTGCCCCGCATTGATGTTCCCTTCCATCAATTGGCTGGTGCCAAAGTCTTTTCTAAGATCGATCTTCGATCGGTTATCATCAAACTAAGATTCGCCCAAGTGACATTCCGAAAACAACTTTCTCCACCAGATATGGTCTTTATGAATTTCTGATGATGTCCTTTGGTCTCACAAATGCACCCGCCTATTTCATGTACCTTATGAACTCCGTCTTCATGAATGAACTAGACAAGTTCATAGTGGTCTTCATTGATGATATTTTAATTTATTCCAAGAATGAGGAAGAACATGCGGAACATCTTCAGATTGTTTTGCAGCTTTGAGAGATCATAAGCTATATACTAAATTCTCCAAATGTGAATTCTGGTTGGATAGTGTGAAATTCTTGAGTCACACTATTTCCAAGGATGGTATCTCCGTGGATCCTAGCAAAGTGTAGGAAGTCATGGATTGGAAGCGACCCAAGTCTGTGCATCAAATCTGTAGTTTTCTGGGTATAGCAGGCTATTATCGTCGATTTATTCCAGATTTCTCTAGAATAGTTAACCCATGATGGAACTGCTGAAGAAAGGTGTCAAGTTTGTGTGGGATGAGGCTTGTAACAAGGCTTTCCACACCTTGAGGGAGCATTTAACATCAGCCCCCGTGCTAGCACAGCCAGATATGATGAAACCGTTTGAGGTGTATTGTGACGCTTCAGGCACTGGCCTTGGTTGTGTGCTTATGCAAGACAACAGGGTTATTGCCTACGCCTCACGAGCACTTCGACCTCATTAGAAGAACTATCCTACCCATGATCTTGAGCTAGTAGCGGTTGTTCATGCCTTAAAATTTTGGCGGCATTATTTGATGGGAAACCGCTGCAATATCTTCACCGATCACAAAAACTTTAAATATATTTTCACTCAATCAGATCTGAATATGAGGCAAAGAAGGTGGTTGGAATTGATAAAGGATTATGATTTAGAAGTCCAATATCACCCCGGCAAAGCCAACGTGGTTGCATATGCGCTTAGCCGCAAGCATTACAACTGCATGACGGTAGAGCCGTATAATGAGACTTTATGTGAAGAGATGAGGAAGCTTAACCTAGAAGTGGTCGAGCACGGAAATTTATATGCCATCTCCACAGAATCCCCTCTCCATGAGAGAATCGCTTTAGCTCAACTCACTGATGAAGGTGTCCAGTTAATCAGACAAAAACTATCTAAGGAAGACCCCAAGTATAATTGTTTCCAGAAGGATGAACAAGGGGTGATATGGTTTGATCAAAGATTGGTCATTCCCCAGGATCCGTAAATAAAAAAAGAAATTTTATATGAGGCTCACCTCTCTAAATTCACCATTCACCCTGGTAGTTCAAAAATGTACAGAGATCTTAGGGAAAATTTCTGGTGGTCAAATATGAAAGGTGAAATAGCCAAGTATGTGTCCGAATGTGATACATGTCAAAGGATCAAGGCTAGTCACTTAAAGCCCGCGGGTCAAATGCAACCTTTGTCTATACCCGCACGGAACTGGGATGACATAAGTTTGGATTTCATTGTAGGTTTACCCCTTACTCCCAAAAAGCATTATTCCATTTGGGTTATAGTGGACTGACTTACCAAGACCACTCATTTCATCGCTGTCCACACTACCTACTCAGCCGAGAGATATGCAAAGATCTATGTTCACCTCATAGTACGCTTACACAGTGTTCCAAAAACTATCCTATCCGATAGAGGCACCCAATTTCTTGCTCGCTTTTGGGCACAAGTGCATGAATCCTTGGGTACCAAATTGATCCATAGGTCTAGCTATCACCCCCAGACCGATGGTCAGACAAAAAGAGTAAATGAAATAGTGGAAGATATGTTGAGAGCTTGTGTCATTCATTTTGACAAGACTTGGGACAAATGCTTAGCTTTGGCAGAGTTTGCCTGTAACAATAGCTACCAAGCTAGTCTGAAAATGGCTCCTTTCGAAGCCTTATATGGACGAAGATGTCACACCCCCTTTAATTGGTCACAACCGGGTGAGAGAACATTATTCGGTCCTAAGCTAGTACAAGAAGCCGAAGAAAAGGTGGAAGTGATTAGAGAAAATTTGAGATCTGCTCAAATGAGACAAAAGAGTGACCATGATAAAGCTAAGGCTCCCAGAGAATTTGAAGTTGGTGATTTTGTGTACTTAAAAGTGTCACAACCAAAGGTGTACAGAGATTCAGAGTAAAAGGGAAGTTAGCTCCACGCTATATCACCCATTATGAAGTCACTAAGAAGTTCGGTATGGTTGCAAATCGTATTAAACTCCCAGACAGACTCTCCACAGTACACGACGTGTTTCACGTCTCACAGCTGAAAGAAATGTGACCAAATACTAGAAGCACAAATAATCACCGAGACCAATGCAGAGATAGAACCTGACCTATCACTAGTGGTATATCCACTAAGAGTGCTAGATCAAAAAGAAAGACAAACAAGAAGACAAATGGTGAAGATGTACAAGATACAATGGAGTCACCACACTGAAGAAGAGGCTACATGGGAAACCGAGCAGTTTCTAAACACCAAGTATCCGGGTTTTCTTCAAAGCCAACATCGTACGTATCCTTTCCCGCTTATCTTTTAATTTCGAATCTCAGGACGAGATTCCTTTTAAGGGGGGTAGGCTGTAACACCCGTGTTTTTAATGAGTGTCTTTTTGTGCTAATCATCTTCTTAAACAAGTCTTGATCATTAGTATTTAAACCGTTAGTCAAAGATATGGTCAAACCTATAGTCAAAATCATTTGCACTCATACCCTGCCTAGAACTTTTACCATGTTCTCCAAATTTCACATAAACACTTCAAAATCCGCCAATATAAAAGTTGTGCATCTTGTCATGAGACACAATTTTCATGTTGGGCGGCATTTCAAATTTTTAGTGGAAAAGAGTGAAAAACATGATCAACGGCAGCCGGCACTATTTTCAGGTGCCGAGATAATCTGCAAATTGGCTTGCTATTTATGCAAAATCCTTTGATCAAAACACACTTCAGCTATGTAAAAGTTGTAGAGGATCATGAGATGTCCAACTTTGGTATAGATCGCTTAGTGGACTTCATTCGCCTTTTTGGAGAAAACAGTGGTCAAACTAGGCTAGTTGAACTGCATGGCACCGGGAACACGCGCTCGTGCACGACGCCGTCGCGTGTGCCATGTCGAACTGCGGTCGTACGTCGCGTACACGCATGACAAGGATCCCCTGCGTCCACCGGTCCGAGGGAGTCGCCATTTGCGACTGTGTGCTGGAGGAATGACGTGGGCTAGGAGCCGTAGGCCGGTGCCATGCAGTGCGCCCACACTCGCCGGCGCCCGCACGCCGCGCCCGCCATTGGTCGGCGACCCTCACCACGTCACCACCGACCGCGCGCCCATGCCGTGACCCCCTGTAGGTGACGACGCTCGATCTTACCGCCCCTCGACACCACGCCTACTATAAGAACCCCTCCCCCTATCCCTACGCGAGGACCCCACCACCACCGTCCGCCATTACCACCGCCGCTGGTGAAACCTTTCCTCCGCTCGCCCCCGCAGCCGTCTAGCACTTCGAAGCTCTTCTTTAGCACCCACTCGAGCTTCCACAGCCACACATGGTCTAGCTCTCCCCCACATTCCACCAGAGATCGAGCCGAAGCGGCGCCGGCTCCGCTGTCTCGCCGCCGGTCATCACCATAGGCATCTCCGAATCCAATTCCGCCACCAATCGTGCCAAGGTGAGCAAACCCGCCGCCCCGTGCAATTTGTTGGCCAAGTCCGGCCGGCTATCGTCGTCGGCGAGCTCACCCTGTGGCGGAAGGGCACGGTTGTGAAGATTAAACTCTTTGCAGGGGCATTTGTGTAAACTAAGGGCATATCTATAATGGTTTAAATCTTTCTAGGGTCTGTGGTGAAAAGAGATTCTTAAGTTTTTCTCCCTTTGGTCCAGTGACTTGGAAAACTCCTAGAAAATCGTAGAAAAATCGAAAAAATGCAAAACCAATTTTGTTGGTTTTCTTAGGAACAGACCTACATCTTTTAGAAAGGTTGTCTATACTTTTGATGATTAGTTTTTGATTGAAAATTCAAACTCAGTTTGATTGTGTTTGTTCAGAACTTGGAATGTACTCCTGTGTTAAGCTTGATCTTTGGATATGTTGTTAGTCATGACTAGTATAGGATAGATCTAAGTTTTTGCACAGTGTTACTGAAGGAATCTTGCTTTATGATTTATTTTGTATTTATACTAGGTCTGTGTAACTGATTTTTGTAGCTTCGTGTAAATACTTTATGTGGCTCAACTTGTGGCTATCATCTTGTTAGGTTTAGATGTACCACTGGTGCTTTTATCAAGTTTTTATGAACTGTCTATATATATATTTCTGAGTTGTGCTTGTGCATAGGATTAATTTTATAGTTCATTTTTCGATGATCCAGTGATGCTCATCTTTGGACTAGATGATGTTGGTGCCATGTTTCGACAGAGTAATTTTTGAAGGAATTAAGTTCTATAAAAAGAAAAATGAAGAAATCACTCTTTTAAGGACTTGTGTGTGTTTCACCCTAAGTTGCACCCCTTGTAATTCACCTTTCACCCACTTGGTTATTTTGTGAAGAAAGATAGTTGTAAGTAAATAAATGTGCACACAATCACCATTAAAATAAATATTAATAATTGGTTGCTTACTTTTCTCTTTATAGAAGAGTATCCTGAATATATTCTTATCTAGGTGAATGTGGTCAACTTTGCACCCTATGCTGGTCATGTGCTGTTTGTGTTTAAATAATTTACATTCACCAACTAATTCTTGCATATGCATCCTTTGTGTAGAAGTCCCCGACGGTAGCTACAGGCTCGTGCCGACGGACGAGGACGAGGGAGCAGGAGGTGACGTGCACTTCGTGACCGTAGATCAAGACCCGGATCAGAGTCCGGAAGTTAGTCTGACTGCCTATGCTGAAGAAGGCAAGCCCCCGTTTATCATTAACCTATGCATTTCCTTATAAACTTCTGAATTTATCTTTGATTACCTTTGTGAATTTACGTTCAAGAGTTGAATTGAAACCCTAGTTGTATGATCCCTGAGTACCTATGATCCTTTACTAGTATGCTAGTTCGCTAGTTGCTATGCACTAAGGACCCGGTACGAGTCGAGTGATGTACTTTGCTCGCGAGAATAGGTTCTTATGTTGGAATCATAAGATTGGATTAATTGGATTGCTCACGTAGTAAGAGCATGGGATTCTGGGCTCCGGTCCTATGGTTAAGAGATTAAGCTTTTGAACGTACTAAACATTTGTCGGAAATGGGTACGGTAAGCCTAGTACCTAAATGATGCGGTGCAGGAACTTTGCGCTACTAATCTTGGGTTGCGGCCCCAGTCTTGCAAACTATGGTGCATGTGTGATTCTAGACGTTAGTGTGAGGCAGGCCAGATAGCCTTGTACGTAGGACTGTGGCATCCGATCCCAATCCGAGGAATGATGGGAACTGCGTGGTTGAATGAACTCTTAGTGAGGGCATTCTCCCATATGTTTAGGTTTACCTTGCATGGTTATTAATCGATCGATCGTCAACCTCTCACCATTATCCGAGAGTGCTTAATTATCTGGCCATTGTGATCCCTTTATGATGGAATGTTGATAAACTTGATGTTTGATTAAATTGTATTGTACAACTCATGCTTGCAACAGTTGCTTATCTAGTAATGAATTAATCTACTAGAACTTGAGCTAAAATATTGAAAGTAAGGATTAACTCCTTAGTAGCTTTTTGGCAAAACAAACCCACTAGCCAAAAGCCTTGCATGAATAGAGGTTAAGTCTTTTATTTTTGACGGGTAAGCCTTGCTAAGTATTAGTATCCTCAGCCTTGCTATAAATGTTGTTTTCATGTGATAATGTTTGGCCTGGTGAAATCCCACCCGGCTGGGAGCTGGAATGGGTGGATGACGAAGAGTGATGGCGTCATGGGTGGCCTCCGATGATGCCACTATATCATTTAGTATTTCCGCTGTCTTTTAAACTCTGAACCATTTACTTTCATGTCAAGAACAATGGTTTGTAATAATTGACCCTACGGGGAAGATTGGATTTAATTTGTAAGGTACTTCGGACTCTCCTTCGTGGGAGTTTTAATGTATGTTTGTTCGATCCTCTGTGTGTTGTACAAGTGACTTATCGGGCTTTGACTCGGGAACACTCAACGTGATGGTTCCTTAATATCGCTTAACGACCAAATGGAGTGGTTTAGGTGATAGTACGGAATTATCTCGGATAGGGTTGTCACAGAAACACTCTTAATCAAAGGGAATAGCGAATCCAAGGGCTCTATGTCATGAACTCGAGGAACAGCGAAAACCACCCAAATGAAAGGATTTCCAAGGGTTTTGTTGGGGCAAAATCACCAAGAAAAGAGGCACAAAGACCTCATGTGTGATACCTGTTGATGGCTGTTAAGTACCACTCCTAGCCGTCAATATTCTCACATAAATAGATGCATGTGCACTTATTACTTGCATTTTGGTATGAATAATGTAGTTCCACTTGTCCTTGAAGATTATTTGAATGTAGGTGTTTTAAGCATGAAAAGAGATGGAAACCCACCTTCTATGGAATGATTCATGCCAACTCAGCTGAGGAGGTGGCTGCCACACTAAATCTAGGTGGCATCCATATCACTGATCCAAGGAAGGCACTCACCGACGAATTAGAGAGCGACACATGGAATTCACAAGGATCCATGGGCCCACCTAGGATTCCAAAAAAGCCATGCACTGGGAAAGCTTAGAGGGCCCACCTGGTAGCCACCACGAGGAAGCACACCAGGTAGGGCTGCCCTAGATGGTCGGCCGATCCTAGTATCGGCCGAACCGACCTAGTGGCACTCCATCGTGGCCTTCCATGTGGTGGTTGCTCATTTGTCAATTGGTGCATCCCGGGTTGTTTTGGAGACATTTGGTGCCTGAAGGAAGCCTGGTCCTTGCCTATAAATAGAAGGGGAGAGGCTCCCATTTATCACACACATCTCTCTTGACTCTCCTCTCACTTTTAGTTTCCAAGGCTAGGGGGTAGGCTAGAGTAGCTCTTATTCAGGTTCCAAGTCTACTTTGGGATCTAGGTATGAGTTCTCTTGTATTTTTATTTCTTTGTTTGACTTTGATATGTTTTTGAGTTCATCCATTGTTCATCATGTAGAGGCTTGTGTTCTTCATAAACACTACCTTTCGATCTAGTTGAAGGATGATTTTCTCATTCCTTATTTGTTCATAAGTTAGAGGCTCGTGTTCTTCACGAACACGACCCTTTGATCTTGTTGATTAGACATAAGAGAGTTCATATCCGTTCATATGACTAGCTCTAGTTTGATCTGGATTGATGGCATCATTGTGTTGCATGAGGTTTGTGTTTAAGCTACGATACTCGGTCTAAGTTGGCCAGTTATCTGGTAGCTTTACCCTTGGACACAATAGCCTAGGCCGGGTGAAGTCTAGCAGCAATGCAGGCATGGTGCTTGGGTTGTGTAGCTTCGTCAGTTTTGATCTTGCCCCCGTAACGATAGAGGGAGGCCACAGTGGTGACAGGTGTTGGACCCTTTGAAACCCTCTGCACTGGGGTATTGTTGTAGGAGTCTAAAGGATAGTTTCGGAGAGTGCTGATCGTCAAGGGTGATCTCCCCGTTTGTACCTAGGTGCTAAACCTCCAATCATGCAATGTATTGTGCCTCTCTCTCTCCCTCTCTTGTATCATCTAACTCTTGTATGTGTAGTACCTTAGAGCCTAGAGCTAGCTCCGTATGGTCCCCCTACGCCGTAGTGTGCTTGTGTAGAGATAGATCAGAGTGTGTGTCACACTACCCTTATCCAATCATTTATATTACCCTTGTATTTGAGTTGTTGTCTTCTATCTCTATCTCATGGTTACACTCAGTGCAAAGCATAAGTCTTGATATCCGCCATTGCCTTCCACAGATATGATAACCTTGGAACACTCACTTCCCTGGGGAAATGCTACAATGGTTTATCTGTGCGCTTGCTGATTCATTCACGATCGTTAGATTCACCTTTGGCAAGTCTTGACGCTTGCTCTAACTCGGCGTTGTTAGTAGTGATGTTGAGAAACGGCAACAAGCATTTTTTCAGCTATTGCCGGGACGGATTCTAAACCCGTTCTTAGGTGGTTGCGTTAAGAAATGTCACCAAGCATTTCTAGCACCGTTGTCGAGGAAGACACAAGATTATCATGACTATGCTTTGCATCTGTTTGTAAAACATGAGTAGGTTAGAGCAACTCTCAATGCAGGCTAACCTTGATAGTCTTCTATTATCTATGGATGATGAAGACAGGTAGTGTATGACTTGTTTCGACTTGCTGGACAATTTCACAGAAGATCCCGAGTCATTAGTGAGGAAAGCTCGAATTCATTTTGACTCTCCTTGCCGTACTCGTCTGGAAGACAATCCAGCTTCCTTTGTACCATACACATCAAAAGCTATGGCCCATAAGATGCTTCGTGAGGACTCAGCTCCTTCAACTGACCAGATGCTGCAAGGCCCTGAGGTGGCAGTGGGGACTGAAAACTTCGAGATCAAGACGGGTTTAATCACGATGGTACAGGCCAGCCCGTTCTGTGGCAAGCCAAATTAGGATGCTAATGCCCATCTATAATAGTTCCTAGAGCTATGCAGTACTTTCATCATTAGGGGTGCAAACGTGGATGTTGTTCGTCTTCGTCTATTTCCTTTTTCTCTCCCGGGGAAAGCCAAGCAATGGTTCTATGCGAATCGTGATGCTATTGATACATGGAGCAAGTGTTCGAAAGCATTCCTCAAGAAGTTCTTTTCATTAGGTAAAACCAATGCCCTTCGTGGGACGATTTCTAGCTTTCAGTAAGCAGCAAATGAATCTATTCCAGAGGCTTGGGAAAGGCTTCAGGAGTACGTCCTGGCCTGTCCTCACCATGGGATGGAGGAATGGCTTATTCTTCAAAGCTTCTATAATGGGCAGACTCTGACAGCCTGTGGCCATATTGATGCTGCTGCTCAAGGAGCCTTCTTCTCACTCCACTACAATGAATGTGCCGACTAGTGATGCAAAAAAAGGCCGATTCTCATCATAAATCGTGATTAATGACACCGGTTGTTACGAAAACGCTCCGTCATTAATCAAGTGTCACAAACCGCGATTAATGACGAGACCTTATTTCGCGGCGTCATGAGTTTAATGACGTGTATAAATTTGTAACACTTGTCGACATAAACCTGTTTCAGCGGTTGCGCCACGTCGGACCGAGATCCATCGTGGCTCCCATGTGGCAGGGGGTTATGACGATTTTGATTCGTCACAAATTGAGGCTCGGTCCATGTAAGAGCTTTTGTGAGCCTAATATTGTTGGGCCAATTTTAGCCGGTTTTAGGTTTTCGTGTTATTTTTTTGGCCATTCCCTAAATATTTGTTGCACGCTATATTGGGCTGTTTTATTTTGGGCCCTAGTCCATCTAATGAACTTGGCCCATATTGCATTATGTAGGGACATTTGATTTTGGGCAATTATCCCCAGGGCCTTTCATGGGCCTCGGCCCATATTGCATTTCGCAGGGCACTGTTTACTATTCTGGCTACTGATCGCCAGCACATAATCAGACAACAAAACAGAATATTTCCCACTTCCATATAATTCACACCACATTCAGGGAATAATTCAACCAGTACAATTGTGCAACATACATCAATTTAGAATTGAATCAACGTACAACAAGTCATCAGCAACACAAGTTCACTAGGACCACACCTCACTTGAGAGGAGGATAAACCTGGCTGAAAATTATCAAGCCTTGGATCAGATTATGCATGCATTTGTGCTCTTCTTCAATGCTTCAAGCGCTTCTGTTTGAGACTTCAATGTTGTCTCCTGTTGTTGAGCCTTCAATCTCGCTCATATCGGCCTCCTGTTCAACAATCTACTGCCGCAGTTGTGCCCCCTCTTACTTCTCATTGTCAAGTCCAGCTCGTATTTCCTGAACCTGAAGTGCAGTAGTAACCCTAGTCTTTTTCATGGAGGGCAGGCGAATGCTAGCAACCTCCCGAAAAGTCCTAGATTGGACAACTTCCGCCACTGCTTCAGCAGCAGTCTTTCCTGGTTGGTAGCCTTGAGGTTCAATGACAATTTGTTCCATGCGAGCCTAAAAAAGGAAATAAAATGAATGGTTTAAAATAAAATAATCACACATGTTTCTAGGATTGTTGCAAAGAAGAATGCAAAAGCAGACAAGTACTTACAATGGATGCCTGTACTGGAGTGGTGAAGCCATTTTTGCTGCAGCGGAAGGACTTGAAATAATCAAGTGGACTTATCCCTTCTCCTTCAGTAGAATACTTCTGCCTCTAAATATGTTTCAAAAACAGGCATAATTATTAAAGTGCTAGCATTGAAAAATGGTTCATGAAATGAACTACAGAGCAAAAACATGACTTGTTCATCTGCTTACCACAAGATTAGCTTGTACAACGAAGCTTCGAGATCCCATGCGCTGATGGTACTTGACCTTTCCTCGATTACCGGTGTTTGTACTACACCTCAGCTTTACAATTATAAGAACTCGTGTAAGAAATAAGAATAACAACAATATATCAGTATAAGGAAATGTGGTAGTGGCATGTTGAAGTTCTATCGTACCCTGTGCTCAGGGGAAGACAACATGTTAACCAGTGCCATCCACTGGGCGTCGGTCAGATTGGTCACAAGAGATTTAGTTGGGACTGCATTTGCTGGAACATCATTGAAGTATTTTTGCTTCAGGTGATACCTTGCCTGTCTCTGTATCCACTTCAGCATGTCACTGCACGCCGCCCTTACAGGCTCACTGGTGGTGTCCATGACAAATTGCCCCTAGCACAACACAATTATCAGAAAATTGGATGACAAGAATGGATGCAAAGAACTATGGTAGTAGATGAGTGGACATATGCACACCGCTAGTCTGCCCATGTAGTTCTTGAGATGGTATTTAGTGTTTTCACCATCTTGTTGGTTCTTCTTCGGCTTGTAGTCCTTCCAGCAAGTAAGGATCGGTATGTGCCCACGCACTATGATCCCACCTTCTGATGCAAACTTTGCAGCTTGCATTGGTGCCTTTGGTCATTTGAGCCCTTCTTGAATGTGTATAGGGATCTTGCCATTTCAACCTCGGCTAATCCGGTCAAGATCTCATCCCAATCTTCTTGAATCCCGCAACCCCCGTTGTGCTCTGGAAGGGTGTGCATCACGTAACAAGTTTGTTACAACCATACAAGTTAATAATTATTCGGTTGGTAATTAGGACATTCGAATATGAGATCAAATGACTTGCCTTCTACAGTCGTCATGTCGATGATGTTCTCATCATGAGTTGCTATTACTTAGCCTTCAGTGTGCAATTCTTATGTATCAGGAGTTGTCCCACTCCCATCAGCTAAAGCCAATTCCCTTGCCTTGGTCCTAGTCAGTCTAGGAGGCATTTTGGTAGGGTCATCCGGTGCCTGAATTCTCTTGTTCCCTATTCCTCCACTGACAGGTATGCTATGAGTGACCTGATTACACAAAATTCAACAAAAAAGAGAAGTTCAGAAGCAATTATGCATAACTAATACATGAAACGAGTTCATGTTAAGATAACCTCTTGTTGACATGTCTCTTGGTCAAATTCATGTTCATCAGACGGGTTGTACTCTGGATCTGGATCTTGTACTCTTGTATCGTTGGTACCCTTTCTGCTTGGTCGGTGAGGTGGTAAAAGTGATTTAATTTTATCGAGGCCAAGCGTAGAGAAGAAAGTGTGATTCATCAAGACATTAATGTCCCTCTGCCGCTCGTAATCGCAGTGCACATCTACTTCTGTTAGGAAAGGAGAGAAACTTCTGTAAGGTTGCCCTACCACTATAAATAAAACTAGATCTAAAAACTTCTATAAGAACCAGTAGGATGTTCCTAGCCGAAACAATATCCTGAAAAGGATGTTCCTAGTCAAAACAAGATCCTGAGAAGAACTAGTGTAGACATGGGATCTGTCAGATCTAAAAACTTCTATAAGAACAAGTAGGATGTTCCTAGCCGAACAAGATCCTAAAAGGATGTTCCTAGTCAAAACAAGATCCTAAGAATATCTACTGTAAACATGGGATCTACTTGATAAAAAAACAAGTGCACGCATGGGATCTGCCACATGGGAAAACACGCAAGTACGAATCCACCGGGGAAGCTGAACCGAGGAGGAAAACATTGTACATTATTCTGGATATTTTATTCATACGACCTTCCCTCCTGGTGCCATTGTGTCGTCACTGCTGGTTCTACAGAGCCAGATGGGAAAGGGGCTGAAGCTATGAGCGGTAGATATGGGACGATGGAGGAGAGGAGGTGAAGATTTGGGATGGCGGTGAGGAGGGAAGGGGAAATGGGGGCCGAAAGATTTGAGATGGCAAGGAGTACAAGGGAGGGAAGGGACGGGGGCGGCAAAGGATGTTCCTCTTATCTAGATACTAGTACAAAGGATATTCTTTTGTTAGGAACCACTCATTTCATTTATGTACTTCTTTGCTTAAATTGATGTCTATTGTTAAGTAGTAAAGAACGAGAGGGTGTACTTGGATGGATTGTCAGAGGATGAGCACGTTGCATACTGCTCGATCATACCCACATTGGAGATCAACACATCCCTTCATTCATCAATTCAATTCTCATACTACTAGAAGATCATGAGCATGTTGCATACTGCTCAATCATGCCCACATTGGAGATCAACACACCCCTTTTTTCCTCGATTCGATTACCATACTACATGATCATGAGCACGTTGCATACTGCTCGATCATGCCAACATTGGAGAGCAACACATCCCTTCCTTCCTCGATTTGATTATCATACTACAAGATCATGAGCACATTGCATACTACTTGATCATGCCCACATTCAAGAGGATAAGAAGTGGATTTGTCCATACGCTCCCCAGTGGCAGCCTTAATCCGTAATCATGCATACTTGTGATTATATGGATATTATCTAATCTACCATTCACATAGTCCATAATCGGAGGAGCCTTGTTAGCCTTATCTAGCTTCTCCCCTTCATACACGATGTTTCGTTGTTATATAATACAATGTACCAGATAAACTGGATAGTAGCCACCGATGGCAGGTTTAATATTCAGGAAAGTGCGACTTCAGTACATATATATACATCGTAAGGTCCACATGATTTCAGATTGGATCGACTTAAACATTAACTGGTTTTACATCCTAGTCCTGGTCACTTTCATTAGCAGCATTTTCATCTTCATCAACGTATTGCCATAGAGTGTTGTCGTCCACATCTTTAGAATTGAATTCATCCAAAGTAGACAGCGCCTGCTGGCGAATTGCGTCAACTTCAGCGGCTACAACCATAGTCTCCTCCTCAATTGCCGAAAAAAGTTTCCTAATTCTCCAATAGTTGTGTATAACTCTTTATCCACTAAACCGCGAAAACAAGACGGCAAAACCCTTTGGAGTAGGATATGACAATCATGAGTGTTCAGTCTTTGTAGTTTGCATCCATCAGCAGCAATATACCTTGATCAACACATCCCTTCCTTCCTCAATTTGATTCGCTTATTACTACTAAAAGATTATGAGCACTTTGCATACTCCTCGATCATGTCCTCATTGGAGATCAACACATCCCTTCCTTCCTCGATTCGATTCGCATACTACTACATAATCATGAGCATGTTGCATACTACTCGATCATGACCACATTTGGGAGGATAAGAAGTGAATTTGTCCATACGCTCCCCAGTGGCAGCTTTAATCCATAATCATGCATTGTTGTGATTATATGGATATTATCTAATCTACCATTCACGTAGCCCATAATCGGAGGAGCCTTGTTAGCTTTTTCTAGCTTCTCCCTGTCATACACGATGTTTAGCATTCCTCTCATCGAACATCGGTACGGTGGCATGATTCAAGGATTAGATCGCAAATTACAAAAAGAAGCATGTGTAGGGAGTGTTGGCTTTGTTTTATGCATAGCACAAACTCATGCATTGCGTGATATCGAGGCCGTAGAACTCTTCATTTTGGGTGTAGGAATCCCGCATTGATCCAAGGCATTAATCCTATCGGAGGATTCAATCGTATGGAAGTTGTAGTCGTCAACGCCATGACACAAGTACGATGTTCTATTCTGAAAACAAAGTGTTGGTACCTTTATCTCTGTAACACCCTAGTTTGAAATTTGGCTAGTATTTAAAAAGTTTCATTAAAAGTTGTTAGAATTAAATAGAGTGAGTGTGTGCAACCTTTTCAAAATAAATAATAATTTCTAAATTAAATAAATGAATCATTGGTTATGAATATTTGAGTTGTGGCATCCATGCTGACTGCATACTTTTGTTTGTGTGAAAAATGAGTTTGAGTTTTCAAAACTCGAATAGGTTCGTCTTTGTATCTCTCTAATCTTTATCTCTAACCCCCCTTCTCTCTCTCTTCCCTCTATCTCTAAACCCATATATTCCTTTCTCTCTAAATCTTTCATGAACCCAGTATCAATCTCTCTCTCTCTATCTAAACCTATTCAAAATATCCAACCTTCTCTCTCTTTTGCTTTTCTCTCTAACTCATCGGCCCAAAACCCGGCTCGAACACACCCACACCTGCCTCTCTGCTCTTTTCTCTAAACGAACCCATGTCTCTCTTTTTCTGTCTACCGAAGAACCATCTCTCTATATCCAAAAGCCATCTCTCTCTACAACTAAAGGTATTTCTTCTCTCTCTAAAATCGTGGCAAGTTCATATATCTCTCTCTTTCTTTCTTTGTGTCTCTAAATCTTTTCATGGACCTAATCTCCACTCCAAAACCAGCCCACTACCTCTTTCTCTATCTCCCTTTACCTCTCTCTTTTTCTCTCTAACCATAAAGGCCAAATCTGGCCCAAACTCCCCCCTCTCGCGGGTTAAAACCCAGCCGGCCCATCTCTCACCTCTCCCCTCTCCCTTCTCTCGGAATTTCTCCCGCCAAGGCCACGAGCCCACCAAACTTGCAGGCCCAAAACAGCCCGCGGCCTACCTCCCCCTCCCTTTTACCTTGTGCCGGCCCAACTCTTCCTTGCGGCCCAGCACCACCCCGCAGTCCACCTCTCCCCCTCCTCTCACCGCTAGATGGGACCCACCCGTCATCCCCTCCACCACCTTCCTCCCTTTCTCCCTCCCCCGGTCTCACACGGAGAGAAGCGCCGCCGGCCAGGATTTCAAATCCCCGGAATCTCGCACGTGCCCCGCCCGGAATCTCCACCTTGGTGCTACCAGGGCCCACTCATGCCCCTCCTCCGCGTCTCCCTCCACCCGCAACCCCGTCCAGGGCATCCTTGCCTCGGATGGCAAGAAGACCACCGCCACGAGCATCATGACCGGCAACACCACCCCCAAATCTCTAGCAATCTGTACCTCCCCTCTGCTTATAAAGGCCTTGGATCGCACAACCGCTCATCCCTTTTGCTTCTCCGCAAGCCGTCGCCCGCCGCTGCTCCCCCTCCGCCATGGAATCGGAGCCGAAGACCACCGCCATGGTAAGGAGCTCTGCCGCCACCGCCCCCACCATCGTGGAGCCCCACTCACCCCTCCCTAACTCTCCATGCCTCATCAGGGTCACCGGAACTGCACCGTGATGCTAAGGCGAGCCAACCCGTGGCTGGGACCCTGTCGCCCACGAGCGCCCGAGCCGCCGTCCACCTTCCATCCCCGCATGCCATCGCCATCATGAAACCTACATCGAGATGCCCTTGGTGAGCTCCGCACCCTTCCACTCTTTCTCCTGGATCAACTGGAACACGTTTTGGTGCACCGTAGCTCGAGAATGGCTCATCTCCGGTGAAGCTCCGGCGAGCTGCCGCCGCCCTCTGTTCCTCCTCACCGCTGGCGACCAAAACCATCCCAACACCCATGAACCATTGATTTCTGAACGGGTGGACGAGATCCCATAACCCTTCAACTTGTGTAATCGGTCCTCCGTGGACCAGTGGACCTGGTGCATAGCACGGTCCACAACCGCGTCACCGCCCTGTCAGCATCACGTCATCCCGTCCAACCAACCGCCACATGCCACGTGTTGCACGTCAGCCTCGTCAGCCCCGTCAGCGCCCTTTTGGACAAAGCCCCATGAAGATTCTGAAAATCTCAGCCGTTATCTCTATGTCTTACCCTCTTTGCATATAAACCTTCAGAAAAATCCCACCTTTCACAGTCCAGTCCATCCGAGTGTCTTTTGCTCATAGACCCTTGAGTTTTCACCTATACATGATCTGATTTCTCTGAGTATTGCGAATCTTCTCTTCTAGCCCCTGTAAGCTATAGATTCTCGCAGATAGGTCCATGCAACCTTCAAAATCCCATATCTTAGCTCTGTTTCGACTCATTCAAGTTGTGTTAGGTCTGTCTTGTCGTAGAGCACGTGTTTCCAGCAACGTTTACCATGTTTGGTGCGTTGGCATTTCTTAACATCACCACTAGTTGCGCACCTAGAGGGAGCGTATAAGAACAACCGGGTATACCGGAAGCGCACGGAAATACCGCTGTAGCACTTCCCCAAGGAAGGAGAGTATTCCAAGGGTATCGAGTCCAAGGAACGATGTGCACTATCTCCTACTCTAGTATAGATGATCCAAGGACACAACTCTGATGGATAGGATAGGTAGAAAGGATCTGCTCGGACCGAGCGCAGAGTCTAGTTACGTTCTCTTAGGTATAACACTCACTTAGGGCACCAAGCACAAGGCCTTTGTGCTGTCTCGAACCCAACTCGGTACGCGACATAAGAGGGTTGACAAAGGGTCCAACAGGCTATCACCACTACGGCCTACCTCTACGCTACGATCATACGTGGTCTTCGAAGGGTAGCTTATGGTCCAGACACCTCGTCTACACCACTCACTATTCCTACGAATCTGAGAGGGAGATACTAGCACTAGCTCAAGGTATGCTCTATCACTCATGCAAGATCATGAATGCACTTTGATCTAACTAGAAACATGCAGGAGCTTCACTTTACTCTAAAAGACAAGCTGGCAAACTAGATGCAAACTTATGATCTAAGTCTACTGGATTGAAAGGGTTGTGTTCGAAGAACACAAGCCTCTAAACCAAGAACAAATGAAGAACACAAGAACAAAGCAACTAAGCATGCATACGACTTTAGTCTAAATGGGAAATATCGAAATACTCACTTTAGTCTAGTTCAAGAACAAAGGCACCGCTGAGGATCGTTCTTGAGGAAGATGTCATGAACATGACATGGCCACAAGCCTCCCACCTCACTTCCTAGCACTAATCCTATACAAAGAGCTCTCCTCTCCTAAAGAGAGAGGCTCCAAGCCAAAATGAAGAGGAGGAGGAGAAGAGTGTGTTCCAAAATGGAGCCCCTCCCCTCCTATTTATAGAGGAGGGAGAGGCTTGACTTTGGCACCATTTGCCTCTACTTTTTCAGCCATCCTTGGGCGCCACCAATAGGAGAGTGACACATGGCGAGGAATCTTGCAATGCACTCTTCTCTAGCTTCCAGGGGAAGGAACCAAACCGACCTTGTTTCGGCCAATAACCGGGCGCCATGTCACCAATCCACCCCGGGGCGTTGCAAGGGATCAACCAGGAAGCACCACGTGGAAGCAGATGGCGAACTATGGCAAAAAGGGTTCGGCCGAACTTGGGTTCGGCTGACCCTGGCCCACCTCCTTCTGGCTTGTTCTTCCTCTGGGTGACTGATATGTGGGCCCTTTTTGATGGTTCTAGGTGCATGCCGAGTTTGGAGGTGGTTTGGGTCCCTGGTGGGCCCTTGGATCCTTGTGTTGCACACATGGCAGTGTCTGATTCGTCGGGAGTTGTTTCACATGGATTGATGAGGTGTCATGGACACATGGCATCCAATGTGGCACGCGTCGCCACATGGTCTGGTGTGGGTCCCACCGAGCTCACAAGATATCTTGACTTGTGCATATCTTTCTTATCCGGACTCCGATGTAGGCATATAATATGTCCATTTCGATCGTCTCGACGAGCCCGTCGCAATAGTGCAGTCCAAATTGGGATTTGAGGATGTTTATGATGATGTCCTTTAATAGCCATTGGACTACTTGCTCTCAACTGTACCATTTGGCACGTATTTCGATGCATCCTGCAACAAAAGCTAGAAACACCAACACTTGTGGAAACTATCAGTATCAAACCCTATTCTAGTGTTGATGATCCTTTTACATTTGTTTTATGCAGATATTGACGGTGTAAAAGTAGCACTTTTCGACCGTCAACAACATCCCCACACTTGACCTTTGCTCGTCCCGAGTAAAGGGAGTCAGGTCAAGGTGAGACATGATATCCAAAGGTATGAAACGAGCATAAGAGATACTCCAAACCATACATTGTACTTGTGAACTCTGAAGTATCTATCATGCTATCTTGGGTAGTTGAAGAATGGAACGGTCATGAATCAAATCACTCCTGCTCATCATGTTAAGTAACTCGGGGTTTTGCAATAAATTTTCAAAACAAACCTTGCTTAGCTCCTCATTTGATTCTCTCAAATCGCTCAATGTGTATATGTCCTCACCAAGGCATTAGATTGTCTTTCTTCATTCTACTTCTAATGATGGCTATATGTGGAGCTCAGGGTAGGATAAAGGATAAGGCATACTTGCATCACATATATTGCAAAGTCAAAGACTAGATCCACAGAGAAAATCAAATCATATAATCAGATCAAGATGTGCATGTGTATGGGTATGGTGAGTATGGTAAGGTGGATACTAGGCCCGGAATGGGTGCTAGATATTACCATACATTTATGATGAATGTGGGTTGATGATAAGGTGGACACTAGCCCCGGAATAGACACTAGTTATTACCATCAAAATTATGGAGCTCCTTTTTGCATGATCTCATCTCTCCTATTTCTCCTTTATTTGGGACATGGGCTATTCTTTCTTTTTCTTTTTTTTCTTTTTCATCATGCCTTGAGCATGTATCTCTTTTTTTTCATAGCCCATGTCTGTTTTTGAAGGACACTTTTGGAGAGAGATGTCACACCACATATGGAGCTTTATTTTTATGAAATGGATGAATGATACAGTGCTAACTTCCAGTGTAGAAGCATAGCAAGGGGAAATAGGTGGTGTGCACATGAATCTTGATCATGAAAGTAATGAAAAGAATTCTCACAAGGGTCACAGAATTCGACAAAGCTCAATGCAATGACAAGCAACATATGAGTAGAAGGTTTTCAACTATATCATATGGCTCTAGTAGGACGGTGGCATATCAAAGAGGAGCTTTGCAAAGGGTTTTCATGGTTTTCAAATAAAATTCCCAAGCACTCAAACATAAAGAGCGAAGATCATATCATCAAACCATATCACAAACACCAACTACTTAGATAAGCATGAGTTCCCTAATGATATTTGTTCACAAGCATCCAGACAATAAATAAGGAATAAAACATATGCAAGCCAACCACAGGAATCATGTAGAGCTAGCATAGCACCAACCACTGAGTTTGATGTAAAGGATATGAATTGAAATTCAAACAAACTCATGGATAGGATAGAGTTTGATAGAGGGTGCACATACCATCGCTTCTGAAGGATAAGAGATCAAGGGAGACTAGTGGTGATTCGGCTGACCAGAGGGTAGCCAAGTCACTCTAGTTTACCTTGCTCTTGTCATGAAGGTGTAGTCGATGTTGTGCAGCGCCTGTGTGGGATTCTCTAGCTGAAAATGTCGATGATGAGCTCGAGAGAACTCCCCCACACTAGTGGTTGAACCTGGTGCTGTTCTTCAAATGACAAATGAAAACTAAAGAGGGACTCTACTGGTTCGAGAACCATAGAGCCTTTATTCAAATTCAAATATTTTTGTTGTTTTTGTTTTATTTTATTGTTACCATGTCATTCGCTCGAAAGGGGTTAGATCAATATTACACATCATACACAAAAGGGGAATATACTTACCTTGGACCTTTGAGAGGTCATATGTACCACCTTTGCATGTTCTGCAACATGAATCTGACACCTCAACTTACGTTCCTGTTTAAAATCATCTTGATGACTTACCTATTCGAATTTGACAATTTTCTACAGGGGTTAGTCCACATACATGCAACCAAAATCCATGAAGATATAACTCTAAAGTTCATCAATCAAAACTCGACACCATGTCTTGTTTTGACTGAAGAAGACAGTTTTAACCTAAGCACCATGCTTAATTTAAAACAATCTATGAACGTATGATATCACACACATTCAAACCAGAGCATATAAGCAAAGATAAAGGAAGCATGTAAGCATGATCAAGCTATCATCAACAAGGGACATAAGCATGAGCATAAGACGGTGAACCTCGGGAACCTCCCGGAAGGGCTTTGTTTAATGTCAAAAGCAGGACTTACCTAGCTAGAGGGCAAGATGCAAGAGCTGACATCATCACCATACCAGGATAAGATTTGATAGAGGGGGAACTTTACTCAGGATGCTCACATACCTCCCCCACACTTGAAGTTTGCATTGCTAGGCAACAAAACTCAAGTGTGTGGTGATCAAGCTTCCTTTTGTAAATGTTCCCTCACCAAAGCACATCTAGGTGTTGAGCTGATGTGGCTCACATGTTCGTCGGCATCACCTGTCCATCTTTCTTTTCAATCTTCACCTGAAAGGTTAGTGATCAAAAATACCCGAAGGACAACTTATCCTAAAAACATGTTCTTGCTTTTATTCGAAAAGGGAAATAAAACCTAACCTAATCCAGGCTATCTCCTGGGAGTACTTTGTTTATTTAAGGTCATAAGCTCGACTGTGGGAACTTCATCTTGCAGCTATCATTGGTGGTGTCATTCCCATCTCACCACCAATCCTCGATGTATCAGTGAAGCTTTAGCTGCAAGGTTAGTGCCACAGTGCACACACGAAATCTGATATGCTTATGATAGACATATACATCTACAACCAACCTTCTGAACTTTCTAGAAAAGAGGACCATAAGGTGGTTACAGCCCTCATGCGTGCTCAGCACACTAAGCATGTCTGACTCTGGAGGGACATGATGCGAGCATGGTCTGTATAGTGAATCAAGAATGAAGCCACCATGCTCGTGTGTGGAATCCTTTCCTCCGGACTCCAGAGTCAGTGCCTCAAAAGGTTCCATGACCCATGAATTCTCTATCTCCAGAGAGTCATCGTGGAAGCTCGATGTTGACTCTCGATCATGATCGAAAGCAACATGATACGGGCCAGAGGGGAGAGGCTGAAACTCGGTCGAGAGTGGTGACGATCGTTCATCATCACAAAGGTGAAGAGGGTCTTCCGAGTCATCCTCATGAGGGGTAGAACATTCTACAACCTTAATGAGGACGGGCTCGGATGATGCGAACGGAGATGTATGCGTCATCTTCTCGAGCGGGTTTTGTTGAGGAAGAGGCTTCGCCATAGGATGTCCCTGACAAGGGGTAGCAGTGGCAAAAGCGACTCCCCTAAGCTTATCATCTAGGCTCCCTAAAGATGTATCGAAGAGCTGCTCTAGAGGGGAGCCTAGGAGAAGATCGAGATCAAGGACATCAAAGATGTGAAAGTCTAAGCTAGCCTCGATCCCGTCTATGATAAGCGGCACGGCACTTGCGATCCCCTGACATTCAAGAACGTGTCCAAAGGGACAAGTCTTGGGGAGCATGTCGGATGGTGCTAGCGGGACTCTGCCCAAAAGAGTTTCTGCTAAGTGCCATGACAGAATGTTAACCTCCATGATAGGGTTACAATGGGCCTCTACGACAGTGCCTCTAATAGAGCAAGAGACAACCAGAGAAGGTGAACTATTCCAAATTGCTTCGGAAAAATATGTCACTCCCTCTGACCATTCCTTCCTCATGGCCTCCTCAGGATATGCTTCGTCAGGAGGATCAGGAGGTAGAGGTGGCACCACAGGCCTAAAGGAAGATTCAATCGAAAGATTTCTAGAATGATCAGTGTGGATAGAATAAGGTTCCTTCCCTGATTGGGCATCAACAGAATTCGAGGTGCCTGAAGGATTTCTAGATGGGTCATCCTCGAATTTGCAAGTGAACACCGAAGGTTGAATTTCTTCTTCCTTTGGTGTTCGGGGTTCATGAGAGGGCTCAACAGACAAGTCTTGGGATATGGAAGATGAAGACTTAGACTTGGATGTTGAGGGGCTCTCATGGATAGGCTCGGATTCCTGGCGGAGTTTGGGCCCGACAGCATGATGGTAAGTGGGAAGACTATCTAGGAGTTCCCTACCTTCAGTCGGATCCCTATGGAGAAATGGCTCTCTAATATCAAGGCAACAAGCAGAGCGCTTGTTGAGACTGTTATAAAAGTTGCGAAGCAACTGAGAGTCATGTATCCATAAAGGAGGTCCGCAATTAAGCAGGCATGAAAATCTATGCCAAGCGTCGCCTATTGATTCCTTCTCTTTCTGCCGAAAACGGTGGATACGTTCCCGTAGAGCAGCAATACGAGACGGAGGGAACAACTCAAGACAAAACTTATCTCTAAGATCAACCCAACTATCATTCATGCTACCTACAGAGCATGTGTACCATCGCTCCGCTTTCCCTACAAGGGAGTACGGGAACAACTTCCACATGAAGGTATCCTGTGTCATGCCCGTGGTAGCAAAGCACGAACACAAGTACTCGAAATGACCCAGATGAGCATATGGGTTCTTGCTCGGTAACCCAGAGAAGGACATGTTCCCAACCACCGTTATGGTTCTAGGAAGGAACTCTAAGCCAGATGTGAGGAAAAGGCGCACCGAAGGTGGTGGCTCTGGGAGCTCATCCCTAGGGGTTGTGATGCTTTTACAGGAAAGCTTCACCATGGGTAGCGGGGGTAAAGGTAGAACAAAAGAAACAAAAAGGATATCTGATGGGTAACGGGAGTGAAGGTAGAAGAAAACGAAAAAGATAAATACGAGGACCACTAGGCTCGAAGATAGATACAGCAACCGTTCCCTGGCAACGGCGCTAGAAATGCTTGTTGGCGTTTCTTAACGTCACCACTAGTTGCGCACCTAGAGGGAGCGTATAAGAACAATCAGGTATACCGCAAGCGCACGGAAATACCGCTGTAGCACTTCCCCAAGGAAGGAGAGTATTCCAAGGGTATCGAATCCAAGGAACGATGTGCACTATCTCCTACTCTAGTATAGATGATCCAAGGACACAACTCTGATGGATAGGTAGAAAGGATCTGCTCGGACCGAGCGCAGAGTCTAGTTACATTCTCTCAGGTATAACACTCACTTAGGGCACCAAGCACAAGGCCTTTGTGCTGGCTCGAGCCCAACTCGGTACGCGACGTAATAGGGTTGACAAAGGGTCCAACAGGCTGTCACCACTGCGGCCTACCTCTACGCTACGATCGTACGTGGTCTTCGAAGGGTAGCTTATGGTCCAGACACCTCGTCTACACCACTCACTATTCCTACGAATCCGCGAGGGAGATACTGGCACTAGCTCAAGGTATGCTCTATCACTCATGCAAGATCACGAATGCACTTTGATCTAACTAGAAACATGTAGGAGCTTCACTTTACTCTAATAGACAAGCTGGCAAACTAGATGCAAACTTATGATCTAAGTCTACTGGATCGAAAGGGTTGTGTTCGAAGAACACAAGCCTCTAAACCAAGAACAAATGAAGAACACAAGAACAAAGCAACTAAGCATGCATACGACTTAAGTCTAAATAAGAAATATCGAAATACTCACTTTAGTCTAGTTGAAGAACAAAGGCACCGCTGAGGATCGTTCTTGAGGAAGATGTCATGAACATGACATGGCCTCAAGCCTCCCACCTCACTTCCTAGCACTAATCCTATACAAAGAGCTCTCCTCTCCTAAAGAGAGAGGCTCCAAGCCAAAATGAAGAGGAGGAGGAAAAGAGTGTGTTCCAAAATGGAGCCCCTCCCCTCCTATTTATAGAGGAGGGAGAGGCTTGCCTTTGGCACCATTTGCCACCACTTTTTCAGCCATCCTTGGGCGCCACCAATAGGAGAGTGACACATGGTGAGGAATCTTGCAATGCACTCTTCTCTAGCTTCCAGGGGAAGGAACCAAACCGACCTTCTTTCGACTAATAAACGGGTGCCATGTCACCAATCCACCCCGGGGCGTTGCAAGGGATCAACCAGGAAGCATCACGTGGAAGCAGATGGCGAACTGTGGCAAAAAGGGTTCGGCCGAACCTGGGTTCGGCTGACCCTGGCCCACCTCCTTCTGGTTTGTTCTTCCTCTGGGTGACTGATATGTGGGCCCTTTTTGACGGTTCTAGGTGCATGCCGAGTTTGGAGGTGGTTTGGGTCCCTGGTGGGCCCTTGGATCCTTGTGCTGCACACGTGGCGGTGTCTGATTCGTCAGGAGTTGCTTCACATGGATTGATGAGGTGTCATGGACACATGGCATCCAATGTGGCACACGTCGCCACGTGGTCTGGTGTGGGTCCCACCGAGCTCACAAGATATCTTGACTTGTGCATATCTTTCTCATCCGGACTCCGATGTAGGCATATAATATGTCCATTTCGATCGTCTCGACGAGCCCATCGCAATGGTGCAATGCAAATTGGCATTTGAGGATGTTTATGATGTTGTCCTTTAATAGCCATTGGACTACTTGCTCTCAACTGTACCATTTTGCACGTATTTCGGTGCATCCTGCAACAAAAGCTAGAAACACCAACACTTGTGAAAACTATCAGTATCAAACCCTATTCTAGTGTTGATGATCCTTTTACATTTGTTTTATGCAGATATTGACAGTGTAAAAGTAGCACTTTTCGACCGTCAACATGGTGTTTCTGAAAATTAAAGTTAATATTAATTTGATTAATACTCTAATTCAATGTCTTTTGAATAAAATCAAACATAGGTTTAACCTTCGTCTTTTCTTTAACAATGGTTAACTTGATTAATTCAAACATAAATGTGTTTCAATTATAACTTGTTTAGCTCAACTCGACACATAAAAGTTCATTAGTTGCTCTCACATAGTTTCTCTTTTATGAAAGTAAATGCTTAATTGGGTATAAATTCTATCTAAACTTTATAAATAAAATATGACAAGGTTTATCTCGTGCTTTACAATTAAATATAATTTTATTAAGTTTCCAACATGTGGTAATTTTCTGAAATACCCATTACACATATTTCTTAAATTAAAATAAATGAAGCATATAGTCCCTTTCTCCTAATCATGTAAACCCTTCAATAGCTATACCTTTTTCAACCGTAGCCTCGTTTAGTTGTTCCTTGAGCTCTAGAGTTCGTAGCTAGCTCACGTTAGCTAGTTGTACGCTTTTCTAAAATGTTTTCATTGTCTGGTGCTTTGTTCTTAGTTGTACTATTGTGTTGTTCAGATGATTGTTGTACGCTGAGGAAACGCTTCTAAGCAGTGGAACATCGGAAAATGGTCAAGTGTCCTTGAACATCTTGCTATTTTGTACTTTTACTTTTGTACACCATAATCACTTTTATTTATGCTTTCTTGCACTAGATGTCTAAATTTGATGGGAAACCTATTAAGGACCATTTACTAGATTTCCACTATATTTCTTGCTTACCCTTAGAGGTTACCTATGATTGGTAGAATCTTGCTTAGCCTTGCTCAACATGGGTTGGTGGTTGCTAATTAATTTTGACTAATAAACTATGCAACACGTGTGATGGTAATCTCTTTCATAGAAACATTGAACCTTAGGGGCTCGAGCAAGTGGTTTGATGACGATGGTGAAGGTTGGCATACCAGTTGATTTGTTCCTGGTAGCGCTTTACTTGTTGGGTGTTGACCCATTGGTTGTGGTAGACTTGCTCGAGTCATCAGTAAGGACAAGTCTATGGAGCGACCACCCAAGATTTACCCGTACAACCACGAGAACTATATGGCTCGGGTCTTGGCTGATTACGTTAGGTGTCCTCTCAGTTCATATGGGCCAGGGGAGGCGGAGAGGACCGCATGGGGCAAAAGGGGCTTCATGGTGGTGTGGCATGTCTTCGGAATGACCACACACTGGGCTAAGGAAACCTATAGCCAGGCTTACATACTGCTGAGAGACCCTACAACAAAGGTCTCGTAGCGTCCCTATGCAATCACACCTCGGAAGTGTGGTATTGTGCCTACCTAGCATAGCGTGGTTGGGTTTAATGTTCTTCTGAATGTTTACACGACTCGTGGGTAAAGATGTACAACCTCTGTAGAGTGTTACTAAAACTGTCATGACAGCCGTGCTCACGGTCAAGAGCGGCTTGGACCCTCACATGGTTAGTTTGGGATCACAGTGGTTGGAACTAGGCCTTGAATGGTTTGGGAAGCTTTATACACAATAAATCCTAGGTGCTCAATTAAAACTTGACCAACTAAAACTTGAGCTTTGCAGTCCACTAAATAAAGTCTTCCTTGCTCTGAGCTTGCATGTTATGCATATACTTTCCCACCACTTGCGGAGTACATGCCTCCAGGTATACTCACTGTTTTCCCTTTCAACCCCTGTTGTTCTCTCCCCACTGCTGCTCAGATAGACAGAAGACAGAAGAAGGAGTTGCTTCATGAAGACCTGGAGTTCTAGGTTGGCATGCCCCCAGTCAATATTCCTGTGGAAGATGGTACCTACTCTACTACGATAGATACACAATGTGTAACTTTCTGTTTAGACCCTCTGGTCATTTTGTAATAGTTATACGCTTGTAATGATATATGTTGTGATATTCACTGATGATGATGTTACTTTATGCATGAATTTGATCCTGGGCATGCATAAAAGGTGCATTCGGTTTGGTCAACAATTGTGAAGACCTGAGCACAAAGCCCAAACAAAACGAATATTTATGGTTGGTTCGCACACGTGAAGAAAAATGTATTGTTCAACTCGAATACAACAATCAAATGGAATCAGTCGCAATAAAAGGAATGTTTATCATTATACCTCTTTTGCGTTGGTGTTCGAAGCAGCCGATATAAGAGGATTGTGAAGAGGGTCATCAGGAGCTAGAGCAGCAACAACAGCAGGAGAGCCTTCTGAGGTAGCAGGAGCAGGAGCAGGAGAGCCTTCTGAGGTAGCAGGAGCAGGAGCGTCAGAGCCTTCTAAGGTAGCTGCAGTAGGAGCAGGAGGAGGATCAGTTGCATGAGAGCCTTCTGAGGTAGCTGGAGCAAGAGCAGGATCAGCTGCATGAGAGCCTTCTGATGTAGCTGCAGCAGGAGCAGGATCAGCTGCAAGAGAGCCTTCTGAGGTAGCTGGAGCAGGATGTTCCAGAACTTGCAAAGTAGAGTGACCAGGATGTTATGCACTACTACCGGTAGAGATAGCATGACCATCCGGATCGTTTGCTGTTACCGCCAATGGATCTTCCTTGTCATGTTCCCCTTCTACAATATCAGATAGAACCTTGAGTATGGATGCATTTGCTTCATTTTCTTCTTTGGAATCCTATTCTGTCATCCATTGTGAACCAATTACTGAAGTGTGAGGCAGCTCAGAGACTTCAGATGATTTACTCAAGTTAGCAGGAGGCATGAGTTGCAAGGGGGTCTGACCAATAGGTGCGAGTAGAGCAGGCGGTGGTGGTAAGCTGTTAATTTGGTGAAGGTGACTGAGTGAAGCATTCATAAAATTCTCCATAGTGCGCTGCTGCTATGTTACCATTTGTACTATCTGCTCCGAGTGCGCGCGGTTTAACTCTTCCTGTTGTGCCATCCTCTTCTCCATCATTGACTAGAACTTGGTCTGCTCGCGCTGCTTTTTCAAGGATCAGTTTCAGAAAGAAGGAAGAGTCCATTGGCTCACTGGTTGTAGCTGGAGTGATTGGAACTATTTCTATTTTTTGTAGTGGGTAGCGACGCACCATCATGTACTCAAAGATGTCTCACTAGAGATGCCTCATTGTCTTCGCTGTCTGAGGAACAAATGTCATCAGGAGATGGCTCAATTGTAGCCCTTTGGCCACGACGTCTGTCTCCTGGTCTCGCAGGCCTGTATTCCTTGAAATGTGTCTTGGACTTCATGTACTCGGGACGCCAATCTTTGGGTCTGGTTTGCACCACTTCCCCATCTTCATCTACTCTGGTAACACGACTCAGGATGAAGGAGATCTAGTGAGCATACATCATATGTCGGGCCACGGTCAACCCATCAAGGATAACATCTTCAATCTCACATAAAATGAAGTCCACGATGTTGAAGGCCCAGCCAGTCATGATGTGAAGGAGAAGCCACTGCTGAAGACTAGTGATGGACTCTGCATTGCCAATCTGTGGTAACAATGTCTTCCATAGTGCCTGGTGAACCACATTTACCTCAGGGGTAAGCATGTCAGGCGTGCGATATGCTCGCCTACCTATGAATGAGTCAACAAAAAGTCTGGCCAACTCCTCGTTGGACGGGAACGACCCACCGAGCAAACTACGCCGAGGTGGTTCACGATCCCCGTAGACAATACTATGTAGGGATGGCTTATCCTTGTACTTTCCTGATTCACAATCCATCAGTCCAAGAGTGGCAGCAATATGGTGTCAGAAAAGAGTATACTTGCATCCCTGAAACATGAACATGATGTACTCCCTAGTCTCAGCAATGTCCACAGCAGCATAAAAAACACTCACCCAATCCTCAATATACTGATGATGCAATGAGACCAAATCAGCTAATCCGGGATGATCATGGAAGTATACCTTAATATCCACTCCCGCGGCCAAGTTCATATGACCCCAATTTATAATCCTGTGCTGATACAGTTTCATGGGCAGGTATTTGTAGTTGTAATAGAAAGTTTGCTGAACAACATTCATAAATCTTGGTTTGACCTGTTTGTCCTTCGTTTTGTCCCACTAGTGATTCTCAGGCACCCATCTAAGACCTTTAATCATTTGGTAGGTGTGGCTGCGCAGGTCAATCATCCTAAGTGGCTCTTGTGGTGGAGGGTAAAGTTGTAGCTCTTTCTGCTTCCTGGGATCTGGCGCATGAAACTCCGAAGGGCGGGGCGGGCGACGGCCTGTGGTTTATCCACCCCATGTGTGGCAGGAAGGCACCGAGCTTGACCCAGCCCCTGTGCGGTAGGAAGGCACCGAGCTTGACCCAACTCGTGTGCGGCGGGGAAGAATCCCATGCCGCAGGCCTGCCCCTTTGTCTCGTCTGAGGACCAGACGTGCCTGCAGAAGTTGGCTATGACTTTTGTTGTCGCTTCGCCGGAGGAGGATCAAGCGCCTTTCCATCTCGCTTGCCACCATCTCGGCCCATCTGCAATATGTTTCTCCAATTAGTGTCATTCCAAGAATTCGGCGGCCGGTTACGGTAAACGCTGGAGTCTGGAAGCGGACGCATACCTTTGATTTCAGAGACGGATTGCGGTATCTGGTGGAGGCTGCTGCAGGCGGTGGCGGCGGAACCCTACCAACGGGTTGCGCAGCAAGTGAGAAGGCAGTAAATGGGGGAATGGCAGGTCAGCATGATTGACATGCCGTTGGATAAAGCCATAAAGGTGTGTGTAGTGCATTGTGCGCACCTTGTGGCTAGGAAATGGGAAGTGCCTTTCCTACCTGTAGTTTACAAGGAAGTTCCTCCGTTTCGAAGTATACCACACCGGATCATCATCTGGACGTATGTCGATGAGTTTGAAAGTCATCACAGGATTGTCCTGTGCTGTACAATACAAAGAATCGGACATTACATTCGCATACTTAGTTGATCATGCCTATATTGGAGATCAACACATCCCTTCCTTCGTTGATTCAACTTGCATACTACTAAAAGATTATGAGCCAGTTGCATACTCCTTGATTATGCCCACATTGGAGATCAACACATACCTTCCTTCCTCGATTCGATTGGCATACTACTACAAGATCATGAGCACGTTGCATACTACTCGATCATGCCCACATTGCAGAGGATAAGAAGTGGATTTTTCCATACACTCCCTAGTGGCAGCCTTAATCCATAATCCTAGATCTATAACAATAATATAGGTGAGACCCACTACAAGTCATGGATTATATGGATATTATCTAATCCACCATTCACATAGCCCATAATCGGAGGAGCCTTGTTTCTTTGTACACTGGCTATTTTCTACGTTCTTCTTAGGCTTTCCTAGCTTCTCCCCTTCATACAGGACGTTCCGTTGTTATATAATACAACGTACCGGATAATCCGCCAGCCCCACGCGCGATCGTATATTTTTTGTAAGTTGCTACAAGAAGTCCCGATGCTACATAACATAGCAAATCAGAGATAGTAGACATCGATGGAAGGTTTAATATTCTGGAAAGTGTGACTTCAACTACATATAAATTACATATAAATCATAAGGTCCGCATGATTTCAGATCGGATCGACTTAAACATTAACTGATTTCACAGCCTAGTCCTCATCACTTTCATTAGCAGCATTTTTATCTTCATTGACGTATTGCCATAGAGTGTCATCATCCTCAGCTTCAGAATTGAATCCATCCACATTAGTTAGCTCATGCTGGCGAATTGCGTCAACTTCAGCAGCTGCAACCAAAGTCTCCTCCTCGCCAGTAATAGGCTTGGTCAATTTCATCATCTTGATATGCAAGTACCATGCTAGTGGGAGCTATGTCCTCCTCATTTTCATTATAGCTCCACAAATGCCTGTGCTCAAATTTTTGCACCACTCTCCATGGGTGTTGTAGCAGGGTGTCTGGCAAGTAAAAGACCTTCGTTGCTTGTTCAGCAAAAATGTACAGATCATTTTGGTACTAGTAATCTCCAGTATTGACGCTTGTGAAGTACCCATCATTTTTAATCTTCGGTTCCTTCTTGGTCCCTTCCAGATCATATCAGTCAACGTGGAATAAAACAACACTTCGATCTCTAAGCCCCGTTGAGTTGTACCGCAGCTCAATAATGTCTCTTAGTGAACCATAAAACTCAATTTCTTCAATGTCTTTACGTGATCCTGTAGTCATAATTCCATTGTTTTGTGTCTTCCTATTTGCTTCTCGGGCCTTTGTGTGGTACCAGATACCACCTACAATACATGCTGTATATTTTTTGCTCGCAAGTCCGGTTCAGCTGATAATGCATAAAGGTTCTCGTCGCTCGTTGGATTGTTTGAAATTTGTACATAAGAGCCATAGTTTTTTTAATATAGTCTTGTGTAAAGGTCCTCACCAGGTAATATAAACAAGTTACCAAACAAAAACAAAGAAAACTAACATGCGATTTAAACCACTGGCGAAATTCTGTAATAATTCAACTATCAATAGCCTCATCCGACACACCTTCCGCTTTTAATCCAATCTCGAACAATCTGCAAAGCAGTACCATCTCAAAGTTAGCACGAAATAATTGTAGTTCTATCATTGCAATGGTGATTTACTTACTTGATATATGGCTTCACCTCTTCGCAATTGTTTAGCACATACCAAACCACCTTGTCGTACTTTGACCGAAGCCAATAAGTGGTCCCTACTCCAAGTACTTGAACATTGTGATCGAAACAAGATGTTCCATCAAATGACAAATCAGCATTCTCTCTGTTCCTTCCAACCTGATTGAATCGTGTGGCCACATCATCATCTATGAAGTACCTTGAGAAAAATGTCATGGCCTCATTAGGAACATATGCTTCTGCAATGGATCTTTGAGGCCTAGCTTGGTTTCTCACTGAACGCTTCAATGTGCATAGCCTTCTTTCGACAGGATACATCCATCCATATTATACTAGTTCGCTCAGGATTGCTTCCTCAGGCAAATGGACAGCCAAGTGGACCATAACATCAAAGAAGGCAGGAGGGAAAATTTTCTCAAGCTTGCACAGAATCATTGGGATATATGTTTTCAGTTTTTGCAACACATCCAACTTCAGAGTTTTGCAACATAGTTGGCGAAATAAGTTTCCTAATTCCGCAATAGCTGTGCATATCTCTTTATCTACTAAACCACAAAGACAAGACGACAAAACCCTTTGGAGTAGGATATGACAATCATGAGTTTTCAGTCTTTGTAGTTTGCATCCATCTATAGCAATACACCTTGATAAGTTTGAAGCATATCCATGTGGGAACTTCACCGAACTTATAAAATCACAAAACAACTTCTGCTTCTTTTTGTTCAGTACATATAGAGCTTTTGGCATTTCGCATGACTTACCATCCTCAGTTGCCATCATGTGTAGATTTGATCTAACGCCCATCTCTTCCAAATCAACCCTAGCATTGATGGTGTCCTTTGTCTTTCTAGCAATTTTAAGCAACGTTCCAATAAAGTTTTCGCATATGTTTTTCTCAATGTGCATCACATCAAGGTTATGTGGTAGCTTCACAGATGACCAATACCGCAAGTCCCACAAACCAACCCTTCAACTCTAGCACTGTCCGGATTCCCGCTTCCTTTTCTTACCTTGAGGTAGAGGGTCCTTTCCTAGTCTAACGTTTTTAACCTTCTCTAGTTGCTGCATCAGCTCCACATGGGTAAACTACCTTGGCTTTTCTCAGTTTTCAACAGTACCCTCAAAATCTGCTCTATTTCTTCTCCATGGATGATCATTTGGAAGGAAATGACGATGCCCAGTGTAACATGTCTTGTTCTTCAATCTCCTTGAGCAAGGATCCTTGTCACAACACACAGATGCAAAATAGCCTCTCGTGACTCGCCCACACAACGTGCTCAATGCTGGATAATCATGTATGCACCAAAGAACCGCAGCACGCAGTTTAAATTTTTTAGTACTAACAGCAACGATTGCCCTGACACCCGTCTAAAGTTCCTACAGCTCTTCGATGAGAGGTTCCATGAAGATATCAAAATCCTTTGATGGAGAACTCGGCCCAGGGATCACTAAGGCCATCATGAAGTTTGATTCTTCCATGCATACCCATGGTGGCATGTTATACGACACAACAAATACTGGCCACATACTATATGAGTTGGTAATGTTGCCAAATGGATTGAAACCATCAGTTGCAAGACCAAGACTAAGGTTCCTAGCACCTTTTGCAAATTTTGGCCAAGTTTCATCGAAGTGTGTCCATGCCTCACCATCAGCTGGATGGCTAAGCTCATTCTTCACCGGTTTTCACTTCGACTTGTGCCATCGTGCATCCTTTGCTATTTTTGATGAAAGAAACATCCTTTGTAGCCTGGAAATCAGCGCAAAATGCCTCATTTCCTTTTGAGGAATGCGCTTGTTTGTGTCTACATCCTTCCATCTTGAATCCGCTTCACAACATACTGGGCACACATCAAGTTTGACATACTTCTTATAGCGAAACAATACACAATTATTTTTGCAAACATGGATTTTTCATAGCCGAGTCCCATGGAACGTATGTACTTCATTGCCTCATCGAAAGATTTTTTCATAGTCGAGTCCCATGGAACATATGTACTTCATCATCGCATTGAATGCGACGTTGCTCATCCGACTATAAGACTTTATATAAAGTAACTTCACAACAAATGTAAATTGTGCATATGTAGATGTCGGTGACACCTTATGGTTCAGATGTTCCTTTACAAATTCATACATTTTCTCACCGAGCACCTCACCCTTGCCCAAGTCAGCAATCAATTCAGAAATTCCATCGTCTCTGAGGACCAGAGTGTCCGATGGCTAGTAGTTGGCCACTCTCTAGTGATGAATGATTGACAACGTTGTGTGGACTGACGATGTGCTCTATCTTGTGGATGTAGGCAGCAGCTTGATGTGCATTGGTGCAGGTGAAGAACAAGTGCGAAAGGTCTTAGCCTTGCCGGGCCTCCGAAGGACTAGAGGGACAAGTAAGCTTGGTACGATGGACCCGGTGGCCAGACGGGATCAAGTGCGAGTCACATGGTTTGAGAAGAGCAAGTCGAAGTCAGATGATAGCGACTTCGTTGGTTGATCTGAAAGCCAACATCGAGCTGGAGCGGACGCGGCGGCCAAGTGGAGGAGCTCGGCGTGGAGGCTGCACCAAGCTCGCGGGGTTTGCAGTCGTTCACCAGAAAACCACTAGGTTCCTTGGTTGGTCCTCAAAGCCAAGTCCGAGCAGTCGACGACTCAATTCTGCACAGGACCGGTCTGACCCGTGTGACTGGTCTGACCGGGGGCGAGCACCGGTCTGGCCGGTGGAAGACGAGGAGTGCCAGGTGGCTCGAAGCAGAGGACACGCGTTCGGATCGCCAGCTTGGCGTCGAGGCTATGCGAGATGCGGTTGCTGGGGGTCCGTCCGAAGGAAAGGTTGTCAAGTTTCCAAATATGCCCTTCGAGGGGTTGTATCACCTAGAGGGCATTCTAGTCATTTACCCCCACCGGAGGACCTCATATATAAACTTGGTGGAAGGGTTGGGGCAGCCATCTCTTGGGCGTTAGGGTTTTCATTTGCTCTTTGAATTTTCTCTTTTTAGCTACCTATTTTCTCTAGGACTAGCTTGAGAGCTTCATGAGAGATCTTGAGAGAGGGATGAATGATAGACCTTGTATGAATCTTTTCTTTGATGTATAGAAGGTTCGGCGTGGTTCCTCCAGCTCTTGTGGTGGTGATTCCTATTTTCCTTTTTGTGGATTTTCGGAGCCTTTTCTTGGTGATTTTCTTGTGGTGGATTTGAGGCCTCTCCTTTGCGGATTTGATGTGGGATCTATACATGAGCCCCTTGTGGTTCTTTTCCTTGTGATCCATCCTCTAAATCCGTGGGTTTGGGTGATCAAATTTGGGGTTTTCATTGTGTTCCGGAAAAGGTGTTCTTGGTGTTCATCCTCCGATTACTATTGATTGAGTGGATCTTTGGGGCCAATCTATTAGGCATGGCTTGTCCATGAGGTGATACACCTATCCCCAAAGTTTTACTTCAATCCATGGAGCAAATCGGGAGATCAAGGCATCAGAAGTTGGGAGTTGACTCGCAGGTGGAGTTCATCCCGAGCAGCCCAGGCGTGACCGGTCAGACGGTGCACTCCACCGGTCAGACCGATGCGGCATGTTGTGGTTGTTTCTCGGGGAGTACTTCTCTGGAGTGTTGGTCGTGATCTTGGCTTGCTGCTGTTTCAGTCTCGAGCAGTTTTGGCCTTTGGAGATCGATTTCTTGTAGTAGACGGTTTCTGATCCAGACTGTTGGAGTGGACCGGTCAGACCGGTGCAGGGCTTCTAGTGGGGAACTCCTTTTTGCTGTTGTTGGTTGTGCTACTTGTTCGCAGAGTGCTTCTGGTGCAAGTTTGGCTATGGAGGGTTTTTCAGTGTGCTCGAGTTTTAGTGTGTTTTCTCTTGCTAGGCAGATTTCTCCCAATTGCTCCACATCCTAGAATTGCCATCTAGGTTTGCTGGGCAAGTTTAAGAGAATGCAGAGTAGGTCACTGTGGACCGGTCCGACCGGTGCCAGGGACCGGTCTGACTGGTGCAAGTAGGTTGCTGCTCGAGGTTGTGTTCCGCTGCATGTTAGAGTAGCTTGTGTGTGTGACTAGCTCCTAGGTCCAGTAGCACTCCAGTGGCTATATGGATTTGGCTGGTGAGGTGTCGAGGACTCCGGAGTTGCGTTTGGAACCATAATCCGAGTTTGTCTCTTTGGAGAAGAATTTTTATCGGTTCCTATTCACTCTCCCCCTCTCTGGTCGCCATTCTGGTCCTTCAATTGGTATCAGAGCCGGATACAGATCATTGAGACCTTGACCGGTTGAGATCCAAAGATGGCGAACTATGGGAAGGGTTTGGGTCCTCCCCACTTCGATGGGAAGAACTACCAGATGTGGGAAGCCCAGATGGGCGCGTTCATGCGTGGAAAGGGTCAGTTGATTTGGGATGTCACGGTTGACGAGAACTATGTCATACCAAAGTCACTCCTTTTGCCCGGGAGTAGGGATATGTTCGATGCAAACAACAAGGCCGTGGACTATCTCTATCATGCTCTCTGTGCATCCGAGTTCAGTAGGGTGTATGGAGAGAAGTTGGCAAATCAGATATCGACCCAACCGAGGAATGCCCATGGTGGGAATAGTCAGGTGAAGGCACGTCACTTTATGACCTACTGGAGAGAGTTAGAGAACTTCACTCATCTCCCCGGAGAGTCTGTGGGCACTTCACGCTGATTGTGAACAACATGAGAGCCAACATCACCGACCTTCCATACAATGATCATGATAGAGCTATCAAGCTCTTACACACGCTGGATCTTGATGTATGGGGAGCGAAGGTTGAGGCTATTCAGGAGTCCAGTGTGTATGAGACCCTGACGGTGGATGAGCTGTTCTCTAAGCTCAAGTCGTCCGAGGTGGACCATGACCTGAGAGCCAACAAGGGCAAGGGCCTTGCTAATGATAACCTTGCTCTTGTTTCTGGACCGAGAACTAACTCTAATGAATCTTCTAGGATGTTCTCTCTGTCTGCTCTTACTTCTTTAACAGATGAGGAGTTCGAGGCGTTAGATGATGAGGATCTTGCTTTGCTGACTAAGCAGTTCGGGCATTTGAACGAGAATAGGAAGAACTTCAAGAGGAACTCAGGGACGTGCTACAGGTGTGGGAAGCACAGACACTTCTTCGCCGAGTGTCCCGAGGGAGAGGAGAGCAAGATTGAGTACAAGAAGCCCGAGTACAAGCAGGAGTACAAGCAAGAGTACAAGCATCGCTCGAAGAACGAGCACAAGAACAGATCCTAGAACCACTACTCCAAGCACAAGAGCCGGGACGAGTACAAGGGCAAGAAGAAGGGCGGCTACGGCAAAAACAAGTCAAGAGCGATAGTGGCCGGTGCGAGTGACGTGGACACCTCTTCTTCCTGCTACACCACGTCAAGCTCGAGCAGTGAAGATGAAGACCGTGGGAGGCACAAGAGCAAGAAGCACTCGAGCAAGAACTTCAACGGGTTGAGCTTCATGGCGGTGAGCGGCTTCTGCGGCATGGCACACAGTTCGGGTAGCAAGAAGAGCAACAAGGATGACTCGGACTCTGACTCCGGGGATGAGGTACTACCACTCTTTGCTTGAGGAGAATGCTACACTGAATGAATTGCTAGATAATCGTGATAGTGTGCTTAAAGATGCTAAAAAGATGAGAAAAGAGCTTAGGGCCTCGCTTGAGGAAGCTAGGGAAAAAGTGGCTGAGTTAGAGGCTAGGAATCTTGATGACATGCTTGCTATTGATGCTTTGAAATCTGCTCTTGGTGTTACCAATGAAGTTGATTGCAGTGATTGCTCTGTTTTCCTGTCTGATTTGACTGCTCTGAAAGAAAAGCATGCCATCATAGTTGAGGAACTAGATGTGGCCAGGGTAGAGTTGGATGAGTTGAAAGCTAGATCTAGTGTGCTTGGTGCTTGCAAATCTTGTCCTGTGTTGCACGCTAAATTGGATGATTCACATGCTAGGATTGTTTCCCTAGAGGTTGAGTTGAAAGCTCCCATTCCTACTACTTGTTCTACATGTGAATTGGATGCTTTGAAAAATATGGAACTTGCACATTATGTTGATCGCATGCAGGATGAGAATGATCAGTTGAGAAAAATGATGAGTTGGTAATCAGGTCATGAGCCTCAGTTGAGTGTGATGATGGCAGTGTTTAAGCGCTTTGATGGCCAAGCTTTGGGGTCAGATAAAATTGGAGAGTGCAGTGGTGAGAGTGATGGAAAGATTGGAGATATCCCAGTGCCACCACAAACAAATATGCACCAAAGCCTATTCACCTACTGAACAAGCTTGGCACCACTCCAGATCCACCTCTATTCCCCCACAAAACAGTCAACTTCCAGAAACTGGTGAAATTTGTGAGTATCCTTGGGAATGTGTTTGAGGGGAAGGGTGAGAAGAAAGAGGAAGAGAAACCCATTGAGAAGCCACAGCCAAAGCCAGAACAGGTCTGATTCCGTTGTGAGTATTATGGGAAAGAAGGTCACATTGGTGAGCTTAGCTACAAGAGGAAGAGGGATTAGAGGTTGGCTAAGGAGGGGGCGAACAAGGACAGGTACCACCCTTATCATGGTGTGCCTGAGCCTCGTATGCTACTACCTAGGGGAGAGGCTGTGGTGACGTCTATACCAGCTTGGGGAGGTAAGAGAGTTGCTGATTGGGACCTGGGTGCTGCCAGGGAGCCAACGGTCAGACCGGTCAGGGGCACCGGTCAGACCGGTGCATCCCAAAGAGGTGATGGTTTCGGGTTTCGAGGTCATGGAGTTGGTTCTGGTGGTCGTGGTGCAGGTGGTAGACAGTTTGAGTCTGGTCGAGGGTTATTTGCTGGACGTTCTCCATCTCATGGTCGATATGAAGATGGGAGAGGTCGTCACAGCTTTGAACCTCAGAGGAGGTATGGACCACGCTCTTCCTTTCGTGGTGATCGTACTCCTCCAGCAAGACGTGAGGTGGTTGAAGGACCGGATTGGCGACCAGAGGGGGGGGGGGGTGGAGTGAATGGGAGCCGACAAAAATTCTTCTCTCATAGAGAACGAACTCGGCCTATGGTCCCAATCGCAACTCCGAGGCCTCAAACACTTCCGTTGTCAAATCCACGCAGTCACTGAAGTACTGCTGGATCTAGGAACAAGTCTCAAACCCAAAGCACTCGAACACGCAGCGGAAAACAATTCGAGCACCAGCCAACCTCCACCAGTTAGATCGGTCACCTACACAGGTCAGACCGGTCACCCCCTGAATAGGCCCGTGTCACAAGCATGACACACAAAACTGCCTAAACACTCTCAAGACATGATCCAAGTACTAGACTCAAATCTTGGAGAAAAACAACCAAAGACACGGGCCAAGAACTCCTCCAAACTGAAACCAACCTGAACAAAAATTGGACAGTACCTCCCTCTGGACAAAATCAAGCACACCTCTAGCACAATCCCCATGAATCTCACTGGAGGCTCGACACCGGTCAGGCCGGTGTCCCTGACCGGTCAGATCGGTCAAGCTTGGGAAACCTCAAAGGTCCAAAGCTAGAGCAAACCAAAGCCAAACTGCACGAAACTGAAACAACAGCTCTCTCTGAACAAGACCAACACTCCATCACTTGATCTCCCAAGAAACCCACTAGGGGTCCGCACCGGTCAGACTGGTGTAGAGCACCGGTCAGACCGGTCAGCTCAGGGAAACCAAGAGACCAAGGAACTAGAGCAAACAAGGTCCAAATTCAACCAAACTTGAACCACCACTTTCCCTGACCAGAACCAACTTGTAGCCAAAAGATTTCCCAAGAAATCCAAAGTTGGTCTGTACCGGTCAGACCTGTGACTTGCACCGATCAGACCTGTGCCCTCCAGGAGGTTCCAAGAAAAGACCCAAAATTAGAGAAAACAAACTCTAAACTTGATGAAACTTGGAGCTAGGCCTTCTCTAGTCATAACCAACTTATTCCCAAGAAATCTCCTGAGAAATCCACAATTGACCAGGCACCGGTCTGACCTTTGCCCTACACCAGTCAGACCTTTGACCCTTGAGGAAGCTCAAAGAGAAGATCCAACACTAGAGAAAATGAAGTCCAATCTTGATGAAATTTGAACCATAGATCTATTTGGTCATGACAAACTTGCTCCCAAAAGATCTCCTAAAAAATCCACTGTCGACCTGCACCGGTCAGACCAATGCCTTCCACCGGTGAGACCGGTGTAGACTTGGCACGAACAAAAACAAACCCGCGAAGTCAACTCCAACATCCATTCGATGGATCTCCCAAACGGCTGGATGGATTGAGCCCAACTTGTGGGTAGATCATAAGCGTCTTTAGGAGAAACTATGACCAAAATCTCATGGCCTCAAACCAACCCAAGCTCGAGGAATCGTAGATCTCGTGCACACCACCATAAACCGAGTTCATCGAAAGAACTTCAAATCGAGACCGATTCCCGGCATTTGAGGGGTCAAGATCATCCACAAAGAGGCACAAAGCACTCACCCATGAGCCCCTCAAAGAAATTTGGGAGGAAACACCCTCAAATTTGACAAACAAAAATCCCTCCAAAAAGGCTCTGAAAATAGCTCCAAAAAAAGAAAAATGCAGGGAATAAAAGGTATGGCACAAGATGAAGAAGGAGAAATCAGTATGAATCATGTAACCATATTCGGTTACAAGCCACTCCCAAGATTCACAAATCGTGGATGGCAAAAATCTCAAACAAAGAGAGAATAACTTCAAGCATAGGCATTTCATAGATACCAATTTCATTTTTCAAATTTAAGCACAAAATGGTACATGAAGTGCCTTTGCGGCAAAAAGAAACTTATGCTCCCCCACAAGATATCACACGGGCTAAACATTGACAATGACAAATGGGTGTTTGACCCCAAGTGAAAAGCATATGATATCCCAACACGAATCAAGCATGATATAGACCACCAAAGCACACTAAGATCATGAAAAGGCCTAACCCATAAGAGAGAGCCTATCCTAGCATTTTCCAAAAATAGTCATCTCAACATGCACATATAGCAAAACTATCAGGAGCATAGCTATCCATCACCAAATCATATCAAACATGCTCAAAAGCGCACAAATAGCATATCAAAGTATTCATGGCATATAGGAGAAGCTCAACCTACCATGCATATGATACAAATGCAACAAAGGTAGATATGTACATCAAATACAACAAGGTATATGACACAATGCAAGACATGAATGTCAAACCTACCAAAGTCTGTACATCATGATATATGATACATATGCAATGCAAAATGCATGGGGAGACACGGAACTTGACTTAACACCAAGAAGGCTCACAAGGGGACACACCAATTAAGAACCGCTCCAAGCGAGAGAAGAGCCACCAAAGGTCTCAATTGAGTACCATAGAAAAGATACCAATTGCAAGACCGCCAAAGATCCCAATTGAGTACCATAGGAAAGATACCAATTGCAAGACCGCCACAAATCCCAATTGAGTACCATAGAAGGGATACCAATTGAAGGATCACAAATGACTACCAAAAGCCAAAGCACTCCTTGGAACCAAATTCCCCATCGAAAGAAGCCGAGCTCCCCCTCAACCAAAGACGACTAGCTAAGCAAAAAGCGAGGAAAAGAAAGAGCAAAAGAGAAGCTCTAAAACCAACCGAAAAGGGAGAAACCCAAAGGAAGAACAAAAACACAACCCGAAGACAAAGCAAGCCCAAAACCCAAAGAACACCCAAAACATGCTACACAATGCATTGGCAATACCAATCAAGATAAATAAAGCATTGTAACAAGATTCCAAATATATGAATAAGCATGGGCTAGGAAGCATGTCAACAAGGTACAACCCTATACAAGGATACTAAAACAAAATGATACCAAAGAACAACATGCCAAACATGATAGAAGAACTAAACAAAGGTATGATACAAGTTCATATGGATCATCCACCAACATATATTACAAAGCTAGCATGACAATATATACACGGGGGGACAAACATGCTAACAAGAAAGGATACCATAGATCTAGACAAAAATGATATGGATGAACAACATGACATAACCACCGTAGAGCAACCATAAAGCATGACATGATATTCATATATATCATCCACCACATTATCATACAAAAGATAGCAAAATAGATATACAAGATCACAAAGCTATCATGAGCAAAGTGGCTAGCCTACCATTGTTTACACATAAGCAAGACACAAGTATATACAAGTGAGCACAAAGGGAAAAGAAAACTCACTATACATGTGTACAAAGGCTTTCAAGAGCCATCCAAAGCGGTGTGGAGAACCATCCTATCTTGATCACCTCATGTCCAAAGATCAGTACCATCCAACCCATGTTCTCCAACCGCGTCTCCATACCTACACACAAGGAGACAAAAAAGATCGAGCCTTGGATCCCAAAGGGTTAGCAAGCATATACTTGGGAATCCAATACTTGGTCACATGGGTAAGTGATTCACACATCTTGTCATGTGGGTTAGCATGATGCAAATGCCGGTTCGAATGAAAAGGTTTTCGAACACCCTTAGAACCATGCCTCAAAGGAGCCACTCGTGAAGAAAACCGAGTGCTACCACAAGCAAAAAGGCAAAGATCCTTCGGGGTCGTAGGAGAAGAACCAACACAAGCACCATGGAAAGCATGTCGTGGACCAACATAAGAAACACTAGAAACATGTCCACGAGCATGGCCTAACTCACTAATAAGAGTGTCATAAAACCTGTCCACAAATAGTACCTTCTTAGGCTCACAAGTGTTCATGCCATGAGAAGGGCTATGAACAACCAAAGGCCTAGAATCACCTTCTCACTGCAATCTCCTTGCCCGGCGGTAGCAAAAGCTCTCTTGATGCCCATCCTTCCCACAAAGAGAGCAATGGTACAAAGGCCTATCGGGAGGCACGGTCCGAGTGGACGAATCACCATTCTCTTGTAAGTGAGAAGTCCCTTGGGACTTAGAGCAAGAAACATCAACCCTAACATCCGACTTGGTGCCCACATTAGAATCACACGTGCCATGAGATAGGCTACGTGGCTACTTAAAAGCTTTGGCACGTACTCGTTGCTCGTGCTTGACACAGCAAAAACAAAACTTAATAGTATGCCCATCCTTCTTGCAAAAGGTGCAATGGAACTTCGGTTTGGGAACATGAGTTCCAATGAGAAGCACCTTTGCCATCCGACACATCTTGGGCACCACCGGAAGAAGCAACAAGCTTAAGAGTAGCTATGAAAGTGCTATCCAAAGCACCACCACACGTGCCACCATCCAAAGACTCACGCTCAAGAGAAGAAGTCAACTCCGAATTAGACGAAGCAATTGTAAAAGCATCAACATCGGAGTGACAAGAAATGCAAGAATCCAAACACTTGGCACAAAGACTCTTGCATCTTGTGCACAAAACCTCATTTTCAAATTTGAGGCGCTCACAAGTATCACATGTCATGTTTCTCAAATTATCAATTTCGTTTTCAATGCACTTAGCATATGTAGCACACAAGAGTTCATTTTCTTTCTCAAGGTTGGCATTCATCTCATCATGCACAACCAACTTGGCGCTCATATCATCACGCATTCTTTTCAAAGCCAAAACTTCACTTTCCAAATCAATGCATGAAGTACAAATGAGACAACATGAACAAGTATCATCATTTACATCAACCAAAGCATCATCATCATCACAAGAAGTATGGCAAGCATCATCTACAAGCAACAAAGAGCACTTACTACAAGGCAAGTATTTCATATCACAAATTTCAGCCCTAGCATGCTCAAGTTCATCTACACATGTGGTGTGTGTCAATTTTAATTCTTTAATTTTAGCAAGCAAAGACTCACAAGAAACACATGTCATAGAGGCATCCGACTTCAACAAGGCAATCTCATTTCTAGCCTTGGCAACATCATCATTCAAGTTACCACATTCACTAGGAAACCCAAACATATCCCCTTCTAGCACCTCAATTTGAACAAGCAAATCATCACAAGATTTACATGGCAAAGAAGTATTGAATTTCAACAACTTAATTTCAGACTTCAAGCTAGCAAGAGAAGAGTTCAAATCATCATTATTAGCATGCATGGTTTTACAAGAAGTGCAAGCATTCAAAGCACGAGATTTCCAATGAGCCATACCACATTTCAACCTAGTAAGAGAACATTTTATCTTCTCATTCTTCCTACGCAAGGCATCACACAAATCTATGTTTCTCCTATGCAAATCTCCACAATCACATTCACAATCATTCAACATATCACATAGGATCAAGATGCCTTTGGCAAGCGTACCTTGGTTCATGTCTCTTAGGTTGTGGTAGAGCTCTCCCTTCTTGAGATCACCATCTTGATAGTCCTCGATAAGGGACATCATCATCTCCACTCCGGCTTCCTCAACCTCCATACTCCTCCTGCTCAAAGAACCACAAGGAGAGCTCGGTGCCATACTCAAAGCACCGGTTAGGATTAGCCGAAAACAAGTTCAAATCGCACAAACCAAATCCGCAAGCAAAGCACCACTTTTCTTTTGTCGCCCTATCGATCTTAGACTCATTAGAGTCGCAAAGACCCGCAACCGGCTCTGATAGTAATTGAAGGACCGGATTGGCGACCAGAGAGGGGGGGATTGAATGGGAGCCGATAAAAATTTTTTTGTCAAAGAGAACGAACTCGGCCTATGATCCCAATCGCAACTCCGAGGCCTCAAACACTTCCCTTGTCAAATCCACGTAGTCACTGAAGTACTGCTGGACCTAGGAACAAGTCTCAAACCCAAAGCACTCGAACGCGCAGTGAAAAACAATTCAAGCACCAGCCAACCTCCACTGGTTAGACTTGTCACCTGCACTGGTCAGACCGGTCACCCCCTGAACAGGCTTGTGTCACAAGCACGACACACAAAACTGCCCAAACACTCTCAAGCCATGATCCAAGCACTGGACTCAAATCTTGGAGAAAAACAACAAAAGACACGGGCCAAGAACTCCTCCAAACTGAGATCAACCTGAACGAAACATGGACAGAACCTCCCTCTGAACAAATCAAGCACACCTCTAGCACAATCCCTAGGAATCCCTTTGGAGGCTCAACACCGGTCAGGTCTGTGTCCCTGACCGGTCAAGCCTGGGAAACCTCAAAGGTCCAAAGCTAGAGTAAACCAAAGCCAAACTGCACGAAACTGAAACAACAGCTCTCTCTAAACAAGACCAACACTCCAGCACTTGATCTCCCAAGAAACCCACTACGGGGTCTGCACCGGTCAGACCGGTGTAGAGCACCGGTCAGACCGGTCAGCTCAGGGAAACCAAGAGACCAAGGAACTAGAGCAAACAAGGTCCAAATTCAACCAAACTTGAACCACCACTTTCCCTGACCAGAACCAACTTGTAGCCAAAAGATTTCCCAAGAAATTCAAAGTTGGTCTACACCGGTCAGACCTGTGACCTCCAGGAGGTTCCAAGAAAAGATCCAAAACTAGAGCAAACAAACTCTAAACTTGATGAAACTTGGAGCTAGCCTTCTCTGGTCATAACCAACTTATTCCCAAGAAATCTCCTGAGAAATCCACAATTGAACAGGCACCGGTCTGACCTTTGCCCTACACCGGTCAGACCATTGACCCTCTAAAAACTCAAAGAGAAGATCCAAAACTAGAGCAAATGAAGTACAATCTTGATGAAATTTTAACCATGGATCTATTTCGTCATCAGAAACTTGCTCCCAAAAGATCTCCTCAAAAATCCACTGTCGACCTGCACCGGTCAGACCGGTGTAGACTGGGCATGAACAGAAACGAACCCGCGAAGTCAACTCCAACTTCCAATCGATAGATCTCCCTAACGATTGGATGGATTGAGCCCAAATTTTGGGTAGATGATAAGCGTCTCTAGGAGAAGCAATGCCCAAAGTCTCATGGCCTCAAACCAACCAAAGCTCGAGGAATCGTAGATCTCGTGCACACCCACCATAAACCGAGTTCATCCAAAGAACTTCAAATCGAGACCTATTCCCGAAGTTTGAGGGGTCAAGATCATCCACAAAGAGGCTCAAGGCACTCACCTATGATCCCTCAAAGAAATCTGGGAGGAAACACCCTCAAACTCGACGAACAAAAATCCCTCCAAAAAAGGCTCTGAAAATAGCTCCGAAACAGAAAAACGTAGGGAATAAAAGACATGGCACAAGATGAAGAAGGAGAAATCACTATGAATCATCTAGACATATTCGATTACAAGCCACTCCCAAGAATCACAAATCTTGGATGGCAAAAAGCTCAAACAAAGAGCTACTTCTCTCCTCTCTACCTGTCACCAAGAGCACTCCAAGAAAAAGGAGCACACCCACCTAGCCAAGCCAAAAGAGATGGCTGCCCAACCAGCCACTCCTCCTATATATAGGCCCTCCGAACAAATGACCGAAGTGCCCCTACACCTAGGAGTTATAATTCAAACCCATGCAAGGGAATTTTGGTCAACACATGATTTTCTCCATCGGACGGATGCCCAGCGTCCGCACCTTGTGTACCCTTGACGCCAAGCTTGCGATCCCGATGCGTGTCCTCCACTTCGAAGCACCCGAAACTCCTCAGCCGCCACCGGTTAGACCGGTGCACCTCACCGATCAGACGGTCCACACCGGTCAGGCTGGTGTCCCTGACCGGTCAGACCGGTCAAGCCTGGGAAACCTCAATGGTCCAAAGCTAGAGCAAACCAAAGCCAAACTGCACGAAACTGAAACAGCACCTCTCTCTGAACAAGACCAACACTCTAGCACTTGATCTCCCAAGAAACCCACTACGGGGTCTGCACCGGTCAGACCGGTGTAGAGCACCGGTCAGACCGGTCAGCTCAGGGAAACCAAGAGACCAAGGAACTAGAGCAAACAAGGTCCAAATTCAACCAAACTTGAACCACCACTTTCCCTGACCAGAACCAACTTGTAGCCAAAAGATTTCCCAAGAAATTCAAAGTTGGTCTGCACTGGTCAGACCTGTGACCTCCAGGAGGTTCCAAGAAAAGATCCAAAACTAGAGAAAACAAACTCTAAATTTGATGAAACTTGGAGCTAGGCCTTCTCTGGTCATAACCAACTTATTCCCAAGAAATCTCCTGAGAAATCCACAATTGACCAGGCACCGGTCTGACCTTTGCCCTACACCGGTCAGACCATTGACCCTCTAAAAACTCAAAGAGAAGATCCAAAACTAGAGCAAATGAAGTACAATCTTGATGAAATTTGAACCATAGATCTATTTGGTCATCAGAAACTTACTCCCAAAAGATCTCCTCAAAAATCCACTGTCGACATGCACCGGTCAGACCGGTGTAGACTAGGCACGAACAGAAACGAACCCGCGAAGTCAACTCCAACTTCCAATCGATGGATCTCCCAAACGATTGGATGGATTGAGCCCAAATTTTGGGTAGATGATAAGCGTCTCTAGGAGAAGCAATACCCAAAGTCTCATGGCCTCAAAGCAACCAAAGCTCGAGGAATCGTAGATCTCGTGCACACCCACCATAAACCGAGTTCATCCAAAGAACTTCAAATCGAGACCTATTCCCGAAGTTTGAGGGGTCAAGATCATCCACAAAGAGGCTCAAGGCACTCACCTATGATCCCTCAAAGAAATCTGGGAGGAAACACCCTCAAACTCGACGAACAAAAATCCCTCCAAAAAGGCTCTGAAAATAGCTCCGAAAAAGAAAAACGTAGGGAATAAAAGACATGGCACAAGATGAAGAAGGAGAAATCACTATGAATCATCTAGCCATATTCGATTACATGCCACTCCCAAGAATCACAAATCTTGGATGCCAAAAAGCTCAAACAAAGAGCCACTTCACTCCTCTCTACCTGTCACCAAGAGCACTCCAAGAAGAAGGAGCACACCCACCTAGCCAAGCCAAAAGAGGTGGCTGCCCAACCAGCCACTCCTCCTATATCTAGGCCCTCCGAACAAATGACCGAAGTGCCCCTACACCTAGGAGTTATAATTCAAACCCATGCAAGGGAATTTTGGTCAACACATGATTTTCTCCATCAGACGGATGCCCAGCGTCCGCAACTTGCGTACCCTCGACGCCAAGCTTGCGATCCCGATGCGTGTCCTCCACTTCAAAGCACCTGAAACTCCTCAGCCACAACCGGTCAGACCGGTGCACCTCACCGGTCAGACAGTCCACACCGGTCTGGCCGGTGTCCCTGACCGGTCAGACCGGTCAAGCCTGGGAAACCTCAATTGTCCAAAGCTAGAGCAAACCAAAGCCAAACTGCACGAAACTGAAACAGCACCTCTCTCTAAACAAGGCCAACACTCCAGCACTTGATCTCCCAAGAAACCCACTACGGGGTCTGCACCGGTCAGACCGGTGTAGAGCACCGGTCAGACCGGTCAGCTTAGGGAAACCAAGAGACCAAGGAACTAGAGCAAACAAGGTCCAAATTCAACCAAACATGAGCCACCACTTTCCCTGACCAGAACCAACTTGTACCCAAAAGATTTCCCAAGAAGTTCAAAGTTGGCCGGTACCGGTTAGACCTGTGACCTCCAGGAGGTTCCAAGAAAAGATCCAAAACTAGAGCAAACAAACTCTAAACTTGATGAAACTTGGAGCTAGGCCTTCTCTGGTCATAACCAACTTATTCCCAAGAAATCTCCTGAGAAATCCACAATTGACCAGGCACCGGTCTGACCATTACCCTACACCGGTCCGACCATTGACCCTCTAAAAACTCAAAGAGAAGATCCAAAACTAGAGCAAATGAAGTACAATCTTGATGAAATTTGAACCATAGATCTATTTGGTCATCAGAAACTTACTCCCAAAAGATCTCCTCAAAAATCCACTGTCGACATGCACCGGTCAGACCGGTGTAGACTAGGCACGAACAGAAACGAACCCGCGAAGTCAACTCCAACTTCCAATCGATGGATCTCCCAAACGATTGGATGGATTGAGCCCAAATTTTGGGTAGATGATAAGCGTCTCTAGGAGAAGCAATGCCCAAAGTCTCATGGCCTCAAACCAACCAAAGCTCGAGGAATCGTGGATCTCGTGCACACCCACCATAAACCGAGTTCATCCAAAGAACTTCAAATCGAGACCTATTCCCGAAGTTTGAGGGGTCAAGATCATCCACAAAGAGGCTCAAGGCACTCACCTATGATCCCTCAAAGAAATCTGGGAGGAAACACCCTCAAACTCGACGAACAAAAATCCCTCCAAAAAGGCTCTGAAAATAGCTCCGAAAAAGAAAAACGTACGGAATAAAAGACATGGCACAAGATGAAGAAGGAGAAATCACTATGAATCATCTAGCCATATTCGATTACAAGCCACTCCCTAGAATCACAAATCTCGGATGGCAAAAAGCTCAAACAAAGAGCCACTTCTCTCCTCTCTACCTATCACCAAGAGCACTCCAAGAAGAAGGAGCACACCCAGCTAGCCAAGCCAAAAGAGATGGCTGCCCAACCAGCCACTCCTCCTATAGATAGGCCCTCCAAACAAATGACCGAAGTGCCCTTACAGCTAGGAGTTATAATTCAAACCCATGCAAGGGAATTTTGGTCAACACATGATTTTCTCCATCGGACGGATGACCAGCGTCCGCACCTTGCGTACCCTCGACGCCAAGCTTGCGATCCCGATGCGTGTCCTCCACTTCGAAGCACCCAAAACTCCTCAGCCGCCACCGGTCAGACCGGTGCACCTCACAGGTCAGACGGTCCACACCAGTCAGGCCGGTGTCCCTGACCGGTCAGACCGGTCAAGCCTGGGAAACCTCAATGGTCCAAAGCTAGAGCAAACCAAAGCCAAACTGCACGAAACTGAAACAGCACCTCTCTCTGAACAAGACCAACACTCCAGCACTTGATCTCCCAAGAAACTCACTACGGGGTATGCACCGGTCAGACCGGTGTAGAGCACCAGTCAGACCGGTCAACTCAGGGAAACCAAGAGACCAAGGAACTAGAGCAAACAAGGTCCAAATTCAACCAAACTTGAACCACCACTTTCCCTAAACAGAACCAACTTGTAGCCAAAAGATTTCCCAAGAAATTCAAAGTTGGTCTGCACCGGTCAGACCTGTGACCTCCAGGAGGTGCAAGAAAAGATCCAAAACTAGAGCAAACAAACTCTAAACTTGATGAAACTAGGAGCTAGGCCTTCTCTGGTCAGAACCAACTTATTCCCAAGAAATCTCCTGAGAAATCCACAATTGACCAGGCACCGGTCTGACCTTTGCCCTACACAGGTCAGACCATTGACCCTCGAAAAACTCAAAGAGAAGATCCAAAACTAGAGCAAATGAAGTACAATCTTGATGAAATTTGAACCATAGATCTATTTGGACATCAGAAACATGCTCCCAAAAGATCTCCTCAAAAATCCACTGTCGACCTGCACCAGTCAGACCTATGCCTCCCACCGGTCAGACCAGTGTAGACTGGGCACGAACAGAAACGAACCCGCGAAGTCAACTCCAACTCCCAATCGATGGATCTCCCAAACGATTGGATGGATTCAGCCCAAATTTTTGGTAGATGATAAGCGTCTCTAGGAGAAGCAATGCCCAAAGTCTCATGGCCTCAAACCAACCGAAGCTCGAGGAATCGTAGATCTCGTGCACACCCACCATTATCCGAGTCCATCCAAAGAACTTCAAATCGAGACCTATTCCCGAAGTTTGAGGGGTCAAGATCATCCACAAAGAGGCAAAAGCCACTCACCTATGATCCCTCAAAGAAATCTGGGAGGAAACACCCTCAAATTCGACAAACAAAAATCCCTCCAAAAAGGCTCTGAAAATAGCTCCGAAAAAGAAAGACGCAAGGAATAAAAGACATGGCACAAGATGAAGAAGGAGAAATCACTATGAATGATCTAGCCATATTCGATTACAAGCCACTCGCAAGAATCACAAATCTTGGGTGGCAAAAAGCTCAAACAAAGAGCCACTTCTCTCCTCTCTACCTGTCACCAAGAGCACTCCAAGAAGAAGGAGCACAACAATCTAGCCAAGCCAAAAGAGATGGCTGCCCAACCAGCCACTCCTCCTATATATAGGCCCTCCGAACAAATGACCGAAGTGCCCCTACTCCTAGGAGTTATAAATCACGCCCATGCAAGGGAATTTTGGTCAACACATGATTTTCTCCAACGGACGAATGCCCAGCGTCCGCACCTTGCGTACCCTCGACGCCAAGCTTGCGATCCCGATGCGTGTCCTCCACTTCGAAGTACCCGAAACTCGTCAGCCGCCACCGGTCAGACCGGTGCTCCTGACCAGTCAGAGGATCCACACCGGTCAGGCCGGTGTCCCTGACCGGTCAGACCGGTCAAGCCTGGGAAACCTTAATGGTCCACAGCTAGAGCAAACGAAAGCCAAACTGCACGAAACTGAAATAGCACCTCTCTCAGAACAAGACCAACACTCCAGCACTTGATCTCCCAAGAAGCACACTACGGGGTCTGCACCGGTCAGACCGGTGTAGAGCACCGGTCAGACCGGTCAGCTCAGGGAAACCAAGAGACCAAGGAACTAGAGCAAACAAGGTCCAAATTCAACCAAACATGAACCACCACTTTCCCTGACCAGAACCAACTTGTAGCCAAAAGATTTCCCAAGAAATTCAAAGTTGGTCTGCACCGGTTAGACCTGTGACCTCTAGGAGGTTCCAAGAAAAGATCCAAAACTATAGCAAACAAACTCTAAACTTGATGAAACTTGGAGCTAGGCCTTCTCTTGTCATAACCAACTTATTCCCAAGAAATCTCCTGAGAAATCCACAATTGACCAGGCACTGGTCTGACCTTTGCCCTACACCGGTCGGACCATTGACCCTCTAAAAACTCAAAGAGAAGATCCAAAACTAGAGCAAGTGAAGTACAATCTTGATGAAATTAGAACCATAGATCTATTTGGTCATCAGAAACTTGCTCCCAAAAGATCTCAAAAATCCACTGTCGACCTGCACCGGTCAGACCGGTGTAGACTAGGCACGAACAGAAACGAACCCGCGAAGTCAACTCCAACTTCCAATCGATGGATCTCCCAAACGATTGGATGGATTGAGCCCAAATTTTGGGTAGATGACAAGCGTCACTAGGAGAAGCAATGCCCAAAGTCTCATGGCCTCAAACCAATCGAAGCTCGAGGAATCGTAGATCTCGTGCACACCCACCATAAACCGAGTTCATCCAAAGAACTTCGAATTGAGACCTATTCCCAAAGTTTGAGGGGTCAAGATCATCCACAAAGAGGCACAAGGCACTCACCTCTGATCCCTCAAAGAAATCTGGGAGGAAACACCCTCAAATTTGACGAACAAAAATCCCTCCAAAAAGGCTATGAAAATAACCTCGAAAAAGAAAAATGTAGGGAATAAAAGACATGGCACAAGATGAAGAAGGAGAAATCAATATGAATCATCTCGCCATATTCCATTACAAGCCACTCCCAAGAATCACAAATCTTGGATGGCAAAAAGCTCAAACAAAGAGCCACTTCTCTCCTCTCTACCTATCACCAAGAGCACTCCAAGAAGAAGGAGCACACCCACCTAGCCAAGCCAAAAGAGATGGCTGCCCATCCAGCCACTCCTCCTATAGATAGGCCCTCCAAACAAATGACCGAAGTGCCCCTACACCTAGGAGTTATAATTCAAACCCATGCAAGGGAATTTTGGTCAACACATGATTTTCTCCATCGGACGGATGCCCAGCGTCCGCACCTTGCGTACCCTCGACGCCAAGCTTGCGATCCCGATGCGTGTCCTCCACTTCGAAGCACCCGAAACTCCTCAGCCGCCACCGGTCAGACCGGTGCACCTTACCGGTCAGACGGTCCACACCGGTCAGGCCGGTGTCCCTAACCGGTCAGACCGGTCAAGCCTGGGAAACCTCAATGGTCCAAAGCTAGAGCAAACCAAAGCCAAACTGCACGAAACTGAAACAGCACCTCTCTCTGAACAAGACCAACACTCCAGCACTTGATCTCCCAAGAAACTCACTACGGGGTATGCACCGGTCAGACCGGTCAAGCCTGGGAAACCTCAATGGTCCAAAGCTAGAGCAAACCAAAGCCAAACTGCACGAAACTGAAACAACACCTCTCTCTGAACAAGACCAACACTCCAGCACTTGATCTCCCAAGAAACTCACTACGGGGTATGCACCGGTCAGACCGGTGTAGAGCACCGGTCAGACCGGTCAACTCAGGGAAACCAAGAGACCAAGGAACTAGAGCAAACAAGGTCCAAATTCAACCAAACTTGAACCACCACTTTCCCTGAACAGAACCAACTTGTAGCCAAAAGATTTCCCAAGAAATTCAAAGTTGGTCTGCACCGGTCAGACCTGTGACCTCCAGGAGGTTCCAAGAAAAGATCCAAAACTAGAGCAAATAAACTCTAAACTTGATGAAACTAGGAGCTAGGCCTGTCTGGTCATAACCAACTTATTCCCAAGAAATCTCCTGAGAAATCCACAATTGACCAGGCACCGGTCTGACCTTTGCCCTACACAGGCCAGACCATTGACCCTCGAAAAACTCAAAGAGAAGATCCAAAACTAGAGCAAATGAAGTACAATCTTGATGAAATTTGAACCATAGATCTATTTGGACATCAGAAACATGCTCCCAAAAGATCTCCTCAAAAATCCACTGTCGACCTGCACCAGTCAGACCTATGCCTCCCACCGGTCAGACCAGTGTAGACTGGGCACGAACAGAAACGAACCCGCGAAGTCAACTCCAACTTCCAATGGATGGATCTCCCAAACGATTGGATGGATTGAGCCCAAATTTTTGGTAGATGATAAGCGTCTCTAGGAGAAGCAATGCCCAAAGTCTCATGGCCTCAAACCAACCGAAGCTCGAGGAATCGTAGATCTCGTGCACACCCACGATTATCCGAGTCCATCCAAAGAACTTCAAATCGAGACCTATTCTCGAAGTTTGAGGGGTCAAGATCATCCACAAAGAGGCAAAAGCCACTCACCTATGATCCCTCAAAGAAATCTGGGAGGAAACACCCTCAAATTCGACAAACAAAAATCCCTCCAAAAAGGCTCTGAAAATAGCTCTGAAAAAGAAAGACGCAAGGAATAAAAGACATGGCACAAGATGAAGAAGGAGAAATCACTATGAATCATCTAGCCATATTCGATTACAAGCCACTCCCAAGAATCACAAATCTTGGGTGGCAAAAAGCTCAAACAAAGAGCCACTTCTCTCCTTCTCTACCTGTCACCAAGAGCACTCCAAGAAGAAGGAGCACAACAACCTAGCCAAGCCAAAAGAGATGGCTGCCCAACCAGCCACTCCTCCTATATATAGGCCCTCCGAACAAATGACCGAAGTGCCCCTACACCTAGGAGTTATAAATCACGCCCATGCAAGGGAATTTTGGTCAACACATGATTTTCTCCAACGGACGAATGCCCAGTGTCCGCACCTTGCGTACCCTCGACGCCAAGCTTGCGATCCCGATGCGTGTCCTCCACTTCGAAGTACCCGAAACTCGTCAGCCGCCACCGGTCAGACCGGTGCTCCTCACCAGTCAGACGGTCCACACCGGTCAGGCCGGTGTCCCTGACCGGTCAGACCGGTCAAGCCTGGGAAACCTTAATGGTCCAAAGCTAGAGCAAACCGAAGCCAAACTGCACGAAACTGAAATAGCACCTCTCTCTGAACAAGACCAACACTCCAGCACTTGATCTCCCAAGAAGCCCACTACGGGGTCTGCACCGGTCAGACTGGTGTAGAGGACCGGTCAGACTGGTCAGCTCAGGGAAACCAAGAGACCAAGGAACTAGAGCAAACAAGGTCCAAATTCAACCAAACATGAACCACCACTTTCCCTGACCAGAACCAACTTGTAGCCAAAAGATTTCCCAAGAAATTCAATGTTGGTCTGCACCGGTTAGACCTGTGACCTCTAGGAGGTTCCAAGAAAAGATCCAAAACTATAGCAAACAAACTCTAAACTTGATGAAACTTGGAGCTAGGCCTTCTCTGGTCATAACCAACTTATTCCCAAGAAATCTCCTGAGAAATCCACAATTGACCAGGCACCGGTCTGACCTTTGCCCTACACCGGTCGGACCATTGACCCTCTAAAAACTCAAAGAGAAGATCCAAAACTAGAGCAAATGAAGTACAATCTTGATGAAATTTGAACCATAGATCTATTTGGTCATCAGAAACTTGCTCCCAAAAGATCTCAAAAATCAACTGTCGACCTGCACCGGTCAGACCGGTGTAGACTAGGCACGAACAGAAACGAACCCGCGAAGTCAACTCCAACTTTCAATCGATGGATCTCCCAAACGATTGGATGGATTGAGCCCAAATTTTGGGTAGATGATAAGCGTCACTAGGAGAAGCAATGCCCAAAGTCTCATGGCCTCAAACCAATCGAAGCTCGTGGAATCGTAGATCTCGTGCACACCCACCATAAACCAAGTTCATCCAAAGAACTTCAAATTGAGACCTATTCCCGAAGTTGAGGGGTCAAGATCATCCACAAAGAGGCACAAGGCACTCACCTATGATCCCTCAAAGAAATCTGGGAGGAAACACCCTCAAATTTGACGAACAAAAATCCCTCCAAAAAGGCTATGAAAATAACCTCGAAAAAGAAAAACGCAGGGAATAAAAGACATGGCACAAGATGAAGAAGGAGAAATCACTATGAATCATCTAGACATATTCGATTACAAGCCACTCCCAAGAATCACAAATCTTGAATGGCAAAAAGCTCAAACAAAGAGCCACTTCTCTCCTCTCTACCTATCACCAAGAGCACTCCAAGAAGAAGGAGCACACCCACCTAGCCAAGCCAAAAGAGATGGCTGCCAACCAGCCACTCCTCCTATAGATAGGCCCTCCAAACAAATGACCGAAGTGCCCCTACACCTAGGAGTTATAATTCAAACCCATGCAAGGGAATTTTGGTCAACACATGATTTTCTCCATCGGACGGATGACCAGTATCCGCACCTTGCGTACCCTCGACGCCAAGCTTGCGATCCCGATGCGTGTCCTCCACTTCGAAGCACCCGAAACTCCTCAGCCGCCACCAGTCAGACCGGTGCACCTCACCGGTCAGACGGTCCACACCGGTCAGGCCGGTGTCCCTGACCGGTCAGACCGGTCAAGCCTGGGAAACCTCAATGGTCCAAAGCTAGAGCAAACCAAAGCCAAACTGCACGAAACTGAAACAGCACCTCTCTCTGAACAAGACCAACACTCCAGCACTTGATCTCCCAAGAAACTCACTACGGGGTATGCACCGGTCAGACCGGTGTAGAGCACCGATCAGACCGGTCAGCTCAGGGAAACCAAGAGACCAAGGAACTAGAGCAAACAAGGTCCAAATTCAACCAAACTTGAACCACCACTTTCCCTGACCAGAACCAACTTGTAGCCAAAAGATTTCCCAAGAAATTCAAAGTTGGTCTGCACAGGTCAGACCTGTGACATCCAGGAGGTTCCAAGAAAAGATCCAAAACTAGAGCAAACAAACTCTAAACTTGATGAAACTTGGAGCTAGGCCTTCTCTGGTCATAACCAACTTATTCCCAAGAAATCTCCTAAGAAATCCACAATTGACCAGGCACCGGTCTAACCTTTGCCCTACACCGGTCAGACCATTGACCCTCGAAAAACTCAAAGAGAAGATCCAAAACTAGAGCAAATGAAGTACAATCTTGATGAAATTTGAACCATAGATCTATTTGGACATCAGAAACATGCTCCCAAAAGATCTCCTCAAAAATCCACTGTCGAGCTGCACCAGTCAGACCTATGCCTCCCACCGGTCAGACCGGTGTAGACTGGGCACAAACAGAAACGAACCCGTGAAGTCAACTCCAACTTCCAATCGATGGATCTCCCAAAGGATTGGATGGATTGAGCCCAAATTTTTGGTAGATGATATGCGTCTCTAGGAGAAGCAATGCCCAAAGTCTCATGGCCTCAAACCAACCGAAGCTCGAGGAATTGTAGATCTCGTGCACACCCACCATTATCCGAGTTCATCAAAAGAACTTCAAATCGAGACCTATTCCCGAAGTTTGAGGGGTCAAGATCATCCACAAAGAGGCAAAAGGTACTCACCTATGATCCCTCAAAGAAATCTGGGAGGAAACACCCTCAAATTCGACAAACAAAAATCCCTCCAAAAAGGCTCTGAAAATAGCTCCGAAAAAGAAAGACGCAGGGAATAAAAGACATGGCACAAGATGAAGAAGGAGAAATCACTATGAATCATCTAGCCATATTCGATTACAAGCCACTCCCAAGAATCACAAATCTTGGATGGCAAAAAGCTCAAACAAAGAGCCACTTCTCTCCTCTCTACCTGTCACCAAGAGCACTCCAAGAAGAAGGAGCACACCCACCTAGCCAAGCCAAAAGAGATGGCTGCCCAACCAGCCACTCCTCCTATATATAGGCCCTCCGAACAAATGACCGAAGTGCCCCTACACCAAGGAGTTATAATTCAAACCCATGCAAGGGAATTTTGGTTAACACATGATTTTCTCCATCGGACGGATGCCCAGCGTCCGCACCTTGCGTACCCTTGATGTCAAGCTTGCGATCCCGATGTGTGTCCTCCACTTCGAAGCACTCAAAACTCCTCAGCCGCCACCAGTCAGACCGGTGCACCTCACCGGTCAGACGGTCCACACCGGTCAGGCCGGTGTCCCTGACCGGTCAGACCGGTCAAGCCTGGGAAACCTCAAAGGTCCAAAACTAGAGCAAACCAAAGCCAAACTGCACAAAACTGAAATAGCAGCTCTCTCTAAACAAGACCAACACTCCAGCACTTGATCTCCCAAGAAACCCACTACGGGGTCTGCACCTGTCAGACTGGTGTAGAGCGCCGGTCAGACCGGTCAGCTTAGTGAAACTAAGAGACCAAGGAACTCGAGCAAACAAGGTCCAAATTCTACCAAACTTGAACCACCACTTTCCCTGACCAGAACCAACTTGTAGCCAAAAGATTTCCCAATAAATTCAAAGTTGGTCTGCACCGGTCAGACCTGTGACCTCCATGAGGTTCTAAGAAAAGATCCAAAACTAGAGCAAACAAACTCTAAACTTGATGAAACTTGGAGCTAGGCCTTCTCTGGTCATAACCAACTTATTCCCAAGAAATCTCCTGAGAAATCCACAATTGAACAGGCACCGACCTGACCTTTGCCCTACACCAGTCAGACCATTGACCCTCTAAAAACTCAAAGAGAAGATCAAAAACTAGAGCAAATGAAGTACAATCTTGATGAAATTTGAACCATAGATCTATTTGGTCATCAGAAACATGCTCCCAAAAGATCTCCTCAAAAATCCACTGTCGACCTGCACCAGTCAGACCTATGCCTCCCACCGGTCAGACCGGTGTAGACTGGGCACGAACTGAAACGAACCCGCGAAGTCAACTCCAACTTCCAATCGATGGATCTCCCAAACGATTGCATGGATTGAGCCCAAATTTTGGGTAGATGATAAGCGTCTCTAGGAGAAGCAATGCCCAAAGCCTCATGGACTCAAACCAACCAAAGCTCGAGGAATCATAGTGTGACAGAACCGTCCAAATTAATTCCCATTTAACACACATAACCTATCCACTTGGTCATTATGCGTTAAAGAGGAGTTAACTTGTCGATATCTGCCGGGTCGAGCCCGGTAAATCACTTATGACAAAGGATCGAAAGATTGTACATCAAAAGTCACACGAAGGCGAGTCCAGAGATAAACAAGTCTTAATTTATTACATCATGACCAACATGGGTTCATTATTACAAACCAAGTCTTTTGCATAAAGTAAACGTGTTCAGAGTTCGAAACACAACGGAAATAGACTACTACGATGTAAGTAACATCACTAGAGGCCATTAGTGATGCCACTAAGCACTGTCGCCTTCCCACTCAACTTCCCAACCGGGCGGGAGAGAACTAGGCAACGGAAACCCATCCTCATACACATAATTACCTGAAATCATCAACAAAGCAATGCTGAGTATACTAATACTCAGGAAGACTTAACTGTCGGGTGATGAGAACATCACCAACTCTCTAGACATGCAAGCTTTATGGCAAGTGGGTTCCTTTTTGCTGAAAAGCAACAAAGAGTATATCCTTACTTTCAAGTTTTAGCTCAAAATTCTAGTTGATTATCCATTACTAGGTCAGCGACTACTGCAAGCATAAGTTGTGTAAACAATTAAGCATACAACAATATTCTTCTCAATTCCATCATTAAGGGACATAGAGTGTATGGTTAAGCACTCTCGGATAACGGTGAGAGGCTGACGATCGATCGATTAATAACCTTGCAAGGTGGACCTAAACACACGGGAGAATGCATACCCCATCATACGACCACAGCCCCTACAGGGCAGGGTACACACCAACTAGGCGGTTCCCAATAATCCTCGGTTCAGGAACAATGTCCACAGTCCCTGGTACAGTTGGTCAGGTCACGGACTTACATCTTTTGCCACCCGGATCCACACATGGACCACTGCCTAGAACCTGGGGACTACTCCAGGGGTAGTGGTAGAGAGTTCCCTTACCGGATCAAAAAGGTACTAGGCTTACCGGTCCCACTCCCGACAAATGCTTAGTACGTTCAAACGCTTAACCACAGACCTACTTGGCCGGATCCGGTCCCATGCTCTTACCACATGAGCGGGTAAGTTCAACAATCTTATGATTCCAACATAAGAAACCTATAGCTCGCGAGTGACGACCATCACTCGACTTCTACCGGGTCCTTAGAGCATGGCAACTAGCGACCTAGCATACTAGTAATCTGAACATAGGAACCTAGGATCATGCATCTAGGGTCTCAAATCAACTCCTGAAACTTAAATGCACAAATATAACAAAGAGAGTTGCATAAGTTGAAAACATAGGTTATGCTCCGGGGCTTGCCTTCACTAGCACAGTCAGTAGGGAAGTCCTCCGAAGCTGAGTTCGGGTCTTGCTGCACTTCTACAGTGTTCACTTCTCCCTCAGCTGGTTCTCCTTCAGCGTCCAGCACCAGCTCGTAGTTCCCGTCCGGAAGTTCTACACGATATGCATATGCATGACTTTAATTATTCAAGTTTAGGGAGTGAAGTGCTTCTGAAATTTCAGATATAAACAGGGGGTGTATTGTTGGGCACATTCACCTAGATAAGATTTTATACATCTTTTCTTTACACTAGAAAAGTGGGTAATTAGGTGAAGGTTATTATTCTTATTTGATGGTGATTGTGTGCACATATAAATTGTTTAATTTATTTTACTTCACCAAAGTAAGGGTGCTGTATAGGGTGTATCTTGGTGAAGTTCCATTATTTGAAATTAAGTTACATTAAAGGTAGGATTGGTTAATCCTTTTATTTCATTTACAAGGCTTGATTTACTTTTAAATTTGTTTCTGGATGTTTCATACATCACTAAACCGAGATAGAATTCACACAACATACTGATCAGGCTACTGACCAAAAATTACTTTAAACTAAGCTATAGATTGCACATGAAACATCTATAAAGCACTAGCTAGCAGAAACTTAACATTTTTGTACAGGCAGATATATATACAATCTAGGATCAGGATTTCACAAAGAGTTATACTATGACATATCTGAGCTACTCAAAAATTACTAGGGTCAGAAACATAGCATAACATGCTTGATCAAAATAACTCCTATTTAAGCCATAAATTAATTTGAACTATTTAGACATGTCAAAAGCCATCCATCTATTTATCATGGGTACATCTAGTCAAACTCATGCTACTGCAAAAAGATCAACCCTAGTTTTTGAAACAGAATTTACCTATTAAACATGAACATTTAAACTGCCATATATCAAAATAAATTCATATATGCAAAACTATAATAGTTCTATGAGCCATTTTTCTACACAGGGTCATGAATGACCATACTAGCAACAAATCCAAAAATTCACATACAGAGCAGTTATAGATTTCAAATTATTTCAAATCTAGCCAAACTGATCATTTCAAAATTATTCAAAATCTATAAAGAAATTTACAAACTTCCTTTGTAGAAAAGTTGCTTCTGTTCACAAGGATCACAGATCAGTTGAGTTTGTATTTTTCTGATTTTTATTTGATTTACTACGAATTTTACAAGTCACAGGATTTTCAAACTAAAACTGAAGAATCTTCTTTCACTCGGGCCCTCGGTCAAAGTTTCTTATTTACAAGTGTACCCTTATTTTTACATATACGTCCTGACTTTTATGATTTGAACCCTGGAATTATTTGGGCCTTCACAAAACTAGGCTCGTGGCCAGGGGAGTTCGCCGGCGGCGAACTGGCGGCCGTGATTGCTCGGGTGAGGGGCTTGGAGAGGGTTTAGGCTTACCCTCGACTACTTGGCGGGGTCGTTGGCGGCGGAGCGCACTCCGGCGATGGCCGGCGGTGAGAAGCAGGCGGAGCGGCCGCTTCGGTCCAAATGCCGGCGAGTCGACGGCTCGTCCTCGCAATGCGGGCTCGGGGATAGCTTCACGGGGTCACTGGGGTGTGCCTGTGCCACGTGTGGTCAAAGGGAAGGTGCGGAGGGTGGAGCTCACCTAGACGGCGGCCATGGCGGGCGGCGGAGCAGAGCTTCCGCATGAGTGCACCAGGGCTGCCCTTTTATAGCTGAGCGGAGGGAGAAGAGGGGCGTGAGGTGTCCGCCATGCGGCTCTTACAGCGGGCAGGCCAGCTGGCTGGCGGCGTAGCACGCATGGCGCCATGGCGCTCAGTGGAGCGGCGCGTGCGCATGCTAGCCGGCTTAGGGGCAAGGGGCATCGAGTGTCTAGACAAGGAGGCGATGCGGTGACTGGAGCAAACGTCCAAGGCTCGACTGCGTGCTCATCGGCGTGCTAGAGCTCCCTGTCCGGGGTGGCGCCACGGTGGAGATGCGGCGGCGTATGTCGACGGGAATCTCGGCGGAGAGAGGAGGGCGCGGGGCAAACCGGTGGGCGGCTCGTGGTTCTGGGTGCCACGCATACACGTGACGGGACATAGCGGCGCGAGCCCAGTGGACGATGGCATATGGCTGGAGGTGCGTGTGCCGGGCACGGACGCCGGGACGCGTTCTCGGCACGGTCACGAGGTGACGTCGCGGCCAGAGCACGTACGCAGAGCGGCAGTGCGGCAAACCGTTTCAGAGTAGGCTACTTTGACCGGCCACAACAATTTAAACTTGAATATAAGTTCAAAATCGGCCAATGTAGAAGTTGTAGAGGAGGTATAGCTCTAGAACTTTTGCAAAGGTTGACCAGTGTTTGGATCAAAGGTTTGAGCAGGAGAAAGGCTTGAACTTGGGGATTTTCTCGGCCCCGGGAATAGTGCATTCTGCACTTCAAACCAATTTTTGAAGCTTTTCCTCTCAAAATTTGAAATGCCATTAATTAGATGAAATGTGTCCCATCTAATTCTAAGCAACTTTTAGTTTGGCAGATTTTTGAGTATTTAAGGAAAATTTCAAAATCTATTTGAGACACCAAAACAAGGTCATAAGGGGTATAGGGTTTTGACCCCTTTGACTAGGTTGACCAAGGTGATTAGGGTTTAGCCTTAAGAGTTGACCATAATTAGCAATTATAATTAGCAACTTGTGATCATACTTAGCACTTGAACATATGATTAAGCAGCATAAACATCAGGGATGTTACAACCTACCCCCCTTAAATAGAATCTCGTCTCGAGAATCGGAAATTAAAGATAAAGGTAGGGTAAAAGTCTTACGATTTCGAGCTTGGAGAAAACCGGGGTAGTTGGTATTTAAATAGTGCTCCGTTTCCCATGTAGCTTCCTCCTCGGAATGGTGACTCCATTGTATCTTGTACATGGTTACGGACTTTCTCCTAGTTTTTCTCTCCTTCCTATCAAGAATTCTCAGAGGGTGTTCCACCACTGATAGATCGGGCTTGATCCACGCATTTGCTTCATTTATAACTCTTTTCTCCGGCTCATGGACACATTTCCTCAATTGAGACACATGAAACACATTGTGGACAATAGCAAGTCGATCAGGAAGATGGATGCGATAAGCAACCGGTCCACATGTCTCAATGATCTCATAGGGTCTGATGTATCATGGAGCCAGTTTCCCTTTGACACCAAACCTCTGTACTCCTTTGGTGGGTGAGACTTTCAAATACACTTTTTTGCCAACTTGGTATTCTCTAAGTGCTTTCCCTTCATCATGGTAACTCTTTTGCCTCATCTGTGCGGCTTTTAAGTTCTCGCGTATTACTTCCACCTTCTCTTCGGCCTCCCTGACTAAGGCAGGACCAAAGAATTTCTGTTCTCCCGTTTGGGACCAATTCAACAGGGTGTGACACCTTCATCCATAAAGAGCTTCGAACGGTGCCATTTTCAAACTAGCTTGGTAGCTGTTATTATAAGAGAACTCCGCTAAGGCTAGGCAAGAATCCCAATTCTTGTCAAAATGGATAATGCAAGCCCTCAACATGTCTTCTAGGACTTTATTAACCCTCTCAGTTTGACCATCCGTTTGAGGATGATAAGCAGAACTGTGAATTAACTTAGTTCCCATGGAGTCATGCAGGTGTTGCCAAAAACGTGCCATGAATTGTGAGCCTCTATCTGAAATGATAGTCCTAGGAACTCCGTGTAATCTCACGATGCGTTCAAAATAAATGTCTGCATATTGCTTGGCTGAATATGAAGTGTGCACTGGAATAAAATGTGCGGTTTTTGTGAGTCTATCCACAATAACCCACACTGAGTCATGGTGCTTAGAGGTGAGGGGTAAGCCTACGATGAAATCCATACTTATGTCATCCCATTTCCAGGAGGGTATGGGCAAAGGTTGAAGAGTACCCGCTGTTTTCAAATGACTCACTTTGATTCTTGCACAAGTGTCACATTCTGAGACATATTTGGCGATGTCCACTTTCATGTTGGACCACCAAAAGTTTTCCTTTAAATCTTGGTACATCTTACTACTTCCAGGAAGAATTGAAAATTTAGAAAGATGTGCCTCATCCATGATCTCTTTGCGAAGATCTGGATTCTCTGGAACAACAAGATGCTTTTCAAACCAGATCGTCCCATTAGGATCTTGGCGAAAGCAACTGACCTTGGGATTATTTTCTGACAATTTCTGCTTAATGGTTTTGATTCCCTCATCACTAGACTGAGCCGTGATGATTCTATCCCACAAGGTAGATTCAATGGTTATAGCATTTATCATGCCTTGTGGAACAATTTCCAAATGAAGATTACTCAACTCGCTGCATAAGGTATCATTATATGCTTCCATGGACAAGCAGTTGCAGTGAGCCTTGCGGCTAAGAGCATCCGTAACAACATTCGCTTTGCCAGGGTGATAATGTACCTCTAAATCATAGTCTTTAATAAGCTCCAACCATCTCGGTTGTCGCATGTTTAAATCAGCTTGGGTGAAGATATGCTTGAGGCTCTTATGATCAGTGAATATATTGCATTGGGTTCCCATTAAGTAATGCCTCCAAATTTTGAGAGCATGAACAACCGCTGCTAATTCAAGATCATGGGTGGGGTAATTCTTTTCATGGGGTCAAAGTGCTCGGGAAGCATATGCAATGACTCTATTTTCTTGCATGAGCACACGACCAAGACCCATACCTGAGGCGTCACAATAAACCTCATATGGTTTAGAGTTATCTGGTTGAGCCAACACAGGTGCTGAAGTCAAGTGTTGCTTAAGGGTGTGGAAGGCTTTCTCACATTTCTCATCCCACACAAACTTCACCCCTTTCTTCAAAAGTTCAGTCATGAGTTTGGCAATTCTGGAAAAATCCAGAACAAATCGTCGATAGTAACCAGCTAGCCCAAGAAAGCTTCGGATTTGATGAACGAACTTGGGTGGTTTCCAATCCATCACTTCTTCTACTTTGCTTGGATCTACTGAAATACCATTGCTAGAAATAGTGTGACCCAAGAATTTCACACTATCCAACCAAAAATTCACATTTTGAGAATTTAGCATAAAGCTGGTGGTCTCTTAAGCGTTGTAGAACAATGCGAAGATGTTGAGCATGTTCTTCTTCATTCTTGGAATAGATTAAAATGTCATCAATGAATACCACCACGAACTTGTCTAGCTCGTTCATGAATACGGAATTCATGAGGTACATGAAGTAGGCAGGTGCATTAGTCAATCCGAAGGACATGACTACGTACTCATAGAGTCCATAGCGTGTGGAGAAAGCGGTCTTAGGGATATCACAAGGTCGAATCTTTATCTGATGATAACCAGACCTAAGATCAATCTTGGAAAAGACCTTTGCTCCTGACAGCTGATCAAATAACACATCAATGCAGGGAAGGGGGTACTTATTCTTGATGGTCACCGCATTGAGAGGTCTATAATCCACACATAGCCTCAAACTGCCATCCTTCTTCTTAACGAAGAGAGAGGGGCATCCCCAAGGAGAAGAACTCGGGTGAATAAAACCCTTATCCAATAATTTCTGAAGCTGTGTCTTCAACTCAGCCAGTTCCTTGGGTGGCATTTGGTAGGCTCTTTTGGAGATAACGAATTCAACATCACGATCTAGTGGCATACCCGGTAGTTCATCCGGAAACACATCCGAATACTCGCAGACCACTGGGATTTCTTCTACTGGTAAGGTTATGGCCACATAAGCACAAGGATTCACAGGCTCTCTATGGGGTAAGTAGAGCGTTGAAACTCCTACTGCTGATGAGTTGATTTCTATTCGCCTCTCGGCAATATCCAGGGTCACCTTATGTTGGGTCATCCAGTCCATTCCTAAAATGACATCAATACCGTCTAGACCCAAGGTTATAAGGTTGGTCTGAATCACTTTGCTACCCAGTTTCAGTGGCACCCCACAAACTAGAGTGTTGGTAAGGATTTTTCCCCCGGGTGTTGCAATCTGATAGTTGCTCTTAATTTGCAATACCCTTAAACCCAACTTAGTTTGTGTTTGCTTGTTCATAAAACTATGCGTAGCACCAGAATCAAATAATATCTTAATAGGTTTGCCTTGGATAGAAAAGGTACCAGTCATGACTGCTGCTCCCTCAGGAATTCCCATCATGGTGGTGAAGTTGAGGCGACCCTGCTTGACTTGCACGGTCTGCTTCTTTCCCTTGTCCTTGTTGTTCTGGTTCGCTCCACGTCCTTGATTCTACTGGTTGGACTGGTTCTGCTTCTTAGGACGGGTGCACTCACTAGCATAGTGTCTGGGCTCTCCACAGTTATAGCACTTGGCATCCCTAGTGTTGCGGTTTTGCTGGAAAGCATTGGACTTGTAGTTTTGCTGCTGGGAAGAAGGAGAACGGTAGTCTCCCCTTTGCTGATTCTGGGGAGGCCTGGCCACCCAACGTCCAGAACGCTAGTTCCCATTGGAGTTCTGGGAAGCCTTCTTCACAATGCGGAACTTCCTATTGGGTGTGTGGCTAGAGCTGGACGGGGCCTTCCTCTTCTTGTCATTCCTCACTTTCTTCATAGCATCTTCTTGAGAAATGGCCAAGTTCACTATCTCATGATAGGTCTCGGTCTTGATGGGGTTAAGCCTTTCATAAAGCTTGGGATCCAGACCACGTCGGAAATGATCCATCTTCTTCTCATCGTTGTCCACATGGTATCCCCCATACTGACACAGGTTGTTGAATTTCTATGCATACTGGTACACAGAATCAGAACCTTGCTTCAATGCCAGTAACTCACTGATCTTCCTATCCACCATTCCCTGAGGAATGTGATGAGTCTTGAATGTTGTTTTGAACTCATTCCAGGTGATGGCATGTCCAGCAGGTTGGGTCATCTTGAAATGTTCCCACCAGATCAAGGCAGGGCCACGGAGTTGCAGAGCTACAAAGCTGGCCTTGCGCTCTTCCGGGCATGGAACGGTGAGAGTATCAAACCTAGCCTGAATAGCACGAATCCAGGCATCTACCTCCAGGGGTTCATCAGCCTTGGAAAAGATCAGCGGCTTCAACACCGTGAAATGCTCATTCTTGGCCACATTGGGCTGATCATCCCGATGCGGCGCACGTTGCTGCTGGTTGAGCAGGATCTGGTGCATCATATCCGCTTGAGCCAGCAGATACATCTCCATAGGCGTCATGGGTGGTGGCGGTGGCGGTGGGTTGCTGCCACTGGCATCACCAAACCCGTGGGGAGTGTTGCGAGTGTGGCTAACCATCTGAAAAATCATTGGAGCAGGGATTAGTCACATACTCATAATCTTGCCGATAAGCATTATCAAGAAGAACATGTGAAATAATTCCTCTCAACCATAGAATTTTTCAGAGGAGTTAGCAACAACACGCTGAAGTATAAAACTCATAACTCCCAACTCGCTTAACGGATAGTGCTCAATTTTGGACACAAGGAGCACGATTTCGTGATCTACAGCATTGGTATTCAACTGAAATTCCAGTTTTTAAGTTAACATGTCCGAAAAATTCATTTTGTGACTCTCTGTCCAGTGTGATTTTCAGAAAACCGAGGGTTACAAAAATATGCATAACTCTCAGTTCATAGGGGCAAAGAGGCTGAAATTTTACGAGCATGTACATCATGAAATTGCCAACAACATTGATATTCTTTGCCCAAACCAGATTTGACCATAAGAAGGTTCAAATTACATATTACACAAGCTGTTGCAGAAAGTCTTGCAACATTTAGGTCACACCACATTTTTACAGCACAGGGTTACAACACAAACCAAATACTTGGTTCACATACATAGTGGTTAACGTGTAGCACACGCCACACAAGAGATATACTCTGTCTACGTCAGCCTATCCTCCATGGACCAAAATCAGGCCACCCGTAGGAGTATGCACACTACACTGACTACTAGCATCTAGAAGTCATCTAGGTTACCTACTGAAGAAACGCTCACAGCGAGCGAACCAATCTCCATAGGTGCGGGCTGCGGTGACTCCCACTCACTATCCACCATACACTGAGCATCCTCCGGGTTGCCCTCCATGGCTCCCGGAACCGGTGGTTGTGGCGGCGGTGGTGGCTGCTGCAACACAAGGATCAGGCCATTAGCGGCCTCTAAGTCGTCGTCCATCAGCTCCAGCTGCTCCTGCATCTGGGCCAGTGCCTGTATGTGCTGGAAATGCTCATCTCTCATCTGGTCCATCTCCCCTCTCATCTGCTCTCGCTGCTCCTGAAGGTCCACAATGGTCTGAACACGAGCAGCAAGCTGATCCACCCACTCTAACTCACGGTTCACCCAATGAGCCACTCTCTCCTCTAGTGTGGTGATCCTCAGACGTGCCTTTGCAAGGTCTCGCTCTAGCCCCATGTGGCTAACGGAGATAGAGCGAAGGTGGTGAGTGCGCACTCCCAACACTCCAGCGGTGTCGAGAGCAACAGAAGACGTAACGGCGGTAGCCGTACTGCGGAGAGCCTGAAGATGATACAGTGCCTGCACACACCGAGCCATCTCCTGTAGTACGTCAAGTGGGGTCCTGTCCGTCAGAAGTGCGGCCATGTTCCCCATACGGCCCCTCCACGCGGGGTCCTCAGGGTCCACGATCGGAAGTAGTCCCACTGGGGTCGACGACACCTCGTGAGGGTGCTGATCACCGAAGGTGTTCAACACACCCAAGGCGGCAACCTCAAGGGTCTCCATCAACTGAATACTCCTCACGTCCGTGCTCAGGTCCTTCCACTCGGGGTGAGCGGAGTGAAGCTGCACGGTCGCACGAACATAGCAACGAGGTACTCCAAGCTGCGTGGTCTCCAAAGCCTCGTACGTTGGAGGAGCGGTGTAGCCCGAAGAGCGAAGAGTGTCCCACAAAATGCGGGCAAACCCCTCAATGTGCAGCCCGTCGGTGTGGATTGTACCATCCGGGCGTACCTCCCAAAACACCTGTCCAGCCATCTGCATCCACAAAACTTCCACTGATTAGCGTGAGTTGAGAAGATGACAGATTCTGTCCAGTGCATAAAAATGCATGTAACTCACAAACTGCTAGGACAAAGGTGCCCAAATTTTACCAGCTACTTAGTTACATTATTTGGACCAAAATTGGTATTCAAGGGTCGAGCCAAAAATCACAGGAACATGCTCAAAACGACCGAAGTTCAGTTTGCTGTCTCCCAGGAAAAACAGCAAACAGACCGGCACCAAACTGAGCATATCTCCAGATTCTCTTGCCCAAAAATTCTGAAATTTTTACAGCAGGGTCTTGACTAAGTTTGCTACAACTTTCCTTTCTAACTTTTCTCTAGAAGGATCTGTTTAGGGGGTCCAAAAATTTGGACAAGCAGAGTGACCTGACTTCGAGTAGATAAGACAGCAAGATAGGGAAGGGTTGGATTAACCTTTGGGTGAGGTGATTTTTGTCATGGATTTTAAGAATGATTTATATTTTGTGGGTAGACTTAGTATGATGCCAAAACATCCTAACCGCTCTCACAAGGCAAATCCATGCCTAAAAATCGAAGTTAATGCCAGTGGCTTGGCACAAAGTACGACTCTCCCTATAATAGCTAATCGAATATCTATTCGATGCTCGTTCTTATGAATCGCGGTTAGTGTACCAGCAGAAAATGAACCTCCTGTGCCAGCACGTCACGGAAGCATCCTCATACATTACCGTTCACTATAGAAACGGCACCCGGCACCCATGCGTTTAACGCTGCATGGACAGCGTCCAACCTGAGATACGCTCCTTTTGAATGGAGGGTATCCCCCTTCACATGTTCATAATGCGGAATCATGCACACGTATGGCAAAACGTGGCGACATCACAACCCATGATATATTCATGTGGAATAGAACATATCATCTTTCGCATGCATTGCACACGGAAAGCACACGTATGAAACACGTGGGCATCCAACCGAGAAGATAGGATCCGTGGAATAGATTGCCCTATCGACCCTCGCATACTCGTGATGCGGCATAACCACGTATAAGACACGTGGGTTAAGAATGTGCTGGTAGTAAGTTTAGATACACCATATATTACTAGCCACCTGAAAGAACCCGAAAATCCCTCTAGGGCCTCTCAGACTAGTTAATCCTTAGCGTTCCTAATGCCTCTTTTGAAAAACACACCTTAATCTTGCAAGTTTTAAATTAAAAACATGATATTATGGGTGTATTAAGATCCCTGGTGTACAATCGAGCTCTGTTGCCAGCTGTGACAAAACCGTCCAAATTAATTCCCATTTAACACACATAACCTATCCACTTGGTCATTATGCATTAAAGAGGAGTTAACTTGTCGATATCTGCCGGGTCGAGCCTGGTAAATCACTTATGACAATGGATCGAAAGATTGTACATCAAAACTCACACGAAGGCGAGTCCAGAGATAAACAAGTCTTAATTTATTACATCATGACCAACATGGGTTCATTATTACAAACCAAGTCTTTTGCATAAAGTAAACGAGTTCAGAGTTCGAAACACAGCGGAAATAGACTACTACGAGGAAAGTAACATCACTAGAGGCCATTAGTGATGCCACTAAGCACTGTCGTCTTACCACTCAACTTCCCAACCGGGCGGGAGAGAACCAGGCAATGGAAACCCATCCTCATACACATCATTACCTGAAATCATCAACAAAGCAAGGCTGAGTATACTAATACTCAGCAAGACTTAACCGTCGGGTGATGAGAACATCACCAACTCTCTAGACATGCAAGCTTTATGGCAAGTGGGTTCCTTTTTGCTGAAAAGCAACAAAGAGTATATCCATACTTTCAAGTTTTAGCTCAAAATTCTAGTTGATTATCCATTACTAGGTCAGCGACTACTACAAGCATAAGTTGTGCAAACAATTAAGCATACAACAATATTCTTCTCAATTCCATCATTAAGGGACATAGAGTGTATGGTTAAGCACTCTCGGATAACAGTGAGAGGCCGATGATCAATCGATTAATAACCTTGCAAGGTGGACCTAAACACACGGGAGAATGCATACCCCATCATACGACCACAGCCCCTACAGGGCGGGGTACACACCAACCAGGTGGTTCCCAATAATCCTCGGTTCAGGAACAATGTCCACAGTCCCTGGTACAGTTGGTCAGGTCACGGACTTACATCTTTTGCCACCCGGATCCACACATGGACCACTGCCTAGAACCTGGGGACTACTCCCGGGGTAGTGGTAGAGAGTTCCCTTACCGGATCAAAAAGGTACTAGGCTTTCCGGTCCCACTCCCGACAAATGCTTAGTACTTCAAACGATTAACCACAGACCTACTTGACCGGAGCCGGTCCCATGCTCTTACCACATGAGCGGGTAGGTTTAACAATCTTATGATTCCAACATAAGAAACCTATAGCTCGCGAGTGACGACCATCACTCGACTTCTACCGGGTCCTTAGAGAATGGCAACTAGCGACCTAGCATACTAGTAATCTGAACATAGGAACCTAGGATCATGCATCTAGGGTCTCAAATCAACTCCTGAAACTTAAATGCACAAATATAACAAAGAGAGTTGCATAAGTTGAAAACATAGGTTATGCTCCGGGGCTTGCCTTCACTAGCACAGTCAGTAGGGAAGTCCTCCGAAGCTGAGTTCGGGTCTTGCTGCACTTCTACAGTGTTCACTTCTCCCTCAGCTGGTTCTCCTTCAGCGTCCAGCACCAGCTCGTAGTTCCCGTCCGGAAGTTCTACACGATATGCATATGCATGACTTTAATTATTCAAGTTTAGGGAGTGAAGTGCTTCTGAAATTTCAGAGATAAACAGGGGGTGTATTGTTGGGCACATTCACCTAGATAAGATTTTATACATCTTTTCTTTACACTAGAAAAGTGGGTAATTATGTGAAGGTTATTATTCTTATTTGATGGTGATTGTGTGCACATATAAATTGTTTAATTTATTTTACTTCACCAAAGTAAGGGTGTTGTATAGGGTGTATCTTGGTGAAGTTTCATTATTTGAAATTAAGTTACATTAAAGGTAGGATTGGTTAATCCTTTTATTTCATTTACAAGGCTTGATTTACTTTTAAATTTGTTTCTGGATGTTTCATACATCACAACATATTGATCTGGCTACTGACCAAAAATTACTTTAAACTAAGCTATAGATTGCACATGAAAAATCTATAAAGCACTAGCTAGCATAAACTTAACATTTTTGTACAGGCAGATATATATACAATCTAGGATCAGGATTTCACACAGAGCTATACTATGACATATCTGAGCTACTCAAAAATTACCAGGGTCAGAAACATAGCATAACATGCTTGATCAAAATAACTCCTATTTTAGCCATAAATTAATTTGAACTATTTAGACATGTCAAAAGCCATCCATCTATTTATCATCGGTACATCTAGTCATACTCATGCTACTGCAAAAAGATCAACCCTAGTTTCTGAAATAGAATTTACCTATTAAACAGGAACATTTAAACTGCCATATATCAAAATAAATTCATATCTGCAAAACTATAACAGATCTATGTGCCATTTTTCTACACAGGGTCAAGAATTACCATACCAGCAACATATCCAAAATTCACATACAGATCAGTTATAGATTTCAAATCTAGCCAAACTGATCATTTCAAAATTATTCAAAATCTATAAAGAAATTTACAAACTTCCTTTCTAGAAAAGTTGCTTCTGTTCACAAGGATCATAGCAGTTGAGTTTGTATTTTTTCGATTTTTATTTGATTTACTACGAATTTTACAAGTCGCAGGATTTTCAAACTAAAACTGAAGAATCTTCTTTCACTCGGGCCCTCGGTCAAAGTTTCTTATTTACAAGTGTACCCTTATTTTTACATATAGGTCCTGACTTTTATGATTTGAAGCCTGGAATTATTTGGGCCTTCACAAAACTAGGCTCGCGGCCAGGGGAGTTCGCCGGCGGTGAACTGGCGGCCGTGCTTGGTCGGGTGAGGGGCTAGGAGGGGTTTGGGCTTACCCTCGACTGCTTGGCGGGGTCGTTGGCGGCGGAGCGCACTCCGGCGATGGCCGGCGGCGAGAAGCAGGCGGAGCGGCCGCTTCGGTCCAAATGCCGGCGAGTCAACGGCGCGTCCTCACAATGCGAGCTCGAGGATAGCTTCACAGGGTCACTGGGGGTGTGCCTGTGCCACGTGTGGTCGAAGGGAAGGTGCGGAGGGTGGAGCTCACCTAGACGGCGGCCATGGCGGGCGGCGGAGCAGAGCTTCCGTGCGAGTGCACCGGGGCTGCCCTTTTATAGCTGAGTGGAGGGAGAAGAGGGACGTGAGGTGTTCGCCATGGGGCTGTTACACCGGGCAGGCCTGCTGGCTAGCGGCGCAGCACGCATGGCGCCATGGCGCTCGGCGGAGCGGCGCGTGCGCATGCTAGCTAGCTTAGGGGCAAGGGGCATCGAGTGTCTAGACGGGGAGGCGATGCGGTGACAGGAGCAAACGTCCAAGGCTCGGCTGCGTGCTCATCGGCGTGCTGGAGCTCCCTGTCCGGGGTGGCGCCACGGCAGAGATGCGGCGGCGCGTGTCGATGGGAATCTCGGAGGAGGGAGGAGGGCGCGGGGCAAAACGGTGGGCGGCTCGTGGTTCTGGGTGCCATGCATACCCGTGACGGGACGTAGCAGCGCAGGCCCACTAGACGACGGTGTATGGCTGGAGGCGCGCGTGCCGGGCACGGACGTCGGGATGCGTTCTCGGCGCGGTCACGAGGCGACGTCGTGGCCAGAGCGTGTACGCAGAGCGGCAGTGCAGCAAACCGTTTCAGAGTAGGCTACTTTGACCGGCCACAACAATTTAAACTTGAATATAAGTTCAAAATCGGCCAATGTAGAAGTTGTAGAGGAGGTATAGCTCTAGAACTTTTGCAAAGGTTGACCAGTGTTTGGATCAAAGGTTTGAGCAGGAGAAAGGCTTGAACTTGGGGATTTTCTCAGCCCCGGGAATAGTGCATTCTGCACTTCAAACCAATTTTTGAAGCTTTTCCTCTCAAAATTTGAAATGCCATTAATTAGATGAAATGTGTCCCATCTAATTCTGAGCAACTTTTAGTTTGGCATATTTTTGAGTATTTAAGGAAAAATTGAAAATCTATTTGAGACACCAAAACAAGGTCATAAGGGGTATAGGGTTTTGACCCCTTTGACTAGGTTAACCAAGGTGATTAGGGTTTATTCTTAAGAGTTGACCACAATTAGCAATTTGCAATTATAATTAGCAACTTGTGATCATACTTAGCACTTGAACATATGATTAAGCAGCATAAACATCAGGGATGTTACACGTAGATCTCGTGCACACCCATCATAAACCGAGTTCATCCAAAGAACTTCAAATCGAGACCTATTCCCGAAGTTTGAGGTGTCAAGATCATCCACAAAGAGGCACAAGGGACTCACCTATGATCCCCTCAAAGAAATTTGGGAGGAAACACCCTGAAATTCGACGAACAAAAATCCCTCCAAAAAGGCTCCGAAAATAGCTCTGAAAAAGAAAAATGCAGGAAATAAAAGACATGGCACAAGATGAAGAAGGAGAAATCACTATGAATCATCTAGCCATATTCGATTACAAGCCACTCCCAAGAATCACAAATCTTGGATGGCAAAAAACTCAAACAAAGAGCCACTTCTCTCCTCTCTATCTGTCACCAAGAGCACACCAAGAAGAAGGAGCACACCCACCTAGCCAAGCCAAAAGAGATGGCTGCCCAACCAGCCACTCCTATATATAGGCCATTCAAATAAATGACTGAAGTGCCCCTACACCTAGGAGTTATAATTCAAACCCATGCAATGGAATTTTGGTCAACACATGATTTTCTCCATCGGACGGATGCCCAGCGTTCGCACCTTGCATACCCTCGACGCCAAGCTTGCGATCCCGATGCGTGTCCTCCACTTCGAAGCACCCGAAACTCCTCAGCCGCCACCGGTCAGACCGGTCCACCTCACTGGTCAGACCGGTCCACACCGGTTAGGCCGGTTTCCCTGATCGGTAAGACCGGTCAAGCCTGGGAAACCTCAAAGGTCCATAGCTAGAGCAAACCAAAACCAAACTGCACGAAGCTGAAACAACAGCTCTCTCTGAACAAGACCAACACTCCAGCACTTGATCTCCCAAGAAACCCACTAGGGGGTCTGCACCGGTCAGACCGGTGTAGAGCACTAGTCAGACCGATCAGCTCGGGAAAACCAAGAGACCAAGGAACTAGAGCAAACAAGGTCCAAATTCAACCAAACTTGAACTACCACTTTCCTTGACCAGATCCAACTTGTAGCCAAAAGATTTCCAAAGAAATTCAAAGTTGGTCTGCACCGGTCAGACCTTTGACCTTCAGGAGGTTCCAAGAAAAGATCCAAAACTAGAGCAAACAAACTCTAAACTTGATGAAACTTGGAGCTAGGCGTTCTCTAGTCATAACCAACTTATTCCCAAGAAATCTCCTAAGAAATCCACTATTGACCAGGCACCGGTCTGACCTTTGCCCTACACCAGTCAGACTGTGGACCCTCTAGAAGCTCAAAGAGAAGATCCAAAACTAGAGCAAATGAAGTCCAATCTTGATGAAATTTGAACCATAGATCTATTTGGTCATCACAAACTTGCTCCCAAAAGATCTCCTCAAAAATCCACTATTGACCTGCACCGGTCAGACCTATGCCTCCCACCGGTCAGACCAGTGTAGACTGGGCACGAACAGAAACGAACCCGCGAAGTCAACTACAACATCCAATCGATGGATCTCCCAAATGGCTGGATGGATTGGGCCCAAATTTTCGGTAGATGATAAGCATCTCTAGGAGAAGCAATGCCCAAAGTCTCATGGCCTCAAACAAACCGAAGCTCGAGGAATCGTATATCTCATGCACACCCACCATAAACCGACTTCATCCAAAGAACTTCAATTCGAGACCGATTCCCGATGTTTGAGGGGTCAAGATCATCCACAAAGAGGCATAAGGTACTCACCCATGATCCCCTCAAAGAAATCTGGGATGAAACACCCTCAAATTCAACGAACAAAAATCCCTCCAAAAATGGTCCGAAAATAGCTCTGAAAAAGAAAAACACAGGGAATAAAAGTATTGGCACAAGATGAAGAAGGAGAAATCGCTATGAATCATGTAGCCATATTCGGTTACAAGCTACTCCCAAGAATCACAAATCTTGGATAGCAAAAAGCTCAAACAAAGAGCCACTTCTCTCCTCTCTACCTATCACCAAGAGCACTCCATGAAGAAGGAGCACACCCACCTAGCCAAGCCAAAAGAGATGGCTGCCCAACCAGCCACTCCTCCTACATATAGCCCTCTGAACAAATGAACGAAGTGCCCCTACACCTAGGAGTTATAATTCAAACCCATGCAAGGATGTTTTGGTCAACACATGATTTTCTCCATCGGACGGATGCCCAACGACCGCACCTTGTGTACCCTCAACGCCAAGCTTGCGATCCCGACGCGTGTCCTCCGCTTTGAAGAACCCGAAGCTCCTCAGCCGCCACCGGTCAGACCGGTGCACCTCACCGGTCAGACCGGTCCACACCGGTCGGGCCGGTCACGCCCACTGGTCAGACCGGCCCAATGCAGAACCACCACGCTCCGGTCTTCGATCTTGGCTTTGTGGCTGAGCCAAGTAACCCAGCGATTTTGTGGTGAACCACTGCAAAACCCTGCGAGCTATGTGCGACCTCCACGCCGAGCTGCAAGCCACAAGTCTTTCACTTTCATCGCACGGACCGCCTACTCGATCTTGCCTTGTTCCTCGACTTGGCCGCCACGGTCGCCCCGGCTCGATGTTGGCTTTCGGATCAACCAACAAACCATTGTTGGCTTTCGGATCAACCAACAAACCGACAGACTTCGTCTTGCTCTTCTTGCACCATATGACTCGCACTTGATCCCGTCTGGCCACCGGGTCCATCGAACCAAACCTACTTGTCCCCCCAGTCCTTCAGAGGCCCTAGCAGGGCTAAGACTGTCGGTGTTTTAGACCGGCAACCTACCAAGGGGAGTACCCAAGGTAGATGAATGTGGCCTCGTCGAGATCGGTAACTTGAAGGAGAGACACGTGGCACACAATTTAGACAGGTTCGGGCCGCGAGGTGCGTAATACCCTACGTCCTGTATGCTGCGGAGCTCTGTATTGATTGGGTGTGTTTACAAGAAGATGCGGATGAAGAGATAGGGGTCCCTGCCTCGGCTTATATAGCCTGGGAGGCAGGGTTACAAGTCGGTTTGAGGGGAGAGTACTAGTCGGGTACGGCTAGGAGTTCTTTACATGGATCCGAACATGTGTAGCATCCTATCCGAGTACTATCCCCCTGTAATCCTTGCGCCCCACACCAGCAGGTGCCGTGTTGCCCAAGTTGAGTAGTCCTAGGGGCCCACCGAGTAGTCGGTCCTGGTACCCACCAGAGTAGTGGGCCCAGGGATGTCCATACGACAAGCCCCCGACTACTTTGTAGTCGAGCAGGATGTCTTCGAGTAGTCTTGATGGCCTTGGCGAGTAGTCCTTGAGCGTCCCCGAGTTCCACAAGCCGAAAGTCCTCAAGAATGCTTGAATCATCTCGAGGCTGGAAGGTACTCCAGCTGATCTTTGAGTAGTCTTGAAGTCTTCTCGAGTAGTCCCCAAGCGTCCCCGAGTGCTTCTCTCGAAGGTCTTCAATAATACTCGTGATGTCTTGATGAAGAAACCATATGGAAAATGCGATTCGGAGAATCGCATTCCATATGGAATGTAGCCCCCGAGCCTTAGGTCGAATCGTAGATTCAAGTTGAGGGTCAATCTGAAGTTCTGTGAATCTTATCCCGAAAAATCTAGAGAGAAAACCGAAGGACACGTGGCACGGAGCCCCCGAGCCTTGAGTCGAGTACTTCCTCTCGAATTAAAGGGTCATCTTGACTGTAGAATGTGTCCTGAGTGGGTCTTGTATCTGGTTGTGCCCCACGGAGGTCATCTGAAGTAGTCGAGCCCCCGAGATGGAGAGCATCGAGTACTGGAAGTTGAAGAGTCACGCTGCTGCTGCTAGGTCACCCGTCTGGCGCCGTATCTGAGAACCAAGCCACCAGGGCCGGTTATAAATAACTGGTGAGTCCCTTAGGGTTTTCACACCTAGCAGTTGCATTCCTCAGATTAGATCTGAATATCCACCTCCTCTGCTCCTCTGCTGCCGCCGCCGCCGCGCGTAGATCCAGTTGCTCGCGCCGCCGCAGTGCACCCGCCGTTGTAGCCCCCGAGTGAATGCGAGTGAAGACACCCGTCTCTTGGAGACTGAAGGGTCTCCGGTGAAGGGCAAGAAGACCGGTGCGTCGAAGAAAAGAAGCCGCGATGAAGAGACCGGTGATGCCGGCCAGTCGTCGATGTCGCCACCTCCGTCCCCTCGCCCTAATCCGGCAAAGGAGTGGAAGAAGGCGAAACTGAAGACCGAGGACCTCCTCGCCTTGGTCAACAGTGGGTTCCTTCGTGAGAAGGAGCTGGATCTATGGCGCACCACCACCGGCGATCCATACCTGATGGAGAAGAACCCGGACAAAATCCCAATGTTCGCTCGGTTCGTAGAGCGCGGATTGGCGCTCCCCGCCAGTGATTTCTTCAAGGGTCTGCTCAGGTACTACGGCATTGATTACCTTAATCTCAACCCCAATGGTATCTTCCACGTCTCCATCTTTGTACACTTCTGCGAAGCCTTGTGGGGATCAAGCCCCACTGGATCTTGTTCCGGAAGTTCTTCCGGTTGAAGCCGCAACCGAGCACCAACGATACACGAGTAGTCGGAGGTGCCGGTATCCAGATGCGTGAAGACGCCGCCGACCAGTACCTGCCGTACAAGTTGATAGACTCCAACCAGGACTGGAAGGCCAAGTGGTTCTACATCAGCAACCATCATCCTGAGCTGTCGAAGCCGAGCGGGTGTCAACCGAAGCACAAGCCATGGTGGAACACAGAGCCCACCATGCAAGAGGGTATTCAACTACTCGAGTTACTGAAGAAGATCAAAGCCTTGCGAGAAGCCAGGCTGATGGCCGAACACGTGGCCTTCAGCTTCATGAAGAGGAGGGTGCAGCCACTGATGGCACGAGACACCCTCGGGTACCAGTACACCGGCGACAAGAATACATCCCGGTTGCCTGGCTTCGAACACGAGGACCATGTCATCGTGGAGAGGCTGGGCAAGATCTTCAAGGATACGCCCCCATACACACCGTGCCCGGTGCCAGAGTATTCTGCGGCACGGCCGCCTAATCAGGTCAGTAATCGTGACATAAGCCCCAGAGTACTGATTTGCTTGAAGTAGTCGTACTCATATGTGCTACATGTTGTAGGATGATGTGGCGAAATACGTCTCAGTCCCGACTTCTCCTCCACGACTTGTGGAGCAACCAGAGGAGAAGGGCAAGAAGAAGGAACGCCACGTGGTCGGTGAAGGCGAAGACGCCGTTGTCATCGAGTCCGGCTCTGATGATGATGAAGATGAAGAAACTCTACAGCAAAGGTTCCAGCTGCGCTCCAGGTTCAGCCGAGCTGGGATGCCAAACGCCCCAGTCATCGAGAAGCCATCCAGCCTTGAGGCTAGTTTGCCGATGCTGCCGAGGAGGCCTCGCAACGTGGCGCGGAAACGCGCCGTCAAGAAGCTGAAGATCTCCGAGATGACCAGCCAAGAGGTAAACACCGCGACTAGAGTAGTCGAGCACAGCTGATGGGTGGTCGTATGCTGATCAATTGTCTTGTAATATTGCAGGATATCCCCTCCTCAGACCTCATAGACTAGGGCAATGAGGGGGTCCTGGACACTATGGGGGCGGCAGCTAAGAGGAGTATCAGCCCACCTCCATCAACCGAAGAAGTTGTGCCGACAGTGGCACGGCAGGAGACCGGCGCTGCGGAGCCGCAGCCGTCGGTTGAAGAAGGACGAAACCCTCCGTCGGCCATGACTGTAGAGCAATCAGAGGAGGTGCCTGTTGAGGCCGGAGCTGCTACCGAGGCTGGCATAGTTGATATTGCCAGTATACTAGGTGCTCCGACCGTGACCGTGGTGCGGTCGACACTGTAAGTTCTTATGAACCTTCAAGTAGTTGTATAGACGGCAGACTTGTCTTGTTGACTTGATTGCTTCGTGATGCAGGAAATCCACAGACCTGTCGTGGGACGGTGAGGAGACCAGCACTCCAGCCGACGGAGAGGGCCGCTCGGCGGAGGAGCGCGAACCCACACCGCCGCCACAATCTGAAGTCACGGTGGAGTCGTCGTTGGAGGAAGCCACCTTGGTTGAAGGTATGTGTCCTGTCACCACTGATAGTCATTATGCATAGTAGTCGTAGCCACTGAGATTGACTGCGTGTACTCATTGTACTAGGAGCACAAGCTGAGGGAGCCTCGATTCCTGAAGCCGTGGCCATAGAGACGGCTGCTATGGAGTCGGAGCCCTCGAGACCGATGGTCGGGACGGCGGAAGAAAAAGCCCCCGAGTTGGGTGCGGAGGTGCAGGACGATCCGCTCCACAGGACGAGCACGGATGTAGTCGTCTGCTCGCCCATCATAGAGGAAGCTGCGCCGATCCGTTCGGCGGCTATGGCAGAGGAGGCATCTTCGAGCCGCGAGGGTCTTGAGCTGCTGGAAGACAATCTTGTCGATCCGGTCATTATCACTCTGAACATGGAGTCATGGCGGCGTACCCAGCAGTGGGTCAAGGTATGTTGCGAGTAGCTCGAGTAGTCTTGTACGACGAAATACAAAGAACCCGTTTGACAGTTCTGTCTTCACAGGATATTATTGAAAGATCCCGTGAGAAGTTCGAGCTGCTGAAGGGGTACGGCGACACAGTCCTTCGTGCCGAAGCCTTGGAGAAGGAGCTCGACAAGTCGAAGAAACATTCTGCGCTGCTCCAATCCAAGCTTGACGGTGCCTTCGCCCAGTATCATAACGAAGTGCAAGAGATGCAGGCGAAGAGGGACGACTGGATTCGGAAAAACAAGTCGCTGTGCCAGAAGAATAAGGGTATGCTTCCCGCCAAAGCCTTTGAGTACTTATTAGGGTACCTTGGTGTAATCTGGCGATGTGATGAGTTGTCTGCAGAGCTTGAGGAAAGGGTCGACCAGCTGAAGGCGTCGGAGACGGACTTGAAGAACATCGTGTACCGTGAGACCGACAAAAGAGAGGTACTTGAGTATGAGTACGCTCAGTTGCGCCATGAGTGTATCAAGCACATGGAGCTTCGTGAAGCCTCAGACCGTGACCTTGTCAATTGCTATAAATCTCTGCAGAAGCTCAATAAAGATTGCGAGAAGCTGCGGGGCCAACTGAAGGAACTTGAGGAAGCCGCGCTACCCATTGCAAGGCTGCTGGTGCCGCACCCGGGCGGGCCCAAGATTGCTCCACTGGTGGATCGGTTGAAGGAAGCCCCCGGGTGTCTGGCGACGTATGTCAAGCACTTGGCGAAGTCGATCCCGAACCAAGTCTTGGCATACATGAAGTCATATTTCGCCAAGGCTCCAGTGGACTTAGTCACTAGTGGACTTGCAGCGAACTGTATTGACGATCAGTACAAGACCCTCCTGGAGGAGATGGCGCCCATTGCTGAATAAGTGGCGGAAAAGCTCAACCTTCAGTAGAAGCACCTGTAGGAGTAGCTTGAAGTAGTTGATGTAAAACAAACAGAGTTGTTAGTAACTTGTTTGGATTATCAATGAAAGTTGACCATGATATATCTGTGAAATAAGTACTCGTAGCCGCCACTTGCAATGAAGTGTGCGGAGTACCAAACCGTGGTGGAGCTTGCGAGTAATAGTACTTAGTAGGAGATGCCTAATTGGAAGGCACAGTAAATAAGTTGAATCAAACTTTATTACTGATGAATAAGTACACCTGAATGGTCAGAGCCGTTTACAAGTGTAGTCGCCAGGACCCGGAGGCCGCCTACGGCTAAGTGGCGCTAGGACCCTTAGGCCGCTTATAGCTAGAGATCCATTAGTAGTCGTATAGACTAGATCTAGAGTACATGGTCTTGCAGACCGCCGCTAGAGTCCTTAGTGCTCTAAGCAGCCCAAGATCCGTTAGTAGCCATAGATGCTGAATCTTGGAGAAGAGTAGTCCGGAGACTAGTGCCAGGACCGAAAGGCCGCTTACAGCGAGGAGTCCTTGAGTAGTCGTGTAGACCTGGACCCGCAGAGTAGTCGAGCGACTACGCGTAGAAGTGACACAACTGGCCAACGTTCCACGAGTTGTTGATGTCGTCACCTTCAAGTGTTTGGAGGTGGTAGGAGCCTGGTCCGGTCACCTTAGAGATTGAAAAGGGACCTTCCCATGGTGAGCTGAGCTTGTGTAGTCCATCCATGTTCTGGATACGACGGAGGACTAGATCGCCGACATTGAAGGAGCGTTCCTTGACGTTGCGATCGTGGTAGCGTCGGATACCCTCGAGGTACCTTGCTGATTGGACGAGGGCGGCGCAGCGGGCTTCTTCGAGGCCGTCGATGTCAACCCGTCTGCTGTCTTCCGAGATGCCTTCATCGTATTGTTCTACTGCCGGGGATTCCCACATCACGTCGGCAGGTAGAATAGCTTCGGAGCCGTAGACCAGGAAGTAGGGCGACTGCCCCGTCGGCTTGGTAGGCTGAGTACGAAGCCCCCAGAGTGCGTTGGGTAGTTCCTTGATCCACTTGCCTCCTTTTGTGTTAGCTGCGTCGTGCAATCGCTTTTTGAGGGCATCGAGTACCATCCCGTTGGCGTGCTCAACTTGACCGTTGGCGCGGGGGTGGGCGACTGAAACGTACCGGATGTCGATCCTGCTGTTCTCGCAGTATTCCCAGAACTGGTGGTTGTTGAAGTTGGAACCCAAGTCTGTGATGATGCGATGGGGCAACCCGTAGCGATGCACGAGTTCATCCAAGAAGTCGAGTACTCTGTCGGCCTTTGGGCTGGTGACCGGCTTGACTTCGATCCACTTGGTGAACTTGTTGATGGCCACCAAGACTCTGTTGAATCCTCATGGCGCAGTTGGCAGAGGCCCAATCATGTCGAGCCCCCAACAGGCAAAGGGCCAGGTTGGTGCTATGGTGACTAGCTTGTTGGCCGGGACGTGTTGTTGCTTGGCAAAGAATTGACATCCTTAGCACTTTCTGACGAGTTCTTCAGCGTCGGCCAGAGCTGTTGGCCAGTAGAAAGCTCGTCAGAAAGCCTTGCTCACCAGCATTCGAGAAGACGCGTGGTTGCCGCAGACGCCTTTGTGGATCTCCTCCAAGATATCCTTGCCTTCTTCTCGAGGTATGCACTTCATGAGTACTCCAGAAGTGGCACCTCACCTGTAGAGCTTGTCTCTGACTAGGACGTAGGCCTTTGCTCGGCGGACGAGTTGTTCAGCCAAATTCTTGTCGGATGAGACCTTCTGCTCACGGATGTAGTCGATGAAGGGTTCTCTCCAGTCCACGTCAATCATCATGACCTCCTGGCCAGACTGTAATGGCGCAGGGTCAGTAGCCGTTGGCGCCGACTTCGGGATGGATGGCGCGTGAAGCTCGTGGACGAAGACTCCAGCAGGAACTTGCGCATGAGTAGAACCAAGCTTCGACAGGACGTCCGCGGCAACATTGTTGTCGCGGACGACGTGGTGGAACTCGAGACCGTAGAATTTGTTCTCGAGCTTGCAGACCTCCAGGCAATAGGCGTCCATGTTCTCCTTGTTGCGATCCCAAGACTTGTTGACTTGGTTGATGACCACTGCGGATCGCCGTAGACTAGTAGCCGCTTGATGCCCAAAGAGATTGCGAGACGGAGCCCGTGAAGTAGGGCTTCGTACTCGGCTTCGTTGTTTGAGACCTTCCAGAAGATCTGGAGGACGTACTTGAGTTGTTCGCCCTTCGGAGAGATCAGTAGCACCCCTGCACCTGCACCTTCGAGCTTGAGTGAGCCGTCGAAGTACATCACCCAGTGTTCTGAGCGCTCGGTTGGAGTTGGTAGCTGATTCTCCTGCCACTCTGCCATGAAGTCGACTAGTGCCTGGGACTTGATAGCAGTACGTGGCTTGAAGTCAATGTTGAGGGCGCCGAGTTCGACCGCCCACTTGGAGATTCTTCCAGTAGCATCCTGGTTGTGGAGTATGTCACCGAGTGGGTAGTCGGTGATAACAACAATCGAGTACTCCTGGAAGTAGTATCATAGCTTCCGCGAGGTGATGAGCACTGCGTAGAGTAGCTTCTGGACCAGCTGGTACCGTGTCTTGGATTCTGACAGAACCTCGCTGACGAAGTAGACTGGTCGCTGGACTGGGTAGGCGTGGCCTTCTTCCTACCGCTCGACGATGATGGCAGTACTGACCACGTGAGTAGTCACAGCGAGGTAGAGCAGTAGCTGCTCTTTTTTGCGAGGAGCCGTGAGGACCGGTGGCTTAGACAGGAAGTCTTTGAGCTGCGCCAGAGCTTGATCAGCTTCCGCGGTCCACGCAAACTTCTCTTGATGCTTGAGTAATTTGAAGAAGGGTAGTCCCCGTTCTCCAAGCTTCGAGATAAATCTGTTCAGGGCTACCATGCACCCAGTCAGCTTCTGGACATCCTTGATGCAGGTTGGAGCTTTCATGTTGGTGATGGCGGAGATCTTCTCGGGGTTGGCTTCGATGCCACAATGGCTGATGATGAAGCCGAGTAGTTTCCCAGATGGTACACCGAAGACGTACTTGTTGGGATTGAGCTTCCATTGATACTCTCGCAGGGATGCGAAAGTCTCTTCAAGATCGGCGATGAGCGTATCAGAGTTTCTGGTCTTGACGACCACATCATCCACATAGGCTTCGACGTTCTTATTGAGCCGCCTCTTGAAGCAGGCCTGGATAGCTCGTTGGTAGGTGGCGCCGGCGTTCTTCAACCTGAACGACATTATCGTGTAGCAGTAGGTGCCGAACGGGGTGATGAACGCGGTCTTCTCCTGGTCTTCTTCCTTGATAGCGATCTGGTGGTACCCGGAGTAGCAGTCGAGGAAGCAGAGCAGGTCGCAATCCGCCGTGGAGTCGATGACTTGATCAATCCGGGGCAGTGCTTGTTGAGGTCGGTGTAGTCGACACACATCCTCCACTCGTTGGTATTCTTCTTACGGATGAGGACGGGGTTGGCGAGCCACTCAGGATGGAAGACTTCATGGATGAAGCCCGCCGCGAGTAGTTTGGCGAGTTCCTTCTTGATGGCATCCCGTCGGTTGTCAGCGAAATGGCGAAGGTGTTGTCATTTGGGGGTAGCTTTAGGATCGACGTTGAGTGAGTGCTCGATCAGCCTCCTGGGCACCCCTGGCATGTCCGCTGGCTTCCATGCGAAGATGTCTCGGTTAGCCCGGAGGAAGCTGACGAGCGTGTCTTCCTATTTCGGGTCAAGACCTGCCCCGATCATGGTAGTCTTGCTGCTGTCACCCGTCCCAAGGTCGATGGCCTTCACGTGGACTTCCTCTGATGGCTGAGGCTTGTTTGCGGTGTCGATCTTCTCGGGAATCTCGAGTTGCATTGGGTACTTGGTTGGTCGCTGCGAGTTCCACGGCTTTGGTGTCGCAGTCGAATGAAATCTTCAAGTCCCCTTGCAGTGTGAGTACTCCGGCAGGACTTGGCATCTTGAGTACCAAGTAGGTATAGTGTGGTACCGCCATGAACTTGGTGATAGCTGGTCTGCCGAGGATGGCATGGTAGGAGGTTTCAAAGTCCGCAACCTCGAACTTGATGTACTCGGTGCGCTAGTTCTCCCTTGTCTCCCCGAAGGTAACTGGCAGGACCACTGAGCCTAGTGGAATAGCCGCGTTACCAGGGACAATGCCGTAGAAGGGTGACGCGCTCTTGGTGAGCATGTTAGTGATGTCGAGCTTCATCTTCTTCAAGGTCTTGGTGAAGAGGACATTGAGTCCGATCCCGCCGTCGATGAGGACCTTGTTGAGTCTGGAACCTGCGACTACAGGTTTCAGGACGAGTGGGAAACGTCCTGGTTCGGAGAAGCTTGTCCATTGATCCGCGTGGGAGAAGGTGATGGGTACCTCCGACCACCTCAGAGGTGTCAGCACCGCTGGTTCGATGTTCAAGACTTCCCGCCGGGTGGCCTTCTGAGACCGTCTGGTGGGTAGTCCACCGAAGAGGGCATTCACCGTCTTGTCAGGTTCTTGGAAGTCGTCGTTGCCCTCGTCGACTTTTTTCTTGCCCTTCTTGTCGTGAGGAGGCCATGGGTCGGGAGTATCCTTGAGTGCTCGCCGGAGCTGATAGCACTGTTCGGTGGTGTGATTACCATCAAGATGCCACGGGCACTTCTCTTTGAGCAAGTCTCTGAAACCACCTGAGGTCTTTTTCGAGTTGTCCTTTGCATGGCGCTGTGTAGCCGTGACTGTGTTGTCTGGCTTGCGCTTGCGGTTGGAGCTTGAGTAGTTGTTGTTGTGGCGACCCCCTTGATCTTTGTTGTTGTTGTTGTTGCCGCCTGTGTTGCTCTTATTCTTGCCGCGAATGGAGTCATACTTGGCGTTCGCCTTGTCCTCTTCGTCGGCCCATGATGTGATCATGTCTTTGAGCTTGGTGATGGAGCTCGGGCGGCGGCGGCCGAAGTCTTCGAAGGTGCGACGGTGATAAAGTCCGTCTTGAAAGAGGTCAATGACTTCTTTGTCGGTGACGTCGACTACGGTCACGCGCTTGTCGAAGAAGCGCCACATGTACTGGCGAAGCGTCTCGCCTTGTTCCTGTTTGACCATCGCCAGGTCCATGCGAGTACCCGAGCGCCCCATGGCACCCGCGAAGTTGCTGGTGAACTGAGCCTTCAGCTGGTCCCACTGGTCGATCGAGTTCTTTTCGAGTGACTCGAGCCATGTGAGTGGAGCCTGATCCAGACAGAAGGGGAAGAAGAGGCACTTTGCGTCGTTGTTGCCACCAGCATTTTCGATGGCCAAGGCGTAGCACCTGAGCCACTGAACTGGATCTTGCTTCGCGTCATACTTGGAGATCCCGAGAGGTTTGAATTTCTCAGGAAGAAGCAGGTTGCGAAGTCTTGCGGAGTATGCGGGGAAGCCGTCGCTATCGCTTGCTTCAGTAGCCTTCTTGCGACGGATCTTGTCGATCTTGTGGCGGGCGTCGTAGCCGCCACGTGCGTTGCCGGTGGCGTGGCTAGTCGCGTGGCCTCAGCCGCCGCGATCGCCGTCGCCACCAGCTCTTTTGCCGGCGTCATGGGATGAGCTCCCGCCGCTGCTGCCACCGCCGCCGCCGCCGCGACTACCTCCGGTGCCACCCTGGCTGATGCCGCCCTGTGAGGGTCCTCCACCCGAGGCCCTAGAGCGGTTGGGATTTGGCTGGTGTTCACCACGGACACGATTGCGTCCGTCGTCTGCCGGGCTGCGGCTAGTGGCTTCGTTGTTTCTGGCATCGTGAGTTCTGATAGGGGGTACTTGGGTAACCCTGTTGTCGACCCGCATGAAGTAGGCGTCTTCAGCGAGTTTGGCGATGACTTCGCCCGCGCGGATCCCCTAGGCTTGCCGTGCTATCGTGGTGATAGACATGAGGCACTACTCAGGAGTAGTGTGTACCCGGTTGGCGACTTGCTCTAGAGCCTCACTGAGGTTCCGGATGGGGAGAGTTTCCCGGAGATGTCTGCGTCGATCGTTCCGCTTCCTGTTGCGGTCACGCCGAGCGTTCTTGTCTTCGGTGGTCTCGTTCGGAGGTGCGTTGGCAGATAACTCGTCCTCCGAGATGTCGTCAAGGTACCGGTTAGGTCGAGTTTCCGAAGTCCCAACATCTGTGGCCGTCATGAAGACTTCACGATCGGGAGTGCAGAGACTGGAGTCAGTAGTCGCCACCTCGGTGGGGGTGTGCTTGTCGTTTAGAGCCAGCGGAGTCCCCTCCTAGAAGGGGAGTGAATCGAGGTAGGCGACACAGCGTGAGTTATCGTCTGTCAGGTCTGCAGGCTTGCGGTCAGGCCAGTAGACGAATCTGCCGGTGGGAGTGGCTGTAATGACCAGGCCAGAGGCAGGACCTGACAGCGGTTCCTCAGTCATGTTGAGCTCAGACTCGGACTCGATTGGGTCTGATCCGAAGTCGAACTCGTAGGAAGAGTCTGAGTAGTAGCCGGCTCTGGTGTTGGAGTCCGAGGAGTACTTGGAGGCGATCTCCTTGCCGGCCCGGCGTGCAGCGAGAGCTTCCGCATGGGCCCTGCTAGCATTGCAGAGACCGTATGGGAAGTGCTCGTGGAGAGGGATCGCTTCACACGATGGCTCAGGAGCCGGCTCGCATGAGGCGATCCAGGGCGACGTCGAGTTCGAGTGGGAGGCGGATCCGAGCTCGAAATCGGTGACTTGGTTGTAGAGCGAAATTTCACTGAATTTTTCGACGAGTGGGCCCGTGGCGACTTCTGGAAGCGTCACGAGCCCGGTCTCTGGGTCCGGGGTCATGGCGAGGTAGCGCTGGAACGATCCAGCGCCGTCAGCGGTGCAGTCCCAGGAGCCAAAGACGAAGGTGTCACCGTGGTTGAAGGCGACGGTTGGCTTGATGATGATTGGAGCCGTCGAGTTCGCCATGTGATCTTCGGCGAGAGCCCCTACCTGGTGCACCAGCTGTCGGTGTTTTAGACCGGCAACCTACCAAGGGGAGTACCCGAGGTAGATGAATGTGGCCTCGCCCAGATCGGTAACTCGAAGGAGAGACATGTGGCACACAATTTAGACAGGTTCGGGCCGCGAGGTGCGTAATACCCTACGTCCTGTATGCTGCATAGCTCTGGATTGATTGGGTGTGTTTACAAGAAGATGCGGATGAAGAGATAGGGGTCCCTGCTTCGCCTTATATAGCCCGGGAGGAAGGGTTACAAGTCGGTTTGAGGGGAGAGTACTAGTCGGGTACGGCTAGGAGTTCTTTACATGGATCCGGACATGTGTAGCTTCCTATTCGAGTACTATCCCCCTGTAATCCTTGCGCCCCACGCCAGCAGGTGCCGTGTTGCCCAAGTTGAGTAGTCCTAGGGGCCCACTGAGTAGTCGGTCCTGGTACCCACCGGAGTAGTGGGCCCAGGGATGTCCATACGATAAAGACCTTTCGCACTTGTTCTTCACCTGCACCAACGCAAACCAAGCCGCATCCTACATCCACAATACTAAGCACACAGTCAGTCCGCACAATGTTGTCAACCACTCATCACTAGGGAGCGACCATCCACTAGTCCTCGGACTCATAGTCATCCATCTCTCCCTTGACAAGTGCATTCACAACACACACACTAAAGTAACATGGTAAACACACATAACACAAAGCACACACTACACAACACACACAACACAACACTGCTCACAAAGCCTCAAAACATTAGGTCAATCACTCAGTATATACAAACCAAGGCACATCTCAACTTGGTTTCTCAGTGGTTTAGTTTGGTAGGGGTCGTACCTTTGGTGGATATGGTAGGATGGATGTTGCTAACCCCTCTTTTGAGCAAATGACTCGGCACTGGTTTGACTCCTTTTGTACTAACCCCAGTGTTGAGTCGCTTGCTCACTTTCGTCCCCGTTTTTCAGTTGCAGGTGGGAGGCTTCAGGAACATTTGGCTGTTGGACTCTAGTTGTTCACGACACATGACCGGAGATAGGGGGTGGTTCACAAGCCTCACCCCAGGGAGTACATCACTTTTAGGGATAATGGTAAGGGACGAGTTCTTGGTGAAGGAATGGTAAAGGTAAGCAGGAAGGTTTCTCTGAGGCGTGTTGCTCTTGTCAAGTCATCGGGGTTCAATTTGCTTTCTGTGTCTCAGCTGCTTGATGAGGGGTTCGAGGATCGGTTTAAGTTGGGTGCGTCTCAGGTGCTTGATTCTCGAGGCAACCTTGTTTGTACGGTCGTTCCCGAGGGTCAGATCTTTCATGCTGATTTCTCTCAGCCCAATGGTCCTGCACGGTGTTTAGTGGCTGGTTCTTCTGATTTGTGGAAGTGGCATAGGTAGTTGGGAAACTTGAGCTTGGATTTGCTTTCCCGCTTGAGTGGTCTCGATTTGGTACGAGGATTGCCGATGTTGATGTTTGAGAAGGATTTTGTTTGTGTGCCTTGTAGGAATGATAAGATGGTCGCTGCTTCTCATCCACCCCTAACTACTGTCATGACAGAGTGTCCGACAGAGCTGTTGCATATGGACTTTGTTGGGCCAGCTCAAGTTCGCTCGGTGGGTGGGAAGTGGTATGTCCTGGTTGTGGTGGAAGACTAATCTCGCTATGCCTGGGTGTCTTTCTTGGAGGATAAGAGTGAGACTTTCGGTTTTGTTGGAGACTTGATCGTGAGGTTGAAAAATGAGAGGCATGGGAACACTATTAGAGCAATCCGTAGTGATAATGGCTCTGAGTTTGAGAACTCTCATTTTGATGCATTTTGCTGTGATCTTGGTCTTGAGCATCAGTACTCGACTCCTTATGCACCCCCTCAGAATGGAGTTGTGGAGAGGAAGAACCGGACATTGTGTGAGATGGCTAGGACAATGCTCGATGAGCACAAGACTCCTAGGAGGCTAGAGGCTCCTAGGCGTGTGCAGATAGATCATCCCCCCTCAAGGATCATTGGGGACATACACGGTCGAGGTCACGAAATACTTCTCACTTTGCTCACTCTGCATTTGATGCCTCTTTCGAGCCCAAGGATATTGGATACGCACTTTCTGATGCAAACTGGGTGAATTCCATGCATGAGGAGTTGGAGAACTTTGAGAGAAACCAAGTCTGGGTGTTAGTCGATCCACCACCAAATTGTTGTCCTATAGGTACCAAGTGGGTGTGGAAGAACAAAGAAGGTGAGAATGGGATGGTTGTGAGAAACAAATCGAGGTTGCTGGCTCAGGGGTTTAACCAGAAAGAGGGTATAGATTATGAGGAGACATTTGCTCCTGTGGCCTGTCTAGAGGCGATTCAGATCCTTCTAGCCTTTGCCGTGGCTAAAGGGTTCAAGTTGTTCCAGATGGATGTGAAGAGTGCTTTCTTGAATGGGTGATAGAGGAAGAAGTGTATGTGAAGCAACCACCGTGGTTTGAGAGTGAGAGATACCCACACCGTGTGTATAAACTCCTGAGGGTGCTCTATGGGTTGAAACAGGCACTGAGGGCTTGGTATTGCAGGTTGAGAGGGGATTTGCTGAGTAAGGGGTTTGTGATGGACATAGTTGATAAGACCATGTTTCTCCTTAAGCATGGAAATGACCTGTTGATTGTATAGATTTACGTGGGTGACATAATCTTTGGTGGATGTTCTCATGATCTTGTTGCCAAGTTTGCAGATGACATGAGCAAGGAATTTGAGATGTCTATGATGGGTGTCCTGCAGTTTTTCCTAGGGCTCCATATCAAGAAAGTCAGGGACAGGACCTTCGTGCACCAGAGAAAGTACACCAAGGACATGCTGATGAAGTTCAACATGAGTGACGGGACATGCTGAGGAAGTTCAGCGTGAGTAACGGGACCTTCGCGGATTTGATGTGGGATGTATACATGAGCCCCTTGTGGTTCTTTTCCTTGTGATCCCCCCTCTAAATCTGTGGGTTTGGGTGTTCAAATTTGGGGTTTTCTTTGTGTTTCGGGGAAAGGTGTTCTTGGTGTTCATCCTCCGATTCCTATTGATTGAGTGGATCTTTGGGGCCGAACTCTTAGGCATGGCTTGTCCATGAGGTGATACACCTATCCCCAATGTTTTACTTCAATTCGTGGACCAAATCGGGAGATCGAGGCATCATAAGTTGGGAGTTGGCTCGCTGGTGGAGTTCATCCCGAGTAGCCCAGGCGTGACCGGTCAGACCGGTGCTGCCTACTGTGGCTGTTTCTCGGGGGAGTACTTCTCTGGAGTGTTGGTCGTGATCTTGTCTTGCTGCTGTTTCAGTCTCGTGCATTTTTGGCCTTTGGAGATCGATTTCTTGAACTAGAGGGTTTTTGATCCAGACCGGTGGAGTGGACCGATCAGACCGGTGCAGAGCTTCCAGTGGGGAACTCCTCTTTGCTGCTGTTGGTTGTGCTACTTGTTCGCAGAGTGCTTCTGGTGCAAGTTTGGTTGTGGAGGGCTTTTCAGTGTGCTCATGTTTTAGTGTGTTTTCTCTTGCTAGGCAGATTTCTGGATTTCTCCCAGTTGCCCCACATCCTAGAATTGCCATCTAGGTTTGGTGGGCAAGTTTGAGAGAATTCAGAGCAGGTCACTCTGGACCGGTCTGACCGGTGCCAGGGACCGGTCTAACCGGTGCAAGTAGGTTGCTGCTCAAGGTTGGGTTCCGTTGCATGTTCGAGTAGCTCGTTTGTGTGACTAGCTCCTAGGTCTAGTAGCACTCCAGTGGCTACGTGGATTTGGCTGGTGAGGTGTCGAGGACTCCAGATTACGTTTGGGACCATAGGCCAAGTTCGTCTCTTCGGAGAAGAATTTTTATCGGCTCCCATTCACTCCCCCCTCTCTGGTCGCCATTCTGGTCCTTCAGTCTCCAGGGCCTTCATCCTCCTCCATACCCGATATGTATTGGTTTTCCTGGACCGTTTCCTGATCACCACCATCTTGTGGAGCTGCATTATCCACATCCCCCTCTGCATCCGGCATAATTGCAATTTCCTCAACCCCATCATCCTCCAGAATTGCATTATCCTGAACATTTGCATCTTCGTCAACCATATCCTCCAAAGCTTCTCCATCTATTATAAGTGGTTGCCATCCCACTCACAAGTAAGTGAACTCCAATTCGCTTTATAGTCCCTGTAGAGTTATTGAGGCATCGACGACACGGGCATAGTATTTCTGCATCGTCCTCAGCGTATCTTGTCCGGAGAAATGCTAAGAAATCTTGGACCCCTTTCTCATGATCGGTGGTAAAACCAGTACAATCAGTTATCCACCGTCTATCCATCTGGAAAGTTTTTGGCGAATCCAACTCAAAATTACTAACCACAGAACAAATCGAAAAGAGAACATTCTGCGAAATGAAATTTTCCAGATTTAACACAAAATTACTTACCAGATTAACACGCTGCTGCAGCAAGTATCACCAAGGTTGCGCCCGTAGGAGTGAGCAGCCGTTGGAAGGCGCAAATGACTGTCGAAATGATCTGTTTTGGTAGCCTACTCGCCCCTCCGTTCTCCTTTTCCCCTTTCGGGGCAGCGGACTGTTGGAAAACTATTTTTGCCTACAGTGCGGGCTTTTCTCCCGCCAACTTACCAGCACCGCTCCGTGCTGTGGTTGGGGCTGATGTGTTCGGTGACCGGGCGCGAGCGGCCGACCACGTGGCATAGGCCGCAGCTGGTGTGGTGGGGGCGGCAGGCCACGCGGTGGTCGCGGCCAGGTGACTTGGTGCTTGCAGCTCGGTGAGCTAGAGCGAGACCGCGAGAAAATATAGGACATATGTATAAAGTTTCCCAAAAAAGTCATAGAACCATGAGTGGTGTACTGGTAAACAATGTTGTGTTGTTCCAGCCGATCTTCAGGTCGATCCCTCACGATGGCGAATTATTTTTGCAACATTTCGATGGGGTGCTAGCGATTGGGCTCCAACTATTTGAATTTACATGTGGGACCAAGGTTGGTTTATACTGCTGCTTCAACTTACATGTGGGACAAAAGTTGGTTTATGAAGCTGTTGCGGAGCTTATAGCGTCACAAAACTAGCTTAGAATAGGGAATGCTCAGCTACAGTACCAACCGTTATGATGAAAGTTTTTTTGTCATTAAATTTGCTCGGAAGTGAAATTTAATGACGAGATCAGCTAGGAACGTCATAAATCAATGATGCTAAAATGTGGTTGCGTCACTAGTCAACGATTTTCTTGTAGTGCTCACTGTTGACAATGCTAAGTCACTTATTGAGAAGACGGTCTCCAACCAAGGGTGGAGTGATGAAAGACTCCAATCATGTCCGAGGGGTACTCATACTGTCAAGGAAGCATATATGCTTATCGCCAAGATGGACCGTCTTATGAAGAGATTGGATGACTATACCAGCGAGAAGGCCGCCATGGCCACCACTACTCTGCCAATGGATTCTCATATGACCTGTGAGGTCTGTGGTAACACTAGGCATTCAGGAAATTACTGTGCTAAAACCCAGGAGGAAGTGATGTAAACGAATGGCAATAACAATGGTTATCGTCCACAAGGAAGCCAAGCGTGGAATCAACAACACCTTATTATAAAGGAGGCAACCAAGGTAACTCTTACAATTCTAACTAGCCCTCCTTGAGAGATCTTGTTTTTGGGCAGGCTAAGATTAATGAAGGTGTTACGAAGAAGCTAGCTGCCCTGGATAAATCTTTGGAAAGTCTCAATGTCAAGCTTGAAAGTTTTTCTTCTACTCAGAAGAGCCAGCTAAATTTTAACAAAATGATAGAAGCTCAAATAGCTCAGTTGACTGCTTCTGTTCCTCTTGTTGAAAATGCGAAGGCAGTGAATACGAGGGGAGGTAAGTCCACTCGAGATCCACCGTATCCTAACCATGCAGGAACAGATAGGAAGAACACACAAGAAGTTGAGGACGTTAATGAGGGTTTAAAAGAAAAAGCACCCGAAGGGGTTATGGCACATCCAGAATTTGTAGAAGCCCATGTAATGGCGTTCCCCCAGAGGAATAGGAAGGCAACAATAAATGAATAGTTCAATAGCTTCGTGGATATGATTCAAAAGGTTTATATCAATGTCCCATTGCTTGAGGCAATATGTGTACCCATGTACGCGCGTTATCTCAAGGACATCCTCACCAAGAAGCAAGCCCTTCCTATGGTGGAAGTGGTATGACTCACCGAGGAGTGTAGCGCTATTATATCGGCCTCCTTCCTGAGAAGAAGAAAGATCCAGGGTGTCCCACAATAACTTGTATGATTGGGACACAATGTTTCGACCATGCTCTCTGTGACCTAGGGGCCAGCGTCAGCGTCATGCCTAAGGTAGTCTTTGATCGACTTAATTACACCAATTTGTCGCCAACCACTTTGCAGTTGCAGTTAGCCGATTCTTTAGTTCAGTACCCAGCGGGAATAGCCGAGGACATCCCAGTGAAAGTCTAGGATTTCTTCATCCCTGTTGACTTTGTAGTCCTTGACATGGAGACTGACAAGGAAGTGCCACTCATACTTGGGCGACCATTTCTGAGCATGGCCGATGCACAAATTGATGTTGGTGCCAGATTAATCCATCTCTACATCAATGGCAAGGAGGAGAAGTTCGAATTCCATTCGAGAAAGGAACAATGTTCAATGATTAAGGATTCACAGACTACCAACACTCCAACTCGAGAGGTCGGAACGCCACGGCAAGAAATGGATAGCCTCATCGCATTCATAAAGAACTTTTGGAAGGAAGAGCTACATCGTATGAGTGAGGGACAGAAATAATATTGGGAATCTCAGTCCCAGTCCAAGAAAACACCCTCTGCACACCACAAACAACAGGACATTCAGAAGGTGTGGAGAAAGGTGAATAGGAAGCCGACTCCTCCTTCGAAAGGAATGGCTACCTCATTGCCGAGGTATGTAATTTGGAACAGAGTCTAGCTCTAAGGACTTAAAATAGTGAGCACTGCGCCGACAGGTAAGTTCGGTAGTTATCTTTAATTTTTGTTTTAAATAAAATTATGATCTTAGGAAGGCAAGCTACTTTTCGCTCTATGTTTTTTGTATTCTTACTGGGGCAGGCTCAAGGGTGATGTCCATCGGGACATACTTTGAGTTTGTACCATGGTTCTAACCATAGCCACAGCCTACTACACCACCTATGGCAGGAGGGGCCTCTGCAGGGTACATAGCCGGGGTAACCCCTGGGTATGCACCCGATTGGGATCAGCCCATCTACCATCAGGGTGCGAGTAGTACGGCTTGGGCTAGCGCGAGTAGTGAATGGTGAGCCGCACCTACTAGTTCTAGTTCTGGTGGTCCGCCTCCATCTTCATCCTACAAATGACACTCTTCGGCCTCTGCACGATAGGCTTAGCTCGCACAACAGCTTGGAGAGCTCACCATCCAGGTCATAGGAGTGGAGGAGATGCTGAACACGCACATTGAGTCTAACTCAGCGTGGCAGCGATAGACTGGCGAGAGGATTGATGCCATGCAGCAGGCGCAACAGCGACAGATAGAGGAGCAGAGGGCTTACTTTGCGAGTCAAGGGTTTTTCTTCCCTCCACCGCAATGAGCCTGAAGCTAGCTTGGGGGAGGATCCCCATTCTGAGGTAACTTGTATCTCCTTTTGTTTTAACAATCTCTTATGATGAAAATCCATAAAAATTTGCAAAAAAATAAAAAGACCAAAAATATTTATTTGCTTTCATCATCAAGTTTGCTTTAGTTTGTTTTGATATGCGTAGTAAGAATGCTTTGTCTCTATGGTTGAAATGATGAACAGTTACTTTGTTTATTCTTCTCATATATCTTGCTTACAACTTTGTATCCTACCTAAGTTTTGAGTTTGTTGGCTTGCATGTTCAAACCTTAGCTTAAAATTTGTGGGTAGCAAAAAGCATGATCTGTGCCTAAGTTGTTGTGAGATATGAGATGGTAGAATAGAGTGCTATGATCTTGTACCAAGTGATGCTTGATATCCGGAGTTTTTTTTTTGAAAATCAAGATCACGTACACGTTCATGCTAAAACTTCTACACTGGAAGTTGGCATTCATCATTTGTTCCATTCATCCTAGCATTCTTCCAAAAATAAAAACTCTATGCATCTTTTGTATCATTCATCCCTCTCCGAATATCTCCAAAAGAGACAAAGGGCTAGCTGAAAAAAAGAAAAAAAGAGAGGAAAAGAAGCATGCTCAAAAGCATGGCAAAATAAAATAAAGAAAGCTAGCCCAAGTCTCGGAAAATTTCAAAAGGAGAAAGGGGTTGAAATGTGCAAAGAAAAAGAGTTCCACCATATAAATGGTAATAACTAGTACCTACTCCTGAGGACCAGGAGTGTCCGAAGACCAGTGGAGGGTTGCTCCTTAGTGATGAGTGATTGACAACGTTGTGTGGACTGATGCTTGGCTCAGTGTGCAGGTGCAGGTTGCGGCTTGACTCATGTTGGTGCAGGTGAAGAACAAGCGTGAAAGGCCTATGCCGTGGAGGCCTCCGGGTGATGGAGAGGCAAGTAGGCTTGGTTCGACAGACCCGATGGCCGATGGGGTCAAGTGCGAGCCACATGGTGCGAGATGAGCAAGTTGAAGTCATGGACATGGGCCAGTGCAAGGTAGTGGTTCGAGGCCGAAGCTTGCACGCGAGGTTTGGTGGTTTGCCCACAAAACCATTGAAGGACGGTTTCATGATTTGGGCCTCAAAACCAAGGCCGAAGGCCCAACGTGATGGAGACGGTGATCCGGGAGCGTCAGGAAGCTTTGAAGCAAGGGGCACGTGGTGCGGGGCACGTGGTGCGGGGCTTGCGTCGAGGCTAAGCAAGTCCACAGTGGAAGCGTGTCCGCTCGATGGGAATATACCTGACTTGGACCAAATTGCCCCTAAGGGGTGTGTATCTTACATTTATGCACTAGGGGTAGTTGTGTCATTCGCCACCTCCAGGAGACTATGTATAAATAGAAGGTAGAGGAGGATGGCTAGGGTTATCCACTCTGTACTGCTTCTTTTCCCTGTATTTCATTAGGCTAGATTCTTGTATAGACTCTGACCTCTAGATATATGGAAGCATTCAGCATTGTGATTCCTTCCCTCTCTTTGCTTTTTGTGATTTTCGTGTCACTTTCAGAGCTATTTTTGGTTGCTTTTGTTCTTCACTCGATTCATTAATTTGAGGGTGTTTCTCCTCGAATTTCTTTGTGAGGATCATGGGTGGATGACTTGTTCATCTTTGGGTATGATGTTGACCCCTCAAACACCGGGAAAACCCTTCGATTTGCGAGTTCTTGGAGGAACCCGAGTTCATGGAGGTGCTTTCATGTGATCCGTGATTCCCGTCGATTTAGTGAGTTAGAGGTCAAGAGTTTTGGCGTATAGCTTCACCTAGTGACGCTTCTCATCTTCCCTAAATCTTGTCTCAAGAGCTCAAGTGGTTTGGGAGATCCGGTGATGACTTTGGGGAGTTGACTTTGTGAAGTTCCCTGCGTCTGTTCGTGGCTCGCAAACAGTCCGCCAGGTCGCCACGGATAGTCCACATGCCTAGGTTTCGTCGCTGTTCATCGCGTGTTCGTGCGAGCTCGTGTTTCGATCCGTCCAGTGCTCAGGGTTTTGTTGCATGCAGTTTTGTGAATAGTCTGCCTGTCAATGATGGACGGTCTGCATGGGCGAATTTCAATGGATTTCTGCTGGAGGTTTGGCCGGACGAACTGCTAGTCCAACATGGACAGTCCGCAACACTGACGAACAGTCGGCGTGACTCGGCCGGACGGTCCGAATTTTTTAGTGCATCTCTAGAGGTTCTGTTGTGGTTTTCGGACAGTCTGCGTGGTCCTCTCGGACAGTCCGCCCTGATGCAGCGGATGGTCTGCCCGTACAGCACAGACAGTCCGCGCCTAGCCTTCGCAGTTTTGGCTAAGTGCTTCGATTCTTGTCTAGTGCTTCTGCTCTTTGATTCATGGCCTTTCTCTAGGACTTGTAGGCTTGTGTGTGCTTAGTCTAGTGCTCTCTTGGTGTGTACGAGTGATCGGAGTGGCAATCAGGGTATAGGCTGAGTTCTCTCTTTAGAGAATAATTTTTATTGGCTCCCATTCACTCCCTCCTCTCTGGTCGCCTAATCGGTCCTTCAATTGGTATAAGTCAGTTACGGATCTTCGTGATGCTAACCAGTCTAAGATCTAAAGATGGGCGACTACGGTAAGGGGTCGGGTCCTCCTCACTTCGATGGCAAGAATTAGCAGATGTGGGAGAGGCGCATGGGCACGTTTTTCGAGGAAAAGGAATACTGGTCTGGGAAGTGACGCAAAATGCTCATTATGTCATTCCTGATAGTTTCATTCTTCCAAGTTCACGGGACATGTTTGAGGCCAACAGCAAGGTCGTGGATTACTTGTAACGTGCTCTCTGTGCCTTGGAGTTTGATCAAGTGTATGGAGAGGATGTGGCTGGAAAGATTTAGGGGAAGCTTAAGAATGCTCATGTTGGGAATGCTCAGGTGCAGGCTCGCTTGTTGTCCACTCACCGGAGAGAGTACGAGAACTTCACTCATCTCCCCGGTGAGTCGATCGATGTGATGTTTCAGCGCTTCACCTGTATTGTGAACAACATGAGAGCCAATGTGACAGTGCTTCCTTACATGGATCATGATAGAGCTATCAAGCTCTTGCACTCACTTGACAGATCCGTGTGGAGTGCCAAGGTCGAGGCCATCTTGGAGTCGGGTGTGTATGAGACCTGACGGTGGACGAGCTGTTTTCTAAGCTCAAGTCTTCTGAGGTTGATCGTGGCCTGAGAGCCAAGAGCAAGAGCCCCACTGATCCACATAGTTTGGCTCTTGTCTCAGGATCGAGGACTAATGCTAACCCTACTGCCATGCAATTTTCTTTGTCTTGTCTTGTGTCTTGTGTCCATGGCAGATGAAGACTTTGAGGTGTTGAGCGAGGAGGAGCTCGGGGATGTGCTATCGATGCGGGAAGCACGGGCATTTCATCGCCGAGTGTCAGGAAGCCATGGAGATCAAGAATGACTATAAGGGCAAGCCCAAGCACGACTACAACAACAAGCAGCGCTCCCGGAATGACTACAAGGACAAGCGCAAGGACAAGGGCGAGAGAAGGCCAAGGAAGAGTAGCGGGTACAAGAAGATGACGGCTCGAGTGATGGTTGCCGGAGTGAGCGACGTTGACTCCACTTCAAGTGACTCCTCATCCGGTTTGAGCAGCGAGAAAGAGCAAGATCGGCGCAAGGACAAGCAACACACGGGCAAGAACTTCACCGGCCTCAGCATCATCGCGTAAGGCAGTTTCTGCAGCATGGCGCACAACTCTAAGAAGGGTGGGAAGCATATCTCAGATTCGAACTCCGAGGAGGAGGTAAGTCAGGATCCCAACTTCTTGCTAGAGGAGAATGCTAGGCTGAATTAGTTGTTTGACAACTGTGATGATGTGCTTAGAAAGACCAACAAAGAGAAGAGGGAATTTTGATCTTTGCTAGGTGATGCTAAGGAAAAGATAGTTGAGCATGAGTCTTTGCTTGTTGATGCTAGAACTGAAATAGACTCTTTCAAAGCTGCTCCAATTGTTTGTGGTGATTGCAATGTGTTCCTGGCTAACTTGACTGCTCTCAAGGAGAAGCATGCCTCAAGTATTGAGGAACTAGATGTGCTTAGGATTGAACTTGATGAGTTGAAATCTAGACCTACTTTGTTAGGTGCTTGCACTCCTTGTCTTGTGTGGCATGCTAGGCTAGATGAATCTCATGATAGGATAGTTTCTCTTGAGGCAGCTTTGAAAGCTCCTATTCCTACATCATGCTCTACCTGTGAAATGCATGCTTCGAAAAGCATGGAACTTGCACATTATGTTTATCACTTGCAGGATGAGAATGATGAGTTGAGGATTGATGAGTTGGTTGTCTCGGTATGAGCCTTAGTTGAGTTTGATGTTGGCAGAGTTCAAGAGGTTTGAAGGTCAGGCTTTAGGGTCTGGGATGAGTGGTGAGGGAGAATAGAAAGTTGGAGACATTCCTATTCCACCACACACTACACCCATGAACAAATTTGCACCCAAGCCAAACCACCTCAGAAACAAGCTAGACACAACTCCAGATCCACCAGTGTTCCCCACAAGACAGAAAACTACCAGAAACCAGTGAAATTTGTGAGCACCCTTGGAAATGTGTTTGGGTAGAAGCCAGGAGAGAAAGATGTTGAGAAGCCCATTGAGAAACCACAGCGTAAGTCAAAACCTATTCACTTCCATTGTGAGTATTGTGGGAGGGATGGTCATGAGGAGGAGTTTTTCTTGAGGAGGAGAAGGGATGAGAACTTTGCTATGGTGATGGCAAACAAGGACAGGTACCACCATTCTCATGGTGTGCCTGAGCCTCGTAGAGTGCCTCTACCTCGAGGTGATGGGTTTGTGCGTACAGTTCCTACTCGGGGTGGTTGTGGTTTTCCTCAGAGAGATAGGCATGTTGGGTTTGTGCGTGGTGAGTTTGCTGGACGTGCTCCTGCTCATGACCGTTACGAGATTGGGAGGCACGATCGCAGTTTTGGTTCTCAGAGGGACTACAGGCCACGTTTTCCCCCTCGTGGCACGTGTTCCCCTCCAGTGAGATGTAATAGGTTCTTTGGTGGTAGGCGTGAGAGGGCTCCGCCTAGAGGCTTTTATAGGATGGATTTCGCTAACCCTTCTTTTAAGAAAATGGATCAACACTGGTTTGACTCTTTCTGTACTAACCCCAGTGTTGAGTCGCTTGCTCATTCTTTTCCTCATTTTTTATTTGTAGGTGGGAGGCATGGAGAACTTTTGGTTGATTGACTCCAGTTGTTTACGCCATATGACCAGAGATTGTGGGTGGTTCTCCAGCCTCACCCCAGTGAGTACGAGGGAGTACATCACTTTCGGGGACAATGGGAGAGGACGAGTGCTTGCTGAAGGTATAGTGAAGGTGAGTAGCAAGGTGACCTTAAAGAGTGTGGCTTTGACCAAGTCACTTGGTTTTAGCCTATTGTCATTATCTCAGTTGCTTGAGGAGGGTTTTGAGGTTTGTTTTAAGTTGGGCGCTTCTCGTGTGCTTTATTCTCGAGGTGATCTTGTCTGTACGATCGTCCCCGAGGGTCAAATCTTTCGTGCAGATTTTTCCCAGTCTATTGGTCCTCCTTGATGCTTTGTTGCTGGTGTTTTGGCTAAGCTTTGGAAGTTGATAAAACCCTGTTTCTCCTTAAGCATGGAAATGACCTATTGATTGTTGAGATTTATGTGGATGACATAATCTTTGGTGGTTCTTCTCATGATCTTGTTGCCAGATTTGTAGATGACATGAGCAGGGAATTTGAGATGTCTATGATGGGCGAGCTGCAGTTTTTCCTAGGGCTCCAGATCAAGCAGTGCATGGACGGGACGTTTGTACATCAGACGATGTACACCAAGAACATGATGAAGAAGTTTGGCATCAACGACTCCAAGCTGCTGACTACACCAATGAGTACCACTATGGCTTTGGATGCGGATGAGGATGGCGAACCCGTGGACCAGAAGGAGTACAGGAGCATGATCGGCTCCCTCCTCTACTTGACAACGACGAGGCCAGACATATAGTTCAGTGTGTGTCTATCCGCTCGTTTTCAGGCTTCACCGAGGACTTCACATCGGCATGCCATCAAGAGGATTTTCAGATACTTGAACTACACTCCTGAGTTTGGTCTTTGGTATTCTGCCTCGTCGACACTCAGACTTCATGGTTACTCTGATGCTGATTTTGTTGGGTGTCGTTTAGATCGCAAGTCTACCTCGTGTTGTTGCCAGTTTCTTGGTTCTTCTTTGGTCTCTTCGTCATCTCGCAAGCAATCCAGTGTAGCCCAGCCCACTACAGAGGCTGAGTATGTTGCTGCAGCCAGTTGTCAGTTGTTGTTCCCAGCTCTTATGGATGACCCACGTTATGAGAGATTTTGGTGAGGAGTGCTCCCAGGTTCCACTCTTTTGTGACAGCACCAGTGCCATAAGTGTAGCCAAAAACCCAGTCCTTCAGTCCAAGACTAAACACATCAAAGTGAGATATCATTTTCTGAGGGACAATGTCGAGAAAGGGAACATTTCTTTGTCCTATGTACCTACCCAAGATCAGCTAGCTGACATATTCACTAAACCACTTGACCAAGTTACCTTCACACACCTACGAGGTGAACTTGGAGTGTTGATGAGGACATGACACCCATGCATACGACCATGATTGGTGCATGGAATGGAGTAGAAGAAGTCCAGCAAGGGTGTCCAAGTCGAAGAGGAGGCACGAGGCTAATCCGGTCGAGTCCCCAAGGTGGAGGCCCAAAAGAATTCAAGTTCGAGCCCAGTTCGGAGTCCAGGACTAGTGCGCACTAAAAATGACGCCCAGGTCGCATACGAAGTCGGTTTTGGACGTTCTTTATATGGCTGGAAGCTGAATTTCATAAGGCTTCCAATGGCACTGGTTTGAGGCCCAAATTCATGCTGAGTCAACGGGAATTGTTGAAAGAAGTTGACGTCCAGAATCTGCCAAGGTGCTGCGTCGCCGGTTTGTTGGGCCTTAAGCCCAAGTTGAGGGCGCCCCATCCTAGGTCGCCCTCAACCCTAGGACGCCCCTCTTCATATACTCAGTAGCTGCCGCATTTAGAACTTGAGTTTGTTTTACAGGTTAGCTTTAGCTACAACCGAACAACCGCATAGCGCTACCTTCGTCTATTGCAGACTCCACCATCAAGTGATAGTAAGATTGCTCGCCTCTTTTTCTTGTTCGTTCTTCGATTGCGTGCAGCAAACAATCTTCGTGATCAGGCTGACTTTGCACTAGCAAGGTTGGTAACCATCGGGAGTTGGTTCAGCGATTGCATTGGCGCTTCAAGCTCGCTCGTCGTAGTCGGATTGTGAGGGTCGACAACCACCAAATCGAATTTATCTCCACTCACCGAAAGATCGGGCACTCCGCCTCTATCATTTGGTATCAGAGCTGGGCCCTTGTTAAGAAGGGGAGGATGATGAGGACATCCCAGGGCACGATTTGGTCAGGCGCACAACAGTGTAGGCGGTAGTCATGGAGCACGATTTGGCCAGGTGCACGACAGTGTAGGCGGCAGTCGTGTCCAACGGGAGTACGGATTAGCCAGGCGCACGACAATATAGGCGCATGACAGTGTAGGCGGCCAATGGGCCAGGCGCACGACAGTGTAGGCGCATGACAGTGTAGGCGGTGAAGCCGTGCATATCTGAATTATCCCACCTTGCTTAGTTTGGGAGGAGAAAGCCACCTTAAAGGGGAGAGCCACCCTTCCCCTAACAGACTAGTCTTTTGGGGCGATTGGGCCTTTCCTTGAGAGGTGCGTTGAAGGATGGTGCTGGTTTGCATCGAAATTCGGGCGCCGAGGCCAAACTGCGTAATCAGTGCATCGGGCTTACTATAAATCCAATCCCACCTGGGCCGAACTTATCAAGTGTGTTTCCCATTTTAGCTGGATCTTGGTGCTTCTCATGTATATACTCCCTCCGTCCCGTAAAAAAGTGCAATCCTAGCATTTGAAAAAAATCTCACAAAGAATGCAATTCTAGAAAAATAGATCTAATTACCTTCCTAATTAAGTGGTCAGATCTGATTTGCATTGCAAAACTTACTGCATTTGGCAAACAAATAAGGGTATTAGAGTCTTTTCATTCCTCCTTTAATCTGTCTTAAAAAAACCAAAATTGCACTCTTTTATGAGACGGAGGGAGTATGTGATATATGTATCATTTGTGGCATTGCATTGCATGCATTTTCTTTTTGTACAAAACATGGTAGGATAGCCATCTTTGCATGATTCTTGGTAGGATGAGCTTCTCTTATATACTTCGATCACTATGATGTGCTATATGTGAGATATGTGTATGCTTTGGGAATGGTGATGTGAATGCTATGCTCTTGATTATATTGTCATATGTTCATGATGAGTTAGCTTCCTTTTTGTGAAAATGCTAAAAATGCTTCACTCATGAGTAGATTCTTTTTCATGCTCAATTTGTGCTCAAATGTCTATATTATGCTTAGTTTGTGCTTGAGTATCATGCTCTTTTCGTTTGGGGTCAAAGACCCATTTGTCATGGTGAATATTTATCCCATATGTTCACTTATGGAGGAGCATAAGCTTCTTTTTGCCGTTGTCGACCGGACAACCCTGGGCCCACTACACATGTGGGCCATGCTTGGGAGATAGGCCTGAATATCTGGACTACTCGACTAGTGGGCCACGATGCAAGATTATCGTGGACCACAAGGCAAGACAAGACGAACAATGACTTGTACTAGATTAGGATAGCTTCTTATTAACCGACATAGGCTACTCCTAGTCCTACTCGACTAGTACTCTTGTACCTAATCCGACTTGTAACCCTGCCTCCCGTGCTATATAAGGCGGGGCAGGGACCCCTCTCAAGAACATACGCAATCAATCAAGAGTCATGCAGCATACATGACATAGGGTATTACGCACATTGCGGCCCGAACCTGTCTAATTGTGCGCCTCGTGTCTCACCATCGTGTTCCTGATCTTGCCGAGCCCAACCACACAATCTACTACCTCGGGTACCCCGTGGTAGGCTCGGTGTCTAAAACACTGACAGTTGGCGCGCCAGGTAGGGGATCTCGTCGCTGATCCGCTGGCAAACTCGAAGGCTCCTGTCATCATCAAGCCTATCGTCGCTTTCCAACAAGGCGCCACCTTTGTTTTCAGCTCATGGGTTTGTGTTGCTGACGGCACTGGATCGTTCCTACGTTTCCTGGCATCGATTCCGGAATTGAAGCTCAAGTCATCGACGCTTACGCAAGCCTCGATGGAAGATCCCGTCGAGAATTTCAAGAGAGCTCGAGTCGGAGTCCGAGTTCAACTCGACTTCATCGTCAATTCAGTCTGAGTCGCTTTCCCCGGCTACACAGCTCACGCTCAGCCTGGATTGTCTCCCACCACCACCCCTCTTCGGACACCGCCATGTCAGTGCTGCTTACCAAGCCACGTTGGCCATCCTCATGCACCCTGGTTTGAAGACTGTGCTCGAGTACTCTTCGGATTCGGAAGTCAACCTCGACTACTTTGACTCGGATTTGTTTGAGTTCGAGTTAGACTACGGTTCGGATTTTGCTAAATTACAACATCTGTCAGGCCCTGCACAAGGACTGGTGATCACATCGACACTTGAGGGTAGATTCGTCTACTAGCCTGAGCATGTGCCTGCTGACCTCACCTCCGATGGTCAGGAGCGCTTTGTTGCCCGTCTGGACAATTTACCTTTCCAGGAAAGTGCTAAGCTTGTTGACTACGACACCGACACTGAGCTCATTCAAAGTACGGGTACTTACTCGTCTTATCGTGAGGTTTTTGTCGTCGATGCATGTACTCCGCAGGGGCACCGCTCCAATTACCGCTTCCCAGATGATGTCTCTGATGATGAACTCTCTACTACTACACCTCCCGATGAAACTGTGGAGGCCAAGACTGTGTGTCGCCAAAGGAATACTGATCGTGCAACCCTCCGTCATGAAATCGTGGAAGCTCTACCTACCCACAACTTGCAAGAAGCTCTAGATGCGATCGCTACTCATCAATATCGTACTCCAAAGGAAGCTATCAACGTGATCAACTTGCTTGGTCATGCTATGCCTCGTGACAGGGCGGCTGCAGAAGTCGCAAAGCTGGCTGAACTAGCCTACACCATGCTACGTCAAGTACCCAGCACACCTAGTCATCATGGCAGCAGTGGGGGTGTGCATCATGGCACTCACACTCTGTCATACAGACATCCCTGGGCCCACTACTCAGGTGGGTACTGGGACCGGCTACTCTGTGGACCCCTGGGACTACTCGACTTGAGCTGCACGGCACCTGTTGGCGTGGAGCGCAAGGCAAGCGGAGGATTAGTACTCGGTTAGGAAGCTAGACATGTCCGGATCCTTGTAGAGTACTCCTAGCCGCACACGACTAGTACTCCTCTGGCAAACCGACTTGTAACCCTGCCTCCCGGACTATATAAGGCGAGGCAGGGACCCCTATCTCATCAATCCGCATCATCTTGTAAACACACCCAATCAATCTAGAGCTACGCAGCATACAGGACGTAGGGTATTACGCACCTCACGGCCCGAACCTGTCTAAATTGTGTGCCACGTGTCTCTCCTTCGAGTTACCGAACTCGGCAAGGCCACATTCATCTACCTCGGGTACTCCCCTTGGTAGGTTGCCGGTCTAAAACACCGACAGCTGGCGCGCCAGGTAGGGGATCTCGCCGAAGATCACATGGCGAACTAGACGGCTTCAATCGTCATCAAGCCAACCGCCGCTTTCAATCGTGGTGACACCTTCGTCTTCGGCTCCTGGGTCTACACCGCTGACGGCACTGGATCGTTCCAGCGCTACCTTACCATGACTCCGGATCCGGAGACCGGGCTCGTGACGCTTCCCGAAGCCATCATGGGTCAACTCGTCGAAAAATTCGACGAATTTTCGCTCTGCGAACAAGTCCCCGACTTCGAACTTGGATTCGCCTCCAACTCGAACTCGACGTCACCCTGGATCATTTCATGCGAGCCAGCTCCTGAGCCATCGTGTGAGACAGTCCCCCTCCACGAGCACTTCCCATACGGTCTCTGCAACACTAGCAGGGTCCACGCGGAAGCCCTCACTGCACGCCGGGCCGGCAAGGAGATCGCCTCCGAGTACTTCTCGGACTCCAACACCGCAATCAGCTACTACTCAGACTCTTCCTACGAGTTCGACTTCGGATCGGACCCAATCGAGTCTGAGTCCGAGCTCAAAATGACTGAGGAACCGCTGTCAGGTCCTGCCACTGGCTTGGTCATTACATCCACTCCCGCCGGCAGATTCGTCTACTGGCCCGACCGCAAGCCCGCAGACTTGACGGACGACAACTCACGCTGCGTCACCTACCTCGATTCACTCCCCTTCCAGGAGGGGACCCCGCTGGCTCTAAACGACGAGCACACCCCCACCGAGGTGGCGACCACTGATTCCAGTCTCTCCACTCCCGATCGTGAAGTCTTCATGACGATCGGAGATGCTGGGACCTCAGAAAATCGACCCGACCGGTACCTTGACGACATCTCAGAGGATGAGTTGTCCGCCAACGCACCTCCGAATGAGACCCCCGAAGACAAGAACGCCTGGCGTGACCGCAACAGGAAGCGGAACGATCGACGTAGACGTCTCCGGGAAACTCTCCCCATCCGGAACCTCAATGAGGCTCTGGATCAAGTTGCCAACCAAGTACACACCACTCCTGAGCAATGCCTCATGTCTATCACCACGATAGCATGACAAGCCCAGGGGATCCATGCAGGCGAAGTCATCGCTAAGCTCGCTGAAGATGCCTACTTCATGCGGGTCGACAACAGGGTCGCCCAAGTACCCCCCGCCGGAAACCACGAAGCCACTAGCCGCAGCCCGGCAGACGGCGGACGCAACCGTGTCCGTGGTGAACACCATCCAAATCCCAACCGCTCTAGGGCCTCGGCTGGAGGACCCTCACAGGGTGGCATCAGCCAGGGCGGCACCAGAGGTTGCAGCGGCGGAAGTTCATCCCATGACGCCAGCAGAAGAGCTAGTGGCGGTGGCGATCACGGAGGTCGAGGCCATGCGACTAGCCACGCCACCGGTAATGCACGTGGCGGCTACGACGCACGCCACAGGATCGATGAGATCCGCCACAAGAAGGCCACTGAAGCAAGCGACAGTGACGGCTTCCCCGCCTACTCTGCACGGCTTCGCAATCTGCTCCTTCCTGAGAAATTCAAACCTCTCGGGATCACCAAGTATGACTTGAAGCAAGACCCAGTTCAGTGGCTCAGGTGCTACGCCTTGGCCATCGAAAACACTGGTGGCAACAATGACGCAAAGTGCCACTTCTTCCCTTTCTGCCTGGATCAAGCCCCACTCACGTGGCTCGAGTCACTCGAAAAGAACTCGATCGACAAGTGGGACCAGCTGAAAGCGCAGTTCAGCAGCAACTTCGCGGGCGCCATGGGGCGCTCGGTTACCCGCATGGACCTGGCAATGGTCAAGCAAGAACAAGGCGAGACACTCCGCTAGTACGTACGGCGCTTCTTCGACAAGCGCGTGACCGTAGTCGACGTCACCGACAAAGAAGTCATCGACCTCTTCCAAGACGGGCTCTATCACTGTCGCACCTTCGAAGACTTCGGTCGCCGCCACCCGAGTTCCATCACCAAGCTAAAGGACATGATCACGTCATGGGCCGACGAAGAGGACAAGGCGAATGCCAAGTACGACTCCATTCGTGGCAAGAACAAGAGCAACACGGGCGGCAACAACAACAAAGATCAAGGGGGTCGCCACAACAACAACTACTCGAGCTCCAACCGCAAGCGCAAGCCAGACAATACAGTCGCGGCTATACAGCACCCTGCGAAGGACAACTCGAAAAAGACCTCAGGCGGCTTCAAAGACATGCTCAAAGAGAAGTGCCCGTGGCATCTGGATGGTAATCACACCACCGAGCAGTGCTACCAGCTCCGGCGAGCACTCAAGGATACTCCCGACCCACGGCCTCGTCACGACAAGAAGGGCAAGAAAAAAGTCGACGAGGGCAATGGCGACTTCCAGGAACCTGACAAGACGGTAAATGTCCTATTCAGCGGACTACCCACCAAGCGGTCTAAGAAGGCCAACCGACGGGAAGTCTTGAACATTGAACCAGCGGTGCCGACACCTCTAAGGTGGTCGGAGGTACCCATTACCTTCTCCCGCATGGACCAATGGACAAGCTTCTCCGAGCCAGGACGTTTTCCACTCGTCCTAAAACCTGTAGTCGCGGGCTCCAGACTCAACAAGGTACTCATCGATGGTGGGAGCGGACTCAATGTCCTCTTCACCAAGACCTTGAAGAAAATGAAGCTCGACATCACCGACATGCTCGCAAAGAGCGCGTCACCCTTCTACGGCATTGTCCCCGGTAACGCGGCTATTCCACTAGGCTCAGTGGTCCTGCCAGTTACCTTCGGGGAAATAAGGGAGAACTACCGCACCGGGTACATCAAGTTTGAGGTTGCGGACTTCGAAACCTCCTACCATGCCATTTTCGGCAGACTAGCTATCGCCAAATTCATGGAGGTACCCCACTACACCTACTTGGTACTCAAGATGCCTAGTCCTGCCGGAGTACTCACGCTACAAGGGGACTTGAAGGTCTCTTTCGACTGCGACACCGAAGTCGTGGAACTCGCAGCGACCAACCAAGTACCCAATGCAGTGATGGAGATCTTCGCTGCGTCCAAGAAGCTTGCTCCAACCGAACTCAAGATACCCAAGAAGACCGACACCGCAAACAAACCTCAACCGTCGGAGGAAGTGTAGGTGAAGGCCATCAACCTCGGGACGGGCGATAGCAGCAAGACCACCATGATCGGCGTTGGGCTCGACCCGAAGTAGGAAGACGCGCTCGTCAGCTTCCTTCGGGCTAACCGAGACATCTTCACGTGGAAGCCAGCGGACATGCCAGGGGTGCCCAGGAGGCTGATCGAGCACTCACTCAACTCGACCCTAAAGCTACTCCCAAATGACAACACCTTCGCCATTTCGCCGACGACCGACGGGATGCCATCAAGAAGGAACTCGCCAAACTACTCGCGGTGGGCTTCATCCGTGAAGTCTTCCATCCTGAGTGGCTCGTCAACCCCGTCCTCGTCCGCAAGAAGAACACGAACGAGTGGAGGATGTGTGTCGACTACACTAATCTCAACAAGCATTGCCCCAAGGACCCCTTTGGGTTGCCGTAGATTGACCAAGTCATCGATTCCACGGCGGGCTGTGACCTACTCTGCTTCCTCGACTGCTACTCCGGGTACCACCAGATCGCTATCAAGGAAGAAGACCAGGAGAAGACCGCGTTCATCACCCCGTTCGGCGCTTACTACTATACGACAATGTCGTTCGGGTTGAAGAACGCCGGCACTACGTACCAGCGAGCTATCCAGGCCTGCTTCAAGTAGCAGCTCAACAAGAATGTCGAAGCCTATGTGGATGACGTGGTCGTCAAGACCAGAAACTATGATACGCTCATCGCTGATCTTGAAGAGACTTTCGCATCTCTACGAGAGTACCAATGGAAGCTCAATCCCAACAAGTGCGTCTTCGGCGTACCATCTGGGAAACTACTCGGCTTCATCATTAGCCATTGCGGCATCGAAGCCAACCCCTAGAAGATCTCCGCCATCACCAATATGAAACCTCCAACCTGCATCAAGGATGTCCAGAAGCTGACCGGGTGCATGGCGGCCCTGAACAGATTTATCTCGAAGCTTGGAGAACAGGGACTACCCTTCTTCAAACTACTCAAGCACCAACAAAAGTTCGTATGGACCGCGGAGGCTGATCAGGCTCTGGCGCAGCTCAAAGATTTCCTGTTGAAGCCACCAGTCCTCACGCCTCCTCGCAAAAAGGAGCAGCTACTGCTCTACCTCGCTGCGACTACTCATGTGGTCAGTACTGCCATCGTCGTCGAGTGGCAGGAAGAAGGCCTGCCTACCCAGTCCAGCGACCAGTCTACTTCGTCAGTGAGGTTCTATCAGAGTCCAAGGCATGGTACCAACCGGTCCAGAAGCTACTCTATGCAGTGCTCATCACCACGCGGAAGCTACGACACTACTTCCAGGAGTACTCGATTGTCGTCATCACCGACTACCCGCTCGGTGACATACTCCGCAATCAGGATGCTACTGGAAGAATCTCCAAGTGGGCGGTCGAACTCGGCGCCCTCAACGTCGACTTCAAGCCACGTACCGCTATCAAGTCTCAGGCACTAGTCGACTTCATGGCAGAGTGGCGGGAGAATCAGCTACCAACTCCAACCGAGCGGCCAGAACATTGGGTGATGTACTTCGATGGTTCACTCAAGCTCGAAGGTGCTGGTGCAGGAGTACTCCTGATCTCTCCAAAGGGCGACCAACTCAAGTATGTCCTGCAGATCTTCTGGAAGGTCTCAAACAACGAAGCCAAGTACGAAGCCCTACTCCATGGGATCCGCCTCGCAATCTCATTAGGCATCAAGCGGCTACTAGTCTACAGTGATTCCGCAGTGGTCATCAACCAAGTCAACAAGTCTTGGGATCGCAACAAGGAGAACATGGACGCCTACTGTCTGGAAGTCCGCAAGCTCGAGAACAAGTTCTACGGTCTCGAGTTCCACCACGTCGTCCGCGACAACAATGTTGCGGTGGACGTCCTGTCGAAGCTTGGCTCTACTCGCGCGCAAGTACCTGTCGGAGTCTTCATCCACGAGCTTCATGCGCCATCCATCCCAGAGCCGGCGCCAACGACCACTGACCCTGTGCCACCATAGTCCGATCAGGAGGTCATGATGATCGACGTGGACTGGAGACAACCCTTCATCGACTACATCCGCGAGCAGAAGGTTCCTTCCGACAAGAACATGGCCGAACAACTCATCCGTCGAGCCAAGACCTACGTACTAGTCAGAGACAAGCTCTACAGGCGGGGTGCCACTTCTGGAGTACTCATGAAGTGCATACCTCGGGATGAAGGCAAGGACATTTTGGAGGAGATCCACAAGGGTGTCTGCGGCAACCATGCGTCTTCTCGTACGCTGGTGAGCAAGGCTTTTCGACGAGCTTTCTACTGGCCCACAGCTCTAGCCGACGCTGAAGAACTCGTCAGAAAGTGCCAAGGATGTCAATTCTTCGTCAAGCAGCAACACGTCCCGGCCTACAAGCTAGTTACCATACCACCAACCTGGCCCTTTGCCTGCTGGGGGCTCGACATGATTGGGCCTCTACCAACTGTGCCAAGAGGATTCAACAGAGTCTTGGTGGCCATCGACAAGTTCACCAAGTGGATCGAAGTCAAGCCGGTCACCTGCCCAAAGGCCGACAGAGTACTCGACTTCTTGGATGAGCTCGTGCATCGCTACGGGCTGCCCCATCGCATCATCACAGACTTGGGTTCCAATTTCAACAACCACCAGTTCTGGGAGTACTGCGAGAACAGCGGGATCGACGTCCGGTACGTCTCAGTCGCCCACCCCCGCGCCAACGGTCAAGTTGAGCGCGCTAACAGGATGGTACTCGACACCCTCAAGAAGCGATTGCACGACGCAGCTAACACCAAAGGAGGCAAGTGGATCAAGGAATTACCCAATGCACTCTGGGGGCTTCGTACTCAACCTACCAAGCCAACTGGGCAGTCGCCCTATTTCCTGGTCTACGGCTCCGAAGCTATTCTACCTGCCGACGTGATGTGGGAATCCCCGGTAGTAGAGCAATATGACGAAGGCATCTCAGAAGACAGCAGACGGGTTGACATCGACAGCCTTGAAGAAGCCCGCTGCGCCGCCCTCGTCCAGTCAGCAAGGTACCTAGAGGGTATCCGATGCTACCATGATCGCAACGTCAAGGAACGATCCTTCAACGTCGGCGACCTAGTCCTCCGTCGCATCCAGAACACGGACGGACTACACAAGCTCAACTCGTCGTGGGAAGGTCCCTTCTCAGTCTCCAAGGTGACCGGACCAGGCTCCTACCGCCTCCAAACACTTGAAGGCGACGACATCAGCAACTCGTGGAACATCGACCAGCTGTGTCGCTTCTATGTGTAGTCGCTCGACTACTCATCTACGGGTCTAGTCTATACGACTACTAACGGACTCTTCGCTGTAAGCGGCCTCTCGGTCCTAGTACTAGTCTCCGAACTACTCTTCTCCAAGATCTAGCGTCAACGGCTACTAACGGATCTTGGGCTGCTCAGAGCATTGAGGACTCTAGCGGCGGTCAACAGACCATGTACTCTAGATCCAGCCTATACGGCTACTAATGGATCTTCAGCTGTAAGCGGCTCAAGGGCCCTGGCAACCACCTAGTTGTAGGTGGTCTATGGGTCCTGGCGACTACACTTGTAAACGGCTCTAGCCATCCAGGTGTACTCCTTCATCAGTAATAAAGATTGATTCTATTCAACTTCTTTACTGTGCCTTTCAGTCAGGCAGACTCTACCGAGTACTACTACTCACAACTTTTCCACGGTTTGGTACTCCGCGCACTTCGCTACAAGTGGCGGCCACGAGTACTCATTTCACATACAAAACGTGGACAGCTTTCATTGATAATTCAAACAAGTCACTGACTACTTTGTTTGCTTTACAACTACTACTCTAGCTACCTCTACAGGTACATCTACTGGAGATTAAGCTTCTCCACCACCTGCTCAGCAATGGGCGCCATCTCCTCGAGAAGGGTCTTGTACTGATCATCGCTACAGTTAGCCGCAAGACCGCCGGCTACCACATCCACCGGTGCCTTCGGGAAGTATGACTTCATGTACGCCAGCACCTGGTTTGGGATAGACTTTGCCAGATGCTTGACATACGTCGCCAAACGCCCGGGGGCTTCCTTCAAACGGTCCACCAATGGAGCTATCTTGGGTCTGCCCGGATGCGGCACTAGCAATCTTGCGATGGGCAGTGCAGCTTCCTCAAGCTCTTTCAGCTGGCCTCGAAGCTTCTCGTAGTCATCATTCAATTTCTGTAGAGATTTATAGCAATTTACAAGATCACGATCTGAGGCTTCACAGAGCTCCATGTGCGTGATGCACTCATGGCGCAGCTGGGCGTAGTCGTACTCAAGTACCTCTCTTTTGTCGGTCTCACGGTATACGATATTCTTGAGGTCCGTCTCCGACACCTTCAGCTGGTCAACCATTGCCTCAAGCTCTGCAGACAACTCAATTCAAGGTCAGACTACTCGCAAGTGTTTCAATAAGTACTCAGCACTCCGGTGGAAGACATACTTTTGTTCTTCTGGCGTAGCGACTTGTTCTTCCGGATCAAGTCGTCCCTCTTCGACTGCATCTCCTGCACCTCGTTATGGTACTGGGCGAAGGCGCCATCTAGCTTGGATTGGAGTAAAGCCGCATGCTTCTTTGACTTGTCTAGCTCCTTCTCCAGGCCTTCGGTGCGAAGAACGGTGTCACCATACCCCTTCAGAAGATCAGACTTCTGTCGGGACCGCTCCACCACATCCTGCGCAAGACAGAATCAGTCCATGAGTACTCAGTATTCAACAAAGCAAGATTATTGAGGGTACTCACAACGTACCTTGACCCATTGCTCGGTGCGGCGCCATGACTCCATGCTCAGAGCAACAACAGCCGGGTCGACAAGGTTGTCCTCCAGCAGCTCAAGACCCCCACGGCTTGATGATGTCGCCTCTGGCATGGGCGCCGAGCGAAGCGGTGCAACTTCTTCTATGATCGGCTCGTGGACGACTACTTCCGTACTTGCCTCGGAGAGCGGATTGACCCGTGCTTCTGCACTCAGCTTGGGGGCTACCGTAGTCCCCAGCCCGGGGGCTGCTGCGATGTCAAACTGGCTGCGCCCTGCGATCCCCATCGTCCTCCCCGGCAATCGGTAAGCTTCCCCAGATCGGCGAGTGCTGCACTCCTACCTCACGCTCATGGTTCATCCCCTCACCTCCTGCTCCTCCCATCCGTTCGGAGTGCGGCGGTGGTTCCTCTGCTACCCAGCGACGTCCTGGTGGAGATCCTCTCCCGCGTCCCCGCCAAATCCCTCTGCCATTTAAAGTGGGTCTCCGGGCCTGGCGCGATCTCATCGCCGACCGACTCTGCTGCAAGAAGCTCCCCCAAACCCTCGAAGGTTTCTTCGTCAACACCGACCTTGTGCCCGGTATTGACCGTGATGGTGACGGCTTGGATGGCGTCGTCAGGCACTTCATCAACACGTTAGGTAGATACATTCCCCTCATTTCCTACACCTTCATGTGGAACCAGCCAGGAATTGAGGAATGTCACCTCTTGGATTCCTGCAACGGGCTCCTCCTCTTCGGGCATGGCAGGGCTGGAGACACCTATGCTTCACTAGGCTATGTCGTCTGCAACCCCGCCACCGAGCAATGGGTGGCCGTGCGCAGCTCCGGCTTCGAACCTCTTTCCACTAGCGAGACTGATGAGGGCCTGGAACTTGATGGCGACGAATATGTTCTCACCTTTTTGATTTTCAACCCTACTGTGTCCTCGCACTTTCAGTTGGTTGAGTTCATTTCGCAAGATGGCACAACCGTGGATGAAGTGAACGCATACTCGTCTGAAACTAGGGTATGGTGTGAGGGCGTTTGGTCTTCTACATATAACATATCATTCATCGCAGGAAGCACCTTTGTTAACGGCATGCTGCATCTCAGTGCCTTATAATTGTACACACCAGGACCTAATACTTGCAATTGACGGGGAAGGTAAGTTTTGTAGGAGCCTCAACGGGCCAGTGAAGCTTTTGGATGTTGTTTTTGTTGGTGAATCCCAAGAACTTGTGCATTGCATGAGTGAACATAAGGACAACACTCGCCAGATGACTGAACTGTCCATTTGGGTTCTTCAGGACTATGATGCAGAAGAATGGGTTCTAAAGCACATTGTGGAATTTTTCAAGCTGTTTGGAAGAATGAATTGCGGAGTTGAATTTGAATACATTGTGGTTGCCATGCACCCAGATCGCAATTTGATCTTTTTCCTTTAGGACTGGGACCACAAACTGAAATCATATGACATCGATAGCAAGAAGGTGTACACTCTCTGCACTCTAGGGGTGGGCCCTCAGTATATTTTCCCATTAGTTCCCTACTATGCGGAGACATTAGCCCTTGGTAATAAGCACTGAAATGGTGCCCTGTGAGGCATTCCCTTCGTCCCAAATTACTGGTCAATTTTGATGTTCCAAGCATGGAGATAGGAGCTGTATCTGTAGAATTAGGTTAGGGCAGTCTCAATGGAGTATTAATGGTAGTTTCTATCTCTATTAAATAGCTTGCCAACTAAGAAAAATGATGAGTTGGCAGCCCAATTAATGAGGAAAGAGAGCACAAATCATAGAAATGGTTTCCTCATGGAGAAACCATGTCTACTCTTTACCCAATGCACAAGAAACCATGCATTTGCCATTGGGGAGAAACCACTAGTTTCTATGAGGTTAATGCAACACTTCCCATTGGTAGATTTGAGAGAGAGAAAGAGAAAACAATTATTACTCGAAGACACTACCACTGTGAAGAATAGTTTCTATGGATGATTTCTTGTGCTATGGAATTCGTGTTAGTTTCTTCCATTGGGACTGCCCTTATGTGCTGTGATGGTGCTTCGATGATACCTTCTATTTCCTTTTGTGGATTAAAAGCAAACACTTGAGGCATTCCCAATGGTGCATTAATGGTAGTTTCTATCTCCCTTAAATAGCTTGTCAATTAATTGAAATGATGATGTGGCAGCCTATTTAATGAAGAAAGAGATGGAGAATCATAGAAATGGTTTCTTCAAGAAGAAACCAAGTCTTCTCTTGAACCAATGCACCAAGAAACCATGAAATTATCATTGGGGAGAAACTACTAGTTTCTAGAGGACTCTTGGCACTCTCTAATTGGAGGAAGAAGTTAGAGTTGAAAGAGAGAAAGAGAAAACAATTATTACTCGAAGACACTGTGGAAGATAGTTTCTATAGATGATTTCTTGTGCTATGGAAACCGTGCCAATTTTTTCCATTGGGACTGCCCTAAGTTACCAGTAAGCAATTGCCTGAGTTGCACAATGCATGATGTTTGGACTTCAAGTTCCTATGCTCTGTATTATTTCACTATTTCCAGAACCATAATTAATCACTGTCCACTTTCTTCACTTTTTGTTCCATGTGATTGAGCGCTTTCTATCTCGAAAAAGCGGTTCCGACGGAATATGTTGGCATGAGAGGGCCGTCCCCATGGGCGTGCATCCTGTTCGGTTGAACAGGGCCCCTTCTTTTTTGGGGCCTCCAAAATCTAACGTATGTGTTACCAACGCCATGCACTAATCATCGGAGCAAGGGTCGCGCTGGGGACGTCTAGCATGTTTCCTACTACCTCGCTGCGCCTGCAGTGTTTCATCATGGGGACCGCGCCACTGTCGCCCTTCCCTCGCTGTCTCACTCGCTCTGCGGCTCAAAATCTGAGAGAAAGGGATAGAGAGGAGAGTGGAGAATAAGACGAGATCCGGACGGAAGAGAGGAAGGGGTAAAGAGAGAGGGCACAGGGGACTCACATAGGTAGATGAGTGCTAGTCTGCAAGCACTTGATGTCTTCCATTCATGAGCAGGTCCGGCGTGCTGCAAGTGCTTGCTGCTATGCTCGAGCTTGAGGACACACTGGAGCTCGAGGTCAACAGGAGCACATTGTTGAGCCGCCCTCTCGCACCAGCCGGGACCGGCCCTCCGCAACACGCCCCCGTGGCCTTGCCTGCCGCAGCTCCATGCCATAGCCCGTGCTGTGCTCGAGCTAGGCTGTCGTGCCCACCCAAGCACCGGCTGCCGGCCGTTCCACAACCCGGTCGGACTGCGTAGCAGCGGCGTCCAAACTGAAGGCGAAGCTTATGCCGGCGGCATGGAGGCGACGTGTGGAGGAGAGGATCTAGGCCGGCCCCACCGTGCCGCACGCCGAAGCCCCCGGTGCACGGGTGGTAGTGCCATAGGTTTGGCGTCGCAAAAAAATTAGTCAGTACTGTTCACGTGTTTGACCGATAATTAAGGGTATTAAATAAAGTCGATTTACAAAATTACCTTCACAATCCCAGGGCTAAATCGCGAGACGAATCTAATGAGGTCTTTGACCGCAAGATTAGAAGATGGTTACTGTAGCAAATCATAAATTAATTAGCGTCATTAGATTCGCCGCGTAAAGTTACATTCATCAATAAAAAGGTTTTGCAAATAAACTTTATTTAGTAAGTCATGCATAGAAGATTCCTTCGGACTAATTTTTAGACCGGATGAAACAAACACGGCCCAAGACACGCCCCTGTGCTAGATCTAGATCTTGCGGGAGCAGGCACTACGGCGGTGTGGTAGCGGTGGAGAGCGGGAAGGTGCCATGACGGGGGAAGAGCAGTGGAAGCAGGCGGAGAGGGACAAGGGAATGGGAGGAGAGAGAGAGAGAGGCGGTGGCGAGGAGGAGGAGGAGAGCAGGGCGAGAGGGTGGCGGCGGGGGAGGGGAGTGAGGACTGAGAAGTGAGATTGCAGGTCGTTAGGGTTCGGGGGGGTATTGGGTTGGGGTCGGGGTGGTGGGCGGGGGTTCTTGCAAAATGCTTTGGGTTGTATTTGCAAAATTGACACCATCGTCAAATTTTTCTTCTTTGTGTACAAATAAAGTTTATTTTGAGTGTTTATTTGCAAAATATACCAACATGTTTCCTGTGCACTCTGGACATGTTGGACTGATCGGTGATTCCTTGCAAACCGAAGGACTTTTTCGAAAAATGACCAAACGCACGAAAGAACGACACGTCGGCCCAGAAACGCGGAGAGGAGAGGAGAGGGGGTGAGCTTTTAACAAAAGAGATGTGAGATCGTGTTAATTTTGCAACTGCATCTCCATACTTGTCTCTTTTTTTCCTCCTTGGGACGGGGGAGATTTTTTTATGAAGATGAGGGAAGGAGGAGATTCCTCCAGCGGGCTAGTATATGTTTCCATGCGAGTTTCAGTTACGTACGCAATCCATGCATGCTCCCTGATGTGAACCCGCTGCGGTTTGTGGTCGATCTTTCGATGAGAGGCGTGGGGGATAACTCGATTGGAGGAGATGATGTTCATGGCCCGACTACAACCTTTCCAAGGATGCGCCTTAGCAACCGATACACCACCTCCTATGGCTGCAGGGATCTTGTGGAGCACGTCAACCGCCACTAGGGCACCCGTTCCTGTGAGCAATCGAGAAACAAGCAAGAACAAGTATGGAACAAGTACTCAAAATACCAGATATGAATGAAGGTTTCACAATGAGTCACAACTCAATAAGGTGGGGTTCCGAATCAGGTAGAACAGGTGGTCTAGCCGACACACGTGTCTACAAGGAAGTAGCAATGGCTAAACTTACAACGAAACAAAACCCGAGTGTTCTCGATGGCGGCTAAGGAGTATATGAAAGGGGGAGGACGACCACAAGGGGGCAGGGGTTGTGCTCCAACCCTAGGACACATCTCTAATGGACCCAACTTGATACACGTCCCATTGGGAAAAATAAAGCGGCGCAGCACCCTGGACAGAAAGACCTCCGGTCAAAGATTCGTAGATTGCGGACGCCTCAGGACTGATATGGGCATGAGTCCAGATCCATATGAAAACTAACTTCAACACGGCTCCAGGAAGTACTTGAACGCTCCAATCTGACTCCGTATGCGTCCGTGGCGTCCATCATAAGTTGGTGTTGTGTTGCAGTCTGAATCCAGCACCCAAAACGTGTTGGCCTTGATCTGTTTCCATCTTTGGGCCAAAAGTGACGTGGTGGCCTTGTGGAGGACGTGGAAAACACTTGGACTGGTCTCCAATCAACTTCTTTGGTCCTCCATGCTTGCCATGTACGATTAACACTCTTTTTCAACCAAGTTAGTATTTCTGAAAATGACAAGCAACATATATCACGGTGCAGCAATAATTCATCAAATATACCAAATACAATGATGATAAAGAATTGGTTCACCTGAGAATCAAAACTTGCTATTATGGTCGTATCCGAGCCGGTGATGTCCTCATCATTCTCCCCATCTTGGCTGCTAGTCGTCCTCGACTTGCTCCGGTGGCATCTAAAGGTCCTTACCTCGATGTTGGAACACAGAGCGACTTGTATATTGCAAATTGAGTACCAACAATGCTCTCCTTCTTTGGGCTGACCCTGTTGCTTAAGAGAAAAACTAGAAGGACTTTGCAAGATATTGTTAGCTTTAGTGCAGCCCTCTATTTTATCATGGTCATATAACCCAAAAGGAGATTTCAAATTTGAGCAAATATAAATTCTATGCACCAAATATTCTCCTTTGGAATTATATTTGCCAATAAAGTGATATGTATGATCAGCCAAACATTTCAATTCAGAATACGCAAAAAGTTTCTCCTCTAAACAATTTAGATCACAAAGAACATCAAATTCAATATAACCTAGAGTATTCAAAGAAGACAACAATTTTAGTTCATCTTGTGCACAAGTAATAGGATGAAAAAGCTTTTCTTCAGCATATATGTATGGATCTAAACAAAAAGTATCACTCTTATTCACTACTTGTGACATAGGAGTAAAAGAAACATCAGCACACAAGTCCTCTTTTTCACAGGGAACAGCAAGCAATTCGTCGTGTGACAAAATCAAATCAGCAGCAGGTTCCACAGCTTGTTACTCTTGATTAGCAAGCATAGTGGACAAATTTCCAACGTTATGGGTCACATCATTCTTGCAACTACTCACAGATGAAAGAATTTCCTTTTCAGCACTCACAGCAAGCCAAAACAATGAACCAATATTGTTGTATGATTTGTTAACTAACAAGGTTCGAATATCAGAATTGAGCCCTTTCGTGAACCTACTCATATTATGTTCCTGACATTCTTGCAATCCACCAAAAATGACACAAATCTTAAAGGTATGATAGTATTCTTTGACAGTCCTACTACCTTGCTTCAAGTTGTCTAATTTTGCAAGCAAACAATTAGCATAATATTCAGGAACATATTCATATCGAAAAAGCATTTTAAAATCTTTCCAAGTTTGTGGAACTTTGTTGTGCCTACAAATACGTTTCCATGTAGTCAAAGCATAGTCTGTTAAAGCACTAGAAGCAGCAAAAATCATTTGATGTTCAGACAAGTCATACTTATCAAATTTTGCATCTACCTTCAGCTCCCATTCAATGTAAGCGTGAGGATCAAACATACCAGCATATAATGGCAAGTGCTGAATGATACCTTGGATGTGAGGGTCTAGCTTCAACTACTCCAAAATCTCTATATCACCTGCCATGATTAGTAGAAAACAAGAAACACAAAATATTTTGTTTTCTCCTATCAACTACTACGATGTGTCGGGTGTAATTCTCAAACTCAACTTGTTCAAAACAAGCTCTTACAAGTTCTTACCAAGCAAAACAGGAGGGGACGGCAACCAACAAGATGTCAACCTTGAAGAAAGTGTATCAGTGCCGCAGCAACAAGACCTGTCAAGCTGCAGTCGAATATGTGGAGCTATAGGTGGGCTAAAACAAGGAATGGACTAGCACCACATTAGTTATAAAAGAAAGCTGAAAAATCATTCAACGAAGGTACTGTGCTGGTCCTAGGCTAAACCATGCTAGAGACGTGAGCCTAGGCACAAAGGTAATCACTGACAAAGAGGAACTAGCACAACACAAGGAAAACACCAAATTCAGCCCCTTTTTTCATTCACTTCCTTTCCTCCTCTCTTTCTTTTTTTCTCTTTTTTTCTGTTTTTCTTCTTCTTTTTTTCTGTTTCTTTCTTTCACTTTTTTTCACAAGACTAAACTCTTTTGCTGAATAACATGACAAATCCACATCAAAGGATGAGTTTACACAGATTGCAGATCGTTAATCTCCAGGACAATTGCGGAACGCTCAAAACGAATTTTGCAACAAGGCTAGATCCGTTGGAAAGATAAAAAGCTAAACTTTCCAGATTGTACTTAAACACTTGAATCGGACTTAAGATGGATTTGTGGTGGCCAAAATGCCGCACTGATGTATATGGTGATGCTGGATCTCGTGGTGATCAAAACGTGATAGAACTCAAAACTCTAAAGGATTAGACACTAAGACAAGCAACTCGACACAACCGATGCAACTGAAAATTCAACAAGCCCTAACTAAGCAGTACTAGTAAATGCTCAAATGGTTTATAGGATTGCAGGTAAACTAATCCACTATTTTTTTGGCTTTTCTAGACTATAGGAAAATAAAAATAGCAAAGGATTGATAGTCTCTCACCGATAAACCTCGCTCTGATTACCAACTGATGCGAACCCGCTAGGGTTTGTGGCCGATCTTTCGATGAGAGGCGTGGAGGATAACTCGATTGGAGGAAACGATGTTCACGGCCCGACTACAAGCTTCCAAGGATGCGCCTTAGCAACCGATTCATCGTCTCCTATGGCTGTCACAATCTTGTGGAGCGCGTCAACCGCCACTAGGGCACCCGTTCCTGTGAGCAATAGAAGAACAAGCAAGAACAAGTATGGAACAAGTACTCAAAATACCAGATATGAATGAAGGTTTCACAATGAGTCACAACTCAATAAGGTGGGGTTCCGAATCAGGTAGAACAGGTGGTCTAGCTGACACACGTGTCTACAAGAAAGTAGCAATGGCTAAACTTACAATGAAACAAAACCCGAGTGTTCTTGACAGTGGCTAAGGAGTATATGAAAGGGGGAGGACGACCACAAGGGGACTGGGGTCGTGCTCCAACCCTAGGACGCGTCCCTAATGGACCCAACTGATACACGGCCCATTGGGCCAAAATACGGTGGCGCAGCACCCTGGATAGAAAGACCTCTGGTCAAAGATTTGTAGATTGCGGACGCCTCAGGACAGATATGGGCATGAGTCCGGATCCATATGAAAGTTAACTTCAACACAGTTCCAGGAAGTACTTGAACGCTCCAATCCGACTCCGTATGCGTCCGTGGCGTCCGTCATAAGTTAGTGCTGTGTTGCAGTCCCAATCCATCGCCCAAAACGTGTTGGCCTTGATCTCTTTCCATCTTTGGGCCAAAAGTGACGTGGTGGCCTTGTGGAGGACATGGGAAACACTTGGACTGGTCCCCAATCAACTTCTTTGGTCCTCCATGCTTGCCATGTACGATTAACACTCTTTCTCAACCATGTTAGTATTTCTGAAAATGACAAGCAACATACATCACGGTGCAGCAATAATTCATCAAATATACCAAAATACAATGATGATAAAGAATTGGTTCACCTTAGAATCAAAACTTGCTATTATGGTCGTATTCAAGCCGGTGATGTCCTCATCACTCCCCCCCTCCCGCGAGAATTTCGGGATCGTGCTTATATTTCGTGGTGCACGGAACGATCGTTTCCATCTCTCTCTCTCTCTCTCTCTCTCTACACACATACACACACCGGATTTGAACTCCCAACGTGTCGCCGACGAGCGCAGCTCCTCCTTCACCACCATCGATCTACTCTCTGCAGGGTATATTAATTGACTTGTACTAGAGCCTAATTTTCATTAGCGGGAGAGCAACATTAGATACGACCAATGCCTAACATAATACGTACGCCATGGCGTTGTGCGTTTTCATATTATGTCGGCGATGTGTGACCGCTTAACAGGTCTTCATACGCGGGAGGGCCGACCGGCTTCTGACTTGGCTACGTCTTGCGTTGCTCCTGGGACAGAACGTCTGGGTATGCCGTGCGATAGGAATGATAGCATCGAATGTCATCCATGTCATCGTCATAGCAACGGGTGGAATCGTCGCCATCTATGTACAAAACAATTTGCATGTCAGATCTACAAAGGACGATCTGCAAAACAATGATAATGTGTGGTGCGCGCTCACCACTATTGTCGGATGAGCCATCACCTACTATAGAATTATCGCAAACCACCGTTCCTTCTAAAAAGTCAGTGAATGTAATCTTTGTGTATTTGAGCTGCTACAGGTGAAGAGGATTACTAACCACGATTATGGAGGTGCTATCTCATCAAAAATGGCTGGAAGGACATGACATAGGAGTACCTTGCTGTCACCTGCATCGTCCACTTTTGAAGGTCTAGTAGTTGGTGGAGGAGCGGTTGGATTTGGCCTCGATTTGGTTTTCGACACGCGCATGCTTGGAACTCCGGCAGCATCCTTGTTCCCAGTTTTCGTCCCAGTTTCTTCCTCGGTGTGGATTGTTGGTTTCTCGATTTTAGGCATGATGCTGCTGGCCTACGAGGATCTAAAGAACAGAAACACACATTTGTCAGCATCACGAGAGGAAGAAGACAATGTTTCGAAAAGTAGAGAGAGAGAAAGAGAGATCTCACAATGGGTGCTACGCCGCTACTGCTCCGAGCGTGCGATTGAAGAGGAAGAAATGGTTGGGCATCGCAAAGATGGACACATGGGGTGTGTATCGATTTATACTCAATGATAGACGTGGTCCGTTAGACCCCAGGCCATGGGATCACTCTAGAAAAGCTGAAAGGGATCGCACAACCACCTCCAAATCGTTGGGATCCCATGGATTCCCCAATAACGATCTCACATACCCGCTAATCTCTGGTCCCTCCAAGTTTAATCCGAACCTGTGCAAGTGCACGTAACCTGTGTCAATACGAAGCCTAGTACTATTTTAGGGAAAATCATATATGTAACCTACATATGGGCGTGTAAGGCGTAACCAGACAGCTGAACCACACAAAAATGTCTCGTGGGTAACTAATTAAGTGAGTTCAGGTTACTCAGATTCGACACGTCAAGGTGTCCAGCCGCGCGTGCCTCAGGACTCTGGAGATGTACAGTACAGATAAAAGAGATATACTCCATAATAAGTAGTAACCCAATCTGCATTGGATATTTACATGGCAGCATACTGTATAACCGAATGGGTGCAGCTATTATATATAATTAACTACGCTTCCGCTTGAGCCTATGTGATTGATCATGATGAACTGAACAGCTTCCTTCAAGGTTGCTTCCCAGTCCTCCTTGTAGTTCCACAACAATTATACTGGGTAGCAGCCACTCGCATTGTGCTCGTTAACCTGAAGTAGGGCCTTTGTTACCAAGGCAAAGATCTCTTGACCATGCTCTCCTCTTAGCTCCTGGAGCTTACTATCGGCTTCGTCAATAACATCCTACAAAAGATCACTTGCCCCACGATTAGACTGGATGGACATGGAAACTCACAGAACATAATCCGTTAGTAATAAATGAAAATAATAATCAATAAAAAGGTGCACACCATCTCTCTACCGTCAACCATGTCAACCCTAAAAGGATGCCAATTTGGATCTGATATCTCAGCCTCCCATTTTGAACAGATAGGTGCTGCTTCATAATCTGATAACCCACCAGTGTCTGCGATCGCCTTGCGATCAACGACGTCCATCCTCTTCACACCTATGTTGGCTCGGCCAGTTCTGCCATCCGGCAATCCCTGCAGATCATGTGTATTAACTAGTTGATACCCCATGTGTTGCTGCAGTAATTTTTTAAAACAAATTTCTAAGTTGAAAAAAATGAAATTTGAAAAACTACGATGATTCCATGGCAACATTCTATGAATTTTGAAAGTATAAGGTGATTGTGTGACAAAATTCTTTTGCAAACAATATTACTTGAAAACATGTTCATTTTATTGACAGAGACTGACTATTAAATGAGCACAAAATGTAATGTCTGTGGTCACTCATAGAAAGACAAAACACCACATCAATTAATTTCTGATACTTCCCAAGAAACAACAACATGATACTATATCACCAGTAGCTGAAATGTACTAAAAGTATATTCACAATCAATTGTAGCACAAGGATGATTTCTTACCTTGATTAACTCTTTCCGAAGCTCCTGCAACTCGGTACTTTTGTTAAATTCATTGACGGCCAAAACCGTGCACCGAGACTGCAAATCATGGAGATCATCCCTTAACTCTTGCATCTTGTGAGCAAATTTGTCCTTTAATTTTGATTCCATTTCCTGCAACTTATGCTTCAGTACTAAACTGCTCTCAGAAATGCTGGTAGCTTCTGCTGCAGGTGCCTCGAGGTTCCCTGTGCTCAAGGTTTGGCTATTGTTCATTGCACCAGTGGCATAGTGCACGAATCCTTCACCCGCACCAGCATCGGACATGACTATGATGGTCGTCACTTTTTAGCTTCTAGGCAAGGTTAAACAGTTCAAATTACCATGTGTGGCACTTTCATATGTACAATTGAAATTAGAATAGTATCAGGGTGCATAAGATTTTCCAGACCAAATAAAAACTAAACCATACGTACGATCAGAGTACAAATGAAAGTCAGGTTCATGGTTCCAGTGTCAGAAAATCCCATGTCCTTATACCAGGAGTATTTGTTATGATCTAACGGATTACTCCGTATATTCTTAGGCTCAATTAATTAACAATAAGTTGTGATAAAATAATTATGATCCCATCAATCAAAATTACTATGAAATGAAGTCTACTCTAAATAATATGCCAAGCTAAGCAGGAAATATGCACAACAGTCAACTCTAAATAACAGAATTGCTTAAAATTGAGTGTAGAATATAATCCCAAAGGATTCAAAACTACCGTGGCCCACCGCCTACTGTTTCTCTTTCCCGTCCCTTCTTCCGTCTAGTAGCAATGCACAACAACGGTCCACCTCCGCCAGCCTATACCACTGCCCGCTGTGATGAGGACATCACCACCGACACGGGTACATCTACACCAGTAGCACCATCTCCGACGCCACCAGAGGACACACTCCAGGCGCCACCTTCAGGGCCAATCACCCGGGCCCGTGCACGCGAATTAAACTACATTTTGCTGCTGAAGAACGAAGGCCCAGAAGAATAAATGACGGCCCAACAGGAGGTCCACGTGGGAGCCTAGGGTTGGCAGCGGTCCCCCTCCTTCCTTTGCCATGGCTCCCACACGCGCGCCCTCCCCCCGAGGCCGCGCGACCTCTTCCCCCCGTGGCCGCCAGGGGCTGCGTCCCCTATTTTGTTTCCCCCTATATTAGATAGAGTCTTGGTTCGATAAAACTCGAGTTTGTTTTACAAGTTAGCTTTAGCTACAACCGAACAGCCGCATAGCACTGCCTTCGTGTATTGCAGACTCCACCTTCGAGTGATAGTAAGATTGCTCGCCTCTTTTTCTTGTTTGTTCTTCGATTGCGTGCAGGAAACGATCTTCGTGATCAGGCTGACTTTGCACCGGCAAGGTTGGTAACCATCAGGAGTTGGTTCAGCGATTGCATTGGTGCTTCGAACTCGCTCGTCGTAGTCGGATAGTGAGGGTCGACAACCACCAAATCGAATTTATCTCCACTCACCGAAAGATCGGGCACTCCACCTCTATCAAGTGGTATCAGCTTTCCAGGTTGATCGGTGAGTTTTATCGAGTGTTTTTCCCTTCCTACAGTCCACAAAAACCAAATAAAAATTTATTTTCAGGTTAGATCTTTGTCCCAGCAACCCCTTTAGCCTCGCACTTTCATTCAATATTTTGCTTTGTTGAGTTTGCGTGCTTTGTTCGTTCCATCATTGCTGGTTACTTGTGTTCCACCCTTTTGTTTCTCTCGAACCCTAGCCACTATTTCTCCCTTTTCTGCTACCCTGCCACCACGCCGCAACCTTCCCACGCACGGTTGCCTTCGCAACTCGGACTCCCTGGCCGTGTGACCCCTCACGTCGTGACGCCACGTGTGGTACTGCGGGATCCCTCCTTCGGTTCGGTTTCCTTTCCTGTGTTCCTGTCTTGGAAAGCTATCAAAAAAAGTAAAAAAAGGAAAAGAAAAGAAACAAAAAAAAGGCAATCAAAAAAAAGGAAAGGGAAGGAAATCGATCAGGGCACCGCCCACGTGCAGTGCCTCTTTCTGGGTCGCACGTCGTGCCCTCCCGTCATGGGACTCCAGGAGACTGAGTCCTTTTTCCCTGCCCCGTGCCTTTTTTTACCAGAATACCCCTGTATTTTCGGAAAAAGTGTGTGTCGCAACTTGCTGTAGGAGATCCTCTATGTTCATATTTTTGGTTTTGAGGACCCCTGCAAAAAAATGGAAAAAAATAGAAATCTGTTGCGCTCTCTCCACTTTTGCCACCTTCCTTGCTTCTATGCTTTCGATTTCACTTGTTGCCAACAGCGTTTGATCGTGTTTAGCACTCTTATTCAACTTTGCATTATTGTTTGATTGTGCAAATCCTTCCATTGAGTGTAGCCTTCCCAGAACTCCACATATTTCTACGACGAGCAGTTTTTGTTTCTCCAGGCAATCGCTCCTCCAATCTTTCGCGAGTTCCACCGGTTGGTTGTAGGTCGCCCCTGTGTGCGTGGTAAGAACAGATAACAATTTGATAACAGCACTAGTGTGAGCGCCTTGTGCACTGTCCCAAACTATTTTTGTCGTCATTTTGTTCTTGTGTTTGCGCTAACCATGGTAGATGAAGGCGGCGCGGTTGATCTGTTGCAAGACTTGCGTGCACAAGTTGAAGGACTAGCCGCAGACATTCGGACGGTACATGAACGGCTGGACAAAACGATCACTACGTCGACTGACCATTTTGATCAGCTCGACCTCGCCCAGACGGCCACCAAGACCAAACTCGACGCTCTCGTGGCCCGACTCGATGCCATGCACACCACGATCATAGAGTTGCAGGAGGACTATGGCGGTGATTCAGAGCAGGACACCGGAGACAGTCGCGGTCGTTCCCGCCGTGTGCCACGCCACCCCGGTAATGATTCTTTTTCTAAGATTAAATTTAAAATCCCACCTTTTAATGACAAATATGATCCTGCTGCATATCTTGATTGGGAGTTAGAGGTTGAACAAAAATTTTCATGCCATGATATTGCTGCAAATTCTCAAGTTAAAGCTGCTATTAGTGAATTTACTGATTTTGCTTTAATTTGGTGGCGTGAGTATAAAATTAAACATCCCACTGCCATTCCGACCACATGGGATCAATTGAAAACTGCTATGTGCCATAGATTTGTGCCTTCATATTATGCTCGTGATTTTCTTAATAAGATGCAGCGTTTCTAGCAAGGTTCTCAATCTATTGAGGACTATTACCAAGAGTTACAAAAAGGTATGATCCGTTGTGGTATATTGGAGACCAACGATGCTGCTATGGCACGTTTTCGTGGTGGCTTAAATCACGAAATCTAGGACATACTTGATTATAAGGAATATAATGATATGACTCAATTATTTGAATTTGCTTGCAAAGCTGAACGTGAAGTGTAGGGACGCCGCTCGAAGACATTTTCTAACTCTTTTGCAGGTCGTACCTCGACATCCAGACCCGCAGCCGCCTCTCCTACACCATCTACAGCCACGACGATGCCCCGGGATAAGGCGGCCACATCTACAGGTGCTGCTCCACCCACAGGCGCAGCACCCACCCCGGGTCGTACGCGGGATATCACATGTTTTCGTTGCAACAGACGTGGCCACGTGGCTCGGGACTATCCGAACAAGCGCACTTTGCTCATCCATGGCAATGGTGAGTACTCTTCGGCTAGTGATTCTGAAGAATCCCACCATACTATGCTTGCCACTGATCATGCAGCTAAGATGGATGTACATGTCAACCCGGGCGACGCCGATAGGTATGAAAGTCTTGTTGCACAGCGTGTTCTCAGTGCACAAGTCGCCCCGCCCGAGAAGAATCAACGACACACCCTTTTCCACACAAAGGGCGTTGTGCAGGAGCGGTCGATTCGCATCATCATCGACAGCGGCAGCTGCAACAATTTGGCGAGTACCACGCTGGTTGAGAAATTATCTTTACCCACTCGTAAGCATCCGAATTCATATCACATTCAATGGCTTAATGATGGTGGGAAAATTAGAATAACACAATCAGTGCGTGTTCATTTCTCCATGGGTGCTTATTCTGATTTTGTTTATTGTGATGTTGTTCCTATGGAAGCATGTTCCTTGTTACTTGGTAGACCTTGGCAATATGATACTGATTTCTTGCATCATGGTCGTTCGAATCATTATTCTTTCATGTTTAAGGGTCAGAAAAAAATTATACATCCCATGACACCTGAACAGATTCTCAAAGATGATATTGCTAGAGCTGCTAAAACTGCTAAACAACTTGAACCATCACCATCGATTAATTCTGAAATCAAGTTGCTCCTGTTTTACTTGCTACACATGCTGATTTTGATGAACTGTGCGATGCTCAATTGCCCTGTTATGCACTAGTATGCTCTAGTCTGCTCGTTTCACTTGATGATGCACCGTCTTTGGATGTCCCCCCTATGGTTGCTAACCATTTGCAGGAGTACGTTGATGTCTTTCCCAAAGACTTACCACCGAGTCTTCCACCACTCCGTGGCATTGAGCACCAGATTGATCTCATTCCAGGCGCACAACTTCCGAATCGCGCCCCGTACCGTACAAATCCGGATGAGACAAAGGAGATCCAGCGCCAGGTACAGGCCTTGCTTGACAAGGGTTATATTTGTGAGTCTCTCAGCCCTTGCTCAGTTCCTGTGTTGCTTGTTCCAAAGAAAGATGGATCATGGCATATGTGTGTAGATTGTCGTGCTACATCACCATTCGTTATCGATACCCCATACCACGACTTGATGATATGCTAGATGAGCTTAGTGGTGCCATTATTTTCACAAAGATTGATTTGCGTAGTGGTTACCACCAGATTAGAATGAAACTCGGTGATGAATGGAAAACGGCTTTTAAAACAAATTTGGCTTATATGAATGGTTGGTTATGCCGTTTGGATTGACTAATGCTCCCAGCACCTTTATGTGCTTAATGAATGAAGTTCTAAGGCCTTTCATTTGATTGTTTGTTGTTGTCTATTTTGATGATATTCTCATTTATAGCAAGTCCATGGAAGAACATTTAGAACATTTGTGTGCTGTTTTTGATGCGTTGCGTGCTGCTAACTTGTTTGGTAACATGGATAAATGCATCTTTTGCACGCAACGTGTCTCGTTTCTTGGCTATGTTGTTACTCCACAGGGCATTGAGGTGGATAGCAGCAAGATCGACGCCATTCGAGAGTGGCCTACACCGACGACGGTCACATAGATTCGGAGTTTTCTTGGACTTCCAGGTTTCTATCGCAGGTTCGTCTGTGATTTTAGTTCCATTGCCGCACCTCTCCACGAGCTTAAAAAAAGGTGTGTTGTTTGATTGGTGTGATTCACATGAGGTAGCATTCAACACTTTAAAAGATAAGTTAACACATGCTCCTCTCTTGCAATTGCCTGATTTTGATAAAATATTTGAGCTTGAATGTGATGCCAGCAGTATTGGGCTAGGTGCTGTTTTGTTACAAGAAGGAAACCCCGTTGCTTATTTTAGTGAAAAATTAAACGGTGCTAGCCTGAGATATTCTACTTATGATAAGGAACTTTATGCTTTACTGCGCACTTTGCAAACATGGCAGCACTATCTTTGGCATCACGAGTTCATTATTCATTCTGATCATGAGGCTTTAAAACATATTCGTACCCAAACAAATCTGAACCGTCGTCATGCTAATTGGGTAGAATTCATTGAGTCTTTTCCGTACATCATTAAACATAAGAACGGGAAGGAAAATGTCATTGCTGACGTGTTGTCTCGTCGATATACTATGTTGTCCCAGTTAGATTTTAGAATCTTTGGTTTACAGACCATAAAAGAACAATACGTCGACGATGCTGATTTTAAAGATGCTTTTGCTCATTGTATGAATGGGAAACCTTGGGGCAAATTTCATATGCAGGATGGGTTCCTGTTTCGCGCTAACAAGCTGTGTGTTCCAGCAAGCTCGGTTCGTCTTTTGCTGTTACAGGAAGCGCATGGCGGTGGCCTCATGGGACACTTTGGCATTTACAAGACGCATGAGGTGTTGGCTACCCACTTCTTTTGGCCCTGGATGCGCCCTGATGTTGAGCGCCTTGTTGCACGTTGCACTACTTGTCAGAAAGCTAAGTCCCGACTGAACAACCATGGTTTGTATATGCCTTTGCCTGTTCCTACCTCTCCTTATCTTGATATTTCTATGGACTTTGTTTTGGGATTGCCTAGAACTAAGAAGGGGAGGGACAACATTTTTGTGGTTGTTGATCGATTTTCTAAAATGGCTCATTTTATACCTTGTCATAAGACTGATGATGCTAGCAATATTGCTGAATTGTTCTTTAGAGAGATTATTCGCTTGCATGGTATTCCAAATACAATAGTCTCTGATCGTGATGTTAAGTTTCTCAGTCATTTTTGGAGGTCGCTTTGGAAAAAATTGGGAATTAAATTGCAGTTTAGCACAACTTGTCACCCTCAGACTGATGGGCAAACTGAGGTGGTTAATCGAACCTTGTCAACCACGCTTAGGGCTGTTTTAGACAAAAATTTGACATGTTGGGAGGATTGCTTGCCTCATGTTGAGTTTGCTTATAATCATGCAACGCATTCTTCCACACAGATGTGTCCCTTTCAGGTTGTGTATGGTTATATTCCTCGAGCGCCTATTGATTTGTTTGCTTTTGATGCTGAGGATGCTCCCCACATAGATGCTACTGCACATGTTGATCAAATGATTCGCTTGCATGAACAAACTCATCAAAACATTGCTGCTGCTAATGCTATATATCAGGTTACGGGTAGTAAAGGGAGAAAACATGTTACTTTTGAACCTGGTGATTTGGTTTGGTTGCATTTGCAAAAGGATCGGTTTCCTACTTTGCGATGTTCTAAATTGATGCCTCGTGCTGCTGGTCCTTTTAAGATACTAACCAAAATTAATGATAATGCTTATGTTCTTGACCTGCCTGCGGAGTTTGGTGTTTCCCCTAGTTTTAATGTTGCAGATTTGAAGCCGTATGCGGGAGAGGATGAGGAGTTGCCATCGAGGACGACTTCAGTTCAAGAAGGGGAGGATGATGAGGACATCACCACCGACACGGGTAAATCTACACCAGCAGCACCATCTCCAGCGTCACCAGAGGACACACTCCAGGCACCACCTTCAGGGCCAATCACCGGGGCCCGTGCACGCGAATTAAACTACATTTTGCTGCTGAAGAACGAAGGCCCAAAAGAATAAATGACGGCCCAACAGGAGGTCCATGTGGGAGCCTAGGGTTGGCAGCGGCCCCCCTCCTTTCTTTGCCACAGCTCCCACACGCACGCCCTCCCCCTAAGGCCACGCGACCTCTTCCCCCCCCCCCGCGTGGCTGCCAGGGGTTGCGCCCCCTATTTTATTTCCCTCTATATTAGATAGAGTCTTGGTTCAATAAAACTCGAGTTTGTTTTACAAGTTAGCTTTAGCTACAACCGAACAGCCGCATAGCGCTGCCTTCGTGTATTGCAGACTCCACCTTCGAGTGATAGTAAGATTGCTTGCCTCTTTTTCTTGTTCGTTCTTCGATTGCGTGCAGGAAACGATCTTCATGATTAGGCTGACTTTGCATCGGCAAGGTTGGTAACCATCGGGAGTTGGTTCAGCGATTGCATTGGCGCTTCGAGCTCGCTCGTCGTAGTCGGATCGTTAGGGTCGACAACCACCAAATCGAATTTATCTCCACTCACTGAACGATCGGGCACTCCGCCTCTATCACACTGCGAGCGGCAATTGATGAGGACATCACGAGTACATCTACACTAGCAGCACCATCTCCGGCGCCACCCACCCAGGCGCCACCTTCAGGGCCAATCACCCGGGCCCATGCACGAGAATTAAACTACATCTTGCTGCTGAAGAATGAAGGCCCAGAAGACTAAATGCCGGCCCAACAAGAGATCCACGTGGGAGCCTAGGGTTGGCAGCGCCCCCCCTTCCTGGCTGCGGCATCCCACACGTGCCCCCCTCCGAGGTCGCGCGAACGCCTCCCTCCGTGGCCGCCAGGGGCCCCCTATATTAGATAGAGTCCTGGTTCATTCACAACTCGAGTTTTGTTTTACATCTAGCTTTAGCTACACCAGAACACGCACAAATACGTGCTGTCCTCTGTGATTCCGAACTCCACCTTTGAGTGATAGTAAGATTGCTCGCCTTTTTTTCTTGTTCGTTCTTCGATTGCGTGCAGGAAATGATCTTCGTGATCAGGCTGACTTTGCACTGGCAAGGTTGGTAACCATTGGGAGTTGGTTCAGCGATTGCATTGGCGCTTCGAGTTCGCTCGTCGTAGTCGGATCGTGAGGATCGACAACCACCAAATCGAATTTACCTCCACTCACCGAAAGATCGGGCACTCCGCCTCTATCAAGTGGTGTCAGCTTTCCAGGTTGATCGGTGAGTTTATCGAGTGTTTTACCCTTCTACAGTCCACAAAAACCAAAACAAAAAATTTATTTTCAGGTTAGAACTTATCCCAGCAAACTTTTTAGCCTTGCACTTTCTTTCAATAATTTGCGTTGTTGAATTTGTGTGCTTTACACTTTGATTTTTATTGGTTACTTGTGTTTTGTTTTTTCCCTCCAAACCCTAGTACGCCGCCACCTCTCTCGCCGCTCCCCAGCGTCGGCCCTGCCCTGGATCGCGCCCCCTTCCTCGGGTCGCGCATACCTCTCTGGTGGGAGACGCCGGTCCCTGCTCACCCCCTGCTTGTTAAAAAAAAGGGGAAAGTCAAAAAAAAGGAAAGAAAGCAATCAAAAAAAAGAAAAAAAGGAAAGTAAAAAAAAGGCAAAGAGATTGGGTGCAGGAAGGCCGACGCCCCCCCTCCCACCACGTCGTGACCACCTCGGTCACGTTGGGCAGGAACCGCCGCCACTTCTTCCTTTCACGTTTTACTTCCCCACCACACCGTGACTGACTCGGTCACGTCCCCAGGACCGCTGCCGCACTCACCCTCTCGCTTCCTCCCTACCATATTCTGAGGTTGGCCTTACTTTAGAGAGAGAGAGAGTATCTTTTTTTACCAGAATACCCCTATACTTTCAGAAAAAGTGTGTGTCACAGTTTGATAGTTGAGATCCTCTGTGTTCATATTATCTATTTGAGGACTCCGGTAAAAAAACAAAATTAAAAAAAAAACAGCAATTTGTTGCGACCGACACACCTTTGCCTCGTCCTTGCTTCTATCCTTTCTTTTTCCTTCTTCCGTGCACTTGTTCCCAGCAGCTTTTGTACGTGTTTTAGCACTATAATTCAACTTTGCATCTATTATTTGATTGTGCTAATCCTTGCTTTGAGTGCAGCCTACCCAGAACTCCACATATTTCTACGATGAGCAGATTTTGTTTCTCTAGGCAATCGCTCCTCCAATCTTTCGCGAGTTCCACCGGTTGGTTGCAGGTCGCCCCTGTGTGCGTGGTAAGAACGGATAAGAATTTGATAACAGCACTAGTGTGAGCGCCTTTGTGAGCTGTCCCACCATATTTTTGTCGTCATTTTGTTTATGTGTTTGCACTAACCATGGCAGATGAAGGCATCGGGAGTGATTTGCTACAAGACATGTGAGCACAAGTTGAAGGACCAGCCGCAGACATTCGGACGATACATGAACGGCTGGACGAAACGATCACTACGTCGACCGATAGTTTCGATCAGCTCGACCTCACCCAGACGGCCACCAAGACCACACTCGACGCTCTCGTGGCCTGACTCGATGCCATGCACACCACGATCACAGAGTTGCAGAAGGACTATGGTGGAGATTCGGAGCAGGACGCTGGAGACAGCCGCGGTCGTGCCCGCCGTGTGCCACACCACCCCGGTAATGATTCTTTTTCTAAGATTAAATTTAAAATCACACCTTTTAATGGAAAATATGATCCTGCTGCATATCTTGATTGGGAGTTAGAGGTTGAACAAAAATTTTCATGCCATGATATTGCTGCAAATTCTCAAGTTAAAGCTGCTATTAGTGAATTTACGGATTTTGCTTTAATTTGGTGGTGTGAGTATAAAATTAAGCATCCCACTGCCATTCTGACCACTTGGGATCAATTAAAAACTGCTATGCGCCATAGATTTGTGCCTTCGTATTATGCTCGTGATTTGCTTAATAAGATGCAGCATTTTCAGTAAGGTTCTCAATCTGTTAAGGACTATTACCAGGAGTTACAAAAAGGTTTGATTCGTTGTGGGATATTGGAGACCAATGACGCTGCTATGGCACATTTTCGTGGTGGCTTAAACAGCGAAATCCAAGACATACTTGATTATAAGGAATATCATGATATGACTCAATTATTTGAATATGCTTGCAAAGTTGAAAGTGAAGTGCAGGGACGCCGATCGAAGACTTTTTCTAACCCTTTTGCAGGTCATAGCTCGACATCCAGCCCCGCGGCCGCTCCTCCTGCACCATCTGCGGCCACGCCTACATCCCGTGATAGGGCGGCCAAACCTGCTGGCGCCGCTCCATCCACAGGCGCGACCCACACCACTGACCGTACGCGGGATATCACGTGTTTTCGTTGCAGTGGACGTGGCCACGTGGCTCGGGACTGCCCGAACACACGTACTTTGCTCATTCGTGATGATGGTGAGTACTCTTCCGCTAGTGATTCTGAGGATATTCAACATACCATGCTAGCCACTGACCATGCAGCAAAGACGGATGTACATGTCAACCCGGATGACACCGATAGGTATGAAACTCTTGTTGTGCAGCGTGTTCTCAGTACACAGGTCGCCCCGCCGGAGAAGAATCAGCGACACACCCTTTTCCACACAAAGGGTGTTATGAACGAACGGTCGATTTGCATCATCATCGACAGCGGCAGCTGCAACAATTTGGCGAGTACCGCGATGGTTGAGAAACTATCCTTACCCACTCATAAGCATCCGCATCCATATCACATTCAATGGCTTAATGATGGTGGGAAAATTACAATAACACAAACAGTGCGTGTTCATTTCTCCATGGGTGCTTATTCTGATTTTGCTGATTGTGATGTTGTTCCCATGGAAGCATGTTCCTTGTTACTTGGTCGACCTTGGCAATATGATACTGATAGCTTGCATCATGGTCGTTCGAATCATTATTCTTTAATGTTTAAGGGACATAAAATAATTATACATCCTACGACACATGAACAAATTGTTAAAGATGATGTTGCTAGAGCTGCTAAATCTGCTAAGAAACTTGAACCATCACCGTCGGTTAATTCTGAAATCAAGTTGCATGCTCCTGTTCTACTTGCTACACGTGCTGATTTTGATGATTTATGTGATGCTCAATTGCCTTGCTACGCACTGGTATGCTCTAGTCTGCTCGTTTCACTTGATGATGCACCGTCTTTGGATGTTACCCCTGTGGTTGCTAACCTTTTGCAGGAGTACGCTGAAGTCTTTCCCAAAGACTTGCCACTGGATCTCCCACCACTCCGTGGCATTGAGCACCAGATCGACCTCATTCCAGGCGCACAGCTTCCGAATCGTGCCCCTACCGTACAAATCCGTATGAGACAAAGGAGATCCAGCTCTAGGTACAGGCATTGCTTGACAAGGGTTACATTCGTGAGTCTCTCAGCCCTTGCTCAGTTCCTGTGTTACTTGTTCCAAAGAAAGATGGATCCTGGCGTATGTGTGTAGATTGTCGTGCTATTAATAACATCACCATTCGTTATCGATATCCCATACCACGACTTGATGATATGCTAGATGAGCTTAGTGGTGCCATTATTTTCACAAAGATTGATTTGTGTAGTGGTTACCATCAGATTAGAATGAAACTAGGTGATGAATGGAAAACGGCTTTTAAAACAAAATTTGGCTTATATGAATGGTTGGTTATGCCGTTTGGTTTGACTAATGCTCCTAGCACCTTTATGCGCTTAATGAATGAAGTTCTATGGCCTTTCATTAGATTGTTCATTGTTGTCTATTTTGATGATATTCTGATTTACAGCACGTCCATGGAAGCACATTTAGAACATTTACGTGATGTTTTTGGTACGTTGCGTGCTGCTAACTTGTTTGGTAACATGGATAAATGCATCTTTTGCACACAATGTGTCTCATTTCTTGGCTATGTTGTTACTCCATAGGGCATTGAGGTCGATAGCAGCAAGATCGACGCCATTCAGGAGTGGCCTACACCGATGATGGTCACAGAGATTCGGAGCTTTCTTGGACTTGCAGGTTTCCATCGCAGGTTCGTCCGTGATTTCAGCTCCATTGCAGCGCCTCTCCATGAGCTTACAAAGAAAGGTGTGCCGTTTGATTGGAGTGATTCGCAAGAGGTAGCGTTCAGCACTTTAAAGGATAAGTTAACCCATGCTCCTCTCTTACAATTACCTGATTTTGACAAGATATTTGAGCTTGAATGTGATGCTAGTGGTATTGGCTTAGGTGCTATTTTGTTACAAGAAGGAAAACCTGTTGCTTATTTTAGTGAAAAATTAAGCGGTGCTAGCTTGCGATATTCTACTTATGATAAGGAACTTTATGCTTTAGTGCGCACTTTGCAAACATGGCAGCACTATCTTTGGCATCACGAGTTCATTATTCATTCTAATCATGAGGCTTTAAAACATATTCATACCCAAACCAATCTGAACCGTCGTCATGCTAATTGGGTAGAATTCATTCGTACATCATTAAACATAAGAACGGGAAGGAAAATGTCATTGCTGATGCTTTGTCTCGTCGATATACTATGCTGTCCCAGTTAGATTTTTGAATCTTTGGCTCACAGACCATAAAAGAACAATATGTTGACGATGCTGATTTTAAAGATGCTTTTGCTCATTGTATGAATGGGAAACCATGGGGCAAATTTCACATGCAGGATGGGTTCTTGTTTCGCGTTAACAAGCTGTGTGTTCCAGCAAGCTCGGTTCATCGTTTGCTATTACAGGAAGCGCATGGAGGTGGTCTCAATGGACACTTTGGCATTTACAAGATGCAAGAGGTGTTGGCTGCCCACTTCTTTTGGCCCCGGATGCGTCCTGATGTTGAGCGTCTTGTTGCACGTTGCACTACTTGTCAGAAAGCTAAGTCACGATTGAACAACCATGGTTTGTATATGCTTTGCCTGTTCCTACCTCTCCTTGGCTTGATATTTCTATGGACTTTGTTTTGGGATTGCCTAGAACTAAGAAGGGGAGGGACAGCATTTTTGTGGTTGTTGATCGATTCTCTAAAATGGCTCATTTTATACCTTGTCATAAGACTGATGATGCTAGCAATTTTACTGAATTGTTCTTTAGAGAGATTATTCGCTTGCATGGTATTCTAAATACAATAGTCTCTGATCGTGATGCTAAGCTTCTCAGTCATTTTTGGAGGTCGCTTTGGAAAAAATTGGGAACTAAATTGCTGTTTAGCACAACTTGTCACCCTCAGACTGATGGGCAAACTGAGGTGGTTAATCAAACTTTGTCAACCATGCTTAGGGCTATTTTAGACAAAAATTTGAAACGTTGGGAGGATTGCTTGCCTCATGTTGAGTTTGCTTATAATCATGCAACACATTCTTCTACACAGTTGTGTCCCTTTCAGGTTGTTTATGGTTATATTCCTCGGGCGCCTATTGATTTGTTTGCACTTGATGCTGAGGACGCCCCCCACATAGATGCTGCTGCTCATGTTGATCAAATGATTAGCTTGCATGAACAAACTCAACAAAACATTGCTGCTACTAATGCTAAATATCAGATTGCGAGTAGTAAAGGGAGAAAACATGTTACTTTTGAAACTGGTGATCTGGTTTGGTTGCATCTAAGAAAGGATAGATTTCCCACTTTACACCGTTCTACATTAATGCCTCGTGCTGCTGGTCCTTTTAAGATACTAACCATGATTAATGATAATGCTTATGTTCTTGACCTGCCTGCGGAGTTTGGTGTTTCCACTAGTTTTAATGTTGCAGATTTGAAACCGTACGCGGGCGAAGATGAGGAGTTGCCGTCGAGGACGACTTCAGTTCAAGAAGGGGAGGATGATGAGGACATCACGAGTACATCTACACCAGCAGCACCATCTCCGGCACCACCCACCCAGGCGCCACCTTCAGGACCAATCACCTGGGCCCGTTCACGAGAATTAAACTACATCTTGCTGCTGAAGAATGAAGGCCCAGAAGACTAAATGCCGACCCAACAGGAGATCCACGTGGGAGCCTAGGGTTGGCAGCGCCCCCTCCCTTCCTGGCCGCGGCATCCCAGGCGTGCCCCCCCTCCGAGGTCGCGCGAACGCCTCCCTTCGTGGCCGCCAGGGGCTGCGCCCCCTCTTGTTTTCCCCCTATATTAGATAGAGTCCTGGTTCATTCACAACTCGAGTTTTGTTTTACATCTAGCTTTAGCTACACCACAACACGCACAAATATGTGCTGTCCTCTGTGATTCAGAACTCCACCTTCGAGTGATAGTAAGATTGCTCGCCTTTTTTTTCTTGTTCATTCTTCGATTGCGTGCAGGAAACGATCTTCGTGATCAGGCTGACTTTGCACTGCAAGGTTGGTAACCATCAGGAGTTGGTTCAGCGATTGCATTGGCGCTTCGAGTTCGCTCGTTGTAGTCGGATCGTGAGGGTCGACAACCACCAAATCGAATTTACCACCACTCACCAAAAGATCGAGCACTCCGCCTCTATCAGCAATCGCAGCAACCACCACTGCCGCTGCGCCATCGGTCACCAGGGCGGCTAAGCTTGTAAACTCTTAAATGCCGTATAGATGATTAACAAAAAGAACTCACCGAAGACGATCTCAACCTCGTCTTCCACCGCAGAGGCGAAACGATTACATGCCATTCCTAGTGATTCCTCCTCACATTGCTTGAAACAGAGAATCTTTGTCCTTAACGAGATAACACGTCGTATTGGGAAGAAGTGGGAGCAAAAAGCTGCTCTCAACCTTTCCCAAGTAAGGTAGTCTCTACCAAAACAACGGTGCCAATCCCGTGCTTCCCCGGAGAGGGATAGCGGGAAATACTCTCTTTTCCGAGCATCCGCTGATTCTCCGGTTTTACCTTGAGTTTCAATCAGATGCTCGTAGTCTCTCACATGATCAAAGGGGTTCTCATGACTTAACCCCGAGAAGGATAGGTCCTGAATTAGCTTCATGAGAGAGGAGCGAAACCAAAAGCCAGATGTAAGAGTGGGTCTTGACAAACATGGCTCTGAGGGTTCACTCCTCGAAGGCGGAAGGTGTTTACAAGGATAGCCTTCCATGGGTAGCGGGGGTAGAGGTAGAAGTAAAGAAAACAAAAAGGGATATCTCGAAAAGGGTAATGGGGGTGAAGGTAGAAGAAAAAGGAAAAAGATAAATACGAGGATAGACGGGCTCGAAGGTTAACAATAGCCGTCCCCGGCAACGACGCCAGAAATGCTTGTTGGCGTTTCTTAATCTCAACACTAGGTGCCGTGGTAGCGTGAGCATGTAAGAAACTCCCGAGTACACTAACGAGTGCGAATGAATCCGCAAGCGCACGGATACACCGCTGTAGCACTTCTCCCTAGGAGAATGAGTATTCCCGTCGGGTTTCGTTCCTAGGACGGTGGGTAACCAGAGAGAGTCTATCCAAGGACACTAGCTTCCGCTGGGATAGGTCGGGATACAAGAAGCACTTCCTTAAGGGACTTAGCTCTCAAGATGCATCTATCAGGTCTCAGTCATCCCCGCGGGGCGACAACACTTCAATGCGCTGGCAAGCGAGCCCAACTCGGTACGTGACATAGAGGGTTGACAAAGGGTCCAACAGGTTGTCACCACTGCGGCCTACCTCTACGCTACGATCGTATGTGGTCTTCGCAAGAAAACCAGGGTCCAGACACCACGTCTGTACCCCAGATAAAATACTATAGTGCGGTTACGTCTGTCGACCCGCTAACTACACTATAGCAACCGTATAGATACGGTCCCACGAACAAGGGGAAGATCAGAATCAGATCATCTTATAATTCATTGAACTACAGAGCAGAAAGGAAGCTATGTATGCAGCTAAACGATATACAACGAACTTACTTAACTAAACAGGATCAGAGCATGCAAACAAGTATATGAACTAGTGCTCTGGCTCTAAAGGATCGAAGCCTTGTGCCATGAAGAACACAAGCCTCTAACTTATGAACGAGCCACGAACACAAGAACAAATCAATCATGCATGATGTCCACTATAGTCTGAATAAGAAATGCTGAAATACTCACTTTGATCTAAATGAAGAACAAGCATCCACGAGGACATCAACTCACTCCTCACCCCTACTCTACCTCTCAACTAATCCTAATCTAGATCTCTCCTCATCACCATTCTACCACATAGAGGTGAGAATCACCTCTCATGGGTAGAATTAGAGAGAGGGAGAGAGAGCTACACAAGAGAGAAGTGGAACTTGAGAGCTTGGTGGTGTGTGTGAAATGGAGCCCCTCCCCTCCTGTTTATAAACAAGGAGGTGGCTTGCTCCGAGGCTCCAAGTGCTCCAAAACACCCAGGGATGCAGCCAAGGACCAATGAGCGAGCAACACGTGGAGGGGGGAGATCAACCGACCCTAGGTCGGTTCGGCCGATCCTAGGGTCGGCCGAAGCTCCCGGCACTCCATCTGGAGTGTACTTCATCTGGCTCGCTTCCATGTGGGCCCTAGTGCCTCCCCTCCGTGCATGGCACATTTCCTGGCAGTTTAGTTGGCAAAGTGGACCCATGGATCCATGTGATGCTGACGTGGCAGCGTATGATTCGTCGAGAGTCCCTCACATGGATTGGTGACATCATGGATCCAGGAGAATCCATGTGGCAGCCCCTGATTGGCCAGGATTTGAGTGCCTTGGATTGGAGTGGAGTGAAAGTGCATGGATTCCTCTCATTTCTTATGCTAAATACCTACATTCGAATAGACATCGACACTGGTGGAAAGTATGAGTTTAAGCTCCTATTCTAGTGTGAATGTGCAATTCATGCTCCAATTTGCAGGAGTTGACGGCCATAAAAATGGCAAATATCAGCCGTCAACACCCATGCCGCTCCTAGGGACTCCTCCTCTAATTTCTCGAAATCGAGGATACTTATTGGAAGAGAAGCTACACGAGTGTACCATTGCTCCGTCCTTTCCATGAGAGAGAACGAGTGGCAAAAGTTATCTCGAAGTTCTCCCCAACCACCGTTCACACTTTCTACAGTACGGGCGTACCATTGTTCCGCCTCTCCTATGAGGGAGAAAGGAAACAACTTCCACCTCACGGTGTCCTGTGTCATGCCTGGCATAGCCAGACTAGAACACAGTTCCTCAAATTCCTCCAAATGGAGGTAGGGGTCTTCATTGATTGCACCAAAGAATGGTTGATCCTGAACCATGGCTAAAAAGCCAGGGGGGAGTTCATAGCTAGATGATGAAGATGATGATGGCTCTTCGAACTCACCCCTTGAGGTAGAGAAGCTTTGACAGGAAGGCATCTCAAAGGGTAACGGGGGTAAAGGTAGAACAAAAAGGAAAAACAAAAGATACGAGGACCACTAGGTTCGAAGATAGATACAGCAACTGTTCCCCGGCAATGGCGCCAGAAATGCTTGTTGGTATTTCTTAACCTCACCACAAGTGGCGCATCTAGCGTGAGCGTGTAAGGAACACCCGGGTATACTGCCGGGTGCGAACGAATCCGCAAGCACATGGATACACCGTTGTAGCACTTCTCCCTAGGAGTATTCCAAAGGGTATCGAATCCAAGGAACGATGTGCACTACCTTCTATCCTAAACGAACGGTCCAAGGACACCAAGCCCCTAGCTAAGGTTGAGAGATGATGAGGCGCTTCCTATGAATATTGATCCCAGAGGAGAAGAGCAGGCAATTATACTCCCTTCGGACACCAGCCCCTCCTGGCTATAACAGTTGGTTCACGGCAAATGGTTGCCTACACGCTGTATCCGAACGTGGAGGATTTCAGAGGGTCCAACAGCTGTCACTACCGTGGCTTACCCTAAGACAAACCGTGGGATACAGGGCAAACAAAGGATAACCTGTAGTCTAGACACCACGTCTACACCACCGATTACTACTATATCACGACTACGTCTGAGCTCCCGTAGTAACACTATAGCACCCTGTATAAATACGGAGCGACGAACCCGCGAGCTTCGAGCTAATCTCACTTACCACAGGATCACACAGATGATAGGAAGAACGAATGCCAGTGTATTAATGTACTCCAACAAGATCTAACAGGATAATTCACATAAACGGAGTGCAAACTTATGCACTTATAACAAAAGATCAAAGGTCGTGTTCGTGAAGAACACGAGCCTCTAACTTATGAACAAACACAAAAGCGTGAGTAACTTGTTCGTCAACAAGATCGAGAAAGCGCGTTCATGAAGAACACGAGCCTCTAAATGATGAATGAACGAAGAACTCAAGAACATATCACTCATGCATGAATAACACTTTAGTCTAATAGGAAAATACAAGAATACTCACTTTGCATGAATTGAAGAACATGACACCCTCAACAACACCACACTCTACCTAGCACCTACTCTCACCTACATGGATCAACTCATTTGATCCATGAGAGATCACATGAGAGAGGAAACAAGTGTTTCTAAAGAGGAGGAGGAGAATGGGATATGTCTCTATTCTAGCCCCTCCACTTCTATTTATAGGCCTGAGCACCGGCGTGGAAGCACCCCAAGCACCCCGGGAATGAAGTCAGGAGCCAACCAGGAACCACCACATGGAAGGCCAGGATTGGGTGCCACAAGGTCGGTTCGGCCGGCCTGTGGGGTCGGTCGACCCCTTGTGGGCCCCACCTGCCTTGTGTTTTCTCCTGGTGGCTGATATGTGGGCCCTTATGACGGTTCTCGGTGTATGGGTCGTTTTGAGGCGGTTTGCTCAGGTTGTGAGCCCTTGGATCCTTGTTCTGGAAACGTGGCAGCGTCTGATTCGTCGGGCCTCTCTCCCTTGGATTGGTGACATCACCGATCCGTGGCACTTTGCATGGCAGCCCTTCATTGGCTGAGGTGGAGAGGCTTGGATTGATGAGGTGGAAGGTCTGCTTTTGCTCTATTTCTTATGCTAATTGCCTGCATTCAAATATACATCGCCACTTGTGGAATTTGTCAGTATAAGCCCCTATTCTACTGTGGATGTATATTTCTTGTGTCAAAATGCAGGAGTTGACGGTTATAAATATGGCACTTAACAGCCGTCAACAGTATCTTAGGCACAATATATAGGCATAATCTCCACGAAACAATACACAACTGTTCTTGCAAGCATGAATTTTTTCAACCTCTATTCCCAGAGGACAAATTATATTCTTTGCCTCATAGACAGACTCGGCTATTTGGTTTTCCTCCGGTAGCATGTCCTTAAGGAGATCCAATAGTTGTTTGAAACTTTTGTTGCTCCAACTATGATCTGCCTTAAGCTGCAGAAGTTTTAGATCACCAGAAAGGCGAGAGTACTTCTTACCACCAGGATAGAGGAGTTTCTTTGAATCTTCAACGAACTGTTTCAGCCTCGCTAATTTAGAAGCTGTATACACTCGTTGAAACTCAACATCCCGCAACATTTGATCAACATTGTGCACACGTTGCAACAACTCACCATCATTGAAGCTCGTAACTTCTTAATCAGTGATATCCTCAGGCCTCATCAATATTGGTGGGAATGGTTCATTTTCCTCATCAAAAACTCCACCTTCATCAAGCTCTTCATCATGGCATAGCGCTGCCCCTTCATTATTAAGGCCCATAGCATGGTGTCGCGCGTCACCTTCATTTAGGCATCCTACTTCGAGTTCATTAAGCCCTTCCTCACTATGTTTATTCCAACACGTGTAATTTTCTTTGAAACCACGTGTGATCAAATGATGAAAAATGTTATCCCGTTGTCCGAACTTCTTCTGGTTGAGACAATCTATATAGGGGTAAAGCATTGCCTAAACACCACGGTTTCTCATATCCGTCTTTGCTTGATCTAGAAAACTATTGACCCCCCTTAAGAAACTGTCCCAATCTCGGAACTTACTGTACATCCAAGCCCGAGCAGCAGCAGCCATATGCTATTTTCATACATCAAATGAGCATAATGCATCATCAAAACCGATGAGTAAGAGGATTAGGACAGCCAAGTTCAATAAAAGGGAGCAATTTCCACCTTGACGAGGACTGTCTACGAGGCGATCGCTTCTGAGGAGGAGGAGGACGAGGCGTCGCGGCTGCGGTGACGGCGACTGCGAGGAGGACGGCACCGAGCCTGAGGAGGAGGATCAGCTGCTGCTTTGGAGGACGGCGACGTACGGCGCGGAGGGACACCGCGCCGCGGTCGACGTCCGCCGATACCTTTCGCCGTCGCGCACGCGGCCGGCCGGCGTGCTGCAGCGCTGGCTTTCTGAGGAGAGAGAGCGCGCGCAGCGAGTGGGGCCTTCAGAGAGCGCGCGAAATTGCTGCTGCAGCAGCGGCGGAGTGGTCGGAACGTAAAGACAACGACGCATAATAACAACACGCGTCTCTATTGTGAGAAAACAAAGGAGATGCTAGCTCCAAACAAGCGTCGTCAATTGGGTCGTCATAAAATGAGACGCGTCCTAAAAACCACACGTCTCCAATAGGAAAGTCATCGGTAACGGACTTAAAGAGCACATTACCGATAGGTTTTACTTTTCGTAACGGACGCATGTTAACGTCCGTTACAAAGAAAACATGTATAACAGACGTTTAAGAAGTCCGTTACCAGAAGTCCTCATTGGTAACGGGCGTTGTGGTGGCGAGGTCAGAGCGAGGTCGGAGTCGAGCCTGCCACGCTTATGCGTAACGGGCGACAAACAACAACCGTTACAGATGGGGTCCATGTAACGGGTGTTAAGAACCCGTTACAAATGCTACGTGATCTGTTTGAGGTTTTCACGTAGTGGACTTCATCAACGACTACTTTGATGATGACGACTACAACAATGTTGTAGGCAAACGGATCTGCACCGACTCGTCATCAAGCAGGTATGTCTACGACAATGCCTAATGCCCTACGCGGTATGTATCTACTGATAACTGCCCTACGCGGCAAGTAGAGTAGATCAATTGACACCAAAACAAATGTAAGTTTGTGCGTCAGAAGGAAATTTATCTTCACCTTGGCTGACGCATCATCGGCAAGGCCATACGCATATACTTGGTTGCATGTACGAAATATTCTGCTCCTTAATCCAAATGATAGCTGATGGAGTGACCAATGGAAGAAGCACAGGAAACAGAGGTATCGGCACTTGAAGAAATCGGCTTTTCAAAACTCAGGATCATCAGTTGGCTAAATGCAATTGGAGGACACACAAGCCGTGCATCAGTTTGAATAGTTTATGGTTTGCAATCAAATTGGTCACGGAAGGAGCGGACTGCAGTGATTGAAGAGGTGGAAAAACATAGGAGGTATGAAACGTCTGGCTGACTTCAAGATCAGAACTAGTATCTCCCGGAAGTTCTGGTAGAACATCATGCAGCCGGACCATTCACAAGCAGCAAACAATGAAAGACAAAGCTAGGAGCTGTGTATGGATTATATAATTAATTAGACCAGCCATGCCGTCTATTTCAATGTGCCAATCAGCTGGTTGAGTTAAGCCTGAAGAAAAGTACAAGTAAAGCATCGGCTGATGGTAGTGATAGCCGATAGATGCCACAACGCATACTCAGTAAAGACGACATTCTCCATGTCTACGAATGTCCCGCTCATGCTCACACTCATCAAGGCATCAAAGGAGACTGCAGGATGTATGGCCGGCTTTGAGGCCTCATCTACGTTTTCTGAAAACATTGACAAGGATCTGATCAGTATGACTAAAGATCAATTTTACGAGCTACTGGCCTGGACCTTATATCAGAGGGCTAAAAGCATTACATACATGCTTACAACTTGATCCATAACATTGCACGATTTATAAGCACCTATACGGCTGGTATGCGTACCAATCGGCCTGATCTCAGCTCCTCAAAAACTTTACTGAATAAGTCATCAGCCGATGGAGTATTTTACTGCAGAAGACGGAACTGCATTTTTTCCTAATAAAGCCAATGGATGATGTCAGTGCAATAGGTCTTAATCCATAGATAACCTATTACGATCACAGAAGAGAATAAAGGAGTAATATATTCGAAGGACTTCTGTGCTTTGCCGATTGCTGGTCTATGGCAAAAAGGTTCAGTATACATCTTGGTTGAGCAGAAATAGCCGACAAAGAGCTGGTTCGAGGTATTAAATTGAAGACTGATGAAAGTCCCAATGCAACCGATCGCTACGAACATGTAACAGGCTGATGGAGATGCGGGAAGTGCTAATCAGCTCTTGGAGCAAAATCAAATACTCTTGTTAGGCTCGTCAGCTGAAAGGTGTTGACATCTTGAAACATACACATGAGCCGGTAAAAGAAATAGAGTAAGGGCTGATATGAATATTGAAGCGGGAACTGATATCAACTGCCAAGCATGACAACAAGAGTACATCGCCTGCATCAATGACATCGAGCCATATGAGCATGTCAGCAAAATTGTTTCAGCAGCCCAGCTAATGACAAGATCAGTGATAGTCTCAATAATTAGCAGTACAAAGAGCATGTTGTACTGAACAACAATCTTGAGGGCCGATATATGAGGTCTATGGTTAAAAGTCAATCTAGTCAAAATCTGAAAAGATTTTGCCTTAAGTCACCAAGCTAGGGGATCGGCATCAAGACAATGAGATCAGGTGACCAACAAGACAACACCTGCAACAATAATGGAGACCTACGAACATGGTGTTGACGCCTTTTCGGAGTCAACAAGCAAGCGGAGGAGCTTCTTGCTGCTCCTCTGCGCAGGGCGGTCAGACCGCTATGGTAGAGCGGTCAGACCAGGGTCACCCGATTAACCAGCGAGAAACCAACGAACGCCCGCCCAGGAGGGACCCTGTCGGGGCAGGTGCACCTTGGGTTGTCCTAGGCTCGGCAGGCCAGCTAGGACGTCCTCTCATGCCGCGGAGGTAGTAGAGGAACAACACATGGGGTTGGAAAAGTAGGGTAAAGAGGAACAAAAAGGTAAATAAGATAAGTTTGATAGATTCGATTGTTGTCTCCTTTCAATCGGTCATGGCCCTTTATATTTATAGGGAGGGGAGGTCTTACCCCATTAGGAGTCGAAACCCTTACAAAACCATGTCAAAATACAACTCCTAACACGTATTTGGCAGGGCAGGGCAGTCTAACAGCCCTAGGGACGTGGTCTAACCGTGTGCCCGGCGTGCAGATCTTCCGGAGGCCTTATCTCTCTCATCCGGACTCCGATTTGGACGTTCCACATATGAATCTTGATCTACTCGACGAGACCTATCCAATAGTTAAGTCCAAATTGACTTTTGAAGACTTTGAAAAGGGCGGTCTAACTGAGTTGTTGGGGTGGTCTAACCTCTCTGCCCAGACCTGCCAAGTTTGGGTGTCAACACATGGTGTTCGTACCCAGCCGCGAATTCTCCACAAAGCATGATACCTCGTCGCCGTCAGTCTTACAATCACATGCACACATTAGAGGTGTGGTAGCCAGAAGACAAGTGCCTTTCTGCATACACACTAGCAAGAAGATGCAAGGTCATGCACAGAAATTGTACTTGGGGAAGAACAAAAGCTGCAATCAGGAGCAAACTCAAGGGTAGCAGGACAATATTATCAACAAATGCAGACAATGCGAGATCACCATCGGAGAGATAGCCGAATTATTTTCGGTTACTAAAAAACTGATGATATATCGGCTAAGAAATATTTAGAGGATCGGCAACAAGAGTTAATGAAGAGTGGCCGATAATGCTAGTATCGATAAAGCTTGATGATCATTGACGATAGCAAGCAGCCAATTCAACTAAACGACAATGCCGAAAGTGAATTGAAAACCTCCAGTAGTACATGGACCATCCTCCACTAAGGATACAATGGAACATGTTGCAGGAAGGTTTATCGAAGGTGACGATCAGCAACCAAATCAGCTATCACAAGAGCATGAAGTCCTGCATACAAGATGGAGGCTCGACACCTGGTAGCGCCACCGTCGCAAGTTGCTACAAGTTGATGGCAGCAGACTGGTACAGATATATAATTTTAAAGATTACACATGGATGTGAGGAGCAGAAAGTCAGCCAATGATAGAAGACTATGCCACAGTGATAGTTGATATTTCTAGTATTGGCTCAAGCATACTTCGCCTCAGAGTTATTTTTGGAAGATTCGAGATGGGAGGTGCTATGACAGAAATTGGATAGTAATGGTGCGGCAGGTAATAACCATCAGCACAACGAGGGATGTCACTATGAAACAACTCTTGGATGATGGTGACCACACCACGAAGAAAAAAATCCGAAGGTGTTCAGTTCGCAAATTGCAAGCTTGGCTGTTTGATTGAAGACCGGAGATTTACAGGACAGTGTTTCTTGTTCGGTTGAAGCGAATACAAGTTGTGCGACCATATCCTAAATCACAAGAGCAACCGATGGGAAATGGAGATGCTGCAGCCGATACACCATAAGTTGATAATCGGCTACTGTGAGCACTACCAGCACCATCATAAACAGCATTAGCGCACAACTACAAGGGAGGGTCACCAAAGCTAAGGGGTAAGGATCGAGGATCTACCCACTGCGTTCCAACCTGGCCAATGGTGGAAGTTCGATATTCACGAATCGACGATGGCATCACAAGATCAGAGGCAAAAGGATGTGTTAAGAAAGATGATGATGACATGATGACCAGCCCGAGGTGGAATGACATAATGGTGGTGATGCAAAGCTTGGTGACGCTATCGATACCAGAAACCGATTGACCGAGGCACCAGATCACAATGATGAGACCAGTAAGATAAAATAGTGGCACACAAGGCTATCGACAGGATTAAGCACGGAAACTTGGGTGCATACAAAAATACCTGCCAGTTGACTGACAATGGTGAATCTCAATTAAGAAAGGGAACGATTCTAAGTTCTGCATCAGCTAGTTGAAACAAAAGCTGATTCAGGATGGTGTGAATTCATAATTCCTTAGACTTTGTGAGGAGGTTACTTACACCATAAATATCCTGCTAACATTACGATGGTGATGATTGCCGATTACAAGGGGTTACCAGAGCAGAATACAAAGAGGATCGATGAAAGGTGCGTGACGGCAGCTGGCTTATGACGTATTAAATTCATGGAGCGGTTCGCATCAGTCGAAGATAGAAGTTCCGGAGTTACAGAATTTCGAAGCATGAATCCTTCATACTCCGAAACTGGAGGTCTGCGTTGACACTGTTTTTTGACACATGTCAAGACCGTCATCAAATGGAGGCAAAAGGATCGGTATAAGACAGGGGAGCATTTGCCGATGAAAAGTGAGAGATGACGACTCGATGATTTTGCAAGTATACGTACACACATTAGTGTGGTGGCCAGTACACGCATGCAGGAGAAGGTTCAAAAACGAGAAAAGTTCAATCGGCTAACATGGAGTGTAATAAGGATTGATCGGCAAGGGAAGGTGATTAAAATAAAGAAAGGACAAGATCGGCTGGCAGTGATCGGCAAGGAGAACATGGAAAGAATAAACTGCACATGAACTCAGAATTGATACTGCATTATTTTGCACCGGCAAAAGGATATGAAAGAAGCTAAAGAGCATGTGCAAGAGGTTGGCCCTTCCATGGAAGTTTAATGGAAACATAAAGCATTATTTAGCCAGATTCAGGTTATTGGAAATAAGTATATTTCCTAAATACGTGGCCGAATCATATTCGAGAAAGGAAGGAATCAAGGACAACGAGAGATACATACAAGACAAGGAATACATGATCAGATAGAATAAGAGAAAAACAATAAAGAAAGCATATGCAAAATCTGTACGTGGGTGCCAAGACCACGAGAGAAGTCTAAATTAATCACATGTGCTCAGGAGGTTGGTTCGTCAGTGAAACACAAGAGAATTTAATTAGCAAGGACTGTACAAGAAAGGAAAAATAGAGTTCATATATCTTAATATTTCCTTTAGTTCAGATATTGTGTATTAGGCAAGTCTTGTATGAGTCATAGTCCTCGCTAGTTATGAGTCTTTAGCCCGGGATATAAATACATACCCTCGGCCATTGTAATAGAAAATCTCAATCAATACAACTTGGTGCATCGCCACCCTTTTACCTTTTCCGCAATGTATTTACTTTGAATCATTGACGGAACCTCGGCACCTGACGTGAGGCTGCATCATCTTGATCTCTGACGGAGGGGTAAGTCCAAAGGAATTTTTGGAACCAAGTACCGCAGATCTTCGACTTATGGCGCATCGCTTCCGTCTCGATCTACGGTACTTACCAGTTATCGGTTCTATCATATCTCGTAAGGCTGCATCGTTCGATCTCTTACTAGATGTGGTAGAATCATAATTATCCTGCCTTGGTTAAGATTGCATCGGCTAATATTCTTTTAATCTATCGTCTCTTGTTTAGCTTGCTTTAATTAGCTCTTATTTGTTAAAATAGATGATAGATTTATTTTAATAGCCTGATGCGTTCTTAGTCATGGTCCATTACTCTCCATTGGCTTTTGATAGCCGAGGGTATTTACATGCTATATTATGAGTATTGTTATTTCTTAGCAATTGCTCATATACTAAATTCACTCAAAAGCTGATACGTACTTCAATAATATTTATTGTATCGGCTATCGAACGTTGGCTATAAATCTTTTTTTCTATCGTATAGCCGACGGACTGCTATATATTTTATTCGTATCGGTTTCGGCATCATGATTATGTTAATCAGCCGATACGACGAACTCACCTCGTCAGTTGAAGGGTCAAGCTGACTGGCACGTCCGCACGCCCATCGCACGTCGATTCGGATCCTGCACTGGAGCTAAGCAGATCTCCCAGGTCCTCATGTGCAGGCATATCGGCTCTCTAGCCGATTAACCCGCTAATCTAACGTTTCCTATCTTTCTGCACCGATCAACAGGTCAGGTCGGCTGGCATGCCTTGTTACATCCCAGGGATCCATTACGTGTTGCTGTTGAAGAACTTGATTCTGTTTTTGCGTCAACAGACATGAGATTAACACTTACACCAAGGTCGCAAAAGGCATGCTTGATCGTCTTGTAATAGATGGTGCATGTAATGGCTGGATAGCCAGGATCTTTCTTGTGCACAACTGTTGATTCCTCCCATGGATCTAGAATTTGTTGTATGGGCTTTCCTACATAGTTAGGAGCATGTGCCTTCCTAGGTGGCTTACCCCACCTAGTCGACACTACACTAACATTTTCACAAGAGGATACGAGTTACCCCGGGATCCTCCCGTTATCACTAGACGGAACCAAAGCAGCTAACTGAGCTAACTGAGTTTCTAACATTTTGTTAAAGCTCAGGTGGCTCTTCTGAGCAGAAGAAAAATTATCAAGCTTAACATTGAGACTTTTCAAAGTTTTATCAAGAGCAGCTAGCTTTTTGTTAACACCTTCATTAATCTTAGCTTGCCCGAAAACGAGATCTCTCAAGGAAGGTTGGTTAGGATTGTAAGAGTTACCTTGGTTACCTCCTTGATAATAACGACGTTGTTGATTTCACGTTTGGCCTCCTTGTTGAGGTGGACGATAACCATTATTGTTGTCGTTCATGTACATCACTTCCTCCTGAGTCTCCGGACAATAATTTCCTGAGTGCCCAGTGTTGCCACAGACCTCACAAGTCATATGAGAATCCATAGGCAGAGTAGTGGTGGTCATGGCAGCCTTCTCGCTGGTGTAGTCATCCAATCTCTTCATAAGAAGATCCAGCTTGGCAGTAATCATGTCTGCTTCCTTGACAGTATAAGTACCCCTCGGACGTGGTTGGAGTCTTTCATCACTCCACCCTTGGTTGAAAACCATCTTCTCAATGAGTAATTTAGCATTATCAACAGTGAGTGAGAAGAATGCTCCCTGAGCAGCAGCATCAATATGGCCTCGGGCTGTCGGAGTCAATGCATTATAAAAACTTTGAAGAATAAGCCAATCCTCCATCCCATGGTGAGGACAGGCCAGGACATACTCTTGAAGCCTTTCCCAAGCCTCTGGAATAGATTCACTTGCTGCTTGCTGAAAACCAGAAATCCTTCCACGAAGAGCATTAGTTTTACCCAATGGGAAGAACTTCTTGAGGAATGCCTCTGAACACTTATCCCAAGTATTTATAGCATCACGATTCACATAGAACCATTGCTTGGCTTTCCCCAGGAGAGAAAATAGAAAGAGTCGGAGATGAACAACATCCATGTTTGCACCTCTGATGATAAAAGTGCTGCATAGCTCTATGAATTGCTGCAAATGGGCATTGGCATCCTCATTTGGTTTGCCACAAAATGGGCTAGCCTGTAACATCGTAATTAGAGCCGTCTTGATCTCAAAATTTTCAGTCCCCATTGCCACCTCAAGGCCTTGCAGCACCTGGCCAGCAGAAGGAGCTGAGTACTCACAAAGTGTCTTCTGGGTCATAGCGTTTGACGTGGATGGTACAAAGGAAGCTGGTTCGCCTTCCGGACGAGTACGACGAGGTGAGTCAAAATGAATTCGAACCTTCCTCACTAGTGACTCGGGATCTTCAGTGAAATTCTCCGGTAAGTCGAAACCAGTCATAAACTACCTGTCTTCATCATCCAAAGATAAAAGAAGACAATCAAGGTTAGCCTGCATTGAGAGTTGTCCTAACCTACTCATGATTTATAAACAGATGCAAAACATAGTCATGATAACCCTGTGCCTTCCCCGACAACGGCGCCAAAAATGCTTGTTGACATTTCTTAACGCGATCACTTAAGAACAAATTTAGAATCCATCCTTAGTGACCATGCCAGAAATGCTTGTTGGCATTTCTTAACGTCACTACTAACGACGCCGAGTTAGCGTGAACATCAAGACTTGCCAATGGTAAATCTAAACGATCATGAACGAATTCGCAAGCGCACAGATAACCATTGTAGCATTTCCCCAAGGAGGGAGAGTATTCCAACGGTATCGTATCCGTGGAAGGCAATGGCGGATATCATAGACTTATACTTTTGCACTGAATGTAAACCAATGAGATAGATAAAGGAAACAACAACTCAAAGGCAGGGGTAAGATAAAAGATAGGATAGGGTACTGTGACACACACTCAGATCTACCTCTACTCTAGTACTCTACGGCACAGGGGGAACATACGAGTTATCTCTAGGTTCTAATGTACTAAACATACAAAGTTAGAAGATACAAGAGATAGGCATGAAACATTGCATGAGAGGGTAAGGTTCAGCACCTAGGTACAAACACTACGTGAAAAACAGACATTGGTAACGGGCGCGGATGGCCATTGGTAACGGGCAAAACGCCTGTTACCAATCAAGCGTTACAAATAAGCCAACAAAGGTAACGGGCGGATGCCCGTTACTGATGACACGTAATTGTAACAGGCGTCTAACAAAGACCGTTACTGAAACTAGTTACCGGTCACCTGAAATGTTTATTTCTCTGGGCCCACATGGACCTTTGGTAATAGGCACAGAAACCGAGCCCGTTACATGAACTCAATATCGGAGACGTTTGCTGTGGACACGCGTCTGCACGTAAGGAGATGCATTTTCTGTATGCGCATCTTCTCTGTCTGGGCGAAAGGAGACGCGTGCTCTGGACACGTGTCTCGCCTGTCTCCACGAAAGGAGACGTGTGCTCTAGACGTGCGTCACCTCTATGTCGACGACAGGAGACGCATGCTCTGGAAGCGTGTCTCCTCTGTCTCGACGAAAGCATCAACTTCTAGAGCCCATCGGTCAGTATTAGTAACGGGCCTTTATGCGGCCCGTTACAGTGTTGTCATACTTGTAACGGGCGTTCCAAGTGAAGCCCATTACTCACGGATCAGTTTTTGTAATGTGCCTTACTTAACGCCTGTGACCGATATGTAGGGCACCTACAGTAACCTACCCGTTTTCTGGCTGCATTCCGGAACCAGCCAAGATTTGGCAGCCACCAGATCTGGGGCTGCATCCTGGAAACAACCAGGATTTGGCAGCCACCACAGCAATGCAAGGAGACATCACAAACACATTCTCATCACATATATACACAAGCAAGATCACATATATATATACACAATGCGAGATCACATCAAGTTCCTCATCAGATTGACATGCATGTTAAAGTTTCAAGTTCGTCATCGGTGCTTTGTTTGGATGGAGTCCTGAGAAAACTGCCTAAACCAGGCAACATCTGACCCCAGCCAAGCAGGTTTCTCAGGCTGTACTAAACTAGCCTGAATGCAGCAAGTTTCAAGTTTGTCAGGCAGTACAATGAACTCACGGTGCACCATTATAGAGGTTGTCATTTCGGTCGAGGATCTCCTTAACAATGTACTCGCACAGCGTCTCCCGAACTGGCTTTAGATCTTCTGTAGAAACATTTAGCGCAGGTTTGAAATCCTGCAAAATAAAATAATTATGAGAATACAAGTACAAATCAGTTTCTAAAATCAAATGGAGAATATGAGCAGAGACAAGGGTGAGCATTATCTACTTACAGCAGCCTTCTTGATGTGAGGTATGTCTTCGAGTAGTTTGAACATATTGAATGCCACATGGAATCCATGCAAAAAGGACCCCGATGGCTGCTGAGCACACTGCGCATCAAGGTACCAAAATGACAAGTTAATGCAGTACCAAATTGGTATGAAGGGTCCATAAAAAACCTCAGTCTTACAGTGGTATTTGGCTTATGCTTGAATGTCTGATTAGATTTTAGCTTTTTCTTCTTTCCTTTCATCACTTCGTCCTTTGGGCACATATTTTCAGAGGTCCTGCATGATCAGCAATACCGATTAGAAACACTAAGAGGTTGAATTTTGTGAACAAAATCTACAAGGTACGGACCAATTCATTAGCGCTCGGAGGTCTTCGAACTTTCACGCGGGATGATGTTTAGCAGAATCTAGATACCAAACCTCTTTGAACTTCATACAGATGATCAGTGTTACACAGTGGCCACCGGTGCAGAAGGCACCCACCACGTAGTCATTCGTCATTGCATTTCTCAATGCTTGTATTACAAGGGTAGACTCCTTATCAATCTTTGTGATCGTGAGAACCTATGGATCCAAAAACCCAACACTGATCTTCATCTCCGCTGCCTTGTCCATCATTTTCCTACAAAAAATCTAAATGTTAGCATGCATGAACTTTGTGGTCAAAATTAAAGAAATATCTATTTTGGTTTTAAGGCACTTACAATGTCCACAACATCAAGAAGGTCTCATCCAGAGCAACCAGGGTTATAAGGTCATACACGTGACTGAATGTAATGTTTAACATTAAATCACCAGCACCATGAAAGGAGTCTTCAGGCAACTTTGCTGGAAAACTAAGTTTATCCTTACTGTGTTCCATGGCGTAAGCATGCAACCTGGCACAATTCGGTCCAGCAGCCTGTAAGTCCGCTTCTGACAACATAGGCACAGCAGGCTTGTATTTTGGATCCCGTTTTGTCCAAAAACAGCTAAGAAGCTCATCTCTAGGCAGAGGTTTCCCGGCCCCCTTCTTCTGCGGTGGCTACTACTCAGGCGGAGATTGCTTGTCCTCCGCCTGTCGCTGCTACTGCTTAGGCGGAGATTGCCTGTCCTCCTCCTGCTGTTGTCGATGCTCCTGCTGCGTAGTTTTGCTGATCTGCTGTTGCTTCTTAGGCAGAGATTGCCTGTCCTCCTCCTGCTATTGTCGATGCTCCTGCTGCGTAGTTTTGTTGATCTGCTGCTGCTACTGCTGAGCTTTCTCTTGTTGACACTGAGCCGCATTACCTCCATCTAATGTTGTACCCCTGCTACCTGATGTGGGTGTAGGGTTGGTATTTCTCGTAATAGGTGGTACATGGATCCCGTTCTTTGACCATTGGATCCTTTGACAGAGAGACTCAGCTAGGGTTGTTACTTCATCCCCCCCAATTGGTACTGGCAGAGGGTAGTGACCCGTATTGCCCCACACATAACTAGGTTGCACCACAGCATACCCATCCTACACCGGTACTGTATGGAGAGTCTTTTGCAATGGAAAGACAGTGGCTAGTGCGAGCTCCACTTTATTCCCGGAGCCATCCAAAAGGCTGCACTTGGTTGGCTTTGTCAGCTTATCTATTGTGTCCAGCATAGGTGATCGACTATCAATGTGCTGTTAACTACCTTCATCCTCGCTGACATGCCAATGGTCTTCCTCTCTGCCACGTGCTTCTTCTTCCTCACTGCCATGCGCATCTTCTTCCTCGAGGACATGCACATCTTCTTCGTCGCTGCTACTGACAGGTGGTGATTGGGGAGGATGAAGTACATTTTCCGGTATATGGACAATGCCTGATTCTGCTAGCATGGAGACAATTCTGGTGCCTGCTTCACCAATTAGCTCTTCCATCTGCGGTACAGCCTTCTTGTTCCTCTTCTTCCTGTACATTCCAGCAAACTCTTCACCAAACCTTTACCCCAGCCAAGTGAACTAGACATGCCTCAGACCCGACCTTGATGCTCTGGAGTCTCAAGTGCTGCGGTGAGGATATCATTCTCCCTAACCCCATGGAAAGAACCATCTCTAGCCTGAGCTGCAAGTGTTTTCACCCTAGTTGCTACCCCCACCACCGCAGGGTTACTGAATGTTATGTCCGCTTCCTTCACTAGTGGTCTTCCTCTTCCCTACCCTTTCCCGCAGATAAGGCCTCGAATGTCTAGGAAATTGGTCCCAAGGGTTCTGTTTTCCTTCTTCAGCTAGCTTTGCATCCTCCTCCTCCCACTCTTTTCTTTTACGAACATAACCTTTTCTGCCCGTCTTGTGTGGCTTATTATGCAATGCTCTCTTTTCTTTCATCCCCTGGCTCAGCCGTTGAAATCTAGGAGAATTGGTTTCCCGCACAAACACGGTCTAGTCTTCTGGCTGCAAAAAGGCATGCTTCACAAAGGGAGTCTCCTCTTGGCTCACATATGTTTTTCTTAAATGGGTGTTGAACCGCCGTTGCAAGGTTGCAATCTTTGACATAGCTGCCTTAACTGCCTTCTTGCAAATAGATTCAGCCAGATTGGCTGGGTAATCTAGCTTTTCCTCTAAAACTGTGAACAACTCTTCCTTCTCAATTGGTGAGAGATCTTCAACTACCTTGTTGATTGACACTCTCTCTCGAGCAATGAGGTCACAGACCAATACAAATCTATCATTCGCAGCATCTGGGGTAGGCCAATAATTGTTATCAAGTCTAGTTGCGGTCAACTTGTCTTCTGACCATTTGGTTTGTGTCCTTGACCTGCGGGATCGAGTACTACTTGTAGCAGTATGTGCTGAGTGACCCTGTGAAGAAGGATCACCGTCGATAGGTTGTGAACAAGGTTCACCATCGATGGGCTGTGATGGTGCACCAGAGGTAGAGGAGTTTGGTGTTGTGGGAGACTGCATAGATGATATGTCAGGTCGTCAGTAGAGCAACATAAGCTAGACTGAAAACCTAAACAAAATAAGATACATTCTTATTCTTTGACAGGCAAAATAGTTGATATTAGCATACAGGTTGGGGATAGGTGCTAACCATTTTGACAGGGTGAAGCAATATGCTTATATATCAAAGCAGAGACTAAATTCCTTAAACTGCTTCCTTGTCCAACTTCAGCAGCAATGAATTGTGTGTTCCATGTGTACATGCAACAAGAGGACAAACCAATTAGAATTAAAGTATGCTAACAGGTCCAAAGCATAACTGTCGATCTGGTACATTCAAAGCATAACAGAATTTCAACAGTTCATATAGGTTCATCTGTTAGCAACAATTTATTCAAACAGACTTGGAGCAACAAAATTCATCCATTAAATCCGCAGCCAATCAATTAAAAATGAACTATTAAGGCATGATGTACTAATGCAGGCAATTCTAGGAGAATAATCCTATGTGAACAACCGTAAAGTAGCACGTCTCCCTAATCCACCTTGACAGGAATAGCAGATTGGTTGGCCGAGCAGAGAGAGGGCATTGGGGGTTCAAGCAGCACTAACCTCTGTCGCTAATGAAGTAGTTGTTCTCATGGTGGTCGGAGAGGCCCGATCCGTGTCGCCTCGTTGCCTGAGGTGGCCAGCTCGTTGTCATGGCCGGGGATGCCGGATCCACGTCACCATCTCTAGGTTGGCCGGGACGTTGTCCGCACGCCAGTAACCGCATCCGCGTCACCGTTGTCACGGCTGGAGCCGCTTCACCGACGTCACGTCGGGAATGGTGGGGCTGGAGAAGAGCAGGGCTGCGGCGTGGAGAGCGGCGGCGGTGGGCTAGGGCTGGAGAAGGAGCAGGGCGGCGGCGGGGAGACTGCGGGCGTGGTGGATCTGTCTGAATTAGACTCCTGAGTATATGTCCCCTGCGCGCGTAACTATGTTCACGGAAATTACTGGCGTGCCCTTAAATGGCACTTTGGTGGAATTGGAATTCCATGGGCATTATAGTCTATATAGGTGGGAATTTTTGAACAGCACGCGCAAGGTTTGCCTGCTAACGCTGACAATGGATAGTCATCGCCGACGCTGGTTAGTAAAACCGCATCGCCTTCGTCGGCAGGTATCTTCTTTATATAGGCTGCTGATACTGACGCATGGGCCCGACACTATTTTTTGGAAATGAAACTCACATCCATCAAATATTAGAGTCGGTAAAATAGCACCTTAAAATTCATTAAAAATAACATCAATTCATATTTGGACATTTAGTATTTTAATAAAATATCAACAGTCACACTTGTGTACCCAACATTCTTATAATTCGAATATACATCTCATGCTTGTGATATAATAATTCTAATAACATCTTAGTTTGCTCCAAAAATTCTACAAATTGACGTGGCAACATAAATTGGGTACCTAAACTTGTCATAAAAAATTGAAATGGTTTCGATAAAGGAAGAATATACTTGTGTACAAATGGCTACATCTCTCACATAGTTTCCTAGAATGTTGTTTGAACATTGAAGTTTTCCACACTTTGCAACATGTTCGATCTCGTACGCATTTGAAATTTTTACACAAGCTTGCGTTCACCTTGAGATTACGAAATGCAAAGTTTCATTACTAATGGTTGTGGAAAACAAATATTATTTCTATGTTGTACTTACAAAGAATAAGATAAAGGCATATAAACATTATTCACGAAACGGAATATACACTAAACAATGAAATTAATGAAAAGATGGGGATTTAAGAAAAAAATAGGAAAAAAATCATCAAATTTGGACTAAGTACGATGGAGAAATACATGTTACAAAATTTGACTGCAGATTAAAAGGAGAAATGAGAACTGTTCTTCATTCCAATAGAACAGAGGGGGTGGTTAACCCGCGTTTCATTTGCCCCTCCAATCCTCGTCTCCTACGCCCACCCAATAGAACAAAGGAGGAAGCAGACTAGCAGAGGCCACCGCCGCCGCCGCCGTTGTGCCTGCTTTGACATCCAAGAGGGCACCCTAGGCCTCTAATGCGGCAAATGAGACCACCACAACCTTCGATTTGACTCAGAAACATAACAAATAAAATCTTGTGTATGCGACACAGAATATGTAATAATTTACATTCAAGATACATAATTTTTTTGATGCTTCCGCCTACATCCTGATGTTCATCCTGCAGACGGTGTACTCCACCGCGACGCTGAATCCATGCGTCCAGAGGTCGAACTCATGACGGATGCGACACTCGGCGCTGCAATAGTGGATGATCCCTGGGGTCTCTGGCCCGTAGCTGTTGATGGCTGTTAAGTACCTAATTTAAGACCGTCAATCCCTACATTTTATCATAAGAACTATGCATCCACACTAGAATAGGGGTTTAAACTAACAATTTCCACAAGTGGCTATGCTAAGTTGAATGCAGGTGTTTAGCATAAGAAATGGAGAGAAAAGACACCCTCATGATCCTGGCAAGTTAGGCTCAGTCAATGAGGGGCTGCATGCAAGCATTCCCTGGATCCATGACGTCACCAATCCAAGGGAGGAAGCCTCGGCGAATCAGAAGCCGCCATGCAGGCATCACATGGATCCCATGGCCCACCAGAGCGCCTAAACCGCCTCCAAATCACATGGACACCGGGAACCGACCTTAGGACCCACATATCAGCCACCAGGAGGAAGCACACCCTGAGTGGGGCCCACAGGGGGTCGGCCGACCCCATAGGTCGGCCGAACCGACCTTGTGGCGCCCACTCAGGTGCTTCCACGTGGTGCTCAGTCATTGGTCCTAGAAGCTATCCCTGGGGTGTTTGGGTGCTCCCACGCAAGTTGCTCAAGCCTATAAATAGAATTAGAGGGGGTAAGAAGAGGATGAACACACTTGAAGCTATTTCTCACCTTTGCCTCTTTCTCCCTCTCTCATTCTCTCTTGGTGGAGGTGAAACCTCATCCCACCATGAGAGTGTGTGTGTGGAGGATCTGGACTAGGTGGTGCTAGGTAGAGAGGAGTGTGTGGATGAGTAGAGGTGAGGTGGTGATGATCCGTTCATCATCCATCTTCCCTTTGTACCTCGTGAGCGATGCTGTTCTTCATCTAGACTAAAGTGAGTATTTCAGTATTTTCTATTTAGACTAAAGTGGCTCTCATGCATGAGTGATTTGTTCTTGAGTTCTTTGTTCGTTCATCATTTAGAGGCTCGCGTTCTTCATGAACCTGCTTCCTCGATCTAGTTGACGAGCGAGTTATTCATACTTTTGTGTTTGTTCATAAGTTAGAGGCTCGTGTTCTTCACGAACACGACCCTTGATCTTCTGTTATAAGTGCATAAGTTTGCATTATGTTTGTATGATTGCCTGTCCATTAGAATATATTGAATCTCATGCATATCTGGTTTAGATCGAGTATCAATCATATCTCCTTGCGCGAATCGATTCAATGACGAGTAAGGTCTAGCTCAACCTCGCAGGTTCGTCACTTCGTATTTATGCGGAGTGTTATAGTGTTTCTACAGGACGTCAGACGTAGCCGTGCTATAGTAGTAGTCAGTGGTGTAGACGTGGTGTCTAGACTGCTGGTTATCCTTCGAATGCCCTGTATCCCACGGTTTGTCTTGGGGTAAGCCGCGGTAGTGACAACCGTTGGACCCTCTGAAATCCCCCACGTTCGGATACAGTGTGTAGGCAACCATTTACCATGAACCAACTGTTATAGCCAGGAGGGGCCAGTGTCCGAAGCGAGATCTTATCCGAGCTTGTTCCTCTCTAGAGTCGAGAACCTTTAGGAGACTTCATATCACTCACCTACCTCAGCATGGACTGTGTACCCTTGGATAGTCACTCGTAGAGTCCGCCATACCGTTCCTTGGATTCGATACCCTTGGGAATACTCCTGAGGTGAAGTACTACAATGGTGTATCCGTGCGCTTGCGGATTTAATCGCACCCGTCAGTATGCCCGGGTGATTCTTACACGCTCACGCTAACCCGGAGCCATAGTGATGACATTAAGAAATACCAACAGTAGTGCCTACATCCCGCTGCCCAAATGCAGACGTGGGGATTCTGGACGGGCAGCAACAGAATGTCATCGTCGTCGTCAGGAAGCCAGTACCACCACGTAATGTTCTGGAGATCCCAGCGGACGAGGTAGCGCAGCCGGTGCAGGTTGTGGATCTTCCACCGCCCGTCAGGGGGCGACAGCCCGCTGCTGATTTCGTGGAGTAGTGCCATCGCTTTGGGGTCCGCAGGGTTGCGACGGTACTTCAGCATCGCTAAGAAGTACTTCGCACTGGCGTCTTTGGCAGTGGCCTTTCCGACGAGCTCCAGACCCTCATCGGGATTCCGCTGCCTCATCAACCTCTCCATCCCCTCGAAGCATAATGCCTCCAGATGTTTGGCGAGGCGGAAGCGCTCCTCTAACAAGGACCTGACATAACGATTCTTGCACTCTTGACAAAGCTCACACAGCGACACCTGCAGGAGTACCTCATCCGAGTCGCAGATGCGCCGGAAGGTGCCGCAGACCCGATTACGAAGGATCGGGAAACGAATGACGGGCTCACCCTTGATGCAGCGGAGGATGATCTGGGTGACCAGTTCATTTGGCAGCAACTCCATGAAGCACACCGCGGCCATCAAGGAGAAGGGGAAGGAAATGGAAAGGCGATGGGATCTAGAAATTGAAAGGCGACGAGGTTTGGAAATTGAAAGGCGACGCGGCCATTTATAAACACCTGTTACTAATAATATGGAATTTGAAAGGCGACGCTGTTTGGCTGCTGACGCGTGGGCCCGACAACTGCCCCTATCCCTCCACCTTCCCGCGAAATCGAAAGGTGATGCATGTTTTTGGACGGTTTTGCTCCCAAAAAATGGTTCTCGAGACGTAGGGGGACGTGGGGCATGGGGAGGAAGGCGCCCTGATGGTTCACGTCTTGTCATCATAAATCCTCGATTGGTTGCTCCATAATCATATCATTTCTTTCGCTTCATCTTCTTCCCCTCGCCATCACAAAACCACAAACTCCGGTCACCAAGAGATCACACCAACAAGGAGCGAGAAGAGCATGGCGTCGAGTGACCTGTCGGCGAAGCGGGGACGAAGAGAGGATGACGACGACGAAAGCTGCCGTTGGAGGAAGTTGACCATCAAGGAGAAGGGGAAGGAGCCAGTGGCTCCCAAGGAGAAGGAGAAGAATGAGGCCGCCGACATCAGCTTCGCCGTCAAACTGCTCCAGGGTGCGCTCATGAAGCTCCGAGATGTTGGCGAACCATTCAAGATCGAGGTGCCTGACCATAACAAGGATGACAGCTTCAAGGGTCTTGCCTTCAAGATCCACGTGTTGGCTGAAAAGCTTGAGAAGCTCCCTATGGTCCAGTGGTCTCTTCTCGGGGACGACGGCTCTGACGGCGGCGATGATGGCTCTGACGGCGGCGACGACGGCTCCGACGGCGGGAATCCGACAGTGGTGACCGACTAATTGATCCACTCCTGTACCATTAATAATGTGTTTGTGATTATTTTGTGTTCGTCAGGTTGTTGGACTGCTTAGTTTGTCGATCATGATCTGCTTAGTTAGTTTGTCGATCATGAACTGCTTAGTTTGTTTATCGATCATGCACTCGTTAGTTTGGTTGTTGGATTTTGTATATATGTCACATGAACTCGATCTAAGAGATGCGGGCAGATCCATCCGTGTCGCCTACAGTATTTGTTCCTCCTGTGATGAACTCGATCTTAGAGACAATGGATAGTCATCGCTGATGCTGGTTAGTAAACCCGCGTCGCCTTCGTTGGCAGGTAGGTCTGGGCGGTTATCATCTTTATATAGGCTGCTGACACTGACGCGTGGACCCGACACTATTTTTTAGAACTGCAACTCGCATCCATCAAATATTAGAGCCGGTAAAACAGCACCTAAAAATTCATTAAAAATAACATCAACTCAGCTTTGGACATTTAGTATTTTAATAAAATATCAACAGTCACACTTGTATACCTAACATTCTTATAATTCGAATATACATCTCATGCTTGTGATATAATAATTCTAATAACATCTTAGTTTGCTCCAAAAATTCTACAAATTTACATGGAAACATAATTTGGGTAGCTAAACTTGTCATAAAAAATTCAAATGGTTTCGATAAAGGAAGAATATACTTGTGTACAAATGGTTACATCTCTCACATAGTTTCCTAGAATGTTGCTTGAACATTGAAGTTTTCCACACATTGCAACATGTTCGATCTCGTACGCATTTGAAATTTTAACACAAGCATGTGTTCACCTTAAGATCACAAAATGCAAAGTTTCATTACTAATGGTTGTGGAAAACAAATATTATTTCTATGTTGTACTTACAAAGAACAAGATAAGGCATATAAACATTATTCACGAAACGGAATATACGCTAAACAATGAAATTAATGAAAAGATGGGGATTTTAGAAAAAAACTAGGAAAAAATCATCAAATTTGGACTAAGCACGACGGAGAAATACATGTTACAAAATTTGACTGCAGATTAAAAGGAGAAATGAGAACGATTCTTCGTTCCAATAGAACTGGGCCCCACCCTAATTAGAGACGCGGGATGGTTAATCCTCGTCTCATTTTCCCACACAAACTATTCTTCATTCCAATAGAACAGAGGAGGAAGAAGAGGGCGCCGCAACCTTGGATTTGACTCCGAAATGTGAGAAATCAAATCTTGTCTATCAATAACCGATTGGACGATACTTTACACGATAGAAGAAGACATTACATTCATAATGAAGCCTACATTCATTGCTACAGAAATACATGCAAAACCCCCTCCGGCTCGACACCGTACCGCAGAATGCTTTGCCTGCGCAATGTTGAATGTTGCCTCGCGCCACCGCCGTTGGTAGCAGAGGCCGGCGGAAGCCACGGCGGAGGGCGACACTCCTAATTTGCCAAACCAGATTGACCCCATGATACCGGAAATCTAGGGATTGCACATTGCTAATCAAACATGGACGCCACTGCCCTTGCTCCTCACCCTCAACCTGTTTCATGTACGTAATTGCAGTGGCGTCAGCGTCGGCCTTGCTGTTGTCTCTGTAGAGGAAGACGGCGGCCACATAGGCCGCCCCTCTTTGCCTGTCCTTGGCAGCACGGTGGAGCTCGTTGAGGGGAGGCTGAGGGCTACGGTTCTTGCCGAAGATGTCGTCCATCCCGGTGAGGAAGTAGGCCACCGGGTTGCCGACTACAGCCAGGCTATGAAGGAAGACGTCATAGCTGACGGGGTCGTTGTTCTGCATCTGCTTGACTAGAACCCAATCCAGTGCCAGGCACCTACCGACATCTCTATCGTGGTAGGGGTGGAGCATGTCCTTGCAGGTTGCCCGTAGGCTGCAGAGGTCCTCCATAGACCGATTCGATGTCGCACTGACTGGCCAACGATGATCGCCAGCACCTCCGTCAGGAGTTCCGCGAGCAACCGCGGGTGCTCCCTCGATGCCATGAGTGCCGGCGTGGAAGGGAAGTCGCTTGGCGTGGAGCGGAGGAGGCACAACGGAGGGGCGCGACAGAGGGGCACAACGAGGAGTGTAGCAGTTGTGGTTTTCTCGCGGGTAGATGAAGGGGCTGTGGTGGTTTCGCGGGTAGAAGAAGGGGTTGGGGCAACGGTTATTTATTTTGGAGAGAAGATACAAGATACGTGTCTCCGATGAGTGGATACTACTAATTGCACATCTCACTTATTGAGGAGTCAAACTCTTTGAAGTTTGACGAAATGTAGATAAAATAATATCAATACTCTCCGATGAGTGGTACTACTAATTGCACATCTCGCTTATCGAGGAGTCAAACTCTTTGAAGTTTGACCAAACTCTTTGGAGAGTTATCAGCGACGTGGGTTTTGTGAACACGCGTCTTATTTGTCGGGCGGGCAGGTTGTCTTTTTTTATACAGGCTGCATTTCTCACATAGTTTTTCAGGTAGAATATATACCAAATATATACAGTATCTTAGTGTCAGGGGGTGAGACCTGGACAGATCCACTAGGGGGTTACCCTAGAGGTTTGCAGGCTAATGGAGGATCAGGACCTAAGAGCGTAGGTGGTTATGCACGGGATGCACACGGAACTAGGCGAGTATGGCGGCGAGGAACACGGAGACAAGGGTTTATACTGGTTCAAGCCTCCGGAGAGTAAAACCCTATGTCCAGTTGTGGTGGATTATGCGAGGATGAAGATGAGTTGTCCTGTGCATGGAGCCCTAGGCCGCCTTATATGGGGAGGATGGGTTAGGGTTTGCATGCGTAGGTCGGTTGACCTGTGTCGGGGTCGGTTACAACTGTGGGAAGCTTATCTCCCGAATTACAAGGAACATCCCGCGATACGCGGAGTCTACAGGCGGCGGCGCGCCAGGTCGCCGTGTCTTGACTTGCACGCCAAGGCTTTCCGGGTCTTCCGGGATCCTAATCAGGTCGCTGGGCCCACTTGTACGGTCGGCGGGTCTTCTGGCAGGTCGGGTCCACTTGTCAGGGGCCCCTGAGACCCTGGTCGGTGGGGACCCATGGGTACCCATGTCTCTCAAGCCCCCGATCGACGTGTTGGCATAGCGGCCGAGGCGAGATTGTGTCGAAGAGTAGCGAGGCGCAGCACCGTCGAGGTCGTGAAGGGTGCACGGGGATCAAAAAAGAAAAGAAACCCCTCCGATGCGTGCACGAAGTTGAGTGTCGAGCTTCTGGGTCGAAGGACCATGAGGTCGAAGTGAAGACGAGGCGTACATCTTGCAGAACCGCCGAACTGACCGGAGTCAGGAATGTTGTAGTAGCAGCCACGACCTTCAGGAAGGTCAACAAGCCTACCAGGGGTAGGTCGAGTAGAGATGTGATGGAAGCAGGCTTCCATTTGGTCGAGGCAACCCAGAGAAAATAGGGCGTCGAAGACGCACTAGTGTAGTAGCCCCCGAGCAGTAAAGCGACCAAGATGGCCGGTTTGATGCTCCAAAGAAGAAGAAGAGAAATAATCCGAACCTACGACCTTCTGCTTAGGAAACAGATGCTCTTGTAGTGTCGACGCTAGAGGACAAGGGCTCCAGAATCTTGCAGAGGGCCACAGGCAATAGGTCTGGCGCAACCAGAGTCACGCGTGCACTGTATGGTCACGGGCCAGCTTCCAAGCAAAGCACAGGTCGCTATCACCCATAAGAGACAAAAGGTGCTCCAGGATGTGGTCAGGTAGGGGACAAGCACGCTAATGCCTCCCACCGGTGAACAGTGACCTCGTTCTCCACGAGGGTACAGTGATCTTGAGGATGAGGACGCCGCGCAAGCTGGCTTGCAGATAAGACTGAGTGGCAGGTGCTAGAGTATAAATAGGCACCCAAGGCCTGAAGCAAACCGTACCAATCTTCAAAAGTGATTCAAGATGATCCAATGTAGTAATATAGCCATGCTGGGGGCTTGTGTTCGCCCTCCAGAGTGTAGGGTTGATGTAGTTCATGCTTGGAGCTAGAAGAATGCTTGCGAGGCTCGAAGAACTCAATTGGTCTCTTCTCCCAGCCCCGCTGAGGAACTCAGGAGGAGTATGAAGCAGCAGTTGCATCGTCGGCCCTGACACTTGTAGGCCTGATGTGATGCTGGTGAGTACTACGCTCCATCCGGCGAGGTTGGTGTTAAAGCTCGGACCTTCTGCAATCTTGCGGGGAAGCTCAGACTTGATACTGGGCGCCGCAGGAGACCGGTTGGTGCGCGAGTAGAGGTGGCTGTGTGGCAGCTGCCTCCACAGTAGCTGTAGAGGTCGTCGAGTAGGTCCTGAAGCTAGAAGAAAGCTTGCGACAAGCCTTATTAGTGTAGACTGAGTCGTAAGCACTTTGGAAGGTAATTCAGGACCTTTAAGATCTTTGTATCTTGTAATTTGGCCAAGGGCCAGACTCCTTGTAGCTTATGAAGCTGTAAATATAGTTTTACATGAAGAATATCATGATTTTGGTGGTTGTGAAGGCGCCCAGGCTGCAATGGTACGGATACCAAGGTCCCGGCAGGGCTGTAATAGCACGCCGACCTATGGGAGGCCTTTCATAGAGACAAGGAACCCGTGTCGACCTGGGTCGACACGGCCGTTGTGCAGTGACACAACACAGGTAGTCAGCCTGGAAACTCTAGGTCTACACAACCCAGAAGGCAGCAGGGCCTTTGCGACCTCAAGGAGGTGCTACTTGACCAAGAGGTCACCAACGGGCAGTGGAGCCATTAAGCACGGAGCCGTCAGTATAGCCATTAAGGCAATGTAATAGGTAGCAGGACCTTAGCGACCTCAGGGAGGTGCTACTTGACCGGGAGGTCGCCAACGGGTAGTGGAGCCTTTAAGCATAGGGCCGTTAGTATAAACCAGCCACGAAAGCAAAGGCGATCCAGTAGGTAGCAGGACCTAGGAGCCAGGGGGTGTGAACCCGATAGTGAGTGCTGAGGCGACCTACCAAGCTGTAGTACCTATCGACCTTGTGAAGATGTTATCATAGACCCGGAGGTCGTAAGAGGCCAAAAGACCTTGAAGAAAATGATGGGGAAGGGGATTGAAGTAGGGCATAACGAGTCCATGGACGCCAGGCTGTTGGGAGGAAGGCCAACAGGCATGGATTCCCGCACGGCGCGAGCCGTTACTGCCAGTGGCCGTTAGGCCGAAAGAGCCGTTGGGCCATGTATCCGTTGGGTCACCGGGGATGTCACCGAATCCGAAGGGACGTTTAGGGCACCGCGGCCCACCGCACTGTTGCGGCCCGGTTATAAAAGGCCGAGTGGAGGGTCGAGGACCCCACTCACTTCTATTCCCCGCCGCAGCTAGGGTTTCCGATCCGCCGCCAGGAGCTTTAGCGCATAGATTCGTCGGCGCCGCCGTGCTTAGATCCACTATGCCCAGCGCCGCCGTACGCACCAGAAATCCCTGGTGGTTTTTAGAACTAGATCCATGGGCTTCGACGAAGTGGAAATGGCCCCAGAGCTTGCGCCGTCGCCGGAGAAGTTTTGGGAGCACTCGACGGTGACGGAGGCACAGCTGAAGAGTCTAGTGGAGCGTGGGCTGCTGAAGCCCAGGGAGCAGGTGGGCTGGAGGCCAGCCGCCGGCGAAGCCTTCCTCTCCGAGGGGACCGGGGAGACCGTCGCCTTCATCGCGCACGTCGAGCACGGATTTTGAGTCCCGACGGGCGACTTCTTCTGCGGGCTGCTCCACTTCTACCGCATCGACCTGGTACACCTCATCCCTAATGCCATCGCCACAGTTTCCTCGTTCATCCACCTGTGCGAGGCATACTTGGGGATACCGCCACACTTCGGCCTGTGTGGTGGTACTTCTTCGAGGTGAAGAAGATGGGGAAAAATGGCATCGTCAGGGCCATCGGCTTCATGCTACACCGTCACATGAAGATGGTGTACATCGACATGGAGCTGTCGGACAACACCCAGGGTTGGAGGCGAGGGTGGTTCTACATCGACAACCCGAAGCCGGCGCTGGCCACCAGGTCGGGGCTCGCGCTGGTCCTGGTGCCGGAGTGGACCAACCAGCTGACGTCGCGGGAGATGGACACCATCAAGCCGCTGCTGGACGACCTCAAGGCGCGCAAGGAGGACAGGCTGACGGGCGGCACGGTGGCCATCAGTTTTAGCCGGAGGCTGCTACAACTGATCCAAGATCGGGTGCATCCGGCCTATGAGTACTGGGGCCAAACCGACACGACCCGCATACAGCAGCGCAAGGTCTCCAAGCAGGAGATGGTGGCGCGGGTGAGGGAACTCTTCAATGGGGTGATCCGGAACCAGACGTGCCCCAAGGTGTTCTCTCTCAAGCGGCCCGCCGAAGTGGTAAGTCACTGACTGACCTTGATTCCTTTGTTTTTGTTGAGTTTGCCTTTCCCTATTTCTGAGACAAAGGTTGCCTGTTGCAGGGTCGTGAGGGCTTGTTCTAGATCCCGGCTCCCCTCGCAGATGAGGGCGAGCGCAGCTTCAAGGTCCGGGCGGCGGAGGACGTGCAGGCTCCACCGCCGGAGTTAGTGGAGAACTACCTCTCCGACTCCTCGGTGGGGGTAGTGATGAGGAGGATCCGCCCGTGGCGAGCTCTGCGCCAACAACTCGACAGACGCGGTCTGTTGCTGGCAAGATCCCGACACACAAGGGCGTCAAGATTATCTCCGCCCCCATTGAAGCGGAGAGGAAGAAGAGGAAGAGGAAGGACACCACTGCCTCGTCGGAGACGGCAATGACTAGCACCGAGGTCGTCTTCGAGGAGCAGGACGATGCGCGGTCACACGACGTCGCCACGGGATCGGGCGATGTAGCGGCCGCGGGAGGAGATGCCACAGCGCTCAGTGTTGTAAGTGAGCAACAGCCGAAGCCGAGTGCAGAAGGCGTGAGTGACCAAGGGTCATAGAAGAAGCCAAGGCAGGCGCCGCCCAGGCCGATGTCGTTTAAGTTGAAGACCAGTGGCAAGTATGTTACTGAGCTTGATTTTATGCTGTTCTTCATCTTTGCTGCTGGTTGAGTACGTCGGTGCTGACGAACTTGTGCACCTTAGGCAGCGGGACTCCTGCTGCATCGGGGAGCAGCAAGAACGTCTCAAGCCAAGATGCCTTTGGGTGGAACATTGAGAAGGTGTCGGTGGGGCAGTCGCCGGCGACCTCAGGCGGGGACGTCACCAGCAAGGTCCCTGAGACCGTGGGGGCAACATCATCGGCGGCGGCCATGATTGCTGTCGAGAGCGCTCAGTAGGAGGAAGGCCTGCGACAGCAAGACCTGCCCGAATCAAGCCTGCCGGAGATGAGGTTGGCGGAGATCGGAGGTGGAAGCGAGGAGGACGAGCGGCATTGGTGCCTCTACACCAGCACTCCGTGGGAGGATGACGTCATCGCCGACGCCAAAGACCTTGCCGACTTCAAGAAGGCGCAGGCGACCATCACGGAGGCGGCGAAGACGATCGGCAAGACACTCATGGTGAGCCAATATTGCCTTTGGGGCTAAGTCTTCAATTCCCTTAGGAACCATGACTTAACAATTCTTCGTAATGTGTGGGTGCAGACTCTTGCTGAGCGGGCGCAGGGCAGGGCGAACCTGCTTACGGAGGGCGCCAAGCTTCACGCGGAGCTGTCCATGACACGGGAGGCTATGCTTCAGGCCAAGATTGAGGCCGGGAAGGAGGTACAACGCCTCAAGGATGAGGCGACCTCGAAGGACAAGGCAATAGAGGCCTTGAAGCAAGAGCTGGAGGCTGCCAAGCTTAAGGCGAAGGAAGCAGAGGACGATCTGAAGGTCGCCGTCGCAGGTACATCGTAGGACGCCCTTAGTCCTTATGCTTTTACGCCATGGTGAACCCATCCTGACCTTGACTGTTGCAGATGCCAAGAAGAGGGAGACTGCCGTGAAGAAGGACCTCAAGGACACCAAAGAGCATGTGAAGATCCTCAAGGAGAAGCATAAGGAGGTCATCGCCAGTGAGTCTTACTTCACTCGTAAAGCTGCAGATGAATTTGGCGCGCACAGGGATCTAGAGATCGACCTTGGCCGGGCGATGCAAACCCTTATTGATCATCAAGAGATGACTGCAAATCTTGAGAAGGAGCTGGATGACCTCAAGGAGGCCGCCGAGTACCTTGTGGACGTGTACGCCCCGAAGGTCGAGGGCGGCCCACAGGAGCTCATCGCGCGATTGGAGGACGCAGAAGGTCGCATAAAGACCTTGCTGATAGACAGCAGGAAGCTCACCGCTGCTACCGCGCTGGCCACGGTGAAGCACCATGTGCCATCGTTTGACCTTGAAAAGGTCAAGGAGGAGCTCGCCTTGTCACAGCTGGTGGGCAGCGAAGATATCCAGGCCACTGTAGAGGAAATCATGAAGAAGATAGACCTGGAAATGTAACTTAGGACGTAGCAGACAGTTAGTGCCAATGGGTCGTGGACCCTTTTGTTGTAAGATAAACCTTACATGATTGAAAAAGGCATGTTTAATTAAGTTGATGTGATCCCTTATTTGACACGTATACTCCTTATAAAAATGCAAAGGTGACGGAGTTGCAAAAACCCTTTTCCCCCGCTAACCCAACTCAGTGGAGGAACAGCTTACCGACTTACACGACTCGACATGGAGGCTTACGTGCAGCCGGCGCTTGGAGGGGGGCTCAGGGACCCAAGGTCAAGCAACCCCACGACCTAGGAATACTTATAAGGAGCACAAAAAGTTGTGATATGGGAACACTGGTCAAAGAAAAAAAGTAGAAACCCCAGGTCGAACGACCCTTAGGTTGGCGAAGCCAAGCCCCCGAGCGTGAAGGGCCGAGCTTAAAGCCAAGCCCCCGAGCGTATCGAAGGGGAGGGGTGAACAGATAACAAACTTATAAAAGCAGGTCGAAAAGGTAAACTTTTATATATATATCGAAGTACAAAGGATAGAGTACATAGCTTTTTATTGGTACAAAGCTCCTAAGGATAGAAGCGATGTAAGTGCTCGATGTTCTAGGGGTTCGGGACACCCTGGCCATCGGCCCATTAGAGGCGGTAGGTCACCGGTCCAATGACCTCCTTAACTATGAAGGGGCCTTCCCAAGGCGCGGAGAGCTTGTGCATGTCATTGGTGTTCTGGATCTGCCGCAAGACTAGGTCGCTGACGTTGAAGGAATGTTCCTGCATGTTGCGGTCGTGGTAGCGACGTAGCTGCTGCTCATGGCGGGTGTGGTGCATGAGCGCAGCCACACGATGTTCCTCGACGCTGTCAAGGTCGAGCCTGCGTGTCTGCTCTACTTCTCCTTCGTCGAAGTTTTGGATGCGAGCAGCACCGAAGGCCACGTCGGTGGGGAGGATGGCCTCTGACCTGTAGACCAGAAAGAAGGGTGAGTACCCTGTAGCCGAGCTAACCTGGGTCCTGAGACCCCAGAGGACGTGAGGAAGCTCTGAGAGCCACCTGGTTGCGTAAGGCGCTAAGCCGTCGAAGATGCGATCATTGATGGCATGTAAGACCATGCCGTTGGCATGCTCAACCTGGCCGTTGCACCGCGGGTGCGCCACCGAGGAGTAGTATATGTCGATCATGCTGTCTTGACAAAAGTCCCAGAATTCGGCTCCTGTGAAGGCCAAGCCAAGGTCGGTGACGATCATGTTTGGCACCCCAAAGCGGTGGGTGATCTCCTCAACGAATTTGGCCGCCTCTTTCGATGTGACGCTAGATACGGGGCGGACCTCGATCCACTTGGTGAACTTGTCCACCGCTACGATGATGTGCTTGTAGCCGCCAGGGGCGGTCTTGAAGGGTCCCACAGAGTCGAGATCCCAAACTACGAAGGGCCACAATGGAGGGATAGTCCTCAGGGCTTGAGCCGAGACGTGCTGCTGCTTAGCGAAGAACTGACACCCCTTGCATTGACGTACAAGTTCCTGGGCATCAGCCATGGCTATGGTCCAGTAGAAGCCAAATCTAAAGACCTTTCCCACCAGGTTGGAGGAAGCGGCGTGGTTGCCGAACTCGCCACCGTGGATCTCGTCCAAGAGCCTGAAGCCCTCAGATCGTAGCATGCACCTCATCAGTACTCCAGTGGAGGCGGACCTCCGGTAGAGTTCCTTGCTGATGACAACATAGTTGGCACTACGCCTCGTGATCTTTTCGCGCTTTGCCTTATCCTCGGGTGCTCGATGTTCGAGGAGGAAGGCGATGAAGTCAAGGCGCCAGTCATCTTCTGCGTTGATCATGAGGATCTCGCGACCTCCAGGCGAGGTCACTTAGTCATCAGCCGACTGTGGGTCGGGGATGAGCTTGATGGACGGCTTGCGTAGGTCTTGAATGAACACATCGGTCGGAACCAGTGCTCGCTTTGAGCCGAGCTTGGAGAGGACATCAGCCGCGACATTGTTGTTGCGGCAGACGTGGTGGAACTCGAGCCCTTCGAAGTGACGCTCGAGCTTGCGCACCTCGACGCAGTAGGCATCCATTGTGTCCTTTCTGGCTTCGGAGTCTTTGCTGACTTGGTCGATGACGACCTTGGAATCGCTGTAGGCCATGATGTGCTTGATCCTGAGGGAGACAGCTATGCGTATCCCGTGGATGAGGGCCTCGTACTCGGCGCTGTTGTTGGACGCCTTGTAGTGGATTTGCAGGACGTACTTTAGGTAGTCGCCCTGGGGGGAGATGAACAGGACGCCTGCGCCAGCTCCTTCGAGGTTCAAGGAACCATTGAAGTACATTTTCCAGTGCTCAAGTTGCTCCAACGGGGGAGGCTGCTGGATCTCTGTCCACTCCGAGACGAAGTCTGTGATGACCTGGAACTTGATGGCCTGCCTAGGACAGAACTCTAGGTCAAACTCGCCCATCTCGATGGACCACTTGACGATGCGCCCAGTGGTGTCACGGCTCTGCAGGATCTCGCCAAGGGGGGAGGCCGAGACGACCTTGATCTTGTGCGATTGGAAGTAATGCCAGAGCTTGCGGGAGGTCATGAGTAGTGCATAGAGCATTTTCTGGGGCTGGCTGTACCTGGTCTTGCTGTCAGACAGGACTTCACTGACGTAGTAGATAGGTCGCTGGACAAGGTAAGGTCGCCCCTCTTCAGGCCGCTCAGCCACCAGAACGGCACTGACCACCAGGGTGGTCGCCGAGATGTAGAGCAGTAAGGGCTCCTTAGGCGCCGGGGGCACCATCACCGGGGGTGTCGTGAGGAAGGTCTTGAGTTGCTCAAGGGCTTGGTCCGCCTCCTCGGTCCAGACAAACTTGTCTGCCTTTTTTAGCAGATGGAAGAAGGGCAGGCCCTTTTCTCCAAGTTTGCTAATGAATCGGCCTAAGGCTGCCATCATGCCGGTGAGCTTCATGACGTCTTTCTTGCCTATAGGTCGCTTCATCCTGAGAATGGCATCCACCTTGGTGGGATTGGCCTCGATGCCCCGGTTCCTGACCATGAAGCCGAGGAGCTTGCCAGATGGGACACCAAAGACACACTTCTCTGAATTAAGTTTCCAGCGGTAGACGCGGAGGTTGGCGAAGGTCTCCGCGAGGTCAGCTATGAGCTTATCCTCGTGGGTGGTCTTGACGACCACGTCGTCGATGTAGGCTTCTACGTTCTTGTTGATCTGGCTGGCCAGACACTTCTGGATGGCCTTCTGGTAGGTCGCACCACCATTTTTGAGCTCGAAGGTCATGGCCGTGTAGCAGTGGATGCCGTGGGGCATTATGAATGCCGTCTTGTCTTGGTCAGAGACCTTCAGGGCTATCTGATGATACCCTGAGTAGCAATCGAGAAAGCAGAGGAGGACGCTTCCGGTCGTGGAATCCACAACCTGGTCGATGCGCGGAAGAGGGAAGGGGTCTTTAGGGTAGTGTCTGTTGAGATCGATGTAGTCGATACACATTCTCCATTGACCGGTTTTCTTTGGTACAAGAACCGGGTTGGCGAGCCAAACCGGGTTTTTACACTCTCAGATAAATCTGGCAGCTAGGAGCTTTATTAGCTCTACCCTAATGACGTCCTTGTGATCTTTCGCAAAGCGGCGAAGCTTCTGCTTGACAGGCTTGGCGGTCTTGCTTACATCCAAGGCGTGCTCAGCCAGCTCCCAAGGGACACCTGGCATATCCGATGGACTCCATGCGAATATGTCAGCGTTATCCCGGAGGAAGCTGGTGAGCGCGAGTTTCTATTTGGGGTCGAGCCCGTCGCCGATCACCACCGTCTTCTCTAGGTCAGCAAGGCCGAGGCAGACCTTCTTCGTCGAGGGAGCCGTGTCTAGCGCAGTCTCGGTGCGCTTCTGCTCTGGGATAGATTGGTCGACAGGGTTGACTTGTTTGGCCTCGGCGACCAAGACCGCGGAGGCGTTGGCAGCAGTGGAGGTCGCGGCGAGGTCGAGGGCCTCTGTGTTGCACCTGAAGGAGACGATGAGGTCCCCCTTGATGGAGAGGACCCCATGTGGAGTCGACATCTTCAACACCAGATCGGTGTAGTGCGGGATGGCTATGAATCTGGCCAGCATCGGGCGACCTAGGATCGCGTGGTAGGAGGACTTGAAGTTAGCGACCTCGAAGTTGAGGTATTCCGTGCGGAAGTTCGCCTCCATACCAAAAGTTACAGGGAGGGAGACCCGACCCAGGGGGCAGGCCGCCTTCCCGGGGACGATGCCATAGAAGGGTTCGTCGCACTCCATCATCTTATCAAAGTCGAAGCCCATCTTCTTGAGGGTCTCAACAAAGATGATGTTGAGCCCGCTGCCTCCGTCGATCAGGGTCTGGGAGAGCAGGGCCCCGTCCACCGTGGGCTCGACAATGAGCGGCTAGGACCCGAGATCTGGGATGTGGACCCAGTGACCCTCCCAGGAGAACATATTCGCCTGCTCAGACCAACGCAGAGGCACAATTGGCTGAGTGTGGACAAGGTGGACGTCGTGCTTGTCCTTCCTGTAGCGCCTCCTACTCACGCTGGACTTGATTCTGCTGACGATCATGTTGATCACATGGGTTGCAGCCTGGAAAGGCCCATTGGGGTTGCCCAACGTCGGTGGAGGGGGCAAGTTCGTCTTGTTGCTAGGAGCGGCTGGAGATGGGTTGTCGCATGGTGGGTCGCTGCGAGGTGGCTCGCGGCGATCATCATATCGCTCCTCGCGGCGGTCGTCGTGCCGATCTAGCCGGTCGTCATGTTGGTAGTTGTTGTTGTAGGGGCGGTTGTCGCGGCGAGCGCCAGGTCGAACTCCTCCTGGTTGAAGGACGAACCTCGTCGCCCTTCGACCGCTAGGACCTCGGAAGGTCGCTTGCGGAGTTTATCCGCTGCAGTGCCAGATGCACCAGCGTTATCAGCGTCGAACTAATTCTGGAGGGCGTCTTCTGTATCCATCAGCTTGTTGATGATGACCATGAGCTCCTTGATGTTGGTCGGGCCAGCCTCATGGATCTTCTCGAAGACCTTGCGGTCTTTGATGCCTTTCTTGTAGCTGTCGACAATCCGGTCGTCCTTGACGCCAATGCATTCATTTCGGTACTCGAAGAATCGGGTGTTGTAGTCGCGGAGCCGCTCCTTGGGCTTCTGCACGACCCACCCCAGGCTGAAGGCATTTCCAGGGCGATCATAAGTCACCTGGAAGTTCGATGTGAAGGCCTGGGACAGATCGGCCCAAGTCTTGATGCAACTGGGCTCAAGGTTGTGGAGCCACAGCGAAGGGGCCTTGCCCATGACTAGCAGGAAGTAGGCCGTCATATGGTCGAAGCCACCACCGACCGCCTTGACGGCGACGTAGTAGGTCGACAGCCAGATGCTAGGATCGAAGCGCCTATCATAAGGCTTGATGTTGGGCTTGAAGTTGTCGGGGTACTCCACCCTCTTGAAGCGGGCGTCCAATGCCGGGAAGGTGTTGAGGGCAAGGTCGTCGCCGGAGCCTCTGGCCGGGGTCGCCTCTCTTGGCGCGGAGTGGACCCTGCGCTCGGGGACGACAACCTGGGAACGTGGCTAACGATCCCGGTCGGACTAGACGATGGCGGGGTCGCCGTGGTCGGCATCGTACTTGGCACGGTGCCGGTTCTCAATCTCGTGTTGATCACTGTTGGCGTTTCCTAATCTCAACACTAGGCGCTGTGGTAGCGTGAGCGTGTAAGAAACTCCCGGGTACACTGACGAGTGCAAACGAATCCGCAAGCGCACGGATACACTGTTGTAGCACTTCTCCCTAGGAGAATGAGTATTCCCGTCGGGTTTCGTTCCTAGGACGGAGAGTAACCAGAGAGGGTCTATCCAAGGACACCAGCTTTCGCTGGGATAGGTCGGGATACAAGAAGCACATCCTTGAGGGACTTAGCTCTCAAGATGTATTCCTGTCATATCTCAGTCATCCCCGCGGGGCGACAACACTCAGAGGTGCTGTCCTGCGAGCCCAACTCGGTACGCGACGTAGACGGTTACAAAGGGTCCAACAGGCTGTCACCACTGCGGCCTACCCCTACGCTATGATCGTACGTGGTCTCCGTAGGAAACCCAAGGCCCAGACACCACGTCTGTACCCTAGATAAACACTATAGTGCGGCATATGCTAGCCCGCTAACTACACTATAACAACCATATAAATACAGTCCCACGAACAAGGGAAAGATCTGAATCAGATCATATCATTGAACTGGGAGCAGAAAGGAAACTATGGATGCAGCTGAACGAGATATAGCAAACTTACTTAACTAAACAGGATCAGAGCATGCTAAACAAGTAAATGAACTATGGTTCTAGCTCTAAAGGATCGAAGCCTTGTGTCATGAAGAACACAAGCCTCTAACTTATGAACGAGCCAAGAACACAAGAACAAAGCAACCATGCATGATGTCCACTATAGTCTAAATAAGAAATGGTGAAATGCTCACTTTGATCTAAATGAAGAACAAGCATCCACGAGGACATCAACTCACTCCTTACCCCTTCTCTACCTCACACTCATCCTAATCTAGATCCCTCCTCATCACCATTCTACCACAAAGAGGTGAGAATCACCTCTCATGGGCAGAATTGGAGAGAGGGAGAGAGAGCTACACAAGAGAAAGTGAAACTTGAGAGCTAGGTGGTGTCTATGAAATGGAGCCCCTCCCCTCCTATTTATAGACAAGGAGGAGGCTTGCTTCGGGGCTCAAAGTGCCCCTAAACACCCGGGACTGCAGCAGGGAGCCAATGAGCAAGTGACAAGTGGAGGGGGAGGATCAACTGACCCTAGGTCGGTTCGACCGATCCTAGGGTCGGCCGAAGCCTTCTCCCCTCCAATTGGGGTGAGCTTCCTCTGGCTCACTTCCATGTGGGCCCTGATGCCTCTCCTCCGTTCATGGCACATTTCCTGCAGTTTAGTTGGTAATGTGGGCCCATGGATCCATGTGATGCTGACGTGGCAGCGTGTGATTCGTCGAAAGTTCTTCACATAGATTGGTGACATCATGGATCCAGGAGAATCCATGTGGCAGCCCCTGATTGGCCAGCATTTGAGTGCCTTGGATTGGAGTGGAGTGAAAGTGCATGAATTTCTCTCATTTCTTATGCTAAATAGCTGCATTCAAATAGATATCGACACTGGTGGAAAGTATGAGTTTAAGCACCTATTCTAGTGTGGATGTTCAATTCATGCTTAGATTTGCAGGGGTTGACGGTCTTGAAAATGGCAAATATTGACCATCAACAACACCCCCACACTTGACCTTTGCTCATCCCGAGTGAAGGGGAAACAAAGCCAAGCGGGTCATAAATACCGGAAAGTAAGACAGACATAAGAGATATTCCAAGCCATACCTTGCTCCTGTGAACCTCTGTGTAGTGGCTATCATGTTCCCTTGGGTTATTGAAGAGTAGAACAACTGTGAATCAAGTCACTAATGCACCTGATGATAAACACCTTGGGGTTTTACAAGATTTTCATAAACAAAACTTTTGGTGGCTTCTCACTTGATTCTCTCAAATCGCTCAATGTGTATATGTCCTCACTAAGGCATTTTGCCTTTCTTCATCCTACTTCTAATGATGGCTATATGTGGAGCTCAGGGTAGGATAAAGAGAAAGCATGCTTGCATCACATATTTTGCAAAGTCAAATACTGGATCCACAAAGAAAATCAAATCATACCATCAGATCAAGATGTGCACCGCTATGGCTATGGTGTGTATGGTAAGGTGGATACTAGGCCCGGAATGGGTGCTAGATATTACCATACATATATAAGGTGAAAATGTGGGTTGATGGTAAGGTGGACACTAGCCCCGGAATGGACACTAGTTATTACCATCTATGATATGGAACTCCTTTTTGCATGATCTATCTCTCCCCTATTCCTCTTTTATTTTGGACATGGGCTATTCTCTTTTTTTTTTCATCATGCCTTGAGCATGTATATATATATATATATATATATATATATATATATATATATAGCCCATGTCTCTTTTTGAAGGACACTTCTGGAGAGAGATGTCACACCACATATGGAGTTTTATTTTTATGGAATGGACAATTGATACAATGCTAACTCCCAGTGTAGAAGCATAGCAAGGGGAAAATAGGTGGGGTGCACATAAATCTTGATCATGAAAGTAATGAAATGAATTCTCACAAGGGTCACAGAATTTGACAAAGCTCAAAGTAATGACAAGCAGCAAATGAATTAAAGGTTTTTACCTACAGAGATCATATGGCTCTAATGGGACGGAGGCATATCAAAGAGGAGCCTTTCCAAGAGGTTTTGAGTTTTCAAAAATAAATTCCCCAAGAGAGTTAGTCATCAGAGCAAAAGATCATATCATCCAGCCATATCATACTCATCAATTACTTAGGTGAACATGCTTGTCCTTAAGAAGATTTTGGTTCACAAGCATCAGGTAGAAAGCATGGAATAAAACATATGTAGGTCTACTCAGGTACAAATGAGCTGGGTGATATTTAGTATCATCATCATTCGAGTTTTAGTTTAGAGATAGAAGATATGGCTTATAAAACTCAGGAATGAAAGAGAGTGAGTTGTTGAGATGCAAACCAGCGCTATGCATAGAAGGTGAACCATGAGAGGCTCTCCACAGGAATGAACACGTGCGGGTCCCGTTCAGGTTCTCGGTAGGTGATCGATCGGCTAGCGCGGAGTGCTCGCAGTGGGTACGTACGAAAATGTCGCTCTTGCATTGGGAGAGTCGTGGCTCTTCCCCCACACTGTCTCGAACCTAGATGTCCTTGAATTCAAAAACACCAAAGTAACGACACAAAGGGTGGCTAAACCGGGTTACATGACCGGTGAGCCACTTTATTCAAATCCAAAATGTTTTAATCAAAATGATTAGGTGCTTACACACATGTAAAGGGAAATAAATGAAATAAAGGGAAACAAAGGGAAATCAACCTAGACCTAGACTAGCGCCTAATGAACTAAAGTTGGGGCTAATCCCCACTACTCAGAGAGGATCTGCTCCTCTCCCTCAGCAACTGCCAGCCTCTGCAGCTTCTGGGTCATGTCCTCCTCCAACTGGCGGTACTCAAGCCTAAGCTCATGGTACTCATCCCTTTGCTTATCCAGCTCCTCAACTAGCTTCTCATGTTCTAAGAACAGTTCAGCTAGTCTGTCTGCCAGCTTTGCTAGGGCTGGGGTCTTCTTGGCGCCATTCGCCCGGATGTCTGCAATGATCTTGACGAGGATCCGCTCCCACTGAGGGGGCTTATGGTAGGGTGTACCATAGCCTCTAGTGGCTATCTTCACCCCGAAGATCTTGCATCGGGTCTGTGGAAGCGGGAACTCGTCCCACACATCCTGCTCATAAGTATGGCAGAAGGCTTCTCTGTAGCTATTGAAGTCAGACCCGATGTAGCGCTCGCCTGGCTTCAAGGGTGGCCCAAGGGGATCATCGAACAAGATGCGCTTGGCAGCGGTCTTGTCCCCCATGGTGGCCATCCTGGCCGGGAACGAAGGCGGGGAGCAGGAGCCTCGCCGGGACGACTGCACCGGAGAGTCGGTGCGCATCCTGCGAGTGCTTTCCACACTTCTGCCTCTCTCAGGGGTCATGGCCTCCGGCGACCCCATCACCTCATCCAAGTTGCTGAGGTCGATGAGATGAGAGGGACTCCCTCCTCCTGAAGTGAGGGGCGAGGCCTCCCTACGGAGTCGAGCGAAACCGTGGCCGGCCATGGATACGGCAATGCTGAGGAGTTGAGGTGGAGGAGATGGGTTTCGCGATGCGAAAACTCGTCGGGCGGCAGAGAGAAGGGTTCTAGAGGAGAATGAGACGCACACACGAAAGAAGAAGGGGAGAGGAGGCACCAGGGTTTCAGCCGAACCATGGTTCGGCCGGCCCCCTATGGGCCCCTCTGGTCCTCCCCCTTCTTGTGTGGGCTCAAGCAGGTCTCAGGATCGACGGCCCAGGTGGATTCCCCATGATGGAAGGATTGGCTTATGCTTAAGGCTAAAATAAGGTTGAGGTTGAAAATTTCACCTTCAACTTTATACCAACCTTGGCCAAACCGTGATATGTCCAAAAGAATCTGGGGGAAATTACCTTGGCGACACACTAGATTCGTCAGAAGTGTAGGCACTTCCGGCGGTAGTCACGAAGTGTCTGTGTCACCACAAAGGTGTTGCCTTCCCGTGGACCTTTGCCTTCTTCTCTTAATCTTTCTCCAGCATGACCACGGTCCACAAGATACCAGAAAGATAATTCGTCCGAGGGAAACGAGAGGAGTCCCTGGAGTACTCAAGGTGTGGGTGTCTTGTGATCTCCTGTCTCAACTTATGACCGTCTCCTTGCAGATGATGTTGATATGACGAGAAGCTCTGCTCTGCAAGGGTAGTGCGTATACGACCTCGAGCCCTGAAAGGTATATCGAGGCTGAGAGCAAGCATGATCATCCCAGAGAGGCTGAGGCCTTCCCTGAGGTGGTCATGGGACTCGAGGACTATAGCACTGGGGTCGTGGAACTTGGAGATGAAAAGATCGAGCACCGAAGCTAGTGCTTCACCAATAGGTACCGATCTCCGAGTGAACTCAAGTTCAGAAGGACACCCGGGTCTCAAAAGGATAAAGCGTGGACTTCCAGAGGCCGGTGTACGATCAAGAACTAGAGTTCGGATGAAGACCAAGATTTACTCACTCTTACCTTAGGTAGAGGGTTCGATGCTCCCATCAAAGTGACGAAAACATTCCCAAATCTAGCCTAAGCTTCCAATGGGGGATTTTGGATAAACTGAAAAGCGCACCTCCCATTGGGCATCGATCAAATCAGGCATAAGATACGAAGTGAAAGCTTCTCCTGATTGATCGGCATCGATCGATGTGCTCAAGATGAAAAGTGAATGCATTCCATTTGATCAGTGAATGATCGTGCTCCTTCGGTCTGACGGATGAATCCAATGGATTAATAAGCAGAGACCGATGTCTCGGTTTATACGAAACTTCAGTGCAAGGCACTTCAGCTCAAACCTCGACGTAGAAACACGATGGGCCTCTCATTCCCTTCTCAGAAGATAGTAGTGAGGATCGAACAAGTCATCCTGGCCGGGAATGGTCGTTCTCTCCGAACTACTCTCTTCGTCCTCCCACGAGACAAAGTCTCGGGGAGAAGGTCTAAGAAGATGCACGAGAGGGGAACCCAAGGGTAGATCTCGTGCAACGAAATCTTTCCCTTAGACTCCTGCTATTCAAGAATGACATCTTCAGCTAGAGCTCAGAAAGAGTGGACATGAAGTCTCGAACTCGGCTGACGATGGATCTAGGTGGCTCAACAATTTCTCTAGTGGGTGCCTCGTTGATCGGGATGCAGGGGGAGCTGAAATCTCGGAGATTATCCAGGATCTCTCTTCCCTTGACAGCATCTAGGTGCACGAAAGATCCTCCAGAGAGAGCATTAAGTCTCATGGCATCATTCTTCCACAATCCAAACCAGAAGTGCTGAAGCAACATCCAATCGGGAATGCGGAGGACTGGGCAATCTTCCACCGCGGAGGCGAAACGATTCCATGTCATTCCTAGTGATTCCTCCTCACATTGCTTGAAACAAAGAATCTTTGCCCTTAACGAGATGACACGTCATATTGGGAAGAAGCGGGAGCAAAAAGTTGCTCTCAACCTTTCCCAAGTAAGGTAGTCCCTACCAAAACTACGGTGCCAATCCCGAGCTTTCCTAGAGAGGGATAGCGGGAAAAACTCTCTTTTCCGAGCATCTGGTGATTCTCTGGTTTTACCCTAAGTTTCAATCAGACACTCGTAGTCTCTACATGATCAAAAGGGTTCTCATGACTTAACCTCGAGAAGGATAGGTCCTGAATTAGCTTCATGAGAGAGGGGTTAATCCTACAGCCAGATGTAAGAGTGGATCTTGACGAAGATGACTCTGAGGGTTCACTCCTCGAAAGTAGAAGGTGTTTACAAGGATAACCTTCCATGGGTAGCGGGGGTAGAGGTAGAAAGAAAACAAAAAGGGATAGTTCAAAAAGGGTAACGGGGGTGAAGGTAGAATAAAAAGGAAAAAGATAAATACGAGGATAGACGGGCTCGAAGGTTAACAACAGCCGTCCCCGGCAACGGGGCCAGAAATGCTTGTTGGCATTTCTTAATCTCAACACTAGCCGCCGTGGTAGCGTGAGCGTGTAAGAAACTCCCGGGTACACTGACGAGTGCGAACAAATCCGCAAGCGCAAGGATACACCGCTGTAGCACTTCTCCCTAGGAGAATGAGTATTCCCGTCGGGTTTCATTCCTAGGACGGAGAGTAACCAGAGAGGGTCTATCCAAGGACACCAGCTTTCCCTAGGATAGGTCGGGATACAAGAAGCACTTCCTTAAGGGACTTAGCTCTCAAGATGTATTCCTGTCAGATCACAGTCGTCCCCGCGGGGCGACAACACTCAGAGGTGTTGTCCTGCGAGCCCAACTCGGTACGTGACGTAGAGGGTTACAAAGGGTCCAACAGGCTATCACCACTACGGCCTACCCCTACGCTACGATCATACGTGGTCTCCGTAGGAAACCCAAGGCCCAAACACCACGTCTGTACCCCAGATAAATACTATAGTGCGGCGTATGCTAGCCCGCTAACTACACTATAGCAACTGTATAAATACGGTCCCACAAACAAGGGAAAGATCCGAATCAGATCATATCATTGAACTGGGAGCAGAAAGGAAACTATGGATGTAGTTGAACGAGATACAACAAACTTACTTAACTAAACAGGATCAGAGCATGCTAAACAAGTAAATGAGCTATGGTTCTAGCTCTAAAGGATCGAAGCCTTGTGTCATGAAAAACACAAGCCTCTAACTTATGAATGAGCCAAGAACACAAGAACAAAGCAACCATGCATGATGTCCACTATAGTCTAAATAAGAAATGCTGAAATACTCACTTTGATCTAAATGAAGAACAAGCATCCACGAGGACATCAACTCACTCCTTACCCCTCCTCTACCTCACACTCATCCTAATCTAGATCCCTTCTCATCACCATTCTACCACAAAGAAGTGAGAATCACCTCTCATGGGCAGAATTGGAGAGAGGGAGAGAGAGCTACACAAGAGAAAGTGAAACTTGAGACCTAGGTGGTGTCTGTGAAATGGAGCCCCTCCCCTCCTATTTATAGACAAGGAGGAGGCTTGCTTCGGGGCTCAAAGTGCCCCTAAACACACGGGACTGCAGCAGGGAGCCAATGAGCAAGTGACAAGTGGAGGGGGAGGATCAACCGACCCTAGGTCGGTTCGGCCGATCCTAGGGTCGGTCGAAGCCTTCTCCCCTCCAATTGGGGTGAGCTTCCTCTGGCTCACTTCCATGTGGGCCCTGATGCCTCTCCTCCGTGCATGGCACGTTTCCTGGCGGTTTAGTTGGTAATGTGGGCCCATGGATCCATGTGATGCTGACGTGGTAGCGTGTGATTCGTCGAAAGTTCTTCACATGGATTGGTGACATCATGGATCCAGGAGAATCCATGTGGCAGCCCCTGATTGGCCAGCATTTGAGTGCCTTGGATTGGAGTGGAGTGAAAGTGCATGAATTTCTCTCATTTCTTATGCTAAATACCTGCATTCAAATAGACATCGACACTGGTGGAAAGTATGAGTTTAAGCACCTATTCTAGTGTGGATGTTCAATTCATGCTTAGATTTGCAAGGGTTGACGGTCTTGAAAATGGCAAATATTGACCGTCAACAATCACGGAGCTAGCGCTCCATGATGCGGAGAACGCCCCTGGGTGCACCGTACTCGCTGTCGTAGTCCAGGCAGTGGTGGAGCTCGTGCTCCTCGCGCTCTCGGTGGCACTGGTCGACGATGCCACGGGCATCGCGAGCACGCCTGTTGGCGTCGAGGTTGACGCGAAGGTCGCGGGCAGCAGCGGGCTGCTGGGCGGGTTGCTCAGGGTTGTGCTGAGCGACCTCCTCCCGAATGGGGGAGAGATGGCTGCGTGCAGGTCGATGGGATCGATTGTGCGAGTGGTGGGTCAATGAAGACGCAGCGGACTTGGAGGCCGCACTCTTCTCTTCCACCAGGGCGTTGGCGACCCGGAGGTACGCGAGGGCCTGCTAAGCTTCAGGCATCTGGACTTGCTGGAGTCGGGTAATGGCTGCGCCCATGTTGGCCTAGGGGCTGTTGAAGGTTGGGATCCCAGCTTCCTCGAACTCCAGGTGTAGGTCTCAAGCGCAGGGCAAGACGCGTCGCTGCTCCTCCGCACGTCGCTCAGCGCGGCGAGCGTTGGCTTGGACGCGGGCTGCCTCCTCGGAGTTGGTCGCACCCGCGCGGGGTGGCTCGTTCTCGGAGATCACCATCACCTGACGGAAGACGATCTCCTAGTCGTTGGGGGGATGCGAACCTGGACCTTCTGGAACTCCCTGCAGTCCGAAGATTGTGTAGGTCGCTTAGCTCGGTGAGGGAGCTCGTTGTCAATCTTCTTTCGCAGGCGGCACCCGCAGAGGGTATGCTTCGCACCCTTGTGATAGGTGCAGGGCACGTCGAGAGGGTTGCAGCAGGCGCGAGGTGCAGGCCTTGAGTCACGTGAAGGTCGCCGCCCAGATTGGATCTGAGGAGGCATGGAGAGTTGGCGCTGACTTCAGGCCGGGCACTAACTTTAGGCCGAAGGGGAACGTGTCGTGGCGTAGCGCAGTCTGCGCCGAGTGCAGGGCTCGTTCGCAGATCTCCAGGGTTTCCCTCATCAAGCCGATGACACTTTCCATCCCCTGGACAAGGTCACAGGGTCTGGGTGGGTGGGTCTTCGATACTAGATCGGGAACAGAGACAGCGGCGGACAGGCTAGGTGGGTGGGTCTCCGAACGTGCATACAGGCTGTGTTCTTCTTATTGTCGACGACCCATACACGCACACCACTATTTTGATAGACGCTCTTGGCATCCTGGGCCATGGTGTAGAATGTGTATCCATTGATATCCATTGCTTGATATGTTGTAACAGTGAATAATGGCCCTGCTGCTAGTTTTCTTAGATCGTCAGTTATAGCAGCGCTGCCACTCTGCTGGACATAATCTCAGAGCCACCTGTTGAAGCATTGCATGTGCCTCTTTGCTACCCAATCCTCAATACAGCCAGGGTTTTGTTCACGTAGTTGTTGCTTGTGTTCATTGCCAAATGGTGTAACCTCTACGCTCTGTTCTATCACGGTGAAATGAGCCTTCCTGAAGGCCTCTGGGTGCGGAGTGATTGACTTTTTCCCCAGGGTCCCAACACTTGAAAGCCTACCTTGATGCCGTGAACGAGGCACACCAATGGGGTTTTGGGGGTCCATATAACCCATGGCCCACTCCACTGCTTCGATGGTCTCATAGCCACGAACAATGGCTCCCTCCGGAAATGACCTATTATGTACCAATGATTTGAGGAATCCATAGTACCTCTCATATGGAAACATCTGATGAAGGTAAGATAGGCCAAGGTACTAGATCTCCCTCACGAGGTGTGTTGTTAGATGCAGCATGATATCAAAGAATGATGGTGGGAAGGTAGCTTCAAGCAGGCATAGGGTCTCGAAATGCCTCCTCTCTAAGTTCAATAGTTTTTCCTCATCAATCACATTCTGTTCTATTTCATTGAAGATTAAACACAAGCTCGTGACCGCGTCGCGAACCAGTTCTGTCTTGATACCTCTTAGTGCAACAGGAAGAATAGATGTCATCAACACATGACAATCATGAGATTTCATCAAGTTGAAATTCATTTTCATGTCCTTCACCGACACTAGCCTCTTGAAGTTTGATAAGTAGCCCGAAGGTACTTTCAAACCATGCAAAAACTCACAAAATTCTTTTCTCTCTGCCTTTGACAAGGTGGTTGCAGCAACGGGAAGGTCCATCCTCGTGTCTGTTTCCTCTGCATAGAGCTCCGGCCTAATGCCCATATCTTTAAGATCCTCCCTTGCATTTTTATGATCTTTTCCTTTTGACTTCTGTTGTAGCAATGTTCCCAAAGTAGCTTCACACACATTCTTCTTGACGTGCATGTTGTCAATCGAATGACGCACATCCAAAAGCAGCCAATACTCTAGCTCCCATAGAATTGATTTCTTGTTCCACATTCCTCACCCATCTTCTTCGTCTTCACCATCTCGCTTCTTTCTTTTGCGAAGTTTCTTTTCAGACAATTTGGGTAACTCCTCGATAGTTTCAACATCCTTGACTTGCAAGTGGTGCAGATCTCCAGTCACATGCATTGGCACCTGTTGATTCTCCTTTTCCCCATTAAACTGACAATCCATGTCCTGGTAGGCATGTTTCTTGCTGAGGAAATGACGGTGCCCCATAAATGCGAATTTCTTCGAATTTCTTAGCCACACTGCACAAGTTTGTTCCAAGCAGTGTGGGTAAGGTGCACCTTTCCTTTTACTCTGGCCAGAAAGGTTGCGATGAGTCGGGTTGTCGTTGATGGTGGTGAAAAACATGGCATGCAATGTGAACTCCTCACGGCCGAACTCATCCCAAACCTCCTTCACACCAGGCTTCCAAATATCTTCAAGTCATCAACTAGTGGCCTCAAGTAGACATCAATACGGTCGCCAGGTTGCTTTGGCCCGGAGACCAATATTGTTAGTATCATGTATTTCCGTTTCTTGCATAGCCAGGGTGGAAGGTTGTACATTGACAGCACGACAGGCCAGGTGCTATGTGTTGAGCTCTGGTTACCGAGTGGGTTCACGCCATCTGTGCTCATAGTGAACCAAATGTTCCTGCTTTCACCTGCAAATTCCTCAAAGTGGGAATCAATGTTTTGCCATTGTTAGCCATCTGCGGGGTGCTTAATCTTGCCAACTTCTTTCGTTCGTGCCTTATGCCAACGCAAGAGTTGGGCCTCCTTTTGTGTGGTGAACCATCTTCTCAACCGAGGAATGATGCAAAAATACCATGCTACTCTCACAGGAGCCCCTTTAACCTTCTTCTTCTTGCATGTGATCTCCACGGGCTCGTTCTCATCATCATCAGCATTGTTATCATCTCCACCATCTTTTTTCCTCTTGTACCGATCGAACCCACACTTGGGGCACTTGTCAAGGTCTGCATAATCTCCACGGAACAATACACAACTGTTCTTGCAAGCATGAATTTTTTCAACCTCTATTCCCGGAGGACAAATTATCTTCTTTGCCTCATAGACAGACTCGGCTATTTGGTTTCCCTCGGGTAGCATGTCCTTAAGGAGATCCAATAGTTGTTTGAAACTTTTGTTGCTCCAACCATTATCTGCCTTAAGCTGCAGAAGTTTTAGATCACCAGAAAGGCGAGAGTACTTCTTGCAACCAGGATAGAGGGGTTTCTTTGAATCTTCAACGAACTGCTTCAGCCTCACTAATTCAGAAGCTGTATACACTCGTTGAAACTCAACATCCCGCAACATTTGATCAACATTGTGCACACATTGCAACAACTCACCATCAATGAGGTTTGTAACTTCTTGATCAGTGATATCCTCAAGCCTCATCACAATTGGTGGGAATAGTTCATTTTCCTCATCAAAAACTCCACCTTCATCAAGCTCTTCATCATGGCATAGCGCTGCCCCTTTATTATTAAGGCTCATAGCATGGTGTCGCGCTTCACCTTCATTTAGGCATCCTGCTTCGACTTCATTAAGCCCTTCCTCACCATGTTTATTCCAACACATGTAATTTTCTTTGAAACCACGTGTGATCAAATGATGAAAAATGTTATCCCGTTGTCTGAACTTCTTCTGGTTGAGACAATCTATACAGGGGCAAAGTATTGCCTGAACACCACGGTTTCTCATATCTGTCTCTGCTTGATCTAGAAAACCATTGACCCCCCTTAAGAAACTGTCCCAATCTCGGGACTTACTGTACATCCAAGCCCGAACAACAGCAGCCATCTGCTATTTTCATACATCAAATGAGCATAATGCATCACCAAAACCGATGAGTAAGAGGATTAGGATAGCGAAGTTCAATAAAAGGGGGCAATTTCAACCTTGTCGAGGACTGCCTACGGGGCGAGCCCTTCCGAGGAGGAGGAGGAGGCGTCGCGGCCACGGCGACAGCGACGGCAACGGCGACAGCGCAGAGGACGGCGCCGAGCCCGAGGAGGAGGATCAGCTACTGCTTTGGAGGACGGTAACGTACAGCGCGGAGGGACGCCGCGCCGCAGTCGCATCCGCTGGCCCCTTTCGCCGTCGCGCACGCGGCCGACCGGCCTGCTGCAGCGCCAGCTTTCTGAGGAGAGACCGCACGCAGCGAGTGGGGCCTTCAGATAGCGCGCACAGTGAGTGGGCCTTCAGAGAGCGTGCGAAAATGCTACTGTAGCAACGGCGGGGAGAGAGCGAGTAGGGCCCTCAGAGGAGAGAGAGCGAGTGTAGTTGTCGAAGATAGCAGAGTGGTCGGAACGCAAAGACAACGACGCGTAAAAACAACACGCGTCTCTAATGTGAGAAAACAAAGGAGATGCTAGCTCCAAACAAGCGTCGCCAATTGGGTCGTCATAAAATGAGATGCGTCCTAAAAACTACGCGTCTCCAATAGGAAAGTCATCGGTAACAGACTTAAAGAGCCCGTTACCGATAGGTTTCACTTTCGTAACGGACGCATGTTAACGTCCGTTACAAAGAAAACATGTAACGGGCGTTTAAGACGTCCATTACCAGAAGTCCTCATTGGTAATGAGCGTTGTGGTGGCAAGGTCAAGGCGAGGTCGGGGTCGAGCCTGCCGTGCTTATGCGTAATGGGCGCCAAACAACAACCGTTACAGATGGGGTCCATGTAACGGGTGTTAAGGGTCTGTTACAAATGTTGCGTGACCTATTTGAGGTTTTCACGTAGTGAAATAGGGAGATAGCCCACGACGACCAGCACTCTGCGAAACTATACTTTAGACTCCTACAGCAATACCCCAGCGTGGAGGGTTCCAAAGGGTCCAACAGCTGTCACCACTGCGGCCTACCTCTATCGTTACGGGAGGTATGCTCATAACTAACGTAGCCACACAACCCAGGTACCATGCCTGCACTGCTGCTAGACTTCACCCGGCCCGGGCTATTGTGACCCAGGGTGAGAGCCACCAAAAGACTGGTCAACTTAGACCGAGTACCGTAGCTCGAACACAAACCTCATGCAACACTTTCATGCCATCTAACAAGATCAACTAAGGCTAGACATACGAACGAATACGAACTCTCTTATGTCTAGTCAACAAGATCAAAGGGTCGTGTTCGTGAAGAACACGATCCTCTAACTTATGAACAAACACATAAGGAATGAGTTTATCATCCTTCAAGTGGATCAAAAGGTAGTGTTCACGAAGAACAGAAGCCTCTAAATGATGAACAAAAGATGAACTCAAGAACATATCAAGCATATGATCTACCATGACTTTATATGAAATAGCTGAATAACTGAAGTAGATCAAAGTCATACAATGAAATAAAGATAAAAGAGAACCCATACCTAGACTCCAAAGTGGACTTGGAACCTGAAGAAGAGCTACTCTAGCCTACCCCCTAGCCTTGGAAACTAAAAGTTATAGGAGAATGAGAGAGTGGTGTGTGAGAAATGGGAGCCCCTCCCCTTCTATTTATAGGCAAGGACCAGGCTTGCTCGGAGCACCAAATGGCCTAAAAACACCCGAGGATGCAGCAAGTGACCAATGAGCAACCACCACGTGGAGGGCCACGATGGGGTGCCACTAGGTCAATTCGGCTGATCCTAGGATCGGTCGACCATCTAGGGTGGCCCCACCTATTGTGCTTCCTCGTGGTGGCTTGCAGGTAGGCCCTCTGATCCTCCCCCGGTGCATGGCTTGATTTGGTATCCGAGGTGGGCCCTTTGATCCATGTGAAGTCCATGTGTCGCTCTCTGATTCGTCGGTGAGTGCCTCCCTTGGATCAGTGACGTGGAATGCCATGTGTTTCCTTGGTGGCTGCCACCTCCTCAGCTGAGTTGGCATGGTTCTTCCATAGAAGGTGGGTTTCCTTCTCTTTTAATGGGTATTTCACCTACATAGAAATAATCTCCAAGGACAAGTGGAACAACATTATTCAAACCAAAATGCAAGTAAATAATGCATATGCCTCCATTTATGTGAGAATATTGAGGGCTGAAAGTAGTACTTAACAGCCGTCAACATGCACAATGGCTGATTCCTCCCATGGATCTTGAATTTGTTGTATGGGCTTCCCTGCATAGTTAGGAGCATACGTCGTCCTAGGTGGCTTACCCTACCTAGTCGACACTACACTAACATTTTCACAAGAGGACACAGGTTGCCCCGGGATCCTCACGTTATCAGCAGATGGAACCAAAGAAGCTAACTGAGCTAACTGAGTTTCTAACATTTGTTAAAACTTAGCTGGCTCTTCTGAGCGGAAGAAAAACTTTCAAGCTTAATGTTGAGACTTTCCAAGGTTTTATCAAGGGCAGTTAGCTTCTTATTAACACCTTCACTGAATTTAGCCTGCCCGAAAATAAGATCTCTTAAGGAGGGTTGGTCAGAGTTGTACGTGTTATCTTGGTTACCTCCTTGATAATAAGGATGTTGTTGATTCGACGTTTGGCCTCCATGTTGATGTGGACAATAACCATTGTTATTGTCGTGCATGTACATCACTTCCTCCTGAGTTTCAGGACAGTAGTTTCCCGAATGCCCAGTGTTGCCACAAACTTCACAAGTCATATGTTGACGGTCAATTTCCGTCAACCAAGAGCACTTGTTACACTTTGGTTTGAACTTTGAATTATAACTAACCCGCCACTAGGCACACTAATGATGTAACAAGTTCGCACTTGCATGTGGTTTTTGGAGTGTGTTGTTTACACAGGAATTAAGTACCTAAATGAGGACTTCCAGGTGGAGTTCATCTAGCACTTTGTGAGAAGATCACGAAGCCCGGCACGAGTCAAGACACGAAGTGAAGATAACTCCAAATGACCCAAGGACTGAAGCATGAAGCCGTGAAACACCAAGGACCCAAACGGAAGATGCGGGAGTTTACGCACCAAACACCATTATCTAAACCGTGGGGAAAACGACGTCAAGGACCCACATGGACTTCGGCAAATATTCAAGAAAGCACGAGAAGCATCGTGGAGAAAGATGGGCCTGAACTGAGCTAAAAAAGGCCTGGGCCGGCCGGGCCATGCCAACCGGCCTAGGGGTTTCGGGCCCGGTTCGGCCGCCCCTTTGACCTACACGCTCCTCGGCTCATTTATACCCCCTGCCTCCGACGGCCGCCAGATCAATTCATCAGAACTCAGCGAAACATAGAAGTGAGCACCAGAGGGAGACGACGGCGGCGGAGACCTCGAAGTTGTCTAGGGTATGGCCTAGGCCAACCCTAGCCACCATGGCCGCCCTGTGTGGTTGTGCCATGGCGGAGTTCCGGAGCTACGTGTTCATCATCTTAGGTATGATCTTGGTGGTGATGATGTAATACATACTTTCATGTGAGTAATGACAATCATGTTTTCCAATCTTTAAGCGATTCCATGTCTCCGTCTTTACTTTCTACCTATCGTGATTATGATTTGATCCTTAGTCTAATGCTAGTTTAGACTACATAGCATGCTTTATGTAATCATGGTGATTAGATCTAGCGTGTTGACCCTTCATGATTGGTAGACTTGTCCATGTATGGGCACGCCCGTGGATCCCCCGCTTCATTAAGGGAGCATCGTGACAGGATGATTTCTCCCGAACGAGCGGATGTCTTCGGGAGGTAGGCCGGAGGTAGGAGTTTAAGGATGCTTTTAGATGAGATGCATGATTTGTTGCTCGTTTGCCAAAGCTACAACTAGAAGGCGCTAGGCTTAGTCATCCCCTTGGCGGCGCTTTGCTTTGCCTATGTTTGTGTACGTGATCAACCTTATGCCACCACACATACACCCTTAAAGGTTACCTTGTATGCAATTGACGCTTCATGTTAGGTTAGATTGGCTAGATAAGGTAGAGATCTCTAGCGGTTTGCTTCCGATCCTTGGATTGACAATCCTTGGGGGACCCTCCTTGGTGAAAAAGGCACCAAGTCACCCGTAGGCTTGCGGTGAACTTCTACACGGTTTTGAACCGTCAACAAGCCCTTTTTCTGGCGCTGTTGCCAGGGATCAGCAACTCGAACCCTAGGGTGATCTACCTTTTTATTTTACTAACCCTAATTTTTATTATTGCATACACGCTTATTTTCTTGTTTGTGTCCTTGAAAGCAAGTAAAAAGCTAGACACAAGACGTTTGATGAGTTTTCTACATACATACCCCAACAAGATTCACTTTCAACAAACATCAAGATTTGCTCTTTAGTGGTAGGTGCTAACTTTAGTTAGTGGCCCATCATCCGCTATCGAGCCCACACCCTACACAAGAGCATACGAACAAAGTAAGTCAACATGTCAACTAAAATTTTAAGACTAATGTTTTGTGGAGATTTGTTTGATCAAGCAATAGGTATTGGAAGCAATCACGGTGCCCCCCAAGATCACAAGATCAAGCTCGTCAACATCTTCAAAGTTTCTGTTCGCATCAAGTTTTGCACAGCCTCATGGGAAGAACAATAGGATGTCTTCGGATATTTAGAAGCCCCACGAAGTTACGCTTCCAACGAGTCAAGAATCAAATCGATCGGAGGTTCCTACAAGCGGATATGGCCGAATCACCGATGATTGCACGTCCTGAAAATTTCTGGACAGCAAGCAAAGCTCAAGTGAAACGGCCATAACTCCCTCATTTGGACTCCGATTAAGATGGATGAGTACCCGTTGGAAAGGTAATTTTATAATTTTTTAATAGAATTATATTTTGGTATATGTTCTGTTATGTATACAGGGGGGAAATCCAAAGAAGAGGCAGCTGCAATATGATGAGAACAAGATGGCGAAGGTGAGGACGACAACAACGAAGAGGAGCTTAGGGAATGCTTCCGCTAGACCACTCATGAAGAAATTCAGAGGCTTGGAACAAAACAAAGACCCTCAGAGCATTGGCAAATGAAGACACAAGTTGGCGGCATCCGACGCAAGGAGAGGTTTGAAGAAGACCACAATGGACTACACACATAAGACAACATCCAATGGCGCGGATATTTTTGGGCTCTCACAAGAAGGATCATGGAACTACATGAAGACATTTAAGACATGTGTGAAGCCCTGAAAATGAAGAAGAGGAGTGATCCTACTCAAGACAACCTTGATGACATGTGGCACAAAGGGAAAAATGAGAAAAGTCTACGCAAGCCACCTTCGATCATCAAGGATTGTTCGCTTTCAACTCTGGAGGATCACTCACGATGAAAAGCTCGAAGGCTAAGGTACACATTAATCTCTCAAGGTACTTTTGGATATGATATAATTCTTTTGATATATTCGTGTTTTTATCCAATAGTATGTTTTGATTCTATGCCTTGCACCTTTAATGATCATGTTGATAGGCTAGAATTTCTTGAGTATGATAAAGAAGCTATGTTGTGCTTGAACACCTTTGATTTATTTGCCTAATGAACCCATGCCTAATGAGTGCCTTAGCGCTGAGCAAGAAACTTATGCTATCTTTAATCACAACATGCTTTGTTCATCCAATTTAAACTGCGGTTACGGTTGCATATGTTTGTTTCACACTTAGCAAATCTTGGACTTGCTTCGTGCTTGGTCGAGCTCGGGACCTTAAAAGAGCGTATGTCGGGAGAAAACCCGAGTTTCACTAACTATGCAGGTCATTAAACCTTAATAAAGAGGAGAGGAGCCATGCCCTAAAGGAATTGCAAGCTCGTGCATCGCCTCCCCCGAATCTCAAGTACGGACGTTGCTGTTTTCATCAATTTTGAGCACCTGATCAGATATGTAGAAGAAGGAAAAAGTTGAAAATTAGAAGCTCCATCAAGTGCTGATTCCAATGCCTCCAAGATTGATGAATTTGAAGACTAGTAGAAGGAGATATGGCAAAAACATTAGGCGTTGCACAGTCTGAAATCAAATTTGGACAGATTGCAGCATTGGAGTAAAACGAGCATAACTCACTCGTTCAGAGTCCGTTGGGGGTCAACAAAGACTTGATGGAAAGACAATTTCATGCGCCACGCATCAGAGAAATTGTTTGCTACATGGTCTAGTCTGGGCAGAGAGGGAAATTCATGAAAGAGGAAGCAGCAACGAAGAGCAAAGGAGGAGAAGGTAACGATGATGCAAGGAAACGATCGGGCAAGCCTCTCATCAAGTAAAATGATCGGGTCAAGCATGGAGAGTGGATCAAAGCTGCATGGACATCTTCAAATCTTACATGAAGGACCATGGCTTTGCGACAACAAGAAGGTACGTAAGAAAGTCGAGCTCTATGACTTTAAATGAAGCGCTTTGCAGGAGGCAACCCGTTTTCTTTTGTTTATATATATATATATATATATATATATATATATATAATATAACCATCTACATTGTGATCTTAAACTGAAACATCAAGTAACATTGTACCATTGCTCTAATAAATGCCACAACACCATGTTGTTTGATTTAATTGCTATTGAGGGAGCACTTTGTTCTTGATCTTGGAAAACTTGTAGACCCTTTTTGTGTGCCTATTAGTGTTTAGTGTCTTTTTCTTTTGAGTCTTTTTAGAGAGAGCTATGAGGTTGGCACCATCCTTTGACTCTAAGCTTGTGGCTAGTTAATTTAGGCTAACTCTTGTATTTGTTTTAGATAACCACCATATCATGTCATTTTTTTCATGCATCATATTGCATTGCATGCTTTGTGTTGATCTAACTTTTTGTCCAACCAACCTAAGCCTACCTATAGCCCCACCAAAAACCCATAGCCAACAAGGGTAGGGTTGACTTGTGTTGATTGGCTTGCACTATTCCGGTTGGCCAAGCCCACCTCTATCCCTTGCTGTAACTAAAAACTTTAACTAGCCCTCCTATGAGAAAACCTTTCACACCTTTAGCCCTCCTAAAACCATAGGTTTATTTTTCATAAAAAAAAGACTTTTAGCACCACCTTAGATAGAATTTCTATGCTTGACTCCCTCTCTTCAAAATTCTTATTTGAGGCAAAAATATAGGATACCCATAACCTACCCTTAAAACTTTGTTAGTTTGGTTGTTTGATCTTTTCAACCCTTGCTAACATTTGCTTGTGCTAACTCTTTGCATTTGCATTTTGTATCCCCCTCATTGTCATCTTACGCTTTATGATAGCTTGGTCTTTTTGTGAAACTTTATGATGAATGCTTTCATATCTATGTTAACTCTTGTCGACATGCGTTACTCCTTTTTGCAATCTTGTGTAAACATGGTGTTTAGATATGATTGGAGACCACCATCATTCAGTTTTACATACCTTGCTATCTTGTTGCATTGGTTGGTTTATAAACTTTGCAATGCGCCCTACTTGTCTTACACTATAAGGAATTGTTAATCTTGGAATAAGCATGGTGTTTTGACCTTGGTTAATAAAACTTTATGGCAAGGGAGAAGTTTGGCAACCACTTTGTAAGCATGGAGCTTAGAATTTGGTGTAAACATTGTTTTGTCTTTATACCATCCTATCATTTGCATGCACCCTTGCACACACGTACACCCATTAGGTTTTAACTTTTCTTTTACTAGATTAACTATGCCACAAGTTAAGATCATAGTGGATGTCTTTGGTTTGTCGGCATAGAGTGAGTATTCCCGACCGTCACCTCGAGGGTACTTTGTGCTTTAAAATTATTTTGCAGGCATTGTGAATCACTCCCATGAATTCATGATAAAAGATGAAATCAAGAACGTCAACACCTCCAAAGGGACAACATGGAAGGAGGTGAAGATGGAAACGATTGGGACGGAGGCTTGTGACAAAGGGTGAACGTTGGAGGATAATCAAGACAAAGTGAAGAGTATGACGATCCACACATGGCGGTAGGACTTCAAGATCGTTCATCATCTTCCATGCCTAGCAACATGCTAAGCATGGGGGAGGATTTGGTGGACATGAGAAGACCGCATGGAGCAAGGATCATGGTTCTTCTTCCATGTTAAGCACAATGCTTAAGCATGGGGGAGGCCATGCTGCACTTCAAAGCATCGAAGGATGGTAACAAATCCTCAACCCTCTTTTTGTCCTCGTCTTTCTATATGCTTGTACATATGTTTATGCTTTCCACAACCTTAGATGCAATCCTTGTATATCTCTCTTTAGAATAACATGGCTACTAGGAGTAGAACCTAGTTTTGTTTTGTTTTCAATAATAATCACCGTTACCTTGTGCTCACCATGATGATATCTCGTATGCTCTTACTTATGGATATATGATGATTGTTGCCTCTTTGATCATTCTTGTGCCTGGTTTTTATATGATTAAGCTAGTGCTCTCTCTTTTAATATGAATCTGAAATTTATTTAATGCTAGCCTAATCTTTTGTGGAGGTTATGATAACATAAGTCCCATAGTTCTTTTTCGTTGCTCTCAACTTTGAATGAATCAAAGAACCTTTTTATTCTCAAAAAGTTATGCTAACCTTGTCATGAGTACCGCTTGCATTTTGCTCTACACATCCAAAGCCCAAACTTACTTGAGTGCAAAACATTAGTATATATAAGATTTATTTTTGGGGGCATTAATTCAAGGCCTGATTTCTCTAGCCCGAGACTAAGAATCTGGTCATTCTATTTTTGCGTATGTTCTTTATGCTAGCCTCTTCTATCCGTGCATTGTGAGTTTCCACATTGGGAATTTCGCAAACCTCGCCGATATCCAACCAAAACCCAAAATATCTTTTTGTGTACACCTCCTTGACCACAACCCAAAATTATGAGTATGGATGGATATTTCGAGGAAGATTACAAGGAAGGTGCTTCAAGTGAGTAAGGGAGACTTCCAAAAGGATCCCTAGAAGATTTTTCAAGTATCTCTCTCTAAGGAAATATGAGAGCTTCAATTCCCACCTTGGCACATTTATCACCTCTTTTGCCCGAGGACGAGCAAACGTCTAAGCATGGGGGGGTTGCCAAGGAAGTGCTAGTATAGTCTAGAGTTCAAGGGGAGCAAAATAAAAAAAAGAAAAAGTATGATGAAAGAAAAAATAATAATAAAAGTATGATGAAAGAAAAAAATTGAAAAAGTATGATGAGAAAAAGAAAGAAAGAAGAAAGAAAAATAATAAAAATAAAATAAAGCCCCCCATTCTCTAGCTATGTTTAGTGCTTTTTGAGTTTTCAAGAGGATTCAAGATCAAGACTCATACTCATCTTTCCAACCATGTGCAATCCGATAACGAGGACTTCATTTGTGCCTCGGGATCACTCTTTGCCATTTGCGCATGTCCACCGATCTAAAAGTGTGTGTTCATCTCTCCCCCCTCCTTGATAACATTATTTTTCCAATGACCTTTTTGACGAGTCTCGGTAAGTCCATGAGAAGCTTGTCTTGTTTTGATAATATCTCGACTATAATATCTTGGTAGGACTAAACTTTCCCATAGCTCTATATAAAGCCTTCCACCATATTTGAGAGAGGAAAGGAGTAGAACAAGTAGGCTTGAGAGACAAGATGAGATGAGAGTTCATGAGCAAGATGCAAGGAGGTTTATTATTGATCTTGGTAAAGCAAAGTTTTCTTCATCCCGCTCTTATTTTTCAAAATTTCTGAGATTTGTTTAAAATTTGAGAGCATGATTAATTACTTGTGGAAAGAGCTTAAATGATATCTACCCTCCATAGAGATTAAAGCTAGTTACCTTATGGAACTTTAACAAATATAAACTTGGAGAGCATTATGTTTTCTCATGTATGAATAAGTGCAGGGTTTGAACATTGAAGGGCAATACTAAAATCCATTAAAGGCTTACTCGAGGACGAGCAAGGTTTAAGCATGGGGGTATGTTGACGGTCAATTTCCGACAACCAAGAGCACTTGTTACACTTTGGTTTGAGCTTTGAATTATAACTAACCCGCCACTAGGCACACAAATGATGTAACAAGTTCGCACTTGCATGTGGTTTTTGGAGTGTGTTGTTTACTCAGGAATTAAGTACCTAAATGAGGACTTGCAGGTGGAGTTCATCTAGCACTTTGTGAGAAGATCACGAAGCCCGACACGAGTCAAGACACGAAGTGAACATGACTCCAAATGACCCAAGGACCGAAGCATGAAGCCGTGAAACTCCAAGGACCCAAACGGAAGATGTGGGAGTTTGCACGCCAAACACCCTTATCTAAACCGCGGGGAAAACAATGTCAAGGACCCACATGGACTTCGGCAAATATTCAAGAAAGCACGAGAAGCATCATGGAGAAAGATGGGCCCGAACCGGGCCGAAAAAGGCTTGGGCCGGCCGGCCCATTCCGACCAGCCTAGGGGGTTTCGGGCCCGGTTCGGCCTCCCCTTTGACCTACACGCTCCTCGGCTCATTTATACCCCCTGCCTCCGACGGCTGCCAGATCAATTCATCAGAACTCGGCGAAACCTAGAAGTGAGCACCGGAGGGAGACGACGGCGGCGGAGACCTCGAAGTTGTCTAGGGTATGGCCTAGGCCAACCCTAGCCGCCATGGCCGCCCTGCGTGGTTGTGCCATGACGGAGTTCCGGAGCTACGTGTTCATCGTCTTAGGTATGATCTCGGTGGTGATGATGTAATACATACTTTCATGTGAGTAATGACAATCATGTTTTCCGATCTTTAAGCGATTCCATGTCTCCGTCTTTACTTTCTACCTATCGTGAATATGATTTGATCCTTAGTCTAATGCTAGTTTAGACTACATAGCATGCTTTATGTAATCATGGTGATTAGATCTAGCGTGTTGACCCGTCATGATTGGTAGACTTGTCCATGTATGGGCACACCCATGGATCCCCCGCTTCATTAAGGGAGCATCATGACAGGATGATTTCCCCCGAACGAGCGGATGTCTTCGGGAGGTAGGCCAGAGGTAGGAGTTTAAGGATGCTTTTAGATGAGATGCATGATTTGTTGCTCATTTGCCGGAGCTACAACTAGAAGGCGCTAGGCTTAGTCGTCCCCTTGGTGACGCTTTGCTTTGCCTATGTTTGTGTATGTGATCAACCTTCTGCCACCACACATACACCCTTAAAGGTTACCTTGTATGCAATCGACGCTTCATGTTAGGTTAAATTGGCTAGATAAGGTAGAGATCTCTAGCGGTTTGCTTTCGATCCTTGGATTGACAATCCTTGGGGGACCCTCCTTGGTGAAAAAGGCACCAAGTCACCTGTAGGCTCGCGGTAAACTTCAACACGATTTTGAACCGTCAACATCATATGAGAATCCATAGGCAGAGTATTGGTGGCCATGGCAGCTTTCTCGCTGGTGTAGTCATCCAATCTTTTCATAAGAAGGTCCAGCTTGGCAGTAATCATATCTTCTTCCTTGATAGTATGAGTACGCCTCGGACGTGGTTGGAGTCTTTCATCACTCCACCCTTGGTTGGATACCATCTTCTCAATGAGTAATTTAGCATTATCAACAGTGAGTGAGAAGAATGCTCCCTGAGCAACAGCATCAATATGGCCTCAGGCTGTCAGAGTCAACCCATTATAGAAGCTTTGAAGAATAAGTCAATCCTCCATCCCATGGTGAGGACAGGCCAGGACGTACTCCTGAAGTCTTTCCCAAGCCTCTGGAATAGATTCACTTGCTGCTTGCTGAAATCAGAAATTCTTCCACGAAGAGCATTGGTTTTACCCAATGGGAAGAACGTCTTGAGGAATGCTTCTGAACACTTATCCCAAGTATTAATGGCATCATGATTCGCATAGAACCATTACTTGGCTTTCCCCAGGAGAGAAAAAGGAAACAGTCGAAGACGAACAGCATCCATATTTGCACCCCTGATGATGAAAGTGCTACACAGCTCTAGGAATTACTGCACATGGGCATTAGCATCCTCATTTGGTTTGCCACAAAATGGGCTAGCCTGTACCATCGTGATTAGACCCGTCTTGATCTCAAAATTTTCAGTCCCCATTGCCACCTTAGGGCCTTGCAGCACCTGATCAGCAGAAGGAGCTGAGTACTCACGAAACGTCTTCTGGGCCATAGCGTTTGACGTGGATGGTACAAAGGAAGCTGGATCGCCTTCCGGACGAGTACGACGAGGTGAGTCGAAATGAATTCGAGCTCTCCTCGCTAGTGACTCGGGATCTTCTCTGAAATTCTCTGGTAAGTCAAAACCAGTCATACACTACCTGTCTTCATCATCTAAAGATAAAAGAAGACAATCAAGGTTAGCCTGCATTGAGAGTTGCCCTAACCTACTCATGATTTATAAATAGATGCAAAGCATAGTCATGATAATCCTCTACCTTCCCCGGCAACGGCACCAGAAATACTTGTTGACATTTCATAGCGTGATCACTTAAGAACAGATTTAGAATCCATCCTTAGCGACAGCGCCAGAAATACTTGTTGGCATTTCTTAACATCACTACTAACGACGCCGAGTTAGCGTGAGCATCAAGACTTGCCAAAGGTAAATCTCACGATCATGAACGAATCCGCAAGCGCACAGATAAACCATTGTAGCATTTCCCCAAGGAAGGAGAATATTCCAAGGGTATCGTATCCGTGGAAGGCAATGGCGGATATCAAGACTTATGCTTTTGCTCTGAATGTAAACCAAGAGATAGATATAGAAAACAACAACTCAAAGACAGGGGTAAGAGAAATGATATGATAGGGTAGTGTGACACACACTCTCATCTACCTCTACTCTAGTTCACTACGGCTTAGGGGGAACATACGAGTTAGCTCTAGGTTCTAATGTACTAAACATACAAAGCTAGAAGATACAAGAGATGAGCATAAAGCATTGCATGAAAGGGTAAGGTTCAGCACCCAGGTACAAACGGGGAGATAGCCTGCGATGACCAGCACTCTGCAAAACTACTCTTTAGACTCCTATAACAATACCCCAGCGCGGAGGGTTTCAAAGGGTCCAACAGCTATCACCACAGTGGCCTACCTCAATCGTTACGGGGGGCATGCTCATAACTAACGTAGCCACACAACCCAAGCACCATGCCTGTGTTGCTGCTAGACTTCACCCGGCCCGGGCTATTGTAACCCAGGGTGAGAGCCACCAGAAGACTAGTCAACTTAGACCAAGTACCGTAGCTTGAACACAAACTTCATGCAACACTAACATGCCATCTAACAAGATCAAACTAAGGCTAGATATACGAATGGATACGAACTCTCTTATGTCTAGTCAACAAGATCAAAGGGTCGTATTTGTGAAGAACACGAGCCTCTAACTTATGAACAAACACATAAGGAATGAGTAAATCATCCTTCAAGTGGATCAAAAGGTAGTGTTCACGAAGAACACGAGCCTCTAAATGATGAACAAGAGATGAACTCAAGAACATATCAATCATATGACACTATACCACAACCCGAAAACATAGATGGGAGGTCAGTTGTTATAAACAGCTTCAACATTGGACAGTCTGTGGGTATAAAGCTATAGCCACGGACCCAGCCAGTCGGTGTAAGTCCAGTCGGTGAAAATGTATACCGACTGACTGCGCTTACACTGACGGACGGTCCAACACAACAAACATATACCCACGGACAGCAGGTAACATACTTTAGCCATAGACAGTCTGTTATAGTACCTTCTTTCACCCACTGACCATCCAAGAGAACATGTAAATGAATAAAAATAATAATAAAGCTCATTTGGCTCCAATTTGGTTCAAAAGTGTAATAGAACAAGCACATTATATTATCAGCCATACAAACTACACTCATTCATGACAAGTCCATTCTTCATAGAAGCCATTCAACACATCACATTAAGCATACAAATATTGTTCACATTTATGCTTGGATAGTACAATTTAGCATCAAAACATCAACATAGGCTAGCTTAACATAGTTTGTCATGTTCGTAGAAGCCACCAGAGTCTACAAAAGACTTCACAACTATGCATATCCATTGATTGGTTGCTAGCCGTACTTTTGTTGTACAAAAGGTATGATCTGTTGAGTCAAAAGCGACCAACTAAAATCTTGCATGAGCTTTTTGGGTGGCTTGTTGTCCACAACTTGCTCTTTCAGCAAGTTGACAAAAGGTGATTATCTAGCAACATGTAAATTGCTAGCGGTGCCCACTGCTTCCTGAAAATGAATTGCCATGTGATCAGCTTCATATCATATATTAATCAATGCATTGAATTTTAAGCCACTTAATTCCAATGCATGATATGAATACAAACTTACAAAATGTACACAAATGACAGTGTATATGTAGGAGCCAACGTCCAAGTGAGGTAGTAAGGTCACACGGACTTGGCTTCATGTTTGGTGGATTTGAACAATTATAGTTCCAACTGTACGTGCATTTCCTAACAGTGACTTGGTTTCAAACAGAAAAGGACAGAACTACTCTACTCCTTACCGAAAATTTAAAAAGAACAAATGCCCTGCTAAAAATAGTACCTCCCTACCCTACTCTACTCAAAGGAAAGCTATATGTGGTTCAGGATAGGTGGCTAATCTCCAAAGAAACAAAATGATCAACTATTCATTCATGAGAAACAAACATTCTGAGAAGGTGTGCTTAGTTTCCATTCTTATAGTCATCCAACAACTTCACATTCTTGTGAATGAAAATTCGGAATAAATTACCTGCAGCATCTTGACGAAGGAGTATAATCAAATTACACTGACCAAGTAAACAACATGTAAATTGGCAAAGGTAAGTACAAGAATTTTTTGCAGCTCTAAGAAAATGTTAAGAGGGAGTATAATCAAAACTTAAACTATTATTTTTGCTTGTATACAAAACCACCTATGTCTGTCCTGAAAGCAGGAACAAATAGACCACCAGTTCTATTATTTGGGAGCAAATCTAGGTCCACTATTTGAGGGAAAATCCAATCAGAGTAGGTGAAATAGTTCAGTCAGTAATTTCAGTAGTACGCACCTTCACCTTTGCATCCCAAATCTGTATGCCTATACAACTTCAGTAGTACGCAAAGGTGGGGGTTTCAGTACCTGTTTTGCTGTGTTGTTGTGCACGCCGGGGACAAGGATGGGGAGGTGCCGCCACCGAAGGAGCTTGCCTGCAGCCGTGGACCTGCGCGAGCCCTGAGCCCCCGCCTAGAACCCCTAGCAGGATGGCGGCGACGGACGGTGGTGAGTGCACGGGGCAAAAATCCGGAGGTGGATGCAGCAGACAGGGCCTGAGGTCGACGCCGCGGCTGGGACGAGGCCGGAGGTGGACACCAGGGTGCTGGGACGGACGGCGCACGGGGATGGACGCCGGCAGGGACGGGGCTGGGGATTGGGAGGCGGCGGATTTGGGCGGGCGATTTGAGGTGCCGCGCGCGGCGGGGTCGAGGATTGCGCGCGGCGGGGTCGGGGGATTTTGGAGGCAGCGCGCACGGTGGGGTCGAGGATTGGGTGGCAGCGGCGGTGGCAGTGGAAATTTGGGTGCCGCACGGCAGTGTTTGGCCAGGAGAGAGGGGAGCGGCGCCAGTTTGGATTTTTGGAGGGGTTTTTTTGCTCGGCCATGAAAATTTTAGGTGCGACCGGGCCGAGTGTGGTGCCAAGATGGCTGGGCCAATTTGCCAACGGACCACTCGAGACTAACATAATGAATGCCGACGGGCCCTCCAACATTACATGTGAATATGTTTACCGACGGACAGTTGCTTAGTATAACTCGAATTACCCACGGACGGTTCATCATAGTCTTTTAACGACGGACGGTTCGATGTTTTAGAACAACTTTTACCGACTGAGGTCAGTCAGTAATTTTGGGTTGTGGTATAGTGTGATCTACAACTTTATATGAAATAGCTGAATAACTGAAGTAGATCAAAGTCATACAAAGAAATAAAGATACAAGAGAACTCATACCTAGACTCCAAAGTAGACTTGGAACCTGAATAAGAGCTACTCTAGCCTACCCTCTAGCCTTGGAAACTAAAAGTGAGAGGAGAATGGAGAGAGTGGTGTGTGAGAAATGGAGCCCCTCCCCTTCTATTTATAGGCAAGGAGGAGGCTTGCTTCGGGGCTGAAACTCCACCAAAACACTCGGGGATGCAGCAAGCGACCAATGGGGAGCAACCACGTGGAGGGCCAGGATCAGAGGCCACTAAGGCGGTTCTGCCGATCCTAGGATCGGCCATCCCCCTAGGGTGGCCCCCTGACCTGTGCTTCCTCTGGGTGGCTGCCCTATGGGCCCTTTGATCACTCCCCCGTGCATGCCTCATTTTGGAATCCTAGATGGGCCCTTTGATCCTTGTGAAGTCCATGTGTCGCTCTCTGATTCGTCGGTGAGTACCTCTCTTGGATCAGTGACATGGATTGCCACGTGTTTCCTTTGGTGGTAGCCACCTCCTCAGCTGAGTTGGCATGGTTCTTCCATAGAAGGTGGGTTTCCATCTCTTTTTATTCTTATTTCACCTACATACAAATAATCTCCAAGGACAAGTAGAACTACATTATTCAAACCAAAATGCAAGTAAATAATGCATATGCCTCCATTTATGTGAGAATATTGATGGTTGAAAGTAGTAACAGCCGCCAACAGTCTGTTGGACCCATTGAAATCCTCCACGCCTGTGTACCGAGTAGGGCCCCCAGGTCGGTTGCACACTTGGACCTTTAAAAGCTAGGGTGTACCGATGCCCCACGGGGAGGGCTATCAGTGGTCGTTTCATCCCGAGAGTTAAGTCCCCCTAGAGAGTGCTTCTCAACTCCTACCTATCTCAGTAGTGGCTGCGTGTCCTTGGATAGACACCCGTCCAGTTACCTAACCGTCCTTGGAAATGATACCCTTGGAATACTCACCTTCCTTGGGGAAGTGCTACAACAGTGTATCCATGAGCTTGCGAATTCATTCACACTCGTCAATGTACTCGGGTGTTCCTTACATGCTCACTCTACCCGACGCAATAGTGGTGACGTTAAGAAATGCCAACACCTCCCTAGAATCCAACCCTCTCCAAAGATCTCACCATGAAGCTCTCAAGCTAGTCCTAGAGAAAATAGGAAACTAAAAAGAGAAATTTCCTAGAGCAAATGAAGACCCTAAAGCCCAAAAGATGGCTGCCAACTCCCTTCCTCCATGTTTATATATGAGGTCCATCGGAGGGGGCGAATGACTAAAATGCCCTTAGGTGATACAACCCCTTGAAAGGGCAGATTAGGAAACTTGACAGCTTTTCCATTGGACGGACGCCCAGCAACCGCACCTCGTGTAGCCTCGACGCAAAGCCTGCGATCCCGCTGTGTGTCCTCCGCTTCGAGTCACCCGACGCTCCATGGCCGCCACCGGTCAGACCGATGCTCGCCACCGATCAGACCGGTCCACCGGTCATACCGACCTAGTGCAGTCTGAAGCCGCCGACCACTCGGACTTGGCTTTGAGGATCAACCAAGGAACCCAGTGGTTTTCTGGTGAACCACTGCAAACCCCACGAGCTTGGTGCAGCCTCCTCGCTGAGCTCCTTGACTTGGCCGCCACGTCCGCTTCGGCTCGATGTTGGCTTTCGGATCAACCAACGAACCCGCTATCCAACTTTGACTTGCTCTTCTCGCACCATGTGACTCGCACTTGATCCTGTCTGGCCACCGGGTCCATCGAACCAAGCCTACTTGTCCCTCCAGTACTTCAGAGGCCCCGCAAGGCTAAGACCTTTCGCGCTTGTTCTTCACCTCCACCAACGCAAATCAAGTCGCAGACTACACCCACAAGACAAAGCACATCGTCAGTCCACACAACATTGTCAATAACTCATCACTAAGGAGTGGCCAAGCACCGGCCGTCGGACACTCCGGTCCTCACATTGTATGTCACATTTTTGCATGCATTTCCCGGGAGATACCATGCGTGGGAATGACAGCTACTTAGGCCTCAATGCAGACATGAGTGGAGCTAGGGAATGTTGTCTGGGATTGGATGATAATGTAGTCCATGAATAGACGTCGGTGGGTATGGTTGTCGCGGCCAGTTCCGCTTGAAATTGAGGTATGGGCCGGTCAAACGTATGGGTATAGTGTACGCTTCTGCGCAGAGTAGAATATATTCGAATAGTCGTGGTTCCGGCAAAGAACCTTCTTGGTTTAAGCTCCCGTCGATTAGCATTCATACTTGTGAGGATTGATGGGATAGTGTTGTGGCACTTAGAGAGAGTGATGAGGTTGAATGCCAGCACAGAGGACACTGGTGGTCTCTGAGTTATTAAAACCTGGAACTGGTAGGGGAGGCTTTGTGTTCCCCCTCCAGGGCCAAACTGCATATTATACTTGCTTTACTTTCAGTATTTGCAATACTACCTTACCTGCATTTAGTTTACCTTTTTAATAATTATACTTGTCTCCTTTCCTTGAAAGCTTGCATATAGTATGGCTTATATTTCATAAGCTAGGATTTGCTGAGTACGTTGATGTGCACTCAGCCTTACCTTCACTATACTTCAGGTGTTGTAGACCATCTAGTTAGTGGATGGGCACCTGTGTTTCCCTTCGCTGTGTTGAGGTAATTTCTTTGGGTTATACATTGTTTATTGCCTCTTATACTCAACTCTGATGAGAACCGTGTTAGCCTACTCGATCCATAGGACTAACATAGGTGCTCAGCGGAATCCCGAAAGGGGATCCCCACAGAGGGGGTGGTGCGAGGTGCTACGAGTGGCGAGGACACTATTTATAGCTCGGCGGAGGGGCTGGGGTGCCCACGGGCAGCCGGGCGAGCTTGCCCAAGCCTCGCTGGGCAGCTTGCCCAAGCCTCACCGGGCAGCTTCCACGCAGCGGCGCATGGCGAGGTGTGGCGGAGGGCGTGGCGCGTGGTGCAGCGGAGAAGGACGAGGCGAGTGCCGTGGGTGAAGGGATGTGGCCGAACTAGGTACTCCTGGTGCAGGTGCATGCGGGGCTCTCACCGGGGAGGTGCATCCACACGGGAGAGGTGGAGATCGAGCTCGGCTTGCCGACGGCGGCGCTCTGGAGCACGCATGCTGGCACGTGGGTGCGCCGGTGGATTGCAGCACTGAGGGCTCGAAGTGGTGAACTATAAGTGCAATCAAGCCCTAAGTGGGTTTTGGTGATGTTGACCACCCAATTAAAGGTCTAATGAGCTTCTAAGTGTATGTCTCAGGTTCATGATTTATATAAGGTGCAAAGGAACAAAAGGAGACCCCTAATTCAAAAAGGAAGGCTTGCCCTTGATCAAGGATGCTAGTTTAATTCATTTTCTTTTGGAACTTGAGTATAGGACAAGCCGTACTATCAAGAGGGATACTAATAGTGGCTTTGGGTGGAACTAAGTGCATAAAGTTCTTCACAAACCAACAAATCATCCCAGCCACATAAGTCATATCAGCTGCAGATGTACTTTTCTCTGTTCCCGGAACCTCTGAGTTTTTCCCGGAAGTTCCGGACTGCTTCCCGTCTGTCAGCTGAAGACTTCCAGTTCTCAAAAGTTCCGGGAAATTTCTGAAGGTTCCGAGATTTCGAAAAGAGTCGTTGCAGATCTGGATCTGAGGGTATTTATACCCCTTTGGTCCCCAACGGTCCTCTTCTTCTTCTATGCGCCGAAACAGTAACATCTGCTCCTCTCTCTCTCATAGCATTCACTCCCACCTATTTGAATCCAAAATCCATCCTTAGCATTCAAGTCTTGGGTGATTCCTTGTGAGAAAAAGCAAATCCTTTCACTCTCTTGAAGTTCTTGTGCACTTGGTGAAACCCTAGCTTGTATCTATTACTCTTGGAGTTTCACTCCTAGACGGCTAGAGGTTACTTGGGAGCTTCCTAGCTTTGTGTGGCTGCCCCAAGTCGTTTGTATTACCCTTTGTGACTAGTGGAACACTCCACCTATTGTCTGGTGATAGGTGTGAGAGAGGAGTGGATCTAGAGAGATCCCAAAACCTTTGTGACTTACCTCAACAACGTGGATGTAGACCAACCTTTGTGGTGAGCTGAACCACGGGATAAATCAGTGTCTCTTGCGCTTTACATCTTTTACATATCTTGCTTGCTTGTGCTTAGTTGTTATCTTCTAGATCTATTAGGGTTTGCTCTAGATCTATAAGTTCTTTGTGCTCTAAGGTTGTTAAGTTGCTTGTGCTTCATATTCTTATCTATAATCTCTATCTTATACTCCTGCTATTCCCTTTTAGCTAACAAACTTGTGCAGGTTCAAAAATCAGAAGCTCCAGGAAAATTCACTGCTCAATGTATTTTCCCAGAGGTTCCACGATTTTCCTGGAAGTTCCTGACTCTGATAAAGCTTTAGCAAGAAATGTTTGGATTTGTTTTGTAGGCCTATTCACCCCGCCTCTAGGACACTTGCATTGATCCTTTCATGAACAAGCAGCCTTGGGTGGTTGCGGCGATGCGGGAGATGGCGGCACACGCGTGGGCATGGCAGCGGAGAAGGCGGCGCGCAGGGGAGGCATGCTGCGGCGGGCAATGTAGAGGAGGGGGAAGGGGGAAGAAAGGAGGAGGACGATGATGACGTGGTGATGACGTCGGCCAGGCGGGGCTCGGTGGGCTGCTGGCTGGGCCGAATGGGTTGCTGGCGTGCGAAGGGAGATGGTGAGGCAGGCTGGGCCGATTCTGCTATTGGGCTAGAATAGGAGGTTATGGCCTATGTAGAATTTGAAGAAGTTCTCTAATTGTTTGAACTAAAGTTTGAATTCAAATTTGAAATATGGTTTCAAATTTGAGTAGACCAAAGATGCGAAGGATTGCTAGAAATTCCTTAGAGGATAGTTAGAGTGAAAAGGGCTGAGATGAGGTGTTAGCCACTCAAATGCATATGAATTTCCTAGGGTGTTTTAGGGTGCATTGCAAATAAATAAAAATGCAGGTACCTTTGTGATAGAGTTGCTATATTTTTTTAGAAAAAAGTTTTTAGATGCTGTTTTTGAATATCTAGAAAATTGGGATGTTACACTGAGAATATTGTTATTGCTTAGAGTGCAAACTAACTCCAAAAAATCCACAGTAGCTACCAGTGTTGTCTACTCATAAGTCTCATATCAACTTTCAATACAAGAAGTTTAGGAAATACATCAAATTTGTTTCTTATTAGTCTGCAAGATGTATATGCCTAGACCTATTTCCGGAACTACTTAACTATTTCTCAAATTGTTAGAGCTATTTCGGGACCCACTTGTCATCGACTCATCATTAGTCAGGAAAGGTATTCCTAGAATATCTATATCATTTTTCAAACTTCGTGTACGCATAGTTTTAAAAAAATATGGGTACGCTAAAAGTTAAGGAAAATAAGGCTTGGTTCTTGTGAGGTACAAATGTTAAAAAGCAAACTTTTGGGAACATGAAATCAAGCAAATCATTTAGTCAACCTTGTATAATTTGGTAGGGCAAAGTGCATAATTGGCTAGATAAATGATGTGTATTGATATGCTGGTATTATAGCTTGAACTGATATGGAAAAGAACATAGCACAAGGATATCATGTCTTTTTAAAATATTGCAAGCATAATAATGGTTTTTACAATACTTAAGACAAGAGATTTGCTATACAGTACACCGAAATATCTATGAACCATCCATTTAAATAGATCTGGATATCTATTACCTCCTAGAAATGTAATACAAGAAATATATATTTATATATTATTTTTATTTTAGAAAATACAAAAATATCCAGAATATTAGAAAAAATATCTAGCAATTAGACCTAGTATGCATGCATACGTAATGGATCCCAATGTGAGTTGTTTTTGAAACATGCATACATGATATGACATGATGCATCTCAACGTGTCTAATGTCTATTTCTTTGGAGCAAACATGCGGTTTGTAAATTTTTCTGAAATGTGACATATATGTAGATGTATAGCATAACTGGTTAAGTGATAACATAAAAGTGCATTTTTATTATCTATCACAGATTTAATCGTGGTAAGTGATAACATAAAAGTGTATTTGTATTATTTATTATAGAAATAAGTTGTATGACAAATAACTATGTTGTGTGAGTACTACCGGAAATTTGGTGATGTACAATACAATAGGAGGTAAGGTATTCTGAATATATCAATGATTTATGTACAATTTAATAAATACACAAAGACCACACTAACATATTGCAACTACCCGCCCGCTGCATGCTATTTATTCAGAAACACCGTCTTGCAGAGTTAACTGACCTTTTCTATTTTATAATTGATATTTCCTATATATAATCAATGGACCAGATTTAATTGATATCTTACCACCAAGAAGGTAAGAGGGTGTACAATAGCAAAGTCTTTAAGAGAAACAACAACATAGCCTTTTGTCCCAAACAAGTTGAGGTGGGTTAGAGATGAAACCCACAAGAAACAAGGGTAATAAGAGGAACACAAAAGCACAAGATAGCTTGTAGAGTTAACGGTACACATGAAAAGAAGAAACAAATATCATGGTTCAGACATATTTATTGCAAGTCTCCAAGCACTCCTATCCATAGCTAACTCTTTGAAGATGAAAGTCTTTAACACAAACATAATGATATCATAAACAACTATATAGATGGAACCCACTACAAGTCATGGATAGATTTCTCTCAACATGCAAGCATTCCACGTCATCATCCACTATGAGCCATGTCACCATCCACTAGATCATCTATTTATGTTTTCAACCGATTTTCTGTGAAAGTGTGAATATATTTTTGTGAGTAGCACGCCATGTAAAATTCTAGCAATAGAAATACATGTAAGATAACTCATTTAAGAATGCTCTTTCTCAACAAAATGAACATACTTCCATGTAAAATGTAGTTTACGAAAGAATATTGTCATACAATCACTTTCGTGTTTATACTTTCATATTTCACTTTAAAATTTTGTTTAACGAATTCCCGCAGCAACACGCGGGGTATCACCTAGTATAATATGTTTTCTTGCGACTCCCAGAAGCCGCTAGAATAATATCAAAAGCTCTTGGGGATATTTTCAAGATGTTGGTGTTTGATTGAATAAGTGTACTTCTTAGATCCATGTAATACTACTTTTGAAATGGGAAAAGCCAGATCACATTATATACTTAAATGAAGCATTACAATTCACATTTGAGGAAAGAAGTCCCCTCCCCGTTTTGCTTTCCATCAACACGAAGAACCAAAATGGTATGCAACTGGAAATAACAATTTGAGTAAACTGCCACCTCCAATAATAGGCACTTCAAGTAGTGTCAACATCAGTAGATAATTTTAAACATTGAGCTAAATCAAGAAAAAATACATGCAAATCAAAGCTAACCAAACTATAAATTGCATGCTCTTAGTGTTTTTCAGGTGAACCCTATGAAATTTAGCGCAAATGCTTCACAAAGCAAACTAGCATATTTTATTGGAAACTACATGGAGCAAGAAACACAATTTCTAGTAATACGAATAAGTGTTTGCTATTTGTGGTTGCAATATATTTTACAACGAAAGCAGTAGGTAGTAGTTACCAAGATGTGTCTGTTGTTTCTAAGTTAGCTTTTTATTCTACAATGTTTTGTTTTGGAAAGGTAAAACACTAGCTCGTGAGGTGAAAATATGATAAATGATGAGAACAGGGAGCAGATTGAACAAGTATAAACCAAAATGATCAGAACAAGGAACATGGAGTGATCATAAATCCTAAAAAAACCAAATCAAATTGGGTCGATTAGAGGAAGAGACGGAGGGTGTGCATGCTAAGGAATTGAGTTTTGCACAGAGTAGCGAACAAGCGAAGAGTGTCGAGTAGCAAACTAGCGAAGAGAGAAGCACGTTGCCGATGAGACGAAGATATTTCCCATCACTATGACCTGCTTGCAAAACCCCATTACAACGTGGCACAAGCAAGGAGCACATGTGTAGCTGTCTCGGTGATCTCACTTTGTTACTGTTGTCTCGCTTGAAAAACCTCAACACCCACAACGAACACACACATCGAGAAAGGAGGAAGGGAGACAAAGAGGAAGGAAAGCACACTTACAGGCGCTTTGTGTTTGAATTCATCGCGTCGGGGAGGACGAGTCGGTGTTGGATGAATATTGACGATGAAGTGGTAACGAAGGGGAGAAGGCGGATGAAGAAAACAGTGAGGTGGATACGGAGCCGCGGAGGAGCGGGCGGCAAGGTTCTGGCGGAAGAGAGAGGAAGCGGTGATCGTGTCGAGTATTTGATTTGAACTCAGCACTGCTAGTTGAAGTAGAGGGTGGTGAGAAAGCGTCGATCAAGCCATGCTGAGAGAACCCAGAACACGTGCTCTAACATGCAACATAATCTTGACGGACCAGATACGCTTACCTGGAATATCCAATGGTTGGATGGCGCCACAACCCCTGCGATCACACTTGCTGAGCCGTTTTCGTTTCATGTCTCTGTCTACCTAGGCAGCTATTTCAAATGGATCACAAGTTTGCAAATTAGTGAATGGATTTGAAGTAATATAGTAGCTTGCTTTTAAGCCATGCTTTTTGTGACGATGGTTCGATGGGAGAGGAACAACGTTTTTGTGAGGAAGTATATTTCTCCACAAAATAGTGCTCTTGACATTTGTAAATTAACTTTTTGCATATTTTTTTCTCAAATGTACAGTACTTTGGATTGTGGATTGTTGACCTTAGGAACCTTCATGAACCATTTTCTGAATTTACAAGCATGCACCATCTCAATAGGAACATTTACATGGACTCTCAAACTTACATTAACATTTGGGTGGCTCTATTTATCTGTTATCACAAATTTGATCCTCTAATATGTCGAATATTAGGCCATTGAATTGCGATTTGATGGTTGCAACCTACCCACCACAAAACAAAATGAGTGGATAGTCTTATCCTCTCATTGTCGCCATCGGTCTCCTCCCACGCAGGCAGACGTCCTCCTAGCATCCTCCGCGGCCCGCTGCCACCTCCTGCAGCCTTCAGGTGCTCGTCACCGGTCGCTGCGCCCTCACTCCTCCAAACCATTCTCTCCATGACATCCCATCTCCCTGAGCCGTGATCCTCCGCATCCACCATCACCAAAATCGGCTCCGGCGCCACCGCCGTCACCGCCACGGCACCACCCCCGTGATCGCTCCCTCGCTAACCCCTCGATGTCATCCTCCTGCCACCATAGGACAATCGGTTATCCCCCACCACCCACAGTGGGCGGCACCCTCGCCGCCCTGCAGCCCCACCCACCGACCGCCACCACCGCTGGGCTGCTGGCCTCCCCTGAGCTTCCTCCACAGCCGGGGAGACCAATCCCATAAATACCAAATCCCAACTCGAAACTGAGTTAATGTAGGTCGCCGGACATTGGAAAGAAAGAATGAAGCACACTAGAGAAAAAGTATGGAATTTGACAGATTTTTAGACCCAAGAATCTGTCGAAATATGTTTAGCAAATCTGTCTAGATTTGATCCATGTATTGGACATATATTTCATTCTTATTCAAAGAAATCAATTTTTTATGTTATTGTAGAATTTTTGAATGTGTAAAATATATTATAATGTTAAAGATTTCTTGCAAAATCATCTTTTGACGATGGTCATTTTTTTTTACAACAAGCATATATATTAAACTAATAAGCAGCCATTACAAAGAGGTCCTCAAAGTAAAAATAAATTACATCAAGGTCCTCAGACCAGCAAAGAACCACTAGTATGTCGATGCGTTCGACGACGGCGAGATCGTCGGCGGAGGCAGCAAAGGCTTCAAGGGAGCTTGCAGCCATGAGAAGGACCGCACACAGTTGCGGTTGAAGACGGGGCGACGGGGTTGAAGAGTTCCACACCGAGCGAGCAAGATATCGTAGATGCTTCATCGCCGGAGATAAAAGAGTGACCACCAAATCGCTTCCCTGAGGAGGACGAGGTCGCCGGAACAACCAACGAAGAAGTGCTGCGAGAGCACAGTGGAACAGCCGGAAAGCAACAGACTGCTTACAGTTGAGACCGACAGCAAAATCAACGACTAGATAGTACTGATGCGTTCGACGATGTGCAACTTGAGTCAACCCAGATAGGGGCAAGAACACCGGAACAATCATCAAAGCACAGAAATAGTCATTGACTGCGGTGAATGGGGGGAGGCGGAGCTGGGAACTGTGGATCTCCGGCGCGTTCAACAGCAACAAACCCATCTCAGCAAAGGGAGACAGGGGATTTGGAACAACTACCATAGAGATGAAACAGGCCAGCAACAGAGGCGGGAAGGAAGGGCGGGAGCGGAGATGGTAGCAGGGAAGAGGCGATGCGTTCAACATCATCAAACAACCCCCATCAGAAGGAGGAAGATCCGGCGGAACAACCATCGAGAAATCCCAGATCGTCGGCTTAAGGCGAAAGGAGTGGAGGAAAAAGGGAGGGGGAGAAGCTGTCGGTTGACGGGGATGGAGTAGATTATTTAGGCTTACCTTGTTTGAGTAGCCGACGGCGACGGAAGGGCCAAGATGGCCGGCGACGACGACGGCGGAGATAAGAACAAGGCAGCAGACCAAGGCCATAGAGGCCAAACCTAAGGAAATGGATCTACAAAGGGAGGAGGGGGACCCCTGCCTCATCTCGCCGCCGGCAAGATCGCCGGAGAGGAGAGAGGGAGGGGGCCCAGATCGGCGGCGGAGGTGACCAGGTGAAGGGGATACTTCTAGGAGAAGGAAAGGGGATGGGAGAGGAGAAACGGCATTCGCCCAGTACTACTGTGCCGGTTACTGCAAAGAGCCATAGCTCGTGTCTCCTGTGACTGTTGTGTGAGAACGGGTGTTAGCCCGGTTGGCTGGCGTAGCAGATGGGCTCGCCAGCCGCCCGCGTTCGAGTCTCAGGCAGCGTGGGTTATCTCAATAGGGATTTATTTCTCGAAAAAAAATCTCCTAGCCGGTAATATCGGAGTTCGGAGGTTTTCTAAGTCGGTAGGAGATTTTTCTTCTCTTAATGAAAACCGTGGGGGCGGTCTTTCCCCCACCGGCTTAGTTTTCTGTGACTGTTGTGTGCAAAGCGTAAACTAGCGGTAGAGGCATATTGAAATAGAAGCCGCCGCCTCACAAGGAAAGCGTCATTTTTGGTAAGGCCACCATGTTCAGGTCCGATCCGGAAGACCGGAACTGACTTCTCAACTTCTTCGCCTGCTACATTGAAACGCCCCTCTCCCATCCCCGTCTCGTTCGATCTCCCGATCCCGCCACCGGAGGCGATGGCAGCGGCGCCGGCGGTGAGGTTTCCGGTCTTCGGCCTCGTGCGGCTGCTGGGCCTGGCCGCCGCGGCGGGCATCCTCTTCTGGGCCGTCCACTACCGCGGCGGCATGGCCCTGTCCACCGACGAGGAGAGCAAGCTCCCCATCTTCAACGTGAGGATCCTTCGTGCCCTGCTGATTTACCCTGCCGCTTTCTCGTTTGCGACGTTGGATTGAATGTTGATTTTGTTTCTTTGCTGTGGGAGGGTTTGATTGACTCTTCAAAGAATCGGATCGAGCAGTTTCCGTGTGGCCGAGTTCCTGGTTAGGCGATTGGTCACTGCGAATATGCAGTGTACGTGGGTAGTGATAGAAGACATTAAAAGGCTTTGAGAAATCTGCGGACTGCGGTTTGGTAATAGGTGTAGGGTTTTTTGGCATGGTAGGAATTGAAGACTGAAGGGGTGGTGAGTTGTTTGGTAGTACTCCCTCCTTTTGCGTTTATAATAGCCTGTTTAGTTCTCAAAAAATTTCCCAACTACCCGCCACATCAATCTTCCGACACTGATTAGGAGTATTAAATGTGAATTAATGACAAAACCCATTCCATAACCCCTACCTAATTTTTCGATACGAATCTAACTAGCCTAATTATGCCATGATTAGACAACGTTGTGCTACAGTAAACAATCTCTAATGACGGATTAATTAGGCTTAATGGATTCATCTCGCGATTTCCCGTTCATTCATGTAATTAGTTTTGTAATAAGTCTACATTTAATCCTCCTAATAGGCCTCCAAAGGGACCTCAAAGGCGCATGGAGCAAAGGTCCAGTGACAAGGCAAGAGATAATTCATGCTGGCTGCATTTATTTTGCACCTTCCCTAGGCCAAGTTGCAGCACAGGCCTCACGCCATGCAGCGAATGCAGGCCTTTTATTGGTCAATTCGTTTGCTAGGAGTTAATTTCATTTCTACCGAGAAGGAAGGTAGTGAATGTGAGAGAGTTCTAATGCTGCGCGCCCTATAAATCGGAAAAAGTTGAAAATCGTGGTACGCCTTATAAACGCAAAAGGAGGGAAGTATACGCTAATTCATAGAAGAAAGTTCCCTATTTACACGATTGTTTTGCAGTCTAATCTTGTCTTTGGTGCTAATTTAGTGTACGCACACGCCTTTGCCACAAAAATAAAATATGTACACAGATACAAATGAATTCTTTTCTTTTTGTTTTTTCCTTTTCCACACATGTTAGTACATTGTGGTGTGTTTCTGATGGTCAGAATGTGTAAAATCAGGAATGATGTTTCTTTTTGTTTATTGATCTGCTGAAGGGGTATTTCAAGATAACAAAATATCTTCCTGTCTTCCAGGTTCACCCTGTGCTGATGCTGTTTGGTTTGGTAGCCTTGAATGGTGAAGGTCAGTACACACCTGCTCTTGAGTTGGGAATAATATTGTGGCATATTAATATTTCAGTGTCTTGTTTCATGATACATTCACTACAACATCAACTAATTGATTTCCCAAAATCAGTAGGAGAGGCTGGCATCATCACATCTTGCATAAACCATTACCAATTTTCTTGATACATATGAAAATCGTGATTGCTCATTGGACTAACTTGCTAATATGGGAAGTAGGATGTCTTTTTTTTTTTTTTGCGGGGTGGGAAGTAGGATGTCTCCGCAACATGATTCTAAGTATGTTTGTTTCACCCAACTCAACATGTACATACAAAAAGGTTCGAAAGCAAAACACCAAATATCTACATTTACCCCAGCACCTAGCAAGTTACAAATCAAATCAGATTCCATATAATCTCAGTTAAATTCAATTATTAGGACTGGTTTCTTTTAAGGTTTGTTTGGTAGCCCTATTTTTCCCTACCTAAACTGCAGGTGCTGATGCCTAGCATTTAGCAAAGACGATTCTGGTACTGTATTCAAGAACCTTGTTGATTAGAATTCAGTTAAATTGTTTTGTAGATGTGAAATGACAAATGAGTTTCTTTGGTACTGCTATTTCTCACATTTATGGACACAGTTTTTAATGGATTGGTTATTTTTATGAATGCAGCTCTTTTGGCCTATAAAACCGTGCCAGGAACCAAGAAATTGAAAAAACTAGTGCACCTTAGCCTGCAGTTCCTTGCCATGTTTTTGTGTCTAATTGGTCTCTGGGCTGTCTGGAAGTTCCATGACGAAAGAAAAATCGATCACTTATATACACTTCACTCATGGTTGGGTCTTACTTGCATCATCTTCTTCAGCTTGCAGGTAGATATGTGAACTCTTATGTCCAATTCTTTACTTCTATTTCATATTTCAATGAACAGGAGAAAAAAGTCATTTCACATCAAAATGCCCTCAGCCTTAAGTCTTTTTCTGTGAATCTCTGCAGTGGGCTACTGGATTTTGGACCTTTTGGTACCCTGGTGGATCAAGAAGTGGCCGTGCATCTCTGCTTCCCTGGCATGTGTTCATTGGTATATTCATCTATGTTCTTGCTATCGCCACAAGTGTGAGCGGACTCCTAGAGAAGTCAATCTTTATGCAGAGTGCCAAAATGATTGGTCGCTTCTCCACAGAAGCCATGTTTATGAACTCACTGGGTATGCTTCTGGTAGTATTGGGCGCCCTTGTTATTCTTGCAATTGTTAGTCCTGGACCTGGTAAGATCGACACATACCGAGGCTCTTCGGAGTAAGAGGAAGTGGTAACAGTGTGGTTTCTTGAGCTGCAATTTTTGCCAGTCACTGAGCATTGTATGTACATGTTGTTGTACTCAGAATTGTTATTTCGTTCCTCTGACATGGATAGTCTTCAGGATAATTTCGTTCCTGTAACGAGTGGTTCACTTCATTCCAGTAGGCAGTAGCATATGTGGATCAAGCTGATAGAAATTGTGGCCCGGACTTTTCTGTAGAGCAGACTCCATTATACTTTGGTTTTTACATTGAATATGGGGTATAATAAGTAGAGCTTTGTTTTGGATGATCAAGATTAACTTTAGGTTTAACTAGATGATCATCCTTGACGCTTGAGTTGTTGACTGAGTCTATGCTCTAAGTATTGTTTTCCATTCGTACTAAATATTTGGATAAAAATGTGGTATATACGGCCCATTTAGGCACGGAGAATTTCTAAAAGGTGTAGCGTAGGTATTTGGATTCTTGTACTGCCTGTGCGGGGTCCTAACGGAATACGTACAATTTGTTACACTAGCAAACCCAACATCTAAACATGCATATGCTTCTGCAATTACAATTTACAAACTCAATCAGACACGCTATCTAGTTGATTTAGGTTAAAAAAAAATTCTCAATCAACCTGCAGCGATAAGCAAATGCTCTGCAACCAACACATCCTATACAGATAAAGGCAAACATATCGCTAAACAGTTGCCCAGATCACACTGATCGCCAGAACATGTTCGCCAGACATATGACAACTAGAAATTATGAGTAGAAACGAAAGCTCAAGAAGCTTGCATCTTCCCAGAATACCACGTTACCATGTACAGAACCAGCACAATCATCGGGGATGATCTGACGGAAGACATCTTTACAGACTACACAGACATCAGTTGGACGCCACATTAACTGGTTACCTAGTCCTAAGAGGGAGAGATGACATCACCCTAGTTTTTGTTCGGCAACAGCAAAGATAGGGCGATTGGAAGGGAATGACAATCCAGCGTCAGTTGAAATATCCTACTACAGAAATGCACGAGCCACACTGCACCATGCGAGCCAGTCACTTTCATCACCCTCTGAGTACACCATTGACGAAGGCGGGCCTTTCTGAACCTGCAGGGGGGAAAAACAAATTATATCTATATCCTAACCCACTTATCATTTTTAGTCTCGAAAGGCATGATAGAAAAGCTATATCATTTTCTAAACCTCGTGCATGCCTAAGTTCAACACAAATTATGGGCACGACATAATGTCACCATACGGAGAAGGTTTGGTTCTTGTAAGGTACAACTGATAAAAAGTTTTTATTCAAAAAAAAACAACTGATAAAAAGTCAACTTTCAAAAACATGAACCATGCAATCACTTAGTTAGCCTTGTGGAATTTTATAGGAGCAAGTGCAAAATTAGCTAGATAAACAGCAGGTGTTATTGACAATCTTGTAGAAACGTTTTCAGCAAGAACAGGTTAATATGTTTTAGCAGTAATACAGGCCGAACTGTTAACATAAGGATACCATGTCTTGTTTAAATATTACCAGTATGCAATATTACTAATAATATGTTTTCTTCCAGCTTCCAGGGCTGCTATAATATGTCAAAAACTATTGGGGATATTTTCTCAAACTGCTATAATCCCCGTAATGCTACTTTTAAAATGAAAAAAAGCCAGATCACAATATATACCTAATATATTAGCATTACAGTTCACATTGGAGGAAAGTTCTTCCCTCCCCCTTTTGCTTTCCATCAACACAAAACACAAAAACAGTATGCAACTGGGTATAGCAATTTGAGTAAAATGCCACCTCCAAGAGTAGGCACTTCAAGGAAGTGCAAATGTCAAGCATCAGCAGTCAGCAGATAATTTCAAACATCAAGCCAAACCAAGAAAAAAATACAGACAAAACAACACAGGCCAAATTATAAAGTGTATGCTATTAGTACTTTTCAGCAAAGCTGAACCCTACAAAACTTAACATATCTGCCTGGAAAGTACACGGTGCAAGATAACACCATTTCCAGTAATGAAAATACCTTATGTTGATGGGTGAGATGTTAATGCTCCTTGGCAACCATTGTTCCACTGACATCTGCTCCTCCAACTCTGACCTTGCGCTTCTTTGAACCACTTACAGCTTTTGCAGATGGATTGGCAGATGTCCCAACTGCTGGTACAATGCTGTGTTCTTGAGATTCATCTTGTGACACAGGTGCTACATGATCTGGTCTGCCTGCAGAGGAGAACTCAAAGCAACAATTAACACTTGTGCTTGAGAAGGTTGCAGCCATACTCTAACATTAGAAAAGGTATATCCTATGAATGAAAATAGAGATGTACCATATGCTGAATATGTAACAGGGCGTGTAAACTTTATAGGAGTAAAAGCAGTATGGGTGCTTTCAAAAGATTTGATGGCACTGATAAGATGCTTCTTCGACCTTATGATTCCAATCATACAAGAGTTACCTGTAGCTGCAAACACCATATTGAACTATTAGTTAGATGATGACAAGACAACAGATTCATCTCGGTGCTTGATTTTTAATCATGATCAAGGAAACATAAGATACCTAATATTGACTTGATCACAACACGAGCTGCATTCTGCTGTGCATCCTTCTTGTTGGGTGCAGATTCACCAGTATAGGTATTCCCATCAAACACCACAGATCCAACAAACAGGGTGAAGGGCTCTTTGAGACGCTCTTCAGAGTACGAGGGACAAGCAGTTTTTGTCTTGACAGCAAATTCATAAAGAATTGATTTGCAGAACAGAGCATCCTGAACGGAAGAAAAGGAACATATACATTAGGGGCGAAGGATTAAAAATTATAAATATAGTTTTTGAAAGATGAGAGATTGCAACCCACAAAATATAAGTACATAGTCACGCAACACTAAAATGGTAATGTTATCTGAGCACTAGCATCTCGAGTGTATATCATACAAAAGAGATTTTCTTTATTTTTCTGGAGAGAGAGAGAGAGAAGGCGGTACACACTCAAAACACTGTTAGATTGATCTCTCCACCAATGGGCCCAACGGCCCATTGGGCCCTTGACTCGCGTCCGGATCGGGGACGCCTAGCCCGTTAGAAGGCTGGTGGGCCCCTGTCGCGCAGCACTATAACAGGGAGTGGGGGCCACGGCTCTAAACACGAGGTTCGCCGCCGCCACAGTAGCTTCCCCACTCCTAACCCTAGCCGACCGAGAGGGAGTGCTGAAGCGACGGGATGCTCCACCGATGCCACCACAGGACCTCTCCGCCGCCGTCCGTGTCTGCACTGCGCGTCGTTGCCTAGTGCAGAACATCACCGACAGAACCAGGGACGAGTACAGAGGTACGAGGTATGTCATTCACAGTTCAACCCACTCGATCTACTCCTAGTCGATCCGGCGACTCTATCAATGGTACCAGAGCCGTGCTAGGTAGTAGATCTTGTTTTGGGAAAAGGAAATTTCGATTTCAAATCGAATCAGAAAAGGCACCAGGAATTCATCCCGAAACCCTAACCCTAGATCCAAATCAAAGGGCGCCGGGGGAGTACCTACCTGTGGGGCTTACCTCTGCGCCACCACCACCGTCGGCGGCGTTGCATAGGCGCGCGCCGAGCGGACACACAGGGCGAGCCACGCGCTCATCGGCCCGGCACCGCCGCTGTGCGGGTTTGGGCCAAAGGGCACCGTCGCGCATCCGCTCGACGGCGGTGCGCTCTCCCTCGTGGGGAACGCACTCGCCGGCGAGAGGACCCGCGGCGGCGCCGCCACTCTCCTCCGGGCCGCCATGGACGGCCATGCCCTCTCTGGATCTCGCGTGTGCGGGGCTAGGGAAGTAAGGGAGAGGAAAGAAAGTAGAGAAGGGGAGGCAGGCCGGGCCGCGCGACGGACGACGCTGCTTCTCGCCGTCGCCGGCGGGACGCCGGGACGGGCGCTCCTCCGCCGCCGCCTGCGTGCGAGAGACTCGGGGGAGGGAGAGAATGGGGCTAGGGTTTACAGGGGACTGGCTGCCGGCGGGTTTTGATCCTCCGATGCGCACGGTCGGCCGTCGGATGGAGATCCGAGGCACTGGACGGCTGAGATCGGAAGGCCAAGGGCAGGCCAGATTTGGCCCAAGAGGGCGAGGCGCGCGGGCCGCTTCGGCGGCCTGCCCGTTGGTTGCTGGGCATTGAGCCCAGGCGGGAGTGTGGAAGGAGGCCGCGGGCCGGTTTCCACATCTGGGCCAAAAGAGCAGCGAATGAACAGTGCATTTTGTGATTATTTTGACGAATTTCAGAAGCTTATTTGATGAATTTTTTGTATAGTTTTGATGAATTTCGTCTAGATTTTGATTTCTACTCAAATTGAACCAACGAGATATTTGTGTAGAGATTGAAATGTGATAGAATGCTTCTGAATAGTATGTTTTTTCATGAATTTTATTCATGTTTTCCACTGCAAAAGTTTAAATTGTTGCTCCTTTTAGTTTAATTTGGAGATTAAATTAAAGGGAGAAGTTGAGTAGAGAAAAATAATGTAAAAAGGAAAGATTATTCTGATTGAATATTAATTCAAAGCAGAGTTTTGGCAAGTTTGTCAAAGTTCAGCAAGTTTGTCAAGGTTCTAACCTCTACTCAATTTTGAACCAACGGGATAAATTGTTTAGAGAGTTAACCGGTGTAAAGAAAAGTTTAGAAGTGTGATTGCTTCTGAAAAGAAATAAAAGTTTTCCGCTGCAAAGTGAAAGTTTCACCCTCTAATTAAATTGGAACCAACGGGAAAATTTAATTAGTGGAGTAGAAACATACTTATTCAAAGTTAATCATGATATTGTTATTTTCCGACCAACGTTGGTGATAACAATATTATAATTATATGTGTCTTATGTTTAAAGTTAAAGTTTCTGGTGAATTTTGCATCAAAGTGATCAATTCTCAGAGAATAAAGATCAAGAAATGTCATTTTTTATTTCTTGCTTCTGTTGCATAATGTTTTCTTTAGCTGTTTTTCAATTAAATTGGAACCAACGAGAATATTTAATTGAAAGAGCAGTTTTGAAAAGTTCTCTGTGGGTTATATCCACGTTAAAGTTAAAGTCAGCTTCCGCTGTATAAAGTTCAAGATAAAGTTGCATTTGTTTTGATAGCCAATTTTTGTACAAAGTTTATGTCTCTACTCAATTATGGACAAAGAGGATTTTTTAGAAATACTTTTGATAAGTATTAATTCTAAATATAAAGTTCATGGTGTTGTCATTTTCTGACCAACGTTGATGATGGCAATATTATGATATGATGGGTTAATTCTATTTTAGTCGATGATGACTTGGAATTAATATAGATGAATAATGTTTTATTCTATTTTCTGCCCAACAGTGATATGGAATAGAACATAAAATTTAAAAGTTTCGTAAGCTTAAAGTTTGGATTATTATTGAATTCTCAGAGAAAAGGTCTTTCTGGTTTTATTCATAAAAGCATTAAGAAAAGTGAGCTGAGTTTTTTGTGACTCAGGAGATGACAAAGAAAGAATGCCATGATATGAGGGACTGTGTTCTTTTTAAAAGAATGCCTTCAAAAGTAAAGATTCTCTGATATTAATCCTAGAAATATGATAGATCATTGAGAGTCTTGAGAAATGTTTTTCATGTACTCTATATGAAGAGGAATTTATTTCCAGTTCAGTCATCATGATAAAAGTTGCAATAATTCATATGCATGTTTAATTTGACTAATGTTGGATTAAGCATGTGTGTGTTACAGTTTATTCAGATTTATTTTTTGAATTATGAATTTGATGATTGAATGCAAGCCAATCTTGGCATGCATGTTCCTTCCAGGTTATTACCTGAATGGAGAGGAAAGTTTTTTATACTCTCGCACGACGAGAAAAGTTCATAATAATACCCGCATGGTGGGAAAGGCTCTGAGAAAATAACCGCATGATTGGCTAAAGTTGGCATAATGCTTATGTTAGACAATCCTATATGGCGGGAAAAGTTTTGTCAAAGGATTCATCCTGCATGGCGGGAGAAAGATATAATGACTCATGTGCTATTGTGTATTCCAGACTGGGAAATAGTTTTTTGGAGTAGCTCTTTTACTACTTTGGTATTGATTGAGCATTTCCATTGTGTTATAGTCACTAAGCACTCTATGAGCTTAAAGAGAATCGAAAGTAATATGCGAACCTAAAGATAAAGAATGATATACAAGCTTGAGTTGCTTGAGTTTCAAAAGCATGGAAATAAAGGACTCAGTTGAGTTCTTAAAGTGAAATGAGGAATGATGTACTCCCATATATGAGTTATGTAACAACCTTGTTTTGTATGATATAATCATGCAGACAAAGGAAGTAATTGAAAGTGTTCTCAAAGTTTCCTCACTGATAATAGTTCTGAATGGTTTCGAAATTGTGGCAAGAAAGTTCATGCCACATTTCGAGGGGGAGAAAGGTGAAAATCCCCTATACTTCAGGAAAGTAATGCATTGTATGCATTTAGAGTGTGATCTATAGAAGATAAATGTGATTGTCTGGGGGAGTACGACAGTCATAAATGTGATACCCCTAAAGAAAAGGAATAGCTAAAATCCTGGACTTTTATAAGTTCGATAGGATGATAGCGATGTGACCAAAATGGTGAAAGAACAAACCCAAAATGAGAAAGTTTAAAGATACTCTATTATTTATAATAGATGGAAAGATCTGGAGGAACCATTTAGTTGGCCATCCGGATGAAAGAAAAGGCTGATCTGGGGAGCCATTTTGTTGGCAATTCAGATAAAAGAAAATGTTCTTTTATTTCTAACGAGACGCATTGTCTTCTTGGAATACGAGAGCAATCAGGGGGAGCATGGTGACTCGAGAAATTGACTTCGAGGAGAAGTGGGTATATATGCCCACTCTGATGATTCGGTAGCTATTTCTCTCGACACTCGTGGCAACAATATGGTAGATGATATGGAACCTGTCCTTCAGGAGCCATTGAAACTCATTGTTGTACATGGGAGAGCTGCTGCAGCCCCATATGGTAGATGTACCAAAAGTTGAGGCACACAATGTGCCAGAGGTTGAGGCCTCTAGTAGGTCTCAAAGAGTCAAAAGTCTAATGATTGCAAAGTTTGCAATATAGAAAAGTTCACATTGAGGTTTTTTCCATCTCATGTGTAGAAACCATAAGAAGCGCTTGTTCATTGAAAGTGGAACTAATGAATCCCGAGAAAGCTTGGGACTCAGAAGTAATTCTCAATGGGGCCAAAACAGTAGGCTGTAATGGGTCTACAAGTCGTGACGTGACTCCAAAGAGAATATGTGAACACACAAAGCGCATCTTAAAAGTTTTGTGCAAAGAGAATGAAAGGACTACAATGAATCTTGTGGCACATCATGATCTGAGTTACATCAGATGAAAGTATTGCATGGCACAACCTAAGGGTTTTGTCATGTAAACAAAAGAAGAAAAGTAATGCTACCTAAAGAAATCATTTACGAATGATAACATTCAAAGATAAAGAATTTGGTTGTTAATTTTTTTGGGTTTTAAAAGTGAATAAGAGAACAACATTTGAACAAAGTTATAGAATGAGAATTCATTTCCTAATCGTGCATATGTGATTGACATCTTGCGTGGTAGCAATAATGTCAATCTATTGTAAAAGGAGAAGAGGTTCTTGTCCTCAAAGTTCAAAAGGAAATTCTCGATGAATGTCTCTCAATTATAAGGATTGAGATTCACCGAGATAAAAGAAAAGGGGTATTAGGACTATCGCAAGAGGCATACTTAGAAAAGTTGCAAAGAAATATAGTATGCATGCGAGTAAACCTTCGCCTGTTCTCATTGTCAAGAGTAATGGTTTTAGGAACTTTTATGTTCCAAGAATCAATATGAAATGGATTAAAGGAATATGGTACCATATGCTTCAGCTGTTGGAAGCCTAATGAATGGAAAAGATAGAACTTACCTTGACATAGTTCATATATCCGGGTTGTTTTGGCAATGTCCAATCCAGCTATAGATCACTGGAATGGAATTAAGTGTATCAGCCTCATGCTAAGTTGAAAAGATCAAGTGCTCTCAAAAGATTGTGAGTACAAAGATATTTTGTGAAATGTGTAGTGAAATCCACAATTGTCGCTAACTTTCACACTTAGTTTTTGTGTGAAAATACTCCAAAGGGTTTAACAAAATTGTCATCAATGTAATGCAAAGATGTGGTATAGCATGATACGAGGCTGAGGGACAGGCAAAATAGTTAATGGAACCTGTACCCGGAGTTGAAAATGGTTGACAACAGCAATAACCATTAAAGTAGTTCACTCCTATGACAACAAGTCAAGTGTGCTGCCAAACACATTGACACAAAGTTATATGTTGTAAAGGAGTAAGTCCGGAGTCATATTAAAGATATTGCGCATATAAGAGACAAGCAAGTGCTTGAGGATCCTCTTACGAAAAGTATATCACCCAGTGCGCTTAGAGAACACATGTGCAACATGGATTTATGGCATAGTTTGAGATTTCGGACAATAAAAGGGCCCAAGGCTAAAGAATTTGTTTCAGTACAGAGATGTGTATTGTAGCTGTTGAATCTATCGGGGATTGACAGAATCGAGATTGACCGTGACGATAAAACATGCTCTATACACTGATCTGTAATGGAATGAGAAAAGAAGTTAAAAGTATATGGTGAGATCAAGGGGGAGAATGTTAGATTGATCTCTCCACCAATGGGCCCAACGGCCCATTGGGCCCTTGACTCGCGTCCGGATCGGGGACGCCTAGCCCGTTAGAAGGCTGGTGGGCCCCTGTCGCGCAGCACTATAACAGGGAGTGGGGGCCACGGCTCTAAACACGAGGTTCGCCGCCGCCACAGTAGCTTCCCCACTCCTAACCCTAGCCGACCGAGAGGGAGTGCTGAAGCGACGGGATGCTCCACCGATGCCACCACAGGACCTCTCCGCCGCCGTCCGTGTCTGCACTGCGCGTCGCTGCCTAGTGCAGAACATCACCGACAGAACCAGGGACGAGTACAGAGGTACGAGGTATGTCATTCACAGTTCAACCCACTCGATCTACTCCTAGTCGATCCGGCGACTCTATCAAACACCACACCCGGACCACACGGCACAAAAGCACACATGTGCCCAGTGCACAATCCAGAAACTTATTGGAGGCATCCTCAAGTCCTCACAAAGCACAGGCATGTGCTTCCCCACTGAAAACTGGCCCGTGTGCATGCATATTTCTAAATTTGTGCCAGCACACTTGTGGGACCGAGCAAAACATGCAATCTTAGTCAACTGGCCACAGGCCAGCTTGCAAGAAATCTTCTATTCTTGAGCATATTAATAATATACAATAAAGTAAAAAGGAGAGTTCCAAAATCAAACAGGAAAGAAAAAAGAAGTGCAACAAGTTAAATTGAAAAACCTCAGGTTACTATCTTACGGCAATACAGTTCAGAATGGATAAGAAAATTTCTTAATTTTAGGGCAATTTTGGAAACACAGAATGAATGTTTTCAATACGCACAACCACGGATGTGGGCAGTGTTGTGTGTGATAGCTGAGGGTGCCAAGCTTTGGGTTCTCAGGGGTGTTGACTTTAGAAGCATTAGTGCAGTGATGTGTGTGTGTGTGTGTGTGTGTGTGTGCAGAAATGAGAAGAGAAGATACCTGATCAATCAGCCCGAACACATCTTTAACATCACCAACTTCAGTTGGTGCCAAGATCTCATAAGCCACTCTGGCAGCATCCTGCTCTGCTTCCTTCTTACGACTAAAACTACCAGTTGATGAAAACTGCTGACCACCCACTTCCACTGTGCATCTGAACTTAGGATCATGATGCTCGCCTTCAAGCTCAACATTGTAGATCGGCAGTTTCTTTTGTGTTCGCATAGCAAACTCTTGCAAGCGGTTTTTATGCATATATTTCTCTGTGCAAAACAAAACCAACAATCCATAAAATATCCTTATTAATGAAACCGTAACAGTTGACAATTTCATTCTTCAGAAGTCACCAACAGAAATTATAAAGGCAGATTGAGATATTTAAGATCAATGTATATAAACAAAAACCACAATAGTTCTTGTAATTTTATTTGATCAGCCATAGATAGAAAACCCAAAAGCAATCATATAATTTATGTAAATCTGGGTGAATTAGTACCAGTTAAGTGTTTGACCCAAAACCTCTTTGCATTTTTTACAACACAACACTGGTAGGAATAACAAAATGTTGTTAGATGTCTAATTGGTTATCAAGTTAGTTAGCTACAGCCTACAGATCACATGAGCCACATAGCATTGGTCAGTGTTACCCAGAGACCCGAGTTCTAAAAAATTTTGTCAACTTGGATCCCGAGTGATATTTGCAAACCGAATCAGATACCAGAGCCCGAGTCAGATTCCTACACAGTGCCTGGAGTATAGGTAACACTGGTACCAGAGGAATATGTCGGTACATTGGATACAGAGCAGTAGCATATGGAACAGTTTAGAAGGGTGCAGTCAAATTTAGGTAGAGTTAGTAATTGTGTCCAGTAAAAATAAAATTGATAAATGATAAGTTTAGGAAAGTATAAGAGAAGACCATCTCATAGGACGTCTATTATACTCTTAAATTAGGCTTTGTACGCAAATTTATTCAAAGAAATACATCTGTCACACTGTTTGTTATGTTCCAGCTCCGTTAGTTCCCTCATCTCAACAAATGAATATCTCCACCTTCTAATACCTTAATCACCTTCAAGACAATGCTGTTTGACATGACCCACACCCACCCTCATGCACACTAACTTTCACACAACCTATGAACATCAAATCTGTTCCGTGCCATCAGTAAAAACTATGGCCACTGAAATTGTTAGAAGTATTTGAAATTAACATATAAATGTAAACTTAAGCAGAATTACATAAAACAAGACTTCAACTAACTCAAGTTTGACTCTGTAAGGGTTAAAAAAAATGCAATTCCAGCCAGGATGGATACAGTTAGACAACAATTATGAGACAATCAGGTAGTAGTAGCACAGTGTGAGTAAAGGGTATCAGCCTTCTACACAGCTACAGGGAAGGGAACCAAGGCCGCTGACCCATTTGCCAGTCTTAATGTGCGATGAAGGACAAGTAGTGTTAAATTATGTCACCACGCACGCAAACATACAACCAAACCTGCTGCTACTTAATTCAATATTCCATAAAAGTTTCACAGCAGTAAGAGCTCCTTTGGTAGGGCTTCTCCACCAATTTTTGGTGAAGACCTACCAAAGGGGTTGCCAAAAAAACAGCTTCCCACCCGAAGATACAAGAAGCCGTTTCTGTAGGTGTAATAAGGAGAAGACAAAAAAAAAAGTGGCTTCTCCTCCCGCCCAAGTATTAATTGACTATAAAATTATCCATATCTCTACACCTAAAAAGAATGAAGTTAGTCTTCACGCGTCGTCCGTCAATCGCGTGGTACGTCGTGCGTCCGCCCCTCGACACGTCCGCGCTCCTCCGCCCCCCTGCGGATACCCCTTTCCCTTTGATGATCTGATCCATTTTTTTTCTCAGCGTCCTTCCTCGACCCTACTCATCTGTCATCTCGAGCCGCTGCTGCCCGCCCGCCCGATCCTTTCTCCGCGCCGCCGACGTCCGCCCCTCCTCTCCTTTCCCTGGGACGCCGGCACGCCGCCAGCCGCACTTCCTACTTTCCTCTCCCCGCGCCGCCGCGATCTGCAGCTCTCCTCTCTCCCCGCGGCGCCGCTGCCTGCCCTCCTCTCCCCGTGATGCCACCGAAGCACCGATCCTCTTCTCCGCAGCGAGGTGACGGAGCTGGGCCGTGAGTCAAGGTTCATGGCGACCTCGCGGCCTCCATCTCCTCCATATCCTCCCCTGAACCGCCGCCTGGCTCCCCAATCTCGCGGCCTCCTTTCTTCGTACTCTTTTCTCTCCGATCTCTCGGTTTTATCAATCCATCTTAGTGCTTTCCTTCAGTTGTCCATCTACTAACATTAGATGATTGGAATTCTACAGTGACACGATTTCAGGAAAGGCAAGGATTAGAATCCATATTATGTTTCTATATTCTGATTTAAAACAGCATAGCCTTTTTCAGTTACGAATTGTTTGGAATTCTGAATTGAACATCCCATTTTCGGGTTCAGAATAAACTCATACGCAGAACTCTTTGCCTCTTCCTTACAGGTCAATCAGCCCCATTAGGAGACATCGATTGTGTCAGTGGAGAATGGCTGCGTGTGGCACAGGCATCAGGAAGTACATTGGGGCTCTCAAGGACAACACAACAATTAGGGCTCATATTCAGGTCATCTCATCATTGCAGCGGTGGCGTGAAGTGTTAACATGCTCGTCTGACTATTATCAACCTCGTAACAGGACCTGGACATTGCTATTCTGAAGGCTACAAATCATGTTGAGACTCCAGCAAAGGAGAAGTACATAAGATGTGTTCTGGCCTATGAATTTCTATAAATGTAAGAATTTGATTCTGATTAAAAGCAAGTTTTGTGCTTGGAAAACATTTTGGTAGTATTTGAACCTGATAAGGAGGAATTAACCAGGCTTTTCTTCTTCTATTTCTGAATAGCACACCATGTTGGTAGGCCTGACTTCATGGAGACAGTCTTTATTGCATTTAGTCTTTTATTCAATGCCGTACAAGCTTGATACTAAATCACAGTCACATAGTAAAGTCTGATAGTAATTATGAGTTCTACTTTCATTGCTCCAATTTAATTTATTGTTCCCAGTAATTGTTGGTTTATTTCTTCCCTTTCAGGTTTACCCAGATGCTATGTGATGCTTGGGCGTTCTTTCTTATTGTCTCAAACAAATGTGCAAGTCAGGTGCTTTTCCTTGCATTCAACCTCCGAGCTCAATATGTGAATCAATTTTCCTTGCAGCATTTTCCTATTACCATTAGTTTCATATCTCTGTAGTTGTAGTCAGTTTAACTGATTCAGACTTGGTATAATCTGAAATATTAAGACTAAGAAGATAGAGAAACAAAGCATGATCTTATCATTGCTGATATAATTTTGTTTTGATATATACTGGGTTGTTCAATCCTGCAGTTAATTTACTACAAGAATTATTGTTGGTCTAATTTTGCCTGATATGGGCTGAAATATTCATCCCTGCAATTAACTTAGTTCTGGAAAACACCATTTAGGAGCTGTTGCAGCAGGACCTTAAGGCTGACTACATGCTGCTTATGTGGTTCATTTATTCCTTCCACTACGGTCATTTCATTTTTGTTTTATATTCATGATCATGTTTGAGAAATATGAAGCCCATTTTGATCATCTGCATGGACTGTGGTGACTATTGTCCTGAACTCATAACAGGTTCTATCTCTATGGGTAAAATTACGAGCATCTACACAGAGTTTAATTTAACATTTGTTTCCTTTCTATTTCTATGTGCCCAGTCTTTTTTTGTGCATTCTATGACTCAATAATACTCTTATTTTAATTGTTAATCAATAGATAAAAAAACTGCTTGCTTTTAAATAGATTTCTGCAAAATTCATCTAATCTATTGTACATCTGACTGTTCACAATCCTTTGCAAGTTATTCTTTACCTGGAGCTGTATGGAAGTACGCTCTGAATTCAGAAGCTTACTCTGCCATATCCAGTCGTAGTTTCGATGGATTTCGTGAGTCAATTTGGACTGTACTAAACACATCAGCCACATGTTTGTTTATTTATTATCCCTTTGATTCATGTCCCAAATATAAATTCTGATTTGGATATCTTTCATTTCCTGTTGCTGCTTGGTTTAAGGTAGCATGAGGATGGAGTTTGGCCCCTCCTGTTTATCCCAGCGTAATTTCTAGACAAGAAGTGACCCATCTACGACGCACTTGAGCTCGAGACGTTGCCTTTAGCGTCTGCAACAAAATGCACTCTTATTTACAAATATGTCCTACATAGGTTGTCTATGTGCTTGCAATCTAAATCAATTTGTTTACATACTTGAAAATCTGTCAATTAACTGAGTATATGTATGATCCTATTGTCTGTAGGAACTGAATTCTTTTTTTTTGATACGTTTGCACTTATTTTTACATTATATGGTTGAATGACTTGTGTTGCACTTTAAATATTTTGTTGCCCGTAGCAACGCACGGGCACAATCCTAGTTGCCATTGAGAAACCGTTTAAACACTTTCTAAAACGGCTTCAGCTCTACTAGAGAAGTCTTCCAACGTAACAGCCACAACTGCAGCCGTTTCAATCACAGCCACATATCTGCCAAAGGGGCCCTAAGGGCAACTCCAGCCGAGCCCTCAGCTCCAACCGGGGCCTCATCCGCCCCCAGACCGATGAGGCCGCCTCATTCCCTCTGCTCAAACTCTCACTTGTAGGAGCCCCTGCTCCGAGCCCTCATCCGGCGATGGCGCCAACGACCGGCCCTCCCGCGCCTCCGCGGAGCTTTCCTCGCGCCGCGCAGTCTATGCAAGGGAGGGGAAAGGGTACCTGCAGATCCGGCGGCCGCCATGGGGCCGGCGGCGGGGCCATGGGGACCGACGGCGGCCTCGCGGCTCGCTACCTGTAGATCCGACGAAGTCCTATCCAACAGCGGCAGCCATGGAGGCCGGCGGTCACGTCCGCGGCGGCGGTCCGTCCCGGGCGGCCGGTTCTGCGCCTGCTTGCTGCTGCAGCCGTGCTTGATGGGGGCACACGCAGATGGGACCGGCGGCGGCATCCGCCCCGCAGCTGCGCCCGAGGGGGCCTGTAGCCGCGCCAGACGGCGCACCGTGGCCTCGCCGCTGCTGCTGCACGAGGAGCCGCGCACGAGGAGCTGCTGCAGCTTGCGTGCTCTGCTTTGCTTTGCTGCCTGCTTGCGTGCGCTGCTGCTTGCTCTGCTTTGCTGCCTGCTTGCCTGCCCGCTGCAGTTGATAGGATTGTGATGGACAATTTGTATTTTTTTTTGGCGAAACAATTTGTACTATTTATTTTGTGTGCGAAATAATGTGTATTATTTGTAGTATGTATTTGGACTATTTGTGGTATTTTGTGTTCATTATATTGGCTATGCACGAATAGATTGTTAGTTACATGATATGAATAAAGAAAGATATGAATGAGATGTAAGGAGGTATATGAGAGTTGGATTGGAGTTGGAAGTAAAGTAGGAGCCTCAAAACTAGATAAGATACCCTCATATGGCTAAATAGGGGTTCAAATATAAGATGTCGGTTGGAGTTGCCCTAAGATTTCAGAACATGGTCACTTATTTACCAGTAAAAAAGGAAAAATAAAGATACAGTTAGTTTATGTCGAAATCTATATGAGCATTGTCTACTTGCCCCTCAAATCCCCCCCCACCCAACGCGAGATATTTGCAATTCCGCCACTCTCAAAAGTGGGTTTCGCCCATTTGCCATCCCACAAAAGTGATTCGCTATAATACCATTATCAAACATGCACGCACCGCTAGAATGCCTTCTGTGACCAAACTACCCTCAACCTTCTCCTTCCTCAGCCATACGCCGCCTGCTCGTCGAGCCCCTAGCCGGCCGCAGAGCTCGTCGCCGCGCCACGGAGCTCGCCTGCACGTCGAGCCCTGGCCGGCCGCCGCGCCGCGCCACTAGCCGCGGAGCTCTCCCGCTGGCGCTGTCTCCTAGACAGCTGCAGAGCTTGCCGCTGCACGACGGAGCTCCCGTCGCCTCCCCGGAGCCATGGACGCGCCGCCCGGGAGCTCGCCCCGATCCGGCCTTGGACGCGCCCCTGCCCGCTGCCAAAGCCGGCTTCGCCTAGCCATGGACGCGCCGCCCTCGGAGCCGGTCCCATCAGGTATGGACGTGCCGCCGCCCCTTCTCCCCTTCCTGCTCGCCACCGCCATGGCCGCCACGTCGTCCCCACCGTCAAGCTCCGACCGGGGAGGAGGGTCGCGGTCGGGAGGAGGGATGCTGCCGTGCGGCCGTGCCTTGCGGCCTCCGCGGGGAAGGAGGACCAGGGAAGTGGCGCGGGAGGAAGGAGGAGCAGAGGCAGAGGGGCGGCGCAGTGGTGGGTGGCTCGAGGGAGGAGGAGCATGGGGCGGCGGCGGGTGGCTCAGGAAGGAGAAGGGCTGAGGGTAGTATGGTCACAAAAGGCATTCTAGCAGTGTGTGCGCGTTTGATAATGGCATTTCAGCAAATCCCTTCTGTGGGATGGCAAACAGGCGAAACCCACTTTTGAGAATGGCGGAATTGCAAATATCTCCACCCAACGCACCCTCGGCTCCACCTCGGGTTCCTTCCGTCCGCAGACCCGCTACGCCTTGATCCAGTAGCCCCAGGCCATAACCGTCCTCGCGAGAGGAGTGGTCGGCCACCGGAGACCCTACGTTGTGGGGGCCAGGAGACCCTGGGCCAGGCGACGACCAAACGCCCACTCGCGAGGCGATGGTGCGTCCCCAAAGAAAAAGGGAAGTGCGAACGGGGGAGGGGCGCTCACCGGGGATGACTGGAGGCTGGCCGGCAGCGGCCGCGGTCGCCTGGATGCCCTCCATCGCGGTGGTGGCGGCGGTCGCGGCAGCCGCCATCTCGCTAGCGGTGGTGGGGACGACAGTGGGATGGGTCGGGATGAGACTTGGGACTTTGGGAGTACCTTCGCGAGTCTCTTGTTTCTACGGAAGTAGGAGTAGTTTTTTTTCCCAGCAGCGAAACAAGAAACAACTCTCCTTGTAAAAAAAACGAAAAAAATACACTCAAGTCCTCTGAGGTTCCGTTTAGTCCCAAAAGTTTTACCAATTACGCGTCACATTAATCTCCGGACACTAATTAAGAGTATTAAATGTGAATTAATAACAAAATACATTCCATCATCCCTAACTCAATCTTCGAGACGAATCTAATGAGTCTAATTACGACATGATTAGACAATGTTGTGCTACAGTAACCAATCTTTAATGAGAGATTAATTAGATTTGATAGATTCATTTCACGATTTCTAATCTATTTATGTAGTTAGTTTTGTAAGTAATCTACATTTAATACTCTTAATTAAAAAAATTTTGTCCAAAATTTTTAGACGAACTAAACAGGGCCTCAATTCATGGAAAATTCGACCGCTACCTTTCCTTTCTCGATCACCACCTCCACGTTTGGTATTATTCCTCTGCATTCCTTCCGCCTCTTGCTTGTCTCGTTCCGCTTTCCTTGGCTGCTAGCTCCCCAGGAAAATCCTCGAATCCTTCGAGACGCCGGCCCAAGGGCGGCAGAGAGAGAAGCCGTGCTCCGCGGAGGGGTTAGGGTTCCGTCCGTCCACTTGCCTCACGCCGCCGATTCGTCGGCTTCTCCCGGCCAGCCGGAACGCGGTTCCTCCTGGTGAGTTTTGCGGCCGTTTCTGCGGGCACTTTTGTTTCGGGGGGAGATCGATGATGTTGTGGTGCGGGGCGTGTGGGCTCGTCGTGAGTCGGTTCCGGTGGTGCGCTGGTGCTCTTGAGGCACAATCTTTGGGTGCTGTTGTGCCGATGGGCTGATCCAGCTTTAGCGAGTTCCGAGTTGCAGTTTATGTTCCCCTCCTTTTCCTTTTCACTCTTTTGTTCAGCCCCATTTCTTCCATTTGCACCCTGCAGTTTACTGTTAGCTCGCTTGGTCGATTCAATCACATAGCGCTAGTTCTTTTGCGATCATGGCACTAGTTTTAAGCATTAAACATCAGGTTTTCAGCTATTGCCTTTCTAGAAGGAGTACTTCACGCCCCGATCCATTCGGTGTATATGATGAATATGGTGTAAGCTAAGACCATTAGTTTCAATCGTAATTTTGGCTAGAACTTGACCGTTTCTCTAGGCTGATTTTGATCCGCGAGTAGTTCGACAGACCAAGTCTAATGCAAGTGCTGTTCAATAAGTTCCATGTACCTAATCGTTTAGTCAATCTTCAACTTGGTAGGACCTATGACTTCAGAGCCTTGGCCTTTACTTCAATTTCTCTGGTATGGTGATGCTTTCCGTGCTCGTGCTGAAACTGTTATTAATTCACATTTCTGCTTCTTGACTGCTGCGGTGGCTTAACTTGTTGTGGTGAAGGTTAGAGGGAAGAGGAGAACGACCACGGGATGGATAGGAATCAGGAGCTGGAAGAAGTGGTCCCAAATGACTCCGACCCTCTTCTTGGGAGGGAGAACAAGGAGGCGGAGTCGTCGTCATCAGTGGAGCTGTCTGCACCACAACCAGCAACTGTGACCCCGTTGGAGATTGAGGATGCGGAGACCGATGGCTCTTCTGCTGCGTGCTGCCGCATTTGCCTTGAGAGCGAATCTGAGAATGGTGATGATGATCTTATATGCTATTGCTACCTCAGTGCAGTTTTCTTATGTTGGTTAAATATGCTATTGCTACCTCAGTGCAGTTTTCTTATGTTGGTTAAGTCACTTTCGATTTTGGGAATGCTTTTGTCTGGTCTTAAAATCCTGTCCGATTGTAGCAAGAAGAAAAAAGAAGTGTGATCACACCTCTTGGCTTCTTGCTCACTCTGTATGGTTGTCCAAAAACAGTCCTATCTACTGCATTTTCTTGTGTCTAATTGAATATGCAATGATTTAGGTTGCACGCTGGCAAATGGGATTTGGGAATGATCTCTGATCTGATTATCTGAACCATACCAGATAGCACAAATATCAAGTTAACATTGCGGCACGAACTAGGATAACATGCAAAATGCACATCTGATCTGTGTAGCTTACAAATTGTTCGTTTTTCCTATTCTATTGTGATGGAAATAGAAATCAATCTGGCTTGTTATGTTGTCATCTTACAAGGGTGCAACTAATTTAATGATTGTCCTGGAGAAGCTCAGCAATGTTGTTGTGACTTTCAGCAAATTTTCATTTGTGTGTAGAAAGAGCTATATACCCTATCATATTATGTTACTTACACTAAAAATATATGTATTATGATCCTGGAAATACATTAAGAAAATTGGGCCCAGTCGTTTCTAGACAATCTTATTTTTCCGCACATAATGAAATAAGGAAGTCATTGCAATTGCTGGACATACTAAGCCTACTAAAGGCACGAAATAGAGGGTATGTTAAAATCTGTCATACAATATGTGTCTCAATTCAAATTTACTATTTCTATCTATTCGAAATATACCTTAAGATTCTTATGATATGATTAAGTATATCTATTATAAGCACAATGAACAAATGTCATTATCTCATGATGGTCATAAGCCATTTTGGTTTCACATTGTTGTGTGAAGTAAACAATTCTTTTTTTCACACATCAGGATGTACATTGGGCTAAATATTTTTTTTATAAAAATGATTTATTGAACTATTAGTTGAATGCTTCAGTTTTCCTTTTGCTACACAATCAACAACTCATCTAACTATAAGCTTCTGCACTCTTGTGCATTTTCCTTTTGTTTGTTGCTGCAGGTGATGAATTGATATCACCTTGCATGTGCAAAGGAACTCAACAGTTTGTTCACCGCTCATGCCTTGATCATTGGCGTTCTGTTAAGGTATGAATGATATCTTCCTTATATTTTGCATACCAGTTTCTCTCAAAACACGTGATCTATGGCTCTATGCTTTTGCTTCCCCTTGTCAATGCTACATACCTTTAGGTTGGTAGCTTCCACATGAATACATTAGAGTACTAGATAGAGGACATATGGAACATGCAAAAATGAACATACACTGGTTGAAGTGATGTTAATGCAGTTTTTGTTAGTTTTGTCATGTGTAATGTACAAAATTTAGGTCAACATTTATGCTCCTTCAATGCACAAGAATCTTGCCTTTTTCCTTCATTAACCAATTTTTATTTAATTGGCAGATTCTGGCATTGCAAAGATGCTATCAGAATAAATTTTTTGACATGTAAAGGCAAATATGTTGCCCATTAGAAGTCGAGCTGCATCTCTCCAGGCTATCATATTTCAGCTTGGTTCAGACTCCAGAGGATACACTATAGAACAATGTGTTGGTTACAATTTCTGTTCCACTTTGAGTCTAGGTTGACAGCTTGCTTTTACGAACCTTTGGTGATTTTCTAGCCAGATGCTGTAGAATACGAATACGAGTCTTTTAATATGTCTTTTAATATTGTCTCAATATTAAGTAGTCTTCTATTCAGATATGATGGTACGAAAAGAGAAGTTATACTCTTCTGTGTCTTTATGCTATGTAGGAAGGATTTGCATTTTCCCACTGCACAACATGCAAAGCTCAGTTTCATCTCAGGGTGGAGACTTGGGAGGACAACTCATGGCGTAAAACGAAGTTCCGGATCTTTGTTGCAAGAGATGTGCTCCTCGTATTTCTTGCTGTACAGCTTGTAGGTTTTGAACATTTGAAATCCCTGAATTTCTGTACATGCTTCTTTCACAAAATGAAGTCAACATCTTCATTTACATTTGAAAGACCTGAATTTTTTTACATGCTTTTTTCACAAATGAAGTTCAACATCTTCATCTCTAGAGATCTCCTTTTATTCTTCATTCATATGTAACTTATTTATAGTTACTACATTTGAGAGCAATGTTATGTCCCTTAGTCATTATCTGTTGAATTTTCCTAGTTGTTCTGAACAATGAAAAGACATCACCTAGACCTGTAATTTTTGTTGTATTATTCACACAGTTTTTACAGGAAATGGAGCATTTCGATGAAGAAAAGGATTTATTCGTTTGTTTGTTTTTTCACTCAATTCTTAAGGCTATGTAATAAAAAGAGACTTGTACTTTAAGAAATTCAATTCCAATTTTAGGTCCGATTTGTTCCGATATCCAAGTTCAAGCAAGTGAACCACTTATATATATATTTCTTTGTTGCAGACTATTGCTATTATTGGCGCAATTGCATACTTTCTGGACAGGGATGGAAGTTTCCGGAACAGTTTCAGTGATGGCTGGGATCGCTTCTTGTCAAAGCACCCAATACCATTCTACTATTGCATAGGTACACAAATCATCTGTTTCCCTATCTATTGTCACGATGCATCTGTATTTTGTTGATGTTTGGATTTGAGTTTTAGTTTCTATACAGAACTTACTCAGTCAAATTCGAAGTGTGTCGTGATCGCATGTCTGAACTGCAGGTGTTGTGGTTTTCTTTGTGCTGCTTGGATTCTTCGGGTTGATAGTGCACTGCTCATCCTTCAACGACCACCAGGATCCATGCCTAGCTGGGTGCCGGAACTGCTGCTACGGGTGGGGCATCCTGGACTGCCTGCCTGCTTCCTTGGAGGCATGCTTTGCCCTGGTGTTGGTTTTCATCGTCGTCTTCGCCATCCTGGGCATTGCCTACGGCTTCCTGGCAGCCACCATGGCCGTCCAGAGGATCTGGCAGAGGCATTACCACATCCTGACAAAAAGGGAGCTCACAAAGGCAAGGAACTCCCCACAAATCAGTATTCTTATTGAATCAAGAAGTAAAATGTGAACACTTTGTTGATCATTCATTCAAATTCTAAAGTATTCAATCATCTCAGTCCTATCAGCCTTGGTAGTAATGCTGCTGCGAATTTCGCAAGGGGTTTGCTTGATCTTGTATTTCTGATATGCAGGAATACGTGGTGGAAGACCTTCACGGCAACTACACGGCGCCAAAGCTTGACCCGGAGCACGAGGAGCGGCTGAAGATGCTCAAGCTTCTCTAGAGAGCCAGGGACAGAGAGGTGTCTGCCTGAAAAATGCTTCATGGCTACCTCATGGCCCATCCTCTCTTACTAGATCGTGCAAGGAACGGTCACCTTAAAGAGTTCTATTAGGCTACTGTACATCCTGCTTCTTCTACCTGTACCGAACACCATCTGCTGAAACAGTCCAGACTCCAGAGCTTCTGCTGAGTTTTACGTTTTACCTTCTCGGTAATCTTCGTCAGACCACGTGCTGTGATGTGTGCCCTCTGCCTTGCTTCTTGAATTGAACGATTGAAAATTTGTTGTCTGAATTAATTGTGTTAATAACAATTGTCTTCAGTCTTATTGCATCGATTACTGTTATTATTACATAATCAAGTGCACCACAGTTTTTACACCGCACGTACTTTCACTCGCTCACACGATAGTCAAACAGAGCAGAGAACACACCACCAAGGGCTATCATCCTCCGCCGGTGCCAACGATTGAAATTTTGTTGCCTGAATTAATCGTGTTAATAACAATTGTCTTCAGTCTTATTGCATCATCGTTACATAATCAAGTGCATCACAGTTTTTACACCGCACGTACATTCACTCGCTCACACGATAGTCAAACAGAGCAGAGAACACACCACCAAGGGCTATCATCCTCCGCCGGTGCCGGTGACGCCGAGGTCGGGCTCGCCGTCCTCCGTGCCGGCACCGAATACCGGCCCGCCCTTGCCTGCGGCGTCCTCGACCGTGTCCTCCAGCTTCCAGACAGGCAGCCCGAGCTCGTCCTCACCCGACCGGAGCTTCATCCTCGGAGCCTGCTGCTCCTGGGCAGCGCCGCCACCGGTGGCAGCAGTTGCGGGCGCCGATGTGTAGGTGGTCGCCGTGAAGGCACCCTTCGGCTGAGCTCCCTGCGCGCCGGACATGAGGACGATCTCCTGCGCCGCGCTGTATGCTCTCTGTGCCGTCAGTTGTGTCGCTCGACGGGGCGGTGCTCGGGGACGATACGAACCTCGGTGGTGAGTGTGGCTTGCTTAAGAACGTGCCTTGTGGTGACGTGTCGCGTGCACGTCTACTGAGCTGCTGCCACGTGCAGCCGGGTTGCTCCAGAAGCGGTACACACGTATAAACGAGTCGAGTCGCGAGAACTGCCCCCGGCTGCGCATACACGTAAACCCGATGAACCCAACGGTACAAAAAGTTGTATCTGTACGCGACTCTGCAGAGCAGTGCACCTTTTGAGCCGTCTCTCTGCATACGAGAACGCCACTGAACAAAAATTATGATGGTATTGTGCACAGGTGACTTCACTACTAGCACTGTTACTGAAGACCTCCGCCTCCTCCCGCACCCCGCGACCCCTCTGCCTCCTCCGCCGTCGGGCGCCGCCAGAGCAGGATCTCCCTCCTCCAGCCGTCCCCCCACACGCCGCCACCAGATCTGTGCTCCTCGCACCGAGCTCTCTCCATCCATACCAGTCTCCCCTCCTCCCGCCTCACGCAAGAATATCGACACCCGCCGTCGTCGGCGCCCTTCAGCTTCTGCAGCGCCGCCGCGTCGCCATGACGGTCATCCTCGATCTCGAGGAAGATGAGGACCTCCTCGACATGGTAGAGGGACCCTCCGCACCGCCTTCCCGCACTCCCCCGCCGGTCGTTGTGCCAGCCTCCTCCACAGTGGGCGGCTCCGACGGTGCCCCCATCCGGCCAGCGACGAGCGACTTGGAGATGGAGCCGGGCTCCATGGAGTCGGGGCCCTCCATCCCCTCCTCGCTCGAACTGCTGGCCATCCGCGCCTCGGTCTCCCCGGCCTCGGCCTCCTCTGCTTCGGGGTCATCATCACCGTGCTCTTTCTCTTCCTTTGCTGAGCAGGTGCGCCGAGTGGGTTTCGAGCTGCCGGAGTGCACGCCGTCCCCACCATCGCTGCCCTCAAGGTCGCTCCTTCGCGGTGCGGCCCACTCCGCCACCTCACCTGCTGCGACTGCGGCCATCCGCCCGCAGGATGTGCCGTCGCCGGCGCTTGAGGAGGGTCGCTCCCCTCCCTTTGGCCGCAGCCACCCGTCTGCGACGGAGCCCTCCCGTGGCATCTTGGGCAAGAGCCTATCGTCGCCCCCTTCTCCCCCACTGCCGCGGCACCTACACCGACGGTCGCCGCCGCACCAGGAGCTCGAATGCTCCATGGTGGCCTCTTTCCGCTTTGGGCCTTCCCAGGCTGCCTCCACCGGTCGCTAGTCGCCCCCCGAGCCCCGTGTCTCCCCGCCTCCTCCACAGCTCGGTGGATTCATGGCGGACGCTCGCCGTGTAGGACCCATCCGGGTGGGGGAACACATCATCATCCCTGCGCCGGATGTGTCCCATGCGACGGAGGATGAGGAGGGCTGGGTCGAGGTCATGGGACCGCGCAAGCGTCGGGCCTCTCGCTCCCCTCCACACTCTCCGCCGCCACCACCGCCACCCTCCGGCAAGCCTGTCCCTGCCGATCTAGTGGGGCAGTGCTTCAACTGCTTCAGCGACAGTCACATTGCGTCGAGGTGCTCCAATGTTGCGTGTTGCTTCTGATGCCTTCAGCTGGGGCACCGCGAAGACGATTACCGTTGGCCGAGGGTGCACCGGCGTGCACCTGCTGCAGGGGCCGTGGTTCCTCGCCGACGGTCGCCAGAGGCTGATCATGCGCCTTGTTCCCCCCTCTAGTCGTTCAACGCTCGCGGGAGGAGCACCGCGGGCGCCAAGGTGCCATCGCCTGGTTGGGGTGTCGTGCACCTCAGGCAGGCAACCAAGTCGCTAGGCGTGTTGCCCATGTGGGACGTCATGCACAACAAACAGGCAGCCTCGCCAGCGCCAGGATGGGCGTGTTTGTCAGCCGCCCCCGCAACCCCTTCTTGTGCAGCGGCCGGGTTGCTCGACGACCGCAAGCGCCGCTGGGGAGGTTGCTTGGGGTGCTCCACCCCCTCCACCTCCTCTGCCTTCCACCGTCGCCAGAGATGTTGCGTGGGGTGCCCCTCCACCCTCTCCCTCCTCTTCCATCGCTCTCCTCGAGGCCCTCGGTTGGTCGTGAGACGCACCCCCTGACGCCGCCGCGGGGCAACCCGCGCGGTGCCCTCAGCTGGAGAGCTGTGTCGTTCCGCGGCACACGAAGGTCATCAACAACGAGGTCGTGCTCGAGAGAGCTCTGGTCACTATGGTCGCAGGTACTCGCCCATTCGCCTCTACGGCGGATGTCGAAGCATACCTCTCCGGTCGCTTTGGGGTTGAAGGACCGGATTGGGCGATTAGAGAGGGGGGGAGTGAATGGGAGCCGATAAAAATTCTTTCTCGAGGGAGATAGCTCCTCCAACAAGATGAACACAGCGTCGATCCCGAAATCACTTTCACCACACTATCCGCACGTTTACCAAGACCACGTAGCCACTGGAGTGCTACTAATCCTAGGAGCAAACCTGACCAACAAGCAACACAACTACGAACACACAACAGCAGAAACAACAAACAGGAAATTTCCTGCCAGGGGCGGTTAGACCGCATGGACAGGGCGGTCAGACCGCCTAGGCCTGGAAATCCCCAAAACCACAACTCGAAGCTCATGACACCAAATCGACCCAAGATTTCGCCTGGAAACTCCTTTGATCAAGGCAAACAAGCTATTAGAGAAAATCACCGGAAAACCAACACATTCCTCGTGAAACCCCCAGGGCGGTCAGACTGCATACCCAGGGCGGTCAGACCGCCTCCTCTTCAGAAACTGGCCGCGGGTCAACCCTGAACTTCCCTTCACCCGATCTCCTGATTCACTCCACGGATTGCGACAAAACTTCAGGGATAGCTAGGTCACCTCATGAATGACCTCTCCATCAAAGGATATCCACCGAAACCCATCCAATCAAGAGGAATCGCGAATCGAAGGCCTGTAGGTCATGAATTCCAAGAACTACAAAAACCACCCAAATCGAGAGATTTCCCAAAAGATTTCTGGGTCAAAATCACCAAGAAAAGAGGCACGAAGACCTCATGTGTGATACCCAACAAGAATCCCTCCAAGAAATCTCTCAAACAAGCCACCACGAAAATCCCCAAAAAGAGCTCCGAAAATCACCAAAACGGAAAACGCCGGGAGACAAAGAGACACTAGATGAACCACACCGAAGTTTCTGTACATGCCATGAAAGGTTCATACAAGGTCTAGCAAGCCGCCCAAACATCCAACGCTCTCACAAGATCTCTCATGAAGCTCTCAAGCTAGGCCTAAGGAAAACAAAGGAGGAAAGCAAATGAACTAGGGTTCCAAGAGGTGGCTACCATCTCCTCTCACTTGAGTTTATATAGAGGGCAACCAATGACCAAATTACCCCTACTTACTTAACTTAAGATACAAGCCCACCGAGGACGCTTTGGGAACTTTGGTCGTTTTCTCCATCGGACGGACGCCCGCTGGCCGCAATCCGCTTCATCTCCACGCAAGCCTCACGATCGCGCCATGCGTCCTCCGCTTCGAAGCTTCTCGACACGCTGCGAGCCAGGCGGTAAGATCGCCCCAAGGGCGGTCAGACTGGCCTCCCCCAGTCACTCCTGGCCAGGCGGTCAGACCGCCCCTCCTGGGCGGTCAGACCGGCCTGAGCAGGCTGTTTCGTCCCGTCGAGCCTTCGACCTTGGCTTTGTGGCTCAGCCAAGTAACCCAGTGGTTTTGTGGCCAAACCACTGCAAACCCCGCATGCAAGCTTCAGTTGTTGGCTGCTACCTTGCACCGGCTCCATCCCTCTCGACGTCGTCTTGCTCTTCTTGCCAGCGTATGATCTGCACTTGATCCCGTCGGTCACCGGGTACCTCGATCGAAGCCTACTTGTCTCTCCGCTCTTGGGAGGTCACACAGACATAGACCTTTCGCACTTGATCTTCACTTGCACCACGCGAATCAAGCCGCAACCTGCACCTGCAATACTAGACCAAGATTCTGTCCACACAACGTTGTCAATCACTCATCACCAAGGAGCGACCATCCACCGGTCCTCGAACCACACCGGCCTCAACTCCTCCTTGATGAGTGCATTGACAACACCCACACACATAGTAACCATCATAGGAAAAGAAAAAGAAAGAAAGAAACAACAACCCATTAAGTGATCCAAAAGCCAAACAACACAAACTCTGATCACCTGAAGCCAAAGTCTCGGTCCCCTAAGGCCAGGGCAACGGCTCAACACAACCGAGACAAAAACCAAAGCTCACAAAGAGCAAACCACTAAAGCAAGAACTCAAACGACACAAGGAGCTCCCCCTGAACACATGCAGGCTCCCCCTGAGCAAATGTATGCAAAGAACTAATGCAAAAGCACGAAAACGAGCAAAACTTGCTCTCACTGACCCAGGCCCGTCAGACCGCCTAGCCAGGCCGGTCAGACCGCCTGTGTAACATCCCGTATTTTCAATACGGAATGTTTATTATAAAAATGAGGATTTAAAATTTTCGATGAATTATTTGAGTGCTTGATGAATTAATTAAGGATGTCTTCTTATTTCTCTCCTAAAATTCCTAGATTTATTTTTGAGCTAAATAAAATTTCTAGGAAATATAAAATGATAGTGTGAGAAACTTGGAGTTTATTTGGATTTATTTGAGATTTAATTATGTGGGATTCAAATTTGAATTCATATTCAAATTTGAATCAAAATTAGAAAAGGGTGAAGAAGAAAAAGAAAAGGGGAAAAGGGTTTTAACCCTGCTGGGCCTCGAGCTCTTCAGCTAAGTCCATCAGTGGCCCTCCGTTTCTTTCCCCAGTCCAACCGAAGCCCTTGCTCTCCTCCGCCAGCCCAGCACTACACGGCCCATCACGGCCCACTTCCCACCTACCGCGCGACGTCACCGCCAGGCGGGCCCGGCTCCCGCGTCACGCTGACGTCGTCGTCGTCTTTACCCCTTTCGCTTACGCGCACGACCAAAGCCTGCCGGAGCGCCGCCCATGGCGCCGTCGCGACGCGCCCGCGCCTCTCCTTTACCATCCGGCCGTCCACGTGTCCCGCTCCGCGCTTTGCCCTATAAGAAGGCCGCCGCTGCGCCCGCAGGGGCTCCCAACCCTAGCCGCCGGGGATTATTCCCCATTGCCACCCGCCACTGCTCGCCGGAGGAGAAGGAGAAGGGGAAGAGGAGAAGGGAGCCCGGAGGCCGTCCGTGAGCACACCGGAGCCGCCGCGAAGCCGGAGGACCGCTCGTGGGACTCCAGGAATGCCGGGAAGCCAGGGACCGCGACGCCGACTGCATCCTCTGCTTCCTCTGCTCGGCGCCCTTCTTCCTCACCGCCGATGACCCAGCTCCGTCCTTCTTCCCCAACGCCTGCGCTTTGACCTGTGGTCACAAGGTGAGGCCTTGCTCCCTACCTCCTCTGTTGTGGCCCGGCCTTCGTGCCGAGGGGGAAATCGAGCACGCCGTGCCTACGCCACCGCGCACGCCGTCGTTGTGGAGCCGGCCTTCGAGCCGTGCCTGTCGTTTGCAGGTGCCGCCGCCATCATCACGCGCGTGCCCGCCTCCGCTTTTCCCTTATCTCACAGCCGCTCTCCGCCGACGCGCCTCACTACCCCGCCGTGCACCGGCTCCCCTCGCCGCCGGCCTGCACATCGGCGCACACACGTACCGGGGATCTTCCCGTCTGCTTTTGCTCGCCGTAGTAACCACCTCGCCGTCCTGAGCACTGCGTGCCCACACACGATGCTGCTCCGCGGCGGGAAGCACCAGCTCGCCATCGCCACGCCGGCCAGGGGCTCCGCCATGGCCGCGCTGGCACTGTTCTCTCTGTCGAGGGGGCGAAAGGCCCCGATTTTTGTTCCTTTACGCTCCCTTGGTGCACGCACGCACACATTTAGGCTTTTGGCACTCCCGCACGCCGTCGCCGGTGATCGCCGCACGGCACCCGCATGACCGCGTCGCCGCCGTTCCCCTGTCTCGCCGCCGACGCGCCTCCCCGGCCAAAGCTGCCTCCTTTTTGCATGAGGATGAGCCCTAGGTGCTCCTTGACCTCTCTCTATCTCTTGCTGGTCTGGCCAGACACACCGCCGGCGACCCCTCTTTCCGCGCCGCCGCTCCACTGGGGCATTCCCCCGAACACATCCCAGCCTAACCCCAAAACCCCAGGGGTTTTCGCTCGCACGCATGGCCACATGCACACTTCACCACAGAGAGTCCGGCGGGATCCCGTGCGGCCGGCCACTCCTGGCCAGGCCACACGCCCGCCTGCGCCTCGCCGCGCTACAGCAAAGCCGGGCGGGATCTGCTACGCCGCGCCACGCGGGCTGCCACACGTGCCCCGCGTCAGCTGCCATGCAGGCGGGCGCCGGCCTAAAGCCGCCTAGGTGGCAGCCACCTGGGCAGATGGAGCCAGCCAGCCACTGGCTATAAGTCCTTTTAGAGCTGGCTAGAGATAGTTTAGAGCTGGCCAAAAGTTTGCAATATTGTAAATGCGTATTTAATTTTCAGAAAACTATTTTATCTTTGGAAATTCATATTAAATCCATTTTAACTCCGAAAAATACAAAACCTCTTCTGAAAATCTTCTAAAATTCCAAACTCCACACTAGGCTAGAGTTTGCCTCTTTTTGGGTCTTATTTGTACTTCGTCATGGATTTATTGCAATTAGCACTCGTGTTTATTTATTTAAATACGATTCTAGGAGCCGCCGGAGCCGGAGAGCTGAACCAGGACTACGACGACGACCTCGGCTACGACGACTACTCACACCCAGGTTCACGCCTGACCTTCTTTGAATGCCCATTAGGCATGGCTATTAGAACTGCTAGTGCTTTATTTACTGCATAGTGATGGATATGATGAACCCGTGCATAGCCTCTTTTACATACTTGTCCTTGATTGACCTACTACTACTACTTTACTTATGCGTGATGATACGCTGAGCTTGCTATGCATGTGTTGGGATATTGTGGTAGTTTCTTGGCGTGTGTGGGGAAAAACCGGCAGGAGAAGGTGTTTTGGGACATTTTGGCGGGGGTGAGCTCAAGACAACCCGATCCGGGATCGGGGGCCGGGGATCGTCTTCTCAGACGTTGCCCAGTTTGGTACCTATGGCGGGTACACTATTTTAGGAGCACAGGTGTTGGGAGTTTTGTGATGACTTGGAGGATAGGAGCTCGCCCCGGTCTGAAACTGAGTGGGTCGCCTTGTTACACGGGACTTTCGTACACACCACCTCGCCGAGAGTGGGGATAGGGCCGTTCGACCTTAGCAAGTGCGTTTCCATACCTGCCAGTAGGATAGAGGGTATCAGTGAGAGGGTTAGGGTGAAGTCCCTTCCCTATTGGGCGCTCCCCGTGCGGCCACACGGGGGCATTTTCACAGTTTTGGGGTGGTCCTTTGCGAAGGACCGCAGTGAGACCCGGATGCAAGATGGAATCGTAACTCCTAGGTGTTCGTTCGGTAGGGTAGGCTCGGTCGGCCGTACACCGTCTGGGTACTATTTCGAGTTGGGTACTGGTGTACACGCTCTGCAGAGTTTAGATCTATACGTATAGCCGCGTCCTCGGTCATGGACATGCCCGTTGTATACTTCGGCTCTTATGTTTTGGGATTTCTACCTTCCCCCTTATAGGATGAGAGTGTATGGTGAGCCGTGGTTGTATTCGGGGAGAGGAGAGTTGCTCCCTCTGCCTCGCGGATCCGGGTGCAACCATTGAGGTGCGAGGAGTGGGAGTTCTCGCACCGACCCTAGCTGGAGTTAGGTGATGGTGACGGTGATCTAGGTGACCAAGTGTAACCGTTTGTGGATGAGTGATATGGGATTTGGTGGGAATATGGACATGATATTCTTCTTATTGATGCTGTTGCTGTTTAGGAAACCCAGCCTCTACCTTGTTCCTCTCTTTACCTTTAGAAGTAGGCCACTTAAAGCTTGCATACGGTTGGTGACGTGGACCTATCCCGATCCTTGGGGATAGCCCCTGAGCTTGCAGGGTACGAGTCAGACTTCGACAACAACACCGACGGATGGTACGACTGAGGGGCACGTCGTTTCGCTCAAGGATGCCTGTGGGAGACGAATGAAGATGGAGACACCTTTTGGAAGCTAGCTACCGCTGTGTAGGCTCTTATTCCTGTTATTCTGCCAAGAGGCGTGTATTGATGTACTCCGATTATTCTGGACATGTAATAATCAAATTATTATTCGTACTCTGATGCTTTATTTCGTTGTATGACTGTGATATTTATCTGTGATGAATGCCTGTGCGTGATAGCGTCTGATCCAGGGACTATCACGAGACAGAATGCTGGGTTTTCCATTTTTGAAAACCCAGGGTGTTACAGCCTGGGCTAGTCACATCACAGACAGGGCGGTCAGACCACCCTATGTGACCGTCCCCAGAAAAACTTGTTCCGAAACAGTTCGAAACTAGCCGAACACCTTCTAAACATGCTCAGATCCATTTTCCATGCACAAACTTCTCCCCCTTGTTGACAATGCATGAATCAAGGTATTTCTACGAAAATTACAACCTAGAGCTTCTTAAATAGACAATGAGGACCACAAAATGCTATGAGTGAGCAAATGAGCAAGCAAGACATTCCAAAGATTTGTATGAGCATTGCCATCATGATAGTAAAGCTATATGAGCAAATGAGCAAGCCATGATCAAAATACACAATTTTGCGAAAAATTTCCCTCTCATGAGCTAAAGACCAAAACATGAGCAAAGTCTACCAAGGTGAATTTAAATCACACAAACTTCATGCTAGGTCACATATCCTCAACACAAGATTATTACAAACACCCATAAACATCTCATGTCATGTTAAAGCCACCGAGCCATGTGTCAACTTCTTAAAATGAGACTTCTCATGGTAGAAAACATGCAACAATTTAGCACCCATATAAATTCAGATTTAAAGCATTTATGACATGGATCAAATGAGAGCACAACTTTGAGGAAGGCATTTCATACCAATTTAATTTTTCACATTTAAGCATAAAATGGTACATGAAGTGCCTTTGCGGCAAAAAGAAGCTTATGCTCCCCCATAAGCTATCACATGGGCTAAACATTTATAATGACAAATAGGTCTTTGACCCCAAGTGAGAAGCACATGATATCCATCCATGATTTAAGCATGACATAAACCACCAAGGCACACTAAGATCATGCCAAGCCATAAACTCACAAGAGAGAGCCTATCTCACATTTTCAGAAAATTAGCCACTTCATCATGCAAGTATAGCAAAACTATCAAGAGCATAGCTATCCTTCATCAAATCATATCAAACATGCTCACAAGCTCACAACTAGCATATTGTAGCAATCAATGTATATAGGAGAAGCTCATCCTACCATATGAGACAAATGCAAAAACAACCTAAGATACAAAGATGACTATACATCATGTTACAAATGCAATGCCATGCACAAAATAAATATGATACATATGCTACAAAGGAGCTCCCACCACCAACTCAGGAAAGCAAACACACACCGAGCTCACCCCGCAAGCGAGTGAAAGTAGCTTGGTCAAGTGGTTTGGTAAAGATATCGACTAGTTGGTTCTGGGTGGGCACATGCATCAAAGCAATATTTCCCTTCTCCACATTGTCTCTTAGGAAGTGGTACCTCACTTCTATATGCTTGGTTTTGGAGTGGAGAACTGGGTTCTTGGCTACACTTATGGCACTGGTGCTGTCACAAAAGAGTGGGACAAGGGAACACGCCTCACCAAAGTCACTCATAGTGTAGGTAATCCATAGGAGCTAGGAACAACAACTGGCTGCAGCAACATACTCGGCCTCTGTAGTGGACTGGGTTACACTCTACTGCTTGCGGGATGACCAAGAAAGCAAAGAAGACCCAAGAAACTGACACCCACCAAAAGTAGACTTACGATCCAAACGACACCTAGCGAAGTCATCGTCCGCAAACCCGTGAAGGTTGAGTGTCGAGTTGAAACGAACCGGGTTTCCAAAGAAGGGAACCCGATCCCTGCACCTCTGTGACAGTCCCAGGAGGCTATCACGTGCGAATCCCTGTCTCAGAAAGTAAAGCAAATCCGTACAACAAAAGTAAATACATGAAGATCCACATAATAATATTATAAATAAGCATCTAAGTACATCATTTCGGCACATGCCGGGTACAAGTCCAACGGGACTGAATCAAACAGAGTAAACATCTACGCAGCGTCTCTCATGTAGCGAAGTAGACTCCATATCCGCAGGCAACTTGAGTGTAGGGCAAGCCTCAGTCCTCCCATCCATCGTGCTCAAAGTCGTAGTCCTGCTCCTGGTCTGAAAACCCGTCATCTACTCGATAAGCGAGTAGGTCATGTCAGCTTCCCAACAAAGAGCATAAGCAAAATAGAATAATTCTAGTATGCATGAGTAATCCTATTTATGGCTGTAGAAGGTTATGCAACCAGCGGTAGCAACGTCAAGGTAAGCAGAATAGCCGAGAGGTCTCCATCTCCGAGGAGATCCACACCTCCGAGGACAACGCCTCCGGGGTCAACACCCCATCAAGGAAAGAACACCGAACACTGGATCTCCACCGAGTCGCAGCATCCCACTCTCATCTGCGACGTGGGGTCACCAACTCCTATCCCCACGTCTCATCGGCACGAAGCCGGGCTCACACACACACAGGGGAGAGAAAGCAGCACAAGAAGAGACTAGCTAGCTGAGAGATCGAAAGGGCTATCCATATCAGTGGACACGAACTATAGCTATAGGTTTTAACACTCTGCAGAGGTTGTACAACAGGACCCGCCGAGTAGAGCAGAATCGGGTGCCCCCGATCCACCTCTCTACCTAACGGTCGGAGACCTAGCAGTGGACGGCACTCTCCTACCTCTCTGAGCCTGACTCGTCCTGACTGGGGCGTGAAACTTGCCAGCAGGGCCTCGAAGCTGTGAAACCATCCCCGGAGGAGCCGGGGTGACGTCTACTCGGGGGGTATAACCCGTCCCCCTCACACGACCACACCGGTCCGCCTACAGGCTGGATGCCATCCACATACTAGTTCTCGGACCGAACCCCGCCCATAACAAGGTGTACGGTTTGCACGTAAATAGCCCAAAGATCAAGGTCACACAGACGATCGGTCCTTAATTGCAAGAGCGAGCACTCGCCAACTCCAACCGTCCGACACGCCGCTAGGGCGAGAGGCCAGGTCGCATCTCCCCTAGATAGGCGTTCACAAGTAACTAAAGCGGCTCGCTCCCGTGGTAACACGTCAAGGGTACACACTCACCCTAAACACCCACAAGAGTTCTGAGGTATCCCAACCTCGGTCCAAACCTGAGATCCATCCATAACTAAGGGAAAAATATATGGATGAATAAAGCCGGGGAACTAGCTAGGGGTCCGTAGCTAGTTCCAAAAGTAGGTATTCCAAGGACAGGATTAACAATTCCAAGGCATGGCTAATCAATTGTCTATGCAATTTAAAAACATGCATCAAAAGTAATTAAGCACTAGCATCTAAAGCAAGCATAGGATCTAAATGGTTGGGAGTGACATGACACCTGGCTGGTGTGCGTAGTCCTGGTCTGGGTTGAAGTCAGGGTCGTAGGCCTCCTCCTGGTCGTAGCTCGGGTCTGTGCAGCACGAGATACAAGATGCTTAATTACCGGCAATCAACTAAGGATAAATCCAAAGAAACCCAATTTTAAAAGATCCAAACAGAACCAAACTACCTACAAACAGCACCGTCTCATTTTTAGAAAAATAATGAAACTAGTTTCATATTTTTCAGAGTAATAAATAATTAGTTATGAATTTTCAAAGGTTAAAGGTTTTATAAATTAATTTCCAAATTTATTTATAAAACATAAAAGGATTTTTATTTTTGAAAATAGATGATGATGTCAGCATGATGTCAGCAGTAGAGTGAGTGGGCCGTTAATGGGCCAAAAGGGTTAGTGGACTGATTACGGCCCAATGGACTCAACCTTCTGGGCCAAGAGGTCCAAGTCCATCTGATCCCCCTGAACAAAAATCAAAGTCCAGAGAGATAAGGAAAAAGGGCCGCACTGGGCCTTATCGGGCCAGTTGGCCCAGCGGTTCCTCGACTCCCGCAGAAAAAGTCTGGCGGAGGCCCTCGAATTGATCTGGGGCGCAAAACCGCTCCCTCGCCACGCGTTTGCACGTCGGCGCGCCTGGGCGCGAGTCCGGCGGTGATGGCGTGTGGTGTTTGATGGCGGCGACAGCTCCGGCATTCATCCAAGCAGCGTTTGGAGCTCTTTTGGTGCACGTGGTCCTCCCGGCGTGGCCACAACCCTGGGGTGGAGCTCTCTGGCCTGCACACGGGACGGCCTGGCGGCGCTCTCGGCACGGTGCCGTGGCGGCGCGACGACGCGACGACAGCACGGGACACAGGTGAGTTAACGGCGGCATGATTAGAAACAAAAGTGCATGGTGCTCATCCTCAGCCATGCGTGTGGGTGCTTGTTGGTATTTGTTAAGCCTACAGAAATATTATGATGGATAATCCGCAAGTGCACGGATACTGGCGAGCATTCCACCCGGGAGAGGGTTTTAAATATCGAATCCACAGGGAGAAAGGTAGAGAGAAAGGTCTGGAGTAAAAGACTAATCCCTGAGAAGCTATCAAGGACTTGACAGAAAGAAGAGATAAGGAGAACTTAAGGATGTCTGGTTCTTATTCTCACAAGCTATGTCTATATTGTTCTTATGGGGTGATTGTCTGAAGGCACACTTAGTAAAGTGAACCTCCCAAGAATCTATGGGGGGAGTCCTACGGTTTCTATAGACGGGAGGTGGACTACGAAGGACTCAATGGTGCTGTCACCACCACGATCTACCATACGATCCGGAATATAGAAGGCATTCATAAGCTAGCTAGTCTAAGCACCACGCTTACACTAAACATGCAACTTTAATTCAAGAGCGACAGGAATTAAAGTACTCAAAGAGTTATGAACCGTAAGAACAATAAAAACAATGTTGCTCACTTGAATAAGAAGTCGATCTTTCGCGTAAGGTCTCAGGATCAGGCTCCAATGGAGTTGATCCCAGAGGTAGAAGATGAAGAGGAGACACCGACATGTCCGGGCCTTCCTTCAGCTTCGCCTCTACCGCTCTCTAATCCTCTCGAACAAGATTGGCTAGATCTAATTAGACCATGACTCCAATCTCTCAACTTGATACAACTCTCTCGAACTCTAATTCTAATCTAGAGCTTCTATCTCAGGTAGGCATGGGTGATCAGAATGAATTGGATGCCTGCCCTGGGGTCAGGGGGGCTGCTTATATAGTCCTGAGGGGGTGCCTCACCACCATATGATCCAACTAACCTTGATCTATAGCCAAGATGTGGTTTTCTCGGTTGGTTGGGGAACCTTCTGGAACATACCCGAAGCGGAGCGACAACGGCGGCAGGGGGAGGCTGATCGGTCTCCTCATGAGGCCGGTCGGTCCCTGGTGGGCCCCACTTGGGCTCATCTTTGACGGGTGCGTGCGTGTCATCGTGCCGTTTCCAAAAAGTATTAATTCACGTCAAACGGAGTCCGTATGAGAGAGTTATGCCCGTTTTACCGAACCCCGCTCTGCGACTGATATCTTCTGATTCTGAACTCCGAATATGGCAAATGATATATCCGTTTCGATCATCTCGACGAGGCCTTCGCAATGTTGCACTTCAATTCTTCATTTAAGATACTTCTAGGTTGCTCTTTTGTAGGAGTTGGATCGGAGTACGATTGGGACACGTCTTGGAGTCGTATGACTTGATAATTCTCGCTGTTTTCCTGTTTAGTCACTGCAAATCATAACTTCACCAAAACTCATGGACTTCATTAGTAGCAAACCCCTAAGTCTATATTGATATTCATTTTATGCCCTTTTCTTTATTTAGTTGACAAGTAAAAGTATATGTTAAGATGTGTCAACAAACTCCCCCAAGCATACCCTTCGCTTGTCCCTAGCAAAGATATGCTTTAGCAGGATCAGGAGTTGCTACAACGCTTTCACACCTCAAAAGTACTATGGTTTTCAAAAACCAATTCTCCTCGGCAAGATTGCTCTCTCTTACCTTCAACCTTTAAGCATAGCCTTTTCATAAATCGTGAGCAAATAAAAGACAAAACAATCAAGTCAAGCAGTATATCTCAATTTCTTTGATCAACTATCATCCTGGGGTTTTGCACAGATAAAACTCAGAGATCCTGTGTATGACCTTCTCAAGCATGGAGTCACTCTTAGCAAGATATGTATGGATGATAGTGTTGGATGGATGAGGGTGAAAGGTGGTAAGCCTTTTAGCCTAGCTCTTGGACTATATCTCTCTTTCTAAGATTTTAAGATCTGGGCTTTCCATTCTTGGAGAGGTGGGCTCTACTTGCCCCGGACTTTTGTCCATTTTTCTCTCTCCTTAGAGATGTGGGCTCTACTCGCCCTCAGACACGTGTCCATTATTCATCTCTAAATTTATTTTTTTAGGGAGGTAGGCCCTACTCGCCTAGTATGACACTTATCCTTTTCTCTCCCTCTCTCGTCTCACTTTTTCCTCTCTTTCTTTTTTTTTTCTTCTTCTTTTTTTTTGAATGTAGCCCCAGAATCTTTTTGACATTGAGAGAGATATATCCTAGAGTTGCATGAGCTATATGGCTTGATGGAAAATGCGTACTTCCATGTCAGAAGCAGCATAAATGGTGGAATGGAATGATCTTGATGTGTATGACAAGCTCTCAAGGATCAAACACAGGAACTCATCATGTAGGATTTTTCAAAATTTTTGAGATATATCCAGGAATCAAGCTTCTCTAGGAAATTGATCAATAGCAACTCAACTTTTCATGAATCATCTTTCAAAGCCTAGACTCAGATTAAGCATGCACTTGCACAAGTTTTGGGTTTAGAGCAAATTAAGCATTTAAGCTTCAGGAGAATCTAGGTCTGAAAACTAAGCACTTTTAAAAGGAATTACGGCGGAGCAACTATTCATCATCTCCAAGCATATATCATCAAGATCATTATTTAAGAGAAAAGCCAACTAGCAGACTCTAGCATTTTATTCAAACTAAGATGTTTAACTAACACTCAAATAACTAGCTAATATTAAACACTTAGGATAGTGATACTTATCGTGATAACTGGGGGTGCTCTCCCCCAAGTTGGATCTTGAAGTAGTCCTTGATTTATCCTTGGAACTTGCTAGCCTTCGGGTCTTCCTTAATTTCCCTGTAAATATTAGTCTCGCACATACCCGAAGGAGCAAATTCTAGGATTATGTTGTGAGCCTTCATGTGCCCACTTCTTTTTGGGTTTTTCTGAAATGTGTGGACCTTCATGTGCCCACGTATTTTTGCGAATTTTTTTATATGCAAAAGGGATGCTAAAACAAAAATATGTGAATGCAATTTTTTTATTATTATATTTTTTATGCCGCCACGGTACGGAGTACATGGGGTCTTAAAGAATGCAAAAGCAGAAAATATTTTTATGATCTTTTTCAATGCAAGTATAGGGAAATAAACATGCTAATCTAAATATGCAGTGCAGAATATAAAGATAAATACCGAGTTACCTCTCGGCGAGAGTTTAGAGTACTTACTCCCATGGCGTAGATGTAGTGGCCATTGATCAGTTGATGATGCGGGTAGTGATTGGTCTTCCGAAGGTTTACTTTTGACGTCCTCCTTAGCATGGACTGAGTGTTCGGTTGGTTAGGGTTGAGCGGACTTCTTTCCAATCTTCTTAATTTCTTCCTTGTCTGTCAACTCCGTTCCAACTGGGCTTGTGAATTCCGGGAACGTCTCCGCGTCTAGTTCTTCTTGGGTCTTATGGTGTTCAGGAACAGTCTTGAATCTTGATGGGGATGTTTTGCACAAAATTGTCCCAGAGTTAGTGGTCTTGGTCCGCCATCTTTGACATTGAGTAATGCTTGTTCCCGTGTTGTGGACAACTTCTCTAGAAGCTTCTTTGGTTGATGGAGCGGTGTATGGTCGGCATTCCAGGGTCGTCCATCTTAGGCAGTAGTGGTGAAAGGAGTAGGTGCTCATAGTCTGATTTGATTGGGTTGATCATCCAGCCTCCCTCCACGTCTCTCTGTTCTTCTTATTTTATCAGCTCGGTCATCCTTGAGTATATCATCTGATCTTGATAGCCACTTGGTGATGGCGTCGCCCATGTCCTTTGCTGATTTAGCTGCTCGAAGGAGGGTTGGATAGTGGCAGTTGGCAGCGTCTTGTTTAGTGTGCATGTTTGTAGGTCGTGGACTCGTAGGATTTGGGGAAGTAAGACTTCTCCTTTTTTTTACGTAAAGTGAGTCCTGCTTGCAAAGACAAGGTAGAGATCAAGTGCATGGGTTCTGTTGGTGGAAAAACACCAACAGAACCATAATTTCATTTATTCTACTCTAACCTTGGGCACATTGAACAAGATAACGATAAAGCATAGATTTATTTTATGACAAGGGTAGCAAGATCAGAAGATGAAACTAGCACGTAAATCTCTTTTTTTTAGCAAAATAAAGAGTGATCAAGAAAGTGATGCTGGAAACAAACAAAAAGACAACATGTTGAGCCAACAAGATTGGTTCATGTGAAATTGTAACTCTAGCATGTTTGACTTTTCATTTATTAGGATGCCAGAGAAAAGGAAAATGACAATTTACCTCAAGGGGTTACCTTTATTATGATGTTACTATGACATCTTGTGGTGGTCTCTCCCTTGAATGTATACAACTTGTGGAGTGACAGGTGCATGTGAGGAGGCATGGCTTGATCATCTTTAATGGAATTAGCCTCCTTCCTTTATGCCTCCATCATCCAGGAATCCCCCCTTTGAGTGAGTGCTTCTGATTGTGGATCTTGTTTGCATCACTCTTCTTCTTCTTGGTTCATAGGAAATTCTTCTCTCTCACGTGTCTTGCTCCATCTCTAGTGAGTTCATCTCGACCTCTCCCAAACTTGTCTCGAGTTTATTCTGCAGGGGTTAGTCCAAAAAATATACCATTGTCTACACAAGCAATTCTAGTTCAATAACCAAACCAGACTCCATGCCTAATCAGATTAAGGAAGGCTATTTAACCTAAGCACCACGCTTAATTTAAAAGCCAATGGAAGTATGAACGTACTTCCAAACCAAAGCTTACTATGGTAGACAAAAGGTAACATGAAGGCATATAGAGATTTACTCAAACAGAGACGGTAGAGCATGATCAGTTTTTTAACAGAGTGAGCATGTAATAAAGGTAGAGATAACCAAGCTAGCGTAGCAACATGATAGGAGATGTTTCTATGCATATGATTCAATGTTGCGTAACGACTAGTTGGACATACCTTGTATTGTCATCCTTCATTCTCTTTGTTCCAAACCTGTAATGGTTAGTGACAAGAATACCCGAAGGAATATAATTATACCTCTATGCTCACTACGCAGGGGTATATGCAAGTCTTAGAATTTCCGCCTAGCGTGCTTGTTTTTGGACAAAAAGCTCGTCCTTGGGAAACCTTCAAAATATGGTTCAAGATGGTGAAGTGGTTTCCCTTACATTGCCAATCTCAAGATTTCAAGCCATTGGGACAACCACCCTTTCTAAATTTGTAGAGAAAAGAAACATAAGGGGGTTGGAGATCTTATTGTGCGGCAAGATTTGAGATGACAATTGAATTCAGGAGTTTTCTCAAATGAGCATGGACTAGGTGGAAAAGTTCCATTTGTGAAGTAGCTTTCATGCTCATTGATGTTCTCCAAGTAATGTGCTCCTTCTGGTCTTCCTTAGATCCTTCATAAAATTTTAGGATCGTGAGGGGACACAAGAAAAAGGGCACAAGAGGATTCATTGGGCTCAAGGATGAGGTTAAAGAAAAGTTATCTAATCCGAACATTGAAAGAGAGAGACAGAAATGGCTTCTTGATGGCTTTGCTCTCTTCCTATGGCATGATTAGATATGCTATCCTTGAGGTTTCTCCAATGTCCTTGTGTAGCAAAAAGGGTACTTTCTAAGAGACTATCTCCTTAGGAAAATTGCATGCTCAGAAGTCTCTTGTGAAGCTTGAAGTTTCACGATCTTCCCAAACTCATCATCTACAAGGGTTGAATTTCTTCTTCCCTTTCAGGTTTTCAGGACATTGATGGTTTGGGTTTGATAGCTAAGCCTTGGGATTGGAGTGATGGTGATATAGCTATCAGAACTTCCCTTTTGTGGCTAGAGGATGACTTCTTTTCTTCCTTTGGGTGGTCATAAAGAATGCTAGTGTAAGGGTTCCACCCGCTGAGTTCGTCAAAGACAAACCTTGCCTTAGAAAAGAAAGAAAAGCTCCTCTAGATACTGCATGATGGTCATGCGAACAACATTCGTAGGATGGGGCCAAAGATTCACTACCCTTAGAGGTAATGATACAAAGATTCGTTACCCTATTAAGGATATGATCCTGGCTCCTGCGGTGAACTATGGGGTAAAGGTCTACACTAAGGTAGAACATATGGTTTCCCAGGCTCTTTCTTGCTTCATCTCTTCAGTTCTGGACCATCAAAGATGAAGACTAGAGTTTTCGTCTGTTGCTCCTAAGAAGGATTGTTTCATGATCATTTCGACCAACCGTAGGCGTAGCTCATGGCCAGATGTAAGGAAGATCTAAAGTTTCTAGTGGCCAGAGCTTCCGCTTTAGGGTGCAGCTTAAGATAGATAAAAGTGGAACCAAGTGATCCCACAAAGATAGCAACAGGTGAGAAGATAGGAAAAAGATAAAATCTAAACTAAAGTATGGTACAAGATTAGCTATACTCAAGAGTTCTCTCTTAACCGTTTCTCCCCGGCAACGGCGCCAGAAATGCTTGTTGGTATTTGTTATGCCTACAGAAATATTATGATGGATAATCCGCAAGTGCACGGATACCGGTGAGCATTCCACCCGAGAGAGGGTTTTAAATATCGAATCCACAGGGAGAAAGGTAGAGAGAAAGGTCTGGAGTAAAAGACTAATCCCTGAGAAGCTATCAAGGACTTGACAGAAAGAAGAGATAAGGAGAACTTAAGGATGTCTGGTTCTTATTCTCACAAGCTATGTCTATATTATTCTTATGGGGTGATTGTCTGAAGGCACACTTAGTAAAGGGAACCTCCCGAGAATCTATGGGGGGAGTCCTACAGTTTCTATAGACGGGAGGTGGACTACGAAGGACTCAATGGTGCTGTCACCACCACGATCTACCACACGATCCGGAATATAGAAGGCATTCATAAGCTAGCTAGTCTAAGCACCACGCTTACACTAAACATGCAACTTTAATTCAAGAGTGACAGGAATTAAAGTACTCAAAGAGTTATGAACCGTAAGAACAATAAAAACAATGTTGCTCACTTGAATAAGAAGTCGATCTTTCCCGTAAGGTCTCAGGATCAGGCTCCAATGGAGTTGATCCCAGAGGTAGAAGATGAAGAGGAGACACCGACATGTCCGGGCCTTCCTTCAGCTTCACCTCTACCACTCTCTAATCCTCTCGAACAAGATTGGCTAGATCTAATTAGACCATGGCTCCAATCTCTCAACTTGATACAACTCTCTCAAACTCTAATTCTAATCTAGAGCTTCTATCTCAGGTAGGCATTGGTGATCAGAATGAATTGGATGCCTGCCCTGGGGTCAGGGGGGCTGCTTATATAGTCCTGAGGGGGTGCCTCGCCACCATATGATCCAACCGACCTTGATCTACGGCCAAGATGTGGTTTTCTAGGTCGGTTGGGGAACCTTCTGGAACATACCCGAAGCGGAGCGACAACGGCGGCAGGGGGAGGCCGATCGGTCTCCTCATGAGGCCGGTCGGTCCCTGGTGGACCCCACTTGGGCTCATCTTTGATGGGTGCGTGCGTGTCGTCGTGCCGTTTCCAAAAAGTATTAATTCACGTCAAACGGAGTCCGTATGAGAGAGTTATGCCCGTTTTACCGAACCCCGCTCTGCGACTGATATCTTCTGATTCTGAACTCCGAATATGGCAAATGATATATCCGTTTCGATCATCTCGACGAGGCCTTTGCAATGTTGCACTTCAATTCTTCATTGAAGATACTTCTAGGTTGCTCTTTTGTAGGAGTTGGATCGGAGTACGATTGGCACACGTCTTGGAGTCGTATGACTTGATAATTCTCGCTGTTTTCCTGTTTAGTCCCTGCAAATCATAACTTTACCAAAACTCATGGAATTCATTAGTAGCAAACCTCTAAGTCTATATTGATATTCATTTTATGCCCTTTTCTTTATTTAGTTGACAAGTAAAAGTATACGTTAAGATGTGTCAACAGTGCACTCGGCATGGACGCACGTGTGCGCGCAGGGACTTCCTTGGCCGCGGCGTGGGTGGTCGGCGCGCGTGCACCTGGGAAGCCAGGGCCACGGCGCGCGGTGTGTTAGTGTGGGGCAGTGAGATCAAGCACAAGATCATCGGCACGAAGGCCAGAGCACAGGGTAACATCACATAAAACCGGTGGTGCAGAATGGCGAGGCTCGGCGCGGCGTGGAGGGGCGCCGCGGCAGCACGCCAGTGAATGACATGGCACAAAGGCCAGTCAATAGAGCAGGCGACGCAAGGCAAGGTCCTGCGTCGAGGCAAACGGCACGACAGCGGGGTTCACAAGCATGGAGAGGACAGCGAGGTCCGGCACGGCGCTGGGGTGCGTCGCAGCGGCGAGCTTGCGGAAACGCACGGCGCGAAGACCGGCGTGGCGTGGCGCAGGGGCACCACGCTCCCATGGTGCTAGGATGAGGAAGAGGAGCGGACCACTAGCTCACCGGGAGGCGATGGTGTAGACGTAGCAGTGTCGACCGTGTCGATGAAGATTACGGCGGCGACGGCGAGGTGACGCGGCGGCGCGGCTTCTTCCTCTGCTTCGGTTTCTGCTCGCACGCGGACGGCCTCCTCCGGTCCACGGACGGCTCCGGCTTCCCGCTCCTTGGCTTCATCTTCTCGTCACAGTGGCTAAGCGCCCCCCACTTCTCCTCTTCCCCCTTTCTCCTCCTCTTTCCCCTCCTCTTCTCTCACGGCGGCGGAACAGAGTTGGGGGAGAAATCCCCAAGTGCGATTTGGCTTGCCCAGGGGCCTCGCCCGGGGGTTTTGCTATGTGCGGAGGTTAAGGTGACTGGGAGACCACGTGGGGCAGGGCTGTCCCCTCCTTTCCTTGGTGGTGAAGGCGCGACGCCGTGCGGCTTTGGCCAAGCTTGGCGCGCAGATCGGCTAGTGGCAAGGAAGTGATTCCGGGGCAATGTGAGCGTAGGGTCTGCCTCGGCATGCGTGCGGGCTCTCGATGTGCGTGCCAGTGTAGCAAGGCGGTGCGGTCTGGTGCCTAAGCGCAGGGTGGTGTGGCGCGGCACGGCAAGGGATGCGGCGCGGCGAAGGAGGAAGAGGAACAGGGTGCCGGGGTGTGACGCGAGGCCGAGCTGGGCTGGGCCGGTTGACGGGCCGGCCGAAGCTCTGGGGTTTAAGGTGGTCACGGGCTGGGAGTTGAAGGGGTGCAGACAGACTTCATAGAATGTTAGCTAGCCCATGTTAGGTAAAAGGGTTTTTGAATTAGTTTTGAAGTAAGTTTAAACGATAGGTTTGAATTTGAATTTATTCAAATTCATAACACAATCAATTAACTCCAAATAAAATCCATAAAAACCAAATCACTAACTTTACCATAATTTGAATTTATGTTTTTATATTTTTGGTTTTATTTAAGTAAGATTAAGGGAAGGGCTAGAAAGGGTTTAAATTTAGGTGACACATCATCAATAATTAAAAAGTTCAAATTTCCTCACAATTTCATAACTTAAATTTCAGGGATGTTACATTCTCAACCACAAGGAATCTCATCCTCGAGATTTAAGCTCCATCCTCTCCGTCGAACAAGTGTGGGAACTCTCTCCTGAGGTCGGCTTCTTTCTCCCAGGTTGCTTCTCGCTCAGTGTGGTGACTCCACAACACTTTGCAGTAAGAAATGGTGGTCCTCCTGGTTTCCTTTGTTGCTCTGTCCAATATTTTCTCAGGGTACTCTGCATACTCCAGGGTGTTCTGTAGGTCGAGTATCTCTACCGGGACTTGCTTTGCTTCCACTTCCTTCTCACTCTTCTTCAACTATGACACGTGGAACACGGGGTGTACACCAGACATCTCCTCTGGAAGGGCGAGCCTGTAAGCGAGCTTCCCAACTCTTTGAGTGATCCGGTACGGCCCCACGTACCTCGGGGCAAGCTTCCCCTTCACAACAAACCTCTTGGTCCCTCTCATCGGGGACACTTTCAGGTAGACGAAGTCACCCACCTCGAACGACAAGTCTCTCCTGTGTCGGTCGGTGTAGCTCTTCTGTCTGCTCTGGGCAATCTTGAGGTTGTCTCGAACCTTCTCCATTTTCTCTTCAGCTTCCTGGATAGCATCTGCTCCAAAGACCATCCTCTCACCTACTTCTGACCACATCAAAGGTGTCCTGCACTTCCTCCCGTAGAGTACCTCGAAGGGTGCCATCTTGAGACTTGCTTGAAAGCTGTTGTTGTAAGAGAACTCTGCATAGGCCAAACTACCCTCCCAATCTGAGCCATAGGTCAAAGTGCAAGCTCTCAGCATATCCTCCAACACTTGGTTTACTCTCTCAGTCTGCCCATCTGTCTGAGGGTGAAAGGTTGTGCTGTAGCTGAGTGTGGTTCCCATCCTGTCGTGGAAACTCTGCCAAAACCTTGCTATGAACTGGGATCCTATGTCAGACACTATGCTCCTTGGTGCTCCATGTAGCCTGAGTATGTGGTCCACGTACAAGCCTGCCAACTGATCTGTCATGTAGCGGATCTTCACTGGTACGAAGTGAGCAACCTTTGTCAGCCGGTCCACTATGACCCAAACAGAATCGTTGCCTTTTTGTGTCCTGGGTAGTCCCACCACAAAATCCATGGAAATGTCATCCCACTTCCACTGAGGAATATCCAACGGTTTCAGCAGTCCTGCCGGTTTCTGGTGCTCAATCTTCACTCTGTTGCAAGTGTCACAACAAGCCACGTAGTAGGCTATGTCCTTCTTCATATCCTTCCACCAGAACCTCTGTTTCAAGTCTTGGTACATCTTTGTGCGTCCTGGGTGAATGGAGTACCTTGAATCATGGGCTTCCTTCAGAATTTGCTGTCGAAGTTCCTTGTCCTGCGGAACATAGATCCGCTCTTTCAACCACACAGTTCCCTGTTCATCGACTCGGTAATCCTCAGCTTTGCCTTCCAACATCAGCTCTCGTAGGGCTCCAACCTCTTTGCAATCTTTCTGAGGTTCCCGATTTCTGCCTTCGAAGTCGTAGGTCACTTGCAGTGCGTTGAGTTGTCCCTGCTCCACAATCTCAACCTGAAGCTGCTCTAGCTCGTCATGAAGTGCTGGCTGTTCCTGCCTCACCATCAGGTTGTTGCAATAGGACTTTCTGCTCAGTGCATCTGCCGCAACATTTGCTTTGCCAGGGTGGTAGTGAATCTCCAGGTCGTAGTCCGGCTCCTAGTCTGAAAACCCGTCATCTACTCGATAAGCGAGTAGGTCATGTCAGCTTCCCAACAAAGAGCATAAGCAAAAGAGAATAATTCTAGTATGCATGAGTAATCCTATTTATGGCTGTAGAAGGTTATGCAAGCAGCGGTAGCAACGTCAAGGTAAGCAGAATAGCCGAGAGGTCTCCATCTCCGAGGAGATCCACACCTCCGAGGACAACGCCTCCGGGGTCAACACCCCATCAAGGAAAGAACACCAAACACTGGATCTCCACCGAGTCGCAGCATCCCACTCTCATTTACGACGTGGGGTCACCAACTCCTATCCCCACGTCTCACCGGCACGAAGCCGGGCTCACACACACAGGGGAGAGAAAGTAGCACAAGAAGACACTAGCCAGGTGAGAGATCGAAAGGGCTGTCCATACCAGTGGACACAGACTATAGCTATAGGTTTTAACACTCTGCAGAGGTTGTACAACTGGACCCGCCGAGTAGAGCAGAATCGGGTGCCCCCGATCCACCTCTCTACCTAACGGCCGGAGACCTAGCAGTGGACGAGACTCTCCTGCCTCTCCGAGCCTGACTCGTCCTGACTGGGGTGCGAATTTGCCAGCAGGGCCTCGAAGCTGTGAAACCATCCCCGGAGGAGCCGGGGCGACGTCTACTCGGGGGGTATAACCCGTCCCCCTCACACGACCACACCGGTCCGCCTACAGGCTGGATGCCATCCACATACTAGTTCTCGGACCGAACCCCGCCCATAACAAGGCATACGGTTTGCACGTAAATAGCCCAAAGATCAAGGTCACACAGACGATCGGTCCTTAATTGCAAGAGCGAGCACTCGCCAACTCCAACTGTCCGACACGCCGCTAGGGCGAGAGGCCAGGTCGCATCTCCCCTAGACAGGCTTTCACAAGTAACCAAAGTGGCTCGCTCCCGCGGTAAGATGTCAAGGGTACATACTCACCCAAAACACACACAAGAGTTCCGAGGTATCCCAACCTCGGTCCAAACCTGAGATCCATCCATAACTAAGGGAAAAATATATGGATGAATAAAGCCGGGGAACTAGCTAGGGGTCTGTAGCTAGTTCCAAAAGTAGGTATTCCAAGGACAGGATTAACAATTCCAAGGCATGGCTAATCAATTGTCTATGCAATTTAAAAACATGCATCAAAAGTAATTAAGCACTAGCATCTAAAGCAAGCATAGGATCTAAATGGTTGGGAGTGACATGACACCTGGCTGGTGTGCGTAGTCCTGGTCTGGGTTGAAGTCGGGGTCGTAGGCCTCCTCCTGGTCGTAGCTCGGGTCTGTGCAGCACGAGATACGAGATGCTTAATTACCGGCAATCAACTAAGGATAAATCCAAAGAAACCCAATTTTAAAAGATCCAAACAGAACCAAACTACCTACAAACAGCCCCCTGAACGAAAATCAAAGTCCAGAGAGATAAGGAAAAAGGGCCGCACTGGGCCTTATCAGGCCGGTTGGCCCAGCGGTTCCTCGGCTCCTGTAGAAAAAGTCTGGCGGAGGCCCTCGAATTGATCTAGGGCACGAAAGTGCTCCCTCGCCACGCGTTTGCATGTTGGCGTGCCTGGGCGCGAGTCCAGCGGCGACGGCGTGCGGTGTTTGACGGCGGCGACAGCTCCGGCATTCATCCAAGCAGCGTTTGGAGCTCTCTAGGTGCATGTGGTCCTCCCGGCGCGGCCACAACCCTAGGGTGGAGCTCTCTGGCCTGCACACGGAACAGCCTGGCGGCGCTCTCGGCGCTGTGCCGTGGCGGCGCGATGACGCGGCGACAGCACGGGGCACAGGCGAGTTAACGGCGGTGTGATTAGAAACAAAAGTGCGTGGCGCTCATCCTCAGCCACGCACGTGGGTGCGCTCGGCATGGACGCACTTGCGCGCGTAGGGACTTCCCTAGCCGTGGCGTGGGTGGTCGGTGCGCGTGCACCTGGGAAGCCAGGGCCGTGGCGCGTGGTGCGTTAGCGCGGGGCAGTGAGATCAAGCGCAAGATCATCGACACGAAGGCCAGAGCACAGGGTAACATCACATAAAACCGGTGGTCTAGAACGGCGAGGCTCGGCGCGGCGTGGAGGGGCACCGCGGTGGTGCACCACGAACGACATGGCACAAAGGCCGGTCAACAGAGTAGGCGACGCAAGGCAAGGTCCTGCGTCGAGGCAAACGGCACGACGGCCGGGTTCACAAGCATGGAGAGTACAGCGAGGTCCGGTGCGGCGCTGGGGTGCGTCGCGGTGGTGAGCTCGCGGAAACGCATGACGCGAAGACCGGCGTGGCGTGGTGCAGGGGCACGATCCCATGGTGCTAGGATGTGGAAGAGGAGCGGACCACTAGCTCACTGGGAGGCGATGGTGTAGACGTAGCAGTGTCGACTGCGTCGATGAAGATTACGGCGGCGACGGCGAGGTGACACGACGGCGCGGCTTCTTCCTCTGCTTCGGCTTCTGCTCGCAAGCGGACGGCCTCCTCCGGTCCATGGACGGCTCCGGCTTCCCGCTCCTTGGCTTCGTCTTCTCATCGCGGTGGTGAAGCGCCCCCCACTTCTCCTCTTCCCCCCTTCTCCTCCTCTTTCCCCTCCTCTTCTCTCACGGCAGCGGAACAGAGTTGGGAGAGAAATCCCCAAGTCCTATTTCTCTTGCCCAGGGGCCTCGCCAGGGGGTTTTGCTATGTGCAGAGGTCAAGGGGACCGGGAGACCGCGTGGGGCAGGGCTGTCCACTCCTTTCCTTGGTGGTGAAGGCGCGACGCCGTGCGGCTTTGGCCAAGCTTGGCGCGCGGATCGGCTAGTGGCAAGGAAGTGATTACGGGGCGATGTGAGCATGGGGTCTACCTAGGCATGCGTGCGGGCTCTCGGTGTGCGTGCCAGCATAGCAAGACGGTGCGGTCTGGCGCCTAAGCGCAGGGTGGTGTGGCGAGGCGCGGCAAGGTGTGTGGCGCGGTGAAGGAGGAAGAGGAACAGGGCGCCGGGGTGTGACGCAAGGCCGAGCTGGGCTGGGCCAGTTGACGGGCCGGCCGAAGCTCTGGGGTTTAAGGTGGTCACGGGCTGGGAGTTGAAGGGGTGCAGACAGACTTCATAGAATGTTAGCTGGCCCATGTTAGATAAAAGGGTTTTTGAATTAGTTTTGAAGTAAGTTTAAACCATAGGTTTGAATTTGAATTTATTCAAATTCATAACACAATCAATTAACTCCAAATAAAATCCATAAAAACCAAATCACTAACTTTACCATAATTTGAATTTATGTTTTTATATTTTTGGTTTTAGTTAAGTAAGATTAAGGGAAGGGCTAGAAAGGGTTTAAATTTAGGTGACACATCATCAATAATTAAAAAGTTCAAATTTCCTCACAATTTCATAACTTAAATTTCAGGGATGTTACACGAGGCCGCAGAATACCAAAGACCAAACTCAGTGGAGTAGTTCAAGTACCTGAAAATCCTCTTGACGGCCTGCCGATGTGAAGTCCTCGGTGAAGCCTGAAAATGAGCGCACAGACTCACACTGAACTGTATGTCTGGCCTCGTCGCCGTCAAGTAGAGGAGGGAGCCGATCATGCTCTGGTACTCCTTCTAGTCCACGGGCTCGCCATCAACATCTGCATCCAAAGCTGTAGTCATACTCATCGGCATAGCCATCGACTTCGAGTCATCCATCTTGAATTTCTTTACTATGTCCTTGGTGTACTTGGCTTGATGCACAAACGTCCCGTCCTTGCACTGCCTGATCTGAAGCCCGAGAAAGAACTGCAACTCACCCATCCTGGACATCTCGAATTCCCTGCTCATGTCATCTGCAAACTTGGTAACCAAAGTGTGAGAAGAGCCATCAAAGATTATATCATCCACGTATACTTGCATGATCAGAATGTCATCACCCTACCTGAGGAGAAAGAGAGTCTGATCCACCTTCCCCATCACAAACCCCTTACTAAACAAGAACCCTCTCAACCTGCCATACCACGCCCTGGGTGGTTGTTTTTGGCCATATAGTGCTTTTCTGAGTTTGTATACCCTATGGGGAAACCTCTCACTCTCAAAGCCCGGGGGTTGCCTCACATACACTTCTTCCTCTAAAAACCCATTTAGGAAGGCACTCTTCACAACCATTTGGTACAACTTGAACCCTTTAGCAACTGAAAATGCTAGAAGGATCCTAATTGCCTCCAAACGAGCCATAGAAGCAAATGTCTCCTCATAGTCTATCCCCTCTTTCTGGCTATACCCCTGAGTAACCAACCTCGACTTGTTTCTCACAATCTCCCCATTTTCTCCCTTTTTGTTCTTCCACACCTATTTTGTCCTGATAGGTTTGCAATTTGGTGGAGGCTCAACCAACTCCCACACCCGGTTTCTCTCAAAATTCTCAAGCTCCTCATGCATAGCGTTCAACCAATCTGGATCGAAAAGTGCGTGCCTAATATCTTTGGGCTCAAAAGAAGCGACAAATGCAGAATGAGCAAAATGAGAATGCCTTTGTGACCTGGACCGTGTAGTATGTTCATGAACATCACCTATGATCGACGAAGGTGGGTGATCCACCTGAACACGCCGGGGAGCCTCACGTCTGGAGACCACCTCCCCATCAGCAGCAGCAACCTCTCAAACAGCCTCAATCCTCGTCGGTGTAGGTGAAGGACCATCCTCGATCGTCGTCATAGTTGTGGAAGTAGTAGGTACACGGCCAGCTGCGGGAGCACCACCACCATCATCTTCTTCACCATCTTCCTGCACCTCCTCCTCAAAGATCTCCTCGCCAAACTCCTCATCACCTGCACAATCAAAGACCAAAGAGCTACGCGGCTGTGTCTCGTCGAAGGTAAACTCGCAAGTCTCCAAGATTTGGTTAGTTTCCAAGTTGAGCACACGAAATGCTCTAGAGTGAGTAGCATAACCAAAGAAAATACCATCGACCGACCTAGCCTCAAACTTGTCCAACTTTCTGCCCTTCTTAAGAATGGAACACTTGCAACCAAAGACATGAAAGTGACTCACCTTGGGTACTCGCCCATGCATTAGCTCGAAGCAGGTTTCCTTCTTAAAAGCTCGGAGGAGGATCCGGTTTGACACGTAGCACGCTGTATTCACCGCCTCACCCCAATACCTCCTAGGAGTCCTGTGCTCATCGAGCATCGTCCTAGCCATCTCACGCAAGGTCCAATTCTGATGGGAACGGGGGTGCTCGATCTTCCGTCAGGAGAAGGATAACTCGTTTTGGTGGAGAGTGACACACCGATCCGGCTTTAGATCCAAAGACCCGAACTCCTGCAACTTTAGCACCACAACTCCTCTGGTTATCAACCGTGTCACAATCCGGTTGACCTCACCACGAAGGCTAATCCCTACCTGCGAAATGAAGAACACAAGCAAGAACTCGAAAGATATGCAGCTCTAAAAAGACATTGACGTATGCAGATGAATGATTGAATCACACGAATGTTGGGGTTTCACAAACCGAAAACGGCGACTGTTCGACGACAGAAAACTCTAAGCAAAACCCGAGTCTAAATGGTGGTGGCTACTGAGTTTATACCCTAAACGGGGTGAGCTAGGGTTGAGGGCGCGCCGGAGGGGGGGGGGGGGCGCCCACAACTTGGGCTAAAGGCCCGACTCGATACAAGGCCGTGTTGGCCCAAAATAGGTGACGTAGCACCTTTTCGTGGTCACACAGTATGATCCACGAACGTCCTAAAGCTAGGACCAGAACCAAATTGATGGCGTTGTCATCCCCTTTCCAACGTGTCCTTATACACCTCGTTCCGATGTCGTATGATGGAGATATCGCCGAAACCGTGCCGAGGTGTAGGCTGATTCCGAACCGGACGTGGCAACTGAGTTGGAGACGAAGTACAGTTTGGGGAAGGTCGTGGCGTGTGCGTGTCCAGCAGCTTGGCGATGTCCTCATCATCCCCCTTCTTGAATTGGAGTCGTCCTCGACTCCCTCCCAACATGAACAATGTCCTGCAAAAGGTTAGGGGCAAAAGGATGCAAAGTACGAGACATAGGATCATTGCAAAAAGACATGTCACGACAGAGTATAGTATAAAAAGGCGCATCAGGATTATCACAAAGTTCAGCAACAATGGATGTTTTAGCAATAAAAGTACCTCCCTTTAGCTTAATTGCATCATGTTTAACATCAGGAGATTCACTAGGTGCAGCTTTGGTTTTATCATTAGCAGCAAGATCACGAAAATGTTTCCTAACATCAGCAGGTGATAAAGGAAGCAAAGTAATGGTCTTATTCTTATGCATGAATGTATATGTATTAGTTCTACCATGGTGTGCAGCATCTCTATCATATTCCCATGGTCGGCCTAACAAAAGTGAGCATGCTTCCATAGGTACAACATCAAAATCAGCATGGTCTTGATAAGAACCAACGGAAAAGTGTATGCACGTGGTTTCAGTTACCTTTGCCTTACCACTGCTACTGAACCACTCAATCTGGTACGGATGTCGTAGTGGACATGTGGGAAAACCAAGTTTGGCAACCAAATCTGAACTCACCAAGTTGTTGCAGCTCCTTGTGTCGATGATGGTGAGAACACGTCGCTCTTGCACGGTGAGAAACATGTGGAACAAATTGTTGCGCTGAGCTTTCATGGTTTCCTCATGTTCCTCATGTACGGCCAAGGCATGCTGCACAAGAAGACTCGGAAAACTAGTGGAGGCAGTGATGGAGTCAATGGCGTCCTCCTCCGAACCTACAGCATAGTTTGCAGCAACAACCAAATCATGTTCTACATCGCTAGCACTTACATATCCATCTCCATCAGGTGCAGCGATGAAAGCACGAAGACTCGGACAATCCTTCATGACATGGCCCATGCCCTTGCAGCGGTGGCACATGATTTTGGCAGAAGGGCTCTTTGCAGTAAAAGATGGTGTCTTGTTCTGTTGATTCTGCACATTAGACACATTACGTACCTCAGGAGCAGCTGCAGAGGAACGTGTACTCGCTGGTGGTGCTAAAGGAGAGGCACCCAGCGAGGTAGAAGCTGGTGGCCTGGAGGTCTTGTGCGTGTAGGAGCTCCCTCGTCGTCCTTGCAATTCTTTTTCTGCAAGCATAGCAAGCTGGAACAATTGGTTGGTGGTGGTAAACTGTTTATAGTCAACAATGTCCTGAATTTCACGTCTCAGACCCCCATAAAAACGGCACACCTTATCCTCAGGATCCTCTACTACTCCAGCCTGAACCATACCCTTTTGAAGCTCAGCATAATACTCCTGAACAGACATATCACCCTGCTCTAAACATTGTAATTTCTTACGTAAATCACGCTTATAAGATGCAGGAACAAATCTATCAAGCATAGCAATTTTAAGCTCATCCCAAGTAATAGGTTGGATGTTTAAAGAAGCACATTCATGCCACCAGATTATAGCAAAATCTTTAAATTCACTAGTGGCTTGTCGAACCTTATGTTGATCAGGAACAAGATGTGAAGCAAATTTTTGTTCTACTGTCATCTCCCAATCTAGATATTCCTCAGCATCATATCTCCCATAAAAAGATGGTATAGTAAATTTAACTTTAGCATAAGGATCATCCGTAACATAATGGTGTTTATGTTTATTACCTCCCATACCTTTTTTGTTGTGTGCAAGAAGGCGGCGTGCACGATTTTCGCTTGTCATCTTGTGGTCGACCGTAGCATCAGGAAGCAACACAATATCCTCAGGATGGCCATTAGCATCAAAAGAGTCCTCCTCGTTATCCTCGGTCTTGGGAAGGTGGAGTTCAAGCTGTTGAATTCTTCCCGTCAGATCTGAAACTCGCTTGTCCACACCCTCAACTGTGTGATTGGTTTTTCGAACTTCATTCGTAAGGGTGCTAATCTCCTTAAGGAAGAAAGTCTTCATCTCATTCTGCATCTCCTGGAACTGACTAGACAAAACAGGTACGTCGTCCAGCATGGTTAGTGATTAACAAAAACCCTATGAACTATCAGGGTTGGTATGTGGAATCACACCCTCACACATGTCTTACCATGTTCTTACCAACGCTAGCAAGGGATGGTACAACCGGCGGCTGGTTCGTGATACCTGTGAGGCAGTGGTGCCAAGAGTTGCAAGAGTCCTTCACTGTACTGATCTGAAGAAAATATGTGGAGCTTGGGAGGCCAAAATATGTAGCAAGGATTAGCAAATAACGACTGCAGATTAGCGAAGTTCAATAAGTGTCCAAAGCACAACTCACAATTGCTGGCTAAGACGTATCCTAGTCGTAGTACAACATGGTGAAAGCAGCAAGAAATGATGGACAAAAACTCAAGGAACCAGCATAATGACAGTTCTGTAAATAATGTTGAAAACCTTGCCAAAAAGGCACTAGTAGAAATCACAAAATGACGTTTCCAAAGGAGTACCAGCAAACGAGCTCAACTTTTTCTGAAATTTTTACCTCTGAACAAAGGGCACTAAACATGGAAGCACACAAAATTTCACCTGAAACAGAGGTGTATTACAGCCTAGGGAAATTCAGGAACTTTTTCTGAAAACCCTCAAAACACTTAAACAAATTTTTTCTTTATCTTCCCGATTTTTTTGATTTTTTTGAGAACAGCCTGACTGACAAAGTGGGCAGATGTCTGTCCAACTTTTTGTTGCCAAGCTCCTGTAAAAATTTAAGCAAAAACGGAGCACCGAGTGAAAAGTTATGCCTGTTTTATGAAAGGTACCTCAACCTATGTTTTCCAAAGGCAAAACTCGGCAGGAAACACAGCAGTGGCTAGGGCTGATCAAAGTGTGTTAGCAAGCAAAATAGGGGCGCAAACCTCCCTGGTATAAGCAATAGGTAATCACCAGATGATGAATCAAGAGGGGCTGCGATGCAAGGCGAAGCACAAGCGGCTTGCAACCTAATCTAGGGCTGGCGTGGCGAGAGTTCACACAAGGCAGCTAGCGGGGCAAGTCAAGTAATGTGGTGGCTCGACTTGTAATCTGGGTAAAGGTGGATGGGATAGCAGCGGAAACAAACAAACAACGATGGGCATGTTGAACTACGATGACGAACACAACCTAAACCAGCAACAAGACTCGACCATGGACACAAACTCAACAAAGCAATCAGAAATCGAAATTGCAAGGCTAAAACAGGTTGTAGGACAACGGAACTTTTTGTAGGTTTTCTGTGGACTATGGGACAAAACAAATAGATCTCTAAAACTAGGGTAAGCCTGATGGTAATACGTGAGTCTCTGATTACCACTTGATGGGAACGGGGGTGCCCGATCTTCCGTCAGGAGAAGGATAACTCATTTTGGTGGAGAGCGACACACCGATCCGGCTTCAGATCCAAAGACCCGAACTCCTGCAACCTTAGCACCACAACTCCTCTAGTTATCAACCGTGTCACAATCCGGTTGACCTCACCGCGAAGGCTAATCCCTGCCTGCGAAACGAAGAACACAAGCAAGAACTCGAAAGATATGCAGCTCTAAAAAGACAATGACGTATGCAGATAAATGATTGAATCACACGAATGTTGGGGTTTCACAAACCGAAAACGGCGACTATTCGACGACAGAAAACTCTAAGCAAAACCCAAGTCTAAATAGCGGTGGCTACTGAGTTTATACCTTAAACGGGGTGAGCTAGGGTTGGGGGCACGCTGGAGGGGGGGCGCCCACAACTTGGGCTGAAGGCCCGACTCGATACAAGGCCGTGTTAGCCCAAAATAGGTGATGCAGCACCTTTTCGTGGTCACACAGTATGATCCATGAATGTTCTGGGGCTAGGACCAGAACAAAATTGACGGCGTCGTCATGCCCTTTCCAACGAGTCCTTATACACCTCGTTCCGATGTCGTATGATGGAGATATCACCGAAACCGTGCCGAGGTGTAGGCTGATTCCGAACCGGACGTGGTAGTTAAGTCGGAGACGAAGTACAGCTTGGGAAAGGTTGTGGCGTGTGCGTGTCCAGCAGCTTGGCGATGTCCTCATCAGATTCTTCCTTTCCACAACACCATTCTGAGGAGGGGTGTATGGAGTCGAAACCTGATGCTCAAGACCAAGATCACGACAAAAGGTCTCAAAACGAGAGTTTCTGAATTCCGTGCCATTGTCACTGCGTATAGCTCTAGTGGCATCCTCATGTCTCTTGTTCTTCAACCTCAAGATCAGGTCTCGAACAAAACCAAACCTCTCACCCTTCTCCTCCAAGAAAAACACCCAGGCATAGCGAGAGTAATCGTCCACAACCACTAGGACATACCACTTCCCACCCACCGAGCGAACTCGAGCTGGCCCAATAAGGTCCATATGCAATAGCTCTGTCGGACGCTCTGTCATGACAGCAGTCAGGGGTGGATGGGGAGTGACTACCATCTTGCCATGCCTACATGGCGCATGTTGACGGCTGTTAAGTACCACTTTTATGCCGTCAACTCCTGCATTAAACACATGAAATATGATCATCAACACTAGAATAGGGGTTATTACTGACAAGTTCTACAAGTGTTGGTGTTTCTAACTTTTGTAGTGGTGGCCATGGCGGCAAGTCATGCGAGCATCCATAGCTTGAGTAGTGGTGGCCATGGCGGCCTTCTCATTGGCTAGATCATCCATTCTCTTCATCATTAGGTCCATCTTGGCGTGCAACATATCTGCTTCCTTGACGGTATGTGTACCCCTTTGACGTGGCTGGAGTCGATCATCACTCCACCCTTGATTGGTAACCATCTTCTCTATCAGTGTAGTAGCTTCAGTAATAGTAAGGGAGAAGAAGGCTCCTCCAGCTGCAGCATCAATATGGCCTCGGGCTGTCGGAGTCAGCCCATTATAGAAACTCTGAAGAATATGCCAGTTGTCCATCCCATGATGAGGACACTCCAGGATGTACTCCTGGAGCCTCTCCCAAGCTTCTAGGATAGTCTCATTTGCCGCTTGCTGGAAACTTGAAATTCGCCCCCGAAGGACAATGGTTTTGCCTAATGGAAAGAACTTCGCGAGGAATGCTGCGGAGCACTTTGCCCAAGTGTTAATCTCTGCACGGTTAGCATAGAACCACTGCTTCGCCTTTCCAAGGAGTGAGAAGGGAAACAGTCGCAGGCGAATAGCATCTTCCTCTACTCCTCGTATAGTGAAGGTACTGCATAGTTCCAGGAACTGCTGCAGGTGGGCGCTCGCGTCTTCATTAGGCTGCCACAGAATGGGATAGCCTGTACCATCGTGATTAAGCCAGTCTTGATCTCAAAATTTCCATTCCCAGTGTTGATCACAGGGCCTGTCGGCACCTGGTCAGCAGAGGGAGCGGAGTACTCGCAGAGAGTCTTCTCGACAGGGTTGGCCATGGAAGTTGATGCGGATGGCACAAAGGAAGCTGGATCGACTTCCGAACGTTCACGCAAAGGAGAGTTGAAATGAGTTCGTGCCTTCCTTACAAGTGACTTAGGATATTCAGTAAAATTCGGCGGTAAGTCAAAACCAGTCATGCACTACCTGTCTTTATCATCAATAGACAAAGAAGACAATCCAAGTTAGCTTGCATTGAGAACTATTTTATTCCTATCATGATTATAAACATATGCAAAGTGTTGATATGTTATCCTTAAGCCTTCCTCGGCAACGGCGCCATAAATACTTGTTGACATTTCTTAACGCAATCACCTAAGAACGGGGTTGGAACCCATCCTGGTAACTGCGCCAGAAATGCTGGTTGGTAATTCTTAACGTTACAGGAGTTCGCAAGCGTATGGAAGTACCATTGTAGCATTTCCCCAAAGGAGTATTCCAAAGGGTATCGAATCCAAGGAAGGCATTGGTGGATTGACAATCTCAACACTATTGCAATGAGTATAGATCATAGACGGAAATAAATCAGACACTCAATTGTAGGGGTAAAATATGATAATAGGGGTAGTGTGATCACACACACACTCACTCTCTCTCTAAGGGGTCCTAGGCATAGGAGGCAACATATGAGTTAGTTCTAGGTTCTTATGTACTATACACATAAAGCTGGTAGGAACAAGTTAGATACACTAGCGTTGAAGAACATTGACTTAAGCACCCAGGTACCACTAGGAGCTAACCTCTCGCTTTGCTTCCGCACAACTCCGGTTGTTAGATTTTAGACTCCTACAGCTTATCCGAACGTGGGGGATTTCAGAGGGACCAACGGCTATCACTACCGCGGCCTACCCCAAGACAAACCGTGGGATAAGCTCATAAGTAAGGTAGCTACGCAACCCAAGCACCATGCTTACGTTGTTAGCCGTACTTGACCGGCTCGGGCTATTGTGACCCTGGTCAAGCCACCAGATAAACCAGCCAATTACACTGAGTACCGTAGCTTAAGCACAGACTTCATACAACGCAGTCATGTCATCTAATTAGGTCAAACCAGGTTATGTACACAAACGGATTCGTGTTTTCCTATGTCTGTTCAACTGGATCAAGGGGTCATGTTTGCGAAGAACACGAGCCTCTAACTTATGAACAAACACCAGAAACATGTGAAAGTCACCCGTCAAGTGGATCGAAAGGCCTTGTTCATCAAGAACAAGAGCCTCTAAATGATGAACAGGTGAAGAACACATGAACAAATCACTCATGTATACTAACATAACTTTATATGAAATAGCTGAATAACTAAAGTAGATCAAAGTCATACAAATGAAATAAGATACAAGAGAACTCATACCTAGATCCCAAAGTAGACTTGGAACCTGAATTAGAACTACTCTAGCCTACCTCCTAGCCTTGAGACTAAAAGTGAGAGAGGTGTTGCAAGTGTGGATGTCTCATAAGTGAGCCCCCTCTCCTTCTATTTATAGGCCCAGGAACCGGCGAGGAATGGATGCAAACACACCGAGAATGGCGCCTAGGACCAATAGGGAAACGCCACGTGGAAGCACAGGACAGGCCGAGCCATGGTCGGTTCGGCCGACCTGTGGGGTCGGCCGACCCCCTGGTGGGCCCCCCTGGCTTGTGCTTTCTCCTGGTGGCTGTCCCGTGGGTCCATAGGTCAGTTCCCGGTGTCCACCCTGTTTTGGTGCGATTTGCATGCCTTTGTGGGCCCATGGATCCATGTGACGTCCACGTGTCACACTCTGATTCGTCGGGGGTTGCTTCACTTGGATTGCTTGCATGGCTCCCTTGTTGGCAGGTGTGCATGCATGGCATCCTTGTTGGTAGCCCACCTAGGATGAGGTGATGTGGTATGGACCATAGAAGGTGAGTTTGTCGCTCTTTTCCTGCTTATTTTCCTGCAATCAAATAATCTCCAAATACAAGTGGAACTACATTATTCTTAACTAAATACGTGTAAGAAATGTTTTATGCTCCTTTATTCATGAGTATATTGACGGCTAAAGTAGGTGCTTAACAACCGTCAACACACATGCAAAAATCTCACAAATCTCCACAAATGCATACAACTTCTCCCCAAACTCTCATACACATTCTCCCCCTTGTTGACAATGCATGAATCAAGATATCATGAAGCTCTCCCCCTTGTTTTCATGAAAAATGCATGTCAAAGCATATACAATCTTCCAAGCGTCTCTAATATACAAAGAGCACAACAAAATGCTACAAATGGGACATAGAGCAAGCAAAGTAGACATGGTGTAGTTAGCACATTGCCATCAAGAAGGTAGAGACACATAAGCATGTGACATGGCTAAAAGCAATTTTAAGCAATTTTCACAAAGAAACATTCATCTCATGAGCAAAGCCCTATCCATGGCAATTTGAGCAAAAATGAACTAGATCATACATAGCTCATACAAGATCACAAGTTCTCATCACAAGATCATAGCAAACGCCCATAAGCTACTACATGTCATATCAAAGCCACCGAGCCATGTGTCTACTTCTTAAAATGAGACTTCTCATGGTAGACATCATGCAACGGTTTAGCACCCAAGATATATACATCAAAACATAAAGACATGATTATGAGATCATTTTTTCAAGCATAAGGCAATTCATACACCAAATTCATTTTCAAGTTTAAACATGGTACATGAAATGGCTTTGCGGCAAAAAGAAGCTTATGCTCCTCCACAAGTGAACATATGGGCAAAACATTTACCATGACAAATGGGTCTTTGACCCCAAGCAAAGAGAGCATGATACTCAAGCACAAACTAAGTATGATATAGGCATTTGAGCACAAATTGAGCATAGACAAGTATCTACTCATAAGTGAAGCATTTTTAGCATTTTCAACAAAAAGAAGCTATCTCATCATGAACATATGACAATACCATCAAGAGCATAGCATTCACATCACCATTCCCAAAGCATACACATATCTCACATATAGCACATCATAATGATCAAAGTATATAAGAGGAGCTCATCCTAGCACAAATGATCCAAAGATGGCTATCCTACCAGGTTTTGTACAGAAAGTAAAATGCATGCAAGGAATGCAACAAATGATACATATGACACATATATACATGAGAAGCTCCAAGACCCAGCTAGAAAGCAAAGCAGACTCCAAGTTCACCTCGCAAGCGTGTGAAGGTAAAATGTCGGCTAGCTGATCTTGGGTAGGCACATAGGACATGGAAATGTTCCCTTTCTCAACATTGTCCCTCAGAAAATGGTATCTCACTTCGATGTGTTTAGTTTTGGAGTGAAGGACTAGGTTTTTGACTACACTTATGGTATTGGTGCTGTCACAAAAGAGTGGAACCTGGGAGCACTCCTCACCAAAATCGCTCATAGTGTAGGTCATCCATAGGAGCTGGGAACAGCAACTAGCAGCAGTTACATACTCGGCCTCTGTAGTGGACTGGGCTACATGGGATTGCTTGCGAGATGACCAAGAGACCAAAGAAGAACCAAGAAACTGGCAACACCCAGAGGTAGACTTGCGGTCCAATCGACACCCAGCAAAATCAGCATCGGAGTACCCGTGAAGTCTGAGTGTCGAGGAGGTAGAATACCAAAGACTGAACTCAGGAGTGTAGTTCAAGTACCTGAAAATCCTCTTGATGGCCTGCTGATGTGAAGTCCTCGGTGAAGCCTGAAAACAAGCGCACAGACACACACTGAAATGTATGTCCGGCCTCATCGCCATCAAGTAGAGGTGGGAGCCGATCATGCTCCGGTACTCCTTCTGGTCCACGGGTTCACCATCTTCATCCGCATCCAAAGCCATAGTGGTACTCATCGGTGTAGTCAGCAGCTTGGAGTCGTTCATGCCAAACTTCTTCACCATGTCCCTGGTGTACTTCGCCTGATGTACAAACATCCCGTCCTTGCACTACTTGATCTGGAGTCCTAAGAAAAACTGCAGCTCGCCCATCATGGACATCTCAAATTCCCTGGTCATGTCATCTGCAAATCTGGTAACAAGATCATGAGAAGGGCCACCAAAGATTATGTCATACACGTATATCTGAACAATCATAAGGTCATTTCCATGCTTAAGGAGAAACAAGGTCTCATCAACAGTGCCCATCACAAACCCCTTGCTCAGCAAAAAGCCTCTCAACCTACCATACAAAGCTCTCGGTGCCTGTTTCAACCCATAAAGCGCTCTCTGGAGTTTGTATACACGGTGTGGGTATTTCTCACTCTCAAACCCCGGGGGTTGCCTCACATACACTTCTTCCTCTATCACCCCATTCAAGAAAGCACTCTTCACGTCCATTTGGTACAACTTGAACCCTTTAGCTACGGCAAAGGCTAGAAGGATCCTAATTGCCTCCAAACGGGCCACAGGAGCAAATGTCTCCTCATAATCTATGCCCTCTTTCTGGTTGAACCCCTGAGCCACCAACCTCGACTTGTTTTTCACAACCATCCCATTCTCACCCTCTTTGTTCTTCCACACCCACTTGGTACCTATGTGACAGCAATTTGGCGGTGGATCGACTAACACCCAGACTTGGTTTCTCTCAAAGTTCTCCAATTCCTCGTGCATGGAATTCACCCAATTCTCATCAGACAAAGCGTGTCGAATATCTTTGGGCTCAAACAAAGCGACAAATGCAGAGTGAGCGAAATAAGAAGTGTTCCTTGACCTCGACCATGTAGTGCATTCATGGAGGTCACCTATGATCGTCGTCGGTGGGTGATCCACCTGTACACGTCGCGGAGCCTCTCGCCTGGACACGACCTCCCCCTCAGCAGCAGCCTTCACTCAAACAACCTCAATCATAGTGGGTGTAGGGGATGGTCCATCCTCGATCTTCATCACCGTAGTGGAAGTAGCGTGTACACGATCAGCCACGGGTGCATCACCACCATCATCATCGTCATCTCCATCTCCATCCTTCTCATCCTCAAAGATCCTCGCTCCAATCTCCTCGTCACCTGCACACTCAAAAACAGAAGAGCTACATGGCTGTGTCTTGTCAAAGGTTACCTCACAAGTCTCCATGATTTGGTTAGTGTCAAGGTTGAGCACACAATATGCTCTAGAGTGAATCGCATAACTGAGAAAGATACCATCTGAACATCAAGACTCAAACTTATCCAACTTGCCCTTCTTCAGAATGAAACACTTGCAACCAAAGGCTCTAAAGTGAGTCACCTTGGGTTGTCGCCCATGCATCAGCTCATAAGAGGTCTTCTTCTTAAAAGCATGAAGGAAGATGCAATTTGAGACATAGCAAGCAGTATTGACCGCCTCGGCCCAGAAACGCCTAGGAGTCCTATGCTCATCGAGCATCGTCCTGGCCATCTCACAAAGGGTTTGGTTATTCCTCTCCACTTCACCATTCTGGCAAGCGACGTATGGAGAAGAATACTGATGATTGAGACCAAGATCACTGCAAAAGGCATCAAAATGAGTGCTCTTGAATTCTGTGCCATTGTCACTGCATATAGCTCGAACGGCATCACCATGTCTCTCATTCTTCAACCTCAAGATCAAGTCTCGAACAAAGCCAAATGTCTCGCTCTTATCCTCCAAAAAGAAAACCCAAGAGTACCTCAAAAAATCATCAACCACAACAAGAACATACCACTTCCCACCTGCGGAGCGAACCCGAGCTGGCCCAACCAGATCCATGTGCAACAGCTCACAAGGTCGCTCGGTCATGACAGCAGTCAGAGGGGCGTGAGAAGCAGCAACCATCTTTCCATGCCGACAAGAAGCACAAACCAAATCCTTCTCGAATTTGAACTTAGGCAATCCTCGGACAAGGTCAAGACCACTCAAGCGGGAATGCAACTCAAAGCTCAAGTGTCCTAACCTCCTATGCCATTTCCAAAGCTCGGTTGAAATGCCAGCAACAAAGCATCGAGGAGGACCAACAGACTGGGAAAAATTGGTAGGAAAGATTTGACCCTCGGGGACGATCGTACAGACAAGATCGCCTCGAGAATCAAGCACACGAGAAGCGCCCGATTTAAAACGAACCTCAAAACCTTCATCAAGCAACTGGGATACTGACAATAGGTTAAAACCAAGTGACTTGACCAAAACCACACTTTTTAAGGTCACCTTGCTACTCACCTTCACCATACCTTCAGCAAGCACTCGTCCTCTCCCATTGTCCCTGAAAGTGATGTACTCCCTCGTACTCACCGAGGTGAGGCCGGAGAACCACCCACGATCTCCGGTCATGTGGCGTGAGCAACCGGAGTCAATCAACCAAAAGTCCTCCAAGCCTCCCACCTGCAATCAAAAAGGAGAACGAGAATGAGAAAGCGACTCAACACTGGGGTTAGTACCAAAGGAGTCAAACCAGTGTCGAGCCATTTGCTCAAAAGAAGGGTTAACAAAGTGCAACCTACCAAAACCTCTAAGCAGAGCCCTCTCACGCCTACCACCAAAGGACCAGTCACATCTCACGGGAGGAGTACGCGCACCACGAGGGGGAAAATGTGGATCGTAGTCCATCTGAGACCCAAAGCTCCGATCGTGCCTCCCAAACTCATAACGGTCTCGAGCAGGAGCACATCCAGCAAACTCACCACGCCCAAACCCAAACCCAACACGCCTATCTCTCTGAGGAAAACCACCTCCACTTCCACGATTGGGAACTGTACGTACAAACACCTCACCCCTAGGTAGAGGCCCTCTACGAGGCTCAGGCACACCATGAGAAGGGTGGTACCTGTCCTTGTTTGCCAACTCCCTAGCAAACCTCTCATCCCTTCTCCTTCTGAAACAGAACTCGTCCTTATGCCCATCCCTCCCACAATACTCACAATGGAAGCGGATCGGCTGTGGCTTAGGCCGTGGCTTCTCTATGGGTTTCTCAATAGCTTTCTCTCCTGACTTCCCACGAAAGACACTCCCCTGGGTGCTCACAAACTTGATGGGTTTCTAGTAGTTTTCTGACTTGTGGGGGAACACTGGTGGATCTAGGGTTGTGTCTAGTTTGTTTCTGAGGTGGTTTAGCTTGGGTGCAAATTTATTCATGGGAGTGGTATGTGGTGGAATAGGAATCTCTCCAGCTTTCTCTTCTCCCTCACCACTCTTCTCACCACTCTTGTCAGCCCCCAACGCCTGACCATCAAATCTCTTAAACTGAGCCAACATCAAACTCAATTGTGGCTCATGCCCAGACAACCACCCCATCATTTTTCTCAATTCATCATTCTCATCCCGCAAACGGTCAACATAGTGTGCAAGTTCCATGTTTTTCAAAGCATGCATTTCATAGGTAGAGCATGATGTAGGAAGAGGAGCTTTCAATGCCGCCTCAGAAGAAACTATCTTGGTGTGAGATTCATCTAGCCTAGCATGCAACACAGGACAATAAGTGCAAGCATCTAACAAAGCAGGTCTAGATTTCAATTCATCACACTCAACCCTAAGCACACCTAGTTCCTCAAGAGTAGAGGCTTGCTTCTCCTTGAGAGCAGTCAAGTCAGCTAGAAAAACATTGCAATCACCACAATCAACCTCATCAAAAATAACATGAGCAGCTTTCAAGGAACTAATCTCAGTTCTAGCATCAACAAGCAAGGACTCAAGCTCAACTATCTTGTCCTTAGCATCACCCAACAAAGACCTAAATTCCCTCTTCTCCTTGTTGGTCTTCCTAAGCACATCATCACGGTTATCAAGCAACTCATTGAGCCTAGTATTCTCCTCTAGCAAGAAGTTGGGATCATGTCGTACCTCTTCCTCGGAGTCAGAGTTCGAATCCGAGCTGTTCTTCCCACCCTTCTTGGAGTGTGCCATGCCACAAAAACCTCCTTGTGCGACGAAGCTGAGGCCGGTGAAGTTCTTACCCGTGTGCCGCTTGTCCTTGCTCGATCTTGGTCTTCATCGCTGCTCGAATTGGAAGAAGCATCACTTGATGTGGAGTCGATGTCGCTCGCTCTGGCAACCATCGCTCGAACCGTCTTCTTCTTGTACCCACTACTCTTCTTTGGCCTTCTCTCGCCCTTGTCCTTGCGCTTGTCCTTGTAGTCATTCCGGGAGTGGTGCTTGTTGTAGTCGTGCTTGGACTTGCCCTTGTAGTCGTTCTTGATCTCCATGGCTTCAGGGCATTCGGCGATGAAGTGCCCGTGCTTCCCGCACCGATAGCACATCCCCGAGCTCTGCCTTGCATTCTTGCAGTTCTCGTACATACGCCCAAACCTCTTGCTCAACAGGGTGAGATCGTCCCTGCTCAGCACCTCAAAGTCTTCATCTAGCGAAGACACAAGACAAGACAAAGAGAGACCAACAGAGTTAGCATTAGTCCTCGATCCTGAGACAAGAGCCAGACTATGAGGATCAGTAGGGCTCTCGCTCTTGGCTCTCAAGCCACGATCAACTTCCGAAGACCTGAGCTTGGAAAACAGCTCATCAAGTGATAGCGTATCATACACGCTCGACTCCTCAATGGCCTCATCCTTGGCACTCCACACAGACCTATCCAGGGCATGCAAATGCTTGATAGCTTGATCATGATCCGTGTATGGGAGCACTGTCACATTGGCCCTTATGTTGTTGACTATGCTGGTGAAGCGTTGAAACATAGCATCAGTCGACTCACCGGGGAGATGAGTGAAGTTCTCGTACTCTCTCCGGTAAGTGGAAAACAAATGGGCTTGCACCTGGGCATTGCCAACATGAGCATTTCTCAGCTTAAGCCATATCTTTCCGACATATCAGAGAGCACGGAACAAGTAGTCAGTGGCCTTGCTGTTGGCCTCACACATGTCCCGTGATCCTGGAAGAAGGAAACTGTCTGGAATGAAATAGTTTGGATTTTGAGTGACATCCCAAATCAGAGTTCCCTTCCCATGCAAAAACGCACCCATGCAACTCTCCCACGTCGGGTAATTCTTTCCATCGAAGTGCAGAGGACCTGACCCCTTACCATAGTCACCCATCTTTGGATCTTAGACTGGTTAGAATCATGAAGATCCGTAACCGGCTCTGATACCAATTGAAGGACCGAATAGGCGACCAGAGAGGGGGGGAGTGAATGGGAGCTGATAAAAATTCTTCGAAAAGAACTCGGCTAATACCCCACTAAAATCCGAGTCACACACCGAGGATGGATCGAATCAAACGCCAATCGTCAAGACATCAAGGTTATTAGTCAACCACATGTCTTAGGAACGATTCCTCGAAGCACACGCGGAAGCACGAAAGAAGAATCAAAGGAACCGAACAAACTTGGCAAGGCATCCACCCATGATCCCCTCAATGAAATCTGAGAGAAAACGCCCTCAAATCCACGAATCGAGCGAAGAACAAAACTCCCAAAAAATAGCCCTGAAAATGACACGAAAATCACAAAGAGCTAGGAGATCACCGCAATGCCGAATGCTTTCATACATTCAGAGGTCAGAGTCTATACAAGAATCTAACCTAAGAAAAGCAGAGGAAAAGAAGCAGTCCAGAGCGATCTACCAGGGGAGGAAACCCTAGAGTCCAAGAGAGAGAGAGATGCTATCCACCTCTTCGCTATTTATATGAAGTCCACCGGAGAAGGCAAATGACCACGCTACCCCTACAACTCAAATAGAAGATACAAACCCCTCAGGGGCATTTTGGTCAAGTCTTCATCGAGCGGACACGTTTCTACTGCGGCTTTGGTTCGCATCGACGCAAACCCCGTGATCACGCCACGTGCCCCCCCGCCTCGAAGCTTCCCGACGCTCCAGGATCCTCGTCTGCGTCGCATCGGGCCTCCGGACTTGGTTTTGCAGCCCAAACCAAGAAACCGTCCACCGATGGTTTTGCTGGCAAACCACCAAACCTCACGTGCAAGCTTCGGCCTCGATCCGCTACCTTGCACCGGTCCATGTTCACGACTTCAGCCCGCTAGTCTTGCACTGCACGGCTCGCACTTGACCCCATCGGCCACCGTGTCCATCGAACCAAGCCTACTTGCCTATCCATCACCCGAAGGCCGCCACGGCTAAGGCCTTTCGCGCTTGTTCTTCACCTGCACCAACATGAGTCAAACCACAACCTGTACCTACACACTTAGCCAAGCATCAGTCCACACAACGTTGTCAATCACTCATCACTAAGGAGCGACCCTCCACTGGTCTTTGGACACACCTGGTCCTCAAAAGCAAACCGAAGAAAATCCAACGTCGGCCAATTCTCTTCAAGGACGTCTAGCCGATGTTGACATAGAATCGACTTTTTATAAAGAGCCTGCAGATGTTATCTTGATCGTTGAAGATGAACCAGTCACATTGTGTCACACCCAAATTCAAAGACAAATTCGAATGCTCATATTATATGTGCGCGAGGATCAAAGTTCACACATATAACGACTCAGTGATAACCAAAACACAGTGCCAAAACGTAAAGAGAGTATTAAACTTTATTACAGACCAAAATGTCTCATAAACAAACTAATTAATAATGAGTAGCAATGGAGCAGATAGGGTCAACACCACAGGCAGCTGACTGGTGGCACGTCTGCCTAGAATTCGTCGAAGTCTCCAGGGAAATCTTCAAATCTCTCCAAGTCTGAACAGCATCCGGATAGTGTCGTTGCAATAATGAAAACAAGCGTGAGCACATGCCGTACTCAGCAAGCGGAAACATAACATAACATGCATGGCTTTATAGTAGAGGCTGATGGGTTCAAGCATTCAGCATTTTCGTTGATCAAGTTTTATT